>CM056740.1:20007872-25007872 GCA_029844215.1 Przewalskia tangutica | reverse complement strand
AGCTCGAGATCGCATTCCATCCACGCATGCACGACAGCAGAGCGCACTATCCGCACTTCGAGGATATGTCATGAGCATGTGTTATTGACTTCGTGGTAGCCGGGAGGATCATTTGCCTCTAGTTGAGTTTGCGTATAATAATAGCTACCACTCCAAAGATTCGATGGCGCCTTATGAGGCCTTGTATGGGAGGAAGTGCGATCGCCGATAGCTGGTTTGATGTGGGCGAGGTGCGCAGTGGACCAGATTTGCGGTGCAGTGATGGATAAGGTGAAGCTTATCCAGAGCGGGCATCGATACCGTAGAGTCGACAAAAAGTCATACGCAGATCATCGTCGTCGGCATCCGGAGTTCGAGGTTGATGATTGGGTTTTCTGCGTGTCACCCATGGCGGTGTGATGAGATTCGGGAAGAAGGAAACTCACCAAGGTACATTGGGCCGTATCGATTATCCGCAGTGGTAGGCAAGGTTGCTATGAGTTGGATCTCGCCGTCCGACCGGAGGCGGTGCATCCGGTGTTTCATGTTTCTATCTTTGAGAGATGTATCGGGATCCATCTAGAGTGCATCCGATTGATGTCCAGTGTCGGAGGGTTATCGATGAGGAGATTCCCATAGCGATAATCGATCGTCGTTAGGCGTCTGCGGACCAAGGACGTAGCTTCCGTCAAAGTCTTGTGGCGGAACGAGCTCAGGGAGGAGATGACGTGGGAAGCTGAGGAGGACATGAGGCAGAAGTATCCTCATCTATTCCCCACACCTCCAGGTAACTCACTTTCCTACTTGTAAATTTTCATTGTCATTTTTGCTTAAGTGCTGTATTGTGGCCATGTGTGGCATTTGCAAACTGTTTAAGTTATGAAGAACCTTATCGTTGTATGTCTTGGGAAGGAACATTCAGGACGAATGTTTCTAAGGAGGGGAGAATGTTATACCCCATATTTCCAGAGTATGTACGTGAGGGCGTACGTACGAAAGTTAGCCTTAAAGTTTAGGCATAGGACGTTTGTTTTTTGGGCACAACTCACAAAACGAATGGTTTTCCGACGAAACGTTTAACAAAACTTGCGTAGGGTAAATTACGGCTATGTCATTTATAATTTTTGCGGATTTTTCCGAGAGACGAAACATTTTAGACCAACGGGAGGGTGACACTTGTCACCCTCATTGGACGGTAAAGTGGGCGTCCCCCCTTGGACGATGGGCATGAAATTGTGGCTTGTTTTGTGGCCTAAAACATGGGTCAATGTTTTGTGGAGTATGTTAGGGTGCACTTGGGCAAATCCCCACCTTACACTTGCCTTGCACTTGGCGTCATCTTGCCCATTGGTTGGCCTTTGCTTGACCTATAAATACCCCCTCTTGATGAAGAGTTCTTCATCCACAAATCAAACCTTCCAAGCCTAAAATCCCTCCCTCCCTTTGTGTTGTGTTCGTCCAAGCCATCCCCCTCCCCCTTGAAAAGGCCTTGGCCGAAACCATCCCTCTCCCCCTTTGTGGTGTTCTAGCCGAGACACCCCCCCTTCCCTTGGTATTGCTCTCGTCCAAACATACCCCCTCTTGGTAGAAATACTCTCCAAGTATTGTTGTTATCCTCAAATACCCTAGCCGTATATCCCTTAGTATTTTCAAAGTTACTTCTATACGTAGAGTCCGGAAAATACTACTATTCTTCCAATTAGTCACTAAACGAAACCCTAGGAGAAAACTTCATAGTTGTTTGAAGTAGTAAGTAGAAGTTGTGTAGAAGCTTCTAAGGGTTTCTTGGAGCTATCGGAGCGTTCAGACTACGAGCTAAACCTCGCTCAGGATCGACTTATATCTTGGATAATATTGGGCTTATCGAGGTAAATAATCTTATCATTCTTTTGTAATTGGAGAATACATACTGAAGAAGTATAGAATTAAGTATAAGATACTTAGAAGGATATTACAGAAGAGAATTGAACTAATCACATCAGAACTTGTAAAGAAGATTGAACTGTACTTACATAGGACTGTATTTACAGTAGACTTGTATAGCTTACCGGGTAGGGAAGTGCTGCCCGATTTCAGTAGAATTAAGAACCTCTGCTCGTAATAGTCTGCATAGTCTAGATATTGATAGACGATCCTGACTATTATAGGTTGATTCTCTGCGCGCCATATTCGACTTGGCAGGTGGATTTCGCGGAGAAGGTATGTGATTCTTCCTATACTCTTAAGCATGATATTTTAAAATATATATAGTACGGTAGACGACGCGTGTTAATCGAACGTAGTCTTATGGCAATGTCTTTTGACTTAAGCACGAATAATAAAGATCTTGAAGTCTTTTAAAAGGATTATAAACCAGTTTTAAAAGAAGAAGAATATTTGTTTTTAAAACAAGAAGCTTAAGAGTTATACTAGCTTTATGGGAAGTTAAGTGTAACGGCTTAAGAAGGATAAAAGGAACAGTTTACTTATGTGTTTATAAAAGACTTGTATTGATTTCTGAAAGGTATAATAAGATGGTTTGTCGAATAGACATATTGTGATGCTATGTGTGTTAGTATCTTGTAACGTTTGTGTAAAGAGGTTAGTCTTATTTGTGCTTATGTTGTTTAACGATAAGCTGTTATGCTAGTATTACATCACTCACCTCTTGACATGATCACGGGGTTGCCGCCTCCGACGCGGTATGTCTCGCGATGCAGGACCGTGATTCGAGAATACCTCATGCGGGTCCAGGGACCTATGCGGAGCTACGAGTTCGGAGTTAGTGTGCGGGGTTATACCTCATGCGGTCTATATGGCCACGCGGACTACGAGTCGGGGCGATGCCGAGGAGTAGCTACCCTCGATGCGGGGAATACCTCATGCGGGCCTATGTGAGTGGCCTATGCGGACTACGGGAGTCCAGGATTAGGCTTGCATAATGATACTATGGGCGATTGGCCTTGCTTCGATCATTCGCAGCCTAGAAAAGACCTGTTACAGTTTACCTGTTATTACTCTTATTTGTGATGTGGCACTATGTGCGGTTACATTGGTTGTTTCGTACATATTTGTAAAAGTGGTTTTAAAATGATTTGATTTTATTTAAGTACTTACAGTTTCACATACTTGGTACCTGTTATCGACCTCCGGCCGTTCATGCCGCAGTGCGGCAAGCAGTGCTAGATCCGCATCCTTAGGATCTTTTGCGTTGGTGTCGTGAGCTCCATCTTCTCGGAGGCTCGACTGGGTATGATCTCCATTGTTGTAGATAGTTTTGTCTGCCAGGTATGGCGGCCCCGTCCCGCCATAGTTGTTTATTTCCTAGAAGTGCTAGTCCTATTGTACAGTTGGGATGTAACTGCCATATTTTGGGTTTATATATATTATGCCGAAAGACGACTTTTATCATATAAACTGTGTCTAAATTTTCATTGATTCATGTCTCGTTTTATATTCCGCTGATTTTCTCTGATGTATGACTACTTGGGTGCCCGGGTAAGGCACCAGTCACGGGCCCCGGAACGGGTCGTGACAGTGTCAACCTTGGCACTCACAAAGCCAACTAGTCCATACTCATAATGACCTCAAAGTCTGTCGTAATCATCTCTACTAGGTCTACTAGGGTCTGACGACTGTATAATCACCGGGCAATTCTCATATACCCGCTCAGCTACCACCCCAAACACTCACGGGTGTAGTTACCTCGAAAGGTTCTTATGGATTCAGGCTCTATTCCTTTACACTTGGTTGCTATCTTTCTTCGGGTCGCATTTCTTCCGCATTTCCAACTCATACTAGCATACATACATAACTTCCATACCGATTCTGGCCTCTAATCTTTGGAGTCACTCTATAAAACAATATAAGACCATTTCCGGCCACGACTGTTCCGGGAACGCGCCCACGAACCCAGAAACAATTAACTAGACTTGGGTTTGCACCTCGTGACCTCGCACGAAGCGAAACTACTACCAACTGATCCCACTCCATTTCAGGCTATGGGGCGACCCGCAATAGGTCCTCACCCCGTCCCACCGTCGCACTTAACTCTTATTCTTGGTCTATAATAAATCTTTCTTCCCGAGAAGACCTTGTACATCTAAGGTCTCAGCGGTCATCAATATTCTTAGGCTCGCAATTTCCATGCTCCAAGCCTACCTTACCAGTCCCCCAGTAAACGGGTACAAAAACTTCTCATAATACCATAATCGTGTCGTCTTGATCACAACAACCATTACTTACTCTATACGGACCTCATCCGTACAATTCTCTTAAGCCTACCACGTAGCTTAATATATTAACATGGTATTCCATTAAGTTTCTTAACATGACTTCTTAAGGGTTCACTACCCTATCAGACATCTCATCCTTTCCCAATTATCTCAAAATAAAACACAAGACCTTAGCGAGAATTCATTAACTGTTCCATACCTTCCCGGTATCTAGTTAGTCTTTACCAACTCATGGTAATCTAATATCATTCTAGGCAACACGCGTCTGACCCTCATACATAACTCCGTATAGATGTATGTCACAATACCAACTATACTATAATCATTACCAACCTGTATACGCAATCCACATAGTCTTTCCTGGGTCACTGCTGCCTTTCTCGTAGCTGCAATTAACATAACTCGTTAGGGAGTGACGACCCTAACAACACAGCTCTATCGCACGATCTCAGAGTGAGAAGAATGGAAACCAATACTAAATGCCCTGCAACCTCCTGATTATAGATGTGATGCACAACACACCGATAATCAAGACTCTACTAGACACGGTCTATAGACACTTTCCGAGGACTAACTGCTCTGATACCACTTTTGTCACGACCCGACCCCGGGCCGCGACTGGTGCCCTACCTGGGCACCCTTCTAATCATACAACATAATAAATCGCGGAAGATAAATAACACTTTTTTTTTAAACCAAGGCCGCCGATAAAGCCGCCATAACATAAAAATTATCAGAAAGTGGTCTACACTGCTTAACAATGTAAAAACAACTCTAGCCACCCACGGATGAATACGGCACTCTAAGATTTGAACAAATACTATGGCGGACAAGGCCCCGCCGCACTTCAATACACATAACCATGACGACAAGCTCCGAACATTGAGCCATCTCAAAATGAACCAGATCCTAAGCTCGCGGATCCACAATCGCGTACCTAAACTGCGACATGAACGCAGGCCGAAAGGGTTAGTACAACAATTTAATATGGAGCGGAAAATAAGGTGCAAGAACAAATCATAACTGTACAAAAGAATGACAGGGGCAAGTATAAAAATGGTACATACCAGATCCTACCGTGTCATTACCATCTCGTGAACTTAATCGTACCTTATTATCTTTTCCCATTTTTCAATAAAAGTTATAGTCACATTCTTACGTACATGCTTAGGAAACACCGTCAAGTTCATTACCATATAACTTACTTACCTTACATAACATAATCCGGCCCTTTATGGAGGGACGCCTATACTGCCCGACCCAATCTGGGACGCGATAAAGTCACATAGTCTGCCCATAGGTATCGCCCGCCCAACTCGACGCGTAAGGTCACATAGTCCGCCCATAAAGGTATCTCGCCCACCCAACTCGACTCGGTAAGTTCACATAGTCCGCCCATAAAGGTATAACGCCGATCAACTCGATGCGGTAAGGTCACATAGTCCGCCCGTAAAGGTATCTCGCCGGCCCATTCCCGACGCGTAATGTCATATAGTCCGCCCATAAAGGTATACCGCCCGCCCAATCGTGGACGCGTAAGGTCACATAGTCCGCCCATAAGGTATACTTCCGGCCATTCCCGACGCCAGAATGTCATATAGTATCCGAATTTAACCCAACGTACGTGCACTTACTCCTTTTAAAAACGACTCTTTTTCAATTAATACTTCCAAGATACTAACAACCGTAGTATCAAGTCATATCCACTTTTCAAGACAAGTCACAATACCTGTTAGAAATACATTTACCGGCTTCTAAATCAAGTGACTTCTTTCTTTAAAACCTTAAGCAATTGGTACCTTTAAAGCAATTTGCCCTTCTTTATTTCAAATCATTTCTTTGCTTACATTACTGAAGAAAACCATTCTTTTAATCTTCCATAAAGTTGTTATAACCAACTTCCCATAAAGCCGTTATAACTCTTTATGTCTTAGACAAATTCATTCCTTTTATAACCAAGAGACTTATACTTTCAAATCAAATCACATAGCTTTCAAAATACTTCAAGTCTCTTAACTTTTAAGAAAACAAGTTTCTTAACTTTAGAATGGCAAGAAATCAATACTTTCCAAATCAAGTATTCTTTACTTTTAAATCAATTCATTTCTTCCTTTAATAATCAAGTCCCATAACCTTTTTAAAAATTTGAGGTTCATAGTCTTAAAACTTCATACGTAAATTCTTATAAATTACGTAACATATACTTTGGTGCGTTGTGAATAAGTTATACTTATTTATAACGATCTTAATCGAGTAGCCATGATCTAGAAAATGTAATACAATTTTGTCTTATCTTAGCTTTTATGCAGATGGAGAATTCTACTCATTTTAACTTAATTGATTGTCATTACATTTTCCTTTATTAACGCTGCAGTGGCTTGTTCGATACTTATTCTCATTTGTGCCGTAACTTAGCCAAGCCAACTTGGCTCCAAATACCTCCTAACGACTCTTACCAACATCCCCCATAAGACTTGGTAAGAACTTAGGATAACTTAGACATAACCTTTACGTAGAGTAAATCAACATACATACCTCTTAACTTCTAAGAGTAGAAGGAATCATGAAATAGTACTACATGTATATTCCATACATAGAATCATGTCAAAAGAAGGAAGAGGTTCACATACCTCGCGACGATTATCGATAAATAGCAAAATGCTCCAAAGTACCTCAACCTTGATAGCTATTCCATCCTTCATGTAGAATACGCTATACTTAGTACTTCAACCTTTACAAGCCCTTATAATTTCCAAGATTCAATGTCGCTCCTTAGCAATTCTTAGCTCCTTTCCTTTACGCTCCAATCCGCTATTTGAAGCCTTTAGAAGCCCACAACCAACTTCTCTTCCATTTCCAATCAAAACCTATGAAAATGCCTTAGGTTTTCGCCTTGCGACTAACGTGAAAACGCCGTTTTTCCGAAATCTTTCTATTGAGATATCCTTACAATACCCTTAGGGACCTTGGGTTAAAGTCTTGTGAATAAAGAACCAAAACTACAAAAAATTTGTGTGGGAATAATGTCAAAGCCGAGAGCAACTCAAGGCACACACAAGTCTCTCAAATTTTTCTAAGTGTTGTGAGCTAAGTGTCACGACCCGAACCCGGGCCCGTGACTGGTGCCTTACCCCGGGCACCCTAGTGATACAATCATCAGAGAAAAACCAGCGGAAATAAAAACTTAAACATTTAAATAGACATGGATCACGATAAAAGAAAATAGGCCAACCAAAACGGTTGCCTTTCAACATATATATATATCGACATTTGAACAGTTACAAATCCTTACAACCCTGCCCACAACAGTGCTACAGACCTCTAAGATTTTTACAACAACTATGACGGGACAGGGCCCCGCCATACCCCTGAATGTACAAGAACCTCTGCACTGTGGGTAACATACCAAAGATAAGCCTCAAGGAACGGAGCTTCCAATACGCTGGTGGTGATCCTAAAGTGGGATCGACACTGATGTACCTCTACTGCAGATGAACGCACTCGGGCGAGGTCAAGATAACAGTACCAAGTATGTGAAATCAGAAATATCAGAAATGAAATCATAACAGTCTATATATAAAGCAGGAGACATGTATGATAACCAAACTACAGTTCACAACATAAAAGCAGTCATGTCAAGTCAGGGACTCACGCCCTCAAAAGTCATCCCTCATGCCCGTGGAACTCCTTCCTCACTGCCGGCAGTCTAGGTACAGATCATGTGATACGTATAACATGTCTCGGCCCATCTCATGGACCCAGTATAGAAACGTGTGGAATACATTCTGCTCATCTCATGAACTCGGAATGGATGGAATACATTCCCGCTCATCCTACGAACGCTGTAGTCGAGTGAAATACATTCCCGGTTCATCCCATGAACGCGGTAGTCGAGTGAAATACATTCCCGGTTCATCCCATGAACGCGGTAGTCGAGTGAAATACATTCCCGGTTCATCCCATGTGTCACGACCCGAACCCGGGCCCGTGACTGGTGCCTTACCCCGGGCACCCTAGTGACACAACATCAGAGTAATCAGCGGAACATAAAACCACAACATGAGATAACAGAAATATATAAAACAATAATCAGGAAAACTTGCTTTCGGCATATATATAACCATCAACTCTTTTACAAATGAACAGCTTTAATCCTTTTTACCAACCCCGCCACAACAAGATTATGCACTTCTAAGAATGATCGACACGATGGGCGGACAGTGGCCCCGCCAAACCCCCGAATGTAAACACTTACTACGCATGGACTATACCATCGATAAGCCTCCGAGAAACGGAGCTTCCCAAACGCTGAATCGTGACTCGAGAGCTAGGATCAACGATCGATGTACCTCAACTCGCGGCATGAACGCAGCCCGGCGAGGTCAAGACAACAAAAATTCGAGTATGTGAAACTAAAGATAAATCAGAAATGAAATCATAGTAGTCTATACAAAGCAGAGACATGTATGATAACCAAACTACGATTCACCATGAATAAGCCATGTCAAGTCGTGGATTCACACCTCAAGTCATCACTCAATTTAACAATGGGTCTCACGCCCACAACATCAATCGTGCGTGGAATACCTTCCTCACCGGCAGCTTTATGATATACAAGCACCAAGGAATACATATGAACACCGTGTCCCACCTGTGTCCTAATAAAACTGCATGCAGGTAAGTACGAAGGCCTAGCCGACTACTAACACCTACGCACCAACAAGGTCATAAATCAGATCATAAGATCTGTCTGCACCGCCACATGATCAAAGCCGCCACTTGCCCGCAGATCTAATGCGCGCGTCTAGTCCTCGAACTTCCCGCACTCGCGATAGGCCAATCTCATCGCCCGCATGAGGTATTCCCCGCATCGAGGGTAGCTACTCCCAAGATCGCCCCGACTTCGCAGCCGCATGGCCACGCGACCGCATGCCCGTAAAGGACGACACTAACTCGAACTCTCGTAGCTCCGCATAGGCCCCTCAGACCCGCATGAGGTATTCTCGAATCATGGTCCTGCATCACCGAGTCTACCCCCGACGGAGGGCGCTTAACCCTAATCATCTCAAGAGATGAATGCCACAATACTATCATAACGACTGATAGTTAATAAGCACAATCAAGGGAAACCCCCTTACACAAACATCACAAGATACTAACACACGTAGCATCCTAACACGTTTACTTATCAAGGCAACAAGAAAGTATTACAAGGCTATCACAAACCAATACAATCAAGTTATTCACACAAGGTACTTTCTACTAACAAGTTCGGGTATCTATCCCCAAAGTACTTCACACATTAAAATCTTAAAAAAAAATCTGTTTCTTTCACATAAGTCACACAATACCCGTAGTATAAAATAGAGTGACTGTCCTTTTAAGAAACCCAAAACTCTTACCTTTGTAAAATCAAGTAACAACATTATTTTCCAAACGTCCAAGTTTGCCTAATTTCAAATGTTCACGTTTTCTTATTTTAGAAAGGTTCCGTAGTTCATAGTCTTATTCATTTAAGAATATAATTCTCTTTTAAACAATCTGAGAAACATAAGCCTTATGTGTGAGTAGGATATTCTTGTTTATAACAATCTTATTACAGCAGCCATGATCTAGGAAATATCATTTTGTCTCATCTTAGCTTCTATGCAGATGGAAGTTTCTACTGGTTTTCATAATACTTAATTATTCAAAACATTTCTTTTATTAACGCCGCAGATGGTTTGTCGATACACATTCGATTCAAATCAAGAAAGCATTCTTAAGCCGTTATACCTAACTTCCCATAAAGCTAGTATAACTCTTAAGTTTTCAAACACCAAGTATTACTTCTCCTTTCAAAATGATTCAAAATCTTTTGAAAATACTTCAAGTTCTTTCTTACCATATAACAAGCCGCTTATAGTTCAAATCGATTACCTTTTAAAACCACATGTATTTTTCTTACTAACATAAAGTCGTTATAACCAACTTCCGTAAAGCCGTTATAACACTTTATGTTTTAAACCACTCAAACACATTTAGCACACGACGTCACCGCACTACATAGTTTACACATATCATGCTAGAGAGATAGGAAGAGGTTCACATACCTCGCGACGATTATCGACTAATAGCAAAATGCCCGAGTACCTCAAGCCGTCGCTACTCCTTAGCCAAGTAGAACGCGCCACACGTAGTACTTCCACCTATAAGGCCACAAGGCGCTTATTAACATCTAGATCTCATCGTAGAACTTCTACGTAAAATTCAAAGACTTCCCCGCAACAGCGTAAATCTCCTCCTCTATCGAGGCCGCTACCAAGCCAACGGGGTTATACATCTAACCCTAACGGGTACAATTCTACTCCACGGACTACTACACAAGTCTCATCAGAATACACCTATGTAATTACGATTCAAGACTATATATAGTATACTTCAACTATATACTCCTACAACATGTAATATCCAATTACAATAGGGACAAGATAATTACCTCGATAAGCCCATAATTATCCAAGTATAAAGTCGATCACGGCAATCGTTTAGCTCCAACTCCGAGCGCCCAACCCGCTCTAAACCACCCTTAGAAGTTCTAACCAACTTCTACACAATACTCCAAACTGACTATGGAGATTTTCCTAGGGTGGTTTTGTGGATCGACGGGAAGTATAATAGTATTTGGCTCAGTAAGGTATAACCTTAGAATACAACAAGGTATAAGGCTAAGGTAATTTGGGCATTATAACAATACTTGGAGAGTATTTCTATACCACAGGGGGTATTATACGAAAGCAACTAGCAGTGGGGTACCCCGGCTAGCACCTCAAAGGAGTGGTGTCTACCCTCGCCTACCCCACTGTGGGGACTCTCGCCAAGGGGAGGGAGGGCTCTCGCCAAGACACCACACTGTGGGGAAGAAGCTTTCAAGACTTAGGCAAATTGTGAATGAATTAGTCTTCCAAGGGAGGGTATTTATAGTCAAGTGAAAGCCAACCAATGGCCAAGATTACACCAAGTGTTAGGCAAGTGTAGGCCAAGATTCACCCATGTGTACCTAGCCAACTTGCACACAAAATATCTACCAAAAATATCTCCCACTTGCCTTCCCAATCGCCCATGCGCCCACTTTGCCCACCAATGAGAGGTGCGCGCCGCCTCTCGTTGGTCCAAAATGTTCCGCCTCTCTAAAAATCCGCAAAAATACTAAATGACATAGCGGAAATTCCCTACGAAAGTCAGGAAAACGTTTCGTCGAAAAACGACTCTAACCGTGTCACAAGCACAAACATATTTCGCCCAAAGGTGCCACATGGGGTGACACGTGTCGCCCCGATTCGCCCAAAATATTTCGTCTTCCAAAATATCCAAAACGCCAAAATCTCAAAATCAAAGCGGCCCCACAAAATCAGTAAATTTCTCCGTGGCCCCACGTGACCATTTTCAAAAATAAAATTCCATAATTCTCTAATATTCCGGAAGTCCGAATACCAAACTGGGAATCCAATTCCATAAACGAACCTTTTTCCTTCACAAAACCTAAACTTTTCCGTGGAAAAATCGCCTCTTCTTCCTTTCCAATCTTTCTCACGATTCTCGCACGCACGCCCTCGCATACATACCTCGAACTACGGGTATAACATTCTTCCCTTAGAAACATTCGTCCCGAATGTTCCTTCTAAGTCTCAAAACGAACACGTGACAAAGATAGTCTTCACTACTATACTTACGAAACAATCCCGCCACACCGCCATGGAAACACTGCGCAAAAACTTACATCTAAGTCCACGAGGAAACACCTCTACATCACCACAAATACCTCTTCCCGGGTCAAAATATACTTCCTTAGTCATCGATACCACTTTTGTCACTGTCACGCGAGCCTTGCTCCGACGACCCAACAAATGGTGCCGGCCGCCATGATCCCGAGGATCTCGTACACTCGAACTCTTACCACATTCTCGACACGCCGCTTCCAAAACTCGGGTTACTATCTCTAACGTGGTCATCATTAATCGGGAACACTGGATGGATCTCCGATACTTTCCGATCATAACAATACGAAGACGGACGCCCTTCCTCCTAAGTCGGACGCAAATGCTAACATATGCAACCCGCCTATTCTTCACATGAACTCACAAAGGCCCAAAGTAACTCGCTAAGTTCCTTCGTTTCCAAAACTCGTCACACTCGTCCGGTGGTACTTTCAAGAAGACCGTCAACTCAACTCTAAGCGTGCCGCCGATTATCCGCACGATTCCTCCGAGCCGCGTAACTTCTTCTAGACAAGCTTCACTATCCACATCACTGGAACAAGCTGAACCAACTATTCAACCCCGCCAACATCGAACCAATCGGCCGCAACTTGCATTTCGCTTCTACAAGGCGTCGTAAGGCGACATCCGAACACCGACATGGTAGCTTAAACACTTCAACCGAGACAACGATCTCACGGCTACTTCCCGAAATCAAACATCGCCCGAGGGCGAATGCGACACGAGACTCACCGAGTTCCTAGCCCCGCTCGTACAAACTCCTAGAAAGAGAAACACCAGACTGGCTCCACCGTCTGTCATAAGCGTGGTAGGCACCCGTGTGTCACACCCCAAAATCGGGCGTGGATCGTGCCTTACCCGGCACCCTAGCGATACATACATCGAGAAAATCAGCGGAACATAAAACATGAGTCATTATACAAGAGATATAATAAATAAGCAGCAACCAAAACGGTTGCCTTCCGTATATACATAAAACTCCGAATGCTTTAATCCTTTTACAACCCCGCCACAACAAGATTACATGCACTCTAAGATATACACGACTATGACGGACAGGCCCCGCCATACCACGAATGTACAAGAACTTACAACTCGTGGAACACCTACTAAAAGATAAGCCTCCGAGAAACGGAGCTTCAAATGCGCTGAATCGTGATCCTATGAGCGAGGATCCACGACCGATGTACCTTACTGCAGATGAACGCAGCCCCAAGGAGGTCAAGATAACAGTACCAAGTATGTGAAATCTGCATAAAGTCAGAATGAAATCATACTAGTCTATATAAAGCAGAGACATGTATGATAACCAAACTACGATTCACAACATAAAACGATCATCACTCCAATATAACTATGGGTCTCACGCCTACAACATCAATCGTGGTCGATCACGGCCGCATGCCCCGAATATCGTGATCGGTGTAGACATGTCCATGTGACCTCAACAACAAGACAAAGAATCCAGATGGAAGCATACCCGCGCGCTACGATCGTGGTCGGTATGTCCAAAGGGAAACAATAAGACAACTTTCCAAATGGACGATACCCGCAGCGCTACGATCGTGTCGGTATGTCCAGAGGGAAACAATAGACGGCATTCCAAATGGACGATACCCGCGCGCTACGCATCGTGTCGGATGTCCAAAAAGGAAATCACAAGGCGATAATCAAATGGAAACATACCCGCGCGCTACGATCGCGGTCGATATCCAAAGCGATTAACTACAAGACCTTAACCAAATGGAAGCATACCCGTGCGCCACGCATCGTGTCGATGTCCAAAGTGATTAACAACAATAATACTATCAGAACGCACTGCGGAATTTCTCCGCCATCACGCAAGACGCCCAAGTAAGTTCTCAACAAGTCAACCGACCCTCCATCGAGACGCCAGAATACGTAAATACAACGCTTTGCACAACAAAGGTTATCACAATAAGCATAGCCAAGCTTCACAACAACAAGCATAGGCAAGTTTCACAACAACACAAAGTACTTTCATTTTATACCAAAGTCCGGGGTTTTAACCCCAAAGTACTACATACGTAAGTTCTTTTAAAAGAGATCCATTTCTTTTATAAAAGTCACCCGATACCCGTAGTATTAGAATGACCAACCCACCTTCCTTTTCAAAACCAAGTAACAACATTCTTTCCTAAGTTCCAGCTTTGCCTAGTTTCAATTACTCAAGCTTCTCATTTTCAAATGGTTTCATAGTTCCCAAACTTAATCACTTGATTCCTTTTAGAACAATTAAGTAACATATGTCATATCGTGAGTAGTTTATTCTTGTTTATAACGATCTTATTACAAAGACCATGATCTAGAAAATGTAATATCATTTTGTCTCATCTTAGCTTCATGCAGATGGAGGTTTCTACCGGTTTTAATACAACACATCATTATTCAATACATTTTCCTTTTATTAACGCCGCAGTGGTCTGTCGATACACATTCGACTTCAAATCAAGAAACATTATCCCTTTAAAACCAAGTACTCATTACTCACGAATGAGGTTTCACACAAACATCCACATTAAAACAAATAAGTTAAGTCTCTTATCTTATAAGATCAAGTCTCTTAACTTCTAACGTCAGTAAACCATTTTCACTTACATAAGGTCGTTATAACTAACTTCCCATAAAGCTATTATAACACCATATGTTTTAACCCAACCAAATCACTTAGCACACGTACGTCTACCGTACTACATAGTTCACAACAATCATGCTAGAAAAGATAGGAAGAGGTTCACATACCTCGCGACGATTTATCGACAATAAGCAAAATGCTCCAAGTACTACAACCTTGCTAGCCCTTTCCACTCCTCGAGTAGAATACGCTACTCTTAGTACTTTCACCTATAAAGGTCACAAACGTCTATTAACCCCAAAACATAAGTTTCTATCTTTCTATAGAAAATTCGGCAGCACCTCCCCCCCCCGCAACAGCGTAAATCTCCTCCTCTACCGAGGCCGGCTACCAAGCCAACCAGGGGGGGGGTTTTACACGTCTAACCGGACGTGTACAATTCTACACAAGCCTACTGCAATACAGTTTAGTTCAGTTCTTAATTCTTCAGGCTTAAGTCAAAAGACATTGCCGAATACTAAGTATAGTTCCATATATAGTATACTTCAACTATATATCCTAACAAACATGTAATTTCCAATTACAATAGAGGGACAAGATAATTACCTCGATAAGCCCAAAATTATCCGAGTTTAATGTCGCTCCTGAGCAAGGTTTAGCTCCACTCCGTGCGCTCCAAACCACTCCAAACAACCCTTAGAAGTTCTAACCAACTTCTACTCAATTACTTCAACCAACTATGAAGATTTCCTTAGGGTTTCGGTTTGAGACTAAAAAGGACAAAAGGTAGTATTTCCGGACTCTACGAAAAGAGGTATCTTTGGAATACTACAAGGTACAAGGCTAAGGTATTTTGGGCATTATAACAATACTAGGGGAGTATTTCTATACCACAACAAGGGGTATTATACGAAAACAACTAGGCTAGGGGGGGGGGTACCCCACGGCTAGCACCACAAGGGGGGAGAGGCTTAGACGAGAGCTACTAGAGGGAGGAGGGATTTCAAGACTTAGACAAAGTGAGGTGAATGAATAAGTCTTCACAAGGGAGTGGTATTTATAGCAAACCCAAAGGCCAACCAATGGCCAAGATCTAGCCAAGTGCAAGGCAAGTGTAAGGCCAAGATCAAGCCAAGTGCACCCTAGACCCTACTCCTTAAAACCTCACAAATATCTACACAAATATCAAGCCCAACTTGCCCTTGTTTCGCCAAGTCACGCCCACTTGTCTCCGTTGTGAGGTGACACATGTCACCCTCCGTTGGTCCGAATGTTTCGTCTCTCGGAAAAATCCGCAAAAACAAAACGACATAGCCGGAATTTTCCTTCGCAAGTTAAGAAAACGTTTCGTCGAAAAAACGACTTAACCAAAGGCCAGGCCCAAATGTAAAATCGCCAAGCGGTGCCACGTGGGGTGACACGTGTCGCCCGATTCGCCTGAATTTCGTCTTCCAAAATATCCAATTTAATGGAAATCTCAAAAACAAAGCGGGCCACAAAATCAGTAAATTTCTCCCGTGGCCCCACGTGACCATTTCCAAAATAAAATTCCATAATTCTCTAATATTCCAGAAGTCCGATACCAAATCTGGGAATCCACCCCATTAACGAACCTTTTTCCTTCACAAAACCTAAACTTTTCCGTGGAAAAATCACTTTCTTCCTTTCCAATCTTTCACAGTATTCTCGCACGCACGCCCTCGCATACATACTGCGGAAATACGGGTATAACATTCTCCTCTCCTTAGAAACATTCGTCCCGAATGTTCCTTCACAAGACGGATATCGATGAAGCTCTTCTAACAAATTGCCAACGCCACAGCTGGTCACGAAATAACACACGTTCTCTTCCTTCCTTACTCGTCGTGCCCTTCTCGAACACTTGAACTCTTCTAGCATACGTACCACACTTCAGTCATCGCTTCAGTTCCCAAAACCTTGAGTCACCACCTCCAAACTTGGTCATCTTACTAACCTCAATCTTCCTTAAGGCCATTCCCGCCTTTACGAACCGCTCGTCGAACGCGTCCACGAACTCATACGATGATCATACAAACTTGGGCCTAGCATCCTCGTGACCCTACCACCTCGCGGACCACCCAGAACTGACCCCACCTTAATCCGGCACGGGTTGACCGTATCACGCCCTCAACCCGACCCACAACTGCAAACTCTTGTTCCCCGATCCGGAACAATTTTACTAATTCACATCATGAAAGCTACCACTTCCATCTCACACTACCCACGGACTTATCACACAAATAAATCCCACGTATACTACTACTCTGATAAAAGTCAAACATAAACGAATCTTTAATCTCAAGACGACCTTACCCCTAAGGTCTCGGGCCGTGACATAGTCTAAGGTTCATACTTACCATGCCCCCATCGTAACCTCCCAACTAAACATGTTTTCAAACTCACAATATCACAATGCTATCCGCATAGCACACAATAGTGAGATCATCATAACAAGCATACCAAAACTCTAGAGGGTTAAGGATATACCAAGCTCTCGCTCCACTCTAATCATAGGCACTCGCAGGCGCATAGTCAGGTGATAAACCACCACGATCACGGCGTCGAGTCGTAACATCTGCGCTTCCTTGGCCTGACAGTTCCTCGAAAAATGGCCCGCTGGCCGCATGCAAAACAAACTCCCAATCTAGTACGACACTCTCCAAAATGGAGTCTACCACAATGGTCACAACGAGGTAGGTGGCTTCACCGTTAACACCCCGCTCGCCAAAATCTGAACCTCGAGCCCCGACCGCTCTCAAGACGGTGGAGGACCACTCTGACCGGGGTATATAACTAGCTCGCTGAGGCGGTCCGCCTCGAAAGCCACCAAAGGACCTGCCCCGGCCCTTCTGGCGATCGGTCATTCCGTCGACCCTCCGTGCCTCGCATCCTAGTGCATGAGCTGCATGCGGGCAATGTCCATGCCCTACAAGAGAAACACCCGCACAAGACTCGCCATATAATCATCAAGCCCGTGACGTAGCGATGCACCCTATCCTCCATATCTCGCAACTAGCGCAGGACATATCGAGCCAAAGAATCGAACTCGACATTGTACTCCCGACGGCGCCTCTCTGTCTCAAGAACAAAAATCGCCGGCGTGCTCCTCGCAAATCGCGGAGGCAAGAAGTGCGTGAGGAAAGCCCGAAAAACTCATCCCATACCGCTGGAGTGCATGCTCTCCCGAGAAAGCTCCCATGAATCAAACCAATCGATTGCGGTATCACGCGCTGATGCGAACCAAAGGTCACAGACTCGGTCTCAAGCCTTGATCACCCGTGACGATCCGTCAGAATCGCCGGATGAACTCCTGCGGATCATCCTCGAGCCTCGACGTAAAACTGCGCGCTACAACTCGAGAAAGTCCCGTAGCCTCAAACTATTCGCCGGGGTGAACCATCAGCATCGAACCGAATCGCCAGATCCACTCGCCCTCATATTCGCCACAACTCGCCAACAATCGGGCCATCTCTTGTAACCCATCTCCTCTCGCCTGCATCGTGGACTGGAGGCTCGTGTATCAGAGTCTCACGCCACGGCCGCGCTCTAAATCACTGGTGCCGTGGCGTCGCGAAACCCGCCGGCTCAAGCACAACTCGTACTCGCTCGGGCTCGCGCTCGCACTCTCCTCAGTATCTCACTAGCGCACTCTACCGCTTTGCCCTTCGGGCTCGCGGTTGCTCGCGCGAGGCATAAGCGTAAAAACGAGATACGTCGAGGGTACAACTTACAACATGACTCTAAGGCACGATCTCGGAATGAGAAGAATGGAAACCAATCCTAAATGTCCTATAGCCTCACGATTATAGATGTGGTGCACAACACACCGATAATCAAGACTTACTAGACACGGTGCAGTAGACACTTTCCGAGGATTAATCGCTCGATACCACTATGTCACACCCAAAATCGGGCGGATCGTGCCTTACCGGGCACCTAGCGATACATACATCGAGAGAAAATCAGGAACATAAAACATGAGTCATTATACAAGAGATATAATAAATAAACAAAGCAACCAAAGCGGTTGCCTCAGTATATACATAAAACACAACAGTTTAATCCTTTTACAACCCCGCCACAACAGATTACATGCACTTAAGATATACACGACTATGACGGACAGGCTCGCGCCATACCCCGAATGTACAAGAACTTACAACTCGTGGAACACCTACCAAAAGATAAGCCTCGGAGAAACGGAGCTTCAAATGTTGGCAATTGTGATCCTATGGCGAGGATCCACGGCCGATGTACCTCTACCGCGGCATGAACGCAGCCTCAAGGAGGTCGACAACAGTACCAAGTATGTGAAACTGCATAAAGTCAGAATGAAATCATACTAGTCTATATAAAGCGGAGACATGTATGATAACCAAACTACGATTCACAACATAAAATACCATCACTCCAATATAACTATGGGTCTCACGCCCACAACATCAATCGTGGTCGATCATGGCCGCATGCCCCTAATATCAGATCGGTGTAGACATGTCCATGTGACTCAACAACAAGACAGCAATCCAGATGGACGCATACCCGTGCGCTACGATCGCGGTCGATATGTCCAAAGGGAAACAATAAGACAACTTTCCAAATGGACGATACCCGCGCGCTACGATCGCGGTCGATATGTCCAGAGGAAACAATAGACGGCATTCCAAATGGACGATACCCGCACGTGCGCTACGATCGTGTCAAGATGTCCAAAAAGGAAATCACAAGGCGATAATCAAAATGGAAACATACCCGCGCGCCACGATCGTGTCGATATATCCAAAGCGATCAACAACAAGACAGCAATCCAGATGGAAGCATACCCGTGCGCTACGCATCGTGTCAGTATGTCCAAAGTGATTAACAACAATAATACTATCAGCGAACGCACTGCGGAATTTCTCCGCCACCGCAGACGCCCAAGTAAGTTCTCAACAAGTCAACCGACCTCCATCGAGAGACGCGGTAACACGTAAATACAACGCTTTGCACAACAAAGGTTATCACAATAAGCATAGCCAAGCTTCACAACAACAAGCATAGGCAAGTTTCACAACAACACAAAGTACTTTCATTTTATACCAAAGTCCGGGTTTTAACCCCAAAGTACTACATACGTAAGTTCTTTTAAAAGAGATCCATTTCTTTTATAAAAGTCACCCGATACGTAGTATTAGAATGACCAACCCACCTTCCTTTTCAAAACCAAGTAACAACATTCTTTCCTAAGTTCGGTTTGCCTAGTTTCAATTACTCAAGCTTCTCATTTTCAAATGGTTTCATAGTTCCCAAACTTAATCACTTGATTCCTTTTTAGAACAATTAAGTAACATATGTCATATCGTGAGTAGTTTATTCTTGTTTATAACGATCTTATTACAATGACCATGATCTAGAAAATGTAATATCATTTTGTCTCATCTTAGCTTCTATGCAGATGGAGGTTTCTACTGGTTTTAATACAACACATCATTATTCAATACATTTTCCTTTTATTAACGCTGCAGTTGGTGCTGTCGATACACATTCGACTCGAAATCAAGAAACATTATCCCTTTAAAACCAAGTACTCATTACTCACGAATGAGGTTTCACACAAACATCCACATTAAAACAAATAAGTTAAGTCTCTTATCTTATAAGATCAAGTCTCTTAACTTCTAACGTCAGTAAACCATTTTCACTTACATAAGGTCGTTATAACTAACTTCCCATAAAGCTATTATAACACCATATGTTTTAACCCAACCAAATCACTTAGCACATGACGTCTACCGCATTACATAGTTCACAACAATCATGCTAGAAAAGATAGGAAGAGGTTCACATACCTCGACGATTTATCGACAATAAGCAAAATGCTCCAAGTACTACAACCTTGCTAGCCCTTTCCACTCCTCGAGTAGAATACGCTACTCTTAGTACTTTCACCTATAAAGGTCACAAACGTCTATTAACCCCAAAACATAAGTTTCTATCTTTCTATAGAAAATTCGCAAAGACTCTCCCGCAACAGAAATCTCCTCCTCTACTGAGGCGGCTACCAAGCCAACCGGGGGTTTTACACGTCTAACCGGACGTGTACAATTATACAAAAGCCTACTGCAAAACAGTCCTATGTAAATACAGTTTAGTTCAGTTCTTAATTCTTCAGGCTTAAGTCAAAAGACATTGCCGAATACTAAGTATAGTTCCATATATAGTATACTTCAACTATATATCCTAACAAACATGTAATTTCCAATTACAATAGAGGGACAAGATAATTACCTCGATAAGCCCAAAATTATCCGAGTTTAATGTCGCTCCTGAGCAAGGTTTAGCTCCACTCCGTGCGCTCCAAACCACTCCAAACAACCCTTAGAAGTTCTAACCAACTTCTACTCAATTACTTCAACCAACTATGAAGATTTCCTTGGTTTTGGTTTGAGACTAAAAGGACAAAAGGTAGTATTTCCGACTCTACGAAAGAGGTATCTTTGGAATACGACAAGGTCCAAGGCTAAGGTATTTTGGGCATTATACCAATACTAGGGGAGTATTTCTATACCACCACAAGGGTATTATACGAAACAACTAGGCTAGTGGTACCCTACGGCTAGCACCACAAAGTGGGAGAGGCTTAGGACGAGAGCTACTAGAGAGAGAGGAGGGATTTCAAGACTTAGACAAAGTGAGGAGTGAATGAATAAGTCTTCACAAGGGAGGGGTATTTATAGCAAACCCAAAGGCCAACCAATGGCCAAGATCTAGCCAAGTGCAAGGCAAGTGTAAGGCCAAGATCAAGCCAAGTGCACCCTAGACCCTACTCCTTAAAACCCTCACAAATATCTACACAAATATCAAGCCCAACTTGCCCCCTTGTTTCGGCCAAGTGCCGCCCCACTTGTCTCCATTGTGAGGGTGACACATGTCACCCTCCCGTTGGTCCAGAATGTTTCGTCTCTCGGAAAAATCCGCAAAAAAACAAAACGACATAGCCGGAATTTTCCCTTCGCAAGTTACGCAAAACGTTTCGTCGAAAAACGACTCTAACCGGGTGTTGTGCCCAAATGTAAAATCGGCCAAGGGTGCCACATGGGGGTGACACGTGTCGCCCCGATTCGCCTGAATATTTCGTCTTCCAAAATATCCAATTTATGGAAATCTCAAAACAAAGCGGCCCTACAAAATCAGAATTTCTCCGTGGGCCCCACGTGACCATTTCCAAAATAAAATTCCATAATTCTCTAATATTCCAGAAGTCCGAATACCAAACTGGGAATCCAATTCCCATTAACGAACCTTTTTCCTTCACAAAACCGGAAACTTTTCCGTGGAAAATCACCTCTTTCTTCCTTTCCAATCTTTCGCGTATTCTCGCACGCACGCCCTCGCATACATACTCTGGAAATACGGGTATAACACCGCAACCTCACAACCTTTCAGATAACATCAACACCGCCGAGGAACGACTCGACCAAGAACACGATAGTCGCCTCATCGGCCCGACCCCTGGTCGAACGCATCCACGAACTTGCACGCTGGCTAACTAAACATGGGCCTAACACCCTCATGACCCTAACACAAAGAGGGACCACCACAAACTGACCCCACCACCAAACCTACCGCGGGTTGACCCGCACGTAGCCTCAACCCGACCCGGTAAGGCGCAAAAATACCATCTCCCCGAAGGAACAATCTTACTAAACACGTTACGAAAACCTAGCTGTCTTCTTAGCTCAACTACACTCTTTCATTTCATACTACATGGGACTTATCCCAAACACACCACGTGCACTATGCACCGATAAGTGGTCAAACATAAACATACGTCTCTACCGAGATGGCCTTACCACTATGGTCTTTGCGTATAAAGCTCTAAGGCTCACACTTTCTATCCTCCAAAATCTTACTCGGTTAACCCACCATGATTTCTAATCACAACTAACACACTGCTATCATAGCACTTAAGGTATACTCACCTTGAAAGTCACCGAAGGACCTTGCTGCTCTGGCCCTCTTCGCCGCCCCGTTAACCCACAATCTCTACGTTTTTCGGCTTGCGCATAAGCCCGCATACGTGCCATGCTCAAGCCCAATCAAGAATTACTCTTGCACAACCTCTCTTAGGTAGTCATCAAGACTCGTGGTACATCGGTATAATCTCCGTAGCCAAATCTATAGCTAGTAATGTGGTCGCTTTTGCAATCTATATTCACTGTTCGGCCGTGGAATGAAGGTTCAAATATCGTGACGCAGAGGAACCGCCACATCTGTGCTAAACTCTTTGGGGCTAGTGACGTCGCAGAAATCCCCGAATGAAGCACTACCCTAGGTAATGATTGGGCTGTGCCTCGCAACCTTCCGAACTCAACTCTCGCCTCCGCCGCGTGCCTCCTGGGCCCGGGTTGCTACGCGAGGCAAAGCGATAAGGGAATGAATTTCGTCGAGAGGTCCAACTTACAACATGCCTCTAAGGCACGATCTCGAGTGAGAAGAATAGAAACCAATCCTAAATATCCTATAGCCTCCTCGATTATTGGTGGTGCACAACACACCGATAATCAAGACTTCATCGATACGGTCAGAGACACTTTCCGAGGATTAATCGCTTCGATACCACTTTTGTCACGACCAACCGCCCGTGATCGTGCCTTACCCGCACCCTAGTGACACAACATCGTAGTAATCGAACATAAAACCACAACATGAGATAACGAAATATATAAAACAATAATGCGGAAAACTTGCCTTTGGCATATATATAACCATCAACTCTTTTACAAATGAGCGGCTTAATCCTTTTTACCAACCCCGCCTACAATAGTACTACGGACCTCTAAGAATGATACGACCTGATGGCGGGACAGGGGCCAAACCCACGAATGTAAACACTTACTACGACGGGGACTATACGTGATAAGCCTCGAGAAACGGAGCTTCCCAAACGTTGTGACCACGAGAGCTAGGATCAACGATCGATGTACCTCAACTGCGGCATGAACGCGGCCGAAGGTCGGTCTAACAGTGCAGAGTATGTGAAACTAAAGATAAATCGTAAATGAAATCATAGTAGTCTATACAAAGCGGGAGACATGTATGATAACCAAACTACGCTTCACCATGAATAAGCGATCATGTCAAGTCGTGGATTCACACCTCAAGTCATCACTCAATTTAACAATGGGTCTCACGCCCACAACATCAATCGTGCGTGGAATACCTTCCTCACCGCCGGCGATTTATGATATACAAGCACCAAGGAATACATATGAACACGTGTCCACTGTGTCCTAATAAAGCATGCTGGGGGTAAGTCACGAAGGCCTAGCCGACTACTAACACCTACGATGCAACAAGGTCATAAATCGTATCATAAGATCTGTCTAGACCGCCACATGATCAAAGGCGGCCACTTGCCCGAGATCTAATGCGCGTCTAGTCCTCGAACTTCCGCGACTCCGCATAGGCCAATCTCATCGGCCGCATGAGGTATTCCCGCGTCGAGGTAGCTACTCCGGCATCGCCCCGACTTCGCGATCCGCACGCCACGCAGGACGCATGCCCATAAAGGACGTACTAACACGGAACTCGTAGCTCGCGCAGGCCCCGGGACCCGCATGAGGTATTCTCGAATCATGGTCCTGCATCGCTGAGTCTACCCCGCGACGGAGGCGGCTTAACCGGAATCATCTCAAGAGATGAATGCCACAATACTATCATAACGACTGATAGTTAATAAGCACAATCAAGGGAAACCCCCTTACACAAACATCACAAGATACTAACACACGTAGCATCCTAACACGTTTACTTATCAAGGCAACAAGAAAGTATTACAAGGCTATCACAAACCAATACAATCAAGTTATTCACACAAGGTACTTTCTACTAACAAGTTCGGGTATCTATCCCCAAAGTACTTCACACATTAAAATCTTAAAAAAAGATCTGTTTCTTTCACATAAGTCACACAATACCCGTAGTATAAAATAGAGTGACTGTCCCAAAACTCTTACCTTTGTAAAATCAAGTAACAACATTATTTTCCAAACGTCCAAGTTTGCCTAATTTCAAATGTTCACGTTTCTTATTTTAGAAAGGTTCCGTAGTTCATAGTCTTATTCATTTAAGAATATAATTCTCTTTTAAACAACTGAGAAACATAAGCCTTATGTGAGTAGGATATTCTTGTTTATAACAATCTTATTACAGACCATGATCTAGAAATATCATTTTGTCTCATCTTAGCTTCATGCAGATGGAAGTTTCTCCGGTTTTCATAATACTTAATTATTCAAAACATTTCCTTTTATTAACGCTGCAGTTGGTTTGTCGATACACATTACGATTTCGAAATCAAGAAAGCATTCTTAAGCCGTTATACCTAACTTCCCATAAAGCTAGTATAACTCTTAAGTTTTCAAACACCAAGTATTACTTCTCCTTTCAAAATGATTCAAAATCTTTTGAAAATACTTCAAGTTCTTTCTTACCATATAACAAGCCGCTTATAGTTCAAATCGATTACCTTTTAAAACCACATGTATTTTCTTACTAACATAAAGTCGTTATAACCAACTTCCCGTAAAGCCGTTATAACACTTTATGTTTTAAACCACTCAAACACATTTAGCACATGACGCTCACTGCATCTACATAGTTTACATATCATGCTAGAGATAGGAAGAGGTTCACATACCTCGCGACGATTATCGACTAATAGCAAAATGCTCCGAGTACCTCGCCGCCGGCTACTCCTAAGCCAAGTAGAACGCGCCACACGTAGTACTTCCACCTATAAGGCCACAAGGCGCTTATTAACATCTAGATCTCATCGTAGAACTTCTACGTAAAATTCGCAAAGACTTCCGCAACAACAGAAATCTCCTCCTCTATCGAGGCCGCTACCAAGCCAACCGGGGGTGATACATCTAACCCTAACGGGTACAATTCTACTCCACGGTACTACTACACAAGTCTACTGTAATACAGTCCTATGTAATTACAGTTCAGTACTATATATAGTATACTTCAACTATATACTCCTACAACATGTAATATCCAATTACAATAGGGACAAGATAATTACCTCGATAAGCCCATAATTATCCAAGTATAAAGTCGATCCAGGCAATCGTTTAGCTCGAACTCAGGCGCCCAACCCGCTTCTAAACCACCCTTAGAAGTTCTAACCAACTTCGACACAATACTCCAACGGACTATGGAGATTTTCCTAGGGTTTCGGGTTTGTGGTCGACGGGAAGTATAATAGTATTTCTGGCTTCAGAAGGTATAACCTTAGAATACAACAAGGTATAAGGCTAAGGTAATTTGGGCATTATAACAATACTGAGAGTATTTCTATACCACAAAGGGGGTATTATACGAAAGCAACTAGCAGTGGGTACCCCACTGGCTAGCACCTCAAAGGAGGGGTGTCTACCCTCGCCTACCCCACTGTGGGGACTCTCGGCTGGGGAGGGAGGGGCTCTCGGCCAAGACACCACACTAAGGGGGAAGGAAGAAGCTTTCAAGACTTAGGCAAATTGTGAATGAATTAGTCTTCCAAGGGAGGGGTATTTATAGGTCAAGTGAAAGCCAACCAATGGCCAAGATTACACCAAGTGTTAGGCAAGTGTAGGGCCAAGATTCACCCATGTGTACCTAGCCAACTTGCACACAAAATATCTACCAAAAATATCTCCCACTTGCCTTCCCAATCGTCCATGTGCCGCCCACTTTGCCCACCAATGAGAGGGTGCCAAGTGCCGCCCTCTCGTTGGTCCAAAATGTTCCGTCTCTCGGAAAAATCCGCAAAAATACTAAATGACATAGCCGGAAATTACCCTACGAAAGTCGTGGAAAGCGCTTTCGTGAAAACGACTTAACCGGGTGTTGTGCACAAACATATTTCGCCCAAAGGTGCCACGTGGGGTGACACGTGTCGCCCGATTCGCCCAAAATATTTCGTCTTCCAAAATATCCAAAACGGCCAAAATCTCAAAATCAAGCGGGCCCCACAAAATCAGAATTTCTCCGTGGCCCCACGTGACCATTTTCGAAAATAAAATTCCATAATTCTCTAATATTCCAGGAAGTCCGAATACCAAATCTGGGAATCCAATTCCCATAAACGAACCTTTTTCCTTCACAAAAACCGGAAACTTTTCCGTGGAAAAATCGCCTCTTTCTTCCTTTCCAATCTTTCTGTCGTATTCTCGTACGTACGTCCTCGCATACATACCCTGGAACTACGGGGTATAACACCATGAATGCGGTAGTCGAGTGAAATACATTCCCTGTTCATCCCATGAACGCGGTAGTCGAGTGAAATACATTCCCGGTTCATCCCATGAATCGGTAGTCGAGTAAAATACAGTACTTGCACAACAAGGCTATCACACGCAAACGTAGGCAAGTTACACACAACTTAAAGTACTTTCATTTTATGCCAAAAACCGGGTTTTAACCCTAAAGTACTACGTACGTTAAATTCCTTTTAAAGAGATCCATTCCTTTTATAAAAGTCACCCGATACCCGTAGTATTAAAATAGAGTGACTTACATCTTTTAAGTAAACCAAAACAACTTCCATAATTTCCTTTTTAAAACCAAATTAAGGCAATACCATGCCTTCTTTTTGGATCAAAACACTTCTCTTTTTAAAGTGAAGTTACCACATTAAGACCAATGATAAAACCCTTCTTTCGTTTTCATAAAGTCGTTATAACTAACTTCCCATAAAGCTGTTATAACACTTTATGTTTTAAACCAATTTAAGACAAAACAATGCCTTTCTTTTCCCTAGAGTTCCAGTTTGCCTAATTTCAATTACTCAAGTCTCTTTTAGAAAAGTTTCATAGTTCGATGTCTTAATCTCTTTTAAAACAATTGAGTAACATATGCCATAGGCAAGCGATTTATTCTTGTTTATAACCATTTATTAAAGCAGCCATGATCTAGAAAATGTAATATCATTTTGTCTCATCTTAGCTTCTATGCAGATGGAGGTTTCTACTGGTTTTAATAATACTTCATTATTCAATACATTTTCCTTTATTAGCGCTGCAGTGGTTTGTTCGATACTCATTCTGATTTCCGAAATCAGTAAAACATTATTCCTTTTAAAAACCAAGTACTCATTACTCACGAATGAGGTTTCACACAAACATCCATACTAAGTTAAGTCTCTTATCTTTTAAGATTAAGTCTCTTAACTTCTAAAAATCAGTAAACCATTCTCTTTATCTCTCTTAAGACGTTATACCTAACTTCCCATAAAGCTAGTATAACTCTTATGTTTTCAAAACCAAGTATTACTCTTCTTTTTTTAAAAAAAGGTTTCTTTAATATCTTTGAAATACATTCAAGGTTCTTATTATTCAAGCTTAAGTCAAAAGACATTGCCGTACAACTACGTTCTGTTAACACACGTACGTCTACCGTACTATATATATTTCTTTAAAATATCATGCTCAAGAGTATAGGAAGAATCACATACCTCGCGACGATTATCGACTATAAGCAAAACGCTCCACGGCTATAACCCGGCTAGCCTTGTCCACCTTCTAAGTAGCACATGCTACTTGCAGAACATTCAACCTCGATGAGCCCAAAATTATCCAAGTTTAACGTCGATCCTGAGCAACGTTTAGCTCCTACACCGTGCGCTCCAACCAGCTCCAAACAACCCTTAGAAGTTCTACGCAACTTCTACTTAACACTTCAACCGACTATGAAGGTTTTCCTTAGGGTTTCGTTTAGTGGCTAAAGGAAAGTATAATAGTATTTCCGGGCTCTACGTATAGAGGTAACTTTGGAAAGTACTACAAGGTATATGGGCTAAAGTATTTGGGCATTATAACAATACTTGGAGAGTATTTCTATACCACAAAAGGGGGGTATTATACGAAAACAACTATGCTAGGGGGGGTACCCCTCGGCTAAGTAAACCAAAACACTTCCCTTTGTAAAATCAAGTAACAACATTATTTTCCAAACGTCCAAGTTTGCCTAATTTCAAATGTTCACGTTTCTTATTTTAGAAAGGTTTCGTAGTTCATAGTCTTATTCATTTAAGAATATAATTCTCTTTTTTAAACAATCTGAGAAACATATGCCCTATATGTGAGTAGGTTATTCTTGTTCATAATCAATCTTATTAAGCAGCCATGATCTAGGAATGTAGTATCATTTTGTCTCATCTTAGCTTCTATGCAGATGGAGGTTTCTACTGGTTTTAATAATACTTCATTAATCAAAACATTTCCCTTTATTAACGCTGCAGTGGTTTGTCGATACTCATTCGATTTCCAAATCAAGAAACATTATTCCCTTTAAAAACCAAGTACTCATTACTCACGAATGAGGTTTCACACAAAATTCATATTAATTTAATTAAGTCAAGTCTCTTATCTTTTAAGATCAAGTCTCTTATCTTCTAAAATCAATAAATCATTCATTTTATCTTTCTTAAGCCGTTATACCTAACTTCCCATAAAGCTAGTATAACTCTTAAGTTTTTAAAACCAAGTATTACTCTTCTTTCAAAACAGCTTTCTTAAGTCTCTTGAATTACTTCAAGATTCTTATTATTCGGGCTTAAGTCAAAAGACATTGCCGTACAACTACGTTCAATTAGCACGCGTACGTCTACCGTACTATATATATATATATTCTTTTAAAATATCATGCTCAAGAGGATAGGAAGAATCACATACCTCGCGACGATTATCGACTATTAGCAAATCGCTCCACGGCTATAACCCGGCTAGCCTGGTCCACCTTTCAAGTAGCACATGCTACTCACAGAACATCCAACCTATAAAGGTTACGAGTCTATCAAAGTCTAGACTACTAGGTACAATAATCTAGATACAAGATTCTACGGAAAAATTGGGCGACTTCCCTACCCACAACCACAATTCTACTCAGAATACGCCCTACGTAATTACTGATTCTCTTCTTTAAATTCAGCTTAAGTCCAAAGACATTGCCGCAAAACTATGTTCAGTTCTATATATAGTATACTTCAACTATATATTCCTACAACATGTAATTTCCAATTCTGATAGGGACAAGATATTTACCTCGATAAGCCCAAAATTATCCAAGTTTAATGTCGCTCCCGAGCACCGTTTAGCTCCAACTCAGGCGCTCCAACCCGCTCCAAACCACCCTTAGAAGTTCTAACCAACTTCTACTTAGTACTCCAACCAACTATGGAGATTTTCCTAGGGTTTGGTTTGAGACAAAAGGACATACGGTAGTATTTCAGACTCTACATATAGAGGTATCTTGGAATACTACAAGGTATACTGGCTAAGGTATTTTGGGTATAACAATACTTTGGAGAGTATTTCTACCAAGGGGTATTTATACGAGACAACACCACAAGGGGTGTATACCCTCGCCAACCTCACTAGGAGGGGGTACTCTCGGCCGAGGGGAAGGGTGCTCTCGGCTAAAGCCTCACAAAGGGGGACGAACAACACTACAAGGAGGAGGATTTCTAGACTTAGAAATTATTTTAGGATGAATAAGTCTTCAAAGGGGAGGGTATTTATAGGTCAAAGGCCAACCAATGGCGAAGATCATGCCAAGTGCAAGCGGTAGGTCAAGATTTGGACAAGTGTGTGTGGGTCCCACTTTATCAATCAACACACAAAATATCCTACCAACTCCACTCTCCAAATCGTCCCAAGTCCGCCTCACGTCCACCAATGAGAGGGTGCCAAGTGGCGCCCTCTTGTTGGTCCAACACGCCCGCCTCTAAAAAAATACGCAAAAATTAAAAATGACATAGCCGGAATTTTCCCTTCGCAAGTCTTGTAAAACGTTTCGTCGAAAAACGACTCTAATCGGGTGTTGTGCACAAAATAAAATCGGCCAAGCCTACTTTAAAGCCCAAACTTTTCTACGTACGTCCTTACGTACATACTCTGAAAATACGGGGTATAACATTCTCCCCTCCTTAGAAACATTCGTCCCGAATGTTCCTTCTAAGCCTCAAAACAAACGCGCGCCAGTATAGTCTTCACTACTATACTTACGAGAACGATCCTGCCACACCTGGCCATGGAAACACCTGCGCAAATACTACATCCAAGTCCACGAGGAAACACCTCTTAGCATCACCACAAAACACCTCTCATCGGGGTCTAAAATATACTTCCTTCGCACCTTCTCTTTACAAAAGAAATGATCACATCTATGCTCGCCATACATGCTCGCTTCTTCCCTTACGTGTCGTACCCTTCTTGTGCACTCGAACTCTTTCTCATAACTTACCATATTTCATCGCTTCGCTTTCAAAACTCGTCACACCCTAACTGGGGTGGTACCTTCAAGAAGACCGACCGTCAACCTGAACTCTAAGCGTCGTCGTCGATCATCCGCACGATTTCTCTGAGCTGCCAAAACCTCTTCTAGACAAGCTTTACCCTATCCACAGTCTGCTGGAACAAGCCTGAACCAACTATCTGAACCTTGCCAACATCGAACCAATCGACCGGCAACTTACACTTCCGCCCCTACAAGGCTTCATAAGACGATATCCGAACACTGAAATGGTAGCTTAAACACTCCCTCCACAGGAGACAACAATCCCCACAACTACCCCTGAAATCCAAACACTGGCCCGAGGGCGAATGCGATTCTGAGACTCACCTGAGTTCTTAACGCATGCTCGGTAAAACCTCCAGAAAAGAAACAGCCGTACCCTGGGCTCCACTGTCTGTCATAAGGTGAAGGTAAGCACCCCGTGCAGCCTTACAACCTTTCTGATATTACTGTCGAGCAACGGTCCTGACTGAAAGACACGATGGGCTGACCCCATCGGCCCGACTACTGGTCGAACGCATCCACGAACTCGTACGATGGTTAACTAAACTTGAGCCTAACACCCTCGTGACCCTACCACCCGGCGGGACCACCACAAACTGACCCCACCACCAAAAAGGCCGCGGGTTGACCCGCAACGTGGCCTCAACCCGACCCGGCAACACGCAAAACACTAGCTCCCCGATCCGGAACAATTTCACTAATCACTTTACGAAAACCTAGCGGTCTTCTTAGCTCAACTACCCTCTTTCATTCCACACTACTCAGGGACTTATCCCACAAACATAGCTCACGTGCACTATGCACTCCTATAAGGGTCAAACATAAACATACGTCTTTTACTCGAGCTGGCCTTACCTCTAAGGTCTCTACGTATAAAACTCTAAGGCTCACACCTTTCTTATCCCCCAATCTTTCCCGGTTACTAACCATGATTTCTAATCACAACTAACACACTGCTATCAGAACATAGCACTTATGATATACTCATCTTAACACACATACTGATCTCTAGAGGGTTAAAGATATGCCTGAATCTACTGCTTCACTCCCCTATGTCGTTTTAATCAAACCTGCCCCGTAGGGCGCATAGCTAAGGGAGGTGACGAACTACCCACCGATCCTGAAGGTTGAGTCCTCCTACTAGGACATCCTTTCGACACCTGGCCCTGACGGCCGCAGGTACAACAAGTACCAACAAAAAAAAAAACGACATTCCCCGGGATGACGTCTGTCACATTGTGAACCGGAAGCCCTGGAGCTCTGACCAACTCCTGCCTACCCCGAACGTCCTGAACCCCGCGAGGACCTCTGACCGGTGGATGTGCATAATCAATCACTTGGTGAGGTGATTCGCCAAAGTTACTAAAGGACCTTGTTGTTCTCGCCTCTCGTCGCCCTGGTTAACCCGTCGATCTCTACGTTTCTCGCTTCGCATAAGCCCGCATACGAGCCATGCTCAAGCCTAATCAAAAATTACTCTTGTACAACTCTCTCTTGGATAGTCATCAAGACTCGCGTACATCGGTATACTCTCGTAGCCAAATCCATAGTTAGTAATGTGGTCGCCTCTTTGCAATCCATATTCTCTCGCCCTGGTCGTGGAACCGAGGTTCAAATATCATGGCGCAGCAGAACCGCCGCCAGTGCTAAACTCTTTGGGGGCTAGTGGCGTCGCAGAACTCCCGAATGAAGCACTACCTAGGTAATGATTGGGCTGTGCCCTCGTAACCTGTGTACTCTCTCGCAGCCTCGCCGCTTTGCCTCTGCCTCGGGTTTGCCTACGCGAGGCATAATGGTAAGGGAAAGAAATACGTTAGAGGTCGAATCTTACAACACGGCTCTAAGGCACGATCTCAGTGAGAAGAATAGAAACCAATCCTAAATATCCTATAGCCTCGACGATTATTGGTGCACAACACACCGATAATCAAGACTCCATCGATACGGTGCAGACACTTTCAGAGGATTAATCGCTCGATACCACTTTTGTCACGACTGCCCGGTTCGTGGATCGTGCCTTACCCGCACCCAAGTAGTCATACATCGGAGAAAATCAGCGAACATAAAACAATAACATGAAGCCAATGTAATAAGACGGTGAAATAAGAAGACAAAGCTAACAAAAACGGTTACCTTGATATATATAACAATTTGAGATTACATCCCATTACAACCACGCCACAACAAGATTTCTGCACTCTACGAATGATATGACAACGACGGCACAGGGCCCCGTCATACCCCTGAATGTAAGCACCTACAACAACAGGGGACTATACCAAGATAAGCCTCCGGAGAAACGGAGCTTTCCAAACGCTGAACTGTGACCCTAAGAGCGAGGATCAACACGGGTGTACCTTTACCTGCGGCATGAACGCGGCCGGGCGAGGTCGATAACAGTGCAAGTATGTGAAATCAAAATAAATCGTAAATGAAGTCATAGTAGTCTATATAAAGCGGAGACATGTATGATAACCACACTACGATTCACGATAAATAAGCGAATATGTCAAGTCGAGGACTCACGCCTCAAAGTCATCACTCAAATGTAACTATGGGTCTCACGCCCACAACATCAATCATGCCCGTGGAATACCTTCCTCACTGCCGGCAGTTTATGATATAAAAGCACCAAGGAATACACATGAACACCAGGTCCCACCTGTGTCCTAATAAAACAGTACAGGGTAAGTACGAAGGCATAACCGACTACTAACACCCACAGTACTAACAAGGTCATAAAATGTATCATGATATCTGTCTAGACCGTCACATGATCAAAGCGGGTCACTCGCCGCGAAGATCAAATGTGCGTCTAGCCACGAACTCCGCGACTCCGCATAGGCCAACCTCATAGGCCCGCATGAGGTATAACCCCGCATCGAGGGTAGCTACTCCCCGGCATCCGCCTGGACTCGCAGTCCGCATGGCCATAGAGACCGCATGACCATAAACGCACACTAACCTGGAACTCTCGTAGCTCCGCATAGGCCCCCTGGACCCGCATGAGGTATTCTCGAATCATGGTCCTGCATCACTCGAGTCTACCCGCACGGAGGCGACTTAACCTCCGGAAAAGTCAAGGTGAGTGGTACAATACCAACATAACGGCTGATAGTTTAAACAACTTAAGCGTAATTGTCACGACCCGATTCCGGGCCCGTGACTGGTGCCTTACCCCGGACACCCTAGTGATACAACATCAGAGAAATCAGCGGAACATAAAACGATACAAGACATATTATGAAATATGAAACAATAATCTGAGAAAAACTTGCCTTTCGGCATATATATAAATAACAACTTTTTCAACATGAACAGTTTAATCCTTTTTACAAACCACGCCACAATGATTACTGCACTTCTAAGAAATGATACGACAACAATGGCGGACGGGGCCGCCATACCACGAATGTAAACACCTACAACAACGGGGACTATACCATCGATAAGCCTCCGGAGAAACGGAGCTTTCCCAAACGCTGAACTGTGATCCGAGGATCAACGACTGGTGTACCTTTTACCTGCGGCATGAACGCGGCCCAGGCGAGGTCGATAACAGGTACCAAGTATGTGAAACTGAAAATAAATACTGTAAATGAAATCATAGTAGTCTATACAAAGCAGGAGACATGTATGATAACCAAACTACAGTTCACAATAAATAAGCAGTCATGTCAAGTCAGGGACTCACGCCCTCAAGTCATCACTCGAATTTAACAATGGGTCTCACGCCCACAACATCAATCGTGCCCGTGGAGCACATTCCTCACTGCCGGCAGTCTATGATATGAAAGCACCAAGGAACACACATGAACACCAGGTCCCACCTGTGTTATAATAAAACTGTACGGGGTAAGTACGAAGGCTTAGCCGACTACTAAAACCCACAGTACCAACAAGGTCATAAACTGTATCATGAGATCTGTCTAGACCGTCACATGATCAAAGCTGGCCACTCGCCCGCAGTATCTAATGTGCGCATCTAGTCCTGGAACTTCCCGCAGCTCCGCATAGGCCAATCAGATCGGCCCGCATGAGGTATAACCCCGCATCGAGGGTAGCTACTCCCCGGCAGCGTCCTGGACTCGCCGTCCGCATGGCCACAAGGACCGCATGACCACAAGGGCCGCATCCTAACCTGGAACTCCCGCAGCCCGCATAGGCCCTGGACCCGCATGAGGTAGTCTCGAATCATAGGTCCATCGACCGCTGAAGTCTACCCCGCACGGAGGGCTTAACCCGGAATCATCTCAAGAGATGAGTGATGTATAATACTATCATATGACTTATCTTTAAACAACATAAGCACAACAAAGGAAAAACCCCTTTACACAAACATCACAAGATACTAACACACGTAGCATCCTAGCATGTTTACTTATCAAATCAACAAGAAAGTATTACAAGGCTATCACAAACCAATACAATCAAGTTATTCACACAAGGCACTTTCTACTATATGATTAACAAGATCGGGTTTTTATCCCCAAAATACTTCGTACATTAACTCTTTTCAAAGATACGTTACTTTCACAAAAGTCACACAATACCCGTAGTATATGAAAATAGAGTGATTATCTTTTGAAGTAAATCAAAACACTTCTCTTTGTAAAACTCAAGTAACAACATTATTTTCCAAACGTCCAAGTTTGCCTAATTTCAAATGTTCATGTTTCTTATTTAGAAAGGTTTCGTAGTTCACAGTTTTATTCATTTAAGAATATAATTCTCTTTTAAACCATCTAAGAAACATAAGCCTTATATGTGAGTAGGATATTCTTGTTTATAACAATCTTACTACGGCAGCCATGATCTAGGAAATATCATTTTGTCTCATCTTAGCTTCTATGCAGATGGAAGTTTCTCTTGGTTTTATTAATACTTCATTAATCAAAACATTTCCCTTTATTAACGCCGCGATGGTTTGTCGATACACATTACGATTTCCAAATCAAGAAACATTATCCCTTTTAAAAATCAAGTACTCATTACTCACGAATGAGGTTTCGCACAAAATTCATATAATTCATTTAAGTTAAGTCTCTTATCTTACAAGATCAAGTCTCTTAACTTCTAAAATAATTAAAACATTCGTTTTATCTTTCTTAAGCCGTTATACCTAACTTCCCATAAAGCTAGTATAACTCTTAAGCTTTTAAAACCAAGTATTACTCTCCTTTTAAAAACAGTTCTTAATTCTCTTGAACTACTTCAAGATTATTATTATTCGGGCTTAAGTCAAAAGACATTGCCGTACAACTATGTTCAATTAACACACGTACGTCTACCGTACTATATAGTTATACACATATCATGCTAGAAGAGATAGGAAGAGGTTCACATACCTCGCGACGATTATCGACTATTAGCAAATCGCTCCACGGCTATAACCCGGCTAGCCTGGTCCACCTTCTCAAGTAGCCCATGCTACTCGCAGAACATTCAACCTATACAGGTTACACAAGTCTATCAAAGTCTAGACTACTCGGTAGAATAAATCTAGATACAAGATCCTACGGGAAATTGGGCACTCTTCCCTACCCACAAACTACACAAGTCTATCTGAATACACCCCACGTAATTCTGATTCGATTCTTCAGGCTTAAGTCCAAGGACATTGCCACAACACTAAGTTCAGTTCTATATATAGTATACTTCAACTATATATTCTAACAACATGTAATTTCCAATTACAATAGGGGGACAAGATAATTACCTCGATAAGCCCATAATTATCCAAGTAGAGATGTCGATCCTTAGCAATGTTTAGCTCCAACTCCGAGCGCTCCAACCCGCTCTAAACCACCCTTAGAAGTTCTAACCAACTTCTACACAATACTCCAACGGACTATGGAGATTTTCCTAAGGGTTTCGGTTTTGTGGTGACGGGAAGTATACTAGTATTTACGGGCTTTTCAGATAGGTATAACTTTAGAATACAACAAGGTATACGGCTAAGGTAATTTGGGCATTATAACAATACTTTTGAGAGTATTTCTACCAAGAGGGGGGTGTATTATACGAGACAACTAGGCTATGGGGGTTACCCACGGCCACACTACTGTGAGGGGGAGGGCTCGCCAAGGGGAGGGGGGAGGCCCTCGGCCACGACACGACACACAGGGGGGCGGAAGAAGCTTTCAAGACTTAGAGATTTTTTTGGATGAAGAAGTTCATCAAAGGGGAGGGGTATTTATAGGTCAAGGGATGGCCAACGAGGCCAAGATGGTGCCAAGTGCAAGGCAAGTGTAGGGTCAAGATTAGGGCAAGTGTACCTAGCCAACTTGCACACAAAATATCCTACCAACTACTTGACAAAATAGCCAAGCAATTCGTCCACTCCACCGCCCAATACGTCTTCCAATGAGAGGGTGACAAGTGTCGCCCTCTTGTTGGTCCAAAATGTTTCGTCTCTCGGAAAAATCCTCAAAAATTAAAAATGACATAGCCGGAATTTTCCCTACGAAAGTCGTGGAAAGCGTTTAAAAAAACGACTCTAACCGTGTTGTGCACAAATAAAATCGCCAAGCCTATTTAAAAGTTTCAAATTTTCTACGCACGTCCCACGCATATACTCTGGAAATACGGGGTATAACATTCTCCCCTCCTTAGAAACATTCGTCCCGAATGTTCCTTCTAAGTCTCAAAACAAACGCGCGCCAGTATAGTCTTCACTACTACACTTACGAAACAATCCTGCCACAGCTGGCCACAGAAACACCTGCGCAAATACTTACATCAAAGTCCACGAGGAAACACCTCTAATCATCACCACAAAACACTTCTCACCGGGGTCTAAAATATACTTCCTTCGCACCTTCTCTTTACAAAAGAAATGATCACATCTATGCTCGCCATACATGCTCGCTTCTCTCTTTACTCGTCGTAGATACCACTTTGTCACTTTGCCTGAGGCATTAACCTTCTCAGGCGACCCAACAAAGGGTACCGGGCTGCTTGCGATCCCTGAGGATGTCGTACACTCGAACTCTTACCACATTCTGATACTGCTTCAGTTTCCAAAACTCGGGGTTACTATCCCTAACGTGGTCATCATTAACTGGGAATACTCTGGATGGATCTCCGATACTTTCCCGAACATAACAATACGAAAGACCGGACGCACTGCCTCCTACGTCGGACGGCAAATGTTAACATATAGGCAACCTGGCCTATTCCTCACATGAACTCAAAAAGGCCCAAAGTAACTCGGGCTAAGTTTCCTCTGTTTTCCAAAGCTCGTCACACCCTGTCCGGGGTGGTACTTTCAAGAAGACCGACCGTCAACCTGAACTCTAAGCGTCGTCGCCGATTATCCGCACGATTCCTCTGAGCTGCCAGAACTTCTTCTAGACAAGCTTCTCACTATCCACAATCTGCTGGAACAAGCCTGAACCAACTATCTGAACCTTGCCAACCTCGAACCAATCGACCGGCAACTTACACTTCCGCCCCTACAAGGCTTCAAAAGGCGACATCCGAACACTGAAATGGTAGCTTAAACACTCCCTCCACAGGAGACAACAATCCCCACGACTACCCCTGCAATCCACACACTGGCCCGAGGGCGAATGCGGTCGAGACTCACGCGAGTTCTTAACCTGCTGGTAAAACTTCCGAAACAAAACAGCCGCACTTTGGCTCCACATCGTCATAAGGTGAAGGTAGGCACCCCGTGCAGCCTTACAACCTTTCTGGTACAACAACACTGCTGAGTACACGGTCCTGACCGAAAAACACGACGGGCTGCCCCCATCGGCCCGACCACTGGTCGAACGCATCCACGAACTCGTACGCTGGTTAACTAAACTTGGGCCTAACACCCTCACAACCCTAACACAAGGCGGGACCACCACAACCTGACCCCACCACCAAAACTACCGCGGGTTGACCCGCAACGGGGCCTCAACCCGACCCGGCAACGCGCACAATACTAGCTCCCCGATCCGGAACAATCTTACTAATCACGTTTCGAAAACCTAGCGGTCTTCTTAGCTCAACTACCCTCTTTCATTCCACACTACTAGGGACCTATCCCAAACATAGCTCACGTGCACTAGGCACCCCGATAAGGATCAACATAACCATACGTCTTTTACTCTAGATGACCTTACCTCTAAGGTCTCTACGTAACAAAACTCTAAGGTTCACACCTTCTCTATCCCCCCAAATCTTACTTGGTTAACTAACCAAGATTTCTAATCACAACTAACACACTGCTATCAGAACATAGCACTTAAGGTATACTCACCTTATCACATAAACAAAACTCTAGAGGGTTAAAGATATATCTATCTCTACTGCTTCACTCCCCTTAGTCGTTCTAAACAAACCTGCCCCGTAGGGCGTATAGCTAAGGAAGATGACAAACTACCCACCGATCCTGAAGGCTAAGTCCTCCTACTAGGACACTCTTCCGACATCGCACTGACGGCCATAGTACAACAAGTACCAATCTAACAAGAAGACATTCCCGGATGGCGTGCGCCATCTTGTGAACGGAAGCTCGAGTTCGACCAACTCTGCATACCGAAAGTCACGAACCGTGGAAGACCACTCTGACCGCGGCGGAGGTGCATATCCAATCTTGGTGAGGCGACTTGCCTCGAAAGTTACCAAAGGACCTCGCTGCTCGCCTCTTCTCGCCCTTGTTAATCCGTCGATCTCACGTTTCTACCACGCACGTAAGCCCGCATACGTGCCATGCCCAAGCCTAACTGAAGAATTACTCTTGCACGACCCTCTCTTAGATAGTCATCAAGACTTGCGATACATCGGTATACTCTCTGGTAGCCAACTCCATAGCTAGTAACAGGGTCGCCTCCTTGCAATCAATATTCTCTGTTCCCGGTCGTGGAACTGAAGGTTCAAATATCATGGCCGCAGTAGGAACTGCCGCCGCCGTGCTAAACTCTGCTGGGGCTAGTGACGTCGCAAAACTCCCCGAAAGAAGCACCACCCCAGGTGATGATTGGGCCTGTGCCTCGTAACCTGTGTACTCTCTCGCAGACTCCTCGCCTTGCCTCTGGGCACGGGTTTGCCTTACGCGAGGCATAATGGTAAGGGAAAGAAATACGTTAGAGGTCCAATCTTACAACACGCCTCTAAGGCACGATCTCGAGTGAGAAGAATAGAAACCAATCCTAAATATCCTATAGCCTCACGATTATTGGTGTGGTGCACAATACACCGATAATCAAGACTTCTTCGGATACGATGCGTAGACACTTTCCGAGAATTAATCGCTCGATACCACTTTTGTCACGACTGTTCGGTTCGTGGATCGTGCCTTACCCGGGCACCCAAGTAGTCATACATCAGAGAAAATCAGCGGAACATAAAACAATAACATGAAGCCAATGTAATAAGACAGTGAAATAAGAAGACAGGCTAACAAAAAACGGTTACCTTCAGTATATATATAACAATTTGAACAGTTACATCCCATTACAACCCTGCCCACAACAGTACTACAGACCTCTACGAATGATATGACAACAACGACGGCACAGGGCCCCGTCATACCCCTGAATGTAAGCACCTACAACAACAGGGGACTATACCAAGATAAGCCTCCGGAGAAACGGAGCTTTCCAAACGCTGAACTGTGACCCTAAGAGCGAGGATCAACACGGGTGTACCTTTACCTGCGGCATGAACGCAGCCCCCCGAAGGAGGTCGACAACAGTGCAAGTATGTGGCGAAAATAAATCGTAAATGAAATCATAGTAGTCTATATAAAGCAGGAGACATGTATGATAACCACACTACAATTCACAATAAATAAGCAGTCATGTCAAGTCAGGGACTCACGCCCTCAAAGTCATCACTCAAATGTAACTATGGGTCTCACGCCCACAACATCAATCATGCCCGTGGAATACCTTCCTCACTGTCGGCAGTTTATGATATAAAAGCACCAAGGAATGCACATGAACACCAGGTCCCACCTGTGTCCTAATAAAATGAGACAGGTAAGTGCGAAGGCATAGCCGACTACTAACACCTACAAGAGACTAACAAGGTCATAAAATGTATCATGATATCTGTCTAGACCGTCACATGATCAAAGCGGGTCACTCGCCCGCAGTATCAAATGTGCGCGTCTAGCCCTGGAACTCTCCGCAGCTCCGCATAGGCCAACCTCATAGGCCCGCATGAGGTATAACCCCGCATCGAGGGTAGCTACTCCCGCGTCCGCTGGACTCGCGATCCGCGTAGCCACAGAGACCGCGTGACCATAAACGCACACTAACACGAACTCGTAGCTCGCGTAGCCCTGGACCCGCATGAGGTATTCTCGAATCATGGTCCCAGACCGCCTGAGTCTACCCCGCATCGGAGGGCAGCTTAACCTCCGGAAAAGTCAAGGTGAGTGGTACAATACCAACATAACGGCTGATAGTTTAAACAACTTAAGCGTAATTGTCACGACCCGATTCCGGGCCCGTGACTGGTGCCTTACCCCGGACACCCTAGTGATACAACATCAGAGAAATCAGCGGAACATAAAACGATACAAGACATATTATGAAATATGAAACAATAATCTGAGAAAAACTTGCCTTTCAGCATATATATAAATAACAACTTTTTCAACATGAACAGTTTAATCCTTTTTACAAACCCCCGCCACAGCGATTACTACACCTCTAAGAAATGATACGACAACAATGGCGGGGCCCGCCATACCACGAATGTAAACACCTACAACAACAGGACTATACCACGATAAGCCTCCGAGAAACGGAGCTTTCCCAAACGCTGAATCGTGATCAGGATCAACGATCGGTGTACCTTTTACTGCGGCATGAACGCGGCCCCGGAGGTCGATAACAGTACCAAGTATGTGAAATCGAAAATAAATCAGTAAATGAAATCATAGTAGTCTATACAAAGCGGAGACATGTATAACCAAACTACGATTCCTGATAAATAAGCGATCATGTCAAGTCGTGACTCACGCCTCAAGTCATCACTCGAATTTAACAATGGGTCTCACGCCACAACATCAATCGTGCCGTGGAGCACATTCTCATCGCCGGAAGTCTATGATATGAAAGCCCCAAGGAACACACATGAACACGGGTCCCATGTGTTATAATAAAATCAGACGGTAAGTACGAAGGCTTAGCCGACTACTAAAACCTACGCACCAACAAGGTCATAAAGCGTATCATGAGATCTGTCTGACCACATGATCAAAGCCGCCACTCGCCCGCAGTATCTAATGTGCGCATCTAGTCACGAACTTCCGCGACTCGCATAGGCCAATCGGATCGGCCGCATGAGGTATAACCCCGCATCGAGGGTAGCTACTCCGGCGGCGTCCCGACTCGCCGTCCGCATGGCCACAAGGACCGCATGACCACAAGGGCCGCATCCTAACCTGGAACTCCCGCAGTTCCGCATAGGCCCCCTGGACCCGCATGAGGTAGTCTCGAATCATAGGTCCATCGACCCGCCTGAGTCTACCCCGCATCGGAGGGCAGCTTAACCCCCGGAATCATCTCAAGAGATGAGTGATGTATAATACTATCATAACAGCTTATCGTTAAACAACATAAGCACAACAAAGGAAAAACCCCTTTACACAAACATCACAAGATACTAACACACGTAGCATCCTAGCATGTTTACTTATCAAATCAACAAGAAAGTATTACAAGGCTATCACAAACCAATACAATCAAGTTATTCACACAAGGCACTTTCTACTATATGATTAACAAGATCGGGTTTTTATCCCCAAAATACTTCGTACATTAACTCTTTTCAAAGATACGTTACTTTCACAAAAGTCACACAATACCCGTAGTATATGAAAATAGAGTGATTATCTTTTGAAGTAAATCAAAACACTTCTCTTTGTAAAACTCAAGTAACAACATTATTTTCCAAACGTCCAAGTTTGCCTAATTTCAAATGTTCATGTTTCTTATTTAGAAAGGTTTCGTAGTTCACAGTTTTATTCATTTAAGAATATAATTCTCTTTTAAACCATCTAAGAAACATAAGCCTTATATGTGAGTAGGATATTCTTGTTTATAACAATCTTACTACGGCAGCCATGATCTAGGAAATATCATTTTGTCTCATCTTAGCTTCTATGCAGATGGAAGTTTCTACTGGTTTTATTAATACTTCATTAATCAAAACATTTCCCTTTATTAACGCTGCAGTGGTTTGTCGATACACATTCTGATTTCCGAAATCAGTAAAACATTATCCCTTTTAAAAAAAATCAAGTACTCATTACTCACGAATGAGGTTTCGCACAAAATTCATATAATTCATTTAAGTTAAGTCTCTTATCTTACAAGATCAAGTCTCTTAACTTCTAAAATAATTAAAACATTCGTTTTATCTTTCTTAAGCCGTTATACCTAACTTCCCATAAAGCTAGTATAACTCTTAAGCTTTTAAAACCAAGTATTACTCTCCTTTTAAAAACAGTTCTTAATTCTCTTGAACTACTTCAAGATTATTATTATTCGGGCTTAAGTCAAAAGACATTGCCGTACAACTATGTTCAATTAACACACGTACGTCTACCGTACTATATAGTTATACACATATCATGCTAGAAGAGATAGGAAGAGGTTCACATACCTCGCGACGATTATCGACTATTAGCAAATCGCTCACTGCTATAACGGCTGCTTTGGTCCACCTTCTCAAGTAGCCCATGCTACTCGCAGAACATTCAACCTATACAGGTTACACAAGTCTATCAAAGTCTAGACTACTCGGTAGAATAAATCTAGATACAAGATCCTACGGGAAATTGGGCAGCCCTTCCCTACCCGTCAAACTACACAAGTCCATGTAATACGCCCTACGTAATTCTGATTCGATTCGATTCTTGAGCTTAAGTCCAAGGACATTGCCACAACACTAAGTTCAGTTCTATATATAGTATACTTCAACTATATATTCTAACAACATGTAATTTCCAATTACAATAGGGGGACAAGATAATTACCTCGATAAGCCCATAATTATCCAAGTAGAGATGTCGATCCTTAGCAATGTTTAGCTCGACTCCGAGCGCTCGACCCGCTCTAAACCACCCTTAGAAGTTCTAACCAACTTCTACACAATACTCCAACGGACTATGGAGATTTTCCTATGGGTTTCGTTTTGACCGACGGAAGTATACTAGTATTTACGGCTTTTCAGATAGGTATAACTTTAGAATACAACAAGGTATCTACTAAGGTAATTTGGGCATTATAACAATACTTTTGAGAGTATTTCTACCAAGAGGGGGGTGTATTATACGAGACAACTAGGCTATGGGGGGGGGGGTTACCCCACGGCCACACTACTAGGAGGGGGGGGAGGGCTCTCGGCCAAGGGGGAGGGGGGAGGCTCTCGGCCAAGACACTACACTAAGGGGGGAGGAAGAAGCTTTCAAGACTTAGAGATTTTTTTGGATGAAGAAGTTCATCAAAGGGGAGGGGTATTTATAGGTCAAGGGATGGCCAACCAAGGGCCAAGATGGTGCCAAGTGCAAGGCAAGTGTAGGGTCAAGATTAGGGCAAGTGTACCTAGCCAACTTGCACACAAAATATCCTACCAACTACTTGACAAAATAGCCAAGCAATTCGTCCACTCCACCGCCCAATACGTCTTCCAATGAGAGGGTGACAAGTGTCGCCCTCTTGTTGGTCCAAAATGTTTCGTCTCTCGGAAAAATCCTCAAAAATTAAAAATGACATAGCCGGAATTTTCCCTACGAAAGCTGAGAAAACGTTTCGTCGAAAAACGACTCTAACCGGGTGTTGTGCACAAATAAAATCGGCCAAGCCTATTTAAAAGTTTTAAATTTTCTACGTACGTCCTTACGTACATACTCTGGAAATACGGGGTATAACAGTAATCGAGGGAAAACCCCTTTACACAAACATCACAAGATACTAACACACGTAGCATTCTAGCATGTTTATCAATTCAACAAGAAAGTATTACAAGGCTATCACAAACCAACACACTCAAGTTATACACACAAGGTACTTTCTACTATATGATTAACAAGATCGAGTTTTTATCCCTAAAGTACTTCATACATTAACTCTTTAAAAGATCCGTTTCTTTCACAGAAGTCACACAATACCCGTAGTATAAAAATAGAGTGACTGTCTTTTTAAGTAAACCAAAACACTTCCCTTTGTAAAATCAAGTAACAACATTATTTTCCAAACGTCCAAGTTTGCCTAATTTCAAATGTTCACGTTTCTTATTTTAGAAAGGTTTCGTAGTTCATAGTCTTATTCATTTAAGAATATAATTCTCTTTTTTAAACAATCTGAGAAACATATGCCCTATATATGAGTAGGTTATTCTTGTTCATAATCAATCTTATTAAGCAGCCATGATCTAGGAATGTAGTATCATTTTGTCTCATCTTAGCTTCTATGCAGATGGAGGTTTCTACTGGTTTTAATAATACTTCATTAATAAAAACATTTCCCTTTATTAACGCTGCAGTGGTTTGTCGATACTCATTCTGATTTCCGAAATCAGTAAAACATAATACCCTTTAAAAACCAAGTACTCATTACTCACGAATGAGGTTTCACACAAAATTCATATTAATTTAATTAAGTCAAGTCTCTTATCTTTTAAGATCAAGTCTCTTATCTTCTAAAATCAATAAATCATTCATTTTATCTTTCTTAAGCCGTTATACCTAACTTCCCATAAAGCTAGTATAACTCTTAAGTTTTTAAAACCAAGTATTACTCTTCTTTCAAAAACAGTTCTTAAGTCTCTTGAATTACTTCAAGATTCTTATTATTCGGGCTTAAGTCAAAAGACATTGCCGTACAACTACGTTCAATTAGCACGCGTACGTCTACCGTACTATATATATATATTCTTTTAAAATATCATGCTCAAGAGGATAGGAAGAATCACATACCTCGCGACGATTATCGACTATTAGCAAATCGCTCCACGGCTATAACCCGGCTAGCCTGGTCCACCTTTCAAGTAGCACATGCTACTCACAGAACATCCAACCTATAAAGGTTACGAGTCTATCAAAGTCTAGACTACTAGGTACAATAATCTAGCTACAAGATTCTACGAAAAAAATTGGGCAGTACTTCCCTACCCGTCAAACTTCACAATTCTACTGTAATACAGTCCTACGTAATTACAGTTCAGTTCTCTACTTTAAATTCAGGCTTAAGTCCAAAGACATTGCCGCAAAACTATGTTCAGTTCTATATATAGTATACTTCAACTATATATTCCTACAACATGTAATTTCCAATTACAATAGGGGGACAAGATATTTACCTCGATAAGCCCAAAATTATCCAAGTTTAATGTCGCTCCTGAGCACCGTTTAGCTCCAACTCCGTGCGCTCCAACCCGCTCCAAACCACCCTTAGAAGTTCTAACCAACTTCTACTTAGTACTCCAACCAACTATGGAGATTTTCCCTAGGGTTTCGGTTTGAGACAAAAAGGACATACGGTAGTATTTCCGGGCTCTACATATAGAGGTATCTTGGAATACTACAAGGTATACGGCTAAGGTATTTTGGGTATAGTAACAATACTTTGGAGAGTATTTCTACCAAGGGGGGGGTATTTATACGAGACAACACCACAAGGGGTGTATACCTCGCCAACCCCACTCAGGAGGGGTACTCTCGCCAGGGGGAAGGGTGCTCGGCTAAAGCCTCACAAGGGGGGGGGACGAGAACAACACTACAAGGGAGGGAGGATTTCTAGACTTAGAAATTATTTTAGGATGAATAAGTCTTCAAAGGGGAGGGGTATTTATAGGTCAAGCAAAGGCCAACCAATGGCCAAGATCATGCCAAGTGCAAGGCAAGGGTAGGGTCAAGATTTGGACAAGTGTGTGTGGGTCCCACTTTATCAATCAACACACAAAATATCCTACCAACTCCACTCTCCAAATCGTCCCAAGTCCACCCCTTACGTCCACCAATGAGAGGGTGCCAAGTGGCGCCCTCTTGTTGGTCCAACACGTTCCGTCTCTCGGAAAAATCCGCAAAAATTAAAAATGACATAGCCGGAATTTTCCCTTCGCAAGTCTTGTAAAACGTTTCGTTGAAAAACGACTCTAATCGGGTGTTGTGCACAAAATAAAATCGGCCAAGCCTACTTTAAAGCCCAAACTTTTCTACGTACGTCTTTACGTACATACTCTGGAAATACGGGGTATAACACAACCCTTAGAAGTTCTACGCAACTTCTACTTAACACTTCAACCGACTATGAAGGTTTTCCTTAGGGTTTCGTTTAATGGCTAAAGGAAAGTATAATAGTATTTCTGGGCTCTACGTATAGAGGTAACTTTGGAAAGTACTACAAGGTATATGGGCTAAAGTATTTGGGCATTATAACAATACTTGGAGAGTATTTCTATACCACAAAAGGGGGGTATTATACGAAAATAACTAGGCTAGGGGGGGTACCCCTCGGCTAGGGCACTAAAAGGGGGGAGGGGGAGGCTCTCGGCCAAGGCTTCTCAAAGGGGGGGGGGGGGGCGCTTGGACGAAACACAACTCTCAAAGGGGGAGGGATTTTAACACTTAGAAATGATTTTTGGATGAAGAATTTCATCAACAAAGGGGGGGTATTTATAGGTCAAGAAATGGCCAACCAATGGCCAAGATTCTTCCAAGTGTTAGGCAAGTGTAGGGCTAGGATTAAGCCATGTGCACCTTATCCATCTACCACACCAACTTGCACAAAATATCCTACCTAACCCATCCCACCCTTTTCGTCCAATTGCCGCCCACTTCCTTCCAATGTGAGGGTGACACATGTCACCCTCCCGTTGGTCCAAAATGTTTCGTCTCTCGGAAAAATCTGCAAAAATTATAAATGTCATAGCCGTATTTTTCCCTTCGCAAGTTTAGTAAAACGTTCCGTCGAAAAACGACTCCTTTCGGCACTTGTGTACAAATTTCGAGACTTGCCAAATCTTAAGGCTTAAATTTTCATACGTACGCCCTCACGTACATACTCTGGAAATACGGGGTATAACATTCACCCCTCCTTAGAAACATTCGTCCCGAATGTTCCTTCTCAAGACGGATAACGATAAAGTTCTTCTTAACTTAAACAAGTTTCCAATGCCACACATGGCCACACAAAAAAAAATAACACACGTTCTCTTCCTTCCTTACTCGTCGTGCCCTTCTCGAACACTTGAACTCTTCTAGTATACGTACCACACTTCAGTCATTGCTTCAGTTCCCAAAACTTTGGAGTCACCACCTCCAAACTTGGTCATCTTACTAGCCTCAATCTTCCTTAAGACCATTCCCGGCCTTCACGATCCGCTTCTGGTCGAACACATCCACGAACTCATACGATGGTCATCTAAACTTGGGCCTAGCACCCTCGTGACCCTACCACCTGGCGGGACCACCCAGAGCTGACCCCATCTCGAAACAGGCCGCGGGTTGGCCCTCAACATGGCCCCAACCCGACCCACTTAACGCATCACACTCTTGTTCCCCGATCCGGAACAATCTTACCAAATCACGTCATGAAAGCTACCACTTCCCTCTCACACTACCCATGGACTTATCCTTTCAACTAACCATGTTTTCTAACTCATAACTAACACAACGCTGTCCGTTCATAGCACACAACAACAGATCATCATATCAAGCATGCAAAACTCTAGAGGGTTAAGGATATACCTGAATCTACCGCTCCACTCTAATCATAGGCCTGCCCTGCAGGGCGCATAGCTGTAGAAGGCGATGAACCTGCCACTGATCCAGAGGCGCGTCATGCCGCGGTACTCTCCTATAAGCACGCCTCTCGTCACATGGCTCCCGACGGCCGCAGTGAAACAAGCACGAAAAAGACGACATTCCCGATGACGCCGCCACATCGCGTACACCGGCGGGACATGAATCCTGCTGGCTAGAACTCACGTATACCTGTGAACCAGAAGCCCTGGAGCTCTGACCAGCTCCCGAATACCCCGAACGTCCTGAAGACTGTGGAGGACCACTCTGTACTAGCGGAGGTACATAACTAGCCTGCTGCTGAGGCGGTCCGCCTCGAAAGTTACCAAAGGACCCTGCTGTCCTGGCCCTCTTCTGCTGATCTCGGTCATTCCGTCGACCTCTCCGCTCCTCACATCCTAGTGCATAAGCCTGCATGCGGGCAATGTCCATGCGGTGAAGAGCTACACCCGCACAAGCTCGCCAAGTAATCATCTAGCCCGTGACGTAGCGGTGTACTCGCCCTCCATATCGCCTACTACAATGGGACATACCGAGCTAATGAGTCGAACTCCACATTGTACTTCTAACCGCTCGCCCGCCCCGCCTCAACGCCGTAAATCGTTTACCCGAGCCCTCTCATCCGTGAGGCAAGAAGTGTGCAAGAAATGCCTTTGAGAACTCGTCCCATAAAGCCGGAAGTGCATTCTCTCCCGACGACTCCCACGAATCAAACCACGATCATGCGTATCACGCGGCCGATGCGAACCTAGACCACCGACTCGGTCTCCGATGCCTTGATCACTCATGATCCGATCACAGAATCGCCGGATGAACTCCTCGCGATCATCCTCGTGCCTCACCCATAAAACTCAAGGGTTACATCTCGTAAAATCCCGTAGTCTCAAATCGTCGCTCGGGTGGACTACGGGTGCTCGGGATCGGAATCGCGATCCAAATTATCTCATATCTGCCACGACCACGGCGAATCGCCATCTCTTGTACCCATCTCATCCGCTCCAGCCGTGGACCGAGGCTCGTCTTGTGGTCTCGTGAGCCACCGCCGCGCTTCTAAACTCGCTGGCCGGGCGGCGTCGCAAAACTCGCCGTCAAGGCATCGCTCGTGTCTCGACCGCTCGCGCTCGTACTCCTCTGTATCCCACTAGCAGCCTCGCCGCTTTGCCTCGCTGTGGTTGCCTTACGCGAGGCATAATCGTAAAGGAAAGGAATACGTCGGAGGGTCCAACTTATCACACGACTAAGGCACGATCTCAGAATGAGAAGAATGGAAACCAATCCTAAATGTCCTATAGCCTCCTGATTATAGATGTGGTGCACAACACATCGATAATCAAGACTCTACTAGACACGGTCTGTAGACACTTTCCGAGGACTAACTGCTTTGATACCACTTTTGTCACGACCCGAACCCGGGCCCGTGACTGGTGTCTTACCCCGGGCACCCTAGTGATACAATCATCAGAGAAAAACCAGCGGAAATAAAAACTTAAACATTTAAATAGACATGGATCACGATAAAAGAAAATAGGCCAACCAAAACGGTTGCCTTTCAACATATATATATATCGACATTTGAGCGATAAATCCTACAACCCCGCCACAACAAAGGCACTGCACTCTAAGATTTTTACAACTATGACGGGACAGGGCCCCGCCATACCCCTGAATGTACAAGAACCTACAGACTCAGGGTAACATACCAAAGATGTTACACCCCGTAATTGCAGGACATGTTTTAAGAACGTATATAAGAACTCACAAATGTTAAGATTTGAGGCTTGTAAAAATTTATCGGAAATTGTGGAATTGTCGGAAAATGTATTATTGTGACGAATGGGAGGGCGACACGTGTCACCCCCCTTATGTGATGCCTTGGTCGAAATGTGCAAGGGCAAGAGGGTCATTGGACCTTTGTTGCAAGACAAGTCTTGCAACATGTGTAGCATGAGAAATTTGACTAAGTCAAAAGGTCAATAAGTCTTGATCTTTTGTAAGACCACATCCAAGCCTCACATTTGTGTATATCTTGACCATCCAATTCACTATATAATACTAGTAGAGAGGGAGCTTAACACTTAGAAAATATTTCACAAAAATTGAAGACTACACTTAGAGGGCTCTCGGGTTTCACTACAAGGAAGAAGGAAAAAAATTCGTTTCTTGTTCATTCAACTCCCCACTTTAAACCAAGGTTCTTAGGTGTATTGTAAACACATCTCAATAGAAAAATCTTGGGAAAAGATTGTTTACGGGTTAGTCGCAGAACGAAAACCTAATGGTCTTTTTAGGTTTTGTTTGGAGATTTGAAGGATAATTGTTGATATTGTTCTAAGGGTCTCAACAAGCGGATTGAAGTGTCTTGGAGGGGCTATAAACTACTAAGGAGCGACTTCAGATTGGAGTTGGATTAAGAATCATTGAGGTATAATCTTGTTCTTTGAAAGTATTACAAGATTATTTATATTGTTGTTGTTAGCTTTGTATGTTGCGAGCATGAAGTTGTTATATTGAAGTTATAAGGATTATGGATTGATTATAGCCTTGGAAATCCGAAATGTAATGTAAGCCATGACTAAGTTGAATTACAATTTAATCGTTGTTAGAATCGTCGCATGTTATTGACTTGAAGATTATGGTAGTTATAACCAAATGCGACTTGATATCATATTATGCTACCAATTTGGATTGAAATGGAAATTGGATAAGAATTGGTATTGTTGAACTCAAGGTGGCCGAATTTGGACTTGTAGTTTGTATTAGTTTGTTATTCATTTGTATTGGACTACCTTCTAAATTGTGAGCCAATTGGGGCTGTTTGGTTATTCATTTGCATTGGACTACCTTCTATATAATTGTGAGCCAATTGGGGCTGTTTGGTTATTCATTTGTATTGGACTACCTTCTATATAATTGTGAGTCAATTGGGGCTGTTTGGTTATTCATTTGCATTGGACTACCTTCTATATAATTGTGAGCCAATTGGGGCTGTTTGGTTATTGTATTTCGGCCTTGAAAAAGGTGGCAAAGTGAGTAAAAACAAAGGAGGTGCTGTCCGATTTTCCGTAGAATATAGAGACTTAACACTTATAATATTCTACGATTGAAGTAAGGCTTTAATAGACGTATTGTGAATATTATAGGTTGACATACTACGCGGACTTTGTACTTGGCAAGTGGTTTGACCCGACGAGGTATGTAGAACTTTTTCCTATCTTTTGAGCATGACTAGTTTCGCGTATATTAGTACGGTAGACGTACAAGACTTTGACATTCCTTACTAGCCTTATAAAATGCCAAGTCGGGTGAGTTAGGAAGTTAACTCACTTCTTTGAAAATATTAAGGATGTCTTAAGTCTTAGTAAAGTTAAGGGACTTGAAGGGATTTAAAGTATGTGATACTGTGTCGCTTTAATCGTATAAGTCCCTTGGATAGGAAAATGTACTTGACTAAGGTATAAAGTGAATATAACGACTTTATGGGGAGTTGGTTATATTGACTTTATGCAAAGGTAAATGGCTTGTGTTAATGAAAGGCAAATTGATTTTAAGGTATCAATTGCCTAAGGTTTTAATAAGAAAAGGAGTCACTTGATTTAGAAACCTACTTTAATTCTAAAGGTATTGCGACTTGCCTTGAAATGTAATTTGGACTTGATACTATGGTTAATAGTGTCTTGGAAGCTTTCTACTAAAAAGAGTCATTTGTTTTTAAAGAGTAGAAGTACGTGGTACTTTGGGTTAAATTCCCGGATTCTTATAAAAGACATGATAGTGCCTTAAGTAAACTAAAATGAGAGTGTAGATGAATAAGACTAATAAGAAGTTAGGGGGGATTGCTAACTTGTTTAATTATTGTATGACGGCCGGTTTTTAGATAGGGTAAGAGTATCAGTGAGGGGCAAACCCCCAAGACGCTATACCACCTTCTCCAGGATAAGAGTATAAATGAGGGGTAAGCCCCCAAGACGTTATACCACCTGCGTTACTACCTTCTCCAGGATAAGAGTATAAATGAGGGGTAAACCCCCAAGACGTTATACCACCTGCTCCAGGGTAAGAGTATAAATGAGGGGCAAGAACCCCAAGACGTTATACCACCTATTTTTATGGGTTCACTACCCATGATTTGATTGCGAGACTGCTATTGTGATGTTGTACGTACTCTCTTGATTTACTCTCATTGTTAGTAAGGCACTGTGTACTGTAATTTTGTTATCATACATGTCTCCGACTTTGTTTTAAACTTAATTGTAATTCTGAGACTTTCCGCTTTACATACTTAGTACATATTGTGTCGACCCCTTCCTCGGGCTGCGTCATGCCGCATGGAAGGGTAAGGTGTAGCGGATCCCCACTCTAGGATCGCTTATCGACGTCTAAGCTCCATTCTCCGAGGCTTGTCTTTCTTTTGTGCGATCTTTCCACGATGTTGTAGATTTATGTACATTCAGGGGTATGGCGGGGCCCTGTCCCGCCACTGTTGTTATTCCTAGAGGTCTGTATTCACATATGTGGTTGGGCTATAAGAACTGAGTTGTAAAGTTGTACTTTTGACTTTGTTTATATTATGGAAGGCGGCCTTATCGCCAGCTTTGTGTTGTTATATTGTTTACACATGTGTTTATGTTGTGTATGTTCATTGCTATTCTCGATGTATACAGAGCAGGGTGCCCGGGTAGGGCACCGATCGCGCCCGGGTCGGGTCGTGACAAAAGATAAGCCTCGAAGAACGGAGCTTCAATCTGAAAAGGTGATCCTAAGCGGGGATCGACGGCCGATGTACCTCTACTGCGGCATGAACGGCCCGAAGGAGGTCGATCTAACGGTACCAAGTATGTGAAGCGTAAAATCGTAAATGAAATCATGCGATACTATATATAAAGCAGGAGACATTTATGAAAACCAAACTACAGTTCACAACATAAAAGCGATCATGTCAAGTCGTGGACTCACGCTCAAAGTCATCCTCATGCGTGGAACTCCTTCCTCACCGCCGGATCTGAAGTGCAGATCATGTGATACGTATAACATGTCTCGGCCCATCTCATGGACCCAGTATAGAAACGTGTGGAATACATTCCCGGTTCATCTCATGAACTCGGTAGTCGGATGGAATACATTCCCGGTTCATCCCATGAACGCGGTAGTCGAGTGAAATACATTCCCGGTTCATCCCATGAACGCGGTAGTCGAGTGAAATACATTCCTGGTTCATCCCATGAACGCGGTAGTCGAGTGAAATACATTCCCGGTTCATCCCATGAACGCGGTAGTCGAGTGAAATACATTCCCGGTTCATCCCATGAACGCGGTAGTCGAGTGAAATACATTCCCGGTTCATCCCATGAACCGGTAGTCGAGTAAAATACAGTACTTGCACAACAAGGCTATCACACGCAAACGTAGGCAAGTTACACACAACTTAAAGTACTTTCATTTTATGCCAAAAACCGGGTTTTAACCCTAAAGTACTACGTACGTTAAATTCCTTTTAAAGAGATCCATTCCTTTTATAAAAGTCACCCGATACCCGTAGTATTAAAATAGAGTGACTTACATCTTTTAAGTAAACCAAAACAACTTCCATACTTTCCTTTTTAAAACCAAATTAAGGCAATACCATGCCTTCTTTTTGGATCAAAACACTTCTCTTTTTAAAGTCAAGTTACCACATTAAGACCAATGATAAAACCCTTCTTTCGTTTTCATAAAGTCGTTATAACTAACTTCCCATAAAGCTGTTATAACACTTTATGTTTTAAACCAATTTAAGACAAAACAATGCCTTTCTTTTCCCTAGAGTTCCAGTTTGCCTAATTTCAATTACTCAAGTCTCTTTTAGAAAAGTTTCATAGTTCGATGTCTTAATCTCTTTTAAAACAATTGAGTAACATATGCCATAGGCGTGAGCAGTTTATTCTTGTTTATAACCATTTATTAAAGCAGCCATGATCTAGAAAATGTAATATCATTTTGTCTCATCTTAGCTTCTATGCAGATGGAGGTTTCTACTGGTTTTAATAATACTTCATTATTCAATACATTTTCCTTTATTAGCGCTGCAGTGGTTTGTTCGATACTCATTCTGATTTCCGAAATCAGTAAAACATTATTCCTTTTAAAAACCAAGTACTCATTACTCACGAATGAGGTTTCACACAAACATCCATACTAAGTTAAGTCTCTTATCTTTTAAGATTAAGTCTCTTAACTTCTAAAAATCAGTAAACCATTCTCTTTATCTCTCTTAAGACGTTATACCTAACTTCCCATAAAGCTAGTATAACTCTTATGTTTTCAAAACCAAGTATTACTCTTCTTTTTTTTAAAAAAGGTTTCTTTAATATCTTTGAAATACATTCAAGGTTCTTATTATTCAGGCTTAAGTCAAAAGACATTGTCGTACAACTACGTTCTGTTAACACACGTACGTCTACCGTACTATATATATTTCTTTAAAATATCATGCTCAAGAGTATAGGAAGAATCACATACCTCGCGACGATTATCGACTATAAGCAAAACGCTCCACGGCTATAACCCGGCTAGCCTTGTCCACCTTCTAAGTAGCACATGCTACTTGCAGAACATTCAACCTCGATGAGCCCAAAATTATCCAAGTTTAACGTCGATCCTGAGCAACGTTTAGCTCCTACTCCGTGCGCTCCAACCCGCTCCAAACAACCCTTAGAAGTTCTACGCAACTTCTACTTAACACTTCAACCGACTATGAAGGTTTTCCTTAGGGTTTCGTTTAGTGGCTAAAGGAAAGTATAATAGTATTTCCGGGCTCTACGTATAGAGGTAACTTTGGAAAGTACTACAAGGTATATGGGCTAAAGTATTTGGGCATTATAACAATACTTGGAGAGTATTTCTATACCACAAAAGGGGGGTATTATACGAAAACAACTAGGCTAGGGGGGGGTACCCCTCGGCTAGGGCACTAAAAGGGGGGAGGCTCTCGGCAAGGCTTCTCAAAGGGGCGCTTGGACGCACTGACTCTCAAAGGGAGGGATTTAACACTTAGAAATGATTTTTGGATGAAGAATTTCATCAACAAAGGGGGGTATTTATAGGTTAAGAAATGGCCAACCAATGGCCAAGATTTTTCCAAGTGTTAGGCAAGTGTAGGGCTAGGATTAAGCCATGTGCACCTTATCCATCTACCACACCAACTTGCACAAAATATCCTACCTAACCCATCCCACCCTTTTCGTCCAATTGCGCTTCTTCCAATGTGAGGTGACACGTATCACCCTCCGTTGATCCAAAATGTTTAGTCTCTCGGAAAAATCCATAAAAATTATAAATGTCATAGCCGTATTTTCCCTTCGCAGAAGTTTAGTAAAGCGTTTAAGTCAACGACTCCTTTCGGCACTTGTGTACAAATTTCGAGACTTGCTAAATCTTAAGGCTTAAATTTTCATACGTACGCCCTCACGTACTGTTATACCCCGTATTTCCAGAGTATGTACGTAAGGACGTACGTAGAGAATTTGAGCCTTAAAGTTAGGCATTGGTTCGAAATTTGGGCACAAGTGCCGAATAGAGTCGTTTTCCGACGAAACGTTTCCACAGCTTACGTAGGGAAAATTCCGGCTATGTCATTTATATTTTTTGCGGATTTTTCCGAGAGACGAAACATTTTGGACCAACGGGAGGGTGACATGTGTCACCCTCACATTGGAAGCAATGAGCGGCTTTGACGATTGGGCGTCCAAGTGGGACGATTTTGGCTTGATCTTTTGGCCTTGTTTTGTGCCTTGTTTTGTGGAGTGTTTTGTGGAGTAGGGTTAGGGTGCACATGGCTTGATCAAGGCCTTACACTTGCCTTGCACATGGCTTGATCTTGGCCATTGGTTGGCCTTTGCTTAGCCTATAAATACCCCTTTGAAGTGAAGACTTCTTCATCCACTCCTCACTTGTCTAAATCTTGAAAACCCCTCTCCTCCCTCTTGTTGACTCTCGTCCAAGAGCCCCCCCCCCCTCCCTAGTCAAGGCCTTTGGCCGAAACCCTCTCCCTTTGTGAGCCTTAGCCGAGAGCCCCCCCCTCTCTCTTAGAGTGTTGTTCTCGTGTAACACACCCCTCCTCTTGGTAGAAATACTCTCCAAGTATTGGTATAATGCCCAAAATACCTTGGCCTTATACCTTGTTGTATTCCAAAAGTTACCTCTCTACGTAGAGCCCGAAAATACTACCTTTTGTCTCAAACCGAAACCCTAAGGAAAACCTTCATAGTGGGTTGAAGTGTTAAGTAGAAGTTGTTGGGAACTTCTAAGGGTTGTTTGGAGCGGGTTGGAGCGCCCGGAGTTGGAGCTAAACGTTGCTCAGGAGCGACTTATATACTTGGATAATTTTGGGCTTATCGAGGTAAATACTCTTAACCTTCTTTTGTTATAAGAGTTTGCATACTGTTGAAGTATAAGAATTAAGTATAAGTATATCTGAGGAAGGTATATAAGAAGGAATTGGCTGTACTTACATGGATTTGTATTCTGATGAGACTTGTAAAATTTGTGGGTAGGGAAGTCTTTACTTCTGTGAGAATAGAGACTTTGATAGTGGTATAACTGTATAGGTTGAATGTGCTACTTGAAGGTGGACAAGGCTAAGTAGGGTTATAGCAGTGGGCATTTTGCTTATAGTCGATAATCGTCGCGAGGTATGTGATTCTTCCTATACTCTTGAGCATGATATTTTAAAGGAAGATATAGATAGTACGGCAATGTCTTTTGACTTAAGCCTGAATAATATATAGTACGGTAGACGTACGTGTGCTAATTGAACGTAGTTGTACGGCAATGTCTTTTGACTTAAGCCTGAATAATAAGAATCTTGAAGTATTTCAAAAGAGTTAAGAAACCATTTTTGAAAGAAGAGTAACACTTGGTTTTAAAAGGTTTTTAAAAGAGTTATACTAGCTTTATGGGAAGTTAGGTATAACGCCTTAAGAGTGGTAAAGAAAATGGTTTGCTGTTTTTAGAAGTTAAGAGACTTGATCTTATAAGATAAGAGACTTAACTTAATTGTCTTAATATGGATGTTTGTGTGAAACCTCATTCGTGAGTAATGAGTACTTGGTTTTTAAAAGGAATTATGTTTTACTGATTTCGGAAATCAGAATGTGTACCGACAGACCACTGCAGCGCTAATAAAGGAAAATATATTGAATAATGATGTATCATATTAAAACCAGTAGAAACCTCCATCTGCATAGAAACTAAGATGAGACAAAATGATATTACATTTTCTAGATCATGGCTGCTGTAATAAGATTGTTATAAACAAGAATAACCTACTCACATATAAGGCATATGTTTCTCATGTTGTTTAAAAGAGAATTATATTCTTAAGTGAATAAGACTATGAGTTATAATACCTTTTTAAAATAAGTGACTTGAGCATTTGAAATTAGGCAAACTTGAACGTTTGAAAAATAATGTTGTTACTTAATTTTACAAAAGGGGAAGTGTTTTGTTTACTTAAAATGATAGTCACTATTTTATACTACGGGTATTGTGTGACTTATGTGAAAGAAATGGATCTCTTTAAAAGGAAGTTAACGTACGTAGTACTTTAGGGTTAAAACCCGGACTTTGATATAAAATGAAAGTACTTGTTGTTGTGTATAACTTGCCTATGCTTGTTGTTGTGTATAACTTGCCTATGCTTGTTGTTGTGTAACTTGCCTATGCTCGTTGTTGTGTAACTTGCCTATGCTTGTTGTGATAGCCTTTGTTGTGCAAGAATTGTGTTTCTATATTCTGCGTCTCGATGGAGGTAGGTTGACTTGTTGAGGACTTACTTGGACGTACTGGCAGTGACAGAAGATTCCACGGGTATGCTTCCATTATTATTGTTACATGGGCATGACTACATCGATGATGTGGACATGTGACCATTCTGGTTATTTACGGCGAAGTATCGTGACTTACGGTTGTGATCGGGTGCGTAGCTTTGTTTACTTGCCCCGTCGGCACGTGGCCAGGTGGATCTGGTATAGGTTATTGCACCTGCCATGTGTCAGCTTCGCGAGTCAGTGTTTGGATGGAGCTTCGTGACTTACGGTTGTGATCTGGTGCGTAGCCGATTCACTTGCCCCGTCATTCACGTGGCGCCGGTGGGTGGTGGAGGCTATTGCACTTTCCACGTGTCGACCATGATTGGTTGTCTGGCATTATTGTACGGTCGGATCGGTAGTTATACTTGCCGTCACGGTTTTATGACAGGTGGGACACGGTGGTCATGTATACTCCTTGGTGTTGTTATATCATAAGCTGGCGGTGAGGAAGGAATTCCACGCGCAGTGATGATTTGGAGGCGTGAGTCACGACTTGATATAATCGCTTATATGTTGTGTCTTGTAGTTTGGCTATCATACATGTCTCTGCTTTGTATAGATGTTATGATTTCATTTGCGATATTTCTGATTTCACATACTTGGTACTGTTATCTTGACCTCGCCCGGGGCTGCGTTCATCTGCAGTAGAAATCGTCGGTTGTCGATCCGCGTTTAGGATCTCATTTCAGCGTTTTGGGAAGCTCCGTTCCGTCGGAGGCTTATCTTTGGTATGTTACCCTGAGTCTGTAGGTTCTTGTACATTCAGGGGTATGGCGGGGCCCTGTCCCGTCAGAGTTGTTGTAAAAATCTTAGAGTGCAGCTTGTTGTGGCGGGGTTGTAAGGATTATGCTCGTTCAAATGTTTATATATATATGTTGAAAGGCAACCGTTTTGGTTGGCCTATTTTATTTCATCTTGATCCATGTCTATTTGCATGTTTAAGTTTTTATTTCCACTGGTTTTCTCTGATGTTGTATCACTAGGGTGCCCGGGGTAAGGCACGATCCACGGGCCGGTTGGGTCTTGACAAAGTGGTATCGAGCGATTAGTCCTCGGAAAGTGTCTGAGACCGTGTCTAGTAGAGTCTTGATTATCGGTATGTTGTGCACCACATCTATAATCGTGAGGCTATAGGACATTTAGGATTGGTTTCCATTCTTCTCATTACGAGATCGTGCCTTAGAGGCGTGTGATAAGATTGGACCCTCCGCGCGTCGTTTTTACCGATTATGCCTCGCGCGAGCGGCCGGGCGAGAAGGGCAAAGCGTGAGAGGAGGCTGCGAGTAAACGTGGCGATCTCTGGAGACCACGAGCACGAGCCTCGGTCCCGATGCAGAGGCGGAGGAGATGAGTTACAAGAGTGGGCGATTAATGGCGAGTTGTGGCAGACTTGAGGATAAGTGGGCGGCGATTCGATGCACCGATGGTTCACCAGATCGAGATAGTTCGAGGCTACGGGATTTTACGAGTTGTAAACCGCCCGAGTTTTATGGGTGAGGCACGAGGATGATCGCGAGGAGTTCATCCGAAGCGATTCTGACGGATCATGAGAGTGATCAAAGCATCGGAGACCGAGTCGGTGGTCCTAGGTTCGCATCGGCTGCGGGATACCGCAGTCGACTGGTTTGATTCGTGGGAGCTGTCCCGGGGAGAGCATGCACTCCCAGCTGTGTGGAACGAGTTCTCAGAGGCCTTTCTTGCACATTTCTTGCCTCCCCAGATGAGGAGGGCTCGGGCGGCATTTTTGGTGTTGCGGCGAGCGTGCGGTTCGGGAGTACAATGTGGAGTTCGACTCATTGGCGATGCGTCCGCGTTGGTAGCTAGTATGGAGGATCGAGTGCACCGATATGTTCTGAGGCTCGATGATTGCCTAGCAGAGTTGTTCGGTGTAGCTCTTGGTAGGGCATGGACATTGCCGCGTGCGGCGTATGCACTAGGATGTGAGGCGGATAAATCGGCGGAATGACAAAGGTCGGCGAAGAGGGCGAGCAGCAGGGTCCTTTGGTAACTTTCGGCGGACCGCCTCGGCCAGCGAACTAGTTATGTACCTCCGCTAGGTCTGAGTGGTCCTCGCGACGCCGGGACGCCGGGATATTGAGGCAGTCGGGGCTCCTGGGTTTTAGATTTTCGGGAGTAAGAGTGCTCGCGGATGAGGCCACCGTATCTCGGTGTGATCATTGTGGTAAAACCCATAGAGAATGTCGTCTTGGTTTGGGAGATTGTTATACTTGCGGCCAGCGGGGCCATTTGACGAGGCTGTCCAGGCCGGGGTAGCGGTGGGATAGCCTGACTACTAGATCGATTGCGGGTTCTTCACCTTCCATAGCTAGGCGGGATGTTCATACCGGCAGCCACGGTAGAGGTCGCGGTGGAAATTCGATTTTAAGCGGTCTGTGAACCGCCTATTTTCAGTATATCCTTAACCCTGTAGAGTTTGTATGTATTGATGTCGATGATGTGTTTAGTGTTATGATCGGATAGCTTTGTGCTAAAAGTGTGATTTAGAAACACGGTTAGTGAAAAGGATAAGTTTGGGGCATGGTAAGTGTGAACCTTAGGCGTGTCACGATTGAGACCTTAGAGGTAAGGTCGTCTTGAGTAAAAGATTTATTTTATGTGTGACCCTTATCGAGTAAGTAGTATACGTGGGATTTATTTGTGTGATAAGTCCATGGGTAGTGTGAGATGGAAGTGGTAGCTTTCATGATGTGATTTAGTAAGATTGTTCCGTATCGAGGAGCAAGTGTTGGCGCGATTTTGGGTCGGGTTAATGGCGCTCGCGGTCGACCCGCACTGTTTTAGGTGGGGTCAGTTTTGGGTGGTCACTTGGTGTTAAGTCACGAGGGTGCTAGGCCCAAGTTTGGACGACCATCGTATGAGTTCGTGGATGTGTTCGACCAGAATCGTTCGTAAAGGCCGGGAATGGCCTTAGGGGTTATTACGGCTAGTAAGATGACCAAGTTTGGAGGTGGTGACTCCAAGGTTTTGGGAACTGAAGCGATGACTGAAGTGTGGTACGTACTGGGAGAGAGTTCAAGTGTTCTAAGGGGGCACGACGAGTAAGGAAGGAAGAGAACGTGTGTTATTTCGTGGCCACGCTGTGGCGTTGGCAACTTGTTAGAAGAACTTCATCGATATCCGTCTTGAGAAGGAACATTCGGGACGAATGTTTCTAAGGAGGGGAGAATGTTATACCCCGTATTTCCAGAGTATGTACGTAAGGACGTACGTAGAGAATTTGAGCCTTAAAGTTAGGCATTGGTTCGAAATTTGGGCACAAGTGCCGAATAGAGTCGTTTTCGGCGAAGCGTTTCCCTGACTTACGTAGGGAAAATTCCGGCTATGTCATTTATATTTTTGCGGATTTTTCCAGAGGCGAAACATTTTGGACCAACGGGAGGGTGGCGTGTCACCTGCATTGAAACAAGTGGGGCGGCTTTGGACGATTTGGGCGTCCAAGTGGGACGATTTTGGCTTGATCTTTTGTCCTTGTTTTGTGCCTTGTTTTGTTCCTTGTTTTGTGGAGTGTTTTGTGGAGTAGGGTTAGGGTGCACATGGCTTGATCAAGGCCTTACACTTGCCTTGCACATGGCTTGATCTTGGCCATTGGTTGGCCTTTGCCTATAAATACCGGCTGAAGTGAAGACTTCTTCATCCACTCCTCACTTGTCTAAATCTTGAAAACCCTCTCCTCCCTCTTGTTGACTCTCATCCAAGAGCCCCCCTCACTAGTCAAGGCCTTTGGCCGAAACCCTCTCCCTTTGTGAGCCTTAGCCGAGAGCCCCCCCCCTCTCTTAGAGTGTTGTTCTCGTGTAACACACACCCCCTCTTGGTAGAAATACTCTCCAAGTATTGTTATAATGCCCAAAATACCTTGGCCTTATACCTTGTTGTATTCCAAAAGTTACCTCTCTACGTAGAGCCCGAAAATACTACCTTTTGTCTCAAACCGAAACCCTAAGGAAAACCTTCATAGTGGGTTGAAGTGTTAAGTAGAAGTTGTTGGGAACTTAAGGGTTGTTTGGAGGCGGGTTGGGCGCCGGAGTTGAGCTAAACGTTGCTCGGGGCGACTTATATACTTGGATAATTTTGGGCTTATCGAGGTAAATACTCTTAACCTTCTTTTGTTATAAGAGTTTGCATCTTGTTGAAGTATAAGAATTAAGTATAAGTATATACTGAGGAAGGTATATAAGAAGGAATTGAACTGTACTTACGTGGGAATTTGTATTCTGATGAGACTTGTAAAATTTGTGGGTAGGGAAGTCTTGCCCAATTTCTGTGAGAATAGTCTAGACTTTGATAGTGGTATAACTCAGTATAGGTTGAATGTGCTACTTGAAAGGTGGACAAGGCTAGCGGGTTATAGTAGTGGAGCATTTTGCTTATAGTCGATAATCGTCGCGAGGTATGTGATTCTTCCTATACTCTTGAGCATGATATTTTAAAGGAAGATATAGATAGTACGGCAATGTCTTTTGACTTAAGCACGAATAATATATAGTACGGTGAGCGTCGTGTGCTAATTGAGCGTGGTTATGCGGCAATGTCTTTTGACTTAAGCCTGAATAATAAGAATCTTGAAGTATTTCAAAAGAGTTAAGAAACCATTTTTGAAAGAAGAGTAACACTTGGTTTTAAAAGGTTTTTAAAAGAGTTATACTAGCTTTATGGAAAGTTAGGTATAACGTCTTAAGAGTGGTAAAGAAAATGGTTTGCTGTTTTTAGAAGTTAAGAGACTTGATCTTATAAGATAAGAGACTTAACTTAATTGTCTTAATATGGATGTTTGTGTGAAACCTCATTCGTGAGTAATGAGTACTTGGTTTTTTTAAAAGGAATTATGTTTCTTGATTTGGAAATCGAGAATGTGTAAACAGACCACTGCAGCGCTAATAAAGGAAAATGTATTGAATAATGATGTATCATATTAAAACCAGTAGAAACCTCCATCTGCATAGAAACTAAGATGAGACAAAATGATATTACATTTTCTAGATCATGGCTGCTGTAATAAGATTGTTATAAACAAGAATAACCTACTCACATATAAGGCATATGTTTCTCATGTTGTTTAAAAGAGAATTATATTCTTAAGTGAATAAGACTATGAGTTATGGAACCTTTTTAAAATAAGTGACTTGAGCATTTGAAATTAGGCAAACTTGAACGTTTGGAAAATAATGTTGTTACTTAATTTTACAAAAGGAGAAGTGTTTTGTTTACTTAAAATGATAGTCACTATTTTATACTACGGGTATTGTGTGACTTATGTGAAAGAAATGGATCTCTTTAAAAGGAAGTTAACGTACGTAGTACTTTAGGGTTAAAACCCGGACTTTGATATAAAATGAAAGTACTTGTTGTTGTGTATAACTTGCCTATGCTTGTTGTTGTGTATAACTTGCCTATGCTTGTTGTTGTGTAACTTGCCTATGCTCGTTGTTGTGTAACTTGCCTATGCTTGTTGTGATAGCCTTTGTTGTGCAAGAATTGTGTTTCTATATTACTGCGTCTCTCGATGGAGGGCCGGTTGACTTGTTGAGGACTTACTTGGACGTCTTGGCGATGTGGAAGATTCCACGGGTATCTTCCATTATTATTGTTACATGGGCATGACTACATCGATGATGGGGACATGTGACCATTCTGGTTATTCTACGAAGTATCGTGACTTACGGTTGTGATCGGGTCGTAGCTGTTTACTTGCCCCGTCGACTACGTGGACGAGTGGATCTGGTATAGGTTATTGCGCCGCGTGTGACCAGCGAGTCGGTGTTTGGATGGAGCCGTGACTTACGGTTGTGATGCAGTGCGTGGCGATTCACTTGCCCCGTCGGCTACGTGGCGGCGGTGGAAGTAGTGGAGGCTATTGCACTTGCCACGTGTCGCCCGTGATTGGTTGTACAACATTATTGTACGGTCGGATCTGGTAGTTATACTTGCCGTCACGGTTTTATGACACGGTGGGACACGGTGGTCATGTATACTCCTTGGTGTTGTTATATCATAGAAATTGCCGGTGAGGAAGGAATTCCAGGCACAGTGATGATTTGGAGGCGTGAGTCTCGACTTGATATAGCGCTTATATGTTGTGTCTTGTAGTTTGGCTATCATACATGTCTCTGCTTTGTATAGTATTATGATTTCATTTCTGATATTTCTGATTTCACATACTTGGTACTGTTATCTTGACCTCATACGAATTTGCGTTAAATCTGCAGTAGAAATCGTCATTTGTCGATCCGCGTTTAGGATCTCATTTCAGCGTTTTGGGAAGCTCCGTTCCGTCGGAGGCTTATCTTTGGTATGTTACCCTGAGTCTGTAGGTTCTTGTACATTCAGGGGTATGGCGGGGCCCTGTCCCGTCATAGTTGTTGTAAAAATATTAAGTGCATGCTTTGTTGTGGGCAGGGTTGTAAGGATTGTAACTGTTCAAATGTTTATATATATATGTTGAAAGGCAACCGTTTTGGTTGGCCTATTTTATTTCATCTTGATCCATGTCTATTTGCATGTTTAAGTTTTTATTTCCGCTGGTTTTCTCTGATGTTGTATCACTAGGGTGCCCGGGGTAAGGCACCAGTCACGGGCCCGGGTTCGGGTCTTGACACGTACATACTCTGGAAATACGGGGTATAACACTAAGTCTTGCTACTTAGGATGATATATAACACAATGGAGGGTCTAGATTACAACACATGTTAAGTTTGGAGGGAAGAGATCAAGCCAAGTGGCCCTTGGACTTAGTCAACAATGTTAAGCTCTTTAATTAGCAAGACTTGGTCATCTTAACATTGGTCAAAAGACCATTTTGCCCTTGCATTAATTCGACCAAGCCATGTGGGGGGGTGCCACGTGTCGCCCTCCCATTCGTCCATAAAATTCCGTAATCCTCGTGGGCCCCACAAAACGTAAAATTCCTCGGGTGGGCCCCACATGACCAAATCCGTAAAAATAAATTTCCATAATGTTAATAAGTTCCATACTCTTCAAATAAAGCATTTTGAGAATCCAATTCTCAACAACGAACATTTTTCCTTTCCGACGTTCGGAAGATTTTCCGTCGGAAAAACAATTCTTCCTTTCGTACCAATTTCAAGTCTTGAGTTCCTTACGTACATTCTCTAAAACATGTCCTGGAGTTACGGGGTGTAACACCCCCCCCCCCCCCCTTAGAAACATTCATTCCCGAATGTTCTTTCGGAGTCAATCTAATTAGATAACGACATAGTCCCCTTTAACTACACCCTACGTACCAAATATGCCACCTGGCCACATAATAACACTTAAGCAAATACGTCAATTAAAATTGGCATGTAAGGGAAATGAATTACCTAAAGGTGTAGGGAATAAGTGAGGATACTTCTTCATCATGTCCTCATCTGCCTCCCAAGTCATCTCCTCCCTATTATCATTCTGCCACAAGACTTTGACGGAAGCCATATCCTTGGTCATGATCGCTTTGACACAGCGATCAAGTATCGCTATGGGACTCTCCTCATACGACAATCCCTCTTTCACCTGGACATCACTAGCTGGGAAAACTCTGGATGGATCTCCGATACACTTCCGAAACATAGAAACATGGAAGGCGGATGTCGCCTCCAAGTCGGACGGCGATTCTAACTCATAGGCAACTTTGGCCTACTGCACTGACGATCGATAAGGCCCAATGTACCTTGGGCTAAGTTTCCCTTCTTCCGAACCTCATCACACACTTCATGGGTGATACCTTCGAAAGACCCAATCGTCAACTGAAACTCCAAGTGTCGGCCCGATTATCTGCGTAAGACTTACGGCAACTCGAGCTACTAATAGTCTCTCCGGATAACCGCTTATCCATAGCTTTCTTGAATCAAATGCAGGCCAACTAACTGAACCTCGCCCACGTCGACCAACAAATCGGCGACCTACACTTCCTTCCATACAAGGGCTCATACGGGGTCATCTGAATACTGGAGTGGTAGTTGTTATTATACGCAAACTCGACTAGAGGCAAGTGATCCTCCCAGCTACCCCTGAAGTCAATAACACAGGCCCGTAGCATATCCTCAAGTGTCTGGATAGTACGCTCTGCCTGTCCGTCGGTCTGAGGGTGAAATGTCGTACTGAGACTCACCTGTGTCCCTAACCCCTTCTGGAAAGACCTCCAGAAGTTAGTCGTGAACTGGGCTCCTCTGTCTGATATAATAGATGTAGGAAATCCGTGCAGTCTCACAATCTCCCTGATATAAAGTCTAGCATAATCCTCAGCCGAATAAGTAGTCCTGACTGGAAGAAAGTGGGCTGATTTCGTCAGCATGTCCACTATAACCCAGATGGATTCACACTTCCTCTGAGTACGAGGTAATCCTGTACCAAAATCCATGTTGATCACCTCCCACTTTCATGTCGGAATCTCAATTGTCTGTAATAGCCCACCGTGCTTCTGGTGCTCAACTTTGACCTGCTGACAATTCAGACACTGAGCAACAAACCCTGCTACGTCCCTCTTCAGGCCATCCCACCAATACATACATCTGAGGTCATGGTACATCTTAGTCGACCCCGGATGAATAGAGTAACTGGAATTGTGTGCCTCCCCTAGAACCTGCTGACGAAGTCCTGCAACATCGGGTACACACAATCTACCCTCGTATCTTAGCACCCCATCAGGAGATACCTCAAATAAACTCTTCTCCTCTCGAAGAGTCGTATCTCGATACCGTATCAGAACCGTATCCTCATATTGTCGTCTCTTCACCTCCTCAACGATGGAAGACTCTGCAACCTCTCGAACACAAACTCCACTATCATCAGTATCGACCAACCGAACCCCAAGGCTCGCTCGCTGATGAATCTCACGGACCATGTCCTGTCTATCTAGTTGTACATCTGACAGACTCCCCATAGTCCTACGACTCAGAGCATCTGCAACCACATTGGCTTTCCCCGGATGGTATAGGATATCAACGTCATAATCCTTGAGCAACTCTAACCACCGTCTCTGCCGCAAGTTCAGCTCCGTCTGTCTGAAGATGTACTGGAGGCTCTTGTGGTCTGTATAAATATCCACATGAACCCCGTATAAATAATGCCTCCAAATCTTCAAGGCATGAATAACTGCGGCCAACTCTAAGTCGTGGGTAGGGTAATTCCTCTCATGCTTCCGTAACTGTTGGGAATCATAGGCTATAACCTTGCTGTGCTGCATCAATACACACCCTAGCCCGACACCCGAGGCATCGTAATAAATCACATAACCCTCTAATCCCTCGGGAAGAGTAAGAACTGGAGTCGTCGTCAACTTTTCCTTCAATAACTGGAAGCCCTTCTCCTGACTTGATCCACCTGGAACTTAGCCACTTTACGAGTCGGCTAGTCAAAGGTCGCGATATCGAATGACGCTCCACAAATCTACGGTAATAACCTGTCATCCCTAAGAAGTTGCGCACCTCCATCAGAGTTGTCACGACCCGAACCCGGGCCCGTGACTGGTGCCTTACCCCGGGCACCCTAGTGATACAACATCAGAGAAAATCAGCGGAAATAAAACATAAACATGAAACAAGAGATTTTGATAAATAAACAGGCTAACCAAAACAGTTGCCTTCTGTATATATACATAAAATCTGAGCAGTTATCCTTTTACAAACTACGCCCGGCATTACTCTGGACCTAAGAAAGTGACAACAACTATGGCGGACGGGGCCCGCCATACCACGAATGTACAAGAACCTCTGGACTCGGGGTAGCGTGCCAAAAGATAAGCCTCGAAGAAGCGGGGCTTCCCAACCTGTTGGCGTGATCACGTGGCGAGGATCCTGGCCGATGTACCTCTACTGCGGCGTGAACGCGGCCCGAAGGAGTCGATAACAGTACCAAGTATGTGAAGCGTAAAAAATCGTAAATGAAATCATAATAGTCTATATAAAGCGGAAGACATATATGATAACCAAACTACGATTCACAACATAAAAGCGATCATGTCAAGTCGGGGACTCACGCCTCAAGTCATCCGCCGTGCGTGGAACTCCTTCTCACTGCCAGTGATCAGGTATAAATCGTGTGGAATACGTGTCCCGGCCCATCCCATGGGACTCGGTGAATAATCAGATGGAATACGTGTCCCGGCCCAACACGTGGGACTCGGTGAATAATCAGATGAAATACGTGTCCCGGCCCGTCGTGGGACTCGGTGAATAATCGGAAGAAATCGTGTCGGCCCGTCTCATGGGACTCGGTGAAGAATCAGATGAAATACGTGTCCCGGCCCATCTCGTGGGACTCGGTGAAGAATCGTTCATAACAAATCAGCCGGCCCTCCATCGAGAGACGCAGTGGTATAGAAATACAGTTCTTGCACAACAAGGCCATCAAACACAAACATAGGCAAGTTACACACAACTCAAGTTTATTTTAGGTCAAAGTCCAGGTTCTGACCCCAAAGTATTACGTACGTTAAATTCTTTTTAAAAGATCCATTTCTTTTATAAAGGTCCCCCGATTCCCGTAGTATTAAAATATAGTGACTCACATTTTTAGGTAAACCAAAACACTTCCATTTGTAAAATCAAGTAACAACATTATTTTCCAACCGTTCAAGTTTGCCTAATTTCAAATGCTCAAGTTTCTCATTTTCGAAAGGTTTCGTAGTTCATAGTCTTAATCACCTAAGAATATAATTCTCTTTTAAAACAATTTGAGAAACATATGCCTTATATGTGAATAGGTTATTCTTGTTTATAATCAATCTTATTAAAGCAGCCATGATCTAGGAAATGTAATCTCATTTTGTCTCATCTTAGCTTCTATGCAGATTGAGGTTTCTACTGGTTTTAATAATACTTAATTAGTCAAAACATTTCCTTTTATTAACGATGTAGTGGTTTGTCGATACTCATTCTGATTTCCGAAATCAGTAAAACATTATTCCTTTTAAAAACCAAGTACTCATTACTCACGAATGAGGTTTCACACAAAATTCATATTAATACATTTAAGTTAAGTCTCTTATCTTTTAAGATCAAGTCTCTTAACTTTTAAAATCAGTAAACCATTCTCTTTATCTCTCTTAAGACGTTATACCTAACTCCCCATAAAGTTAGTATAACTCTTTATGTTTTCAAAACCAAGTATTACTCTTCTTTTAAAAAGGTTTCTTAATTCCTTTGAAATACTTCAAGATTCTTATTATTCAGGCTTAAGTCAAAAGACATTGTCGTACAACTACGTTCAGTTAACACACGTACGTCTACCGTACTATATACATATTCTTTAAAATATCATGCTCAAGAGTATAGGAAGAATCACATACCTCGCGACGATTATCGACTATTAGCAAAACGCTCCACGGCTATAACCCGGCTAGCCTTGTCCACCTTCCAAGTAGTACATGCTACTCGTAGAACATTCAACCAATAAAGGTTATAAGTCTACTGTAAATACAGTCCTATGTAAGTACAGTTTAATCTTCAACTTTAATTTCTTCTGACGTGATTTCAGTTCAAGTCTTTTCTGTAATATCCTTCTATTACAGTTCAATTCTCTTCTATGAATCTTATATTCATTTCTATACAACTACGATGTATTTCCAATTCTGATAGAAGGATAGGATTATTTACCTCGGTAAGCCCAAAATTATCCAAGTTTAATGTCGATCTGAGAAAGGTTTAGCTCCTATAAGGTGCTCCAACCCGCTCCAAACAACCCTTAGAAGTTCTCTGAAACTTCTTCCTAATACTTCAACCAAGCGTGAAGATTTTCCTTAGGGTTTAGTTTAGTGGCTAAAGGAAGTATAATAGTATTTTAAGACTCTACGTATAGAGGTAACTTTTGGAATACTACAAGGTATTTTGGTATAGTATTTGGGAATAGTAACAATACTTGGAGAATACTTTTCTACCAAGGGGGGGGGGGGTGTATTGTATGAAACAACTAGGCAAGGGGGGGGGGGTTTGCCTCGGCTAGGGCTTCACCAAGGGGGAGGGGGGAGGTAGGACGAAACTACACAAAAGGGGAGGGAGTATTTTCCTTGGAATTTCACAAGTGTGGATGAAGAATAAGTCTTCAACTAAGGGGGTATTTATAGGCCAACCAATGGCCAAGATCAAGCCAAGTGGTAGGCAAGTGTAAGGTCAAGATTTGGACAAGTGTTAGTGGGTCCCACTTGCTCATCAACTACACAAAATATCCTACCAACTCCAAGGCATTCAAATCGTCCAATTGACGCCTCAAGTCCACCAATTAGAGGGTGCCAAGTGTCGCCCTCTCGTTGGTCCAAAATATTTTATCTCTCGGAAAAATCCGCAAAAAATATAAATGACATAGCCGGAATTTTCCCTTCGCAAGTCTTGGAAGACGTTTCGTCGGAAAACGATTTTTTTTGGTACTTGTGAACAAATTTTTCGGCCCTAGCATACTTTAAGGCTCAAACTTCTCTACGTACGTCCTCACGTACATACTCTGGAAATACGGGGTATAACATTCTCCCCTCCTTAGAAACATTCGTCCCGAATGTTCCTTCTCAAGACGGATAACGATAAAGTTTCTCTTAACTTAATCCAGTTGCCAATGCCACACCTGGCCACAAAATAACACATGTTCCAATACTTGATCCAAGTCTACGAGGAATCACCCCTAACATCAAAAACTTCCACCCAAAGTCTAAACGATACTCCCTTAAGAAACGATCACTTCTATCCTCTTACTTGTCGTACCCTTCTCGTACACTCGAACTCTTTCTCATAACTTACCACATTTCATTCGCCTCGGTTTCCAAAACTTCGTCACCGCTTTCCGGGTGGTACCTTCAAGAAGACCGTCGGCACGAACTCCAAGCATCGTCGCGATTATCCATACGACTTGTTGAAGGTGCGCGATAACCTCTTCTGGATAAGCTTCACCCTATTCGCATCATGCTGAAACAATTACGGACCAACTATCTGAACCTTGCCAACATCGAACCAATCGACCGGCAACCTACACTACCGCCCCTACAAGGCATTCATAAGGCGACATCTGAATACTGAAATGGTAGCCATAAAACATTTCCTCAACAGGAGACAACAATCCTGGCATCTACCCCTGAAATCAAAACACCGGCCCGTAACCTATCCTCAACTCCTTTAAGGTCATCCTCGGCCTTCACGATCTAATTCTAGTTGAACATACCCACGAACTCATACGATGGTCAACTAAACTTGGGCCTAGCACCCTCGTGACCCTACCACCTGGCGGGACCACCTCGAACTGACCTGACCCAAGACTCACGGGTTGACCCAGCATGGCTGACCCGACCCACTTAACGCATCAAGCTCTTGTTCCCCGATCCGGAACAATCTTGCCAATTCAAGTCCTGAAAGCTACCACTTTCATCTCACCCAACCCAAGGAATTTTCCCACAAAACATTTTACGCATACTAAGTATTTCAACAAAGACTAACCGTAAAATCTTTTATTCAAGACGACCTTACATCTAAGGTCTCAACATGAAATATTCTAAGGTTCACACTTTCCATGCCCCCATACTTATCCTTTCAACTAACCATGCTTTCTAACTCATAACCAACACAACGCTATCCGTACTTAGCACACAATAATAAGGTCATCATATCACGCATACAAATCTCTAGAGGGTTAAGGATATACCTGAATCTACCGCTCCACTCTAATCATAGGCACGCCTGCAGGCATGCTATGAAAGGCGATGAACACGCATCGACCCGATAAATTTGAGTCATTCATGCGCATCCTTCCTATTAGGGCGGTTTCGTCACATGGCCCGACGGCGCGCATGAAAAACAAGCACCGATAAAAAGCGACATTCCGGGATGGCGTACGCCACATCGTGCACCGAGAAAACTCGAACCCGTGGCTAAAACCCGTATAAGCGTGAACGAAGCCACGGAGCCACGACCAACTCCTGAATACCGAGCGTCACGAAGGCGCGAAGGACCACTCTGCTGCGGAGGTACATAACTAGTCTGCTGCGAGAGGCGCCTCGAAAGTTACCAAAGCACCTGCTTTATTGCGGCCTCTTCTGCGATCCGGTCATTCGTCGACCTCTCCGTGCCTCACATCCCGGTGCATGAGCTTGCATGCGGGCAATGTCCATGCGGTGAAGAGCTACACCCGTACAAGCCTCGCCAAGTAATCATCTAGCCGGTGGCGTAGCGGTGTACTCATCCTCCATATCGGCTACTCTGAGGGACATACCGAGCTAATGAGTCGAACTCCACATTGTACTCTCTAATCGTCCGCCGTCCCCGCCTCAGCGTCAAAAATCTGTCGGCCCGAGCCCTCGCCGTCTGCGGGGCAAGAAATGTGCAAGAAATGCCGCGAGAACTTCGTCCCATACGGTGGAAGTGCATGCTCTCCCGGGACAGCTCCACGAATCAAACGATCATTGCGATATTACGCGGTGATGCGAACCAATACCACCGACTACGCCTCGAGGCTCGATCACTCTCATGATCCATTGTAGCTGTCGGACAAACTCACGAGGTCATCCTCGGCTCGATCCATAGAACACTGGCGGGTTACAACTCAGAAAGTCCCGTAGTCTTAAACTGTCTGCTCGGGGGTGAACTACGGGTGCTTGGGGAGGCTGCTGCGTCCAGCCTCTCGCCATGCTCGCCACGACCACGGCGATCGGGCCATCTCCTTGTACCCGTCTCATCTGCTCCGGTGTGGGATGGAGGCTCAGTCTTGTAGTCTCGGACGGCTGCTGCGGCTCTAAACTCTGCCCAGGGCGGCCGCAAGCTCGCCGTCAAGCACTATCTCGGTGTAACGGCCCGGGCCTCTGCCCGGTAACCGCCGTGCTCTACTGCAGCTCCTCGGTTGCCTTTCCACGGGCCTGGGTTGCCTTACGCGGAGGCATAACTAGTAAAGGAAAGGAATACGTCAGAGGGGTTCGACTTATCACACAGCTCTAAGGCACGATCTCAGAATGAGAAGAATGGAAACCAATCCTAAATGTCCTATAGCCTCCTGATTATAGATGTGGTGCACAACACACCGATAATCAAGACTCTACTAGATACTGATGCGTAGACACTTTCAGAGATTAAGCGCTCACGATACCACTTTTGTCACGACCGAACCGGGCGTGGTGGTGCCTTACCCCGGGCACCCTAGTGATACAACATCAGAGAAAATCAGCGGAAATAAAACATAAACATGAAACAAGAGATTTTGATAAATAAACAGGCTAACCAAAACAGTTGCCTTCTGTATATATACATAAAAACCCGAACAGTTATCCTTTTTACAAACTCTGCCTGGCAAGATTACTCTGACATCTAAGAAAGTGACAACAACTATGGCGGGACGGGGCCGCCATACCACGAATGTCTGAGAACCTGCGGACTCGAGGGTAACGTGCAAAGATAAGCCTCGAAGAAGCGGGGCTTCCAACCTGTTGGCGTGATCCTGTGGCGAGGATCCTGGCCGATGTACCTCTACTGCGGCATGAGCGCGGCCAGGGAAGTCGATCTTATCGCGACCGAACTTCGGGCGTGGTAGTGCCTTACCGGGCACCTAGTGATACAACATCGAGTAATGTCGTGGAATATAAAACAATACATGAAATACCAAGAAATATAAAACAATAATCTGAGAAAAGTTGCCTTTCGGCATTTATAAATCAACTTTAAAACCGAACAGTTACATCCCATTACAACTCAGCCCACATCGATTTACGGACCTCTAGAATGATATGACAACAATGGCGGGGCGGGGCCCGCCATACCACGAATGTAAGTACCTCTGACGACGGGACTATACACTGATAAGCCTCGGAGAAAGCAGGCTTCCCAAACGTTGTGACCACGAGCTAGGATCAACCCCGGTGTACTCTACTGCGGCATGAGCGGCCCCGAAGGAGGTCGATACAGTACCAAGTATATGAATCGAAAATCGTAAATGAAATCATAGCGATCTATATAAAGCGGGAGACATGTATGATAACCAAACTACGATTCCTGATAAATAGCGATCATGTCAAGTCGAGGACTCGCGCCTCAAAGTCATCACTCAAATACAACTATGGGTCTCACGCCACAACATCAATCATGCGTGGAATGCCTTCCTCCATTGGCGATCTATGATATATAAAAGCACCAAGGAATACACATGAACACGGGTCCGCGTGTGTCATCATAAAACCGTCTGCGGGGTAAATGCGAAGGCATAGACTACTAAAACCCACAGTACTAACAAGGTCATAAAGCGTATCATGAGATCTGTCTAGCCGTCACATGATCAAAGGCGGCCACTCGCGCGATATCTAATGCGCGTCTAGCCATGGAACTCTCATGACTCCGCGTAGGCCAATCTCGTAGGCGCGTGAGGTATTCCCGCGTCGAGGGTAGCTACTCCGGCGTCCGCACGAACGCGATTCGCATGGCCACATAGACCGCGTGACCATAAAGGCGCGCACTAACACGGAACTCTCGTAGCTCGCATAGGCCCGGGACCGCGTGAGGTATTCTCGAATCATAGGTCACCAGACCCGCTTTGAGTCTACCCGCGTCGGAGGCGACAACCTCGGAATATGTCGAGGTGAGTGGTACAATACCAACATAACGGTGATAGTTTAAACAACTTAAGCGCAATCAAGGGAAAACCACTTTACACAAACATCACAAGATACTAACACACGTAGCATCCTAGCATGTTTACTTATCAAATTAACAAGAAAGTATTACAAGGCTATCACAAACCAAAACAATCAAGTTATACACACAAGGTACTTTCTACTATATGTTTAACAAGGTCGGGTTTTTATCCCCAAAGTACTTCATACATTAACTCTTTAAAAGATCTGTTTCTTTCACAAAAGTCACACTGATACGTAGTATAAAAATAGAGTTACTATCTTACAGTAAATCAAAATACTTCTTTTAGCAAAATCAAGTAACAATATTCTTTTCCAAACGTTCAAGTTTGCCTAATTTCAAATACTCAAGTTTCTCTTTTTCGAAAGGTTACGTAGTTCATAGTCTTAATCACTTAAGAAAATAATTCTCCTTTTAAAATGATTTGAGAAACATATGCCTTATATGTGAGTAGGTTATTCTTGTTTATAACAATCTTATTACAGCAGCCATGATCTAGGAAATGTAATCTCATTTTGTCTCATCTTAGCTTCTATGCAGATGGAGGTTTCTACTGGTTTTAATACTTCATTATTCAGTACATTTCCTTTTATTAGCGCTGCAGTGGTTTGTTCGATACTTATTCTGATTTCCGAAATCAGTAAAACATTATTCCTTTTGAAAACCAAGTACTCATTACTCATGAATGAGGTTTCACACTTTTTTTCAAAACTCATATTAATTTAACCAAGTCAAGTCTCTTATCATTAAGATTAAGTCTCTTTACTTCTAAAATTAATAAATCATTCGTTTTATCTCTCTTAAGCCGTTATACCTAACTTCCCATAAAGCTAGTATAACTCTTAAGCTTTTAAAACCAAGTATTACTCTTCTTTCAAAAAGGTTTCTTATTTCTTTGAAATACTTCAGATTCTTTATTATTCAGGCTTAAGTCGAAGGACATTGCCAATAAACTACGTTCAGTTAACACACGTACGTCTACCGTACTATATATATATACTTTTAAAATATCATGCTCAAGGGTATAGGAAGAATCACATACCTCATGACGATTTCTGACTATTAGCAAAGCGCTCACGGTATAACGGCTAGCCTTGTCCACCTTTTAAGTAGCACGTCTACTCATGAACATTCAACCTATAAAGGTTATACGAGTCTATCAAAGTCTAGACTACTCTGCGAGAATATTGATGAGTTCTCTATTTACGGAAAATCGGGCAGCACTTCCCTACCCGTTAAGCTACACAGTCTACTGTAAAAACAGTCCTATGTAAGTACAATTTAATTCTCTTCTTTAAATTCAGGCTTAAGTCCAAATACATTGCCGCAAAACTATGTTCAGTTCTATATATAGTATACTTCAACTATATATTCCTACAACATGTAATTTCCAATTACAATAGGGGGGACAAGATATTTACCTCGATAAGCCCAAAATTGTCCAAGTTTAATGTCGCTCCTGAGCAACGTTTAGCTCCAACTCCGTGCGCTCCAACCCGCTCCAAACCACCATTAGAAGTTCTAACCAACTTCTACTTAATACTCCAACTAACTATGGAGATTTTCCTTAGGGTTTCGTTTTGTGACTGAAGGGAAGTATAGTAGTATTTCTGGGCTTTTCGTATAGGTATAACCTTGGAATACTACAAGGTATTAGGGCCAAGGTATTTTGGTATAGTAACAATATTTGGAGAGTATTTCTACCAAGGTGGGGGGTGTATTCTACGAAAACAACTCAAGGTAGGGGGGTACCCCACGGCCATACCACTAGGAGGGGGTGTACCCGCCGGCGAGGCCTCTAGGAGGGGCAGAGGCGAAACAAGGAGGGAGGGAGGATTTCTAGACTTAGAAATTATTTTAGGATGAATAAGTCTTCAAAGGGGGGGGGGGGGTATTTATAGGTCAAGCAATGGCCAATCAATGGCCAAGATGATGCCAAGTGCAAGGCAAGTGTAGGGTGAGGATTTAGGCAAGTGTCCATTCTATCTACTACACAAAAATATCCTACCAACTCCTTGACAAAAAGGCCAACCAATTCGTCCACTTTACCGCCCCAACTTCCACCAATGAGAGGGTGCCAAGTGTCGCCCTCTTGTTGGTCCAAAATGTTTCGTCTCTCGGAAAAATCCGCAAAAATTGGAAATGACATAGCCGGAATTTTCCCTTCGCAAGTTGTGTAAAACGTTTAGTCGAAAAACGACTCTAATCGGGTGTTGTGCACAAAAATAATTCGTCCAAGCCAACTTTAAAGTTCAAACTTTTCTACGTACGTCCTTACGTACATACTCTGGAAATACGGGGTATAACATTCTCCCCTCCTTAGAAACATTCGTCCCGAATGTTCCTTCAAAGTCTCAAAACAAACGTGCGCCAGTATAGTCTTCACTACTATACTTACGAGAACAATCCTGCCACACCTGGCCACAGAAACACCTGCGCAAAATACTTACATCCAAGTCCACGAGGAAACACTTCTAACATCACAAAAGCCCTTACCCGAGGTCTAAAATATACTTCTTTCGCACCTTCTTACAAAGAAAAGACCACACCTATGTTCTTAACACGTGCTGCTTCCACTTACTCGTACCCTTATCGTACACTCGAACTCTTTCTCATAACTTACCACATTCCTGTTACTGCTTCAGTTTCCAAAACTCTGGGTTACTATCTCTAACTTGGTCATCATTAACTGGGAACACTCTGGATGGCTCTCCGATACTTTCTCGAACATAACAACACGAAAGACCGGACATACTGCCTCCTACGTCGGACGGCAATGCTAACTTATAGGCAACTTGGCCTATTCTTCACATGATCTGAAAAGGCTCCGAGTACCTCAGGCTAAGTTTCTTCTGCCTTCCAAAACTCGTCACACCCTAGCCACATTCTGCTGAAACCGGTATGAACCAACCATCGAACGCCAACATCAGACAATCGACCGTGACTTACACTTCCGCCTCTAAGGCTTCATAAGGCAAAACCGAACAACGAAATGGTAGCTAAAACACTCCTCTACGGAGACAACAATCCTCGCTACCTCTGAAATCAAAACAACGGCCGCGGGCGAATACGACACGGAGACTCACTTTGAGTTCCTAACCTGCACTGGTAAAACTTCGAGAAAAAGCAGTAGTAACACAGGCTCCACTATCGACATAAGGTGAAAGTAGGTACCGTGCAGCCTTACAACCTTCTGATATAACCGTCTCGCGTAACCTCTGCCGAGTAAGCGGTCTTGGTAGAAAGACACGGCCAGGCGGACCAATCGGCCGACTCTTGGTTGAACGCATCCACGAATTTATGCGATGGTTAACTAAACTTGGGCCTAACACCCTCGTGACCCTACCACTGGCGAGACCACATGGCCCACCCGCATAAAACAGTCGCGGGTTGACGCGCGCGTAGCCTCAACCCGACCACTCGCGTCTACACTTGCCCCGATCCGGAACAATCTCACTAATCCACGTTACGAAAACCTAGCGGTCTTCTTAGCTCAACTACCTCTTTCCTTCCACGCTACTCGGGGACTTATCACACAAACATATCTCACGTGCACTATGCACTCCGATAAGATCAAACATAACAATACATCTTTACGAGATGGCGCTTACCTCTAAGGTCTCTACGTATAACATTCTAAGGTTCACACTTTTCCTATCCCCAATCTTTCGGTTACTAACCATGATTGTTAATCACAACTAACACCTTGCTATCGAACATAGCACTTATGATATACCCGTCTTATCACACATCGATCTCTCGAGGGTTAAGGATATGCACAGATCTCTTCTTGCTCCTTAGTCGTTCTAATCAAATCTACCCGTAGTTGCACGGTAAGGAAGGTGACGAACTACCCACCGATCACGAAGGCTAAGTCCTCTGCTAGGACACCGCTTTCGACATCGGACCACGGCGGTAGTAGGTCTGACAAGTACCAACTAAAAGGCGACATTCCGGGATGGCGCTGTCGCATCGTGAACTTGGGAAGAAGCGAATCGGTGGTGGAACCTTCGTGTAGCTGTGAACCGGAAGCTCTGGAGCTCTGACCAACTCCTGCATACCCCGAACGTCCTGAACCCTGTGGAGGACCTCTCTGCACTGGTGGATGTGCGTAATCTAATCTGCTGGTGAGGTGACTCGCCTCGAAAGTTACCAAAGGACCTTCTTTATTCGGCCTCTTCTGCGTCGCCCGTTAACCCGTCGATCTCTACGTTTCTTGGCCTGCTGCGCATAAGCCCGTACACAGGCCATGCTCAAGCCTAACTGAAGAATTACTCTTGCTCAACCTTCTCTTAGATAGTCATCAAGACTCGCGGTACATCGGTATACTCTTTGGTAGCCAAATTTATAGCTAGTAACAGGGTCGCCTCTTTGCAATCTATATTATCTGCTCCCGGTCGTGGAACGGAAGGTTCATATATCATGGTCGCGATGAGCGGCTTCTGCGTGTGCTAAACTCTGCTTTGGTGGTGGCGTAGCATAACTCCCGAATGAAACACCACCCTGGTGATGATTGGGCTGTGCCCTCGTAACCCTCTGAACTCTACTCGCGGCTCCTCGGTGCCTTGCCCTCTGGGCGGGTTTGCCTGCGGAGGCATAACGATAAGGGAAGAAATCGTTAGAGGTCCAACTTACCACCGCGACTCTAAGGCACGATCTCGGAGTGAGAAGAATGGAAACCAATCCTAAGTATCCTATAGCCTCACGATTATTGGTGTGGTGCGCAACACGCGATGTCGGACTCCTAGATACGATGCAGACACTTTCAGAGGATTAAGCGCTCTGATACCACTTTTGTCACGACCGAACTCGGGCGTGGTAGTGCCTACCGGGCACCCTAGTGATACAACATCAGAGTAATCAGCGGAATATAAAACAATACATGAAATACTAAGAAATATAAAACAATAATCTGAGAAAAGTTGCCTTTCGGCATTTATAAATCAACTTTAAAACCGAACAGTTACATCCCATTACAACTCTGCCCACATCAGTACTACAGACCTCTAAGAATGATATGACAACAATGGCGGGACAGGGCCCCGCCATACCCCTGAATGTAAGTACCTACAACGACAGGGGACTATACCACTGATAAGCATCGGGAAAGCGGAGCTTCCCAATATTTGGCGTGACCACGAGAGCTAGGATCAACGGCGGTGTACCTCTACTGCGGCATGAGCGGCCCGAAGTCGATACAACATGTACCAAGTATGTGGCGAAAATCACGTAAATGAAATCATAGCGATCTATATAAAGCAGAGACATGTATGATAACCAAACTACGATTCCTGATAAATAGCGATCGTGTCAAGTCAGGGACTCACGCCCTCAAAGTCATCACTCAAATACAACTATGGGTCTCACGCCCACAACATCAATCATACCCGTGGAATGCCTTCCTCACTGCCGGCAGTCTATGATATATAAAAGCACCAAGGAATACACATGAACACCAGGTCCCACATGTGTCATCATAAAACCGTCTGGGGTAAATGCGAAGGCATAGCCGACTACTAAAACCCAGTACTAACAAGGTCATAAAGCGTATCATGAGATCTGTCTGAACCGTCACATGATCAAAGGCCACTCGCCCGCGATATCTAATGTGCGCGTCTAGCCACGGAACTCTCTGCGACTCCGCGTAGGCCAATCTCATAGGCGCGTGAGGTATTCCCGCATCGGTAAGCTACTCCGGCGTCACTTTGGACCGCGATCCGCGTGGCCACATGAACCGCATGACCATAAAGGCGCACACTAACACGGAACTCGTAGCTCCGCGTAGGCCGGGACCGCGTGAGGTATTCTCGAATCATAGGTCATCTGAGACCGCTTTGAGTCTACCGCGTCGGAGGCGGCAACCTCGGAATATGTCGAGGTGAGTGGTACAATACCAACATAACGGTGATAGTTTAAACAACTTAAGCGCAATCAGGAAAACCACTTTACACAAACATCACAAGATACTAACACACGTAGCATCCTAGCATGTTTACTTATCAAATTAACAAGAAAGTATTACAAGGCTATCACAAACCAAAACAATCAAGTTATACACACAAGGTACTTTCTACTATATGTTTAACACGGTCGGGTTTTATCCCCAAGTACTTCATACATTAACTCTTTAAAAGATCTGTTTCTTTCACAAAAGTCACCTGATACGTAGTATAAAAATAGAGTTACTATCTTACGAAGTAAATCAAAATACTTCTTTTAGCAAAATCAAGTAACAATATTCTTTTCCAAGCGTTCAAGTTTGCCTAATTTCAAATACTCAAGTTTCTCTTTTGAAAGGTTACGTAGTTCATAGTCTTAATCACTTAAGAAAATAATTCTCCTTTTAAAATGATTTGAGAAACATATGCCTTATATGTGAGTAGGTTATTCTTGTTTATAACAATCTTATTACAGCAGCCATGATCTAGGAAATGTAATCTCATTTTGTCTCATCTTAGCTTCTATGCAGATGGAGGTTTCTCTTGGTTTTAATACTTCATTATTCGGTACATTTCCTTTTATTAAGCTGCGATGGTTTGTTCGATACTTATTCTGATTTCCGAAATCAGTAAAACATTATTCCTTTTGAAAACCAAGTACTCATTACTCATGAATGAGGTTTCACACTTTTTTTCAAAACTCATATTAATTTAACCAAGTCAAGTCTCTTATCATTAAGATTAAGTCTCTTTACTTCTAAAATTAATAAATCATTCATTTTATCTCTCTTAAGCCGTTATACCTAACTTCCCATAAAGCTAGTATAACTCTTAAGCTTTTAAAACCAAGTATTACTCTTCTTTCAAAAAGGTTTCTTATTTCTTTGAAATACTTCAGATTATTTATTATTGGGCTTAAGTCGAAGGACATTGCCAATAAACTACGTTCGATTAACACGTCGTCTCTGGTACTATATATATATACTTTTAAAATATCATGCTCGAGGGTATAGGAAGAATCACATACCTCGCGACGATTCTGACAATTAGCAAAGCGCTCCGGCTATAAGCTAGCCTTGTATCCACCTTTTAAGTAGCACATGCTACTCACAGAACATTCAACCTATAAAGGTTATACGATTCTATCAAAGTCTAGACTACTCTGCAGAATATTCAGTAGGTTCTCTATTTACGGAAAATCGGGCGACTTCCACTACCGTTAAGCTACGATGTTATACCGTATTTCGGAGTATGCGTGGGGCGTGCGTAGAAATTTGAGCCTTAAAGTTAGGCATTGGACCGAATTTTGTGCACAACACCGGTTAGAGTCGTTTTTAAAGCGTTTCCACGACTGCGTGGGAAAATTCGGCTATGTCATTTATATTTTTGCGGATTTTTAGAGGCGAAACATTTTGGACCAACGGGAGGGTGACATGTCACCCTCACATTGGAAACAAGGGCGGCAACCTTTGGGCGATTGGGCATGACTTTATGGCCTTGTTTTGTGCCTTGTTTTGTGCCTTGTTTTGTGGAGTGTTTTGTGGAGTAGGGTTAGGGTGCACTTGGCGATCTTGGCCTTACACTTGCCTTGCACATGGCTTGATCTTGGCCATTGGTTGGCCTTTGGTTTTCCTATAAATACCCCTAAGCTTGAAGACTTCTTCATCAAATCTTCAGTCTTGAGTCCCTCTCCTCCTCTTGAGTTGTGTTCTCGTCCAAGTCCTCCCTCCCCCTTTGTGAGCCCTTGGCGAGCCTCCTCCCCTTTGTAGTGTCTGGCAGAGGTACCCACTAGCCTAGTTGTTTCGAGAAATATACCCCCCCTTGTGGTATTGAAATACTCCTCCAAGTATTGTTATAATGCCCAAAATACCTTAACCTTATACCTTGTAGTATTCCAAAGTTACCTCTATACGTAGAGCCCGGAAATACTACCTTTTGTCCTTTTTGTCTCAAACCGAAACCCTAAGGAAATCTTCATAGTTGGTTGAAGTATTTAAGTAGAAGTTGGTTAGAACTTCTAAGGGTTGTTTGGAGCGGATTGGAGCGCACGGAGTAGGAGCTAAACCTTGCTCAGGATCGACTTTTATCTCGGATAATTTTGGGCTTATCGAGGTAAATAATCTTGTCCCCCTTATTGTAATTGGAAATTACATGTTGTAGGAATATATAGTTGAAGTATACTATATATAGAACTGAACGTAGTTGTTGGCAATGTCTTTCGACTTAAGCCTGAATAATAAAGAAGAGAACTGAACTGTAATTACATAGGACTGTATTACAGTAGACTTGTGTAGTATTACTGTATAGTAGAATTGTACACGTCCGGTTAGACGTGTAAACCCCCCCCCCCTGGTTGGCTTGGTAGCCGGCCTCGATAGAGGAGGAGTTTTACGCTGTTGCGGGGGGGGGAGTCTTCTTGAATTTTACGTAGAAAATGGAACCTTGTGTTTAGAAGTTAATAGGCGTTGTGGCCTATATAGGTGGAAGTGCTACGAGTAGCGTGTTACTTAAAGGTGAGCGAGGCTAAGTAGAGTTATAGAGTGGGCGTATTGCTTATTGTCGATACTCGTCGCGAGGTATGTGAACCTCTTCTATCTTTTCTAGCATGATATGTGTGAACTATGTAGTGCGGTGAAGCGTCGTGTGTTAAATGTATTTGATTGGATTAAAACATAAAGTGTTATAACGGTTTTATGGGAAGTTGGTTATAACAGCTTTATGTAGGTAAGAAAATGCTTTGTGGTTTTTAAAAAGGTAACTGATTTGAATTATAACTTGCTTGATGTGTGATAATAAAGAACTTGAAGTTTTTCAAAAGATTTATGAATCATCTTGATAGAAGAGTAATACTTGGTTTTTGAAAACTTAAGAGTTATACTAGCTTTATGGGAAGTTAGGTATAACGGCTTAAGAATGTTATATGGATTTCGGAAATGAGAACAAGTATCGAACAAACCACTGCATCGTTAATAAAGGAAAATGTATTGTCAAATAACTAATTGTTATTAACACCAGTAGAAACCTCCATCTGCATAGAAGCTAAGATAAGACAAAATTGTATTACATTTCCTAGATCATGGCTGCTGAAACAAGATTGTTATAAACAAGAATAAACTGCTCACACATAAGACATATGTTACTCAATTGTTTTAAAGAGATTAAGACTATGGGTTATGAAACCTTTCGAAAATGAGAAACTTGAGCATTTGAAATTAGGCAAACTTGGACGTTTGGAAAATAATGTTGTTACTTGGTTTCGAAAAAAGGAAAGTGTTGTGGTTTACTTAAAAAGATAGTCACTCTATTTTATACTACGGGTGTTGTGTGACTTTTGTGAAAGAATTGGATCTTTTAAAAGAACTTAACGTATGTAGTACTTTGGGGTTAAAACCCGGATTTGTTGTAATAAAATATAAGTCTATGAGTATGTTGAACTTGCCTATGCTTGTGGTGATAGCCTTTGTGGTGCAAGTGTTGTATTTCTGTGCTACCGCGTCTCTCGATGGAGGGCCGGCTGATTTGTTATGAATGATTCTTTACCGAGTCTCATGGGATGGGTCGGGACACGTATTCCACATGATTCTTTACCGAGTCCCATGGGATGGGCCGGGACACGTATTCCACATGTTTCTTTACCGAGTCCCATGGGATGGGCCGGGACACGTATTCCACATGTTTCTCTACCGAGTCCCATGAGATGGGCCGGGACACGTATTCCATCTGATTTATATCCAGACTGCCGGCAGTGAGGAAGGAGTTCCACGGGCATGAGGGATGACTTGAGGGCGTGAGTCCCTGACTTGACATGTTGTTTTATGTTGTGAGCGTAGTTTGGTTATCATACATGTCTCCTACTTTTATAGACTATTATGATTTCATTTCTGATATTTCTGATTTCACATACTTGGTACTGTTATCTTGACCTCGCCCGGAGTGCGTTAAATCTGCGGTAAGGTACATCGGTTGTGGATCCTCGCTCTTAGGATCACCGTTCGGCGTGTTGGGAAGCCGTTTCTTGGAGGCTTATCTTTTGGTATGTTACCACAGTGCAGCAGGTTCTTGTACATTCGGGGTATGGTGGGGCCTGTCCGCCATAGTTGTTGTCACTTTCTTAGAAGTGCAGAAATCTTTGTTGTGGCGAGTTTGTAAAAGGATAAGCTGTTCGGGTTTTGTTTATGTATATACTTGAAGGCAAGCTGATACAGTTGCTTTGATTATTTATTATATCTCTTGTTTCATGATTCATGTTTTATTTCTGCTGATTTTCTCTGATGTTGTATCACTAGGGTGCCCGGGGTAAGACACCAGTCACGGGCCCGGTTTCGGGTCGTGACAAAAGTGGTATCAGACCAGTTAGTCTTCGGAAAGTGTCTACAGACCGTGTCTAGTAGAGTCTTGATTATCGGTGTGTTGTGCACCACATCTATAATCAGGAGGCTATATGACATTTAGGATTGGTTTCCATTCTTCTCATTCTGAGATCGTGCCTTAGAGCTGTGTTACAAGTTGGACCCCTCTGACGTATTCCGTTTTCGATTATGCCTCGCGCAGCAACCACAGCCCGGGAGGGCAAAGCGGCGAGGAGCTGCTAGTGGGATCTGAGAGAAGTGCGAGCGCGAGCGAACATTACGAGATAGTGTTTGAGCGTCGAGTTTTGCGGCGTCGCCCGGCCAGCGAGTTTAGGCGGCGGCGATGGCTGCTGAGACCACGATACACGAGCCTCGGTCCCACGTCACAGGCGGAGGTTGGGGTACAAGGAGATGGCGATTCTTGGCGGTCGTGGCAGATATGAGGATATTTGGATCTGGCCGTTCGATTCGATAGCACCGTAGTTCACCCCGAAGCGGATAGTTTGAGGCTACGGGACTTTACGAGTTGTAGCGCCAGATTTTTATGGGTGAGGCACGAGGATGATCGCGAGGAGTTCATCAAGCGATTCTGACGGATCATGAGTGATCAAGGCTCGGAGACCGAGTCGGTGACGCCGGTTCGCATCGGCTGCGTGATACTGCAGTCGACTGGTTTGATTTATGGGAGCTATCCCGGGGAGAGCATGCGCTTCCAGCAGTATGGGACGAATTCTCAGAGGCATTCCTCGCTCACTTCTTGCCTCCGCAGATGAGGAGGGCGGGCGACAGTTTTGATCTTTGAGGCGGAGGCGTGCGGTTCGGGAGTACAACGTGGAGTTTGACTCGTTGGCTCGTTATGTCCCCGCACTAGTGGCAACCATGGAGGATAGAGTGCACCGCTACGTCACCGGGCTAGATGATTACTTGGCAGAGGCTTGTTCGGGTGTAGCTCTTGATCGGGCATGGACATTGCGCGTGCGGCTCATGCACTAGGATGTGAGGCCGCGAGAGGTCGCGGAATGACCGGGATCAGCGAAGAGGGCGAGCAGCGGGGTCTTTTGGCGACTTCGGCGGACGCCTCGGCGGCGAGCTAGTTATGTACCTCCGCTTGATCTGAGTGGTCCTCCACGATCTTGGGGCGTTCGGGGTATTCGGGGCTGGTCGAGCTCGAGCTTAGTTCCGGTATACATGGGTTCAGCTTGATCGGGTTGAGTTTTCCTCGGTGTGCCTGTTATACCCGTATTTTGAGTATATGCGTGTGGGCGTCGTCTGAAATTTGAGCCTTAAGTTAGGCAAGATTCGAAATTTGTACACAACACCCGGTTAGAGTCATTTTTCGACGAAACGTTTTACTAAACTTGCGGAGGGAAAATTCCGGCTATGTCATTTTTAATTTTTGCGGATTTTTCCGAGAGACGAAATATTTTGGACCAACGGGAGGGTGACATGTGTCACCCTCACATTGGAAGCTAGGGGTGGCAACCCTTGGACGATGGGCACGATTTTGTGCCTTGTTTTGTGCCTTGTTTTGTGGAATGTTTTGTGGAGTAGGGTTAGGGTGCACTTGGCTTGATCTTGGCCTTACACTTGCCTTGCACATGGCTTGATCTTGGCCATTGGTTGGCCTTTGGGTTTCCTATAAATACCCCCCCTAAGCTTGAAGACTTCATCATCCAAAATCTTCCAAGTCTTGAGTCCCTCTCAACATTTCGTCCAAGCCTTCCCCCTCCCCCCTTTTTCGTGAGGCCTTGTGGCCGAGAGGGTACCCCCCCTCCCTAGTGGCCTTCGGCAGAGAGCACACCCCCCCTACCTTGGAGTGTTCTCGTGAGGTACCCCCCCCCCCCCCCTTGGTAGAAAGTTGTCTTCCAAGTATTGTTATAATGCCCAAAATACTTTAGCCCAAATACCTTATAGTATTCCCAAAGTTACCTCTATACGTAGAGCCCGGAAATACTACCTTTTGTCCTTTTAGTCTCAAACCGAAACCCTAAGGAAATCTTCATAGTTGGTTGAAGTATTTAAGTAGAAGTTGGTTAGAACTTCTAAGGGTTGTTTGGAGCGGATTGGGCGCGGAGTAGGAGCTAAACCTTGCTCAGGATCGACTTTTATCTCGGATAATTTTGGGCTTATCGAGGTAAATAAATCTTGTCCCCCTTTTGTAATTGGAAATTACACGTTGTATAATATATAGTTGAAGTATACTATATATAGAACTGAACTTAGCTTAACGGCAATGTCTTTTGACTTAAGCCTGAATATAAAGAAGAGAACTGAACTGTAATTACATAGGACTGTATTACAGTAGGCTTGTGTAGTATTACTGTGTAGTAGAATTGTACACGTCCGGTTAGACGTGTAAACCCCCCCCCCCCCCTGGTTGGCTTGGTAGCCGGCCTCGTTTGAGGATGAGATTTCTGTTTATACGGGAAGAGAGAGTCTTCTGAATTTTACGTGAAAATGGAACCTTGTGTTTAGAAGTTAATAGACGTTGTGGCCTATATAGGTGGAAGTACTACGAGTAGCGTGTTCTACTTAAAAGGTGAACGAGGCTAGCCGAGTTATAGCCGTGGAGCGTTTTGCTTATTGTCGATACTCGTCGCGAGGTATGTGAACCTCTTCCTAGCTCTTCTAGCATGATATGTGTATAACTATGTAGTACGGTAGACGTACATGTGTTAAATGTATTTGATTGGTTTAAAACATAAAGTGTTATAACGGCTTTATGGGAAGTTGGTTATAACAGCTTTATGTAGGTAAGAAGTGCTTGTGGTTTTAAAAGGTAGCGGCTTGATGTGTGATAATAAAGAATGAAGTATTTCAAAAGATTTATGAATCATTTTGAAAGAAGAGTAATACTTGGTTTTTGAAAACTTAAGAGTTATACTAGCTTTATAGGAAGTTAGGTATAACGGCTTAAGAATGTTTTACTGATTTCGGAAATCAGAATGTGTATCGACAAACCACTGCAGCGTCAATAAAGGAAAATGTACTGACTAACGAATTGTATTATATTAAAACCAGTAGAAACCTCCCTGCGTAGAAGCTAAGATGAGACAAAATGATATTACATTTTCTAGATCATGGTGCTTAATAAGATTGATTATGAACAAGAATAACCTACACTCGCATAAGACATATGTTTCTCAGTTGTTTAAAGAGAATTATATTCTTAAATGATTAAGGCTATGAACTATGAAACTTTCCAAATAAAGAGACACGAGTAATTGAAATTAGGCAAAGCTGGAACTTTAGGGAAAGAATGTTGTTGAAAAGGAAAGTGTTTTGGTTTACCTAAAAATGTGAGTCACTCTATTTTTATACTACGGTATCGGGTGACCTTTATAAAGGAATGGATCTCTTTAAAAGGAAGTTAACGTCGTAGTACTTTAGGAGTTAAAACCGGACTTTGATATAAAATGAAAGTACTTGAGTTGTGTATAACTTGCCTATCTTTGTTGTTGTGTAACTTGCCTATGCTTGTTGTTGTGTAACTTGCCTATGCTTGTTGTGATAGCCTTTGTTGTGCAAGAATTGTGTTTCTATATTCTGGCGTCTCTCGATGGAGGCGGTTGACTTATTGAGGACTTACTTGGAGCGTCTTGGCGGTGTGGAAGATTCCACGGGTATGCTTCCATTATTATTGTTACATGGGCATGACTACCGATGATGTGGACATGTGGCCATTACAGTTATTCTGGCGAAATATCGTGACTTACGGTTGTGATCGGGTGCGTGCTTTGTTTACTTGCCCCGTCGGCTACGTGGCGCGGTGGATCTGGTATAGGTTATTGCACGCCCGCGTGTCGACCAGCAGTCGGTGTTTGGATGGAGCGCCGTGACTTACGGATGTGATGCAGTGCGTGGCGATTCACTTGACCCGTCGCCATTAAGCGCGGTGGAGCTGGTGGGGGCTATTGCACGCCGCGTGTCGGCTTCATGATATGGTTATGCGATATTATTGGTACGGTCGGATCCGGTAGTTATACTTGCCCCGTACGGTTTTTATGGCACAGGTGGGACCCGGTGTTCATGTATACTCCTTGGTGTTGTTATATCATAGACTGCCGGCAGTGAGGAAGGAATTCCACGGGCACGAGTGATGATTTGGAGGGCGTGAGCCCCTGACTTGATATAACTGCTTATATGTTATGTACTGTAGTTTGATTATCATACATGTCTCCCGCTTTATATAGACTGATATGATTTCATTTCTGATATTCTGATTTCACATACTTGGTACTGTTATCGACCTCCTTGAGGCTGCGTTCAATCTGCGCGGTAAGTACGTCATTGTCGATCCATTTTAGGATCACCTTTCAGCGTATTGGGAAGCTCCGTTCCTTCGGAGGCTTATCTTTGGTATGTTACCCTGAGTCTGTAGGTTCTTGTACATTCAGGGGTATGGCGGGGCCCTGTCCCGTCATAGTTGTTGTGAAAATCTTAAGTGCAGTAATCTTGTTGTAGGCGGGGTTGTAAAAGGATTAAGCTATTGGGTTTTATGTATTTCTTGAAAGCTTTATTTTGGTTGGCTGTTTTATTTATCATACCTCTTGATCCATGTCTATTCGCATGTTTAAGTTTTTATTTCATTGGTTTTCTCACGATGTTGTATCACTAGGGTGCGGGGTAAGGCACGATCCGCGGGCCAGGTTCGGTCGTGACAAAAGTGGTATCGAGCGATTAGTCCTCGGAAAGTGTCTCTGCACCGTGTCTAGTAAGTCTTGATTATCGATGTGTTGTGCACCATCTATAATCGAGAGGCTATAGGACATTTAGGATTGGTTTCCATTCTTCTCATTACGAGATCGTGCCTTAGAGGTGTGTGATAAGATTGGACCCTCGGCGTGCCGTTTTACGATTATGCCTCGCGTAAAGCAACCGGGCCCGAAGGGCAAAGCGGCGAGAGGAGGCTGCGAGTAAGCGATTGTAGAGACCACGATGCACGAGCCTCGATCCGCGATGCAGGGAAGCGAGATGAGTTATAAGAGTAGGCCCGATTAATGGCGGGGTTGTGGCAGAACTTGAGGATAATTTGGGCCAGCGGCGATTCGATGCACCGATGGTTCACCCTAGATCGGATAGTTCGAGGCTACGGGATTTTACGAGTTGTAAACCGCCCGAGTTTTATGGGTGAGGCACGAGGATGATCGCGAGAGTTCATCAAGCGATTCTGACGGATCATGAGAGTGATCGAGCGCCGGAGACCGAGTCGGTGGTCTCAGGTTCGCGTCTGCGTGATACATGATCGGTAGTTTGATCGTGGGAGCTGTCGGGAGAGAATGCACTTAGGCTATATGGGGCGAGTTCTCATAGGCCTTTCTTGCACATTTCTTGCCTCCCGGATGAGGAGGGCTCGGTAAACAGTTTTTGGTGTTGGCGAGCAGGCGTCACGGTCGGGAGTACAATGTGGAGTTTGACTCATTGGCCAGTCGTCCGCGTTGGTAGCTAGTATGGAGGATCGAGTGCACCGATATGTTCTGAGGGCTCGATGATTACCTAGCGAGAGAGTTGTTCGAGTGTAGCTCTTGGTAGGGCATGGACATTGCCGCGTGCGGCGTATGCACTTGGATGTGAGGCGGATAAATCGGCGGAATGGCCGAGATCGGCGAGAAGGGCGAGCAGCGAGGTCCTTTGATGACTTTCGAGCGGACCGCCTCGGCCGAGCGATTATGCCCTCCACGATGCAAGTGGTCCCGCGTCGTCGGGGCGTTTGGAATATTCGGGGCAGTCGGGGCTCGGGGTTCAGATTTTCGGGGAGTAAGTGCTCGCGGATGAGGCCACCGTATCTCGGTGTGATCATTGTGGTAAAACCCATAGGGAATGTCGTCTTGGTTTGGGAGATTGCTATACTTGCGGCCCGGCGGGGCCATTTGGCGGGAGAGTGTCCAGGCCAGGTAGCTGGTGGGATAGCCTGACTACTAGATCGATTGCGGGTTCTTCACCTTCCATAGCTAGGCGGGATGTTCATACACCGGCGAGCCACGGTAAGTCGCGGTGGAAGTTCCCGATTTTAGCGATCCTTTGACCGCCTATTTTCGGGTATATCCTTAACCTCAGAGTTTTGTATGTATTGATGTCTTGATGATGTGTTTAGTGTTTTGTTCGGATAGCTTGTGCTAAAATGTGATTTAGAAGCACAGTTAGTGAAAATGATGAACCTTAGAATATTACAGTTGAGACCTTAGATGTAAGGTCGTCTTGAGTACAAGATTTTGCGGGTGATCTTTGTCAGAATGTATAAGTATACGTGGAGTAATTGTGGGAAAAATTTCCTTGGGTGTTGTAAATGGAAGTGGTAGCTTTCATGACCTGTGTAGGTAAGATTGTCCAGATCGAGGAACAAGAGTTTGGCGCGTTTGGGGGTCGGGTTGAGGACCATTTGCGGGTCAACCCGTAGCCCGGATTAGGGTGGGGTCAGTTCGAGGTGGTCCCGCCAGGTGGTAGGGTCACGAGGGTGCTAGGCCCAAGTTTAGACGACCATCGTATGAGTTCGTGGATGTGTTCGACCAGAATCGTTCGTGAAGGCCGGAAATAGCCTTAAGGGAGATTGAGGCTAGTAAGGTGACCAAGTTTGGAGGTGGTGACTCCAAAGTTTTGGAAGCGGCGATGGCGAAGTGTGAGTGCGTACTAGAAGAGTTCAAGTGTTAGAAGGGCACGACGAGTAAGGAAGCAAGAAGAGCGTGTGTTATTTATTGGCGGCGTGGCGTTGGCAACTTGTTAGAGGAACTTCTTCGTTATCTGTTTGAGAAGGAACATTCGGACGAATGTTTCTAAGGAGGAGAATGTTATACCGTATTTCGGAGTATATGCGTGTGGGCGTCGTCTGAAATTTGAGCCTTAAGTTAGGCAAGATTTGAAATTTGTACACAACACCCGGTTAGAGTCGTTTTTCGACGAAACGTTTTACTAAACTTGCGGAGGGAAAATTCCGGCTATGTCATTTTTAATTTTTGCGGATTTTTCCGAGAGACGAAACATTTTGGACCAACGGGAGGGTGACATGTGTCACCCTCACATTGGAAGCTAGGGGCGGCAACCCTTGGACGATGGGCACGATTTTGTGCCTTATTTTGGCCTTGTTTTGTGCCTTGTTTTGTGGCATGTTTTGTGGAGTAGGGTTAGGGTGCACTTGGCTTGATCTTGGCCTTACACTTGCCTTGCACATGGCTTGGTCTTGGCCATTGGTTGGCCTTTGGGTTTCCTATAAATACCCCCCCTAAGCTTGAAGACTTCATCATCCAAAATCTTCCAAGTCTTGAGTCCCTCTCAACATTTCGTCCAAGCCTTCCCCCTCCCCCCTTTTTCGTGAGGCCTTGTGGCCGAGAGGGTACCCTCCCTAGTGGCCTTGGCAGAGCACACACTGCACCTTGGGTGTTCTCGTGAGGTACCCCGCCACACCCCTGGTAGAAAGTTGTCTTCCAAGTATTGTTATAATGCCCAAAATACTTTAGCCCAAATACCTTATAGTATTCCCAAAGTTGCCTCTATACGTAGAGCCCGGAAATACTACCTTTTGTCCTTTTAGTCTCAAACCGAAACCCTAAGGAAATCTTCATAGTTGGTTGAAGTATTTAAGTAGAAGTTGGTTAGAACTTCTAAGGGTTGTTTGGAGCGGATTGGAGCGCACGGAGTAGGAGCTAAACCTTGCTCAGGATCGACTTTTATCTCGGATAATTTTGGGCTTATCGAGGTAAATAAATCTTGTCCCCCTTTTGTAATTGGAAATTACACGTTGTATAATATATAGTTGAAGTATACTATATATAGAACTGAACTTAGCTTAACGGAAATGTCTTTTGACTTAAGCCTGAATATAAAGAAGAGAACTGAACTGTAATTACATGGGGTGTATTCTGATGAGGCTTGTAGTATTCTTGTGTAGTAGAATTGTACAAGTCCGGTTAGACGTTTAAACCCCACTGGTTGGCTTGGTAGCGGCCTCGTTTGAGATGAGATTCTGTTGTTGCGGGGAGAGGTCTTCGAATTTTACGTAGAAAATGGAACCTTGTGTTTAGAAGTTAATAGGCGTTGTGGCCTATATAGGTGGAAGTACTACAGTAGCGTGTTCTACTTAAAAGGTGAGCGAGGCTAGCGAGTTATGGCGTGAGCGTTTTGCTTATTGTCGATACTCGTCGAGGTATGTGAACCTCTTCCTAGCTCTTCTAGCATGATATGTGTATAACTATGTAGTACGGTGAGCGTCATGTGTTAAATGTATTTGATTGGTTTAAAACATAAAGTGTTATAACGGCTTTATGGAAAGTTAGTTATAACGACTTTATGTAGGTAAGAAGTGCTTGTGGTTTTAAAAGGTAGCGGCTTGATGTGTGATAATAAAGAATGGAAGTATTTCAAAGATTTATGAATCATTTTGAAAGAAGAGTAATACTTGGTTTTGAAAACTTAAGAGTTATACTAGCTTTATGGGAAGTTAGGTATAACGGCTTAAGAATGTTTCTTGATTTGAAATCAGAATGTGTATCGACAAACCACTGCAGCGTCAATAAAGGAAAATGTACTGACTAACGAATTGTATTATATTAAAACCAGTAGAAACCTCCATCTGCATAGAAGCTAAGATGAGACAAAATGATATTACATTTTCTAGATCATGGCTGCTTAATAAGATTGATTATGAACAAGAATAACCTACACTCACATAAGGCATATGTTTCTCAGATTGTTTAAAAGAGAATTATATTCTTAAATGATTAAGGCTATGAACTATGAAACTTTCCAAATAAAGAGACTGAGTAATTGAAATTAGGCAAGCTGGAACTTTAGGGAAAGAATGTTGTTGAAAAGGAAAGTGTTTTGGTTTACCTAAAAATGTGAGTCACTCTATTTTTATACTACGGTATCGGGTGACCTTTATAAAAGGAATGGATCTCTTTAAAGGAAGTTAACGTCGTAGTACTTTAGGAGTTAAAACCGGACTTTGATATAAAATGAAAGTACTTGAGTTGTGTATAACTTGCCTATGCTTGTTGTTGTGTAACTTGCCTATGCTTGTTGTTGTGTAACTTGCCTATGCTTGTTGTGATAGCCTTTGTTGTGCAAGAATTGTGTTTCTATATTACGCGTCTCGATGGAGGGCGGTTGACTTATTGAGACTTACTTGGGCGTCTTGGCGTGTGGAAGATTCCACGGGTATGCTTCCATTATTATTACATGGGCATGACTACCGATGATGTGGACATGTGGCCATTACGGTTATTCTGGCGAAGTATCGTGACTTACGGTTGTGATGGTCGTAGCGCTGTTTACTTGCCCCGTCGGCTCGTGGCGCGGTGGATCTGGTATAGGTTATTGCACGCCACGTGTCGACCAGCGGTCGGTGTTTGGATGGAGCCGTGACTTACGGATGTGATGCAGTGCGTGGCGATTCACTTGACCCGTCATTCGTGGCGCGAGTGGAGCTGGTGGGGCTATTGCACTTGCCGCGTGTCGGCCGTGATATGGTTATGCGGTATTATTGTGCGGTCGGATCGGTAGTTATACTTGCCGTCACGGTTTTATGGCACGAGTGGGACGGTGTTCATGTATACTCCTTGGTGTTGTTATATCATAGGCTGGCGGTGAGGAAGGAATTCCACGCACAGTGATGATTTGGGCGTGAGCCTCGACGATATCTCTTGCTTATATGTTATGTCTTGTAGTTTGATTATCATACATGTCTCGCTTTATATAGGCGATATGATTTCATTTCTGATATTCTGATTTCACATACTTGGTACTGTTATCTTGACCTCCTTGGGCTGCGTTCATCTGCCGCAGTAGAGGTACGTCGGTGTCGATCCATTTTAGGATCACGCTTCGCGTATTGGGAAGCTCAGTTCCTTGAGGCTTATCTTTGGTATGTTACCACGAGTGCAGCAGGTTCTTGTACATTCGGGGTATGGCGGGGCCTGTCCGTCATAGTTGTTGTGAAAATCTTAGAGTGCGTAATCTTGTTGTGGCGGGGTTGTAAAAGGATTAAAGCTGTTGGGTTTTATGTATTTGAAAGGCAGCTGTTTTGGTTGCTTTGTTTATTTATCATACCTCTTGATCCATGTCTATTCGCATGTTTAAGTTTTTATTTCCATTGGTTTTCTCGATGTTGTATCACTAGGGTGCGGGGTAAGGCACGATCCACGGGCGAGTTGGTCGTGACAAAAGTGGTATCGAGCGATTAGTCCTCGGAAAGTGTCTACGAACCGTGTCTAGTAAGTCTTGATTATCGATGTGTTGTGCACCACGTCTATAATCGAGGCTATAGGACATTTAGGATTGGTTTCCATTCTTCTCATTACGAGATCGTGCCTTAGAGGTGTGATAAGATTGGACCCTCCGGCGTGCCGTTTTTACGATTATGCCTCGCGTAAAGCAACCGGGCCCGAAGGGCAAAGCGTGAGAGGCTGCGAGTAGAAGCATTGTAGAGACCACGATACTGAGCCTCGATCCGCGATGCAGGCGAGAGGAGATGAGTTATAAAGTGGGCCCGATTAATGGCGGGGTTGTGGCAGACTTGAGGATAAATGGGCCTTGGCGGTTCGATGCACCGATGGTTCACTTTAGATCGAGATAGTTCGAGGCTACGGGATTTTACGAGTTGTAAACCGCCCGAGTTTTATGGGTGAGGCACGAGGATGATCGCGAGGAGTTCATCAAGCGATTCTGACGGATCGTAGAGTGATCGAGCATCGGAGACCGAGTCGGTGGTCCTAGGTTCGCATCGGTGCGTGATACCGCGATCGGTGGTTTGATCGTGGGAGCTGTCGGGAGAGAATGCCTTCCGGCTATATGGGACGAGTTCTCGAGGCCTTTCTTGCACATTTCTTGCCTCCCGGATGAGAGGGCTCGGTAAGCAGATTTTTGGTGTTGCGGCGAGCAGGCGTGCGATTGTCGGAGTACAATGTGGAGTTTGACTCATTGGCGATGCGTCCCGCGTTGGTAGCTAGTATGGAGGATCGAGTGCACCGATATATTCTGAGGGCTCGATGATTACCTAGAAGAGAGTTGTTCGAGTGTAGCTCTTGGTAGGGCATGGACATTGCGCGTGCGGCGTATGCACTTGGATGTGAGGAGCGGATAAATCGGCGGAATGGCCGAGATCGTGAGAAGAGGGCGAGCAGCGAGGTCCTTTGATGACTTTCGAGGCGGACCGCCTCAGTGAGCGATTATGCCTCCACGATGCAAGTGGTCCCAGCGTCGTCGGGGCGTTTGGAATATTCGAGGAAGCGGTCGGGGCTCCCGAGTTGATTTTCGGGGAGTAAGTGCTCGCGGATGAGGCCACCCGTATCTCGGTGTGATCATTGTGGTAAAACCCAGAGGAATGTCGTCTTGGTTTGGGAGATTGCTATACTTGCGGCAGCGGGGCCATTTGGCGAGGCTGTCCAGGCGAGGGTAGCTGGTGGGATAGCCTGACTACTAGATCGATTCTGGGTTCTTCACCTTCCATAGCTGGCGGGATGTACATCGGTTGTGGATCCTCGCTCTTAGGATCCTGATTCAGCGTGTTGGGAAACCCGTTTCTTGAGGCTTATCTTTTGGTATGTTACCACAGTCTGTAGGTTCTTGTACATTCGGGGTATGGCGGGGCCACTGTCGTCATAGTTGTTGTGAAAATCTTAGAAGTGCAGTAGTACTATTGTAGGCGGGGTTGTAAAAGATTAAAGCGTTGGGTTTTATGTATTTCTTGAAGGCAATTTATTTTGGTTGCTTTGTTTATTTATCATACCTCTTGATCCATGTCTATTCGCATGTTTAAGTTTTTATTTCATTGGTTTTCTCGATGTTGTATCACTAGGGTGCGGGGTAAGACACGATCACGGGCGGGTTGGTCGTGACATGCGATGTGGCGTCATCCCGGGAAATGCCGTCTTTTTACTGGTGCTTGTTTTGTTTGCGGCCGTCAGGGCCATGTGTGACTGTCTAATAGGAAGGATGCGAGCAACGTGACTCGGCCTAGGATCGATGGCGAGTTCGCCGCCTTATAGCTATGCGCCTGCAGGCAGGCCTATGATTAGAGAGGAGCGGTAGATTCAGGTATATCCCTAACCCTCTAGAGATTTGTATGCGTGTTATGATGACCTTATTATTGTGTGCTATGTACGGATAGCGTTGTGTTATTTGTGAGTTAGAAAACATGGTTAGTTGGGAGGATAAGTATGGGGGGCATGGAAAGTGTGAACCTTAGAATATTTCACGATTGAGACCTTAGAGGTAAGGTCGTCTTGAGTAAAAGATTCATTTTATGTTTGACCTTTATCGAGTCGTTGTATACGTGGGATTTATTTGTGTGATAAGTCCATGGGTAGTGTGAGATGGAAGTGGTAGCTTTCATGACGTGAGTTAGTAAGATTTTTCCGTATCAGGGAACAGGGGTTTGGCGCGATTGTGGGTCGGGTTGAGGACGTGTTGCGGGTCAACTCGTAACCCGGTTTGAGGTGGGGTCGGTTAGGTGGTCGCGGATGGTAAGTCACGAGGGTGCTAGGCCCAGTTTAGATGACCATCGTATGAGTTCGTGGATATGTTCGACGAGCGGTTCGTGAAGGCCGGGAATGGCCTTAAAGAAGATCGAGGCTAGTAAGATGACCAAGTTTGGAGGTAGTGGCTCCAGAAATTTTGGGAACTAAAGTAATGACTGAAGTGTGGTACGGATACTAGAACGAGTTCGAGTGTTCGAGAAGGTGCGAAGGATTTATATTTTAGACCTCGGTAAGGGTTTTTGAGATGTTAGAGGTGTTTCCTCGTGGACTTGGATTTAAGTATTTGCGCGCATGTTATTTTGTGGCCAGGTTTGGCATGTTTGGTTTCGTAAGTATAGTAGTGAAGACTATACCAGCGCGTGTGTGTTTTGAGGCTTAGAAGGAACATTCGGGACGAATGTTTCTAAGGGGGGAAGAATGTTATACCCCGTATTTCCAGAGTATGTACGTAAGGACGTACGTAGAAATTTGAGCCTTAAAGTTAGGCATTGGACCGAATTTTGTGCCTGACACGGTTAGAGTCGTTTTTAAAAGCGTTTCCACGACTTGCGTAGGGAAAATTCCGGCTATGTCATTTATATTTTTGCGGATTTTTCGAGAGGCGAAACATTTTGGACCAGCGGGAGGGTGACATATGTCACCCTCGCATTGAAGCAAGTAGCGGCAACCGCGGGCGATTGGGCATGACTTTATGGCCTTGTTTTGTGCCTTGTTTTGTGCCTTGTTTTGTGGAGTGTTTTGTGGAGTAGGGTTAGGGTGCACTTGGCTTGATCTTGGCCTTACACTTGCCTTGCACATGGCTTGATCTTGGCCTTACACTTGCCTTGCACATGGCTTGATCTTGGCCATTGGTTGGCCTTTGGTTTTCCTATAAATACCCCCCTAAGCTTGAAGACTTCTTCATCCAAAATCTTCCAAGTCTTGAGTCCCTCTCCCTCCCCTCTTGAGTTGTGTTCTCGTCCAAGAGTCCTCCCCCTCCCCCCTTTGTGAGCCCTTGGCCGAGAGCCTCCTCCACTCCTTTGTAGTGTCTAGAGGGTACCCCCACTAGCCTAGTTGTTTAGAAATATACCCATATGGTATTGAAATACTCACTCCAGTATTGGTATAATGCCCAAAATACCTTAGCCTTATACCTTGTAGTATTCCAAAGTTACCTCTATACGTAGAGCCCGGAAATACTACCTTTTGTCCTTTTTGTCTCAAACCGAAACCCTAAGGAAATCTTCATAGTTGGTTGAAGTATTTAAGTAGAAGTTGGTTAGAACTTCTAAGGGTTGTTTGGAGCGGATTGGAGCGCACGGAGTAGGAGCTAAACCTTGCTCAGGATCGACTTTTATCTCGGATAATTTTGGGCTTATCGAGGTAAATAATCTTGTCCCCCTTATTGTAATTGGAAATTACATGTTGTAGGAATATATAGTTGAAGTATACTATATATAGAACTGAACGTAGTTATTGGCAATGTCTTTCGACTTAAGCCTGAATAATAAAGAAAGCTGAGCTGTAATTACATGGGGTGTATTCTGATAGACTTGTGTAGTATTCTTGTATAGTAGATGTCACGACCGAACCGGGCGTGGTGGTGCCTACCGGGCACCCAGTAGCCATACATCAGTGTCAGTGGAATATAAAACAAGACATGAATAAAGTGAAGTGTAAAACAGTTATCTGAGAAAAGTTTCCTTTCGGCATAAATATATAACAACTAGAACAGTTACATCCCTTTTTACAATTCTGCCCACAACAGTACTACAGACCTCTAAGAATGATATGACAACAATGGCGGGACAGGGCCCGCGTACCCACGAATGTAGCACTTACAGCGACGAGGACTATACGTGATAAGTCTCGGAGAAGCGGAGCTTCCCAAGCTGAGCTGTGACCACAGAGGCGAGGATCAACAACGGTGTACCTCTACTGCGGCATGAGCGCGGCCCCGAAGAGGTCGATTACAAGTACCAAGTATGTGGCCCGAAAATCGTAAATGAAATCATAGTAGTCTATATAAATCGGGAGACATGTATGATAACCAAACTACGATTCCTGATAAATAGCGATCATGTCAAGTCGAGGACTCGCGCCTCAAAGTCATCACTCAAATACAACTATGGGTCTCACGCCCACAACATCAATCATGCAGTGGAATATCTTCCTCATCACTGGTGATCTATGATATAAAAGCACCAAGGAATACACATGAACACGAGGTCCTACGTGTCATAATAAAACCGTCACGGGGTAAATCGAAGGCATAGCCACTACTAAAACCCACGGTACCAACAAGGTCATAAAGCGTATCATGAGATCTGTCTGAACCGCCACATGATCGAAGGCGGCCACTCGCGCGATCTAATGTGCGCGTCTAGTCCTGGAACTTCCAGCGACTCCGCGTAAGCCACTCCGATGGCCCGCGTGAGGTATTCCCGCATCGGTAGCTACTCTCCCGGCGTCACGGACTCGCGATCCGCGTAGCCACGTAGACCGCGTGACCATAAAGGCCGCACACTAACACGGAACTCTCGTAGCTCCGCATAGGTCACACAAACCCGCATGAGGTATTCTCGAATCATAGGTCACCTGGACGCTGAGTCTACCCGCGTCGGAGGCGGCTTAACCGGAATCATGTCGAGGTGAGTGATATAATACTAACATAGCGACTTATCGTTAAACAACATAAGCACAACAAGAAACCCCTTTATACAAACATCACGGACACTAACACGCGTAGCATCTAACATGTCTACTTATCAAACCATCTTACTACACTTTCCGAGAATCAATACAAGACTTTCGTAAAAAAATAAATGCGTTCATCTATCTTCCTTAAGTCGTTATACCTAACTTCCCATAAAGCTAGTATAACACTTAAGCTTTAAAACCAAGTATTTCTTTTCTTTCAAAAATGGTTAATAACTCTTTTGAAATACTTCCATTCTTATTATTTAAACTCAAGTCAAAAGACATCAAAGTAACGCCAAAACAATTTCCATACCTTCTTTTAAAACAAAGGCACTTCTCCTTTAAAAGTCAAGTAGCAATATACTTTTTAAACCAAGTGTCTTACTCTTTTAAAAACAAGTAACCTATACCTTTAAATCAAATTACTTCTCCTTTCCCAAAATCAAGTTGTTTATAAGTCAAGTTATCATTTTAAATCCAATGATAAAACCATTCTTATTTTGAAATCAAGATAACTTTATTCTTTAAAGACCACACACCCATTAATCATGAGTGAGATTTTACAACTTTTAACATAATTCAAGTCCTTAATGTTTCATAACAAGTCACTTAACTTTGGAATCAAGTCAAGGACACAAAGGAAAATCAACTTCCTTTAAACACACGTCGTCTACCGCACTAAATATATTTCACAAATATCATGCTAGAAAGGATAGGAAGAGGTTCACATACCTCGCGACGATTATCGACAATTAGCAAGCGCTCCAAAGTACTCTAACCTTGCTCGCCTTTTCCACCTTCAAGTAGAATCGCTACTCGTAGTACTTCAACCTATAAAGGCCACAAGCGTCTATCAACCTCTAGCTCTCTTCGTAGAATAATTCTAGATACAAGATTCCTTATTCTACGGAAAATTCAGCGCACCTCCCCCGACCACATAAAACTCCTCGCCAAGCGGGCTGCTGCGAACCAACAATTCCGGGGGTTACACGTCTAACGGACGTGTACAATTCTACTCCTGATAATACTACAAGTCTCGCAAATACGGTCGATGTAAATACGGTTCAATTCCTTATAATTATACTTCGATATATCTTATACTCGATGATTAACTACTCTGACATGTAATTTCCAATTCTGATAGGGGACGTAGATCATTACCTCGATAAGCCCAAAATTATCCAAGATTATAAGTCGGTCTGAGCAACGTTTAGCTCGATTCTGGCGCTCGACCGCTCCAAGCAACCCTTAGAAGTTTCCAAATAACCTCTTAACACTTCATCTAAGTATGAAGATTTTTCTAGGAGCCGTTTTTGCGACTAAAGGAATAAAGTAGAATTTAGGGCTCTAGTATTGAAATAACTTGGAATACAACTACGATACTAGGCTAAGGTATTTGGGACTATATCAACACTTGAAGAATTTTCCTACACCAAGGGAGAGTAGGGCGAGAACCTCGACAAAGGGAGTATTTTGTGACTTAGAATCTCAAAGTGTGGATGAAATAAGTCTTGAAACAATGAGGTATAAATAGGAAAATCAATGTCCAATAACAAGGCAATAGTGTGGTTAGGATGTGGTACATGAGTGTTGGTAGTTGGCCAACCATTTGGCTACCACAAAAATGTGACAAGTGGCGCCACAAAATGGGCCAACTTGTCCGCTAAGCGTCCGGCAGCCTTCTCCAATTCGGCCAACATGGCCACGCGGGGTGACACGTGTCGCCCCTACTGCGTCAAAATATTTCATCTTCGAAAATATCCATGATGCCAAAAATCCGAAAATAAAGTGGGCCACAAAGCGTAAATTCTCAGTGGGCCCAGCGTGACCAATTCGGAAATAAAATTCCATAATTCTCAAATATTCCAAAAGTCCGAATACCAAATCACGGGAATCCAATTCCCGTTAACGAACATTTTCCTTCTCAAAATTGGAAACTTTTAGTCGAAAAATCATATCTTTCTTCCTTTCCAATTTTAATGTCGTATTTACGTGCGTCGTCCTCATATACATACACTTTGGAACTACGGGTGTAACATTCTCCCCTTAGAAACATTCGTCCGAATGTTCCTTCTCAAACAGATAACGATCAAGTTCCTCGTAGCTTAACGGTTTGCAAATGCCACGCGTAGCCACGAAAAACACCGCGCAAATACTTACATCAAAGTCCACGAGGAATCACCTCTAACATCACAAAAACTCCCACCCAAGGGCTAAAAGATACTCCGCCGCACCTTCACTTTACAAGCGAAATGATCACAACTATGTTCTTAACACGTACAAGCTTCCCTTACTCGTCGTACCGCTTCTGCACTCGAACTCTTTCTCACAACTTACCACATTTACGCTATTGCTCCGGTTCCAAATCTCGTCATACCCTTTCCGAGGTGGTACCTTGAAGGCCCACCGTCAACTGAACTCTAAGTGTAAATGCCGGCTATCCGCACGACTTGTTGACTCGAGTGCCAAAATCTCTTACGGATAAGCTTCACTTATCCGCGTCTGCCGAAACAAGTATGAACCAACTATCTGAACTTTACCAACATCAGACCAATCGGCCGAAGAACTTACACTTCCGCCCTACAAGGCGTCATAAGGCGATATCCGAATCTGAAATGGTAGCTATAAAACACTCCGCCAGCGGAGGCAACAATCCTCGCGGCTACCGCGAAATCCAAACATTGGCGAGGCGAATGCGATACTAAGACTCACTGAGTTCCTAACCTGCTGGTAAAACCTCGAGAAAAAGCGGTAGTAAACTAGGCTCCTTTGCTGTCATAAGGTGAAAGTAGGCATCTCGTGCAACCTTACAACCTTGCGATATAACATCTCGCATAACCTCTGCGAGTAGCGGTCTGGTGAAAGACAAGATGGTGACCTCGTCGGCGACTCTTGGTCGGCGCGCTTCCACGAACTCGTGCGATGGTTAACTAAACTTGGGCCTAACACCTCGTGACCCTATCATCTAAGCGGGACCACCTCAAAGCCCGACCACCACTTTCCGGCTGCGGGTTGACTCGCGATATGGCCTCGGCAGGCCAACCGTACTAAACTCGTTCCGATCGGAACAATATTACCAATTCACGTCATAAGCTACCACTTTCATCTCACACTACCATGGAATTATCCCATAAATACACCACGTATCGAGTACTTGACAAAGACCAGCAGTAAAATCATCCACTCGGGCGGCCTTGCGTCGAGTCCCAGTATTATAAATTCTAAGGCTCCCGTTTTCGTCCCAGGACTTACCCTTTACAACTACCCATGTTTTCTAATCACAATTAACACAATGCTATCGAGAACATAACACTTAAGGTATACTCATCTTATCACACATACAAATCTCTAGAGGTTAAGGATATACTGCGTCTCTCTTCACTTCCCTTTGTCGTTCTAATCAATCACCTTACTGTTGGGCGCAGCTAGGAAGATGATGAATTAGCCCGATCACGAAGGTGAGTCTACATCCGCGCCACGTCTGGTGGACAATTTCTCGCAAGATGGCCCTGCTGAGAGCAAAACAATTTGTCGAAGAAATCGACACTCTCGCGATGTCACTTACCTGATGGCCACGTCGAGGTGGGGTGGCCTCATCAGCTAACACCCTTCCTCTCGAACCGAATCATGGCCCGACATGGTAGGCTAAGTCATCCCACTGTATCCCTCCTACTAGGACATTCTCTCCTCATGGCCCGGCGGCCTTTGGTAAAACAAGCGTTAGTAAAAGCGACATTTCACGGGATGGCGTCTACCACATAGTGAACATAGAGGAAAAGCGAATCTTGGTGGAACCTATATAAATCGTGAACGAGAAACCACGGAGTTGACCAACTCCTAAATACCGAGCGTCACGAAGTGCAGCGGAGGACCACTGCATCTTGGCGGGCGCATAACGATGATCTGCTGAGAAGGTCCGCCTCGAAAGTTACCAAAGGACCTGCTATTACGGCCTCTTACGCTGATCTTGGTTAGTCCGTCGATCTCTACGTTCCTCGATCTGCTGCGTGTAAGCATGTACGCGGGCAATGTCCATGTCATTGAAGAGCTACTCTTGTACAACTCTGCTAGATAATCGTCGTATGTCTGTGACATATCGGTGCACTCTATCCTCGTATGCGCCACTAAAGCGGGGACATAACGAGCGATAAGTCAAACTACATCTGTATTCCCGAACCGTTCGCCGTTACGCCTCGACCCCATAAATCTATCGCGAGCTCTCGCCGTGGCGAGGGCAAAAGTGTGTAAATGCCTGCGAGGTCTCGATCACTTTCATGATCATTACCAGCGATCGAATAAACTCGATGATCTTCGCCGGTCCTCGATCCATAGAACTTCGGGTGGTTGCAACTCGAAGCCGATGCCTCGAAACTATCGGATCTAGGGTGAACTCGATGCTGTCGGAACCACGGCTCCGTCGTCCTCATTCCAGCCACGGACTAGCTAGTAATGGCGGGCCGTCTCCTTGTAACTCATATCCTTTGTTCTGGCGGTGGGACTAGAGGCTCGGTATCGTGGTCTCGGTAGCTCACTGCTCTTGCTCTAAACTCTCACAGGGCTAGCGGCGTCGCGAGAACTCCCGAATGAAGCTTGTCTCGGATAATGAATGGGCGTGCCACAGTAACATACGTGCTCTACTCGCGGCTCCTCTGCTGCCTTGCCGCCACGGGCTCTGGTTGCCTTGCGTAGAGGCATAGCGGGTGAAAAAGAATCGTCGGAGGAGTCGACTTATAACACGGCTCTAGGCACGATCTCGAGTGAGAAGAATGAAACCAATCCTAAATATCCTGCGACCTCACGATTATAGGTGTGGTGCACAACACACCGATAATCAAGACTCTACTAGATATGGTGCGTAGACAATTTCAGAGGATTAAGCGCTCACGATACCACTTTTGTCACGGCCGAACCGGGCGTGGTGGTGCCTTACCGGGCACCCAGTAGCCATACATCGTAGTGTCGGCGGAATATAAAACAAGACATGAATAAAGTGAAGTGTAAAGCGATTATCGAGAAAAGTTGCCTTTCGGCATAAATATATAACAACTAGAAACGATTACATCCCTTTTTACAATTACGCCTTGCAGATACTACAAACCTCACAGAATGATATGACAACAATGGCGGGACGGGGCCCGCGTACCACGAATGTAAGCACTTACAGCGACGGGGACTATACGTGATAAGTCTCGGGAAGCGGAGCTTCCCAATGAGCTTGTGACCACTAGGCGAGGATCAACAACGGTGTACCTACTGCGGCATGAACGCGGCCCCGAAGGAGGTCGATCTGAGTACCAAGTATGTGGCCCGAAAATACGTAAATGAAATCATAGTAGTCTATATAAATCGGGAGACATGTATGATAACCAAACTACGATTCCTGATAAATAGCGATCATGTCAAGTCGGGGACTCGCGCCTCAAAGTCATCACTCAAATACAACTATGGGTCTCACGCCTGACATCAATCATGCTCGTGGAATATCTTCCATTTCTTGGCGATCTATGATATAAAAGCACCAAGGAATACACATGAACACGAGTCCTACGTGTCATAATAAAACCGTCTGCGGGGTAAATGCGAAGGCATAGCCAGCTACTAAAACCACCAGTACCAACAAGGTCATAAAGCGTATCATGAGATCTGTCTGAACGCCACGTGATCGAAGGCCTTTCGCGCGATGTATCTAATGTGCGCGTCTAGTCACAGAACTTCCGCGACTCGCATAAGCCACTCGATGGCCCGCGTGAGGTATTCCCGCATCGGTAGCTCTCCCGGCGGCGTCTGGACTCGCGATCCGCGTAGCCACATGAACGCGTGACCATAAAGGCGCGCGCTAACACGGAACTCGTAGCTCGCATAGGTCACCTGAACCCGCGTGAGGTATTCTCGAATCATAGGTCACCAGACACTTTGAGTCTACCCGCGTCGGAGGCGACAACCCGGAATCATGTCAAGAGGTGAGTGATATAATACTAACATAACAGCTTATCGTTAAACAACATAAGCACAACAAGGGAAACCCCTTTATACAAACATCACAGACACTAACACGCGTAGCATCCTAACATGTCTACTTATCAAACCATCTTACTACACTTTCCAGAATCAATACAAGACTTTCATAAAAAAAAATAAGTAAACCGTTCCTTCTATCTTCCTTAAGTCGTTATACCTAACTTCCCATAAAACTAGTATAACACTTAAGCTTTTAAAACCAAGTATTTCTTTTCTTTCAAAAATGGTTAATAACTCTTTTGAAATACTTCCAGATTCTTATTATTTAAACTCAAGTCAAAAGACATCAAAGTAAAGCCAAAACAATTTCCATACCTTCTTTTAAAACAAAGGCACTTCTCCTTTAAAAGTCAAATAGCAATATACTTTTTAAACCAAGTGTCTTACTCTTTTAAAAACAAGTAACCTATACCTTTAAATCAAATTACTTCTCCTTTCCCAAAATCAAGTTGTTTATAAGTCAAGTTATCATTTTAAATCCAATGATAAAACCATTCTTATTTTCGAAATCAAGATAACTTTATTCTTTAAAAGACCACACACCCATTAATCATGAGTGAGATTTTACAACTTTTTAACATAATTCAAGTCCTTAATGTTTCATAACAAGTCACTTAACTTTGGAATCAAGTCAAGGACACAAAAGGAAAATCAACTTCCTTTAAACACACGTGCGTCTACCGCACTAAATATATTTCACAAATATCATGCTAGAAAGGATAGGAAGAGGTTCACATACCTCGCGGCGATTATCGACAATTAGCAAAACGCTCCAAAGTACTCTAACCTTGCTCGCCTTTTCCACCGCCAAGTAGAATACGCTACTCGTAGTACTTGACCTATAAAGGCCACAAGCGTCTATCAACCTCTAGCTCTCTTCGTAGAATAATTCTAGATACAAGATTCCTTATTCTACGGAAAATTCAGCGACACCTCCCCATGACCACATAAAACTCCTCGCCGAAGCGAGGGCACATTGCGAACCAACAATTCGGGGGTTACGTCTAACGGAGGGCGTGTACAATTCTACTCCACATAATACTACAAGTCTCGCAAATACGGTCAATGTAAATACAGTTCAATTCCTTATAATTATACTTCCAATATATCTTATACTCGATGATTAACTACTCTGACATGTAATTTCCAATTCTGATAGGGACATAGATCATTACCTCGATAAGCCCAAAATTATCCAAGATTATAAGTCGGTCTGAGCAGCGTTTAGCTCCAATTCTGGCGCTCCAACCGCTCCAAGCAACCCTTAGAAGTTTCCAAATAACTTCTCTTAACACTTCATCTAAGCTATGAAGATTTTTCTAGGAGCTTCGTTTTTGCGACTAAAGGAATAAAGTAGAATTTAGGGCTCTAGTATTGAAATAACTTGGAATACAACTACGATACTAGGCTAAGGTATTTGGGACTATATCAACACTTGAAGAATTTTCCTACACCAAGGGGAGAGTAGGACGAGAACCTCAACAAAGGGGGAGTATTTTGTGACTTAGAATCTCAAAGTGTGGATGAAATAAGTCTTGAAACAATGAGGTATTTATAGGAAAATCAATGGCCAAGATCTAGGCAAGTGTGTGGTGAGGATGGGGTACATGTGTGTGGGTAGTTGGCCAACCATTTGGCTACCACAAAAATGGGACAAGTGGCCACCACAAAAATGGGCCACTTGTCCACCTAAAAACGTCCCACTTGGCCTTCTCCAATTCGGCCAACATGGCCACACGGGGGTGACACGTGTCGCCCCCCTACTCGTCCAAAATATTTCATCTTCCGAAAATATCCGCAATGCCAAAAATCCGAAAATAAAGTGGGCCCCACAAAGCCGTAAATTCTCCCGTGGGCCCCACGTGACCAATTTCGGAAATAAAATTCCATAATTCTCAAATATTCCAAAAAGTCCGAATACCAAATCTGGGAATCCAATTCCCATTAACGAACATTTTTCCTTCTCAAAATTCAGAAACTTTTCCGTCGAAAAATCATATCTTTCTTCCTTTCCAATTTTAATGTCGTATTTACGTACGTACGTCCTCATATACATACACTGGAACTACGGGGTGTAACACTAGAATTGTACACGTCCGGTTAGACGTGTAAACCCCCCCCCCCTGGTTGGCTTGGTAGCCGGCCTCGATAGAGGAGGTTTCTGTTGTTGGGGGGAGGGAGAGTCTTCTTGGAGTTTTCTGTAGAAAATGGAACCTTGTGTTTAGAAGTTAATAGACGTTGTGGCCTATATAGGTGGAAGTGCTACGAGTAGTGTGTTCTACTTAAAAGGTGAACGAGGCTAGCCGAGTTATAGCCGTGGAGCGTATTGCTTATTGTCGATACTCGTCGCGAGGTATGTGAACCTCTTCCTATCTTTTCTAGCATGATATGTGTGAACTATGTAGTACGGTAGACGTACATGTGTTAAATGTATTTGATTGGCTTAAAACATAAAGTGTTATGCGGCTTTATGGGAAGTTGGTTATATGACTTTATGTAGGTAAGAAAATGCTTTGTGGTTTTTAAAAAGGTAACTGATTTGAATTATAACTGGCTTGATGTGTGATAATAAAGAACTTGAAGTTTTTCAAAAGATTTATGAATCATCTTGATAGAAGAGTAATACTTGGTTTTTGAAAACTTAAGAGTTATACTAGCTTTATGGGAAGTTAGGTATAACGGCTTAAGAATGTTATATGGATTTCGGAAATGAGAACAAGTATCGAACAAAGCACTGCAGCGTTAATAAAGGAAAATGTATTGTCAAATAACTAATTGTTATTAACACCAGTAGAAACCTCCATCTGCATAGAAGCTAAGATAAGACAAAATTGTATTACATTTCCTAGATCATGATTCTTTGAAACAAGATTGTTATAAACAAGAATAAACTGCTCACACATAAGACATATGTTACTCAATTGTTTTAAAGAGATTAAGACTATGGGTTATGAAACCTTTCGAAAATGAGAAACTTGAGCATTTGAAATTAGGCAAACTTGGACGTTTGGAAAATAATGTTGTTACTTGGTTTCGAAAAAAGGAAAGTGTTGTGGTTTACTTAAAAAGATAGTCACTCTATTTTATACTACGGGTGTTGTGTGACTTTTGTAAAAGAATTGGATCTTTTAAAAGAACTTAACGTATGTAGTACTTTGGGGTTAAAACCCGGATTTGTTGTAATAAAATATAAGTCTATGAGTATGTTGAACTTGCCTATGCTTGTGGTGATAGCCTTTGTGGTGCAAGTGTTGTATTTCTGTGCTACCGCGTCTCTCGATGGAGGGCCGGCTGATTTGTTATGAATGATTCTTTACCGAGTCCCATGGGATGGGCCGGGACACGTATTCCACATGATTCTTTACCGAGTCCCATGGGATGGGCCGGGACACGTATTCAGCGTGTTTCTTTCTGGAGTCCCGTAGGATGGGCGGACACGTATTCCACGTGTTTCTCTGCCGAGTCGTGAGATGGGCGGGACACGTATTTCATCCGATTCTCTCAGGAGTCCCATGAGATGGGCGGGACACGTATTCCATCGGATTTATATCGGTGCCGCGGTGAGGAAGGAGTTCCACGGGCATGAGGGATGACTTGAGGGCGTGAGTCCCTGACTTGACATGACTGTTTTTATTTTGTGAACTGTAGTTTGGTTATCATACATGTCTCCTACTTTTATAGACTATTATGATTTCATTTCTGATATTTCTGATTTCACATACTTGGTACTGTTGTCTTGACCTCGCCCGGAAGTGCGTTCATCTGCAGTAAGGTACATCGGTTGTGGATCCTCGCTCTTAGGATCACCGTTCGTGTTGGGAAGCCGTTTCTTGGAGGCTTATCTTTTGGTATGTTACCACAGTGCAGTAGGTTCTTGTACATTCGGGGTATGGTGGGGCCACTGTCCGCCATAGTTGTTGTCACTTTCTTAGAAGTGCATGTAATCTTGTTGTGGCGAGTTTGTAAAAAGGATAAGCTGTTGGGTTTTGTTTATGTATATACACCGAAGGCAAGCTGATTGCAGTTGCTTTGATTATTTATTATATCTCTTGTTTCATGATTCATGTTTTATTTCGCTGATTTTCTCGATGTTGTATCACTAGGGTGCAGGGGTAAGGCACGATCACGGGCGGTTTGGTCGTGACACCTGATCTCTGTAAAGCAGTCTATGTAAGTCTGATTTAATTCTTCTTTAAATTCGGACTTAAGTCCAAAGACATTGCCGCAAAACTATGTTCGATTCTATATATAGTATACTTCAACTATATATTCCTACAACATGTAATTTCCAATTCTGATAGGGACAAGATATTTACCTCGATAAGCCCAAAATTGTCCAAGTTTAATGTCTCACGAGCAACGTTTAACTCGACTCCGTGCGCTCGACCCGCTCCAAACCACCCTTAGAAGTTCTAACCAACTTCTACTTAATACTCGACTAACTATGGAGATTTTCCTTAGGGTTTCGTTTTGTGGTGAAGGAAGTATAGTAGTATTTCTGGGCTTTTCGTATAGGTATAACCTTGGAATACTACAAGGTATTAGGGCCAAGGTATTTTGGTATAGTAACAATATTTGGAGAGTATTTCTACCAAGGTGGGGGGTGTATTTGTTATACCCCGTATTTCCAGAGTATGTATGCGAGGACGTACGTACGAGAATACGGCAGAAAGATTGGAAAGGAAGAAAGAGGTGATTTTTTCCACGGAAAAGTTTCCGGTTTTTGTGAAGGAAAAAGGTTCGTTAATGGGAATTGGATTCCCGGTTGGTATTCGGACTTCTGGAATATTAGAGAATTATGGAATTTTATTTTGGAAATGGTCACGTGGGGCCACGGGAGAAATTCTGATTTTGTAGGGCCCACTTTGTTTTGAGATTTTGGCCATTGTGGATTTTTTTGAAGGCGTTTTTGAGGGCCAATAGGAGGGTGACACGTGTCACCCCGCCAGTGGCTTGGCGAAATGACCTTTGTGCACTGACACGGTTAGAGTCGTTTTTCGGCGAAGCGTTTTCGCGTAACTTGCGAAGGAAAATTCCGGCTATGTCGTTTTGTATTTTTGCGGATTTTTCCGAGAGGCGAAACATACGGACCAACGGGAGGGTGGCATGTGTCACCTCCATGATGGAGACAAGTGGGCGACTTGGCCGAATTGAGGGCTTGTGGTGCTAGATATTTGTGTAGATATTTGTGAGGTTTTAAGGAGTAGGGGCTAGGGTGCACTTGGCTTGATCTTGGCCTTACACTTGCCTTGCACTTGGCTAGATCTTGGCCGTTGGTTGGCCTTTGGGTTTGCTATAAATACCCCTTAGTTGATGAACTTTCTTCGTCAAAATCTTTTCAAGTCTTGAAATCTCTCCCCTTTGTGAGTTGAAATCGTCCAAAGCCCTCCCCACTTGTGGAGCTTTGGCGAGAGGCCCCTTTGAGTGAGGCTTGGCGTGGGGTACCCACTAGCCTAGTTGTTTTAGTATAATACCCTTGTTGTGGTATAGAAATACTCCTAGTATTGTTATAATGCCCAAATACCTTAGCCTTGTACCTTGTAGTATTCCAAAGATACCTCTTTCACGTAGAGTCGGAAATACTACCTTTTGTCCTTTTAGTCTCAAACCGAAACCACTAAGGAAATCTTCATAGTTGGTTGAAGTATTTTGAGTAGAAGTTAGTTAGAACTTCTAAGGGTTGTTTGGAGTGGTTTGGAGTGCAGTGGAGCTAAACCTTGCTCGGGATCGACATTATAACTTGGATAATTTTGGGCTTATCGAGGTAATTATCTTGTCCTCTATTGTAATTGGAAATTACATGTTTGGTTGAATATATAGTTGAAGTATACTATATATGGAACTACTTAGTATTCGTGCAATGTCTTTTGACTTAAGCTGAAGAATAAAGCGAAGCTGGCTGTATTTACATAGGGTGTATTGCGATAGACTTGTGTAGAATTGTACACGTCAGGGTAGGCGTGTAAACCCCCACTGGTTGGCTTGGTAGCGGCCTCGATAGAGGAGGAGATTTCTGTTGTTGCGGGGAGGTCTTCGAATTTTCTATAGAAAGATAGAAACTTGTGTTTTGGGGTTAATAGGCGTTTTGACCTTTATAGGTGAAAGTACTAAGAGTAGCGTATTCTACTCGAGGAGTGGAAAGGGCTAGCAAGGTTGTAGTACTTGGAGCATTTTGCTTATTGTCGATAAATCGTCGCGAGGTATGTGAACCTCTTCCTATCTTTTCTAGCATGATTGTTGTGAACTATGTAGTGCGGTGAGCGTACATGTGCTAAGTGATTTGGTTGGTTTAAAACATAGGGTGTTATAATAGCTTTATGGGAAGTTAGTTATAACGACCTTATGTAAGTGAAAATGGTTTCTTGATGTTAGAAGTTAAGAGACTTGATCTTATAAGATAAGAGACTTAACTTATTTGTTTTAATGTGGATGTTTGTGTGAAACCTCATTCGTGAGTAATGAGTACTTGGTTTTAAAGGGATAATGTTTCTTGATTTGGGAATCGAGAATGTGTATCGACAGGACCAACTGCAGCGTTAATAAAGGAAATGTATTGAATAATGATGTGTTGTATTAAAACCGGTAGAAACCTCCATCTGCATAGAAGCTAAGATGAGACAAAATGATATTACATTTTCTAGATCATAATTTCTTTGTAATAAGATCGTTATAAACAAGAATAAACTACTCACGTATATGACATATGTTACTCAATTGTTCTAAAAGGAATCAAGTGATTAAGTTTGGGAACTATGAAACCATTTGAAAATGAGAAGCTTGAGTAATTGAAACTAGGCAAGCGGAACTTAGGAAAGAATGTTGTTACTTGATTTTGAAAAGGAAGGTGGGTTGGTCATTCTAATACTACGTATCGGGTGACTTTTATAAAAGTAATGGATCTCTTTTAAAAGAACTTAACGTATGTAGTACTTTGGGGTTAAAAACCGGACTTTGGCATAAAATGAAAGTACTTTGAGTTGTGTGAAACTTGCCTATGCTTGTTGTTGTGAAACTTGCCTATCTTGTGATGATAGCCTTTATTGTACAATCGTTGTGTTTACGTATTTACGCGTCTCGATAGAGTCGGTTGGTAGTTGAGAACTTACTTGGGCGTCTTGCGTGTGGCGGAGAAATTCCGCAGTGCGTTCTGTTGATAGTATTATTGTTGTTAATCGCTTTGGACATGCGACACGATCGTAGCGCGCGGGTATGCTTCCATTTGGTTAAGGTCTTGTGGTTAATCGCTTTGGATATCTTGACCACGATCGTGGCGCTGCGGGTATGTTTCCATTTTGATTATCGCCTTGTGATTTCCCTTTGGACATCTTGACACGATCGTAGCGCGGGTATCGTCCATTTGGAATGTTGTCTTATTTTCCCTTTGGACATCTTGACCGCGATCGTGGCGCCGCGGGTATCGTCCATTTGGAATGTTGTCTTATTTTTCCCTTTGGACATCACGACCACGATCGTAGCGCTGCGGGTATGCTTCCATTTGGATTCTTTGTCTTGTTGTTGAGTCACATGGACATGTCTACACCGATCAGTCAGGGGCATGTGGCCATGGGACATTGGTATTATTGTTGCATCATGGACATGTCTGCCGTCACGATATTCGGGCATGCGGCCATAATCACGAACTGATTGATGTTGTGGGCGTGAGACCCATAGTTATATTGGAGTGATATTGTTTTATGTTGTGAGCGTAGTTTGGTTATCATACATGTCTCTGCTTTATATAGACTAGTATGATTTCATTCTGATATTATGCAGTTTCACATACTTGGTACTGTTATCTTGACCTCCTTGAAGTGCGTTCATCTGCGAGTAGAGAATACATCGGTCGTGGTTCCTCGCTCATAGGATCACGATTCAGCGCATTTGAAGCTCCGTTTCTCGGAGGCTTATCTTTTAGTAGGTGTTCCACTGAGTTGTAGGTTCTTGTACATTCGGGGTATGGCGAGGGCCTGTCCGTCATAGTCGTTAATATATCTTAAGTGCATGTAATCTTGTTGTGGGCGGGGTTGTAAAGGGATTAAAGCATTCGAGTTTTATGTATATCTTGAAGGCAAATTTGTTTTGGTTGCTGTTTATTCATTTATCTCTTGTTAAATGACTCTTGTTTTGTGTTCGCTGATTTTCTCGATGTTTGTATCACTAGGGTGCGAGGGTAAGGCACGATGCGAACCGGGCAGTCGTTACAAAAGTGGTATCGAGCGATTAATCCTCGGAAAGTGTCTGAACCGTGTCTAGTAGAGTCTTGATTATCGGTGTATTGTGCACCACATCTATAATCAGGAGGCTATAGGACATTTAGGATTAGTTTCCATTCTTCTCATTCTGAGATCGTGCCTTAGAGCTGTGTTGTAAGTTGGACCCCTCCAGCGTATCTCGTTTTTACGATTATGCCTCGCGCAAAGCAGCGAGCCGAAGGGCAAGGCGGCGAGAGTCTGCTAGTGAGATCTGAGAGAATGCGAGCGCGAGCGAGTGATACGAGTTGTGCTTGACAGCGGGTTTAGCGGCGCCGCCCGGCACCAGCGAGTTTAGAGCGCAGCGATGGGCGATGAGACTCTGATGCACGAGCCTCGGTCCGCGATGCAGGCGGGGAGATGAGTCGCGAGAGATGGCCCGATTATTGGCGAGTTGTGGCGAGATATGAGGCAGTGGATCTGGCGATTCGGTTCGATGCACCGATGGTTCACCGGCGAATAGTTTGAGGCTACGGGACTTTACGAGTTGTAGCCGCGAGTTTTATGGGTCGAGGCACGAGGATGATCGCGAGGAGTTCATCGGCGATTCTGACGGATCATGCGGGTGATCGAGGCTTGAAGCAGTCTGTGACCTTTGGTTCGCATCGGTGCGTGATACATGATCGATTGGTTTGATTCATGGGAGCTTTCGGGAGAGCATGCCTCCTCAGTATGGGATGAGTTTTGGGGCTTTCCTCACGCACTTCTTGCCTCGCGGATGAGGAGGGCACGGTAAAGATTTTTATTCTTGAGGCGAGAGGCGCCTTTGTCGGGAGTACAATGTCGAGTTCGATTCTTTGGCTCGATATGTCCTGCGCTAGTTGCACATATGGAGGATAGGGTGCATCGCTACGTCACGGGCTAGATGATTATATGGTGAGTCTTGTGCGGGTGTTTCTCTTGTAGGGCATGGACATTGCGCATGCGAGCTCATGCACTAGGATGTGAGGCACGGAGGGTCGGCGGAATGACTGGATCGTGAGAAGAGGCCGGGGCGGCGAGGTCCTTTGGTGGCTTTCGAGGCGGACCGCCTCGGCGAGCTAGTTATATACCCCAGCGTGCAGTGGTCCTCCACCGTCTTGAGGAAGCGGTCGGGGCTCGAGGTTCAGATTTTGGCGAGCGGGGTGTTAACGGTGAAGCCACCCTACCTCGTTGTGACCATTGTGGTAGACTCCATTTTGGAGAGTGTCGTGCTAGATTGGGAGTTTGTTTTGCATGCGGCCAGCGGGCCATTTGCGAGGCTGTCCGACCAAGGGAAGCGCGGATGTTACGACTTCGACGCCCGGGATCGTGGCTGGTTCATCACGCCTACTGACTATGCGCCTGCAGTGGGCCTATGATTAGAGTGGAGCGGTAGCCGGTATATCCTTAACCCTCTAGAGTTTTGGTATGCTTGTTATGATGATCTCATTATTGTGTGCTATGTACGGATAGCATTGTGATATGTGTGAGTTAGAATGCATGGTTAGTTGGAAGGATACGTATGGAGGCATGGTAAGTGTGAACCTTAGACTATTTCACGACTGAGACCTTAGAGGTAAGGTCGTCTTGAGTAAAAGATTCGTTTTATGTTTGACCTTTTTAAGGGTGAGTGGTATACGTGGGATTTATTTGTGTGATAAGTCCGTGGGTAGTGTGAGATGGAAGTGGTAGCTTTCATGATGTGAATTAGTAAGATTGTTCCGAATCGGGGAACAAGAGTTTAACGGTTGGGGTCGGGTTTAGGACCATTTGCGGGTCAACCCGTAACCCGGTTTTAGGTGGGGTCAGTTCGGGTGGTCGCGGTGGTAGGTCACGAGGGTGCTAGGCAGAGTTTAGGCGACCATCGTATGAGTTTGTGGATGTGTTCGACCAGAATCGTTCGTGAAGGCGGTAATGGCCTTAGGGGATATCGGCTAGTAAGATGACCAAGTTTGGGGGTGGTGACTCCAGGTTTTGGGAAGCAAGGCGATGGTGAAGTGTAGTGCGTATACTAGAAGAGTTCAAGTGTTAGAAGGGCACGGCGAGTAAGGAAGGAAGATAACGTGTGTTATTTAGTGACGGTATGGCGTTGGCAATTTGTTAGAAGAGCTTCATCGATATCCGTCTTGTGAAGGAACATTCGGGACGAATGTTTCTAAGGAAGGAGAATGTTATACCGTATTTCGGTATGTATGCGAGGGCGTGCGTGCGAGAATCTGGCGAGAAAGATGGAAAGGAAGAAAGAGGTGATTTTTCCACGGAAAAGTTTAGGTTTTGTGAAGGAAAAAGGTTCGTTAATGGGAATTGGATTCCCAGTTTGGTATTCGGACTTCTGGAATATTAGAGAATTATGGAATTTTATTTTGGAAATGGTCACGTGGGGCCACGGGAGAAATTTACGGTTTTGTAGAGCCAGCTTTGTTTTGAGATTTTGGCCATTGTGGATTTTTGAAGAGCGTTTTTGAGGGCGATAGGAGGTGACACGTGTCACCCCGCCTAGGTGGCTTGGCGAAATGACCTTTGTCTGACACGGTTAGAGTCGTTTTTCGGCGAAGCGTTTTGCGTAACTGCGAAGGAAAATTCGGCTATGTCGTTTTGTATTTTTGCGGATTTTCAGAGGCGAAACATACGGACCAGCGGGAGGGTGACATGTGTCACCTGCAATGGAGACAAGTGGGGCGTGACTTGGCGAATTGAGGGCTTGTGGTGCTAGATATTTGTGTAGATATTTGTGAGGTTTTAAGGAGTAGGGGCTAGGGTGCACTTGGCTTGATCTTGGCCTTACACTTGCCTTGCACTTGGCTAGATCTTGGCCATTGGTTGGCCTTTGGGTTTGCTATAAATACCCCCTTAGTTGATGAACTTTCTTCGTCAAAATCTTTTCCAAGTCTTGAAATCTCTCCCCACTTTGTGAGTTGAAATCGTCCAAAGCCCTCCCCCTTGTGGAGCTTTGGTAGAGGCCCCCTTTGAGTGAGGCTTGGCAGTGGGGTACCACTGCTAGTTGTTTTAGTATAATACCGCTTGTTGTGGTATAGAAATACTCCTAGTATTGTTATAATGCCCAAAATACCTTAGCCTTGTACCTTGTAGTATTCCAAAGATACCTCTTTCGTAGAGTCAGGAAATACTACCTTTTGTCCTTTTAGTCTCAAACCGAAACCCTAAGGAAATCTTCATAGTTGGTTGAAGTATTTTGAGTAGAAGTTGGTTAGAACTTCTAAGGGTTGTTTGGAGTGGTTTGGGCGCGCGGTGGAGCTAAACCTTGCTCGGGATCGACATTATAACTTGGATAATTTTGGGCTTATCGAGGTAATTATCTTGTCCTCTATTGTAATTGGAAATTACATGTTTGGTTGAATATATAGTTGAAGTATACTATATATGGAACTACTTAGTATTCAATGTCTTTTGACTTAAGCTGAAGAATAAAGAACCGAATGAGCTGTATTTACATAGGGTGTATTGCGATGAACTTGTGTAGAATTGTACACGTCAGGGTAGGCGTGTAAACCCCACTGGTTGGCTTGGTGGCCAGGCCTCGATAGAGGAGGAGATTTCTGTTGTTGCGGAGAGTCTTTGCGAATTTTCTATAGAAAGATAGAAACTTGTGTTTTGGGGTTAATAGGCGTTTTGACCTTTATAGGTGAAAGTACTAAGAGTAGCGTATTCTCGAGAGTGGAAAGGGCTAGCAAGGTTGTAGTACTTGGAGCATTTTGCTTATTGTCGATAAATCGTCGCGAGGTATGTGAACCTCTTCCTATCTTTTCTAGCATGATTGTTGTGAACTATGTAGTGCGGTGAGCGTACATGTGCTAAGTGATTTGGTTGGTTTAAAACATAGGGTGTTATAATAGCTTTATGGGAAGTTAGTTATAACGACCTTATGTAAGTGAAAATGGTTTCTTGATGTTAGAAGTTAAGAGACTTGATCTTATAAGATAAGAGACTTAACTTATTTGTTTTAATGTGGATGTTTGTGTGAAACCTCATTCGTGAGTAATGAGTACTTGGTTTTAAAGGGATAATGTTTCTTGATTTGGGAATCGAGAATGTGTATCGACAGGACCTGCGGCGTTAATAAAGGAAAATGTATTGAATAATGATGTGTTGTATTAAAACCGGTAGAAACCTCATCTGCATAGAAGCTAAGATGAGACAAAATGATATTACATTTTCTAGATCATGGTCTTTGTAATAAGATCGTTATAAACAAGAATAAACTACTCACGTATATGACATATGTTACTCAATTGTTCTAAAAGGAATCAAGTGATTAAGTTTGGGAACTATGAAACCATTTGAAAATGAGAAGCTTGAGTAATTGAAACTAGGCAAAGCTGGAACTTAGGAAAAGAATGTTGTTACTTGATTTTGAAAAGGAAGGTGGGTTGGTCATTCTAATACTACGGTATCGGGTGACTTTTATAAAAGTAATGGATCTCTTTTAAAAGAACTTAACGTATGTAGTACTTTGGGGTTAAAAACCGGACTTTGGCATAAAATGAAAGTACTTTGAGTTGTGTGAAACTTGCCTATGCTTGTTGTTGTGAAACTTGCCTATGCTTGTGATGATAGCCTTTATTGTACAATCGTTGTGTTTACGTATTCTGGCGTCTCGATAGAGAATTCGGTTGGTAGTTGAGAACTTACTTGGGCGTCGCGTGATGGCGGAGAAATTCCGCAGTGCGTTCGCTGATAGTATTATTGTTGTTAATCGCTTTGGACATACCGACACGATCGTAGCGCGCGGGTATGCTTCCATTTAGTTAAGGTCTTGTGGTTAATCGCTTTGGATATCTCGACACGATCGTGGCGCGCGGGTATGTTTCCATTTGATTATCGCCTTGTGATTTCCCTTTGGACATCTTGACACGATCGTAGCGCTGCGGGTATCGTCCATTTGGAATGTTGTCTTATTTTCCCTTTGGACATCACGACACGATCGTGGCGCTGCGGGTATCGTCCATTTGGAATGTTGTCTTATTTTTCCCTTTGGACATCACGACCGCGATCGTGGCGCGCGGGTATGCTTCCATTTGGATTCTTTGTCTTGTTGTTGAGTCACATGGACATGTCTACACGATCACGAGTCCGGGGGCATGTGGCCATGGGACATTGGTATTATTGTTGCATCATGGACATGTCTACACCGTCACGATATTAGGGGCATGCGGCCATAATGCGAACTGATTGATGTTGTGGGCGTGAGACCCATAGTTATATTGGAGTGATGGCATTTTATGTTGTGAGTAGTTTGGTTATCATACATGTCTCTGCTTTATATAGACTAGTATGATTTCATTTCTGATATGCTGATTTCACATACTTGGTACTGTTGTCTTGACCTCCTTGAGGCTGCGTTCATCTGCAGAGTAGAAGTACATCGGTCGTGGTTCCTCGCTCATAGGATCACTGATTCAGTAGCATTTGAAGCTCCGTTTCTCGGAGGCTTATCTTTTAGTAGGTGTTCCACGAGTTGTAGGTTCTTGTACATTCGGGGTATGGCGGGGCCACTGTCCGTCATAGTCGTGTATATCTTAGAAGTGCATGTAATCTTGTTGTGGGCGGGGTTGTAAAGGGATTAAAGCTATTCGAGTTTTATGTATATCTTGAAGGCAAGCTGTTTTGGTTGGCTGTTTATTCATTTATCTCTTGTTAAATGACTCTTGTTTTGTGTTCGCTGATTTTCTCTCGATGTTTGTATCACTAGGGTGCGGGGTAAGGCACGATGCGGGCCCGGGCAGATCGTTCTGATATTCTCTGAAAACAACTCAAGGTAGGGGGTACCGCGGCCATACCACTAGGAGGGGTGTACCCTCCGGCGAGGCCTCTAGGAGGGAGGCGAAACCCGACAAGGAGGGAGGGAGGATTTCTAGACTTAGAAATTATTTTAGGATGAATAAGTCTTCAAGGGGTATTTATAGGTCAAGCGATGGTCAATCAATGGCGAGATGATGCCAAGTGCAAGGCAAGTGTAGGGTGAGGATTTAGGCAAGTGTCCATTCTATCTACTACACAAAAATATCCTACCAACTCCTTGACAAAAAGGCCAACCAATTCGTCCACTTTACGCTGACTTCCACCAATGAGAGGGTGCCAGTGTCGCCTCTTGTTGGTCCAAAATGTTCGTCTCTCGGAAAAATCCGCAAAAATTGGAAATGACATAGCGGAATTTTCCCTTCGAAGTTGTGTAAAGCGTTTAGTCAAAACGACTCTAATCGGGTGTTGTGCACAAAAATAATTCGTCCAAGCCAACTTTAAAGTTCAAACTTTTCTACGTACGTCCTTACGTACATACTCTGGAAATACGGGGTATAACAAGTACAACAGGTACCAAGTATGTGAAACTGTAAAAAATATTGTAAATGAAATCATAATAGTCTATATAAAGCAGAAGACATATATGATAACCAAACTACAGTTCACAACATAAAAGCAGTCATGTCAAGTCAGGGACTCACGCCCTCAAGTCATCCCTCATGCCCGTGGAACTCCTTCCTCACTGCCAGCAGTCTAGGTATAAATCGTGTGGAATACGTGTCCCGGCCCATCCCATGGGACTCGGTGAATAATCAGATGGAATACGTGTCCCGGCCCATCTCGTGGGACTCGGTGAATAATCAGATGAAATACGTGTCCCGGCCCATCTCATGGGACTCGGTGAATAATCAGAAGAAATACGTGTCCCGGCCCATCTCATGGGACTCGGTGAAGAATCAGATGAAATACGTGTCCCGGCCCATCTCGTGGGACTCGGTGAAGAATCGTTCATAACAAATCAGCCGGCCCTCCATCGAGAGACGCAGTGGTATAGAAATACAGTTCTTGCACAACAAGGCCATCAAACACAAACATAGGCAAGTTACACACAACTCAAGTTTATTTTAGGTCAAAGTCCAGGTTCTGACCCCAAAGTATTACGTACGTTAAATTCTTTTTAAAAGATCCATTTCTTTTATAAAGGTCCCCCGATTCCCGTAGTATTAAAATAGAGTGACTCACATTTTTAGGTAAACCAAAACACTTCCATTTGTAAAATCAAGTAACAACATTATTTTCCAACCGTTCAAGTTTGCCTAATTTCAAATGCTCAAGTTTCTCATTTTCGAAAGGTTTCGTAGTTCATAGTCTTAATCACCTAAGAATATAATTCTCTTTTAAAACAATTTGAGAAACATATGCCTTATATGTGAGTAGGTTATTCTTGTTTATAATCAATCTTATTAAAGCAGCCATGATCTAGGAAATGTAATATCATTTTGTCTCATCTTAGCTTCTATGCAGATGGAGGTTTCTACTGGTTTTAATAATACTTAATTAGTCAAAACATTTCCTTTTATTAACGCTGCAGTGGTTTGTCGATACTCATTCTGATTTCCGAAATCAGTAAAACATTATTCCTTTTAAAAACCAAGTACTCATTACTCACGAATGAGGTTTCACACAAAATTCATATTAATACATTTAAGTTAAGTCTCTTATCTTTTAAGATCAAGTCTCTTAACTTTTAAAATCAGTAAACCATTCTCTTTATCTCTCTTAAGACGTTATACCTAACTCCCCATAAAGCTAGTATAACTCTTTATGTTTTCAAAACCAAGTATTACTCTTCTTTTAAAAAGGTTTCTTAATTCCTTTGAAATACTTCAAGATTCTTATTATTCAGGCTTAAGTCAAAAGACATTGTCGTACAGCTACGTTCAGTTAACACACGTACGTCTACCGTACTATATACATATTCTTTAAAATATCATGCTCAAGAGTATAGGAAGAATCACATACCTCGCGACGATTATCGACTATTAGCAAAACGCTCCACGGCTATAACCCGGCTAGCCTTGTCCACCTTCCAAGTAGTACATGCTACTCGTAGAACATTCAACCAATAAAGGTTATAAGTCTACTGTAAATACAGTCCTATGTAAGTACAGTTTAATCTTCTACTTTAATTTCTTCTGACGTGATTTCAGTTCAAGTCTTTTCTGTAATATCCTTCTATTACAGTTCAATTCTCTTCTATGAATCTTATATTCATTTCTATACAACTACAGTATGTATTTCCAATTACAATAGAAGGATAGGATTATTTACCTCGGTAAGCCCAAAATTATCCAAGTTTAATGTCGATCCTGAGCAAGGTTTAGCTCCTACTCCGGGTGCTCCAACCCGCTCCAAACAACCCTTAGAAGTTCTACGAAACTTCTTCCTAATACTTCAACCAACTGTGAAGATTTTCCTTAGGGTTTCGTTTAGTGGCTAAAGGAAGTATAATAGTATTTTCCGGGCTCTACGTATAGAGGTAACTTTTGGAATACTACAAGGTATTTTGGTATAGTATTTGGGAATAGTAACAATACTTGGAGAATACTTTTCTACCAAGGGGGGGGGGGGGGTGTATTGTACGAAACAACTAGGCAAGGATGGGGTTTGCCTCGGCTAGGGCTTCACCAAGGGGGAGGGGGGAGGTAGGACGAAACTACACAAAAGGGGAGGGAGTATTTTACTTGGAATTTCACAAGTGTGGATGAAGAATAAGTCTTCAACTAAGGGGGTATTTATAGGCCAACCAATGGCTAAGATCAAGCCAAGTGGTAGGCAAGTGTAAGGTCAAGATTTGGACAAGTGTTAGTGGGTCCCACTTGCTCATCAACTACACAAAATATCCTACCAACTCCAAGGCATTCAAATCGTCCAATTGACGCCTCAAGTCCACCAATTAGAGGGTGCCAAGTGTCGCCCTCTCGTTGGTCCAAAATATTTTATCTCTCGGAAAAATCCGCAAAAAATATAAATGACATAGTCGGAATTTTCCCTTCGCAAGTCTTGGAAGACGTTTCGTCGAAAACGATTCTTTTTGGTACTTGTGAACAAATTTTTCGGCCCTAGCATACTTTAAGGCTCAAACTTCTCTACGTACGTCCTCACGTACATACTCTGGAAATACGGGGTATAACAGGAGTAGTAGCTCTTGGACAAGTCTTGATCGCCTCAATCTTTGCCGTATCAACCTGGACTCCGTCAACCCCGATAATGTGCCCCAAAAATGCCACTGAGGCCAACCAAAACTCACACTTGGAAAACTTGGCGTACAACTGCCGGCTCTGGAGGACTCCAAGTACTGTCCTCAAGTGATCTGCATGCTCCTGCTCTGTGCGAGAATAAACCAGGATGTCATCAATGAATACTATAACAAACGTATCCATAAATGGCTTGAACACCCGGTTCATCAAATCCATAAATACCGCTGGAGCGTTAGTCAAACCGAAAGACATCACCCTGAACTCATAATGCCCATACCGGGTCCTGGATGCAGTCTTCGGGATATCTGCCTCTCTAACTCGCACCTGATGATAATCGGACCACAGGTCTATCTTGGAGAAACACCTCGCACCCTGTAACTGGTCAAACAAATCATCAATCCTGGGGAGTGGGTATCTATTTTTGATGGTTACATTATTCAGCTGCCTGTAGTCAACACACATACGCATCGTCCCATCCTTCTTTTTTATAAACAAAATCGGCGCTCCCCAGGGAGAAATACTAGTCCTAATAAAGCCTTTTTCCAACAAATCTTTCAGCTGGTCCTTCAATTCCTTCAACTCAGCAGGTGTCATCCTGTACGGCGGAATAGATATAAGACGAGTATCTGGAAGCACATCAATACAAAACTTTATCTCCCTCTCTGGAGGAATACCTGGGAGATCATCTGGGAATACATTCGGAAACTCTCTAACCACCGGAACTGACTGAAGAGTTGGCACCTCAGCCTCTGTATCGAATACCCGAACCAGATGATAGATGTACCCTTTCTGAACCATCTTCCTAGCCTTGAGGTAAGAAATAAACCTACCCCTCAGCGATGCTGTATTGCCTTTCCACTCAATAACCGGCTCACCAGGAAACTGGAATCGGACCAATCTATCTGTACAGTCAACATTGGCATAACAAGAAGCCAACCAGTCCATACCCATAATGACATCAAAATCTGTCATCTCCAACTCTATCAAGTCTGCTAGGGTCTGACGACTGTATGTGAACACTGGGCAGTTTTTATACACCCGCTCAGCTAACACTGAATCACCCACTGGCGTAGCTACCTCAAACGGCTCTATCGACACAGGATCTATCCCAATTCTACCAGCAATAAGAGGGGATATATAGGACAAGGTAGAACTTGGATCTATCAAAGAATAAACGTCACAGCACGAAATCAATAATATACCTGTGACGACATTCGGTGAAGCCTCCTGGTCCTGTCGACTGGCTAAGGAATATATGCGGTTCTGTGGACCGCTAGAACTAGGACCCCTGCCACGACCTCTGCCGCGGCCTGCTGGCCCGTGAACCCCCTGCCCTCCGGGGCGCATAACCACAGAAGATGAAGACCCAACAACTGACCCTGTAGGCTGAACCATACTACCCACGCCGCCTCTGGTCGGACAATCCCTCTTCATATGGCCCTGCTGGCCGCAAGAGAAACAAGCTCCCGAAGCAGTACGACACTCCCCAGGGTGGGATCTTGTCACGACCCGATCCCGGGCCCGTGACTGGTGCCTTACCCGGGCACCCAAGTAGGCATACATCAGAGTAATCAGCGGAATATAAAAACAAGACATGAAACAAGTGTAAAATGAGACACAGTTTATCTGAGAAAAAGTCGCCTTTCGGCATATATATATAAACCAAGTCGCGATTACATCCCAACTGCACAATAGACTACTGAGACCTCAGGAAGTAAACAACTATGGCGGGGCGGGGCCGCCATACCTGAATGTACAAAACTATCTACAACAACGGGGAGATCATACCCAAAGTCGAGCCTCGGAGAAGATGGAGCTCACGACACCAAAGTAAAGATCCTAAGGATGCGGATCTAGCACACCTTTCCTTACTGCGGCATGACGCGGCCCCGAAAGTCGAGACAACGGTACCAAGTATGTGAAACTGTAAAGTACTTTAAATGAAATCATATCATTTTAAAACCAATTCTACAAATAGATGCGAAACAACCAATGTAACGCGCATAGTGCCACATCACAAACAAGAGCAATAATAGATAAACTGTAACAGGTCTTTTCTAGGCTGCGAATGATCGAAGCAAGGCAATCGCCCATAGTATCATTATGCATGCCTAATCACGGACTCCGTAGTCGCGTAGGCCACTAGGCCGCGTGAGGCATTCCGCATCGAGGGTAGCTACTCGCCGGCATCATCACGGACTCGTCGTAGTCGCGTAGCCACATGCACCGCGTGAGGTATTCCCCGCACTAACACGGAACTCGTAGCTCGCATAGGTCCCTGGACCCGCGTGAGGCATCCTCCGCATCGGGGCAACTTAACCCCGGTATAACATGTCAAGAGGTGAGTGGTATAACATAACGGCTTATCGTTAAACAACATAAGCACAAATAAGAATAACCTCTTTATACAAACGTTACAAGATACTAACACACATAGCATCATAATATGTCTACTCATCAAACCATCTTACTATACTTTCCAGAAATCAATACAAGTCTTTCATAACACATAAGTAAACCGTTCCTTTTATCTTTCTTAAGTCGTTATACCTAACTTCCCATAAAGCTAGTATAACTCTTCAGCTTTTTGTTTAAAAACCAAGAATTACTCTTCTTTCAAAAATGATTCATAATTCTTTTGAAATACTTCAAGATTCTTTATTATTTAGACTCAAGTCAAAAGACGTCAAGTAAAACCATGTTCAGTTAACACACGTACGTCTACCGTACTATATATATATATTTTAAAATATCATGCTCAAGAGGATAGGAAGGATCACATACCTCCTCGGCGAAATCCACCTGCCAAGTCGAATATGTCGCGCGCAGAGTATCAACCTATAATAGTCAAATACGTCTGTCAACGTCTAGACTATTCTGTAGAATATTCTAAGCAGAAGGTTCTTAATTCTACGGAAAATTGGGCAGCATTTCCCTACCCGTCAAACTACTCAGTCTCATGTAAATACTCCCCTATGTAATACTGATTCAATTCCCTTCTTTAATATCCTTCTAATGTGATTATAGTTCAATTCTATTATTTAATATCCTTCTATATCTTATACTCAAATCTAAACTACTCTTATATGTAATTTCCAATTACGATAGAAGGACAAGAGTATTTACCTCGATAAGCCCAAAATTATCCAAGTTAAAATGTCGATCCTGAACAACGTTTAGCTCCTAATTTGCACGCTCCGATAGCTCCAAGAAACCCTTAGAAGTTTCCACACAACTTCTACTTACTACTTCAACCAACCATGAAGTTTCTCCTAGGGTTTCGTTTTGTGACTAAGGGGTATAAAGTAGTATTTCTGGGCTTTTAGTATAGAGGTGACTTGGGAATACTACAAGGGATTTGGGCTAAAGTATTTTGGCATAGCAACAATACTTGAAGACAATTTTTCTACCAAGGGAGGGGGGTATGTTTCGGCTAGAGCACAAGGAAGGGGGGGAGAGGACTTGGACGAGAATTACAACTAAAAGGGGGAGGATTTTAAGACTTGGAAAATGTTTTGTGGATGAAGAAGTCTTGCACTAAGGGGTATTTATAGGACTACCAAGGGCCAAGATTAAGGCAAGTGGAGGGCAAGTGGAGGGTGTAGATTTGCACATGCGTACCTTATCCATCTACTCCACAAAATATCTAGCAAACATTGACCAAATGTTTTAGCCCTTTAAAACACCAAAAACGTGCCAATAATTCCCCTCAATGTCGTCCACTTGAGGGTGACAAGTGTCGCCCTCTCGTTGGTCCAAAATATTTCATCTCTCGGAAAAATTCGCAAAAATTAAATTATTGAACACGCAAAATTCCCTTACAAGGTTCGGAAAATTTTTCGTCGGAAAAACAATCTTCTTCGCTAGTTGTGCACAAATTTCGTCCCTTATGCCTAATTAAGACTTGAACTTTTGTACGTACGTCCTCACATACATACTCTGGAAATACGGGGTATAACAGATCTACCGCATCGAACATACTGAAATAGTGGTGGTCTCGATCGGCTAAGATCCCTGCCTCCCTGAAACCTTGAAGCCCTGGAGCCCTGACCTGCTCCCGAATAACCCGGCTGATCAAACCTCCTACCGAAAGACTAGGAAGGAGCACTCTGTGTCGTGTTACACCCCGTGCGTCCAGGGTATGTTAAAGAGAATGTACGTAAGGAATCAGGACTTAAAAAAAATAATTGTTGGTAAGAATTGGGTCCTCAGAATTGTTATTTGAGACTATTGGAATTTATCGGAACTATGGAATTTTATTTTCGGATTTGGTCACGTGGGGTCCACTCGGGAAATTTTACATTTTTATGGGGCCCACAAGGTTTTCGATATTTTGACCAATTATGAAAATTTCGGGAAATGAAATATTTTAGACCAATGGGAGGGCGACACGTGTCACCCTCCACATGGGCTTGTTGGATGAAAAGAAATGGACCAAGTCAACTAGACAAGTGTGGCTTGAGATAATTGACCTCATCCTAGCCTTCCATTTGGATTAATCATAGCCCTTGGTCTCATTATATATTGCTACTACTACTAGTGAAAGACTAGCAATTCATACTTAGAAAAAAATCAAGAATATTGTGCAAAGTTTGAGAGGCTCTCGGCAATGGCACCCTTTCCACACAATTTTTTTTGCAATCTTGCTTCATAATTCACAATACTTAAACCTAAGGTCCCCAAAGGTTGTCACGACCCGACCCCGGGCCCGCGACTGGTGCCCTACCTGGGCACCCCTTTCAGGTATACATCAGAGAATAGCAGCGGAACATACACAACACATATAAATATTTAGACAATAAACATCAACAGGCTAGCCGATAAGGCCATATTTCGTAAAATATACATAATCCAAAAATAAATCAGTACAACTCTGTTCTTAAAACCCAATCCACAAATATGACTACAGACCTCTAAGAATAACAACTGTGGCGGGACAGGGCCCCGCCATACCCCTGAATGTACATAAATCTACAACATCAGGGGAAAACCGTACCAAAAAGACAAGTCTCCGGAGAAATGGAGCTTCTAACACCTGATTAGTGATCCTAAGAATGAGGATCCACCACCTGCTTACCCCTACATGCGGCATGAACGCATCCCCCCGAGGAAAGGGGGTCAGTACACAATATGTACCAAGTATGTAAAACTAGAAAATACTGCAATTTACGTCATAAATCTAAAATAAGGCTGGAGACATATATGACAATCAAATCACAGTACATTGTGCCTTACTAACAATGAGAGTAAACAAGTGTATACTTTACTGCATAAACATAGGAGGCTCATGACCAAAGTAGGGTCACCCGCCGGTAGTATCATTAAGCAGTCCTACTCCTGGGACTATTTCACCCGCATAGGCCGTATGGACCCGCATGAGGTAACTTCGCCGCATGATCAGATCCGCGCATAGGTCGTGTGGACCCGCATGAGGTAATCTCCTCGTATAGGACTGGTCCGCCACGCATAGGACTGTTTCACCCGCATGAGCCCTACGGACTCGCATGAGGTATTCCTAGCATCATGGGTAGCAAAACCACGGAATATGCAAATGCCACAAACCCGGGGAATGACCCTGTAATGAACAATATATATATCCCTAGCACAACCGGCTTATCATACATAACACAAGCAAGTTAAGAAATCCCCTAACTTCTTATTAGCTTTGTTCATAAACACTCTCACTTTAGTTTACTTAAGGCACTAACATGTCATTATAAAAATTCGGGAATTTAATCCAAAGTACTACGTACTCCTACCCTTTTAAAATGACTCTTTCTCATATAAAACTTCCAAAATACTAATAACCGTAGTATCAAGTCATATCTACTTTTCAAGACAAGGCACAATACCTTTTAGAAATACATTTACAGGCTTCTAAATCAAGTGACTTCTTTCTTTTAAAACCTTAAGCAATTGATGCCTTCAAATCAATTTGCCTTTCGTTATTTCAAGTCATTTATCATTACTTACATTACTTAGAGTAAACCACTCTTTTAACTTTCCATAAAACTATTATAACCAACTCCCCATAAAGCCGTTATACTAGTTTTATACCTTAGATACTTACATTCTTCTTTATAACCAAGAGACTTAAACTTTCCAAACAAAACAAGTATCATATACTTTCAAAATACTTTAAGTCTCTTAACTTTTAGAACTAAGATATCCTTAATATTTTTAAACAAGTGAGTTAATTCCCTAACTCAACCAACTTGGATATTCTTAAGATAAGCCAAGGATATCAAATGGACTAGATTCGTCAAAATCTCGTAGTCTACCGTACTATATATTTACAATTATTCATGCTCAAAAGATAAGAAGTTCCACATACCTCTCCGGCTTAATCCGCTTGCCAAGCCCAATACGCCGCCCGTAGTATGTCAACCTATAATGACCATAATATGTTTATTAGCTTCTAGCTTCAACGTAGAATATGCTAATTGTAAAGTCCCTTATTCTACGGAAAATTGGACAACACTTCCTTCGTTTCTACGTACTTTTCCACCTTTTTCAAGGCCCGAATTCAATAACCAAACATGCCACATTTAAGGCTCAACACATTAACCAATCAAAGGGAATTATACGCCTTACAGGACGTATAAAATTCTGCCCCACAATTCATATAAAACAATCCACTATTACATGTCATTTCGACTACAAAGTACAACCACAATAAATCTTTTCCAATTCCTTTTCAATCCATAATGTCGTTCTCGCATGTTATATAGTCGCAACCAATTTCAACGACTATAACTCTCATTTAGATAACATGCGACAATTATAACTATCGATTCATTTGTATTGTAATTCCAATGGCTAATAAGCCCGTGTTCGGATTTAGGCTCCCAATACTCTATAACACTTATCAACTATTACAGGTATCATAATTTATTTCCAAGAGGAGAGGGATTTTACCTTTAGGATTTCGCCCTCTATAGCCCTTTTTCCGCAACTCCTTTTCTAGTCAAAAATGTCCACACGACCTTTCTACGAGTTCATCAATACTTTATCTTCTTGCTGCCTCTCCAACAATTTCACTAGGCTTAGGTTTTCTTTGATTTTTTAGAGAGAAGGGGAGAGGAATTCTTAAGGGTGAACCTTTGCAAAATGACCAAGTCTTCAAGACTTGGTCATCAAATAAGACCTTCTCTTGGTCAAAAAGATGGGAGGGACACTTGTCACCCTCTCATAGGCCTTTACACAAATATCTTCTGATTTTCCCCCCTTTTTCGCGAAAAATCCCGCCTCGGCCATGCGACCCGCAGCGCCGCAGCTTCAACCAGAACACTTGGGGCTTTTGGCGCGCTGCCACATTGCCGTACTGTGGCGATCAAGCTTTCTTTCTTCATCGTCAACCGAACTTCTAACGTCCATAACTTTCTACCCCGATGTCCTATCGACGAGCGGTTTGTTGCGTTGGAAACTAAACTCAACGAACTTCATACTAGGCTTTTGAAACACCTAAAAACTCCTAATGAACTAGGAGATATACCGATCCAAAGTTGACTGAAACTCTGCCTACAACATTTTCCAACTTATCTTTCCAAATTTCAAACCTTATTTCCTTTTGGACGTTCTTATCTTATTCTCTTGAATTTACGGGGTGTAACAAAGGTATTATAAGGATATCTCAACACAAAAATCCCTGAAAAACTACGTTTTTATGTTAGTCGCAACATGAAAACCTAAGGTGTTCTTCAACTTTGAAGTTGGAATTTGAAGAGAAGTTGTTTATGAACTTCTAAGGATTTCTTGGAGTGGATTGGAACGTCGAGAAGAGGAGCTAAATTTGCTAAGGATCGACTTTAAATCTTGGATTAGATTTGGGCTTATTGAGGTAAAAATGTCTTCTTAATGTAATTGAAGATTACATGTTGTAGTAGTTGATAAGTGAGCATGTGTTATATATAAATGAAGTTTGAAAATATTTGGATCATGTTGAGATGTTAAAACCAAAAATTGGCATGCTAGCCATTAAAGTTGTTAGTTATAATCGTCGCATGTTATTTAAGGAAAGGAATATAGTCGTTATAATTGATCATGACTTATATTACATGTTGGAATAACGACTTGGATTAGAAAGGAATTGAAAAGAAATAGATGTTGTTGTTGTCCTTGATATTGCCGAGAATTGCCTAAAGACTATGGACTGTTTTATATTAATTGTGGGGCAGAATTTTACACGTCATGTTAGGCGTGTAATGCCCTTTGGTTAGCTGAATTGTTGAGACTTAAATGTGGCATATTGGTTGTTGATTTCGGGCCTTGAAAAAGGTGGAAAAGTACGTAGAAACAAAGATATTGCTGACCAAATTTCCGTAGAATAAGAGACCTTACACTTAGTATGATTCAACCTTAAAAGGCTAGGAATTGATAGACGTATTATGGTTATTATATGTTAAAGTACTACGTATAGCGTATTCTACTTGAAGGGTGGAATAACTATCAAGGTTGAAGTACTTTGGAGCATTTTGCAACTTGTCGCTAGTTGTCGCGAGGTATGTGTCACGACCCGACCTCGGGCCCGCGACTGGTGCCTTACCCCGGGCACCCTAGTGATACAACATCAGAGAAAAACCAGCGGAAATAAAACATACAGATATGAAACAAGATAAAAGAAAACAGGATAACCAAAACGGTTGCCTTTTTGCATATATATACAAAAATTTGAACAGTTACATCCTTTACAACCACCTTGTAAAGATCTACGGACCTCAAGAGTGTAACAACAACTATGACGGGGCAGGGCCGCCATACCACGAATGTACAAGAACCTACAACTCGAGAAACATACCAAAAGATAAGCCTCGGAAAGCGGAGCTTCCTAATCTGTTGAGCGTGATCCTATGGTGAGGATCAACAACCGATGTACCTCTACTGCGGCATGAACGCGGCCCGAAGGAGGTCGATAACAGTACCAAGTATGTGGCGAAAATCACGTAAATGAAATCATAGTAGTCAATATAAAGCAGAGACATATATGATAACCAAACTACGATTACATAATATGTAGCGATACGCGTCAAGTCGTGGACTCACGCCTCAAAGTCATCACTCAAATATAACTATGGGTCTCATGCCCGCAACATCAATCATGCGTGGAACACCTTCCCATGCCGTGATCTACGATAACCACACCAAGGAGTACACATGAACACGAGTCCCACTGTGTCATAAAAACGTCACGGGCAAGTACGAAGGCTAACTACGGATACCAAAGCCGCGTCATCAATGGCCGGGCAAGTCGAAAGCCAACTACCGGATACCAAAGCCGTACCAACAAATCTATATAACCATACCACGAAGGTGACCCATGGCGTCTGAAAGCCAACTACGGATACCACTGCGCCACGTGGCGGCGGCAATCTGAACTAACTACGGATACTGGCGGAATCACGAGACCGTCACAAAACCGAGCAGGGCAAGTCACGAAGGCTAACTACGATACCAAGCCGAATCACCACGACCTCGGGGGCAAATGCGAGCCAACTACCAGATACCAAGCCGAATCAGTAAAACATCATGGAGAGCTAGTCCATGGAATAATAATCACAGAAGCGTACCCGTGGAATGCTCCGTCACTGCCGGTACGTCCAAGTAAGATCATAACAAATCAGCCGGCCCTCCATCGAGAGACGCGGTGGTATAGAAATACAATACTAGCACGACAAGGCTATCACACGCAAAAATAGGCAAGTTACACACAACTCAAGGTACTTTCATTTTATGCCAAAGTCCAGGTTTTAACCCCAAAGTACTACGTACGTTAAATTCTTTTTTTTAAAAGATCCATTTCTTTTACAAAGGTCACCCGCCCGTATTATCAAAATAGAGTGACTAACATTTTAAGTAAACCAAAACAACTTCCATACTTTCCTTTTTAAACCAAATTAAGACAATACCATGCCCTTTTTAAACCAAAACACTTTCCCTTTTAAAATCAAGTAACAACATTCTTTTCCAAAAGTTCAAGTTGCCTAATTTCAAATACTCAAGTCTCTTATTTTCGAAAGATTTCATAGCTCATAGTCTTAATCACTTAACAACGTAATCTCTTTTAAAACAATTTGAGTAACATAAGTCTATGTGTGAGTAGGTTATACTTGTTTATGACAATCTTATTAAAGCAGCCATGATCTAGGAAATGTAATACAATTTTGTCTTATCTTAGCTTCTATGCAGATGGAGGTTTCTACTGGTTTTGATAATAATTAATTAGTCAATACATTTTCCTTTATTAACGCTGCAGTGGTTTGTTCGATACTTATTCTCATTTCCGAAATCAATATAACTTATTCCTTTTTAAAACCCAATTACCCATTTCTCATAAATGCGGTTTCACAACTTTTAACACAAACCAAGTCCGTAGCATTTCACATCAAGTCATTAATAAGTCAAGTCTCTTATCTTTTAAAAACCACAAACTATTTCTTTACCTACATAAAGTTGTTATTGTCACGACCCGTTCCGGGGCCCGTGACTGGTGCCTTACCCCGGGCACCCTAGTGATACAACATCAGAGTAATCAGCGGAACATAAAACACAATATGAAATAACAAGAAGTGTACAACAGTTATCTCTAGAAAACTTGCCTTTCGGCATATATATATAAATAACAACTCTTTCAAAAAAGAACAGTTTAATCCTTTTTACAAACCACGCCAGCGATTACTCTGCACCTCTACGAATGATATGACAATGACGGCGGGGCCGTCATACCACGAATGTAGCACCTACTACACAGGTACTATACCAAGACAAGCCACGGAGAAGCGGAGCTTTCCCAAGCTGACTGTGACCCTAAGGCGAGGATCAACGGCGGTGTACCTTTACTGCGGCATGAACGCAGCCCGAAGGAGGTCGATCTGCAGTGCAGAGTATGTGGCGAAGATAAATCGTAAATGAAATCATAGTACAAATATGTACGAAACAACCAATGTAACCGCACATAGTGCCACAGCATAACCAAGAGCAAAATAGATATAACATATCTGGTCTTTTCTAGGCCGCTAATGATCGAAGCAAGGCCATTCGCCCATAGTATCATTATGCATGCCTAATCCTGGAACTCCGCGCGATCCGCATAGGCCACGTAGGCGCGTGAGGTATTCTCGCATCGGGGTAGCTAACGCGGCATCATCCTGGACCCCGAAGTCGCGTAGTCTATGGACGCGTGAGGTATTCTCGCGTCGGCGTAACACGCGGCGTGATCAATCACGGAACTCCCGCACTCGCATAGGTCACGTGGACCGCGTGAGGTATTTCGCGCCGAGGTGGTAAGTCCTCGGCATCATAACAAGTCAGGGGGGTATGTGATATAATAGCAGTACAACGGGCTTATCGTTTAACAACGTAAGCACAACAAGAATAACCCCCTTACACAAACATCACAAGACACTAACACACGTAGCATCATAACATGTTTACTTATCAAACCATCTTACTACACTTTCCAGAAATCAATACAAGACTTTCATAAACAAATAAGTAAACCGTTCCTTTTATCTTTCTTAAGTCGTTATACCTAACTTCCCATAAAGCTAGTATAACTCTTAAGCTTTTAAAACCAAGTATTACTTTTCTTTCAAAAATGATTCATAACTCTTTTGAAATATTTCCAAGATTCTTATCATTTAAAACTCAAGTCAAAAGACATCAAAGTAAAACCAAGTTTAGTTAACACATGTACGTCTACCGTACTATATATATTTCAAAAGTATCATGCTCAAGAGGATAGGAAGAATCACATACCTCCTCGGCTAAATCCACCTGCCAAGTCGAATATGTCGCGCGCAGAGTATCAACCTATAATAGTCAAATACGTCTATCAACGTCTAGACTACTTCGTAGAATATTCTAAGCAGAAGGTTCTCTATTCTACGGAAAATTGGGCAGCATTTCCCTACCCGTCAAACTACACAAGTCTACTGTAAATACAGTCCTATGTAAGTACAGTTCAATTCTCTTCTTTTATACCATCCTTCTATATATCTTATACTTAATTCTAAACTACAACAATATGTAATCTCCAATTACAATAGAAGGACAAAGATTATTACCTCGATAAGCCCAAAATTATCCAAGATTATATGTCGATCCTGAGCAACGTTTAGCTCATATTCTGTACGCTCCAATTCGCTCCAAGAAACCCTTAGAAGTTTCTAAACAACTTCTACTTAATACTTCAACCAACTATGAAGATTTTCCTAGGGTTTCGTTTTGTGACTAAAGGAAATAAAGTAGTATTTCCGGGCTTTTAGTATAGAGGTAACTTTGGAATACTACAAGGGATTTTTGGCTAAGGTATTTGGGATAGCAACAATACTTGAAGACAATTTTTCTACCAAGGGGGTGTGTTTTGAGAGAGAGGCTTTAAAAGGGGAGGGAGTTGGGGCGAAACTACTACAAAGGGAGGATTTTTGAGACTTGGAAATTGTTAAGTGGATGAAGAAGTCTTGCACTTAAGGGGGGTATTTATAGGACCTTCAATGGCCAAGATTAAAACATGTGTAAGGTGTAGATTTGGTTGCTTGTGCAAGTGAAGTCTTCCAACCAAGTGTCCACCACAACTTTGGGACATATGTCCACCACAACAATGAGCCATGTGGCTAGCCACTTGCTCCTCCAAAACCCGTCCAAGGCACCTCCACTTGCCCCACAAAATATCTTCCAAGACTTTGACTAATTGACTTGGCCACTTGCCCATAATTTTCGTCCAACATGTGCCACCTAAGGGTGACACATGTCGCCCTCCTATTGGTCCAAAATATTTCATCTCTCGGAAAAATCCGTAATTGGTTAAAATATTAAAAACATAAAATTTCCTTCACAAGGTTCGGAATCTCTTCCGTTGAAAGTTCACAATTTCATCCTTAACCTAATTATGGCTTATACAATTATACGTACGTCCTCACATACATACTCTGGAACTACGGGGTATAACATTCTCCCCTCCTTAGAAACATTCGTCCCGAATGTTCCTTCTAGATTCAACTAAAACAGATAACGGCATAGCTCCTCACAACTTAAACAATTTGCAAATGCCACACATGGCCACAATACAACACTTAAGCATATATGATAATTAAAACCAGCAAGTAGGAAAGTGAGTTACCTGGAGGTGTGGGGAATAAGTGAGGATACTTCTGCCTCATGTCCTCCTCTGCTTCCCACGTCATCTCCTCTCTGTGCTCGTTCCACCATAAGACCTTGACGGAAGCCACATCCTTCGTCCGTAGTCGCCTAACCTGACGATCGAGTATCGCTATGGGACTCTCCTCATACGATAACCCCTCAGTCACCTGGACATCGTCAATCGGGTACACTCTAGATGGATCTCCGATACATCTCCTCAGCATAGAAACATGGAAAACCGGATGCACTGCCTCCAGATCGGACGGCAGATCCAACTCATAGGCAACCTTGCCTACCCTGCGGACAATCAGATAAGGCCCGATGTACCTTGGTGAGTTTCCCTTTCTTCCGAATCTCATCACACCCGCCGTGGGTGACACCTTCAGAAAACCCAATCAAGACCTCAAACTCCAAATGTCGGCCGATGATCTGCATCGACTTACGCCGACTCTGCTGTCGATGCCCTCTGGATAAGCTTCACCTTATCCACCGCTTTCTTGAACAGTGCGGTCCCACTAATCGAACCTCGCCCACATCAAACCAGCCTATCGGTGACTGCACTTCCTCCCATATAAGGCCTCATGGCGCCATCCGGATCTTTGGGTGGTAGCCTGTTATTATCACGCAAACTCGGCTAGAGGCAAATGATCCTCCGGCTACCCACGAAATCAATAACAGCTCGCAACATATCCTCGAGTATGCGGATAGTGCGCTCTGCTGTCCGTCGGTCGAGGATGGAATGCGATCGAGGCTCACTGCGTCCCTAATCCTTCCGGAAAGACCTCCGGAAGTTAGCGTAAACGGGCTCGCCGATAAGATATGATAGAAATAGGGACCCGTGCGACCTCGCGATCTCTCGGATGTAAAGTCGGCATAATCTTGGTAGAAAAAGTCGTCTGGCGGAAGAAAGTGGGCTGATTTCGTCACTGTCGACGATAACCGGATAGAATCATGCTTCCTCCGAGTGCGAGGTAATCCCGTGATAAAGTCCATGTTGATCACCTCCACTTCCGGTCGGGATCTCTATCGTCTGCAATAATCCACGGGCCTGCGGTGCTCTACCTTACTGCGCGACAACACGGGCCGAGCAACAAACTCGCAACATCCTCTTCGTGCCATCCCACCAATACACGGATCGAGGTCGTGGTACATCTTTGTCGACCCGGATGGATGAGTAACGCGCGTGTGCTTCCCACAGAACTCTGCGAAGTCCGGCAATATCCGGAACACACACGCCCTCAAACCTTAGCACCCCATCGGGTTCTACCTCAAAGGACCGCTTCCTCCGCGAAGAGCCGTATCCGCGTCTGCGTGTCAAAATCGGATCCTCATCTGTTGCCTCTTCACCTCGCCGGCGATGGAAGACTCGGCAACCTCTCGAACCCGAACCCCACCGCTATCGTAACCAATCAATCGAACTCCAAGGCTTGCTAGCTGATGTATCTCGCGGACCATGCCGCTCCTCTCTGGCTGTACATCTGATAGACTACCCATCGACCTACGACTAAGGGCATCTACCACAACACTGGCCTTCCCTGGGTGGTATAGGATATCGACATCGTAATCCTTGAGTAGCTCTAACCACCGTCTCTGTCGTAAGTTCAGCTCCCTCTGGCTGAAGATTTACTGGAGGCTCTTGTGGTCTGTGTAAATATCCACATGAACTCCATACAAATAGTGCCTCAGGATCTTGGCGTGAATCACCGCCCGACTCCAATCATGGGTGGGGTAGTTCTTGTCACGACCCGACCAGGGCATGGCGGTGCCCTACACAGGCACCCTTACAGGTATACATCAGAGATAATCAGCGGAACATACATGAAACTTATAAAATAAAACAACAGGAGATAAAATCAACAGGTTAGCCGATAAGGCTACCTCTTCAAATAAGTAAATACATACACGAAGCAGTTGCCTCCTTTCCTTTTACAAACTGACCCACAATACGTGACTACAGACCTCTAAGAGTTTTAACATAACAACTGTGGCGGGACAGGGCCCCGCCATACCCCTGAATATACATGAATCTACAACCTCAGGGAAAACCGTACCAAGAGATAAGCCTCCGGAGCAAATGGAGCTTTTTCCCAAAAACTGAACCGAGATCCTAAGAGCAAGGATCACCAACCTGGGTACCTAAAACCTGCGGGCATGAACGGCCCCGAAGAAGTCGATTACAACAGTTTGAATATGGAACGGAAATAAGGTACATTAAACAAAACATATATGTATAAAAGCATGACAGAGGTAAGTATAAAAAGGGTAAATACCTGAACCTACCATGTCATTACCATCACGTGAACTTAGTCGTACCTTATTATCTTTTCCCACTTCTCAATAAAAGTTATAGTCACTTTCTTACGTCTTACTTGGAAAATCATCAAGTTCACTACCATATAACTTACTTACCTTACATAACCTACTCGGCCGCTTTATGGAGGGGCGCTATCTGCTTACCCAATGCGGACGCGATAAAATCACATAGTGCGCCCATACGCAATTATCTTGCCGGCCCATTTCGGGGCGATAATGTCATATAGTGCGCGTAAAGGTATCGCGCGTAAAGGTATCTTGCCGGCCCATTTCGGGACAATAATGTCATATAGTGCGCGTAAGGTATCTTGCCGGCCCATTTACGGGGCGATAATGTCATATAGTGCGCGTAAGGTATCTTGCCGGCCCATTCTGGGGCGATAATGTCATATAGTCTGCGTAAAGGCATCGCTCGGCCCATTTCGGGGCGATAATGTCATATAGTGCGCGTAAAGGTATCTTGCGACCCGTTCGGGGCGATAATGTCATATAGTCCGCGTAAGGTATACTTCCGGCCCATTCGGGACGATAATGTCATATAGTGCGCGTAAGGTATCTTGCCGGCCCGTTTACGGGGCGATAATGTCTTATAAAATCCGGGAATTTAACCCAACGTACTACGCACCTCTACTCCTTTAGAAATACTCTTTTTCAAATAAAACTTCCCAGATACTAGCAACTATAGTATCAAGTCCTATCCACCTTTCAAGACAAGTCACAATACCTTTTTAGAAATACATTTACCTAACTTTCTAAATCAAGTGACTTCTTTATTAAAAACCTTAAGCAATTGGTACCTTTAAAACAATTTGCCCTTCTTATTTCAAATCATTTCTTTGCTTACATTATTAGAGAAAACCATTCTCTTAACCTTCCATAAAGCCGTTATAACCAACTTCACATAAAGCCGTTATAACCCTTTATGGTTTTAGACCAACTCATTCCTTTTTATAACCAAGAGACTTCTACTCTTTGAAACCAAGTATTATATACTTTCAAATCAATTCTCTTAACTTTCAAAAAAAATACAATTAGTCTCTTAACCTTTAGAATTCGAGTGACTCCTTTTATTATAAAACCTTAGGCAATTGATGCCTTAAAATCAAGTTGCCTTTTCACTAAAATCAAGTCATTTATCTTTCCATAAAGCAAATATAACCAACTTCCCATAAAGTCGTTATATTCACTTTATACCTTAGCCAAAAATATAATTTCCTATCCAAGGGACTTATACGTTTAAAACGGAACAAGTATCACATACTTTAAAAATCTTCAAGTCCCTTAACTTAATAAAACTTAAGACATCCTTTATTCTTCCAAAGAAGTGAGTAAATCTCCTAACTCACCCGACTTGGCTATTCATAAAACTAGTAAAGGATATCAAGGTGTCAGACGTCTCATTGTACTACATACGTGCAACTAGTCATGCTCAAAAGATAGGAAAAGTTCTACATAGAGTAATTCACACAACTACCTCTTAACTTCTAAGAGTAGAAGGAAACATGAAATGATACCACAGGTATATTCCATACATAGAATCATGCCAAAGGAAGGAAGAGGTTCACATACCTCGCGACGATTATCGACAAGTAGCAAAAAGCTCCAAAGTACTTCAATCTTGATAGTTATTCCATCCTTCAAGTAGGATACGCTATACTTAGTACTTCAACCTATAATGGTCACAATACGTCCATTAATCTCTTACTTCAAACGTAGAATATTCTATGTGCTAAGTCGCTAAATTCTACGGAAAATCGGACAGCACCTCCTTTGTTTCTACTTACTTTTCCACCTTTTTCAAGGCCGAATACAATAACCAAACACGCCACATTTAAGGCCCAAACAATGCAATCAACAATAGGGTATTACACGCATACTAGACGTGTAAAATTCCGCCCCACAATAGATATCAAATTAATACAACTTACTAGGCCAATTCGGCTAACTTGAAGTACTACAACATCAATTCTTATCCAATTTCCATTTCAATCCAAGTTATTAGCCTAACATGATATCAAGTCGCAATCGATTATAACTTCTATAATCTCCAAGTAATTAACATGCGATGATTCTAATAAACGACCAATTAGTAATCCAACTTCACATGGCTTACATTACATTTCGGATTTAAGGCTACAAGCAATCCATAATACTTATAAACTTCAACATATCAACTTCATGCTAGCAACATGTAAAGCTAACAACAACAATATATATATAATCTTGTAACACTATTAAGAGACAAGATTATACCTCAACGAATCTCAATCCAACTCCAAATCCGAAGTCGCTTCCTTAGCAACTTAGAGCCTCTTTAAGACACTTCAATCCGCTACTTGAGACCCTTAGAACCATACCAACAACTTTCCTTCAAACTTCCAATCCAAAACCTAGAAAGCAACTAGGTTTTCACTTTGCGACTAATACGAAAACTATCTTTTTCCGAGATTTTTCTATTGAGATACACTTACAAAACACTCATGAACCTTGGTTTAAAATGTGGAGCTTAAAGAACAAGAAACAAATTTTTTTTCTTCTCTAAGGGCTAGAACCCGAGAGCACTATGTGGTGTTCTTCCAATTTTCTTGAAAATTTGGCTAAGTGTGGGACTTGTCTCACTACTAGTAGTATTATATAGGGACATGGAGGGTCAAGATACAACCAAATGGGTGGTTTGGATGAGCTCTAATTAAATATCAAGCCTTGTGGGTCCTTGACCAAGTCAACTTTCTCAAGCTTTCAAGTTGCAAGACTTGTCTTGCTAACAAAGGTCCAATGACCCTCTTGCCCTTGCAAAATCGTCCAAGGCATCATTAAGGGGGGGTGATGTCACGACCCGACCCAAGCTCGCGATCGTGCCCTACCCGGGCACCCCGATGTATAAATCGAGAATAGCAATGAACATACATATAACTTAGACAGTAAACAACAACAGGCTAGCCGATAAGGCCACCTTCCGTAAAAAAACATACTCAAACCAGAAATAGAACAGTACATTTTTTTTTTATTTCTTTACAACCCAATCCACAATGTGACTACAGACCTCTAAGAATAACAACTCAAGTGACGGGCCCCGCCATACCCTGAATGTACAATAACCGGCAATACCGAGGATAAGCCTCCGAAATGAAGGAGCTTCTCAACACCAACAGTGATCCTAAGGCGAGGATCAACAACTCAGTACTCTACTGCGGCGTGAACGCACTTCAAGGAGGTCGATGCAACATGTACCAAATATGTGAAACGAAAATCGTAATGAAATCATAAGTCAAAAATAAAACGGGAGACATGTATGATAACTCAATTAACAGTACACCGTGCCTTTCTAACAATGAGAGTAAATAGGGGTATACTTACAATATAAAGTAGGAAAGCTCACGCTCAAAGCAGGACCACCCGCCCACAGTGTCATTAAGCAATCCTATTCCCGGGACTATTTCACCCGCATAGATCCAGTGGACCCGTGTGAGGTATTCCTCGCATGGGACTATTTCACCCGCATAAGCCCTTACGGACTCGCATGAGGTATTCCTCGCATAGGCTGGACCCGCCCGCATGGGACTATTTCACCCGTATAAGCCCTACGGACTCGCATGAGGTATTACTCGCATCGTGGGTAGCAAATCCACAGAAATATGCAATGCCACAAACCCGGGGAATGACCCCGCAACGAATAATATATTACTAGCACAAATCCGGCTATCACGCATAACATAAGCACTACCGGCTTATCATACAATACATAAGCAAGTTAAGAAATCCCCTAACTTCTTATTATTCTTGTTATACATATATACACTCTCATTTTAGTTTACCTAAGGCACTATCAGGTCTTTTATAAAATCCGGGAATTTAACCCAAAGTACTACGTACTTCTATTCTTTTTTTAAAAAGACTCATTTCATTATAAAGCTTCCAAGACACTAATAACCGTAGTATCAAGTTACAATTTCTTTTCAAGACAAGTCACAATACTCTTAGAAATAAAGTTAGGTTTCTAAATCAACTGACTCCTTTTCTTATAAAACTTTAGGAAATTAATGCCTTAAAATCGAATTGCCTTCCATTAAATCAAGCCATTTATCTTTCCATAAAGCCAATATAACCAACTCCCCATAAAGTCGTTATATTCACTTTATACCTTAGTCAAGTACAATTTCCTATCCAAGGGACTTATACGTTTAAAACGAAACAAGTGTCACAATACTTTAAAACTCTTCAAGTCCCTTAACATACTTAAATTACTTAGAGTAAACCATTCTCTTATTAACTTTCCATAAAGCTATTATAACCAACTTCCCATAAAGCCGTTATACTAGCTTTATACATTAGCAACTTACATACTTCTTTTTTAACCAAGAGACTTTAACTTTCCAACAAAACAAGTATCAAAATACCTTTCAACATACTTAAAGTCTCTTAACTTTTGAAAACCAAGATATCCTTAATATTTAAACAAGTGAGTTAATTCCCTAACTCAAACAACTTGGACATTCTTTAAAATAAGCCAAGGATATCAAATAGACTAGATTGTCAAAATCTTGTACGTCTACCGTACTATACATTTACAACTTAATCATGCTCAAGAGATAAGAAAGTTCCACATACCTCGCCGGGTCAAACCACTTGCCAAGTACAAAGTCCCGCGTCAGAGTATGTCAACCTATAATATTCACAATACGTCTATTAAAGCCTTACTTTAATCGTAGAATATTATAAGTGTTAAGTCTCTATATTCCACGGAAAATCTGACAAAGACCTCCTTTGTTTTTACTTACTTTGCCACCTTTTTCAAGGCCGAAAATACAATAACCAAACAGCCCCAATTGGCTCACAATTATATAGAAGGTAGTCCAATACAAATGACTAACTAAACAGCCCCAATTGGCTCACAATTATATAGAAGGTAGTCCAATACAAATGACTAACTAAACAGCCCCAATTGGCTCACAATTATATAGAAGGTAGTCGATACAAATGACTAACTAAACAGCCCCAATTGGCTCACAATTATATAGAAGGTAGTCCAATACAAATGACTAACCAAACTAATGCAAACTACAAGTCCAAATTCGGCCACCTTGAGTTCATCAATACCAACTTTTGTCCAATTTCCATTTCAATCCAAATTTGTAGCATAACATGATATCAAGTCGCATTTGATTATAATAACCGTAATATTTAAGTCAATGACATGCGACGGTTCTAACAACGATTAAATTGTAATTCAACTTAGTCATGGCTTACATTACATTTCGGATTTCCAAGGCTATAATAAATCCATAATCCCTATAACTTCAATATAACAACTTCATGCTCGCAACATACAAAGCTAACAACAACAAAATAAATAATCTTGTAATACTTTCAAAGAACAAGATTATACCTCAATGATTCGTAATCCCACTCCAATCCGAAGTCGCTCCTTAGTAGCTTATAGCCTCTCCAAGACACTTCAATCCGCTTGTTGAGACCCTTAGAACAACACCAACAATTATCCTTCAAATCTCCAAACAAAACCTAGAAAAACCATTAGGTTTTCGTTTGCGACTAACCCGTAAACAATCTTTTTCCAAGATTTTCTATTGAGATGTGTTTACAATACACCTAAGAACCTTGGTTTAAAGTGTGGGATCAAATGGACAAGGAACAAAGATTTTTCTTTTTTTTTTTGCTATAGAACCCGAGAGCTTTGCTCTATGATCATCCAATTTGTTGTGAATTTTAGCTAAGTGTTGGCACTAGTAGTGCTACTAGTAGTAATATAAAGGGTCATGGAGGGTTAAGATATAACCATATGGGTGGCTAGGATGAAGTCTTACATAAAAAATCAAGACTAATTGACCTTGACTTAGTCAACATTCTCATGCTACACAAGTTGCAAGACTTGTCTTGCAACAAAGGTCCAATGACCCTCTTGCCCTTGCACATTTCGACCAAGGCATCACATAAGGGGGATGACACGTGTCGCCCTCCCATTCTTTACAATAATACATTTCCCGACAATTCCATAATTTCCGATAAAAAATTTTACAAGTCTCAAATCTTAACACTTGTGAGTTCTTACTTACGTTCTTAAAACATGTCCTGAAATTCCGGGGTGTAACATTCTTCCCCCCTTAGAAACATTCGTCCCCGAATGTTCTCTCGGGAGTCAAACTTAAGATAGCGACATAGTCTCCTTTTACAACCCCTACATACCAATAATACCACACGAGGCCACGTAACAATACTCATACCAAAATGTCAAACTGAACCCCACGTGTCAACATTGGTTATCGATAAAGCTTCACGACTCGAGCTTACTAGTAATCTTCCTGGATAAGCTTCGCTTTATCCACACCATTGAATCAAGTGCGCTCAAATAATGAACCTCGCCTATGTCAAGTATCCAACCGGCGATCTATACTTTCTTACATACAAGGCCTCCTGCAGGGCCATCCGAATACTAGAAGGGTGTCTATAACACAACGAGGCAATAACCTCCCGCCATACTCAAATCAAGAACACAGCCCGCAACCTATCCTCGAGTGCTCGGATAGTGCGCTCGCCTGTCCGTCGGTGCGAGGTGTAATGCAACACCGAGACTCACTGTGTCCTAAAACCCTTCGAAAAACCTCCGAAGTTACATGTAATCGAGCTCATCGGTGCGACATCATAAACGTAGGACCCGTGCGGTCTCACAATACCTCGCTATACAAGCTAGCATAATCCTCAGAGTAAGTGGTCCCAACTGAAGAACACGGCTGGTTTCGCAAACCTAATTACCATGACCCCGTGAGTCGCACTTCCTCCGTGCGATGCCACCCTGTAACAAGATCCATTATAATTACCTCTCATATCTAGGTTGGGATTTCAATCGCCTGCAATAGCCCACTGGGCTTCTGGTACACAACCATGACCTGCTACTAACTCGGACACTAAGCAGTAAACTCCGCTATGTCTCTTTTCCGGTCATCTTACCCATACATACATCTGAGGTCACGACACGACTTAGTCGGCCCCAAACAATTAGAGCAAGCGCTGCGTGCCTCCCTAAAATCACGACTAGTCCTGCAAAGACCGGTACACGCAATCTATCCTCATCTCACAGCCCCCCATCTGGTGCTACTCAAACAGGCTCTTCTCTCCTCGGAGAGTCGTATCTCGATACCGTATCATAACTGGATCCTCATATTGTCGCCTCCTTACCTCCCCAACAACGGAAGACTCGGCAACCTCTCGGATCTAGACTTCATTAACCTTGGAAACAAATAATCGAACCCCTAGGCTCGGTAACTGAAGGATCTCACGGACCATATCCTGTCTATCTGGCTGCCCATCTGGCAGACTACCCTTAGGTCCACCATAAAGAGTATCTGTAACTATCTTGGCTTTCCCCGGATGGTATAGGATACCAATATCACAATCCTTGAGTAACTCTAACCACCATCGGTGTCGCAAATTCTATCGCTCACCGCAGACATACCGGAGGCTTTTGTGGTCTGCACAATGATCCACATGAAGTCTGTATATACGTCATGCCCCCAAATCTTCCAGGCATGATTTAACTGCCGCCAGCTCAAAATCGTGAGTGGCGCAATTTCTTCTCCTGCTTCCCTAACTACCGGGAAAACATAGGCTCTATCCTTATCGGGTTGCGTCAGCACACAACCTAGACCAACACCCAACGTGTTATCATAATAACCTAACCCTCTAGTCTCACAGGAGGGGTTAGAACTGTAGTCGTGGTCAACTTATCTTTCGATAACTGAAATCCTTTCTCATTCCTGCGAAATATTCGGGTATCCTTAATCTCACTTATGGTTCCTGTTTCCCTTTCTCTGTTGCAACCAAACTTGGTTACTAAACTTAGATTTGATTCCTTTGCTTGCCTCACGGTTAAGACTTCATCACAATCACATTTTTGGGGAGGTTTCCTTGATCTCGTCAAGTAGTAACCCGGTTTTCCTTTCCCAGTTTGTAGAGCCTATAACTAGGTGTTACCACATTTTCTTGAAATGTTCTTACTGCCCATTATCAACTAATGGTCTTTACATTCGTCTGGGGTAATCATGACTCGTGCAACTTACATTTATATCTTTACGATACTTCCTCGACCAATTAAACGTCGTTCTTTATTACTCCAACCCAACACTTTTTCTACGGTTATCCACAACTGTAACCTATGGCATGACGATACCGAAGACCTTACCAGTCTTATATCCTTCGTCTAACAACATGGGTACACGCAACCCCATAATACACAAAACTGTCCTTTTACGTGGGGAAGAGAACTTATCTCCCTCTGCAGTCAACGTTGGCATAACAAGAGGCCAACTAGCTCGAACTCATAATGACCTCAATGTCATGCATAACAATCTACTGGTCCAACGACTTTATCGTTACCGGCAATTTTTATCTACCTGCTCAGCTACCACCCAACACTCACGAGTGTAGTCACCTCGAGAGGTTCTCATGGATTCATGCTTTATTTCTTTACACTTGGTTGCTCTCTTTTTCACTGGTCGTACTTAACTCTTACCCTTGGTCTGACTTAACTTTACTACCCGAGAAGGCCTTATATACCTAAGGTCTCGACGGTTATCACATTCTCAGGCTCGCAATTTCCATGCTCCCAGCCTAACTTATCACCCCTGGAAGGGTACAAAACTTCGTAATACCATAATCGGGTTGTCTTGTCCACAACAACCATACTTACTCCATACGGATCTCACCCGTACCATTCTCGAAATCCTTCTACGTAGCTCAATCTATTAACATAGTCTTACTTTAAGTCCCTTAATCACCCTCTTGAGGGTCCATTACATTCTCACATAGTTCATCATCACCTAATTATCTCAAATTAGCACGTAAAACCTTGATGAGAGTTCATTAAACTGTTTCATACTTTCCCGGTATTTATTTAGTCCTTACCAAATCCTGGAAATCTAAAATCATCCTAGGCAACACATATGTGACCCCCATACATAAATCCGTATAGTTGTCTGTCCCAATACCAACTATACTACAAACATTACCAACCTGGATACGCAATCCGCATAATCTTTCCTGGGTCACTGCTGCCTTTCTCGTAGCTGCAAACAACATAACCTGTTAGGGGGAGACGACCCTAACCATACAGCGCTATCGCACGATCTTAGAGTGAGAAGAATGGAAACCAATCCTAAATGTCCTGCAGCCTCCTGATTATAGATGTGGTGCACAACACACCGATAATCAAGACCCTACTAGACACGGTCTGTAGACACTTTCCGAGGACTAACTGCTCTGATACCACTTTTGTCACGACCCGACCCCGGGCCCGCGACTGGTGCCCTACCTGGGCACCCCTGTCAGGTATAAATCAGAGAATAGCAGCGGAACATACATATAACTTAGACAAGAACAACAACAAAGCTGGCCGATAAGGCCACCTGTAAAAAACATACTCAAACCGTAAATAATAAGACATTTTTTTATTTCTTTACAACCCAATCCACAATGTGACTACAGACCTCTAAGAATAACAACTCTGGCGGGACAGGGCCCCGCCATACCCCTGAATGTACAATAACCGACAATACCAGGGATAAGCCTCCGAAATGAAGGAGCTTCTCAACAGCTGAACAGTGATCCTAAGAGCGAGGATCAGCAACCTGTACTCTACCTGCGGCATGAACGCAGCCCCCCGAAGGAGGTCAGTACAACATGTACCAAATATGTGAAACTGAAAGTACTGTAATGAAATCATAAGTCTAAAATAAAACTGGAGACATGTATGATAACTCAATTAACAGTACACCGTGCCTTTCTAACAATGAGAGTAAATAGGGGTATACTTACAATATAAAGTAGGAAAGCTCACGCTCAAAGCAGGACCACCCGCGCGCAGTTGTCATTAAGCAATCCTATTCGGGACTATTTCACCCGATAGATCCGGTGGACCGCGTGAGGTATTCCTCGCATGGGACTATTTCACCCGCATAAGCCCTACGGACTCGCATGAGGTATTCCTCGCATAGGCTGGACCCGCCCGCATGGGACTATTTCACCCGCATAAGCCCTACGGACTCGCATGAGGTATTCCTCGCATCGTGGGTAGCAAATCCACGGAAATATGCAATGCCACAAACCCGGAATGACCATGAACGAATAATATATTACTAGCACAAATCCGCTATCACGCATAACATAAGCACTACCGCATCATACAATACATAAGCAAGTTAAGAAATCCCCTAACTTCTTATTATTCTTGTTATACATATATACACTCTCATTTTAGTTTACCTAAGGCACTATCAGGTCTTTTATAAAATCCGGGAATTTAACCCAAAGTACTACGTACTTCTATTCTTTTTAAAAAGACTCATTTCATTATAAAGCTTCCAAGACACTAATAACCGTAGTATCAAGTTACAATTTCTTTTCAAGACAAGTCACAATACTCTTAGAAATAAAGTTAGGTTTCTAAATCAAGTGACTCCTTTTTCTTATAAAACTTTAGGCAATTGATGCCTTAAAATCGAATTGCCTTCCATTAAATCAAGCCATTTATCTTTCCATAAAGCCAATATAACCAACTCCCCATAAAGTCGTTATATTCACTTTATACCTTAGTCAAGTACAATTTCCTATCCAAGGGACTTATACGTTTAAAACGAAACAAGTGTCACAATACTTTAAAACTCTTCAAGTCCCTTAACATACTTAAATTACTTAGAGTAAACCATTCTCTTATTAACTTTCCATAAAGCTATTATAACCAACTTCCCATAAAGCCGTTATACTAGCTTTATACATTAGCAACTTACATACTTCTTTTTTAACCAAGAGACTTAAACTTTCCAACAAAACAAGTATCAAAATACCTTTCAACATACTTAAAGTCTCTTAACTGTCACGACCCGTTCCGGGGCCCGTGACTGGTGCCTTACCGGGGCACCCAAGTAGTCATACATCAGAGTAATCAGCGGAATATAAAAACAAGACATGAAACATTTGTAAAATGAGACACAGTTTATGAGAGAAAATGTCGCCTTTCGGCATATATATATAAACATGGTTTAGCAGTTACATCCCAACTGTACAATAGAGCTACAGACCTCTAAGAAGATAAACAACTATGGCGGGACAGGGCCCCGCCATACCCTGACAGTACAAAACTATCTACAACAGGGAGATCATACCCAAAAGTAGAGCCTCCGGAGAAGATGGAGCTCCTGACACCAACGCAAAAGATCCTAAGGATGCGGATCTAGCACCTGCTTGCCCTTACCTAAGGTATGAACGCAGCCCCCCGAAGGAGGTCAGTACAACAGGTACCAAGTATGTGAAACTATAAAGTACTTAAATGAAATCAAAGTATTTAAAACCTTTTCACAAATACAATCAGTTCAATTGCACATAGTGCCCCATCATAAACAATAATAAAGAGTAGGAAAGCTGTAATGTGTCCGTTTCTAGGCCGCGAATGATCGAAGCAAGGCCAATCGCCCATAGTATCATTCTCACGTGCCTAATCTCGACTTCCGCACCGCATAGGTCACACACGCACCCGCATGAGGTATTCCTCGACGGGGTAGCTAACCCTGCACTACCGACTCCCGCAGTCCGCATAGTCTCAATAGACCGCATAGTCCCATGGACCGCATAGGGCATCCCCCGCATCGGGCTAAACACCCGGAATGATCAATCCTGGAGCATACCGCTGCTCCGCATAGTCTCACAGACCGCATAGGCTGTATAGACCGCGTCGGTGGCAAGCCCTCGGTATAACAAGTCAAGGGGGTAGGTGATATAATAACAGTACAATGGACTTACCGTTTAGCAACGTAAGCACAACAAGAATGACCCCCTTTCACATATACAAGGCACAAAACATGTAGCATAATATGTCTACTTATCAAACCATTTTACTACACTTAACAGAAATCAATACAAGGCTTTTACAAACAAACAAGTAAATAGTTCCTTTTATCATTCTTAAGTTGTTATACCTAACTTCCCATAAAGCTAGTATAACTCTTAAGTTTTTTGTTTAAAAACTAGATATTACTCTTCTGTTAAAAATGATTCAATATTCTTTTGAAATGCATCAGGATTCTTATTATTCAGGCTTAAGTCAAAAGACATTGTCGTAGTTATTATTCAGGCTTAAGTCAAAAGACATTGCCGTGATTATTATTCAGTTAACACATGTACGTCTACCGTACTATATATATATGTTAAAATATCATGCTTAGGAAGAATCACATACCTTCTCGGCGAAAACCTCCTGCCAAGTCGAATATGTCGCGCGCAGAGAATCACCTATAATACCAACACGTCTATCAACGTCAGATCAGATCGCATAAAGCTCTAAGCAGAGGGTTCTCAATTCTACGGAAAGTCGGGCAAAGACTTCCTACCCTGAGCTATATAAGTCTACTGTGAAAACAGTCCTATGTAAGTATAGTTCAATTATTCTTCTTTTATACCCTTCTACTGTGATAACAGTTCAATTCTATTTTGTAATATTCTTCTAAGTATTTAATACTTATTCCTATACTTCTACAGTATGTACTCTCTAATTACAAAAGAAGGATAAGTTTATTTACCTCGATAAGCCCAATATTATCCGAGTATAAACGTCGATCCTGAGCAAGGTTTAGCTCCTAATTTGTACGCTCCGAAATCTCCAAGAACCCTTAGAAGTTCTTCACAACTTCTACTAAGTACTAAGGGATTTGGGCTAGGGTATTTTGGGCATTATAACAATACTAGAAGGCAACTTTTCTACCAAGGGAGGGGGGGTAGATTTCGGCTATGCTAGGGGAGAGGCCCTCGGCCAAACTTTACTCAAGGGGGGGGGGGGAGATGGCTTGGACGCTCAAGGGAGAGGGAAGGATTTTTCAAGACTTGGAAAGATTTTTGTGGATGAAGAACTCTTCATCTTAAGGGGTATTTATAGGTCAAGCCTTGGCCAACCAAAGGTCAAGCCTTGGCCAACCAAGGGCCAAGATGATGCCAAGTGCAAGGCAAGTGTAGGGTGAGGATTTGCCCAAGTGTCCTTATCCATCCACTACACAAAATATCCTACCAACTACTTGACAAAATAGCCAATCCATTTCGGTCCAATTCCGCCTCACATCCATCAATTGGAGGGTGACAAGTGTCGCCCTCCCGTTGGTCCAAAATGTTTCGTCTCTCGGAAAAATCCGCAAATATTAGAAATGACATAGCCGGAATTTATCCTACGCGAGTCTTGTTAAACGTTTCGTCGGAAAACGATTCTTTGTGAGAGTTGTGCCCAAAAAAAAACGTCCAAGGCCTAAACTTTAAGGCTAACTTTCGTACGTACGCCCTCACGTACATACTCCGGAAATACGGGGTATAACATTCTCCCCTCCTTAGAAACATTCGTCCCGAATGTTCCTTCCCAAAACAGTTAACGATAAGGTTCTTCATAACTTAAACAGTTTGCAAATGCCACATACGGCCACAAAACAACACTTAGGCATATATGACAATGAAAAATTTACAAGTAGGAAAGTGAATTACCTGGAGGTGTGGGGAACAGGTGAGGATATTTCTGCCTCATGTCCTCCTCAGCTTCCCACGTCATCTCCTCCCTAAGCTCGTTCCGCCACAAGACTTTGACGGAAGCCACGTCCTTGGTCCGCAGACGCCTAACCTGACGATCGATTATCGCTATGGGAATCTCCTCATACGACAACCCCTCGGTCACCTGGACATCGTCAATCAGATGCACCCTAGATGGATCCCCGATACATCTCCTCAGCATAGAAATATGAAACACCGGATGCACTGCCTCTAGATCGGACGGCAGATCCAACTCGTAGGCAACCTTGCCTACCCTGCGGACAATCTGATAGGGCCCAATGTACCAAGGCTGAGTTTCCCTTTCCTCCCGAATCTCATCACACCCTTCATGGGCGACACCTTCAGGAAAACCCAATCATCAACCTCGAACTCCAGATGCCGACGACGGTGATCTGCATATGACTTCTGTCGACTCGAGTCCGCCAAGAATCGCCTGGATAAGCTTCACCTTATCCATCGCCACGCATCACTGGTCCCACCGATCGTACCTCGCCAACATCAAACCAGCCTATCGATCCGCACTTCCTCCCATACAAGGCCTCATAAGGCGCCATCTCGAATACCGGAGGTGGTAGCTATTATACGCAAACTCAACTAGAGGCAAATGATCCTCCCGGCTACCATCGAAGTCAATAACACAGCTCACAAAGATATCCTCGAGTGCGGATAGTGCGCTCGCTGTCCGTGCTCTGTGGATGGAATGCGATCAAAGCTTACTGTGTCCCTAAACCCTTCGAAAGACCTCCGAAGTTAGCCGTAAACCGGGCTCTGCATGCGATATGATCGAAATAGGGACTCCATGCACCGACGATCTCTGATGTAAAGTCCGCATAATCCTCACCGAAAAAGTCGCCCTAACGGAAGAAAGTGGGCTGATTTCGTCACCGTCGACGATAACCCATATAGAATCATGTCTCTCCGAGTGCGAGGTAATCACGTGATGAAATCCATGTTGATCACCTCCCACTTCCGTCGGGATCTCTATCGCCGCAACAAACCACCGTGCCTCGGTGCTCTACCTTCACCGACAACACGCACCGAGCTACGAACTCGCAACGTCCCTCTTCGTGCCATCCCACCAATACATAGATCGGGCGTCGTGGTACATCTTGGTCGACTCGATGGATAGAGTAACGCCGCGCCGTGTGCTTCCCTAGAACTCTGCCAAGTCCCAAATATCCGGAACACACAACTCGCCTCAAACCTTAGCACCCCATCAGTGCTACCTCAGCGACCCTTCCTCACGAAGAGCCAGATCACGATAACGTGCAAAACCGGATCCTCGAATCGCCGCCTCTTCACCTCTCGACGATGGAAGACTCGGCAACCTCACGAACTCGAACCCCACGCTATCGTAATCAATCAAGCGGACACCAAGGCTCGCTAATCGATGCAAATCACGAACCATGCCCTCCTCTCTAGCCGCACATCGATAGGCTCCCCATCGACCTACGACTAAGAGCATTCGCCACAACATTGGCCTTCCCGGTGGTACAGATATCAACATCGTAATCCTTAAGCAACTCTAACCACCGTCTCTGTCGTAAGTTCAGCTCCCTCTGGCTGAAGATATACTGGAGGCTCTTGTGGTCTGTATAAATATCCACGTGAACCCCATACAAATAGTGCCTTCAGATCTTCAAAGCGTGAATCACCGCTGCCAACTCCAAATCATGGGTGGGGTAGTTCCTCTCGTGTTTCTTAAGCCGCTGACGCGACGCTATAACTCTCTACCCTGCTGCATCAACACACATCCCAGCCCGATGCCTGACGCATCACAATACACGACATAACCATCTGGACCCTCTGGAAGAGTAAGAACGGGCGCCGCCGCCTCCTTTAGTAGCCGGAAACCCCGCCACACGCATCATCCATCAAACTTAGCCGTCTTACGAGTCGGCCTAGTCAATGGTGCGAAGATAGAAGCAAACTTCTACGAACCGCCGATAATAACTCGCGAGGCCCGTAAAGCTACGAACCTCGCCGAGTAGTAGGTCTAGGCCAAGTCCTGACTGCCTCGATCTTGGCCGTATCCACTCGAATGCCATCAGCCCGACAATATGCCCAAGAAAAGCCACCGAAGCTAACCAAAACTCACATTTGGAAAACTTGGCGTATAATCTTGGGTCGGTCGAGAATCACAAGACAGCCTCAAATTCTCCGCATGGTCCTGCTCTGAGCTAGAATAAACCAAGATATCATCAATGAACACTATCACAAACGCGTGTCAAAATGGTTTGAACACTCGGTTCATCAAATCCATGAATATCGCGAGCATTGGTCAACCCAAAAGACATGACCGAACTCATAATGCCCGCATCGGTCGGAATGCATCTAGGGACATCCACCTCTCGACTCGCACTGATGATAGCCCGATCGCAGATCAATCTTGAGAAACATCTCGCGCCTACAACCGGTCGAACAAATCATCAATCTCGGAATGGGTATTCGTTTAATGGTCACCTTGTTCACCGTCAGTAGTCAACACATGCGCAGCGCCCCGCCCTTCTTCTTCACGAACAATACGGCGCTTCCTCGAGAAACACTAGGCTTTGATGAAGGCCTTCTCCAAAGAAATCTCTAAGCTGATCCTTCAACTCTCTCAACTCGGCGGTGCCATTACGTATGGCGGAATGGAAATAGCCGAGTGTCCGCAACACATCTATACAAAACTCAATCTCCTCTCGGGAGGATACCCGGAGGTCGCCTGAAACACGCCCGGGAACTCTCGACTATCGAATCGATCGGAAATCTGGTACCGCACCTCGTTATCAAACACGAACGAGATTGTAGATATACCCTTCCGCACCATCTTCCTAGCATTGAGGTAAGAAATAAACCTACCTCGGCGATACAAAGGCTTCCTCCCACTCAACAACCGGCCTCAGAAATCGAACCGTACCTCTCTCCCTGCAGTCTACATTGGCGTAGCAAGAAGCTAGCCAATCCATGCCCATGATCACGTCGAAATCAGTCATGTCCAGCTCTATCAAGTCGGCTAGGGTCTGACGACTATAAATGGTCACTGGACAAGCCCTATATACCCGCCGAGCTACCACCGAATCACCCATCGCGTAGCTACCTCGAAAGTGGTCATGGACTCGAGCTCTATCCCTATCCTACTAGCAATAAGGGGAGATATATAGGACAGAGTAGAACCCGGATCTATCAAGGCATACACATCAACTCCAGAAACTGATAAGGTACCTGTGAGGACATCAGGTGAGGCCTCCTGATCCTGCCGGCTAGACAAGGCATAAATGCGGTTCTGAGGACCGCTAGAACTGGGACCCGCGCCACGACCTGCCGCGACCTGGCCGCCCATGAGTACCTTGCTCGGGCGAGTAATCGCTGGGGATGAAGAACCGAATCGACCGCAGGTGACTCCTACCATCACGCCGCTCGCCGACAGGACTCGCAAATGACCTGCGGCCACAAGTGTAGCAAGCTCCCGGAGTAGTACTGCAACCCCCTGAATGGAACTCGCCATACGACACACCGAAGCGGACCTCGATCGGTTAGCACTTGCTACCTCGAAGTCCGACGCCCCGCCCCGACACGCTTCGATCGCTGCTGTACCGAAAATGATGTAGGAGTGCTCTGAGCCGGCTGCGGTGCAAATCTAGACTTCTTCTGATGCCGTCCACCCTGAGAACCACCAAAAGAACCGGCCGTCTTGGCCTTCTTCTGCTGCTGATATCGGTCTACCCGGCGGTATCTACGCCTCGCGCATGCCGGTGCATGAGCTCGCATACGGTAATGTCCATGCTCGTGAAGGGACACACCCGCACAAGACTCGCCATATAGTCGTCTAGCCCGTGGACGTAGCGATGCACCCGTCCTCCATATCGCTACGGCGCGGGGACATATCGAGCCAAAGAATCGAACTCGACATTGTACTCCTAATCGGCGTTCTCCTGCCTCAAAGAACAAGAATCGCGGCTCGGGCCCTCTCATCTGCGGAGGCAAGAAGTGCGTGAGAAAGCCTCGAAAACTCATCCCATATCTGGAGGTGCATGCTCTCCCGAAAGCTCCCACGAATCGAACCAATCGATCATGCGGTATCACGCACCGATGCGAACAAATGTTACTGACTCGGTCAAGCCTTGATCACCCGCATGATCCTTCAGAATCGACGGATGAACTCCTGCGGATCATCCTCCGCCTCGACCGTAAAACTCGCGGGCTAACTAAGGAAATCCCGTAGCCTCAAATCGTCGCCGGGTGAACCACAGCGCCGCTGAACTGGAACCGCGTCTAGCTCGCCTCATATCCGCCACAATCCGGGCAAATAATCGCCATCTCTGCACTTCATCTCCTCGCTCTAGGTTGTGGACCGAGGTACGGTATCGCGGTTCGTGCCGGCCGGCGGCTTCATGGAACTCGCCGTCTCGGGTATAGACTGGGCCTGAGCCCTCGTGACTCTGGGTGTCCTGCTAGCAGCTCCTCGCCGCTTTGCCTTCGCCCGGTTGCCTTACGTGGAGGCATAATCATACAGAAAGGAATACGTTAGAGGGTCCAACCTATAACACGCCTCTAAAGCACGATCTCAGAGTGAGAAGAATGGAAACCAATCCTAAATATCCTATAGCCTCACGATTATTGGTGTGGTGCACAACACACCGATAATCAAGACTCTACTAGATACGGTGTAGACACTTTCCGAGGATTAATCGCTCGATACCACTTTTGTCACGGCAGCCGGGTTCGTGGATCGTGCCTTACCGGGGCACCCAAGTAGTCATACATCAGAGTAATCAGCGGAATATAAAACAAGACATGAAACATTTGTAAATGAGACACGATTTATGAGAGAAAATGTCGCTTTGGCATATATATATAAACATGGTTTAGCGATTACATCCCAACTGCATAATAGAGCTACTGCACTCTAAGAAGATAACAACTATGGCGGGACGGGGCCGCCATACCCCGACAAGACAAAACTATCTACAACAGGGAGATCATACCCAAAAGTAGAGCCTCCGGAGAAGATGGAGCTCCTGACACCAACGCAAAAGATCCTAAGGATGCGGATCTAGCACCTGCTTGCCCTTACCGCGGCATAACGCAGCCCCGAAGGCGAGGTCGACAACAGTACCAAGTATGTGAAACTATAAAGTACTTAAATGAAATCAAAGTATTTAAAACCTTTTCACAAATACAATCGGTTCAATTGCACATAGTGCCCCATCATAAACAATATGAGTAGGAAAATCAGAATGTGTTTCTAGGCCGCGAATGATCGAAGGCCAATCGCCCATAGTATCATTCTGCGTGCCTAATCTCGACTTCCGCAGTCCGCATAGGTCACACTGCACCGCATGAGGTATTCTCGCATCGGGGTAGCTAACCCCGCATTGACTCCGCACCGCATAGTCTCAATAGACCGCGATAGTCCCATGGACCGCATAGGCATCCTCGTCGGGCTAAACACCGGAATGATCAATCACGAGCATACCGCTCGTATAGTCTCACAGACCGCATAGGCCTTATAGACCCGCATCAAGGGTGGCAAGCCCTCGGTATAACAAGTCAAGGGGGTAGGTGATATAATAACAGTACAATGAACTTACCGTTTAGCAACGTAAGCACAGCAAGAATGACCCCCCTTTCACACATTACAAGGCACTAAACATGTAGCATAATATGTCTACTTATCAAACCATTTTACTACACTTAACAGAAATCAATACAAGGCTTTTACAAACAAACAAGTAAATAGTTCCTTTTATCATTCTTAAGTTGTTATACCTAACTTCCCATAAAGCTAGTATAACTCTTAAGCTTTTTGTTTAAAAACCAGATATTACTCTTCTGTTAAAAATGATTCAATATTCTTTTGAAATGCATCAGGATTCTTATTATTCAGGCTTAAGTCAAAAGACATTGTCGTAGTTATTATTCAGGCTTAAGTCAAAAGACATTGTCGTGATTATTATTCAGTTAACACATGTACGTCTACAGTACTATATATATATGTTAAAATATCATGATTAGGAAGAATCACATACCTTCTCGGCGAAAACCTCCTGCCAAGTCGAATATGTCGCAAGAGAATCACCCTATATGATCAAATACGCCTATCAACATCTAGATCACATCGCATAAAGCTCAAGCAGAGGGTTCTCAATTCTACGGAAAGTCGGGCAAAGACTTCCTACCCGGTGAGCTATATAAGCTCATCGTGAAAACAATCTATGTAAGTATAGTTCAATTATTCTTCTTTTATACCCTTCTACTGTGATAACAGTTCAATTCTATTTTGTAATATTCTTCTAAGTATTTAATACTTATTCCTATACTTCTACAGTATGTACTCTCTAATTACAAAAGAAGGATAAGTTTATTTACCTCGATAAGCCCAATATTATCCGAGTATAAACGTCGATCCTGAGCAAGGTTTAGCTCCTAATTTGTACGCTCCGAAAGCTCCAAGAACCCTTAGAAGTTATTCACAACTTCTACTAAGTACTAAGGGATTTGGGCTAGGGTATTTTGGGCATTATAACAATACTAGAAGGCAACTTTTCTACCAAGGAGGGGGTAGATTTCGGCTGAGCTACGGGAGGCCCTCGCCAAACTTTACTCCAAAAGGGGATGGCTGGGACGAAAATGCTCAAGGGAGAGGGAAGGATTTTTCAAGACTTGGAAAGATTTTTGTGGATGAAGAACTCTTCATCTTAAGGGGTATTTATAGGTCAAGCCTTGGCCAACCAAGGGCCAAGATGATGCCAAGTGCAAGGCAAGTGTAGGGTGAGGATTTGCCCAAGTGTCCTTATCCATCCACTACACAAAATATCCTACCAACTACTTGACAAAATAGCCAATCCATTTCGGTCCAATTCCGCCTCACATCCATCAATTGGAGGGTGACAAGTGTCGCCCTCCCGTTGGTCCAAAATGTTTCGTCTCTAGGAAAAATCCGCAAAAATTAGAAATGACATAGCCGGAATTTATCCTACGCGAGTCTTGTTAAACGTTTCGTCGGAAAACGATTCTTTGTGAGAGTTGTGCCCAAAAAAAACGTCCAAGGCCTAAACTTTAAGGCTAACTTTCGTACGTACGCCCTCACGTACATACTCCGGAAATACGGGGTATAACATTAACTTTTGAAAACCAAGATATCCTTAATATTTAAACAAGTGAGTTAATTCCCTAACTCAAACAACTTGGACATTCTTTAAAATAAGCCAAGGATATCAAATAGACTAGATTGTCAAAATCTTGTACGTCTACCGTACTATACATTTACAACTTAATCATGCTCAAGAGATAAGAAAGTTCCACATACCTCGCCGGGTCAAACCACTTGCCAAGTACAAAGTCCCGCCCGTAGTATGTCAACCTATAATATTCACAATACGTCTATTAAAGCCTTACTTTAATCGTAGAATATTATAAGTGTTAAGTCTCTATATTCCACGGAAAATCGGACAGCACCTCCTTTGTTTTTACTTACTTTGCCACCTTTTTCAAGGCCGAAAATACAATAACCAAACAGCCCCAATTGGCTCACAATTATATAGAAGGTAGTCCAATACAAATGACTAACTAAACAGCCCCAATTGGCTCACAATTATATAGAAGGTAGTCCAATACAAATGACTAACTAAACAACCCCAATTGGCTCACAATTATATAGAAGGTAGTCCAATACAAATGACTAACTAAACAGCCCCAATTGGCTCACAATTATATAGAAGGTAGTCCAATACAAATGACTAACCAAACTAATGCAAACGACAAGTCCAAATTCGGCCACCTTGAGTTCATCAATACCAACTTTTGTCCAATTTCCATTTCAATCCAAATGTGTAGCATAACATGATATCAAGTCGCATTTGATTATAATAACCGTAATCTTTAAGTCAATGACATGCGACGGTTCTAACAACGATTAAATTGTAATTCAACTTAGTCATGGCTTACATTACATTTCGGATTTCCAAGGCTATAATAAATCCATAATCCCTATAACTTCAATATAACAACTTCATGCTCGCAACATACAAAGCTAACAACAACAAAATAAATAATCTTGTAATACTTTCAAAGAACAAGATTATACCTCAATGATTCTTAATCCCACTCCAATCCGAAGTCGCTCCTTAGTAGCTTATAGCCTCTCCAAGACACTTCAATCCGCTTGTTGAGACCCTTAGAACAACACCAACAATTATCCTTCAAATCTCCAAACAAAACCTAGAAAAACCATTAGGTTTTCGTTTGCGACTAACCCGTAAACAATCTTTTTCCAAGATTTTCTATTGAGATGTGTTTACAATACACCTAAGAACCTTGGTTTAAAGTGTGGGATCAAATGGACAAGGAACAAAGATTTTTCTTTTTTTTTTTGCTATAGAACCCGAGAGCTTTGCTCTATGATCATCCAATTTGTTGTGAATTTTAGCTAAGTGTTGGCACTAGTAGTGCTACTAGTAGTAATATAAAGGGTCATGGAGGGTTAAGATACAACCATATGGGTGGCTAGGATGAAGTCTTACATAAAAAATCAAGACTAATTGACCTTGACTTAGTCAACATTCTCATGCTACACAAGTTGCAAGACTTGTCTTGCAACAAAGGTCCAATGACCCTCTTGCCCTTGCACATTTCGACCAAGGCATCACATAAGGGGGGTGACACGTGTCGCCCTCCCATTCTTTACAATAATACATTTTCCGACAATTCCATAATTTCCGATAAAAATTTTTACAAGTCTCAAATCTTAACACTTGTGAGTTCTTACTTACGTTCTTAAAACATGTCCTGAAATTCCGGGGTGTAACAGGTGACACGTGTCGCCCTCCCATTCGTCACAATAATACGTTTTCCGACAATTCCATAATTCCGATAAAAATTTACAAGCCCCAAATCTTAACACTTGTGAGTTCTTACGTACGTTCTTAAAGCATGTCCTGTAAATACGGGGTGTAACATTTTTCCCCCCTTAGAAACATTCGTCCCCGAATGTTCTTTCGGAGTCAAACTTATAATTAGCGACATAGTTTCCTTTCATAATCCCGACATACCAATAATGCCACACATGGCCCTAATACCTCGCACACGCATATCCGTCCATCATAAGCCCAAAAGAGATTATCTTTTCGTACTTCCAACTCTTTCTAGCATATACATAGTCTCAATATAATCTGTTTATGACATTTAAACATACCACAACTTTATCATGCATACAAATTTCTAAAGGGCCAAAGACATACCTGAAATCATATAGGCGGTTCAAAGGACCGCTAAAACTGGGAACTCCCACCACGACCTCTGCCACGGCCCATCGGTGTATGAACCTCCTGCCTAGCTATTGAGGGCGAAGAACCCGCAACTGATCCAGTAGACGGTGTTGTCCCACCAGGACCCCCTCTATAAGGACACTCTCTTAACATATGACCTAGACTACCACAAGAAAAACAAGCACCCGTACCGGCGCGACATACCCCAGAATGTAACCTACCACACTGGGCGCATTGAGGCACAGGTGGCCTCGACTGACTGGAACCCCCATCTCCCTGAGGCTCTGAAGCTCTAGAGACCTGACCGGCCCCTGCATTCCCGGGGTTGTAAAACCCTCCGCCGAAAAACTGTGGAGGAGCACTCGGTGTTGGCTGCAATGTAGACCTAGTCTGCTGCTGAGGTTGTCCGCCTCGAGAACTGCCCTGAGACCCTGTTGTCCTGGCCCTCTTGGGCTGGCCTGAGTCAATTTGATCATCCCTCTCTCTATCCTCTATCCCCTGCGCATAGGCCTGCATCCTAGCAATGTCCATACCGGGCTGAAGAGCCACCCCCAAGCATGCAGTAATCATATGACGGTCTAGCCCCATCACATAACGATGAACTCTATCCGCCATCGCCTACAATGGTGTGCGCATGCTCGCCAAGGAGTCAAACTCGTGCTATACTCCCGATAGTCCTCCCATTCGCCTCAAGGTCAAAAATCTATCTACGGGCCCTCCTCATCCCGGGAGGCAAAAAGTGATCCATAAAGGCCTCTGTGAACTCCTCCCAAACACCGGAAGAGCATCATCCCTCTCGTCGGCACCCATGACTCAAACCGTTCAACGCAATATCGCGTAACGGTAAGAGGCTAGCATAACTCGATCTCAAGCCCTAAGAACCTGCATAGTCCGCTGTAGCTGCCGAATGAACTCCTGCGGATCCTCCTCAGACCTCGAACCGTAAAACTCGGGCGGATGACAACCTAGAAAATCTCGGATCCGCAAACCGCCGCTCTGAGGTTAGCTTCCGCTCTGTCACGCCGCTACTATCGGTCAATAACCGGATCGCTCCCGTAGTTCTATACTCGGCTCCGGTGTGGGATCGAGGCTCGTGCCGAACCTCGAGCTACCGCCGCTCTCGGCTCCTCTAATACTGCCGGCGTGGCTGAACTCGCCGACCCGCCTACTACCTCAGGCATAGTCCGTGCTCGAGCCCGAGTAACCTCTCGAGTACCGCTAGCGCCTCGCCACGCTTTGCCCTTCTGGGCCCTGGACGCCTTCCGAGGAGGCATAACTGTTACATAAGAAGGGGGTCAGAGAGGATTCAACCTACTATGACAGCTCTACTGCACGATCTAAAAGAGAGAATAATGGAAACCAATCCTAAATGTCCTGTAGCCTCCTGAGTATAGATGTGGTGCACAACACACCGATAATCAAGACTCTACTAGACACGGTCTGTAGACACTTTCGAGGACTAATCGCTCGATACCACTTTTGTCACGACCGACCGGGCGCGGCGGTGCCCTACAGGCACCCTTACAGTATACATCAGAGATAATCAGCGGAACATACATGAAACTTATAAAATAAAACAACAGGAGATAAAATCAACAGGTTAGCCGATAAGGCTACCTCTTCAAATAAGTAAATACATACACGAAGTAGTTGCCTCCTTTCCTTTTACAAACTGACCCACAATACGTGACTACAGACCTCTAAGAATTTTAACATAACATTTGTGGCGGGACAGGGCCCCGCCATACCCCTGAATATACATGAATCTACAACCTCAGGGAAAACCGTACCAAGAGATAAGCCTCCGGAGCAAATGGAGCTTTTTCCCAAAAACTGAACCGAGATCCTAAGAGCAAGGATCACCAACCTGGGTACCTAAAACCTGCGGGCATGAACGCAGCCCGGAAGTCGATAACAAAAATTAATATGGAACGGAAATAAGGTACATTAAACAAAACATATCTGTATAAAAGCATGACAGGGGTAAGTATAAAAAGGGTAAATACCTGAACCTACCATGTCATTACCATCACGTGAACTTAGTCGTACCTTATTATCTTTTCTCACTTCTCAATAAAAGTTATAGTCACTTTCTTACGTACTTACTTCAGAAACCATCAAGTTCACTACCATATAACTTACTTACCTTACATAACCTACTCCGGCCCTTTATGGAGGGACGCCTATACTGCCCGGCCCAATCTGGGACGCGATAAGGTCACATAGTCTGCCCATACAGGTATCGCCGGCCCATTTCTCGGGGCGATAATGTCATATACCGCGTGCAGGTATATCGCCCGGCCCATTTCTCGGGACAATAATGTCATATAGTCCGCGTAGGTATCGCCCGGCCCATTTACGGGACGATAATGTCATATAGTCCGCGTAAGGTATCGCCGGCCCATTTCGGGGCGATAATGTCATATAGTCGCGTAAAGGTATCTTGCGGCCCATTTCGGGACGATAATGTCATATAGTCCGCGTAAGGTATCTTGCGGCCCATTTCTGGGACGATAATGTCATATAGTCTGCCCGTAAAGGTATACTGCCCGGCCTATTTCTGGGACGATAATGTCTTATAAAATCCGGGAATTTAACCCAACGTACTACGCACCTCTACTCCTTTAGAAATACTCTTTTTCAAATAAAACTTCCCAGATACTAGCAACTATAGTATCAAGTCCAATCCACCTTTCAAGACAAGTCACAATACCTTTTTAGAAATACATTTACCGGCTTCTAAATCAAGTGACTTCTTTATTAAAAACCTTAAGCAATTGGTACCTTTAAAACAATTTGCCCTTCTTATTTCAAATCATTTCTTTGCTTACATTATTAGAGAAAACCATTCTCTTAACCTTCCATAAAGCCGTTATAACCAACTTCCCATAAAGTCGTTATAACCCTTTATGGTTTTAGACCAACTCATTCCTTTTTATAACCAAGAGACTTCTACTCTTTGAAACCAAGTATTATATACTTTCAAATCAATTCTCTTAACTTTAAAAAAAATACAATTAGTCTCTTAACCTTTAGAATTCGAGTGACTCCTTTTATTATAAAACCTTAGGCAATTGATGCCTAAAAATCAAGTTTCCTTTTCACTAAAATCAAGTCATTTATCTTTCCATAAAGCAAATATAACCAACTTCCCATAAAGTCGTTATATTCACTTTATACCTTAGCCAAAAATATAATTTCCTATCCAAGGGACTTATACGTTTAAAACGGAACAAGTATCACATACTTTAAAAATCTTCAAGTCCCTTAACTTAATAAAACTTAAGACATCCTTTATTCTTCCAAAGAAGTGAGTAAATCTCCTAACTCACCCGACTTGGCTATTCATAAAACTAGTAAAGGATATCAAGGTGTTGTACGTCTACCGTACTACATACGTGCAACTAGTCATGCTCAAAAGATAGGAAAAGTTCTACATATAGTAAATCACACAACTACCTCTTAACTTCTAAGAGTAGAAGGAAACATGAAATGATACCACAGGTATATTCCATACATAGAATCATGCCAAAGGAAGGAAGAGGTTCACATACCTCGCGACGATTATCGACAAGTAGCAAAAAGCTCCAAAGTACTTCAATCTTGATAGTTATTCCATCCTTCAAGTAGGATACGCTATACTTAGTACTTCAACCTATAATGGTCACAATACGTCCATTAATCTCTTACTTCAAACGTAGAATATTCTAAGTGCTAAGTCGCTAAATTCTACGGAAAATCGGACAGCACCTCCTTTGTTTCTACTTACTTTGCCACCTTTTTCAAGGTCGAATACAATAACCAAACACGCCACATTTAAGGCCCAAACAATGCAATCAACAATAGGGGATTACACGCCTACTAGACGTGTAAAATTCCGCCCCACAATAGATATCAAATTAATACAACTTACTAGGCCAATTCGGCTAACTTGAAGTACTACAACATCAATTCTTATCCAATTTCCATTTCAATCCAAGTTATTAGCCTAACATGATATCAAGTCGCAATCGATTATAACTTCTATAATCTCCAAGTAATTAACATGCGACGATTCTAATAAACGACCAATTAGTAATCCAACTTCACATGGCTTACATTACATTTCGGATTTAAGGCTACAAGCAATCCATAATACTTATAAACTTCAACATATCAACTTCATGCTATCAACATGTAAAGCTAACAACAACAATATATATATAATCTTGTAACACTATTAAGAGACAAGATTATACCTCAACGAATCTCAATCCAACTCCAAATCCGAAGTCGCTTCCTTAGCAACTTAGAGCCTCTTCAAGACACTTCAATCCGCTACTTGAGACCCTTAGAACCATACCAACAACTTTCCTTCAAACTTCCAATCCAAAACCTAGAAATCAACTAGGTTTTCACTTTGCGACTAATACGAAAACTATCTTTTTCCGAGATTTTTCTATTGAGATACACTTACAAAACACTCATGAACCTTGGTTTAAAATGTGGAGCTTAAAGAACAAGAAACGAAATTTTTTTCTTCTCTAAGGGCTAGAACCCGAGAGCACTATGTGGTGTTCTTCCAATTTTCTTGAAAATTTGGCTAAGTGTGGGACTTGTCTCACTACTAGTAGTATTATATAGGGACATGGAGGGTCAAGATACAACCAAATGGGTGGTTTGGATGAGCTCTAATTAAATATCAAGCCTTGTGGGTCCTTGACCAAGTCAACTTTCTCAAGCTTTCAAGTTGCAAAACTTGTCTTGCTAACAAAGGTCCAATGACCCTCTTGCCCTTGCAAAATCGTCCAAGGCATCATTAAGGGGGGTGACACGTGTCGCCCTCCCATTCGTCACAATAATACGTTTTCCGAGAATTCCATAATTCCGATAAAAATTTACAAGCCCCAAATCTTAACACTTGTGAGTTCTTACGTACGTTCTTAAAGCATGTCCTGTAAATACGGGGTGTAACATTCTTCCCCCCTTAGAAACATTCGTCCCCGAATGTTCTTTCGGAGTCAAACTTATAATTAGCGACATAGTTTCCTTTCACAATCCCGACATACCAATAATGCCACACATGGCCCTAATACCTCGCACACGCATATCCGTCCATCATAAGCCCAAAAGAGATTATCTTTTCGTACTTCCAACTCTTTCTAGCATATACATTGTCTCAATATAATCTGTTTATGACATTTAAACATACCACAACTTTATGATGCATACAAATTTCTAAAGGGCCAAAGACATACCTGAAATCATATAGGCGGTTCAAAGGACCGCTAAAACTGGGAACTCCCACCACGACCTCTGCCACGGCCCATCGGTGTATGAACCTCCTACCTAGCTATTGAGGGCGAAGAACCCGCAACTGATCCAGTAGACGGTGTTGTCCCACCAGGACCCCCTCTATAAGGACACTCTCTTAACATATGACCTAGACTACCACAAGAAAAACAAGCACTGCATCGCGACATACCCCGTAATGTAACCTACCACATCGCGATTGAGTCGCGTGGCCTCGATCGATCGAACCCCATCTCCCGAGGCTCAAGCTCTCAGAGACTGACCGCCCTCGCATTCCCGGCTTGTAAAACCTCCGCCAAAAATCGTGGAGGAGCACTGTTGGCCGCAATGTAGACCTAGTTCGCTGGCCGAGGCCGCCCGCCGAGAATCGCCACGAGACTGTTGTCTCGCCCTTCGGGCCGCTCGAGTCAACTGATCCTCCTCTCTATCCTCTATCTCGCGCATATAGGCTCGCATCCTAGCAATGTCCATACCAGTCAAGAGCCACCCCAAGCATGCAGAATCATATGACGGTCTAGCCCCATCACATAACGATGAACTCTATCCGCCATGTCGCTACAATGGTGTGCGATGCTGGCCAAGGAGTCAAACTCGTGCTATACTCCCGATAGTCCTCCCATTCTCGCCTCAAGGTCAAAAATCTATCTACGCGGCCCTCCTCATCTCGTGAGGCAAAAAGTGATCCATAAAGGCCTCTGTGAACTCCTCCCAAACACTGGAAGAGCATCATCCCCTCTCGCCAAGACTCCATGACTCAAACCAGTTCAACGCAATATCGCAGAACGGAAGAGGCTAGCATAATGCATCGATCTCAAGCCCTAAGAACTCGCATAGTCCGTCAGAGCCGCCGAATGAACTCCTCGCGATCCTCCTCGCACTCGAACCGTAAAACTCGCGGATAACAACCTGAAAATCCTGCATCCGCAAACTGCCACTCTGGGTTAGCCGCCGCTTCGTCGGCCGCCGCTACTTATATCGGTCAATAACCGACCGCCTCGTAGTTCTATACTCGCCTCGGCCGGGATCGAGGCTCGTGCCGTAACCTTCGAGCTACCGCCTCGGCCTCTAATACGCTGGCGTGTTGAACTCGCCGACCGCTTACTACCTCGTGCATAGTCCGTGCTCAACCCGAGTAACCCTCTCGAGTACCGCTAGCGCCTCCGCCGCTTTGCCCTTCTCGGGCCCCGGTCGCTCCGCGAGGCATAATCACATATAAGCGGGTCAGAGAGGATTCAACCTACTATGACAGCTCTACTGCACGATCTCAAAGAGAGAAGAATGGAAACCAATCCTAAATGTCCTGTAGCCTCCTGATTATAGATGTGGTGCACAACACACCGATAATCAAGACTCTACTAGACACGGTCTGTTGACACTTTCCGAGGACTAACTGCTCTGATACCACTTTTGTCACGACCCGACCCCGGGCCCGCGATTGGTGCCCTACCTGGGCACCCTTACAGGTATACATCAGAGATAATCAGCGGAACATACATGAAACTTATAAAATAAAACAACAGGAGATAAAATCAACAGGTTAGCCGATAAGGCTACCTCTTCAAATAAGTAAATACATACACGAAGCAGTTGCCTCCTTTCCTTTTACAAACTGACCCACAATACGTGACTACTGCACTTAAGAATTTTAACATAACATTTGTGGACAGTGGCCCCGCCATACCCCTGAATATACATGAATCTACAACCTCAGGGAAAACCGTACCAAGAGATAAGCCTCCGGAGCAAATGGAGCTTTTTCCCAAAAACTGAACCGAGATCCTAAGAGCAAGGATCACCAACCTGGGTACCTAAAACTCGCGGCATTTAACGCACTTCGGGGGTCAAGATAACAAAAATTTGAATATGGAACGGAAATAAGGTACATTAAACAAAACATATCTGTATAAAAGCATGACAGGGGTAAGTATAAAAAGGGTAAATACCTGAACCTACCATGTCATTACCATCACGTGAACTTAGTCGTACCTTATTATCTTTTCCCACTTCTCAATAAAAGTTATAGTCACTTTCTTACGTACTTACTTCAGAAATCATCAAGTTCACTACCATATAACTTACTTACCTTACATAACCTACTCCGGCCCTTTATGGAGGGACGCCTATACTGCCCGGCCCATTTCTGGGACGATAATGTCATATAGTCTGCCCGTAAAGGTATACTGCCCGGCCCATTTCTGGGACAATAATGTCATATAGTCTTCCCGTAAAGGTATACTTCCCGGCCCATTTCTGGGACGATAATGTCATATAGTCCGCCCAGAAGGTATATCGCCTACCATTTCTCGGGACGATAATGTCATATAGTCCGCCTGAAGGTATCTCGCTCGCCCATTTCGGGACGATAATGTCATATAGTCCGCGTCAGAAGGTATCTCGCCCGCCCATTTCTCGACGATAATGTCATATAGTGCGCGTCAGAAGGTATACCGCCTACCATTTCTCGGGACGATAATGTCATATAGTCCGCCTGCAAGGTATCACGCCTGCCATTTCTCGGGACGATAATGTCTTATAAAATCCGAATTTAACCCAACGTACTCACGACCTCTACTCCTTTAGAAATACTCTTTTTCAAATAAAACTTCCCAGATACTAGCAACTATAGTATCAAGTCCTATCCACCTTTCAAGACAAGTCACAATACCTTTTTAGAAATACATTTACCGGCTTCTAAATCAAGTGACTTCTTTATTAAAAACCTTAAGCAATTGGTACCTTTAAAACAATTTTCCCTTCTTATTTCAAATCATTTCTTTGCTTACATTATTAGAGAAAACCATTCTCTTAACCTTCCATAAAGCCGTTATAACCAACTTCCCATAAAGCCGTTATAACCCTTTATGGTTTTAGACCAACTCATTCCTTTTTATAACCAAGAGACTTCTACTCTTTGAAACCAAGTATTATATACTTTCAAATTAATTCTCTTAACTTTCAAAAAAAATACAATTAGTCTCTTAACCTTTAGAATTCGAGTGACTCCTTTTATTATAAAACCTTAGGCAATTGATGCCTAAAAATCAAGTTGCCTTTTCACTAAAATCAAGTCATTTATCTTTCCATAAAGCAAATATAACCAACTTCTCATAAAGTCGTTATATTCACTTTATACCTTAGCCAAAAATATAATTTCCTATCCTAGGGACTTATACGTTTAAAACGGAACAAGTATCACATACTTTAAAAATCTTCAAGTCCCTTAACTTAATAAAACTTAAGACATCCTTTATTCTTCCAAAGAAGTGAGTAAATCTCCTAACTCACCCGACTTGGCTATTCATAAAACTAGTAAAGGATATCAAGGTGTCAGACGCCTACCGCACTACTACACGCAACTAGTCATGCTCAAAAGATAGGAAAAGTTCTACATAGAGTAAATCACACAACTACCTCTTAACTTATAAGAGTAGAAGGAAACATGAAATGATACCACAGGTATATTCCATACATAGAATCATGCCAAAGGAAGGAAGAGGTTCACATACCTCGCGACGATTATCGACAAGTAGCAAAAAGCTCCAAAGTACTTCAATCTTGATAGTTATTCCATCCTTCAAGTAGGATACGCTATACTTAGTACTTCAACCTATAATGGTCACAATACGTCCATTAATCTCTTACTTCAAACGTAGAATATTCTAAGTGCTATGTCGCTAAATTCTACGGAAAATCTGACAAAGACCTCCTTTGTTTCTACTTACTTTGCCACCTTTTCAAGGTCGAATACAATAACCAAACACGCCACATTTAAGGCCCAAACAATGCAATCAACAATAGGGATTACACGCCTACTAGACGCGTGTAAAATTCCGCCCCACAATAGATATCAAATTAATACAACTTACTAGGCCAATTCGCTAACTCAAGTACTACAACATCAATTCTTATCCAATTTCCATTTCAATCCAAGTTATTAACCTAACATGATATCAAGTCGCAATCGATTATAACTTCTATAATCTCCAAGTAATTAACATGCGACGATTCTAATTAACGACCAGTTAGTAATCCAACTTCACATGGCTTACATTACATTTCTGATTTAAGGCTACAAGCAATCCATAATACTTATAAACTTCAACATATCAACTTCATGCTAGCAACATGTAAAGCTAACAACAATATATATAATCTTGTAAAACTATTAAGAGACAAGATTATACCTCAACGAATCTCAATCCAACTCCAAATCCGAAGTCGCTTCCTTAGCAACTTAGAGCCTCTTCAAGACACTTCAATCCGCTACTTGAGACCCTTAGAACCATACCAACAACTTTCCTTCAAACTTCCAATCCAAAACCTAGAAAGCAACTAGGTTTTCACTTTGCGACTAATACGAAAACTATCTTTTTCCGAGATTTTTCTATTGAGATACACTTACAAAACACTCATGAACCTTGGTTTAAAATGTGGAGCTTAAAGAACAAGAAACGAAATTTTTTTCTTCTCTAAGGGCTAGAACCCGAGAGCACTATGTGGTGTTCTTCCAATTTTCTTGAAAATTTGGCTAAGTGTGGGACTTGTCTCACTACTAGTAGTATTATATAGGGACATGGAGGGTCAAGATACAACCAAATGGGTGGTTTGGATGAGCTCTAATTAAATATCAAGCCTTGTGAGTCCTTGACCAAGTCAACTTTCTCAAGCTTTCAAGTTGCAAAACTTGTCTTGCTAACAAAGGTCCAATGACCCTCTTGCCTTGCAAAATCGCCCAAGGCATCATTAAGGGGTGACACGTGTCGCCCTCCCATTCGTCACAATAATAAGTTTTACGACAATTCCATAATTCCGATAAAATTTTACAAGCCCCAAATATTAACACTGAGTTCTACGCACGCTCTAAAGCATGTCCTCGTAAATACGGTGTAACATTCTTCCCTTAGAAACATTCGCCCCGAATGTTCTTTCGGAGTCAAACTTATAATTAGCGACATAGTTTCCTTTCACAATCCCGACATACCAATAATGCCACACATGGCCCTAATACTCGCACACGCATATCCGTCCATCATAAGCCCAAAAGAGATTATCTTTTCGCATTTCCAACTCTTTCTAGCATATACATAGTCTCAATATAACTGCTTATGACATTTAAACATACCACAACTTTATCATGCATACAAATTTCTAAAGGGCCAAAGACATACCTGAATCATATAGGCGGTTCAAAGGACCGCTAAAATCGAACTCCCACCACGACTCGCCACGCCATCTGTATGAACCTCATGCCTAGCTATGGAGGGCGAAGAACCCGCAACTGATCCAGTAGACGGTGTTGTCCCACCAGGACCCCCTCTATAAGGACACTCTCTTAACATATGACCTAGACTACCACAAGAAAACAAGCACTGCACGCCGCGACATACCCTGTAATGTAACCTACCACATCTGGCGTTGAGGCACGCGTGGCCTCGATCGACCGAACCCCATCTCCCGAGGCTCAAGCTCTAGAGACTGACCGCCCCTGCATTCCCGGGTTGTAAAACCTCCGCCAAAAACTGTGGAGGAGCACTCGGTGGGCCGCAATGTAGACCTAGTTCGCTGCTGAGGCCGCCCGCTCGAACCGCCTCGAGACCCTGTCTCCGGTCCTCTGGGCCGCTGAGTCAATCTGATCCTCCTCTCTCTATCCTCTATCCTCTCGCGCATAGGCTGCATCTTAGCAATGTCCATACCGGGCCAAGAGCCACCCCAAGCATGCAAGAATCATATGACGGCCTAGCCCCATCACATAACGATGAACTCTATCCGCCATGTCGCCTACAATGGTGTGCGCTCGCCAATGAGTCAAACTCAAGGCTATACTCCCTGATAGTCCTCCCATTCTGCCTCAAGGTCAAAAATCTATCTACGCGGGCCCTCCTCATCCCATGAGGCAAAAAGTGATCCATAAAGGCCTCTGTGAACTCCTCCCAAACAGCTGGAAAGAGCATCATCCCTCTCGCAAGACTCCATGACTCAAACCAGTTCAACGCAATATCGCTGAACCCAGAAGAGGCTAGCATAATGCACTCGGTCTCAAGCCTTAAGAACTCGTGATAGTCCGTCAGTAGCCGAATGAACTCCCCGCGATCCTCCTCGGACCTCGAACCAGAAACTCGCGCATGACAACCCGTAAAATCCGGATCCGCAAACTGCCGCTCTAGGTTAGCCGCCGCTTCGTCGGCGCCGCTCGCTACTATCTTGGTCAATAACCGGATCGCCTCCCGTAGTCTCTATACTCGCCCCGGCCGTGGATGGAGGCTCGTGCCGAACCTTCGAGCTACCGCCGCCTCGGCCTTTCTAATACCGCCGGGCGTGGCTGAACTTCGCCGACCCGCCTACTACTCGGGCATAGTCCGTGCTCGAGCCCGAGTAACCCTTCGAGTACCGCTAGCGCCTCGCGCCGCTTTGCCCTTCGGGCCCCTGGTCGCTTCCGCGAGGCATAATCTACATAAGCGGGTCGAGAGGATTCAACCTACTATGACACTTTCATCGCACGATCTCAAAGAGAGAATAATGGAAACCAATCCTAAATGTCCTGTAGCCTCCTGATTATAGATGTGGTGCACAACACACCGATAATCAAGACTCTACTAGACACGGTCTGTAGACACTTTCCGAGGACTAATCGCTCGATACCACTTTTGTCACGACCGACCGGGCTCGCGATCGTGCCCTACACAGGCACCTTACGGTATACATCGAGATAATCAATGAACATACATGAAACTTATAAAATAAAACAACAGGAGATAAAATCAACAGGTTAGCCGATAAGGCTACCTCTTCAAATAAGTAAATACATACACGAAGCAGTTGCCTCCTTTCTTTTTACAAATTGACCCACAATACGTGACTACTGCACTTAAGAGTTTTAACATAACAATCGTATGGACAGGCCCCGCCATACCCCGAATATACATGAATCTACAACCTCGTGGAAAACCGCATCAAGAGATAAGCCTCCGAGCAAATGGAGCTTTTTCCCAAAATCAACCGAGATCCTAAGAGCAAGGATCACCAACTGGGTACCTAAAACTCGCGGCATGAACGCAGCTTCGGGGGTCGATAACAAAAATTTAATATGGAACGGAAATAAGGTACATTAAACAAAACATATCTGTATAAAAGCATGACAGGGGTAAGTATAAAAAGGGTAAATACCTGAACCTACCATGCCATTACCATCACGTGAACTTAGTCGTACCTTATTATCTTTTCCCACTTCTCAATAAAAGTTATAGTCACTTTCTTACGTACTTACTTCGGAAATCATCAAGTTCACTACCATATAACCTACTTACCTTACATAACCTACTCCGGCCCTTTATGGAGGGATTTATACGCCCGGCCCAATCTGGGACGCGATAAGGTCACATAGTCTGCCCATACAGGTATACTGCCCGGCCCATTTCTGGGATGATAATGTCATATAGTCTTCCCGTAAAGGTATACTGCCCGGCCCATTTCTGGGACGATAATGTCATATAGTCCGCGTGAGGTATCTCGCCCGACCCATTTCGGGACGATAATGTCATATAGTGCGCGTAAAGGTATACTTGTCCGCCCATTTCGGGACGATAATGTCATATAGTCTTCCGTAAAGGTATCTCGCCGCCCATTTCTTGGACGATAATGTCATATAGTGCGCTCAGAAGGTATACCGTCCGCCCATTTCGGGACGATAATGTCATATAGTCCGCCTAAAGGTATACCGCCCGCCCATTTCCGGGACGATAATGTCATATAGTCCGCGTAAAGGTATCTTGCCCGCCCATTTCTGGGACGATAATGTCATATAGTCTGCCCGTAAAGGTATACTGCCCGGCCCATTTCTGGGACGATAATGTCTTATAAAATCCGGGAATTTAACCCAACGTACTACGCACCTCTACTCCTTTAGAAATACTCTTTTTCAAATAAAACTTCCCAGATACTAGCAAATATAGTATCAAGTCCTATCCACCTTTCAAGACAAGTCACAATACCTTTTTAGAAATACATTTACCGGCTTCTAAATCAAGTGACTTCTTTATTAAAAACCTTAAGCAATTGGTACCTTTAAAACAATTTTCCCTTCTTATTTCAAATCATTTCTTTGCTTACATTATTAGAGAAAACCATTCTCTTAACCTTCCATAAAGCCGTTATAACCAACTTCCCATAAAGCCGTTATAACCCTTTATGGTTTTAGACCAACTCATTCCTTTTTATAACCAAGAGACTTCTACTCTTTGGAACCAAGTACTATATACTTTCAAATCAATTCTCTTAACTTTCAAAAAAAATACAATTAGTCTCTTAACCTTTAGAATTCGAGTGACTCCTTTTATTATAAAACCTTAGGCAATTGATGCCTAAAAATCAAGTTGCCTTTTCACTAAAATCAAGTCATTTATCTTTCCATAAAGCAAATATAACCAACTTCCCATAAAGTCGTTATATTCACTTTATACCTTAGCCAAAAATATAATTTCCTATCCAAGGGACTTATACGTTTAAAACGGAACAAGTATCACATACTTTAAAAATCTTCAAGTCCCTTAACTTAATAAAACTTAAGACATCCTTTATTCTTCCAAAGAAGTGAGTAAATCTCCTAACTCACCCGACTTGGCTATTCATAAAACTAGTAAAGGATATCAAGGTGTCAGACGTCACCGTACTACATACGTGCAACTAGTCATGCTCAAAAGATAGGAAAAGTTCTACATAGAGTAAATCACACAACTACCTCTTAACTTCTAAGAGTAGAAGGAAACATGAAATGATACCACAGGTATATTCCATACATAGAATCATGCCAAAGGAAGGAAGAGGTTCACATACCTCGCGACGATTATCGACAAGTAGCAAAAAGCTCCAAAGTACTTCAATCTTGATAGTTATTCCATCCTTCAAGTAGGATACGCTATACTTAGTACTTCAACCTATAATGGTCACAATACGTCCATTAATCTCTTACTTCAAACGTAGAATATTCTAAGTGCTAAGTCGCTAAATTCTACGGAAAATCTGACAAAGACCTCCTTTGTTTCTACTTACTTTGCCACCTTTTTCAAGGCCGAATACAATAACCAAACACGCCACATTTAAGGCCCAAACAATGCAATCAACAATAGGGGATTACACGCCTACTAGACGTGTAAAATTCCGCCCCACAATAGATATCAAATTAATACAACTTACTAGGCCAATTCGGCTAACTTGAAGTACTACAACATCAATTCTTATCCAATTTCCATTTCAATCCAAGTTATTAGCCTAACATGATATCAAGTCGCAATCGATTATAACTTCTATAATCTCCAAGTAATTAACATGCGACGATTCTAATAAACGACCAATTAGTAATCCAACTTCACATGGCTTACATTACATTTCGGATTTAAGGCTACAAGCAATCCATAATACTTATAAACTTCAACATATCAACTTCATGCTAGCAACATGTAAAGCTAACAACAACAATATATATATAATCTTGTAACACTATTAAGAGACAAGATTATACCTCAACGAATCTCAATCCAACTCCAAATCCGAAGTCGCTTCCTTAGCAACTTAGAGCCTCTTCAAGACACTTCAATCCGCTACTTGAGACCCTTAGAACCATACCAACAACTTTCCTTCAAACTTCCAATCCAAAACCTAGAAAGCAACTAGGTTTTCACTTTGCGACTAATACGAAAACTATCTTTTTCCGAGATTTTTCTATTGAGATACACTTACAAAACACTCATGAACCTTGGTTTAAAATGTGGAGCTTAAAGAACAAGAAACGAAATTTTTTTCTTCTCTAAGGGCTAGAACCCGAGAGCACTATGTGGTGTACTTCCAATTTTCTTGAAAATTTGGCTAAGTGTGGGACTTGTCTCACTACTAGTAGTATTATATAGGGACATGGAGGGTCAAGATACAACCAAATGGGTGGTTTGGATGAGCTCTAATTAAATATCAAGCCTTGTGGGTCCTTGACCAAGTCAACTTTCTCAAGCTTTCAAGTTGCAAAACTTGTCTTGCTAACAAAGGTCCAATGACCCTCTTGCCCTTGCAAAATCGTCCAAGGCATCATTAAGGGGGGGTGACACGTGTCGCCCTCCCATTCGTCACAATAATACGTTTTCCGACAATTCCATAATTCCGATAAAAATTTACAAGCCCCAAATCTTAACACTTGTGAGTTCTTACGTACGTTCTTAAAGCATGTCCTGTAAATACGGGGTGTAACAGTTCTTCTCATGCTTCTTGAGCTGTCGAGATGCGTACGCTATAACCTTACCCTGCTGCATCAACACACATCCAAGCCCGATGCCTGACGCATCACAATACACCACATAGCCGTCTAGGCCCTCTGGAAGAGTAAGAATCAAGGCTGCCAACCTCCTTCAAGAATCGGAAGCCCTCCTCACAAGCATCCGTCCACTGAAACTTAGCTGCCTTCTGAGTCAGCTTAGTCAAAGGTGCCGAAATAGAAGCAAACTTCTCCACGAACCTCCGATAGTAACCTGCAAGGCCCGTAAAGTCGCGCACTGCCGGAGTAAGAGGTCTAGGCCAACTCGATCGCCTCGATCTTGGCCAGTATCCACCCGAATACCATCGCCCCGACAATGTTCCCAGAAAAGCCACCAAGACAACCAAAACTCACATTTGGAAAACTTGGCGCATAAATCGCTGGTCTCGAGAACTCTCAAGACGCCTCTCAACGCTCTGACGCTCTCGCTTCCGAGCGAATAAACAAAGATGTCATCGATGAATACTATCACAAACGTATCCAAAATGGCTTGAACACTCGGTTCATCAAATCCATAAATACCACGAGCATTGGTCAAACCGAAGACATAACCACGAACTCATAAGGTTCGCACGTCCGAATGCGATCTAGGGACATCCGCTCTCTAACTCGCACTGATGATAGCCCGATCGCAGATCAATCTTGAGAAACATCTCGCACTCGCAAATGGTCGAACAAATCATCAATCACAGGAAGGGGTATCTGTTTAATAGTCACCTTGTTCACCGCTCAGTAATCAACACACGCGCTAGCTGCCCCGTCCTTCTTCTTCACGAACAATACCGGCGCTCCCCAGGGAGAAACACTGTTACACCCCGTAAGTCCAGGACATGAATAAGAGAATGTATATAAGGAATCAAGACTTGAAAGTTAGTACGAAAGGAAGAATTATTTTTCCGACGGAAAAATCTTCCGAACGCCGGAAAGGAAAAATATTCGTTGTTGAGAATTGGATTCTCAAAATGCATTATTTGAAGAGTATGGAACTTTTAACATTATGGAAATTTATTTTTACGGATTTGGTCATGTGGGGCCCACCCGAGGAATTTTATGTTTTGTGGGGCCCACGAGGGTTACGAAATTTTTATGGACGAATGAGAGGGCGACACGTGGCACCCCCACATATGGTCTTGGACGAATTAGAGGGAGGGTAAAATGGTCATTGACCATCTTGGAAGATAAGTCTTGCAAGCTTGATATAATTGACCAAAGTCAACTTGCCACTTGGGCTTAATCCTAGTGAAACTCACCCTAGCCACTCAAGTGTTGCAATCTAAACCCTCCATTGTGTTTTATATACCCAACTAGTAGCAAGACTTGGCATTTTACACTTAGAAAAATTAGAGAACCTTGTGTTCTTCAAGATATGCTCTCGGGTTTGACACTTTGCACACAAAAAAATTTGTAGTTCTGATCCTTTGTTCACAAGACTTTAACCCAATGTCCCTAAGGGTATTGTAAGGATATCTCAATAGAAAGATTTCGGAAAAATGGCGTTTTCGTATTAGTCGCAAGGCGGAAACTTGAGGAGTTCTTCAACTTTGAAGTTGGAACTTGAAGATGGGTTCTTCATAGTCTTCTAAGGAGTGCTTGGAGCGGATTGTAACTTAAGGAAAGGAGCTAAGAATTGCTAAGGCGCGCCTTTGAATCTTGGAAACTTTAAGGGCTTATAAAGGTATAAATTTTGTCGTTTTAATAGTTAAGACTTACTTATTGTTGTAGCTATGGATATTAGCAAGCATGAGTTATATAGTATGAAGTTTGATAATTATATCGCTATCGAACCCTAATCCGAAAACTAGCATGTTAGCCTTAAGATTACAATTCAAGTCGATTATTAGTTTAAGTCGTCGCGTGTTGTAGAAAGAAGGAAATTGTAGTTGTTGAAGTTGTTTATGACTATCTAACATGTTAGACCTTAGAACTTGGAATTGGAAAAGGATTGGAAAAAAGACTTTGAATTGTTGGTTGTTGTTGGCCGAGAATGGCTTGAATATGGAACTACTTCGTATTAATTGTGGGGCGGAATTTTACACGTATTGTAAGGCGTGTAAGCCCCTTTGTTTGGTTGTTGTTTTGAACCTTAAATGTGGCGTGTTGGTTATTGTATTCGGCCTTGAAAAAGGTGGCAAAGTGAGTAGAAACAAAGGAAGTGCTGCCCGATTTTCCGTAGAATTAGAGACCGTATACTTAGTATTATTCTACGTTAGAGACTAGAAGTTGATAGTCTTGTTGTGACCATTATAGGTTGACACTTCTACGTACGGCGTATTCGGCTTAGCTTGTGGATTTAGCCGAAAAGGTATGTGAACTATCTCCTCTTCTAGCATGATTCCTTAAGATAAAGAAAGTATTTTCTACTCCTTAAATGATCCATTCCTTGGTTGTATTTGGATTGCCTAAAGTAGAATTTGTTCTATGTACTTCCTTGATTGTACTTTGATGTTTAAATTGTAAGTTGTATAATCCATTGCCTTAGTGAAGTTTGGATTCTTAAAGAGTGGAAGTATTTTACTTAAAGTACATAGAGTCTTGAAAAGGAAGTGGTTTCCAAACCTTTTGGCTAGTGCCTTAGTTCCAAAACCTAAAGGTCATTATAATGACTTTAGGGGAGTCAAAGGAGTGATTTACTTAATTGTTTTAAAAGAGGAGAAATGACATGATTTAAGAGAAGTAACTTGTTTTAAAGGTGTGAGTTACTTAAGGTTTAAAAGTAGAAGAAACTTGTTTTCTATATATTAAGAGACTCGAAGTATTTTGAAAGTTAAGAAACTTGATTTGAAAGTTTGTGATACTTGGTTTTAAGTATAAGTCTCTTGGTTATAAAAAGAATGAAATTGTCTAAAAACCATAAAGGGTTATAACGGCTTTATGGGAAGTTGGTTATAACGGCTTTATGGAAGGTTTAGAAAGTTGTCTATTTTGATTAATGGGCATAAGTTGCCTTGATTGTGAAAATTTGAAGTTACTTGATTTCAAGCTTTGAAATGAGTTTTCTAAGAGTGTAGTAACTTACTTTGAAAAATAGACACACCTTGATACTACGGGTGTTAGTATCTTGGGGTATATTACATAAAAAGGAGTCTTTTGAAAAGAATGTACGTACGTAGTACTTTGGCTTGATTAATTGAGAATTAGTCTAAGTGTGCCTTGATAAGTACTTTGGCTTGATTAATTGAGAATTAGTCTAAGTGTGCCTTGATAAGTACTTTGGCTTGATTAATTGAGAATTAGTCTAAGTGTGCCTTGATAAGTACTTTGGCTTGATTAATTGAGAATTAGTCTAAGTGTGCCTTGATAAGTACTTTGGCTTGATTAATTGAGAATTAGTCTAAGTGTGCTTTGATAAGTACTTTGGCTTGATTAATTGAGAATTATTCTAAGTGTGTCTTGATAAGTACTTTGGCTTGATTAATTGAGAATTATTCTAAGTGTGCCTTGATAAGTACTTTGGCTTGATTAATTGAGAATTAGTCTAAGTGTGACTTGATAAGTACTTTGGCTTGATTAATTGAGAATTATTCCATGTGTGCCTTGATAAGTACTTTGGCTTGTTTAATTGAGAATTGCCTATGTGTGCTGGTAATAGCCGGTTGTGTGCTAGTGGTATAACATTCATTTCGGGGTCATTCCCCGGGTTTGTGGCATTTGCATATTCCGTGGATTTGCTACCCACGATGCGAGGAATACCTCATGCGAATCCGCGCGGCTTACGCGGTGAAATAGTCTCACGCGGCGGGTCCAAATTATGCGAGGAATACCTCATTCGAGTGCGTAATGACTTATGCGGTTGAAATAGTCCCATGCGAGGAATACCTCATGCGGTTCCACGCGACCTATGCGGGTGAAATAGTTCCAGGAGTAGGATTGCTTAATGACATCGCGCGTGGTCCCGCTGATAGTGAGCTTCCTAGTTTATATTGTAAGTATACCACTATTTACTCTCTTTGTTAGTAAGACACAGTGTACTGTATTTTGATTATCATGGACTGCCGGCAGTGAGGAAGGATTCCACGGGCATGATTGATATTATGGGCGTGAGACCCATGGTTATATTTTAGTAATGACTTTGGCACGCGCCCTCGACTTGATATGATCATATGTATCAGGTAATCGTAGGTTGGCTATCATACATGTCTCTGCTTTGTTTAGATCGTTATGATTTCATTACGATTTCATCGCTTTCACATACTTGGTACATTCTTCGCATCGACCTCTTTTCGGGCCGCTCACGCCGCAGTTTAGGTACGCTGTTTGGTGATCGGCAGTGTAGGACCGCCGTAGTTTTTGGATAGCTCCTTCGTCGGGAGTTTATCTTTTGGTATAAGTTCTTTCAAGATGTGCTTTTGTACGCTTATGGGTACGTGGCCTTGTCCCGTCATAGTTCAAGATAACTCTTAGAGGTCCGTATTCATATGCTGGATTGACTCATGTACGGTGTAGTGTCTTTGTTATGTATATTATACGGCAGCCTTGTCGGCTTTGCCCTTGCACGCACGATTGGAAAAAAAGGGTGTTATTTAATTTCCGCAGCTTTACTTAGTTGTTATGTAGAAGGTGCCTGTAGGCACCACCACGCCCGGTTCGGGGCGTGACAGAGTGGTATCAAAGCAGTCAGTCCTCGGAATGTCTACAGACTGTGTCTAGTAGAGTCTTGATTATCGGTGTGTTGCGCGCCACACCCATAAACAGTAGGCTACAGGACATTTAGGAGTTGGTTTCTATTCTTCTCACTCTAAGATCGTACATAGAGTCGTGTTAGTAAGATAATTCCTCTCGACGTGATTTTGTGTTACGCTTATGCCTCCGCGAGGGCAACACGCCCGAAGGGCAAAGGAGTAGCGAGCTACTAGTCGACTCGAGAGTTGATAGGGCTTATGCCCGTGGTATACCGGATGTTGTTCCGCAATGACGCAGTTCTTCTGCGCCAGTTTTGAGGTCGCAGCACTGAACCTCCGTTTCGCCAGAGAAGACTATGTGGTCGCGAGGTAAGCGGTTATGTTATTGACCAAGATAAGCGTGCTACGCTTCATCGCCAGGAGGTTATTCGGCCGATGCAGGCGGGTGTACAGAGGTAGAGGCCAACGCGAGATCGCGTAAGAGGCTAGACCGGTTGGTTATCCGGTGAGTTTTTGGACGAGCAAATTTCGGCAAAGAAGTGATATATTCATCCCACCTACCCAAGACGCACTTCGCAGAGCACGGGTGGGATATTGGACCCCACAAGGTATTTAGGAGCCGGTCCAAGCTCCAGGGGTCGAGGTTATCGGAGAGCAGGAGTTTCTCGCCGAGGCCACTTTTTCCTCAGTGTTTCCGATGTAGTAAGCGTCATTTGGGGAAATGCCGTTATGGCACAAGTGCTTGTTTTTATTGTGGCCGTCCGGGCCATATTCTGAGGGTATGTCCTTTTAGAAAGAGCACCGGTGAGGTGGCTCAGCCTATGAGGCCGATGGTTGATTCCCTTTCCTCCACAGCTGTGCGTTCCCCAGGGCAGGGTGTTCAGATGTTAGCCAGCCGTGGTAGAGGTCAGGGTGGAGTTTATAGTTCTGGCGGTCCTTCGAACCGCATAGCTGACGTGCCTACTAAGCAGGATCAGGAGGCAACATCTCATGGGGTTACAGGTATATTTTGATTCTTTTGAATCATACGTGCATTGATAGATTCAGATTTTGCCCTAGCATATATGTTTTCCCTTTGTTGCTAGCAGTTGTAAGTGATAGTACCCCCAGAGGTAGGAATACTTTGATTAGTAAAGTGAAAAGTAAGAATGTTGACAATAATGGTAAGTGAACTGAGACTATAGTTGTGTAGAGTTCACAAGTTGTAATTACCCCGTAACAGTGTAAGACCAATAGGGAAGATTGTACAGTAGGAATACTTTGGCTCATGTGACGAACCTCTAGTGAATAGGGGATAGGGTAAGAAGTACCTTGAGATAAGAGAGAGATTTATTTCAGACTAAGAATGAGAAGTTAAGTGTGACGTTGGGTCGGGTTGTGGACTCATTTCGGGTCAGCCGGTGGTATGGAATGGGGTGATGTCAGTTGGTAGTGGTCCCGCTATGTGATAGGGTCACGAGGATGCCAGGCCCAAGTTGAGTTAATCGATGTACGAGTTCGTGGATGCGTTCCACCGGAACTAGGTCGTAGGGACCGAGAAGAGCCTTAACGGGAATGTAAGTAACAATATGGCCAAGTTTGGATAGTAACTCCAAGGATTGGAGAACAGAAACAATATTTGAGATTTTGGTAAGTGTACTAGATAAGTTTTAAGGTACGAGAAAGTATGACAAGTAAGGAAAGAAAGGAACCTTTAAGGATCCCGTGTTTGGGAAGACTGTAACCTTCGAGTTTTGTGAGAAGGGACCACGGACGGAAGGTCCATTATTATGTTCACGTGTGTTATGAGGTGGCCATGTGTGGCATCGTTGGTCTTGTACAGTGTTGATTGTTAGGCATAGTATAGAGATTGTGCCGGAGTGGGTATAGCTTGAAAACCGACTAAGAACATTCGGGGACGAATGTTTCTAAGGGGGGAAGAATGTTACACCCCGTAAGTCCAGGACATTAATAAGAGAATGTATATAAGGAATCAAGACTTGGAAGTTAGTACGAAAGGAAGAATTGTTTTTCAGACGGAAAAATCTTCCGAACGCCGGAAAGGAAAAATATTCGTTGTTGAGAATTGGATTCTCAAAATGCATTATTTGAAGAGTATGGAACTTTTAACATTATGGAAATTTATTTTTACGGATTTGGTCATGTGGGGCCCACCCGAGGAATTTTACGTTTTGTGGGGCCCACGAGGGTTACAAAATTTTTATGGACGAATGAGAGGGCGACACGTGGCACCCCCACATATGGTCTTGGATGAATTAGAGGGAGGGTAAAATGGTCATTGACCATCTTGGAAGATAAGTCTTGCAAGCTTGATATAATTGACCAAAGTCAACTTGCCACTTGGGCTTAATCCTAGTTAAACTCATCCTAGCCACTCAAGTGTTGCAATCTAAACCCTCCATTGTGTTTTATATACCCAACTAGTAGCAAGACTTGGCATTTTACACTTAGAAAAATTAGAGAACCTTGTGTTCTTCAAGACATGCTCTCGGGTTTGACACTTTGCACACACAAAAATTTGTAGTTTTGATCCTTTGTTCACAAGACTTTAACCCAATGTCCCTAAGGGTATTGTAAGGATATCTCAATAGAAATATTTCGGAAAAACGGCGTTTTCGTATTAGTCGCAAGGCGGAAACTTGAGGAGTTCTTCAACTTTGAAGTTGGAACTTGAAGATGGGTTCTTCATAGGCTTCTAAGGAGTGCTTGGAGCGGATTGGAACTTAAGGAAAGGAGCTAAGAATTGCTAAGGCGCGACTTTTGAATCTTGGAAACTTTAAGGGCTTATAAAGGTATAAATTTTGTCGTTTTAATAGTTAAGACTTACTTATTGTTGTAGCTATGGATATTAGCAAGCATGAGTTATATAGTATGAAGTTTGATAATTATATTGGCTATTGGAACCCTAATCCGAAAACTCGCATGTTAGCCTTAAGATTACAATTCAAGTCGATTATTAGTTTAAGTCGTCGCATGTTGTAGAAAGAAGGAAATTGTAGTTGTTGAAGTTGTTTATGACTATATAACATGTTAGACCTTAGAACTTGGAATTGGAAAAGGATTGGAAAAAAGACTTTGAATTGTTGGTTGTTGTTGGCCGAGAATGGCTTGAATATGGAACTACTTCGTATTAATTGTGGGGCGGAATTTTACACGTATTGTAAGGCGTGTAATCCCCTTTGTTTGGTTGTTGTTTTGAGCCTTAAATGTGGCGTGTTGGTTATTGTATTCGGCCTTGAAAAAGGTGGCAAAGTGAGTAGAAACAAAGGAAGTGCTGCCCGATTTTCCGTAGAATTAGAGACCGTATACTTAGTATTATTCTACGTTAGAGACTAGAAGTTGATAGTCTTGTTGTGACCATTATAGGTTGACACTTCTACGCACGCGATTCGCTTAGCTTGTGGATTTAGCGAAAAGGTATGTGAACTATCTCCTCTTCTAGCATGATTCCTTAAGATAAAGAAAGTATTTCCTACTCCTTAAATGATCCATTCCTCGTTGTATTTGGATTGCCTAAAGTAGAATTTGTTCTATGTACTTCCTTGATTGTACTTTGATGTTTAAATTGTAAGTTGTATAATCCATTGCCTTAGTGAAGTTTGGATTCTTAAAGAGTGGAAGTATTTTACTTAAAGTACATAGAGTCTTGAAAAGGAAGTGGTTTCCAAACCTTTTGGCTAGTGCCTTAGTTCCAAAACCTAAAGGTCATTATAATGACTTTAGGGGAGTCAAAGGAGTGATTTACTTAATTGTTTTAAAAGAGGAGAAATGACATGATTTAAGAGAAGTAACTTGTTTTAAAGGTGTGAGTTACTTAAGGTTTAAAAGTAGAAGAAACTTGTTTTCTATATATTAAGAGACTCGAAGTATTTTGAAAGTTAAGAAACTTGATTTGAAAATTTGTGATACTTGGTTTTAAGTATAAGTCTCTTGGTTATAAAAAGAATGAAATTGTCTAAAAACCATAAAGGGTTATAACGGCTTTATGAGAAGTTGGTTATAACGGCTTTATGGAAGGTTTAGAAAGTTGTCTATTTTGATTAATGGGCATAAGTTGCCTTGATTGTGAAAATTTGAAGTTACTTGATTTCAAGCTTTGAAATGAGTTTTCTAAGAGTGTAGTAACTTACTTTGAAAAATAGACACACCTTGATACTACGGGTGTTAGTATCTTGGGGTATTACATAAAAAGGAGTCTTTTGAAAAGAATGTACGTACGTAGTACTTTGGCTTGATTAATTGAGAATTAGTCTAAGTGTGCCTTGATAAGTACTTTGGCTTGATTAATTGAGAATTAGTCTAAGTGTGCCTTGATAAGTACTTTGGCTTGATTAATTGAGAATTAGTCTAAGTGTGCCTTGATAAGTACTTTGGCTTGATTAATTGAGAATTAGTCTAAGTGTGCCTTGATAAGTACTTTGGCTTGATTAATTGAGAATTAGTCTAAGTGTGCCTTGATAAGTACTTTGGCTTGATTAATTGAGAATTAGTCTAAGTGTGCCTTGATAAGTACTTTGGCTTGATTAATTGAGAATTATTCTAAGTGTGCCTTGATAAGTACTTTGGCTTGATTAATTGAGAATTATTCTAAGTGTGCCTTGATAAGTACTTTGACTTGATTAATTGAGAATTAGTCTAAGTGTGCCTTGATAAGTACTTTGGCTTGATTAATTGAGAATTATTCCATGTGTGCCTTGATAAGTACTTTGGCTTGTTTAATTGAGAATTGCCTATGTGTGCTGGTAATAGCCGGTTGTGTGCTAGTGGTATAACATTCATTTCGGGTCATTCCCTGTTTGTGGCATTTGCATATTCCGTGGATTTGCTACCCACGATGCGAGAATACCTCGCGAATCCGCGCGGCTTACGCGGGTGAAATAGTCCAATGCGGGCGGGTCCAGCCTATGCGATGAATACCTCATGCGAGTCTGTAAGGGCTTATGCGGGTGAAATAGTCCCATGCGAGGAATACCTCACGCGGGTCCACGCGACCTATACGGGTGAAATAGTCCTGCGAGTAGGATTGCTTAATGACATCGCGCGGTGGTCTGCTTTGATCGTGAGCTTCCTAGTTTATATTGTAAGTATACCACTATTTACTCTCATTGTTAGTAAGACACGATTATCGTAATTTGATTATCATGGATCGCCGTGAGGAAGGATTCCACGCATGATTGATATTATGGGCGTGAGACCCATGGTTATATTTTAGTAATGACTTTGGCACGCGTCCTCGACTTGATATGATCGTTATGTATTGTATCGTAGGTTGGCTATCATACATGTCTCTGCTTTGTTTAGATCGTTATGATTTCATTACGCATTTCATCGCTTCACATACTTGGTACATTCTTCGCATCGACCTCCTTCGCGGGCTGCGTTACGCCGCAGTTTAGGTACGCTGTTTGGTGATCGGCAGTGTGTAGGACCGCCGTAGTTTTGGATAGCTCCTTCCGTTCGGAGTTTATCTTTTTGGTATAAGTTCTTTCAAGATGTGCTTTTGTACGATTATGGGTACTGCGGGCCTTGTCCGTCATAGTTCAAGATAACTCTTAGGTGCAGTATTCATATGTGGATTGACTCGTACGGTGTAGTATCTTTTGTTATGTATATTATATGGCAGCCTTGTCGGCTTTGCCCTTGCACGTACGATTGGAGAAAAAAAAAAGGGGTGTTATTTAATTTCCGCAGTTTACTTAGTTGTTAAGGTAGAAAGGTGCCTGTAGGGCACCGCCACGCCCGGTTCGGGCGTGACATCCACTAGGCTGATGAAGCCCTTTCTCCAAAGAAATCTCTCACTGGTCCTTCAACTCTCTCAACTCGGCGGTGCCATTACGTATGGCGAATGGATATAGGCCGAGTGTCCGCAAAGACATCGATACAAAACTCTATCTCCTCTCGGGAGGATACCCGGAGGTCGTCTGAAACACATCCGGGAACTCTCGACCATCGAACCGATGAAAATCTGGTATCGCAGCCTCAGTATCAAATACCCGAATGAGATGGTAGATATACCCCTTCTGCACCATCTTCCTAGCCTTGAGGTAAGAAATAAACCTACCCCTCGGCAACACAGTGTTCCCCTCCCACTCAATAACCGGCCTCAGAAATCGAACTGTACCAACCTCGCCCTGCAATCCACATTGGCGTAGCAAGAAGCTAGCCAATCCATACCCATGATCACATCGAAATCAGTCATATCCAACTCTATCAAGTCGGCTAGGGTCTGACGACTGCATATAGTCACCGGACAAGCCCTATATACTCGCTCAGCTACCACCGAATCACCCACTGGCGTAGCTACCTCAAAAGGGTCTATGGACTTAGGCTCTACCCCTATCCTACTAGCAATATGGGGAGATATATAGGACAAGGTAGAACCCGGATCTATCAAGGCATACACGTCACAACATGAAACTGATAAAGTACCTGTGACGACATCCGGTGACGCTTACGTCCTCGGTGGCCGGACAAGTCATAAATGCGTTCGAGGACCGCTAGAACTAGACCCGCCACGACCTCTGCGCGACTGCTGGTCCTCGAGCACCCCGCCCGGCGAGTAATCGTAGGAGATGAAGACCGGCGAAGACCCAGTGCCGACCCTACCATCTGCGGCGCCTCGCCTGACGGTCCAGATAGTGACCGCTGCCGCAAGTGTAGCAAACTCAAGTAGTACCACAACTCCCGTGATGGAATCTACCACACCGACACACCGAGGACTCGATCGGTTAGCACCTCGCTACTCGAAGTCCAAGCCACGGGCCCCGACCGCCTCAATACCTACCGCCCCAAGACGGTAGAGTGCTCGAGCCGGCTGTGGTGCAAATCTAGTTCGCCTTGAGATCGCCCACCCCGAGAGCTACCAAAAGATCCGCCGCCTTGGCCTTCTTCTGGCTGATATCGGCCAACTCGTCGCCTCTACGCTCCGCACCCGCGCACGAATCAACGCGGCAATGTCCATGCCCGGCTGAAGAGCCACACCTGAGCAAGACTCTGCCAAGTAGTCATCCAGTCCCGTGACGTAGCGGTGCACTCTATCCTCCATATCTGCCACTAACGCAGGGACATATCGAGCCAACGAGCCGAACTCCACGTTGTACTCAACCGCACGCCCTCCTCGCTCTCAAAGATCGTAAACCCGCCGCCCGCGTTTCCTCATCGGCGGAGGCAAGACGTGGCTGAGAAAAGCCTCCGAGAACTCGTCCCATACCGCTGGAAGTGCATGCTCTCCCCGGGACAGCTCCCACGAATCAAACCAATCGACTGCAGTATCACGCAGCCGATGTGAACCTAAGACCACTGACTCTTTGAAGCCCGATCACTCATGATCCGTCAGAGTCGCGGATGAACTCCTGCGGATCATCCCAGGCCTCGACCGTAGAACTCGGGCGGCTACAACTCGTAAAATCCCGTAGTCTCAAGCCGTCCGACCGGGTGAACCACGGGTGCATCGAACCGCCGGCCCACCTATCCTCATGTCTGGCCACAATCCTGGCTAGTAACTGGGCCATCTCTCTGTAACCCATCTCCTCTCGCCTGTGCCGTGGATGGGAGGCGCAGTATCGTGGGTCTCGATGGCCGCCGCGCTCTAAACTCTGCTGGCCGGCGGCGTGTAGAACTCGCCGTCGAGGTATCGCCTGTAAAGTTCGGGCACAGGCCCTCGTGACCCTCGGTGTCCTACTAGCAGCTCCCTCGGCTGCCTTGCCCTTCTGGGCCCGGGTTGCCTTGCGTGGAGGCATAACTGGTACAGAAAAGAAATACGTTAGAGGGGTCCAACTTATAACACAGCTCTAAGGCACGATCTCAGAGTGAGAAGAATGGAAACCAATCCTAAATATCATATAGCCTCCTGATTATTGGTGTGGTGCACAACACACCGATAATCAAGACTCTACTAGATACGGTCTGTAGACACTTTCCGAGGATTAACTGCTCTGATACCACTTTTGTCACGACCCGAACCCGGGCCCGTGACTGGTGCCTTACCCGGGCACCTAAGTAGACATACATCAGAGTAACCAGCGGAATATAAAAGCAAGACATGAAACAATTATGAAATGAGAAACAGTTTATCCAAGAAAAGATTGCCTTTCGACATGTATATATACATCAAGAGTGAACAGTTACATCCCAACTTTACAACAGGACTACAGACCTCTAGGAATGTAAACAACTATGGCGGGACAGGGCCCCGCCATACCCTGAATGTACATAAAGCTACAATGACAGGGAGATCATACCCAAAAGATAAGCCTCCGAGAAGCGGGCTTTCCAAAAGCGAACGGTGATCCTAGGAGCGGATCAACAACAGAGTACCTCTACTGCGCAGCATGAACGCAGCCCGAAGGAGGTCGATAACAGTACCAAGTATGTGAAATCAGAAAGTACTTAAATGAAATCATATCATTTTAAAACCAATTTTACAAATATGTACGAAACAACCAATGTAACGCACATAGTGCCACAAAGATAACCAAGAGCAAAATAGATATAACATAACTGTCTTTTCTAGGCCGCTAATGATCGAAGCAAGGCCATTCGCCCATAGTATCATTATGCGTGCCTAATCCTGGAACTCCCGCAGTCCGCATAGGCCACATAGGCCCGCATGAGGTATTCCTCGCATCGGGGGTAGCTAACCCGCTGCATCATCCTGGACCCCCGAAATCCGTGATACCCTATGGACCGCATGAGGTATTCTCGACGGCAGAATACACCCGGCGTGATCAATCCTGGAACTCCCGCACTCGCATAGGTCATATGGACCGCATGAGGTATTCCTCGCATCGAGGGTGGCAAGTCCTCGGCATCATAACAAGTCGGGGTATGTGATAATAAGAAGATAACCGCTTATCGTTTAACAACGTAAGCACAACAAGAATAACCCTCTTACACAAACATCACAAGACACTAACACACGTAGCATCATAACATGTTTACTTATCAAACCATCTTACTACACTTTCCAGAAATCAATACAAGACTTTCATAAACAAATAAGTAAACCGTCCCTTTTATCTTTCTTAAGTCGTTATACCTAACTTCCCATAAAGCTAGTATAACTCTTAAGCTTTTAAAACCAAGTATTACTTTTCTTTCAAAAATGATTCATAACTCTTTTGAAATATTTCCAAGATTCTTATCATTTAAAACTCAAGTCAAAAGACATCAAAGTAAAACCAAGTTTAGTTAACACATGTACGTCTACCGTACTATATATATTTCAAAAGTATCATGCTCAAGAGGATAGGAAGAATCACATACCTCCTCGGCTAAATCCACCTGCCAAGTCGAATATGTCGCGCGCAGAGTATCAACCTATAATAGTCAAATATGTCTATCAACGACTAGACTACTTCGTAGAATATTCTAAGCAGAAGGTTCTCTATTCTACGGAAAATTGGGCAGCATTTCCCTACCCGTCAAACTACACAAGTCTACTGTAAATACAGTCCTATGTAAGTACAGTTCAATTCTCTTCTTTTATACCATCCTTCTATATATCTTATACTTAATTCTAAACTACAACAATATGTAATCTCCAATTACAATAGAAGGACAAAGATTATTACCTCGATAAGCCCAAAATTATCCAAGATTATATGTCGATCCTGAGCAACGTTTAGCTCCTATTCTGTACGCTCCAATTCGCTCCAAGAAACCCTTAGAAGTTTCTAAACAACTTCTACTTAATACTTCAACCAACTATGAAGATTTTCCTAGGGTTTCGTTTTGTGGCTAAAGGAAATAAAGTAGTATTTCCGGGCTTTTAGTATAGAGGTAACTTTGGAATACTACAAGGGATTTTTGGCTAAGGTATTTGGGATAGCAACAATACTTGAAGACAATTTTTCTACCAAGGGGGGGGGGTGTGTTTCGGACGAGAGGCTTCTAAAAGGGGGGAGGGAGTTGGGACGAAACTACTACAAAAGGGGGAGGGATTTTTGAGACTTGGAAATTGTTAAGTGGATGAAGAAGTCTTGCACTTAAGGGGGGTATTTATAGGACCTTCAATGGCCAAGATTAAAATATGTGTAAGGTGTAGATTTGGTTGCTTGTGCAAGTGAAGTCTTCCAACCAAGTGTCTACCACAACTTTGGGACATATGTCCACCACAACTTTGGGACATATGTCCACCACAACAATGAGCCATGTGGCTAGCCACTTGCTCCTCCAAAAACCGTCCAAGGCACCTCCACTTGCCCCACAAAATATCTTCCAAGACTTTGACTAATTGACTTGGCCACTTGCCCATAATTTTCGTCCAACATGTGCCACCTAAGGGTGACACATGTCGCCCTCCTATTGGTCCAAAATATTTCATCTCTCGAAAAAATCCGTAATTGGTTAAAATATTAAAAACGTAAAATTTCCTTCACAAGGTTCGGAATCTTTTCCGTTGAAAGTTCACAATTTCATCCTTAACCTAATTAGGGCTTATACAATTGTACGTACGTCCTCACATACATACTCTGGAACTACGGGGTATAACAAAAATCAAGGCTTATAGTATTAACACCTCGTAGCATACACTCTTTAAAATCATGTCGCTTATACTTATAAAATCATGTCATCAATACTTTAGAAATCAAGTCCCATAACTTGAAAAATAAAGTTTCAAAATCCTTAAAAGACAACCAAAGTTCATAGTCTTAAAACTTCATAACATACATTCTTTAAAGTCCATTTACTTATACTTATAAAAAAAAATATAAAGTTCCATACACTTCCAAAACCAAGTAACTTATTCTCTTAAAATCATATAACTTCCACTTTTAAAATCAATCTCCTTTTCACATATAAATTCAAGTCATTTTCGAACATAAAATCCACTTACTTACTTTAAATAAATCAAGACACATAGCTTTAAATCAAATCTCATAATTTCCTAACCATTCTTACCAACATCTCCCATAAGACTTGGTAAGGACTTAGGACAATTTAACATACTTTTAACTTAGGATCAACAATGTGAATACTTCTTAACTTCTAAGAGTAGAAGGAATCATGAAATACTATCACATGGATATTTCATACGTAGGATCATGCCAAAGAAAGAAGGGGTTCACATACCTCGCGACGACTAGCGACAAGTTGCAAAATGCTCCAAAGTACTATAACCTTGCTAGCCTTTCCACCCTTCAAGTAGAATACGCTACTCGTAGTACTTCAACCTATAATAGTCATAACACGTCCATTAACCTCTAGCTTCAATCGTAGAATATTCTAAGTGCTAAGTCACTAAATTCTACGGAAAATCGGACAACACTTCCTTTGTTTCTACATACTTTGCCACCTTTTTCAAGGCCGAATTCAATAACCAAACACGCCACATTTAAGGCCCAGCCAATGCAATTAACAATAGGGGATTACACGCCTACTAGGCGTGTAAAATTCCGCCCCACAAAAGATATCAAACTAATACAAACTACTAGTCCAATTCGGCCACATTGAGTACAATAACACCAATTCTTATCCAATTTCCATTTCAATCCAAGTTGTTAGCATAACATGATATCAAGTCGCAATCGATTATAACCACTATAATCTTCAAGTAAGTAACATGCGACGATTCTAATAAACGACCAAATTGTAATCCAACTTCACAAGGCTTAAATGACATTTCGGATTTAAGGCTACAATCAATCCATAATACTTAATAAACTTCAACACATATACTTCATGCTAGCAAACATGTAAAGCTAACAACAACATATAATCTTGTAACACTTAAGAGACAAGATTATTACCTCAACGATTCTTAGTCCAACTTCAAATCCAAAGTCGCTCCCTAGAAACTTAGAGCCCCTCCTTGACACTCCAATCCGCTACTTGAGACCCTTAGAACAACACCAACAAATTTCCTTCAATCTTCCAACCAAAACCTAGAAAGGCAACTAGGTTTTCATCTTGCGACTAATACGAAAACTATCTTTTTCCGGGATTTTTCTATTGAGATTCACTTACAATACCCTCATGAACCTTGGTTTAAAGTGTGGAGCTTATTGGACAACAAACAAATTTTTTTCTCCTTGTACCCTCTCAAACCCGAGAGCTAGCTTAGCAAGAACAAGAGTTCTTCAAATTTTTCTAAGTGTAAATGCCTTGTATTGCTACTTAGGATGACTATATAACAACATGGAGGGTTAAGATTAGAACACTTGTGAGGTTTGGATGAATTTTCATTTAAAAATCTAGCCAAGTGGCCCCTTTGACTAAGTCAACATTGTCAAGCTCTTCAAGTTGCAAGACTTGTCTTCCTAACAAGGGTCAAATGACCCTTTTGCCCATGCCTAATTTCGTCCAAGGCAACATAAGGGGGGGTGACACGTGTCGCCCTCCCATTCGTCACAATATTACGTTTTCCGACAATTCCATAATTCCGATAAATTTTTACTAGTCTCAAATCTTAACATTTGGAATTCTTACGTACGTTCTTAACACATGTCCTGTAAATACGGGGTGTAACAATACCTTTATGGGCAGACTATATGACATTATCGCGTCCCAGGAATGGGTCGGGCAGTATACCTTTATGGGCAGACTATATGACATTATCGCGTCCCAGGAATGGGCCGGGCAGTATACCTTTATGTGCAGACTATATGACATTATCACGTCCCAGGAATGGGCCGGCCAGTATACCTTTATGGGCAGACTATATGACATTATCGCGTCCCAGGAATGGGCCGGGCAGTATACCTTTATGGGCAGACTATATGACATTATCGCATCCCAGGAATGGGCTGGGCAGATACCTTTATGGGCAGACTATATGACATTATCGCGTTCCAGGAATGGGCCGGGCAGTATACCTTTATGGGCAGACTATATGACTTTATCGCGTCCCAGAATGGGCCGGGCAGTATACTTTCGTGGGAAGACTTTTGTATGACTTCGCTGTGTCCCGCAAATGGGCCGGGTTACTGTTATACCCCGTATTTCCAGAGTATGTACGCGGGGACGTACGTAGAAAAGTTTGTGCCTTAAAGTGCTTGGCCGAATTTTATTTGTGCATAACACCCGGTTAGAGTCGTTTTTCGACGAAACGTTTTCGCAGCTTTCGTAGGGAAAATTCCGGCTATGTTATTTTTAATTTTTGCGGATTTTTCCGAGAGACGAAACATTTTGGACCAACGAGAGGGCGACACTTGTCACCCTCTCATTGATGGAGTGTGGGCGGTTGGCTTGGACGAATTGGTGACAATTTTGTCAAGTAGTAGGTAGGATATTTTGTGTGTTAGTTGGTTAGGGGCACTTGGCAAGATCTTGGCCCTACACTTGCTATGCACTTGGCTAGATCTTGGCCATTGGTTGGCCTTGGCTTGTGCTATAAATACCCCCCTTAGGATGACTTCTTCATCCATTCCAAATATGTTCCAAGTCTTGCTATCCTTCCCCTCCCCTCTTGTTTGACTCTCGTCCAAGAGCCCCCCCTCCCTAGATAGGCCCTTGTGGCCGAGAGCCTCCCCCCCCCTAGCCTAGTTGTTTTCGTATAATACCCCCCCTCTTGGTAGAAATACTCTCAAAAGTATTGTTATAATGCCCAAATTACCTTAGCCATATACCTTGTTGTATTCTAAGGTTATACCTATACGAAAAGCCCAGAAATACTATTATACTTACCGTCAGTCACCAAACCGAAACCCTAAGGAAAATCTCCATGGTTAGTTGGAGTTGTATGTAGAAGTTGGTTAGAACTTCTAAGGGTAGTTTGGAGCGGGTTGGAGCGCACGGAGTTGGAGCTAAACGATTGCCCAGGATCGACTTTAACTAGGATAATTATGGGCTTATCGAGGTAATTATCTTGTCCCTCTATTGTAATTGGAAATTGCATATTGTTAGAATATATAGTTGAAGTATACTATATATAGAACTGAGCGTAGTTATCGGCAATGCCTCACGGCTTAAGCCTGAATAATACTTACGGCAATGTCTTGCGACTTAAGCCTGAATTGAAAGAAGAATACTGAACTGTAATTACATAGGGCTGTATTACAGTAGACTTGTGTAGTAGTACCGTGGAGTAGAATTGTACCCGTTAGGGTTAGATGTATAACCCCCCCCTGGTTGGCTTGGTAGCCGGCCTCGATAGAGGAGGAGATTTACGCTGTCATGGGGGAGGTCTTGCGAATTTTCGGTAGAATATTCTACGATGAGATCTAAATGTTAATAAGCGCCTTGTGGCCTTATAGGTTGAAGTACTACGTGTGGCGCGATCTACTTGGCTTAAGGAGTAGCCGACGGTTGGATGTACTTGGAGCGTTTTGCTATTAGTCGATACTCGTCGCGAGGTATGTGAACCTCTTCCTATCTCTTCTAGCATGATATGTGTGAAATATGTAGTACGCAGACGCATACGTGCTAAACGTATTTGATTGGTGTAAAACATAAAGTGTTATAACGGCTTTATGGGAAGTTGGTTATAACAGCTTTATGTTGGTAAGAAAATACATGTGGTTTTTAAAAGGTAACTGATTTGAACTATAACTGGCTTGTTATGTGTTAATAAAGAACTTGAAGTATTTCAAAAGATTTTTGAATCATTTTGAAAGAAGAAGTAATATTTGGTTTTGAAAACTTAAGAGTTATACTAGCTTTATGGGAAGTTAGGTATAACGGCTTAAGAATGTTTCTTGATTTCGAAATCGAATGTGTATCGACAAACCATCTAGCGTTAATAAAAGGAAATGTTTTGAATAATTAAGTATTATTAAAACCAGAGAAACTTCCATCCGCATAGAAGCTAAGATGAGACAAAATGATATTTCCTAGATCATGGTCATTGTAATAAGATTGTAATAAACAAGAATATCCTACTCACATATAAGGCTTAGGTTTCTCATTGTTTAAAGGAGAATTATATTCTTAAATGAATAAGACTATGAACTACTAAACCTTTCTAAAAATGAGAAACTTGAACATTGAAAATTAGGCAAACTTGAACATTGGAAAAGAATGTTGCTACTTGATTTTACAAAGAGGAGTAATTGATTTACTTAAAAAAATAATCACTCTATTTTCATATACTACGGGTATTGTGTGACTTTTGTGAAAGTAACGTATCTTTTAAAGAGTTAATGTATGAAGTACTTTGGGGATAAAAACCCGATCTTGTTAATCATATAGTAGGAAGTACCTTGTGTGAACAACTTGATTGTATTGGTTTGTGATAGCCTTGTAATACTTTCTTGTTGCTTTGATAAGTAAACGTGTTAGGATGCTACGTGTGTTAGTATCTTGTGATGTTTGTGTAAAGGGGTTTCCCTTGATTGTGCTTATTAACTATCAGTCGTTATGATAGTATTGTGTCATTCTTCTCTTGAGTTGATTCCGGGTGTTAAGCTGCCCTCAGATGCGGGGTAGACTCATGGGGGTCGATGGACCTATGATTCGAGATTACCTCGCAGTCCCGGGGCCTACGCGAGCTACGAGTTCGTGTTAGTGTGCGTCCTTTATGGGCATGCGGTCTTGTGGCCATGCGGACTCGGAAGTCGGGGACGATGCCGGAGTAGCTACCTCGATGCGGGAATGCCACGCGGGCGAAGAGATTGGCCTACGCGGAGTGCGGGAAGTTCGGGACTAGACGCGCGCATTAGATACTGCGGGCAAGTGGCCAGCTTTGATCATGTGACGGTCTAGACAGATCTTATGATACAGTTCATGACCTTGTTGGTACTTTGGGTGTTAGTAGTCGGCTATGCCTTCGTACTTACCCCGTACGGTGTTATTATGGCACAGGTGGGACCTGGTGTTCATGTGTGTTCCTTGGTGCTTTTATATCATAAACTGCCGGCAGTGAGGAATGTGTCCCACGGGCACGATTGATGTTGTGGGCGTGAGACCCACTGTTATGTTCTTTTGTGATGACTTGAGGGCGTGAGTCCCTGACTTGATATGACTGCTTAGTTATTGTAAAACTGTAGTTTGGTTATCATACATGTCTCCTGCTTTGTATAGACTACTATGATTTTATTTACAGTAATTATTTTCAGTTTCACATACTGACGGCACTGACCGGGCTGCGTTCATGCCGCAGTAAAGGTACACGATCGTTGATCCTCGCTCTTAGGGTCACAGTTCAGCTTTTGGGAAGCTCCGTTTCTCCGGAGGCTTATCTTGGTATAGTCCCCTGTTGTTGTAAGTGCTTACATTCAGGGGTATGACGGGGCCCTGTCCCGTCGTTGTTGTCGTATCATTTCTTAGAGGTCCAGTAATCTTGTTGTGGCGGGGTTTGTAAAAGGATCAAACCGTTCTTTTGTAAAAGTGGTTATTTATATATGCCAAAGGCAAGCTTTCTCGATTGCTTTTGTACTTCACTTGTTTCATGTATGTGTTTTATGTTCCACGATTACTGATGTTGTGTCACTAGGTGCCCGGTAAGGCACCGCCACGCCCGTTTGGGTCGTGACAAAAGTGGTATCGAGCGATTAATCCTCGGAAAGTGTCTACTGCATCGTATCCAGAGTCTTGATTATCGGTGTCTTGCGCACCACACCAATAATCGTGAGGCTATAGGATATTTTAGGATTGGTTTCTATTCTTCTCACTCGAGATCGCGCCGCAGAGCCGTGTTGTAAGTTGGACCTCTAACGTATTTCTTTCCCTTACCGTTATGCCTCCGCCAGAGGCAACCCGCCCAGAGGCAAGGCACCGAGGAGCCGCGAGTAGAGTTCAGAGGGTCGAGGCACAGCCCAATCTTTACCTAGGGTAGTGCTTCATTCGGGATTTCGCGACGTCACTAGCCCCGCAGAGTTTGGCACGGCAGCGGTCCATCGCGCCATGATATATGAACCTTCGCCTAGCATCGAATGAATATAGATTGCCAAGAGACAACCCTGTTACTAGCTATAGATTTGGCTACCAGAGAGTATACCTTAAGTGCTATGTTCTGATAGCAGTGTGTTAGTTGTGATTAGAAATCTTGGTTAGTTAACCGAGTAAGATTTTGGGGGATAGAGAAGGTGTGAGCCTTAGAATGTTTTACGTAAAGACCTTAGAGGTAAGGCCATCTCGGGTAAAAGGTGTAGTGTTATGTTTTATCCTTATAGGAGTGCATAGTGCACGTGAGCTACGTTTGTGGGATAAGTCCCTGAGTAGTGTGAAATGAAAGAGGGTAGTTGAGCTATGGAGACCGCTAGGTTTTCGTAACGTGATTAGTGAGAGTTTTCCTTCGGGGAGCTAATATTGTGCGCGTTGCCGGGTCGGGTTGAGGCCACGTTGCGGGTCAACCCGCGGCAGGTTTGGTGGTGGGGTCAGGTTGTGGGGGTCCCGCCTTGTGTTAGGGTTGTGAGGGTGTTAGGCCCAAGTTTAGTTAACCAGCGTACGAGTTCGTGGATGCGTTCGACCAGTGGTCGGGCCGATGGGGGCAGCCCATCATGTTCTTCGGTCAGGACCGTTTACTCGGCTGTGTTGAGTTATCAGAAAGGTTGTAAGGCTGCACGGGGTGCCTACCTTCACCTTAAGACATGATGGAGCCAGTGGTACACTGTTTTTGTTTCGGAAGTTTTACCAGCGGGTTAAGAACTCGGTGAGTCTCAGACCGCATTCGCCACCGGGCGGTGTGTAATTCAGAGGTAGTTGTGGGGATTTTGTTGTCTCCTGCGGAGGGAGTGTTTAAGCTACCATTTCAGTTTTCGAGTGTCGCCTTATGAGGCCTTGTTGGGGCGGAAGTGTAAATTGCCGGTCGATTGGTTCGATGTTGGCAAGGTTCAGTTAGTTGGTTCAGGCTTGTCCCAGCAGACTGTGGATAGGGTAAAGCTTGTCTAGAAGAGGTTCTGGCAGCTCTGAGAAATCGTGCGGATGATCGGCGACGACGCTTAGAGTTCAGGTTGACGGTCGGTCTTCTTGAAAGTACCACCCCGGTTAGGGTGTGACGAGTTTTGGAAACAGAGGGAACTTAGCCGAGTTACTTTGGGCCTTTTGAGTTCATGTGAAGAATAGGCCAGGTTGCCTATATGTTAGCTTTTGCCGTCCGACTTAGGAGGTCAGACGTCCGGTCTTCGTATTGTTATGATCGGAAAAGTATCGAGATCCATCGAGTGTTCCCACTTAATGATGACCACGTTAGAGATAGTAGCCCGAGTTTTGGAACCAAGCGATATCGAAATGTGGAAAGAGTTCGAGTATACGACATCCTCGGGGATCGCATGCGGCCGGTACCATTTGTTGGGTCGCGTCGAGCAAGGCTCGCGACAAAGTGACAAAAGTGGTACCATTTGTTGGGTCGCCTGAGAAGGTTAATGCCTCAGGCAAAGTGACAAAGTGGTATCTACGACGAGTAAAGAGAGAAGCGAGCATGTATGGCGAGCATAGATGTGATCATTTTTTTTTGTAAAGAGAAGGTGCGAAGGAAGTATATTTTAGACCCCGGTGAGAAGTGTTTTGTGGTGATGATTAGAGGTGTTTTCCTCGTGGACTTAGATAGAAGTATGTGCGCGGGTGTTTCTGTGGCCAGGTGTGGCTGGATTGTTCTCGTAAGTATAGTAGTGAAGAGTATACTGGCGCGCTTTTGTTTTGAGACTTAGAAGGAACATTCGGGACGAATGTTTCTAAGAGGAGAATGTTATACCGTATTTCCAGTATGCACGGGGACGTACGTAGAAAAGTTTGTGCCTTAAAGTGCTTGGCCGAATTTTATTTGTGCATAACACCCGGTTAGAGTCGTTTTTTCGAAAGCGTTTCAGACTTCGTAGGAAAATTCGGCTATGTTATTTTTAATTTTTGCGGATTTTTCCGAGAGAAAACATTTTGGACCAACGAGGCGACACTTGTCACCCTCTCATTGATGGAGTGTGGGCGGTTGGCTTGGGCGAATTGGTGACAATTTTGTCAAGTAGTAGGTAGGATATTTTGTGTGTTAGTTGGTTAGGGGCACTTGGCAAGATCTTGGCCCTACACTTGCTATGCACTTGGCTAGATCTTGGCCATTGGTTGGCCTTGGCTTGTGCTATAAATACCCCCCTTAGGATGACTTCTTCATCCATTCCAAATATGTTCCAAGTCTTGCTATCCTTCCCCTCCCCTCTTGTTTGACTCTCGTCCCAAGAGCCACTCCCTAGATAGGCCACTTGTGGCGAGCCTCCACAGCCTAGTTGTTTTCGTATAATACCCCCCTCTTGGTAGAAATACTCTCAAAAGTATTGTTATAATGCCCAAATTACCTTAGCCATATACCTTGTTGTATTCTAAGGTTATACCTATACGAAAAGCCCAGAAATACTATTATACTTACCGTCAGTCACCAAACCGAAACCCTAAGGAAAATCTCCATGGTTAGTTGGAGTTGTATGTAGAAGTTGGTTAGAACTTCTAAGGGTAGTTTGGAGCGGGTTGGAGCGCACGGAGTTGGAGCTAAACGATTGCCCAGGATCGACTTTAACTAGGATAATTATGGGCTTATCGAGGTAATTATCTTGTCCCTCTATTGTAATTGGAAATTGCATATTGTTAGAATATATAGTTGAAGTATACTATATATAGAACTGAGCGTAGTTATCGTGATGCCTCACGCTTAAGCACGAATAATACTTACGGCAATGTCTTGCGACTTAAGCACGAATTGAAAGAAGAATCGAATCTGTAATTACATAGGTGTATTACAGTTGACTTGTGTAGTATTACCGTGGAGTAGAATTGTACCGTTAGGGTTAAAGGTATAACCCCCCCTGGTTGGCTTGGTAGCCGGCCTCGATAGAGGAGGAGATTTCTGTTGCGGGGAGAGTCTTGCGAATTTTCGGTAGAATATTCTACGATGAGATCTAAATGTTAATAAGCGCCTTGTGGCCTTATAGGTTGAAGTACTACGTGTGGCGCGATCTACTTGGCTTAAGGAGTAGCCGACGGTTGGATGTACTTGGAGCGTTTTGCTATTAGTCGATACTGCCGCGAGGTATGTGAACCTCTTCCTATCTCTTCTAGCATGATATGTGTGAAATATGTAGTGCGGTGAGCGCACGTGTGCTAAACGTATTTGATTGGTGTAAAACATAAAGTGTTATAACGGCTTTATGGGAAGTTGGTTATAACAGCTTTATGTTGGTAAGAAAATACATGTGGTTTTTAAAAGGTAACTGATTTGAACTATAACTGGCTTGTTATGTGTTAATAAAGAACTTGAAGTATTTCAAAAGATTTTTGAATCATTTTGAAAGAAGTAATATTCGGTTTTGAAAACTTAAGAGTTATACTAGCTTTATGGGAAGTTAGGTATAACGGCTTAAGAATGTTTTACTGATTTCGGAAATCAGAATGTGTATCGACAAACCACTGCAGCGTTAATAAAAGGAAATGTTTTGAATAATTAAGTATTATTAAAACCAGTAGAAACTTCCATCTGCATAGAAGCTAAGATGAGACAAAATGATATTTCCTAGATCATGGCTGCTGTAATAAGATTGTAATAAACAAGAATATCCTACTCACATATAAGGCTTAGGTTTCTCAGATTGTTTAAAGGAGAATTATATTCTTAAATGAATAAGACTATGAACTACGAAACCTTTCTAAAAATGAGAAACTTGAACATTGAAAATTAGGCAAACTTGAACATTGGAAAAGAATGTTGCTACTTGATTTTACAAAGAGGAGTAATTGATTTACTTAAAAAAATAATCACTCTATTTTCATATACTACGGGTATTGTGTGACTTTTGTGAAAGTAACGTATCTTTTAAAGAGTTAATGTATGAAGTACTTTGGGGATAAAAACCCGATCTTGTTAATCATATAGTAGGAAGTACCTTGTGTGAACAACTTGATTGTATTGGTTTGTGATAGCCTTGTAATACTTTCTTGTTGCTTTGATAAGTAAACGTGTTAGGATGCTACGTGTGTTAGTATCTTGTGATGTTTGTGTAAAGGGGTTTCCCTTGATTGTGCTTATTAACTATCAGTCGTTATGATAGTATTGTGGCATTCATCTCTTGAGATGATTCCGGGGGTTAAGCTGCCCTCCGATGCGGGGTAGACTCAGGCGGGTCGATGGACCTATGATTCGAGAATACCTCATGCAGGTCCCAGGGGCCTATGCGGAGCTACGAGAGTTCCAGGTTAGTGTGCGTCCTTTATGGGCATGCGGTCCTTGTGGCCATGCGGACTCGGAAGTCGGGGCGATGCCGGGAGTAGCTACCTCGATGCGGGAATGCCTCACGCGGGCGAAGAGATTGGCCTACGCGAGTGCGGAAGTTCGAGACTAGACGCGCGACATTAGATCTGCGGGCAAGTGGCGGCTTTGATCATGTGACGGTGCAGACAGATCTTATAATCTGATTCATGACCTTGTTGGTACCGCTGGTGTTAGTAGTCGGCTATGCCTTCGTACTTACCCCGTGACGGTGTTATTATGGCAGTGGGACACGTGTTCATGTGTGTTCCTTGGTGCTTTTATATCATAAACCGCGATGAGAATGTGTCCCACGCACGATTGATGTTGTGGGCGTGAGACCCTGTTATGTTCTTTGTGATGACTTGAGGCGTGAGTCACGACTTGATATATCGCTTAGTTATTGTAAAGCGTAGTTTGGTTATCATACATGTCTCTCGCTTTGTATAGACTACTATGATTTCATTTACTGATTTATTTTGATTTCACATACTCGCACTGTTATCGACCTCTCGGGGCTGCGTTCATGCGCAGTAAAGGTACACCGATCGTTGATCCTCGCTCTTAGGGTCACGGTTGACTTGGGAAGCTCCGTTTCTCGGAGGCTTATCTTGGTATAGTCCTGTTGTTGTAAGTGCTTACATTCAGGGTATGACGGCCCCGTCCGTCGTTGTTGTCGTATCATTTCTTAGAGGTCTGTAATCTTGTTGTGGCGGGGTTTGTAAAAGGATCAAACCGTTCTTTTGTAAAAGTGGTTATTTATATATCGAAAGGCAAGCTTTCCTCGATTGCTTTTGTACTTCACTTGTTTCATGTATGTGTTTTATGTTCCGCTGATTACTCTGATGTTGTGTCACTAGGGTGCCCGGGGTAAGGCACCAGTCACGGGCCCGGAATCGGGTCGTGACAGTTACGTTATCACGTATGGGTAATCAAAGTAAGCTCCCAAATAAGAAGTCCCTCCATAAAGGGCCGAATTATGTTATGTAAGATATGTAAGTTATGTGGAAAAACTTGATCGAATTCTTAAGTATGTATGTAAGAATATGATGTTAATTCTTATTGAAAGAATGAAAAGAATGATTAATGTACGATTGATTTCATGAGTTAAAATGGCACGGTAGGATCTGGTATTTTAATTTTTATACTTGCCCATGTCATTCCTTTGTACAGTTATGATCTTGTTTAATGTACTTTATTTCCGTTCCATACTTAGTATTTGTTGTACTGACCCCCTTAGGGGGGCTGCGTTCATGTCCGCAGGTCTAGGTACACAGTTGTGGATCCGCGAGCTTAGGATCCTTGTTCAGTATTTTGAGATGGCTCCAAGTTCCGGAGTTTGTCATTATGGCTAGGTATATTCGAAGTGCACGGGGCCTTGTCCCGTCATAGTTGTTGTCACCTTCTTAAAGGTTTGTATTCATATGTGGGTTGGACTGGTGTAAGTTGTATTTACATTGTTGTACAACGTAGTCCCTTTCGGGTGATTTATATTTATACGGAAGCCTTTACGGCTTTGCCTTTGTTTTAAAAACAATGAGTGATATTTATCTTCCGCGGTTTATTTATGTTGTATGGGTAGAAGGGTGCCCATGTAGGGGCACCAGTCACGGGCCCGGAATTTGGAGCATGACAGAGTGGTATCAGAGCAGTTAGTCCTCGGCATGTCTACAAACCGTGTATAGTAGAGTCTTGTTTATCGATGTGTTGTGCACCACGTCTATAAACAGGAGGCTATAGTACATTTAGGATTGGTTTCCCTTCTTCTCACTCTGAGATCGTGCGATAGAGCTGTGTTGTTAGGGTAGTCTCTCCCTAACGTGTTATATTGATTGTAGATATGAGAAAGGCAACAGTGACCCAGAAAGGATTATATGGACTTCATATCCAAATTGGTAAAACTATTGTACAGTTGGTATAATGATGATGTGTATCTGTACGAGCGTATTTATTTGGGGTCATATGTGTGTTTCCTAGAATGATTATGAGTTACCATGAGTTGGCTAAGCCTTAATAATTACTTGTAAGGTGTGAAATAGTTTATTGAATCCACACCTAGGCTTTATATATGTACTTATTTGGAATAGTCAAGAGGTAATGAACTGTGATAGACTCTTGAAAGATCAGGTTTAATTGACTTATGGACATACCATGTTATTAGATTAAGTTGTGTTGTATGCTTAAGTGAGATGCACGAATAATATTTTTATGGAGTAAATATGGTTGTTGTGATTAGGACAACATGATATTGAGATTATGAGAAACTATGATATTGAGATTATGAGAAACTATCTTACCCGTATGAGGGGAGAGATAATGTAAGATTGGGACATGGAATAATCGAGAATCGTGGAATACTAGGTAACTATTGAGACCTTAGATGAACATTCGAGGACGAATGTTTCTAAGGGGGGAAGGATGTTACACCCCGTAATACCAGGGCTAATAATTGAGAACGTGATTAAGGATTTAAGATTTGAATTTTGGAAGGAAAGAATAATTACATTTTCTTAAGGAAAATTTCGAAAAAAATGTGACGACGGAAAAATTATTAACTTGGAGTATAATACTTCTAATTGGATTTATGGACTTAGTATTGGATTATAAGGTGTTGGAATTGATAATATGGGGTCCGCCGAGAATTTCACAATTTCGCGGGGACCTTCGAAAAATTATAATATTTTGGACCAATCGGAGGGTGACACGTGGTGTCACGACCCGACCCCGGGGCCGCGACTGGTGCCCTATCGAGGCACCCTGTCAGGTACACATCAGAGAATAGCAGCGGAACATACATAATACAAAATTTGTATAAGGTAAACATCACTAGCAAGCCGAAGCGCCGCTTTCATAAAATAACTTAATCGAATGTGAAGCGATGCAACCGGTTCTTACACCAAACCACAAGCGTGACTACTGCACCTCAGGAATAACAAGCGTGGCGACGGGGCCCGCCATACCCCTGAATATGCGAAATTTATAACCTCGTGGAATCATACCAAAAGACAAAGCCTCCGGAGGGATGGAGCTTTCCAGGAAATGAACAGTGATCCTAAGAGTGCGGACCAGCAAGCTACGTATCTCGACCTGCGGCATGAACGCAGCCCCCCTGGGGTCAGGGATGAAATCAACTTACCTTTTACTGTGCCTTACTAACAATGAGAGTAACAAACATATATATAATACTGCATAAAATAGGAGGCTCGTGATCAAAACAGGGTCCCTCGCCCGTAGTACCAATAAGCAATCCTACTCATGGGACTATTTCACCCGCATGGGTCCTGTGGACCCGCATGAGGTATTCCTCGCATAGTTTGTACGCCCGCGTGGGACTATTTCACCGCATAAGCCCATAAGGACTCGCGTGAGGTATTCCTCGCGTCGTGGGTAGCAAGTCCACGGAGCAGTGGTATAACGATCTTGGGGACTTACCCCTCAGATATACTCTTACCCTGAAGCAGATGGTATAACGATCTTGGGTACTTACCCTCAGATATACTCTTACACTGAAGCAGATGGTATAACGATCTTGAAATGTACTCGCCGGATATACTCTTACACTAGAGCAGATGGTATAACGATCTTGGGGCTTGCCCCTCAGATATACTCTTACACTGGTGCAGATGGTATAACGATCTTGGGCCTGCCCCTCAGATATACTCTTACACTGGAGAAGGTGGTATGACGATCTTGGGGCTTGCCCCTCAGACATACTCTTACCCTGGAGAAGGTGGTATAACGATCTTGGGGCTTGCCCCTCAGATATACTTTTACCCTAGCTCAAACTGTCATCATATCATAATCATAAATAAGTTAAGAAAACTTATAACTTCTTATTAGCTTTGTCCATATACCCTCTCATTAATCTTTACTTAAGGCACTTAATCATATCTTTAATAAAAGAAAACCGGGAATTTAACCCAAGTACCACATACTTCAACTCTTTTAAAAGTGACTCTTTTTCATACATAAAACCTTTGGGCAATTGATGCCTAAAGATCAATTTGCCTTTCATAAATCAAATCATTTGTCCTAGCTTATCTTACTTACAGTAAATCTCTTCTTGTTAACCTTTCATAAAGCTAATATAACTAACTTCCCATAAAGCCGTTATACTATCTTTATACTTTAGAAATTTAGACCTTCTTATCTTTTCATAAGGCCGTTATAACTAACTTCCCATAAAGCCGTTATAACTCCTTATAAACCATTTTGTTCTTTTACTAACCAAGAGACTTATACTTCAACAAATCTACACAACTTTCAAAAATACTTCAAGCCTCTTATCTTTAGAATAATTCAATACTCAATACTTTCACACCAAGTACTCTATACTTTTGTAAAATCATACTTTTCCCTTAACCAAGGGACTTATACTTCTTAAAACAAAACAAGTCTTTACTTATACTTAAACAAGTAAGAATACTAAATCTTGTACGTCTACCGTACTACATAGATACAAATACTCATGCTCAAAAGATAGGAAAGCTTCACATACCTTTTTGATCAATCCACTTGCTAAGTCCAAACTACCGCAAGTAATATGTCAACCTAAAATAACCATGATACGTTTATTAACCTCTAATTTCAATGTAGAATAATCTAAACTCAAAGCCACTAAATTCTATGGAAAATTGGGCAGCATTTCCTTTGTTTCTACATACTTTGCCACCTTTCACAAGGCCGAATTTATCATCCAAACGCCACATTTAAGGCTCAACAATCCAACATTTCAAAGGGGATTACACACCTAAACTTGGGTGTGTAAAATTCTGCCCCATAAGGTACAACAATTCACTTAACAATTCTAAGGTAGTTTTTAGGCTACAACATGCTCATAATATCTTCTTAACCAATTCTTTTATATCCAAACCACATTTCTTGCATGCAATGACTCTAAGAGCATTATTTACTACCACAAGTTCTTCCTTCTTAACATGCAACACTAGAAACTAATTCTAAAGGAAGAAATGTTACCTTAAAGCTTTAGCCAAATTTTTCCAACCACTTGCTAGCTTCCTTTTCAAGAACACCACCACAACAACCTTCACAAGCTAGCCACAAGCTTCCCTCTTGCTTTTACTTTTTCAGATTTTTCCTAAGGCTAGAATGTCTCTTGGGATTTTAGAGAGAAGGAGGAGCTTGAACTTTTAAGAGAGAAGGAGGAGCTTTTGTCTAAGAGAGAGAGATGAAATATGACCAAGTCTTCAAGACTTGGTCAATGTAATGCATGCAAAATCATATGGGGGGGGACACTTGTCACCCTCCCAAGGTCTTTTAAAAGAAAAATCTGACTTTTCCTAAGTTTTTCCGCCCAAAAATCTCGCCGCGGCCCCGCCGTCGGCGCCGCGGCGCTGAAACCTCCGCAGCCTCTCGAGCTGACCGCGGCCTGCTGTCTGGCGCCCGCGCTGCATCTTCAGCGACCCTTGATGCTTTAGGCGCGCGCCCTCGCATCCGCGCCGCGGCCACTCGCGCCGTCCAAACACATTTCTGTCCGACTGCGCACTGAACTTGTAACTCTCATAACTTCCTACTCCAACGTCCTATCGACGAACGTTTGGTTGCGTTGGAACCTAGACTCAACGAACTACGCCCTTGGCCTTTGAAACACCTAGGAACTCTCAATGTACCGGGTCATAACCCGCCTCAAAGTTGACTAAAACCCGTCCGGAACAATCTGTCAACCTATCCTTCGAAAATTTTAAGTCTTACCCCCTTTCGTACGCTCTCAAACGCATGACCTGAACTACGGGGTGTAACACGTGGCACCCCTCCACTTGTCTTGCTAAGATGACAACAAATTAGATATTTTGAGAGGGGACAAGTGGACATGGGCCCCACTCCACTTGGCTATACATATCCAAGCCTTGCAAGACTTGGATCATTTTACACTTAGACCAAAAAATAAGTTCTCATCTTCTCCCCTTTAGCTCCATAATTTTGAGAGCCCCGTGGCTAAGAACAACCATTGTTGATCAATTTATTTCTCCAAGATTATGCCCTTAAACCAAGTGCTAAGCCTAGATTAATATTCTACACGTTTTTACTTGTCTTGGCCGAAAGTTGATGCCAAAAACCCTAGGGGTTCCGTCGACTTTTTGGAAGTGAGATTCAAAGAGATTTTGCTCCTAAGGTTGTAGGGGATACATATATGTGATTGGAACTTGAAGAAGTGGATCGAAACGAAAACTGCGCACCAATAAAGACCGTACTGTTTTGGGGCGTTTTTGGGCAACAAATGAGGTAAAAGTCCTTCTTATTTTAAAGTAATTGGATATTACTTATTGTTATTATGTATGGATGAACTTGTGTTAGAAAATAATGAAGAATAAAAAGCGTCTGAGCCATTTTTGGGGCTAAAACCGATTTGGGACAGATTTGGTGCAAATGGAATTCGTTGGTTATTGTCGTTGTTATCTTCACCTATTGCATGTTATAATGGATTAATATTGTTGTTAATAAGTTGTTATAACTTATGTAGAAGTTTTGGAACTCGAATTGGAATAAAATGGATTAAGGAACGAGTTATCGGGTTGTAGTTGTTGTGAGAAACCGCCCCAAAGCGTTAGACGTTGTTGTGTCGTTTAGTGGACTGTTTTGAGGTATTAAATGCTGGAAATTTAGTTGTTGTTATGCATGTTTAAGTGTAGTAGTTTCTAATGAAAGTCCTAAGGGAATAAGGGTGTGGAAAGGCATTAAAAGGCCTCACATTTTACCCTCGTTATGGTTGGATAGCGGACTGTTTTTATGGGCTGATTTGTGGACTGTTTTGTATAACTGTGGGGCAGAATTTTACACGTCCAGTTAGGCGTGTAATCCCCTTTGGATAATTGTTGGTTGTGCCTTAAATGTGGCTTGTTGGTTGATGAATACGGGCCTTGGAAAAGGTGGAAAAGTACGTAGAAACAAAGGAAGTGCTGCCCAATTTTCCGTAGAATTAGAGGGCCATTATTTGGTATAAGTCCTACACTTGATAACTTGTAGTTGATAGAAGTGCTATTGTCATTTTAGGTTGAAGTACTACGTATAGCGTATTCTACTTAAAGGATGGAATATCTATCAAAGTTAAGGTACTTTGGAGCATTTTGCTACTTGTCAATAATCGTCGCGAGGTATGTGAACCTCTTCCTTCTTTTGGCATGATCCTATGTATGAAATATACATGTGGTGTTATTTCATGATCCCTTCTACTCTTAGAAGTTAAGAAGTATGTATGTTGATTTACTTTATGTAAAAGTTACGTCTAAGTTATCCTAAGTTCTTACCAAGTCTTATGGAGGATGTTGGTAAGAGTCGTTAGGAAGTATTTGGAGTCGAGTTGACTTTGCTAAGTTACTGCACGAATAAGAATAAGTATCGAACAAGCCATTGCAGCGTTAATAAAAGAAAATGTATCGACAATCAATTAAATTAAAATGAGTAGAATTCTCCATCTGCATAGAAGCTAAGATAAGACAAAATTGTATTACATTTTCTAGATCATGGCTGCTTTAATAAGATCGTTATAAACAAGTATAACCTAGTCACAACGCACAAAAGTATATGTTACTTAATTTAAAGAGTTTACGTTATGAATTTTTAAGACTATGAACCTTAAATTCTTAAAAGGTTAAGAGACTTTATTTTTCAAGTTATGGGACTTGATTCTTAAAGGAAGGAATGACTTGATTTAAAAGTATAGAATACTTGATTTGGAAAGTATTGATTTCTTGATATTCTAAAGATAAGAGACTTGATTTCTAAAGTTAAGAAATTTGATTTCTTAAAAGTTAAGAGACTTGAAGTATTTTTTTGAAAGCTATGTAACTTGAGTTTTTAAAAGAAGAAGTTTATGGATTTAAGAAGAGACGGAGTTTTATGATTTTTTTTAAGTATGTATGTACGTAGTACTTTTGGGTTTAATTTTTCCTAATGTAAAAAAGAAATAAAAGTGCCTTAAGTTCTCTAAAGTGAAAGGCTGTTATAATATCTTTATGGGGAGTTGTTATAACGACAAAAGAAGAAGTGAAAAAATGATTTAAAATGTTATGTAAAGAGACATTATCGCGTCCCAAGAATGGGCCGGGCAGTATACCTTTATGGGCATACTATATGACATTATCGCGTCTCAGGAATGGGCCGGGCAGTATACCTTTATGGGCAGACTATATGACATTATCGCGTCCCAGGAATGGGCCGGGCAGTATACCATTATGGGCAGACTATATGACATTATCGCGTCCCAGGAATGGGTTGGGCAGTATACCTTTATGGGCAGACTATATGACATTATCGCGTCCCAGGAATGGGCCGGGCAGTATACCTTTATGGGCAGACTATATGACATTATCGCGTCCCAGGAATGGGCCGGGTAGTATACCTTTATGGGCAGACTATATGACATTATCGCGTCCCAGGAATGGGCCGGGCAGTATACCTTTATGGGCAGACTATATGACATTATCGCGTCCCAGAATGGGCCGGGCAATATACTTTCGTGGGAAGACTTTTGTATGACTTCGCTGTGTCCCGCAAATGGGCCGGGTTACTGTTATACCCCGTAGTTCCTGGGTATGTATGCGAGGACGTACGTACGAGAATACGACAGAAAGATTGGAAAGGAAGAAAGAGGTGATTTTTCCACGGAAAAGTTTCCGGTTTTTGTGAAGGAAAAAGGTTCGTTAATGGGAATTGGATTCCCAGATTTGGTATTCGGACTTCCTGGAATATTAGAGAATTATGGAATTTTATTTTTGGAAATGGTCACGTGGGGCCCACGGGAGAAATTTACGGTTTTGTGGGGCCCACTTTGTTTTCGAGATTTTGGCCATTGTGGATATTTTCGGAAGATGTTTTATTTTGGGCCAATAGGAGGGTGACACGTGTCACCCCGCCAGTGGCTTAGCCGAATGGCATTTGTGCACAACACCCTGGTTAGAGTCGTTTTCGACGAAACGTTTTACATAACTTGCGAGGAAAATTTGGCTATGTCTTTTCTTATTTTTGCGATTTTTCAGAGGCGGAACATTTTGGACCAACGAGAGAGGCGCACTTGGCACCCTCTCGTTGGTGGGCAAGGTGGCGACTTGGGCGACTTTGGGGTGTCAGTGGTAGATATTTTTGTGTAGATATTTGTGAGGGTTTTAAGGAGTAGGGTCTAGGGGCACTTGGGTGAATCTTGGCCTTACACTTGCTATACACTTGGCTAGATCTTGGCCATTGGTTGGCCTTGGTCAGGCTATAAATACCCCTCTCCTTTGATGAACTTCTTCATCCTAAATATTTCCTAAGTGTTAGAATCCTCCCCCTCCCTTCCTTATGGTTCTCGTCCCTCCCCCTCCCTTCCTTATGGTTCTCGTCCCTCCCCCTTGTGGCCGAGAGCACCCCCCCCCCCTCTAGGGGTTCTAGCCGAGAGTGTACCCACCCCCCTAGCCGAGTTGCTGTCGGATAATACCCCCCTTTGTGGGGGAGAAATACTCTCAAAAGTAGTGTGGTAATGCCCAAATTACCGTAGCCGTATACCTGGGAGTATTCTAAGGTTATACCTATATAAAAGCCCGGAAATACTATTATACTTTCCGTCAGTCACAAAACCGAAACCCTAGGGAAAATCTCCATAGTTAGTTGGAGTGTTATGTAGAAGTTGGTTAGAACTTCTAAGGGTGGTTTGGAGCGGGTTGGAGCGCCCAGAGTTGGAGCTAAACCTTGCTCAGGAGCGACATTAAACTCGGATAATTATGGGCTTATCGAGGTAATTATCTTGTCCCCCTATTGTAATTGGATATTACATGTTGTAGGAATATATAGTTGAAGTATACTATGTATATAACTGAACATAGCTTGTGGCAATGTCTTTGGACTTAAGCCCAAGAATCGAATCGAATTTTTACATGGGCGTATCAGACATGAGCTTGTGTAGCTTTTCGTGAAGTAGAATTGTACCGTCGGGTTAGATGTAACTCCCTGGTTGGCTTGGTAGCGGCCTCGTTAAAGGAGAGATTTACGCATTGCGGGGAGAGTCTGCGAATTTTCGGTAGAATGTTCTGCGATAAGGTCTAAATGTTAAAGCGCCTTGTGGCCTTATAGGTTGAAGTACTACGTGTGGCGCGATCTACTTGGCTTAAGGAGTAGCCGACGGTTGGAAGTACTTGGAGCGTTTTGCTATTAGTCGATACTGGTCGTGAGGGATGTGAACCTCTCCTATCTCTTCTAGCATGATATGTGTGAACTATGTAGTACGGTAGACGTCATGTGTTAAATGTATTTGATTGGTTTGAAACATAAAGTGTTATAACGGCTTTATGGGAAGTTGGTTATAACGACTTTATGTAGGTCAAAATACTTTGTGGTTTTTAAAAGGTAAATGATTTGTTTATAACTGGCTTGATGTGTGATAATAAAGAACTTGAAGTATTTCAAAAGATTTCTAAATCGTTTTGAAAGAAGAGTGATACTTGGTTTCTTTTGAAAACTTAAGAGTTATACTAGCTTTATGGGAAGTTAGGTATAACGGCTTAAGAATGTTTCTTGATTTTGGAAATCAGGATGTGTATCGACAAACCACTGCAGCGTTAATAAAAGGAAATGTTTTGAATAATTAAGTATTATTAAAACCAGTAGAAACTTCCATCTGCATAGAAGCTAAGATGAGACAAAATGATATTTCCTAGATCATGGCTGCTGTAATAAGATTGTTATAAACAAGAATATCCTACTCACATAAGACTTATGTTTCTCAGATTGTTTAAAAGAGAATTATATTCTTAAATGAATAAGGCTATGAACCACGAAACCTTTCTAAAAAAAGAAACGTGAACATTTGAAATTAGGCAAACTTGGACGTTTGGAAAATAATGTTGTTACTTGATTTTACAAAGGTAAGAGTTTTGGTTTTCTTAAAAGGACAGTCACTCTATTTTATACTACGGGTATTGTGTGACTTATGTGAAAGAAACAGATCTTTTAAAGATTTAATGTGTGAAGTACTTTGGGGTTAGATACCCGAACTTGTTAGTAGAAAGCACCTTGTGTGAATAACTTGATTGTATTGGTTTGTGATAGCCTTGTAATACTTTCTTGTTGATTTGAGAAGTAAACATGTTAGGATGCTACGTGTGTTAGTATCTTGTGATGTTAGTGTAAAGGGGTTTTCCCCTCGACTACGCTTAAAGTTGTTTGACTATCAGCCGTTATGTTGGTATTGTACCACTCACCTTGACTTGTGTCCGGAGGTTAAGTCGCCTCCACGCGGGTAGACTCAGCGGTGATGCAGGACCGTGATTCGAGGATACCTCATGCGGGTCGAGGATCCATGCGGAACTACGGAGTTCCGTGTTAGTTTACGGCCCTTGTGGTCACGCGGTCTTTGTGGCTATGCGGATCGCGAGTCGGGGCGATGCGGAGTAGCTACCCTAGATGCGGGGTTATAGCTCATGCGGGCCTATGAGGTTTGCCTATGCGTAGCTGCGTAGAGTTCCAGGGCTAGACGCGCACATATGATACTGCGGGCGAGTGACCAGCTTATATCATGTGACGGTCAGACAGATATCATGACACATTTATGACCTTGTTGGCATTGTAGGTGTTAGTAGTCGGCTATGCCTTGCACTTACCTGCATCTTTTTTATTAGGACACAGGTGGGACCTGGTGTTCATGTGTATTCCTTGGTGTTTGTGTATCATAAACTGCCGGCAGTGAGGAAGGTATTCCACGGGCACGATTGATGTTGTGGGCGTGAGACCCATTGGTAAAAATTGAGTGATGACTTGAGGGCGTGAGTCCCTGACTTGACATGACTGCTTATTTATGGTGAACTGTAGTTTGGTTATCATACATGTCTCTGCTTTGTATAGACTACTATGATTTCATTTACGATTTATTTTGATTTCACATACTTGGTACTTGTTATCGACTCCTTCGCCCGAAGTTCACGCCGCAGTAAAGGTACACGATCATTGATCCTCGCTCTTAGGGTCACGATTCGTGTGGGAAAGCTCCGTTTCTCCGGAGGCTTATCAGTGGTATAGTCCCCTGTTGTTGTAGGTGGTTACATTCAGGGGTATGGCGGGGCCCTGTCCCGACATAGTTGTCGTTTCATTTATTAAGTGCAGAAATCTTTGTTGTGGCGGGGGTTTGTAAAAGGATTAAGCTGTTCATGTTGGAAAAAGTCGTTATTTATATATATGCCGAAAGGCAAGTTTTTCTCAGTTATTGTTTCATATTTCATAATATGTCTTGTATTGTTTTATGTTCGTGATTACTCGATGTTGTATCACTAGGGTGCCCGGTAAGGCACGATCCACGGGCGAATCGGTCGCGTGACAAAAGTGGTATCGAGCGATTAATCCTCGGAAAGTGTCTAGGCAGTATCGGTAGAGTCTTGATTATCGGTGTGTTGTGCACCACACCAATAATCGGGAGGCTATAGGATAATTAGGATTGGTTTCTATTCTTCTCACTCACGAGATCGTGCCTTAGAGTCGTGTTGAAAGTTGGACCCTCTAAAGCGTATTTCTTTCCCTACCGATATGCCTCCGCGTGGCAACCCGCCCAGGGAGGGCAAGGCGAGGAGGCTGCGAGTAGAGTTCGGAGGGTTACGTGGGCACGAGCCCAATTATCACCTTGGATGGTGCTTCGTTCGGGGATTTCTGCGGCGTCACTAGCTTGGTAAAGTTTAGCACGGCGGCGGCGATTCCTCTGCGGCCATGATATTTGAACCCGGTTCCACGACCGAGAGCAGAGAATATGGATCGCAAGGCGACCTGTTACTAGCTATGGATTTGGCTACGCAGAGAGTATACCGATGTATCGCGAGTCTTGATGACTACCTAAGAGAGGTTGTGCAAGAGTAATTCTTGATTGGGCTTGAGCATGGCACGTATGCGGGCTTATGTACGCAGAAAAACGTAGATCGGCGGGTTAACCAAGGGGCGAGGAGAGGGCGAGCGGCAGGTCCTACGTAACTTTCAAGGTGAGTATACCTTAAGTGCTATGTTACGATAGCGATGTGGTAGTTGTGATTAGAAATCATGGTGGGTTAGCAGAGTAAGATTTTGGGGATAGAGAAGGTATGAGCCTTAGAGTGTTATCGTCTGGACCTTAGAGGTAAGGCCGTCTCGAGTAAAGGTGTAGTGTTATGTTTGATCCTTATCGGAGTGCATAGTGCACGCGTGAGCTATGTTTGGGATAGGTCCCAAGTGGTATGAAATGAAAGAGGGTAGTTGAGCTAAGAAGACCGCTAGGTTTTCGTAACATGTTTAGTAAAATTGTTCCTTCGGGAGATAGTATTTTGCGCCTTAGGGTCGGGTTGAGGCCACGTTGCGGGTCAACCCGCGGCATGTTTGGTGGTGGGTGCAGTTGTGGTGGTCCCGCCTTGTGGAAGGGTCACGAGGTGTTAGGCCCAAGTTTAGTGAACCAGCGTCAGAGTTCGTGGATGCGTTCGACCGGTGGTCGGGTCGATGGGGGCAGCTCATCGTGTTCTTCGGTCAGGACCGTTCACTCGGCAGTGTTGATTTATCAGAAAGGTTGTAAGGCTGCACGGGGTGCCTACGTGCACCTTATGGCAGACAGTGGAGCCCAGGTTACGGCTGTTTTTGTTTCTGGAAGTTTTACCAGCGAGTTAAGGACTGGTGGTGAGTCTCAGAATCGTATTCGCCTTCGGGCCAGTGTGTGGATTTCAGGGGTAGTTGTGAGGATTGTTGTCTCCTGTGGAGGGAGCGTTTAAGCTACCATTTCAGTGTTCGGAGGTCGCCTTAGGAAGCCTTGTAGGGGCGGAAGTGTAAGTTGCCGGTCGATTGGTTCGATGTTGGCAAGGTTCGAGCGATTGGTTGAGCTTGTTCCATTTGTGGATAGGGAAAAGCTCATCTAGAAGAAGTTCTGGCAGCTCAGAGGAATCGTGCGGATAATCGGCGACGACGCTTAGAGTTCAGGTTGACGGTCGGTCTTCTTGAAAGTACCACCCCGGACAGGGTGTGACGAGTTGTGGAAACAGAAGGAACTTAGCCCGAGTTACTTTGGGCCTTTTGAGTTCATGTGAAGAATAGGCAGGTTGCCTATATGTTAGCAATTGCCGTCCGACTTAGGAGCGACGTCCGATCTTCGTATTTATGTTCGGGTGGCGTATAAAGAGGCGAGCCTCTACCACGGAACGACCGAACCGTGGCTCTCCGTATGGCACGTCGAGAAGATGGCCGTGAGGGCATGCCTCAGGGATCGCAAGCAGCCCGGTACCATTTGTTGGGTCGTCGGAGCTAGGCTCGCGGCAAAGTGACAAAAGTGTATTTGTGGTGATGTTAGAGGTGTTTCCTCGTAGACTTGGATATAAGTATGTTGTGCAGGTATTTTACGTGGCGGTATGGCGGGATTGTTTCGTAAGTATAGAAGTGAAGACTATCTTTGGCGACGTATGTTTGAGACTTAGAAGGAACATTCGGACGAATGTTTCTAAGGGGAAGAATGTTATACCCGTAGTTCACGGTATGTATGCGAGGGCGTGCGTGCGAGAATACGCAGAAAGATTGGAAAGGAAGAAAGAGGTGATTTTTCCACGGAAAAGTTTAGGTTTTGTGAAGGAAAAAGGTTCGTTAATGGGAATTGGATTCCCAGATTTGGTATTCGGACTTCCTGGAATATTAGAGAATTATGGAATTTTATTTTCGGAAATGGTCACGTGGGGCCCACGGGAGAAATTTACGGTTTTGTGGGGCCCACTGTGGTTTCGAGATTTTGGCCATTGTGGATATTTTCGGAAGAGGTGTTCTTTTGGGCCAATAGGAGGTGACACGTGTCACCCCGCCTAGTGGCTTAGCCGAATGGCATTTGTGCACAACGGTTAGAGTCGTTTTCGGCAAACGCTTTTACATAACTTGCGAGGAAAATTCGGCTATGTCTTTTCTTATTTTTGCGGATTTTTCCGAGGCGGAACATTTTGGACCAACGAGAGGCGGCTGGCACCTCGTTGGTGGGCAAGGTGGGCGCACTTGGGCGACTTTGGGGTGTCAGTGGTAGATATTTTTGTGTAGATATTTGTGAGGGTTTTAAGGAGTAGGGTCTAGGGGCACTTGGGTGAATCTTGGCCTTACACTGGCGATACACTTGGCTAGATCGGGGCCATTGGTGGGCCTGGGCTTGTGCTATAACTACCCCTCTCCATGGATGAACTTCTTCATCCTAAATATGTCCTAAGTGTTAGAATCCTCCCCTCCTTCCTTATGGTTCTCGTCCTCCCCTTGTGGTAGAGCACCCCCTCAGGGGTGCTAGTGAGAGTGTACCCACTGCCTAGTTGCTTTCGTATAATACCCCTTTGTGGTGTAGAAATACTCTCAAAAGTATTGTTATAATGCCCAAATTACCTTAGTAGTATACCTTGTAGTATTCTAAGGTTATACCTATCTGAAAGCAGGAAATACTATTATACTTTCCGTGGGTCCACAAAACCGAAACCACAGGAAAATCTCCATAGTTAGTTGGAGTGTTATGTAGAAGTTGGTTAGAACTTCTAAGGGTGGTTTGGAGGCGGGTTGGAGCGCCGGAGTTGGAGCTAAACCTTGCTCGAAGCGACATTAAACTCGGATAATTATGGGCTTATCGAGGTAATTATCTTGTCCCTATTGTAATTGGATATTACATGTTGTAGAATATATAGTTGAAGTATACTATGTATATAATCAACATAGCTTGTGGCAATGTCTTTGGACTTAAGCACAAGAACCGAATCAGGCTGTTTTTACATAGGGTGTATTCTGATGAGGCTTGTGTAGCTTTTACGTGAGTAGAATTGTACCGTTCGGGTTAGATGTGTAACCACTGGTTGGCTTGGTAGCCGCCTCGTTAAAGGAGGAGATTTCTGTTGCGGGGAGGTGCCGAATTTTGGTAGAATGTTCTGCGATAAGGTCTAAATGTTAATAAGCGCCTTGTGGCCTTATAGGTTGAAGTACTACGTGTGGCGCGATCTACTTGGCTTAAGGAGTAGCCGGTTGGAAGTACTTGAGCGTTTGCTATTAGTCGATACTGTCGCGAGGTATGTGAACCTCTCCTATCTCTTCTAGCATGATATGTGTGAACTATGTAGTGCGGTGAGCGTACGTGTTAAATGTATTTGATTGGTTTGAAACATAAAGTGTTATAACGGCTTTATGGGAAGTTGGTTATAACGACTTTATGTAGGTCGAAAATACTTTGTGGTTTTAAAAGGTAAATGATTTGTTTATAAGCGGCTTGATGTGTGATAATAAAGAACTTGAAGTATTTCAAAAGATTTCTAAATCGTTTTGAAAGAAGAGTGATACTTGGTTTCTTTTGAAAACTTAAGAGTTATACTAGCTTTATGGGAAGTTAGGTATAACGGCTTAAGAATGTTTCTTGATTTTGGAAATCAAGATGTGTATCGACAAACCAACTGAGCGTTAATAAAAGGAAATGTTTTGAATAATTAAGTATTATTAAAACGAGAAACTTCCATCTGCATAGAAGCTAAGATGAGACAAAATGATATTTCCTAGATCATGGTCATTTGTAATAAGATTGTTATAAACAAGAATATCCTACTCACATAAGACTTATGTTTCTCGATTGTTTAAAAGAGAATTATATTCTTAAATGAATAAGGCTATGAACCACGAAACCTTTCTAAAAAGAAGCGTGAACATTTGAAATTAGGCAAACTTGGGCGTTTGGAAAATAATGTTGTTACTTGATTTTACAAAGGTAAGAGTTTTGGTTTTCTTAAAAGGACGATCACTCTATTTTATACTACGGGTATTGTGTGACTTATGTGAAAGAAACAGATCTTTTAAAGATTTAATGTGTGAAGTACTTTGGGGTTAGATACCCGAACTTGTTAGTAGAAAGCACCTTGTGTGAATAACTTGATTGTATTGGTTTGTGATAGCCTTGTAATACTTTCTTGTTGATTTGAGAAGTAAACATGTTAGGATGCTACGTGTGTTAGTATCTTGTGATGTTAGTGTAAAGGGGTTTTCCCCTCGACTACGCTTAAAGTTGTTTGACTATCAGCCGTTATGTTGGTATTGTACCACTCACCTTGACTTGTGTCAGGAGGTTGTCGCCTCCGTCGCGGGTAGACTCGGTGATGCAGGACCGTGATTCGAGGATACCTCATGCGGGTCGAGGATCCATGCGGAACTACGGGAGTTCCGTGTTAGTTTACGGCCGCGTGGTCATGCGGTCTTTGTGGCCATGCGGTGCGAGTCGGGGCGATGCCGAGTAGCTACCCTCGATGCGGGTTATACCTCATGCGGGCCTATGAGGTTGGCCTATGCGAGTCGCGGAGAGTTCGGGGCTAAACGCGCACATTTGATCTGCGGCAGTGACCGGCTTTTATCATGTGACGATGCAGGCGGATATCATGACACATTTTATGACCTTGTTAGTCTGTGGGTGTTAGTAGTCGGCTATGCCTTCGCATTTACCCTGTCTTGTTTTATTAGGACACGGTGGGACACGGTGTTCATGTGTATTCCTTGGTGTTTGTGTATCATAAAAGCTGGCGGTGAGGAAGGTATTCCACGCACGATTGATGTTGTGGGCGTGAGACCCGTTGTAAAAATTGAGTGATGACTTGAGGCGTGAGTCACGACTTGACATATTTGCTTATTTATGGTGAGCGTAGTTTGGTTATCATACATGTCTCCCGCTTTGTATAGACTACTATGATTTCATTTCTGATTTATTTTGATTTCACATACTTGGTACTGTTATCGACCTCGCCCGGGCTGCGTTAAATGCCGCAGTAAAGGTACACGATCATTGATCCTCGCTCTTAGGGTCACGATTCGGCGTGTGGAAAGCTCCGTTTCTCAGGAGGCTTATCGATGGTATAGTCCTGTTGTTGTAGGTGTTTACATTCGAGGGTATGGCGGCCCCTGTCCCGCCATTGTTGTCGTATCATTTCTTAGAGTGCAGTAATCTTTGTGGGCGGGGTTTGTAAAAAGGATTAAACTGTTCATGTTGGAAAAAGTCGTTATTTATATATACGAAAGGCAAGTTTTCTCAGTTATTGTTTCATATTTCATAATATGTCTTGTATTGTTTTATGTTCATTGATTACTCGATGTTGTATCACTAGGGTGCGGGGTAAGGCACGATCACGGGCGAATCGGTCGCGATTCACGTTATCACGTATGGGTAATCAAAGTAAGCTCCCAAATAAGAAGTCCCTCCATAAAGGGCCGAATTATGTTATGTAAGATATGTAAGTTATGTGGAAAAACTTGATCGAATTCTTAAGACATATGTAAGAATATGATGTTAATTCTTATTGAAAGAAGGAAAAGAATGATTAATGTACGATTGATTTCATGAGTTAAAATGGCACGGTAGGATCTGGTATTTTAATTTTTATACTTACCTTTGTCATTCCTTTGTACAGTTATGATCTTGTTTAATGTACTTTATTTCCGTTTCATACTTAGTACTTGTTGTACTGACCCCCTTAGGGGGGCTGCGTTCATGTCCGCAGGTCTAGGTACACATTTTTGGATCTGCGAGCTTAGGATCCTTGTTCAGCATTTTGAGATGGCTCCAAGTTCCGGAGTTTGTCATTATGGCTAGGTATATTCAGGGGTACGGTGGGGCCTTGTCCCGTCATAGTTGTTGTCACCTTCTTAGAGGTCTGTATTCATATGTGGGCTAGACTGGTGTAAGTTGTATTTACATTTTTGTACATCGTAGACCCTTTCGGGTGATTTATATTTATACGGAAGCCTTTCCGGCTTTGCCTTTGTTTTAAAAAAAATGAGTGTTATTTATCTTCCGCGGTTTATTTATGTTGTATGGGTAGAAGGGTGCCCAGGTAGGGGCACCAGTCACGGGCCCGGGATTTGGGGCGTGACACTTACCTTTGCAATTCCTTGGCCTCCTCCGGGTTACACCTATAGGTCGGTCGATTAGGTAGTGAACTTCCCGGAATGAAGTCAATGTCATGTTCAATGCCCCTAATTGGTAGCAATCTGGTGCAATGTCACCCGGAAACAAATCCTCGTATTTCTTTATGAGGGCTTTCAAGTCGGCATCCTCGATATTTTCCCCCAAGAGACTTTTCTTAGGCTTGTGTTTCAAATCACGTAAAGGACTCCCCATCTTTAGTTCTTTCTTGATTCTCTGGGCATCAAGTGGCATGGTCTCGGGTTCATCATAACCTTCGGCCTCTTGAGTATTTAACTTCTTCACTTCACTGGGCGGTAGTGGCACCAATTGGAATCTTTTGCCATCTTTTTTTAAACGAATAGGTGTTTTTTCCCCATTGTGTTTTGCCATTCGATCAAATTGCCACGGTCGACCTAGAAAAATATGGCACATATCCATGGGTAGGACATCACACCATATTTCATCATCATACTTGTCAATCCAAAAATTAACGAGAGCTTGTGTCGTGACTCTTAGCTCTCCGTCTTCGTTCACCCATTGGAGATCATATGGTTGAGGGTGGTCGGGGGTAAGCAACTTTAACTTGCTCATCATTACTATGGAGGCTAGGTTGGAACAACACCTACGTAAATAATCAACTTGCGCACCTTGTCATTTACTTTGCATCGGGTGTAGAATAGTTGATTTCTTTGTGATTCTTTTGGTATTTTGTGTGGGGCCTCCAACTCACGTAGGAGTACCAATCCCTCATGCCTTGTGTAGGTTAGTAGAGACTCGGGATTGGTGTTGCTGCTCATGGTAGATTCCTCAAGTTCTTTTTTCAAGGCTTACACACGTCAGGCCAAAACGTCACTTACGATCCTCCAATACTTTTGTTTTGAGTAAGCCATAGCATTGATGCGTGGGACGGGAACACTTGGCTCTGATACCAATATGATATATATAAAGAGGGGTAAGTGAGGGTAAGAGGGTCGGGTCTTGGTTGTATCCGGGTCGACCCGAAATTGGGACATAAAGTGGGGTTCTTGGGTGGGGTGTTATTACCGGGTAGTGTGGTGTTTGGTGGCTGTTTCGGGTAGTTATATGAGGAATTGGGTCAAGACTTTTTATGGGGATATTGCGGGTGTGTTGAGAGTCAGGATGATGTTCGTAACTTTGTCGTTTGGTGGTGGCGAGGCAACATAAATGAACCAAAATAGTGAGGTCTCAGTAGGGTTGGTTTTACTGAACTGTTTGTGGTTGTCGGGTGGGGACGGTTGGATACATGTGGGTTCGGGTAGTGACCCTTATAGTGAAGATTAGGAAAATGTTTTGGGATATGGTGGTGAATGTAACAAAGTGTTTTGGATGATGAATGAACATGGAATGCGAGGAGCAAGTCCAAGTACAAACCACGAGGGATTTATTGCTCGTGTGCACACCAAGGATATTGTGGTCAATTAGAAAAGGATTAGATTGAGGTTTGCTGAATACAATGCTCAATACTAACCAAGTGGGGATGACCGGACCTTAGAAAGTAACAAGATAAATGATCCTCTCGTAGGACCAACTAAGAATTACAACCCCGGGTTGAAACACTTAGCAACGTGAGTAAAAACACAAGTTTTATATATCAACAACAACTGAATATTACAATGTCTAAAAGGTCCTATTTATAATATCAAAAGGGACCATTCTAGATGGGAAGTACAAGGGACACAAACACAAGCCATTCGGCCAATGTGGGAATGGGGGAGGGGAATAAATGTCACTCTTATATGTATCCTAGAACCTTTCTTGAGGGCTTTCACATATGAACTAATTAGTCCATAAATGGTCTTCTTGAAGAGTAGTGAGAATCATTCCCCTTGGGCCGAATGGGCATATGAATAATCGGCCAATCTCCTCAACTTTCGTGTGGTCTTTCTTGATGTCTTCAAGTGTATGAATGGGATAACTTCTTGGGAGTCACACCTTCTATATGTTTCCTTGTCATTGTCATATTGTTCACTTATGGTCAAGCCGCCTTTGGAGGAGCTCTCGGCCTAGTCACCATTTCCCTTGCATTGAATATGTCCTAAGGCGAGCTAATGGTTATTACATAGTTTTAATGTGAACTAGGGGAACTATTAACTAATATAGGTGTCACGACCCGAACCCCGGACCCGCGACTGGTGTCCTACGTGGGCACCCTTCTACCCAAACGACACAAGTAACCCGTGGAACTAAATAACACATCATTTTTTAAAACAAACATGCAAAGGCAAAGCCGACAATATATATATATATATATATATATATATATATATATATATATATATATATATATATATATATATATATAATCCAAAATAAACTATGTTGTACACAAGTTCAATCCCACATATGAATACAGACCTCTAAGAGTTTTACAGAACTATGACGGGACAAGGCCTTGCCGTACCCATAACTGTACAAAAGCCTGTAATGAAAGATCTATACCAAAATGACAAGCCCCAGAATAATGGAGTTATCCCAAAAACTCTGAGCAAGGATTCTACACTTGCAAATCACCAAGCTACAGACAACGCAGGAAGAGAAAGGGTCGATGCGGAAAATGTACAGTATGTGAAACAATAAATCGTAAAGGAGATCATCTGATCCAAATATAACAAGAGGCAAGTATGATAATTCAAAATAACAGTACATTGTGTCTTGCAAATATGAGAGTAATGAGAGTCAACTTTACCTTTTAAGTTAAGTCTTTTAAGAGTTAGATCAACCGCAAAGAGTATTTGTACTCTCATCATGGATCTTGTCCATGGGTTTATATAATATTCAAGTCCTAATCATGTACGTACTCACATGATTTCAACTATACCGTTTTCACAATAAGATTTATGTCGTAATCATGGACGTTCTCACATGATCCAACTATACAATTTTCACAACAAGATTTATGTCGTAATCATGGACGTACTCACATGATCCAACTATACAAATTAAATCATCTGTGACTCTCATTAGCACAAATAGAATGAACTATCATTTTAAGAGAACTCAAGGCAATATCACATCTAGTAATAATAGGGAAATCAAACCCGAAGTACTATGTACGTCCGCCGTACATCTTCTCATTTATAAACCTCAAAACACTAACACTCATAGTATCAAGACACTTCCACTTTTAAAATCAAGTTACTACACTTTTAAACTCAAGTAAGTTATATTTTTTAAATCAAGTCAAGTATACTTTTAACACCAAGTAATTTATACATTTCAATCATGTAACTTCTTTCATATACTACAATGAACTAAAATGAAATACTTTCATTTAGACAACCCAAAGTGCTATCAAGAGAATAAATATAACAATCTTTCATTTTATAAAATCAAAGTACTATCAAGAAAGTATATGCAACTTTTATTTTAGGAAATCCCTGTTATACCCCGTAGTTCCAGGGTATGTATGTGAGGACGTACGTACGAGAATACGACAGAAATTTTGGAAAGAAAGAAAGATGTGATTTTTTCGACGGAAAAGTTTCCGGTTTTTGTGAAGAAAAAGGTTCGTTAATGGGAATTGGATTCCCAGATTTGGTATTTGGACTTCTTGGATTATTTTAGAATTATGAGATTTTATTTTCGGAAATGGTCACGTGGGGCCCACGGGAGAAATTTCTGGTTTTGTAGGCCCGCTTTGTTTTGAGATTTCGGTATTGTGGATATTTCGGAAGACGAAATATTTTGGGCCAGTCGGGGCGACACGTGTCACCCCATGTGGCACGCTTGGCGAAATGGTGGGACAGTGGCTAGCCACTTGTCCGCCGAAATGGGTTGACAAGTGGCAAGCCACTGCCCTTGTTTTCGTTGGCCATGTGGTGTGGTGGGACCCACACACATGGCCCAATCTTGACCCTACACTTACCTTGATCTTGGCCTTGAATCCTCTATATAAACCCCTTAAGTTGAAGAAGTAAATCATCCTCACAGAAAGCTTTCCAAGCAAATGTTTTCCCTCCTTTGTGTAGATTTCGTCCCCCTCCTCTTGTGTAGAAAATACTTGGTGTATTGTTGTATAATCCCAAATACCTTGGCCTAGTATCCCTAGTAGTATTCCAAAGTTATTTCAATACTAGGAGCAGGAAATACTACTTTATTCCAATGGCAGTAAGCGAAACCACAGAAAAATCTTCCTAGCTTGGTGGAAGTATTTAGAGAAGTTGTTTAGAAACTTCTAAGGGTCGCTTGGAGCGGGTTGGAGCGTAAGGATTGAGCTAAACGTTGCTCGGGATCGACTTATAACTTGGATATTTTTGGGCTTATCGAGGTAATGATCTATGTCCCTATTGTAATTGGATATTACATGTTGTAGTAGTTATACTTGAGTATATTATATTGGAAGGATGATTATAAAGGATTGAACTGTATTTACATTGGGTATGCTTACAGTGAGACTTGTGTAAGTATTATTGTGAAGCATATTTGAACACGTCAGGTTAGGCGTGTAATCCACTGAGGAGTTGTTGGCACAGTAGCGGGCACGGTTAGGAGGAGATTTATGTGATAGCGGGGAGAGTCTTTGCTAAATTTACGTAGAATAAGGAATCTTGTGTTTAGAATATTCTACGGAGAGTGCTAGAAGTTGATTTATATATTGTGGTTGTTATAGGTGGATCTTTCTACGCGCATACTTGACTTGGCTTGTGGTTTAAGCTAAAGGTATGTGATTCTTCCTATACTCTTGAGCATGATTGTTGTGAACTATATAGTACGGTAGACGTGCGTGTGTGAAACGATTTTTGTTTGTTTTAAAACATAAAGTGTTATAATGGCTTTATGGGAAGTTAGTTATAACGACTTTATGAAGATAAAAGAAAGATTTGGTTTGTGATAAAAACGACTTGATTTTGAAAGTTAAGAGACTTGATCTTGAAAGATAAGAGACTTGACTTATAACGACTTGTTTTGGAAAGGAGAAGTAACTTGATTTAAGTATAGGTTACTTGTTTTGAAAAGAGTAAGTTAATTGGGTTTTAAAAAGAGTATACTTGATGTTGTTCTAAAGAAAAGCACTTGGTTTATAAAGTATAGAGTACTTGATTTTAAAAGCCTTGTAAAGATTTTCTGAAGGTGAAGTAATTTGGTTTTAAAGTAAAACGTGTTTTCTTTATATACTACAGTATTAGTATCATGTGGCTTTTACATAGAAAGAGGTCTTTTTGAAAGAAGGAAAGTATGTAGTATTTTGGGTTTGAAACCGGATTGTTGATTAAAATGAATGTATGTTAAACTTGCCTATGCTTGTTGTGATAGTCTTTGATGTGCAAGTGTTTTGTTGATGTCTTCAGTGACTCTGCAGGGAGGCTATCGATTGATTATTGGACATCACGGCGTTGGGTGGTCGCGAGTATCGTCCACTTTGAGTATTATTGGTTGTTTCCGTCATGCCGTGACTCTCGGGAGGCGGCTATCGATTTATTTCCTTTGGACATCTTGGCGTGATGGATGTTCCACGGGCGTGCGTCGATGGGATGGTTTCATGGCGTGACTTCCGAGGTAAGATCGCGGGCACGCGGTCATTGTGAGGTTGATCGTTAGTCCATGGACCGCTAATCCATGAAGCTTGCGGTGACGGCGATCACGGGCTTGGTTTATGCGTGTGGTTGAGCACACTTTAGATACTTGTTACGGTCATTTTCGTGTCGGTAGCCTCGGTAGATAGCTTAAGATACTTGCCTCGGTCATATCTTGTGAGACGGTAGGCTATTATGCGTTAGCTTAAGATACTTGCCTCGGCGATTGCGTGGCTAGCTTTGGGGTAGTAGTTGGCTTCGTACCTTGCGTGATGGGATATGACTAGCTTTTGGGTAGTAGTTGGCTATTCTACTTGGCCCGTCGGTTTTGATAGCGAGCAGGATCTAGTGTTGAGTTCACATATGGGTGTTGTTTTACATCGTATGCTGCCGGCGATGAGAATGAGTTCCACGGGCGTAGGTGGTATTATGGGCGTGAGACCCATAATTATGTGTAGTGATTATTCGGATATCGTCCCTTACTTGACATAATTACTTATTGCGAAATGGTTTTATAAAATGATGAAATGTGATTTCATTCTGATATTTTGATTTCACATACTTGGTACTGTTATCGACCTCGCCCGGGAAGTGCGTTCATCTGCGGTAGAGGTACACCGATTGGTTGATCCTCGCTCATAGGATCGCGATTCGGCGTTAGGAAGCTCCGTTCCTCGGAGGCTTATCTTTTGGTATAGTCCACTGTCATTGTAGGTACTTGTACATTCGAGTATGGCGGGAACTGTCCGTCATAGTTGTTGTATATCTTAGAGTGCATAACCTTTGTTGTGGCGGGGTTTGTAAAAAGGATAAGCTGACCGGGTTTTATGTATATATCTTGAAAAGCGGTTGGGTTGCTTTGTTTATTTATTTATGTCTCATTTCATGTGTAAAGTTTTTATTTCCATTGGTTTTCTACGATGTTGTATCACTAGGGTGTCGGGGTAAGGCACGATGGCGGGCGGAGTTTGGGCGTCAAGTGGTATCGAGCGATTAATCCTCGGAAAGTGTCTACGAACCGTGTCTAGTAGAGTCTTGATTATCGGTGTGTTGTGCACCACATCTATAATCGAGAGCTGCGAGACATTTAGGATTAGTTTCTATTCTTCTCACTCGAGATCGTGCCTTAGAGCGATGTTGTAAGTTGGACTCCTTACGGCGTGTTCTTTTACGCGATTATGCCTCCGCGCAAGGCAACCGGGCCCGAGAAGGGCAAGGCGGCCGTGGAGGCGCTAGTGGGACACAGAGAGAATGCGAGCGCGAGCCTGGTCATTACGAGATAGTTCTTGACGGCGAGTTTTGCGCGCCGCGGCCCAGCGAGAGGTTAGAGCGCAGCGGTGGCTGCGAGACCACGGTACACGAGCCTCGGTCCTACGGCTGGAAGCGAGAGAGATGGGTTACAAGAGATGGCCCGATTCTTGGCGGGATCGTGGCGAACACGAGAGAAGGTGGGCCGGCGGTTCGATTCGGTAACCGTAGTTCATCCCGGTCCGGATAGTTTGAGGCTACGGGATTTTACGAGTTGTATTCGCGAGTTCTACGGGTGAGGCACGAGGATGATCCGCAGGAGTTCATCCGTCGATTCTGAGGATCATGCGAGTGATCAAGGCGGAGACCGAGTCCGTGATTTCGGTTCGCATCGAGTGCGTGATACCATGATCGTGGTTTGATTCATGGGAGCTGTCGGGGAGCATCGCCCCGGCTGTTTGGGACGAGTTCTCGGAGGCATTTCTCACCATTTCTTGCCGCGCGGTGAGAGGCACGGGCGCGACGGGTTTACGATCTTTGAGGCAGAGAAGGGCGCCTGATTCGGGAGTACAACGTAGAAGTTCGACTCGTTGGCTCGATATGTCCCTGCGTTAGTAGCTAATATGGAGGGCGAGTGCACCGCTACGTCGCGAGGCTTGATGACTACTTGGCGAGTCTTGTTCGGTGTATCGCTTGGTAGGGCATGGACATCGCCGCATCGCGACTCATGCACTGGGTGTGAGGCACGGAGAGGCCGGCGGATTGACGATATCTCGAGAAGAGGGCGGGACAGCAGGTCGCTGGTAACTTTCAAGGCGGACCGCCTCGTGAGACTAGTTATACGCCGCGCCCGATCTGAGTGGTCCTCTGATCTTGAGGCCTCCAGTATTCGGGAGCGGTCGTGGCTCCAGGGTTGAGTTTCGGGGAGTTGGGAGTCTTGGCGGAGAAGCCACCGACCTAAGTGTAACGATGTGGTAAACCCCATTCGAAGTGTCGAAGGACTTGTTTTACATGTGGCGGCGAGGCCATTTTGCGAGAAATTGTCCTACCAGGTAGCGCGGATGTTGAGACCCGCCGCCGGGATACATTGCGGGTTCTTCGCCTCGATAGCTAGGCGGTGTTCATATCTGCGGCGAGCGAGGCGAAGTCGTGGTGGAAGTTCCCGTTTTAGCGGTCCTTGAAATCGCCTAGTTGTTTTTGTGATATCAGGTATATCCTTGACCCTCTAAGAGACTAGTGTGCATTTGTATTAAGATAAGTATATTTTTAATTATTATGTTCTGATAGCATTATGTTGGTGTGATAATTCCATGGGTAGTGTAAGATGGAAGTGGTAGCTTTCATGACGTGAATTAGTAAGATTGTTCGGATCGAGAGCGAGAGAGTTTGGGTAGCGATAGCGAGTCGGGTTGAGGCCAAGTCGCGGGTCAACCCGCGGCCGGAATGAGGTGGGGTCGATTCGAGGTGGTCATTGGGTGGTAGGGTCACGAGGGTGCTAGGCCCAAGTTTAGGTAACCATCGTATGAGTTCGTGGATGCGTTCGACCAGAATCGGATCGTGAAGGCCGGAGATAGGCCTTGGAGTAAATTGAAGCTAGTGGGAGCTGTTGTGAGATTAGAAATGATTTCCTCGTTAGTTTGGATTTGAGTTTTGCGCACATGTTATATTCTGGCCATTGGTGGCATGATCGGTTTTGTAAGTATAGTAGTGGAGACTATACCGGCACACGTTTGATTAGAGGTGTAGAAGGAACATTCGGGACGAATGTTTCTAAGGGGGGAAGAATGTTATACCCCGTAGTTCCAGGGTATGTATGTGAGGACGTACGTACGAGAATACGACAGAAATTTTGGAAAGAAAGAAAGATGTGATTTTTAACGGAAAAGTTTCGGTTTTGTGAAGAAAAGGTTCGTTAATGGGAATTGGATTCCCAGTTTGGTATTTGGACTTCTTGGATTATTTTAGAATTATGAGATTTTATTTTGGAAATGGTCACGTGGGGCCACGGGAGAAATTCTGATTTTGTAGGGCCCGCTTTGTTTTGAGATTTCCGGTATTGTGGATATTTTGGAAGACGAAATATTTTGGACAGTCGGGGCGACACGTGTCACCCCGTGTGGCACCTTGGCGAAATGGTGGAGACAGTGGCTAGCTTGTCCGCTTGGCGAAATGGGTTGACAAGTGGCAAGCCACTTGGCCACTTGTTCGTTGGCCATGTGGTGTGGTGGGACCCACACACATGGCCCAATCTTGACCCTACACTTACCTTGATCTTGGCCTGAATCCTCTATATAAACCCCTTAAGTTGAAGAAGTAAATCATCCTCAGAAAGCTTTCCAAGCAAATGTTTTCCCTCCCTGTGTAGATTTCGTCCCCCTCCTCTTGTGTAGAAAATACTTGGTGTATTGTTGTATAATCCCAAATACCTTGGCCTAGTATCCCTAGTAGTATTCCAAAGTTATTTCAATACTAGGAGCAGGAAATATTACTTTATTCGATAGCCAGTAAGCGAAACCACAGAAAAATCTTCCTAGCTTGGTGGAAGTATTTAGAGAAGTTGTTTAGAAACTTCTAAGTCGCTTGGAGCGGGTTGGGCGTAAGGATTGGAGCTAAGCGTTGCTCGGGATCGACTTATAACTTGGATATTTTTGGGCTTATCGAGGTAATGATCTATGTCCCTATTGTAATTGGATATTACATGTTGTAGTAGTTATACTTGAGTATATTATATTGGAAGGATGATTATAAAGGATTGAGCTGTATTTACATTGGGTGTACTTACGATAGACTTGTGTAAGTATTATTGTGAAGCATATTTGAACACGTCAGGTTAGGCGTGTAATCCACTGGGAGTTGTTGGCACAGTAGCGGGCACAGTTAGGAGGAGATTTATGTGATAGCGGGGTGGTCTGCCGAAATTTCTGTAGAATAAGGAATCTTTTGTTTAGAATATTCTACGGAGAGAGCTAGAAGTTGATTTATAAATTGTGGTTGTTATAGGTGGATCTTTCTACGCGAGGCATACTTTACTTGGCTTGTGGTTTAAGATAAAGGTATGTGATTCTTCCTATACTCTTGAGCATGATTGTTGTGAACTATATAGTACGGTGAGCGTGCGTGTGTGAAACGATTTTTGTTTGTTTTAAAACATAAAGTGTTATAATGGCTTTATGGGAAGTTAGTTATAACGACTTTATGAAGATAAAAGAAAGATTTGGTTTTTGATAAGAAACGACTTGATTTTGAAAGTTAAGAGACTTGATCTTGAAAGATAAGAGACTTGACTTATAACGACTTGTTTTGGAAAGGAGAAGTAACTTGATTTAAGTATAGGTTACTTGTTTTGAAAGAGTAAGTTAATTGGGTTTTAAAAAGTATACTTGATGTTGTTCTAAAAGAAAAGCACTTGGTTTATAAAGTATAGAGTACTTGATTTTAAAAGCCTTGTAAAGATTTTCTGAAGGTGAAGTAATTTGGTTTTAAAAGTAAAGCGTGTTTTCTTTATATACTACAGTATTAGTATCATGTGGCTTTTACATAGAAAGAGGTCTTTTGAAAGAAGGAAAGTATGTAGTATTTTGGGTTTGAAACGGATTGTTGATTAAAATGAATGTATGTTAAACTTGCCTATGCTTGTTGTGATAGTCTTTGATGTGCAAGTGTTTTGTTGATGTCTTGCTTAGTGACTCTGGGAGGGCGGCTATCCGATTGATTATTGGACATCACGGCGTTGGGTGGTCGCGAGTATCGTCCACTTTGAGTATCGTTGGTTGTTTCGTCATCGTCGTGACTCTGGGAGGGCGGCTATCGATTTATTTCCTTTGGACATCGGCGTGATGGATGTTCCACGGGCATGCGTCGATGGGATGGTTTCATGGCCATGACTTCCGAGGTAAGATCGGGGCATGCGGTCATTGTGAGGTTGATCGTTAGTCCATGGACCGCTAATCCATGAAGCTTGCGCGGTGACGGCGATCACGGGCTTGGTTTATGCGTGTGGTTCGAGCACACTTTAGATACTTGTTCGGTCATTTTCTCGTGTACGGTAGCCTGCGGTAGATAGCTTAAGATACTTGCCTCGGTCATATCTTGTGAGGCGGTAGGCTATTATGCGTTAGCTTAAGATACTTGCCTCGGCGATTCGTGGCTAGCTTTTGGGTAGTAGTTGGCTTAGTACCTTGCCCGTGATGGGATATGACTAGCTTTTGGACTGGTAGTTGGCTATTCTACTTGGCCCGATCGGTTTTGATGACGCAGGCAAGATCTAGTGTTCAGGTTCACATATGGGTGTTGTTTTACATCGTATGCTGCCGTGATGAGAATGAGTTCCACGGGCATAGTGGTATTATGGGCGTGAGACCCATAATTATGTGAGTGATTATTCTGGGGATATGCGTCCCTTACTTGACATAATTGTTTACTTATTGCGAAATGGTTTTATAAAATGATGAAATGTGATTTCATTACAGTATTTTCAGTTTCACATACTTGGTACCTGTTGTCTCGACCTCGCCCGGGTGCGTTCATCTGCAGGTAGAGGTACACAAGTTGTATGATCCTAGCTCATAGGATCGCAGTTCAGAGTTGGGAAGCTACCTTCCTCCGGAGGCTAATCTTTTGGTATAGACCCCTGACATTGTAGGTACTTGTACATTGAGGGTATGGCGGGCCACTGTCCGTCATAGTTGTTGTATATCTTAAGTGCATGCTTTGTTGTGGGCAGGGTTTGTAAAAAGGATAACTGTTCGGGTTTTATGTATATATACTGAAGGCAACGGTTGGGTTGGCCTGTTTATTTATTTATGTCTCTCATTTCATGTGTAAAGTTTTTATTTCCGCTGGTTTTCTCTGATGTTGTATCACTAGGGTGTCCGGGGTAAGGCACCAGTGACGGGCCCGGGTTTCGGGGCGTCACAATCCCAAAGTACTATCAAGAATTACATCACTAAGGAGTAGGATACACTCACTTTAAAATAAGGAATCATGCTAGAAGAAGAAAGGATAGTTCACATACCTTTTTGGCGACTAACCAACTCTACAATCAAGAATACGTCTCAAAGTACTTCAACCTATAACAACAATAACACGATTATCAATTCCAAACTTTCTAAGGTAGATTAATACCAATTAAGGGTCTCTTATTCTACGGAAAATTGGGCAGCACTTCCTTTGTTTCTACGTACTTTTCCACCTTTTTCAAGGCCCAAATTCAACAACCAATAAGCAACACTTAAGGGCATAACCAACAGTTAACCAAAGGGGATTACACGCCTACTAGACGTGTAAAATTCTGCCCCACAATCACATAAAACAGTCCATACAAATCAGCCCAATATCCCACAACAACAAGGGTAAAATGTGAAGTCTTTCAACACTTTTCTACACCCTTAATACTTAAGACTTTCATTAGCAACTACTACATTTAAACATGCATTAAGGTGGCTGATTTTCCAGCAGCCTAACACCACAAAACAGTCCATAAAAATTGCATAATAATGTCCAACAGTTTTATAGATTTCACGGCCAACAACTACAATCCGACAGCTCTTTCCTTAATCTTTTTTATTCCAATTCGAGTTCCAAAACTTCTATATAAGTTATATCAACTTATTAACAATGACATTACTCCATTATAACATGCAATAGCTGAAGATAACAACGACAATAACCAACGAAACTCAATGACACCAAAACTGTCACATTCTCGGCCAAGACACTAAAATTGGTCCAAACACTTTTTAATCTTCATTCTTTTTAGCACAAGCTCATCTATACATTATAACAATAAGTAATATCCAATTACTTCGAGAGAATGAGGAATTTTTGCCTTTAAAATTCCCAAAAACGTCCCTAGGCAATCTGCTCCACTTTGGCCCGTAGTTTTCATTTTTCTCCACTTCTTCAAAATCCAATCACTTCCATGTATCCACTACAACCTTAGAACCAACTTCCCTTCATGTTTTACCTCCAAAAAGTCGATGAATCAAGCTAGAATTTCACCCTTATTTTTGGCCAACACAAGATTTGGAGGGTTTGAAGAGTTAACTTGGTTTAGGGGCTTAATCTTGTATTAATGAACAAAGTTTGGAATATTGAGAATTATTTTGTCTTCAAAATGGCCCTTGACCGAGAGCAAAGAAAGAGATATATATATATATTTGTGTAATGAAATAATTCTAAGTGTTGGCTAAGTCTTGCAAGCCCTCATGTATATAATATATCTCTATGCAAGAGATCTTGACAAGTGTATGGACAAGTGGAGTGGGACCCACTTATCCACTTGTCTTCAAAATATCTAAAGTGATGAAGTCTTCCAAGGCTATATATATATATATATATATATATATATATATCTCTAGTGTAGCAAGACAAGTTAAGGGGTGACACGTGTCACTCTCCTATTGGTCCAAAATTATTTCTTCACCAAAATATCTCAAAATCTTGTGGGCCTCACAAAATCGTAAAATTTTCCGGTGGGCCCCACATGACCAAATCCGAAACTTAAAAATCTAAAACTTCAATATGCTATAATAATTCCATACACAATATTTGAGAATCAAATTCCAAATAATATAAACTTTTTTCCTTCACAAGGTTCCTGTTATACCCCGTATTTTCCAGAGTATGTACGTAAGGACGTACGTAGAAAATTTAAGCCTTAAGATTTGGCAAGTTTCGAAATTTGTACACAAGTGCCGAAAAGAGTCGTTTTTCGACGAAACGTTTTACTAGACTTGCGAAGGGAAAATTCCGGCTATGTCATTTCTAATTTTTGCGGATTTTTCCGAGAGACGAAACATTTTGGACCAACGAGAGGGCGACACTTGTCACCCTCTAATTGGAGCACGTTTTGGTGATGGGACGAAAGGGGTCAAGGGAGTTGGTAGGATATTTGTGCAAGTTGGTGTGGTAGATGGATAAGGTACACGTGGTGGAATCTAGCCACTACACTTGCCTAACACTGATTAATCTTGGCCATTGGTTGGCCATTTCTTGACCTATAAATACCCCTCTAAGTTGAAGACTTCCTTCATCCTCACTTGATATTTTCTAAGGCAAAAATCCTCCCCTCTTCTAAGTGTTCTCGTCCAGAAGCCTTCCCCATGAGATGCCTTGGCGAGAGGGTGCTCCACTCCTGGGTGGTGGTGAGAATACACCCCTAGCCTAGTTGTCGTTGTATAATACCCCCCTTGGTGGTATAGAAATACTCTCAATTGTTATAATGCCCAAATACTTTAGCCCTTATACCTTGTAGTACTTTCCAAAGTTACCTCTATCGTGAGTCAGGAAATACTATTATACTTCCCCTCAGTCACAAAAAACGAAACCCTAAGGAAAACCTTCATAGTCGGTTGAAGTGTTAAGTAGAAGTTGCGTAGAACTTCTAAGGGTTGTTCGGGCCGGTTGGAGCACTCGGAGTAGGAGCTAAACGTTGCTCAGGAGCGACATTAAACTTGGATAATTTTGGGCTCATCGAGGTAAATACTACTGTCCTTCTATTGTAATTGGAAATTACATACTGTAGTAGTATAGAAATGAATATAAGATTCATAGAAGAGTTTTGAACTGTAATAGAAGGATATTACAGAAAAGACTTGAACTGAAATCACATCAGAAGAATATAAGTAGGAGATTAAACTATGTTTACAGTAGACTGATAACCTTTATTGGTTGAATGTTCTGCGAGTAGCATGAACTACTTGGAAGGTGGACAAGGCTAGCCGGGTTATAGTCGTGGAGCGTTTTGCTTATAGTCGATAATCGTCGCGAGGTATGTGATTCTTCATATACTCTTGAGCATGATATTTTAAAGGAATATATATATAGTACGGTAGACGTACGTGTGTTAACTGAACGTAGTTGTACGGCAATGTCTTTTGACTTAAGCCTGAATAATAAGAATCTTGAAGTATTTCAAAAGAATTAAGAAACCTTTTTGAAAGAAGATGAATACTTGGTTTTGAAAACATAAGAGTTATACTAGCTTTATGGGAAGTTAGGTATAACGTCTTAAGAGAGATAAAGAGAATGGTTTACTGATTTTTAGAAGTTAAGAGACTTAATCTTAAAAGATAAGAGACTTGACTTGAGTGAATTAATAGAAATTTTGTGTGAAACCTCATTCGCGAGTAATGAGTACTTGGTTTTTAAAAGGAATAATGTTTTACTGATTTCGGAAATCAGAATGAGTATCGACAAACCACTGCAGCGTTAATAAAGGAAAATGTATTGAATAAATGAAGTATTATATTAAAACCAGTAGAAACCTCCATCTGCATAGAAGCTAAGATGAGACAAAATGATATTACATTTTCTAGATCATGGCTGCTTAATAAGATTGATTATGAATAAGAATAACCTACACTCATATAAGGCATATGTTACTCAATTGTTTTAAAAGAGATTAAGACATTGAACTATGAAACTTTTCTAAAATAAAGAGACTGGAGTAATTGAAATTAGGCAAACTGGAACTTTAGGGAAAAGGAAGGCATTGTTTTGTCTTAAATTGGTTTAAAACATAAAGTGTTATAACAGCTTTATGGGAAGTTAGTTATAACGACTTTATGAAAACAAAAGAAGGGTTTTATCATTGGTTTTAATGTGGTAACTTAACGTTAAAAAGAGAAGTGTTTTGGTCTAAAAAGAAGGCATGGTATTGCCTTAATTTGGTTTTAAAAAGGAATTTAACGTACGTAGTACTTTAGGGTTAAAACCCGGACTTTGACATAAAATTAAAGTACTTTGAGTTGTGTATAACTTGCCTATGCTTGTTGTTGTGTAACTTGCCTATGCTTGTTGTTGTGTAACTTGCATATGCTTGTTGTTGTGTAACTTGCCTATGCTTATTGAGATAGTCTTTGTTGTGCAAGAATTGTGTTTCTATTCTACCGCGTCTCTCGATGGAGGGCCGGTTGACTTGTTGAGAACTTACTTGGGCGTCTGCGGCGGTGACGGGAGATTCCACGGGTATGCTTCCATTAGCATTGTTACATGGGCATGTCTACACCGTTGATGGATTCTGTGGACATGTGACCATTTTGGTTATGGCGAAGTATCGTGACTTACGGTTGTGATCGGGTGCGTAGCCTGTTTACTTTCCCCCGTCAGCTACGTGACGCAGGTGGATCTGGTATAGGTTATTGCACCTGCCACGTGTCAACGTCGCGGCGAAGTATCGTGACTTACGGTTGTGATCGGGTGCGTAGCCTGTTTACTTGCCCCCGTCAGCTACGTGACGCAGGTGGATCTGGTATAGGTTATTGCACCTGCCACGTGTCGACCGCGAGTCGGTGTTTGGATGGAGCGCCGTGACTTACGGTTGTGATCAGTGCGTGGCGATTCACTTGCCCCGTCGCCTACGTGGCGCGGTGGGTGGTGGAGGCTATTGCACTTGCCGCGTGTCGACTTCGTGATATGGTTGTACAAGTATTATTGTACGGTCGGATCGGTAGTTATACTTGCCGTCACGGTATTTATGACACAGGTGGGACCTGGTGTTCATGTATACTCCTTGGTATTGTTAGATCATAGACTGCCGGCAGTGAGGAAGGAATTCCACGGGCACGAGTGATGATTTGGAGGCGTGAGTCACGACTTGATATATTTGTTTATATGTTGTGTATCGTAGTTTGGTTATCATACATGTCTCACGCTTTATATAGATGCTATGATTTCATTTCTGATATTTCTGATTTCACATACTTGGTACTGTTATCGACCTCCTTGGGCTGCGTTCATCCGCGGTAGAGGTACATCGATTGTCGATCCGCGTTTAGGATCACATTTCAGCGTATTGGGAAGCTCCGTTCCTTGGAGGCTTATCTTTTGGTATGTTACCACACAGTGCAGAGGTTCTTGTACATTCGAGGGGTATGGCGGGGCCTGTCCGTCATAGTTGTTGTAAAAATCTTAGAAGTGCATGCTTTGTTGTGGCGGGGTTGTAAGGATTATGCTATTCAAATGTCTATGTATATATATCTTTGAAAGGCAACCGTTTTGGTTGCTTTGTTTTCTTTCATCTTGATCTATATCTATTTATATGTTTAAAGTTTTTATTTCCGCTGGTTTTCTCTGATGTTGTATCACTAGGGTGCCCGGGGTAAGGCACGATCACGGGCAGGTTGGTCGTAGTGATTCAAAATTTCTCCTTAGGAAAAAGTGATTTTTCTTTCGTTCCAAAATTCAAATCTTATTTTCTCACGTACGTTCTCCTCTCATTCTCTTGAAAATACGGGGTGTAACAATAGGAAATAGTCTAAGCTAAAAGAAAACAACACGGTCTCGGCCAAGACTACATAAAGGCCGATAAAGCTATTGTACTATGGAGTCTTCACCTCTTGTCTTCGGCCTTCCTCCATATTCCAACTCACATTAGGCATGTTACCCTCGGGTGGTTGGCATTCTTGGGCACCCCTAGCAAATCACCTCTTGGTTCTTGTTGAAAGATCAAGTTCACCTCATTTCTTATATCAGTTGCCCCAGTGGCCATGGATTATCATTGTCTTAATTCATTCTGCTCATGTTACTGCTTTACTTTTTTTTATGATTCCAAAAGGTGGAAGATCTTACAGGGGGATAAAGAGGAAATGAAAGAAATATTTTTTGGTTAGGTGTTGATGTTTCGTGCTGAAAAGGGTCTGAGTCTCATGGAGAACAAGCATGGATCTGGTTCTCAAGGGAAACGTGCATTCTGACTTTGCCATCATCAAAAATGGGGAAATTGATAATGTAAGTTATGCATTGTTTTGATGATTTTACAAGAATGTACAAAGGAACCAATTTTGCTTTTTGAGGGACCAGTTCAGTCGATGTAAGTCAACTGTAAAGTTGTTGACACAGTGACAGTATTGCAGCACTGCTGCAGAGTTGCTGCGGACTTTCCATTGGTCCAAGATTTAAGATTTGTCCCTACCTTTACCTCTCATATATATAACATGGAGTGAAAAACCTAATCTTGCAAATCCATATTGTTCACACTTTCATCTATAAGTCGTTGTGTTCATCAAAGCTCCAATCAAGACCAAAGCCGCAACAAACTGATGGACCAGTTCTCTCACTACTGAAGATGTCTTATGTCTTAGGTTTGTTGAGTCTTTGTCTTAAGTCTTTTGTTCTTGAAATTGTAAAGCTACACTTCGTGTAAGAAGATGTTTGTAGGTCGTTTAATTTCTCAAGTCTTTGAGATGTTTACTTTACTAGATTTAGTCAAGGTGTGTCTTTGCAATAGAGGTATTGTAGAGAACTTGCAATAAAGTTATTATAAGGGGAATGGATTAAGAGTTTAATTCCTAGGCTGAAAGAGATTGTAATTTAAATATTGCTCAGTTTTAGTGAAGTTTTGTGAAAATCCTACTAGGGTAGGTCATGGTTTTACTCCCTTAAGCAAGGTGGTTTCCACGTAAATATATTGTGTTAAGTACTTACTGCTTTAGCTAAATGATTAGTTAGACAACCCGATTCTCTGCACTGTTTGATGTACTCATATAACATATCACCGACGCAAAGTGCAGCAAGTACTTTGTCCTGTGATTTACAAAAATAAATCTCAGAACCATGAAGAAGATGCACGTGTCGCCGATGAAAAAGAAGACCATCTTTTTGTTGCAACATGTATCTCAAGTAAAGTTCCCAACAAAATCTTGGTTTATTGATAGTAGTTGCGCTAACCATATGACTTGAAGAGTTTGTTTAAAGAGTTAAAGCCTATAGAAATATTCGAAGTTAGGATTGTAAATGGTGACTAAATTCTTGTTGAAGGAAAAAGAACTATCATCATCAAAACAAGTTCAGGTTGGTAGAAAAAGAATTAAAATTATCTTTTGAGGATAAGCATTACTTCATAAATGATGTGACTGGAAAAGAAGTTCTCAAAATTAAAATGAGAGATAAAATTTCTCACTTGATCCAATGGAAGATGTTCTTGTAGAATAGGAAAAAGATCAAAGGCTGCGAAAAATTGGAAGATGTTCCTCCAATTGAAAAATCAGAAGCAAAATGTGAACCTGACAGGCTTAAAGAAGCTTACAATGTTCCAAAATAAAAGATGAAGCAATGGAGGAGTTATCGATGTTTCAGAACAAATAAAATTGACAAGGGGATTTTAATAGCTCAGTTGGTTGACTACTAAACTTTCACTTTACGGTCTTATAATTCCCTCCCCCATTTTCTCTTCCCATATCCTTTATGTAATAAAAAAAAAATCTAAAAGAAGATACAAACGGAGCAGGAAGACATGCTAGAAAGTTTTAGCAGCCAAGAGTTGCAATACATGAATATGCAGATTTATTCACGAGATTCCTTGGTCTATTTGAGATTGTTCCTTTTAATCGTAATCAAAGATGTTTTCTTGTCTCTCGTTTCTTTTAATGAGACTTGAAGTAAGGAAACAAGCAGCAACCCTTTCTTTAGAGCCCGGACACGGCTTTAAAGAAGAGTGAAGTTCCGACCAACCAACCTGGACTTTTCTTTTTATTATTCCTACCGGATATCAAAACAAACCATAAGGATTGTTTCCAGCCATGAGTTCCCCTATGACATAAGCGCAGGATAGAAGACCGAATTTTTGTAAGTTCCTAAAGCAAGGAGGAGTCATAGAATGCTACAGTAATTTATTCTTTTTTAATAAACCTAGTTAAGAGTTTGTTAGCTAGTTATCCCTATTTTCTAGTAATTAGTTAGTTAAAGATATGATTCTGCACATATATTCTTGGTTAGGGTTATCATCTTATTTTTTTACTACATATTCAGGTATTCAAAACTCCGATCTTTCTCTATTATTTTCTATGAACATTTTCTTATTAAATTTCATTATGATATTTATCTTTTTTCGTATACTAGACTATTATTGAAATACAATTTGCATTGAAGAAACTTTGGTTCATCTTGTATTATTAATTGCGATTCCTCAAATTCTTCATATTTTGATGGTGTTCCTATTTTTTTTTCCGGGTAAATGGTAATATTTATTACTAAGAAAGAAACTGGGAACTTACAATCAATCATTGAGGGTTCTCAAACCTCAACGTAACATAAAACAAGAAAAGAAGAAGGGAAGGGGCGATCACTCAGAGGTGACGTTACAAGAAGGGATTAAATCATAAAGAACTCTATAGGTTGTTGTTTTAACTTTTGCCGCAACCTCATCCGTTGTTGAGCTAATGCCCGCAAATAGCAATTCATTTCTTGTTCTCCAAATCTCATATACCACTATGCAAAAGGCAAGTAGGATGGCTTTGGATCGAATGCTAGTCCCGCGGTGTTCTTTCTTGATCCACTTGAGTGCGCTTTCAATTGTTGTCATTTCTCTTCTAATTCCCAATCATTCTTTTGTGTGCTTCCAAATCTTGTGAGTGTAGGGGCAAGAAAAGAAGAGATGAGTCCTTGTCTCATTGGCACGCTTGCAGAATCCGCAAGTCTTGTCATCCAAGTTTAGGAAGGAGAGAGTATCTTTAGTAGCAAGACGCTTCCTACAAGTGAGCCAAACCGTGAATGAGAATTTAGGAGGAATGTAACCTTTCCAAATTTGAGACATCCAAAGCTTATGTTCTCGCGGGGTGCGCAAGACATCGTACACAAGACCCGAATCAAATTTCTCATTGATGCAACATTTCTCCAAGTCGGCTAGTGTTTCCTTGATTCCCATAGATGTTTATGAAAGTGTCACGGATGCAACAAAACTTCTTGAATAAACGGGAATCTCTAGTGCGTACCTCATAATCCCAAATGGATTGATTTCTCAAGTAGTAGCTATTAATCCATTGAACCCATAATGTATCCGCCTTAGTGTGAGCTTGCCAGATGGTCTGAGAGAGTAAGGCATGATTCCATACTTTGACGTCCATGAGGCCTAAGCCTCCTTCAGATTGAGGCACATAAATTTCATCCCAAGCGACTCTTGGTGGCTTGCCACCCCATAAGAACTGGATGCAAGCAGAGCGAACCTTGTTGAGCACTGAAGAGCTAATGGGTAGAGCTCGAAACCAAAAGCTCTCGACCCCCTGAACAACCGATCTGATTAGTTCCAATTTACCCGCATATGAGAGTGAGTGGTGTCCCTATTTCTGAATGTAACCCGAGATTGCACTAGTGAAAGGGGCAAACTGATCCACCGAGACAGAAATTGGAGACAAAGGGACCCCTAAGTACCGCACGGGAAAGACTCACAAGAGGCGTGACTTTTGCCAAGATCAAGTCGCGGATAGAATCTTGCACTCCCGCAATGTAAATGGAAGATTTTGACGGGTTAAGTGTGAGGCCAGAAGCCGCCTCCAAATCTTCAAGACAATCCATAAGGACACCAACCGAAGATAAATCCCCTTTGGCAAAAAGAATGAGATCATCCGCAAAGGCAAGGTGAGAGATGCCTAGTCTCTTGCACTTTGGATGAAAAGAAAAGGCTCTATCCGAAGTTTTAAGCTTGAGCAATCTGGAAAGGTATTCAATGCATAGGATAAAGAGGATAGGAGACATAGGATCACCTTGCCTCAAGCCGTGTTTACCCGTAAAGTAGTCATGCAACTCTCCATATTGAAAGAGAGAAAGAAGTTGAGCTTACACATTCCATAATCCATCTAACAAATCTGTCCGGGAACTTGAGACCTTTTAGTACCGATTCGAGGAAATTCCAGGAGACTGTGTCAAAAGCTTTCCGAAGATCCACCATAAGCATACACCTTGGCGATACTCTAGTTCTATTATAGCCTCTCACGAGTTCTTGGGCAATGAAGACATTATCAACCATGTTTCTTTCTTTCACAAAAGCACCTTGGCATTTATCAACTAGTGTAGGAAGAAACCTTGTCATCCGGTTAGCTAGTATCTTAGTAATGATCTTGTAGACCACATTTGTCAATCCAATAGGTCTAAAGTCGCTCACCTTGGGGACCCGATCTGTTTTGGGTAGAAGGGTGAGTATTGTATGGTTCACTTGCTTCAAAAGCACACCGGAAGAGAAGAATTCTTGTATACTCCTTACTACATCATGTCCCACATCCTTCCATCTTTTCTTGAAGAAGGCGGCTGAAAATCCATCTGGGCCAGGTGCTTTGTCATTGCCAATATCGGAGAGAGCATCCCAAACCTCCTTTGGGGAGACAGGATGTAAAATGAATGAGCCATCCTCCTCCCCTAGCTTCGGACCACAATCAAGAACCGCAAGATCGATGTTTGTTGCGGGTCGAGAGGAGCCAAGAAGTCCTCTATAGAACTCAACCAGCATGCCTATTACTTCACCGGGAGATGTTGTGGTATTACCGTTGTCCTTTACAAGATAAGTAATCGAGTTCTTAACATTGCTTCTCTTGATCAAACTATGGAAGTATTTGGAGCACCTATCACTTCCAATCAAATGTTTTTGCCTCGCCTTTTGTCTTAAGAAGTGTCTCTCGGATTCAAGGAGGTGATTGACTTTAGCTCTTAAGGACTTGACCTTGGCTTTTAAGTCTTCATCAAAGGGATTCTCCATATGCTCATTTATAGCCTCCTTAAATTCCATGTTAGTCGCATTTGCTCTTTGTTCAATACTCCCGAATTCACTAGAGTTTAGAACCCGCAATGGCTTCTTTAACGACTTCAATTTTGTGACCAATTTGAATTGGGCAGTTCCAAAGACACGCTGTCTCCAGCATGAAGTTAGGATGTTCTCAAAGGCGGGGTGTGAGAGCCACATGTTCATAAACTTGAAAGGTCGTTTCCCAATACCACAAGATGCGATTACCGAAGCAATCACGGGGCAATGGTCCGAGACTGGTTCCATAGGCAAAAAGTTGGCTGAGCATTCTAGGTTCAAGTCACTCCAATGCTGATTCATTAACACTCTATCTAACTTGGACCAAATTGAGCCATTCGTCCAAGTGTAGAAGGACCCCTTAGAAGGGGTGTCATCAAGTCCGTGAGCAATTCTGAATTCCCCGAGGTCCCTAAGTGCATAAGGCGTGAGTGGAGGACTACCAGCCTTGTCTTGAGGGTAGCAATAGGTATTAAAGTCTCCAATGATCATCCAAGGCATGACAATACCCGTGCCCATGTGGGTGAGATGATGCCAAAGTTTTCTTCGTTCCGGAATGCTATAGACCGGATACACAAACGTAGCAAGAAAGGACACTTGAGAAATGTTACAACGTACTTGGACATGGATATGTTGAGAGTCCATTCCAAGCACATCACAACTAACTCTGGAGGGGTCCCATAGTACTAGCATTCTTCCGCCATCAATGAAATCTATGTTGGAGCAAAATTTCCAAGCAAGGAATCTTTGAGAAGTAAAAAGAGTCCATCCGTATTCGGTTGAATTTAGTTTCTATTAGGCAGACCAATGCCACATCATGTTGTTTTGCTAGCCTACACACAAGAGTTTGTGTGGCTGCCCTATCCCTCTGTCCGCAAAGACCTCGGACATTCCAACAAAGAATTTTCATTAGGAAACAATGGAGGATTTAGTAACACCTCTGCGCTTCGCATTTCTCGCCAAACTGATATTCTTTCTTGAAATAACTTCTTTCCATCCTTCTTCCTTGTTGTTAGAAGCCAAGGCAGGGGTCCCAACTAGGCTATGTTCTCCGCGCTCAAAGTTTATGCAATGTGTTGCGCGGATAAGCTCTTCTTTAGTACTCCTACAAGTTCCCACATCTAGAGGAGTCTGCGGTCAGATGGTGTGTTCTTTTCAGCCTGCATTGTCTCCTTACTCAGCCTCTCGTGTTGCACAAGACCAGTATAGGGGTGCTGGTTAGAGGACCCCTCAAGTGATACCCGTAAGCACGAAGAGTCAGGATGACCCGCAACCGGAGGGATTTGAAGGTTCAGAGCTTCCCCAACACTTCCGGGAATATGCAGCAGTGATTGCACACTATTCTCAACGTCCATCAAGTTATCACTACCCACGGGATGTTGAGGGGGTGGTGGATCAGTGTTAGAAGGACCATTTTGACCCGCAACCATAGCAGTTCCGGAGCTAGAAGAAACGCCTCCATTGCTAGGTGGTACCAATGGGTTGTCGGATTTCCGTGCTTCATGAGTGTTGGTGTCTTGCATCAGCTTCTTACACTTCAAATGGTTGTGACCAAAAGAGGCGCAATGATAACAAAAATCAGGGTAGTTCTCATATTTCACCTTTTGGATGTATCTTCGATTGTCGGGCAGTTTAACACCAAATTCTGTGATCGGCTCTTTACTGACATCAACTTCCACCAAGACTCTTACATAGTTCATCTTAGACCTTTCCTTGGTAAATTGATCCGTGTATAGAGGTTTCCCCACACGCGATGCAATCTTACTAAGGCCTGATGCACTCCAAACCGAAAGGGGGATGTCATGGAAAGTGACCCATATCGGGATATCCATGAATAAGTCATCCGTTAGTAATATTTCTTTATCAATTGGTTTTAACATCATAGTTTTGCCAAAGACCATATAAGGGCCTCCGTGGAGCACATTCGTGCGTTCCTCTTCCGTCATGAATTTGAAGATTGTCCATCCTTTGCCGTATGGGATGATACGACACTTCACTCCCCACCCCTTAACAATAGAATTCAGCGCCTCTCTTCCCGGGAAAGGACCCGTGAAGCAGCCTATAAGACAATATCCCCAGGTTTCAATGAAGGGGACTTCATCCGTAGCTTCTAGTTCTACATCTTCTCCTTGTTGTTCAATGAATTGAAGTTTCATTCCTTTTGCTTCAAGTCTGGAACCCGCAAAGACTCCCGCATAGGTTTTCTTTTGTGGATTGGGACCATTGCGTTGAGAGGGGGGTACTTCTCCCTTTGATGCCTCACCGGGTGGGTGCGCATGATGAATTCTAGAATTGTCAGTGGGCATGTTGCCTGCTGTCCATCTTGGTAATATAGACTGAGGGATAGGGTTAGAGGGGGTAGAGCTTGGGCCCGCATCTGGAGATAGTATGCGAGTGCCATTTGGGAGGGTAGGGAAAGTATCGGGCATTTCGGGTGGGATTGATGTTTTGGAAGGGGGTGGGGGTGTGTCATCATGAATTCTGGGAAGTATTGAAGAAGTAGAGGAGGAGAGAGGTGGAAAGTTCTTATCGTTTCCTATGTCCAAGGAAGAAGTAAATGAAAATGGGATATTGGGATTCTTTTGTTGAAGTTCGTTTAGAAAGCTGGTTAGGGTGGGGAAGGAATGGTTAGTGGTTCTAGATGGATTCAAAGAATGCTGACTATTAGAGTGGTGTGACTCTTTGGTACCCGCGGATGTAAGCTGCCCATTAAAGGCAATAGGCTCTTTGACTCCCGCGCTAATTAAGAAATGAGAGTTACAAGGCTCCTTGGGAATAGATGACCCTTCGGTATCCACATCATGCATTGTACCTCGAGCTTCCAGCAGTAATCATAGACTCATGGATTCCCTTCTGACCCGCTTTGTCCATTTGACCCGCCGTCAGACCCGGTTTAGACCCGAGAAAGCCTTCATGCAATGTTTTGTCGATTGTAGTTCCAGACCCAGAATCTCTAGCTTTTCTGGCTTGTCTGGGCAATTTACCTCTAAGTGATGAGATTTTTATGCTCCCGTGATTGCCATTACCTCCCGTTGTGGTCCCGGAGTTCACCAATTTACCCGCATTTTTATCGCCATTCTTAGGAGAGGATGGAGTGTCTATAGTTGTCTGAACTTCTAAAGTATTGCCCGAAGCTTTGGAGGGAGCATTTTCCTTAGGCTCGTGGACAGTATGAGGAGTACCCTTCGTAGTTTCTTCACCTTCAAACATGCTTCTGTCCAGGCTATTAACATCTATACTTTTTCCCCAATCATGAATTTTTTGTACCGTAATATCATCCACCACATGTTCTAGTGGAATACGCATATCAGGCGTGACATGTACTAACACCGTGGGATCTGAGATTGCTGGAATTAAGTTCTCTTTGACAATGATTGGACTTCCACCATTCTTTTTCTTTTTCTTGGATCTAGATTTCGAAGAGCCTCCGGAACCACCGGAATCATTGCTAGAGCGTGTAAAACGCTTTGTTTTTCTCATGTCATGAACTCTAAACTTCGATTATTGAAGAATCAATTGTGAGTGTGAGTTTAGGAGAAGAGTGACGAGCCGAAACCGTAAGGAGCAACCAAGGAAAAACGTTGAGAGCGTTTTCCTTAGTGAGAGAAACTTCTCTCTAACTCCCGATGGTGTTCCTGTGTATCATATTACATGAGTACTTTTATAAGTAGGAATATATTTAGGGGGTGTTTGGTTCGGGATAATACTCTAAGGGTCCACTCCCTCTTTTCATTTTCAAAGACACCCCATTTCTCTGCCTGTCATCTGCCGCCGCCACCCTCCGCCGGAGCTCCAAGTTCCGGCGAACCCCCGAACTCCATCAATCCACCAGCTGCCACACCTCTTCCCCCTAAAAAATAAAACTCTACATTCCCTTACCCCTCCCATCGTCAAATCCATCTGCTCACCGCCTCGTCATCCATGCCACTGCCCCGCCGGAGTTGATGACCGGTGGGGGTGGCACACAAACTGATTTTCGTCATATTGTTACTGATTTTGTCCATTTGCTACTGATTTTTGGAATGACCCTTATTTTAATCAAACAGTCACAAAAGGAATCAAAGTAATCAGGATGCAGTTGATTCCATTTCTGAAACAGACCCAAACATATAGGGAGAATCAGGGTCATTCATTTTCTTTCTCCTTAATTCCCTTACTGGATTTTTAATGGGCAAATTGATAAATAGTAATAGAACTTTGGCATTTCACGATTCCCACTTTTAGTACAGTAGATAGACAAACCACTGTGATACTGTCTCTGTGAGAAAAAGTGTGAAGTTAGGTGCCAAGTATTATGGTCCTTATTATATGGTTCTACAGAAGATTGGTGTTGTAGCTTTAGCTACCAACAAGGTCACAAATGTATTTCATGTTTCTCAACTAAAGAAGAGGGTAGGACCACACGTACAGGCACAATGCCCAGATGGGCAATCCATCGACTATTGTGCAAAGAAAAATGGTGAAAGAAAACAACATAGGGACATTGAAGGTGTTTGTGGGTTGTAATCTAGATCTAAGGAATCTTTATCACTGTAATAATTGTTTGAAGATTTCAGAGGTGTCATTAGAATGTTCTTCATCTAATATTATATAAAAAAAATCTTTTATGTCTGAATCTATTTCTAATAGATTAATCTTATCTTTCTTTTATTAGGTTCTTTACAAGTGTTAGCCATGTGGCCAGCTTTTCCGCAATTCCAACATTTTCCCTTTTTTCTAGGGGTTTTATTGGTATTTTTCCAGCTGGGAGCCTTTTTGGAATTATATTTTTTCTTATAAGGTTTGGGACGGGATATATTATGCCTCTTTTTCATTCTTTTAATAGTTTTGGAAGGGACAGATATTTTAACATATCCGAAGTCTTCACAGAAACTTCCTAATTCTCCTTTAGAAGATTTCTGCATTTGATTATTAAGCTTTATTGAATTACATAATTCTAGTCCTGTTAAATTAACAAAACTAACAATATCTCCGTATGTCATTAGACTATAAGGAATTTCACCATTGAATTTGTTTCTAATGGTAGTTCTTACCTTTTCAGCAAAGAGTTTGGGTAATCAATTAATGAATCTTTCTTTCCAATATCCGTGGTTACAATCTTCTCGGAGCATAACCTTATTAAGGAAAATATTTTTGTACCATTTAAAGTCATGTAACTTTGAGCAGGTTAGATTATTAAGGATCTCCAAACTTTTATCTTGAAAGAGTTTTGGTTCCCCTATAAAGTGTTTACCTATACAATAAAGTAAGGTTGCAGTGGCGTCCTTACGAACTTCTTTACTAATACTATCATCTATATTTTTAACTTGGATAATGGTAATGGTGTTTATGATTCCACTCCTGACACTGTCTACTAGGTAGTTATCCCACCAATTTTTTAACATCCCTGTAAATCCCGAGATTAGGATCGTGGCTAACTGGGCATCATCAGTATGTTCTTTTGTTTTATAACCCGTAATGCAAACTCCCATTTCATGTAATATTTTGATGATCTGTCCTTCTGACATGCCATCTATATTCCCTTCATTAAATTCATCACCATAATAGGAAGCTTTGTAACTGGTGTGTTCCTCATATTACATATCAGGAAATGTAGGTTTTCTATAGAAATGCTTTTCTCCAAGACCCGCAAATTTTGATATTTTATTAATGTCCTGTTTATCTTCAGTAAGTAATGTTACTGACTTACCCGTGGTATCTTTTGAAGTAGATTCTCCAGTAACTCTTAATTCTTTAAATTTATTACTTATTTTATCTAGTAAGTCATTATTAAATTTTTTTCTAAATTTCGGGAAGGTATCTACCGAAAATTGGGGAATCCTAAAGAGTGGATCAGAGAGAGTGCTTTCTTCTGAACGAACTGGTTTACTTCTTAAGGTCGAGGTATTATTAGCCTGGGTAATCTGATTTGAAACAACATGTAACAACTGGTTGGTGTAGTTGTTTTGTTGGAGAATTTTATTGACGTCTTCCCTTGTGGGTAACTTGGTGTGGGGGTCTGCTTTTAGATCTCTTTTAAAAGGAGCTGCAAGTAGGATTTCACCATCTACATGAATCCTAATCTGTTCTAATGGTGGAGTTTCAGACTCAATGATCTTACTATCCGTGTACCATTTCTTAACAAGGGTATTGAGTGATTCTTTATTATCCTCTAATTGGCCCGTGATTTGGAACCATCTAAGGAATTCAATATTACAATTAACTCTTTTCATATCCTTGATCCATTGCTTTCTGAATGACCTTCTTTTATCTTCTGTGAAAGTATTTATATACCATTTTCTTTTAATGGCATATTCGGAGCTTACCCATAATTTATCAAGAAGTTTAAAATTTATTTTAAAGTTATTTTCTTGTTTAATCATGCCAAGCTCGTCATCTTGCATTTCACTTCTCATAGGACTATTGGTTTTATCAATTGGATGATAATGGACTTTGGGTATGGCAGATGTATAATCTACTCCTCGATTTTTTTGTTCGAGTATGGAATCGGCAGAATTATCGTCAGAATGCTCTCCCTCCTCCCGGGGTTTGGAAGAAGATGCTGCGAAGGAGTATCTTACCGAGGACTTAGAATTTGATTTTAAAAAGTTTAAGTCAATAGATCCATCTAGATGTTGGATTAGCTGTTCAATGTTAGAACTTTCTGGTTCTATTTTTGGTTGAGTAATGGCATCAAAGTGTCATTCATCTTTTGTTAAAATTTTATTCCATTTTAACATTCTGGGAACAAAGATGTTACTATGTTTCTGGTTTGCTTCCATAAGCATGGTAGCACCTTTATTACTGATTAATTTAGCTTTTGGGGCTAAAGTAGTTTTCATTAGTCTGTAGTATACCCTGTATATTACAGTTGTTTCCCTAGTGTTTAATTTACTATTCATATTTTTTGTTTTAATGTTTAACGTTAGGGTATCCATAACGTTTTGATCATTAATATCTATTGAAAAATTTGGATAACAATTAAAATAAACGGGACCTCTGGGTAAATTGTTTTGTAAGACTCCTAGAATGGAATCGTCAAAGTTTAATAGCCTATCATCTCTTAAAAAGTGACGGATGGGGGTGTCTAAACCTAAACGATATAAAGGTTTGACAGCAACTTGAACCAAACCTATGTGCAGGAAATTAAAATCTTTTTTGTATCTGTTTATATCATGGACATACAATAGCTTAATAATTTCTTTGGAATTATTGATAGCTATTGTGGATTCACAAGTTTTAATATTATAATTTCTTATAAAATCAAACTTGTCTGTTTCATATACAGATCTGAAAGATTCCTTCGGAATATTCCAGTTCTGTAGATCTCTTTCTACCTTAGCTATTCTAGAGGTAGACAGGTTCTCACTATTTATCATGCTTAAGTCTCCTGAATTATTCATTTAATAGTGGGCTGAGTACAAACCTAATACAAAGTCTGAGGTATGGATTACAGTTTCAATATAACGAAGTCTATCATTTATGTGAGAGATTTCTTTATAAAGACTTATCATTTTATTAACGATTACTTGTCTAATAATGATCTGAGTATAATTTTCTAAACCTTCAGCAGGTTTCAATGTTTTATGATAATTTAAATATTCAATAATCTCTCTTTTGTATTTCATCAATTTATTTTTATCTATTATACACTCTAGCTTTATAGAGTTATCTCTTCTAATATGATCAAAAGAGGATGGATTTTCATCAGAAAATTTATTTTAAAGATGGGTTGTTCATTAAATGTGTGGAGACTACTATCCTTTTAGAGCTATTGTCTTATTGGTTATAAAGAGTCTGTTACTGATTTCTATTATTATAATTACCTTAGCAGATATCCTATCCTTACTATCTAAGTTATTAACCTTAAGTACATCGGCTACGTCTATCGGATCCGGCACGGCACTGGCCCTTCCGGCCTATCGTGCTAATCCAACGGTCCAGGACATACCTGTATATTACTGTAGACTAAGAGAAGATCTCTAAGAATAGGATATCAACAAAGTAAGAATAAGAAGAGACATAGAATAACTGTAACTCTTATTAACTTAAAGACAACACACAGTATTAACTTAAAGACAACACACAGTAGAATGAGTTTAGCTACTCATGATCTCTAGTAATAGAACTTTGACATTTCACGATTCCCACTTTTAGTACAGTAGATAGACAAACCACTGTGATACTGTCTCTGTGAGAAAAAGTGAAGTTAGGTGCCAAGTATTATGGTCCTTATTATATGGTTCTACAGAAGATTGGTGTTGTAGCTTTAGCTACCAACAAGGTCACAAATTTAATCAGTATTTCATGTTTCTCAACTAAAGAAGAGGGTAGGACCACACGTACAGGCACAATGTTAACCTCTTAGTGGCCCAGATGGGCAATCCATCGACTATTGTGCAAAGAAAAATGGTGAAAGAAAACAACATAGGGACATTGAAGGTGTTTGTGGGTTGTGCCAATCATATTGACATTGGAAGATTGAAATTATCTGAAGCACAATACCCTTATTTCATTGAATCCTGGAGACCTTCACCTTGTGGAAAATGTCAATTTTGAAGGTGGGAAAGTTATATCATAAAGATTAAGCTGTAATTGGGAAATAGTCACGCAAGGGTGGATAGATCTCACAGGCTGTATCACCCAACAACTGATCAATTCAGCAGTTAAGAGTAACTGGTTTCTTGACATAACCAAGACAATTAAAAACTTTATATTCTTCTTTCCAATTCTTCTCCTCTCTGTTTCTTCCTTAATTCTTACCCATCTTTCTACAGTCATTCACAGGTGGAGATTACTCAATTTATTTGTAATCGTACTGAACTATTGAAGTACTAATTACGATCTCATTTGATTACTTCATTCTTGTCGTCAATTCTTGTTCGATTGTTTCAGGTTTTGACAAAACATAATGGATATTCCTATTCAAGACAAAGTTCCAATCGACATTGGACATCTACACTTATTGAAGGGAAAGATGCACCAAAACTACTACCGTAAACAAAGTAATCACAATTGTCTCCTGGTAGCTATCATTCCTATTTTCTCTGTACAGACAGAATGTGTAACTTTATTAGACACAGCTGTTGATTTATTAAAAAAAAAGCCTTTCTTTGCTAATGGTTCCAAATTTTCAAAGATCCAACATGTCAGCAGCGCTGAGGTCAATTCGTCCAAATTTTGATGATCGTCTAGACGACAGATAAACTCAACACACAAGAACTGCTCACACTCATACTCCAACAAACTTGGTTAATGAGGAGGTATCAAGAGCAGTGAACTCTTTCACAGCATTAAGCACATCATGAGCGAGTTTTACAGCATCCTCATTGCTTGGTGCCTAAAATGATAAGATAATCTATATCAGATTACTGTAGTTGCAGAAAATTGCTAGAGCTTTAGATATAATCAATAGTTCCAACCTCAATATTAAGGGGTAGAACAGGGTCATGTAGTGAGAGTCTTAGAAGGAACCACCCGCCATAACCAGAAACTCTGACCTGCCATCAAACAAAATTGATCTTTTGATGCTATTCCCAATATATATGTGCAGATGTATAAGGATTAGCAAATGACAGTAAAAGAGTCAGACAAACAGCAGGATACATATGATGATTCAGCATATGCAGCGACTACGACTAAACAAATGGAATATGCTGGCCATATATAATTGCTGCTCAGTATGCTCCGATTTGAAGGAACATTTAATAAAAAATCAATAATATCAACAAGAATAACTTCATCTGATTCTGCTTGGACAAAAACAGTTAAAAGCTTACCCCTTCATAGTTAACAGGTGCTTTCAGAAGATTAATATCCGAGTCCACTGTATTCTCAAGTTGCTTCAACACTGCTTCCCCATAATCGCGAAACGATCTGGTGGTACAAGCATGTGCCTTAATTTACAGAAACATAATAAGATCAACCAAACTAAATTGTGACGGCCACAGTAGCATACCCCGCTTTAAGATCTGAGTGATTCTGATCAATCTTTAGTCTAAGTTCAACAGACACAGCTGGTTCTTCGAGATCCTCCACCATGTCAGTCAAGACTTTGCTGCCGCCACCTAGTCCTGATGTCCTAGCTGATGCAAGCTTATTCAGTAACTTCACCTGCAAGTGATGAAAACCAACAAACGGGTTTTAGAAAATATACTGGAAATAAAAATCATAGAACCCAGAGAGACTAGTTTTGGAAGAAATGTACCATAAGGTATGCACCATCGTCAAGCCAATGATTCTCCTTGAGAGCTCCATGGCCACTAGTTTCAATAGCCAAATGTGCTTCTTCACCAACAGAGTTCTGTCAACATTAAAATATTAAGTACAATCTGTCTCAGAGAAACTTAAAGCTTGGCAACAAAGATTTGAAGCAATATTAGAAAATCAAAGAAATTAGAAATGGCCAGTCATAAGCCATTTATTTAGGCATACGACTTTTCACAGTTCCGGAACTTGAGGGGGTAGTTTCCTCATGCGGATAAGTTCAGCAAGTTCGAATGTACCATACTAGGCTCATGGAGAAAAAGATGATAGATATCGGAGGATTCAGTTTGTCTCAACGCTCAATCCTGAAATTTTGTGATCGTAATGATGAATGCGCTTAATTTTGGAAATAAACACACATGTTCCTGTTGCTAACTTCTGCCCTATATGGATATTTTCAGATTGCTTTTTCACCCCAAGTGAAAGAAGTTAAAAATAATCCAACAGAAGTAAGCTAAAGTTTAAATGAAAGTAGTCTCTCCTAAAACTACTCACATGTTTGTGTAGCTAACGAATTCATAAAAGGACTTAGCACAATGCATCAAATTCTTGACGGAAAACTAGTAAACCCATGAATTACAACCAGAACGTTAAAGTTTGAGATAAGCTGTTAAATGCTTGAATGAAGGTCAGGGATCAAAGCTCACCTGTCTGGCTGTCTCTTTACTAAGAAGCAAAAGAGTTTGCAAAGAGCACAAGTGGTCTCATACAACTTTCTGGAGTCTTAAAGTGTTCAGAATATTAGGTAGGATGTAACTTTTCCTTTTCAAGAAGGGGGGTGATTGGTGGAGATTCAACACAATCCGAGATGTGAAGGTCATTAGATTAGGATCAAGCAAAAATATACCTACAACTACTATTGTTTTGGACAGATGGTACTTCTTTTACTGGAGAAAGGTGAATAAAAGAATGCTATGACAATGACGACCACGAGCACATGAAACAGAATCCAAATCGTTCTATTTAAGACAGCATGTTGCTATCCGAGACACTGGGAACTGGATAATCCAGGCAACCAAATAAGACCATGAAAAGACCCATCGTATGATGGGCATGCTAATATGTTTACAAAGATGAAGGGACCATCGAGATGCTACTATCAGAACCATGCATCAAATAACCAAATTGTACCAGACGAATAGCCTCATCAATTACATTCTTGTATCCTCTTTTGAACCTGTGATGTTTCCCTCCTGTAATATATTATTAAAATTAGCATCCATTCTCATCAAAACGGTATCACAGGTGACTTTGACTTCTCATCTGACCTAGTTTCTTTTCAATAAATGTTGTCAGCCCATCTGATGTTACACTGTCTGTGACAATAGTGGTCCCAGGATGCTGGTCAAACATTAACAGAAGTAGCAAACAGTTAAGATGCTTGTTAGAGCAGAGTTCTAGAGACGCTTATCAAAAAGAGATACTCACTTCCTCCAAAATAATTGCACACATTAAAGCAATCAAACGATTTCGGTTAAATTCACGACCACTAGAATCCACAGCCGCAGACCTGACAAAAACACGTCTCAGAAAAGGAAACTGACCAATACCTACTTCCATTGAAAGCAAAGACTTGTATATGGCACGTCACCTGTCAACGTCTGTATCAAAGATGATTCCCAAATCAGCCCTGTTATCATGTACTGCCTTGGTGATAGCTTTCATGGCTGTCTTATCCTCTGGATTTGGTATATGATTGGGAAACAAACCTATCATGAGAATCAAATAATTAGCAAGAGTCACACAGAAATCTGTATGACAATTGCAGGTTATATCTTACCATCTGGCTCCAAGAACTGACTGCCAGAAGTAATAGCACCCAGAGGCTCAAGCACCTTTTCCTGAAAATCCAGAAAAATAAAAATGTGATGAAAGCATCTAAAGAAAAACAGTGGAAAAAGATAAAAGTGATATACATGAGCTGATAAATAGATTTCAATATAGCTCAAAGACCGTTTACATGGTCCTTAAGTCCCCTGCCTCTGCAGCTTCAACGATAACTACTGATGCATTTTAGTCTTACACATTGACAACAGTTGAAAGACAATATATCAAGTAAAAATAGTATCTTTTCTAGTGCAACTGTCCTAGTTTGACTCAACACGCCGGCACGGATATCGAGAGCTGAGTTACAATGTATTTCAAAGAAAGTGGGCCTAATGGAAGACATAATGCTGATATTTTGATACGTTTTGGAGTATGATATGCAGTTCCCATTTAACTTTTTCAAGGTATATTTTAAAAAGTAATAGAGAGTAGGAAAGATTTACCACATTGATAAGCTACTGATTGGAGATGGTGTTTGTGAAAACAAAGATGACATCAAAGCTGAAATTCTAAGATTCTATCAAGCTTTGTACACAGAGGAAGAACAATGGAGGCCTGAAGTAAGATTTGATAGCCTTAATAGGTTGTCACGTGCTGAAAAAACATGGCTGGAGAGAAATTTTGAAGAGGTTAAAGCTGCAATCTCCTCTTGTGCCCTAGATAAAAGCCCAGGTCCAGATGGTTATACAATGGCCTTCTACCAATAGTGCTTGGGAATTTATTAAAGCAGATGTTATGGGAGCTCCTAATCATTTTCATCAGCATTGCCACATGGTTAAATAACGCAATGCCTCTTTCATTGCCCTGATTCCTAAGAAGAAAGGGGCTCAAAATCTCAGATTTCAGGCCCATTAGTCTCATTGGCAGTGTCGACAAGATACTTGCTAAAGTTTAGCTAAAAGACAAAGCAGTGATTTGGAAGCTTGTATCAGGAGAACAAAATGCAGCATTTTTGAAGAATAGACAGATCACTGATGCTTCTCTAATTTCCAATGAAATGCTTGATGGAAGACTCGAGTGGAATCCCTGGGATTGTGCAAGTTCGATGCGGGGAAGGCATTTGATAAGGTCAACTGGTCTTACTTACTGTCGTTACTGAGTCAAATGGGATTTGGGAGCAGATGGATTAAATACAGCCTCACCACTGTCAAGTATTCCATTTTGGTTAACAGAACACCTGTTGGCTTTCTCTCCCCAGAAAGGAATATGACAAGGGGACCCTCTCTCCCCTTTCATATTTCTACTAGCCATGGAGGGTCTGAGCAAGACGTTGGACAAAGCAGTTCTCAAACACTGGATTGAGGGATTCAAGGTGGAAAGCAGGCCAAACCTTCTCTATCAGTGTCTCTCACCTGCTCTATGTAGATGACACTTTAATATTTTGTGGGGCAGAAAAGCTTCAAGTGACATACCTAAATTTGACCATATGCTCTTTGAAATCATCCCAGGGCTTCATATAGATATGTTGAAGAGCAAGATTTATCCAGTGAATACAGTGCCCAATTTGAATGAATTAGCAGATATAATGCTTGTAAAATAGCCTCTTTTCATACTAGTGTAACATTATGAAAATAGAATGGACGTCGGATTACATGTTTTAACTTGCTTAGTCATGCACTGTAAATATGTGAGTATTTGCATATGTGATTCACATTATATACATGTTCTTAAGGTGATGATTCTGGTGTGATCCACGGTCAACATGTTTTGAGCCGATGAGTCTGGTGTGATCTACGGCTTGGGCGTCATCGATTATATCGTCACTTGATATGTACTTTGAGCTAATAAATCTAGTGTGACCCACGACTTGGGCGTCCGCAGATATGGCGTGTGGATAAGGATTCGTCCCTCATGAGTTATTGTATAATCCAACACCTTGGGCAGTGTGCACACAGAGATTTGGCATGAGGAATGTTAGTATTGAGTAAAGTTTGAATCTTTATCATGTAAATTTGATTTATGACTCGTGAGTATACATTTCACTTAAATGTTGTACTTATACATATCTATCCATGCAGTACTTGTTTATACTTATACTTTACTTGTTGTCAGTACACTCTTTTCTATCAAATATATTATGTTTATTGTACATGTTGGGTAAGTAGATATTTTCATTTACAGCCCCGCCACAACCTTGTTGGGGGCGGTTCACACTTACTGAGTGTGTGTTGTTGTTTTCGTGCTACACTAGTTGTACTTTTTGTGCAGGTACTGATCATTACGCTAATGGACAGTGGATGTTGAACAAATTCAACTAAATGAAAAGAATGAAGATGCTCCAACTGATGACAATGAGCTACTTACAAGGGATATCCCTAGCAAGAGATTCAGAAAAAAAGATTAAAAAAAGGAGCACAAAGAAGATGCCAAAAAAAGAGCTAAGTTATTTTCAAAACTGTAACTCCTAAGGAAATCATTAAGAGAGAGAAAAGAGACAGGGCTGAACAGTCTCAAAGCCTAGAAGAGGAACATGAAAAGCAGGAGAAAATAACTCCGGACATAGAACATGAAAAACAAGACCAGCAAACTCAGGTAAGCAAAGTCAACAAAGGTGAAAAAGACCAAAACAGGGGAGATGCAAATGAAAGTCAGAAGGAGACTACTCATGTTAGTGATACAGAAGAGGAGGGGTGTAACAAACGGAATCAGGTGATCCAGAACGAGAAAATAAACAGTATTGATGAGGAAGTAAAGGAAGGAGAAATCCAATCTTCTAGTCTTCTATGCAAATATATTAAGATTACTAAAAGAGGCAGGAAAGAAAGCAGAAATTTTGGTAGAAATCATGCTCTTTCAGTTGACTCCAATGGTTCCAGAGACAACAAAGGAGATTGCCAAGATACTGCTCAAAGTCTGAAAAAAGGGAAAAGTGGTTCAACAAGGGGAAGAAGCAGAACCGGAAAAAAACAAGGAAGACTAGTGGTAAACCAACAGCTTCACAAACAGGAAAGAAACAAACTCAGAGACAAAGTGCCCGTCACCCTACAATCCACGATTAGTGCAATCTTTTGGAACATAAGGGTGGGTAAGGACAAAAAAGTCTAAACAAAGACTTGGAACTCTTGTCAACATCAACAAATTGGCTTTTGTGGCCATCTCAGAACCTTTTAGTAATGTGAACAAAATTGAAGGCTACAAAAGATATTTGGGATTTCATCATTGTCAAGCTAATACCAATGGACAAATTTGGTGTTTTTGGAAAGATTTAGATTATACTGATATATTGGTTAACAATGACCAACAGATTACTTTGAAGTTCAAGAATTCCCCTACTGATAAAGGGATTTTTGTTACTAATGTCTAAATACACTGCTGCAGTGAGAGAAGGTCTTTGGGATAGTATCATAGACATGAACAATGGCATTGATGGTCCATGGTGCATGGGAGGTGATTTCAATGTGATCATGGATCCGGATGAAAAGTTAGGTGGCAGGCCTCACAGAACATACAAGAGCATGGACTTTATTAATGGTATGGAAGCTAGAAGGTCTCGATGACATTGGTTTCAATGGTCCTAAATACACTTGGTGCAACAATTTTCCATCCTGTAAGAGAGTATGGAAAAGGTTGAATAGAATCCTTGTCAATGATGAGTGGACACAGATTTTTCCACACAATTCTGTAAGACACTTATCCAGATCAGGGTCTGATCACAGACCTCTATTAATGAAGTGTTACAATGATCAAGGTAATAGTATCAAATATTTCAAATTTCTTAATTTCTGGACCAAACAGCCTGATTTTCTGGAAATTGCTCAAACCTCCTGGAATGAGCAAGTTAGAGGTAATGCTATGTGGATCCTGCAGACTAAATTGAAAAGACTTAGTAGAACATTAAGTCAATGGTCCAGAACTAGGATAGGTGATGTCTTTGAGCAGGTTCAAACTTGGGAAGCCAAATAGAAATTCTGGAAAACTTGGCTATCCTGAGTATGTGAGATGGCTCAGTGTGCAGGATTCCATGCTTAAACAAAAAACAAAACTGCAATGCTTCAAAGATGGATTAACAATACTAGGTACTTCAACAGTATTCTTAGAAACAGAATAAGAAGACTTCAGATCTATAGAATCAAGAACCAGAGAGGTAAATGGATTCAGAAAGAAAACAATATCAACAAGGCTGCTGCCAAGTACTTCAAATATCAGTTAAACCTCAACCTTCCTGAAATTGACAACATGTTGAACCACATCCCTAAAGTTGTTACTGATGATGGCAATGATACTCTAACAAGAGTTCCACAAGAGGATGAAATCAAACAAGCTGTTTTCAGTATGAGTATTGACAGCTCTGCAGGTCCAGATGGCTTCAATGGTATGTTCCACCAATTATGTTGGGATATTGTTAAAGTTGATATTATTGCCTTTGTTCATGACTTCTTTTTAGGCAAGAAGCTGACTAGGTTTTATTTTCATACTTGTTTAGCTCTTATCCCTAAAATTGATTCTCCTGTTACATTTGCAGATCTTAGACCTATTAGCCTTAGAAATTGCACTAATAAAATCATTTCTAAAATTATGGCTAATAGGCTTAATCCTTTACTTCTTGCTATTATATCTGAAAATCAAAAGTGGCTTTGTATCTGGTAGACTCATTACAGATAATGTAATGCTTACTCAGGAAATTATCCATGGTATCTCTAGTCTGAGTCAGGGTGGTAATGTAATTTTGAAATTGGATATGGCTAAAGCCTATGACAGGCTCTCTAAGGTTTTACATAAATTTGGTTTTAATGACTTATGGATAGATCTTGTTTGGAAGAGTATTTCAAATGTTTGGTAATCTGTTATTGTTAATGGTACAAGACAAGGTTTTTTCACCTCCTCTCAAGGTCTTAAACAAGGTGATCCTATTTCCCCTTCCCTTTTCATTATAGCTGCTGAGGTTTTGTCTAGAGCCTTGAATAGTTTGTTGCTCAATCATAATTCCATTCCTTTCTCTATGCACAAAAAAGGTCCTCAAATTACTCACCTTGTGTATGCTGATGATATTGTTATCTTTAAACTAATCATGAAATGCATTAGGAAATATGAACAGATCTCCGGTCAAATGGTCAACAAAGAAAAAAGTTTTTTCCTGACTAGTCCTAAGACATGTGCCTTTAGAATTAACAGAATAAGGGACTGCACTGGTTCCTTGGAAAAAGATTTTCCTTTTAACTACTTGGGGTGCCCAATATATATAGGGCAGAAGAAAATTTGTCATTTTGATGGTATGCTTCCTAAAATTGTTAAAAGGCTTAATGGTTGGCAAGGAAATATGTTGTCTTGTGGTGGAAGACGGGTGCTAATTAAAAGTGTCATTCTTTCATTACCTATATATATTATGTCTGCTATTAACCCTCCTGCAGGTACCATAGAGCTTGTAGAGAAACATATAGCAAATTTCTTTTGGGGAACCAAGAATGGCCAAAACAAACACCATTGGAGTGCATGGAACAAATTATGCTTTCCAAAGTAAGAAGCAGGAATTGGCATCAGAGGTCTAAAAGACATCACTGACACCCTGACCATGAACAGGTGGTGGCATTTCAGACCAAAAAAACCTTATGGGCAGAATTTCTTAAAGCTAAATATTGTAGCAGAAAACATCCTGTTGGAAAAAAGACTGTCAAAGGTAACTCACAGGCTTGGAAGTTCCTTCCCAAGGCTGAGATAAAGGAGAAAAATGCATAACTTGGAAGATCAATAATGGCACAGAAGCTTCTGGTGGGATACATGGATGGAAAATGGTCCTCTAATTCAAATATGTCCTGAACAAATGAACAGCGGAAATCCAAACTCCTGGTAAAGGATTTTATGGTGAACAATTCATGGAACATGCAGAAACTCTACAACGCTGTGCCAAGTCAGATAGCCTTACATATCAGCTCAATTGCACTTGGTTACAATGATAAAGATGACTATGATATATGGAAGAACTCTGAAGATGGTCATTACTCCAACAAGAGTGCATGGAAATTGCTTAGGGATCACAGACCACAGAATACTAGCTTAGCCAAAATATGGCACAACTCCATCCCTTTTAAGTTTTCTTTTATGTGCTGGAGGGTATATTTGGCAAGCTTCCTTTCAATGAAGCAATGCACTGGTAACTAATAGAGAAGATACAACTTGTAGGTGTTGTACAAGTCCATAGAATGACACAATCCAGCATGTTTCCATAGAAGGAAGAGCTGCTAACCATCTATGGAACACTATAGGATCTTCACTTGGAGTAGGTCATCAAATTCTGCCTATTAGAGTAGTGCTACAGAAGTGGTGGAACATAAGGCCTCAAATCAGGGTTCATAAATTACTTTTGCAGTCCATACCAGTGGTTGTATGTTGGGAAATATGAAAACATTGGTTGGTTGCAAGTATGGGGACAGGAGTTTTTCTCAATATCACATGGTCAAACAATGTATTTGGAATACCAAGGCTGTTATCAATGATTCTTTTCCAAAAATTGAGATAAATAGCACTTGGATCTACACTTGTGAGAAAATAGAGAGATTGAGGCCTGCTCTTAAGTGCACTCCTGTATATTGGAAAGCTTCAGATAGTGGTATGATCAAACTGAATACAGATGGAAGCTACATCATGGAACTTGGAAAACCTGGCATTGGTGAAGTGAGAAATGAGCAATCCCCTACTTTTAGGAGGAAGTTCGAAAAATGTAATTTTTTTGTTAGTTAAGCTTTGTTTGATTCTCTGGAAGGAAATTGTATACGCTACCTCCTTCCAATAGATTGTTTTATCAATCTATCTTTTGTAGACTAGAAGCAAGGTTTCCATGTCCCCCTCTAGTCATTGTAAGTTCTACTTATCAATATAACATGGTAGAGGTCAAGCCAAACCCTCCACACCTTGGGCTCACAACTTAATGATGATGGCTTATATTAAAAAACAAAAACGCCAATGGAGCTCGAGAGCGGGCTTATGAGCTGATTTGGAGACTTCGTTGTGAGCTGCTTGGCTAGTTAGCAATACTGTCCTAAGGGAACTAGTAACTAATCTAGGAATTAAAGACAATAACTAAAAGATAAGCTAAGAAATGAAGACAAGCTAAAAGGAAAACATGGTCTCGGCAAAGACCAACAAGAAGGCCGAATAACAAGTCTTCTTAAAATCTTCAAGTCCAATCCTCAATCCCGCTCCATATTCCATGCCATTTTAAGCATATTATCATATCCACCATCTTTGGAACTTTGAGCTTATTGCCTCGAGGATCAAATTGGAATTTTGAGCTCACGGAGATTTTTACATCAAATACTGTGACTCTTCCCTATCTTTTCATAATTGTTTGTCATTTCATACAGCACATATTTTGAGGCTATAGTAGTGGCTATGTACTTAGCTTATGACTTGTAACACCAGATCTAGAATGTATTAGGCAATTTCACGCTTTCGGTTTTGAACTTATTTCACTATGTTATTTACTTCCATTAAACTTCTTATTGTCTTAATAGAGCTTGGTATGCTATAGGGTTAGGTGCCATCATGACTTAGACAAATTAGGTCGTTACAGTCGAGGTGCGCCAAGTTGGCACGGACACCACACACCACAGTTATCCAAAAAAGAAAAAAATAAGCATCTTCATTGTTGTAGTTGGACTTTTATATCTCCAATTGGTCATAACACTTCTCAAACATATTTTCCTAAATTTGATGTAATTATATTGTGAATATCAACATTGGCAATCATTTATTGCAACTCAATATTCCTGGAATTATGGAGTTCAAGTCTCTTTCTAATAGGTACTGCTGGAACTAGGTATAATTATAGTCAGCTGAAAGTTCACTTGTCCAATTTTCAGGCATTTCTATACACACTGATTTCTAAATGTTGAACAATATTACAAATTCCAACAAAAAAGTCCACTAGAAACACGTGATTTCAGGATATATGGTAGAAGATAGTAGATACCGCGTTTATGTGTGCATGTAAAATTATACATACATATTTATGCACGTAATGTATAGGTAAGGCTATTTCCTCACTCTAATATACTCACCCAAGACCTTCACTTTTCCAAAGAATATGTATACACACACAAACAAACACAATATACACATACAGGTATTATACACATACACAAACATATATGCATATGCATATTGTAGAATTTGAGAAAGAAGAAAAACCTTCTTTGCGTTTCAGTGTCTTTATCTCCTGAGAAGCGGTATTTATATAAGTGACGCCTAACTTTTTAAGGAAAGACAATCAATTACAACAAAAGAAAATATTTTATTCCAACAATTACGCTAGAAAAAGGAAAATCTCCTAACATCATGCTAATTAATTAACACAATCAACACCTCCCCTCAAGATAGAGAAAAGATGTCGCATGTTCTCAACTTGCAAACTGAAGTATGAAAGGTCCTTTTTGCTAAGGCCTCTTGTAAGCACATCCGCTGGCTGTTTTTCGGATGGTACATGAAGCAAACTCAAGATGTCACTAGTAATTTCCTTTTTGATGAAGTGTCAATCAATTTCAATATGTTTTGTTCGGTCATGTTGAACAGGATTCCTCCGATTGTTGTTTTTTTGGCGTGGTACAAAAAAGGTTTTCCTTTTCTAGACAACATTGACTAGTGCCGCCAGCAGCGGAAGCTCTTTGATTTTCTACCAAGATCGTAGAAGCTCTGATACCAAGTGAGAGAGTAATTGTGCAAGCAAAATCTGACACCACCACAACATAGATCAGGTTGATGCTAGTGAGAGAGTAATTGTTGTGCAAATTTCCAATAATTTCCAGGAAAGCAAATCAGTCACCGTGCAATATATTCGATGACAACATAGTTGCCCGCTACAAAATTACTTTCGGGTAGTGTTGCGCAAATTCCAACACCACCATGAGGTAGATCAGTCTCTTCCGACCAAAACCCAATCAGCGGCTCCGACAAATACTCACTCACGCGCCACCACGTGCCGCTCGAAGTGCCAACGCCGCCTAGTGCGTCAAATCCACGCGTCGCGCATGCACCTTTTCCGGAAAGAACTCAGTGATTTTCTTCTTGGGTTATGTTCGTCAGATTCTATCCATCTTTCAAGTCAGATTTCGCTACGTCTCTCGGTTTTGATATGTTAAACTCCAAAAACACGGGAATTGAAAGTTCAAGTCTTATGATTACTTCAAAACCCTAAAGGAGGAGATCAAAAAATCACACAGTCCATGAAGAAGCGACAAGGACGAGGTCGACTTGGATGATCTCGACCTAGGTGTAGTTATTGTAATAGGCTTGGACACATTCGTGAAGTATGTTATTCTCTCCATAGTAACCTGAGAAGGAAGTTTATATGGAGCAACCCCTGATTTTGTTGCTCAGCGGGAGTCTAACCTGGTATGTCAATTGTGTCGGTCGCTTTATGGTCTGAAACAGTCTCCCAGAATCTGGTTTGAGAAATTCAACACAATAATTCTGGAGTTTGGCATGACTCATACTAAAGGTCTCAGCTGAAGTATTTTCTAAATATTGAGGTTGCTCAATCCAGATCAGGTATACTCTCTGGTGATATTATTATAAAATTTGTGAAGTCGAGTGATCAGCTTGCAAATATTTTCACCAAGTACCTCACTGGTCCTCGTATTAACACATCTGTAACAAGCTCGGTACATATGACTTGTATGCACCAGCTTGAGGAGGAGTGTTAGAATAGAGGATTTCATATATAGTATCCTACTATGAAAAGGATGGTAATGTAGAATAGGAATAGGATTTCATATATAGTATCCTAGTAGGAAAAGGATTGTAATGGAGTGTCTATAAATAGAGCTCAATGTAATCATGTAGATAAACAATTCAATAATAATATTTTCTCCCATATTTTCTCACAGTAGCCAACTAACTTTTTGTATGGTGTAAAGTTATAAGTTCTCAAATCTCTTTTTTTTTACCGAGCCTTCAGACAAGGCAAAAGCTCTATAGGAAGGAGATAGGAATTATATGAGACAAATTATATAAAGGATGTTTGGTACAAGATCTGACTTCTTTTCTTTGAAGAGTAGACAAACCTAACTTATTAGAAAATGTAGATAACTTACCCTTCAACTTTCGCATATTGCATAATGGCTTCTTTTGCTCTATTTCTCCTTGAGTAAGTTATCATATCAAGATCTCCCCCTGAATTCTTTTTCCAACTTCACTTTCCACTATGGTAGTGGTTTCAGCATTGGAACTAGAGAAATCATCCATTCTTCCTTATTGTTCTCCCCTTGAATAGGTGATGGTGTGATATCGAAATAGGGCTCAAACTCTCGAGATAATATGCATGCTGACAAATGATCTCTTGGAGGTAGGATGATAGCATTTGTACCCTCTCTGTGTAGGAGTATACCCAATAAAGACACACTTAAGAGCTCTAGGATCAAGTTTTCCAGAATTCCTAGTGTCAATAAAGGGGATACACCCAAACAACTTCAGAGGAACGTATATTTATTGTCAGCCTTGAAAGATGGTAGAGAAATCTTAAAATTGAGGGTTTAAAGTGACATTCTATTGATAAGATAGGCAACAACTAGAATGACATCCCTCTGGTAGGTTCTCTTTTTCCTTTCAGCAACCTCATTTTGTGGTAGGGATTAGTATGACAAATTATCCCATTCAACTCCAGATAAGCACTAAATCTTTCATTCATGTATTCTGTGTCATTGTCAGTTCTTAAAAATTTTATGTTAGCCTAAAATTGAATAACAAATCATCGTATAAAAGGACCAAAAGAAAGAATATACCTCACTCTTGGCCTTTAACAAATACATCTAAGTCATCCTAGTGCAATGATCAGTATAGGTAGCAAACCATCAATTTTCACACAAAGACACAGTTTGAGTACGCGTACATCGAAATTAATAATTGTAAAAGTAGTACTTCTATTATCACTCAAAGGGTAAGAGTTTCTAGTATGCTTGGCATATTCACATGCATTTTGAAGAGACGGAAAATGAACTTGCCAAGACCTGAACTCTTATCATCACACTCTTAGTTCAAACCGGCTAGAAATCATAAGACCATTTTCTTTTCAACCAATTGTTGAAAGAGAACTGCATCACCACTACACTTCTTGGAGATCCTGATAACAGTCAATGTCCTACTATAACTCACTTAATTCAGAACAATAATCAGTGATAATCAACTCACCTTGCTTAGTGGCATGAATTTTATTCCGAATCTTAAAGATGTGGGTATCATCATCTTTACATGAGTAAATGCGCTTAGTTGAATTTCAAATCTTTTTAGCAGTATCAAGCAATAAATATTGCAAAAAGATTCTGGGGTGCAAAGTATTCAAAAGTCATGTAATAACAAGTGAATTCTCGAAACCCCATAACATTATTGGATGCAGTTGGTTGTTTCTTCTCTCCATTGATATAACCATCGTTTCGTAATTTTGGGCAATAATTTGAGTATGTTAACGAAGGAAATAGACCGGAGTGTTGGGAAAATTTTGTTAAATTTACATATGCTAAAGTAAATTAGTATATAAAAGGATGTGATCTCGAAATAATATTTGGACACAACAAGTGTGACGACGGGGATCGAGAATAAATTTGGAATGTGCATAAAGAAGTTGTGGACTAGTGTCATATTACAAAAATTATGACATCGAGTATACGAAGGTCTTATGAGTTTTTAGAATTTAAATGAAGTGGGATCTAAAATTAATTATGTGTATAATTGATAAATTATACGGAGGCAGGTCACTTAATTAAATTAAGTGACCGTGTGAAAGCAAGGTGGCATTAACGTGTGATGCTCCACCGCCAAGAATAAAATCGGTGGAGACATCATGATGAAGGCTCATCATTACCAATTAAAGGGGTTTCATCTTTCCACTTTCATGAGGAAAAGACATTCAGCAACTTCTCTTTAACATTTCTTTTTTTGTTAAGCAGCAGTACGTTGAGGCAGTAACTTAGTCCATTTGCTTTTCCTTTTCATAAGACTAAAATCATACAAGTGACCCCTTATGTATTACTTTAGATTCAAACCAATTGTCCTATACTTGGCTCATAAGATCAAAGTGATATCAAGAATAGAATTAGGTGCAGCACTTAAGTTTTCGTGATTTCACAAAACAGCCGCTAAGATCAAATCTTGCGAAGGTATGTTAAGGCAAATTATTTCTGGCATGTTCCATGTTATGAAATATAACTTTGGTGTTGTTCCATAATTTATTCTACTCCTAGAAGTTAAGAATTATCATGTTATTGACTCCTATACCGAAAGCATGTCTAAATTGTTTCTAAGTCCTTAACGAAGCATATGAAAATGGTGATAATGATATTCACAGTATCGTCAAAGGTACAAAGGTAATATGTCATCTGTTGAGATTGGAATATGATGTTGTCATTCATGCAATTTTCATTTGCATTGCATTTGCATATTACCCTGGACCACTTGTGTTGTGCACATTACTATATGATAAATATTATATATATGTAAGGGAATGGAAAAAAAGGGAAAATGTGTTATATACGCACACCACCTGCAGCTGGTACATATTATCACAAAAGAGCCCTAAGAGGCCACATATCGTGCCTGTGTGGCCGGCCAAGGCGATATGATATGAATGTCTATGTGGCCAATATAACCAGATGCCCACAGAGGCGGTTATGGGTAAGATGCATGTGTGGTCGTAGTATACCGCATGTGCATCATGCATGACATTTATGTATATTATGCCCACAGAGGCTGTTATGAAAAGAAAGACGCTTGTGTGGTCATCAGTATACTGCATTGGTATTACATAACATTTAGACATATACTAGGGCCCTCATAGGCATGTACTGTTGGTCAGTGTTTCTATTTCAAATTATGATACATCTCTGTTATTTTATGCCTGATTCAGTCGTACTGACGTTCCCTTTGTCGGGGGACGCTGCGCTTCATGCCCGCAGGTTCGCACAGGCAGGACGACGGTCCACATGAATAGGTTGCATATTTCAGCGGACTTTTGGAAGCACTCCTCTCTTTCCGGAGTGTCGATGTAACTTTGGTATGTTACATTTTTGCGTGTCTATATGGGTATGGCGAGGCCTTGTCCCGACCTGTTGATGTTGTACACTCTTTAGAGGCTTGTAGACAAGTGTCCTGTGTAAAGTAGTTTTGTATGACCTTGTCGGCCTTGGCCATGTATGTATATATGTATGAGTTGATTTTTCTGGTTAAAAGCTTTCATAATCTTTTCGGATTAGTCCGTGCTTATTTATGGTTAGGTATTGGTTGCGTGATTAGTGGTACCCGGCGGGTGGGATTCGGGTGCCCGTTGCGGCCCTCCGGTTTGGGTCGTGACACAAGCAATTTTCTAGATTTAGTATAAAGCAAACAAGACCTTGACCAAGCAAAATACCAACCTCATCTAGTTTTACAGCACTGAGTTATGGAAAAGAATTATTCCCCATCTTTTGATCTCACATAGTTTTAATATGACTGCAAATCAGACCTAAAACTCTAGAAGAAAATAATCGTCAAATCAGTCCCTTAGAGGAAAAAAAACAAAAAAATTGCTTGACAAATCACTCTTACCGTAAAACCAGATTTGCCTTACCAGAACCCTAGCTATGGTGATCGGAAAAATCTCAAACTTGGTGGGTAGGCTCTGAATTGACAAGCGAACCCAAGCAAGAAAGAATCTTGAAAAAATTCAGCCGGAATTAGCCTTTGTGGACAGCTTCAAGGAGGAGAAAACTTGATCTCTTGTTTTTTTTTCAAAAAAAAAGAAACCCGAATGCTGTGAGGGAGGAAAAGTCACCTCAAAAGGCAGGAATGTGTCTAATCTAATACTAATACAATCTAAATTTTGCGAAAGAAGAAAAGGCTTCTTTCAATTTAAGTGTGTCTTTACATCCCATGAGGAGGGGTATTTATACAAGTGAATCCTAACTAATTTAGGAAAGACAATCAATTACAATAAAAGAAAATATTTTACTCCTATAATAACGCTAGGAAAGAAAAAACAAAATCTCCTAAATATGCTAATTAATCGACACATGCATATCTGTTCTGCCTAATATGCTTATGAACAACTTCAACACATTTGTAACACTAAAATGCCCTTTATCTGTCCTGCCACCTCTATACAAACACACCCACTTATATTTTGTATGTGTGCACGTGTGTGTACGCATCTGTGTGTATACGCACAAACGGGTATTACGGTAAACAATTTTATTCAGAATGAGAAAATCACCTGTATACAAGCAGTATTTAAAAAGTAGAGAATCCATACCCGATTACGCTTGTCAACGAATTTACAATTTTTTAATACTAAAAAATGCCTTCATCTAATCTCACTCTATCCCCTCCAATCTCCACTCAACACTTCTTAAAGCCTTAGATTGTCCTTACATACTATAATCAGCTGTTGAAGCAATCCTATTACTATAATCTGTCGTAGATAAGGTAGAGAGAAAGAGAGAGATCATTAGATGTATCCTAGATTGAACCGTACTGAAACAATAATATTCAGTAGAAAGAGGCAGATATCACGTCAATTATTTGCTGTCATCTATCAAAAGCCTGTTGAACTTGCCACCAAATTAATAAGCCATTAGGCTTCCATGTAGTCAACTTTCTCTACGGATAACTATGAGGACAACAAAATTTTCCCAGTTTAAACTTTCATCAAGAGTTTTAGTCTTGGTCTTGGAGACCCCAATAAATTCTTTTTCCTTAGAAATGTCTTCTTTACGATGTAGACCACAATGAAGTTGACTATACAAAGTTGTTTTGATACAAATATGTGCTAGACATCCCAAAAGTTTAATCCATCTATACAATATGGAATTTCCTTGCGATATTACAAATACAAGTACAAAAGATACCTTTTTGTACTCTTAATTGAATTCCCCACTCCTTCAAAGGTCCTACTGTTGCTTTCCTTGAGAGTTACCAGAAGATACACAAAGGAGTGCATATCTATTTTCTATTGGGGTCCGATTCGCACGCCGTCTCACTTCTCCTTTCCACTACAAATTTTGTAGGTGAGTTATTGTTGCGAGATTAACTTATCAAAAGGAAAGTTGTTGTCAGATCATTAAGTTGCTCTTTATTCCTAGAGATATGAAAACCATCAAATCTGACAACCATAATGGTGAGAGACCTAATCGGTGATGTGAGATTCGGCCATGGAGATGGGTGGGGACCAATAAATTCTGGTAAGGGTGTTGTGGAATATTGATTGAAATAATAACACACACACACACATATACAAAATATCACACACGTCTTTTTCTTCTTCTTGGTTTTTCTTATAAGTTGTAGCTAGTGCTTTTGTTGGTTCAAAAGGTTTTCATGCAATGTATGGAAGGAAAAAACTGCCAAGAAACAATACAAAGAGACTTACCACAAAGAATCCACCTGCTCCATTCCCTGCATCAACAACGATATGGAATCCTTCCAATGGCTTTTCTGTGAATTAAACCATAAAATAAACAAGGATGAATGAGCAGTAGAAAGAGCCTGAACAACACTGGGTCAGAGAACAATTACAGTAGATTCTCTGAAGGTCTGAAATTTTCATTATATTGGAAGTACACAGAACTCTTTTAAAAGAGAGATTCTTAATCACAGGTCAACACCTCGGCGGAAGTTCCTAGTTTGATTGGAGTACCATCACAAATATATCCTTATGATTTGCATCCATTTCCTCAAACAATGATACGCATTAATCCAGAAACATGGTAAAAGTACTACCTATATTCCCTGCAGCTTTGCGGACTGCTGCTACAAGATTAGATGCATAAACAGACATGTAATCCACTCTTTTCACAGTTAGAGAAACAGCTGTTTGCCCCCCCTTAGAATCATTATTTGCAATACTTTTGTACATATCAGCAGCTCGCTCCAAGATATCTTTGATGTCGGGTTTACCAAGCCCTCCCGCACTTGTAAAGAACTTGAACCCATTCCTGTTGTAGGGAAGATGGCTTGCTGTTGGCAAACAAAATAATCATATAAAAGAATTATCCAGCCAGCATTAAGCCAATTCTATTAATATCAAACTGCATGAACTCCCACAGTGAACCAAGCTAGCATACAAGAGAACGGGCAACCCTTCTCCACTTGCAAGTAATAGATGGTAAAAACAAGGGAAAAGGCATAAGTAACCCCCCCCCCCCCCCTTCCCCCCCGAGCAAAGGTCGAATTTTGGATTACACACTTTATCTTTGTGGGGGACCTATTACCCCCTGAACTACTTAGTGCTGAGGTGCACAGAGAGTGTGCTCACCCTCTTTGAAGCATGTGAGAGGTGAAAAATAAGTCTTTTTTTAATCAAGTTTTCGAAAATAAGTTAAAATCTGATTAATATCATTTTTAATTGGACACTATATAGTTAACTAGTACACATAGCTCACTCTCTTTGAAGCATGTGAGAGGTGAAAAATAAGTCTTTTTTTAATCAAATTTTCGAAAATAAGTTAAAATCTGATTAATATCATTTTTAATTGGACACTATATAGTTAACTAGTACACATAATTAATTAACATTAAAACTTAAGCTGATATATTTTTAATTATTTTCCTTTCTTTGTGAAATAGAGTCAAATTTTATTTATTTTTTCATTTTTTTTTTAGAAATACAATTAATTTTTTTCAACGAAATTTCACCAGCAGCCACTGGAAAAAACATCAAAAACACCATCAGAAACCATTTCCTCTCCACCACCTTCTTCACAATCCACCTTGGAAAACCATTGATTCACAAAGAATTTGGATTTCCTTCTTTCTCCGCCGAACCCGTTGCCACAGAAAGAAATCGATATCACTCTACATCAATGGTGGCGCCAATGATGTAGAACCACCCCCAAAAGAAGAAAGAGAAACAAAGACAAAGTAAGAAAAAAGGAGGAATAAAATATGGAAAAAACAAAAAAGTAAAGGAAAACATAAAAGAAGAAGAGGGTCATTTGGAGTTTGTTCGTCACCGACAAGCAACGACCAGAAGAAACCAAATGCAGACGAAAACAAAGAGAAAAATAAAGAATAAGCAAAAAAGGAAAAGAATAAGAAAAATAAAAAAGGGATAAGGCATAAGTACTCCCCTGAACTTTACCCGAAGTTCCAGAGACACATTTTACCTTTACGGGGGGTCCTATTACCCCTAAACTTTTTCTTTTGTATTTCTTTTTACCTTATGTGCTCACGTGGACAAGGGCGTGAGAACACCTCCTCCAAGCGCGTAGGAGCTTAAAAAAATGAGTTCTAACCTACATGCGTGTCAGTCCTATGAAATGGCCATGTGTCAGTTCCAATGTTCATCCGAACACAGGCTCTTCATCCCCATTTTATTACACTTTTTCAAGAGCTCCAAATCTTATTTTGGATCTCGAAATTCAACAAAACTCAGCCAAATCAGCACCAATCAAGCCCAAATTTCAACTACAGTTTCACAACATCATCACCAAAGCCCAGTAATCAATTTGGCCAGCAACCAAGAATTTCAACAAACCCATTTTTTTGCTCTTCAAGCTTTTTCAAGGTTCAACAATGGTGGTCAAAATTCTTTCTACATTTTTTAATCTCACTGGAAACTAAGGATTTAGAATGAGTTTAGCACTTGAATCTCAACTACAAAACTTCAAAAACCTTCGAATATGCTCAACACCTCCAATTCTTTTTCAAGTTCATACAAGAATATTAACAATATTAATTGTTCTTTTCATTTTTCTAAATATAAAGTGATATTTCCATTATATTTTGGAATGAAAAAGAAAACAATTTAAAAAAAAAAAAAAAAAAATGTGAAATTACACGTGACAGCACGTGTATTTCTCTGCCTACCAAGAGTTTGGTTCTCTATGTCACGTCAGCACTTAGTGTGGCATTTATTGCACTTTGAAATAGTTCAGCGGGTAATAGAACTCCCGTAAAGGAAATGTGTATCCCTGAAACTTAGAGTATAATTCAGGGGGGCTACTTGGCCTATCGCAATAAAAAATGAAATATACACTTGATAGTCGCATTTTTTTCACTGCTTTGACATAGAACTGATTATGACTTTTCGGGCAGGTATTTATTCTGTTTTTTAAAATTAAGGGGGGTAATAGGTCCCCCCGAAAGATAAGGTGTGTAATTAGAAATTCGACCTTAGTTCAAGGAGGTACTTATGCCTTTTCCCTCAATTTTCACCTCCAAGGATAAAAGTATTGTTGAATTACATCTCAAGCCGTACTAGAGAACAATTCATGCACTCACCTGTTATCATTATGGAACCATCCACCGGACAGGAAAATTCTTCATTTACTGTAAGAGTGCTATTGAACATGGCTGGTGTGGATGCTAATCTACCTTGGGAATAGGGGGGAAACAAAGAAAGGCGCTATCATTAGACATGTCATCACTTGAATGAGTCACTGCGTAGCAAGATCAAATAAACAATTTAAACCAAAGAAATATGATATGCACCTATATCTCTTCAATCTCGTAGATTTTGAGAAAGAAGAGAAAGCTTCTTTGTATAACTGATTAAGGAAAGACAACAAATTAACTGATTAAGGAAAGACAACCAATTAAAATAAAAGAAAATATGCTATTCCTATAATTACGCTAGGAAAGATAATGTCTCCTAAAATCATGCTAATTAATTAACATAATCAACACTGCCCCTCAAGTTGGAGCAAAGATATCTCACATGCTTAACTTACAAACCAAAGAATGAATAGTTTATTAGCTGATAAGCACATCTCACTAGTTGTTTTGCTAACGTTACATGAAGCGAAATCAAGGTACCACTGGTAACTTTCCCTTTGATGAAGTGTTGATCAATTTCAATATGTTTTGTTCAGCTATGTAGAACAGGAATAGGAGGTAAAAACATGTCCGTAAAGTTTAAGTGTAGTCTTAGAGACAAGTTTGAGGGGTAATATATGTATTTTTCCTGTAAAGATTTCTCTTTTTGATATAGAAACCACAATACCCAAAATGATACGACAACTTACCTAGATCTTTGATCTCAAAATCTTCTGTTAATAGCCTTTTCAATTTGGTCATTTCTTGTCATTACTATGTCATCAACATAAACTATGAGAAGAGTGAGTTTACCCTTTTAATGTCTTATGAAGAGGGTGTGATGGACATTACTTTGTTGCAGTGTTATCAAAAGGCAAAAAGTCAAAAAGAGCTCTAAGGTCTGTTGGGCCTTTAAGAGCAAAGCGCAAATAAAGAGTGGGCTTTAACGAAGAAAGGCGCAAATGGAGAAAAATAAAAATATGTATATGTAGTCCAACACTAATAATTATAAGCATGAATAACTAATATAAGGACACAGAAATTGGAAAACAAATTACGATAAAGAACAATTATTTAGTGTCTCCTCTTCAGGATTACGCTCACCGGCAGGGCAAAGATGCCTTAGACCCTTCATGACGACACTGACGCGGGAGCGGAAGGAGGGACTTGAACCCTCAACCTCAGCCTTGGCAAGGCTATGCTCTACCGGCACTTTGACAGCGAAAGAGGCGAAAGAAGCAATCCATAAAGTGCGGCAAAGCGCTCAACATGTTGTGTGCCTCGCCTTTAAGGCTTGAGCGCGCCTTTGACAACACTGCTTTGTTGGTGAAGAAAGAGTTCCTTGCTTCACATAATTTGTCAAACCAAGCTCTAGGGGATTGCTTCGTTCCATACAAGGTTTCTTCAGTCTGAACATCTTTTCCTAACTATGTTCGGTATCATATCCACGAGGGATCTCCCGATACATATCTTCTTCTAAGTCTCTATGAAGAAATGCATTCTTCATATTCAAATGTTAAGTCCCAATCAAGATAATATGCACAGACAACTAAGGCAAAGGCAAATGCCTCCTGATAATTAACTCCATAAGCTTGAGTGAATCCCTTAGCCACCAATCTAGATTTGAATCTTTCAATCAAGTCATCGAAATGACAAGTTTCCAAGTCACAATTGTTTGAAGGGTCACCAATTTTCCAATCATATCTCTATTTAGGATCTGCAAAAGCCCTCATCCAATTTTAGGGAATAAACACAAAAGAAATACAAGGCAAGGGTTAAATAGGAGGGAGACAAGGAATTACAGTAGCCAGTATCAAATAAAGGATATTTGGTACACGATTTGACCCCTTTTCTATGAGCAATAGTCAAATCCAACTCATTAGAAAATGTAAGTAACTCACCGGTAGAAGAGGATTCAGCTTCACAAGATTACATAATGGCATCTTCTACTCGATTTCTCCCTGAATAAGTTATTAAATCAGGTCTTTACGAATGTCCAACAGTCTCCTCCTGAATTATTTCTTCAGTTTCACTTTCCCCATGGCAGTGGTTTTAACAATAGAACTAGGGAGGATCATCTCTTCCTCCTTATTGCTCTGCCCTTGAAGAGGTGATGGTGTAATGCCGAAATAGGGTTCAGACTCTCGAAAGGTAACATCCATGTTGACAAATGATATCCTAAGGGGGGGCGATAGTGTTTATATCCTTTCTGTGTAGGAGAATACGCAATAAACACACATTCAAGAGCTCTAGGATCATGTTTCCCAAGGTTCCTAGTATGAACAAAGCAAATACATCCAAAATCTTTGGAATATTTATTCTCACCCTTTAAAGATTGTATAGGAATATGAAAATTGAAGGTTTCAGGTGGCATTCTATTGATAGGATAGGCAACAACTAGAATGGCATCCCAGTAGGTTTGTGGCAGATTCATGGTAAACCTATGTCATATTGCCACTTCTAACAAATGTTTATTTTTTCTTTCAGCAACCCCATTTCGTGTACTAGTGTAGGGACAACTAGTTGAACTCTCGATAAACACCAAATCTTTTATCCATGTATTTGTGCCATTGTCCCTTCGCAATATTTTTATTTAGTCTCTAATTGAGTACAAATCATCTTATGAAGTGACTCACTTTTGGCCTTTAACAAATACGCCCAAGTCAACTAGTGCAACAATCAATAAAGATGACAAACCAATCAATTTTTGGACAACGAAACAGTTTGAATAGGATCCCATCTGCCAAAAAGAATAATCATAAATGTAGTACTTTTATTATCGCTCAAAGGGTAAGAGTTTTTAGCATACTTGGCATATTCACAAGTATCACAAAACGAATAGCCAAAAAGAGTTCTCGATAACAAAATAAGATGGGTGCTCCAATCGCTTATGCCATTGTATTGATTTTTGATTGACATCCTTATTTCCTCCAAAAAATTCTTGACCAGAGGCTTGAGTTCCATCAAACATGTTTAAGCCATCATGCACTACTATTGCCAATCCTCTTCCTCTTTTAAAGATTCTGGAAAACATACTAATTAGGAAGAACTCGATACTACAGCTTTGTTCTTTGGTGATGGAAGATAACAGGTTAACAGAAACTCAGGTACATGAAGAATGGACGATAATGTAATATCAAGCATACAGACAACAGAACTTGTTTCGCAGACAGGGGTTAGAGAGCCATTCTTTATTCTGACATAATCCTCCTTGAAATTAGGAGAGTAGTTTCGTAAGCATTTAGAAGAGTCTGTCATGTGTCTATTCGCACCAGAATCAACAATCCAATAATTAAGGTGAACAGTAAAGGTAGTACATGATTGCACATAATTAAATGTGGCAACAGGAGATGAGCTAGGGTTGGTCAGGAGTCAGCGAATATACTGAATTTCCAAGACAAAGTTACTCCGAAAGTCATTTCTCTAGATATCTCCACATTTTCTACAATATTAGCCATACCCCTTTATGGGACCTGCACGATTTTCCCTCAATCTCTTGTTGGTCTGGAATGCAGTTTCCAGCATGTCTGCATCGTAGCCTTAGCCTTCCACAATAATCACAGTGCAAGTAATCTTTATCAAAAGTGATCGACGCTTGTGGTCCGGCCCTTCCCCGGACCCGCGCATAGCGGGGAGCTTAGTGCACCGGGCTGCCCTTATTGCCATCGGTTGTCCATGAGAGACAATTAATCCAGACTTTTCGATTGGAGCCCAGTATAACACCTCATCGGCTCACTTCCTATTGAACATAGGAGTATGCATCCTCAAGAGAAAGAGATGAACTTTGCCAAGAACTTAAACCCTGATCTGATCACACTCTTGGTTCAAAACAGCTAGAAAATTATTAGAATTTTCCTTTTCAACCAACTGTTGAGAAAACTGCATTATTGGTAACACTTCGCTGGGAGAATGTTGATAACAGTCAATCACCTTGCCATAACCCACTTAAATTGAAATAATAGCCAATTAACTCACTTTTCCTTTGTGGCATGAATTTTATCTCGAATTTCAAAGATCTAGGTATCTCTTGCAAGAGTGTACTTGGTTGAATTCCAAATCTTTTCGGTAGCATAAACCAATAAATATTGCTTAGAGATTCAGGGTGGCATAGTATTTAAAAAGCAAGTCATAACAACTGAACTCTCAGAATCCCTTAGACCATTATCAGATGCAGTAGGTTGTTTCATCTCTCCATTGATATTAACAAGCAATTTATGGATTTAATCTAGAGCAAACAAGACCATGACCAAGCAAGAAATGTCAGCCCATCTATCTTCACAACACTTATTTTTGAAAGAGAATAATTATCCACCGCATTTGTATCGCCCATAATTTTAATCGGAAACCAAAACAGAAAATGGAATTTTCTTTTAGAAGAATAAAAGCTGAAAAAATTGCAGAAGTTAGATCTGCCTGACCAGAACCGTACCTCCAGTTGTTGGAAAAAGTTGACTAATTTGTAAAAAAATTGGAAAACACAGAAAGTTATATGGAACTGGTTGAATCGTCGGGTCTTCTAGAAACATCTTAAATTTTCTAGGCACATATTTATCACACTATTCTAAAGTCTTTAATTAAAAATAGGTGTACCTACGAAGTGTGGGGAACTAAATTCTGAAGATAAATAGCTCCAACTTTTTTTAATTAGCTACCTCAATATGAAGTGAGAAGTATTGTCTGCTTCCAGTCTGATATCCTTGCTAGCTTCTTATTTTGGAACTGTGATATAGAGAGCCACTTATTCAAATCCTTGTATGGGATTTTAGGGCTAGTTGACGACTAATCTGTCCTCTGATTAGGTAGTTTGGAAAGAGAGAAACAGGAGGGCTTTTGAAGGAGTAGAGACGAGCTTTCCTCCCCAGTTGAGGAGTAGTCTTCGGTCCCTTATTGTGTTTTGGTGCACTCTTGTATAGACGATTGGGTGGATTTTGTAGAGAATCATATGTTTTTGTAGATGCTTTACATTTTGGTATACCAATTGTATACGGCCGTTTTTTGGCCTTGTTTATGAATGAAATACTTTATCTGATCAAAACAAAATCTGTCCTCTAATTGTTTTACTGTTTCTTTGCTGTTGTATTTAGATTAGTGTGTTTATCTCATTCCGGTCTCTATGTATTTCACTGTCCGTCTGTGCAGTCAATGACTTGTAGATCTTACGAGGCTCTAGGAGTTATGAAAGATCAGGAATAACAGTAAGAGGGACTGCGGAGTGAACAGAAAAAAACAAGAAGTTCAGAAAAAGCTAGGGATGGTACTACATGATTGTGAGATGTTAATTACTTTAAAAGGGCAGCCCGGTGCACAAAGCATCCCGTGTTAGCAGGGTCCGGGGAAGGGCCGCACCCCAAGGGTGTGATGTAGACAGCCTAACCTAATGCAAGCATTAGTGGCTGCTTCCACGGCTCGAATCCGTGACCTACAGGTCACATGGAGAAAACTTTACCGTTGCTCGAATCAGCTTTGTAACTTTCTTGCATCTTCCTGAACTGTAAATCTTTTTTTTTTTGCTGAAGTAAGAGGTTATATTAAAAAGGCATCAAGAAGATGCAAGAAAGTTACAAAGAAAATAGATGACAACTCCAGAATTGCAAAAAAAACAAATGAGATCTGGGAGTTAAAACCTAGAGCAAAAACTCAAAGCTATTAAGCTATTGAGAGGGAGCTAATGAAATCTAAAAGGGAAATCACATCATTTACAGGGGAATAGTTGCTCCAACTAAAAAGATTCATCAGACTTTTAGATTTCAAGAAGCAGTTAGGAGTTGAAGTCCCATCAAAACATCTGCTATTTCTCTCCATCCATATACACCAAAATATACAAGCTGTTATCATTTGCCAGATACTCTTGAGTCTTGATGGATCTATCCACTTTCCATAAGCTCCAACTTTCAACCGCTTCTTTCAGGGTAGAGGGTATTGACCAGTTGATGCCAAAAACTGCAAGATACATGGGCCAAATTCCTACTGCCACAGGACAGTGTAAAAACAAATGGTTCACTGTCTCTTCTTTAAGATAGCACATGAAGCATCTGCTCACTATTTCAATGCCTCTTCTTGAGATTGTCTGGAGTGAGAGTTCCATTTTAGGAGAGGAGTTTGGTTTTCCAGACCAGTTTCCAAGGCCAATGATTAGTTAAAGCATTTGGGATATTGAGTCTATTGTAGCCTGCCTTGACAGAGAAAGTTCCTTTGCTTGAACCGTTCCATTGGAGACTGTCTGGGAGTTGAGGATTTACTGATGAAACTTCCAGAAGATTGTATAAATCAAAGAGCTCACCCAACTCCCAGTCTTGCAAGTTTCTTCTGAAGTGTATGTCCCAAATGTTGCCATCCCTGTTTCTTGCAACGGTTGAATCTGGATCTGTAGCCATTAGGAAGAGCCTAGGATGAGACTCTTTCAAAGGAAGATTGTGCAACCACCTTGTTAGAATAGAGGATTTCATATATAGTATCCTAGTAGGAAAAGGATTGTAATGGAGTGTCTATAAATAGATATCAGTGTAATCATGTAGATACAACAATTTAATAATAATATTTTCTCACATAGTATCAGAGCTTCTACGATTTTGATAGAGAATCAAAAGAGCTTTCGCTGCAGGCGGGCGGCACTAGCCAATGTGTGTCGCTCATTTGGCCAAAGATAATGGTAGAGTGAAGATTGTAGAGAACTTTCAGATATTTATAAATAAAATATTCTCTCAAATAAAGTAGGCGTGAATAGTGCCTCGTGAACAGTGTCGCATGAACAATGTTTTCCCGACGTGAATAGTAATTTCGCGTGAACAGTTTACAAGATTCCGATCGTCGAAACTAGAGTTTCGGCGAATCCATGCTATCTCGGGACATTCTTTTAAGAATTGTATTACTGTCTGCATCGCGTAGAAATTCTGAGCTGACCCATCCACTTTCTTCGAGGTTCGACAACTTTTCCGGCATAATTCTTTTCCCTTAGGGTCATGCCATCATTCTGATCCTACCCACAAAATACCATCATTGTCCTGTGCCTCAATTCCGGCGACCGATTGCGTCCCGTAGGGTCGTGCCATCATTCTGATCCTACGCACAAAATACCATCACAGTCCCTTGCCTCAATTCCGGCGATTGTTTTGCGCCCTTTTCTTCCAAAGCATTAGTAAGAAAGTATTTGTTGTGTATTATTCCAGCGAAGATTCGGAAAAAAAAAATATAACCACCGCATGCTAGCGTCACCTCTATCTAGAGGTGTTGTGTAGAATCTGACACCACCACAAAGTAGATCAGTCCCTTCCGACCAAAACTCAGTCAGCGGCTCCGACAAATACCCACCCATGTCCCATCACGTGTCGCTCGAAGTGTCAGCTCCCACAAAGTAGATCAGTCCCTTCCGACCAAAACTCAGTCAGCGGCTCCGACAAATACCCACCCATGTCCCATCACGTATCGCTCGAAGTGTCAGCTCCGACTAGCGCGTCAGATCCACGTGTCGTGCATGCACCTTTTTCTGGCAAAATCCACGCGTTGCGCATGCACCTTTTTCGGCCAGATCTCGGTGATTTTTCTTCTTAGGTTATGTTCTTCAGATTTCATTATCTTTCAAGTCAAATTTCGCTACGTCTCTCGTTTTTGATATGTTAAACTCTAAAAAACACGAAAATTGAAAGTTCAAGTCCTATGATTACTTCAAAACCCTTAAGGAGGAGATCAGAAAATCATCACAGTCCATGAAGAAGCGGATCGTCTTGGAAGATCTCGACCTAGGTGTAGTTATTGTAATAGGCTTGGACACATTCGTGAAGTATGTTATTCTCTCTATGGTAACCTAGAGGAGTTTGGCATGACTCGTACTAAAGGTCTCAGCAAATATTTTCTAGATATTGAGGTTACTCAATCCAGATTAGGTATACTCTTCAGTGATATTATTACAAAATTTGTGAAGTCGAGTGATCAGTTTGCAGATATCACCAAGTCCCTCACTGGTCCTCGTATTAATTACATCTGTAACAAGCTCGGTACATATGACTTGTATGCATCAGCTTGAGGGGGAGTGTTAGAATAGAGGATTTCATATATAGTATTCTAGTAGGAAAAGGATTGTAATGGAGTGTCTATAAATAGAGCTCAGTGTAATCATATAGATACAACAATTCAATAATAATATTTTCTCCAACATTTTATCACACACCTGTCTTTCCAAAACTTGACATTAGTACCATTCCCAACCCTGAAAGACACCTCTCGAAAGAATTCATCCTTCGGGTTGTTAATATGTTTCCAAGGTCCCACTCCATGTGGAGCTCTGGTCTTCTTGGTGCACCAGTTGTCTTGTCTCCCATATTTAGCAATAACCACCTCCTTCCAAAGGGCCAGGTACTTGAATGAATCTCCACCACCATTTCAATAGCAAACTCTTATTATGTTTGCTTAAGTCTCTTATGCCTAGTCCTCCTTGATCCTTAGGCAGTAGAACTTTTGCCCATTTCACTAAATGAAATTTATGCTCCTCACTGTTCCCTTCCCAAATAAAGGATCTTCTCAGTTGGTCCAGTTTTCTCAGCACCTCAGAAGGCATAGGAATAAGGGACATAATGTATGTTGGTATGCTATCCAAAACACTGTTGATGAGCATTAGCCTTCCTCCCATGGACAAGTACTGCATTTTCCAGTTCCCTAACCTTTTCTATCACTCCATTCCACTTCTTCTGCTTTATACTTTGCTCCCAGAGGCAAACCTAGATAGGTTGCTGGAAACTAACTGGGTGGGGTCCAAAATCGGTTGCAGCCTTAGAAGGAAAACATTTCTTCAAAAAAAAGGTTGCACTCACTGGCGCGTGAAGCAATGCATCACCAGAGCTGCAACTGTAGGCGACGCGTGCGGAAGTCTTTACCAGATTTGTTTTCAGGGGTTTCGTTACCGGAGGAATGGGAAGCCTGTAGTGGTATTAGTTTTCCCGCAATGGCTCAGAAAGCTGAGAGAGAAAACTCAACCTCCTTTTGAGAAAAGGGAGCCCTAGTGTTGTGAGGAAGAAAAACTCACCTCAAAAGGCAGCACTGTCTCTGATACTATGTAGATTTCAAAAGAAGAGAAAGCTTCTCGGTATTTCGGTATGTCTTTACATCCCTGAGGAGGGGTATTTATACAATAAATCCTATAACTAATTAAGGAAAGACAATCAATTACAATAAAGGAAACTATTCAATTTCTATAATTATGCTAGGAAAATAATGTCTCCTAAAGTCATGCTAATTAATCAACACAATAAACAAATCTTACAACATAATTTTCTAGACATATCTTAGTTGAAAGCACATGAACCGTAAACTAACACAAATTCGTTGTCTTCCAAACCCAATAAGAAATGGTGGGGTGGGAATGAAGCAAGTTGTCTTCGTACAGCTTTCAATCAAGCTATTTCTAATTGGGTGGCGTAATTCAGCATTGTGTTGTATATTAAGGACCAAATGTCCGGTTACAGCTGTATTAACCCATGATATTTCAACCAATCATATCCATAACTTTTCTAGAAAAACAAGAAGACAAAAAATGGGTAATCAGCTTTAGAATCGATTAACTAGTGCTCATGCAGAAATTTTCCATACCAGCACCTGAAGTTAGAACATAGAACAAGCTGAGCTATAGGTTACAGATTACAGCACACACCAGACAGACAATGAACAACAGACTTGATAGAAACCATTTGTCAAATCTCTAAATTCTTGCATAAATCTTCTACCGAATGGTTATTACTCCTGACAGATGAAGTTTTTAATTTGATAAGGACAGATATAAAGATTCATTATGAATTATGATTAGACTTTGGGTGGGGTGAGGGGGAGAATACTCAAACTTCTTGGATCTCTTTGAAACTTTAATCTGCTTTTCAGTCTTCATATTAAAAAGGTATCCCCTATAGGCCCTACAGCAACCAACAGAACATAGAACCAGATATCACCTTAAAATGATTTAATTCCCTTCCCTATACGTTCAGGGTTAGATGAGCAAAAATCTCTAGTCTGCAGTTTGCAAATATTAGTTACAAATAGGACTCTAAAGAAAAGTATCACCCACCCATACTGGATGACTTCAACTCCAGCTCTAGCAAGTCCTTGAGAAACTGCATCCTGAAAGATAGCAATCCAGGCCTTAATCAAACAGCAGAACAAGTATACACCTCGTGAATGAAAGAATAATGCACCAAAGTACGAGAGAGTGGATGCCACTGAACTAAGAAGTCCTTAACAGCAACAACAGTCTACAACAGCATATATTTTCTTTTTTATTTTCATAATCTCTGTGTGGATTCTTCTGTTTTGATTTAACATAACAGTGTACAACTGCCTATGTACCACATAAATGTAAGAACAACCAACTAAAAGTACAGAGCATTACTGCTACTGCACCAGGAAGTCCTTAACAGCTACAACATACAGAAAGAGATTGCTTTAACTTTTTTTCAAAATCTCCGGGTAAATTCAGCTGTTTCGACATAACAGTGTAAAGCTGCATATGTACCACATTTATTAAAGAACAACGAACTAAAAGTACAAAAGTATGAATGCCACTTCACCAGTAAGTCCTTAGGAACTACAACAGTCCACATCGAGAAATTGTTTTCTTCAACAACATGCCCAGTGTAATCCCACAAGTGGGGTCTGGGGAGGGTAGAGTTGTACGCAGACCTTACCTTTACCTCGTAGAGATAGAGAGGTTGTTGCCGATAGACTCTCGGCTTAAGTAAAGCATTTCATAGCAATTTGGAAAAGGGGATACAGGAGTAATGAAAGCAGTAACAACAACGAAATAATGCAATAAGAGAAGTGGTGCATAGCATTTGGGGAAAAGACAGTAACAACGATGATTTAATGCGACAACCGAAGCACAAGAAACACATGTGGTAATATCAATGAATTTCAAATTAAAGGCATGAAGGATGCCTTACCTATGGTTTATCCTGAATGTAAGATGGATTTACAGCGAATGATCAAAATATACAAACAATCATGGATTCATGGTTATATCAGATAGGGGTAATAGCATATTTGGCCACCAAATTTTTGGTAAAGGCTGATTTTAGTCCTCATAATATCTGACAAAGCACATTTAACCATCAATTACTTCAAATGTGTGTTTTTGGTCATTTTATGTATGAAGTATGTTACATTTGGTCTATTTTTAGAACTATATTACCGTCAAATGTGGAGTAACAATACAAGCTTAACATAAAACATGGGTAATTGAATGGTTAATAGTTATTGTAAACATATGAATACGAGCAAAGGGATCAAAAGTGTACATTTCAATGAATTGAAGGTTAAATATGCTAAGTCAAATATCACAACGACTAAAATTGAAATTTAGCAATAATTAAGGGATCAAAATGCTATTAAACATTGTTTTAAGCAGTGCAAGACCTCAAAGGCATCTCATATTTTTTTTCTTGACCTGCTTAGAATTAAAGAAGCTGCTAATAGGAAATGAAACTGATGAGTCTTCTAATACATTTGGATGCATCTCATTCCTATAGTCACTATGAACCAGAGATAAGGACACACCATGATTAAGCGCTAACACCCTGTAGTTAAGCCAAAGTGCACAAACTAATAGAAAATACCCCCCATGTAGAAGTAAGTAGGAGTTTTTCAAAGAAGCAAGAGATGCAACTCTCAAGTTGTTTACCCTTTGTTAAGATCTTTTTGTCTTCAGATTTCTGTTTTTCTTTTTCTTTTTTCTTCTATTTGCTCTTTGCTTATTCAATATCTCATTTTTTTTCCCTTTTACGAAGGAGCTGATAATAGGAAACAAACTGAACTATAGGCTTTCAAATACCTTTGGATATATTTAATCCCTGCAGTCACTAAAGGAGTGACAAGGAGAGCAATTGATGAAGTTATTACATGTTGTAACAAAGCAAAGTGAACAAACTAAAAAGACGGTGATCCAAATTGTTATCATGTAGAAGCAAACAACAAATATATGTAAGAAGCAAGTGGAGGCAACCACTATCAGGTTTCTCCTTTATTATGTTTTTATTTTTTTGTTTTGGGCTGAGAATCTGAAGAAAAGAAAGTTACTTATGCCAGTAGGTGCCTTATGTGCAAGGGCTTGGGTGAAGATGGCAACTATCTCCTCTTACATTGTCGGTAGCTTCGAGGTTATGATGAGAAATCCTAAGATGGTTTGTAACACCTCAAGGCACTGTGAAAGTGGTAATGTTCAGCTGGAATTATGGCAGAAGAAGGAGAAGACGCCAGCCACAGAATACTGCTCCTCCAGTACTTATGTCGGTCGTTTGGAGATGAAACGAAATAGGAGAAATTTTGAGGGTGTAGACTTGATCTTTGTATAATTGAGGAGTAGCCTCTTATCCATTTTTCTATTTGGTGCACCCATGAAGTTCCTTTATGTATAGAAGATTGGGTTCGTCAAAAATCATATTTTCAGTTGGTTTTCTACTTTTTGGTATACTTCTTGTATCCAGGCGCTTTTTGGCCCAAACATTAATAAAACTTGTTACTTTATCAGAAAAAATTCATTAACGTATGCCAGTAAAATTCTAGAAAGAGAGTACATACAAAACGAATATGAGCATTGCAGGGAGTGTAAGATGATGGAATTTTGGAATTATTGACTCGAAATGGGTTCTGCTCGAAGGCTGACGAGTAATTCTAATTCATTAGCTCTAAAGCCAGTGAATGTGTAGCAAAAGAAGGGTAATGAACAGACAAAGTTAAGTATGGCATCAGGCTCTAATACATTTGCAGTGTCATGTTGCACCAAAAACTAAGCAAGAATATACATTTGTTTTTTAGCTTAATAGTATCATTCTTGTCTTCAAAATTTCTAGCATTTCTTTACAGTGAAGGAAGAGAAAGTTTACCCATGAGATCAAGTACAATACTTCCCCGCCCCACTTTATGTGACACGATCCGGAATACGAGGGTCAAACTACTTAATTTTCGGTGCGAATTCAAACATAGAATCTTCAAGTTTTGAAATAAAATTTACATATCTAGATACTACATAAAAAATACTATAAGTCACAACAATTAACGATTCATAATATTTAAAAGGAATTTGAAAAAATTGTCGGCCAAGAAAAAATCATTTGCATCACCAAATAGTAATTTGATGGCTTATCCTCAGATATGCGGAGACCACACATAATAATGGCAGCAGGGCTAGCACGCTTGCCCAGAATCTAAAATAGGAGATAATGAATTCTTTCTGCATTTTTTATTAAGGAGAATTGTTCTATCAATTAAAAAAGTAAATACTGCTGCGAGGTTCTAACAGTTGTGCTAAGACATGTTAGCTGCATCCCAAAAAGATGCAAAGAATATGCTTTATTTTAATGAGGAATACTGGTGAGAAAAGGGCCCAAGAAGCTATCATCTATGGTAACTTAGACGACCAAAAAGCAAGAAGGAATGTTCTCCCTTCGTAATAGTTGAAATTACATGATTTTGATAAGTAATGAGATACTAGTGTTATATCAGAAAAACCAACATAAAAAAAGTGCTGGTTGGTATGTACAGCCCAATTACAATCTGTGCATTGTACTAATAAAATATATCATGGCGTCCACGACATTAACATTGACTCCGTAAAGAATGGATTGTGGGCCTAACTCAACCCCAAAAGATAGCTTATGGGTGAGGATTGTCTAAGTCCATATAACGAGATCAATTATCCATCCCATATCTGATGTGGAATCTTAACACTCCCCCGCATGCCCAAACCTCGTTAACAAAAGCGTGGACAATATAATATGGGGGTCCAACATCGGTGAACAAAGAATTTGGATGGTCTGGCTCTGATACCATGTGAGAAATTATGGGAGAAGAATATTATTGAATTGTGTTGTCTACATTATTACATTGAGTTAGGCTCAAGATTCATTTTTTACATGGTATCAGAGCCGGACGCATGCCAATTATTTGTTACACCGATGTTGGGCCCCCATTTATATTGTTCACGCTCCAGGCGTGCGGAGTTAGGCCAAAGATCCAGATTCTAGCCATGTTACACCCGTAAAGGAGCAAACAGAGACATTTCTGCTCAAGGCTGAATTGCATGATTAAGAAAGGGTCTACAGCTTAACTTTCTTATATAGGGTTATACCTGTAACTTCTGTGCAGAAATTCGTGAGTCATGACTGACGGAGACTCTTAAACATTTAGAAGAATCATCTTTCTTTTTTTCCAGTAACCAACCAGCAAAACCTGCTGCTATTGCTTCTGTAACTGGCTCTGTGAGAGTAAGAGGTTCCCCCTCGACTCCATCGATAGCTACTCCACGTATATCACTGAGTCAATACAGAGAAAGAAATCATGTTGGAACTTATTATGAATAATTGTTTGTTAGATACATCATAAATGGATGGGTAATCATGGTATTGCATAGCAGGTCATCTTAGATGGATTCTATATTAAAGATGATACTTGATGAACGTGTCTTTTAAGTTCTCAAACAAACTACGCCGTGTTATGCTCCTGTAATAATTATCAAATGGCAAATATAGTTGAACTCCATATAGCATGCAGACCTTGATGACTTACAGTCAAAGCCCTCAGATTCCCTTGGGTTAATAAGGGTACTATTTATGTAATATTAATGATATTTTTTATTTAGCCGCAATCCACAGATTGCTACAAACATGGGCCCACACAAATTTACAAATTTCCCTTGAGATTTTTGCCGTCTTTCACTTACATCATCCAGGTACCACTTTTAGTGGACCTCACTCACTCAGCCACCTGCTCTCTCCCTTTACCATCTAATATCTGAATACTTAGATATTGTCTCTACATAGATTTTTTTAAGTGTCGTCTTCTTTTCCTTGTAATTTTAATTGAGAAAAAAAATGCTTTTTGATGTTCAAGTTAACTAGAGTTGCTTCGTTTGAGTTTTATATTATAACACCACGTGTATTCTGTTACTATAATTTTTACGAGCATTATTCAGTTGTAAAAACTGAGTTACCCAATTATTTGATTTTAGTTCAAATTAAGCGATATAATCATGCATTTGCTGAATTTCAAAGACTTAGGCGTTTGGCCATGAAAGTCAAATATTTTTCATTTTTTGGGAATTTTGAAGTTGGAGTTGAAGATGGAGTTGTGTTTGGTTATAATTTTTGCAAAGATTATTTTTGAATAGACGGAAAGTGAAAAAGGTGAAAACAGTTCACGAACCACTTTTCCTACTTTACAAGGTTAGACAAATCCATTGGTACCAATTTCACAATTTAGGCTGGGTCGGGTCAAAGTCAACCCCAAAATGTCAAACCTGAGCCCTGTGATCAAACCTCAAGATAAATTATATTTTCGGATTACCCATAACCCTACGAGTTCAAGTCTATAATTAAATTTCAATTCCTGGCTCAATTCGATATCCAGATCCAATTTACCCTTTTGTAAACCTATGGAATAATCCCCGAATTTCTACTCATAGATTCCATGATTTAAGTTTTAAATTTAATGGATAATCGTCATACATAATCAAAACCAAGTAAGGATAACCTACCAAACTTTGATGGTGACATTCCCCCTTTCTGAATCGCACTAACCCAATCCAAACCATCCCAACAAGTCCCAACACACTATAGGAACTTAGGGAAAGTCTCAAATCAAGGAACATGTTTCAAATCCTCAATAAGAAGGGTCAGGATGTCTGCTACCTCCCACCAACACAGGTACCGGGTAACACTTTCCACCAAGGCTTGAGCATATGAAATGAATTCACCTAGTGTTTTTCCTCTACTAGGATTTGAACCTGAAACTTCACGGTTGTCAAACACATTGACTACTATGCCACACTAACACACCCTTGGGTGCTACAATATGAAGATCCTTATCTTGTGTCATTTTTGTGGATACTAGTTTTTAAAAAGTAATCTAAATACATATAGTAAAGCATAAGGTGCAAATAGTCTTTTTTTAAGATGAATAGAAAATTATAGTCACACATTTAGTATGGTATTATTGGGCCCGTGCTAAACTCTTAACTACTCCCTCTATCCCAAAAAGATTGTCCTACTTTCCTTATTAGTTTGTCCCAAAAAGATTGGCACATTTCTATATTTAACAATAATTTAACTTTGTGAGATCATTTACCCCCACACAAATATCTAAGATTTATTTTGGACCACACATTTCAAAGTCTTCTTTTATTTCTTAAATTTTGTGTCAAGTCAAACTAGGTCAATCTTTTTGGGACGGGGGGAGTAGTATTTATAGAAACGCTAATGTTAGAGTCACCCACAGGGAGCTAAGATCAATAGGAATTCACATTTATCTTAATTCGTGTCTACACCACCATTCTTCCAATTAAGTCTTTCAAGTTTTTGTTCGGATAAGGATACCTAGAAATGAAGAAACTTCAGTAACCAAAAACATTTACCTGCACTTAGAATATGTAAATGAATAGCTAAGCATGGTCTGATTCTCTATTAAGCATAACAGATGTATCAACGCTGACAACACCAGGCTATCAAACAAATAAGAAAAGCAAGAAAGCAATATCAGTTGTACTCTGAATTCCCCTCTCTTTTTCCTCCACACTCACCAATTCACTTGCTTTTTAGAATAAGAGATTCACTGCTTCCAGATCATATATTATCTTTTTCGCTAATCGAAACACAAAGCTATGGAGAAGCGACAACTATAACATACCCAGTGTAATCCCACGAGTGGTGTCTGAGGAGGGTAGAGTGTGTGAAACCTTACCCCTACCTCGTAGATATAGAGATGCCGTTTCCGATAGACCCTCGGCTCAAGTAAAGCATTTCAAATCAGTTTGAAAAAGGGGATGCGGAACTAATGAAAGCAGTAATGAAATAATGCAATAGGAAAAGCAGTACATAACATTCGGGAAAACGACAGTAACAACGACAAAATAATGAGATAATTGAAGCACAAGAAACAAAGGTGGTAACAGAAATAGACGAACAAGAAACTATGAGAATAGTGCTAATACTACTGCTAAGAAAGTAGGTACAGACATGGCCACCAAGCCTATCCGTAGGAAAACGAGAGAACGCTCAACTACCAACTAACCTTCGGCCCTAATCCGCGACGTCCAAACCCTCCTATCTAAGGTCATATCCTCGGTAAGCTCAATATGCGCCATATCCTCTAATCACCTCCCCAATACTTCTTCGGCCTACCCCTACCTCTCCTCACCCCACCATTGCTAACCTCTCACATCTTCTCACAGGGGCATCTACACTTCTCCTCTTCACATGTCCAAACCATCTAAGTCTCGCTTCCCTCGGTCAACCTCGCCACAATTGGCTATTCTTGCATCATCCTCTCTTTTTCCTCCACACTTGTTAATTTAATAGCAGTACAGAATGAAAAATACAAGCTGGAAAATCATCCATTATCTTTTTCACCAATCTATCGCAAAACAATTGAATATTACATAAATACAAGTAACCGATTTTGAAACATATCAAAAGAAGCCAGAAGCATGACAAACTATCCACCATAAAAAATATGACAAGTATGAATTATCAAGAAGCAAGTACCTTCCATTCTGAAGCTTAAGAAAGTAGTTTTTCTCAACAGATGGAATTGCAGTGAACGAGGAGGCAACTGCACAAAGATCCAAGTTTTTAGCATTATGTAGGATATATGAGATAGATGCTTACGATGAAGTCGGAGAGATTAATTGTAGCTATGACTTATCAAAAGAATACTAATGATAACTAGGAAAGGTAGACATCTGTTGTGGAAAACCAAAAGACTACCAATTTAAGAACAAATATAAGCACTGAAAGGTCACTGAACAATTAGGTATGCTAAATATATTTTTTTTGGAAAGTTATGGTTTAATCTTAGATCAACCTGAATAGTAAGAGTCTAGAACAGACCATTGCAATAAACAATTCCTCGCTTAAATTTTGATAAGGCGCCCAGTTGCATGGTGGAGTTGCCATTCCATGCCAACTTCCCTACTACAGGGGGAAGCAAGTTGCGCCTATAAAGGGTACAATAGTGAAGTCGGTATTTTGTGCTCAACTCCCTATCCTGCTGGCAGCACTTTGCTACCAGGTTATGTTGGACAACCTTCCCTGATATTGCTGCATGATTAAAGATTTCAAGCATTATCAAAGTAGTGATTAATAAGGTCTCAATAGATAAATCACAGTTGTTCAATTCTATTTCCTATTACATTTGTTGTGCATGGTCTATATCTTGAGTCAGCTTCATCCTGACACCATCATGTCTTGATACACTTACTACAATCACCCAAATATTCCACTGTTACCTAGAGATACTCATATGTACACCTATTGCTATAACCCAATAAAATTGTAAAGGAAATGAAGAGTTACCCAAGAAAATGTCTACCCGGGAATACTATTTAGCAGGTGGTGGAATTGAAGGGAAGTACCAATAACCAATACTATTTTGAAAGTAGAGTTTCTTGTTAAGTGGTTTCGCTTACGATAAGTAACACAGGATGAATACAAATGCGTTGTTGACTTTGTACTAGTGGTAATACATCCATATCGCATCTTAAACTATACCATTATTGAGCCATACATTTACTAAATTCGTCTGTGTATCGAAAAAGTTCAGAGCACAAGTGTAAGACTTGATCAACTACAATCAAAACAATATTACAAGAATCAGTGGGGTTACCTGCCATTTTGCGGGAGAGAATTACGATATTGAGGGATGGGCGGAGAAAGAGGAGTATATATGTTACTTAGAATAGAGCTCCAATGAAGAACCAAATGAGGTAATGAGTTGCTGGCGTCTGGGGACAACTGTTACAAACCATTTTATTTTATTTTATTTTATTTTATTTTATTTTTTTGACGAAGGGCCATTTCTTTCTTTCGAGTCTTGTGAGAAACAGAAATTGTATGATAAGCGCAAACCACGTCATCCGATTAATCACATTTGGCAAGTCATGTGTGACTCAGCCAAAGAAGGTTTATGCGAGGATCGAACTCGTGGCGCTGCGATTCCGTATTCTGCTGCATCAATTTGGCTACTCTTGCGGGGTATTTAATTTTATATTATATAACATTTGTTTTGAATAGTTAGTTAACTTCTCTTTGATTTATTAATCCTACCACTTCGCTGGAAAAAAATCCTCCTTTTTTTTCTTTTTTCTTTTTATTATTATTATATTGCAAAAAGAATACAAGAAAAATGTAGTACGGATGTTTTGTGTAAAATTTGTTTGAAGATGAAAGAAAAATGATTGAAATAAAAGAAAGGATGAATGAAAAAAGTATCCCTTCATTATTAGTTTGTGTAGGAAATTTGGGTCGACGTGCTTAAGACCCATTAAAATTAATCTTAATATTTCCTATATAAGTATATTTAGGGTGTACAATAAGATATAACATTATTTTTCTACTCTATTTTACTACAAAACTTGTAAATGGGCTAAAGGCCCAATTAACCAATGTTAAATTATTTCTTCCTTTTCTTTTTATACTAAGCAAACAACATCAGCCTCTGGCTCTAAATTCATATATACACCACCACCACATTAACGTCGAAGCTCCGACCTCCGGTGAACTTCCTTTTTTTCTTCTATTTTTGCAGGTATCACAAGATCTGCCACGATGTACACCCGGTTCTAATGCTCTGTTCTCCCGCCTAGCATCCGGATACAAAAGTTTCAGTAGGAAATAATGATTTATGTAGTGAAGTGTGAACAGTGATTTTCGGCGTGTGAACATGTTCTATTAGCCTGGAGTTGGTACCTCCAGCTGCTCGTACTCAATATTTATCCTTATCCTTGTAGTTAAATTCTTGTGTGTTGCGTTTTATTGAATCTTGGCTTTACATTCTTGTATTTATTCTTCTTGTCCTTTGCTTTAGCATTTTTGGTTTGTAGTACCCTGACTTACCTCTAGATTTTTGCTTACTTGTGATTTGGTATTGGTTTTTATGTGTGTTAACGTTAACCTTTGACTAGTATTTTTTGCTCTAGTGGCTTTGGTGAATGGTGGTATACTAGGGTTATATTCTCGGTCGGAGATGGAGGCGAGGGTTAGTGGTAAGGGTAATACTAGGCTGAGAATAAGGTCTTGGAATATTGTAACTTTAACGAGGAAGTCCATAGATCTAGTTAAGATTCTTAGAAAATAAGGATTAATATAGCATGTGTCCAGGAGACAAAATAGGTAGGACTCAAGGCTAAGAATGTAGACGGGTATAAGTTATAGTTCTCGGGTAGGTCGAAGTATAAGAATGGGGTACGCATTTTGATAGACAGCGAGCTAAGGGATCAGGTGGTAGAGGTTAGTAGGGTCAATAATAGGATGATGACGATTAAGTTGGTAGTTGGAGGGTGCACTATGAACATAATTAGTGTGTATGCGGCGCAGGCGGGCTTGAACGAAGAGGAGAAAAGGCATTTTTGGGAAGATTTATATGAAGTGGTAGGAGGTATACCACCCACTGAAAAGTTATTTGTAGAAGGAGATTTTAATAGACATATCGGAGCACTTCTAGGGGTTATGACGATGTTCTTAGAGGTTTTGGCTTTGGGGACAGGAACACGGGAGGCGTATCACTTTTGGAGTTTTCTAGAGCTTTCGGGATGGTGATAGCCAATTCGAGGTTCCTGAAGAAGGATGAGCATTTGGTGACTTATAGTTTGGTGACTAAGACTTAGATAGACTTTTTGCTCCTTAGGAAGGTTGACAAAGGTCTTTGTAAAGACTGCAAGATTATTCCGAAGAAGGATCTTACAACCCATCATAAGCTTTTGGTGATGGATTTGGAGATCAAGATGGAGAAGAAGAAGAGGGTTGTGGATGACATGTTAAGAATCAAATAGGGGAGTTTGACCATGGCTAGTGCAAATGAGATGGGGGAGAGGTTGATGTCCGATGGGGCTTGGGGGAATAGTGGGGATGCGACTGGTATATGGGATAAGATAACCACTTGCATTAGAGAGGTTGCTAGATAAGTGCTATGGATCTCGCGGAGTAGCCGCGGTAGGAATCGTGGGGACTGGTGGTGGAATGATAAAGTTCAAGAGAAAGTGGAAGCGAAAAAACAACATATGTGAAATTGGTAGAAAGCAATGATGAGGTGGAAAAGTGGACGAATAGGGAATTATATAAGATGGCGCAGATAGAGACAAAGCTAGCGGTTACGGCGGTGAAAATGGTGGCTTTTGAACGTCTATATGTGGAATTAGAAGAAAAATACGGGGATAAGAAGTTGTACAGACTATCCAATGCGATGGAGAGGAGGGCACGAGATTTGGATCACGTGAGGTGCATCAGGGATGAGGACGTCAAAGTACTGGTGGAGGACGCGCATAATAGGCGGAGGTGGCAGACTTACTTCCATAAACTCTTGAATGAAAAGATAGAGATATTGTGCTGGAAAATCTGGAGCACTCTAGGTACCGGGATTTTGGGTATTGTGAAAACATTAAGATTGAGGAGGTTCAGGGTGTTGTTCGCAGGATGCACAGGGGACGAGCGACCGAGCCTTATGAGATCCCAGTTGAATTTTTGAAAAGCGCATGTAGGGCATATTTGGAGTGGCTGATAGAGTTGTTCAACGTTATTTTTAAAATGGCGAGGATGCTCGAAGAATGAAGGTGAAGTACAATGATTCTTTGTACAAGAACAAAGGTGATATCCAGAGTTGTAACAACTATAGGGGTATCAAGCTGCTAAGTCACACTACGAAAGTTTGGGAAAGAGTCGTGGAGATGAGGGTGAGAAGAGGCATGTCTATCTCCGAGAATTAGTTTAGATTCATGCTGGGGCGTTCGACTACAAACGCTATTCATCTTATTAGAACGTTGGTAGAGCAGTATATGGAGAGGAAGATAGACATGCATATGGTTTTCATCGACCTCGAGAAGGCATACGACAAAGTCCCTAGGGAGGTTTTATGGAGATGTTTAGAGGTTAGAAGTGTACCTGTTGCATGCACTATGGTAATCAAGGATATGTATGATAGATCCAAGACCAGAGTACGGACAGTAGGAGGAGACTCAGGAGCTCTTCCCAGTGATGCTGGGGTTGCACCATGGATAAGCTCTTAGCCCACTCCTATTTGCATTGGTAATAGATGGGCTGACGTGACAAATTCAAGAGGAGGTACCATGGTGTATGTTATTCGCAGACGACATAGTCCTGATTGATGAGGCTCGCAGCAGAGTGAACGCTAAGCTGGAGGTTTAGAGACAGACTCTGGAGTCTAAAGGGTTCAGGCTGAGTAGGACCAAGACAAAATACTTAGAGTACAAGTTGAGTAACGGGAGCGACCTTGAGACATACGTGGAGGTGAGGCTTGGTACTCAGGTTATTCCAAAGAAAAGGAGTTTCAAGTACCTCGGGTCTATTATCTAAGGGAATGGATAGATTGATGATGAAATCACACATCATATTAGGGTAGAGTGAATGAAATGGAGGCTCGCATTTGGAGTCTTGTGCGATAAAAAGGTGCCACCAAAACTTAAAAGCAAGTTCTATATGGTGGTTGTTAGACAGACTATGTTGTATGGGGAATAGTGTTGTTCTGTCACGACCCGTTCCAGGGCCCGTGACTGGTGCCTTACCGGGGCACCCAAGTAGTCATACATCAGAGTAATCAGCGGAAATATAAAGCAAGACATGAAACAGTTTATAAAATAGAACACAGTTTAAGTGAGAAAACATCGCCTTTCGGCATATATATAAAAACATGGTTTAGCAGTTACATCCGAAATCTTGCATAACGGGACTACTGAGACCTCTAAGGAAATATACAACTATGGCGGGACGGGCCCGCCATACCATTACTGTACAAAACTATCTACTGACGGGAGATCATACCCAAAGTAGAGCCTCGGAAAGGATGGAGCTCACGGCACCAACGTAGAGATCGTAGGAATGTGGATCTAGCACCTGCTTGCCCTTACCTGAGGAATGAACGCTGCCCCGAAGGAGAGTCGATGTACAAGTACCAAGTATGTGAAACTATAAAGAATCGAAATAAAATCAAAGTATTTAAAACCTTTTCACAAATACAATCGGTTCAATTGCACATAGTGTCACATCACAAACAACGATAATAGGAAAAGCGTAACAGTCTATTCTAGGCGCGAATGATCGGGCAAGGCGATCGCCCATAGTATCATTCTGCGTGCCTAGTCACGGACTTCCATGACCGCATAGGTCACGCGGCACCGCGTGAGGTATTCCCGCGTCGAGCGTGACCCGGCATCCGCCTAGGCTCCGCGGCCGCGTAGCCTCAAAAGACGCGTAGTCTCAGCAGGACGCATAGGAATCCCGCGTCGGGCTAAACACCGGAATGATCAATCACGGAGCATACCGGCGCTCGCGTAGTCTCGCGAGACCGCGTAGGCCGTATAGACCGCGTCGAGGGCAAGCCACCGATATAACGATCGAAGGGTAGGTGATACAATAACGAGACAACGGACTTACAGGTTAGCGGAAGCCTGGCAAGAATGACCCTTTTACACGATTCAAGACACTAACCTGTAGCATCATAATATGTCTACTTATCACACAAATCTTACTACACTTAGAAATCAATACAAGGCTTTTATAAACAAACAAGTAAATGATTCCTTTTTATCTTCTTAAGTTGTTATACCTAACTTCCCGTAAAGCTAGTATAACTCTTAAGCTTTTGTTTTAAAAACCAAATATTTATCTTCTTAAAAATGATCGATATTCTTTTGAAATGTTTTGATTCTTTGTTATTGAGCTTAAGCGTGAGGCATTCCGTAAGTATTATTCGAGCTTAAGCGTGAGGCATTACCATAAGTATTATTCGATTAACACGTATGCGTCTACCGTACTATATATTGTAAAATATCATGCTTTAGGAAGAATCACATACCTACCGTGAAAACCACCGCGAGTTGAATATGTCGCATAGAGTCGACCTATAATAGTCACAGATATCTATCAAAGACTACTCTGAAGGTCATTCTAACCAGAGGGTTCATAATTCTACGGTAAGTCGGGCAAGACTTCCTGCACAGTGAGCTATATAAGTCTCATGTGAAAAGCAGTCTATGTAAATCTGGTTTGATTATTCTTCTAAGTATTTATACTTATTCTTATTCTACAATGAAGTATTCTCTAATTCAAAAGAGGTTAGGATTAGTTACCTCGGTAAGCCCAATAATATCCTAGAAAAGTCGCGCTGAGCAAGGTTTTGCTCACAAGTTGTATGCTCGAGGAAACCTTAGAAGTTCTTCACAACTTACTAAGTACTAAGGTATTTGGGCTAGGGTATTTTGGGCATTATAACAAAACAAGAAGGAAACTTTTCTACAAAGGGAGGGGGGGTAGGTTTCGGCTAGGCTAGGGGGTGGGGTAGCCTCGGCCAAGCTTCTCAAGGGGAGGGGGGGGTGTTGGACGAATTGCTACAAAGGGAGAGGGAAGGATTTTTAGACTTGGAAAGCTTTTGTGGATGAAGAACTCTTCATCTCAGAGAGTATTTATAGCTCGAGCCTTGGCGACCAATGGCGAGATGAAGACAAGTCTGAGGCAAGTGTAAGGCGAGATCAAGCCAAGTGCACCCTAACCCCTACTCACAAAACACTCCACAAAACACTCGCAAAACATGGCACAAAACAAGGCCTAAGCAAGGAACCAATCGGCCAAGGCGCGCCCTCTTGGGCCTTGATCGTCCAAGCCACCCACTTGCTTCGATGTGAGGTGACACGTGTCACCCTCCGTTGGTCTAAAATGTTTCGTCTCTCGGAAAAATCCATAAAAATAAGAAATGGCATAGCGGAATTTACTCTACGAAGGCGTGGAAGCGTTTGCGTCGGAAAGCGATTCTTTTAGTGAGTTGTGTACAAAAGAAAACGTCGAAGGCTAACTAAGGCCAAACTTTTATGCGTATTCCCTTACGTACATACTGCAAATACGGGTATTACATTCTCCCCTTAGAAACATTCGTCGAATGTTCCTTCTCAAACGATTAACGATAAGATTCTTCATAACTTAAGCGGTTTGCAAATGCCACGCGCCACAAAACAACACTAGGCATAAGCGATAACGAAAATTTACAAGTAGGAAAGTGAATTACGGAGGTGTGGGGAATAGGTGAGATACTTACGCCTCGTGTCCTCGCCGGCTTCCCGTCATCTCCCTGCGAGCTCGTTCGCCACAAGACTTTGTGGAAGCCACGTCCTTCGTCGCGCAGCGCTAACGACGATCGACTATCGCTATGGGAATCTCCTCATACGATAACCCCCGGTCACTGGACATCGTCGTCGGGTGTACCACAGATGGATCCGATACATCGTCTCGCCGGCGTAGATCGTGAAAAAGCGGATGCCTTGCCTCGGATCGGACGGCGGATCAACTCATAGGCAACCTTGCCTACCTGCGGACAATGAAGCGGCCCAATGTACTGAGTGAGTTTCCCTTCTTCCCAAATCTCATCACACCTCATGGGTGACACTTTAGAAAACCCAATCATGAACCTCGAACTCAAGATGCCGACGATGATCTGCATCGACTTACATCGACTACGGTATCGATAGCCGCTCTCGGATAAGCTTCACTTATCCACTGCTTTGCACCGTCTGGTCCCACTAGCCGCGCCCACATCGAACCAACCTATAGGCGTCTGCACTTCCTCCCATACAAGGCCTCATGGCGCCATCCGAATCTTGGAGTGGTAGCTATTATTATCGCATGAAACTCAACTAGAGGTAAATGATCCTCCCAACTACCATGAAGTCAATAACACGGGCTCGCGACATATCCTCGAAGTGCGGATAGTGCGCTCTGCTGTCGTCTGCGTGGATGAAATGCGATTACTCGGGCTCACTGCGTCCCTAAACCCTCTGGAAGGACCTCAGGAAGTTAGCGTAAATCGGGCTCCTGCATGCGATATGATCAGTAGGGACTCCATGCGATCGGCGATCTCTCGGATGTAAAGTCGGCATAATCCTCGGTAGAAAAAGTCGTCCGGACGGGAAGAAAGTGGGCTGATTTTCGACTGTCGGCGATAACCGTATAGAATCATGTCTCCTGCGAGTGCGAGGTAATCCCGTGATGAAGTCCATGTTGATTACCTCCCACTTCCGGTCGGGATCTCGATCGTGCGTAACAAACCACGGGCCTGCGGTGCTCTACCTTCGCTGCGACAACACGGGCGAGCTACGAACTCTGCAACGTCTCTTCAAGCCATCCCACCAATACGGATCTAAGGTCGTGGTACATCTTGGTCGACCGGATGGATGAAAAGTAGCAGCGTGTGCTTCCCGAGAACTCTGCGAAGTCACGAAACATCCGGAACACACGATGCGCCTCAAACCTTAGCACCCGTGGTGCTACCTCAGGACCGCTTGCCTCGCGAAGAGGCGTATCGCGATATCGAATCAAAGTGGATCCTCGAGCTGTTGCCTCTTCGCCTCGCCGGCGATGGAAGACTCGGCAACCTGCGAACTCTAACCCCTCGCTATCGAGAATCAATCAAGCGGACACCAGGCTCGCTAAGCGATGCAAATCACGAACCATGTCCCTCCTCTCTAGCCGCACATCCGATAGGCTCCCCATCGACCTACGACTAAGGCATACGCCTGGCGTTGGCCTTCCGGGTGGTACGGGATATCAACATCGTAATCCTTAGCAACTCTAACCACCGTCTCGCCGTAAGTTCGGCTCCTGGTGAAGATATCTTGGAGGCTCTTGTGGTGCGTATAAATATCCACGTGAACCCCATACAAATAGTGCCTCGGATCTTGGCGTGAATTACGGTGCGACTCCAAATCATGGGTGGGGTAGTTCCTGCCGTGTTTCTTGGTGTCGGGATGCATATGTTATAACCACTGCCATGCTGCGTCAACACGTCCCAACCGATGCTGACGCGTCACAATACCGCGACATAACGTCTGGACCTGCGGAAGTAAGAACGAGGCGATCGTCAATCTCTCGCAAGAATGGAAACCACGCTCACGGCATCGATCGGCTGGAACTTGTGCGCTACGAGTCGACCTAGTCAATAGTGCGAAGATAAAGCAAACTTCTCTACGAACGCCCGATAATATCTGCAAGGCCCAGCTGCGAACCTGCAGCCGAGTAGTAGGTCTAGGCAAGTCTGCGCCGATCTTGGCGTATCAACTCGAATGCCATCCCGACAATATGCCCAAGAAAGCGCCATGAAGTCAACCAAAACTCACATTTGGAAAACTTGGCGTCTGGCTGGTCTGGAGAAGCTCGGCCACGATCGCCAAATGCTCGCGTGCTCCTGCTCTGGCGAGAATAAACCAAGATATCATCAATGAACACTATCACAAGCGTGTCCAAAATGGTTTGAACACTCGGTTCATCAAATCCATGAATCCGCGGAGCATTGGTCAACCAAAGACATGACCACTGAACTCATAATGCGTCGCAGGGTCGGAATGCGATCTAGGGACATCCACCTCTCGACTCGCACTGATGATAGCCCGATCGCGGATCAATCTTGGAAAACATCTCGCACCTGCCCAGTCGAACAAATCATCAATCACAGGAAGGGTATACGTTCTTAATGGTCACCTTGTTCACCGTAATGTCAACACGTGCGCGTCCGTCCTTCTTCTTCACGAACAATCTGGCGCTCCCGAGGGAGAAACACCGGGCCTAATGAAGCCCTTCTCTAGCAAATCCCTAAGTGATCCTTGACTCTCTCAACTCGGCGGTGCCGTTACGTATGGCGGAATGGAAATAAGTGAGTATCCGCAACACATCTATACAAAACTCGATCTCCTCTGCGGAGGATACGAGGTCATGGAAACACGTGCGGGAACTTCGTGACTCTGGGGCGAAAATCTGGTACGCGACTTGATATCAAACACGAGCGAGATGATAGATATACCCGTACATGCCATCTTCCTAGCCAGGTAGGAAATAAACCTACCACCGGCGTCTGGTGCTCCTCGCTCAACAATGGCTCGCCGAGCTGGAACGTCATAACTCTCTCTGCGGTCTACATTGGCGTAGCGAAGCTAGCCAATCCGTCCCCATAATCACGTCGAAGTCAATCATCTCGACTCTCAAGTCGGCTGAGGTCGGCGGCGTAAATGGTCACGGGACAAGCTCATATACCGCCGAGCTACCACCGAATCACCATTTGGCGTAGCTACCTCGAAAGGGTCTATGGACTCGGGCTCACATCCCTATCCTACTAGCAACAAAGGGAGATATATAGGGCCAGTAGAACCGGATCTATCAAAGCATACACATCAAACCAGCCGATAAGGTACGTGGCGACATCGGTGAGGCCTCACGATCTGTCGGTGGACAAGCATATATGCGGTTCGAGGACCGCTAGGCGGGACTGCGCCACGACCTCTGCGCGACCCGATCCGTATGTACCTTGCCTCGGCGAGTAGCTGTCGAGGATGAAGAAGCGGCAGACCACTGTGGCCCGGGCCTACTACAGCGCCGCTCCGGTCGGACAAACTCGCGAAATGACCTGGCCACAAGTATAGCGAGCTCGAATCTGACTCGAGAATGGTATCTGCCGCCAGCGGGCTGAAGCGAACCTCGAGCGGTTAGCACCCTGCTACTCGAAATCAAAGTCACAGGGCCACGACACGCCCCATCGCTCTGGTATCTTGAAAATGAGGTAGGCGCTCTGCGCTGGCGTGGTGCAAATCGGACCTGCGATGCGCCCACGAGGACCACCAAGAAGCCGGCCGTCTTGGCGCCTGCTTCGATATCGCTCTACCGGCGGTCTACGCTCGCTCACATCCCGGTCATGAGCTGCATACGGGTTATGTCCATTACTGGTGAAGGACACACGCGCATGAACTTCGGCCATGTAATCATCTAGCCAGTGACATAGCGATGCACCACATCCTCCATCTACGCTACGGTGCGGGGACATATCGAGCCAAAGAATCAAACTCGACATTGTACTCCCTCGGTGCGTCCTCGCGTCTCGGACAAGAATCTCGGCTCGTGCCCTCCCATCTGCGGAGGCGAAGTGTGTGAAAAAGCCTCTGAAAACTCATCCCATACCGCGGAGTGCGTACTCTCCGGGAAAGCTCCTATGAATCAAACCAATCATTGCGGTATCACGCGGCCGTCTGAACCGAATATCACGACTCGATCTCTGAAGCCACGATCACCGCGTAATCCTCTGCGGTGGCGGATGAACTCCTGCGGATCATCTTGGCCTCGACCGTAAAACTACGGAGGCTACTAAGAAATCCGTAGTCTCAAACTATACGCCTCGGGTGCACTACGGTGCGGCCCGGGTGGGCCGGGCTGGCTGCCGCGTCGGCCTCTCGCCGTGTCGGGCCTGACTTTAGCCAAAGGCTGGGCCGTCTCGCGTACCCTAACTCCTCGCCCGGTGTGGGGCGGGAGGTGGGAATGCTGTGGTCTCTTTGAAGTGGCGGCGTCATAGAACTCGCCGTCTACGGTATAGGCGGGCACGAGCCCTCGTGACTCTGGGTGTCTGCTAGCGACTCCTCATGCCTTGCCATACGGGCGGGTTGCACGTGGAGGCATAAGCATTCTGAGGAAAGGAATACGTTAGAGGGTCCAACCTATAACACGACTCTAAAGCACGATCTCGGAATGAGAAGAATGGAAACCAATCCTAAATATCCTATAGCCTCACGATTATTGGTGTGGTGCACAACACACCGATAATCGAACTACTAGATACGGTCTGAGACACTTTCAGAGATAACGGCTCGATACCACTTTTGTCACGACGTTCGGGGCGTGGTAGTGCCTGCAGGGGCACCCAGTAGTCATACATCCAGTGTCGGCGGAAATATAAAGCAAGACATGAAACGATTTATAAAATAGAACACGCTTTAAGTGAGAAAACATCGCCTTCGGCATATATATAAAAACATGGTTTAACGATTCATCAAATCTTTGCATAACAGACTCTGAGACCTAAGGAAATATACAACTATGGCGGGACGGGGCCCGCCATACCACTTGTACAAAACTATCTACAACGGGAGATCATACCCAAGTAGAGCCTCGGAAAGGATGGAGCTCACGACACGGCGTAGAGATCACAGGAATGTGGATCTAGCACTCTTTGCCACTACTGCGGCATGAGCGCGGCCCGAAGGAGAAGTCGACGGTACCAAGTATGTGAAACTATAAAGCGAAATAAAATCAAAGTATTTAAAACCTTTTCACAAATACAATCAGTTCAATTGCACATAGTGTCACATCACAAACAACGATAATAGGAAAAGCGTAGCAGTCTATTCTAGGCGCGAATGATCGAAGCAAGGCCAATCGCCCATAGTATCATTCTGCGTGCCTAGTCCCGGACTTCCGCGGCGCATGGAGTCACGCTGCACGCGTGAGGTATTCCCGCATCGGGGCAGCCAACCCGGCATCCGCCTAGGCTCCGCGGCCGCGTAGCCTCAAAGCGCGTAGTCTCAGCGGACGCATAGGAATCCCGCGTCGGGCTAAACACCGGAATGATCAATCACGGAGCATACGCTGCTCGCGTAGTCTCACAGACCGCATAGGCCGTATAGACCCGCATCGAGGCAAGCCCTCGATATAACGATCGAAGGGTAGGTGATACAATAACGATGCAGCGGACTTACGGTTAGCAGCGGAAGCTAAGAATGACCGCTTTACACAAAGAATTCAAGACACTAACCCAGGTAGCATCATAATATGTCTACTTATCACACAAATCTTACTACACTTAACAGAAATCAATACAAGGCTTTTATAAACAAACAAGTAAACAGTTCCTTTTTATCTTCTTAAGTTGTTATACCTAACTTCCCATAAAGCTAGTATAACTCTTAAGCTTTTGTTTTAAAAACCAAATATTTATCTTCTGTTAAAAATGATTCAGTATTCTTTTGAAATGTTTCAGTTCTTTGTTATTCAGGCTTAAGCCGTGAGGCATTGCCGTAAGTATTATCGAGCTTAAGCGTGAGGCATTGCCATAAGTATTATTCGATTAACACGTATGCGTCACCGTACTATATATTGTAAAATATCATGCTTTAGGAAGAATCACATACATACCGTGAAAACCACCGCGAGTTGAATATGTCGCGCAGAGAGTCGACTATAATAGTCACAGATATCTATCAAAGACTACTCAAGGTCATTCTAAGCAGAGGGTTCATAATTCTACGGTAAGTCGGGCAAAGACTTCCCTACAGTGAGCTATATAAGTTCATGTGAAAGCAGTCTATGTAAATCTGATTTGATTATTCTTCTAAGTATTTATACTTATTCTTATTCTACAACAGTAAGTATTCTCTAATTCAAAAGAGGGTTAGGATTAGTTACCTCGGTAAGCCCAATAATATCCTAGAAAAAGTAGCGCCTGAGCAAGGTTTTGCTCACAAGTTGTATGCTCGAGAAACCTTAGAAGTTCTTCAACTTCTACTAAGTACTAAGGTATTTGGGCTAGGGTATTTTGGGCATTATAACAAAACAAGAAGGCAACTTTTCTACCAAGGGAGGGGTTTCGGCTAGGCTAGGGGTGGGGTAGCCTCGGCGAAGCTTCTCGAGGAGGGGGTGTTGGACGAATTGCTACAAAGGGAGAGGGAAGGATTTTTAGACTTGAAAAGCTTTTGTGGATGAAGAACTCTTCATCTCAAGAGGTATTTATAGCTCGAGCCTTGGCCAACCAATGGCCAAGATGAAGACAAGTGCAAGGCAAGTGTAAGGCCAAGATCAAGCCAAGTGCACCCTAACCCCTACTCCACAAAACACTCCACAAAACACTCCACAAAACACTCCACAAAACAAGGCCTAGCGAGGAACCAATCGGCGAGGCCAGCACCCTCTTGGGGCCTTGATCGTCCAAAGCCACCCCACTTGCTTCCAATGTGAGGGTGACACATGTCACCCTCCCGTTGGTCCAAAATGTTTCGTCTCTCGGAAAAATCCGCAAAAATAAGAAATGGCATAGCCGGAATTTACTCTACGAAAGCTGTGGAAACGTTTCGTCGGAAAACGATTCTTTTAGTGAGTTGTGTACAAAAGAAAACGTCCAAGGCTAACTAAGGCCAAACTTTTTGTACGTATTCCCTTACGTACATACTCTGGAAATACGGGGTATTACATGTTCGATCAAGACTTTACACACCCAAAAGATAAAAGTTGCAGGGATGAGGATGCTAAGATTGATGTGTGGGCATACAAGGAGGGATAAAATTAGAAATGATGATATCCGGGACAGAGTGAGCGTGGCCTCAGTGGAGGATAAGATGCAGGAAGCGAGGCTAAGATGGTTCAAACACGTGTAGATGAGAGACACAAATGCCCCAGTGCGGAGGTGTGAGAGGTTGGCTATGGACGGGTACAAGAAGGGTAGAGGTAGGCTGAGGAAGTATTGGAGAGATGTGATTAGAAGGAACATTGCGCAAGTACAATTCACTGTATGATCTTAAATAGGGAGTTATGGAGGACACTATTAGGGTAGAAGAGTAGTAGGTAGTCCAACGTAGTCATGTCTACGCTTACAAAATGGTAGTTGTAATATTATTATTGTAGGCTCGCTTAGCTTATTATACTACTAGACACAGTATTGTCGTATAGTCCTTTGTCGTTTGATTTATGATGCTATGTTTATTTTGTTTGTCTTATTTACTTGCATTATTTATTGCTTCTTTTTCTCGTTAAGAATTCGCTATCATGACTTACTCATTTTGTTTGTCTTATTTTGCTTAGGCTTGTGCTTTGTCTTGAGCCGAGGATCTCTCGAAAACAGTCGCTCTACCTAGAGGTAAGGTCTGCGTACACTCTACCCTCCCCAGACCCACATTGTTGGATTTCACTGGGTATGTTGTTGTTGTATATTTTTTTGTTGCTAATGGCCTGATTTAAAAGGTTCTAATTTTGTAATTAATATCCAGATTAAGAAATTTGGTCATATGAACCTAATTTTCAGAATATAAATTTAGTATTTATTTTTTCAATGAAATTAATGTATTATCCCTATTGCTTAAAAATGTTAATTAGTTTAACATTAGATGTATTTGTTAATTTTTTTAACATATTCAAAATGTTAATTAGTTTAACATTAGATTTATTTGCTAATTTGTTTAGCAATTTTAAAATTGTAATTAGTTTAACATTATATTTATTTGATTATTTTATTTAGCAAGTTTAAAATTTTAATTTGTTTAACATTAATTTTTCATGTTAATTTGTTTAATGTGTGCTAAGTGTTAATTAGTTTAACCTTATTATGGTAAAACCTATGTTAATATTTTTAGCATGTATAATATGTTAATTAGTTTAATACATTTTATGTTAATTTAGCATGAAATATATGTTAAATGGCTTAACATTAATCTTGTTTGTTAATTTGTTTAACATGTGTACTATGTTAATTAGTTTGACATTAAGATTCTCATGTGAATCTATTTAGCATGTAATAAATGTTTATAAGCTTGACATTAATTTTATTAGCATGCGTATTAAAGTTTATTTATTTAATTGATAATTCATATGGGATTATAAACTCATGATAGACAATTATGTTACCTTAAATATGATTAAGACGCTTAGCTAAGTAATTGACTAGGTTAATTTTTATAATATTTTCATTTTTGGATGATGATTAGGCACATAGTAAACTGTCGACTCCGTGATTAATATATGTGTTTATTACCTTAGTCAATTAATACTTAGTGTCATAATATGTATGTGTGTTGAACATAGTACCTTGCATTTTATTGCTTTAAATGATTCTCATTATATTCTTTTTATTTTATAAAATAATGACTACTGCTTCAAAAAATATTGTTGTTGAGCTCAACAAAGGGTTGAAACTCAATGGTGATAATTATGAAACCTGGAGCTTGAAAGTTCAATCTGTGATGGAAGAGCAAGATGCTCTGGAGGCTATCAATAATGTCATGAATGAACCTGATGATGGCAACACGATTCAACATAGGTGTGACCGTGAAACATAGTATGCTTGGAGAAAAAAGACTCAACTGCTCGCATTACGTTGCTAAGCACCTTGGATGATGACATCCTAAGGGAGTTCAAGGATCACCAAAAAGCTATGGAGCTTTGAATTGCTTTGAAGAACAGGTTTGGTACATGTTCTACTGCAAGGCTAAGATCCCTGACAATTAAGTTTTACTCATACACGAAACGCCCAGAGTGTTCAATGAAACACATATGAGGCAAATGACAAACATGATCAGTGAGTTAAAATATGTTGGTTATGTGTTTACCGATGAATAGCAATTCAAACAGTAATACGCTCTTTGCATAGTTCATGGGATCATATGAATATGCACTTGACTTAAGATGAGAGAATCACAACTCTAGAAGATGTCCGGAGGCATCTTGAGTTAGATGAGGAATGACTTGAGACTGCAAAGCCAATAGTCGAGTTTCACATGGCAACAACCTCCGAAAACAAAAGTTATCCAAAGCAAAGAATTGGGGAAAGAAGAGAGGGCCACATCAGACTCAACAAGCTCAGCCTGCTAAACGAGCAAATACTAAAAAAAGAAAGATCAAACATCTCAAACGTGTTAATGTTGCTAAAGTGAAGTGCTATAATTGTGACAAGAAGGGTCACCATTCTAAGGATTACTCTAAGACTCCTATAAACACTCGGGAGCAATGGACCACATAGCTTGGGAGCACAATGTCTTTATTAAATTTCAACGAATTTCTCGTGGAGCAAAATGGATATATGTGGGCAACAACAATAAAGTTATTGTTGAAGAGACCAGTACATGCAAGTTAGTCATGTGTGACGGTCGAGACATAATTCTACATGATGTCCTCTATGCACCAACAATTCATCGTAATGTTATTTTAATCTATGTTTTTCTTAGGCTAGGATTTAGCTTATTTTTCATGGCAATTATCTCAAGTTGACTTATGATTCAACATTATTTGGTTTTCATTATGTGATCGAATGTTTATTTATTATGGATTTGGATTATGATTCATTCAATAATAATGCTAATTTTTCTATGTTTGCTTCTTCAAGGAAATATGATAGTGATGTAAACATATGGCATGCTAGGATTGATCGTATTGGCCAACAAAGAATGCAAAGGCTAGTGAAACAAGGTTTGCTTGCTACACTGAACATGTGGAATTGTCCACTTGTGAAAATTGTCTAGCGGAAAAATCTGCATTAAAACCTTTCGGTAAAGCGACTAGAGATGAATATCATTTGCAATTAGTCCATTTAGATATATGTGGGCCCATGAATGTTAGGGCTAGGCATGTAGCAAGTTATTTCATTATATTTATTGATGATTTTACCCGTTTCAGTTATGTCTATTTAATTTTCCATAATTCTGAAGCAATAAGTTGCTTCAAATGCTATATGAGCTTGGTGGAAAATCAATTAGACAAGAATATAAAAGCTCTTTGAACTGATTGTGGTCGGGAATACTTATCGACTCAATTTAATGGGGCATGTGATGAAAAATGAATAGTTCATCAATTGACTATTCCAAATACTCTACAACAAAATGGTGTTGCAGAGAAAAGAAATACAACGCTCTTAGAAATGGTTAGGTAAATGATGGCACAAGCCAACCTCCAAATTAATTTTTGGGCTGATGCTTTGCCTAGCTGCCACCTATGTACTTAACCGAGTGCTTACAAAATATGTTGCAATCACTCCATATGAATTATGGAATGGAAGACATCCTAACCTGACTATATTAATACCTTGGGGTTGTGTTGTATATACACATGATTCCTCTCACAAATATGGCAAATTGGGTCCGAGAAAATAGAAAAGTATCTTTATAAGATACTCCGAAACCTCAAAGGGTTATGTGTTCATAGGTCAGCAAAACAGTGGGAGTGTAACTGAATTTGAATCACAAGATTTCATATTCTTAGAGAATGAGTTTTCTAAGAAGGGAGAGGTAGGTCAAGATCTATCCTTGTTTGAGATAATGAATCAAGACGTACAAGGATCTCTTCATTTGAGTGGGAGTATTTTAGCAGATGAATTAGTTTCTCATCAACACTTTCTTCTATGCGAATGAAAGTTATTATTATACACTTAATGAGAGTGACCAAATAGATCTCATTCTAAGTGGGAGAGAGATGGTCACCGATCTTGTTCCAAGTGGGAGCAGGTTGAGTGTTCTTGATCCGAGTGGGAGCAATATTGATCTAAATTGGAACAATAATAAATCACAAAATAGACGTGGTTCTCGTAAAAAGACTCCTCGCCGACGATCTGACATTGAAGGCAGTGAACTATTTATAATGCTCCTGCAAAATGAAAACGAGCCTAAAAATATAAAAGAGGCTCTCTCATGCCCTTCTAAGGACAAATGGACAAAAGCAATGGAAGATGAGTTGGAGTCTATGAAAGTCAACAAAGTTTGGGAAATAGTTGACCTCCCTGAGGGACACAAAACTATTGGGAGCAAATGGGCTCTCAAAATTAAGCTCAATGCTGATGGCAAGCATGGATCTTGAGTTACATCAAATGGATGTAAAGACTGCCCTTTCTCAGAATCAGATGAATAAATTTATATGGAACAACCTGAATATTTCATTAAAAAGGGCCACGGACAAAAGGTTTGTAGACTTTTGAAATCTATTTATGGCCTCAAACAATCTTTAAGGCAGTGGTATATATGCTTTTAGAATGTTGTCGTATCCAATAGTTTTACTATGATGGATAAAGACCATTGTGTTTATACCAAAATATCAAGAAACAAGTTTGTGATTTTAACATTGTATGTATGTGACATACTTATAACTGGAAATGGTAAGGAGTTCATAGATGACATACTCATAGTTAACTAAAGAGCTTCAACAATTAGTAAGCTTAAGAACCCAATTTTAGAGATCTAATGACAATAAGGATGTGATGAGAAGGTAATAGCATCGCCTTTGTGGCAAGGGTAATAGAGAATATGATAATATAGAGTCAGTACCATCAGAAAAGAAAGTCCCATGGAGAAGGGAGTCAATATTCGTATTAAAGGGAGATGGAGTTCTCCGATACCCAGGTCAAGTGTATGTTTCCCCGATTAACTGGTTTTCGGAGCAAGGTTTGAGCGGAGGCGCATTATTCCCCCTATCTTATTTCATTTAGTTTGATGAAAATGTACTGGGGTACTAAAGGCACATATTGATGTAATAACCTGGAAATGAGTATTGGCGAGTTTGTCATAATGACCCAATGGTCAATAGGTAAAGATAGAATATCAAGGCCCAGAGGGACAATTCAGATAATAGAGTTCGCGACAAAAGAATAGAAAGGTATCTCAAAGGTAAGTTAAGTATGAGTTCTCCCCGCCCTTATATGAAATGCTACTCAGATGATGGATGGTCGATAGATTTATAAGATTGGCCCATTTCTTGCTAGAATAAGATCTTCACACAGTCGAGGATCATACAAGTAAAATATATAAAAGAATAATGTACGATTTTAGGATATTACAGTGTCTATTATCTTAGATAGATCAGCTCAGTTATAGTAAACTATTATAAATTTCTTCAGAAAGGTTGGGAGCATAGGAAACCCAATTATAATTTTATCATGGATAAGTTACTAGGCCGAAAGCATGATATACCCATTCGATGACATGTTGCAGACATTTATGCTAGGTTTCAAAGGAGAGTGGGAATATCACTTACCCCCACAAAGGAGTTATATATCATAACATCTAGATAAATCTTTATGAGAATTTGTATGGTCAGAATCACATATCTTCTATTGGTTGATTCTTTCCATTATCACTAGTTGATACCCAAACTCTTTGTGATGCAGCGGAACCATGGCAATTAGGATCTCAGACGTGAGAAAATAGGAGTGGTGTAGACCGGTGTTAACCCACCAAGTGGTAAAGGAAGTAAATCCCTTTTTAGGATTAAATGTTAATAATTTAGGATTGTCAGAAACCACCTGCTGATGTACAACACTGAGACAGACTTAAAGAACAACGTTCATGATTGAGTATTTTTAAGGGATTTCCCCCCATAGAAATGGTAATGAGATTCGACCAAGAGAACAAGCTTAGCCCTGATATATTAGATCATATAAGATTATTTAGAGAATCGACCAGGTGACTTATAGGCTTGAACTACACCCGGAGATGGAGGCAGTCCATTTGGTATTTCATGTGTCAATGCTTCAGAAATGTGTAGATCCCTCTTGTATTACCCCTACAGAGGGTGTTCAAGTTACAGAATACTTGTCATGTAAAGAGACTTCAATTACTATCTTATATCGTCAGGTTCGCAAACTATGGACCAAAGAAGTAGTCACCATTAAGGTATTGTGAAGAAACAATAATGGGGAAGAAATGGTGTGGGTGACATATATCAATACGTGTGTTGTTACACCCCGTAATTCCAGGGCAACGAAATGAGAACGTAAGTTAGGATATAAGATTTGAATATTGGAAGGGATGTACATTTACATTTTCTAATATGGAAATTTTTTGGATACAAAACAAAATGTGACGACGAGAATTAATATTAGTGATTGAATTATTTACAAATGGAGTTATGGACTTAGGATTGTATTATTAAATCTTGGCATTAGGAATTTGAGCCAATCGAAAATTTCATAATTTTGGGTTGTATGGAATTATTTTTGTGAAGAGAATTATGGGCGAATAAGAGGGTGACATGTGTCCCTCCCCACTTGTGTAACAAAGCTCCAATTATATCTATGTATTGCAAGATTTGGCTAAGTGTGGGAGATATTATTGTGATGAGAAAGACAAGTGGACAAGTAGGTCCACAAGGGTCCCCCTCCACTTGTGCTACAAACACCTATTAGATACAAGTCTTGCAAGACTTCTTGCCTTTAGTTACAAAATTTCTCTTCACCATCAACCTCTCTTCTCTCTTCCTTATCTCACAAGTCTCGAAATTCATAATCCAAGTGAAGAGCAAGAGTTAATTATTTTCCAAGATTAATTTCCTTAACTAAGTTCTAAGCCAAGGTTGATACTCCAAACAGTGGGTCACGGTTTTGGCAAGAAAACTGTCTTGAAACCCTAAGCTTGTTTATGAACTTGTTGGAAGAAAAACATGAAAGCAAGATGGTTACAAGCTTGTAAAGGATACACGTGTGTGATTGTAACTTGAAGAAATGGTGCAAAGGTGAAGCAAGGGTGCCGAGACTTGGGACTGTTTTGGCTATAAGTGAAGGTAAAATTTCTTCTTCCTCTTAAAGATTATTGGAAGTTACATAATGTTGTAGTTAAGGGATGAACTCGTGTTAAGAGAAATGGAGAATAAGAAGTACATGCGACAGTTTTGGGCTATGAGCCGATTTAGTGGACTGTTTTTATGTTGTTGGATTCGTTGGTTATTGTTGTTATTATCGTCACTAAGTGCATGTTAGATTGAAGAAAATCTTGTTATTGAGTGAAAAATGTGTGCTGTGAATTTTAGGCCTGTGCGTGATTCCAAAGAACGAGGACATGCGGTCTTTGAAACTTCGATGAGTGCAAGGATTCTGGCGCAGTGCCGTGCAGGACCGCGGTGCTGCAACTTCAGAGGAGCGACATTAATTTTGGAGCTGCGGTGCCGATGTGCAGGACCGCGGTGTCGATAATAACGAGTATAGGTTGATAGGTATAGTTAAAAGAGACTATGCCGAAGTTTGTATATCTTGAGACCTATTATGAACATTCGGGGAATAATATTTCTAAGGGGGGAAGAATGTTACACCCGTAATTCCAGGGCAACGAAATGAGAACGTAAGTTAGGATAGAAGATTTGAATGTTGGAAGAGAGTTACATTTACATTTTCTAATATGGAAAAATTTTGGATACAAAAAAAAACGTGACGACGAAAATTAATATTAGTGGTTGAATTCTTTCCAAATGGAGTTATGGAGTTAGGATTGTATAATTATATCTTGGCATTAAGAATTTGAGCCAATCGTAAATTTCACAATTTTGGGCTAAGTATGAAATTATTTTTGTGAAGAGAATTATGGGCGAATAAGAGGGTGACATGTGTTTTCCCCCCACTTGTGTAACAAAACTCCAATTATATCTATGTATTGCAAGATTTGGAGCCATGCCTACTAGGCAAGAATTGTTGGCCACTTGTCCACTCCATTTCGTCCCACATGGCCCAATCTAGGGGTGACACTTGTCGCCCTCCTATTGGTCCAAAATATTTTATCTCTCGGAACAATTCCATAATCGTAAAAATATTATTGAAAACGTAAAATTTCCTTCACAAGGTTCGAGATAATTTCCGTCGGAAAACAATTCTTTCATTCTTACCCTAATTAGGGCGTATACATTCGTACGTACGTTCTCATATACATACTCCGGAACTACGGGGTATAACATTCTCCCCCCCTTAGAAACATTCGTCCCGAATGTTCCTTCTAAGTCTCAAAACATACCTGTGCCGGTATAGTCTTCCCTCTATACTAACGAAACCATTTATGCCACTCATGGCCATAATACCACGTACGCGCAAAAACTCATATCTGAGCCGACGAAGAATCATCTCTAAAGCGTATACAACAATATTAGCTCCACCCATGGTCCAAAGGATACTTTCTTCACATCCTTACTTATAAAAAGAATACTTCCATCTGCTTAACACATCTTCGCCTCTTTTCTTACTCATCATTACTCTCGTACACTCGAACTGTTCCTAATATACGTATCACATTTCTGTCATTGCTTCAGTTTTTAACATCTCGGGGTTACTATCCTCAACTTGGTCGTCATTAATTGGGAACACTCTGGATGAATTTCCGATACTCTTCCGAATCGTAGCAACATGAAAGACCGGACGTACTGCCTCCTAAGTCGGACGACAGTGCTAACTTATAGGCAACCTGGCCTATTCTACAAACGATCTGAAAAGACTCAAAGTACCTCGGGCTAAGTTTCCCTTGCTTTCCAAATCTCGTCACACTCTTCCGGGGTGACACCTTCAAGAAGACCCACCGTTAACCTGAACTCCAAGTGTTGACGCCGATTATCCGCAAGACTTCTGTTGACTCTGAGCTGCTAATAACCTCCTCTGGATAAGCTTCGCCTTATCCTCATTCTGCTGAATCGAGTATGGACCAACTATTTGAACCTTGCCAACATCGAACCAATCGACCGGCAACCTATACTTCCGCCCATACAAGGCTTCATAAGGCGCCATTCGAACACTGAAATGGTAGCTATTATAATACCTACTCAACACGAGGCAAATAATCTTCACCATTCCCTTGAATTCAAAACACCGGCCCGTAACCTATCCTCAAATATCTGGGTACAACGCGCTGTTTGTCCGTCGGCCCGAGGGTGAATGCAATACTGAGACTCACCTGAGTTCCTATCCACTTTGGTAAAACCTCCAAAAAGAAAAAGCGTAAACTGGGCTCCACTGCCTAACATAAAATAAGAGTAGGAACCCCGTGCAGCCTTACAACCTACCTGATATATAACATCTCGCATAACCCTCCGCCGAGTAAACAATCTCGATGAAAGACAAGATGGTGACCTCGTTGGCGAGCATCGGTCGAACGCATCCACGAACTCGTGCGATGGTTACCTAAACTTGGGCCTAACACCGCGTGATCCTATCACTGGCGGGACTACCTCAACCCACCCGTCAATCGGGTGCGGGTTGACGTGTCGGCCTCAACCCGACCCATTTTCGCGCCAAACTCTCTCGTTCCCCGATCCAGAACAATCTTACTAATTCACGTCATGAAAGCTACCACTTCTATCTCAAACTACCCATGGATTTATCACATGAATACACCCCACGTATACAATGTATCTCGACAAGGATCAAAACGTAAGATCTTTTACTTAAGTCGGCCTTATATCTAAAGTCTCAACTGTTATAAATTCTAAGGCTCATAATTACCCTGCCCCTAAATTTCCCTTTTCAACTAACCATGTTCTCTAAATCACAATTTTACACAGTGCTTATCCCAACATAACACTTAACATTAGGTCATCATATCACGCATACTAGTCTCTAGAGGGTTAAGGATATACCTGCAACTACTGCTTCATTTCCCTTTGTCGCTCTTAATCAAAATCCTGCTCTGCTGGGCGCATAGTTATAGAAGGTGATGAACCAGCCACTGATCCCGAAGGCTGAGTCGTAACATCCGCGCCATCTCTGGTTGGACAATTTCTCGCAAAATGGCCCTGCTGGCCGCAAGCAAAACAGGCATTGGTAAAAAGATGACATCTCCCGGGATGACGCCTACCACATCGTAAACATCGGGCGAAAATGAATCGGTGGCTAGAACCTATGTAAATCGTGAACAGGAAACCACGAGCCACGACCAACTCCTCGATACTCCGAACGCCCCAAGCTCGTGGAGGACTACTCGAATCGGAGGAGGGGCATAACTAGTCTGCCGAGGCCGCCTCGAAAGTCACCAAAGGACCCTGTTATCTTGGCCCTCTTCTGCTGGTCTTGCTTAATTCGTCGATCTTTACGTTCCTCGATCACGCGCATAAGCTGACGGGCAATGTCCATGCTCGATCAAGAGCTACTCTTGTACACCCTTTTACTAGATAATCGTCTAGACCCGTTATATATCGGCGCACTATATACTCTGTTTGCTAAAATCGAGCTAGTAATCGAGCCATCCTTTGTAATCCATATTCCTGTTCCCGGTCGTTGGGCGAAGGCTCATATATCATGGCGCGATAGGAGCTATCGCCGTACTAAAGCATCACGCGCCCGAACCGGGCGTGGTAGTGCCTACCTTGATACGTCCGGACCGTTTTTGTGCGACCACTAGCGTACCCATAAGCGTACAAAAGTGCATCGAAAGAATCTTATACCAAAAGATAAACTCGACGAAGGAGCTATCCAAAACTTTGGCGGGTCCTACACTGCCGATCACCAAACGGCGTACCTAAACTGCGGCATGAGCGGCCCCAAGGAGGTCAATCTGAAGAATGTACCAAGTATGTGAAGCGATGAAATCGTAATGAAATCATAACGATCTAAACAAAGCAGAGACATGTATGATAGCCAACCTACAATACACAATACATAGCGGTCATAACAAGTCGAGGACGCGTGCCTCAAGTCATTTCTAAAATATAATCATGGGTCTCGCGCCCGTAATATCAATCATGCGTGGAATCGCCCTCAGCTGCCGATCCATGATATAATATAACACCAATAGGCATACATGAACACCAAGTCCCACCTGTGTCCTAAAAAAACTATACGGGCCAAGTAGGAAAACGAGCAGGTGGTAACGCAGGGGGTATAACGTCTTGGGGGTTTACCCCTCATTTATACTCTTACCCTGGAGAAGTGGTAACGCAGGGGGTATAATGTCTTGGGGGTTTACCCCTCATTTATACTCTTACCCTGGAGAAGGTGGTAACGCAGGGGGTATAATGTCTTGGGGGTTTACCCCTCACTTATACTCTTACCCTGGAGAAGGTGGTATATCGTCTTGGGGGTTTACCCCTCACTTATACTCTTACCCTATCTCAACCGGCCGTCAAACAAAACATAAGCACTACAATGTCTTTTATAAGAATCCGGGAATTTAACCCAAGTACTACAAATAACGGAAGCATACCCGTGGAATCCCACATCACTGTCGGTACGTCCAAGTAACTTACCACAAGAGTAGGCCTCTCGTAGGAGTCGCGGCAACGCAATAAAACATAATACTTGCACTCAAAGGCTATCACCAGCACACATAGGCAATTCTCAATTAATCAAGCCAAAGTACTTATCAAGGCACACATAGAATAATTCTCAATTAATCAAGCCAAAGTACTTATCAAGGCACACATAGAATAATTCTCAATTAACCAAGCCAAAGTACTACGTACGTACATTCTTTTCAAAAGACTCCTTTTTATGTAAAACCCCAAGATACTAACACCCGTAGTATCAAGGTGTGTCTATTTTTTCAAAGTAAGTTACTACACTCTTAGAAAACTCATTTCAAAGCTTGAAATCAAGTAACTTCAAATTTTCACAATCTAGGCAACTTATGCCTAATAATCAAAATAGACAACTTTCTTAACCTTCCATAAAGCCGTTATAACCAACTTCCCATAAAGCCTCTATAACCCTTTATGGTTTTAGACATATTCATTCTTTTTATAACCAAGAGACTTATACTAATTAAAACCAAGTATCACATACTTACAAATCAAGTTCTTAACTTTCAAAATACTTCAAGTCTCTTAATATATAGAAAACAAGTTTCTTCTACTTTTAAACCTCAAGTAACTCACACCTTTAAAACAAGTTACTTCTCTTAAATCATGTCATTTCTCCTCTTTTAAAACAATTAAGTAAATCACTCCTTTGACTCCCCTAAAGTCATTATAATGACCCTTAGGTTTTGGAACTAAGGCACTAGCCAAAAGATTTGGAAACCACTTCCTTTTCAAGACTCTATGTACTTTAAGTAAAATACTTTCACTTTTAAGAATCCAAACTTCACTAAGGAAATAGATTATACAACTTACAATTTAAACATCAAAGTACAATCAAGGAAGTACATAGAACAAGTTCTACGTTAGGCAATCCAAATACAACCAAGGAATGGATCATTTAAGGAGTAGGACATACTTTCTTTATCTTAAGGAATCATGCTAGAAGAGGAGATAGTTCACATACCTTTTCGGCTAAATCCACAAGCTAAGCCGAATACGCCGTACGTAGAAGTGTCAACCTATAATGGTCACAACAAGACTATCAACTTCTAGTCTCTAACGTAGAATAATACTAAGTATACGGTCTCTAATTCTATGGAAAATTGGGCAGCACTTCCTTTGTTTCTACTCACTTTGCCACCTTTTTCAAGGCCGAATACAATAACCAACACGCCACATTTAAGGCTCAAAACAACAACCAAACAAAGGGGATTACACGCCTTACAATACGTGTAAAATTCCGCCTCACAATTAATACGAAGTAGTTCCATAATCAAGCCATTCTCGGCCAACAACATAACCAACAATTCAAAGTCTTTTCCAATCCTTTTCCAAATCCAAGTTCTAAGGTCTAACATGTTATATAGTCATAACAACTTCAACAACTACAATTTCCTTCTTTAAACAACATGCGACGACTTAAACTAATAATCGACTTGAATTGTAATCTTAAGGCTAAACATGCTAGTTTTCGGATTAGGGTTCCAATAGTCAATACACTTATCAAACTTCATACTATATAACTCATGCTTGCTAATATCCATAGTTACAACAACAAGTAATCTTAATTACTAAAACGACAAGATTATACCTTTACAAGCCCTTAAAAATTCCAAGATTCAAAGTCGCGCCTTAGCAATTCTTAGCTCATTTCCTTATGTTCCAATCCGCTTCAAGCACTCCTTAGAAGCCTATGAAGAACCCATCTTCAAGTTCCAACTTCAAAGTTGAAGAACTCCTTAAGTTTCCGCCTTGCGACTAATACGAAAACGCCGTTTTTCCGAAATCTTTCTATTGAGATAACCTTACAACACTCTTAGGAACCTTGGTTTAAAGTCTTGTGAGCAATGGAGAAAAACTACAAATTTTTCTTGTGCAAGCTTAGCCAAACCCGAGAGCCCTTTCTCTCCACAAGACTAGTTCTTGAAATTTTTTACTAAGTATAGAATGCTCAAGTCTTGCACTACTAGTGTAGTGAATATATAACACATTGGATGGCTTAGATAATAACACTTGTTAAAAATTGGAGGGAAGAGATCAAGCCAAGTGGCTCTTGACTTGGTCAACAATGTCAAGCTCTTAATTAGCAAGACTTTGTCATCTACACCTTGGTCAAATGACCCTTTTGCCCTTAGCATAATTCGACCAAGCCATATGGGAGGGGTGCCACGTGTCGCCCTCTCACTCGTCCATAAAATTCCGTAACCCTCGTGGGCCCCACAAAAATGTAAAATTCCTCGGGTGGGCCCCACATGACCAAATCCGTAAAAATAAATTTCCATAATGTTAATAAGTTCCCTACTCTTCAAATAATGCATTTTGAGAATCCAATTCTCAACAACGAACATTTCTCCTTTCCGACGTTCGGAAGATTTTCCGCCGGAAAAACAATTCTTCCTTTCGAACTAATTTCCAAGTCTCGATTCCTTACGTACATTCTCTTATACAAGTCCTGGACTTACGGGGTGTAACATAAACTCTGCTGGGGCCGACGACGTCGTGGAACTCGCCGTCTGGGGTATCACCTCGGGTAAAGGTTGGGCTTGTGCCCTCGTACTCCTCTGTGTTCTACTCGCAGCTCGCCATTTGCCTTGCCCCGGGCGGGTTGCCTTACGTGGAGGCATAACTGGTAACGAAAGAGACTCGTCAGAGGGGTTCAACTTATAACATAGCTCTAAGGCACGATCTCAGAATGAGAAGAATGGAAACCAATCCTAAATGTCCTGCAGCCTCCTGATTATAGATGTGGTGCACAACACACCGATAATCAAGACTCTACTAGACACGCGATGCGTAGACACTTTCCGAGGATTAAGCGCTCGATACCATTTTTTCACGACCGATCCGGGCGTGATCGTGCCTACGCACCCAAGTAGATATACATCGAGTAACGGCGGAATATAAAAACAAGCGTAAACAATAAAGTAAAACGATCTAACCAAGAAAATGTCGCCTTTCGGCATGTATATTGTTACACCCCGGAATTTCAGGATATGTTTATAAGAACGTACGTAAGAACTCAAAAATGTTAAGATTTGAGACATGTTATAATTTAGCGGAATTTTGGAAATTGTCGGGAAACGAAATATTGCGACGAACGGGAGAGCGACACGTGTCACCCCCCTTAATGGTCTTGGACGAAAATGACATGGAGGAAATGGTCTTTTGACCACAAATTAAAAGACCAAGTCTTGCAAAGACAATTAGCTTGACATTGTTGACTAAGTCAATGCCACTTGGCTTGATCCTTGTGAAAAGCATCCAAACCACCCATTTGTTCTAATCTTGACCCTCCATTTATTTATATAAGCTCACTAGTGCAAGACAAGGCTTAACACTTAGCAAATTTTCAAGAAAAATTGGATGAACATGGAAAGGAGCTCTCGGCCAAGCTAGGGTTTCAAAGGAAAATTTTTCAATTGTTGTCCAATAATCCCCCCACTTTAAACCAAGGTACCTAAGGGTATTGTAAGTGTTTCTCAATAGAAAAATCTCGGAAAAAGATAGTTTTCGGGTTAGTCGCAAGGTGAAAACCTAAGGGGTTATTCAACTTTGAAGTTGGAATTTGAAGATGAGTTATTCTTAAGCTTCTAAGGGTTGCTTGGAGTGGATTGGAACGTCGAAAGGAGGGGCTAAAGTTGCTAAGGATCGACTTGCAATCTTGGATCATATTTGGGCTAAATGAGGTATAATCTTCGTCTTACTTTTGTAATTGAAGATTCCATGTTGTTATAAGTTAGAAATGATCATGTGATATGTGTTATGAAGTTTGATAAGTGTTATGGAATTTTAGGAGCCCAAAACCGAAATGGCATGATTAGCCTTTTGAAATTGAAATAAAATTTTGGTCGTTAATTAGAATCGTCGCATGTTTACCTACTTGAGGATTGTAGTAGTTGTAATCGATTGCGGCTTGATATCATGTTATACTAAACCACTTGGATTGAAAAGGGATTGGAAACGATTTGTATTGTTGTCCCTATGTTTAGCCGAATGGACATTGAAGTTTAGACTAGTTGTTTTACATTGTGGGGCGGAATTTTACATGTCTTGTTTAAGCGTGTAATCCCCTATTGTTAACTACTTTGTTGGGCCTTAAATGTGGCGTGTTTGGTTATTGTATTCGGCCTTGAAAAAGGTGGCAAATTGAGTAGAAACAAAGGAAGTGCTGTCCGATTTTCCGTAGAATTTAGTGACTTGCACTTGGAATATTCTACGTTTGAAACTAGAAGTTAATAGATGTACTATGGTCATTATAGGTTGGCATACTACGTACGGAGATTGGACTTAGCAAGTGGATTAAACCGAAGAGGTATGTGGAACTTTCTTATCTCTTGAGCATGATTAAGTTGTAAATGTATAGTACGGTAGACGTACAAGATTTTGACAATCTAGTCTATTTCATATCCTTGGCTTATTTTGAGAATGTCCAAGTTGTTTGAGTTAGGGAATTAACTCACTTGTTTAAATATTAAGGATATCTTGGTTTTCAAAAGTTAAGAGACTTTAAGTATCTTGAAAGTATTTTGATACTTGTTTTGTTGGAAAGTTTAAGTCTCTTGGTTATAAGGAAAAATGTAAGTTGCTAATGTATAAGGCTAGTATAACGGCTTTATGGGAAGTTGGTTATAATAGCTTTATGGAAAGTTTAAAGAGTGGTTTACTCTAAGTAATTTAAGTATGTTAAGGGACTTGAAGAGTTTTAAAGTATGTAATACTTGTTTCGTTTTAAACGTATAAGTCCCTTGGATAGGAAATTGTACTTGACTAAGGTATAAAGTGAATATAACGACTTTATGGGGAGTTGGTTATATTGGCTTTATGGAAAGATAAATGGTTTGATTTATTGAAAGGCAATTTGATTTAAAGGCATCAATTGCCAAAGGTTTTTACGAGAAAAGAAGTCACTTGATTTAGAAGCCCAATTTTATTTCTAAAAGTATTGTGACTTGTCTTGAAAAGAGATTGTAACTTGATATTACGGTTATTAGTGTCTTGGAAGCTTTTTAAAGAAATGAGTCATTTTAAAAGAATAGAAGTACGTAGTACTTTGGGTTAAATTCCCGGATTTTTATAAAAGACATGATAGTGCCTTAGGTAAACAAAAATGAGAGTGTATATAAACAAGAATAATAAGAAGTTAGGGGATTTCTTAACTTGCTTATGTTGTCACGACCCGAACCGGGGCCCGTGACTGGTGCCTTACCCCGGGCACCCAAGTAGACATACATCAGAGTAATCAGCGGAACAAACACAACCATATGAGATAACAGAAGTATAAAACAATAATCTGTGAAAACTTGCCTTTCGGCATATATATAAATGACAACTTTTAACATGAACAGTTTAATCCTTTTTACAAACCATGCCCACAAAGATTACTCGGACCTCTAGAATGATATGACAACAATGGCGGGGCGGGGCCCGCCAAACCCCTGAATGTAAACACTTACTACGACGGGGACTACACGTCGATAAGCCTCCGGAGAAACGGAGCTTCCCAAACGCTGAACTGTGACCCTGAGAGCTAGGATCAACGACTGGTGTACCTCAACCTGCGGCATGAACGCAGCCCCCCGAAGGAGGTCAGTACAACAGGTACCGAGTATGTGAAACTAAAAATACTGCAAATGAAATCATAATAGTCTATAAAGCAGGAGACATGTATGATAACCAAACTACAGTTTTACAATAACTAAGCAGTCATATCAAGTCAGGGACTCACGCCCTCAAGTCATCACCAAAGAACATAACAGTGGGTCTCACGCCCACAACATCAATCGTGCCCGTGGGACACATTCCTCACTGCCGGCAGTTTATGATATAAAAGTTCCAAGGAACACACATGAACACCAGGTCCCACCTGTGCCATAATAACTGCCGTGCGGGGTAAATGCGAAGGCATAGCCGTCTACTAACACCAGCGGTACCAACAAGGTCATGAATCAGATCATAAGATCTGTCTGCACCGTCACATGATCGAGCCGCCACTTGCGCGCAGTATCTAATGCGCGCGTCTAGTCCGGAACTTCCGCACTCGCGATAGGCCAATCTCATCGGCCGCGTGGCGTCCGCGTCGAGGTAGCTACTCCCGGCATCGTCACGGACCCGCGATCGCGTAGCGCTGAGGACCGCATGCCCATAAAGGCGACACTAACGGAACTCGTAGTTCCGCATAGGCCGGGACTGCATGAGGTATTCTCGAATCATAGGTCCATCGACCCGCTGAGTCTACCCGCGACGGAGGCGGCTTAACCGGAATCATCTCAAGAGATGAATGCCACAATACTATCATAACGACTGATAGTTAATAAGCACAATCAAGGGAAACCCCTTCACACAAACATCACAAGATACTAACACACGTAGCATCCCAACACGTTTACTTATCAACGCAATCAAGAAAGTATTACAAGGCTATCACAAACCAATACAATCAAGTTGTTCACACAAGGTACCTTCTACTATATGATTAACAAAATCGGGTTTTTATCCCCAAAGTACTTCATACATCAACTCTTTAAAAGATACGTTACTTTCACAATGTCACACAATACCCGTAGTATAAAATAGAGTGACTATCCTTTTAAAGTAAATCAATTACTTCTCTTTGTAAAATCAAGTAACAACATTATTTTTCAAACGTCCAAGTTTGCCTAATTTCAAATGTTCACGTTTCTTATTTTTAGAAAGGTTTCGTAGTTCATAGTCTTATTCATTTAAGAATATAATTCTCTTTTAAACAATCTGAGAAACATAAGCCTTATATGTGAGTAGGATATTCTTGTTTATAACAATCTTATTACAGCAGCCATGATCTAGGAAATATCATTTTGTCTCATCTTAGCTTCTATGCAGATGGAAGTTTCTACTGGTTTTCATAATACTTAATTATTCAAAACATTTCCTTTTATTAACGCTGCAGTGGTTTGTCGATACACATTCTGATTTCCGAAATCAGTAAAGCATTCTTAAGCCGTTATACCTAACTTCCCATAAAGCTAGTATAACTCTTAAGTTTTCAAACACCAAGTATTACTTCTCCTTTCAAAATGATTCAAAAATCTTTTGAAAATACTTCAAGTTCTTTCTTATCATATAACAAGCCAGTTATAGTTCAAATCAGTTACCTCTTAAAAACCACATGTATTTTCTTACTAACATAAAGCTGTTATAACCAACTTCCCATAAAGCCGTTATAACACTTTATGTTTTAAACCATTCAAACACATTTAGCACGTATGCGTCTCACCGTACTACATAGTTCACACATATCATGCTGAGAGATAGGAAGAGGTTCACATACCTCGCGACGATTATCGACTAATAGCAAAATGCTCAGTACCTCAAGCCGTCGGCTACTCCTAAGCCCAAGTAGAGCGCCACACGCGTAGTACTTCAACCTATAAGGCCACAAGGCGCTTTATTAACATTTAGGTCTCATCGTCGTAGAACTTTCTCTGAAATTTCGCACACCTCCCCATGACAGCGTAAACCTCCTCCTCTCTAACGAGGCTACCAAGCCAACCAGGGGTTATACATCTAACCCAACTGTACAATTCTACTCCGGTACTCTACACAAGTCTCTGTAATACGGTCTATGTAATTACAGTTCGACTATATATAGTATACTTCTACTATACAATCTAACAACATGTAATTTCCAATTACAATAGGGGACAAGATAATTACCTCGATAAGCCCATAATTATCCGAGTTTAAAGTCGATCTGGGCAATCGTTTAGCTCGACTCCGAGCGCTCAACCCGCTCTAAACCACCCTTAGAAGTTCTAACCAACTTCTACACAAAACTCCAATGACTATGGAGATTTTCCTAGGGTTTCGGTTTTGTATTGTGGGAAGTATAATAGTATAATCGGGCTTTTTGTAAAGGTATAACCTTAGAATACTACAAGGTATATGGCTAAGGTAATTTGGGCATTATAACAATACTTTTGAGAGTATTTCTACCAAGAGGGGGGGGTATTATATGAAAACAAACTAGGCTAGGGGGTACCCGCGGCCACACCACAAAGGAGGGGGTGGCTACCTCGGCCTACCCACTAGGGGAACTCTCGGCGAGGGCCTGCGAAAAGGGAGGAAGGCTCTCAAGACTTAGGCATTTTGGATGAAGAAGTTCATCAAAGGAGGGTATTTATAGCACAAGCCAAGGCCAACCAATGGCCAAGATCTAGCCAAGTGCCTAGCAAGTGTAGGGCCAAGATTCACCCAAGTGTCCTAGCCAACTTGCACACAAAATATCTACCAAAAATATCTCCCACTTGCCCTCCCCAAATCGTCCATGCCGCCCACTTTGCCCACCAATGAGAGGGTGCAGTCGCCTCTCGTTGGTCCAAAATGTTCGTCTCTCGGAAAAATCCGCAAAAATACTTAATGACATAGCGGAAATTCCCTACGAAAGTGTGAAAACGTTTAGTCGAAAACGACTCTAAGGGTGTTGTGCACAAACATATTTCTACCCAAAGGTGCCACGTGGGGGTGACACGTGTCGCCCCGATTAAATCCAAAATATTTCGTCTTCCGAAAATATCCAAAACGGCCAAAATCTCAAAATCAAAGCGGGCCCACAAAACCGTAAATTTCTCCCGTGGGCCCCACGTGACCATTTTCGAAAATAAAATTCCATAATTCTCCAATATTCCAGGAAGTCCGAATACCAAATCTGGGAATCCATTCCATAAACGAACCTTTTTCCTTCACAAAAACCGGAAACTTTTCCGTGGAAAATTCACCTCTTTCTTCCTTTCCAATCTTTCTGTCGTATTCTCGTACGTACGTCCTTGCATACATACCCTGGAACTACGGGGTATAACATTCTTCCCCTTAGAAACATTCGTCGAATGTTCCTTCTAAGTCTCAAAACAAGCGTGCGCCATATAGTCTTCACTACTATACTTACGAAACAATCTGCCATACCGCCACGCGAAATACTGCGCAACACTTACATCTAAGTCCACGAGAAACACCTCTACATCACCACAAATAATACTACTTTTGTCACTTTGTCGCGAGCCTTGCTCGACGACCCAACAAATGATGCCGCTGCGCGATCACCAAGGTTGTTGTACACTCGGATTCTTATCACATTTACGATCGCTTTAGTATCAAAACTCGGGGTTACTATCTCTAACGTGGTCATCATTAATCGGGATCATTACGGATGGATCTTGATACTTTCGAACATAACAATACGAAAGGCCGGACGTCCTTCCTCCTAAGTCGGACGGCAAATGCTAACATATAGGCAACTGGCCTATTCTTCACATGAACTCACAAAGGCCCAGTAACTCGGGCTAAGTTCCTTCATTTCCAAAACTCGTCACACCGCGGGGTGGTACTTTCAAGAAGACCGATCGGCACGAACTCTGGCGTCGTCGCCGATTATCCGCACAATTCCTCGAGCTGCGAACTTCTTCTAGACAAGCTTCACTATCCAGCGATCTGTGGAACAAGCTGAACGACTATCGAACCACGACATCGAACCAATCGGCCGTGACTTGCATTTCGCCTACAAGGCGTCGCAAGGCGACATCCGAACTTGAAATGGTAGCTTAAACACTCCAACCGGAGACAACTATCCTCACGGCTACCTCGAAATCAAAACACCGGCCCGAGGCGAATGCGTCTGAGGAGACTCACCGAGTTCTAGCCCCGCTGGTACAAACTCGAGAAGAGAAAGCAGTAGTACCACTGGCTCCATCGTCGTCATAAGGTGAAGGTAGGCACCGTGCAACCTCACAACCTTTTCGGATAACATCAACACTGCCAGAGAGCGACACGACCGAAGAACACGATAGGCTGCCCCATCGGCGGACCATCGGTCGAACGCATCCACGAACTTGCACGGCTAACTAAACATGGGCCTAACGCCTCATGACCCTAACACAAAGAGGACCACCAACTCGACCCCACCACCAAACCTACCGCGGGTTGACCCGCGTAGCCTCAACACGACTCCGAGCGCAAAATACCATCTCCAGAAGAACAATCTTACTAAACCGCGTTACGAAAACTGGCGGTCTTAGCTCGACTACCTTCCTTCAAATCACGCTACTCTGGGACCTATCCCACGAACATAGCTCACGTGCACTATGCACTCCTATAAGGGTCAAACATAACACTACACCTTTCTCGAGATGGCCTTACCTCTAAGGTCTTTACGTATAACACTCTAAGGCTCACACCTTCTATCCCCAAAATCTTACTCGGTTAACCCACCACGTGATTCTAATCACAACTAACACTGCTATCGAACATAGCACTTAAGGTATACTCACCTTGAAAGTTACCGAAGGACCTTGCGCTCTGGCCCTCTTCTCGTCCTTGGTTAACCCGTCAATCTCGTTTTCGCTGTACATGCCCGCATACGTGCCATGCTCAACCAATGAAGAATTACTCTTGCACAACCCTCTCTTAGGTAGTCATCAAGACTCGTGGTACATCGGTATAATCTCTGGTAGCCAAATCTATAGCTAGTAACAGGGTCGCCTCTTTGAAATCTATATTCACTGTTCGATCGTGGGCGAAGGTTCAAATATCGTGGGCCAGATGGAACCGCCGTCATCGTGCTAAACTCTGCGGGGCTAGTGACGTCGCAGAAATCCCGAATGAAGCACTACCCTAGGTAATGATTGGGCTGTGCCTCGCCACCTCTGAACTCTACTCGCAGCTCCCTCGGCTGCCTTGCCCTCCTGGGCTCGGGTTGCCCTACGCGGAGGCATAATGATAAGGGAAAAGATTTCGTCAGAGGGTTCAACTTACAACACAGCTCTAAGGCACGATCTCAGAGTGAGAAGAATAGAAACCAATCCTAAATATCCTATAGCCTCCTGATTATTGATGTGGTGCACAACACACCGATAATCAAGACTCTGGATCTGATGCGTAGACACTTTCAGAGGATTAATCGCTCGATACCACTTTTGTCACGACCAACGGGGCGTGGTAGTGCCTTACCGGGCACCCAGTAGACATACATCAGAGTAATCAGCGGAACAAACACAACCATATGAGATAACAGAAGTATAAAACAATAATCTGTGAAAACTTGCCTTTCGGCATATATATAAATGACAACTTTTAACATGAACAGTTTAATCCTTTTTACAAACCATGCCCACAACAGTACTACAGACCTCTAAGAATGATATGACAACAATGGCGGGACAGGGCCCCGCCAAACCCCTGAATGTAAACACTTACTACGGCGGGACTACACCACCGATAAGCCTCGGAGAAACGGAGCTTCCCAACTGAGCTGTGACCACGAGGCTAGGATCAACGGGGTGTACCTCAACTGCGGCGTGAACGCGGCCCCGAAGAGGTCGATCTGACAGTGCAGAGTATGTGAAACTAAAAATCGCAAATGAAATCATAATAGTCTATAAAGAAGGAGACATGTATGATGACCAAACTACAGTTTTACAATAACTAGCGATCATATCAAGTCGTGGACTCACGCCTCAAGTCATCACCAAAGAACATATGATGGGTCTCACGCCCAACATCAATCGTGCGTGGGACACATTCCTCACCTATAGCGGTTTATGATATAAAAGTTCCAAGGAACACATGAACACGAGTCCCACGTGCCATAATAACACCGTGCGGGGTAAGTGCGAAGGCATAGCCGTCTACTAACACCCAGTACCAACAAGGTCATGAATCGTATCATAAGATCTGTCTGGCCGTCATGATCGAGTGGCCACTTGCCCGCAGTATCTAATGCGCGTCTAGTCACGGAACTTCCGCGACTCCGCGTAGGCCAATCTCATCGGCCGCGTGGCGTCCCGCATCGAGGGTAGCTACTCCGGCGTCGCCCCGACCCGCGATCGCACGTAGCGCGAGGCCGCATGCCCATAAGGGCGACACTAACACGGAACTCGTAGTTCGCATAGGCCGGGACTGCATGAGGTATTCTCGAATCATAGGTCCATCGACCGCTGAGTCTACCCGCGGAGGCGGCTTAACCCGGAATCATCTCAAGAGATGAATGCCACAATACTATCATAACGACCGATAGTTAATAAGCACAATCAAGGAAACCCTTCACACAAACATCACAAGATACTAACACACGTAGCATCCCAACACGTTTACTTATCAACGCAATCAAGAAAGTATTACAAGGCTATCACAAACCAATAAAATCAAGTTGTTCACACAAGGTACCTTCTACTATATGATTAACAAAATCGGGTTTTATCCCCAAAGTACTTCATACATCAACTCTTTAAAAGATCGTTACTTTCACAATGTCACACAATACCCGTAGTATAAAATAGAGTGACTATCCTTTTAAAGTAAATCAATTACTTCTCTTTGTAAAATCAAGTAACAACATTATTTTCCAAACGTCCAAGTTTGCCTAATTTCAAATGTTCACGGTTCTTATTTTAGAAAGGTTTCGTATTTCATAGTCTTATTCATTTAAGAATATAATTATCTTTTAAACAACTGAGAAACATAAGCCTTATATGTGAGTAGGATATTCTTGTTTATAACAATCTTATTACAATGACCATGATCTAGGAAATATCATTTTGTCTCATCTTAGCTTATGCGGATGGAAGTTTCTCTTGGTTTTCATAATACTTAATTATTCAAAACATTTCCTTTTATTAACGCTGCAGATGGTTTGTCGATACACACGATTTAGAAATCAAGAAAGCATTCTTAAGCCGTTATACCTAACTTCCCATAAAGCTAGTATAACTCTTAAGTTTTCAAACACCAAGTATTACTTCTCCTTTCAAAATGATTCAAAATCTTTTGAAAATACTTCAAGTTCTTTCTTATCATATAACAAGCGATTTATAGTTCAAATCGATTACCTCTTAAAAACCACATGTATTTTCTTACTAACATAAAGTCGTTATAACCAACTTCCCATAAAGCCGTTATAACACTTTATGTTTTAAACCATTCAAACACATTTAGCACGTATCGTCTACCGTACTACATAGTTCACACATATCATGCTAGAGAGATAGGAAGAGGTTCACATACCTCGCGACGATTATCGACTAATAGCAAAATGCTCGAGTACCTCGCCGTCGGCTACTCCTAAGCCAAGTAGAACGCGCCACGTAGTACTTCAACCTATAAGGCCAAGTGACTTATTAACATTTAGGTCTCATCGTAGAACTTTCTCGAAATTTCGGCACTCCCCCGCATGACAGCGTAAACCTCCTCCTCTAACGAGGCGGCTACCAAGCCAACGAGGGTTATACATCTAACCCTAACTGTACAATTCTACTCCACGGTACTACTACAAGTCTCATGTCAGAATACCCTATGTAATTCTGATTCGACTTATATATAGTATACTTCTACTATACAATCTAACAACATGTAATTTCCAATTACAATAGGGGACAAGATAATTACCTCGATAAGCCCATAATTATCCGAGTTTAAAGTCGATCTGGGCAATCGTTTAGCTCGACTCAGGCGCTCCAACCCGCTCTAAACCACCCTTAGAAGTTCTAACCAACTTCTACACAAAACTCCAACTGACTATGGAGATTTTCCTAGGGTTTGGTTTTGTGGTAGTGGGAAGTATAATAGTATAAGCTGGGCTTTTGTAAGGTATAACCTTAGAATACTACAAGGTATATGGCTAAGGTAATTTGGGCATTATAACAATACTTTTGAGAGTATTTCTACCAGAGGGGGTATTATATGAAAACAAACTAGGCTAGGGGTACCCGGCCACACCTGAAAAGGAGGGGTGGCTACCCGGCCTACCCCACTGTGGGAACTCTCGCCGAGGGGCCTCACGAAAGGGGGAGGGGAAGGCTCAAGACTTAGGCATTTTGGATGAAGAAGTTCATCAAAGGAGAGGGTATTTATAGCACAAGCCAAGGCCAACCAATGGCCAAGATCTAGCCAAGTGCCTAGCAAGTGTAGGGCCAAGATTCACCCAAGTGTCCTAGCCAACTTGCACACAAAATATCTACCAAAATATCTCCCACTGCCCTCCCCAAATCGTCCACGCCGCCACTTTGCCCACCAATGAGAGGGTGCGAGTGCGCCTCTCGTTGGTCCAAAATGTTCCGTCTCTCGGAAAAATCCGCAAAAATACTTAATGACATAGCGGAAATTCCCTACGAAAGTTGGAAAGCGTTTAGTCGAAAACGACTCTAACCGGTGTTGTGCACAAACATATTTCCCGAAAGGTGCCACGTGGGGGTGACACGTGTCGCCCCGATTCGTCCAAAATATTTCGTCTTAGAAAATATCCAAAACGGCCAAAATCTCAAAATCAAAGCGGGCCCCACAAAATCAGTAAATTTCTCCGTGGGCCCGCGTGACCATTTTCGAAAATAAAATTCCATAATTCTCTAATATTCCAGGAAGTCCGAATACCAAATCTGGGAATCCAATTCCCATAAACGAACCTTTTTCCTTCACAAAAACCGGAAACTTTTCCGTGGAAAATTCACCTCTTTCTTCCTTTCCAATCTTTCTGTCGTATTCTCGTACGTACGTCCTTGCATACATACCCTGGAACTACGGGGTATAACATATGTATTGTATGATAAGCCGGTAGTGCTTATGTTATGTGTAGTAGCCGGATTTGTGCTAGTGATATATTATTCGTTGCGGGGTCATTCCCCGGGTTTGTGGCATTGCATATTTCCGTGGATTTGCTACCCACGATGCGAGGAATACCTCATGCGAGTCCGTAGGGCTTATGCGTGTGAAATAGTCCCATGCGGGCGGGTCCAGTCTATGCGAGGAATATCTCATACGAGTCCGTAAGGGCTTATGCGGGTGAAATAGTCTCATGCGAGGAATACCTCATGCGGGTCCACTGGATCTATGCGGGTGAAATAGTCCCAGGAATAGGTTTGCTTAATGACACTGCGGGCGGGTGGTCCTGCTTTGATCGTGGGCTTTCCTACTTTATATTGTAAGTATACCCCTATTTACTCGTTGTTAGTAAGGCCGATTATCGTTAATTGAGTGAGTTATCATACATGTCTCGATTTTATTTTAGACTTATGATTTCATTCTGATGCTTTGATTTCACATATTTGGTACATGTTGTATCGACCTCCTCGGGGCTGCGTTAAATGCCGCAGTAGAGTGCTGATTCTTGATCCTCGCTCTTAGGATCACTTTGTTATTTGTTGAGAAGCTCCTTCATTTGGAGGCTTATCCTCGGTATTGTCGGTTGTTGTACATTCAGGTATGGCGGGGCCCCGTCACTTGAGTTGTTATTCTTAAGTGCGTAGTCACATTGTGGATTGGGTTGAAAAAATGTCTCGTTACATTTACGGATTGAGTATATTTTTACGGAAGGTGGCCTTATCGGCCAGCTTTGTTGTTGTTCTTGTCTAAGTTTTTGTGTATGTTCATTGCTATTCTCGATGTATACTGGCGGGGTGCGGGTAGGGCACGATCGCGAGCGAGGGTCGGGTCGTGACAAAAGTGGTATCAAAGCAGTTAGTCCTCGGAAAGTGTCTACAGACCGTGTCTAGTAGAGTCTTGATTATCGGTGTGTTGTGCACCGCATCTATAATCAGGAGGCTGCAGGACATTTAGGATTTGTTTCCATTCTTCTCACTCTAAGATCGTGCGATAGAGCTGTATGGTTAGGGCTGTCTCTCCCTAACAAGTTATGATTGTTTGCAGCTACGAGAAAGGCAGCGGTGACCCAGGAAGGATTACGTGGATTGCGTATCCAGATTGGTAATGGTTGTAGTTGGTATTGTGACATACAACTATGCGGATTTATGTATGAGGGTCAGACGCGTGTTGCCTAGAATGATTTAGGTTACCAGGAATTGGTAAGGACTAAATAACTACCGGGAAGGTACGAAACAGTTTAATGAATTCTCATCAAGGTTTTACGTGCTAATTTGAGATAATTAGGAAATTATGAGTTAACGGAAAAGGAAATGGACCCTTAAGAAGTTATTATTAAGAGACTAAGTGGAAGACTATGTTAGTAACCTAAGCTACGTGGTATGCTTAAGGAAATTGTACGGGCGAGATCCGGACTAAGAAAGTATGGTTGTTGTGGTCAAGACAACACGATTATGGTATTACGAGAAGTTTTTGTACCCGGTTACGGGGGGCTGATAAGATAGGCTTGGAGCATGGAAATTGCGAGCCTGAGAATATGATAACCACCGAGACCTTAGATATATAAGGCCTTCTCGGGTAGTAAAGAGTTAAGACAGACCAAGGAAAAGAGTTAAATACGACGCCGAGTCGGGTCGGGGATCTATTAAGGGTCGCCCCATATCTTGAAATGAGATGGGATCAGTTGGTAGTAGTCCCGCTACGTGACAGGGTCACGAGGGTGCAGGGCCCAAGTTTAGTTAGTCATTTTACGGGTTCGTGGACGTGTTTCACCGGAACCAGGTTGGGAGAGCCGGAATGGGCCTTGTATTGTCTAATTTAGTAGCTCCAGAGATTGGAGGCCCGAATCAGTATGAAGGCTATGTACGTACGCAAAAATAAGGTTGGGAGTACGGGAAGAGTACGACCAGCGAAAAAGAGAGCAACCAAGTGTAAAGGAAGAGAAGTGGGGGTAACCAGTGAATTATCCTTCCTTCGTTGGCGTCATGGTTTTTCTTTTTAAGTCTGTGTGACTTGTTCACTTGAGGTGAATTGACGCAGAAAGTAAGTAATAATTTAAATTGAAGGAAATTATGTTAAGTGCCCTTGAAGGTACTTGGAGTTGGTGTGGTGTGGCGGTCAGGGCCACGACCTTCCGGATAATTTCAGGAGAATGTACAAGGCAAGAATAAAAATAAGTACGAGTCTTCTTGTGGAAAGTGAGAGGGCATCTTTGGTAGGTTGGAAAATCTACACGAACTTAAAGCGGTGCGTGATGATTAGCCACCATGGATCATGAGGACCCTGTGATCAGGGTTGTGACTCCAAGGAAAGTTCAAGATAGGGAGATAAGTTCTCTTCCCCACGAAAAAGGACAGTTTGCGTATTATGGGGTTGCAGGTACCCATGTTGTTAGACACAGGATATGACCAGAATAATAAAGGAGAATACGACTATGGTTAAAGATAAATTGCACGAGATATGTTTACCCCAGACTAGTGTAAAGACCATTAGTAAGTAATGGGAAGTATGAACATTTCGAGAAAATATGGTAACACCTAGTTATAGGCTCTACAAACTGGGAAAGGAAAACCGGGTTACTACTTGACGAGATCAAGGAAACCTCCCCCCCTCAAAAATGTGATTGACAGTAAGTCTTAGCCATGGGGCAAGCAAAGGAATTAAGTCTAAGTCTAGTGACCAAGTTTGGTTGCAACAAAAAGGGAAACAGGAACCATAAGTGAGATTAAGGATACCCGAATATTTCGCAGGAATGAGAAAGGCTTTCAGTCATTGGAAGATAAGTTGACCACGACTACAGTTCTAACCCCTCATGTGAGACTAGAGGGTTAGGTTATTATGATAACACATTGGGTGTTGGGCTAGGTTGTGTGCTGACTCAACCCGAGGAGGATAGAGCCTATGTTTTCCCGATAGTTAGGGAGGCAGGAAAGGAAATTGTGCCACTCACGATTTGGAGCTGGCGGCAGTTAAATCATGCCTTGAAGATTGGGGGCATGACGTATATATAGACTTCATATGGATATTTGTGCAGACCACAAAAGCCTCCGGTATATCTGCAGACTGAGGCAGTAGAATTTGCGACAGCAATGGTGGTTAGAGTTACTCAAGGATTGTGATATTGATATCCTACACCATCCGGGGAAAGCCAAAGCGATTCTGACTACTCTTTGTCGTGGACCTAAGGGTAGTCTGCCAGATGGGCAGCCAGATAGACAGGATGTGGTCCGTGAGATTCTTCAGTTACCGAGCCTAGGGGTTCGATTATTTGTTTCCAAGGTTAACGAAGTTTAGATCCGAAAGGTTGCCGAGTCTCCCGTCGTTGGGGAGGTAAGGAGGCGACAGTATGAGATCGATTATGATCTGATATCGAGATACGGCTCTCAGAAGGAGAAGAGCACATTCGAGTAGCACGGATGGAGTCTTTGTGAGATGAGGATAGATTGCGTGTACCCGGTACTGCAGGACTATTCAGCAGGTCTTAGGGGAGGCACGCAATGCTTATTGTCCTAATTGTTCGGGGGTCGACTAAGTTGTGTCGTGACCTCAGATGTGTGTATGGGTAAGATGACCGGAAAAGAGACATAGCGGAGTTTACTGCTTAATGTCCGAGTTAGTAGCAGGTCATGGTTGTGCACCAGAAGCCCAGTGGGCTATTTCAGGCGATTGAAATCCCAACCTAGATATGAGAGGTATTTAATATGGATCTTGTTACAGGGTGGCATCGTACTCAGAAGAAGTGCGACTCCCTAGGGGTCATGGTAATTAGGCTGGCGAAACCAGCTGTGTTCTTTCGGATTGGGACCACTTACTCGGCTGAGGTTTATACTAGCTTGTATAGCAGAGAGATTGTGAGACTGCACGGGGTTCCTACGCTTATGATTACAGATAGATGAGCTCGGTTGCGGATAACTTCTGGAGGTTTTTTAGAAAGGATTAGGGACACAGGTGAGTCTCAGTGTTGCATTACACCCTCAAACCGACGGTCAGGCAGAGCGTACTATCCAGGCACTTGAGGATAGGTTGCGGGCTTGTGTTTTTGATTTCAGGAATAGCCGGGAAGGTTAATTGCCTCTTGTCTTGTTACGTACGATAACATATACCATTCCAGTATTCAAATGGCCCTGTATGAGGCCTTGTATGTAAGAAAGTGTAGATCGCCGGTTGGATGGTTTGACATTTTGGTATGAGTATTGTTATGTGGCCACGTGTGGCATTATTGGTACGTAGGGGTTGTAAGAAGACTATGTCGCTATCTTTAAGTTTGACTCCCGAAAGAACATTCGGGGACGAATGTTTCTAAGGGGGGAAGAATGTTACACCCCGGAATTTCAGGATATGTTTATAAGAACGTACGTAAGAACTCAAAAATGTTAAGATTTGAGACATGTTATAATTTAGCGGAATTTTGGAAATTGTCGGGAAACGAAATATTGCGACGAACGGGAGAGCGACACGTGTCACCCCCCCTTAATGGTCTTGGACGAAAATGACATGGAGGAAATGGTCTTTTGACCACAAATTAAAAGACCAAGTCTTGCAAAGACAATTAGCTTGACATTGTTGACTAAGTCAATGCCACTTGGCTTGATCCTTGTGAAAAGCATCCAAACCACCCATTTGTTCTAATCTTGACCCTCCATTTATTTATATAAGCTCACTAGTGCAAGACAAGGCTTAACACTTAGCAAATTTTCAAGAAAAATTGGATGAACATGGAAAGGAGCTCTCGGCCAAGCTAGGGTTTCAAAGGAAAATTTTTCAATTGTTGTCCAATAATCCCCCCACTTTAAACCAAGGTACCTAAGGGTATTGTAAGTGTTTCTCAATAGAAAAATCTCGGAAAAAGATAGTTTTCGGGTTAGTCGCAAGGTGAAAACCTAAGGGGTTATTCAACTTTGAAGTTGGAATTTGAAGATGAGTTATTCTTAAGCTTCTAAGGGTTGCTTGGAGTGGATTGGAACGTCGAAAGGAGGGGCTAAAGTTGCTAAGGATCGACTTGCAATCTTGGATCATATTTGGGCTAAATGAGGTATAATCTTCGTCTTACTTTTGTAATTGAAGATTCCATGTTGTTATAAGTTAGAAATGATCACGTGATATGTGTTATGAAGTTTGATAAGTGTTATGGAATTTTAGGAGCCCAAAACCGAAATGGCATGATTAGCCTTTTGAAATTGAAATACAATTTTGGTCGTTAATTAGAATCGTCGCATGTTTACCTACTTGAGGATTGTAGTAGTTATGTCGATTGCGGCTTGATATCATGTTATACTAAACCACTTGGATTGAAAAGGGATTGGAAACGATTTGTATTGTTGTCCCTATGTTTAGCCGAATGGACATTGAAGTTTAGACTAGTTGTTTTACATTGTGGGGCGGAATTTTACATGTCTTGTTTAAGCGTGTAATCCCCTATTGTTAACTACTTTGTTGGGCCTTAAATGTGGCGTATTTGGTTATTGTATTCGGCCTTGAAAAAGGTGGCAAAGTGAGTAGAAACAAAGGAAGTGCTGTCCGATTTTCCGTAGAATTTAGTGACTTGCACTTGGAATATTCTACGTTCGAAACTAGAAGTTAATAGACGTACTATGGTCATTATAGGTTGGCATACTACGTACGGCGATTGGACTTAGCAAGTGGATTAAACCGAAGAGGTATGTGGAACTTTCTTATCTCTTGAGCATGATTAAGTTGTAAATGTATAGTACGGTAGACGTACAAGATTTTGACAATCTAGTCTATTTGATATCCTTGGCTTATTTTGAGAATGTCCAAGTTGTTTGAGTTAGGGAATTAACTCACTTGTTTAAATATTAAGGATATCTTGGTTTTCAAAAGTTAAGAGACTTTAAGTATCTTGAAAGTATTTTGATACTTGTTTTGTTGGAAAGTTTAAGTCTCTTGGTTATAAGGAAAAATGTAAGTTGCTAATGTATAAGGCTAGTATAACGGCTTTATGGGAAGTTGGTTATAATAGCTTTATGGAAAGTTTAAAGAGTGGTTTACTCTAAGTAATTTAAGTATGTTAAGGGACTTGAAGAGTTTTAAAGTATGTAATACTTGTTTCGTTTTAAACGTATAAGTCCCTTGGATAGGAAATTGTACTTGACTAAGGTATAAAGTGAATATAACGACTTTATGGGGAGTTGGTTATATTGGCTTTATGGAAAGATAAATGGTTTGATTTATTGAAAGGCAATTTGATTTAAAGGCATCAATTGCCAAAGGTTTTTACGAGAAAAGAAGTCACTTGATTTAGAAGCCCAATTTTATTTCTAAAAGTATTGTGACTTGTCTTGAAAAGAGATTGTAACTTGATACTACGGTTATTAGTGTCTTGGAAGCTTTTTAAAGAAATGAGTCATTTTAAAAGAATAGAAGTACGTAGTACTTTGGGTTAAATTTCCGGATTTTTATAAAAGACATGATAGTGCCTTAGGTAAACAAAAATGAGAGTGTATATAAACAAGAATAATAAGAAGTTAGGGAATTTCTTAACTTGCTTATGTATTGTATGATAAGCCGGTAGTGCTTATGTTATGTGTAGTAGCCGGATTTGTGCTAGTGATATATTATTCGTTGCGGGGTCATTCCCCGGGTTTGTGGCATTGCATATTTCCGTGGATTTGCTACCCACGATGCGAGGAATACCTCATGCGAGTCCGTAGGGCTTATGCGGGTGAAATAGTCCCATGCGGGCGGGTCCAGCCTATGCGAGGAATATCTCATGCGAGTCCGTAAGGGCTTATGCGGGTGAAATAGTCCCATGCGAGGAATACCTCACGCGGGTCCACTGGATCTATGCGGGTGAAATAGTCCCAGGAATAGGATTGCTTAATGACACTGCGGGCGGGTGGTCCTGCTTTGATCGTGGGCTTTCCTACTTTATATTGTAAGTATACCCCTATTTACTCTCATTGTTAGTGTTACACCCCGGAATTTCAGGATATGTTTATAAGAACGTACGTGAGAACTCAACAATGTTAAGATTGGAGACGAGTAAAAGTTTGTCGGAATTTATGAAATTGTCGGAAAACGTAAGTGTTGTGACGAATGGGAGGGCGACACGTGTCACCCCCCTTAGCAATGCCTTGGACGAAATGGCATGGCCAATATGGTCATTGACCATAAGTCTTCTATGCAACTTGTAGCATGAGAACATTGACTAAAGTCAAAGGTCAATAAGTCTTGATATTTTATAAGACCACATCCAAGCCTCACATTTGTGTATATCTTGACCATCCAATTCTCTATATATACTAGTAGTGCTAGTGTGAGCTTAACACTTAGAAAATATTTCACAAAAAAATTGAAGACTACACTTGAGGGCTCTCGGGTTCTTCACAAGGAAAAAGAAAAAAATTTCGTTCATTGTCCATTTGATTCCACACTTTAAACCAAGGTTCTTAGGTGTATTGTAAACACATCTCAATAGAAAAATCTTGGAAAAAGATTGTTTACGGGTTAGTCATAAGCGAAAACCTAATGGTCTTTCTAGGTTTTGTTTGGAGATTTGAAGGATAATTGTTGATGTTGTTCTAAGGGTCTCAACAAGCGGATTGAAGTGTCTTGGAGGGGCTATAAACTACTAAGGAGCGACTTCGGATTGGAGTTGGATTAAGAATCATTGAGGTATAATCTTGTTCTTTGAAAGTATTACAAGATTATTTATATTGTTGTTGTTAGCTTTGTATGTTGCGAGCATGAAGTTGTGATATTGAAGTTATAAGGATTATGGTTTGATTATAGCCTTGGAAATCCGAAATGTAATATAAGCCATGACTAAGTTGAATTACAATTTAATCGTTGTTAGAATCGTCGCATGTTACTTACTTAAAGATTATGGTTATTATAATCCAATGCGACTTGATATCATGTTATGCTACCAATATGGATTGAAATGGAAGTTGGATAAGAATTGGTTTTGTTGAACTCAAGGTGGCCGAATTTGGACTTGTAGTTTGTATTAGTTGGTTATTCATTTGTATTGGACTACCTTTTATATAATTGTGAGCCAATTGGTTTGTTTAGTTATTCATTTGTATTGGGCTACCTTACATATAATTGTGAGCCAATTGGGGTCATTTAGTTATTCATTTGTATTGGGCTACCTTCTATATAATTGTGAGCCAATTGGGGCTGTTTGGTTATTGTATTTCGGCCTTGAAAAGGTGGCAAAGTGAGTAAAAACAAAGGAGAGTCTGTCCGATTTTCCATAGAAAATGGAGACTTTACACTTATAATATTCTACATTTGAAGTAAGGCGTTAATAGACGTATTGTGAATATTATAGGTTGATATACTACGGGCGGGACTTTGTACTTGGCAAGTGATTTGACCCGACGAGGTATGTAGAACTTTTCCTATCTTTGAGCATGACTAGTTTCACGTATATAGTGCGGTAGACGTCTGAGACTTGACATTCTTTACTTGTTTTATGAAATGCCAAGTCGGGTGAGTTAGGAGATTAACTCACTTCTTTGAGAATATTAAAGATGTCTTAAGTCTTGTTAAAGATAAGGGACTTGAAGGATTTTAAAGTATGTGATACTTGTGTCGTTTTAATCGTATAAGTCCTCGATAGGAAATTGTACATGACTAAGGTATAAAGTGAATATAACGACTTTATGGGGAGTTGGTTATATTGACTTTATGGAAGGATAAATGACTTGATTTAATGGAAGGCAATTCGATTTTAAGGCATCCATTGCCTAAGGTTTTATAAGACATGAGTCACTTGATTTAGAAGCCTAATTTTTATTTCTAAAAGTATGGTGACTTGTCTTGAAAAGAAATTGTAACTTGATACTACGGTTATTAGTATCTTGGAAGTTTTATAATGAAATGAGTCATTTTGAAAGAATAGAAGACGTAGTACTTTGGGTTAAATTCGGATTTTTATAAAGAACATGTTAGTGCCTTAAGTAAACTAAAATGAGAGTGTATATGAAGCAGAATAATAAGAAGTTAGGGATTGCTTAACTTGCTTATATATTGTATGATAAGCCAGAGTGCTTATGTTATGTGTGATAGCCGGATTTGTGCTAGTAGTTCAATAATACCGCGGTCATTCCGGGTTTGTGGCATTGCATATTTCCGTGGATTTGCTACCCACGACGCGAGGAATACCTCACGCGAGTCCGTAGGGCTTACGCGGGTGAAATAGTCCCACGCGGCGGTCCACCCTATGCGAGGAATACCTCACGCGAGTCCGTAAGGGCTTACGCGGGTGAAATAGTCCCATGCGAGAATACCTCATGCGGGTCCACGCGATCTATGCGGGTGAAATAGTCCCGTGAATAGGATTGCTTAATGACATCGCGACAGTGGTCTGCTTTGATCGTGAGCTTCCTACTTTATATTGTAAGTATACACCTTTTTACTCTCATTGTTAGTAAGGCACGGTAATCGTTAATCGAGTATCATACATGTCTCCGCTTTATTATTAGACTTATGATTTCATTCACAAGATTTCTGGCCACATATTTGGTACATGTTGTCATCGACCTCTCGGCCGCGTCACGCCGCAGTAGAGTACAGTTGTTGATCCTCGCTCTTAGGATCACTGCTCACCGTTGGTAAGCTCCATCATTTCGAGGCTTATCCTCGGTATTGTCGGTTGTTGTACATTCGTGGGTATGGCGGGGCCACGTCCCGCCAGATTGTTATCCTTAGAGGTGCAGAGTCACATTGTAGTTTGGGTTGTAAAGAAAAAAAATGTACCGTTTTATTGGTATAAGTTACGGAAGGTGGCCTTATCGGCTAGCTGTTGTTATTTTATGTTTAAGTATTTTATCGATTGTGTATGTTCCGCTATTCTCTCGATGTATGCGAAAAGGGGTGCCTGGTAGGGCACTGATCGCGCCCGGTCGGGTCGTGATGATTAGTAAGGCACGATGTCGTTAATTGAGTTATCATACATGTCTCCGCTTTATTTTAGACTTATGATTTCATTACGATTTCTGGGCCACATATTTGGTACATGTTGCGACCTCTCGGGGCCGCGTTCACGCCGCAGTAGTATGAGTTCTTGATCCTCGCTCTAGGATCACTGCTCACCGTTGGTAAGCTCCTTCATTTCGAGGCTTATCCTCGGTATTGTCGGTTGTTGTACATTCAGTGGTATGGCGGCCCCGCCCGCTTGAGTTGTTATTCTTAGGTCCGTAGTCACATTGTGGATTGGGTTGAAAAAAATGTATCGCTCTATTTCTCGATTAAGTATATTTTTACGGGCGGCCTTATCGGCTAGCTTTGTTGTTTCATCGTCTAAGTTTTTGTGTATGTTCCGCCGCTATTCTCCGATGTATACTGATGCGAGTGCCTGTAGGGCACTGCCAGCCCGGTCTGGTCGTGACATATATATAAACCAAAACTTGAACAAGCATATCCTTTACGAACTCGCCCACAACAAAGACTACTGCACTTCTAAAATGTAACACAACTATGACGGACAGGGCCCGCCATACCTGAATGTACAAGTACCTACAATGACAGGACTATACCAAAGACAAAGCCTCCGAGAAATGGAGCTTTCAAGAATCGAACATGATCCTAAGAGCGGATCGCCAAGTTACGCACTCAACTCGCACAGATGAACGCACTCGGCGGGCCGCATAACAAAAAATTTCAGTATGTGAAATCGAAAATACTGTAAGTGAAATCATAATAGTCTATATAAAACAGAGACATATATGATAACCAATATACGATATGCACATGTAAGCGAATATGTCAAGTCAGGGACTCACGCCCTCAAGGTCATCACTCAAATATAACCATAACATTTTTAAAAACCAATTCACAATTATGTACGAAACAACCAAGTTAACCGCACCTAGTGCCACATCATAAATAAGAGCAATAATAGATATAATGTAACTGGTCTTTTCTAGGCCGCGAATAATCGAAGCAAGGCCAATCGCCCATAGTATCATTATGCGTGCCTAATCCTGGACTCCCGCAGTCCGCATAGGCCACATCTGGCCCGCATGAGGTATTCCTCGCATCGAGGGTAGCTAATCCTCGGCATCGTCCTGGACTCTCGTAGTCCGCATGGCCACATAGACCGCATGAGGTATTCCTCGCACACTATCCTGGAACTCCCGTAGCTCCGCATAGGTCCCCGGGACCCGCATGAGGTATTCCTCGCATCGGGGGGCAGCTTAACCCCCGGTATCATGTCAAGAGGTGAGTGGTATAATACTATCACAACGGCTTATCGTTAAACGACGTAAGCCCAACAAGAATAACTTCCTTACACAAACATCACAAGAATCGAACACCACGGCTTATCGTAAGCACCATAATCATAACAAGAATAATCTCCTTACACAAACATCACAAGAATCGAACACAACGGCTTATCGTCAAACAACATAGGCATAACAAGAATAACCTCCTTACACAAACATCACAAGACATTAACACACTAGCATCATAGCATGTTCACTTTATCAAGCCAACAAGAAAGTATTACAAGACTATCACAAAACATAGGCAAGTTACTCACACAAGGTACTTGCATTTCATGTCAACAAGTCCGGGTTTTAACCTCAAGGTATTACATGCTTTAATCTCTTTTAAAAAGATCCATTTCTTTCACAAACAGTCGCGCGATACCCGTAGCATTAAAATAAAGTAACTATCTTGTTAAGTAAACCCAAACAATTTCCATACTTCTTTTTAAACCATCTTAAGACAAAAACATGCCTTTCCTTTAAACCAACATACTTCAATTTCTCAAGTCTCTGTTCTTTTAGAAAATAAGTTCCTTACTTTGGAATTTAAGAAAAATCAATACTTGTTTTTAATGACTTTAGTAAGGCAACCGTGATCTAGGAAATGTAATACAATTTTGTCTTATCTTAGCTTCAATGCAGATGGAGGGTTTCTACTTGTTTTAATATAATTAATTATTTGTCAATATATTTCCCTTTATTAACTTGCCGATGGGATGTTCGATATTTATTCTCATTTCCGCAATCGATATAACATTATCATTCGAAACCAAGTACTCATTACTCACGAATGAGATTTCACAACTTTCCACACAATTCAAGTTCTTCACATATTAAATCAAGTCACATATGAGTCAAGTCTCTTATCCTTTTTTTTAAAGAAATCAACAAACCATTCCTTTACTTACATAAAGTTGTTATAATTAACTTCCCATAAAGCCATTATAACACTTTATGTTTTAAATAAACCAAATTCATTTTACACACGTACGTCTACCGTACTATATATATATATTTCGCAAATATCATGCTAGAAGAGATAGGAAGAGGTTCACATACCTCGCGACGATTATCGACTATTAGCAAAACGCTCCCAAGTACTATAACCTTGCTAGCCTTTTCCACCCTTCAAGTAGAATACGCTACTCGTAGTACTTCCACCTATAATGGCCACGAAACGTCCATTAACCTCTAGATCTCTTCGTAGGATATTTCTAAGAACAAGTTCCATATCCTACGGAAAATTCGGCAGCACCTCCCCCGTTTCTACTCAATTTCCCACTTTTTCCAAGGCCCGATAACCGTGATTAACCTACTATAATTAAGGTGCAATAATACTGAAATCTAAAGAAGGGGATAACACGCCCAAACGGAACGCGATTAACAATCTCTCTTCATAACAATAATAACTAAAGAAGGGGATAACACGCCCAAACGGAACGCGATTAACAATCTCTCCTTCATAATAATAATAAGTAAAGAAGGGGATAACACGCCCAAACGGTAACGCGGTTTACTATCTCCCTTTATAATAACAATAAGTAAAAGAAGGGGATAACACGCCCAAACGGTAACGCGGTTTACTATCTCCCTTCATAATAACAATAAGTAAAGAAGTCCAAAGTAAAAAGTCCAAAGTAGATACAGATCTTAAGTTGGGGTCCTTGGACAACTTTTACAATAATACTTATCCAATTACTTCATTAGTCCTTCAACTTATATTCCAATCTTTATATAAGTTATAGTTTCTTTGTTGTTAACTTCTTAGCAAGATCCAAATCTTTCTTTATATCTTATAGTCCATAATATACCTCCAATATATGTATAATATCCATATATACATAATAAATCAAATTCACAAAGAGGTTAAGGTTCATTACCTCAAGATAGCCCAAAAACGTGACTGTCCAGATTTTTAGCTACTGCTTCGTCAGCTGAACTTGCAACGTCGATAACTCTCTACTCCAGTATCCTATCGACGAGTGGTTTGTTGCATTGGAAACTAGACTCGACGAACTGCATTTTAGGCTTTTGAAACACCCAAAAACTCCTTATATGCTAGGAGATATTCCCTTCCAAACTTGACTAAAAATCTGCCCAAAACAGTTTCGAAAATCTGCCTACTCTCGGCCAAGGGAAGGTTTCTTTGAGGCTAGGGGTGTGAAATTGTCACGACCCGATCTCGGGCCCGCGACTGGTGCCTTACCCCGGGCACCCTAGTGATAACAACATCAGAGAAAATCAGCGGAAATAAAATTTAAACAGGAAACAAGAGACAACATAATAAAACAGGCTAACCAAAAACGGTTACCTTCATGTATATACAATAAAACCGAACAGTTACAATCCTTTTACAAACCCTGCCCACAACAGTACTACAGACCTCTAAGAATGTAACAACAACTATGACGGGACAGGGCCCCGCCATACCCCTGAATGTACAAGTACCTACAATGACAGGGGACTATACCAAAAGATAAGCCTCCGGAGAAACGGAGCTTCCCAACGCTGAACTGCGATCCTATGAGCGAGGATCAACAACTGGTGTACCTCTACCTGCGGCATGAACGCAGCCCCCCGAAGGAGGTCAGTACAACAGGTACCAAGTATGTGAAACTGAAAATACTGTAATGAAAACCACATTTCATCATTTTATAAAACCATTTCGTAATAAGTAAACAGTTAGGTCAAGTAAGGGGACGCATATCCCCAGAATAATCACTCACACATAACTATGGGTCTCACGCCCATAATATCACTCATGCCCGTGGAACTCATTCCTCACTGCCGGCAGTACATGATGTAAAACAACACCCATATGTGAACCTGAACACTAGATCCTGCCTGCGTCATCAAACCGATCGGGCCAAGTAGAATAACCCATACCAGTTCCAAAAGCTAGTCATATCCCTTCACGGGCAAGGTACGGAAGCCAACTACGGATCAAAGCTAGCCACGAATCGCGGCGAGGCAAGTACCATAGGCGAACGTACCCTAGCCTACCGTCTCACGAGATATGACCGAGGCAAGTATCTCAAGCTATCTACCAGAGCCTGCCGATACACGAGAAATGACCAGGACAAGTATCTCAAGTGTGCCTGTAACCACATGTACAAATCAAGCCCGTGATCGCTCGTCACCGCGGCAAGCTTCATGGATTAGCGGTCCATGGACAAATAACATAATCCTCACAATGACCGCATGCCCCGGCATCTTACCTCGGAAAGCATGGCCATGAAACCATCCTACTGGACGCATGCCCGTGGATCATCCATCGCGTCAGCATGTCCAAAGGAAATAACAAGATAATACTCAAAGTGGACGCATACTCGTGGACCATCCAACGTGTCAGTATGTCCAAAAGAAATAACCAGATAATACTCAATAGTGGACGCATACTCGTGGACCATCCAACGTGTCAGTATGTCCAAGCAATCAATCAGATAGCCGGTCCTCCCCGAGAGACACGGTAGCACAGAATCAAAACACTTACACAACAAAGGCTATCACAACAAGCATAGGCAAGTTCAATGTACTTTCATTTCATATCAACAATCCGGGTTTCAACCCCAAAATACTACATACTTTCATTCTTTCAAAAAGACCCCTTTTTACGTAAAAGATACTAATACTCGTAGCATCAAAAACACATTTCCTTTTCAAACCAAATTACTTTACTTTCGTAAAAACCTTTACAAGACTTTTAAAATCAAGTAATGTATACTTTTTAAACCAAATGCCTTTCTTTTAAAACAACATCAAGTATACTCTTTAAAACTCAAATACTTACTCTTTTCAAAACAAGTAACCTATACTTAAATCAAGTTACTTCTCTTTTCCCGAAAACAAGTCGTTATAAGTCAAGTCTCTTATCTTTCAAGATCAAGTCTCTTAACTTTCAAAATCAAGTCGTCATAAGTCAAGTCTCTTATCTTTCAAGATCAAGTCTCTTAACTTTCAAAATCAAGTCGTTTTACTGTCAAAACCAAATCTTTCTTTTATCCTCATAAAGTCGTTATAACTAACTTCCCATAAAGCCATTATAACACTTTATGTTTTAAACAAACAAAATTCATTTCACACACGTACGTCTACCGTACTATATAGTTCACAACAATCATGCTCAAGAGTATAGAAAGAATCACATACCTCTTCGGCTTAATCCACAAGCCAAGTCAAGTATGCCGCGCGTAGAAGATCCACCTATAACAACCACAATATATCTATCAATCTCTAGTTCTCTTCGTAGAATATTCTTAATACAAGATTCCTTTATTCTACAGAAAATTCGGCAGCACCTCCCCCCCCCCGCTATCACATAAATATCCTCTCTACTCGGGCGCTAATGTGCCAACAACTCACATGGATTACACGCCTAACGGGCGTGTTCAATTCTTCACAATAATACTACACAAGTCTCAAGTGCGGTCAATGTAAATACAGTTCAATCCTTTATAATCATTCTTCCAATATAATATACTCAAGTATAACTACTACAACATGTAATATCCAATTACAATAGGGGGGACATAGATCATTACCTCGATAAGCCCAAAATTATCCAAGATTATAAGTCGATCCTGGGCAACGTTTAGCTCCAATTCCTTACGCTCCAACCCGCTCCAAGCGACCCTTAGAAGTTTCTAAACAACTTCTCTAAACACTTCAACCAAGTTATGAAGATTTTTCTAGGGTTTCGTTTTGCGACTATTGGAATAAAGTAGCATTACCGGGCTCCTAGTATTAAAACAACTTTGGAATACTACTAGGGATACTAGGCTAAGGTATTTGGGATTATACTACAATACACAAAGTATTTCTACACAAGAGGGGGGGAGGGACAAAAAACAAGGCTAAAGGGATGGAGTATTTGCTTTGGAAGCTTTCAAGTGTGGGATGAAAATAAGTCTTCAACTTAAGGGGGTATATATAGAAGAATCAAGGGCCAAGATCAATGTAAGTGTATGGTCAAGATTGGGCCATGTGTGTGTGGGTCCCACCACACCACATGGCCAACGAAAAGAGCTTCCAAGTGTCATGGCCATTTCGGCCAAGGGGACAAGTGGCTAGCCACTTGTCCCTCCAATTCGGCCAAGGGTGCCACATGGGGGTGACACGTGTCGCCCCGATTAAATCAAAATATTTCGTCTTAGAAAATATCCAAAATACCGAAAATCTCAAAAACAAAGCGGGCCCCACAAAGCGTAAATTTCTCCGTGGGCCCCACGTGACCATTTCTGAAAATAAAATCCCAAAATTCTAATATAATCCAAGAAGTCCACATACCAACTCTGGGAATCCAATTCCCATCAACGAACCTTTTTCCTTCACAAAACCCGGAACTTTTCCGTCGAAAAATCACTTCTTTCTTTATTTCCACAATTTCTGTCGTAATATCGTACATACTTCCTCACATACATACCCTGGAACTACGGGGTATAACATTCTTCCCCCCTTAGAAACATTCGTCCTGAATGTTCCTTCTAAGCCTCTAATCAAGCGTGTCTTGGTATAGTCTCCACTACTATACTTACAAAACCGATCACGCCACCATGGCGAATATAATGTGCGCAAAACTCAAATCTAAGCCAACGAGGAAACACCTCTAACATCACAAAAGCTCCCACCCATGGTCTAAAGGATACTCCTTCACATCTTCACTTCACAAAGAAATGATCACTCGCTTTCATATCACGCGTCCGCTTTCTTTTCTTACTCGTACCGCTTCTCGTACACGAACTCTTTCTATTACACGTACCACACTCCCTTCATCACTTCGGTTTCCAAAACCTTGGAGTCACTACCTCCAAACTTGGTCATCTCACTAGCTTCAATTTCCTCTAAGGCCATTCCCGGCCTTCACGATCCGATTCTAGTCGAACACATCCACGAACTCATACGATGGTTACCTAAACTTGGGCCTAGCACCCTCGTGACCCTACCACCTGGCGGGACCACCTCGAACTGACCCCACCTCATTCCGGGCTGCGGGTTGACCCGCGACCTTGCCTCAACCCGACCCATTTATCGTGCCAAACTCTCTCGTTCCCCAAACCCGGAACAATCTCACTAATCAAGTCACGAAAACCTAGTGGTCTTCTTAGCTCAACTACCCTCTTATAACTCACACCACTCAGGGACTTATCACACAATTATACTGCACGTATACAATGTACTCCGACAAAGATCAAATCGTAAACAAAATCTTTTACTCAAGACGGCCTTGCATCCAAGGTCCTAACTGTTATAATTTCTAAGGCTCATAATCGTCTCGTCTCCAGACTTACCCTTTCTCAACTGCCCATGTTTTCTAATTCGCACTTAACACAATGCTATCCGTACATAGCACCTAACATGTACCCACCATAACAACATAAACAAGTCTCTTAAGGGCTAAAGATACCTCTGCAACTACTGCCTCACTTTCCCTTTGTCGCTCTAACCATAATCCTGCCCTGCAGGGCGCCTAGCTATATAAGGCGATGAACCAGCCACCGATCCCGAAGGCTGAGTCTCAACATCTGTGCTACCTCTGGTCGGACAAACTCTCACCAAATGGCCCTGTTGGCCGTAAGCATACAGCCGTCGAGCGACGACACTCCCCACCATGACGCCTATCACAACGGCCACACCGAGGTGGGGGTGGCCTCTCCTGGCTAACACCCCTTCCTCTCCGAACCACTGAATCCGCAACTAACCCGGTAGGCTGAGTCCTCCTACCTGTATCCCTCCTACTTGGACATCCTCCCATCACATGGCCCTGACGGCCACAGGTATAATAATCTCCCAAACTAGCACGACACCCTGAGGATCATCCTCAGCTCTCTATCCATAGAACTCGCGAATGCAACTCAAGAAATCCGAAGTCTCGGACTCATCGGATCTAGGGTGAATCACTGGTACTGCCGGAACCACCGGCTCCCGTCCGACCTCATTCCCAGCCACCAGCCTAGCTAGTAACTGGGCTATCTCCTTGAACTCATATCCTCGGCTCCTGGCCGTGGATCTGGAGGCTCAGGTATCGTGGCCTCCGTAGAAACTGCTGCCGCTCTAAACTCTGTTGGGGCTAGCGGCGTCATAAAACTCGTCGTCAGAAGTACTATCTCAGGTAATGACCAGGCCTGTGCCCTCGTAACCCTCTGTGTTCAACTCGTAGCTCCCTCTGCTGCCTTGCCCATCTGGGCCCTTGTTGCCTTTCGCAGAGGCATAACTGGTACATACGAATACGTCCGAGGGAGTCCAACTTATAACACAACTCTAAGGCACGATCTCAGAGTGAGAAGAATGGAAACCAATCCTAAATATCTCGTAGCCTCACGATTATAGATGTGGTGCACAACACACCGATAATCAAGACTCTACTAGACACGGTCTGTAGACACTTTCCGAGGATTAACTGCTCTGATACCACTTTTGTCACGACCCGATCTCGGGCCGGCGACTGGTGCCTTACCCCGGGCACCCTAGTGATAACAACATCAGAGAAAATCAGCGGAAATAAAATTTTATCAGGAAACAAGAGACAACATAATAAAACAGGCTAACCAAAACGGTTACCTTCATGTATATACAATAAAACCGAACAGTTACAATCCTTTTACAAACCACGCTTACAAGATTACTACAGACCTCTAAGAATGTAACAACAACTATGATGGGACGGGGCCCGCCATACCACGAATGTACAAGTACCTACAATGACGGACTATACCGAAAGATAAGCCTCGAGAAACGGAGCTTCCCAATGACTGCGATCCTATGGCGAGGATCAACAATGGTGTACCTCTACATGCGGCATGAACGGCCCGAAGGAGGTCGATCTGTGGTACCAAGTATGTGGCGAAAATCGTAATGAAAACCACATTTCATCATTTTATAAAACCATTTCGTAATAAGTAACCAGTTAGGTCAAGTAAGGGGACGTATATCCCCAGAATAATCACTCACACATAACTATGGGTCTCACGCCCATAATATCACTCATGCCCGTAACTCATTCCTCACTGCCGGCAGTACATGATGTAAAACAACACCCATATGTGAACCTGAACACTAGATCCTGCCTGCCTCATCAAACCGATCGGGTCAAGTAGAATAGCCTATACCAGTTCCAAAAGCTAGTCATATCCCTTCACGGGCAAGGTACGGAAGCCAACTACCAGATCCAAAAGCTAGCCACGCAACTGGCCGAGGCAAGTACCATAGGCGAACGTACCCTAGCCTACTCACGAGATATGACCGAGGCAAGTATCTCAAGCTATCTACCAGAGCCTGCCGATACACGAGAAATGACCAGGACAAGTATCTCAAGTGTGCCTGTAACCACATGTACAAATCAAGCCCGTGATCGCTCGTCACTGCGGCAAGCTTCATGGATTAGCGGTCCATGGACAAATAACATAATCCTCACAATGACCGCATGCACCGGCATCTTACCTCGGAAGCATGGCATGAAACCATCCTCGGACGCGTGCGTGGATCATCCATCGGCGTCGGATGTCCAAAGGAAATAACAAGATAATACTCAAAGTGGACGCATACTCGTGGACCATCCAACGTGTCAGTATGTCCAAAAGAAATAACCAGATAATACTCAATAGTGGACGCATACTCGTGGACCATCCAACGTGTCAGTATGTCCAAGCAATCAATCAGATAGCCGGTCCTCCCCGAGAGACACGGTAGCACAGAATCAAAACACTTACACAACAAAGGCTATCACAACAAGCATATGCAAGTTCAATGTACTTTCATTTCATATCAACAATCCGGGTTTCAACCCCAAAATACTACATACTTTCATCCTTTCAAAAAGACCCATTTTTACGTAAAAGATACTAATACTCGTAGCATCAAAAACACATTTCCTTTTCAAACCAAATTACTTTACTTTCGTAAAAACCTTTATAAGACTTTTAAAATCAAGTAATGTATACTTTTTAAACCAAGTGCCTTTCTTTTAAAACAACATCAAGTATACTCTTTAAAACTCAAATACTTACTCTTTTCAAAACAAGTAACCTATACTTAAATCAAGTTACTTCTCTTTTCCCGAAAACAAGTCGTTATAAGTCAAGTCTCTTATCTTTCAAGATCAAGTCTCTTAACTTTCAAAATCAAGTCGTCATAAGTCAAGTCTCTTATCTTTCAAGATCAAGTCTCTTAACTTTCAAAATCAAGTCGTTTTACTGTCAAAACCAAATCTTTCTTTTATCCTCATAAAGTCGTTATAACTAACTTCCCATAAAGCCATTATAACACTTTATGTTTTAAACAAACAAAATTCATTTCACACACGTACGTCTACCGTACTATATAGTTCACAACAATCATGCTCAAGAGTATAGGAAGAATCACATACCTCTTCGGCTTAATCCACAAGCCAAGTCAAGTATGCCGCGCATAGAAGATCCACCTATAACAACCACAATATATCTATCAATCTCTAGTTCTCTTCGTAGAATATTCTTAATACAAGATTCCTTTATTCTACAGAAAATTCGGCAGCACCTCCCCCCCCGCTATCACATAAATCTCCTCTCCTACTCAGGCCCGCTAACAGGCCAACAACTCCCAGGGGATTACACGTCTAACCGGACGTGTTCAATTCTGCTTCACAATAATACTACACAAGTCTACTGTAAGTACAGTCCAATGTAAATACAGTTCAATCCTTTATAATCATCCTTCCAATATAATATACTCAAGTATAACTACTACAACATGTAATATCCAATTACAATAGGGGGGACATAGATCATTACCTCGATAAGCCCAAAATTATCCAAGATTATAAGTCGATCCTGGGCAACGTTTAGCTCCAATTCCTTACGCTCCAACCCACTCCAAGCGACCCTTAGAAGTTTCTAAACAACTTCTCTAAACACTTCAACCAAGTTATGAAGATTTTTCTAGGGTTTCGTTTTGCGACTATTGGAATTAAGTAGCATTTCCGGGCTCCTAGTATTAAAACAACTTTGGAATACTACTAGGGATACTAGGCTAAGGTATTTGGGATTATACTACAATACACAAAGTATTTCTACACAAGAGGGGGGGAGGGACGAAAAACAAGGCTAAAGGGAGGGAGTATTTGCTTTGGAAGCTTTCAAGTGTGGGATGAAAATAAGTCTTCAACTTAAGGGGGTATATATAGAAGAATCAAGGGCCAAGATCAATGTAAGTGTATGGTCAAGATTGGGCCATGTGTGTGTGGATCCCACCACACCACATGGCCAACGAAAAGAGCTTCCAAGTGTCATGGCCATTTCGGCCAAGGCCACTTGTCCCTCCAATTCGGCCAAGGGTGCCACATGGGGGTGACACGTGTCGCCCCCCGATTCGTCCAAAATATTTCGTCTTCCGAAAATATCCAAAATACCGAAAATCTCAAAAACAAAGCGGGCCCCACAAAACCGTAAATTTCTCCCGTGGGCCCCACGTGACCATTTCTGAAAATAAAATCCCAAAATTCTAATATAATCCAAGAAGTCCAAATACCAAATCTGGGAATCCAATTCCCATCAACGAACCTTTTTCCTTCACAAAACCCGGAACTTTTCCGTCGAAAAATCACTTCTTTCTTTCTTTCCAAAATTTCGGTCGTAATCTCGTACATACGTCCTCACATACATACCCTGGAACTACGGGGTATAACAGAAATCTTGTCTAACTCTTGGTTAATAATCTTCCTAACACATTAAGGAAGAACACTTATAAGTTTAAGAATTTTTGGATAACATTTGGTTAGGGGAGGGGGGGGGGGGGGGGTTGGACGAAATAAAGATAGAGAAGGAGGGAGAGGAAATGTTTTTCAAGTCTTGTAATATGTTAAGTGTGGCTGATTTTCATCCACTAAGGGTGTTTATATAGCACAACCAAGGGTTGAGATTAACACAAGTGTAAGGTAGAGATCATATGTGAAGGTTCCTTCCCACACTTGTCTTACTAAAGTCATGCAAGACCATGCAAGACTTGACCATGCAAGACTTGCCCACTACTTGCTAAAAATCGTCCAAGCCATGCCTACTAGGCAAGAATTATTGGCCACTTGTCCACTCCATTTCGTCCCACATGGCCCAATCTAGGGGTGACACTTGTCGCCCTCCTATTGGTCCAAAATATTTTATCTCTCGGAACAATTCCATAATCGTAAAAATATTATTGAAAACGTAAAATTTCCTTCACAAGGTTCGGGATAATTTCCGTCAGAAAACAATTCTTTCATTCTTACCCTAATTAGGGCGTATACATTCGTACGTACGTTCTCATATATATACTACGGAACTACGTGGTATAACAATCTAGATGATTCGGTTGGAAAAAAGTATAACTAGCACATAGAAATGATATTGAGAGTTGTTGAATTGTGTGGACTGTTTTGAAAGGTATATATGGCCTTATATGGCTGAAAATTATGAATAATAACTTGGTTATGATATTTTTTTTGTTATTATTCTTGTCTATGTGTTGGTTGTGTAGACGAGGTTGCAAACTAAAAGAAAGAATAACCACAAGAATTCTTAAAAGTTATTTGTTATATGGTAGCTCTTGTTCGGTGACTATTATTTTTATTATAGATGAATAAAAAGGTGTGAAAATTGTATGCATATGTTTTCTAACTTGTTGGACATATTCTTATGTCAAGTAATAAATTATAATGGGGTTGAAGGATTCTAAAGAGATCCAATCCGAGATTGCAGCTTGTCGTGATAAATAGTAGTTTCATTAGTGATGTTTGTACATTTGTTATTGTGTAGATGGATTTGTGTTGTTGGGGTTGTAATTGTATTGTGGAGGTGCTGAACAAGTTGGTTGATTAAGTAGATTTGAGGAAAGTGTAAGATATAAGAGAGGTGCTGCTCATATTTTAGTAGACGAGTTTATCGCTCATTTGTGTCGATTTCTAACTTTTATATCTTAACTACAGTGTAATTATCATTGTGCTAATTGAGTTGTATTGTGGGCTTCTTGAGAATGATCACCACTTCTCCCAGGACCGGAATGATTATCCCTGCTCGATGGGTCTACATCCATCCCTGAATGTCGTCGGGTAAATGGAAGAGCAAATTTCTTTCTGTTCGACGACACAATGCCTCACCTGCACCAATACTTGAACGTTTACTCTTACTGCTCTTCTCAGGTTCAGCTCTTTTGGATGCCCTGAGATTTGAAGTCATTTGTTTATCACAGAACAGCTACGCAACTATACTTAGAACAGAAGGAAAACGGAATAGTTTCATTGCATGGAACGCCCTTCATGAGAATAGTTCCATTCGAACAGCTAGTATTGAGGAGACAATGGGATTGATGTATGTAAGGCTCACTTCTTTCTTTTTGGCATGATCAATATAGAAACGACGACTACACAATGAAATATAATAAAAACTCTACTCTTAGTCCTTAAGGAAGTAATTGTGATTCTCCTGTGAATTTGTTGTTGTATGTTATCCATCCATTGTTGAGGTTACTTTTCGTATTCCAAGGAACCGTTCTTATGTCAATGAAAATAAGTTCCTTATTGGTTTCCCTGAAAGATAAGTCAATAGTGTTATCTATCATTCTTATGGAGTCGTATGAAAGAGTAACAGGTGATGTGTTATCCGTATAAGGATAGTCGGAGGTGTAACGACCTTACGTCACTCTGATGAGTTCAAAAGATTATTACACGGCCTTTAAATAGTCTTTATGTATATGTATTACATATTTATATTGCCAACAGAGGTCTATGGTGTTATATTTGCAACTTATACAGATGTGATAATGTCTACAGAGGCCTACGATGTTATATATGTGATATACTACATAACATATATTTTCCACAGAGGCCTATGATGTTATATGCAGTATGGTCCACAGTGACACTTCAGAGTTACAGGTTGTTCCTTGTGATTTCCTTTGCACATGGATGTTCTTATTACATTTACGTATGTCTTACATATTCAGTACATCTTTCGTACTGACGTTCTCTTCTGGGGCACTGTGTTTCATGCCCACAGGAATAGATAGGTAGACCAAAGGTTGTTAGACTAAATGTTGTTGTATATATGATGTGTTGGACCTTTTCGGCATGCAAGTTATTTGTCACGACCCGACCCCGGGCCCGCGACTGGTGCCCTACCTGGGCACCCTTACAGGTATACATCAGAGAAAATCAGCGGAACATACATGAAACTTACAAAATAAAACAACAGAAGTAAAACAACAGGTTAGCCGATAGGGCTACCTTCGTGGACATACATATATAACCGAAGCAGTCGCCTCATTTCCTTTACAAACTGACCCACAATATGTGACTACAGAACTCTAAGAGTTTTTACATAACAACTGTGGTGGGACAGGGCCCCGCCATACCCCTGAATACACATGAATCTACAACCTCATGGGGGGAACCTGTCACGACCAAAGGGCGTGGATCGTGCCTTACTCGGCACCAGTAGACATACATCGAGTAATCATGGAACATAAAACAAGACATGATATAATATGAAATGTGAAACGATTATTCGAGAAAACTTGCCTTTGGCATATATATATATATAAACTTAAAGCCGACGATTACATCCTTTTTACAACTCGCCCAAAAGTACTACATGACTCTAAGAATGATATGACAACAATGGCGGGACAGGCCCACCATACCCCGAATGTAAGTACCTACACCGGCGAGGACTATACCATCGATAAGCCTCGAGAAACGGAGCTTCCCAAACGCCGAATCGTGATCCTAAGAGCGAGGATCGATGGCGGTGTACCTCACTGCGGCATGAACGCAGCCCAAGGAGGTCGATAACAGTACCAAGTATGTGGCTGAAAATCGTAAATGAAATCATAGTAGTCTATATAAAGCGGGAGACATGTATGATAACCAAACTACGATTCACAATAAATAAGCGATCATGTCAAGTCGTGGACTCACGCCTCAAAGTCATCACTCAAATATAACTATGGGTCTCACGCCCACAACATCAATCATGCGTGGAATACCTTCCTCCAGCCGTGATCTATGATATAAAAGCACCAAGGAATACACATGAACACCGTGTCCCACGTGTCATAATAAAACCGTCTGGGGTAAGTGCGAAGGCATAGCCGACTACTAAAACCCACAGTACCAACAGGTCATAAATCGTATCATGAGATCTGTCTGACCGCCACATGATCGGCCGCCACTCGCGCGATATCTAATGTGCGCGTCTAGTCCTGGAACTTCCCGCAGCTCCGCATAGGCCACTCCAATGGCCCGCATGAGGTATTCCCCGCATCGAGGGTAGCTACTCCCCGGCAACGTCCCGACTCGCGATCCGCGTGGCCACATAGACCGCATGACCATAAAGGCCGCACTAACACCGGAACTCTCGTAGCTCCGCATAGGTCACCTGAGACCGCATGAGGTATTCTCGAATCATAGGTCACACAGACTACTTTGAGTCTACCGCGACGGAGGCGCTTAACCGGAATCATGTCAAGAGGTGAGTGATATAATACTAACATAACAGCTTATCGTTAAATAACATAAGCACAACAAGGGAAAACCCCTTTACACAAACATCACAAGATACTAACACATGTAGCATCCTAACATGATTACTTATCAAATCAACAAGAAAGTATTACAAGGCTATCACAAACCAACACAATCAAGTTATTCACACAAGGTACTTTCTACTTTATGTTAACAAGTTCGGGTTTTTATCCCCAAAGTACTTCATACATTAACTCTTTAAAAGATCCGTTTCTTTCACAAAAGTCACACAATACCCGTAGTATAAAAATATGGTGACTATCTTTTTAAGTAAACCAAAACACTTCCCTTTGTAAAATCAAGTAACAACATTATTTTCCAAACGTTCAAGTTTGCCTAATTTCAAATGCTCGAGTTTCTCATTTTCGAAAGGTTTCGTAGTTCATAGTTTTAATCACTTAATGATGTAATTCTCCCTTAAAACAAATTGAGAAACATATACCTTATATGTGAGTAGGTTATTCTTGTTTATAACAATATTATTAACGCAACCATGATCTAGGAAATGTAATATCATTTTGTCTCATCTTAGCTTCTATGCAGATAGAGGTTTCTACTGGTTTTAATAATACTTAATTAGTCAATACATTTCCCTTTATTAACGCTGCAGTGGTTTGTTCGATACTTATTCTGATTTCCGAAATCAGTAAAACATTATCCCTTTTAGAAACCAAGTACTCATTACTCACGAATGAGGTTTCACACCTTTTTAACAAAATTCATATTAATTCAATTAAGTCAAGTCTCTTATCTTTTAAGATCAAGTCTCTTAACTTCTAAAATCAGTAAACCATTCTTTTTACCTCTCTTAAGTCGTTATACCTAACTTCCCATAAAACTAGTATAACTCTTAAACTTTTAAAACCAAGTGTTACTCTTCTTTCAAAAAGGTTTCTTAATTCTTTTGAAATACTTCAAGATTCTTATTATTCAGGCTTAAGTCAAAAGACATTGCCGTAAAACTACGTTCAGTTAACACACGTACGTCTACCGTACTATATATATATTCTTTTAAAATATCATGCTCAAGAGGATAGGAAGAATCACATACCTCGCGACGATTATCGACTATTAGCAAAAGGCTCCACGGCTATAACCCGGCTAGCCTTGTTTATCTTTCAAGCAGGACATGCTATTCGCAGAACTTTCAACCTATAAAGGCCATACACGTCTATCAACGTCTAGACTACTCTGTAGAATATTCTAAGCAGTAGATTCTCTATTCTACGGAAAATTGGGCAGCACTTCCCTACCCGGTAACTACACAAGTCTACTGTAAATACAGTCCTATGTAAGTACAGTTTAATCTTCTTCTTTAATATTCTTCTGATGTGATTTCAGTTCAAGTCTTTTCTGTAATATCCTTCTATTACAGTTCAATTCTCTTCTATGAATCTTATATTCATTTCTATACTACTATAGTATGTAATTTCCAATTACAATAGAAGGTCAAGAGTATTTATCTCGGTAAGCCCAAAATTATCCTAGTTTAAATGTCGGTCCTGAGCAACGTTTAGCTCCTACTCTGGGCGCTCCAACCCGCTCCAAACAACCCTTAGAAGTTCTACGCAACTTCTTCTCAATACTTCAACCGGCTATGAAGATTTTCCTTAGGGTTTCGTTTTGTGGTGGGAAGTATAATAGTATTTACGGGCTTCTAGTATAGGTGTAACCTTGGAATACTACAAGGTATTTGGGCCAAGGTATTTTGGAATAGTAACAATACTTGGAGAATACTTTTCTACCAAGGGGGGGTATTCTACGAGAACAACTAGGCAAGGGGGGGGGGGGGGAATACCTCTCGGCCAAGGAGGCCTCACGAAAGGGGGGGGGAGGGGGGAGAGGCTTGGACGAAACCATAGAGAGGGAGGGAGAGGGATTTCAAGACTTAGAGATTTTTGTGGATGAAGAAGTCTTCACAAAGGGGGGGTATTTATAGGACAACCAAGGGCCAAGATCAAGCCAAGTGGTAGGCAAGTGTAGGGTGAGGATTTAGCCATGTGTACCTTATCCATCTATCACACAAAAATATCACAAATATCCTACCAACTCTTTGACCCTCAATTCGTCCAAGACCGCCCACAATAATGTCCACTTTGAGGGTGACACATGTCACCCTCCCGTTGGTCCAAAATATTTCATCTCTCGGAAAAATCCGCAAAAAATATAAATGACATAGCCGTAATTTTCCCTTCGCAAGTTTTGTAAAACGTTTCGTCGAAAAACGATTCTTTTCGGTAGTTGTAAACAAAATTTTCGGCCCTTGCCTACTTTAAGGCTCAAACTTTTCTACGTACGTCCTCACGTACATACTCTGGAAATACGGGGTATAACATTCTCCCCTCCTTAGAAACATTCATCCCGAATGTTCCTTCTAAGTCTCAAAACAAACATGCGCCAGTATAGTCTTCACTGCTATACTTACGAAAACAATCATGCCACACCTGGTCACAATACAACACGCGCAAATACTTACATCCAAGTCCACGAGGAATCACCTCCATCACTACACAAGCTCCCACTCGAGGTCTAAAATATACTCCCTTCGCACCTTCACTTACAAAAGAAATGATCACATCTATGCTCGTAATACACGCTCGCTTCTTCCCTTACTCGTCGTACCCCTCTCGTACCTTTGAACTATTTCTCATAACTTACCACATTTCTGTTACTGCCTCAGTTTCCAAAATCTCGGGGTTACTAACTCCAACTTGGTCATCATTAACTGGGATCACTCTGGATGGATCTCCGATACTTTTCCGAACCTAGCAACACGAAAGACCGAACGCACTGCCTCCCACGTCGGACGACAATGCTAACCATAGGCAACCTGACCTATTCTTCACATAACCTGAAAAGGCTCAAAGTAACTCGGGCTAAGTTTTCTCTGTTTTCCAAAACTCGTCACACCCTTTCCGGGGTGGTACCTTCAAGAAGACCCACCGTCAACCTGAACTCCAAGCGTCGTCGCCGATTATCCATGCGACTTCGCTGACTCGGTGCCAATAACCTCTTCTGGATAAGCTTCACCCTATCCACATCCTGCCGAAATAAGTATGAACCAACTATCTGAACCTTGCCAACCTCGAACCAATCGACCGGCAACTTACACTTCCGCCCCTACAAGGCTTCATAAGGCAACATCCGAATACCGAAATGGTAGCTATTAAAACACTCCCTCAACAGGAGGCAACCATCCTCACAGCTACCTCTGAAATCCAAGCACTGGCCCGAGGGCGAATGCGATACTGAGACTCACCTGAGTTCCTAACCCTGCCTGGTAAAACTTCCAGAAAAAGAAATAGCCATAACCTGGGCTTCACTGTCTGTCATAAGGTGAAAGTAGGCACCTCGTGCAGCCTTACAACCTTTCTGATATAACATCTCGCATAACCCTCTGCCGAGTAAACGGTCCTGACTGAAAGACAAGATGGGCTGACCTCATCGGCCCGACTACTGGTCGAACGCTTCCACGAACTCGTACGCTGGTTAACTAAACTTGGGCCTAACACCCTCGTGACCCCACCACCTGACGGGACCACCATAATCTGACCCCACCACCAAACAGGCCGCGGGTTGACCCGCGATCGGTCCTCAACCCGACCCGCTATCGTGCCAAACTCTTGTTCCCCGATCCGGAACAATCTCACTAATCAAGTTACGAAAACCTAGCGGTCTTCTTAGCTCAACTACCCTCTTTCTTTTCACACTACTCAGGGACTTATTACACAAATATATCCAACTTATACTATGCACTCCGATAAGGGTCAAACATAAAAATATTAATCTCTTACTCGAGATGGCCTTGCCTCTAAGGTCTCCACGTATAAAACTCTAAGGCTCACACTTTCTCTATCCCCCAATCTTACCCGGTTAATTAACCATGATTTCTAATCACAATTTACACAATGTTAACTGAATGTAACACTTAAGATATACTTATCTTATCACACATACAATCTCTAGAGGGTTAAGGATACACCTGTATCTACTGCTTCCCTACCCTCTGTCGTTCCAATCAATCATGCCTGTGGCAAGCATAACCAATGTCGAAGAAGTCACGACACTCGACAATGACACTTACCACAACGGCCACAGAGGTGGGGTGGCCTCCTGCGCTAACACCCTTCCTCTCCGAACTCACGAATCATGGCCCGATCCGGTAGGTGAGTCCTCCTACTTGCATCCCTCCTACTAGGACATCCTTTCGACACATGGCCCTGACGGCCGCAGGTAAAACAAGCATCAACAAAAGATGACATTCCGGGATGGCGCTGTCCTGTGTGAACACCGGAAAAAGCTGAATCCGGCTGGCCGAACCTACGTGTATCGTGCACGAAGCCACGGAGTTCGGCCAACTCTGCATACTCGAACGCCCCGAACCACGGGAGGACACTCTGCGTGGTAAGCGCATATCTAATCTGCTGCTGAGGCGATTCGCCTCGAAAGTTACAAAAGGACCCTGCCGATCTGGCCCTCTTCTGCTGATCTTGGTTAATCCGTCGATCTCTACGTTCCTCTGCGTGCTGCGCATAAGCCTGTACGCGGGCAATATCCATGCCTGACTGAAGAGCTACTTTTGCACAACCTTTCTTTAGATAGTCATCAAGACCCGTGATATATTGGTGCACTCTATATTCTCTGGTAGCTACATCCTTAGCTAGTAACAGGGTCGTCTCTTTGCAATCTATACTTCGCATCGGTCGTGGGCGAAGGTGTAAATGTCATGGCGCGATGAGCTGCTGCCGCCGTGCTAAACTCTGCGGGGCTAGCGACGTGCGAACTCCCGAATGAAGCACCACCCGGTGATGATTGGACTGTGCCTCGTAACCTACGTACTCTACTCGCAGCTCCTTTGCCTTGTCCCACTGGGCGGGTTGCCTTACGCGGAGGCATAGCGGTGAGGAAAGAAATACGTTAGAGGGTCCAACTTATAACACTGACTCTGGCACGATCTCGAGTGAGAAGAATGGAAACCAATCCTAAATATCCTATAGCCTCACGATTATTGGTGTGGTGCACAACACACCGATAATCAAGACTCTACTAGATACGATGCGTAGACACTTTCCGAGGATTAAGCGCTCGATACCACTTTTGTCACGACCGAACCGGGCGTGATCGTGCCTACCGGACACCCAAGTAGACATACATCAGAGTAATCAGCGGAACATAAAACAAGACATGATATAATATGACATGTGAAACAGTTATCTGAGAAAACTTGCCTTTCGGCATATATATATATATAAACTTAAAACCGAACAGTTACATCCTTTTTACAACTCTGCCCACAACAGTACTACAGACCTCTAAGAATGATATGACAACAATGGCGGGACAGGGCCCCGCCATACCCCTGAATGTAAGTACCTACAACGACAGGGGACTATACCACTGATAAGCCTCCGGAGAAACGGAGCTTCCCAAATGCTGAACTGTGATCCTAAGAGCGAGGATCGATGACTGGTGTACCTCTACCTGCGGCATGAACGCAGCCCCCCGAAGGAGGTCAGTACAACAGGTACCAAGTATGTGAAACTGAAAATACTGTAAATGAAATCATAGTAGTCTATATAAAGCAGGAGACATGTATGATAACCAAACTACGATTCCTGATAAATAGCGATCATGTCAAGTCGTGGACTCACGCCTCAAAGTCATCACTCAAATATAACTATGGGTCTCACGCCCACAACATCAATCATGCGTGGAATACCTTCCCGCCGCTGCCGTGATCTATGATATAAAAGCACGAGGAATACACATGAACACGTGTCCGCTGTGTCATAATAAAACCGTACGGGGTAAGTACGAAGGCATAGCCGGCTACTAAAACCCACAGTACCAACAAGGTCATAAACTGTATCATGAGATCTGTCTTGACCACCACATGATCGAAGCTGGCCACTCGCCCGCAGTATCTAATGTGCGCGTCTAGTCCTGGAACTTCCCGCAGCCACTCCAATGGCCCGCATGAGGTATTCCCCGCATCGAGGGTAGCTACTCCCCGGCAACGTCCTGGACTCGCAGTCCGCATGGCCACATAGACCGCATGACACAAAGGCCGCACACTAACACGGAACTCTCGTAGCTCGCGCATAGGTCACCTGCACCGCATGAGGTATTCTCGAATCATAGGTCACCTGGACCGCTGAGTCTACCCGCGCGGAGGCGGCTTAACCCCCGGAATCATGTCAAGAGGTGAGTGATATAATACTAACATAACAACTTATCGTTAAATAACATAAGCACAACAAGGGAAAACCCCTTTACACAAACATCACAAGATACTAACACACGTAGCATCCTAACATGATTACTTATCAAATCAACAAGAAAGTATTACAAGGCTATCACAAACCAACACAATCAAGTTATTCACACAAGGTACTTTCTACTTTATGTTAACAAGTTCGGGTTTTTATCCCCAAAGTACTTCATACATTAACTCTTTAAAAGATCCGTTTCTTTCACAAAAGTCACACAATACCCGTAGTATAAAAATAGGGTGACTATCTTTTTAAGTAAACCAAAACACTTCCCTTTGTAAAATCAAGTAACAACATTATTTTCCAAACGTTCAAGTTTGCCTAATTTCAAATGCTCAAGTTTCTCATTTTCGAAAGGTTTCGTAGTTCATAGTTTTAATCACTTAATGATGTAATTCTCCCTTAAAACAATTTGAGAAACATATACCTTATATGTGAGTAGGTTATTCTTGTTTATAACAATCTTATTAACGCAGCCATGATCTAGGAAATGTAATATCATTTTGTCTCATCTTAGCTTCTATGCAGATGGAGGTTTCTACTGGTTTTAATAATACTTAATTAGTCAATACATTTCCCTTTATTAACGCTGCAGTGGTTTGTTCGATACTTATTCTGATTTCCGAAATCAGTAAAACATTATCCCTTTTAGAAACCAAGTACTCATTACTCACGAATGAGGTTTCACACCTTTTTAACAAAATTCATATTAATTCAATTAAGTCAAGTCTCTTATCTTTTAAGATCAAGTCTCTTAACTTCTAAAATCAGTAAACCATTCTTTTTACCTCTCTTAAGTCGTTATACCTAACTTCCCATAAAGCTAGTATAACTCTTAAGCTTTTAAAACCAAGTGTTACTCTTCTTTCAAAAAGGTTTCTTAATTCTTTTGAAATACTTCAAGATTCTTATTATTCAGGCTTAAGTCAAAAGACATTGCCGTAAAACTACGTTCAGTTAACACACGTACGTCTACCGTACTATATATATATTCTTTTAAAATATCATGCTCAAGAGGATAGGAAGAATCACATACCTCGCGACGATTATCGACTATTAGCAAAACGCTCCACGACTATAACCCGGCTAGCCTTGTTTATCTTTCAAGCAGGACATGCTATTCGCAGAACTTTCAACCTATAAAGGCCATACACGTCTATCAACGTCTAGACTACTCTGTAGAATATTCTAAGCAGTAGATTCTCTATTCTACGGAAAATTGGGCAGCACTTCCCTACCCGGTAACTACACAAGTCTCATAAATACGATCACATGTAAGTCTGATTTAATCTTCTTCTTTAATATTCTTCTGATGTGATTTCAGTTCAAGTCTTTTCTGTAATATCCTTCTATTACAGTTCAATTCTCTTCTATGAATCTTATATTCATTTCTATACTACTATAGTATGTAATTTCCAATTACAATAGAAGGTCAAGAGTATTTACCTCGGTAAGCCCAAAATTATCCAAGTTTAAATGTCGGTCCTGAGCAACGTTTAGCTCCTACTCTGGGCGCTCCAACCCGCTCCAAACAACCCTTAGAAGTTCTACGCAACTTCTTCTCAATACTTCAACCGGCTATGAAGATTTTCCTTAGGGTTTCGTTTTGTGACTGACGGGAAGTATAATAGTATTTCTGGGCTTCTAGTATAGGTGTAACCTTGGAATACTACAAGGTATTTGGGCCAAGGTATTTTGGAATAGTAACAATACTTGGAGAATACTTTTTCTACCAAGGGGTATTCTACGAACAACTAGGCAAGGGGGATACCTCTCGGCCCGGGGGCCTCACGAAGGGGAGGGGGGAGAGGTTTGGACGAAACCATAGAGAGGGAGGGAGAGGGATTTCAAGACTTAGAGATTTTTGTGGATGAAGAAGTCTTCACAAAGGGGGGATATTTATAGGACAACCAAGGGCCAAGATCAAGCCAAGTGGTAGGCAAGTGTAGGGTGAGGATTTACCCATGTGTACCTTATCCATCTACCACCCAAAAATATCACAAATATCCTACCAACTCTTTGACCCTCAATTCGTCCAAGACCGCCCACAATAATGTCCACTTTGAGGGTGACACATGTCACCCTCCCGTTGGTCCAAAATATTTCATCTCTCGGAAAAATCCGCAAAAAATATAAATGACATAGCCGTAATTTTCCCTTCGCAAGTTTTGTAAAACGTTTCGTCGAAAAACGATTCTTTTCAGTAGTTGTGAACAAAATTTTCGGCCCTTGCCTACTTTAAGGCTCAAACTTTTCTATGTACGTCCTCACGTACATACGCTGGAAATACGGGGTATAACAGAACCGTACCAAGAGATAAGCCTCCGGAGCAAATGGAGCTTTTTCCCAAAAACTGAACCGAGATCCTAAGAGCAAGGATCACCAACCTGTGTACCTAATACCTGCGGGCATGAACGCAGCCCGAAGAAGTCGATGCAACAGTGCAGAATATGGAACGGAAGTAAGGTACAACAATTGAAACATATCTGTATAAAAGCATGACAAAGGTAAGTGTAAAAGAAGTAAATACCTGAACCTACCATGTCATTACCATCTCGTGAACTTAATCGTACCTTATTATCTGTTCCCATTTTTTTTTATAAAAGTTATAGTCACTTTCTTACGTACATACTTCGGAAAATCATCAAGTTCACTACCAGATAACTTACTTACCTTACAAAACCTAATCCGGCCCTTAATGGAGGGACGCCTATACTTCCCGGCCCAATCTGGGAGGCGATAAAGTCACATAGTCTGCCCATAAAGGTATACTGCCCGACCCATTTCTGGGGCACGATAATGTCATATAGTCTGCCCGTAAGGTATCTTGCGACCCATTTCGGGGCGATAATGTCATATAGTCCGCCCAAAGGTATCTTGCGGCCCATTTCGGGGGCGATAATGTCATATAGTGCGCCCGTAAAGGTATCTTGCCGACCCATTTACGGGGGCGATAATGTCATATAGTGCGCCTAAAGGTATCTCGCCGGCCCATTTCGGGGCGATAATGTCATATAGTCCGCCCATAAAGGTATCTTGCGGCCCGTTTACGGGACGCGATAATGTCATATAGTCTGCGCCCATAAAGGTATCTTGCCGCCCATTTCGGGGCGATAATGTCATATAAAATCCGGGAATTTAACCCAACGTACTACGCACCTCTACTCCTTTAGAAAGACTCTTTTTCAAATACAACTTCCCAGATGCTAACAACTATAGTATCAAGTCATATCTACCTTTCAAGACAAGTCACAATACCTTTTTAGAAATACACTTACCGGCTTCTAAATCAAGTGACTTCTCCTTAAAAACCTTAAGCAATTGGTACCTTTAAAACAATTTGCCCTTCTTTATTTCAAATCATTTCTTTGCTTACATTACTGGAGAAAACCATTCTTTTAATCTTCCATAAAGTTGTTATAACCAACTTCCCATAAAGCCGTTATAACTCTTTATGTCTTAGACAAATTCATTCCTTTTATAACCAAGAGACTTATACTTACAAATCAAATCACATAGCTTTCAAAATACTTCAAGTCTCTTAACTTTTAAGAAAACAAGTTTCAAAGTCTTAAAAACTTCATACGTAAACTCTTTTAAATTAAGTAACATATACTTTGGTGCGTTGTGAATATACTTATTTATAACGATCTTATTCAAGTAGCCATGACCTAGAAAATGTAATACAATTTTGTCTTATCTTAGCTTCTATGCAGATGGAGAATTCCACTTGTTTTAATATAATTAATTGTCATTACATTTTCCTTTATTAACGCTGCAATGGCTTGTTCGATACTTATTCTCATTCGTGCCGTAAATTAGCCAAGTCAACTCGACTCCAAATACTTCCTAACGACTCTTACCAACATCCCCCATAAGACTTGGTAAGAACTTAGGATTTCTTAGACGTAGCTTTTACATAGAGTATATCAACATAACTACCTCTTAACTTCTAAGAGTAGACGGAATCATGAAATACTACTACATGTATATTTCATACATAGAATCATGCCAAAGGAAGGAAGAGGTTCACATACCTCGCGACGATTGTCGACAAGTAGCAAAATGCTCCAAAGTACTTCAACCTTGAGCTATTCCATTCTTCAAGTAGGATACGCTATACTTAGTACTTCAACCTATAATGGTCATAACATGTCCATTAACCTCTAGGCGTAGAATATTCTAAGTGCAAAGTCACTAAATTCTACGGAAAATCGGACAGCACTTCCTTTGTTTCTACATACTTTGCCACCTTTTTCAAGGCCGAATTCAATAACCAAACACGCCACATTTAAGGCCCAACAATGCAATTAACAATAGGGGATTACACGCCTACTAGACGTGTAAAATTCCGCCCCACAATTGATATCAAACTAATACAACAACAAGTGTAAATCCGACAATCTTAGGCTACAACAATACCAATTCTTATCCAATTTCCTTTTCAATCCAAGTTGTTAGCATGACATGATATCAAGTCGCAATCGATTATAACTACTATAGTCTTCAAGTAAGTAACATGCGACGATTCTAAATACGACCAAATTGTAATCCAACTTCAAATGGCTAATATGTCATTTCGGATTTTAGGCTACAACAATCCATAACACTTATAAAACTTCAACACATACTTCATGCTAGTAAAATGTAAGGCTAACAATAATATAAAATCTTGTAACACTTAAGAGACAAGATTATTACCTTAACGAATCTTAATCCAACTCCAAATCCGAAGTCGCTCCCTAGCAACTTAGAGCCCCTCTTTGACACTCCAATCCACTACTTGAGACCCTTAGAACAACACCAACAATTTCCTTCAATCTTCTAACCAAAACCTAGTAAGGCAACTAGGTTTTCATTTTGCGACTAATACGAAAACTCTCTTTTTCCGGGATTTTTCTATTGAGATACACTTACAATACACTCATGAACCTTGGTTTAAGGTGTGGAGCTTAATGGACAAGAAACAAATTTTTTTCTTTTCTAGGATGCTTGAACCCGAGAGCAACATCTAGGTGTTCTTCAAATTCTTGAAATTTTTTCTAAGTGTTGGACTATGTCTTGCTACTAGTATTACTATATAGCACAATGGAGGGTCAATATGCAAACAAATGGGTGACTTGGATGAGGTCTTACTAAATATCAAGACTTTGTGGACCCTTTGACTTAGTCAATTTTCTCAAGCTCACTACTTGCAAGACTTAGTCATCCTACAAAGGTCAAATGACCTTTTAACCCTTGCCTAAATCGTCCAAGGCAACTCTAAGGGGGGGTGACACGTGTCGCCCTCCCATTCGTCACAATATTACGTTTTCCGACAATTTCATAATTATGATAAATTTTTTACAAGTCTCAAATCTTAACACTTGTGAGTTCTTACGTACGTTCTTAAAGCATGTCCTGTAAATACGGGGTGTAACATTATTATTGCTTTTTGTCTTTCTTATTATCATTTGAATGACTTATCGGTCTAGGATTCATGTCATTTAGTTTCGGTACTATAATTGGTATGCTCGAGCCTTAGGGTGTCAGGTGCCAGTCACATCCCAAGGTTGGGGTGTGACATGAAAACTACATGGGTTAAAATAAGATACGAAAATCTAACTTATGTATACTATTAATGTGGTGTGCTAGGATATAATGATAAAACTTTTTTTCTTTTTTCGGGTAAATGGTAATATTATTACTAAGAAAAAACTGGAAACTTACAATCTATCATTGAGGGTTCTCAATCCTCAACGTAGCAAAAAGCAAGAAATGAAGGAGGGAAGGGGTGTTCAGTCAGAGGTGACATTACAAGAGGGGATTAAATCATAAAGAACTCTATATGTTGTTGTTTGAACTTTTGCCACAACTTCCACCACTGTTGACCTAGTGTCTGCAAATAGCATTTCATTCCTTGCTCTCCAAATCTCATATACCACTATGCAAAAAGCTAGTAGGATGGCTTTGGATCGAATGCTAGTCCCACGGTGTTCTTTCTTGATCCACTTGAGTGCACTTTCAATTGTTGTCATTTCTCTTCTAATTTCCAACCATTCTTTTGTGTGCTTCCAAATCTTGTGAGTGAAGGGGCATGAAAAGAAGAGATGAGACCTTGTCTCATTAGCACGTTTGCAGAATACGCAAGTTTTATCTTCTATGTTGAGGAAGGAGAGAGTATCTTTGGTAGCAAGACGTTTCCTACAAGTGAGCCAAACCGTGAATGAGAATTTAGGAGGAATGTAACCTTTCCATATTTGAGACATCCAAAGCTTGTGTTCTCTCGAGTGCAAGAGCGTCGTACACAAGACCCGAATCAAATCTTCCATTGATGCAACACTTTTCCAAGCCGGCAATAGTGTTACCTTGATTCCCAAAGATGCTTAAGAAAGTGTCACGGATGCAACAAAGCCTCTTGAATAAAGGAGAATCTCTAGAGCGTACCTCATAATCCCAAATGGATTGATTCCTTAAGTAGTGGCTATTGATCCATTGAACCCATAATGTATCCGCCTTAGTGTGGGCTTGCCAGATGGATTGAGAGAGTAAGGCGTGATTCCATACCTTGATGTCCATGAGGCCTAAGCCTCCCTCAGATTGAGGCACACAAATTTCATCCCAAGCGACTTTAGGTGGCTTGCCACCCCATAAGAACTGGATGCAAGCAGAACGAACCTTGTTGAGCACTGATGAGCTAATGGGTAGAGCTCGGAACCAAAAGCTCTCAACCCCTTGAACCACCGATCTGATGAGTTCCAATTTACCCGCATATGAGAGCGAGTGGTGTCCCCATTTCTGAATGTATCTTGAGATTGCACTAGTGAAAGGGGTAAACTGATCCACAAAGACAGAGATCAGAGACAAAGGGACACCTAAGTACCTCACAGGAAAGACTCCTGAAGGGCAGCCAACTCTTGCCAAGATCAAGTCGCGGATAGAATCTTGCACTCCCGCAATGTAGATGGATGATTTTGACGGGTTTAGTGTTAGGCCAGAAACCGCCTCCAAATCTTCAAGACAATCCATAAGGACACCAACGGAAGATAAATCACCTTTGGCAAAGAGCATAAGATCATCTGCAAAGGCAAGGTGAGAGACGCCTAGTCTTTTGCACTTAGGATGAAAAGAAAAGGATCTATCCGAAGTTTTGAGCTTGAGCAATCTTGATAGGTATTCAATGCATAGGATAAAGAGCATGGGAGACATAGGATCACCTTGCCTCAAGCCGCGTTTACCCGTAAAGTAGCCATGTAACTCTCCATTGATTGAAAGTGAGAAAGAAGTTGAGCTTACACATTCTATAATCCACCTTATAAATCTGTCAGAACACGAGACCTTTTAGCACCGGTCGAGGAAATTCCAGGAGACTGTGTCAAAAGCTTTCCGAAGATCTATCATGAGCATACACCTTGGGGAAATTCTAGTTCTGTTATAGCCTCTCACGAGTTCTTGGGCAATGAAGACATTTTCAACCATGTTTCTTCCTTTCACAAAAGCACCTTGGCATTTATCAACTAAAGAAGGTAGAAACCTTGCCATCCGGTTAGCTAGTATCTTGGTAATGATCTTGTATACCACATTTGTTAATCCAATTGGTCTAAAGTCACTCACCTTGGGGTCCCGATCAGTTTTGGGTAGAAGGGTGATTATAGTATGGTTCACTTGCTTCAAGAGCACACCGGAAGAGAAGAATTCTTGTATACTCCTTACTACATCATATCCCACATCCTTCCATCTATTCTTGAAGAAGGCGGCTGAAAAACCATCCGGGCCAGGTGCTTTGTCATTGCCAATATCAGATAGAGCATCCCAAACATCCTTTGGGGAGACAGGATGTAGAAGTAATGAACCATCCTCCTCCCCTAGTTTCGGACCACAATCAAGAACCGCAAGATCGATGTTTGTTGCGGGTCGAGAGGAGCCAAGAAGTCCTCTATAGAACTCAACCAGCATGCCTATTACTTCACCGGGAGATGTTGTGGTATTACCGTTGTCCTTTACAAGATAAGTAATCGAGTTCTTAACATTGCTTCTCTTGATCAAACTATGGAAGTATTTGGAGCACCTATCACTTCCAATCAAATGTTTTTGCCTCGCCTTTTGTCTTAAGAAGTGTCTCTCGGATTCAAGGAGGTGATTGACTTTAGCTCTTAAGGACTTGACCTTGGCTTTTAAGTCTTCATCAAAGGGATTCTCCATATGCTCATTTATAGCCTCCTTAAATTCCATGTTAGTCGCATTTGCTCTTTGTTCAATACTCCCGAATTCACTAGAGTTTAGAACCATGATGGCTTTAACGACTTCAATTTTGTGACCAATTTGAATTGGGCAGTTCCAAAGACACGCTGTCTCCAGAATGAAGTTAGGATGTTCTCAAAGGCGGGGTGTGAGAGCCACATGTTCATAAACTTGAAAGGCCGTTTCCTAATACTACAATATGTAATTACCGAAGCAATCACGGGGCAATGATCCGAGACTGGTTCCATAGGCAAAAAGCTTGCAGAGCATTCAAGGTTCAAGTCACTCCAATGTTGGTTCATTAACACTCTATCAAGCTTGGACCAAATTGAGCCATTCGTCCAAGTGTAGTAGGACCCCTTAGAAGGAGTGTCATCAAGTCCGTGAGCAATGCAGATTCTCCGAGGTCCAAGTGCATAAGGCGTGAGTGGAGGACCATCGGCCTTGTCTTGAGGGTAGCAATAAGTGTTAAAGTCTCGATGATCATCCAAGGCATGACAATACGTACCCAGTGGTGAGGTGGTGCCAAAGTTTCCTTCGTTCGAAATGCTATAGACAGGATACACAAACGTAGCAAGAAAGGACACGAGAAATGTTACAACGTGCTTGGACATGGATATGTTGAGAGTCCATACCAAGCATCACAACTAACTCGGAGGGTGTCACGACCGACCACGGGCATGGTGCCTTACCCCGGGCACCCTAGTGATAAAACATCAGAGAACAACCAGCGGAAATAAAACATACAGATATGAAACAAGATAAAAGAAAACAGGCTAACCAAAACGGTTGCCTTTTTGCATATATATACAGAAATTTGAACAGTTACATCCTTTACAACCCTGCCCACAACAGTACTACATACCTCTAAGAGTGTAACAACAACTATGTAGGGACAGGGCCGCCATACCACGAATGTACAAGAACCTACAACTCGTGGAAACATACAAAAGATAAGCCTCGGAGAAGCGGAGCTTCCTAATCTGTTGTTGTGATCCTATGAGCGAGGATCAACAACCGATGTACCTCTACTGCGGCATGAGCGCGGCCCGAGGAGGTCGATCTAACAGTACCAAGTATGTGGCGAAAATCGTAAATGAAATCATAGTAGTCTATATAAAACAGGAGACATATATGATAACCAAACTACAATACATAATATGCGATCGCGTCAGTCGGGGACTCACGCCTCAAAGTCATCACTCAAATATAACTATGGGTCTCATGCCCGCACATCAATCATGCACGTGGAACACCTTCCCGCTGGCGATCTACGATAACCACACCAAGGTACACATGAACACGTGTCCTACGTGTCATAAAAACCGTCTGAGAAAGTCTGAAGGCTAACTACGGATACCAAGCCGCATCATCAATGGCGGGCAAGTCGAAAGCCAACTACCGATACCAAAGCGTACCAACAAATCTATATAACCATACCACGAAGTGACCGGGCAAGTCGAAAGCCAACTACCGGATACCACTGCGCCACGTGGTGGCGGGGCAAATCTGAGACTAACTACGGATACTGGCCGGAATCACGAGACCGTCCAAACCGAGCGGGGCAAGTCGAAGGCTAACTACGGATCTGGCCGAATCAGCACGACCTCGAGGCAAGCGAACGAGCCACTACGGATACCAAGCCAAATCGGTAAAACCTCGTGGAGAGCTAGTCCATGGAATAATAATCACGAAGCGTGCAGTGGAATGCTCGTCGCTGCCGTGCGTCCAAGTAAGATCATAACAAATCAAGGCCCTCATCGAGAGGCGGTGGTATAGAAATACAATACTAGCGACAAGGCTATCACACGCAAACATAGGCAAGTTACACACAACTCAAGGTACTTTCATTTTATGCCAAAGTCGGTTTTAACCCCAAAGTACTACGTCGTTAAATTCTTTTAAAAGATCCATTTCTTTTACAAAGGTCACCCGCCCGTATTATCAAAATAGAGTGACTGGCATTTTAAGTAAACCAAAACAACTTCCATACTTTCCTTTTTAAACCAAATTAAGACAATACCATGCCCTTTTTAAACCAAAACACTTCCCCTTTTAAAATCAAGTAACAACATTCTTTTCCAAAAGTTCAAGTTGCCTAATTTCAAATACTCAAGTCTCTTATTTTCGAAAGATTTCATAGCTCATAGTCTTAATCACTTAACAACGTAATCTCTTTTAAAACAATTTGAGTAACATAAGTCTATGTGTGAGTAGGTTATACTTGTTTATGACAATCTTATTAAAGCAACCATGATCTAGGAAATGTAATACAATTTTGTCTTATCTTAGCTTCTATGCAGATGGAAGTTTCTACTGGTTTTGATAATAATTAATTAGTCAATACATTTTCCTTTATTAACGCTGCAGTGGTTTGTTCGATACTTATTCTCATTTCCGAAATCAATATAACTTATTCCTTTTTAAAACCCAATTACCCATTTCTCATAAATGCGGTTTCACAACTTTTAACACAAACCAAGTCCGTAGCATTTCACATCAAGTCATTAATAAGTCAAGTCTCTTATCTTTTAAAAACCACAACCTATTTCTTTACCTACATAAAGTTGTTATAACAAACTTCCCATAAAGCCGTTATAACACTTTATGTTTTAAACCAACCTACTTCGTTTAGCACACGTACGTCTACCGTACTACATAGTTTACACAATCATGCTAGAAAAGATAGGAAGAGGTTCACATACCTCGCGACGATTATCGACAAATAGCAAAAAGCTCCAAAAATCGTAATCACGCTAGCCTTTTCCACCCTTCAAATAGAATACGCTACTCGCGATCTTGACTATAATGGCCATAAGCGTCTATCAACACGGATCTCTTCGTAGAACAATTCTAGGTAAACATTTCCTTATTCTACGGAAAATTGGCGGACTCCCCATGACCACATAAATCTCCGCCTCACAACAAGGCACGCTGCAAACCAACAACTCGAGGGGTTACACGTCTAGCCGGACGTATACAACACTGCCCCCACAAAAATACTACAAGTCTACTGTAAATACAGTCCGATGTAAATACCGTTCAATTCTTTTCAATCATCCTTCCAATACATATATACTCAATTCTAAGTTACTACAACATGTAATATCCAATTATAATAGAAGGACATAGATCATTACCTCGATAAGCCCAAAATTATCCAAGTTTATAAGTCGATCCTGAGCAACGTTTAGCTCCTCATTTGCACGCTACGATAGCTCCAAGAAACCCTTAGAAGTTTCCAACCAACTTACTTAATACTTGACCCACTATGAAGATTTTCCCGTGGTTTCGCTTTGTGACTAAAGGGAATAAAGTAGTATTTAGGGCTTTTAGTATAGAGGTAACTTGGGAATACAACAAGGGATTTAGGCTAAGGTATTTGGCATAGTAACAATACTAGAAGACAACTTTTCTACCAAGGGGTATTTCGACGAGACAACTAGGAAGGGGAGAGTGCTTGGACGAAAGCTTCCAAAAAGGGGAGCTTGGGAAAGCTCTACTACAAAGGGAGGATTTTGTGACTTGGAAGTGTTAAGTGAATGAAGAAGTCTTGCACTGAGAGGGGTATTTATAGAACCTTGATGGCCAAGATTAAAGCAAGTGGAGGTGTAGATTAGATAGCTTGTGTGAGTGGAGTCTTCCACCAAGTGTCCACCACAAAATTGGGACATATGTCCACCACAACATTGGAACATATGTCCACCACAATGAGCCATGTGGCCATCCACATGGCTCACAAAACCGTCCACCTACTACTCCCACCCACCAAAATATCTTGCAAGACTTGACTAATTGACTTGTCCACTAGCCCAACATTTTCGTCCAAACATGCCACCTAAGGGTGACACATGTCGTCCTCCTATTGGTCCAAAATATTTCGTCTCTCGGAAAAATCCATAATCGGTTAAAATATTAAAAACGTAGAATTTCCTTACAAGGTTCGGAATCTTTTAGTTGAAAGTTCACAATTTCATCCTTAACCTAATTAGGGTTTGTACAAATGTACGTACGTCCTTACATACATACTCTGGAACTACGGGGTATAACAGTCTCCCCTCCTTAGAAACATTCGTCCCGAATGTTCCTTCTAAATCGATCAAATCGAAGCGACATAGCTCGCTAACTTAAACAATTTGCAAATGCCACACATGGCCACAATATAACACACGCGAAAAACCCAAATCCAAGCCAACGAGGATTCACCTCTAAGATGAAAAACAACACTAACTCTCACTCCTGGTCCAAAGGATACTCTCTTCACTTCACAAAACAGATCACTTCCGACCTCTTAACACACATTCACTTCCTTTCTTACTCGTCGTACCCTTCTCGTATACCCGAATTATTTCTAGTACACTTACCACACTCCCTTCATCACTTCAGTTTCCAAAACCTTGGAGTCACTACCTCCAAACTTGGTCATCTTACTAGCCTCAAATTCCTTTAAGGCCATTCCCGGCCTTCACGATCCGATTCTGGTCGAACATATCCACGAACTCATACGATGGTTACCTAAACCTGGGCCTAGAACCCTCGTGACCCTACCACCTGGCGGGAACACCTCGAACTGACCCCACCTCATACCGGGCTACGGGTTGACCCGCGAATGGTCTCCAACCCGACCCATAATCGCGCCAAACTCTTGTTCCCTGATCCGGAACAATCTTACTAATTCACGTCATGAAAGCTACCACTTCCGTCTCACACTACCCATGAAATTATCACACAAAACTCCACGTATACCATGCACTCCGACAAGGGTTAACCGTAAAATCCTTTACTCAAGATGGCCTTACATCTAAGGTCTCAACGTGTAATATTCTAAGGTTCACACCTTCAATGTCCCCATACTTATTCTTTCAACTAACCATGTTTTCTAACTCACAAATAACACAACGCTATCCGTACATAGCACACAATAATAAGATCATCATATCAAGCGTACTAAACTCTAGAGGGTTAAGGTTATACCTGAACGATTCCAAAATAAGTGATTCAAAGGACATTAAAATCGGGATCTTCCAGCGACCTCTGTGGTGCTGCGGTATATGAACATTACGCCTCGATATTGAAGGTGAAGAACCCGCAACTGATCCCGTAGTCTGTGCTATCCCACTAGTGCCACCTCCGGTCGGACAGTTTCTCGCATAATGGCCCTGCTGGCCGCATGTAAAGCAAACTCCCAAACTAGCACGACACTCCCCCTTATGGATTTTACCGCAACGGCCACCGAGGTAAGGGTGGCCTCATCGCCAACACCACTACTCCCCGAAAACTGAACCCTGAGCCACGACTGCTCACGAATACTCCGGCGTCCACGAAGGCGTGGAGGACCACTCTGGCTGGATGAGGTATATATTTCTGCTTTGTGGAAGTGCACGCCTCGAAAGTTACTAAAGGACCTGCTGTCTTGGCCTCTTATGCGATCACGGTCCTACGTCGGTCTCTACGTTCCTCCATCCACGTGCGTAAGCTGTATCGGGCAATGTCCATGCCGGTGAAGAGCTACTCTGTGCAACCCTCCGCTAAATAATCGTCAAGTCTCGTGACATATCGGTCACCCTATCCTCCATATGCGCCACTAATGCGGGGACATACTGAGCTAAGAGTGAAACTACCTGCTGTACTCCCGACCGTCGCGGATTCGCCTTAACGTCAAAAATCGCCGGCGGCGAGCCCTCGCATTGCGTGGAGGCAAGAAATGTGCAAGAAATGCCTCGAGAACTCGTCCCACACGGTGGAGCGCGTGCTCCCCGGTGCTCGCGAATCAAACGATCATTGCGGTATCACGTGGCCGATCACGAACCTAAGACCGACTTCGGTATCGAAGCCTTGATCACTCTCATGATCGCTATGGCGTCGGATGAACTCCTGCGGATCATCCTCGGGCCTCGACCGTAGAACTACGGCGGTGCGGCTCGAAAATCTCGTAGTCTCGAGCTATCCGATCTAGGATGAACCACGGGTGCTCTTTGGGCTGCTGCGTCGGCTATCGCCGTGTCGCCACGATCACGGCTAATGGCGGGCCGTCTCCGTAACCCGTCTCCTCTTCTCGGTGTGGGGGTGGAGGCTCAGATATCGTGGCCTCAGTAGCTACTGCTGCTGCTCTAAACTCTGCTGGGGTTGGCGGCATCGTAGAATCCACCGTCTGTAGCACCACCTCGGGTAAAGACTGGGCCTCTGTCCTGGTAACCCTCCGTGCTCTACTCGCAGCTCCCTCTGGTGCCTTGCCCCTCCGGGCTCTGGTTGCCTTGCGTGGAGGCATAGCTGATATAAAAGAATACGTCGGAGGAGTCGACTTACGACCTGACTCTAAGGCACGATCTCGAGTGAGAAGAATAGAAACCAATCCTAAATGTCCTGCGGCCTCACGATTATAGATGTGGTGCACAACACACCGATAATCAAGACTACACTGAACACGGTGCTGTAGACACTTTTACGAGGACTAAGCGCTGCGATACCACTTTTGTCACGACCCGACCACGGGCATGGCGATCGTGCCTTACCCTGGGCACCGTAGTGATACAACATCAGAGAAAAACCAGCGAAAATAAAACATACAGATATGAAACAAGATAAAAGAAAACAGGCTAACCAAAACGGTTGCCTTTTTGCATATATATACAAACATTTGAACAGTTACATCTTTTACAACCACCTTGCGATTACTCTGGACCTCAAGAGTGTAACAACAACTATGACGGAGACGGGGGCCCATACGTACCACGAATGTACAAGAATCTACAACTCGAGGAAACATACCAAAAGATAAGCCTCGGAGAAACAGAGCTTCCCAATCTGTTGAATTGTGATCATATGGCGAGGATCGACAACCGATGTACCTCTACTGCGGCATAAGCGCAGCCCTCAGAAGGAGTCGATAACAGTACCAAGTATGTGGCCCGAAAATCACGTAAATGAAATCATAGTAGTCTATATAAAGCAGGAGACATATATGATAACCAAACTACGATTACATAATATGTAGCGATCGCGTCAAGTCGGGGACTCGCGCCTCAAAGTCATCGCTCAAATATAACTATGGGTCTCATGCCCGCAACATCAATCATGCGTGGAACACCTTCCTCACCGGCGATCTCGATAACCACACGAGGAGTACATGAACACGAGTCCCGCGTGTCATAAAACCGTCTGGGGAAATCACGAAGGCTAACTACGGATACCAAAGCCGCGTCAAGCGGCGGGGCAAGTCACGAAGCCAACTACGGATACCAAAGCCGTACCAACAAATCTATATAACCATACCACGGTGACCCGGGGCAAATACGAAAGCCAACTACGGATACCACTGCGCCACGTAGGCGGCGGGGCAATCTGAAGACTAACTACGGATACTGGCCGGAATCACGAGACCGTCACAAAACTGAGCGGGGCAAGTCTGAAGGCTAACTACGGATACCAAGCGAATCGACCACGACCTCGGGGCAAATCACGAGCCAACTACGGATACCAAGCCGAATCGGTAAAACCTCATGGAGAGCTAGTCCATGGAATAATAATCACGAAGCGTGCGGTGGAGTGCTCAATCGCTGTAGATGCGTCCAGTAAGATCATAACAAATCAATGGCCCTCGTGAGAGGCGGTGGTATAGAAATACAATACTAGCACGACAAGGCTATCACACGCAAACATAGGCAAGTTACACACAACTCAAGGTACTTTCATTTTATGCCAAAGTCGGTTTTAACCCCAAAGTACTCGTGCGTTAAATTCTTTTAAAAGATCCATTTCTTTTACAAAGGTCACCCGCGTATTATCAAAATAGAGTAGTGACATTTTAAGTAAACCAAAACAACTTCCATACTTTCCTTTTAAACCAAATTAAGACAATACCATGCCACTTTTTAAACCAAATCACTTCTCTTTGTAAAATCAAGTAACAACATTCTTTTCCAAAAGTTCAAGTTGCCTAATTTCAAATACTCAAGTCTCTTATTTTCGAAAGATTTCATAGCTCATAGTCTTAATCACTTAACAACGTAATCTCTTTTAAAACAATTTGAGTAACATAAGTCTATGTGTGAGTAGGTTATACTTGTTTATGACAATCTTATTAAAGCGACCATGATCTAGGAAATGTAGTACAATTTTGTCTTATCTTAGCTTCATGCGGATGGAGGTTTCTCTTGGTTTTGATAATAATTAATTAGTCTATACATTTTCCTTTATTAACGCAGCTGCGATGGTTTGTTCGATACTTATTCTCATTTCCGAAATCAATATAACTTATTCCTTTTTAAAACCCAATTACCCATTTCTCATAAATGCGGTTTCACAACTTTTAACACAAACCAAGTCCGTAGCATTTCACATCAAGTCATTAATAAGTCAAGTCTCTTATCTTTTAAAAACCACAACCTATTTCTTTACCTACATAAAGTTGTTATAACAAACTTCCCATAAAGCCGTTATAACACTTTATGTTTTAAACCAACCTACTTCGTTTAGCACACGTACGTCTACCGTATTACATAGTTCACACAATCATGCTAGAAAAGATAGGAAGAGGTTCACATACCTCGCGACGATTATCGACAAATAGCAAAAAGCTCCAAAGTACTGTAATCCTGCTAGCCTTTTCCACCCTTCAAGTAGAATACGCTACTCGCAGTACTTCAACCTATAATGGCCATAAAACGTCTATCAACTTCTGGATCTCTTCGTAGAACAATTCTAGGTAAACAGTTCCTTATTCTACGGAAAATTCGACAGCACTCCCCCCCCCCGCAACCACATAAATCTCCGCCTCTAACAAGGCACGCTGCGAACCAACAACTCGAGGGGTTACGTCTAGCCGGACGTATACAACACTGCCGCCACAAAAATACTACAAGTCTACTGTAAATACAGTCCGATGTAAATACAGTTCAATTCTATTCAATCATCCTTCCAATACATATATACTCAATTCTAAGTTACTACAACATGTAATATCCAATTATAATAGAAGGACATAGATCATTACCTTGATAAGCCCAAAATTATCCAAGTTTATAAGTCGATCACGAGCAACGTTTAGCTCTAATTTGCACGCTCAGATAGCTCCAAGAAACCCTTAGAAGTTTCCAACCAACTTCACTTAATACTTCAACCCACTATGAAGATTTTCCCGGGTTTCGCTTTGTGACTAAAGGGAATAAAGTAGTATTTAGGGCTTTTAGTATAAAGGTAACTTGGGAAAACAACAAGGGATTTAGGCTAAGGTATTTGGCATAGTAACAATACTAGAAGACAACTTTTCTACCAAGGGGGGGGGGGGGTATTTCGACGAGACAACTAGGAAGGGGAGAGTGCTTGGACAGCTTCCAAAGGGAGGGGAGCTTGGACGAAAGCTCTACTATAAAGGGGAGGATTTTGTGACTTGGGAGTGTTAAGTGAATGAAGAAGTCTTGCCTGAAGAGGTATTTATAGAACCTTCAATGGCCAAGATTAAAGCAAGTGGAGGGTGTAGATTAGATAGCTTGTGTGAGTGGAGTCTTCCACCAAGTGTCCACCACCAAATTGGGACATATGTCCACCACAACATTGGAACATATGTCCACCACAACAATGAGCCATGTGGCCATCCACATGGCTCACAAAAACCGTCCACCTACCTACTCCCTCTCACACCAAAAATATCTTGCAAGACTTGACTAATTGACTTGTCCACTAGCCCAACATTTTCGTCCAAACATGCCACCTAAGGGTGACACATGTCGCCCTCCTATTGGTCCAAAATATTTCGTCTCTCGGAAAAATCCATAATCGGTTAAAATATTAAAAACGTAGAATTTCCTTCACAAGGTTCGGAATCTTTTCCGTTGAAAGTTCACAATTTCATCCTTAACCTAATTAGGGTTTGTACAAATGTACGTACGTCCTTACATACATACTCTGGAACTACGGGGTATAACAAGGGGTCCCATAGTACTAGCAATCTACCGCCATCAATGAAATCTATGTTGGAGCAAAATTTCCAAGTACAGAATCTTTGAGAAGCAAAAGAGTCCATCCGCAATCGGTTGAATTTAGTTTCTATTAGGCAAATCAAAGCCACATCATGCTGTTTTGCAAGCCTACACACAAGAGTTTGTGTGGCTGCCCTATCCCTCTGTCCGCAAAGACCACGGACATTCCAACAAAGAATTTTCATTAGGAAACATTGGAGGGTTTAGTAGCACCCCCCCGCTTCGCATTTCTTGCCAAACTGCTATTTCTCCTTGGAATGACTTCTGTCCATCCTTCATCCTTGTCATTAGAAGCCAAGGAAGGGGTCTTAAAGTTGCTATGCTCACCGCGCTCAAAGTTTATGCAACGTGTTGCGAGGATAAGCTCTTCTTTAGAATTCCTACAAGAACCCACGTCTAGAGGAGTCTGCGGGTCAGAAGATGTGCTCCTTCCAGATTGTAAAGTGTCTTTACTTAGCCTCTCTTGTTGTACAATAGCAGTGTAGGGATGCTGATCAGAGGACCCCTCAAGTGATACCCGTAAGCTCGAAGAGCCAGGAGGACACGCAGCCGGAGGGATTTGAAGGTTTAGTGCCTCCCCAACACTTCCGGAAATATGCAGAGCAGTTAGTTCATCTTCGATTGTCGGGCAGTTTAACTCCAAATTCTGTGACCGGTTCTTTACTAACATCAACTTCCACCAAGACTCTTGCATAGTTCATCTTAGACCTTTCCTTGGTAAATTGATCCGTGTATAGAGGCTTCCCTACACGTGATGCAATCTTACTAAGGCCTGAGGCACTCCAAACCGAAAGGGGGATGTCATGGAAAGTGACCCAAATCGGGATATCCATGAATAAGTCATCCGTTAGTAAAACTCCTTTATCAATTGGTTTTAACATCATAGTTTTGCCAAAGGCCATATAAGGGCCTCCGTGGAGCACATTCGTGCGTTCCTCCTCCGTCATGAATTTGAATATTGTCCATCCTTTGCCGTATGGGATGATACGACACTTAACTCCCCACCCCTTTACAATAGAATTCAGCGTTTCTCTTCCCGGGAAAGGACCCGTGAAGCAGCCTATGAGACAATATCCCCAGGTTTCAATGAACGGGACTTCATCCGTAGCTTCTAGTTCTACATCTTCTCCTTGTTGATCAATGAAATGAAGTTTCATTCCTTTTGCTTCAAGTCTGGAACCCGCAAAGACTCCCGCATAGGTTTTCTTTTGCGGATTGGGGCCATTGCGTTGAGAGGGGGGTACTTCACCCTTTGAAGTCTCACCGGATGGTTGCGTGTTCTGAAATCTGGGATTATCAGTGGACATGTTGTCTACTGTCCTTCTAGGTAGTGTAGACTGAGGGATAGGGTTAGAGGGGGTGGAACTTGGGCCCGCATCTGGAGATAGTATGTGAGTGCCATTTGGGAGGGTAGGGAAAGAGGCGGGCATTTCGGGTGAGGGTGATGTTATGGAAGGGGGTGGGGGTGTGTCATTATGAAATCTGGGAGGTATTGAGGAGGTAGATGAGGAGAGAGGTGGAAAGTTCTTATCGTTTCCATTGTCCAAGGAAGAAGTAAATGAAAAGGGAATATTGGGATTCTTATGTTGAAGTCCGTTTAGAAAACTGGTAAGGGAGGGGAAGGGATGGTTCGTGGTTCTAGGAGGACTCAAAGAAGGCTGGTTATTAGAGATGTGTGACTCTTTGGCATCCGCGCAGGTAGGCTGCCCATTCAAGACAATAGACTCTTTGTCTCCCGCGCCAATAAAGAAAGGTAAGTTACTAGGCTTCTTGGGAATAAAAGACCCTTCGGTATCCACAACATGTATTGTACCTCGAGGTCCAGAAGTAATTGTAGACCCATGGATACCCTCCTGACCCGCCTTGCTCTTTTGACCCGTGACCCGACCCGGTTTAGGCCCGAGAATACCTTCATGCAAAGTTCCGCCGATTGAAATCCCTCTCCCAGAATTTCTAGCCTTTCCGGCTCTTCTGGACAATAAACCTCTAAGAGATGAGTTTTTAATGCTTCCGTGGTTACCCTTCTCTTCCGTAGTGGTCCCGGAGTTCACAGAATTATCCGCTTATGTATTTCCATTCTTAGGAGAGGATGGAGTGTCTGTAGTTGTCCGAACATCAACAGAATTGCCGGGAGCTTTGGAGGGGGCATTATCCTGAGGCTTGTGGACAGAGATAGGGGTATCATTCATAGTTTTTTCACCTTCACACTTGCTTCTGTCCGGGATAGCAACCTCTATACTTTTTCCCCAATCATGAATCTTTTGTAACGTAATATCGTCCACCACATGTTCTAGTGGAATGCGCATATCAGGAGTGACATGTACTAACACCGTGGGGTCGGAGATTGCTGGAATTAAGTTCTCTTTAACAATAGTTGGACTTCCACCATTCTTTTTCTTTTTCTTGGATCTAGATTTCGACGAACCTCCGGAACCACCGGAATCATTGCTAGAACGTGTGAACCATTTTGTCTTTCTCATGTCATGTACTCAAAACGTAGATTATTGAAGAATCAATTGAGAGTGAGAGAATAGGAGGAGAGGGAAGAACAAAAACCGTGAGGAGCAACCAAGGAGAAACGTTGAGAGCGTTTTCCTTAGTGAGAGAAACTTCTCTCTAACTCCAATAATACTTAGATATAATGATAAAACTTGTGTATGAAAAGCCAAGGACATACGTTCATACACTTTTAAAAATGATCAATTTGGGACATGGTTAAATGCAGAGAATCATATTCTTTCCTTATAAATTCAGAGGCGTCAAGGGATAAACACAACTTATAGGCATCCTATGGTGCGAAATCAAGACCCAAAATGGTTGAGGGAAGAAGAATTGCAAGAATGACAAACAATGTACTAAACATGGAAGAATGAGCTGAGGTAACTAATATGCAAGGTCAAAATGAATCAAAATGGAAGAGAATTATGGGTTTAAATGAGAAAGACGATGAGGTACTGAACACAGATGAATCAAACCAAACGTGGTCTATGGACGTAATAAATTATGGATCATGAAATTGAAGAATAATGGTGTTGGGAATATTGCTGGAGAGGGAACTTTTGTTATGATCTCCATACAATGTTTGAATACGGCATTGGAGAAGAAATACGTGCGCTTAAAATTTCCAGCTGATATAAATATATTTGTCGACACAATAAGAGAAAGCGAGGATGTTGGCTAGCTTAACACGAAGGAGTTACAAGAAAACAGAATCACCAAGTATGTACTACTGATCTTGCTCCACATATTGAAGTCTCGTCTAATATATTCATGATTGCACTACAAGAAAAATGACATACGGTAACAGTACAGTTTTTCCCTTGACTTCTTGGTCAACAAACACATGTGTGTGACAGTTATTTAAACTGTCATCAAATTATGACGGATATTTATACCGTCACATGTTGTGTGACGATTTTATAGTGATGACCCATTTTGTTTTCAGTTGACCTGACCCAACAGACCTGGTCCAAACAAAATAAAAAAGACCAGCCCATTATTTGGTCTGATCATAAAATAAAAATAATTAAAAAGCAAAAGATAAAAACTAAAAAAGGAATGTTGAAGTTGTCGGTCATTGTTGCCCTAGTTGCTGTTCTCTCAACTCTTCGATTTCTTCAGCAAAGACTTCATTTCTAGTGTTGTGAAAGTGATGAGAAGCCGTTAATGATGTTGGATTCTCTCTTTTCTTGTTGATTTTCTTCGAATTCAGTTGCTAACTGGCATTTCCCTTTCATTGATAGCTTCAAAATAACAAATTTACATTTGCAATATATAAACCCTAGTTTTTTTCCCCTTTCTATTATGCCTTCATGTTTTCTCGATGTTGTTTTGATGTATGTCCATATTCTTCCTTATGTGTTTTGACCTGGTTTGGTTTCTTCTATCCAGTATTATTGAAGTATCTGACTTTGTTTATGATAGTTTGTGGTACGTGAGAGGGCTTGATATGATTGGTACAATTTAAGTTGAATATTCATAGTAAAATGACATATTTTGTAGGTAAATTATGAATTTTGATTGTAACAAAAGGAAGTGGGTGGAAGCTTTCACTCCCTGGAAGAGGGAGCCAAATGAGGCTTCATACAGTGAGTTTCAAAAAATTCTGCTCTGCTTTTTTTGATATCAGAAATTCATTTATTTATGTTGTTTTGTTGTAAAATTATGTAGGTCCTGATGTTGTAATTGAAGCAACACATTTGAGTAGAATGGAACAAGATGTTTATTTCTATCCTCTAAATTTGCACTTAAATATTTACGCCAAGAGGGCTGCTTTAAAAGTTTCCACATCTATCGTCAGTCTTGAATCATACTCGGGTATTTGTTCATGATAGTTTTTTTTCTTTTCTCATATTTATTGCTTCTTTTTTTTCGTTAAGAATTCACTATCATGACTTACTCACTCTATTTATCTTATTTTGCTTAGGCTTGTGCTTTGTCTTGAGTCGAGGGTCTCTCGAAAACAGTCGTTCTACCTACCAAGGTAGATGTAAGTTCTGCGTAGACTCTACCCTCCCCAGACCTCACATACTGGGATTTTACTGGGTATGTTGTTGTTGTATTTTTTTGAGCTAATGGTCTGATTTAAAAGGTTCTAATTTTTTAATTAATATTCTTGATTTCATTTAGTTATGTAACGTTTTCCTTTTATCTTTAGTTCAATCTTTTTGTCTAAACATGGCATATTTGATTGTGAAACCTGAATCATAGGAATCTTTGCTTAGATATATGCATATCAGATATGACATCTCAATTAGATGTGATGTTGTTTGAGCTTCTCGTTTGCGCGCTTTGGCTGGTCTATTAAGAAATTTTGTTGTTCCGTTTATAAATATGTCAATAGTTTCTTAAAATTTTGAATTTGTCCCTGCCTTCCTTTCTAGGTTAGCTGTTATTGTTAATTCTTATTTCGTGTCTACCCTTCAGAATTCTTGTCATGTTTTTAAATAGTATTAAAGAAAGTTGGGATATTTTTCGTCATTATTAAACAAGATATGTCATAGCATGTTTGAATCTTTTTTTTTTGAAAGTCTCCGAATGTCCAAAACAAAAGGATCTCATGTATGGAGTATTTTAATTATGAGCATGTCCTAAAATACCTCCATTTCTGATTTCTTGGAGATTGTTAGGGACGAATGTTGTTGGAGTTATTACATGAATTCGGTCTTCTTGTTGGTCTTGGCCGAGATCATGCATTTCTTTTGTTTGGGGAACATTTTATTTTGTAAAACAATTCGTAAATGTTTTAATAATGTGTATTAAAATGATTTGATTAATTATTTACATTTTAGTTACAATATGCTATTTTCCCACCAATTTTACTATTATTGAAAATTTTAAAAAAATAATTAATTAAATTAATTATTAAATAAAAAACAATTATTTTATATTTAAATTAATTAAATTCAAATTTATTTTAAAATTTCCCGTCAAAAATAAATATTAAATTAATAAAATTCAAATATTTTACCGCCAATTTTTTTAAATACCCGGGGATTAGTCAAAGTCAACGACTAAATGTGTGACGGTTTATGCCCGTACATATTATGTGACAGTTATTTAAACCGTCATCTATAAAGGACCTACCGTGACACGGGCTACAATGACACTTACAAAAACTGTCATTCACCACCTTCGATGACAGCTTTTAACCGTCATCGTAGGTCATTTATCTTGTAGTGTTGTTTCTTTGAAAGAAAAAATTGTTTTATTTTAACCAATGAATAATAATTATAATGAAGGGAAAAAGGAAAATGACTGGCTAGACAAATTTGTGGTTCTGATGGGTTAAATAACGATAAGGAGATAAAGGTTTTTAATGAAAAACTTGTGGAGTTTATTGATGCAGAAAAAGGTATACAAAAACATTGGAGATAAAACGAAAAAGTGTGACTGATTTAATTATTGATATGGAAACACAAAAGAATAAAATCATGGTGGAGCGGGAGGCCAGCCCTAAATGACTTCCCTCTCCACAATGAGGGTTATGGTGTGGAATTGTCGAGGATTGGGGGATCCTTTGACAGTTTCCTATTTGAAGGAGACAATGCGACTCCACTCCCCAAATTTAATTTTTTTAACTGAAAATAAAAATAGAGATAGAACAATTAAGAGGGTTCAGAGACACTTAAATATTGCACATGCTATAACGGTAGAGCCGGTCGGATTATCAGGAGGCATAGCTTTATTTTGGAATGACGACATCAAGGTATGTGAATCACATTCGTATGTGAATCACATTCTTCTCCTTTTTATTGTGGTTACACAATGGATGTACGTGAATAGTAATGTCACGACCCGTTCCGGGGCCCGTGACTGGTGCCTTACCCGGGCACCCAAGTAGTCATACATCAGAGTAATCAGCGGAACATAATACAAGACAAGAAACATTATAAAAATAGAGACAGTTTATCCGATGAAAAGCTTGCCTTTCGGCATATATATATAACCCAAGTTTTGCAGTTACATCCCAGTATGCACAATAGGACTACTGGACCTCAAAAAGTAAACCACTATGGCGGGACGGGGCCCGCCATACCTGAATGTACAAAACTATCTACAATACAGGAGATCATACCTAAAAGTAGAGCCTCGGAGAAGATGGAGCTCGACAACAAAGCAAAGATCCTAAGGATGTGGATCTAGCACTGCTTGCCACTTACGCGGCATGAACGCGGCCCGAAGGAGGTCGATCTAACAGTACCAAGTATGTGAAGCGTAAAGTACTTAAATGAAATCATATCACTTTAAAACCAATTTTACAAATATGCACGAAACAACCAATGTAACGCGCATAGTGCGCATCATAAACAAGAGCAACAATAGGTAAGCGTAGCGAGTCTTTTCTAGGTGTGAATGATCGAGCGGGGCCACTCGCCCATATTATCATTATGCAAGCCTAATCACGGACTCCGTAGTCCGCATAGGCCACTCGTAGGCCGCGTGAGGTATAACCCGCGTCGAGGGTAGCTACTCCTCGGCGTCGTCTGGACTCGTTGTCGCGTGGCCACATAGGCCGCGTGAGGCATAACCCGCACACTAACACGGAACACTCGTAGCTCGCATAGGTCCCTGGACCCGCATGAGGTATTCTCGAATCATGGTCCCGGACCGCTGAGTCTACCCGCGTCGGAGGCGACAACCCGGTATCATCTCAAGAGGTGAGTGATATAGTACTAACATAACAACTTATAGTTAAACAACATAAGCACAAGTAAGCCGACCTCTTTACACAAGCGTTACAAGATACTAACACGTAGCATCATCACAATATGTCTACTCATCAAAACCATCTTTTTATACCTTTCAGAAATCAATGCAAGTCTTTTATAAACACATAAGTAAACTGTTCCTTTTTATAAAACTTAAGCCGTTATACTTAACTTCCCATAAAGCTAGTATAACCCTTAAGCTTCTTGTTTTTAAAACAATTATTCTTCTTCTTTCAAAACTGATTTATAATTCTTTTTAAAAGACTTCAAGATCTTTATTATTCAGGCTTAAGTCAAAAGACATTGCCGTAAGACTACGTTCAGTTAACACACGTACGTCTACCGTACTATATATATATTTAAAATATCATGCTTAAGAGTATAGGAAGGATCACATACCTTCTTGGCGAAATCCACCTGCCAAGTCGAATATGTCGCGCGCAGAGAATCAGCCTATAATAGTCACAGACATCTATCAAAGTCTAGACTACTCTGTAGGTCATTCTAAACAGAGGGTTCTCAATTCTACGGAAAGTCGGGCAGCACTTCCCTACCCGGTGAGCTATATAAGTCTACTGTGAAAACAGTCCTATGTAAGTATAGTTCAATTATTCTTCTTTTATACCCTTCTACTGTGATAACAGTTCAATTCTATTCTGTAATAACCTTCTAAGTATTTATACTTATTCTTATACTTCTACAGTATGCATCCTCTAATTATAAAAGAAGGGTAAGTTTATTTACCTCAATAAGCCCAATAATATCCAAGTATAAACGTCGCTCCTGAGCAAGGTTTAGCTCCTAATTTGTACGCTCCGATAGCTCCAAGAACCCTTAGAAGTTCTTCACAACTTCTACTAAGTACTAAGGGATTTGGGCTAGGGTATTTTGGGCATTATAACAATACTAGAAGGCAACTTTTCTACCAAGGGAGGGGGGGTAGGTTTCGGCTAGGCTAGGGGGAGGGGTTGCCTCGGCCAAGCTTCACAAGGGGAGGGGGGAGTGTTTGGACGAAAATGCTCAAGGGAGAGGGGAGGATTTTCAAGACTTGGAGAAAGATTTGTGGATGAAGAACTCTTCATCTTAAGGGGGGTATTTATAGGTCAAGAAGTGGCCAACCAATGGCCAAGATTAAGCCATGTGCTAGGCAAGTGTAAGGTCAAGATTAGGGCAAGTGTACCTTATCCAACTTGCACACAAAATATCCTACCAACTCCAAGACAAAATAGTCCATCCATTCGGCCCTATACCGCCCACACATCCATCAATTAGAGGGTGACAAGTGTCGCCCTCTCGTTGGTCCAAAGTGTTACGTCTCTCGGAAAAATCCGCAAAAATTAGAAATGGCATAGCCGGAATTTACCCTACGCGAGTCTTGTAAGACGTTTCGTCGGAAAACGATTCTTTGTGAGAGTTGTGCCCAAAAAAACGTCTTGGCCTAAACTTTTAAGACTAAACTTTCGTACGTACGCCCTCACGTACATACTCTGGAAATACGGGGTATAACATTCTCCCCTCCTTAGAAACATTCGTCCCGAATGTTCCTTCCCAAGACAGTTAACGATAAGATACCTCGCCACTTAACAGTTTGCAAGTGCCACACATGGCCACAATAACACTTAAGCAAAAACGATAATGAAAAACCAGCAAATAGGAAAGTAAGTTACCTGGAGGTGTGGGGAATAAGTGAGGATACCTCTGCCTCATGTCCTCCTCAGCTTCCCACGTCATCTCCTTCCTGAGCTCGTTCCGCCACAGAACTTTGATGGAAACCACGTCCTTGGTCCGCAGACGCCTAACCTGACGATCCATTATCGCTATGGGAATCTCCTCATACGATAACCCCTCGGTCACCTGGACATCGTCAATCGGGTGCACCCTAGATGGATCCCCGATACATCTCCTCAGCATAGAAACATGAAACACCGGATGCACTGCCTCCAGATCGGACGACAGATCCAACTCATAGGCAACCTTGCCTACCCTGCGGACAATCGTCGGCCCGATGTACCTTGGTGAGTTTCCCTTTCTTCCGAATCTCATCACACCGCCATGGGTGACACCAGAAAACCCAATCATCAACCTCGAACTCCGGATGCGACGGCGATGATCTGCGTATGACTTACTCGACTACGAGTATCGGCAACCTCTCTGGATAAGCTTCACCTTATCCATCGCTGCTGCGCAAATCTGGTCCCACTAACTGCACCTCGCCCACATCGAACCAGCCTATCGGCGATCTGCACTTCCTCCCATACAATGCCTCATAAGGCGTCATCTGAATACTGGAGTGGTAGCTATTATTATATGCAAACTCAACTAGAGGCAAATGATCCTCGGCTACCCACGAAGTCGATAACACGGGCTCGCAACATATCCTCGAGAGTGCGGATAGTGCGCTCGGCTGTCGAATGCAATGCGTAGATGGAATGCGATGCTCGAGCTCACTGCGTCCCAACCCATACGGAAGGACCTCCGAAGTTAGTAAATCGGGCTCCTCTGCATGCGATATGATCGAAATAGGGACTCCATGCGATCGGCGATCTCTCGGATGTAAAGTGCGGCATAATCCTCGGTAGAAAAAGTCGTCTGACGGAAGAAAGTGGGCTGATTTCGTCGACTGTCGGCGATAACCCATATAGAATCATGTCTCCTCCGAGTGCGAGGCAATCCTGTGATGAAGTCCATGTTGATCACCTCGGCTTCGGTCGGGATCTCTATCGTCAGTAACAAACCACGGGCCTGCGGTGCTCTACCTTCACTGCGACAACACGTGCCTTTGAGCTACGAACTCTGCAGCGTCCTCTTCAAGCCATCCCACCAATACACCGATCTAAGGTCGTGGTACATCTTGGTCGACCACGGATGGATAGAGTAACGCTTGTGTGTGCTTCCCAGAACCTCTTGCCAAGTCTGAAACATCTGGAACACACAACCTGCCCTCAAACCTTAGCACCCCATGGTGCTACCTCAAGGACCCTTCCTCACGAAGAGCGCGTCACGATGCGAATCAAAGCGGATCCTCGAGCTGTTGCCTCTTCCTCGCCGGCGATGGAAGACTCGGCAACCTCACGAACTCGAACCCGCTGCTATCGGAATCAATCAAGCGGACACCAAGGCTCGCTAAGCGATGCAAATCACGAACCATGCCCTCCTCTCTGTTGCGCATCGATAGGCTCCCATCGACCTACGACTAAGGCATACGCCTAACATTGGCCTTCCCGGGTGGTACAGGATATCAACATCGTAATCCTTAAGCAACTCTAACCACCGTCTGCATCGTAAGTTCGACTCCTCTGGTGAAGATATCTTGGAGGCTCTTGTGGTGCGTATAAATATCCACGTGAACCCCATACAAATAGTGCCTCGGATCTTGGCGTGAATCACGCGCGACTCCAAATCATGGGTGGGGTAGTTCCTCTCGTGTTTCTTAAGGTGTCGGGATCGTGCGCTATAACTCTACCTGCTGCATCAACACACATCGGCCCGATGCGGCGCGTCACAATACACGACATAACCATGGACCTGCGGAAGAGTAAAGCGAGGCGGTCGTCGGTCTCTTTCAATTCGGAAACCACGCTCCTGACATCGGATCCATGAAACTTAGGCGCCTTACGAGTCGGCCTAGTCAATGGTGCGAGAGATAGAAGCAAACTTCTCTACGAACCGTAGATAATAACTGCGAGGCCCGAAAGCTGCGAACCTGCATCGGAGTAGTAGGTCTAGGCCAAGTCTCATTGCCTCGATCTTGGCGTATCCACTCGAATGCCATCAGCCCGACAATATGCCCAAGAAAAGCCACGAAGTTAACCAAAACTCACATTTGGAAAACTTGGCGTACAAGCTTTGGTCTGGAGAACTCGGCCAAGATCGCCGAATGCTCGCGTGCTCGCTGCTACGGCGAGAATAAACCAAGATATCATCGATGAACACTATCACAAGCGTGTCCAAAAATGGTTTGAACACTCGGTTCATCAAATCCATGAATACCGGAGCATTGGTCAACCCAAAAGACATGACCACGAACTCATAATGCGTCTGGGTCGGAATGCGATCTAGGGACATCCGCCTCTTTGACTCGCACTTTGATGATAGCGAACGGATCAATCTTGGAGAAACATCCGCTCCACTGGCCGGTCGAACAAATCATCAATCACGGGAAGGGTATACATTCTTAATGGTCACCTTGTTCATTGCTGTAATCAACACACATGCGCGTCGAGTCCTTCTTCTTCACGAACAATACGGCGCCCCGGGGAGAAACACTAGTGCGATGAAGCCGCTTCTCCGGCAAATCTCTCGGTGGTCCTTGACTCTCTCAACTCGGCGGTGCCGTTACGTATGGCGGAATGGAAATAGGCGAGTGTGCGGCAAGACATCTATACAAAACTCAATCTCCTCTCGGGAGGATACGGGAGGTCATCCGGAAACACGTGCGGGAACTCTCGACTCTGGAATCGAAAATCTGGTACGCGGCTTGATATCAAACACGACGAGATGGTAGATATACCCGCCTGCACCATCTTCCTAGCCTTGAGGTAAGAAATAAACTTACCGCCGGCGTCTGATGTTCCTCCCACACAACCGGCTCGCCGAAGCTGGAACCGTACTACTCTCTCGGCGATCTACATTGGCGTAGCAAGAAGCTAGCCAATCCATCCCGTGATCACATCGAAATCGGTCATGTCCACTCTATCAAGTCGCCTGAGTCGGACGTATATAGTCACTGGACAAGCCCTATATACCGCCGAGCTACCACGAATCACCAGCTGGCGTAGCTACCTCGAAAGGGTCTATGGACTCGGGCTCTATCCCTATCCTACTAGCGATAAGGGAGATATATGGGGCAGTAGAACCGGATCTATCAAAGCATACCATCGAATCGGCCCGATAAGGTACGTGGCGACATCGGTGAGGCCTCACGATCTGCCGGTGGACAAGGCATAAATGCGGTTACGAGGACCGCTAGAAGCTGACCAGCGCCACGACCTGCCGCGACCCGCTGGTCCATGAGTACCTTGCCCTCGGGGCGAGTGGCTGTCGGGGATGAAGCGAACGAGACCAATGGTGAGCCTACCACCAGCGCCCGGTCGGACGGTCCTCGCCAAAGTGACCTGCGGCCCTGGCGTAACAAGCTCCAGTAGTACCACACTTCCGTAATGGGATCTGCATCGGCCACCCTGGGGTGGTCCGATCGGCGATACCTCTTTGCTCACGGGCGTCACGAAGCCACGGGGCCTGAGTGCGCCTCGAATACTCTGTCTTGAGGGCGGTGCGGGAGTGCTCTGAGTGGTGTGGTGCAAATCTAGGCTAACTGGCGAGGCCGCCCACGATAGCCACGAGAAGACCCTCCGATCTGGCCTTCCTGCTGTCTGTCGACTCGTCGGCTCTCGCTCGCCGCATCAAGTGCGTGAGCTGCATACGGGTAATATCCATGCACGGTGAAGAGCCACACCGCACAAGACTTCGGCCATATAATCATCTAGCGGTGGCGTAACGATGCACCCTTTCCTCCATATCTGCTACCAGCGAGGACATATCGAGCAACGAATCAAACTCGGCGTTGTACTCCCTAACGGTGCGTCCTCTGCGCCTCGGCAACAAATATCTATCGGCGTGCCCTCGCCATCCGTGGAGGCAAGAAGTGAGTGAAAGGCCTCGAAAACTTCGTCCCATCTGCTGGAGGCGCATGCTCTCCGGGAAAGCTCGCGAATCAAACCAATCATTGCGGTATCACGCGGCCGTCGCGAACCGAGTCACGGACTCGGTCTCTGAAGCCTTGATCACCGCGTGATCCTTCGTAAGCGGCGGATGAACTCCTGCGGATCATCCTCCGACCTCGACCCGTAAAACTACGGCGGGCTACAACTCAGGGAAATCCGTAGCCTCAAACTATACGCCTCGGGTGAACCACGGGTGCGGCCCGAAGGCTGAGCTGCGCGTCGGCTGTCGCCGTATGCAGCCACGATCACGGCGATGGCGGGCCATCTCTCGTAACCCATCTCATCTGCTCCGGTGTGGGGTGGAGGTGTATCTTGTGGTCTCTCGGCCCGCTGCTGCGGCCTAAACCCTCGCGGGTCGGCGGCGTCGTGGAACCGCCGTCTCGGGTATAGGCGGGCACGAGCCTCGTGACTCGGTGTCATACTAGCGGCTCCTCATTTGCCTTGCCATACGGGCGGGTTGCCTTACGTGGAGGCATAATCATTCTGAAAGGAATACGTTAGAGGGTCGACTATAACACGACTCTAAGCACGATCTCGAGTGAGAAGAATGGAAACCAATCCTAAATATCCTATAGCCTCACGATTATTGGTGTGGTGCGCAACAGCGATAATCAAGACTACTAGATACGATGCAGTAGACACTTTCCGAGGATTAGCGCTCGATACCACTTTTGTCACGACCCGTTCCGGGGCCCGTGACTGGTGCCTTACCCGGGCACCCTAGTAGTCATACATCAGAGTAATCAGCGGAACATAATACAAGACAAGAAACATGATAAAAATAGAGCGGTTTATCCGATGAAAAGCTTGCCTTCGGCATATATATATAACCCAGTTTTGCGATTACATCCCAACTGTACAATAGGACTCTGACCTCTAAAAAGTAAACCACTATGGCGGGACGGGGCCGCCATACCTGAATGTACAAAACTATCTACAATCTGGGGAGATCATACCCAAAAGTAGAGCCTCGGAGAAGATGGAGCTCGACACCAAAGCAAAGATCCTAAGGATGTGGATCTAGCACTCTTTGCCACTTACTGCGGCATGAGCGGCCCGAAGGAGGTCGATCTACAACGGTACCAAGTATGTGAAACTGTAAATTACTTAAATGAAATCATATCACTTTAAAACCAATTTTACAAATATGCGAAACAACCAATGTAACCGCACATAGTGCCACATCATAAACAAGAGCAACAATAGGTAAACTGTAACAGGTCTTTTCTGGGCTGCGAATGATCGAAGCAGGGCCACTCGCCCATATTATCATTATGCAAGCCTAATCATGGACTCCGTAGTCGCATAGGCCACGCGTAGGCGCGTGAGGTATAACCCGCGTCGAGGGTAGCTCCTCGGCGTAAATCACTGGACTCGTTGTCGCGTGGCCACATAGACCGCATGAGGCATAACCCGCACACTAACACGGAACTCGTAGCTCGCATAGGTCCCTGGACCCGCGTAGGTATTCTCGAATCATGGTCCTGGATCGCTCGAGTCTACCGCGTCGGAGGCGACTTAACCCGGTATCATCTCAAGAGGTGAGTGATATAGTACTAACATAACAGCTTATAGTTAAACAACATAAGCACAAGTAAGACTGACCTCTTTACACAAACGTTACAAGATACTAACACACATAGCATCACAATATGTCTACTCATCAAAACCATCTTTTTATACCTTTCAGAAATCAATGCAAGTCTTTTATAAACACATAAGTAAACTGTTCCTTTTTATAAAACTTAAGCCGTTATACTTAACTTCCCATAAAGCTAGTATAACCCTTAAGCTTCTTGTTTTTAAAACAATTATTCTTCTTCTTTCAAAACTGATTTATAATTCTTTTTAAAAGACTTCAAGATCTTTATTATTCAGGCTTAAGTCAAAAGACATTGCCGTAAGACTACGTTCAGTTAACACACGTACGTCTACCGTACTATATATATATTTAAAATATCATGCTTAAGAGTATAGGAAGGATCACATACCTTCTTGGCGAAATCCACCTGCCAAGTCGAATATGTCGCGCGCAGAGAATCAGCCTATAATAGTCACAGACATCTATCAAAGTCTAGACTACTCTGTAGGTCATTCTAAACAGAGGGTTCTCAATTCTACGGAAAGTCGGGCAGCACTTCCCTACAGGTGAGCTATATAAGTCTCTTGTGAAAGCAGTCACATGTAAGTATAGTTCAATTATTCTTCTTTTATACCCTTCCACTGTGATAACAGTTCAATTCTATTCTGTAATAACCTTCTAAGTATTTATACTTATTCTTATACTTCTACAGTATGCATCCTCTAATTATAAAAGAAGGGTAAGTTTATTTACCTCAATAAGCCCAATAATATCCAAGTATAAACGTCGCTCCTGAGCAAGGTTTAGCTCCTAATTTGTACGCTCCGATAGCTCCAAGAACCCTAGAAGTTCTTCACAACTTCTACTAAGTACTAAGGGATTTGGGCTAGGGTATTTTGGGCATTATAACAATACTAGAAGGCAACTTTTCTACCAAGGGAGGGGGGTAGGTTTCGGCTAGGCTAGGGGGGGGGGGTTGCCTCGGCCAAGCTTCACAAGGGGAGGGGGGAGTGTTTGGACGAAAATGCTCAAGGGAGAGGGGAGGATTTTCAAGACTTGGAGAAAGATTTGTGGATGAAGAACTCTTCATCTTAAGGGGGGTATTTATAGGTCAAGAAGTGGCCAACCAATGGCCAAGATTAAGTCATGTGCTAGGCAAGTGTAAGGTCAAGATTAGGGCAAGTGTACCTTATCCAACTTGCACACAAAATATCCTACCAACTCCAAGACAAAATAGTCCATCCATTCGGCCCTATACCGCCCACACATCCATCAATTAGAGGGTGACAAGTGTCGCCCTCTCGTTGGTCCAAAGTGTTACGTCTCTCGGAAAAATCCGCAAAAATTAGAAATGGCATAGCCGGAATTTACCCTACGCGAGTCTTGTAAGACGTTTCGTGGGAAAACGATTCTTTGTGAGAGTTGTGCCCAAAAAAACGTCTTGGCCTAAACTTTTAAGACTAAACTTTCGTACGTACGCCCTCACGTACATACTCTGGAAATACGGGGTATAACATTCTCCCCTCCTTAGAAACATTCGTCCCGAATGTTCCTTCCCAAGACAGTTAACGATAAGATACCTCGCCACTTAACAGTTTGCAAGTGCCACACGTAGCCTGATAACACTTAAGCAAAAGCGATAATGAAAAACCGGCAAATAGGAAAGTAAGTTACACGGAGGTGTGGGAATAAGTGAGGATACCTGCGCCTCATGTCTCGCCGACTTCCCACGTCATCTCCTTCCTGAGCTCGTTCCGCCACAGAACTTTGATGGAAACCACGTCCTTGGTCCGCAGACGCCTAACCTGACGATCCATTATCGCTATGGGAATCTCCTCATACGATAACCCCTCGGTCACCTGGACATCGTCAATCGGGTGCACCCTAGATGGATCCCCGATACATCTCCTCAGCATAGAAACATGAAACACCGGATGCCGCCTCCGGATCGGACGGCAGATCCAACTCATGGCAACCTTGCCTACCTGCGGACAATCGATACGGCCCGATGTACCTTGGTGAGTTTCCCTTTCTTCCGAATCTCATCACACCGCCATGGGTGACACCTTGAGAAAACCCAATCATCAACCTCGAACTCCGGATCGAAGCGGCGATGATGCGCATGACCATGCGACTACGGTGTCGGCAACCTCTCTGGATAAGCTTCACCTTATCCGGCACTGCTTGCGCAAATCTGGTCCTACTAATCGCACCTCGCCCACATCGAACCAGCCTATCGGCGATCGCACTTCCTCATACAATGCCTCATAAGGCGTCATCGAATCGGAGTGGTAGCTATTATTATATGCAAACTCAACTAGAGGCAAATGATCCTCGGTACCCACGAAGTCGATAACACGGGCTCGCGACATATCCTCGAAGTGCGGATAGTGCGCTCGGCTGTCGAATGCATGCGTGGATGGAATGCGATACTCGGGCTCACTGCGTCCCCAAACCCATACGGAAGGACCTCCGAAGTTAGCGTGGCGGGCTCATCATGCGATATGATCGAAATAGGGACTCCATGCGATCGGCGATCTCTCGGATGTAAAGTCGGCATAATCCTCGGTAGAAAAAGTCGTCCCGACGGGAAGAAAGTGGGCTGATTTAGTCGACTGTCGATGATAACCCGTATAGAATCATGTCTCCTCCGAGTGCGAGGCAATCTGTGATGAAGTCCATGTTGATCACCTCCCACTTCGGTCGGGATCTCTATCGTCAGAACAAACCACGGGCCTGCGGTGCTCTACCTTCACTGCGACAACACGGGCGAGCTACGAACTCGCAGCGTCCTCTTCAAGCCATCCCACCAATACCGATCTAAGGTCGTGGTACATCTTGGTCGACCACGGATGGATAGAGTAACTTGTGTGTGCTTCCCGAGAACTTTGCGAAGTCACGAAACATCTGGAACACACAACACGCCCTCAAACCTTAGCACCCCATGGTGCTACCTCAAAGGACCCTTCCTCACGAAGAGCGCGTCACGATGCGAATCAAAGCGGATCCTCGAGCTGTTGCCTCTTCACCTCGCCGGCGATGGAAGACTCGGCAACCTCGCGAACTCGAACCCCGCTGCTATCGGAGAATCAATCAAGCGGACACCAAGGCTCGCTAAGCGATGCAAATCACGAACCATGCCCCTCCTCTCTAGTTGCACATCGATAGGCTCCCATCGACCTACGACTAAGAGCATACGCCTGACATTGGCCTTCCCGGGTGGTACGGGATATCAACATCGTAATCCTTAAGCAACTCTAACCACCGTCTCGCCGTAAGTTCGGCTCCTCTGGTGAAGATATCTGGAGGCTCTTGTGGTGCGTATAAATATCCACGTGAACCCCATACAAATAGTGCCTCGGATCTTGGCGTGAATCACGGCGCGACTCCAAATCATGGGTGGGGTAGTTCCTCTCGTGTTTCTTAAGTTGTCGGGATCGTGCGCTATAACTCTACCTGCTGCATCAACACACATCGGCCCGATGCACGGCGCGTCACAATACATGACATAACCATCCGGACCTGCGGAAGAGTAAGAAGCGAGGCGGTCGTCGATCTCTCTTTCAACAATCGGAAACCACGCTCACAAGCATCACCATCTGAAACTTAGCATACGAGTCGGCCTAGTCAATGGTGCGAGAGATAGAAGCAAACTTCTCTGAACGCCGATAATAACTGCGAGGCCCGAAAGGCTGCGAACCTCAGCCGGAGTAGTAGGTCTAGGCCAAGTCCCGATCGCCTCGATCTTGGCGTATCCACTCGAATGCCATCGGCCAAACAATATGCCCAAGAAAAGCCACGAAGTTAACCAAAACTCACATTTGGAAAACTTGGCGTACAAGCTGCCAGTCTGGAGAACTCTCGGCCGATCCTCAAATGCTCGCGTGCTCGCTCTGGCGAGAAAAACCAAGATATCATCGATGAACACTATCACAAGCGTGTCCAAAAATGGTTTGAACACTCGGTTCATCAAATCCATGAATACGCGGAGCATTGGTCAACCAAAAGACATGACCACGAACTCATAATGCGTCGGGTCCGTAATGCGATCCTAGGGACATCCACTCTCGACTCGCACTGATGATAGCGACAGATCAATCTTGGAGAAACATCTCGCTCCGCACTGGTGGTCGAACAAATCATCAATCACGGGAAGGGTATTCGTTCTTAATGGTCACCTTGTTGGTGCTGTAATCAACACATGCGCGGCGTCGTCCTTCTTCACGAACAATACCGGCGCCCCGGGGAGAAACACTAGGTCGATGAAGCCGCTTCTCGGCCAAATCTCTCGGTGGTCCTTGACTCTCAACTCGGCGGTGCCATTACGTATGGCGGAATGGAAATAGGCCGAGTGTCGGCAACATATATACAAAACTCAATCTCCTCTCGGGAGGATACGGGAGGTCATCCGGAAACACGTGCGGGAACTCTCGACTCTTTGGCGGCCCGAAAATCTGGTACGCGACTTGATATCAAACACGAACGAGATGGTAGATATACCCTTCGCACCATCTTCCTAGCCTTGAGGTAAGAAATAAACTTACCCGCCGGCGTCTGATGTTCCTCCCACACAACAAGCTCCTCAGAGCTGGAACCGTACTACTCTCCGGCGGTCTACATTGGCGTAGCAAGCTAGCCAATCCATCCCGTGATCACATCGAAATCGGTCATGTCGACTATCAAGTCGCCTAGTGCGGCGGTATATGGTCCCGGACAAGCCACATATACCGCCGAGCTACCCGAATCACCCGGCTGGCGTAGCTACCTCGAAAGGGTCTATGGACTCGGGCTCTATCCCTATCCTACTAGCAATAAGGGAGATATATGGGGCAGTAGAACCGGATCTATCAAAGCATACACATCGAATCCGAGCGATAAGGTACTCGTGGCGACATCGGTGAGGCCTCACGATCTGCCCGGTGGACAAGGCATAAATGCGGTTCGAGGACCGCTAGAAGCTGGACCGCGCCACGACCTGCGCGCGACCGCTGGTCCATGAGTACCTTGCCCTCGGGCGAGTAGCTGTCGGGGATGAAGAACCGGCAGCGAGACCGTAAGGTGAGCCTACCACGGCCACGCCCGGTCGGACGATCCGCCAAAGTGACCTGCGCCACAATCGTAACAAGCTCCCGGCGATACCACACTTCCGTAATGGGATCTACGCGTCGGCCACTGGCGGGGTGGTCGTCGGCGATACCTCTCTTTGCTGCGGGCGTCTGAAGCCACAGGGCCTGATGCGCCTCGAATACTCTGTGTCTTGAGGGCGGTGCGGGAGTGCTCTGGTGCCGTGGTGCAAATCTAGGCTGCTTTGAGGCCGCCCACGATAGCCACGAATACCCTCCGTCTGGCGCCTTCTGCCGCTGTCTCAGTCAACTCGTCGGCCTCTACGCTCTTCGCATCCAAGTGCATGAGCCTGCATACGGGTAATGTCCATGCACGGTGAAGAGCCACACGCGCAAGACTTCGGCCATATAATCATCTAGCGGTGGCGTAACGATGCACCTGTCCTCCATATCTGCTACCAACGCAGGGACATATCGAGCCAACGAATCAAACTCAACGTTGTACTCCCTAACTGTGCGTCCTCTCTGCCTCAGCAACAAAAATCTATCGGCCCGTGCCCTCCTCATCTGTGGAGGCAAGAAGTGAGTGAAAGGCCTCAGAAAACTTCGTCCCATACTGCTGGGCGCATGCTCTCCCGGGAAAGCTCGCGAATCAAACGATCATTGCGGTATCACGCGGCCGATGCGAACCGAGTCACGGACTCGGTCTCGAAGCCTTGATCACCGCGTGATCCTGCATGGCGGCGGATGAACTCCTGCGGATCATCCTCTGACCTCGACCCGTAAAACTCTGGCGGGCTACAACTCAGGAAATCCCGTAGCCTCAAACTATCTGCCCTCGGGTGAACCACGGAGTGCGGCCCGGGCTGGAACTTCCGCATCGGCTGTCCTCGTATGCAGCCACGATCACGGCGATGGCGGGCCATCTCTGTAACCCGTCTCATCTGCTCCGGTGTGGGGTGGAGGTGTAAATCTTGTGGTCTCTCGACCAGCTGCTGCGACCCTAAACCTCTTGGGTGTGGCGTCGTGGAACTCGCCGTCTCGGGTATAGGCGGGCACGAGCCTCGTGACTCTCGGTGTCATACTAGCGGCTCCGCCATTGCCTTGCCGCCACGGGCGGGTTGCCTTACGTGGAGGTATAATCATTCTGAGAAAGGAATACGTTAGAGGGGTCCAACCTATAACACAGCTCTAAAGCACGATCTCATAGTGAGAAGAATGGAAACCAATCCTAAATATCCTATAACCTCCTGATTATTGGTGTGGTGCACAACACACCGATAATCGAACTACTAGATACGATGCGTAGACACTTTCAGAGGATTAAGCGCTCGATACCACTTTTGTCACGACCGTTCGGGGCGTGGTCGTGCCTACGGGCACCCAAGTAGTCATACATCAGAGTAATCAGCGGAACATAATACAAGACAAGAAACATTATAAAAATAGAGACAGTTTATCCGATGAAAAGCTTGCCTTTCGGCATATATATATAACCCAAGTTTTGCAGTTACATCCCAACTGTACAATAGGACTACAGACCTCTAAAGAAGTAAACCACTATGGCGGGACAGGGCCCCGCCATACCCTGAATGTACAAAACTATCTACAATACAGGGAGATCATACCCAAAAGTAGAGCCTCCGGAGAAGATGGAGCTCCCGACACCAAAGCAAAGATCCTAAGGATGTGGATCTAGCACCTGCTTGCCCTTACCTGCGGCATGAACGCAGCCCCCCGAAGGAGGTCAGTACAACAGGTACCAAGTATGTGAAACTGTAAAGTACTTAAATGAAATCATATCACTTTAAAACCAATTTTACAAATATGCACGAAACAACCAATGTAATCGCATAGTGCGCATCATAAACAAGAGCAACAATAGGTAAGCGTAATGTCTTTTCTAGTGCGAATGATCGAAGCGGGGCCACTCGCCCATATTATCATTATGCAAGCCTAATCTCGACTCCGTAGTCGCATAGGCCACTCATAGGCCGCGTGAGGTATAACCCGCATCGAGGGTAGCTACTCCTCGGCATCGCCCCGGACTCGTTGTCCGCATGGCCACGTAGACGCGTGAGGCATAACCCGCACTAACACGGAACTCGTAGCTCGCATAGGTCCCTGGACCCGCATGAGGTATTCTCGAATCATGGTCCTGCATCACGCTGAGTCTACCCGCATCGGAGGCGACTTAACCCCGGTATCATCTCAAGAGGTGAGTGATATAGTACTAACATAACAGCTTATAGTTAAACAACATAAGCACAAGTAAGACTGACCTCTTTACACAAACGTTACAAGATACTAACACACATAGCATCACAATATGTCTACTCATCAAAACCATCTTTTATACCTTTCAGAAATCAATGCAAGTCTTTTATAAACACATAAGTAAACTGTTCCTTTTTATAAAACTTAAGCCGCATATCTTGTTTTTAAAACAATTATTCTTCTTCTTTCAAAACTGATTTATAATTCTTTTTAAAAGACTTCAAGATCTTTATTATTCAGGCTTAAGTCAAAAGACATTGCCGTAAGACTACGTTCAGTTAACACACGTACGTCTACCGTACTATATATATATTTAAAATATCATGCTTAAGAGTATAGGAAGGATCACATACCTTCTTGGCGAAATCCACCTGCCAAGTCGAATATGTCGCGCGCAGAGAATCAGCCTATAATAGTCACAGACATCTATCAAAGTCTAGACTACTCTGTAGGTCATTCTAAACAGAGGGTTCTCAATTCTACGGAAAGTCGGGCAGCACTTCCCTACCCGGTGAGCTATATAAGTCTACTGTGAAAGCGATCACATGTAAGTATAGTTCAATTATTCTTCTTTTATACCGCCTACTGTGATAACAGTTCAATTCTATTACGTAATAACCTTCTAAGTATTTATACTTATTCTTATACTTCTACGATGCATCCTCTAATTATAAAAGAAGGGTAAGTTTATTTACCTCAATAAGCCCAATAATATCCAAGTATAAACGTCGCTCCTGAGCAAGGTTTAGCTCCTAATTTGTACGCTCCGATAGCTCCAAGAACCCTTAGAAGTTCTTCACAACTTCTACTAAGTACTAAGGGATTTGGGCTAGGGTATTTTGGGCATTATAACAATACTAGAAGGCAACTTTTCTACCAAGGGAGAGGGAGTAGGTTTCGGCTAGGCTAGGGGGGGGGTTGCCTCGGCCAAGCTTCACAAGGGGAGGGGGGGAGTGTTTGGACGAAAATGCTCAAGGGAGAGGGGAGGATTTTCAAGACTTGGAGAAAGATTTGTGGATGAAGAACTCTTCATCTTAAGGGGGGTATTTATAGGTCAAGAAGTGGCCAACCAATGGCCAAGATTAAGCCATGTGCTAGGCAAGTGTAAGGTCAAGATTAGGGCAAGTGTACCTTATCCAACTTGCACACAAAATATCCTACCAACTCCAAGACAAAATAGTCCATCCATTCGGCCCTATACCGCCCACACATCCATCAATTAGAGGGTGACAAGTTTTGCCCTCTCGTTGGTCCAAAGTGTTACGTCTCTCGGAAAAATCCGCAAAACTTAGAAATGGCATAGCCGGAATTTACCCTACGCGAGTCTTGTAAGACGTTTCGTCGGAAAACGATTCTTTGTGAGAGTTGTGCCCAAAAAAACGTCTTGGCCTAAACTTTTAAGACTAAACTTTCGTACGTACGCCCTCACGTACATACTCTGGAAATACGGGGTATAACAAGTAAACAACTATTACTAGTGCTTAGAAAGGATAAACAATAATGAATTACAACAGTTAACAATTTTGTAGCCAACAAGAGTTGTGGCTACAGTAAACTTGAGAGTTTTTAAACTTTGTTCTTGGATGGTTCTTGAGTCCGTCTTGAGTCTTCGTTCCAATTGCAGCAAACTCCTTGAACTTGATAGCCTGAAATCAAGAGATATTAAATCTGGTAATGTTCCAATTGCGCTGCTGAGTCGAGTGATATTCACTATGTCCTTAAGACATTATTGCCCCGTATATATCCTTTTACGATATGGGAAACTGTCTCCCAAGATAAAACAACAACTAACAAATGAGCAAAGAAAACTCAAGTGTTTCTCAAGAAGAACCTTTGAGTGTGTGAAAGAATGCTTAGAGAGAGAATTCAGAAAATCTGAATTATACAAGTGTGAAGTCTATTCTCCAATTGAGCGAAAGCCTCAATTTATAGTTGTGTAAGAATGTCTCTTCAAGTGCCATGTAATGGCCACTTAATTCACCAAGTAATGCAGCCAAATAATGGCTGATTTATGGAGGAGAAACTGGCATCTTAATGCCCCAAAACGTCCTCACAATCAGCCAAACTTTTGGACTTCCGTTCGCACAGACACCGCCTCGTTTGCGCCGCGGCGCCGCATCTCCAGTGTCCAGAAGACCAACCAGCGTCGCGGCCCTTGAGGAGGTGGCGTCATGGCGCCCTGGCTCCGCGGTGATGGCGCGACCCTTTTCCGACTCGTTTCGATCTTACACTTCATACACTTCTTCCTTAATTTACCAACGTGGAACACGTGTCATTTAACCAACGACCATCCATCATTTAATGTCTCAAATGTTTACTCACGTACCAATATCTCTTTCACTAATGGAATTTTACGATACTTGGCACTACGTGTGTGGAAACAACGTTTCCGACGTGCGGGATCCCAATTGTTCGAGTCATAAATAATGGGATAATCTTAATTCCATATTAGTAAATTTCCAACAATCCCCTCTTGAAAGAGATTCTGGCGCACTCACAAGGTGTCTTTCTAGCAATATTTCGGCGGACCGATGTTGCATCTGGATAGGTAGCCGTAGCTTTGTGTTATAACCCGTAGTTCCAGGGTATGTATGTGAGGACGTACGTACGAGAATACGACAGAAATTTTGGAAAGAAAGAAAGATGTGATTTTTCGACGGAAAAGTTTCCGGGTTTTGTGAAGCAAAAAGGTTCGTTAATGGGAATTGGATTCCCAGATTTGGTATTTGGACTTCTTGGATTATATTAGAATTATGAGATTTTATTTTCGGAAATGGTCACGTGGGGCCCACGGGAGAAATTTACGGTTTTGTGGGGCCCACTTTGTTTTTGAGATTTTCGGTATTTTGGATATTTTCGGAAGACGAAATATTTTGGGCAGTAAGGGGCGACACGTGTCACCCCTCGAGTGGCCATGTGGTAGAAATTGGTGGGACAGTGGCTAGCAGCTTGTCGCTGGCCGAAATGGCCATGACACTTGGAGTTGATTTTCGTTGGCCATGTGGTGTGGTGGGACCCACACACACATGGCCCAATCTTGACCACCCACTTGACTTGATCATGACCCTTGATTGTTCTATAAATACCCCTTGATAGCAAGACATAATTTCATCCACACTTAAAAGTTTTCAAGGCAAAAATAATACTCCCTCCTTTGTAGTTCTCGTCCCCCTCCCACTTTGTGTAGTGAAATACTTCATGTATTGTAGTATAATCCCAAATACCTTAGCCTAGTATCCCTAGTTGTATTCCAAAGTTATTTCAATACTAGGAGCCCGGAAATACTACTTTATTCCAATAGTCGCAAAACGAAAACCTAGAAATATCTTCATAACTTGGTTGAAGTGTTTAGAGAAGTTGTTTAGAAACTTCTAAGGGTCGCTTGGAGCGGGTTGGAGCGTAAGGAATTGGAGTTAAACGTTGCCCAGGATCGACTTATAATCTTGGATAATTTTGGGCTTATCGAGGTAATGATCTATGTCCCCCTATTGTAATTGGATATTACATGTTGTAGTAGTTATACTTGAGTATATTATATTGGAAGGATGATTATAAAGGATTGAACTGTATTTACATTGGACTGTACTTACAGTAGACTTGTGTAGTATTATTGTGAAGCAGAATTGAACACGTCCGGTTAGACGTGTAATCCCCTGAGAGTTGTTGGCCTGGTAGCGGGCCTTGATAGGGGAGGAGATTTATGTGATAAGCGGGAGGTCTTGCGAATTTTCTGTAGAATAAGGAATCTTGTATTTAGAATATTCTACGAAGAGAACTAGAAGTTGATAGATGTATTGTGGTTATTATAGGTGGAAGTACTACGAGTAGCGTATTCTACTTGAAGGGTGGAAAAGGCTAGCAAGGTTGTAGTACTTGGAGCATTTTGCTAATTGTCGATAATCGCCGCGAGGTATGTGAACCTCTTCCTATCTTTTCTAGCATGATTGTTGTGAACTATGTAGTACGGTGAGCGTACGTATGTTCTAAGTGAATTTGGTTGGTTTACTGATTTTAAAAGATAAAGGACTTGACTTATATTTGACTTGATATGATATATGAAGAACTCGAATTGTCTAGAAAGTTGTGAAACCTCATTCGCGAGAAATGAGTATTTGGTCTTTAAAAGGAACTTGATTTCTAAAAGAAAAGAGACTTGAGGAATCAAGAGTTTTGGTTTACAAGAGAGCCATGGTGTTGGCTTACATTGGTTTAAAACATAAAGTGTTATAACACCTTTATGGGATGTGAGTTATAACGACTTTATGAAAGCAAAAGAATGGTTGTATCATTGGTTTTAAAATGGTAACTTGATTTAAGTATAAGTTACTTGTTTTGAAAAGAGTAAGTATTTGAGTTTTAAAGTATACTTGATGTTGTTTTAAAAGAAAGGCACTTGGTTTAAAAGTATAGAGTACTTGATTTTAAAAGTCTTGTAAAGGTTTTTGAAAGTAAAGTAATTTGGTTTGAAAAGGAAATGTGTTTTTGATACTACGAGTATTAGTATCTTTTACGTAAAGAGGTATTTTTGAAAGAATGAAAGTGGGTATTATTTTTGGGTTTGAAACCCGTATTGTTGACATAAAATGAAAGTACCTTGAGTTGTGTGTAACTTGCCTATGTTTGCGTGTGATAGCCTTGTTGTGCCAGTATTGTATTTTCATACCACCGCGTCTCTCAATGGAGGGCGGTTGATTTGTTATGATCTTACTTGGGCGTCTGGCGTGTGAGAGGATTCCAGATGCGCTCGCGTTGATAGCGTTATTCCATGGACTAGCTCTCCATGAGGTTTTACTGATTCGGCCTTGGTATCTGGTGGTTTGCTTTCGTACATGCCCCGTCTCGTGGCTGATTCGGCCTTGGTACCTGGTAGTTAGCCTTCGCACTTGCCCGTTCAGTTTAGTGGCGAAGTCTCGTGATACGGCTTGGTACACGGTAGTTAGCCGTACTTGCCGGTCGATTCGTGACACGGCGCGGTACACAGTAGTCGGCTTCGTACTTGCCGTGTCGACCGTGGTTTGGTTGCATAGTATTGTTAGTACGGCCTTGGTATCTAGTAGTTGGCTTTCGTACTTGCCCCGGTCAGTCGATGATGCGGCTTTGGTATCTGGTAGTTAGCGCCGTACTTGCCGTCGGTTGTTATGACACAGTGGGACACGGTGTTCATGTGTATTCCTTGGTGTTGCTATATCATGGCTGGCGATGATGAAGGTATTCCACGGGCATGATTGATGTTGTGGGCGTGAGACCCATAGTTATATTTGAGTGATGACTTTGAGGCGTGAGTCACGACTTGGCGTATTTGCTTACATATTATGTCTTGTAATTTGGTTATCATATATGTCTCTATTTTTTTATAGACTACTATGATTTCATTCTGATATTTTGATTTCACATACTTGGTACTGTTATCGACCTCCTTCGGGCTGCGTTCATCTGCGGTAGAGGTACATTGGTTGTGGATCCTCGCTCATAGGATCACGATTCGGCATTTTGGGAAGCTCCGTTTCTCGGAGGCTCATCTTTGGTATAGTCCCGTATCGGTGTAGTTACTTGTACATTCGGGGTATGGCGGGGCTGTCCGTCATAGTTATGGTTACATTCTTAGAGTGCTGTAATCTTGTTGTGTGGCGGGGTTTGTAAAAGGATTTAACTGTTCGTGGTTGATATATATATGTATATATTCGGGAAGGTGACCGTTTTGGTTGCTTTGTTTCATACTTTATGTCTTGTCTCATGTTTTAGTTTTTATTTCCTGATTTTCTCGATGTTGTATCACTAGGGTGCCGGGGTAAGGCACGATCCACGGGCGAGATCGGTCGTGACAAAAGTGGTATCGAGCGATTAATCCTCGGAAAGTGTCTGAGCCGTGTCTAGTAGAGTCTTGATTATCGGTGTGTTGTGCACCACATCTATAATCGTGAGGCTGCAGACATTTATGATTGGTTTCCATTCTTCTCACTCGAGATCGTGCCTTAGAGTTGTGTTATAAGTTGGACTCCTCGGCGTATTCTTTTCACCCGTTATGCCTACGCAGCGCAACCAGAGCCCGAAGGGCAAGGCGGCGAGGAGGCTGCGAGTAGAGCAGAGGGTTACGAGCCGCAGGCGGTCATTATCCGAGACAACCATTCGGGAGTTCTGCGGCGCTAGCCCCGTGAGAGTTTAGAGCGTGGCGGTAGCTACGAGACCACGATACTGAGCCTCGAGATCCACGGCGAGGCCGAGGATATGAGTTGAGAGATAGCCCGATTACTAGCTAGAGGTGGTGGTGGGAATGTGGACGGGAGCCGGTGGTTCCGGCGTGCGATGGTTCACCCTAGATCCGATAGTCTGAGACTTCGGGATTTTTTGAGTTGCAGTTCGCCAGAGTTGTATGGATAGAGAGCTGAGGATGATCCTCAGGGTGTCGTGCTAGTTTGGGAGATTATTATACCTGTGGCCGTCAGGGCCATGTGATGGGAGGATGTCCTAGTAGGAGAGATACAGGTAGGAGGACTCAGCCTACCGGGTTAGTTGCGGATTCAGTGGTTCGGAGAGGAAGGGGTGTTAGCCAGGAGAGGCCACCCCCACCTCGGTGTGGCCGTTGTGATAGGCGTCATGGTGGGGAGTGTCGTACTGCTTCGACAGCTTGTATGCTTGCGGCCAACAGGGCCATTTGGTGAGAGTTTGTCCGGCTGCAGGTACGGATGTAGAGACTCAGCCTTCGGGATCGGTGGCTGGTTCATCGCCTTATATAGCTAGGCGCCCTGCAGGGCAGGATTATGATTAGAGCGACAAAGGGAAAGTGAGGCAGTAGTTGCAGAGATATCTTTAGCCCTTAAAAGACTTGTTTATTTTCACGACCCGAACCCGGGCCCGTGACTGGTGCCTTACCCCGGGCACCCTAGTGATACAACATCAGAGAAAATCAGCGGAATATAAAAACATAAACATGAAACAAGATATAAGATCATAAAACAGGCCAACCAAACGGTTACCTTCCAATAAAATATAAATACAACTCTTTCAAACCGAACAGTTTAATCCTTTTTACAAACCCCGCCACACCAGCATTTCTGCACCTAAGAGTTTTTATACAACCCGACGACAGGGCCCGCCATACCACGAATGTACAAGAACCTACAACTCGTGGTAACATACCAAAGATAAGCCTCGGAGAAACGGAGCTTCCAACGCCGAATGTGATCCTAAGAGCGAGGATCGAACCGATGTACCTCTACTGCGGCATGAACGCAGCCTCAAGGAGGTCAAGACAACAGTACCAAGTATGTGAAATCAAAAATATCAGAAATGAAATCATAACAGTCTATATAAAAACAGGAGACATGTATGATAACAAATCTACAGTTCACAACATAAAAGCAGTCATGTCAAGTCAGGGACTCACGCCCTCAAGTCATCACTCAAATATAACCCGGGAATTTAACCCGCACAACGGCCGCATGCCCCGGCATCTCACCTCGGTATAAGCATGGCCATGAAACCATCCCAATGGAAGCATACCCGTGGGCCACCCATCGTGTCAGTATGTCCAAAGGAAATATCCAGATAACAATCAAAATGGAAGCATACTCGTGGGCCACCCATCGTGTCAGTATGTCCAAAGCAAATAACAAGATAACACTCCTAAAGGAAGCATACCCGTGGGCCACCCATCGTGTCAGTATGTCCAAAAGGATCGATTAGTGGAAGCATACTCGTGGGCCACCCATCGTCGAGATGTCCATCAATCAACGGATAACCGCCCTCCAACGAGACGCCAGAATACGTAAATACAACACTTGCACAACAAAGGCTATCACAACAAGCATAGACAAGTTCAACAAACTCATAGACTTATATTTTATTACAACAAATCCGGGTTTTAACCCCAAAGTACTACATACATTGACTCTTATTAAAGGATCCGTTTCTTTCACAAAAGTCACACAATACCCGCAGTATAAAAATAGAGTGACTATCTTTTTAAGTAAACCAAAATACTTCCCTTTGTAAAAACCAAGTAACAACATTATTTTCCAAACGTTCAAGTTTGCCTAATTTCAAATGCTCAAGTTTCTCATTTTAGAAAGGTTTCATAACTCATAGTCTTAATCTCTTTTAAAACAATTGAGTAACATATGTCATATGTGTGAGCCGTTTATTCTTGTTTATAACAATCTTGTTACAGCAGCCATGATCTAGGAAATGTAATACAATTTTGACTTATCTTAGCTTCTATGCAGATGGAGGTTTCTACTGGTTTTAATAACAATTAGTTATTTGTCAATACATTTCCCTTTATTAGCGCTGCTGTGGTTTGTTCGATAATTATTCTCATCCTGAAATCAGTAAAACATTATTCTTTTAAAACCAAGTACTCATTACTCGCGAATGAGGTTTTACAACATTTTTAACAAAATGTTAATTACCAAGTAAAACAAGTTAAGTCTCTTATCTTTCAAGATCAAGTCTCTTAACTTCTATAATCAATAAACCAATCTTTTACCTACATAGAGTCGTTATAACTAACTTCCCATAAAGCTATTATAACACCCTATGTTTTAAACCAACCAACTCATTTAGCCCATGTACGTCTACCGTACTACATAGTTTACAAAACATCATGCTAGAAAGGATAGGAAGAGGTTCACATACCTCGCGACGATTATCGACAATAAGCAAAACGCTCCACAGTACTGTAATCCGGCTAGCCCTTTCCACTCTTCAAGTAGAATACGCTACTCGTAGTACTTCCACCTATATAGGCCACAAACGTCTATTAACTTCTTAAACGCACGGTTCAATATTCTACAGAAAATTTGGCAGCACCTCCCCCCCCCCCCCGCAACCGCGTAAATCTCCTCCTCGATCGAGGCCGGCTACCAAGCCAACCAGGGGGGGTTATACGTCTAACCGGACGTGTACAATTCTACTACACAGTAATACCACACAAGTCCATCAGTAATACGCCCTATGTAATTACAGTTGAGTTCTCTTCTTTATATTCAGGCTTAAGTCAAAAGACATTGCCGCAAAGCTATGTTCAGTTCTATATATAGTATACTTCAACTATATAATCCTACAACATGTAATTTCCAATTACAATAAGGGGACAAGAATATTTACCTCGCTAAGCCCAAAATTATCCAAGTTATAATGTCGATCCTGTGCAAGGTTTAGCTCCTACTCCGTGCGCTCCAACCCGCTCCAAACAACCCTTATAAGTTCTACACAACTTCTTCTATATACTTCAACTCGCTATGAAGATTTCCTTAGGGTTTCGGTTTGAGACTAAAAGGACAAAAGGTAGTATTCTGCTCTACGATAGAGGTAACTTTGGAATACTACAAGGTATAAGGCCAAGGTATTTTGGGTATAGTAACAATACTTGGAGAGTATTTCTCTACCAAAAAGGGGGTATTATACGAGAACAACAAGGCAGTGTGTAAAATTTCGCCAACACTACTGTGAGTGGGTACCCTGCCACAAGGCCTCTCAAAGGGGGAGGGGGAGAGGCTTTGGACGAACACAACAAGAAGAGGGGAGGGAGATTTCAAGACTTGGAAACATTTGTGGATGATGAAGTCTTCACAAAGGGGGGGGGTATTTATAGGGAAATCAAGGGCCTTGATCAAGCCAAGTGCAAGGCAAGTGTAAGGCCAAGATCAAGCCAAGTGCACCCTAACCCTACTCCACAAAACAAGGCACCAAACAAGCCACAAAATAAGCCACAAAACAAGGCCAACAGTGGCCTCTCTTACCGTCCAATGAGGGTGACAAGTGTCACCCTCCCGTTGGTCCAAAAATGTTCCGTCGCTCAGAAAAATCCGCAAAAATACTAAATGACATAGCCGGAATTTTCCCTTCGCAAGTTCTCAGAAACGCTTCATTTAAAAACGATTCTTTACGGGGGTTGTGCACAAATTCGCCACTTTGCCTACTTAAGGCTCAAACTTTTCTACGTACGCCCACACGTACATACTCTGGAAATACGAGGTATAACATTCTCCCCTCCTTAGAAACATTCGTCCCGAATGTTCCTTCTCAAGACGGATAACGAAGAAGTTCCTTGTTAACTTAAACAAGTTGCCAATGCCACACATGGCCACAAAATAACACACGCTCTACTACTTAATCCAAGTCTACGAGGAATCACCTCTAACATCACAAAAGCTTCCACCCTGGTCGAAAGGATACTCCCTTCGCATCTTCACTTCACACAAAATGATCTCTTTTATTCTGCTAACACACGTTCACTTCTTTCCTTACTCGTCGTAGTCACTTGAACTCTCCCAAGATATCGCACCATACTTCACCATTACTTGTTCCCAAAATTTCGAGCCACTACCTCCAAACTTGGTCATCTTACTAGCCTCGATCTTCTTTAAGGCCATTCCGCCTTCACGAACCGCTCGGTCGAACATATCCACGAACTCATACGATGGTCATCTAAACTGGGCCTAGCACTCGTGACTACCATCTGGACCAACCAGAACCGACTTACCTACATCTGCCACGGTTGACCCGCAATACGCCCTCAACCCGAACCCCCCTTACGCTAATTATCGCTCCTCGATACGGAACAATCTACTAATTCACATCATGAAAGCTACCACTTTCATTTTACACAACCCATGGACTTATCACACAAATAAATCCCACGTATACTACGCACTCTGATAAAGGTCAAACATAAAATAAATCTTTTACTCAAGACGACCTTACCTCTAAGGTCTCAATCGTGAAAAATTCTAAGGTTCACACTTACCATGCCCCCATACTTACCCTTCCAACTAACCATGTTTTCTAACTCACAAATAACACAACGCTATCCGTACGTAGCACACAATAATAAGATCATCATATCAAGCATACCAAAACTCTAGAGGGTTAAGGACATACATGTATCCACCGCTTCACTCTAATCATAGGCCTGTCCTGCAGGGCGCATAACTGTAGAAGGTGATGAACCAACCATAGATCCTGAAGGCCGAGTCTCCACATCCGCTACCTGCCTGACAATTTCTCGCAAAATGGCCCTGCTGGCCGCATGTAAAACAAACTCCCAAATTAGCACGACACTCCCCAAAATGGAGCCTACCACAACGGTCACAACGAGGTAGGGGTGGCTTCAGCTGGCTAACACCCCTGCTCTCCCGAAAATCTGAACCTCGAGCCACGACTGCTCTCGAAGACGGTGGAGGACCACTCAGATCTTGGCGGGGTACATAACTAGCTTTCTTCCGAGGCGGTCCGCCGAAGTCGCCAAAAGACCTGCTGTCCCGCCCTCTTCGCGATCCAGTCATTCCGTTGACCTCTCCGTGCCTCACATCCTAGTGCATGAGCTCGCATGCGGGCAATGTCCATGCGGTGAAGAGCTACACGAACAAGCCTCTGTCAAGTAATCATCTAGCGGTGACGTGGCGGTGCACTCTATCCTCCATGGTTGCCACTAAAGCGGGACATACCGAGCCAACGAGTCAAACTCTACGTTGTACTCCGAACCGCACGCCTCTGTCTCAAAGATCATAAATCTGCCGCGTGCTCCTCATCTGCGAGGCAAGAAGTGAGTGAGGAATGCCTGCGAGAACTCGTCCCATCTTCTGGAAGCGCATGCTCTCCCGACAGCTCACGAATCAAACCCGATCATGCGGTAGCACGCGGCCGATGAGAACCTAAGACCACCGACTCGGTCTCGAAGCCTTGATCACTCTCATGACCAGAATCGCTTCCGGATGAACTCCTGCGGATCATCCTCGAGCCTCGACCCATAAAACTCGCGGCTACAACTCGAAAGTCCCGTAGCCTCAAACTATCTCGCTCGGGTGTACTACGGTGCTAATGGAACTGAATCGCTGCGATCCAACCTATCCTCATATCGGCCACGACCGCCGAATCGCCATCTCTTGTACCCATCTCATCCGCTCCAGTGTGGATCGAGGCTCGTGTCTTGTGGTCTCAGCAGCCCACCGCCGCGCTCTAAACTCGCTGGCCGGGCGCCGCAAAACTCGCCGTCGAAGCACTATCTCGTGTAATGTTCGCCCTCGTACTCTCTCAGAACCCACTAGCGGCTCCTCGCCGCTTTGCCCTTCTGGCTCGGGTTGCTCATGCGAGGCATAACTGGTAAAAACGAGATACGTCAGAGGGGTCCAACTTACAACACAACTCTAAGGCACGATCTCAGAATGAGAAGAATGGAAACCAATCCTAAATGTCCTGCAACCTCCTGATTATAGATGTGGTGCACAACACACCGATAATCAAGACTCTACTAGACACGGTCTGTAGACACTTTCCGAGGACTAACTGCTCTGATACCACTTTTGTCACGACCCGAACCCGGGCCCGTGACTGGTGCCTTACCCCGGGCACCCTAGTGATACAACATCAGAGAAAATCAGCGGAATATAAAAACATAAACATGAAACAAGATATAAGATCATAAAACAGGCCAACCAAACGGTTACCTTCCAATAAAATATAAATACAACTCTTTCAAACCGAACAGTTTAATCCTTTTTACAAACCCTGCCCACACCAGTACTACAGACCTCTAAGAGTTTTTATACAACCTGACGGGACAGGGCCCCGCCATACCCCTGAATGTACAAGAACCTACAACTCAGGGTAACATACCAAAGATAAGCCTCCGGAGAAACGGAGCTTCCCAACGCTGAACTGTGATCCTAAGAGCGAGGATCAGCAACCGATGTACCTCTACCTGCGGCATGAACGCAGCCCGGGCGAGGTCAAGACAACAGTACCAAGTATGTGAAATGAAAAATATCAGAAATGAAATCATAACAGTCTATATAAAAACATGAGACATGTATGATAACAAATCTACAGTTCACAACATAAAAGCAGTCATGTCAAGTCAGGGACTCACGCCCTCAAGTCATCACTCAAATATAACCCGGGAATTTAACCCGCACAACGGCTGCATGCCCAAGATCTCACTCGGTATAAGCATGGCCATGGAACCATCCCAATGGAAGCATACCCGTGGGCCACCCATCGTGTCAGTATGTCCAAAGGAAATATCCAGATAACAATCGAAATGGAAGCATACTCGTGGGCCACCCATCGTGTCAGTATGTCCAAAGCAAATAACAAGATAACACTCCTAAAGGAAGCATACCCGTGGGCCACCCATCGTGTCAGTATGTCCAAAAAGATCGATTAGTGGAAGCATACTCGTGGGCCACCCATCGTGTCAGTATGTCCATCAATCAACGGATAACCTACGCCTCCAACGAGACGCCAGAATACGTAAATACAACACTTGCACAACAAAGACTATCACAACAAGCATAGGCAAGTTCAACAAACTCATAGACTTATATTTTATTACAACAAATCCGGGTTTTAACCCCAAAGTACTACATACATTGACTCTTATTAAAGGATCCGTTTCTTTCACAAAAGTCACACAATACCCGCAGTATAAAAATAGAGTGACTATCTTTTTAAGTAAACCAAAATATTTCCCTTTGTAAAAACCAAGTAACAACATTATTTTCCAAACGTTCAAGTTTGCCTAATTTCAAATGATCAAGCTTCTCATTTTAGAAAGGTTTCATAACTCATAGTCTTAATCTCTTTTAAAACAATTGAGTAACATATGTCATATGTGTGAGCCGTTTATTCTTGTTTATAACAATCTTGTTACAGCAGCCATGATCTAGGAAATGTAATACAATTTTGTCTTATCTTAGCTTCTATGCTGATGGAGGTTTCTACTGGTTTTAATAACAATTAGTTATTTGTCAATACATTTCCCTTTATTAGCGCTGCTGTGGTTTGTTCGATAATTATTCTCATCCTGAAATCAGTAAAACATTATTCTTTTAAAACCAAGTACTCATTACTCGCGAATGAGGTTTTACAACATTTTTAACAAAATGTTAATTACCAAGTAAAACAAGTTAAGTCTCTTATCTTTCAAGATCAAGTCTCTTAACTTCTATAATCAATAAACCAATCTTTTACCTACATAGAGTCGTTATAACTAACTTCCCATAAAGCTATTATAACACCCTATGTTTTAAACCAACCAACTCATTTAGCCCATGTACGTCTACCGTACTACATAGTTTACAAAACATCATTCTAGAAAGGATAGGAAGAGGTTCACATACCTCGCGACGATTATCGACAATAAGCAAAACGCTCCACAGTACTGTAATCCGGCTAGCCCTTTCCACTCTTCAAGTAGAATACGCTACTCGTAGTACTTCCACCTATATAGGCCACAAACGTCTATTAACTTCTTAAACGCACGGCCCATATTCTACGTAAAATTCGCAAAGACCTCCCCGCAACCGCGTAAATCTCCTCTCGATCGAGGCCGCTACCAAGCCAACCAGTGGGGTTATACGCCTAACCTGGACGTACAATTCTACTACACAAGAATACCACACAAGTCTCATCTGAATACACCTATGTAATTACAATTGAGTTCTCTTCTTTATATTCGTGCTTAAGTCAAAAGACATTGCCGCAAAGCTATGTTCTATATATAGTATACTTCAACTATATAATCCTACAACATGTAATTTCCAATTACAATAAGGGGACAAGAATATTTACCTCGCTAAGCCCAAAATTATCCAAGTTATAATGTCGATCCTGTGCAAGGTTTAGCTCCTACTCCGTGCGCTCCAACCCGCTCCAAACAACCCTTAGAAGTTCTACACAACTTCTTCTATATACTTCAACTCGCTATGAAGATTTCCTTAGGGTTTCGGTTTGAGACTAAAAGGACAAAAGGTAGTATTTCCGGGCTCTACGTATAGAGGTAACTTTTGGAATACTACAAGGTATAAGGCCAAGGTATTTTAGGGTATAGTAACAATACTTGGAGAGTATTTCACTACCAAAGAGGGGGTATTATACGAGAACAACAAGGCAAGGGGGGGTGTACCCCTCGGCCAACACTACTAGGAGGGGGGGTACCCTCTCGGCCACAAGGCCTCTCAAAGGGGGAGGGGGAGAGGCTTTGGACGAACCCAACAAGAAGTGGGGAGGGAGATTTCAAGACTTGGAAACATTTGTGGATGATGAAGTCTTCACAAAGGGGGGGGGGGGTATTTATAGGGAAATCAAGGGCCTTGATCAAGCCAAGTGCAAGGCAAGTGTAAGGCCAAGATCAAGCCAAGTGCACCCTAACCCTACTCCACAAAACAAGGCACAAAACAAGGCACCAAACAAGCCACAAAATAAGCCACAAAACAAGGCCAACCGTGGCCTCTCTTACCGTCCAATGAGGGTGACAAGTGTCACCCTCCCGTTGGTCCAAAAATGTTCCGTCGCTCGGAAAAATCCGCAAAAATACTAAATGACATAGCCGGAATTTTCCCTTCGCAAGTTCTGTAAAACGTTTCGTCGAAAAACGATTCTTTACGGGGGTTGTGCACAAATTCGCCACTTTGCCTACTTAAGGCTCAAACTTTTCTACGTACGCCCACACGTACATACTCTGGAAATACGGGGTATAACATTTATGTTGTTATGGTGGGTACATGTTAGGTGCTATGTACGGATAGCATTGTGTTAAGTGTGAATTAGAAAACATGGGCAGTTGAGAAAGGGTAAGTCTGGAGACGAGACGATTATGAGCCTTAGAATTTATAACAGTTAGGACCTTGGATGAAAGGCCGTCTTGAGTAAAAGATTTTGTTTACGATTTGATCTTTGTCGGAGTACATTGTATACGTGGAGTATAATTGTGTGATAAGTCCCTGAGTGGTGTGAATTATAAGAGGGTAGTTGAGCTAAGAAGACCACTAGGTTTTCGTGACTTGATTAGTGAGATTGTTTCGGATCGGGGAACAAGAGCTTGGCGCGGTAAATGGGTCGGGTTGAGGCAAGGTCGCGGGTCAACCCGCAACCCGGAATAGGGTGGAGTCAATTTGTGGTAGTCCCACTGTGTGATAGGGTCACGAGGGTGTTAGGCCCAAGTTTAGGTAACCATCGTACGGGTTCGTGGATACGTTCGACCAGAATCGGATCGTGAAGGCCGGGAATGGCCTTAGGGTAAATTGAAGCTAGTGGGAGCTGTTGTGAGATTAGAAATGATTTCCTCGTTGGCTTGGATTTGAGTTTTGCGCACATGTTATATTCTGGCCATTGGTGGCATGATCGGTTTTGTAAGTATAGTAGTGCAGACTATACCGGCACACGTTTGATTAGAGGCTTAGAAGGAACATTCAGGACGAATGTTTCTAAGGGGGGAAGAATGTTATACCCCGTAGTTCCAGGGTATGTATGTGAGGACGTACGTACGAGAATACGACAGAAATTTTGGAATGATTCGACGGAAAAGTTTCCGGGTTTTGTGAAGGAAAAAGGTTCGTTAATGGGAATTGGATTCCCAGATTTGGTATTTGGACTTCTTGGATTATATTAGAATTATGAGATTTTATTTTCGGAAATGGTCACGTGGGGCCCACGGGAGAAATTTACGGTTTTGTGGGGCCCACTTTGTTTTTGAGATTTTCGGTATTTTGGATATTTTCGGAAGACGAAATATTTTGGACGAGTAAGGGGGCGACACGTGTCACCCCCCTTGAGTGGCCATGTGGGCCGAAATTGGTGGGACAAGTGGCTAGCCACTTGTCCCCTTGGCCGAAATGGCCATGACACTTGGAGTTGATTTTCGTTGGCCATGTGGTGTGGTGGGACCCACACACACATGGCCCAATCTTGACCACCCACTTGACTTGATCATGACCCTTGATTGTTCTATAAATACCCCTTGATAGCAAGACATAATTTCATCCACACTTAAGAGTTTTCAAGGCAAAAATAATACTCCCTCCTTTGTAGTTCTCGTCCCCCTCCCACTTTGTGTAGTGAAATACTTCATGTATTGTAGTATAATCCCAAATACCTTAGCCTAGTATCCCTAGTTGTATTCCAAAGTTATTTCAATACTAGGAGCCCGGAAATACTACTTTATTCCAATAGTCGCAAAACGAAACCCTAGAAAAATCTTCATAACTTGGTTGAAGTGTTTAGAGAAGTTGTTTAGAAACTTCTATGGGTCGCTTGGAGTGGGTTGGAGCGTAAGGAATTGGAGCTAAACGTTGCCCAGGATCGACTTATAATCTTGGATAATTTTCGGCTTATCGAGGTAATGATCTATGTCCCCCTATTGTAATTGGATATTACATGTAGTAGTAGTTATACTTGAGTATATTATATTGGAAGGATGATTATAAAGGATTGAACTGTATTTACATTGGACTGTACTTACAGTAGACTTGTGTAGTATTATTGTGAAGCAGAATTGAACACGTCCGGTTAGACGTGTAATCCCCTGAGAGTTGTTGGCCTGGTAGCGGGCCTTGATAGGGGAGGAGATTTATGTGATAGCGGGGGGGAGGTGCTGCCGAATTTTCTGTAGAATAAGGAATCTTGTATTTAGAATATTCTACGAAGAGAACTAGAAGTTGATAGATGTATTGTGGTTATTATAGGTGGAAGTACTACGAGTAGCGTATTCTACTTGAAGGGTGGAAAAGGCTAGCAAGGTTGTAGTACTTGGAGCATTTTGCTAATTGTCGATAATCGTCGCGAGGTATGTGAACCTCTTCCTATCTTTTCTAGCATGATTGTTGTGAACTATGTAGTACAGTAGACGTACATGTTCTAAGTGAATTTGGTTGGTTTACTGATTTTAAAAGATAAAGGACTTGACTTATATTTGACTTGATATGATATATGAAGAACTCGAATTGTGTAGAAAGTTGTGAAACCTCATTCGCGAGAAATGAGTATTTGGTCTTTAAAAGGAACTTGATTTCTAAAAGAAAAGAGACTTGAGGAATTGAAGAGTTTTTGGTTTAAAAGAAAGACATGGTTTTGTCTTAAATTGGTTTAAAACATAAAGTGTTATAACAGCTTTATGGGAAGTTAGTTATAACGACTTTATGAAAGCAAAAGAATGGTTTTATCATTGGTTTTAAAATGGTAACTTGATTTAAGTATATGTTACTTGTTTTGAAAAGAGTAAGTATTTGAGTTTTAAAGAGTATACTTGATGTTGTTTTAAAAGAAAGGCACTTGGTTTAAAAAGTATAGAGTACTTGATTTTAAAAGTCTTGTAAAGGTTTTTATGAAAGTAAAGTAATTTGGTTTGAAAAGGAAATGTGTTTTTGATACTACGAGTATTAGTATCTTTTACGTAAAAAGAGGTCTTTTTGAAAGAATGAAAGTGGGTATTATTTTTGGGTTTGAAACCCGTATTGTTGACATAAAATGAAAGTACCTTGAGTTGTGTGTAACTTGCCTATGTTTGCGTGTGATAGCCTTGTTGTGCCAGTATTGTATTTTCATACCACCGCGTCTCTCAATGGAGGGCCGGTTGATTTGTTATGATCTTACTTGGACGTACCGGCAGTGACGGAGGATTCCACGGGTACGCTCCTGTTGATAGCGTTATTCCATGGACTAGCTCTCCATGAGGTTTTACTGATTCGGCCTTGGTATCTGGTGGTTGGCTTTCGTACTTGCCCCGTCTCGTGGCTGATTCGGCCTTGGTACCTGGTAGTTAGCCTTCGCACTTGCCCCGTTCAGTTTAGTGGCGAAGTCTCGTGACACGGCTTTGGTATCTGGTAGTTAGCCTTCGTACTTGCCCCGTACGGTTGTTATGACACAGGTGGGACCTGGTGTTCATGTGTATTCCTTGGTGTTGCTATATCATAGACTGCCGGCAGTGAGGAATATAAATAACTATGGCGGGACAGGGCCCCGCCATACCCTGAATGTACAAAATATCTACAACACCAGGGAGAGTCGTACCAAAAGTCGAGCCTCCGGAGAAATGGAGCTCCTGACACCAGAGTAAGGATCCTAAGAATGAGGATCTACCACCTGCTTCCCTTTACCTGCGGCATGAACGCATCCCCCCGAAGGAGGTCAGTACAACAGGTACCAAGTATGTGAAACGGAAAATACTGTAAATGAAATCATATCATTTTTAAAACCAATTTTACAAATATGCATTTAAATACCCAATGTAACCGCATAGTGCCACATCACAAACAAGAGCAATAATAGGTAAATCGTAATGTGTCTTTTCTAGGTCGCGAATGATCGAAGCAAGGCCAATCGCCCATAGTATCATTATGCATGCCTAATCTCGACTCCGCACCGCATAGGCCACCTAGGCCCGCATGAGGTATTCCCGCATCGAGGGTAGCTACTCCCGCATCGCCCCGACTCGTGAGTCCGCATGACCACATAGACCGCATGAGGTAATCCCCGCACACTAACACGAACTCGTAGCTCGCATAGGTCCCCGGACCCGCATGAGGTATTCTCGAATCATAGTCACACGCATCGCATGAGGTGTACTCGTGACGTGGCGCTTAACCCCAGATATCATGTCAAGAGGCGAGTGATATAATACTAACATAACGGCTTATCGTTAAACAATATAAGCACAATAAGAATAACCTCTTTACACAAACGTTACAAGATACTAACACACATAGCATCATAATATGTCTACTTAACAAACCATCTTACTATACTTTCCAGAAACCAATACAAGTCTTTTATAAACACATAAGTAAACCGTTCCTTTTATCTTTCTTAAGTCGTTATACCTAACTTCCCATAAAGCTAGTATAACTCTTAAGCTTTTTGTTTAAAAACCAAGTATTACTCTTCTTTCAAAAATGATTCATAATTCTTTTGAAATACTTCAAGATTCTTATTATTTAAAACCCAAGTCAAAAGACATCAGAGTAAAACCAAGTTCAGTTAACACACGACGCTCACCGTACTATTTATATATTTAAAAATATCATGCTCAAGAGGATAGGAAGAATCACATACCTCCTCGGCGAAATCCACCTGCCAAGTCGAATATGTCGCGCGCAGAGTATCAACCTATAATAGTCAAATACGTCTATCAACGTCTAGACTACTTTGTATAAAGTTCTAAGCAGAGGGTTCTCTATTCTACGGAAAATCAAGCACTTCCCTACCCGCAAGCTACTCAAGTCTCATCAGAATACAAACTATGTAAGTACAGTTCAATTCTCTTCTTTTATACCATCCTTCTAGTTATCGTATACTCAATTCTATGTTACTACAGTATGTAATCTCCAATTACAATAGAAGGACAAGATATTTACCTCGATAAGCCCAAAATTATCCAAGTTTAAAAGTCGATCCTGAGCAAGGTTTATGTCACGACCCGACCTCGGGCCCGCGACTGGTGCCTTACCTCGGGCACCCTAGTGATACAACATCAGAGAAAATCAGCGGAAATAAAAACTCATAAAAGATAAACAGTGAAATAAGAAAACAAAGCAACCAAAACTGCATCTTTCTCAGATATATAAATAAAAACTTGAACAGCTACATCCTTTACAAACCCCGCCCACAACAAGATTACATGCACTTCTAAGAATTTTTATAACAACTATGACGGACAGGCCACGCCATACCCCGAATGTACAAGTACCTACAATCTCGTGGAATCATACTAAAAGATAAGCCTCCGAGAAACGAGCTTCCCAAAATGTCAATCGTGATCCCATGAGCGAGGATCAACCATCGTGTATTCTACCGCTGCTATGAACGCACTTCAAGGAGGTCAAGCATAACCGTACTAAGTATGTGAAACTGAAAATACAGTAAATGAAATCATAATAGTCTATATATAACATGAGACATATATGATAACCAAACTACGATACACAATATGTAAGCAGTCATGTCAAGTCAGGGACTCACGCCCGTAAAGTCATCACTCAAATATAACCCGGGAATTTAACCCGCACAACGGCCGCATGCCCCGGCATCTTACCTCAGTATAAGCATGGCCATGGAACCATCCTAATGGAAGCATACCATGGGCCACCCATCGTGTCAGTATGTCCAAAGGAAATAACAAGATAACAATCATAATGGAAGATACTCGCCACCCATCGTGTCGTATGTCCAAAGCAAATAACAAGATAACACTCCTAATGGAAGCATACCCGGCCACCCATCGTGTCGGTATGTCCAAAAGGAAATAACAAGATAACAATCATAATGGAAGCATACTCGGGCCACCCATCGTGTCGGATGTCCAAAGCAAATAACAAGATAACACTTAATGGAAGCATACCCGGGCCACCCATCGTCGCGATGTCCAAAAGGATCGATATAAGGAAGCATACCCGGCCACCCATCGTGTCGATGTCCATCAATCAACCAGATAGCCGCCCTCCAACGAGACGCCAGAGTACGTAAATACAACACTTGCACAACAAAGGCTATCACCACAAGCATAGCAAGTTCAACATACTCATAGACTTTCATTTTATTACAACAAATCCGATTTTAACCCCAAGGTACTACGATTTTAACTCTTTAAAAGATCCATTTCTTTCACAAAAGTCACACGATACCCGTAGTATCAAAATAGAGTAACTATCTTTTAAGTAAACCAAAACAATTTCCATATCTTCTTTCGAATAAACCAACTTAAGACAAAACCATGACTTCCTTTTAAACCATTTTAAGACAAAACCATGTCTTTCTTTAAAACCAAAACACTTTAATTTCCTCAAGTCTCTTTTCTTTAGAAAACAAGTTCCTTACTTTGGAATTTAAGAAAATCAATACTTGTTATTAATGATCTTATTAAAGCAACCATGATCTAGGAAATGTAATACAATTTTGTCTTATCTTAGCTTCTATGCAGATGGAGGTTTCTCACTGGTTTTAATATAATTAATTATTCACAATACATTTTCCTTTATTAACGCTGCAGTTGGTTTGTTCGATACTTATTCTCATTTCCAAATCAATATAACTTATTCCTTTTAAAACCCAATTACCCATTTCTCATAAATGCGGTTTCACAACTTTTAACATAAATCAAGTCCTTAATATTTCACATCAAGTCATTTATAAGTCAAGTCTCTTATCTTTTAAAAACCACGCACCATTTCTTTACCTACATAAAGTTGTTATAACAAACTTCCCATAAAGCCGTTATAACACTTTATGTTTTAAACCAACCAAATTGCTTAGCACACGACGCTCACCGTACTACATAGTTCACAACAATCATGCTAGAAAAGATAGGAAGAGGTTCACATACCTCGCGACGATTATCGACAATTAGCAAAATGCTCCAAAGTTATAACTCGCTAGCCTTTTCCACCCTTCAAGTAGAATACACTACTCGTAGTACTTCAACCTATAAAGGCCACAAAACGCCTATCAACCTCTAGATCTCTTCGTAGAACAATTCAAAGCACAAGGTCATTATTCTACGGAAAATTCGCAAAGACCTCCTCCCCGTAGCACATAAATCTCCTCCTCTATCAAGGCCCGCTACCAAGCCAACAACTCTGGGTTACACGCCTAACCTGACGTACAACACCGCCCCACAATAATACTACAAGTTCATCAGAATACAAATCCAATGTAAATACGGTTCAATTATTATCAATATTCATTCTATATATAGTATACTCAACTATACATTACAACATGTAATTTCCAATTACAATAGGGGGATAAAGATCATTACCTCGATAAGCCCAAAATTATCCAAGTTTTATAAGTCGATCCTGAGCAACGTTTAGCTCCAATTCCTTACGCTCCAACCCGATCCAAGCAACCCTTAGAAGTTTCTAAACAACTTCTCTTAACACTTCATCTAAGCTTATGAAGATTTTTCTAGGGTTTTATTTTGCGACTAAGGAATAAAGTAGTATTTTCTGCTCTTAGTATAAAGATAACTTTGAATACTACAAGGATTTTTGGCTAAGGTATATGGGATTATAACAATACTTGAAGAAATTCTTTCACAAGAGGGGGTGTTGGACGAGAACCACAAAGGGAGGGAGGGGGAATTTTTGCCTTGGAAAAATATTTCAAGTGAGGGATGAATAAAGTCTTGCAACAAGGGGGGTATTTATAGAGAAATCAATGGCTATGATCAAAGCAAGTGTATGGTGAGGATTTGGTCCATGTGGGAGTGGAGTCTTCCAACCAAGTGTCCACCACAACAATGGGACATGTGTCCACCACAAAAATGGGACAAGTGGTAAGCCACTTGTCCACCAAAACGTTCAAACACTTGTCCACCAACCATTCGGCCAACATGGCCACATGGGGGTGACACGTGTCGCCCCCCCACTCGTCCAAAATATCTCATCTTCCGAAAATATCCGTAATGCCAAAAATCCGAAAATAAAGTGGGCCCAACAAAACCGTAAATTATCCCGTGGGCCCCACGTGACCAATTTCGGAAATAAAATTCCATAATTCTCAAATATTCTAAAAAGTCCGAATACCAAATCTAGGAATCCAATTCCCATTAACGAACCTTTTTCTTCACAAAATCCGGAAACTTTTCCGTCGAAAAATCACATCTTTCTTCCTTTCCAATTTTAATGTCGTATTCTCGTACGTACGTCCTCATATACATACCCAGGAACTACGGTGTAACATTCTTCCTTAGAAACATTCGTCCCGAAAGTTCCTTCTAAGTCTCAAAACATACATGCGATGGTATAGTCTTAACAACTATACTAACAAAACTTATGCCACACCGCCATAATATAACATGCGCAAAACTCCAATCCAAGCCAACGAGGAATCACCTCTAACATCACAAAAGCTTTCACCTATGGTCTAAAGGATACTCCTTCGCATCTTCACTTCACAACAAAATGATCTCTTTTATTCTCTAACACACGCTCACTCCTTTCCTTACTCGTCGTACCCTTCTCGTACACCCGAAGTCTCTCTAGTACACGTACCATACTCCAGTCATCGCTTCAGTTTCCAAAACCTTTGAGTCACTACCTCCAAACTTGGTCATTTTACTAGCCTCAAATTCCTTTAAGGCCCTTACCGGCCTTCAAGATCCGATTCTGGTCGAACGTATCCACGAACTCGCATAACGGTTACCTAAACTTGGGCCTTGCACCTCGTGATCCTACCACCGCGGACCACCTCGAACCGACCCCACCTCATTCCGGCCGCGGGTTGACCCGCGATCCGCCTCAACGACCGCTATCGCGCTAAACTCTCTCGTTCCCCGATCCGGAACAATCTTACTAATTCACGTAATGAAAGCTAACTCTTTATCTCAAACTACCCATGGAATTATCACACAAAAGTCCACGTATACTATGCTCTCCGACAAAGATCAACCGTAAAATCTTCCACTCAAGACGGCCTTGCATCCAAGGTCCCAACCGTTATAAATTCTAAGGCTCACCATTTTCTCGTCCCCAGACTTACCCTTTTCAACTACCCATGTTTTCTAATCCACACCTAACACAATGTTATCCGCACATAGCACTCCACACGTCATAACGACCTAAACAAGTCTCTTAATTTGAAGATATCTCAGTAACTCTTGCCTCACTTTCCTTTGTCGTTCTAATCAAATCCCGCTCTGTGGCGCGTAACTCTGAAGGTGATGAACCACCATCGATCCCGGCGTCGAGTCGTAACATCCGCGCCACCTGCGGTCGGACAATTTCGCAAAATGGCCCGATGGCAAGCATAACAAGCTATCAGTAGTACGACACTCCCATAAGAACACCTACCACAACGGCCATACCAGGGGTGGGGTGGCCTCTCGCTAACACCCCTTCCTCTCCGAACCAGATCCAAGCGACACAGTAGGCTAAGTCATCCCACGTATCCTCCTACTAGGACATTCTCTCTCATGGCCACGGCCGTAGTTGGTAAAACAAGCATTAGTAAAAGACGACATTTCGGGATGACGTCTACCACATAGTGAACACCGAGGGGAAATCAACGGTGGCTAGAACCTATGTAAATCTGTGAACCAGAAACCCTGGAGTTCTGACCAACTCCTAAATACCCCGAACGTCCTGAAGTCTGTGGAGGACCACTCATCTTGGCGAGGCGCATAACGATCTGCTGAGAAGGTCCGCCTCGAAAGTTACCAAGGACCTGCTCGCGGCCTCTTCCTGGCGATCTTGGTTAATCCGCCGATCTACGTTCCTCGATCTGCGCGCATAAGCTCATGCGCGGGCAATGTCCATGCCTGACTGAAGAGCTACTCTTGTACAACTCTTTACTAGATAATCGTCAAGTCCTGTGACATATCGGTGCACTCTATCCTCCATGTCTGCCATTAAAGCGGGGACATAACGAGCCAATGAGTCAAACTCGACATCAGATTTCCGAACCGTCCGCCTGCTCGCCTCGACATCATAAATCTATTCGCGAGCTCTCTCATCCGCGAGGGCAAGAAGTGTGTAAGAAATGCCTCGAGAACTCGTCCCAACCACTGGGCGCATGCTCTCGGGACGGTTCCATGAATCAAACCGATCGCGGTATCACGCACCGATGTGAACCTAATACCACCGACTCTGTCTCTGAGGCCTCGATCACTCTCATGATCCGCTACAATCGCCGTATAAACTCCGAGGATCATCCTCGCCTCGACCCATAGAACTCTGGTGGACTGCAACTCCAAAAAGTCCCGAAGTTTCAAACCGTCGGCTCTGGGTGTATTACCGGTACCACCGGCCCCCCGTCTATCCTCATGCCTCGCTATAAGCCGAACTAGTAACTGGGCCATCTCCTCATAACCATATCCTCTGCTCTCGCCGTGGGACTAGAGGCTCGGTATCGTGGTCTCGTAGCTCCGCCGCTTTGCTCTAAACTCTTCGGGCTAGCGGCGTCGCAGAACTCCCGAATGAAGCATCACCTCGGGTGATGGCGGGCTGTGCCTCACACTCCTCTGTGTTCCACTAGCGCCTCCTCTGCCGCCCGCCCCTCTGGGCCCTGGTTGCCTTGCGCAGGCATAACTAGCACAAACGAATACGCGGGAGTCCAACTTATAACACGGCTCTAAGGCACGATCTCGAGTGAGAAGAAAGAAACTAATCCTAAATATCCTGCACCTCACGATTATAGGTGTGGTGCACAACACGCCGATAATCAAGACTTACTAGATACGATGCGTAGACACTTTCCGAGGATTAATCGCTCGATACCACTTTTGTCACGACCCGACCTCGGGCGATCGTGCCTTACCGGGCACCCTAGTGATACAACATCGAGAGAAAATCGGTGGAAATAAAAACTCATAAAAGATAAATCGTGAAATAAGAAAACAAAGCTAACCAAAACGGTTACCTTTACGTATATATAAATAAAAACTTGAGCAGTTACATCCTATACAAACCACCTCGCCAACAAGATTACTCTGGACCTCTAAGAATTTTTATAACAACTATGACGGACAGGGCCCCGCCATACCACGAATGTACAAGTACCTACAATCTCGTGGGAATCATACCAAAAGATAAGCCTCCGAGAAACGGAGCTTCCCAAAATCTGAATGTGATCCTATGGCGAGGATCAACCATCGGTGTACCTCTACTGCGGCATGAACGCAGCCCAAGGAGGTCGATAACTGGTACCAAGTATGTGGCGAAAATCTGATAAATGAAATCATAATAGTCTATATATAACAGAGACATATATGATAACCAAACTACGATACACAATATGTAGCACATGTCAAGTCGTGGACTCACGCGTAAAGTCATCACTCAAATATAACCCGAATTTAACTCCACAACGGTCGCATGCCGGCATCTTACCTCGGTATAAGCATGGCCATGGAACCATCCTAATGGAAGCATACCGTGGGCACCCATCGTGTCAGTATGTCCAAAGGAAATAACAAGATAACAATCATAATGGAAGCATACTCGTGGGCCACCCATCGTGTCAGTATGTCCAAAGCAAATAACAAGATAACACTCCTAATGGAAGCATACCCGTGGGCCACCCATCGTGTCAGTATGTCCAAAAGGAAATAACAAGATAACAATCATAATGGAAGCATACTCGTGGGCCACCCATCGTGTCAGTATGTCCAAAGCAAATAACAAGATAACACTACTAATGGAAGCATACCCGTGGGCCACCCATCGTGTCATTATGTCCAAAAGGAAATAACAAGATAACAATCATAATGGAAGCATACTCGTGGGCCACCCATCGTGTCAGTATGTCCAAAGCAAATAACAAGATAACACTCCTAATGGAAGCATACCCGTGGGCCACCCATCGTGTCAGTATGTCCAAAAGGATCGATATAGTGGAAGCATACCCGTGGGCCACCCATCGTGTCAGTATGTCCATCAATCAACCAGATAGCCGGCCCTCCAACGAGAGACGCGGTAGCACAGAAATACAACACTTGCACAACAAAGGCTATCACCACAAGCATAGGCAAGTTCAACATACTCATAGACTTTCATTTTATTACAACAAATCCGGATTTTAACCCCAAGGTACTACGTATTTTAACTCTTTAAAAGATCCATTTCTTTCACAAAAAGTCACACGATACCCGTAGTATCAAAATAGAGTAACTATCTTTTTAAGTAAACCAAAACAATTTCCATATCTTCTTTTCGAATAAACCAACTTAAGACAAAACCATGACTTCCTTTTAAACCATTTTAAGACAAAACCATGTCTTTCTTTAAAACCAAAACACTTTAATTTCCTCAAGTCTCTTTTCTTTTAGAAAACAAGTTCCTTACTTTGGAATTTAAGAAAAATCAATACTTGTTATTAATGATCTTATTAAAGCAACCATGATCTAGGAAATGTAATACAATTTTGTCTTATCTTAGCTTCTATGCAGATGGAGGTTTCTACTGGTTTTAATATAATTAATTATTCGTCAATACATTTTCCTTTATTAACGCTGCAGTGGTTTGTTCGATACTTATTCTCATTTCCGAAATCAATATAACTTATTCCTTTTTAAAACCCAATTACCCATCTCTCATAAATGCGGTTTCACAACTTTTTAACACAAACCAAGTCCTCAATATTTCACATCAAGTCATTTATAAGTCAAGTCTCTTATCTTTTAAAAACCACAGACCATTTCTTTACCTACATAAAGTTGTTATAACAAACTTCCCATAAAGCCGTTATAACACTTTATGTTTTAAACCAACCAAATTCGTTTAGCACACGTACGTCTACCGTACTACATAGTTCACAACAATCATGCTAGAAAAGATAGGAAGAGGTTCACATACCTCGCGACGATTATCGACAATTAGCAAAATGCTCCAAAGTACTATAACCCTGCTAGCCTTTTCCACCCTTCAAGTAGAATACGCTACTCGTAGTACTTCAACCTATAAAGGCCACAAAACGTCTATCAACCTCTAGATCTCTTCGTAGAACAATTCAAAGCACAAGGTCATTATTCTACGGAAAATTCGGCAGCACCTCCTCCCCCGTAAGCACATAAATCTCCTCCTCTATCAAGGCCCGCTACCAAGCCAACAACTCCAAGGGGGTTACACGTCTAACCGGACGTGTACAACACTGCCCACAATAATACTACAAGTCTACTGTAAATACACCCAATGTAAATACTGTTCAATTATTATCAATATTCATTCTATATATAGTATACTCAACTATACATTACTACTGACATGTAATTTCCAATTACAATAGGGGATAAAGATCATTACTCGATAAGCCCAAAATTATCCAAGTTTTATAAGTCGATCACGAGCAACGTTTAGCTCCAATTCCTTACGCTCCAACCCGCTCCAAGCAACCCTTAGAAGTTTCTAAACAACTTCTCTTAACACTTCATCTAAGCTTATGAAGATTTTTCTAGGGTTTTATTTTGCGACTAAGGAATAAAGTAGTATTTTCGGGCTCTTAGTATAAAGATAACTTTGGAATACTACAAGGGATTTTTGGCTAAGGTATATGGGATTATAACAATACTTGAAGAAATTCTTTCACAAGAGGGGGGGGGTGTTGGACGAGAACCACAAAGGGTGGGAGGGGGAATTTTTGCCTTGGAAAAATATTTCAAGTGAGGGATGAATAAAGTCTTGCAACAAGGGGGGTATTTATAGAGAAATCAATGGCTAGGATCAAATCAAGTGTATGGTGAAGATTTGGTCCATGTGGGAGTGGAGTCTTCCAACCAAGTGTCCACCACAACAATGGGACATGTGTCCACCACAAAAATGGGACAAGTGGCTTGCCACTTGTCCACCAAAACGTCCAAACACTTGTCCACCAACCATTCGGCCAACATGGCCACATGGGGGTGAGACGTGTCGCCCCCTACTCGTCCAAAATATCTCATCTTCCGAAAATATCCGTAATGCCAAAAATCCGAAAATAAAGTGGGCCCCACAAAACCGTAAATTCTCCCATGGGCCCCACGTGACCAATTTCGGAAATAAAATTCCATAATTCTCAAATATTCTAAAAAGTCCGAATACCAAATCTGGGAATCCAATTCCCATTAACGAACCTTTTTCTTCACAAAATCCGGAAACTTTTCCGTCGAAAAATCACATCTTTCTTCCTTTCCAATTTTAATGTCGTATTCTCGTACGTACGTCCTCATATACATACCCGGGAACTACGGGGTGTAACAGTTTAGCTCCTAATCTGAACGCTCCAATCCGCTCCAAGAAACCCTTAGAAGTTTCTACACAACTTCTACTTACCACTTCAACCAACAATGAAGTTTCTCCTAGGGTTTCGTTTAGTGACTAATAGGAAGTATAGTAGTATTTTCCGGAATCTAAGTATAGAGGTAACTTTGGAAATACTACAAGGGATTGGCTAAGGTATTTGGGAATAGTAACAATACTATGGAGAGATTTTTCTACCAAAAGGGGGTAGTGTTTCGGCTAGAGCTCTCTCGAGGGGGGGGGGAGATGGTGTTGGACGAAAAACTACAAGAGAGGAGGATTTTGAGACTTGGAAAATGATTTGTGGATGAAGAATTCTTCAACTAAGGGTATTTATAGGACCACCAAGGGCCAAGATTAAGGCAAGTGGAGGCAAGTGGATGGTGGAGATTTGGGCAAGTGGAACCTTATCCATCTACTCTATAAATATCTAGCAAACATTGACCAAGTGTTTAAGGCATTTTCCATCAAAAAAACGTGCCAACAATTGCCCATTGTTACCGACCACTGAGGGTGACAAGTGTCGCCTCGTTGGTCCAAAATATTTTCTCTCGGAAAAATCCGCAAAATAATAAATGTCGCAGTAATTTTCCGCCGCAAGGTTTGGAAAACTTTTCGTGGAAAACAATTCTTTCGGGGTTGTGCACAATTTTCGCCCCTTGCCTAACTTAAGGCTAAAACTTTTGTGCACGCCCTCACGCATATACTGAAAATACGGGTATAACATTCTCCTCCTTAGAAACATTCGTCCGAATGTTCCTTCCCAAGACATATAATGATAAAGTTCCTCATAACTTAAACAGTTTGCAAATGCCACACATGGCCACAATACAACACTTAAGCAAATATGTCAATGAAAATTTACAAGTAGGAAAGTGAGTTACCTGGAGGTGTGGGGAATAGGTGAGGATACTTCTGCCTCATGTCCTCCTCAGCTTCCCACGCCATCTCTCCCCGAGCTCGTTCGCCACAAGACTTTGACGGAAGCCACGCCCTGGTCCGCAGACGCCTAACTCGACGATCGATTATCGCATGGGAATCTCCTCATACGATAACCCTCGATCCACTGGACATCGTCAATCGGTGCACCCAGATGGATCCCCGATACATCTCTCAAGATAGAAACATGAAAAACCGGATGCCGCCTCCAGATCGGACGGCAGATTCAACTCGTAGGCAACCTTGCCTACCTCGGCGACAATCGATAAGGCCCAATGTACCTTGGTGAGCTTCTTTCTCGCCAAATCTCATCACACCCTTCATGGGTGACACCTTCAGAAAACCCAATCATCAACCTCAAACTCCGGATGCCGACGACGATGATCTGCATCGACCATCGCCGACTCGATGCCGCTCGCCCCGGATAAGCTTTACCTTATCCATCGCTGCTGAACTGTGTCCGGTCCCACTAATCGCACTCGCCATCAAACCAGCCTATCGGCGATCGCACTTCTTCCATACAAGGCGCCATCCGAATCGGAGTGGTAGCTATTATTATACGCAAACTCAACTAGAGGCAAATGATCCTCGGCTACCACGAAGTCAATAACACGGCTCGCAGATATCCTCGCAGTGCGGATAGTGCGCTCTGCTGTCCGTCCATGCGAGGATGAAATGCGACTCGGGCTCACTGCGTCCTAATCCTTCGGAAGGACCTCGGTTAGCGAATGGCCCGCTCTGCATGCGATATGATAAAAAATAGGGACCCCATGCAGTCTGACGATCTCTTGGATGTAAAGTCTGGCATAGTCCTCAGCCGAAAAAGTCGTCCTGACGGGAAGAAAGTGGGCTGATTTTGTCAGCCTGTCGACGATAACCCAGATAGAATCATGCTTCCTCTGAGTGCGAGGTAATCATGTGATAAAGTCCATGTTGATCACCTCCCACTTCCAGGTCGGGATCTCTATCGTCGCGCAAACCACCAGCCTCGGTGCTCTACCTTCACTGCGACAACACGCATCGAGCCACAAACTCGCAACGCGTCCTTCAAGCCATCCCACCAATACACAGATCCGAGGTCGTGGTACATCTTGGTCGACCGGATGGATAGAGTAACGCTTAGCGTGTGTGCTTCTAGAACTCTTGCCCGAAGTCTCGCAATATCCGAACACACAACCTGCTCAAACCTTAGCACCCGTCAGTGCTACCTCAGGACCCTTCCTCACGAAGAGTCGTATCACGCAGCGTCAAAACCGGATCCTCGCTGTTGCCTCTTCACCTCGCCGGCGATGGAAGACTCGACAACCTCTCGAACTTCCGGACCGCTGCTATCGTAATCAATCAATCGGACTCGAGGCTCGCTAAGAGATGTAAATCGCGAACTATGCCCCTCTCTCTGCATCGCACATCCGATAGGCTACCCATCGACCTACGACTGGGCATACGCCACAACATTGGCCTTCCGGGTGGTGCAGGATATCGACATCGTAATCCTTGAGTAACTCTAACCACCGTCTCGCCGTAAGTTCACTCCTACGGTGAAGATATCTTGGAGGCTCTTGTGGTGCGTATAAATATCCACATGAACCCCATACAAATAGTGCCTCGGATCTTGGCGTGAATCACCGCCGCGACTCCGAATAATGGGTGGGGTAGTTCTCTCATGCTTAAGGTGTCGGGATGCGACGCTATAACCTTGCCTGCTGCATCAACACATCCCAGCCCGATGCCCGACGATCACAATACACGACATAGCCGTCGGACCTCGGAAGAGTAAGAACGGGGCGTCGTCGATCTCGCCCGAATCGGAAACCACGATCACAAGCATCATCCGCGAAACTTAGTCTTACGAGTCGGCCTAGTCAATGGGCGTAGATAAAGCAAACTTCTCCACGAGCCGATAATAACGTGAGGCCCGTAAATCTGCGCACCTGCAGCGGTGTAGTAGGTCTAGGCCAAGTCCTGACTGCCTCGATCTTGGCCGTATCCACCCGAATACCATCAGCCCCGACAATATGCCCAAGAAAAGTCACCGAAGTTAACCAAAACTCACATTTGGAAAACTTGGCGTACAAGCTGGAGTCTGGAGAACTCTCGGACAGATCGCCAAATGCTCGCGTGCTCGCTCTGAGCGAGAATAAACCAAGATGTCATCAATGAATACTATCACAAACGTATCCAAGAATGGTTTGAACACTCGGTTCATCAAATCCATAAATACCGCCGGAGCATTGGTCAAACCGAAAGACATGACCCTGAACTCATAGTGCCCGTACCGGGTCCGGAATGCGGTCCTAGGGATATCCGCCTCTCTAACTCGCACCTGATGATAGCCCGATCGCAGATCAATCTTGGAGAAACATCTCGCACCCTGCAACTGGTCGAACAAATCATCAATCCTGGTGTCACGACCCGATCCCGGGCCCGTGACTGGTGCCTTACCCCGGGCACCCTAGTGATACAACATCAGAGAAAATCAACGGAAATAAAAACTTAAACATGAAGCAAGAGATAAAGTATGAAACAGGCTAACCAAAACGGTCACCTTCATGTATATATATATAACCGAACAATTACATCCTTTACAACCACTTGCCCAAGATTACTACGGACCTCTAAGAGTGTATAACAACTATGACGGGACGGGGCCCGCCATACCACAGATGTACAAGTACCTGTGAGGACTATACAAAAGATAAGCCTCCGAGAAACGGAGCTTCCTAATCTGTTGGCGTGATCCATGGCGAGGATCCACAACCGATGTACCTACTACTGCGGCGTAACGCAACCCGAAGGAGGTCGATCACAGTACCAAGTATGAAATCGTAGAAATATTGTAAATGAAATCATAATAGTCTATATAAAGCGGGAGACATGTATGATAACCAAACTACGATCCACAATATATAAACGATCATGTCAGTCGTGGACTCGCGCCTCAAAGTCATTACTCAAATATAACAATGGGTCTCACGCCACAACATCAATCATGCGTGGAATACCTTCCAGCTGCCGTGATCTATGATATAATCACACGAAGTACACATGAACATCGGTCCCACTGTATCATAACAATCGTGCGGGCAAGTAAGGCTAACTACGGATACCAAGCCGCATCATCAATCGATCGGGGCAAGCCAACTACCGATACCAAGGCGTACCAACAAAACTATATAACCAAACCACGAAGGCGACCGGGCAAGTACGAAAGTCAACAACGGATACCAATCTGCGCCACGCGGTGGCGAGGCAATCACGAAGACTAACTACGGATACTGGCGGAATCACGAGACCGTCACAAAACTGAGCAGGGCAATCTGAAGGCTAACTACGGATACCAAGCGAAACAGCCACGACTTGAGGCGCAATGCGAGCCAACTACCAGATACCAAGTCGAATCAGTAAAACCTCATGGAGAGCTAGTCCATGGAATAATAATCCTAATGGAACCATACCCGTGGGCCACCCAACGTGTCAGTAGGTCCATCAATCAAGAACAACATGACCGACCCTCGTGAGACGCGGTAACATAAGGATACAACACTTGAACAACAAGGCTATCACACGCAAACATAGGCAAGTTACACACAACTCAAGGTACTTTCATTTTATGACAAAGTCCAGGTTTTAATCCCCAAAGTACTACGTACGTTAAATTCTTTTAGAAGATCCATTTCTTTTACAAAAGTCACCCGATACCCGTAGTATCAAAATAAAGTGACTAACATTTTAATTAAACCAAAACAACTTCCAGACTTTCCTTTTTAAACCAAATTAAGACAATACCATGCCTTTCTTTTAGACCAAAACACTTCTCCTTTTAAAGTCAAGTTACCATTTTAAAACTAATGATAAAAACCATTCCTTTGTTTTCATAAAGTCGTTATAACTAACTTCCCATAAAGCTGTTATAACACTTTATGTTCTAAACAAAACTCTTTAATTCCATTAAGTCTCTTTTCTTTTAAAACAACAACAAGTATTCTTTTAAAACCCAAATAACTTACTCTTTTCAAAACAAGTAACCTATACTTAAAATCAAGTTACTTCTCTTTTTCCGAAAACAAGTCGTTATAAGTCAAGTCTCTTATCTTCTAAAATCAATAAACCATTCTTTTACCTACATAAATTCGTTATAACTAACTTCCCATAAAGCTATTATAACACCTTATGTTTTAAACCAAACAAATAACTTAGCACGTATCGTCTGCCGTACTACATAGTTCCACAACAATCATGCTAGAAAAGAGAGGAAGAGGGTCACAGACCTCGCGCCGATTATCGACAATTAGCAAAACGCCCACGATCAGAACCACGCTGCCGTTTCCACTCTTGAGTAGAATACGCCACTCGTGAATCGCAGACTATAAAGGCCACAGCGCCTATCAACTCTAGATCTCCTCGTAGAATATTCTAACAACAAGATTCCTTATTCTACGAGAAAATTCGGCCTCCTCCCCACACGCAACCACATAAATCTCTCCTACTCGGGCCCACTACTGTGCCAACAACTCCTGGGGAGAGGGTTACACGTCTAACGGACGTATACAATTCTACTTCACAATAATACTACACAAGTCTCGTAAATACAATCCAATGTAAATCTGATTCAATCCTTTATAATCATCCTTCCAATATAATATACTCAAGTATAACTACTACAACATGTAATATCCAATTACAATAGGGGGACATAGATCATTACCTCGATAAGCCCAAAATTATCCAAGATTATAAGTCGATCCTGGGCAACGTTTAGCTCCAATTCCTTACGCTCCAACCCGCTCCAAGCGACCCTTAGAAGTTTCTAAGCAACTTCTCTAAACACTTCAACCAAGTTATGAAGATTTTTCTAGGGTTTCGTTTTGCGACTATTGGAATAAAGTAGTATTTCCGGGCTCCTAGTATTGAAATAACTTTGGAATACTACTAGGGATACTAGGCCAATGTATTTGGGATTATACAACAATACACAAGGTATTTCTACAAAAGAGGGGGGGAGGGACGAAAACTCTTCAAAGGGGAGGGAGTATTATTTTGCCTTGAAAGCTCTTAAGTGAGGAATGAAATTATTCATCAAGCTAAGGGGGTATTTATAGAAGAATCAAGGGCCATGATCAAGTCAAGTGGATGGTCAAGATTGGGCCATGTGTGTGTGGGTCCCACCACACCACATGGCCAACGAAAATGGTGCCAAGTGCCATGGCCATTTCGGCCAAGGGGACAAGTGGCTAGCCACTTGTCCCTCCAATTTCGGCCAAGGGTGCTACATGGGGGTGACACGTGTCGCCCCCCGATTCGTCCAGAATATTTCGCCTTCCGAAAATATCCAAAATGCCGAAAATCTCAAAAACAAAGTGGGCCCCACAAAACCGTAAATTTCTCCCGTGGGCCCCACGTGACCATTTCCGAAAATAAAATCTCATAATTCTAAAATAATCCAAGAAGTCCAAATACCAAATCTGGGAACCCAATTCCCATTAACGAACCTTTTTCTTCACAAAAACCGGAAACTTTTCCGTCGAAAAATCACATCTTCCTTTCTTTCCAAAATTTACATTATTCTCGCACGCATCCTCACATATATACCCTGAAACTACGGGGTATAACATTCTTCCCCCCTTAGAAACATTCATCCCGAATGTTCCTTCGAAGTCTCCAAACACACAAGCGTCGGTATAGTCTTCACTACTATACTTACGAAACCAATCATGCCATCAATGGCCATAGTATAACATACAATCCCAAGCCAACGAGGAATCACCTCTAACATCACAAAAAGCTCACACCCAAGGTCTAAAGGATACTCCCTTCGCATCTTCACCTCACAAAAGAATAATCACTTCCGTTCTCATAACACATGTTCGCTTCTCTTCTTACTCTTCGTACCCTTCTCGTACACCCGAACTCTCTATAGTACACGTTTCACACTTCAGTTACCGCTTCAATTTCCACAACCCTGGAGTTACTACCTCCAAACTTGGTCATCTTACTAGTTTCCATTCCTCTAAGGCCATTCCCGGCCTTCACGATCCGATTCTGGTCGAACGAACTCATGCGATGGTTACCTAAACTTGGGCCTAGCACCCTCGTGACCCTACCACCTGGCGGGACCACCTCGAACTGACCCCACCCCAAACCGGGCTGCGGGTTGACCCGCGAATGGTGCTCAACCCGACCCATAATCGCACCAGACTCTTGTTCCGCGATCCGGAACAACCTTACCTATACAAGTCCTGAAAGCTACCACTTTCATCCTACACAACCCAAGGAATTATCCCTCAATACATTTCACGCATACCAAGTGTTTCGACAAAGACTAACCGTAAAATCTTTTTCTCCAGACGGCCTTACATCTAAGGTCTCAACGTGTACTATTCTAAGGTTCACACCTTCCATGTCCCCATACTTATCCTTTCAACTAACCATGTTTTCTAACACATCAATAACACAATGCTATCCGTACATAGCACACAATAAGGAGATCATCATAACAAGCATACTAATCTCTAGAGGGTTAAGGATATACCTGTATCTACCGCTTCACTCTAATCATAGGCACACTGCAGTGCATAGTATGAAGGTGATGAACCAGCCATAGATCTGAAGGGCGAGTCTCTACATCCGCGCTACCTGCCTGGACAATTTCTCGCAAAATGGCCTGCTTGTCATGTAAAACAACCTCCCGAACCAACACGACACTCCTTATGGATTCTACATAACGGCCACCTTGAGGTAAGGGTGGCCTCATCCGTCAACACCACTACTCCCGAAAACTGAACCCTTGGAGCCACGACCGCTCTCGAATACTCTGGATGCCACGAAGGCGTGGAGGACCGCTCTGTCTTGCGGAGGCGCATAACTAGTCTCTTCTTGGCGGTCCGCCTCGAAAGTCGCCAAAAGACCTGCTCGGCCCTCTTCTGCTGATCCGGTCATTACGCCGACCTCTCCGCTCCTCACACCCAGTGCATAAGCTGCGTGCGGGCAATGTCCATGTCCGGCTGAAGAACTACGCCCGAGCAACTCTCTGCCAAATAATCGTCTAGCCCTGTGACATAGCGGTGCACTCTGTCCTCCATACTAGCTACTAACGCGGGGACATATCGGGCCAACGAGTCGAACTCTATGTTGTACTCCCGGACCGTCGCGTCTGCCTCAACATCAAAAATCTCGGCCGAGCCCTCGCCATGCAAGGGCGAAATGTGCAAGAAATGCCTCGAGAACTTCGTCCCATACGGCTGAGCGCATGCTCCCGGGACGGCTCCCGAATCAAACGATCATTGCAGATCACGCGGCCGATGCGAACCTAAGACCACCGACTCGGTCTCGAAGCCTTGATCACTCTCGCGATCCAGAATCGCTGTCGGATAAACTCACGAGGTCATCCTCGCCTCTTGATCCATAGAACACGGTGGATCTGACTTAGAAGTCGAAGTCTCCAACTATCGCCCCAGGGTGCACTTCCGGTGTCACCGGCCCCGTCATCCTCAAGTCTCGCCATAAACCTAACTAGCAACCTGGGCCATCTCCTTGCAACCCATATCCTCTGTTCTGGACGTGGGACTGGAGGCTCAGATATCGTGGCCTCGCAGCTCGCCGCCGCTCTAAACCTGCCGGGGTGGCGGCATCGTAGAATCCGCCTGTAGCACCACTCCGGGTAAAGCGGGCCTCTGCCACGTAACCCCACGTGCTCTACTCGTAGCTCCTCTCGCTTTGCCTTGCCACGGGCTCGGTTTGCCTTGCGTGGAGGCATAACTGATATAAAAGAATACGTCAGAGGGAGTCCAACTTACAACACAGCTCTAAGGCACGATCTCAGAGTGAGAAGAATGGAAACCAATCCTAAATGTCCTGCAGCCTCCTGATTATAGATGTGGTGCACAACACACCGATAATCAAGACTCTACTAGACACGGTCTGTAGACACTTTCCGAGGACTAATCGCGCTCACGATACCACTTTTGTCACGACCCGATCCCGGGCCCGTGACTGGTGCCTTACCCCGGGCACCCTAGTGATACAACATCAGAGAAAATCAGCGGAAATAAAAACTTAAACATGAAACAAGAGATAAAGTATGAAACAGGCTAACCAAAACGGTCACCTTCATGTATATATATATAACCGAACAGTTACATCCTTTACAACCACCGCCTGTGATACTACTGACCTCTAAGAGTGTAACAACAACTATGACGGGACGGGGCCCGCCATACCAGAATGTACAAGTACTACAATGACAGGGACTATACTAAAAGATAAGCCTCGGAGAAACGGAGCTTCCCAATCTGTGGCTTGTGATCCTACGGCGAGGATCCTGACGGATGTACCTCTACTGCGGCATGACGCGGCCCGAAGGAGGTCGATCTGCAAGTACCAAGTATGTGAAATCGTAAAATCACGTAAATGAAATCATAATAGTCTATATAAAGCGGGAGACATGTATGATAACAAACTACGATCCCGATATATAAATGATCATGTCAGTCGGGGACTCACGCCTCAAGTCATTACTCAAATATAACAATGGGTCTCACGCCCACATCAATCATGCGTGGAATACCTTCCTCATCGCCGGCGATCTATGATATAATCACACCAAGAAGTACACATGAACATCGGTCCCACGTATCATAACAACCGTGACGGCAAGTACGAAGGCTAACTACGGATACCAAGCGCATCATCAATCGGCCGGGCAAGACGAAAGCCAACTACCATATACCAAGGCCGTACCAACAAAACTATATAACCAAACCACGGTGACCCGGGGCAAGTACGAAAGTCAACTACGGATACCAAGCTGCGCGCCACGCGGTGGCCGGGCAAATCGAAGACTAACTACGGATACCAAGCGGAATCACGAGACTTCGTCACAAAACGAGCGGGCAAGTCGAAGGCTAACTACGGATACTGCCGAAAGCGACCACGACTTCGGGCAAGTACGAGAGCCAACTACGGATACCAAGCGAATCGGTAAAACCTCGCGGAGAGCTAGTCCATGGAATAATAATCCTAATGGAACCATACAGTGGGCCACCCAACGTGTCGATGGGTCCATCAATCAAGAACAACATGGCCGACCCTCCATGAGAGAGCGGTAACATAAGGATACAACACTTGCACAACAAGGCTATCACACGCAAACATAGGCAAGTTACACACAACTCAATGTACTTTCATTTTATGACTAAGTCAAGGTTTTAATACCCTAAGTACTACTTACTTTATATTATTTTAGAAGATACATTTCTTTTACAAAATTCACCCGATACCCGTAGTATCAAAATAAAGTGACTAACATTTTAATTAAACCAAAACAACTTCCAGACTTTCCTTTTTAAACCAAATTAAGACAATACCATGCCTTCTTTTTAGACCAAAACACTTCTCCTTTTAAAGTCAAGTTACCATTTTAAAACTAATGATAAAAACCATTCCTTTGTTTTCATAAAGTCGTTATAACTAACTTCCCATAAAGCTGTTATAACACTTTATGTTCTAAACCCAAAAACTCTTTAATTCCACAAGTCTCTTTTCTTTTAAAACAACAACAAGTATTCTTTTAAAACCCAAATAACTTACTCTTTTCAAAACAAGTAACCTATACTTAAAATCAAGTTACTTCTCTTTATCAGAAAACAAGTCGTTATAAGTCAAGTCTCTTATCTTCTAAAATCAATAAACCATTCTTTTACCTACATAAAGTCGTTATAACTAACTTCCCATAAAGCTATTATAACACCTTATGTTTTAAACCAACCAAATCACTTAGCACGTATGCGTCATCGTACTACATAGTTCACAACAATCATGCTAGAAAAGATAGGAAGAGGTTCACATACCTCGCGACGATTATCGACAATTAGCAAAACGCTCCACAATATCAGAACCACGCTGGCGTTTCCACTCTTCAAGTAGAATACGCTACTCGTAGTACTGCAACCTATAAAGGCCACAAAACGCCTATCAACTCCTAGATCTCCTCGTAGAATATTCTAACAGCAAGATTCCTTATTCTACAGACAATTCGAACACCTCCCCGCAACCACATAAATCTCTCCTCTGCTCAGCCCACTACTGTGCCAATTTTGTGTGATGGCGGGAAAAATGAATTTCTGTAGAATAAGGAACCATGCATTTAGAATATTCTACGAAGATCTAGGAGTTGATAGGCGTTGTGGCTATAAATGCGATTTCAATGGCGTATTCTTGAAGAGTGAAAAACTAGCGAGTTACAAAGATCGTGAGCGTTTTGCTAATTGTCGATAATCGCACGAGGTATGTGAACCTCTTCCTATCTTTTCTAGCATGATTGTTGTGAACTATGTAGCAGACGATACATGCTATAAGTGATTTGGTTGGTTTAAAACATAAGTGTTATAATAGCTTTAGTTGGATAACGACCTTATGTAGGTAAAAGAATGGTTTATTGATTGTAGAAGTTAAGAGACTTGATCTTAAAAGATAAGAGACTTGACTTATAAATGACTTGATTTTGAAAGTTAAGAGACTTGATCTTGAAAGATAAGAGACTTGACTTATAACGACTTGTTTTCGGAAAAAGAGAAGTAACTTGATTTTAAGTATAGGTTACTTGTTTTGAAAAGAGTAAGTTATTTGGGTTTTAAAAGAATACTTGTTGTTGTTTTAAAAGAAAAGAGACTTGTGGAATTGAAGAGTTTTGGTTTAGAACATAAAGTGTTATAACAGCTTTATGGGAAGTTAGTTATAACGACTTTATGAAAACAAAGGAATGGTTTTATCATTGGTTTTAAAATGGTAACTTGACTTTAAAGGAGAAGTGTTTTGGTCTAAAAAGAAGGCATGGTATTGTCTTAATTTGGTTTAAAAAGGAAAGTATGGAAGTTGTTTTGGTTTACTTAAAATGTTAGTCACTTTATTTTGATACTACGGGTATCGGGTGACTTTTGTAAAAGAAATGGATCTTCTAAAAAGAATTTAACGTACGTAGTACTTTGGGGATTAAAACCTGGACTTGTCATAAAATGAAGGTACCTTGAGTTGTGTGTAACGTGCCTATGTTTGCGTGTGATAGCCTTGTTGTGCAAGTGTTGTATTCTTATGTTACCGCGTCTCTCGATGGAGGGTCGGTCGTGTTATTCTTGATCATTTTGGACATACTGACACGATGGGCGGCCCACGAGTATGCTTCCATTTTGATTGTTGTCTTGTTGTTTCCTTTTGGACCTACTGACACGATGGGTGGCCCACGGGTATGGTTCCATTAGGATTGTTGTTCCATGGACTAGCTCTCCATGAGGTTTTACTGATTCGGCCTTGGTATCTGGTGGTTGGCTTTCGTACTTGCCCCGTCTCGTGGCTGATTCGGCCTTGGTACCTGGTAGTTAGCCTTCGCACTTGCCCCGTTCAGTGTAGTGGCGAAGTCTCGTGATACGGCCTTGGTATCTGGTAGTTAGCCTTCGTACTTGCCCCGGTCAGCTACGTGACACGGCCTTGGTACCTGGTAGTCGGCTTTCGTACTTGCCCCGTGTCAGCTTCGTGGTTTGGTTGTATAGTATTGTTAGTACGGTTGTTATGACACAGGTGGGACCTAGTGTTCATGTGTACTTCTTGGTGTGATTATATCATAGACTGCCGGCAGTGAGGAAGGTATTCCACGGGCATGATTGATGTTGTGGGCGTGAGACCCATTGTTATACTTGAGTAATGACTTTGAGGGCGTGAGTCCCTGACTTGACATGACTGTTTATATATTGTGGACTGTAGTTTGGTTATCATACATGTCTCCTGCTTTATATAGACTATTATGATTTCATTCTGATATTACTGATTTCACATACTTGGTACTGTTATCGACCTCGCCGGCTGCGTTCATGCCGCATGTAGAGGTACATCGGTTGTGGATCCGCGCTCTTAGGATCACAGTTCAGCTTTTTGGGAAGCTTCGTTTCTTCGGAGGCTTATCTTTGGTATAGTCCCCTGTCAGTGTAGTTACTTGTACATTCAGGGGTATGGCGGGGCCCTGTCCCTTCATAGTTATGGTTACATTCTTAGAGGTCTGTAGTACTGTTGTGGGCAGGGTTTTGTAAAAGGATTTAACTGTTCAGTTTGATATATGTATATATTCAGGAAGGTGACCGTTTTGGTTAGCCTGGTTCATGCTTTATGACTTGTCTCATGTTTTAGTTTTTATTTCCGCTGATTTTTCTCTGATGTTGTATCACTAGGGTGCCCGGGGTAAGGCACCAGTCACGGGCCCGGGATCGGGTCGTGACAGTACATAACATAAGCAAGTTAAGAAATTCCCCTAACTTCTTATTAGTCTTATTCATATACACTCTCATTTTAGTTTACTTAATGCACTAACATGTCATTATAACAATCCGGGAATTTAACCCAAAGTACTACATACTTCTACTCTTTTAAAATGACTCTTTTTCATATAAACTTCCAAGATACTAATAACCGTAGTATCAAGTCACATCTATTTTTCAAGACAAGTCACAATACCTTTTAGAAATACATTTAGGCTTCTAAATCAAGTGACTTCTTTTTTTAAAAAACCTTAAGCAATTGATGCCTTCAAATCAATTTGCCTTTCATTATTTCAAGTCATTTATCATACTTACATTACTTAGAGTAAACCACTCTTTTTAACTTTCCATAAAGCTATTATAACCAACTTCCCATAAAGTCGTTATACTAGTTTTATGCTTTAGACAATTTCATTCTTCCTTATATCGAAGGGACTTATACTTTTAAAACGAAACAAGTATCATATACTTTTAAAATACTTCAAGTCCCTTAACTTTTAGAAACCAAGATATCCTTAATATTTTTAAACAAGTGAGTTAATTCCCTAACTCAACCAACTTGGACATTCTTAAAATAAGCCAAGGATATCAAATGGACTAGATTGTCAAAATCTCGTACGTCTACCGTACTATATAGTTACAACTACTCATGCTCAAGAGATAAGAAAGTTCCACATACCTCTTTGGTTCAATCCTGTTATACCCCGTAGTTCCGGAGTATGTATGTGAGGACGTACGTACGAATGTAAAAGACCTAATTAGGGTAAGAATGAAAGAATTGTTTCCGACAGAAAATATTCCGAACCTTGTGAAGGAAATTTTACGTTTTCAATATTTTTTCCAATTATGAATTTTTTTCCGAGAGATAAAATATTTTGGACCAATAGGAGGGAGACATGTGTCACCCCAAGTGGACATGGGTGGACGTTTTTTTCAAGACTAGTGGGCAAGACAAGTGGTCAAAGTCTTGCATGGCATTTGCATGGCATTTGGACGTTTTTTTCAAGTTAGTGGGCAAGACAAGTGGTCAAAAATCTTGCATGGCATTTGTGGGACAAGTGGACAAAGGGACCCACACAAACACATGTCCTAAACATTTACCATACACATGTTTCAATCCTAGCCCTTGGTTGTCCTATATAAACCCCTCTAGTTGATGAAAATTTTCCACACTTAGAACATTTCAAGACTTGAAAATATTTTCTCTCCCTTTCCTAGTGTTCTCGTCCAAAGCCCCAATTTTTGAGCAATTGTTGTCCAATAATTCTTAAACTTCTAAGTGTTCTTCCTTAATGTATTAGGAAGATTAGTAACCAAGAGTTAGAAAAGATTTCACACCCTAGCCTCTAAATTTCCACCTTGGCCGAGAGTTGTGAGGACAAGAACCTTAGTGTTCTTCACTTTTTGGAGTTAATTCTTGAATAGAAGTTGGTTAGGAACTTCTAAGGGTGACTTGTGGTGGTTTGGAACACAAAGATTTGGAGCTAAAACTTACTTAGGAACGACTTTAAGTTCTTGGATATTTTTGGGCTATTTTGAGGTAATGGACCTTAACCTCTTTGTGAAGTTGATTATTATGTATATTGGATATTATACATATATTGGAAGTATATTATGGAGTATGAGATATAAGGAAAGATTTGGATCTTGTTAACTTGTTAAAAGGAGAATTGGCATATTAGCCATTAAAATGGTAAAAATGTATCCATTACTTGCTAAGAAGTTAACAACAAAGAAACTATAACTTATATTAAGATTGTAATATAAGTTGGAAGACTAATGAAGTAATTGGATAAGTAAAATTGTAAAAGTTGGCCAAGGACCCCAACTTAAGGACTGTATTTACTTTGGACTGTATTTACTTTGTTGTTAAGGGGAAGATTGTTAATCGCGTTCCGTTTGGGCGTGTGATCCCCTTCTTTAATTATTGTTGTTGTTAAGGGGAAGATTGTTAATCGCGTTCCGTTTGGGCGTGTGATCCCCTTCTTTAATTATTGTTGTTGTTAAGGGAAAGATTGTTAATCGCGTTCCGGTTGGGCGTGTGATCCCCTTCTTTAAATTTCGGAATTATTGCGCCTTATTTATGGCATGTTGGTTACTATTACTGGGCCTTGAAAAAGGTGGAGAATTGAGTAGAAACGGGGGAAGTGCTGCCCAATTTTCCGTAAAATTAGAGATCTTACTTAGAAGAATTCTACGTAGAACTAGAAGTTGATAGGCGTGTTTTGACTATTATAGGTTGACACTCTGCGCGCGACATATTCGACTCGGCAAGTGGATTTAGCCGAGGAGGTATGTGATTCTTCCTATCCCTTTGAGCATGATATTTGTGAAATATATATAGTACGGTAGACGTACGTGTGTTAAACTAAATTTGGCTTTACTTTTGTTATACCCCGTATTTCCAGAGTATGTACGTGAGGGCGTACGTACAAAAGTTTTAGCCTTAAGTTAGGCAAGGGACGAAAATTGTGCACAACCCCCGAAAAGAATTGTTTTCCGACGAAAAGTTTTCCAAACCTTGCGAAGGGAAAATTACGATTGTGACATTTATTATTTTTGCGGATTTTTCTGAGAGACGAAATATTTTGGACCAACGAGAGGGCGACACTTGTCACCCTCAAGTGGACGGTAACAATGGGCAATTGTTGGCACGTTTTTTTGATGGAAAATGCCTTAAACACTTGGTCAATGTTTGCTAGATATTTATGGAGTAGATGGATAAGGTTCCACTTGCCCAAATCTCTACCATTCACTTGCCCTCCACTTGCCTTAATCTTGGCCCTTGGTGGTCCTATAAATACCCCCCCTTAGTTGAAGAATTCTTCATCCACAAATCATTTTCCAAGTCTCAAAATCCCTCCCCTCTCTTGTAGTTTTTCGTCCAACACCATCTCCCTCTGAGAGCTCTAGCCGAAACACTACCCCCTTTTGGTAGAAAAATCTCTCCATAGTATTGTTACTATTCCCAAATACCTTAGCCAATCCCTTGTAGTAATCTGGATAGTGCGCTCTGTCTGTCCGTCTGTCTGAGGATGGAATGCAGTACTCAGGCTCACCTGCGTCCCTAAAACCTTCTGGAAAGACCTCCAGAAGTTAGCCATAACGGCTCCTCATGCGATATGATCGAAATAGGGACTCCATGCAGTGTCACGATCTCTCGGATGTAAAGTCTGGCATAATCCTCAGCCGAAAAAGTCGTCCTGACTGGAAGAAAGTGGGCTGATTTCGCCAGCCTGTCGACGATAACCCAGATAGAATCATGCTTCCTCTGAGTGCGAGGTAATCCTGTGATAAAGTCCATGTTGATCACCTCCCACTTCAGTCGGGATCTCTAAATGCGCAATAATCCACCGGGCCTGCGGTGCTCTATCTTCACTGCGACAACAACACGGGCGGCTACAAACTCTGCAACGTCCCTCTTCAAGACATCCCACCAATACACAGATCTAAGGTCGTGGTACATCTTGGTCGACCCCGGATGGATAGAGTAACGTGCGCTGTGTGCTTCCCCTAGAACCTGCTGCCGAAGTCCTGCAATATCTGGAACACACAACCTGCCCTCAAACCTTAGCACCCCAAAGTACTATGTACTTCTACTCTTTTAAAACCTTAGGCAATTGATGCCTTAAAATCAATTTGCCTTCCATTAATTCACGTCATTTATCCTTACTTATTTTACTTAGAGTAAATCTCTCTTTTTAACTTTCCATAAGGCTAATATAACCAACTTCCCATAAAGTCGTTATATTAACTTCATACTATAAGTAAATTACATTTTCCTATATCCAAGGGACTTGTAGATTTAAAACGGAACAAGTATCATATACTTAAAAACACTTCAAGTCCCTTAACCTTGAAAACTCAAGACATCTTTACTACTTTTAAAGAAGTGAGTAAACCCCCTAACTCCACCGACTTGGACACTTTAAAAACGAGTAAAGGATACCAAGGTCTTGTACGTCTACCGTACTATATAGGTAAAACTATTCATGCTCAAGAGATAGGAAAGTTCCACATACCTCTTCGGGTCAATCCACTTGCTATGTCCAATATACCGCACGTAGTACGTCAACCTATAATGACCATAATACGTTTATTAACCTCTAGCTTCAACGTAGAATATTCCAAGTGCAAAGTCACTAAATTCTACGGAAAAATTGGACAGCATTTCCTTTGTTTCTACATACTTTGCCACCTTTTCAAGGTCCGAATTCAACATCCAAACGCCACTTTTAAGGCCCAACAATCCAAACAATTCAAAGGGGATTACACACCTAATCTTGGATGTGTAAAATGCTGTCCCACAATGCATACTAACTAAATCAACAAGTTAAAGGTAGTATCTTGGCTATGACATGCTTTCATACTAAACTTATTCAATCCTTTCAAACCCAAATCATATTTCTCACATGCAATTTATCTAAGAACAATATTTACAACTACAAGTCCTTTCTTCTTCACATGCAACATAATAAACTAGCAAAAAGAGAAAGGATTGTTACCTTAGAGCTTACCCAATTTAATCCAACAAATTCACTAGCCTCCTTTCCACAATCACCTCCACAAAACCTCCTACAAGCTTGCCAACATGTTTCCTTCTTACCACTTTTTTCAGATTTTTCTCAAGCTTTGATTTCTTCTTGATTTTCTAGAGAGAAGTGAGAGCTTTTAATTTTAGAGAGGAGGAGAGCTTGAAGAATGACCAAGTCTTCAAGACTTGGTCAATAAATAGGACATGCAAAATCAGATGGGGGGGGGGGGGACACTTGTCACCCATCCATGGCCCCTTTTAAAACAAAACAGTTCTGATTTTCCCCCCGAGCCTCGCAGAACCCGCCTCGGCGCGCGGCCTGCGGCGCGTGCTGGCTATCTGAGGCTCTTGATACTTCGGCGCGCGGCCGATTTCCGGCGCGCGGCTGAAACTTCAGCGAACATTGAACATCTGGCGCGCTGACTGCATCCGGCGCGCGGCTACGCGCTCGACCGAAATATGTTTCTATCCGACTGCGCACTGAACTTGTAACTTCAATAACTTTCTACTCCGATATCCTATCGACGAACGGTTTGTTGCGTTGGAAACTAGACTCAATGAACTACGTACTAGGCCTTTGAAACACCTAGGGACTCATACTGTAACTGGACATAACCCGCCTCAAAGTTGACTAAAAACCCGTCTGAAACAATCCGTCAACCTATCTTTCTAAAATTTTAAGTCTTAATCCCTTTCGTACGTTATCATACACATGGCCAGAACTACGGGGTATAACATTCTCCCCCCCTTAGAAACATTCGTCCCGAATGTTCCTTCTATGTACAACAATACTTAAGCATAATTGCCAAATTAAAACTAACAGTAGGAAAGTGGGTTACCTGGAGGTGTAGGGAACAAGTGAGGATACTTCTTCATCGTGTCCTCCTCTGCTTCCCACGTCATTTCTTCCCTGTTCTCGTTCCGCCATAAGACCTTGACGGAAACTACATCCTTTGTCCGTAGTCGCCTAACCTGACGATCGAGTATCGCTATGAGACTCTCCTCATATGATAACCCCTCTGTCACTTGGACATCACAAATCGGGTGCACTCTAGATGGATCTCCAATACATTTCCGCAACATAGACACATGAAAAACTGGATGTACTGCCTCCAGATCGGACGACAGATCCAACTCATAGGCAACCTTGCTGTAATACCCCGTAGTTCCAGGGTATGTATGCGAGGACGTACGTACGAGAATACGACAGAAAGATTGGAAAGGAAGAAAGAGGCGATTTTTCCACGGAAAAGTTTCCGGTTTTTGTGAAGGAAAAAGGTTCGTTAATGGGAATTGGATTCCCAGATTTGGTATTCGGACTTCCTGGAATATTAGAGAATTATGGAATTTTATTTTCGAAAATGGTCACGTGGGGCCCACGGGAGAAATTCTGGTTTTGTGGGGCCGCTTTGATTTTGAGATTTTGGCGTTTTGGATATTTTGGAAGACGAAATATTTTGGGCGAATCGGGGCGACACGTGTCACCCCATGGCACCTTTGGGCGAAATATGTTTGTGCCTGACACGGTTAAGTCGTTTTTAGCGAAAGCGTTTTCCACGACTTTCGTAGGGAATTTACGGCTATGGCAATTAGTATTTTTGCGGATTTTTACGAGAGAAGGAACATTTTGGACCAACGAGATGGCGGCACTGGCACCCTCGTTGGTGGGCAAAGTGGCAGACACGTGGACGATTTGGGGAAGGCAAGTGGGAGATATTTTTGGTAGATATTTTGTGTGCAAGTTGGCTAGGACACATGGGTGAATCTTGGCCCTACACTTGCTAGGCACTTGGCTAGATCTTGGCCATTGGTTGGCCTTGGCTTGTGCTATAAATACCCCTCTAAGGTTGATGAACTTCTTCATCCATTCCAATATTACCTAAGTGTTAAAGTCCAGACCTCTCCCCTCTTGTTTGACTCTCGTCCAATAGCCCCCCCCCCCCTCCCTAGATAGGCCTTTGTGGCCGAGAGCCTCCCCCCTCTCCCCTTTGTGGTGTGGCTGGTAGGTACCCCACTGCCTAGTTGCTTTCGTATAATACCCCTTTGTGGTATAGAAATACTCTCCAAGTATTGTTATAATGCCCAAATTACCTTAGCCTTATACCTTGTTGTATTCTAAGGTTATACCTTCTGAAAAGCCGAAATACTATTATACTTCCGTCGATCCAAACCGAAACCACAGGAAAATCTCCATAGTCCGTTGGAGTATTGTGTAGAAGTTGGTTAGAACTTCTAAGGGTGGTTTAGGCGGGTTGGGCGCTCGGAGTTGGAGCTAAACGATTGCCGGGATCGACTTTATACTTGGATAATTATGGGCTTATCGAGGTAATTATCTTGTCCCTATTGTAATTGGAAATTACATGTTGTTAGATTATATAGTAGAAGTATACTATATATAGTCTTGTTGTAATTACATAGGGTGTATTACTGATGAGACTTGTGTAGTAGTACCGTGGAGTAGAATTGTACCGTTAGGGTTAGATGTATAACCCCTGGTTGGCTTGGTAGCGGCCTCGTTAGAGGAGGAGGTTTCTGTTGTTGCGGGGAGGTCTTGCGAAATTTACGTAGAAAGTTCTACGATGAGATCTAGATGTTAATAAGCGCCTTGTGGCCTTATAGGTGGAAGTACTCGTGTGGCGCGTTCTACTTGGCTTAAGGAGTAGCCGAAGCGGCGAGGTACTCGGAGCATTTTGCTATTAGTCGATAATCGTCGCGAGGTATGTGAACCTCTTCCTATCTCTCTAGCATGATATGTGTGAACTATGTAATGCGGTGAGCGTACATGTGCTAAATGTGTTTGAATGGTTTAAAACATAAAGTGTTATAACGGCTTTATGGGAAGTTGGTTATAACAGCTTTATGTTAGTAAGAAAATACATGTGGTTTTTAAAAAGTAACTGATTTGAACTATAACTGGCTTGTTATATGATAAGAAAGAACTTGAAGTATTTTCAAAAGATTTTTGAATCATTTTGAAAGGAGAAGTAATACTTGGTGTTTGAAAACTTAAGAGTTATACTAGCTTTATGGGAAGTTAGGTATAACGGCTTAGAATGCTTTCTTGATTTGGAAATCGAGAATGTGTATCGACAAACCACTGCGGCGTTAATAAAAGGAAATGTTTTGAATAATTAAGTATTATGAAAACCGTAGAAACTTCCATCTGCATAGAAGCTAAGATGAGACAAAATGATATTTCTAGATCATGGTCTTTGTAATAAGATTGTTATAAACAAGAATATCCTACTCACACATAAGGCTTATGTTTCTCAGTTGTTTAAAGAGAATTATATTCTTAAATGAATAAGACTATGAACTACGGAACCTTTCTAAAATAAGAAGCGTGAACATTTGAAATTAGGCAAACTTGGACATTTGGAAAATAATGTTGTTACTTGATTTTACAAAGGTAAGAGTTTTGGGTTTCTTAAAAGGGCAGATCACTCTATTTTATACTACGGGTATTGTGTGACTTATGTGAAAAAGCAGATCTTTTTAAGATTTTAATGTGTGAAGTACTTTGGGGATAGATACGAACTTGTTAGTAGAAAGTACCTTGTGTGAATAACTTGATTGTATTGGTTTGTGATAGCCTTGTAATACTTTCTTGTTGCCTTGATAAGTAAGCGTGTTAGGATGCTACGTGTGTTAGTATCTTGTGATGTTTGTGTAAGGGGTTTCCGCGATTGTGCTTATTAACTATCGGTCGTTATGATAGTATTGTGGCATTCATCTCTTGAGATGATTAGGGTTAAGCTGCCCTCCGACGCGGGGTAGACTCGGTGATGCAGGACCGTGATTCGAGAATACCTCATGCGGGTCTGAGGGCCTATGCGCGAGCTACGAGTTCGGGTTAGTGTCGTCCTTTATGGGCATGCGGTCGCTTGTGGCCATGCGGGCTGCGAAGTCGGGGCGATGCGGGAGTAGCTACCCTCGATGCGGGAATACCTCATGCGGGCGATGAGATTGGCCTATGCGGAGTGCGGGAAGTTCAGGACTAGACGCGCGCATTAGATCTGCGGGCAAGTGGCGGCTTTGATCATGTGGCGGTGCAGAGCAGATCTTATAATCTGATTTATGACCTTGTTAGTGCGTAGGTGTTAGTAGTCGGCTAGGCCTTGTACTTACCACATGCAGTTTTATTAGGACACGGTGGGACACGGTGTTCATATGTATTCCACGGTGCTTGTATATCATAAAGCTGGCGGTGAGGAAGGTATTCCACAGCACGATTGATGTTGTGGGCGTGAGACCCATTGTTAAATTGAGTGATGACTTGAGGCGTGAGTCACGACTTGACATATTTGCTTATTTATGGTGAGCGTAGTTTGGTTATCATACATGTCTCTGCTTTGTATAGACTACTATGATTTCATTTCTGATATTTATTTTTAGTTTCACATACTAAATTTTTTGTTATGCGACCTCGCCCGGCTGCGTTCATCTGCGAGTTGAGGTACATCGATCGTTGATCCTAGCTCTCGAGTCACGATTCAGCGTTTGGGAAGCTCCGTTTCTCGGAGGCTTATCGGTGGTGTAGTCCATGTAGTAAGTGTTTACATTCGGGGTTTGGCGGGGCCCCTGTCCGCCATTGTTATCATATCGTTCTTAGAGTGCATGTAATCTTGTTGTGTGGGCGGGGTTTGTAAAAAGGATTAAACATTCATGTTAAAAGTTGTCATTTATATATATGCGAAAAGGCAAGTTTCCTGATTATTGTTTTATATACATTTATCTCATATTGTTGTGTTTGTTCATTGATTTCTACGATGTATGTCTACTTGGGTGCGGGGTAAGGCACGATCCACGGGCCGGTTCGGTCGTGACAAAAGTGGTATCGAAGCGATTAATCCTCGGAAAGTGTCTCTGACCGTATCCGATGAGAGTCTTGATTATCGGTGTTGTGCACCACACGATAATCGAGGAGGCTATAGGATATTTAGGATTGGTTTCTATTCTTCTCACTCGAGATCGTGCCTTAGATGTGTTGTAAGTTGAACCCTCACGAAATCTTTTCCCTTATCGTCATGCCTCCTCGCGTAGGCAACCCGGGCGGGAGGGCAAAGCGGCCAGAGAGGCTGAGTAGAGTTCAGAGGGTGTCGAGGTCACGGGACCAATCATTACCGAGGGTAGTGCTTCATTCGGGGATTTACTGCGGCGTCACTAGCTTGAGTTTAAGCACGGCGGCGGCGGTTCCTCTGCGGCCATGATATTTGAACCTTGGTTCCACGGCCGGGAGCAGAGAATATAGATTGCGAGACAACCTTGTTACTAGCTATGGATTTGGCTACGGAGAGTATACCGATGTCTGCGATGCGGAGGACTATCTAAAAGAGGTTGTGCAAGAGTAATCCTTGATTGAAGCGAGCATGGCACGTATGCGGGCTTATGCGCGAGAAAGCGTAGAGATTGTGGGTTAACCAAGGGCGAGAAGAGGGCGGGCGTGAGTCGCCGGTAACTTTCAAGGTGAGTATACCTTAAGTGCTACGTTACGATAGCGGTGTGTGAGTTGTGATTAGGAATCATGGTGGGTTAGCCGAGTAAGATTTTGGGGATAGAAGGTGTGAGCCTTAGAGTGTTATACGTAAAGACCTTAGAGATAAGGCCGTCTCGAGAAAGGTGTAGTGTTATGTTTGACCCTTATAGGAGTGCATAGTGCACGTGAGCTATGTTCGTGGGATAAGTCCCGAGTAGCGTGATTTGAAAGAAGGTAGTCGAGCTAGGAAGGAAGACCGCCAGGTTTTCGTAATATGATTTGTGAAATTATTCCTTGGGAGCTAGTGTTTCTGCAATGCCGGGTCGGGTTGAGGCCATGTTGCGGGTCAACCCGCGGCGGTATGAGTGGTGGGTCGGTTGTGGTGGTCCTCTTTGTGTTAGGGTCATGAGGGTGTTAGGCCCATGTTTAGTTAGCTTGCGTGCAAGTTCGTGGATGCGTTCGACCGGTGGTCGGGCCGATGAGGGCGACTATCGTGTTCTTGGTCGGTCGTTCCTCGGCGGTGTTGATGTTATCGAAAAGGTTGTGAGGTTGCAGGGTGCCTACCTTCACCTTATGACGGACAGTGGAGCCAGTGCGGTGTTTCTCTTCTGGGAGTTTGTACGAGGCGGGGCTAGGAACTGGTGAGTCTCCGTGTCGCGTTCGCCCGCCGGTGTTTTGATTCGAGGGTATTTGTGAGGATCGTTGTCTCGGTTGAAGTGTTTAAGCTACCATTTCGGTGTTCGGATGTCGTCTTGTGGCGCCTTGTAGAAGCGAAATGCAAGTTGCGGTCGATTGGTTCGATGTTGGCGGGGTTGAGATAGTTGGTTGAGCTTGTTCCGGTGACGTGGATAGTGTGAAGCTTGTCTAGAAGGAGTTCGGCGGCTCGGAGGAATCGTGCGGATAATCGGCGGCGCTTAGAGTTGAGTTGGCGGTCGGTCTTCTTGAAAGTACCACCGGGCGGTGTGACGAGTTTTGGAAAGCGAAGGAACTTAGCAGAGTTACTTTGGGCCTTTGTGAGTTCATGTGAAGAATAGGCGGGTTGCCTATATGTTAGCATTTGCCGTCCGACTTAGGAGGAAGGGCGTCCGGTCTTCGTATTGTTATGTTCGGAAAGTATCGAAGATCCATCGAGAATGTTCCCGATTAATGATGACCACGTTAGAGATAGTAACCGAGTTTTGGATACTAAGCGATATCGAAATGTGATAAGAATCGAGTGTACAACGGCTTGATGATCGCGTGCGGCCGGTACCATTTGTTGGGTCGTCGGAGCAAGGCTCGCGACAAAGTGACAAAAGTAGTATTATTTGTGGTGATGTAGAGGTGTTTCCTCGTGGACTTAGATGTAAGTTTTGCGCAGTGTTTCCATGGCGGTTGTGGCGGGATTGTTCGTAAGTATAGTAGTGAAGACTATCTTGCACGTGTTCGTTTTGAGACTTAGAAGGAACATTGGGACGAATGTTTCTAAGGGGAGAATGTAATACCCGTAGTTCCGTGGTATGTATGCGAGGGCGTGCGTGCGAGAATACGAGAAAGATTGGAAAGGAAGAAAGGCGATTTTTCCACGGAAAAGTTTCGGTTTTGTGAAGGAAAAAGGTTCGTTAATGGGGTGGATTCCCAGTTTGGTATCGGACTTCTGGAATATTAGAGAATTATGGAATTTTATTTTCGAAAATGGTCACGTGGGGCCCACGGGAGAAATTCTGATTTTGTAGGGCGCTTTGATTTTGAGATTTTGGCGTTTTGGATATTTTGGAAGACGAAATATTTTGGGCGAATCGGGGCGACACGTGTCACCCCATGTGGCACCTTTGGGCGAAATATGTTTGTCTGACAACACCGGTTAAGTCGTTTTTTCGGCGAAACGTTTTCCACGACTTCGTAGGGAATTTCGGCTATGTCATTTAGTATTTTTGCGGATTTTTAGAGGCGGAACATTTTGGACCAACGAGAGGCGGCGGCACCTGCCGTTGGTGGGCAAAGTGGGCGACACGTGGACGATTTGGGAAGGCAAGTGGGAGATATTTTTGGTAGATATTTTGTGTGCAAGTTGGCTAGGACACATGGGTGAATCTTATTTACACTTGCTAGGCACTTGGCTAGATCTTGGCCGTTGGTTGGCCTTGGCTTGTGCTATAAATACCCTCTAAGGTTGATGAACTTCTTCATCCATTCCAAATATTTCCTAAGTGTTAAAGTCCTCCCTCTCCCTCTTGTTTGACTCTCGTCCAAGAGCCCCACTCCCTAGATAGGCCTTTGTGGCGAGAGCCTCCCCTCTCCCTTTGTGGTGTGGCGTGGGTACCCCACTGCCTAGTTGCTTTCGTATAATACCACTTTGTGGTATAGAAATACTCTCAAGTATTGTTATAATGCCCAAATTACCTTAGCCTTATACCTTGTTGTATTCTAAGGTTATACCTTTCTGAAAAGCCAGAAATACTATTATACTTCGTCAGTCCTAAAACCGAAACCACAGGAAAATCTCCATAGTCAGTTGGAGTATTGTGTAGAAGTTGGTTAGAACTTCTAAGGGTGGTTTAGAGCGGGTTGGAGCGCTCGGAGTTGGAGCTAAACGATTGCCCAGGATCGACTTTATACTTGGATAATTATGGGCTTATCGAGGTAATTATCTTGTCCCCCTATTGTAATTGGAAATTACATGTTGTTAGATTATATAGTAGAAGTATACTATATATAGTCTTTGAGCTAATTACATAGGGTGTATTCTGATGAACTTGTGTAGTAGTCTAGTGGAGTAGAATTGTGCAGTTAGGGTTAGATGTATAACCCCTGGTTGGCTTGGTAGCCGGCCTCGTTAGAGGAGGAGGTTTCTGTTGTTGCGGGAGAGTCTTTGCCGAAATTTCTGTAGAAAGTTCTACGATGAGATCTAGATGTTAATAAGCGCCTTGTGGCCTTATAGGTGGAAGTACTACGTGTGGCGCGTTCTACTTGGCTTAAGGAGTAGCCGACGGCTTGAGGTACTCGGAGCATTTTGCTATTAGTCGATAATCGTCGCGAGGTATGTGAACCTCTTCCTATCTCTCTAGCATGATATGTGTGAACTATGTAGTACGGTAGACGTACATGTGCTAAATGTGTTTGAATGGTTTAAAACATAAAGTGTTATAACGGCTTTATGGGAAGTTGGTTATAACAGCTTTATGTTAGTAAGAAAATACATGTGGTTTTAAAAATGGCTGATTTGAACTATAACTGGCTTGTTATATGATAAGAAAGAACTTGAAGTATTTTCAAAAGATTTTTGAATCATTTTGAAAGGAGAAGTAATACTTGGTGTTTGAAAACTTAAGAGTTATACTAGCTTTATGGGAAGTTAGGTATAACGGCTTAAGAATGCTTTCTTGATTTGAATCGGAATGTGTATCGACAAACCAACTGCGGCGTTAATAAAAGGAAATGTTTTGAATAATTAAGTATTATGAAAACCGGTAGAAACTTCCATCTGCATAGAAGCTAAGATGAGACAAAATGATATTTCCTAGATCATGGTCTTTGTAATAAGATTGTTATAAACAAGAATATCCTACTCACACATAAGGCTTATGTTTCTCAGGTTGTTTAAAAGAGAATTATATTCTTAAATGAATAAGACTATGAACTACGGAACCTTTCTAAAATAAGAAGCGTGAACATTTGAAATTAGGCAAACTTGGACATTTGGAAAATAATGTTGTTACTTGATTTTACAAAGGTAAGAGTTTTGGGTTTCTTAAAAGGGCCAGTCACTCTATTTTATACTACGGGTATTGTGTGACTTATGTGAAAAAGCAGATCTTTTTTAAGATTTTAATGTGTGAAGTACTTTGGGGATAGATACAGAACTTGTTAGTAGAAAGTACCTTGTGTGAATAACTTGATTGTATTGGTTTGTGATAGCCTTGTAATACTTTCTTGTTGCCTTGATAAGTAAGCGTGTTAGGATGCTACGTGTGTTAGTATCTTGTGATGTTTGTGTAAGGGGGTTTCCCTTGATTGTGCTTATTAACTATCAGTCGTTATGATAGTATTGTGGCATTCATCTCTTGAGATGATTAGGGTTAAGCGCCCTCCGTCGCGGGGTAGACTCGAGCGATGCAGGACCATGATTCGAGAATACCTCATGCGGGTCCCGAGGGCCTATGCGAGCTACGAGTTCGGGTTAGTGTCGTCCTTTATGGGCATGCGGTCGCTTGTGGCCATGCGGTGCGAAGTCGGGGCGATGCGGGAGTAGCTACCCTCGATGCGAGAATACCTCATGCGGGCGATGAGATTGGCCTATGCGAGCTGCGGGAAGTTCGAGGACTAGACGCGCGCATTAGATCTGCGGGCAAGTGGCGGCTTTGATCATGTGGCGGTGCAGACAGATCTTATAATCTGATTTATGACCTTGTTGAGTGCTGTAGGTGTTAGTAGTCGGCTAGGCCTTCGTACCTGCATGCAGTTTTATTAGGACACAGGTGGGACACGGTGTTCATATGTATTCCAGTGCTTGTATATCATAAAGCTGGCGGTGAGGAAGGTATTCCACGGCACGATTGATGTTGTGGGCGTGAGACCCATTGTTAAATTGAGTGATGACTTGAGGCGTGAGTCACGACTTGACATATTTGCTTATTTATGGTGAGCGTAGTTTGGTTATCATACATGTCTCTGCTTTGTATAGACTACTATGATTTCATTTCTGATTTATTTTTAGTTTCACATACTCGGTACTGTTATCGACCTCGCCGAGGGCTGCGTTCATGCCGCGAGTTGAGGTACATCGATCGTTGATCCTAGCTCTCGAGTCCGCGATTCGGCGTTTGGGAAGCTCCGTTTCTCGGAGGCTTATCGGTGGTGTAGTCCCTGTCGTAGTAAGTGTTTACATTCGGGGTTTGGCGGGGCCACTGTCGCCATTGTTGTCATATCGTTCTTAGAAGTGCATGTAATCTTGTTGTGGCGGGGTTTGTAAAAAGATTAAAGCATTCATGTTAAAAGTTGTCATTTATATATATCGAAAGGCAAGTTTTCCTGATTATTGTTTTATATACATTATCTCATATTGTTGTGTTTGTTCCGCTGATTTCTCTGATGTATGTCTACTTGGGTGCCCGGGGTAAGGCACCAGTCACGGGCCCCGGTTCGGGTCGTGACACTTGCCTACCCTACGGACAATCTGATAAGGCCCAATGTACCTTGGGCTAAGTTTCCCCTTCTTCCCAAATCTCATCACGCCCTTCATGGGTGATACCTTCAGGAAGACCCAATCATCTACCTCAAACTCTAAGTGTCGACGCCGATGATCTGCATACGACTTATGTCGACTCTGAGCTGACAATAACCGCTCCTGGATAAGTTTCACCTTATCCACAGCCTGCTGAATCAAATCTGGCCCGACCAACTGAACTTCTCCCACCTCAAACCAGCCTATCGGTGATCTGCACTTCCTCCCGTATAAGGCCTCATAAGGCGCCATCTGGATACTAGAATGGTAGCTGTTGTTATATGCAAACTCCACAAGATGTAAATGATCCTCCCAGCTACCTCTGAAATCAATAACACAAGCCCGCAGCATATCCTCAAGGGTCTGGATAGTACGCTCGGCCTGTCCGTCGATGCGAGGATGAAGCGCGATCGAGACTCACTGTGTCCCTAATCCCATACGGAAAGACCTCGAGAAGTTAGCGAAGCGGGCTCCTATGCGAAATGATCGATAGAGGCACTCCGTGCAGTCTCACAATCTCTCTGATATACAATCTAGCATAATCCTCGGCCGAAAAAGTCGTCCTGACTGGCAGAAAGTGGGCTGATTTCATCAGCCTGTCGACAATAACCCAGATGGAATCATGCTTCCTCTGAGTGTGAGGTAACCCTGTAATAAAATCCATAATGATCACCTCCCACTTCCATGTCGGAATCTCTATCATCTGCAACAACCCACCAGGCTTCTGGTGCTCCACCTTGACCTGCTGACAATTCGGACACTGCGCCACAAACTCCGCAACGTCCCTCTTCAGGCCATCCCACCAATACACACATCTGAGGTCATGGTACATCTTAGTCGACCCCGGATGAATAGAATAACGTGCACTGTGTGCCTCCCCCCAGAATCTGCTGACGAAGCCCTGTCACATCGGGAACACACAACCGGCCCTAAAATCTTAGCACCCCATCAGGCGCTACCTCAAATAGACTCTTCTCTTCCTGAAGAGCTGCATCTCGATACCGTACCATAATCGGATCCACATACTGTCGCCTCTTCACCTCCTCGACGATGGAAGACTCGGCAACCTCTCGAACCCGAACTCCATTACTATCAGAACCAATCAAACGAACCCCAAGGCTCACTAGCTGATGCAACTCGCGGACCATGCCCCTTTTCTCTAGCTGCACACCTGACAGAATACCCATCGATCTGCGACTAAGGGCATCTGCAACGACATTAGCCTTCCCTGGGTGGTATAGGATATCGACATCGTAATCCTTAAGCAGCTCCAACTACCGTCTGCGCAAGTTCGGCTCCTGCGGTGAAGATATCTTGGAGACTCTTGTGGTGCGTGTAAATATCCACATGAACTCCATATAAATAATGTCTCCGGATCTTGAGGCATGAATCACTGCGCCAACTCTAAGTCATGTGTGGGATAGTTCTTCTCATGCTTCACGGTGTCGAGATCGTAAGTTATAACTATGTCGTCTTTGCATCGATCTGCGCTCCAAGCACCGGCACGCGTCACAATAAACCACATATCCGTCTAAACCCTGCGGAAGAGTAAGGTGAGGCGGTCGTCAATTTCTCCTTGATGGCGGAAACTCTCCTCACAAGCATCCGTCCCACCGAACATAGGCGATTTCAGTCGGCTAGTCAAAGTCTTGAGATGGACGCAAACTTCTCCACAAATCTCCGATAATAACCCGTAAGGCCCAAAAAGTTGCGCACCTCCGTCGGTGTAGTGGGTCTAGGCCAAATCTTGACTGCCTCAATCTTTGTTGTATCAACCTGAATGTCATCGGCCCCGATAACATGCCCTAAGAAAGCCACTGAAGCCATCCAAAACTCGTATTTCGAGAACTTGGCATACAACTGCCGGTCCCGGAGGACTCCCAACACCGCCCTCAAATGGTCTGCATGTTCCTGCTCTGTGCGCGAATAAACCAGGATATCATCAATGAATACTATAACGAACATATCCAAGAATGGTTTGAACACCCGGTTAATCAAATCCATGAATACTGCTGGGGCGTTAGTCAACCCGAAAGACATTACCCTGAACTCATAGTGCCCATACCGGGTCCTGAATGCAGTCATATATGCCTCTCTAACTCGCACCTGATGATAACCAAACCGCAGGTCTATCTTGGAAAAACACCTTGCACCCTGCAACTGGTCAAACAAATCATCAATCCTGGGAAGGGGGTATCGGTTTTTGATAGTTACCTTATTCATTTTGTAATCAACACACATCTGGCGTCCCATCCTTCTTCTTTACAAATAACACTGGCGCTCCCCAGGGAGAAACACTTGGCCTGATAAAGCCTTTTTCCAGCAAGTCCTTCAGCTGGTCTTTCAATTCCCTCAACTCAGCAGGTGCCATCCTGTATGGTGGAATAGATATCGGTCGAGTATCTGGCGACATATCAATGCAAAACTCAATCTCCCTCTCAGGAGGGATACCCGGAAGCTCGTCTGGGAATACGTCTGAAAACTCTCTAACGACCGGGCCCGGAAGTTACGGTATCTCGGCCTCAGTATCGAATACCCGAACCATATGGTAGATATACCCCTTCCGCACCATCTTCCTAGCCTTGAGGTAAGAAATAAACCTACCCCTCGGCGACGCAGTATTCCCCTTCCACTCGATAACCGGCTCACCAGGAAACTGGAATCGTACCAATCTCTCTCTACAGTCCACATTGGCATAGCAAGATGCTAGCCAATCCATACCCATAATCACATCAAAGTCCGTCATATCCAACTCTATCAAGTCGGCTAGAGTCTGACGACCGTATATAGTCACTGGGCAAGCCTTATATACCCGCTCGGCTACCACCGAATTACCTACTGGCGTAGCCACCTCAAAAGGTTTTATGGACTCGGGCTCTATCCCTATTCTACCAGCAATATGAGGAGATATATAGGACAAGGTAGAACCTGGATCTATCAAAGCATATACATCACAGCATGAAACCAATAATGTACTGTGGCGACATGCAGGGCGCCTCACGGTCACGGCGGTGGACATAGCATAAATGCGGTTACGAGGACCGGGGCTGGACGGCCACGACCCCTGCCGCGGCCTGCTGGCCGGTGAACACCCTGCCCTCCGGGGAGCATAACCGTCGAAGACGAAGATCCAGCAACTGACCCTGTTGGCTGAACCATAACACTCCCGCCACCTCTGGTCGGACAATCTCTCTTCAAATGGCCTGCGTCACAAGAGTAACAAGCTCTGGAGGAACACGACACTCGCACAGGTGAGACCTACGCGTCGAGCACACCAAGATATGGGTGGTCTTGATCGGTGGCAGTCTGCCTCCTGGAAACTCCAGAAGTCACGGAGCCACGACCTACTCTGAATGACCGGTGATCGGACCTCCCGCCGAAAACCGAGAAGGAGCACTCTGTGCTAGCTGAAATGTGGACCTAGTCTGCTGAGGTGTCGCCTCAAAAGCGCCACGAGACTCTGCTATCACGGCCCTCTTGGGTGATGCAGTCTAGCTGATCCTCCCTCTCTCTGTCCTCTATCCCCTGCGCATACGCCTGCATCCTAGCAATATCCATACCTGGCTGAAGAGCCACCCCCAAGCATGCAGTAATCATATGACGGTCTAGCCCCATCACATAGCGATGAACCCTGTCTGCCATGTCAGCTACAATGGTGTGCGCATACCTGGCCAATGAGTCAAACTCCAGGCTGTACTCTCTGATAGTCCTCCCATTCTGCCTCAAGGTCAAGAATCTATCCACGCGGGCTCTCCTCATCTCAGGAGGCAAGAAGTGATCCAGGAAGACCTCTGTGAACTCCTCCCAAACAGCTGGAAGAGTATCCTCACCTCTAGACAACTCCCATGACTCAAACCAGTTCAACGCAATATCGCGTAACCGGTAAGAGGCTAGCATGACGGACTCAGTCTCCGAGGCCCTAAGCACCTGCATAGTCCGCTGTAACTGCCGAACAAACTCCTGAGATCCTTCTCGGATCTCGAACCATAGAACTCGGGTGGATGACAACCCAGAAAGTCCCGAATCAAGTGGCTTCGGCTCACAGGGTTGACCACCGCTCTGTCGGTCTTGCCACGCTACTATGTTGGTTAATAACCGGATCTTCTCCCCGTAATCTCTATACTCAGCCCACGTGGGGCTGAGGCTCAGTACGCGGTCTCGATGGCCGTTGTTCTTGCCGAACTCCGGCGAGGTGGCGACGTCGTGGAACTCGCCGCTCGAAACATCATCTCAGGTAAAGGCGGGCTGTGCCTGCGTGACCCTCGCGTCTACTAGCGGCTCCGCCGGTGCGCCGCCTTCGGGCGCGGTTGCCTTGCGTGGAGGCATAAGCGATACATAAAGAAAATATCGGAGGAGTTCAACCTATAGCATCGGCTACATTGCGATCTTAGAGTGAAAGAATGAAACCAATCCTAAATATCCTGCGACCTCGACTATAGATGTGGTGCACAACACACCGATAATCAAGACTACACTGAACCGCGATGCATAGACACTTTCCGAGGACAAACTGCTCTGATACCACTTTTGTCGCGATCCGACCCCGGGGCCGCGAATGGTGCCCTACCGGGGCACCCCGTTCAGGTATACATCAGAGAATAGCAGTGAAACATACATAACACATAACCTGTAGATAGTAAACATCACTGGCAAGCCGACAAGGCCGCCTTTCATAGAATAAACTTAATCAAAAGTAAACAGTACAACTTGTTCTTACAGCCCAAACCACAACCGTGACTACAGACCTCTAAGAAACAACCGTGGCGGGGCGGGCCGCCGTACCTGAATGTACATAATACCTATAGCATCGGGAAAAACCGTACCAACAAAACAAGCCTCGGAGGAATGGAGCTTCGACACGGACCGGTGATCCTAAGAATGAGGATCCACCACACCTTACCGCCTGCGGCATGAGCGGCCCAGGAAATTCGATCTGCATAATATGTACTAAGTATGCGGCGGAAAATCACGAAAATACCTCGTAAGTCTAAATAGCGGAGACATGTATGATAATCAATTCTGAGAACAACGTGCCTTACTAATAATGAGAATATCAAGCATATACTATCTTGCACGAAAATAGGAAGCTCATGATCAAAGCAGGTCGCCCACCGCAGATGTCATTAAGCAATCCTACTCGCAGGACTATTTCACCCGCATGGGTCGTGTGGACCCGCATGAGGTATTCCTCGCATAGGTTGTACCCGCCCGCATGGGACTATTTCACCCGCATGAGCCCTACGGACTCGCATGAGGTATTCCTCGCATCGTGGGTAGCAAATCCACGGAATATGCAAATGCCACAACCCGGGGAATGACCCCGTAACGAACAATATATCACTAGCACAAACCGGCTATCATACATAACATAAGCAAGTTAAGAAACCCCTAACTTCTTATTAGTCTTGTTCATATACATTCTCATTTTAGTTTACTTAAGGCACTAACATGTCTTTATGAAATCCGGAAATTTAACCCAAAGTACTATGTACTTCTACTCTTTTAAAACCTTAGGCAATTGATGCCTTAAAATCAATTTGCCTTCCATTAATTCACGTCATTTATCCTTACTTATTTTACTTAGGGTAAATCTCTCTTTTTAACTTTCCATAAGGCTAATATAACCAACTTCACATAAAGTCGTTATATTAACTTCATACTATAAGTAAATTACATTTTCCTACATCCAAAGGACTTGTAGATTTAAAACGGAACAAGTATCATATACTTAAAAACACTTCAAGTCCCTTAACCTTGAAAACTCAAGACATCCTTACTACTTTTAAAGAAGTGAGTAAACCCCCTAACTCCACCGACTTGGACACTTTAAAAATGAGTAAAGGATACCAAGGTCTTGTACGTCTACCGTACTATATAGGTAAAACTATTCATGCTCAAGAGATAGGAAAGTTCCACATGCCTCTTCGAGTCAATCCACTTACTAAGTCCAATATACCGCACGTAGTACGTCAACCTATAATGACCATAATACGTTTATTAACCTCTAGCTTCAACGTAGAATATTCCAAGTGCAAAGTCACTAAATTCTACGGAAAAATTGGACAGCATTTTCTTTGTTTCTACATACTTTGCTACCTTTTCAAGGTCCGAATTCAACATCCAAACGCCACTTTTAAAGCCCAACAATCCAAACAATTCAAAGGGGATTACACACCTAATCTTGGATGTGTAAAATTTTGCCCCACAATGCATACTAACTAAATCAACAAGTTAAAGGTAGTAACTTGGCTATAACATGCTTTCATACTAACCTTATTCAATCCTTTCAAACCCAAATCATATTTCTCACATGCAATTTATCTAAGAGCAATATTTACAACTACAAGTCATTTCTTCTTCACATGCAACACAATAAACTAGCAAAAAGAGAAAGGATTGTTACCTTAGAGCTTACCCAATTTAATCCAACAAATTCACTAGCCTCCTTTCCACAATCACCTCCACAAAACCTCCTATAAGCTTGCCAACATGTTTCCTTCTTACCACCTTTTTCAGATTTTTCTCAAGCTTTGATTTCTTCTTGATTTTCTAGAGAGAAGGGAGAGCTTTTAATTTTAGAGAGAGAGGAGAGCTTGAAGAATGACCAAGTCTTCAAGACTTGGTCAATAAATAGGACATGCAAAATCAGATGGGGACACTTGTCACCCCCATGGCCCTTTAAAACAAAGCGATTCGATTTTCCCCGGCCTCATGAGAACCGCCTCGGCGCGCGGCTGAAACATCTGAGGCTCTTGATACTTAGGCGCGGCTGCAGCTCTGGCCGAAATATTTTTACGTCCGATTGAACTTGTAACTTCCATAACTTTCTACTCTGATATCCTATCGACGAACGGTTTGTTGCGTTGGAAACTAGACTCAATGAACTACGTACTAGGCCTTTGAAACACCTAGGGACTCATACTGCAACTGGACATAACCCGCCTCAAAGTTGACTAAAAACCCGTCCGAAACAATCCGTCAACCTATCTTTCTAAAATTTTAAGTCTTAATCCCTTTCGTACGTTCTCATACGCATGGCCAGAACTACGGGGTATAACAATACCCTTCATCGAGGCATTGGAGCAAATGCCTACTTACTTTAAATTTATGAAGGAAATTCTGGGAAAGAAGAAGAAGTTGGCAGAATACGAGGTGGTGGCAGCAGAGGAATCTGATGCCATCTTGCGAAGAAATTGCCCTAAACTCAAGGACCGAGAGCTTTACACTTTGCCGTACGATTGGCAGGGTAACATGTAATAGGGTCATTTGTGACTTGGGGGCTAGTATAAATTTGATGCCCTTGTCTGTTTTTAAACGGTTGGAGTTAGGTGAAGCCAAACTAACCACTGTGAGCTTGCAGTTAGCAGATAGAACAGTGGTGCATCCCAGGGGGAAGATTGAGGATGTCCTAGTTAAAGTGGGAAAATTCTTCTTCCCTGCGGATTTCCTCATCCTTGATATGGAGGAAGATAAGGAGATTCCCATCATATTGGGGAGACCGTTCTTGGCAACAGGGAGAGCCCTAATTGACGTAGAGAAGGGCGAGCTGACACTGAGAGTAGAAAGTGAAGAGATGGTGTTCAAAGTGTTCAAACACGTTATTGAACCCCCAGTCATGAGCAGGTGCTTTGCAATTAACACTGTCAGAACTTCGTGTGAGCCAGTGCAAGCTACAACAAGGGAGATAAGCCCGCCAAAGCAGGTAAGTGATACTGAACCTCCTCTTGAAAATAATTATAAGAAGAAAAACAGAAGGAGAAAGAGGAAAATGTTGAAGAAGTGGATTGGTTGTGGGGTTAATCTACCCCACACCTCTTGATTTAAGATCTTGCGTCCGGCTAAAGACGTTAAAAACAGCGCTACTTGGGAGGCAACCCAAGGTATTTTAAATTATTTACTTTAATGCAGTTAGTTTTTACTTAGAACAGTCTCACGGAGGTATTGTTTATGCGTTGTGATGGCAGTGCGGGGCGAGAATTTGGAGGCGGCGAAGATAAGCCAAAAGAAAAAAAGGATTTCAAAAAATGGCGAGTATGGCGCGGGAAAGCGCGACGCCAAAAAAAGATCGAAAAGCGCGGGAGATTGTGTGCATGGCTAAAAGTCGAAAAAGCTCCTTTCCTGCGGTCAAGTTGCGCTCGCTTTCCCTGCGGTCAAGTTGCCGTTACGAAGTTTGGCGCGCGACACCCATTTGAGGGCGCGCGAAAGTTGAAGAGCTTGATAATTTAGGCGTATGGCTGATTCTGAGGTAGCGCTGCGACGGAAATCCAAAAGTTAAAATAGCCCAAAAATCCGATTTTTCCCCATTCCAAATCAAAACCTAAACCTTTCCTCTACATAAAACCCACGAAAATCCACCTTTTACCTAAAAATCTTCCATAAACTAAATCCAATCACAACCAAAGTTCTTAAATTCCTTAAACCCTTAACCATCTTAAACAACAATCCTCATCCCATTGCCTCAAATCATCATTAGGAGCAAGAAAATCTTGAAGAACACCGTCAAAGGTAACCTTTATCTTTTCTTGAAAGTTTCACTATAATCAGAGGAGGTAGTAGATTTGAGGAGGTGGTGTATCTGTGAAGGTGTGTGGGGGTGTTGAAGTTGGGTGTGAGATTTCGAGGAAGAGTATACGAGGTGAGTGTAGGGTGTTGTGCAGGAGCTTCTTGAGTGAAGTGTGGGGGTGATAAGTGTTGTAGCTGCTGATTGATTGAGTGATAGTGTTGGGTGATATTGTTGATACAAAGGAAACGCTGCCAAAGTTATCTAAAATTGTCTGCCAGAAAGAGAAGATCTTCCTGTTATACCCCGTATTTTCAGAGTATGTACGTGAGGACGTACGTACAAAAGTTTTAGCCTTAAAGTAGGCAAAGGGGCGAAATTTGTGCACAACTAGCGAAAAGAGTCGTTTTCCGACGAAACATTTTCCGGACTTTGCGAAGGGAAAAATACGGCTATGTCATTTATAATTTTTGCGGATTTTTCCGAGAGATGAAATATTTTGGACCAACGGGAGGGTGACATGTGTCACCCTCAAAGTGGACGAAACATTGGGCGTTTTTGGCCTTGTTTTTGGTCAAGGGTTAGGTAGGATATTTTGGTGGTAGATGGATAAGGTACACTTGCCCAAATCCTCACCCTACACTTGCCCACCACTTGTCTTGATCTTGGCCCTTGGTTGTCCTATAAATACCCCCTTAGTTGAAGACTTATTCTTCATCCACACTTGTGAAATTCCAAGGAAAATACTCCCTCCCCTTTGTGTAGTTTTCGTCCTACCTTCCCCCTCCCCCTTTGTGAAGCCCAATGCGAGGCAACCCCTCTTAAAAGTGGTTCTCGTATAAATACCCCTTGGTAGAAAAGTATTCTCTAAGTGTTGTTACTATTCCCAAATACTTTAGCCCAAATACCTTGTAGTACTTTCTAAAGTTACCTCTATACTAAAAGCCCAGAAATACTATTATACTTCCCTTCAGTCACAAAAACGAAACCCTAAGGAAATCTTCATAGCGGGTTGAAGTATTAAGAAGAAGTTGCGTAGAACTTTTAAGGGTTGTTTGGAGCGGGTTGGAGCGCACGGAGTAGGAGCTAAACCTTGCTCAGGATCGACATTTAATCTTGGATAATTTTGGGCTTATCAAGGTAAATAATCCTATCCTTCTAGTGTAATTGGAAATTACATACTGTAGTAGTATAGAAATGAATATAAGAGAAATAGAAGGATATTACAGAAGAGAATTGAACTGTAATAGAAGGATATTACAGAGAAGGAATTGAACTGAAATCACATCAGAAGAATATTAAAGAAGAAGATTTAAACTGTACTTACATGGAATTTGTATTCTGATGAACTTGTGTAGTTTGGCGGGTAGGGAAGTGCTGCCCAATTTTCCGTAGAATAAAGGAATCTGTATCTAGAAATGTTTTTCAGAATAGTCTAGACGTTGATAGACTTATATGACCGATATAGGTTGAAGTACTGCAAGTAGCGTATTCTACTCGAATGGTGGAAAAGGCTAGCAGGATTACAGTACGTTGGAGATATTTGCTAATAGTCGATAATCGTCGCGAGGTATGTGATTCTTCCTATACTCTTGAGCATGATATTTTAAAAGTATGTATATATATAGTACGGTAGACGTACGTGCGTTAACTGAACGTAGTTTTACGGCAATGTCTTTTGACTTAAGCCTGAATAATAAGAATCTTGAAGTATTTCAAAAGAATTAAGAAACCGTTTTGAAAGAAGAGTAACACTTGGTTTTGAAAGTTAAGAGTTATACTAGCTTTATGGGAAGTTGGGTATAACGACTTAAGAGTAATAAAAAGAATGGTTTATTGATTTTAGAAGTTAAGAGACTTAATCTTAAAAGATAAGAGACTTGACTTAACTGAATTGATATAAAAGTTGTTAAGAAGTATGAAACCTCATTCGTGAGTAATGAGTACTTGGTTTTTAAAGAATAATGTTTTACTGATGTCGGAAATGAGAATAAGTATCGAACGAACCACTGCAGCGCTAATAAAGGAAAATGTATTGACAAATAAGTAATGATATTAAAACCAGTAGAAACCTCCATCTGCATAGAAGCTAAGATAAGACAAAATTGTATTACATTTCCTAGATCATGGCTGTTTTCATAAGATTGTTATAAACAAGAATAACCTACTCACACATAAGACATATATTACTCAACTGTTTTTAAAAGAGAATTATGTTATTAAATGATTAAGACTATGAACTATGAAACCTTTCGAAAATAAGAGATGTGAATATTTGAAGTTAGGCAAACTTGAACTTTTGAAAAAGAATGTTTTTACTTGACTTTAAGAAGGAAAGTGTTTTGATTTAACAAGAAGGGCATAATATTACCTTAGTTGTTTTAAAGGGAAAATATGGTATTATCTTAATCTGTCTTAAAGGAGCGTTTAAATGGTATTTCACTCGACTACCGCGTTCATGGGATGAACCGGGAATGTATTTCACTCGACTACGCGTTCGTAGGATGAGCAGGAATGTATTCACTTGACTACGCGTTCATGAGATGAACAGGAATGTATTTCACTCGACTACGCGTTCATGAGATGAGCAGGAATGTATTTCACTCGACTACGCGTTCATGAGATGAGCAGGAATGTATTTCACTCGACTACGCGTTCGCGAGATGAGCGGGAATGTATTTCACTCGACTACGCGTTCATGAGATGAGCGGGAATGTATTTCACTCGACACGCGTTCATGGGATGAGCAGGAATGTATTTCACCACGACACCGCGTTCATGGGATGAACCGGGAATGTATTTCACCACGATACCGAGTCCATGAGATGGACCGGGAATGTATTCCATACGATTTCACCTCGAGTCCATGAGATGGGCCGAGACATGTTACCCGTATCACATGACATATACCCAGACTGCCGGCAGTGAGGAAGGAGTTCCACGGGCATGAGGGATGACTTTGAGGGCGTGAGTCTCTAACTTGACATGACTGCTTTTATGAACTGTAATTTTATTATCATATATGTCTTCTGTTTTATATAGACTATTATGATTTCATTTTCAGTATTTTTCAGTTTCACATACTTGGTACCTGTTGTATTGATCTCCTTCGGGGGGCTGCGTTCATGCCGCAGGTAGAGGTACACCGGTTGTTGATCTTCGCTCATAGGATCACAGTTCAGCGTATTGGGAAGCTCCGTTTCTCCGGAGGCTTATCTTTTGGTATGTTTCCCTGAGTTGTAGGTTCTGTACATTCAGGGGTATGGCGAAGCCTGTCCGTCATAGGTGTTATTACTTTCTTAAGTGCATGAAATCTTGTTGTGGCGGGGTTTGTAAAAATGATGTAACTGTTCAAAATTTACTGTATATATGCGAGGCAACCGTTTTGGTTGCTTTGTTTATTATCTTATCTCTTGTTTCATATCTGTATGTTTTATATTCTGATTTCTCACGATGTATGACTACTTGGGTGCGGGTAAGGCACGATCCACGAACCGGGCAGTCGTGACAAAAGTGGTATCGAGCGGTTTATCCTCGGAAAGTGTCTGAGCCGTGTATACAGTAATGCTTGATTATCGGTGTGTTGTGCACCACATCTATAATCGAGGAGGCTGCAGGACATTTAGGATTAGTTTCCATTCTTCACATTACGAGATCGTGCCTTAGAGGCGTGTTATAAGTTGGACCCCTCGGCGCATTTCGTTTTACGATTATGCCTCTGCGAGCGGCAACGGGCGAATGGGCAAGCGGCCGAAGCGGCTTGTATGATCTGAGAGAAATGCGAAGCGCGAGCCCGATCGATACTGAGATAGTGCTTGACGGCGAGTTTTGCAGCGCCGCGATCCCAGCGAGTTTAGAGCGCGGCGATGGCTGCTGAGACCACGATACACGAGCCTCGGTCCGCGGCTGGAAGCGAGGAGATGGGTTACAAAGATGGCGATTATTGGCGGGATCGTGGCGAACATGAGATAGCCGGGCCAGCGGCCCGATTCGATGCACCGTGGTTCACGAGATCGGATAGTTTGAGGCTACGGGACTTTACGAGTTGTAGCGCTTGAGTTCTGGGTCGAGGCACGAGGATGATCATGAGTTCATTCGGCGATTCTGACGGATCGTAGTGATCAAGGCTCAAGACCAGTCGGTGGTCTTAGGTTCGCATCGGTGCGTGATCTGCCGATCGTGGGTTTGATTCGTCGTGGGAGCTTGTCACACCCCGGTCGGGCGTGATGGTGCCTTACCGGGCACCCTAGTGATACAACATCGGAGAAAACCGGCGGAAAATAAAACATGAGTCATGAAACAAGAGATATAATAATAAGCAGGCCAACCAAAGCGGTTGCCTTGGTATATACATAAAACACGAGCAGTTTAATCCTTTACAACCTCGCCACAACTTGCGGTACTACGGACCTCTAAGATTTACAACGACTATGACGGGACGGGCCGCCATACCACGAATGTACAGAACCTACAACTCGGGAAACACATACCAAAAGATAAGCCTCGGAAAGCGGAGCTTCCCAATCTGTTGTGATCCTATGGCGAGGATCCACGGCCGATGTACCTCTACTGCGGCATGAACGCGGCCCCGAGGTCAGTACAGTACCAAGTATGTGGCTGTAAATCAGTAAAATGAAATCATACTAGTCTATATAAAGCGAGAGACATGTATGATAACCAAACTACGATTCACAACATAAGCGATCATGTCGATCGGACTCACGCCTCAAGTCATCACTCAAATATAACTATGGGTCTCACGCCCACAACATCAATCGTGTTCGCATCATGGCGCGTGCCCGGAATTACGCATCGGTGTAGGCATGTCCATGATGCAACAATAATACCAATGCCCACGGCCACGTGCCGGAATTCTACCTCGGTGTAGACACGTCCATGTGACATTAATAACAATATCTTTGGGTGATCAACCTGCGCGTAGCCACGTGCCCCGGAATCTTGCATCGGTGTAGACGCGTCCATGTGACATCAACAACAAGACGATAATCAAAATGGAAACATACGTGGAATTCTCGTCGCTGCCGACGCGTCGAGTAAGTTCTCGACAAGTCATGGCCTCTATCGAGAGAAGCGGTATTACAGAAATACGACAGTTGAACAACAAAGGGTATCATCTCAAGCTTAGGGAAGTTTCACAACAACAATCATAGGGAAGTTTCACAACAACAATTATATGCAAGTTTCACACGACTCAAAGTACTTTCATTTTATGCCAAAGTCGGGTTTTTAACCCCAAAGTACTACATCGTTAAGTTCTTTTAAAGAGATCCATTACTTTTATAAAAGTCACCCGATACGTAGTATTAGAATGACCAACCCACATTCCTTTTCAAAATCAAGTAACAACATTCTTTTCCTAAGTCCCGGTTGCCTAGTTTGATTACTCAAACCGTTTTCAAATGGTTTCATAGTTCCCAAACTTAATCACTTGATTCCTTTTTAGAACAATTGAGTAATATATGTCTCACGTGAGAGTAGGTTATTCTTGTTTACAACATTCTTATTACAGCAGCCATGATCTAGAAAATGTAATATCATTATGTCTCATCTTAGTTTCTATGCAGATGGAGGTTTCTACTGGTTATGTCGATACATCATTATTCAATACATTTTCCTTTATTAACGCTGCGGTGGTGCTGTCGATACACGTTCGATTTCGAAATCGGTAAAACATTATCCCTTTAAATAAAATCAAGTACTCATTACTCACGAATGAGGTTTCACACAACATTCACATTTAAAACAAATAAGTTAAGTCTCTTATCTTATAAGATCAAGTCTCTTAACTTCTAACATCAGTAAACCATTTTCACCTACATAAGGTCGTTATAACTAACTTCCCATAAAGCTATTATAACACCCTATGTTTTAAACCAACCAACTCATTTAGCACGTATGCGTCTACCGTACTACATAGTTTACAAAACATCATGCTCGAAGGATAGGAAGAGGTTCACATACCTCGCGACAGTATCGACAATAAGCAAAATGCTCCAAGTACTACAACCTTGCTAGCCTTTCCACTCCTCAAGTAGAATACGCTACTCATAGTACTTTCACCTAAAAGGTCACAAACGTCTATTAACTTCAAAACACAAGGTTCCACTTCTCTCTGAGAAAATTCGCAACACACACATGGCAGCGTAAATCTCCTCTCTATCGAGGCTGCCACCAAGCCAACCGAGGGTTTACGTCTAACGGGCGTGTACCATTACTCGATGTCTGACACAAGTCTCTTGCAATACGATCTATGTAAATACGATGCGATTCTTTTCTTTATTCTTGGGCTTAAGTCAAAAGACATTGCGCTGATGCTAAGCTTAGTTCTATATATAGTATACCTCAACTATATATTCCAACTACATGTAATCTCCAATTACAATAAGGGACAAGAATATTTACCTCGACAAGCCCAAAATTATCCAAGTTATAATGTCGATCTGAGCAAGGTTTAGCTCACTCTCAGTGCGCTCGATCCGCTCCAAACAACCCAGAAGTTCTAACCAACTTCTGCTCAAATACTTGACCAACTATGAAGATTTCCTTAGGGTTTCGGTTTGAGACTAAAAGGACAAAAGGTAGTATTTTGGGCTCTACGTATAGAGGTAACTTTTGGAATACAACAAGGTAAAGGCTAAGGTATTTTGGGCATTATAACAATACTCGGAGTATTTCTACCAAGGGGTGTATTATATGAAACAACTAGGCTAGGGGTACCCGGCTAGCACCATGAGGGGAGGAGGCTCTCGGCCACAAGGCCACTCGAGGGGAGGAAGGCTTGGGGCGAACACACTCAAAGGGAGGAGAGGACTCGAGACTTGGAAGATTTTAGGAATGGATGAAGTCTTCAAGCTTAGGGGGTATTTATAGCAAAACCAAAGGCGACGATGGCCAAGATCAAGCCATGTGCAAGGCAAGTGTAAGGCCAAGATCAAGCCAAGTGCACCCTAGTCCCTACTCCTTAAAACCCTACAAATATCTACACAAATATCTACCATAACTTGCCCTCCGATCGGCCAGTGCCCCACTTGCCTCATTGTGAGGGTGACACATCGCCTCCCGTTGGTCCAAAATGTTTAAATCTCTCGGAAAAATCCGCAAAAATAAGAAAAGACATAGCCGGAATTTTCCCTCAAGTTATGTAAAGCGTTTAGTCAAAAACGACTCTAACCAGGGTGTTGTGCACAAATGTCATTCGGCGAAGCCACTGGCGGGGTGACACGTGTCACCCTCCTATTGGCCCTCAAAAGCGTCTTAGAAAAATATCCACAATGGCCAAAATCTGAAAACAAAGTGGGCCCCACAAGCAGTAAATTTCTCCCGTGGGCCCACGTGACCATTCCGAAAATAAAATTCCATAATTCTAATATAATCTAAGAAGCCCAATTCCAAATCGGGAACCCAATTCCCATCAACGAACATTTTCTTTACAAAACCGGAAACTTTTTCCGTGGAAAAATCACCTCTTTCTTCCTTTCCAATTTTACAGCCGTGCTCTCAAATGCGTCGTCCTCGCATACATACCACGAGAATACGGGTATAACGAGCTGTCCGGGAGAGTATGCACTTCCGGCCGTATGGAGCGAGTTCTCGGGGCATTTCTTGCACATTTCTTGCCTCATGAATGAGAAGGGCTCGGTAATGATTTTTAGCGTTGAGCGGGCCGGCGTGCGGTTGGGAGTACAATGTGAGTTTGACTCATTAGCTCGATGCGTCCCGCATTGGTAGCGGCATGGAGGGCGAGTGCACCGCCACGTCCGGGCTTGATGACTACTTGGCGAGGCTTGTTGGTGTAGCTCTTGTAGGGCATGGACATTGCCGCATCTGAGCTTATGCACTTGGATGTGAGGCGAAGAGGTCGACGGAATGGCCGAGATCAGCGAAGAAGGCGGACAACGAGATCCTTTGGTAACTTTGGCGGACGCGCCGGCCGGCTAGTTATGTACCTCGCCCGATGCAGTGGTCCTCGCGATCTTGGGGCGTTCGGTATTCGGGAGCTGGTGAGCCCGAGGGCTTGGTTTCTGAGATATACGGGTTCTAGCGGCAGGATTCATGTCCCCTCGGTGTGCGCGATGTGGCGGCGTCGTCGGGAATGTCGTCTTGCTGCGGTGCTTGTTTCACTGCGGCCGTCGAGGCCATGTGACGAAGCGTGCTTATAGGAAGTGCGGCGAGAATGACCCACCTACGGGTCGATGGCGAGATCATCGCCTTCTACGACTATCGCCTGCAGTGAGCTATGATTAGAGTGGATCAGATGTTACAGGTACATTCTTACCCCTCTAGAGACTAGTATGCGTAGATGATATGATGAAGTGCTAAGTATTATGTTCAGATAGCATTATGTTAGAATTATGTTTAGAAAACATGGTTAATTAGAAGGGTAAGTTTGGGGACAGGGAAATTGTGAACCTTAGAATATTACACGTAGAGACCTTAGATGCGAGGCCATCTTGAGTAAAAGATTTATGTTTGTGTTGACCTTTGTCGGGGTGCATTGTATACGTGGGATATATTTGTGTGATAAGTCCCTGAGTGATATGAAATGAAAGAGGGTAGTTGAGCTAAGAAGACCACTAGGTTTTCGTGACTTGATTTGTGAGATTGTTCCGGTTCGGGGGGAAACAGTGGTTGGCGCGATAGCGGGTCGGGTTGAGGACCATTTGCGGGTCAACCCGCGGCCTGAAATGTGGTGGGGTCAGTTCTGGGTGGTCCCGCCAGGTGGTAGGGTCACGAGGGTGCTAGGCCCAGGTTTAGGTAACCATCATATAAGTCAGTGGATATGTTCGACCAGAATCGGACCGTGAAGGCCGGGAATGGCCTTAAAGGAGATTGAGGCTGGTAAGATGACCAAGTTTGGAGGTAGTGACTCCAGAGATTTTGGGAACTGAAGTGATGACTGAAGTATGGTACGTATACAAGAAGAGTTCAAGTGTTCGAGAAAAGTACGACGAGTAAGGAAAGAAGTGAACATGTGCTAAGTAAATAGAAACGATCATTTTATTGTGAAGTGAAGTTGCGAAGGGAGTATCCTTTAGACCAGGGTGGAAGCTTTTGTGATGTAAGAATGACTTCTCGTGGACTTGAGTTAAGTATTTGCGCGTGTGTTATTCTGTGGCCAGGCGTGGCATTGGCAACTTGTTTCAGTTAAGAAGAACTTTATCGTTATCCGTCTTGAGAAGGAACATTCGGGACGAATGTTTCTAAGGAGGGGAGAATGTTATACCCCGTATTTTCAGAGTATGTACGTGAGGACGTACGTACAAAAGTTTTAGCCTTAAAGTAGGCAAAGGGGCGAAATTTGTGCACAACTAGCGAAAAGAGTCGTTTTCCGACGAAACGTTTTCCGGACTTTGCGAAGGGAAAAATACGGCTATGTCATTTATAATTTTTGCGGATTTTTCCGAGAGATGAAATATTTTGGACCAACGGGAGGGTGACATGTGTCACCCTCAAAGTGGACGAAACATTGGGCGTTTTTGGCCTTGTTTTTGGTCAAGGGTTAGGTAGGATATTTTGGTGGTAGATGGATAAGGTACACTTGCCCAAATCCTCACCCTACACTTGCCCACCACTTGTCTTGATCTTGGCCCTTGGTTGTCCTATAAATACCCCCTTAGTTGAAGACTTATTCTTCATCCACACTTGTGAAATTCCAAGGAAAATACTCCCTCCCCTTTGTGTAGTTTTCGTCCTACCTTCCCCCTCCCCCTTTGTGAAGCCCTAGCCGAGGCAACCCCCCCCCCCCTTCTTAAAGTGGTTCTCGTATAAATACCCCCCCCCCCTTGGTAGAAAAGTATTCTCCAAGTGTTGTTACTATTCCCAAATACTTTAGCCCAAATACCTTGTAGTACTTTCCAAAGTTACCTCTATACTAAAAGCCCAGAAATACTATTATACTTCCCTTCAGTCACAAAAACGAAATCCTAAGGAAATCTTCATAGCGGGTTGAAGTATTAAGAAGAAGTTGCGTAGAACTTCTAAGGGTTGTTTGGAGCGGGTTGGAGCGCACGGAGTAGGAGCTAAACCTTGCTCAGGATCGACATTTAATCTTGGATAATTTTGGGCTTATCAAGGTAAATAATCCTATCCTTCTAGTGTAATTGGAAATTACATACTGTAGTAGTATAGAAATGAATATAAGAGAAATAGAAGGATATTACATAAGAGAATTGAACTGTAATAGAAGGATATTACAGAGAAGGAATTGAACTGAAATCACATCAGAAGAATATTAAAGAAGAAGATTTAAATCAGACTTACATTATCGTATTTACTGATGAGACTTGTGTAGTTTGGCGGGTAGGGAAGTGCTGCCCAATTTTCCGTAGAATAAAGGAATCTGTATCTAGAAATGTTTTTCAGAATAGTCTAGACGTTGATAGACTTATATGACCGATATAGGTTGAAGTACTGCAAGTAGCGTATTCTACTCGAAGGGTGGAAAAGGCTAGCAGGATTACAGTACGTTGGAGCTATTTGCTAATAGTCGATAATCGTCGCGAGGTATGTGATTCTTCCTATACTCTTGAAAATGATATTTTAAAAGTATATATATATATATAGTACGGTAGACGTACGTGCGTTAACTGAACGTAGTTTTACGGCAATGTCTTTTGACTTAAGCCTGAATAATAAGAATCTTGAAGTATTTCAAAAGAATTAAGAAACCGTTTTGAAAGAAGAGTAACACTTGGTTTTGAAAGTTAAGAGTTATACTAGCTTTATGGGAATTTGGGTATAACGACTTAAGAGTAATAAAAAGAATGGTTTATTGATTTTAGAAGTTAAGAGACTTAATCTTAAAAGATAAGAGACTTGACTTAACTGAATTGATATAAAAGTTGTTAAGAAGTATGAAACCTCATTCGTGAGTAATGAGTACTTGGTTTTTAAAGAATAATGTTTTACTGATGTCGGAAATGAGAATAAGTATCGAACGAACCACTGCAGCGCTAATAAAGGAAAATGTATTGACAAATAAGTAATGATATTAAAACCAGTAGAAACCTCCATCTGCATAGAAGCTAAGATAAGACAAAATTGTATTACATTTCCTAGATCATGGCTGTTTTCATAAGATTGTTATAAACAAGAATAACCTACTCACACATAAGGCATATATTACTCAACTATTTTTAAAAGAGAATTATGTTATTAAATAATTAAGACTATGAACTATGAAACCTTTCGAAAATAAGAGATGTGAATATTTGAAGTTAGGCAAACTTGAACTTTTGAAAAAGAATGTTGTTACTTGACTTTAAGAAGGAAAGTGTTTTGATTTAACAAGAAGGGCATAATATTACCTTAGTTGTTTTAAAGGGAAAATATGGTATTATCTTAATCTGTCTTAAAGGAGCGTTTAAATGTTATGACCACACGACACCGCGTTCATGGGATGAACCAGGAATGTATTTCACTCGACTACCGCGTTCATGAGATGAACCGGGAATGTATTTCACTCGACTACCGCGTTCATGGAATGAACCGGGAATGTATTTCACTCGACTACCGCGTTCATGGGATGAACCGGGAATGTATTTCACTTGACTACCGCGTTCATGAGATGAACCGGGAATGTATTTCACTCGACTACCGCGTTCATGAGATGAACCGGGAATGTATTTCACTCGACTACCGCGTTCATGGGATGAACCGGGAATGTATTTCACTCGACTACCGCGTTCATGAGATGAACCGGGAATGTATTTCACTCGACACCGCGTTCATGGGATGAACCGGGAATGTATTTCACCACGACACCGCGTTCATGGGATGAACCGGGAATGTATTTCACCACGATACCGAGTCCATGAGATGGACCGGGAATGTATTCCATACGATTTCACCTCGAGTCCATGAGATGGGCCGAGACATGTTTCCCGTATCACATGACCTATACCCAGATTGCCGGCAGTGAGGAAGGAGTTCCACGGGCATGAGGGATGACTTTGAGGGCGTGAGTCCCTGACTTGACATGACTGCTTTTATGAACTGTAATTTTATTATTATATATGTCTTCTGTTTTATATAGACTATTATGATTTCATTTTCAGTATTTTTCAGTTTCACATACTTGGTACCTGTTATGCGACCTTCGAGGCTGCGTTCATGCCGCAGGAAGAGGTATACCGGTTGCTGATCCTCGCTCATAGGATCACAGTTCAGCGTATTGGGAAGCTCCGTTTCTTCGGAGGCTTATCTTTTGGTATGTTCCCTGAGTTGTAGGTTCTGTACATTCAGGGGTATGGCGGGGCCCTGTCCCGTCATAGGTGTTGTTACTTTCTTAGAGGTCTGTAGTACTGTTGTGGGCGGGGTTTGTAAAAAAGGATGTAACTGTTCAAAATTTATGTATATATGCAAGGAGGCAACCGTTTTGGTTGGCCTGTTTTATTATCTTATCTCTTGTTTCATATCTGTATGTTTTATATTCCGCTGATTTCTCTGATGTATGACTACTTGGGTGCCCGGGTAAGGCACCAGTCACGGGCCCCGGAACGGGTCGTGACACTTCCACATCCACATCAGCCCCTCAATATGATAATACTAGGTTTGTCAGCCAAACAGTGGAGGGTAGATATCAAAAACTTAGTACTAGGCCCTTAATCCCTGGAAGAGGAATGGATTACCAAAGGGAATCATTTGAGGAGGGAGATGTCTATGAGCCTATTCGGGCGATGATTGAGATGATGGGGTGGAAGAGATTTGTCAACCCGGAAAGGATAGCACCGATGAACACAGTGATGGTGAGAGAATTTTATGGTAAATTTCCGGAGAGGGTGGATGATAGATGCTTTGTGAGGGGGAAGGAAGTTCCTGTGACGGCAGAAGTGGTGAATTTGCTATTAAAAACAACTGATGTTGAAGAAAGAGGTGATGACCGGAGTTATTTCAGAACATGGTCCAGATACACCAACAACATCAACTGGGATTGTCACGACCCGTTACGGGGCCCGTGACTGGTGCCTTACCCGGGCACCCAAGTAGACATACATCAGAGTAATCAGCGGAATATAAAACAAAACATGAAACAAAATGAAGTGAGAAACAGTTTTTCTGAGAAAAGTTGTCTTTCGGCATATATATAAACATAAAACTTGAATTCGAACAGTTACATCCCTTTTACAAACTCTGTCCATAACAGTACTACAGACCTCTAAGAGTTTTATAACAACGACGGGACAGGGCCCCGCCATACCCCTGAATGTAAGTACCTACAATGACAGGGGACTATACCAAAGATAAGCCTCCAGAGAAACGGAGCTTCCCAGCAAAGCTGTGATCTATGGCGAGGATCGAGGATCGGCGGTAGTGTACCTCTACTGCGGCATGAACGCACGGCCAGAAGGAGGTCGACAACAGTACCAAGTATGTGAAATCGAAAATATCGTAAATGAAATCATAGTAGTCTATATAAAGCGGAGACATGTATGATAACCAAACTACGATTCACAATAAATAGCGATCATGTCAAGTCAGGGACTCACGCCCTCAAAGTCATCACTCAAATATAACTATGGGTCTCACGCCCACAACATCAATCATGCCCGTGGAATACCTTCCTCACTGCCGGCAGTCCATGATATACAAAACATCCAAGGAATACACATGAACACCAGGTCCCACCTGTCTCATAATAAAACCGTACGGGGTAAGTACGAAGGCATAACCGACTACTAAAACCCACAGTACCAACAATGCCATAAAACTGTATCACAAGGTCTTGCTAGACCGCCACATGATCGGCCGCCACTCGCTTGATATCAAATGTGCGCGTCTAATCTGGAACTTCCCGCACTCGCATAGGCCACACACATAGGCCCGCATGAGGTATTCCGCGCATCGGTAGCTACTCCCAAAATCGTCTGGACTCGCGATCCGCGTAGCCACATAGACCGCATGGCCACATAGGCCGCACACTAACACGAACTCTCGTAGCTCGCATAGGCCCACTGGACCGCGTGAGGTATTCTCGAATCATAGTCACACGCATTGCACGAGGTGTACCTCGCGTCGGGGCGACTTAACCCCGTATATCATGTCAAGAGGTGAGTGATATAATACTAGCACAACGGCTTATCGTTAAACAACATAAGCACAATAAGAATAACCTCTTACACAAACATCACAAGACTAACACGTAGCATCCTAACATGTTTACTTATCAAACCAATCAAGAAAGTATTACAAGGCTATCACAAACCAAACATAGTCAAGTTATTCACACAAGGTACTTTCTATTTTATGTCAACAAGTTCGGGTTTTTATCCCCAAAGTACTACGTACATTAATTCTTTAAAAAGATCCGTTTCTTTCACAAAAGTCACACGATACCCGTAGTATCAAAAATAGAGTGACTATCTTTTAAGCAAACCAAAACGATTTCCCTTTTTAAGACAAGTAACAACCTTCTTTTCCAAAAGTTCAAGTTTGCCTAAGTTCAAATACTTAAGTCTCTTATTTTCGAAAGGTTTCGTAGTTCATAGTCTTAATCACTTAATAATATAATTCTCTTTTAAAACAATTTGAGAAACATATGCCTTATGTGTGAGTAGGTTATTCTTGTTCATAACAATCTTATTAAAGCAGCCACGATCTAGGAAATGAAATATCATTTTGTCTCATCTTAGCTTCTATGCAGATGGAGGTTTCTACTGGTTTCAATAATACTTAATTAGTCAATACATTTCCCTTATTAGCGCTGCAGTGGTTTGTTCGATACTTATCCTCATTTCTGAAATCAATATAAGGCGTTCATAAACAATTAAGTAAACCGTTCCTTTTATCTCCCTTAAGTCGTTATACCTAAATTCCCATAAAGCTAGTATAACTCTTAAGCTTTTAAAACCAAGTATTACTCTTCTTTCAAAAACGATTCTTAATTCTTTTGAAATACTTCAAGATTCTTATTATTAAACTCAAGTCAAAAGACATCGCAGTAAAACCACGTTCAGTTAACACACGTACGTCTACCGTACTATATATATTCTTTTAAAATATCATGCTCAAGAGGATAGGAAGAATCACATACCTCGCGACGATTATCGACAATTAGCAAAACGCTCCACGGCTATAACCCGGCTAGCCTTGTCCACCTTTCAAGTAGAACATGCTACTCATGAAACTTTCAACCTATAAAGGCCATATCGTCTATCGGCGTCTAGACTACTCAGTAGAATATTCTAGCGGAGCTTCTCTATTCTACGGAAAATTGGGCGACAACTTCCTGCAGTTAAACTACACAAGTCTCAGAAATACTGATCTATGTAAAATGATTCAATCTTCTTCTTTAAAATTCTTACGATGATGATTTCAATTCAATTCTCTTCTCTTATACCATCCTTCTATATATCTTATACTCATTTCTATACAACTACGATGTAATTTCCAATTACAATAGAAGGACAAGAGTATTTACCTCGATAAGCCCAAAATTATCCAAGTTTAAATGTCGATCTGAGCAACGTTTAGCTCTACTGCAGGCGCTCAACCGCTCCAAACAACCCTTAGAAGTTCTCGCAACTTCTTCTTAATACTTCAACCAATTATGAAGATTTTCCTTAGGGTTTTGTTTTGCGTGAAGGAAGTATAGTAGTATTTACGGGCTTTTAGTATAGGGGTAACCTTGGAATACTACAAGGTATTTGGGCCAGGTATTTTGGAATAGTAACAATACTTGGAGAATACTTTTCTACCAAAGGGGTATTTTAGTGAGGCTTCTCAAAGGGGAGGGTGCTCTCGGACGAGAGCTCTACTAAGAGGGAGAGGGATTTTTCAAGACTTAGAAAATGTGGAGTGGATGAAGAAGTCTTCAACTAAGGGGGGGTATTTATAGGGCCCTCAATGGCCAAGATTAAGGCAAGTGGAGGGTGTGGATTTGCACAAGTGCACCCTAGCCATCTACTCCACAAATCACTCACCAAACATTGACCCAAGTTTTAGGCCACAAAATCATGCCAAGATCGTCCAAGTTCCGCCCACTTGAGGGTGACAAGTGTCGCCCTCTCGTTGGTCCAAAATATTTTATCTCTCGGAAAAATCCGCAAAAATAATAAATGTCATAGCCGTAATTTTCCCGCCATGAAAGTTTGGAAAACGTTTCGTCGGAAAACAATTCTTTTCGGGGGTTGTGCACAAATTTCGTCCCTTTCCTAACTTAAGGCTTAAACTTTTGTACGTACGTCCTCACGTACATACTCTGAAAATACGGGGTATAACAGGGATGTCGTCGCAGGCACAATAAGCTACCAAATTTGAGTATGAATTTGCGGGAATGGGTCGAAGGGTGGCAGTGTCGATTGATAAAGCGACCAAGGGTTTGTTGTATTTAAATCGGTGTCCGCAGATTCCATCAATGCACTTCACGAGTGCGGAAGGCGAATAAGATTGATATATGGAATCATGTCAGGGAAGACAATTGACGTTGGGAAGGAAATAGTGCAAAACATTAGAGAGACCAGCAAGTTGGTAACGACAGGTGGGTTGGGACATGGCTCACTTATTAGCTGTTTATGCTCCATATATGGGGTCCCAGCCCTACCCACTGATACATATGAGAAAAACCAACTTTCTGTGTCATACGGGATAGTGCATTCCTTCCCAGACCCAATCCCTCCAGCAGCAGCACGAAGGAGACCAACACCAGCAGTAGCAGCAGAGGCTGTCATGGATGAAGATGAGCCTGAGACAGAGGCTCAGTATGAGGCAGGAAGCAGCCAGCAGCCACTCCCAGAATCAGAACCTCCAGTGCCTATAATGGAGAAGTTGCTCCTGAACCAGAGAAGGATGATGCAGAATTTTGACACTATGATACAAGGACAACAAGAATTAAGGCAGGGGCAACAACAGTTGCACCAGAGAATTGACGAGATGAGTTCCTTGTTCAACCAGTGGTCAATGCATTATCCACCGCCACCGCCACCACTTTAAACCAAGTCTGTAAGTTGTCCTATTTCTTTTATTTTTCTTTGAGTCTTGCACACATTGGGGACAATGTGTGATTTAAGTTTGGGGGGGTGTCTTATTGTTTTTGATATTGTTGAGTCTTTTTGATTTGTTTTGTGTATTTTTGAGTCATAAAATTTTTTGAGTCATAATTTTCTGTCAAAGATCATGCATGTTGTAGTTACTAGAAACACCTAGTGAAGTAAGGTTGAATAATGTAATAGAATTAGAAGCAACTATCTAAACACTTAGGTTAGATATGCCAAAAACTCATGAAATCTGTCTATTTGGGGTTTCTACTTGGATTGTGCATTGTTAAATGATTAAAACCTATGTGTATGATTGCTTGCTATTTGAGGCGAAATAGTTAGTGTTATACCCCGCATTTCCAGAGTATGTACGTAAGGACGTACGTAGAGAATTTGAGCCTTAAGTTAGGCAAAGGACCGAATTTTGGGCACAAGTGCCGATTGGAGTCGTTTTTAGACGAAACGTTTCCACAGCTTACGTTGGGAAAATTCCGGCTATGTCATTTAGTATTTTTGCGGATTTTTACGAGCACAGAAATGTTTTTGACCAGCGGGAGGGTGACACTTGTCACCTCATTTGAAGCGATAATGGGTTGGCGGTTGGTCACGGGTTGGAGGCTATTGGCTCCTTGTTTTGGCCTTGTTTGTGGCTTGTTTGGTGCCATGTTTTGTGCCTTGTTTTGTGGAGTAGGGGTTAGGGTGCACTTGGCAGATCAAGGCCATACACTTGCCTTGCACATGGCTTGATCTTGGCCGTTGGTTGGCTTTTGGTTTCCTATAAATACCCGCCAGAGATGAACTTCTTCATCCACTCTTCACTTGTCTAAGCCTTGAAAACTCTCCTCCCTTTGTGAGCTCTTAGCGAGAGCCTTCCTCCCCACCGTGTGGCCTTTGGCGAGGGTTCCTCACTTTTGTGGTGCTAGCCGTAGGGTACCCCACTGCCTAGTTGTTTCGTATAATACCCTCCTTGTGGTATTGAAATACTTCTCCTAGTATTGTTATAATGCCCAAAATACCTTAGCCTTGTACCTTGTAGTATTCCAAAGATACCTCATCGTAGAGCAGGAAATACTACCTTTTGTCCTTTAGTCTCAAACCGAAACCCTAAGGAAATCTTCATGGTTGATTGAAGTATTTGAGTAGAAGTTGGTTAGAACTTCTAAGGGTTGTTTGGAGCGGATTGAGCGCAGAGTAGGAGCTAAACCTTGCTCGGGATCGACATTATAACTTGGATAATTTTGGGCTTATCGAGGTAATTATCTTGTCCTCTATTGTAATTGGAAATTACATGTTTGTTAGAATATATAGTTGAAGTATACTATATATGGAACTATACTTAGTATTCGGCAATGTCTTTTGACTTAAGCTGAAGAATAAAGAATCGAATCAGATGTATTTACATGGGTGTGTGCGGTAGACTTGTGTAGTATTGCTAAGTAGAATTGTACACGTCAGGTTAGGCGTGTAAACCGCCCTGGTTGGCTTGGTAGCGGCCTCGATAGAGAGGAGATTTCTGTTGTTGCGGGGAGAATCTTTGCGAATTTTACGTAGAAAGATAGAAACTTGTGTTTTGGGGTTAATAAACGTTTGTGACCTTTATAGGTGAAAGTACTAAGAGTAGCGTATTCTCGAGAGTGGAAAGGGCTAGCAAGGTTGTAGTACTTGGAGCATTTTGCTTATTGTCGATAAATCGTCGCGAGGTATGTGAACCTCTTCCTATCTTTTCTAGCATGATTGTTGTGAACTATGTAGTGCGGTAGGCGTACATGTGCTAAGTGATTTGGTTGGTTTAAAACATAGGGTGTTATAATAGCTTTATGGGAAGTTAGTTATAACGACCTTATGTAGTGAAAATGGTTTCTTGATGTTAGAAGTTAAGAGACTTGATCTTATAAGATAAAAGACTTAACTTATTTGTTTTAAATGTGGATGTTGTGTGAAACCTCATTCGTGAGTAATGAGTACTTGGTTTTAAAGGGATAATGTTTCTTGATTTGGAAATCGAATGTGTATCGACAGACCAACTGCGGCGTTAATAAAGGAAAATGTATTGAATAATGATGTGTTGTATTAAAACCGGTAGAAACCTCCATCTGCATAGAAGCTAAGATGAGACAAAATGATATTACATTTTCTAGATCATATTTCTTTGTAATAAGATCGTTATAAACAAGAATAAACTACTCATATATGACATATGTTACTCAATTGTTCTAAAAGGAATCAAGTGATTAAGTTTGGGAACTATGAAATCATCCGAAAATGAGAAGCTTGAGTAATTGAAACTAGGCAAAGCTGGAACTTAGGAAAAGAATGTTGTTACTTGATTTTGAAAAGGAATGTGGGTTGGTCATTCTAATACTACGGGTATAGGGTGACTTTTATAAAAGTAATGGATCTCTTTTAAAAGAACTTAACGTATGTAGTACTTTGGGGTTAAAAACCCGGACTTTGGCATAAAATGAAAGTACTTTGAGTTGTGTGAAACTTGCCTATGCTTGTTGTTGTGAAACTTGCCTATGCTTGTTGTTGTGAAACTTGCCTATGCTTGTTGTTGTGAAACTTGTCTATGCTTGTGATGATAGCCTTTGTTGTGCAAGTGTGGTATTTACGTATTCTGGCGTCTCGATAGAGGCGTCGACTTATTGAGAACTTACTTGGGCGTCTTTGGCGGTGATGGAGAATTCCACGGGTATGTTTCCATTTTGATTCTTGTCTTGTTGTTGATGTCACATGGGCGTGTCTGCCGTCTGATATTAGGGGCATCGCGGCCGTGCGGTCGGGTTGATTACCCGATATATTGTTATTGTGGTTACATGGACATGTCTACACCGAGGTAGAATTCGGGGCATGTGGCGTGCGGCGGGGTTGATCACCCGGTATATTATTGTTGATGTCACATGGGCGTGTCTACAGAGGTAGAATTCGGGGCATGTGGCCATGGGGCATTGGTATTATTGTTGCATCATGGACATGTCTACCGTCTGGAATTCGGGGCATGCGGCCATGATCGCGAACATGATTGATGTTGTGGGCGTGAGACCCATAGTTATATTTGAGTGATGACTTGAGGCGTGAGTCACATTTGGACATATCGCTTTTATGTTGTGAATCGTAGTTTGGTTATCATACATGTCTCTGCTTTATGTAGACTAGTATGATTTCATTCTGATATTTTCTGATTTCACATACTTGGTACTGTTGTCTTGACCTCCTTGAGGCTGCGTTCATCTGCGGCTAGAGGTACATCGGTCGTGGATCCTCGCTCTTAGGATCTCGATTCGGCGTTTTGGGAAGCTCCGTTTCTCGGAGGCTTATCTTTTGGTATGTGTTCCACGAGTTGTAGGTTCTTGTACATTCGGGGTATGGCGGGCCACTGTCCGTCATAGTTGTTGTAAATCTTAAGTGCAGTAATCTTGTTGTGGCGGGGTTGTAAAAGGATTAAAGCTATTCGTTTTGAAAGAATTGTATTTATTTATGTTGTTGGAAGGTAGCAGTTGGGTTGGCCTTTGTTTTATGTTCCTATATCTTGTTTCTTGTTTAAAGTTTTATTTTCCGCTGGTTTTCTCGATGATTGTATCACTAGGGTGCAGGATAAGGCACGATGCGGGCCGGGCAGTCGTTACAAAAGTGGTATCGAGCGATTAATCCTCGGAAAGTGTCTACGAACCGTGTCTAGTAGAGTCTTGATTATCGGTGTGTTGTGCACCACATCTATAATCGGGAGGCTGCGAGACATTTAGGATTAGTTTCCATTCTTCTCATTACGAGATCGTGCCTTAGAGGCGTGTTGTAAGTCGGACCCTCGGCGTGTCTCGTTTTACGATTATGCCTCGCGCGAGCAGCGAGCCACGAAGGGCAAGACGGCCGAGGAGCCGCTAGTGAGATCTGAGAGAATGCGAGCGCGAGCCCGAGCGATACGAGGTTGTGCTTGACGGCGGGTTTTGTAGCGCCGCCGGCCCAGCGAGAGGTTAGAGCGCGGCAATAGGCTGCTGAGACGCGATACACGAGCCTCAGGTCCGCGATGCAGGCGAGAGAGATGGGTTATAAGGAGATGGCGATTCTTGGCGAGTCGTGGCGAATATGAGATAATTTGAATCTGGCGATTCGATTCGATGCTGATGGTTCACCCGGCGAGATAGTTTGAGGCTACGGGACTTTACGAGTTGTAGCCGCGAGTTTTATGGGTCGAGGCACGAGGATGATCCGCGAGTTCATCCGGCGATTCTGACGGATCATGCGGGTGATCAAGGCTTGAGACCGAGTCTGTGACCTTTGGTTCGCATCGGTGCGTGATACCATGATCGATTGGTTTGATTCATAGGAGCTTTCGGGAGAGCATGCACCTCAGCGGTATGGGATGAGTTTTGGGGCTTTCTCGCGCCTTCTTGCCTCGCGAGATGAGGAGCACGCGGTAAACAGATTTTTGATGCTTAAACGAGCGAGCGTGCGGTTCGGGAGTACAATGTGAGTTCGACTCATTGGCGATGCGTCAGCGTTGGTAGCTAGTATGGAGGATCGTGTGCACGATATGTTCTGAGGGCTCGATGATTACATGTCGAGGCATGTTCGGAGTAGCTCTTGTAGCATGGACATTGCCCGCATGCGAGCTCGTGCTGCAGGATGTGAGGCGCGGAGAGGTCGGCGGAATGACGAATCGGCGAAGAGGCGAACAACGAGGTCCTTTGGTGACTTTGAGGCGGACCGCCTCGTGACATACTAGTTTTGTACCTCCGCCCGGTCTGAGTGGTCCTCCACAACCTTGAGTATTCGGGGCGGTCGGGGCTCGAGGTTGAGTTTCGAGGAAGTAAGGGTGTTGGCGGATCGGTCACCCTACCTCGGTGTGGTCGATGTGGTAGACCGCATTTGAAGTGTCGTGGTGCGGGAGCTTGTTATTTTGCGGCCAGCGGGGCCATTTTGCGAGCTGTCCGACCAAGGGTAGCACGGATGTTACGACTCGGCTACCGGATCGATGTTGGTTCATCGCGCCTACGATTATGCGCCTGCAGTGAGGCCTATGATTAGAGTGGGCGGTAGCTTCGGTATATCCTTAACCCTAGAGTTTTGGTATGCTTGTTATAATGGTCTCATTATTATGTGCTATGTACGAATAACGTTGTGTTAATTGTGAGTTAGAAAACATGCTTAGTTGTGAGGATACGTATGGGGCATGGTAAGTGTGAACCTTAGACTATGTCACGGCTGAGACCTTAGGGGTAAGGTCGTCTTGAGTTAAAGATTTATTTTTGACCCTTATCAGAGTAGTAGTATACGTGGGATTTATTTGTGTGATAAGTCAGTGGGTAGTGTGAGATGGAAGTGGTAGCTTTCATGATGTGAATTAGTAAGATTGTTCCGGATCGGGGAACAAGAGTTTGGCGCGGTTGGGGGTCGGGTTGAGGACCATTTCGGGTCAACCCGTAACCCGGTTTGGGGTGGGGTCGATTCGGGTGGTCCCGGTGGTAGGGTCACGAGGATGCTAGGCCCAAGTTTGTATGACCATCGTATGAGTTGGTGGATATGTTCGACCAAAGCGGATCGTGAGGCGGGAACGGCCTTAGAGAAGATCGAGGTTAGTAAGATGACCAAGTTTGGAGGTAGTGACTCAAGAGTTGGAAACGAAGCGTTGACAAGTATGGTACAGATACTAGAAAGAGTTTGAGTGTTCGAGAAGCGGTACAACAAGATAGGGAAAAGTGAGCGTGTGTGATCGTTTCTTTTGGGGAAATGAAGGTGTGACGGAGTATATTTTAGACCTCGTAAGGGGTTTTGTGATGATTAGAGGTGTTTCCTCATTGACTTGGGTTTAAGTATTGTGCGTTTGTTATTTTTATGGCGGTGTGGCATGATTGTTTTCGCGTATAGCGATGAAGGCTATACTAAGCGCATGTTTGTGTTGAGACTTGAGAAGGAACATTCGGACGAATGTTTCTAAGAGAGGAGAATGTTATACCCGCATTTCAGAGTATGTACGTGGGGCGTGCGTAGAGAATTTGAGCCTTAAGTTAGGCAAAGGACGAATTTTGGGCACAAGCCGATTGAGTCGTTTTTCGATAAACGTTTCCACGACTACGTTGGGAAAATTCCGCTATGTCATTTAGTATTTTTGCGGATTTTTCCGAGCAACGAAATGTTTTGGACCAACGAGGGTGACACTTGTCACCTCATTTAAGCGATAATGGGGCGGTTGGTCACGGGTTGGAGGCCTATTGGCTCCTTGTTTTGGCCTTGTTTTGTGACTTGTTTGGTGCCATGTTTTGTGCCTTGTTTTGTGGAGTAGGGGTTAGGGTGCACTTGGCTTGATCAAGGCCATACACTTGCCTTGCACATGGCTTGATCTTGGCCATTGGTTGGCTTTTGGTTTCCTATAAATACCCCCCCGTTGAGATGAACTTGTTCATCCACTCTTCACTTGTCTAAGCCTTGAAATCTCTCTTCCCCTTTGTGAGCTCTTGGCGAGAGCCTTCCCTCCCCTTTTCGTGGCCTTTGGCCGAGGGGTTCCTCCCCTTTGTGGTGCTAATGGGTACCCACTAGCCTAGTTGTTTCGTATAATACCCTCCCTGTGGTATTGAAATAATTCTCCTAGTATTGTTATAATGCCAAAAATACCTTAGCCTTGTACCTTGTAGTATTCCAAAGATACCTCTATAAGTAGAGCACGGAAATACTACCTTTTGTCCTTTTAGTCTCAAAACGAAACCCTAAGGAAATCTTCCTGGTTGGTTGAAGTATTTGAGTAGAAGTTGGTTAGAACTTCTGGGTTGTTTGAAGCGGATTGAGCGCACGGAGTAGGAGAGCTATACCTTGCTCAGGATCGACATTATAACTTGGATAATTTTGGGCTTATCGAGGTAATTATCTTGTCCCTCTATTGTAATTGGAAATTACATGTTTGTTAGAATATATAGTTGAAGTATACTATATATGGAACTATACTTAGTATTCGGCAATGTCTTTTGACTTAAGCCTGAAGAATAAAGAATCAATCAATTGTATTTACATAGGATCAGATTGCGAGACTTGTGTAGTATTGCTGAGTAGAATTGTACACGTCCGGTTAGACGTGTAAACCCCCCCCCCCCTGGTTGGCTTGGTAGCCGGCCTCGATAGAGGAGGAGATTTACGCTGTTGCGGGGGGGGGGAGGTGCTTCCGAATTTTCTGTAGAAAGATAGAAACTTGTGTTTTGGGGTTAATAAACGTTTGTGACCTTTATAGGTGAAAGTACTAAGAGTAGCGTATTCTACTCGAGGAGTGGAAAGGGCTAGCAAGGTTGTAGTACTTGGAGCATTTTGCTTATTGTCGATAAATCGTCGCGAGGTATGTGAACCTCTTCCTATCTTTTCTAGCATGATTGTTGTGAACTATGTAGTACGGTGAGCGCATGTGCTAAGTGATTTGGTTGGTTTAAAACATAGGGTGTTATAATAGCTTTATGGGAAGTTAGTTATAACGACCTTATGTAGGTGAAAATGGTTTACTGATGTTAGAAGTTAAGAGACTTGATCTTATAAGATAAGAGACTTAACTTATTTATTTTAAATGTGGATGTTGTGTGAAACCTCATTCGTGAGTAATGAGTACTTGGTTTTTAAAGGGATAATGTTTCTTGATTTGAAATCGAATGTATCGGCAGCACCACCGCAGCTGCGTTAATAAAGGAAAATGTATTGAATAATGATGTGTTGTATTAAAACCAAGAGAAACCTCCATCCGCATAGAAGCTAAGATGAGACAAAATGATATTACATTTTCTAGATCATGGTCTTTGTAATAAGATCGTTATAAACAAGAATAAACTACTCACATATATGACATATGTTACTCAATTGTTCTAAAAGGAATCAAGTGATTAAGTTTGGGAACTATGAAATCATCCGAAAATGAGAAGCTTGAGTAATCAAACTAGGCAAACTGGAACTTAGGAAAAGAATGTTGTTACTTGATATTGAAAAGGAATGTGGGTTGGTCATTCTAATACTACGGGTATAGGGTGACTTTTATAAAAGTAATGGATCTCTTTAAAAAGAACTTAACGTATGTAGTACTTTGGGGTTAAAAACCCGGACTTTGGCATAAAATGAAAGTACTTTGAGTTGTGTGAAACTTGCCTATGCTTGTTGTTGTGAAACTTGCCTATGCTTGTTGTTGTGAAACTTGCCTATGCTTGTTGTTGTGAAACTTGCCTATGCTTGTGATGATAGCCTTTGTTGTGCAAGTGTGGTATTTACGTATTACCGCGTCTCGATAGAGGCAGTCGACTTGTTGAGAACTTACTTGGGCGTCTTTGGCGGTGGAGAATTCCACGGGTATGTTTCCATTTTGATTCTTGTCTTGTTGTTGATGTCACATGGACATGTCTACACCGTCGCGATTCCGGGCACGCGGCCACGCGGTCGGGTTGATTACGATATATTGTTATTGTGGTTACATGGACATGTCTACACCGAGGTAGAATTCCGGGGCATGTGGCTACGCGGCGTGGTTGATCACCCGATATTATTGTTGATGTCACGTGGGCGTGTCTACACCGAGGTAGAATTCCGGGGCATGTGGCCGGGCATTGGTATTATTGTTGCATCATGGACATGTCTACACCGATGCAATCCGGGGCATGCGGCCGTGATGCGAACATGATTGATGTTGTGGCGTGAGACCCATAGTTATATTTGAGTGATGACTTGAGGCGTGAGTCCCCGATCGACATGATCGCTTTTATGTTGTGAATCGTAGTTTGGTTATCATACATGTCTCCCGCTTTATGTAGACTAGTATGATTTCATTCTGATTTTTACTGCCACATACTGCAATTGCCAGATCGACCTCCTTGGCCGCTGCGTTCACGCCGCAGTAGGTACATCGGTCGTGGATCCTCGCTCTTAGGATCTCGATTCGGCGTTTTGGAAGCTCCGTTTCTCGGAGGCTTATCTTTTAGTATGTGTTCCCGAGTTGTAGGTTCTTGTACATTCGGGGTATGGCGGCCTGTCCGTCATAGTTGTTGTAAATCTTAAGTGCATAATCTTGTTGTGGGCAGGGTTGTAAAAAGGATTAAACTGTTCGTTTTGAAAGAATTGTATTTATTTATGTTGTTGGAAGGTAACCGTTGGGTTGGCCTGTTTTATGTTCCTATATCTTGTTTCTTGTTTAAAGTTTTATTTTCCGCTGGTTTTCTCTGATGATTGTATCACTAGGGTGCAGGATAAGGCACGAAGAACGCCCCGAACGGTCGTTCTGATTAGGATATGCATGTTAGGGGAGATGACTCAAGCATTTTTTTGTTAGCCATTTCTTACCACTTTTACATATCCCTGACATTCAAAATATCCCTAGTCAGCCCCTTTGAGCCTAAAAATTAAACTTTTTCTTTGACACCCTCTAAATCCACACTTGTGCCATAAGTAAAAATGTGAAATGATTGGAATAGAAAGTGTTAAAAAAGAGACAAAAAGAGTGAACAAGTTTGATGCACCCCAATAAAAAAAGTAATAAGAAATAGGCACAAGCCTAAGTTTGGGGGTGCTTGTTATTTATAATACACTTCACTCTCTCAAAACAAAAGAGGGGAAAGATAGATATGAAGTGAAGAAAGGAAATCAAAAGAAAAGGGAATAATTGAAAAGCAAAAGAGCTTACGGAACATAAAATGAGCCTAAATGTCTATTTTCACCTACCCATGCCTAAGCCTACATTACAACCCTGAAAAGTACTGAAGATCTCTTATATGCATATTCATGATTAGTGGAGAATAGTAAGTAAACATGTCATAAGATTTTGAACTTGACATGCATAATTCAGTATTCTTACTTCCATTAAGCATGATTAAAATGAGTTTGCGAAATATCTAGCTTAATGTGTTTAGAATTCTAAAAATTCATGTTATATGTTCCTGCATATTATTCTGCTAACCTTCATGTTTTTCTAAGTAACACCAATGCAGCAAAGTGATCAATGTCGTTGAGTCTTTCTATTTTTTTTTTCTTTCCTTGTGTCTTTATTTCTTTCTTTTGATCTTTGCTCGAGGGCGAGCAAAGGTTAAGTTTGGGGGTATTTGATCGGTGTATTTTATATACACCTTTTGAGTCATTTTTAGTGAGTCTTTTGTCCATTTTTGTACAAATACGTGTCGTCTTAGGATAGATTTTCTTTCTTTTGAGTCATATTGGTTTAAAGTGGCTCATTGGCGGAAAAGGAGCAAAAAGATGGCAGAAACGGAGGTTCCAGAGCTCGAAAAGCGAGAAAGTGGAGAACCGGGCACAAAACAGGTCAGCGTCGCGGCGTCTCCAGCCAGCAGGGCCAGGGCGCCACGGCGCCTAATCTTCAGAGAGTTGCAGGAGTTCGGCGCATGGCCAATTCTGCAGTGGTCGCGGCACAAGCGGGAAAATCAGAAATTCGAATTATCAATGGGCCAAGGCCTGAAGGAAAACCTGCATCACGTTTTGGAGACTATAAAAAGAGAACCCTAGGTCAGATTTAAGAGTTCCTCTTCTTGCCAAATCACACACTTTTTAGGAGATCAAGATTGGAGACCTTTTCTTAGTAATTTCTTGTTCTTGTTTTACTTTCTGTACAGTTTATGTTGGATATTGATTTAGTTCTTGTCATGTCTATGGCTAGGAACTAAATCTACTTAGGGCTTTCCATGTCAATTCACTTGAACCTTATCTTTATGAATTAATGCATGTTTTTTGTTCTTCTTCTTGTTGTTGAGATTTATTCAATATTTGTTTTGATTGCTTGGTAATTACTTGATCACTAATTATCATAATCCTTATGATTTCTAAATCAAATCCGAAAGGGAGGTTGTGAATATCTTTGTAGTTGGATAAACATAGGTTAAATCGTGACGAAAGTACCCGATACTTGTGTAGTATTAATAGGTTTTGGTCTTAATCCTCCTCTATAGTCAATCTTATCAGAAAGGTAGAAAGGTGCTATCTGGGTTGAGTGTTTATATAACCTTAACAGGAGTATAAAACGGCTTAGTTAACCTGCTATCTCAAAATAGAAGAAGAACCATAATTAATTGCATTAATAAGTAAGTTAAGCGGATAGTTGAGGAGATTTGGAAGCCCTATTTCCAAATTACTGAAGTAAAACAACATAGTTTAATTAGTTTTCATAATTCTAGTCATAAACAACATATCAATCATCGGTCACCAAATAGATAACATAGAATAGAAGTTGGTACTTGAACACTAATCTCTGAGGACGATAACTCGGTCTTCTAAGACTATATTACTTGACACGACACGTGCACTTGCGCAAGTGTGTGCATAAATCGCGCATCAATGCGTCCCTGATTTGACATGACTGCTTATGTATTGTGTACTGTAGTTTGGCTATCATACATGTCTCCTGTTTTATATAGACCGTTATGATTCCATTACAGTATTTTCAGTTTCACATACTTGGTACATTCTTCGTACTGACCTCCTTCGAGGGGGCTGCGTTCATGCCGCAGGTTTAGGTACGCAGTTTGGGGATCTGCAGGTGTAGGACCCTGCTCCGAGTTTTTGGATAGCTCCATCTGTTCAGGAGTTTATCATTTTGGTATAGATCATTCATTACAGGCTTTTGTACAGTTATGGGTACGGCGGGGCCTTGTCCCGTCATAATTCAGTAAAACTCTTAGAGGTCTGTATTCATATGTGGGATTGGACTCGTGTACAATGTAGTGCCTTTTTGTTATGTATATTATATGGCAGCCTTGTCGGCTTTGCCCTTGCATGTTCGTTGGTTTTAAAAAAAATGAGGTGTTATTTAGTTCCGCGATTTACTTGTGTCAGTTAGGTAGAAGGGTGCCCGGGTAGGGCACCAGTCACGGGTCCGGGGTTCGGGGTGTGACAGAGTGGTATTAGAGCAGTCAGTCATTGGAATGTCTACAGACCGTGTCTAGTAGAGTCTTGATTATCGGTGTGTTGCGCGCCACACCCATAAACAGGAGGCTACAGGACATTTAGGAGTTGGTTTCTATTCTTCTCACTCTGAGATCGTGCCATAGAGCTGTGTTATTAAGATAATTCCTCTCTGACGTATTATTGTGTTACATCTATGCCTCCAAGGAGGGCAACAGTCGCCCAGAAGGGCAAAACGATGATGAGCTACGGTCGGACTCAGAGAGTTGATAGGGCTCATGCCTGTGGTATCTTGGATATTGTGCCGCGATGGCGAAGTTCTTCTGCGCCAGTTTTGAGGCCCCGCACGAGCCTCCGTTTCTCCAGGGAAGACTATAGGGTCATAAGGGAAGCAGTTATGTTATTGACCAAGATAGCGGTGCTACAGTTTCATCAACAGGAAGTTATTCAGCCAGTACAGACATGTGTACAAAGGGTAGAGGGCCAACGCGGAAATCAGCGTAAGAGAGCTAGACCGGTTGGTTATCCCGGTGAGTTTTTGGACGAGAAGCCTCAGCAGCGAGTGAGATATTCGTCCCAGCCTACCCATGACATACCCCCGCAGCTCACAGGTGGGAGATTGGACCCCACAAGGTATTTAGGAGCCTGTCCGAGCTCCAGGGTTCGAAGTTCTCAGAGGAGCAGAGGATTTTCTCAGTCGAGGCCACTTATTCCTCAGTGTTTCCGATGTAGTAAGCGTCATATGGGGAAATGTCGTTATGGCACAGGTGTTTGTTTTTATTGTGGCCGTCCGGGCCATATACTGAGGGTATGTCCTTTTAGAAAGAGCACCGGTGAGGTGGCTCAACCTATGAGGCCGGTGGTTGGTTCCCTTTCTTCCACATGCGCGCTTCGGCAAGGTGGTGTTCGATGTCACCACCGTGGTAGAGGTCAGGGTGGAGTTTATAGTTCTGGCGGTCATTCAAACCGCATAGATGATGTGACTACTGGGCAGGATCAAGAGGCAACATCGCATGGGGTTACAGGTATATTTCGATTCTTTTGAATCATACGTGCATTGATAGATTCAGATTTCACCCTAGCCTATATGTTTTCCTTTATTGCTAGTAGTTGTAAATTGATAGCACCACCAGAGGTAGGGATACTTTGATTAGTAAAGTGAAAAGTGAAGAATGTTGACAAGAATGATAAAGTGAACTGAGACTATAGTTGTGTAGGGTTCACAAGTTGTATTTACCCCATAATAGTGTAAGACCGATAGTGAATGATGCAAAGTAGAAATACTTCGACCTAGGTGATGAACCTCTAGTGAATAGGGGGATAGGGTGAGAAGTACCTTGAGATAAGAGAGAGACTTATTTTAGACTAAGAATGAGAAGTTAAGTGTGATGATGGGTCGGGTTATGGACTCATTTCGGGTCAACTGGTAGTATGGAATGGAGTGATGTCAGTTGGATATGGTCCCGCTATGTGATAGGGTCACGAGGATGCAAGGCCCAAGTCTAGTTAATCGTTGTACGAGTTTGTGGACGCGTTCCACCGGAACTAGGTCGTGAGGGCCGAGAAGAGCCTTAACGGGAATGCAAGTAGCATAATGGCCAAGTTGGATAGTAACTCCAAGGATTGGAGAACAGAAACAATATTTGAAATTTTGTGCATGTACTAAAATAAGTTTGGAAGTACGAGAAAGTATGACAAGTAAGAATAGGAAGGAACAATGGTTAAAAAAACTATAGTGGTTATAGTTATGAGTAATGAAGGTGTGTAGAGAAAATTCTTTTTTAGGCCATGAGTGGAGGTTAATTTTGATGATACACACGCCTTAGGTTCAATAACATTGTCCATAGGTGCTCGTGATTGAGATGCTACTAGTATTAGAGTTTACACCGGTTGGTAAACTAAGCTAGGCAGATTACGGGTTCATGTCCCAACTAGTTTGGTGACTAAGTGAGACAGAGAAGGGAAGTAACACAGGGGAATACATCAGTTAGCTGAGTGGGAGTCCGACTGAAGGATTCAGATAGTGTTAATCCCATGACTTAGAATACGACAGGGCCATCCCTTTATGCAAGAAAAAGAGAAAGGAACCTCTAAAAGATTCCGTTTTTGATAAGACTGTAACCTTCGAGTTTTGTGAGAAGGGACCGCGGATGGAAGGTCCATTGATATGTTTACGTATGTTATGTGGTGGCCATGTGTGGCATCGTTGGTCTTGTGGAGTATTGATTGATAGGCATAGTAAAGAGACTATGCCGGAGTTTGTATAGCTTGACAACCGACTAAGAACATTTGGGGACGAATATTTCTAAGGGAGGAAGAATGTTACACCCCGTAATTCCAGGACATGTATAAGATAATGGACGCGAGAACGCAAGACTTGAAAATTGGTACGAAAGGAAGAATTGTTTTTCCGAAGGAAAATCTTCCGAACGTCGGAAAGGAAAAATGTTCATCGATGAGAATTGGATTCTCAAAATGCATTATTTGAGGAGTATGGAACTTATTAACATTGTGGAAATTTATTTTTATGGATTTGGTCACATGGGGCCCACCCGAGAAATTTTATGTTTTTTTTTTTTTTTTCCAGGTAAATGCAAATTTTATTACTAATAGCAAAAGGAAAGTGGCTACAATCAGTCGTTGAGGTATATCAAGCCTCAACGTAATGTAAACAAGAAGAGAGGGAGGGGAGGAGTGGTCACTCAAATGGTGTCATTACAAGAAGGGATAAAATCATAGAGAACTCTATAAGATGTAGTTTTGATTCTTGCAATGACCTCTTCCGCCGGAAAGCTTGTGCCTTCAAAGATCAATGTGTTTCTTGCTCTCCAAATCTCATAGACCACAATGCAAAAAGTAAGCAAAATAGCTTTGGCTCGGATGCTTGTCCCGCGGTGATCTTTCTTAATCCACTTAAGGGAGCTTTCAACAGTTGTCATCTCTCTTCTAATACCCAACCAATCTTTTATGCTCCTCCAAATCATGTGTGTGTAGGGGCAAGTAAAGAAGAGGTGTTCCCTTGTTTCATTTGCTTGCTTGCAGAACCCGCAAGATTTATCCTCCAGGTTGAGATATGATAGAGTATCCTTTGTAGCTAACCGCTTTCTGCAATTTAGCCACACAGTAAAAGAGAATTTGGGAGGAATGAAGCCTTTCCAAATTTGTGACATCCAAGGCTTTTTAACTTGCGGAGTGCGCAAGATATTATACACGAGGCTTGAATCAAATTTACCGTTGGCACAACACTTTGTAAAGCCGTCAATAGCATCACCATGGCTACCAAAGATAGAAACAAATTTGTCGCGAATCCCACAAATCCTTTTGAATAAGGGGGAGTCCCTAGGACGTACCTCATAGTCCCAAATTGTAATACCTCTCAAATAGTGGCTATTGATCCATTGGACCCATAGAGAATCAGCATCCGTGTGAGTTTGCCAAATAGTCCTGGATAGCAAGGCATGATTCCATTCCTTGATGTTCATTAGACCCAAGCCACCTTCAGTTTGAGGCAAGCAAATGATATCCCAAGCAACTCTTGGTGGTTTCCCTCCCCATAAGAACTGAATACAAGCAGACCGTACCTTGTTGATAATAGTGGCCGGGATAGGAAGTGCCCGGAACCAAAAGCTCTCAACCCCTTGGACAACCGACCTGATTAGTTCCAGCTTACCCGCATAAGAAAGGGTGTGATGCCCCCATTTCTGGATGTAATTCGAAATTGCACTAGTGAATGGAGCAAATTGGTCCACCGAGACTGAAATTGGGGACAAAGGGATCCCCAAGTATCGTACCGGAAAGCTACCAATGGCGAATTCCACTCTGGACAATATCAAGTCACGAACTGTAGTATGCATTCCCGCTAAGTAGACAGAGGATTTAGACAGGTTAAGAGTTAGCCCTGAGGCAGCCTCCAACTCTTCCAGACAATTCATAAGAATCCCAACTGAAGATATATCTCCTCCGCAAAAGCATGAGGTCGTCCCGCAAATGCAAGATGAGTAATGCCCAATTTCTTGCACTTTGGAAAATATGAAAGCTCTTGCCTCGGCCTTCCTTTTAAATTTCGAGAGGTATTCCATGCACAAGATAAAGAGACTAGGGGACATAGGATCACCTTGTCTTAGGCCGCGCTTTCCTTTGAAGTATCCATGTAGCTCACCGTTGATAGAAAGGGAGAAGGAGGTTGAGCTAACACATTCCATGATCCAATTTGTAAATCTGTCTGGAAATTTTAGACTTCTTAGTACCAATTCGAGGAAACTCCAAGAGACTGTATCGAATGCTTTACGAAGGTCCACCATAAGCATACATCTTGGTGAGACTCTGGCTCTATTAAATCCTCTCACAAGCTCCTGTGCCACATATACGTTGTCCATCATGTTTCTTCCTTTCACAAAAGCCCTCGGGATTTGTCAATGAGAGAAGGAAGGATCAATGCCATTCATTAGCTAGAATCTTTGTGATGATCTTATAGACCACATTAGTCAATCCGATGGGCACAAATAATTTACCTTAGGATCATGATCAGTCTTTGGTAGTAGGGTAATGATGGTATGATTCACCGCTTCAAAAAGAACTCGAGAGAAGAACTCTTGGACACTTCTTACAACATCATAGCCCACATCTCTCCATCTATTCTTGAAGAAGGCAGTCGAATAACCATCCGGTCCAGGTGCTTTGTCATTGCCTATATCAGAGAGAGCTTCCCAAATCTCCTTTGGGGTGATGAAATGCAAAGTCAGAATCTCTCCTCTTCACTTAGCTTCGCCATAGTTGAACACTTCAGATCAAAGTTGGTAGTGGGTGGGAAGTACCTAATAGATCTTTGTAAAATTCAACAAGCAACTTCCTAACTTCTTCCGTGATGTAGTGATAGTACCATTGGCTTTAACAAGAAAATTAATTGAGTTCCTGACATTACTCCTCTTGATCAAGCTATGAAAGTATTTGGAGCATCTATCACTTCCAATCAAGTGTTTCTGTCTTGACTTCTGCCTTATGAAGTGTCTTTCTGCTTCCAGTAAAGTGTTTGCTCTAGCTCTTGAGGACTTAACCTTGGCTTTTAGCTCCTCATCAAAGGGATTTTCCATGTGTGCATTGATAGCATCCTTGAACTCAATGTTTGCCCCTTTAGCTCTTTGTTCAATACCCCCAAAGTCACTTCTGTTCAATGCCCTTAATGGTTGCTTTAGGGCTTTCAATTTTGAGGCAAGGACGAATTGAGCAGTTCCCAATATGTCTTGTCTCCAACATGAAGTCATTATGTCCTCGAAGGCTGGGTGAGAAAGCCACATATTCATGAACTTGAAATTGGCCGTGCATTCTAGGGTCAAATCACTCCAATTTTGATTCATCAATACTCTATCAAGCTTAGACCAAATCGAACCATTTGTCCAAGGCAGGAAGAAGGAGCGTCTTCTAGTCCATGAGAAATCCTGAAATCGCCAAGATCCCTAAGTGCATAAGGCGTGAGAGGAGGACCCCCCACCTTATCTTTAGGGTTGCAGTAAGTGTTGAAATCTCCCATAATCATCCAAGGCTTAGTGACGCCAATGCCCAAGTGAGTAAGGTGATGCCAAAGCATCCTTCTATCCGAGATGCTATAAACTGGGTACACAAATGTGGCAAGGAAGGACACTTGTGTTATATTGCAACTTGCCTGGACATGGATATGCTGAGAGTCCATACCAAGCACTTCGCAACAAACCCTAGATGGATCCCAAAGTAATAGCATTCTTCCGCCTCCAATGAATTCCAAATTTGAGCAAAACTTCCAAGCTTTGAATCTTTGAGTAGAGAAAGACTCTGTCCTTGGCCGAGATAGTTTAGTTTCCAATAGACAAATCATAGCCGCGTCATGCTGTTTTGTGATACTACACACTAGAGCTTGTGTGGCTGCCCTATCCCTTTGTCCGCAAAGACCACGGACATTCCAACAAAGTATTTTCATTAGGAAACAAAGGAGGTTTTGTTAGCACCTCCGCGCTTAGCTGCCTTCGCTTTCCCACTGTTTTTCGGCCCATTCTTTTTTGACAAAACTTCTTGCCATCCATCATCTTTGTTACTGGAAGCCATAACTTGTGTTCCAGCCAAGCTATGTTCCCCGCGTTCAAAGTTAACGTTACGTGACACAAGTTGAGCCTTTTCCGTAGCACCCTTGTATGTATCTCCATCCAATGAAGGTGGCGGGTTCATAGAATCAGAATGTTTTGACTCACAACTCATCCTAACATGTTGTGCACTGCCATGGTGAGAATTAGGCAGTGAGGACTTTCCTAGAGAATCCCGCAAACATGATGGGACAGAATGACCCAAAACCGGAGGACCCGCGGCATGTGATGCTTCTCCCAAACTTCCGGTACCAGGAGGTGTTGTGTGTTCAGTTTCTTCAATGTCCATCAAGTTATCAGCATCTACGGGATGTTGAGAAGTTGGTGGATGAGGGGGAGGAGGGTTGGTTCCACCCGTACCTCTGTTGACTTCCAAACAAGTAGAATTTTCCTTATTGTTAGGGGGTACCACAGTATTGCGTGTTTTTGGAGCTTCTTCATTGTTGAAATCATCCCTCAGCTTTCTACACTTTAAATGGTTGTGTCCAAAAGCCGCACAATGATAGCAAAAGTCCGGGTAATTCTCATAGTTTACCCTTTGAGTATACCTTCTGTTATCGGGGAGTTTGACGACAAAATCCATTATTGGCTCCTTGCTAACATCCACTTCCACTAGAACTCTTGCATAGTTCATTTTAGACCTTTCCTTAGTATATTGGTCCATGTAAAGAGGTTTTCCTACACGTGAAACAATCTTACTAAGGCCCGTTGCACTCCAAATAGAAAGGGGAATGTCCGGGAAAGTGACCCAAATAGGAATGTCCATGAATAAATCATCCGTTATTAGAACTCCTTTATTGATAGCCTTGAGCATCATGGTTTTCCCTTAGACCATATAAGGGCCTCCGTGAAGTACATTAGTGCGCTCCTCCTCCGTCATGAATTTGAACACTGTCCAGCCTTTGCCATATGGTATAATACGGCATTTAACTCCCCATCCTTTCACAATGGTATTCAATGCTTCTCTTTCCGGGAAAGGACCCGTGAAGCAACCAATTAGGCAATTGTTATACCCCGTAGTTCCAGGGTATGTATGTGAGGACGTACGTACGAGAATACGACATTAAAAATTGGAAAGGAAGAAAGATGTGATTTTTCGACGGAAAAGTTTCCGGATTTCGTGAAGGAAAAAGGTTCGTTAATGGGAATTGGATTCCCAGATTTGGTATTCGGACTTCTTGGAATATTTGAGAATTATGGAATTTTATTTCCGGAATTGGTCACGTGGGGCCCACGGGAGAAATTTACGGTTTTGTGGGGCCCACTTTGTTTTCGAGATTTTGGCCATTATGGATATTTTCGGGAGATGAAATATTTTGGACGAGTAGGAGGGCGACACGTGTCACCCCCCTAGGTGGCCTTGTGGCCGAAATTATGTGCCAAGTGGCAAGACAAGTGGCCTTGTCTTGCAGGATATTTTAGTGTGGACAAGTGGCTTATGGGACCCACACACACTTGTCCCCAATCTCAACCACACACTTGCCTTCATCCTAGCCCTTGTTTGTCCTATATATACACTACTAGTTGATGAAATCTTCCACACTTAACCATTTCAAGACTTGAAAAACCTTTCCTCTCCCTTCATTGTTGCTCACGTTTTTGGGCCCTCATCTTGACCTAAATTTGTCCAACAATTCTTAAACTCTCAAGTGTTCTTCCCTAAGGTGTTAGGAAGATTGTGTACCAAGAGTTGAAAAAGATTTCACACCCCTAACCTCTATTTGTTGCCTTGGCCGAAAGTTGTCATCTTTGAAACCTAAGTGTTCTTCACTTTTTGGAGTTGGTTCTTGAAGAGAAGTTGGTTAGGAGCTTCTATGGGTTGCTTGTAGCGGATTGGAACGTAAAGATTTGGAGCTAAGACTTGCTTGGAGCGACTTTAAGAACTTGGATATTCTTGGGCTTTTTGAGGTAGTGAAACTTAAACCTCTTTGTGAATTGGTTATTATACATATATTATAAGTATATTATGGATTATATAATATATGGAGTAAAGTTTGGAAGGATTTGGATCTTGTTAAGTTGCTAAAATGGAAATTGGCAAGAAAGCCACAAAATGGTAAAAACGTATCTTACTTTCTAAGAAGCTAATAACAAAGTAACTATAACTTATATTAAGATGGAATATAAGTTGGATGACTAATAAAGTAAGTGGATAAGTAAAATGGAAAAAGTTGGCCAAGGACCCCAACTTAAGGACTGTATTTACTTTGGACTGTATTTACTTTGGACTGTATTTACATTGGACTGTATTTACATTTCTGTTAAGGGGAAGATTGTTCAATCGCGTTCCGTTTGGGCGTGTGATCCCCTTTTTAATTATTGTATTGTTATGAAGGCGTGATAGTAAACGCGCACGGTTGGCGCGTAATCCCCTTCTTTTACTTATTGTTATTATGAAGGCGTGATAGTAAACCGCGTTACCGTTTGGGCGTGTAATCCCCTTCTTTATGTTGTTTAAATTATTACGCCTTATATATGGCATATAATTACGGTTATTCGGGCCTTGGAGAAAGATGGAAAAGTAAGTAAAAACGGGGGAAGTGCTGCCCAATTTTCCGTAGAATTAGAGGGCTTTTTATTGGTATAAGTCTTCAATGGTAAGAAAGGTTTGATAGAAGTACTATGACCATTTTAGGAGTGGAGTACTACGTGTGGCGTGATCTACTTGGCTTAAGGAGTAGCCGACGGGTTGAAGTACTTGGAGCGTTTTGCTATTTGTCGATAATCGTCGCGAGGTATGTGAACCTCTTCCTATCTTTTCTAGCATGATTGTTGTGAACTATGTAATACGGTAGACGTACGTGTGCTAAATGAGTTTTGGTTGGTTTAAAACATAAGGTGTTATAATAGCTTTATGGGAAGTTAGTTATAACGACTTTATGTAGGTAAAAGAATGGTTTATTGATTTTAGAAGTTAAGAGACTTGATCTTAAAAGATAAGAGACTTAACTTATAAATGACGTTTTATGAAATGTTAAGGACTATGAATTTTGTTAAAAAGTTGTGAAACCTCATTCGTGAGTAATGAGTACTTGGCTTTTAAAGAATAATGTTTTACTGATTTCGGAAATGAGAATAAGTATCGAAAAAACCATTGCAGCGTTAATAAAGGAAATGTATTGACTAATTAATTATATTAAACCGGAGAAACCTCCATCTGCATAGAAGCTAAGATAAGACAAAATTGTATTACATTTCCTAGATCATGGCTGCTTTAATAAGATGGTTATAAACAAGAACAAGCTACTCACACATAAGGCATATGTTACTCAATTGTGTTAAAAGGAGATTACGTTAAGTGATTAAGACTATGATCTATGGAATCTTTCGAAAATAAGAGACTTGAGCATTTGAAATTAGGCAAACTTGAACTTTTGGAAAAGAATGTCATTCTGGATTTTAATAAGGAAAGTGTTTTGGTTTACTTATAAATGTTAGTCACTCTATGTTAATACTAAATTGTCGGGTGACCTTTGTAAAAGAAATGGATCTTTTAAAAGAATTTAACGTATGTAGTACTTTGGGGTTAAAACCCGGACTTTGACATAAAATGAAAGTACCTTGAGTTGTGTGTAACTTGCCTATGTTTGCGTGTGATAGCCTTGTTGTGCAAGTACTGTATTTCTATACCGCCGCGTCTCTCGATGGAGGGTCGGCTGATTGGTTGTGAACGATTCCTATCGAGTCCCATGGGATGGGCCGAGACATGTATTCCATACGATTCCTATCGAGTCCCATGAGATGGGCCGAGACATGTATTCCATACGATTCCTATCGAGTCCCATGAGATGGGCCGAGACATGTATTCCATACGATTCCTATCGAGTTCCATGAGATGGGCCGAAACATGTATTCCACACGATTCTTATCGAGTCCCATGGGATGGGCCGAGACATGTATTCCACACGATTCCACCTCGAGTCCCATAGGATGGGCCGAGACATGTTATATGTATCATACGATTTATACCTAGACTGCCGACAGTGAGGAAGGAGTTCCACGGGCATGAGGGATGACTTCAAGGGTGTGAGTCCCTGACTTGACATGACTACTTTTATGTTGTAAACTGTAGTTTGGCTATCATACATGTCTCTGCTTTTATATAGATCGTCATGATTTCATTTCTGATTTCGATTCACATACTTGGTACTGTTATCGACCTCCTTCGGGGCCGCGTTCATGCCGCAGTAGAGGTATGCATCGGTTGTGGATCCTCGCCATGGATCACGATCAACAGACGGGAAGCCCCGTTTCTCCGAGGCTTATCTTGTGGTATGTTACCACGAGTGCAGGGTTCTTGTACATTCGGGTATGGCGGCCCCGTCCCGTCATAGTTGTTGTCACTTTCTTAAGTGCAGGAAATCTGTTGTGGCGGGGTTGTAAAGGATGTAAATCGCTCAGATTCTCAGATATATGCAAGAAGGCAACCGCTTTGGTTGACTGCTTTTTATCATATCTCTTGTTTCATGTTCATGTTTTTATTTCCGCTGATTTTCTCGATGTTGTATCACCAGGGTGCCGGGTAAGGCACGATCCACGCCCCGGTCGGGTCGTGGCAAAGAATAGCCCCATGTTTCTATGAAAGGAACTTCATCATCGCCTTCTATATCTACTTCCGCCTTGTTGTTCAATAAATTGTAACTTCATACCTTTGCCTCATCTAGTTCCCGCAAAGACTCCAAAGATAAGTCTTTTTGGGATGGAAGGTACCTATGCCATGGTTTGAGGGAAGATTGTTATGAGGTGTAGCCGCGGTAGGAATATGATGTGGTTTAGAAGATGCATTAGTGTGTAAATCATTGGGGGGTATTTCGGGAGGTATAGGCAGAGGATGGGTATGGAAATGAGCTTGGGCCCGCGATAGAGGGATGATTCGTGCCATTTGGAAGGGTAGGGAATTTGTGTTGGGTTTCAGGAGGAATAGAAGGAAGAGGAGATAGAAGGGGCGAGGTGTTGTGTAAGTCAGAAAGTAGTGAAGTGGTATTAGATGAGAGAGGGGGTATGTTCAATACTTTACTCGAATCTGAGGAAGTATTAAAGACGAAAGGTTTGTTGTGATTCTTGAGATTGACTCCACTTAGCAAACTAGCTAAAGTAGGGAAGGCTTCATTAGTGACACTTAAAGAAATCTGGGGTTGTTGTCTTAATACACGAGAGGACTCTTTGGATCCCGCATCATTCAAGGTGACCCCCGGCTCCGCGTTATTAATGGTCATGTAGTTCTAGGCTTGGAAATAGAATTAGCTTTGTTTCTCACAACTGACTTGGCTCCTTGTATAACGGGAATATTCAATGTCCCTTGGTTATCCCCCTGGCCCGTCTTGGAAATCAGACCATCATAAAGTCCCGTGCTAGTGAGTGAATCGTTGGTACCCGCAGCATTAATGTGTGACGCCTCGACCTCAATAATAACGTTAGAACTCACAACTGACTTGGCTCCTTGTATAACGGGAGTAGTCAATGTCCCTTGGTTATCCCCCTGTCCCGTCTTGGAAATCAGACCATCATAAAGACCCGAGGTTGTGAGTGAATCATTGGTACCCGCCGCATTAATGTGTGACGCCTCGGCACCCTCAATAATAACGTTAGAGTCCTTGGGGATAGAAACCCCTTCTTATCCCACGTCTGACCTTGATCCTTGCATAGAGTGCATATTCCTAGTTTCATTGTTATCCTCCTGCCCCGCCTTATCCTTCTGACCCAAGCCCCGACCCGTAATAGGAGGAGTCACATCATTTCCCGGGGCATTAAAGTTTCTTCTCTTGACACCCGCGTTAAACTTCTTGGGGATATGAGTACCTTCAATGCTTTCAACTGACTTTGAATCAAACAAGGCGTGATTACTCTTGGACCCATGGACACCTGCCCGACCCGCCATGAACTTCTGACCCACGCCCTGACCCGGTTTAGACCCGAGTATGCCATCGTACCTTGTTTCTCCAACTGCAATGTCAGGCCCAGATTTTAACCCTTTTCCGGCTAACCTGAGTGAATTTCTAGGTAGTGACGGGGTACTAATGCTAGAGTGGTATCTGTTCTTCCGAAATGATCCGTTACCAACTAATTGGCCGTGGAATGATCGACCACCATAGTAGCATTAGGGGTGTCAATGGCTATCGGAAAGGCCCCGCTCACGGAAGTTACGCTTCAAATTCACTTATATCCAAGCTTTCAATTTCTATATTTTTTCCCCATTCATGTATCCTTTGTAGCATAGAATCGTCTACTACATTTTCTAATGGAAAGCGCGAGTCTGGTGTGACATGAACCAACACAGAAGGGTCGGAGATTGCCGGAATAAGATTTTCCTCGGCAATTGTTGGACTGCCGCCACTCTTTTTTTTCTTCCTTGTTCTAGATTTAGCCGAACTGCCTGAACCTCCTGAATCATTGCTAGAACGTGTGTAACGTTTAGACTTTTTCATATTGTGAACAATAACAATTAAACCATAGTGAAACAAACGAAAATCTTAGGGGGGGGGAAGAACAGGAAAAAAACCGAAGGAGCAACTAAGGGAAACGTTGAGAGCGTTTTCTTAGTGAGAGAAACTTCTCTCTAACTCCTTCACTTAAGCTTGAGATATTTGACTTAGTCAACTTGCCCACTTGACTAGATATTAATTATTCTTCATCCTAGCCACACATATGTTGTAATCTTGACCCTTCATTGTTTTATATATACTACACTAGTGCAAGACTTAGTCTTCAACACTTAGAAAAAATTAGAGAACTTTGAGCTAGTTAAAATGTGCTCTCGGGTTTGAGGTTTCTTCCACACAAAAATTTTACAATTTGGTTCATTACTCACAAGACTTTAACCCAAGGTCCCTAAGGGTATTTTAAGGATATCTCAATAGAAAGATCTCGGAAAAACGACGTTTTCACGTTAGTAGCAAGGCGAAAACCTAAGTCGTTTTCATAGTTTTGGATTGGAAATGGAAGAGAAGTTGGTTGTGAACTTCTAAAGGCTTCAAATAGCGGATTGGAGCATAAAGGAAAGGAGCTAAGAATTGCTAAGGAGTGACTTTGAATCTTGGAAATTTATAAGGGCTTATCAAGGTAACAATCTTGTCGTTTTAGTAATTAAAGATTACTTATTGTTGTATGTATATAAACAAGCATGAGATGTATATATTGAAGTTTGATAAGTGTTATGGATATTGGAACCCTAATCCGAAACTAGCATGTTTAGCCTTTGAGATTACAATTCAATTTGATTATTAGTTTAGTCGTCACATGTTATATAAAGAAGGAATTATAGTTGTTAAAGTTGTTTATGACTATATAACATGTTAGACCTAAGAACTTGGATTGGAAAAGAATTGGAAAGGACTTTGTGTTGTTGTATATGTTAGCCGAGAATGGCTTTGGATATTGAACTACTTGGTATTAATTGTGGGGCAGAATTTTACACGTTTTGTAAGGCGTGTAATCCCCTTTGATTGGTTGGTGTGTTGAGCCTTAAATGTGGCATGTTGGTTATTGATTATAGGGCCTTGAAAAAGGTGGAAAAGTACGTAGAAACAAAGGAGGTGTTGCCCGATTTTCCGTAGAATAAGAGACCGTATACTTAGTATTATTCTACGTTAGAAACTAGAAGTTGATAGTCGTGTTGTGGCCATTATAGGTTGACAATTCTACGTGCGGCGTATTCGACTTAGCTTGTGGATTAAGCCGAAAAGGTATGTGAACCATCTCCTCTTCTTCTAGCATGATTCCTTATGATAAAAAAAGTAAGTCCTACTCCTTAAATGATTCATTTCTTGATTGTACTTGGATTGCCTAATATATAAGTTGTTCTATATACTTCCTTGATTGTACTTTGTATGTTTAAATTGGAAGTTGTTATAATCCATTACCTTGATGAAGTTTAGATTTTCAAAAGTGAAAGTATTTTACTTGAAGTACATAGAGTCTTGAAAAGGAAGTGGTTTCCAAATCTTTTGGCTAGTGTCTTAGTTCCAAAACTAAAGGTTGTTATAATGACTTTAGGGGAGTCAAAGGAGTGATTTACTTAATTGATTTAAAAGAGGAGAAATGACACGATTTAAAGAGAAGTAACTTGTTTTAAAGGTGTGAGTTACTTGGGATTTAAAGTTAAGAAACTTGATCTCTAAAGTTAAGAGACTTGAAGTATTTTGAAAGTTAAGAAACTTGATTTGAAAGTATATGATACTTGGTTTTGAAAGTATAAGTCTCTTGGTTATAAAAAGAATGAAATTGTCTAAAACCATAAAGGGTTATAACAGCTTTATGGAAAGTTGGTTATAACGGCTTTATGGAAGGTTAAGAGAGTTGTCTATTTTGATGGATAGGTATGAGTTGCCTAGGTTGTGTAATTAGAAGTTACTTAGTTTCAAAGCCTTGAAATGAATTTCTAAAGGTGTAGTAACTTATTTTGAAAAATAGACATGCCTTGATACTACGGGTGTTAGTATCATGGGGTTTTATATAAAAAAGAGTCTTTTGAAAAGAATGGACGTACGTAGTACTTTGGCTTGTTTAAATGAGAATTATTCTATTTGTGCCTTGATAGTACTTTGGCTTGTTTAAATGAGAATTATTCTAATTGTGCCTTGATAGTACTTGGCTTGCTTAAATAAGGATTTCTCTTGGTTTATGTAAAAAAAAAGGCATGGTAATTGTCTTGGTTTATGTAAAAAGGAAAGGCATGGTAATTGTCTTGGTTTGTGTAAAGGCATGGTATTGTCTTGGTTTATGTGAAAAGGAAAGGCATGGTGTTGTCTTGGTTTGCTAAAATGAGGTAAAGAATAGTTTGCTTGCATATGGGTTGCTCATATAGACATTCGTGCAAGTGTCATATTTCCACATCCCCGTGTCCCTCCATAAAGGGTCGGCAAATTGGTTCAAAGGATATCATGGGGTAGCTCCCCATGGTGGTGAGTGGTACACACTCACGGCGGGTCGAATAGACTCGGGCGGGTTAAATTCCTGGGATATATATAAGCCATGGATTAGCTATATGTGATGCGAGTATCGTGTACCGATGACTCATTGTGGGTCCACATGACCTATGCGGGTGAAATAGTCTCTTGCGGGTGAAATAGTCCTATGATAGGTTGCATTATAACACAGAGGGTGGTTGACCCTGGCACTGGCACGACCTTCATGTTTTGAAACGGTAGTGATTTTATTAATGAAAGGGTGCAGTGTGTTTATGACTTAAAGTGGAACAGTTGGTCTCATTGTTAAAAGCATAACTTAAAAGATAAAAAGGATTACATTACTCTCATGATTGCAAGGTTCAGTGTGCTTATTGATGTTATATTATATCATGGACTGCCGGCAGTGAGGAAGGATTCCACGGGCATGATTGATATTTTGGGCGTGAGACCCATGGTTATATTTGAGTAATGACTTTGAGGGCATACGTCCCTGACTTGATATGACTGCTTATGTATTGTGTACTGTAGTTTGGCTATCATACATGTCTCGCTTTGTATAGATCGTTATGATTTCGCATGATTTCGTTTCACATACTTGGTACATTCTTCGTACTGACCTCCTTCGGGAGGCTGCGTTCATGCCGCAGGTTTAGGTACGCAGTTTGGTGATCTGCAGGTGTAGGACCCTGCTCCGAGTTTTAGGATAGCTCCATCTGTTCAGGAGTATATCATTTTGGTATAGATCCTTCAGTACAAACTTTTGTACAGTTATGGGTACGGCGGGGCCTTGTCCCGTCATAGTTCAGTAAAACTCTTAGAGGTCTATATTCATATGTGGGATTGAACTCATGTACAGTGTAGTACCTTTTATTATGTATATTATGTGGCAGTCTTGTCGACTTTGCCCTTGCATGTTCGTTGGTTTTTAAAAAAAAACGAGGTGTTATTTAGTTCCGCAGTTTACTTGTGTCGGTTAGGCAGAAGGGTGCCCAGGTAGGGCACCAGTCACGGGCCCGGGGTTCGGGGCGTGACACAGAAAACCGAGAAGGAGCACTCTGTGCCGGCTGAAATGTGGACCTAGCCTGCTGCTGAGGCTGTCCGCCTCGAAAGTTACCACAAACCTCGCTGCCCCGCCTCTTGGCCGCTGGTCTGGTTGATCCTCTCTTTCTCTGTCCTCGATCCCCTGTGCATAAGCCTGCATCCTAGAAATATCCATACCTCACTGAAGGGCCAGTCCCAGGCCTGTTGTAATCATATAACGGTCTAGCCCCATCACATAGCGGTGAACTCTGTCCGCCATGTCAGCCACAATAGTGATCGCATACCTGGCCAACGAGTCAAACTCCAGGTTGTACTCTCTGATAGTCCTTCCATTCTGTCTCAATGTCAAGAACCTATCCACGTGGGCTCTCCTCATCTCAGGAGTCAAAAAGTTATCAAGGAAGACCTCTGTGAACTCATCCCAAACAGCTGGAAGAGCACCCACACCTCTAGACAGCTCCCATGACTCAAACCAGTTCAACGCAATATCGCGTAACCGGTAAGAAGCTAACACAACCGACTATGTCTCCAAGGCCCTAAGCACACGCATAGTCCGTCAGACTGCCGAATGAACTCCTGAGGATCCTCCTCAGATCTCGAACCATAGAACTCGGGTGGATTACAACCCAGAAAATCCCAAATCCTCAAACTGTCGGCTCTAGGGTTAGCTACCCGCTCACGTTTGCCGCTCGCCACTATGCTAGTCAATAACACGACCGCTTCCATAATCTATATACTCGCCTTGCAGGCTGGAGGCTCGTGTATCGGAACCTCTGGAGCTACGCCGCCTCGGCTCTCTAATATCTTGGCGTGGCTGAACTCGCCGACCCGCCCACAAACTCAGGCATAGTCTGAGCCTGAGTCCTAGTAACCCTCTGCGTACCGCTAGTATCTCCTGCTGCCGCCTTGCCCTTCTGGGCCCTGGTCGCCTTCCGTGGAGGCATAACTGATACATAAGAATAGGTCAGAGAGGATTCAACCTAATAAGACAGCTCTACTGCACGATCTCAGAGAGAGAAGAATGGAAACCAATCCTAAATGTCCTGCAGCCTCCTGATTATAGATGTGGTGCACAACACACCAAAATCAAGACTTTACTAGACACGGTCTGTAGACACTTTCCGAGGACTAACTGCTCTGATACCACTTTTGTCACGACCGGGCTGGCGATGGTGCCCTACACGGCACCCTTACAGGTATACATCAGAGAATATCAGCGGAACATACAAAAACTCATAAAATACTAGACAGTAAATATCAACAGGCTAGCCGATAAGGCCACCTTCCGTGAAATATACATAACCAAAAAAAAAATAGTTACATCTTTGTTCTTACAACCCAATCCACAAGATATGACTACAGACCTCTAAGAATAACAACTGTGACGGGACAGGGCCCCGCCATATCCCTGAATGTACATAAATCTACAACATCAGGGAAACCGTACCAAAAGACAAGCTTCCGGAGAAATTGAGCTTCTGACACCTGATCAGTGATCCTAAGAGTGAGGATCCACCACCTGCTTACCCCTACCTGCGGCATGAACGCAGCCTCCCGAGGAAAGGGGATCAGTACACAATATGTACCAAGTATGTAAAACTGGAAAATACTGCAATTTACATCATAATTCTAAAATAAAGCTGGAGACATGTATGATAATCAAATTAGCAGTATATTGTGCCTTACTAACAATGAGAATAACAAAATATACATTTCCGGTTCTTAAAATAGGAAGCCTGTGATTAACCTAGGACCATACGCCCGTAGTATTATCACGCAATCCTACTCCTGGGACTATTTCACCCGCATAGGCCGTAAGGACCCGCATGAGGTAATTTCCTCGCATAGGACTGGTCCGCCCCGCATAGGACTATTTCACCCGCATGAGCCCTACGGACTCGCATGAGGTATTCCTCGCATCGTGGGGAGCAAATCCACGGAATATGCAAATACCATAAGCCCGGGGAATGACCCTGTAATGAACAATATATCACAAGCACAACCGACTACTATAAATAACATAAACAAGTTAAGAAACCCCTTAACTTCTCATTTGACTTAATTAGCATACACTCTCATTTCTTTTAACTTAAGGCACTATCGTATCATGAACGATCCGGGAATTTAACCCAAAGTACTACGTACTTCTATTCTTTTAAAATGACTCTTTTTCGTATAAAACTCCAAGATACTAATAACCGTATTATCAAGTCATATCTACTTTTCAATACAAGTCACAATACCTTTTAGAAATACATTTATAGGCTTCTAAACCAAGTGTCTTAAAATCAATTTGTCTTTCTTCATTTCAAGTCATTTATCTTTATTTACATCACTAGAGTAAACCATTCTTTAACTTTCCATAAAGTTATTATAATCAACTCCCCATAAAGCCGTTATACTAACTTTATGCTTTAGACACTAAGGTATTTTTATCCTTTTAAAAACAAGTGAGTTAATTCTCTAACTCAACCAACTTGGACATTCTTAAAACAAGTCAAAGATACCAAATGAAACTGAATTCATTTAAAGCTCGTACGTCTACCGTACTATACATTTATAACACTTCATGCTCAAGAGATAAGAAAAGTTCTACATAACTCTTCGGTTCAATCCACTTGCTAAGTCCAATATGTTGTACGTAGTATGTCAACCTATAATGACCATAATACGTCTATTAACTTCTAGCTTCAAACGTAGAATATTCTAAGTGTAAAGTCACTTATTCTACGGAAAATCGGACAACACTTCCTTTGTTTCTACGTACTTTTCCACCTTTTTCAAGGCCCAAATTCAATAACCAAACATGCCACATTTAAAGCTCAACACATCAACCAATCAAAGGGGATTACACGCCTTACAGGACGTGTAAAATTTTGCCCTACAATTAATACCAAGTAATTCAATAACCAATGCCATTTTCGGCCATAATGTACAACAATGCAAAGTCTTATTGTAAAGTCTTGGAAAATTAACGTGTGTGTGCAGTTTGCATATCTATATTTTGTTACACCCTTATTCACATTCGAGGACGAATGTAGTTTAAGGAGGGGAGAATGTAAAGTCTTGGAAAATTAAAATATTTTGTTACATCTGTATTCACATTCGTGGACGAATGTTATTTAAGGGGATGAGAATGTAAAGTCCCAAAAAAAAAATTAAAAGAAAAACAAATGATAGCAAAACAAAAAGAAGAAGAAAAAGAAAAAAAAATACATACACGTCTAGCAAAACAAAAAGAAGAAAAAAAAAAGAGAAAAAAGAAATACATACACGTCCAACCCCTCCCCTCAACTTTCCCCCCCTTCCCCCCCTTTTCATTTCCCCTCCAACTCTTGTCATTTCACCTCCCATAGGTTATAGAAAACTCTCCACTTATACATTGTATTTACACACAAACAAAGTACATAACATAAAGGTTAGAAAATCAGAAAAAAACAAGTGAAAAGAAGAGGAAAAAATACCAAGAGGGCAAGAAGAACAAGAAGCAAAATACTAGAGAGTAAGGATAATTTTAGCAACCACACAACAATAATCTTCACACTTACAAGGTGAGTTTTCTCACTCAGAAATTCTTGGTAATATCCTTTATTTTAAGTTCAATACATGTTAGAATAAGAATTGAGTGTTGAAAAGAAATATTGAACTTTTGATTGTTTAGACAACTAGTTGCGTCATGAACTTTACGAACTGTTCTCACTGAGTTATAATTGTTAGAATTTGATGAAATTTTAAAGAGTGGTACACCTCTCTATTATGATCATATAGAACTAAAAATGAGGTAAAATGGACATACGGTTTGAAAGTTATCATAGTTCAAAGTTCCTGCCTTAGATTTGGCCGAAATTCGGAAAGGCATAATTACGGACTGTTTTCATTGAGTTTTACTTATTAGAATTATATGAAAACTTACATGGTTATAAATCTCTCTGTTACGGACAGATATAGATAAAGAGTTATTAAAACGGACTTACGAGTTGAGAGTTATTGTAGTTTGAAGTTGCTGCCTCGGATTCATTGGAATCCAGAAGGCAGGACGTTTAAACGTAAAAACTGTACTAATCTGTGGGGAATATGAAAATTGTTGCTAAATTAAAGTTCTAGATCTCTCTGTTGTGGACATTTTGAGACCTTACGAGGGTCTATCCGACTTACGGATTTAGAGTTATCGCTGTTTAAAGTTTCTGCCTCGGATCTATCGAGATCCAGGAAGGGCAGCGAATAAAAGTGTAAAACTGTACCAAACGGTACAGAATATGAAAGGATGGTTCACATGGAGACGTGTATCTCTATGTTCTCGTCGTTTTGAGATTTTATGGGGCTTGAACGGGTTTACAGATTAGGAGTTATGACTATTATAAGATTGGGTGATGTTTAATAAAAATTCTGCCGAAACAAATTTTATGTGGCTGTTTTGAGGATAAATTTGTGTTAGTTACCCAAAGTAGTTTTAAATGAAATTTGGTACAGTGAAAGATCCCCGTCTTACCTTAGTTTCCGCTTGAGAAACACCTTAGTTGGAGTTATGGTTAAAAAGTTATAATCGTTACAAGTATGAATGACATAATGTTAGAAAGAGAATAGTATTTATTCGATCTTCTGAAAAATATGAAAAGTGAATACGTGTTCACATAAATATATAAATATATAATGGATCGGGTTGCGCGCAACAAAGCGTAAAGTGAATACGCGTTCACAAATACGTAAACATAATGGATCGGGTTGCGCGCGCAAGCGTAAAGTGAATATGTGTTCATAAATACGTAAATATAATGGATCGGGTTGCGCGCGCAACAAAGCGTAAAGTGAATACGCGTTCATAAATACGTAAACATAATGGATCGGGTTGCGCGCGCAACAAAGCGTAAAGTGAATATGTGTTCACAAATACGTAAATATAATGGATCGGGTTGCGCGCATGACAAAGCGTAAAGTGAATACGCGTTCACAAATACGTAAATATAATGGATCGGGTTGCGCGCAACAAAACGTAAAGTGAATACGTGTTCACAAATACGTAAATATAATGGATCGGGTTGCACGCCGCAACAAATATGAAAGATGAATACATGATCATCTATATATAAATATGAAAAGTGAATACGCGTTCACAAATATATAAATGTAATAAACATATTGAAATGAAGGGGAATGTCTTAACGTATAATACGAGATAAAATGAAGTGTTAGTTAAACCGAGAATTTCCTATGAGGAGATGTTGCATATTTAAAAGTGTTGTAACCTGATATGTTTTTGCAATATGCTTATTACGTTATAATATGATTGCGCTTGGAATATTGTGGTGTTACTTTGAATTGCAGGGTAAGGTTCTCACTCAGCCCCAGATGGTAGGGCTGACTCTTTATTTAACATGTTTCAGGAAAGCGTGATAGAGGAAGGCTCCACGCCAAGGCTAGCGATCGTCCATGACCTCTTGTCATACCAAGTCCATTGTTTGGGCTTGGTACTCGTCGAGTTGAATGTCGGTTCAATGTCTCGGGAGATGCGTGTGGAATGGTCTCCTTCCAACTTAGAATAATATTTGTCGATGTCTATGTTGAAACAATATTTGCACGAGCATGGGCTCGCGTTATATTTTTAATAAAGTCATAAACAAATTTCTTTATTGTTATTTTATTAATAGCTCCGTATTTGAATATAAGTTTAAATTTCTAAATAAAGAGAATTAAATGGTGCTCCTGGTGGGAAATAATTGTCCAGGTGCCATCACGCCCTAAGTAAAGGCTTAGGAAAAGTCGGGGTGTGACAAGTTGGTATCAAAGCTAAACCAGGTTAAGAGATTCTAGGAAGTTTTCTTCGAGTTGGGTGTTTGAACGGTTACTTATTGCGACGGTGTGCGCGCCACCTTAGTAATAAGTAAACGGAATAACATTCTAAAGTTTCCCTTCTTTCATACTCCTTTCGTGCCTATCTTGAGTCTTTTTCAAGACTTGATTCTTGTACTACCTCTTTCAACACACATGTCGTCCCTACAGAAAGGGATAGAGTCAAGCGATTTGTAGAGGGTTTAAACCCGAACATAGCAGAGAAGGTGGTGGCGTTAGCCAACGATCGAACTTATCTTCAGATTGTCGATAGGGCTTTGAGGGTATAAGGTTTCGCTAAAGCAAAAAGAGAATATTCGCAGAAGAGATTTCGGACGTCAGGATCATTTAATCAGAGTCAAAATCAGAAGCAGGAGTTTAGTAAGAGATCTTCAGGACCAAACCAATATGTGGGCCAGTCTTATTTCAAGCCTAAGGGGCACAGTTGGTTTAATTACCAAGGTAGCAAGGACAAGGCCACTAACCCTAACACAGGAGGTGACAAACCGATTTGTAAGATTTGTCAAAAGGAAACACAATGGAGAATGTCGGCTCTTAACGAAGACATGTTATAATTGTGGAGAGTCATGCCACTATGTCAGGGATTGCAAGAAGAGGACCCAAACTCAATCTATTCAGGGGAGGTCAGAAGCAACCACAGCTGCCTACAGGGGAAATCAGGGGAACCAACCCCGCCAGAGTCAGGGAGGTCAACAACCCAACAATTCTAATCGGCTCTACGCTTTGCCCCAGAGGAATGAGGCAGAAGCATCTATGCGGTGGTCACAGGTATTTTGCTAGTCTCGAATATTCCTGCATTTGTATTATACGATCCCGGCTCTACATTTTCATATGTGTCAATGGGCTTTGCTAAGAATTTACACGTAGAACCTTCTTATTTAAGTGAACCTTTTGAGGTTATGACACGATGGGGGCCTCAATTTGGGCCTCTCGGGTGGTAAATAATTTCCCATTAGAAGTGAATGGCAGGGGAACAATGGTGAACCTAGTACTACTTGATATGGTAGACTTCGACGTCATTTTGGGTATGGGTTGGTTGTCGGCATGTTATGCCATGTTAGATTGTCGGCGAAAGATAGTGAGATTAACTTTTTCCGGAGAATCAGAAGTTGTTATAAGGGGTAGGATTGGAATATCCTCAAGTCAGTTTATTTCCTACCTTGGGGCTCAAAAGTTATTGAGAAGTCACATAGTGGAGTATGCATAGATGGCTAATAAAGTGGATACCCAAAAGGAATCCCCAGCAGTGAATGATGTTCCTATTGTTCGAAATTTTCCGGAGGTTTTTCCTGAAGATCTTCCAGGCCTTCCTCCGGATAGAGAAGTGGAGTTTGCTATAGAGTTAATTCCGGGTACAAGATCCATTTCTATCCCTCCATATCAAATGACCCCAGCTGAATTGAGGGAGTTAAAATAACAATTGAAGGATCTTCTGGATAAAGGCTTTATAAGGCCTAGTGTTTCCCTTTGGGGTGCACCAGTCCTGTTTGTGAAAAAGAAAGACGGATCGCTCCGAATGTGCATCGATTATCGGTAGCTCAATTGTTATACCCCGTAGTTCTGACCCTACGTATGAGAGCGTACGAAAGCATGTAAGACTTAAAATTTTCAAAGGATAGGTTGACGGATTATTCCGGACGGGTTTTACCCAACTTTGAGGCGGGTTATGACCCGATAAATTGAGAGTTCCTAAGTGTTTCAAAGTCCTAGGGCGTAGTTCGTGGAGTCTAGATTCCAACGCAACCAACCGTTCGTCGATAGGACGTCGGAGTAGAAAGTTATGAGAGTTACAAGTTCGGTCTTGTGATCGGAAATGTGTTTCGGACAAAGCGGCAGTGCGGCGCGGATCACGAGGGCAGCGCGGAAATGCGAGTCGCTGATTGCAGCGCCCAGCTGGGACAGCAGAGCGCGCGCGAAAGTTCAGAGAGGCTGCGGAGGTTTCAGCGCCGCGGCGCCGGCCGAGGCGGGATTTTGGGCGGAAAAACTTAGGAAAAGTCAGATTTTTCCTTTTAAAAGACCTTGGGAGGGTGACAAGTGTCCCCCCCATCTGATTTCTTGCATGCAATATATTGACCAAGTCTTGAAGACTTGGTCATCTTCCAATTTCTCTCTCTCTCTAAAGCTTAAGCTCCCACTTCTCTCTAAGATTCCAAGAGATATTTTAGCCTTAGGAGAAATCTGAAAGTAAAAGGCAAGAAGGAAACTTGTGGCTAGCTTGTGAAGGTGGTTGTGGTGGTATTCTTGGAAAGGAGGCTAGCAAAATTGTTGGAATAAATTTGGCTAAAGCTCTAAGGTAATGGTTCCTCCTTTATAATTAGTTTTTAGTGTTGCATGTTAAGAAGAAAGAACTTGTGGTAGTAAATAATGCTCTTAGACTCATTGCATGTAAGAACTATGGTTTGAATGTGAAGAAATTGGTTAAGAATATATTATGAGCATGTTGTAGCCTAAAAACTACCTTAGAATTGTTAAGTGAATTGTTGTACCTTATGGGGCAGAATTTTACACACCCAAGTTAGGTGTGTAATCCCCTTTGAAATGTTGGATTGTTGAGCCTTAAATGTGGCGTTTGGATGATAAATCCGGCCTTGAGAAAGGTGGCAAAGTGAGTAGAAACAAAGGAAATCTTGCGATTTTCATAGAATTTAGTGGCTTTGAATTTGGATTATTCTACATTGAAATTAGAGGTTAATAAACGTATCATGGTTATTTTAGGTTGACATATTACTTGCGGTAGTTTGGACTTAGCAAGTGGATTGACCAAAGAGGTATGTGAAGCTTTCCTATCTCTTGAGCATGAATAGATGAAACTATGTAGTACGGTAGGCGTACAAGATTTGGTATTCTTACTTGTTTTAAGTATACAATGACTTGTTTCGTTTTTAAAATGTATAAGTCCCTTGGTTAGGGGAAAAGTATGATTTTACTAAAGTGTAGAGTTAATATAACAACTTTATGGGAAGTTGGTTTATTAGCTTCATAAAAGGTTAATGAGAAGAGATTTACTCTAAGTAAGATAAGTATATGAAGAGGCAAATTGGTTTTAAGGCATCAATTGCCCAAGAGTTTTTATGAATAAAGAAGAGTCATCTTTTTAAAAGAGTTGAAGCATGTAGTACTTGGGTTAAATTCCCGGTGTTCTTTTATTAAAGATTTGATTAAGTGTCTTAAGTAAACTAAAATGAGAGGGTATATGAACAAGACTAATAAGAAGTTATAAGTTTTCTTAACTTATTTATGATTATGATGTGATGACAGTTTGAGCTAGGGTAAGAGTATATCGAGGGTAAGCCCAGATCGTTATACCACCTACTCGTGGTAAGAGTATGTCGAGGGCAAGCCCCAGATCGTCATACCACCTTCTTGATGTAAGAGTATATCGAGGCAAGCCAAGATCGTTATACCATGCTTGTGTAGAGTATATCCGGAGGCAAGCCCCAAGATCGTTATACCATCGCCGAGGTAAGAGTATATCGAGGAAAGTCCCCAAGATCGTTATACCACATGTTAGTGGATTTGCTACCCACGATCACGAGGAATACCTCATGCGAGTCCTTATGGGCTTATGCGGGTGAAATAGTCCCGTGCGGTAGTCTGACCTATCACGAGAATACCTCATGCGGGTCCACGGGACTATCACGAGTGAAATAGTCCAGGAGTAGGGGTGCTTATTGATACTATGGGCGAGGTACCCTGTTTTGATCCTAAGGCCCCTATTTTATGCAGTATTATATATATGTACTTGTCACTCTCATTGTTAGTAAGGCACAGTAAAAGGTATTTTGATTGTCTTCCTTGACTCCAGCTTATTTTAGACTTATGATATCATTATTACAGTATTTTCCAGCTTTACATACTTGGTACATATGTTATACCCCGTATTTTCCAGAGTATGTACGAGAGTTCCAGGTTAGTGTGCGGCCTTTGTGGTCATGTGGTCTATGTGGCCATGCGGACTACGAGTCCAGGATGATGCCGAGGAGTAGCTACCCTCGATGCGGGGAATACCTCATGCGGGCCTATGTGAGTGGCTTTATGCGGTGCGGAGTCGAGATTAGGCATGCATAATGATACTATGGGCGGTTGGCCTTGCCGATCATTCGCGACCTAGAAAAGACACATTCTGATTTACCTATTTATTGCTCTTATTTGTGATGTAGCTATGTGCGATTACATTAGTTGTTTTGTACATTTGTAAAATTGGCTTTAAAATGATATGATTTCATTTAAGTACTTTCTGATTTCACATACTTGGTACTGTTATCGACCTCGCCGGGCTGCGTTCATGCCGCAGGTAAGAAGCGAGTGCTAGATCCGCATCCTTAGGATCTTTTGCTTTGGTGTCGGGAGCTCCATCTTCTAGGAGGCTCGACTTTTGGTATGGTTCTCACGATGTTGTAGATAGATGTACATTCGGGTATGGCGGGCCACTGTCCGCCATAGTTGTTACTTCCAGAGGTGCGTAGTCCTATTATGCAGTTGGGATGTAGCGCGATTTTGGTTTATATATATATGCGAAAAGCGACATTTTCTCGAATAAATCGTGTCTCATTTTACAATGTTTCATGTCTTATTTTTATATTCCTTGATTTTCTCGATGTATGACTACTTGGGTGTCGGGTAAGGCACGATCCACGGGCCGAGGCAGTCGTGACAAAAGTGGTATCGAGCGATTAATCCTCGGAAAGTGTCTGACAGTATCTAGTAGAGCGCTTGATTATCGGTGTGTTGTGCACGCGATAATCGAGGAGGCTATAGGATATTTAGGATTGGTTTCCATTCTTCTCACTCGAGATCGTGCTTTAGAGGCGTGTTATAGGTTGGACCCTCTAACGTATTCCTTTTACATGTGATTATGCCTCGCGTAAGGCAACCGGGCCGAAGGGCAAAGCGTAGGAGGCGCTAGTGGGACACCTAGAGTCACGAGGCTCGAGCCCGATCTATACGAGGCAGCGAAGTTCCACAGCGCCGCCCGGCCCCAGCGAACCACGGTACTGCGCCTCGGTCCGCTGGAAGCGAGATGAGATAAGTGCGAAGAGATGGCGATTCTGGCGAGATCGTGGCGAGCGTGAGATAAATTTGAATCTGGCGATTCCAGTTCAGCGCGATGCACATGGTTCACGAGATCGGACGATTTGAGGCTACGGGATTTTACGAGTTGTAGCGCTTGAGTTCTACGGGTCGTGGCACGAGGATGATCCGCGAGAGTTCATCCGTCGATTCTGAAGGATCATCACGGTGATCAAGGCTTGAAGACGAGTCCGTGATTTTTGGTTCGCGTAATTTGCGTGATACGCGATCGATTGGTTTGGTCGTGGGAGTTATCGGGAAACCACGCGTCCCGGCTACTTGGGGCGAGTTCTGGAGGCTTTCTCACTCACTTCTTGCCTCCGCGGATGAGGAGAACGCGGGCGACAAATTTTTATTCTTTGAGGCAGAGAGGGCCTTGATTAGGAGTACAACGTTGAGTTCGATTCGTTGGCTCGATATGTCCCTGCGTTGGTAGCGAATATGGAGGGCGGTGCATCGCTACGTCACGGGCTAGATGATTATATGGCGAGTCTTGTGCGGGTGTGGCTCTTGACGGCGAGCATAGGCATTACCGCATGCGAGCTCACGCAGATACGAGGCGTAGAGGCGGCGAGTTGGCGAGCAGCGGCGAAGGCCGGGGCGGCGAGGTCTTTTGGTAGCTATCGGGGTGGGCGGCCTCGGCGATCTAGATTTGCACCACGGCCCGGCTCGAGCACTCCTACCGTCCTCGGGGCGGGATATTCGAGGCGGACGGGGCCCGGGACTCTGAGCGTCGAGTAGCGAGAGGTCTTGGCGATCGGGACCACCTCACCGGTGTGGCCGTCACGGTAGATCCCATTCACGGAATTGTAGTGCGCTCGGGAGTTTATTCTGATTGCGGCCATCCGGTCACGCGAGCTGTCAGGCGAGCGGCGAGAGGGTAAGTCGGCTACGAGGTCTTTCGCGGGTCTTCATCTCCTCTGATTACTCGCCGGGCGAGTACTCGAGGCGGCCAGTCGCGGCGAGGTCGTGGTGCGGGTCGATTCTAGCGGTCCTCGAGAACGCATTTATGCCTTGTCGGTAGCGGGACCGGGGCGTCGCTGGCGTCGTCGCAGTACCTTATCGGTTCGGTTGTGATGTGTATGCCTTGATAGATCCGGGTTCTACTCGTCTATATATCTCCCTTATTGCTAGTAGGATAGGGATAGAGCACGTATCCATAGACCGCTTTTGAGGTAGCTACGCGATGGGCGATTCGGTGGTAGCTCGGCGGGTATATAGGGCTTGTCGATGACTTTACGATCGTCGGACCTGGCCGACTTGATAGAGTTGGACATGGCCGATTCGATGTGATCATGGGCATGGATTGGTTAGCTTGCTACGCGGTGTAGGCTGCGAGGAGAGAGTGATGCAGTTCGGTTTCTTGGGAAGCCGGTTATTGAGTGGGAGGAACAACGTGTCGTAGGGTAGGTTTATTTCTTACCTCAAGGCTAGGAAGATGGTGCGAGAAGGGTATATCTACCATCTCGTTCGGGTGTTTGATCACGAGGCTGCGGTGCAGTTTTTGATCGATTCGATAGTCGAGAGAGTTCCCGACGTGTTTCAGACGACCTCGGGTATCCTCCCGAGAGGAGATAGAGTTTTGTATCAATGTCTTTGCGGACACTCGGCCTATTTCCATTCCGCCATCTGAGAATGGCACTGCCGAGTTGAGAGAGTTGAAGGACCGGTGAGAGATTTCTTTGGAGAAGGGCTTCATCGGGCCTAGTGTTTCTCGCAGGGAGCGCCGGTATTGTTCGTGAAGAAGAAGGGCGGGGCGCTGCGCGTAATGTGTTGATCTGAGCGGTGAACAAGGTGACCATTAAAACGAATACCCCTTCCCGGGATTGATGATATGTTCGATCGATTGCGAAGTGCGAGATGTTTTTCCAAGATTGATCTGCGATCGGGCTATCATCAGGTGCGAGTCAGAGAGTCGGACATCCTTAGGACTGCATTCCGACCCCGGTACGGGCACTATGAGTTTAGGGTTATGTCGTTCGGTTTGACCAATGCTCCGGCGGTATTCATGGATTTGATGAGCGAGTGTTCAAGCCATTTTTGGACACGTTTGTGATAGTGTTCATCGATGACATCTTGGTTTATTCCTCGAGCGAGAGCATCACGGGCATTTGAGGTGTCTTTGAGAGTTCTCTGGACCGTGATTATCGCCAAGTTTTCCAAATGTGAGTTTTGGTTGGCCGGTGGCTTTTCTTGGGCATATTGTGGGCGATGATATTCGGGTGGATCGGCCAAGATCGAGGCGATCGAGAGTTGGCCTGAACTCTTACTCCGGCAGTGCGCGACTTTACGGGCCTTGCGAGTTACTATCGGCGGTTCGTAGAAGTTTGCTTCTATCTCGGCACCATTGACTAGGGTGACTCGAAGGCAACTAAGTTTCAATGGTGATGCTTGTGGCGGGGTTTCGATTCTTGAAGGAGGCGACGACCGCCCCGTTCTTACTCTTCGGAGGGTCGAGCGGTTATGTAGTGTATTGTGATCGTCGAGCGCATCGGGCTCGGATGTGTGTTGATGCGGTGGGTAAGGTTATAAGCGTCACAGCGTCAGCGGCTTAGAAGCGTAGAGGAACTACCCGCGTGATTTGGAGTTAGCGGCGGTGATTCACGCCTTGAAGATCTTGAGGCACTATTTGTATGGGGTTCGTGTTGATATTTTCTGAGACCACAAGAGCCTCGGTATATCTTGGCGGAGGAGTGAACTTACGGCGAGGCGGTGGTTAGAGTTACTCGAGATTACGATGTCGACATCTGTACCACGGGGAAGGCGATGTTGTGGCAGATGCCGCCTAGTCGTAGGTCGATGGGTAGCCTATCGGATGTGCGGCCAGAGAGGAGGGCATGGTTCGCGAGTTACATCGGCTAGCGAGCCTTGAGTCCGATTGATTGGTTACGATAGCGATGGGGTTCGAGTTCGAGAGGTTGCCGAGTCTTCCATCGTCGAGGAGGTGAAGAGGCAACGATTTGAGGATCGGTTTTGATTCGGTATCGTGTCGACTCTTACGTGAGGAAGGGTCCTTTTGAGTAGCACTGATGGGGTGCTAAGGTTTGGCGAGTTGTGTGTTCGGATATTGCGAGGACTTGGCGGAGTTCTAGGGAAGCACGGCGCCGCGTTACTCTATCCGTCGAGTCGACCAAGATGTACCACGACCTTAGATGCGTGTATTGGTGGGATGGCTTGAAGAGGGGCGTTGCGAGTTTGTAGCTCGGTGCCGTGTTGTCGGCGGTGAAGATAGAGCACGAGGCACGGTGGTTTGTTGCGACGATAGAGATCCCGACACGGAAGTGGGAGGTGATCAACATGGACTTTATCACGGGATTACCTCGCACTCAGGAAGCATGATTCTATTTGGGTTATCGTCGGCGGTGTGAAATCAGCCCATTTCCTTCCGTCGGGGCGACGCTTTTCGGCGAGGATTATGCGGACTTTACATCAGAGATCGTCGATTGCATGGAGTCCCTATTTCGATCATATCGACAGAGGCCAGTTCACGGCTAACTTAGAGGTCTTTCGAGAAGGGTTTAGGGGCCTTGGTGAGCACAATCGCATTCCATCCTGAGCAGAGCGAGGCAGAGCGCCTATCGGACTCTTGAGGATATCTGCGAGCTGTGTTATTGACCGAGTGGTGGGAGGATCATTTGCCTCTAGTTGAGTTTGCGTATAATAATAGCTACCACTCGGTATTGGATGGCGCGCCTTATGAGGCCTTGTATGGGAGGAAGTGCGGTCGATAATTTGGTTTGATGTAGGCGAGTGCGATTAGTGGGACCGGACGTCTGACCGGCGATGGATAAGGTGAAGCTTATCGGGAAGCGATTCTTGGCGGCTCGAGTCGGCGAAGTCATATCACGAATCATCGTCGTCGGCATCGGAGTTCGAGTTGATGATTGGGTTTTCTGAAGGTGTCACCCATGAAGGGTGTGATGAGATTCGGAAAAAGGAAACTTCGGCCAGGTACATTGGGCGTATCGGATGTCGCGAGGTAGGCAAGGTTGCTATGAGTTGAATCTGCCGTCCGATGGAGCGGTGCATCCGGTGTTTCATGTTTCTATCTTTGAGAGATGTATCGGGGATCCATTAGAGTGCACCCGATTGACGATGTCCGGTGACCAGGGGTTATCGTATGAGAGATTCCATGGCGATGTCGATCGTCGGAGTTAGCGTCTGCGGACGGGGCGTGGCTTCCGTCAAAGTCTTGTGGCGGAACGAGCTCGGGGAGGAGATGGCGTGGGAAGGCGAGGAGGACATGAGGCGAGTATCCCCTATTCCCCACCTCCAGGTAACTCACTTTCCTACTTGTAAATTTTCATTGACCTATTTTAAGTGTTGTATTGTGGCCATGTGTGGCATTTGCAACTGATTTAGCCTTATCGTTGTGTGTCTTGGGAAGGAACATTCGGGACGAATGTTTCTAAGGAAGGAGAATGTTATACCGTATTTTCCAGTATATGCGTGAGGCGTGCGTCTGAAGTTCAAAACTTAAAGTTAGGCATAGGGCGAAATTTGTGCACAACCCGAAAGAATCGTTTTCCGACGAAGCGTTTTACAAAACTTGCGAAGGGAAAATTACGGCTATGTCATTTATAATTTTTGCGGATTTTTAGAGATGAAATATTTTGGACCAACGAGAGGGTGACACTTGTCACCTCAGTGGAGCAACACGTGGGCAAGTTTGGGCGATTTTGTGGCCTTGCTTTAGTCAAGGTTAGGTAGGATATTTTTGTGTAGTAGATGGATAAGGACACTTGGGTGAATCCCCACCTCCACTTGCCCTCCACTTGCCTTCATCTTGGCCATTGGTTGGCCTATAAATACCCACAACTTGAAGGTTTTCTTCATCCACAAATCATTTCTCCAAGTCTTGAAAATCCTCCTCTCCACTTGTAGTGTTTCGTCCCAACCTCTTCCCCTCTAGCCTAGTGGCTTCACGAGAATACCCCACTCTTTGTAGAAAGTTGCCTTCTAGTGTAGTTACTATTCCAAAATACCCTAGCCCAAATCACTTATAGTATTAAGTATAAGTTGTGTAGAAACTTCTAAGGGTTTCTTGGAGCGGATTGGAGCGTACAAATTAGGAGCTAAACCTTGCTCAGGATCGACTTATATCTTGGATAATTTTGGGCTTATCGAGGTAAATATCTTATCCTTCTATTGTAATTGGAGAATACATACTGTAGAAGTATAGAAATAAGTTTAAAACACATAGAAGGATATTAAAAGAAGAGAATTGAACTGTAATTACATAGAAGGGTATTCTGAGAGAGAGAATTGAACTATAATCACATCAGGAGATTTAAAGAAGATTGAACTGTACTTACCTAGGACTGTATTTACAGTAGACTTGTATAGTTTACCGGGTAGGGAAGTGCTGCCCGATTTTCCGTAGAATAGAGAACCCTCTGCTTAGATTATCCTAAAGAGTAGTCTAGACGTTGATAGACGTATTTGACTATTATAGGTTGATACTCTGCGCGCGACATATTCGACTTGGCAAGTGGATTTCGCCGAGAAGGTATGTGATTCTTCCTATACTCTTAAGCATGATATTTTTAAAGTATATATATATAGTGCGGTGAGCGTCGTGTGTTAATGAACAGGGTTTTACTTGACGTCTTTTGACTTGAGTCTAAATAATAAGAAGCTTGAAGTATTTCAAAAGAATTATGAATCATTTTTTAAAGAAGAAGAATATTTGTTTTTAAAACAAAAAGCTTAAGAGTTATACTAGCTTTATGAGAAGTTAGGTATAACGACTTAAGAAAGAGAAAAGGAACAGTTTACTTATGTGTTTATGAAAGACTTGTATTGATTTCTGAAAAGTATAATAAGATGGTTTGATGAGTAGACATATTATGATGCTATGTGTGTTAGTGTCTTGTAACGTTTGTATAAGAGGGTATTCTTGTTGTGCTTATGTTGTTTAACGATAAGCTGTTATGTTAGTATTATATCACTCACCTCTTGACACGATCACAGGGGTTAAGTCGCCTCTCCGTCTGGGGTAGACTCGGTGATGCAGGACCGTGATTCGAGAATACCTCAATGCGGGTCGAGGACCTATGCGAGCTACGAGTTCGAGTTAGTGTGCGGCCTTTGTGGTCATGCGGTCTATGTGGCCATGCGGACTACGAGTCGGGGCGATGTCGAGTAGCTACCCTCGATGCGGGAATACCTCATGCGGGCTATGTGAGTGGCTTTATGCGGCTGCGAGTCGAGATTAGGCATGCATAATGATACTATGGGCGGTTGGCCTTGCCGATCATTCGCAGCCTAGAAAAGACATTCTGATTTACCTATTTATTGCTCTTGTTTGTGATGTGGCCTATGTGCGATTACATTGGTTGTTTTGTACACATTTGTAAAATTGGCTTTAAAATGATATGATTTCATTTAAGTACTTCTGATTTCACATACTTGGTACTGTTGTCGACCTCGCCCGAAGTGCGTTCATCTGCAGTAAGGAAGCGAGTGCTAGATCCGCATCCTTAGGATCTTTTGCTTTGGTGTCGGAGCTCCATCTTTTCCGAGGCTCGACTTTTGGTATGGTTCTCACGATGTTGTAGATAGATGTACATTCGAGGGTATGGCGGGGCCTGTCGCCATAGTTGTTACTTCCAAGTGCTGTAGTCTATTATGCAGTTGGGATGCTTGCGCGATTTTGGTTTATATATATATATGCAAAGCGACATTTTCTCGAGATAAGCGTGTCTCATTTACAAGCTGTTTCATGTCTTGTTTTTATATTCTGATTTTCTCGATGTATGACTACTTGGGTGCGGGTAAGGCACGATCCACGAACCGAGCAGTCGTGACAACATATTGATATCTTGACCCGCCGCCTGGCTGCGTTAAATGTCGCGTGAGGTAAGCGATTGAGGATCCTCGTTCTTAGGATCACTATTAGGTGTCGAAGCTCCATTCCTCGGAAGCTTGTTTATTAATGCGGATATTCCACGATGCTATAGGTATTTTGTACATTCGGGGGTATGGCGGGGCCTGTCCCGCCATTGATTATCTTTAAGTGCGTGGTCACATAGATGTTTTGGGCTATAAGAACCAGTTGTACTACTATACTTTGTTAAGTATGTTTTATGGAAGGCAGCCTTATCGGTTGGCCAGTGATGTTTACCCTTTTTATAAGTTATGTGTTATGTATGTTCATTGCTATTCTCGACATATACGACAGTACCGGTAAGGTACGATCGCGACCGAGGTTGGGTCGTGACATCAATAAGGTCACGATCGAACCGATACCCATTACGAGAATCGATGATCTTTTGACCAACTTTAGGGAGCTAGCTATTTTTCCAAGCTTGATCACCGTTCGGGATATCACGGTGAAAATAAATCCGGATGATATATCAAAATGACCTTTAGAACGTCGGCCATTATGAGTTCTTGGTCATATCTTTTAGGTTAACGATGCCCCGGCTTTTATGGATTTAATGAGCAGAATCTTCAAACCATTCCTAGATTTGTTCGTGATTGTGTTCATAGATGATATCCTAATCTGATAGAGTGTTGAAGAACATGAAGAAGAGCGTCGAGAGGCGATCTTCAAGTCTTGAAACAGGAGAAACTATATGCTAAATTTTCAAAGTGTGAATTTTGGTTGGAAAAGGTAGCCTTTTTGGGCCATGTTGTGTCAAGGGAGGAATTATGGTAGACCCCGGAAGATAGAAGCGATGAAGCGGCCAAACCGCCACTCCGACAGAGGTTAGAAGTTTCTTGGGTTTGGCTGGGTATTATAGAAGATTCGTAAAAGGTTTTCTAGTCTTGATGCTCCTTTGACCCGGTTGACTCAAAAGCGGTTAAGTATCGATGGTCGAAGCATGTGGAGCAAGTTTTGAAACTAAAAGAATTGTTGACTCTCGCACGATCCTAACCTTACCATCGGGACAAGAAGAGTTCACGATCTATTGCGATGCCTCACAGAGTTGGGTTAGGATGTGTCTTGATCTGATTTGGAAAGGTTATTGCGTATGATCTAGGCGATTGAAGATACATGAGAAGAATTACCCAACTCATGACTTGGAATTAGCTACGGTGGTGTTTGCCTTACGAATATGGAGACATTATTTGTATGGTGTGCATGTGGACATATTTACAGATCATAAGAGTTTGCAGTACATAACCACGCAGAAGGATTTGAATCTCCGACAAAGAAGATGGTTAGAGTTTCTTAAGGATTATGACCTTAGTATTCTTTACCATCCTGAGAAAGTCAACGTGGTGGCTGACACACTCAGTAGGAGATCAATGGGCAGCTTGTCCCATTTGGCAATTCAAAAGTGGGGTATTGTTCGTGAGGTACAAAGATTGGGAAACCTCGGGGTTAGCTTAACTGAGATCGGTGAAGGTAGGGTGGTGGTACATGATACCTCGCAGTCTGTCTTAGCTTCAGATATAAAAGAAAGTCAGTTTGAGGATACGGAGTTTGTTGGATTTCGGGAGAGGATCAGCGAAACCCTTCACGATTTACATTGGGAGATAATGGCGGTACCGCCCGGTATAAGGGTAGGTTATGTGTTCTAAGGTAAAGGATCTAAGGAGGAAGATCTTAGATGAGGGTCACAACACAAGATATTCCATTCATCCGAGTCAACAAAATGTATCGGGACCTCAAGGTAAATTCTGGTGGGGCGGGATGAAGAAAGACGTTGCGAGTTTGTCGGAGATGTCTTATATGTCGTGGTGAAAGTTGAACATCAAAACACAGCGGATTACTTCAGACATTGGAGTCCCATGTGGAAATGGGAGGCGATTCATATGGATTTTATGGCCCAGTGCAGAAAACTCGAGAAGGGTATGATTCTATTTGGGTGATTGTTGATCGGCACAAAGTCACCCATTTCTTACCGGTCGAGACTACGTATCGCGCACCACGACGCTGTGATTTATTTGAAGGAGATTGTGCGGTTACAGGATTCCTTTACAAATTATTACAGATAGGGGTTCCCGATTCACCTCACACTTTTGGCAAAGTTTCAGCAGGTCTCGGGACAAAAGTTAAGTTAAGCGACTTTCCACATGAAGCGGATGGGCAAGTGAGCGAACAATCCAAACACGAGGGCGTATGTTGCGATCTTGTGTGTTAGATTTTCGGGGAAATTTGGTTGGACCATCTATGTCTAATTGAGTTCGCTTACAACAATAGTTTTCACTCTAGCATACAAATGGCCGTTTGAAGCATTATATGGGCGAAAATGTAGGTCTCCACTTGGATGGTTCGAGGTGGGTGAGGCCTTATTTGTTGGACACAAGTCATTCAAGAAACAAATGATAAGGTCTGAGATGATTCGAGGCGGATCAAAACAGCTCATAGCCATCATAAGTCCTATGCGGATCATCGGAAAAGAGATCTTGAATTCCAAGAGGGGGACAAAGTATTTTTAAAAGTGTCCCCAATGAAGGGAGTGATGCACTTTGGCAAGAAAGGGAAATTGAGTCCAAGGTATATTGGGCCATATGAGATCTTGCGAAGAGTGGGGAATATGGCTTATGAATTAGCACTTCCACAAGAGCTGGAAGCAGTGCATCCGGTATTTCATGTGTCAATGTTACGAAAATACTTGCACGATCCAAGTCACGTCATCCTTCCCCAGGAGATAGTTCTTAATAAAGAGCTTGATATGAAGAGGCTCTTGTCACGACCGAACCGGGCGTGGTGGTGCCTACCGGCACACTAGTGATACAACATCAGAGTAATCAGCGGAACATAAAACAAGACATGAAAATATTATGAAGTAAGAAACAGTAATCTGAGAAAAACTTGCCTTACGGCATATATAAATAACAACTCTTTTAAAATGAACAGTTTAATCCTTTTTACAAACCACACTTGGCGATTCTGGACCTCTACGAATGATATGACAACAACGACGGACGGGGCCGTCATACCACGAATGTAGCACCTACAACAACGGGGACTATACGAACAAGCCTCGGAAAGCGGAGCTTTCCCAAACGATTTGTGACACTAAGAGCGAGATCAACGGCGGTGTACCTTTACTGCGGCATGAACGCGGCCCAGAGAGTCGATCTGGCAGTACCAAGTATGTGGCGAAAATCGTAAATGAAATCATAGTAGTCTATACAAAGCGGGAGACATGTATGATAACCAAACTACGATTCTGATAAATAAGCGATCATGTCAAGTCGAGGACTCGCCTCAAGTCATCACTCAAACATAACAATGGGTCTCACGCCCAACATCAATCGTGCGTGGAACACATTCGCCACTGGCGATGCATGATATGAAAGCACCAAGAACACACATGAACACGGGTCCCACGTGTTATAATAAAACCGTCGGGGAGTAAATGCGAAGGCATAGCGACTACTAAAACCAGCGATGCAACAAGGTCATAAAGCGTATCATGAGATCTGTCTGGGCCGTCACATGATCAAAGCCGCCACTCGCGCGATATCTAATGTGCGCGTCTAGCCACGGAACTTCCGCGACTCGCGTAGGCCAATCTCATAGGCCGCGTGAGGTATAACCCGCGTCGGTAGCTACTCCCGGCGTCCGCTGGACTCGCGATCGCGTAGCCCACATGAACCGCGTGCCCATAAGGGCGTGCACTAACACGGAACTCTCGTAGCTCCGCATAGGCCCACAGGACCCGCGTGAGGTATCCTCGAATCATAGGTCCCACGGACACTTTGAGTTTACCGCGTCGGAGGCATCTTAACCTCGGAAACAAGTCAGGTGAGTGGTATAATACCAACATATCGGTGATAGTGAAACAATTTAAAGCGCGATCGAGGAAACCCCTTTTCACAAACATCACAAGATACTAACACACGTAGCATCCTAGCATGTTTACTTAACAAATCAACAAGAAAGTATTACAAGGCTATCACAATCCAACATAATCAAGTTATACACACAAGGCACTTTCTACTATATGATTAACAAGATCGGGTTTTTATCCCCAAAGTACTTCATACATTAACTCCTTTAAAAGATACGTTACTTTCACAAAAGTCACACAATACCCGTAGTATATGAAAATAGAGTGATTATCTTTTGAAGTAAATCAAAGCACTTCTCTTTGTAAAATCAAGTAACAACATTATTTTCCAAACGTCCAAGTTTGCCTAATTTCAAATGTTCATGTTTCTTATTTAGAAAGGTTTCGTAGTTCATAGTCTTATTCATTTAAGAATATAATTCTTTTTTAAACCATCTAAGAAACATAAGCCTTATATGTAAGTAGGATATTCTTGTTTATAACAATCTTATTACAGCAGCCATGATCTAGGAAATATCATTTTGTCTCATCTTAGCTTCATGCGGATGGAAGTTTCTCTCGGTTTTATTAATACTTCATTAATCAAAACATTTCCCTTTATTAACGCTGCAGTGGTTTGTCGATACACATTCTGATTTCCGAAATCAGTAAAACATTATCCCTTTTAAAAATCAAGTACTCATTACTCACGAATGAGGTTTCACACAAAATTCATATAATTTTATTTAAGTTAAGCCTCTTATCTTACAAGATCAAGTCTCTTAACTCCTAAAATAAATAAATCATTCGTTTTATCTCTCTTAAGCCGTTATACCTAACTTCCCATAAAGCTAGTATAACTCTTAAGCTTTAAAACCAAGTATTATTCTTCTTTTAAAAACAGTTCTTAATTCTCTTGAACTACTTCAAGATTATTATTATTCGGGCTTAAGTCAAAAGACATTGCCGTACAACTACGTTCAATTAACACACGTACGTCTACCGTACTACATAGTTATACATATATCATGCTAGAAGAGATAGGAAGAGGTTCACATACCTCGCGACGATTATCGACTATTAGCAAATCGCTCATGGCTATAACCCTGGCTGGTCCACCTTCTCAAGTAGCACGCCTTGCTCGCAGAACATTCAACCTATACAGGTTATACAAGTCTATCAAAGTCTAGACTACTCGGTAGAATAAATCTAGATACAAGATCCTACGGGAAATTGGGCAGCCCTTCCCTACCCGTCAAACTTACACAAGTCTACTGTAATGCAGTCCTACGTAATTACAGTTCAATTCTCTTCTTTAAATTCAGGCTTAAGTCCAAAGACATTGCCACAAAGCTATGTTCAGTTCTATATATAGTATACTTCAACTATATATTTCTACAACATGTAATCTCCAATTCTGATAGGGACAAGATAATTACCTCGGTAAGCCCATAATTATCCAAGTATAATGTCGATTCTGGGCAACGTTTAGCTCGACTCAGTGCGCTCAACCCGCTCCAAACCACCCTTAGAAGTTCTAACCAACTACATAACACTCCAACTAACTATGGAGATTTTCCTAGGGTTTCGGTTTTGTGGTAGCGGAAAGTATAATAGTATTTCTGGGCTTTTAGTATAGGTATAACCTTGGAATACTACAAGGTATAAGGCTATGGTATTTGGGCATTATAACAATACTTGGAGAGTATTTCTATACCACAAAAAGAGGGGTATTATACGAAAACAACTAGGCTAGGGGGGGTACCCCACGGCTAGCACCACAAGGAGGGGAGGGTTCTCGGCCAGGGCCTTCTCAAAGGGGAGGGTGGTGGCGGACGAAGCTACTGAGCAAGGAGGATTTCAAGACTTGGAAATGATTTTAGGATGAAGAAGTTCATCACAAGGGGTATTTATAGGTCAGTAAAGGCCAACCAATGGCGAAGATCATGCCAAGTGCAAGGCAAGTGTAGGGCGAGATCATGCCAAGTGCACCTTATCCATCTACCACACAAATATCACAAAATATCCTACCTACTCCCACTCACCCATTTCGTCCCAAATGCCTTCCAAAGCCCACCAATGAGAGGGTGCAGTGTCGCCCTCGTTGGTCCAAAATTCGTCTCGGAAAAATCCGCAAAAATTAAAAATGACATAGCCGGAATTTTCCTATGAAAAGTGGAAACGTTTAGTCAAAACGACTCTAACCGGGTGTTGTGCACAAAGAAAAATTCGGCCAAGCTTAATCTCAAGTTCAAATTTTCTACGTACGTCCTTACGTACATATTCTGAAAATACGGGGTATAACATTCTCCCCTCCTTAGAAACATTCGTCCCGAATGTTCCTTCTAAGTCTCAAAACGAACGCGCGCCAGTATAGTCTTCACTACTACACTTACGAAACAATCCTGCCACAGCTGGTCACAGAAACATCCGCGCAAATACTTCCATCCAAGTCCACGAGGAAACACCTCCAATATCACCACAAAACACTTCTCACCGGGGTCTAAAATATACTCCTTTAGCACCCTTTCTTTACAACGAAATGATCACATCTATGCTCGCCATACATGCTCGCTTCTTCCCGATGCCACTTTTGTCACTTTGCCTCGAGGTTCTAGTGTTACTCCGGCGACCCAACAAATGGTACCGGACTGCATGCGATCCCTGAGGATGTCGTACACTTCTTGTGTACTCGAACTCTTTCACATAACCTACCACATTTCTGATACTGCTTCAGTTTCCAAAACTCGGGGTTACTATATCTAACGTGGTCATCATAAATTGGGAAACACTCTGGATGGATCTCCGATACTTTCCTGAACATAACAATACGAAAGACCGGACGTACTGCCTCCTAAGTCGGACGACAAATGCTAACATATAGGCAACCTGGCCTATTCTTCACGTGAACTCAAAAAGGCCCAAAGTAATTCGGGCTAAGTTCCCTCTGTTAACCAAAACTCGTCACACCCTATCCGGGGTGGTACTTTCAAGAAGATCGAGTCGGCACGAACTCTGGCGTCGTCGATTATCCGCACGATTCCTGAATGCGGAACCTCTTACAGACAAGCTTCCACATCCACGATCTGCTGGAACAAGCTGAACCAACTATCTGAACCTTGCCAACATCGAACCAATCGGCCGTGAACTTACACTTCCGCGAGGCTTAAAGGCGACATTCGAACTTGAAATGGTAGCTTAAAACACTCCTCCACGGGAGACAACAATCCCCAACTACCGCGAAATCGAACATCGCTCGAGGCGAATGCGGTCTGAGTCTGCTGAGTTCCTAACCTGCTGGTAAGACTTTTAGAAAGCGAAAATAGCCACACGGGCTTCATCGTCATAAGGTGAAGGTAGGCACCGTGCAGCCTTACAACCTTCGATAAATCAACATCGCCGAGTGAGCGGTCGGCCAGAAGAACACGATGGGCTGCCCCCATCGGCCCGACTACTGGTCGAACGCATCCACGAACTCGTACGCTGGTTAACTAAACTTGGGCCTAACACCCTCGTGACCCTACCACCTGGCGGGACCACCACAAACTGACCCCACCATAAAACAGGTCGCGGGCTGACCCGCGGCATGGCCTCAACCCGACCCACTCTCGCGTAAAACACTTGCTCCCCGATCCGGAACAATTTCACTAATCCACGTTACGAAAACCTAGCGGTCTTCTTAGCTCAACTACCCTCTTTCATTTCACACTACTTAGGGACCTATCCCAAACATAGCTCACGTGCACTATGCACTCATGAGATCAAACATAACACTACACCTTCGCTCAGGATGGCGCACTCTAAGGTCTCTACGTATAACACTCTAAGGCTCACACCTTCTCTATCCCCCAAAATCTTACTCGGTTAACCCACCAAGATTTCTAATCACAACTAACACACTGCTATCAGAACATAGCACTTAAGGTATACTCACCTTATCACATAAACAAAACTCTAGAGGGTTAAAGATATGGTTGCATCTACTGCTTCACTCCCCTTAGTCGTTCTAATCAAACGCCCGTGCAGGCAGCTAAGGAAGGTGACGAACTACCCACCAATCGAAGGCTAAGTCCTCCTACTAGGACATCCTGCGACATCGGACCACGGCGGTCGTAGTGCAACAAGTACCAACTAAAAGGCGACATTCCGGGATGACATACGCGCTGTGAGCGGAAGCCACGGAGTTCTGACCAACTCCTGCATACCCCGAACGTCCTGAAATCCGTGGAGGACCTCTCTGCACTGGTGGATGTGCATAACTAATCCGCTGGTGAGGTGACTCGCCTCGAAAGTTACCAAAGGACCTTGTTGCTCTGGTCCTCTTGCATACTTAGTTAACGTCGATCTCTACGTTTCTTGGCTGCGCCTGAAGCCGTACGAGTCATGCTCAAGCCTAATCGAAGAATTACTCTTGCACAACCTCTCTTAGATAGTCAAGACTCGTGGTACATCGGTGTACTCTCGGTAGCCAAATCCATAGCTAATGTCAGGTCGCCTCTGCAATCTATATTCTCTGCTTCGGTCGTGGGCGAAGGTTCAAATGTCATGGCGCGATGAGGCTGCGCCGTGCTAAACTCTGCTTTGGGGCTAGTGGCGTCGCAGAACTCCCGAATGAAGCACCTAACTCGGGTGATGGTTGGGCGATGCCTCGTAACCCTCATGCTCGACTCGCGACTCCGCCTGCATTGCCTCACAGGCGGGTTGCCTGCGGAGGCATAGCGGTAAGGGAAAGAAATACGTTAGAGGTCGATCTACAACACGACTCTAAGGCACGATCTCGAGTGAGAAAAATGAAACGATCCTAAATATCCTATAGCCTCACGATTATTGGTGTGGTGCGCACCGATAATCAAGACTGCGGATCTGATGCGTAGACACTTTCCGAGGATTAAGCGCTCGATACCACTTTTGTCACGACCGAACCGGGCGCGTGGTAGTGCCTACCGGGCACCTAGTGATACAACATCGAGTGTCAATGAACATAAAACAAGACATGAAAATATTATGAAGTAAGAAACAGTAATCTGAGAAAAACTTGTCTTACGGCATATATAAATAACAACTCTTTTAAAATGAACAGTTTAATCCTTTTTACAAACCCTGCCCACAACAAGATTTTCTGGACCTCTACGAATGATATGACAACAACGACGGGGCGAGGCCATCATACCACGAATGAAGCACCTACAACAAGGGGACTATACGAACAAGCCCGGAGAAACAAAGCTTTCCCAAGCGGTGTGACCACAGAGCGAGGATCAACGGCGGTGTACCTTTACTGCGGCGTGAACGCGGCCCGAAGGAGGTCGATCTGACAATTGCAGTATGTGGCCCGAAAATCGTAAATGAAATCATAGTAGTCTACAAAGCGGAGACATGTATGATAACCAAACTACGATTCTGATAAATAGCGATCGTATGTCAAGTCGGGGACTCGCGCTCAAGTCATCACTCGAACATAACAATGGGTCTCACGCCACAACATCAATCGTGCGTGGAACACATTCCTCGCTGGCGATCTATGATATGAAAGCACCAAGGAACACATGAACACGTGTCCCACGTGTTATAATAAAACCGTGCGGGGTAAATGCGAAGGCATAGCCGACTACTAAAACCAGCGATCAACAAGGTCATAAAGCGTATCATGAGATCTGCTGCACCGTCATGATCAAAGCCGCCACTCGCGCGATATCTAATGCGCGTCTAGCCTGGAACTTCCGCGACTCGCATAGGCCAATCTCGTAGGCGCGTGGTATAACCCGCGTCGAGGTAGGCTACTCCGGCGTCCGCTGGACTCGCGATCGCGTAGCCACATGTAGACGCGTGCCCGTAAGGGCGTCGCTAACACGGAACTCGTAGCTCGCATAAGCCCACAGGACCCGCGAGGTATCCTCGAATCATAGGTCCCACAGACACCGAAGTTTACCCCGCGACGGAGGCATCTTAACCTCGGAAACAAGTCAAGTGGTGGTATAATACCAACATATCGGCTGATAGTGAAACAATTTAAGCGCAATCGAGGGGAAACCCCTTTTCACAAACATCACAAGATACTAACACACGTAGCATCCTAGCATGTTTACTTAACAAATCAACAAGAAAGTATTACAAGGCTATCACAACCCAACACAATCAAGTTATACACACAAGGCACTTTCTACTATATGATTAACAAGATTGGGTTTTTATCCCCAAAGTACTTCATACATTAACTCCTTTAAAAGATACGTTACTTTCACAAAAGTCACACAATACCCGTAGTATATGAAAATAGAGTGATTATCTTTTGAAGTAAATCAAAGCACTTCTCTTTGTAAAATCAAGTAACAACATTATTTTCCAAACGTCCAAGTTTGCCTAATTTCAAATGTTCATGTTTCTTATTTAGAAAGGTTTCGTAGTTCATAGTCTTATTCATTTAAGAATATAATTCTTTTTTAAACCATCTAAGAAACATAAGCCTTATATGTAAGTAGGATATTCTTGTTTATAACAATCTTATTACAATGACCATGATCTAGAAATATCATTTTGTCTCATCTTAGCTACATGCGGATGGAAGTTTCTACCGGTTTTATTAATACTTCATTAATCAAAACATTTCCCTTTATTAACGCGCAGATGGTTTGTCGATACACATTCGATTTCAAATCAAGAAACATTATCCCTTTTAAAAATCAAGTACTCATTACTCACGAATGAGGTTTCACACAAAATTCATATAATTTTATTTAAGTTAAGCCTCTTATCTTACAAGATCAAGTCTCTTAACTCCTAAAATAAATAAATCATTCGTTTTATCTCTCTTAAGCCGTTATACCTAACTTCCCATAAAGCTAGTATAACTCTTAAGCTTTTAAAACCAAGTATTATTCTTCTTTTAAAAACAGTTCTTAATTCTCTTGAACTACTTCAAGATTTTTATTATTCGCTTAAGTCAAAAGACATTTGCATAACTACGTTCAATTAACACACGCACGTCACCGTACTACATAGTTATACATATATCATGCTAGAAGAGATAGGAAGAGGTTCACATACCTCGCGACGATTATCGACTATTAGCAAATCGCTCATCGCTATAACCCTTGCACTGGTCCACCTTCTCAAGTAGACACGCTACTCGCAGAACATTCAACCTATACAGTTATACAAGTCTATCAAAGTCTAGACTACTCGGTAGAATAAATCTAGATACAAGATCCTACGAAATTGGGGCGCTCTTCCCTACCCACAAACTTACACAAGTCATCAGAATGCAGTCCTACGTAATTACAGTTCAATTCTCTTCTTTAAATTCAGGCTTAAGTCCAAAGACATTGCCACAAAGCTATGTTCAGTTCTATATATAGTATACTTCAACTATATATTTCTACAACATGTAATCTCCAATTACAATAGGGGGACAAGATAATTACCTCGGTAAGCCCATAATTATCCAAGTATAATGTCGATTCCTGGGCAACGTTTAGCTCCAACTCCGTGCGCTCCAACCCGCTCCAAACCACCCTTAGAAGTTCTAACCAACTTCTACATAACACTCCAACTAATTATGGAGATTTTCCTAGTGGTTTTGTGGTGACGGAAAGTATAATAGTATTTACGGGCTTTTAGTATAGGTATAACTGGAATACTACAAGGTATAAGGCTATGGTATTTGGGCATTATAACAATGCTGGGAGAGTATTTCTATACCACAAAAAGAGGGTATTATACGAAACAACTAGGCTAGAGGTGGTACCTACTACTAGCACCACGAGGAGGGGAGGGTTCTCGGCAGGGCCTTCCGAAGGGAGGGTGGTGGCGAAAGCTACAAGGCAAGGGAGGGATTTCAAGACTTGAAATGATTTTAGGATGAAGAAGTTCATCACTTAAGGGGGGTATTTATAGGTCAAGTAAAGGCCAACCAATGGCCAAGATCATGCCAAGTGCAAGGCAAGTGTAGGGCCAAGATCATGCCAAGTGCACCTTATCCATCTAGCACACAAATATCACAAAATATCCTACCTACTCCCACTCACCCATTTCGTCCCAAATGCCGTCCAAAGCCACCAATGAGAGGTGCAAGTGTCGCCTCTCGTTGGTCCAAAATGTTTCGTCTCTCGGAAAAATCCGCAAAAATTAAAAATGACATAGCGGAATTTTCCCTACGAAGTCGTGGAAACGTTTCGTCGAAAAACGACTCTAACCGGGTGTTGTGCACAAAGAAAAATTCGGCCAAGCTTAATCTCAAGTTCAAATTTTCTACGTACGTCCTTACGTACATATTCTGAAAATACGGGGTATAACAGCTACGGTAGAAATACTTGATAGAAAGGTTCAACGCCTTAGAAATAAAGATATTGCTTCCGTGAATGTCCTATGGAAGAATCACTCCACAGAGGAAGCCACCTGGGAAGTTGAAGATGCGATGAAAGTCAAATATCCATTCATGTTTGATTAAGGTAATAAAATGTGTTAAATTGTACTTCATGAGTGTGCAATTTGCATGTCTAGGTGAATGTGTTAAACCTTATTCACATTCGAGGATGAATGTTATTTAAGGAGGGAGGAATGTAAAGTCTTGGAAAATTAACATGTGTGTGCAGTTTACATATCTATATTTTGTTACACCCTTATTCACATTCGAGGACGAATGTAGTTTAAGGAGGGGAGAATGTAAAGTCTTGGAAAATTAAAATATTTTGTTACATCTGTATTCACATTCGTGGACGAATGTTATTTAAGGGGATGAGAATGTAAAAGTCCCAAAAAAAAAATTTAAAAAAAAACAAATGATAGCAAAACAAAAAGAAGAAGAAAAAGAAAAAAAAATACATACACGTCTAGCAAAACAAAAAGAAGAAAAAAAAAAGAGAAAAAAGAAATACATACACGTCCAACCCCTCCCCTCAACTTTCCCCCCCGTCCCCCCCTTTTCATTTCCCCTCCAACTCTTGTCATTTCACCTCCCATAGGTTATAGAAAACTCTCCACTTATACATTGTATTTACACACAAACAAAGTACATAACATAAAGGTTAGAAAATCAGAAAAAAACAAGTGAAAAGAAGAGGAAAAAATACCAAGAGGGCAAGAAGAACAAGAAGCAAAATACTAGAGAGTAAGGATAATTTTAGCAACCACACAACAATAATCTTCACACTTACAAGGTGAGTTTTCTCACTCAGAAATTCTTGGTAATATCCTTTATTTTAAGTTCAATACATGTTAGAATAAGAATTGAGTGTTGAAAAGAAATATTGAACTTTTGATTGTTTAGACAACTAGATGCGTCATGAACTTTACGAAATGTTCTCACTGGGTTATAATTGTTAGAATTTGATGAAATTCTAAAGAGTGGTACACCTCTCTATTATGATCATATAGAACCAAAAATGAGGTAAAATGGACATACGATTTGAAAGTTATCATAGTTCAAAGTTCCTGCCTTAGATTTGGCCGAAATTCAGAAAGGCATAATTACGGACTGTTTTCATTGAGTTTTACTTATTAGAATTATATGAAAATTTACATGGTTATAAATCTCTCTGTTACGGACATATATAGATAAAGAGTTATTAAAACGGACTTACGAGTTGAGAGTTATTGTAGTTTGAAGTTGCTGCCTCGGATTCATTGGAATCCAGAAGGAAGGACGTTTAAACGTAAAAACTGTACTTATATGTGGGGAATATGAAAATTGTTGCTAAATGAAAGTTCTAGATCTCTCTGTTTTGGACATTTTGAGACCTTACGGGGGTCTATCCGACTTACGGATTTAGAGTTATCGTTGTTTAAAGTTTCTGCCTCGGATCTATCGAGATCCAGGAAGGGCAGCGAATAAAAGTGTAATACTGTACCAAACGGTACAGAATATGAAAGGATGGTTCACATGGAGATGTGTAGCTCTCTGTTCTCGTCGTTTTGAGATTTTATGGGGCTTGAACGGGTTTACAGATTAGGAGTTATGACTATTATAAGATTGGGTGATGTTTAATAAAAATTCTGCCGAAACAAATTTTATGTGGCTGTTTTGAGGATAAATTTGTGTTAGTTACCCAAAGTAGTTTTAAATGAAATTTGGTACAGTGAAAGATCCCCGTCTTACCTTAGTTTCCGCTTGAGAAACACCTTAGTTGGAGTTATGGTTAAAAAGTTATAATCGTTACAAGTATGAATGACAGAATGTTAGAAAAGAGAATAGTATTTATTCGATCTTCTGAAAAATATGAAAAGTGAATACGTGTTCACATAAATATATAAATATATAAATATATAATGGATCGGGTTGCACGCCGCAACAAAACGTAAAGTGAATACGCGTTCACAAATACGTAAACATAATGGATCGGGTTGCACGCCGCAACAAAACGTAAAGTGAATATGTGTTCACAAATACGTAAATATAATGGATCGGGTTGCACGCCGCAACAAAACGTAAAGTGAATACGCGTTCACAAATACGTAAACATAATGGATCGGGTTGCACGCCGCAACAAAACGTAAAGTGAATATGTGTTCACAAATACGTAAATATAATGGATCGGGTTGCACGCCGCAACAAAACGTAAAGTGAATACGCGTTCACAAATACGTAAACATAATGGATCGGGTTGCACGCCGCAACAAAACGTAAAGTGAATACGTGTTCACAAATACGTAAATATAATGGATCGGGTTGCACGCCGCAACAAATATGAAAGATGAATACATGATCATCTATATATAAATGTAATAAACATATTGAAATGAAGGGGAATGTCTTAACGTATAATACGAGATAAAATGAAGTGTTAGTTAAACCGAGAATTTCCTATGAGGAGATGTTGCATATTTAAAAGTGTTGTAACCTGATATGTTTTTGCAATATGCTTATTACGTTATAATGTGATTGCGCTTGGAATATTGTGGTGTTACTTTGAATTGCAGGGTACCAAATTTCGGATGGTAGAGTGACTTTATTTAACATGTTCCGAAAGCGTGATAGAGAAAGGCTCCACGCCAAGGCTAGCGATCGTCCCATGACCTCTTGTCATACCAAGTCCATTGTTTGGGCTTGGTACTCGTCAGTTCGAATGTCGGCCCAATGTCTCGGGAGATGCCCGTGTGGAATGGTCTCCCTTCCAACTTAGAATAATATTTGTCAGTATGTCTATGTTGAAACAATATTTGCACGAGCATAGGCTCGCGTTATATTTTTAATAAAGTCATAAACAAATTTCTTTATTGTTATTTTATTAATAGCTCCGTATTTGAATATAAGTTTAAATTTCTAAATAAAGAGAATTAAATGGTGCTCCTGGTGGGAAATAATTGTCCAGGTGCCATCACGCCTTAAGTAAATGCTTAGGAAAAGTCGGGGTGTGACACTTATCCAATTCCTTTTTCAATCCAAGTTATTTAGTCTAACATGTTATATAGCCGCAATCGATTGTAACAACTACAATCTTCAATTAGATAACATGCGGCGATTATAACTATCGACCAAATTGTATTTCAATTTCAAATGGCTAACAAGGTCATTTCAGATTTAGGCTTTCAATATCCATAACACTTATAAATCTCCAATACATATATCTCATTCTTGTTAAAATGTATAACTACAACAATATGTAATCTTATAACACTAAGAGAACAAGATTGTTACCTTGACAAGCCTTAATCCAATTTCAAGATCCGAAGTCGCTCATTAGCAACTTAGCTCCTTTCCTTGACACTCCAATCCGCCACTTGAAGCCCTTAGAAGTTCACAAACAACTTACCTTCAATTTCCAAACAAAACCTATGAAAGCGACTTAGGTTTTCACCTTGCAACTAATGTAAAAAAACGAAACTTTTCCGGGATCTTTCTATTGAGATATCCTTACAATACCCTTAGAAACCTTGGTTTAAAGTGTTGAGATTATTGAACCACAAACGAATTTTTTTCTCTTCTTGTTGATGCCTAACCCGAGAGCTCAAGAACAATAGCAATGTTTTTCTTGAAATTTTTCTAAGTGTGGAAGACTTGTCTTGCTACTAGTATGCTTATATAATTAAATGGAGGGTCTAGATCAATACACTTGTGTGGTTTGGATGAAAGGGATTTAAATATCGAGTCAAGTGGGCTCTTTGACTTAGTCAATAATCTCAAGCTTGAGCTTGCAAGACTTGTTCATCCAAGCTTTGGTCAAAAGACCTTCTAGCCCTCGGTCTAATTCGACCAAGACCAACCAATGGGGGGGGGGGGGTGACACGTGTCACCCTCTCATTCATCGCAATATTTCGTTTCCCGACATTTCCATAATTCTGATAAATTTTTACTAGTCTCAAATCTTAACGTCTTTGAGTTCTTACGTACGTTCTTATAAACATGTCCTGAAATTACGGGGTGTAACACTTCGGGGGGCTGCGTTCATGTCCGCAGGTCTAGGTACTCCATTGTGGATCCGCGAGCTTAGGATCCTTGTTCAGCTTTATGGGATAACTCCAATGTTACGGAGCTTGTCATTATGACTAGGTATATTCAGAGGTACGGCGGGGCCTTGTCACGCTATAGTATGTGTCCAAAATCTTAAGTGCAGATTCATATGTAAATTGACCGATAGTCAGATTTACATTGTTGAACAATGTAGCTTTTCGTGACTTATATTGTGGCACTTTATCTGCGCTTTGTTTAAAGAAAAAAAAAGAGTGTTATTTATCTTCCACAAGTTACGTATGTTGTATGAATAGAAGGGTGCCCAGTAGGCACCGCCATGCCCGAGTTCGGCGTGACACTCGCTTCCCACCCGCTTCCGATCAGCACCATGTCAGTGCCAAGTTAGCGCGTTGTCAGAAATCTTTTAAATTAATTTTTTTTATAATCTTTTCCTTTTCTTTTCCTTATTCATTTAATTTTTCTTTTATTAATTATTTTTACACTAATTAATCCCTAATTAACCATTAATTTTTCAAATAATTATATCTTCTTCATCATTAAGCTATCCCACCAGCACCACCGAATTCACTACCTACCACCAAATTCATTTTTCCACCATAAAAAATCAAAGCACAATCATATATTGGAGCACCACCTTCAAACCTACCATTAAATATCACTTCAATCATAAAAAAATTCAATCTACACAAATCGAATATTAAATGCTCTCTTCCATTTTACTGCTCATATGTTTAAATATTCACCCAAATAACCGGTAATTTACACTAACAAACAGAAACAAACTATATGAAATAAAAATCAGGAAAAATGGAATAATGGGGGGGGGGGGGAGGGGAGGGGCATAAATAGCAAAACAACTGCAATTTATTCATGAGTTTGGGTTAACAAGAAGAGTTTTAAATAGAGTTTTTTTTTAAATTTCAGATTTCTTGAATTTTTGTTTGTGATTTTGAAATGAAGAAGAAACGGATTAGAGGCGTCGAGGTGGGGTGGCGTGAATGTGGAGGAGAAGAGGGGGAAGGGGTGAAATGGAAAAGAGAGGTGGAGGAGAAGAGGGGAATGAGGAGAAGAGGGAAGGGGTGTGTTGTGGTGAAATATATTTTTTATTAAAATTAAAATTATTTTTATTTTAATTTTGACCTCATTCTTCTATTATTTAATCATAATCTTTTTGTGTCATATCAATTTATACGATGATATTAAATTTACTTTTAAGATTGTCATGAGTGTAATAGGTCACCTTAATAGTATGAATGTGATATCGAGATTTTGAATAAACTAATACTCTCTTTGTCTCAATTTATGTGACACTATTTTATTTTTGGTCTGTCTAAAAAAGAATGTCACATTTTTATATTTAGAAATAATTTAATTATATAAAATTATTTACAATCACACATTTATATAAGATTAATTTTGCATCATATATTTCAAAAGTCTTTATTTTTTTAAACTTTATATCAAATCAAATGGTGCACATAAATTGAAACTGATAGAGTATAGTTTAGTGGTTAATTTGTATCTTTTGCCATAGAGAAATGCTTATTTGTGACGACTCCACGTTTATCCGCAATCTAACTAAACTACGGGTGCGTTTGATTCGGGGTAAACAGGAAAGAAAAAGAGAATGAAAGAATTAAATTCTCTTTGTTATTGTTTGTTTGATCTTATTTTTTCATTCCCTTTACCCCTTCCACTTTCATTCTATTTCCTTGATTCCCCACCCCGTATTTGGATTTCCTTTCCCCAATCCGAATTCCAAACTTCGGACCACTCGGATTATCCCGAACCGCCCAGAACTAAACATGTAGGAACAATCATTAATTACTTTTTTTTTCATTTCATTCACTGGATTCCAGTTTAACAAAGGCCAACCGATATACAGGTGAAAAAGAAAAAGAAAATCATTTATAAGTCATCTTATACCTCCCCTCAACAGAGGCAACCCAACCCATCTCCCACTCGTCTGAGACACGCACCACCACTGTAGCTCGCTGCTCTCCGTGATCACTTGTAAGTTGGCGTTGGATATGCTTATGATCCCAATAATTTGTGTAGTTAGCCTCAGATCTGAGATTTGATTTTGTGTTTGAAATAGGGCAGTATGAGTAGCAGCAATATGTATACGGGGTTCACGAGGCTTTGCAAGGGTCTTGCGGTTGTGCTTGTGGGCGGCCACATTGTTATTCAGATTCTTCCTTCTGCTCTTTCCTATCTTGCTCTCGTCCCTGCCAAGTACTCTTTCTATCTCTCCTCCTTAGTTACTCTTCTTTGGTCCGATCACGGGATCTTAGGATTGGAATTAGCAACTTTACATCCCAATTCGAATCGGGTTTTCTTTAAGGTAGTAAATGGTATGACGCTAATGTAGTTTCTGTACCTGTAAATTCTTGATTTAATCTCAACTTCATGGATCATGTGCTCATCTCTTTAATACATTTGTCTGCTGATAAATACTTGCTTGACAAGCTATGAAATTTATGGTGAATACTGGTAAAGTTGCTCCTATGTGACCAGGTCGTGGAAACAACCACTTGTATTTCTAAGACTGCGTACAATAGACCCTTGTGGTCCTTCTTGGACCCCGCACACAACGGGAGCTTAGTGCACCGGGCTGCCCTACCACCTCTCTAAGAAAAGGAAAATTGTGGCCTGAGTATAGGTTACTCCTTGTTGTTCTTGATGTGTATGAAGCAGCTTCCTTGTGCATGAGTTCCATGCATTACCTTAAGGCTGAATACATGGATGGGAGAGGCGGATTCAAGATTTAAATCTTATGGGTTCAATCTTAAGGTTCTTAGTATTGAACCCATTGCATTTGTAAATCTATGGGTTCAGACTTACTATTGTTGCTATTTTAGTGAGTGCTTTCTTAGAATAAAGATTTTCTTTCCGCGTTAAAATTAATGGGTCCAGATGAAGCTGGTATCTGAATTTTGAATCCGCCACTGATGGACGACCCCTCAAACTTGCCTGTTTTTCCACTTAGACACATGAACTTCGGACTGTACCTATTAAACACTTGAACTCGAGTTAAACTATGTCTATTGAATACATTTTTTAAAGCAATCTAAAATGCTTGATGCGTGAGTTCAAACGCTATGATGGGGCAATGTAAAAATCAGGAAAAGACACATCCGCATTTTTTTAATTGGTAAAGGTATTAACAATAAAGGTACCAAGAAGCTACAGAAATGCAGGACTCTAGAAAGACCAAAATATACTGAACTATATCAAGTATGCAACTACTTCCTTCCTCCTAAAATTTCTAGGAAAATCATACACTGCTCAATTTGCCAACTCTTACACCAGAAGAAAGATTGCGCAATCATTTGTTCTTAATCCTAGAAATATGACTTTTCTGGCCTTCGAAACACGCTCTATTCCTTTCCAACAATAGAGTCCAAAAGATGCATAGAGGAATTGTTAGCAAAATCTGTTTCAGATCATTTTGAAATTCTTGTCTCTTCAGCACTCTAACAAACCCCTGATGCTATTAGGCATTGTCCAAGGAATACCACTAATATTTGAGACTTATAATATCTACTGACAAGAGAGAAACCTCTCATTTGGAGATTATCTTGTGTGAAACAGGCTTTTCAGACTGCATTTCCAACCAAAGCGTGCTACTTTATTGGGGGCTTTTGTCTTCCAAAGCATCTTTCATGGCCAATTAACTTCCTAATAACCTGGCTGCCTCATCCAAATTTTATAACAATTATTAACTGAGAATTTTTTATCCTTGCTAGCTGCCCATATTAGAGAATCCCTTTTGTCTTGATCAATATGAACTAATTCCAACTGCAAAAAAGGGAAGACAAAACTAACAACTTTTCTCCACTCCTCCCTTCATCTTTGTCGTCCCCAAACCCCCTATTTACTTCCTGGTTTGATTTCTTACTCCAGATTTTGGTTCATTCTGGTAATAATATGTACGTGTTTAATGCAAGATATACATTTCCTTGTGTCATATGTCTTTCACACAATTATGTTACTTCATCTAGATCCCCTCAAATTATTCCGCCCTATCCATTTTCTATGTAATAAGTGAAAGTAATGGAATTTGTTGAAGGTGCAGTGGTATAAAATGGAGAAAGGTGGAGAATAAGAGCTTGTTTTAAAGGGAGGGAAATGAGATGTGAGAGACATGGAATCAAGAAAGCTGTATTTTTTGTCGTTGGATACTGATATAGGCTATGATAGAAGAAATGCTGGACCTTCTTTTACGAAGAATGTACTGTGGTGGCAGATTTGAAGGGATCTGTCTGGGGGCTGGTCTGTACGGTGGTGGATGCAGTGGCTACAATGGTGGTGGAGATTTGTTGGGGCTTTAAGTACAATGTACAAATAAAGCGCGGGAGGTAGCAGCCGTGGAACTATTCAAGGTGCGCCCATGTTGGTACGGACGCCATAGTTATAAAAAAGGTGCAGGCATTAATGAAGAAAGGCTCAAATGAAGAAAAATAAAAAATATATATATGTGATGCAAGAATAATAAATATAAACAAAAATGACAATTATATGGACAAAGGAACTTTTCAAATTTTATAATTAAATAAAATCTTTATTATTGAGGGTCGCGTATTTAGGTTAACGTCCATTACTGATGAGGCATACGCCTAAAACCCTTACTCTCTAAAGTACTTCTCTATAATTTATGCTTTATAGATAAGGTATATAGATTTGATGAGGATAGCCATACTAAAGCCGTCAACGTCACTGGCCCAGACGTGCCCCTGTCCAAGGACCCCCCCCCCCCCGCCGCAGTGGTGCTTGAAGGCAGCTGAGGTAATGGCGATACAGTGGCAGCAGCAGTAGGTGTCATGGTGGTGGTGGAGGATATATTGGTGGAGGGTGGGTATGGTGGTGGAGGAAGTGGGTGTTTAAGTGTAGTGATACAGGAATTTTTGCTACAATTGATACTCAGGAAGGCGGAGGTGGTGGATAAGGCAGTGAATATGGGAGATGCTCCAGCGACGGTGGTGTAGGTGGTTGTTTCCAAAGTGAGGAAGAAAGTCATTTTGCATGAGAATGTCCCAATAGTAATCGTTGAAGTTTGGTAGAAACAAAAAGGGTAAATGTGTATTTTCACATTTTCACTTTGTTTTTTATGCCACCTTCTTTTTATCGGTTGTTTTCATTTTGAATTATTAGAGAGATGAACCATTTGATGTTCTTGACTTATCATAGCATATGGTCACCTTTCCCTTTCCAAGTACGATTAGGATATGGTTCCCTGCTTTATTATTGCCTTTTAGGAGTAGTAGTGGTCTCTTCCCAAGCAGAGTGTAGCCTCTTAAGAAGTTGGCTTCTTTCTATTTCATATTCCAGCATATCTTTATTATATCTACTAACATGATAAAAAGCAGGGTGAGTTTTCATTTAGAAAATTATGGTTAAAGAAAGGTTTTCTTTATGCGTGTAGGCTACTATTCTTTAGAGCTATTGTCCTATCAGTTATAAAGAGTTTGCTATTGTTTCTATTCCTATAATTACTTTAGCATGTATCCTATGCTTACTATCTAAGTTCTTAACCTTAAGTACCTAAGTTGCGTTCACCGGGTCCGGCGCTGGCTCTTCCGGCCTATCGCGCTCATCCAACGGAACAGGACACACCTGCCTATTACTGTAGACTAAGAGAAGCATTTAAGAACAGGATATCAACAAAGTAAGGAAGGGAATGGAAACAGAATAGCAAGACCTCTTAGTAACTTAAGGACAACATTGCTCTAGGACAGTAGAATGAGTTTAGCTACTCATTATGTTTAACAACATGGTTCTGATACCATAAAAGCGAGTGATATGTCGATACTTTCAAAGAAAGTGAACGGATATCATTCAGGAAACAATGGATTAAATATATGAAAAGAGTTAACTTTAACATTGAATTCTTTAAATGGTTCGAAATTACGGGCCAATTAAAAGATAACAAAGAGTCACTCAGTACTCTTGTCAAAAAATGGTATACAGGTGAGAAAACCATAGAGTCTGAAACTCCTCCATTAGAACATATTAAGATTCCTGGTGAAATCTTACTAGCAGCTCCTTTTAAAAGGGATTTAAAAGAACCCAGATTGGCCCCTTCTAAAGAAGATATCAATAAACTCTTTCAACAAAACAACTACACCAATCAGTTGTTACATGTTGTGTCTAACCAAATTAGCCAAGCCAGTAGCATGTCTACCTTAAGAGATAAACCAGTATCCTCGACAAACAGCAATAGTTCTGTCTCCAATCCTCTCTTCAAAATTCCTCAATTTTCATCAAGAAATTTCCCAAAATTTGGAGAAAAAATTAATGATGACTTACTAGATAAACTAAGTAATAAACTTAAAGAATTAGCTTCTACTTCAGATAACACTACGGGTAAGTCTATAACAACCCTTACATGCAAGGGTCAAGAAGACGCTTTTAGGAAATTATCAAAACATTTCGGGGGAAAAACTTCTACAACAGGCCCACATTTCCTGATATGCAATATGAAGAGCATACAAATTATAAAACAGCTACCTTCTCTGGTAATGAAATAAATGAATGGAACATAGACGACCTGGCAGAAGGCCAGATTTATAGAACATTACATGAAATGGGTGTATGTGTTACTGGGTATAGAATGAAAGAACATAACTATGATAGACAAATAGCTGTAGTTCTAGCTGCAGGATTCACTGGCATGTTAAAAAATTGGTGGGACAACTACCTCGTAGAGTCAGTGAGATCAAGCATATTAAATGCCACTACAACCATACAAATAATAAATCCAGATAGAAGTGTTAAACAAGAAGTTCGCCAGGATGCTACTGCAGCCTTATTATACTGTATAGCCAAACATTTCATAGGAGAACCTAAACTCTTTCAAGATAAAAGTTTAGAAATCCTAAACAACTTAACTTGCCCCAAGTTACATGATTTTAAATGGTACAAAGATATTTTCCTTAATAAAGTTATGATCAGAGAAGATTGTATCACGACTACTGGAAAGAAAGGAAGATCAGTGGTCTGCCCAGACTTTTTGCTGAAAAGGTAAGAACAAACATTAGAAATAAATATAATGGGGAAACCCCCTACGGGTTAATGACGTATGGAGATATAGTCAGTTATATTAATTTAACAGGATTAGAATTATGTAATTCTATAAAATTATCGCACCAAATGCAAAAATCCTCTAGAGGAGAATTAGGAAGCTTCTGTGAAGACATCGGATATGTTAAGTTAACGGCCCCTTCTAAAGCCATCAAAAGGCTAAAGAAATGGCATAATATATCTCGTTCTAATAATAGAAAACCTTATAGAATTTTTTTTAACCACAAACGTACTTCGAAAAAGAAGACTATTAATAAAACTCCCAGAAAAAAGGGAAAATGTTGGAATTGTGGAAAAACGGGCCACATGGCCAATAATTGCAAAGAACCTAATAAAAATAAAGAAATCAATTTATTAGAATTAAACCTAGAAGCAAAGGAAAAACTCTATGCTATATTAGAGGAAGAGTATTCTGACGATAATTCATCCGATAACTCTACAAAAGAAGATTATAGCGGTGAATCATCCTTAGACGTAGGTTACACTTCAATTCCACTTCCATTACGATCGTGGAATGACCGAACGACCGTACTCGCACCTGTGGTCGCAATTGGTCCGATACTCCGAATTACCGAGAACCGACCGATCTCGCATCGAAACCTTAACGGTCGGACACGAGTACCAAAACTACCCGACCGATATGAGGCGGACCAGAACGGTAAAATACCCGGACCGGACCGATAACACCCCTACCTGCACCAAACAAACTATTAATGTCATCTCCGATAGCAGTCAGAAATTTTTCTTTGACATGATAGAACACATTGAAGATGATGATATTAAACGGAAATATCTAAACGAGTTAAAAAACCTCGTCATAAATCAAAAAGAAAAAAAGAATATCGAAGCCTTCGTCATGAAACAAGTTTTTAATAAATTCAAAAGTGCTAAGGCTGATACTACCCTACAAGATTTGCAAGGAGAAGTATCACAACTTAAGCAAGAAATTAGTAACATAAAAGAAAGACTCGGATCCATTGAGACAGAGTCATTTGCTAATAGATTATTAAAAGAATTAGACCCCATGAAAGGTATTGATATCCCTTCTACATCCAAAGGATTATCTACGGTAAATTCTGAGGACGAAGAAGAAGAAATTATGGATATTTTCCAGTCTGGTTTAAAAATTATCTCAAAAGTTAGAGCTTTAAGTTACCATGTCCCAGTAAACCTGGTATTAATAAAGATTTCAAGCTTAATAAGACAGCCTTATTAGACTCAGGAGCAGACCAAAACTGCATCTCTGAGGGCCTAGTTCCAACAAAGTACTTAGAGAAAAGTACACAAATTATTTTCAGCTACGCTACGGGTGAAAGATTAAAAATTAATTATAAACTTCCAAAAGCCCATATCTGCAATAATGGAGTTTGTTTTATTAATAACTTTGTTATCACAAGAAACATTACTGAAGAGATAATATTAGGAATCCCATTCCTAACACAGATAAAACCATATACCACCAAATTAGACGGAATTTACACTACTTATCACAGCGATCATGTTAAACAAAAAACTATTTTTAAGATACAATTATTAACTAATCAAGTTAATTTTCTCAAAGAAGATATTCGTATTAAAAGGATAGAATCCACTTTAAAAACCCCGGAGGTAGTTAGCAAGATAAATTTTTTGCAGGATTCTATAGAAAAAGAAGTTTGTTCACAGTTACCAAATGCTTTTTTGGGAAATAAAGAAGCACATGGTAACCTTGCCCTACACAAATGACTTTATTGAAAAAGGATATTCCACTAAAGCCAGACCAATTCAAATGAGTCACGAACTCATGGAACACTGTAAAAAGGAAGTTAATGATCTTCTTCAAAAGAAGATTATCAGACCTTCTAAATCCCAGTGGAGCTGTTCAGCCTTCTATGTTAACAAGAATGCTGAAAAGGAGAGAGGAGCTCCCAGGCATGTAATTAATTATAAACCTCTTAATCAAGTATTAAAATGGATTAAGTACCCAATCCCTAATAAAAGAGATTTATTAAAAAGAACTTATAAAGCTAATGTCTACAGCAAGTTCGACATGAAGTCAGGATTCTGGCAAATCCAAATCGAAGAAAAAGACAAATATAAAACAGCCTTTAATGTTCCTTTTGGACAGTACGAATGGAATGTTATGCCCTTCGGGCTCAAGAATACCCCTTCAGAATTTCAAAATATCATGAATAATATATTCAATCCATATAGTCAGTTTACAATTGTCTATATTGATGATGTTCTGGTATTCTCAGATAATATAGATCAACATTATAAACATCTTAATACTTTTGTTAAAACTATTAAACACATCGGTTTAGTTGTAAGCGCTAAGAAGATAAAGTTGTTTCAAACAACCATTAGATTTTTAGGTCACGATCTTTATCAAGGAACTTATAAACCAATCTGTAGAGCGGTAGAGTTCTCATCTAAGTTCCCCGATGAAATCACCGATAAGACACAACTTCAAAGATTCTTAGAAAGTCTTAATTATGTAGCAGATTTTATCCCAAAAGTTAGGCAAGTCTGCGAACCCTTGTATAAAAGACTTAAAAAGAATCCTATTCCTTGGTCAGAAGACCAAACTAAAGCGGTTAGACGGGTCAAAAAAATAGTCCAGAAACTTCTTTGTCTAGGTATCCCAAATCCGGACGCCTCCATGGTAGTTGAAACTGATGCATCCGATATTGGTTACAGTGGTATTCTTAAACAGAAATTATCTTCTGAATCTACTGAACAGTTGGTAAGATTCACCTATGGAGTCTAGAACCAGGCCCAGAAAAATTACAGTACTGTTAAGAAAGAAATTTTATCTATAGTGCCATCTCCTGGATTGAAAAGAAGCTGGTGGGCCAAGGCTTAAACTGCCAGACAGAGACGAGCTAGCCGGACTCTTACGTAATTGAGTATAGAAAGAGGAATCGTCCTTGCTCTTGGTCGGCCTCCGTTCAATTTCTCGTGGAGTCAAATTCTCATCAGTACGGGTCAAGGGAATGGACCCCTGGCCTCGGATGTCCATATAAAGAACCACCAAGTTTCAAGATGATTTGGTTAACAAATTTTTTTACTAAGGGTTGATTGTAAAGCAGCCAAAGACATTTTACAAAAGGATGTAAAGAATTTAGTTTCAAAACATTGCCAGCAAGTTTTGATTTTAAAATTGATTTTATAAAAGGAGAAGAAAACTCTTTACCAGATTTCTTAACAAGAGAATTTTTGCAGGGTAACAATGAGATCAGGCTTCCCAGGCTTACGCCCAATGAGACCCCTTTTTCAAAATAAACCAGAAGAAAAAATGAAACAGTCATTTAGCCCAGAAAGCTCAACCGGGCCTATTCTTCATAAACCCAGCGGACAATCCAAGTTTACAGTCCTTGGAAATCTCCCCATCATACCGGTTCTCCCAAAAGAACCAAAAACAAAGTAAACACAAGCACGGCCTTTTAAGGCTACACCATCAGAAACCCAGAACAAGGACAATTATAAAATGGTCCCTCCAGACTCCTATTCAGAAGCAGTTAAACCAGCAACTCCTTTCAAGAAAGAAACTTCATCTCCCGTTCCAAAATGGGAATTTATTATTTCACAGACTTTGCCAATAATGGCATTGGACAAACAATACGAGAATTTCAAGGTATAGGACCTCCTAAAACCTTGTTACACAGATCACCAGTACGTAGATACTCAGGATCCCATAAAGACTAGAAGATATTATGAATTCATTCTGGTAGACACCGACTCCATAGAAGTCGAACATAAATATTTTGATACAACATACGGGATTGAATATTCCAAATTCACCATTAAAAAGATATTGAGCCCATTTAATTGGTACGTAGATCATCTACAAACCCCGATACCTTTATCCAGGAACTCATAAACCACAAACATATAATTGGTTTGATTATAAAGATGCGTGGTTCAACTTTTTATATGTCCGTCCCAATACTCATACTTGGTTCGTAAAGTATGTATAAGGAATAAAAGAAAAAGTTATCCCCAGATGGTTCTACGAATGGTGGAAGATATTTGGAGGAAATTTACAGGTAATAGCTCCAAGCTTCCAAAACAGATATACAGGTTTCCTCGAGGAACAACAAATTTCTACTTTACCAGACCATATTAAATTATGCAAATTCTTCATTAATAAAAGAGTTTCATATATTATAAATTGGTCCTTTGATATTCAAGAAATAAACAGAATCCGTTATTTAAGCAAGACCATCAGAATCAAAGGATGGAGTCCCAAAGTAAAGGAAGAAACCAAGGTAAAACCAGAGAAGAAGAGTTCATCTTCCTCAGGAGAAACTTCAGTCTCAAAAGCAGAAACAAGAAGAAGGCTCCTAGAAGCTTTGTCTAAATTAGAGGATGAAGAAGACGTGTCATCCAACAACAGTGAAACAGACAACGGAGACACCATGGTCCCACGAGGAATTGCCCAGGCCTACGCCAATGCTTATCTTCTAGGATAAGGATTGCCCTTTCATAAAGCAGAAAACGACGTTTGCCCTTTCAGAAAAGCAAAGGATATAAAGCAGGAAAATGACGTTTGCCTTTTCAGAAAAGTAGGAGACAAAGACAAACGACTCTTCAAAAAAGCAAGAGACATGTAATCTTAGTCGTACATTTGTTTTAATCTTATCCGTCCACATGTTAGGACGAAGAAATCATAAGGCTCTCAAGTTGTAATTCAGAAGACATCTGAAAATTACCTCTCAAGTTGGGGAGAGGTGATTAGACAAGACATGACACAGTTACAGCTCACCGAGGACATTGACCGTAGATAGAGGATCATGGAGGGAATGGATCATGATAGAAGGGTAGTAGGTAGTTCAACGTTGTCGTGCATCGTAGTACTCTTGTAGTCTCTTGTCTTTTGATTTATTTTAGTATTGGTTGTGTCTCGCACTTCATGGTCGTATGATTTGGTGGTAGTTACGTTATTGTTATTTTCTCTTTTTTTTTCCAGATTGTTTTGCCATGCTTTATTTAGTATTTTGGCCTCGACTTTGTTACTTCTATTACTTCCTTTTGCGGATTGCTTTTTGGTTTTCTATCTGCTTGTTTCTTTCACTTCGTTATCTTATTTTCTTGCTGCTATTACTGATTATTATTACTGTTGCTTTCATTTCTACTTGAGCCGGGGGTCTATCGAAAACAGCCTCCCTACCGGTCAAAAGGTAGGGATAAGGTCTGCGTACACTCTATGATGGAAAAATTCGAATGGGCTCTTAAGGTTCCAATTTTATCCTCGATGTGCTAAGCTCGAAGTTCCGAAAATGCTTAGTCATCCGATGATAATGTGCTTATTATGGCATGAAACATGGAATAGCATTGGGCTTGTGAATATTCAAGTATATAGTTTATTCGGCTTTGTATGTAGGTCTTGGCCAAAGATCATGTTTTCTTTTAGCTGATCTTTAGTTCTTAGCTTAGCTTGTAGTTCTCCTTAGGACATGATGTAATGTGTAAATAATTCTTAGCTCCCATTAGGACATAGTTAATATAACATGTAATAAAGGGATAAGACCGAAAGGTGACAAGGTCGTGGCAGATATTCAAGCCAAGGTGGCAAGGACAAGAAGGATGACTAGGCCACGAGTGACAAGTTGGCAAGGACAAGAATGGTCTAAAAGATGAGGCTTCCAAAGGGGCACTTCATGAACCAACTTGAAGACACCAAAATGATGAAGTGTTGGTCGAAATAATCCTTTGCCCCTTCGGCCAAGAAACCTAAATACAAGAAATGGAAGCTTCCAAACTAGTTCCAAGAAGATGAAATCTTGAAATGCCCAATCCATTCCCCTCTTCGACTTGGACTCCACAAAGAGGTGGGAAGGAGTTTGAGCTCAACTTTTCCTCCAAGAAAAGCCAAACCTTTTCCCATTGATCATATCAAAGTCGAGAACCCTCTTGGCCAACAAGAAAACCCAAACCCTTTCCCCACTTGGGCGAGAGTCTTCAAGTAGTTTGTGTCTTTCTAGAATAGTCTTTTGTTTACTATAAATAGGAATCTTAGGACTTGTAGAGAGTTGAATATATGTAAAGTTGAGTTTTACTCAATTTCTAGTCTTCAACTTGTGTGTTGAAACTTACCCGATCCTTGTGTGTTGAAACTTACCCGATCTTTGTGTGTTGAAATTTACCCGATCCTTGTGTGGATCACCCTTCCTTCGGTGTAAGTTAGATTAGGACTCGTGTGACCTAGTCTATACCCAAGCTCGAAGAACCCCTTTGGTGGTAAACGAAGGTTGGTACTTGTGTGAACCAACTTAGTCTAAGCCTTGGGTACTTAAAGGGCTCGATCACCCTCATTAGGCTAGTTCTCGGGCATTGCTAATAGCAACCCCGGTCTTGACCTATTGGTATTGATCAAACAAAACTTGGTGTCGGTTCGGGCAGTAAAATCCCGCTGCCTCTCTATCCTTGGGATTATCATCCATTTCCCCCATTCTACTCAAAGTCACTAAACAACCAAACCGAAACCACCAATCCAACACTTAACCAAATTCCATCACCCCCTTCACTTGAGTTTGTATCTTGCAACTCGTGGGCCATCCAAATCCAATCCACCATATACTGGTTACTCTCACCTCCCACATCATCTCATAAACACTCACAATAAAGGTCAATACCCGAAGCCAAGCATATCTTCCCATCCAAACTCTACAACACGCAAACAGTTCACTACAATCGCTAACCGAGACCTCACTGCCTCAGTTTAGTTCCGCAACCTTGTCACCACCAAACCACCCAGTCCCGAGCATATTCCTGACCCTCAACATACCCCGGAACACCTCTACAAAATGCCTTGAGCCGAATCCATCCACAATTACCCGTCTAACCCCAACAACATCAAACTGTCCACATAACACTCCCTGCCGAGGGGTTCAGTCCTGTTCTGTCGCCTTGCCATCATCCCATCATCCCATCACCAAGGCCCGACCATCAAAGCAACCCTCAACGTGCCTATAACAACCACATAAAACACCTAGACCCGACTCCTGGTAGATCCACCCGAAATAGTCCTCAAACATTCCACTGTCCCACCAAACCGAGAACCCCATATTGTCATCCATTTTGGCGTCAACCCGAATATCCTCCACACCCGAACCACTTACCTACCCAACCCGCAACTTATATCCATCACTCTACCCTTCCCAGACCCCACCTGGTGGGAGTACACTAGGTATGTTGTAAAAATAGAAATATTCCTTACCTTAAACATAGATCTTTTTTTTTTGCGAGCCTTTGGTGAACTTTGGTCATAGTACATTAGACATTATTGGGGACCTGCACAATCTTTAACTATGTTATATGCACTTAGTGTTGTTGTACCATTAATAAAGATCATTTTACTTATCAAAAGACTGTTAGCACAAGAAAGTTGGAGGATAGAAATAACTCAGATCTACTTTTTATTGAAAGTAACATAGCCACGAGAATTGTCATCAACAGATGTCATGAGTAAGGAAGAATCTACTTTTTATTGAAAGTAACATAGCCACGAGAATTGTCATCAACAGATTTCATGAGTAAGGAAGAGTAAAGCTGACCCGTCTTATAGTCTGGATATCCAAATGATCTTCAAATATACACGCACCGTACTTGAGAAAGAAGCACAAGCTTGTTCCTGAAACTGACACATACTCCATTCTTGCAGAAGGCTTTGATGTCCAACTTTTGACGATTGATGACTCTTTTCATTTTCCTTGGGAATTTTGCTAAGGATATGGTTTTGAAAAACTTTCCTCTGAAATCTTGAAACACTAGCCTTTTCTTTTAACTTTTTTTTTTCCTTTTTAACTGACCCTCCTTTTTTAATATTTTATCAAACTTGTAAATGCCCTTCATTCAATAAGGTGGGGGAGGAGGGCAGACTCTGTATTAGCTATTATCATATTGTGGGATAGCAAATAGAACGTTTCATTTTGAGGATTCATATAGCCAAAGCTACTTGCTGGTGCAGAGTATCTTTTACATAAAGTCAGAAACAGTCCCTTTCTCGTATATGCTTGGAATACAGTGTGAACCTAGTTCGAATAGCGACACTATACTCAGAAGATCCAGCCTTGACCACCTAATTATTGGAAAAGGGATATTTATTATTTTTGAGAACTGGTAAGATGAGGAAAAGGGATATTTGACGAGTTCACTGAAGGATGGTCATTTGTGCTCGGTAATCCTGTATTAGTAGAACTGGGAGATTTCTAAAACTTGTGACCTGCTGCGCCCTATACTAATAGGACATGATGTATACTGTTAGAATCTGGGAAAACAGTTGCATCCCTTCTCTTGAACTGTTTCTAAAGTGTGATCTCTTGTGTTTATTGCAGGACTATTCCATTTGCATGGAATCTTATAACAGCTGGTTACACTGAACAAACCTTGTATGGGGTATGCTTCTTTGGCGTTAACTAATTTTCTTGGTTCTAGTTTGCATTTCACAGCTTCCTTAAAGAGAAGCCCGAGGCCCACACTTTTAACAGTTTTTTTTTTATATTTGTTGAAGTATGTGATCAACTTATTTAAAAGTTTAAGCTTTTAAGAGAGAACATACAATTTTTTACATAATTATGTGCCGGCCTGATTCTTTTTCATTGGCCAAGCACGTGGAAGTTCTTTTCGATAATTGGTGGTGGTGAGACTTGAACCCAGGACCTCTGTTGGTTTGAAATCATTTTCAAGTGTGTGACTATTTCATCTATAAAGCTTATTGTAGAGAGTACACTTTTATTTACTTAATTATATCTTCAACATTATTCTTTGTATCCTTCTCCTTGACACACCCATTATATCCAGGCAATCATCAGCACTATCGGACTTCTTTTCCTGGGGAAGCTGCTTGAGCCCATCTGGGGTTCCAGGGAATTCTTGAAGTTCATCTTTATTGTCAACTTTTTGACATCTGTCTTTGTTTTCATGACAGCCATATCATTATACTACATAACAAGACTGGAAATCTACCTGTAAGTTGCATGGACTTAATACTATCAGTGAATTACTTTGCTTGCCTGGTTACTTCCTCCTTTGCTGGTTATTATGGTAATAGCTTAGGATGAAGGAGTTAGTGGCTCAGGGTAGTTTCCCTAGGAATTAGAACTGCTTATTTTGTTTCTTGTTGTCTTCTACTTATGGATTCCCTGCTTTGTCTCTGCATAAGCCCAATTGTTAATGCTTTACTATCTTCTGTTTTTAATAGAAGTATTGCATAACTTCTGATTTACGGCTCTGCCAATCTTATTTGTTAGTTATATGCCTATTTCCGGCTTCCAAGGAGTTCTTTCTGGTTTCTTAGTTGGCATCAAGCAAATCATGCCCGACCAGGAGTTGTCTATTTTGAAACTGAAAGCGAAGGTACAAGCACTGGAATTACCAATTTAAGGCATCTCCAGACACTAATATTTGTCAAATTAAAATGTGCTCTAACATCACTTGTGATTGCTATTTGAGCTCATTGCAGTGGTTGCCTTCCCTTGCATTGTTGTTCTCAATTGCTATAAGCTTTTTCACGGCAGATTCAGTATCTTACCTTCCAACAATAGTATTTGGGACATATTTAGGCTGGATTTACCTAAGATACTGGCAGAAGAAACCAGAGACACAACTAAAGGGTGATCCAAGTGATGAATTTGCCTTCTCTTCTTTCTTCCCTGAATTTTTGAGGTATTTTCCAATTTTCCCCTCTTGCTATGGACTACTTTTCTTAATTAGTATGTGTTCCCACAATGACATCTCTTTGGCTGTAATGCAGACCAGTAATTGATCCAACTGCAACAGTAGTTGAACGGATGCTCTGTGGTAGAAGATCTGAAATTTCTAATGAGGAAAGGGGCTATACTCTAGGTGGTTCCTCATTGCCTGGTTCTGATCCCATTGAAGCATCAAGGAGGAGGTATAGTGATAAATTTTGTACTACATCTTGTCAGCGGTTTACAGAATTTCACAGTTCTGAGTTGAACATGGTTAATATATGCTCATATTCTAGAAAATTCAGTTCCTTTTCATTAGGTATATGTGTTTGAACATGTATTGATTTTTCCCCATTTATTAAAGAAGATAGATTAGCTTGGGTGCCAGATGCAGTACCACATGCCAATTCAATGTCATCGCGGACTCTTAGCAAATTCCCTTAGAAGATAAAGTTATCATTTTGATGCACAACTGTGTATTAAATTAAGCAAGTACTTCTCTAAGCAGCCACACATTCATGCTCTGGTCATTTATGAGAAAGATCTGGTAACATGTTATCTAAGAATTCAAGGATGTCTTGTCATGAATTTTGTTTTCCTGTACGCGAGAAAGCTGTAGTTAACAAAATCTTCATTTTTTGTTTTCTATTTCTATGTTTTTGTCGTAAGGAAGAGTTTCTAACATCTATTTGATGATTGTCCATATCTAAAATATTAACACCTACTTAATTTTGGACTTGGTCATAGAAGAGTGCTATCTTGTATGCAGTTAGCCCTCGATGAGAAAACTATGCCTCATATTTTATTTGAGAATTTCTAACGTTTATTCTATGATTGTTGGTCTTGGAGATAACCATGCTGCAGATCCATTACAGCAGCCCCAGCTTTAGCCTTTAGCTCAGATGTTATTTCTTTTTCTTTGTATTTGGGATTAACCCCACTTATGTAATTAAGTTGGTTAGTGTAGTGGGTTGGATCCTTTTGACTTGGTTCGTGTTACCCAATCGTATATAAGGGAACCCGGATGGTTACAGAACTGGTTGGACCTTTTTTTTTTCTTCATTTTTCTCCATTCTGAAACTATCTCTTCATTGCTCTCTCTCTCTCCTCTCTCACAAAGCCCTAATGCGTTTTCTCTTATTTTGTCCGATTTCTATGGTTGACAATAATCTTTAGTTCGATACTTAACAAGTTTCATATCGTATGACATGGTCAAATGAGAGTTTATTCTGTCAGAGCTCCACCGAAGTGAGTGAAGAACACTCACCAACCAATGAATGAGTTGTTTTGGATGCATGGACAAGAAAACAACACTTTCTATTTAACTGGAGCTCCAATAAAATGACTTTTCTAGTACATATAATTTGTAAAACATTAGGAATGTTTATTCCATTCCAGTGGACGTAAGATTGGTTAGTAAAGGACAGATTCATTTCTGTTGTGATTCTTTTGCTCTTCGTCTTGCATGCTGATATTGTATATCACAGCTGGAAGGATAATTTTTCATGTTATTGTAGGGAAGTTGATCTAGTTTGTTGTTAACCTCATAGGTTCACCTATAAATTGCAGGGAAAGAGGTGCCAGAGCACTTGAAGAAAGATTGGCAGCTGAGCGTTTGGCTGCTGGAAAGAAGGCTGAAGAATCAGAAAGAGATGCCAATGATAATGTGTAGAAGCTGGTCAATATATGTAATGCACTTTCTTTGCAGAAAGAATGTTTGTCCGCTAGAAGCTAGAAGATTGAGCACATTTTTGGCAGTGTACTCCCTTGGATTCTTGACGGAAGTTGTTTATCATTCCTATGGTGAATGTACATTTTCCCCCACCCTTTCTATATGTTGATAAAATCTCCATTGAAGAAGATCTGAACTAAGAATGCAAGAGAGAAATAGATAGTTAGCAGGAAATGAAAATATGTATGGAAGAAGAATGAAGCATATATGTTAAAACTACCTTTAACTACTTCCTAACAAAGGGTCTGTTTTGCCCTTAAACTGGACAATCATATCCTCTATTTCAATTTTTTCACAAAACACCATTATTGTTAATAAGTAGCTTAACATTACCTTCGCCATTAGCCAAGTATCTCATAAATTCTCTCCACACTAACAACTATAGCATTGATTGAGACAGTGGTCTTTCCTTTTATTTCAGCAAAAAGATTGGCCTCTTTTGTTATGGTTTTTGGGAAAACTATACTGAATAGTGAATGCCCTTAAAAGGTAAAATATTTACCCGAATATGCCCCTTTTCTTATTATTTACGTAAACTATCCATGAGCCATAAATATTTACCCGGCTGTTCTATTCCCCTAGAAACTAAAAGAGGGCCCCAATTCCACGTTCTTTCCACATCACATCAACATGGCATCCATCAATGAACCCCTTTCGTGCTGCAAAGTTTCTCTACTTGCACGTGCTTTTTAGTTATCTTCTGAATATCACTATTTGTTTTAGTGCGGTTTGGTATGATTTTTTAAAGGCCAAAAGTCTTCAATTGGAGTGTTTGGTTGATAAATTCAAAAGTGCTTTTGGAACCTCAAAATCATTTTTGAAAGAAGCTCAAAATTTGGGTTTCTTGAGTAGAGTTTTTTTTTATCTTCTACTTTTTTGTTTTTTATACAAAAACATTTTTTTTTATTGACAATCAAATACCTAACTACTTTTTAATAAAAAATCTACTTGAAAAACTATACTCCTAAAAGCTCTTTTTAATAAGCTGTACCAAACGAGTAGTTTTCTTGTTCAATGTGCCCAAACTACTTGGGAAATATTTCTTATTTTGAAAAATCATTTTACACTAATAAATGTTAATTATATTTTTATAAGAATATAGGAAAATCAAACACTAAAGTCAATAGCTTATTTATTAAAATTTAAATTAATAGAAATATATATTTTATATAAAAAGTTGCAAATAAAATAAAACTTATATCCAAAATATGACTCTATTTTTTGTATTTTGTCACAAGTAAATTTTGTTTAAATGATGAAAATTAAAGTATTAAAATTAAGCTTAAACTTTATTTATTATATTTTTTTTCTTTTAAGATAATGAACATGTCCTTTATGATATCATATCATTATATGTTATATACTATGCGCGTATCATAAATGAATGAAGAGTTTTTTCAAAAAAATTAATAGTTCTTTATAATATTTTGCCAGTATATGATATATATACCATATGTGTTACACCCCGTATCAGGGACACAAGCCCTCATATTGCGTAATTTAAACAAGGGTCTCAAGCCCGCAATACAAGCGTGCCCGTGGAATCCTTCGTCACTGTCGGCAGGCGCCAATGTAATATATATCTACATATATATATATATATATATATCATGCCCGTGGTATCCTGCATCTCGGGTACATGACTTCATGGAGAGCTAGTCCATGAAATAATAATAATATACTACATGTCCGTGGTATCCTGCATCTCGGGTACAAGTCTTCATGGAGAGCTAGTCCATGGAATAATAATAATATCATCCGGGAATTGAACCCGCATCATGGCCGCATGCCCCCGGAATCCTTCATCGGTGCACGTATCCACGGAACAATATAGTGGAAGCATACCCGTGGAATCCTTCATCACTGTCGGTATGTCCAAGTAAATTATACAACAAGATGGCCGACCCTCTAATTGAGAGACGCGGTAGCATAGAAATACAACGCTTGCACAACAAAGACTATCACAACTAGCATAGGAAATTTTAACATACTTTTAGACTTTCATTAACATGTAAAATGGATTATCATTTTATAAACTCAAGACACTTTCATTTTATGTAAAATCCGGGGATTTAACCCAAAGTACTACGTACTCCTATTCTTTGGCAATGACTCTTTTCAAATCAAGCTACCCTTCTATAAAAAAATTCATTTATACTCTCTTAACTTCCCATAAAGTCGTTATAACCAACTTCCCATAAAGCCATTATAACACTTTATGTCTTTAGAAACTACGACATTTACACACTTCAAATTAAGTGAGTATACTTTCCAAATTAATCAAACTTGCACATTTTAAATCAATTAAAGGGTACCAAAATGAAACCCAATTTCATTTAAGACATGTACGTCAACCGTACTATATATTTGTAAACATCATGCTCAAGAGATAGGGAAAGTTCCACATACTTCTTTGGCTTAATCCACTCGCTAAGTCGAATATGCCGCACGTAGAATATCAACCTATAATAACCACAACACGTCTATCAACTTCTAGTTTTCTTCGTAGAGTATTTCTAAGCATAAGGTCTCTTATTCTACGGAAAATTGGGCAGCACTTCCCCTGTTTCTACGTACTTTTCCACCTTTTTCAAGGCCCGAAATCAATAATCAAATGCCACATTTAAGGCGCAACAATTCAGCAAATCAAAGGGGATTACACGTCTAACTGAAAGTGTAAAATTCAACCCCTTAATTGTCACGACCCGACCCCGGGGCCGCGACTGGTGCCCTACCTGGGAACCCCGTTCAGGTATACATCAGAGAATAGCAGCGGAACATACACAACACATAAACATGTTTAGACAATAAACATCACAGGCTAGCCGATAAGGCCGCCTTCCATAAAATATACATAACCAAAAGTAAAGCGATAACTTTGTTCTTACAGCCCAAACCACAAATGTGACTACAGACCTCTAGGAATAACAACTGTGGCGGGACAGGACCCCGCCATACCCCTGAATGTACATAATATCTACAACATCAGGGAAAACCGTACCAAAAGACAAGCCTCCGGAGAAATGGAGCTTCTGACACCTGATCAGTGATCCTAAGAATGAGGATCCACCACCTGCTTACTGTTACACCCCGGAAATTTCCAGGATAGGTTATAAGAACGTACGTAAGAACTCAAATGTTAAGATTTGAGACGAGTAAAAATTTATCGGAATTTTGGAATTTGTCGGAAAACGAAATATTGCGACGAACGGGAGGGCGACACGTGTCACCCCCCTTAATGGCCTTGGACGAAAATGACATGGAGGAAATGGTCATTTGACCATAATTTAAAAGACCAAGTCTTGCAAAAACAATTAGCTTGACATTGTTGACTAAGTCAAATGCCACTTGGCTTGATCCTTGTGAAATGCATCCAAACCACCCATTTGTTCTAATCTTGACCCTCCATTTATTTATATAAGCTTACTAGTGCAAGACAAGGCTTAACACTTAGCAAATTTTCAAGAAAAACTTGATGGAAACATGAGGAAGCTCTCGGCCAAAGGCTAGGGTTTCAAGGAAATTTTTTCAATTGTTGTCCAATAATCTCCCCACTTTAAACCAAGGTACCTAAGGGTATTGTAAGTATATCTCAATAGAAAGATCCCGGAAAATGGTGTTTTCGTATTAGTCGCAAGGCGGAAGCTAAAGGAGTTCTTCAACTTTGAAGTTGGAACTTGAAGATAAGTTCTTCATAAGTTTCTAAGGGTTGCTTGGAATGGATTGGAACGTCGAAAAGAGGAGCTAAAGTTGCTATGGATCGACTTGTAAACTTGGATCATATTTGGGCTAAATGAGGTATAATCTTCGTTTTACTTTTGTAATTGAAGATTCCATGTTATTATAAGTTAGAAATGATCATGTGATATGTGTTATGAAGTTTGATAAGGGTTATGGAATTTTAGGAGCTCAAAACCGAAATGACATGTTTAGCCTTTTGAAATTGAAATACAATTTTGGTCGTTAATTAGAATCGTCGCATGTTACTTACTTGAAGATTATAGTAGTATAATCGATTGCGACTTGATATCATATTATGCTAACAACTTGGATTGAAATGGAAATTGGATTAGAATTGATGTTATAGTACTTCAAGTTTGCCGAATTGGCCTAGTAGTTGTGTTAGTTTGATATCGTTTGTGGGGCGGAATTTTACACGTCTAGTAGGCGTGTAATCCCCTATTGTTGATTTCATTGATTGGGCCTTAAATGTGGCGTGTTTGGTTATTGTATTCGGCCTTGAAAAAGGTGGCAAGTGAGTAGAAACAAAGGAGGTGCTGTCCGATTTTCCATAGAATTTAGAGACTTTACACTTATAATATTCTACGTTTGATGTAAGATGTTAATAGACGTACTATGGTCATTATAGGTTGACATACTACGACGCTAATTGGACTTAGCGGTGGATTAAACCAGAAGAGGTATGTGGAACTTTCTTATCTCTTGAGCATGAATAGGTTGTAAATGTATAGTACGGTAGACGTCTGAGATTTTGACAATCTAGGTCCATTTGATATCCTTGGCTTATTTTAAGAATGTCCAAGTTGATTGAGTTAGGGAATTAACTCACTTGTTAAATATTAAGGATATCTTGGCTTTCAAAAGTTAAGAGACTTTAAGTATGTTGAAAGTATTATTGATACTTGTTTTGTTGGAAAGTTTAAGTCTCTTGGTTATAAAGAAGTATGTAAGTTGCTAATGTATAAAGCTAGTATAACGGCTTTATGGGAAGTTGGTTATAATAACTTTATGGAAAGTTATAAAGAGTGGTTTACTCTAAGTAATTTAAGTATGATAAATGACTTGTTTTAATGAAAGGCAATTTGATTTTAAGGCATCAATTGCCTAAGGTTTTATAAGAAAAAGGAGTCACTTGGTTTAGAAACCTAACTTTATTTCTAAAGGTATTGTGACTTGTCTTGAAACGTAATTGCGACTTGATACTATGGTTAATAGTATCTTGGAAGTGTTATACTAAAAAGAGTCATTTGTTTTAAAGAGTAGAAGTATGTAGTACTTGGGTTAAATTCCCGGATCTTTATAAAAGACATGTTAGTGCCTTAAGTAAACTAAAATGAGAGTGTATGTGAACAAGAATAATAAGAAGTTAGGGGATTCTTAACTTGCTTATATATTGTGTGATAAGCGTGGCGCTTATGTTATGTATGATAGCCGGTTTGTGCTAGTGGTATATTATTCATTTCGGGTCATTCCAGGGTTTGTGGCATTTGCATATTCCATGGATTTGCTACCCACGACGCGAGGAATACCTCACGCGAGTCCGCGAGGGCTTACGCGGGTGAAATAGTCCCACGCGCGGATACACCTATGCGAGGAATACCTCATGCGAGTCCGTAAGGGCTTACGCGGGTGAAATAGTCCCACGCGAGAATACCTCATGCGGGTCCACGCGACCTACGGGTGAAATAGTCCTGTGTAGGATCGCTTAACGATCTGCGCGGGTGGTCCCGCTTTGATCGTGAGCTTCCTATTTTATATTGTAAGTATACTACTATTTACTCTCATTGTTAGTAAGGCAATTGTATCGTTAATCGAGTTATCATACACTGTCTCGCTTTATTTTAGACTTATGATTTCATTACGCTTCGATTTCGCCACATATTTGGTACACGCCATCGACCTCCTTGGGTGCGTTCACGCCGCAGTAGAGTACGTATTCGCGATCCTCGCTCTTGGATCACCGTCACCTATTGAAACCCATTTATTAGGAGGCTTATCCTCGGTATGGTCGGTTGTTGTACATTCAGGTATGGCGGGGCCCCGTCACTTGAGTCATATTCTTAAGTGCGTAGTCACATTTGTGGATCGGGTTGTAAGAAAAAAATGTCTTTATTTTATTTGTGTGGTTTATGAAAGGTGGCCTTATCGGCCTTTGTTGTTATTTTATGTTTAAGCTTTTAAAAGTTGTGTATGTTCCCGCTATTCTCGATGTATCGAAAGGGGTGCCTGGTAGGGCACCGCCATGCCCTGGTCGGGTCGTGACAAAAGTTGTATCAGAGCAGTTAGTCCTCGAAAAGTGTCTACAGACCGTGTCTAGTAGAGTCTTGATTATCGGTGTGTTGTGCACCACATCTATAATCAGGAGGCTGCAGGACATTTAGGATTGGTTTCCATTCTTCTCACTCTAAGATCGTGCGATAGAGCAGGTGGTTAGTCGTCTCTCCCTAACAAGTTATGTTGTTTGCATTCTGAGAAAGGCGTGATGACCAGGAAAGATTATGTGGATTGCGTATCCAGGTTGGTAATGTTTGTAGTGTAGTTGGTATTGGGACATACAACTATACAGATTTATGTATGTGGGTCACATATGTGTTGCCTAGGATGATTTTAGATTACCAGGATTTGGTAAGGACTAAATAAATACCGGGAAGGTATGAACAGTTAAGGAACTCTCATCAAGGTTTTACGTTCTAATTTGAGATAATTAGGTGATGATGAGTTGTGTGAGAATGAAATGGACCCTTAAGAGGTTAATTAAGGGACTTAATGGAAGACTATGTTAATAGATTGAGCTACGTAGTGGGATTTCGAGAGTAGTACGGGTGAGATCCGTATGGAGTAAGTATGGTTGTTGTGGACAAGACAACCCGATGATAGTATGAGAAGTTAGTGTACCCGTTTATGGAGTGTGATCAGTTGATAGTAGTCCCGCTACGTGACAGGGTCACGAGGGTACAAGCCCGAGTCTAGTTAATCGTTTTACGGGTTCGTGGACGTGTTCCACCGGAACCAGGTTGTGAGCCGGAATGGGCCTTATATTGTTTAATTTTGTAACTCCAAAGAGTGGAGGCCAGAATTAGTATGGAATTTATGTACGTATGCTAGTATAAGTTTGGAAGTACGGAAAGAGTACGACCAGTGAAAAAGAGAGCAACCAAGTGTAAAGAAATAAAGCCTGAATCCATGAGGACCTTTCGAGGTGACTACACCCGTGAGTGTTGGGTGGTAGCTGAGCGGGTAGATAATTACCGGTAACGATATAGTCGTTGGACCCTAGCAGACCTAGCAGAGCTGCTATGACAGACATCGAGGTCATTATGAGTACGGGCTAGTTGGCCTCTTGTTATGCCGACGTGATCTCTAGAGAGAGATTGATTCGGTACCAGTTTCCCGGTAAGCCGGTTATCGAGTGGAAAGGAAGAGAAGTGGTGGTAACCAGTGAATTATCCTTCCTTCTTTGGCATTGTTGATTTTAATAAGTCTGTGTGACTTGTCCATTTGAGGTAAATTGACGCTGATAGTAAGTAATAATTGAATTTGAAGGAATTTATGTTAAGTGCCCTTGGTGGTACTTGGAGTTGGTTTGGTGTGGCGGTCAAGGCCACGACCTTCCGGATAATTTCAGGAAAATGTACAAGGCAAGAATAAAATAAGTACGAGTGCTGCCGGCGGAAAGCTGAGGGCATCTTTGGTAGGTTTTGAAAATCTACATGACTTTAAGGAGGTGCGTGATGATTAGATATTTCTTTGGACCATGAGAGGACCTCGTGATTAGGGTTGTGACTCAAGGAAAGTTTAAGTAAGGAGATAAGTTCTCCCCTACGTAAAAGGACAGATTTACGTATTATGGGGTTGCGTGTACCCATGTTGTTAGACGAAGGATATGAGACTGGTAAAGTCTTCAGTATCGTCATGCCATAGGTTACAATTGTGGATAACCGTGGGAAAGTGTTGTGTCGGGGAAATTAAGAACGACGTACGAATTGGTCAGGGGAATATCATAAAGATATAAATGCAGGTTGTACGCATGTATGAAACTGTACGATTATGAATCAAGATAGAAATACTTTTGCTAATAGTAAGCCTAAGGTAAGGTTCTGACCAGATTGATAAAAGAGAATACGACTATTGTTATGTATGTTGCGAGATATGATGACCCTGGACTAGTGTAAGACCATTAGGAAATAATGGGCGATAAGAACACCTTGAGGAAAGGTGGTAGCATCGGTTACTACTGACGAGATCAAGGAAAACCTCCCCACTAAATTGTGATTGTGAAGTCTTAGCCGGGAGGCAAGCAAAGGAATCAAATCTAAGTTTAGTGACCAAGTTTGGTTGCAACAGAGAAAGGGAAACATGAACCATAGGTGAGATTAAGGATACCCGAATATTTCACAGGAATGAGAAATACTTCCAGTTATTGGAAGATAAGTTGACTCGACTACAGTTCTAACTCCTCCTGAAAGACTAGAGGGTTAGGTTATTATGATAGCACGTCGAGTGTTGGGCTAGGTTGTGTGCTGACGCAACCCGATAAGGATAGAGCCTATGTTTTCCGGTGAGTTAGGGAAGCGGGAAAGAAATTACGCCACTTCCGATTTAGAGTGGCGATTAAATCATGCCTTGAAGATTTGGGGCACGACGTATATCTGCACTTCATGTGGATATTTGTGCAGGACCACAAAGCCTCGGTATATCTGCAGACTGAGGCAGTAGAATTTGCGACAGCAATGGTGGTTAGAATTACTCAAGGATTGTGATATTGATATCCTATACCATCCGGGGAAAGCCAAGACAGTTACAGATACTCTTTGTCGTGGATCTAAGGGTAGTGCCGGATGGGCAGCAGATAGGCGGGGCGTGGTCCGTGAGATTCATCAACCCGAGCCGAGGGGTTCGATTATTTGTTTCAAGGTTAATGAAGTTTAGATCAGAGGTTGCCGAGTCTTCCGTCGTTGAGGAGGTAAAGAGGCGACAATATGAGGATCTAGTGATGATACTGATATCGAGATACGGCTCTCAGAAGAGAAGAGCTGTTTGAGTAGCAGGATGGGAGTCGTGATATGAGGATAGATTGTGTACCGGTCGCCGCAGACTAGTCGCCAGGTTTTAGGGAGGCATACAATGCTTATTGTTCTAATTGTTGGGTCGACTAAGTTGTGTCGTGACCTCGGATGTATGTACGGGTAAGATAGTAGGAAAAGGGACATAGCGGAGTTTACTGCTTAGTGTCCGAGTTAGTAGCAGGTCATGGTTGAGCACCAGAAGCCCAGTGGGCTATTGCAGGCGATTGTGTTATACCCCGTATTTCCAGAGTATGTACGTAAGGGCGTACGTATAAAAGTTTAAGCCTTAAGTAGGCAAAGGGACGAAATTTGTTCACAACTAGCGAAAAGAATTGTTTTCCGACGAAACGTTTTTCGGACTTTGCGAAGGGAAAATTACGGTTGCAACATTTATTATTTTTGCGGATTTTTCCGAGAGATGAAATATTTTGGACCAACGAGAGGGCGACACTTGTCACCCTCAAGTGGACGATTTTGTGGGCAACATTCTTGGCGTTTTTTTGGTCAAGGAGTTGGTAGGATATTTTGTGATATTTTGTGTGGTAGATGAGTAAGTGGGACCCACACACACTTGTCCAAATCTTGACCCTCCACTTGCCCACCACTTGTCTTAATCTTGGCCATTGAAAGTCCTATAAATACCCCCCCTTAGTTGAAGACTTCTTCATCGACACATAATTTCCAAGTCGTGAAAATCCTTCCTCTTTGTAGTGTTCTCGCCCAAGAGCACCCTCCTCGAGAAGGCCTTGGCGAAACATCCCCTCTTGAGAGTTGTTCTCGTAAAATACCCCTTGGTAGAAAAGTATTCTCCAAGTATTGTTACTATTCCAAAATACCTGCCCAAATACCTTGTAGTATTCCAAGGTTACCCTATACTAAAAGCCCAGAAATACTACTATACTTCCTTCAGTCACAAAACGAAACCCTAAGGAAAATCTTCACAGTTGGTTGAAGTATTAAGAAGAAGTTGCGTAGAACTTCTAAGGGTTGTTTGGAGCGGGTTGGAGCGCCCAGAGTAGGAGCTAAACGTTGCTCAGGATCGACATTTAAACTTGGATAATTTTGGGCTTATCGAGGTAAATACTCTTGTCCTTATATTGTAATTGGGAATTACATACTGTAGTTATATAGAAATGAGTATAAGATATATAGAAGGATGGTATAAGAGAAGAGAATTGGTGAAATCACATCGAAGAATATTAAAGAAGAAGATTGAACAGATTTACATAGGAATGTATTTGATGAGACTTGTGTAGTTTAACGGGTAGGGAAGTGCTGCCCGATTTTCCGTAGAATAGAGAACCCTCTGCTTAGAATATTCTACAGAGTAGTCTAGACGTTGATAGACGTATATGGCCTTTATAGGTTGAAAGTTCTGCGAGTAGCATGTTATACTTGAAAGGTGGACAAGGCTAGCCGGGTTATAGCGGTGAAGCATTTTGCTATTAGTCGATAATCGTCGCGAGGTATGTGATTCTTCCTATCCTCTTGAGCATGATATTTTAAAAGAATATATATATAGTACGGTAGACGTACGTGTGTTAACTGAACGTGGTTTTACTCCGATGTCTTTTGACTTGAGTCTAAATAATAAGAATCTTGAAGTATTTCAAAAGAATTAAGAATCGTTTTTGAAAGAAGAGTAATACTTGGTTTTAAAAGCTTAAGAGTTATACTAGCTTTATGGGAAGTTAGGTATAACGACTTAAGAGAGATAAAAGGGCAGTTTACTTAATTGTTTAGGAAAGCCTTATATTGATTTGGAAATGAGAATAAGTATCGAACAAACCACAAAGCGCTAATAAAGGGAAATGTATTGACTAATAAAGTATTATTAAAACCAGAGAAACCTCCATCCGCATAGAAGCTAAGATGAGACAAAATGATATTACATTTCCTAGATCATTACCGCTTTAATAAGATTGTTATGAACAAGAATAACCTACTCACATATAAGGCATATGTTTCTCAGTTGTTTTAAAAGAGAATTATATTATTAAATGATTAAGACTATGAACTACTTAAACCTTTCGAAAATAAGAGACTTAAGTATTTGAACTTAGGCAAACTTGAACTTTTGTAAAGGAAGGTTGTCACTTGTCTTTAAAGGGAAATTGTTTTGGTTTACTTAAAAGATAGTCACTCTATTTTAATACTACGGTATCGTGTGACTCATGTGAAAGAAACAGGATCTTTTAAAGAGATAATATATGAAGTACTTTGGGGATAAAAACCGAACTTGTTGGCATAAAATGGAAAGTACCTTGTGTGAATAACTTGACTATGTTGGTTTGTGATAGCCTTGTAATGCTTTCTTGTTGGTTTGGTAAGTAAACATGTTAGGATGCTACGTGTGTTAGTATCTTGTGATGTTTGTGTAAAGGGGTTTCCCTTGTAGTGCTTATGTTGTTTAACCAGTGGCCGTTATGTTAGTATTGCACCACTCACCCTCGACATGTTATACGGGGTTGTCGCCTCCGACGCGGGTATACCTCGTGCGATCGGGACTATGATTCGAGAATACCTCACGCGGGTCCCGGGATCTATGCGAGCTACGAGAGTTCCGTGTTAGTGTGCGGTCTATGTGGCTACGCGGTTACATGCGGCTACGCGGATCGCGAGTCCAGTCGAGAGTAGCTACCCTCGACGGAATACCTCACGCGCCTATGTGTGTGGCCTACGCGAGTGCGGGAAGTTCCAGATTAGACGCGCACATTTGATATCGCGAGTGGCGGCCGATCATGTGGCGATCTAGAAAGACCTTGTGATACGCTTTTATGGCATTGTTGGTACGTGGGTTTTAGTAGTCGGCTATGCCTTCGCACTTACCGTGACGGTTTTATTATGACACGTGGGACTCGTGTTCATGTGTATTCCTTGGATGTTTTATGTCATGGATCGCCGTGATGAGGAAGGAATTCCACCGCATGATTGATATTGTGGGCATGAGACCCATGGTTATATTTGAGTGTTAACTTTAAGGCGCGAGTCACGACTTGACATATCGCTACATATGTGTATCGTAAATTGGTTATCATATATGTCTTACATTTTATATAGACTATTTTGATTTCATTTACGATTTTCGCCACATACTTGGTACTTGTTATCGACCTCCTTCGGGCCGCGTTCATGCCGCAGTAGAGGTACACCAATGTTGATCCTCGCCATGTGGTCACAGCGTTTGGGAAGCTCCGTTTCTCGAGGCTTATTTCGATATAGTCCTGTCGTTGTAGGTACTTACATTCAGGTGGTATGGCGGGCCCCGTCCCGCCATTGTCGTTATATCTTTCTTAGGTCCAGAGTAATCGCCAGGCGTAGTTTGTAAAAGGGATGTAATCGTCGTTCAAGTTATATATGTTTAAAGGCAACTTTTCTCAGATAAACTGTTTCTCATTCATATTATTTTATGTCTTGTTTTATATTCCGCTGATTACTCTGATGTATGTCTACTTGGGTGCCCGGGTAAGGCACCAGTCACGGGCCCGGGTCGTGACAGATTGAAATCCCAACCTAGATATGAGAGGTATTTAATATGGATATTGTTACCGGGTGACATCGTACTCAGAGGAAGTGCGATTCCCTGGGGGTCATGGTAAATAGGCTGACGAAACCAGCCGTGTTCTTCCGGTTAGGACCACTTACTCGGCTGAGGTTTATGCTAGCTTTGTATAGCGAGAGATTGTGAGATCGCACGAGGTTCCTACGCTTATGATGTCGCATGATGAGATCGACATGATAACTTCCGGAGGTTTTTCGTAAGGGTTTTAGGGACACAGGTGAGTCTCGGTTCAGATTACACCTCGCACCGACGGACAAAGCGTACTATACGTGCACTCGAGGATAGGTTGCGCCCGTGTTCTTGATTTCGATATACCGGAGGGTTAATTGCCTCTTGACGTGTTACGCATTTACGATGAATACCCTTCCGCTTTGGATGGCCTGTATGAGGCCTCATGTAAGAAAGTGTAGATCGCCATTGGATGGTTCGACATAGCGAGGTTCGATTATTGGTCCGCACTTGATTCACGGGCTATGGATAAGGCGAAGCTTACCCGAAAGATTTTAGTAAGCTTAGAGTCGCAGCTTTATGCAGATAACCGACGCCGACATACGGGGTTCACCGCATCTTTGTATGAGCATTGCATGTGGCCACGTGGCATTATTGGTATGTAGGGTTGTAAAAGAAGACTATGTCGCTATCTTTAAGTTTGACTTCGTAAGAACATTCGGGGACGAATGTTTCTAAGGGGGGAAGAATGTTACACCCCGGAAATTTCCAGGATAGGTTATAAGAACGTACGTAAGAACTCAAATGTTAAGATTTGAGATGAGTAAAAATTTATCTAATTTTGGAATTTGTCGAAAACGAAATATTGCGATTTAACGGAGGGCGACACGTGTCACCCCCTTAATGGCCTTGGACGAAAATGACATGGAGGAAATGGTCATTTGACCATAATTTAAAAGACCAAGTCTTGCAAAGACAATTAGCTTGACATTGTTGACTAAGTCAAATGCCACTTGGCTCGATCTGTGAAATGCATCCAAACCACCCATTTGTTCTAATCTTGACCTCCATTTATTTATATAAGCTTACTAGTGCAAGACAAGGCTTAACACTTAGCAAATTTTCAAGAAAAACTTGATGGAAACATGAGGAAGCTCTCGCCAAAGGCTAGGGTTTCAAGGAAATTTTTCAATTGTCATTCCAATAATCCCCACTTTAAACCAAGGTACCTAAGGGTATTGTAAGTGTATCTCAATAGAAAGATCCCGGAAAATGGTGTTTTCGTATTAGTCGCAAGGCGGAAGCTAAAGGAGTTCTTCAACTTTGAAGTTGGAACTTGAAGATAAGTTCTTCATAAGTTTCTGGCGGTTGCTTGAAATGGATTGAACGTCGAAAAGAGGAGCTAAAGTTGCTATGGATCGACTTTTAAACTTGGATCATATTTGGGCTAAATGAGGTATAATCTTCGTTTTACTTTTGTAATTGAAGATTCCATGTTATTATAAGTTAGAAATGATCATGTGAAATGTGTTATGAAGTTTGATAAGGGTTATGGAATTTGCGAGCTCAAACCGAAATGACATGTTTAGCCTTTTGAAATTGAAATACAATTTTGGTCGTTAATTAGAATCGTCGCATGTTACTTACTTGAAGATTATAGTAGTATAATCGATTGCGACTTGATATCATGTTATGCTAACAACTTGGATTGAAATGGAAATTGGATTAGAATTGATGTTATAGTACTTCAAGTTTGCCGAATTGGCCTAGTAGTTGTGTTAGTTTGATATCGTTTGTGTTACACCCCGTAGTTCCAGGGTATGTATGTGAGGACGTACGTACGAGAATACGACAGTAATTTTGGAAAAGAAGAAAGATGTGATTTTTCGACGGAAAAGTTTCCGAATTTTGTGAAGGAAAAATGTTCGTTAAAGGGAATTGGATTCCCAGATTTGGTATTCGGACTTTTTGGAATATTTGAGAATTATGGGATTTTATTTCCGGAATTGGTCACGTGGGGCCCACGGGAGAAATTTACGGTTTGTGGGGCCCACTTTATTTTCAAAATTTTGGCATTACGGATATTTTGGGAAGACGAAATATTTTGGACGAGTAGGGGGGGCGACACGTGTCACCCCCATATGGCCCTATGGCCGAATTGCGACACTGACGCGTTTTATGTGGGGGACAAGTGGCAAACCACTTGTCCCATTTTTGTGGTGGACATTTGGTTGGTAGTTTACCCACACACTTGTACCCAATCCTCACCTTACACTTGCTTTAATCTTGGCCCTCGATTTCTCTATAAATACCCATTGTTGCAAGACTTATTCATCCATCACTTAGAAAGTTTCCAAGTCTTGAAAATCCCCTCCCTTTCTCTTGTGTGCTCTCGGCTTTGTCCATGATTCTTGAGCAAAAGTTGTCCAAAAATTCTTAAAGTTTTAAGTGTTCTTCCTTAGGGTGTTAGGAAGATTGTGTACCAAGAGTTGGAAAATATTTCACACCCCTAGCCTTAGATATGCCTCGGTCAAACATTGCCAAATCAGAGCCTAAGTGTTCTTCACTTTGAGTCGGATCTTGAAGAGAGTTGGTTAGAACTTCTAAGGGTTGCTTGAGGCGGGTTGAGCGTATGAATCGAGCTAAACGTTGCTCAGATCGACTTATAATCTTGGATAATTTTGGGCTTATCGAGGTAATGATCTACGCCTCTATCAGAATTGGATATTACATATTGTAGTAGTTTAGAATTGAGTATCGATATATTGGATGGATGATTATAAAGGATTGAATCAGATTTACATTGACCGTATTTACTGATGAGACTTGTAGTATTATCGCTGGCATGTTGTACACGCCCGGTTAGACGTGTAACCCCTCGAGTTGTTGGCTCGTAGCGCCTTGATAGAGGAGGAGATTTATGTGGTTGCAGGGGAGGCGCCGAATTTTCCGTAGAATATGGAACCTTGTATTTAGAAATGTTCTACGGCGGATCTAGAAGTTGATAGACGCTTGCAGTGGCCTTTATAGGTTGAAGATTACGAGTAGCGTATTCTACCGGAGGTGGAAAAGGCTAGCGTGGTTACTGATTTGGAGCGCTTTGCTAATTGTCGATAATCGCCGCGAGGTATGTGAACCTCTTCCTATCTTTTCTAGCATGATTGTGTCAACTATGTAGTACCAGAGACGACGTGCTAAAACGAATTTGGTTGTTTAAAACATAAAGTGTTATAACACTTTATGGGAAGTTTGTTATAACAACTTTATGTAGGTAAAGAAATGGTTTGTGGTTTTTAAAAGATAAGAGACTTAACTTATAAATGACTTGATGTGAATTATTAAGGACTTGGTTTGTGTTAAAAAGTTGTGAAACCGCATTTATGAGAAATGGGTAATTGGGTTTTAAAAGGAATAAGTTATATTGATTTGGAAATAAGAATAAGTATCGAAAAACCATCGCTGCGTTAATAAAGGAAAATGTATTGACTAATTAATTATTATTAAAACCAGTAGAAACCTCCATCTGCATAGAAGCTAAGATAAGACAAAATGGTATTACATTTCCTAGATCATGGCTACTTTAATAAGATCATTAATAACAAGTATTGAATTTTCTTAAATTCCAAAGTAAGGAACTTGATTTCTAAAAGAAAAGGAACTTGAGGAATTGAAGAGTTTTTGGTTTAAAAGAAGGAATGGTTTTGTCTTAAAATGGTTTAAAAAGAAGACATGGTTTTGTCTTAAAATGGTTTAAAAAGAAGGCATGGTTTTCTCTTAAATTGGTTTTAAAAGAAAGCATGGTGTTGTCTTGGCTTATTTCAAAAGAAGGTGTGGAAATGGTTTTGGTTTACTTGAAATGATAATTACTCTATTTTTGATACTATGGGTATCGTATGACTTTTGTAAAAGAAAGGATCTTTTGAAAGAATTTAAGCACGTAGTACTTTAGTGGTTGAAACCGGATTGTTGGCACAAAATACGAGTACTGAGTTTATATAAATGGTGAACCAATTTGTTGTAAATAAAATGAAAGTCTACGAGCACGTTGAACTTGCCCATGCTTGATGTGATAGCCTTTGTTGTGCAAGTGTTTTGATTCTCGCTACCGAGTCTCTCATGGAGGCCGGCTTATCCGTTGATTGATGGACATCGACATCGATGGGTGGCCCACGGGCATGCTTCCACCAGAGTGTTGTCTTGTTATATCCTCGACCCATCGACACGTTGGGTGGCCCACGTATGGTTCCATTAGATTGTTGTTCCATGGACTAGCTTCCACGAGGTTTACCGACGGCTCGTATCCGTAGTTAGCCCTCGTACTTGCCTGGCCGTTGCCGATGCAGTTGGTTCCGGTAGTTGACTTTCGTACTTGCCCCGATCGCTTCGATAGTGTCATTCCATGGACCACTCCACGGGTTTTACCGATTCGCCTCGGTATCCGTGGTTGGCTCGACTTGCCCCTGGCCGTGGTGATTCGGCTTTGGTATCCGTAGTTAGCCTTCGTGACTTGCCCTGCTCGCCAGTGGCGGTCTCGTGATCACGACCTTGGTATCCGTAGTTAGCCCTCAGACTTGCCCCATCATCGACGTGACGCAGCTTTGATATCCGTAGTTGGCTTCGACTTGCCGCGGTCGCCTTCGTGATATGGTTATATAGTATTGTTAGTACGGCTTTGGTATCCGTAGTTGGCTTCACTTGCCCGCCTGGCCATTGATGACGCGCTTTGGTATCCGTAGTTAGTCTTCGCACTTGCCCCATACGGCTTTTATGACACGTGGACCGTGTTCAAGTGTACTTTGGTGTTGTTATATCATGATCGCCGCGGTGAGAAAGGAATTCGCGCATGATTGATGTTGTGGGCGTGAGACCCATTGTTATATTTGGAGTGATGACTTTGAGGCATGAGTCCTCGACTTGACACGATCGCCATATGTCAGGTAATCGTAGTTTGGTTATCATACATGTCTCTGCTTTATATAGACTATTATGATTTCATTTACTGATTTTCGATTCACATACTTGGTACCTATCAGATCGACTCCTTCGGGCCGCGTCATGCCGCAGGTAGGTACACCGCTTGTTGATCCTCGCCATAGGATCACGCCAAAGATTCGGGAAGCTCCGTTTCTCGGAGGCTTATTCGTATAGTCCCCGTCGTTGTAGTACTTACATTCGTGGTATGGCGGGGCCTGTCCCGTCGTAGTTGTGGTTACATTCTTAGAGGTCTGTAGTACTGTTGTGGGCAGGGTTTGTAAAGGATATAACTGTTCAGGTATATATATGCAGAAAGGTAACCGTTTTGGTTAGCCTGTTTCTTATTTTGTCTTGATTCATGCTTAAGTTTTTATTTCCGCTGATTTTCTCTGATGTTGTATCACTAGGGTGCCCGGGGTAAGGCACGACCACGCCCGTGGTCGTCATGACAAAAGTCGACGTGAGCGCTTAATCCTGAAAGTGTCTGCACTGCGGTTCAGTGTAGTCTTGATTATCGGTGTGTTGTGCACCACATCTATAATCAGGAGGCTACAAGATATTTAGGATTGGTTTCCATTCTTCTCACTCTGATATCGTGCCTTAGAGCTGTGGTATAAGTTGGACTCCCTCTGGCGTATTCTTATGTACCCTCTACGCAAGGCAACCAGGGCCCAGATGGGCAAGACAGCAGAGGGAGCTGCGAGTAGAGCACATAGGGTTACGTGGGCACAGGCCAGGTCATTACCTGAGATAGTACTTCAGACGACGAGTTTTATGACGCCGCTAGCCCCAGCAGAGTTTAGAGCGGCAACAGTTTCTACTGAGGCCATGATACCTGGGTCTCCAGTTCCACGACCAGGAGTCGAGGATATGAGTTAGAAGGAGATGGCCAAGTTACTAGCTAGGGTCGTGGCGAGATATGAGGACGGACGGGAGCCGGTGGTTCCAGCAGTACCAGTGATTCACCCTAGATCCGATAGTCTGAGACTTCGGGATTTCTTGAGTTGCGATTCGCGAGTTCTATGGATAGAGAGTCGAGGATGGTCCTCGTGGTGTCGTGCTAGTTTGGGAGATTGTTATACTTGCGCCGCCGAGCCACGTGATGGGAGGATGTCCAAGTAGAGGGATACAAGAGGATGACTCACCCACCGGCCGGGCCATGTTCGGGCTTGTTTGGGAGAAGGGGGTGTTAGTCAGATGAGGTCACCCCACCTCGGTATGGCCGTTGTGGTAGGTGTTCTTATGGGGAGTGTCGACTACTGACACTTTATTATGCGGCGACAGGGCCATTTTATGAAATTGTCCACCGCAGTGGCGCGGATGTTACGACTTAGCCTTCGGATCGGTGGTTCATCACCTTCTCAGAGTTATCGTCCAGCAGAGCAGATTTGATTAGGCGACAAAGGAAAGTGAGACAATGAGTTACAGAGATATCTTGACCTTAAGAGACTTGTTTATGTCGTTATGGTAGATACACGTGGAGTGCTATGTTCGGTTAGCATTGTGTAAGTTGTGATTAGAAAACATGGGTAGTTGAAAAGGGTAAGTCCGGGACGAGAAACGGGAGCCTTAAAATTTATAATACTGGGACCTTGGATGCAAGCGCCGCTTGAGTGGATGATTTTACGGTTGGTCTTTGTCGAAGTACTTGGTATGCGTGAAATATGTTGTGGATAATTCCATGGGTAGTGTGAGATGGAAGTGGTAGCTTTCGTGACGTGAATTAGTAAGATTGTTCGGATCGGGAACGAGAGTTTGGCGCGATCGCTGGTTGAGGCCATATTGCGGGTCAACCCGCAGCTGGAATGAGTGGGTCAGTTCGAGGTGGTCCCGCCAGTGGTAGGTCACGAGGGCGCTAGGCCCAAGTTTAGGTAACCATCGCACGAGTTCGTGGACGTTCGACCAGATCGGATCGTGAAGGCCGGAATGGCCTTAAGCGGAATGAGAGGCTTGTAGATGACCAAGTTTGAGGTAGTGACTCGAGGTTTTGGAACAAGCGATGATCGAGTATGGTACGTGTACTAGAGAGTTCGTGTACGAGAAGGGTATGACGACGAGTAAGGAAAGAAGTGAACGTGTTAACGTAATAAAGGAGATCATTTTGGTGAAGTGAAGATGCGAAGGGAGTATCCTTTAGACCATGAGTGGAAGCTTTTGTGTTGTTATACACGTTAGAGGTGATTCCTCGTTGGCTTGGATTGAGTTTTGCGCGTATGATTAGACTATGGCCATTGGTGGCATGATTGGTTTGGTAAGTATAGTAGTGAAGACTATACCGGCGCAGGTATGTTTTGAGACTTAGAAGAACATTCGGACGAATGTTTCTAAGGAAAGAATGTTACACCGTAGTTCCGTGGTATGTATGTGAGGGCGCACGTGCGAGAATACACGAATTTTGGAAAAAGAAAGATGTGAATTTTCGACTAAAAGTTTCGAATTTTGTGAAGGAAAAATGTTCGTTAAAGCGGAATTGGATTCCCGATTTGGTATTCGGACTTTTGGAATATTTGAGAATTATGGGATTTTATTTCCGAATTGGTCACGTGGGCCCACGGAGAAATTTACGGTTTGGGGCCCACTTTATTTTCGGATTTTGGCATTACGGATATTTTGGGAAGACGAAATATTTTTGGACGAGTAGGGGGGCGACACGTGTCACCCCATACGGCCCTATGGCCGAATTCGAGGACACTGACGCGTTTTATGAGGGGACAAGTGGCAAGCCACTTGTCCCATTTTGTGTGGACATTTGGTTGGTAGTTTACCCACACACTTGTACCCAATCCTCACCTTACACTTGCTTTAATCTTGGCCTCGATTTCTCTATAAATACCCTTGTTGCAAGACTTATTCATCCATCACTTAGAAAGTTTCCAAGTCTTGAAAATCCTCCCTTTCTCTTGTGTGCTCGGCTTTGGCCATGATTCTTGAGCAAAAGTTGTCCAAAAATTCTTAAAGTTTTAAGTGTTCTTCCTTAGGGTGTTAGGAAGATTGTGTACCAAGAGTTGGAAAAGATTTCACACCCTAGCCTTAGATATGCCCTTGTCAAAACATTGCCAAATTGTAGCCTAAGTGTTCTTCACTTTTGGAGTTGGATCTTGAAGAGGAGTTGGTTAGGAACTTCTAAGGGTTGCTTGAGCGGGTTGGAGCGTAAGGAATGGAGCTAAACGTTGCTCAGATCGACTTATAATCTTGGATAATTTTGGGCTTATCGAGGTAATGATCTACGCCTCTATCAGAATTGGATATTACATATTGTAGTAGTTTAGAATTGAGTATCGATATATTGGATGGATGATTATAAAGGATTGAATCAGTATTTACATTGACCGTATTTACTGAGACTTGTAGTATTATTGTGGCGATGTTGTACACGCCAGGTTAGGCGTGTAACCCCTCGAGTTGTTGGCTTGGTAGCGGGCCTTGATAGAGGAGGAGATTTATGTGGTTGCAGGGGGGGAGGTGCTGCCGAATTTTCCGTAGAATATGGAACCTTGTATTTAGAAATGTTCTACGAAGGGATCTAGAAGTTGATAGACGTTTTGTGGCCTTTATAGGTTGAAGTACTACGAGTAGCGTATTCTACTTGGAGGGTGGAAAAGGCTAGCAGGGTTACAGTACTTTGGAGCGTTTTGCTAATTGTCGATAATCGTCGCGAGGTATGTGAACCTCTTCCTATCTTTTCTAGCATGATTGTGTCAACTATGTAGTACGGTAGACGTACGTGTGCTAAACGAATTTGGTTGGTTTAAAACATAAAGTGTTATAACGACTTTATGGGAAGTTTGTTATAACAACTTTATGTAGGTAAAGAAATGGTTTGTGGTTTTTAAAAGATAAGAGACTTAACTTATAAATGACTTGATGTGAATTATTAAGGACTTGGTTTGTGTTAAAAAGTTGTGAAACCGCATTTATGAGAAATGGGTAATTGGGTTTTAAAAAGGAATAAGTTATATTGATTTCGGAAATAAGAATAAGTATCGAACAAACCACTGCAGCGTTAATAAAGGAAAATGTATTGACTAATTAATTATTATTAAAACCAGTAGAAACCTCCATCTGCATAGAAGCTAAGATAAGACAAAATGGTATTACATTTCCTAGATCATGGCTACTTTAATAAGATCATTAATAACAAGTATTGAATTTTCTTAAATTCTAAAGTAAGGAACTTGATTTCTAAAAGAAAAGGGACTTGAGGAATTGAAGAGTTTTTGGTTTAAAAGAAGACATGGTTTTGTCTTAAAATGGTTTAAAAAGAAGGCATGGTTTTGTCTTAAAATGGTTTAAAAAGAAGGCATGGTTTTCTCTTAAATTGGTTTTAAAAGAAAGCATGATGTTGTCTTGGCTTATTTCAAAAGAAGGTGTGGAAATGGTTTTGGTTTACTTGAAATGATAATTACTCTATTTTTGATACTATGGGTATCGTATGACTTTTGTAAAAGAAAGGGATCTTTTGAAAGAATTTAAGTACGTAGTACTTTAGGGTTGAAACCCGAATTGTTGGCACAAAATAGGAGTACTTGAGTTTATATAAATGGTGAACCAATTTGTTGTAAATAAAATGAAAGTCTATGAGTACGTTGAACTTGCCCATGCTTGATGTGATAGCCTTTGTTGTGCAAGTGTTTTGATTACGTACCGAAGTCTCTCGATGAGGGTCGGCTATCTAGTTGATTGATGGACATATCGACACGATGGGTGGCCCACGCATGCTTCCACTAGAGTGTTTTCTTGTTATATCCTTGGACTCATCGACACGTTGGCCCGCGGTATGGTTCCATTAGGATTGTTGTTCCATGGACTAGCTTCCGTGAGGTTTCTCGATTTGGCCTTGTATCCGTAGTTAGCCCTCGTACTTGGCCGCGTTCTTGATGCAGTTGGTTACGGTAGTTGGCTTTCGTTGCCCCGTCAGTTCTTGATAGTGTCATTCCATGGACCCTCCACGGGTTTTACCGATTCGACGCGTATCCGTGGTCGCTTTGTACTTGCCCGGCCGTGGTCGATTCGGCCAGTATCCGTAGTTAGCCTTCGCACTTGCCCCGTTCGGTTTGTGGCGAAGTCTCGTGATCACGACCATGGTATCGGTAGTTAGCCCTCGATTGCTCCCATCGACGTGATCGCGCCGCGTATCCGTAGTTGGCTTTTGTACTTGCCCGTCGCCTTCGTGGTATGGTTATATAGTATTGTTAGTACGCTTTGGTATCCGGTAGTTGGCTTTCGTACTTGCCGGCCGATTGATGATGCGCTTTGGTATCTGTAGTTAGCCTCGTACTTGCCCCATACGGTTTTATGACACGGTGGGACACAGTGTTCAAGTGTACTCTTGGTGGTATTTGTTATATCATGATCGCCAGTGAGAAAGGAATTCCACGCATGATTGATGTTGTGGGCGTGAGACCCATTGTTATATTTTGAGTGATGACTTTGAGGCGTGAGTCACGACTTGACATGTTGCTCATATGTCAGGTATGTAGTTTGGTTATCATACATGTCTCCGCTTTATATAGACTATTATGATTTCATTTACGATTTTCGCCACATACTTGGTACTGTTATCGACCTCCTTCGGGCCGCGTCACGCCGCAGTAGAGGTACACGATTGTTGATCCTCGCTCATAGGATCACGATTCGTCACAGGAAGCTCCGTTTCTCGAGGCTTATCTTTGATATAGTCCCTGTCGTTGTAGGTACTTACATTCGAGAGGTATGGCGAGGCCTGTCCCCATCGTAGTGGTTACATTCTTAGGTGCAGAGTAATGCAAGTGTGGCGGGGTTTGTAAAGGATATAACTGCTCGTATATATATGCGAGAAAGGTAACCGTTTTGGTTAGCTTGCTTTCTTATTTTGTCTTGATTCATGTTTAAGTTTTTATTTTGATTTTCTCGATGTTGTATCACCAGGTGCGGGGTAGGCACGATCCACGATCCCGGGTCGGGTCGTGATTTAATGGCGGAATTTTACACGTCTAGTAGGCGTGTAATCCCTATTATTGATTTCATTGATTGGGCCTTAAATGTGGCGTGTTTGGTTATTGTATTCGCCTTGAAAAGGTGGCAAGTGAGTAGAAACAAAGGAGGTCTTTGTCCGATTTTCCGTAGAATTTAGAGACTTTACACTTATAATATTCTACGTTTGATGTAAGATGTTAATAGGCGTATTTATGGTCATTATAGGTTGACATACTACGACGCATTTAATCGACTTAGCGGTGGATTAAACCAAGAGGTATGTGAAACTTTCTTATCTCTTGAGCATGAATAGGTTGTAAATGTATAGTACGGTAGGCGTCAAGATTTTGACAATCTAGGTCCATTTGATATCCTTGGCTTATTTTAAGAATGTCGAGTTGATTGAGTTAGGGAATTAACTCACTTGTTAAATATTAAGGATATCTTGGCTTTCAAAAGTTAAGAGACTTTAAGTATGTTGAAAGTATTATTGATACTTGTTTTGTTGGAAAGTTTAAGTCTCTTGGTTATAAAGAAGTATGTAAGTTGCTAATGTATAAAGCTAGTATAACGGCTTTATGGGAAGTTGGTTATAATAGCTTTATGGAAAGTTAAAAAGAGTGGTTTACTCTAAGTAATTTAAGTATGATAAATGACTTGTTTTAATGAAAGGCAATTTGATTTTAAGGCATCAATTGCCTAAGGTTTTATAAGAAAAAGGAGTCACTTGGTTTAGAAACCTAACTTTATTTCTAAAGGTATTGTGACTTGTCTTGAAACGTAATTGCGACTTGATACTATGGTTAATAGTATCTTGGAAGTGTTATACTAAAAAGAGTCATTTGTTTTAAAGAGTAGAAGTATGTAGTACTTGGGTTAAATTCCCGGATCTTTATAAAAGACATGTTAGTGCCTTAAGTAAACTAAAATGAGAGTGTATGTGAATAAGAATAATAAGAAGTTAGGGGATTCTTAACTTGCTTATATATTGTGTGATAAGCCGGTAGCGCTTATGTTATGTATGATAGCCGGTTTTGTGCTAGTGGTATATTATTCATTTCGGGGTCATTCCTCGGGTTTGTGGCATTTGCATATTCTGTGGATTTGCTACCCACGATGCGAGGAATACCTCATGCGAGTCGCGAGGCTTATGCGGGTGAGATAGTCCCACGCGGCGGATCTGACCTATCGCGAGGAATACCTCACGCGAGTCCGTGGGGCTTATGCGGGTGAAATAGTCCCATGCGAGGAATACCTCATGCGGGTCCACGCGACCTACGCGGTGAAATAGTCCCAGTGTAGGATTGCTTAATGATCTGCGGGTGGTCTGCTTTGATCGTGAGCTTCCTATTTTATATTGTAAGTATACTACTATTTACTCTCATTGTTAGTAAGGCACCGTTGTAATCGTTAATTGAGTTATCATACTGCTCTCGCTTTATTTTAGACTTATGATTTCATTACAAGATTTCGGGCCACATATTTGGTACATGTCAGATCGACTCCTTCGGGTGCGTTACGCCGCAGTAGAGTCTGTCTTGATCCTCGCTCTTGGGATCACCGTTCGCTATTGAGAAGCCCGTTTATTAGGAGGATTATCCCCGTATGGTCGGTTGTTGTACATTCAGGGTATGGCGGCCCCGCCCCGTCATGAGTTATTCTTAGAGGTCTGTAGTCACGTTTGGATTGGGTTGTAAGAAAAAAATGTCGCTTTATTTGTGTAGTTTACGAAAGGTGGCCTTATCGGCTAGCTCGTTGTTATTTTATGTTTAAGCTTTTAACATTGTGTATGTTCTGTCACGCCCGAACCCCGAGCTAGGATCGGTGCCTACACAGGCACCCTTCTACCTTAACAACTAAGTAAACTGCGGAAATTAAATAACACCTCTTTTTTTTTTAAAACCAATCGTACGTGCAAGGGAAAAGCCGACAAGGCTGCCATATAATATACATAACAAAAGACACTACACCGTACATGAGTCCAATCTGTTATACCCCGTATTTCCAGAGTATGTACGTGAGGACGTACGTAGAGAAATTTGAACTTTAAAGTGGCTTTGCCGATTTTATTTGTGCACAACACCCGGTTAGGGTCGTTTTTCGACGAAACGTTTTACAAGACTTGCGCAGGGAAAATTCCGGCTATGTCATTTCTAATTTTTGCGGATTTTTCCGAGAGACGAAACACTTTGGACCAACGGGAGGGCGACACTTGTCACCCTCTCATTGGAAGACGTCTTGGGCGGTGGAGTGGACGAATGGGTTGGCTTTTTGTCTTGGTGTTGGTAGGATATTTTGTGGTAGATGGATAAGGTGCACTTGGCAAGATCTTGGCCCTACACTTTCCTTGCACTTGGCAAGATCTTGGCCATTGGTTGGCCTTGGCTTGTCCTATAAATACCCCCCCTTTTGGAAGACTTCTTCATCCATTCCTAAAATATTTCTAAGTGTTAAAATCCTCCTCCTCCGCTGTGTTGAGTTGGCGAGCCCTCTCCCCCATCAGTCGAGAGTAGGCCGAGGTATACACCCCCTAGCCTAGTTGTTTCGTATAATACCCCTCCTCATGGTGCTAGCCGGGTACCCCTAGCCTAGTTGTTTCGTATAATACCCCTTGTGGTGTTGTCTCGTATAAATACCCTCCTCTTGGTAGAAATACTCTCAAAAGTATTACATTATACCCAAATTACCTTAGCCAGATACCTTGTAGTATTCTAAGGTTATACCTATACGAAAAGCCCCGTAATACTATTATACTTTTCGTCAGTCACAAAACCGAAACCCTAAGGAAAATCTCCGTAGTTAGTTGGAGTATTGTGTAGAAGTTGGTTAGAACTTCTAAGGGTGGTTTGGAGCGGGTTGGAGCGCACGGAGTTGGAGCTAAACCTTGCTCGGGAGCGACATCCGTACTTGGATAATTATGGGCTTATCGAGGTAATTATCTCCCCTATCAGAATTGGAGATTACATGTCAGGAATATATAGTTGAAGTATACTATATATAGAACTGAACATAGCTTTGTGGCAATGTCTTTGGACTTAAGCTGAATTTAAAGAAGAGAATCGAATCGTAATTACGTAGACGGTATTACATGAGACTTGTGTAGTTTGTGGTGGAAGGTGCGATTTCCGTAGGATCTTGTATCTAGATTTATTCTACCGAGTAGTCTAGACTTTGATAGACTTGTATAACCTGTATAGGTTGAATGTTCTGCGAGTAGCGTGTACTTGAGAAGTGGACGAGGCTAGGGTTATAGCCGTGAGCGATTTGCTAATAGTCGATAATCGTCGCGAGGTATGTGAACCTCTTCCTATCTCTTCTAGCATGATATGTGTATAACTATGTAGTACGGTGAGCGACGTGTGTTAATTGAACGTGGTTGTGCGCAATGTCTTTTGACTTAAGCCCGAATAATAATAATCTTGAAGTAGTTCAAGAGAATTAAGAACTGTTTTTAAAAGAAGAGTAATACTTTGTTTTAAAAGCTTAAGAGTTATACTAGCTTTATGGGAAGTTAGGTATAACGGCTTAAGAGAGATAAAACAAATGATTTATTTATTTTAGAAGTTAAGAGACTTGATCTTGTAAGATAAGAGACTTAACTTAAATAAATTATATGAATTTTGTGTGAAACCTCATTCGTGAGTAATAAGTACTTGATTTTTGAAAGGGATAATGTTTTACTGATTTCGGAAATCAGAATGTGTATCGACAAACCACTGCAGCGTTAATAAAGGGAAATGTTTTGATTAATGAAGTATTAATAAAACCAGTAGAAACTTCCATCTGCATAGAAGCTAAGATGAGACAAAATGATATTTCCTAGATCATGGCTGCTGTAATAAGATTTTTATAAACAAGAATATCCTACTCACATATAAGGCTTATGTTTCTTAGATGGTTTAAAAGAGAATTATATTCTTAAATGAATAAGACTATGAACTACGAAACCTTTCTAAATAAGAAACATGAACATTTGAAATTAGGCAAACTTGGACGTTTGGAAAATAATGTTGTTACTTGATTTTACAAAGAGAAGTGTTTTGATTTACTTCAAAAGATAATCACTCTATTTTCATATACTACGGGTATGGTGTGACTTTTGTGAAAGTAACGTATCTTTTAAAAAGAGTAATGTATGAAGTACTTTGGGGATAAAAACCCGATCTTGTTAATCATATAGTAGAAAGTGCCTTGTGTGTATAACTTGATTGTGTTGGGTTGTGATAGCCTTGTAATACTTTCTTGTTGATTTGTTAAGTAAACATGCTAGGATGCTACGTGTGTTAGTATCTTGTGATGTTTGTGAAAAGGGGTTTCCCCTCGATTGCGCTTAAATTGTTTCACTATCAGCCGATATGTTGGTATTATACCACTCACCTTGACTTGTTTAGGAGGTTAAGCGCCTCCGACGCGGGTAAACTCAGCGGGTCCTGGACCTATGATTCGAGGATACCTCACGCGGTCCTGAGGGCCTATGCGCGGCTACGAGAGTTCAGAGTTAGTATCGTCCTTTATGGGCACGCGGTCTATGTGCCACGCGATCGCGAGTCGAGCGGACGCCGGGAGTAGCTACCGATGCGGGTTATACCTCACGCAGCCTATGAGATTGGCCTATCGCGAGGCTGCGGAAGTTCGTGGCTAGACGCGACATTAGATCTGCGCGAGTGGCGGCCTTTGATCATGTGATGATGCAGACAGATCTCATGATCTGATTTATGACCTTGTTGGTATCGCTGGTTTTAGTAGTCGGCTATGCCTTCGTACTTACCCCGTGACGGTTTTATTATAACACGTGGGACACGTGTTCATGTGTTCCTTGGTGCTTTCATATCATAGATCGCCGCGATGAGAATGTGTTCCACGCACAATTGATGTTGTGGCGTGAGACCCATTGTTATGTTTGAGTGATGACTTGAGGCGTGAGTCACGACTTGACATGATCGCTATTTATTGTAAATCGTAGTTTGGTTATCATACATGTCTCTGCTTTGTATAGACTACTATGATTTCATTCTGATATTTTCGATTTCACATACTTGGTACTGTTGTATTGACCTCCTTTCGGGCTGCGTTCATGCCGCAGTAAAGGTACACCGCCGTTGATCCTCGCTCTTGGAGTCACGATTCGGCGTTAGGAAAGCTCCGTTTCTCGAGGCTTATTCGTATAGTCCCCTGTTGTAGGTGCTTACATTCGAGGGTATGACGGCCCTGTCCGTCGTTGTTGTCATATCATTCGTAAGTGCATGTAATCTTTGTGTGGTTTGTAAAAAGGATTAAACTGTTCATTTTGAAAGAGTTGTTATTTATATATATGCCGAAAGGCAACTTTTCTTCGAAGACGTGTTTCCTTTGCATTATTTCATATTGTGTTTTATGTTCTGATTACTCGATGTTGTATCACTAGGTGCCCGGTAAGGCACGATCACGCCCAGTTCGGTCGTGACAAAAGTGGTATCGAGCGATTAATCCTCGGAAAGTGTCTACGCATCAGATCCAAGAGTCTTGATTATCGGTGTGTTGTGCACCACACCAATAATCAGGAGGCTATAGGATATTTAGGATTGGTTTCTATTCTTCTCACTCTGAGATCGTGCCTTAGAGCTGTGTTGAAAGTTGGACTCTCTAAACGTATTTCTTTCCCTTACCGTTATGCCTCCGCGTAGGGCAACCCGGGCCCAGAGGGCAAGGCGTAGGAGGCTGCGAGTAGATCTGAGGGTTACGTGGCACAGGCCCAATCATTACCTAGGTAATGCTTCATTCGAGGATTTCTGCGGCGTCGCTAGCCCCAAGAAAGTTTAGCACGGCGCGGCAATTCCCATCGCGCCATGATATTTGAACCTTCGCCACGACCAGAGCAGAGAATATGGATTGCAAGAGGCGACTGTTACTAGCTATGGATTTGGCTACGGAGAGTATACCGACGCACGCGAGTCTTGATGGCTATCTAAGAGAGGGTCGTGCAAGAGTAATTCTTGATTAGGCTTGAGCATGGCACGTATGCGGGCTTATGCGCATCGGTAGAAACGTAGAGATCGACGGGTTAACAAGGGCGAGAAGAGACGAGCAACAAGGTCCTTTGGTAACCTTCGAGGCGAGTCACCTCACCAGTGGATTAGATATGCACATCCACCAGTGCAGAGAGGTCCTCCACGGATTTCAGGACGTTCGGGGTATGCAGGAGTTGGTCAGAGCTCCAGGGCTTCCGATTCACGCAGGCGACGCCATCCCGGGAATGTCGTCTTTAGTTGGTACTTGTTGTACCTATGACCGTCGGTCCGATGTCGAAAGAGTGTCCTAGTAGGAGGACTTAGCCTTGAGGATCGGTAGTTCGTCACCTTCCTTAGCTGCGCGCCTAGGCGGCGTTTGATTAGAACGACTAGGAGTGAAGCGGAGATGCAGCATATCTTTAACCCTCTAGAGTTTTGTTTATGTGATAAGGTGAGTATACCTTAAGTGCTATGTTCTGATAGCAGTGTGTTAGTTGTGATTAGAAATCATGGTGGGTTAGCAGAGTAAGATTTTGGGGATAGAAGGTGTGAGCCTTAGAGTGTTAGACCTAGAGCCCTTAGAGGGAAGGCCAGCGGGAGCAAAGGTGTAGTGTTTTGTGTGATCCGTATCGGAGTGCATAGTGCCCGTGAGCTATGTTTGGGATAGGTCCCAAGTAGTGTGAAATGAAAGAGGTAGTTGAGCTAAGAAGACCGCCAGGTTTTCGTAACGTGGATTAGTGAAATTGTTAGGATCGGGAGCAAGTGTTTTACGCGAGTGGGTCGGGTTGAGGCCATGCTACGGGTCAACCCGCGACTTTTTATGGCGGGTCAGTTTGTGGTGGTCCCGCCAGTGGTAGGTCACGAGGGTGTTAGGCCCAAGTTTAGTTAACCAACAGTCGAAGTTCGTGGATGCGTTCGACGATGAGTCGGGCGATGGGCAGCCCATCGTGTTCTTGATCAGACCGTTCACTCGGCGATGTTGATTTATCGAAAGGTTGTAAGGTCGCACGGTGCCTACCTTCACCTTAAGGCGGACGATGAAGCCCGAGTTGTGGCTATTTTCGTTTTCTAAAAGTCTTACGAGCAGGTTAGGAACTCGTGAGACTCGAATCGCATTCGCCCTCGGCGATGTTTGGATTTGAGGTAGTTGGGGGATTGTTGTCTCTGTGGAGGAGTGTTTAAGCTACCATTTCGGTGTTCGGATGTCGCCTTATGAAGCCTTGTAGGGCGGATGTGTAAGTTGCCGGGTCGATTGGTTCGATCTTTGGCAAGAGTTGAATAGTTAGTTCAGGCTTGTTCCAGCAGATGTGGATAGTGTGACGAGTTTTGGAAAGCAGAGGTAACTTAGCGAGTTACTTTGGGCCTTTTTGAGTTCATGTGAGAATAGGCGGTTGCCTATATGTTAGCATTTGCCGTCCGATTTAGAGGCGACGTCCGATCTTCGTATTGTTATGTTCGGTGGCGTATAAAGAGGCCAGAGCCTCTATCACGGGAACAGACCCGAACCGTGGCTCTCCGTATGGCACATCCTGAGAAGGGCCGTAGGGCATGCCTCAGGGATCGCAAGCAGCCCGGTACCATTTGTTGGGTCGCCTGAGAAGGTTAATGCCTCAGGCAAAGTGACAAAAGTGGTATCAGTTAATGATGACCACGTTAGAGATAGTAACCCCGAGTTTTGGAAACTGAAGCAGTATCAGTTATGAGGAAGAGTTCGAGGGTACGAGAAGGTACGACACGTAAGGGAAGAAACGAGCATGTATGGCGAGCAGATGTGATCATTTCTTTTGTAGGAGAAGGTGCGAAGGAAGTATATTTTAGACCTCGGGTAAGGGTTTGTGGTGATGTTAGAGGTGTTTCCTCGTGGACTTGGATGTAAGTATTTGCGTAGTTGTTTCTGTGGCCAGGTGTGGCAGGTTTGTTCTCGTAAGTATAGTAGTGAAGACTATACTGGCGCACGTTTGTTTTGAGACTTAGAAGGAACATTCGGGACGAATGTTTCTAAGGAGGGGAGAATGTTATACCCCGTATTTCCAGAGTATGTACGTGAGGACGTACGTAGAGAAATTTGAACTTTAAAGTGGCTTGGCCGATTTTATTTGTGCACAACACCCGGTTAGGGTCGTTTTTCGACGAAACGTTTTACAAGACTTGCGAAGGGAAAATTCCGGCTATGTCATTTCTAATTTTAGCGGATTTTTCCGAGAGACGAAACACTTTGGACCAACGGGAGGGCGACACTTGTCACCCTCTCATTGGAAGACGTCTTGGGCGGTGGAGTGGACGAATGGGTTGGCTTTTTGTCTTGGAGTTGGTAGGATATTTTGTGGTAGATGGATAAGGTGCACTTGGCAAGATCTTGGCCCTACACTTTCCTTGCACTTGGCAAGATCTTGGCCATTGGTTGGCCTTGGCTTGTCCTATAAATACCCCCCCTTTTGGAAGACTTCTTCATCCATTCCTAAAATATTTCTAAGTGTTAAAATCCTCCTCCCTCCCCTTTGTGTTGAGTTCGGCCGAGAGCCCCTCTCCCCCCCCCTTGGCCGAGAGTACCCCCCCCTAGTGGGGTAGGCCGAGGGGTATACACCCCCCCTAGCCTAGTTGTTTTCGTATAATACCCCCCTCCTTGTGGTGCTAGCCGTGGGGTACCCCCCCCTAGCCTAGTTGTTTTCGTATAATACCCCCCCTTGTGGTGTTGTCTCGTATAAATACCCTCCTCTTGGTAGAAATACTCTCAAAAGTATTGTTACTATACCCAAATTACCTTAGCCGTATACCTTGTAGTATTCTAAGGTTATACCTATACGAAAAGCCCCGTAATACTATTATACTTTTCGTCAGTCACAAAACCGAAACCCTAAGGAAAATCTCCGTAGTTAGTTGGAGTATTGTGTAGAAGTTGGTTAGAACTTCTAAGGGTGGTTTGGAGCGGGTTGGAGCGCACGGAGTTGGAGCTAAACCTTGCTCAGGAGCGACATCTGTACTTGGATAATTATGGGCTTATCGAGGTAATTATCTGTCCCCCTATTGTAATTGGAGATTACATGTTGTAGGAATATATAGTTGAAGTATACTATATATAGAACTGAACATAGCTTTGTGGCAATGTCTTTGGACTTAAGCCTGAATTTAAAGAAGAGAACTGAACTGTAATTACGTAGGACTGTATTACAGTAGACTTGTGTAGTTTGACGGGTAGGGAAGGGCTGCCCAATTTCCCGTAGGATCTTGTATCTAGATTTATTCTACCGAGTAGTCTAGACTTTGATAGACTTGTATAACCTGTATAGGTTGAATGTTCTGCGAGTAGCATGTGCTACTTGAGAAGTGGACGAGGCTAGCCGGGTTATAGCCGTGGAGCGATTTGCTAATAGTCGATAATCGTCGCGAGGTATGTGAACCTCTTCCTATCTCTTCTAGCATGATATGTGTATAACTATGTAGTACGGTAGACGTACGTGTGTTAATTGAACGTAGTTGTACGGCAATGTCTTTTGACTTAAGCCCGAATAATAATAATCTTGAAGTAGTTCAAGAGAATTAAGAACTGTTTTTAAAAGAAGAGTAATACTTGGTTTTAAAAGCTTAAGAGTTATACTAGCTTTATGGGAAGTTAGGTATAACGGTTTAAGAGAGATAAAACGAATGATTTATTTATTTTAGAAGTTAAGAGACTTGATCTTGTAAGATAAGAGACTTAACTTAAATAAATTATATGAATTTTGTGTGAAACCTCATTCGTGAGTAATGAGTACTTGATTTTTGAAAGGGATAATGTTTTACTGATTTCGGAAATCAGAATGTGTATCGACAAACCACTGCAGCGTTAATAAAGGGAAATGTTTTGATTAATGAAGTATTAATAAAACCAGTAGAAACTTCCATCTGCATAGAAGCTAAGATGAGACAAAATGATATTTCCTAGATCATGGCTGCTGTAATAAGATTGTTATAAACAAGAATATCCTACTCACATATAAGGCTTATGTTTCTTAGATGGTTTAAAAGAGAATTATATTCTTAAATGAATAAGACTATGAACTACGAAACCTTTCTAAATAAGAAACATGAACATTTGAAATTAGGCAAACTTGGACGTTTGGAAAATAATGTTGTTACTTGATTTTACAAAGAGAAGTGTTTTGATTTACTTCAAAAGATAATCACTCTATTTTCATATACTACGGGTATGGTGTGACTTTTGTGAAAGTAACGTATCTTTTATAAAGAGTAATGTATGAAGTACTTTGGGGATAAAAACCCGATCTTGTTAATCATATAGTAGAAAGTGCCTTGTGTGTATAACTTGATTGTGTTGGGTTGTGATAGCCTTGTAATACTTTCTTGTTGATTTGTTAAGTAAACATGCTAGGATGCTACGTGTGTTAGTATCTTGTGATGTTTGTGAAAAGGGGTTTCCCCTCGATTGCGCTTAAATTGTTTCACTATCAGCCAATATGTTGGTATTATACCACTCACCTTGACTTGTTTCCGGAGGTTAAGCTGCCCTCCGATGCGGGGTAAACTCAGGCGGGTCTGTGGGACCTATGATTCGAGGATACCTCATGCGGGTCCCAGGGGCCTATGCGGAGCTACGAGAGTTCCGTGTTAGTATCGTCCTTTATGGGAATGCGGTGCATGTGGCCATGCGACTGCGAGTCCAGCGGACGCCGGAGTAACTACCCTCGATGCGGGTTATACCTCATGCAGCCTGAGATTGGCCTACGCGAGTGCGGAAGTTCGTGGCTAGACGCGCACATTAGATATCGCGCGCGAGTGGCGGCTTTGATCATGTGACGGCAGACAGATCTCATGATCTGATTTATGACCTTGTTGGTACCGTGGTTTTAGTAGTCGGCTATGCCTTCGCATTTACCCCGCACGGTTTTATTATAACACAGGTGGGACCCGTGTTCATGTGTTCCTTGGTGCTTTCATATCATAGATCGCGGTGAGGAATGTGTTCCACGCACGATTCATGTTGTGGGCGTGAGACCCATTGTTATGTTTGAGTGATGACTTGAGGCGTGAGTCCCCGACTTGACACGATCGCTATTTATCAGAAGCGTAGTTTGGTTATCATACATGTCTCCCGCTTTGTATAGACTACTATGATTTCATTTACTGATTTTCGATTTCACATACTTGGTACTGTTATCGACCTCCTTCGGGCCGCGTCATGCCGCAGTAAAGGTACACCGCCGTTGATCCTTGCTCTTAGGGTCACGATTCATTGGGAAAGCCCGCTTCTCGGAGGCTTATCTTAGTATAGTCCCCTGTTGTTGTAGGTGCTTACATTCGTGGTATGACGGCCACGCCCGTCGTTGTGTCATATCATTCGTAGAGGTCTGTAGTAATCGGCGGTGGTTTGTAAAAAGGATTAAACTGTTCATTTTGAAAGAGTTGTTATTTATATATATGTCGAAAGGCAACTTTTCTTCAGAAGCACGTGTTTCCTTTGCATTATTTCATATTGTGTTTTATGTTCCGCTGATTACTCTGATGTTGTATCACTAGGGTGCCCGGGGTAAGACACCAGTCACGGGCCCAGGTTCGGGTCGTGACACAATCCCACATATGAATACAGACCTCTAAGAGTTAAACTGAACTATGACGGGACAAGGCCCCGCCGTACCCATAACTTGTACAAAAGCCTGTACTGAAAGAACTTATACCAAAAAGATAAACTCCCAATGTATGAGCTATCCAAAACTACGAGCAGGTCCTACACTGCCGATCACCAAACAACAGACCTAAACTGCGGCAGATGTAACGCAGCCTCGGGCGAGGTCAAGACGAAGAATGTACCAAGTATGTGAAACAGTATGTACTGTAATAAAATCATAACAGTCTAAACAAAACAGGAGACATGTATGATAGCGAACCTACAGTACACAATACATAAGAAGTTATATCAAGTCAGGGACGCATGCCCTCAAGGTCACTATTCAAATATAACTATGGGTCTCACGCCCATAATATCAATCATGCCCGTGGAATCCTTCCTCACTGCCGGCAGTCCATGATATAATGTAACACCAATACGCATATCCAAGGAGTATCCCTCGTGGTCGCATGCCCCGGAATCCCATATCGTATAAGCATGACCATGGGGTATACAAACAAATCCGGGAATCAAACCCGCTCCTGGTCACATTCCCCGGAATCCCACATCGTATAAGCATGTCCAAGGAGTATCCCTCGTGGTCGCATGCCCCGGCATCCCACATCGTATAAGCATGACCATAGGTATCCTCGCGGTCGCATGCCCGCACCCCACATCGTATAAGCACAACCGTAGGCTAACACTAAACACTCCCGGAATCTAAACCGACTCCCCGTCACATGCCCCAGAATCCCACATCGTATAAGCATGTCCAAGGAGTATCCCTCGTGGTCGCATGCCCCGACATCCCACATCGTATAAGCATGACCATAAGGTAACACAAATAATGGAAGCATACCCGTGGAATCCCACCTCACCGCTTGCAGACGCCCAAGTAAACTTACAACAAGGCAAACAATTCTCCAACCGAGAGTCGCGACAACGTAATAAAACATAATACTTGCACTCAAAGGCTATCACCAGCACATATAGGCAATTCTCAATTAATCAAGCCAAAGTACTTATCAAGGCACACATAGAATAATTCTCAATTAATCAAGCCAAAATACTTATCAAGGCACACATAGAATAATTCTTAATTAACCAAGCCAAAGTACTTATCAAGGCACACTTAGACTAATTCTCAATTAATCAAGCCAAAGTACTTATCAAGGCACACTTAGACTAATTCTCAATTAATCAAGCCAAAGTACTTATCAAGGCACACTTAGACTAATTCTCAATTAATCAAGCCAAAGTACTACGTACGTACATTCTTTTCAAAAGACTCATTTTTATGTAATACCCCAAGATACTAACACCCGTAGTATCAAGGTGTGTCTATTTTTCAAAGTAAGTTACTATACTTTAGAAAACTCATTTCAAAGCTTGAAATCAAGTAAATTCAAATTTTCACAATCAAGGCAACTCATACCCATTAATCAAAATAGACAACTTTCTAAACCTTCCATAAAGCCGTTATAAACTTCCCATAAAGCCGTTATAACCCTTTATGGTTTTTAGACAATTTCATTCCTTTTATAACCAAGAGACTTATGCTTACAAATCAAGTTCTTAACTTTCAAAATACTTCAAGTCTCTTAATATTTAGAAAACAAGTTTCTTCTACTTTTAAACCTCAAGTAACTTACACCTTTAAAACAAGTTACTTCTCTTAAATCATGTCATTTCTCCTCTTATAAAACAATTAAGTAAATCACTCCTTTGACTTCCCTAAAGTCATTAAAACGACCATTAGGTTTTGGAACTAAGGCACTAGCCAAAAGGTTTGGAAACCACTTCCTTTTCAAGACTCCATGTACTTTAAGCAAAATACTTTCACTTTTAAGAATCCAAACTTCACTAAGGAAATGGATTATACAACTTACAATTTAAACATCAAAGTACAATCAAAGGAGTACATAGAACGAATTCTATTTTAGGCAATCCAAATACAACCAAGGAATGGATCATTTAAGGAGTAGGACATACTTTCTTTATCTTAAGGAATCATGCTAGAAGAGGAGATAGTTCACATACCTTTTCGGCTAAATCCACAAGCTAAGCCGAATACGCCGTACGTAGAAGTGTCAACCTATAATGGTCACAACAAGACTATCAACTTCTAGTCTCTAACGTAGAATAATACTAAGTATACGGTCTCTAATTCTACGGAAAATCGGGCAGCACTTCCTTTGTTTCTACTCACTTTGCCACCTTTTTCAAGGCCGAATACAATAACCAACACGCCACATTTAAGGCTCAAAACAACAACCAAACAAATGGGATTACACGCCTTACTATACGTGTAAAATTCCGCCCCACAATTCATACGAAGTAGTTTAATGCTCACTAGCCATTCTCGGCCAACTTACATAACCACAATTCAAAGTCTTTTCCAATCCTTTTCCAATTCCAAGTTCTAAGGTCTAACATGTTATATAGCCATAAACAACTTCAACAACTACAATTTCTTTCTTTATACAACATGCGACGACTTAAACTAATATTCAACTTGAATTGTAATCTTAAGGCTAAACATGCTAGTTTTCGGATTAGGGTTCCAATAGCCAATATACTAATCAAACTTCATACTAAACATATCATGCTTGCTAATATCCACAACTACAATGATAAGTAATCTTAACTACTAAAACGACAAGATTATACCTTTATAAGCCCTTAAAAATTCCAAGATTCAAAGTCGCGCCTTAGCAAATTCTTAGCTCCTTTTCTTATGTTCCAATCCGCTTCAAGCACTCCTTATAAGCCTATGAAGAACCCATCTTCAAGTTCCAATTTCAAAGTTGAAGAACTCCTTAAGTTTCCGCCTTGCGACTAATACGAAAACGCCGTTTTTCCGAAATCTTTCTATTGAGATATCCTTATAATACCCTTAGGGACATTGGGTTAAAGTCTTGTGAACAAAGGATCAAAACTACAATTTTTTCTAGTGGGGTGTTATACCCCGTATTTCCAGAGTATGTACGTAAGGGAATACGTACAAAAGGTTAGCCTTAAAAGTTAGGCTTGGACGAAAATTATTGGGCACAACTCACAAAACGATTGGTTTTCCGACGAAACGTTTCCACAGCTTTCATAGGATAAATTCCGGCTATGTCATTTCTTATTTTTGCGGATTTTTCCGAGAGACGTAACACTTTGGACCAATGAGAGGGCGACACTTTCCACCCTCTCATTGGTGGACTTGTCACGGCAATAGGGCCGATTGGATGACAATCCTTGTCATAAAGTTGGATAGATATTTTGTGTGCAAGTTGGCTAGGTACACTTGCCCTAATCTTGACCTTACACTTGCCTAGCACTTGGCTAAATCTTGGCCATTGGTTGGCCATGTCTTGACCTATAAATACCCCTCTTGAGATGAAGAGTTCTTCATCCACTAAAGCTTTCAAGTCTTGAAAATCCTCCCTCTCCTTGTGAGCAATTCGTCCAAACACCCTCCCCTTTGAGTGAAGTTTTGGCCGAGGCCCTTCCTCTAGCCTAGCCGAAACCTACCCCCTCCTTGGTAGGAAAGTTGCCTTCTAGTATTGTTATAATGCCCAATTTAACCTAGCCCAAATTCCTTAGTACTTAGTAGAAGTTGTGGGAAACTTCTAAGGATTCTTGGAGCACCTGAGCTTTGGATTGTGAGCTAAACCTCGCCAGGATCGACTTTTTACTTGGATATTATTGGGCTTATCGAGGTAAATAATCCTAACCTCTTTTGTAATTAGAGAATGCATCTGTAGGAGTATTGAGATAAGTATAAATACTTAGGAGGTTATTAAGAATAGAATTGAATCGTAACACCTTAGAAGGGTATAAAAGAAGAATATACGAATCAGCATTTACATAGGATCGTTTCACAGAGACTTATATAGCTCACCGGGTAGGGTTGTGCGCCCGACTTTCCATAGAATTGAGGACCCTCTGCTTAGAATGACCTATGCGTAATAGTCTAGACTTTGATAGATGTCTGTGACTATTATAGCCGATTCTCTGCAGGCGACATACTCGACTTGGCGGTGGATTTCACGAGAAGGTATGTGATTCTTCCTATACTCCCGAGCATGATATTTTAAGCATATATAGTACTACAGACGTACATATGATAATCGGCAATGTCTTTTGACTTAAGCTGAATAATAAGAACCTTGAAGTATGTCAAAAGAATAATGAATCATTTTAATGTAAGAGTAATAGTTGGTGTTAAAACAAAAGCTTAAGAGTTATACTAAGCTTTATGGGAAGTAGTATAACAACCTAAGAATGATAAAAGGAACTGTTACTTGTTTGTTTATAAAAGCCTTGTATTGCTTTCATTAAGTGTAGTAAGATTGGTTGATAGGTAGACATACTATGATGCCGCATGTGTTAAATGCCTTGTAATGTGTGAAAGGGGGTTATTCTCACGGCTTACGTTGCTAACGGTAAGTCCGTCAGATCGCTATTGTATCACCTACCCCCTTGACTGTTATACCGAGGGCTTGCCCCCCTTGATGCGGGTCTATACGGCCTATGCGGTCTGTGAGACTATGCGGAGCCGCGGTATGCTCCAGGATTGATCATTCCGGGTGTTTAGCCTGATGCGGATGCCCTATGCGCCCACGTGGACTACGCGGTTCGAGGCTATGGAGATCGCGAAGTCCGCGAGGTACCGGGCTAGCTACCCCGACGCGGGAATACCTCACGCGGTCCGTGTGACCTATGCAGATCGCGGAAGTTCAGACTAGGCACGCAGAATGATACTATGGGCGGCCGCCTTGCTTCGATCATTCGCGCCTGACTAGACTGCTATGCTTTTCCTATCGTTATTGTTGTGATGTGGCACTATGTGCAATTGAACCGATTATATTTGTGAAAAGGTTTTAAATACCTTGATTTCATTTAAAGTACTTTATAGTTTCACATACTTGGTACTGTATCGACCTCCTGGGCCGCGTCACGCCGCAGTTCTAGAGGAAAGAGTGCTAGATCCACATCCTTAGGATCTCTACGTTGGTGTTAGAGCTCCACTCTCTCCGAGGCTCTACTTTTGGGTATGATCTCCCCGTTGTAGATAGTTTTGTACAGACAGGTATGGCGGCCCCTGTCCCGCCATAGTTGTTATTTCAGAGGTCTCAGTAGTCCTGCTGTACTGGGATGAATCGCAAAAAAAACTTGGTTTATGTATATATGCCGAAAGGCAATCTTTTTCATCAGATAAAATGTTCTAGTTATATCATGTTTCATGTCTTGTTTTATATTCCGCTGATTGTTCTCTGATGTATGACTACTTGGGTGCCCGGGTAAGGCACCAGTCACGGGCCCCGGAACGGGTCGTGACATGGGGAATGGTGCAAACCCGAGAGCAAGTTAGGGACAAGAACAAGGTTTCTAATTTTCTAAGTGTTCAAGACAAGTCTTGCACTAGTAGCAAGCTTATATAACACATTGGATGGCTTAGACTTAAACAAATGGGTGGCTAAGATGAAAATCACATGGATCAAGCACAAGTGGCAAGTTGACTTTGGTCAAATATATCAAGCTTTGAAGACTTATCTTCTACCATGGTCAATGACCATTTTACCCCTAATATTTTCGTCCAAGACCATAAATGTGGGGGTTCCACGTGTCGCCCTCTCATTCGTCCATAAAATTCCGTAACCCTCGTGGGCCCCACAAAACGTAAAATTCCTCGGGTGGGCCCCACGTGACCAAATCCGTAAAAATAAATTTCCATAAGGTTAAGAGTTCCATACTCTTCAAATAATGCATTTTGAGAATCCAATACTCAACAACGAACGTTTTTCCTTTCCGACGTTCGGAAGATTTTCCCGTCGGAAAAACAATTCTTCCTTTTGTACTAATTTCCAAGTCTTGATTCCTTACGTACATTCTCTTATACATGTCTTGGACTTACGGGGTGTAACATTCTTCCCCCCTTAGAAACATTCGTCCCCGAATGTTCTTAGTCGGTTGTCAAGCTATACAAACTCCGGCATAAACTCCATACTATGCCTATCAATCAAAACTGCACCAGACCAACGATGCCATATATGGCCACCACATAACATACGTACAAAATCTCAATATTGTTTCTTGTTCCCCAATCCTTGGATTTACTATCCAAACTTGGCCATATTGTTACTTACATTCCCGTTAAGGCTCTTCTCGGTCCTTACGACCTAATTCCGGTGGAACGCGTCCACAAACTTGTACAACGATTATCTAAACTTGGGCCTAGCATCCTCGTGACCCTATCACATAGCGGGACCATTACCAACTGACATCACCCGATTCCATACTACCGGTTGACCCGAAATGAGTCCATAACCCGACTCATTGTCACACTTAACTTCTCATTTTACTAATCAAGGTATCCCTACCTCTGGGGTACTATCACTTTCCAACTCTAGAAATAAAGGGAAAACATATACGCTAGGGTAAAATCTGAATCTATCAATGCACGTATGATTCAAAAGAATCGAAATATACCTGTAACCCTATGCGATGTCGCCTCCTGATCCTGCCAAGTAGTCACGTCATCTATGCGGTTCGAAGGACCGCCAGAACTATAAACTCCACTGACTCTACCACGGTGGCCGACATCCAACACCTTGCTCGGGGACGATTGTGGAGGAAAGGTAACCAACCATCGGCCTTATAGGCTGAGCCACCTCACCGGTGCCCCTTCTAAAAGGACATACCCTCAGTATATGGCCCGGACGGCCACAATAATAACAAACACTGCGCGTGGCATTTCCCGAACGACGCTTACCACATCTGAAACATCGAGGAATAGTTGGCCTCGATCGAGAAAATCCTCGCTCCTCCGAGAACCTCGACCGGAACTTGGACCGCTCTAAATACCTTGTGGGATCAACTCTCCCACCGTGAGCTGCGGGTATGTCTTGGGTAGTGGGACGAATATCTCACTCATTCGAGGCGACTCGTCCAAAACTCAGGGATAACCAACCGGTCCTAGCCTCTTCTGCCGATCTCCACGTTGGCCTCTACCTCTGTACACATGCATGCTTGTTTGAATAGCCTCCCGGTGATAAGCTGTAGCACCGCTATCTTGGTCAAAACATAATCGCTTCCTTCATGACCTATAGTCTTCTCCTAATCGGCCCAAGGCTCGTGTCTGGGGCCTCAAACTCGGCGCAGAAGAACTTCGCCTGCGGCACAACATCCGGTGTACCACGGGCATACGCCTATCAACTCTCGAGTCGACTAGTAGCTCTCGCTACTCCTTTTCCTTCAGGCGGCTGTTGCCCTCGGAGGCATAATCGTAACACAAAATTACGTCAGAGGAATTATCTTACTAACACGCTACATGGCACGATCTTAGAGTGAGAAGAATAGAAACCAACTCCTAAATGTCCCGTAGCCTCCTGTTTATGGGTGTGGCGTGCAACACACCGATAATCAAGACTATACTAGACACGGTCGTAGACATTCCGAGGATCGCTGCGATACCACTGCATCACCCGAACCGGGCAGTGGCGGTGCCTACCCGGCACCCTTCTACCTTAACAACTAAGTAAACTGCGGAAATTAAATAACACCTCTTTTTTTTTTAAAACCAATCGTACGTGCAAGGGCAAAGCCGACAAGCTGCCATATAATATACATAACAAAAGACACTACACCATACATGAGTCCAATCCCACATATGAATACAGACCTCTAAGAGTTAAACTGAACTATGACGGGACAAGGCCCCGCCGTACCCATAACTTGTACAAAAGCCTGTACTGAAAGAACTTATACCAAAAAGATAAACTCGACGGAAGGAGCTATCCAAAACTACGGCGGTCCTACACCTGCCGATCACCAAACAGCGTACCTAAACCTGCGGCATGAACGCAGCCCCCCGAAGGAGGTCAGTACGAAGAATGTACCAAGTATGTGAAACAGTATGTACTGTAATAAAATCATAACAGTCTAAACAAAACAGGAGACATGTATGATAGCCAACCTACTGATACAATACATAAGCGATTATATCAAGTCGTGGGCGTGCCTCAAGGTCACTATTCAAATATAACTATGGGTCTCACGCCATAATATCAATCATGCCCGTGGAATCCTTTCTCACCGCTGCGATCCATGATATAATGTAACACCAATAAGCATATCCAGAGTATCCTCGTGGCGCATGCCGAATCCCACATCGTATAAGCATGACCATGGGGTATACAAACAACCGAATCAAACCCACTCCGGTCACATTCCCTAATCCCACATCGTATAAGCGTGTCCAGAGTATCCTCGTGGTCGCATGCCGGCATCCCACATCGTATAAGCATGACCATAGGGTATCCCTCGCGGTCGCATGCCGGCATCCCACATCGTATAAGCATGACCGTAGGGTAACACAAACAAATCCGGGAATCTAACCCGACTCCTGGTCACATGCCCCGGAATCCCACATCGTATAAGCATGTCCAAGGAGTATCCTCGTGGTCGCGTGCCGGCATCCCACATCGTATAAGCATGACCATAAGGTAACACAAATAATGGAAGCATACGTGGAATCCCACCTCACCGCTTCAGACGCGTCAAGTAAACTTACAACAAGGCAATTCTCCAACCGGTAGAGTCGCGACAACGTAATAAAACATAATACTTGCACTCAAAGGCTATCACCGCATATAGGCAATTCTCAATTAATCAAGCCAAAGTACTTATCAAGGCACACATAGAATAATTCTCAATTAATCAAGCCAAAGTACTTATCAAGGCACACTTAGACTAATTCTCAATTAATCAAGCCAAAGTACTTATCAAGGCACACTTAGACTAATTCTCAATTAATCAAGCCAAAGTACTTATCAAGGCACACTTAGACTAATTCTCAATTAATCAACCAAAGTACTACGTACGTACATTCTTTTCAAAAGACTCCTTTTTATGTAATACCCCAAGATACTAACACCCGTAGTATCAAGGTGTGTCTATTTTTCAAAGTAAGTTACTACACTTTAGAAAACTCATTTCAAAGCTTGAAATCAAGTAACTTCAAATTTTCACAATCAAGGCAACTCATGCCCATTAATCAAAATAGACAACTTTCTAAACCTTCCATAAAGCCGTTATAACCAACTTCCCATAAAGCCGTTATAACCCTTTATGGTTTTTAGACAATTTCATTCCTTTTATAACCAAGAGACTTATGCTTACAAATCAAGTTCTTAACTTTCAAAATACTTCAAGTCTCTTAATATTTAGAAAACAAGTTTCTTCTACTTTTAAACCTCAAGTAACTTACACCTTTAAAACAAGTTACTTCTCTTAAATCATGTCATTTCTCCTCTTTTAAAACAATTAAGTAAATACTCCTTTGACTTCCCTAAAGTCATTAAAACGACCATTAGGTTTTGGAACTAAGGCACTAGCCAAAAGGTTTGGAAACCACTTCCTTTTCAAGACTCCATGTACTTTAAGCAAAATACTTTCACTTTTAAGAATCCAAACTTCACTAAGGAAATGGATTATACAACTTACAATTTAAACATCAAAGTACAATCAAAGGAGTACATAGAACGAATTCTATTTTAGGCAATCCAAATACAACCAAGGAATGGATCATTTAAGGAGTAGGACATACTTTCTTTATCTTAAGGAATCATGCTAGAAGAGGAGATAGTTCACATACCTTTTCGGCTAAATCCACAAGCTAAGCCGAATACGCCGTACGTAGAAGTGTCAACCTATAATGGTCACAACAAGACTATCAACTTCTAGTCTCTAACGTAGAATAATACTAAGTATACGGTCTCTAATTCTACGGAAAATCGGGCAGCACTTCCTTTGTTTCTACTCACTTTGCCACCTTTTTCAAGGCCGAATACAATAACCAACACGTCCCCGAATGTTCTTTCGGAGTCAAACTAATAATTAGCGTCGTAGTTTCCTTTTACAACCCCGACATACCAATAATGCCACACATGGCCACATAAAAGCACTTAAGCAAAAATACTTCAATTAAAACTTGACATGTAAGGGAAAACGAATTACCTGAAGGTGTAGGGAATAAGTGAGGATACTTCCTCAACATTTCCTCCTCCGCTTCCCAAGTCAATCTCCTCCCTGTTACCATTCCGCCACAAGACTTTGACGGAAGCCACATCCTTGGTCCGCAGTCGCCTGACCTGGCGATCGAGTATCGCTATGGGACTCTCCTCATACGATAACCCCTCTGTCACCTGGACCTCGCTAACTGGGAAAACTCTAGATGGATCTCCGATACACTTCCGCAACATAGAAACATGGAAGACCGGATGTACCACCTCTAACTCTGATGGCAGATCCAACTCATAGGCAACCTTGCCTACTCTACGGACGATCTGGTAGGGCCCAATGTACCTTGGGCTAAGTTTTCCCTTCTTTCCGAATCTCATCACACCCTTCATGGGTGATACCTTCAAGAAGACCCAATCGTCTACCTGAAACTCCAAATATCGACGCCGATTATCTGCATATGACTTCTGCCAGAGCTACGAGCTCTCTCTGGATAAGCTTCACCTTATCCACAGCCTGCTGAATCAAGTCTGGGCCAACCAACTGCACCTCGCCCACGTCGAACCAACCAATCGGTGACCTACATTTCCGCCCATACAAAGCCTTGTATGGCTCCATCTGTATACTAGAATGGTAGCTGTTGTTATAAGCAAACTCCACAAGAGGCAAATGATCCTCCCAGCTACCCCAGAAATCAATCACACAGGCTCGCAGCATATCCTCAAGTGTCTGGATAAGACGCTGCACCGCCGTCGATCCCGAGGATGAAGCAGATCGAGACTCACCTGTGTCCCTAGTCCCTTATGGAAAGACCTCCAGGAGTTAGCCGTAAACTGGGCCTCTCTGTCTGATATAATCGAAATAGGGACTCCGTGCAGTCTCACGATCTCCCTGATATACAATCTGACATAATCCTCAGCCGAAAACGTCGTCCTGACTAGAAGGAAGTGGGCTGATTTCGTCAGCCTGTCAACAATAACCCAGATGGAGTCATACTTCCTCTGAGTACGAGGTAACCCTGTAATAAAGTCCATGTTGATCACCTCCCACTTCCATGTCGGAATATCAATAGCCTGCAATAGCCCACTAGGCCTCTGGTGCTCGACCTTGACCTGCTGGCAATTAGGACACTGTGCAACAAAACCTGCCACGTCCCTCTTCAGGCCATCCCACCAATACATACATCTGAGGTCATGGTACATCTTGGTCGACCCCGGATGAATAGAATAACGAGCACTGTGTGCCTCCCCCAGAATCTGGCGTGAAGTCCCGCCACATCGGAACACACTGGCCGCCTCAAATCTTAGCACCCATCAGCGCTACCTCAAATAGACTCTTCTCTCCTCGAAGAGTCAATCTCGATCTGCGTACCAACACTGGGTCCTCATACTGTCACCTCTTCACCTCATCAACGATGGAAGACTCGGCAACCTCACGAACCCGTACCCCACTATCATCGGTATCGATCAATCGAACCCCAAGGCTCGCTAGCTAATGGATCTGACAGACCATGTCCTGTCTCTCTGGCTGTACCTCTGACAGACTCCCCATTGATCTACGACTCAAGGCATCTGCAACCACGTTGGCTTTCCCCGGATGGTATAGAATATAAACATCATAATCTTTCAACAACTCTAACCACCGTCTATGTCGCAAGTTCAGCTCCCTCTGCCTGAAGATATACTGAAGGCTCTTGTGGTCTGTATAAATATCCACATGAACCCCATATAAATAATGTCTCCAAATCTTCAAGGCATGAATAACTGCGGCCAACTCTAAGTCGTGGGTAGGGTAATTCCTCTCATGCTTAGAATCGCCGGAAGCATAGGCTATAACCTTACCGTGCTGCATCAAAACACACCTTAGCCCGATACCCGAGGCATCACAATAGATCACGTGCTGCCTAACCGCCGGGAAGAGTAAGAACCGAGCGTCGTCAACCTTTTCTTTCAAGAATCGGAAACCCTTCTCACAAGCTTCTGTCCACTGGAACTTAGCTGCCTTCTGAGTCAGCCTAGTCAACGGTGCAGATATCGAAGAAAACTTCTCCACAAACCTACGATAATAACTCGCCCCAAAAAGAAATCTGCGCCTCGGTCGGAGTAGTAGGTCTCGCCAAGACTGATGACCGCTTCAATCTTTGCGTATCAACTCAACACCATCGCCCAATAATGTGCCCGGGAATGCCATCGAGGCCACCAAAACTCACACTTGGAGAACTTGGCGAATAATCGCGGCCCGGAGGACCCAATCTACCGCCAAGTGATCTGCGTGCTCGCTCTGCGCGAATAAACCAGATGTCATCAATGAATACTATAACAAATGTATCCAAAATGGCTTGAACACCCGGTTCATCAAATCCATAAATACCGCTGGAGCGTTGGTCAAACCGAAAGACATCACCCTGAACTCATAGTGCCCATACCGGGTCCTGAATGCAGTCTTTGGGATATCTGCCTCTCGAACTCGCACCTGATGATAACCAGACCGCAGGTCTATCTTGGAGAAACACCTCGCACCCTACAACTGGTCAAACAAATCATCAATCCTGGGGAGGGGGTACCTATTCTTGATGGTTACCTTATTCAGCTGCCTGTAATCAACACACATACGCATCGTCCCATCCTTCTTCTTCACAAACAAAACCGGCGCTCCCCAGGGAGAAACACTAGGCCTGATAAAGCCTTTTTCCAGAAAATCTTTCAGCTGGTCCTTCAGCTCCCTCAACTCAAAGGCATCCATCACGTATGGCGGAATAGATATAGGTCGAGTGTCCGCAACATATCAATACAAAACTCAATCGCTCTCGGGAGGATACGGAAGATCGTGCGGGAACACATCCGAAACTTCCTAACCATCGCATCGATCAAGAACTGGCACCTCAACCTCTATATCGAATACCCGAACCAGATGATAGATGTACCCTTTCTGCACCATCTTCCTAGCCTTGAGGTAAGAAATAAACCTACCCCTCGGCGACGCTGTGTTGCCCTTCCACTCGATAACTGGCTTGCCAGGAAACTGGAACCGGACCAACCTGTCTCTACAGTCAACGTTGGCATAACAAGAAGCCAACCAATCCATACCCATAATGACGTCAAAATCTGTCATCTCCAACTCTATCAAGTCTGCTAGGGTCTGACGATCAGAATAAACACGCATAACCTTTGTACACCCGCTCAGCTAACACCGAATCACCCACTGGCGTAGCTACCTCAAAAGGCTCTATCGACACCGGCTCTATCCCGATCCTACTAGCAATAAGAGGGGACACATAGGACAAGGTAGAACCTGGATCTATCAACGCATACACGTTATAGCATGAAATCAATAATGTACCTATGACGACGTCAGGGGAAGCCTCCTGATCCTGGCGGCTGGCTAAGGAATATATGCGGTTCTGTGGACCGCTAAAACTGGAACCACCACCACGACCTCTGCCGCGGCCTGCCGGTCCGTGAACACCCTGCCCTCCGGGGCGCATAACCACAGAAGAAGAGGAAGACCCAGCAACTGATCCTGTCGGCTGAACCATACCACCACTGCCTGCAGTGGACGGTCTCTCTTCAAATGGCCCAGCTGGCCACAAGAGTAACAAGCTCCTGGAGGAACACGACACTCGCCTGGGTGAGATCTACCGCATCGAGCACACCGAGATGTGGGTGGTCTCGACGGTGGAATCGCCTCCTCGAAACCCGAAGCCCCGACTGCTCTGAATGACCGGTGATCAGACCTCCTGCCAGAAAACCGAGAAGGAGCACTCTGTGCTGGCTGAAATGTGGACCTAGTCTGCTGCTGAGGCTGTTCGCCTCGAAAACTGCCCTGAGACCCTGCTGTCCTGGCCCTCTTGGGCTGGCCTGAGTCAAGCTGATTCTCCCTCACTCTATCCTCTATCCCATGCGCATACGCCTGCATCCTGGCAATATCCATACCTGGCTGAAGGGCCACCCCCAAGCATGCAGTAATCATATGATGGTCTAGCCCCATCACATAACGATGAACTCTGTCCGCCATGTCAGCTACAATGGTGTGCGCATACCTGGCCAATGAGTCAAACTCCAGGCTGTACTCTCTGATAGTCCTCCCATTCTGCCTCAAGGTCAAGAATCTATCCACGCGGGCTCTCCTCATCTCAGGAGGCAAAAAGTGATCCAGGAAGGCCTCTGTGAACTCCTCCCAAACTGCTGGAAGAGCACACTCACCTCTAGACAGCTCCCACGACTCAAACCAGTTCAACGCAATATCGCGTAACCGGTAAGAGGATAGCATACGACTCTGTCTCGAGGCCATAAGCACTGCGCATAGTCCAGAATCGCCGAATAAACTCCTGAGGATCCTCCTCGGATCTCGAACCATAGAACTCGGGTGGATGACAACCCAGAAAATCCCGAATCCGCAACCGTCGGCTCTGGGTTAGCTACACTCTGTCGGCGCTTGCCGCTGCTATCTTTGGTCAATAACCGGATCGCTCCCGTAATCTCTATACTCGGCCGGTGTGGGCTGAGGCTCAGTACCGAACCTCGGAGCTACCGCGCTCTCGGCTCTCTATCTTGCCGCGTGGTGAACTCGCCGACCGCCGCAACCTCGTGCATAGTGCGTGCTCGAGTCCTAGTAACCCTCTGCGTCGCTAGCGACTCCCGATCTTGCCTTGCCCTTCTCGGGCCCTGGTCGCCCGGTGGAGGCATAATCGATACATAAGAATAGGTCGGAGAGGATTCAACCTAATAAGACAACTCTCGCCGCGATCTCGCAGAGAGAAGAATGGAAACCAATCCTAAATGTCTCAGCCTCACGATTATAGATGTGGTGCACAACACATCGATAATCAAGACTCTACTAGACACGGTGCAGACACTTTCCGAGGACTAATCGCTCGATACCACTTTTGTCACGACCCGACCCCGGGGCCGCGACTGGTGCCCTACCTGGGCACACCGTTCAGGTATACATCAGAGAATAGCAGCGGAACATACACAACATATAAACATGTTTAGACAATAAACATCACAGGCTAGCCGATAAGGCCGCCTTCCATAATATATACATAATCAAAAGTAAAAGCAAGATAACTTTGTTCTTACATTCAAACCACAAATGTGACTACTGACCTCTAGGAATAACAAGCGTGGCGGGACAAATCCCGCCATACCACGAATGTACATAATATCTACAACATCGGGAAAACTGCACCAAAGACAAGCCTCCGAGAAATGGAGCTTCGACACTGATCGGTGATCCTAAGAATGAGGATCCACCACCTTACCCTACTGCGGCATGTAACGCAGCCCAGAAGTGGGTTGTTATACCCCGTATTTCCAGAGTATGTATGTGAGGACGTACGTACAATTGTGTAAGCCCGAATTATGATTAAGGACGAAATTGTGCACACCCAACGAAAAGAATTGTTTTTCCGACGAAAATTTTTCCGAACCTTGTAAGGGAATTTTACGTTTTCAAGAATTTATTTATTTTGGATTTTTTCGAGAGATGAAATATTTTGGACCAACGAGAGGGCGACATGTGTCACCCTCAAGTGGACGGTTTGGTGAGGGAATTGATGGCACGTTTTTTGTGTTTTAAAGGGCTTAAACATTTGGTCAATGTTTTGTAGATATTTGTGGAGTAGATAGATAAGGTTGCACTTGTCCAAATCTCCACCACACACTTGCTTGAATCTTGGCCATTGAGGGTCCTATAAATACCCCCCTCTAGTGCAAGACTTCTTCATCCACAAAAATATTTTCCAAGTCTCAAAACTCCTTCTCCTTTGTGAGCTTTCGTCCAAGCTCTTCCTCCCTTCCTTGTGTTCTCGCCGAAACACACCCCCCCCTTGGTAGAAAATATTCTCCAATTATAGTTACTATTACAAAATACCTTAGCCTAAATCCCTTGTAGTTTTCCTAAGTTACCTCTATACTAAAAGCCCGGAAATACTACTTTATATCCATTAGTCACAAACGAAACCCTAGGAAAATCTTCATTGTTGGTTGAAGTATTAAGTAGAAGTTGTATAGAACTTCTAAGGGTTTCTTGGAGCGAATTGGAGCGTACAGAATAGGAGCTAAACCTTGCTCAGGATCGACTTTAATCTTGGATAATTTTGGGCTTATCGAGGTAAATATCTTTGTCCTTCTATTGTAATTGGAGATTACATATCGTAGTAGTTTAGAATTAAGTATAAAATTTATAGAAGGATGGTATAAAAAAAGAGAATTGAACTGTAATTACATAGGACTGTATTTACAGTAGACTTGAGTAGTTTGACGGGTAGGGAAGTGCTGCCCAATTTTCCGTAGAAGTAAGAACCTTCTGCTTAGAATATTCTACAGAGTAGTCTAAACGTTGATAGACGTATTTGACTATTATAGGTAGATACTCTGCGCGCGACATATTCGACTTGGCAGGTGGATTTCGCCGAGGAGGTATGTGATTCTTCCTATCCTCTTGAGCATGATATTTTAAAATATATATAGTACGGTAGACGTACGTGTGTTAACTGAACGTGGTTTTACTTCGATGTCCTCTGACTTGAGTTTTAAATAATAAGAATCTTGAAGTATTTCAAAAGAATTATGAATCGTTTTTGAAAGAAGAGTAATACTTGGTTTTAAAAGATTAAGAGTTATGCTAGCTTTATGGGAAGTTAGGTATAACGACTTAAGAAAGAGAAAAGGAACGGTTTACTTAATTATTTACAAAAGCCTTGTATTGATTTCGGAAAAAGGAAATAAGTATCGAACAAACCACTGCAGCGCTAATAAAGGAAAATGTATCGACTAAGTAAGTATTATTAAAACCAGTAGAAACCTCCATCTGCATAGAAGCTAAGATGAGACAAAATTGTATTACATTTCCTAGATCATGACTGCTTTAATAAGATCATTAATAAACAAGTTTTGATTTTCTTAAAAAGTTCAAAGTAAGGACTTGATTTATAAAAGACAAAGACTTGAAAATTTGAAGTGTTTTCGTTTAAAAAGGAAGGCATGCTTTTGTCTTAAGTTGGTTCAAAAAGAAGGTAGGGAAGTTGTTTGGGTTTACTTAAAAAGATAGTCACTCTACTTTTGATACTACGGGTACCGTGTGCCTTTTGTGAAAGAAACATATCTTTTTAAAGAGTCAATGTATGAAGTACTTTGGGGATAAAGACCCGAACTTGTTGACATAAAATAGAAAGTACCTTGTGTGAATAACTTGACTATGTTGGTTTGTGATAGCCTTGTAATACTTTCTTGTTGGTTTGATAAGTAAACATGTTATGATGCTACGTGTGTTAGTATCTTGTAACGTTTGTGTAAAGGGGGTTCCCTTGTTGTGCTTATGTTGTTTAACGATAAGCCGTTGTACTGCTATTATATCACTTACACCCCTGACTTGAAATTCCGAGGGTTAGCCGCCGTCACGAGGAATACCTCATGCGGGTCTGTGTGACCTATGCGGAGCTGCGGGAGTTCCAGGATTGATCATTCCGGGTGTATTATCCCGATGCGAGGAGTGCCTCATGCGGTCTGTGTGACTATGCGGTCTGTGTGACTATGCGGACTTCGAGGGTCCAGGAGGATGCCGCGGGTTAGCTACCCCCGATGCGAGGAATACCTCATGCGGGCCTATGTGTGGCCTATGCGGAGCTGCGGTAAGTTCCAGGATTAGACGCGCACATTGATACTGAGGGCGAGTGGCCAGCTTCGATCATGTGGCGCGGTCTAGAAAGACCTCGTGATACAGTTTTATAGCATTGTTGGTACTGTGGGTTTTAGTAGTCGGCTATGCCTTCGCACTTACCCCGTACGGTTTTATTATGACACAGGTGGGACCTGGTGTTCATGTGTATTCCTTGGTGCTTTTATATCATGGACTGCCGGCAGTGAGGAAGGAATTCCACGGGCATGAGACCCATGGTTATATTTGAGTGATGACTTTAAGGGCGTGAGTCCCTGACTTGACATATTCGCTACATATTGTGTATCGTAAATTGGTTATCATATATGTCTTCTGTTTTATATAGACTATTATGATTTCATTTACAGTATTTTCAGTTTCACATACTTGGTACCTGTTGTACTGACCTCCTTCGGGGGGCTGCGTTCATGCCGCAGGTAGAGGTACACCAGTTGTTGATCCTCGCTCATAGGGTCACAGTTCAGCGTTTTGGGAAGCTCCGTGTCTCCGGAGGCTTATCTTGGGTATAGTCCCCTGTCGTTGTAGGTACTTACATTCAGGGGTATGGCGGGCCTGTCGCCATTGTTGTTATAACATTCTTAAGTGTCAGTATTACTATTGTGGGCGTGGCTTGTAAAAGGGATGAATCGCTCAAGTTTTTATATATATATCGAAAAGGCAACTTTTCTCGAATAAACTGTTTCTCACTTCATATTGTTTCATGTCTTGTTTTATATTCCGTGGTTACTCGATGTATGTCTACTGGGTGCCGGGTAAGGCACGATCCACGGGCAGTTCGGTCGTGACAAAAGTGGTATCGAAGCGATTAATCCTCGGAAAGTGTCTGACCGTATCTAGTAGAGTCTTGATTATCGGTGTGTTGTGCACCACACCAATAATCGAGGCTATAGGATATTTAGGATTGGTTTCCACTCTTCTCACTCGAGATCGTGCCTTAGAGTGTTAAAAGTTGGACCCTCTAACGTATTTCTTTCCCTTACCGATTATGCCTCGCGCAAGGCAACCCGCCCGGAGCGGCAAGGTAGCGAGGAGGCTGAGCAGAAACGAGAGGGTTATGAGGCACGTGCCCAATCATCACCGAGGTGGTGCTTCATTCGGGAGTTCTCTACGTCGCCACCCAAAGAAATTTTAGCACGCAGGCATCGGTTCCTCTGCGGCCATGATATCCGGACCTTGGTTCCACGACCGATGGCGAAAGTATGGATTGCAAAGAGACGACCCTGTTACTAGCTAGGGATTTAGCAACCAGAGAGTATATTATATACCGATTTATCAAGGGCCTTGATGATTATCTAAAGAAGGGTTGTGCAAGAGTAGCTCTTCAGTCTGACTTGAGCATGGCCTGCGTACGGGCTTATGCGCAGTAGGCCGAGAAATGTAGGGATCGACGGGTTAACCAAGATCGCGAGAAGAGGCGGTCGGCAGGTCCTTTGGTAACTTTCGGCGAATCGCCTCAAGGCCAGATCGATATGCGCCTCCGCCCGGTGCAGTGGTCCTCGCGGGGTTCGGGGCGTTCGGGTACGCGAGAGTTGGTCGAGCTCGGTGGCTTCCGGTTCACAGATACGTAGGTTCGGCCCGGCCCGATTCAGTTTCCTCGGTGTTCCGCGATGTGGCGGCGTAAATCGGGAATGTCGTCTTTTTGTTGGTGCTTGTTTTACTGCGGCCGTCGAGCCATGTGAAAGAATGTTCAAGTAGGAGGATGCAAGTAGGAGGACTCACCTACGGTCGATTCGCAGTTGATGGTTCGGAGAGGAAGGGGTGTTAGCGAGAGGAGGCCACCCTTTCGGTGTGGCGTTGTGGTAGGTGTCATTGTGGGAGTGTCGTGCTTCTTCGACAATTGTTATGCTTGCGGCCAGCAGGGCCATTTGCGAGAAATTGTCCGACCAGGTGGCGCGGATGTAGAGACTCGACGCCGTGGATCGGTGGCTAGTTCATCACCTTCCTGGTGTGCGCCAACAGGCGAGGATTGATTAAAGCGACAAAGGGAGTGAAGCGGTAGAATCTGGTATATCCTTAACCCTCTAGAGATTAGTATGTGTGATAAGATGAGTATATTTTAAGTGTTATGTTCAGATAGCATTGTGTTAATTGTGATTAGAAATCATGGTTAGTTAAAAGGGTAAGATTGGGGATAGAGAAAGTGTGAGCCTTAGAGTTTTATACGTGGAGACCTTAGAGGCGAGGCCATCTTGAGTAAAAGATTTATTTTTATGATTGACCCTTATCGGAGTGCATAGTATACGTGAGATATATTTGTGTGATAAGTCCCTGAGTAGTGTGAAATGAAAGAGGGTAGTTGAGCTAAGAAGACCACTAGGTTTTCGTGACTCGATGGTGAGATTGTTCCGGATCGGGAAATAAGAGCTTGGCGCGATAAATGGGTCGGGTTGAGGCCAGATTGCGGGTCAACCCGCAGCCCGGTTTGAAGTAAGGAAAAATTGTGGTGGTCCCGCTTTGTGATAAGGTCATGAGGGTGTTAGGCCCAAGTTTAGTTAACCATCGTACGAGTTCGTGGATGCGTTCGACCAGTAGTCGGGCCGATGAGGTCAGCCCATCTTGTCTTTCGATCGGGTATTTACTCGTGAGAGGTTATGCGAGATGTTATATCAGGAAGGTTGTAAGACTGCACGGGGTTCCTACTCTTACTTTATGACAGGCAGTGGAGCCCAGTTTACGGCTATTTCTTTTTATGGAGGTTTTACCAGGTGAGGTTAGGAACTCAGGTGAGTCTCAGTATTGCATTCACCCTCGGGCCGGTGTTTTTGATTTCAGAGGTAGCTGTAAGGATTATTCGCCTCTGGTTGAGTGAGTATTATAATAGCTACCATTTCAGTATTCGGATGTCGCCTTATAAAGCCGGGTATGGGCGTAAGGGTAGGTTGCCAGTCGATTGGTTCGATGTTGACAAGGTGCAGATAGTTGGTTCATACTTGATTCAACAGGATTTGGATAGGGTGAAGCTTATACAGGAAAGGTTATTGGCAGCTCAGAGTCAATAGAAGTCGTGCGGATAATCGGCGTCGACACTTGGAGTTCAGGTTGACGGTGGGTTTTCTTAAAGGTACCACCCCGAAAGGGCGTGACGAGATTTGGAAAGCAGGGGAAACTTAGCCCGAGGTACTTTGAGCGTTTTCAGATCATTTGGAGAATAGGCCAGGTTGCTTATAAGTTAGCTTTGCCGTCCGACGTAGGAGGCAGTACGTCCGATCTTTCATGTTGCTATGTTCGGAAAAATATCGGAGATCCATCCAGAGTGTTCCCAGTTAACGATGACCAAGTTGGAGATAGTAACCCCGAGATGTTGGAAACTGAAGCAATAACTGAAAGATGGTAAGTTTATTTAGGAAGTGTTCGAGTGTACGAGGAGGGTACGACGAGTAAGAGAATAGAAGTGATCATTACTTTTGTGAAGTAAAGGTGCGAAGGGAATATCTTTTAGACCTTGGGTGGGAGCTTTTGTGATGCTAGAGGTGATTCCTTGTGGACTTGGATTTAAGTATTTGCGCGTGTTGTATTGTGGCCATGTGTGGCATTTGCAAACTGTTTAAGTTATGAGGAACTTTATCGTTATCTGTCTTGGGAAGGAACATTCGGGACGAATGTTTCTGGAGAGAGAATGTTATACCAGTATTTCCAGTATGTATGTGAGGACGTACGTACAATTGTGTAAGCCCGAATTATGATTAAGGACGAAATTGTGCACACCCAACGAAAAGAATTGTTTTTCCGACGAAATATTTTCCGAACCTTGTAAGGGAATTTTACGTTTTCAAGAATTTATTTATTTTGGATTTTTCCGAGAGATGAAATATTTTGGACCAACGAGAGGGCGACATGTGTCACCCTCAAGTGGACGGTTTGGTGAGGGAATTGATGGCACGTTTTTTGTGTTTTAAAGGGCTTAAACATTTGGTCAATGTTTTGTAGATATTTGTGGAGTAGATAGATAAGGTTGCACTTGTCCAAATCTCCACCACACACTTGCTTGAATCTTGGATATTGAGGGTCCTATAAATACCCCCCTCTAGTGCAAGACTTCTTCATCCACAAAAATATTTTCCAAGTCTCAAAAACTCCCTTCTCCCTTTGTGAGCTTTCGTCCAAGCTCTTCCCCTCCCCTTCCTTGTGTTCTCGCCGAAACACCCCCCCCCCCTTGGTAGAAAATATTCTCCAAGTATAGTTACTATTCCAAAATACCTTAGCCAAAATCCCTTGTAGTTTTCCTAAGTTACCTCTATACTAAAAGCCCGGAAATACTACTTTATATCCATTAGTCACAAACGAAACCCTAGGAAAATCTTCATTGTTGGTTGAAGTATTAAGTAGAAGTTGTATAGAACTTCTAAGGGTTTCTTGGAGCGAATTGGAGCGTACAGAATAGGAGCTAAACCTTGCACAGGATCGACTTTAATCTTGGATAATTTTGGGCTTATCGAGGTAAATATCTTTGTCCTTCTATTGTAATTGGAGATTACATATCGTAGTAGTTTAGAATTAAGTATAAAATTTATAGAAGGATGGTATAAAAGAAGAGAATTGAACTGTAATTACATAGAATTTGTATTCTGATGAGACTTGAGTAGTTTGACGGGTAGGGAAGTGTTGCCCAATTTTCTGTAGAAGTAAGAACCTTCTGCTTAGAATATTCTACAGAGTAGTCTAAACGTTGATAGACGTATTTGACTATTATAGGTTGATACTCTGCGCGCGACATATTCGACTTGGCAGGTGGATTTCGCCGAGGAGGTATGTGATTCTTCCTATTCTCTTGAGCATGATATTTTAAAATATATATAGTACGGTAGACGTACGTGTGTTAACTGAACGTGGTTTTACTTCGATGTCCTTTGACTTGAGTTTTAAATAATAAGAATCTTGAAGTATTTCAAAAGAATTATGAATCATTTTTGAAAGAAGAGTAATACTTGGTTTTAAAAGCTTAAGAGTTATGCTAGCTTTATGGGAAGTTAGGTATAACGACTTAAGAAAGAGAAAAGGAACGGTTTACTTAATTGTTTACGAAAGCCTTGTATTGATTTCGGAAAAGGGAAATAAGTATCGAACAAACCACTGCAGCGCTAATAAAGGAAAATGTATCGACTAAGTAAGTATTATTAAAACCAGTAGAAACCTCCATCTGCATAGAAGCTAAGATGAGACAAAATTGTATTACATTTCCTAGATCATGACTGCTTTAATAAGATCATTAATAAACAAGTTTTGATTTTCTTAAAAAGTTCAAAGTAAGGACTTGATTTATAAAAGACAAAGACTTGAAAATTTGAAGTGTTTTCGTTTAAAAAGGAAGGCATTCTTTTGTCTTAAGTTGGTTCAAAAAGAAGGTAGGGAAGTTGTTTGGGTTTACTTAAAAAGATAGTCACTCTACTTTTGATACTACGGGTACCGTGTGCCTTTTGTGAAAGAAACTGATCTTTTTAAAGAGTCAATGTATGAAGTACTTTGGGGATAAAGACCCGAACTTGTTGACATAAAATAGAAAGTACCTTGTGTGAATAACTTGACTATGTTGGTTTGTGATAGCCTTGTAATACTTTCTTGTTGGTTTGATAAGTAAACATGTTATGATGCTACGTGTGTTAGTATCTTGTAACGTTTGTGTAAATGGGGTTCCCTTGTTGTGCTTATGTTGTTTAACGATAAGCCGTTGTACTGCTATTATATCACTTACACCCCTGACTTGAAATTCCGAGGTTAGCGCCTCGTCGCGAGAATACCTCATGCGGTGCTGTGACCTATGCGGAGTCATGGAGTTCCGTGATTGATCATTCGGTGTATTATCCCGATACGGAGTGCCTCACGCGGTGCGTGTGACTATGCGGTGCGTGTGACTATGCGGACTTGAGGTCGGGAGGATGCGCGGGTTAGCTACCCCGTCGAGGAATACCTCATGCGGGCCTAGGTGGCCTATGCGGAGCTGCGGTAAGCTCCAGGATTAGACGCGCACATTGATACTGAGGGCGAGTGGCCAGCTTCGATCATGTGGCGCGGTCTAGAAAGACCTCGTGATACAGTTTTATAGCATTGTTGGTACGGTGGGTTTTAGTAGTCGGCTATGCCTTCGTACTTACCCCGTACGGTTTTATTATGACACAGGTGGGACCTGGTGTTCATGTGTATTCCTTGGTGCTTTTATATCATGGACTGTCGGCAGTGAGGAAGGAATTCCACGGGCATGATTGATATTGTGGGCATGAGACCCATGGTTATATTTGAGTGATGACTTTAAGGGCGTGAGTCCCTGACTTGACATGACTGCTTACATATTGTGTATCGTAAATTGGTTATCATATATGTCTTCTGTTTTATATAGACTATTATGATTTCATTTACAGTATTTTCAGTTTCACATACTTGGTACTGTTATCGACCTCCTTCGGGGGGCTGCGTTCATGCCGCAGGTAGAGGTACACCAGTTGTTGATCCTCGCTCATAGGGTCACAGTTCAGCGTTTTGGGAAGCTCCGTTTCTCCGGAGGCTTATCTGTGGTATAGTCCCCTGTCGTTGTAGGTACTTACATTCAGGGGTATGGCGGGGGCCATTCCGCCATTGTTGTTATAACATTCTTAAGTGCAGTAGTCTTTGTTGTGGCGGGGCTTGTAAAAGGATATGAATCGTCAAGTTTTTATATATATATATGCCGAAAGGCAACTTTTCTCAGATAAACTGTTTCTCACTTCATATTGTTTCATGTCTTGTTTTATATTCCGCTGGTTACTCTGATGTATGTCTACTTGGGTGCCCGGGTAAGGCACCAGTCACGGGCCCGGGTTCGGGTCGTGACATCAGTACACAATATGTACTAAGTATGCAAAACTGGAAAATACTGTAATTACATCATAAGTCTAAAACAAAGCCGGAGACATGTATGATAATCAAATTACAGTACACTGTGCCTTACTAACAATGAGAGTAAATAAGGGTATACTTACAACATAAAAATAGGATGCTCACGATCAAAGCAGGACCACCCGCCCGCAGTATCATTAAGCAATCCTACTCTGGGACTATTTCACCCGCAAGGGTCGTGTGGACCCGCATGAGGTATTCCTCGCATAGACTGTATCCGCCCGCATAGGTCGTGTAGACCCGCATGAATTATTCCTCCCATAGGACTGGTCCGCCCCGCATGGGACTATTTCACCCGCATAAGCCCTTACGGACCTGCATGAGGTATTCCTCGCATCATGGGTAGCAAATCCACAGAATATGCAAATGCCACAAACCCGGGGAATGACCCCGTAATGAATAATATACCACTAGCACAAACCGGCTATCATACATAACATAAGCACTACCGGCTTATCATACATAACATAAGCACTATCGGCTTATCATACAATATATAAGCAAGTTAAGAAATCCCCTAACTTCTTATTAGTCTTTGTTCATATACACTCTCATTTTAGTTTACTTAAGGCACTAACATGTCATTTTTAAAAATCCGGGAATTTAACCCAAAGTACTACGTACTTCTATCCTTTTAAAATGACTCATTTTCATATACAAAATATAAGACACTAATAACCATAGTATCAAGTCACAACTACTTTTCAAGACAAGTCACAATACCTTTTAGAAATATAATTAGGCTTCTAAATCAAGTGACTTCTTTTCTCTTAAAACCTTAGGCAATTGATGCCTTAAAATCAATTTGTCTTTCATAAATTCAAATCATTTATCCTTACTTATTTTACTTAGAGTAAATCTTTCTTTTGTTAACCTTTCATAAAGCTAATATAACCAACTTCCCATAAAGTCGTTATATTAATTTTGTACATTAGTCAAATACATTTCCCTATATCCAAGGGACTTATACTTTTAAAACGAAACAAGTATCATATACTTAAAACACTTCAAGTCCCTTAACTTTGAAAACTTAAGACATCCTTAATACTTTTAAAGAAGTGAGTTAATCCCCTTACTCACCCAACTTGGCCATTCTTAAAACAAGTAAGGGATATCAAAGTCTTGTACGTCTACCGTACTATATAAGTGCAACTATTCATGCTCACGAGATAGGAAAGTTCTACATACCTCTTCGGGTCAATCCACTTGCTAAGTACAATATCCCGCACGTAGTATGTCAACCTATAATGACCATAATACGTCCATTAACTTCTTACTTTAAACGTAGAATATTATAAGTGCAAAGTCACTAAATTCTACGGAAAATCGGACATCACTTCCTTTGTTTCTACATACTTTGCCACCTTTTTCAAGGCCGAATTCAATAACCAAACACGCCACATTTAAGGCCCAATAATGTAATTATCAATAGGGGATTACACGCCTACTAGACGTGTAAAATTCCGCCCCACAATTGATATCCAAATAGTACCAACTACAAGGTCCAATTCGGCAACTTTGATATACAACACCACCAATTCTTATCCAATTCCTTTTCAATCCAAGTTGTTTAGTATACCATGATATCAAGTCGCAATCGATTACTACTACTACAATGTTCAAGTAAGTAACATGCGACGATTCTAATTAACGACCAAGTTGTAATCCAACTTCAAATGGCTTATATAACATTTCGGATTTAGGCTACAACAATCCATATCACTTATCAAACTTCAATACATATACTTCATGCTAGTAAAATGTAAGGCTAACAACAATATATAATCTTGTAACACTTTAAGAGAACAAGATTGTTACCTCAACGAGCCTTAGTCCACCTTCAAATCCGAAGTCGCTCCCTAGCAAGTTAGAGCCTCTTCTTGACACTTCAATCCGCCACTTGAGACCCTTAGAATATCACAAACAACTTTCCTTTAATCTTCCAATCAAAACCTAGGAAAACAACTAGGTTTTCACCTTGCGACTAATACGAAAACGCTATTTTTCCGGGATCTTTCTATTGAGATACCCTTACAATACCCTCATGAACCTTGGTTTAAAGTGTGGAGCTTATTGGACAACAAACAAATTTTTTTCTCTTTTGGACAAGGTGAACCCGAGAGCTCCCTTCAACTTTCATCCAATTTTCTTGAAATTTTTCTAAGTATGGAAAGCTTGTCTCACTACTAGTATCCTTATATAGTAACATGGAGGGTCAAGATTTGTACATATGTGTGGTTTGGATGAAGTTCTTTTAAATATCAAGTCATGTGGCCCCATTGACTAAGTCAATTTTATCAAGCTCTTCAACTTGCAAGACTTTGTCATCCTAACAATGGTCAAATGACCCTTATACCCATGGTATTTTCGTCCAAGACCATTTAAGGGGGGGGGGGGGGGGGTGACACGTGTCTCCCTCCCATTCGTCACAATATTTTCGTTTCCCGACAATTTCATAATTCCGATAAATTTTTACTAGTCTCAAATCTTAACATTTGGGATTTTTTTACGTACGTTTTTAAAACATGTTATGCACTTACGGGGTGTAACATTAATCTACCAAAGTTGTCCATTAATACTAGTCCATAGTCCAATGTAAAAACAGTCCATTAGTCCACTAATACAATACATTAGTCCAGTCCTTTAGTTGGTGTTCTTGGCCAACTACTGCAATAAAAACTGTCCAGTTTTCGGCTAGCATGCCAAAATTGTTTCATTACTTCTTTATAATTCCAACTTATATTCCAATCTTTATATAAGTTATATTAACTTGTTTATCAACAAGATTCCTTCATGTCAACAAGTAATAGGTAATGTTTTAACAACTTTAATGGCTAGCATGCCAATTTCGGTTTTTAACATCTTATTAAGGTCCAAATCTTTTCAATCTTCCTTCCACATATCACATACTCAATTATATACTACTATAACATGTAATATCCAATTATATTAGAAGGACAAAGATTATTACCTCAATAAGCCCAAAATTATTCCAAGGTCTAAAAGTCGATCCTTAGCAACTTTAGCTCCTAATCCTTACGTTCCAATCCACTCTAAGCAACCCTTAGAAGTTACTAAACAACTTCTATTCAAGCTTCATCCAAAAATATGAAGATCACCTTAGGGTTTCACGTTGCGACTAATGGATTAACGTAGTATTTTCGGGATTTTTGTGTGGGATATCCTTAGAAAACTACTAGGGACACTTGGTTTAAGTATTGGGATTAATCAACAACAATTGAAGAATTGTTCTTCCATTAGGGGGGGGGGGGGTGCCGAGAGTCACTCAAGGGAGGGAGTATAATTGTCTTGGAAATTTCTAAGTGTTGAAGTCTTCAACCACAAGGTGTGTATATATAAGACAACCAAGGGCTAGGATTAAAGCAAGTGTGTGGTTGATGTTGGGGACAAGTGTGTGGGTCCCACAAGCCACTTGTCCAACAAATATCTTGAGCCACTTGTTCCTCACGTTCTCGCCCAACATGGGCCACATGGGGGTGACACGTGTCGCCCTCCTATTGGTCCAAAATATTTTATCTCCCCAAAATCTCAATAATTGGTCAATATATCGTCAGCCTTGTGGGCCGCACAAAATCGTAAAATTTCCCGGGTGGACCCCACATGACCAAATCTAAAAATAAAATTCCATAAATCTTATAAATCCTATAAGTCTTAAATACCAAAATTGAGAATCCAACTCCCAATAATAAACCTTTTTCCTTCACGAGGTTCGGAATATTTTTCGTAGGAAAAAGAAATCTTCCTTCCTTTTCAAACTTAAGGTCGCATTCTCTTACGTACGTCCTCATATACATACCCTGAAACTACGGAGTGTAACAGTATGTACATAGGTAAACGAGTAATGACATTATATATGCATATCATTATCTATAAGAGCATGACTATGTATTTCTATTTATCACCGGGTTACGACCAGTTGGGTAGTTACCGTCGATTGGGCTATTGTGTATTGTTATTTATCACCAGTTTGGGTAAATGTGTATTTACCATCGAGCTACGGCTGATCGGGTAGTTACCACTGGTTGGAAAGTTGTGTATCACTATTGATCACCAGTTAGGTAGTTATCACTAATCAGTTGGGAAATCGAGTAGTTAGATTTATGACGTTGATATAGCGGTATAAAGTAATGTTATAAGATAAGAATGAATATCATGTATATTATAGGCCTCAATATACTAATGTATTTTATGATTCATATCTCTCTCTTTTATGATTACTTACTAATGTATTTTATTTTTGCCTTATATAGTCAATACATTATTTGTTCTGACGTCCCTTTGCTTGGGGACGTTGTGTTTTATGCCACGCAAGTTCAGGCAGGCGAGGAGAGAATTTGTCATCGTAGATCACCTATATTTATCAACTTTTATTGGTGAGCTCCATTTCCTCCTGGAGTATTGCCGAGTCAGGGTCATTTTTCTATTTTTTTTGGTATTGTGGGTATGTCGGGGACCCTGTCCTGACTTATGTGCTATGTCGTTGGTTTCTTTTAGAGGCTTTGTAGACATGTCCTGCGTTTTATAGTTTGTTCAGTACGACCTACTATTTATACTAGGATATAAAGAAAGACAATTATCTATTACAATTATACCCTTAATGAAGTAAGAGTCTTGTTTGGTTGTCTTCCTTGGTGGTGAAATCATGAACACATGATATCCCAAAGTTATCATGAACACATGGTATCCTCGGGATGGCTCCATGATGCTCTCAATTGCATCTCTTTTTATGAACAAATCTTGAAACACTTGGAGCTCACGAGCCTGGCTCCGTGTGAAAAGCCTTGATGCACCTTTGCTTGCATCATTTTCCCTTTCTGAAAAGAATTTGTCCTCAAATTTAAGGGTTCACCATCAAACACATTAGGAGAGATATCACACATGTTGAAGGTGTTATGAACTTGGTATTCCAGAGGTAGGTCAATCTTGTATGTATTGTCATTGAGGCGCTCAAGTACCTCAAATGGGACATCTCCCCTAGGCATCAATTTGATCTTTCTCTTGTTGGGAAATCTTTCCTTGTGAAAATGGACCCAAACCCATTCATCGGGTTCGAGTACCACTCTCTTGCACCCTTTGTTTGCTTTTTTGTCTGTCTCTTGATTCTTCCTCTCAAGACAAAGCCTCACTTCTCATGCAACACTTTCATGATACTCGTCCCTATTGTTACTATCTAAACTCAAAACAACATCTTGAGACAAAAGGGTTAGATAAAAAAGGGTTAGTAGGTTAAAACCATAAACAACCTCAAATGGTGGAATGCCAATAGTACTATGAATGACTCGATTATATGCAAATTTAACTAAAAGCAATTGATCTTTCCAAGATGCTAATTTTTCCTTAACCATGGCCCTACGCATAGAACCTAAAGTCCTATTCATAACCTCAATTTGGCCATTTGTTTGTGGGTGATAAGAAGTAGAAAATAACAATCTAGTTCCAAGTTGTCCCCACAATTCCTTCCAAAAGTGGCTAAGGAACTTAGGGTCCCTATCAATCACTATGGTTTTGGGAATACCATGCAACTTGACCACATTCTCAACAAACAAGGATGCAACATGAGATTCTTCATCACATTTATGACATGTAATAAAATGAGCCATCATTGAGAATTGGTAAAAAATAACAAAAAAGCTATCTTTCCCCATTTTAGTACTTGGCAAGCCCAACACAAAATTCATAGAAATGTCAACCCAAGGTCTTTGATGGGTGGGAATAGGGGTATACAATCTATAAGGAAGAAGTCTATACTTAGAACTTCGACATTCCATACACTGACCAAAGGACCCTGCTGTCTTGGCCCTCTTATGCTGATCTCGGTCATTTCGTCGACCTCTACGTTCCTCAGTCCCCTGTGCATAAGCCTGCATGCGGGCAATGTCCATGCTCGGCTGAAGAGCTACCCCGTGCAACCCTCTACTAGATAATCATCAAGCCCCGTGACATAGCGGTGCACTCTATCCTCCATGACTGCCACTAGAGTGGGGGCATACCGAGCCAATGAGTCGAACTCTATGTTGTACTCCCGAACCATCCGCCCATTCTGCCTCAACATCATAAACCTATCCACCCGGGCTCTCCTCATCTGCGAGGGCAAGAAGTGGTTAAGAAACGCCTCTGATAACTCGTCTCAACCAGCTGGAAGCGCATGCTCCCCCCGGGACAGTTCCCATGAATCAAACCAGTTGACTGCAATATCACGCAGCCGATGAGAACCCAATACCACTGACTCTGCCTCTGAGGCCTTGATCACCTTCATGATCCGCTGCAGCTGTCGAATAAACTCCTGAGGATCTTCCTCAGTGTTATGACCCGACCCCGGGCCCGTGACTGGTGCCCTACCTGGGAACCTCTGTCAGGTATATATCAGAGAATAGCAGCGGAACATACACAACACACATAAAAACTTAGACAGTAAACAGCAACAGGCTAGCCGATAAGGCCACCTCCCGTAAAATATACACAATCTAGAAATCGAACAGTACATCTTTCTTTTTTCTTTACAACCCAATCCACAATGTGACTACAGACCTCTAAGAATAACAACTGTGACGGGACAGGGCCCCGCCATACCCCTGAATATACAACAACCAACCATACCAGGGATAGGCCTCCGGAGTAATGGAGATTCCCAACAGCTGAACAGTGATCCTAAGAGTGAGGATCAGCAACCTGTATACTCTACCTGCGGCATGAACGCAGCCCCCCGAAGGAGGTCAGTACAACATGTACCAAATATGTGAAACTGAAAGTACTGTAGTGAAATCATAAGTCTAAAATAAAGCTGGAGACACGTATGATAACTCAAACAACAGTACACTGTGCCTTACTAACAATGAGAGTAAACAAGTATATACTTTACTGCATAAAAATAGGAGGCTCATGATCAAAACAGGGTCCCTCGCCCGTAGTATCAATAAGCAATCCTACTCCTGGGACTATTTCACCCGCATGGGTCCTGTGGACCCGCATGAGGTATTCCTCGCATAGGCTGTACCCGCCCGCATGGGACTATTTCACCCGCATAAGCCCATAAGGACTCGCATGAGGTATTCCTCGCATCATGGGTAGCAAATCCACGGAACAGGTGGTATAACGTCTTGGGGGTTTACCCCTCATTTATACTCTTACCCCAGGCGGGTGGTATAACGCCTTGGGGTTTACCCTCATTTATACTCTTACCGGAGAAGGTGGTATAACGTCTTGGGGTTTACCCTCATTTATACTCTTACCCTAACTCAATCGGCCATCATACATAACATAAGCCCTACCGGCTTATCATACATAACATAAGCACTACCGGCTTATCATACAATAAATAAGCAAGTTAAGAAATCCCCCTAACTTCTTATTAGTCTTATTCATATACACTCTCATTTTAGTTTACTTAAGGCACTAACATGTCATTATAAAATCCGGGAATTTAACCCAAAGTACTACGTACTTCTATTCTTTTAAAATGACTCCTTTTCATATAAAACTTCCAAGATACTAATAACCGTAGTATCAAGTCATAACTACATTCTAAGACAAGTCACAATACCTTTTAGAAAATACATTTTCAGGCTTCTAAATCAAGTGACTTCTTTCTTTTAAAACCTTAAGCAATTGATGCCTTTAAATCAATTTGCCTTTCATTATCAAGTCATTTATCATACTTATATTACTTAGAGTAAACCACTCTTTTTAACTTTTCATAAAGCTATTATAACCAACTTCCCATAAAGACGTTATACTAGCTTTATACTTTAGAAACTTACATTCTTCTTTATAACCAAGAGACTTAAACTTTCCAACAAAACAAGTATCAAAAATACTTTCAACATACTTAAAGTCTCTTAACTTTTGAAAACCAAGATATCCTTAATATTTAAACAAGTGAGTTAATTCCCTAACTCAACCAACTTGGACATTCTTAAAATAAGCTAAGGATATCAAATGGACTAGATTGTCAAAATCTTGCACGTCTACCGTACTATACATTTACAACTTATTCATGCTCAAGAGATAAGAAAGTTCCACATACCTCTTCGATTTAATCCACTTGCTAAGTCCAATACGCCGTACGTAGTATGTCAACCTATAATGACCATAGTACGTCTATTAACTTCTTACTTCAAACGTAGAATATTCCAAGTGCAAAGTCACTAAATTCTACGGAAAATCGGACAATACTTCCTTTGTTTCTACATACTTTGCCACCTTTTTCAAGGCCGAATTCAATAACCAAACACGCCATATTTAAGGCTCAACAAAGTAGTTAACAATAGGGGATTACATGCTTAATCAAGACGTGTAAAATTCCGCCCCACAATAAATATCAAACTAGTCCAACATATAATGTCCATTCGGCAAAATAGGGACAACAATACGAATTCGTTTCCAATCCCTTTTCAATCCAAGTGGTTTAATATAACATGTTATCTAGCCACAATTGATTACAACTACTACAATCCTCAAGTAGGTAAACATGCGACGATTCTAATTATCGACCAAATTGTATTTCAATTTCAAATGGCTTAACATGTCATTTTCGGATTTGAGCTTCCAAATTTCCATAACACTTATCAATATTCATAACACATATCACATGATCATTTCTAACTTATAATAACATGGAATCTTCAATTACAAAAGTAAGACGAAGATTATACCTCATTTAGCCCAAATATGATCCAAGATTACAAGTCGATCCTTAGCAACTTTAGCTCCTCCTTTCGACGTTCCAATCCACTCCAAGCAACCCTTAGAAGCTTATGAAGAACTCCTCTTCAAGTTCCAACTTCAAAGTTGAATAACTCCTTAGGTTTTCGCCTTGTGACTAATACGAAAACACCATTTTTCCGGGATCTTTCTATTGAGATACACTTACAATACCCTTAGGTACCTTGGTTTAAAGTATGAGGATTATTGGACAAAAATTGAAAAATTTCCTCTTGGAAATGGACCATTGCCGTGAGTCTCCCTAAGAGAGCAAGAACAAAATTTCAATTTTTTTTCTAAGTGTAGAATGACAAAGTCTTGCTACTAGTATACTTAAATAATACTAGGAAGGGTCAAGATTAAAACAAATGGGTGGCTTGGATGAGTTTCACAAGGATCAAGCCAAGTGGCCCTTTGACAAGTCAACAATGTCAAGCTCTTTGTCTTTGCAAGACTTGGTCATTTAAATTATGGTCAAATGACCATTTTATCCATGCCATTTTCGTCCAAGACCACTAAGGGGGTGACACGTGTCGCCCTCCCATTCATCGCAATATTTTGTTTTCCGACAATTCCATAATTCCGATAAATTTTTACTCGTCTCAAATCTTAACATTTTTGAGTTCTTACGTACGTTCTTATAAACATATCCTGGAATTTCCGGGGTGTAACATTCTTCCCCCCTTAGAAACATTCGTCCCCGAATGTTCTTTTGGGAGTCAAACTTAAAGATAGCCACATAGTCTCCTTACAACCCCTACATACCAATAATGCCACACGTGGCCACATAACAATGCTCATACAAAAATGTCAACCTGAACCCCCATGTGTCAACGTCGGTTATCTGCATAAAGCTTCTGCTGACTCTGAGCTTACTAATAATCTTTCCTGGATAAGCTTCGCCTTATCCACAGCCCGCTGAATCAAATCTGGACCAAATAACTGAACCTCGCCTACGTCGAACCAACCAACCGGCGATCTACACTTTCTTACATACAAGGCCTCATACAGGGCCATCTGAATACTGGAAGGGTATCTGTTATCGTACGTAACTCAACAAGAGGCAATTAACCCTCCCGGCTATTTCTGAAATCAAGAACACAGGCCCGCAACCTATCCTCAAGTGCCTGGATAGTACGCTCTGCCTGTCCGTCGGTCTGAGGGTGTAATGCAACACTGAGACTCACCTGTGTCCCTAAAACCCTTCTGAAAAACCTCCAGAAGTTATCTGTAATCGAGCTCATCTGCCTGATATCATAAATGTCACGCCCCGAACCCCAGGCCCGTGACTGGTGCCCTACCTGGGCACCCTTCTACCTTAATAACTAAGTAAACTGCGGAAATTAAATAACACATCTTTTTTTTTCTTTTCAAAACTAACATACGTACAAGGGCAAAACCGACAAGACTGCCATATAATATACATAATAAAAGACACTACACTGTACATGAGTCCAATCCCATATATGAATACAGACCTCTAAGAGTTTTACCGAAATATGATGGGACAAGGCCCCGCCGTACCCATAACTGTACAAAAGCCTGTACTGAAAGAACTTATACCAAAAAGATAAACTCCCGAACAGAAGGAGCTATCCAAAACTCGAGCAGGTCCTACACTGCCGATCACCAAACAACAGTACCTAAACTCATGCGGCATAACGCAAGGAGTCGGTCTGAAGAATGTACCAAGTATGTGAAACTGAAAATACTGTAATGAAATCATAACAGTCTAAACAAAACAGGAGACATGTATGATAGCCAACCTACAATACACAATACATAAGCAGTCATATCAAGTCAGGGACGCATGCCCTCAAAGTCACTACTCAAATAACAGTACACAGTGCCTTACTAACAATGAGAGTAATCAAAAGTATAGGTAGCAAATCCACGAAAACAGGTGGTATAACGATCTTTGGGGATTTACCCCTCATTTATACTCTTACCCTGGAGAAGGTGGTAAAGCAGGTGGTATAACGATCTTTGGGGATACACCCCTCATTTATACTCTTACCCTGAAGAAGGTGATAAAGCAGGTGGTATAACGATCTTTGGGGATACACCCCTCATTTATACTCTTACCCTGAAGAAGGTGATAAAGCAGGTGGTATAACGATCTTTGGGGATACACCCCTCATTTATACTCTTACCCTGAAGAAGGTGATAAAGCAGGTGGTATAACGATCTTTGGGGATACACCCCTCATTTATACTCTTACCCTGAAGAAGGTGATAAAGCAGGTGGTATAACGATCTTTGGGGATACACCCCTCATTTATACTCTTACCCTACCTTAACTGGCCATCATACATAACATAAGCACTACCGGCTTATCACACAATAAGTAAGCAAGTTAAGAAATCCCCCTAACTTCTTATTAGTCTTATACATATACACTCTCATTTTGGTTTACTTAAGGCACTAATGGAATAATTCTCAATTAAACAAGCCAAAGTACTTATCAAGGCACACATTCTTTTCAAAAGACTCCTTTTTATGTAAAACCCCAAGATACTAACACCCGCAGTATCAAGGTGTGTCTATTTTTCAAAGTAAGTTACTACACTTTTAGAAAACTCATTTCAAAGCTTGAAATCAAGTAACTTCAATTTTTTCACAATCTAGGCAACTTATGCCTAATAATCAAAATAGACAACTTTCTTAACCTTCCATAAAGCCGTTATAACCAACTTCCCATAAAGCCGTTATAACCCTTTATGGTTTTAGACATATCCATTCCTTTTATAACCGAGAGACTTATACTGTTATACCCCGTAGTTCCAGGGTATGTATGTGAGGACGTACGTACGAGAATACGACATAAATTTTGGAAAGAAAGAAAGATGTGATTTTTCGACGGAAAAGTTTCCGGGTTTTGTGAAGGAAAAAGGTTCGTTAATGGGAATTGGATTCCCAGATTTGGTATTTGGACTTCTTGGATTATATTAGAATTATGAGATTTTATTTTCGGAAATGGTCACGTGGGACCCACGGGAGAAATTTACGGTTTTGTGGGGCCCACTTTGTTTTTGAGATTTTCGGTATTTTGGATATTTTCTGAAGATGAAATATTTTGGACGAGTCGGGGGGCGACACTTGTCACCCCCATGTGGCACCTTGGCCGAATTGGAGGGACAAGTGTCTAGCCACTTGTCCCTTGGCCGAAATGGCCATGACACTTGGAGTTTAATTTCGTTGGCCATGTGGTGTGGTGGGACCCACACACACATGGCCCAATCTTGACCACACACTTGCATTAATCTTGACCCTTGAATTCTCTATAAATACCCCCTTAAGTGCAAGACAAATTTCATTCACACTTAAAGCTTTTCCAAGCAAAATACTCCCTCCCTTCTACTTGTTCTCGTCCACCCTCCCCCACTTGTGTAGAAAATACTTCTTGTATTGTTGTATAAATCCCAAATACCTTAGCCTAGTATCACTAGTTGTATTCCAAAGTTATTTCAATACTAGGAGCCCGGAAATACTACTTTATTCCAATAGTCGCAAAACGAAACCCTAGAAAAATCTTCATAGCTTGGTTGAAGTGTTAAGAGAAGTTGTTTAGAAACTTCTAAGGGTCGCTTGGAGCGGGTTGGAGCGTAGGATTTGGAGCTAAACGTTGCTCAGGATCGACTTATAATCTTGGATAATTTTGGGCTTATCGAGGTAATGATCTATGTCCCCCTATTGTAATTGGATATTACATACTGTAGTAGTTTAGAATTGAGTATAAGATATATTGGAAGGATGATTATAAAGAATTGAATCAGATTTACATTGGATTTGTATTCTGATGAGACTTGTGTAGTATTATTGTGAGGAAGTATTGTACACGTCAGGTTAGGCGTGTAATCCTCGAGTTGTTGGCTTGGTAGCGAGCCTTGTTAGGAGGTTATTTATGTGATTGCGGGGAGGTCTTTGCGAATTTTCCGTAGAATAGGAGTCGCATTTTACTTAGATTATGCTACGAAGAGAACTAGAGATTGATAGATATATTGTGGTTGTTATAGGTGGATCTTCTACGCGCGGCATACTCGACTTGGCTTGTGGATTAACCGAAGAGGTATGTGATTCTTCCTATACTCTTGAGCATGATTGTTGTGAACTAAATAGTACGGTAGACGTACGTGTGTGAAATGAATTTTGTTTGTTTAAAACATAAAGTGTTATAATGGCTTTATGGGAAGTTAGTTATAACGACTTTATGAAGATAAAAGAAAGATTTGATTTTGAAAGATAAACGACTTGATTTCGGAAAAGGAGAAGTAACTTGATTTAAGTATAAGTTACTTGTTTTGAAAAGAGTATACTTGATGTTGTTTTAAAAGAAAAGCATTTGGTTTAAAAAGTATAGAGTACTTGATTTTAAAAGTCTTGTAAAGATTTTTACGAAGGTGAAATAATTTGGTTTAAAAAAAGAAACGTGTTTTGATACTACGAGTATTAGTATCGTGTGGCTTTTACGTAAAAAGAGGTCTTTTGAAAGAATAAAAGTATGTAGTATTTTTGGGGTTGAAACCCGGATTGTTGACATAAAATGAAAGTACGTTGAACTTGCCTATGCTTGTTGTGATAGCCTTTGATGTGCAAGTGTTTTGATTACGTACTCACGTGTCTCGGGAGGCATTATCGATTGATTGTTTGGACATACTGACACGTTGGATGGTCCACGAGTATGCGTCCACTTTGAGTATTATCTTGTTATTTCTTTTGGACATACTGACACGTTGGGTGGCCCACGAGTATGCGTCCACTTTGAGTATTATCATTTTGGGGATATGCGTCCCCTTACTTGGCATAACTGTTTACTTATTGCGAAATGGTTTTATAAAATGATGAAATGTGATTTCATTACAGTATTTTCAGTTTCACCTACTTGGTACTGTTGATCGACCTCGCCGAAGTGCGTTCATGCCGCGGTAGAGGTACACCGCTTGTCGATCCTCGCTCATAGGATCGCAGATTCAGCGTTTGGGAAGCTCCGTTTCTCGGAGGCTTATCTTTTGGTATAGTCCTGTCATTGTACTTGTACATTCGAGGGTATGGCGGGCCCTGTCCGTCATAGTTGTTATTACATTCTTAAGTGCTGTAATCTTGTTGTGGCGGGGTTGTAAGGATTTTAAGCTATTGATTTATATATATGTATATACATGAAGGTGGCCGTTTAGTTGCTTTGTTTCTTATGTTGTCTCTTGTTTCTGTTTAAATTTTATTTCCGCTGATTTTCTCGATGTTGTTATCACTAGGGTGCCCGGTAAGGCACGATCCACGCCCGAGATCGGTCGTGACAAAAGTGGTATCGAGCGATTAATCCTCGGAAAGTGTCTACTGATCGTATCTAGTAGAGTCTCGATTATCGGCGTGTTGTGCACCACCTATAATCGAGAGACTATGGATATCTAGGATTGGTTTCTATTTCTTCTCACTCTGAGATCGTGCCTTAGAGCTGTTGTAAGTTGGACTCCTTCTGACGTATTCTTTTATGCCAGTTATGCCTCCACGCAAGGCAACCAGAGCCCGAAGGCAAAGCGGCGAGAGGAGGCTGCGAGTAAAGCGGCGGCGGTCTCACGAGGCCACAAGATGCACGAGCCTCGGTCCGCGGCCAGGAACAGAGGATATGGGTTATAAGGAGATGGCCCAGTTACTAGCTAGGATTGTGGCTAGACATGAGGACAGGCGAGAGTCAGAGGTTCCGGTAGCACCCGTAGTTCACCCCAGATCAGATAGTTTGAGACTACGGGACTTTTTGAGCTGCAGCCCACCTGAGTTCTATGGGTCGAGGCCTGAGGATGATCCGCAGGAGTTCATCAAGCGATTCTGACGGATCATGAGTGATAAAGGCTTCGGAGACCGAGTCGGTGGTCCTAGGTTCGCATCGGCTGCGTGATACTGCAGTCGACTGGTTTGATTCGTGGGAGCTGTCCCGGGGGGAGCATGCGCCTCCAGCTGTGTGGGACGAGTTCTCAGAGGCATTTCTCAGCCATTTATTGCCTCCGCAGATGAGGAGAGCACGGGCCGACATATTTTTGATGCTGAGACAGAGAGGGCGTACGGTTCGGGAGTACAACGTGGAGTTCGACTCGTTGGCTCGTTATGTCCCTGCGTTAGTGGCAGATATGGAGGATAGAGTGCACCGCTACGTCACGGGGCTCGATGACTACTTGGAAGAGAGTTGCTCGGGTGTAGCTCTTCAGCCGGACATGGACATTGCCCGCATGCAGGCTTATGCACTTGGGTGTGAGAGCGGAGGCGCGGATTGACGATATCAGCGAGAAGAAGGCCGGGCGGCAGGGTCCTTTGGTAACTTTCGAGGCGGACGCGCGGCCAGCGAACTAGTTATGCGCCTCCGCCCGGTCTGAGTGGTCTTCTACAATCTTGAGGCGGTCGGGGCTCGAGGTTGAGTTTTCGAGGTGGGAGTGTTGGCCGGATGAAGCCACCCCAACCTCGGTGTGGCCAGTGTGGTAAACCCCATGCGAGGGAGTGTCACGGTATTCAGAAAGTTTGTTTTACATGCGGCCAACAGGGCCATTTTGCGAGGAATTGTCCAACCAGAGGTAGCTCGGATGTAGAGACTCGGCGCCGGGATCATTGCGGGTTCTTCGCCCGATAGCTAGGCGGTGTTCATGCCGTGGCAGTGGCGAGGTCGTGGTGGAAGTTCCCAGTTCTAGCGGTCCTTGGAAACCGCCTATTTGATTTTAGGTATATCCTTCACCCTCTAGAGACTAGTATGCATTGATGATATGATGATGTGCTAAGTATTATGTTCAGATAGCATTATGTTAAATTGTGATCTAGAGGCCTGGTTAGTAAAGGGGAAGTTGGGTACATAGAGATTGTGAGCCTTAGAATATTATACGTGGAGACCTTAGATGCGAGGCCGTCTTGAGTAAAAGATTTTGTTTACGATTGACCTTTGTCGGAGTGCATAGTATACGTGGGGTATAATTGTGTGATAAGTCCCTGAGTGGTGTGAAATGAAAGAGGGTAGTTGAGCTAAGAAGACCACTAGGTTTTCGTGACTTGATTAGTGAGATTGTTCCGGATCGGGGAACAAGAGTTTGGCGCGATAGCGGGTCGGGTTGAGGCCGGATCGCGGGTCAACTCGCAGCCCGGTATGAGGTGGGGTCAGTTCGAGGTGGTCCCGCTAGGTGGTAGGGTCGCGAGGGTGCTAGGCCCAAGTTTAGGTAACTATCGTACGGGTTCATGGGTGCGTTCGACCAGAATCAGATCGTGAAGGCCGGGAATGGCCTTAGGGGAAAATTGAAGCTAGTGAGACGACCAAGTTTGGAGGTGGTAACTCCAGGGTTATGGAAATTGAAGTAGTAACTGAAGTGTGGTACGTGTAATAGAAAGAGTTCAGGTGTACGAGAAGGGTACGACGAGTAAGGAAAGAAGCGAACATGTGTTATGAGAACAGAAGTGATCATTTCTTTTTGTGAAGTGAAGATGCGAAGGGATTATCCTTTAGACCATGGGTGTGAGCTTTTTATGATGTTAGAGGTGATTCCTCGTTGACTTGGATTTGAGTTTTGCGCACATGTTATATTCTGGCCAGTGGTGGCATGATCGGTTTTGTAAGTGTAGTAGTGGAGACTATACCAGCGCAAGTACGTTTGGAGACTTAGAAGGAACATTCGGGACGAATGTTTCTAAGGGGGGGAGAATGTTATACCCCGTAGTTCCAGGGTATGTATGTGAGGACGTACGTACGAGAATACGACAGAAATTTTGGAAAGAAAGAAAGATGTGATTTTTTTTGGAAAAGTTTCCGGGTTTTGTGAAGGAAAAAGGTTCGTTAATGGGAATTGGATTCCCAGATTTGGTATTTGGACTTCTTGGATTATATTAGAATTATGAGATTTTATTTTCGGAAATGGTCACGTGGGACCCACGGGAGAAATTTACGGTTTTGTGGGGCCCACTTTGTTTTTGAGATTTTCGGTATTTTGGATATTTTCGGAAGACGAAATATTTTGGACGAGTTGGGGGGCAACACGTGTCACCCCCATGTGGCACCTTGGCGGGTGGAGGGACAGTGTCAGCGACATCCGCTTGGCGAAAATGGCCATGACACTGAGTTTAATTTCGTTGGCCATGTGGTGTGGTGGGACCCACACACACATGGCCCAATCTTGACCACACACTTGCATTAATCTTGACCCTTGAATTCTCTATAAATACCCCCTTAAGTGCAAGACAAATTTCATTCACACTTAAAGCTTTTCCAAGAAAAATACTCCCTCCCTTCTACTTGTTCTCGTCCACCCTCCCCCACTTGTGTAGAAAATACTTCTTGTATTGTTGTATAAATCCCAAATACCTTATCCTAGTATCCCTAGTTGTATTCCAAGTTTATTTCAATACTAGGAGCCCGGAAATACTACTTTATTCCAATAGTCGCAAAACGAAACCCTAGAAAAATCTTCATAGCTTGGTTGAAGTGTTAAGAGAAGTTGTTTAGAAACTTCTAAGGGTCTCTTGGAGCGGGTTGGAGCGTAGGATTTGGAGCTAAACGTTGCTCAGGATCGACTTATAATCTTGGATAATTTTGGGCTTATCGAGGTAATGATCTATGTCCCCCTATTGTAATTGGATATTACATACTGTAGTAGTTTAGAATTGAGTATAAGATATATTGGAAGGATGATTATAAAGAATTGAACTGTACTTACATTGGACTGTATTTACAGTAGACTTGTGTAGTATTATTGTGAGGCAGTATTGTACACGTCCGGTTAGACGTGTAATCCCCTTGGAGTTGTTGGCTTGGTAGCAGGCCTTGTTAGGGGGAGGTTATTTATGTGATTGCGGGGTGGAGGTGCTGCCGAATTTTCCGTAGAATAGGGGCTATTTACTTAGATTATGCTACGAAGAGAACTAGAGATTGATAGATATATTGTGGTTGTTATAGGTGGATCTTCTACGCGCGGCATACTCGACTTGGCTTGTGGATTAAGCCGAAGAGGTATGTGATTCTTCCTATACTCTTGAGCATGATTGTTGTGAACTATATAGTACGGTAGACGTACGTGTGTGAAATGAATTTTGTTTGTTTAAAACATAAAGTGTTATAATGGCTTTATGGGAAGTTAGTTATAACGACTTTATGAAGATAAAAAAAAGATTTGATTTTGAAAGATAAACGACTTGATTTCGGAAAAGGAGAAGTAGCTTGATTTAAGTATAGGTTACTTGTTTTGAAAAGAGTATACTTGATGTTGTTTTAAAAGAAAAGCATTTGGTTTAAAAAGTATAGAGTACTTGATTTTAAAAGTCTTGTAAAGATTTTCTGAAGGTGAAATAATTTGGTTTAAAAAAAGCGTGTTTTGATACTACGAGTATTAGTATCGTGTGGCTTTACGTAAAAGAGGTCTTTTGAAAGAATAAAAGTATGTAGTATTTTTGGGGTTGAAACGGATTGTTGACATAAAATGAAAATCGTTGAACTTGCCTATGCTTGTTGTGATAGCCTTTGATGTGCAAGTGTTTTGATTACGTACTCACCGTGTCTCGGGGAGGGCGACTATCGATTGATTGTTTGGACATACGACACGTTGGATGGTCCACGAGTATCGTCCACTTTGAGTATTATCTTGTTATTTCTTTTGGACATATCGACACGTTGGGTGGCCCAGTATCGTCGGCACTTTGAGTATTATCTTGTTATTTCCTTTGGACATACCGACACGATGGGTGGCCCGGGTATCGTCCGATAGGATGGTTTCATGGCCATGCTTATACCGAGGTAAGATCTTGGGGCATGCGGTCATTGTGAGGATTATGTTATTTGTCCATGGACCGCTAATGCATGAAGCTTGCGCGGTGACGAGCGATCACGGGCTTGATTTGTACATATGGTTGAGCACACTTTAGATACTTTTCTGGTCATTTCGTGTATCGGCGATGTTATACCGTATTTTTTTGAGTAATATGCGTGTGGCGTGCGTAGAAAAGTTTGAGCCTTAAAGTAGGCAAGGTCGAAATTTTGTTCACAACCCCGATTTGAATTGTTTTCGACGAAACGTTTTACAAACTTTGCGAAGGAAAATTCCGCTATGTCATTTATAATTTTTGCGGATTTTTCGAGAGATGAAATATTTTGGGCCCAGGGAGGGTGACACGTGTCACCCTCACAGTGGACGGGTGTGTGGCCGAGAGGTGCACGTTTTCCTCCCATGGTTTGTGCCTAAATCATGGGTCAATGTTTGTGAGGGAATTGTGGAGTAGGGCTACGGGGGGCACTTGGGCAAATCTTGGCCCTCCACTTGCCCCCCACTTGGCTTGATCTTGGCCATTGGTTTTCCTATAAATACCCCCTTTGTGAAGACTTCTTCATCCAAAAATGTTTTCCAAGTCTTGAGCACCCTCCCCTTCGTGAGGCCCCTCGCCGAGATATCTCCAGTGTAGTGTTCTCGTCCAAAGAGCACCCCTCCCCCTTTGTGAGGCCCCTTGGCCGAGAGTATACCCCCCCCTCTTGAGAGTTGTTCTCGTAAAATACCCCTCCCCCTTTGGTAGAAAATACTCTCCAAGTATTGTTACTATACCAAAATACCTTAGCCTTATACCTTGTAGTATTCCAAAGAGTATACGTAGAGCCCGGAAATACTACCTTATGTCCTTTTTGTCTCACAACGTAACCCTAAGGAAAATCTTCATAGTCGGTTGTAGTGTTAAGTAGAAGTTGCGTAGAACTTCTAAGGGTTGTTTGGAGCGGGTTGGAGCGCCCAGAGTAGGAGCTAAACGTTGCTCATGATCGACATTTAAACTTGGATAATTATGGGCTTATCGAGGTAAATATCTTGTCTCCCTATTGTAATTGAGTTTACATACTATTGAAGTATAAGAATTAAGTATAAGTTATATACCAGGAAGGTATATAAGAAGGGAATTGAACTGTACTTACATAGGATTGAATTTACAGTAGACTTGTGAAGTTTGACGGGTAGGGAAGTGCTGCCCAATTTTCCGTAGAATCTTGTATCTAGATTTATTCTACCAAGTAGTCTAGACGTTGATAGACTTGTATAACCTTTATAGGTTGAAGTTCTGCGAGTAGCATGTTCTACTTGAAAGGTGGACAAGGCTAGCCGGGTTATAGCCGTGGAGCGTTTTGCTAATAGTTGATAATCGTCGCGAGGTATGTGATTCTTCCTATCCTCTTGAGCATGATATTTTAAAGAATATATATATAGTACGGTGAGCGACGTGTGTTAACTGAACGTAGTTTTACGGCAATGTCTTTTGACTTAAGCCTGAATAATAAGAATCTCGAAGTATTTCTAGAGAATTAAGAAACCTTTTTGAAAGAAGAGTAATACTTGGTCTTAAAAGCTTAAGAGTTATACTAGCTTTATGAGAAGTTAGGTATAACGACTTAAGAGAAGTAAAAAGAATGGTTTACTGATTTTAGAAGTTAAGAGACTTGATCTTAAAAGATAAGAGACTTGACTTATTTGAATTAAATTCTGTTAAAAAGTGTGAAACCTCATTCGTGAGTAATGAGTACTTGGTTTTAAAAAAAAAAAGGAATAATGTTTTACTGATTTCGGAAATCAGAATAAGTATCGAACGAACCACTGCAGCGTTAATAAAGGGAAATGTTTTGACTAATAAAAGTATTATTAAAACCAGTAGAAATCTCCATCTGCATAGAAGCTAAGATGAGACAAAATGATATTACATTTCCTAGATCATGGCTGCTTTAATAAAGATTGTTATAAACAAGAATAACATACTCACATATAAGGCATATGTTTCTCAAATTGTTTTAAAGGAGAATTATATCATTAAGTGATTAAGACTATGAACTACGAAACCTTTCGAAAAATGAGAAACTTGAGCATTTGAAATTAGGCAAACTTGAACGTTTGGAAACTAATGTTGTTACTTGATTTTACAAAGGGAAGTGTTTTGGTTTACTTAAAAAGATAGTCACTCTATTTTTATACTACGGGTATTGTGTGACTTTTATGAAAGAAACGGATCTTTTAAAGAGTTAATGTATGAAGTACTTTGGGGATAAAAACCCGAACTGGTTAACATAAAGTAAGAAGTACCTTGTGTGAATAACTTGATTGTGTTGGTTTGCGATAGCCTTGTAATACTTTCTTGTTGATTTGATAAGTAAATATGTTAGGATGCTACGTGTGTTAGTATTTTGTGATGTTTGTGTTAAGGGGTTTCCCTTGTTGTGCTTATGTTGTTTAACGATAAGCTATTATGTTAGTATTATATCACTCACCTCTTGAGATGATTCCGGGGGTTAAGCTGCCCTCCGATGCGGGGTAGACTCAGGCGGGTCTGTGTGACCTATGATTCGAGGATACCTCATGCGGGTCGGGGGCACATCGCTACTGAGAGTTCGAGTTAGTGTGCGGCCTTTATGGTCATGCGGTCTATGTGGCGTGCGGATGCGAGTCGGGGCGTTGCGGGAGTAGCTACCCTCGATGCGGGAATACCTCATGCGGGCCATCGAGTGGCCTACGCGAGTGCGGGAAGTTCCAGGACTAGACGCGCGCATTAGATCTGCGGCGAGTGGCGGCCGATCATGTGGCGGCTTAGATAGATCTCATGATACGCTTTATGACCTTGTTGATGCGTAGGTTTTAGTAGTCGGCCACGCCTTCGTACTTACCGTGCGGTTTTATTATGACACAGTGGGACACGGTGTTCATGTGTATTCCTTGGTGCTTTTATATCATAGGCTGGCGGTGAGGAAGGTATTCCACGGGCATGATTGATGTTGTGGGCGTGAGACCCATAGTTGTATTTGAGTGATGACTTTGAGGCGTGAGTCCCGACTTGACACGATCGCTTATTTATTGTGAATTGTAGCTTGGTTATCATACATGTCTCCGCTTTATATAGACTACTATGATTTCATTTACGATATTTTGATTTCACATACTTGGTACTGTTGTCGACCTCCTTGAAGCTGCGTTCATCGCAGTAGAGGTACACGATCGTCGATCCTCGCTCATATGGTCACGATTCGGCGTTTGGGAAGCTCCGTTTCTCGGAGGCTTATCGTGGTATAGTACCACTGTCGTTGTAGTACTTACATTCGAGGGTATGGCGGGGCCTGTCCGCCATTGTTGTCATATCATTCTTAGAAGTGCATGTAAATCTTGTTGTGGCGAGTTTGTAAAAGGGATGTAACTGTTCGGATTTAAGATTTTATATGTATATACATGCCGAAAGGCACTTTTTCTCAGATAACTGTTTTACACTTCATGTCTTGTTTTATATTCCGCTGATTTCTCTGATGTTGTATCACTAGGGTGCCCGGGGTAAGGCACCAGTCACGGGCCCGGGTTCGGGTTGTGACAAAAGTGGTATCAGAGCAGTTAATCCTCGGAAAGTTTCTACAGACCGTATCCAGTAGAGTCTTGATTATCGATGTGTTACTAGATATGGATTTGGCTACCAGAGAGTATACCGATGTACCGCAAGTCTTGATAACTACCTAAGAGAGGGTTGTGCAAGGGTAATTCTTGATTAGGCTTGGCGTATCACGTATGCGGGCTTATGCGCGGCCAGAGCGTAGAGATCAACGGGTTAACAAAGGGCGAGAAGAGGCGAGCGGCAAGGTCCTTTGGTAACTTTCGAGGCGAGTCGCCTCGCGTGGATTAGATTATGCACATCGACCGGTGCAGAAGGTCCTCGCGGGGTTCGGGGCGTTCGGGGTACGCAGAGTTGGTCGAACTCCAGGGCTTCAGGTTCATGATGTAATGCACGCCATCCCGGGAATGTCGTCTTTTAGTTGGTACTTGTTGTACCTATGACCGTCAGGGTCTGATGTCGAAAGAGTGTCCTAGTAGGAGGACTTAGCCTTCAGGATCGGTGGGTAGTTTGTCATCTTCTAGCTATCGCCTACGGCGAGTTTGATTAGAATGATTAAGGGCAGTGAAGCAGTAGATATAGGTATATCCTTAACCCTCTAGGGATTAGTATGTGTAATAAGGTGAGTACACCTTAAGTGTTATATTCTGATAGCATTGTGTAAATTGTGATTAGAAATCTTGGTTAGTTAACCAAGTAAGATTTGGGGGATAGAGAAGGTGTGAGCCTTAGAGTTTTATACGTAGAGACCTTAGAGGTAAGGCCATCTCGAGAAAAGGTGTAGTGTTATGTTTGATCCTTATCAGAGTGCATAGTGCACGTGAGCTATGTTTGGGATAGGTCCCTAAGTAGTGTGAAATGAAAGGGGGTAGTTGAGCTAAGGAGACCGCTAGGTTTTCGTAACGTGATTAGAGAGATTGTTCCGGATCGGGGAGCTAGTGTTTTGCGCATTGCCGGGTCGGGTTGAGGCCACGTTGCGGGTCAACCCGCGGCATGTTTGGTGGTGGTCCCTCCGGGTGGTAGGGTCACGAGGGTGTTAGGCCCAAGTTTAGTTAACCAGCGTACGAGTTCGTGGATGCGTTCAACCAGTAGTCGGTCCGATGGGGGCAGCCCGCCGTGTTTTTCGGTCAGGACCGTGTACTTAGCAGTGTTGATTTATCAGAAAGGTTGTAAGGCTGCACGGGGTGCCTACCTTCACCTTATGACTGGCAGTGAAGCCCAGGTTGTGGCTATTTTCGTTTTCTAAAAGTTTTACCAGGCAGGGTTAGGAACTCAGGTGAGACTCAAAATCGCATTCGCCCTCGGGCCAGTGTTTGGATTTCAGGGGTAGTTGTGAGGATTGTTGTCTCCTGTGGAGAGAGTGTTTAAGCTACCATTTTAGTGTTCGGATGTCGCCTTATGAAGCCTTGTAGGGGCGGAAGTGTAAGTTGCCGGTCGATTGGTTCGATGTTGGCAAGGTTCGAGATAGTTGGTTGAGCTTGTTCCATCGTGTGGATAGGAGTGTGAGTTTTGGAGAAGCAGAGGAACTTAGCCCGAGTTACTTTGGGCCTTTTTGAGTTCATGTGAAGAATAGGCCAGATTGCCTATATGTTAGCTTTTGCCGTCCGACTTAGGAGGCAGTACGTCCGGTCTTTCGTATTGTTATATTCGGGAAAGTATCGGAGATCCATCCAGAGTGTTCCCAGTTAATGATGACCACGTTAGAGATAGTAACCCCGAGTTTTGGAAAGCTGACGATTTCGAAATGTGGTAAGAGTTCGAGTGTACGAGAGGTGTACGACGAGTAAAGGGAAAAAGCGAGCATGTATGGCGAGCATAGATGTGATCATTTCTTTTGTAAAGAGAAGGTGCGAAGGGAGTATATTTTAGACCCCGGAGAGAGGCGTTTGTGGTGATGTTAGAGGTGTTTCCTCGTGGACTTGGATGTAAGTATTTTGCGCAAATTGGTTCCGTGGCCATGTGTGGCAGGTTTGTTCTCGTAAGTATAGTGGTGAAGACTATACTGGCGCGCGTTTGTTTTGAGACTTAGAAGGAACATTTGGGACGAATGTTTCTAAGGAGGGGAGAATGTTATACCGTATTACGGTGTATATGCGTAAGGCGTACATAGAAAAGTTTGGGCTTTAAAGTAGGCTTGGCGATTTTATTTTGTTACTGACACCCGATTAGAGTTGTTTTTAAATGAAGCGTTTTACACAACTTGCGAAGGAAAATTCGGCTATGTCATTTCTAATTTTTGCGGATTTTTCCGAGAGGCGAAACATTTTGGACCAACGAGAGGCGACACTTGTCACCTCTCATTGATAGACGTTGGGCGGTCAAGGGTGGGCGAAATGGGTTGGTTTTTGTCAAGTAGTAGGTAGGATATTTTGGTGGTAGATGGATAAGGTGCACTTGGCATGATCTTGGCCTACACTTGCCTTGCACTTGGCATGATCTGGCCCATGGGTGGGCCTGTGCTAGACCTATAAATACCCCCCCCCCCCCCTTTGAAGACTTCTTCATCCTAAAAATGTTCTAAGTCTTAGAAATCCTCCCGCTCTCTCTCTTGTGGTGTTCTCGTCCCCTGTGAGGCTTTGGCGAGAGCCCTCCCCTTGCGAGACCCCACAGTGGGGTAGCCGAGGTGTACACCCCCCTTGTGGTGTTGTCTCGTATAAATACCCTCTTGGTAGAAATACTCTCAAAAGTATTGTTACTATACCCAAATTACCTTAGTAGTATACCTTGTAGTATTCTAAGGTTATACCTATCTGAAAAGCCAGTAATACTATTATACTTCCGTCGATCCCAAAACCGAAACTAAGGAAAATCTCCATAGTTAGTTGGAGTTTTATGTAGAAGTTGGTTAGAACTTCTAAGGGTGGTTTGGAGCGGAGTTGAGCGCCACGAGTTGGAGCTAAACGTTGCCCGGGATCGACATTATACTTGGATAATTATGTGCTTATCGAGGTAATTTTCTTGTCCCCCTATTGTAATTTGAAATTACATGTTGTAGGAAGATATAGTTGATGTATACTATATATAGACTGAACATAGTTTGTGGCTATGTCTTTGGACTTAAGCCTGAATTTAAAGAAGAGAATCGAATGTAATTACATGGGTGTATTCTGATGAGACTTGTGTAGTTTGGTGGGTAGGAAGGGCTGCCCATTTTTCCGTAGGATCTTGTATCTAGATTTATTCTACCGAGTAGTCTAGACTTTGATAGACTTGTATAACTGTATAGGTTGAATGTTCTGCAGTAGCATGTGCTACTTGAGAAGTGGGCGAGGCTAAGCAGGGTTATAGCCGTGAGCGATTTGCTAATAGTCGATAATCGTCGCGAGGTATGTGAACCTCTTCCTATCTCTTCTAGCATGATATGTGTATAACTATGTAGTACGGTGAGCGTCGTGTGTTAAATCGTGTTTGATTGGTCTAAAACATAAAGTGTTATAACGACTTTATGGGAAGTTGTTATATGACTTTATGTTGGTAAGAAAATACTTGTGGTTTTAAAAAGGTAACTGATTTGAACTATAACTGGCTTGTTATGTGATAACAAAGAACTTGAAGTATTTCAAAAGATTTTTGAATCATTTTGAAAGAAGAGAAATACTCGGTTTTTGAAAACTTAAGAGTTATACTAGCTTTATGGGAAGTTAGGTATAACGGCTTAGAATGTTTCTTGATTTGAATCGAGAATGTGTATCGACAAACCAACTGCAGATTAATAAAAGGAAATGTTTTGACTAATTAAAGTATTATTAAAACCAGTAGAAACCTCCATCTGCATAGGAGCTAAGATGAGACAAAATGATATTACATTTCCTAGATCACGGCTGCTTTAATCAGATTGATTATGAACAAGAATAACCTACTCACATATAAGGCATATGTTTCTCAGATTGTTTTAAAAGAGAATTATATTATTACGGGCTTAATAATAGGAACTACGAAACCTTTCTAAAATAAGAAACGGGAACATTTGAAATTAGGCAAACTTGAACGTTTGGAAAATAATGTTGTTACTTGATTTTACAAAGGTAAGTGTTTTGGTTTACTTAAAAAGACAGTCACTCTATTTTATACTACGGGTATTGTGTGACTTATGTGAAAGAAGCGGATCTTTAAAAGAGTTAATGTATGAAGTACTTTGGGGATAGATACCCGAACTTGTTAGCATAAAGTACCTTGTGTGAATAACTTGATTGTGTTAGGTTGTGATAGCCTTGTAATACTTTCTTGTTGATTTGATAAGTAAACATGTTAGGATGCTACGTGTGTTAGTATCTTGTGTGATTGTTACGTAAGGGGGTCATTCTTGTTGTGCTTACGTTGTTAAACGTTAAGCCCGTTGTGCTGTTATTGTATCACATACCCCCTTGACTTATTATACCGAGGGCTTGCCACCCTTGATGCGGGTCTATACGGCTATCACGATCCTTGTGACTATGCGGAGTTGCGAGAGCTCCAGGATTGATCATTCCGGGTGTTTAGCCTGTTGCGGGGGATGCCCTATGCGGTCTGTTGGGACTATGCGGTCTTTTGAGACTATGCGGGCTGCGGTAGTCCAGGCGGATACGAGGTTAAGCTGCGCCGATGCGAGGTATACCTCGTGCGATCTGTGTGACTATGATCGAGGAATACCTCATGCGGAGTGCGTGTGTGACCTATGCGGAGCTGCGGTAAGTTCGAGGATAGACGCAGCGGTGATCTGCGGCGAGTGGCGGCCGATCATGTGGTGCGGTCTAGAAAGACCTCGTGATCTGATTTGTGGTATTTTTGGTCTTGTGGGTCTTAGTAGTCGGCTATGCCTTCGTGCTTACCGTCACGGTTTTATTGTGATGACTTTGAGGCGTGAGTCACGACTTGACATATTTGCTTATTTATTGTGAACGTAGTTTGGTTATCATACATGTCTCCGCTTTATATAGACTACTATGATTTCATTCTGATATTTTGATTTCACATACTTGGTACTGTTATCGACCTCGCCCGAGGCTGCGTTCATGCCGCAGGTAGAGGTACACCAGTCGTCGATCTTCGCTCATAGGGTCACAGTTCAGCGTTTTGGAAGCTCCGTTTCTCCGGAGGCTTATCAGTGGTATAGTACCCTATCGTTGTAGGTACTTACATTCAGGGGTATGGCGGGGCCCTGTCCATGTTGTTATCATATCATTCTTAGAAGTGCATGAATCTTGTTGTGGGCAGAGTTTGTAAAAGGGATGTAACTGTTCGGATTTAAGATTTTATATGTATATACATGCCGAAAGACACTTTTTCTCAGATAACTGTTTTACACTTCATGTCTTGTTTTATATTCCGCTGATTTCTCTGATGTTGTATCACTAGGGTGCCCGGGGTAAGACACCAGTCACGGGCCCGGGTTCGGGCCGTGACAGTAGGGTCACGAGGGTGTTAGGCCCAAGTTTAGTTAACCATCGTACGAGTTCGTGGATGCGTTCGACCAGTAGTCGGCCGATGAGGTCAGCCCATCTTATCTTTCAGTCAGGACCGTGTACTCGACAGAGGGTTATGCGAGGTGTTATATCAGAAAGGTTGTAAGGCTGCACGAGGTGCCTACTTTCACCTTATGACAGACAGCGAAGCCTAGGTTATGGCTATTCCTTTTTCTGGAAGTTTTACCAGGCAGGGTTAGGAACTCAGGTGAGTCTCCGTATCGCATTCATCCTCGGGCCAGTGTTTGGTTTTCAGGGGTAGCTGTGAGGATTGTTGCCTCCTGTTGAGGGAGTGTTTTTAGCTACCATTTCAGTGTTCGGATATTGCCTTATGGCGCTTGTAGGCGGAAGTGTAAGTTCTTGATCGATTGGTTCGATGTTGGCAAGGTTCAGATAGTTGGTTCATACTTGTTTCAGCAGGATGTGGATAGGGTGAAGCTTATCCAGAAGAGGTTATTGGCAGCTCAGAGTCAACAGAAGTCGTGCGGATAATCGGCGACGACGCTTGGAGTTCAGGTTGACGGTCGGTATTCTTGAAGGTACCACCCCGGAAAGGGTGTGATGAGTTTTGGAAAACAGAGGAAACTTAGCCCGAGTTACTTTGGGCCTATCAGATCATGTGAAGAGTAGGCCAGGTTGCCTATAGTTGGCATTGCCGTCCGACGTAGGAGGCAGTATGTCCGGTCTTTCGTGTTGCTATGTTCGGAAAGTATCGGAGACCCATCCAGAGTGTTCCCAGTTAATGATGACCAAGTTGGAGATAGTAACCCCGAGATTTAGGAAACTGAAGCAGTAGCGAAAATGTGGTAAGTTATGAGAAAGAGTTCGAGTGTACGAGAAGGGTACGACGAGTAAGGGAAGAAGCGAGCATGTGTTGAGAACATAGATGTGATCATTTCTTTTGTAGAGTGAAGGTGCGAAGGGAGTATATTTTAGACCTCGGGTGGGAGTTTTTGTAATAATGGAGGTGATTCCTCGTGGACTTGGAGTAAGTATTTGCGCATGTGTTATTTTATGGCCAGGCGTGGCGTGGTTGTTTTCGTAAGTATAGCAGTGAAGACTATACTGGCGCATGTGTGTTTTGAGGCTTAGAAGGAACATTCGGGACGAATGTTTCTAAGGAGGGGAGAATGTTATACCCCGTATTTTTTTCAGAGTATGTACGTGTGGGCGTACGTAGAAAAGTTTGAGCCTTAAAGTAGGCAAGGGTCGAAATTTTGTTCACAACCCCCGATTTGAATTGTTTTCCGACGAAACGTTTTACAAACTTTGCGAAGGGAAAATTCCGGCTATGTCATTTATAATTTTTGCGGATTTTTCCGAGAGATGAAATATTTTGGGCCAACGGGAGGGTGACACTTGTCACCCTCAAAGTGGACGGTTGTGTGGCCGAGAGGTGCACGTTTTCCTCCCATGTTTTGTGCCTAAAACATGGGTCAATGTTTGTGAGGGAATTGTGGAGTAGGGCTACGGGGGGCACTTGGGCAAATCTTGGCCCTCCACTTGCCCCCCACTTGGCTTGATCTTGGCCATTGGTTTTCCTATAAATACCCCCCCCCCCCCCCCCCCTTTGTGAAGACTTCTTCATCCAAAAATGTTTTCCAAGTCTTGAGAGCACCCCTCCCCCTTTCGTGAGGCCCCCTTGGCCGAGAGATATCTCCGCCCCCCTTTGTGTTGTGTTCTCGTCCAAAGAGCACCCCTCCCCCTTTGTGAGGCCCCTTGGCCGAGAGTATACCCCCCCATCTTGAGAGTTGTTCTCATAAAATACCCCTCCCCCTTTGGTAGAAAATACTCTCCAAGTATTGTTACTATACCAAAATACCTTAGCCTTATACCTTGTAGTATTCCAAAGATACCTCTATACGTAGAGCCCAAAAATACTACCTTATGTCCTTTTTGTCTCACAACGTAACCCTAAGGAAAATCTTCATAGTCGGTTGAAGTGTTAAGTAGAAGTAGCGTAGAACTTCTAAGGGTTGTTTGGAGCGGGTTGGAGCGCCCAGAGTAGGAGCTAAACGTTGCTCAGGATCGACATTTAAACTTGGATAATTATGGGCTTATCGAGGTAAATATCTTGTCTCCCTATTGTAATTGAGTTTACATACTATTGAAGTATAAGAATTAAGTATAAGTTATATACCAGGAAGGTATATAAGAAGGGAATTGTTGTACTTACATAGGATTTGTATTCTGATGAACTTGTGAAGTTTGACGGGTAGGGAAGTGCTGGCCAATTTTCTGTAGAATCTTGTATCTAGATTTATTCTACCAAGTAGTCTAGACGTTGATAGACTTGTATAACCTTTATAGGTTGAAGTTCTGCGAGTAACATGTTCTACTTGAAAGGTGGACAAGGCTAGCCGGGTTATAGCCGTGGAGCGTTTTGCTAATAGTCGATAATCGTCGTTGTTATACCCCGTATTTCCAGAGTATGTACGTAAGGGTGTACGTACAAAAGTTTAGCCTTAGTTAGGCATTATGGACGAAAAAGTTTGTGCACAACTCACTTAAAGAATCGTTTTTCGACGAAACGTTTTACTAAACTCGCGTAGGGTAAATTCCGGCTATGTCATTTATATTTTTTGCGGATTTTTCCGAGAGACGAAATATTTTGGACCAACGGGAGGGTGACACTTGTCACCCTCATTGGACGGCAACTTGAGGCTTGGATTGGCACGTTTTTTGTGCCTTTGCACAAGTCAAGGAGTTGGTAGGATATTTGTGTAGTAGATGGATAAGGACACTTGCCTAAATATCCACCCTACACTTGCCTTGCACTTGGCTTCATCTTGGCCATTGGTTGGCCATTTCTTGACCTATAAATACCCCCCTTAAGATGAAGAGTTCTTCATCCACAAATCACTCTCCAAGTCTTGAAAATCCTTCCCCCTCTCTTGAAGTGTTTTCGTCCAACACCCCCCCTCTAGCCTAGTAATCCTAGCCGAAACCTACCCCCCTCCCTTGGTAGAAATGTTGTCTTCCAAGTATAGTTACTATTCCTAAATACCCTAGCCCAAATCCCTTAGTACTTAGTAGAAGTTGTGAAGAACTTCTAAGGGTTCTTGGAGCTATCGGAGCGTACAAATTAGGAGCTAAACCTTGCTCAGGAGCGACTTTTAACTTGGATAATTTTGGGCTTATCGAGGTAAATACTCTTGTCCTTCTATTGTAATTGGATATTACATATAAGAATAGTTAAGACTTGAGTATAAGATATGAAAGAATACTAAAGAATAGAATTGAACTGTTATCACAGTAGAAGGGTATAAAAGAAGAATAATTGAACTATACTTACTTAGAATTTGTTTTCCTGATGAACTTGAGTAGCTCGACGGGTAGGGAAGTGCTGCCCGATTTTTCGTAGAATAGAGAACCTCTACTTAGAATCTGTTCTGAGAATAGTCTAGGCGTTGATAGGCGTATTTGACTATTATAGGTGATTCTCTGCGCGACATATTCGACTTGGCGGTGGTTTTCGCGAGAAGGTATGTGATTCTTCCTATACTCTTGAGCATGATATTTTAAATATATATATAGTACGGTAGACGTACGAGTGTTAACTGAATAATAATTACGGCAATGTCTTTGACTTAAGCCTGAATAATAACTACGGCAATGTCTTTTGACTTAAGCCCGAATAATAAAAGATCTTGAAGCATTTCAAAGGAATACTGAATCATTTTTAATGAAGAAAGCGGTTGGTTTTTAAACAAAAGCTTAAGAGTTATACTAGCTTTATGGGAAGTTAGGTATAACAACTTAAGAAAGATAAAAAGAATCTGTTTACTTATTTGCTTATAAAAACCTTGTATTGATTTACGTAAGGTGTAGTAAGATTGATTGATAAATAGACATATTATGATGCTACGTGTGTTAGTGTCTTGTGATGTTGTGAAAGGGTCATTCTTGTTGTGCTTACGTTGCTAAACGGTAAGTCGGTTATCTTGTTATTATATCACCTACCCTCGACTTGTTATACCGAGGGCTTGCCACCTTGATGCGGTCTATCGGCCTATGCGGTCTGTGAGACTATGCGGGCTGCGGGAGTTCGAGATTGATCATTCGGGTGTTTTAGCCCGACGGGGATGCCTATGCGATGCAGTGTGTGACTATGCGGTCTATTGAGACTATGCGGTCGCGAGTCGGGGAGAATGCAGGGGTTAGCTACCCCGTCGAGAATACCTCGTGCGAATGCAGTGTGTGTGTGACTATGCGGTGCGGAAGTCCAGGCTGCACGCATAATGATACTATGGCGATCGACCTTGCCCGATCATTCGCGGCCTAGGAAAGACCAGTTACATTATATCTATTTTGCTCTTGTTTATGTTGTGGCACTATATGAAGTTAAACTGGTTGTATTTACAAATGGCTTTAAATACTTTGATTTTACTTGATACTACGATTTCACATACTTAGTACTGTTATCGACCTCGCTTGAAGTGCGTTATCTGCGGTAAGGCAGCAGTGCTAGATCCACATCCTTAGGATCTCTTTGCTTTGGTGTCGTGAGCTCCATCTTCTAGGAGGCTCGACTTTTAGGTATGATCTCCCTGTTGTTGTATATAGTTTTGTACATTCAGGTATGGCGGGCCCCGTCCCGCCATAGTTGTTATCTTCTTAGAGGTTTGTAGTCCTATTATGCAGTTGGGATGTAATCGCAAAAACTATGTTTATATATATATGCGAAAGGCGACATTTTCTCACGTGAAAGCGTGTCTCATTTTACAAGCTGTTTCATGTCTTGTTTTATATTCCGATTACTACGATGTATGACTACTTGGGTGCGGGTAAGGCACGATCCACGCCCCGGAACGTCGTGGCGATCGCGAGTATGTGATTCTTCATATCCTCTTGAGCATGATATTTTAAAGAATATATATATAGTACGGTAGACGTACGTGTGTTAACTGAACGTAGTTTTACGGCAATGTCTTTTGACTTAAGCCTGAATAATAAGAATCTCGAAGTATTTCTAGAGAATTAAGAAACCTTTTTGAAAAAAGAGTAATACTTGGTCTTAAAAGCTTAAGAGTTATACTAGCTTTATGAGAAGTTAGGTATAACGACTTAAGAGAAGTAAAAAGAATGGTTTACTGATTTTAGAAGTTAAGAGACTTGATCTTAAAAGATAAGAGACTTGACTTATTTGAATTAAATTCTGTTAAAAAGTGTGAAACCTCATTCGTGAGTAATGAGTACTTGGTTTTTTTAAAAAAAAGGAATAATGTTTTACTGATTTCGGAAATCAGAATAAGTATCGAACGAACCACTGCAGCGTTAATAAAGGGAAATGTTTTGACTAATAAAAGTATTATTAAAACCAGTAGAAATCTCCATCTGCATAGAAGCTAAGATGAGACTAAATGATATTACATTTCCTAGATCATGGCTGCTTTAATAAAGATTGTTATAAACAAGAATAACCTACTCACATATAAGGCATATGTTTCTCAAATTGTTTTAAAGGAGAATTATATCATTAAGTGATTAAGACTATGAACTACGAAACCTTTCGAAAAATGAGAAACTTGAGCATTTGAAATTAGGCAAACTTGAACGTTTGGAAACTAATGTTGTTACTTGATTTTACAAAGGGAAGTGTTTTGGTTTACTTAAAAAGATAGTCACTCTATTTTTATACTACGGGTATTGTGTGACTTTTGTGAAAGAAACGGATCTTTTAAAGAGTTAATGTATGAAGTACTTTGGGGATAAAAACCCGAACTGGTTAACATAAAGTAAGAAGTACCTTGTGTGAATAACTTGATTGTGTTGGTTTGCGATAGCCTTGTAATACTTTCTTGTTGATTTGATAAGTAAATATGTTAGGATGCTACGTGTGTTAGTATTTTGTGAGTTTGTGTAAAGGGGTTTCCCTTGTTGTGCTTATGTTGTTTAACGATAAGCTATTATGTTAGTATTATATCACTCACCTCTTGACATGATTCCGGGGGTTAAGCTGCCCTCCGATGCGGGGTAGACTCAGGCGGGTCTGTGTGACCTATGATTCGAGGATACCTCATGCGGGTCCCGGAGGCCTATGCGGAGCTACGAGAGTTCTAGGTTAGTGTGCGGCCTTTATGGTCATGCGGTCTATGTGGCCATGCGGACTGCGAGTCCAGGACGTTGCCGGGGAGTAGCTACCGATGCGGAATACCATGCGGGCCATTGGAGTGGCCTATGCGGAGTCGCGGGAAGTTCGGGACTAGACGCGCACATTAGATCTGCGGGCGAGTGGCGGCTTCGATCACGGCGATCTAGACAGATCTCATGATACGATTTATGACCTTGTTGGTGCGTGGGTTTTAGTAGTCGCCACGCCTTCGCATTTACCCCGTCGGTTTTATTATGACACAGTGGGACACGGTGTTCATGTATTCCTTGGTGCTTTTATATCATAGATCGCGGTGATGAGAAGGTATTCCACGGGCATGATTGATGTTGTGGGCGTGAGACCCATATTTGTATTTGAGTGATGACTTTGAGGGCGTGAGTCCCTGACTTGACATGACTGCTTATTTATTGTGAACTATAGCTTGGTTATCATACATGTCTCCTGCTTTATATAGACTACTATGATTTCATTTACAGTATTTTCAGTTTCACATACTTGGTATATGTTGTACTGACCTCCTTCGGGGGGCTGCGTTCATGCCGCAGGTAGAGGTACACCAGTCGTCGATCCTTGCTCATAGGGTCACAGTTCAGCGTTTGGGAAGCTCCGTTTCTCCGGAGGCTTATCAGTGGTATAGTACCCTATCGTTGTAGGTACTTACATTCAGGGGTATGGCGGGGCCCTGTCCCGCCATTGTTGTCATATCATTCTTAGAGGTCTGTAGTACTGTTGTGGGCAGAGTTTGTAAAAGGGATGTAACTGTTCGGATTTAAGATTTTATATGTATATACATGCCGAAAGGCACTTTTTCTCAGATAACTGTTTTACACTTCATGTCTTGTTTTATATTCCGCTGATTTCTCTGATGTTGTATCACTAGGGTGCCCGGGGTAAGGCACCAGTCACGGGCCCGGGTTCGGGTCGTGACAGGAAGGCTCTGGTAGATAGCTTAAGATACTTGCCTCGGTCATATCTCGTGAGACGGTAGGCTAGGGTACGTTAGCTTAAGATACTTGCCTCGGCCAGTTGCGTGGCTAGATTTTGGGTAGTAGTTGGCTTAGTACCTTGCCGTGAAGGGATATGACTAGCTTTTGGGTGGTAGTTGGCTATTCTACTTGGCGTCGGTTTGACGACGCAGGATCTAGTGTTCAGGTTCACATATGGGTGTTGTTTTACATCATGTACTGCCGACAGTGAGGAATGAGTTCCACGGGCATGAGTGATATTATGGGCGTGAGACCCATAGTTATGTGTGAGTGATCATTTTGGGGATATGCGTCCCCTTACTTGGCATAACTGTTTACTTATTGCGAAATGGTTTTATAAAATGATGAAATGTGATTTCATTACAGTATTTTCAGTTTCACCTACTTGGTACATGTTGTACTGACCTCCTTCGGGGGGCTGCGTTCATGCCACAGGTAGAGGTACACCAGTTGTTGATCCTCGCTCATAGGATCGCAGTTCAGCGTTTGGGAAGCTCCGTTTCTCCGGAGGCTTATCTTTTGGTATAGTCCCCTGTCATTGTAGGTACTTGTACATTCAGGGGTATGGCGGGGCCCTGTCCCGTCATAGTTGTTGTTACATTCTTAGAGTGCAGTAATCTTGTTGTGGCGTGGTTGTAAAGGATTTTAAGCTGTTGATTTTATATATATATATATACATGAAGGTGACCGTTTGGTTAGCCTGTTTTCTTATGTTGTCTCTTGTTTCCTGTTTAAATTTTATTTCCGCTGATTTTCTCTGATGTTGTTATCACTAGGGTGCCCGGGGTAAGGCACCAGTCACGGGCCCGAGATCGGGTATAACATTCTCCCCTCCTTAGAAACATTCGTCCCGAATGTTCCTTCTCACGACGGATAACGATAAAGTTCCTTTAACAAGTAGTCAACGCCACACCTGGCCACGTAATAACACACGTTCTCTTCCTTCCTTACTCGTCGTGCCCTCCTCGAACACTTGAACTCTTCTAGTATACGTACCCCACTTCAGTCATCGCTTCAGTTTCCAAAACTTTGGAGTCACCACCTCCAAACTTGGTCATCTTACTAGCCTCAATCTTCCTTAAGGCCATTCCCGGCCTTCACGATCCGCTTCTGGTCGAACACATCCACGAACTCATACGATGGTCATCTAAACTTGGGCCTAGCACCCTCGTGACCCTACCACCTGGCGGGACCACCCAGAGCTGACCCCACCTCGAAACAGGCCGCGGGTTGGCCCGCAACATGGCCCCAACCCGACCCACTTAACGCATCAAGCTCTTGTTCCCTGATCCGGAACAATCTTACCTATACAGGTCATAAAAGCTACCACTTCCATTTTACACTACCCAAGGAATTTACCCACAATTACTCCACGTATACCTATACGTTCTGACAAGGATCACTCGCAAAAACTTGTACTCAAGACGGCCTTACATCTAAGGTCTCAACTGTAATATTCTAAGGTTCATCATTTTCTCACCCCCAGGCTTACCCTTTCTCACTAACCAGGTTTCTAAATCACATTTTAGCACAAAGCTATCCGAACATAACACTAAACACATCATCACAACATCAATACATACAAAACTCTAGAGGGTTAAGGATATACCTGAAAATAGGCGGTTCAAAGGACCGCTAAAACTGGGAACTTCCACCGCGACCTCTACCGTGGCCTGCCGGTGTGTGTACATCCTGCCTAGCTATGGAAGGTGAAGAACCCGCAACTGATCTAGTAGTCTGTGCTATCCCACCAGTGCTACCCCTGGTCGGACAGTCTCCCGTCAAATGGCCCTGTCGGCCGCAAGTATAGCAATCTCCCAAACCAGTACGACATTCCCCTCTATGGGCTTTACCACAATGGTCACACTGAGATACGGGTGGCCTCATCCGGCGAGCACTCCTACTCCCCTGAAAATCTGAACCCTGGGAGCCCTGACCTGCTCCTGAATATTCCAAACGTCCCGACGACGGTGGGGGACCACTTGCATCGGCGGGCGCATAATCGGCTTTCTTCTTGGCGGTCCGCCTTGAAAGTCATCAAAGGACCTGCATTACGGCCTCTTCTGCTGATCTCGGTCATTCCGTCGATTTCTCCGCTCCTCACATCCAAGTGCATAAGCCTGCATGCGGGCAATGTCCATGCCCGGCTGAAGAGCTACACCCGAACAACTTTCTGCTAGGTAATCATCGAGCCCTGTAACATATCGGTGCACTCGATCCTCCATACTAGCTACTAACGCGGGGACGTACCGGGCCAATGAGTCGAACTCACATTGTACTCCCGAACCGTATGCCCGTTCTGCCGCAACACCAAAAATCTGTCGGCCCGAGCCCTCCTCATCTGTGGAGGCAAGAAATGTGCAAGAAATGCCTCTGAGAACTCGTCCCATATAGCTGGAAGTGCATTCTCACCCCGGGACAGCTCCCACGAATCAAACGATCATTGCGGTATCACGCGATCGATCTCTAAGATCACCGACTCGGTCTCCGATGCCTTGATCACTCTCATGATCTGGAATCGCTTCGGATGAACTCCTGCGGATCATCCTCGTGCCTCGACCCATAAAACTCGGCGGCCTACAACTCGGAAAATCCCGTAGCCTCGAACTATCTCGATCTAGGGTGAACCATCGGTGCTCAGGCTGCTGCGTCAGCACTTATCTCAAGTCCGCCACAACTCGGCCATTAATCGGGCTCACTCCTTGTAACCCATCTCGCCTGCTCGGTGTGGGATGGAGGCTCAGTCTTGTGGTCTCTGTAGAGGCGCATTGCTTACTCGCAGCCTCCTCACGCTTTGCCGCTTCGGGCGGGTTGCCTTACGCGGAGGCATAATCGTAAAAACGAAGTATGTCGGAGGGTCCATCTTATCACATGCTCTAAGGCACGATCTCGGAATGAGAAGAATGGAAACCAATCCTAAATGTCCTATAGCCTCTCGATTATAGATGTGGTGCACAACACACCGATAATCAAGACTCTACTAGACACGGTGCGTAGACACTTTCCGAGGACTAACTACTCGATACCACTTTTGTCACGACCCGTTCGGGGCGTGGATCGTGCCTACCGGGCACCCTAGTGATACAACATCGAGAGAAAAACCGTGAAATAAAAACTTTAAACATTCAGATAGACATGGATCAAGATAAAAGAAAATAGGCCAACCAAAACGGTTTCCTTTCAACATATATATATATAGACATTTGAACAGTTACAATCCTTACAACCCCGCCTGCGGATTACTCTGGACCTCTAAGATTTATACAACGACTATGACGGACGGGGCCCCCGCCATACCTGAATGTACAAGAACCTCTGCATCGTGGTAACATACCAAAGATAAGCCTCCGAAGGAACGGAGCTTCCCAAGACGCTGAAAGGTGATCCTAAAAGCGGGGATCGACAGCTGATGTACTTCTACCTGCGGCATGAACGCAGCCCCCCGAAGGAGGTCAGTACAACAGGTACCAAGTATGTGAAACTGAAAATACTGTAAATGAAATCATAATAGTCTATATAAAGCAGGAGACATGTATGATAACCAAACTACAATACACAACATATAAACAGTCATATCAAGTCAGGGACTCACGCCCTCCAAATCATCACTCGTGCCCGTGGAATTCCTTCCTCACTGCCGGCAGTCTATGATATAACAACACCAAGGAGTATACATGAACACCAGGTCCCACCTGTGTCATAAAAACCGTACGGGGCAAGTATAACTACCAGATCCGACCGTACCAATAATACTGTACAACCATATCATGAAGCTGACACGTGGCAAGTGCAATAGCCTCGCGGCTCACCGCGCCACGTAGGCGGCGGGGCAAGTGAATCGGCTACGCACCAGATCACAACCGTAAGTCACGAAGCTCCATCCAAACACTGACTCGCGAAGCTGACACGTGGCAGGTGCAATAACCTATACCAGATCCACCTACGTCACGTAGCTGACGGGGGCAAGTAAACAGGCTACGCACCCGATCACAACCGTAAGTCACGATACCGCGCGAAGGCGACACGTGGCGGTGCAATAACCTATACCAGATCCACTGCGTCCACGTGGGCGGCGGGAAAGTAAACAGGCTACGCACCCGATCACAACCGTAAGTCACGATACTTCGCCATAAATAACCATAATGGTCACATGTCCACATCATCGGTGTAGACATGCCCATGTAATAATAATAATGGAAGCGTACCCGTGGAATCTTCCGTCACGCCAGACGCGTCCAAGTAAGTTCTCAACAAGTCAACCGACCCTCCATCGAGAGACGCGGTAGAATAGAAACACAATTCTTGCACAACAAAGACTATCTCAATAAGCATAGGCAAGTTACACAACAACAAGCATAGGCAAGTTACACAACAACAAGCATAGGCAAGTTATACACAACTCAAAGTACTTTCATTTTATGTCAAAATCCGGGTGTTAACCCTAAAGTACTACGTACGTTAAATTCCTTTTAAAGAGATCTATTCCTTTTATAAAAGTCACCCGATACCCGTAGTATAAAATAGAGTGACCCACATTTTTTGGTAAACCAAAACACTTTCCTTTTCAACCACATTCTTTTCCCTGAGGTTCCAGTTTGCCTAATTTCAATTACTCAAGGCTCTTTATTTTAGAAAAGTTTCATAGTTCAATGTCTTAATCTCTTTTAAAACAATTGAGTAACATATGCCTTATATGAGTGTAGGTTATTCTTATTCATAATCAATATTATTTAGCAGCCATGATCTAGGAAATGTAATATCATTTTATCTCATCTTAGCTTCTATGCAGATGGAGGTTTCTACTGGTTTTAATATAATACTTCATTTATTCAATACATTTTCCTTTATTAACGCTGCAGTGGTTTGTCGGTACTCATTCTGATTTCCGAAATCAGTAAAACGTTATTCCTTTTAAAAACCAAGTACTCATTACTTACGAATGAGGTTTCACACAAAATTCATATTAATTCATTCAAGTCAAGTCTCTTATCTTTTAAGAATCAGTAAACCATTCTCTTTATCTCTCTTAAGACGTTATACCTAACTTCCCATAAAGCTAGTATAACTCTTATGTTTTCAAACCAAGTATTACTCTTCTTTCAAAAAGGTTTCTTAATTCTTTTGAAATACTTCAAGATTCTTATTATTTAGGCTTAAGTCAAAAGACATTGCCGTACAACTACGTTCTGTTAACACACGTACGTCTACCGTACTATATATATATTCCTTTAAAATATCATGCTCAAGAGTATATGAAGAATCACATACCTCGCGACGATTATCGACTATAAGCAAAACGCTCCACGGCTATAACCCGGCTAGCCTTGTCCACCTTCCAAGTAGTTCATGCTACTCGCAGAACATTCAACCAATAAAGGTTATCGCCATCACGTAAATCTGATCCTAAGTAAATCAGATTTAATCTTCTACTTATATATTCTTCTGATGTGATTTCAGTTCAATTCTATTCTATAATATCCTTCTATTACAGTTCAATTCTCTTCTATGAATCTTATATTCATTTCAATTCAACTACAGTATGTAATTCCCAATTACAATAGAAGGACAGTAGTATTTACCTCGATGAGCTCAAAATTATCCAAGTTTAACGTCGATCCTGAGCAACGTTTAGCTCCTACTCCGAGTGCTCCAATCCGCTCCAAACAACCCTTAGAAGTTCTACGCAACTTCTACTAAACACTTCAACCGACTATGAAGGTTTTCCTTAGGGTTTCGTTTTTGTGACTTAAGGAAATATAGTAGTATTTTCGGGCTCTACGTAGAGGTAACTTTGGAAAGTACTACAAGGTATATGGGCTAAAGTATTTGGGCATTATAACAATACTTGGAGAGTATTTCTATACCACAAAAAGGGGGGTATTTATACGAGACAACGAGGCAGGGGGGGGTACCCTCTCGGCCAAGCCTCACTCAAGGGGGGGAGGCTCTCGGCCAAGGCTCTCAAAGAGGGGTTGGACGAACTCAACTCACAAAAGGGGGAGGGATTTCAAGACTTGGAAAATGATTTTAGGATGAAGAAGTTCATCAACTTAGAGGGGTATTTATAGGTCAAGCAATGGCCAAGATCCATCCAAGTGTTAGGCAAGTGTAGGGCTAGGATTAAGCCATGTGCACCTTATCCATCTACCACACCAACTTGCACAAAATATCCTACCTAACCAATGCCACCTATTTCGTCCATTTGCCGCCCCTCTTCCTTCCAATGTGAGGGTGACACATGTCACCCTCCCGTTGGTCCAAAATGTTTCGTCTCTCGGAAAAATCCGCAAAAATTAGAAATGACATAGCCGAAATTTTCCCTTCACAAGTCTTGTAAAACGTTTCGTCGAAAAACGACTCTTTTCGGCACTTGTGCCTAAATTTTCGAACCTTGCCAACTTTAAGGCTTAAATTTTTATACGTACGCCCTCACGTACATACTCTGGAAATACGGGGTATAACATTCTCCCCTCCTTAGAAACATTCGTCCCGAATGTTCCTTCTCACGACGGATAACGATAAAGTTCCTTTAACAAGTAGTCAACGCCACACCTGGCCACGTAATAACACACGTTCTCTTCCTTCCTTACTCGTCGTGCCCTCCTCGAACACTTGAACTCTTCTAGTATACGTACCCCACTTCAGTCATCGCTTCAGTTTCCAAAACTTTGGAGTCACCACCTCCAAACTTGGTCATCTTACTAGCCTCAATCTTCCTTAAGGCCATTCCCGGCCTTCACGATCCGCTTCTGGTCGAACACATCCACGAACTCATACGATGGTCATCTAAACTTGGGCCTGGCACCCTCGTGACCCTACCACCTGGCGGGACCACCCAGAGCTGACCCACTCGAACAGCCGCGGGTTGGCCCGCAACATGGCCCCAACCCGACCCACTTAACGCATCAAGCTCTTGTTCCCCGATCCGGAACAATCTTACCTATACAGGTCATGAAAGCTACCACTTCCATTTTACACTACCCAAGGAATTTTCCCACAATTACTCCACGTATACCTATACGTTCTGACAAGGATCACTCGCAAAAACTTGTACTCAAGACGGCCTTACATCTAAGGTCTCAACTGTAATATTCTAAGGTTCATCATATTCTCACCTTTGAGCTTACCCTTTCACTAACTGTGTTTCTAAATCACATTTTAGCACAAAGCTATCCGAACATAACACTAAACACATCATCACAACATCAATACATACAAAACTCTAGAGGGTTAAGGATATACCTGAAAATAGGCGGTTCAAAGGACCGCTAAAACTGGGAACTTCCACCGCGACCTCTACCGTGGCCTGCCGGTGTGTGTACATCCTGCCTAGCTATGGAAGGTGAAGAACCCATGAATCGATCTAGTAGTGCGTGCTATCCCGATGCTACCCACAGTCGGACAGTCTCCCGTCAAATGGCCCTGTCGGCCGCAAGTATAGCAATCTCCCAAACCAGTACGACATTCCCCTCTATGGGCTTTACCACAATGGTCACACTGAGATACGGGTGGCCTCATCCGGCGAGCACTCCTACTCCCCTGAAAATCTGAACCCTGGGAGCCCTGACCTGCTCCTGAATATTCCAAACGTCCTGACGACGGTGGGGGACCACTTGGTACTGGCGGAGGCGCATAACTGGCCTGCTGCTGAGGCGGTCCGCCTCGAAAGTCATCAAAGGACCCTGCTGTTCTGGCCCTCTTCTGCTGATCTCGGTCATTCCGTCGATTTCTCCGCTCCTCACATCCAAGTGCATAAGCCTGCATGCGGGCAATGTCCATGCCCGGCTGAAGAGCTACACCCGAACAACTCTCTGCTAGGTAATCATCGAGCCCTGTAACATATCGGTGCACTCGATCCTCCATACTAGCTACTAACGCGGGGACGTACCGGGCCAATGAGTCGAACTCCACATTGTACTCCCGAACCGTACGCGGATTCGCGCAACACCAAAAATCTGTTGGCGAGCCTCTCATCCGCGAGGCAAGAAATGTGCAAGAAATGCCTCTGAGAACTCGTCCCATATAGCTGGAAGTGCATTCTCACCCCGGGACAGCTCCCACGAATCAAACCAGTCGACTGCGGTATCACGCAGTCGATGCGAACCTAAGATCACCGACTCGGTCTCCGATGCCTTGATCACTCTCATGATACGCTGTAACTGTCGGATGAACTCCTGCGGATCATCCTCAGGCCTCGACCCATAAAACTCTGGCGGCCTACAACTCAGAAACTCCCGGAGCCTCAAACTCTCGGATCTAGGGTGAACCACTGGTGCTCATCGGGCTGCTGCGTCGGCCTATCCTCAAGTCAGCCTGACCACGGCCATCGCGGGCCTACTCCTTGTAACCCATCTCTCTGCTCGGTGTGGATGGAGGCTCAGTCTTGTGGTCTCTGTAGAGGCTGCCGCTCTACTCGCGACTCCTCTGTGCCGCCTTCGGGCCCGGGTTGCCTTACGCGGAGGCATAACTGGTAAAAACGAAGTATGTCAGAGGGGTCCAATCTTATCACACAGCTCTAAGGCACGATCTCAGAATGAGAAGAATGGAAACCAATCCTAAATGTCCTATAGCCTCACGATTATAGATGTGGTGCACAACACACCGATAATCAAGATCACGACCGAACAGGGCGTGGCGGTGCCTACCGGGCACCCTAGTGATACAACATCGAGAAAACCAATGAAATAAAACTTAAACATGTAAATAGACATGGATTAAGATGAAAGAAAATAGGCCAACCAAAACGGTTGCCTTTCAACATATATATATATAAACATTTGAGCGATTCTAATCCTTTACACGCCACATGGCGATTACTCTGGACCTCTAAGATTTATACAACAACTATGACGGACGGGGCCCGCCATACCCGAATGTACAAAGACCTCTGCACTCGAGTAACATACCAAAGATAAGCCTCCGAAGGAACGGAGCTTCCCAATACGCTGAAAGGTGATCCTAAAAGCGGGGATCGACAGCCGATGTACCTCTACCTGCGGCATGAATGCAGCCCCCCGAAGGAGGTCAGTACAACAGGTACCAAGTATGTGAAACTGTGAATACTGTAAATGAAATCATAACAGTCTATATAAAGCGGGAGACATGAATGATAACCAAACTACAGTACACAACATATAAGCAGTTATATCAAGTCAGGGACTCACGCCCTCCAGTTCATCACTCGTGCCCGTGGAATTCCTTCCTCACTGCCGGCAGTCTATGATATAACAACATCAAGGAGTATACATGAACACCAGGTCCCACCTGTGCCATAAAAACCGTACGGGGCAAGTATAACTACCAGATCCGACCGTACAATATCTCGCATAACCATAACATGAAGGCGACGCGTGGCAAGTGCAATAGCCTCCACCAGCTCCACTGCGCCACGTGGCGGCGGGGCAAGTGAATCGACTCGCGCACTGATCACATCCGTAAGTCACGAAGCTCCATCCAAACACCGACTCGCGAAGGCGACCGTGGCGGTGCGATAACCTATACCAGATCCACGCGCCACGTGGTGACGGGGCAGTAAACAGGCGACGCACCCGATCACAAACGTAAGTCACGATACTTCGCCGTAATTAACCAGAATGGCCACATGTCAACATCATCGGTGTAGACATGCCCATGTAACAATAATAATGGAAGATACAGTGGAATCTTCCGTCACGCCCGACGCGTCCAAGTAAGTCCTCAACAAGTCAACCGGCCCCCCCATCGAGAGACGCGGTAATATAGAAACACAATTCTTGCACAACAAAGGCTATCACAACAAGCATAGGCAAGTTACACGACAACAAGCATAGGCAAGTTACACAACAACAAGCATAGGCAAGTTATACACAACTCAAAGTACTTTCATTTTATATCAAAGTCCGGGTTTTAACCCTAAAGTACTACGTACGTTAACTTCCTTTTAAAGAGATCCATTCCTTTTATAAAAGTCACCCGATACCCGTAGTATAAAATAGAGTGACTTACATCTTTTAAGCAAACCAAAACAACTTCTCTTTTTAAAGCCAAGTTTCCACATTAAAACCAATGATAAAAACCCTTCTTTTGTTTTCATAAAGTCGTTATAACCAACTTCCCATAAAGCTGTTATAACACTTTAAGTTTTAAACCATTTTAAGACAACACAATGCCTTTCTTTTCCCTAAAGTTCCAGTTTGCCTAATTTCAATTACTCAAGTCTCTTTTTAGAAAAGTTTCATAGTTCAAGGTCTTAATCTCTTTTTAAAACAATTGAGTAACATATGCCATAAGTAGTAGGTTATTCTTGTTCATAAATCTTATTAAGCAGCCATGATCTAGGAAATGTAATATCATTTTGTCTCATCTTAGCTTCTATGCAGATGGAGGTTTCTACTGGTTTTAATAATACTTCATTATTCAATACATTTTCCTTTATTAACGCTGCAGTGGTTTGTCGATACACATTCTGATTTCCGAAATCAGTAAAACATTATTCCTTTTTAAAAAGCACGTACTCATTACTCACGAATGAGGTTTCACACCAAAACTCATTTTAATTCATTAAGTTAAGTCTCTTATCTTATAAGATCAAGTCTCTTAACTTCTAAAATCAGTAAACCATTTTCTTTACCTCTCTTAAGACGTTATACCTAACTCCCCATAAAGCTAGTATAACTTTTTTTAAAACCTTTAAAACCAAGTGTTACTCTTCTTTCAAAAATGGTTTCTTAACTCTTGTGACATACTTCAAGTTTCTTATTATTCAGGCTTAAGTCAAAAGACATTGCCGTACAACTACGTTTAATTAGCACACGTACGTCTACCGTACTATATATTATTCAGGCTTAAGTCAAAAGACATTGTCGTACAACTACGTTCAATTAGCACACGTACGTCTACCGTACTATATATTATTCAGGCTTAAGTCAAAAGACATTGCCGTACTATATATATCTTCCTTTAAAATATCATGCTCAAAAGTATAGGAAGAATCACATACCTCGCGACGATTATCGACTATAAGCAAAACGCTCCACGGCTATAACCCGGCTAGCCTTGTCCACCTTCTAAGTAGCACATGCTACTTGCAAAACATTCAACCAATAAAGGTTATCGATCTCATGTCTGATCTATGTAATGCAGTTTAACTTCTACTTATATTCTTACAAGTGATTTCAGTTCAATCCTTTTCTGTAATATCCTTCTATTACAGTTCAATTCTCTTCTATGAATCTTAAATTCATTTCTACTACGACAGTATGTAATTTCCAATTACAATATAAGGACAGTAGTATTTACCTCGATGAGCCCAAAATTATCCAAGTATAATGTCGCTCCTGAGCAACGTTAAGCTCCTACTCCGAGTGCTCCAATCCACTCCAAACAACCCTTAGAAGTTCTACGCAACTTCTACTTAACACTTCACCGACTATGAAGGTTTTCCTTAGTGTTTCGTTTTAGTGACTGAGGGAAAGTATAATGGTATTTTCTGGGCTTTGTATAAGTGTAACCTTGGGAATACTACAAGGTATTTGGGCCAAGGTATTTGGGCATTATAACAATACTAGGAGAGTATTTCTATACCACAACAAAGGGGTATTATCTGAAAACAACTAGGCTAGGGGTACCCCTGGGCAGGGCACCACAAGGGGAGGAGGCTCTCGGCCAAGGCTCACTCAAGGGGGGGGGGAAACTCTTTGGACGAGAACACTCAAGAGGGAGAGAGTATTTGAGACTTAGAAAGATTGCTCAAGTTTTTGGATGAAGAAAGTCTTCAAGTAAGGGGAGTATTTATAGGCTAACCAAAGGCCAACCAATGGCCAAGATGAAGACAAGTGTGGTGCAAGTGTAGGGCTAGATTTTAACCATGTGGACCTTATCCATCTACCACACAACTTGCACAAAATATCCTACCAACTAAAGTGCTCTCTTTTCGTCCACAATGCCGCCCCTCTCCTTCCAATGTGAGGGTGACACATGTCACCCTCCCGTTGGTCCAAAATGTTTCGTCTCTCGGAAAAATCCGCAAAATTTAGAAATGACATAGCCGGAATTTTCCCTTCGCAAGTCTTGTATAACGTTTCGTCGAAAAACGACTCTATTCGGCACTTGTGCCCAAATTTTCGAAACTAGCCTAACTTTTAAGGCTCAAACTTTCTACGTACGTACATACTCTGGAAATACGGGGTATAACATTCTCCCCTCCTTAGAAACATTCGTCCCGAATCTTCCTTCAAGACGGATAACGAAGAAGTTCTTCTAACAAGTTGCCAACGCCACATCTGGCCACGAAATAACACACGTTCTCTTCCTTCCTTACTCGTCGTGCCCTTCTCGAACACTTGAACTATTCTAGTATACGTACCCTACTTCAGTCATCGCTTTAGTTCCAAAACTTTGGAGTCACAACCTCCAAACTTGGTCATCTTACTAGCTTTGCTCCCTCTAAGGCCATTCCCAGCCTTCACGAACCGATTCTGGTCGAACGCATCCACGAACTTATACGATGGTCATCTATACTTGGGCCTAGCACCCTCGTGACCCTACCACCTGGCGGGACCACCCAGAACTGACCCCACCTCGAAACAGGCCGCGGGTTGGCCCTCAACATGGCCCCAACCCGACCCACTTAACGCATCACGCTCTTGTTCCCCGATCCGGAACAATCTTACCTATACAGGTCATGAAAGCTACCACTTCCATTTCACACTACCCAGGGACTTATTACACAATACATTCAAGGCATAAAATGCACTCCGACAAGGATCACTTGCAAAATCTGGTACTCAAGACGGCCTTACATCTAAGGTCTCAACTGTAATATTCTAAGGTTCATCATTTTCACTTTTGTCACTTTGCCGCGAGGTTCTAGTGTCACTCCGGCGACCCAAAAAATGGTACCGGACTGCATGCGATCCCTGAGGATGTCGTACACTCTCAGGACGTGCCATACGGAGAGCCACGGTTCGGGTCTGTTCCCGCGTGAGAGGCTCTGGCCTCTTTATACGCTCAGCCCCCCGACTTACCCTTTTTCACTAACCAGGTTTCTAAATCACATTTTAGCACAAAGCTATCCGACATAACACTAAACACATCATCAATATCAATTCATACGAAACTCTAGAGGGTTAAGGATATACCTGAAAATAGGCGGTTCAAAGGACCGCTAAAACTGGGAACTTCCACCGCGACCTCTACCGAGTCCTGCCGGTGTATGAACATCCTGCCTAGCTATGGAAGGTGAAGAACCCGCAACTGATCTAGTAGTCTGTGCTATCCCACCAGTGCTACCCCTGGTCGGACAGTCTCCCGTCAAATGGCCCTGTCGGCCGCAAGTATAGCAATCTCCCAAACCAGTACGACATTCCCCTATATGGGCTTTACCACAATGGTCACACTGAGATACGGGTGGCCTCATCCGGCGAGTACTCCTACTCCCCTGAAAATCTGAACCACAGGAGCCACGACTGCTCACGAATATTCCAACGCCCCGACGACGGCGGTGGGGACCACTTGGTATTGGTGGAGGGCATAATCGGCTGCTCTTGAGCGGTCCGCCTCGAAAGTCATCAAAGGACCTGCATTCGGCCTCTTTCGATCTCGGTCATTCGTCGATTTCTCCGCTCTCACATCAGTGCATACGCTGCGTGCGGCAATGTCCATGCCGGTGAAGAGCTACACCCGAACAAATTTCTGCTAGGCAATCATCGTGCGCTGTAACTTAGCGGTGCACTCTATCCTCCATACTAGCTACTAATGCGTGGACGTACCGTGACAATGAGTCGAACTACACATTGTACTCCGAACCGACGCCCGTTCGCGCAACACCAAAAATCTGTCGGCGAGCCCTCTCATCCGTGGAGGCAAGAAATGTGCAAGAAATGCCTCGAGAACTCGTCCCATATAGCGGAAGTGCATTCTCTCCCGACAGCTCCCGAATCAAACGCCGATCATGCGGTATCACGCGCGGCCGATGCGAACCTAGGACCACCGACTCGGTCTCCGATGCCTTGATCACTCTCATGATCCGTCAGAATCGCTTCGGATGAACTCCTGCGGATCATCCTCGCCTCGACCCATAAAACTCGGCGGTTTACAACTCGAGAAAATCCGTAGCCTCGAACTATCTCGACCGGGGTGAACCATCGGTGCTCGAACTGCGTCCAGCCTATCCTCATGTCTGGCCACAACCCTGGCCATTAACTGGGTCCACTCCTTGTAACTCATCTCCTCTGCTCCGCATCGCGGATGGAGGCTCAGTCTTGTGGTCTCTACAATGCTTACTCGCAGCTCCTCTGCGCCTTGCCCTTCGGGCCGGGTTGCCTTACGCGGAGGCATAATCGGTAAGCGAAGTATGTCGGAGAGGGTCCATCTTATCACACGACTCTAAGGCACGATCTCAGAATGAGAAGAATGGAAACCAATCCTAAATGTCCTATAGCCTCCTGATTATAGATGTGGTGCATAACACATCGATAATCAAGACTCTACTAGACACGGTCTGTAGACACTTTCCGAGGACTAACTGCTCTGATACCACATTTGTCACGACCCGAACCGGGCGGATGGTGCCTACCGGACACCCTAGTGATACAACATCAGAGAAAACCAGCGGAAATAAAACTTAAACATGTAAATAGACATGGATTAAGATGAAAGAAAATAGGCCAACCAAAACGGTTGCCTTTCAACATATATATATATAAACATTTGAACAGTTACAATCCTTACAACCCTGCCCACAACAGTGCTACAGACCTCTAAGATTTATACAACAACTATGACGGGACAGGGCCCCGCCATACCCCTGAATGTACAAGGACCTCTGCACTCGGGTAACATACCAAAGATAAGCCTCGAAGGAACGGAGCTTCCCAATACGTTTGAAAGGTGATCCTAAGCGGGGATCGACAACCGATGTACCTACCTGCGGCATGTAACGCACTTCGGCCGAGGTCGCACAACAGTACTAAGTATGTGGCTGTGAATCACGTAAATGAAATCATAACAGTCTATATAAAGCGGGAGACATGAATGATAACCAAACTACAGTACACAACATATAAGCAGTTATATCAAGTCAGGGACTCACGCCCTCCAGTTCATCACTCGTGCCCGTGGAATTCCTTCCTCACTGCCGGCAGTCTATGATATAACAACATCAAGGAGTATACATGAACACCGTGTCCCACTGCCGCCATAAAACCGTGACGGCAAGTATAACTACCGATCCGACCGTACCAATAATCTTGCACAACCATAACATGAAGGCGACACGTGGCAAGTGCAATAGCCTCCACCACGCTCCACGTGGCGGCGGGGCAAGTGAATCGCCACGCACTGCATCACATCCGTAAGTCACGAAGCTCCATCCAAACGACTCGCGAAGGCGGCGTATGGCGGTGCAATAACCTATACCAGATCCACTGCGTCACGTGGCGGCGGCAAGTAAACAGCGACGATCATCACAACCGTAAGTCACGATACTTCACCGTAAATAACGGAATGGCCACATGTCCACATCATCGGTGTAGACATGCCCATGTAACAATAATAATGGAAGATACGTGGAATCTTCCACACGCCAAGACGCCCAAGTAAGTCCTCAATAAGTCAACCGGCCCCCCCATCGAGAGACGCGGTAATATAGAAACACAATTCTTGCACAACAAAGGCTATCACAACAAGCATAGGCAAGTTACACGACAACAAGCATAGGCAAGTTACACAACAACAAGCATAGGCAAGTTATACACAACTCAAAGTACTTTCATTTTATATCAAAGTCCGGGTTTTAACCCTAAAGTACTACGTACGTTAACTTCCTTTTAAAGAGATCCATTCCTTTTATAAAAGTCACCCGATACCCGTAGTATAAAATAGAGTGACTTACATCTTTTAAGCAAACCAAAACAACTTCTCTTTTTAAAGCCAAGTTTCCACATTAAAACCAATGATAAAAACCCTTCTTTTGTTTTCATAAAGTCGTTATAACCAACTTCCCATAAAGCTGTTATAACACTTTAAGTTTTAAACCATTTTAAGACAACACAATGCCTTTCTTTTCCCTAAAGTTCCAGTTTGCCTAATTTCAATTACTCAAGTCTCTTTTTAGAAAAGTTTCATAGTTCAATGTCTTAATGTCCTTTTTAAAACAATTGAGTAACATATGCCATAAAGTAGAGGTTATTCTTGTTCATAAATCTTATTAAGCGACCATGATCTAGGAAATGTAATATCATTTTGTCTCATCTTAGCTTCTATGCAGATGGAGGTTTCTCTGGTTTTAATAATACTTCATTATTCAATACATTTTCCTTTATTAACTGCGGTGGTTTGTCGATACACATTCGATTTCAAATCAAGAAACATTATTCCTTTTTAAAAAGCACGTACTCATTACTCACGAATGAGGTTTCACACCAAAACTCATTTTAATTCATTAAGTTAAGTCTCTTATCTTATAAGATCAAGTCTCTTAACTTCTAAAATCAGTAAACCATTTTCTTTACCTCTCTTAAGACGTTATACCTAACTCCCCATAAAGCTAGTATAACTCTTTTTAAAACCTTTAAAACCAAGTGTTACTCTTCTTTCAAAAATGGTTTCTTAACTCTTGTGACATACTTCAAGTTTCTTATTATTCAGGCTTAAGTCAAAAGACATTGCCGTACAACTATGTTCAATTAGCACACGTACGTCTACCGTACTATATATTATTCAGGCTTAAGTCAAAAGACATTGCCGTACAACTACGTTCAATTAGCACACGTACGTCTACCGTACTATATATTATTCAGGCTTAAGTCAAAAGACATTGTCGTACTATATATATCTTCCTTTAAAATATCATGCTCAAAAGTATAGGAAGAATCACATACCTCGCGACGATTATCGACTATAAGCAAAACGCTAAACACATCATCACAACATCAATACATACAAAACTCTAGAGGGTTAAAGATATACCTGAAAATAGGCGGTTCAAAGGACCGCTAAAACTGGGAACTTCCACCGCGACCTACCGTGGCTCACGCCGTGTGTGTACATCCTGCCTAGCTATGGAAGGTGAAGAACCCGCAACTGATCTAGTAGTCTGTGCTATCCCACCAGTGCTACCCTTGGTCGGACAGTCTCCCATCAAATGGCCCTGTCGGCCGCAAGTATAGCAATGGTCACACTGAGATACGGGTGGCCTCATCCGGCGAGCACTCCTACTCCCCTGAAAATCTGAACCACAGGAGCCACGACCGCTCGAATATTCCAAACGCCCCGACGACGCGGTGGGGACCACTGCATCGGCGGAGGCGCATAATCGCTCTGGCGAGGCGGTCCGCCTCGAAAGTCATCAAAGGACCTGCTGCTCGCCCTCTTCACGATCTCGCCATTCCGTCGATTTCTCCGCTCCTCACATCCAAGTGCATAAGCCTGCATGCGGGCAATGTCCATGCCCGGCTGAAGAGCTACACCCGAACAACTCTCTGCTAGGTAATCATCGAGCCCTCACACTTTTAACAAAATTCATATCAATTCAAATAAGTCAAGTCTCTGATCTTCTAAAATCAGTAAACCATTCTCTTTATCTCTCTTAAGACGTTATACCTAACTTCCCATAAAGCTAGTATAACTCTTATGTTTTCAAAACCAAGTATTACTCTTCTTTCAAAAAGGTTTCTTAATTCTTTTGAAATACTTCAAGATTTCTTATTATTCAGGCTTAAGTCAAAAGACATTGTCGTATAACTACGTTCAGTTTAACACACGTACGTCTACCGTACTATATATATATTCTTTTAAAATATCATGCTCAAGAGTACAGGAAGAATCACATACCTCGCGACGATTATCGACTATTAGCAAATAGCTCCAAAGTACTGTAATCCTGCTAGCCTTTTCCACCCTTCGAGTAGAATACGTTACTCGCAGTACTTCAACCTATAACGGTTATACAAGTCTATCAATGACTAGACTACTCTGTAGATTATTCTTCTGATGTGATTTCAGTTCAAGTCTTTTCTGTAATAACCTTCTATTACAGTTCAATTCTCTTCTATGAATCTTATATTCATTTCCATACTACTACAGTATGTAATTTCCAATTACAATAGGGGGATAAGATATTTACCTCGATAAGCCCATAATTATCCAAGTATAAATGTCGATCCTGAGCAACGTTCAGCTCCTACTCTGGGCGCTCCAACCCGCTCCAAACAACCCTTAGAAGTTCTACGCAACTTCTTCTTAATACTTCAACCGACTATGAAGGTTTTCCTTAGGGTTTCGTTTAGTGGCTAAAGGAAGTATAATAGTATTTCTGGGCTTTTCGTATAGAGGTAACCTTGGGAATACTACAAGGCATTTGGGTATAGTAACAATACTTGGAGAGTATTCTCTACCAAGAGGGGGGGGGGTATTTTCACGAGACCAACACCACAAGGAGGGGGGTAGGTTTCGGCTAGCACCACAGGAGGGGGTACTTTCGGCCAGGGGAGGGGCTCTCGGCGAGGGCCTCACAAAGGGGAGAGGCTAGGACGAGAACTTCAACACAAAGGGGGGGGGGGGGAGGGCTTTCAAGACTTAGAACAATTTTTGGATGAAGAAATTCATCAACTAAGGGGGGTATTTATAGGTCAAGCAATGGCCAACCAATGACCAAGATGAAACCAAGTGCTATGCAAGTGTAGGGCCAAGATTTACCCAAGTACACCTTATCCATCTACCCCACAAATATCCTACCTAACCTTGACTAAGCAAAAGCCACAAAAAAATCGTCCAAGGAAGCCCATGTTGCCGTCCATTGAGGGTGACAAGTGTCACCCTCCCGTTGGTCCAAAATATTTCATCTCTCGGAAAAATCCGCAAAAAATATAAATGACATAGCCGTATTTTTCCCTTCGTAAGTTTTGTAAAACGTTTCGTCGAAAAACGACTCTAATCGGGGGTTGTGAACAAAATTCGAACCTTGCCTAACTTTAAGGCTTAAACTTTTCTACGTACGTCCTCACGTACATACTCTGGAAATACGGGGTATAACATTTACCTCTCATTTATACTCTTACCCTGAAGAAGGTGGTATAACGTCTTGGGGGTTTACCCCTCATTTATACTCTTACCCTGGAGAAGGTGGTATAACGTCTTGGGGGTTTACCCCTCATTTATACTCTTACCCTAACTCAACCAGCCATCATACATAACATAAGCCCTACCGGCTTATCATACAAAACATAAGCACTACCGGCTTATCATACATAACATAAGCACTACCGGCTTATCATATAATAAATAAGCAAGTTAAGAAATCCCCCTAACTTCTTATTAGTCTTATTCATATACACTCTCATTTTAGTTTACTTAAGGCACTAACATGTTATTATAAAATCCGGGAATTTAACCCAAAGTACTACATACTTCTATTCTTTTAAAATGACTCCTTTTCATATAAAACTTCCAAGATACTAATAACCGTAGTATCAAGTCATAACTACATTCTAAGACAAGTCACAATACCTTTTAGAAAATATATTTTCAGGCTTCTAAATCAAGTGACTTCTTTCTTTTAAAACCTTAAGCAATTGATGCCTTTAAATCAATTTGTCTTTCATTATCAAGTCATTTATCATACTTATATTACTTAGAGTAAACCACTCTTTTTAACTTTTCATAAAGCTATTATAACCAACTTCCCATAAAGCCGTTATACTAGCTTTATACTTTAGAAACTTACATTCTTCTTTATAACCAAGAGACTTAAACTTTCCAACAAAACAAGTATCAAAAATACTTTCAACATACTTAAAGTCTCTTAACTTTTGAAAACCAAGATATCCTTAATATTTTTAAAAGTGAGTTAATTCCCTAACTCAACCAACTTGGACATTCTTAAAATAAGCTAAGGATATCTGTTATACCCCGTATATCCAGAGTATGTACGTAAGGGCGTACGTATAAAAATTTAAGCCTTAAAGTAGGCATAGGTTTGAAATTTGGGCACAAGTGCCGAAAAGAGTCATTTTTCGACGAAACGTTTTACTAGACTTGCGAAGGGAAAATTCCGGCTATGTCATTTCTAATTTTTGTGGATTTTTCCGAGAGACGAAACATTTTGGACCAACGGGAGGGTGACATGTGTCACCCTCACATTGGAAGCATTGGGGCGGCAACATGGACGAAAAAGGTGGCTTGTAGTTGGTAGGATATTTTGTGCAAGTTGTTGTGGTAGATGGATAAGGTCCACATGGTTTAAATCTATCCCTACACTTGCCTTACACTTGGATGAATCTTGGCCATTGGTTGGCCATTTCTTGACCTATAAATACCCCCCCCCCCCCCTTGTTGAAGAGTTATTTCATCCAAACTTGAGCAATCTTTCTAAGTCTCAAAATGCTCCCTCCCTCTTGATATTTCGTCCAAGAGTCCCCCTCCCCCCCTTTGGAGAAGCCTTGGCCGAGAACACCCCCCCCTAGCCTAGTTGTTTTCGTATAATACCCCCCTTTGTGGTATAGAAATACTCTCCAAGTATTGTTATTATGCCCAAATACTTTAGCCCATATACCTTGTAGTACTTTCCAAAGTTACCTCTATACGTAGAGCCCGGAAATACTACTATATTTCCTTAAGTCACAAAAACGAAACCCTAAGGAAAACCTTCATAGTCGGTTGAAGTGTTAAGTAGAAGTTGCGTAGAACTTCTAAGGGTTGTTTGGAGCGGATTGGAGCACTCGGAGTGGGAGCTTAACGTTGCTCAGGAGCGACTTTATACTTGGATAATTTTGGGCTCATCGAGGTAAATACTACTGTCCTTCTAGTGTAATTGGAAATTACATACTGTAGTAGTATAGAAATGAATATAAGATTCATAGAAGAGAATTGAACTGTAATGGAAGGATATTACAGAAAAGACTTGAACTGAAATCACATCAGAAGAATATATAAGTAGAAGTTAAACTGTACTTACATAGGATTTGTATTCTGATGGTCGATAACCTTTATTGGTTGAATGTTCTGCAAGTAGCATGTGCTACTTAGAAGGTGGACAAGGCTAGCCGGGTTTTAGCCGTGGAGCGTTTTGCTTATAGTCGATAATCGTCGCGAGGTATGTGATTCTTCCTATACTCTTGAGCATGATATTTTAAAGATATATATATATATAGTACGGTAGCCCCAAGGGTGCTAATTGAACGTAGTCGTACGGCAATGTCTTTTGACTTAAGCCTGAATAAAATATATATATATATATATATATATATATATATAGTACGGTAGACGTACGTGTGCTAATTGAACATAGTTGTACGGCAATGTCTTTTGACTTAATCCTGAATAATAAGAATCTTGAAGTATTTCAAAAGAATTAAGAAACCTTTTTGAAAGAAGAGTACTTGGTTTTAAAAGGAATAACGTTTTACTGATTTCGGAAATCAGAATGAGTATCGACAAACCACTGCAGCGTTAATAAAGGAAAATGTAATGAATAATGAAGTATTATTAAAAACCAGTAGAAACCTCCATCTGCATAGAAGCTAAGATGAGATAAAATGATATTACATTTTCTAGATCATGGCTGCTTTAATAAATGGTTATAAACAAGAATAAACTGCTCACACATATGGCCTATGTTACTCAATTGTTTTAAAAGAGATTAAGACATTGAACTATGAAACTTTTCTAAAAAGAGACTTGAGTAATTGAAATTAGGCAAACTGGAACTTTAGGGAAAAGAAAGGCGTTGTTTTGTCTTAAATTGGTTTAAAACATAAGGTGTTATAACAGCTTTATGGGAAGTGAGTTATAACGACTTTATGAAAAAGGGTTTTATCATTGGTTTTAATGTGGTAACTTGACTTTAAAAAAAAGAGAAGTGTTTTGGTCTAAAAAGAAGGCATGGTATTGCCTTGATTTGGTTTTAAAAAGGAAAGTATGGAAGTTGTTTTGCTTTACTTAAAAGATGTAAGTCACTCTATTTTTATACTACGGGTATCGGGTGACTTTTATAAAAGGAATGGATCTCTTTAAAAGGAATTTAACGTACGTAGTACTTTAGGGTTAAAACCCGGACTTTGACATAAAATGAAAGTACCTTGAGTTGTGTATAACTTGCCTATGCTTGTTGTTGTGAAACTTGCCTATGCTTGTTGTTGTGAAACTTGCCTATGCTGGTTGTGATAGCCTTTGTTGTGCAAGAATTGTGTTTCTATTCTACCACGTCTCCCGATGGAGGGTCGGTTGACTTGTTGAGAACTTACTTGGACGTCTTGGCGGTGTGGAGAATTCCGCAGTGCGCTCGCTTGATAGTGTTATTTCTGCTAATCGCTTTGGACATAATGACACGATGCGTGGCGCACGGGTATGCTTCCATTTTGATTACTGTCTTGTTGTTTCCTTTTGGACATACTGATACGATGCGTGGCGCACGGGTATGGTTCCATTGGGATTGCTGTATTGATTGTTTCCTTTTGGACATACTGACACGATGCGTGGCGCACGGGTATGGTTCCATTGGGATTGTTATTCCATGGACTAGCTCTCGTGAGGTTTCTTGTTTGGCCTTGGTATCCGGTAGTCGGCTTTCGTACTTGCCGACCGCAGTGGTTTGGTTGTATTGTATTGTTAGTACGGCTTTGGCATCAGGTAGGACTTGGGGTGCAGGTGTACTTCTTGGTGTTATAATATCATAGACTGCCGGCAGTGAGGAAGGTATTCCACGGGCATGATTGATGTGGAGGGCGTGAGACCCTGACTTGATATAACTGTTATATGTGTGTACTGTAGTTTGGTTATCATACATGTCTCCTGCTTTATATAGACTGCTATGAGTTCATTTCTGATATTTACTGATTCACATACTTGGTACTGTTATGCGACCTCGCCCGGGGCTTAGCGTATAAAGAGGCGAGCCTACCACGGAATGCACCGAACGCGGCTCTCCGTATGGCACGTCCTGAGAGTGTATGACAGCCTCAGGGATCGCATGCAGTCCGGTACCATTTGTTGGGTCGCCGGAGTGACACTAGAACCTCGCGACAAAGTGACAAAAGTGGTATCAGAGCAGTTAGTCCTCGGAAAGTGTCTACAGACCGTGTCTAGTAGAGTCTTGATTATCGATGTGTTGTGTACCACATCTATAATCAGGAGGCTATAGGACATTTAGGGTTGGTTTCCCTTCTTCTCATTCTGAGATCGTGCCTTAGAGCTGTGTTATAAGTTGGACCCCTCTGACGTACTTCATTTTTACGATTATGCCTCGCGCAGCAACCGGGCCCGAAGGGCAAAGCGTGAGAGGCTGCGAGTAGAGCGTGGCGATCTCTACGAGACCACAAGACTGAGCCTCGATCCGCGATGCAGGCGAGAAGAGATGGGTTACAAGTGTGGGCGATTAATGGCGAGTTGTGGCGAGACTTGAGATAAGTGGGCCGGCCAGTTCGATAGCGATGGTTCACCCTAGATCGAGATAGTTGGAGGCTACGGGATTTTCCGAGATGTAACCCGCCGAGTTTTATGGGTCGAGGCACGAGGATGATCCGCAGGAGTTCATCCGGCGATTCTGACGGATCATGAGTGATCAAGGCATCGGAGACCGAGTCGGTGGTCCTAGGTTCGCATCGGTGCGTGATACCGCATGATCGGTTTGATTCGTGGAGCTGTCGGGGAAGAATGCACTTCCAGCTATATGGGACGAGTTCTCAGGGGCATTTCTTGCACATTTCTTGCCTCCACATATGAGGGCTCGGGTAAGCGATTTTTGGTGTTGCGGCGAGCGGCGTGCGGTTCGGGAGTACAATGTGAGTTCGACTCATTGGCGTGACGTCCCGCATTAGTAGCTAGTATGGAGGATCGAGTGCACCGATATGTTCTGAGGGCTCGATGATTACCTAGCAGAAGTTGTTGGTGTAGCTCTTCAGGGCATGGACATTGCCGCACGCAGCTTATGCACTGGAGGTGAGGCGGAGAAATCGGCGGAATGACCAGGTCGTGAAGAGGGCGAGCAGCGGGGTCCTTTGGTGACTTTCGAGGCGGACCGCCTCGGCAGACTAGTTATGCGCCTCGCCGATCTGAGTGGTCCTCCACAATCTTGAGCATCCAGTATTGAGGAGCGGTCGTGGCTCGAGGTTCAGATTTTCGGAGAGCGGGGTGTTAGCGGTGAAGCCACCTACCTCGTTGTGGCGTGTGGTAGACTCCATAGTGGGAGTGTCGTGCTAGTACGGAGTTTGTTTTACATGCGGCCAGCAGGGCCATTTCTGCTTGTCGGCCAGGAGGTAGCTGGTGGGGCACAGACTATGGGATCTATGGCTGGTTCATCACCTTCTACAGCTATGCGCCCTGCAGGGCAGGACTGTGATTAGAGTAAAACGGTAGATACAGGTATATCCTTACCCCTCTAAAGACTTGTATGTATTAATGTTATGATAATGTGTTAAGTGTTATGTTCGGATAGCTTTGTGCTAAAATGTGATTTAGAAACCTGGTTAGTGAAAAAGGGTGCCCGGGGTAAGGCACCAGTCACGGGCCCGGGTTCGGGCCGTGACAAAAGTAAGCCTGGGGGTGAGAAAATGATGAACCTTAGAATATTACAGTTGAGACCTTAGATGTAAGGCCGTCTTGAGTACAAGTTTTTGCAAGTGATCCTTGTCGGAGTGCATTTTATGCCTAGAATGTATTGTGTGGTAAGTCCCTGGGTAGTGTGAAATGGAAGTGGTAGCTTTCATGACCTGTATAGGTAAGATTGTTCCGGATCGGGGAACAAGAGCTTGATGCGTTAAGTGGGTCGGGTTGGGGCCATGTTGCGAGCCAACCCGCGGCCTGTTTCGAGGTGGGGTCAGCTCTAGGTGGTCCCGCCAGGTGGTAGGGTCACGAGGGTGCTAGGCCCAAGTTTAGATGACCATCGTATGAGTTCGTGGATGTGTTCGACCAGAAGCGGATCGTGAAGGCCGGGAATGGCCTTAAGGGAGATTAAGGCTAGTAAGATGACCAAGTTTGGAGGTGGTGACTCCAAAGTTTTGGGAACTGAAGCAATGACTAAAGTGTGGTACGTATACTAAAAGAGTTCAAGTGTTCGAGAAGGGTACGACGTGTAAGGAAGGAAGAGAACGTGTGTTATTTTGTGGCCAGGTGTGGCATTGGCAACTTGTTAAGAAGAACTTCATCGTTATCCGTCTTGAGAAGGAACATTCGGGACGAATGTTTATAAGAAGGGGAGAATGTTATACCCCGTATTTCCAGAGTATGTACGTAAGGGCGTACGTATAAAAATTTAAGCCTTAAAGTAGGCATAGGTTCGAAATTTGGGCACAAGTGCCGAAAAGAGTCATTTTTCGACGAAACGTTTTACTAGACTTGCGAAGGGAAAATTCCGGCTATGTCATTTCTAATTTTTGCGGATTTTTCCGAGAGACGAAACATTTTGGACCAACGGGAGGGTGACATGTGTCACCCTCACATTGGAAGCATTGGGGCGGCAACATGGACGAAAAAGGTGGCTTGTAGTTGGTAGGATATTTTGTGCAAGTTGTTGTGGTAGATGGATAAGGTCCACATGGTTTTAATCTATCCCTACACTTGCCTTACACTTGGATGAATCTTGGCCATTGGTTGGCCATTTCTTGACCTATAAATACCCCCCCCCCTTGTTGAAGAGTTATTTCATCCAAACTTGAGCAATCTTTCTAAGTCTCAAAATGCTCCCTCCCTCTTGATATTTCGTCCAAGAGTCCCCCTCCCCCCCCCCCCCTTTGGAGAAGCCTTGGCCGAGAACACCCCCCCCTAGCCTAGTTGTTTTCGTATAATACCCCCCTTTGTGGTATAGAAATACTCTCCAAGTATTGTTATTATGCCCAAATACTTTAGCCCATATACCTTGTAGTACTTTCCAAAGTTACCTCTATACGTAGAGCCCGAAAATACTACTATATTTTCTTAAGTCACAAAAACGAAACCCTAAGGAAAACCTTCATAGTCGGTTGAAGTGTTAAGTAGAAGTTGCGTAGAACTTCTAAGGGTTGTTTGGAGCGGATTGGAGCACTCGGAGTGGGAGCTTAACGTTGCTCAGGAGCGACTTTATACTTGGATAATTTTGGGCTCATCGAGGTAAATACTACTGTCCTTCTAGTGTAATTGGAAATTACATCGTAGTAGTATAGAAATGAATATAAGATTCATAGAAGAGAATTGAATCGTAATGGAAGGATATTCTGAGAAAAGACTTGAACTGAAATCACATCGGAAGAATATATAAGTAGAAGTTAAAGCGTACTTACTTACATGGGATTTGTATTCTGATGGTGATAACCTTTATTGGTTGAATGTTACGCAAGTAGCATGTGCTACTTAGAAGGTGGACAAGGCTAGCCGGGTTTTAGCCGTGGAGCGTTTTGCTTATAGTCGATAATCGTCGCGAGGTATGTGATTCTTCCTATACTCTTGAGCATGATATTTTAAAGATATATATATATATATAGTACGGTAGGCGTCGTGTGCTAATTGAGCGTAGTAAATGCGGCAATGTCTTTTGACTTAAGCACGAATAAAATATATATATATATATATATAGATGCGGTGAGCGTCGTGTGCTAATTGAACGTAGTTGTACGGCAATGTCTTTTGACTTAATCCTGAATAATAAGAATCTTGAAGTATTTCAAAAGAATTAAGAAACCTTTTTGAAAGAAGAGTACTTGGTTTTAAAAGGAATAACGTTTTACTGATTTCGGAAATCAGAATGAGTATCGACAAACCACTGCAGCGTTAATAAAGGAAAATGTAATGAATAATGAAGTATTATTAAAACCAGTAGAAACCTCCATCTGCATAGAAGCTAAGATGAGACAAAATGATATTACATTTTCTAGATCATGGCTGCTTTAATAAATGGTTATAAACAAGAATAAACTGCTCACACATATGGCCTATGTTACTCAATTGTTTTAAAAGAGATTAAGACATTGAACTATGAAACTTTTCTAAAAAGAGACTTGAGTAATTGAAATTAGGCAAACTGGAACTTTAGGGAAAAGAAAGGCGTTGTTTTGTCTTAAATTGGTTTAAAACATAAGGTGTTATAACAGCTTTATGGGAAGTGAGTTATAACGACTTTATGAAAAAGGGTTTTATCATTGGTTTTAATGTGGTAACTTGACTTTAAAAAGAGAAGTGTTTTGGTCTAAAAAGAAGGCATGGTATTGCCTTGATTTGGTTTTAAAAAGGAAAGTATGGAAGTTGTTTTGCTTTACTTAAAAGATGTAAGTCACTCTATTTTTATACTACGGGTATCGGGTGACTTTTATAAAAGGAATGGATCTCTTTAAAAGGAATTTAACGTACGTAGTACTTTAGGGTTAAAACCCGGACTTTGACATAAAATGAAAGTACCTTGAGTTGTGTATAACTTGCCTATGCTTGTTGTTGTGAAACTTGCCTATGCTTGTTGTTGTGAAACTTGCCTATGCTGGTTGTGATAGCCTTTGTTGTGCAAGAATTGTGTTTCTATTCTACCGCGTCTCCCGATGGAGGGTCGGTTGACTTGTTGAGAACTTACTTGGACGTGCCGGCAGTGACGGAGAATTCCACGGGTACGCTCCTGTTGATAGTGTTATTTCTGCTAATCGCTTTGGACATACTGACACGATGCGTGGCGCACGGGTATGCTTCCATTTTGATTGCTGTCTTGTTGTTTCCTTTTGGACATACTGACACGATGCGTGGCGCACGGGTATGGTTCCATTGGGATTGCTGTCTTGATTGTTTCCTTTTGGACATACTGACACGATGCGTGGCGCACGGGTATGGTTCCATTGGGATTGTTATTCCATGGACTAGCTCTCCATGAGGTTTTACTGTTTGGCCTTGGTATCTGGTAGTCGGCTTTCGTACTTGCCCCGTGTCAGCTTCGTGGTTTGGTTGTATTGTATTGTTAGTACGGCTTTGGCATCAGGTAGGACTTGGGGTGCAGGTGTACTTCTTGGTGTTATAATATCATAGGCAGCTGGCGGAAGGTATTCCACGCATGATTGATGTGGAGGCGTGAGACCGACTTGATATAATCATTATATGTGTATCGTAGTTTGGTTATCATACATGTCTCTGCTTTATATAGATCGCTATGATTTCATTTCTGATTTACGATTTCACATACTTGGTACTGTTATCTTGACCTCGGGGGGCTGCGTTCATGCCGCAGGTAGAGGTACACCAGTTGTTGATCCTCGCTCATAGGATCACAGTTCAGCGTATTGGGAAGCTCCGTTTCTCCGGAGGCTTATCTTTTGGTATAGTCCCCTGTCACTGTAGGTACTTGTACATTCAGGGGTATGGCGGGGCCCTGTCCCGTCATAGTTGTTGTATAAATCTTAGAGGTCTGTAGCACTGTTGTGGGCAGGGTTGTAAGGATTGTAACTGTTCAGATGTCTATGTATATATATATGCTGAAAGGCAACCATTTTGGTTGGCCTATTTTCTTTCATCTTGATCCATGTCTATTTGCATGTTTAAGTTTTAATTCCGCTGGTTTTCTCTGATGTTGTATCACTAGGGTGCCCGGGGTAAGGCACCAGTCACGGGCCCGGGTTCGGGTCGTGACAATATCAAATGGACTAGATTGTCAAAATCTTGTACGTCTACCGTACTATACATTTACAACTTATTCATGCTCAAGAGATAAGAAAGTTCCACATACCTCTTCGGTTTAATCCACTTGCTAAGTCCAATACGCCGTACGTAGTATGTCAACCTATAATGACCATAGTATGTCTATTAACTTCTTACTTCAAACGTAGAATATTCCAAGTGCAAAGTCACTAAATTCTACGAAAAATCGGACAACACTTCCTTTGTTTCTACATACTTTGCCACCTTTTTCAAGGCCGAATTCAATAACCAAACACGCCACATTTAAGGCTCAACAAAGTAGTTAACAATAGGGGATTACACGCTTAATCAAGACGTGTAAAATTCCGCCCCACAATAAATATCAAACTAGTCCAGCATATAATGTCCATTCGGCAAAATAGGGACAACAATACAATTTCGTTTCCAATCCCTTTTCAATCCAAGTGGTTTAATATAACATGTTATCTAGCCACAATTGATTACAACTACTACAATCCTCAAGTAGGTAAACATGCGACGATTCTAATTATCGACCAAATTGTATTTCAATTTCAAATGGCTTAACATGTCATTTTCGGATTTGAGCTTCCAAATTTCCATAACACTTATAAATCTTCATAACACATATCACATGATCATTTCTAACTTATAATAACATGGAATCTTCAATTACAAAAGTAAGACGAAGATTATACCTCATTTAGCCCAAATATGATCCAAGATTACAAGTCGATCCTTAGCAACTTTAGCTCCTCCTTTCGACGTTCCAATCCACTCCAAGCAACCCTTAGAAGCTTATGAAGAACTCCTCTTCAAGTTCCAACTTTAAAGTTGAATAACTCCTTAGGTTTTCGCCTTGCGACTAATACGAAAACACCATTTTTCCGGGATCTTTCTATTGAGATACACTTACAATACCCTTAGGTACCTTGGTTTAAATTATGAGGATTATTGGACAAAAATTGAAAAATTTCCTCTTGGAAATGGACCATTGCCGTGAGCCTCCATAAGAGAGCAACAACAAAATTTCAATTTTTTTTTTCAAAGTTTAGAATGACAAAGTCTTTCTACTAGTATACTTAAATAATACTAGGAAGGGTCAAGATTAAAACAAATGGGTGGCTTGGATGAGTTTCACAAGGATCAAGCCAAGTGGCCCTTTGACAAGTCAACAATGTCAAGCTCTTTGTCTGTTATACCCCGTATTTCCAGAGTATGTACGTGAGGGCGTACGTATAAAATTCAAGCCTTAAGATTTGACAAGTTTCGAAATTTGTACACAAGTGCCGAAAAGAGTCGTTTTTCGACGAAACGTTTTACTAGACTTGCGAAGGGAAAATTCCGGCTATGTCATTTCTAATTTTTGCGGATTTTTCCGAGATACGAAACATTTTGGACCAACGAGAGGGCGACACTTGTCACCCTCTAATTGGAGCACGTTTTGGGCGGCAATGGACGAAAGGGGTCAAGGGAGTTGGTAGGATATTTGTGCAAGTTGGTGTGGTAGATGGATAAGGTACACATGGTGGAATCCTAGCCCTACACTTGCCTAACACTTGGATTAATCTTGGCCATTGGTTGGCCATTTCTTGACCTATAAATACCCCTCTAAGTTGAAGACTTTCTTCATCCAAACTTGAGCATTTCTCTAAGTCTCACACTACTCCCTCCCTCTTGAGTTTCGTCCGCCACACCCCTTCCCCCTTTGAGAGGCCCTCGGCCGAGCCTACCCCCCCTAGCCTAGTTGTTTTCGTATAATACCCCCCTTTTGTGGTATAGAAATACTCTCCAAGTGTTGTTATAATGCCCTAAATACCTTAGCCCAAATACCTTGTAGTACATTCCAAAGTTACCTCTATACGTAGAGCCCGGAAATACTACTATATTTCCTTAAGTCACAAAAACGAAACCCTAAGGAAAACCTTCATAGTCGGTTGAAGTGTTTAGTAGAAGTTGCGTAGAACTTCTAAGGGTTGTTTGGATCGGATTGGAGCACTCGGAGTAGGAGCTAAACGTTGCTCAGGATCGACGTTAAACTTGGATAATTTTGGGCTCATCGAGGTAAATACTACTGTCCTTCTTTTGTAATTGGAAATTACATACTGTAGTAGTATAGAAATGAATATAAGATTCATAGAAGAGAATTGAACTGTAATAGAAGGATATTACAGAAAAGATTTGAACTGAAATCGCTTCAGAAGAATATTAAGATAGAAGATTAAACTGTACTTACATAGGACCGTATTACAGTAGACTGATAACCTTTATTGGTTGAATGTTCTGCGAGTAGCATGTGCTACTTGGAAGGTGGACAAGGCTAGCCGGGTTATAGCCGTGGAGCGTTTTGCTTATAGTCGATAATCGTCGCGAGGTATGTGATGCTTCCTATACTCTTGAGCATGATATTTTAAAAGAATATATATATATAGTACGGTAGACGTACGTGTGTTAACAGAACGTAGTTGTACGGCAATGTCTTTTGACTTAAGCCTGAATAATAAGAATCTTGAAGTATTTCAAAAGAATTAAGAAACCTTTTTGAAAGAAGAGTAATACTTGGTTTGAAAACAAAAGAGTTATACTAGCTTTATGGGAAGTTAGGTATAACGTCTTAAGAGAGATAAAGAGAATGGTTTACTGATTTTTAGAAGTTAAGAGACTTAATCTTAAAAGATAAGAGACTTGACTTGAATGAATTAATATGAATTTTGTGTGAAACCTCATTCGTGAGTAATGAGTACTTGGTTTTTAAAAGGAATAATGTTTTACTGATTTCGGAAATCAGAATGAGTATCGACAAACCACTGCAGCGTTAATAAAGGAAAATGTATTGATAAATGAAGTATTATATTAAAACCAGTAGAAACCTCCATCTGCATAGAAGCTAAGATGAGACAAAATGATATTACATTTCCTAGATCATGGCTGCTTAATAAGATTGATTATGAATAAGAATAACCTACACTCATATAAGGCATATGTTACTCAATTGTTTTAAAAGAGATTAAGACATTGAACTATGAAACTTTTCTAAAGTAAAGAGACTTGAGTAATTGAAATTAGGCAAACTGGAACCTTAGGGAAAAGAAAGGCATTGTGTTGTCTTAAATCGTTTTAAAACATAAAGTGTTATAACAGCTTTTTGGGAAGTTAGTTATAACGACTTTTATGAAAACAAATGAAGGGTTTTATCATTGGTTTTATGTGGAAACTTGACTTTAAAAAAGAGAAGTTGTTTTGGTTTACTTAAAAGATATAAGTCACTCTATTTTATACTACGGGTATCGGGTGACTTTTATAAAAGAGAATGGATCCTTAAAAGGAATTTAACGTACGTAGTACTTTAGGGTTAAAACCCGGACTTTGTCATAAAATGAAAGTACTTTAAGTTGTGTGTAACTTGCCTATGTTTGCGTGTGATAGACTTGTTGTGCAAGTAATGTATTTCACTCGACTACCGCGTTCATGGGATGAACCGGGAATGTATTTCACTCGACTACCGCGTTCATGGGATGAACCGGGAATGTATTTCACTCGACTACCGCGTTCATGTGATGAATCCCGAATGTATTTCACTCGACTACCGCGTTCATGGGATGAACCGGGAATGTATTTCACTCGACTACCGCGTTCATGGGATGAACCGGGAATGTATTTCACTCGACTACCGCGTTCATGGGATGAACCGGGAATGTATTTCACTCGACTACCGCGTTCATGGGATGAACCAGGAATGTATTTCACTTGACTACCGCGTTCATGGGATGAACCGGGAATGTATTTCACTCGACTACCGCGTCCACGGGATGGACCGGGAATGTATTCCATCCGACTACCGAGTTCATGAGATGAACCGGGAATGTATTCCACACGTTTCTATACTGGGTCCATGAGATGGGCCGAGACAAGTTATACGTATCACATGATTTGTACCTAGACTGCCGGCAGTGAGGAAGGAGTTCCACGGGCATGGGGGATGACTTTGAGGGCGTGAGTCCCTGACTTGACATGACTGCTTTATGTTGTGAACTATAGTTTGGTTATCATACATGTCTCCTGCTTTATATAGACTATTATGATTTCATTTACAGTGTTTTCAGTTTCACATACTTGGTACCTGTTGTACTGACCTCCTTCGGGGGGCTGCGTTCATGCCGCAGGTAGAGGTATATCAGCTGTCGATCCCTGCGTTTAGGATCACCTTTCAGCGTCTTGGGAAGCTCCGTTCCTTCGGAGGCTTATCTTTGGTATGTTACCCTGAGTCTGTAGGTTCTTGTACATTCAGGGGTATGGCGGGGCCCTGTCCCGTCATAGTTGTTGTATAAATCTTAAGTGCATGTGAGTAATGGCGAGGTTGTAAGGATTGTAACTGTTCAAATGTCTATGTATATATATATGCTGAAAGGCAACCGTTTTGGTTGGCCTATTTTCTTTCATCTTGATCCATGTCGTTTTGCATGTTTAAGTTTTTATTTCCGCTGGTTTTCTCTGATGTTGTATCACTAGGGTGCCCGGGGTAAGGCACCAGTCACGGGCCCGGGTTCGGGTCGTGACATTGTCTTTGCAAGACTTGGTCATTTAAATTATGGTCAAATGACCATTTTATCCATGCCATTTTCGTCCAAGACCACTAAGGGGGGTGACACGTGTCGCCCTCCCATTCGTCGCAATATTTCGTTTTCCGACAATTCCATAATTCCGATAAATTTTTACTCGTCTCAAATCTTAACATTTTTTAGTTCTTACGTACGTTCTTATAAATATATCCTGGAATTTCCGGGGTGTAACACTCAATTCTTGATCCATAGAACTCTGGTGGACTGCAACTCAAGAAGTCCCAAAGCCTCAAACTATTGGTTCTGGGGTGCACCACCGGTACAACCGGCCCCCGTCTGTCCTCATGCCTTGCCACTATCCTAGTTAGTAACTGGGCCATCTCTTTGTAATCCATATCCTCTGCTCCTGGCTGTGAGACTAGAGGCTCAGGTATCGTGGCCTCAGTAGATACTACTGCTGATCTAAACTCTTCTGGGGCTGGAGGCATCGTAGAACTTGCCGTCTGACACACTATCTCAGGTAATGACTGGGCCTGTGCCCTGGTAACCCTCTGCGTCCTACTAGCAGCTCCCTCTGCTGCCTTACCCTTCTGGGCCGCGGTTGCCTTGCATAGAGGCATAACTGGTACATAAGAATATGTCAGAGGGAGTCCAACTTATAGCATAACTCTATTGCACGATCTCAGAGTGAGAAGAATGGAAACCAATCCTAAATATCATGTAGCCTCCTGATTATAGGTGTTGTGCACAACACGCCGATAATCAAGACTCTACTAGATACGGTCTGTAAACACTTTCCGAGGACTAACTGCTCTGATATCACTTTTGTCACGACCCGATCTCGGGCCTGCAACTGGTGTCTTACCCGGGCACCCTAGTAGGTATACATCAGAGAAAACCAACGGAATAAACTCATAGACATAGAACAATGTAGAATAGAAAATAGGCTAACCGATAAGGTCGCCTTTCAACAATATATAAATATCAAAAGCCCGAACAGTTATATCCTTTACAAACCCAACTCGCAACAGGACTAAAGACCTCTAAGAGTTTTTGACATAACAACTATGATGGGACAGGGCCCCTGTAACGCCCCGAACCCCGGGCCCGTGACTGGTACCCTACCTGGGCACCCTTCTATAGATACAACATGAGTAATACACGGAATAAAATAACACTCATTTTTTTTAAAGCAAAGGCAAAGCCGATAAGGCTGCCGTATATATATACCATACCCATCTGGGTCAACACTGTACAACAATGTAAATATAACTCTCACCAATCCAGCCCACATATGAATACAGACCTCTAAGAATTTGACAACAACTGTGACGGGACAAGGCTCCGTCGTACCCCTGAATATACCTAGCCATAATGATAAGTTCCGGAACATTGGAGCTAGCCAAAACGCTGAACAAGGACCCTAAGCTCGCGGATCCACAACTGAGTACCTAGACCTGCAGACATGAACGCAGCCCCCCGAAGGAGGTCAGTACAACAAGTACTAAGTATGGAACTGAAAATAAAGCACAGTATCAAAATCATGGCTGTGTACAAGAATTACAGGGGTAAGTATGAAAATCAAATACCAGATCCTACCATGTCACATAACCAAAAAGCAACCAACTGCACCTCGTATCATTGTACTATAATAACTCCAAGAGTCGACTGTGCCCTTCAAGTATATAATACCACATAGTCCAAAAATAAAGCATGAGACAAGTATAATAACCACATAAACAGTACACTGAACTTTACAAACAATGAGAGCAATAAAGGTCGATTTCGCCGGTTCACAAATAAGCAGCCAATGATCAAACTAGGTTCACTCGCCCATAGTATCATTGCAAATCCTAATCCTGGACTCCCGCAGTCCGCATAGGTCGCGTGGACCCGCATGAGGTACTCATCGCATCGGGGGTAGCAAACCCGCGGTAATTCCTAGGACCTTGGTCCGCATGAGCCCTTTGGACTCGCATGAGGGTATTCCTCGCATAGGACCTCGTCCCGCATGAGCCCCTTGGACCCGCATGAGGTACTCCTCGCATCGGGGGTAGCTAACCCGCGGAATATGAACAACGCGACATGGTCAGGGGGTTGACCCTATAATAAATCATAACATACAAGCGCAACCGACTATCGTAAACAACATAGACAAGTTAAAACAAGCTTTGACTCTCATTAGACAAAATGAAGGCACCATCATTTTGAACAACCAAGGCAATACCATACCCTCATTTTAAAACAACCAAGACAATACCATGCCTTCCTTTTAAAACAAACAAGACAATACCATGCCTTCCTTTTAAAACAAACAAGAAAATACCATGTCCTCCTTTTAAAACAAACAAGAAAATAACATGTCTTCCTTTCTAAAATAACCAAGACAATATCATGCCTTCCTTTCTAAAATAAACAAGACACTAACAAGTCTTTCATTTATAACACCAAGGTACTATCAAGGCAAAATTAGTATAACTATCATTTACACAAGCCAAAGTACTACGTACGTCCACCACAAGTCCGGTTCCTTTATAAAAATCCCAAGGCACTAGCCTTGCAACATCAAGTTACTTACTCATCAACTCAAGCGACCTACGCTCTTTGTACTCTAGTCACATCCTTCATGTACTACAATGAAACCAAGTTCATTTTTTTATCAACCATTTTAGACTTTTCATAAAGACCGTTATAACCACTTCCCATAAAGTCATTATAACAATTTTTATGAAACTAAGGTACCATCACATCTTTCCTTTTCAATCATCATTAAGGCTAATCACATAGTTCATTATGGATTAAGATCCATTATAAGCATTACTTTGAAATCATCATTTGAAATATTAAGATACTTATCATATCAAGTATATATTAAAAACATGGTTTGGAAATCAAGGCACTAGTTATCATGTACTATTTCTAAAACATCTTTTTTTGAAAAATCAAAGTGCCGTATATGGCGTAGGATTAAAAATCCAAAGAAGCTATGTACCTTTATTCTTTAAGAAGAACCGTCTCATGAAATATTAGGGCGTTGGATCCAAAAGTTCTACGTATATCTATTCTTTATAAAAGAATCCTTTACAACCAGTTACTTTTTTTTTTTTTTAAAATCAAGTAACCTATCCCTTTAAATCAAGTTACTTCTCCTTTTTAAAATCAAGTAACCTATTTCTTTAAATCGAGTTACTTCTCCTTTTTAAAATCAAGTAACATATTCTTTAAATCAAGTTACTTCTCCTTTTTAAAATCAAGTCTCATAACTTGAAAATAAAGTCTCATAATTATTTAAATAAAACATGCCTCATAACTTTTCAAATAAATATTCATTGAACCATGAATAGGTTATACACGTTTATAACGATCTTGTTCATTGAGCCATGATCTAGAAAAATGTAATACAATTTTGTCTTATCTTAGTTTCTATGCAGATGGAAGATTCAACTCATTTCAATTTAATTGATTACCGATACATTTTCATTAACGCTGCAATGGCTTGTTCGGTCCCTTTTTCATTAGTGTAATACCTTAGCAAGGTCAACTAGACTCCACTACTTCCTAACGACTCTTACCAACATCCCCCATAAGACTTGGTAAGAACTTAGGAATATTCTAGACATGATTTTAGCCTAAAAATCTATAACATGAATACTTCCTAATTACAAGGCAAGTACTTCAAGAAGGCAAGTCATGTATACTCCTAACAACAAGACAAGTATACTTCAAACAACAAGTCATGTATACTCCCAACAACAAGGCAAGTATACTCAAATATCAAGTCATGTATACTCCTAACAACAAGACAAGTATACCATAAAAATACTCATGTCTTAGAGAAGAGGAAGTCCACATACCTCGCGATGACTAACCATTTCGACACGTAGCAAAACGCTCCTAGTACTTCAACTTCATCGGCTATTCCTTAAGCCAAGTAGACCATGCTACACGTAGTACTTCAACCTAAAATGGCCATAGTACTTCTATCAAAATTCTACTTACTATTGTAAGACTTATACCAATTAATAGTCATCTAATTCTACGGAAATCGGGCAACACTTCCTTTGTTTCTACGTACTTTTCCACCTTTTCCAAGGTCCGTATTCATCAACCAACAAGCCATATTTAAGGCGCAACCAACAGTTAACCAAAGGGGATTACACGCCTAACTGGATGTGTAAAATTCTGCCCCACAATCATAATAAAACAGTCTGCAAAACAGTCTACAATATCCAACATTAAGGGTACCATGTGAAGCCTTCAACACCCTTATTTCTTAGGACTTCCATTAGCCAATTACTACATTAATCATGCAGGTTAGGGGTTGAATTTCCAGCATATTAACACCCCAAAACATTTCATAAAAACTGCATAACAACGTCTAATAGTTTAAGGCAGTTTTCGGCTAACCACAACTACAACAATACAAAGTCTTTTTCCTTAATTTCTTTTAATCCAATTCTCATTCCAACATGTTATATAAGTTATAACAATTTATCAACTATATTTCCTTCATTATATAATCACTACAAACCGACTGCTCGCGATCGTGCTCCTACTGCACCCTTACAGGTATACATCAGAGATAATCAGCGGAACATACATGAACTTAACAAGAAATAAATAACAGGTTAGCCGATAAGGCTACCTCCCGGGATATATATATAATCCAAAAGCAGTTACCTCCCTTTTTTTACAAAGCGACCCACAAGATATGACTACAGACCTCTAAGAGTTTTGACATAACAACTGTGACGGGATAGGGCCCCGCCATACCCCTGAATGTACAACAAATCTACAACCTCAGGGAACCGTACCAAAAGACAAAGCCTCCGGAGAAATGGAGTTTTCCAAGAACTGAACAGTGATCTTAAGAGTGCGGATCAGCAAGCTATGTACCTCAACCTGCGGCATGAACGCAGCCCCCCTGTCACGACCCGTTCCGGGGCCAGTGACTGGTGCCTTACCCGGGCACCCAAGTAGTCATACATCAGAGTAATCAGCGGAATATAAAAACAAGACATGAAACAAATGTAAATTGAGACACAGTTTATATCTGAGAAAATGTCGCCTTTTCGATATATATATAAAGAGTGAACAGTTACATCCCAACTTTACAACATGACTACTGCACTTAGGAATGTAAACAACTATGGCGGGGCCCGCCATACCTGAATGTACATATATCTACAACATCGTGAGAACCATACCAAAAGTCGAGCCTCGGAGAAGATGGAGCTCACGACACCAAAGTAGAGATCCTAAGGATGTGGATCTAGCACTGCTTTCCACCTGCGGCATGAACGCACCCGAAGGAGGTCAAGACAACAGTACCAAGTATGTGAAATCAGAAAGTACTTAAATGAAATCATATCATTTTAAAACCGTTTACAAATATGTATGAAACAAACAAGGTAACCGCGCATAGTGCCACATCACAAACAAGAGCAATAAGAGGTAAATCAGAGGTCTCTTTCTAGCCGCGAATGATCGAAGCAAGGCCAATCGCCCATAGTATCGATGGCATGCCTAATCACGACTCGCGATCCGCATAGGCCACTCACGTAGCCCGCGTGGTATTCCGCATCGAGGTAGCTACTCGACATCGCCCCGACTTCGTAGTCGCGTGGCCACGTGGACCGCGTGGACGCGTGGCCACAAGGACCGCACACTAACACGAACTCTCGTAGCTCCGCATAGGCCCCGGGACCGCGTGAGGTATTCTCGAATCATAGTCACACGCATCGCTCGAGCTATACCCCGTGACGGAGGGCAGCTTAACCCCCGGTATCATGTCAAGAGGTGAGTGATATAATACTAACATAACAACTTATCGTTAAACAACATAAGCACAATAAGAATAACCTCTTTACACAAACGTTTACAAGATACTAACACACATAGCATCACAATATATCTACTCAACAAACCATCTTATTATACTTTCCAGAATCAATACAAGTCTTTCATAAACACATAAGTAAATTGTTCCTTTTATCTTTCTTAAGTCGTTATACCTAACTTCCCATAAAGCTAGTATAACTCTTAAGCTTTTTGTTTTAAAAACAAATATTCTTCTTCTTTCAAAAATGATTTATAATTCTTTTGAAAGACTTCAAGATTCTTATTATTCAGGCTTAAGTCAAAAGACATTGCCGTAAAACTACGTCCAGTTAACACACGTACGTCTACCGTACTATATATATATATTTTAAAATATCATGCTTAAGAGTATAGGAAGAATCACATACCTCGCTAATGAAATCCACCGCCAAGTCGAATATGTCGCGCAGAGAATCAACCTATAATAGTCAGCACGTCTATCAACGTCTAGACTATCTTGTATAAAGTTCTAAGCGAGGTTCTATTCTACGGAAAATTGGGCAAGACTTCCCTACTCACAAACTACTCGAGGCTCATCAAATACAAATCCCATGTAAGTATGATCAATCTTCTTTATTATTCTTACGATGTGATTTGATTTCAATACTCTTACAGATTATCCTTCAGTGTAATTACAGTTCAATTCTCTTCCTTAATATCCTTCTATGTGTTTTATACTTATTTCTATACTTCTACAGTATGTATTCTCCAATTACAATAGAAGGATAAGATTATTTACCTCGATAAGCCCAATATTATCCAAGTTAGATGTCGATCCTGAACAAGGTTTAGCTCCTAAGTTGCACGCTCCGATAGCTCCAAGAAGCCCTTAGAAATTTCTAAACAACTTCTACTTAATACTATAAGTGATTTGGGCTAGGGTATTTGGAATAGTAACTATACTTGGAAGACAACTTTCTACCAAGGGGTTAGGCCAGAGCTACTAGGCTGGGGGAAGATGTTTCGCCAAGGGCCTTCACAAGGGGAGGGAGTGTTGGACGAAACACTACAAGAGAGGGGGAAGGATTTTCAAGACTTGGAGAAATGATTTGTGGATGAAGAAAACCTTCAAGTTAGGGGGGTATTTATAGGCCAACCAATGGCCAAGATGATGGCACGTGGAGGGCTAGTGGAGGGTGGGATTCACCCAAGTGTCCTTATCCATCTACTACACAAAAATATCCTACCTAACCTTGACTAATGCAAGGCCACAAAAATCGTCCAACTTGCCCAAGTTGTCGTCCATATGAGGGTGACAAGTGTCACCCTCCCGTTGGTCCAAAATATTTCGTCTCTTGGAAAAATCCGCAAAAATTATAAATGACATAGCCGTAATTTTCCCTACGCAAGTTTTGTAAAACGTTTCGTCGGAAAACGATTCTTTTAGTGGGTTGTGCACAAATTTCGTCCTATGCCTAACTTTAAGGCTCAAACTTTTGTACGTACGCCCTTACGTACATACTCTGGAAATACGGGGTCTAACACCCCCGAAGGAGGTCAGTACGAAATATGTACCAAGTATGTAAAACTGAAAGTACTGTAATGAAATCATAATAGTCTAAAATAAAGCTGGAGACATGTATGATAACCAAAATAACAGTACATTGTGCCTTGCCGAAGTGAAAGTAATGAAAGTCAGTTTTACCTTTTTAAAGACTATTTCAACACATGAACAATAGTCACACCAGGGCCATGGACACAAGCCCTCAAATATCATCACACAGTCCAGTGCCCACAAATATCAAAGCGTGCCCGTGGAATCCCCCATCACTGCCGACAGCCGTAAGTGTAAAATATAACCATGTGACGCGCCCGTGGCATCCTACCTCACTGTCGGCGTACACATATGCAATACATATATATATCTCCTGCCCGTGGAATCCCCCATCACTGCCGACAGCCGTAAGTGTAAAATATAACCATGTGACGCGCCCGTGGCATCCTACCTCACTGTCGGCGTACACATATGCAATACATATATATATCTCCTGCCCGTGGAATCCCCATCACTGCCGACAGCCGTAAGTGTAAAATATAACTGTTACACCCCGTAATTCCAGGATGTATTTATAAGAACGTACGTAAGAACTCAAAAACGTTAAGATTTGAGACTAGTAAAAATTTATCGGAATTATAGAAATGTCGAGAAATGAAATATTGCGATGAATGAGAGGGTGACACGTGTCACCCCCATTGGATGGTCTTGGTAGAATGGACCAAGGGTAGAAAGGTCATTTGACCAAAGCAAAGATGAACAAGTCTTGCAAGCTAGAGCTTGATATATTTAACTAAGTCAAAGAGCCACTTGACTTGATCTTTTAAATGAAATGCATCCAAGCCACACATTTGTTCTAATCTAGACCCTCCATATTGTTATATAACCACACTAGTAGCAAGACAAGTTTCTCACACTTAAGAGTTAGAGAGAAGTTTCTCTCACTAGGCGAAAATGCTCTCAACATTTCTCCCTAGTCGCTCTTCGCAATCCGCCTCATTCTTATGATTTCATCTTCGATTTCATACTCCTTAAATCTGATTTCATCTTTGATTTCATGAGATTGTTCGTTTGTTCATCTTACTTGAATTCGATACGAAGTTGTTGAGTTTATTACGGAAATTTTACATCTTGTTTGAAGATTTTTCGAAAATTGTGGAAAGATTGTTCGAGTTTATCAACTTGTCCATAGATTGCTACGAAGATACTTCAACTTGATTAAAGATTATTCAAGACTTGCATTATCTTCCTTCTAGCCATGAGAAAGAATACAAAGATTTCAGCCAAAAGAATGAAAGAGATTATGTTGATTGTTCAAGATTACAAGATTCAAGATATGAATTTGAAGTTTGCATTTCCGGGGGGGGCAGCCTCTGGCGGTGGCCAGTTTGCTTCTCGGAATATTGTGGAGTTTTCGGGACAGGCGGGTGATGCAGGGTTGTTAGCAGGACAGGAGGGTGATCTTGGTGTGCAAGAGGGTCATGATGGAGGTCTTGGGTTGAGGATTCAGCTCTTTGATTCTCCCAACCTTCCGGCAGGCACCTTGGACGTCGGAATGGCGGTTGCGATTCCGGTAGGCACTCCTGACTCTGGGGAGTTTGCGGATCTTGATAGGGATCCCGGGTCGAAAGTGGGTATGGAGGGTGGATCCGGGTGGCAGGAGGGTGGTGTTGATATTCAGAACTTGTGGTTTGAACCCTTGGGTCTCCGACCCTTGGCTTCTGAGTACAAAGAGACTTTTCCGGCGGCCACTTTGGATGCCAAGGTGACAACGGGTCTCGAGGTTGGTCACGGGTTGATTGCGGGTCAGGTGGGTGGGCATGGGTCTTGGGGGAAGTCCATGGGTCACCAGCATTTGGTTGTTGAGTTCGACAATGTTTCTTTTCCAATTGGCCTTGGAAACGCTAAGGTTTTGGAAGCCGAGGGGTTTCTTATCCAAAAGAGGTCTAGGAATTTGTTGCATTCAATGGATGCGGAAGTCGAACAATCTTCCCTTCAAACGAGACTTAGTAAATTGGGGAATTTAATTGCTAAGAAAACCAAGGAAACATCTCATTCAATGGGACATCGAAAACTTAAAAGGATGGCTACGGAATTCGAAGGGTCTACTCTTCAAACAACTTTTGACACTGGATGGTCTACGGACCTTGATAGAGATCCCGGGTCAAAGGTGGGTATGGTGGGGGGTCCCGGGTTGCAAGAGGGTCGTGATAGTGGTCTTGGGTTGTGGATGGAATCCATGGGTCACGGTATAGAGGGTAATCTTATGAAGGATAATGGTGCGGCTTATAGTTGTTTTCCGAATGACAACATGGAGGTCAGAGATGAGTGCGGGTCATGTGGTTGATCGGTCGATGGCGGGTCGGGTCGGTGGTCATGGGTCAGTGTTCATGTCCACGAGGCATCAGTCAAAGGTTGGTGAAGCCATTGGGACTTCTTTTCCCAAGGACATTGAGAATGCAATTGTTGCGGTTTCCGAAACCCCACCCCTTCTCGAGGGAATGACGGGTCGCATGGGTGGGCTTCGGTTGATGGAGGATCAAGAGGATGGTTACGGGTCGAAGGAGGGTCAGATGGGTAGTCATGGGCTGCTGATTGGTCACGCAGGTGGTCGTGGGTCATGGCTGCAGCCTAAGAGTCTTCGGTTAAAGATTGTAGAGCCCGATGTTGGTTCATTTCCCATGGTTCTTGGTAGTTCAAAACGTGTGGAAGTCGAACAACCTACCCTACTAACGAGACTTGGTAATTTGGGGCATTTAATGGCTGAAAGAACCAAGGAAACATCTCATTCAATGGGGCCTCGAAAATTGATAAGGGTGAGAACCGAAGAGTCACCTATCTTAACGAATTCAAATGTTGCGGAAAACATAGGGGAAACTCGTCAAAAGAGACTTGGAAAGTTGATGGCTACGGAATTCGAAGGGACTTCTCTCCAATCAAGTCTTGGAAGATCAACTTATGTGGAAATCGAAGGGTCACTCCTTTCCAAATCGCCTAAGAACTCTCATTTGATCTCTACGATGGAGCATTTATTGCCAAAAGACTTGAGCCATTTATGGCAACCTTTTCCAATAGTGCACTACTCTTGAATTCCCCAACAAATGCATCTAATGCACGTACTAAACGTGCAAGGAGTTTTAATTCAACATAGGAAACTTAGGCAGGAATCTTTACAAGTCCTTGTCTAGAACCAAAAGGACCTGAATCTATTATGATCTCATCCCCTCTTGTAATGGCACCTTTGAGTGACCACTGCTCCCCTCCCCCATTTCTTGTTTGCATAACGTTGAGGATTGAGAACCCTCAATGACTGATTGTAGCCATCCTTATTTCCATTATTAGTAATAATATTTGCATTTACCTAAAAAAAAAAAAAGTTTCTCACACTTAGTAAAATTTTCAAGAAAAACTTGTCCATGTCTAAGTGCTCTAGGGTTAGGGGTTTTTTGAAGAAGAATTTTTTTCGTTTGTGGTTCAATAATCCCAATACTTTAAACCAAGGTTCCTAAGGGTATTGTAAGTGTATCGCAATAGAAAGATCCCGGAAAAGTGTCGTTTTTACATTAGACGCAAGGTGAAAACCTAAGTCGCTTTCATAAGTTTGGATTGGAAATTGAAGGAAAGTTGTTTGTGAACTTCTAAGGGCTTCAAGTGGCGGATTGGAGTGTCAAGGAGAGGAGCTAAGTTGCTAAGGAGCGACTTCGGATCTTGAAGTTGGATTAAGGCTTGTCAAGGTAACAATCTTGTTCTCTTAGTGTTATAAGATTACATATTGTTGTAGTTATACTTTTTAACAAACATGAGATATATGTATTGGAGATTTATAAGTGTTATGGATATTGGAAGCCTAAATCTGAAATGATCTTGTTAGCCATTTGAAATTGAAATACAATTTGGTCGATAGTTAGAATCGTCGCATGTTATCTAATTGAAGATTGTAGTTGTTATAATCGATTGCGGCTATATAACATGTTATACTAAACAAATTGGATTGAAAAGTAATTGGAAAGGATGATATGTTGTTGCACCTATTAGTCGTGAATGACATTGCCTTTTTGGACTAGTTTGATATCAATTGTGGGTCAGAATTTTACACGTCCTATTAGGCGTGTAATCCCCTTTTGTTAGCTACATTGTTGAGTCTAAATGTGGCATGTTTGGTCATTGAATTCGGGCCTTGAAAAAGGTGGAAAAGTACGTAGAGCTACTCTTGCACAACCCTTCTTTAGATAATCATCAAGACCCGTGATAAATCGGTACATAATATACTCTCTGGTTGCTAAATCCCTAGCTAGTAACAGGGTCGTCTCTTTGCAATACATACTTTACATCTTGGTCGTGGGCGAAGGTTCAAATATCATGGCATGATGAAGGCTCGCCATTGTGCTAAACTCTGAAATTGGCGACGCCGCAGAACTCCCGAATGAAGCACCACCTCGGTGATGATTGGGCCGTGCCCTCGTAACCCTCGTGCTCTACTCGCGGCTCCGCTTTTGCCTTCGGGCGGGTTGCCTTGCGCGAGGCATAGCGGTAAGGAAAGAATTACGTTAGAGGTCCAACTTATAACACGACTCTAAGGCACGATCTCGAGTGAGAAGAATGGAAACCAATCCTAAATATCCTATAGCCTCACGATTATTGGTGTGGTGCAACACACCGATAATCAAGACTCTACTAGATACGGTGTGTAGACACTTTCCGAGGATTAACTGCTCTGATACCACTTTTGTCACGACCCGAACCCGGGCCCGTGACTGGTGCCTTACCCAGGCACCCAAGTAGACATCATCGAGTAACGGCGGAATATAAAACAAGACATGAAACAATATGAAGTGAAAGCAGTTTATCGAGAAAAGGCTGTCGGCATATATATATAAAAACTTGAACAGTTACAACCCTTCTACAAACCCTGCCCACAATAGTACTACAGACCTCTAAGAATGTTATAACAACAATGGCGGGACGGGGCCCGCCATACCACGAATGTAAGTACCTACAACGACGGGGACTATACGAATAAGCCTCAGGAGATACGGAGCTTCCCAAAACGCTGACGTGACCACATGAGCGAGGATCAACAATCGGTGTACCTCTACTGCGGCATGAACGGCCCCGAAGGAGTCGATAACAGTACCAAGTATGTGGCCCGAAAATCGTAAATGAAATCATAATAGTCTATATAAAGCAGAAGACATATATGATAACAATTTACGATACACAATATGTGATCATGTCAAGTCGTGGACTCACGCCTTAAAGTCATCACTCAAATATAACCATGGGTCTCATGCCCACAATATCAATCATGCCCATGGAATTCCTTCCTCACCGCCGGTGATCCATGATATAAAAGCACCAAGAATACACATGAACACCGTGTCCCACTGTGTCATAATAAAGCATGCGGGGTAAATGCGAAGGCATAGCGACTACTAAAATCCACAGTACCAATAATGCTATAAAGCGTATCACGAGGTCTTTCTAGACGCGCCACATGATCGGCCGCCACTCTCCTCGGTATCAATGTGCGCGTCAAATCCGAACTCGCGCTGACTCGCGTAGGCCACCTAGGCGCGTGAGGTATTCCCGCGTCGAGGTAGCTACTCCTCGGCATCGTCCCGGACTCTCGTAGTCGCATGGCCACATAGACCGCGTGAGGTATTCCCGCACACTAACACGGAACTCTCGTAGCTCGCGTAGATCCTGGACCAGCGTGAGGCATCCTCCGCGTGAGCGACTTAACCCGGTATAACATGTCAAGAGGTGAGTGGTACAATACTAACATAACGGCTTATCGTTAAACATCATAAGCACAATCAAGGGAAACCCCTTTACACAAACATCACAAGACACTAACACACGTAGCATCCTAACATGTTTACTTATCAAACCAACAAGAAAGTATTACAAGGCTATCACAAATCCAACATAGTCAAGTTATTCACACAAGGTACTTTCTGTTTTATGTCAACAAGTTCGGGTTTTTATCCCCAAAGTACTTCATACATTAACTCTTTAAAAAGATCCGTTTCTTTCACAAGAGTCACACGATACCCGTAGTATCAAAATAGAGTGACTATATTTTTAAGTAAACCAAAACAATTTCCCTACCTTCCTTTTGAACCAACTTAAGACAAAAGCATGCCTTCCTTTTTAAATGAAAACACTTCAAATTTTCAAGTCTTTGTCTTTTTATAAATCAAGTCCTTACTTTGAAATTTTAAGAAAATCAAAACTTGTTATTAATGATCTTATTAAAGCAGCCATGATCTAGGAAATGTAATACAATTTTGTCTTATCTTAGCTTCTATGCAGATGGAGGTTTCTACTAGTTTTAATAATACTTAATTAGTCAATACATTTTCCTTTATTAGCGCTGCAGTGGTTTGTTCGATACTTATTCTCATTTCCGAAATCAATACAAGGCTTTCGTAAATAATTAAGTAAACCGTTCCTTTTATCTCTCTTAAGTCGTTATACCTAACTTCCCATAAAGCTAGTATAACTCTTAAGCTTTTAAAACCAAGTATTACTCTTCTTTCAAAAACGATTCTTAATTCTTTTGAAATACTTCAAGATTCTTATTATTTAAAACTCAAGTCAAAAGACATCGAAGTAAAACCACGTTCAGTTAACACACGTACGTCTACCGTACTATATATATTCTTTTAAAATATCATGCTCAAGAGGATAGGAAGAATCACATACCTCGCCGTGAAATCCACCGCCAAGTCGAATATGTCGCGCAGAGTATCAACCTATAATAGTCAAATACGCCTATCAACGCCTAGACTACTCTGTAGAATATTCTAAGCGAAGGTTCTTAATTCTACGGAAAATTGGGCAGCACTTCCTACCACAAACCACACAAGTCTCATCAGAATACAAATTCTATGTAATTACAGTTCAATTCTCTTCTTTAATATCCTTCTATATCTTATACTCATTTCTATACTACTATAGTATGTAACCTCCAATTACAATAGAAGGACAGGATTAATTACCTCGATAAGCCCAAAATTATCCAAGATTTAATGTCGATCCTGAGCAACGTTTAGCTCCTACTCCGTGCGCTCCAACCCGCTCCAAACAACCCTTATACGCTCCTAACCAACTCCTCTTCAAGAACCAACCTAAACAAGTGAAGAACACTAAGGTTCTTGTCCTCACAACTCTCGGCCAAGGTGAGGCTTTTAGGGGCTAGGGTGTGAAATCTTTTCTAACTTTGGTTAACAATCTTCCTAATACCCTAAGGAAGAACACTTAAGAGTTTAGGAATTTTTGGACAAAGTTTGGTTAAGGGAGAGGGGTGTGGGACGAGAACTATCAAGAGGAGGGAGTTTGGCAGAGCTACTAGGAAGGGGGTGTTTGGACGAGATCTTATCAAAGGGGGAGAGGGATTTTGAGACTTGGAAATTGTTCAAGTGATGAAGAAGTCTTGCACAAGAGGGGGGTATTTATAGAACCACCAATGGTCTAGATTAAAACAAAATGGAGGGTGAAGATTTGGATCCATGTGAAGAATGAGGTCTTCCAACCAAGTGTCCACCACAATGTTGGGACATATGTCCACCACAACCTTGGGACATATGTCCCCCACAACAATGAGCCATGTGGCCTTCCACTAGGCACAAAAAAACGTCCAACATACCTACTCCCACTCACCAAAAAAATGTCTTCCAAGACTTGACCACTTGACCATGTCCACTTGGCCAACATTTCGTCCAACCCATGCCAACTAAGGGTGACACAAGTCGCCCTCCTATTGGTCCAAAATATTTCGTCTCTCGGAAAAATCCGTAATGCCAAAAATCCGAAAATAAAGTGGGCCTCACAAAACCGTAAATTCTCTCGTGGGCCCCACGTGACCAATTCCGGAAATTAAAATTTCAATACTTCTAAAATATTCCAAAAAGTCCGAATACCAAATCTGGGAATCCAATTCCCATTAACGAACCTTTTTACTTTACAAAAACCGGAAATTTTTCCGTCGAAAAATCACATCTTTCTTCCTTTCCAAAATTATCGTCAGATTCTCGCACGCACGCCCTCACATACATACTGGAACTACGGTGTAACAAAATCTGGAAACTCCTAACCATCGCATCGATCAAGAACGGCACCTCACCAGTATCAAATACGAACGGATGGTAGATGTACCTTTCTCGCACCATCTTCCCAGCCGAGGTAAAAATAAACCTACCTCTACGGCGCTATGTTGCCTTCCACTCGATAATCGCTCGCCAGAAATCGAACCGAACCAACTCGCCCTACGGTCAACGTTGGCATAACAAGAAGCCAACCATCCATACCCATAATGACATCAAAATCCATCTCCAACTCTATCAAGTCTGCGGTCCGACGATCGTAAATAGATACGGACAACCTCTATACACCCGCCGGCTAACACCGAATCACCCATGGCGTAGCTACCTCAAAAGGCTCTATCGACTACGGCTCTATCCGATTCTACCCGCATAAGAGGGGACACATAGGACAAGGTAGAACCTGGATCTATCAAAGCATAAACATCTGATCGAAATCAATAATGTACCGTGACGGCGTGGAAGCCTCACGATCTGGCGGGCTAATTGTCACGCCGAACCGGGCGTGGATCGGTGCCCTACCTGGGCACCCATCTACCTTAACAACTAAGTAAACTGCGGAAATTAAATAACACCTTTTTTTTTAAAACCAATCGTACGTGCAAGGGCAAAGCCGACCAGGCTGCCATATAATATACATACAAAAGACACTACACCGTACATGAGTCCAATCCTACATATGAATACAGACCTCTAAGAGTTATAATGAACCATGACGGGACAAGGCCCCGCCGTACCCATAATCGCATAAAGCCTGCATCGAAAGAACTTATACCAAAAAGATAAACTCCGAATCGAAGGAGCTATCCAAAACTACGGCGGTCCTACACTGCCGATCACCAAATCAAGTACCTAAACTGCGGCATGAACGCAGCCTCGGGCGAGGTCAAGACGAAGAATGTACCAAGTATGTGAAAGCGATGAATCTTGTAATGAAATCATAACATCTAAACAAAATAGAGACATGTATGATAGCCAACCTACAAGACACAACACATAAGGTCATAACAAGTCAGGGACGCATGCCCTCAAGTCATTTCTAAAATATAACCATGGGTCTCACGCCCATAACATCAATCATTCCCGTGGAATCCTTCCTCACTGCCGGCAGTCCGTGATATAAGATAACACCAATAGGCATAGATGAACACCAAGTCCCACCGGTGGTATAGCGTCTTGGGGGTTTACCCCTCACTTATACTCTTACCCTGGAGAAGGAGGTAAAGCGGTGGTATAGCATCTTGGGGTTTACCCTCACTTATACTCTTACCGGAGAAGGTGGTATAGCGTCTTGGGGTTTACCCTCACTTATACTCTTACCCTATCTCGACCGACCATCAAACAAAACAAGCGGTGGTATAATGTCTTGGGTTTACCCTCACTTATACTCTTACCACGGAGAAGGTGGTATAGCATCTTGGGGTTTTACCTCACTTATACTCTTACCCTATCTCGACTGCCGTCGAAAAAAAGAAGCACTACCATGTCTTCTATAAACATCAGGGAATTTAACCAAGTACTACAAATAGCTAAGATACGTGGAATCCCACATCACTTTGTGCATGCGTCCAAGTAACTTATAACACGACGGTAGGCCTCCAACCGAGAGTCGCGACAACAATAAAACATAGTCCTTGCACTCAAAGGCTATCGCCAGCACACATAGGAAATTCTCATTTAACAAGCCAAAGTACTTACCTAGGCACAAATGGAAAAATTCTCATTTAACAAGCCAAAGTACTTATCAAGGCACAAATAGAATAATTCTCATTTAACAAGCCAAAGTACTTCTCAAGGCACAATTAGAATAATTCTCATTTAACAAGCCAAAGTACTTCTCAAGGCACAATTAGAATAATTCTCATTTAACAAGCCAAAGTACTTCTCAAGGCACAATTAGAATAATTCTCATTTAACAAGCCAAAGTACTTCTCAAGGCACAATTAGAATAATTCTCAATTTATCAAGCCAAAGTACTAATCAAGGCACACTTAGACAAATTCTCAATTTATCAAGCCAAAGTACTAATCAAGGCACACTTAGACAAATTCTCAATTTATCAAGCCAAAGTACTAATCAAGGCACACTTAGACAAATTCTCAATTTATCAAGCCAAAGTACTAATCAAGGCACACTTAGACAAATTCTCAATTTATCAAGCCAAAGTACTAATCAAGGCACACTTAGACAAATTCTCAATTTATCAAGCCCAAGTACTAATCAAGGCATCACATAGAATTATTCTCAATTAAACAGGCCAAAGTACTACGTACGTACATTCTTTTCAAGAGACTCCTTTTTGTGTAATACCCCAAGATACTAACACCCGTAGTATCAAGGTGTGTCTATTTTTCAAAGTAAGTTACTATACTTTTAGAAACTCATTTCAAAGCTTGAAACCAAGTAACTTCAAATTTTTACAATCTATGCAACTTATGCCCATTAATCAAAATAGACAACTTTCTAAACCTTCCATAAAGCCGTTATAACCAACTTCCCATAAAGCCGTTATAACCCTTTATGGTTTTTTAGACAATTTCATTCTTTTTATAATTAAGAGACTTATACTTAAAACCAAGTATCACAAACTTTCAAATCGAGTCTCTTAACTTTCAAAAATACTCCGAGTCTCTTAATATTTAGAAAACAAGTTTCTTCTACTTTTAAACCTCAAGTAACTCACACCTTTAAAACAAATTACTTCTCTTAAATCATGTCATTTCTCCTCTCTTAAAACAATTAAGTAAATCACTCTTTTAACTCCCCTAAAGTCATTACAACAACCCTTAGGTTTTGGAACTAAGGCACTAGCCAAAAGGTTTGGAAACCACTTCCTTTTCAAGACTCCATGTACTTTAAGTAAAATACTTTCACTTTTAAGAATCCAAACTTCACTAAGGAATTGGATGATACAACTTACAATTTAAACATCAAAGTACAATCAAGGGAGTACATAGAACGAATTCTATTTTAGGCAATCCAAATACAACCAAGGAATGGATCATTTAAGGAGTAGAACTTACTTTCTTTATCTTAAGGAATCATGCTAGAAGAGGAGATAGTTCACATACCTTTTCGGCTAAATCCACAAGCTAAGACGAATACGTCGCACGTAGAAGTGTCAACCTATAATGGTCACAACAAGACTATCAACTTCTAGTCTCTAACGTAGAATAATACTAAGTATACGGTCTCTAATTCTACGGAAAATCGGGCAGCACTTCCTTTGTTTCTACTCACTTTGCCACCTTTTTCAAGGTCGAATACAATACCCAACATGCCACATTTAAGGCTCCAAACAACAACCAAAACAAAGGGGATTACATGCCTTACAATACGTGTAAAATTCCGCCCCACAATTCATACGAAGTAGTACAAAAATCCAAGCCATTCTCGGCCAATCTTATAACCAACAATACTAAGGTCTTTTCCAATTCTTTCCTAATTCCAAGTTTTAAGGTCTAACATGTTGTATAGTCATAAACAACTTCAACAACTACAATTTCCTTCTTTTTTACAACATGCGACGACTTTACTAATAATCGACTTGAATTGAAATCTTAGGGCTAACATGCTAGTTTTCGGATTTAGGGTTCCAATAGCCAATACACTAATCCAACTACATAATATAACTCATGCATGCTAAAATCCATAGCTACAATGATAAGTAAACTCAATTACTAAAACGACAAGATTATACCTTTTCAAGCCCTTAAAAATTCCAAGATTCAAAGTCGCGCCTTAGCAATTCTTAGCTCCTTTCCTTAGGTTCCAATCCGCTCCAAGCACTCCTTAGAGGCCTATGAAGAACCCATCTTCAAGTTCCAACTTCAAAGTTGAAGAGCTCCCATAGTTTCCACCTTGCGACTAATACGAAAACGCCGTTTTTCCGAAATCTTTCTATTGAGATATCCTTACAATACCCTAAGGGACATTGGGTTAAAGTCTTGTGGCTAATGGATCAAAACTACAAAATTTTCTCTTCCTAAAGTGGCCTTGGCCGAGAGCAACTATAGAGGAACAAGGTATTCTCTAATTTTTCTAAGTGTAGAAATGCCAAGTCTTGCTACTAGTGTAGTATTTAAAACACATTGGAAGGCTTAGATTTAAACAAATGTGAGGCTAGGATGAATTTCACTTGGATTAAGCCCATGTGGACAAGTTGACTTTGGTCAAATATATCAAGCTTGAAGACTTATCTTCCAAGATGGTCAATGACCATTTTACCCTTACCATAATTTCGACCAAGACCATGTAGGGGTGCCACGTGTCACCCTCTCATTCGTCCATAAAATTCCGTAACCCTCGTGGGCCCCACAAAAATGTAAAATTCCTCGGGTGGCCCCACGTGACCAAATCCGTAAAAATAGATTTCCATAATATTAATAAGTTCCATATTCTACAAATAATACATTTTGAGAATCCAATTCTCAACAACGAACATTTTTCCTTTCCGACGTTCGGAACATTTTCCGTCGGAAAAACAATTCTTCCTTTCGTACCAATTTTCAAGTCTTGATTCCTTACGCGCATTCTCTTTTACAAGTCCTGGACTTACGGGATGTAACATTCTTCCCCCCTTAGAAACATTCGTCCTCGAATGTTCTTAGTCGGTTGCCAAGCTATACAAACTCCGGCATAAACTCTATACTATGCCTATCAATCAAAACTTCACAGGACCAACGATGCCATACATGGCCACCCCAACATACGTAAACATAACAATGGACCTTCCGTCCATGGTCCCTTCTCACAAAACTCGAAGGTTACAGTCTTCTCAAACACGGGATCCTTAGAGGTTACTTTCTTTCCTTACTTGTCATACTTTCTCGTACCTCCAAACTTATCTAGTACACGCACAAAATCTCAAATATTGTTTCTGTTCTCCAATCCTTGGAGTTACTATCCAAACTTGGCCATATTGTTACTTACATTCCCGTTAAGGCTCTTCTCGGTCCTTACGACCTAGTTCCGGTGGAATGCATCCACGAACTCGTACAACGATCAACTAGACCTGGGCCTTACACCCTCGTGACCCTATCACATAGCGGGACTATTTCTAACTGACATCACCCCATTCCATACTATCGGTTGACCCGAAATGGGTCCATAACCCGACTCATCGTCACCCTTAACTTCTCATTCTTAGTCTGAAATAAATCTCTCTCTCTCTCAAGGTACTTCTCACCCTATCCTCCTATTCACTAGAGGTTTGTCATATTATCCAAAGTATTCCTACTGTACAATCTTCCCTATTGGTCTTACACTGTCATGGGGCAATTTCTACGTGTGAACTCTACACAACTATAGTCTCAGTTCACTTACCATTCTTGTCAATATTCTTTACTTCTCACTTACTAATCAAAGTATCCCTACCTCTGGGGTACTATCACTTTGCAACTCTAGCAATAAAGGGAAAACATATATTCTAGGGTAAAATCTGAATCTATCAACGCACGTATGATTCAAAGGAATCGAAATATACCTGTAGCCCCGTGCGATGTCGCCTCCTGGTCCTGTCCAGTAGTCACGTCATCTCTGCGGTTTGAAGGACCGCCAGAACTATAAACTCCACCCTGACCTCTACCACGGCTGGCTAACATCCAACACCGCCTTGGGAACGCATTTGTGGAGGAAAGGGAATCAACCATCGGCCTCATAGGCTGAGCCACCTCACCGGTGCTCTTTCTAAAAGGACATACCCTCAGAATATGGCCCGGACGGCCACAATAATAACAAACACCTGTGCCAAGACGGCATTTCCCCAAATGACGCTTACTACAATGGAAACACTGAGGAATAAGTGGCCACGACTGAGAAAATCCCCTGCTCCTTTGAGAACCTCGACCCCTGGAGCTCGGACCGGCTCCTAAATACCTTGTGGGATCAAATCTCCCACCTGTGAGCTGCGGGGGTATGTCTCGGGTAGGGATGAATATCTCACTGGCTCTTGAGGCACTGCCTAAAACTCACGGGATAACCAACCGGTCTAGCCTCTTACGCAGATCTCGCGTTGGCCTCTACCTCTGTACACTGTCTGCATCTGGCCGAATAACCTCCTGCGAGGAAAGCGTAGCATTGCTATCTTGGTCAATAACATAATGGCTTCCTTCGTGACCCTAAAGTCTGCCTCAAGCGAGAAACTGAGGCTCAGTTCGTGTTCTCAAAACTCGCGCAGAAGTCGCCATCGTGGTACAACATTCACAGTATACCACAGGCACAAGCCCTATCAACTCTCTGAGTCGACTAGTAGCCCTCGCTACTCCTTTGCCCTTCGGGAGGCTGTTGCCTCTCGGAGGCATAATCAGAACACAAAATTACGTCGAGAGGAATTATCTTACTAACATGACTCTGAGGCACGATCTTAGAGTGAAGAATAGAAACCAACTCCTAAATGTCATGTAGCCTCATGTTTATGGGTGTGGCGCGCAACACACCGATAATCAAGACTCTACTAGACACGGTCTGTAGACATTCCGAGGACTGACTGCTCTGATACCACTCTGTCACGCCCCGAACCCCGGGCCCGTGACTGGTGCCCTACTTGGGCACCCATCTACCTTAACAACTAAGTAAACTGCAGAAATTAAATAACACCTTTTTTTTTTAAAACCAATCGTACGTGCAAGGGCAAAGCCGACCAGGCTGCCATATAATATACATACAAAAGACACTACACCGTACATGAGTCCAATACCACATATGAATACAGACCTCTAAGAGTTATACTGAACCATGACGGGACAAGGCCCCATGTACCCATAAGCGCATAAAGCACAGATGAAAGAACTTATACCAAAAAGATAAACTCCTGAACTGAAGGAGCTATCCAAAACTACGGCGGTCCTACACTGCGATCACCAAATGCGTACCTAAACTGCGGATGAACGCACCCCGAAGGAGGTCGACTGAAGAATGTACCAAGTATGTGAAATGTAGCATCAGAATGAAATCATAATCTAAACAAAGCAGAGACATGTATGATAGCCAACCTACAAGATACAACACATAAGCGATCATAACAAGTCGTGACACATGCCTCAAGTCATTTCTAAAATATAACCATGGGTCTCACGCCCATAACATCAATCATGCGTGGAATCCTTCCTCATCACGCCGTCCGTGATATAAGATAACACTAATAGGCATACATGAACACCAAGTCCCACCTGGTATAGCGTCTTGGGGTTTACCCTCACTTATACTCTTACTGGAGAAGGAGGTAAAGCGGTGGTATAGCATCTTGGGTTTACCCCTCACTTATACTCTTACCCTGGAGAAGATGGTATAGCATCTTGGGGGTTTACCCCTCACTTATACTCTTACCCTATCTCGACCGACCATCAAACAAAACAAGCAGGGGGTATAATGTCTTGGGGGTTTACCCCTCACTTATACTCTTACCCTGGAGAAGGTGGTATAGCATCTTGGGGGTTTTACCCCTCACTTATACTCTTACCCTATCTCGACCGATCACAAACAAAGCGAAGCACTACCATGTCTTCTATAAACATCAGAATTTAACCAAGTACTACAAATAGCTAAGCATACGGTGGAATCCCACATCACTGTCGGTACGTCCAAGTAACTTATAACACGACAGCCGGCCCTCCAACCGAGAGTCGCGGCAACTTAATAAAACATAGTCCTTGCACTCAAAGGCTATCGCCAGCACACATAGGAAATTCTCATTTAACAAGCCAAAGTACTTACCAAGGCACAAATGGAAGAATTCTCATTTAACAAGCCAAAGTACTTATCAAGGCACAAATAGAATAATTCTCATTTAACAAGCCAAAGTACTTCTCAAGGCACAATTAGAATAATTCTCATTTAACAAGCCAAAGTACTTCTCAAGGCACAATTAGAATAATTCTCATTTAACAAGCCAAAGTACTTCTCAAGGCACAATTAGAATAATTCTCATTTAACAAGCCAAAGTACTTCTCAAGGCACAATTAGAATAATTCTCAATTTATCAAGCCAAAGTACTAATCAAGGCACACTTAGACAAATTCTCAATTTATCAAGCCAAAGTACTAATCAAGGCACACTTAGACAAATTCTCAATTTATCAAGCCAAAGTACTAATCAAGGCACACTTAGACAAATTCTCAATTTATCAAGCCAAAGTACTAATCAAGGCACACTTAGACAAATTCTCAATTTATCAAGCCAAAGTACTAATCAAGGCATCACATAGAATTATTCTCAATTAAGCAGCCAAAGTACTACGCACGCATTCTTTTCAAGAGACTCCTTTTTGTGTAATACCCCAAGATACTAACACCCGTAGTATCAAGGTGTGTCTATTTTTCAAAGTAAGTTACTATACTTTTAGAAACTCATTTCAAAGCTTGAAACCAAGTAACTTCAAATTTTTACAATCTAGGAAACTTATGCCCATTAATCAAAATAGACAACTTTCTAAACCTTCCATAAAGCCGTTATAACCAACTTCCCATAAAGCCGTTATAACCCTTTATGGTTTTTTAGACAATTTCATTCTTTTTATAATTAAGAGACTTATACTTAAAACCAAGTATCACAAACTTTCAAATCGAGTCTCTTAACTTTCAAAAATACTTCGAGTCTCTTAATATTTAGAAAACAAGTTTCTTCTACTTTTAAACCTCAAGTAACTCACACCTTTAAAACAAGTTACTTCTCTTAAATCATGTCATTTCTCCTCTCTTAAAACAATTAAGTAAATCACTCATTTAACTCCCCTAAAGTCATTACAACAACCCTTAGGTTTTGGAACTAAGGCACTAGCCAAAAGGTTTGGAAACCACTTCCTTTTCAAGACTCCATGTACTTTAAGTAAAATACTTTCACTTTTAAGAATCCAAACTTCACTAAGGAATTGGATTATACAACTTACAATTTAAACATCAAAGTACAATCAAGGGAGTACATAGAACGAATTCTATTTTAGGTAATCCAAATACTAGAAAGGAATGTATCATTTAAGGAGTAGAACTTACTTTCTTTATCTTAAGGAATCATGCTAGAAGAGGAGATAGTTCACATACCTTTTCGGCTAAATCCACAAGCTAAGACGAATACGTCGCACGTAGAAGTGTCAACCTATAATGGTCACAACAAGACTATCAACTTCTAGTCTCTAACGTAGAATAATACTAAGTATACGGTCTCTAATTCTACGGAAAATCGGGCAGCACTTCCTTTGTTTCTACTCACTTTGCCACCTTTTTCAAGGTCGAATACAATACCCAACACGCCACATTTAAGGCTCCAAACAACAACCAAAACAAAGGGGATTACATGCCTTACAATACGTGTAAAATTCCGCCCCACAATTCATACGAAGTAGTACAAAAATCCAAGCCATTCTCGGCCAATCTTATAACCAACAATACTAAGGTCTTTTCCAATTCTTTCCTAATTCCAAGTTTTAAGGTCTAACATGTTGTATAGTCATAAACAACTTCAACAACTACAATTTCCTTCTTTTTTACAACATGCGACGACTTTACTAATAATCGACTTGAATTGAAATCTTAGGGCTAACATGCTAGTTTTCGGATTTAGGGTTCCAATAGCCAATACACTAATCCAACTACATAATATAACTCATGCATGCTAAAATCCATAGCTACAATGATAAGTAAACTCAATTACTAAAACGACAAGATTATACCTTTTCAAGCCCTTAAAAATTCCAAGATTCAAAGTCGCGCCTTAGCAATTCTTAGCTCCTTTCCTTAGGTTCCAATCCGCTCCAAGCACTCCTTAGAGGCCTATGAAGAACCCATCTTCAAGTTCCAACTTCAAAGTTGAAGAGCTCCCATAGTTTCCACCTTGCGACTAATACGAAAACGCCGTTTTTCCGAAATCTTTCTATTGAGATATCCTTACAATACCCTAAGGGACATTGGGTTAAAGTCTTGTAGCTAATGGATCAAAACTACAAAATTTTCTCTTCCTAAAGTGGCCTTGGCCGAGAGCAACTATAGAGGAACAAGGTATTCTCTAATTTTTCTAAGTGTAGAAATGCCAAGTCTTGCTACTAGTGTAGTATTTAAAACACATTGGAAGGCTTAGATTTAAACAAATGTGAGGCCAGGATGAATTTCACTTGGATTAAGCCCATGTGGACAAGTTGACTTTGGTCAAATATATCAAGCTTGAAGACTTATCTTCCAAGATGGTCAATGACCATTTTACCCTTACCATAATTTCGACCAAGACCATGTAGGGGTGCCACGTGTCACCCTCTCATTCGTCCATAAAATTCCGTAACCCTCGTGGGCCCCACAAAAATGTAAAATTCCTCGGGTGGGCCCCACGTGACCAAATCCGTAAAAATAGATTTCCATAATATTAATAAGTTCCATATTCTACAAATAATACATTTTGAGAATACAATTCTCAACAACGAACATTTTTCCTTTCCGACGTTCGGAACATTTTCCGTCGGAAAAACAATTCTTCCTTTCGTACCAATTTTCAAGTCTTGATTCCTTACGTGCATTCTCTTTTACAAGTCCTGGACTTACGGGATGTAACACTAATGAATAAATGCGGTTCTGGGGACCGCTAGAACTGGAACCACCACCACGGCCTCTACCGCGGCCTGCCGGTCCGTGAGTACCCTGCCCTCCGGGGCGCATAACCACAGAAGGAGAGGAAGACCCAACAACTGATCCTGTCGGCTGCACCGTACCACCCATGCTGCCTCTCGACGGACAATCTCTCTTCAAATGGCCCAGCTGGCCACAAGAGTAACAAGCTCCTGCAGGAACACGACACTCGCCTGGGTGCGATCTACCGCATCGAGCACACCGAGATGTGGGTGGCCTCGATCGGCGATGATCTCTGCCTCCCTGAAACCCCGAAGTCCTGGAGCCCTGACCTGCTCTTGAATGACCTGGCTGATCAGACCTCCTGCCAGAAAACCGTGACGGAGTACTCTGTGCTGGCTGGAATGTGGACCCAGTCTGCTGCTGAGGCTGTCCGCCAAAATCGCCACGAGACCTGCTGTCACGCCTCTTGGCCGCCCGAGTCAATCTGGTCCTCCTCTCTATCCTCTATCGCCGCAAGATAGGCTGCATCTGGCAATGTCCATACCAGTGAAGAGCCACCCCAAGCATGCATAATCATATGACGGTCTAGCCCCATCACATAACGATGAACTCTATCCGCCATATCGCCTACAATAGTGTGCGTATGCGGCCAAGAGTCAAACTCTGTGTTGTACTCACGATAGTCCTCCTGCTCGCCTCAAGGTCAAGAATCTATCTACCCGGCTCTCCTCATCTCGGGAGGCAAAAGTGATCCAAGAAAGCCTCTGTGAACTCCTCCCAAAAAAATGGAAGAGCATCCTCACCTCTTGACAAGCCACGACTCAAACCAGTTCAACGCAATATCGCAGAAGGTAGAAGAGGCTAGCGTAATGCATCTGTCTCAAGCCCTAAGAACCTGCATGGTCCGTAGCCTGCCGAATGAACTCTGCGGATCCTCCTCGGACCTCGAACCATAAAACTCGGGTGGATGACAACCCGAAAATCCCTAATCCGCAAAGCGCCGGCTCAGGGTGGCCGCTGCTCTGTCGGCCGCCCGCTACTATCTTGGTCAATAACCGGATCTGCTTCCCGTAGTCTCTATACTCGGCTCTGGGTGGGATGGAGGCTCAGTACGAACCTCGAGCTACTGCCGCCTCGGCCTCTAATATCGCCGGCGTGGTGAACTCGCCGACCCGCTTACTACCTCGTGCATAGCACGTGCTCGAGTCCGTAACCCTCTCGAGTACCGCTAGCGCCTCCTGCCGCCTTGCCTGGGCCTGGTCGCCTTCCGTGGAGGCATAACTGTTTCATAAGAAGAGGTCAGAGAGGATTCAACCTATGTCACGACCCGATCCCGAGCCCGTGACTGGTGCCTTACCCGGGCACCCAAGTAGATATACATCAGAGTAACCAACGGAATATAAAAACAAAGACATGAACAATAAAGAGTAAGAACAGTCTAACCAAGAAAATGTCGCCTTTCGGCATGTATATATATAAACCAAAACTTGAGCGATACATCCTTTACGAACCCCGCCACAACAAGATTTCTGCACTCTAAGAATGTAACCACAACTATGACGGGACAGGGCCCCACCATACCCCTGAATGTACAAGTACCTACAATGACGGGGGATTATACCAAAGACAAAGCCTCCGGAGAAATGGAGCTTTCCAAGAACTGAACAGTGATCCCAAGAGAGCGGATCAGCAAGCTATGTACCTCAACCTGCGACATGAACGCAGCCCCCCGAAGGGGGTCAGTTCAACAGGTACCGAGTATGTGAAACTGAAAATAATGTAAGTGAAATCATAATAGTCTATATAAAACAAGAGACATATATGATAACCAATATACGATAAGCAATATATGTAAGCAGTCATGTCAAGTCAGGGACTCACGCCCTCAAGGTCATCACTCAAATATAACCATAACATTTTAAAACCAGTTCACAAATATGTATGAAACAACCAAGTTAACCGTACATAGTGCCACATCACAAACAAGAGCAATAATAGGTATAATGTAACTGGTCTTTTCTAGGCCGCGAATGATCGAAGCAAGGCCAATCGCCCATAGTATCATTATGCGTGCCTAATCCTGGACTCCCGCAGTCCGTATAGGCCACCTTAGGCCCGCATGAGGTATTCCTCGCATCGAGGGTAGCTAATCCTCGGCATCGTCCTGGACTCTCGTAGTCCGCATGGCCACATAGACCGCATGAGGTATTCCTCGCACACTACCCTGGAACTCCCGTAGCTCCGCATAGGTCCCCGGGACCCGCATGAGGTATTCCTCGCATCGTGGGGCAGCTTAACCCCCGGCATCATGTCAAGAGGTGAGTGGTATAATACTATCACAACGGCTTATCGTTAAACGACGTAAGCCCAACAAGAATAACCTCCTTACACAAACATCACAAGACATTAACACACGTAGCATCATAGCATGTTCACTTTATCAAGCCAACAAGAAAGTATTACAAGGCTAACACAAAACATAGGCAAGTTACTCACACAAGGTACTTGCATTTCATGTCAACAATTCCGGGTTTTAACCCCAAGGTACTACATACTTTAACTCTTTAAAAAGATCCATTCCGTTCACAAACAATCACACGAAAGCCGTAGCATCAAAGTAGAGTAACTATCTTGTTAAGTAAACCCAAACAATTTCCATACTTCTTTTTAAACCATCTTAAGACAAAAACATGCCTTTCCTTTAAACCAACATACTTCAAATTCTCAAGTCTATGTTCTTTTAGAAAATAAGTTCCTTACTTTGGAATTTAAGAAAAATCAATACTTGTTATTAATGACTTTAGTAAGGCAACCGTGATCTAGGAAATGTAATACAATTTTGTCTTATCTTAGCTTCTATGCAGATGGAGGGTTTCTACTTGTTTTAATATAATTAATTATTTGTCGATATATTTTCCTTTATTAACGCTGCAGTGGAATGTTCGATATTTATTCTCATTTCCGCAATCGATATAACATTATCATTCGAAACCAAGTACTCATTACTCACGAATGAGGTTTCACAACTTTCCACACAATTCAAGTTCTTCACATATTAAATCAAGTCACATATGAGTCAAGTCTCTTATCTTCTTTTAAGTCGTTATACCTTTCAAGTATTTGATAAACAAATATTAAAACCGTTTTCCTTATCTTTCTTAAGTCGTTATTCCTAACTTCCCATAAAGCTAGTATAACACTTAAGCTTTTTGTTTAAAACCAAGTCTTACTTTTCTTCCAAAAATGATTCGTAACTCTTTTTGAAATATTCAAGATTCCTATTATTTAGACTCAAGTCAAAAGATATCAAAGTAAAGCCAAATTCATTTTAACACACGTACGTCTACCGTACTATATATATTTCACAAATATCATGCTAGAAGAGATAGGAAGAGGTTCACATACCTCGCGACGATTATCGACTATTAGCAAAACGCTCCCAAGTACTATAACCTTGCTAGCCTTTTCCACCCTTCAATTAGAATACACTACTCGTAGTACTTCCACCTATAATGGCCACGAAACGTCCATTAACCTCTAGATCTCTTCGTAGGATATTTCTAAGAACAAGTTCCATATCCTACGGAAAATTGGCAAAGACTCTCCCCGCTTTCTACTCAATTTCCCCACCTTTTCCAAGGCCCGATAACTGTGATTAACCTACTATAATTAAGGTGCAATAATACTGAAATCTAAAGAAGGGGATAACACGCCCAAACGGAACGCGATTAACAATCTCTCCTTCATAACAATAATAAGTAAAGAAGGGGATAAAACGCCCAAACGGAACGCGATTAACAATCTCTCCTTCATAATAATAATAAGTAAAGAAGGGGATAACACGCCCAAACGGTAACGCGGTTTACTATCTCCCTTCATAATAACAATAAGTAAAAGAAGGGGATAACACGCCCAAACGGTAACGCGGTTTACTATCTCCCTTCATAATAACAATAAGTAAAAGAAGGGGATAACACGCCCAAACGGTAACACGGTTTACTATCTCCCTTCATAATAACAATAAGTAAAAGAAGGGGATAACACGCCCAAATGGTAACGCCGTTTACTATCTCCCTTCATAATAACAATAAGTAAAAGAAGGGGATAACACACCCAAACGGTAACGCGGTTTACTATCTCCCTTCATAATAACAATAAGTAAAAGAAGGGGATAACACGCCCAAACGGTAACGCGGTTTACTATCTCCCTTCATAATAACAATAAGTAAAGAAGTCCAAAGTAAAAAGTCCATAGTAGATACGGTCCTTAAGTTGGGGTCCTTGGCCAACTTTTACAATAATACTTATCCAATTACTTCATTAGTCCTTCAACTTATATTCCAATCTTTATATAAGTTATAGTTTCTTTCTTGTTAACTTCTTAGCAAGATCCAAATCTTTCTTTATATCTTATAATCCATAATATACCTCCAATATATGTATAATATCCATATATACATAATAAATCAAATTCACAAAGAGGTTAAGGTTCATTACCTCAAGATAGCCCAAAAACGTGACTGTCCAGATTTTTAGCTACTGCTTCGTCAGCTGAACTTGCAACGTCGATAACTCTCTACTCCAGTATCCTATCGACGAGTGGTTTATTGCATTGGAAACTAGACTCGACAAACTTCATTTTAGGTATTTGAAACACCCAAAAACTCCTTATATGCTAGGAGATATTCCCTTCCAAACTTGACTAAAAAATCTGCCCAAAACAGTTTCGAAAATCTGCCTACTCTCGGCCAAGGGAAGGTTTTTGAGGCTAGGGGTGTGAAATCTTGTCTAAATCTTGGTTAATAATCTTCCTAACACATTAAGGAAGAACACTTATAAGTTTAAGAATTTTTGGACAACATTTGGTTAAGGGGAGGGGGGGTTTGGACGAGACACTTAGAAGGAGGGAGAGAAGAGATGTTTTCAAGTCTTGTGATAAGTTAAGTGTGGATGATTTTCATCCACTTAGGGGGTTTATATAGCACAACCAAGGGTTGAGATTAACACATGTGTAAGGTAGAGATCATATGTGTAGGTTCCTTCCCACACTTGTCTTACTAAAGCCATGCAAGTCTTGACCATGCAAGACTTGCCCACTAATGCACAAAAAACGTCCAAGACATGCCAACTAGGCAAGAATTGTTGGCCACTTGTCTTGCCCACTCCATTTCGTCCACTTGGCCCAATCTAGGGGTGACACTTGTCGCCCTCCTATTGGTCCAAAATATTTTATCTCTCGGAACAATTCCATAATCGTAAAAATATTGAAAGCGCAAAATTTCCTTCACAAGGTTCGGAATACTTTCCGTCGGAAAACAATTCTATCAATCTTACCCTAATTAGGGCGTATACATTCGTACGTACGTCCTCACATACATACTCCGGAACTACGGGGCATAACTGTTACACCCCGTAAGTCCAGGACATGTAAAAGAGAATGCACGTAAGGAATCAAGACTTGGAAATGGGTACGAACGGAAGAATTGTTTTTCCGACGGAAAATGTTCCGAACGTCGGAAAGGAAAAATGTTCGTTGTTGAGAATTGGATTCTCAAAATGCATTATTTGAAGAGTATGGAACTTATTATATTTATGGAAATTTATTTTTACGGATTTGGTCACGTGGGGCCCACCCGAGGAATTTTACGTTTTGTGGGGCCCACGAGGGTTACGGAATTTTTATGGACGAATGAGAAGGCGACACGTGGCACCCCCACACTTAGTCTTGGTCGAAATGTTGCAAGGGTAAAATGGTCATTTGACCTATGTAGATGATAAGTCTTGCAAGCTTGACATATTTGACCAAGTCAACTTGTCCACATAGGCTTGATCCATGTGATCTTCATCCAAGCCACATATTTGTTGATATCTAGACCCTCCAATGTGTTATATGTATCATACTAGTGCAAGACTTGGCTTTGGACACTTAGAGAAATTGAAAAAACTTTGAAGCCTCCACTAAGAGCTCTCGGGTTAGGGTTCTAAGGAACAAGAAAAAATTTAGTTTTTGATCCATTAGCCACAAGATTTAAACCCAAGGTCCCTAAGGGTGTTGTAAGGATATCTCAATAGAAAGATTTCGGAAAAAACGCATTTTTATGTTAGTCGCAAGGCGGAAACTAATGAAGTTCTTCAACTTTGAAGTTGGAACTTGAAGATGGGTTCCTCATAGGCTTCTAAGGAGTGCTTGGAGAGGATTGGAACTTAAGGAAAGGAGCTAAGAATTGCTAAGGCGCGACTTTGATTCTTGGAAATATTAAGGGCTTATAAAGGTATAATCTTGTCGTTTTAGCAATTAAGGTTTACTTATTGTTGTAGCTATGGTTATTAGCAAGCATGAGTTATTTATTACGAAGTTTGATTATTATATTGGCTATTGGAACCCTAATCCGAAAACTAGCATGTTAGCCTTAAGACTACAATTCAAGTTGATTATTCGTTTAAGTCGTCGCATGTTGTGTAAGAAGGAAATTGTAGTTGTTGAAATGGTTTATAACTATATAACATGTTAGACCTTAGAACTTGGAATTGGAAAAGAATTGGAAAAGACTTTGAATTGTTAGTATGTAGTTGGCCGAGAAGGGCTTGGAGTTTTAAACTACTTGGTATGAATTGTGGGGCGGAATTTTACACGTATTGTTAGGCGTGTAATCCCCTTTGTTTGGTTGTTGTTTTGAGCCTTAAATGTGGCGTGTTGGTTATTGTATTCGGCCTTGAAAAAGGTGGCAAAGTGAGTAGAAACAAAGGAAATGCTGCCCGATTTTCCGTAGAATTAGAGACCGTACACTTAGTTTTATTCTACGTTAGAGACTAGAAGTTGATAGTCTTGTTGTGACCATTATAGGTTGACACTTCTATGTACGGCGTATTCGGCTTAGCTTGTGGATTAGCCGAAAAGGTATGTGAACTATCTCCTCTTCTAGCATGATTCCTTAAGATAAAGAAAGTAAGTTCTACTCCTTAAATGATCCATTCCTTGGTTGTACTTGGATTGCCTAGTATAGAATTTGTTCTATGTACTTCCTTGATTGTAATTTGATGTTTAAATTGTAAGTTGTATAATCCATTGCCTTAGTGAAGTTGGATTCTTAATAGTGAAAGTATTTTCTACTTAAAGTACATGGAGTCTTGAAAAGGAAGTGGTTTCCAAACCTTGTGGCTAGTGCCTTAGTTCCAAAGCCTAAAGGTCATTATAATGACTTTAGGAGAGTCAAAGGAGTGATTTACTTACTTGTTTTAAAAGAGGAGAAGTGACATGATTTAAGAAAAGTAACTTGTTTTAGAGGTGTGAGTTACTTGAGGTTTAAAAAGTAGAAGAAACTTGTTTTCTAAATATTAAGAGACTTGTAGTATTTTGAAAGTTGAGAACTTGTTTTGTAAGTATGTGATACTTGGTTTTAATAGTATAAGTCTCTTGGGTATAAAAGGAATGGATATGTCTAAAACCATAAAGGGTTATAACGGCTTTATGGGAAGTTGGTTATAACGGCTTTATGGAAGGTTAAGAAAGTTGTCTATTTTTTTATTAATGGGCATAAGTTGCCTAGATTGTAAAAAATTTGAAGTTACTTGATTTCAAGCTTTGAAATGAGTTTTCTAAAAGTGTAGTAACTTACTTTGAAAAATAGACATGCCTTGATACTACGGGTGTTAGTATCTTGGGGTTTTACATAAAAAGGAGTCTTTTGAAAAGAAGGTACGTACGTAGTACTTTGGCTTGTTAAATGAGAATTATTCTATTTGTGCCCTGATAAATACTTTGGCTTGTTAAATGAGAATTATTCTATTTGTGCCCTGATAAGTACTTTGGCTTGTTAAATGAGAATTATTCTATTTGTGCCTTGATAAGTACTTTGGCTTGGTTAATTGAGAATTAGCCTATGTCGTGACCCAACCCGGCCCGTGGATCGTGCCTTACCGGGCACCCTAGTTATACAACATCAGAGAAAATCAGAGTAAATAAAAACTTGAACATGAATTAATTTAAAAGATAAATAAACAAAGCAACCAAAACATTGCCTTCATCATATATATACATAAATACGAACAATTATCCTTTTACAAACCTTGCCCACAACAATTGCTGCACTCTAAGATTTTTACAAACTATGACGACATGTGGCCCCGCCATACCACGAATGTATAAGAATCTCATGCACTGTGGTAACATACCAAAAGATAAGCCTCGAAGGAACTGAGCTTCCAATACGCTGAAAGGTGATCCTAAAAGCGGATCGACACCGATGTACCTTTACTGCGCATGAACGCAGCCGAAGGAGGTCGATAACAGTACCAAGTATGTGAAACTGTAAAATACTGTACATGAAATCATAATAGTCTATATAAAGCAGGAGACATGTATGATAACCAAACTACAGTTCACAACATAGAAGCAGTCATGTCAAGTCAGGGACTCACGCCCTCAAAGTCATCCCTCATGCCCGTGGAACTTCTTCCTCACTGCCGACAGTCTAGGTACAAATCATGTGATACGTATAACAGGTCTCGGCCCATCTTATGGACCCAATATAGAAACGTGTGGAATACATTCCCGGATGAACCAGAGTCGATGGAATACATTCTGATGAACCGTAGTCAAGTGATATACATTCGGATGAACCCAGAGTCGAGTGAAATACATTCGGATGAACCGGTAATCAAGTGAAATACATTCCCGGATGAACCGGTAATCAAGTGAAATACATTCCCGGATGAACCGGTAATCAAGTGAAATACATTCCCGGATGAACCGGTAATCAAGTGAAATACATTCCCGGATGAACCGGTAATCAAGTGAAACACAGTACTTGCACAACAAGGCTATCACACGTAACATGGTCAAGTTTCATAACAACAAGCATAAGCAAGTTACACCCAACTCAAGGTACTTTCATTTTATGTCAAAGTCCGGATTTTAACCTTAAAGTACTACGTCCGTTAAATTCCTTTTAAGATCCATTTCTTTTACAAAGGTCACCCGATACCCGTAGTATAAAATTAGAGTGACTAACATTGTTAAGTAAACCAAAATGCTTTCCTTTGTAAAATCAAGTAACAACCTTATTTTCCAAACGTTCAAGTTTGCCTAATTTCAAATGCTCAAGTTTCTCATTTTAGAAAAGGTTTCGTAGTTCATAGTTTTAAATCCTTTAAAACATAATTCTCCTTTAAACGTTTTGAGAAACCTATGTCTTATAAGTGAGTAGGTTATTCTTGTTTATAATCAATCTTATTAAGCAGCCATGATCTAGGAAATGTAATATCATTTTGTCTTATCTTAGCTTCTATGCAGATGGAGGTTTCTACTGGTTTTAATAATACTTCATTAGTCAATACATTTTCCTTTTATTAACGCTGCAGTGGTTTGTCGATACACATTCGATTTCCAAATCAAGAAACATTCTTAAGCCGTTATACCTAACTTCCCATAAAGCTAGTATAACTCTTAAGCTTTCAAAAACCAAGTACTACTCATTCTTTGAAAACGATTCATGAATCTTTTGAAATACTTCAAGTTCTTTATTAACACATATCAAGTCAGTTACCTGTTAAAACCACAAAGCATTTTCTTACCTACATAAGGCTGTTATAACCAACTTCCCATAAAGCCGTTATAACACCTTATGTTTCAAACCAATCAAATACAGTTAACACATGTACGTCTACCGTAATACATAGTTATACACATATCATGCTAGAACAGATAGGAAGAGGTTCACATACCTCGCGACGAGTATCGACTAATAGCAAAACGCTCCAAGTACCGCAAACCGTCGGCTATTCCTTAAGCCAAGTAGATCACGCCATACGTAGTACTTCAACCTATAGAGGCCACAAGGCGCCTATTAACATCTAGATCTCAATGTAGAATATCCTACGTAAAAATTGGCAAAGACCTCCCCGCAACAGCGTAAATCTCCTCCTCTATCGAGGCCGGCTACCAAGCCAACCAGGGGGGGGGGGGGTTTGCACGTCTAACCGGACGTGTACAATTCTACTCACAGTAATACTACACAAGTCTACTGTAATACAGTCTTATGTAATTACAGTTCAGTTCACTTCTTTAAATTCAGGCTTAAGTCGCAAGACATTGCCGTAAGTATTATTCAGGCTTAAGTCAAAAGACATTGCCGCACAACTATGTTCAGTTCTATTATATAGTATACTTAACTATATACTCTTACAACATGTAATTTCCAATTACAACAGAAGGTCAAGAGTGTTTACCTCGTTAAGCCCAAAATTATCCAAGTTATATGTCGATCCTGAACAACGTTTAGCTCCTACTCCGGGCGCTCCAATCCGTTCCAACCAACCCTTAGAAGTTCTAACCAACTTCTACTTATAACTTCAACTACGGGTGAAGATTTACTTAGGGTTTCGTTTTTGTGACTGAGGGAAGTATAATAGTATTTTCTGGGCTTTTGTATAAGTGTAACCTTGGGAATACTACAAGGTATTTGGGCCAAGGTATTTGGGTATTACAACAACACTAGGAGAGTACTTCTATACCACAACAAGGGGTATTATACGAAAACAACTAGGCTAGGGGGGGGGTACCCCACGGCCAAGCCTCTACAAAGGGGGAGGGGGGAGGCCCTCTCGGCCAAAGCTTCACAAGGGAGGGGGAAGGGGCTTTGGACGAAGCAAACAAGAGGGAGGGAGTAGTGTGAGACTTAGGAAGATTGCTCAAGTTTTGGATGAAGAATGTCTTCAACTAGAGGGGTATTTATAGGTCAAGTGAAGGCCAACCAATGGCCAAGATGAAGACAAGTGGTGCAAGTGTAGGGCTAGATTTCCACCATGTGTACCTTATCCATCTACCACACCAACTTGCACAAATATCCTACCTACCACATGCCCCTTTCGCCAAGCTTTACCGCCCAATTCTTTCCAATGTGAGGTGACACTTGTCACCCTCCCGTTGGTCCAAAATGTTACGCCTCTGAAAAATCCGCAAAAATTAAAAATGACATAGCGGAATTTTCCCTACGAAAGTCGTGGAAACGTTTCATCGAAAAACGACTCTATCGGCACTTGTGCCCAAATTTCAAACTTGACCATTCTTAAGGCAAAATTTAATACGCACGCCTCACGTACATACTCGTGAAAATACGGGTATAACATTCTCCTCTCCTAGAAACATTCGTCCCGAATGTTCCTTCTCAAGACGGATAACGATAAAGTTCCTCTTAACTTTAAACAAATTTCCAATGCCACATGGCAACAAAGTAACACACGCACTCTCCTCGCTTTACTCGTGCCCTCTTCCGAACACTTGAACTCTTCTCATATACGCACTCACACTTCCGCCATCGCCTGGTTTTCAAAACCTTGAGTCACCACCTCCAACTTGGTTATCTTACTAGCCTCAATCTTCCTTAAGGCCATTCCCGCCTTCACGACCGCTCGTCGAACACACCCACGAACTCATACGATGGTCAACTAAACTTGGGCCCAAAGACTCGTGACTACCACCGCGGGACCACCTGAGCTGACCCCACCTCGAACAGTGCGGGTTGGCCCGCAACACGGCCCCAACCCGACCTCTATCGCGCCAACTCTTGCTCGCCGACACGGAACAATCTTGCTAAATCACATCATGAAAGATACCACTTTCATTTACCCAACCTGCAGACTTATCACACAATACATTCCAGCATAAAATGCACTCGACAAGGATCACTTGCAAAATCTTGTACTCAAGACGGCTTTACATCTAAGGTCTCAATCGTAATATTCTAAGGTTCATCATTTCCTCACCCTGTGCTTACCCTTTTTTCCAACCAGGTTCCTAAATCCCATTTTAGCACAAAGCTATCCAACAAAACACTTAACACATTAACATAACATCAAAACATACAAGCCTTCAGAGGTTAAGGATATACCCGGCTACCGCTCCATTCTAATCATAAGTCGCCTGCAGGCGCATAATCGTAGGCGCGATGAACCCGCCATCGATCCTAGGTCGCGCTAAGCCGCGGTACCTCTCCTATAAGCACAGTCTCTCGTCACATGGCCCTGACGGCCGCAGGTGAAACAAGCACCAGTAAAAAGACGACATTCCCCGGGATGATGTTTGCCACATCTGTCACACCCCGAAAATCGGGCCCGTGACTGGTGCCTTACCCCGGGCACCCTAGCGATACATACATCAGAGAAAAATCAGCGGAACATAATACATGAGTCATAATACAAGAGATATAATAAATAAACAGGCCAACCAAAACGGTTGCCTTCCGTATATACATAAAACCTGAACAGTTTAATCCTTTTACAACCCTGCCCACAACAAGATTTCTGCACTCTAAGATATACACGACTATGACGGACAGGGTTCGCCATACCCCGAATGTACAAGAACTTACAACTCAGGAACACCTACTAAAAGATAAGCCTCCGAGAAACGGAGCTTCAAACGCTACTGAATCGTGATCCTAAGAGCGAGGATCCACGATCGATGTACCTCTACCATGCAGATGAACGCAGCCTCGGAGGTCAAGATAACAGTACCAAGTATGTGAAACTGCATAACATCAGAAATGAAATCATACTAGTCTATATAAAGCAGAGACATGTATGATAACCAAACTACGATCACAACATAAAACACCATCACTCCAATATAACCACGTCTCACGCCACAACATCAATCGTGGTCGATCACGGCCGCATGCGCCCGAATATCAGATCGGTGTAGACATGTCCACGTGACCTCAACAACAAGACAAAGAATCCAGATGGAAGCATACCCGCAGCGCTACGATCGTGTCGTGATGTCCAAAGGGAAACAATAAGACAACTTTCCAAATGGACGATACCCGCGGCGCCACGATCGTGTCGATATGTCCAGAGGGAAACAATAGGACGGCATTCCAAATGGACGATACCCGCGCGCTACGATCGTGGTCAAGATGTCCAAAAGGAAATCACAAGGCGATAATCAAATGGAAACATACCCGCAGCGCCACGATCGTGTCAAGATATCCAAAGCGATTAACTACAAGACCTTAACCAAATGGAAGCATACCCGCGGCGCTACGATCGTGGTCAAGATGTCCAAAGTGATTAACAACACTAATACTAGCAACAGGAACGTACCCGGGGAATTTCTCCGTCACTGCCGGCACGTCCAAGTTAGTTCTCAACCCGTCAACCGACCCTCCATCGAGACGCAGAATACGTAAATACAACGCTTGCACAACAAAGGTTATCACAATAAGCATAGCCAAGCTTCACAACAACAAGCATAGTAAGTTTCACAACAACACAAAGTACTTTCATTTTATACCAAAGTCCGGTTTTAACCCCAAAGTACTACATACGTAAGTTCTTTTAAAAGAGATCCATTTCTTTTATAAAAGTCACCCGATACCGTAGTATTAGAATGACCAACCCACCTTCCTTTTCAAAACCAAGTAACAACATTCTTTTCCTAAGTTCCAGTTTGCCTAGTTTCAATTACTCAAGCTTCTCATTTTCAAATGGTTTCATAGTTCCCAAACTTAATCACTTGATTCCTTTTTTAGAACAATTAAGTAACATATGTCATATACGTGAGTAGTTTATTCTTGTTTATAACGATCTTATTACAAAGACCATGATCTAGAAAATGTAATATCATTTTGTCTTATCTTAGCTTCATGCAGATGGAGGTTTCTACCGGTTTTAATACAACACATCATCATTCAATACATTTTCCTTTTATTAACGCCGCAGTTGGTCCGTCGATACACATTCGACTCAAATCAAGAAACATTATCCCTTTAAAACCAAGTACTCATTACTCACGAATGAGGTTTCACACAAACATCCACATTAAAACAAATAAGTTAAGTCTCTTATCTTATAAGATCAAGTCTCTTAACTTCTAACGTCAGTAAACCATTTTCACTTACATAAGGTCGTTATAACTAACTTCCCATAAAGCTATTATAACACCATATGTTTTAACCCAACCAAATCACTTAGCACATGTACGTCTACCGTACTACATAGTTCACAACAATCATGCTAGAAAAGATAGGAAGAGGTTCACATACCTCGCGACGATTTATCGACAATAAGCAAAATGCTCCAAGTACTACAACCTTGCTAGCCCTTTCCACTCCTCGAGTAGAATACGCTACTCTTAGTACTTTCACCTATAAAGGTCACAAACGTCTATTAACCCCAAAACATAAGTTTCTATCTTTCTATAGAAAATTCAAAGACCTCCCCGCAACAACAGAAATCTCCTCCTCTATCGAGGCCTGGCTACCAAGCCAACCGTGGGGGTTTACACGCCTAACCTGGACGTGTACAATTCTACACAAGCCTATCGCAATACGCTTTAGTTCGATTCTTAATTCTTCAGCTTAAGTCAAAAGAGATTGACGAATACTAAGTATATTTCCATATATAGTATACTTCAACTTTATATCCTAACAAACATGTAATTTACAATTAAAATAGATGGACAATATATTTACCTATATAATCCAAAAATTTTCCGATTTTAATGTCGCTTCCCGAGCAAGGTTTAGCTCCACTCCGCGCCCAAACCACTCCAAACAACCCTTAGAAGTTCTAACCAACTTCTACTCAATTACTTCAACCAACTATGAAGATTTCCTTAGGGTTTCGGTTTGAGACTAAAGGACAAAAGGTAGTATTTCGGACTCTACGAAAGAGGTATCTTTGGAATACTACAAGGTACAAGGCTAAGGTATTTTGGGCATTATAACAATACTAGGAGTATTTCTATACCACAACAAGGGTATTATACGAAACAACTAGCAGTGGGGTACCCACGGCTAGCACCACAAAGTGGGGACTCTTTCTCGCCAAAGGCCACGAGGAGGAGGAGGGGGAGAGGCTTAGGACGAGAGCTACTAGAGGGAGGAGGGATTTCAAGACTTAGACAAAGTGAGGAGGAATGAATAAGTCTTCACAAGAGGAGTGGTATTTATAAGAAACCCAAAGGCCAACCAATGGCCAAGATCTAGCCAAGTGCAAGGCAAGTGTAAGGCCAAGATCAAGCCAAGTGCACCCTAGACCCTACTCCTTAAAACCTCACAAATATCTACACAAATATCAAGCCCAACTTGCCCTTGTTTTGCCAAGTCACGCCCACTTGTCTCCATTGTGAGGGTGACATGCCACCCTCCCGTTGGTCCGAATGTTTCGCCTCTCGGAAAAATCCGCAAAAAACAAAACGACATAGCCGGAATTTTCCTTCGCAGTTACGCAAAACGCTTCGTCGAAAAACGACTTAACCAGGTGTTGTGCCCAAATGTAAAATCGGCCAAGGGTGCCACGGGGTGACACGTGTCGCCTCGATTCGCCTGCATTATTTCGTCTTCCAAAAATATCCAATTCTGGAAATCTCAAAACAAAGCGGGCTACAAAACCGTAGAATTTCTCCCGTGGGCCCCACGTGACCATTTCCAAAAATAAAATTCCATAATTCTATAATATTCCAGGAAGTCCGAATACCAAAACTGGGAATCAAATTCCCATTAACGAACCTTTTTCCTTCACAAAAACCGGAAAATTTACCGTGGAAAAATCACCTCTTTCTTCCTTTCCAATCTTTCGCCAGTATTCTCGCACGCACGCCCTCGCATACATACTGAAATACGGTATAACAACATCGCGGTACACCGAGAGGGACATGAATCCGCCGCTAGCACTCACGTATACCGCGGAACTAAGCCCCGAGCTCACCAGCCCGAATACCCGAACGCCCCAAGATCGAGGAGGACCACTTTGTCTTGGCGAGGTACATAACTAGATCTGCCGAGGCGGTCCGCTCGAAAGTTACCAAAGGACTCGCTGCTCGCCTCTTCGCTGATCTCTATTCCGTCGACCTCTCCGTGCCTCACATCCTAGTGCACGAAGCCAGACGCGGCAATGTCCATGCCCTACCAAGAGCTACACCTGCATAAGCCTCGCCAAGTAATCATCCAGCCCGTGACGTAGCGGTGTACTCGCCCTCCATATCGCCTACCACAATGGGAACATACCGAGCTAATGAGTCGAACTCACATTGTACTTCTAACCGCCCGCCTGCCCCGCCTTAATGTCAAAACTGTTTACCGAGCCCTCTCATCTCGCGAGGCAAGAAATGTGCAAGAAATGCCTCGAGAACTCATCCCAAACTGCTGAAGTGCATGCTCTTCCCGACAGCTCCCACGAATCAAACTACCAATCGCAGATCACGTAGGCGATGCGAACCCAATACCACCGACTCGCCTCGAGGCTCGATCACTTACGATCCGTCAGAGTCGCTTGATAAACTCCCGAGGGTCGCCTCGCTCTCGATCCATAGAACATCGGGCGCTACAACTCGTAAAGTCACGTAGCCTCAAATCGCTCGCCGGGTGAACTACGGTGCATCTGGGCCGGAATCTGATTCACTTATCCTCATATCGGCCACGACCGCCGAATCGCCATCTCCTTGTACTTATCTCATCCGCTTCCAGCCGTGGACCGAGGCTCGTGTATCAGAGTCTCGGCAGCCATCGCCGCGCTTAAATCTCTGGCCGGGCGGCGCGAAACCCGCCGTCGGCACTCTCGTGCATCCGATCGCTCGCGCTCGCATTTCTCAGATCTCACTAACAACTCTCGATCGCCTTGCCCATTCGGGCTCGGTCGCTTTACGCGAGGCATAATCGATAAAGGAAAGGAATACGCCGAGGGTCCAATTTATCACACAACTGCAAGGCACGATCTCGTAATGAGAAGAATGGAAACTAATCCTAAATGTCTTGCAGCCTCTCGATTATAGATGTGCGCACAACACATCGATAATCAAGACTCTACTAGACACGTCAGACACTTTCCGAGGACTAATCGCTCGATACCACTTTGTCAGACCCAACTCGCCCGTGGATCGTGCCTTACCCCGCACCCTAGTGATACAACATCGAGAAAATCGGAAATAAAAACATGAACATGAATTAAGAGAAAAGATAAATAAACAAAGCCAACCAAAACAGCTTGCCTTCATCATATATATACATAAATACGAACAATTATCCTTTTTACAAACCCCGCCTACAACAAAGCATGCACTTAAGATTTTTACACAGCTATGACGGACAGGTTCGCCATACCCCGAATGTATAAGAATCTACTGCACTGTGGTAACATACCAAAAGATAAGCCTCAAGGAACGGAGCTTCCCAATACGCTGAAAGGTGATCCTAAAAGCGGGATCGACACCGATGTACCTTTACTGCAGATGAACGCAGCCTCAAGGAGGTCGATAACAGTACCAAGTATGTGAAATCAGAAATACTGTATGAAATCATAATAGTCTATATAAAGCAGAGACATGTATGATAACCAAACTACGCTCACAACATAGAAGCGATCATGTCAAGTCGTGACTCACGCCTCAAAGTCATCCTCATGCCCGTGGAACTTCTTCCTCACCGCCAGCCTAGGTACAAATCATGTGATACGATATCGTGTCTCGCCCATCTTATGGACCCAATATAGAAACGTGTGGAATACATTCTGATGAACCGTAGTCGATGGAATACATTCGGATGAACCTAGTCAAGTGATATACATTCGGATGAACCTGAGTCGAGTGAAATACATTCCTGATGAACCGATAATCAAGTGAAATACATTCGGATGAACCGTAATCAAGTGAAATACATTCGGATGAACCTAATCAAGTGAAATACATTCCCGGATGAACCGGTAATCAAGTGAAACACAGTACTTGCACAACAAGGCTATCACACGTAACATGGTCAAGTTTCATAACAACAAGCATAAGCAAGTTACACCCAACTCAAGGTACTTTCATTTTATGTCAAAGTCCGGATTTTAACCTTAAAGTACTACGTCCGTTAAATTCCTTTTAAGATCCATTACTTTAACAAAGGTCACCCGATACCCGTAGTATAAAATTAGAGTGACTAACATTGTTAAGTAAACCAAAATGCTTTCCTTTGTAAAATCAAGTAACAACCTTATTTTCCAAACGTTCAAGTTTGCCTAATTTCAAATGCTCAAGTTTCTCATTTTAGAAAAGGTTTCGTAGTTCATAGTTTTAAATCCTTTAAAACATAATTCTCCTTTAAACGTTTTGAGAAACCTATGTCTTATAAGTGAGTAGGTTATTCTTGTTTATAATCAATCTTATTAAGCAGCCATGATCTAGGAAATGTAATATCATTTTGTCTTATCTTAGCTTCTATGCAGATGGAGGTTTCTACTGGTTTTAATAATACTTCATTAGTCAATACATTTTCCTTTTATTAACGCTGCAGTGGTTTGTCGATACACATTCTGATTTCCGAAATCAGTAAAACATTCTTAAGCCGTTATACCTAACTTCCCATAAAGCTAGTATAACTCTTAAGCTTTCAAAAACCAAGTACTACTCATTCTTTGAAAACGATTCAAGAATCTTTTGAAATACTTCAAGTTCTTTATTAACACATATCAAGTCAGTTACCTTTTAAAACCACAAAGCATTTTCTTACCTACATAAGGCTGTTATAACCAACTTCCCATAAAGCCGTTATAACACCTTATGTTTCAAACCAATCAAATACAGTTAACACATGTACGTCTACCGTAATACATAGTTATACACATATCATGCTAGAACAGATAGGAAGAGGTTCACATACCTCGCGACGAGTATCGACTAATAGCAAAACGCTCCAAGTACCGCAAACCGTCGGCTATTCCTTAAGCCAAGTAGATCACGCCATACGTAGTACTTCAACCTATAGAGGCCACAAGGCGCCTATTAACATCTAGATCTCAATGTAGAATATCCTACAGAAAATTCCAAAGACTTCCCGCAACAGCGTAAATCTCCTCCTCTATCGAGGCCGCTACCAAGCCAACCAGTGGGGGTTTACGCCTAACCGACGTGTACAATTCTACTCACAAGAATACTACACAAGTTCATCAGAATACGCCTTATGTAATTACGTCACCACTTCTTTAAATTCAGGCTTAAGTCGCAAGACATTGCCGTAAGTATTATTCAGGCTTAAGTCAAAAGACATTGCCGCACAACTATGTTCAGTTCTATTATATAGTATACTTAACTATATACTCTACAACATGTAATTTCCAATTACAAATGTAAGGTCAAGAGTGTTTACCTCGTTAAGCCCAAAATTATCCAAGTTATATGTCGATCCTGAACAACGTTTAGCTCCTACTCCGGGCGCTCCAATCCGTTCCAACCAACCCTTAGAAGTTCTAACCAACTTCTACTTATAACTTCAACTACGGGTGAAGATTTACTTAGGTTTCGCTTTTGGATCGAGGGAAGTATAATAGTATTTTCTGGGCTTTTGTATAAGTGTAACCTTGGGAATACTACAAGGTATTTGGGCCAAGGTATTTGGGTATTACAACAACACTAGGAGAGTACTTCTATACCACAACAAGGGGTATTATACGAAAACAACTAGGCTAGGGGGGGTACCCCACGGCCAAGCCTCTACAAAGGGGGAGGGGGGAGGCCCTCTCGGCCAAAGCTTCACAAGGGAGGGGGAAGGGGCTTTGGAAGCAAACAAGAGGGAGGGAGTAGTGTGAGACTTAGGAAGTGTTATACCCCATATTTCCAGAGTAGGTACGTGGAGACGTACGTACGAAAATTTGAGACTTAAAGTTTGGCTAGTTTCGAAATTTTGTGCACAACCCCCGTATAGAATCGTTTTTCGGCGAAACGTTTTACAGAGCTTGCGTAGGGAAAATTCCGGCTATGTCGTTTTGTATTTTTGCGGATTTTTCCGAGCGACGGAACATTTTTGGGCCAACGAGAGGGTGACACTTGTCACCCTCAAGTGGACGCCTTAGGGGCGGTTTGGCCTTGGCCGATTGGTGCCTTGTTTTGGCCTTGTTTTGTGCAATGTTTTGTGCAATGTTTTGTGGCTTGTTTTGTGGAGTAGGGGTTAGGGTGCACTTGGCTTGATCAAGGCCTTACACTTGCCTTGCACATGGCTTGATCTTGGCCATTGGTTGGCTTTTGGTTTCCTATAAATACCCCCCCCCCCCTTAGTGATGAACTTATTCATCCACTCCTCACTTTGTCTAAGCCTTGAAAACTCTCCCTCCCCTCTTGAGTGTTCTCGTCCTAAGCCTTCCCCCTCCCCCCCTTGAGTGGCCTTGTGGCGGAGCCTCCCTCCCCTGTGGTGCTAGGCAGTGGGTACCCCCTAGCCTAGTTGTTTTCGTATAATACCCCTCCCTTGTGGTATTGAAATACTTCTCCAAGTATTGTTATAATGCCCAAAATACCTTAGCCTTTACCTTGTTGTATTCCAAAAGTTACCTCTATACGTAGAGCCCGGAAATACTACCTTTCGTCCTTTTAGTCTCAAACCGAAACCCTAAGGAAATCTTCATAGTTGGTTGAAGTATTTAAGTAGAAGTTGGTTAGAACTTCTAAGGGTTGTTTGGAGCGGATTGGAGTGCACAGAGTAGGAGCTAAACCTTGCTCAGGATCGACATTATAACTTGGATAATTTTGGGCTTGTCGAGGTAAATATTCTTGTCCCCTTATTGTAATTGGAGATTACATGTTGTAGGAATATATAGTTGAGGTATACTATATATAGAACTGAACATTATTGTGCGGCAATGTCTTTTGACTTAAGCCTGAATTTAAAGAAGAGAACTGAACTGTAATTACATAGGACTGTATTACAGTAGACTTCTGTAGCATTGTTGAGTAGTAGAATGGTACACGTCCGGTTAGACGTGTAAACCCCCCCCCCCCTGGTTGGCTTGGTAGCCGGCCTCGATAGAGAGAGAGATTTACGCCGCCATGTGGGGGAGGTGCTGCCGAATTTTCTGTAGACTATGGAACCGTGCGGTTAGAAGTTAATAGACGTTTGTGGCCTTATAGGTGGAAGTACTGCGAGTAGCGTGTTCTACTTGAAGAGTGGAAACGGCTAGCCAGGTTACAGTACTGTGGAGCATTTTGCTTATTGTCGATACTCGTCGCGAGGTATGTGAACCTCTTCCTATCCTTCGAGCATGATGTTTTGTAAACTATGTAGTACGGTAGACGTACATGTGCTAAATGAGTTGGTTGGTTTAAAACATAGGGTGTTATAATAGCTTTATGGGAAGTTAGTTATAACGACCTTATGTAGGTAAGAATGGTTTATTGATTGTAAAAGTTAAGAGACTTGATCTTGAAAGATAAGAGACTTAACTTGTTTTACTTGGTTTTAAAAAGAGTTAATGTACGTAGTACTTTAGGGTTAAAACCGGACTTTGATACAAAATGGAAGTACCTTGAGTTGTGTATAACCGCCTATGCTTGTTGTTGTGTAACTCGCCTATGCTTGTTGTGATAGCCTTTGTTGTGCAAATGTTGATATCGTGTGACTTCGTGAGAAAGAGTAGATCTTTTATAAAAGTCTGTAAGTATGGTAACTTGCTTGAGCTTGTTTGTGATAGCCCGTTGTGTGGTATATTGTTGTTGATGTCACATGGACATGTCTACACCGATGCACTCGGGGCATGTGGCCATGCGCAGGTTGATTACCCGATATATTGTTATTGTGGTTACATGGACATGTCTACACCGGCGCAGAATTCCGGCGTGTGGCTACGCGCGGTTAATCACCCAGATATTGTTGATAATGTCACTGGACGCGTCTACACCGGCGCACTCCGGCATGTGGCCGGGCATTGTTATTATTGTTGCATCATGGGCATGTCTACACCGATGCAGAATTCCGGGGGCATGCGGCCATGATGCGAACACGATTGATGTTGTGGGCGTGAGACCCATAGTTATTTTTGAGTGATGACTTGAGGGCGTGAGTCCCTGACTTGACATGACTACTTTTATGTTGTGAACTGTAGTTTTGTTATCATACATGTCTCCTGTTTTTATATAGACTGTTATGATTTCATTTACAGTATTTTTTACAGTTTCACATACTTGGTACTGTTAGATCGACCTCCTTCGGGCTGCGTCACGCCGCAGCGAGTACATCGGTAGTGGATCCCCGCCATAGGATCACAGCTCAACAGATTGGGAAGCTCCGTTCTCCGAGGCTTATCTTGTATGTTACTCGAGTTGTAGGTTCTTGTACATCTGGGTATGACGGCCCCGTCCCACATGTTGTATAAAAACTCTTAGAGGTCTGAGTAATCTTGCAGGTGGCTTGTAAAAAGGATTAAACTGCTCATTTTGAAAGAGTTGTATATATATTTTATTGGAAGGTAACCGTTTGGTTGCTTTGCTTTATGATCATATATCTTGTTTCTTGTTTAAGTTTTATATTCCTTGGTTTTCTCGATGTTGTATCACCAGGGTGCCCGGTAGGCACGACCACGGCCCGGATCGGGTCGTGACAAAAGTGGTATCGAGCGATTAATCCTCGGAAAGTGTCTGATCGTGTCTAGTAGAGTCTTGATTATCGATGTGTTGTGCACCACATCTATAATCGTGAGGCCGCAGACATTTAGGATTAGTTTCCATTCTTCTCATTACGAGATCGTGCCTTAGAGTGTGTTGTAAGTTGGACCCTCGACGTATCTCGTTTTTACGATTATGCCTCCGCGCAAGCAACCAGAGCCTGAAGGGCAAGGCAGCGAGAGCCGCTAGTGAGATCTGAGGAGTACGAGCGCGAGCCGGACAAGACTGAGTTGTGCTTGAGACGACGGGTTTTGTAGCGCCGCCCGGCCCAGAGAGGTTAGAGCGCAGCAATGGCTGCGAGACCGCGATACACGAGCCTCCATCCCACGATGCAGGCGGAGGAGATGGGTTACAAGGAGATGGCCCGATTCTGGCGAGTCGTGGCCGATATGAGATAGGATCACGGCGATTCGATTCTAATAGCACGATGGTTCACCCCGGCGTATAGTTTGAGGCTACGGGACTTTCTGAGTTGTAGCCCGCCAGAGTTTTATGGGTCGAGGCCTGAGGATGATCCGCAGGAGTTCATCCGGCAGTTACAGTGGGTCATGAGAGTGATCAAGGCTTCGGAGACCGAGTCGGTGGTCTTAGGTTCGCATCGGCTGCGTGATACCGCAGTCGACTGGTTTGATTCGTGGGAGTTGTCCCGGGGAGAGCATGCGCTTCCAGCAGTATGGGACGAGTTCTCAGAGGCATTCCTCACTCACTTCTTGCCTCCGCAGATGAGGAGGGCACGGGCCGATAGATTTATGATGCTTAGACAGAGAGGGCGTACGGTTCGGGAGTACAACGTGGAGTTTGACTCGTTGGCTCGGTATGTCCCCGCTTTAGTGGCAACCATGGAGGATAGAGTGCACCGCTATGTCACCGGGCTAGATGATTACTTGACAGAGGCTTGTTCGGGTGTAGCTCTTCACCGGCATGGACATTGCCCGTGCGCAGCTCGTGCACTAGGATGTGAGTGCGGAGAGGTCGACGGAATGACTGGATCGGCAGAAGAGGGCGTGACATCGTGGTCTTTGGCGACTTTCGAGGCGAACCGCCTCGGCCAGACTAGTTTTGTACCCCGCCAAGATCTGAGTGGTCCTCCACCGCCTTGAGAGCGGTCGTGGCTCGAGGTTCAGTTTCGAGGAAGTAAGGGTGTTGGCGGATCGCCACCCTACCTCGGTGTGGTCGATGTGGTAGACGCATTTGGGAGTGTCGTGGTGCCAAGGAGCTTGTTATTTTTGCGGCAGGGGCCATTTGCGAGGCTGTCCGACCAAGGGTAGCACGGATGTTACGACTCGGCCTTCAGATCGATGGTGGTTCATCACCTTCACTGGTATGCGCCTGCAGTGGTGTGATTAGAAAGCGGTAGAGACAGGTATATCCTTAACCCTCTAGAGTTTTGTATGCTGATGTGTTTTAGTGTTATGTTCGGATAGCTTTGTGCTAAATGTGATTTAGACACCTGGTTATTGTAGAAGGGTAAGTATGGGGGCATGGTAAGTGTGAACCTTAGACTATGTCACGATTGAGACCTTAGAGGTAAGGTCGTCTTGAGTAAAAGATTTATTTCATGGTTGACCCTTATCAGAGTAAGTAGTACGTGGGAATTATTTGTGTGATAAGTCCATGGGTAGTGTGAGATGGGAGTGGTAGCTTTCGCGACTTGATTAGGTAAGATTGTTCCTTTCGGCGAGCAAGTATTGGCGCGATTGTGGAGTCGGGTTGATGGCGCTCGCGGAGTCGACCGCAACCGGTTTAGGTGGGGTCGATTCGGATGGTCCCGCCAGAGGTAGGGTCACGGGGTGCTAGGCCCGCTTTAGGTGACCATCGTATGAGTTCGTGGATGTGTTCGACGAGCGGTTCGTGAAGGCGGGAATGGCCTTAAAGAAGGTTGGGGTTAGTAAGATGACCAAGTTTGAGGTAGTGACTCCACGCTTTGAGAATCAAGGCGATGGTGAAGTATGGCACGCCTGAGTGACACTAGAACCTCGAAGTCGCATCTGATTCGGTACCATTTGTTGGGTCGCCGGAGTGACACTAGAACCTCGCGGCAAAGTGACAAAAGTGGTATCGTACGACGAGTAAGGAAGGAAGGGTAACGTGTGTTATTTTCGTGGCCACACTGTGGCGTTGGCAACTTGTTAGAGGAACTTCATCGATATCCGTCTTGAGAAGGAACATTCGGGACGAATGTTTCTAAGGAGGGGAGAATGTTATACCCCGTATTTCCAGAGTAGGTACGTGGAGACGTACGTACGAAAATTTGAGACTTAAAGTTTGGCTAGTTTCGAAATTTTGTGCACAACCCCCGTATAGAATCGTTTTTCGGCGAAACGTTTTACAGAGCTTGCGTAGGGAAAATTCCGGCTATGTCGTTTTGTATTTTTGCGGATTTTTCCGAGCGACGGAACATTTTTGGGCCAACGAGAGGGTGACACTTGTCACCTCAGTGGGCATAGGCGGTTTGGCCTTGGCCGATTGGTGCCTTGTTTTGGCCTTGTTTTGTGCAATGTTTTGTGCAATGTTTTGTGGCTTGTTTTGTGGAGTAGGGGTTAGGGTGCACTTGGCTTGATCAAGGCCTTACACTTGCCTTGCACATGGCTTGATCTTGGCCATTGGTTGGCTTTTGGTTTCCTATAAATACCCCCCCTTAGTGATGAACTTATTCATCCACTCCTCACTTTGTCTAAGCCTTGAAAACTCTCCCTCCCCTCTTGAGTGTTCTCGTCCTAAGCCTTCCCCCTTGAGTGGCCTTGTGGCGAGAGCCTCCTCCCCCTGTGGTGCTAGCAGTAGGGTACCCCTAGCCTAGTTGTTTTCGTATAATACCCTCCTTGTGGTATTGAAATACTTCTCCAGTATTGTTATAATGCCCAAAATACCTTAGCCTTTACCTTGTTGTATTCCAAAAGTTACCTCTATCGTAGAGCAGGAAATACTACCTTTCGTCCTTTTAGTCTCAACCAGAAACCCTAAGGAAATCTTCATAGTTGGTTGAAGTATTTAAGTAGAAGTTGGTTAGAACTTCTAAGGGTTGTTTGGAGCGGATTGGAGTGCACAGAGTAGGAGCTAAACCTTGCTCAGGATCGACATTATAACTTGGATAATTTTGGGCTTGTCGAGGTAAATATTCTTGTCCCCTTATTGTAATTGGAGATTACTTGTTGTAGGAATATATAGTTGAGGTATACTATATATAGAACTGAACATTATTGTGCGGCAATGTCTTTTGACTTAAGCCTGAATTTAAAGAAGAGAATCAATGTAATTACATGGGTGTATTCTGATGAACTGTAGCATTGTTGAGTAGTAGAATGGTACTCGTCCGGTTAGACGTGTAAACCCCCCCCCCGGTTGGCTTGGTAGACGCCCTCGATAGAGGAGGAGATTTACGCTGTTGCGGGAAATCTTTGCCGAATTTTACGTAGACTATGGGCGTGCGGTTAGAAGTTAATAGACGTTTGTGGCCTTATAGGTGGAAATCGCGAGTAGCGTGTTCTACTTGAAGAGTGGAAACGGCTAGCCGTGTTACTGATCGTGGGCGTTTTGCTTATCGTCGATACTCGTCGCGAGGTATGTGAACCTCTTCCTATCCTTCGAGCATGATGTTTTGTAAACTATGTAGTACGGTAGACGTACATGTGCTAAATGAGTTGGTTGGTTTAAAACATAGGGTGTTATAATAGCTTTATGGGAAGTTAGTTATAACGACCTTATGTAGGTAAGAATGGTTTATTGATTGTAAAAGTTAAGAGACTTGATCTTGAAAGATAAGAGACTTAACTTGTTTTACTTGGTTTTAAAAAGAGTTAATGTACGTAGTACTTTAGGGTTAAAACCCAGACTTTGATACAAAATGGAAGTACCTTGAGTTGTGTATAACTGGCCTATGCTTGTTGTTGTGTAACTCGCCTATGCTTGTTGTGATAGCCTTTGTTGTGCAAATGTTGATATCAGGTGACTTCGTGAGAAAGAGTAGATCTTTTTATAAAAGTCTAGAAGTATGGTAACTTGCTTGAGCTTGTTTGTGATAGCCTGGTTGTGTGGTATATTGTTGTTGATGTCACATGGACATGTCTACACCGATGCAGAATTCCGGGGGCATGTGGCCATGCGGCAGGGTTGATTACCTGATATATTGTTATTGTGGTTACATGGACATGTCTACACCGATGCACGTCGGGCGTGTGGCGTGCGGGGTTAATCACCCGATATTGTTGATAATGTCACTGGGCGTGTCTACACCGTCTGGTCGGGGCATGTGGCCATGGGGCATTGTTATTATTGTTGCATCATGGGCATGTCTACACCGATGCAGAATTCCGGGGGCATGCGGCCATGATGCGAACACGATTGATGTTGTGGGCGTGAGACCCATAGTTATTTTTGAGTGATGACTTGAGGGCGTGAGTCCCTGACTTGACATGACTACTTTTATGTTGTGAACTGTAGTTTTGTTATCATACATGTCTCCTGTTTTTATATAGTATTATGATTTCATTTCTGATATTTTACTGATTTCACATACTTGGTACTGTTATCTTGACCTCGCCCGAATTTGCGTTCATCTGCGGTGGGAGTACATCGGTAGTGGATCCCCGCCATAGGATCACGATTCAGCGTATTGGGAAGCTCCGTTCTCGGAGGCTTATCTTTTGGTATGTTACCACGAGTTGTAGGTTCTTGTACATTCGGGGTATGGCGGAGCCACTGTCGTCATGTTGTATAAAAACTCTTAGAGGTTTGTAATCTTTGTTGTGGCGGTGGCTTGTAAAAGGATTAAACTGCTCATTTTGAAAGAGTTGTATATATATTTTATTGGAAGGTAACCGTTTGGTTGCTTTGTTTATGATCATATATCTTGTTTCTTGTTTAAGTTTTATATTCCGCTGGTTTTCTCTGATGTTGTATCACTAGGGTGCCCGGGGTAAGGCACCAGTCACGGGCCCGGGATCGGGTCGTGAAAGGAAGATTGCTCAAGTTTTGGATGAAGAATGTCTTCAACTAGAGGGGTATTTATAGGTCAAGTGAAGGCCAACCAATGGCCAAGATGAAGACAAGTGTGGTGCAAGTGTAGGGCTAGATTTCCACCATGTGTACCTTATCCATCTACCACACCAACTTGCACAAATATCCTACCTACCACATGCCCCCCTTTCGGCCAAGCTTTACCGCCCACCCTTTCCAATGTGAGGGTGACACTTGTCACCCTCCCGTTGGTCCAAAATGTTACGTCTCTCGGAAAAATCCGCAAAAATTAAAAATGACATAGCCGGAATTTTCCCTACGAAAGCTGTGGAAACGTTTCGTCGAAAAACGACTCCTATCGGCACTTGTGCCCAAATTTCGAAACTTGACCATTCTTAAGGCAAAAATTTAAAATGTACGCCCTCACGTACATACTCAGGAAAATACGGGGTATAACACTATGTGTGCTGGTGATAGCCTTTGAGTGCAAGTATTATGTTTTATTAAGTTGCCGCGACTCTCGGTTGGAGGGTCGGCTGTCTGGTTGTAAGTTACTTGGACGTACCGACAATGATGTGGGATTCCACGGATATGCTTCCGTTATTTGTAGTACTTGGGTTAAATTCCCGGATGTTTATAAAAGACATGGTAGTGCTTATGTCTTGTTTGATGGTCGGTCGAGATAGGATAAGAGTATAAGTGAGGGGTAAACCCCCAAGACGCTGTACCACCTTCTCCAGGGTAAGAGTATAAGTGAGGGGTAAACCCCCAAGACGCTGTACCACCTGCTTTATGTGTTGTTTGACGGCCGGTTGAGATAGGGTAAGAGTATAAATGAGGGGCAAGCCCCAAGACGTTATACCACCTTCTCCAGGGTAAGAGTATAAGTGAGGGGTAAACCCCCAAGATGCTATACCACCTGCTTTACCACCTTCTCCAGGGTAAGAGTATAAGTGAGGGGTAAACCCCCAAGATGCTATACCACCTGCTTTACCACCTTTACCTTCTCCGCAGTAAGAGTATAAGTGATGGGTAAACCCCAGGCCTATACCACCGGTGGGACTTGGTGTTCATGTATGCTATTGGTGTGATATTATATCATGGATCGGCGGTGAGGAAGGATTCCACGCATGATTGATATTATGGGCGTGAGACCCATGGTTATGTTTTTAGTAATGACTTTGAGGCGTGTGTCACGACTTGATATATTTGTTTATGCATTGTGTCTTGTAATTTGATTATCATACATGTCTCTGTTTTGTTAAGTATTATGATTTTGTTCTGATATTTTGATTCACATACTTGGTACATTCTTGTCTTGACCTCGACCGGAAGTGCGTTCATCCGCAGTTTAGGTCGTTGTTTGGTGATCGGCAGTGTAGGACCGCCTTTCGAGTTTTGGATAGCTCCTTCATTGGGAGTTTATCTTTTGGTATAAGTTCTTTCGACAGAGCTTTTATGCGATTATGGTACGGCGGGGCCTTGTCCTGTCATAATTCAGTTTAACTCTTAGAGGTCTGTATTCATATGTGGGATTGGACTCTTGTGCGGTGTAGTGTCTTTTGTTATGTATATTGTATGGCGGCACAGTCGGCTTTGCCGCACGCATCTGATTGGTTAAAAAAAAAGAGGTGTTGTTTAATTTCGCGATTTACTTAGTTGTTAAGGTAGAAGGGTGCCTGGGTAGGGCACGATCCGCGAGCCGTGGTTGGGCGTGTGAGTGGTATCGTGAGCGATCGTCCTCGGAATGTCTGAGGCCGTGTCTAGTAGAGTCTTGATTATCGGTGTGTTGCGCGCCACACCCATAAACGAGAGGCTACAGGACATTTAGGAGTTGGTTTCTATTCTTCTCACTCTAAGATCGTGCCATGAGCCATGTTAGTAAGATAATTCCTCTCGACGTATTGTTGTGTTCTGATTATGCCTCGAGGAGGCAACGGCCGTGAGAAGGGCAAAGGAGTAGCCGGAGCTACTAGTCAGACTCAGAGAGTTGATAGGGCTTATGCCCAGGGTATATCGGATGTTGTTCCGCAGTCGGCGAGTTCTTCTGCGCCAGGTTTTGAGGCCCCAGCACCAGAGCCTCCAGTTTCTCAGTTAAGGGAAGACTTTAGGGTCATGAAGGAAGCCATTATGTTATTGACCAAGATAGCAGTGCTACAGTTTCATCAGCCGGAGGTTATTCGGCCCGATCTGATCAGTGTACGGGGTAGAGGCAACGCGGAAATCTGCGTAAGAGGCTAGACGGTTGGTTATCCGGTGAGTTTTGGACGAGTGCCTCGAATGAGTAAGATATTTGTCCCAGCCTACCCAGTACATACCCCCGCAGCTCACAGGTGGGAGATTTGATCCCACAAGGTATGTAGGAGCCGGTCCGAGCTCCAGGGGTCGAGGTTCTCAAAGGAGCAGGGGATTTTCTCAGTCGAGGCCACTTATTCCTCAGTGTTTCCATTGTAGTAAGCGTCATTTGGGGAAATGCCGTCTTGGCATAGGTTTTTGTTATTATTGTGGCCGTCCGGGCCATATACTGAGGGTATGTCCTTTTAGAAGGGGCACCGGTGAGGTGGCTCGGCTATGGTCGATGGTTGGTTCCCTTTCCTCCGCGATTGTCGTTCCCGAGCGGGGTGTTGGATGTTAGCCGGTAGTGGTAGAGTCGAGTGGAGTTTATAGTTCTGGCGGTCCTTCGAACCGCAGAGGTGACGTGACTACTGGACAGGATCAGGAAGCAACATCGCCTAGGGTTACAGGTATATCTCGATCCTTTTGAATCATACGTGCATTGTTAGATTCAGATTTTGCCCTAGCGTATATGTTTTCCCTTTATTGCTAGAGTTGTAAAGTGATAGTACCCCAGAGGTAGGGATACTTTGATTAGTAAAGTGAGAAGTTATGAATATGGGAAAGAATGGTAAGTGAACTGAGACTATAGTTGCGTAGAGTTCACACATAATTGCCCCATGATAGTGTAAGACCAATAGGGAAGATTGTACAGTAGGAATACTTTGGCTTATGTGACGAACCTCTAAGTGAATAGGGGGATAGGGTGAGAAGTACCTTGAGATAAGAGATAGATTTATTTCAGACTAGGAATTCGAAGTTAAGTGTGACGATGGGTCGGGTTGTGGACTCATTTCGGGTCAACCGATAGTATGGAATGGGGTTTTGTCAGTTAGAAATGGTCCCGTTATGCGATAGGGTCCAGAGGATGCCAGGCCCAAGTTTAGTTAATCGTTGTACGAGTTCGTGGATGCGTTCCACCGGAACTAGGTCGTAAGGACCAAGAAGAGCCTTAACGGGAATGTAAGTAACTATATGGCTAAGTTTGGATAGTAACTCCAAGGATTGGAGAAGAGAAACAAAATTTGAGATTTTGTACGTGTACTAGATGAGTTTGAAAGTACGAGAAAGTATGACAAGTAAGGAAAGAAAGGAACCTCTAAGGATCCCGTGTTTGGGAAGACTGTAACCTTCGAGTTTTGTGAAAAGGGACCACGGACGGAAGGTCCATTATTATGTTCACGTATGTTGTGGTGGCCATGTGTGGCATCGTTAGTCGTGTGCATGTTTTGATTGATAGGCATAGTATAGAGTTTATGCCGGAGTTTGTATAGCTTGGCAACCGACTAAGAACATTCGGGGACGAATGTTTCTAAGGGGGGAAGAATGTTACACCCCGTAAGTCCAGGACATGTAAAAGAGAATGCACGTAAGGAATCAAGACTTGGAAATGGGTACGAACGGAAGAATTGTTTTTCCGACGGAAAATGTTCCGAACGTCGGAAAGGAAAAATGTTCGTTGTTGAGAATTGGATTCTCAAAATGCATTATTTGAAGAGTATGGAACTTATTATATTTATGGAAATTTATTTTTACGAATTTGGTCACGTGGGGCCCACCCGAGGAATTTTACGTTTTGTGGGGCCCACGAGGGTTACGGAATTTTTATGGACGAATGAGAAGGCGACACGTGGCACCCCCACACTTAGTCTTGGTCGAAATGTTGCAAGGGTAAAATGGTCATTTGACCTATGTAGATGATAAGTCTTGCAAGCTTGACATATTTGACCAAGTCAACTTGTCCACATAGGCTTGATCCATGTGATCTTCATCCAAGCCACACATTTGTTGATATCTAGACCCTCCAATGTGTTATATGTATCATACTAGTGCAAGACTTGGCTTTGGACACTTAGAGAAATTGAAAAAACTTTGAAGCCTCCACTAAGAGCTCTCGGGTTAGGGTTCTAAGGAACAAGAAAAAAATTAGTTTTTGATCCATTAGCCACAAGACTTAAACCCAAGGTCCCTAAGGGTGTTGTAAGGATATCTCAATAGAAAGATTTCGGAAAAAACGCATTTTTACGTTAGTCGCAAGGCGGAAACTAATGAAGTTCTTCAACTTTGAAGTTGGAACTTGAAGATGGGTTCCTCATAGGCTTCTAAGGAGTGCTTGGAGCGGATTGGAACTTAAGGAAAGGAGCTAAGAATTGCTAAGGCGCGACTTTGATTCTTGGAAATATTAAGGGCTTATAAAGGTATAATCTTGTCGTTTTAGCAATTAAGGTTTACTTATTGTTGTAGCTATGGTTATTAGCAAGCATGAGTTCTATATTACGAAGTTTGATTATTATATTGGCTATTGGAACCCTAATCCGAAAACTAGCATGTTAGCCTTAAGACTACAATTCAAGTTGATTATTCGTTTAAGTCATCGCATGTTGTGTAAGAAGGAAATTGTAGTTGTTGAAATGGTTTATAACTATATAACATGTTAGACCTTAGAACTTGGAATTGGAAAAGAATTGGAAAAAGACTTTGAATTGTTAGTATGTAGTTGGCCGAGAAGGGCTTGGAGTTTTAAACTACTTGGTATGAATTGTGGGGCGGAATTTTACACGTATTGTTAGGCGTGTAATCCCCTTTGTTTGGTTGTTGTTTTGAGCCTTAAATGTGGCGTGTTGGTTATTGTATTCGGCCTTGAAAAAGGTGGCAAAGTGAGTAGAAACAAAGGAAGTGCTGCCCGATTTTCCGTAGAATTAGAGACCGTACACTTAGTTTTATTCTACGTTAGAGACTAGAAGTTGATAGTCTTGTTGTGACCATTATAGGTTGACACTTCTACGTACGGCGTATTCGGCTTAGCTTGTGGATTAGCCGAAAAGGTATATGAACTATCTCCTCTTCTAGCATGATTCCTTAAGATAAAGAAAGTAAGTTCTACTCCTTAAATGATCCATTCCTTGGTTGTACTTGGATTGCCTAGTATAGAATTTGTTCTATGTACTTCCTTGATTGTAATTTGATGTTTAAATTGTAAGTTGTATAATCCATTGCCTTAGTGAAGTTGGATTCTTAATAGTGAAAGTATTTTCTACTTAAAGTACATGGAGTCTTGAAAAGGAAGTGGTTTCCAAACCTTGTGGCTAGTGCCTTAGTTCCAAAGCCTAAAGGTCATTATAATGACTTTAGGAGAGTCAAATGAGTGATTTACTTACTTGTTTTAAAAGAGGAGAAGTGACATGATTTAAGAAAAGTAACTTGTTTTAGAGGTGTGAGTTACTTGAGGTTTAAAAAGTAGAAGAAACTTGTTTTCTAAATATTAAGAGACTTGTAGTATTTTGAAAGTTGAGAACTTGTTTTGTAAGTATGTGATACTTGGTTTTAATAGTATAAGTCTCTTGGGTATAAAAGGAATGGATATGTCTAAAACCATAAAGGGTTATAACGGCTTTATGGGAAGTTGGTTATAACGGCTTTATGGAAGGTTAAGAAAGTTGTCTATTTTTTTATTAATGGGCATAAGTTGCCTAGATTGTGAAAAATTTGAAGTTACTTGATTTCAAGCTTTGAAATGAGTTTTCTAAAAGTGTAGTAACTTACTTTGAAAAATAGACATGCCTTGATACTACGGGTGTTAGTATCTTGGGGTTTTACATAAAAAGGAGTCTTTTGAAAAGAAGGTACGTACGTAGTACTTTGGCTTGTTAAATGAGAATTATTCTATTTGTGCCCTGATAAATACTTTGGCTTGTTAAATGAGAATTATTCTATTTGTGCCCTGATAAGTACTTTGGCTTGTTAAATGAGAATTATTCTATTTGTGCCTTGATAAGTACTTTGGCTTGGTTAATTGAGAATTAGCCTATGTGTGCTGGTGATAGCCTTTGAGTGCAAGTATTATGTTTTATTAAGTTGCCGCGACTCTCGGTTGGAGGGTCGGCTGTCTGGTTGTAAGTTACTTGGACGTACCGACAGTGATGTGGGATTCCACGGGTATGCTTCCGTTATTTGTAGTACTTGGGTTAAATTCTCGGATGTTTATAAAAGACATGGTAGTGCTTATGTCTTGTTTGATGGTCGGTCGAGATAGGATAAGAGTATAAGTGAGGGGTAAACCCCCAAGACGCTGTACCACCTTCTCCAGGGTAAGAGTATAAGTGAGGGGTAAACCCCCAAGACGCTGTACCAACTGCTTTATGTGTTGTTTGACGGCCGGTTGAGATAGAGTAAGAGTATAAATGAGGGGCAAGCCCCAAGACGTTATACCACCTTCTCCAGGGTAAGAGTATAAGTGAGGGGTAAACCCCCAAGATGCTATACCACCTGCTTTACCACCTTCTCCAGGGAAAGAGTATAAGTGAGGGGTAAACCCCCAAGATGCTATACCACCTGCTTTACCACCTTCTCCAGGGTAAGAGTATAAGTGATGGGTAAACCCCCAAGATGCTATACCACCGGTGGGACTTGGTGTTCATGTATGCCTATTGGTGTGATATTATATCATGGACTGCCGGCAGTGAGGAAGGATTCCACGGGCATGATTGATATTATGGGCGTGAGACCCATGGTTATGTTTTTAGTAATGACTTTGAGGGCGTGTGTCCCTGACTTGATATGACTGTTTATGCATTGTGTACTGTAATTTGATTATCATACATGTCTCCTGTTTTGTTAGACTGTTATGATTTTGTTCTGATATTTTGATTCACATACGGTACATTCTTCGTCGACCTCCTTGAGGCTGCGTTATGCCACGAGTTTAGGTACGTTGTTTGGTGATCGGCAGGTGTTGGATCCTGCTCAGAGTTTTTGGATAGCTCCTTCTGTTCGGGAGTTTATCTTTTTGGTATAAGTTCTTTCGATATGTGCTTTTGTGCGATTATGGGTACTGGGGCCTTGTCCGTCATAATTGATTTAACTCTTGAGTGCTGTATTCATATGTGGGATTGGACTCTTGTGCGGTGTAGTGTCTTTTGTTATGTATATTGTATGGCAGCCTGGTCGGCTTTGCCCTTGCACGTACGATTGGTTAAAAAAAAAAGAGGTGTTGTTTAATTTCCGCAGTTTACTTAGTTGTTAAGGTAGAAGGGTGCCCAGGTAGGGCACCAGTCACGGGCCCAGGGTTCGGGGCGTGACAATAACATTCTCCCCCCCTTAGAAACATTTGTCCCGAATGTTCCTTCTAAGTCTAAAACATACCTGCGCCGGTAGTCTTCCCTCTATACTAACGAAATCAATTATGCCACTCATGGCCACAATACAACGTACGCGCAAAAACTCATATCCGAGCCGACGAAGAATCATCTCTAAAGTGTATACAACACTATTAGCTCCACCGATGGTCCAAAGGATACTTTCTTCACATCCTTACTTATAAAAAGAATACTTCCATCTGCTTAACACATCTTCGCCTCTTTTCTTACTTATCGTACTCTCCTCGCACACTCGAACTGTTCCTAATATACGCATCACATTTCTGTCATTACTTCAGTTTTTAAAATCTCGGGGTTACTATCCTCAACTTGGTCGTCATTAATTGGGAACACTCTGGATGAATTTCCGATATTCTTCCGAATCGTAGCAACATGAAAGACCAGACGTACTGCCTCCTAAGTCGGACGACAATGCTAGCTTATAGGCAACCTGGCCTATTCTATAAACGATCTGAAAAGGCCCAAAGTACCTCGGGCTAAGTTTCCCTTGATTTCCAAATCTCGTCACACCCTTCCGGGGTGGTACCTTCAAGAAGACCCACCGTCAACCTGAACTCCAAGTGTCGACGCCAATTATCTGCAAGACTTTTGTTGACTCTGAGCTGCTAATAACCTTCTCGGGATAAGCTTCGCCTTATCCTCATTCTGTTGAAACAAGTATGGACCCATCATCTGAACCTTGCCAACATCGAACCAACCGACCGAAAACCTATACTTCTGCCCATACAAGGCTTCGTAAGGCGCCATTCGAACACTGAAATGGTAGCTATTATAATACCTACTCAACACGAGGCAAATAATCCTCACCACTCCCTTGAAATCAAAACATCGGCCCGTAACCTATCCTCAAATATCTGGGTACAACGCGCTGTTTGTCCGTCGGCCCGAGGGTGAATGCAATACTGAGACTCACCTGAGTTCCTATCCCCGCCTGGTAAAAACCTCCAGAAAAAGAAAATAGCCGTAAACTGGGCTCCACTGCCTGTCATAAAATAAAAGTAGGAACCCCGTGCAGCCTTACAACCTTCCTGATATATAACATTTCGCATAACCCTCCGCCGAGTAAACAATCCTGACTGAAAGACAAGATGGGCTGACCTCATCGGCCCGACTACTGGTCGAACGCATCCACGAACTCGTACGATGGTTACCTAAACTTGGGCCTAACACCCTCGTGATCCTATCACCTAGAGGGACCACCTCAAACTGACCCCAACTCAATCCGGGCTGCGGGTTGACCCGCAATCTGGCCTCAACCCGACCCATTTTCGCGCCAAACTCTCTCGTTTCCCGATCCAGAACAATCTCAATATTTAGGTCATGAGAACCTAGTGGTCTTCTAAGCTCAGCTACCCACTTCCATTTCACACCACTTATGGACTTATCACCTGAATACACCCCACGTATACAATGTATCTCGACAAGGATCCAAACGTAAAATCTTTTACTTAAGTCGGCCTTACATCTAAAGTCTCAACTGTTATAATTTCTAAGGTTCGCAATTTACTTGTCCTCAAACTTACCTTTTTAACCACCCGTGTTTTCCAATCACAATTAACACCATGTTCTCCGAACATAACACTTAAAATATAATCTTCCTATTACGCATACTAGTCTCTAGAGGGTTAAGGATATACTTGCAACTACTGCTTCACTTCTCTTTGTCGCTCTTAATCAAAATCCTGCTCTGCTGGGCGCATAGTTATAGAAGGTGATGAACCAGCCACTGATCCCGAAGGCTGAGTTGTAACATCCGCGCCACCTCTGGTTGGAAAATTTCTCGCAAAATGGCCCTGCTGTCCGCAAGCATAACAAACTGTCGAAGTAGCACAACACTCCCCACAATGACACCTACCACACCGAGGTGGGGGTGGCCTCCTCTGGCTAACACCCCTTCCTCTCCGAACCATCAATCGCGAATCGACTGGTGGGCCGAGTTATCCCACCTGTATCCCTCCTACTAGGACATTCTCTCCTCACATGGCCCTGCCGGCCGCAGGTAAAACAGGCATTGGTAAAAAGATGACATCTCCCGGGATGACGCCTACCACATTGTAAACACTGAAGGAAAACTGAATCTGGCTGGCTAGAACCTATGTAAATCTGTGAACCGGAAACCCTGGAGCCCTGACCAACTCTTGCATACTCCGAACGCCCCGCTGGAGGACTACTCGAATCGGCGGAGGGCATAACTAGTTCTTGAAATTTCGCCTCGAAAGTCACCAAAGCGACCTGTTGTCTGGCCTCTTCTCTGGTCTTGCTTAATTCGCCGATCTTTACGTTCCTCGATCTGCGCGCATAAGCTGTCTGCGGCAATGTCCATGCTCGATCAAGAGCTACTCTTGTACACCCTCTACTAGATAATCGTCTAGACCCGTGATATATCGGCGCACTATATACTCTCTGCTTGCTAAAATCCCACTAATCGAGCCATCCTTTGTAATCCATATTCCTGCTCCCGTCATTGGGCGAAGGCTCATATATCATTGCCGCATGAGAATCGCCGCCAGTACTAAACTCCGCTGGGGCCGGCGACGTCGTGGAACTCGCCGTCTGGGGGATCACCTCGGGTAATGGTTGGGCGTGTGCCTCGTATCCTCTCGTGTTCTACTCGCAGCTCCTCGCCGCTTGCCCTTCGGGCGGGTTGCCTTACGTGGAGTCATAACTGGTAACGAAAGAGACTCTTAAGAGGTGTTCAACTTATAACATAGCTCTAAGGCATGATCTCGAGTGAGAAGAATGGAAACTAATCCTAAATGTCCTGCGACCTCACGATTATAGATGTGGTGCACAACACACCGATAATCAAGACTCTACTAGACATGCTGTCAGACACTTTCCGAGGATTAATCGCTTCGATACCACTTTTGTCACGACCGATCCGAGCCGTGGTGCCTTACCCGGGCACCCAAGTAGATATACATCAGAGTAACCAGCGGAATATAAAAACAAAGACATGAACAATAAAGAGTAAGAACAGTCTAACCAAGAAAATGTCGCCTTTCGGCATGTATATATATAAACCAAAACTTGAGCGATTACATCCTTTACGAACCCCGCCTACAAGATTACTACGGACCTCTAAGAATGTAACACAACTATGACGGACGGGGCCCGCCATACCCCTGAATGTACAAGTACCTACAATGACAGGGGATTATACCAAAGACAAAGCCTCCGGAGAAATGGAGCTTTCCAAGAACTGAACAGTGATCCCAAGAGTACGGATCAGGAAGTTACGTACCTCAACCTGCGGCATGAACGCAGCCCCGAAGGTCGATAACAAAAATGCGAGTATGTGAAATCGAAAATCGTAAGTGAAATCATAATAGTCTATATAAAACAGGAGACATATATGATAACCAATATACGATAAGCAATATGTAAGCAGTCATGTCAAGTCAGGGACTCACGCCCTCAAGGTCATCACTCAAATATAACCATAACATTTTAAAACCAGTTCACAATATGTATGAAACAACCAAGTTAATCGCACATAGTGCCATATCACAAACAAGAGCAATAATAGGTATAATGTAACTGGTCTTTTCTAGGCCGCGAATGATCGAAGCAAGGCCAATCGCCCATAGTATCATTATGCGTGCCTAATCCTGGACTTCCGCAGTTCGCATAGGCCACCTTAGGCCCGCATGAGGTATTCCTCGCATCGAGGGTAGCTAATTCTCGGCATCATCCTGGAATCTCGTAGTCCGCATGGCCACATAGACCGCATGAGGTATTCCTCGCACACTACCCTGGAACTCCCGTAGCTCCGCATAGGTCCCCGGGACCCGCATGAGGTATTCCTCGCATCGGGGGGCAGCTTAACCCCCGGCATCATGTCAAGAGGTGAGTGGTATAATACTATCACAACGGCTTATCGTTAAACGACGTAAGCCCAACAAGAATAACCTCCTTACACAAATATCACAAGACATTAACATACGTAGCATCATAGCATGTTCACTTTATCAAGCCAACAAGAAAGTATTACAAGGCTAACACAAAACATAGGCAAGTTACTCACACAAGGTACTTGCATTTCATGTCGACAATTCCGGGTTTTAACCCCAAGGTACTACATACTTTAACTCTTTAAAAGATCCATTCCGTTCACAAACAATCACACGAAACCCGTAGCATCAAAGTAGAGTAACCATCTTGTTAAGTAAACCCAAACAATTTCCATACTTCTTTTTAAACCATCTTAAGACAAAAACATGCCTTTCCTTTAAACCAACATACTTCAAATTCTCAAGTCTCTGTTCTTTTAGAAAATAACTTTCTTACTTTGGAATTTAAGAAAAATCAATACTTGTTATTAATGACTTTAGTAAGGCAACCGTGATCTAGGAAATGTAATACAATTTTGTCTTATCTTAGCTTCTATGCAGATGGAGGGTTTCTACTTGTTTTAATATAATTAATTATTTGTCGATATATTTTCCTTTATTAACGCTATGATGGAATGTTCGATATTTATTCTCATTTCCGCAATCGATATAACATTATCATTCGAAACCAAGTACTCATTACTCACGAATGAGGTTTCACAACTTTCCACACAATTCAAGTTCTTCACATATTAAATCAAGTCACATATGAGTCAAGTCTCTTATCTTCTTTTAAGTCGTTATACCTTTCAAGTATTTGATAAACAAATATTAAAACCATTTTCCTTATCTTTCTTAAGTCGTTATTCCTAACTTCTCATAAAGCTAGTATAACACTTAAGCTTTTTTTTTAAAACCAAGTCTTACTTTTCTTCCAAAAATGATTCGTAACTCTTTTTGAAATATTCAAGATTCCTATTATTTAGACTCAAGTCAAAAGATATCAAAGTAAAGCCAAATTCATTTTAACACACGTACGTGTACCGTACTATATATATTTCGCAAATATCATGCTAGAAGAGATAGGAAGAGGTTCACATACCTCGCGACGATTATCGACTATTAGCAAAACGCTCCCAAGTACTATAACCTTGCTAGCCTTTTCCACCCTTCAAGTAGAATACGCTACTCGTAGTACTTCCACCTATAATGGCCACGAAACGTCCATTAACCTCTAGATCTCTTCGTAGGATATTTCTAAGAACAAGTTCCATATCCTACGGAAAATTCGGCAGCACCTCCCCCATTTCTACTCAATTTCCCCACCTTTTCCAAGGCCCGATAACCGTGATTAACCTACTATAATTAAGGTTCAATAATACTGAAATCTAAAGAAGGGGATAACACGCCCAAACGGAACGCGATTAACAATCTCTCCTTCATAACAATAATAAGTAAATAAGGGGATAACACGCCCAAACGGAACGCGATTAACAATCTCTCCTTCATAATAATAATAAGTAAAGAAGGGGATAACACGCCCAAACGGTAACGCGGTTTACTATCTCCCTTCATAATAACAATAAGTAAAAGAAGGGGATAACACGCCCAAACGGTAACGCGGTTTACTATCTCCCTTCATAATAACAATAAGTAAAAGAAGGGGATAACACGCCCAAACGGTAACGCGGTTTACTATCTCCTTCATAATAACAATAAGTAAAGAAGGGGATAACACGCCCAAACGGTAACGCGGTTTACTATCTCCTTCATAATAACAATAAGTAAAAGAAGGGGATAACACGCCCAAACGGTAACGCGGTAAAAAAAAAACCTTCATAAAAAAAATAAGTAAAGAAGGGGATAACACGCCCAAACGGTAACGCGGTTTACTATCTCCCTTCATAATAACAATAAGTAAAGAAGTCCAAAGTAAAAAGTCCAAAGTAGATACGGTCCTTAAGTTGGGGTCCTTGGCCAACTTTTACAATAATACTTATCCAATTACTTCATTAGTCCTTCAACTTATATTCCAATCTTTATATAAGTTATAGTTTCTTTCTTGTTAACTTCTTAGCAAGATCCAAATCTTTCTTTATATCTTATAATCCATAATATACCTCCAATATATGTATAATATCCATATATACATAATAAATCAAATTCACAAAGAGGTTAAGGTTCGTTACCTCAAGATAGCCCAAAAACGTGACTGTCCAGATTTTTAGCTACTGCTTCGTCAGCTGAACTTGCAACGTCGATAACTCTCTACTCCAGTATCCTATTGACGAGTGGTTTGTTGAATTGGAAACTAGACTCGACGAACTTCATTTTAGGATTTTGAAACACCCAAAAACTCCTTATATGCTAGGAGATATTCCCTTCCAAACTTGACTAAAAAATCTGCCCAAAACAGTTTCGAAAATCTGCCTACTCTCGGCCAAGGGAAGGTTTTTGAGGCTAGGGGTGTGAAATCTTGTCTAACTCTAGGTTAATAATCTTCCTAACACATTAAGGAAGAACACTTATAAGTTTAAGAATTTTTGGACAACATTTGGTTAAGGGGAGGGGGGGTTTGGACGAGACACTTAGAAGGAGGGAGAGAAGAGATGTTTTTGTCACGACCCGACCACGGGCCCGCGACTGGTGCCTTACCCCGGGCACCCTAGTGATACAACATCAGAGAAAAACCAGCGGAAATAAAACATACAGATATGAAACAAGATAAAAGAAAACAGGCTAACCAAAACGGTTGCCTTTTTGCATATATATACAGAAATTTGAACAGTTACATCCTTTACAACCACGCCACAAGATACTACTGGACCTCTAAGAGTGTAACAACAACTATGACGGGACAGGGCCCCGCCATACCCCTGAATGTACAAGAACCTACAACTCAGGGAAACATACCAAAAGATAAGCCTCCGGAGAAACGGAGCTTCCCAATATGCTGAACTGTGATCCTATGAGCGAGGATCAACAACCGATGTACCTCTACCTGCGGCATGAACGCAGCCCAGAAGAGTCGATAACAGTACCAAGTATGTGGCGAAAATACTGTAAATGAAATCATAGTAGTCTATATAAAACAGGAGACATATATGATAACCGAACTACAGTACATAATATGTAAGCAGTCACGTCAAGTCAGGGACTCACGCCCTCAAAGTCATCACTCAAATATAACTATGGGTCTCTACGCAACATCAATCATGCGTGGAACACCTTCCTCATTGCCGGCTGTCACGACCGTTCGGGGCGTGGATCGTGCCTTACCCCGGGCACCCTAGTGATACAACATCAGAGAAAAACCAGCGGAAATAAAAACTTTAAACATTCAAATAGACATGGATCAATATAAAAGAAAATAGGCCAACCAAAACGGTTGCCTTTCAACATATATATATATAGACATTTTGAACAGTTACAATCCTTACAACCACACTTGCGATTACTACGGACCTCTAAGATTTATACAACAACTATGACGGGACAGGGCCGCCATACCACGAATGTACAAGAACCTACGGACTGTGGTAACATACCGAAGATAAGCCTCCGAAGGAACGGAGCTTCCCAATACGCTGAAATGAGATCCTAAACGCGGGGATCGACAGCCGATGTACTTCTACCTGCGGCATGAACGCAGCCCCCCGAAGGAGGTCAGTATAACAGGTACCAAGTATGTGAAACTGTAAATACTGTAAATGAAATCATACTAGTCTATATAAAGCAGGAGACATGTATGATAACCAAACTACAGTTCACGATAAATAAGCAGTCATGTAAGTCAGGGACTCACGCCCTCAGAGTCATCACTCATGCCCGTGGAATACCTTCCTCACTGCCGGCAGTCTATGATATGATAACAACAAGACAGCAATCCAAATGGGAGCATACCCGTGCGCTACGCATCGTGTCAGTATGTCCAAAGTGATTAGCAAAAGTAAGACAGCATTCCAAATGGAAGCATACCCGTGCGCTACGCATCGTGTCAGTATGTCCAAAGGGAAACAATAAGACATCATTCCAAATGGAAGCATACCCGTGCGCTACGCATCGTGTCAGTATGTCCAAAAGGAAACAACAAGGCGGCAATCAAAATGGAAGCATACCCGTGCGCTACGCATCGTGTCAGTATGTCCAAAGTGATTAGCAAAAGTAACACTATCAGCGGAGCGTGCGGTGGAATTTCTCCACATCACAAGACGCCCAAGTAAGTTCTCAACAAGTCAACCGACCCTCCATCGAGAGACGCGGTAGTATAGAAACACAATTCTTGCACAACAAAGGCTATCACAACTAGCATAGGCAAGTTTCACAATAACAAGCATAGGCAAGTTTCACAACAACAAGCATAGGCAAGTTTCACAACAACAAGCATAGGCAAGTTTCACAACAACAAGCATAGGCAAGTTTCACAACAACAAGCATAGGAAAGTTTCACAACAACAAGCATAGGCAAGTTATACACAACTCAAAGTACTTTCATTTTATGCCAAAGTTCGGGTTTTAACCCTAAAGTACTACGTACGTTAAATTCCTTTTACAGAGATCTATTCCTTTTATAAAAGTCACCCGATACCCGTAGTATAAAATAGAGTGACTCACATTTTTAAGCAAACCAAAACACTTCTCTTTTTAAAGCCAAGTTATCACATTAAAACCAATGATAAAACCCTTCTTTTGTTTTCATAAAGTCGTTATAACTAACTTCCCATAAAGCTGTTATAACACTTTATGTTTTAAACCAATTTAAGACAAAACAATGCCTTTCTTTTTCCTAAAGTTCCAGTTTGCCTAATTTCAATTACTCAGGTCTCTTTATTTTAGAACAGTTCATAGTTCAATGTCTTAATCTCTTTTAAAACAATTGAGTAACATATGCCATATGTGTGAGCAGTTTATTCTTGTTTATAACCATCTTATTAAAGCAGCCATGATCTAGAAAATGTAATATCATTTTGTCTCATCTTAGCTTCTATACAGATGGAGGTTTCTACTGGTTTTAATATAATACTTCATTATTCAATACATTTTCCCTTATTAACGATGCAGTGGTTTGTCGATACACTTTCTGATTTCCGAAACCAGTAAAACATTATTCCTTTTAAAAACCAAGTACTCATTACTCACGAATGAGGTTTCACACAAAATTCATATTAATTCATTTAAGTTAAGTCTCTTATCTTATAAGATCAAGTCTCTTAACTTCTAAAATCAGTAAACCATTTTCTTTACCACTCTTAAGACGTTATACCTAACTTCCCATAAAGCTAGTATAACTTTTTTGACATACTTCAAGTTTCTTATTATTCAGGCTTAAGTCAAAAGATATTGTCGTACAACTACGTTCCGTTAACACACGTACGTCTACCGTACTATATATATATTTCTTTAAAATATCATGCTCAAGCGTATAGGAAGAATCACATACCTCGCGACGATTTATCGACTATAAGCAAAACGCTCCACGGCTATAACCCGGCTAGCCTTGTCCACCTTCTAAGTAGCACATGCTACTTGCAAAACATTCAACCAATAAAGGTTATCATCTCTTTGTAATTCTGATCTAAGTAAATGCTGTTTAACTTCTACTTATATTCTTCTGAAGTGATTTCAGTTCAAGTCTATTCTGTAATATCCTTCTATTACAGTTCAATACTCTTCTATGAATCTTATATTCATTTCTACTACGACAGTATGTAATTTCCAATTACAATATAAGGATAGGATTATTTACTTCGGTAAGCCCAAAATTATCCAAGTTTATAAGTCGCTCCTGGGCAACGTTAAGCTCCTGTTCCGGGTGCTCCAACCCGCTCCAAACAACCCTTAGAAGTTCTACGCAACTTCTACTTAACACTTCAACCGACTATGAAGGTTTTTCTTAGGGTTTCGTTTTGGTGACTGAGGGAAGTATAATAGTATTTTCTGGGCTTTCGTATAAGTGTAACCTTGGGAATACTACAAGGTATTTGGGCAAAGTTATTTGGGAATTATAACAATACTAGGAGATTATTTCTATACCACAAAAGGGGGGTATTTATACGAGATAACTAGGCTAGGGGGGGGGGGGGAGCTCTCGGCCAAGCCTCACTCAAAGGGGGGGGGGGGGGGGAGTGTGGTGGACGAACTCAAGAGGGAGGGAGTAGTGTGAGACTTAGTGAAATGCTCAAGTTTGGATGAAGAAAGTCTTCAACTTAGAGGGGTATTTATAGGTCAAGAAATGGCCAACCAATGGCCAAGATCCATCCAAGTGTTAGGCAAGTGTAGGGCTAGGATCAAGCCAAGTGCACCTTATCCATCTACCACACAACTTGCACAAAAATATCCTACCTAACCCCTTGACCCTTTCGTCCATCAAGCCGCCCAAGCCCTTCCAATGTGAGGGTGACACATGTCACCCTCCCGTTGGTCCAAAATATTTCGTCTCTCGGAAAAATCCGCAAAAATTAGAAATGACATAGCCGGAATTTTCCCTTCGCAATTCTAGTAAAACGTTTCGTCGAAAAACGACTCTATTCGGCACTTGTGCCCAAATTTCGAACCTATGCCCAACTTTAAGTCTTAAATTTATATACGTACGCCCTCACGTACATACTCTGGAAATATGGGGTATAACACCGGCAGTCTACGATAACCACACCAAGGAGTACACATGAACACCAGGTCCCACCTGTGTCATAAAAACCGTACGGGGCAAGTACGAAGGCTAACTACCAGATACCAAAGCCGCATCATCAACTGACCGGGGCAAGTATGAAAGCCAACTACCAGATACCAAGCCGTACCAACAAATCTATATAACCATACCACGAAGCTGACCCAGGGCAAGTACGAAAGCCAACTACCAGATACCACCGCGCGCACGTGGTGGCGGGCAAGTACGAACTAACTACCGGATACTGGCGGAATCACGAGACTTCCGTCACAACCGAACGGGCAACTACGAAGGCTAACTACGGATACTGGCGAATCGGCCCACGACCTCGGGGCGCAAGTACGAGCCAACTACCGGATACTGCCGAATCGGTAAAACCTGCGGAGAGCTAGTCCATGGAATAATAATCACGAAGCGTGCGTGGAATGCTCAGTCACGCAGACGCCCAAGTAAGATCATAACAAATCAGCGACCCTCCATCGAGACGCGGTGGTATAGAAATACAATACTAGCACGACAAGGCTATCACACGCAAATATAGGCAAGTTACCCACAACTCAAGGTACTTTCATTTTATGCCAAAGTCCAGGTTTTAACCCCAAAGTACTACGTACGTTAAATTCTTTTTAAAAGATCCATTTCTTTTACAAAGGTCACTCGCCCGTATTATCAAAATAGAGTGACTAACTTTTAAGTAAACCAAAACAACTTCCATACTTTCCTTTTAAACCAAATTAAGACAATACCATGCCCTTTTAAACCAAAACACTTTCCCTTTTAAAATCAAGTACAAAGATTCTTTTCCAAAAGTTCAAGTTGCCTAATTTCAAATACTCAAGTCTCTTATTTTGAAAGATTTCATAGCTCATAGTCTTAATCACTTAACAACGTAATCTCTTTTAAAACAATTTGAGTAACATAAGTCTATGTGTGAGTAGGTTATACTTGTTTATGACAATCTTATTAAAGCAGCCATGATCTAGGAAATGTAATACAATTTTGTCTTATCTTAGCTTCATGCGGATGGAGGTTTCTCTTGGTTTTGATAATAATTAATTAGTCAATACATTTGCCTTTATTAACGCTGCAGTGGTTTGTTCGATACTTATTCTCATTTCCGAAATCAATATAACTTATTCCTTTTTAAAACCCAATTACCCATTTCTCATAAATGTGGTTTCACAACTTTTAACACAAACCAAGTCCGTAGCATTTCACATCAAGTCATTAATAAGTCAAGTCTCTTATCTTTTAAAAACCACAAACTATTTCTTTACCTACATAAAGTTGTTATAACAAACTTCCCATAAAGCCGTTATAACACTTTATGTTTTAAACCAACCTACTTCGTTTAGCACACGTACGTCTACCGTACTACATAGTTCACACAATCATGCTAGAAAAGATAGGAAGAGGTTCACATACCTCGCGACGATTATCGACAAATAGCAAAAAGCTCCAAAGTACTGTAATCCTGCTAGCCTTTTCCACCCTTCAAGTAGAATACGCTACTCGCAGTACTTCAACCTATAATGGCCATAAAACGTCTATCAACTTCTGGATCTCTTCGTAGAACAATTCTAGGTAAACAATTCCTTATTCTACGGAAAATTGGCGATGCTTCCCGCATGACCACATAAATCTCCGCCTCTAACAAGTGCGCTGCAAACCAACAACGCCAGGGGGTTACCGTCTAGCCGTGGTATACAACACCGCCCCAAAAATACTACAAGTCTCAGAATACATCTGATCAGATGTAAATAAAGTTCAATTCTATTCAATCATCCTTCCAATACATATATACTCAATTCTAAGTTACTAAAACATGTAATATCCAATTACAGTAGAAGGACATAGATCATTACCTCGATAAGCCCAAAATTATCCAAGTTTATAAGTCGATCCTGAGCAACGTTTAGCTCCTAATTTGCATGCTCCGATAGCTCCAAGAAACCCTTAGAAGTTTCCAACCAACTTCTACTTAATACTTCAACCCACTATGAAGATTTTCCTAGGGTTTCGCTTTGTGACTAAAGGGAATAAAGTAGTATTTCCGGGCTTTTAGTATAGAGGTAACTTGGGAATACAACAAGGGATTTAGGCTAAGGTATTTGGCATAGTAACAATACTAGAAGACAACTTTTCTACCAAGGGGGTATTTTGTGAGACAACTAGGAAGGGGAGTGCTTGGACAAGCTTCCTAAGGGGAGCTTGGACCAGCTCTACTACAAAGGGAGGATTTTGTGACTTGGAAGTGTTAAGTGAATGAAGAAGTCTTGCCTGAGATGGGTATTTATAGAACCTTCAATGGCCAAGATTAAAGCAAGTGGAGGTGTAGATTAGATAGCTTGTGTGAGTGGAGTCTTCCACCAAGTGTCCACTACAAAATTGGGACATATGTCCACAACAATGAGCCATGTGGCCATCCACATGGCTCACAAAACCGTCCACCTACCTACTCCCACTCACTCCAAAAATATCTTGCAAGACTTGACTAATTGACTTGTCCACTAGCCCAACATTTTCGTCCAAACATGCCACCTAAGGGTGACACATGTCGCCCTCCTATTGGTCCAAAATATTTCGTCTCTCGGAAAAATCCATAATCGGTTAAAATATCAAAAACGTAGAATTTCCTTCACAAGGTTCGGAATCTTTTCCGTTGAAAGTTCACAATTTCATCCTTAACCTAATTAGGGTTTGTACAAATGTACGTACGTCCTTACATACATACTCTGGAACTACGGGGTATAACAGTTTTCAAGTCTTGTGATAAGTTAAGTGTGGATGATTTTCATCCACTTAGGGGGTTTATATAGCACAACCAAGGGTTGAGATTAACACATGTGTAAGGTAGAGATCATATGTGAAGGTTCCTTCCCACACTTGTCTTACTAAAGCCATGCAAGTCTTGACCATGCAAGACTTGCCCACTAATGCACAAAAAACGTCCAAGACATGCCAACTAGGCAAGAATTGTTGGCCACTTGTCTTGCCCACTCCATTTCGTCCACTTGGCCCAATCTAGGGGTGACATTTGTCGCCCTCCTATTGGTCCAAAATATTTTATCTCTCGGAACAATTCCATAATCGTAAAAATATTGAAAGCGCAAAATTTCCTTCACAAGGTTCGGAATACTTTCCGTCGGAAAACAATTCTATCAATCTTACCCTAATTAGGGCGTATACATTCGTACGTACGTCCTCACATACATACTCCGGAACTACGGGGCATAACAACCTAATAAGACAGCTCTACTGCACGATCTCAGAGAGAGAAGAATGGAAACCAATCCTAAATGTCCTGCAGCCTCCTGATTATAGATGTGGTGCACAACACACCGATAATCAAGACTCTACTAGACACGATGCCTAGACACTTTCAGAGGACTAATCGCTCGATACCACTTTTGTCACGACCGACCGGGCGCATCGGTGCCCTACAGGGCACCCCGTCAGTACACATCGAGAATAGCGTGAACATACACAACATAAACATATGTGTAAACAATAAACAACACAGACTAGCCGATAAAGCCGCCTTCCATAATATAAACATAATCAAAAGTACAACTGTACAACTCAGTTCTTACAGCCCAACCACATATGTGAATACAGACCTCTAGGAATAACAACTGTGGCGGGACAGGGCCCCGCCATACCACGAATGTACATAAATCTACAACATCGGGGAAAGATCGTACTAAAAGAGACAAGCCTCCGAGAAATTGAGCCGACGTCTGATAAGTGATCCTAAGAATGAGGATCCACCACCTGCTTACCCTTTCCTGCGGTATGAACGCAGCCCCCGAGGAAGGGGGTCAGTACACAATATGTACTAAGTATGTAAAACTGGAAAAATACTGTAATTATATCATGGGTTTAAAGCAAAGCTGGAGACATGTATGATAATCAAATTACAGTACACTGTGCCTTACTAACAATGAGAGTAAATAGTAGGATACTTACAATATAAAATAGGGAGCTCACGATCAAAGCAGGACCACCCGCCCGCAGTATCATTTAGCAATCCTACTCCTGGGACTATTTCACCCGCATAGGTCGTGTGGACCCGCATGAGGTATTCCTCGCATGGGACTATTTCACCCGCATAAGCCCTTACGGACTCGCATGAGGTATTCCTCGCATAGGCTGGACCCGCCCGCATAGGACTATTTCACCCGCATAAGCCCTTGCGGACTCGCATGAGGTATACCTCGCATCGTGGGTAGCAAATCCACGGAATATGCAAATGCCACAAACCCGGGGAACGACCCCGTAATGAATAGTATACCACTAGCACAAAACCGGCTATCATACAATATATAAGCAAGTTAAGTGTTACACCCCGTAGTTCCAGAGTATGTATATGAGGACGTACGTACGAGAATACGACATTAAAATTGGAAAGGAAGAAAGATGTGATTTTTTTACGGAAAAGTTTCCGGTTTTTGTGAAGGAAAAAGGTTCGTTAGTGGGAATTGGATTTCCAGATTCGGTATTCGGACTTCTGGGATTATTTTAGAAGTATTGGAATTTTATTTCCGGAATTGGTCACGCGGGGCCCACGGGAGGATTTACGGTTTTGTGGGGCCCACTTTATTTTTGGATTTTTGGCATTACAGATTTTTTCCGAAAGATGAAATATTTTGGACCAATAGGAGAGCGACATGTGGCACCCTTAGGTGGCATGTTGGACGAAATAGTAGGCAAGTGGCCAAGTCAAATAGTCAAGTCTTGGAAGATATTTTTCTTTGGGTTAGTGGGAGTAGGTTTGGGCGTTTTTGTGGGCAAGTGGGGGAGACCTCTTGGACGGTTTTCTTGAGCAAGTGGATGGCCACATGGCTCATTGTTGTGGTGGACATATGTCCCAATGTTGTGGTGGACATATGTCCCCATGTTGTGGTGGACACTTGGTGGAAGACTTCACTTGAACAAGCTACCTAATCTACACCCTCCACTTGCTTGAATCTTGGCCCTTCATTGTTCTATAAATACCCCCCCTCAAGTGCAAGACTTCTTCATCCATTAAACATTTTTCCAAGTCTCAAAACTCCCTCCCCCTTTGAGTAGTTCTCGTCCAAAACACCTCCCCCCCCCTTCCCTAGCTCTCGTCCGATGCAAGTCCCCCCCCCTTTGGTAGAAAGGTTGTCTTCTAGTATTGTTACTATGCCAAAATACCTTAGCCTAAATCCCTTGTAATTTTCCTAAGTTACCTCCATACTAAAAGCCCGGAAATACTACTTTATTTCCTTTAGTCACAAAACGAAACCCTAGGAAAATCTTCATTGTTGGTTGAAGTATTAAGTAGAAGTGTTTAGAAACTTCTAAGGGTTTCTTGGAGCGAATTGGAGCATACAGAATAGGAGCTAAACCTTTCTCAGGATCGACATATAATCTTGGATAATTTTGGGCTTATCGAGGTAATGATCTTTGTCCCCCTATTGTAATTGGATATTACATGTTGTTGTAATGTATAGTTGAGTATACTATATGTAGAATGAATATGCATAAGAATTGAACTGTATTTACATAGGATTGTATTCTGATGACTTGTAGTATTATTGTGAAATAGAATTGTACGTCCAGGTTAGGCGTGTAACCCCTGGGATTGTTGGTTTGGTAGCAGGCCTCGTTAGAAGAGGAGTTTTATGTGGTGGCGGGAGAGTCTTGCGAATTTTCCGTAGAATAAGGAACCCGGTACTTAGAATTGTTCTACGAAGAGAGCTAGAAGTTAATAAACGTTTTATGGCCGTTATAGGTTGAAGTACTACGAGTAGCATATTCTACTTGAAGGGTGGAAAAGGCTAGCAGGATTATAGTACTGTGGAGCGTTTTGCTAATTGTCGATAATCGTCGCGAGGTATGTGAACCTCTTCCTATCCTTTCTAGCATGATATTTGTGAAATATATTTAGTGCGGTAGGCAGCGTGTGTTTAAAGGAAGTTGATTTTCCTTTTGTGTCCTTGACTTGATTCCAAAGTTAAGTGACTTGTTATGAAATATTAAGGACTTGAATTTTGTTAAAAAGTTGTAAAACCTCACTCATGAGCAATGGGTGTGTGGTCTTTTAAAGAATAAAGTTATCTTGATTTCGAAAATAAGAATGGTTTTATCATTGGATTTAAAATGATAACTTGACTTATAAACAACTTGATTTTGGGAAAGGAGAAGTAACTTGATTTAAAGGTATAGGTTACTTGTTTTTAAAAGAGTAAGACACTTGGTTTAAAAAGTATATTGCTACTTGACTTTAAAAAGGAAAAAGTGTCTTTGTTTAAAAAGGAAGGCATGCTTTTGTCTTAAGATTGATTTAAAAAGAAGGTATGGAAATTGTTTTGGTTTACTTAAAAGATAGTTACTCTATTTTAATACTACGGGTATCGTGTGACTTTTGTGTGAGTAACTTGACTATGTTGGCTTGTGATAGCCTTGTAATACTTTCTTGTTGGTTTGATAAGTAAACTTGTTATGATGCTACGTGTGTTAGTGTCTTGTGACGTTTGTGTAAGGGGGTTTTCTTGTTGTGCTTATGTTGTTTAAACGATAAGCAGTTATGCTGATATTATACCACTCACCCCCCTGACTTGTTATTATGCCGAGGACTTGCTACCCTCGATGCGAGGAATACCTCATGCGGGTCTGTGTGACCCATGCGGAGCTGCGGGAGTTCCAGGACAGGATGATCACTCCGGGTGTGTTACGCCGATGCGAGGTATTATACCTTATGCGGTCCATAGGACTATGCGGACCGGGTCGGGAGGATGCGCGGGTTAGCTACCCCGACGCGAGGAATACCTCATGCGGGCCTATGTGTGGCCTATGCGAGTGCGGTAAGTTCCAGATTAGACGCGCATTGATACCGAGGCGAGTGGCGGCCGATCATGTGGAGCGGTCTAGAAAGACCTCGTGATACAGTCTTATAGCATTGTTGGTACGGTGGGTTTTAGTAGTCGGCTATGCCTTCGTACTTACCCCGTACGATTTTATTATGACACAGGTGGGACCTGGTGTTCAGGTGTATTCCTTGGTGCTTTTATATCATGGACTGCCGGCAGTGAGGAAGGAATTCCACGGGCATGATTGATATTGTGGGCATGAGACCCATGGTTATATTTGAGTGATGACTTTAAGGGCGTGTGTCACGACTTGACATACGCTTACATATTGTGTATCGTAAATTGGTTATCATATATGTCTTACATTTTATATAGACTATTATGATTTCATTCTGATATTTTGATTTCACATACTTGGTACTGTTATCGACCTCGCTCGGGGCTGCGTTCATGCCGCAGTAGAAGTACGCGATCGCCGATCCTCGCTCATAGGATCACAGTTCAGCGTTTTGGGAAGCTCCGTTTCTCCGGAGGCTTATCTTTGGTATAGTCCCCTGTCGTTGTAGGTACTTACATTCAGGGGTATGGCGGGGCCCTGTCCCGTCGTTGTTGTTATAACATTCGTAGAGGTCTGTAGTACTGTTGTGGGCAGAGTTTGTAAAAGGGATGTAACTGTTCGGGTTCAAGTTTTATTTATATATTCAGAAAGGTAACCGTTTTGGTTAGCCTGTTTTCTTATTTCATTATTGTATATCTTGTTTCATGTGTATGTTTTTATTTCCGCTGATTTTCTCTGATGTTGTATCGCTAGGGTGCCCGGGGTAAGGCACCAGTCGCGGGCCCGGGGTCGGGTCGTGACATTAAGAATCCCCTAACTTCTTATTATTCTTGTTCACATACACTCTCATTTTAGTTTACTTAAGGCACTAACATGTCTTTTATAAAGATCCGGGAATTTAACCCAAAGTACTACATACTTCCACTCTTTAAAACAAATGACTCTTTTTAGTAAAAATTTCCAAGATACTATTAACCATAGTATCATGTCCCAATTACATTTCAAGGCAAGTCACAATACCTTTAGAATTTAAGTTAGGTTTCTAAATCAAGTGACTCCTTTTCTTACAAAAACCGTAGGCAATTGATGCCTTGAAATCAAATTGCCTTTCATTAAATCAAGCCATTTATCTTTCCATAAAGTTAGTATAACCAACTTCCCATAAAGTCATTATATTAACTTTATACCTTAGCCAAATACAATTTCCTATCCAAGGGACTTATACGTTTAAAACGGAACAAGTATCACATACTTTAAAACTCTTCAAGTCCCTTAACTTTAATAAAACTTAAGACATCCTTAATACTTTCAAAGAAGCGAGTTAATCCCCTAACTCACCCGACTTGGCCATTCATAAAATTAGTAAAGGATATCAAGATCTTGTACGTCTACCGTACTATATACGTGTAACTAGTCATGCTCAAAGGATAGGAAAAGTTCTACATACCTCTTCGGGTCAACCACTTGCCAAGTACAATGTCCCGCCCGTAGTATGTCAACCTATAATATCCACAATACGTCTATTAACGTCTTACTTCAAACGTAGAATATTATAAGTGTAAGGTCACTAATTTCTACGGAAAATCGGACAGCACCTCCTTTGTTTCTACTACTATGCCACATTTTCCAAGGCCGAATACAATAACCAAACACGCCACATTTAAGGCCCAAACAATGCAATCAACAATAGGGGATTACACGCCTACTAGACGTGTAAAATTCCGCCCCACAATAGATAACAAATTAATACAACTTACTAGGCCAATTCGGCTAACTTGAAGTACTACAACATCAATTCTTATCCAATTTCCATTTCAATCCAAGTTATTAGCCTAACATGATATCAAGTCGCAATCGATTATAACTACTATAATCTCCAAGTAATTAACATGCGACGATTCTAATAAACGACCAATTTGCAATCCAACTTCACATGGCTTACATTACATTTCGGATTCTAAGGCTACAAGCAATCCATAACACTTATAAACTTCAACACATACTTCATGCTAGCAACAAGTAAAGCTAACAACAATATAAATAATCTTGTAACACTTTTAAGGGACAAGATTATACCTCAACGAATCTTAATCCAATTCCAAATCCGAAGTCGCTCCTTAGCAACTTAGAGCCTCTTCAAGACGCTTCAATCCGCTAGTTGAGACCCTTAGAACAACACCAACAACTTTCCTTCAAATCTCCAAACAAAACCTAGAAAGACAACTAGGTTTTCGCTTTGCGACCAACCTGAAAACTATCTTTTTCCGAGATTTTTCTATTGAGATATGCTTACAATACACCCAAGGACCTTGGTTTAAAGTGGGGAGCTTAATGACCAAGAAACAAAAAAATTTTCTTTTGATAGTGAGGGAACCCGAGAGCTCTAACTCTTGCTATTCAATTTTTCTTGAAAATTTTCTAAGTGTTGGCATTAGTCTTGCTACTACTAGTATAATATAGTGCAATGGAGGGTCAAGATGCAACCAAATGGGTGGTTTGGATGTGTCACGACCCGAACCCGGGCCCGTGACTGGTGCCTTACCCCGGGCACCCTAGTGATACAACATCAGAGAAAATCAGCGGAAATAAAAACTTAAAAATGAAACAAGATATATGATAAGAACAGGATAACCAAAACGGTCACCTTTGTCACGACCCGAACCTGGGCCCGTGACTGGTGCCTTACCCCGGGCACCCTAGTGATACAACATCAGAGTAATCAGCGGAACATAAAACACATACATGAAACCAATGAAGTACGAAACAGTAATCTGAGGAAAACTTGCCTTTCGGCATACATATAAATAACAACTCTTACAAATGAACAGTTTAATCCTTTTTACAAACTCTGCCACAACAAGCATTACTCTGGACCTAAGAAATGATATGACAACAAGGGCGGGACCGGGCCCCGCCATACCCCTGAAGGTAAATACCTACAACGACAGGAGACTAGACCAAGATAAGCCTCCGGAGAAACGGAGCTTTCCCAACGCTGAACTGACCCTAAGAGCGAGGATCAACGATCGCGTACCTTTACCGCGGCATGAACGCGGCCCCAAGGAGGTCGATAACAGTGCCGAGTATGTGAACGAAAATCGTAAATGAAATCATAGTAGTCTATATAAAGCGAGACATGTATGATAACCAAACTACGATTCACAACAAATAAGCAATCATATCAAGTCGTGGACTCACGCCGAAGTCATCACTCAATATAACAACGGGTCTCACGCCACGACATCAATCATGCCCGGAATACCTTCCTCACCGCGATCAATGATAGAAAAGCACCAAGGAATACATATGAACAACAAGTCCCACTGTGTCCAATTAAAGCGATGCGGGTAAATGCGAAGGCATAGCCGACTACTAACACCTACAGATTAACAAGGTCATAAAATGTAACATGATATCTGTCTGACCGTCACATGATCAAAGCCGGTCGCCGCTCGCAATATCAAATGTGCGCGTCTAGCCCCGAACTCCCGCACTCCGCATAGGCCGCCTCATAGGCCCGCATGAGGTATAACCCCGCACGTCGGTAGCTACTCCCGGCATCGCCTTGGACTCGCGATCGCGTGGCACATGTAGACCGCATGACCATAAAGGCCGCACTAACACGGAACTCTCGTAGCTCGCGATAGGCCCCGGGACCCGCATGAGGTATTCTCAAATCATGGTCCTGCATCACGCTGAGTCTACCGCGACGGAGCGGCTTAACCCGGAAACACGGTGAGTGGTATAATACCAACATAACGGTTTATCGCTTAAACAACATAAGCACAATCAAGGAAAACCCTTTACACCAACGTCACGAATCACTAACACACGTGGCGTCCTAATATGATTACTTATCAAAGCATCACGAAGGTATTACAAGGCTATCACAAACCAACACAATCAAGTTATACACACAAGGTACTTTCTACTATATGTCAACATGTTCGGGTTTCTATCCCCAAAGTACTTCATACATTAACCTTTTTTAAAAGATACGTTACTTTCACAAAAGTCACACAATACCCGTAGTATATGAAAATAGAGTGATTATCTTTTGAAGTGAATCAAAACACTTATCTTTGTAAAATCAAGTAACAACATTATTATCCAAACGTCCAAGTTTGCCTAATTTCAAATGTTCACGTTTCTTATTTTAGAAAGGTTTCGTAGTTCATAGTCTTATTCATTTAAGAATACAATTCTCCTTTAAACTATCTGAGAAACATAAGTCTTATATGTGAGTAGGATATTCTTGTTTATAGCAATCTTATTACAGCAGCCATGATCTAGGAAACATCATTTTGTCTCATCTTAGCTTACATGCAGATGGAAGTTTCTCGATTTTAATAATACTAAATCACAAAACATTTCCTTTTATTAACGCGCAGTGGTTTGTCGATACATTCGATTTCAAATCAAGAAAACATTCTTAAGCCGTTATTACCTAACTTCCCATAAAGCTAGTATAACTCTTAAGTTTTCAAAAACCAAGTATTACTTCTTCTTTCGAAATGATTCAAAAATCTTTTGAAATACTTCAAGTTCTTTATTAACACATAACAAGCCAGTTATAGTTCAGATCAGTTACCTTTTAAAAACCACAAGTATTTTCTTACCAACATAAAGCTGTTATAACCAACTTCCCATAAAGCCGTTATAACACTTTATGTTTTAAACCAATCAAATACATTTAGCACGTATGCGTCTACCGCACTACATAGTTCACACATATCATGCTAGAAGAGATAGGAAGAGGTTCACATACCTCGCGACGAGTATCGACTAATAGCAAAACGCTCAGTACTTCCAACGTCGGCTACTTCATAAGCCAAGTAGATCGCGCCACGTAGTACTTCAACCTATAAGGCCACAAGGCGCTTATTAACATTTAGATCCCCGTAGAACATTCTACGAGAAAATTCGCAACACTACTGCCTCCCCGCAACTGGCGTAAATCTCCTCCTCTAACGGGGCCGGCTATCAAGCCAACCAGGGGGGGGGTTCATACATCTAACCGGACGTGCACAATTCTACCTCACAGAAAAGCTACACAAGTCTACTGTCTGATCTATGTAAATACTGATTCGATTACTCTTCTTTCGAAAGGTTTCTTATTATTCAGCTTAAGTCAAAAGACATTGCCGATAACAACGCTCGATTCTATATATAGTATACTTCAACTATATAGTCTAACAACATGTAATTTCCAATTACAATAGAGGGACAAGATATTTACCTCGATAAGCCCATAATTATCCGAGTTTAAATGTCGATCCTGAGAAAGGTTTAGCTCCTACTCCGTGCGCTCCGACCCGCTCCAAACAACCCTTAGAAGTTCTAACCAACTTCTACTTAATACTCTAACTAACTATGGAGAATTTCCTTAGGGTTTCGGTTTTGTGGTCAAGGAAGTATAATAGTATTTCGGGCTTTTCAGATAAGTATAACCTTAGAATACTACAAGGTATACTACTAAGGTAATTTGGGCATTATAACAATACTTTGAGAGTATTTCTACCAAGAGGGGTATTATACGAAAATAACTAGGCAGGGGGTACCCCATGGCTAGCACCCTGGAGGGGGTGTCTCACTCACCCTACCCCACTGGGGACTCTCGGCCAAGGGGGGGGACAGAGGGGCTCTCGGCCAAGACACTACACTAAGGGGGAAGGAAGAAGCTTTCAAGACTTAGGCAATTTGTGGATGAATTAGTCTTCAAAGGGGTGGGTATTTATAGGTCAAGTGAAGGCCAACCAATGGCCAAGATCTAGCCAAGTGCATAGCAAGTGTAGGGCCAAGATCTTGCCAAGTGCACCTTATCCATCTACCACCAAAATATCCTACCAACCCCTTGACCAACCAATGGCCATTCGGCCAACCTCCCTTTACCGCCCAAGGTGTTCCAATGAGAGGGTGACAAGTGTCGCCCTCTTGTTGGTCCAAAATGTTTCGTCTCTCGGAAAAATCCGCAAAAATTAAAAATGACATAGCCGGAAATTCCCCTACGAAAGCTGTGAAAACGTTTCGTCGAAAAACGACTCTAACCGGGTGTTGTGAACAAAATTAATTTCGGCCAAGCCTAACTCTCAAGTTCAAATTTTCACGCACGCCCCACGTACATACTCGGGAAATACGGGGTATAACATTCTCCCCTCCTTAGAAACATTCGTCCCGAATGTTCCTTCTAAGTCTCAAAACAAACGTGCGCCAGTATAGTCTTCACTACCATACTTACGAAACAATCCTGCCACAATGGCCACAGACACAACTGCGCAAAATACTTATATCCAAGTCCACGAGGAAACACCTCTAACATCATAAAGCATACCACTTTTGTCACTTTGCCGCGAGGTTCTAGTGTCACTCCGGCGACCCAACAAATGGTACCGGACTACATGCGATCCCCGAGGTCGTGACTCGAACTCTTACCACATTTACATCGCTTCATTTCCAAAACTCGGGGTTACTATCTCTAACATGGTCATCATTAATCGGGAACACTGATGGATCTCGATACTTTCCCGATCATAACAATACGAAAGATCGGACATACCGCCTCTAAGTCGGACGGCAAAGCTAACATATAGGCAACCCGCCTATTCTTCACATGGACTCAAAGGCCCAAAGTAACTCGGGCTAAGTTCCTCTGTATTCCAAAACTCGTCACACCCACCCCGGTGGTACTTTCAAGAAGACCGACCGCCAACTGAACTCTGGCGTCGCCGCCGATTATCCGCACGATTTCTCCGAGCCGCCGAACCTCTTCTAGACAAGCTTTACTCTATCCACATCTGCGGAACAAGCTGAACCAACTATCGAATCTTGCCAACGCCGAACCAATCAACCGACAACTTACACTTCCGCCCTACAAGGCGTCACAAGGCGATATCCGAACACGAAATGGTATCTATAAAACACTTCCCAATAGGAGATAACAATTCGCAACTATCCCGAAATCCAAACACCGCCCGAGGCGAATGTGATCGAGACTCACCGAGTTATTAACCCGCTTGGTAAAACTTCCGAAACAAAAACAGTGCACCACTGGCTCCATGCGCCATAAGGTGAAGGTAGGCACCGTGCGACCTTACAACTTTTACGATATATCATCTCGCATAACCTCTGCCGAGTAAACGGTCTTTGCTAGAAGACAAGGCGGTGACCTCGCCCGACCATCGGTCGAACGCATCCACGAACGTGACGTTGGTTAACTAAACTCGCCTAACACCTCGTAACCCAACCCAAAGCGGGAACCACAAACCGACCCCACCCAAACTGCGGCGGGTTGACCCGCGGCGTGGCCTCAACCCGACCGCAACGCGTCATACTAGCTCCCGGCGGAACAATCTCACTAATCACGTTACGAAAACCTAGCGGTCTTCTTAGCTCAACTACCTCTTTCATTCCACACTACTCGTGGACTAATCCCACCAACATAACTCACGTGCACTATGCACTCCTATAAGGGTCAAACATAAACAATACATCTTTTACTCGAGACGGCCTTACCTCTAAGGTCTCTACGTATAAAACTCTAAGGCTCACACCTTCTCTATCCCCAAAATCTTACTCGGTTAACCCACCATGATTTCTAATCACAACTAACACACCGCTATCGTAACATAGCACTTAAGGTATACTCACCTTAACACACATACAGCATCTCAGAGGGTTAAGGATATATCTATATCATCGCTTCACTCCTTAGTCGTTCTAATCAAACTCGCCCGTAGGCGATAGCTAAGGAAGATGACAAACTACCCACCGATCACGAAGGCTAAGTCCTTCCGCAAGGACACTCTTTCGACATCGCACCACGGCGGTCATAGGTACAACAAGTACCAACTAAAAGACGACATTCCTCGAGATGACGCCGCCACATCTGTGACACCGAAAAAGCGAATCGGATGGTGGAACGCCGTGGATCGTGAACGGAAGCTCGAGCTCGACCAACTCCTGCGTACCTCGAACGCCCCGAACCTCGTGGAGGACCTTTACTGCGGTGGATGTGCATAATCTAATCTCTTTGGTGAGGCGACTCGCCTCAAAAGTTACTAAAGGACCTTCTGCTCGCCCTCTTCGCGTCGCCGTTAACCCGCCGATCTCTATGTTTTCGGCTGCCGCGCATAAGCCCGCATACGTGCCATGCTCAAGCCAATCAAGAATTACTCGCACAACCTCTCTTAGATAGTCATCAAGACTCGCGGTACATCGGTATACTCTCTGGTAGTCAAATCCATAGTTAGTAACAGGGTCGCCTCCTTGAAATCTATATTCTCTGTTCGCCGTGGGCGAAGGTTCAAATATCATGGCGCAGAGGAGCCGCCGCCAGTGCTAAACTCTCTTGGTGGTGGCGTCGCGAGAACTCCCGAATGAAGCACCACCTAAGGTGATAATGGGCTGTGCCCACGTAACCCTCTGTACTTACTCGCGGCTCCGCCTTGCGCGCCTCCTGGGCCCGGGTTGCCCTACGCGGAGGCATAACGGTAAGGGAAAGAAATACGTTAGAGGGTTCAACTTACAACACAGCTCTAAGGCACGATCTCAGAGTGAGAAGAAATAGAAACCAATCCTAAATATCCTATAGCCTCCTGATTATTGGTGTGGTGCACAACACACCGATAATCAAGACTCTACTGGATACGGTCTGTAGACACTTTCCGAGGATTAATCGCTCGATACCACTTTTGTCACGACCGAACGGGCGTGGATCGTGCCTACCGGGCACCCTAGTGATACAACATCGAGTAATCAGTGAACATAAAACACATACATGAAACAAATGAAGTACAAAACAATGTCTGAGAAAACTTGCCTTTGGCATATATATAAATAACAACTCTTACAAATGAGCAGTTTAATCCTTTTTACAAACTCGCCACAGTACTACATGGACCTAAGAAATGATATGACAACAATGGCGGGACAGGGCCGCCATACCACGAATGTAAATACCTACAACGATGTGGACTAGACCAGATAAGCCTCGAGAAACGGAGCTTTCCCAACGCCGAATCGTGACCCAAGAGCGAGGATCAACGGCGGTGTACCTTTACTGCGGCATGAACGCAGCCCGAAGAGGTCAAGACAACAGTGCAGAGTATGTGGCTGAAAATCAGTAAATGAAATCATAGTAGTCTATATAAAGCGGGAGACATGTATGATAACCAAACTACGATTCCACAAATAAGCGGTCATATCAAGTCGTGGACTCACGCCGAAGTCATCACTCCAATATAACAATGGGTCTCGCCCACGACATCAATCATGCGCGGAATACCTTCCTCACCGCCGTGATCAATGATAGAAAAGCACCAAGGAATACATATGAACAACAAGTCCCACTGTGTCCAATTAAAGCGATGCGGGGTAAATGCGAAGGCATAGCCGACTACTAACACCAGCGGTACTAACAAGGTCATAAAATGTAACATGATATTTGTCTGCAGCCGTCACATGATCAAAGCCGGTCGCCGCCCGCAATATCAAATGTGCGCGTCTAGCCTCGAACTCCCCGACTCCGCATAGGCGGTCATAGGCCCGCATGAGGTATAACCCGCATCGAGTAGCTACTCCGGCATCGCCTGGACTCGCGATCCGCATGGCACATAGACCGCATGACCATAAAGGCGCACACTAACTCGGAACTCTCGTAGCTCGCATAGGCCCCAGGACCCGCATGAGGTATTCTCAAATCACGGTCCTGCATCGCCGAGTCTACCCGCGTCGGAGGGCTTAACCGGAAACACGGTGAGTGGTATAATACCAACATAACGGTTTATCGTTTAAACAACATAAGCACAATCGAGGAAAACCCCTTTACACCAACGTCACGTAATACTAACACACGTAGCATCCTAATATGATTACTTATCAAAGCATCACGAAGGTATTAAAAGGCTATCACAAACCAACACAATCAAGTTATACACACAAGGTACTTTCTACTATATGTCAACATGTTCGGGTTTCTATCCCCAAAGTACTTCATACATTAACCTTTTTTAAAAGATACGTTACTTTCACAAAAGTCACACAATACCCGTAGTATATGAAAATAGAGTGATTATCTTTTGAAGTGAATCAAAACACTTATCTTTGTAAAATCAAGTAACAACATTATTATCCAAACGTCCAAGTTTGCCTAATTTCAAATGTTCACGTTTCTTATTTTAGAAAGGTTTCGTAGTTCATAGTCTTATTCATTTAAGAATACAATTCTCCTTTAAACTATCTGAGAAACATAAGTCTTATATGTGAGTAGGATATTTTTGTTTATAGCAATCTTATTACAGCAGCCATGATCTAGGAAACATCATTTTGTCTCATCTTAGCTTCTATGCAAATGGAAGTTTCTACTGATTTTAATAATACTAAATCACAAAACATTTCCTTTTATTAACGCCGCAGTTGGTTTGTCGATACACATTCGATTTCAAATCAAGAAAACATTCTTAAGCGTTATTACCTAACTTCCCATAAAGCTAGTATAACTCTTAAGTTTTCAAAAACCAAGTATTACTTCTTCTTTCGAAATGATTCAAAAATCTTTTGAAATACTTCAAGTTCTTTATTAACACATAACAAGCCAGTTATAGTTCAGATCAGTTACCTTTTAAAAACCACAAGTATTTTCTTACCAACATAAAGCTGTTATAACCAACTTCCCATAAAGCCGTTATAACACTTTATGTTTTAAACCAATCAAATACATTTAGCACATGACGTCTACCGCACTACATAGTTCACACATATCATGCTAGAAGAGATAGGAAGAGGTTCACATACCTCGCGGCAGTATCGACTAATAGCAAAACGCCCAAGTACTTCCAACCGCCGCTACTTCATAAGCCAAGTAGATCGCGCCACACGTAGTACTTCAACCTATAAGGCCACAAGCGCTTATTAACATTTAGATCCCTTCGTAGAACATTCTACGAGAAAATTCGGCAAAGACTCCCCCGCATGGCGTAAATCTCTCTCTCTATCGGGTGGCCATCAAGCCAACCAGGGGTTCATACATCTAACCGGACGTGCACAATTCTACCTCACGTAAAAGTTACACAAGTCTCGTAATACATTCCTATGTAAATACTGATTCAAGACTCTTCTTTCGAAAAGGTTTCTTATTATTCAGCTTAAGTCAAAAGACATTGCGATAACAACGTTCGATTCTATATATAGTATACTTCAACTATATAGTCTAACAACATGTAATTTCCAATTACAATAGAGGACAAGATATTTACCTCGATAAGCCCATAATTATCCGAGTTTAAATGTCGATCCCGAGAAAGGTTTAGCTCACTCCGTGCGCTCAGGCCGCTCCAAACAACCCTTAGAAGTTCTAACCAACTTCTACTTAATACTCCAACTAACTATGGAGAATTTCCTTAGGGTTTCGGTTTTGTGTGAAGGAAGTATAATAGTATTTCGGGCTTTTCAGATAAGTATAACCTTAGAATACTACAAGGTATCGGCTAAGGTAATTTGGGCATTATAACAATACTTTTGAGAGTATTTCTACCAAGAGGGGGTATTATACGAAAATAACTAGGCTGTGGGTACCCCACGGCTAGCACCCAAGGAGGGGGTGTCTACCTCGGCCTACCCCACTAGGGGACTCTCGGCCAAGGGGAGAGAGGGCTCTCGGCCAAGACACTACACTAAGGGAAGGAAGAAGCTTTCAAGACTTAGGCAATTTGTGGATGAATTAGTCTTCAAAGGGGTGGGTATTTATAGGTCAAGTGAAGGCCAACCAATGGCCAAGATCTAGCCAAGTGCATAGCAAGTGTAGGGCCAAGATCTTGCCAAGTGCACCTTATCCATCTACCACCAAAATATCCTACCAACCCCTTGACCAACCAATGGCCATTCGGCCAACCTCCCTTTACCGCCCAAGGTGTTCCAATGAGAGGGTGACAAGTGTCGCCCTCTTGTTGGTCCAAAATGTTTCGTCTCTCGGAAAAATCCGCAAAAATTAAAAATGATATAGCCGGAAATTCCCCTACGAAAGTTGTGAAAACGTTTCGTCGAAAAACGACTCTAACCGGGTGTTGTGAACAAAATTAATTTCGGCCAAGCCTAATTCTCAAGTTCAAATTTTCTACGTACGTCCTTACGTACATACTCGGGAAATACGGGGTATAACAACCTTCCAATAAAATATATATACAAATCTTTCAAACCGAACAGTTTAATCCTTTTTACAAACACTGCCCACAACAGTACTACGTACGTTAAATTCTTTTTAAAAGATCCATTTCTTTTACAAAGGTCACCCGATGCCCGTATTATAAAAATAGAGTGACTATCCTTTTTAAGTAACCAACTTCCATACTTTCCTTTTTAAACCAAAACACTTCTCCTTTTTAAAATCAAGTTACAACATTCTTTTCCAAAGTTCAAGTTTGCCTAATTTCAAATATCACGTCTCTTATTTTCGAAAGATTTCATAGTTCATAGTCTTAATCATTTAATAACGTAATTGTTATACCCCGTAGTTCCAGGGTATGTATGCGAGGACGTACGTACGAGAATACGACAGAAAGATTGGAAAGGAAGAAAGAGGCGATTTTTTTCCACGGAAAAGTTTCCGGTTTTTGTGAAGGAAAAAGGTTCGTTTATGGGAATTGGATTCCCAGATTTGGTATTCGGACTTCCTGGAATATTAGAGAATTATGGAATTTTATTTTCGAAAATGGTCACGTGGGGCCCACGGGAGAAATTTACGGTTTTGTGGGGCCCGCTTTGATTTTGAGATTTTGGCCGTTTTGGATATTTTCGGAAGACGAAATATTTTGATTTAATCGGGCGACACGTGTCACCCCACGTGGCACCTTTGGGCGAAATATGTTTGTGCACAACACGGTTAGAGTCGTTTTTAAACGCTTTCACGACTTTCGTAGGGAATTTCCGGCTATGTCATTTAGTATTTTTGCGGATTTTTACGAGAGACGGAACATTTTGGACCAACGAGAGGCGGCGCGCACCTCTCGTTGGTGGGCAAAGTGGGCGTACGTGGACGATTGGGAAGGCAAGTGGGAGATATTTTTGGTAGATATTTTGTGTGCAAGTTGGCTAGGTACACATGGGTGAATCTTGGCCCTACACTTGCCTAACACTTGGTGTAATCTTGGCCATTGGTTGGCTTTCACTTGACCTATAAATACCCCTCCCTTGGAAGACTAATTCATTCACAATTGCCTAAGTCTTGAAAGCTTCTTCCTTCCCCCTTAGTGTGGTGTCTTGGCCGAGGTACACCTCCTTGAGGTGCTAGCCGTGGGGTACCCCCCCCCTAGCCTAGTTGCTTTCGTATAATACCCCCCTTTGTGGTATAGAAATACTCTCCAAGTATTGTTATAATGCCCAAATTACCTTAGCCTTATACCTTGTTGTATTCTAAGGTTATACCTTTACGAAAAGCCCAGAAATACTATTATACTTCCCGTCAGTCACAAAACCGAAACCCTAGGAAAATCTCCATAGTCCGTTGGAGTATTGTGTAGAAGTTGGTTAGAACTTCTAAGGGTGGTTTAGAGCGGGTTGGAGCGCTCGGAGTTGGAGCTAAACGATTGCCCAGGATCGACTTTATACTTGGATAATTATGGGCTTATCGAGGTAATTATCTTGTCCCCCTATTGTAATTGGATATTACATGTTGTAGGAGTATATAGTTGAAGTATACTATATATAGTACTGAACTGTAATTACATAGGACTGTATTACAGTAGACTTGTGTAGTAGTACCGTGGAGTAGAATTGTACCCGTTAGGGTTAGATGTATAACCCCCCCCTGGTTGGCTTGGTAGCCGGCCTCGATAGAGGAGGAGATTTACGCTGTTGCGGGGGGGGGAAGTGCTGCCGAATTTTCTGTAGAAGTTCTACGATGAGACCTAAATGTTAATAAGCGCCTTGTGGCCTTATAGGTGGATGTACTACGTGTGGCGCGATCTACGTGGCTTAAGGGGTAGCCGACGTTTGGAAGTACTTGGAGCGTTTTGCTATGAGTCGATACTCGTCGCGAGGTATGTGAACCTCTTCCTATCTCTCTAGCATGATATGTGTAAACTATGTAGTACGGTAGACGTACATGTGCTAAATGTGTTTGAGTGGTTTAAAACATAAAGTGTTATAACGGCTTTACGGGAAGTTGGTTATAACAGCTTTATGTTAGTAAGAAAATACATGTGGTTTTTAAAAGGTAACTGATTTGAACTATAACTGGCTTGTTATATGATAAGAAAGAACTTGAAGTATTTTCAAAAGATTTTTGAATCATTTTGAAAGGAGAAGTAATACTTGGTGTTTGAAAACTTAAGAGTTATACTAGCTTTATGGGAAGTTAGGTATAACGGCTTAAGAATGCTTTACTGATTTCGGAAATCAGAATGTGTATCGACAAACCACTGCAGCGTTAATAAAAGGAAATGTTTTGAATAATTAAGTATTATGAAAACCAGTAGAAACTTCCATCTGCATAGAAGCTAAGATGAGACAAAATGATATTTCCTAGATCATGGCTGCTGTAATAAGATTGTTATAAACAAGAATATCCTACTCACACATAAGGCTTATATTTCTCAGATTGTTTAAAAGAGAATTATATTCTTAAATGAATAAGACTATGAACTACGGAACCTTTCAAAAATAAGAAACGTGAACTTTTGAAATTAGGCAAACTTGGACGTTTGGAAAATAATGTTGTTACTTGATTTTACAAAGGTAAGAGTTTTGGGTTTCTTAAAAGGACAGTCACTCTATTTTATACTACGGGTATTGTGTGACTTATGTGAAAAGAAATGATCTTTTTAAGATTTTAATGTGTGAAGTACTTTGGGGATAGATACCCGAACTTGTTAGTAGAAAGTACCTTGTGTGAATAACTTGATGGTATTGGTTTGTGATAACCTTGTAATACTTTCTTGTTGCTTTGATAAGTAAACGTGTTAGGATGCTACGTGTGTTAGTATCTTGTGATGTTTGTGTAAAGGGGTTTCCCTTGATTGTGCTTATTAACTATCAGTCGTTATGATAGTATGGTGGCATTCATCTCTTGAGATGATTCCGGGTTAAGTCCTCCGACGCGGGGTAGACTCAGCGGTCGATGGACCTATGATTCGAGAATACCTCGCAGTCCCGGGCTATCGCGAGCTACGAGTTCCGTGTTAGTGTCGCCCTTTATGGGCATGCGTCCGTGGCCATGCGATGCGAAGTCGGGGCGATTTACGCCGGAGTAGCTACCCTCGACGCGGGAATACCTCATGCGGGCGATGAGATTGGCCTACGCGAGTCGCGGAAGTTCCGTGACTAGACGCCGCATTAGGTGCTGCGCGCAAGTGGCGGCTTTGATCATGTGACGGCCAGACAGATCTTATGATACGCTTATGACCTTGTTGGTGCTGTGGTGTTAGTAGTCGGCTATGCCTTCGCATTTACCTGCATGCAGTTTTATTAGGACACAGGTGGGACTCGTGTTCATGTGTATTCCTTGGTGCTTGTATATCATAAAGCGGCGGTGAGGAAGGTATTCCACGGCACGATTGATGTTGTGGCGTGAGACCCATTGTTAAATCGAGTGATGACTTGAGGCGTGAGTCCCGACTTGACATGATCGCTATTTATGGTGAATCGTAGTTTGGTTATCATACATGCCTCGCTTTGTATAGACTACTATGATTTCATTTACTGATTTATTTTTAGTTTCACATACTGCACTGTTGTACTGACCTCCTTCGGGGGGCTGCGTTCATGCCGCAGGTAGAGGTACATCGGTCGTTGATCCTAGCTCTCAGGGTCACAGTTCAGCGTTTGGGAAGCTCCGTTTCTCCGGAGGCTTATCACTGGTATATTACCCTTTCGTATTAAGTGTTTACATTAAGGAGTTTGGCGGGGCCTGTCCGCCATTGTGTCGTATCATTCTTGAGGTCCGTAATCTTGTTGTGGCGGGGGTTGGTAAAAAGGATTAAGTTCATTTGTAAAAGAGTTGATGGTTATATATATGCCAAAGGCAAGTTTTCTGATTATTGTTTTATATTTTTCATTTATCTCATGTTGTGGTTTTATGTTCGTGATTACTCGATGTTGTGTCACTAGGGTGCCCGGTAAGGCACGATCCACGGGCCGGTTGGTCGTGACAAAAGTGGTATCGAGCGCTTAATCCTCGGAAAGTGTCTACGCACCATATCGATGAAGTCTTGATTATCGGTGTGTTGTGCACCACACCAATAATCAGGAGGCTATAGGATATTTAGGATTGGTTTCTATTCTTCTCACTCTGAGATCGTGCCTTAGAGCTGTGTTGTTAGTTGGACCCTCTGACGAAATTCTTTCCCTTATCGCTATGCCTCGCGTAGGCAACCCGCCCAGGAGGGCAAGCGGCCGAGAGAGTCGCGAGTAGAGTTCAGAGGGTGGCGAGGCACAGCCCAATCATTACCTAGGGTAGTGCTTCATTCGGGAAGTTTTGCGACGCCACTAGCCCCAGAGAGTTTAGCACGGCGGCGGTGCCTCTGACCATAATATTTGAACCTTCGCCCACGAACAGAGAATATAGATTGCCAAGAGACAACCACATTAGCTATAGATTTGGCTACCAGAGAGTATACCGATGTCTGCGAGTCCGGAGGACTATCTAAAAGAGGTTGTGCAAAGTAATTCTTGATTAGGCTTGAGCATGGCCTGTGTACGGGCTTATGCGCATCAGGCCGAGAAACGTAGAGATCGACGGGTTAACGAAGGACAACAGAAGAGGGCCAGAGCAGCAAGGTCCTTTGGTAACTTTCAAGGTGAGTATACCTTAAGTGCTATGTTCTGATAGCAGTGTGTTAGTTGTGATTAGAATCATGGTGGGTTAACCGAGTAAGATTTTGGGGGATAGAGAAGGTGTGAGCCTTAGAGTGTTATACGTAAAGACCTTAGAGGTAAGGCCATCTCGAGAAAGGTGTAGTGTTATGTTTGACCCTTATAGGAGTGCATAGTGCACGTGAGCTATGTTCGTGGGATAAGTCCCTGAGTAGCGTGATTTGAAAGAAGGTAGTCGAGCTAGGAAGACCGCTAGGTTTTCGTAATATGATTTGTGAAATTATTCCTTCGGGGAGCTAGTGTTTTGCGCAATGCCGGGTCGGGTTGAGGCCATGTTGCGGGTCAACCCGCGGCAGGTATGGTGGTGGGGTCAGTTTGTGGTGGTCCCGCCTTGTGGTAGGGTCATGAGGGTGTTAGCCCCATGTATCGTTAGCCGCGTGCAAGTTCGTGGATGCGTTCGACTGTGGTCGGGCCGATGAAGCGACTTATCGTGTTCTTGGTCGGTCGTTCCCTCGGTGTTGTTGTTATCTAAAAAGGTTGTGAGGTTGCACGGGGTGCCTACCTTCACCTTATGACGGACAGTGGAGCCCAGGGTACGGCTGTTTCTCTTTCTGGGAGTTTGTACCAGGCAGGGCTAGGAACTCAGGTAAGTCTCAGAATCGCATTCGCCCTCGGGCCAGTGTTTTGATTTCAGGGTAATGCGAGATCGTTGTCTCGGTTGAAGTGTTTAAGCTACCATTTCAGTGTTCGGATGTCGTCTTGTGACGCCTTGTAGGGGCAGAAATGCAAGTTGCCGGTCGATTGGTTCGATGTTGGCAGGGTTCAGATAGTTGGTTCAGGCTTGTTCCAGCAGACTGTGGATAGTACGAAGCTTGTCTAGAAGAAGTTACGCACTCGGAGGAATCGTGCGGATAATCGGCGACGACGCTTAGAGTTCAGGTTGACGGTCGGTCTTCTTGAAAGTACCACCCCGGTTAGGGTGTGACGAGTTTTGGAAACAAAGGGAACTTAGCCCGAGTTACTTTGGGCCTTTGTGAGTTCATGTGAAGAATAGGCCAGGTTGCCTATATGTTAGCATTTGCCGTCCGACGTAGGAGGAAGGGCGTCCGGTCTTCGTATTGTTATGTTGGAAAGTATCGAAGATCCATCCAGAATGTTCCCAGTTAATGATGACCACGTTAGAGATAGTAACCCCGAGTTTTGGATACTAAAGCAGTATCAGAAATGTGATAAGAATCCGAGTGTACGACAGCTTCAGGGATCGCAAGCAGCCCGGTACCATTTGTTGGGTCGTCGGAGCAAGGCTCGCGACAAAGTGACAAAAGTAGTATTATTTGTGGTGATGTTAGAGGTGTTTCCTCGTGGACTTGGATGTAAGTATTTTACGTGGGTATTTCTGTGGCCAGCTGTGGCAGGATTGTTTCGTAAGTATAGTAGTGAAGACTATACTGTCACGTGTTCGTTTTGAGACTTAGAAGGAACATTCGGGACGAATGTTTCTAAGGGGGGAAGAATGTTATACCCCGTAGTTCCAGGGTATGTATGCGAGGACGTACGTGCGAGAATCTGACGTAAAGATTGGAAAGGAAGAAAGAGGCGATTTTTTCCACGGAAAAGTTTCGGTTTTGTGAAGGAAAAAGGTTCGTTTATGGAATTGGATTCCCGATTTGGTATTCGGACTTCTGGAATATTAGAGAATTATGGAATTTTATTTTCGAAAATGGTCACGTGGGGCCCACGGGAGAAATTCTGATTTTGTGGGGCCGCTTTGATTTTGAGATTTTGGCCGTTTTGGATATTTTCAAGACGAAATATTTTGATTTAATCGGGGCGACACGTGTCACCCCATGTGGCACCTTTGGGCGAAATATGTTTGTGCACAACACGGTTAGAGTCGTTTTTCGAAAACGTTTTCCACGACTTTCGTAGGGAATTTCCGCTATGTCATTTAGTATTTTTGGATTTTTCCGAGAGACGGAACATTTTGGACCAACGAGAGGCGGCGGCACCTACCGTTGGTGGGCAAAGTGGGCGACACGTGGACGATTGGGAAGGCAAGTGGGAGATATTTTTGGTAGATATTTTGTGTGCAAGTTGGCTAGGTACACATGGGTGAATCTTGGCCCTACACTTGCCTAACACTTGGTGTAATCTTGGCCATTGGTTGGCTTTCACTTGACCTATAAATACCCCTCCCTTGGAAGACTAATTCATTCACAATTGCCTAAGTCTTGAAAGCTTCTTCCTTCCCCCTTAGAGTGGTGTCTTGGGTGAGGGGTAGACACCCCCCCCTCCTTTGAGGTGCTAGCCGTGGGGTACCCCCCCTAGCCTAGGTGCTTTCGTATAATACCCCCCTTTTGTGGTATAGAAATACTCTCCTAGTATTGTTATAATGCCCAAATTACCTTAGCCTTATACCTTGTTGTATTCTAAGGTTCTACCTTCTGAAAAGCCGTAAATACTATTCTACTTACCGTCGGTCCAACAACCGAAACCCTAGGAAAAGCTCCATAGTCCGTTGGAGTATGTTGTAGAAGTTGGTTAGAACTTCTAAGGGTGGTTTAGAGCGGGTTGGAGCGCCGGAGTCGAGCTAAACGATTGCCGGTGATCGACTTTATACTTGGATAATTATGGGCTTATCGAGGTAATTATCTTGTCCTATTGTAATTGGATATTACATGTTGTAGGAGTATATAGTTGAAGTATACTATATATAGTACTGAACTGTAATTACATAGGACTGTATTACAGTAGACTTGTGTAGTAGTACCGTGGAGTAGAATTGTACCCGTTAGGGTTAGATGTATAACCCCCCCTGGTTGGCTTGGTAGCCGGCCTCGATAGAGGAGGAGATTTACGCTGTTGCGGGGGGGGGGGGAAGTGCTGCCGAATTTTCTGTAGAAGTTCTACGATGAGACCTAAATGTTAATAAGCGCCTTGTGGCCTTATAGGTGGATGTACTACGTGTGGCGCGATCTACGTGGCTTAAGGGGTAGCCGACGTTTGGAAGTACTTGGAGCGTTTTGCTATGAGTCGATACTCGTCGCGAGGTATGTGAACCTCTTCCTATCTCTCTAGCATGATATGTGTAAACTATGTAGTACGGTGAGCGCATGTGCTAAATGTGTTTGAGTGGTTTAAAACATAAAGTGTTATAACGGCTTTACGGGAAGTTGGTTATAACGACTTTATGTTAGTAAGAAAATACATGTGGTTTTAAAGGTAATCGATTTGAACTATAATCGGCTTGTTATATGATAAGAAAGAACTTGAAGTATTTTCAAAAGATTTTGAATCACTTTGAAAGGAGAAGTAAAACTGGGTGTTTGAAAACTTAAGAGTTATACTAGCTTTATGGGAAGTTAGGTATAACGGCTTAAGAATGCTTTCTTGATTTGAAATCGAATGTGTATCGACAAACCAACTGCGGCGTTAATAAAAGGAAATGTTTTGAATAATTAAGTATTATGAAAACGGTAGAAACTTCCATCCGCATAGAAGCTAAGATGAGACAAAATGATATTTCTAGATCATGGTCTGTAATAAGATTGTTATAAACAAGAATATCCTACTCACACATAAGGCTTATATTTCTCAGATTGTTTAAAAGAGAATTATATTCTTAAATGAATAAGACTATGAACTACGGAACCTTTCAAAAATAAGAAACGTGAACTTTTGAAATTAGGCAAACTTGGACGTTTGGAAAATAATGTTGTTACTTGATTTTACAAAGGTAAGAGTTTTGGGTTTCTTAAAAGGACAGTCACTCTATTTTATACTACGGGTATTGTGTGACTTATGTGAAAGAAACAGATCTTTTTTAAGATTTTAATGTGTGAAGTACTTTGGGGATAGATACCCGAACTTGTTAGTAGAAAGTACCTTGTGTGAATAACTTGATGGTATTGGTTTGTGATAACCTTGTAATACTTTCTTGTTGCTTTGATAAGTAAACGTGTTAGGATGCTACGTGTGTTAGTATCTTGTGATGTTTGTGTAAAGGGGTTCCTTGATTGTGCTTATTAACTATCGGTCGTTATGATAGTATGGTGGCATTCATCTCTTGAGATGATTCCGGGTTAAGTGTCCTCCGTCTGGGGGTAGACTCGGTGGTCGATGGACCTATGATTCGAGAATACCTCATGCAGTCCCGGGCCTATGCGAGCTACGAGAGTTCGTGTTAGTGTCGCCCTTTATGGGTACGCGGTCCATGTGGGCCATGCGATTTGCGAAGTCGGGGCGACGCGGAGTAGCTACCGACGCGGGAATACCTCATGCGGGCGATGAGATTGGCCTACGCGAGTCTGCGGGAAGTTCCAGGACTAGACGCGCACATTAGGTGCTGCGGGCAAGTGGCGGCTTTGATCATGTGACGCAGACATATCTTATGATCTGATTATGACCTTGTTGGTGCGTAGGTGTTAGTAGTCGGCTATGCCTTCGTTCACCATGCAGTTTTATTAGGACACAGGTGGGACACGGTGTTCATGTGTATTCCTTGGTGCTTGTATATCATAAAGCTAGGCGGTGAGGAAGGTATTCCACGGCACGATTGATGTTGTGGGCGTGAGACCCATTGTTAAATTGAGTGATGACTTGAGGCGTGAGTCACGACTTGACATGATCGCTTATTTATGGTGAATCGTAGTTTGGTTATCATACATGTCTCTGCTTTGTATAGACTACTATGATTTCATTTCTGATTTATTTTTAGTTTCACATACTAAATTTTTGTTATCGACCTCGCCGGCTGCGTTCATGCCGCAGTTGAGGTACATCGATCGTTGATCCTAGCTCTCGAGTCACGATTCGGCGTTTGGGAAGCTCCGTTTCTCGGAGGCTTATCGGTGGTATAGTCCTGTCGTAGTAAGTGTTTACATTCGGGGTTTGGCGGGGCCCTGTCCGCCATTGTGTCGTATCATTCTTAGGTGCAGTAGTACTGTTGTGGGCAGGGTTGGTAAAAAGGATTAAGCTGTTCATTTGTAAAAGAGTTGATGGTTATATATATGCCGAAAGGCAAGTTTTCACAGATTATTGTTTTATATTTTTCTGTTATCTCATGTTGTGGTTTTATGTTCCGCTGATTACTCTGATGTTGTGTCACTAGGGTGCCCGGGGTAAGGCACCAGTCACGGGCCCGGGTTCGGGTCGTGACAGTAATTCTCTTTTAAAACAATTTGAGCAACATATGCCTTATGTGTGAGTAGGTTATTCTTGTTTATACCAATCTTATTAAAGCAGCCATGATCTAGGAAATGTAGTACAATTTTGTCTTATCTTAGCTTCTATGCAGATGGAGGTTTCTACTGGTTTTAATATAATTACTTATTTGTCAATACATTTTCCTTTATTAACGCTGCAGTGGTTCGTTCGATTCTTATTCTCATTTCCGAAATCAGTAAAACATTATTCTTTAAAAACCAAGCACTCATTACTCACGAATGAGGTTTCACACTTCTTAACAACCTTCATATTAATTCATTTAAGTCAAGTCTCTTATCTTTTAAGTCTCTTAATTAATAAACCATTCTTTTATCTTTCTTAAGTCGTTATACCTAACTTCCCATAAAGCTAGTATAACTCTTAAGCTTTTAAAACCAAGTATTACTCTTCTTTCAAAAACGATTCTTAATTCTTTTGAAATACTTCAAGATTCTTATCATTTAAAACTCAAGTCAAAAGACATCGAAGTAAAACCATGTTCAGTTAACACACGTACGTCTACCGTACTATATATATTCTTTTAAAATATCATGTTCAAGAGTATAGGAAGAATCACATACCTCGCGACGATTTATCGACTATTAGCAAATAGCTCCAAAGTACTGTAATCCTGCTAGCCTTTTCCACCCTTCGAGTAGAATATGCTACTCGCAGTACTTCAACCTATATCGGTCATAAGTCTATCAATGTCTAGACTATTCTGTAAAATATTTCTAGATACAGATTCTTTTATTCTACGGAAAATTGGGCAGCACTTCCCTACCCGTTAAGCTACACAAGTCATCAGAAATACAGTCTATGTAAGTGCTTTAATCTTCTTTAATATCCTTCTATTACAGTTCAATTCTCTTCTGTAATATCCTTCTATGTATCTTATATACATTTCTATACAACTACAGTATGTAATTTCCAATTACAATATAAGGACAAGAGTGTCACGACCCGTCCCCGGGCCGCGACTGGTGCCCTACCTGGGCACCCTTGAAACATACAACATAAATAAACTGCTGTGGAAAAATAAGTAACACATTTTTTTTTTCTTAAAACCAAGGCAAAACCGATAAGGCTGCCGTAATATAAATCACCCAAAAAGGGCTTACACTATCCAAAAATGTAATTACAACTCTAACGACCCAAATTACATGTGAATACGGACCTCTAGATTTGAACACATACTATGACGGACAAGGCCCGCCGTACCTCGAATATACATAGCCATGACAACTCGGAACATCGAGCCATCTCAAATCTTGAACCAGATCCTAAGCTCGCGGATCCACAATGTGTACCTAAACTGCGGGCATGAACGGCCTCGAAAAGTCGATAACAACAGTGCAGAATATGGAACAGAAATAAGGTACAACAATTAAAACATATCTGTAAAAAGCATGACAGAAGTAAGTGTAAAATAAGTAAATACCTGAACCTACCATGTCATTACTATCTCGTGAACTTAATCGTACCTTATTATCTTTTCCCATTTTCACTAAACGTTATAGCCACTTTCTTACGTACATACTTAGGAAAAACATCAAGTTCATTACCATATAACTTACTTATCTTTCATAACCTAATCCGGCCCTTTACGGAGGGACGCCTATACTACCCGGCCATCGGGGCGCGATAAAATCACATAGTGCGCCCATACAATTATCTTGCGGCCCATTTCTTGGACGATGATGTCATATAGTGCCCATAAAGGTATCTTGCGGCCCATTTCGGGACGATAATGTCATATAGTGCGCCCATAAAGGTATCTTGCCGGCCCATTTACGGGACGATAATGTCATATAGTTCGCCCATAAAGGTATCTTGCCGGTCCATTTCGGGACGATAATGTCATATAGTTCGCCTAAAGGTATCTTGCCCGACCCATTTCGGGACGATAATGTCATATAGTCGCCTCAAGGTATCTTGCCGGCCCATTTCGGGACGATAATGTCATATAGTGCGCCTTAAAGGTATCTTGCCGGCCCATTTCGGGACGATAATGTCATATAGTTCGCTTTAAAGGTATCTCGCGGCCCATTTCTGGGACGATAATGTCATATAAAATCCGGGAATTTAATCCAACGTACCACGCACCTCTACTCCTTTAGAAGGACTCTTTTTCAAATAAAACTTCCAAGACACTAACAACCGTAGTATCAAGTCATCTCTACTTTTCAAGACAAGTCACATTACCTTTTTAGAAATACAATTACCGGCTTCTAAATTACGTGACTTCTTACTTAAAAACCTTAAGCAATTGGTACCTTTAAAACAATTTGCCCTTCTTTATTTCAAATCATTTCTTTGCTTACATTACTGAAGAAAACCATTCTTTTAATCTTCCATAAAGTTGTTATAACCAACTTCCCATAAAGTCGTTATAACTCTTTATGTCTTAAACAAATTCATTCCTTTTTATATCCAAGAGACTTATACTTTCCAAATCAATTCACATAGTCTTCAACATACTTCCAGTCCCTTAACTTTTAAGAAAACAAGTTTCAAAGTCTTAAAAACTTCATACGTAAACTCTTTTAAATTAAGCAACATATACTTGGTGCGTTGTGAATAAGTTATACTTATTTATAACGATCTTGTTTAAGTAGCCATGATCTAGAAAATGTAATACAATTTTGTCTTATCTTAGCTTCTATGCAGATGGAGAATTCTACTTGTTTTAATATAATTATCGGCATTACATTTTCCTTTATTAACGCTGCAATGGCTTGTTCGATACTTACTCATTTGTCAGTAACTTAGCCGAGTCAACTCGACTCCAAAAGCTCCCTAACGACTCTTACCAACATCCCCCATAAGACTTGGTAAGAACTTAGGATTTCTTAAACGTAGCTTTTACATAGAGTAAATCAACATAACTACCTCTTAACTTCTAAGAGTAGACGAAATCATGAAATACTACTACATGTATATTTCATACATAGAATCATGCCAAAGGAAGGAAGAGGTTCACATACCTCGCGACGATTATCGACAATTAGCAAAATGCTCCGAAGTACTTCAACCTTGATAGCTTATTCCATCCTTCAAGTAGAATCCGCTATACTTAGTACTTCAACCTAAAATGGCCATAATACGTCCATTAACCTCTAGCTTCGAACGTAGAATATTCTAAGTGCTAAGTCACTAAATTCTACGGAAAATCGGACAGCACTTCCTTTGTTTCTACATACTTTGCCACCTTTTTCAAGGCCGAATACAATAACCAAACACGCCACATTTAAGGCCCAACAGTTCAGCTAACCAAAGGGGATTACACGCCTTAACAGGACGTGTAAAATTCTTCCCCACAAATTAATACGAAACTAGTCCATAATACAATGCCATTTTCGGCCAAAAGGTGCAACAACTTATCAAACTTTCCAATTCCTTTTAAATCCAAGTTCTTAGGTCAACATGTTATATAGTCAAAAACAACTTCAACAACTACAATTTCCTTCTTTATATAACATATGACAACTTAACTAGTAACCAACTTGCATTAAAATCTTAAGGGCTAACATACTAGTTTTCAGATTAGGGTTCCAACAATCAATACACTTATCAAACTTCATACTAAATACCCCATGCTTGCTAATATCCATAGCTACAACAATAAGTAATCTTAATTACTAAAACGACAAAAATTATACCTTTACAAGCCCTTAATCTTTCCAAGATTCAAAGTCGCTCCTTAGCAATTCTTAGCTCCTTTCCTTATGTTCCAATCCGCTCCAAGCACTCCTTAGAAGCCTATGAAGAACCCATCTTCAAGTCCCAACTTCAAAGTTGAAGAACCCATCTTCAAGTCCCAACTTCAAAGTTGAAGAACCCCTTAAGTTTCCGCCTTGCGACTAACGTGAAAACGTCGTTTTTCCGAAATCTTTCTATTGAGATATCCTTACAATACACTTAGGGACCTTGGGTTTAAGTCTTGTGAATAAAGGATCACAAACTAAAATTTTTGTGTGGGAAAATTATTGAACCCGTGAGCTTCCTAAGAGAACAAGAAAATGTTGAAATAATTCTAAGTGTTTGAAGACTTGGTCTTGCACTAGTTATGCTTATATAACACATTGGAGGGCTAAGACTTAAACAAATGGGTGGCTAAGATGAAAATCACATGGATTAAGCACAAGTGGCAAGTTGACTTGGTCAACAAACTCAAGCTAGCAAGACTTATCTTCTAAAATGGTCAATGACCATTATACCCTTGCAAATGTTCGTCCAAGGTCAAGTGTGGGGGTGTCACGTGTCGCCCTCTCATTCGTCCATAAAATTCCGTAACCCTCGTGGGCCCTACAAAAATGTAAAATTCCTCGGGTGGGCCCCACGTGACCAAATCCGTAAAAATAAATTTCCATAATGATAATAAGTTCCATACTTCTTCAATTAATGCATTTTGAGAATCCAATTCTCCTCAACGAACATTTTTCCTTTCCGACGTTCGGAAGATTTTCCGTCGGAAAAACAATTCTTCCTTTCATACTAATTTCCAAGTCTTGATTCCTTACGTACATTCTCTTAAACATGTCCTGGAGTTTCGGGGTGTAACATTCTTCCCCCCTTAGAAACATTCGTCCTCGAATGTTCTTTCGGAGTCCAATCTAATTAGATAGCGACATAGTCTCCTCCTACTGCACCCTTCATACTACATATGCCACCCATGGCCACATAACAATACTTATACTAAGATGTCAACCTTGGCACTCACGAAGCCAACTAATCCATACTCAAACTAGCATACCTACATAACTTCCATACTGATTCTGGCCTCTAATCTTTGGAGTCACTCTATAAAACAATATAAGGCCATTTCCGGCTTTCACTACATGGTTCCGGTGGAACGCGTCCACGAACCCGTAAAACAATTAACTAGACTTGGGCCTTGCACCATCGTGACCCTGTCACGTAGCGGAACTACTACTAACTGATTCCACTCCATTTCAGGCTATGGGGCGACCCGCAATAGGTCCTCACCCCGCCCCACCGTCGCACTTAACTCTTATCTTTGGTCTGACTTAAAATCTTATGGCCCGAGAGAGCCTTATATATCTAAGGTCTCGGCAGTTATCAATATTCTTAAGCTCGCAATTTCCATGCTCCAAGCCTACCTTACGATCCCCAAGAACGGTACAAAAACTTCTCATAATACCATAATCGTGTCGTCTTGATCACAACAACCATTACTTACTCTATACGAACCTCATCCGTACAATTCTCTTAAGCCTACCACGAAGCTTAATATATTAACATGGTATTCCATTAAGTTCCTTAACATGTCTTCTTAAGGGTTCACTGCCCTATCAGACAGCTCATCCTTTCCCAAATATCTCAAAATAAAACACCAGACCTTGGCGAGAATTCATTAACTGTTTCATACCTTCCCGATATCTAATTGGTCTTTACCAACTCTCGGTAATCTAAAATCATTCTAGGCAACACGCGTCTGACCCTCATACATAACTCCGTATAGATGTAGGTCACAATACCAGCTATACTATAATCATTACCAACCTGGATACGCAATCCACATAGTCCTTCCTGGTCATCGCCTTTCTCGTAGCTGCAATCAACATAACTCGTTAGGGAGAAACGACCCTAACGACACAGCTCTATCGCACGATCTCAGAGTGAGAAGAATGGAAACCAATCCTAAATGTCCTGCAGCCCCCTGATTATAGATGTGGTGCACAACACACCGATAATCAAGACTCTACTTAGACACGGTCTGTAGACACTTTCCGAGGACTAACTGCTCTGATACCACTTTTGTCACGACCCGACCCCGGGCCGCGACTGGTGCCCTACCTGGGCACCCTTCAAACATACAACATAGATAAACTGCTGCGGAAAAATAAGTAACACATTTTTTTTTCTTAAAACCAAGGCAAAGCCGATAAGGCTGCCGTAATATAAATCACCCAAAAAGGGCTTACACTATCCAAAAATGTAATTACAACTCTAACCAGTCCAGCCCACATGTGAATACAGACCTCTAAGATTTGAACACATACTATGACGGGACAAGGCCCCGCCGTACCCCTGAATATACATAGCCATGACAACTCCGGAACATTGGAGCCATCTCAAATGCTGAACCAGGATCCTAAGCTCGCGGATCCACAACTGTGTACCTAAACCTGCGGGCATGAACGCAGCCCCCCGAAGGGGGTCAGTACAACAGGTACCGAATATGGAACAGAAATAAGGTACAACAATTAAAACATATCTGTAAAAAGCATGACAGAGGTAAGTGTAAAATAAGTAAATACCTGAACCTACCATGTCATTACTATCTCGTGAACTTAATCGTACCTTATTATCTTTTCCCATTTTTCACTAAACGTTATAGCCACTTTCTTACGTACATACTTAGGAAAAACATCAAGTTCATTACCATATAACTTACTTATCTTTCATAACCTAATCCGGCCCTTTACGGAGGGACGCCTATACTACCCGGCCCAAACTGGGACGCGATAAGGTCACATAGTCTGCCCATACAGGTATACTGCCCGGCCCATTTCTGGGACGATGATGTCATATAGTCTGCCCATAAAGGTATACTGCCCGGCCCATTTCTGGGACGATAATGTCATATAGTCTGCCCATAAGGTATCTTGCCGGCCCATTTACGGGGCGATAATGTCATATAGTCGCCCGTAAAGGTATCTTGCGGCCCATTTCGGGACGATAATGTCATATAGTGCGCCCTAAAGGTATCTTGCCCGGCCCATTCGGGACGATAATGTCATATAGTACGCACAAAGGTATCTCGCCCGGCCCATTTCTGGGACGATAATGTCATATAGTCTGCCCCTAAAGGTATACTGCCCGGCCCATTTCTGGGACGATAATGTCATATAAAATCCGAGAATTTAATCCAACGTACCACGCACCTCTACTCCTTTAGAAGGACTCTTTTTCAAATAAAACTTCCAAGACACTAACAACCGTAGTATCAAGTCATCTCTACTTTTCAAGACAAGTCACATTACCTTTTTAGAAATACAATTACGCTTTCTAAATTACGTGACTTCTTACTTAAAAACCTTAAGCAATTGGTACCTTTAAAACAATTTGCCCTTCTTTATTTCAAATCATTTCTTTGCTTACATTACTGAAGAAAACCATTCTTTTAATCTTCCATAAAGTTGTTATAACCAACTTCCCATAAAGCCGTTATAACTCTTTATGTCTTAAACAAATTCATTCCTTTTTATATCCAAGAGACTTATACTTTCCAAATCAATTCACATAGTCTTCAACATACTTCCAAATTCCTTAACTTTTAAGAAAACAAGTTTCAAAGTCTTAAAAACTTCATACGTAAACTCTTTTAAATTAAGCAACATATACTTGGTGCGTTGTGAATAAGTTATACTTATTTATAACGATCTTGTTCAAGTAGCCATGATCTAGAAAATGTAATACAATTTTGTCTTATCTTAGCTTCTATGCAGATGGAGAATTCTACTTGTTTTAATATAATTATCGGCATTACATTTTCCTTTATTAACGCTGCAATGGCTTGTTCGATACTTACTCTCATTTGTGCCGTAACTTAGCCGAGTCAACTCGACTCCAAAAGCTCCCTAACGACTCTTACCAACATCCCCCATAAGACTTGGTAAGAACTTAGGATTTCTTAAACGTAGCTTTTACATAGAGTAAATCAACATAACTACCTCTTAACTTCTAAGAGTAGACGAAATCATGAAATACTACTACATGTATATTTCATACATAGAATCATGCCAAAGGAAGGAAGAGGTTCACATACCTCACAACGATTATCGACAATTAGCAAAATGCTCCGAAGTACTTCAACCTTGATAGCTTATTCCATCCTTCAAGTAGAATCCGCTATACTTAGTACTTCAACCTAAAATGGCCATAATACGTCCATTAACCTCTAGCTTCGAACGTAGAATATTCTAAGTGCTAAGTCACTAAATTCTACGGAAAATCGGACAACACTTCCTTTGTTTCTACATACTTTGCCACCTTTTTCAAGGCCGAATACAATAACCAAACACGCCACATTTAAGGCCCAACAGTTCAGCTAACCAAAGGGGATTACACGCCTTAACAGGACGTGTAAAATTCTGCCCCACAAATTAATACGAAACTAGTCCATAATACAATGCCATTTTCGGCCAAAAGGTGCAACAACTTATCAAACTTTCCAATTCCTTTTAAATCCAAGTTCTTAGGTCAACATGTTATATAGTCAAAAACAACTTCAACAACTACAATTTCCTTCTTTATATAACATATGACAACTTAACTAGTAACCAACTTGCATTAAAATCTTAAGGGCTAACATACTAGTTTTCGGATTAGGGTTCCAACAATCAATACACTTATCAAACTTCATACTAAATACCCCATGCTTGCTAATATCCATAGCTACAACAATAAGTAATCTTAATTACTAAAACGACAAGAATTATACCTTTACAAGCCCTTAATCTTTCCAAGATTCAAAGTCGCTCCTTAGCAATTCTTAGCTCATTTCCTTATGTTCCAATCCTCTCCAAGCACTCCTTAGAAGCCTATGAAGAACCCATCTTCAAGTCCCAACTTCAAAGTTGAAGAACCCCTTAAGTTTCGCCATGACTAACGTGAAAACGCTGCGTTTTCGAAATCTTTCTATTGAGATATCCTTACAATACCCCTAGGGACCTTGGGTTTAAGTCTTGTGAATAAAGGATCACAAACTAAAATTTTTGTGTGGGAAAATTATTGAACCCGTGAGCTTCCTAAGAGAACAAGAAAATGTTGAAATAATTCTAAGTGTTTGAAGACTTGGTCTTGCACTAGTTATGCTTATATAACACATTGGAGGGCTAAGACTTAAACAAATGGGTGGCTAAGATGAAAATCACATGGATTAAGCACAAGTGGCAAGTTGACTTGGTCAACAAACTCAAGCTAGCAAGACTTATCTTCCAAGATGGTCAATGACCATTATACCCTTGCAAATTTTCGTCCAAGGTCAAGTGTGGGGGTGCCACGTGTCGCCCTCTCATTCGTCCATAAAATTCTGTAACCCTCGTGGGCCCCACAAAAATGTAAAATTCCTCGGGTGGGCCCCACGTGACCAAATCCGTAAAAATAAATTTCCATAATGATAATAAGTTCCATACTTCTTCAATTAATGCATTTTGAGAATCCAATTCTCCTCAACGAACATTTTTCCTTTCCGACGTTCGGAAGATTTTCCGTCGGAAAAACAATTCTTCCTTTCGTACTAATTTCCAAGTCTTGATTCCTTACGTACATTCTCTTAAACATGTCCTGTAGTTTCGGGGTGTAACAAAGAGTATTTACCTCGATAAGCCCAAAATTATCCAAGTTTAAATGTCGGTCCTGAGCAACGTTTAGCTCCTACTCTGGGTGCTCCAACCCGCTCCAAACAACCCTTAGAATTTCTACGCAACTTCTTCTTAATACTTCAACCGGCTATGAAGCTTTTCTTAGGGTTTCGTTTTGTGACTGAAGGAAGTATAATAGTATTTCTGGGCTTTTAGTATAGGTGTAACCTTGGAATACTACAAGGTATTTGGGCCAAGGTATTTTGGAATAGCAACAATACTTGGAGAATACTTTTCTACCAAGGGGGGGGGGTATTTTACGAAAACAACTAGGTAGGGGGGGGGTATTCGGCCGAAGCCTTCTCAAGGGGGGGAGGGGTGATTTGGACGAGAGCTTTAAGAGGGAGGGAGAGGGATTTCAAGACTTGGAAATTTCTCAAGTGTGGATGAAATAAGTCTTGCATTAGAGGGGTATTTATAGGCCAACCAATGGCCAAGATCAAGACAAGTGGTGGGCAAGTGGAGGGTCAAGATTTGGACATGTGTTTGTGGGTCCCACTTGCTCATCAACTACACAAAATATCCTACCAACTCCTTGACCAAAAAAAGGCATAAAAAACGTGCAAGGAATTCCCACTTGGCCGTCCACTTGAGGGTGACAAGTGTCACCCTCTCGTTGGTCCAAAATATTTCATCTCTCAGAAAAATCCGCAAAAATTATAAATGTTGCAACCGTATTTTTCCCTTCGCAAAGTCCGGAAAACGTTTCGTCGGAAAACGATTCTTTTTGCTAGTTGTGCACAAATTTCGCCACTTTGCCTACTTAAGGCTTAAACTTTTGTACGTACGCCCTTACATACATACTCTGGAAATACGGGGTATAACATTCTCCCCTCCTTAGAAACATTCGTCCCGAATGTTCCTTCTCAAGACAGATAATTATAAAGTTCCTCTCAGCACATGTTCACTTCTTTCCTTACTCGTCGTACTTTTCTCGAACACTTGAACTCTTTCTAGAATACGTACCATACTTCAGTAATCACTTCAGTTTCCAAAACTTTGGAGTCACCACCTCCAAACTTGGTCATCTTACTAGCCTCAATCTCCCTTAAGGCCATTCCCGGCCTTCACGATCCGATTCTGGTCGAACATATCCACGAACTCATACGATGGTTACCTAAACTTGGGCCTAGCACCCTCGTGACCCTACCACCTGGCGGGACCACCTCGAACTGACCCCACCACAATACAGGCCGCGGGTTGACCCGCAATCGGTACTCAACCCGACCCGCTATCGCGCCAAACACTTGTTCTCCTGATCCGGAACAATCTTACCTATTCAAGTCCTGAAGGCTACCACTTTCATCTTACACAACCCATGGAATTATCCCACAATACATTTATACGCATACCAAGTATTTTGACAAAGACTAACCGTAAAATCTTTTATTCAAGTCGGCCTTACATCTAAGGTCTCAACGTGTAATATTCTAAGGTTCATACCTCCCCCGTCCCCATACTTATTCTTTCAACTAACCATGTCTCTAAACCACAATATACAAAATGCTATCTATACATAGTACTCAACATATAATCATCGTATCACGCATGCAAAACTCTAGAGGGTTAAGGATATACCTGAAAAGGTAGGCGGTTCAAAGGACCGCTAAAACTGGGAACTTCCACCGCGACCTCGCTGGCTGCCGTGTATGAACATCCCGCCTAGCTATGGAAGGTGAAGAACCCGCAATCGATCTCATAGTCAGGCTATCCTACCAGCTATACTCGGCCTGATGGGCTCTCGCCAAATGGCCTGCTGGCCGCAAGCATAACAATCTCCCAAATTAGTACGACATTCTCCCTTATGAAGTTTTCACAACCCGCCACACGAGACAAGTGGTGACCTTATCTGGCGAGCATTCCTACTCACGAAAACTGAAACACGGGAGCCACGACCGCTCTCGAATATCCCAAACGCCCCAAGATCGCGAGGACCGCTCAGATCGCGAGGCGCATAACTAGTTCGCTGCCAGGCGGTCCGCCTCGAAAGTCGCCAAAAGACCCCGCCTCCGCCTCTTCGTTGATCTTGGTCATTCCGCCGACCTCTCCGCCTCACACCCAAGTGCATAAGTCGCATGCGGCAATGTCCATGCCCACCAAGAGCTACACCAACAAGCCTCGCCAAGTAGTCATCTATCCGGTGACGTAGCGGTGCACTCGTCCTCCATATCGCTACTAACGCGGACATACTGAGCCAATTAGTCGAACTCCACATTGTACTCCCGAACTGACGCCCGCTCGCTCAACACTAAAAATCTGTACGCCGAGCCCTCCTTGTCCGTGAGGCAAGAAATGTGCAAGAAATGCCTCCGAACTCGCCCCAAATAGCTGAGGCACATGCTCCCCGACAACTCCCACGAATCAAACCGCCGATCGCAGTATCACGCGGCCGATGTGAACCTAAGACCACCGACTCGGTCTCAAGCCTTGATCACTCTACGATCCGTCAGAATCGTCGATGAACTCTCGCGGATCATCCTCGTGCCTCGATCCATAAAACACCGTGGTGAACTCGTAAAGTCCCGCAGCCTCAAACTATTCGCTTCGTGAACTACGGCATTGTACCGCCAGGATTCAGTTTTATCCTCGTGCCTTGCCACTATCTCCGCCAATAATCGGGCCATCTCCTTGTAACCCATCTCCTCGCTCCAGCCGTGGACGGAGGCTCAGTCCGTGGTCTCGCAGCCATCGCGCGCTCTAAACTCTATCGGGCGTGGCGTGCAAAACTCGCCGTCAAGCACTATCTCGTCTTCGATCGCTGCGCTTCATACTCCTCTCAGATCCTACCAGCTTCTACCGCTTGCCCATCTGGGCCCGGGTTGCCTTGCGCGGAGGCATAACTGGTAAAAACGAAATGCGTCAGAGGGGTCCAACTTATAACACAGCTCTAAGGCACGATCTCAGAATGAGAAGAATGGAAACCAATCCTAAATGTCCTGCAGCCTCCTGATTATAGATGTGGTGCACAACACACCGATAATCAAGACTCTACTAGACACGGTCTGTAGACACTTTCCGAGGATTAACTGCTCTGATACCACTTTTGTCACGACCCGAACCCGGGCCCGTTATTGGTGCCTTACCCTGGGCACCCTAGTGATACAACATCAGAGAAAATCAGCGGAAATAAAAACTTAAAAATGAAACAAGATATATGATAAGAACAGGATAACCAAAACGGTCACCTTCCAATAAAATATATATACAAATCTTTCAAACCGAACAGTTTAATCCTTTTTACAAACCCTGCCCACAACAGTACTACGTACGTTAAATTCTTTTTAAAAGATTCATTTCTTTTACAAAGGTCACCCGATGCCCGTATTATAAAAATAGAGTGACTATCCTTTTTAAGTAAACAACTTCCATACTTTCCTTTTTAAACCAAAACACTTCTCCTTTTTAAAATCAAGTTACAACATTCTTTTCCAAAGTTCAAGTTTGCCTAATTTTAAATATTCACGTCTCTTATTTTCGAAAGATTTCATAGTTCATAGTCTTAATCATTTAATAACGTAATTCTCTTTTAAAACAATTTGAGCAACATATGCCTTATGTGTGAGTAGGTTATTCTTGTTTATACCAATCTTATTAAAGCAGCCATGATCTAGGAAATGTAGTACAATTTTGTCTTATCTTAGCTTCTATGCAGATGGAGGTTTCTACTGGTTTTAATATAATTACTTATTTGTCAATACATTTTCCTTTATTAACGCTGCAGTGGTTCGTTCGATTCTTATTCTCATTTCCGAAATCAGTAAAACATTATTCTTTAAAAACCAAGCACTCATTACTCACGAATGAGGTTTCACACTTCTTAACAACCTTCATATTAATTCATTTAAGTCAAGTCTCTTATCTTTTAAGTCTCTTAATTAATAAACCATTCTTTTATCTTTCTTAAGTCGTTATACCTAACTTCCCATAAAGCTAGTAAAACTCTTAAGCTTTTAAAACCAAGTATTACTCTTCTTTCAAAAACGATTCTTAATTCTTTTGAAATACTTCAAGATTCTTATCATTTAAAACTCAAGTCAAAAGACATCGAAGTAAAACCATGTTCAGTTAACACACGTACGTCTACCGTACTATATATATTCTTTTAAAATATCATGCTCAAGAGTATAGGAAGAATCACATACCTCGCGACGATTTATCGACTATTAGCAAATAGCTCCAAAGTACTGTAATCCTGCTAGCCTTTTCCACCCTTCGAGTAGAATATGCTACTCGCAGTACTTCAACCTATATCGGTAATAAGTCTATCAATGTCTAGACTATTCTGTAAAATATTTCTAGATACAGATTCCTTTATTCTACGGAAAATTGGGCAGCACTTCCCTACCCGTTAAGCTACACAAGTCTCATCAGAAATACAGTCCTATGTAAGTACAGTTTAATCTTCTTCTTTAATATCCTTCTATTACAGTTCAATTCTCTTCTGTAATATCCTTCTATGTATCTTATATACATTTCTATACAACTACAGTATGTAATTTCCAATTACAATATAAGGACAAAAGTATTTACCTCGATAAGCCCAAAATTATCCAAGTTTAAATGTCGGTCCTGAGCAACGTTTAGCTCCTACTCTGGGTGCTCCAACCCGCTCCAAACAACCCTTAGAATTTCTACGCAACTTCTTCTTAATACTTCAACCGGCTATAAAGATTTTCTTAGGGTTTCGTTTTGTGACTGAAGGAAGTATAATAGTATTTCTGGGCTTTTAGTATAGGTGTAACCTTGGAATACTACAAGGTATTTGGGCCAAGGTACTTTGGAATAGTAACAATACTTGGAGAATACTTTTCTACCAAGGGGGGGGGGGTATTTTACGAAAACAACTAGGTAGGGGGGGGGGGGTATTCGGCCGAAGCCTTCTCAAGGGCGGGGGGGGTATTTTACGAAAACAACTAGGTAGGGGGGGGGGGTATTCGGCCGAAGCCTTCTCAAGGGGGGGAGGGGTGATTTGGACGAGAGCTTTAAGAGGGAGGGAGAGGGATTTCAAGACTTGGAAATTTCTCAAGTGTGGATGAAATAAGTCTTGCATTAGAGGGGTATTTATAGGCCAACCAATGGCCAAGATCAAGACAAGTGGTGGGCAAGTGGAGGGTCAAGATTTGGACATGTGTTTGTGGGTCCCACTTGCTCATCAACTACACAAAATATCCTACCAACTCCTTGACCAAAAAAAGGCATAAAAAACGTGCAAGGAATTCCTACTTGGCCGTCCACTTGAGGGTGACAAGTGTCACCCTCTCGTTGGTCCAAAATATTTCATCTCTCGGAAAAATCCGCAAAAATTATAAATGTTGCAACCGTATTTTTCCCTTCGCAAAGTCCGGAAAACGTTTCGTCGGAAAACGATTCTTTTTGCTAGTTGTGCACAAATTTCGCCACTTTGCCTACTTAAGGCTTAAACTTTTGTACGTACGCCCTTACATACATACTCTGGAAATACGGGGTATAACATTCTCCCCTCCTTAGAAAGGGACGCATGCCCTCAAAGTCACTACTCAAATATAACTATGGGTCTCACGCCCATAATATCAACCATGCCCGTGGAATCCTTCCTCACTGCCGGCAGTCCATGATATAATATAACACCAATAGGCATACATGAACACCAAGTCCCACCTGTGTCCTAAAAACTGTACGGGCCAAGTAGGAAAACTATTATACCCCGTATTTCCAGAGTATGTACGTGAGGGCGTACGTACAAAAGTTCAACCCTAAAGTTAAGGCTTAGGACGAAATTTGGGCACAACTCACGAAACGAATGGTTTTCCGACGAAACGTTTTCCAAAACTTGCGTAGGAAAAATTACGGCTATGTCATTTATAATTTTTGCGGATTTTTCCGAGAGATGAAATATTTTGGACCAACGAGAGGGTGACACTTGTCACCCTCATATGGACGGCAAAGAGGCCACGGATGGGACGATTTTAGGGCCTAAAACAAGGGTCAATTTTTGTGCGTGATTTGGGGAGTAGCGGTAGGGGGGACTTGTGCAAATCCTCACCAGCCACTTGCCCGCCACGCGCCCTCAGCTTGGCCCTGAAAGCCCTATAAATACCCCCTTTGTTGAAGAATTCTTCATCCACAAAATAATCGTCCAAGTCTCAAAGCCCCCATTCTCCCATAAGAGGTCTCGTCCAAGCCTCACTCCCCACTCCTAAAGTGCTAAAGCCAAACACCCTCTCCTCCCCTTCCTGTAGTCTCGGCAAGCCTCCCCATCTTGGAAGCCCTAGCCAAACACTACCCCCTCTTGGTAGAAATACTCTCCAAGTATTACATTATCCCCAAAATACCTTAGCTAATCCCTTTATAGTATTTCCAAAGTTATCTCTATACGTAGAGTCCTAAATACTATCTTATATCCATTAGTCACTAAACGAAACCCTAGGGAAACTTCATAGTAGGTTGAAGTAGAAAGTAGAAGTTGTGTAGAAACTTCTAAGGGTTTCTTGGAGCGGATTGGAGCGCATGACAGAGCTAAGCCTTGCTCAGATCGACTTATATCTTGGATAATTTTGGGTTATCGAGGTAAATAATAATCTTATCCTTCATCGTAATTAGAGATTGCATCTCGTAGAAGTATAGAAATAAGTATAAAATACATAGAAGGATATTAAAGAAGAGTATTGAACCGTAATCACATCGTAAGTATTAAAGAAGATTAAATCAGATTTACATGGGATTGTATTTATGAGACTTGAGTAGCTTAACGGCAGGGAAGTGCTGCCCGATTTTCCGTAGAATAGAGAACCCTCCGCTTAGATTATCCTACGAGTAGTCTAGACGTTGATAGGCGTATTTGACTATTATAGGTTGATACTCTGCAGCGACATATTCGACTTGGCGTGGATTTCGAGAAGGTATGTGATTCTTCCTATACCCTGAGCATGATATTTTAAAGTATATATATAGTACGTAGACGCGTCGTGTTAACCGAACATGGTTTTACTTGAGTCTAATAATAAGAATCTTGAAGTATTTCAAAAGAATTAAGAATCGTTTTGAAAGAAGAGTAATACTTGGTTTAAAAGCTTAAGAGTTATACCACTTTATGGGAGTTAGGTATAACGACTTAAGAATGATAAAAGGAACGGTTTACTTATTTGTTTATGAAAGTCTTGTATTGATTTCGAAAAGTATAGTAAGATGCTTTGATAAGTAACCATGTTATGATGCTACGTGTGTTAGTGTCTTGTGTTGTTGTAAGGGGTTATTCTTGTTGTGCTTACGTTGTTAAACGTTAAGACTGTTGTACTGTTATTATATCACATACCCCATTGACTTGTTATACCAAGGGCTTGACACCCTTGATGCGGGTCTATACGTCCTATGCGGTCTGAGTGACTATGCGAGTCGCGGAGTTCGATTGATCATTCGGTGTATTATCCGTCGCGGCGAGTGCCTTATGCGATCGTGTGACTATGCGGTCTATGTGACTATGCCGATTGCGGAGTCGAGTTGTCACGACCGCCCGGTTCGCGGATCGTGCCTTACCCGCACCCAAGTAGTCATACATCGAGTAATCGGAATATAAAAACAAGACAGAAACAATATGAAAAGAGAACCGCTTTATACGAGAAAAGTTGCTTTCGGCATATATATATATCCAAAGTTTGGCGCTACATCCCAACTGCATAATAGACTACTGCACTTAAGGAAGTAGACAACTATGGAGGACAGGGCCCCGCCATACCACGAATGTACATATATCTACAACACAGGAGAACCATACCAAAAGTCGAGCCTCGGAGAAGATGGAGCTCACGACACCAAAGTAGATCCTAAGGATGTGGATCTAGCACTGCTTCCCTTACTGCGGCATGAACGCACTTCGGCGAGGTCAAGATAACAGTACCAAGTATGTGAAGCTGTAAAATATCAAGTAAAATCAAAGTATTTAAAACCATTTGCAAATACAACCAGCCTAATCGCATAGTGCCACAACATAAACAAGAGCAAAATAGATATAATGTAATCGGGTCTTTTCTAGGCCGCGAATGATCGGGCAAGGCCAATCGCCCATATAGTATCATTATGCGTGCCTAATCTCGACTTCCCGCACCGCATAGGTCACACATGCACCGCATGAGGTATTCTCAGACGGTAGCTAACCCCTGCATTCTCCTCGACTCCCGCACCGCATAGTCTCATAGACCGCATAGTCACATTGCATCGCATAGGGCATCCCGCGACGGATAAAACACCGGAATGATCAATCTCGGAACTCCCGCAGCCCGCATAGTCACACAGACCGCATAGCCGTATAGACCCGCATCGGGTGGCAAGCCCTGTATAACAAGTCGAGGGTATGTGATATAATAACAAGATAACGGTCTTAACGTTTAACAACGTAAGCACAACAAGAATGACCCCCTTACACAACATCACAAGACACTAACACACGTAGCATCATAACATGTTTTCCTATCAACCATCTTACTACACTTTGCAGAAGTCAATACAAGATTTTCATAAACAATAAGTAAAACCGTTCCTTTTATCTTTCTTAAGTCGTTATACCTAACTTCCCATAAAGCTAGTATAACTCTTAAGCCTTCTGTTTAAAAATCAAGTATTACTCTTCTTTCAAAAATGATTCATAATTCTTTTGAAATACTTCAAGGTTCTTATTATTTAGACTCAAGTCGAAAGACGTCAAGTAAAACCATGTTCAGTTAACACACGTACGTCTACCATACTATATATATATATTTAAAATATCATGCTCAAGAGGATAGGAAGAATCACATACCTCCTCGGCGAAATCCACCTGCCAAGTCGAATATGTCGCGCACAGAGTATCAACCTATAATAGGCAAATATGTTTATCAACGTCTAGACTACTCAGAAACATGCTTCTAAGCAGAGGGTTCTCTATTCTACGGAAAATCAGCAAGATTTCCCTACCCACAAACTACTCAAGTTCATCAGATACAGTCCTATGTAAGTACAGTTCAATTCTTCTTCTTCTATACCCTTCTACTGGGATTTCAGTTCAATTCTATTCTTTAATATCCTTCTATATCTTATACTCAAGTCTTAACTATTCTTATATGTAATATCCAATTACAATAGAAGGACAAGAGTATTTACCTCGTTAAGCCCAAAATTATCCAAGTTAAATGTCGATCCTGAGCAAGGTTTAGCTCCTATTTGCACGCTCCGATAGCTCCAAGAAGCTCTTAGAAGTTTCTAAACAACTTCTACTCAAATACTATAAGGGATTTGGGGCTAGGGTATTTTGGAATAGTAACTACACTAGAAGGCAACCTTCTACAACAAAGGGTGGTATTCGGCGAAGCCTCATGAAGGGGGAAGAGGACTTGACGAGAGCAACTAAGGGGGAGGGAGTTTTTGAGACTTAGAGAATGAGGAGTGGATGAAGAAGTCTTCACTCAAGGGGGGTATTTATAGAACACTCAAGGGACAAGATCAAAACAAATGGAAGGTGGAGATTATGATCCAAGTGAAAGATGAGGTCTTCCAACCAAGTGTCTCCCACAACATTTGGACATATGTCCACCACAATATTGGAACACTTGCTCACCACAACAAAGAGCCATGTGGACTCCACTAACACACCAAAACCGTCCACCCCACCTACTCCCACTCACACAAAATCAACTTGCAAGACTTGACCAATTGACTTGTCCACTAGCCTCACCCAATTCGTCCAACCTAAGCCAACTAAGGGTGACACATGTCGCCCTCCCATTGGTCCAAAATATTTCGTCTCTCGGAAAAATCCGTAATCGGTTAAAATATTAAAAACGTAGAATTTCCTTCACAAGGTTCGGAATCTTTTCCGTCGAAAGCTTACAATTTCATTCTTAACCTAATTAGGGTTTGTACAAACGTACGTACGTCCTCACGTACATACTCCGGAAATACGGGGTATAACATTCTCCCCTCCTTAGAAACATTCGTCCCGAATGTTCCTTCTCAAGACAGATAACGATATAGGTCCTCACAACTAAAACAATTTGCAAATGCCACACATGGCCACAATACAACACTTAAGCATATATGGTAATTGAAATTAACAAGTAGGAAAGTAAGTTACCCGAGGTGGGAATAGGTAGGTACCTCCGCCTCATGTCCTCCTCGCCTTCCCACGCCATCTCCTCCCGAGCTCGTTCCGCCACAAGACTTTGACGAAGCCACGCCCCGTCCGCAGACGCTTAACTGACGATCGATTATCGCTATGGAATCTCCTCATACGATAACCCTCACACTGGACATCGTCAATCGGGTGTACCTAGATGGATCCCCGATACATCTCTCAAAGATAGAAACATGGAAACCGGATGCATCGCCTCCGGATCGGACGGCAGATCCAACTCAGAGCGACCTTGCCCACCTCGCGGACAACTGATAAGGCCCGATGTACCTTGGGTTGAGCTTCCTTTCCCGCCAAATCTCATCACACCTTCATGGGTGACACCTTCAGAAAACCCAATCATCAACATCAAACTCGGATGCCGACGACGATGATCTGCATACGACTTCGCCGACTCGAGTCATTAATAGCCGCCTCGGATAAGCTTCACCTTATCCATCGCCACTGAACTGTGTCTGGTCCCACTAATCGCACTCGCCATTATCGAACCAGCCTTATCGCGATCCGCACTTCCTCCCATACAAGGCCTCATAAGGCGTCATTCGAATACCGGAGTGGTAGCTATCATTATAAGCAAACTCAACTAGAGGCAAATGATCCTCCCATACCTCAAGTCAATAACACGGCTCGCACATATCCTCAAGAGTGCGGATAGTGCGCTTCGCCTGTCTGCATGCGAGGATGGAATGCAAGACTGTGCTCACTGGCCCCTAAACCCTTCCGGAAAGACCTCCGAAGTTAGCCGTAAACCGGGCTCCTCATGCGATATGATAGAAATAGGGACTATGCGGTCGACGATCTCTGATGTAAAGTCTAGCATAATCCTCAACCAAAAGTCGTCCCGACGGAAGAAAGTGGGCTGATTTTGTCACCTGTCGATGATAACCGGATAGAATCATGCTTCCTCCGAGTGCGAGGTAATCCTATGATAAAGTCCATGTTGATCACCTCCCACTTCCGTGTCGGATCTCTATCGTGCGCAACAAACCACTAGGCCTCCGGTGCTCTACCTTCACCGCCGACAACACGCACCGAGCCACAAACTCGCAACGCCCTCTTCAAGACATCCCACCAATACACCGACCGAGGTCGTGGTACATCTTTGTCGACCACGATGGATAGAGTAACGCCGCCGTGTGCTTCCCCAGAACCCGCCGCCAAGTCCTCGCAATGTCCGGAACACACAACCTACCTCGAACCTTAGCACCCCATCAGGTGCTACCTCAAAAGGACCCTTCCCCTCACGAAGAGTCGTATCACGATACCGCGTCAAAACCGGATCCTCAAACTGTTGCCTCTTCACCTCCTCGACGATGGAAGACTCGGCAACCTCTCGAACTCGAACCCCACTGCTATCAGAATCAATCAATCGGACTCCAAGGCTCGCTAATCGATGTAAATCGCGAACCATGCCTCCTCTCGCAAAGACATCCGATAGACTCCCATCGACCTACGACTAAGCGCATTCGCCACAACATTGGCCTTCCCGTGGGTACAGGATATCGACATCATAATCCTTAAGCAACTCTAACCACCGCCTCTCGCCGTAAGTTCACTCTCCTCGGTGAAGATATACCGAGGCTCTTGTGGTGCGTGTAAATATCCACATGAACTCCATACAAATAGTGCCTCCAAATCTTGGCGTGAATCACCGCGCCAATTCCAAATCATGGGGGGTAGTTCCTCTCATGCTTCTTAAGCCGCTTCGGACGCGTATGCTATAACCTTGCCTGCTGCATCAACACACATCCCAACCCAATGCCCGACGATCACAATACACGACATAGCCGCTGGACCTCCGGAAGAGTAAGAACGGGCGGTCGTCGCCTCCTTTAGCAACCGGAAACCTCGCCACAAGCATCACCATCAAACTTAGCCGCTTACGAGTCACCGAGTCAATGGTGCAGAGATAGAAGCAAACTTCTCCACGAACCGCCGATAATAACCTGCGAGGCCCGTAAAATCGCGCACCTCGCGGAGTAGTAGGTCAGGCCAACTCCTCGACGCTCGATCTTGGCCGTATCCACCGAATACCATCGGCCACAATATGCCCAAGAAAAGCCACCGGTCAACGAACTCACATTTCAAAACTTGGCGTAACCGCTGGTCTGGAGAACTCTCAAATGCTCCGCTCCCGCTCGGAGCGAGAATAAACCAAGATGTCATCGATGAATACTATCACAAATGTATCCAAAAATGGTTTGAACACTCGGTTCATCAAATCCATAAAAACTGTCGGAGCATTGGTCAAACCGAACGACATAACCCTAAACTCATAGTGTTCGCACGTCCGAATGCGATCCAGGGGACATCCGCCTCTCTGACTCGTACCTGATGATAGCCCGATCGCAGATCAATATTGGAGAAACATCTTGCACCCTGTAGCTGGTCGAACAAATCATCAATCCTGGGAAGGGGGTATCTGTTCTTAATGGTCACCTTGTTCAGCTGCCTGTAATCAACGCACATGCGCAGCGTCCCATCCTTCTTCATCAAGAAAAATACCGGAGCTCACCACGTAGAAACACTAGTTAAGATGAAGACCTTCTCCAGCAAATCTCTCAGTTGGTCCATCAACTCTCTCAACTCGCAGTGCCATTACGTATGGCGAGAATGGAAATAGCCGAGTGTCCGCAAAGACATCGATACAAAACTCTATCTCCCTCAAGGTACTTTCTATTTTATGCCAACAAGTTCGGGTTTTTATCCCCAAAGTACTTCATGCATTATCTCTTTAAAAAGATCATGTTTCTTTCACAAGAGTCACACGATACCCGTAGTATTAAAAAATAGAGTGACTATCTTTTTAAGTAAACCAAAACAATTTCCCTTTTTAAAGACAAGTAACAACCTTCTTTTCTAAAAGTTCAAGTTTGCCTAAGTTCAATTACTCGAGTCTCTTATTTTCGTAGTTCATAGTCTTAATCACTTAATAATATAATTCACGTTTAAAACAATTTGAGAAACATATGCCTTATGTGTGAGTAGGTTATTCTTGTTCATAACAATCTTATTAAAGCAACCATGATCTAGGAAATGTAATATCATTTTGTCTCATCTTAGCTTCTATGCAGATGGAGGTTTCTACTGGTTTTAATAATACTTAATTAGTCAATACATTTCCCTTTATTAGCGCTGCAGTGGTTTGTTCGATACTTATTCTCATTTCCGAAATCAATATAAGGCGTTCATAAACAATTATGTAAACCGTTCCTTTTATCTCTCTTAAGTCGTTATACCTAACTTCCCATAAAGCTAGTATAATTCTTAAGCTTTTAAAACCAAGTATTATTCTTCTTTAAAAAACGATTCTTAATTCTTTTGAAATACTTCAAGATTCTTATTATTTAGACTCAAGTCAAAAGACATCGCAGTAAAACCACGTTCAGTTAACACACGTACGTCTACCGTACTATATATATTCTTTTAAAATATCATGCTCAAGAGGATAGGAAGAATCACATACCTCGCGACGATTATCGACAAATAGCAAAACGCTCCACCGCTTATAACCCGCTTAGCCTTGTCCACCTTCAAGTAGAACATGCTACTCGCAGTAACTTTCAACCTATAAAGGCCATATACGTCTATCAACGTCTAGACTACTCGTAGAATATTCTGCGGGGTTCTCTATTCTACGGAAAATCGGGCAAAGACTTCCTACCCGTTAAACTACACAAGTCTCATCAGAATACAAATCCATGTAAGTACAGTTCAATCTTCTTCTTTAATATTCTTCTGATGTGATTTCAGTTCAATTCTCTTTTCTTATACCATCCTTCTATATATCTTATACTCATTTCTATACAACTACAGTATGTAATTTCCACTTACAATAGAAGGACAAGAGTATTTACCTCGATAAGCCCAAAATTATCCAAGATTTAATGTCGATCCTGAGCAACGTTTAGCTCCTACTCTGGGCGCTCCAACCCGCTCCAAACAACCCTTAGAAGTTCTACGCAACTTCTTCTTAATACTTCAACCAATGATGAAGATTTTCCTTAGGGTTTCGTTTTGTGACTGAATGGAAGTATAGTAGTATTTCTGGGCTTTTTGTATAGGGGTAACCTTGGAATACTACAAGGTATTTGGGCCAAGGTATTTTGGAATAGTAACAATACTTGGAGAATACTTTTCTACCAAGTGGGGGTATTTCACGAGAACAACTAGGAAAAAGGGGGATGTTTCGCCAAGGCTTCACAAAGGAGGGGGTGTTTGCTAGCTCTACTAGGAAGGGGGGGAGGCTTGGACGAAAACTACAACTAAGAGGGGGAGGATTTTAAGACTTGGAAAATGTTTGTGGATGAAGAAGTCTTCAACTAAGGGGGGTATTTATAGGCCAACCAATGGCCAAGATTAAGGCAAGTGGAGGGCAAGTGGAGGGTGGGGATTTGGGCAAGTGTACCTTATCCATCTACCACAAAAATATCCTACCTAATCCTTGACCAAAAATGTGCCAAGAATGCCCACAATGCCGTCCACTTGAGGGTGACACTTGTCACCCTCTCGTTGGTCCAAAATATTTCATCTCTCGAAAAAATCCGCAAAAATAATAAATGTCGCAACCGTAATTTTCCCTTCGCAAGGTTCGGAAAACGTTTCGTCGGAAAACAATTCTTTTCGGGGGTTGTGCACAACTTTTTCGTCCCTTGCCTAACTTAAGGCTTAAACTTTTATACGTACGCCCTCACGTACATACTCTGGAAATACGGGGTATAACACTTGTGGAGTCCAATCTCCCACCTGTGAGCTGCGGGGGTATGTAATGGGTATGATGGGACGAATATCTCACTCGCTGCTGAGGCTGCTCGTCCATAAACTCACCGGGATAACCAACCGGTCTAGCCCTCTTACGCAGATCTCCGCTACCGCCCTCTACTGTGACACCGCTTGCATCGCCGAATAACCTCCTGCTGATGAAACTGTAGCACCGCTATCTTGGTCAATAACATAACGGCTTCCCTCATGACCCTATAGTCTTCTACTAACTGAGAAAATGGAGGCTCTGGTGGTGGGGCCTCAAAACCTGGCGCAAAAGAACTCGCCATCATGAACAACATCCCAGATACCACAGGCATAAACCCTATCAACTCTCTGAGTCTGACTAGTAGCTCCTGCTACTCCTTTGCCCTTCAGGCATCAGTTCTCCTCGAGACATACCAGAACACAAAAATACGTCAGAGAGGAATTATCTTACTAACACAGCTCTATGGCACGATCTTAGAGTGAGAAGAATAGAAACCAACTCCTAAATGTCCTGTAGCCTCCTGTTTATGGGTGTGGCGCGCAACACACCGATAATCAAGACTCTACTAGACACGGTCTGTAGACATTCCGAGGACTGACTGCTCTGATACCACTCTATCACACCCCGAACCCCGGGCCCGTGACTGGTGCCCTACCTGGGCACCCTTCTACCTTAACAACACAAGTAAACTGCGGAATTTAAATAACACCTCATTTGTTTTTTCAAAACCAACATACGTACAAGGGCAAAGCCGACAAGGCTGCCATATAATATACATAATAAAAAGACAATACACCGTACATGAGTCCAATCCCACATATGAATACAGACCTCTAAGAGTTATCTTGAACTATGACGGACAAGGCCCCGCTGTACCCATAATCGTACAAAAGCACATCAAGGATCTATACCAAAAAGATAAACTCACGAGCAGAGGGAGCTATCCAAAACTCGAAAGGCGGTCCTACACTGCAGATCACCAAATCAGTACCTAAACTCATGCAGATGAACGCGGCCTCGGAGGTCAAGACGAAGAATGTACCAAGTATGAAATAAGAATATCAGAAAGAAATCATAAGATCTATACAAAGCAGAGACATGTATGATATCCAAACTACGAGACACAATACATAAGCAATCATATCAAGTCGTGGACGCATGCCTCAAAGTCACTACTCAAATATAACTATGGGTCTCACGCCCATAATATCAACCATGCCGTGGAATCCTTCCTCACCGCCAGCATCCATGATATAATATAACACCAATAGGCATACATGAACACCAAGTCCCACTGTGTCCTAAAAATCAGACGCCAAGTAGGAAAACGAACCACGGATCCACTGCATCATAAAACCGACGGGCAAGACGAAAGCAACTACGAGATTCACTGCGTCATCAATCGACGGGGAAAGTACGAAGCTAATCGTTATACCCGTAGTTGCGGTATGTATGTGAGGATGTACGCAGAGTACGCGTAAAATTTTGAAAAGAAAGAAAGATGTGAGTTTTCACGGAAAAGTTTCCGTTATTTGTGAAGAAAAAGGTTCGTTAATGGGAATTGGATTCCCGATTTGGTATTTGGACTTCATAGATTATATTAGAATTTTGAGATTTTATTTTGGAAATGGTCACGTGGGCCCACGGAGAAATTTACTGCCAGGGCCCGCTTTGTTTTGAGATTTCGGATTGTGGATATTTTTCGAAAGACGTTTTATGAGGGCCAATAGGAGGGTGACACGTGTCACCCCGCCAGGTGGCTTGGCCGGTTACATTTGGCACAACACCCGTTAGAGTCGTTTTCGACTAAACGTTTACGTTACTTGCGAAGGAAAATTCCGCTATGTCGCTTTGTATTTTTGCAGATTTTTCCGAGAGACTAACCTTTTGGACCAACGGGAGGTGACACTTGTCACCCTATCGACGGCCGAGTGGACTCGCTGGTTGGCTCGCCGATCGCCCTCAAGTGTGCCTTGTTTGGTGCATTGTTTTGTGGAGTGTTTTGTGGAGTAGGGTTTAGGTGCACTTGGCTTAATCTTGCCCTTACACTTGCTATACACTTGGAAGGATCTTGCCCTCGTTGGCCTTGGTTTTGCTATAAATACCCCCTGTGAAGACTTCATCCATTCCAAAACTTCCAAGTCTTGAAACCCTCTCCCCTTTGTGAGCTCTTAGCCGAGAGCCTCCTCTCCCCTTTTCGTGTGGCCTTGGCCGGGGGTTCCTCCCCTTTGTGGTGCTACATGGGTACCCCTAGCCTAGTTGTTTTCGTATAATACCCCTTTGTGGTATAGAAATACTCCCTAGTATTGTTATAATGCCCAAAATACCTTAGCCTTGTACCTTGTAGTATTCCAAAGATACCTCTTTACGTAGAGTCAGAAATACTACCTTTTGTCCTTTTAGTCTCAAACCGAAACCCTAAGGAAATCTTCATAGTTGGTTGAAGTATTTGAGTAGAAGTTGGTTAGAACTTCTAAGGGTTGTTTGGAGTGGTTTGAGCGCACTGAGTGGAGCTAAACCTTGCTCAGATCGACATTATAACTTGGATAATTTTGGGCTTGTCGAGGTAATTATCTTGTCCTCTATTGTAATTGGAAATTACATGTTTGTTAGAATATATAGTTGAAGTATACTATATATGGAACTATACTTAGTATTCGCAATGTCTTTTGACTTAAGCTCAAGAATAAAGAATCGAATCGAATTGTATTTACATAGATCAGACGCAAAGAGACTTGTGTAGTATTGTACACGCCAGGTTAGGCGTGTAAACCCCCGGTTGGCTTGTAGCGGCCTCGATAGAGAGGAGATTTACGCTACATGTGTGAGGGCCGCCAATTTTCTATAGTAAGATAGAAACTTGTGTTTTGGGGTTAATAGACGTTTGTGACCTTTATAGGTGAAAGACCGAGAATAGCGTATTCTACTCGAGAGTGGAAAGGGCTAGCGGTTGTAGTACTGGAGCATTTTGCTTATTGTCGATAAATCGTCGCGAGGTATGTGAACCTCTTCCTATCTTTTCTAGCATGATTGTTGTGGAACTATGTAGTACGGTAGACGCATACGTGCTAAGTGATTTGGTTGGTTTAAAACATAGGGTGTTATAATAGCTTTATGGGAAGTTAGTTATAACGACCTTATGTAAGTGAAAATGGTTTATTGATGTAAGTTAAGAGACTTGATCTTATAAGATAAGAGACTTAACTTATTTGTTTTAATGTGAATGTTTGTGTGAAACCTCATTCGTGAGTAATGAGTACTTGGTTTTATTTAATGGGATAATGTTTCCGATTTGAAATCGTAATGTATCGACAGCACCACTGCGGCGTTAACAAAGGAAAATGTATTGAATAATGATGTATCGTATTAAAACCAGTAGAAACCTCCATCCGCATAGAAACTAAGATGAGACAAAATGATATTACATTTTCTAGATCATGGTCACGTAATAAGAATGTTGTAAACAAGAATAACCTACTCTCACGAGACATATATTACTCAATTGTTCTAAAAAGGAATCAGTGATTAAGTTTATGAACTATGAAACCATTTGAAAATGGAAAGCTTGAGTAATCAAACTAGGCAACCTGGAACTTAGGAAAAGAATGTTGCTACTTGATTTTGAAAAGGAATGTGGGTTTGTCATTCTAATACTACTGCATCGGGTGACTTTTATAAAGGTAATGGATCTCTTTAAAAGAACTTAACGTATGTAGTACTTTGGGGTTAAAACCCGACTTTGGCATAAAATGAAAGTACTTTGAGTTGTGTGAAACTTGCCTATGCTTGTTGTTGTGAAACTTGCCTATGCTTGTTGTTGTGAAACTTGCCTATGCTTGTGATGATAGCCTTTATTGTACAAGCGTTGTGTTTTCGTATTACCGTCTCGATAGGTCGGTTGATCGTTGAGAACTTACTTGGACGCGCTTGCAGCGACGGAGAAATTCCACGCACGCCTCGCTGATAGTATTATTGTTGTTAATCGCTTTGGACATACCGACACGATGCGTAGCGCATCGCGTATGCTTCCATTTTGGTTAAGGTCTTGTGGTTAATCGCTTTGGATATATCGACACGACGCGAGCGCACGTATGTTTCCATTTTGATTATCGCCTTGTGATTTCCTTTTCGACATATCGACACGATGCGTAGCGCACGGGTATCGTCCATTTGGAAAGTTGTCTTATTGTTTCCTTGGACATACCGACACGACGCGTAGCGCACGTATGCTTCCATCCGATTGCCGTCTTGTTGTTGAGGTCACGTGGACATGCTACACCGGCGCACTAATTCCGGGGCATGTGGCTATGTGACATTGGTATTATTGCCGCATCATGGACATGTCTACACCGTCGCAAGATTCCGGGCACGCGCCATGATGCGAACTCGATTGATGTTGGCGCGAGACCCATAGTTATATCGAGTGATGATCGCTTTATGTTGTGGAATCGTAGTTTGGTTATCATACATGTCTCCCGCTTTATATAGACTAGTATGATTTCATTTACGTGATTGCATGCCACATACTTGGTACTGTTATCGACCTCCTTCGGGCCGAGCGATAAAGAGGCGAGCTCTACCACGAATGCACCAACCGTGGCTCTCCGTATGGCACATCCCCGAGAAGCGGCCGTAGGCATGCCTCGTGGATCGCAGCAGCCGGTACCATTTGTCGGGTCGCCGAGCAAGGCTCGCGACAAAGTTACAAAAGTGGTATCGCAGCGGTTAATCCTCGGAAAGTGTCTACGCATCGTGTCAGTAGAGTCTTGATTATCGATGTGTTGTGCACCACATCTATAATCGTGAGGTCGCAGGACATTTAGGATTGGTTTCATTCTTCTCATTCCGAGATCGTGCCTTAGAGTCGTGTTGTAAGTTGGACCCTCCGACGTATCTCGCTTTTACGATTATGCCTCCGCGCAGGCAACCAGAGCCCGAAGGGCAAGGCAGCCGAGGGTGCCGCTAGTGAGATACTGAGGAGTACGAGGGCGCAGCCCGGCCAAGACTGAGACAAGCTTCCGACGGCGAGTTTCGCGACGCCGCCAAAGACCAAAGAGTTTAAAGCCGCAGCAGGGTCGCCGAGACTACAAGACCGAGTCTCCGTCCCACACCTGAGCGGGGAGATGGGTCAAGCGAGATGGCCCGATTATTGGCCGTGGTCGTGGCCGATATGAGGATAGGCCGGACGCAGCAGCCCAGCCCAAAGAGCACCAGTGGTTCACCCCGAGCGATAGTTTGAGGCTACGGACTTTACGAGTTGTAGCCCGCGAGTTTTACGTCGAGGCACGAGGATGATCCGCAGGAGTTCATCCGGCGATAGCCGATCACGCGGTGATCAAGGCTTCAGAGACCGAGTCTGCGACCTTTGTTCGTGATCGGCCGCGTGATACCGCACGATTGGTTTGATTCACGGGAGCTTTCCGGGAGAGCATGCACTCGCAGATGGGATGAGTTTTCGGGCTTTCTCACGCACTTCTTGCCTCCATGTACGGCGAGGGCACGCCGGCGATTTTTGTTCTCGAGGCAGAGGCGATCGTTAGGGAGTACAAGGTCGAGTTCTATTCTTTGGCTCGCTATGTACCTGCGCTAGTTGCAGAGATGGAGGAGAGGGTGCATCGCAACCTCACCGGGCTAGATGATTATAGGGCGGAGTCTTGTGCGGTGTTTCTCTTCACCGGCATGGACATTGCCCGCATGCAGCTCATGCACTAGGATGTGAGGCACGAGGGTAAGGAATGACCGGATCGCCAGAAGAGGCCGTGACGGGCAGGTCCTTTGGTGACTTTCGAGGCGGACCGCCAAAGAAGAAAGAAGTTATATACCCCCACCAAGACAGAGTGGTCCTCCACCGCCTTCGAGGAGCGGTCGTGGCTCCAAGGGTTCAGATTTTCGAGAGCAGGGTGTTAACGGTGAAGCCACCCCTACCTCGTTGTGACTGCGGGTAGACTCCATTTTGGAGAGTGTCGTGCTAGATTGGGAGTTTGTTTTGCATGCGGCCAGCGGGCCATTTTGCAGGAACTGTCCGACCAAGGGAAGCGGATGTTACGACTCACCTTCAGATTTGTGGCTGGTTCATCACCTTCATACTATGCGCCTGCAGGCGTGCCTATGATTAGAGTGAGCGGTAGCTTCGTATATCCTTAACCTCTAGAGTTTTGGTATGCTTGTTATGATGATCTCATTATTGTGCTATGTACGGATAGCATTGTGATATGTGTGAGTTAGAAACATGCTTAGTTGGGAGGATACGTATGGGGCATGGTAAGTGTGAACCTTAGACTATGTCACGACCGAGACCTTGTGGGTAAGGTCGTCTTGAGTTAAAGATTTATTTTTGACCCTTATCGAGTAGTAGTATACGTGGGATTTATTTGTGTGATAAGTCCGTGGTAGTGTGAGATGGAAGTGGTAGCTTTCATGACGTGAATTAGTAAGATTGTTCGGATCGGGAACAACAGTTTGCGCGGTTGGGTCGGGTTGAGGACCATTTATGGGTCAACCCAGAACCCGTTTGGGCGGGTCGATTCTGGTGGTCCCGCCAGTGGTAGGGTCACGAGGATGCTAGGCCCAAGTTTGTATGACCATCGTATGAGTTTGTGGATGTGTTCGACCAGAATCGTTCGCACGCCGAATGGCCTTGGGGATATTACGGCTAGTAAGATGACCAAGTTCGAGGTAGTGACTCGCAGATTTTCGAAGCAAGTAATGATCAAGTATGGTACGACCGGGAGAGTTCAAGTGTTCGAGAAGGGCACGACGAGTAAGGAAAGAAGAGACGTGTGTTATTTCGTACCAAACCGTGGCGCTGACAACTTGTTAGAGGAACTTCATCGATATCCGTCTTGAGAAGGAACATTCGACGAATGTTTCGGCGAGGAGAATGTTATACCAGTAGTTGCAGGTATGTATGTGAGGATGTACGCACGAGAGTACCAGTAAAAATTTTGAAAAGAAAGAAAGATGTGAGTTTTCACGAAAAGTTTCCTGTTATTTGTGAAGAAAAAGGTTCGTTAATGGGAATTGATTCCCAGATTTGGTATTTGGACTTCATAGATTATATTAGAATTTTGAGATTTTATTTTCGGAATGGTCACGTGGGCCCACGGAGAAATTTACTGGTTTGGGGCCCGCTTTGTTTTTGAGATTTCGGTATTGTGGATATTTTTCGAAAGACGCTTTATGAGGGCCAACAGAGGGTGACACGTGTCACCCCGCCAGGTGGCTCGGCCGGTTACATTTGTGCACAACACCTTGCTAGAGTCGTTTTCGACTAAACGCTTTACGTTACTTGCGAAGGAAAATTCCGCTATGTCGCTTTGTATTTTTATGGATTTTTCCGAGAGACGGAACCTTTTGGACCAACGGAGGGTGACACTTGTCACCCTCATCGACGGCTTTGGAGGGACTGGTCGCTGGGTTGGCTCGCCGATCGCCCTCAAGTGCCTTGTTTGGTGCATTGTTTTGTGGAGTGTTTTGTGGAGTAGGTTTAGGGTGCACTTGGCTTAATCTTGCCCTTACACTTGCTATACACTTGGAAGGATCTTGGCCCTCGTTGCCTTTGGTTTTGCTATAAATACCCCAAGTGTGAAGACTTCATCCATTCCAAAACTTCCAAGTCTTGAAACCCTCTCCTCCCCTTTGCGAGCTCTTAGCCGAGAGCCTCCTCTCCCTTTTCGTGTGGCCTTTGGCCGAGGGTTCCTCCCCCCTTTGTGGTGCTAGCCATGGGTACCCCCAGCCTAGTTGTTTTAGTGATAATACCCTTTGTGGTATAGAAATACTCCCTAGTATTGTTATAATGCCCAAAATACCTTAGCCTTGTACCTTGTAGTATTCCAAAGATACCTCTTTACGTAGAGTCCGAAATACTACCTTTTGTCCTTTTTAGTCTCAAACCGAAACCCTAAGGAAATCTTCATAGTTGGTCAAGATTTGAGTAGAAGTGGTTAGAACTTCTAAGGTTGTTTGGAGTGGTTGAGCGCACGAGTGGAGCTAAACCTTGCTCAGATCGACATTATAACTTGGATAATTTTGGGCTTGTCGAGGTAATTATCTTGTCCTCTATTGTAATTGGAAATTACATGTTTGTTAGAATATATAGTTGAAGTATACTATATATGGAACTATACTTAGTATTCGCAATGTCTTTTGACTTAAGCCCAAGAATAAAGAATCGAATCGAATCAGATTTACATAGATCAGATTGCAAAGAGACTTGTGTAGTATTGTACACGCCCGGTTAGACGTGTAAACCCCCGTCAGTTGGTAGCCTACCGATAGAGGAGATTTACGCTGTCATGTGTGAGGTGCCGAATTTTCTGTAGTAAGATAGAAACTTGTGTTTTGGGGTTAATAGACGTTTGACCTTTATAGTGAAAGATCGAGAATAGCGTATTCTACTCGAGTAGAAAGGGCTAGCGAGGTTGTAGTACTTGGAGCATTTTGCTTATTGTCGATAAATCGTCGCGAGGTATGTGAACCTCTTCCTATCTTTTCTAGCATGATTGTTGTGAACTATGTAGTACGGTAGACGCATACGTGCTAAGTGATTTGGTTGGTTTAAAACATAGGGTGTTATAATAGCTTTATGGGAAGTTAGTTATAACGACCTTATGTAAGTGAAAATGGTTTACTGATGTAAGAAGTTAAGAGACTTGATCTTATAAGATAAGAGACTTAACTTATTTGTTTTAATGTGAATGTTTGTGAAACCTCATTCGTGAGTAATGAGTACTTGGTTTTATTTAATGGGATAATGTTTTACCGATTTGGAAATCGAACGTATCGACAGCACCATCGCAGCGTTAACAAAGGAAAATGTATTGAATAATGATGTATCGTATTAAAACCAAGTAGAAACCTCCATCCGCATAGAAACTAAGATGAGACAAAATGATATTACATTTTCTAGATCATGGTCATTGTAATAAGAATGTTGTAAACAAGAATAACCTACTCTCACGAGAGACATATATTACTCAATTGTTCTAAAAAGGAATCAAGTGATTAAGTTTATGAACTATGAAACCATTTGAAAATGGAAAGCTTGAGTAATCAAACTAGGCAACCGAACTTAGGAAAAGAATGTTGCTACTTGATTTTGAAAAGGAATGTGGGTTTGTCATTCTAATACTACGTATCGGGTGACTTTTATAAAGGTAATGGATCTCTTTAAAAGAACTTAACGATGTAGTACTTTGGGGTTAAAACCCGACTTTGGCATAAAATGAAAGTACTTTGAGTTGTGTGAAACTTGCCTATGCTTGTTGTTGTGAAACTTGCCTATGCTTGTTGTTGTGAAACTTGCCTATGCCGTGATGATAGCCTTTATTGTACAAGCGTTGTGTTTACGCGTGTTACCGCGCCTCTCGATAGATTCGGTTGATCGTTGAGAACTTACTTGGACGCGTCGGCAGTGACGAGAAATTCCACCGCACGCTCGCTGATAGTATTATTGTTGTTAATCGCTTTGGACATACTGACACGATGCGTAGCGCATCGTATGCTTCCATTTTGGTTAAGGTCTTGTGGTTAATCGCTTTGGATATATCGACACGATGCGTAGCGCACGTATGTTTCCATTTTGATTATCGCCAGTGATTTCCCTTTGGACATACTGACACGATGCGTAGCGCACGGGTATGCGCCCATTTGGAAAGTTGTCTTATTGTTTCCCTTTGGACATACTGACACGATGCGTAGCGCACGGGTATGCTTCCATCCGATTGCCGCTCTGTTGTTGAGGTCATATGGACATGTCTACACCGATGCAATTCCGGGCATGTGGCCACGTGACATTGGTATTATTGTTGCATCATGGACATGTCTACACCGATGCTGATTCCGGGCACGCGCCGTGATGCGAACTCGATTGATGTTGTGGGCGTGAGACCCATAGTTATATTGGAGTGATGATCGCTTTATGTTGTGAATCGTAGTTTGGTTATCATACATGTCTCGCTTTATATAGACTAGTATGATTTCATTTACGATTGCATGGTTTCACATACTTGGTACTGTAATCGACCTCCTTGGCCGCTCATGCCGCAGTAGAGGTACATCGGCCGTAGATCCTCGCCATAGATCACAAGCCAACAGATTCAAGCCCGTTTCTCCGAGGCTTATCTTTTGTGCAGTGTTCCACGAGTTGTAGGTTCTTGTACATTCAGTGGGTATGGCGGGCCTCCCCGTCATAGTCATCAGATATCTTAGAGGTCCTGTAATCTGCTGTGGCGGGGTTGTAAAAGGATTAAACTGCTCGTGTTTTATGTATATACCAAGGCAATCGCTTTGGTTGGCCTGTTTATTTATTATATCTTTTGTTAAATGACTCATGTTTTATGTTCCGCTGATTTTCTCGATGTATGTATCACTAGGGTGCCCGGTAAGGCACGAACGCCCCTGAACGGTCGTTACACTAACTACCGAATCCACTGTCGTCACGAGATATGACCGGCAAAGCGAAGCTATCTACCGGAGTCTACCGTACCAAATCAGGCAATAGACCGACGGGCAACGGTAAAGCCAACTACGAGATCCACTGCAACAATCGACGGGGCAAGTACGAAAGCTAACTACGATACTGACTGCTAAAATCTCATGGAGGGCGAATCCATGGAATAAAATATCCCACGTGGTCGCATGCCCCGGAATCCCACATCGTATAAGCATGACCATGGGGTAATACAAACAAATCCGGGAATCTAACCCGCCTCCTGGTCATATGCCCCGGAATCCCACATCGATAAGCATGTCCAAGGAGTAATACAAATAATGAAAGCATACCCGTGGAATCCCACATCACTGTCGGTACGTCCAAGTAAACTTACAACAAGACATACTTCTCCAACCGAGTCGCGGCAACGTGATAAAACATCATACTTGCACTCAAAGGCTATCACCAGCACACATAGGCAAGTTCATAAAATCTTTAGACTTTCATTTTATAAACTCAAGGTACTTATAGAATAATTCTCAATTAAACAAGCCAAAGTACTTATCAAGGCACACATAGAATAATTCTCAATTAAACAAGCCAAAGTACTTATCAAGGCACACATAGAATAATTCTCAATTAAACAAGCCAAAGTACTACGTACGTACATTCCTTTCAAAAGACTCATTTTTATGTAAAACCCCAAGATACTAACACCCGTAGTATCAAGGTGTGTCTATTTTTCAAAGTAAGTTACTACACTTTTAGAAACTCATTTCAAAGCTTAAACCAAGTAACTTCAAATTTTCACAATCTAGGCAACTTATGCCCATTAATCAAAATAGACAACTTTCTTAACCTTCCATAAAACCGTTATAACCAACTTCCCATAAAGCCGTTATAACCCTTTATGGTTTTAGACCAATTCATTCCTTTTTTATATCCAAGAGACTTACACTATTAAAACCAAGTATCACATACTTACAAATCAAGTTTCTTAACTTTCAAAATACTTCAAGTCTCTTAATATTTAGAAAACAAGTTTCTTCTACTTAAATCATGTCATTTATCCTCTTTTAAAACAATTAAGTAAATCACTCCTTTGACTCCCCTAAGGTAATTATAACGACCCTTAGGTTTTGGAACTAAGGCACTAGCCAAAAGGTTTGGAAACCACTTCCTTTTCAAGACTCTATGTACTTTAAGTAAAATACTTTCACTTATAAGAATCCAAATGTCACACCCCGAACCCCGGGCCCGTGACTGGTGCCCTACCTGGGCACCCTTCTACCTTAACAACTAAGTAAACTGCGGAAATTAAATAACACCCTTTTTTTTTTAAAACCAACATACGTGCAAGGGCAAAGCCGACAAGGCTGCCATAATATACATAACAAAAGACACTACACCGTACATGAGTCCAATCCCACATATGAATATTGCACTTAAGAGTTATATCGAACTATGACGGACAAGGCCCCGCTGCACCCATAATCGCATAAAAGCACATCAAGGAACTTATACCAAAAAAGATAAACTCCCAACGTATGAGCTATCCAAAACTCGAAAGGTGGTCCTACACCTGCCGCTCACCAAACAGCGTACCTAAACCTGCGCAGATTTAACGCACCCGGGCGAGGTCAAGACGAAGAATGTACCAAGTATGTGAAACAAGATGATCGTAATAAAATCATAACTTAAACAAAACAGAGACATGTATGATAGCCAACCTACAGATACAATACATAAGCAAGTTATATCAAGTCGTGACGCATGCCTCAAAGTCACTATTCAAATATAACTATGGGTCTCACGCCCATAACATCAATCATGCCCGTGGAATCCTTCCTTACTGCCGGCAGTACATGATATAATATAACACCAATAAGCATATCCAAGGAGTATCCCTCGTGGTCGCATGCCCCGGAATCCCACATCGTATAAGCATGACCATGGGGTATACAAACAACCGAATCAAACCCGCCGTGGTCACATGCCGCCTAATCCCACATCGTATAAGATGTCCAGCGAGTATCCTCGTGGTCGCACGCCCAAGATCCCACATCGTATAAGCATTACCAAAGGTTATCACTCGCTGTCGCCTGCCCAAGCATCCCACATCGTATAATCATGAACATAGGGTAACACAAACAACTCCGGGAATCTAAACCGACTCCTGGTCACATGCCCCTAATCCCACATCGTATAAAGATGTCCGCGAGTATCCTCGTGGTCGCATACCCCGGCATCCCACATCGTATAAGCATGACCATAAGGTAACACAAATAATGGAAGCATACCCGTGGAATCCCACCTCACCGCTTGTGACGCCCAAGTAAACTTATAACAAGGCAAACACTTCCAACCGAGAGTCGCGGCAACATAATAAAACATAATACTTGCACTCAAAGGCTATCACCAGCACATATAGACAATTCTCAATTAATCAAGCCAAAGTACTTATCAAGGCACACATAGAATAATTCTCAATTAATCAAGCCAAAGTACTTATCAAGGCATACCTAGAATAATTCTCAATTAAACAAGCCAAAGTACTACGTACATTCTTTTTCAAAGACTCCTTTTTATGTAAACCCCAAGATACTAACACCCGTAGTATCAATGTATGTCTATTTTTCAAAGTAAGATACTATACTTTTAGGAAACTCATTTCAAAGCTTGAAATCAAGTAACTTCAAATTTTTTACAAACTAGGCAAATTATGCCCATTAATCAAAATAGACAACTTTCTTAACCTTCCATAAAGCCGTTATAACCAACTTCCCATAAAGCCGTTATAACCCTTTATGGTTTTAGACCAATTCATTCCTTTTTTATATCCAAGAGACTTACACTATTAAAACCAAGTATCACATACTTACAAATCAAGTTTCTTAACTTTCAAAATACTTCAAGTCTCTTAATATTTAGAAAACAAGTTTCTTCTACTTTTAAACCTCAAGTAACTCACACCTTCAAAACAAGTTACTTCTCTTAAATCATGTCATTTCTCCTCTTTTTAAAACAATTAAGTAAATCACTCCTTTGACTCCCCTAAAGTCATTATAATGACCTTTAGGTTTTGGAACTAAGGAACTAGCCAAAAGGTTTGGAAATCACTTCCTTTTCAAGACTCTATGTACTTTGAGTAAAATACTTTCACTTTTAAGAATCCAACTTCACTAAGGCAATGGATTATACAACTTACAATTTAAACATCAAAGTACAATCAAGGAAGTACCTAGAACAAATTCTACTTTAGGCAATCCAAATACAACCAAGGAATGGATCATTTAAGGAGTAGGACATACTTTCTTTATCTTAAGGAATCATGCTAGAAGAGGAGATAGTTCACATACCTTTTCGGCTAAATCCACAAGCTAAGCCGAATACGCCGTACGTAGAAGTGTCAACCTATAATGGCCACAACAAGACTATCAACTTCTAGTCTCTAACGTAGAATAATACTAAGTATACGGTCTCTAATTCTGCGGAAAATCGGGCAGCACTTCCTTTGTTTCTACTCACTTTGCCACCTTTTTCAAGGCCGAATACAATAACCAACACGCCACATTTAAGGCTCAAAACAACAACCAAACAAAGGGGATTACACGCCTTACTATACGTGTAAAATTCCGCCCCACAATTCATACGAAGTAGTTTAATGCTCACTAGCCACTCTCGGCCAACTTACATAACCACAATTCAAAGTCTTTTCCAATTCTTTTCCAATTCCAAGTTCTAAGGTCTAACATGTTATATAGTCATGAACAACTTCAACAACTACAATTTCCTTCTTTAAACAACATGCGACAACTTAAACTAATAATCGACTTGAATTGTAATCTTAAAGCTAAACATGCTAGTTTTCGGATTAGGGTTCCAATAGTCAATATACTTATCAAACTTCATACTATATAACTCATGCTTGCTAAAATCCACAACTACAATGATAAGTAATCTTAACTAATAAAACGACAAGATTATACCTTTATAAGCCCTTAAAAATTCCAAGATTCAAAGTCGCGCCTTAGCAAATTCTTAGCTCATTTCCTTATGTTCCAATCCGCTTCAAGCACTCCTTATAAGCCTATGAAGAACCCATCTTCAAGTTCCAACTTCAAAGTTGAAGAACTCCTTAAGTTTCCGCCTTGCGACTAATATGAAAACACCGTTTTTCCGAAATATTTCTATTGAGATATCCTTACAACACTCTTAGGAACCTTGGGTTTAAGTCTTGTGGCTAATGGATCAAAACTACAAAATTTTCTTGTTGGAAATAGCCCAAACCCGAGAGCACTTATGCTAGCACAAAGTGTTTGTGAAATTTTTCTAACTCTTCAAGACCTTGTCTTGCTACTAGTATGTATATATAACACATTGGAGGGTCTAGACTTAAACAAATGGGTGGCTAAGATGAGTTTCACTAGGATCAAGCCCATGTGGACAAGTTGACTTTGGTCAAATATATCAAGCATTGAAGACTTATCTTCCAAGATGGTCAATGACCATTTTACCCCTTACTAATTCGACCAAGACCACATGTAGGGGTGCCACGTGTCACCCTCTCATTCGTCCATAAAATTCCGTAACCCTCGTGGGCCCCACAAAACGTAAAATTCCTCGGGTGGGCCCCACGTGACCAAATCCGTAAAAGTAAATTTCCGAAATGTTAATAAGTTCCATACTCTTCAAATAATGCATTTTGAGAATCCAATTCTCAACAACGAACATTTTTCCTTTCCGACGTCCGGAAGATTTTCCGTCGGAAAAACAATTCTTCCTTTCGTACTAATTTCCAAGTCTTGATTCCTTACATACCTTCTCTTATACATGTCCTGAACTTATGGGATGTAACATTCTTCCCCCTTTAGAAACATTCGTCCCCGAATGTTCTTAGTCGGTTGTCAAGCTATACAAACTCTGGCATAAACTCTATACTATGCCTATCAATCAAAACTGCACAGGACCAACGATGCCATACATGGCCACCACAACATACGTAAACATATCAATGGACCTTCCGTCCGCGACCCCTTCTCACAAAACTCGAAGGTTACTGTTATACCCCGTATTTCCAGAGTATGTACGTGAGGGCGTACGTATAAAAGTTTAAGCCTTAAGTAGGCAAAGGGACGAAATTTGTGCACAACTAGCGAAAAGAATTGTTTTCCGACGAAACGTTTTCCAAACTTTGCGAGGGGAAAATTACGGTTGCGACATTTATTATTTTTGCGGATTTTTCCGAGAGATGAAATATTTTGGACCAACGAGAGGGCGACACTTGTCACCCTCAAGTGGGCGGTCTTGTGGCCGATGGTGTGCACGTTTTGTGCCATGTTTTGTGGCCTAAACCATGGGTCAATGTTTGGAGTGAATTGAGGAGTAGATGGCTTGGGGGCACTTGGGCAAATCCTCACCCTCCACTTGCCCACCACTTGTATTGATCTTGGTCATTGATTTCCCTATAAATACCCCCCTTTGTTGAAGACTTCTTCATCCACAAACATTTTCTAAGTCTTGAAAAGCCCTCTCCCCCTTAGTGTAGCTCTCGTCCAAAGAGCTCCCCCTCCCCCTTGAGAAGGCCTTGGCCGAAACAACCCCCCCCCCCTTGCCTAGTTGTTCTCGTAAAATACCCCCCCTTGGTAGAAAAATACTCTCCAAGTATTGTTACTATTCCAAAATACCTAGGACCAAATACCTTCTAGTATTCCCAGGTTACCCCTATACTAAAAGCCCGTAAATACTATTATACTTCCTTGATACAAAACGAAACCCTAAGGAAAATCTTCACAGTTGGTTGAAGTATTAAGAAGAAGTGCGTAGAACTTCTAAGGGTTGTTTGGAGCGGGTTGAGCGCCAGAGTAGGAGCTAAACGTTGCTCAGGATCGACATTTAAACTTGGATAATTTTGGGCTTATCGAGGTAAATACTCTTGTCCTTATATTGTAATTGGAAATTACATACTGTAGTAGTATAGAAATGAATATAAGACTCATAGAAGGATATTACAGAAGAGAATTGAACTGTAATAGAAGGATATTACAGAAAAGAATTGAACTGAAATCGCATCAGAAGAATATTAAAGAAGAAGATTAAATCAGACTTACATAGATCGTATTTACTGATGACTTGTGTAGCTTAACGGTAGGAAGTGCGCCAATTTTCTGTAGAATAGAGAACCCTCTGCTTAGAATATTCTACAGAGTAGTCTAGACGTTGATAGACGTATATGCCTTTATAGGTTGAAAGTTCTGCGAGTAGCATGTTATACTTGAAAGGTGGACAAGGCTAGCCGGGTTATAGCGGTGGAGCATTTTGCTAATAGTCGATAATCGTCGCGAGGTATGTGATTCTTCCTATCCTCTTGAGCATGATATTTTAAAAGAATATATATAGTACGGTAGACGTACGTGTGTTAACTGAACGTGGTTTTACTGCGATGTCTTTTGACTTGAGTCTAATAATAAGAATCTTGAAGTATTTCAAAAGAATTAAGAATCATTTTTTTTGAAAGAAGAGTAATACTTGGTTTTAAAAGCTTAAGAGTTATACTAGCTTTATGGGAAGTTAGGTATAACGACTTAAGAGAGATAAAAAGAATGGTTTACTGATTTTAGAAGTTAAGAGACTTGATCTTAAAAGATAAGAGACTTGACTTAATATGAATTTTGTTAAAAAGTGTGAAACCTCATTCGTGAGTAATGAGTACTTGGTTTTTAAAAGGAATAATGTTTTACTGATTTCGGAAATCAGAATAAGTATCGAACAAACCACTGCAGCGTTAATAAAGGGAAATGTTTTGACTAATTAAGTATTATTAAAACCAGTAGAAACCTCCATCTGCATAGAAGCTAAGATGAGACAAAATGATATTACATTTCCTAGATCATGGCTGCTTTATTAAGATTGTTATGAGCAGAATAACCTACTCACACCTAAGGCATATGTTCTGATTGTTTTAAAAGAGAATTATATTATTAAGTGATTAAAACTATGAACTACGAAACCTTTCGAAAATGAGAAACTTGAGCATTTGAAATTAGGCAAACTTGAACGTTTGAATAATAATGTTGTTACTTGATTTTACAAAGGGAAGTGTTTTGGTTTACTTAAAAAGATAGTCACTCTATTTTTATACTACGGGTATTGTGTGACTTTTGTGAAAGAAACGGATCTTTTAAAGAGTTAATGTATGAAGTACTTTGGGGATAAAAACCCGAACTTGTTAACATAAAGTAGAAAGTACCTTGTGTGAATAACTTGATTGTGTTGGTTTGTGATAGCCTTGTAATACTTTCTTGTTGATTTGATAAGTAAACATGTTTAGGATGCTACGTGTGTTAGTATCTTGTGATGTTTGTGTAAAGGGGTTTCCCTTGATTGTGCTTACGTTGTTTAACGATAAGCCGTTATGATAGTATTGTACCACTCACCTCTTGACATGATACCGGGGTTGTCGCCTCCACGCGGGTATACTCAGCGATGCGGGACTATGATTCGAGAATACCTCATGCGGGTCCAGGGGACCTATGCGGAGCTACGAGAGTTCCAGGTTAGTGTGCGGTCTTTATGGCCATGCGGTCTATGTGGCCATGCGGACTGCGAGTCCAGGACGATGCCGGGGAGTAGCTACCCCCGATGCGGGGAATACCTCATACGCCTTTATGTGTGGCCTATGCGAGTCGCGAAGTTCGAGATTAGACGCGCACATTTGATATTGCGGGCGAGTGGCGGCCGATCATGTGGCGGTCTAGACAGACCTCGTGATACAGTTTATGACTTTGTTGGTACTGTGGGTTTTAGTAGTCGGCTATGCCTTCGTACTTACCCCGTACGGTTTTATTATGACACAGGTGGGACCTGGTGTTCATGTGTCCTTCGAAGTCTCCAAACACACAAGCGCCGGTATAGTCTTCACTACTATACTTACGAAACCAATCATGTCATCAATGGTCATAGTATAACATACAATCTCAAACCAACAAGGAATCACCTCTAACATCACAAAAAGCTCACACCCAAGGTCTAAAGTATACTCCCTTCGCATCTTCACTTCACAAAAGAAATGATTACTTCCGTTCTCATAACACATTGTTCACTCCTCTTCTTACTCGTCGTACCTTTCTTGTATACCTGAACTCTTTCTATTACACGTACCACACTTCAGTCATTGCTTCAGTTTCCACAACCCTGGAGTTACTACCTCCACACTCGGTCATCTTACTAGTTCCAATTTTTCTTCTAAGGCCATTCCCGGCCTTCACGATTCGATTCAGGTCGAACACATCCACGAGCTCATACGATGGTTACCTAAACTTAGGCCTAACACTCTTGTGACCCTATCACATAGCGGGACCACCACAAATTGACCCCACCCTATTCCGGGCTGCGGGTTGACCCGCCATCTGGCCTCAACCCGACCCATTTCGCGCCAAACCTTGTTCCCCGATCCGGAACAATCTCACTAATCAAGTCAATAAAACCTAGTGGTCTTCTTAGCTCAACTATCCTCTTATAATTCACACCCCTCAGGGACTTATCACGCAATTATACCCCACGTATACTATGCACTCCAACAAAGGTCAAATCGCAAACAAAACTTTTACCCAAGACGGCCTCGCCTCTAAGGTCTCCACGTATAATATTCTAGGGCTCACAATCTCTATGTACCCAACTTCCCCTCTTACTAACCGGGCCTCTAATTCACAATTAACATAATACTTAGCACAGCATCACATCATCAATGCATACCAGTCTCTAGAGTGTAAAGGATATACGAAATCAAATAGGCGGTTCCAGGACCGCTAGAATCGAGCTTCCACCACGACCCGCTCGCTCGCCGGTGTATGAACACCTCGCTTAGCCGCCGAAGGTGAAGAACCCGCACAGATCCCGGCGCCGAGTCTCAACATCCGCGCTACCGGTCGGACAATTCTTCGCTAAATGGCCTGCCGCCGCATGTAAAACAAACTCTCGAATACCGCGACACTCCCCCGCATGGGTTTTACCACACTGGCCACACCGAGGTTGGGGTGGCTTCATCCGGCCAACACTCCCGCTTCAAAACTCAACCCGAGCCACGACCGCTCCTCAAGATCAGAGGACCACTCAGATGCGGGCGGAGGTGCATAACTAGTCTGCTGCTGCGGCGGTCCGCCTTGAAAGTTGTCAAAGGACCCTGCCGTCCTGGCCTTCTTCTGCTGGTATTGGTCAATCCGTCGGTCTCTCGTGCCTCACACTAGTGCGTGAGCTGCGTGCGGGCAATGTCCATGCCGGTGAGCGATACACGAACAAGACTACGCCAAGTAGTCATCAAGCCTGTGACGTAGCGGTGCACTCGTCCTCCATATTAGCTACTAACGCAGGACATATCGAGCCAACGAGTCGAACTCTACGTTGTACTCGAATCGTGCGTCCTCGCTCTCGGTCGTAAACACAGCGGCGTGCCTCTCCATCCGTGGAGGCAAGAAGTGATCGAGAAATGCCTCGAGAACTCGTCCCAAACGGTGAGGCGCATGCTCCCCGGGACAGCTCGCGAATCAAACGATCCGATCGCGGTATCACGCGGCCGACGCGAACCGAAAATCACGGACTCGGTCTCGGCCTTGATCACTCGCATGATCCTTCATGGAATCGACGGATGAACTCCTGCGGATCATCCTCGTGCCTCGACCCATAGAACTCGGGCGGGCTACAACTCGGAAAATCCGTAGCCTCAAACTATCCGATGGGGTGAACTCCGGCTCTTTGGGCCCCAGGCTGCTGCATCCGGCCTATCCTCATGTCGCGCGATCACGGCTAGTAATCGGGCCATCTCCTTGTAACCCATCTCCCTGCTCAGTGTGGGATGGAGGCTCGTGCAGTGGTCTCGCAGCCACCGCCGCGACTCTAAGCTTCGCTGTGGCGGCGTCAAAACTCGCCGTCAAGCACTATCTCAGTAATAACCGGCTGCGCCCTCGTACTCCTCTGTATCCTACTAGCGGCTCCTCGGCTGCCCGCCAGGCCGGGTTGCCTTGCGCGGAGGCATAGCTGGTAAAAACGAATAACGTCAGAGGGGTCCAACTTATAACACAGCTCTAAGGCACGATCTCAAAATGAGAAGAATGGAAACCAATCCTAAATGTCCTGCAGCCTCCTGATTATAGATGTGGTGCACAACACACCGATAATCAAGACTCTACTAGACACGGTCTGTAGACACTTTCCGAGGATTAACTGCTCTGATACCACTTTTGTCACGACCCGAACCGGGGCCCGTGACTGGTGCCTTACCCCGGGCACCCTAGTGATACAACATCAGAGAAAATTAGCGGAAATAAAAACATGAACATGAAACAAGATACATCATAAGAAAATAGGCCAACCAAAACGGTCGCCTTCATGTGTATATATAAAACCGAACAGTTACAATCCTTTACAACACCGCCTAGCGATTACTACAGACCTCTTAAGAATGTAATAACAACTATGACGGGACGGGGCCGCCATACCCCGAATGTACAAGAACCTACAACTCGGGAAACATACCAAAAGATAAGCCTCGAGAAACGGAGCTTCCCAATCTGTTGGCGAGATCCTATGGCGAGGATCCACAACCGATGTACCTCTACTGCGGCATGAACGCAGCCCGAAGTCGATCTGGCAACAGTACAGTATGTGGCGAAAATATCAGAATGAAATCACATTTCATCATTTTATAAAACCATTTGAAATAAATGTGATTATGTCAAGTAAGGGGCGACATCCCGAATAATCACTCACACATAACTATGGGTCTCACGCCCATAATATCACTCATGCCCGTGGAACTCATTCCTCACCGCGATACATGATGTAAAACAACACCCGTATGTGAACTCGAACACTAGATCTGCTGCGTCGTATCAAACCGTCGGGCGAGTAGAATCGCTCTATACGGATCCAAAAGCTAGTCATAAAACTTCACGGGCAAGTACGAAAGCTAATTACGGATCCAAAAGCTAGCCACGAATCGCCGAGGCAAGTACCAAAACTAACGCACTAGCCAACCGTCTCAAGAGATATGACCGAGGCAAGTATCTCAAGCTATCTACCAGAGGCTACCGATACACGAGAAATGACCAGAACAAGTATCTAAAGTGTGCCTGAACCACACGTACAAATCAAGCGTGATCGCCGTCGCTGCGGCAAGCTTCATGGATTAGCGGTCCATGGACTAACAATCTGAACCTCACGATGACCGCATGACCGGCATCTCACCCGGAAGTCATGGCCATGAAACCATCCTACGGGACGCGTGCGTGGAACATCCATCACGTCAGCATGTCCAAAGGAATAACAAGATGATAATCAAAGTGGACGCATACTCGTGGAAAATCCAACGTGTCAGTATGTCCAACAATCAATCAGATAACCGGCCCTCCCAGAGGGTCACGGTAGCACATCAACAAAACACTTGCACATCAAAGACTATCACGACAAGCATAGGCAAGTTCAACATACATACATTTTTATCAACAATCCGGGTTTCAAACCCAAAATACTACATACTTTCATTCTTTCAAAAAGACCTCTTTTTACGTAAAAGCCACATGATACTAATACTCGTAGTATTAAAACACGTTTCCCTTTTTAAACCAAATTACTACACCTTCAGAAAATCTTTATAAGATTTTTAAAATCAAGTACTCTATACTTTTTAAAACCAAGGGCTTTTCTTTTAAAACAACAACAAGTGTTCTTTTAAAACCCAAATAACTTTACTCTTTTCAAAGCAAGTAACCTATACTTAAATCAAGTTACTTCTCTTTTTCCAAAAAAAACAAGTCGTTATAAGTCAAGTCTCTTGTCTTTCAAGATCAAGTCTCTTAACTTTCAAAATCAAGTCGTTTTACAGTCAAAACCAAATCTTTCTTTTATTTTCATAAAGTCGTTATAACTAACTTCCCATAAAGCCATTATAACACTTTATGTTTTAAACAAACAAAATCCATTTCACACACGTACGTCTACCGTACTATATAGTTTACAACAATCATGCTCAAGAGTATAGGAAGAATCACATACCTTTTAGCTTAAGCCACAAGCCAAGTCAAGTATGTCGCGCGTAGAAGATCCACCTATAAAGGCCACAATATCTATCAATCTCTAGTTCTCTTCGTAGAATATTTAAGTAAACATTCTCGATTCTCTGAGAAAATTCGCGGCACCTCCCCGCGATCACATAAATCTCCTCCTAACTGTGCCATTACTGGCCAACAACTCAGGATTACACGCCTAACCTGACGTGTTCAATTCTGCTTCACAATAATACAACGATCTCGTAAATACATACATGTAAATACAGTTCAATTCTTTTCAGTACTCAATCAATATATAGTATACTCAACTATATATTACTACAACATGTAATTTCCAATTACAATAGGGGGACATAGATTATTTACCTCGATAAGCCCAAAATTATCCAAGATTAAAGTCGATCCTGAGCAACGTTTAGCTCCAACCCGCTCCAAGCGACCCTTAGAAGTTTCTAAACAACTTCTCTTAAAACTTCAACCAAGCTTATGAAGATTTTCTAGGGTTTCATTTTGCGACTTTTGGAATAAAGTAGTATTTCCGGGCTCCTAGTATTCAAACAACTTTGGAATACTACTAGGGATACTAGGCCAAGGTATTTGGTATTATACCACAATACCCAAAGTATTCTACACAAGGGGGAGAGGGGCGGACGAAACACCACAAAGAGGGAGGGAGTATTTTTGCCTTGAAAGGCTTTCAAGTGAGGATGAAATACTCTTCAACTTAAGGGGGTATATATAGAGGGTTCAAGGGTTAGGATCAAGCAAGGTGTGTGGTCAAGATTGGGCCATGTGTGTGTGGGTCCCACCACAACACATGGCCAACGAAATAGGCTACCAAGTGTCAAGGCCAAAATCGGCCAAGTGAGTAGGTGACAAGTGGCTAGCCACTTGTCACACCATTTCGGCCCACATGGCCACACAAGGGGGTGACACGTGTCGCCCCCCGATTCGTCCAAAATATTTCGTCTTCCGAAAATATCCAAAATGCCGGAAACCTCAAAAACAAAGCGGGCCCCACAAAATCGTAAATTTCTCCCGTGGGCCCCACGTGACCATTTCCGAAAATAAAACCTCAAAATTCTAATATAATCCAAGAAGTCCAAATACCAAATCTGGGAATCCAATTCCCATTAACGAACCTTTTTCTTCACAAAAACCGGAGACTTTTCCGTCGAAAAATCACATCTTTCTTTCTTTCCAAAATTTCTGTCGTATACTCGTACGTACGTCCTCACATACCTACCCTGGAACTACGGGGTATAACAGAAACACAATTCTTGCACAACAAAGGCTATCACAACAAGCATAGGCGAGTTACACAACAACAAGCATAGGAAAGTTCTACAACAACAAGCATAGGCAAGTTATACAACAACAAGCATAGGCAAGTTATACACAACTCAAGGTACTTCCATTTTATATCAAAGTCCGGGTTTTAACCCTAAAGTACTACGTACGTTAAATTCCTTTTAAAGAGACCCATTCCTTTTATAAAGGTCACCCGATACCCGTAGTATAGAAATAGAGTGACTCACATTTTTAGGTAAATCAAAACACTTTCCTTTTCAACAACATTTTTTCCCCTAAAGTTCCAGTTTGCCTAATTTCAATTACTCAGGTCTCTTTATTTTAGAAAAGTTTCATAGTTCATAGTCTTAATCATTTAAGAATATAATTCTCTTTTAAACAATCTGAGAAACATATGTCTTATATGAGTGTAGGTTATTCTTGTTCATAATCAATCTTATTAAGCAGCCATGATCTAGGAAATGTAATTTTGTCTCATCTTAGCTTCTATGCAGATGGAGGTTTCTACTGGTTTTAATAATATTTTTTTTTATTCAATACATTTTCCTTTATTAACGCTGCAGTGGTTTGTCGATACTCATTCTGATTTCCGAAATCAGTAAAACGTTATTCCCTTTTAAAAACCAAGTACTCATTACTCACGAATGAGGTTTCACACAAACATCCATATTAAGTCAAGTCTCTTATCTTTTAAGATTAAGTCTCTTAACTTCTAAAAATCAGTAAACCATTCTATTTATCTCTCTTAAGACGTTATACCTAACTTCCCATAAAGCTAGTATAACTCTTATGTTTTCAAAACCAAGTATTACTCTTCTTTCCAAAAAAAAAGGTTTCTTAATATTCAGGCTTAAGTCAAAAGACATTGCCGTACAACTACGTTCAGTTAACACACGTACGTCTACCGTACTATATATACTTTTAAAATAGTTCAAGATTCTTATTATTCAGGCTTAAGTCAAAAGACATTGCCACACGTACGTCTACCGTACTATATATATATTCTTTTAAAATACTTCATGCTCAAGAGTATAGGAAGAATCACATACCTCGCGACGATTATCGACTATAAGCAAAACGCTCCACGGCTATAACCCGGCTAGCCTTGTCCACCTTCCAAGTAGCACATGCTACTCGCAGAACATTCAACCAATAAAGGTTATCAGTCTACTGTAAATACAGTCCTATGTAAGTACAATTTAATCTTCTACTTAATTCTTCTGATGTGATTTCAGTTCAAGTCTATTCTGTAATATCCTTCTATTACAGTTCAAATCTCTTCTATGAATCTTATATTCGCTTCTATACTACTACAGTATGTAATTTCCAATTACAATAGAAGGACAGTAGTATTTACCTCGATGAGCCCAAAATTATCCAAGTTTAATGTCGCTCCTGAGCAACGTTAAGCTCCTACTCCGTGCGCTCCAACCCGCTCCAAACAACCCTTAGAAGTTCTACGCAACTTCTACTTAACACTTCAAACGACTATGAAGGTTTTCCTTAGGGTTTCGTTTAGTGGCTAAAGGAAAGTATAATAGTATTTCCGGGCTCTACGTATAGAGGTAACTTTGGAAAGTACTACAAGGTATATGGGCTAAGGTATTTGGGCATTATAACAATACTTGGAGAGTATTTCTATACCACAAAGGGGGGTATTATACGAAACAACTAGGCAAGGGGGGGGTGTATTCTCGTGACCACTAGGAGAGGGGAGCACCCTCTGCCAAGACTTCTCAAGGGGAGGGAAGGCTTTGGAAGAAATATCAAGAGGGAGGGAGTATTTTGAGACTTAGAAAGAATGCTCAAGTTTGGATGAAATAACTCTTCAATAAGGGGGGGTATTTATAGGTCAAGAAATGGCCAACCAATGGCCAAGATCCATCCAAGTGTAAGGCAAGTGTAGGGCTACATTTTAACCATGTGGACCTTATCCATCTACCACAACAACTTGCACAAAATATCCTACCAACTTTGACCCACCTTTCGTCCACTTGCCGCCCAACCTCACGTCCAATGTGAGGGTGACACATGTCACCCTCCCGTTGGTCCAAAATGTTTCGTCTCTCGGAAAAATCCGCAAAAATTAAAAATGACATAGCCGGAATTTTCCCTTCGCAAGTCTTGTAAAACGTTTCGTCGAAAAACGACTCTAATCGGGTGTTGTGCACAAAAGTTTTCGGCCTTGCCTAACCTTAAGGCTTAAATTTTCTACGTACGTCCTCACGTACATACTCTGGAAATACGGGGTATAACATTCTCCCCTCCTTAGAAACATTCGTCCCGAATGTTCCTTCTCAAGATGGATAATGATAAAGTTCCTCTAACAAGTTGCCAACGCCACACCTGGCCACGAAATAACACACGTTCTCTTCCTTCCTTACTCGTCGTGCCCTTCTCGAACACTTGAACTCTTCTAGTACGTACCACACTTCAGTCATCGCTTCAGTTCCCCAAAACTTTGGAGTCACCACCTCCAAACTTGGTCATCTTACTAGCCTCAATCTTTCTTAAGGCCATTCCCGGCCTTCGCGATCCGCTTCTGGTCGAACATATCCACGAACTCATCCGATGGTCAACTAAATTTGGGCCTAGCACCCTCGTGACCCTACTACCTGGCGGGACCACCCAGAGCTGACCCAACCCCAAAACAGGCCGCGGGTTGGCCCGCAACATGGCCCCAACCCGACCCACTTAACGCATCAAGCTCTTGTTTCCCGATCCGGAACAATCTTACCTATACAGGTCATGAAAGCTACCACTTCCATTTTACACCACCCAAGGAATTTTCCCACAATTTCTCCACGTATACTTATACATTCTGACAAAGATCACCCGCAAAATCTTGTACTCAAGACGGCCTTATATCTAAGGTCTCAATTGTAATATTCTAAGGTTCATCATTTTCACCCTTTGAGCTTACCCTTTTACACTAACGAGTTTCTAAATCACATTTTAGCACAAAGCTATCCGAACATAACACTAAACACATCATCATAACATCAATACATACAAGTCTCTAGAGGGTTAAGGATATACCTGAAAATAGGCGGTTCAAAGGACCGCTAAAACTGGGAACTTTCACCGCGACCTCTGCCGTGGCCTACCGGTGTATGAACATCTGCCTAGCTATGGAAGGTGAAGAACCCGCAATCGATCTCAGAATCGTGCTATCCTACGCGCTACCCACAGTCGGACGGTCTCTCGCCAGATGGCCTGTTGGCGCAAAAATAACAAGCACCCTTGGTACCACGACACTCCCCGAAATGCGGTCTACCACATCGACCACACCGAGGTAGGGTGTGCATCCGCCCACCCCTACTCCCCGAAAGGCTGAACCCCGAGCTCGACCGCTCTTGAATCCCGGATGCCTGAAGGTTGTGGAGGACCACTCTGCCGGCGGAGGTACAAAACTAGTATCTTCGAGGCGGTCCGCCTCGAAAGTCACCAAAGGACCTGTTGTTCGGCCTCTTCTGGCGATCTTGGTCATGGCCGACCTCTCCGCTCCTCACACCCAAGTGCATAAGCTGCGTGCGGGCAATGTCCATGCCGGTGAAGAGCTACACCGAACAAGCCTCGCCAAGTAGTCATCTAACCCAACGTAGCGGTGTACTCATCCTCCATATCGGCTACTACGAGGGCATACCGAGCCAATGAGTCGAACTCACATTGTACTCCCGGTATGCGCTGTTTCGCCAACATCAAAAATCTGTCGGCCCGAGCCCTCCTCATCTGTGGAGGCAAGAAATGTGCAAGAAATGCCCCCGAAAACTCGTCCCAAACGGCTGGAAGTGCATTCTCTTCTCGGGACAGCTCCCACGAATCAAACCAGTCGACTGCGGTATCACGCTGCCGATGCGAACCTAGGACCACTGACTCGGTCTCCGAAGCCTTGATCACTCTCATAATCCGTCAGAATCGCCGGATGAACTCCTGCGGATCATCCTCGTGCCTCGACCGTAGAACTCGGTGGGCTACATCTCGAAAAGTCCGTAGCCTCAAACTATCCGATCTTGGGTGAACCATGGGTGCTCAGGAATCTGTTGCGTCGGCCTATCCTCATGTATGGCCACGATCACGGCGATGGCGGGCTATCTCTTTGTACCCCAACTCCTCTGTCCTGGTGTGGGGTGAAGGTGCAGTATGTGGTCTCATCACCACCGCCGCGCTCTAAACTTTCTTTGAAATCGGGCGGCGCCGCAAAACTCGCCGTCTCAAGCACTGCTCGTGTAATGACCGCTGCGCGCTCGTACTCTCAGATCTCACTAGCGCTCCTCGCTGCCTTGCCACTGGGCCGGGTTGCCTTGCGCGCAGGCATAATCAGAAACGAAATACGTCGGAGGTCCGACTTACAACAGACTCTAAGGCACGATCTCGAATGAGAAGAATGGAAACCAATCCTAAATGTCCTATAGCCTCCTGATTATAGATGTGGTGCATAACACACCGATAATCAAGACTCTACTAGACACGGTCTGTAGACACTTTCCGAGGACTAACTGCTCTGATACCACTTTTGTCACGACCCAAACCCGGGCCCGTGACTGGTGCCTTACCCGGGCACCCAAGTAGTCATACATCAGAGAAAATCAGCGGAACATAAAAACAAGACATAAAGCAAGAGATATTATATATAAACAAAGCCAACTAAAATACATACGTCAGATATAAATACATAAAAACCCGAACAGTTTAATCCTTTTTACAACCCTGCCCACAACAGTACTACAGACCTCTAAGATTTACAACAACCATGACGGGACAGGGCCCCGCCATACCCCTGAATGTACAAGAACCTACAACTCAGGGAACACATACCGAAAAATAAGCCTCCGGAGAAACGGAGCTTCCCAATACGCTGAACTGTGATCCTAAGAGCGAGGATCGACTACCGGTGTACTCCTACCTGCGGCATGAACGCAGCCCCCCGAAGGAGGTCAGTACAACAGCTACCAAGTATGTGAAACTGAAAATAATGTAGTTAAATCATAACAGTCTATATAAAGCAGGAGACATGTATGATAACCAAAATACAGTACGCAACATAAAAGCAGTCAAGTCAGGGGCTCACGCCCTCAAAGTCATCACTCAATATATAACTATGGGTCTCACGCCCACAACATCAATCATGTTCGCATCATGGCCGCATTCCCCCAGAATTCTGCATCGGTGCAGACATGTCCATGATGCAACCATAATAACAATGCCGCATGGCCACATGCCCCCGGAATTCTGCATCGGTGCAGACATGTCCATGTAACATCAACAACAATATACTGGGTGGTCAACCCTGCCGCATGGCCACATGCCCCCGGAATTCTGCATAGGTGCAGACATGCCCATGTAACAATAATAATGGAAGCATACCCGTGGAATCTTCCGTCACCGCGACGCCCAAGTAAGCTCTCAACAAGTCAACCGCCCTCCATCGAGACGCAGCGGAGTATAGAAACACAATTCTTGCACAACAAAGGCTATCACAACAAGCATAGGCGAGTTACACAACAACAAGCATAGGCAAGTTCTACAACAACAAGCATAGGCAAGTTATACAACAACAAGCATAGGCAAGTTATACACAACTCAAGGTACTTCCATTTTATATCAAAGTCCGGATTTTAACCCTAAAGTACTACGTACGTTAAATTCCTTTTAAAGAGACCCATTCCTTTTATAAAGGTCACCCGATACCCGTAGTATAGAAATAGAGTGACTCACATTTTTAGGTAAACCAAAACACTTTCCTTTTCAACAACATTCTTTCCCCTAAAGTTCCAGTTTGCCTAATTTCAATTACTCAGGTCTCTTTATTTTAGAAAAGTTTCATAGTTCATAGTCTTAATCATTTAAGAATATAATTCTCTTTTAAACAATCTGAGAAACATATGCCTTATATGAGTGTAGGTTATTCTTGTTCATAATCAATCTTATTAAGCAGCCATGATCTAGGAAATGTAATTTTGTCTCATCTTAGCTTCTATGCAGATGGAGGTTTCTACTGGTTTTAATAATATTTTTTTTTATTCAATACATTTTCCTTTATTAACGCTGCAGTGGTTTGTCGATACTCATTCTGATTTCAAATCAAGAAAGCGTTATTCCCTTTTAAAAACCAAGTACTCATTACTCACGAATGAGGTTTCACACAAACATCCATATTAAGTCAAGTCTCTTATCTTTTAAGATTAAGTCTCTTAACTTCTAAAAATCAGTAAACCATTCTCTTTATCTCTCTTAAGACGTTATACCTAACTTCCCATAAAGCTAGTATAACTCTTATGTTTTCAAAACCAAGTATTACTCTTCTTTAAAAAAAAAAAGGTTTCTTAATATTCAGGCTTAAGTCAAAAGACATTGCCGTACAACTACGTTTAGTTAACACACGTACGTCTACCGTACTATATATACTTTTAAAATAGTTCAAGATTCTTATTATTCAGGCTTAAGTCAAAAGACATTGCCACACGTACGTCTACCGTACCATATATATATTCTTTTAAAATACTTCATGCTCAAGAGTATAGGAAGAATCACATACCTCGCGACGATTATCGACTATAACCAAAACGCTCCACGGCTATAACCCGGCTAGCCTTGTCCACCTTCCAAGTAGCACATGCTACTCGCAGAACATTCAACCAATAAAGGTTATCGATCATCAGTAAATACGATCCTATGTAAATGAGTTTAATCTTCTACTTAATTCTTACGATGTGATTTGATTCAAGTCTATTACGTAATATCCTTCTATTACAGTTCAAATCTCTTCTATGAATCTTATATTCGTTTCTATACTACTACGGATGTAATTTCCAATTACAATAGAAGGATGATAGTATTTACCTCGATGAGCCCAAAATTATCCAAGTTTAATGTCGCTCCCGAGCAACGTTAAGCTCCTACTCGTCGCGCTCCAACCCGCTCCAAACAACCCTTAGAAGTTCTACGCAACTTCTTAACACTTCAAACGACTATGAAGGTTTTCCTTAGGGTTTCGTTTAGTGGCTAAAGGAAAGTATAATAGTATTTCCTGCTCTACGATAGAGGTAACTTTGGAAAGTACTACAAGGTATATGGGCTAAGGTATTTGGGCATTATAACAATACTTGGAGAGTATTTCTATACCACAAAGGGGGTATTATACGAAACAACTAGGCAAGGGGGGTGTATTCTCGGCCGACCACTAGGAGAGGGAGCACCTCTCGCCAAGACTTCTCAAGGGAAGGCTTTGGACGAAATATCAAGAGGGAGGGAGTATTTTGAGACTTAGAAAGAATGCTCAAGTTTGGATGAAATAACTCTTCAACAAGGGGGGGTATTTATAGGTCAAGAAATGGCCAACCTATGGCCAAGATCCATCCAAGTGTAAGGCAAGTGTAGGGCTACATTTTAACCATGTGGACCTTATCCATCTACCACAACAACTTGCACAAAATATCCTACCAACTTTGACCCACCTTTCGTCCACTTGCCGCCCAACCTCACGTCCAATGTGAGGGTGACACATGTCACCCTCCCGTTGGTCCAAAATGTTTCGTCTCTCGGAAAAATCCGCAAAAAGTAAAAATGACATAGCCGGAATTTTCCCTTCGCAAGTCTTGTAAAACGTTTCGTCGAAAAACGACTCTAATCGGGTGTTGTGCACAAAAGTTTTCGGCCTTGCCTAACCTTAAGGCTTAAATTTTCTACGTACGTCCTCACGTACATACTCTGGAAATACGGGGTATAACAAGCATGGCCTGCGTACGGGCTTATGCACAGCAAGCCGAGAAACGTAGAGATCGACGGGTTGACCAAGATCAGCAGAAGAGGGCCAGAACAACAGGGTCCTTTGGTAACTTTCGAGGCGAATCGCCTGGCCAGATCGATATGCGCCTCCGCCCGATGCAGTGGTCCTCGCGCACTTCAGGGGCGTTCGAGGTATGCCGAGTTGGTCGAGCTCCGTGGCTTCGATTCACAGATACCGCGTAGGTTCCAAACACCGATTGATTTCCTCAGTATTCACAGTGTGGCAGGCGTCATCCCGGGGAATGTCGTCTTTTTGTGGATGCATGTTTTACCTGCGGACGTCAGGGCCATGTGTCGAAAGGATGTCCTAGTAGGAAGGATGCAAGTAGGAGGACTCAGCCTACCAGATCAGTTGCGGATTCAGTGGCTCGGAGAGGAAGGGGTGTTAGCCAGAGGAGGACACCCCCACCTCGGTGTGGCCGTTGTGGAAGATGTCATTGTGGGGAGTGTCGTACTTCTACGACAGCTTGTTATGCTTGCGGCCAGCAGGGCCATTTTGTGGGGAATTGTCCGACCAGAGGTGGCGCGGATGTAGAGACTCAGCCTTCAGGACCAGTGGCTAGTTCATTACCTCCCCTAGCTATGCGCCCAATAGGGCATGATGGATTAGAACGACAAAGGGGAGTGAAGCAGTAGATACAGGTATATCCTTAACCCTCTAGAGATTTGTATGTGTGATAAGATGAGTATATCTTAAGTGTTATGTTCAGATAGCATTGTGCTAATTGTGATTAGGAATCATGGTTAGTTAAAAGGGTAGGATTGGGGATAAGGGAAAGTGTGAGCCTTAGAATGTTGTACGTATAGACCGTAAAGGCGAGGCCATCTTGAGTAAAAGATTTATTTTTATGTTTGACCCCTTGTGGGAGTGCATAGTGCACGTGAGATATATTTGTGTGATAAGTCCCTGAGTAGTGTGAAATGAAAGAGGGTAGTTGAGCTAAGGAGACCACTAGGTTTTCGTGACTCGATGGTGAGATTGTTCCGGATCGGGGAACAAGAGCTTGGCGCGAAGTGGGTCGGGTTGAGGCCAAACGCGGGTCAACCCGCGGCCTGTATTATGATGGGGTCAGTTCGAGGTGGTCCCGCCAGGTGGCAGGGTCATGAGGGTGTTAGGCCCAAGTTTAGTTAACCATCGTACGAGTTCGTGGATGTGTTCGACCAGTAGTCGGCCGATGAGGTTGTTATACCCCGTATTTCCAGAGTATGTACGTGAGGACGTACGTAGAAAAGTTTGAGCCTTAAAGTTAGGCTAGGACCGAAATTTTGTGCACAACACACAAAAAGAATCGTTTTCCGACGAAACGTTTTCCAAACTTCGCAAAGGGAAAATTCCGGCTATGTCATTTTTTATTTTTGCGGATTTTTCCGAGAGATGAAATATTTTGGACCAACGGGAGGGTGACACTTGTCACCCTCAATGGACGGCAACATGGGCAAAAGGTGGGACGATTTCTTGGCCTTTCTTTAGTCAAGGTTAGGTAGGATATTTTGTGTAGTAGATGGATAAGGACACATGGGTGAATCCACACCCTACACTTGCCTTGCACTTGGCTTCATCTTGGCCATTGGTTGGCCTATAAATACCCCCCTAACTTGAAGGTTTTCTTCATCCACAAATCATTTCTCCAAGTCTTGAAAAAACTTCCCTCCCTTTTGAGAGAAGCTCTCATCCCAACCACCATCCCCCCTCTTGGAAGCCCTAGCCGAAACACCCTTCTCCCCCCCTCTAGCCTAGTGGCTTCGGCCGAGTACCCCCTCCCCTTGGTAGAAAAGTATTCTCCAAGTGTTGTTACTATTCCAAAATACTTTAGCCCAAATACCTTGTAGTACTTTCCAAAGTTACCTCTATACGTAGAGCCCGGAAATACTATTATATTCCCTTAAGTCACAAAAACGAAACCCTAAGGAAAGTCTTCATAATCGGTTGAAGTGTTAAGTAGAAGTTGTGTAGAACTTCTAAGGGTTTCTTGGAGAGAATTGGAGCGTTCATAATCGGAGTTAAACGTTGCTCAGGATCAACATTAAACTTGGATAATTTTGGGCTCATCGAGGTAAATACTACTGTCCTTCTATTGTAATTGGGAATTACATACTGTAGTAGTATAGAAATGAATATAAGATACATAGAAGGATATTACAGAAGAGAATTGAACTGTAATAGAAGGATATTACAGATAAGACTTGAATAGATCACATCAGAAGAATATTAAAGAAGAAGACTGAACTGTACTTACATAGGATTGTATTTACAGTAGAATTGTGTAGTTTGACGGGTAGGGAAGTGCTGCCCAATTTTCCGTAGCATAAGGAATCTGTATCTAGAAGTTAATAGACTTGTATGACCGTTATAGGTTGAAGTACTGCAAGTAGCGTATTCTACTCGAAGGGTGGAAAGGGCTAGCCGGATTACAGTACTTTGGAGCTATTTGCTTATAGTCGATAATCGTCGCGAGGTATGTGATTCTTCCTATCCTCTTGAGCATGATATTTTAAAAGAATATATATAGTACGGTAGAGGTACGTGTGTTAACTGAACGTAGTTTTACGGCAATGTCTTTTGACTTAAGCCTGAATAATAAGAATCTTGAAGTATTTCAAAAGAATTAAGAAACCTTTTTGAAAGAAGAGTAATACTTGGTTTTGAAAACATAAGAGTTATACTAGCTTTATGGGAAGTTAGGTATAACGTCTTAAGAGAGATAAAGAGAATGGTTTACTGATTTTAGAAGTTAAGAGACTTGATCTTAAAAGATAAGAGACTTGACTTAATTGAATTGATATGAATTTTGTTAAAAGTGTGAAACCTCATTCGTGAGTAATGAGTACTTGGTTTTTAAAAGGAATAATGTTTCTTGATTTGGAAATCGAATAAGTATCGAACAAACCATCTGCAGCTAATAAAGGGAAATGTATTGAATAATTAAGTATTATTAAAACCAGTAGAAACCTCCATCTGCATAGAAGCTAAGATGAGACAAAATGATATTACATTTCCTAGATCATGGCTGCTTTAATAAGATTGATTATGAATAAGAATAACCTACTCACACGTAAGGCTTATTGTTTTAAAAGAGAGTATGTTATTTGATTAAGACTATGAACTATGAAATCTTTCAAACTAAAAGACTTGAGTATCTGAAATTAGGCAAACTTGAACTTTTGGAAAAGAATGATGTTACTTGACGTTGTTCTAAAAAGTGTAAGCCACTTGGTTTAAAATAGTGTGAAATACTTGATTTTAAAACATGAACGTATTTGGTGCTACGGAAAATAGTATCGAGTTGTTTTTACGTAAAAAGAGGTCTTTTTGAAAGGATTAATGTATGTAGTACTTGGGGTTAAAACCCGGATTTGTTGTAATAAAATAAGAGTCCATAAGTATGTTGAACTTGCCTATGCTTGTGGTGATAGCCTTTGTTGTGCAAATGTTGTATTTCTGTGCTACCGCGTCTCTCGACGGAGGGCCGGTATATTGTTGTTGTTACATGGACATGTCTACACCGATGAAGAATTCCGGGGGCATGCGGCCATGCGGCGGGTTAATCACCCGATATATTGTTATTGATTGTTACATGGACATATGCGCACGATCTGCGAATTAGGCATGCGGCCATGCGGCGGGTTAATCACCCGATATATTGTTATTGATTGTTACATGGACATGTCTGCACCGATGCAGAATTCCGGGGGCATGCGGCCATGCGGCGGGTTAATCACCCGATATATTGTTATTGTTGTTACATGGACATGTCTGCCGTCTGCAATTCGGGGCATGTGGCCATGCGGCAGGGTTGATCACCCGGTATATTGTTATCATTGTTACATGGACATGCACCGTCTGGCAATTCGGCATGTGGCGTGCGGCAGGGTTGATTACCCGGTACATTGTTATTATTGTTGCATCCTGGACATGTCTACACCGATGGAGAATTCCGGGGGCATGTGGCCATGATGCGAACATGATTGATGTTGTGGGCGTGAGACCCATAGTTATATTTGAGTGATGACTTTGAGGGCGTGAGTCCCTGACTTGACTGCTTTTATGTTGCGTACTGTATTTTGGTTATCATATATGTCTCCTGCTTTATATAGACTGTTATGATTTAACTACTGATTTTGATTTCACATACTTGGTACTGTTATCGACCTCCTTCGGCATTTGCGTTCATGCCACAGGTAGAGGCATCGGTTGTTGATCCTCGCTCTTAGGATCACAGTTCAGCGTTGGGAAGCTCCGTTTCTCCGGAGGCTTATCTTTTGGTATGTTACCCTGAGTTGTAGGTTCTTGTACATTCAGGGGTATGGCGGGGCCCTGTCCCGTCATGTTGTATAAAAACTCTTAGAGGTCTGTAGTACTGTTGTGGGCAGGGTTTGTAGAAAGGATTAAACTGTTCAAACTTTGTATTTATATATATATGCCGAAAGGCGACTTTCTCTCAGAAAATGTGTCTCATTTTACATTTGATTCATGTCTTGTTTTTATGTTCCGATTTTCTACGATGTTGTATCACCAGGGTGCGGGGTAAGGCACGATCCACGCCCGTTCGGTCGTGACAAAAGTGGTATCGAGCGATTAATCTCGGAAAGTGTCTACGCACCGTGTCTAGTAAGTCTTGATTATCGATGTGTTGTGCACCACATCTATAATCGTGAGGTCAGAGACATTTAGGATTGATTTCCATTCTTCTCATTACGAGATCGTGCCTTAGAGGCGTGTTGTAAGTTGGACCCCTCGATGCATTTCGTTTTACCGCTTATGCCTCGCGCCAAGGCAACGGACAGAGGGCAAGGCGGCGAGAGGCGCTAATGGGATCTGAGAGTACGAGCGCGAGCGGTCGAGACACGGTAGTGCTTGAGCAGCGAGTTTTGCGACGCCACGGCCCAGCGAGTTTAGAGCGCAGCGATGGGCGATGAGACAACGATGCACGAGCCTCCATCCGCGGCACAGGCAGGAGATGGGTTACAAGGAGATGGCGATTGCTAGCGAGTTGTGGCGCACATGAGGATAAGTGGACGCAGCAGTGATTCGATAATACCATGGTTCACCCAAGATCGGATAGTTTGAGGCTACGGACTGTTCGAGTTGTAGCCCGAGTTCTGGTCGAGGCACGAGGATGATCCGCAGGAGTTCATCCGGCGATTCTGCGGATCATGAGAGTAATCAAGGCTTGGAGACCGAGCCGGTGGTCTTAGGTTCGCATTTGCGTGATCCGCGATCGGGTTTGATTCGAGCCGTCGGGAGAGTATGCACTTCCGGCCGTTTGGGGCGAGTTCTCGGGGCATTTCTTGCACACTTCTTGCCTCCAGATGAGGAGGGCTCGGCTGCATTTTTGATGTTGAAGCGAGCGAGCGTCTGATTCGGGAGTACAATGGAGTTCGACCATTGGCTCGATGCGTCCCCGTAGTAGTTGATATGGAGGGCGAGTACACCGCTACGTCACCGGGCTAGATGACTACTTGGCAGAGGCTTGTTCGGGTGTAGCTCTTCAGCCAGGCATGGACATTGCCCGCATGCAGGCTTATGCACTTGGGTGTGAGGAGCGGAGAGGTCGACGGAATGACCAAGATCAGCAGAAGAGGGCCAGAACAGCAGGGTCTTTTGGCGACTTTCGAGGCGGACCGCCTCGGAAGAGCTAGTTATGCACCTTCGCCAAGATGCAGTGGTCCTCCACAACCCGGGCGTTCAGGTATTCAGGCGGTCGAGCTCCATGGTTCAGTTTCGAGGGAGTAGGCGTTGGCGGTCGATCACCCTACCTCGGTGTGGTCGGTGTGGTAGACCGCATTTCGGGGAGTGTCGTGGTGCCAAGGGAGCTTGTTATTTTTGCGGCCAGCAGGGCCATTTTGCGAGGAACTGCCCGACCAGGGGTAGCACGGATGTTACGACTCAGCCTTCAGGATCAGTGGCTGGTTCATCACCTTCTACAGCTATGCGCCCTGCAGGGCAGGCCTATGATTAGAGTGAAGCGGTAGATACAGGTATATCCTTAACCCTCTAGAGTTTTGTATGCTTGATGTGATGATCTTATTGTGTACTATGTACGGATAGCGTTGTGTTATTTGCGAGTTAGAAAACATGGTTAGTTGGAAGGTAAGTATGGGGGTATGGAAAGTGTGAACCTTAGAATATTTCACGATTGAAACCTTAGATATAAGGCCGTCTTGAGTAAAGGATTTTGCAAATGATCCTTGTCGGAATGCATTATATGCCTAGAATGTATTAGTGTGATAAGTCCATGGGTAGTGTGAGATGGAAGTGGTAGCTTTCATGACGTGAATTAGTAAGGATTGTTCCGGATCAGGAGAACAAGTGTTTGACGCGATAGCGGGTCGGGTTGAGGACCATTCGCGGGTCAACCCGCGGCCTGTATTGTGGTAGGGTCAGTTCTGGGTGGTCCCGCCAGGTGGTAGGGTCATGAGGGTGCTAGGCCCAAGTTTAGATGACCATCGTATGAGTTCATGGATATGTTCGACCATAATCGGATCGTAAAGGCCGGGGAATGGCCTTAAAGGAATTTGAGACTAGTAAGATGACCAAGTTAAGGATGTAGTGACTCCAGAGATTTTGGAAACTGAAGCGATGACTGAAGTATGGTACGTATACTAGAAGAGTTCAAGTGTTCGAGAAGGGTACGACGAGTAAGGAAGGAAGAGAACGTGTGTTATTTTGTGGCCAGGTATGTCGTTGGCAACTTGTTAGAGGAACTTTATCGTTATCCGTCTTGAGAAGGAACATTCGGGACGAATGTTTCTAAGGAGGGGAGAATGTTATACCCCGTATTTTCAGAGTATGTACGTGAGGACGTACGTAGAAAAGTTTGAGCCTTAAAGTTAGGCTAGGACCGAAATTTTGTGCACAACACACAAAAAGAATCGTTTTCCGACGAAACGTTTTCCAAACTTCGCGAAGGGAAAATTCCGGCTATGTCATTTTTTATTTTTGCGGATTTTTCCGAGAGATGAAATATTTTGGACCAACGGGAGGGTGACACTTGTCACCCTCAATGGACGGCAACATGGGCAAAAGGTGGGACGATTTCTTGGCCTTTCTTTAGTCAAGGTTAGGTAAGATATTTTGTGTAGTAGATGGAAAAGGACACATGGGTGAATCCACACCCTACACTTGCCTTGCACTTGGCTTCATCTTGGCCATTGATTGGCCTATAAATACCCCCCTAACTTGAAGGTTTTCTTCATCCACAAATCATTTCTCCAAGTCTTGAAAAAACTTCCCTCCCTTTTGAGAGAAGCTCTCATCCCAACCACCATCCCCCCCCCTCTTGGAAGCCCTAGAAACACCCTCTCCCATACAGCCTAGTGGCCGAGTACCCCCTCCCCTTGGTAGAAAAGTATTCTCCAAGTGTTGTTACTATTCCAAAATACTTTAGCCCAAATACCTTGTAGTACTTTCCAAAGTTACCTCTATACGTAGAGCCCGAAAATACTATTATATTCCCTTAAGTCACAAAAACGAAACCCTAAGGAAAGTCTTCATAATCGGTTGAAGTGTTAAGTAGAAGTTGTGTAGAACTTCTAAGGGTTTCTTGGAGAGAATTGGAGCGTTCAGAATCGGAGCTAAACGTTGCTCAGGATCGACATTAAACTTGTCACGACCCGAACCCGGGCCCGTGACTGGTGCCTTACCCGGGCACCCAAGTAGTCATACATCAGAGAAAATCAGCGGAACATAAAAACAAGACATGAAGCAAGAGATATTATATATAAACAGGCCAACCAAAACAGTTTCCTTCGGTATATAAATATATAAAAACCCGAACAGTTTAATCCTTTTTACAACCACCTTGCCACAAGATTACTCTGCACCTTAAGATTTACAACAACCATGACGGGGCAGGGCCGCCATACCTGAATGTACAAGAACCTACAACTCGGGAACACATACAGAAGAATAGCCTCCGAGAAACGGAGCTTCCTAATCTGTTGAATGTGATCCTATGAGCGAGGATCAACTACCGGTGTACTCTACTGCGGCATGAACGCGGCCCGAAGGAGGTCGATCTAACATGTACCAGTATGTGAAATCGAAAATCTGCGATTAAATCATAACGATCTATATAAATCGGGAGACATGTATGATAACCAAAATACGACGCAGCAACATAAAAGATCAAGTCGTGGACTCACGCCCGAAGTCATCACTCAATATATAACTATAGGTCTCACGCCCACAACATCAATCATGTTCGCATCACGGCGCATGCCCCGGAATGCAGACGGTGCGTATATGTCCATGATGCAACAATAACAATGCCGCATGGCCATGCCCCGGACTGCAGACGGTGCAGATATGTCCATGTAACATCAACAAAAATATCTTTGGGTGGTCAACCTCGCGCGTGGCCACATGCCGGAATTCAGACGGTGCGAATCGCCCATGTAACAATAATAACCATATATCGTAATCAACCTGCCGTGGCCAAATGCCCCGAATTGCGCCGGTGCAGACATGCCCATGTAACAATAATAATGGAAGCATACCCGTGGAATCTTCCATCACTGCCGGTACGTCCAAGTAAGCTCTCAACAAGTCAACCGGACCTCCATCGAGAGACGCAGTAGTATAGAAACACAATTCTTGCACAACAAAGGTTATCACAACAAGCATAGGCGAGTTACACAACAACAAACATAGGCAAGTTATACAACAACAAGCATAGGCAAGTTATACACAACTCAAGGTACTTCCATTTTATATCAAAGTCCGGGTTTTAACCCTAAAGTACTACGTACGTTAAATTCCTTTTAAAGAGATCCATTCCTTTTATAAAGGTCACCCGATACCCGTAGTATAAAAATAGAGTGACTCCCATTTTTAGGTAAACCAAAACACTTTCCTTTTCAACAACATCCTTTCCTCTAAAGTTCCAGTTTGCCTAATTTCAATTACTCAGGTCTCTTATCTTTTAAGATTAAGTCTCTTAACTTCTAAAAATCAGTAAACCATTCTCTTTATCTCTCTTAAGACGTTATACCTAACTTCCCATAAAGCTAGTATAACTGTTATGTTTTCAAAACCAAGTATTACTCTTCTTTCCAAAAAAGGTTTCTTAATTCTTTTAAAATACATTCAAGGTTCTTATTATTCAGGCTTAAGTCAAAAGACATTGCCGTACAGCTACGTTCTGTTAACACACGTACGTCTACCGTACTATATATATATTCCTTTAAAATACTTCGAGATTCTTATTATTCAGGCTTAAGTCAAAAGACATTGCCACGCGTACGTCTACCGTACTATATATATATTCCTTTAAAATACTTTGAGATTCTTATTATTCAGGCTTAAGTCAAAAGACATTTCCACACGTACGTCTACCGTACTATATATATATTCCTTTAAAATATCATGCTCAAGAGTATAGGAAGAATCACATACCTCGCGACGATTATCGACTATAAGCAAAACGCTCCACGGCTATAACCCGGCTAGCCTTGTCCACCTTCCAAGTAGCACATGCTACTTGCAGAACATTCAACCAATAAAGGTTATCGACCATCAGTAAATACGATCTATGTAAGTACAGTTTAATCTTCTACTTAATTCTTCTGATGTGATTTCAGTTCAAGTCTATTCTGTAATATGCTTCTATTACAGTTCAAATCTCTTCTATGAATCTTATATTCGTTTCTATACTACTACAGTATGTAATTTCCAATTACAATAGAAGGACAGTAGTATTTGCCTCGATGAGCCCAAAATTATCCAAGTTTAATGTCGTTCCTGAGCAACGTTAAGCTCCTACTCCGTGCGCTCCAACCCGCTCCGAACAACCCTTAGAAGTTCTACGCAACTTCTACTTAACACTTCAACCGACTATGAAGGTTTTCCTTAGGGTTTCGTTTAGTGGCTAAAGGAAGGTATAATAGTATTTTCCGGGCTCTACGTATAGAGATAACTTTGGAATACTACAAGGTATAAGGCTAAGGTATTTTGGTATAGTAACAATACTTGGAGAGTATTTCTACCAAGAGAGGGGGGGTATTATACGAGGACCACAAGGCAAAGGGGGGGTACCCCTCGGCTAGACACTACAAAGGGGAGGGGGAGGCTCTCGGCCAAGGGCTCACAAAAGGGGGGGGGAGACTCTTTGGACGAGAACTACACAAGAGGGGAGGGAGGAATTCAAGACTTAGAAAGATTTTAGGATGAAGAAGTCTTCAACAAGGGAGGGGTATTTACAGGGAAACCAATGGCCTTGATCAAGCCATGTGCAAGGCAAGTGTAAGGCCAAGATCAAGTTAAGTGCACCCTAACCCTACTCCACAAAACATGGCACAAAACAAGGCACCAAACAAGGCACAAAACATGCCACAAAATCCTCCCCCTTCTCGGCCACAAGACCGTCCAAGTCCACCAACTTGAGGGTGACAAGTGTCGCCCTCTCGTTGGTCCAAAATATTCCGTCTCTCGGAAAAATCCGCAAAAATTAAAAATGACATAGCCGTATTTTTCCCTTCGCAAGTCTAGTAAAACGTTTCGTCGAAAAACGACTCTTTTCGGCACTTGTGTACAAATTTCGATTCTTGCCAATCCTTAAGGCTTAAATTTTCTACGTACGTCCTCACGTACATACTCTGGAAATACGGGGTATAACAAAACTTGGATAATTTTGGGCTCATCGAGGTAAATACTACTGTCCTTCTATTGTAATTGGGAATTACATACTGTAGTAGTATAGAAATGAATATAAGATACATAGAATGATATTACAGAAGAGAATTGAACTGTAATAGAAGGATATTACAGATAAGACTTGAATAGATCACATCAGAAGAATATTAAAGAAGAAGACTGAACTGTACTTACATAGGATTGTATTTACAGTAGAATTGTGTAGTTGTGACCGTAGGAAGTCTTGCCCAATTTTCCGTAGCATAAGGAATCTGTATCTAGAAGTTAATAGACTTGTATGACCGTTATAGGTTGAAATCGCAAGTAGCGTATTCTACTCGAAGGGTGGAAAGGGCTAGCGGATTCTGAAGATTTGGAGCTATTTGCTTATAGTCGATAATAATCGTCGCGAGGTATGTGATTCTTCCTATCCTCTTGAGCATGATATTTTAAAAGAATATATATAGTACGGTGAGGTACGTGTGTTAACTGAACGTAGTTTTACGGCAATGTCTTTTGACTTAAGCCTGAATAATAAGAATCTTGAAGTATTTCAAAAGAATTAAGAAACCTTTTTGAAAGAAGAGTAATACTTGGTTTTGAAAACATAAGAGTTATAATAGCTTTATGGGAAGTTAGGTATAACGTCTTAAGAGAGATAAAGAGAATGGTTTACTGATTTTAGAAGTTAAGAGACTTGATCTTAAAAGATAAGAGACTTGACTTAATTGAATTGATATGAATTTTGTTAAAAGTGTGAAACCTCATTCGTGAGTAATGAGTACTTGGTTTTTAAAAGGAATAATGTTTCTTGATTTGGAAATCGTAATAAGTATCGAACAAACCATCGCAGCGCTAATAAAGGAAATGTATTGAATAATTAAGTATTATTAAAACCAGAGAAACCTCCATGCATAGAAGCTAAGATGAGACAAAATGATATTACATTTCCTAGATCATGGCTGCTTTAATAAGATTGATTATGAATAAGAATAACCTACTCACACGTAAGGCTTATTGTTTTAAAAGAGAGTATGTTATTTGATTAAGACTATGAACTATGAAATCTTTCAAACTAAAAGACTTGAGTATCTGAAATTAGGCAAACTTGAACTTTTGGAAAAGAATGATGTTACTTGACGTTGTTCTAAAAAGTGTAAGCCACTTGGTTTAAAATAGTGTGAAATACTTGATTTTAAAACATGAACGTATTTGGTGCTACGGAAAATAGTATCGAGTTGTTTTTACGTAAAAAGAGGTCTTTTTGAAAGGATTAATGTATGTAGTACTTGGGGTTAAAACCCGGATTTGTTGTACTAAAATAAGAGTCCATAAGTATGTTGAACTTGCCTATGCTTGTGGTGATAGCCTTTGTTGTGCAAATGTTGTATTTCTGTGCTACCGCGTCTCTCGACGGAGGGCCGGTATATTGTTGTTGTTACATGGACATGTCTACACCGATGAAGAATTCCGGGGGCATGCGGCCATGCGGCGGGTTAATCACCCGATATATTGTTATTGATTGTTACATGGACATGTACGCCGATCACGAAATTCGGGCACGCGGCGTCGCGGCGGAGTTAATCACCCGATATATTGTTATTGATTGTTACATGGACATGTCTACACCCGTCGCAATTAGGGCATGCGGCTACGGCGGGTTAATCACCCGATATATTGTTATTGTTGTTACATGGACATACGCCGTCACGAGTCCGGGGGCATGTGGCCATGCGGCAGGGTTGATCACCCGGTATATTGTTATCATTGTTACATGGACATGTCTGCACCGATGCAGAATTCCGGGGGCATGTGGCCATGCGGCAGGGTTGATTACCCGGTACATTGTTATTATTGTTGCATCATGGACATGTCTACACCGATGGAGAATTCCGGGGGCATGTGGCCATGATGCGAACATGATTGATGTTGTGGGCGTGAGACCCATAGTTATATTTGAGTGATGACTTTGAGGGCGTGAGTCCCTGACTTGACTGCTTTTTTGTTGCGTACTGTATTTTGGTTATCATATATGTCTCCTTCTTTATATAGACTGTTATGATTTAACTACTGATATTTTGATTTCACATACTTGGTACTGTTATCGACCTCTTGGGGCTGCGTTCATGCTGCAGGTAGAGGCATCGGTTGTTGATCCTCGCTCTTAGGATCACAGTTCAGCGTTGGGAAGCTCCGTTTCTCCGGAGGCTTATCTTTTGGTATGTTACCCTGAGTTGTAGGTTCTTGTACATTCAGGGGTATGGCGGGGCCCTGTCCCGTCATGTTGTATAAAAACTCTTAGAGGTCTATAGTACTGTTGTAGGCAGGGTTTGTAGAAAGGATTAAACTGTTCAAACTTTGTATTTATATATATATGCCGAAAGGCGACTTTCTCTCAGAAAATGTGTCTCATTTTACATTTGATTCATGTCTTGTTTTTATGTTCCGCTGATTTTCTCTGATGTTGTATCACTAGGGTGCCCGGGGTAAGGCACCAGTCACGGGCCCGTGTTCGGGTCGTGACAGAGGTCAGCCCATCTTATCTTTCAGTCAGGACCGTGTACTCGGCAGAGGGTTATGCGAGTTGTTATATCAGGAAGGTTGTAAGGCTGCACGAGGTGCCTACTTTCACCTTATGACAGACAGTAAAGCCCAGGTTATGGCTATTTCTTTTTCTGGAAGTTTTACCAGGCAGGGTTAGGAACTCAGGTGAGTCTCAGTATCGCATTCGCCCTCGGGCCAGTGTTTGGATTTCAGGGGTAGCTGTGAGGATTGTTGCCTCCTGTTGAGGGGGTGTTTTATAACTACCATTTCAGTATTCGGATATCGCCTTATGAAGCCTTGTAGGGGCGGAAGTGTAAGTTGTCGGTCGATTGGTTCGATGTTGGCAAGGTTCAGATGGTTGGTTCACACTTGTTTCAGCAGGATGTGGATAGGGTGAAGCTTATCCAGAAGAGGTTATTGGCAGCTCAGAGTCAACAGAAGTCGTGCGGATAATCGGCGACGACGCTTGGAGTTCAGGTTGACGGTGAGTCTTCTTGAAAGTACCACCCCGGAAAGGGTGTGACGAGTTTTGGAAAACAGAGGAAACTTAGCCCGAGTTACTTTGGGCCTTTCCAGATCATGTGAAGAATAGGCCAGGTTGCCTATAGTTAGCATTGCCGCCCGACATAGGAGGCAGTACGTCCGGTCTTTCGTGTTGCTAGGTTCGAAAAAGTATCGGAGATCCATCCAGATTATTCCCAGTAATGATGACCAAGTTGGAGGTAGTAACCCAGAGATTTGGAAAATGAAGCAGTAACAGAAATGTGGCAAGTTATGAGAAAGAGTTCGAGTGTACGAGAAGGGTACGACGAGTAAGGGAAGAAGCGAGCATGTGTTAAGAACATAGATGTGATCATTTCTTTTGTAAAGAGAAGGTACGAAGGGAGTATATTTTAGACCTCGGGTGGGAGCTTTTGTGATGCTAGAGGTGATTCCTTGTGGACTTGGATTTAAGTATTTACGCGTGTTATTCTGTGGCCAGGTGTGGCATGATTGTTTTCGTAAGTATAGTAGTGAGGACTATACTGGCGCATGTATGTTTTGAGGCTTAGAAGGAACATTCAGGACGAATGTTTCTAAGGAGGGGAGAATGTTATACCCCGTATTTCAGTATATGCGTGAGGCGTGCGTATAAAAGTTTAAGCCTTAAGTAGGCAAAGGGACGAAATTTGTGCACAACTAGCGAAAATAATTGTTTTCCGACGAAACGTTTTCCAAACTTTGCGAGGGGAAAATTACAGTTGCGACATTTATTATTTTTGCGGATTTTTCCGAGAGATGAAATATTTTGGACCAACGAGAGGCGACACTTGTCACCTCGAGTGGCGATCTTAGGCCGATGGTGTGCACGTTTTGTGCCATGTTTTATCACGACCAACGGGGCGTGGATCGTGCCTTACCGGGCACCTCGTGATACAACATCGAGAGAATCGTGAAATAAAAACATAAACATGAAACAAGAGACATGATAAATAAGCAGGCCAAAGCGATTGCATACGTATATATTCATAAAACCCGACAGTTATCCTTTTACAAACTACGCCACAAAGATTTATGGACCTCAGAAGTGATAATAACTATGATGGGACAGGGCCCCGCCATACCCCAATGTACAAGAACCTCTGCACTCGGGTAACATACCAAAAGATAAGCCTCGAGAAACGGGGCTTCCCAATACGTTGAATGTGATCCATGGCGAGGATCCACAACCGATGTACCTCTACTGCGGCATGAACGGCCCGAAGGAGGTCGATCAACAGTACCAAGTATGTGGCGAAAAATCAGTAAATGAAATCATAACGATCTATATAAAGCAGAGACATGTATGATAACCAAACTACATTTCATAACATAAAGCGATCATGTCAAGTCGGGGACTCACGCCTCAAAGTCATCCTCATGCGTGGAACTCCCTTCCTCACTGCCGGCAGTCTAGGTACAAACCATGTGATACGTATAACATGTCTCGGCCCATCTCATGGACCCAGTATAGAAACGTGTGAAATACATTCCCGGTTCATCTCATGAACTCGGTAGTCGGATGGAATACATTCCCGGTCCATCCCATGGACGCGGTAGTCGAGTGAAATACATTCCCGGTTCATCCCATGAACGCGGTAGTCGAGTGAAATACATTCGGTTCATCCTATGAACGGTAGTCGAGTGAAATACATTCGGTTCATCCCACGAACCTAGTCGAGTAAAATACAGTACTTGCACAACAAGGCTATCACACGCAAACATAGGCAAGTTACACACAACTTAAGGTACTATCATTTTATGCCAAAACCCCGGTTCTGACCTTAAAGTATTACATACATTAACTCTTTTAAAAAGATACGTTTCTTTCACAAAAGTCACACAATGTTCGTAGTATAAAATAGAGTGACTATCTTTTAAGTAAACCAAAACACTTCTTGTAAAATCAAGTAACATTATTTTCCAAACGCTCAAGTTTGCCTAATTTCAAATGCTCAAGTTTCTCATTTTGAAAGGTTTCAGTAGTTCATAGTTTTAATCACTTAAGAATATAATTCTCCTTTAAAACAAATTTGAGAAACATATGCCTTATGTGTGAGTAGGTTGTTCTTGTCTATTACAATCTTATAAAAGCAGCCATGATCTAGGAAATGTAATATCATTTTGTCTCATCTTAGCTTCATGCAGATGGAGGTTTCTCTTGGTTTTAATAACAATTAGTCAATACATTTCCTTTATTAACGCTGCAATGGTTTGTTTGATACTTAATCTCATTTCCAAATCAGAAAACATTATTCTTTTAAAACCAACTACTCATTACTCATGAATGAGGTTTTACAACATTTTCACAAAATTCATCACAAGTCAAACTAAGTCAAGTCTCTTATCTTTCAAGATCAAGTCTCTTAACTTTCAAAATCAAGTCGTGTATAAGTCAAGTCTCTTATCTTTCAAGATCAAGTCTCTTAACTTTCAAAATCAAGTCGTGTATAAGTCAAGTCTCTTATCTTTCTACAATCAATAAACCATTCTTTTACCTACATAAAGTCGTTATAACTAACTTCCCATAAAGCTATTATAACACCCTATGTTTTAAACCAACCAAATCACTTAGCACACGACGTCACCGCACTACATAGTTCACAACAATCATGCTAGAAAAGATAGGAAGAGGTTCACATACCTCGCGACGATTATCGACAAATAGCAAAACGCTCCAAGCAAGTCTTAGCTCCAAATCTTTCCGTTCCAATCCGCTACAAGCAACCCATAGAAGCTCCTAACCAACTTCTCTTCAAGAACCAACTCCAAAAGTGAAGAACACTTAGGGTTTCCAACTAGTAAGTTTCGGCCAAGGCATGAACAATAGGTTAGGGGTGTGAAATCTTTTCCAACTCTTGGTACACAATCTTCCTAACACCTTAGGGAAGAACACTTGAGAGTTTAAGAATTGTTGGACAAATTTAGGTCAAGAAATGGGCTCAAAACGAGAGCAAGGTCAAGGGAGAATGAGGGAATTTCTTGTCTTGAAATGGTTAAGTGTGGAAGTTTTCATCAACTAAGGGTGCATATAGGACAACCAAGGGCTAGGATGAAGGCAAGTGTGTGGTTGAGATTGGGGACAAGTGTGTGTGGGTCCCACAAGCCACTTGTCCACACAAAATATCTAGCAAGACTTGGCCACTTGTCCACAAAATATCTAGCAAGACAAGGCCACTTGTCTTGCCACTTGTTAGCAAATTTCGGCCATGAGGCCACCTAGGGGTGACACGTGTCGCCTCCTACTAAATCCAAAATATTTCATCTTAGAAAAATATCCATAAAGGCAAAAATCTCAAAACAAAGTGGGCCCCACAAATCAGTAAATTTCTCCGTGGGCCCAGCGTGACCAATTCCTAAATAAAATTCCATAATTCTAATATAATTCAAGCCCAAATACCAAATCTGGAATCCAATTCCCATCAACGAACCTTTTTCCTTCACAAAACCGGAAACTTTTCCAGTGAAAAATCACATCTTTCTTTCTTTCCAAAATTTCGATCGTATTCTCGCACATCCTCACCTATATACCCTGTAACTACGGGGTATAACATTCTTCCCCCCTTAGAAACATTCGTCCCGAATGTTCCTTCTAAATCTCCAAACGTACTTGCGTCGGTATAGTCTTCACTACTATACTTACAAAACCGATCATGCCACCAATGGCCAGAATATAACATGCGCAAAACTCAAATCCAAGCCAACGAGAATCATTTCTAATCTCACAGCTCCCACTAGCTTCAATTTACTCTAAGGCCATTCCGGCCTTCACGATCCGATTCTGGTCGAACGCGTCCACGAACGTCGATGGTTACCTAAACTGGGCCTAGCACCCTCGTGACCCTATCACTGGCGGGACCACCTCGACCCACTGCCAACCGGGCTGCGGGTTGACACGCATAATCTTGCCTCAACCCGACCCATTTGCCGCGCCAAACTCTTGTTCCCCGATCCGGAACAATCTCACTAATCAAGTTACGCAAACCTAGTGGTCTTCTTATCATAACTATCCTTATATAATTCACACCACTCGGGGACTTATCACACAATTTTTTTACCCTCGTATACTATGCACTCCGACAAAGGTCAATCGTAAACAAATCTTTTACTCAAGACGGCCTCGCATCTAAGGTCTCCACTTATAATATTCTAAGGTTCACACCTTCCATGACCCCAAACTTACCTCTTCAACTAGTCATGTTCTCTAAGTTATACTTAACACAATGCTATCTGTACATAGCACACAATAATAAGATCATCATATCGCGCAAACAAAACTCTAGAGGGTTAAGGATATACCTGTATCTACCGCTTCACTCTAATCATGGTCTGCCTGCATGCGCATTGTATGAAAGCGATGAACACCATCGATCCGGTAGGCTGCGTCATGCTGACGGTACCCCTCCTATACGCACATTCTCTCGTCACATGGCCCCGGACGCGGTGAAACAAGCGCGATAAAGACGACATTCCCGGGATGGCGCGCCCACATCGTGCACCGAGGGGACATGAATCTGGCGGCTAGAACTCACGATATCTGTGAACGGAAGCCACGGAGCCACGACCAGGCTCGAATACCGAGCGCCCCGAAGGCGGAGGACCACTGCATCTTGGCGAAGGTGCATAACTAACTTTGCCATTGGCGATCCGCCTCGCAAGTTACCAAGGACCTCGCTCGCCTTCCTCGCTGATCGGCCATTCCGTCGACCTCTCCGTGCCTCACATCCAAGTGCATGAGCTGCATGCGGGCAATGTCCATGCGGTGAAGAGCTACACCGAACAAGCCTCGCGAGTAATCATCGAGCCGGTGGCGTGGCGGTGCACTCGCCCTCCATATCGGTCACTAAGGCGGGGACATACCGAGCCAACGAGTCAAACTCCACGTTGTACTCCCTAACCGCGCCCGATGCGCGCTTAACGTCAAAAACTGCCGGCGAGCCCTCCTCATGCGTGGAGGCAAGAAATGTGCAAGAAATGCCGCGAGAACTCGCCCTAACTGCTGGGGCGCATGTTCCCCTCGGGGCGGTTCCGTGAATCAAACCCGATCGCAGATCACGCGGTGATGCGAACCAATACCACCGACTACGCCTGCGAGACTACGATCACTCTCATGATCCGTAGGCTGTTGGATAAACTCACGAGGTCATCCTCGCTCTCGATCCATAGAACGGCGGGCTCAACTCGTAAAGTCCCGTAGTCTCAAACCATGCGCTCGGGGTGAACTACGGGTGCTCTGGACTGGGCTGCTGCATCAGCCTCTCCTCATATCGGCCACGACCACGGCGATGGCGCCATCTCTTGTACCCATCTCATACGCTCCAGTGTGGGATGGAGGCTCGAGTCTTGTAGTCTCGGCCAGCTGCTGCTGCGGCTCTAAACTCTACTGAGGCTGGCGGCATCGCAAAACTCGCCGTCAGAAGCACTATCTCGGTAACGGCGGGCCTTCGCCCGATAACCCTCCGTGCTCTACTCACAGCTCCCTCGACTGCCTTTCCCTTCTGGGCCCCGATTGCCTTGCGTGGAGGCATAACTGGCACATAAGAATACGTCAGAGGGAGTCCAACTTATAACACTGACTAAGGCACGATCTCGAGTGAGAAGAATAGAAACCAATCCTAAATGTCCTGCGACCTCGATTATAGATGTGGTGCACAACACACCGATAATCAAGACTCTACTAGACACGGTCTAGACACTTTCCGAGGACTAATCGCTCCGATACCACTTTTTGTAATCGTGCGCGAGGCATTAACCTTCTCTCAGCGACTACAAAGTGTACCGGCTCTTGCGATCCTCGAGGCATGCCCACCCGCTTCTCGGGATGTGCCATACGGAGAGCCACGGTTCGGCTGTTCCAGTGAGAGCTCTAGCCTCTTTATACGCTCGGCCGAAAGGAGGTCAGTGACAACAAGTGCATGAAACTGAAAAATCGTAAATGAAATCATAACGATCTATATAAAGCAGGAGACATGTATGATAACCAAACTACAACCATAACATAAAAGCGATCATGTCAAGTCGGGGACTCACGCCTCAAAGTCATCCTCATGCCCGTGGAACTCCTTCCTCAGCTGCCGATCTAGGTACAAACCATGTGATCGTATAACATGTCTCGGCCCATCTCATGGACCAAAGATAGAAGCGTGTGAAATACATTCCGGTCATCTCATGAACTTCGGTAGTCGGATGGAATACATTCCCGTCCATCCATGGACCTTGATCGAGTCAGTGAATACATTCCGCTCATCCCGTGAAGCGGTAGTCAGTGAAATACATTCGGCTCATCCATGAACGCGGTGATCGAGTGAAATACATTCCCGGTTCATCCCATGAACCGGTAGTCGAGTAAAATACAGTACTTGCACAACAAGGCTATCACACGCAAACATAGGCAAGTTACACACAACTTAAGGTACTATCATTTTATGCCAAAACCCCGGTTCTGACCTTAAAGTATTACATACATTAACTCTTTTAAAAAGATACGTTTCTTTCACAAAAGTCACACAATGTTCGTAGTATAAAATAGAGTGACTATCTTTTAAGTAAACCAAAACACTTCCCTTGTAAAATCAAGTAACACATTATTTTCCAAACGTTCAAGTTTGCCTAATTTCAAATGCTCAAGTTTCTCATTTTGAAAGGTTTCAGTAGTTCATAGTTTTAATCACTTAAGAATATAATTCTCCTTTAAAACAAATTTGAGAAACATATGCCTTATGTGTGAGTAGGTTGTTCTTGTCTATTACAATCTTATAAAAGCAGCCATGATCTAGGAAATGTAATATCATTTTGTCTCATCTTAGCTTCTATGCAGATGGAGGTTTCTACTGGTTTTAATAACAATTAGTCAATACATTTCCTTTATTAACGCTGCAATGGTTTGTTTGATACTTAATCTCATTTCCAAATCAAGTAAAACATTATTCTTTTAAAACCAACTACTCATTACTCATGAATGAGGTTTTACAACATTTTAACAAAATTCATAACAAGTCAAACTAAGTCAAGTCTCTTATCTTTCAAGATCAAGTCTCTTAACTTTCAAAATCAAGTCGTGTATAAGTCAAGTCTCTTATCTTTCAAGATCAAGTCTCTTAACTTTCAAAATCAAGTCGTGTATAAGTCAAGTCTCTTATCTTTCTACAATCAATAAACCATTCTTTTACCTACATAAAGTCGTTATAACTAACTTCCCATAAAGCTATTATAACACCCTATGTTTTAAACCAACCAAATCACTTAGCACATGTACGTCTACCGTACTACATAGTTCACAACAATCATGCTAGAAAAGATAGGAAGAGGTTCACATACCTCGCGACGATTATCGACAAATAGCAAAACGCTCCAAGCAAGTCTTAGCTCCAAATCTTTCCGTTCCAATCCGCTACAAGCAACCCATAGAAGCTCCTAACCAACTTCTCTTCAAGAACCAACTCCAAAAAGTGAAGAACACTTAGGGTTTCCAACTAGTAAGTTTCGGCCAAGGCATGAACAATAGGTTAGGGGTGTGAAATCTTTTCCAACTCTTGGTACACAATCTTCCTAACACCTTAGGGAAGAACACTTGAGAGTTTAAGAATTGTTGGACAAATTTAGGTCAAGAAATGGGCTCAAAAACGAGAGCAAGGTCAAGGGAGAAGGGAGGGAATTTCTTGTCTTGAAATGGTTAAGTGTGGAAGTTTTCATCAACTAAGGGTGCATATATAGGACAACCAAGGGCTAGGATGAAGGCAAGTGTGTGGTTGAGATTGGGGACAAGTGTGTGTGGGTCCCACAAGCCACTTGTCCACACAAAATATCTAGCAAGACTTGGCCACTTGTCCATAAAATATCTAGCAAGACAAGGCCACTTGTCTTGCCACTTGTTAGCAAATTTCGGCCATGAGGCCACCTAGGGGTGACACGTGTCGCCTCCTACTCGTCAAAATATTTCATCTTCCGAAAATATCCATAAAGGCAAAAATCTCGAAAACAAAGTGGGCCCCACAAAACCGTAAATTTCTCCCGTGGGCCCCACGTGACCAATTCCGGAAATAAAATTCCATAATTCTAATATAATTCAAGAAGCCCAAATACCAAATCTGGGAATCCAATTCCCATCAACGAACCTTTTTCCTTCACAAAACCCGGAAACTTTTCCGTCGAAAAATCACATCTTTCTTTCTTTCCAAAATTTCAGTCGTATTCTCGCACGTACATCCTCACCTATATACCCTGTAACTACGGGGTATAACAATTTTGTGGCCTAAACCATGGGTCAATGTTTGGAGTGAATTGAGGAGTAGATGGCTAGGGGGAACTTGGGAAAATCCTCACCCTCCACTTGCCCACCACTTGTATTGATCTTGGCCATTGATTTCCCTATAAATACCCCCCTTTGTTGAAGACTTCTTCATCCACAAACATTTTCTAAGTCTTGAAAAGCCCTCTCCCCCTTAGTGTAGCTCTCGTCCAGAGAGCTCCCCCTCCCCCTTGAGAAGGCCTTGGCCGAAACAACCCCTCCCCCCTTGCCTAGTTGTTCTCGTAAAATACCCCCCCTTGGTAGAAAAATACTCTCCAAGTATTGTTACTATTCCAAAATACCTTGGCCCAAATACCTTGTAGTATTCCAAGGTTACCCCTATACTAAAAGCCCAGAAATACTATTATACTTCCCTTCAGTCACAAACGAAACCCTAAGGAAAATCTTCACAGTTGGTTGAAGTATTAAGAAGAAGTTGCGTAGAACTTCTAAGGGTTGTTTGGAGCGGGTTGAGCGCTCGAGTAGGAGCTAAGCGTTGCTCGGGATCGACATTTAAACTTGGATAATTTTGGGCTTATCGAGGTAAATACTCTTGTCCTTATATTGTAATTGGAAATTACATCGTAGTAGTATAGAAATGAATATAAGACTCATAGAAGGATATTGTCACGACCGAACCGGGCGTGGTAGTGCCTACCGGGCACCCAGTAGACATACATCGAGTAATCACGGAACATAAAACAAGACATGAAATAATAGGAAGTGTAAAACAGTTTTTCTGCGAAAAGTTGCCTTTCGGCATATATATATAAAAACTTAAATCCGAACAGATACATCCCTTTTTACAAACTCGCCCACAGCGATTACTCTGCACCTCTAAGAATGATATAACAATAATGGCGGGAGTGGCCGCCATACCATGAATGTAAGTACATTCAACGGCAGGACTATACCAGATAAGCCTTCGAGAAGCGGTGCTTCCCAAAACGCTTGTGATCCTCGGGCGAGGATCGACGCATCGTGTACCTCTACCGCGACATGAACGCGGCCGAAGGAGGTCGATACAGTACCAAGTATGTGGCCGAAAATCTGTAAATGAAATCATAGTAGTCTATATAAAGCGAGACATGTATGATAACCAAACTACGATTCACAATAAATAGCGATCATGTCAAGTCGGGGACTCACGCCTCAAAGTCATCACTCAAATATAACTATGGGTCTCACGCCACAACATCAATCATGCGTGGAATACCTTCACTTCCGGCGATCTATGATATAACAGCACCAAGGAATACACATGAATACCAGGTCCAACCTGTGTCATAATAAAGCCGTACGGGGTAAGTACGAAGGCATAGCCGACTACTAATACCCAAAGTACCAACAAGGTCATAAACTGTATCACGAGATCTGTCTAGACCGCCACATGATCGGCCGCCACTCGCTGCGAAGATCAAATGCGCGTCTAATCCTCGAACTTCCGCGACTCGCGATAGGCCACTCACATAGGCGCGCAGGTATTCCCGCATCGGTAGCTACTCCGGCATCGCCACGGACTCGCATCCGCATGGCCCACATAGCGCATGACCACAAAGGCCGCACACTAACACGGAACTCTCGTAGCTCGCATAGGTCCCCGGACCCGCATGAGGTATTCTCGAATCATAGTCGCAATTCGCTGAGTATACCCGCGTCGGAGGCAACAACCCCAGTATCATGTCAAGAGGTGAGTGATGTAATACTAACATAACGGCTTACCGTTAAACAACATAAGCACAACAAGGGAAACCCCTTTACACAACCATCACAAGACACTAACACACGTAGCATCCTAACATGTTTACTTATCAAATCAACAAGAAAGTATTACAAGGTTATTACAAACCAACATAGTCAAGTTATTCACACAAGGTATCTTACACCCCGTAAGTCCAGGACATGTAAAAGAGAATGTGCTTAAGGAAACAAGACTAGGAAATTAGTACGAAAGGAGGAATTGTTTTTCCGACGGAAAATCTTCCGAACGCCGGAAAGGAAAAATGTTCGTTGTTGAGAATTGGATTCTCAAAATGCATTATTTGAAGAGTATGAAACTCTTAACTTTTTGGAAATTTTATTTTGACGGATTTGGTCATGTGGGGCCCACCCGAGGAATTTTACGTTTTGTGGGGCCCACGAGGGTTACGGAAATTTTATGGACGAATGAGAGGGCGACACGTGGCACCCCCTCATGTGGTCTTGGTCGAATTAGTAAGGGGCAAAACGGTCATTTACCATGGTGGAAGATAAGTCTTGCTAGCATGATATTGTTGACTTGTCAACTTGTCCACATAGGCTTAATCCAAGTGAAATTCATCCTAGCCTCACATTTGTTTAAGTCTAAGCCCTCCAATATGTGTTATATACTAAGTTAGTGCAAGACAGGGTCTTTTACACTTAGAAAAAATGAGAGAACATTTGTGCCAAGAGATAGTGCTCTCGGGTTTGGCATGTCCCTCACAAGAAATTTTGTGATTTTGATCCATTAGCCACAAGACTTTAACCCAATGTCCCTTAGGGTATTGTAAGGATATCTCAATAGAAATATTGCGGAAAAACGACGTTTTCGTATTAGTCGCAAGGCGGAAACTTAAGGAGTTCTTCAACTTTGAAGTTGGAACTTGAAGATGGGTTCTTCATAGGCCTCTAAGGAGTGCTTGGAGCGGATTGGAACCTAAGGAAAGGAGCTAAGAATTGCTAAGGCGCGACTTTGAATCTTGGAAATTTTAAGGGCTTGGAAAGGTATAAATTTTGTCGTTTTAGCAATTAAGTTTACTTATTGATTGTAGCTATGGATATTAGCAAGCATGAGTTATATTGTATGAAGTTTGATAAGTATATTGGCTATTGAAACCCAAATCCGAAAACTAGCATGTTAGCCCTAAGATTTCAATTCAAGTCGATTATTAGTAAAGTCGTCGCATGTTGTAAAAAAGAAGGAAATTGTAGTTGTTGATGTCACGACCCGAACCCGGGCCCGTGACTGGTGCCTTACCCCGGGCACCCTAGTGATACAACATCAGAGTAATCAGCGGAACATAAAACAAGACATGAAAATATTATGAAGTAAGAAACAGTAATCTGAGAAAAACTTGCCTTACGGCATATATAAATAACAACTCTTTTAAAATGAACAGTTTAATCCTTTTTACAAACCCTGCCCACAACAGTACTACAGACCTCTACGAATGATATGACAACAACGACGGGACAGGGCCCCGTCATACCCCTGAATGTAAGCACCTACAACAACAGGGGACTATACCAAGACAAGCCTCCGGAGAAACGGAGCTTTCCCAAACGCCGATTTGTGACCCTAGAGCGAGGATCAACGGCGGTGTACCTTTACTGCGGCATGAACGCAGCCCGAAGGAGGTCGAGACAACAGTACCAAGTATGTGGCGAAAATCAGTAAATGAAATCATAGTAGTCTATACAAAGCAGGAGACATGTATGATAACCAAACTACAGTTTACAATAAATAAGCAGTCATGTCAAGTCAGGGACTCACGCCCTCAAGTCATCACTCAAACATAACAATGGGTCTCACGCCACAACATCAATCGTGCGTGGAACACATTCTCACCGCCGTGATCTATGATATGAAAGCACCAAGAACACACATGAACACGGGTCCCACTGTTATAATAAAACCGCACGGTAAGTACGAAGGCATAGCCGACTACTAAAACCCACAGTACCAACAAGGTCATAAATCGTATCACGAGATCTGTCTAGGCCGTCACATGATCAAAGCCGCCACTCGCGCGATATCTAATGCGCATCTAGCCTCGGAACTTCCGAAGCTCGCATAGGCCAATCGTAGGCCCGCATGAGGTATAACCCGCATCGGTAGCTACTCCGGCGTCCGCTGGACTCGCGATCGCATGGCCACATAGACCGCATGCCCATAAAGGACGTACACTAACCTGGAACTCTCGTAGCTCCGCATAGGCCTCTAGGACCCGCATGAGGTATCCTCGAATCATAGGTCCCGGACCACTTTGAGTTTACCCGCGTCGGAGGCGACAACCTCGGAAACAAGTCAAGGTGAGTGGTATAATACCAACATAGCGGCTGATAGTGAAACAATTTAAGCGCAATCGAGGGGAAACCCCTTTTCACAAACATCACAAGATACTAACACACGTAGCATCCTAGCATGCTTACTTAACAAATCAACAAAAAAGTATTACAAGGCTATCACAACCCAACACAATCAAGTTATACACACAAGGCACTTTCTACTATATGATTAACAAGATCGGGTTTTTATCCCCAAAGTACTTCATACATTAACTCCTTTAAAAGATACGTTACTTTCACAAAAGTCACACAATATCCGTAGTATATGAAAATAGAGTGATTATCTTTTGAAGTAAATCAAAGCACTTCTCTTTGTAAAATCAAGTAACAACATTATTTTCCAAACGTCCAAGTTTGCCTAATTTCAAATGTTCATGTTTCTTATTTAGAAAGGTTTCGTAGTTCATAGTCTTATTCATTTAAGAATATAATTCTTTTTTAAACCATCTAAGAAACATAAGCCTTATATGTAAGTAGGATATTCTTGTTTATAACAATCTTATTACAGCAGCCATGATCTAGGAAATATCATTTTGTCTCATCTTAGCTTCTATGCAGATGGAAGTTTCTACTAGTTTTATTAATACTTCATTAATCAAAACATTTCCCTTTATTAACGCTGCAGTGGTTTGACGATACACATTCTGATTTCCGAAATCAGTAAAACATTATCCCTTTTAAAAATCAAGTACTCATTACTCACGAATGAGGTTTCACACAAAATTCATATAATTTTATTTAAGTTAAGCCTCTTATCTTACAAGATCAAGTCTCTTAACTCCTAAAATAAATAAATCATTCGTTTTATCTCTCTTAAGCCGTTATACCTAACTTCCCATAAAGCTAGTATAACTCTTAAGCTTTTAAAACCAAGTATTATTCTTCTTTTAAAAACAGTTCTTAATTCTCTTGAACTACTTCAAGATTATTATTATTCGGGCTTAAGTCAAAAGACATTGCCGTACAACTACGTTCAATTAACACACGTACGTCTACCGTACTACATAGTTATACATATATCATGCTAGAAGAGATAGGAAGAGGTTCACATACCTCGCGACGATTATCGACTATTAGCAAATCGCTCCACGGCTATAACCCGGCTAGCCTGGTCCACCTTCTCAAGTAGCACATGCTACTCGCAGAACATTCAACCTATACAGGTTATACAAGTCTATCAAAGTCTAGACTACTCGGTAGAATAAATCTAGATACAAGATCCTACGGGAAATTGGGCAGCCCTTCCCTACCCGTCAAACTTACACAAGTCTACTGTAATGCAGTCCTACGTAATTACAGTTCAGTTCTCTTCTTTAAATTCAGGCTTAAGTCCAAAGACATTGCCACAAAGCTATGTTCAGTTCTATATATAGTATACTTCAACTATATATTCCTACAACATGTAATCTCCAATTACAATAGGGGGACAAGATAATTACCTCGGTAAGCCCATAATTATCCAAGTATAATGTCGATTCCTGGGCAACGTTTAGCTCCAACTCCGTGCGCTCCAACCCGCTCCAAACCACCCTTAGAAGTTCTAACCAACTTCTACATAACACTCCAACTAACTATGGAGATTTTCCCTAGGATTTCGGTTTTGTGACTGACGGAAAATATAATAGTATTTCTGGGCTTTTAGTATAGGTATAACCTTGGAATACTACAAGGTATAAGGCTATGGTATTTGGGCATTATAACAATACTTGGAGAGTATTTCTTTACCACAAAAAGGGGGGTATTATACGAAAACAACTAGGCTAGGGGGGGGTACCCCACGGCTAACACCATAAGGAGGGGGGAGGGGTTCTCGGCCAAGGGGCCTTCTCAAAGGGGGAGGGGTGGTGGCGGACGAAAGCTACAAGGCAAGGGGGAGGGATTTCAAGACTTGGAAATGATTTTAGGATGAAGAAGTTCATCACTTAAGGGGGGTATTTATAGGTCAAGTAAAGGCCAACCAATGGCCAAGATCATGCCAAGTGCAAGGCAAGTGTAGGGCCAAGATCATGCCAAGTGCACCTTATCCATCTACCACACAAATATCACAAAATATCCTACCTACTCCCACTCACCCATTTCGTCCCAAATGCCGTCCAAAGCCCACCAATGAGAGGGTGCCAAGTGTCGCCCTCTCGTTGGTCCAAAATGTTTCGTCTCTCGGAAAAATCCGCAAAAATTAAAAATGACATAGCCGGAATTTTCCCTACGAAAGCTGTGGAAACGTTTCGTCGAAAAACGACTCTAACCGGGTGTTGTGCACAAAGAAAAATTCGGCCAAGCTTAATCTCAAGTTCAAATTTTCTACGTACGTCCTTACGTACATATTCTGAAAATACGGGGTATAACATTCTCCCCTCCTTAGAAACATTCGTCCCGAATGTTCCTTCTAAGTCTCAAAACGAACGCGCGCCAGTATAGTCTTCACTACTACACTTACGAAACAATCCTGCCACAGCTGGTCACAGAAACATCCGTGCAAATACTTCCATCCAAGTCCACGAGGAAACACCTCCAATATCACCACAAAACACTTCTCACCGGGGTCTAAAATATACTCCCTTAGCACCCTTTCTTTACAACGAAATGATCACATCTATGCTCGTCATACATGCTCGCTTCTTCCCGATGCCACTTTTGTCACTTTGCCGCGAGGTTCTAGTGTTACTCCGGCGACCCAACAAATGGTACCGGACTGCATGCGATCCCTGAGGATGTCGTACACTTCTTGTGTACTCGAACTCTTTCACATAACCTACCACATTTCTGATACTGCTTCAGTTTCCAAAACTCGGGGTTACTATATCTAACGTGGTCATCATAAACTGGGAAACACTCTGGATGGATCTCCGATACTTTCCTGAACATAACAATACGAAAGACCGGACGTACTGCCTCCTAAGTCGGACGACAAATGCTAACATATAGGCAACCTGGCCTATTCTTCACGTGAACTCAAAAAGGCCCAATGTAATTCGGGCTAAGTTCCCTCTGTTATCCAAAACTCGTCACACCCTATCCGGGGTGGTACTTTCAAGAAGATCGACCGTCAACCTGAACTCTAAGCGTCGTCGCCGATTATCCGCACGATTCCTCTGAGCTGCCAGAACCTCTTCTAGACAAGCTTCCCCCTATCCACAGTCTGCTGGAACAAGCCTGAACCAACTATCTGAACCTTGCCAACATCGAACCAATCGACCGGCAACTTACACTTCCGCCCCCACAAGGCTTCAAAAGGCGACATTCGAACACTGAAATGGTAGCTTAAAACACTCCCTCCACAGGAGACAACAATCCCCACAACTACCCCTGAAATCCAAACACTGCCCGAGGGCGAATGCGATTCTGAGTCTCACCTGAGTTCCTAACCCTGCCTGGTAAGACTTTTAGAAAACGAAAATAGCCACAACCTGGGCTTCACTGTCCGTCATAAGGTGAAGGTAGGCACCCCGTGCAGCCTTACAACCTTTCTGATAAATCAACACTGCCGAGTGAACGGTCCTGACCGAAGAACACGATGGGCTGCCCCATCGCCCGACCATCGGGTCGAACGCATCCACGAACTCAGACGTTGGTTAACTAAACTTGGGCCTAACACCTCGTGACTTACCACCTGGCGGGACAACCACAACCGACCCCACCATAAAACAGGTCGCGGGTTGACCCGCGGCATGGCCTCAACCCGACCCACTCTCGCGTAAAACACTTGCTCCCCGATCCGGAACAATTTCACTAATCCACGTTACGAAAACCTAGCGGTCTTCTTAGCTCAACTACCCTCTTTCATTTCACACTACTTAGGGACCTATCCCAAACATAGCTCACGTGCACTATGCACTCCGATAAGGATCAAACATAACACTACACCTTCGCTCCAGATGGCCTTACCTCTAAGGTCTCTACGTATAACACTCTAAGGCTCACACCTTCTCTATCCCCCAAAATCTTACTCGGTTAACCCACCAAGATTTCTAATCACAACTAACACACTGCTATCAGAACATAGCACTTAAGGTATACTCACCTTATCACATAAACAAAACTCTAGAGGGTTAAAGATATGGTTGCATCTACTGCTTCACTCCCCTTAGTCGTTCTAATCAAACCTGCCCCGTAGGGCGCATAGCTAAGGAAGGTGACGAACTACCCACCAATCCTGAAGGCTAAGTCCTCCTACTAGGACATCCTCTCGACATCAGACCCTGACGGTCGTAGGTACAACAAGTACCAACTAAAAGACGACATTCCCCGGGATGACATCTGCCACACTGTGAACCGGAAGCCCTGGAGTTCTGACCAACTCCTGCATACCCCGAACGTCCTGAAATCCGTGGAGGACCTCTCTGCACTGGTGGATGTGCATAACTAATCCGCTGGTGAGGTGACTCGCCTCGAAAGTTACCAAAGGACCTTGTTGCTCTGGTCCTCTTCTGCTGTACTTGGTTAACCCGTCGATCTCTACGTTTCTTGGCCTGCCGCGCACAAGCCCGCATACGTGCCATGCTCAAGCCTAATCAAGAATTACTCTTGCACAACCTCTTTTAGATAGTCATCAAGACTCGTGGTACATCGGTACTCTCCGTAGCCAAATCCATAGCTAGTAGTGGTCGCTTTGCAATCTATATTCTCTGCTTCCTGGCCGTGAATCAAGGTTCAAATGTCATGGCCGCAGAGGAACCGCAGCCGTGCTAAACTCATTGGGCTAGTGACGCCGCAGAACTCCCCGAATGAAGCACCTAACTCGGGTGATGGTTGGGCCGTGCCTCGTAACCCTCAGACTCAACTCGCAGCCTCCTCGGCCGCTTGCCCTCTGGCCCGGTTGCCATGCGGAGGCATAACGGTAAGGGAAAGAAATACGTTAGAGGGTCCAATCTACAACACAGCTCTAAGGCACGATCTCAGAGTGAGAAAAATAGAAACCAATCCTAAATATCCTATAGCCTCCTGATTATTGGTGTGGTGCACAACACACCGATAATCAAGACTTCATCGATACGGTCAGAGACACTTTCCGAGGATTAATCGCTTCGATACCACTTTTGTCACGACCAACCGGGCGTGATCGTGCCTTACCCCGGGCACCCTAGTGATACAACATCAGAGTAATCAGCGGAACATAAAACAAGACATGAAAATATTATGAAGTAAGAAACAGTAATCTGAGAAAAACTTGCCTTACGGCATATATAAATAACAACTCTTTTAAAATGAACAGTTTAATCCTTTTTACAAACCCTTCCCACAACAAGACATGCACTCTACGAATGATATGATAACAACGACGGACGGGGCTCGTCATACCCCTGAATGTAAGCACCTACAACAACAGGGGACTATACCAAGACAAGCCTCCGGAGAAACGGAGCTTTCCCAAACGCTGAGCTGTGACCCTAAGAGCGAGGATCAACGATCGTGTACTTTACTCGCAGATGAACGCACTTCCAAGGAGGTCGATAACAGTACCAAGTATGTGAAATCAAAAATATCAGAAATGAAATCATAGTAGTCTATACAAAGCAGAGACATGTATGATAACAAACTACGATTTACAATAAATAAGCAAATATGTCAAGTCGTGGACTCACGCCTCAAGTCATCACTCAAACATAACAATGGGTCTCACGCCCACAACATCAATCGTGCGTGGAACACATTCTCATCACGGCAGCCTATGATATGAAAGCACCAAGGAACACATGAACACCGTGTCCCACCTGTGTTATAATAAAACCGCACGGTAAGTGTAAGTACGAAGGCATAGCCGACTACTAAAACCCATGCACCAACAAGGTCATAAATCGTATCATGAGATCTGTCTGCATCGTCACATGATCAAAGCCGCCACTCGCCGCAGATCTAATGTGCGCGTCTAGCCTCGAACTTCCCGCACCCGCATAGGCCAATCTCATAGGCCCGCATGAGGTATAACCCGCATCGAGGGTAGCTACTCCGGCATCCGCCGACTCGCGATCCGCGTGGCCACATAGACCGCATGCCCATAAAGGACGTACACTAACCTGGAACTCTCGTAGCTCCGCATAGGCCCCTGGGACCCGCATGAGGTATCCTCGAATCATAGGTCCCATGCACTACCGAGTTTACCCCGCGACGGAGGGCCAACCTCCTAAACAAGTCAAGCGAGTGGTATAATACCAACATATCTGATAGTGAAACAATTTAAGCGCAATCGAGGGGAAACCCCTTTTCACAAACATCACAAGATACTAACACACGTAGCATCCTAGCATGTTTACTTAACAAATCAACAAGAAAGTATTACAAGGCTATCACAACCCAACACAATCAAGTTATACACACAAGGCACTTTCTACTATATGATTAACAAGATCGGGTTTTTATCCCCAAAGTACTTCATACATTAACTCCTTTAAAAGATACGTTACTTTCACAAAAGTCACACAATACCCGTAGTATATGAAAATAGAGTGATTATCTTTTGAAGTAAATCAAAGCACTTCTCTTTGTAAAATCAAGTAACAACATTATTTTCCAAACGTCCAAGTTTGCCTAATTTCAAATGTTCATGTTTCTTATTTAGAAAGGTTTCGTAGTTCATAGTCTTATTCATTTAAGAATATAATTCTTTTTTAAACCATCTAAGAAACATAAGCCTTATATGTAAGTAGGATATTCTTGTTTATAACAATCTTATTACAGCAGCCATGATCTAGGAAATATCATTTTGTCTCATCTTAGCTTCTATGCAGATGGAAGTTTCTACTGGTTTTATTAATACTTCATTAATCAAAACATTTCTTTATTAACGCCGCAGTTGGTTTGTCGATACACATTCGATTTCCAAATCAAGAAACATTATCCCTTTTAAAAATCAAGTACTCATTACTCACGAATGAGGTTTCACACAAAATTCATATAATTTTATTTAAGTTAAGCCTCTTATCTTACAAGATCAAGTCTCTTAACTCCTAAAATAAATAAATCATTCGTTTTATCTCTCTTAAGCCGTTATACCTAACTTCCCATAAAGCTAGTATAACTCTTAAGCTTTTAAAACCAAGTATTATTCTTCTTTTAAAAACAGCTTTAATTCTCTTGAACTACTTCAAGATTATTATTATTCGGGCTTAAGTCAAAAGACATTGCCGCATAACCACGTTCAATTAACACACGACGCTCACCGTACTACATAGTTATACATATATCATGCTAGAAGAGATAGGAAGAGGTTCACATACCTCGCGACGATTATCGACTATTAGCAAATCGCTCCACGGCTATAACCCGGCTAGCCTGGTCCACTTTCTCAAGTAGCACATGCTACTCGCAGAACATTCAACCTATACAGGTTATACAAGTCTATCAAAGTCTAGACTACTCGGTAGAATAAATCTAGATACAAGATCCTACGGAAATTGGGCACTCTTCCCTACCCACAAACTTACACAAGTCTCATCAGAATGCACCCCACGTAATTACGATCAGCTTCTCTTCTTTAAATTCAGGCTTAAGTCCAAAGACATTGCCACAAAGCTATGTTCAGTTCTATATATAGTATACTTCAACTATATATTCTTACAACATGTAATCTCCAATTACAATAGGGGGACAAGATAATTACCTCGGTAAGCCCATAATTATCCAAGTATAATGTCGATTCCTGGGCAACGTTTAGCTCCAACTCCGTGCGCTCCAACCCGCTCCAAACCACCCTTAGAAGTTCTAACCAACTTCTACATAACACTCCAACTAACTATGGAGATTTTCCCTAGGGTTTCGGTTTTGTGACTGACGGAAAGTATAATAGTATTTCTGGGCTTTTAGTATAGGTATAACCTTGGAATACTACAAGGTATAAGGTTATGGTATTTGGGCATTATAACAATACTTAGAGAGTATTTCTATACCACAAAAAGGGGGGTATTATACGAAAACAACTAGGCTAGGGGGGGGTACCCCACGGCTAGCACCACAAGGAGGGGGGGAGGGGTTCTCGGCCAAGGGGCCTTCTCAAAGGGGGAGGGGTGGTGGCGGACGAAAGCTACAAGGCAAGGGGGAGGGATTTCAAGACATGGAAATGATTTTAGGATGAAGAAGAAGTTCATCACTTAAGGGGGGTATTTATAGGTCAAGTAAAGGCCAACCAATGGCCAAGATCATGCCAAGTGCAAGGCAAGTGTAGGGCCAAGATCATGCCAAGTGCACCTTATCCATCTACCACACAAATATCACAAAATATCCTACCTACTCCCACTCACCCATTTCGTCCCAAATGCCGTCCAAAGCCCACCAATGAGAGGGTGCCAAGTGTCGCCCTCTCGTTGGTCCAAAATGTTTCGTCTCTCGGAAAAATCCGCAAAAATTAAAAATGACATAGCCGGAATTTTCCCTACGAAAGCTGTGGAAACGTTTCGTCGAAAAACGACTCTAACCGGGTGTTGTGCACAAAGAAAAATTCGGCCAAGCTTAATCTCAAGTTCAAATTTTCTACGTACGTCCTTACGTACATATTCTGAAAATACGGGGTATAACAGTTGAAGTGGTTTATAAATATATAACATGTTAGACCTTAGAACTTGGAATTGGAAAAGGATTGGAAAGGACTTAGTGTTATTATTTAGGTTGGCCGAGAATGGCTAGATTTTGGGGCTATTTCGTATGAATTGTGGGGCAGAATTTTACACGTATTGTAAGGCGTGTTATCCCCTTTGGTTGGTTGTTGTTTGGATCCTTAAATGTGGCATGTTTGGTTATTGTATTCGACCTTGAAAAAGGTGGCAAAGTGAGTAGAAACAAAGGAAGTGCTGCCTGATTTTTCGTAGAATTAGAGACCGTATACTTAGTATTATTCTACGTTAGAGACTAGAAGTTGATAGTCTTGTTGTGACCATTATAGGTTGACACTTCTACGTACGGCGTATTCGGCTTAGCTTGTGGATTTAGCCGAAAAGATATGTGAAATATCTCCTCTTCTAGCATGATTCCTTAAGATAAAGAAAGTAAGTTCTACTCCTTAAATGATCCATTCCTTGGTTGTACTTGGATTGCCTAATATAGAATTTGTTCTATGTACTTCCTTGATTGTATTTTGATGTTTAAATTGTAAGTTGTATAATCCATTTCCTTAGTGAAGTTTGGATTCTTAAAAGTGAAAGTATTTTACTTAAAATACATAGAGTCTTGAAAAGGAAGTGGTTTCCAAATCTTTTGGCTAGTGCCTTAATTCCAAAACCTAAAGGTCATTATAATGACTTTAGGGGAGTCAAAGGAGTGCTTTACTTACTTGTTTTAAAAGAGGAGAAGTGACATGATTTAAGAGAAGTAACTTGTTTTAAAGGTGTGAGTTACTTGAGGTTTAAAAGTAGAAGAAACTTGTTTTCTAAATATTAAGAGACTTGTAGTATTTTGAAAGTTGAGAACTTGATATATAAAGCATGTGATACTTGGTTTTAATAGTATAAGTCTCCTGGTTATAAAAAGAATGAAATTGTCTAAAACCATAAAGGGTTATAACGGCTTTATGGGAAGTTGGTTATAACGGCTTTATGGAAGGTTAAGAAAGTTGTCTATTTTGATTATTGGGCATAAGTTGCCTAGATTGTGAAAAATTTGAAGTTACTTGATTTCAAGCTTTGAAATGAGTTTTCTAAAAGTGTAGTAACTTACTTGAAAAATAGACACACCTTGATACTACGGGTGTTAGTATCTTGGGATTTTACATAAAAAGGAGTCTTTTGAAAAGAATGTACGTACGTAGTACTTTGGCTTGTTAAATGAGAATTATTCTATTTGTGCCCTGATAAGTACTTTGGCTTGTTAAATGAGAATTATTCTATTTGTGCCCTGATAAGTACTTTGGCTTGTTAAATGAGAATTATTCTATTTGTGCCCTGATAAGTACTTTGGCTTGTTAAATGAGAATTATTCTATTTGTGCCTTGATAAGTACTTTGGCTTGTTAAATGAGAATTATTCTATATTTTGCCTTGATAAGTACTTTGGCTTGATTAATTGAGAATTAGTCTAAGTGTGCCTTGATAAGTACTTTGGCTTGATTAATGGAGAATTGCCTATATGTGCTGGTAATAGCCTTTGAGTGCAAGTATTATGTTTTATTATGTTGCCGCGACTCTCGGTTGGAGGGCCGGCTGTCTTGTTGTAAGTTACTTGGACGTACCGACAGTGATGTGGGATTCCACGGGTATGCTTCCGTTACTTGTAGTACTTGGGTTAAATTCCCGGATTTTTATAGAAGACATGGTAGTGCTTATGTTATGTTTGACGGCCGGTTGAGATAGGGTAAGAGTATGAGTGAGGTAAACCCCAAGACGCTATACCACCTTCTCGAGTAAGAGTATAAGTGAGGGGTAAACCCCCAAGACATTATACCCCCTGCTTGTTTTGTTTGATGGTCGGTTGAGATAGGGTAAGAGTATAAGTGAGGGGTAAACCCCCAAGATGTTTTACCACCTTCTCCAGGGTAAGAGTATAAGTGAGGGGTAAACCCCCAAGACATTAAACCCCGCTTACCACTTTCGTTTTTCTTTGGGCCGTCTGATTTTAGGACACAGGTGGGACTTGGTGTTCATGTATGCCTATTGGTGTTATACTATATCAGGGACTGTCGGCAGTGAGGAAGGATTCCACGGGCATGATTGATATTATGGGCGTGAGACCCATGGTTATATTTTAGAAATGACTAGAGGGCATGCGTCCCTGACTTGTTATGACTGCTTATGTGTTGTGTACTGTAGGTTGGCTATCATACATGTCTCCTGTTTTTGCTTAGACTGCTATGATTTCATTACAGTACTTACTGTTTCACATACTTTGTACATTCTTCGTACTGACCTCCTTCGGGGGGCTGCGTTCATACCGCAGGTTTAGGTACGCAGTTTGGTGATCGGCAGGTGTGGGACCCTGCTCAGAGTTTTTGGATAACTCCTTCTGTTCGGGAGTTTATCTTTTTGGTATACGTTCTTTCAGTACAGGCTTTATACTGATTATGGTGCAGCGGGGCCTTGTCCCGTCATAGTTCAGTATAACTCTTAGAGGTCTGTATTCATATGTGGGATTGGACTCATGTACAGTGTAGTGTCTTTTGAGTATATATATTCTGGCAGCCTTGTCGGCTTTGCCGTTGCACGTATGTTGGTTTTAAAGAAAAAAAAAAGGGTGTTATTTAAATTTCGCAGTTTTACTTAGTTGTTAAGGCAGAAGGGTGCCCAGGTAGGGCACCAGTCACGGGCCCGGGGTTCGGGGTGTGACAAGGTACTTCATACATTATCTCTTTAAAAAATCCGTTTCTTTCACAAAAGTCACACAATACCCGTAGTATAAAAATAGAGTGACTATCTTTTTAAGTAAACCAAAACACTTCCCTTTGTAAAATCAAGTAACAACATTCTTTTCCAAACGTTCAAGTTTGCCTAATTTCAAATACTCAATTTCTCATTTTCGAAAGGTTTCGTAGTTCATAGTCTTAATCGCTTAATAATATAATTCTCCTTTCAAACAATTTGAGAAACATATGTCTTATGTGCGAGTAGGTTATTCTTGTTTATAACAATCTTATTAAAGCAGCCATGATCTAGGAAATGTAATATCATTTTGTCTCATCTTAGCTTCTATGCAGATGGAGGTTTCTACTGGTTTTAATAATACTTAATTAGTCAATACATTTCCCCTTTATTAACGCTGCAGTGGTTCGTTCGATACTTATTCTGATTTCCGAAATCAGTAAAACACTATTCCTTTTAAAAACCAAGTACTCATTACTCACGAATGAGGTTTCACACTTTTTAACAAAATTCAAATTAATTAATTTAAGTCAAGTCTCTTATCTTTTAAGATCAAGTCTCTTAACTTCTAAAATCAATAAACCATTCTTTTTATCACTCTTAAGTCGTTATACCTAACTTCCCATAAAGCTAGTATAACTCTTAAGCTTTTAAAACCAAGTATTACTCTTCTTTCAAAAAGGTTTCTTAATTCTTTTGAAATACTTCAAGATTCTTATTATTAAAACTCAAGTCAAAAGACATCGGAGTAAAACCACGTTCAGTTAACACACGTACGTCTACCGTACTATATATATATTCTTTTTAAAATATCATGCTCAAGAGGATAGGAAAAATCACATACGTCGCGACGATTATCGACTATTAGCAAAACACTCCACCGCTATAACCCGGCTAGCCTTTTCCACCCTTCGAGTAGAATACGCTACTCACAGTACTTCAACCTATAACGGTTATACAAGTCTATCAATGTCTAGACTACTCGGTAGAATATTCTAAGCAGAGGGTTCTCTATTCTACGGAAAATCGGGCAGCACTTCCCTACCTGTTAAGCTACACAAGTTCATCTGTAAATACGTCTATGTAAGTCTGATTCAATCTTCTTCTTTAATATACTTCTGATGTGATTTCAGTTCAATTCTCTTCTGTAATATCCTTCTATGAATCTTATATTCATTTCTATACTACTTCAGTATGTAATTTCCAATTACAATAGAAGGTCAAGAGTATTTACCTCGATAAGCCCAAAATTATCCAAGATTTAATGTCGATCCTGAGCAACGTTTAGCTCCTACTCTGGGCGCTCCAACCCGCTCCAAACAACCCTTAGAAGTTCTACGCAACTTCTTCTTAATACTTCAACCGACTATGAAGATTTTCCTTAGGGTTTCATTTTTGCGACTGAAGGGAAGTATAATAGTATTTCTGGGCTTTTAGTATAGGGGTAACCTTGGAATACTACAAGGTATTTGGGCCAAGGTATTTTGGAATAGTAACAATACTTGGAGAGTATTTCTCTACCAAAGGGGGGTATTTTTCGAGAACAACTAGGCAAGGGGGGGAGGGGGGTATGTCTCGGCCAACACTATTAGGAGGGGGGGCGGTGTTTCGGCCAAGGCCTTCTCAAGGGGGAGGGGGTGTTCTTTGGACGAGAACACTACTAAGAGGGAGAGGGATTTTCAAGACTTAGAAAACATTTTGTGGATGAAGAAGTCTTCAACTAAGGGGGGTATTTATAGGCCAACCAATGGCCAAGATTAAGACAAGTGGTGGGCAAGTGTAGGGTGAGGATTTTCCCAAGTGCCCCCTAGCCCTCTACTCCACAAATCACTCCAAACATTGACCCATGGTTTAGGCAACAAAACATGGCAAGAAACTTGCCCACTTTCGGCCACCAAGACCGCCCACTTGAGGGTGACAAGTGTCACCCTCTCGTTGGTCCAAAATATTTCATCTCTCGGAAAAATCCGCAAAAATTATAAATGACATAGCCGTAATTTTCCCTACGCAAGTTTTGGAAAACGTTTCGTCGGAAAACAATTCGTTTTGGTAGTTGTGCACAAATATTTTCGTCCCTTGCCTAATCTTAAGGCTTAAACTTTCGTACGTACGTCCTCACGTACATACTCTGGAAATACGGGGTATAACATTCTCCCCTCCTTAGAAACATTCGTCCCGAATGTTCCTTCTCGATACAGATAATGACAAGTTCCTCTTAACTTAAACAAGTTGCCAATGCCACACCTGGCCACAAATTTACCCACGCGTAATACTTTAACCCAAGTCCACGAGGAATCACCTCTAGCATAACAAAAGCTCCCACCCAAGGTCTAAAAGATACTCCCTTCGCACCTTTTCTTTACAAACGAAATGATCGCTCCTATGTTCTTAACACATGCTCGCTTCTTCCCTTACTCGTCGTGCCCTTCTCGTACACTCGAACTCTTTCTCATAACTTACCATATTTCTGTTACTGCTTCAGTTTCCAAATCTCGGGGTTACTATCTCCAACTTGGTCATCATTAACTGGGAACACTCTGGATGGATCTCCGATACTTTTCCGAACCTAGCAACACGAAAGACCGGACGTACTGCCTCCTACGTCGGACGGCAATGCTAACTTATAGGCAACCTGGCCTATTCTCCAAAGGATCTGAAAACGCTCCAAGTACCTCAGGCTAAGTTTCCTCTGTTTTCCAAAACTCGTCACACCCTTTCCGGGGTGGTACCTTCAAGAAGACCCACCGTCAACCTGAACTCCAAGCGTCGTCGCCGATTATCCGCATGACTTCTGTTGACTCTGAGCTGCCAATAATCTCTTCTGGATAAGCTTCACCCTATCCACATCCTGCTGAAACAAGTATGAACCAACTATCTGAACCTTGCCAACATCGAACCAATAGACCGGCAACTTACACTTCCGCCCCTACAAGGCGTCATAAAGTGACATCCGAATACCGAAATGGTAGCTATAAAACACTCCCTCAACAGGAGGCAACCATCCTCACAGCTACCCCTGAAATCCAAACACTGGCCCGAGGGCGAATGCGATACTGAGACTCACCTGAGTTCCTAATCCTGCCTGGTAAAACTTCCAGAAAAAGAAATAGCCGTAACACTGGCTCCATCGTCATTATAAGGTGAAGGTAGGCACCTCGTGCAGCCTTACAACCTTCCTGATATAACATCTCGCATAACCCTCTGCCGAGTAAACGGTCCTGACTGAAAGACAAGATGGGCTGACCTCATCGGCCCGACTACTGGTCGAACGCATCCACGAACTCGTACGATGGTTAACTAAACTTGGGCCTAACACCCTCGTGACCCCACCACATGGCGGGACCACCACCGAAGCCACCACATTGCAGGCCGCGGGTTGACCCGCGATCGGTCCTCAACCCGACCCGCTATCGCGCAAAACTCTAGTTTCCCCCGATCCGGAACAATCTCACTAACCAAGTTACGAAAACCTAGTGGTCTTCTTAGCTCAACTACCCTCTTTCATTTCATACCACTCAGGGACTTATCACACAAACATATCTCACGTGTACTATGCACTCCGATAAGGGTCAAACATAAATGTAATCTTTTACTCGAGATGGCCTTGCCTCTAAGGTCTCCATGTACAACATTCTAAGGCTCACACTTCCCTAACCCCAATCTTACCCTTTTAACTAACCATGATTTCTAATCACAATTAACACCATGCTGTCTGAACACAACACTTAAGATATACTCGTCTTACCATACATACAAATCTCTAGAGGGTTAAGGATGTACCTGTATCTACTGCTTCACTACCCTTTGTCGTTCTAATCAATCCTGCCCTGTTGGGCGCATAGCTAGGGAAGGTGATGAACTAGCCGCTGATCCTGAAGGCTGAGTCTCTACATCCGCACCACCTCTGGTCGGACAATTTCTCGCAACATGGCCCTGCTGATCTGGCCCTCTTCTGCTGATTTTGGTTAACCCGTTGACCCCTACGTTTCTCGGCCTACTGCGCATAAGCCCGTACACAGGCCATGCTCAAGCCTGACTGAAGAGCTATTCTTGCACAACCCTCTCTTAGATAGTCATCATGACCCGTGATAAATCGATGCATAATATACTTTCTGGTTGCTAACATCCTAGCTAGTAACAGGTCCATTCCTTTGTAATCCATATTCTCTGTTCCCGGTCGTGGGCGAAGGCTCATATATCATGGCGCGATGAGGAATCGCCGCCGCAGCTAAACTCTGCTGGGGCTGGTGACGTAGCAGAACTCCCCGAATGCAGCGCCACCCCAGGTGATGATTGGGCCTGTGCCCTCGTAACCCTCTGTGCTCTACTCGCAGCTCCCTCGGCTGCCTTGCCCTCCTGGGCCCGGGTTGCCTTACGCGGAGGCATAACTGGTAAGGGAAAGAAATACGCTAGAGGGGTCCAACTTATAACACAGCTCTAAGGCACGATCTCAGAGTGAGAAGAATGGAAACCAATCCTAAATATCCTATAGCCTCCTGATTATTGGTGTGGTGCACAACACACCGATAATCAAGAACTACTAGATACGGTGCGTAGACACTTTCCGAGGATTAATCGCTCGATACCACTTTTGTCACGACCGAACCGGGCGTGGATGGTGCCTACCGGGCACCCAAGTAGACATACATCGTAGTAATCACGGAACATAAAACAAGACATGAAATAATAGGAAGTGTAAAGCAGCTTTTTCATAAAAGTTGCCTTTCTATATATATATATAAAACTTAAATCCGACGATTACATCCCTTTTACAAAATCGCCCACAACGATTTACATACCTCTAAGAATGATATAACAACAATGGCGGGACAGGGTTCGCCATACCCTCGAATGTAAGTACCTACAACGACAGGACTATACCCAAGATAAGCCTCCGAGAAACGGAGCTTCCAAAACGCTGAATCGTGATCCTCGAGCGAGGATCGACGATCGTGTACCTCTACTGCGCATGAACGCACTTCGAAGGAGGTCGATAACAGTACCAAGTATGTGAAATCAAAATATCAGAAATGAAATCATAGTAGTCTATATAAAGCGGAGACATGTATGATAACCAAACTACGCTTCACAATAAATAAGCAATATGTCAAGTCGTGGACTCACGCCTCAAAGTCATCACTCAAATATAACTATGGGTCTCACGCCCACAACATCAATCATGCCCGTGGAATACCTTCCTCACCGCGCAGCCTATGATATAAAAGACCAAGGAATACACATGAACACCGTGTCCCACCTGTGTCATAATAAAGCCGCACGGGTAAGCACGAAGGCATAGCCGACTACTAACACCTACGCACCAACAAGGTCATAAAGCGTATCACGAGATCTGTCTAGACCGCCACATGATCGGCCGCCACTCGCCGCGAAGATCAAATGTCGCGTCTAATCTCGAACTTCCCGCACCCGCATAGGCCACTCACATAGGCCCGCATGAGGTATTCCCGCATCGAGGGTAGCTACTCCGTAAGATCGCCCCGACTCGCGACCGCATGGCCACATAGACCGCATGACCACAAAGGCCGCACACTAACCTGGAACTCTCGTAGCTCCGCATAGGTCCCCTGGACCCGCATGAGGTATTCTCGAATCATAGTCACACAGAATGCCTGAGTATACCCTGCATCGGAGGGCAGCTTAACCCCCGGTATCATGTCAAGAGGTGAGTGATGTAATACTAACATAACGGCTTACCGTTAAACAACATAAGCACAACAAGGGAAACCCCTTTACACAACCATCACAAGACACTAACACACGTAGCATCCTAACATGTTTACTTATCAAATCAACAAGAAAGTATTACAAGGTTATTACAAACCAACATAGTCAAGTTATTCACACAAGGTACTTCATACATTATCTCTTTAAAAAATCCGTTTCTTTCACAAAAGTCACACAATACCCGTAGTATAAAAATAGAGTGACTATCTTTTTAAGTAAACCAAAACACTTCCCTTTGTAAAATCAAGTAACAACATTCTTTTCCAAACGTTCAAGTTTGCCTAATTTCAAATACTCAAGTTTCTCATTTTCGAAAGGTTTCGTAGTTCATAGTCTTAATCGCTTAATAATATAATTCTCCTTTCAAACAATTTGAGAAACATATGCCTTATGTGCGAGTAGGTTATTCTTGTTTATAACAATCTTATTAAAGCAACCATGATCTAGGAAATGTAATATCATTTTGTCTCATCTTAGCTTCTATGCAGATGGAGGTTTCTACTGGTTTTAATAATACTTAATTAGTCAATACATTTCCCCTTTATTAACGCTGCAGTGGTTCGTTCGATACTTATTCTGATTTCTGAAATCAGTAAAACACTATTCCTTTTAAAAACCAAGTACTCATTACTCACGAATGAGGTTTCACACTTTTTAACAAAATTCAAATTAATTAATTTAAGTCAAGTCTCTTATCTTTTAAGATCAAGTCTATTAACTTCCAAAATCAATAAACCATTCTTTTTATCACTCTTAAGTCGTTATACCTAACTTCCCATAAAGCTAGTATAACTATTAAGCTTTTAAAACCAAGTATTACTCTTCTTTCAAAAAGGTTTCTTAATTCTTTTGAAATACTTCAAGATTCTTATTATTAAAACTCAAGTCAAAAGACATCGGAGTAAAACCACGTTCAGTTAACACACGACGTCTCACCGCATTACTATATATATATTCTTTTTAAAATATCATGCTCAAGAGGATAGGAAGAATCACATACCTCGCGACGATTATCGACTATTAGCAAAACGCTCCACCGCTATAACCCGGCTAGCCTTTTCCACCCTTCGAGTAGAATACGCTACTCGCAGTACTTCAACCTATAACGGTTATACAAGTCTATCAATGTCTAGACTACTCGGTAGAATATTCTAAGCAGAGGGTTCTCTATTCTACGGAAAATCGGGCAGCACTTCCCTACCCGTTAATCTACACAAGTTCATCAGAATACAAATTCTATGTAAATCTGATTCAATCTTCTTCTTTAATATACTTGATGTGATTTCATTCAATTCTCTTCTCAGAATATCCTTCTATGAATCTTATATTCATTTATATACTACTTCGATGTAATTTCCAATTACAATAAGGTCAAAAGTATTTACCTCGATAAGCCCAAAATTATCCAAGATTTAATGTCGATCCCGAGCAACGTTTAGCTCCTACTCGGCGCCCAACCCGCTCCAAACAACCCTTAGAAGTTCTACGCAACTTCTTCTTAATACTTCAACCGGCTATGAAGATTTTCCTTAGGGTTTCGTTTTTGTGACTGAAGGGAAGTATAATAGTATTTCTGGGCTTTTAGTATAGTGGTAACCTTGGAATACTACAAGGTATTTGTGCCAAGGTATTTTGGAATAGTAACAATACTTGGAGAGTATTTCTCTACCAAATGGGGGTATTTTTCGAGAACAACTAGGCAAGGGGGGGGTATGTCTCGGCCAACACCACTAGGAGGGGGGGGGGGGGTGTTTCGGCCAAGGCCTTCTCAAGGGGGAGGGGGTGCTCTTTGGACAAGAACACTACTAAGAGGGAGAGGGATTTTCAAGACTTAGAAAACATTTTGTGGATGAAGAAGTCTTCAACTAAGGGGGGTATTTATAGGCCAACCAATGGCCAAGATTAATACAAGTGGTGGGCAAGTGTAGGGTGAGGATTTGCCCAAGTGCCCCCTAGCCCTCTACTCCACAAATCACTCCAAACATTGACCCATGGTTTAGGCAACAAAACATGGCAAGAAACTTGCCCACTTTCGGCCACCAAGACCGCCCACTTGAGGGTGACAAGTGTCGCCCTCTCGTTGGTCCAAAATATTTCATCTCTCGGAAAAATCCGCAAAAATTATAAATGACATAGCCGTAATTTTCCCTACGCAAGTTTTGGAAAACGTTTCGTCGGAAAACAATTCGTTTTGGTAGTTGTGCACAAATATTTTCGTCCTTTGCCTAATCTTAAGGCTTAAACTTTCGTACATACGTCCTCACGTACATACTCTGGAAATACGGGGTATAACAGATATTACAGAAGAGAATTGAACTGTAATAGAAGGATATTACAGAAAAGAATTGAACTGAAATCGCATCAGAAGAATATTAAAGAAGAAGATTAAATCAGATTTACATAGGATCAGATTTACTGAGACTTGTGTAGCTTAACGGTAAGTGTTGTTGCCCAATTTTCCGTAGAATAGAGAACCCTCTGCTTAGAATATTCTACAGAGTAGTCTAGACGTTGATAGACGTATATGACTTTATAGGTTGAAAGTTCTGCGAGTAGCATGTTATACTTGAAAGGTGGACAAGGCTAGCCGGATTATAGCGGTGGAGCATTTTGCTAATAGTCGATAATCGTCGCGAGGTATGTGATTCTTCCTATCCTCTTGAGCATGATATTTTAAAAGAATATATATAGTACGGTAGACGTACGTGTGTTAACTGAACGTGGTTTTACTGCGATGTATTTTGACTTGAGTCTAATAATAAGAATCTTGAAGTATTTCAAAAGAATTAAGAATCGTTTTTTTTGAAAGAAGAGTAATACTTGGTTTTAAAAGCTTAAGAGTTATACTAGCTTTATGGGAAGTTAGGTATAACGACTTAAGAGAGATAAAAAGAATGGTTTACTGATTTTAGAAGTTAAGAGACTTGATCTTAAAAGATAAGAGACTTGACTTAATATGAATTTTGTTAAAAAGTGTGAAACCTCATTCGTGAGTAATGAGTACTTGGTTTTTAAAAGGAATAATGTTTTACTGATTTCGGAAATGAGAATAAGTATCGAACAAACCACTGCAGCGTTAATAAAGGGAAATGTTTTGACTAATTAAGTATTATTAAAACCAAGAGAAACCTCCATCCGCATAAGCTAAGATGAGACAAAATGATATTACATTTCCTAGATCATGATCGCTTTATTAAGATTGTTATGAACAGAATAACCTACTCACACCTAAGGCATATGTTCTCGATTGTTTTAAAAGAGAATTATATTATTAAGTGATTAAAACTATGAACTACTAAACCTTTCAAAAATGAGAAACTTGAGCATTTGAAATTAGGCAAACTTGAACGCTTGAATAATAATGTTGTTACTTGATTTTACAAAGGGAAGTGTTTTGGTTTACTTAAAAGATAGTCACTCTATTTTTATACTAATGGTATTGTTTGAATTTTGTTAAAGATACGTATCTTTTAAAGAGTTATTGTATTTAGTACTTTGGGGATAAAACCCGAACTTGTTAACATAAAGTAGAAAGTACCTTGTGTGAATAACTTGATTGTGTTGGTTTGTGATAGCCTTGTAATACTTTCTTGTTGATTTGATAAGTAAACATGTTTAGGATGCTACGTGTGTGTTAGTATCTTGTGATGTTTGTGTAAAGGGGTTTCTTGATTGTGCTTACGTTGTTTAACGATAAGCCGTTATGATAGTATTGTACCACTCACCTCTTGACATGATACGGGGTTGTCGCCTCCGACGCGGTATACTCGAAACCGGGACTATGATTCGAGAATACCTCATACGGGTCGGGGACCTATGCGCGAGCTACGAGTTCCGTGTTAGTGTGCGGTCTTTATGGCTACGCGGTCTACATGTGGCTACGCGATCGCGAGTCCAGATTTACGCCGGAGTAGCTACCCCGACGCCGGAATACCTACGCGGGCCTATGTGCGTGGCTATGCGAGTCTGCGGAAGTTCGAGGATTAGACGCGCACATTTGATACATCGCGAGTGGCCGCTTCGATGTGGCGGTCTAGATGCACTCGTGATACGCTTTATGACTTTGTTGGTACTGTGGGTTTTAGTAGTCGCCATGCCTTCGACTTACCCCGCACGGTTTTATTATGACACGTGGGACTCGTGTTCATGTGTATTCCTTGGTGCTTTTATATCATAGATCGCGGTGAGGAAGGTATTCCACGGGCATGATTGATGTTGTGGGCGTGAGACCCATAGTTATATTTGAGTGATGACTTTGAGGGCATGAGTCCCTGACTTGACATGACTGCTTATTTATTGTGAAATGTAGTTTAGTTATCATACATGTCTCCTGCTTTTTATAGACTACTATGATTTCATTTACTGATTTTCGGGCCACATACTTGGTACTGTTATCTTGACCTCCTTCGGCCGCTCATGCCGCAGGTAGAGGTACACCGTGTTGATCCTCGCCATGTGGTCACGTCAAGATTGGGAAGCTCCGTTTCTCCGGAGGCTTATCTTGGGTATAGTCCCCTGTCGTTGTAGGTACTTACATTTAGGGGTATGGCGGGGCCCTGTCCCGCCATTGTTGTTATATCATTCTTAGAGGTCTGTAGTACTGTTGTGGGCAGATTTTGTAAAAGGGATGTAACTGTTCGGATTTAAGTTTTTATATATATATGCCGAAAGGCAACTTTTCTCAGATAACTGTTTCACACTTCATGTTATTTCATGTCTTGTTTTATATTCCGCTGATTACTCTGATGTTGTATCACTAGGGTGTCCGGGGTAAGGCACTACCACGGGCCCGGTTCGGTCGTGATTCTGGCCTTATCACAAACAAGATCTTTAGAGGTTACTTTATTTTCTTACTTGTCATTCTTTCTCGTACTTCTAAACTTATTTAGTAAACGTACAACATCTCAAATATTGTTTCTGTTCCCCAATCCTTGGAGTTACTAACCAAACTTGGCCATTATGCTACTTGAATTTTTGCTAAGGCTCTTCTCGCCCTTACGACCTAGTTCGTGGAACGATCCACGAACTCGCATAACGATTAACTAAACTTGGGGCTGGCATCCTTGTGACCCTATCACATACGGGACCACTACCAACCGACATCACCCCATTCCATACTACCACTGACCGAAATGAGTCCACAACCCACCCAGTCACACTTAACTTCTCATTCTTAGTCTGAAATAAATCTCTCTCTTATCTCAAGGTACTTCTTACCCTATCCCCTATTCACTAGAGGTTCGTCACATAAGCCAAAGTATTTCTACTGTACATCCTTCCCTATTGATCTTACACTGTCAAGGGGCAATTACTACGTGTGAACTCTACACGACTATAGTCTCAGTTCACTTACCATTCTTGTCAACATTCTTAACTTTTCACTTTACTAATCACAGTATTCCTACCTCTGGGGTACTATCACTTTACAACTACTAGCAACAAAGGGAAAACATATACGCTAAGGCGAAATCTGAACCTATCAATGCACGTATGATTCAAAAGAATCGACATATACCTGTAACCCCGTGCGATGTCGCCTCCTGATCCTGTCCAGTAGTCACGTCATCTATGCGGTTCGAAGGACCGCCAAAACAATAAACTCCACCCTGACCTCTACCACAGCAGCCTGACATCTGAACACCCTGCCCTGGGGGACGCATAGCTGCGGAGGAAAGAGAATCAACCATCGGCCTCATAGGCTGAGCCACCTTACCAGCGCTCTTTCTAACCGGACATTCCCGCTTCTTGTGGCCCGGACGGCCACAATAATAACAACCATCTGTGTCATAACGGCATTTCCCCGAATGCCGCTTACCACATCTGATACATCGAGGAATAGGTGGCCTCGATCGAGAAAATCTCGCCTCACGAGAACCTCGACCCGAGCTTGGACCGCTCCTAAATACCTTGTGGGATCAACTCTCCCACGTGTGAGCGGGGTATGTACTGGGTAGGTCGACGAATATCTCACTCGCCTTGAGGCACTCGTCCAAAAACTCACCGATAACCAACCGGTCTAGCCTCTAAGCCGATCTCCACGTTGGCCTCTACCCTCTGACACTGCTCAGACGGGCCGAATAGCCTCCGGTGATGAAATCAGAGCACCGCTTATTTTGGTCAATAACATAATCGCTTCCTCATGACCCTATAGTCTTCTCCTAATCGAGAAACTGGAGGCTCGTGTCTGGGCCTCAAAACTCGCGCAGAAGAACTCGCCGATCGCGAACAACATCCAGATACCACGGGCATAAGCCCTATCAACTCTCTCGAGTCGACTAGTAGCTCGCTACTCTTTGCCCTTCTCAAGGCCGTTCTCTCGAGGCATAATCAGAACACAAAATTACGTCAGAGAGGAATTATCTTACTAACACAGCTCTATGGCACGATCTTAGAGTGAGAAGAATAGAAACCAACTCTTAAATGTCCTGTAGCCTCCAGTTTATGGGTGTGGCGCGCAACACACCGATAATCAAGACTCTACTAGACACGGTCTGTAGACATTCCGAGGACTGACTTGTCACGACCCGACTTCGGGTCTGTGACTGGTGCCTTACCCCGGGCACCCTAGTGATACAACATCAGAGAAAATCAGCGGAAATAAAAACTTAACAGGAAACAATAGACAACATAAGAAAACAGGCTAACCAAAACGGTTGCCTTCATGTTTATACATATCAAACCGAACAGTTAAGTCCTTTTACAAACCCTGCCCACAACAGTGCTACAGACCTCTAAGAATTTTATAACCACTATGACGGGACAGGGCCCCGCCATACCCCTGAATGTACAAGAACCTACAATCTCAGGGAATCATACCAAAGATAAGCCTCCGGAGAAACGGAGCTTCCCAACACGCTGAACTGTGATCCTATGAGCGAGGATCCACGACCGATGTACCTCTACCGCGCAGATGAACGCAGCCCCAAGGAGGTCGATAACAGTACCAAGTATGTGAAACGAAAATGCATCAGAATGAAATCGCGATACCTATATAAACGATGTACATGTATGATAACCAAACTACGATCACAACATAAAGCAAGCCATGTCAAGTCAGGGACTCACGCCCTCAAAGTCATCCCTCATGCCCGTGGAACTCCTTCCTCACTGCCGACAGTCTAGGTATAAATCGTGTGATACGTATAACATGTCTCGGCCCATCCCATGGGACTCGAGGTGGAATCACATGGTCACATTCCCGGACCATCTCATGGACTCGGTGTCGGATCGTATGGAATACATTCCCGGTCCATCTCATGGACTCGGTGTCAAATCGGGTGGAATACATTCCCGGTCCATCCCATGGACTCGGTGTCAAATCTGGTGGAGTACATTTGTCACGACCCGATCCCGGGCCCGTGACTGGTGCCTTACCCCGGGCACCCTAGTGATACTACATCAGAGAAAACCAGCGGAAATAAAAACTTAAACATGAACATGAGACAAGATAATAAAACAGGCCAACCAAACGGTTACCTTCCAATAAAATATATATAAACAACTCTTTCAAAACGAACAGTTTAATCCTTTTTACAAAACCCTGCCCACACAGTGCTACAGACCTCTAAGATTTACAACAACTATGACGGGACAGGGCCCCGCCATACCCCTGAATGTACAAGAACCTACAACTCAGGGAACACATACCAAAAGATAAGCCTCCGAAGGAACGGAGCTTCCCAATGCGCTGAAAGGTGATCCTAAGAGCGGGGATCGACAGCCAATGTACTTCTACCTGCGGCATGAACGCAGCCCCCCGAAGGAGGTCAGTACAACAGGTACCAAGTATGTGAAACTGTAAATACTGCAAATGAAATCATAATAGTCTATATAAAGCAGGAGACATGTATGATGACCAAGCTACAGTACATAACATATAACTAGTTACATCAAGTCAGGGACTCACGCCCTCCAAATTATCACTGTGTGCGGAATTTCTTCCTCACCGCTAGCTTTATGATATGACAATACCAAGGAGTATACATGAACACCGTGTCCCACTGTGTCATAAAACCGTATAGGACAAGTATAACTACCAGATCCGACCGTACCAATAATATAATGCAACCAAAACACGGCCGATACGGCAAGCGCGAGAGCCGACTATCGGATACCAAGGCCGGCCACGTAGTCGACCGGCAAGTACGGTGGTCGACCACCAGTGGACCTGTGGTCAGACACGAGACTTCGCTACTACACCGAACGGGCAAGCGCGAGGGCCGACTACCGTACCAAGGCCGAATCACCATGAGGCGGGCAAGTACGAGAGCCGACCACCGGGACCAAGGCCGAACAAGAAGAAACCTCCTGGAGAGCTAGTCCATAAAAATAACAAATCGTGCACAACCAAGGCTATCACCACAAGCATAAGCAAGTTACTCAACAACAATCATAGCAAAGTTACACACCACAAGCATAGGCAAGTTACACAACAACCAAGATAGGCAAGTTACACAACACAAGCATAGGCAAGTTACACAACAACCAAGATAGGCAAGTTACACAACACAAGCATAGGCAAGTTACACAACTCAAGTTACTTTCATTTTATTCCAAAGTCGGGTTTTAACCTAAAGTACTACGACGTTAAATTCCTTTTAAAGAGATCCATTCCTTTTATAAAAGTCACGATGTCCGTAGTATAAAAATAGAGTGACGAACATTGTTAAGTAAACAAAAATGCTTTCCTTTGTAAAAATCAAGTAACAACCTTATTTTCCAAACGTTCAAGGTTGCCTAATTTCAAATGCTCAAGTTTCTCATTTTTAGAAAAGGTCTAAGTAGTTCATAGTTTTAATCCTTTAAAACATAATTCTCCTTTAATGATTTGAGAAACATATGCCTTATATGTGAGTAGGTTATTCTTGTTTATAATCGATCTTATTAAGCGACCATGATCTAGGATATGTAATATCATTTTGTCTCATCTTAGCTTCTATGCAGATGGAGGTTTCTACCGGTTTTAATACGATACATCATTATTCAATACATTTTCCTTTATTACGCCGCAGTGGTGCTGTCGATACACATTCGATTTCCAAATCAAGAAACATTATCCCTTTAAATAAAACCAAGTACTCATTACTCACGAATGAGGTTTCACACAAACATTCACATTAAACAAATAAGTTAAGTCTCTTATCTTATAAGATCAAGTCTCTTAACTTCTAACATCATTAAACCATTTTCTTTACCTCTCTTAAGACATTATACCTAACTCCCCATAAAGCTAGTATAACTCTTTTTAAAACCTTTAAAACCAAGTGTTACTCTCCCTTCAAAACGATTTATAAATCTTTTGAAATACATCAAGTTCTTTATTATAACTAGCCAGTTATAATTTACATCAGTTACCTTTTTAAAACCACAAAGTATTTTCTTACCTACATAAAGCTGTTATAACCAACTTCCCATAAAGCCGTTATAACACTTTATGTTTTAAAAACAATCAAACACAGTTAACACACGACGCTCACCGTACTACATAGTTCACACATATCATGCTATAAGAGATAGGAAGAGGTTCACATACCTCGCGACGAGTGCCGACTAATAGCAAAACGCTCCAAGTACTTCAAACCGTCGGCTACTCCTTAAGCCACGTAGATCGCACCACATGTAGTACTTCAACCTATAAGGCCACAAGGCGCTTATTAACATCGTTCCATATTCTACAGAAAATTCGCAAAGACCTCCCCGCAACAGCGTTAATCTCCTCTTTACCGAGGCCGGCTACCAAGCCAACCGTGGGGTTTGCACGCCTAACCTGACGTGTACAATTTACTCACGAATACTACACAAGTTCATCTGAATACACCCTATGTAATTACTGATTCGATTCTCTTATTTAAATTCAGGCTTAAGTCGCAAGACATTGCCGTAAGTATTATTCAATTCTATATATAGTATACTTTAACTATATACTCCTACAACATGTAATTTCCAATTACAACAGAAGGTCAAGAATGTTTACCTCGATAAGCCCAAAAATTATCCGAGTTTATATGTCGATCCTGAGCAAGGTTTAGCTCCTACTCCGAGTGCTCCAATCCGCTCCAAACAACCCTTAGAAGTTCTAACCAACTTCTACTTATAACTTCAACTACGGGTGAAGATTTACTTAGGGTTTCGTTTTAGCGACTGAGGGAAAGTATAATGGTATTTTACAGGCTATAAGTGTAACCTTGGGAATACTACAAGGTATTTGGGCCAAGGTATTTGGACATTATAACAATACTAGGAGAGTATTTCTATACCACTACAAGGGTATTTATACGAGACAACTAGGCTAGGGGTACCCTACTGCTAACCACTACAAAGGGGAGGAAACTCTCGGCCAAAGGCCACTGGAGGAGGGGAGAGGCTTTGGACGAGAACTACAAGAGGAGGGAGTATTTTGAGACTTAGGTAGATTGCTCAATTTTGGATGAAGAAAGTTCATCAACTAAGGGGTATTTATAGGTCAAGTGAAGGCCAACCAATGGCCAAGATGGTGCCAAGTGCAAGGCAAGTGTAAGGCCAAGATTAAGCCATGTGCAACCTTATCCATCTATACAAAAATATCCTACCTAACCCTTGACCAAAATTGGGCAACAAAAACGTGCCAAGAATGGCCAATTGCCGTCCAACCTCTTCCAATGTGAGGGTGACACATGTCACCCTCCCGTTGGTCCAAAATGTTACGCCTCTGAAAAATCCGCAAAATTTTTAAATGTCATAGCCGGAATTTTCCCTACTAATGCTGTGTAAACGTTTCGTCGAAAAACGACTCTAACCGGGTGTTGTGTACAAATTTCGAATCTATGCCTACTTTAAGGCTCAAATTGTATACGCACGCCTCACGCACATACTCTGGAAATACGGGTATAACATTCTCCCCTCCTTAGAAACATTCGTCCCGAATGTTCCTTCTCGAGACAGATAACGATAGAGTTCTTCTTAAAAAGTTTCCAATGCCACAACTGGCCACGAAACACCCGCGTAAATACTTACATCCAAGTCTACGAGGAAACACCTCTAACATCACAAACTTTTGTCACCTTGCCGCGAGGTTCTAGTGTCACTCCGACCCAACAAATGGTACCGATCGCATGCGATTCACGAGGTCTAAAATATACATCCTTCGCACCTTCTCCGTCACAAGAAATGATCATATCTATGCTCGCAATACATGCTCGCTTTACCCTTACTCGTCGACTCTTCTCGAACACTTGAACTCTTCTAGTATACGCATTCACACTTTAGTCAACGCTTCGCTTTCCAACCTCGAGCCACTACCTCCAAACTTGGTCATCTTACTAGCTTCACTTCTTTACTAAGGCCATTCCCGCCTTCACGAACCGATTGGTCGAACATACCCACGAACTCATACGATGGTCATCTAAACACGGCCTAGCACCTCGTGACCTACCACTGGCGGGACCACCAGAGCTGACCCCACTTTGAAACCGCCGCGGTTGGCCCTCAACATGGCCCCAACCCGATCCACTAACGCATCACGCTCTTGTTCCCGACCGGAACAATCTTACTCAACAGGTCATGAAAGCTACCACTTCCATTTAACACTACTCAAGGAAATTATCACACAACACATTCTAGGCATAAAATGTATTCCGACAAGGATCACTTGCAAAATCTGGTACTCAAGACGACCTTACATCTAAGGTCTCAACATGAAATATTCTAAAGTTCACACTTTCCATGCCCCATACAAATCCTTACAACTAGCCAAGCTTTCTAACTCATAACCATCATAACGCTATCCGAACGTAGACACAATAATAAGGTCATCATATCATGCATACAAATCTTTAAAGGGTTAAGGATATACACGAAAATAGGCGGTTCAAAGGACCGCTAAAATCGGGAACTTCCACCGCGACCTCACGGGCTCGCGGTATGCGAACATCTGCTGGCTATGGAAGGTGAAGAACCCGCAATCGCCTAAGTAGTCCATGCTATCTCGCCAGCTACTCCAGTCGGACGATCTCTTGCCGATGGCCTGTTGGCCACAAAATAACAATCCCCGAGTTAGTACGACACTCTCCTTTATGAAGCTTTCCACAACGCCACACCGAGACAAGGGCACCTATCCGGCGAGCATTCTGCTTCCGCAAAATCTGAAACCCGGAGCCACGACCGCTCTGAATATCTCGAAGGTCCCGGCGCTGGAGGACCACTCTGTCTTGGTGAGGCGCATAATCGCTCGCCGAGGCGGTCCGCCTCGAAGTCACCAAAGGACCTGTTTGCCCCGCCTCTTCTCACGACCACGGTCATTCCGTCGATTTATCCTCTCCTCACATCCCAGCATAAGCTGCATGCGGCAATGTCCATGCCCGGTGAAGAGCTACACCAACAACTCGCCAGGTGATCATCGAGCCTCAGAACAAATCGGTGCACTCGATCCTCCATACTAGCTACCAACGCGGACGACGCCGATGAGTCGAACTCCACATTGTACTCCCGAATCACGCCCGCTCGCCGTAACACCAAAAATCCGTGCCGAGCCCTCCTCAGTGGAGGCAAGAAATGTGCAAGAAAGGCCTCGAGAACTCGTCCCATAAAGCCGGGAAGTGCATGCTCTCCCGACAGCTCCCACGAATCAAACGACCGATTGCGGTATCACGCGGTGATGCGAACCTAGACCACCGACTCGGTCTCCGGCGCCTTGATCACTCTACGATCCGTCAGAATCGCTTGATGAACTCCTGCGGATCATCCTCGTGCCTCGACCCATAAAACTCGCGCCTACACTCGAGAAAATCCGTAGCCTCGAACTATCTCGATCTAGGGTGAACCATCGGTGCTCTTTGGAATCGCCGGCCCTATCCTCAAGTTCGCCACAACTCGCCATTAATCGGGCCCACTTTGTAACTCATCTCTCTCGCCTGCATCGCGGATCGAGGCTCAGTATTGCGTGGTCTCGCCACTGCTCTACTCGCAGCTTCCTCGGCCGCTTTGCCCTTCTCGGGCGGGTTTTACGCGAGGCATAATCGTAAAACGGCACGTCGAGGGTCCAATCTTATCACACGACTCTAAGGCACGATCTCGTAATGAGAAGAATGGAAACCAATCCTAAATGTCCTGCCTCCTCGATTATAGATGTGGTGCACAACACATCGATAATCAAGACTCTACTAGACACGCCTCAGAGACACTTTCCGAGGACTAATCGCTCGATACCACTTTTGTCACGACCGATCCGGGCCGTGATCGTGCCTTACCGGGCACCCTAGTGATACTACATCGAGAAAACCAGCGGAAATAAAAACTTAAACATGAACATGAGACAAGATAATAAAGCAAAGCAACCAAACGGTTACCTTCCAATAAAATATATATAAACAACTCTTTCAAAACGAACAGTTTAATCCTTTTTACAAAACCCTGCCCACACAGACCTCTAAGATTTACAACAACTATGACGGGACAGGGCCCCGCCATACCCCTGAATGTACAAGAACCTACAACTCAGGGAACACATACCAAAAGATAAGCCTCCGAAGGAACGGGGCTTCCCAATGCGCGGAAAGGTGATCCTAAGAGCGGGGATCGGCGAATTAATGTACTTCTACCTGCGGCATGAACGCACCAAGGAGGTCAAGCATAACAGTACCAAGTATGTGAAATCAGAATACTGCAAATGAAATCATAATAGTCTATATAAAGCAGGAGACATGTATGATGACCAAGCTACAGTACATAACATATAACTAGTTACATCAAGTCAGGGACTCACGCCCTCCAAATTATCACTCGTGCCCGTGGAATTTCTTCCTCACTGCCGGCAGTTTATGATATGACAATACCAAGGAGTATACATGAACACCAGGTCCCACCTGTGTCATAAAAACCGTATAGGACAAGTATAACTACCAGATCCGACCGTACCAATAATATAATGCAACCAAAACACGAAGCCGATACGGGGCAAGTGCGAGAGCCGACTACCGGATACCAAGGCCGGTCACGTAGCTGACCGGGGCAAGTACGAGGGCTGACCACCAGGGACCCAGGGCCGTATCACGAGACTTCGTCACTACACTGAACGGGGCAAGTGCGAGGGCTGACTACCGGGTACCAAGGCCGAATCAGTCATGAGACGGGGCAAGTACGAGAGCCGACCACCAGGGACCAAGGCCGAACAGTAAGAAACCTCATGGAGAGCTAGTCCATAAAAATAACAATTCTTGCACAACCAAGGCTATCACCACAAGCATAAGCAAGTTACGCAACAACAAGCATAGGCAAGTTACACAACACAAGCATAGGCAAGTTACACAACAACCAGTATAGGCAAGTTACACAACACAAGCATAGGCAAGTTACACAACAACCAGTATAGGCAAGTTACACAACACAAGCATAGGCAAGTTACACAACTCAAGTTACTTTCATTTTATTCCAAAGTCCGGGTTTTTAACCCTAAAGTACTACGTACGTTAAATTCCTTTTTAAAGAGATCCATTCCTTTTATAAAAGTCACCCGATGTCCGTAGTATAAAAATAGAGTGACGAACATTGTTAAGTAAACAAAAATGCTTTCCTTTGTAAAAATCAAGTAACAACCTTATTTTCCAAACGTTCAAGTTTGCCTAATTTCAAATGCTCAAGTTTCTCATTTTTAGAAAAGGTCTCGTAGTTCATAGTTTTAATCCTTTAAAACATAATTCTCCTTTAATGATTTGAGAAACATATGCCTTATATGTGAGTAGGTTATTCTTGTTTATAATCGATCTTATTAAGCCACGCTCTAGGATATGTAATATCATTTTGTCTCATCTTAGCTTCTATGCAGATGGAGGTTTCTACTGGTTTTAATACGATACATCATTATTCAATACATTTTCCTTTATTACGCTGCAGTGGTCTGTCGATACACATTCTGATTTCCGAAATCAGTAAAACATTATCCCTTTAAATAAAACCAAGTACTCATTACTCACGAATGAGGTTTCACACAAACATTCACATTAAACAAATAAGTTAAGTCTCTTATCTTATAAGATCAAGTCTCTTAACTTCTAACATCAGTAAACCATTTTCTTTACCTCTCTTAAGACATTATACCTAACTCCCCATAAAGCTAGTATAACTCTTTTTAAAACCTTTAAAACCAAGTGTTACTCTCCCTTCAAAACGATTTATAAATCTTTTGAAATACATCAAGTTCTTTATTATAACTAGCCAGTTATAATTTACATCAGTTACCTTTTAAAACCACAAAGTATTTTCTTACCTACATAAAGCTGTTATAACCAACTTCCCATAAAGCCGTTATAACACTTTATGTTTTAAAAACAATCAAACACAGTTAACACATGTCGTCTACCGTACTACATAGTTCACACATATCATGCTATAAGAGATAGGAAGAGGTTCACATACCTCGCGACGAGTGCCGACTAATAGCAAAACGCCCAAGTACTTCAAACCGCGGCTACTCCTTAAGCCACGTAGATCGCACCACACGTAGTACTTCAACCTATAAGGCCACAAGCGCGCTATTAACATCGTTCCATATTCTACGAAAATTGGCAAAGACTCTCCCGCAACAGCGTTAATCTCCTCCTTTACCGAGGCCGGCTACCAAGCCAACCAGGGGGGGGGGTTTGCACGTCTAACCGGACGTGTACAATTTACTCACAGAATACTACACAAGTCTACTGTAATACAGTCCTATGTAATTACAGTTCAGTTCTCTTATTTAAATTCAGGCTTAAGTCGCAAGACATTGCCGTAAGTATTATTCAATTCTATATATAGTATACTTTAACTATATACTCCTACAACATGTAATTTCCAATTACAACAGAAGGTCAAGAATGTTTACCTCGATAAGCCCAAAATTATCCGAGTTTATATGTCGATCCTGAGCAAGGTTTAGCTCCTACTCCGAGTGCTCCAATCCGCTCCAAACAACCCTTAGAAGTTCTAACCAACTTCTACTTATAACTTCAACTACGGGTGAAGATTTACTTAGGGTTTCGTTTTAGCGACTGAGGGAAAGTATAATGGTATTTTCTGGGCTAGTATAAGTGTAACCTTGGGAATACTACAAGGTATTTGGGCCAAGGTATTTGGACATTATAACAATACTAGGAGAGTATTTCTATACCACTACAAGGGGTATTTATACGAGACAACTAGGCTAGGGGGGGGGTACCCCACGGCTAACCACTACAACGGGGGAGGGGGAAACTCTCGGCCAAAGGCCACTAGGAGGGGGAGGGGGAGAGGCTTTGGACGAGAACTACAAGAGGGAGGGAGTATTTTGAGACTTAGGTAGATTGCTCAATTTTTGGATGAAGAAAGTTCATCAACTAAGGGGGTATTTATAGGTCAAGTGAAGGCCAACCAATGGCCAAGATGGTGCCAAGTGCAAGGCAAGTGTAAGGCCAAGATTAAGCCATGTGCAACCTTATCCATCTACACAAAAATATCCTACCTAACCCTTGACCAAAATTGGGCAACAAAAACGTGCCAAGAATGGCCAATTGCCGTCCAACCTCTTCCAATGTGAGGGTGACACATGTCACCCTCCCGTTGGTCCAAAATGTTACGTCTCTCGGAAAAAATCCGCAAAAATTATAAATGTCATAGCCGGAATTTTCCCTACGAAAGCTGTGGAAACGTTTCGTCGAAAAACGACTCTAACCGGGTGTTGTGTACAAATTTCGAATCTATGCCTACTTTAAGGCTCAAATTGTATACGTACGCCCTCACGTACATACTCTGGAAATACGGGGTATAACAACATTCCCGGTCCATCCCATGGACTCGGTGTCAAATCGGGTGGAATACATTCCCGGTCCATCCCATGGACTCGGTGTAGAATCGGCCATAACATTTAAACTCTCTTTTTAAGACATATTAAGGTAATACCATACTTTCCTTTTAAATCAAAACACTTTCCTTTTTAAAATCAAGTAACAACATTCTTTTCCAAAAGTTCAAGTTGCCTAATTTCAAATACTCAAGTCTTTTATTTTCGAAAGATTTCATAGTTCATGGTCTTAATCAAATAATGTAATCTCTTTTTAAAACAATTGAGTAACATATGCCTTATGTGTGAGTAGTTATTCTTGTTTATAACAATCTTATTAAAGCAGCCATGATCTAGAAAATGTAATACAATTTTGTCTTATCTTAGCTTCTATGCAGATGGAGGTTTCTACTGGTTTTAATATAATTAATTATTTGTCAATACATTTTCCTTTATTAACGCTGCAGTGGTTTGTTCGATACTTATTCTCATTTCCGAAATCAGTAAAACATTATTCTTTAAAAGCCAAGTAATCATTACTCACGAATGAGGTTTCACAACTTTTTAACAAAATTCAAGTCCTTAACATTTCATAAAACGTCCTTTATAAGTTAAGTCTCTTATCTTTTAAGATCAAGTATCTTAACTTCTAAAATCAATAAACCATTCTTTTACTTACATAAAGTCGTTATAACTAAATTCCCATAAATCTATTATAACACCTTATGTTTAAACCAACCAAAACTCGTTTAGCACACGTACGTCTACCGTACTACATAGTTCACAACAATCATGCTAGAAAAGATAGGAAGAGGTTCACATACCTCGCGACGATTATCGATGTCATGACCCGTTCCGGGGCCCGTGACTGGTGCCTTACCCCGGGCACCCTAGTGATACAACATCAGAGAAAATCAGCGGAAAAAAATAAAAACTTAAACATGAACAAGAGATAAGATGATAAAACAGGCCAACCAAACGGTTACCTTCCAATAAGATATATATATACAAATCTTTTAAACCGAACAGTTTAATCCTTTTTACAAACCCTGCCCACAACAGTACTACAGACCTCTAAGAGTTTTTATACAACATGACGGGACAGGGCCCCGCCATACCCCTGAATGTACAAGAACCAACAACTCAGGGTAACATACCAAAGATAAGCCTCCGGAGAAACGGAGCTTCCCAACGCTGAACTGTGATCCTAAAAGCGAGGATCAACACTGGTGTACCTCTACCTACGGCATGAACGCAGCCCCCCGAAGGAGGTCAGTACAACAGGTACCAAGTATGTGAAACTGAAAATACTGTAAATGAAATCATAACAGTCTATAAAAAAACAGGAGACATGTATGATAACAAAACTACAGTTCACAACATAAAAGCAGTCATGTCAAGTCAGGGACTCACGCCCTCAAAGTCATCACTCAAATATAACCCGGGAATTTAACCCGCACAACGGCCGCATGCCCCGACATCTCACCTCGGTATAAGCATGGCTATGGAACCATCCCAATGGAAGCATACCCGTAGGCCACCCATCGTGTCAGTATGTCCAAAGGAAAATATCCAGATAACAATCGAAATGGAAGCATACTCGTGGGCCACCCATCGTGTCAGTATGTCCAAAGCACATAACAAGATAACACTCCTAATGGAAGCATACCCGTGGGCCACCCATCGTGTCAGTATGTCCAAAAGGATCGATTAGTGGAAGCATACTCGTGGGCCACCCATCGTGTCAGTATGTCCATCAATCAACGGATAACCGCCCTCCAACGAGACGCGAATACGTAAATACAACACTTGCACAACAAAGGCTATCACAACAAGCATAGGCAAGTTCAACAAACTCATAGACTTATATTTTATTACAACAAATCCGGGTTTTAACCCCAAAGTACTACATACATTAACTCTTATTAAAGGATCCGTTTCTTCCACAAAAGTCACACAATACCCGCAGTATAAAAATAGAGTGACTATCTTTTTAAGTAAACCAAAATAGTTCCCTTTGTAAAATCAAGTAACAACATTATTTTCCAAACGTTTAAGTTTGCCTAATTACAAATGCTCAAGTTTCTCATTTTATAAAGGTTTCATAACTCATAGTCTTAATCTCTTTTAAAACAATTGAGTAACATATGTCTTATGTGTGAGTCGTTTATTCTTGTTTATAACAATCTTGTTACAGCAGCCATGATCTAGGAAATGTAATATCATTTTGTCTTATCTTAGCTTCTATGCAGATGGAGGTTTCTACTGGTTTTAATAACAATTAGTTAGTCAATACATTTCTTTTATTAACGCTGCAATGGTTTGTTCGATACTCGTTCTCATTTCCGAAATCAGTAAAACATTATTCTTTAGAAGCCAAGTACTCATTACTCGCGAATGAGGTTTTACAACATTTTTAACAAAATGTTAATTACCAAGTAAAACAAGTTAAGTCTCTTATCTTTCAAGATCAAGTCTCTTAACTTCTACAATCAATAAACCAATCTTTTACCTACATAGAGTCGTTATAACTAACTTCCCATAAAGCTATTATAACACCCTATGTTTTAAACCAACCAACTCATTTAGCACATGACGTCTCACCGCATACTACATAGTTTACAAAACATCATGCTAGAAAGGATAGGAAGAGGTTCACATACCTCGCGACGATTATCGACAATAAGCAAAACGCTCCACAGTACTGTAACCCTGCTAGCCTTTCCACTCTTCAAGTAGAATACGCTACTCGTAGCACTTCCACCTATAGGCCACAAACGTCTATTAACTTCTAAACACACGGTTCCATATTCCACAGAAAATTCGGCAGCACCTCCCCCCCCCCCCCGCAACCGCGCAAATCTCCTCCTCTATCGAGGCCGGCTACCAAGCCAACCAGGGGGGGGGGTCTATACGTCTAACCGGACGTGTACAATTCTACTACACAGTCTACTGTAGTACAGTCCTATGTAAGTACAGTTCAAATCCTTTTAACATTCTTCTGTATAGTGTAATTACAGTCCAATTCTCTTCTTTATATTCAGGCTTAAGTCAAAAGACATTGCCGCAAAGCTATGTTCAGTTCTATATATAGTATACTTCAACTATATAATCCTACAATATGTAATTTCCAATTACAATAAGGGGACAAGAATATTTACCTCGATAAGCCCAAAATTATCCGAGATAAAAGTCGATCCCGAGCAAGGTTTAGCTCCAACTCCGTGCGCTCCAATTCGCTCCAAGAAACCCTTAGAAGTTCTACACAACTTCTTCTATATACTTCAACTCGCTATGAAGATTTCCTTAGGGTTTCGGTTTGAGACTAAAAGGTAGTATTTTCGGGCTCTACGTATAGAGGTAACTTTTGGAATACTACAAGGTATACGGCTAGGGTATTTTGGGCATTATAACCATACTTGGAGAAGTATTTCTCTACCAAAAAGGGGGTATTATACGAGAACCATACAAGGCAGGGGGGGTGTACCCCTCGGCTTAGCACCCCTAGGAAGGGGGTGGGTACCCTCTCGGCCACAAGGCCCAACAAAGGGGGAGGGGGAAGGCTAGGACGAGAAGCTCACAAAGGGGGGAGAAGGGATTTCAAGACTTGGAGATTTGTTGGAGTGGATGAATAAGTCTTCAAAGGGGGGGGGGGGTATTTATAGGGAAATCAAGGGCCATGATCAAGCCAAGTGCAAGGCAAGTGTAAGGCCAAGATCAAGCCAAGTGCACCCTAACCCTATTCCACAAAACATGGCACAAAACAAGGCACCAAACAAGCCACAAAATAAGGCACAAAACAAGGCATAAAATCGTCCAAGCCAAGCCCTTGTTGCCGTCCAATGAGGGTGACAAGTGTCACCCTCTCGTTGGTCCAAAAATGTTCCGTCGCTCGGAAAAATCCGCAAAAATACTAAATGACATAGCCGGAATTTTCCCTTCGCAAGTTCTGTAAAACGTTTCGTCGAAAAACGATTCTTTACGGGGGTTGTGCACAAAATTTCGAATCTTGCCTAACTTTAAGGCTCAAACTTTCTACGTACGCCCACACGTACATACTCTGGAAATACGGGGTATAACATTCTCCCCTCCTTAGAAACATTCGTCCCGAATGTTCCTTCTCAAGACGGATAACGATGAAGTTCCTTCTTAACTTAAACAAGTTGCCAATGCCACACATGGCCACAAAACACACGCTCACTTCCTTCCTTACTCGTCGTAGTCACTTGAACTCTCGATATCGTACCATACTTGATCATTACTTGGTTCCCAAAATTTACGAGCCACTACCTCCAAACTTGGTCATCTTACTAGCCTCGATCTTCTTTAAGGCCATTCCCGGCCTTCACGATCCGATTCTGGTCGAACATATCCACGAACTCATACGATGGTCATTTAAACTGGGGCCTAGCACCCTCGTGACCCTACCATCTGGCGGACCACCAGAATCGACCACCTATCCGGGCTACGGGTTGACCCGCAATACGCCCTCAACCCGACCCTCCGTCGCGCCAACTCTTGCTCCTCGATACGGAACAATCTTACTAATTCACATCATGAAAGCCACCACTTTCATTTTACACAACCCATGGACTTATCACACAAATATCTCCCACGTATACTACGCACTCTGATAAAGGTCAAACATAAAATAAATCTTTTACTCAAGACGACCTTACCTCTAAGGTCTCAATCGTGAAATATTCTAAGGTTCACACTTACCATGCCCCCATACTTACCCTTCCAACTAACCATGTTTTCTAACTCACAAATAACACAACGCTATCCGTACATAGCACCCAATAATAAGATCATCATATCAAGCATACCAAAACTCTAGAGGGTTAAGGATATACCTGTATCCACCGCTTCACTCTAATCATAGGCCTGTCCTGCAGGGCGCATAACTGTAGAAGGTGATGAACCAACCATAGATCCTGAAGGCCGAGTCTCTACATCCGCGCTACCTCTGGTCGGACAATTTCTCGCAAAATGGCCCTGCTGGCCGCATGTAAAACAAACTCCCAAATTAGCACGACACTCCCCAAAATGGAGCCTACCACAACGGTCACAACGAGGTAGGGGTGGCTTCACCGCTAACACCGCTCTCCGAAAATCTGAACCCTTGGAGCCCTGACCTGCTCCTGAAGACGGTGGAGGACCACTCTGTACTGGCGGGGGTACATAACTAGCCTGCTGCTGAGGCGGTCCGCCTCGAAAGTCGCCAAAAGACCCTGCTGTCCTGGCCCTCTTCTGCTGATCCAGGTCATTCCGTTGACCTCTCCGTGCCTCACATCCTAGTGCATGAGCCTGCATGCGGGCAATGTCCATGCCCGGCTGAAGAGCTACTCCTGAACAAGCCTCTGTCAAGTAATCATCTAGCCCGGTGACGTAGCGGTGCACTCTATCCTCCATGGTTGCCACTAAAGCGGGGACATACCGAGCCAACGAGTCAAACTCCACGTTGTACTCCCGAACCGTACGCCCTCTCGCCTCAAAGATCATAAATCTGCCGGCGTCTCCTCATCTGCGGAGGCAAGAAGTGAGTGAGGAATGCCTCTGAGAACTCGTCCCATACTGCTGGAAGCGCATGCTCTCCCCGGGACAGCTCCCACGAATCAAACCAGTCGACTGCGGTATCACGCAGCCGATGCGAACCTAAGACCACCGACTCGGTCTCCGAAGCCTTGATCACTCTCATGACCCGCTGTAACTGTCGGATGAACTCCTGCGGATCATCCTCAGGCCTCGACCCATAAAACTCTGGCGGGCTACAACTCAGAAAGTCCCGTAGCCTCAAACTATCTGCTCGGGGGTGAACTACGGGTGCTACTGGAACTGGAACTGCTGCATCCAGCCTATCCTCATATCTGGCCACGACCCTGGCCAGTAACTGGGCCATCTCCTTGTACCCCATCTCATCTGCTCCAGCCGTGGACCGAGGATCGAATCTTGTGGTCTCAGCAGCCAACGCCGCGCTTCTAAACTCTGCTGGGCGGCGTCGCAAAAACTCGCCGTCTCAAGCACAATCTCAGTCTTGGACGGGCTGCGCCTCGTGCTCTCTGTATCTCACTAGCAGCCTCTCACCGCTTGCCCTTCTGGGCCCGGGTTGCCTTACGCGGAGGCATAACTGGTAAAAACGAGATACGTCAGAGGGGTCCAACTTACAACACAGCTCTAAGGCACGATCTCAGAATGAGAAGAAGGGAAACCAATCCTAAATGTCATGCAGCCTCCTGATTATAGATGTGGTGCACAACACACCGATAATCAAGACTCTACTAGACACGGTCTGTAGACACTTTCCGAGGATTAAGCGCTCGATACCACTTTTGTCACGACTGCCCGGGGCGTGGATCGTGCCTTACCGGGCACCCTAGTGATACAACATCAGAGAAAATCAGCGGAAAAAAATAAAAACTTAAACATGAACAAGAGATAAGATGATAAAACAGGCCAACCAAACGGTTACCTTCCAATAAGATATATATATACAAATCTTTTAAACCGAACAGTTTAATCCTTTTTACAAACCCTGCCCACAACAGTACTACAGACCTCTAAGAGTTTTTATACAACATGACGGGACAGGGCCCCGCCATACCCCTGAATGTACAAGAACCTACAACTCGGGGTAACATACCAAAAGATAAGCCTCCGGAGAACGGAGCTTCCCAACGCTGAACTGTGATCCTAAGCGAGGATCAACACGGTGTACTCTACTGCGGCATGAACGCAGCCCGAGGAGGTCGATAACAGTACCAAGTATGTGAAATCAAAATATCAGTAAATGAAATCATAATCTATAAAAACAGAGACATGTATGATAACAAAACTACGATTCACAACATAAAAGCGATATGTCATGTCGTGACTCACGCCTCGAGTCATCACTCAAATATAACCCGAATTTAACTCGCACAACGGCCACGCCCAAGATCTCACCTCGGTATAAGCATGGCCATGGAACCATCGATGGAAGCATACCCGCCACCCATCGTGTCGGTATGTCCAAAGGAAAATATCCAGATAACAATCGAAATGGAAGCATACTCGTGGGCCACCCATCGTGTCAGTATGTCCAAAGCATATAACAAGATAACACTCCTAATGGAAGCATACCCGTGGGCCACCCATCGTGTCAGTATGTCCAAAAGGATCGATTAGTGGAAGCATACTCGTGGGCCACCCATTGTGTCAGTATGTCCATCAATCAACCAGATAACCGGCCCTCCAACGAGACGCCAGAATACGTAAATACAACACTTGCACAACAAAGGCTATCACAACAAGCATAGACAAGTTCAACAAACTCATAGACTTATATTTTATTACAACAAATTCGGGTTTTAACCCCAAAGTACTACATACATTAACTCTTATTAAAGGATTCGTTTCTTCCACAAAAGTCACACAATACCCGCAGTATAAAAATAGAGTGACTATCTTTTTAAGTAAACCAAAATACGTCCCTTTGTAAAATCAAGTAACAACATTATTTTCCAAACGTTCAAGTTTGCCTAATTACAAATGCTCAAGTTTCTCATTTTAGAAAGGTTTCATAACTCATAGTCTTAATCTCTTTTAAAACAATTGAGTAACATATGTCTTATGTGTGAGTCGTTTATTCTTGTTTATAACAATATTGTTACAGCAGCCATGATCTAGGAAATGTAATATCATTTTGTCTTATCTTAGCTTCTATGCAGATGGAGGTTTCTACTGGTTTTAATAACAATTAGTTAGTCAATACATTTCTTTTATTGACGCTGCAATGGTTTGTTCGATACTCGTTCTCATTTCCGAAATCAGTAAAACATTATTCTTTAGAAGCCAAGTACTCATTACTCGCGAATGAGGTTTTACAACACTTTTAACAAAATGTTAATTACCAAGTAAAACAAGTTAAGTCTCTTATCTTTCAAGATCAAGTCTCTTAACTTCTACAATCAATAAACCAATCTTTTACCTACATAGAGTCGTTATAACTAACTTCCCATAAAGCTATTATAACACCCTATGTTTTAAACCAACCAACTCATTTAGCACATGTACGTCTACCGTACTACATAGTTTACAAAACATCATGCTAGAAAGGATAGGAAGAGGTTCACATACCTCGCGACGATTATCGACAATAAGCAAAACGCTCCACAGTACTGTAACCCTGCTAGCCTTTCCACTCTTCAAGTAGAATACGCTACTCGTAGCACTTCCACCTATAGGCCACAAACGTCTATTAACTTCTAAACACACGGTTCCATATTCCACAGAAAATTCGGCAGCACCTCCCCGCATGGCAGAAATCTCCTCCTCTATCGAGGCCGGCTACCAAGCCAACCAGGGGGGGTCTATACGTCTAACCGGACGTGTACAATTCTACTACACAGTCTACTGTAATACAGTCCTATGTAAGTACAGTTCAAATCCTTTTAACATTCTTCTGTATAGTGTAATTACAGTCCAATTCTCTTCTTTATATTCAGGCTTAAGTCAAAAGACATTGCCGCAAAGCTATGTTCAGTTCTATATATAGTATACTTCAACTATATAATCCTACAATATGTAATTTCCAATTACAATAAGGGGACAAGAATATTTACCTCGATAAGCCCAAAATTATCCGAGATAAAAGTCGATCCTGAGCAAGGTTTAGCTCCAACTCCGTGCGCTCCAATTCACTCCAAGAAACCCTTAGAAGTTCTACACAACTTCTTCTATATACTTCAACTCGCTATGAAGATTTCCTTAGGGTTTCGGTTTGAGACTAAAAGGACAAAAGGTAGTATTTCCGGGCTCTACGTATAGAGGTAACTTTTGGAATACTACAAGGTATACGGCTAGGGTATTTTGGGCATTATAACCATACTTGGAGAAGTATTTCTCTACCAAAAAGGGGGTATTATACGAGAACCATACAAGGCAAGGGGGGGTGTACCCCTCGGCTTAGCACCCCTAGGAAGGGGGGTGGGTACCCTCTCGGCCACAAGGCCCAACAAAGGGGGAGGGGGAAGGCTAGGACGAGAAGCTCACAAAGGGGGGAGAAGGGATTTCAAGACTTGGAGATTTGTTGGAGTGGATGAATAAGTCTTCAAAGGGGGGGGGGGTATTTATAGGGAAATCAAGGGTCATGATCAAGCCAAGTTCAAGGCAAGTGTAAGGCCAAGATCAAGCCATGTGCACCCTAACCCTATTCCACAAAACATGGCACAAAACAATGCACCAAACAAGCCACAAAATAAGGCACAAAACAAGGCATAAAATCGTCCAAGCCAAGCCCTTGTTGCCGTCCAATGAGGGTGACAAGTGTCACCCTCCCGTTGGTCCAAAAATGTTCCGTCGCTCGGAAAAATCCGCAAAAATACTAAATGACATAGCCGGAATTTTCCCTTCGCAAGTTCTGTAAAACGTTTCGTCGAAAAACGATTCTTTACGGGGGTTGTGCACAAAATTTCGAATCTTGCCTAACTTTAAGGCTCAAACTTTATACGTACGTCCACACGTACATACTCTGGAAATACGGGGTATAACAATCGACAATTAGCAAATAGCTCCAAAGTACTGTAACCCTGCTAGCCTTTTCCACCCTTCAAGTAGAATACGATACTCGTAGTACTTCAACCTATAAAGGCCACAAAACGTCTATCAACCTCTAGATCTCTTTGCAGAACAATTCTCAGTACAAGGTTCCTTATTCTACGGAAAATTCGGCGACCTCCCCGCATGACCACGAAATCTCCTCCTCCACCAAGGCCCGCTACAAGCCAACAACTCCAAGGGGTTACGTCGCCTAACCTGACGTGTACAACACCGCCCCACAATAATACTACAAGCTCATCAGAATACAGTTCAATTCTATCAATCTTCTTTCCTCATATAATATACTCAAGTATAACTACTACAACATGTAATATCCAATTACAATAGGGGGACATAGATCATTACCTCGATAAGCCCAAAATTATCCAAGTTTATAAGTCGATCCTAAGCAACGTTTAGCTCCAACTCCTTACGCTCCAACCCGCTCCAAGCGACCCTTAGAAGTTTCTAAACAACTTCTCTTAACCAAGCTAGGAAGATTTTTCTAGGGTTTCACTTTGCGACTATTGGAATAAAGTAGTATTTCCGGGCTCCTAGTATTGAAATAACTTGGAATACAACTAGGGATACTAGGCTAAGGTATTTGGGATTATACAATAATACTTGGAGTATTTTCTACACATGTGGGGGAGGTGGAAGAAAACAACGCTAAAGGGAGGGAGTATTTTGCTTGGAAAAGGCTTAAGTGTGGAATGAAATTAGTCATCAACTAAGGGGGTATTTATAGAGAATTCAAGGGTCAAGATTAATGCAAGTGGGTGGTCAAGATTGGGCCATGTGTGTGTGGGTCCCACCCCACCACATGGCCAACGAATTTGGTGCCAAGTGTAGTGGCCATTTCGGCCAAGGGGACAAGTGGCTAGCCACTTGTGTTATACCCCGTAGTTCCAGGGTATGTATGTGAGGACGTACGTACGAGAATACGACAGAAATTTTGGAAAGAAAGAAAGATGTGATTTTTCGACGGAAAAGTTTCCGGTTTTTGTGAAGGAAAAAGGTTCGTTAATGGGAATTGGATTCCCAGATTTGGTATTTGGGCTTCTTGGATTATATTAGAATTATGAGATTTTATTTTCGGAAATGGTCACGTGGGGCCCACAGGAGAAATTTACGGTTTTGTGGGGCCCGCTTTGTTTTTGAGATTTTCGATATTTTGGATATTTTCGGAAGACGAAATATTTTGGACGAGTCGGGGGGTGACACGTGTCACCCCCATGTGGCACCTGGCGAAATGGTGGGACAGTGGCTAGACACTGTCCCTCGCCGAAATGACCTAACAAGTGGCAAGCCACTTGTCTTGCATTTTCGTTGGCCATGTGGTGTGGTGGGACCCACACACACATGGCCCAATCTTGACCATACACTTACATTGATCTTGGCCCTTGTTTCTTCTATAAATACCCCATTAAGGTTGAAGACTAATTCATCCCACACTTGAAGATTTTTCATAGCAAAAGTACTCCTTCCCTTTAGTTATTTCGTCCAACCCTCCCCCACTTGTGTAGAAAATACTCGGAGTATTATTGTATAATCCCAAATACATTGGCCTAGTATCCCTAGTAGTATTCCAAAGTTGTTTTAATACTAGGAGCCCGGAAATGCTACTTTATTCCAATAGTCGCAAAACGAAACCCTAGAAAAATCTTCATAACTTGGTTGAAGTGTTTAGAGAAGTTGTTTAGAAACTTCTAAGGGTCTCTTGGAGCGGGTTGGAGCGTAAATAATTGGAGCTAAACGTTGCCCTAGATCGACTTATAATCTTGGATAATTTTGGGCTTATCGAAGTAATGATCTATGTCCCCCCTATTGTAATTGGATATTACATGTTGTAGTAGTTATACTTGAGTATATTATATTGGAAGGATGATTATAAAGGATTGAACTGTATTTACATTGGACTGTACTTACAGTAGACTTGTGTAGTATTGCGTGAAGCGTAATTGAACACATCCGTTAGGCGTGTAATCCTCGGGAGTTGTTGGCCTGTTAGCGGGCCTGAGTAGAGGAGGAGATTTATGTGGTTACGGGGGAGGTGCCGAATTTTCCGTAGAATAGGAAGCTTGCTTAGATTATGCTACGAAGAGAACTAGAGATTGATAGATTTATTGTGGTTGTTATAGGTGGATCTTCTACGCGCGGCATACTTGACTTGGCTTGTGGATTAAGCCGAAGAGGTATGTGATTCTTCCTATACTCTTGAGCATGATTGTTGTGAACTATATAGTACGGTAGACGTACGTGTTTGAAATGAATGTGGTTTATTTAAAACATAAAGTGTTATAATGGCTTTATGGGAAGTTATTTATAACGACTTTATGAAGATAAAAGAAAGATTTAATTTTAAAAAGCAAAACGACTTAATTTTGAAAGTTAAGAGACTTGATCTTGAAAGATAAGAGACTTGACTTATAACGACTTGGTTTCGGAAAAAGAGAAGTAACTTGATTTAAGTATAGGTTACTTGTTTTGAAGAGAGTAAGTTATTTGGCTTTTAAAGAGTATACTTGATGTTGTTTTAAAAGAAAAGCACTTGGTTTTAAAAGTATGGAGTACTTGATTTTTAAAAGTCTTATAAAGATTTTCGGAAGGTGTAGTAATTTGGTTTGAAAGGAAAACGTGTTTTAATACTACGAGTATTAGTATTGTGTGGCTTTTACGTAAAAAGGGGTCTTTTTGAAAGAATGAAAGTATGTAGTATTTTGGGGTTGAAAACCCGGATTGTTGATATAAAATGAAAGTGCATTGAACTTGCCTATGCTTGTTGTGATAGCCTTTGTTGTGCAAGTGTTTTGATTCTGTGCTACCGTGTCTCTCGGGGAGGACCGGCTATCTGATTGATTGTTGGACATACTAACGCGTTGGATGATCCACGAGTATGCGTCCACTATTGAGTATTATCTGGTTATTTCTTTTGGACATACTGACGCGTTGGATTTTCCACGAGTATGCGTCCACCTTGAGTATTATCTTGTTATTCCTTTGGACATGCTGACGCGATGGATGTTCCACGGGCATGCGTCCAGTAGGATGGTTTCATGGCCATGCTTTCCGAGGTAAGATGCCGGGGCATGCGGTCATTGTGGGGGTTTTGTTACTTGTCCATGGACCCCTAATCCATGAAGCTTGCCGCGGTGACGAACAATCACGGGCTTGATTTGTACATGTGGTTACAGGTACACTTTAGATACTTGTCTGTTATACCCCGTATTTCCAGAGTATGTACGTGAGGGCGTACGTATTAAATTTTTTTTGCCTTAAGAATTGGCTTGGTTCGAAATTTGGGCACAAGTGCCGAATAGAGTCGTTTTCTGACGAAACGTTTCCACAGCTTTCGTAGAGAAAATTCCGGCTATGTCATTTATAATTTTTGCGGATTTTTCCGAGAGACGAAACATTTTGGACCAACGGGAGGGTGACATGTGTCACCCTCACATTGGAAGGCTTGGACGGCAAACATGGCATGTCTTGGACGATTTTGGTCCACTTTAGTTGGTAGGATATTTTGTGCAAGTTGTGTGGTAGATGGATAAGGTAGCACATGGCTAAATCTTGGCCTTACACTTGCTATGCACTTGTCTTCATCTTGGCCATTGGTTGGCCTTCACTTGACCTATAAATACCCCATTAGTTGATGAGTTCTTTCATCCACAAATTGCCTAAGTCTTGAAAACCCCTCTCCCTCCCTCTTGAGAATTCTCGTCCTAGCCCTCCCTTTCCCCCCTTGGCCGAGAGCCACCCCCCCTCCCCTTGGTGGTGTTTTGCCACGGGTACCCACTAGCCTAGTTGTCTCGTATAAATACCCCTTTGTGGTATAGAAATACTCTCCAAAGTATTGTTGTAATGTCCAAATACCTTGGCCCAAATACCTTGTAGTATTCCCAAGGTTACACTTATAAAAGCCCAGAAAATACGATTATACTTTCCTTTAGCCACTAAACGAAACCCTAAAGAAATCTTCATAGTTGTTTGAAGTACTTAAGAGAAGTTGGTTAGAACTTCTAAGGGTTGTTTGGAGCGGATCGAGCACTCGAGTAGAGCTAAACCTTGCTCGGGAGCGACATTAAACTCGGATAATTTTGGGCTTATCGAGGTAAATATCTTGTCCCCTATTGTAATTGGAAATTACATAAGTGTTGAATATATAGTTGTTGTGTACTATATATAGAATCAACTTAATCTTGTGGCAATGTCTTTTGACTTAAGCTGAAGAATTAAGACCGAATCAATCGTAATTACATAGTATCAGACATGAAGAGACTTGTGTAGTAGTAGTGGAGTAGAATTGTACCGTTAGGGTTAGATGTATAACCCCGGTTGGCTTGAGCAGGCCTCGATAGAGGAGATTAACGCTGCGGGGGAGGTGTCGCGAATTTTACGTAGAATATTCTACGTTGTGGTCTAGATGTTAACAAGCGCTGTGGCCTTATAGGTTGAAGTCCTACGTGTGGCGCGCGATTTACTTGGCTTAAGGAGTAGCCGATTGTTTGGGAGCGTTTTGCTATTAGTCGATACTCGCGAGGTATGTGAACCTCTTCCTATCTCTTCTAGCATGATATGTGTGAACTATGTAGTGCGGTAGACGCATACGTGTGCTAAATGTATTTGATTGGTTTAAAACATAAAGTGTTATAACGGCTTTATGGGAAGTGTTATAATAGCTTTATGTGGATAAGCAAGTACCTTGTGGTTTTTAAAAGGTAACTGTTTTGAATAATAACTGGCTTGTTATAATAAAGAACTTGATGTATTTCAAAAGATTTATAAATCGTTTTGAAGGAAGAGTAACACTTGGTTTTAAAGGTTTTAAAAAGAGTTATACTAGCTTTATGGGGAGTTAGGTATAATGTCTTAAGAGAGGTAAAGAAAATGGTTTACTAATGTTAGAAGTTAAGAGACTTGATCTTATAAGATAAGAGACTTAACTTATTTGTTTTAATGTGAATGTTTGGGTGAAACCTCATTCGTGAGTAATGAGTACTTGGTTTTATCTAAAGGGATAATGTTTCTTGATTTGAAATCGAATGTGTATCGACTGCACCACCGCGTTAATAAAGGAAAATGTATTAAATAATGATGAATTGTATTAAAACCGAGAAACCTCCATCCGCATAGAAACTAAGATGAGACAAAATGATATACATTTTCTAGATCATGGTCTTTGTAATAAGAATGTTGTAAACAAGAATAACCTACTCTCATGTAAGACATATATTACTCAATTGTTCTAAAAGGAATCAAGTGATTAAGTTTATGAACTATGAAACCATTTGAAAATGAGAAGCTTGAGTAATTGAAACTAGGCAAACCGGAATTTAGGAAAAGAATATTGTTACTTGACTTTGAAAAGGAATGTGGGTTGGTCATTCTAATACTACGTATCGGGTGACTTTTATAAAAGTAATGGATCTCTTTTAAAAGAACTTAACGTATGTAGTACTTTGGGGTTAAAACCGGACTTTGGCATAAAATGAAAGTACTTTGAGTTGTGATACTTGCCTATGCTTGTTGTTGTGAAACTAGCCTATGCTTGTTATTGTGAAACGTGCCTATGCTTGTTGTGATAGCCTTTGTTGTGCAAAACGTTGTATTTACGTGTTATCGCGCTCTCGATGGAGGTCGGTTGGTAGTTGAGAACTTACTTGGGCGTGTCGGCATTGACGAGAAATTCCACGCACGCCCTCGCTGATAGTATTATTGTTATTAATCGCTTTGGACATACCGACACGATGCGCGTAGCGCACGGGTATGTTTCCATTTTGATTATCGTCTTGTGATTTCCTTTTGGACATCTTGACCGACGCGTAGCGCGCGAGTATCGCCCATTTGGAATGCTGTCCTATTGTTTCCTTTGGACATATCGACCACGCGTAGCGCACGCAGTATCGTCCATTTGGAATGTTGCCTTATTGTTTCCCTTTGGACATACCGACCGACGCGTAAGCACGCAGTATCGTCCATTTGGATTGTTATCTTGTTTATTATTGTTGCATCATGGACATGTCTACACCGTCGCAAGATTCCGGCACGCGCCGTGATGCGAACATGATGGATGTTGTGGGCGTGAGACCCATAGTTATATTTGAGTGGTGACTTTGAGGCGTGAGTCCTCGACGATCGCTTCTATGTTGTGAATCGTAGTTTGGTTATCATACATGTCTCCCGCTTTATATAGACTAGTATGATTTCATTTACGATTTTACGATTTCACATACTTGGTACTGTCAGATCGACCTCCTTCGGGCCGCGTCACGCCGCAGTAAAGGTACATCGACCGCCGATCCCGCTTATAGGATCACATTCGGCGTGTTGGGAAGCTCCGTTTCTCCGAGGCTTATCTTATTGGTATGTGTTCCACGAGTTGTAGGTTCTTGTACATTCGTGGTATGGCGGCCCCGTCCGTCATAGTTGTTGTAAATCTTAAGTGCAGAATGCTGTGCGTGGTTTGTAAAAAGGATAAGCGTCGGGTATTTATGTATGTATGTCAGGCAACCGCTTTGGTTGGCCTGTTTATTTATCATGTCTCTCATTTCATGTTTAAAGTTTTTATTTCCGCTGGTTTTCTCTGATGTTGTATCGCTAGGGTGCCCGTGGTAAGGCACCGCGACGCCCGGTTCGGGCGTTACAAAAGTGGTATCGAGCGATTAATCCTCGGAAAGTGTCTGCATCGCGTGTCTAGTAGTCTTGATTATCGGTGTGTTGTGCACCACATCTATAATCAGGAGGCTATAGGACATTTAGGATTGGTTTCCATTCTTCTCATTCTGAGATCGTGCCTTAGAGCTGTGTTGTAAGTTGGACCCTCCGACGTGTTTCGCTTTTACGATTATGCCTCTGCGAAGGCAACCAGGCCCAGAAGGCAAGGCGTAGGAGCCGCTAGTGGGATTGAGGAGTACGAGGCGCGAGCCCGGCCAAGACTGAGTAGTGCTTCCGACGGCGAAGTTTTGTGACGCCGCCAAAGACCAAAGAGAGTTTAGAGCCGCAGCGATGGCCGATGAGACTACGATACTGAGCCTCAGTCCCACACCGAGCGGGAGATGGGTCACGAGAGATGGCCCGATTATTGGCCGTTGTGGCCGATATGAGGACAGCCGACGCGGCAGTTCAGCCCAAAGAAGACTGTAGTGCACCCGAGGCGCACGGTTTGAGGTGCGGATTTCCTTAGTTGTAGCCCGCTGAGTTTTACGTCGAGGCCGGAGGATGATCCGCAGGAGTTCATCCGTCGATTCTGAGAGGATCACGCGGTGATCAAGGCTTCAGACCGAGTCTGTGACATTTAGTTCGTGATCGGCCGCGTGATACCGCGATCGATTGGTTTGACTCGTGGGAGCTTTCGGGAGAGCATGCACTTCCACCGTTTGGGGACGAGTTTTCGGGGCCTTCTCGGCACATTTCTTGCCTCCACAAACGGCGAGGGCTCGGCCGACAGATTTTTGATGTTGAGGCGAACGCGCTGATTCGGGAGTACAATGTGGAGTTCGACTCATTGGCGGTATGTTCCCGCATTAGTAGCTAGTATGGAGGATCGAGTGCACCGATATGTTACTGTGGCTCGATGATTACCTAGCAGAGTTGTTGGTGTTCTTCACCAGGCATGGACATTGCCCGCATTCAGCTCATGCACTGCGCGGCGAGCGCAGATCGACAGGTGGACCGCCAGCAGGTAAGGCCAAGACGGCGGATATTTTGGCGACTTTCGAGGCGCACCGCCTCGCAGCAGACTAGTTATGTACCTCCACCGTCTTCGTGAGCGGTCGGGGCTCGAGGTTCAGATTTTCGGAGAGCGGGTGTTAACCACCAAGCCACCCCTACCTCGTTGTGACCATTGTGGTAGACTCCATTTTGGAGAGTGTCGTGCTAGATTGGGAGTTTGTTTTGCATGCGGCGCGAGGCCATTTTGCGAGGAACCGTCAGGCCAAGGGTAGCACGGATGTTACGATCACCTACCGGATCGGTGGCTGGTTCATCGCCTTTCATAGTTATGCCTGCAGGCGTGCCTATGATTAGAGTGGAGCGGTTGATTCAGGTATATCCTTAACCCTCTAGAGTTTTGGTATGCTTGTTTTAATGATCTCATTATTGTGTGCTATGTACGGATAGCGTTGTGATATTATGAGTTAGAATACATGGTAAGTGTGAACCTTAAACTATGTCACGACTGAGACCTTAGGGGTAAGGTCGTCTTGAGTTAAAGATTTATTTTATGTTTGACCCTTATCAGAGTAGTAGTATACGTGGGATTTATTTGTGTGATAAGTACGTGGGTAGTGTGAGATGGAAGTGGTAGCTTTCGTGATGGGAATTGGTAAGATTGTTCCGGATCGGGGAACAAGAGTTTGGCGCGGTTGGGGGTCGGGTTGAGGACCATTTGCGGGTCAACCCGTAGCCCGGATTGAGGTGGGGTCAGCTCTGGGTGGTCCCGCCAGGAGGTAGGGTCACCAGGGTGTTAGGCCCAAGTTTAGATGACCATCGTATGAGTTGGTGGATATGTTCGACCAGAAGTGGATCGTGGAGGCCGGGAACGGCCTTAGAGAAGATCGAAGTTAGTCAGATGACCAAGTTTGGAGGTAGTGACTCCAAGGGTTGGAAACAGAAGCGTTGACAGAAGTGTGGTACGGATACTAGAACGAGTTCGAGTGTTCGTGACGAGTTCTACGAGAAAGGGGAGAGGTGAACGTGTGTTTTTGTGGCCAGGTGTGGCATGATTGTTTTCGTACGTATAGCAGTGAAGACTATACTGACGCCTGATTTGTTTTGAGACCTTGAAGGAACATTCGGGACGAATGTTTCTAAGGGGGGAAGAATGTTATACCCCGTATTTCCAGAGTATGTACGTGAGGGCGTACGTATTAAATTTTTTTTGCCTTAAGAATTGGCTTGGTTCGAAATTTGGGCACAAGTGCCGAATAGAGTCGTTTTCTGACGAAACGTTTCCACAGCTTTCGTAGAGAAAATTCCGGCTATGTCATTTATAATTTTTGCGGATTTTTCCGAGAGACGAAACATTTTGGACCAACGGGAGGGTGACATGTGTCACCTCACATTGAAGGCTCGACGGCAAACATGGCATGTCTTGGACGATTTTGGTCCACTTTAGTTGGTAGGATATTTTGTGCAAGTTGTGTGGTAGATGGATAAGGTAGCACATGGCTAAATCTTGGCCTTACACTTGCTATGCACTTGTCTTCATCTTGGCCATTGGTTGGCCTTCACTTGACCTATAAATACCCCATTAGTTGATGAGTTCTTTCATCCACAAATTGCCTAAGTCTTGAAAACCCCTCTCCCTCCCTCTTGAGAATTCTCGTCCTAGCCCTCCCTTTCCCCTTTGGCCGAGAGCCACCCCCCCTCCCCTTGGTGGTGTTTTGCCGTGGGGTACCCCCCCCCCTAGCCTAGTTGTCTCGTATAAATACCCCCTTTGTGGTATAGAAATACTCTCCAAAGTATTGTTGTAATGTCCAAATACCTTGGCCCAAATACCTTGTAGTATTCCCAAGGTTACACTTATAAAAGCCCAGAAAATACGATTATACTTTCCTTTAGCCACTAAACGAAACCCTAAAGAAATCTTCATAGTTGTTTGAAGTACTTAAGAGAAGTTGGTTAGAACTTCTAAGGGTTGTTTGGAGCGGATTGGAGCACTCGGAGTAGGAGCTAAACCTTGCTCAGGAGCGACATTAAACTCGGATAATTTTGGGCTTATCGAGGTAAATATCTTGTCCCCCTATTGTAATTGGAAATTACATAAGTGTTGAATATATAGTTGTTGTGTACTATATATAGAACTGAACTTAATCGTGGCAATGTCTTTTGACTTAAGCTGAAGAATTAAGAATCGAATCGAATCAATTACATGGGGTGATCTGATGCAGACTTGTGTAGTAGTAGTGGAGTAGAATTGTACCCGTGGGTTAGATGTATAACCCCCCCCCTGGTTGGCTTGATAGCCGGCCTCGATAGAGGAGGAGATTAACGCTGTTGCGGGGGGGGGAGGTGCTGCCGAATTTTCTGTAGAATATTCTACGTTGTGGTCTAGATGTTAACAAGCGCCTTGTGGCCTTATAGGTTGAAGTCCTACGTGTGGCGCGATTTACTTGGCTTAAGAGTAGCCGATCGTTGAGCGTTTTGCTATTAGTCGATACTCGTCGCGAGGTATGTGAACCTCTTCCTATCTCTTCTAGCATGATATGTGTGAACTATGTAGTGCGGTGACGCATACGTGCTAAATGTATTTGATTGGTTTAAAACATAAAGTGTTATAACGGCTTTATGGGAAGTCGGTTATAATAGCTTTATGTGGATAACAAAGTACTTGTGGTTTTTAAAAGGTAAATCGCTTTGAATAATAAGCGCTTGTTATAATAAAGAACTTGATGTATTTCAAAAGATTTATAAATCGTTTTGAAAGAGTAACACTTGGTTTTAAAGGTTTTAAAAAGAGTTATACTAGCTTTATGGGGAGTTAGGTATAATGTCTTAAGAGAGGTAAAGAAAATGGTTTACTAATGTTAGAAGTTAAGAGACTTGATCTTATAAGATAAGAGACTTAACTTATTTGTTTTAATGTGAATGTTTGGGTGAAACCTCATTCGTGAGTAATGAGTACTTGGTTTTATCTAAAGGGATAATGTTTCCGATTTGGAAATCGAATGTGTATCGACAGCACCACCGCGGCGTTAATAAAGGAAAATGTATTAAATAATGATGAATTGTATTAAAACCAGTAGAAACCTCCATCTGCATAGAAACTAAGATGAGACAAAATGATATACATTTTCTAGATCATGGCTGCTGTAATAAGAATGTTGTAAACAAGAATAACCTACTCTCATGTAAGACATATATTACTCAATTGTTCTAAAAAGGAATCAAGTGATTAAGTTTATGAACTATGAAACCATTTGAAAATGAGAAGCTTGAGTAATTGAAACTAGGCAAACTGGAATTTAGGAAAAGAATATTGTTACTTGACTTTGAAAAGGAATGTGGGTTGGTCATTCTAATACTACGGGTATCGGGTGACTTTTATAAAAGTAATGGATCTCTTTTAAAAGAACTTAACGTATGTAGTACTTTGGGGTTAAAAACCCGGACTTTGGCATAAAATGAAAGTACTTTGAGTTGTGTGATACTTGCCTATGCTTGTTGTTGTGAAACTAGCCTATGCTTGTTATTGTGAAACGTGCCTATGCTTGTTGTGATAGCCTTTGTTGTGCAAAACGTTGTATTTCTGTGTTATCGCGTCTCTCGATGGAGGGTCGGTTGACTGGTTGAGAACTTACTTGGACGTGTCGGCATTGACGGAGAAATTCCACGCAGTGCGCCCTCGTTGATAGTATTATTATTATTCGCTTTGGACATATCGACACGACGCGTAGCGCGGGTATGTTTCAATTTTGATTATCGTCTTTTGATTTCGTTTTGGACATTCTGACCGACGCGTAGCGCCGCAGTATCGTCCCATTTGGAATCTGTCCTATTGTTTCCTTTGGACATCTCGACCGATCGTAAGCGCACGAGTATCGTCCATTTGGAATGTTGCCTTATTGTTTCTTTGGACATACCGACTGACGCGTAGCGCACGAGTATGCGTCCATTTGGATTGTTATCTTGTTTATTATTGTTGCATCATGGACATGTCTACACCGGCGCAGATTCTCGGCACGCGCCGTGATGCGAACATGATGGATGTTGTGGGCGTGAGACCCATAGTTATATTTGAGTGGTGACTTTGAGGCGTGAGTCCACGACTTGATCGCTTCATGTTGTGAATCGTAGTTTGGTTATCATACATGTCTCCCGCTTTATATAGACTAGTATGATTTCATTCTGATATTTACGATTTCACATACTTGGTACTGTTATCGACCTCCTTCGGGGCTGCGTCACGCCGCAGTAAAGGTACATCGACCGTCGATCCCCGCTTATAGGATCACATTCGGCGTGTTGGAAGCTCCGTTTCTCGGAGGCTTATCTTATTGGTATGTGTTCTCGAGTTGTAGGTTCTTGTACATTCGTGGTATGGCGGCCTGTCCGTCATAGTTGTTGTAAATCTTAGAGGTCTGTAGAACTGCTGTGGTGGTTTGTAAAAAGGATAAGCGTCGGGTATTTATGTATGTATGTTGAAGGCAAATCGCTTTGGTTGCTTTGTTTATTTATCATGTCTCTCATTTCATGTTTAAAGTTTTTATTTCCTCTGGTTTTCTCTGATGTTGTATCGCTAGGGTGCCCGGGGTAAGGCACGATCGCCCGGTTCGGCGCATTACATTCTGGTCATTTCTCGTATCGCAGTCGGGCTTGGTAGATAGCTTGAGATACTTGCCTCGGCCATATCTCGTGAGACGGTTGGCTAGGCACGTTAGCTTTGGTACTTGCCTCGGCGATTGCGTGGCTAGCTTTTGATCCGTAATTAGCTTCCGTACCTTGCCCGTGAAGTTTTATGACTAGCTTTCGAATCGTATAGGCGATTCTACTTGCCCGTCGGTTTGACGACGCAGCAGATCTAGTGTTCGAGTTCACATACGGGTGTTGTTTTACATCATGCATCGCGGCAGTGAGGAAATGAGTTCCACGGGCATGAGTGATATTATGGCGTGAGACCCATAGTTATGTGTGAGTGATTATTACGGGATATCGTCCTTACTTGGCATAAATGCATTTATCACAAAATGGTTTTATAAAATGATGAAATGTGATTTCATTACGTATTTTCGTTTCACATACTTGGTACTCAGATCGACCTCGCTTGGCCGCGTTCATGCCGCAGTTGAGGTACATTGGTTGTGGATCCTCGCTCATAGGATCACATTCACGTTTGGGAAGCTCCGCTTTCTCGGAGGCTCATCTTTGGTATAGTCCCCGGTGTAGTTACTTGTACATTCGTGGTATGGCGGCCCCGTCCGTCATAGTTATGGTTACATTCTTAGGTCCGTAGAATCACATTGTGGGCGGGGTTTGTAAAAGGATTTAACTGCTCGTATATATATATGCAGTAAAGGTAACCGCTTTGGTTAGCTTGCTTTATTTTATCTTGTTTCATGTTTAAGTTTTTATTTCACGATTTTCTCGATGTTGTATCACTAGGGTGCCGGGTAGGCACGATCCACGAGCCCGAGGTCGGGTCGTGACAAAAGTGGTATCAGAGCAGTTAATCCTCGGAAAGTGTCTACAGACCGTGTCTAGTAGAGTCTTGATTATCGGTGTGTTGTGCACCACATCTATAATCAGGAGGCTACAGGATATTTAGGATTGGTTTCCATTCTCCTCACTCTGAGATCGTGCCTTAGAGCTGTGTTATAAGTTGGACTCCCTCGGACGTATTCGTATGTACCAGTTATGCCTCTGCGAAAGGCAACCAGGGCCCAGATGGGCAAGGCAGTAGAGGGAGCTACGAGTTGAACACAGAGGGTTGCGAGGGCACAGGCCTGGTCATTACCTGAGATAGTGCTTCAGACGGCGAGTTTTATGACGCCGCTAGCCCCAGCAGAATTTAGAGCGGCAACAGTTTCTACGGAGGCCACGATACCTGAGCCTCCAGTTCCACGACTAGGAGCCGAGGATATGAGTTCAGGAGATGGCCCAGTTACTAGTGAGGCTGGTGGCTGGGAATGAGGACGGACGGGAGCCGGTGGTTCCGGCAGTACCAGTGATTCACCCTAGATCCGATAGTCTGAGACTTCGGGATTTCTTGAGTTGCAGTTCGCCAGAGTTCTATGGATAGAGAGCTGAGGATGATCCTCAGGGTGTCGTGCTAGTTTGGGAGATTATTATACCTGTGGCCGTCAGGGCCATGTGATGGGAGGATGTCCTAGTAGGAGGGATACAGGTAGGAGGACTCACCACCGGTTAGTCATGATTCATGGTTCGGAGGAAGGGTGTTAGCCGAGAGGCCACCCCACCTCGGTGGCCGTTGTGATAGGAGTCATGCGGGAGTGTCGATCGTCGACACTTGTATGCTTACGGCCAACAGGCCGTTTGAGAGTTTGTCAGACTGCAGGTCGCACATATGTAGAGACTCACTTTCGGATCGATGGTGGTTCATCGCCTTATATAGCTAGCTGGCAGGCGTGATTATGGTTAGAGCGACAAAGGAAAGTGAGGCGAGTTGCAGAGGTATCTTTAGGCCTTAAGAGACTTGTTTATGTTGTTATGGTGGTACATGTTAGGTGCTATGCGGATAGCATTGTTTTAAGTGTGAATTAGAAAACATGGGCAGTTGAGAAAGGGTATGTCTGGAGACGAGACGATTATGAGCCTTAGAATTTATAACAGTTAGGACCTTGGATGCAAGGCCGTCTTGAGTAAAAGATTTTGTTTACGAATTGACCTTTGTCGGAGTGCATAGTATACGTGGGGTATAATTGTGTGATAAGTCCCTGAGTGGTGTGAATTATAAGAGGGTAGTTAAGCTAAGAAGACCACTAGGTTTTCGTGACTTGATTAGTGAGATTGTTCCGGATCGGGGAACAAGAGTTTGGCGCGACGAATGGGTCGGGTTGAGGCAAGGTCACGGGTCAACCCACAGCCCGGAATGAGGTGGGGTCAGTTCGAGGTGGTCCCGCCAGGTGGTAGGGTCACGAGGGTGCTAGGCCCAAGTTTAGGTAACCATCGTATGAGTTCGTGGATGTGTTCGACTAGAATCAGATCGTGAAGGCCGGGAATGGCCTTAGAGGAAATTGAAGCAGTAACTGAAGTGTGGAACGTGTATTAGAAAGAGTTTTGGTGTGCGAGAAGGGTACGACGAGTAAGAAAAGAAGCGAACATGTGTTGTGGGAACGGAAGTGGTCATTTCTTTTGTGATGTGAAGATGCGAATGGAGTATCCTTTAGACCATGGGTGGGAGCTTTTTGTGATGTTAGAGGTGTTTCCTCGTTGGCTTAGATTTGAGTTTTGCGCACACATTATATTCTGGCCATTTGTGGCATGATCGGTTTTTGTAAGTATAGTAGTGGAGACTATACCGGCACACGTTTGATTAGAGGCTTAGAAGGAACATTCGGGACGAATGTTTCTAAGGGGGGAATAATGTTATACCCCGTAGTTCCAGGGTATGTATGTGAGGACGACGCATGCGAATACGCATGTAAATTTTGGAAAGAAAGAAAGATGTGATTTTTCGACGGAAAAGTTTCCGGTTTTTGTGAAGGAAAAAAGTTCGTTAATGGGAATTGGATTCCCAGATTTGGTATTTGGGCTTCTTGGATTATATTAGAATTATGAGATTTTATTTTCGGAAATGGTCACGTGGGGCCCACGGGAGAAATTTACGGTTTGTGGGCCCGCTTGTTTTTGAGATTTTCGATATTTTGGATATTTTCTAAGACGAAATATTTTGATTAGCCTGGGGCGACACGTGTCACCCCATGTGGCACCTTGGTCGAATAGTGGGACAAGTGGCTAGACATCATTCCTCGCCGAATGACCTAACAAGTGGCAAGCCACTTGTCTTGCATTCGTTGCCATGTGTGTGGTGGGACCCACACACACATGGCCCAATCTTGACCATACACTTACATTGATCTTGGCCCTTGTTTCTTCTATAAATACCCCCTTAAGGTTGAAGACTAATTCATCCCACACTTGAAGATTTTTCATAGCAAAAGTACTCCCTCCCTTTAGTTATTTCGTCCAACCCTCCCCCACTTGTGTAGAAAATACTTGGAGTATTATTGTATAATCCCAAATACATTGGCCTAGTATCGCTAGTAGTATTCCAAAGTTGTTTTAATACTAGGAGCCCGGAAATGCTACTTTATTCCAATAGTCGCAAAACGAAACCCTAGAAAAATCTTCATAACTTGGTTGAAGTGTTTAGAGAAGTTGTTTAGAAACTTCTAAGGGTCGCTTGGAGCGGGTTGGAGCGTAAGGAATTGGAGCTAAACGTTGCCCAGGATCGACTTATAATCTTGGATAATTTTGGGCTTATCGACGTAATGATCTATGTCCCCCCTATTGTAATTGGATATTACATGTTGTAGTAGTTATACTTGAGTATATTATATTGGAAGGATGATTATAAATGATTGAACTGTATTTACATTGGACTGTACTTACAGTAGACTTGTGTAGTATTACTGTGAAGCAGAATTGAACACGTCCGGTTAGACGTGTAATCCCCTGGGAGTTGTTGGCCTGTTAATGCCCGAGTAGGAGGAGATTTATGTGATTACGGGGGGGGGGGGGGGGAGGTGCTGCCGAATTTTCCGTAGAATAGGGAACTGTTTGCTTAGATTATGCTACGAAGAGAACTAGAGATTGATAGATTTATTGTGGTTGTTATAGGTGGATCTTCTACGCGCGGCATACTTGACTTGGCTTGTGGATTAAGCCGAAGAGGTATGTGATTCTTCCTATACTCTTGAGCATGATTGTTGTGAACTATATAGTACGGTAGACGTACGTGTTTGAAATGAATGTGGTTTATTTAAAACATAAAGTGTTATAATGGCTTTATGGAAGTTAGTTATAATGACTTTATGAAGATAAAAGAAAGATTTAATTTTAAAAAGCAAAACGACTTAATTTTGAAAGTTAAGAGACTTGATCTTGAAAGATAAGAGACTTAACTTATAACGACTTGGTTTCGGAAAAAGATAAGTAACTTGATTTAAGTATAGGTTACTTGTTTTGAAGAGAGTAAGTTATTTGGCTTTTAAAGAGTATACTTGATGTTGTTTTAAAAGAAAAGCACTTGGTTTTAAAAGTATGGAGTACTTGATTTTTAAAAGTCTTATAAAGATTTTCGGAAGGTGTAGTAATTTGGTTTGAAAGGAAAACGTGTTTTAATACTACGAGTATTAGTATTGTGTGGCTTTTACGTAAAAAGGGGTCTTTTTGAAAGAATGAAAGTATGTAGTATTTTGGGGTTGAAAACCCGGATTGTTGATATAAAATGAAAGTACATTGAACTTGCCTATGCTTGTTGTGATAGCCTTTGTTGTGCATGTGTTTTGATTCTGTGCTACCGTGTCTCTCGGGGAGGACCGGCTATCTGATTGATTGTTGGACATACTAACGCGTTGGATGATCCACGAGTATGCGTCCACTATTGAGTATTATCTGGTTATTTCTTTTGGACATACTGACGCGTTGGATTTTCCACGAGTATGCGTCCCCCTTGAGTATTATCTTGTTATTCCTTTGGACATGCTGACGCGATGGATGTTCCACGGGCATGCGTCCAGTAGGATGGTTTCATGGCCATGCTTTCCGAGGTAAGATGTCGGGGCATGCGGTCATTGTGAGGGTTTTGTTACTTGTCTATGGACCGCTAATCCATGAAGCTTGCCGCGGTGACGAACAATCACGAGCTTGATTTGTACATGTGGTTACAGGTACACTTTAGATACTTGTCCTGGTCATTTCTCGTGTATCGACAGTTGCCGGTAGATAGCGAGATACTTGCCTCGGTCATATCTCGTGAGACGATTGGCTAGTGACGTTAGCTTTGGTACTTGCCTCGGCGATTCGTGGCTAGCTTTGATCCGTAATTAGCTTCCGTACGCCCGTGAAGTTTTATGACTAGCTTTCGGAATCGTATAGGGCGATTCTACTTGGCCCGTCGGTTTGACGACGCAGTGTGATCTAGTGTTCGAGTTCACATATGGGTGTTGTTTTACATCATGTATCGCCGGCATGAGGAATGAGTTCCACGCATGAGTGATATTATGGGCGTGAGACCCATAGTTATGTGTGAGTGATTATTCGGGATATCGTCCCCTTACTTGGCATAATCGCTACTTATCACAAAATGGTTTTATAAAATGATGAAATGTGATTTCATTACAGTATTTTCGCCACATACTTGGTACTGTTATCGACCTCTTTTCGGGCTGCGTTCACGCCGCAGTTGAGGTACATTGGTTGTGGATCCTCGCCATAGGATCACAATTCGTTGGGAAGCTCCGTTTCTCCGAGGCTCATCTTTGGTATAGTCCTCGGTGTAGTTACTTGTACATTCGTGGTATGGCGGGCCCCGTCCGTCATAGTTATGGTTACATTCTTAGGTGCAGTAATCGTTGTGATGGGGTTTGTAAAAGGATTTAACTGTTCGTATATATATATGCGTAAAGGTAACCGTTTTGGTTAGCCTGTTTCTTATTTTATCTTGTTTCATGTTTAAGTTTTTATTTCCGCTGATTTTCTCTGATGTTGTATCACTAGGGTGCCCGGGGTAAGGCACCAGTCACGAGCCCGAGGTCGGGTCGTGACAACTTGTCCCTCCAATTCGGCCAAGGTGACACATGGGAGTGACACGTGTCGCCCCCCGACTCGTCCAAAATATTTCGTCTTCCGAAAATATCCAAAATACCGGAAACCTCAAAAACAAAGTGGGCTGAAATCAGAATTTCTCCCGTGGGTCCCACGTGACCATTTCCGAAAATAAAATCTCATAATTCTAATATAATCCAAGCAGTCCAAATACCAAATCTGGGAATCCAATTCCCATTAACGAACCTTTTTCCTTCACAAAAACCGGATACTTTTCCGTCGAAAAATCACATCTTTCTTTCTTTCCAAAATTTACAGTATTCTCGTAAGACGTCCTCACATACATACCCGAACTACGGGGTATAACATGATCGCTTCGATACCACTCACACACCCCAACCTCAAGCGTGGATCGGTGCCCTACATGGGCACCCTTCTACCTTAACAACTAAGTAAATCATGAAATTAAATAACACCCAGTTTTTTTTTTTTTTTTTTTAAAACCAACATACGTAAGGAAAAGCCGACAAGGCTGCCATAATATACATAACAAAAGACACTACACCGCATACGAGTCCAATCCCACATATGAATACTGCACTCTAAGAGTTATATCAACTATGACGGACAAGGCCCCGCTGCACCCATAATCGCATAAAAGCACATCAAGGAACTTATACCAAAAAAGATAAACTCGAACGAAGGAGCTATCCAAAACTACGAAAGGTCCTACACTGCCGATCACCAAACAACAGACCTAAACTGCGCATGAAACGCAACCCCGGCGAGGTCAGTACGAAGAATGTACCAAGTATGTGAAACAGTAAGTACTGTAATAAAATCATAACAGTCTAAACAAAACAGGAGACATGTATGATAGCCAACCTACAGTACACAATACATAAGCAGTTATATCAAGTCAGGGACGCATGCCCTCAAAGTCACTATTCAAATATAACTATGGGTCTCACGCCCATAATATCAATCATGCCCGTGGAATCCTTCCTCACTGCCGGCAGTCCATGATATAATGTAACACCAATAAGCATATCCAAGGAGTATCCCTCGTGGTCGCATGCCCCGGAATCCCACATCGTATAAGCATGACCATGGGGTATACAAACAAATCCGGGAATCAAACCCGCTCCTGGTCACATGCCCCGGAATCCCACATCGTATAAGCATGTCCAAGGAGTATCCCTCGTGGTCGCATGCCCCGACATCCCACATCGTATAAGCATGACCATAGGGTATCCCTCGCGGTCGCATGCCCCGGCATCCCACATCGTATAAGCATGACCGTAGGGTAACACAAACAAATCCGGGAATCTAACCCGACTCCTGGTCACATGCCCCGGAATCCCACATCGTATAAGCATGTCCAAGGAGTATCCCTCGTGGTCGCATGCCCCGGCATCCCACATCGTATAAGCATGACCATAAGGTAACACAAATAATGGAAGCATACCCGTGGAATCCCACCTCACTGTCGGTACGTCCAAGTAAACTTACAACAAGGAAGCCGACCCTCCAACCGAGAGTCGCGGCAACATAATAAAACATAATACTTGCACTCAAAGGCTATCACCAGCACATATAGGCAATTCTCAATTAATCAAGCCAAAGTACTTATCAAGGCACACATAGAATAATTCTCAATTAATCAAGCCAAAGTACTTATCAAGGCATACCTAGAATAATTCTCAATTAAACAAGCCAAAGTACTACGTACGTACATTCTTTTCCAAAGACTCCTTTTTATGTAAAACCCCAAGATACTAACACCCGTAGTATCAATGTATGTCTATTTTTCAACGTAAGATACTATACTTTTAGGAAACTCATTTCAAAGCTTGAAATCAAGTAACTTCAAATTTTTCACAAACTAGGCAAATTATGCCCATTAATCAAAATAGACAACTTTCTTAACCTTCCATAAAGTCGTTATAACCAACTTCCCATAAAGCCGTTATAACCCTTTATGGTTTTAGACATATCCATTCCTTTTATAACCAAGAGACTTATACTTAAAACCAAGTATCAAATACTTACAAATCAAGTTTCTTAACTTTCAAAATACTTCAAGTCTCTTAATATTTAGAAAACAAGTTTCTTCTACTTTTAAACCTCAAGTAACTCACACCTTCAAAACAAGTTACTTCTCTTAAATCATGTCATTTCTCCTCTTTTTAAAACAATTAAGTAAATCACTCCTTTGACTCCCCTAAAGTCATTATAATGACCTTTAGGTTTTGGAACTAAGGCACTAGCCAAAAGGTTTGGAAATCACTTCATTTTCAAGACTCTATGTACTTTGAGTAAAATACTTTCACTTTTAAGAATCCAACTTCACTAAGGCAATGGATTATACAACTTACAATTTAAACATCAAAGTACAATCAAGGAAGTACCTAGAACAAATTCTACTTTAGGAAATCCAAATACAACCAAGGAATGGATCATTTAAGGAGTAGGACATACTTTCTTTATCTTAAGGAATCATGCTAGAAGAGGAGATAGTTCACATACCTTTTCGGCTAAATCCACAAGCTAAGCCGAATACGCCGTACGTAGAAGTGTCAACCTATAATGGCCACAACAAGACTATCAACTTCTAGTCTCTAACGTAGAATAATACTAAGTATACGCCTCTAATTCGCGGAAAATCAAAAAGACTTCCTTTGTTTCTACTCACTTTGCCACCTTTTTCAAGGCCGAATACAATAACCAACACGCCACATTTAAGGCTCAAAACAACAACCAAACAAAGGGGATTACACGCCTTACTATACGTAAAATTCCGCCCACAATTCATCTGAAGTAGTTTAATGCTCACTAGCCACTCTCGGCCAACTTACATAACCACAATTCAAAGTCTTTTCCAATCCTTTTCCAATTCCAAGTTCTAAGGTCTAACATGTTATATAGTCATGAACAACTTCAACAACTACAATTTCTTTCTTTAAACAACATGCGACAACTTAAACTAATAATCGACTTGAATTGTAATCTTAAAGCTAAACATGCTAGTTTTCGGATTAGGGTTCCAATAGTCAATATACTTATCAAACTTCATACTATATAACTCATGCTTGCTAAAATCCACAACTACAATGATAAGTAATCTTAACTACTAAAACGACAAGATTATACCTTTATAAGCCCTTAAAAATTCCAAGATTCAAAGTCGCGCCTTAGCAAATTCTTAGCTCCTTTCCTTATGTTCCAATCCGCTTCAAGCACTCCTTATAAGCCTATGAAGAACCCATCTTCAAGTTCCAACTTCAAAGTTGAAGAACTCCTTAAGTTTCCGCCTTGCGACTAATACGAAAACACCGTTTTTCCGAAATATTTCTATTGAGATATCCTTACAACACTCTTAGAAACCTTGGGTTTAAGTCTTGTGGCTAATGGATCAAAACTACAAAATTTTCTTGTTGGAAATAGCCCAAACCCGAGAGCACTTATGCTAGCACAAAGTGTTTGTGAAATTTTTCTAAGTCTTCAAGACCTTGTATTGCTACTAGTATGTATATATAACACATTGGAGGGTCTAGACTTAAACAAATGGGTGGCTAAGATGAGTTTCACTAGGATCAAGCCCATGTGGGCAAGTTGACTTTGGTCAAATATATCAAGCTTTGAAGACTTATCTTCCAAGATGGTCAATGACCATTTTACCCCTTGACAATTCGACCAAGACCACGTGTGGGGGTGCCACGTGTCGCCCTCTCATTCGTCCATAAAATTCCGTAACCCTCGTGGGCCCCACAAAATGTAAAATTCCTCGGGTGGGCCCCACGTGACCAAATCCGTAAAAGTAAATTTCCAAAATGTTAATAAGTTCCATACTCTTCAAATAATGCATTTTGAGAATCCAATTCTCAACAACGAACATTTTTCCTTTCCGACGTCCGGAAGATTTTCTGTCGGAAAAACAATTCTTCCTTTCGTACTAATTTCCAAGTCTTGATTCCTTACATACCTTCTCTTATACATGTCCTGAACTTACGGGATGTAACACCAAACTTCACTAAGGAAATGGATTATACAACTTACAATTTAAACATCAAAGTACAATCAAGGAAGTACATAGAACAAATTCTATTTTAGGCAATCCAAATACAACCAAGGAATGGATCATTTAAGGAGTAGGACATACTTTCTTTATCTTAAGGAATAATTCTAGAAGAGGAGATAGTTCACATACCTTTTCGGCTAAATCCACAAGCTAAGCCGAATACGCCGCACGTAGAAGTGTCAACCTATAATGGTCACAACATGACTATCAACTTCTAGTCTCTAACGTGGAATAATACTAAGTATACGGTCTCTTATTCTACGGAAAATCGGGCAGCACTTCTGTTACACCCCGTAAATTCAAGAAGGTAAGATAAGTTGACAAACATGTGTTGGACGGATTTTGAGTCTACCTTGGAGTTTTGTACCCCAGTTGTTAAGTATTGTTAGGTGTTTAAAAAGCCATGTGTGTAGTCCGTTAAATCTAGTTCCCAACGCAACAAATCGCTCGTCGATAGGACATCGGGGTCGAAAGTTATGGAAGTTACAAGTTCGTGCGCAATCGAGCAACCGATGGTTTCGTTCGTGGTCACAGTGCCGCGCGCCGAGGCGTGCCGCGGCCGTTGTACTGGGGGTTCGCTGAGGTTGCAGTGCCACGACGCCGGACGCGGCGCGCGCGAATGCAGGTAATTATTCTTCGAAGTGGCCGGCGCCAAGGCGGATTTTTCGCGGAAAGAGGCTAAAAACAGGGATATTTTGATTAAAGCCTATGGGAGGGTGACAAGTGTCCTCCCATCCTTTTGACCAGAAAGGGTCCTATTTTAGGCCAAGTCTTGGAAGACTTGGCCATTTCATCTTGAAACCCTCCTAAGAACCCTCTCCCTTTCTCTCTAGATTTTTGAAGAAAACCTAGCCTAAGGAAATTGTTGGAGCGGCGGCAAGAAGGCAAAGTGTGGGTAAACTTGTGGGAAGCGCGGGGGGGCGAGTTTGACGGAAAAGAAGTGGAAGAAAGGGGCTTTTGTGGGCTATTCCAAAAGGTAAAAGTTTCCCCCTTCTCTTGGATATAAGTTCTAATACTTGTTATAGTTGATTTAGACCACGTGAAGCATGTATTAGAGATTGGTAAGTACTATGGATTTTTGAAGGCTAGAAATCCGAAATTGACATGATTGAGTCATTTGAATTTTAATTACAATTTGGTCGTTACCTAAAGTCGTCGCATGTTATCTACTAGAGGATTGTAGTAGCTTTAATCGATTTCGGTTTGATTACATGTCATACTAAATAACTTGGATTGAACATATAATTGGAAAAGATTTAGGATTGGTTATATTGTTGGCCAAGAATGGCATGGAAAGTATTGGTTTATTTTGTATTATTGTGGGACGGAATTTTACACGTATTGTTAGGCGTGTAATCCCCTTGTATTTGCTGAATTAATTGAGCCTTAAATGTGGCGTTGGTTATTGAATTCGGCCTTGAAAAAGGTGGCAAAGTATGTTAAAACAAAGGAAGTGTTGTCCGATTTTCCGTAGAATTTAGGGACTTTGCACTTAGTTTATTCTACGTTCGAAGCTAGAGATTGATAGACGTTTTATGACCATATTAGGATTGAAGTACTACGAGTAGTGTATCCTACTTGAAGGGTATAGTACTATGGAGCATTTTGCTAATTGTCGACAATCGTCGCGAGGTATGTGATTCTTCCTATCCTCTTGAGCATGACTATTTGTGAAATATATAGTGCGGTAGACGCACGTGTGTTAAAGGAATTTGATTTCCCTTTTGTTCCTTGACTTGATATGAAGTGTAAAGGGCTTCATTGTGTGGAAAGAGTAGTAAAATCTTATTCGTTAGTAATGGGTACTAGGGTGTTAAAGAATAAGCCCTCTTGGTCTCATAAATGTTTATAGTTGTAATTGGTTGGTTTAAAACATAAAGTGTTATAACGGCTTTATGGGAAGTTTGTTATAACAACTTTATGTAGGTAAAGAAATGGTTTGTGGCTTTTTAAAAGATAAGAGACTTGACTTATAAATGACTTGGTTGGTGTTAAAAAGTTGTGAAACCGCATTTTTGAGAAATGGGTAATTGTGTTTTAAAAGGAATAAGTCATATTGATTTCGGAAATGAGAATAAGTATCGAACAAACCACTGCAGCGTTACTAAAGGAAAATGTATTGACCAATTAATTATTATTAAAACCAGTAGAAACCTCCATCTGCATAGAAGCTAAGATAAGACAAAATTGTATTACATTTTCTAGATCATGGCTGCTTTAATAAGAACATTATAACAAGTTTTGATTTTCCTAAATTCCAAAGTAAGAAGCTTGAATTATAAAAGAGATAGACTTGAGAATTTGAAGTGTTTTCGTTTAAAAAGGAAGTCATGGTTTTGTCTTAAGTTGGTTTAAAAAGAAGGTATGGAAATTGTTATGGTTTTCTCAAAAAGATAGTTACTCTATTTCTGATACTACGGGTATCGTGTGACTTTGGTGAAAGAAATGGATCTTTTTAAAGAGTTAAAGTACGTAGTACCTTGGGGTTAACACAGTTCGTTATAATAAAATGAAAGACTATGAGTACGTTGAGCTTGCCTATGCTTGTTGTGACCTTTGTTGTGCAAGTGTTTGATTTTGTGCTACCGAGCCTCGAGCCTCTGGCTTATCCGTTGATTGATGGACATACTGACACGTTGGGTGGCCCACGGGTATGTTTCCACTATATCGATCCTCTTGGATATACTGACACGTTGGGTGGCCCACGGGTATGCTTCAATTAGGAGTGTTATCTTGTTATTTCTTTGGACATACTGACACGTTGGGTGGCCCACGGGTATGCGTCCACAGTGAGTATTATCTTGTTATTTGTTTGGACATACTGACACGTTGGGTGGCCCACGGGTATGCTTCCACAGTGATTATTATCTTGTTATTTCCTTTGGGCATACCGACACGTTGAATGGTCCACGGGTATGGGCCCACTAGGACGGTTCCATGTCCATGCTTATACCGAGGTGAGATGCCTGGGCATGCGGCCATTGTGTGGGTTAAATTCCCGGGTTGTACTTGAGTGATGATTTTACGGGCATGAGTCCTCGACTGATACATCGCTATATATATTGTGAACTGTAGTTTGGTTATCATACATGTCTCCTACTTTATATAGACTATTATGATTTCATTTACAGTATTTTTCAGTTTCACATACTTGGTACTTTGTTATCGACCTCCTTCGGCTGCGTTCACGCCGCAGTCGAGGTACATACTGGTCGATCCGCACTCTTAGGATCGCTGTTCAGTTCTCGGAAAGCTCCATTTCTCCGGAGGCTTTGTCTTTTGGTACGGTTCCCTGAAGTTGTAGAGCTCTTGTACATTCAGGGGTATGGCGGGGCCCTGTCCCGTCAGTGTTGTTATAAAATTCTTAGAGGTCTGTAGTACTGTTGTGGGCAGGGTTGTAACAGAGGTAACTGTTCAGGTTTAATTATTTTTTTACAGAAAGGTAACTGTTTTGGGTTAGCCTATTTTCCTATTGTCTTGTTTCATGCTTAAGTTTTTAATTTCCGCTGATTTTCTCTGATGTTGTATCATTAGGGTGCCCGGGGTAAGGCACATCCACGCCCGAGGTCGGCCGATCGATACACTAAGGAATAGGTGGCCTCGACCGAGAAAGTCCTCGCTCCTCGGTAACCTCGACCGGAGCTTGGACCGGCTCCTAAATACCTTGTGGGGTCCAATATCCCACCTGTGAACTGCGGGGGTATGTACTGGGTAGGCTGGGATGAATATCTCACTCGCTGCTGAGGCTGCTCGTCCAAAAACTCACCGGGATAACCAACCGCCCAGCCTCTTACGCGATCTCCGCGTTGCCTCTACCCTCTGTACATCCGTCTGCATCGCCGAATAACCTCCTGCTGATGAAACTGTAGCACCGCTTATCTTGGTCAATAACATAACCGCTTCCTCATGACCCTATAGTCTTCTCCTAATCGAGAAGCTGAGGCTCGTGGGGCCTCAAAACTCGCGCAGAAGAACTCGCGATCGCGAACAACATCCGTATACCACGAGCATAAGCCCTATCAACTCTCTCGAGTCGACTAGTAGCTCTACTACTCCTTTGCCCTTTCTGCATCGCCCTCTGGAGGCATAATCGTAACACAAAAATACGTTAGAGAGGAATTATCTTACTAACACGTTTCTATGGCACGATCTTAGAGTGAGAAGAATAAACCAACTCCTAAATGTCCCGTAGCCTCTGTTTATGGGTGTGGCACGCAACACACCGATAATCAAGACTCTACTAGACACGGTCAGACATTCCGAGGATCGATCGATACCACTCTGTCATGCCCCAACCCGGCTCGTGGATCGTGTGCCCTACCGCACCTTCTACCTTAACAACTAAGTAAATCGCGAAATTAAATAACACCTCTTTTTTTTTCTTTTCAAAACCAACATACGCATAAGGGAAAAGCCGAAGGCGCCGCCATATAATATACATAATAAAAGACACTACACTGCATACGAGTCCAATCCCACATATGAATACTGCACTTCTAAGAGTTTTATGAAATATGACGGACAAGGCCCCGCCACCATAATCAGCAAAAGCATATCGAAAGAACTTATACCAAAAAGATAAACTCCCAATGTAAGGAGCTATCCAAAACTCGAAAGGTGGTCCTACACCGCCGATCACCAAACAGTGTACCTAAACTCGCGGCATGAACGCAGCGGGCGAGGTCAAGACGAATGTACCAAGTATGTGAAATGAAGCATCAGTAATGAAATCATAACAGTCTAAACAAAACAGAGACATGTATGATAGCCAACCTACAAGACACAATACATAAGCAAATATATCAAATCGTGGACGCATGCCTCAAAGTCACTACTCAAATAACGATACAAGGCCTTACTAACAATGAGTAATCAAAAGTATAGGTAGCAAATCCACTAAACAGTGGTATAACGATTCGGGATTTACCCTCATTTATACTCTTACCCGGAGAAGGTGGTAAGCGGTGGTATAACGATCTTTGGGGATACACCCTCATTTATACTCTTACCGAAGAAGGTGATAAAGCGGTGGTATAACGATCTTTGGGGATACACCCTCATTTATACTCTTACCTGAAGAGGTGATAAAGCGGTGGTATAACGATCTTTGGGGATTCACCTCATTTATACTCTTACCCAAGAAGGTGATAAAGCAGGTGGTATAACGATCTTTGGGGATACACCCCTCATTTATACTCTTACCTGAAGGTGATAAAGGTGGTATAACGATCTGGGGATACACCCTCATTTATACTCTTACCCTACCTCAACTGGCCATCATACATAACATAAGCACTACCGGCTTATCACACAATAAGTAAGCAAGTTAAGAAATCCCCCTAACTTCTTATTAGTCTTATTCATATACACTCTCATTTTGGTTTACTTAAGGCACTAATAGAATAATTCTCAATTAAACAAGCCAAAGTACTTATCAAGGCACACATTCTTTTCAAAAGACTCCTTTTTATGTAAAACCCCAAGATACTAACACCCGCAGTATCAAGGTGTGTCTATTTTTCTGTTACACCCCGTAGTTCCAGAGTATGTATATGAGGACGTACGTACGAGAATACGACAGTAAAATTGGAAAGGAAGAAAGATGTGATTTTTCGACGGAAATGTTTCCGGATTTTGTGAAGGAAAAAGGTTCATTAATGGGAATTGGATTACCAGATTTGGTATTCGGACATTTTGGAATATTTGAGAATTATGGAATTTTATTTCCGAAATTGGTCACGTGGGGCCCACGGGAGAATTTACGGTTTTGTGGGGCCCACTTTATTTTCGGATTTTTGGCATTACGAATATTTTCGGAAGACGGAATATTTTGGATGAGTAGGGGGCGACACGTGTCACCCCCCCCCCCCTTGAGGCCATGTGGGCCGATTGTTGGGTGTGTTGGACGGTTTTGAGTGGGACAAGTGGCTTGCCACTTGTCCCATTGTTATGGTGGACAAATGGTTGGCCAACTACCCACACACATGTACCCCATCCTCACCACACACTTGCCTAGATCTTGGCCATTGATTTTCCTATAAATACCCCATTGATTTCAAGACTTCTTCATCCACTTAAATGTTTCTAAGTCACAAAAATCCCCTATTGTGTAGCTCGTCCGAACCCACCCCCGCTTGTAGAAAAATTCTTCAAGTGTTGGTATAGTCCCAAATACCTTAGCCTAGTTGTTATACCCCGTATTTCCAGAGTATGTACGTGTGGACGTACGTACAAAATTTGAGCCTTAAGTTAGGCATAGGACCGAAATTTGGGCACAAGTGCCGAATAGAGTCGTTTTGACTAAACGTTTCCAGCTTTCGTAGGAAAATTCGGCTATGTCATTTATAATTTTTGGATTTTTCCGAGACGAAACATTTTGGACCAACGAGGGTGATACGTGTCACCCTCACATCGGAAGCAAGTGGTGGCTTGACGATCAAGGCCCAAGAGGGATGGTTGGCCTTGGCCGATTGGCTCCTTGATTTGTGCCTTGCTTTGTGGCTTGTTTTGTGGAGTGTTTTGTGGAGTAGGGTTAGGGTGCACATGGCTTGATCAAGGCCTTACACTTGCCTTGCACATGGCTTGATCTTGGCCATTGGTTGGCCTTTTCTTAGCCTATAAATACCCCTTGAAGTGAAGACTTCTTCATCCACTCTCACTTGTCTAAGTCTTGAAAACCCCTCTCCTCCTCTTGTTGACTCTCGCCCAAGAGCCCTCTCCCTCTTGTGAAGGCCTTTGGCGAAACCCTCTCCTCATGAGCCTTAGCCGAGAACCCTCTCTTAGAGTGTTGTTCTCGTGTAACATACCCCCTCTTGGTAGAAATACTCTCAAAAGTATTGTTTATACCCAAATTACCTTAGCCGTATACCTTGTAGTATTCCAAAGAAACCTCTTTACGTAGAGCAGGAAATACTCAGATGTCCTTTTGTCTCAAACCGAAACCCTAAGGAAAATCTCCATAGTTGGTTGAGTATTAAGTAGAGGTCGCGTAGAACTTCTAAGGGTTGTTTGGAGCGTCGAGCACCGAGTAGAGCTAAGCTGCTAAGGATCGACATTTATACTTGGATAATTATGGGCTTATCGAGGTAATTATCTTGTCCCTATTGTAATTGGATATTACATGTTGTAGGAATATATAGTTGAAGTATACTATATATAATCGAACATAGCTTGTGGCAATGTCTTTGGACTTAAGCTGAATTTAAAGAAGAGAATCGAATCAGAATTACGTAGGGTATCAGACATGAGACTTGTAGTTTGACGGCAAAGGCTGCCCAATTTCCCGTAGGATCTTGCATCTAGATTTATTCTACCGAGTAGTCTAGACTTTGATAGACTTGTATAACCTGTATAGGTTGAATGTTCTGCGAGTAGCATGTGCTACTTGAGAAGGTGGACCAGGCTAGCCGGGTTATAGCCGTGGAGCGATTTGCTAATAGTCGATAATCGTCGCGAGGTATGTGAACCTCTTCCTATCTCTTCTAGCATGATATGTGTATAACTATGTAATACGGTAGACGTATGTGTGTTAAATTGAACGTAGTTGTACGGCAATGTCTTTTGACTTAAGCCCGAATAATAATAATCTTGAAGTAGTTCAAGAGAATTAAAAACTGTTTTTAAAAGAAGAGTAATACTTGGTTTTAAAAAGCTTAAGAGTTATACTAGCTTTATGGGAAGTTAGGTATAACGGCTTAAGAGAGATAAAACGAATGATTTATTTATTGTAGAAGTTAAGAGACTTGATCTTGTAAGATAAGAGACTTAACTTAAATAAATTATATGAATTTTGTGTGAAACCTCATTCGTGAGTAATGAGTACTTGATTTTTAAAAGGGATAATGTTTTATCGATTTGGAAATCGTAATGTGTATCGACAAACCATCGCAAATAATAAAGGGAAATGTTTTGATTAATGAAGTATTAATAAAACCAGTAGAAACTTCCATCTGCATAGAAGCTAAGATGAGACAAAATGATATTTCCTAGATCATGGCTGCTGTAATAAGATTGTTATAAACAAGAATATCCTACTCACATATAAGGCTTATGTTTCTTAGATGGTTTAAAAGAGAACTATATTCTTAAATGAATAAGACTATGAACTACGAAACCTTTCTAAATAAGAAACATGAACATTTGAAATTAGGCAAACTTGGACGTTTGGATAATAATGTTGTTACTTGATTTTACAGAGATAAGTGTTTTGATTTACTTCAAAAGATAATCACTCTATTTTTCATATACTACGGGTATTGTGTGGTTTTTGGGAAAGTAACATATCTTTTAAAAAGTTAATGTATGAAGTACTTTGGGGATAGAAACCCGAACCTGTTGACATATAGTAGAAAGTACCTTGTGTATAACTTGATTGTTGGTTTGTGATAGCCTTGTAATACTTTCTTGTCATTCGATAAGTAAATGTGCTAGATGCTACGTGTTAGTATCTTGTGATGTTGGTGTAAAGGGGTTTTCCTCGATCGCGCTAAAGTTGTTTGACTATCACCGTTATGTTGGTATTGTACCACTCACCTTGACTTCAGGTCCGAGGTTAAGCCGCCTCCGACGCGGTAGACTCAGCGGTCCGGGACCATGATTCGAGAATACCTCACGCGGGTCCGTGGGATCCATGCGGAACTACGGAGTTCCGGTTAGTTTGCGCCCTTGTGGTCACGCGCGGCTTTGTGGCTATGCGGATCGCGAGTCCGTGATTTACGCCGGAGTAGCTACCGCCGACGCGGGGTTATACCTCATGTAGGCCTATGAGTTTGGCCTATGCGGAGTCGCGGAGTTCCAGTGGCTAGACGCGACATTAGATATCGCGCGAGTGGCCGCCTTTGATCATGTGACGGCAGACAGATCTCATGATACGATTTATGACCTTGTTGGTACCGTGGTTTTAGTAGTCGGCTATGCCTTCGTACTTGCCCGCATGGCTTTATTATAACACGCGTGGACTCGTGTTTATGTGTGTTCCTTGGTGCTTTCATATCATAGATCGGCGGTGAGAATGTGTTCCACGCACGATTGATGTTTTGGGCGTGAGACCCATTGTTAAATTTGAGTGACGACTTGAGCGAGTCCTCGACTTGACACGCATCGCTATTTATCAGGAATCGTAGTTTGGTTATCATACATGTCTCCCGCTTTGAATAGACTACTATGATTTCATTTACGATTTATTTTCGCCACATACTTGGTACCAGTTATCGACCTCCTTCGGGGCCGTGTTCACGCCGCAGTAAAGGTACACCGCCATCGATCCTCGCCTAGTGGTCACAGCCATCGTTGGGAAAGCTCCGCTTCTCGGAGGCTTATTCGTATAGTCCCCTTGTTGTAGGTGCTTACATTCGTGGTATGACGGCCCCGCCCGTCGTTGTTGTCATATCATTCGTAGAGGTCCGTAGTAATCGTTGGCAAGTGTGGTTTGTAAAAAGGATTAAACTGTTCATGTTGAAAAAGTTGTTATTTATATATATGCCGAAAGGCAAGTTTTTCTCAGATTATTGTTTCATATTTCATAATATGTCTTGTATCGTTTTATGTTCCGCTGATTACTCTGATGTTGTATCACTAGGGTGCCCGGGGTAAGGCACCAGTCACGGGCCCGGAATCGGGTCGTGACAAAAGTGGTATCAGAGCAGTTAATCCTCGGAAAGTGTCTACAGACCGTATCCAGTAGAGTCTTGATTATCGGTGTGTTGTGCACCACGCCAATAATCAGGAGGCTATAGGATATTTAGGATTGGTTTCTATTCTTCTCACTCTGAGATCGTGCCTTAGAGCTGTGTTGTAAGTTGGACCCTCTAAACGTATTTCTTCCCCTTACCGTTATGCCTCCGCGTAGGGCAACCCGGGCCCAGGAGGGCAAGGCAGCCGAGGGAGCTGCGAGTAGAGTTCAGAGGGTTGCGAGGGCACAGGCCCAATCATTACCTAGGGTAGTGCTTCATTCGGGAATTTCTGCGACGTCACTAGCCCCAACAGAGTTTGACACGGCGGCGGCAGTTCCTACTGCGGCCATGACATTTGAACCTTCGCCCACGCATCGAACAGAATATAGATTGCAAAGAGGCGACATCACATTAGCTATGGATTTGGCTACCAGAGAGTATACCGATGTATCGCGAGTCTTGATGACTACCTAAGAAGGTTGTGCAAAGAGTAATCCTTCGCTAGGCTTCGAGCATGGCTCGTACGCTTATGCGCATCAGGCCGAGAAACGTAGAGATCGACGGGTTAACGAAGGACAAAAGAAGAGGGCCAGAGCAGCAAGGTCCTTTGGTAACTTTCGAGGCGAGTCACCTCACTAGCGGATTAGATTATGCACATCCACCGGCAGCAGGACTCCACGGTTCGTGACGCTCGGTACGCAGAGTTGGTCAACCTGTGGCTTCCGCTCATTGCGATGCACGCCATCCCGGGAATGTCGTTTTTAGTTGGTACTTGTCGCACCATGACCGCCGTGGTCCGATGTCGAAAGAGTGTCCTAGTAGGAGGACTTAGCCTTCAGGATCGGTAGTTAGTTCGTCACATTCCTTAGCTGGCGCCACTAGGCGTGTTTGATTAGAATGACTAGGGGAGTGAAGTAGTAGATGCAGGCATATCTTTAACCCCCTAGAGTTTTGTTTACGTGATAAGGTGAGTATACCTTAAGTGCTATGTTCTGATAGCAGTGTGTTAGTTGTGATTAGAAATCATGGTGGGTTAACCGAGTAAGATTTTGGGGGATAGAGAAGGTGTGAGCCTTAGAGTGTTATACGTACAGACCTTAGAGGTAAGGCCATCTCGAGTAAAGGTGTAGTGTTATGTTTGATCCTTATCGGAGTGCATAGTGCACGTGAGCTATGTTTGGGATAGGTCCCTAAGTGGTATGAAATGAAAGAGGGTAGTTGAGCTAAGAAGACCGCTAGGTTTTCGTAACGTGTTTAGTGAGATTGTTCCTTCGGGGAGATAGTATTTTGCGCCTAGGGTCGGTTGAGGCCACGCCGCGTCAACCCGCGCATGTTTGGTGGTGGGGTTTGTGGTGGTCCCGCCTGTGGTAGGTCACGAGGGTGTTAGGCCCAAGTTTAGTTAACCAGCGTACGAGTTCGTGGATGCGTTCGACCGGTGGTCGGGTCGATGGGGGCAGCTCATCGTGTTCTTCGGTCGGGACCGTTCACTCGGCAGTGTTGATTTATCAGAAAGGTTGTAAGGCTGCACGGTGCCTACCTTCACCTTATGGCGCATGGAGCCAGTGTTACGCTGTTTTTGTTTCCGAAGTTTTACCAGCAGGTTAAGGACTCAGTGAGTCTCGACCGCATTCGCCGCCGCGCGTGTGGATTTGCGGTAGTTGAGGATTGTTGTCTCCGTGGAGGAGCGTTTAAGCTACCATTTCAGGTCCGGATGTCGCCTTATGAAGCCTTGTAGGGCGGAAGTGTAAGTTGCCGGCCGATTGGTTCGATGTTGGCGTTCAGATAGTGGTTCAGCTTGTTCCACAGATCGTGGATGTGGTAAAGCTCGTCTAGAAGAAGTTCGCACTGCAGGAATCGTATGGATAATCGGCGACGACGCCAGAGTTCAGCCGACGGTCGGTCTTCGAAGTACCACCCGGACAGGTGCGACGAGTTTTGGAAATGAATGAACTTAGCCCGAGTTACTGGACCTTTTGAGTTCATGTGAAGAATAGGCCAGTTTATATGTTAGCAATTGCCGCCCTACTTGTGAGGCAAGACGTCCGGTCTTCGTATTGTTGTTCGGGCCGAGCGTATAAAGAGGCCAGAGCTCTACCACGGAATGCACCAACCGTGGCTCTCCGTATGACACATCCTCGAGAAGGGCCGTAGGCACGCCTCGTGGATCGCAGCACCCGGCACCATTTGTTGGGTCGTTGGAGCAAGGCTCGCGCAAAGTGACAAAAGTGGTATCGGTGACTAAAGTATATTTTTGACCCCGGAAGAGGTATTTGTGGTGATGTTAGAGGTGTTTCTCGTGGACTTGACGGAGGTATTTGCGCGGTGTTTCTGTGGCCAGGTGTGGCAGGATTTGTTCTGGTAAGTATAGTAGTGAAGACTATACCGCGCTTGTTTTGAGACTTAGAAGGAACATTCGGACGAATGTTTCTGGCGAGGGAGAATGTTATACCGTATTTCCGCAGTATGTACGTGTGGACGACGCAAAATTTGAGCCTTAAGTTAGGCATAGGACCGAAATTTGGGCACAAGTGCCAGAGTCGTTTTCGACGAAACGTTTCCACAGCTTTCGTAGGGAAAATTCGGCTATGTCATTTATAATTTTTGGCGGATTTTTCCGAGAGACGAAACATTTTGGACCAACGGAGGGTGACACGTGTCACCCTCACATCGAAGCAAGTGGGGTGGCTTGGACGATCAAGGCCCAAGAGGGATGGTTGGCCTTGGCCGATTGGCTCCTTGATTTGTGCCTTGCTTTGTGGCTTGTTTTGTGGAGTGTTTTGTGGAGTAGGGTTAGGGTGCACATGGCTTGATCAAGGCCTTACACTTGCCTTGCACATGGCTTGATCTTGGCCATTGGTTGGCCTTTGCTTAGCCTATAAATACCCCTTGAAGTGAAGACTTCTTCATCCACTCCTCACTTGTCTAAGTCTTGAAAACCCCTCTCCTCCCTCTTGTTGACTCTCGTCCAACAGCCCCTCTCCCCCTTGTGAAGGCCTTTGGCCGAAACCCTCTCCCTTGGTGAGCCTTAGCCGAGAACCCCCCCATCTCTTAGAGTGTTGTTCTCGTGTAACATACCCCCCCTCTTGGTAGAAATACTCTCAAAAGTATTGTTACTATACCCAAATTACCTTAGCCGTATACCTTGTAGTATTCCAAAGAAACCTCTTTACGTAGAGCCCGGAAATACTACCGTATGTCCTTTTTGTCTCAAACCGAAACCCTAAGGAAAATCTCCATAGTTGGTTGGAGTATTAAGTAGAGGTTGCGTAGAACTTCTAAGGGTTGTTTGGAGCGGGTTGGAGCACCCGGAGTAGGAGCTAAGCGTTGCTAAGGATCGACATTTATACTTGGATAATTATGGGCTTATCGAGGTAATTATCTTGTCCCCCTATTGTAATTGGATATTACATGTTGTAGGAATATATAGTTGAAGTATACTATATATATAACTGAACATAGCTTGTGGCAATGTCTTTGGAATTAAGCCTGAATTTAAAGAAGAGAACTGAACTGTAATTACGTAGGACTATATTACAGTAGACTTGTGTAGTTTGACGGGTAGGGAAGGGCTGCCCAATTTCCCGTAGGATCTTGCATCTAGATTTATTCTACCGAGTAGTCTAGACTTTGATAGACTTGTATAACCTGTATAGGTTGAATGTTCTGCGAGTAGCATGTGCTACTTGAGAAGGTGGACCAGGCTAGCCGGGTTATAGCCGTGGAGCGATTTGCTAATAGTCGATAATCGTCGCGAGGTATGTGAACCTCTTCCTATCTCTTCTAGCATGATATGTGTATAACTATGTAGTACGGTAGACGTACGTGTGTTAAATTGAACGTAGTTGTACGGCAATGTCTTTTGACTTAAGCCCGAATAATAATAATCTTGAAGTAGTTCAAGAGAATTAAGAACTGTTTTTAAAAGAAGAGTAATACTTGGTTTTAAAAAGCTTAAGAGTTATACTAGCTTTATGGGAAGTTAGGTATAACGGCTTAAGAGAGATAAAACAAATGATTTATTTATTGTAGAAGTTAAGAGACTTGATCTTGTAAGATAAGAGACTTAACTTAAATAAATTATATGAATTTTGTGTGAAACCTCATTCGTGAGTAATGAGTACTTGATTTTTAAAAGGGATAATGTTTTACTGATTTTGGAAATCAGAATGTGTATCGACAAACCATCGCAATACATTAAAGGGAAATGTTTTGATTAATGAAGTATTAATAAAACCAGAGAAACTTCCATCCGCATGTAAGCTAAGATGAGACAAAATGATATTTCCTAGATCATGGCTGCTGTAATAAGATTGTTATAAACAAGAATATCCTACTCACATATAAGGCTTATGTTTCTTAGATGGTTTAAAAGAGAACTATATTCTTAAATGAATAAGACTATGAACTACGAAACCTTTCTAAATAAGAAACATGAACATTTGAAATTAGGCAAACTTGGACGTTTGGATAATAATGTTGTTACTTGATTTTACAGAGATAAGTGTTTTGATTTACTTCAAAAGATAATCACTCTATTTTTCATATACTACGGGTATTGTGTGGTTTTTGGGAAAGTAACATATCTTTTAAAAAGTTAATGTATGAAGTACTTTGGGGATAGAAACCCGAACCTGTTGACATATAGTAGAAAGTACCTTGTGTGTATAACTTGATTGTGTTGGTTTGTGATAGCCTTGTAATACTTTCTTGTTGTCTGATAAGTAAATGTGCTAGGATGCTACGTGTGTTAGTATCTTGTGATGTTGGTGTAAAGGGGTTTTCCCCTCGACTGCGCCTAAAGTTGTTTGACTATCAGCCGTTATGTTGGTATTGTACCACTCACCTTGACTTGTGTCCGGAGGTTAAGCTGCCCTCCGATGCGGGGTAGACTCAGTGATGCGGGACCATGATTCGAGAATACCTCACGCGGTCCGTGGATCCATGCGAACTACGGAGTTCCGTGTTAGCTCGGCCCCTTGTGGTCACGCGGTCTTTGGCGCTACGCGGATCGCGAGTCCAGACGACGCCGGAGTAGCTACCGACGCGGGGTTATACCTCACGCAGCCTATGAGTTTGGCCTACGCGAGTCGCGGAAGTTCGTGGCTAGACGCGCACATTAGATACCGCGGCGAGTGGCGGCTTTGATCATGTGACGCCTAGACAGATCTCATGATACGCTTTATGACCTTGTTGCATCGCTGGTTTTAGTAGTCGGCTATGCCTTCGTACTTGCCCCGTACAATTTTATTATAACACAGGTGGGACCTGGTGTTCATGTGTGTGTTCCTTGGTGCTTTCATATCATAGACTGTCGGCAGTGAGGAATGTGTTCAACGGGCACGAATGATGTTTTGGGCGTGAGACCCATTGTTAAATTTGAGTGACGAATTGAGGGCGTGAGTCCCTGACTTGACATGACTGCTTATTTATTGTGAACTGTAGTTTGGTTATCATACATGTCTCCTGCTTTGAATAGACTACTATGATTTCATTTATGATTTATTTTCGCCACATACTTGGTACTGTCAGATCGACCTCCTTCGGGCCGCGTTCATGCCGCAGTAAAGGTACACCGCCATCGATCCTCGCCTTAGGGTCACATGATTTGGGAAAGCTCCGCTTTCCGAGGCTTATCTTCGTATAGTCCCCTTGTTGTAGGTGCTACATTCGTGGTATGACGGCCCCGTCCCGTCGTTGTTGTCATATCATTCGTAGAGGTCAGAGTAATCGTTGCAAGTGTGGTTTGTAAAAGGATTAAACTGCTCATGTTGAAAAGTTGTTGTTTATATATATGCCGAAAGGCAAGTTTTTCTCAGATTATTGTTTCATATTTCATAATATGTCTTGTATCGTTTTATGTTCCGCTGATTACTCTGATGTTGTATCACTAGGGTGCCCGGGGTAAGGCACCAGTCACGGGCCCGGAATCGGGTCGTGACACTAGTATTCCTAGTAGTTTTCCAAAGTTATTTCAAATATTAAGAGCCCGGAAAAAGACTACTTTATTCCTATAGTCGCAAAATGAAGTCCTAGAAAAATCTTCATAGCTTAGATGAAGTGTTAAGAGAAGTTGTTTGGAAACTTCTGGCGGTTGCTTGGAGCGGTTGAGCGTCAGAATGGAGCTAAACGTTGCTCGGGATCGACTTATATCTTGGATAATTTTGGGCTTATCGAGGTAATGATCTCTCCCCATATTGTAATTGGATATTACATGTCAGAGTAATGTATAGTTGAGTATACTATATGTAGAATGAATATGGAGAATTGAATCAGATTTACATAGATTTGATTTATGAGACTTATAGTATGATTGGGGAGTAAAATTGTACACGCCCGTTAGACGTGTAACCCCCGGAATTGTTGGTTTGCAGCAGCCTCGTTAGAGGAGGAGATTTATGTGGTCATGCGGGGAGGTGCCGAATTTTCCGTAGAATAAGGAATCTTATATCTAGAATTATTCTACGAAGAGATCTAGAGGTTGATAGACGTTTTGTGGCCTTTATAGGTTGAAGTACTACGAGTAGCGTATTCTATTTGAAGGGTGGAAAATGCGAGCAAGGTTAGAGTACGTGGAGCGTTTTGCTAATTGTCGATAATCGTCGCGAGGTATGTGAACCTCTTCCTATCCTTTCTAGCATGATATTTGTGAAATATATTTAGTGCGGTAGACGCACGTGTGTTTAAAGGAAACTGATTTTCCTTTTGTGTCCTTGACTTGATTCCAAAGTTAAGTGACTTGTTATGAAACATTAAGGACTTGAATTATGTTAAAAAGTTGTAAAACCTCACTCATGAGTAATGGGTGTGTGGTCTTTTAAAGAATAAAGTTACCTTGATTTCGAAATAAGAATGGTTTTATCATTGGATTTAAAATGATAACTTGACTTATAAACACCTTGATTTTGGGAAAGGAGAAGTAACTTGATTTAAAGGTATAGGTTACTTGTTTTTAAATGAGTAAGACATTGGGTTTAAAAAGTATATTGCTACTTGACTTTTAAAGGAAAAAGTGCCTTTGTTTTAAAGGAAGGTATGGTTTTGTCTTAATATTGGTTTAAAAAGAAGGTATGGAAATTGTTTTGGTTTTACTTTGATGTCTTTTGACTTGAGTTTTAAATAATAAGAATCTTGAAGTATTTCAAAAGAGTTACGAATCATTTTTGAAAGAACAGAAATACTTGGTTTTAAAAGCTTAAGTGTTATACTAGCTTTATGGGAAGTTAGGTATAACGACTTAAGGAAGATAGAAGGAACGGTTTACTTATTTGTTTGTGAAAGTCTTGTATTGATTTCTGGAAAGTGTAGTAAGATGGTTTGATAAGTAAACATGTTACGATGCTACGTGTGTTAGTGTCTTGTGATGTTTGTGTGGCGGGTTATTCTTGTTGTGCTTACGTTGTTAAACGATAAGCCCGCCAGATCGCTATTATACCACTTACCCCCCTGACTTGTTATTATGCCGAGGACTTGCCACCCTCGATGCGAGGAATACCTCACGCGGTCCGTGGACCCATGCGAGTCGCGGAGTTCCAGTGACGGGATGATCACTCCGGGTGTGTTACGCCGACGCGAGGTATTATACCTTACGCGTCCATAGGACTACGCGACTTCGGGGTCCAGGAGGACGCCGCGGGTTAGCCGCCTCGACGCGAGGAATACCTCACGCGGCCTATGTGGCCTACGCGAGTCGCGTAAGTTCCAGGATTAGACGCGCACATTGATACCGAGGGCGGCCGCCATCTTCGATCACGTGGCGGCTGCAGAAAGACCTCGTGATACGCCTTATAGCATTGTTAGTACGGTGGGTTTTAGTAGTCGCTATGCCTTCGCATTTACTCGTGACGGTTTTATTATGACACAGTGGGACACGTGTTCGTGTGTATTCCTTGGTGCTTTTATATCATGGATCGCAGTGAGGAAGGAATTCCACGGACATGATTGATATTGTGGGCATGACCCACGGTTATATTTGAGTGATGACTTTAAGGCGTGAGTCACGACTTGACATGATCGCATATATTGTGTATCGTAAATTGGTTATCATATATGTCTTCGCTTTATATAGACTATTATGATTTCATTTACTGATTTTCGGGCCACATACTTGGTACTGTCAGATCGACCTCCTTCGCGGCCGCGTCATGCCGCAGTAGAGGTACACCGCCGTTGATCCTCGCCATGTGGTCACAACAAGAGTTGGGAAGCTCCGCTTCTCGGAAGCTTATTCGTATAGTCCCCTGTTGTAGGTACTTACATTCGTGGTATGGCGGGCCCCGTCTGTCGTTGTTGTTATAACATTCGTAGGTGCGTAGTAATCTTGTGAGGCGAGTTTGTAAAAGGGATGAATCGTCGTTCAAGTTTTATTTATATATTCGTAAAGGTAACCGCTTTGGTTAGCCTATTTTCTTATTTCATTATTGTATATCTTGTTTCATGTAAGTTTTCATTTCCGCTGATTTTCTCGATGTTGTATCACTAGGTGCCCGGTAAGGCAACAAGGTGCTCTGGTCGGGTCGTGACAAAAGTGGTATCGAGCGCTTAATCCTCGGAAAGTGTCTACGCACCGTATCTAGTAGAGTCTTGATTATCGGTGTGTTGCACCACACCTATAATCGTGAGGCCGCAGGATATTTAGGATTGGTTTCCATTCTTCTCACTCGAGATCGTGCCTTAGAGCGTGTTATAAGTCGACTCCTCCGACGTATTCTTTTCACCCGTATTGCCTCTACGCAAGGCAACCAGAGCCCGTGGCGGCAAGGCAGAGGAGCCGCGAGTAGAGCACGAGGGTTACTGTGGCACGGCCCGCCATTATCCGAGCAGCGCTTCATTCGGGAGTTCGCGACGCCGCTAGCCCCAGGAGAGTTTAGAGCAGTAGCAGTAGCTACTGAGACCACGATACCTGAGCCTCTAGTCCCACGGTCAGGAACAGAGGATATGAGTTACAAGGAGATGGTCAAGTTACTAGCTAGTCTGGTGGCTGGGAATGAGGACAGATGAGAGTCGGTGGTTCCGGCAGTACCAGTAGTTCACCCTAGATCCGATGGTTTTGAGACTTCGACTTCGAGTCACCCACCCGAGTCCTATGGATTGAGGACTGAGGAAGATCATCAGGAGTTTATTCGACAGTTGCAGCAGATCATGAAAGTGATCAAGACCTTAGAGGCATTTCTTACACACTTCTTGCCCTCGCAGATGAGGAGAGCTCGGGCAGATAGATTTATGAGGTTGAGGCAGAACGGGTGGACGGTTCGAGAATACAGTATAGAGTTTGACTTATTGGCTCGTTAGGTCCCCGCGTTAGTGGAAGACATGTGAGGAGAGAATGTCCTAGTAGGAGGGATACAGGTGGGATGACTTAGCCTACCAAGTCAGTTGCGGATTCAGTGGGTCGGAGAGGAAGGGGTGTTAGCCAGAGGAGGCCACCCCCACCTCGGTATGGCCGTTGTGGTAGGTGTTCTTATGGGGAGTGTCGTACTACTTAGATAGCTTGTTAGGCTTGCGGCCAGCAGGGTCATTTTGCGAGAAATTGTCCAACCAGAGGTGGCGCAAATGTTACGACTCAGCCTTCGGGATCAGTGGCTGGTTCATCACCGTCTGTAGTTATGCGCCCAGCAGAGCAGGATTTGATTAGAGCGGCAAAGGGAAAGTGAGGCAGTAGTTACAGAGATATCTGCAGCCTTAAGAGACTTGTTTAGGTCGTTATGGTAGATATATGTGGAGTGCTATGTTCGGTTAGCATTGTGTAAGTTGTGATTAGAAAACATGGGTAGTTGAAAAGGGTAAGTCTGGGGACGAAAATGGGAGCCTTAGAATTTATAATTGGGACCTTGGATGCAAGCGCCGTCACGAGTGGATGTTACGTTGGTCTTTGTCGAAGTACTTGGTATGTGTGATATATATTGTGGATAATTCCACGGGTAGTGTGAGATGGAAGTGGTAGCTTTCGGGACGTGAATCGTAAGATTGTTCCGATCGTGAACGAGAGTTTAGTACGGTTGGTCGGGTTGAGGTCATATCGCGAGTCAACCCGCAGCGAATATGGTGGGTCGGTTTGAGGTGGTCCCGCTAGATGATAGGTCACGAGGGTGTTAGGCCCAAGTTTAGGTAACCATCGCACGAGTTTGTGGATGCGTTCGACCAGTAGTAGGCCGGCTGGTCAGCCCATCTTGTCTTTTAGTCGACTGCTTACTCGGCGAGGTTATGCGAGATGTTGTATATCGGGAAGGTTGTAAGGCGCACGGTTCCTACTTTTATTTTATGGCGGCAGATGAGCCCGCTTTATGAATATTTCTTTTTCGGAGGTTTTACCAGCGTTAGGAACTCGTGAGTCTCGATGTGCATTCACCCGGCCGACGGACGAACAACGCGTTTTTATCCAGACATTTGAGGCGAGGTTACGGGCGGTGTTTTGATTCGTGGGTAGCTGTGAGGATTATTTGCCTCTTGTTGGGTGAGTATTATATAGCTACCATTTCAGTATTCGGATGGTGCCTTATGAAGCCTTGTATGGGCGGAAGTGTAGGTTGCCGGTCGATTGGTTCGATGTTGGCAAGGTTCAGATAGTTGGTCCCCACTTGATTCAGCAGGATGTGGATAGGGGAAACTTAGCCCGAGGTACTTTGGGCATTTTCAGATCGTTGTAGAATAGGCCAGGTTGCCTATAAGTTAGCAATGTCGTCCGACTTAGGAGACAGTACGTCCGGTCTCCCATGTTGCTATGTTTCGGAAGAGTATCGGAGATCCATCCAGAGTGTTCCCAGTTAATGATGACCAAGTTAGAGATAGTAACCCCGAGTTTTTGGAAAACTGAAGCAATGACAGAAATGTGGTACGTATAGTAGGAAGATTTCGAGTGTACGAGGAAGATACGACGAGTAAGAAAAGAGGCTAAGATGTGTTAAGAAGATGACAGTGTCCTTTTTATAAGTGAAGAGGGGAAGAAAGTATCCTTTGGACAATGGGTGGAAGTTTTTGTGTTGTTATACACGTTAGAGGCGATTCCTCGTTGGCTTGGATTGAGTTTTGCGCGTATGTTATACTATGGCCATTGGTGGCAGGATTGGTTTGGTAAGTATAGTAGTAAAGACTATACCGACGCATGTATGTTTTGGAGACTTAGAAGGAACATTCGGGACGAATGTTTCTAAGGGGGGAAGAATGTTACACCCCGTAGTTCCAGAGTATGTATATGAGGACGTACGTACGAGAGAATACGATAAGAAATTGGAAGGAAGAAAGATGTGATTTTTCGACGGAAAAGTTTTCGGATTTTGTGAAGGAAAAAGGTTCATTAATGGGAATTGGATTCCCAGATTTGGTATTCGGACTGTTTGGAATATTTGAGAATTATGGAATTTTATTTCCGAAATTGGTCACGTGGGGCCCACGGGAGAATTTACGGTTTTGTGGGGCCCACTTTATTTTCGGATTTTTGGCATTACGGATATTTTCGGAAGACGGAATATTTTGGACGAGTAGGGGGGAGACACGTGTCACCCCCTCGAGGCCGTGGCCGATTGTTGCAGGTGTGTTGACCGGTTTGAGTGGGACAGTGGGATCTCCTAATCACCATAGGATCACATTCAGCGTTTTGGGAAGCTCCGTTTCTCGGAAGCTTATTCGTATAGTCCCCGTTGTCAGAGGTACTTACATTCGTGGTATGGCGGCCCCGTCCCGTCGTTGTTGTTATAACATTCGTAGAGTCCGTAGCATCTTGTTGCGAGTTTGTAAAAGGGATGTAATCGTCGTTCAAGTTTTATTTATATATTCAGAAAGGTAACCGTTTTGGTTAGCCTGTTTTCTTATTTCATTATTGTATATCTTGTTTCATGTGTATGTTTTCATTTCCGCTGATTTTCTCTGATGTTGTATCACTAGGATGCCCGGGGTAAGGCACCAGTCACGGGCCCGGGGTCGGGTCGTGACATTTTCAAAGTAAGTTACTACACTTTTAGAAAACTCATTTCAAAGCTTGAAATCAAGTAACTTCAAATTTTTCACAATCTAGGCAACTTATGCCTAATAATCAAAATAGACAACTTTCTTAACCTTCTATAAAGCCGTTATAACCAACTTCCATAAAGCCGTTATAACCCTTTATGGTTTTAGACATATCCATTCCTTTTATAACCGAGAGACTTATACTTTTAAAACCAAGTATCACATACTTACAAAACAAGTTCTTAACTTTCAAAATACTTCAAGTCTCTTAATATTTAGAAAACAAGTTTCTTCTACTTTTAAACCTCAAGTAACTCACACCTTTAAAACAAGTTACTTCTCTTAAATCATGTCATTTCTCCTCTCTTAAAACAATTAAGTAAATCACTCCTTTAACTCCCCTAAAGTCGTTACAACAACCCTTAGGTTTTGGAACTAAGGCACTAGCCAAAAGGTTTGGAAACCACTTCCTTTTCAAGACTCTATGTACTTTAAGTAAAATACTTTCACTTTTAAGAATCCAAACTTCACTAAGGAAATGGATTATACAACTTATAAGTTAAACATCAAAGTACAATCAAGGAAGTACATAGAACAATTTCTACTTTAGGCAATCCAAATACAACCAATGAATGGATCATTTAAGGAGTAGGACATACTTTCTTTATCTTAAGGAATCATGCTAGAAGAGGAGATAGTTCACATACCTTTTCGGCTAAATCCACAAGCTAAGCCGAATACGCCGTACGTAGAAGTGTCAACCTATAATGGTCACAACAAGACTATCAACTTCTAGTCTCAAACGTAGATTAATACTAAGTATACGGTCTCTAATTCTACGGAAAATCGGGCAGCACTTCCTTTGTTTCTACTCATTTTGCCACCTTTTTCAAGGCCGGATACAATAACCAACACGCCACATTTAAGGGTCAAAACAACAACCAAACAAAGGGGATTACACGTCTTACAATACGTGTAAAATTCCGCCCCACAATTAATACGAAGTAGTTCCATATTCAAGCCATTCTCGGCCAACAACATAACCAACAATTCAAAGTCTTTTCTAATCCTTTTCCAATTCCAAGTTCTAAGGTCTAACATGTTATATAGTCATAAACAACTTCAACAACTACAATTTCCTTCTTTATACAACATGCGACGACTTAAACTAATATTCAACTTGAATTGTAATCTTAAGGCTAAACATGCTAGTCTTCGGATTAGGGTTCCAATAGCCAATAAACTTATCAAACCTTATACTAAATACCTCATGCTTGTTAATATCCATAACTATAATAGTAAGTAAACCTTAATTGCTAAAACGACAAGATTATACCTTTACAAGCCCTTAAGAATTCCAAGATTCAAAGTCGCTCCTTAGCAAATTCTTAGCTCCTTTCCTTATGTTCCAATCCGCTCCAAGCACTCCTTAGAAGCCTATGAAGAACCCATCTTCAAGTTCCAACTTCAAAGTTGAAGAACTCCTTAAGTTTCCGCCTTGCGACTAATACGAAAACGCCGTTTTTCTGAAATCTTTCTATTGAGATATCCTTACAATACCCTTAGGGACATTGGGTTAAAGTCTTGTGAACAAAGGATCAAAACTACAAATTTTTTTTGTGTGGAAATGAGCAAACCCGAGAGCAAGATAAGCTAAGCTCAAAGTTTCCTAAATTTTTCTAAGTGTTGAAGACCTTGTCTTGCACTAGGGTAGTATATATAACACATTGGAGGGCTAAGATTTAAACAAATGGGTGGCTAAGATTAGTTTCACTAGGATCAAGCACAAGTGGCAAGTTGACTTTGGTCAATAATATCAAGCTTAGCAAGACTTATCTTCTACCATGGTCAATGACCATTTTACCCCTTACCAAAATCGTCCAAGACCAAATGTGGGGGTGCCACGTGTCGCCCTCTCATTCGTCCATAAAATTCCGTAACCCTCGTGGGCCCCACAAAACGTAAAATTCCTCAGGTGGGCCCCACATGACCAAATCCGTAAAAATAAATTTCCATAATGTTAAAAAGTTCCATACTCTTCAAATAATGCATTTTGAGAATCCAATTCTCAACAACGAACATTTTTCCTTTCCGGCGTTCGGAAGATTTTCCGTCGGAAAAACAATTCTTCCTTTCGTACCAATTTCCAAGTCTTGATTCCTTACGTACATTCTCTTATACATGTCCTGGACTTACGGGGTGTAACATTCTTCCCCCCTTAGAAACATTCGTCCCCGAATGTTCTTAGTCGGTTGTCGGGCTATACAAACTCTGGCACAATCTCTATACTATGCCTATCAATCAATACTCCACAAGACTAACGATGCCACACATGGCCACCACAACATACGTAAACATAACAATGGACCTTCCGTCCGCGACCCCTTCTCACAAAACTCGAAGGTTACAGTCTTCTCAAACACGGGATCCTTAGAGGTTCCTTTCTTTCCTTACTTGTCATACTTTCTCGTACTTCCAAACTTATTTAGTACACGTACAAAATCTCAAATATTGTTTCTGTCCTCCAATACTTGGAGTTACTATCCAAACTTGGCCATTATGCTACTTGAATTTCCGCTAAGGCTCTTCTCGGTCCTTACGGCCTGATTCCAGTGGAACGCGTCCACAAACTCGTACAACAATTAACTAAACTTGGGCCTTGCATCCTCGGGACCCTACCACATAACGGGACCATTTCTAACTGACATCACCCCATTCCATACTATCGGCTGACCCGAAATGATTCCATAACCCGACTCATCATCACACTTAACTTCTCATTCTTAGTCTGAAATAAATCTCTCTCTTATCTCAAGGTACTTCTCACCCTATCCCCCCCTTATTCACTAGAGGTTCGTCACATAAGCCAAAGTATTTCTACTGTACAATCTTCCCTATTGGTCTTACATTGTTATGGGGAAATTACTACGTGTGAACTCTACACAACTATTGTCTCAGTTCACTTACCATTCTTGTCAATATTCTTAACTTCTCACTTTACTAATCAAAGTATTCCTACCTCTGGGGTACTATCACTTACAACTGCTAGCAACAAAGGGAAAACATATATGCTAGTGCGAAATCTGAATCTATCAATGCACGTATGATTCAAAAGAATCAAGATATACCTGTAACCCCGTGCGATGTCGCCTCCTGATCCTGTCCAGTAGTCACGTCGTCTTTGCGGTTCGAAGGACCGCCAGAACTATAAACTCCACCCTGACCTCTACCACGACTGGCTAACATCTGAACACCCTGCCCTGGGGAACGCACAGCTGTGGAGGAAAGAGAATCAACCATCGGCCTCATAGGCTGAGCCACCTCACCGGTGCTCTTTCTAAAAGGACATACCCTCCAAATATGGCCCGGACGACCACAACAAAAACAAACACCTGTGCCATAACGGCATTTCCCCGAATGACGCTTACCACATCTGATACACTGAGGAATAGGTGGCCTCGACCGAGAAAGTTCTCTGCTCCTCTGAGAACCTCGACCCCTGGAGCTTGGACCGACTCCTAAATACCTTGTGGGGTCCAATATCCCACTTGTGAATTGCGGGGGTATGTACTGGGTAGGCTGGGACGAATATCTCACTCGCTGCTGAGGCTGCTCGTCCAAAAACTCACCGGGATAACCAACCGGTCTACCCCTCTTACGCTGATCTCCGCGTTGGCCCTCTACCCTCTGTACACCTGTTTGTACTGGCCGAATAACCCCCTGCTGATGAACTGCAGCATCGCTATCTTGGTCAATAACATAACTGCTTCCCTCATGACCCTATAGTCTTCTCCTAACTGAGAAATTGGAGGCTCTGGTGCTGGGGCCTCAAAACCCGGCGCAGAAGAACTCGCCGACTGCGGAACAACATCCGATATACCCTGGGCATAAGCCCTATCAACTCTCTGAGTCTGACTAGTAGCTCCTACTACTCCTTTGCCCTTCTCGGGCATCGCTCTCCTCGAGGCATAATCAGAACACAAAAATACGTCGAGAGGAATTATCTTACTAACACTTTCTATGGCACGATCTTAGAGTGAGAAGAATAGAAACCAACTCCTAAATGTCCCGTAGCTCCTCGTTTATGGGTGTGGCGCAACACACCGATAATCAAGACTCTACTAGACACGGTCAGACATTTCGAGGATCGATCGCTCGATACCACTGTCACGCCCCAAACCCCAAGCTCAGGATCAGGCCCTACCCGCACCCTTCTACCTTAACAACTAAGTAAATCGCGAAAATTAAATAACACCTCTTTTTTTTTTCAAAACCAACATACGACAAGTGGAAAAGCCGATAAGGCTGCCATATAATATACATAATAAAAGACACTACAATCGCATACGAGTCCAATCCTACATATGAATACTGCACTCTAAGAGTTTTATCAAATATGACGGACAAGGCCCCGCCGTACCATAATCAGATAAAAGCATGATTGAAAGAACTTATACCAAAAAGATAAACTCGAATAGAAGGAGCTATCCAAAACTCGAGCAGGTCCTACACTGCCGATCACCAAACAGCGTACCTAAACTCACAGATGAACGCAGCCCCGGGCGAGGTCAAGACGAAGAATGTACCAAGTATGTGAAATGAAATCAGTAATGAAATCATAATATCTAAACAAAGCAGAGACATGTATGATAGCCAACCTACAAGACACAATACATAAGCGATATATCAAATCGTGGACGCGTGCCTCAAAGTCACTACTCAAATAATAAAGACACGATGCCTTACTAACAATGAGAGTAGTCAAAAGTATAGTAGCAAATCCACTAAATGTGGTATAACGATCTTGGGGATTTACCTCATTTATACTCTTACCCGAGAAGGTGGTAAAGCGGTGGTATAACGATCTGGGGATACACCCTCATTTATACTCTTACCTGAAGAAGGTGATAAAGGTGGTATAACGATCTTTGGGGATACACCTCATTTATACTCTTACCACGAAGAGGTGATAAAGCGGTGGTATAACGATCTTTGGGGATACACCCTCATTTATACTCTTACCACGAAGAAGTGATAAAGCGGGTGGTATAACGATCTTTGGGGATACACCCCTCATTTATACTCTTACCCTGAAGAAGGTGATAAAGCAGGTGGTATAACGATCTTTGGGGATACACCCCTCATTTATACTCTTACCCTACCTCAACTGGCCATCATACATAACATAAGCACTACCGGCTTATCACACAATAAGTAAGCAAGTTAAGAAATCCCCCTAACTTCTTATTAGTCTTATTCATATACACTCTCATTTTGGTTTACTTAAGGCACTAATAGAATAATTCTCAATTAAACAAGCCAAAGTACTTATCAAGGCACACATTCTTTTCAAAAGACTCCTTTTTATGTAAAACCCCAAGATACTAACACCCGCAGTATCAAGGTGTGTCTATTTTTCAAAGTAAGTTACTACACTTTTAGAAAACTCATTTCAAAGCTTGAAATCAAGTAACTTCAAATTTTTCACAATCTAGGCAACTTATGCCTAATAATCAAAATAGACAACTTTCTTAACCTTCCATAAAGCCGTTATAACCAACTTCCCATAAAGCCGTTATAACCCTTTATGGTTTTAGACATATCCATTCCTTTTATAACCGAGAGACTTATACTTTTAAAACCAAGTATCACATACTTACAAAACAAGTTCTTAACTTTCAAAATACTTCAAGTCTCTTAATATTTAGAAAACAAGTTTCTTCTACTTTTAAACCTCAAGTAACTCACACCTTTAAAACAAGTTACTTCTCTTAAATCATGTCATTTCTCCTCTCTTAAAACAATTAAGTAAATCACTCCTTTAATTCCCCTAAAGTCGTTACAACAACCCTTAGGTTTTGGAACTAATGCACTAGCCAAAAGGTTTGGAAACCACTTCCTTTTCAAGACTCTATGTACTTTAAGTAAAATACTTTCACTTTTAAGAATCCAAACTTCACTAAGGAAATGGATTATACAACTTATAAGTTAAACATCAAAGTACAATCAAGGAAGTACATAGAACAATTTCTACTTTAGGCAATCCAAATACAACCAATGAATGGATCATTTAAGGAGTAGGACATACTTTCTTTATCTTAAGGAATCATGCTAGAAGAGGAGATAGTTCACATACCTTTTCGGCTAAATCCACAAGCTAAGCCGAATACGCACGCGTAAGTGTCAACCTATACTTGTCACTACTAGACTATCATCTTATAGTCTCAAAGTAGATTAATACTAAGTATTCGGCCTCTAATTCTACGAAAATCGGGCAAAGACTTCCTTTGTTTCTACTCACTTTGCCACCTTTTTCAAGGCCGAATACAATAACCAACACGCCACATTTAAGGCTCAAAACAACAACCAAAAAAAGGGGATTACACTGTAACGTCCCGTAACCGGGCCCGTGACTGGTGCCTTACCCCGGGCACCCTAGCGATACGACATCAGAGAAAACCAGCGGAAATAAAAACTTTAAACATGAAATGAGAGACATGATAAATAAACAGGCCAACCAAAACAGTTGCTTTCGGATATATACATAAAAACCCGACGATTATCCTTTTACAAACCCCGCCTACAACAAAGGCATGCACTTAAGATTTACAACAACTATGACGGACAGGGCCCGCCATACCACGAATGTACAAGAACCTACAACTCAGTGGAAACATATCAAAGATAAGCCTCAAGGAACGGAGCTTTCCAACACGAAATGAGATCCTAAGCGGGATCCACGATCGATGTACTCTACTGCGCAGATTTAACGCAGCCTCGGGAGGTCAAGATAACAGTACCAAGTATGTGAAATCACAACATCAGAAATGAAATCATAATAGCCTAAAAAGGCGAGACATGTATGATAACCAAAATACGACGCAACATAAAAGCGCCAAGTCGTGGACTCACGCCTCAAAGTCACCACTCAAATATAACTATGGGTCTCACGCCCACAACATCCATCATGTTCGCATCATGGCCGCATGCCCGGAATCAGACGGTGTAGACATGTCCATGATGCAACAATAATAACAAGGTCGCGTGGCCACATGCCTCGAATCATCGACGGTGTAGACATGCCCATGTAACCTCAATAACAATATCTTGGGTGGTCAACCCGCCGCGTAGCCACATGCCGAATCTGCGACGGCAGACACGCCCATGTTGCAATAATAACCATATATCGGTAATCAACCCGCCGCACGGCCGCGATGCCCTGGAATCTTTGCAGACATGTCCATGTGACATCAACAACAAGACAATAATCAAAATGGAAACATACCCGTGGAATTCTCCATCACCGCCAAAGACGTCCAAGTAAGTTCTCGACAAGTCAACCTACTCTATCGAGACACGCAGAATACGTAAATACCACACTTGCACAACAAAGGCTATCATCACAAGATAGGCAAGTTTCACAACAACAAGCATAGGCAAGTTTCACAACAACAAGCATAGGCAAGTTTCACACAACTCAAAGTACTTTCATTTTATGCCAAAGTCGGGTTTTTAACCCCAAAGTACTACATCGTTAAGTTCTTTTAAAAGAGATCCATTACTTTTATAAAAGTCACCCGATACCCGTAGTATTAGAATGACCAACCCACATTCCTTTTCAAAATCAAGTAACAACATTCTTTTCCTAAGTTCCAGTTTGTCTAGTTTCAATTACTCAAGCTTCTCATTTTCAAATGGTTTCATAGTTCCCAAACTTAATCACTTGATTCCTTTTTAGAACAATTGAGTAATATATGTCTCACGTGAGAGTAGGTTATTCTTGTTTACAACATTCTTATTATAGCAGCCATGATCTAGAAAATGTAATATCATTTTGTCTCATCTTAGCTTCTATGCAGATGGAGGTTTCTACTGGTTTTAATAATACTTCATTACTTAATACATTTTCCTTTATTAACGCTGCAGTGGTTTGTCGATACACATTCTGATTTCCGAAATCAGTAAAACATCATTCCCTTTAAATAAAACCAAGTACTCATTACTCACGAATGAGGTTTCACACAAACATTCACATTAAAACAAATAAGTTAAGTCTCTTAACTTCTAACACCAGTAAACCATTTTCTTTACCTCTCTTAAGACATTATACCTAACTCCCCATAAAGCTAGTATAACTCTTTTTAAAACCTTTAAAACCAAGTGTTACTCTTTCTTTCAAAACGATTCACAAATCTTTTGAAATACTTCAACTTCTTCAGTAACCCATAACAAGCCAGTTATAACCAAATCAGTTACCTTTTGAAAACCACAACCCATTTTCTCACCTACATAAAGCTGTTATAACCAACTTCCCATAAAGCCGTTATAACACTTTATGTTTTAAAAACAATCAAACACAGTTAACACATGTACGTCTACCGTACTACATAGTTCACACATATCATGCTAGAAGAGATAGGAAGAGGTTCACATACCTCGCGACGATTATCGACAATAAGCAAAAAGCTCCAAGTACTACAACGCACTAGCCCATTCCACTCCTCGAGTAGAATACGCTACTCTTAGTACTTTCACCTATAAAGGCCACAAACGTCTATTAAATCTTAAACACACGTTCCCATCTTTCTACGAAAATTGAAAGACTTCGCCACAAACAGTAAATCTCCTCCACTATCGAGGCCGGCTACCAAGCCAACCAGGGGGGGGGGGGGGTTTATACGTCTAACCGGACGTATATAATTCTACTCAGTAATACTACACAAGTCTACTGCAATACAGTCCTATGTAATTACAGTTCAGTTCTTTATTCTTCAGGCTTAAGTCAAAAGACATTGCCACAATACTAAGTTCAGTTCTATATATAGTATACTTCAACTATATATTCTAACATGTAATTTCCAATTACAATAGAAGGACAGTAGTGTTTACCTCGATAAGCCCAAAATTATCCAAGTAAAAAGTCGATCCTGAGCAAAGCTTAGCTCCTACTCCGAGCGCTCCAAACAACCCTTAGAAGTTCTAACCAACTTCTACTTACAACTTCAACAACGGGTGAAGATTTCCTTAGGGTTCGTTTTTGTGGCTAAAGGAAGTATAATCGTATTTTACGGCTTTTTGTATAAGTGTAACCTTGGGAATACTACAAGGTATTTGGGCCAAGGTATTTGGACATTATAACAATACTAGAGAGTATTTCTATACCACAACAAGGGTATTATACGAAAACAACTAGGCTAGTGGGTACCCACTACTAGACACCACAGAGGAGTGGAGGCTCTCGCCAAAGGCCTTAACAAAGGGAGGGGTGTTGGACGATTTCAAGGTTGAGGAGAGGGAGAGATTTTTAACACTTAGAGATTTGTGGAAAGGATGAAGAATTCATCAAAGGGAGAGGGTATTTATAGGTCAAGTGAAGGCCAATCAATGGCCAAGATCTCGCCAAGTGCAAGGCAAGTGTAGGGCAAGATTCAACCAAGTGTCCTCGACCAACTAACACACAAAATATCCTACCAACTCCTTGACCAACAAGGCCAAATCGTCCATCACATTACCGCCACTCCCACCAATTAGAGGTGACAAGTGTCGCCTCTTGTTGGTCCAAAATGTTTCGTCTCTCGAAAAATCCGCAAAAATTATAAATGACATAGCGGAAATTCCCTACGAAAGTGGAAAACGCTTTCGTCAAAAACGACTCTAACCGTGTTGTGCACAAAAAGAATTCGCCAAGCCTAAAGAAGTTCGAAAATTTCTACGCACGCCCCCACGCATACTGCGGAAATACGGTATAACATTCTCCTCCTTAGAAACATTCGTCCCGAATGTTCCTTCTAAGTCTCAAAACAACGCGCGCCAAGATAGTCTTCACTACTATACTTACGAATCAAACATGCCACACCGCCACAAAATAACATGCGCAAGAAACCCAAATCCACGCCAACGAGGAACCACCTCGGTTAGCACAAAAGTCCCCACCAAGGTCTAAAATATACTCCCTTCGCACCTACATTTCGCAAAAGAAACGATCACACACGTTCACTTCTCCCCTATCTCGTCGTACCCTTCTCGAACACTCGAGCTCTTTCTAGTATCCGTACCACACTTACGTCAACATTTCTGTTTCCAACCCTCGAGTTACTACCTCCAAACTTGGTCATCTTACTACCTCGATTTCTAAGGCCATTCTCGCCTTCACGAACTGATTCTCGTCGAACATATCTATGAACTCATCGATGGTCATCTAAACTGGGCCTAGCACTCGTGACCTCGCCACCGGGCAGACCACCCAGCTGACCCTTCCTCGAACGACGCGGGTTGGCCCGCAACATGGCCCCAACCCGACCCATCTGTAGCGCCAACTTCCGCCTCCGACACGAACACATGGAAGCTACCACTTCCATCTCACACTAACCAGATTTTTAAATCACACTATAGCACAAAGCTATCCGAACATAACACTTAACACATCATTAACATCAATACATACAAGTATCTGTGGTTAAGGATATACTGAAACTAGGCGGTTCAAGGACCGCTAAAATCGGGAACTTCCACCGCGACCTACCGTAGCCTGTCACGACCGAACCTGCCCGTGATCGTGCCTTACCGAGCACCCAAGTAGCCATACATCGTAGTAATCACGGAATATAAAACAAGACATGAATAATGTGAAGTGTAAAGCGATTATTCGAGAAAAGTTGCCTTTCGCATAAATATATAACAACTAGAGCGATATCCCTTTTTACAATGCGCCACAACAAGATTACATGCACTTCTAAGAATGATATGACAACAATGGCGGACGGGCCCGCCATACCTCGAATGTAAACACCTACAACAACAGGACTATACCATCGATAAGCCTCCGAGAAACGGAGCTTTCCCACACGCCAATCGTGACCCTAAGAGCGAGGATCGATGATCGGTGTACCTTTACTCGCGGCATGAACGCACTCCGGGCGAGGTCGATAACAGTACCAAGTATGTGAAATCAAAATAAATATCGTAAATGAAATCATAGTAGTCTATACAAAGCAGAGACATGTATGATAACCAAACTACTGCCACCATAAATAAGCGATATGTCAAGTCGTGACTCACGCCTCAAGTCATCACTCAATTTTACCAATGGGTCTCACGCCCACAACATCAATCGTGCGTGAGAATACCTTCCTCATCGGCAGCTTTATGATACACAAACACCAAGGAATACATGAACACGAGTCCCACTGTGTCCTAATAAAACGAAGACAGGTAAGCACGAAGGCATAGCCGACTACTAACACCTACGCATCAACAAGGTCATAAAATGTGTCATGATATCCGCTCTGCACCGCCACATGATAAAGTTGGTCACTCGCCCGCATATCAAATGTGCGCGTCTAGCCACGAACTCTCCGCACTCGCATAGGCTAACCTCATAGGCCCGCATGAGGTATAACCCCGCATCGAGGGTAGCTACTCCGGCAGATCGCCCCGACTCGCGACCGCGTGGCCACAAAGACCGCGTGACCACAAGCGGCGTAAACTAACCTCGAACTCCGTAGTTCCGCATGGATCCTGGACCCGTACGAGGTATCCTCGAATCACGGTCCTGCACCGCTCGAGTCTACCGCGACGGAGGCGACAACCTCGGACATAAGTCAAGGTGAGTGGTACAATACCAACATAACGGCTGATAGTCAAACAACTTTAAGCGCAGTCGAGGGGAAAACCCCTTTACACTAACATCACAAGATACTAACACACGTAGCATCCTAACATGTTTACTTCTCAAATCAACAAGAAAGTATTATAAGGCTATCACAAACCGATACAATCAAGTTATTCACACAAGGTGCTTTACTAACAAGTTCGTATCTAACCCCAAAGTACTTCACACATTAAATCTTTAAAAGATCTGCTTTCTTTCACATAAGTCACACAATACCCGTAGTATAAAATAGAGTGACCGTCCTTTTAAGAAAACCAAAACTCTTACCTTTGTAAAATCAAGTAACAACATTATTTCCCAAACGTCCAAGTTTGCCTAATTTCAAATGTTCACGTTTCTTATTTTAGAAAGGTTTCGTGGTTCATAGCCTTATTCATTTAAGAATATAATTTTCTTTTAAACAATCTGAGAAACATAAGCCTTATATGTGAGTAGGATATTCTTGTTTTATAACAATCTTATTACAGCAACCATGATCTAGGAAATATCATTTTGTCTCATCTTAGCTTCTATGCAGATGGAAGTTGCTCTCGGGTTTTATTAATACTTAATTAATCAAAACATTTCCTTTATTAACGCCTTTGTGGTTTGTCGATACACATTCGATTTCGAAATCAAGAAACATTCTTAAGCCGTTATACCTAACTTCCCATAAAACTAGTATAACTCTTAAGTTTTCAAAAACCAAGTATTACTTCCTCTTTCAAAATGATTCAAAACTCTTTTGAAATACTTCAAGTTCTTTATTAACACATAATAAGCCAGTTATAGTTCAAATCGATTACCTTTTAAAACCACATGTATTTTCTTACCAACATAAAGCCGTTATAACCAACTTCCCATAAAGCCGTTATAACACTTTATGTTTTACACCAATCAAATACATTTAGTATACGACGTCACCGCATTACATAGTTCACACATATCATGCTAGAAGAGATAGGAAGAGGTTCACATACCTCGCGGCAGTATCGACTAATAGCAAAACGCTCCAAGTACTTCCAACCGCCGGCTACTCCTAAGCCAAGTAACGCGCCACACGTAGTACTTCAACCTATAAGGCCACGCGCGCTTATTAACATCAAGATCTTATCGTAGAACAATCTACGTAAAATTCGCAAAGACTCTCCGCATCAGCGTTAATCTCCTTCTCTAACGGGGCCGGCTACAAGCCAACCGGGGTTATACATCTAACCCGAACGGTACAATTCTACTCCACAAGATTACTACACAAGTCTCATCAGAATACACCTATGTAATTACGATTCAGATTCTTGAGCTTAAGTCAAAAGACATTGCCAACTAACCACGTTGATTCTATATAGTATACTTCAACTATATATTCTAACAACATGTAATTTCCAATTACAATAGAGGGACAAGATATTTACCTCGATAAGCCCATAATTATCCGAGTTTAATGTCGCTCCTGAGCAAGGTTTAGCTCCAACTCTGGGCGCTCCAACCCACTCCAAACCACCCTTAGAAGTTCTAACCAACTTCTACAACACTCCAACTAACTATGGAGATTTTCCTTAGGGTTTCGGTTTTGTGACTGACGGAAAGTATAATAGTATTTCTGGGCTTTTCGTATAGGTATAACCTTAGAATACAACAAGGTATACGGCTAAGGTAATTTGGGCATTATAACAATACTTTTGAGAGTATTTCTACACCACAAAGGGGGGTATTAAACGAAAGCAACTAGGCTAGGGGGGGTACACTCTCGGCTAGCACCCCTAGAGGGGTGGGGGTGCTCTCGGCCACAAGGGGGAGGCCCTTGGCCGAACTCAACACAAGGGGAGGGAGAAGGAGAGCTTTCAAGACTTAGGCAAATTTATGGATGAAGAAGTTCATCAAAGGAGGGTATTTATACTACAAGCCAAGGCCAACCAATGGCCAAGATCTAGCCAAGTGCTACCTGAGTGTAGGGCCAAGATATGCCCAGTGCCTAGTCCCTACTCCTTAAAACCCTCACAAATATCTACCAAAAATATCTACCACTGATACCCCAAATCGTCCAAGTCGCCCGCTTGCCCGCTGATGAGAGGGTGCCAAGTGCGCCCTCTCGTTGGTCCAAAATGTTAGTCTCTCGGAAAAATCCATAAAAATAAGAAAAGACATAGCCGAATTTTCCCTATGAGTTATGTAAAGCGTTTAGTCGAAAACGACTCTAGCAAGGTGTTGTGCACAAATGCCATTCGGCGAGCCACTAGGCGGGGTGACACGTGTCACCCTCCTATGGCCCAAAATAAAACATCTTAGAAAATATCCACAATGGCCAAAATCTAGAAAACAAAGTGGGCCACAAAGCAGTAAATTTCTCCGTGGGCCAGCGTGACCATTTCAGAAAATAAAATTCCATAATTCTCTAATATTCCGAAGTCCGAATACCAAATCTGGGAATCCAATTCCCATTAACGAACCTTTTTCCTTCACAAAAACGGAAACTTTTCCGTGGAAAAATCGCCTCTTTCTTCTTTCCAATCTTTACGCCGTATTCTCGTGCGTCGCCCTCACATACATACCACGGAACTACGGGGTATAACAGCCCGCAATGCTCTGCAGTAGTGTGCTATCTACCGCTACCGCAGTGGACGGTCTCGTCGTCATATGGCCTGTTGGCGCGAGAATAACAAGCTCCCTTGGTACTACGACACGAAATCACGGTCTACGGTCTACCACATCGACCACCGAGGTAGGGGTGCATCGGCCAGCCAACACCCTACTCGCGAACATCCGAAACACAGGAGCCACGACCGCTCGCGAATATCCGAGGTCGAAGGCTGCGGAGGACCACTGCGATGGCGGAGGTACATAACTAGTCTGCTTTGGCGGTCCGCCTCGAAAGTCGCCAAATATCCGGCCGTCTTGGCCTTAACCTGTGGCGGTCCACCGTCGATCTGCGCTCGCCGCAGTGCATGAGCACGAATCGCGGGCAATGTCCATGCGGTGAAGAGAAACACCGCCAAGACTTCGGCCATATAATCATCTAGCGGTGGCGTGGCGATGCACCTATCCTCCATATCTGCAACAAGCGCGAGGGACATATCGAGCCAAAGAATCGAACTTCGACATTGTACTCACGACGGTCGCCGCTACATCTCGATAACAAAAATTTGTCGGCCCGTGCCCTCGCATCTGCGGAGGCGAAGTGCGTGAGAAAAGCCCCGAAAACTCATCCCATACTGCTGAGTGCATGCTCTCCCGAAAGCTCGCGAATCAAACCAATCGACTGCGGTATCACGCAGCCGATGCGAACCGAAGGTCACAGACTCGGTCTCTGAAGCCTTGATCACCGCGTGATCCTGCATGGCCAGCGGATGAACTCCTGCGGATCATCCTCGAGCCTCGACCCATAAAACTCGGCGGGCTACAACTCGGAAAGTCCGTAGCCTCAAACTATCGCTCTCGGGTGCACCACGGTCTGCGGAACCGAATCGCGCGTCGGCTGTCGCCATATCGCCTGACCACGGCGATAATCGGGCCATCTCGCGTGACCCATCTCCCTGCTCGGTGTGGGGTGGAGGCTCAGTCTTGTAGTCTCATCGACCACGGCTGCGACTCTAAACCTCCTGAGTCTTTGGCGTCGCAAAACTTCGCCCGTCGGGCAACTGTCTCAGTCTTGGCCAGGCTGCGCTCGTACTCCTTTGTATCCCACTAGCAGCTCCGCCGGCGCCTTGCCCTACGGGCACTGGTCGCACTGCGCGGAGGCATAGCGGTAAAATGAAACACATCGGAGGGTCGACTTACAACTCGGCTCTAAGGCACGATCTCGGAATGAGAAGAATAGAAACCAATCCTACATGTCCTATAGCCTCACGATTATAGATGTGGTGCGCAACACACCGATAATCAAGACTACTAGACGCGGTGCGTAGACACTTTCAGAGGACTAAGCGCTCGATACCACTTGTAACGTCCCGTGGCAGGGCGTCGTGCCTTACCGGGCACCTAGCGATACGACATCGAGAAAACCGGCGGAAATAAAAACTTTAAACATGAAATGAGAGACATGATAAATAAACAAGCCAACCAAAGCGATTGCCTTGGTATATATACATAAAAACCCGAACAGTTATCCTTTTTACAAACCCTGCCCACAACAGTGCTACAGACCTCTAAGATTTACAACAACTATGGCGGGACAGGGCCCCGCCATACCCCTGAATGTACAAGAACCTACAACTCAGGGAAACATACCAAAGATAAGCCTCCGAAGGAACGGAGCTTTCAACACTGAAATGAGATCCTAAGGCGGGGATCCACGGCCGATGTACCTCACTGCGGCATGAACGCAGCCGAAGGAGTCGATCTGAGTACAGTATGTGAAAGCGTCAAATCGTAAATGAAATCATAATAGCCTAAAGCGGGAGACATGTATGATAACCAAAATACTGACGCAACATAAGCGATCAGTCGAGGACTCACGCCTCAAAGTCACCACTCAAATATAACTATGGGTCTCACGCCCACAACATCCATCATGTTCGCGTCATGGCGCGTGCCGGAATCTTGCGCCGGTGTAGACATGTCCATGATGCAACAATAATAACAAGGCCGCGTGGCCGTACCGGAATCTTGCATCGGTGTAGACATGCCCATGTAACCTCAATATGATATCTTTGGGTGGTCAACCTGCGCGTAGCCACATGCCGAATCTGCGTCGGTGTAGACCGTCCATGTATTGCGATAATAACCATATATCGGGTAATCAACGCCGCGTGGCCGCATGCCGGAATCTGCGTCGGTGTAGACATGTCCATGTTACATCAACAACAAGATAATCAAAATGGAAACATACGTGGAATTCTCCATCAGCTGCCAAGACGCGTCAAGTAAGTTCTCAACAAGTCAACCTCTATCGAGAGACGGTAATACGAAATACCACACTTGCACAACAAAGGCTATCATCACAAGCATAGGCAAGTTTCACAACAACAAGCATAGGCAAGTTTCACAACAACAAGCATAGGCAAGTTTCACACAACTCAAAGTACTTTCATTTTATGCCAAAGTCGGGTTTTAACCCCAAAGTACTACATCGTTAAGTTCTTTTAAAGAGATCCATTACTTTTATAAAAGTCACCCGATACGTAGTATTAGAATGACCAACCCACATTCCTTTTCAAAATCAAGTAACAACATTCTTTTCCTAAGTTCGGTTGCCTAGTTTGATTACTCAAGCTTCTCATTTTCAAATGGTTTCATATTTCACAAACTTAATCAATTGATTCCTTTTTAGAACAATTGAGTAATATATGTCTCACGTGAGAGTAGGTTATTCTTGTTTACAACATTCTTATAGCGACCATGATATAGAAAATTTAATATCATTTTGTATAATATTAGCTTATTTTAAGATGGATGTTTATAATTGTTTTAATAATACTTCATTACTTAATACATTTTACTTTATTAAAGCTGCAGTGGTTTGTCGATAAACATTCTGATTTCGAAATCGATGAAACATCATTCCCTTTAAATAAAACCAAGTACTCATTACTCGAATGAGGTTTCACACAAACATTCACATTAAAACAAATAAGTTAAGTCTCTTAACTTCTAACACCAGTAAACCATTTTCTTTACCTCTCTTAAGACATTATACCTAACTCCCCATAAAGCTAGTATAACTCTTTTTAAAACCTTTAAAACCAAGTGTTACTCTTTCTTTCAAAACGATTCACAAATCTTTTGAAATACTTCAACTTCTTCAGTAACCCATAACAAGCCAGTTATAACCAAATCAGTTACCTTTTGAAAACCACAACCCATTTTCCCACCTACATAAAGCTGTTATAACCAACTTCCCATAAAGCCGTTATAACACTTTATGTTTTAAAAACAATCAAACACAGTTAACACATGTACGTCTACCGTACTACATAGTTCACACATATCATGCTAGAAGAGATAGGAAGAGGTTCACATACCTCGCGACGATTATCGACAATAAGCAAAAAGCTCTAAGTACTACAACCTTGCTAGCCCTTTCCACTCCTCGAGTAGAATACGCTACTCTTAGTACTTTCACCTATAAAGGCCACAAACGTCTATTAAATCTTAAACACAAGTTCCCATCTTTCTACGTAAAAATTCGCGGCACCTCACCACGGCGTAAATCTCTCCACTATCGAGGCCGCTACGAAGCCAACGAGGGGGTTTATACGTCTAACCGGACGTATATAATTCTACTCGATAATACTACACAAGTCTCTGCTGTCTGATCCCATGTAATTACGATTGATTCGATTCTTTATTCTTCGGCTTAAGTCAAAAGACATTGCCACAATACTAAGTTGATTCTATATATAGTATACTTCAACTATATATTCTAACATGTAATTTCAATTACAATAGAAGACGATGAGTGTTTACCTCGATAAGCCCAAAATTATCCAAGTATAAAGTCGATCACGAGCAACGCTTAGCTCCTACTCGAGCGCTCAACAACCCTTAGAAGTTCTAACCAACTTCTACTTACAACTTCAACAACGGGTGAAGATTTCCTTAGGGTTTCGTTTTTGTGGCTAAAGGAAGTATAATCGTATTTTACGGGCTTTTGTATAAGTGTAACCTTGGGAATACTACAAGGTATTTGGGCGAGGTATTTGGACATTATAACAATACTAGGAGAGTATTTCTATACCACAACAAGGGTATTATCACGAAAACAACTAGGCTAGGGGGTACCAGCAGGCCAGACACCTGAGGGGAGGAGGCTCTCGGCCAAAGGCCTTAACAAAGGGAGGGGTTGGACGATTTCAAGGTTGAGGAGAGGAGAGATTTTTAACACTTAGAGATTTGTGGAAAGGATGAAGAATTCATCAAAGGGAGAGGGGTATTTATAGGTCAAGTGAAGGCGATCAATGGCGAGATCTTGCCAAGTGCAAGGCAAGTGTAGGGCAAGATTCACGAGTGTCCTGACCAACTAACACACAAAATATCCTACCAACTCCGCCCGACCAACAAGGCCAAATCGTCCATCACATTACCGCCACTCCGCGATTAGAGGGTGACAAGTGTCGCCCTCTTGTTGGTCCAAAATGTTTCGTCTCTCGGAAAAATCCGCAAAAATTATAAATGACATAGCCGGAAATTCCCCTACGAAAGCTGTGAAAACGTTTCGTCGAAAAACGACTCTAACCGGGTGTTGTGCACAAAAAGAATTCGGCCAACCTAAAGAAGTTCGAAAATTTCTACGTACGTCCCCCACGTACATACTCTGGAAATACGGGGTATAACATACACGTCTTCCAATACATGTAAAATTCCGCCCCACAATTAATACGAAGTAGTTCCATATTCAAGCCATTATCGGCCAACAACATAACCAACAATTCAAAGTCTTTTCCAATCCTTTTCCAATTCCAAGTTCTAAGGTCTAACATGTTATATAGTCATAAACAACTTCAACAACTACAATTTCCTTCTTTATACAACATGCGACGACTTAAACTAATATTCAACTTGAATTGTAATCTGAAGGCTAAACATGCTAGTCTTCGGATTTGGGTTCCAATAGCCAATAAACTTATCAAACCTTATACTAAATACCTCATGCTTGTTAATATCCATAACTATGATAGTAAGTAAACCTTAATTGCTAAAACGACAAGATTATACCTTTACAAGCCCTTAAGAATTCCAAGATTCAAAGTCGCTCCTTAGCAAATTCTTAGCTCCTTTCCTTATGTTCCAATCCGCTCCAAGCACTCCTTAGAAGCCTATGAAGAACCCATCTTCAAGTTCCAACTTCAAAGTTGAAGAACTCCTTAAGTTTCCGCCTTGCGACTAATACGAAAACGCCGTTTTTCTGAAATCTTTCTATTGAGATATCCTTAAAATACCCTTAGGGACTTTGGGTTAAAGTCTTGTGAACAAAGGATCAAAACTACAAATATTTTTTGTGTGGAAATGAGCAAACCCGAGAGCAAGATAAGCTAAGCTCAAAGTTTCCTAAATTTTTCTAAGTGTTGAAGACCTTGTCTTGCACTAGGGTAGTATATATAACACATTGGAGGGCTAAGACTTAAACAAATGGGTGGCTAAGATGAGTTTCACTAGGATCAAGCACAAGTGGCAAGTTGACTTTGGTCAATAATATCAAGCTTAGCAAGACTTATCTTCTACCATGGTCAATGACCATTTTACCCCTTACCAAAATCGTCCAAGACCAAATGTGGGGGTGCCACGTGTCGCCCTCTCATTCGTCCATAAAATTCCGTAACCCTCGTGGGCCCCACAAAACGTAAAATTCCTCGGGTGGGCCCCACATGACCAAATCCGTAAAAATAAATTTCCATAATGTTAAAAAGTTCCATACTCTTCAAATAATGCATTTTGAGAATCCAATTCTCAACAACGATCATTTTTCCTTTCCGGCGTTCGGAAGATTTTTCGTCGGAAAAACAATTCTTCCTTTCGTACCAATTTCCAAGTCTTGATTCCTTACCTACATTCTCTTATACATGTCCTGGACTTACGGGGTGTAACATTTTTCCCCCTTTAGAAACATTCGTCCCCGAATGTTCTTAGTCGGTTGTCGGGCTATACAAACTCCGGCACAATCTCTATACTATGCCTATCAATCAATACTCCACAAGACTAACGATGCCACACATGGCCACCACAACATACGTAAACATAACAATGGACCTTTCGTCCGCGACCCCTTCTCACAAAACTCGAAGGTTACAGTATTCTCAAACACGGGATCCTTAGAGGTTCCTTTCTTTCCTTACTTGTCATACTTTCTCGTACTTCCAAACTTATTTAGTACACGTACAAAATCTCAAATATTGTTTCTGTCCTCCAATCCTTGGAGTTACTATCCAAACTTGGCCATTATGCTACTTGAATTTCCGCTAAGGCTCTTCTCGGTCCTTACGGCCTGATTCCAGTGGAACGCGTCCACAAACTCGTACAACAATAAACTAAACTTGGGCCTTGCATCCTCGGGACCCTACCACATAACGGGACCATTTCTAACTGACATCACCCCATTCCATACTATCGGCTGACCCGAAATGAGTCCATAACCCGACTCATCGTCACACTTAACTTCTCATTCTTAGTCTGAAATAAATCTCTCTCTTATCTCAAGGTAATTCTCACCCTATCCCCCCCATATTCACTAGAGGTTCGTCACATAAGCCAAAGTATTTCTACTGTACAATCTTCCCTATTGGTCTTACATTGTTATGGGGAAATTACTACGTGTGAACTCTACACAACTATTGTCTCAGTTCACTTACCATTCTTGTCAATATTCTTAACTTCTCACTTTACTAATCAAAGTATTCCTACCTCTGGGGTACTATCACTTACAACTGCTAGCAACAAAGGGAAAACATATATGCTAGGGCGAAATCTGAATCTATCAATGCACGTATGATTCAAAAGAATCAAGATATACCTATAACCCCGTGCGATGTCGCCTCACGATCTGTCCGATGAGTCACGTCATCTGCGGTTGAAGGACCGCGAACTATAAACTCCACACGACCTCTACCACGATCGGATAACATCTCAACACCGCCTGGGAACGCATGTTGTGGAGAAGGGAATCAACCATCGGCCTCGTAAGTGAGCCACCACGGTGCTCTTTCTAAAGGACATACCCTCGAATATGGCCGGACGGCCACAACAAAAACAAACACTGTGCCATAACGGCATTTCCCGAATAGCGCTTACCACATCGATACATCGAGGAATAGGTGGCCTCGGCCAGAAAGTCCTCTGCTCCTACGAGAACCTCGACCCTGGAGCTTGGACCGGCTCCTAAATACCTTGTAGGGTCGATATCCCACCCGTGAGCTGCGGGGTATGTCTTGGGTAGTGGGGACGAATATCTCACTCATTCTTGAAATTGCTCGTCCAAAACTCAGGATAACCAACCGGTCTACCCTCTTCTGATCTCGCGTTGGCCTCTACCCTCTGTACACACTGCATGTCTTGGCGAATAACCTCCTGTGATGAAGCGTAGCACCGCTATCTTGGTCAATAACATAACCTTCCTCGCGACCTATAGTCTTCTCCTAATCGAGAAAGCTGGAGGCTCAGTCTTTGGGGCCTCAAAACTGGCGTGAAGAACTTCGCCAATGGAACAACATCCGGTATACCCTGGGCATAAGCCCTATCAACTCTCTGAGTCTGACTAGTAGCTCCTACTACTCCTTTGCCCTTCTGGGCGACTGTTGCCCTCCTTGGAGGCATAACTGTAACACAAAAATACGTTAGAGAGGAATTATCTTACTAACACAGCTCTATGGCACGATCTTAGAGTGAGAAGAATAGAAACCAACTCCTAAATGTCCTGTAGCCTCCTGTTTATGGGTGTGGCGCGCAACACACCGATAATCAAGACTCTACTAGACACGGTCTGTAGACATTCAGGGTATCGCTCACGATACCACTCTGTCACGCCCCGAACCCTGGGCCCGTGACTGGTGCCCTACCCGGGCACCCTTCTACCTTAACAACTAAGTAAACTGCGGAAATTAAATAACACCTCTTTTTTTTTCTTTACAAAACCAACATACGTACAAGGGAAAAACCGACAAGGCTGCCATATAATATACATAATAAAAGACACTACACTGTACATGAGTCCAATCCCACATATGAATACAGACCTAAGAGTTTTACAGAAATATGACGGGACAAGGCCGCGTACCCATAAGCGTACAAAAGCATGCTTGAAAGAACTTATACCAAAAGATAAACTCGAATGAAGGAGCTATCCAAAACTACGAGTAGGGTCCTACACTGCCGATCACCAAACAGCGTACCTAAACTGCGGCATGAGCGGCCAAGGAGGTCGATCTGAAGAATGTACCAAGTATGTGAAGCGATGAAATCTTGTAATGAAATCATAACGATCTAAACAAAACAGAGACATGTATGATAGCCAACCTACGATTACACAATACATAGCGATCATATCAAATCGGGGCGCGTGCCTCAAAGTCACTACTCGAATAACGATTACCGCGATTGCCTTACTAACAATGAGAGTAATCAAAAGTATAGGTAGCAAATCCACGGAAGCAGGTGGTATAACGATCTTTGGGGATTTACCTCATTTATACTCTTACCACGGAGAATGTGGTAAGCGGTGGTATAACGATCTTTGGGGATACACGCTCATTTATACTCTTACGAAGAAGGTGATAAGCGGGTGGTATAACGATCTTTGGGGATACACCTCATTTATACTCTTACCAGAAGAAGGTGATAAAGCAGGTGGTATAACGATCTTTGGGGATACACCCCTCATTTATACTCTTATCCTGAAGAAGGTGATAAAGCAGGTGGTATAACGATCTTTGGGGATACACCCCTCATTTATACTCTTACCGTGAAGAAGGTGATAAAGCAGGTGGTATAACGATCTTTGGGGATACACCCCTCATTTATACTCTTACCCTACCTCAACTGGCCATCATACATAACATAAGCACTACCGGCTTATCACACAATAAGTAAGCAAGTTAAGAAATCCCCCTAACTTCTTATTAGTCTTATTCATATACACTCTCATTTTGGTTTACTTAAGGCACTAATAGAATAATTGTCACGACCCGACCCCGGACCGCGACTGATGCCCTACCTGGGCACCCTTGAAACATACAACATAAATAAACTGCTGCGGAAAAATAAGTAACACATTTTTTTTTTAAAACCAAGGCCAAGCCGATAAGGTTGCCATAACATAAAAATTACCCGAGAGGGTCTGTACTGTTTAACAATGTACAAACAACTATAGCCAGTCCAGCCCACAGATGAATACAGACCTCTAAGATTTGTACACATACTATGATGGGACAAGGCCCCGCCGTACCCCTGAATATACATAGCCATGACAACTCCGGAACATTGGAGCCATCTCAAATGCTGAACCAGGATCCTAAGCTCGCGGATCCACAACTGTGTACCTAAACCTGCGGGCATGAACGCAGCCCCCCGAAGGGGGTCAGTACAACAGGTACCGAATATGGAACAGAAATAAGGTACTACAATTAAAACATATCTGTATAAAAGCATGACAGAGGTAAGTGTAAAAGAAGTAAATACCTGAACCTACCATGTCATTACCATCTCGTGAACTTAATCGTACCTTATTATCTTTTCCCATTTTTCACTAAACGTTATAGCCACTTTCTTACGTACATACTTAGGAAAAACATCAAGTTCATTACCATATAACTTACTGATCTTTCATAACCTAATCCGTCCCCTTTACGGAGGGACGTCTATCTTACCGACTGGCCCGGGGCGCGATAAAATCACATAGTGCACTTTATCTGGTATAATGCGGCCCGTTTACGGGGCGATGATGCCATATAGTGCGCGTAAAGGTATCTTGCCGGCCCGTTTACGGGGCGATAATGTCATATAGTGCGCGTAAGGTATCTTGCCGGCCCGTTTGGGGCGATAATGTCATATAGTGCGCGTAAGGTATCTTGCCGGCCCGTTCTGGGGCGATAATGTCATATAGTGCGCGTAAGGTATCTTGCCGGCCCATTTCGGGGCGATAATGTCATATAGTGCGCGTAAGGTATCTTGCGGCCCATTTACGGGGCGATAATGTCATATAAAATCCGAATTTAACGACGTACTACGCCTCTACTTCTTTAGAAAGACTTTTTCAAATAAACCTTCGGATACTAACAACTATAGTATCAAGTCCTATCCACCTTTCAAGACAAGTCACCATACCTTTTTAGAAATACAATTACCGGGTTCTAAATCAAGTGACTTCTTTATTAAAAACCCTAAGCAACTGGTACCTTTAAAACAATTTGCCCTTCTTTATTTCAAATCATTTCCTTACTTACATTATTAGAGAAAACCACTCTCTTAACCTTCCATAAAGCCGTTATAACCAACATCCCATAAAGCCGTTATAACCCTTTATGGTTTTAGACCAACTCATTCCTTTTTATAACCAAGAGACTTCTACTTTTTGAAACCAAGTATTATATACTTTCAAATCAATTCTCTTAACTTTCAAAAATACAATTAGTCTCTTAACCTTTAGAACTCAAGTGACTCCTTTTATTATAAAACCTTAGGCAATTGATGCCTTAAAATCAAGTTGCCTTTTTACTAAAATCAAGTCATTTATCTTTCCATAAAGCAAATATAACCAACTTCCCATAAAGTCGTTATATTCACTTTATACCTTAGCCAAAAATATAATTTCCTATCCAAGGGACTTATAAGTTTAAAATGGAACAAGTATCACATACTTTAAAAATCTTCAAGTCCCTTAACTTAATAAAACTTAAGACATCCTTTATTCTTTCAAAGAAGTGAGTTAATCTCCTAACTCACCCGACTTGGCTATTCATAAAACTAGTAAAAGATATCAAGGTGTTGTACGTCTACCGTACTACATACGTGCAACTAGTCATACTCAAAAGATAGGAAAAGTGTTATACCCCGTAGTTCCAGGGTATGTATGCTAGGACATACGTGCGAGAATACGACATAAATATTGGAAAGAAAGAAAGATGTGATTTTTCGACGGAAAAGTTTCCGGTTTTTGTGAAGAAAAAGGTTCGTTAATAAGAATTGGATTCCCAGATTTGGTATTTGGACTTCTTGGATTATATTAGAATTTTGGGATTTTATTTTCAGAAATGGTCACGTGGGACCCACGGGAGAAATTTACCGTTTTGTGGGGCCCACTTTGTTTTTGAGGTTTCCGGTATTTTGGATATTTTCGGAAGACGAAATATTTTGGACGAATCGGGGGGCGACACGTGTCACCCCCATGTGGCACAGTAGAAATTGGTGGGACAGTGGCTAGCCACTTGTCATGGCGAAATGGCCCCTACACTTGGCACCATTTTCGTTGGCCATGTGGTGTGGTGGGACCCACACACACATGGCCCAATCTTGACCATACACTTACCTTGATCTTGGCCCTTGAATCCTCTATATAAACCCCCTTAAGTTGAAGAGTAATTCATCCCTCACTTAAGTCTTCCAAGGCTAAAATTATTCCCTTCCCTTTGAGGTGTTTTTGTCCCTCCCCCCACTTGTGTAGAAAAATACTTGGAGTATTATTGTATAATCCCAAATACCTTGGCCTAGTATCCCTAGTAGTATTCCAAAGTTGTTTTAATACTAGGAGCCCGGAAATACTACTTTATTCCAATAGTCGCAAAACGAAACCCTAGAAAAATCTTCCTAGCTTGGTGGAAATATTTAGAGAAGTTGTTTAGAAACTTCTAAGGGTCGCTTGGAGCGGGTTGGAGCGTAAGGAATTGGAGCTAAACGTTGCTCAGGATCGACTTATAAACTTGGATAATTTTGGGCTTATCGAGGTAATGATCTATGTCCCCCTATTGTAATTGGATATTACATGTTGTAGTAGTTATACTTGAGTATATTATTGGAAGGATGTTTATAAAGGATTGAACTGTATTTACATTGGACTGTACTTACAGTAGACTTGTGTAGTTTTATTGTGAAGCAGAATTGAACACGTCCGGTTAGACGTGTAATCCCCTGGGAGTTGTTGGCCTGGTAGCGGGCCTGGATAGGGGAGGAGATTTATGTGATAGCGGGGGGGGGGGGGGGGAGGTGCTGCCGAATTTTCTGTAGAATAAGGAATCTTGTGTTTAGAATGTTCTACGAAGAGAGCTAGAAGTTGATATATATATTGTGGTTGTTATAGGTGGATCTTTCTACACGTGGCATACTTGACTTGGCTTGTGGATTAAGCCGAAGAGGTATGTGATTCTTCCTATACTCTTGAGCATGATTGTTGTGAACTATATAGTACGGTAGACGTACATGTGTGAAATGAGTTTCGTTTGTTTTAAACATAAAGTGTTATAATGGTTTTATGGGAAGTTAGTTATAACGACTTTATGAAAATAAAAGAAAGATTTGATTTTGAAAGTTAAGAGACTTGATCTTGAAAGATAAGAGACTTGACTTATAATCGACTTGTTTTGGAAGGAGAAGTAACTTGATTTAAGTATAGGTTACTTGTTTTGGAAAGAGTAAGTTATTTGGGTTTTAAAGAGTATACTTGATGTTGTTTAAAAGAAAAGCACTTGGTTTTAAAAGTATAGAGTACTTGATTTTAAAAATCTTATAAAGATTTTCGGAAGGGTAGTAATTTTGTTTGAAAGGAAAACGTGTTTTTAATACTACGAGTATTAGTATCATATGGCTTTTACGTAAAAAGATGTCTTTTCGAAAGAATGAAAGTATGTAGTATTTTGGGTTTGAAACCCGGATTGTTGATTAAAATGAATGTATGTTGAACTTGCCTATGCTTGTCGTGATAGTCTTTGATGTGCAAGTGTTTTGTTGATGTCTTTAGTGACTCTGCAGGAGGGCGGTTATCGATTGATTGTTGGACATCTTGTGGCGTTGGATTTTCCACAGTATCGTCCCTCGAGTATTATCTTGTTATTCCTTTGGAGCGTCTTGTGCGATGGATGTTCCACGGGCGTCGTCGATAGGATGGTTTCATGGCCATGCTTTCCGAGGTAAGATGTCGGGGCATGCGGTCATTGTGAGGGTTTTGTTACTTGTCTATGGACCGCTAATCCATGAAGCTTGCCGCGGTGACGAACAATCACGGGCTTGATTTGTACATGTGGTTCTGAGCACATTAGATACTTGTCTGGTCATTTCTGCGTGTATCGGCAATTTGGTAGATAGCGAGATACTTGCCTCGGTCATATCTCGTGAGGCGGTTGGCTAGAATGCGTTAGCTTTGGTACTTGCCTCGGCGATTGCGTGGCTAGCTTTTGGATCAGTAATTAGCTTCCGTACCTTGCGTGAAGTTTTATGACTAGCTTTTGGGCGGTATAAGCGATTCTACTTGGCGTCGGTTTGATAGCGGCGAGATCTAGAGTTCGAGTTCACATATGGGTGTTGTTTTACATCATGCTTTGGCGATGAGAATGAGTTCCACGGCATGAGTGATATTATGGCGTGAGACCCATAGTTATGTGTGAGTGATTATTCGGGATATCGTCCTACTTGCCATGCTTGTTTACTTATTTGAAATGGTTTTATAAAATGATGAAATGTGATTTCATTCTGATATTTTGATTTCACATACTTGGTACTGTTATCGACCTCCTTGAGGCTGCGTTCATGTCGCGGTAGAGTACACGATTGTTGATCCTCGCTCATAGGATCGCAGTTCAGCGTTTGGGAAACTCCGTTTCTCCGGAGGCTTATCTTTTGGTATAGTCCCCTGTCATTGTAGGTACTTGTACATTCAGGGGTATGGCGGGGCCCTGTCCCGTCATGGTTGTTACATTCTTAGAGGTCTGTAGTACTTGTTAGGCACCGTATTTCCAGAGTATGTACGTGAGGGCGTACGTACAAAAGTTTAGCCTTAGTTAGGCACTATGGACGAAATATTTGTGCACAACTCACTAAAAGAATCGTTTTCCGACGAAACGTTTAACAAAGCTTGCGTAGGGAAAATTCCGGCTATGTCATTTATTATTTTTGCGGATTTTTCCGAGAGATGAAATATTTGGACCAACGGGAGGGTGACACTTGTCACCCTCATTGGACGGCAACATGGGCAAAAGTGGGACGATTTTCTTGGCTTTTCTTTAGTCAAGGTTTGGTAGGATTTTTTGTGTAGTAGATGGATAAGGGCACATGGATGAATCCTCACCCTACACTTGCATGACACTTGGCTTCATCTTGGCCATTGGTTGGCCTATAAATACCCCCTTAGTTGATGAACTTCTTCATCCACACTTAGACATTTCCAAGTCTAAAAATCCCTCCCTCTCCCTTGTGAGCTCTCGTCCAACTCCCCCCTCCCCCTTTGAGAGGCCCTCGGCCGAGAACACCCCCCCCCTAGCCTAGTTGTTTTCGAGAAATACCCCCCCCCCTTGGTAGAAAAGTATTCTCCAAGTATTGTTACAATACCCAAATACCTTGTAGTACTTTCCAAAGTTACCTCTATACGTAGAGCCCGGAAATACTACTATATTCCCTTAAGTCACAAAAACGAAACCCTAAGGAAAATCTTCACTGTTGGTTGGAGTGTTAAGAAGAAGTTTCGTAGAACTTCTAAGGGTTGTTTGGAGCGGGTTGGAGCACCCGGAGTAGGAGCTAAACGTTGCTCAGGATCGACATTAAAACTTGGATAATTTTGGGCTTACCGAGGTAAATAATCCTATCCTTCTAGTGTAATTGGAAATTACATACTGTAGTTGTATAGAAATGAATATAAGATTCATAGAAGAGAATTGAACTGTAATAGAAGGATATTACAGAAAGACTTGAACTGAAATCACATCAGAAGAATATTAAGGTAGAAGATTAAACTGTACTTATATAGGACTGTATTTACAGTAGACTTATATAACCTTTATAGGTTGAATGTTCTGCGAGTAGCATGTACTACTTGAAAGGTGCTCAAGGCTAGCCGGGTTATAGCCGTGGAGCGTTTTGCTTATAGTCGATAATCGTCGCGAGGTATGTGATTCTTCCTATACTCTTGAGCATGATATTTTAAAAGAATATATATATAGTACGGTAGACGTACGTGTGTTAACTGAACGTAGTTGTACGGCAATGTCTTTTGACTTAAGCCTGAATAATAAAGAATCTTGAAGCATTCCAAAGAATTAAGAAACCTTTTTGAAAGAAGAGTAATGCTTGGTTTTAAAAGCTTAAGAGTTATACTAGCTTTATGGGAAGTTGGTATAACGACTTAAGAGAGATAAAAAGAATGGTTTATTAATTTTTGAAGTTAAGAGACTTGATCTTAAAAGATAAGAGACTTGACTTAAATGAATTAATATGAATTTTGTGTGAAACCTCATTTGTGAGTAATGAGTACTTGGTTTTTAAAAGGAATAATGTTTTATTGATTTCGGAAATCAGAATGAGTATCGACAAACCACTGCAGTGTTAATAAAGGGAAATGTTTTGACTAATTAAGTACTATTAAAACCAGTAGAAACTTCCATCTGCATAGAAGCTAAGATAAGACAAAATGATATTACATTTCCTAGATCATGGCTGCTTTAATAAGATTGTTATGAACAAGAATAACCTACTCACACATAAGGCATATGTTTCTCAAATGGTTTTAAAAGAGAATTATATTATTAAGTGATTAAGACTATGAACTACGAAACATTTCGAAAATGAGAAACTTGAGCATTTGAAATTAGGCAAACTTGAACGTTTGGAAAATAATGTTGTTACTTGATTTTACAAAGGGAAGTGTTTTGGTTTACTTAACAATGTTAGTCACTCTATTTTTATACTACGGGTATCGGGTGACCTTTGTAAAAGAAATGGATCTTTAAAAGGAACTTAACGTACGTAGTACTTTAAGGTTAAAACCCGGACTTTGACATAACATGAAAGTACCTTGAGTTGTGTATAACTTGCCTATGCTTGTTGTTGTGTAACTTGCCTATGCTTGTTGTGATAGCCTTTGTTGTGCAAGAATTGTGTTTCTATACTACCGCGTCTCTCGATTGAGTGTCGGTTGACTTGTTGAGAACTTACTTGGGCGTCTGGCGGTGACGGAAGATTCCAGGTATGCTTCCATTATTATTGTTACATGGGCATGTCTACACCGATGATGGATTACGTGGGCATGTGACCATTATGGTTATTTATGGCGAAGTATCATGACTTACGGTTGTGATCGCGCGTGCTGTTTACTTGCCCCGTCGCCACGTGGACGCAGTGGATCTGGTATAGTTATCGACTTGCCACGTGTCGCCTTCGCGCGGCGAAGTATCGTGACTTACGGTTGTGATCCGTGCTTAGTGCGGTTACTTGCCCCGCCATTGCGTGGCGCTGAGGATCTGTGGAGGCTATTGCACTTGCCACGTGTCGCCCGCGAGTCGGTGTTTGGATGAAGCCGTGACTCGCGGTTGTGATCCGTGCATACTGTTTACTTGCCCCGCCGCCACGTGACGCAGTGGATCTGGTATAGGTTATCGACTTGCCACGTGTCGCCTTCATGTTATGATTATTTCCGTCACGTCTTTATGACACCAGTGGGACTGATGTTCGTGTGTACTTTTGGTGTTATCATATCATAGATCGCGCAGTGAGGAAGGTATTCCACGCATGATTGATGTTGGCGTGAGACCCATAGTTATATTTGAGTAATGACTTGGAGGCGTGAGTCACGACTTGATATAATTGTTATATATGTGTATCGTAGTTTGGTTATCATACGTGTCTCCCGCTTTATATAGACTATTATGATTTCATTTACGATTTTCGATTCACATACTGCAATTGCCAGATCGACCTCCTTCGGGGGGCTGCGTTCATGCCGAAGGTAGAGGTATATCGGTTGTCGATCCCCGCTTATAGGATCACATTTCAACAGACAGAAGTCTGCTCCTTCGAGGCTTATCTTTTGGTATGTTACCACAGTGCAGAGGTTCTTGTACATTCGTGGTATGGCGGGGCCCCGTCCGTCATAGTTGTTGTAAAAATCTTAGAGGTATGTAGCATTGCACAAGGTGGTTGTAAGGATTGTAACTGTTCAAATGTCGATATATATATATATATGCAGAAAGGCAACCATTTTGGTTGGCCTATTTTCTTTTATCTTGATCCATATCTAATTGTATGTTTAAGTTTTTATTTCCGCTAGTTTTTCTCTGATGTTATATCATTAGGGTGCCCGGGGTAAGGCACCAGTCACGGGCCCGGGTTCGGGTCGTGACAAAAGTGGTATCAGAGCAGTTAATCCTCGGAAAGTGTCTACAGACCGTGTCTAGTAGAGTCTTGATTATCGGTGTGTTGTGCACCACATCTATAATCAGGAGGTTGCAGGACATTTAGGATTGGTTTCCATTCTTCTCATTCTGAGATCGTGCCTTAGAGCTGTGTGATAAGTTGGACCCCTCTGACGTATTTCGTTTTTACTAGTTATGCCTCCGCGCAAGGCAACCCGGGCCCAGAAGGGCAAGGCAGCAGAGGGAGCTGCGAGTAGAGCAGCGGCAGTCTCTACAGAGACCACAACACTCGAGCCTCGATCCCACACCGGAGCAGAGAGATGGGTTACGCGAGTTGCCCGATTATTGCCGTGGTCAGGCAGACTTGAGGATAGCCGGACGCAGTAGCCCGATGAGCACGATGGTTCACCCTAGATCAGATAGTTTGAGGCTACGGGATTTTCTGAGTTGTAGCCCGCCAGAGTTTTATGGGTCGAGGCCTGAGGATGATCCGCAGGAGTTCATCCGACAGTTACAGCGGATCATGAGAGTGATCAAGGCATCGGAGACCGAGTCAGTGGTCCTAGGTTCGCATCGGCTGCGTGATACCGCGATGATCGGTTTGATTCGTGAGCTGTCGGGAGAGAATGCACTTCCGGTATATGGGACAAGTTCTCGTGGGCATTTCTGCACATTTCTTGCCTCGCGGAGAGGAGGGCTCGCCGACAGATTTTTGGTGTTGCGCGTAACGCGCGCAGTTCGGGAGTACAATGTGAGTTCGACTCATTGGCAGACGTCCCCGCGTTAGTAGCTAGTATGGAGGATCGAGTGCACCGATATGTTACTGAGGCTCGATGATTACCTAGCAGAGAGTTGTTGGTAGCTCTGCGGCATGGACATTGCCCGCATACGCTTATGCACTTGGATGTGAGGAGCGAGAGATCGGCGGAATGGCCAGAGATCAGCGAAGAGGCGAGCAGCAGGTCCTTTGGTGACTTTCGAGGCGGACCGCCTCAAGAAAGCGATTATGCGCCTCCGCCAAGATGCAAGTGGTCCCCCACCGTCGTCGGGACGTTTGGGATATTCAGGAGCAGGTCAGGGCTCCCAGGTTTCAGATTTTCAGGGGAGTAGAAGTGCTCGCCGGATGAGGCCACCCGTATCTCAGTGTGGCCGTTGTGGTAAAGCCCATAGGGGGGAATGTCGTACTGGTTTGGGAGATTGCTATACTTGCGGCCGACAGGGCCATTTGACGAAAGACTGTCCGACCAGGGGTAGCACTGGTGGGATAGCACAGACTACTAGATCAGTTGCGGGTTCTTCACCTAGGCAGGATGTTCATACACCGGCAGGCCACGGTAGAGGTCGCGGTGGAAGTTCCCAGTTTTAGCGGTCCTTTGAACCGCCTATTTTCAGGTATATCCTTAACCCTCTAGAGATTTGTATGTATTGATGTAATGATGATGTGTTTAGTGTTATGTTCGGATAGCTTTGTGCTAAAATGTGATTTAGAAGCCTGGTTAGTGAAAAGGGTAAGCCTGGGGGTGAGAAAATGATGAACCTTAGAATATTACAGTTGAGACCTTAGATGTAAGGCCGTCTTGAGTACAAGATTTTGCGGGTGATCTTTGTCAGAATGTATAAGTATACGTGGAGTAATTGTGGGAAAATTCCTTGGGTGGTGTAAAATGGAAGTGGTAGCTTTCATGACCTGTATAGGTAAGATTGTTCCGGATCGGGGAACAAGAGCTTGATGCGTTAAGTGGGTCGGGTTGGGCCGTGTTAGGGTCAACCCGTAGCCCGGTTTGGGGTTGGGTCAGTTCGAGGTGGTCCCGCCAGGTGGTAGGATCACGAGGGTGCTAGGCCCAAGCTTAGGTAACCATCGTATGAATTCGTGGATATGTTCGACCAGAATCGGATCGTGAAGGCCGGGAACGGCCTTAAAAGAGATTGAGGCTAGTAAGACGGCCAAGTTTGGAGGTAGTGACTCCAAAGTTTTGACAACAGAAGCGTCGACTGAAGTGTGGTACGTGTACTAGGAAGAGTTCGAGTGTTCGAGAAGGGTACGACGAGAAAGGAAAGAAGTGAACTTGTGCTGAAAGATGGAAGTAATCATTTTTGTGAAATGAATGTGCGAAGGGAGTATCCTTTGGACCAGAAGCGAGAGTTGGTACTGTTTTGCATCGTCGAGGTGATTCCTCGTTGGCTTGGATTTAAGTATTTGCGCGCGTGATTCTGTGACCATGTGCGGCATTTGCAAACTGGTTAAGCTATGAGGAACTTGATCGGTATCTGTCTTGAGAAGGAACATTCGGGACGAATGTTTCTAAGGAGGGGAGAATTTTAGGCCCCGTATTTCCAGAGTATGTACGTGAGGGCGTACGTACAAAAGTTTAGCCTTAGTTAGGCACTATGGACGAAATATTTGTGCACAACTCACTAAAAGAATCGTTTTCCGACGAAACGTTTAACAAAGCTTGCGTAGGGAAAATTCCGGCTATGTCATTTATTATTTTTGCGGATTTTTCCGAGAGATGAAATATTTGGACCAACGGGAGGGTGACACTTGTCACCCTCATTGGACGGCAACATGGGCAAAAGTGGGACGATTTTCTTGGCTTTTCTTTAGTCAAGGTTAGGTAGGATTTTTTGTGTAGTAGATGGATAAGGGCACATGGATGAATCCTCACCCTACACTTGCATGGCACTTGGCTTCATCTTGGCCATTGGTTGGCCTATAAATACCCCCTTAGTTGATGAACTTCTTCATCCACACTTAGACATTTCCAAGTCTAAAAATCCTCCTCTCCCTTGAGCTCTCGTCCAACTCCCTCCCCTGAGAGGCCCTACTGAGAACACCCCCTAGCCTAGTTGTTTTCGAGAAATACCCCCCCCCCCCTTGGTAGAAAAGTATTCTCCAAGTATTGTTACAATACCCAAATACCTTGGCCCAAATACCTTGTAGTACTTTCCAAAGTTACCTCTATACGTAGAGCCCGGAAATACTACTACATTCCCTTAAGTCACAAAAACGAAACCCTAAGGAAAATCTTCACTGTTGGTTGGAGTGTTAAGAAGAAGTTTCGTAGAACTTCTAAGGGTTGTTTGGAGCGGGTTGGAGCACCCGGAGTAGCACCCGGAGTAGGAGCTAAACGTTGCTCAGGATCGACATTAAAACTTGGATAATTTTGGGCTTACCGAGGTAAATAATCCTATCCTTCTAGTGTAATTGGAAATTACATACTGTAGTTGTATAGAAATGAATATAAGATTCATAGAAGAGAATTGAACTGTAATAGAAGGATATTACAGAAAGACTTGAACTGAAATCACATCAGAAGAATATTAAGGTAGAAGATTAAACTGTACTTACATAGGACTGTATTTACAGTAGACTTATATAACCTTTATAGGTTGAATGTTCTGCGAGTAGCATGTACTACTTGAAAGGTGGTCAAGGCTAGCCGGGTTATAGCCGTGGAGCGTTTTGCTTATAGTCGATAATCGTCGCGAGGTATGTGATTCTTCCTATACTCTTGAGCATGATATTTTAAAAGAATATATATATAGTACGGTAGACGTACGTGTGTTAACTGAACGTAGTTGTACGGCAATGTCTTTTGACTTAAGCCTGAATAATAAAGAATCTTGAAGCATTCCAAAGAATTAAGAAACCTTTTTGAAAGAAGAGTAATGCTTGGTTTTAAAAGCTTAAGAGTTATACTAGCTTTATGGGAAGTTGGTATAACGACTTAAGAGAGATAAAAAGAATGGTTTATTAATTTTTGAAGTTAAGAGACTTGATCTTAAAAGATAAGAGACTTGACTTAAATGAATTAATATGAATTTTGTGTGAAACCTCATTTGTGAGTAATGAGTACTTGGTTTTTAAAAGGAATAATGTTTTACTGATTTCGGAAATCAGAATGAGTATCGACAAACCACTGCAGCGTTAATAAAGGGAAATGTTTTGACTAATTAAGTACTATTAACACCAGTAGAAACTTCCATCTGCATAGAAGCTAAGATAAGACAAAATGGTATTACATTTCCTAGATCATGGCTGCTTTAATAAGATTGTTATGAACAAGAATAACCTACTCACACATAAGGCATATGTTTCTCAAATGGTTTTAAAAGAGAATTATATTATTAAGTGATTAAGACTATGAACTACGAAACATTTCGAAAATGAGAAACTTGAGCATTTGAAATTAGGCAAACTTGAACGTTTGGAAAATAATGTTGTTACTTGATTTTACAAAGGGAAGTGTTTTGGTTTACTTAACAATGTTAGTCACTCTATTTTTATACTACGGGTATCGGGTGACCTTTGTAAAAGAAATGGATCTTTAAAAGGAACTTAACGTACGTAGTACTTTAGGGTTAAAACCCGGACTTTGACATAACATGAAAGTACCTTGAGTTGTGTATAACTTGCCTATGCTTGTTGTTGTGTAACTTGCCTATGCTTGTTGTGATAGCCTTTGTTGTGCAAGAATTGTGTTTCTATACTACCGCGTCTCTCGATGGAGGGCCGGTTGACTTGTTGAGAACTTACTTGGACGTACCGGCAGTGACGGAAGATTCCACGGGTATGCTTCCATTATTATTCTTACAAGGCATGTCTACACACATGATGGATTCTGTGGGCATGTGACAATTATGGTTATTTATGGCGAATCGTGACTTACGGTTGTGATCGGGTGCGTACTGCTTTTGCCCCGTCAGCTACGTGACGCAGGTGGATCTGGTATAGGTTATCGCACTTGCCACGTGTCAGCTTCGCGGCGAAGTATCATGACTTACGGTTGTGATCTGGTGCTTAGCCTGGTTACTTGCCCCCGTCATCTGCGTGGCGCTGGGAGGATCTGGTGGAGGCTATTGCACTTGCCACGTGTCAGCTTCGCGAGTCAGTGTTTGGATGAAGCTTCGTGACTTACGGTTGTGATCTGGTGCATAACCTGTTTACTTGCCCCCGTCAGCTACGTGACGCAGGTGGATCTGGTATAGGTTATCGCACTTGCCACGTGTCAGCTTCATGTTATGATTATTTCCCGTACGGTCTCTTTATGACACAGGTGGGACCTGATGTTCAGGTGTACTTCTTGGTGTTATCATATCATAGACTGCCGGCAGTGAGGAAGGTATTCCACGGGCATGATTGATGTTGTGGGCGTGAGACCCATAGTTATATTTGAGTAATGACTTGGAGGGCATGAGTCCCTGACTTGATATAACTGTTTATATGTGTGTACTGTAGTTTGGTTATCATACATGTCTCCTGCTTTATATAGACTATTATGATTTCATTTACGATTTTTCTGGCCACATACTGGTACTGTTGTCTCGACCTCCTTCGGGGGGCTGCGTTCATGCCGCAGGTAGAGGTACATCGGCTGTCGATCCACTCTTATAGGATCACATTTCAGCGTATTGGGAAGCTCCATTCCTTCGGAGGCTTATCTTTTGGTATGTTACCACAGTGCAGCAGGTTCTTGTACATCTGTGGTATGGCGGCCCTGTTCCCGTCATAGTTGTTGTAAAAATCTTAGAGTGCAGAGTAATTGTGGCGTGGGTAAGGATTGTAACTGTTCAAATGTCGATATATATATATGCAGAAAGGCAACCGTTTTGGTTGGCCTATTTTCTTTTATCTTGATCCATATCTAATTGTATGTTTAAGTTTTTATTTCCGCTGGTTTTTCTCTGATGTTGTATCACTAGGGTGCCCAGGGTAAGGCACGATCCACGCCCGGTTCGGTCGTGTGATCTTGTTGTGGGTGGTTTGTAAAGGATTATGGCTCGATTATATGTATATACATGGGCGACCGTTTAGGTTGGCCGCTTTTCTTATAATGTATCTTGTTTCTGTTTAAGTTTTTATTTCACTGATTTTCTCGATGTTGTATCACTAGGGTGCCTGTAGGCACGATCCACGCCCGAGGTCGGGTCGTGACAAAAGTGGTATCGTGAGCGATTAATCCTCGGAAAGTGTCTCTGACCGTGTCAGTAGAGTCTTGATTATCGGTGTGTTGTGCACCACATCTATAATCAGGAGGCTGCAGGACATTTAGGATTGGTTTTCATCCTTCTCATTCTGAGATCGTGCCTTAGAGCTGTGTTATAAGTTGGACCCCTCTGACGTTATTCGTTTTTACCAGCTATGCCTCCGTGCAAGGCAACCCGGGCCCAGAAGGGCAAGGCAGGCAGGAGCCGCTAGTAGGATCTGAGGAGTACGAGGCGCAGCCCGGCCATTACACGAGATAGTGCTTGTGACGGCGAGTTTTGTGACGCCGCCAAAAGCAGAGTTTAGAGCGCAGCGGTGCCGCAGAGACCACGGCACTGAGCCTCCATCCCCACACTGGAGCAGGAGATGGGTTACAAGGAGATGGCCCAGTTACTAGCCAGGATCGCGGCCAGACATGAGGATAGGCTGGATGCAGCAGTTCCAGTTCCAGTAGCCCCCGTAGTTCACCCCAGATCGGATAGTTTGAGGCTACGGCATTTTCTGAGTTGTAGCCCGCCAAAGTTCTATGGGTCGAGGCCTGAGGATGATCCGCAGGAGTTCATCCGTCGATTCTGAGGATCGTCGCGAGTGATCAAGGCTTGAGACCGAGTCCGTGATCTTCGCGATCGGCGGCGTGATACCGCATGATCGGTTTGATTCGTGAGGCTGTCCCGGGAGCATGCGCCTCATTGTTTGGGACGAAGTTCTCGGAGGCATTTCTCACCATTTCTTGCCTCCGCGGATGAGGAGGGCACGCCGACGTGTTTGACGCCGAGGCAGTGGGACGATAGTTTGGGAGTACAACGAGTTCGACTCGTTGGCTCGATATGTCCCTGCGTTAGTAGCTAATATGGAGGGCGAGTGCACCGCCACGTCCGCGAGGCTTGATGACTACTTGGCGAGTCTTGTTCGGTGTACCGCTCACCGGCATGGACATTGCCCGCACGCAGCTCACGCACTAGGTGTGAGGCACGGAGAGACCGACGGATTGACCAATACCGCAGAAGAAGGCCAGGACGGCAGGGTCCTTTGGCAACTTTCAAGGCGGACCGCCGCAGCAGCAGTCTAGTTATGCACCTCCGCGATCAGGTGGTCCTCACGCCTTCGTGAGCGGTCGGGGCTCCTGTGGTTGAGTTTTCGAGGAAGCGGGAGTGTTGGCCGGATGAAGCCACCCCAACCTCGGTGTGGCCAGTGTGGTAAAACCCATGCGGGAAGTGTCGCGGTATTGAGAGTTTGTTTTACATGCGGCAGGCCATTTAGCGAAGAATTGTCCAGGCAGGTAGCGCGGATGTTGAGACTCGCCTTCGGGATCTATTGCGGGTTCTTCACCTTCGATAGCTAGCGGTGTTCATACACCTACAGGCGAGCGAGGGTCGTGGTGGAAGCTCGATTCTAGCGGTCCTTGGAACCGCCTATTTGATTTCAGGTATATCCTTTACACTCTAGAGACTAGTATGCATTGATGATGTGATGATGTGCTAAGTATTATGTTAATTGTGATTTAGAGGCCCGGTTAGTAAAGGGGAAGTTGGGTACATAGAGATTGTGAGCCCTAGAATATTATACGTGGAGACCTTAGAGGCGGGGCCGTCTTGGGTAAAAGAATTTGTTTGCGATTTGACCTTTGTTGGAGTTCATAGTATACGTGGGGTATAATTGCGTGATAAGTCCTTGAGGGGTGTGAATTATAAGAGGGTAGTTGAGCTAAGAAGACCACTAGGTTTTATTGACTTGATTAGTGAGATTGTTCCGGATCGGGGAACAAGGATTGGCGCGAAATGGGTCGGGTTGAGGCCAGATGACGGGTCAACCCGCAGCCCGGAATAGGGTGGGGTCAATTTGTGGTGGTCCCACTATGTGATAGGGTCACGAGGGTATTAGGCCCAAGTTAGGTAACCATCGTATGAGTTCGTGGATGTGTTCGACCAGAATCGAATCGTGAAGGCCGGGAATGGCCTTGAGGGAATTTGAGGCTAGTAAGATGACCAAGTTTGGAGGTGGTAACTCCAGGGTTGTGGAAATTGAAGCGAACATGTGTTATGAGAACGGAAGTGATCATTTCTTTTGGGAAGTGAAGATGCGAAGGGAGTACCCTTTTAGATCATGGGTGGGAGTTTTTTTTTGAGATGTTAGAGGTGATTCCTCGTTGGCTTGGATTTGAGTTTAGTACACATGTTATACTCTGGCCATTGGTGGCATGATTTGTTTTGTAAGTGTAGTAGTGAAGACTACACCGGCGCATGTATGTTTAGAGACTTAGAAGGAACATTCGGGACGAATGTTTCTAAGGGGGGAAGTGTTATACCCCGTATTTCCAGGGTATGTACGTGAGGACGTACGTAGAAATTTGAGCCTTAAAGTTAGGCAAGGTTCGAAATTGTACATAACTACCAAAAGGAGTCGTTTTTCGACGAAACGTTTCCACAGCTTTCGTAGGGAAAATTCCGGCTATGTCAATAATTATTTTTGCGGATTTTTCCGAGAGACATAACATTTTGGACCAACGGGAGGGTGACATGTGTCACCCTCACATTGGAAGAGGTTGGACGGCAAAGGCAAGTCAATGGCACGTTTTTTGTGCCTTGGGTTAGGTAGGATATTTGTGTAAGTTGGTGTGGTAGATGGATAAGGTCCACATGGTTGAAATCTAGCCCTACACTTGCACCACACTTGTCTTCATCTTGGCCATTGGTTGGCCTTTGGTTAGCCTATAAATACCCCTCTAAGTTGAAGACTTTCTTCATCCTAAATTGAGCAATCTTTCTAAGTCTCAAATACTCCCTCCCTCTTGTTTGTAGATCGTCCAAAGAGTTCCCTCGAGGTGAGCCTTGGCCGAGAGCCACCCTCCCCTTTGTGGTGTCCAGTGGGTACCCCTAGCCGAGTTGTCTCGTATAAATACCCCCCTTTTGTGGTATAGAAATACTCTCCAAGTATTGTTATAATGCCCAAATACCTTGGCCCAAATACCTTGTAGTATTCCCAAGGTTACACTTACAAAAGCCCAGAAAATACTATTATACTTTCCGTCAGTCACAAAACCGAAACCCTAAGGAAAATCTCCATAGTTAGTTGGAGTAGTATGTAGAAGTTGGTTAGAACTTCTAAGGGTGGTTTGGAGCGGGTTGGAGCGCACGGAGTTGGAGCTAAACCTTGCTCAGGAGCGACATTAAACTCGGATAATTATGGGCTTATCGAGGTAATTATCTTGTCCCCCTATTGTAATTGGAAATTACATGTTGTTGGAATATATAGTTGAAGTATACTATATATAGAACTGAACATAGCTTTGTGGCAATGTCTTTGGACTTAAGCCTGAATTTAAAGAAGAGAAGCGAATCGTAATTACGTGGGATCAGACATAAGAAACTTGTGTAGTTTGACGGGTAGGGAAGGGCTGCCCAATTTACCGTAGAACCTTGCATCTAGATTTATTCTTCTGAGTAGTCTAGACTTTGATAGACTTGTATAACCTGTATAGGTTGAATGTTCTGCGAGTAGCATGTGCTACTTGAGAAGGTGGACCAGGCTAGCCGGGTTATAGCCGTGGAGCGATTTGCTTTTAGTCGATAATCGTCGCGAGGTATGTGAACCTCTTCCTATCTCTTCTAGCATGATATGTGTATAACTATGTAGTACGGTAGACGTACGTGTGTAATTGAACGTAGTTGTACGGCAATGTCTTTTGACTTAAGCCCGAATAATAATAATCTTGAAGTAGTTCAAGAGAATTAAGAACTGTTTTTAAAAGAAGAGCAATACTTGGTTTTAAAAGCTTAAGAGTTATACTAGCTTTATGGGAAGTTAGGTATAACGGCTTAAGAGTGATAAAACAAATGATTTATTTATTTTAGAAGTTAAGAGACTTGATCTTGTAAGATAAGAGGCTTAACTTAAATAAATGAATTTTGTGTGAAACCTCATTCGTGAGTAATGAGTACTTGATTTTAAAAAGGGATAATGTTTTACTGATTTCGGAAATCAGAATGTGTATCGACAAACCACTGCAGCGTTAATAAAGGGAAATGTTTTGATTAATGAAGTATTAATAAAACCAGTAGAAACTTCCATCTGCATAGAAGCTAAGATGAGACAAAATGATATTTCCTAGATCATGGCTGCTGTAATAAGATTGTTATAAATAAGAATATCCTACTCACATATAAGGCTTATGTTTCTTAGATGGTTTAAAAGAGAATTATATTCTTAAATGAATAAGGCTATGAACTACGAAACCTTTCTAAAATAAGAAACGTGAACATTTGAAATTAGGCAAACTTGGACGTTTGGAAAATAATGTTGTTACTTGATTTTACAAAGGTAAGTATTTTGGTTTACTTAAAAAGATAATCACTCTATTTTCATATACTACGGGTATTGTGTGACTTAGGTGAAAGAAACAGATCTTTTAAAGATTTAATGTATGAAGTACTTTGGGGATAGATACCCGATCTTGTTAGTAGAAAGTACCTTGTGTGAATAACTTGATTGTATTGGTTTGTGATAGCCTTGTAATACTTTCTTGTTGATTTGATAAGTAAACATGTTAGGACGCTACGTGTGTTAGTATCTTGTGATTGTTATGTAAGGGGGTCACTCTTGTTGTGCTTACGTTATTAAACGTTAAGCCCGTTGTACTGTTAGTATATCACATACCCCCTTGACTTATTATACCGAGGGCTTGCCACCCTTGATGCGGGTCTATACGGCCTATGCGGTCTCTAAGACTATGCGGAGCAGCGGTATGCTCCAGGATTGATCATTCCGGGTGTTTAGCCTGATGCGGGGGATGCCCTATGCGGTCTTTGAGGGACTATGCGGTCTTTGAGGGACTATGCGGGCTGCGGGAGCCTAGGCGGATACCGGTTGTCGCCCGACGCGGGTATACCTCGCGATGCAGGACCATGATTCGAGGAATACCTCATGCGGGTGCGGGTGACCTATGCGCAGAGTCGCGGTAGTTCGAGGGATAGACGCGACATTGATATTGCGGGCGGCCGCCGATCATGTAGTGCGGTGCAGAAAGACCTCGTGATACGCTTTATGACATTTTTGATCGTGGGTCTTAGTAGTCGGCTATGCCTTCGCACTTACCCCGCACGGTTCTATTGTGATGACTTTGAGGCGTGAGTCACGACTTAACATGACGCTATTTATTGTGAATCGTAGTTTGGTTATCATCCATGTCTCTGCTTTATATAGACTACTATGATTTCATTTATGATTTATTTTCGATTTCACATACTCTGCACTGTCAGATCGACTCCTTCGGGCTGCGTTCATGCCGCAGTAAAGATACACCGTCGTTGATCCTCGCTCTTAGGTCACATTCAGCGTTGGGAAAGCTCCGTTTCTCCGAGGCTTATTCGTATAGTCCTGTTGTTGTAGGTGCTACATTCGTGGGTATGGCGGCCCCGTCCCGTCGTTGTTGTCATATCATTCGTAGAGTGCTGTAATCTTGTGGCGGTGGTTTGTAAAAAGGATTAAACTGTTCATTTGTAAGAGTTGTTATTTATATATATGCCAAAGGCAAGTTTTCCTCGACATTGTTTGCATTTCATTGGTTTCATGTATGTGTTTTATATTCCGCTGATTACTCTGATGTATGACTACTTGGGTGCCCCGGTAAGGCACCAGTCACGGGCCCCGGAATGGGTCGTGACAAAAGTGGTATCAGAGCAGTTAATCCTCGGAAAGTGTCTACGTATCGATCCAGAGTCTTGATTATCGGTGTTGTGCACCACACCAATAATCAGGAGGCTATAGGATATTTAGGATTGGTTTCTATTCTTCTCACTCTGAGATCGTGCCTTAGAGCTGTGTTGTAAGTTGGACGCTCTAAACGTATTTCTTTCCCTTACCGTTATGCCTTCGCGTAGGGCAACCCGGGCCTAGGAGGGCAAGGCAGCCGAGGGAGCTGCGAGTAGAGTTCAGAGGGTTACGAGGGTACAGGCCCAATCATCACCTGAGTTAGGTGCTTCATTTGGGGAGTTCTGCGACGTCACTAGCCCCAGCAGAGTTTAGCACGGCGGCGGCAGTTCCTACTGCGGCCATGATATTTGAACCTTCAGTTCCACGACCGGGAACAGTGAACTTAGATTGCAAGAGGCGACCCTGTTACTAGCTATGGATTTGGCTACCAGAGAGTATACCGATGTACCGCGAGTCTTGATGAATATCAACGAGAGGGTTGTGCAAGAGTAATTCTTCAGTTAGGCTTGAGCAGCAGGCCAAGAAACGTAGAGATCGACGGGTTAACCAAGGACAGCAGAAGAGGGCCAGAACAGCAAGGTCCTTTGGTAACTTTCGAGGCGGATCGCCTCACCAACAGATTAGATATGCACCTCCGCCAGTGCAGAGTGGTCTTCCACGGATTTCAGGACTTTCGGGGTATGACGGAGTTGGTCAGAGCACCAGGACTTCCGGTTCACAGTATGACAGACGTCATCCCGGGGAATGTCGTCTTTTAGTTGGTACTTGTTGTACCTATGACCGTCAGGGTCTGATGTCGAAAGAGTGTCCTAGTAGGAGGACTTAGCCTTCAGGTTCGGTGGGTAGTTCGTCATCTTCCCTAGCTATGCGCCTTACGGGGCGGGTTTGATTAGAACAACTAAGGGGAGTGAAACAGTAGATACAGGTATATCTTTAACCCTCTAGAGATTAGTATTGTGTGATGAGATGAGTATATCTTAAGTGTTATGTTCAGATAACATAAGTGTATTGTGATTAGAAATCATGGTTAGTTACCGGGAAAGATTGGGGGATAAGGAAGAGTGTGAGCCTTAGAGCTTTATACGTAGAGACCTTAGAGGAAAGGCCATCTCGAGTAAAAGGCGTATGTTTGACCCTTGTCGGAGTGCATAGTGCACGTGAGCTATGTTTGTGGGGTAAGTCCCTGAGTAGTGTGGAATGAAAGAGGGTAGTTGAGCTAAGAAGACCGCTAGGTTTTCGTAACGTGATTTGTGAAAATGTTCCGGATCGGGGAGCTAGTGTTTTGCGCGTTCTTGGGCGGGTTGAGGCCATGTTGGGTCAACCCGCGACTGCTTTATGGCGGTCGGGTGGTGGTCCCGCCTTGTGGTAGGTCACGAGGGTGTTTGTTATACCGTATTTCCGAGTATGCGTGGGGCGACGTAGAAAATTTGAGTTTGTGCCTTAAAGTGCTTGGCGAATTTTATTTGTGCATGACACGGTTAGAGTCGTTTTCGACGAAACGTTTTCACAGCTTTCGTAGGGGAATTTCCGGCTATGTCATTTTTAATTTTTGCGGATTTTTCCGAGAGACGTAACATTTTGGACCAACGAGAGGGCGACACTTGGCACCCTCTCATTGGTGGACCTTGGGGCGGTAAAGCTTGGACGATTGGGGTTGATTTTTGTCAAGTAGTAGGTAGGATATTTTGTGTGCAAGTTGGCTAGGTACACATGCCCTAATCTTGGCCTTACACTTGCCTAGCACTTGGCTAAATCTTGGCCATTGGTTGGCCTTCACTTGACCTATAAATACCCCTCCCCTTTGATGAACTTCTTCATCCAAAAATCTCTTAAGTCTTGAAAGCTTCTTCCTCCCCCTTTGTGTAGTGTAGTGGCCGAGAGCCTCCCCCCTCCCCCTTGGCCGAGAGCCCTTCCCCCCCTCCTAGTAGTGTGGCCGTGGGGTACCCCCCCCCTAGCCTAGTTGCTTTCGTATAATACCCCCTCTCTTGGTAGAAATACTCTCAAAAGTATTGTTATAATGCCCAAATTACCTTAGCCATATACCTTGTAGTATTCTAAGGTTATACCTATACAAAAGCCCAGAAATACTATTATACTTCCCGTCAGTCACAAAACCGAAACCCTAGGAAAATCTCCATGGTTAGTTGGAGTAGTAAGTAGAAGTTGGTTAGAACTTCTAAGGGTTGTTTGGAGCGGGTTGGAGCGCACGGAGTTGGAGCTAAACGATTGCCCAGGATCGACTTTATACTTGGATAATTATGGGCTTATCGAGGTAATTATCTTGTCCCCCTATTGTAATTGGAAATTACATGATTTCTTGAATATATAGTTGAAGTATCCTATATATAGAACTGAGCGTAGTTATCGGCAATGTCTTTTGACTTAAGCCTGAATTTAAAGAAGAATACTGAACTGTAATTACATAGGGTTGTATTACAGTAGACTTGTGTAGTAGTACCGTGGAGTAGAATTGTACCCGTTAGGGTTAGATGCATAACCCCCCCCTGGTTGGCTTGATAGCCGGCCTCGATAAAGGAGGAGATTTACGCTGTTGCGGGGGGGGGAGGTGCTGCCGAATTTTCTGTAGAATGTTCTACGAAGGGATCTAAACACTAATAAGCGCCTGGTGGCCTTATAGGTTGAAGTACTACGTGTGGCGCGATCTACTTGGCTTAAGGAGTAGCCGACGGTTGGAAGTACTTGGAGCGTTTTGCTATTAGTCGATACTCGTCGCGAGGTATGTGAACCTCTTCCTATCTCTTCTAGCATGATATGTGTGAAATATGTAGTACGGTAGACGTACATGTGCTGAACGTATTTGATTGGTGTAAAACATAAAGTGTTATAACGGCTTTATGGGAATTTGGTTATAACAGCTTTATGTTGGTAAGAAAATACATGTGGTTTTTAAAAGGTAACTGATTTGAACTATAAGCGCTTGTTATGTGTTAATAAAGAACTTGAAGTATTTCAAAAGATTTTGAATCATTTTGAAAGAAGAAGTAATATTTGGTTTTTTTTGAAAACTTAAGAGTTATACTAGCTTTATGGGAAGTTAGGTATAACGGCTTAAGAATGTTTCTTGATTTGGAAGTCGAATGTGTATCGACAAACCACTGCAGCGTTAATAAAAGGAAATGTTTTGAATAATTAAGTATTATTAAAACCAGTAGAAACTTCCATCTGCATAGAAGCTAAGATGAGACAAAATGATATTTCCTAGATCATGGCTGCTGTAATAAGATTGTAATAAACAAGAATATCCTACTCACATATAAGGCTTGGGTTTCTCAGATTGTTTAAAGGAGAATTATATTCTTAAATGAATAAGACTATGAACTACGAAACCTTTCAAAAAAATGAGAAACTGGAACATTGGAAATTAGGCAAACTTGAACATTGGAAAAGAATGTTGCTACTTGATTTTACAAGGAGAAGTAATTGATTTACTTTAAAAAGATAATCACTCTATTTTTCATATACTATGGGTATTGCGAAGTAACGTATCTTTTAAAGAGTTAATGTATGAAGTACTTTGGGGATAAAAACCCGATCTTGTTAATCATATAGTAGAAAGTACCTTGTGTGAACAACTTGATTGTATTGGTTTGTAATAGCCTTGTAATATTTTCTTGATTGCTTTGATAAGTAAACGTGTTAGGATGCTACGTGTGTTAGTATCTTGTGATGTTTGTGTAAAGGGGTTTCCCTTGATTGTGCTTATTAACTATCAGTCGTTATGATAGTATTGTGGCATTCATCTCTTGAGATGATTCCGGGGGTTAAGCTGCCCTCCGATGCGGGGTAGACTCAGGCGGTCTGGGACCATGATTCGAGAATACCTCATGCGGTCACGGGGCCTATGCGAGCTACGAGAGTTCGAGTTAGCGTCGTCCTTTATGGGCATGCGGTCGCGTGGCCATGCGCGGACTCGGAAGTCGGGGCGATGCCGGGAGTAGCTACCCTCGATGCGGGAATACCTATGCGGGCCGATGAGATTGGCCTATCGCGAGTGCGGGGTTCCAGGGTTAGACGCAGACATTGATCTGCGGGCAAGTGGCGGCTTTGATCATGTGACGGTCTAGACAGATCTTATGATCTGATTCATGACCTTGTTAGTACTGTGGGTTTTTAGTAATCGGCTATGCCTTCGCATTTACCCCGCATGCAGTTTTATTATGACACGTGGGACTGGTGTTCATGTGTGTTCCTTGGTGTTTTTATATCATGATCGCCGGTGAGGAAGGTATTCCACGCATGATTGATATTGTGGGCACGAGACCCATTGTTATACTTAAGTGATGACTTGAGGCGTGAGTCACGACTTGACATGGCCGCTTGTTGTAAATCGTAGTTTGGTTATCATACCGTCTCTGCTTTATATGATCGCTATGATTTCATTTACAATATGTATTTTCAGTTTCACATACTCAATTTTTGTTATGCGACCTCCTTCGGGCTGCGTTCATGCCGCAGTTGAGGTACACGATCGTTGATCCTAGCTCGTGGTCCACGCGTTTGGGAAAGCTCCGTTTCTCGGAGGCTTATCGGTGGTATAGTCCCCGTCGTCGTAAGTGTTTACATTCGGGGTTTGGCGGGCCCCGCCCGCCATTGTTGTCGTATCATTCTTGAGGTCTGTAATCTTTGTGGGCGGGTTTGTAAAAGGATTAAACTATTCATGTTGAAAAAGGTTGCTATTTATACATATATCTGAAGGTAACCGTTTTTAGTTGCTTTGTCTTATTTCAACGTCTTATTACCTCGGTTTCATGTATTGTCTTTATGTTCCGCTGATTACTCGATGTATGTCTACTTGGGTGCGGGTAAGGCACGATCCACGCCCGGTTCGGTCGTGACAAAAGTGGTATCAGAGCAGTTAATCCTCGGAAAGTGTCTACAGACCGTATCCAGTAGAGTCTTGATTATCGGTGTGTTGTGCTGTTATACCCCGTATTTCCAGAGTATGTACGTGAGGGCGTACGTATAATAATTTGAGCCTTAAAGTTGGCTAGTTTCGAAATTTGTGCACAAGTGCCGAAAAGAGTCGTTTTCTGACGAAACGTTTCCACAGCTTTTGTAGGGAAAATTCCGGCTATGTCATTTTTAATTTTTGCGGATTTTTCCGAGAGACGAAACATTTTGGACCAACGGGAGGGTGACAAGTGTCACCCTCACATTGGCCTTGAGTGGACGGCAAAAGGGACGAACAAGGTGGCTTGTTTTGTCTTGGAGTTGGTAGGATATTTTGTGTGCAAGTTGGCTTAGGACACTTGCCCAAATCTTGGCCTTACACTTGCCTTGCACTTGGCATAATCTTGGCCATTGGTTGGCCATCCCTTGACCTATAAATACCCCTCTTATGTTGATGAACTTCTTCATCCAAAAAAATCCTTTCTAAGTGTTAAAATCTCTCCCCCCCCTTAAGTGTAGTTCTCGTCCAAATCACCTCCCCCTTTGTGAGCCCTTGGCCGAGAGCCACCCCCCCTCCCCTTTGTGGTGTTTGGTAGTGGTACCCCCTAGCCTAGTTGTTTTCGTATAATACCCCTTTTGTGGTATAGAAATACTCTCTAGTATTGTTATAATGCCCAAAATACTCTAGCCCATATACCTTATAGTACTTCCAAAGTTACCTCTATACGTAGAGCAGGAAATACTATTATACTACCCTCACCAAAAACGAAACCCTAAGTAAATCTTCACCGTAGTTGAAGTTATAAGTAGAAGTTGGTTAGAACTTCTAAGGGTTGTTGGAGGCGGATTGGGCGCCGGAGTAGAGCTAAACCTTGCTCGGGATCGGCATATAAACTCGGATAATTTTGGGCTTATCGAGGTAAACACTCTTGACCTTCTATTGTAATTGGGAATTACATGTTGTAGGAATATATAGTTGATGTATACTATATATAGAACTGATTATAATTGCGGCAATGTCTTTTGACTTAAGCCTGAATAATACTTACGGCAATGTCTTGCGACTTAAGCCTGAATTTAAGAAGAGAACTGAACTGTAATTACATAGGACTGTATTACAGTAGACTTGTGTAACATTACTTGTAGTAGAATTGTACACGTCCGGTTAGACGTGTTAACCCCCCCCCCTGGTTGGCTTGGTAGCCACTCGATAGAGAGGAGATTTCTGTTGTTGCGGGGAAGTCTTCCAATTTTACGTAGAATATGGAACGATGAGATCTAGATGTTAATAAGCGCCTTGTGGCCTTATAGGTTGAAGTACTACGTGTGGTGCGATCTACGTGGCTTAAGGAGTAGCCGACGGTTTGAAGTACTTGGAGCGTTTTGCTATTAGTCGGCACTCGTCGCGAGGTATGTGAACCTCTTCCTATCTCTTCTAGCATGATATGTGTGAACTATGTAGTACGGTGACGCATCACGTGTTAACTGTGTTTGATTGTTTTTAAAACATAAAGTGTTATAACGGCTTTATGGGAAGTTGGTTATAACAGCTTTATGTAGGTAAGAAAATACTTTATGGTTTTAAAAGGTAACTGATGTGAATTATAACTGGCTAGTTATAATAAAGAACTTGATGTATTTCAAAAGAGTTATAAATCGTTTTGAAGGAGAGTAACACTTGGTTTTAAAGGTTTTAAAAAGAGTTATACTAGCATGGGAAGTTAGGTATAATGTCTTAAGAAAGGTAAAGAAAATGGTTTACTGATGTTAGAAGTTAAAAGACTTGATCTTATAAGATAAGAGACTTAACTTAATTGTTTTAATGTGGATGTTTGTGTGAAACCTCATTCGTGAGTAATGAGTACTTGGTTTTACTTAAAGGGATAATGTTTCCGATTTGGAAATCGAATGTGTATCGATGCACCACCTGCGGCGTAATAAAGGAAAATGTATTGAATAATGATGTACCGTATTAAAACCGAGAAACCTCCATCTGCATAGAAGCTAAGATGAGACAAAATGATATTACATATCCTAGATCATGGTCGCTTAATAAGATCGATTATAAACAAGAATAAACTACTCACATATAAGGCATACGTTTCTCAAATCATTAAAGGAGAATTATGTTTTAAAGGATTAAAACTATGAACTACGAGACCTTTTCTAAAAATGAGAAACTTGAGCATTTGAAATTAGGCAAACTTGAACGTTTGGAAAATAAGGTTGTTACTTGATTTCTACAAAGGAAAGCATTTTTGTTTACTTAACAATGTTCGTCACTCTATTTTTATACTACGGACATCGGGTGACTTTTATAAAAGGAATGGATCTCTTTAAAAGGAATTTAACGTCGTAGTACTTTAGGTTAAAAACCGGACTTTGGCTTAAAATGAAAGTAACTTGAGTTGTGTAACTTGCCTATGCTTGTGTTGTGTAACTTGCCTATCTTGGTTGTTGTGTAACTTGCCTATGCTTGTGTTGTGTAACTTGCCTATGCTTGTTGTTGCGTAACTTGCTTATGCTTGTGGTGATAGCCTTGGTTGTGCAAGAATGGTTATTTTATGGACTAGCTCTCCATGAGGTTTCTTCTTGTTCGCCTTGGTCCCCGGTGGTCGGCTCGTACTTGCCTGCCTCATGGCTGATTCGGCCTTGTACCGGTAGTCGACCGCACTTGCCCTGTTCGGTGTAGTGACGAAGTCTCGTGATACCTTGGTCCACGGTGGTCACCGTACTTGCCCCGGTCACCACGTGACCGGCCTTGGTATCCGGTAGTCGGCTCGCACTTGCCCCGTGTCGGCCGTGTTTTGGTTGCATTATATTATTGGTGCGGTCGGATCTGGTAGTTATACTTGTCCTATACGGTTTTTATGACACAGTGGGACCTGGTGTTCATGCATACTCCTTGGTATTGTCATATCATAAACTGCCGGCAGTGAGGAAGAAATTCCACGGGCACGAGTGATAATTTGGAGGCGAGTCACGACTTGATGTAACTCGTTATATGTTATGTACTGTAGTTGGGTCATCATACATGTCTCCTGCTTTATATAGACTATTATGATTTCATTTACTGATTTTCTGATTTCACATACTGGTACTGTTGTCTTGACCTCCTTCGGGGCTGCGTCACGCCGCAGTAGAAGTACATCGTTGTCGATCCCCGCTATTAGGATCACCTTTCAGCGTATTGAAGCTCCGTTCCTTGGAGGCTTATCTTTTGTATGTGTTCCTGAGTTGTAGGTTCTTGTACATTCGGGGTATGGCGGGCCCTGTCCGTCATAGTTGTTGTAAATCTTAGAGTGCAGAGTTTGTGCAAGGTGGTTTTGTAAAAGGATTAAACTGCTCGTTTTGAAAGAGTTGTTTATATATATTTTAATGGAAGGTAACCGTTTGGTTGGCCTGCTTTATTATCTTGTCTCATGTTCATGTTTATGTTTTTATTTCACGGTTTTCTCGATGTTGTATCACTAGGGTGCGGGTAAGGCACGATCACGCCCGGATCGGTCGTGACAAAAGTGGTATCGAGCGATTAATCCTCGGAAAGTGTCTACAGCATCGTCTAGTAGAGTCTTGATTATCGATGTGTTGTGCACCACATCTATAATCAAGAGGCTATAGGACATTTAGGATTGGTTTCCATTCTTCTCATTACGAGATCGTGCCTTAGAGGCGTGTGATAAGATTGACCCTCTGACATACTTCGTTTTTACCAGTGATGCCTCCGCGTAAGGCAACCCGGGCCCAGAAGGGCAAGGCAGCAGAGGGAGCTGCGAGTAGAGCAGCGGCAGAGGCCACAAGACACGAGCCTCGATCCGCGCACCGGGAGCAGGAGATGAGTTACAAGGAGTGGGCGATTGATGGCCGTGGTCAGGCGGACTTGAGGATAAGGCCGACGCAGCAGCCCGAAGGCACCGTGGTTCACCCAGATCGATAGTTCGAGGCTACGGGATTTTCTCGAGTTGTAGGCCGCGAGTTTTATGGGTCGAGGCACGAGGATGATCCGCAGGAGTTCATCCGACGCTGATTGATCGCGAGAGAGTGATCGAGGCATCGGAGACCGAGTCGGTGGTCCTAGGTTCGCATTAGTCGCGTGATACCGCTGATCGGTTTGATTCGTGGGAGCTGTCCCGGGGAGAGCATGCACTTCCAGCTTTATGGGACGAATTCTCAGAGGCCTTTCTTGCACATTTCTTGCCTCCACAGATGAGGAGGGCTCGGGCAGACAGATTTTTGGTGTTACGGCAGAACGGGCGTACAGTTCGGGAGTACAATGTGGAGTTCGACTCATTGGCCCGGTACGTCCCCGCGTTGGTAGCTAGTATGGAGGATCGAGTGCACCGATTTGTTACAGTGCTAGATGATCACCTAGCCGAGAGTTGTTAGGGTGTAGCTCTTCAGCCGGGCATGGACATTGCCCGCATGCAGGCTTATGCACTGGGATGTGAGGAGAGGATAAATCGACGGAATGACCAGGGTCAGCAGAAGAGGGCCAGAACAGCAGGGTCCTTTGGTGACTTTCGAGGCGGACCGCCTCAAAGAAGAGCCGATTATGCGCCTCCACGTCTGAGTGGTCCTCCACGCCGGACCTTCGAGATATTGAGAGCGGTCGGGGCTCCTGAGTTTCAGATTCTCGGGGAGCAGAGTGCTCGCGGATGAGGTTGCCCTTGTCTCCGTGGCCGTCAGGGAAAGCTTCATAAGGGAGAGTGTCGTACTAACTCGGGAGATTGTTATTTTTGCGCCAACAGGCCATCCGGCAAGAGATCGTCCACTGTGGGTAGCACTGGTAGGATAGCATGGACTACTAGAGCAGTTGCGGGTTCTTCACCTTCCATAGCCAGGCAGGATGTTCGTACACCGGCAGGCCCCGGTAGAGGTCGCGGTGGAAGTTCCCAGTTTTAGCGGTCCTTTGAACCGCCTATTTTCAGGTATATCCTTAACCCTTTAAAGATTTGTATGCATGATATGATGACCTTATTATTATGTGCTACGTTCGGATAGCGTTATGATGGTTATGAGTTAGAAAGCTTGGCTAGTTGAAAGGATTTGTATGGGGGCATGGAAAGTGTGAACTTTAGAATATTTCATGTTGAGACCTTAGATGTAAGGTCGTCTTGAGTACCAGATTTTTTTCAAGTGATCCTTGTCGGAATACATTTTATGCCTAGAATGTGTTGTGTGATAATTTCCTTGAGTAGTGTTGAATGGAAGTGGTAGCTTTCATGACCTGTTGAGGTAAGATTGTTCCGGGTCGGGGAACAAGAGCGTGATGCGTTAGTGGATCGGGTTGGGGCCATGTTGAGGGCCAACCCGCGGCCGGTTTCAAAGTGGGGTCAGCCCTGGGTGGTCCCGCCAGGTGGTAGGGTCACGAGGGTGCTAGGCCCAAGTTTAGTTGACCACCGTATGAGTTCGTGGGTGTTTCGACCAGCAGTAGATCGTGAAGGCCGGGAATGGCCTTAAGGAAGATCGAGGCTAGTAAGATGACCAAGTTGGGGGTAGTGACTCCAAAGTTTTGGAAACTGAAGTATGGTACGTATACTAGAAGAGTTCAGGTGTTCGAGAAGAGTACGACGAGTAAGAGTAGAGACGGGCATGTATTGCGAGCATAGATATGATCATTTCTTGTAAAGAGAGAAGGTGCGAAGGATGTATATTTTAGACCTCAGGGATCGCATGCAGTCGGTACCATTTGTTGGGTCGCCGGAGTGACTCTAGAACATCGGTGCAAATTGACAATAGTTGTGATGTTAGAGGTGTTTCCTAGTGGACTTGGATATAAGTAGTTGCGCGGCAGTGTTGTTTCGTGGCGGTTGTGGCGTTGGCAACTTATTAGAAGAACTTTATCGTTATCCGTCTTGAGAAGGAACATTCGGACGAATGTTTCTAAGGAGGAGAATGTTATACCCGTATTTCGAGTATGTATGTGAGGGCGCACGTATAATAATTTGAGCCTTAAAGTTGGCTAGTTTGAAATTTGTGCACAAGTGCGAAAAGAGTCGTTTTCGACAAACGTTTCCTGACTTTTGTAGGGAAAATTCCGGCTATGTCATTTTTAATTTTGCGGATTTTTCCGAGAGGCGAACATTTTGGACCAACGGGAGGGTGACAAGTGTCACCCTCACATTGGCCTTGAGTGGACGGCAAAAGGGACGAACAAGGTGGCTTGTTTTGTCTTGGAGTTGGTAGGATATTTTGTGTGCAAGTTGGCTTAGGACACTTGCCCAAATCTTGGCCTTACACTTGCCTTGCACTTGGCATAATCTTGGCCATTGGTTGGCCATCCCTTGACCTATAAATACCCTCTTATGTTGATGAACTTCTTCATCCAAAAATCCTTTCTAAGTGTTAAAATCTCTCCCCCCCCTTAAGTGTAGTTCTCGTCCAAATCACCTCCCCCTTTGTGAGCCCTTGGCCGAGAGCCACCCCCCTCCCCTTTGTGGTGTTTGGCCGTGGGGTACCCCTAGCCTAGTTGTTTCGTATAATACCCCCTTTGTGGTATAGAAATACTCTCCTAGTATTGTTATAATGCCCAAAATACTCTAGCCCATATACCTTATAGTACTTCCAAAGTTACCTCTATACGTAGAGCCCGGGAAATACTATTATACTACCCTCAGTCAAAAACGAAACCCTAAGTAAATCTTCACCCGTAGTTGAAGTTATAAGTAGAAGTTGGTTAGAACTTCTAAGGGTTGTTTGGAGCGGATTGGAGCGCCGGAGTAGAGCTAAACCTTGCTCGGATCGACATATAAACTCGGATAATTTTGGGCTTATCGAGGTAAACACTCTTGACCTTCTATTGTAATTGGGAATTACATGTTGTAGGAATATATAGTTGATGTATACTATATATAGAACTGATTATAATTGTGCAATGTCTTTTGACTTAAGCTGAATAATACTTACGGCAATGTCTTGCGACTTAAGCCTGAATTTAAGAAGAGAACTGAACTGTAATTACATAGGACTGTATTACAGTAGACTTGTGTAACATTACTTGTAGTAGAATTGTACACGTCCGGTTAGACGTGTTAACCCCCGGTTGGCTTGGCCGGCCTCGATAGAGGATGAGATTTACGTTATTGCGGGAGGTCTTCCGAATTTTACGTAGAATATGGAGCGATGAGATCTAGATGTTAATAAGCGCCTTGTGGCCTTATAGGTTGAAGTACTACGTGTGGTGCGATCTACGTGGCTTAAGGAGTAGCCGACGGTTTGAAGTACTTGAGCGTTTTGCTATTAGTCAAGACTCGTCGCGAGGTATGTGAACCTCTTCCTATCTCTTCTAGCATGATATGTGTGAACTATGTAGTACGGTAGACGCATACGTGTTAAGCGTGTTTGATTGTTTTAAAACATAAAGTGTTATAACGGCTTTATGGGAAGTTGGTTATAACGACTTTATGTAGGTAAGAAAATACTTTATGGTTTTAAAAGGTAGCGATGTGAATTATAGCGCTAGTTATAATAAAGAACTTGATGTATTTCAAAAGAGTTATAAATCGTTTTGAAGGGAGAGTAACACTTGGTTTTAAAGGTTTTAAAAAGAGTTATACTAGCTTATGGGAAGTTAGGTATAATGTCTTAAGAAAGGTAAAGAAAATGGTTTACTGATGTTAGAAGTTAAAAGACTTGATCTTATAAGATAAGAGACTTAACTTAATTGTTTTAATGTGGATGTTTGTGAAACCTCATTCGTGAGTAATGAGTACTTGGTTTTACTTAAAGGGATAATGTTTTACGATTTGAAATCGAATGTGTATCGACCAGGACCAGCTGCGTAATAAAGGAAAATGTATTGAATAATGATGTACCGTATTAAAAACCAAGAAACCTCCATCTGCATAGAAGCTAAGATGAGACAAAATGATATTACATATCCTAGATCATGGCTGCTTAATAAGATCGATTATAAACAAGAATAAACTACTCACATATAAGGCATACGTTTCTCAAATCATTAAAGGAGAATTATGTTTTAAAGGATTAAAACTATGAACTACGAGACCTTTTCTAAAAATGAGAAACTTGAGCATTTGAAATTAGGCAAACTTGAACGTTTGGAAAATAAGGTTGTTACTTGATTTCTACAAAGGAAAGCATTTTTGTTTACTTAACAATGTTCGTCACTCTATTTTTATACTACGGACATCGGGTGACTTTTATAAAAGGAATGGATCTCTTTAAAAGGAATTTAACGTACGTAGTACTTTAGGGTTAAAAACCCGGACTTTGGCTTAAAATGAAAGTAACTTGAGTTGTGTAACTTGCCTATGCTTGTGTTGTGTAACTTGCCTATACTGGTTGTTGTGTAACTTGCCTATGCTTGTGTTGTGTAACTTGCCTATGCTTGTTGTTGCGTAACTTGCTTATGCTTGTGGTGATAGCCTTGGTTGTGCAAGAATGGTTATTTTATGGACTAGCTCTCCATGAGGTTTCTTACTGTTCGGCCTTGGTCCCTGGTGGTCGGCTCTCGTCCTTGCCCCGTCTCATGGCTGATTCGGCCTTGGTACCCTGGTAGTCACCCTGACTTGCCCCGCTCGGTGTAGTGACGAAGTCTCGTGATCTGACCTTGGTCCCCGTGGTCACCAGTACTTGCCGGTCACCACGTGGCCGCCTTGGTATCCGAGTCGGCTCTCGACTTGCCCCGTGACGGCCGTGTTTTGGTTGCATTATATTATTGGTACGGTGGGATCGGGTAGTTATACTTGGCCTAGACGGTTTTGATGACACAGGTGGGACATGGTGTTCATGCATACTCCTTCGTATTGTCATATCATAAACTGCCGGCAGTGGGGAAGAAATTCCACGGGCACGAGTGATAATTTGGAGCGTGAGTCCACGACTTGATGTAACTCGTTATATGTTATGCATCGTAGTTGGGTCATCATACATGTCTCTGCTTTATATAGACTATTATGATTTCATTTACGATATTCTGATTTCACATACTTGGTACTGTTATCGACCTCCTCGGGCCGCGTGCGTCATGCCGCAGTAGAAGTACATTGGTGTCGATCCGCTATTAGGATCACCTTTCAGCGTATTGGGAAGCTCCGTTCTTACTCAGGCTTATCTTTGGGTCTGTGTTCCCTGAGTGGTGGGTTCTTGTACATTCGTGGTATGGCGGGCCCCTGTCCGTCATAGTTGTTGTAAATCTTAGAGGTCAGAGCTTGTGGCGGTGGTTTTGTAAAAGGATTAAACCGCTCGTTTGAAAGAGTTGTTTATATATATTTTAATGGAAGGTAACCGTTTGGTTGGCCTGTTTTATTATCTTGTCTCATGTTCATGTTTATGTTTTTATTTCCGCTGGTTTTCTCTGATGTTGTATCACTAGGGTGCCCGGGGTAAGGCACCAGTCACGGGCCCGGGATCGGGTCGTGACATGTGCACCACACCAATAATCAGGAGGCTATAGGATATTTAGGATTGGTTTCTATTCTTCTCACTCTGAGATCGTGCCTTAGAGCTGTGTTGTAAGTTGGACCCTCTGACGAAATTCTTTCCCCTATCGTTATGCCTCCGCGTAGGGCAACCCGGGCCCAGGAGGGCAAGGCAGCCGAGGGAGCTGCGAGTAAAGTACAGAGGGTTACGTGGGCACAGGCCCAATTATCACCTTGGGTGGCGCTTCATTCGGGGAGTTCTGCGACGTCACTAGCCCCAGCAGAGTTTAGCACGACGGCAGCAGTTCCTACTGCGACCATGATATTTGAACCTTCAGTTCCACGACCGGGAACGGTGAATATAGATTGCAAAGAGGCGACCCTATTACTAGCTATGGATTTAACTACCAGAGAGTATACCGATGTACCGCGAGTCTTGAGGACTATCTAAAAGAGGGTTGTGAAAGAGTAATTCTTCAGTTAGGCTTGAGCATGGCCTGTGAACGGGCTTATGCGCGCAGCGAGACGATGTAGATCGACGGGTTAACGGGCGACGTAGAAGAGGCGAGCAAGAAGGTCCTTTGGTAACTTCGAGGCGAGTCGCCTCACGGTGAAAGTTAGATATGCACCTCCGCCAGTGCAGAGTGGTCTTCTACACATTTCAGGACGTTCGGGGTGTGCAGGAGTTGGTCAACTCCGTGGCTTCCGCTCATATGTGCGATGCACGTCATCCCGGGGAATGTCATCTTTTAGGTTGGTACTTGTTGTGCCTATGACCGTCAGGGTCTGGTGTCGAGTGTCCTTGTAGGAGGACTTAGCCTTCAGGATCGGTGAGTAGTTTGTCATCTCCTCGGTATCGCCTACAGGCGAGTTTGATTAGAACGACTAAGAGGAGTGAAGCGAGATATAGATATATCTTTAACCCTCTAGAGTTTTGTTTATGTGATAAGGTGAGTATACCTTAAGTGTTATGTTCTGATAGCAGTGTGTTAGTTGTGATTAGAAATCTTGGTTAGTTAACCGAGTAAGATTTTGGGGGGATAGATAAGGTGTAAGCCTTAGAATGTTTTACGTAAAGACCTTAGAGGTAAGGCCATCTCAAGTAAAGGTGTAGTGTTATGTTTGATCCTTATAAGAGTGCATAGTGCACGTGAGCTACGTTTGTGGGATAAGTCCCTGAGTAGTGTGAAATGAAAGAGGGTAGTTGAGCTATGAAGACCGCTAGGTTTTCGTAACGTGATTAGTGAGAGTTTTCCTTCGGGGAACTAGTGTTGTGCTCGTTGACGGGTCGGATTGAGGCCATGATGCGGGTCAACCCGCGGCCTGTTTGGTGGTGGGGTCAGTTTGTGGTGGTCCCGCCTTGTGGTAGGGTCACGAGGGTGTTAGGCCCAAGTTTAGTTAACCAGCGTACGAGTTCGTGGATGCGTTCGACCAGTGGTCGGGCCGATGAGGGCAGCCCATCGTGTCCTTCGGTCAGGACCGTTTACTCGGCTGTGTTGTTTTATCAGAAAGGTTGTAAGGCTGCACGGGGTGCCTACCTTCACCTTATGGCAGACAGTGGAGCCCAGGTTACGGCTGTTTTTGTTTCTGGAAGTTTTGCCAAGCATGTGTTAAGAACTCAGGTGAGTCTCAGAATCGCATTCGCCCTCGGGCCAGTGTTTGGATTTCAGGGATAGTCGTGGGGGATTGTTGTCTCCTGGGGAGGAAGTGTTTAAGCTACCATTTCAGTGTTCGGATATCGCTTTGTGAAGCCTTGTAGGGGCGGAAGTGTAAATTGCCGGTCGATTGGTTCGATGTTGGCAAGGTTCAGTTAGTTGGTTCAGGCTTGTTCCAGCAGACTGTGGATAGTGCGAAGCTTGTCTAGAAGAAGTTCTGGCAGCTCAGAGGAATTGTGCGGATAATCGGCGACGACGCTTAGAGTTCAGGTTGACGGTCGGTCTTCTTGAAGGTACCACCCCGGGTTGGGTGTGACGAGTTTGGAATACAGAGGGGACTTAGCCCGAGTTACTTTGGGCCCTTTTGAGTTCATGTGAAGAATAGGCCAGGTTGCCTATATGTTAGCATTTGCCGTCCGACTTAGGAGGTCAGACGTCCGTCTTTCGTATTGTTATGATCGGAAAAGTATCGAGATCCATCCGCAGTGTTCCCACTTAATGATGACCACGTTAGAGATAGTAGCCCGAGTTTTGGAACCGAAGCGTATCGAGAATGTGGTAAGAGTTCGAGTGTCGACATCCTCGGGATCGCGGCCGGTACCATTTGTTGGGTCGTCGGAGCAAGGCTCGCGACAAAGTGACAAAGTGGTATCTCGGACGAGTAAAGAGAGAAGTGAGCATGTATGGCGGCATTGATGTGATCATTTCTTTTGTAAAGAGAAGGTCACGAAGGAAGTATATTTTAGACCCCGGTGAGAAGTGTTTGTGGTTATGTTAGAGGTGTTTCCTCGTGGACTTGGATGGAGGTATTTTGCTTGGGTGTTTCCGTGGCCAGATGTGGCAGGTTTGTTTTCATAAGTATAGTAGTGAAGACTATACTGGCGACGCTTGTTTTGAGACTTAGAAGGAACATTCGGACGAATGTTTCTAAGGAGGAGAATGTTATACCGTATTTCCAGTATATGCGTGGGGCGTCGTAGAAAATTTGAGTTTGTGCCTTAAAGTGCTTGGCCGAATTTTATTTGTGCATGACACCCGGTTAGAGTCGTTTTTAAACGCGTTTTCCACGACTTTCGTAGGGAATTTGGCTATGTCATTTTTAATTTTGCGGATTTTTAGAGACGTAACATTTTGGACCAACGAGAGGCGACACTTGGCACCTCTCATTAGTGGACCTTGGGGCGGTAAAGCTTGGGCGATTGGGGTTGATTTTTGTCAAGTAGTAGGTAGGATATTTTGTGTGCAAGTTGGCTAGGTACACATGCCCTAATCTTGGCCTTACACTTGCCTAGCACTGCTAAATCTTGGCCATTGGTTGGCCTTCACTTGACCTATAAATACCACTCCCTTTGATGAACTTCTTCATCCAAAATCTCTTAAGTCTTGAAAGCTTCTTCCTCCCCTTTGTGTAGTGTAGTGGCGAGAGCCTCCTCCCCTTGGCGAGAGCCCTTCCCCTCCTAGTAGTGTGGCGTGGGGTACCCCACAGCCTAGTTGCTTCGTATAATACCCTCTCTTGGTAGAAATACTCTCAAAGTATTGTTATAATGCCCAAATTACCTTAGCCATATACCTTGTAGTATTCTAAGGTTATACCTATACAAAAGCCCAGAAATACTATTATACTTCCCGTCAGTCTCAAAACCGAAACCCTAGGAAAATCTCCATGGTTAGTTGGAGTAGTAAGTAGAAGTTGGTTAGAACTTCTAAGGGTTGTTTGGAGCGGGTTGAGCGCGCGGAGTTGAGCTAAGCGATTGCCCAGGATCGACTTTATACTTGGATAATTATGGGCTTATCGAGGTAATTATCTTGTCCTCTATTGTAATTGGAAATTACATGATTTCTTGAATATATAGTTGAAGTATCCTATATATAGAACTGAGCGTAGTTATCGGCAATGTCTTTTGACTTAAGCCTGAATTTAAAGAAGAATACTGAACTGTAATTACATAGGGTTGTATTACAGTAGACTTGTGTAGTAGTGCAGTGGAGTAGAATTGTACAGTTAGGGTTAGATCATAACCCCTGGTTGGCTTGATGGCGGCCTCGATAAAGGAGGAGATTTCTGCTGTTGCGGAGGGGAGAGTCTTTGCGATTTTTCGTAGAATGTTCTGAAGGATCTAAACACTAATAAAGCGCTGGTGGCCTTATAGGTTGAAGTACTACGTGTGGCGCGATCTACTTGGCTAAGGAGTAGCCGGCGGTTGGAAGTACTTGGGCGTTTTGCTATTAGTCGATACTGTCGCGAGGTATGTGAACCTCTTCCTATCTCTTCTAGCATGATATGTGTGAAATATGTAGTACGGTGAGCGTCATGTCTTTGAACGTATTTGATTGGTGTAAAACATAAAGTGTTATAACGGCTTTATGGGAATTTAGTTATAACTTGTATGTTGGTAAGAAAATACATGTGGTTTTAAAAGGTAATCGATTTGAACTATAAGCGGCTTGTTATGTGTTAATAAAGAACTTGAAGTATTTCAAAAGATTTTGAATCATTTTGAAAGAAGAAGTAATATTTGGTTTTTTTGAAAACTTAAGAGTTATACTAGCTTTATGGGAAGTTAGGTATAACGGCTTAAGAATGTTTCTTGATTTGGAAGTCAGAATGTGTATCGACAAACCACTGCAGCGTTAATAAAAGGAAATGTTTTGAATAATTAAGTATTATTAAAACCAGTAGAAATTTCCATCTGCATAGAAGCTAAGATGAGACAAAATGATATTTCCTAGATCATGGTCTTTGTAATAAGATTGTAATAAACAAGAATATCCTACTCATATAAGGCTTGGGTTTCTCAGTTGTTTAAAGGAGAATTATATTCTTAAATGAATAAGACTATGAACTCCGAAACCTTTCAAAAAAATGAGAAACTGGAACATTGGAAATTAGGCAAACTTGAACATTGGAAAAGAATGTTGCTACTTGATTTTACAAGGAGAAGTAATTGATTTACTTTAAAAAGATAATCACTCTATTTTTCATATACTATGGGTATTGCGAAGTAACGTATCTTTTAAAGAGTTAATGTATGAAGTACTTTGGGGATAAAAACCCGATCTTGTTAATCATATAGTAGAAAGTACCTTGTGTGAACAACTTGATTGTATTGGTTTGTAATAGCCTTGTAATATTTTCTTGATTGCTTTGATAAGTAAACGTGTTAGGATGCTACGTGTGTTAGTATCTTGTGATGTTTGTGTAAAGGGGTTTCCCTTGATTGTGCTTATTAACTATCAGTCGTTATGATAGTATTGTGGCATTCATCTCTTGAGATGATTCCGGGGGTTAAGCTGCCCTCCGATGCGGGGTAGACTCAGGCGGTCTGGGACCATGATTCGAGAATACCTCATGCGGGTCCTGGGGCCTATGCGGAGCTACGAGAGTTCCGTGTTAGCGTCGTCCTTTATGGGCACGCGGTCGCAGGGCCATGCGGACTCGGAAGTCGGGGCGATGCCGGGAGTAGCTACCCTCGATGCGGGAATACCTCACGGGCCGATGAGATTGGCCTATCGCGGAGTGCGGGGTTCGAGGTTAGACGCGTACATTAATCTGCGGGCAAGTGGCGGCTTTGATCATGTAACGGTCTAGACAGATCTTATGATACAGTTCATGACCTTGTTGGTACTGTGGGTTTTTAGTAGTCGGCTATGCCTTCGTACTTACCCCGTACAGTTTTATTATGACACAGGTGGGACCTGGTGTTCATGTGTACTCCTTGGTGTTGTTATATCATAGAATGCCGACAGTGAGGAAGGTATTCCACGGACATGATTGATGTTGTGGGCGTGAGACCCATTGTTATACTTAAGTGATGACTTGAGGCGTGAGTCACGACTTGACATCGCTTGTAAAGCTGTAGTTTGGTTATCATACTCTCTCGCTTTATACGATCGCTATGATTTCATTTACGATATGTATTTTGATTTCATACTACCATTTGTTATGCTGACCTCCTTGGGCGTTCATGCCGCAGTTGAGGTACACGATCGTTGATCCTAGCTCTCGTGGTCACGATTTGGCGTTTGGGAAGCTCCGTTTCTCGGAGGCTTATCGGTGGTATAGTCCCGCATCGTCGTAAGTGTTTACATTCGGGGTTTGGCGGAACCTGTCCGCCATTGTTGTCGTATCATTCTTAGAGGTGCAGTAATCTTGTTGTGGGCGGGGTTTGTAAAATGGATTAAACTGCTCATGTTGAAAAAGGTTGCTATTTATACATATATCTTGAAGGTAACCGTTTTGGTTAGCTTTGTCTTATTTCACCTGTCTTATTACAATTGGTTTCATGTATTGTCTTTATGTTCCGATTACTCGATGTATGTCTACTTGGGTGCGGGGTAGGCACGATCACGGGCCGGTTCGGTCGTGGCGATGTTAGGCAGTTTAGTTAACCAACGCAAGTTCGTGGATGCGTTCGACGATGAGTCGGGCGATGGGTCACCGTCGTGTCTTTCGATCAAGACCGTTTACTCGTGAGAGGTTATGCGAGGCGTTGTATCGAGAAAGGTTGTAAGGCTGCAGGGTGCCTACCTTCACCTTATGACAGTGAAGCCGAGTTGTGGCTATTTTCGTTTCGAAAGTTTTACCAGCGGGGTTGGGAACTGGTGAGTCTCGAATCACGTTCGCCACCGGGCGATGTTTGGATTTCAGGGGTAGTAGCAAGGATTGTTGTCTCCTGTTGAAGGAGTGTTTTAAGCTACCGTTTCAGTGTTCGGATGTCGCCTTATGAAGCCTTGTAGGGGCGGAAGTGTAAGTTGCCGGTCGATTGGTTCGACGTTGGCAAGGTTCAGATAGTTGGTTCATACGTGTTCAGCAGGATGTGGATAGGGTGAAGCTTATCCAGAAGAGGTTTTGGCGGCTCGGAGGAATCGTGCGGATTATCGACGACGCCAGAGTTCGAGTTGGCGGTCGGTCTTCGAAGGTACCACCCCGGATAGGGTGTAAGAGGGAACTTAGCCCGAGTTACGTTGGGCCTTTTGAGTTCATGTGAGGGATAGGCCAGGTTGCCTATATGTTAGCATTTGCCGTCCGATTTAGGAGGCAGTACGTCCGGTCTTTCGTATTGTTATGTTCGGGAAAGTATCGGAGATCCATCCAGAGTGTTCCCAGTTAATGATGACCACGTTAGGGATAGTAACCCCGAGTTTTGGAACCGAATCGATGTCGAGAATGTGGTAAGAGTTCGAGTGTACGACATCCTCAGGGATCGCATGCAGTGGTACCATTTGTTGGGTCGCCTGAGAAGGTTAATGCCTCAGGCAAAGTGACAAAGTGGTATCTACGACGAGTAAAGAGAGAAGCGAGCATGTATGGCGAGCATAGATGTGATCATTTCTCTTGTAAAGAGAAGGTGCGAAGGAAGTATATTTTAGACCCCGGTGAGAAGTGTTTTGTGGTGATGTTAGAGGTGTTTCCTCGTGGACTTGGATGTAAGTATTTGCGCGGGTGTTTCTGTGGCCAGGTGTGGCAGGAAATTGTTCTCGTTAATATAGTAGTGAAGACTATACTGGCGCATGTTTGTTTTGAGGCTTAGAAGGAACATTCGGGACGAATGTTTCTAAGGAGGGGAGAATGTTATACCCCGTATTTCCAGGGTATGTACGTGAGGACGTACGTAGAAATTTGAGCCTTAAAGTTAGGCAAGGTTCGAAATTGTACATAACTACCAAAAGGAGTCGTTTTTCGACGAAACGTTTCCACAGCTTTCGTAGGGAAAATTCCGGCTATGTCAATAATTATTTTTGCGGATTTTTCCGAGAGACGTAACATTTTGGACCAACGGGGGGGTGACATGTGTCACCCTCACATTGGAAGAGGTTGGACGGCAAAGGCAAGTCAAGGGCACGTTTTTTGTGCCTTGGGTTAGGTAGGATATTTGTGCAAGTTGGTGTGGTAGATGGATAAGGTCCACATGGTTGAAATCTAGCCCTACACTTGCACCACACTTGTCTTCATCTTGGCCATTGGTTGGCCTTTGGTTAGCCTATAAATACCCCTCTAAGTTGAAGACTTTCTTCATCCTAAATTGAGCAATCTTTCTAAGTCTCAAATACTCCCTCCCTCTTGTTTGTAGATCGTCCAAAGAGTTCCCACTCCCAGGTGAGCCTTGGCCGAGAGCCACCCCCTCCCCCCTTTGTGGTGTCTAGCCGTGGGGTACCCCCCCCCCCTAGCCGAGTTGTCTCGTATAAATACCCCCCTTTTGTGGTATAGAAATACTCTCCAAGTATTGTTATAATGCCCAAATACCTTGGCCCAAATACCTTGTAGGATTCCCAAGGTTATACTTACAAAAGCCAGAAAATACTATTATACTTTCCGATCCTACAAAACCAAACCTAAGGAAAATCTCCATAGTTAGTTGGAGTAGTATGTAGAAGTTGGTTAGAACTTCTAAGGGTGGTTTGGAGCGGGTTGGAGCGCACGGAGTTGGAGCTAAACCTTGCTCAGGAGCAACATTAAACTCGGATAATTATGGGCTTATCGAGGTAATTATCTTGTCCCCCTATTGTAATTGGAAATTACATGTTGTTGGAATATATAGTTGAAGTATACTATATATAGAACTGAACATAGCTTTGTGGCAATGTCTTTGGACTTAAGCTGAATTTAAAGAAGAGAAGCGAATCGTAATTACGTGGGGTGTATTCTGAAGAAACTTGTGTAGTTTGTGGGTAGGAAGAAGTGCCCAATTTACCGTAGAACCTTGCATCTAGATTTATTCTTACGAGTAGTCTAGACTTTGATAGACTTGTATAACTGTATAGGTTGAATGTTCTGCGAGTAGCGTGCTACTTGAGAAGGTGGACCAGGCTAGCCGGGTTATAGCCGTGGAGCGATTTGCTTTTAGTCGATAATCGTCGCGAGGTATGTGAACCTCTTCCTATCTCTTCTAGCATGATATGTGTATAACTATGTAGTACGGTAGACGTACGTGTGTAATTGAACGTAGTTGTATGGCAATGTCTTTTGACTTAAGCCCGAATAATAATAATCTTGAAGTAGTTCAAGAGAATTAAGAACTGTTTTTAAAAGAAGAGCAATACTTGGTTTTAAAAGCTTAAGAGTTATACTAGCTTTATGGGAAGTTAGGTATAACGGCTTAAGAGTGATAAAACAAATGATTTATTTATTTTAGAAGTTAAGAGACTTGATCTTGTAAGATAAGAGGCTTAACTTAAATAAATGAATTTTGTGTGAAACCTCATTCGTGAGTAATGAGTACTTGATTTTAAAAAGGGATAATGTTTCTTGATTTGAAATCGAATGTGTATCGACAAACCAACTGCAGCGTTAATAAAGGGAAATGTTTTGATTAATGAAGTATTAATAAAACCAGTAGAAACTTCCATCTGCATAGAAGCTAAGATGAGACAAAATGATATTTCCTAGATCATGGCTGCTGTAATAAGATTGTTATAAATAAGAATATCCTACTCACATATAAGGCTTATGTTTCTTAGATGGTTTAAAAGAGAATTATATTCTTAAATGAATAAGGCTATGAACTACGAAACCTTTCTAAAATAAGAAACGTGAACATTTGAAATTAGGCAAACTTGGACGTTTGGAAAATAATGTTGTTACTTGATTTTACAAAGGTAAGTATTTTGGTTTACTTAAAAAGATAATCACTCTATTTTCATATACTACGGGTATTGTGTGACTTAGGTGAAAGAAACAGATCTTTTAAAGATTTAATGTATGAAGTACTTTGGGGATAGATACCCGATCTTGTTAGTAGAAAGTACCTTGTGTGAATAACTTGATTGTATTGGTTTGTGATAGCCTTGTAATACTTTCTTGTTGATTTGATAAGTAAACATGTTAGGACGCTACGTGTGTTAGTATCTTGTGATTGTTATGTAAGGGGGTCACTCTTGTTGTGCTTACGTTATTAAACGTTAAGCCCGTTGTACTGTTAGTATATCACATACCCCCTTGACTTATTATACCGAGGTCTTGCCACGCGATCTTGGTCTATACGGCTACGCGGTCTCTAAGACTATGCGAGCGGCGGTATGCTCGAGATTGATCATTCGGGTGTTTAGCCTGATCACGGGGATGCCTATCATGCGGTCTTTGAGGACTATGCGGTCTTTGAGGACTATGCGGTGCGGGAGCCTGAGCGGATCCGGGGTTAAGCGCCCCGTCGCGGTATACCTCAGGTGATGCAGGACCATGATTCGAGAATACCTCATGCGGTGCATGGGTGACCTATGCGAGTGCGGTAGTTCGAGGATAGACGCGCATTGATATTGCGGGCGAGTGGTCACCGATCATGTAGTGCGGTCTAGAAAGACCTCGTGATCTGATTTATGACATTTTTATCGTGGGTCTTAGTAGTCGGCTATGCCTTCGTACTTACCGTGCGGTTCTATTGTGATGACTTTGAGGCGTGAGTCACGACTTAACATATCGCTTATTTATTGTGAGCGTAGTTTGGTTATCATACATGTCTCTGCTTTATATAGACTACTATGATTTCATTTCTGATTTATTTTGATTTCACATACTAAATTTTTGTCTCGACCTCCTTGAAGTGCGTTCATCTGCGCGAGTAAAGGTACACCAGTCGTTGATCCTCGCTCTTAGGGTCACCGTTCAGCGTTTGGGAAAGCTCCGTTTCTCCGGAGGCTTATCGTGGTATAGTCCCTTGTTGTTGTAGGTGCTTACATTCGAGGTATGGCGGCCACTGTCCGTCGTTGTTGTCATATCATTCATAAGTGCATGTAATCTTGTTGTGGCAGGGTTTGTAAAAAGGATTAAACTGTTCATTTGTAAGAGTTGTTATTTATATATATGCCGAAAGGCAAGTTTTCCTCAGATTATTGTTTCGTACTTCATTGGTTTCATGTATGTGTTTTATATTCCGCTGATTACTCTGATGTATGACTACTTGGGTGCCCCGGTAAGGCACCAGTCACGGGCCCCGGAATGGGTCGTGACAGGAAGAATGTTATACCCCGTAGTTCCAGGGTATGTATGCGAGGACATACGTGCGAGAATACGACAGAAATATTGGAAAGAAAGGAAGATGTGATTTTTCGACGGAAAAGTTTCCGGTTTTTGTGAAGAAAAAGGTTCGTTAATGGGAATTGGATTCCCAGATTTGGTATTTGGACTTCTTGGATTATATTAGAATTTTGGGATTTTATTTTCAGAAATGGTCACGTGGGACCCACGGGAGAAATTTACGGTTTTGTGGGGCCCACTTTGTTTTTGAGGTTTCCGGTATTTTGGATATTTTCGGAAGACGAAATATTTTGGACGAATCGGGGGGCGACACGTGTCACCCCCATGTGGCACACTTGGCCGAAATTGGTGGGACAAGTGGCTAGCCACTTGTCCCCTTGGCCGAAATGGCCCCTACACTTGGCACCATTTTCGTTGGCCATGTGGTGTGGTGGGACCCATACACACATGGCCCAATCTTGACCATACATTTACCTTGATCTTGGCCCTTGAATCCTCTATATAAACCCCCTTAAGTTGAAGAGTAATTCATCCCTCACTTAAGTCTTCCAAGGCTAAAATTATTCCCTTCCCTTTGAGGTGTTTTCGTCCCTCCCCCCACTTGTGTAGAAAAATACTTGGAGTATTATTGTATAATCCCAAATACCTTGGCCTAGTATCCCTAGTAGTATTCCAAAGTTGTTTTAATACTAGGAGTCCGGAAATACTATTTTATTCCAATAGTCGCAAAACGAAACCCTAGAAAAATCTTCCTAACTTGGTGGAAATATTTAGAGAAGTTGTTTAGAAACTTCTAAGGGTCGCTTGGAACGGGTTGGAGCGTAAGGAATTGGAGCTAAACGTTGCTCAGGATCGACTTATAAACTTGGATAATTTTGGGCTTATCGAGGTAATGATCTATGTCCCCCTATTGTAATTGGATATTACATGTTGTAGTAGTTATACTTGAGTATATTATTGGAAGGATGTTTATAAAGTTGATTGTATTTACATTGGGTGCACTTACGATGAGACTTGTGTAGTTTTATTGTGAGCGAGAATTGAACACGTCAGGTTAGGCGTGTAATCCTCAGGAGTTGTTGGCACAGTAGCGGGCTGGATAGGAGGAGATTTATGTGATAGCGGGGAGGTCTGCGAATTTTACGTAGAATAAGGAATCTTGTGTTTAGAATGTTCTACGAAGAGAGCTAGAAGTTGATATATATATTGTGGTTGTTATAGGTGGATCTTTCTACGCGCGGCATACTTGACTTGGCTTGTGGATTAAGCCGAAGAGGTATGTGATTCTTCCTATACTCTTGAGCATGATTGTTGTGAACTATATAGTACGGTAGACGTACATGTGTGAAATGAGTTTCGTTTGTTTTAAACATAAAGTGTTATAATGGCTTTATGGGAAGTTAGTTATAACGACTTTATGAAAATAAAAGAAAGATTTGATTTTGAAAGTTAAGAGACTTGATCTTGAAAGATAAGAGACTTGACTTATAATCGACTTGTTTTCGGAAAAGGAGAAGTAACTTGATTTAAGTATAGGTTACTTGTTTTGGAAAGAGTAAGTTATTTGGGTTTTAAAGAGTATACTTGATGTTGTTTAAAAGAAAAGCACTTGGTTTTAAAAGTATAGAGTACTTGATTTTAAAAATCTTATAAAGATTTTCGGAAGGGTAGTAATTTGGTTTGAAAGGAAAACGTGTTTTTAATACTACGAGTATTAGTATCATGTGGCTTTTACGTAAAAAGAGGTCTTTTCGAAAGAATGAAAGTATGTAGTATTTTGGGTTTGAAACCCGGATTGTTGATTAAAATGAATGTATGTTGAACTTGCATATGCTTGTCGTGATAGTCTTTGATGTGCAAGTGTTTTGTTGATGTGCTGCCGTGACTCTCTGGGAGGGCCGGTTATCTGATTGATTGTTGGACATACTGACGAGTTGGATTTTCCACGAGTATGCGTCCACTTTGAGTATCATCTTGTTATTCCTTTGGACATGCTGACGCGATGGATGTTCCACGGGCATGCGTCCAGTAGGATGGTTTCATGGTCATGACTTCCGAGGTGAGATGCCGGGGCATGCGGTCATTGTGAGGTTCAGGTTGTTAGTCCATGGACCGCTAATCCATGAAGCTTGCCGCGGTGACGAACAATCACGGGCTTGATTTGTACATGTGGTTCTGAGCACTTTAGATACTTGTCTGGTCATTTCTCGTGTATCGGCATTTCTTGGTAGATAGCTTGAGATACTTGCCTCGGTCATATCTCGTGAGACGGTTGGCTAGAATGCGTTAGCTTTGGTACTTGCCTCGGCGGTTCGTGGCTAGCTTTTGGATCAGTAATTAGCTTGTACCTTGCCCGTGAAGTTTTATGACTAGCTTTGGAGGCGGTATAGGCGATTCTACTTGGCCCGTCGGTTTGACGACGCAGCGAGGATCTAGTGTTGAGTTCACATATGGGTGTTGTTTTACATCATGTACTGCCGGCAGTGAGGAATGAGTTCCACGGGCATGAGTGATATTATGGGCGTGAGACCCATAGTTATGTGTGAGTGATTATTCTGGGGATATGCTGTTATACCCCGTATTTCCAGAGTATGTACGTAAGGACGTACGTAGAAAATTTTGAAGTTTAAAGTGGCTTGGCCGAATTATTTTTGTTCACAACACCCGTTTAGAGTCGTTTTTCGATGAAACGTTTCCACAGCTTTCGTAGGGTAAATTACGGCTATGTCATTTTTATTTTTTGCGGATTTTTCCGAGTGTGGAACATTTTGGACCAACGAGAGGCGACACTTGTCACCCTCTCATTGGAGCACGTTAATGGGCGGTTGGCTTGGGCGAAATGGTGACTATTTTGTCAAGTAGTAGGTAGGATATTTTGTGGTAGATAGATAAGGTGCACTTGGCAAGATCTTGGCCTACACTTGCCTTGCACTTGGCAAGATCTTGGCCGTTGGTTGGCCTTTGCTAGACCTATAAATACCCACTCTTTGATGACTTCTTCATCCATTCCTAAAATATTTCTAAGTGTTAAATCCTCCTCCCTCCTTGTGTTGAGTTCGGTGAGAGCCTCCTCCTCTTGGCGAGAGCCCTCCACTCCTTGGGGTGCTAGCCGTGGGGTACCCCAGCCTAGTTGTTTTCGTATAATACCCCCTCTTGGTAGAAATACTCTCAAAGTATTGTTATAATGCCCAATTACCTTAGCCAGTATACCTTGTAGTATTCTAAGGTTATACCTATACAAAAAGCCAGTTATACTATCATACTTCCCGTCAGTCCGAAACCACGAGGAAAATCTCCATAGTTAGTTGGAGTAATTAGTAGAAGTTGGTTAGAACTTCTAAGGGTTGTTTGGAGGCGGGTTCGGAGCGCCTTGAGTAGGAGCTAAACCTTGCTCGGGATCGACATTTAAACTCGGATAATTATGGGCTTATCGAGGTAAATATCTTGTCCTCTATTGTAATTGGAAATTACATGATTGTTAGACTATATAGTTGAAGTATACTATATATAGAACTGAACGTTGTTGTCGTGATGTCTTTTGACTTAAGCTGAATATAAGAAACCTTTTGAAAGAAGAATCTTGTTGTATTTACATAGGGTGTATTACTGATGAACTTGTGTAGCTTTTACGTGAGGTAGAATTGTGCGTCCGGATTAGACGTATAACCCCACTGGTTGGCTTGGTAGCGGCCGATAGAGGAGGAGATTTACGCTGTTGCGGGGAAGTCTTCCGAATTTTACGTAGAATGTTCTACGATTAGACCTAAATGTTAATAAGCGCCTTGTGGCCTTATAGGTTGAAGTACTACGTGTGGCGCGATCTACTTGGCTTAGGAGTAGCCGCGGTTGGAAGTACTTGAGCGTTTTGCTATTAGTCGATACTCGTCGCGAGGTATGTGAACCTCTTCCTATCTCTTCTAGCATGATGTGTGTGTAACTATGTAGTACGGTGAGCGTCGTGTGTTAAATGTATTTGATTGGTCTAAAACATAAAGTGTTATAACGGCTTTATGGGAAGTTGGTTATAATGACTTTATGTAGGTAAAAAATACTTGTGGTTTTAAAAGGTTTCGATTTGGTATGGTTTGGTTATGTGATAATAAAGAACTTGAAGTATTTCAAAGGATTTTGAATCATTTTGAAGAATAATACTTGGTTGCTTTTGAAAACTTAAGAGTTATACTAGCTTTATGGGAAGTTAGGTATAACGGCTTAAGAATGTTTCTTGATTTGAAATCGAGAATGTGTATCGACAAACCATCTGCGGCGTTAATAACGAAATGTTTTGTGATTAAGTATTATTAAAACCAAGAGAAACTTCCATCTGCATAGAAGCTAAGATGAGACAAAATGATATTTCTAGATCATGGTTCTTTGTAATAAGATTTTTATAAACAAGAATATCCTACTCATATAAGGCTTATGTTTCTCGGATGGTTTAAAAGAGAATGATATTCTTAAGTGATTAATACTATGAACTACGAAACCCTTTCGAAAAATGAGAAACTTGAACATTGGAAAAGAATGTTGCTACTTGATTTTACAAAGAGAAGTAATTGATTTACTTTAAAAAGATAGTAACTCTATTTTTATACCACGGGTATTGTGTGACATTGTGAAAGTAACGTATCTTTTAAAGAGTTAATGTATGAAGTACTTTGGGGATAAAACCCCGAACTTGTTGGCATATAGTAGAAAGTACCTTGTGTGTATAACTTGATTGTGTTGGTTTGTGATAGCCTTGTAATACTTTCTTGTTGATTGATAAGTAAACATGCTAGGATGCTACGTGTGTTAGTATCTTGTGATGTTAGTGTAAAGGGGTTTTCCCCTCGACTGCGCTTAAAGTTGTTTGACTATCAGCCGTTATGTTGGTATTGTACCACTCACCTTGACTTGTTTAGGAGGTTGTCGCCTCCGACGCGGTAGACTCAGCGATGCAGGACCATGAATCCAGAATACCTCAAGCGGGTACAGGGGATCCATGCCGAACTACGGGAGATCCAGGATCGTTTGCGGCCCTTGTGTTCAGGCGGTCTTTGTGGCTACGCGGATGCGAGTCGGGGCGATCTTAGGGAGTAGCTACCCTCGATGCGAGGAATACCTCATGCGGGCCTATGAGGTTGGCCTATCGAGTCAGCGGAGAGTTCGGGGCTAGGCAGCGCGCACATTTGATACTGCAGGCGAGTGACCAGCTTTGATCATGTGACGGTCTAGACAGATATCATGACACAGTTTATGACCTTGCTAGTACTGTGGGTGTTAGTAGTCGGCTATGCCTTCGTACTTACCCTGTACTGTTTTATTAGGACACAGGTGGGACCTGGTGTTCATGTGTATTCCTTGGTGCTTTTATATCATAAACTGTCGGCAGTGAGGAAGGTATTCCACGGGCATGATTGATGTTATGGGCGTGAGACCCATAGTTATACTTGAGTGATGACTTTGAGGGCGTGAGTCCCTAACTTGACATGACTGTTTATTTATTGTGAACTGTAGTTTGGTTACCATACATGTCTCCTGTTTCATATATCGCTATGATTTCATTCTGATATTTTAAACTACATACTTGGTACTGTTATCGACCTCCTTGGCTGCGTTCATGCCGCAGGTTGAGGTACACCAGTCGTTGATCCTCGCTCTTAGGGTCACAGTTCAGCGTATTGGGAAGCTCCGTTTCTCCGGAGGCTTATCTTGGTATAGTCCCCGTTGTTATAGGTGCTACATTCGAGGTATGACGGGGCCTGTCCGTCGTTGTTGTCATATCATTCGTAAGTGCATGAAATCTTGTTGTGGGCGGGGTTTGTAAAAGGATTTAGCGCTCATGTTGAAAAAATTTGTTTATATATATGCGAAAGGCAAGTTTTTCTCAGTTATTGTTTCATATTTCATAATATGTCTTGTATCGTTTATGTTCGTGATTACTCGATGTTGTATCACTAGGGTGCGGGGTAAGGCACGATCACGGGCGGAATCGGTCGTGACAAAAGTGGTATCGAAGCGATTAATCCTCGGAAAGTGTCTGAGCCGTATCGATGGATTCTTGATTATCGGTGTGTTGTGCACCACACCAATAATCAGGAGGCTATAGGATATTTAGGATTGGTTTCCATTCTTCTCATTCTGAGATCGTGCCTTAGAGCTGTGTGATAAGTGGGACCCCTCTAACGTATTTCTTTCCCTTATCGTTATGCCTCCGCGTAGGGCAAACCCGCCCGGGAGGCAAGCGGCGGAGCCGCAAGTAGAGTTGGAGGTTGCGAGGGCACAGCCCAATCATTACCTAGGGTAGTGCTTGTTCGGGGATTTCTGCGACGCCACTAGCTTGAGTTTAGCTGCGGCGGCGATTCCTCTGCGCCATGATATTTGAACGCCGGTCCACGGCCAGGAGCGAGAATATAGATTGCCAGGCGACCACATTACTAGCTATGGATTTGGCTACCGGAGAGTATACCGATGTCTGCGAGTCTTGATGACTATCTAAGAGAGGGTTGTGCGAAAGTAATTCTTGATTAGGCTTGAGCATGGCGGTGGGCGGTCTTGTCGCGCAGCCAAGAAACGTAGAGATCGACGGGTTAACGAAGGGCGAGCGTAAGAGGGCGAGCAGCGAGGTCCTGTGTTATACCGTATTTCGCAGTATATGCGTGGGGCGACGTAGAAAATTTGAACTTGTGATTTAGGCTTGGCGAATTCTTTTGTTCACAACACGGTTAGAGTCGTTTTTAGTGAAACGTTTTCCACGACTTTCGTAGGGAATTTGGCTATGTCATTTTTAATTTTTGCGGATTTTTCAGAGGCGAAACATTTGGACCAACAAGAGGCGACACTTGTCACCTCTCTCATTGGAACACCTTAGGCGGTAAAGGAGTTGGCGAATGGCCATTGTTTGGTCAAGGGTTGGTAGGATATTTTGGTGGTAGATGGATAAGGTGCACTTGGCAAGATCTTGGCCTACACTTGCCTTGCACTTGGCAAGATCTTGGCCTACACTTGCCTTGCACTTGCAAGATCTTGGCCATTGGTTGGCCTTTGCTAGACCTATAAATACCCCCTGGAAGACTTCTTCATCCATTCCTAAAATTTCCTAAGTGTTAAATCCTCCCCTTTTGTAGTGTAGTTCTCGTCCCTCCCTTGTGAGGCCTCTTGGCGAGAGTACCCCACTAGTGCGGTAGGCGGGGGTATACACCCCCCCCTTGTGGTGTTGTCTCGTATATATACCCCCCCTCGTGGTAGAAATACTCTCAAAAGTATTGTTATAATGCCCAAATTACCTTAGCCGTATACCTTGTAGTATTCTAAGGTTATACCTATACGAAAAGCCCAGAAATACTATTATACTTCCCGTCAGTCACAAAACCGAAACCCTAGGAAAATCTCCATAGTCCGTTGGAGTATTGAGTAGAATTTGGTTAGAACTTCTAAGGGTGGTTTAGAGCGGGTTGGAGCGCTCGGAGTTGGAGCTAAACGTTGCCCAGGATCGATATTTTAAGTTGGATAATTATGGGCTTATCGAGGTAATTATCTTGTCCCTCTATTGTAATCGGAAATTACATGATGTTAGAATATATAGTTGAAGTATACTATATATAGTACTGAACTTAATGTTGTGGCAATGTCCTTGGACTTAAGCCTGAATTTAAAGTTAAGAACCGAATCAGTAATTACATAGGGTGTATTCTGATGAGACTTGTGTAGTTTGGGTAGGGAAGAGTGCCCAATTTCCCGTAGGATCTTGCATCTAGATTTATTCTACCGAGTAGTCTAGACTTTGATAGACTTGTGTAACCTGTATAGGTTGAATGTTCTGCAAGTAGCATGTGCTACTTAAGAAGGTGAACCAGGCTAGCCGGGTTATAGCCGTGGAGCGATTTGCTAATAGTCGATAATCGTCGCGAGGTATGTGAACCTCTTCCTATCTCTTCTAGCATGATGTGTGTATAACTATGTATTACGGTAGACGTACGTGTGTTACTTGAACGTAGTTGTACGGCAATGTCTTTTGACTTAAGCCCGAATAATAATAATCTTGAAGTAGTTCAAGAGAATTAAGAACTGTTTTTAAAAGAAGAGTAATACTTGGTTTTAAAAGCTTAAGAGTTATACTAGCTTTATGGGAAGTTAGGTATAACGGCTTAAGAGAGATAAAACGAATGATTTATTTATTTTAGAAGTTAAGAGACTTGATCTTGTAAGATAAGAGACTTAACTTAAATGAATTATATGAATTTTGTGTGAAACCTCATTCGTGAGTAATGAGTACTTGATTTTTAAAAGGGATAATGTTTCTTCGATTTGGAAATCGTAAATGTGTATCGACAAACCACTGCAGCGTTAATAAAGGAAAATGTATTGAATAATTAAGTATTATTAAAACTAGTAGAAACTTCCATCTGCATAGAAGCTAAGATGAGACAAAATGATATTTCCTAGATCATGGCTGCTGTAATAAGATTGTTATAAACAAGAATATCCTACTCACATATAAGGCTTATGTTTCTCCGATTGTTTAAAAGAGAATTATATTCTTAAATGAATAAGACTATGAACTACGAAACCTTTCTAAAATAAGAAACGTGAACATTTGAAATTAGGCAAACTTGGACGTTTGGAAAATAATGTTGTTACTTGATTTTACAAAGGTAAGAGTTTTGGTTTTCTTAAAAGACAGTCACTCTATTTTATACTACGGGTATTGTGTGACTTATGTGAAAAAGCAGATCTTTTAAAGATTTAATGTGTGAAGTACTTTGGGGTAGATACAACTTGTTAATAGAAGGTACCTTGTGTGAATAACTTGATTGTATTGGTTTGTGATAGCCTTGTAATACTTTCTTGTTGATTTGATAAGTAAACATGTTAGGATGCTACGTGTGTTAGTATCTTGTGATGTTAGTGTAAAGGGGTTTCCTCGATCGCGCTTAAAGTTGTTTGACTATCAGTTATGTTGGTATTGTACCACTCACCTTGACTTGTGTCGGAGGTTAAGCCGCCCTCCGTCTGGGGTAGACTCGGTGATGCAGGACCATGATTCGAGAATACCTCATGCGGTCGAGGATCCATGCGGAACTACGGGAGTTCCGAGTTAGTTTACGGCCCTTGTGGTCACGCGGTCCTTGTGGCCATGCGGATGCGAGTCGGGGCGATGCCGGGAGTAGCTACCTCGATGCAGGTTATACCTCATGCGGGCCTATGAGGTTGGCCTATGCGAGTCGCGGAGAGTTCCAGGCTAGACGCGCACATTTGATCTGCGGGCGAGTGACCGCTTTTATCATGTGACGGTTTAGGCAGATATCATGACACGCTTTATGACCTTGTTGGTGCGTAGGTGTTAGTAGTCGGCTATGCCTTCGCACTTACCTGTCTTGTTTTATTAGGACACAGTGGGACTCGGTGTTCATGTGTATTCCTTGGTGCTTGTATATCATAAAGCTGCTGGCGGTGAGGAAGGTATTCCACGCACGATTGATGTTGTGGCGTGAGACCCATTGTTAAATTTGAGTGATGACTTGAGGCATGAGTCACGACTTGGCATGATCGCTATTTATGGTGAATCGTAGTTTGTTATCATACATGTCTCTGCATTGTATAGACTACTATGATTTCATTTACGATTTATTTTCGCCACATACTTGGTACTGTTATCGACTCCTCGGGCCGCGTTCATGCCGCAGTAAAGGTACACCGCCATCGATCCTCGCTCTTAGGGTCACAGTCATTGGGAAAGCCCGTTCTCCGAGGCTTATCGATGGTATAGTCCCTGTTGTTGTAGGTGTTTACATTCGTGGTATGGCGGCCCCGTCCCGCCATTGTTGTCGTATCATTTCTTAGAGGTGCGTAGTAATCTTGTTGTGGTTTGTAAAAAGGATTAAACTGCTCATGTTGAAAAAGTTGTTATTTATATATATGCCGAAAGGCAAGTTTTCTCGACATCGTTTGTACTTCATTTGTTTCATGTATGTGTTTTATGTTCATTGATTACTCGATGTTGTATCACTAGGGTGCCCGGTAAGGCACGATCACGGCCCCGAACAGTCGTGACAAAAGTGGTATCGAGCGATTAATCCTCGGAAAGTGTCTACGCATCGATCCAGAGTCTTGATTATCGGTGTGTTGTGCACCACACCAATAATCAGGAGGCTATAGGATATTTAGGGTTGGTTTCTATTCTTCTCACTCTGAGATCGTGCCTTAGAGCTGTGTTATAAGTTGAACCCTCTAACGTATTTCTTTCCCTTATCGTTATGCCTCCGCGTGCAGGCAAACCCGCCCAGAGGGCAAATGGCGGAGCCGCGAGTTAGTACGAGGGTCACGAGGGCGCGCCCAATCATTACCTAGGTAGTGCTTCATTCGGGATTTCTGCGACGCCACTAGCCCCGAAAGTTTAGCACGCGGCGGTTCCTCATCGCGCCATGATATTTGAACCTTCAGTTCCACGACCGGGAACAGAGAATATAGATTGCAAAGAGGCGACCCTGTTACTAACTATGGATTTGACTACCAGAGAGTATACCGATGTACCGCGAGTCTTGATGGCGATTTAAAAGAGGGTTGTGCAAGAGTAGTTCTTCAGTTAGGCTTGAGCATGGCCTGTGTACGAGCTTATACACAGCAGGTCGAGAAACGTAGAGATCGACGGGTTAACCAAGGACAGCGAAGAGGGCGAGCGGCGAAGGTCCTTTGGTAACTTCGAGGCGAGTCACCTCACCAGAGATTTGATTATGCACATCCACAATCTGAGTGGTCTTCCACGATTTCGGGGCGCTCGGGTACGCAGAGAGTGAGAACTCCGTGGCTTCCGTCATTGGCTTGACGACGCCATCCCGGGAATGTCGTCTTTTAGGTTGGTACTTGTTGTACTATGACCGCCGTGGTCCGTGTCGAAGAGTGTCCTTGTAGGAGGACTTAGCCTTGAGGATCGGTGGGTAGTTTGTCATCTCCCTCAGCTATTCGCACTACTACGAAGGTTTGATTAGAACGACTAGGGGAGTGAAGCAGTAGGTTCAGGCATATCTTTAACCCTCTAGAGTTTTGTTTATGTGATAAGGTGAGTATACCTTAAGTGCTATGTTCTGATAGCAGTATGTTAGTGGTGATTAGAAATCTTGGTTAGTTAACCAAGTAAGATTTGGGGGGATAGAGGTGTGAACCTTAGAGTTTTATTACGTAGAGACCTTAGAGGTAAGGTCATCTAGAGTAAAAGACGTATGGTTATGTTGATCCTTATCGGGTGCCTAGCGACGTGAGCTATGTTCGGATAGGTCCCTAGTAGTGTGGAATGAAAGAGGTAGTTGAGCTAAGAAGACCGCCAGGTTTTCGTAACGTGATTAGTGAGAGTTTTCCTTCGCGAGCTAGCATTTTGCGGCGTTGCGGTCGGGTTGAGGCCACGCGCGGGTCAACCCGCGGCATGTTTGGTGGTGGGTGCGGTTGTGGTGGTCCCACCTTGATGTGGTCACGAGGGTGTTAGGCCCAAGTTTAGTTGACCAAACAGACGAGTTCGGGGATGCGTTAGACCAGTGGTTGGGCCGATGGGGCAGCCCATCGAGATCTTCGGGCGGCACCGTTCAATCGGCAGTGTAGTTTTAACAGACAGGTTGTAAGGCTGCACGGGGTGCCTACCTTCACCTTATGGCGCATGGAGCCAGTGGCACGATCGCTTTTGTTTCCGTAAGTTTTACCAGCAGGTTAAGAACTCGGTGAGTCTCGACCGCATTCGCCTCGCCGGTGCTTGATTTCGTGGATAGTTGTGGGATTGTTGTCTCTGTGGAGGAGTGTTTAAGCTACCATTTCGGTGTTGGATGTCGTTTTTTTTGAAGCCTTGTAGGGGCGGAAGTGTAAGTTGCCGGTCGATTGGTTCGACGTTGGCAAGGTTCAGATAGTTGGTTCAGGCTTGTTCCAGCAGACTGCGGTTAGAGTGAAGTTTGTCCAGAAGAGGTTCTGGCAGCTCAGAGGAATCGTGCGGATAATCGGCGACGACGCTTAGAGTTCAGGTTGACGGTCGATCTTCTTGGGTGTGACGAGTTTTGGAAAACAAAGGAACTTAGCCCGAGTTACTTTGGGCCTTTGTGAGTTCATGTGAAGAATAGGCCAGGTTGCCTATATGTTAGCATTTGCCGTCCGACTTAGGAGGCAGGACGTCCGGTCTTTCGTATTGTTATGTTCGGGAAAGTATCGAAGATCCATCCAGAATGTTCCCAGTTAATGATGCCCACGTTAAGAGATAGTAACCCCGAGTTTTGGAAACTAAAGCAGTATCAGAAATGTGGTAAGAGTTCGAGTGTACGGCTTGATCGTGACGCAGCCCGGTACCATTTGTTGGGTCGTCGGAGCAAGGCTCGCGACAAAGTGACAAAGTGGTATCATTTTGGTGATGTTATAGGTGTTTCCTCGTGGACTTGGATGTAAGTTTTTATGTGCGCGGGTGTTTCTGTGGCCAGATGTGGCAGGTTGGTTCTCGTAAGTATAGTAGTGAAGACTATACTGGCGCACGTTGTTTTGAGACTTAGAAGGAACATTCGGGACGAATGTTTCTAAGGAGGGGAGAATGTTATACCCCGTATTTCCAGAGTATGTACGTAAGGACGTACGTAGAAAATTTGAACTTGTGATTTAGGCTTGGCCGAATTCTTTTTGTTCACAACACCCGGTTAGAGTCGTTTTTCGGCGAAACGTTTTCACAGCTTTCGTAGGGGAATTTCCGGCTATGTCATTTTTAATTTTTGCGGATTTTTCCGAGAGACGAAACATTTTGGACCAACAAGAGGGCGACACTTGTCACCCTCTCATTGGAACACCTTGGGCGGTAAAGGGAGTTGGCCGAATGGCCATTGTTTGGTCAAGGGGTTGGTAGGATATTTTGGTGGTAGATGGATAAGGTGCACTTGGCAAGATCTTGGCCCTACACTTGCCTTGCACTTGGCAAGATCTTGGCCATTGGTTGGCCTTTGCTAGACCTATAAATACCCCCCTTTGGAAGACTTCTTCATCCATTCCTAAAATTTCCTAAGTGTTAAATCCTCCCCCCTTTTGTAGTGTAGTTCTCGTCCCTCCCCCTTTGAGAAGGCCTCTTGGCCGAGAGCTTCCCCCCCCCTTGGCCGAGAGTACCCCCCCCTAGTGGGGTAGGCCGAGGGGTATACACCCCCCCTTGTGGTGTTGTCTCGTATATATACCCCCCCTCGTGGTAGAAATACTCTCAAAAGTATTGTTATAATGCCCAAATTACCTTAGCCGTATACCTTGCAGTATTCTAAGGTTATACCTATACGAAAAGCCTAGAAATACTATTATACTTCCCGTCAGTCACAAAACCGAAACCCTAGGAAAATCTCCATAGTCCGTTGGAGTATTGAGTAGAAGTTGGTTAGAACTTCTAAGGGTGGTTTAGAGCGGGTTGGAGCGCTCTGAGTCGAGCTAAACGTTGCCCAGGATCGACATTTTAACTTGGATAATTATGGGCTTATCGAGGTAATTATCTTGTCCCTCTATTGTAATCGGAAATTACATGATGTTAGAATATATAGTTGAAGTATACTATATATAGTACTGAACTTAATGTTGTGGCAATGTCCTTGGACTTAAGCCCAATTTAAAGTTAAGAATCGAATCGTAATTACATAGGATCAGACAGAGTAGACTTGTGTAGTTTGACTGCAGGAAGGGCTGCCCAATTTCCCGTAGGATCTTGCATCTAGATTTATTCTACCGAGTAGTCTAGACTTTGATAGACTTGTGTAACCTGTATAGGTTGAATGTTCTGCAAGTAGCATGTGCTACTTAAGAAGGTGAACCAGGCTAGCCGGGTTATAGCCGTGGAGCGATTTGCTAATAGTCGATAATCGTCGCGAGGTATGTGAACCTCTTCCTATCTCTTCTAGCATGATGTGTGTATAACTATGTAGTACGGTAGACGTACGTGTGTTAATTGAACGTAGTTGTACGGCAATGTCTTTTGACTTAAGCCCGAATAATAATAATCTTGAAGTAGTTCAAGAGAATTAAGAACTGTTTTTAAAAGAAGAGTAATACTTGGTTTTAAAAGCTTAAGAGTTATACTAGCTTTATGGGAAGTTAGGTATAACGGCTTAAGAGAGATAAAACGAATGATTTATTTATTTTAGAAGTTAAGAGACTTGATCTTGTAAGATAAGAGACTTAACTTAAATGAATTATATGAATTTTGTGTGAAACCTCATTCGTGAGTAATGAGTACTTGATTTTTAAAAGGGATAATGTTTTCCTGCTTTCGGAAATCAGAAATGTGTATCGACAAACCACTGCAGCGTTAATAACGGAAAATGTATTGAATAATTAAGTATTATTAAAACCAAGAGAAACTTCCATCCGCATAAGCTAAGATGAGACAAAATGATATTTCCTAGATCATGGTCACGTAATAAGATTGTTATAAACAAGAATATCCTACTCACATATAAGGCTTATGTTTCTCCGATTGTTTAAAAGAGAATTATATTCTTAAATGAATAAGACTATGAACTCTAAACCTTTCTAAAATAAGAAACGTGAACATTTGAAATTAGGCAAACTTGACGTTTGGAAAATAATGTTGTTACTTGATTTTACAAAGGTAAGAGTTTTGGTTTTCTTAAAAGGAGTCACTCTATTTTATACTACGTATTGTGTGACTTATGTGAAAGAAACAGATCTTTTAAAGATTTAATGTGAAGTACTTTGGGGTAGATACGAACTTGTTAATAGAAGGTACCTTGTGTGAATAACTTGATTGTATTGGTTTGTGATAGCCTTGTAATACTTTCTTGTTGATTTGATAAGTAAACATGTTAGGATGCTACGTGTGTTAGTATCTTGTGATGTTAGTGTAAAGGGGTTTTCCTCGATCGCGCTTTAAAGTTGTTTGACTATCACCGTTATGTTGGTATTGTACCACTCACCTTGACTTGTGTCCGGAGGTTAAGCTGCCCTCCGATGCGGGGTAGACTCAGGCGGTCTGGGACCATGAGTCGAGAATACCTCATGCGGGTCCAGGGGATCCATGCGGAACTACGGAGTTCCAGTTAGTTTACGCCCTTGTGGTCACGCGGTCCTTGGCCATGCGGATCGCGAGTCCGGGGCGACGCCGGAGTAGCTACCCTCGATGCGGGTTATACCTCATGCGGGCCTACGAGGTTGGCCTACGCGGAGTGCGGAGAGTTCGGCTAGACGCGCACATTTGATATCGCAGGCGAGTGACCGCCTTTTTATCATGTGACGCAGACAGATATCATGACATAGTTTATGACCTTGTTGGTATCGTGGGTGTTAGTAGTCGGCTATGCCTTCGCATTTACTACCTGTACTATTTTATTAGGACACGTGGGACACGTGTTCATGTGTATTCCTTGGTGCTTGTATATCATAAACTGCCGGCAGTGAGGAAGGTATTCCACGGGCACGATTGATGTTGTGGGCGTGAGACCCATTGTTAAATTTGAGTGATGACTTGAGGGCGTGAGTCCCTGACTTGGCATGACTGCTTATTTATGGTGAACTGTAGTTTGGTTATCATACATGTCTCCTGCTTTGTATAGACTACTATGATTTCATTTACAGTATTTATTTTCAGTTTCACATACTTGGTACCTGTTGTACTGACCTCCTTCGGGGGGCTGCGTTCATGCCGCAGGTAAAGGTACACCAGTCATTGATCCTCGCTCTTAGGGTCAGCCAGCGTTGAAAGCTCCGTTCCCGAGGCTTATCATGGTATAGTCCTGTTGTTGTAGGTGTTTACATTCAGGGGTATGGCGGGGCCCTGTCCCGCCATTGTTGTCGTATCATTTCTTAGAGGTCTGTAGTACTGTTGTGGGCAGGGTTTGTAAAAAGGATTAAACTGTTCATGTTGAAAAAAAGTTGTTATTTATATATATATGTCGAAAGGCAAGTTTTCCTCAGATTACTGTTTGTACTTCATTTGTTTCATGTATGTGTTTTATGTTCCGCTGATTACTCTGATGTTGTATCACTAGGGTGCCCGGGGTAAGGCACCAGTCACGGGCCCCGGAACGGGTCGTGACACTTTGGCAACTTTCGAGTCGAGTCACCTCACCAGCAGATTAGATTATGCACATCCACCAGTGCAGAAAGGTCCTCCACAGGGTTCAGGACGTTCGGGGTAGGCAGGAGTTGGTCAGAGCTCCAGAGTTTCCTGCTCATTCACGATGACGCCATCCCGGGAATGTCGTCTTTTAGTTGGTACTTGTTGTACTACGACCGCCGTGGTCCGATGTCGAAAGAGTGTACTTGTTGAAGGACTTAGGCTTGTTGATCGGTGTTTTGTTCGTCATCTTCCTTAGGCGCGCTGCTACGGGCGTTTGATTAGAACGACTAAGGGGAGTGAAGCAGTAAATACAGATAGATCTTTAACCCTCTAGGGATTAGTATGTGTGATAGGGTGAGTATACCTTAAGTGTTATATTCTGATAGCATTGTGTAAATTGTAATTAGAAATCTTGGTTAGTTAACCAAGTAAGATTTGGGGGATAGAGAAGGTGTGAGCCTTAGAGTTTTATACGTAGAGACCTTAGAGGTAAGGCCATCTCGAGTAAAAGACGTATGTTTATGTTTGACCCTTATAGGAGTGCATAGTGCACGTGAGCTATGTTTACGGGATAAGTCCCTGAGTAGTGTGGAATGAAAGAGGGTAGTTGAGCTAAGAAGACCGCTAGATTTTCGTAACGTGATTAGTGAGAGTTTTCCTTCGGAGAGCTAGCGTTTAGCGTGTTGCCGGGTCGGGTTGAGGCCACGTTGCGGGTCAACCCGCGGCATGTTTGGTGGTGGGTCGGTTTGTGGTCCCGCCTTGTGGTAGGGTCACGAGGGTGTTAGCCCGAGTTTAGTTAACCAACAGACGTCGTGGATGCATTCGACCAGTAGTCGGGCCGAGGAGGTCAGCCATCTTGTCTTCTAGCAAGGACCGATTACTCGGCAGAGGGTTATGCGAGATGTTACATCAGAAAGGTGGTAGGGCTGCACGAGGTGCCTACCTACACCTTAAGGCATGATGGAGCCTGTGTTACTACTGCTTTTTCTCGAGGTTTTACCGTGCAAGGTTAGGAACTGGTGAGTCTCGACCGCATTCGCCTCTGCCGGTGTGTATTTGAGGTAGTTGTGGGGATTGTTGTTTCTGTGGAGGAGTGTTTAGGCTACCATTTCGTTTTCGAATGTCGCCTTACGAGGCCTCAGAGGCGGAAGTGTCGATTCTTGGCCGATTGGTTCGATGTTGGCAAGATTCAGATAGTTGGTTCAGCTTGTTCCACAGATCGTGGATAGGGTAAAGCTTGTCTAGAAGAGGTTACGCACTCGTAGAAATCGTGCAGATAATCGGCGACGACGCTTAGAGTTCGAGTTGATGGTCGGTCTTCGAAGGTACCACCCCGTCATGTGATGAGTTTTGGGAAAACAGAGGGAACTTAGCCCGAGTTACTTTGGGCCTTTGAGTTCATGTGAGGGATAGGCCAGGTTGCCTATATGTTAGCATTTGCCGTCCGACTTAGGAGGCAAGCAAGGCCCATTTTCGTGTTATGTTCGAGAAGGAGATCGGAGATCCATCCAGAGTGTTCCCAGTTAATGATGACCACGTTAGGGATAGTAACCCCGAGTTTTGGAAACTGAAGCAGTATCAAGAGTTCGAGTGTATGACAGCCTCAGTGATCGCATGCAGTCCAGTACCATTTGTTGGGTCGCTTGAGAAGGTTAATGCCTCAGGCAAAGTGACAAAAGTGGTATCATTTTGGTGATGTTAGAGGTGTTTCCTCGTGGACTTGGATGTAAGTATTTTTGCGTGGGTGTTTCTGTGGCCAGATGTGGCAGGTTTGTCCTCGTAAGTATAGTAGTGAAGACTATACTGGCGCGCGTTTGTTTTGAGACTTAGAAGGAACATTCGGGACAAATGTTTCTAAGGAGGGGAGAATGTTATACCCCGTATTTCCAGAGTATGTACGTAAGGACGTACGTAGAAAATTTTGAAGTTTAAAGTGGCTTGGCCGAATTATTTTTGTTCACAACACCCGTTTAGAGTCGTTGACTAAACGTTTCCACGACTTTCGTAGGTAAATTACGGCTATGTCATTTTTAATTTTTGCGGATTTTTCCGAGTGGCGGAACATTTTGGACCAACGAGAGGGCACACTTGTCACCCTCTCATCGAGCACGCTGCGAGGCGGTTGGCTTGGACGAAATGGTGACTATTTTGTCAAGTAGTAGGTAGGATATTTTGTGGTAGATAGATAAGGTGCACTTGGCAAGATCTGCCCTACACTTGCCTTGCACTTGGCAAGATCTCGCCATTGGTTGGCCTTTGCTAGACCTATAAATACCCTCTTTGATGACTTCTTCATCCATTCCTAAAATATTTCTAAGTGTTAAATCCTCCTCCTCCTCAGTGTTGAGTTCCCGAGAGCCTCCCTCCCCTTGGCCGAGAGCCCTCCCCTCCAGGGTGCTAGCCTGGGTACCCCTAGCCTAGTTGTTTTCAGATAATACCCCTCTTGGTAGAAATACTCTCAAAAGTATTGTTATAATGCCCAAATTACCTTAGCCGTATACCTTGTAGTATTCTAAGGTTATACCTATACAAAAAGCCCATTATACTATCATACTTCCCACCACAAACCGAAACCTCGAGGAAAATCTCCATAGTTAGTTGAGTAATTAGTAGAAGTTGGTTAGAACTTCTAAGGGTTGTTTGGAGCGGCCTGAGCGCACTGAGTAGAGCTAAACCTTGCTCAGATCGACATTTAAACTCGGATAATTATGGGCTTATCGAGGTAAATATCTTGTCCTCTATTGTAATTGGAAATTACATGATTGTTAGACTATATAGTTGAAGTATACTATATATAGAATCAACGTTGTTGTCGGCAATGTCTTTTGACTTAAGCCCGAATATAAGAAACCTTTTGAAAGAAGAGTACTAAATCGTATTTACATAGGATCAGACAAAGAGACTTGTGTAGCTTTTCTGTGAGGTAGAATTGTGCACGTCCGGATTAGACGTATAACCCCCCCCTGGTTGGCTTGGTAGCCGGCCTCGATAGAGGAGGAGATTTACGCTGTCATGGGGAGGTGTCCGAATTTTCTGTAGAATGTTCTACGATTAAACCTAAATGTTAATAAGCGCCTTGTGGCCTTATAGGTTGAAGTACTACGTGTGGCGCGATCTACTTGGCTTAAGGAGTAGCCGACGGTTGGAAGTACTTGGAGCGTTTTGCTATTAGTCGATACTCGCGAGGTATGTGAACCTCTTCCTATCTCTTCTAGCATGATGTGTGTGTAACTATGTAGTACGGTGACGCATACGTGTTAAATGTATTTGATTGGTCTAAAACATAAAGTGTTATAACGGCTTTATGGGAAGTTGGTTATATGACTTTATGTAGGTAAGAAAATACTTGTGGTTTTTAAAAGGTAATCGATTTGAATCAGAATCGGTGGTTATGTGATAATAAAGAACTTGAAGTATTTCAAAGGATTTTGAATCATTTTGAAAGAAGAGTAATACTGGTTGCTTTTGAAAACTTAAGAGTTATACTAGCTTTATGGGAAGTTAGGTATAACGGCTTAAGAATGTTTTAATCGATTTCGAAATCGTAATGTGTATCGACAAACCACCGCGGCGTTAATAACAGAAATGTTTTGACAGATTAAGTATTATTAAAACCAAGAGAAACTTCCAAATGCATGAAGCTAAGATGAGACAAAATGATATTTCCTAGATCATGGCTGCTGTAATAAGATTTTTATAAACAAGAATATCCTACTCACATATAAGGCTTATGTTTCTCAGATGGTTTAAAAGAGAATGATATTCTTAAGTGATTAATACTATGAACTACGAAACCCTTTCGAAAAATGAGAAACTTGAACATTGGAAAAGAATGTTGCTACTTGATTTTACAAAGAGAAGTAATTGATTTACTTTAAAAAGATAGTCACTCTATTTTTATACCACGGGTATTGTGTGACATTGTGAAAGTAACGTATCTTTTAAAGAGTTAATGTATGAAGTACTTTGGGGATAAAACCCCGAACTTGTTGGCATATAGTAGAAAGTACCTTGTGTGTATAACTTGATTGTGTTGGTTTGTGATAGCCTTGTAATACTTTCTTGTTGATTGATAAGTAAACATGCTAGGATGCTACGTGTGTTAGTATCTTGTGATGTTAGTGTAAAGGGGTTTTCCTCGATCGCGCTTTAAAGTTGTTTGACTATCACCGTTATGTTGGTATTGTACCACTCACCTTGACTTGTTTCCGAGGTTAAGCCGCTCCACGCGAGGTAGACTCAGCGATGCGGGACCATGATTCGAGAATACCTGCGCGGGTCCGTGGATCCATGCGGAACTACGGAGTTCCGTGTTAGTTTGCGCCCTTGTGGTCATGCGCGGTCTTTGTGGCTACGCGGATCGCGAGTCCGGGCGACGCCGGAGAGTAGCTACCCTCGATGCGAGGAATACCTCACGCGCCTATGAGGTTGGCCTACGCGAGTCGCGAGAGTTCTGTGGCTAGACGCGCACATTTGATATCGCGGCGAGTGACCGCCTTTGATCATGTGACGGTTCAGACAGATATCATGACACGCTTTATGACCTTGCTAGTCTTGGGTGTTAGTAGTCGGCTATGCCTTTGTACTTACTCCTGCATCGTTTTATTAGGACACAGTGGACCACGTGTTCATGTGTATTCCTTGTGCTTTTATATCATAAACCGGCATGGTGAAGGTATTCCACGGGCATGATTGATGTTATGGGCGTGAGACCCATAGTTATACTTGAGTGATGACTTTGAGGCGTGAGTCCCTAACTTGACACGATCGTTTATTTATCAGGAATCGTAGTTTGGTTACCATACATGTCTCTGTTTCATATAGATCGCTATGATTTCATTTACGATTTTCGCTTCACATACTTGGTACTGTTATCGACCTCTTCGGGGCTGCGTTCATGCCGCAGTTGAGGTACACCGCCGTTGATCCTCGCTCTTAGGGTCACGATCAGCGTTTGGGAAGCTCCGCCTTCCGAGGCTTATCTTGGTATAGTCCCCGGTTGTTGTAGGTGCTTACATTCAGGGGTATGACGGGGCCCTGTCCCGTCGTTGTTGTCATATCATTCGTAGAGGTCTGTAGTACGGTTGTGGGCAGGGTTTGTAAAAAGGATTAAACTGTTCATGTTGAAAAAGTTGTTGTTTATATATATGCCGAAAGGCACGTTTTTCTCAGATTATTGTTTCATATTTCATACTATGTCTTGTATCGTTGTATGTTCCTGATTACTGGATGTTGTATCACTAGGGTGCGGGTAAGGCACGACCACGCCCTAATCGGTCGTGACATACGCGCCCTTACTTGACATAATTTACTTATTTCAAATGGTTTTATAAAATGATGAAATGTGATTTCATTACGCATTTTCGCCACATACTTGGTACTGTTATCGACTCCTTCGGGCCGCGTTCATGCCGCAGTAGAGGTACACCGCTTGTTGATCCTCGCCATAGGATCGCAGTCGGCGTTGGGAAGCTCCGTTTCTCGAGGCTTATCTTTCGTATACCCCGTCATCAGAGTACTTGTACATTCAGGGGTATGGCGGGGCCCTGTCCCGTCATGGTTGTTGTTACATTCTTAGAGGTCTGTAGTACTGTTGTGGGCAGGATTTGTAAAGGATTGTAACTGTTCGATTATATGTATATACATGAAGGCGACCGTTTTGGTTGGCCTGTTTTCTTATAATGTATCTTGTTTCCTGTTTAAGTTTTTATTTCCGCTGATTTTCTCTGATGTTGTATCACTAGGGTGCCCAGGGTAAGGCACCAGTAACGGGCCCGAGGTCGGGTCGTGACAAAAAGTTCTACATAGAGTAAATCACACAACTACCTCTTAACTTCTAAGAGTAGAAGGAAACATGAAATGATACCACAGGTATATTCCATACATAGAATCATGCCAAAGGAAGGAAGAGGTTCACATACCTCGCGACGATTGTCGACAAGTAGCAAAATGCTCCAAAGTACTTCAACCTTGAGCTACTCCATTCTTCAAGTAGGATACGCTATACTTAGTACTTCAACCTATCATGGTCACAATACGTCCATTAACCTCTTACTTCAACCGTAGAATATTCTAGGTGCTAAGTCGCTAAATTCTACGGAAAATCGGACAGCACCTCCTTTGTTTTTACTTACTTTGCCACCTTTTTCAAGGCCGAATACAATAACCAAACACGCCACATTTAAGGCCCAATCAAAGCAATCAACAATAGGGGATTACACGCCTACTAGACGTGTAAAATTCCGCCCCACAATAGATATCAAAACTAACACAACTACTAGTCCAATTTCGGCCATATTGAGTACAACAATACCAAATCTTATCCAATTTCCATTTCAATCCAAATTGTTAGCATAACATGATACCAAGTCGCAATCGATTATAACTACTATAATCTTCAAGTCAACAACATGCGACGATTTCTAATAAACGACCAATTAGTAATCCAACTTCAAGTGGCTAATATAATATTTCGGATATAAGCTACAAGAAATCCATAATACTTATGAACTTCAACATATCAACTTCATGCTAGCAACATGTAAAGCTAACAACAACAACATATATATAATCTTGTAACACTAATTAAGAGACAAGATTATACCTCAACGAATCTCAATCCAATTCCAAATCCGAAGTCGCTCCTTAGCAACTTAGAGACTCTTCAAGACACTTCAATCCGCTACTTGAGACCCTTAGAACCATACCAACAACTTTCCTTCAACTTCCAATCCAAAACCTAGAAAAGCAACTAGGTTCTCGCTTTGCGACTAACCCGCAAACTATCTTTTCCCGAGATTTTTCTATTGAGATATGTTTACAATACACATAAGAACATTGGTTTAAAGTGTGGAGCTAAATGGATCACAAACAAAGATTTTTCTTTTTTCTTGTTGATGAAGCCGAGAGCACCATCTCATGTTCATCCAATTTTTTTGTGAATTTGGCTAAGTGTTAGCTCTCTCTTGCTACTAGTAGTAATATAAAGGGACATGGAGGGTCAAGATGTGTACAATTGGGTGGCTAGGATGATCTCTAATTAAATATCAAGCTATTGTGGGTCCTTTGACTTAGTCAAGATTGTCAAGCTCACACTTGCAAGACTTAATCATCCTACCAAAGGTCAAATGACCCTTTTGTCCATGGCATTTTCGTCCAAGCTCACTAAAGGGGGGGGGGTGACACGTGTCGCCCTCCCATTCGTCACAATAATACGTTTTCCGACAATTTCATAATTCCGCTAAAATTTTACAAGTCTCAAATCTTAACACTTGTGAGTTCTTACTTACGTTCTTAAAACATGTCCTGCAAATACGGGGTGTAACATTCTTCCCCCCTTAGAAACATTCGTTCTCGAATGTTCTTTCGGAGTCCAATCTAATTAAAGCGCGACATAGTCTCCTTATACTACACCCCTCTTACGACATATGCCACCCATGGCCACATAAAAATACTTATGATAAGATGTCAACCTTGACACTCACGAAGCCAACTAATCCATACTCATAATGACCTCAAAGTCCGTCATAATCATCTCTACTAGGTCTACTAGGGTCTGACGACTGTATCATCACCGGGCAAATCTCATATACCCGCTCAGCTACCACCCAAACACTCACGGGTGTAGTTACCTCGAAAGGTTCTTATGGATTCAGGCTCTATTCCTTTACACTTGTTTGTTATCTTTCTTACTGGTCGCATTCTTTCCGTATTTCCAACTCACACTAGTATACATAACTTCCATACCGATGCTGGCCTCCAATCTTTTGGAGTCACTCTTTTAAACAACATAAGGCCATTTCCGACTCCCACGACCTGGTTCTGGTGGAACACGTCCACGAACCCAGAAACCATTAACTAGACTTGGGCCTTGCACCGTGACTCGTGTCACGACTCCAACCCGCCCGTGGATCGTGCCTTACCCCGCACCCTAGTGATACAACATCGAGTAATCACGAACATAACACAACAACATGAAATAACAAGAAGTGTACAACAGCTTATCTTAGAAAACTTGCCTTTCAAGATATATATAAATCAACTTAAAACCGAACGATTACATCCTTTTACAACCCCGCCACAACAAGATTACTGCATATCTAAGAAAGATACGACAACAATGGCGGGACAGGGCCCCGCCATACCCCTGAATGTAAATACCTATAACGACAGGGGACTATACCACTGATAAGCCTCCGGAGAAACAGAGCTTTCCCAAACGCCGAATCGTGACCCTAAGAGCGAGGATCAACGATCGGTGTACCTTTACCGCGCAGATGAACGCGGCCCCGGGCGAGGTCAAGACAACATGTACCAAGTATGTGAAACTGAAAATAAATACTGTAAATGAAATCATAGTAGTCTATATAAAGAAGGAGACATGTATGATAACCAAACTACAGTTCACAATAAATAAGCAGTCATATCAAGTCAGGGACTCACGCCCTCAAAGTCATCACAATAGAACCGTACGGGGTAAGTACGAAGGCATAGCCGACTACTAAGACCCACATTACCAAAAATGCCATAAACTGTATCACGAGGTCTTTCTAGACCGCACCACATGATCGGCCGCCACTCGCTCGCAGATCAATGCGCGTCTATCCTCGAACTTACCGCGACTCCGCACAGTCACACCTGCACCGCATGAGGTATTCCTCGAATCATGGTCCCAGACCGTCTGAGGTATACCCCGCATCGGAGGCAACTTAACCCCCGGTATCCGCCTAGACTCCCGCAGCCCGCAGAGTCTCAAAAGACCGCATAGTCCCATGGACCGCATAGGGCATCCCCCGCATCGGGCTAAACACCCGGAATGATCAATCCTGGAGCATACCGCTGCTCCGCATAGTCTCACAGACCGCATAGGCCGTATAGACCCGCATCAAGGGTGGCAAGCCCTCGGTATAATAAGTCAAGGGTGTATGTGATACAATAACAGTACAACGGGCTTAACGTTTAACAACGTAAGCACAACAAGAATGACCTCCTTACATAACAATCACAAGATACTACCACACGTAGCATCCTAACATGTTTACTTATCAAATCAACAAGAAAGTATTACAAGGCTATCACAAACCAACACAATCAAGTTATTCACACCAGGTACTTTATGCTAACAAGTTCGGGTATCCATCCCCAAAGTACTTCATACATTAACTCTTTAAAAGATCTGTTTCTTTCACAGAAGTCACACAATACCCGTAGTATAAAATAGAGTGACTGTCTTTTTTAAGTAAACCAAAACACTTCCCTTTGTAAAATCAAGTAACAACATTATTTTCCAAACGTTCAAGTTTGCCTAATTTCAAATGTTCACGTTTCTTATTTTAGAAAGGTTTCGTAGTTCATAGTCTTATTCATTTAAGAATATAATTCTCTTTTAAACAATCTGAGAAACATATGCCTTATATGTGAGTAGGTTATTCTCGTTCATAATCAATCTTATTCAGCAGCCATGATCTAGGAAATGTAATATCATTTTGTCTCATCTTAGCTTCTATGCAGATGGAGGTTTCTACTGGTTTTAATAATACTTCATTAATCAAAACATTTCCCTTTATTAACGCTGCAGTGGTTTGTCGATACTCATTCTGATTTCCGAAATCAGTAAAACATTATTCCTTTTAAAAACCAAGTACTCATTACTCACGAATGAGGTTTCACACAAAATTCATATTAATTCATTTAAGTCAAGTCTCTTATCTTTTAAGATCAAGTCTCTTAACTTCTAAAATCAATAAATCATTCATTTTATCTCTCTTAAGCCGTTATACCTAACTTCCCATAAAGCTAGTATAACTCTTAAGCTTTTAAAACCAAGTATTACTCTTCTTTCAAAAACAGTTCTTAATTCTCTTGAAATACTTCAAGATTCTTATTATTCAGGCTTAAGTCAAAAGACATTGCCGTACAACTACGTTCAATTAACACACGTACGTCTACCGTACTATATATATATTCTTTTAAAATATCATGCTCAAGAGGATAGGAAGAATCACATACCTCGCGACGATTATCGACTATTAGCAAATCGCTCCACGGCTATAACCCGGCTAGCCTCGTCCACCTTTTAAGTAGCACATGCTACTCACAGAACATTCAACCTATAAAGGTTATACAAGTCTATCAAAGCCTAGACTACTCGGTAGAATAAATCTAGATACAAGTTTCTACGGAAAATTGGGCAGTACTTCCCTACCCGTCAAACTTCACAATTCTACTGTAATACAGTCCTATGTAAGTACAGTTCATTTCCCTTCTTATATACTTTCCTTGTATATACTTATACTTATTCCTATACTTCAATAGTATGTACACTTAATTACAAAAGGGAGACAAGATATTTACCTCGATAAGCCCATAATTATCCAAGTATAAATGTCGGTCCTTAGCAACGTTTAGCTCCTACTCCGGGTGCTCCAACCCGCTCCAAACAACCCTTAGAAGTTCTACGCAACTTCTTCTTAATACTCCAACCAACTATGGAGATTTTTCCTTAGGGTTTCGGTTTGAGACAAAAAGGACATACGGTAGTATTTCCGGGCTCTACGTATAGAGGTATCTTTGGAATACTACAAGGTATACGGCTAAGGTATTTTGGGTATAGTAACAATACTTTGGAGAGTATTTCTACCAAGAGGGGGGTATTTATACGAGACAACACCACAAGGGGGGGTGTATACCCCACGGCCAACCCCACTAGGAGGGGGGGTACTCTGCCAAGGGAGGGCTCTCGCCAAGGGCGGGCCTTCAAAGGGGAGGGGACTCTTTGGACGAGACACTACTCAAAGGGGGGAAGAGCTCTCAAGACTTAGGAAAGCTTTGGAATGGATGAAGAAGTCTCCAAAGGGGGGGGGGGGGGGGTATTTATAGGAAGACCAAGGGTCAAGATCTAGCCAAGTGGGGGGCAAGTGGAGGGTCAAGATATGCCCAAGTGCCCCCTAGACCCTACTCCTTAAAACCCTCACAAATATCTACAAAAATATCTTACCCACTTGACTTGCAAATCGTGCAAGTTGCCGCCCCAAAAGACGTCCAACATGAGGGTGACACATGTCACCCTCCCGTTGGTCCAAAATGTTCGTCTCTCGGAAAAATCCGCAAAAATTAAAAATGACATAGCCGGAATTTTCCCTTCGCAAGTTATGTAAAACGTTTCGTCGAAAAACGACTCTAACCGGGTGTTGTGCACAAAAATAATCGGCCAAGCCTACTTTAAAGTCCAAACATTTCTACGTACGTCCTTACGTACATACACTAGAAATACGGGGTATAACATTCTCCCCTCCTTAGAAACATTCGTCCCGAATGTTCCTTCTAAGTCTCAAAACAACCGCGCGCCAGTATAGTCTTCACTACTATACTTACGAGAACAATCCTGCCACACCTGGCCACAGAAACACCTGCACAAATACTTCCATCCAAGTCCACGAGGAAACACCTCTAACATCACCACAAATACCTCTCTCCGGGGTCTAAAATATACTTCCTTCGCACCTTCTCTTTACAAAAGAAATGATCACATCTATGCTTGCCATACATGCTCGCTTCTTCCCTTACGTGTCGTACCCTTCTTGTACACTCGAACTCTTTCTCATAACCTACCACATTTCTGTTGAACAAGTATAAGCCAACTATCTGAATCTTTGCCAACATCGAACCAATCGATCGGCAATTTACACTTCCGCCCCTACAAGGCTTCATAAGGTGACATTCGAAAACTGAAATGGTAGCTAAAAACACTCCCTCCACAGGAGACAACAATCCTCACAACTACCCCTGAAATCCAAACACTGGCCCGAGGGCGAATGCGATACGGAGACTCACCTTTGTTCCTAACCCTGCCTGGCAAAACCTCTAAAAAAAGAAACAGTCGTACCCTGGGCTCCACTGTCTGTCATGAGGTGAAGGTAGGCACCCCGTGCCGCCTTACAACCTTTCTGATACAACAACACTGCTGAGTACACGGTCCCGACCGAAAACCACGATGGGCTGCCCCCATCGGCCCGACTACTGGTTGAACGCATCCACGAACTCGTACGCTGGTTAACTAAACTTGGGCCTAATACCCTCATAACCCTAACACAAAGCGGGACCACCACAAACTGACCCCACCACCATACAGGCCATGGGTTGACCCGCAACATGGCCTCAACCCGACCCGGCAACGCGCAAAACACTAGCTCCCCGAAGGAACAATTTCACTAATCACGTTACGAAAACCTAGCGGTCTTCTTAGCTCAACTACCCTCTTTCATTTCACACTACTCAGGGAATTATCACACAATATATCTCACGTGCACAATGCACTCCGATAAGGATCAAACATAACAATACATCTTTACTCGAGATGGCCTTACCTCTAAGGTATCCACGTAACATTCTAAGGCTCACACCTTTCTTAGCCCCCAATCTTTCCCGGTTAACTAACCATGATTTCTAATCACAACTAACACGCTGCTATCAGCACATAGCACTTACGATATCCTCATTTTATCACACATACTGATCTCTAGAGGGTTAAGGATATACCTGTATCTACTGTTTCACTCCCCTTAGATGTTCTAATCAAACCTGCCCCGTAGGGCGCATAGCTAGGGAAGGTAACGAACTACCCATCGATCCTGGAGGCTGAGTCCTCCTACTTGCATCCCTCCTACTAGGACACCCTTTCGACACCTGGCCCTGACGGCCGCAGGTACAACAAGTACCAACAAAAAGACGACATTCTCGATGACGTGCCACACCGTGGAACCGAAGCGTTGGAGATCGACCAACTCCCGCCACCCCGAACGCCCCGAACCCCGCGAGGACCACTGACCGCGGTGGATGTGCATAATCAATTCGCCGCGAGGCGATTCGCCTTGAAAGTTACCAAAGGACCTCGCTGCTCGCCCTCTCCCGCCGCCTCGTTAACCCGTCGATCTCTACGCTTTCGCTCGCCGCGCATAATCCCGCATACGTGCCATGCTCGCTTCAATCAAGAATTACTCTTGCACAACCCTCTCTTAGATAGTCACCAAGACTCGCGGTACATCGGTATACTCTCTGGTAGCCAAATCCATAGTTAGTAATAGGGTCGCCTCTTTGCAATCTAAATTCTCTGTTCGTGGCCGCGAAGGTTCAAATATCATGGCCGCAGTAGGAACTGCTGCCGCCGTGTTAAACTCTGCTGGGGCTAGTGACGTCGCAGAACTCCCCGAATGAAGCACTATCCTAGGTAATGATTGGGCATGTGCCCTCGTAACCCTCCGAACTCTACTCGCAGCCTTCCTGGCCGCTTGCCTCTGCCCGGGTTTGCCTCACGCGAGGCATAACGGCAGGGAAAGAAATACGTTAGAGGTCCAACTTACAACACGGCTCTAAGGCACGATCTCGAGTGAGAAGAATGGAAACCAATCCTAAATATCCTATAGCCTCACGATTATTGGTGGTGCACAACACACCGATAATCAAGACTTCATCGGATACGGTCAGAGACACTTTCCGAGGATTAATCGCTCGATACCACTTTTGTCACGACCGAACCGGGCGTGGATCGTGCCTTACCGGGCACCCTAGTGATACAACATCAGAGTAATCAGCGGAACATAACACAACAACAGGAAATACCAAGAAGTGTACAACAGTTATCTTAGAAAACTTGCCTTTCGGCATATATATAAATCAACTTAAAACCGAACAGTTACATCTTTTTTACAACCACGCCCACAACAAGATTACATGCACCTCTAAGAAAGATCGACAACAATGGCGGACAGGCCCCGCCATACCACCGAATGTAAATACCTATAACGACAGTGGACTATACCATCGATAAGCCTCGGAGAAACGGAGCTTTCCCAAACGAATTGTGACCCTAAGGCGAGGATCAACGGCGGTGTACCTTACCGCGCAGATGAACGCAGCCCGGAGAGGTCAAACAGTACCAAGTATGTGAAATGAAAATAAATCAGAATGAAATCATAGTAGTCTATATAAAGCAGAGACATGTATGATAACCAAACTACGATCACAATAAATAAGTTAGCCATGTCAAGTCAGGACTCATCACACGACCGCTCGGCCCGGATCGTGCCTTACCGGCACCCAAGTAGTCATACATCGAGTAATCGGAATATAAAACAAGACATGAAAGCTTGTAAATGAAACACGGTTTATGTGAGAAAATGTCGCCTTTAAGATATATATATATAAACATGGTTTAGCGATACATCCCATCTTGTACAACATGACTACTGCACCTCTAAGGAAATATACAACTATGGCGGACAGGGCCCCGCCATACCCCGATCAGACAAAACTATCTACAACAGGGAGATCATACCCAAAAGTAGAGCCTCCGGAGAAGATGGAGCTCCTGACACCAACGCAAAAGATCCTAAGGATGCGGATCTAGCACCTGCTTGCCCTTACCTGCGGCATGAACGCAGCCCCCCGAAGGAGGTCAGTACAACAGGTACCAAGTATGTGAAACTATAAAGTACTTAAATGAAATCAAGTATTTAAAGACCATTTGCAAATACAATCAGTTCAATTGCACATAGTGCCATATCACAAACAAGAACAATAATAGGTAAGTCAGAATGTGTCTTTTCTAGGCCGCGAATGATCGAAGCAAGGCCAATCGCCCATAGTATCATTATGCGTGCCTAATCCTGGACTCCCGCAGTCCGCATAGGTCACACACAGACCCGCATGAGGTATTCCTCGCATCGGGGTAGCCAACCCCCGGTACCCGCCTGGACTCCCGCAGTCCGCATAGTCTCAATAGACCGCATAGTCCCATGGACCGCATAGGGCATCCCCCGCATCGGGCTAAACACCCGGAATGATCAATCCTGGAGCATACCGCTGCTCCGCATAGTCTCACAGACCGCATAGGCCGTATAGACCCGCATCAAGGGTGGCAAGCCCTCGGTATAACAAGTCAAGGGGGTAGGTGATATAATAACAGTACAATGGACTTACCTTTTAGCAACGTAAGCACAACAAGAATGACCACCTTTCACACATTACAAGGCACAAATCATGTAGCATAATATGTCTACTTATCAAACCATTTTACTACACTTAACAGAAATCAATACAAGGCTTTTACAAACAAACAAGTAAATAGTTCCTTTTATCATTCTTAAGTTGTTATACCTAACTTCCCATAAAGCTAGTATAACTCTTAAGCTTTTTGTTTAAAAACCAGATATTACTCTTCTGTTAAAAAATGATTCAATATTCTTTTGAAATGCATCAGGATTCTTATTATTCAGGCTTAAGTCAAAAGACATTGCCGTAGTTATTATTCAGGCTTAAGTCAAAAGACATTGCCGTGATTATTATTCAGTTAACACATGTACGTCTACCGTACTATATATATATGTTAAAATATCATTCTTAGGAAGAATCACATACCTTCTCGGCGAAAACCTCCTGCCAAGTCGAATATGTCGCTCGCAGAGAATCAGCCTATAACAGTTAAATACGTCTATCAACGTCTATACTGTACTGTATAAAGCTCTAAGCAGAGGGTTCTCAATTCTACGGAAAGTCGGGCAGCACTTCCCTACCCGGTGAGCTATATAAGTCTACTGTGAAAACAGTCCTATGTAAGTATAGTTCAATTATTCTTCTTTTATACCCTTCTACTGTGATAACAGTTCAATTCTATTTGTAATAATCTTCTAAGTATTTAATACTTATTCTTATACTTCTACAGTATGTATTTTCTAATTATAAAAGAAGGGTAAGATTATTTACCTCTATAAGCCCAAAATTATCCGAGTATAAACGTCGCTCCTGAGCAAGGTTTAGCTCCTAAATTGTACGCTCCGATAGCTCCAAGAACCTTTAGAAGTTCTTCACAACTTCTACTAAGTACTAAGGGATTTGGGCTAGGGTATTTTGGGCATTATAACAATACTAGAAGGCAACTCTTCTACCAAGGGAGGGGGGGTAGATTTCGGCTAGGCAAGGGGGGGGGCCCTCGGCCAAACTTTACCTGAGGGAGATGGCTTGGACGAAAATGCTCAAGGGAGAGGGAAGGATTTTTCAAGACTTGGAAAGATTTTGTGGATGAAGAACTCTTCATCTTAAGGGGGTATTTATAGGTCAAGCCATGGCCAACCAAGGGCCAAGATGATGCCAAGTGCAAGGCAAGTGTAGGGTGAGGATTTGCCCAAATGTCCTTATCCATCCACTACACAAAATATCCTACAAACTACTTGACAAAATAGGCCACTCCAATCGGCCTCAATGACGCCTCAAGTCCACCAATTGGAGGGTGACAAGTGTCGCCCTCCCGTTGGTCCAAAATGTTTCGTCTCTCGGAAAAATCTGCAAAAATTAGAAATGGCATAGCCGGAATTTATCCTACGCGAGTCTTGTAAAACGTTTCGTCGGAAAACGATTCCTTGAGTGAGTTGTGCCCAAAAAAACGTGCCATGCCTAAACTTTAAGGCTAAACTTTCGTACGTACGCCCTCACGTACATACTCCGGAAATACGGGGTATAACATTCTCCCCTCCTTAGAAACATTCGTCCTGAATGTTCCTTCCCAAGACAGTTAACGATAAGGTTCTTCATAACTTAAACAGTTTGCAAATGCCACATACGGCCACAAAACAATACTTAGGCATATATGACAATGAAAATTTTTACAAGTAGGAAAGTGAATTACCTGGAGGTGTGGGGAACAGGTGAGGATACTTCTGCCTCATGTCCTCCTCAGCTTCCCACGTCATCTCCTCCCTAAGCTCGTTCCACCACAAGACTTTGACGGAAGCCACGTCCTTGGTCCGCAGACGTCTAACCTGACGATCGATTATCGCTATGGGAATCTCCTCATACGATAACCCCTCGGTCACCTGGACATCGTCAATCGGATGCACCCTAGATGGATCCCCGATACATCTCCTCAGCATAGAAACATGAAACACCGGATGCACTGCCTCCAGATCGGATGGCAGATCCAACTCGTAGGCAACCTTACCTACCCTGCGGACTATCTGATACGGCCCAATGTACCTTGGGCTGAGTTTCCCTTTCTTCCCGAATCTCATCACACCCTTCATGGGTGACACCTTCAGGAAAACCCAATCATCAACCTCGAACTCCAGATGCCGACGACGATGATCTGCATATGACTTCGCCGACTCGAGTGCCAAGAACCGCTCCTGGATAAGCTTTACCTTATCCACTGCCTGCTGCACCAAATCTGGTCCCACTAACTGCACCTCGCCCACATCGAACCAGCCTATCGGCGATCTGCACTTCCTCCCATACAAGGCCTCAGAAGGCGCCATCTGAATACTGGAGTGGTAGCTATTATTATACGCGAACTCAACTAGAGGCAAATGATCCTCCCACTACCCTCGGTCAATAACACAGTTCACAGATATCCTCAAGAGTTCGGATAGTGCGCCACCGGCTGTCGTCCTGCTCATGGATGGAATGCGACTCGTGCTCACTGCGTCCCTAAACCCTCTGGAAGGACTCCGAAGTTAGCCGTAAACCGGGCTCTGCATGCGATATGATCGAAATAGGGACTCATGCGATCGACGATCTCGGATGTAAGTCGACATAATCCTCACCGAAAAAGTCGTCCTAACGGAAGAAAGTGGACTGATTTCACACCGTCGACGATAACCCAAATGGAATCATGTCTCTCCGAGTGCGAGGCAATCTGTGATGAAGTCCATGTTGATCACCTCCCACTTCCGTGTCGATCTCTATCGTCAGAATAAACCACCGGCCTCGGTGCTCTACCTTCACTGCCGACAACACGCACCGAGCTACGAACTCGCAACGCCCTCTTCAAGCCATCCCACCAATACACAGATCGGGCGTCGTGGTACATTTTGAGTCGACCCGGATAGAGTAACGCGCGTGTGTGCTTCCTAGAACTCCGCCAAGTCTCAAACATCCGAACACACAACTCGCCAAACCTTAGCACCCCATCAGTGCTACCTCAAAAGGACCCTTCCTCACGAAGAGCCGTATCACGATAACGTGCAAAACCGGATCTCGAATCGCCGCTTTCTTCACCTCCTCGATGATGGAAGACTCGACAACCTCACGAACTCGAACCCCACTGCTATCAGAATCAATCAAACGGACACCAAGGCTCGCTAACTGATGCAAATCACGAACCATGCCCCTCCTCTCTAGTTGCACATCTGATAGGCTCCCCATCGACCTACGACTAAGAGCATCTGCCACAACATTGGCCTTCCCCGGGTGGTACAGGATATCAACATCGTAATCCTTAAGCAACTCTAACCACCGCCTCGCCGTAAGTTCAGCTCCTCCGTGAAGATATACTGGATGCTCTTGTGGTGCGTATAAATATCCACGTGAACCCCATACAAATAGTGCCTCGGATCTTCAAAGCGTGAATCACCGCTGCCAACTCCAAATCATGGGTGGGGTAGTTCCTCTCGTGTTTCTTAAGTTGTCGGGATGCGTACGCTATAACTCTACCCTGCTGCATCAACACACATCCCAGCCCGATGCCTGACGCATCACAATACACGACATAACCATCCGACCTCCGGAAGAGTAAGAAACGGCGGTCGCCGCCTCTCCTTTAGTAGCCGGAAACCCCGCCACACGCATCGTCCATCAAACTTAGCCGCCTTCCGAGTCAGCCTAGTCAATGGTGCGAGATAGAAGCAAACTTCTACGAACCGCGATAATAACTGCGAGGCCCGTAAAGTCGCTGCACTGCCGGAGTAGTAGGTCAGGCCAAGTCCCGATCGCCGATCTTGGCGTATCCACTCGAATGCCATCACCGACAATATGCCCAAGAAAAGCCACCGGCTAACCAAAACTCACATTTGGAAAACTTGGCGATAATCGCTGGTCCCGAGAATCACAAGACAGCCTTAAATGCTCGCATGCTCTCGCTCGAGCGAATAAACCAAGATATCATCAATGAACACTATCACAAACGTGTCCAAAATGATTTGAACACTGGTTCATCAAATCCATGAATACCACCGAGCATTGGTCAACCCAAAAGACATGACCACGAACTCATAATGCGTCATCGATGCGGAATGCGATCCTAGGGACATCCACCTCTCTCGACTGCACTGATGATAGCGAACGCAGATCAATCTTGGAGAAACAACTCGCGCTCGCAATCGTCGAACAAATCATCAATCACGGGAAAGGGGTATTCGTTCTTAATGGTCACCTTGTTCACCGTAATCAACACACATGCGCAGGCGTCCCGCCCTTCTTTTCTTACGAACAATACCGACGCCCTCAAGGAGAAACACTAGGTCGATGAAGCCGCTTCTCCAAAGAAATCTCTCGGTTGGTCCTTCAACTCTCTCAACTCGGCAGTGCCATTCTATATGGCGGAATGGAAATAGTCGAGTGTCCGCAACACATCTATACAAAACTCAATCTCCTCTCGGGAGGGATACCCGGAGGTCGTGCGAAACACGCCTGGGAACTCTGACCATCGAATCGATCAAAATCTGCACCGCAGCCTCGAGATCAAACACCCGAACGAGATGGTAGATATACCCTTCGCACCATCTTCCTAGCCTCGAGGTAAGAAATAAACCTACCTCGGCGATACAAAGGCTTCCTCCCACTCAACAACCGCCTCAGAAACCGGAACTGCACTCACTCTCCTCGCAGCTACATTGGCGTAGCAAGAAGCTAGCCAATCCATGCCCATGATCACGTCGAAATCAGTCATGTCCATCTCTATCAAGTCGGCTAGGGTCTGACGACTGTATATGGTCACTGGACAAGCCCTATATACCCGCCGAGCTACCACCGAATCACCCACTGGCGTAGCTACCTCGAAAGGGTCTATGGACTCAGACTCTATCCCTATCCTACTAGCAATAAGGGGAGATATATAGGATAGAGAAGAACCCGGACCTATCAAGGCATACACATCATAATCGGAGACTGATAAGGTACCTGTGACGACATCAGGTGAGGCCTCCTGATCCTGCCGGCTGGACAAGGCATAAATGCGGTTCTGAGGACCGCTAGAATCGGGACCCGCGCCACGACCTGCCGCGACTGGCCGCCCACGAGTACCTTGCTCGGGCGAGTAATCGTCGGGATGAAGAACCGCAATCGACCGCAGCCGACCCTACCATCGCCTCGCCTGACAGACTTCGCAAATGACCGCCGCCACAAGTGTAGCAAGCTCGGAGTAATACCGCAACCCCGAATGGAACTCGCCACATCGGACACACCGAGCGGACCTCGATCGGTTAGCACCTTGCTACTCGAAGTCCGACGCCCCGGGCCCCGACCGCCTCGATCGCTCTGGCTGCACGAAAATGATGTAGGAGTGCTCTGAGCCGGCTGCGGTGCAAATCTAGACTTCTGCTGATGCCGTCCACCCTGAGAACCACCAAAAGAACCGGCCGTCTTGTCCTTCTTCTGCTGCTGATATCGGTCTACCCGGCGTCTCTCGCGCCTCGCATCCCAAAGACATGAGCTCGCATACGTAATGTCCATGCTCGGTGAAGGGACACACCCGCACAAGACTTCGCCATATAGTCGCTTCAGCGGTGGCGTAGCGATGCACCGGTCCTCCATATTCGCTACCGGGCAGGACATATCGAGCCAAAGAATCGAACTCGACATTGTACTCCTAATCGCAAGGCCCTCCTGTCTCAAAGAACAAGAATTTGTCGGCTCGCCCTCTCATCTGAGGCAAGAAGTGCGTGAGAAAGCCTCCAAAACTCATCCCATACCGGAGTGCATGCTCTCCCGAAAGCTCACGAATCGAACCAATCGATCGCGGTATCACGCACGATGCGAACTAAATGTCACTGACTCGATCTACGAAGCCTTGATCACCCGCGTGATCCTTCAGAATCGACGGATGAACTCGCGATCATCCTCGTGCCTCGACCGTAAAACTCTGTAGGGTTACAACTAAGGAAATCCGTAGCCTTCAAATGCGCCTCGGGTGAACCACAAAGCCAGGCTGAATCGAACTGCCGCTTCACCGCCCTCATGTTCGCCACAATCCGCAAATAATCGAAAGATCTTCTCTGCACCCATCTCTCTCGCTCTAGGCCGGGATCGAGGTACGGCATGCGTGGTCTCGCTGGCGGCGTCATGGAACTCGCTGCCTGGTATAGATCGGGCTCGAGCCTCGTGACTCTGGGTGTCATACTAGCAGCCTCCTACGCTGCCCTTCTTCCGCCCGGTCGCTTTACGTGAGGCATAATCATACAGAAAAGGAATACGTTAGAGGTCCAACCTATAACACGCCTCTAAAGCACGATCTCGAGTGAGAAGAATGGAAACCAATCCTAAATATCCTATAGCCTCTCGATTATTGGTGTGGTGCACAACACACCGATAATCAAGACTTATTAGATACGTCTGTAGACACTTTCCGAGGATTAAGCGCTCGATACCACTTTTGTCACGACCGTTCGGCCCGTGGATCGTGCCTTACCGGGCACCCAAGTAGTCATACATCGAGTAATCGGAATATAAAACAAGACATGAAACTTGTAAAATGAAACACGCTTTATGTGAGAAAATGTTGCCTTTCGGCATATATATATAAACATGGTTTAGCGATTACATCCCATACTGCATAAATACGACTACTGCACTCTAAGGAAATATACAACTATGGCGGACAGTGGCCCCGCCATACCGATCAGACAAAAACTATCTACAATAGGAGATCATACCCAAAAGTAGAGCCTCGGAGAAGATGGAGCTCCCGACACCAACGCAAAAGATCCTAAGGATGCGGATCTAGCACTGCTGCCCTTACTGCGGCATGAACGCACTCCAGGAGGTCAAGACAACAGTACCAAGTATGTGAAACTATAAAGTACTTAAATGAAATCAAGTATTTAAAGACCATTTGCAAATACAATCGGTTCAATTGCACATAGTGCCATATCACAAACAAGAACAATAATAGTAAGTCAGAATGTGTCTTTTCTAGGCCGCGAATGATCGGCAAGGCCAATCGCCCATAGTATCATTATGCGTGCCTAATCTCGACTCCGCACCGCATAGTCACACATGCACCGCATGAGGTATTCTCAGACGGGGTAGCTAACCCCGATACCCGCTGGACTCGCACCGCATAGTCTCAATAGACCGATAGTCCATGGACCGCATAGGCATCCGCGTCGGGCTAAACACCCGGAATGATCAATCCTGGAGCATACCGCTGCTCCGCATAGTCTCACAGACCGCATAGGCCGTATAGACCCGCATCAAGGGTGGCAAGCCCTCGGTATAACAAATCAAGGGGGTAGGTGATATAATAACAGTACAATGGACTTACCGTTTAGCAACGTAAGCACAGCAAGAATGACCACCTTTCACACATTACAAGGCACAAATCATGTAGCATAATATGTCTACTTATCAAACCATTTTACTACACTTAACAGAAATCAATACAAGGCTTTTACAAACAAACAAGTAAATAGTTCCTTTTATCATTCTTAAGTTGTTATACCTAACTTCCCATAAAGCTAGTATAACTCTTAAGATTTTTGTTTAAAAACCAGATATTACTCTTCTGTTAAAAAATGATTCAATATTCTTTTGAAATGCATCAGGATTCTTATTATTCAGGCTTAAGTCAAAAGACATTGCCGTAGTTATTATTCAGGCTTAAGTCAAAAGACATTGCCGTGATTATTATTCGATTAACACGTACGCTCACCGTACTATATATATATGTTAAAATATCATGCTTAGGAAGAATCACATACCTTCTCGGCGAAAACCTCCTGCCAAGTCGAATATGTCGCGCGCAGAGAATCAGCCTATAACAGTTAAATACGTCTATCAACGTCTATACTGTACTGTATAAATCTCTAAGCAGAGGGTTCTCAATTCTACGGAAAGTCGGGCAGCACTTCCCTACCCGGTGAGCTATATAAGTCTACTGTGAAAACAGTCCTATGTAAGTATAGTTCAATTATTCTTCTTTTATACCCTTCTACTGTGATAACAGTTCAATTCTATTTGTAATAATCTTCTAAGTATTTAATACTTATTCTTATACTTCTACAGTATGTATTTTCTAATTATAAAAGAAGGGTAAGATTATTTACCTCTATAAGCCCAAAATTATCCGAGTATAAACGTCGCTCCTGAGCAAGGTTTAGCTCCTAAATTGTACGCTCCGATAGCTCCAAGAACCTTTAGAAGTTCTTCACAACTTCTACTAAGTACTAAGGGATTTGGGCTAGGGTATTTTGGGCATTATAACAATACTAGAAGGCAACTCTTCTACCAAGGGAGGGGGGGTAGATTTGCCAGGCAGTGGGGCCCTCGCCAAACTTTACTCAAGGGGAGATGGCTTGACGAAAATGCTCAAGGGGAGAGGAAGGATTTTGCAAGACTTGCAAAGATTTTGTGGTTGAACAACTCTTCAGCTTAAGGGGGTATTTATAGGACAAGCCACGCCAACCGGGCCAAGATGATGCCAAGTGCAAGGCAAGTGTAGGGTGAGGATTTGCCCAAGTGTCCTTATCCATCCACTACACAAAATATCCTACCAACTACTTGACAAAATAGGCCACTCCAATCGGCCTCAATGACGCCTCAAGTCCACCAATTGGAGGGTGACAAGTGTCGCCCTCCCGTTGGTCCAAAATGTTTCGTCTCTCGGAAAAATCCGCAAAAATTAGAAATGGCATAGCCGGAATTTATCCTACGCGAGTCTTGTAAAACGTTTCGTCGGAAAACGATTCCTTGAGTGAGTTGTGCCCAAAAAAACGTGCCATGCCTAAACTTTAAGCCTAAACTTTCGTACGTACGCCCTCACGTACATACTCCGGAAATACGGGGTATAACACTCACTCCCTCAAAGTCATCACAATAGAACCGTACGGGGTAAGTACGAAGGCATAGCCGACTACTAAGACCCACATTACCAAAAATGCCATAAACTGTATCACGAGGTCTTTCTAGACCGCACCACATGATCGAAGCTGGCCACTCGCCCGCAGTATCAATGTGCGCGTCTATCCCTGGAACTTACCGCAGCTCCGCACAGTCACACATGCACTCGCATGAGGTATTCCTCGAATCACGGTCCTGCATCGCTGAGGTATACCTCAGACGGAGGCAGCTTAACCCCGGATCCGCCGACTCCGCACTCGCATAGTCTCAATAGACCGCATAGTCCCATGGACCGCATAGGGCATCCCCCGCATCGGGCTAAACACCCGGAATGATCAATCCTGGAGCATACCGCTGCTCCGCATAGTCTCACAGACCGCATAGGCCGTATAGACCCGCATCAAGGGTGGCAAGCCCTCGGTATAATAAGTCAAGGGGGTATGTGATACAATAACAGTACAACGGGCTTAACGTTTAACAACGTAAGCACAACAAGAATGACCTCCTTACATAACAATCACAAGATACTACCACACGTAGCATCCTAACATGTTTACTTATCAAATCAACAAGAAAGTATTACAAGGCTATCACAAACCAACACAATCAAGTTATTCACACCAGGTACTTTATGCTAACAAGTTCGGGTATCCATCCCCAAAGTACTTCATACATTAACTCTTTAAAAGATCTGTTTCTTTCACAGAAGTCACACAATACCCGTAGTATAAAATAGAGTGACTGTCTTTTTAAGTAAACCAAAACACTTCCCTTTGTAAAATCAAGTAACAACATTATTGGAGATTTCAGGAATTCTCATGGACTAGAAGACGCTCCTTCATCCGGTTCCTTCTACACTTGGACGAATGGTTCGATTTGGTCTAAGCTTGATAGAGTGTTGATGAATCAAAATTGGAGTGATTTGACCTTAGAATGCAAGGCCAATTTCATGCCTATGGATCCTGTCTCGGACCACTGTCCTGTGATAGCCACGATTATTGCATCCTATAATGTTGGGAAACGCCCTTTCAAGTTCATGAATATGTGGCTTTCTCACCCAGCCTTTGAGAACATTATGACTTCATGGTGGAGACAAGACATATGGGGTACTGCTCAATTCGTCCTTGCCTCCAAATTGAAAGCCTTGAAGCAACCTTTAAGGGCTTTGAACATAAGTGACTTTGGAGGTATCGAACAAAGAGCAAAAGGGGCAAACATAGAGTTCAAGGAGGCTATCAATGCACACATGGAAAATCCCTTTGATGAGGAGCTTAAAGCCAAGGTTAAGTCCTCAAGAGCTAGAGCAAACACCCATCGAAGTCGAAAGACACTTCATAAGGCGTAAGTCAAGACGAAGCACTTGATTGGAAGTGATAGATGTTCCAAATACTTTCATAGTTTGATCAAAAGGAGTAATGTCGAACTCCATTAACTTTCTTGTTAAAGCTAATGGTACTATCACTACATCACCGTAAGTCGAAGTTGCTTGTTGAATTTTACAAAGATCTATTAGGTACTTCCGACCCACTACCAACTTTGATCTGATGTGTTCAACTATGGCCCAAAGTCGAGTGAAGAAGAGAGATTACTGACTTTGCATTTCATCACCCCAAAGGAGATTTGGGAAGCACTCTCTCGATATAGGCAATGACAAGGCACTGGACCGATGGTTATACTACGCTTTCTTCAAGAATAGATGGAAAGATGTGGGCCATGATGTTGTAAGATGTGTCCAAGAGTTCTTCTCATCGGAGTCCTTTTGAAGCGTTAATCATACCATCATTACCCTGCTACCAAAAACTGACCATGATCCCAAGGTAAATGATTTCAGCCCATCGGATTGACTAATGTGATCTATAAGATCATCACAAAGATTCTAGCTAACGAATGGCATTGATCCTTCCTTCTCTCATTGACAAATCCCGCGGCTTTTGTGAAAGGAAGAAACATGATGGACAACGTATATGTGGCACAAGAGCTTGTGAGAGGATTTAATAGAGCAGTCTCACCAAGATGTATGCTTATGGTGGACCTTTCAGAAAGCATTCGACATCTCTGAGCTTCCTCGAATTGGTACTAAGAAGTCTAAAATTTCCGCATGATTTACAAGATGGATCATGGAATGTGTTAGCTCAACCTCCTTCTCCCTTTCTATCAATGGTGAGCTACATGGATACTTCAAAGGAAAGCGCCTAAGACAAGGTGATCCTATGTCCCCTACTCTCTTTATCTTGTGCATGGAATACCTCTCAAGGCTGCTTAAAATGAAGGCTGAGGCAAGAGTTTTCTCATATTTTCCAAAGTGTAAGAAATTGGGCATTACTCATCTTGCATTCGCGGATGACCTCATGCTTTTGCCAAAGGAGATATATCTTCATTGGGATTCTTATGGATTGTCCGGAAGAGTTGGAGGCTGCCTCAGATTAACTCTTAACCACGCTAAATCCTCTGTCTACTTAGCGGGATGCATTCTACAGTTCGGGACTTGATATTGACCAGAGTGGGTTTCGCCATTGGTAGCTTTCCGGTACGATACTTGGGGATCCCTTTGTCCCCAATTTCGTCTCGGTGGATCAATTTGCCCCATTCACTAGTGCTATTTCGAATTACATTCAAAATGGGGCACCACACCCTTTCTTACGCTGGTAGTCGGAACTAATCGTGCCGGTCGCCCAAGGGTTGAGAGCTTTTGGTTCCGCACTTCCTATCCTAGCCACTATTATCAACAAGGTAAGGTCCGCTTGTATTCAATTCTTATGGGAAACCACCAAGAGTTGCTTGGGATATCATTTGCCCGCCTCAAACCGGGTGTCTTGGGTCTTATGAACATCAAGGAATGGAATCATGCCTGCTATCCGTGACGATTTGGCAAACTCACACTAAGCTGATTCTCAGGGTCCAATGGATCAATAGCCACTATTTGAGAGATATTACAATTTGGGACTATGAGGTACGCCCTAGGGACTCCCTTTATTCAAAAAGATTTGTGGATTCGCGACAAATTTGTTTCTATCTTGTAGCCATGGTGATGCTATTGACGGCTTTACAAAATGTTGTGCCAACGGTATATTTGATTCAAGCTCAGATATGATATCTTGCGACTCCGCAAGCTAAAAAGCCTCGATGTCACAAATTTGGAAAGGATTCATTCCTCCCAAATTCTCTTTTATTATGTGGCTAAATCAGAAGCGTTAGCTACAAAGGATACTCTATCATTTCTCAACTTGGAGGATAAATCTTGGATTCTCGCAAGCAAGCTAATGAAACAAGGGAACACCTCTTCTTTGATCGCCCTTTACACACATGATTTGGAAGAGCATAAAAGATTGGTTGGGTATTAGAAGAGAGATGACAACTGTTGAAAGCTCCTTTAAATGGATTAAGAAAGAACACCATGACAAGCATCCGAGCCAAAGCTATTTTGCTTACTTTTTGCATAATGGTTTATGAGATTTGGAGGGCAAGAAACACAATGCTCTTTGAAGGCACAAGCTTGCCGGCAGAAGAGGTCATTGCAAGAATCAAAACAACATCTTATAGAGTTCTCTATGATTTTATCTGTTATACCCCGTATTTCCAGAGTATGTACGTAAAGGAATACGTACAAAAAGTTTGGTCTTAAAGTTAGGCCTTGGACGATTTTTAGGCACAACTCACAAAGCGAACGGTTTTCCGACGAAACGTTTCCACAGCTTTCGTAGGATAAATTCCGGCTATGTCATTTCTTATTTTTGCGGATTTTTCCGAGAGACGTAACACTTTGGACCAACGAGAGGGCGACATTTGCCACCCTCTCATTGGTGGACTTGTCACGGCAATAGGGCCAAATGGATGACCATCCTTGTCATAAAGTTGGTTAGATATTTTGTGTGCAAGTTGGCTAGGTACACTTGCCCTAATCTTGACCTTACACTTGCCTAGCACTTGGCTAAATCTTGCCATTGGTCCATGTCTTGCCCTATAAATACCCCTCTTGAGATGAAGAGTTCTTCATCCACAAAAGCTTTCCAAGTCTAAAAATCCTTCCTCTCCCTTTGTAAGCAATTCGTCCAACACACCCCCTCCTCGAGAAGCTTGGCCGAGGCTACCCCACCCCTAGCCTAGCCGAAACCTACCCCCTCCCTTGGTAGAAAAGTTGCCTTCTTGTATTGTTATAATGCCCAAAATACCCTAGCCCAAATACCTTAGTACTTAGTAGAAGTTGTGAAGAACTTCTAAGGTTTCTCGAGCATACAACTTAGGAGCAAAACCTTGCTCAGCGCGACTTTTCTAGATATTATTGGGCTTACCGAGGTAACTAATCCTAACCTCTTTGAATTGAATTAGAGAATACTTATCATGTTGTAGAATAAGAATAAGTATAAATACCTAGAAGGTTATTAAGGAATAGAATTGAACCGTAACACCTTAGAAGGGTATAAAAGAAGAATATACGAATCATTTACATAGACTGTTTTCACAATGAGACTTATATAGCTCACCGGTAGGTTGCTGCCCGACTTTCCGTAGAATTGAGGACCTCTGCTTAGAATGACCTACGGAATAGTCTAGACTTTGATAGATATCTGACTATTATAGTCGATTCTCACGCGACATACTCGACTTGGTGTGGATTTCACGAGAAGGTATGTGATTCTTCCTAAAGCATGATATTTTACAATATGTATATAGTACTAGAGACGCATACGTGTTAATCGAATAATACTTACGGCAATGCCTCACGCTTAAGCTCGAATAATACGTGACGGAATGCCTCACGCTTAAGCTGAATAATAAAGAATCGAAAACAATTCAAAAGGACTATCAACCATTTATTAATGTAAGAGAACTAATTGGTTGTTAAACAAGCTTAAGAGTTATACTAGCTTTATGGGAAGTAAGTATAACCACTTAAGATTGATAAAAGAAACAAGTTTGCCTATGTGTTTATAATGCACTTATATTGTGAAAAGAATAATAAGATGGTTTGATAAGTAGACATGATATGATGCTATGTGTGTTAGTATCTTGTAACGCTTGTATAGGTGAGTATCCTTGTTGTGCTTATGTTACTTAAAGATAAGTTGTTATGTTAGTATACTATCACTCACCTCTTGAGATGATACCGGGTTAAGCCCTCCGACGCGGGTAGACTCAGCGGTCCGGGACCATGATTCGAGAATACCTCACGCGGTCCAGGGGCCTACGCGAGCTACGAGTTCCGTGTTAGTATGCGGGTTATGCCTCACGCGGTCTATGTGGCTATGCGACAATGAGTCCAGGCGACGCCGAGGAGTAGCACCGACGCGGGTTATACCTCACGCGCCCACGCGAGTGGCACGCGACTCGAGTCCGTGATTAGGCTTGCACGAGGATGGGCGAGTGGCCTGCTTTCGATCATTCGCAGCCTCAGACAAGACGACATAGCTTACCTATTGTTGCTCTTGTTTGTGATGCGGCACTATGTGCGCTTTCTCGGTTGTTTCACACATATTTGTAAACCGGTTTTAAAATGATATGTTTTCATTTAAGTACTTTACGCTTTCGCATACTTAGTACTGTTATCGACCTCCTTCGGGGCTGCGTTCATGCCGCAGTAAGGGCAAGGTGTGCTAGATCCGCATCCTTAGGATCTCTACGCTGGTGTCGTGAGCTCCATCTCTTCCGAGGCTCTACTTTTGGTATGATCTCCTGTCAGATAGTTTTGTATAGGTGGTATGGCGGCCCTGTCCCGCCATAGTTGTATATTTCAGAGGTCTGTAGTCATGTTGTACATGTTGTCGGATGTAATCGCTAAAACATGATTATATATATATGCCGAAAGGCGATGTTTTCTCACATAACTGTCTTGTTTTATAAACTGTTTCATGTCTTGCTTTATGTTTCCACGATTACTCGATGTATGGCTACTGGGTGCCCTGCAGAAGGCACTACCACGCCCCTAACGGGTCGTGACAAAAGTGGTATCGAGCGCTTAATCTCTGAAAGTGTCTACGCACCGTATCTAGTAAGTTCGATTATCTGTGTCGCACCACACCAATAATCGTGAGGCTATAGGATATTTAGGATTGATTTCCGCTCTTCTCATTCCGAGATCGTGCTTTAGAGTCGTGTTATAAGTTGGACCTCTAACGTATTCCTTTCCCGTAATGCTTATGCCTCCACGTAAGGCAACCCGCCCGTGGCAAGGCAGCCGAGGAGTCGCTAGCAGACACCCAGAGTCACGAGGGCTCGTGCCCGCCTATACCGAGACGGCGAGTTCTATGACGCCGCCGCCCCAAAGAGACCACGCACTCCACACCTCTTGTCCCACACCGGGGCGAGGAGTTAGGGTACAAGGAGATGGCCCGCCTTTGGCTAAAGTCAGGCCCGACACGGAGAGAGGCCGACGCGCAGCCTGGCTCAGCCCAAAGACTGGCCGCACCGTTGCTCACCCGAGGGCAGAGTTTGAGGCTACGAGACTTTTTGAGTCAGAGTTCACGGAGTTTTATGGATCGAGGCCGAGGATGATCCGCAGGAGTTCATCCGCCGCCTTCAGAGGATTTTGAGAGTGATCGTATGCCGAGACCGAGTCCGTGATCTTTGGGTCACATAGGCTGCGTGATACCGCAGTCGATTGGTTTGATTCTTGGGAATTATCCCGGGAGAGCACGCGCCCGCCTACTGGGATGAGTTCTCGAGGCTTTCTCACTCACTTCTTGCCTCCACAGATGGCGAGGCGCGGGCCGATAGATTTTTACCATCGAGGCGCAGAGGACGACCGCCGTGGAGTACAATGTCGAGTTTGATTCATCGCTCGATATGTCCCAAAGATTGGTAGCAGATATGAGGATAGGTGCACCGCTATGTCACCGCTAGACGACTATATGGCCGAGTCATATGCGCGGGTTTCTCCACCGGTATGGACATTACCCGCACGCAGCTCACGCCTGACGCGGCGAGCGCAGGTCGACGATGGACAGACAGCAGGAAGGCCAGACGGAGGGTCTTCCGTGGTTATCGTGGGCGGCCTCGCAGCTAGCCTAGATTCGCACCACACCAAAGACAGAGCACTCCCGCACCGCCCTCAAGACACCCACGCTGAGGCGCGTACTGGCCCTGTGGCTTCGGACGCCCGTAGCAGAGGTATCGCCGACGGACCACCCCAGTGGCCGATGCAGATCCCATTACGGGAAGTGTGGTACTACTTTTGATCTTGTTACGCCAGGGCCAGCAGGTCACTTTGCAGGATCGTCCGACCGGGGCACGCGTAGGCTCACCTTCGTGTTCTCGCTGCCGCTTCATCATCTCCTACGCTTACTCGCCCGAGGCGTGGTGCTCATGGGTCGCAGGTCGCGCAGAGGCCGTGGCTCGTCCCAGCCTAGCGTCCTCGTAACCGCATTTATGCTTTGTCCACCGACAGATCGTGAGGCCTCACCGATGTCGCTGTGTACCTTATCGCTCGGGTTTGATATGTATGCTTTGATAGATCCGGTTCTACTGGCCCCATATATCTCCCTTGTTGCTAGTAGGATAGGGATAGAGCCCGAGTCCATAGACCCTTTCGAGGTAGCTACGCCTGGGTGATTCGTGGTAGCTCGGCGTATATAGAGCTTGTCCCGTGATCATTTACGCCGACCGCCGACTTGATAGAGTCGAGATGATTGACTTGATGTGATCACGGGGATGGATTGGCTAGCTTCCTCGCTACGCCAATGTAGACCGCAGAGAGAGAATAGTACGGTTCCAGCTCGGCGAGCCATTGTTGAGTGGGAGGAGCACCAGACGCCGGCGGGTAGGTTTATTTCCTACCTCAAGGCTAGGAAGATGGTGCAGCGGGTATATCTACCATCTCGCTCGTGTTTGATAATCAAGCCGCGTACCAGATTTTCCGTCGCCCAAAGAGTCGAAGTTCCCGCACGTGTTTCCTGATGACCTCCCGTATCCTCCCGAGAGGAGATCGAGTTTTGTATAGATGTGCAGCGATACTACTATTTCCATTCCGCCATACGTAATGGCACCCGCCGAGTTGAGAGAGTCAAGGATCGCTTAGGGATTTGCTAGAGAAGCGGCTTCATTAGGCCTAGTGTTTCTCCCCGGGAGCGCCAGATTGTTCGTGAAGAAGAAGGACGGACGCGCACGCGTGTCGACATTACAGCAAATGAACAAGGTGACCATTAAGAATGTATACCCCTTCCTAGGATTGATGATTTGTTCGACCAGCAGTGGTGCGAGATGTTTCTCCAAGATTGATTTGCGATCGCTATCATCAAAGTAGTCGAGAGGTGGATGTCCCTAGATCGCATTCGACCCAGACGCATTATGAGTTCGTGGTCATGTCTTTGGTTGACCAATGCTCCGGCAGATTCATGGATTTGATGAACCGAGTGTTCAAACCATTTTGGACACGCTTGTGATAGTGTTCATTGATGATATCTTGGTTTATTCTCGCCAGAGCAGAGCACGCGAGCATTTGGCGATCAGGCCGACAGCTTCTCCAGACTAAGCTTGTACGCCAAGTTTTCCAAATGTGAGTTTTGGTTAACTTCGGCGCTTCGGGCATATTGTCGGCCGATGGCATTCGAGTTGATACGCCAAGATCGAGGCGCCAGACTTGGCCTAGACCTACTACTCCGGCTGCAGGTTCGCAGCTTTCCGGGCCTCGCAGGTATTATCGCGGTTCGTGGAGAAGTTTGCTTTATCTTCGCACCATTGACTAGGCCGACTCGTAAGGCGCCAAGTTTCAGTGGATCGATGCTTGGAGCAGTGGTTTCATTGGCTGAAAGAGAGACCGACGACCGCCTCGCTCTTACTCTTCCGCAGGTCCAGATGGTTATGTCGTGTATTGATGCGCCGGCATCGTTGGGATGTGTTGATGCAAAGATGGCAGAGTTATAGCATATGCATCCCGACACCAAGAAACACGAGAGAACTACCCCACCCATGATCCGAGTTGGCACCGTTATTCACGCTTTGAAGATCCGAGGCACTATTTGTACGGGTTCACGTGGATATTTTTACTGCACCACAAGAGCCTCCAAGATATCTTCACCAGAGGAGCCGAACTTACGGCTGCAGACGGTGGTTAGAGTTGCTTAAGGATTACGATGTGGACATCCTGCACTACCCGCAAGGCCAATGTCAGGCGTATGCCCTTAGTCGTAGGTCGATGGGGAGCCTATCGATGTGCAGCAGAGAGAAGGGACATGGTTCGTAATTTGCACCGCTTAGCGAGCCTTGGTGTCCGCTTGATTGATTCGATAGCAATGGGTTAGAGTTCGCGAGGTTGCCGAGTCTTCCATCGCTGGCGAGGTGAAGAGGCAACGCCGAGGATCCACTTTGATTCGATATCGCGATACGCCTCTTCGCGAGGGCAAGGGTCCTTTGAGGTAGCACCACGGGTGCTAAGGTTTGAGGGCGTCAGGTGTTCCGATGTTTCAGACTTCGCAAAGTTGTGTTCTGGGAAGCACACACAAGTACTTCATCCATCCGGTCGACTCAAGATGTACCACGACCTTAGATCCGTGTATTGCGGGATGGCTCAAGAGGACGCTGCAGAGTTCGTAGCTCGCCGCGTGTCGCAGCAGTAAGGCAGAGCACCAGACCCGTGGTTTGTTACAGCGATAGAGATCCCGACCGGAAGTGAGGTAATCAACATGGACTTCATCACGTGATTACCTCGCACTCGGAGGAGACATGATTCTATATGGGTTATCGCCGACAGTCGACTAAATCAGCCCACTTTCTTCCCGTCAGACGACTTTTTCTACCGAGGATTATGCCGACTTTACATCCGAGAGATCGCCGATCGCATGGAGTCCCTACTTCGATCATATCGCATGCAGGAGCCCGCTTACGCCAACTTCTGAGGTCCTTCCGCAGGGGTTTAGGGACGCAGTGAGCTCGAGCATCGCATTTCATCCACGCATGCACGGACAGCAGAGCGCACTATCCGCACTTCGAGGATATGTCGCGAGCCCGTTATTGACTTCAGTGGTAGTTGGGAGGATCATTTGCCTCTAGTTGAGTTCGCGATAATAATAGCTACCACTCCAGATTCGATGGCGCCTTATGAGGCCTTGTATGAGGAAGTGCAGATCGCCTATAGTTGGTTCGAGGTGGCGAGGTGCAAAGTGGGACCAGATTTGGTGCAGCAGTGCGGATAAGGTGAAGCTTATCCGAGAGCGCTATCGACACTCGTAGTCGATGTAAGTCGATGCAGATCATCGCCGCCGACATCCGAGTTTGCTGATGATTGGGTTTTCTGGCGTGTCACCCACGGCGGTGTGATGAGATTCGAAGAAGGAAACTCACCAAGCGTACATCGGGCCGCTTTCGATTGTCCGCAGGTAGGCAAGGTTGCCTACGAGTTGGATCTGCCGTCCGACCGGAGGCAGGCATCCGGTGTTTCACGCTTTACGCCGGCGAGATGTATCGGGATCCATCTAGAGTACATCCGACGACGATGTCCAGTGTGACCGAGGGGTTATCGATGAGGAGATTCCCATAGCGATAATCGATCGCCGTGTTAGGCGTCGCGACGAAGGACGTGGCTTCCGCCAAAATCTTGTGGCGAACGAGCTCGCGAGGATATGACGTGGAAGCCGGCGAGGACATGAGGCGTAAGTATCCTCACCGCTCCCACCCTCCGTGTAATTCACTTTCCTACTTGTAAATCTTCATTATCGCTTATGCCTAAGTGTTTTATGGCCGCGCGTGGCTTTTGCAAACCGCTTAAGTGTCAAGAACCTTATCGTTATCCGTTTTGGGAAGGAACATTCGACGAATGTTTCTGGCGAGGAGAATGTTATACCCCGATTTCAGTATGTACGTAAAGGAATACGCATAAAAAGTTTGGTCTTAAAGTTAGGCCTTGACGATTTTTAGGCACAACTCACAAATAACGGTTTTCCGACTAAACGCTTTCCAGCCTTTCGTAGGATAAATTCGCTATGTCATTTCTTATTTTTGCGGATTTTTCCGAGAGACGAACACTTTGGACCAACGAGAGGCTTACATTTGCCACCCTCTCATTGGTGGACTTGTCACGCAATATGGCCAAATGGATGACCATCCTTGTCATAAAGTTGGTTAGATATTTTGTGTGCAAGTTGGCTAGTACACTTGCCCTAATCTTGACCTTACACTTGCCTAGCACTTGGCTAAATCTTGGCCATTGGTTGGCCATGTCTTGCCCTATAAATACCCCTCTTGAGATGAAGAGTTCTTCATCCACAAAAGCTTTCCAAGTCTAAAAATCCTTCCCTCTCCCTTTGTAAGCAATTCGTCCAACACACCCCCCCTCGAGAAGCTCGCCGAGGCTACCCCACCCCAGCCTAGCCGAAACCTACCCTCCCTTGGTAGTAAAGTTGCCTTTTTGTATTGTTATAATGCCCAAAATACCCTAGCCCTAATACCTTAGTACTTAGTAGAACTTGTGAATAACTACTAAGGTTTCTCGAGCATACAACTTAGAGCAAAACCTGCTCAGCGACTTTTCTAGATATTATTGGGCTTACCGAGGTAACTAATCCTAACCCTCTTTGAATTGTAGAATACTTATGTTGTAGAATAAGAATAAGTATAAATACCTAGAAGGTTATTAAGGAATAGAATTGAATCGTAACACCTTAGAAGGGTATAAAAGAAGAATATACGAATCAGATTTACATAGGATTGTTTCACAAGAGACTTATATAGCTCACCTGGGTTGTACGCCCGACTTTCCGTAGAATCGAGGACCCTCTGCTTAGAATGACCTACGTAATAGTCTAGACTTTGATAGATATCCGTGACTATTATAGTCGATTCTCTCGCGACATACTCGACTAAGTGTGGATTTCACGGAAGGTATGTGATTCTTCCTAAAGCATGATATTTTACAATATGTATATAGTACGGTAGACGCATACGTGTTAATCGAATAATACTTACGGAATGCCTCACGCTTAAGCTCGACATACGTGACGGAATGCCTCACGCTTAAGCTCAATAATAAAGAATCAAAACAATTCAAAAGGACTATCAACCATTTATTAATGTAAGAGAACTAATTGGTTGTTAAACAGAAGCTTAAGAGTTATACTAGCTTTATGGGAAGAAAGTATAACCACTTAAGATTGATAAAAGAAACAAGTTTGCCTATGTGTTTATAAAAGACTTATATTGTGAAAAGAATAATAAGATGGTTTGATAAGTAGACATGATATGATGCTACGTGTTAGTATCTTGTAACGCTTGTATAGCGAGTATCCTTGTTGTGCTTATGTTACTTAAAGATAAGTTGTTATGTTAGTATACTATCACTCACCTCGAGATGATACCGGGGTTAAGCCGCCTCCGACGCGGGTAGACTCAGCGGTCCGGGACCATGATTCGAGAATACCTCACGCGGTCCAGGGGCGCTATGCGAGCTACGAGTTCCGGTGTTAGTATGCGGGTTATGCCTCACGCGGCCTATGTGGCCATGCGACAATGAGTCCAGACGACGCCGAGGAGTAGCTACCGACGCGGGTTATACCTCACGCGCCCACGCGAGTGGCCCATGCGACTCGGAGTCCGTGATTAGGCTTGCAGAATGAGGATGGGCGAGTGGCCCTGCTTTCGATCATTCGCAGCCTCAGACAAGACGACACGCTTACCTATTGTTGCTTTGTTTGTGATGCGGCACTATGCGCGCTTCTCGGTTGTTTCACACATATTTGTAAACCGGTTTTAAAATGATATGTTTTCATTTAAGTACTTTACGCTGCATACTTAGTACCGTTGTAATCGACCTCCTTCTGGCCGCGCTCATGCCGCAGTAAGGGCAAGCAGTGCTAGATCCGCATCTCAGGATCTCTACGTTGGTGTCGTGAGCTCCATCTCTTCCGAGGCTCTACTTTTGCATGATCTCCCGTTGTAGATAGTTTTGTACAATAGGTATGGCGGCCCCGTCCCGCCATAGTTGTATATTTCAGAGGTCCAGAGTCATGTTGTACAAAGGTTTGGATGTAACTGCTAAAACATGATTATATATATATGCCGAAAGGCGATGTTTTCTCACATAATCTGTGTCTTGTTTTATAAACTGTTTCATGTCTTGCTTTATGTTTCCGCTGATTACTCTGATGTATGGCTACTTGGGTGCCCCGGTAAGGCACCAACACGGCCCTGAACGGTCGTGACATTATCCTCTCAGTAGTGGCACCTTGAGTGACCACCCTCCTCTATCTCTTCGTTTGCATTACGCTGAGGCTTGAGATACCTCAACGATCGATCAGAGCCACTTCCTTTTCGTTATTAGTAATAATATTTGCATTTACCTAAAAAAAAAAAAAAGTAACAACATTATTTTCCAAACGTTCAAGTTTGCCTAATTTCAAATGTTCATGTTTCTTATTTTAGAAAGGTTTCGTAGTTCATAGTCTTATTCATTTAAGAATATAATTCTCTTTTAAACAATCTGAGAAACATATGTCTTATATGTGAGTAGGTTATTCTCGTTCATAATCAATCTTATTCAGCAGCCATGATCTAGGAAATGTAATATCATTTTGTCTCATCTTAGCTTCTATGCAGATGGAGGTTTCTACTGGTTTTAATAATACTTCATTAATCAAAACATTTCTTTATTAACGCCGCAGTTGGTTTGTCGATACTCATTCTCGATTTCAAATCAAGAAACATTATTCCTTTTAAAACCAAGTACTCATTACTCACTTAATGAGGTTTCACACAAAATTCATATTAATTCATTTAAGTCAAGTCTCTTATCTTTTAAGATCAAGTCTCTTAACTTCTAAAATCAATAAATCATTCATTTTATCTCTCTTAAGCCGTTATACCTAACTTCCCATAAAGCTAGTATAACTCTTAAGCTTTTAAAACCAAGTATTACTCTTCTTTCAAAAACAGTTCTTAATTCTCTTGAAATACTTCAAGATTCTTATTATTCGGGCTTAAGTCAAAAGACATTGCCGCATAACCACGCTCAATTAACACACGACGCTCACCGTACTATATATATATTCTTTTAAAATATCATGCTCAAGAGGATAGGAAGAATCACATACCGCGACGATTATCGACTATTAGCAAATCGCTCCACGGCTATAACCCGGCTAGCCTCGTCCACCTTTTAAGTAGCACATGCTACTCACAGAACATTCAACCTATAAAGGTTATACAAGTCTATCAAAGCCTAGACTACTCGGTAGAATAAATCTAGATACAAGTTTCTACGGAAAATCGCAAGATTTCCTACCACAAACTTCACGATTCTATCAGAATACGCTTGTAACGACTCGCCCGGTCTGCATCGTGCCTTATCCTGCACCCTAGTGATACAATCATCGAGAAAACCAGCGAAAATAAAACTTAAACAAGAAACAGATATATGAACATAAACAAAGCCAACCCAACTGTTACCTTCCAATAACATAATAAATACAACTCTTTCAAAACGAATGCTTTAATCCCTTTTACAAACCCCGCCACAACAAAGATTACATGCACTTAAGATTTACAACAACTATGACGGGACAGGGCCCCGCCATACCCCTGAATGTACAAGAACCTACAACTCAGGGAACACATACCAAAAGATAAGCCTCCGGAGAAACGGAGCTTCCCAAAATGCTGAACTGAGATCCTAAGAGCGAGGATCCACGACCGATGTACCTCTACCTGCGGCATGAACGCAGCCCCCCGAAGGAGGTCAGTACAACAGGTACCAAGTATGTGAATGGTCCTCAACCCGACCCATAATCGCGCCAAACTCTTGTTCCCCGATCCGGAACAATCTTACCTATTCAAGTCCTGAAAGCTACCACTTTCATCTTACACAACCCAATGAATTATCCCACTGATACACCCTATGTATATAAGGCTCTCCGACAAGGATCACCCGCAAAAATATTCTACTCGAGACGACCTTACATCTAAGGTCTCGACGTGTAATATTCTAAGGTTCACACCTTTCATACCCCCATACTTACCTTTTTCAACTACCCATGTTTTCTAACTCACCAATAACACAACGCTATCCGTACATAGCACACAATAATAAGATCATCATATCAAGCATACTAATCTCTAGAGGGTTAAGGATATACCTGTATCTACCGCTTCACTCTAATCATAGGCACGCTCGCAGGCGATATAGTCAGTAGGGTGACGAACCAGCCATAGATCCCGGCGCCGAGTCTCTACATCCGCGCTACCTGCCTGGACAATTTCGCAAATGGCCCCGCCGGCCGCATGTAAAACAACCTCCAACCAGACGACACTTCTTATGGATTTTACCGCAACGCCACACCGAGGTGCGGTGGCCTCATCCGTCAACACCACTACTCCTCAAAACTCGAACCTCGAGCCCCGACCGCCTCACGAATACTCGATGCCTCAAGATCGCGGAGGACCGCTCAGGCCGGGCGGAGGCGCATAACTAGTTCGCCGAGGCGGTCCGCGAAAGTCGCCAAAAGACCCCGCTGCTCGCCTCTTCTCGCTGATCCCGGCCATTCCGCCGACCTTCCGCCTCACACCTAAGCGCATAAGCTCGCACGCGGGCAATGTCCATGCCCACCAAGAGCTACACCCGAGCAAGCCTCGCCAAGTAGTCATCGAGCCCCGTGACGTAGCGGTGCACTCGCCCTCCATATTTGCCACTAATGCCGGACATATCGGGCCAACGAGTCGAACTCCACGTTGTACTCAACCGCACGCCGCCCCGCCAACATCAAAAATCTTACCGAGCCCTCTCATCCGCGGGGCAAGAAATGTGCAAGAATGCCTCGAGAACTCGCCCCATACACCGAAGCGCATGCTCCCCGACGCTTCCCATGAATCAAACCGCCATCGCAAAGATCACGCACCGACGCGAACCCAAGACCACCGACTCGGTCTCCAAGCTCGATCACTCACGATCCGTCAGAATCGCTTGATGAACTCCTGCGATCATCCTCGTGCCTCGACCAGAACTCGTGGACTACAACTCAAGAAGTCCCAAAGTCTCCAACTATCGCCTGGGTGCACCATCGTACCACCGGCCCCGCTCGCCTCAAGTCTCGCCATAAACCTAACTAGTAATCGGGCCATCTCCTTGCAACCCATATCCTCTGCTCTCGCCGTGGACCTGAGGCTCGTATATCGTGGCCTCGGCATACCGCCGCCGCTAAACTCGCTGGCCGGGCATCGTAGAATCCGCCGTCGTAGCACCACCCTGTAAAGATCGGGCCTCGCCCCGTAACCCTTCAGGTTTCACTCGCAGCTCCATTCGCCGCTTGCCTCTCCGGGCTCGTTGCCTTGCGAGGCATAGCTGATATAAAAGAATACGCCGGAGGAGTCCAACTTACAACATGCCTCTAAGGCACGATCTCAGAGTGAGAAGAATGGAAACCAATCCTAAATGTCCTCGCAGCCTTCACGATTATAGATGTGGTGCACAACACACCGATAATCAAAACTCTACTAGACACTGCTCAGACACTTTCCGAGGACTAATCGCTCGATACCACTTTTGTCACGACCGATCCCGAGCCCGTGATCGTGCCTTACCCCGGCACCCTAGTGATACAACATCGAGAAAATCAGCTAAATAAAAACATAAACATGAAACAAGAGATATGATAATAAAACAAAGCAACCAAAACGGCTTTCTTGCATATATACAGAATTGAACAGCTTACATCCTTTACAACCCCGCTACACAAAGATTACTGCACTTAAGAATGTAACCACAACTATGACGGACAGTGGCTCGCCATACCCCGAATGTACAAGAACCTACAACTCGTGGAAACATACCAAAAGATAAGCCTCCGAGAAACGGAGCTTCCTAATACGAATCGTGATCCTATGAGCGAGGATCAACAACCGATGTACCTCTACTGCAGATGAACGCAGCCCCGGGCGAGGTCAAGCATAACAGTACTAAGTATGTGAAATCAAAATATCAGAATGAAATCATAGTAGTCTATATAAAGCAGAGACATATATGATAACCAAACTACAAGACATAATATGGCAAATACGCCAAGTCGTGGACTCACGCCCTCAAAGTCATCAGTCAAACATAAATATGGGTCTCACGCCCACCACATCATTCGTGTCCGTGGAATACCTTCCTCACTGCCAGCTACATGATATAGCAACACCAAGGAGTACACATGAACACCGTGTCCCACTGTGTCATAACAACCAGACGGCAAGTACGGCGCTAACTACCGATACCAAAGCCGATCCTCAATCGACCGGCAAGTACGAAAGCCAACTACCGATACCAAAGCCGTACCAACAAATCTACATAACCATACCACGGTCGACCAGTGGCAAGTACGAAAGCCAACTACCGATACCACCGCGCGCACGTGGCCGTCGGCAAGTACGAAGACTAACTACCGATACCAAGCCGAATCATGAGACTTCACACAAACCGAACGGCAAGTACGGCTAACTACCGATACTGCCGAATCACCACGACCTCGGGCAAGTACGAGAGCCAACTACCGATACCAAGCCGAATCAAGAAACCTCACGGAGAGCTAGTCCATGGAATAATAATCACGTAAGCGCACGTGGAATGCTCCACCGCCAGACGCCCAAGTAAGATCATAACAAATCAGCCGGCCCTCCATCGAGAGACGCGGTGGTATAGAAATACAATACTAGCACGACAAGGCTATCACACGCAATCATAGACAAGTTACACACAACTCAAGGTACTTTCATTTTATGCCAAAGTCCAGGTTTTAACCCCAAAGTACTACGTACGTTAAATTCTTTTTTAAAAGATCCATTTCTTTTACAAAGGTCACCCGATGCCCGTATTATCAAAATAGAGTGACTAACATTTTAAGTAAACGAAAACAACTTCCATACTTTCCTTTTTATACCAAATTAAGACAATACCATGCCTTCTTTTTAGACCAAAACACTTCTCCTTTTAAAGTCAAGTTACCATTTTTAAACTAATGATAAAACCCTTCTCTTGTTTCATAAAGTCGTTATAACTAACTTCCCATAAAGCTGTTATAACACTTTATGTTTTAAACCAAAAACTCTTCAATTCCTCAAGTCTCTTTTCTTTTAGAAATCAAGTTCCTTACTTTGGAAATTTAAGAAAATTAATGCTTGTTTATAATGATTCTTATTAAAGCAGCCATGATGTAGGAAATGTAATACAATTTTGTCTTATCTTAGCTTCTATGAAGATGGAGGTTTCTACTGGTTTTAATAGTAATTAATTAGTCAATACATTTTCCTTTATTAACGCTGCAGTGGTTTGTTCGATACTTATTCTCATTTCCAAAATCAATATAATATTATTCCTTTTAAAACCCAAGTACCCATTTCTCATAAAAGCGGTTTCACAACTGTTTAACACAAACCAAGTCCTTAATATTTCACATCAAGTCATTTATAAGTCAAGTCTCTTATTGTCACGACCCGAAACTGGGCCCGTGACTGGTGCCTTACCCCGGGCACCCTAGTGACACAACATCAGAGTAATCAGCGGAACATAAAACAACAAATACGAGATAACGTAAATATAAAACAATAATCAGGAAACTTGCCTTTCGCATATATATAATCATCAACTCTTTTACCAATGAACGTTTTAATCCTTTTTACCAACCCCGCCCACAACAAAGATTACATGCACTTCTAAGAATGATACGACATAGTGGACGGGCCCCGCCAAACCCCCGAATGTAAACACTTACTACGCATGCGGACTATACCACCGATAAGCCTCCGAGAAACGGAGCTTCCCAAACGCCGAATCGTGACTCGAGAGCTAGGATCAACGATCGATGTACCTCAACTCGCGCATGAACGCAGCCCGGGCGAGGTCGCATAACAAAAATTTAGTATGTGAAACTAAAAATACCGCAAATGAAATCATAATAGTCTATAAAGCAGAGACATGTATGATGACCAAACTACGCTTTACAATAACTAAGCAAATATATCAAGTCGTGACTCACGCCTCAAGTCATCACCAAAGAACATAACAATGGGTCTCACGCCACAACATCAATCGTGCCTGGGACACATTCCTCACCGCCAGCTTATGATATAAAAGTTCCAAGGAACACATGAACACTGTGTCCCACTGTGCATAATAACACCGTGACGGTAAGTACGAAGGCATAGCCGCTTACTAACACCTACGCATCAACAAGGTCGCGAATCAGATTATAAGATCCGTCTGCACCGCCACATGATCAAAGCCGCCACTTGCCCGCAGATCTAATGCGCGCTTCAGTCCTCGAACTTCCCGCACCCGCATAGGCCAATCTCATCGCCCGCATGAGGCATCCCCGCATCGAGGTAGCTACTCCAAGATCGCCCCGACTTCGCACCGCATGGCCACAAGCGACCGCATGCCCATAAAGGACGACACTAACTCGAACTCGTAGTTCCCGATAGGCCCTCGGACTGCATGAGGTATTCTCGAATCATAGGTCCATCGACCGCCGAGTCTACCCCGTGACGGAGGGCGCTTAACCCCTAATCATCTCAAGAGATGAATGCCACAATACTATCATAACGATCGATAGTTAATAAGCACAATCCGGAAACCCCTTACACAAACATCACAAGATACTAACACACGAGCATCCTAACACGCTTACTTATCAAGGCAACAAGAAAGTATTACAAGGCTATCACAAACCAATACAATCAAGTTATTCACACAAGGTACTTTCTACTAACAAGTTCGTATCTATCCCCAAAGTACTTCACACATTAAAATCTTAAAAAAGATCTGCTTTTCGCATAAGTCACACAATACCCGTAGTATAAAATAGAGTGATCATTCCCTTTTAAGAAACCTAAAACTCTTACCTTTGTAAAATCAAGTAACAACATTATTTTCCAAATGTCCAAGTTTGCCTAATTTCAAATGTTCACGCTTTCTTATTTTAGAAAGGTTCCGTAGTTCATAGTCTTATTCATTTAAGAATATAATTTCTTTTAAACAACTGAGAAACATAAACCTTATGTGTGAGTAGGATATTCTTGTTTATAACAATCTTATTACAAAGACCATGATCTAGGAAATATCATTTTGTCTCATCTTAGCTTCTATGCAGATGGAAGTTTCTACCGGTTTTCATAATACTTAATTATTCAAAACATTTCCTTTTATTAACGCCGCAGTTGGTTTGTCGATACACATTCCGATTTCCAAATCAAGAAAGCATTCTTAAGCCGTTATACCTAACTTCCCATAAAGCTAGTATAACGCTTAAGTTTTCAAACACCAAGTATTACTTCTCCTTTCAAAATGATTCAAAATCTTTTGAAAATACTTCAAGTTCTTTCTTATCATATAACAAGCCGCTTATAGTTCAAATCGCCATTTTTAAAACCACATGTATTTTCTTACTAACATAAAGTCGTTATAACCAACTTCCCATAAAGTCGTTATAACACTTTATGTTTTAAACCATTCAAACACATTTAGCACTGTGACGCTCACCGCACTACATAGTTCACACATATCATGCTAGAGAGATAGGAAGAGGTTCACATACCTCGCGACGATTATCGACTAATAGCAAAATGCTCCGAGTACCTGCCGCGGCCACTCCTTAAGCCAAGTAGAACGCGCCATACGTAGTACTTCCACCTATAAGGCCACAAGCGCGCTTTATTAACATCTAGATCTCATCGTAGAACTTCTACATAAATTTCAAAGACTCTCCCCAAGAACAACAGAAACCTCCTCCTCTCTAACGAGGCCACTACCAAGCCAACCAGTGGGGGTTATACATCTAACCCTAATCTGCACAATTCTACTCCACTACTACTACACAAGTCCATCAGAATACACCCCATGTAATTACAAACAAGACTATATATAGTATACTTCTACTATACAATCTAACAACATGTAATTTCCAATTACAATAGGACAAGATAATTTACCTCGATAAGCCCATAATTATCCAAGTATAAAGTCGATCCCGGCAATCGCTTAGCTCCAACTCCGAGCGCCCAACCCGCTCTAAACCACCCTTAGAAGTTCTAACCAACTTCTACACAATACTCCAACGGACTATGGAGATTTTCCTGTGGTTTCTGCCAGGATGACGGGAAGTATAATAGTATTTCGGCTTTTCAGATAGGTACAACCTAAGAATACCACAAGGTATACGGCTAAGGTATTTGGGCATTATAACACTACTTGGAGAGTATTTCTATACCACAACGGGGGGTATTATACGAAAGCACCTAGGCGCGGGGGGGGGTACCCCACGGCCACACCACAAAGGAGTGGGTGGCTACCCTCGCCTACCCCACTGTGGGGAACTCTCGCTGGGGCCTCACGAAAGTGGAGGAAGGCTCTCAAGACTTAGGCATTTGTGAATGAATTAGTCTTCAAAGGGAGTGGTATTTATAGTCAAGTGAAAGCCAACCAATGGCCAAGATTACACCAAGTGTTAGGCAAGTGTAGGCCAAGATTCACCCATGTGTACCTAGCCAACTTGCACACAAAATATCTACCAAAATATCTACCACTGACATCCCCTTTTCGCCCAAGAACCGCCCACCTTGCCCACCAATGAGAGGGTGCCAAGCGCCGCCTCTCGTTGGTCCAAAATGTTCCGCCTCTAAAAATCCGCAAAAATACTAAATGACATAGCGGAAATTCCCTACGAAAGTCGTGGAAAACGCTTTCAAAAAACGACTCTAACCGGTGTCACAGACAAACATATTTCGCCCAAAGGTGCCACATGGGTGACACGTGTCGCCCCGATTCGCCCAAAATATTTCGCCTTCCAAAATATCCAAAACGCCAAAATCTCAAAATCAAAGCGGCCCCATTAAACCGTGAATTTCTCCCATGGGCCCCACGTGACCATTTTCAAAATAAAATTCCATAATTCTCTAATATTCCAGAAGTCCGACACCAAACTGGGAATCCAATTCCCATAAACGAACCTTTTTCCTTCACAAAACCTAAACTTTTCCGTGGAAAATTCACCTCTTTCTTCCTTTCCAATCTTTCTGTCAGATTCTCGCACGCACGCCCTGCATACATACCTCGAACTACGGGTATAACATTCTTCCCTTAGAAACATTCGTCCCGAATGTTCCTTCTAAGTCTCAAACGAACACGTGACAAGATAGTCTTCACTACTATACTTTTAAACAATCCCGCCACACCGCCATGGAAACACTGCGCAAAACTTACATCTAAGTCCACGAGGAAACACCTCTACATCACCACAAATAATACTACTTTTGTCACTTTGTCGCGAGCCTTGCTCCAACGACCCAACAAATGGTACCGGCCGCACGCGATCACCGTCGCCAGACACTAATTCTTACCATATTTCGAGCATCGCTTTAGTATCCAAAACTCGGGTTACTATTCTAACGAGGTCATCATTAATCGGGAACATTCCGACGGATCTTCGATACTTTCCGAACATAACAATATGAAAGACCGACGCCCTTCCTCCTAAGTCGACGGCAAATGCTAACATATAGGCAACCCGCCTATTCTTCACATGAACTCACAAAGGCCCAAAGTAACTCGCTAAGTTCCTTCGCTTTCCAAAACTCGCCACACCGTCCGGTGGTACTTTCAAGAAGACCGACCGCCAACTCAACTCTGCTGCGCCGCCGATTATCCGCACGATTCTCCGAGCCGCCGTAACTTCTTCTAGACAAGCTTCACTATCCACAAATTACCGGAACAAGATCAACCAACTATCCAACCCCGCCAACATCGAACCAATCGACCGCAACTTACACTTCCGCCCGCAAGGCTTCATAAGGCGACATCCGAACACCAAATGGTAGCTCAAACGCCTCCTCCACAGAGACAACAATCCTCACAACTACCTCAAATTCACGTGACCGCCCGGTGGCGAACGCGATTCGAGACTCACCGAAGTTCCTAGCCCCGCTCGTACAAACTCCCAGAAGAGAAACACTGCACTGGCTCCATCGTTCGTCATAAGGTGGCGTAGGCACCCTGCAACCTCACAACCTTTTCAGATAACATCAACACCGCCGAGGAACGACCGACCAAGAACACGATAGTCGCTTCATCGCCCGACCACCGGGTCGAACGCATCCACGAACTTCAGCACGGCTAACTAAACACGGGCCTAACACCTCATGACCCTAACACAAAGAGGGACCACCACAACCGACCCACCACTAAACCTACCGCTGGTTGACCCAAGACGTAGCCTCAACCCGACCCAGACAAGCGCAAAACACTAGCTCCCAAGGAATAATTTCACAAATCATATTACGAAAACCTAGCGGTCTTCCTAGCTCGACTACCTTCTTTCAAATCACGCTACTGGGACTTATCCCCCGAACATAGTTCACGTGCACTATGCACTCCTATAAGGGTCAAACATAACACTACACCTTTCTCGAGAGGGCCTTACCTCTAAGGTCTTTACGTATAACACTCTAAGGCTCACACCTTCTCTATCCCCAAAATCTTACTCTGCTAACCCACCATGATTCCTAATCACAACTCACACACTCGCTATCGTAACGTAGCACTTAAGGTATACTCACCTTGAAAGTTACCGGCGACCTTGCCGCTTCCGCCTCTTCACGCCTCGTTAACCCGTCGATCTCTACGCTTTGCCGCGCGATAAGCCCGCATACGCATACGTGCCAAGCCCAATCAAGAATTACTCTTGCACAACCTTCTCTTAGGTAGTCATCAAGACTCGCGATACATCGGTATACTCTCGTAGCCAAATCCATAGCTAGTAACAAGCGTTGTCTCGCAATCTATATTCATCGCTCCCGTGGGCGAACCGGTTCAAATATCGTGGACGCAGTAGGAACCGCCGCCATCGTGCTAAACTCACTGGGCTAGCGACGCCGCAGAAATCCCCGAACGAAGCACTACCCTAGGTAATGATTGGGCTGTGCCCTCGCCACCTCGAACTCTACTCGCAGCTCCTACGCTTTGCCCTCCTGGGCTCGGGTTGCCCTACGCGGAGGCATAACTATAAGGGAAGGATTTCGTCAGAGGGTTCAACTTACAACACAGCTCTAAGTCACGATCTCAGAGTGAGAAGAATAGAAACCAATCCTAAATATCCTATAGCCTCCTGATTATTGATGTGGTGCACAACACACCGATAATCAAGACTTCATCGATACGGTCTGTAGACACTTTCCGAGGATTAATCGCTCGATACCACTTTTGTCACGACCAAATCGGGCCCGTGGATCGTGCCTTACCCCGCACCTAGTGACACAACATCAGAGTAATCAGCGGAACATAAAACAACAACATGAGATAACAGAAATATAAAACAATAATCTGTGAAAACTTGCCTTTCGGCATATATATAATCATCAACTCTTTTACCAATGAACAGCTTAATCCTTTTTACCAACCCTGCCCACAACAGTACTACAGACCTCTAAGAATGATACGACCATAGTGGCGGGACAGGGCCCCGCCAAACCCCTGAATGTAAACACTTACTACGACAGGGACTATACCGATAAGCCTCGAGAAACGGAGCTTCCCAAACGCGAACTGTGACCACGAGCTAGGATCAACGATCGATGTACCTCAACTGCGGCATGAACGCACTTCAAGGAGGTCGCATAACAAGTGCAGTATGTGAAACTAAAAATCGCAAATGAAATCATAATAGTCTATAAAGCGGAGACATGTATGATGACCAAACTACGCTTTACAATAACTAAGCAATATATCAAGTCGTGGACTCACGCCTCAAGTCATCACCAAAGAACATAACAGGGTCTCACGCCACAACATCAATCGTGCGTGGGACACATTCCTCACCGCCAGCGGTTTATGATATAAAAGTTCCAAGGAACACACATGAACACCGTGTCCCACTGCGCATAATAACACCAGACGGGTAAGTACGAAGGCATAGCCGCTTACTAACACCTACGCATCAACAAGGTCATGAATCAGATTATAAGATCCGCCTGCATCGTCACATGATCAAAGCCGCCACTTGCCCGCAGATCTAATGCGCGCGTCTAGTCCTCGAACTTCCCGCAGCCTCCGCATAGGCCAATCTCATCGCCCGCATGAGGCATCCCCGCATCGAGGGTAGCTACTCCCGGCATCGCCCCGACTTCGCACCGCATGGCCACAAGGACCGCATGCCCATAAAGGACGACACTAACTCCGAACTCTCGTAGTTCGCAAGATAGCCCCCGACTGCATGAGGTATTCTCAATCATAGGTCCATCGACTACCGAGTCTACCCCGTGACGGAGGGCATTTAATCCCCTAATCATCTCAAGAGATGAATGCCACAATACTATCATAACGATCGATAGTTAATAAGCACAATCAAGGAAACCCCTTACACAAACATCACAAGATACTAACACACGAGCATCCTAACACGCTTACTTATCAAGGCAACAAGAAAGTATTACAAGGCTATCACAAACCAATACAATCAAGTTATTCACACAAGGTACTTTCTACTAACAAGTTCTGCATCTATCCCCAAAGTACTTCACATTAAAATCTTAAAAAGATCTGCTTCTTTCGCATAAGTCACACAATACCCGTAGTATAAAATAGAGCGATCCTTTTAAGAAACCAAAACTCTTACCTTTGTAAAATCAAGTAACAACATTATTTTCCAAATGTCCAAGTTTGCCTAATTTCAAATGTTCACGTTTCTTATTTTAGAAAGGTTGTAGTTCATAGTCTTATTCATTTAAGAATATAATTCTCTTTTAAACAACTGAGAAACATAAACCTTATGTGTAGTAGGATATTCTTGTTTATAACAATCTTATTACAAAGACGCATGATCTAGGAAATATCATTTTGTCTCATCTTAGCTTCTATGCAGATGGAAGTTTCTCGGTTTTCATAATACTTAATTATTCAAAACATTTCCTTTTATTAACGCCGATGGTTTGTCGATACACATTCGATTTCAAATCAAGAAAGCATTCTTAAGCCGTTATACCTAACTTCCCATAAAGCTAGTATAACGCTTAAGTTTTCAAACACCAAGTATTACTTCTCCTTTCAAAATGATTCAAAATCTTTTGAAAATACTTCAAGTTCTTTCTTATCATATAACAAGCCGCTTATAGTTCAAATCGATTACTTTTAAAAACCACATGTATTTTCTTACTAACATAAAGTCATATAACCAACTTCCCATAAAGTCGTTATAACACTTTATGTTTTAAACCATTCAAACACATTTAGCACCAGACGCCTCACCGCACTACATAGTTCACACATATCATGCTAGAGAGATAGGAAGAGGTTCACATACCGCGACGATTATCGACTAATAGCAAAATGCTCGAGTACCTCGCCGTCGGCTACTCCTTAAGCCAAGTAGAACGCGCCATACGTAGTACTTCCACCTATAAGGCCACAAGGCGCTTATTAACATCTAGATCTCATCGTAGAACTTCTACATAAATTTCGGCAGCACCTCCCCCCCCCGCAACAGCGTAAACCTCCTCCTCTAACGAGGCCGGCTACCAAGCCAACCAGTGGGTTATACATCTAACCTAATCTGCACAATTCTACTCCACTACTACTACACAAGTCTCATCAGAATACAGTCCTATGTAATTACAGTTCAGTACTATATATAGTATACTTCTACTATACAATCTAACAACATGTAATTTCCAATTACAATAGGGGGACAAGATAATTTACCTCGATAAGCCCATAATTATCCAAGTATAAAGTCGATCCTGGGCAATCGTTTAGCTCCAACTCCGAAGCGCCCAACCGCTCTAAACCACCCTTAGAAGTTCTAACCAACTTCTACACAATACTCCAACGGACTATGGAGATTTTCCTAGGGTTTCGGTTTTGTGACAGACGGGAAGTATAATAGTATTTCTGGGCTTTTCGTATAGGTATAACCTTAGAATACTACAAGGTATACGGCTAAGGTATTTGGGCATTATAACAATACTTGGAGAGTATTTCTATACCACAAAGGGGGGGTATTATACGAAAGCAACTAGGCAGTGGGTACCCGGCCACACCACAAAGGAGGGTGGCTACCCTCGCCTACCCCACTGGGGAACTCTCGCCAAGGGCCTCAAAGGAGGGGAAGGCTCTCAAGACTTAGGCATTTGTGAATGAATTAGTCTTCAAAGGGAGGGGTATTTATAGGTCAAGTGAAAGCCAACCAATGGCCAAGATTACACCAAGTGTTAGGCAAGTGTAGGGCCAAGATTCACCCATGTGTACCTAGCCAACTTGCACACAAAATATCTACCAAAATATCTACCACTGACATCCCTTTTCGCCCAAGAATCGCCCACCTTGCCCACCAATGAGAGGGTGCCAAGTCGCCTCTCGTTGGTCCAAAATGTTCCGCCTCTCGGAAAAATCCGCAAAAATACTAAATGACATAGCCGGAAATTCCCTACGAAAGTCAGGAAAACGCTTCGTCAAAACGACTCTACCGTGTTGTGCACAAACATATTTCGCCCAAAGGTGCCACGTGGGGTGACACGTGTCGCCTCGATTCGTCCAAAATATTTCGTCTTCCGAAAATATCCAAAACGGCCAAAATCTCAAAATCAAAGCGGGCCCCACAAAACCGTAAATTTCTCCCATGGGCCCCACGTGACCATTTTCGAAAATAAAATTCCATAATTCTCTAATATTCCAGGAAGTCCGAATACCAAATCTGGGAATCCAATTCCCATAAACGAACCTTTTTCCTTCACAAAAACCGGAAACTTTTCCGTGGAAAATTCACCTCTTTCTTCCTTTCCAATCTTTCTGTCGTATTCTCGTACGTACGTCCTTGCATACATACCCTGGAACTACGGGGTATAACACTTATCTTTTAAAAACCACAAACCATTTCTTTACCTACATAAAGTTGTTATAGCAAACTTCTCATAAAGCCGTTATAACACTTTATGTTTTAAACCAACCAAATTCATTTAGCACATGACGCTCACCGCACTACATAGTTCACAACAATCATGCTAGAAAAGATAGGAAGAGGTTCACATACCTCGCGACGGTTATCGACAATTAGCAAAACGCTCCAAGTACTATAACCTTGCTAGCCCTTTCCACCCTTCAAGTAGAATACGCTACTCGTAGTACTTCAACCTATAATGGCCATAAAACGTCTATCAACTTCTAGATCTCTTCGTAGAACATTCTAAATACAAGATTCCTTATTCTACAGAAAATTCGGCAGCACCTCCCCCCTGTAACCACATAAATCTCCTCCTCTACTCAGGCCCGCTACCAGGCCAACAACTCCCAGGGGATTACACGTCTAACCGGACGTGTTCAATACTACTTCACAGATATACTACACAAGTCTACTGTAAATACAGTCCAATGTAAATACAGTTCAATCCTTTTCAATATTCATTCTACATATAGTATACTCAACTATACATTACTACAACATGTAATATCCAATTACAATAGGGGGACAAAGATAATTACCTCGACAAGCCCAAAATTATCCAAGATTATAAGTCGATCCTGAGCAACGTTTAGCTCCAGTTCCTTACGCTCCAACCCGCTCCAAGAAACCCTTAGAAGTTTCTAAACAACTTCTCTTAACACTTCAACTCTAAAAAGTGAAGAACACTAAGGCTTTGATTGTGGCAACTCTCGGCCAAGGGGTACTTTTAGTGGCTAGGGTGTGAAATCTTTTCTAACTTTTGGTTAATAATCTTCCTAATACACTAAGGAAGAACACTTAAAACTTTAAGAATTTTTGGACAACGTTTGGTCAAGGGAGAGGGTGTTTGCACGAGAACTACTACAAAGGGAGTTAGTATTTTTGCCTTGGAATTTCTCAAGTGTGGATGAAGAAGTCTTGCAACTTAAGGGGGTATTTATAGGACATTCAAGGGCTAGGATTGAAGCAAGTGTGTGGTCTAGATTGATCCATGTGTGTGTGGGTCCCACTTATCTATCTACTACACAAATATCTTGCAAGACTTTTGACCAAATGTTTTAAGCCTTTTTCATGCCAAAAACGTTTTCAACATGTCCAACAATTTCGTCCAACCTTGCCACCTAGGGGTGACACATGTCGCCCTCCTATTGGTCCAAAATATTTCATCTTCCGAAAATATCCGTAATGCCAAAAATCCGAAAATAAAGTGGGCCCCACAAAACCGTAAATTCTCCCGTGGGCCCCACGTGACCAATTCCGGAAAGAGTAAAATTCCATAATTCTCAAATATTCCAAAAAGTCCGAATACCGAATCCGGGAATCCAATTCTCATTAACGAACCTTTTTCCTTCACAAAACCCGGAAACTTTTCCGTCGAAAAATCACACCTTTCTTTCTTTCCAATATTACTGTCGTATTCTCGTACGTATGTCCTCACATACATACCCTGGAACTACGGGGTGTAACAGGTTCGTGGATGCATTCCACCGGAACCAGGTTGTGAGAGCCGGAAATGGCCTTATGTTGTTTAGAATAGTAACTCCAAAGATAGGAGGCCCGAATCAGTATGAAGGTTATGTACGTACGCTAGAATAAGTTTGGAAGTACGGGAATAGTACGACCAGTAAGAAAGAGAGCAACCAAGTGTAAAGAAATGGAGCCTGAATCCATGAGGACCTTTCGAGGTGACTACACCCGTGAGTGTTGGGTGGTAGCTGAGCGGGTAGATAATAATTACCGGTAACGATACAGTCGTTGGACCCTAGCAGACCTAGCAGAGCTGTTATGACAGACATAGAGGTCATTATGAGTACGGGCTAGTTGGTCTCTTGTTATACCAACGTGGTCTATAGAGAGAGATTGATTCGGTACCAGTTTCCCGGTAAGTCGGTTATCGAGCGGATAGGGAGAGAAGTGGTGGTAACCAGTGAATTATCCTTCCTTCTTTGACATTGATGATTTTAATAAGTCTGTGTGACTTGTTCATGTGAGGTAAATTGAGGCAGAAAGTAAGTAATAATTGAATTTGAAGGAATTTATGTTAAGTTCCCTTGGAGGTACTTGGAGTTGGGTTGGTGTGGCGGTCAGGGCCACGACCTTCCGGATAAGTTCAGGATAGCGCGCAAGCAAGAATAAGATAAGTACGAGTGCTGCCTATGGAAAGCAGAAGACATCTTTGGTAGGTTTTGAAAATCTACACGACTTTAAGGCGGTGCGTGATGATTAGATGTTTACTGGACCGCAAGAGGACCCTGTGATTAGGGTTGTGACTCCAAGGAAAGTTTATTTAATGGAGATAAGTCCTCTCCCCCACGTAAGGACAATTTTACGTATTATGGGGTTATGTGTACCCATGTTGTTAGACGAAGGATAGGAGACTGGTAAGGTCTTTAGAATCGTCATGCCATAGGTTACAGTTTTAGGTAACCGTGGGAAAAGTATTGTGTTGGGGTAATTAAGAACGACGTACGAATTGGTCGGGGAAGTATCGTAAAGATATAAATGCAGGTTGTACGCTTGTATGAAACTGTACGATTATGAATCAAGATAGAAATACTTTTGCTAATGATAAGCATAAGGTAAGGTTATGACCAGAATGATAAAAGAGAATACAGTTGTGGTTATGTAAGTTGCACGAGAGATGATTACCCCAGACCAGTGTAAAGACCATTAGTAAATGATGGGTAGTAAGAAAACCTCGAGGAAAGGTGGTAGCATCGGTACTGACGAGAAAGATTGTAAGAAAATACGGAGGGGTAAGGGACCCCAGGACCATTTGAAATAACTTATAAAGGAAAGACGAGTGGACACTCGAACGATAAGAAATCTTGACAAGTTATTGGAATAGGTAATACAGTGAATTGAGGTTGAATACCTGACTATAAGCTCTACGAGCTGGGAGAAAATAATCGGGATACTACTTGACGAAATCAAGGAAACCTTCCCCCCCCTAAATTGTATTTGACCGGAAGTCTTAGCCATGAGGCAAGCAAAAGAATCAAATCTAAGTTAGTGACCAAGTTTGGTTGCAGCAGAGAAAGGGAAACAGGAACCATAATTGAGATTAAGGACACCCGAATATTTCGCAAGAATGAGAAAGGTTTCCAGTTATTGGAAGATAAGTTGACTCGACTACAGTTCTAACTCCTCCTGAAAGACTAGAGGGTTAGGTTATTATGATAACACGTTGGGTGTTGGGCTAGGTTGTGTGCTGACGCAACCCGATAAGGATAGAGCCTATGTTTTCCCGGTAGTTAGGGAAGCAGGAAGGGAAATTACGCCACTCACGATTTAGAGCTGGCGGCAGTTAAATCATGCCTTGAAGATTTGGGGGCATGACGTATATATAGACTTCATGTGGATATTTGTGCAGACCACAAGAGCCTTCGGTATATCTTCAGACAGAGGCAGTTGAATTTGCGACAGAGACGGTGGTTAGGGTTACCCAAAGATTGTGATATTGATATCATATACCATCTGGGGAAAGCCAATACAGTTACGGATGCTCTTAGTCATGGATCTAAGGGTAGTCTGTCAGATAGACAGCCAGATAGACAGGACGTGGTCCGTGAGATTCATCAGCTACTAAGCCGAGGGGTTTGATTATTTGTTCCAAGGTTAATGGAGCTTTAGATCCGAGAGGTTGCCGAGTCTTCCTTCGTCGAAGATGTAAAGAGGCGACAGTATGAGGATCCAGTTATGATACGATATCGAGATACGGCTCTCCAAGAAGAGAAGAGCCTGTTTGAGTAGCACCGGATGGGGTGCTGTGATATGAGGATAGATTGTGTGTGCCCAATACCGCAGGACTTGTCAGCAGGTTTTAGGGGAGGCACGCGGTGCTTCTTGCTTTATTTTGTTCGGGGTCGACTAAGATGTATCATGGCCTCAGATGTATGTATTGGTAAGATGGCCTAAAGAGGGACGTAGCAGAGTTTGTTGCTTAGTGTCCAAATTAGTAGCAGGACAAGGTTGAGCACCAGAAGCCCAGTGGGCTATTACAGGTGATTGAGATCCCGACTTAGATATGGGAGGTAATTAATGTGGATCTTGTTACAGGGTGGCATCGTACTCAGAGGAAGTGCGACCCCCTGGGGGTCATAGTAAACATGCTGACGAAACCAACCGTGTTCTTCCGGTTAGGACCACTTACTCGACTGAGGTTTATGCTAGATTATAGCAGGGAGATTGTGAGACTTCACGGGGTTCCTACATTTATAATGTCAGACAGATGAGCTCGGTTTACGGCTGACTTCGGGAGGTTTTCCAGGAGGTATTAGGGACACAGGTAAGTCTCAGTGTGGCATTCTACCCTCAGACCGACGGACAGGCAGATCGTACTATCCAGGAACTTGAGGATAGGTGGCGGGCCTGTGTTCTTGATTTCAGAGATAACCGGGAGTGTTATTTGCCTCTTGTTGAGTTACGTACGATAATAGATACCCTTCCAGTATTCAAATGGCCCTGTATGAGTCCTTATATGTAAGAAAGTGTAGATCGCCGGTTGGTTGGTTCGACGTAGGCGAGGTACAGTTATTTGGCCAGACTTGATTTAGCGGGCTGTGGATAAGGCGAAGCTTATCCAGGAAAGATTATTAGCAAGCTCAGAGTCGATAAAAGCTTTATGCAGATAACCGACGTCGACACTTGGAGATCGTGCCGACGCCAGAGCATAAGTATTGTTATGTGGCCAGGTGTGGCAAGTGTGATTATGTTGGGTGTAGTCAAGGGACTATGCCAATATCCGTTTAGATTGTGTCACGACCCGAACCCGGGCCCGTGACTGGTGCCTTACCCTGGGCACCCCAGTGATACAACATCAGAGTAATCAGCGGAATATAAAACAATACATGATACAGTGTAAAGAAGACACATGTTTATCTGAAGAAAAGTTGCCTTTCGGCATATATATAAGTAACAACTCTTTCAAAATGAACAGTTTAATCCTTTTTACAAACCCTGCCCACAACAAGATTACTGCACTTACGATTAATATCAACAACGACGGATGTGGTTCGCCATACCCCGAATGTAAGCACCTACAACAACAGGGACTATACTAAGATAAGCCTCCGAGAAACGGAGCTTTCCCAAACGCTGAATCGTGACCCTAAGAGCGAGGATCAACGATCGGTGTACCTTTTACTGCAGATTTAACGCAGCTCGGGCGAGGTCGCATACAACAGTACCAAGTATGTGAAATCGTAAGGTAACATCAGTAAATGAAATCATAGTAATCTATATAAAGCAGAGACATGTATGATAACCAAACTACGCTCACAATAAGCAATATGTCAAGACAGTGGACTCACGCCCGAGGTATACCTCAGACGGAGGCAGCTTTAACCCCGTATCCGCCTGGACTACCGCAGCCCGCATAGTCTCAAAATACCGCATAGTCCCAACAGACCGCATAGGGCATCCCCCGCATCAGGCTAAACACCCGGAATGATCAATCCTGGAGCATACCGCTGCTCCGCATAATCTCAGAGACCGCATAGGCCGTAGAGACCCGCATCAAGGGTGGCAAGCCCTCGGTATAATAAGTCAAGGGGGTATGTGATACAATAACAGTACAACGGCTTAACGTTTAACAACGTAAGCACAACAATAATAACCCTCTTACACAACATCACCCGATACTAACACACGTAGCATCCTAACATGTTTACTTATCAAATCAACAAGAAAGTATTACAAGGCTATCACAAACCAATACAATCAAGTTATTCACACAAGGTACTTTCTACTAACAAGTTCGGGTATCTATCCCCAAAGTACTTCATACATTAAATCTTTAAAAGATCCGTTTCTTTCACATAAGTCACACAATACCCGTAGTATAAAATAGAGTGACTGTCCTTTTAAGTAAACCAAAACACTTCCCTTTGTAAAATCAAGTAACAACATTATTTTCCAAACGTCCAAGTTTGCCTAATTTCAAATGTTCACGTTTCTTATTTTAGAAAGGTTTCAGCTTCATAGTCTTATTCATTTAAGAATATAATTCTCTTTTAAACAACTGAGAAACATAAGCCTTATATGTGAGTAGGATATTCTTGTTTATAACAATCTTATTACAAAGACCATGATCTAGAAATATCATTGTGTCTCATCTTAGCTTCTATGCAGATGGAAGTTTCTACTGGTTTTAATAATACTTAATTAGTCAAAACATTTCCTTTTATTAACGCTGCAGTGGTTTGCCGATACTCATTCTGATTTCCGAAATCAGTAAAACATTCTTAAGCCGTTATACTTAACTTCCCATAAAGCTAGTATAACTCTTAAGCTTTCAAAAACAAGTATTACTCTTCTTTTCCAAAAAATGATTCATCATTCTTTTGAAATACTTCAAGTTCTTTATTATCACATATCCGGCCAGTTACAAGACAAATCAGTTATCTTTTAAAAACCCCAAACCGTTTCCTTATCCACATAAAGCTGTTATAACCAACTTCCCATAAAGCCGTTATAACACTTTATGTTTTAAACCAATCAAATACATTTAACACATGTACGTCTACCGTACTACATAGTTATACACATATCATGCTAGAAGAGATAGGAAGAGGTTCACATACCTCGCGACGATTATCGACTATTAGCAAATCGCTCCACGGCTATAACCCGCTTAGCCTCGCCACTTCTCAAGTAGCACATGCTACTGCAGAACATTCAACCTATACAGTTATACAAGTCTATCAACGCCTAGACTACTCCTAGAATAAACCTAGATACAAGATCCTACGGAAAATTGGGCACTCTTCCCACCCACAACCACACAAGCTCATCAGAATACAATTCCCACGTAATTACGCTCGCTTCTTCTTTAAATTCAGGCTTAAGTCCAAAGACATTGCCGCACAACTATGTTCAGTTCTATATATAGTATACTTCAACTATATATTCCTACAACATGTATTTTCCAATTACACAGGGACAAGATAATTACCTCGATAAGCCCATAATTATCCAAGTATAGATGCCGATCCTTAGCAACGCTTAGCTCCTACTGGTGCTCCAACCCGCCCAAACAACCCTTAGAAGTTCTACGCAACTCCTTCTTAATACTCCAACCACTATGGAGATTTTCCTGTGGTTTTGGTTTGAGACAAAAAGGACATACTGAGAGTATTTCTGGCTCTACGATAGAGGTATCTTTGGAATACTACAAGGTATATGACTAAGGTATTTTGGGTATAGTAACAATACTTTGAGAGTATTTCTACTAAGAGTGGGTATATATACGAGACAACACCACAAAGTGGGTGTATACCCTCGCCAACCCCACTAGTGGGGTACTCTCGCGTGGAAGGGGCTCTCGGCCAAAGCCTCACAAAGGGGGGGGGGGGAAGATTTCTAAGACTTAGAACATTTTAGGATGAATAAGTCTTCAAAGGGGAGGGGTATTTATAGGTCAAGCAAAGGCCAACCAATGGCCAAGATCATGCCAAGTGCAAGGCAAGTGTAGGGTGTGGATTTAGGCAAGTGTCCACTCTAACTACTACACAAAAAATATCCTACCAACTCCATGACAAAAAGCCACCCCAATCGTCCCAATTCCCGCCCCCAACGTCCCCAATGAGAGGGTGACAAGTGTCGCCCTCTCGTTGGTCCAAAATGTTTCGTCTCTCGGAAAAATCTGCAAAAATTAGAAATGACATAGCCGGAATTTTCCCTTCGCAAGTTATGTAAAACGTTTCGTCGAAAAACGACTCTAACCGGGTGTTGTGCACAAAAATAAATCGGCCAAGCCACTTTAAAGCCCAAACTTTTCTACGTACGTCCTTACGTACATACTCTGGAAATACGGGGTATAACATTCTCCCCTCCTTAGAAACATTCGTCCCGAATGTTCCTTCTAAGTCTCAAACAACGCAAGCGCCAAAGATAGTCTTCACTACTATACTTACGAGAACAAACCTGCCACACCTGGCCACAGAAACACCTGCGCAAATACTTACATTCAAGTCCACGAGGAAACACCTCTAACATCACCACAAATACCTCTCTCCGGGGTCTAAAATATATTTCCTTCGCACCTTCTCTTTACAAAAGAAATGATCACATCTATGCTCGCCATACATGCTCGCTTTTTCCCTTACGTGTCGTACCCTTCTTGTACACTCGAACTCTTACCACATTCTTTATCGCTTGGGCTTCAAAACTCGTCACACCCTATCCGGTGGTACCTTCAAGAAGACCGACCACAACCTCGAACTCTAAGCGCCGCCGATTATCCGCACGATTTCTCCGAGTTGCCAAAACCTCTTCTAGACAAGCTTCACCCTATCCATACCGGAACAAGCTCGAACTAACTATCTCGAACCTTGCCAACATCGAACCAATCGATCGAACTTTCACTTCCGCCTACAAGGCTTCATAAGGCAACATCCGAACACCGAAATGGTAGCTTAAACACTTCTCCACAGAGACAACAATCCCACAACTACCCTCAAATCCAAACACCGCCCGAGGGCGAATGCGATTCGAGTCTCACCGAAGTTCCTAACCTCGTCGTAAAACTTCCGTAAAAGAAACAATGTGAACTGGCTCCACGATCTGTCATAAGGTGAAAGTAGGCACCCCGTGCAGCTTTACAACCTTTCTGATATACATCACTGCCAAGCGACGGTCCTGACTGAAAGACACGATGGTCGACCCATCGCCCGATCATCGGTCGAACGATCCACGAACTTGTACGGTTAACTAAACTTGGGCCAAACACCCTCATGACCCTATCACAAGGCGGGACCACCACAAACTGACCCCACCACTATACAGGCCGCGGGTTGACCCGCAACGTGGCCTCAACCCGACCCAGCAACGCGCAAAACACTAGCTCCCCGAAGGAAAACTCTCGCTAATCACGTTACGAAAACCTAGCGGTCTTCTTAGCTCAACTACCCTCTTTCATTCCATACTACTCAGGGACTTATCCCACAAACATAGCTCACGTGCACTATGCACTCCTATAAGGGTCAAACATAAACATACGTCTTTTACTCGAGATGGCCTTACCTCTAAGGTCTCTACGTATAAAACTCTAAGGCTCACACTTTCTCTATCCCCAAAATCTTACTTGCTAACTAACCATGATTCCTAATCACAATTTACACCATGCTATCTCAACATAACACTTAAGGTATACTCACCTTATCACATATACAAAACTCTGTAGGGTTAAAGATCTATCTCAGATTTCATCGCTTCACTCCCTTAGTCGTTCTAATCGAACTCGCCCGTAGGCGCATAGCTGGAAGGTGACGAACTACCCACCGATCCTCGAAGGCCGAGTCCTCCTACTTGCTTCCTCCTACTAGGACACTTTCGACACCGCCCCGACGGCCACCAGAAACAAGTACTAACTAAAAGATGACATTCCCGACGACGCTCGCCATATCGTGAACCTAGGAAGATCCGAGCTCGACCAACTCTCGCATACTCCGAACGCCCCGAAATCCGCGAGGACCTCTCGCACCGCGGATGTGCATATCTAATCCACCGTGAGGTGACTCGCCGAAAGTTACCAAAGGACCTTGTTGCTCGCCCTCTTCTCGCCCTTTGTTAACCCGTCGATCTCTACGCTTCGCCCCGATGCGCATAAGCCCGCATACGTGCCATGCTCAAGCCTAATCAAGAATTACTCTTGCACAACCTCTCTTAGATAGTCATCAAGACTCGCAGTACATCGGTATACTCTCGTAGCCAAATCCATAGCTAGTAACAGTGGTCGCTTTGCAATCTATATTCTCTGCTCCTGGCCGGAATCGGCGTTCAAATATCATGGTCGCAGAGGAATCGCCGCCGCAGCAAACTCACTGGGCTAGCGACGCCGCAGAACTCCCGAATGAAGCACTACCCTAGGTAATGATTGGGCCTATGCCTCAGAACCTCCGAACTCTACTCGCAGCCTCGGCCGCTTTACCTCCCGGCCCGGCTTTCTACGCGAGGCATAACGGTAAGTGGAAAGAAATACGTTAGAGGTCCAACTTACAACATGCCTCTAAGGCACGATCTCGAGTGAAAAGAATAGAAACCAATCCTAAATATCCCATAGCCTCGACATTGGTGTGGTGCACAACACACCGATAATCAAGACTCTACTAGATACGGTCAGACACTTTCCGAGGATTAATCGCTCGATACCACTTTTGTCACGACCAACCCGGCCCGTGATCGTGCCTTACCCCGCACCTGTTGATACAACATCGAGTAATCGGAATATAAAACAATACATGATACTGTTGTAAAGAAGGCACATGTTTATCTCGAAGAAAAGTTGCTTTTCGGCATATATATAAGTAACAACTCTTTCAAAATGAACAGCTTTAATCCTTTTTACAAACCCCGCCACAACAAGCATTACATGCACTCTACGAATGACAACAACGACGGGACAGGGCCCCGTCATACCCCTGAATGTAAGCACCTACAACAACAGGGGACTATACCAAGATAAGCCTCCGGAGAAACGGAGCTTTCCCAAACGCTGAACTGTGACCCTAAGAGCGAGGATCAACGACTGGTGTACCTTTTACTCGCAGATTTAACGCACTTCCGGGCGAGGTCAAGATAACAGTACCAAGTATGTGAAACTGTAAGGTAAATACTGTAAATGAAATCATAGTAATCTATATAAAGCAGGAGACATGTATGATAACCAAACTACAGTTCACAATAAGCAGTCATGTCAAGTCAGGGACTCACGCCCTCAAAGTCATCACAATAGAACCGTACGGGGTAAGTACGAAGGCATAGCCGACTACTAAGACCCACAGTACCAAAAATGCCATAAACTGTATCACGAGGTCTTTCTAGACCGCACCACATGATCGAAGCTGGCCACTCGCCCGCAGTATCACTGTGCGCGTCTATCCCTGGAACTTACCGCAGCTCCGCATAGGTCACACACAGACCCGCATGAGGTATTCCTCGAATCATGGTCCCAGACCGCCTGAGGTATACCCCGCATCGGAGGCAGCTTAACCCCCGGTATCCGCCTGGACTACCGCAGCCCGCATAGTCTCAAAATACCGCATCGTCCCAATGCATCGCATAGGGCATCCCCGTGATCGCTAAACACCGAATGATCAATCTCGAGCATACCGCCGCCCGCATAATCTCGGAGACCGCATAAAGCCGTAGAGACCCGCATCGGTGTGGCAAGCCCTGTATAATAAGTCGGGGGTATGTGATACAATAATAAGATAACGCTTAACGTTTAACAACGTAAGCACAACAATAATAACCCTCTTACACAACATCACCCGATACTAACACACGTAGCATCCTAACATGTTTACTTATCAAATCAACAAGAAAGTATTACAAGGCTATCACAAACCAATACAATCAAGTTATTCACACAAGGTACTTTCTACTAACAAGTTCGGGTATCTATCCCCAAAGTACTTCATACATTCAATCTTTAAAAGATCTGCTTTTTCACATAAGTCACACAATACCCGTAGTATAAAATAGAGGATCGCCTTTTAAGTAAACTAAAACACTTCCCTTTGTAAAATCAAGTAACAACATTATTTTCCAAACGCCCAAGTTTGCCTAATTTCAAATGTTCACGCTTTCTTATTTTAGAAAGGTTTCAGCTTCATAGTCTTATTAATTTAAGAATATAATTCTCTTTTAAACAACTGAGAAACATAAGCCTTATATGTGTAGTAGATATTCTTGTTTATAACAATCTTATTACAAAGACCATGATCTAGGAAATATCATTTTGTCTCATCTTAGCTTCTATGCAGATGGAAGTTTCTACTGGTTTTAATAATACTTAATTAGTCAAAACATTTCCTTTTATTAACGCCGCAGTTGGTTTGATACTCATTCCGATTCAAATCAAGAAACATTCTTAAGCCGTTATACTTAACTTCCCATAAAACTAGTATAACTCTTAAGCTTTCAAAAACAAGTATTACTCTTCTTTTCCAAAAAATGATTCATCATTCTTTTGAAATACTTCAAGTTCTTTATTATCACATATCCGGCCAGTTACAAGACAAATCAGTTATCTTTTAAAAACCCCAAACCGTTTCCTTATCCACATAAAGCTGTTATAACCAACTTCCCATAAAGTCGTTATAACACTTTATGTTTTAAACCAATCAAATACATTTAACACATGTACGTCTACCGTACTACATAGTTATACACATATCATGCTAGAAGAGATAGGAAGAGGTTCACATACCTCGCGACGATTATCGACTATTAGCAAATCGCTCCACGGCTATAACCCGGCTAGCCTCGCCCACTTCTCAAGTAGCACATGTTACTCGCAGAACATTCAACCTATACAGGTTATACAAGTCTATCAACGTCTAGACTACTCGGTAGAATAAACCTAGATACAAGATCCTACGGAAAATTGGGCAGCCCTTCCCTACCCGTCAAACTACACAAGTCTCATCAGAATACACCCCACGTAATTACAGCTCATTCTTCTTTAAATTCAGGCTTAAGTCCAAAGACATTGCCGCACAACTATGTTCAGTTCTATATATAGTATACTTCAACTATATATTCCTACAACATGTATTTTCCAATTACAATAGGGGGACAAGATAATTACCTCGATAAGCCCATAATTATCCAAGTATAGATGTCGATCCTTAGCAACGTTTAGCTCCTACTCCGGGTGCTCCAACCCGCTCCAAACAACCCTTAGAAGTTCTACGCAACTCCTTCTTAATACTCCAACCACTATGGAGATTTTCCTTAGGGTTTCGGTTTGAGACAAAGGACATACAGAGTATTTCCTGCTCTACGTATAGAGGTATCTTTGGAATACTACAAGGTATATGACTAAGGTATTTTGGGTATAGTAACAATACTTTTGAGAGTATTTCTACCAAGAGGGGGGGTATATATACGAGACAACACCACAAAGGGGGGTGTATACCCCTCGGCCAACCCCACTAGTGGGGTACTCTCGCCAAGGGGAAGGGCTCTCGCCAAAGCCTCACAGCTGGGGAAGATTTCTAAGACTTAGAACATTTTAGGATGAATAAGTCTTCAAAGGGGAGGGGTATTTATAGGTCAAGCAAAGGCCAACCAATGGCCAAGATCATGCCAAGTGCAAGGCAAGTGTAGGGTGTGGATTTAGGCAAGTGTCCACTCTAACTACTACACAAAAAATATCCTACCAACTCCATGACAAAAAGCCACCCCAATCGTCCCACCTCGCCTCAACGCCCCAATGAGAGGGTGACAAGTGTCGCCCTCTCGTTGGTCCAAAATGTTTCGTCTCTCGGAAAAATCCGCAAAAATTAGAAATGACATAGCCGGAATTTTCCCTTCGCAAGTTATGTAAAACGTTTCGTCGAAAAACGACTCTAACCGGGTGTTGTGCACAAAAATAAATCGGCCAAGCCACTTTAAAGCCCAAAATTTTCTACGTACGTCCTTACGTACATACTCTGGAAATACGGGGTATAACAGATTGGACTCCGAAAGAACATTCGGGGACAAATGTTTCTAAGGGGGGAAGAATGTTACACCCCGTAATTCCAAGAGGATGATATGAGAACGTACGAAAGGAAATAAGATTCGAAGTTGGGAAAAAAAAATTGGCAGAATATTTTTGGACAGTTTTTCAGTCAACTTGGAAGCAGTATATCTCCTAGTATAATTGGTGTTTTTAGGTGTTTCAAAAGCCTAATATAAAGTTCATTGTGTCTAGTTTCCAACGCAACAAACCTCTTGTCGATAGGACATCGGAGTAGAAAGTTATGGACGTTACAAGATCGGCTGACAGAACAGACAGGGTCAGGCGCCACGGCGCCGCACTTCCGGGCGCAAAAGCCCAAATTGTCTGAATTGCAGCGCGCTGATGCAGGGCCTCGGCGCCGAGGCGGGATTTTTTGCGGAAATAGGGTAAAAATATAAGATATTTGTTGTAGAGGACCCCTGGGTGTGTGACAAGTGTCCCCCCAACTTGTGGATCAAGATAGAGGCTATATTATGACCAAGTCTTGCAAGACTTGGTCATTTGCAAGAATTCCTCCATAGAAATTTTCCTTCTCTTTCTCTAAAAGTTTATGAAACCCTAGCCTAAAAGAGATTTTTTTAGAAAGGCAACAAGAAGGAAATACGTTGGCAAGCTTGTTGGGGGTTCGTAGAGATGTTATTTGCGGGAAGAAGAATTTTGGAAAGAGGGCTAAAGTGGGCAAGATTGTTGGACTATTTTGGCTTATCAAGGTAACCATTTTTTCCTCTTAAGTGATTGAAGATTTCTTATTGTTGTAGTTATACATTTTAACAAGCATGAGATATATGTATTGGAGATTAATAAGTGTTATGGATATTAGAAGCCTAAAACTGAAATGACCTTGTTAGCCATTTGAAGTTGAAATACAAGTTGGTCGATAGTAAGAATCGTCACATGTTATCTAATTGAAGATTGTAGTTGTTATAATCGATTGTGGCTATATAACATGTTAGACTAAACAACTTGGATGGAAAAAGGAATTGGAAAAGACTTTACATTGTTGTTGCATTGTAGCCATTTGGCATTGAAATGTTGGACTATTTGGATATTTATTGTGGGGCGGAATTTTACACGTCTTGTTAAGCGTGTAATCCCCTATTGTTAACTACTTTGTTGAGCCTTAAATGTGGCGTGTTTGGTTATTGAATTCGGCCTTGAAAAGGGTGGCAAAGTAGGTAGAAACAAAGGAAGTGTTGTCCGATTTTCCGTAGAATTTAGTAGCTTTGCACTAGGAATATTCTACGTTTGAAACTAGAAGTTAATAGACGTATTATGGTCATTATAGGTTGACATACTACGTACGGTATAGTGTACTTGGCAAGTGGATTGAACCGAAGAGGTATGTGGAACTTTCTTATCTCTTGAGCATGAATAGTTGTAACTATATAGTACGGTAGACGTACGGGAATTTTGACAATCTAATCCATTTGATATCCTTGGCTTATTTTAAGAATGTCCAAGTTGGTTGAGTTAGGGAATTAACTCACTTGTTTAAATATTAAGGATATCTGGTTTTCAAAAGTTAAGAGACTTTAAGTATGTTGAAAGTATTTTTGATACTTGTTTTGTTGGAAAGTTTAAGCTTCTTGGTCATAAAGAAGAATGTAAGTTTCTAAGGTATAAAGCTAGTATAACGGCTTTATGGGAAGTTGGTTATAATAGCTTTATGAAAAGTTAAAAAGAGTGGTTTACTCTAAGTAATATAAGTATGATAAATGACTTGATAATGAAAGGCAAATTGATTTAAAGGCATCAATTGCTTAAGGTTTTAAAAAGAAAGAAGTCACTTGATTTAGAAGCCTGAAAATGTATTTTCTAAAAGGTTGTCACGACCCGAACCCGGGCCCGTGACTGGTGCCTTACCCCGGTCACCCAAGTAGACATACATCAGAGTAATCAGCGGAACATAAAACAAGACATGAAATAATATGAAGTGTAAAACAGTTATCTGAGAAAAGTTGCCTTTCGGCATATATATATAAAAACTTAAATCCGAACAGTTACATCCCATTTACAAACTCGCCACAACAAAGATTTCTGCACTTCTAAGAATGATATAACGACAATGGCGGGACAGGGCCCCGCCATACCCCTGAATGTAAGTACCTACAACGACAGGGGACTATACCACTGATAAGCCTCCGGAGAAATGGAGCTTCCCAAAACGCTGAACTGTGATCCTAAGAGCGAGGATCGACGATCGGTGTACTCTACCGCGGCAGATGAACGCACTCAAGGAGGTCGATAACAGTACCAAGTATGTGAAATCAAAATATCAGAAATGAAATCATAGTAGTCTATATAAAGCAGAGACATGTATGATAACCAAACTACTGCTCACAATAAATAAGCAAATGTCATGCGTCGTGACTCACGCCTCAAAGTCACCACTCAAATATAACTATGGGTCTCACGCCCACAACATCAATCATGCCCGTGGAATACCTTCCTCACCGCTACCGCCTATGATATAAAAGCACCAAGGAATACACATGAACACCAGTGTCCCACCTGTCATAATAAAACCGTGACGGTAAGTACGAAGGCATAGCCGACTACTAAAATCCACGCATCAACAAGGTCATAAATCGTATCACGAGGTCCGTCTGCACCGCCACATGATCGGCCGCCACTCGCCCGCAGATCAAATGCGCGCGTCTAGTCCCGAACTTCCCGCAGCCCGCATAGGCCACTCACATAGGCCCGCATGAGGTATTCCCGCATCGAGGGTAGCTACTCCCGATCGCCCCGACTCGCACCGCATGGCCACATAGACCGCATGAGGTATAACCCCGCACACTAACTCGAACTCGTAGCTCGCGCATAGGTCCCCGACCCGCATGAGGTATTCTCGAATCATAGTCACACAGCATCGCTCGAGCTATACCCGTGACGGAGGGCGCTTAACCCCTGTATCATGTCAAGAGGTGAGTGATATAATACTAACATAACAGCTTATCGTTAAACAACATAAGCACAACAAGGGAAACCCCTTTACACAAACATCACAAGACACTAACACACGTAGCATCCTAACATGTTTACTTATCAAGCCAACAAGAAAGTATTACCAGGCTATCACAAACCAACATCGTCAAGTTATTCACACAAGGTACTTCATACATTATCTCTTTAAAAATATTCTGTTTCTTTCACAAGAGTCACACAATACCCGTAGTATAAAAATAGAGTGACTATCTTTTTAAGTAAATCAAAACACTTCCCTTTGTAAAATCAAGTAACAACATTCTTTTCCAAACGTTCACATTTGCCTAATTTCAAATGCTCAAGTTTCTCATTTTCGAAAGGTTTCGTAGTTCATAGTCTTAATCACTTAATAATATAATTCTCCTTTAAAACAATTTGAGAAACATATGCCTTATGTGTGAGTAGGTTATTCTTGTTCATAACAATCTTATTAAAGCAGCCATGATCTAGGAAATGTAATATCATTTTGTCTCATCTTAGCTTCTATGCAGATGGAGGTTTCTACTGGTTTTCATAATACTTTATTAGTCAATACATTTCCATTTATTAGCGCTGCTGTGGTTTGTTCGATACTTATTCTCATTTCCAAAATCAGTAAAACATTATTCCTTTACAAACCAAGTACTCATTACTCACGAATGAGGTTTCACACTTTTTAACAAGATTCATATTAAGCCAAGTCTCTTATCTTTTAAGATCAATAAACCATTCTTTTTATCTCTCTTAAGTCGTTATACCTAACTTCCCATAAAGCTAGTATAACTCTTAAGCTTTTAAAACCAAGTATTACTCTTCTTTCAAAAAGGTTTCTTAATTCTTTTGAAATACTTCAAGATTCTTATTATTAGACTCAAGTCAAAAGACATTGCGGTAAAACCACGTTCAGTTAACACACGTACGTCTACCGTACTATATATATTCTTTAAAATATCATGCTCAAGAGGATAGGAAGAATCACATACCTCGCGACGATTATCGACTAATAGCAAAATGCTCCACTGCTATAACCCGGCTAGCCTTGTCCACCTTTCAAGTAGAACATGCTACTCGTAGAACATTCAACCTATAAAGGCCATATACGTCTATCAACTACTCTGTAGAATATTCTAAGCAGGGGGGTTCTCTATACTACGGAAAATCGCAAAAGACTTCCTACCCGCAAGCTACACAAGTTCATCGCAAATACAAATCCTATGTAAGTACAGCTTTAATCTTCTTCTTTAATATTCTCTGATGTGATTTCAGCCAATTCTTTTCTCAGAATATCCTTCTATGAATCTTATATTCATTTCTATACTACTACAGTATGTAATTTCCAATTACAATATAAGGACAAGAGTATTTACCTCGGTAAGCCCAAAATTATCCAAGTTAAAATGTCGATCCTGAGCAACGTTTAGCTCCTACTCTGGGCGCTCCAACCCGCTCCAAACAACCCTTAGAAGTTCTACGCAACTTCTTCTTAATACTTCAACCGACTATGAAGATTTTTCCTTAGGATTTCGTTTTTGCGACTGAAGGGAAGTATAATAGTTTTTTTGGGCTCTACGTATAGAGGTAACTTTGGAATACTACAAGATATAAGGCTAAGGTATTTTGGAATAGTAACAATACTTGGAGAGTATTTTCTACCAAGAGGGGGGGTATTTTACGAGAACAACTAGGCAAAGGGGGGGGTTGTTTCGGCCAAAGCCTTCTCAAGGGGGAGGGGGTGCTCTCGGACGAGAGCTTCACTACAAGGGAGGGAGGGATTTTTCAAGACTTAGTAAGTGTGGAGTGGATGAAGAAGTCTTCAACAAAGGGGGGTATTTATAGGGAATTCAATGGCCATGATCAAGACAAGTGGGGGGCAAGTGGAAGGTGAGGATTTGCACAAGTGCCCCCTAGCCATCTACTCCACAATTCACTCCAAACATTGACCCATGGTTTAGGCCACAAAACATGGCAAGAATCTTGCCCACTTTCGGCTACCAAGACCGTCCACTTGAGGGTGACAAGTGTCGCCCTCTCGTTGGTCCAAAATATTTCATCTCTCGGAAAAATCCGCAAAAATTATTAATGTCGCAACCGTAATTTTCCCCTCGCAAAGTTTGGAAAACGTTTCGTCGGAAAACAATTCTTTTCGGTAGTTGTGCACAAATTTCGACCATTGCCTATCTTAAGGCTTAAACTTTTGTACGTACGTCCTTACGTACATACTCAGGAAATACGGGGTATAACAAAGGTATTGTGACTTGTCTTAAAATGTAGTTATGACTTGATACTACGGTTATTAGTATCTTGGAAGTTTTATATGAAAAGGAGTCATTTTAAAAGAATAGAAGCACGTAGTACTTTGGGTTAAATTCCCGGATTTTATAATGACATGTTAGTGCCTTAAGTAAACTAAAATGAGAGTGTATATGAATAAGACTAATAAGAAGTTAGGGGGATTTCTTAACTTTCTTATTTATTGTATGATAAGCCGGTAGTGCTTATGTTATGTATGATGTTTGGTAGGGCTTATGTTATGTATAATGGCCATTGAGCTAGGGTAAGAGTATAAATGAGGTAAACCCCAAGACGTTATACCACCTTCTCCAGGGTAAGAGTATAAATGAGGGGTAAACCCCCAAGACGTTATACCACCTGCTTCAGGGTAAGAGTATAAATGAGAGGTAAACCCCCAAGACGTTATACCACATGTTCCGTGGATTTGCTACCCATGATGCGAGGAATACCTCATGCGAGTCCTTATGGGCTTACGCGGTGAAATAGTCCCACGCGGTGCGGTACGACTATGCGAGAATACCTCATGCGGTCCACAGGACCCACGCGGGTGAAATAGTCCCGTGAGTAGGATTGTTTATTGATACTACGCGAGGACTGCTTTGATCATGAGCCTCCTATTTTTACGCATAAAGTATATACTTGTTTACTCATTGTTAGTACGCATGCTGTAATCGTTGTTTGAGTTATCATACGTGTCTCCACTTTATTTTAGATTTATGATTTCACTACGCATTTCTGGCCACATATTTGGTACATGTCAGATCGACCTCCTGGGCTGCGCTCACGCCGCAGTAGAGTCTGTGTTGTTGATCCTCACTCTTAGGATCATTGTTCAGCTGTTAAGAAGCTCCTTTATTTCGGAGGCTTATCCCTGGTATTATCGGTTGTTGTACATTCAGGGGTATGACGGGGCCCTGTCCCGCCAAAGTTGTTATTCTTAGAGGTCTATAGTCACATTTGTGGATTGGGTTTGTAAGAACAGAGATGTACTATTTTAATTTTGTATTATGTATATGTTACGAAAGGCGGCCTTATCGGCTAGTCGGTTGATGCCTACTGTCTAAGTATGATTTTTATTTTAGGAGTTGTGTATGTTCCGCTGCTATTCTCTAATGTATACCGAAAGGGGTTCCCAGGTAGGGCACCAATCGCGGGCCCGAGGTCGGGTCGTGACAAGGGCTATGGGCACAAGCCCTCAAATATCATCACACAATCCAGTAAGGGTCTCAAGCCCACAAATATCAAAGTGTGCCCGTGGAATCCACCATCACTGCCGACAGCTGTAAGTGTAAAATATAACCATGTGACGCGCCCGTGGCATCCTACCTCACTGTCGGCGTACACACATACAATACATATATATATATCCCCTGCCCGTGGAATCCTCCATCATCGACACTAGTAAGTGTAAAATATAACCATGTGACGCGCTATGGCATCCTACCTCATCGTTTACAGACATATATATATATATATATATATATATATATATATATATATATATATATATCTCATGCCCGTGGAATCCCTCATCTCAGGTACATGACTTCATGGAGAGCTAATACATGGGGTAATAATTGTATATAACATGCCCGTGGAATCCCTCATCTCGGGTACATGTCTTCATGGGGAGCTAGTCCATGGAGTAATAATCGTATGTAACATGCCCGTGGAATCCCTCATCTCGGGTACATGTCTTCATGGAGAGCTAATCCATGGAGTAATAATACATAACATGGTCGCATGCCCCGGAATCCCTCATCGTATAAGCATGGCCATGGGGTAATAAAATAAATTCGGGAATCTAACCCGCCTCCTGGTCGCATGCCCCGGAATCCCACATCGTATAAGCATGTCCAAGGAGTAATAAAAACAATCCGGGAATCTAACCCACACCCTGGTCGCATGCCCCGGAATCCCACATCGTATAAACATGTCCAAGGATCAATCACAATGGGAGCACACCCGTGGAAGCCTCTGTCACTGTCGGTACGTCCAAGTAGATTCACAACAAGAAAGCCGGCCCTCCAACTGAGAGTCACGGCAGCGTAAACATATAATACTTGCACTCAAGGCTATCACAAGCAAGCATAGGCAAGTTCATAAAATCTTTAGACTTTCATTTTATATACTCAAGGCACTTTTCGTTTCACATAAAAGTACGGGAATTTAACCCAAAGTACTACGTACTTCCATTCTTTTCAAAAGACTCTTTTTCATATAAAACCCCAAGATACTAACACCCGTAGTATCAAGGCATGCCTACATTTCAAACAAGTCACTACATTTTTAGAAATACAATTCTAGGCTTCTAAATCAAGTGACCCTTACTTTAAAACTTTAAACAATTGATACCTTTAAATCAAATTGTCCTTCCTTATTTCAAGTCATTTCTTTGTTTACATTACTAGAGAAAACCATTCTTCTAACCTTCCATAAAGTTGTTATAACCAACTTCCCATAAAGCCGTCATACTAACTTTATGTCTTAGACTAATTCATTCTCTTTTTTTTTATAACCAAGAGACATATACTTTCAAATCAAGTTACATAACTTTCAAAATACTTTAAGTCTCTTAACTTTAAAAATCAAGTCTCATAACTTGAAAAATAAAGTCTCTTAACCCTTTTAGAATTCAAGGTTCATAGTCTTAAAACTTCATACGTAAGCTCTTTTAATTAAGTAATATATACTTTTATGCGTTGTGAATAGGTTATACTCATTTATAACGATCTTATTAAAGCAGCCATGATCTAGAAAATGTAATAGAATTTTGTCTTATCTTAGTTTCTATGCAGATGGAGAATTCTACTTATTTTAATATAATTGATTGTCGATACATTTTCTTTTATTAACGCTGCAATGGCTTGTTCGATACTTATTCTCATTCGTGCAGTAAATTAGCAAAGTCAACTCGACTCCAAATACTTCCTAACGACTCTTACCAACATCCCCCATAAGACTTGGTAAGAACTTAGGATAACTTAGACATAACTTTCACATAGAGTAAATCAACATACATACCTCTTAACTTCTAAGAGTAGAAGGAATCATGAAATAACACCACATGTATATTTCATACATAGAATCATGCCAAAAGGAGGAAGAGGTTCACATACCTCGCGACGATTATCGACAAGTAGCAAAATGCTCCAAAGTACTTCAACCTTGATAGCTACTCCATCCTTTAAGTAGAATACGCTATACGTAGTACTTCAACCTATAATGGTCATAATACGTCTATTAACCTCTAGCTTCTAACGTCGAATATTCTAAGTGTAAAGTCACCAAATTCTACGGAAAATCGGACATCACTTCTTTTGTTTCTCCGTACTTTTCCACCTTTTTCAAGGCCCGAATTTAACAACCAAACATGCCACATTTAAGGCCCAACAATTCAGCTATCCAAATGGGATTACACGCCTTAACAGGACGTGTAAAATTTTGCCCCATAATAATACAAAATAATTCAATAATTCCATGCCATTCTCGGCTATAATGTATCATACTACAAAGTCTTATCCAATTCCTTATTCAATCCAAGTTGTTTAGTCTAACATGTTATATAGCCGCAATTGATTATAACAACTAAAATCTTCAATTAGATAACATGCGACGATTCTAACTATCGACCAAATTGTATTTCAATTTCAAATGGCTAACAAGGTCATTTCGGATCGTAGGCTTCCAATATACATAGCACTTATAAATCTCCAATACATATCTCATGCTTGTTTATAATCATCACTACAACAATATGAAATCTTATAACACTTAATAGAATTAGATTATTACCTAGACAAGCCTTAATCCGTCTTCAAGATCCGAAGTCGCTCCTTAGCAACTTAGCGCCTCTCCTGGACACTCCAATCCGCCACTTGAAGCCCTTAGAAGTTCACAACCAACTTTCCTTCAATATCCAATCCAACCTAAGAAAGTGACTTAGGTTTTCACCTTGCGACTAATGCAAAAACGACCCTTTTCCGGGATATTTCTATTAAGATACCCTTACAATACCCTAAGGAACCTTGGTTTAAAGTATTGGGATTATTAAACAACAAACGAAAATTTTTATCTTGAGAAGAGGGGAAAACCCGAGAGCAATCTTAAGAGATGAACAAGTTTTTCTTGAAATTTTCTAAGTGTGGGAAGCTTGTCTTGCTACTAGTGTGGTTATATAACAACATGGAGGGTCAAGATTAGAACAATTGGGTGGCTTGGATACATTTCATTAAAGATCAAGCCAAGTGGCTCTTTGACTTAGTCAATAAACTCAAGCTCTAGCTTGCAAGACTTATTCATCTTTACTTTGGTCAAATGACCATTATACCCATGGTCAATTTCGACCAAGACCAACCAAGGGGGGTTACACATGTCGCCCTCCCATTCGTCGCATTATTTCGTTTTCCGACATTTCCATAATTCCGATAAATTTTTACTAGTCTCAAAATCTTAACATTTTTAAGTTCTTACGTACGTCCTTATAAACATGTCCTGGAATTACAGGGTGTAACATTATTCCCCCCTTAGAAACATGCGTCCCCGAATGTTCTTTCGGAGTCAATCTAATATTTCTCGGTATAGTCTCACAAAACTACACTTAATGAAACTTAATTATGCCACATATGGCCCTAATACCTCGCACACATATATCCATCCATCATATGCCAAATGAGAAAACAAATCCAAAGTGTGCACCATCACTATTTACTCCCATTCATGGCCCAAAAGGATTTTCTTTTCGTATTTCCAACTCCTTCTAGCATATATACATAGTCTCAATATTATCCGTTCATGACACTTAAACTTACAACAACCTTATCATGCATACAAGTCTCTAAAGGGTCAAAGATATACCTGAAATCATATAGGCGGGTCAAAGATATACCTGAAATCATATAGGCGGGTCAAAGGACCGCAAAAACTGGGAACTTCCACTACAACCTCTCACACTACTTGCCGAGCATGAACATCCCGCCTAGCTATCAAGGCGAAGAACCCGCAATCGATCCAAAGAGATCGGTGCTATCCCACCAGCACCTCCGGGTCGAGTCTCTCACCAACTGGCCCTGCTGGCCGCAAGCATAACAAGCTGTCGAAGTAGTACGACACTCCCCAAAATAGAATCTACCTCAGCGACCACACCGAGGCAAAGGTGGCTTCTCGCTACTACCCTGACATCCGCAACTCGCAGCCTGGAGCCCCGACCGCTCCCGAATATCCCCGCGATCAAACCTCCGCGGTAAGACCGAAGGAGCACTCGTGTTTGAAATGTAGACCTAGCTCGCTGAGGTTGTCCGCCTAAAGTTACCTCGACACCGCGCCCCGCCCTCTTAGGCCGGACTATGTCCGCCGGGTCCTCTCTCTCTGTCCTCGATCCTCGTGCATAAGCTCGCATCTCCGAAATATCCATACCGGGCCGGGCGGCCACTCCTGTGCACGCAGAGAAGCATAAACGGCCCAGCCTCATCACATAGCGGTGAACTCGGTCCGCCATGTCAGCCACAATAGTGATCGCATATCTGGCCAACGAGTCAAACTCCAGGTTGTACTCTCTGATAGTCCTCCCATTATGTCTCAATGTCAAGAACATATCTACGCGGGCTCTCCTCATCTCAGGAGGCAAAAAGTGATCCAGGAAGGCCTCTCAGAACTCATCCCAAACAATGGGAAGAGCACCCACACCTCTGATGCCTCCCATGACTCAAACCAGCCAACGCATTATCGCGCGTAAGTGGTAAGAAGCTAACACAACCGACTGCTCTCCGAGGCCCTAAGCAAATGCATAGTCCGTCAGATTCGCCGAACGAACTCCCGAGGATCATCCTCGGACCTCGAACCATAGAACTCGTGGATTACAACCTAAAATCCCGAATCCTCAAATCCGGCCAGGTTAGCTACCGCTCCCGTTTGGCCGCCTACCACTATGCTAGTCAATAACCCGACCGCTTCTCCATAATCTCTAAACTCGCCTCGTCGCGAATCGAGGCTCGCATCGGAGCCTCGAGTCGCGCGCTATTCTCGCCTCTACTATCGCCGACGAATCGAACCGCCTACCGAGCCACAACCTCGTGCATAATCGTCCCGAGTAATCGTAACCCTTGTGGACCACTAGCGCCTCGCCGCCGCTTTGCCCTTTATGGGCCTCGGTCGCTTCCGCGAGGCATAATCGATACATAGGAATAGGTCGAGAGGATTCAACCTACTATGACAAATTTCACCGCACGATCTCGCAGAGAAGAATGGAAACCAATCCTAAATGTCCCGCAGCCTCTCGACTATAGATGTGGTGCACAACACACCGATAATCAAGACTCTACTAGACACGCCTATAGACACTTTCGAGGACTAATCGCTCGATATAACTTTTGTCACGACCCTCAAGCTGCATCGTGCCCTACCTGGGCACCCTTACAGGTATACATCAGAGATAATCAACGGAACATACATAAACTTAATAGGAAATAAATAACAGGCTAGCCGATAAGGCCACCTTCCAAAAATATACACGTAACCCAAAAAATAGTTACCTCTTTTTTTTTCTTTACACAATCCAATCCACAAGATATGACTACAGACCTCTAAGAATTTTGACATAACAACTGTGACGGGACAGGGCCCCGCCATACCCCTGAATGTATATAAATCTACAATCTCAGGGAACCGTACCAAAAGACAAAGCCTCCGGAGAAATGGAGTTTTCCAAGAACTGAACAGTGATCCTAAGAGTGTGGATCAGCAAGCTATGTACCTCAACCTGCGGCATGAACGCAGCCCCCCGAAGGAGGTCGATGCGTAAATATGTACCAAGTATGTGGCGAAAATATTGTAATGAAATCATAACGATCATAATAAAGCCGAGATATGTATGATAACCAAAATAACGATGCATCGTGCCTTGAAGTGAAAGTAATGAAAGTCAGTTTACCTTGTACAGACTATTTCAACACATGAACAATAGTCACACCAGGGCTGTGGACACAAGCCCTCAAATATCATCACACAATCCAGTAAGGGTCTCAAGCCCACAAATATCAAAGCGTCCGTGGAATCCCCCATCACTGCCGACAACTGTAAGTGTAAAATATAACCATGTGACGCGCCCGTGGCATCCTACCTCACTATCGGCGTACACACATACAATACATATATATATATCCCCTGCCCGTGGAATCCCCCATCACTGCCGACAGTCGTAAGTGTAAAATATAACCATGTGACGCGCCTGTGGAATCCGACCTCACTGTTGGCGTACACACATATGCAATATATATATATATATATCTCATGCTCGTGGAATCCCTCATCTCGGGTACATGACTTCATGGAGAGCTAATCCATGGGGTAATAATCGTATATAACATGCCCGTGGAATCCCTCATCTCGGATACATGTCTTCATGGGGAGCTAGTCTATGGAGTAATAATCGTATATAATATGTCCGTGGAATCTGTCACGACCCGAACCCGGGCCCGTGACTGGTGCCTTACCCCGGGCACCCTAGTGATACAATATCAGAGAAAACCAGCGGAAATAAAAAAACTTAAACATGCAAATAGACATGGATCAAGATGAAAGAAAATAGGCCAACCAAAACGGTTGCCTTTCAAAGATATATATATATCTGACGTTTGAGCGATTTACAATCCTTACAACCCTTGCGGTGATTACTCTGGACCTCAAGATTTATACAACAACTATGACGGACGGGGCCGCCATACCCCGAACGCACAAGAACTTACGGACTGTGGTAACATACCAAAGATAAGCCTCGACGGAACGGAGCTTCCCAATACGTTGAAATGAGATCCTAAACGCGGATCGGCGGTAGATGTACTTTTACTGCGGCGTGAACGCAGCCCCAAGGAGGTCGACAACAGTACCAAGTATGTGGCGAAAAATCGTAAATGAAATCATAATAGTCTATATAAAGAAGGAGACATGTATGATAACCAAACTACAGTACACACATATAATTATGGGTCTCACGCCCACAACATCAATCATGCCCATGGAATACCTTCGCCGCCGGCGATCATGATAACACCAAGAAGTGCACTGAACACCAAGTCCTACGATGCCAAAGCGTACTAACAATCCAAAATGGAAGCATACATGCGCTACGCATCGTGTCAGTATGTCCAAAAAGGAAACAACAAGACAGAAATCAAAATGGAAGCATACCCGCGCTACGCGTGTCGGTCAAGATGTCCAACAGAAACAATAAGACAACAATCCAAAATGGAAACATACGTGCGCTACGCGATCGTGTCGATATGTCCAAAAGGAACAACCAGCAAAGAATCAAAATGGAAGCATACGATGCGCTACGCATCGTGTCAGTATGTCCAAAGCGATTAGCCGAAATAATACTATCAAGAGGAGCGTACCCGTGGAATTTCTCCGGCACTGCCGGCACGTCCCAATAAGTTCTCAACAAGTCAACCGGCCCTTCATCGAGAGACGCGGTAGTATAGAAACACAATTTTTGCACAACAAAGGCTATCACAACAAGCATAGGCAAGTTTCACAACAACAAGCATAGGCAAGTTATACATAACTCAAGGTACTTTCCTTTTATGTTAAAGTCCGGGTTTTAACCCTAAAGTACTACGTACGTTAAATTCCTTTTAAAGAGATCCCTTCCTTTTATAAAAGTCACCCGATACCCGTAGTATAAAAATAGAGTGACTTACATCTTTTAAGTAAAGCAAAACAACCTCCATACTTTCCTTTTTAAAACCAAATCAAGGCAATACCATGCCTCCTTTTTGGATCAAAACACTTCTCTTTTAAAGGTCAACTTACCACATTAAAACCAATGATAAAACCCTTTTTCATAAAGTCGTTATAACTCACTTCCCATAAAGCTGTTATAACACTTTATGTTTTAAACCAATTTAAGACAAAACAACGCCTTTCTTTTCCCTAAAGTTCCAGTTTGCCTAATTTCAATTACTCAAGTCTCTTTTTAGAAAAGTTTCCTAGTTCAATGTCTTAATCTCTTTTAAAACAATTGAGTAACATAAGCCATATGTGTGAGCAGTTTATTCTTGTTTATATCAATTTATTAAAGCAGCCATGATCTAGAAAATGTAATATCATTTTGTCTCATCTTAGCTTCTATGCAGATGGAGGTTTCTACTGGTTTTAATAATACTTCATTATTCATTACATTTTCCTTTATTAACGCTTCTGTGGTTTGTAGATACTCATTCTGATTTCCGAAATCAGTAAAACGTTATTCCTTTTAAAAACCAAGTACTCATTACTCACGAATGAGGCTTCACACAAAATTCATATTAAATCAATTAAGTTAAGTCTCTTATCTTTTAAGATCAAGTCTCTTAACTTCTAAAATCAGTAAACCATTCTTTTTATCTCTCTTAAGACGTTATACCTAACTCCCTATAAAGCTAGTATAACTCTTATGTTTTCAAACCAAGTACTCTTCTTTCACAAAGGTTTATTAATTCTTTTGAAATGCTTCAAGATTCTTATTATTCAGGCTTAAGCCAAAAGACATTGCCTGACTACATTACATTCTGTTAACACACGTGCGTCTACCGTACTATATATATATATTATTCGGGCTTAAGTCAAAAGACATTGCCGTACAACTACGTTCTGTTAACACACGTACGTCTACCGTACTATATATATATATATATATATATATACTTTTAAAACATCATGCTCAAGAGTATAGGAAGAATCACATACCTCGCGACGATTATCGACTATAAGCAAAACGCTCCACGGCTATAACGGCTAGCCTTGTCACCTTCTAAGTAGCCTGTGCTACTTGCGAGAACATTCAACCAATAAAGGTTATCGGTCTCGTAAATACTGATCCTATGTAAATCTGATTAAATCTTCTATCTTAATATTCTTCGATGTGATTTGATTCAAGTCTATTACGTAATATCCTTCATTACAGTTCAATTCTCTTATGAATCTTATATTCATTTCTATACTACTACGATGTAATTCCCAATTACAATAGAAAGATGAGTATTTACCTCGATGAGCCCAAAATTATCCAAGTATAATGTCGCTCCTGAGCAACGTTTAGCTCCTACTCCGAGTGCTCCAATCCGCTCCAAACAACCCTTAGAAGTTCTACGCAACTTCTACTTAAAACTTCAACCGACTATGAAGGTTTTTCTTAGGGTTTCGTTTTAGTGACTGAGGGAAAGTATAATAGTATTTTCCGGGCTTTTCGTATAGAGGTAACCTTGGGAATACTACAAGGTATTTGGGCCAAGGTATTTGGGCATTATAACAATACTAGGAGAGTATTTCTATACCACAAAAAGGGGTATTATACGAAAACAATTTAGGCTAGGGGGGGTACCCCTCGTCTAGGGCACCACAAAGGGGGGAGGGGGAGGCTCTCGGCCAAGCACAACTAGGAGGGGGGGGGGAGAGGGACGAAAAGCTCACACTAAGAGGGGGGGGGGAGGATTTTTAACACTTAGAACAATTTTGGATGAAGAAGTTCATCAAACTTAGAGGGGTATTTATAGGTCAAGAAATGGCCAACCAATGGCCAAGATTAATCCAAGTGTAAGGCAAGTGTAGGGCTAGATTTTAACCATGTGTACCTTATCCATCTACCACACAACTTGCACAAAATATCCTACCTACTACAAGCCACATTTCGTCCAAGCTTGCCGCCCTACTTGCTTCCAATGTGAGGGTGACACATGTCACCCTCCCGTTGGTCCAACATGTTTTGTCTCTCGGAAAAATCCGCAAAAATTATAAATGACATAGCCGGAATTTTCCCTTCGCAAGTTTAGTAAAACGTTTCGTCGAAAAACGACTCTTTTCGGCACTTGTGCCCAAATTTTCGAACCTAGCCTAACTTTTAAGGCTCAAACTTCTACGTACGTCCTTACGTACATACTCTGGAAATACGGGGTATAACATTCTCCCCTCCTTAGAAACATTCGTCCCGAATGTTCCTTCTCAAGACGGATAACGATGAAGTTCTTCTAACAAGTTGCCAACGCCACATCTGGCCACGAAATAACACACGTTCTCTTCCTTTCTTACTCGTCGAGCCCTTCTCGAACACTTGAACTCTTCTAGTATACGTACCACACTTCAGTCATCGCTTTAGCTCCCAAAACTTAGGAGTCACCACCTCCAAACTTGGTCATCTTACTAGCTTCACTTTCCTCTAAGGCCATTCCCGGCCTTCACGATCCGCTTCTGGTCGAACATATCCACGAACTTATACGATGGTCATCTAAACTTGGGCCTAGCACCCTCGTGACCCTACCACCTGGCGGGACCACCCAGAGCTGACCCCACCACGAAACAGGCCGCGGGTTGGCCCGCAACATGGCCCCAACCCGATCCACTTAACGCATCAAGCTCTTGTTTCCCGATCCGGAACAATCTCCTATACAGGTCATGAAAGCTACCACTTCCATTTCACACTACCCAGGGACTTATCACACAATACATTCTAGGCATAAAATGCACTCCGACAAGGATCACTCGCAAAATCTTGTACTCAAGACGGCCTTACATCTAAGGTCTCAACTGTAATATTCTAAGGTTCATCATTTTCTTACCCCCAGGCTTACCCTTTTCACTAACCAGGCTTCTAAATCACATTTTAGCACAAAGCTATCCGAACATAACACTAAACACATCATATACACATCAATACATACAAAACTCTAGGGGGTTAAGGATATACCTGAAAATAGGCGGTTCAAAGGACCGCTAAAACTGGGAACTTCCACCGCGACCTCTACCGTGGCCCGCCGGTGTATGAACATCCTGCCTAGCTGTGGAAGGTGAAGAACCCGCAACTGATCTCGTAGTCTGTGCTATCCTACCAGTGCTACCCCTGGTCGGACAGTTTCTCCCAAAATGGCCCTGCTGGCCGCATGTAAAACAAACTCCCGAACTAGCACGACATTCCCCACTATGGAGTCTACCACAGCGGCCACAACGAGGTAGGGGTGGCTTCAGTTGGCTAACACCCCTCCTCTCCCGAAAATCTGAACCCTCGGAGCCACGACCGCTCCCCGAATATCCCGGCGTGGAGGACCACTGCATCGGGCGGAGGTACATAACTAGTTCGCTTCGAGGCGGTCCGCCTCGAAAGTCACCAAAGGACCCTGCTGTTCGGCCTCTTCACGACCTTGGCCATTCCGCCGATTTCTCGCTCCTCACCTCCAGTGCATAAGCTGCATGCGGGCAATGTCCATGCCGGTGAAGAGCTACACCGAACAACTCTGCTAGGTAATCATCGAGCCCTGTAACATACCGGTGCACTCGATCCTCCATACTAGCTACTAATGCGGGGACGTACCGGGCCAATGAGTCGAACTCCACATTGTACTCCCGAACCGTACGCCCGTTCTGCCGCAACACCAAAAATCTGTCGGCCCGAGCCCTCCTCATCTGTGGAGGCAAGAAATGTGCAAGAAATGCCCTTGAGAACTCGTCCCAAATAGCTGGAAGTGCATTCTCTCCCCGGGACAGCTCCCACGAATCAAACCAGTCGACTGCGGTATCACGCAGCCGATGCGAACCTAGGACCACCGACTCGGTCTCCGATGCCTTGATCACTCTCATGATCCGCTGTAACTGCCGGATGAACTCCTGCGGATCATCCTCAGGCCTCGACCCATAAAACTCTGGCGGGTTACATCTCAGAAAATCCCGTAGCCTCCAACTATCTGATCTAGGGTGAACCACTGGTGCTACTGGAACTGCTGCGTCCAGCCTATCCTCAAGTCTGGCCACAACCCTGGCCATTAACTGGGCCCACTCCTTGTAACCCATCTCCTCTGCTCCAGACTGTGGGACTGGAGGCTCAGTGCGTGGTCTCTGTGAGATCGCATTCTCTACTCGCGACTCCTCTGCTGCCTTGCCCTTCTGGGCCCGGGTTGCCTTGCGCGGAGGCATAACTTGTTATACCCCGTATTTCCAGAGTATGTACGTGAGGGCGTACGTATTATAATTTGAGCCTTAAAGTAAGCATAGTTTCGAAATTTGTACACAAGTGCCAAAAAGAGTCGTTTTCCGACGAAACGTTTCCACGACTACGTGGGAAAATTCCGGCTATGTCATTTATAATTTTTGCGGATTTTTCCGAGAGACGAAACATTTTGGACCAACGGGAGGGTGACATGTGTCACCCTCACATTGGCCTTGAGTGGACGGCAAAAGGGACGAACAAGGTGGCCTTTAGTTGGTAGGATATTTTGTGCAAGTTGGTGTGGTAGATGGATAAGGTGCACATGGCTTAAATCTAGCCCTACACTTGCCTTACACTTGGAGGGATCTTGGCCATTGGTTGGCCCTTTCTTGACCTATAAATACCCCTCTTATGTTGATGAACTTCTTCATCCAAAAATCATTTCTAAGTGTTAAAATCTCTTCCCCCCCTTAAGTGTAGTTCTCGTCCAAATCACCTCCCCCTTTGAGAGCCCTTGGCCGAGAGCCTCCCCCCCTCCCCTTTGTGGTGTTTAGTCGTGGGGTACCCCCCCCCCCTAGCCTAGTTGTCTCGTATAAATACCTCCCTTTTGTGGTATTGAAATACTCTCCAAGTATTGTTATAATGCCCAAATACCTTGGCCCAAATACCTTGTAGTATTCCCAAGGTTACACTTATACAAAAGCCCAGAAAATACTATTATACTTCCTCACCACAAAAACGAAACCCTAAGGAAAACCTTCATAGTCGGTTGAAGTGTTAAGTAGAAGTTGGTTAGAACTTCTAAGGGTTGTTTGGAGCGGGTTGGAGCGCACAGAGTAGAAGCTAAACCTTGCTCAGGATCGACATATAAACTCGGATAATTTTGGGCTTATCGAGGTAAACACTCTTGACCTTCTGTTGTAATTGGAAATTACATGTTGTTGGAATATATAGTTAAGGTATACTATATATAGAATTGAACATAGTTGTGCGGCAATGTCTTTTGACTTAAGCCTGAATAATACTTACGGCAATGTCTTGCGACTTAAGCCTGAATTTAAAGAAGTGAGCTGAACTGTAATTACATAGGACTGTATTACAGTAGAATTGTGTAGTATTCTGTGAGTAAAATTGTACACGTCCGGTTAGACGTGCAAACCCCCCCCCCCCCCGGTTGGCTTGGTAACCGGCCTCGGTAGAGGAGGAGATTTACGCTGTTGCGAGGGGGGGAGGTGCTGCCGAATTTTCTGTAGGATATTCTACATTGAGATCTAGGATGTTAATAGGCGCCTTGTGGCCTCTATAGGTTGAAGTACTACGTATGGCGTGATCTACTTGGCTTAAGGAGTAGCCGACGGTTTGAGGTACTTGGGGCATTTTGCTATTAGTCGATAATCGTCGCGAGGTATGTGAACCTCTTCCTATCTGTTCTAGCATGATATGTTTATAACTATGTAGTACGGTAGACGTACATGTGTTTAATGTATTTGATTGGTTTGAAACATAAAGTGTTATAACGGCTTTATGGGAAGTTGGTTATAACAGCTTTATGTAGGTAAGAAAATGCTTTGTGGTTTCAAAGGGTAACTGACTTGACTTAATGGTATTGATATGAAATTTGTTAAAAGTGTGAAACCTCATTCGTGAGTAATGAGTACTTGGTTTTAAAAGGGATAATGTTTTACTGATTTCGGAAATCAGAATGAGTATCGACAAACCACTGCAGCGTTAATAAAGGAAAATGTATTGAATAATGAAGTATGGTATTAGAACCAGTAGAAACCTCCATCTGCATAGAAGCTAAGATGAGACAAAATGATATTACTTTTCCTAGATCATGGCTGCTTAATAAGATTGATTATAAACAAGAATAACCTACTCACATATAAGACACATGTTTCTCAAAACGTTTAAAGGAGAATTATGTTTTAAAGGATTAAAACTATGAACTACGAAACCTTTTCTAAAATGAGAAACTTGAGCATTTGAAATTAGGCAAACTTGAACGTTTGGAAAATAAGGTTGTTACTTGATTTTACAAAGGAAAGCATTTTTGTTTACTTAACAATGTTAGTCACTCTATTTTTATACTACGGGTATCGGGTGACCTTTGTAAAAGAAATGGATCTTTAAAAGGAATTTAACGTACGTAGTACTTTAGGGTTAAAACCCGGACTTTGGCATAAAATGAAAGTACTTTGAGTTGTGTATAACTTGCCTATGCTTGTTGTTGTGAAACTTGCCTATGCTTGTTGTTGTGAAACTTGCCTATGCTTGTTGTGATAGCCTTTGTTGTATTTCTGTACCCCCGCGTCTCTCGAAGGAGGGCCGGTTGATTTGTTATGAACGATTCTACACCGAGTCCCACGAGATGGCGGGGACACGTATTCCATTTGATTATACACGAGTCCACGAGATGGCGAGGACACGTATACCATTTGATTATACACGAGTCCCACGAGATGGCGAGGACACGTATACCATCCGATTATACACCGAGTCCCGAGATGGCGAGGACACGTATTTCATCGATTATACAAGTCCCACGAGATGGCGAGGACACGTATTCCATCGATTATTCACCGAGTCCCGGGATGGGCGGGACACGTATTTCATCGTTATCATACATGTCTCCCGCTTTATATAGAATATTATGATTTCATTCTGATCTTTTCTGATTTCACATACTTGGTACTGTTGCGACCTCGCCGGGGCTGCGTTCATGCCGCAGGTGGAAGTACATCGGTTGTGGATCCTCGCTCATAGGATCACAGTTCAGCGTGTCGGGAAGCCTCATTTCTTCGGAGGCTTATCTTTTGGTATGTTACCCTGAGTGCAGTAGATTCTTATACATTCGTGGTATGACGGGCCCTGTCGTCATAGCTGTTGTAAAAATCTTAGAGTGCATGCTTTGTTGTGGCGGGGTTTGTAAAAGGATAAGCGTTGGGTATTTATGTATATATGATGAAGGCAACCGCTTTGGTTGGCTGTTTATTTAACTTGTCTCTAAATTCATGTTCATGTTTATATTACAGCTGATTTTCTCTGATTTTGTATCACTAGGGTGCCGGGGTAGGCACGATCACGCCGGGCAGGTCGTGGCAGTGGTATCAGAGCAGTTAGTCCTCGGAAAGTGTCTACAGACCGTGTCTAGTAGAGTCTTGATTATCGGTGTGTTGTGCACCACATCTATAATCAGGAGGCTATAGGACATTTAGGATTGGTTTCCATTCTTCTCATTCTAAGATCGTGCCTTAGAGCTGTGTGATAAGTTGGACCCCTCTGACGTATTCCTTTCCTTTACCAGTTATGCCTCCGCGTAAGGCAACCCAGGCCCAGATGGGCAAGGCGATCGAGGAGGTGTTAGTGAGATCTGAGGAGTACGAGGCGCGAGCCCTGGTCGATGCACGAGCGATGCCGACGGCGAGTTTAGCGGCGCCGCCCGGCCAAGCGAGTTTAGAGCGCGGCGATGGGCTGCTGAGACTCTGATACACGAGCCTCGGTCCCATAGCCGGAAGCGGATGAGATGGGTACAAGGAGATGGCCCGCCATCGGCAAGTCGTGGCAGATATGAGGATAGTTTGGATCGCAGCGATTCCGGCCCGTAGCACCGTAGTTCACCCCGAGCGACGGTTTGAGGCTACGTGACTTTACGAGTTGTAGCCGCCAGTGTTACATGGATCGAGAGGCGAGGATGACCCTCGGGAGTTTATCCGAGCGACTACGGATCATGAGTGATCGAGTCTCGAGGCGAGTCGGTGGTATTAGGTTCGCATCACCGCGTGATCTGCCGATTGGTGGTTTGATTCGTGGGAGTTGTCGGGAAGAACATGCACTTCCACCGTATGGGGCGAGTTCTCAGGGCTTTTCTTGCACATTTCTTGCCCCCACAGATGAGAGGGCTCGGGCCGATTTTTGACGTTGAGGCGGGGCGGGCGGGCGGTTAGAGAGTACAATGTGGAGTTCGACTCATTAGCTCGGTATGTTCCATTGTAGTGGTAGCGATATGGAGGACGAGTACACCGCTACGTCACCGGGCTGGATGATTACTTGGCGAGGCTTATGCGGGTGTAGCTCTTGGCCGGGCATGGACATTTCCGCGTCTGGCTCATGCACTAGGATGTGAGGCACGGAGAGGTCGACGGAATGGCCGAGATCGTGAGAAAGGGCGTAGCAGCAGGTCCTTTGGTAACTTTCGGCGGACCGCCTCGGCGATCTAGTTATGTACCTCCACCGATGCAGTGGTCCCCGCGATCGTCGGGGCGTTCAGGTATTCGAGCCGGTCGAGCTCGGGGCTTGAGTTCCGCAGATATACATGGGTTCTAGCCAATCGGGTTGAGTTTTCCTCAATGTACACGATGTGGCGCACGTCATCGGGAATGTCGTCTTTCTCGGTGCTTGTTTTTCTGCGCCGCCGTGGCCATATGACGAATCTAGTAGGAAGGATGCAAACAGAATGACTCAGCCTACCGGGTCAGTGGCAGGTTCATCGCCTTCTACAGCTATGCGCCCTGCAGGGCAGGCTTATGATTAGAGTGGAGCGGTAGATTCAGGTATATCTTTAACCTACAGAGATTTGTATGCATGATATAATGACCTTATTGTGTGCTACGTTCGGATAGCGTTTATGTTGGTTATGAGTTAGAAAGCATGGTTAGTTGAAAGGATATGTATGGGGGCATGGAAAGTGTGAACTTTAGAATATTTCATGTTGAGACCTTAGATGTAAGGTCATCTTGAATAAAAGATTTTACGGTTAGTCTTTGTTGAAATACTTGGTTGCGTATAAATGTGTTGTAGGATAAGTCCATGGGTAGTGTAAAATGGAAGTGGTAGCTTTTATGACCTGTTAGGTAAGATTGTTCCGGATCAGGAAACAAGAACTTGACGCATTAAGTAGGTCGGGTTGGGGCCATGTTGCGGGCCAACCCGCGGCCTGTTACGAGGTGGGATCAGCTCTGGGTGGTCCCGCCAGGTGGTAGGGTCACGAGGGTGCTAGGCCCAAGTTTATTTGACCATCGTATGAGTTCGTGGGTGTGTTCGACCAGAAGCAGATCGTGAAGGCCGGGAATGGCCTTAAGGAAGATTGAGGCTAGTAAGATAACCAAGTTGGAGGTGGTGACTCCAGGTTTTGAAAAGCGGCGATGGTGAAGTGTGGTAAGTATACTAGAAGAGTTCGAGTGTTCGAGAAGAGTACGACGAGTAAGGAAGGAAGTGAACTTGTGCTGAATGATGGAAGAAATCATTTTTGAGAAATGAATGTGCGAAGGTAGTGTCCCTTGGACCAAGAGCGAGAGTTGGTATTGTTTTGCATCATCGAGGTGGTTCCTCGTTGGCCTGGATTTAAGTAATTGCGCGCATGTGTTATTTCGTGGCCAGTTGTGGCGTTGGCAACTTATTAGAAGAGCTTTATCGTTACCCGTCTTGAGAAGGAACATTCGGGACGAATGTTTCTAAGGAGGGGAGAATGTTATACCGTATTTCGGTAGTATGCGTGAGGCGTACGTATTATAATTTGAGCCTTAAAGTAAGCATAGTTTCGAAATTTGTACACAAGTGCCAAAAAGAGTCGTTTTCCGACGAAACGTTTCCACAGCTTACGTAGGGAAAATTCCGGCTATGTCATTTATAATTTTTGCGGATTTTTCCGAGAGACGAAACATTTTGGACCAACGGGAGGGTGACATGTGTCACCTCACATTAACCTTAAGTGGACGGCAAAAGGGACGAACAAGGTGGCCATTAGTTGGTAGGATATTTTGTGCAAGTTGGTGTGGTAGATGGATAAGGTGCACATGGCTTAAATCTAGCCCTACACTTGCCTTACACTTGGAGGGATCTTGGCCATTGGTTGGCCCTTTCTTGACCTATAAATACCCCTCTTATGTTGATGAACTTCTTCATCCAAAAATCATTTCTAAGTGTTAAAATCTCTTCCCCCCCTTAAGTGTAGTTCTCGTCCAAATCACCTCCCCCTTTGAGAGCCCTTGGCCGAGAGCCTCCCCCCTCCCCTTTGTGGTGTTTAGTGGTAGGTACCCACTAGCCTAGTTGTCTCGTATAAATACCCCCCTTTTGTGGTATTGAAATACTCTCCAAGTATTGTTATAATGCCCAAATACCTTGGCCCAAATACCTTGTAGTATTCCCAAGGTTACACTTATACAAAAGCCCAGAAAATACTATTATACTTCCTCGATCCACAAAACGAAACCTAAGGAAAACCTTCATAGTCGGTTGAAGTGTTAAGTAAGTTGGTTAGAACTTCTAAGGGTTGTTTGGAGCGGGTTGAGCGCGGAGTAGAAGCTAAACCTTGCTCGGGATCGACATATAAACTCGGATAATTTTGGGCTTATCGAGGTAAACACTCTTGACCTACATTTGTAATTGGAAATTACATGTTGTTGGAATATATAGTTAAGGTATACTATATATAGAATTGAACATAGTTGTGCGGCAATGTCTTTTGACTTAAGCTCGAATAATACTTACGGCAATGTCTTGCGACTTAAGCTGAATTTAAAGAAGAATCGAGCGTAATTACATGGGACCGACATAAAGAGACTTGTGTAGTATTATTGTGAGTAGTAGAATTGTACACGCCCGGTTAGGCGTGCAAACCCCCACGGTTGGCTTGTAGGCCTCGATAGAGGAGGAGATTTACGCTGTTGCGAGGGGGGGAGGTGCTGCCGAATTTTCTGTAGGATATTCTACATTGAGATCTAGGATGTTAATAGGCGCCTTGTGGCCTCTATAGGTTGAAGTACTACGTATGGCGTGATCTACTTGGCTTAAGGAGTAGACGACGGTTTGAGGTACTTGGGGCATTTTGCTATTAGTCGATAATCGTCGCGAGGTATGTGAACCTCTTCCTATCTGTTCTAGCATGATATGTGTATAACTATGTAGTACGGTAGACGTACATGTGTTTAATGTATTTGATTGGTTTGAAACATAAAGTGTTATAACGGCTTTATGGGAAGTTGGTTATAACAGCTTTATGTAGGTAAGAAAATGCTTTGTGGTTTCAAAGGGTAACTGACTTGACTTAATGGTATTGATATGAAATTTGTTAAAAGTGTGAAACCTCATTCGTGAGTAATGAGTACTTGGTTTTAAAAGGGATAATGTTTTACTGATTTCGGAAATCAGAATGAGTATCGACAAACCACTGTAGCGTTAATAAAGGAAAATGTATTGAATAATGAAGTATGGTATTAGAACCAGTAGAAACCTCCATCTGCATAGAAGCTAAGATGAGACAAAATGATATTACTTTTCCTAGATCATGGCTGCTTAATAAGATTGATTATAAACAAGAATAACCTACTCACATATAAGACATGTTTCTCAAAACGTTTAAAGGAGAATTATGTTTTAAAGGATTAAAACTATGAACTACGAAACCTTTTCTAAAATGAGAAACTTGAGCATTTGAAATTAGGCAAACTTGAACGTTTGGAAAATAAGGTTGTTACTTGATTTTACAAAGGAAAGCATTTTTGTTTACTTAACAATGTTAGTCACTCTATTTTTATACTACGGGTATCGGGTGACCTTTGTAAAAGAAATGGATCTTTAAAAGGAATTTAACGTACGTAGTACTTTAGGGTTAAAACCCGGACTTTGGCATAAAATGAAAGTACTTTGAGTTGTGTATAACTTGCCTATGCTTGTTGTTGTGAAGCTTGCCTATGCTTGTTGTTGTGAAACTTGCCTATGCTTGTTGTGATAGCCTTTGTTGTATTTCTGTACCCCCGCGTCTCTCGAGGGAGGGCCGGTTGATTTGTTATGAACGATTCTACACCGAGTCCCACGAGATGGGCAGGGACACGTATACCATTTGATTATACACCGAGTCCCACGAGATGGCGAGGACACGTATTTCATCGATTATACCGAGTCCCACGAGATGGCGAGGACACGTATTTCATCCGATTATACACCGAGTCCCACGAGATGGCGAGGACACGTATTCCATCCGATTATTCACCGAGTCGCGGGATGGCGGGACACGTATTTCATCGGTTATCATACATGTCTCTGCTTTATATAGACTATTATGATTTCATTCTGATCTTTTCTGATTTCACATACTTGGTACTGTTATCGACCTCCTTGAGCTGCGTTCATCCGCGGTGGAAGTACATCGGTTGTGGATCTCGCTCATAGGATCACGATTCGTGTCAGGAAGCCCCATTTCTTGAGGCTTATATTTTGGTATGTTACCACGAGTGCGCAGATTCTTATACATTCGGGGTATGGCGAGGCCCTGTCCGTCATGCATTGTTGTAAAAATCTTAGAAGTGCATGCCTTGTTGTGGCGGGGTTTGTAAAAGGATAAGCTGTCGGGTATTTATGTATATATGATGAAGGCAACCGCTTTGGTTGCTTTGTTTATTTATCTTGTCTCTTAATTCATGTTCATGTTTTTATTTCCGCTGATTTTCTCTGATGTTGTATCACTAGGGTGCCCGGGGTAAGGCACCAGTCACGGGCCCCGGAACGGGTCGTGACATAACTGGTAAAAACGAGATGCGTCAGAGGGGTCCAATCTTATCACACAGCTCTAAGGCACGATCTCAGAATGAGAAGAATGGAAACCAATCCTAAATGTCCTATAGCCTCCTGATTATAGATGTGGTGCACAACACATCGATAATCAAGACTCTACTAGACACGGTCTGTAGACACTTTCCGAGGACTAACTGCTCTGATACCACTTTTGTCACGACCCGAACCCGGGCCCGTGACTGGTGCCTTACCCCGGGCACCCTAGTGATACAATATCAGAGAAAACCAGCGGAAATAAAAAAACTTAAACATGCAAATAGACATGGATCAAGATGAAAGAAAATAGGCCAACCAAAACGGTTGCCTTTCAGCATATATATATATACAGACGTTTGAGCGATTGCATAATCCTTACAACCCCGCCCACAACAGGTTGCTGCACTTAAGATTTATACAACAACTATGACGGGACAGGGCCCCGCCATACCCCTGAACGTACAAGAACTTACAGACTCAGGGTAACATACCAAAGATAAGCCTCCGACGGAACGGAGCTTCCCAATACGCTGAAATGAGATCCTAAACGCGGGGATCGACAGCCGATGTACTTTTACCTGCGGCATGAACGCAGCCCCCCGAAGGAGGTCAGTACAACAGGTACCAAGTATGTGAAACTGAAAAATACTGTAAATGAAATCATAATAGTCTATATAAAGCAGGAGACATGTATGATAACCAAACTACAGTACACACATATAATTATGGGTCTCACGCCCACAACATCAATCATGCCCGTGGAATACCTTCCTCACTGCCGGAAGTCTATGATATGATAACACCAAGAAGTACACCTGAACACCAAGTCCTACCTGATGCCAAAGCCGTACTAACAATCCAAAATGGAAGCATACCCGTGCGCTACGCATCGTGTCAGTATGTCCAAAAAGGAAACAACAAGACAGCAATCAAAATGGAAGCATACCCGTGCGCTACGCATCGTGTCAGTATGTCCAACAGGAAACAATAAGACAGCAATCCAAAATGGAAACATACCCGTGCGCTACGCATCGTGTCAGTATGTCCAAAAAGGAACAACCAGGCAGCAATCAAAATGGAAGCATACCCGTGCGCTACGCATCGTGTCAGTATGTCCAAAGCGATTAGCCGAAATAATACTATCAAGAGGAGCGTACCCGTGGAATTTCTCCGTCACTGCCGGCACGTCCCAATAAGTTCTCAACAAGTCAACCGGCCCTTCATCGAGAGACGCGGTAGTATAGAAACACAATTTTTGCACAACAAAGGCTATCACAACAAGCATAGGCAAGTTTCACAACAACAAGCATTGGCAAGTTATACATAACTCAAGGTACTTTCCTTTTATGTTAAAGTCCGGGTTTTAACCCTAAAGTACTACGTACGTTAAATTCCTTTTAAAGAGATCCCTTCCTTTTATAAAAGTCACCCGATACCCGTAGTATAAAAATAGAGTGACTTACATCTTTTAAGTAAAGCAAAACAACCTCCATACTTTCCTTTTTAAAACCAAATCAAGGCAATACCATGCCTCCTTTTTGGATCAAAACACTTCTCTTTTAAAGGTCAAGTTACCACATTAAAACCAATGATAAAACCCTTTTTCATAAAGTCGTTATAACTCACTTCCCATAAAGTCATTTATAACACTTTATGTTTTAAACCAATTTAAGACAAAACAACGCCTTTCTTTTCCCTAAAGTTCCAGTTTGCCTAATTTCAATTACTCAAGTCTCTTTTTAGAAAAGTTTCCTAGTTCAATGTCTTAATCTCTTTTAAAACAATTGAGTAACATAGGCCATATGTGTGAGCAGTTTATTCTTGTTTATATCCATTTATTAAAGCAGCCATGATCTAGAAAATGTAATATCATTTTGTCTCATCTTAGCTTCTATGCAGATGGAGGTTTCTACTGGTTTTAATAATACTTCATTATTCATTACATTTTCCTTTATTAACGCTACAGTGGTTTGTCGATACTCATTCTGATTTCCGAAATCAGTAAAACGTTATTCCTTTTAAAAACCAAGTACTCATTACTCACGAATGAGGCTTCACACAAAATTCATATTAAATCAATTAAGTTAAGTCTCTTATCTTTTAAGATCAAGTCTCTTAACTTCTAAAATCAGTAAACCATTCTTTTTATCTCTCTTAAGACGTTATACCTAACTCCCTATAAAGCTAGTATAACTCTTATGTTTTCAAACCAAGTACTCTTCTTTCACAAAGGTTTATTAATTCTTTTGAAATGCTTCAAGATTCTTATTATTCAGGCTTAAGTCAAAAGACATTGCCGTAAAACTACATTCTGTTAACACACGTACGTCTACCGTACTATATATATATATTATTCGGGCTTAAGTCAAAAGACATTGCCGTACAACTACGTTCTGTTAACACATGTACGTCTACCGTACTATATATATATATATATATACTTTTAAAACATCATGCTCAAGAGTATAGGAAGAATCACATACCTCGCGACGATTATCGACTATAAGCAAAACGCTCCACGGCTATAACCCGGCTAGACTTGTCCACCTTCTAAGTAGCCTGTGCTACTTGCGAACATTCAACCAATAAAGGTTATCGGTCTCAGTAAATACAATCTATGTAAATCTGATTAAATCTTCTATCTTAATATTCTTCTGATGTGATTTCAGTTCAAGTCTATTCTGTAATATCCTTCTATTACAGTTCAATTCTCTTCTATGAATCTTATATTCATTTCTATACTACTACAGTATGTAATTCCCAATTACAATAGAAAGACAGTAGTATTTACCTCGATGAGCCCAAAATTATCCAAGTATAATGTCGCTCCTGAGCAACGTTTAGCTCCTACTCCGAGTGCTCCAATCCGCTCCAAACAACCCTTAGAAGTTCTACGCAACTTCTACTTTACACTTCAACCGACTATGAAGGTTTTCCTTAGGGTTTCGTTTTAGTGACTGAGGGAAAGTATAATAGTATTTTCCGGGCTTTTCGTAAAGAGGTAACCTTGGGAATACTACAAGGTATTTGGGCATTATAACAATACTAGGAGAGTATTTCTATACCACAAAAAGGGGTATTATACGAAAACAATTTAGGCTAGGGGTACCTCGCCTAGGAGCACCACAAAGGGGAGGAGGCTCTCCGCCAAGCACACCTAGGAGGGGGGGAGAGTGACGAAAAGCTCACACTAAGAGGAGGGGGGAGGATTTTTAACACTTAGAACAATTTTGGATGAAGAAGTTCATCAAACTTAGAGGGGTATTTATAGGTCAAGAAATGTCCAACCAATGGCCAAGATTAATCCAAGTGTAAGGCAAGTGTAGGGCTAGATTTTAACCATGTGTACCTTATCCATCTACCACACAACTTGCACAAAATATCCTACCAACTAAAGGCCACCTTGTTCGTCCCTTTTGCCGTCCACTTAAGGCCAATGTGAGGGTGACACATGTCACCCTCCCGTTGGTCCAACATGTTTCGTCTCTCGAAAAAATCCGCAAAAATTATAAATGACATAGCCGGAATTTTCCCTTCGCAAGTTTAGTAAAACGTTTCGTCGAAAAACGACTCTTTTCGGCACTTGTGCCCAAATTTTCGAACCTAGCCTAACTTTTAAGGCTCAAACTTCACGCACGCCCCACGTGCATACTCGGAAATACGGGTATAACATTCTCCTCCTTAGAAACATTCGTCGAATGTTCCTTCTCAAGCGGATAACGATGAAGTTCTTCTAACAAGTTGCCAACGCCACATCTGGCCACGAAATAACACACGTTATCTTCCTTTCTTACTCGTCGAGCCCTTCTCGAACACTTGAACTCTTCTAGTATACGTACCACACTTCAGTCATCGCTTTAGCTCCCAAAACTTAGGAGTCACCACCTCCAAACTTGGTCATCTTACTAGCTTCACTTTCCTCTAAGGCCATTCCCGGCCTTCACGATCCGCTTCTGGTCGAACATATCCACCAACTTATACGATGGTCATCTAAACTTGGGCCTAGCACCCTCGTGACCCTACCACCTGGCGGGACCACCTGGTGACCCACCACGAAACAGGCCGCGGGTTGGCCCGCAACATGGCCCCAACCCGATCCACTTAACGCATCAAGCTCTTGTTTCCCAATCCGGAACAATCTCCTATACAGGTCATGAAAGCTACCACTTCCATTTCACACTACCGTGGACTTATCACACAATACATTCTAGGCATAAAATGCACTCCGACAAGGATCACTCGCAAAATCTTGTACTCAAGACGGCCTTACATCTAAGGTCTCAACTGTAATATTCTAAGGTTCATCATTTTCTTACCCCCAGGCTTACCCTTTTCACTAACCAGGCTTCTAAATCACATTTTAGCACAAAGTTATCCGAACATAACACTAAACACATCATATACACATCAATACATACAAAACTCTAGGGGGTTAAGGATATACCTGAAAATAGGCGGTTCAAAGGACCGCTAAAACTGGGAACTTCCACCGCGACCTCTACCGTGGCCCGCCGGTGTATGAACATCCTGCCTAGCTGTGGAAGGTGAAGAACCCGCAACTGATCTCGTAGTCTGTGCTATCCTACCAGTGTTACCCCTGGTCGGACAGTTTCTCCCAAAATGGCCACTGTCGCATGTAAAACAAACTCCGAACTAGCACGACATTCCCACTATGGAGTCTACCACGGCCAACGAGGCAGGGTGGCTTCGGTTGGCTAACACCCTCCTCTCCGAAAATCTGAACCCTCGAGCCACGACCTGCTCCTGAATATCCCGAAGGCTGTGGAGGACCACTCTGTACTGGCGGAGGTACATAACTAGTCTGCTTCTGAGGCGGTCCGCCTCGAAAGTCACCAAAGGACCCTGCTGTTCTGGCCCTCTTCTGCTGACCTTGGCCATTCCGTCGATTTCTCCGCTCCTCACCCCCAAGTGCATAAGCCTGCATGCGGGCAATGTCCATGCCCGGCTGAAGAGCTACACCCGAACAACTCTCTGCTAGGTAATCATCGAGCCCTGTAACATACCGGTGCACTCGATCCTCCATACTAGCTACTAATGCGGGGACGTACCGGGCCAATGAGTCGAACTCCACATTGTACTCCCGAACCGTACGCGCTTACGCGCAACACCAAAAATCTGTCGGCCCGAGCCCTCCTCATCTGTGGAGGCAAGAAATGTGCAAGAAATGCCTTTGAGAACTCGTCCCAAATAGCTGGAAGTGCATTCTCTCCCCGGGACAGCTCCCACGAATCAAACCAGTCGACTGCGGTATCACGCAGCCGATGCGAACCTAGGACCACCGACTCGGTCTCCGATGCCTTGATCACTCTCATGATCCGCTGTAACTGCCGGATGAACTCCTGCGGATCATCCTCAGGCCTCGACCCATAAAACTCTGGCGGGTTACATCTCAGAAAATCCCGTAGCCTCAAACTATCTGATCTAGGGTGAACCACTGGTGCTACTGGAACTGCTGCGTCCAGCCTATCCTCAAGTCTGGCCACAACCCTGGCCATTAACTGGGCCCACTCCTTGTAACCCATCTCCTCTGCTCCAGACTGTGGGACTGGAGGCTCAGGTACTGTGGTCTCTGTAGAGACTGCCGCTGCTCTACTCGCAGCTCCCTCTGCTGCCTTGCCCTTCTGGGCCCGGGTTGCCTTGCGCGGAGGCATAACTTGTTATACCCCGTATTTCCAGAGTATGTACGTGAGGGCGTACGTATTATAATTTGAGCCTTAAAGTAAGCATAGTTTCGAAATTTGTACACAAGTGCCAAAAAGAGTCGTTTTCCGACGAAACGTTTCCACAGCTTACGTAGGGAAAATTCCGGCTATGTCATTTATAATTTTTGCGGATTTTTCTGAGAGACGAAACATTTTGGACCAACGGGAGGGTGACATGTGTCACCCTCACATTGGCCTTAAGTGGACGGCAAAAGGGACGAACAAGGTGGCCTTTAGTTGGTAGGATATTTTGTGCAAGTTGGTGTGGTAGATGGATAAGGTGCACATGGCTTAAATCTAGCCCTACACTTGCCTTACACTTGGAGGGATCTTGGCCATTGGTTGGCCCTTTCTTGACCTATAAATACCCCTCTTATGTTGATGAACTTCTTCATCCAAAAATCATTTCTAAGTGTTAAAATCTCTTCCCCCCTTAAGTGTAGTTCTCGTCCAAATCACCTCCCCCTTTGAGAGCCCTTGGCCGAGAGCCTCCCCCCTCCCCTTTGTGGTGTTTAGCCGTGGGGTACCCCCCCCCTAGCCTAGTTGTCTCGTATAAATACCCCCTTTTGTGGTATTGAAATACTCTCCAAGTATTGTTATAATGCCCAAATACCTTGGCCCAAATACCTTGTAGTATTCCCAAGGTTACACTTATACAAAAGCCCAGAAAATACTATTATACTTCCCTCAGTCACAAAAACGAAACCCTAAGGAAAACCTTCATAGTCGGTTGAAGTGTTAAGTAGAAGTTGGTTAGAACTTCTAAGGGTTGTTTGGAGCGGGTTGAGCCTTGCGGAGTAGGAGCTAAACCTTGCTCAGGATCGACATATAAACTCGGATAATTTTGGGCTTATCGAGGTAAACACTCTTGACCTTCTGTTGTAATTGGAAATTACATGTTGTTGGAATATATAGTTAAGGTATACTATATATAGAATTGAACATAGTTGTGCGGCAATGTCTTTTGACTTAAGCCTGAATAATACTTACGGCAATGTCTTGCGACTTAAGCCTGAATTTAAAGAAGAGAACTGAACTGTAATTACATAGGACTGTATTACAGTAGACTTGTGTCGTATTACTGTAAGTAGAATTGTACACGTCCGGTTAGACGTGCAAACCCCCCCCCCCCCTGGTTGGCTTGGTAACCGGCCTCGGTAGAGGAGGAGATTTACGCTGTTGCGAGGGGGGGAGGTGCTGCCGAATTTTCTGTAGGATATTCTACATTGAGATCTAGGATGTTAATAGGCGCCTTGTGGCCTCTATAGGTTGAAGTACTACGTATGTCGTGATCTACTTGGCTTAAGGAGTAGCCGACGGTTTGAGGTACTTGGGGCATTTTGCTATTAGTCGATAATCGTCGCGAGGTATGTGAACCTCTTCCTATCTGTTCTAGCATGATATGTGTATAACTATGTAGTTCGGTAGACGTACATGTGTTTAATGTATTTGATTGGTTTGAAACATAAAGTGTTATAACGACTTTATGGGAAGTTGGTTATAACAGCTTTATGTAGGTAAGAAAATGCTTTGTGGTTTCAAAGGGTAACTGACTTGACTTAATGGTATTGATATGAAATTTGTTAAAAGTGTGAAACCTCATTCGTGAGTAATGAGTACTTGGTTTTAAAAGGGATAATGTTTTACTGATTTCGGAAATCAGAATGAGTATCGACAAACCACTGCAGCGTTAATAAAGGAAAATGTATTGAATAATGAAGTATGGTATTAGAACCAGTAGAAACCTCCATCTGCATAGAAGCTAAGATGAGACAAAATGATATTACTTTTCCTAGATCATGGCTGCTTAATAAGATTGATTATAAACAAGAATAACCTACTCACATATAAGACACATGTTTCTCAAAACGTTTAAAGGAGAATTATGTTTTAAAGGATTAAAACTATGAACTACGAAACCTTTTCTAAAATGAGAAACTTGAGCATTTGAAATTAGGCAAACTTGAACGTTTGGAAAATAAGGTTGTTACTTGATTTTACAAAGGAAAGCATTTTGTTTACTTAACAATGTTAGTCACTCTATTTTTATACTACGTATCGGGTGACCTTTGTAAAAGAAATGGATCTTTAAAAGGAATTTAACGTACGTAGTACTTTAGGGTTAAAACCCGGACTTTGGCATAAAATGAAAGTACTTTGAGTTGTGTATAACTTGCCTATGCTTGTTGTTGTGAAACTTGCCTATGCTTGTTGTTGTGAAACTTGCCTATGCTTGTTGTGATAGCCTTTGTTGTATTTCGTACCCCGCGTCTCGAGGAGGGCGGTTGATTTGTTATGAACGATTCTACACCGAGTCCCACGAGATGGCGAGGACACGATACCATTTGATTATACACCGAGTCCCACGAGATGGGCGGGGACACGTATACCATCCGATTATACACCGAGTCCCGAGATGGCGGGACACGATTTCATCCGATTATACACCGAGTCCCACGAGATGGGCAGGACACGTATTCCATCCGATTATTCACCGAGTCCGCGGGATGGCGGACACGTATTTCATCTGGTTATCATACATGTCTCCTGCTTTATATAGACTATTATGTTTTCATTTAAAGTCTTTTACAGTTTCACATACTTGGTACCTGTTATCGACCTCCTTGGGCTGCGTTCATCCGCAGTGGAAAGTACATCGGTTGTGGATCCTCGCCATAGGATCACGATTCAGCGTGTCGAAGCCCCATTTCTTCGAGGCTTATCTTTTGGTATGTTACCACAGTCCATAGATTCTTATACATTCGTGGGTATGACGGGGCCCTGTCCGTCATATTGTAAAAATCTTAGAGTGCAGTAACCTTTGTTGTGGGCGTGGTTTGTAAAAAGGATAACTGTCGGTATTTATGTATATATGATGAAAGCTTTATTTTGGTTGCTTTGTTTATTTATCTTGTCTCTTAATTCATGTTCATGTTTTTATTTCACTGATTTTCTCGATGTTGTATCACCAGGGTGCGGGTAAGGCACGATCCACGCCGAACAGTCGTGACATAACCGTATCGAAGCGCTTAGTCCTCGGAAAGTGTCTATGCATCGTGTCTAGTAAGTCTTGATTATCGGTGTGTTGTGCACCACATCTATAATCGTGAGGCTATAGGACATTTAGGATTGGTTTCCATTCTTCTCATTCGAGATCGTGCCACAGAGCCGTGTGATAAGTTGGGCCCCTCGGCGTATTCCTTTCCTTTACCGATTATGCCTCCGCGTAAGCAACCAGCCCAGATGGGCAAGCGATCGAGGCTGTTAGTGAGATCTGAGAGAGTACGAGCGCGAGCTCGTCGATGCACGAGACAGTGCTTCCGACGGCGAAGTTTCGCGACGCCGCCCGGCACAGTGAGTTTAGAGCGCAGCGATGGCTGCCGAGACTCTGATACTGAGCCTCGGTCCCACGGCTGGAAGCGAGATGAGATGGGGTACAAGAGATGGCCCGCCATCGCGGCGGTCGTGGCCATATGAGATAAATGGATCTGTGATTCCGGCCCAGAAGCACCGTAGTTCACCCCGAGTAGCGGTTTGAGGCTACGTGACTTTCTCGAGTTGTAGCCCGCCGATGTTCTATGGATCGAGAGATGAGGATGACCTCGGGAGTTTATCCGACAGCTCTGACGGATCATGAGTGATCGAGTCTCGAGGCGAGTCGGTGGTATTGGGTTCGCATCACCGCGTGATCCGCGATTGGTAGTTTGATCGTGGGAGTTGTCGGGAAGAGCATGCACTTCGATCGTATGGGACGAGTTCTCGGGCTTTTCTTGCACATTTCTTGCCCCACGGATGAGGAGGGCTCGGGCGACGATTTTTGATGTTGAGCGGGGCGGGCGGGCGGTTAGAGAGTACAATGTGGAGTTCGACTCATTAGCTCGGTATGTTCCGTGTGGTAGGCGATATGGAGGGCGAGTACACCGCTACGCCACCGGCTGGATGATTACTTGGCGAGGCTTGTACGGGTGTAGCTCTTCAGGGCATGGACATTGCTGCGCATGCAAGCTCATGCACTAGGATGCGAGGCACGGAGAGGTCGGCGGAATGACCGAGATCGGCGAAAGAGGGCGGCAGCAGAGGTCCTTTGGTAACTTTCGAGCGGACCGCCTCGGCGATCTAGTTATGTACCTCCACCCGATGCAGTGGTCCCCGCGATCGTCGGGGCGTTCGTGGTATTCGGGAGCCGGTGAGCTCGGGGCTTGAGTTCACGAGATATACATGGGTTCTAGCCAATCGGGTTCAGTTTTCCTCGGTGTACGCGATGTGGCGAGCGCCATCGAGGAATGTCGTCTTTTTACTGGTGCTTGTTTTTCCTGCGGCCGTCAGGGCCATATGACGAGAAACTGTCCTAGTAGGAAGGATGCAAACAGAATGACTCGGCCACAGGGTCGATGGCGTGTTCATCGCGCCTACGACTATGCGCCTGCAGGCGTGCTTATGATTAGAGTGGAGCGGTAGATTCAGGTATATCTTTAACCCTCTAGAGATTTGTATGCATGATATAATGACCTTCTTATTGTGTGCTACGTTCGGATAGCGTTATGTTGGTTATGAGTTAGAAAGCATGGTTAGTTGAAAGGATATGTATGGGGGCATGGAAAGTGTGAACTTTAGAATATTTCATGTTGAGACCTTAGATGTAAGGTCATCTTGAATAAAAGATTTTACGGTTAGTCTTTGTTGAAATACTTGGTTGCGTATAAATGTGTTGTAGGATAAGTCCATGGGTAGTGTAAAATGGAAGTGGTAGCTTTTATGACCTGTTAGGTAAGATTGTTCCGGATCAGGAAACAAGAACTTGACGCATTAAGTAGGTCGGGTTGGGGCCATGTTGCGGGCCAACCCGCGGCCTGTTACGAGGTGGGGTCAGCTCTGGGTGGTCCCGCCAGGTGGTAGGGTCACGAGGGTGCTAGGCCCAAGTTTATTTGACCATCGTATGAGTTCGTGGGTGTGTTCGACCAGAAGCAGATCGTGAAGGCCGGGAATGGCCTTAAGGAAGATTGAGGCTAGTAAGATAACCAAGTTGGAGGTGGTGACTCCAAGGTTTTGAAAACTGAAGCGATGACTGAAGTGTGGTACGTATACTAGAAGAGTTCGAGTGTTCGAGAAGAGTACGACGAGTAAGGAAGGAAGTGAACTTGTGCTGAATGATGGAAGAAATCATTTTTGAGAAATGAATGTGCGAAGGTAGTGTCCCTTGGACCAAGAGCGAGAGTTGGTATTGTTTTGCATCATCGAGGTGGTTCCTCGTTGGCCTGGATTTAAGTAATTGCGCGCATGTGTTATTTCGTGGCCAGTTGTGGCGTTGGCAACTTATTAGAAGAGCTTTATCGTTACCCGTCTTGAGAAGGAACATTCGGGACGAATGTTTCTAAGGAGGGGAGAATGTTATACCCCGTATTTCCAGAGTATGTACGTGAGGGCGTACGTATTATAATTTGAGCCTTAAAGTAAGCATAGTTTCGAAATTTGTACACAAGTGCCAAAAAGAGTCGTTTTCCGACGAAACGTTTCCACAGCTTACGTAGGGAAAATTCCGGCTATGTCATTTATAATTTTTGCGGATTTTTCCGAGAGACGAAACATTTTGGACCAACGGGAGGGTGACATGTGTCACCCTCACATTGGCCTTAAGTGGACGGCAAAAGGGACGAACAAGGTGGTCTTTAGTTGGTAGGATATTTTGTGCAAGTTGGTGTGGTAGATGGATAAGGTCCACATGGCTTAAATCTAGCCCTACACTTGCCTTACACTTGGAGGGATCTTGGCCATTGGTTGGCCCTTTCTTGACCTATAAATACCCCTCTTATGTTGATGAACTTCTTCATCCAAAAATCATTTCTAAGTGTTAAAATCTCTTCCCCCCTTAAGTGTAGTTCTCGTCCAAATCACCTCCCCCTTTGAGAGCCCTTGGCCGAGAGCCTCCCCCCCTCCCCTTTGTGGTGTTTAGTCGTGGGGTACCCCCCCCCCTAGCCTAGTTGTCTCGTATAAATACCCCCCTTTTGTGGTATTGAAATACTCTCCAAGTATTGTTATAATGCCCAAATACCTTGGCCCAAATACCTTGTAATATTCCCAAGGTTACACTTATACAAAAGCCCGAAAATACTATTATACTTCCTCGACCACAAAAACGAAACCCTAAGGAAAACCTTCATAGTCGGTTGAAGTGTTAAGTAGAAGTTGGTTAGAACTTCTAAGGGTTGTTTGGAGCGGGTTGGAGCGCACGGAGTAGAAGCTAAACCTTGCTCAGGATCGACATATAAACTCGGATAATTTTGGGCTTATCGAGGTAAACATTCTTGACCTTACATTTGTAATTGGAAATTACATGTTGTTGGAATATATAGTTAAGGTATACTATATATAGAATTGAACATAGTTGTGCGGCAATGTCTTTTGACTTAAGCTGAATAATACTTACAGCAATGTCTTGCGACTTAAGCTGAATTTAAAGAAAGAATCGAATAATTACATAGGGTGTATTACAGTGAGACTTGTAGTATTCTTGTGAGTAGAATTGTACACGTCCGGTTAGACGTGCAAACCCCCCCTGGTTGGCTTGGTAGCTGGCCTCAGTAGAGGAGGAGATTACGCTGTTGTTGCGGGGAGAGTCTTTGCCAATTTTACGTAGGATATTCTACATTGAGATCTAGGATGTTAATAGGCGCCTTGTGGCCTCTATAGGTTGAAGTACTACGTATGGCGTGATCTACTTGGCTTAAGGAGTAGCCGACGGTTTGAGGTACTTGGGGCATTTTGCTATTAGTCGATAATCGTCGCGAGGTATGTGAACCTCTTCCTATCTGTTCTAGCATGATATGTGTATAACTATGTAGTACGGTAGACGTACATGTGTTTAATGTATTTGATTGTTTGAAACATAAAGTGTTATAACGACTTTATGGGAAGTTGGTTATAACAGCTTTATGTAGGTAAGAAAATGCTTTGTGGTTTCAAAGGGTAACTGACTTGACTTAATGGTATTGATATGAAATTTGTTAAAAGTGTGAAACCTCATTCGTGAGTAATGAGTACTTGGTTTTAAAGGGATAATGTTTCTTGATTTCGAATCGAATGAGTATCGACAAACCATGCGGCGTTAATAAAGGAAAATGTATTGAATAATGAAGTATGGTATTAGAACGGTAGAAACCTCCATCTGCATAGAAGCTAAGATGAGACAAAATGATATTACTTTTCCTAGATCATGGCTGCTTAATAAGATTGATTATAAACAAGAATAACCTACTCACATATAAGACACATGTTTCTCAAAACGTTTAAAGGAGAATTATGTTTTAAAGGATTAAAACTATGAACTACGAAACCTTTTCTAAAATGAGAAACTTGAGCATTTGAAATTAGGCAAACTTGAACGTTTGGAAAATAAGGTTGTTACTTGATTTTACAAAGGAAAGCATTTTGGTTTACTTAACAATGTTAGTCACTCTATTTTTATACTACGGGTATCGGGTGACCTTTGTAAAAGAAATGGATCTTTAAAAGGAATTTAACGTACGTAGTACTTTAGGGTTAAAACCCGGACTTTGGCATAAAATGAAAGTACTTTGAGTTGTGTATAACTTGCCTATGCTTGTTGTTGTGAAGCTTGCCTATGCTTGTTGTTGTGAAACTTGCCTATGCTTGTTGTGATAGCCTTTGTTGTATTTCTGTACCCCCGCGTCTCTCGATGGAGGGCCGGTTGATTTGTTATGAACGATTCTACACCGAGTCCCACGAGATGGGCAGGGACACGTATTCCATTTGATTATACACCGAGTCCCACGAGATGGGCAGGGACACGTATACCATTTGATTATACACCGAGTCCCACGAGATGGGCAGGGACACGTATACCATCTGATTATACACCGAGTCCCACGAGATGGGCAGGGACACGTATTTCATCTGATTATACACCGAGTCCCACGAGATGGGCAGAGACACGTATTCCATCTGATTATTCACCGAGTCCCACGGGATGGGCCGGGACACGTATTTCATCTGGTTATCATACATGTCTCCTGCTTTATATAGACTATTATGATTTCATTTACAGTCTTTTACAGTTTCACATACTTGGTACTGTCTTGACCTCGCCGAGGCTGCGTTCATCCGCAGTGGAAAGTACATCGGTTGTGGATCTCGCCATAGGATCACGATTCGGTGTGTCGGAAGCCCATTTCTTGAGAGCTTATCTTTTGGTATGTTACCACAGTGCAGCAGATTCTTATACATTCGGGGTATGGCGGGGCCACTGTCCGTCATATTGTTGTAAAAATCTTAAGTGCATGCTTATTGTGGCGGGGTTTGTAAAAAGGATAATCATTGGTATTTATGTATATATGATGAAGGCGCTTTGGTTGCTTTGTTTATTTATCTTGTCTCTTAATTCATGTTCATGTTTTTATTTCCGCTGATTTTCTCTCGATGTTGTATCACCAGGGTGCGGGGTAAGGCACGATCCACGGGCCGGGCGGTCGTGACATAACTGGTAAAAACGAGATGCGTCAGAGGGGTCCAATCTTATCACACAGCTCTAAGGCACGATCTCAGAATGAGAAGAATGGAAACCAATCCTAAATGTCCTATAGCCTCCTGATTATAGATGTGGTGCACACATCGATAATCAAGAACTCTACTAGACACGGTCTGTAGACACTTTCCGAGGACTAACTGCTCTGATACCACTTTTGTCACGACCCGAACCCGGGCCCGTGACTGGTGCCTTACCCCGGGCACCCTAGTGATACAATATCAGAGAAAACCAGCGGAAATAAAAAAACTTAAACATGCAAATAGACATGGATCAAGATGAAAGAAAATAGGCCAACCAAAACGGTTGCCTTTCAGCATATATATATATACAGACGTTTGAACAGTTACAATCCTTACAACCCTGCCCACAATGCTCTGCACCTCTAAGATTTATCTGACAACTATGACGGACAGGGCCCGCCATACCCCGAACGTCTGAACTTACGGACTCGTGGTAACATACCAAAGATAAGCCTCCGACGAACTGAGCTTCCCAATCTGTTGAAATGAGATCCTAAACGCGGATCGACAAATGATGTACTTTTACTGCGGCATGAACGCCCGGCAAGGAGGTCGATCTAACAGTACCAAGTATGTGGCGAAAAATCTTGTAAATGAAATCGTAATAGTCTATATAAGCGAGAGACATGTATGATAACCAAACTACAAGACACACGTATAATTATGGGTCTCACGCCCACATCAATCATGCGTGGAATACCTTCGCCACCTTAGGAAGTCTATGATATGATAACACCAAAGTACACGAACACCAAGTCCTACGATGCCAAAGCGTACTAACAATCCAAATGGAAGCATATCCGTGCGCTACGCATCGTGTCGAGATGTCCAAAAGGAAACAACAAGACAAAGAATCAAAATGGAAGCATACCGTGCGCTACGCATCGTCGTGTCGAGATGTCAACGAGGAAACAATAAGACAGCAATCCAAAATGGAAACATACCCGTGCGCTACACATCGTGTCAGTATGTCCAAAAAGGAACAACCAGGCAGCAATCAAAATGGAAGCATACCCGTGCGCTACGCATCGTGTCAGTATGTCCAAAGCGATTAGCCGAAATAATACTATCAAGAGGCGTGCGGTGGAATTTCTCGACGCTGCCGTGCGTCCCAATAAGTTCTCAACAAGTCAACCGGCCCTTCATCGAGAGACGCGGTAGTATAGAAACACAATTTTTGCACAACAAAGGCTATCACAACAAGCATAGGCAAGTTTCACAACAACAAGCATAGGCAAGTTATACATAACTCAAGGTACTTTCCTTTTATGTTAAAGTCCGGGTTTTAACCCTAAAGTACTACGTACGTTAAATTCCTTTTAAAGAGATCTCTTCCTTTTATAAAAGTCACCCGATACCCGTAGTATAAAAATAGAGTGACTTACATCTTTTAAGTAAAGCAAAACAACTTCCATACTTTCCTTTTTAAAACCAAATCAAGGCAATACCATGCCTCCTTTTTGGATCAAAACACTTCTCTTTTAAAGGTCAAGTTACCACATTAAAACCAATGATAAAACCCTTTTTCATAAAGTCGTTATAACTCACTTCCCATAAAGTTGTTATAACACTTTATGTTTTAAACCAATTTAAGACAAAACAACGCCTTTCTTTTCCCTAAAATTCCAGTTTGCCTAATTTCAATTACTCAAGTCTCTTTTTAGAAAAGTTTCCTAGTTCAATGTCTTAATCTCTTTTAAAACAATTGAGTAACATAGGCCATATGTGTGAGCAGTTTATTCTTGTTTATATCCATTTATTAAAGCAGCCATGATCTAGAAAATGTAATATCATTTTGTCTCATCTTAGCTTCTATGCAGATGGAGGTTTCTACTGGTTTTAATAATACTTCATTATTCATTACATTTTCCTTTATTAACGCTGCAGTGGTTTGTCGATACTCATTCTGATTTCCGAAATCAGTAAAACGTTATTCCTTTTAAAAACCAAGTACTCATTACTCACGAATGAGGCTTCACACAAAATTCATATTAAATCAATTAAGTTAAGTCTCTTATCTTTTAAGATCAAGTCTCTTAACTTCTAAAATCAGTAAACCATTCTTTTTATCTCTCTTAAGACGTTATACCTAACTCCCTATAAAGCTAGTATAACTCTTATGTTTTCAAACCAAGTACTCTTCTTTCACAAAGGTTTATTAATTCTTTTGAAATGCTTCAAGATTCTTATTATTCAGGCTTAAGTCAAAAGACATTGCCGTACAACTACGTTCTGTTAACACACGTACGTCTACCGTACTATATATATATATTATTCGGGCTTAAGTCAAAAGACATTGCCGTACAACTACGTTCTGTTAACACACGTACGTCTACCGTACTATATATATATATATACTTTTAAAACATCATGCTCAAGAGTATAGGAAGAATCACATACCTCGCGACGATTATCGACTATAAGCAAAACGCTCCACGGCTATAACCCGGCTAGCCTTGTCCACCTTCTAAGTAGCCCAGGCTACTTGCAGAACATTCAACCAATAAAGGTTATCAGTCTACTGTAAATACAGTCCTATGTAAGTACAGTTAAATCTTCTATCTTAATATTCTTCTGATGTGATTTCAGTTCAAGTCTATTCTGTAATATCCTTCTATTACAGTTCAATTCTCTTCTATGAATCTTATATTCATTTCTATACTACTACAGTATGTAATTCCCAATTACAATAGAAAGACAGTAGTATTTACCTCGATGAGCCCAAAATTATCCAAGTATAATGTCGCTCCTGAGCAACGTTTAGCTCCTACTCCGAGTGCTCCAATCCGCTCCAAACAACCCTTAGAAGTTCACACTTACTTAACACTTCAACCGACTATGAAGGTTTTCCTTGGGGTTTCGTTTAAGTGGCGAGGAAAGTATAATAGTATTTTCCGGGCTTTTCGTATAGAGGTAACCTTGGGAATACTACAAGGTATTTGGGCCAAGGTATTTGGGCATTATAACAATACTAGGAGAGTATTTCTATACCACAAAAAGGGGTATTATACGAAAACAATTTAGGCTAGGGGGGGTACCCCTCGGCTAGGGCACCACAAAGGGGGGAGGGGGAGGCTCTCGGCCAAGCACAACTAGGAGTGTTATACCCCGTAGTTCCAGGGTATGTATGCGAGGACGTACGTACGAAAATACGACAGAAAGATTGGAAAGGAAGAAAGAGGCGATTTTTCCACGGAAAAGTTTCCGGTTTTTGTGAAGGAAAGAGGTTCGTTAATGGGAATTGGATTCCCAGATTTGGTATTCGGACTTCCTGGAATATTAGAGAATTATGGAATTTTATTTTCGGAAATGGTCACGTGGGGCCCACGGGAGAAATTTACGGTTTTGTGGGGCCCGCTTTGATTTTGAGATTTTGGCCGTTTTGGATATTTTGGAAGACGAAATATTTTGGGCCGAATCGGGGCGACACGTGTCACCCCGTGGCACCTTTGGGCGAATTATGTTTGTGCACAACCCGGTTAGAGTCGTTTCGACGAAACGTTTTCCTGACTTTCGTAGGGAATTTCGGCTATGTCATTTAGTATTTTTGCGGATTTTTCCGAGAGGCGAACATGTTGGACCAACGAGAGGGCGGCACTGGCACCCTCTCGTTGGTGGGCAAAGTGGGCGATTCTTGGGCGAAAAGTGGGTGTCAAGTGGTAGATATTTTGGTAGATATTTTGTGTGCAAGTTGGCTAGGTACACATGGGTGAATCTTGGCCCTACACTTGCCTAACACTTGGTGTAATCTTGGCCATTGGTTGGCTTTCACTTGACCTATAAATACCCCTCCCTTTGAAGACTAATTCATTCACAAATTGCCTAAGTCTTGAGAGCCTTCCCCTCCCCTTTTGAGGCCCTCGTCGAGAGTCCCCTAGCTGGGTAGGCCGAGGCAGACACCCCCTCCTTTGTGGTGTGGCCGTGGGGTACCCCTGCCTAGTTGCTTTGATAATACCCCTTTGTGGTATAGAAATACTCTCCAAGTATTGTTATAATGCCCATATACCTTAGCCGTATACCTTGTAGTATTCTAAGGTTATACCTATCTGAAAGCCCAAATACTATTATACTTCCGTCCGTCGCAAAACCGAAACCCTAGGAAAATCTCCATAGTCCGTTGAGTATTGTGTAGAAGTTGGTTAGAACTTCTAAGGGTGGTTTAGAGCGGTTGGAGCGCTGAGTTGAGCTAAACGATTGCCCAGATCGACTTTATGCTTGGATAATTATGGGCTTATCGAGGTAATTATCTTGTCCCCTATTGTAATTGGATATTACATGTCAGGAGTATATAGTTGAAGTATACTATATATAGTCTTCGGATCAGACATGAGACTTGTAGTAGTACCGTGGAGTAGAATTGTACCGTTAGGTTAGGCGTATAACCCCTGGTTGGCTTGATAGCCTACCCGATAGAGAGGAGATTTACGCCATGTGGAGGTCTTGCGAATTTTCGTAGAATGTTCTACGATGTTAATAAGCGCCTTGTGGCCTTATATGTGGAAGTACTACGTGTGGAGCGTTATACTTTGCTTAAGGAGTAGCCGACGGCTTGAGGTACTCGGAGCATTTTGCTATTAGTCGATAATCGTCGCGAGGTATGTGAACCTCTTCCTATCTCTCCTAGCATGATATGTGTGAACTATGTAGTACGGTAGACGCATACGTGTGAATTGTATTTGATTGTTGTAAAAACATAAAGTGTTATAACGGCTTTATGGGAAGTTGGTTATAACAGCTTTATGTAGGTAAGAAAATGGGTTGTGGTTCTTAAAAGATAACTGATTTGACTTATAACTGGCTTGGGGCGTTATAATAAAACTTGAAGTATTTCAAAAGATTTATGAATCGTTTTGAAAGAAGTGTAGTATGGTGTTTTGAAAACTTAAGAGTTATACTAGCTTTATGGGAAGTTAGGTATAACGGCTTAAGAATGGTTTACTGATGTTAGAAGTTAAGAGACTTGATCTTATAAGATAAGAGACTTAACTTATTTGTTTTAATGTGAATGTTTGTGTGAAACCTCATTCGTGAGTAATGAGTACTTGGTTTTATTTAAAGATAATGTTTTACTGATTTCGGAAATCAGAATGTGTATCGACTGCACCACCGCAAGCGTTAATAAAGGAAAATGTATTGAATAATGATGTATCGTATTAAAACCAAGAGAAACCTCCATCCGCATAGAAACTAAGATGAGACAAAATGATATTACATTTTCTAGATCATGGTCATTGTAATAAGAATGTTGTAAACAAGAATAACCTACTCTCATGTGAGACATATATTACTCAATTGTTCTAAAAAGAAATCAAGTGATTAAGTTTATGAACTATGAAACCATTTGAAAATGAGAAGCTTGAGTAATTGAAACTAGGCAAACTGGAACTTAGGAAAAAGAATGTTGTTACTTGATTTTGAAAAGGAATGTGGGTTGGTCATTCTAATACTACGGGTATCGGGTGACTCTGATAAAAGTAATGGATCTCCTTTAAAGAATTTAACGTACGTAGTACTTTAGGGTTAAAACCCGGATTTTGTCATAAAATGAAGTACTTTGAGTTGTGGATAACTTGCCTATGCTTATTGTTGTGAAACATGCCTGTGCTTGTTGTGATAGCCTTTGTTGTGCAAAACGTTGTATTGCTGTGTTACCGCGTCTCTCGATGGAGGGTCGGTTGACTGGTTGAGAACTTACTTGGACGTGTCGGCATTGACGGAGAAATTCCACGGGTACGTTCCTGTTGATAGTATTATTGTTGTTAATCGCTTTGGACATACTGACACGATGCGTAGCGCACGGGTATGTTTCCATTTTGATTATCGTCTTGTGATTTCCCTTTGGACATACTGACCCGATGCGTAGCGCACGAGTATGCGTCCATTTGGAATGCTGTCCTATTGTTTCCCTTTGGACATACTGACCCGATGCGTAGCGCACGAGTATGCGTCCATTTGGAATGCTGTCCTATTGTTTCCCTTTGGACATACTGACCGACGCAGAGCGCATTTGTATGCGCGTCCATTTGGAATGTTGCCTTATTGTTTCCCTTTGGACATACTGACCCGATGCGTAGCGCACGAGTATGCGTCCATTTGGATTGTTATCTAGTTTATTATCGTTGCATCATGGACATGTCTACACCGATGCAGTATTCCGGGGGCATGCGGCCATGATGCGAACATGATGGATGTTGTGGGCGTGAGACCCATAGTTATATTTGAGTGGTGACTTTGAGGGCGTGAGTCCCTGACTTGACTGCTTCTATGTTGTGAACTGTAGTTTGGTTATCATACATGTCTCCTGCTTTATATAGACTAGTATGATTTCATTTACAGTATTTTACAGTTTCACATACTTGGTACTGCCAGATCGACCTCCTTCGGGCCGCTCACGCCGCAGTAAAGGTACATCGATCGCCGATCCCCGCTTATAGGATCACATTCGGCGTGTTGGAAGCTCCGCTTTCTCCGAGGCTTATCTTATTGGTATGTGTTCCCGAGTTGTAGGTTCTTGTACATTCGTGGTATGGCGGCCCCGTCCCGCCATAGTTGTTGTAAATCTTAGAGGTCTGTAGAATCGCTGCGTGGTTTGTAAAAGGATAACCGTCGTATTTATGTTTATATGATGAAGGCAATCGCTTTGGTGGCTTCGTTTATTTATCATGTCTCTCATTTCATGTTTAAAGTTTTTATTTCCGCTGGTTTTCTCTCGATGTTGTATCGCTAGGTGCCCGGTAGGCACGACCACGCCCTGTTCGGTCGTGACAAAAGTGGTATCGAGCGATTAATCCTCGGAAAGTGTCTACGCATCGTATCCAAGAGAGTCTTGATTATCGGTGTGTTGTGCACCACATCAATAATCAGGAGGCTATAGGATATTTAGGATTGGTTTCTATTCTTCTCACTCTGAGATCGTGCCTTAGAGCTGTGTTGTAAGTTGAACCCTCTGACGAAATCCTTTCCCTTATTGTTATGCCTCCGCGTAGGCAACCCGAGCCCGTGAGAGGCGCGCACGAGGAGCCGCGAGTAGAGTTCGAGAGGTGGCGAGGCACAGCCCAATCATTACCTAGGGTAGTGCTTCATTCGGGATTTCGCGACGCCACTAGCCCCGCAGAGTTTACACTGCGACGGCAGCTCCATCTGCGCCATGATATTTGAACCTTCGCCCACGACCGGAACAGAATATAGATTGCAAGAGACAACCTTGTTACTAGCTATGGATTTGGCTACCAGAGAGTACCGATGTATCGCGAGTCTTGATGACTACCTAAGAAAGGGATGTGCAAGAGTAATTCTTGATTGGGCTCGAGCATGGCACGGTACGCTTATGCGCAGCAGCCGAGAAACGTAGAGATCGACGGGTTAACCAGTGACAGCGAAGAGGGCCGAGCAAAGAAGCGTCCTTCGGTAACTTTCAAGGTGAGTATACCTTAAGTGCTACGCTCGTAGCGGTGTGTGAGTTGTGATTAGGAATCATGGTGGGTTAACCGAGTAAGATTTTGGGGATAGAGAAGTGAGCCTTAGAGCTTTTTACGCAAAGACCTTAGAGGTAAGCCCTCTCGAGAAAGGTGTAGTGTTTATGTTGACTTATAGGAGTGCATAGTGCACGTGAGCTATGTTCGTGGGATAAGTCCCCGAGTAGCGTGATTTGAAAGAAGGTAGTCGAACTAGGAAGACCGCTAGGTTTTCGTAATATGATTTGAGAAATTATTCTTCGGGAGCTAGTGTTTCATGCAATGCCGGTTGAGGCTGTTGCGGGTCAACCCGCGTAGGTTTGGTGGGGTCGGTTGTGGTGGTCCCTCTGTGTTAGGGTCATGAGGTGTTAGGCCCATGTTTAGTTAGCCCGCGCAAGTTCGTGGATGCGTTCGACCGGTGGTCGACGACGGGCACTATCGTGTTCTTCGGTCGTGGTCGTTCTCGGCAGTTGATGTTATCCGAAAAGGTTGTGAGGTTGCACGGTGCCTACCTTCACCTTATGACGATGGAGCCTGTGGTACTACTGCTTTCTCTTCTGGGGTTTGTACAGCAGGCTAGAACTCGTGAGTCTCCTCAGACGCATTCGCCTCGGGCCGTTGTTTTGATTTCGTGGTAGCCGCGAGATCGTTGTTCCGGTTGGGGAGTGTTTAAGCTACCATTTCGGTGTTCGGATGTCGCCTTGTGACGCCTTGTAGGGCAGAATGCAAGTTGCGGCCGATTGGTTCGATGTTGGCATGGTTCAGATAGTTGGTTCAGGCTTGTTCCAGCAGACTGTGGATAGTGTGAAGCTTGTCTAGAAAAGTTCTGACAGCTCAGAGGAATCGTGCGGATAATCGGCGACGACGCTTAGAGTTCAGCCGACGGTCGGTCTTCTTGAAAGTACCACCGGATTGGTGTGACGAGTTTTGGAAATGAAGAAACTTAGCCCGAGTTACTTTGGGCCTTTGTGAGTTCATGTGAAGAATAGGCCAGTTGCCTATATGTTAGCATTTGCCGTCCGACTTAGGAGGAAGGACGTCCGTCTTCGTATTGTTATGTTCGGAAAGTATCGAAGATCCATCCGAATGTTCCCGATAATGATGACCACGTTAGAGATAGTAACCGAGTTTTGGATACTAAAGCGACGTAAATATGGTAAGAATTGAGTGTACGATACCTTGATGATCGCATGCGGCGGTACCATTTGTTGGGTCGTCGAGCCGTGCTCGCGACAAAGTGACAAAAGTAGTACTATTTGTGGTGATGTAGAGGTGTTTCCTCGTGGACTTAGATGTAAGTTTTGCATGTGTGTTTCCATGGCCACCGTGGCGATTGTTTCGTAAGTATAGTAGTGAAGACTATACCGCACGTGTTCGCTTTGAGACTTAGAAGGAACATTCGGACGAATGTTTCTAGCGGGGAAGAATGTTATACCCGTAGTTCCGTGGTATGTATGCGAGGACGCACGCATTTAAAAATACGAAAGATTGGAAAGGAAGAAAGAGGCGATTTTTCCACGGAAAAGTTTCCGGTTTTGTGAAGGAAAGAGGTTCGTTAATGGGAATTGATTCCCGTGATTTGGTATTCGACTTCCGAATATTAGAGAATTATGGAATTTTATTTTCTGAATGGTCACGCTGGGCCCACTTGAGAAATTTACGCTTTGTGGGGCCCGCTTTGATTTTGAGATTTTGGCCGCTTTGGATATTTTCTAAGACGAAATATTTTGATTTAATCGGGGCGACACGTGTCACCCCACGTGGCACCTTTGGGCGAATTATGTTTGTGCACAACACCTTGTTAGAGTCGTTTTCGACTAAACGCTTTCACGCCTTTCGTAGGGAATTTCCGGCTATGTCATTTAGTATTTTTATGGATTTTTCCGAGAGGCGAACATGTTTGACCAACGAGAGGGCGGCACTTGGCACCCTCTCATTGGTGGGCAAAGTGGGCGATTCGACGAAAAGTGGGTGTCAAGTGGTAGATATTTTGGTAGATATTTTGTGTGCAAGTCACAGTACACATGGGTGAATCTTGGCCCTACACTTGCCTAACACTTGGTGTAATCTTGGCCATTGGTTGGCTTTCACTTGACCTATAAATACCCTCCCTTTGAAGACTAATTCATTCACAAATTGCCTAAGTCTTGAGAGCCTTCCCTCCCTTTTCGAGGCCCTCGCCGAGAGTCCCCTAGTGGTAGGCCGAGGCAGACACCCCCTCCTCAGGTGTGGCCGTGGGTACCCCTAGCCTAGTTGCTTTCGTATAATACCCTTTGTGGTATAGAAATACTCTCCAAGTATTGTTATAATGCCCATATACCTTAGCCGTATACCTTGTAGTATTCTAAGGTTATACCTATCTGAAAAGCCCATAAATACTATTATACTTCCCGTCCGTAGCAAAACAGAAACACTATGAAAATCTCCATAGTCCGTTGTAGTATTGTGTATAAGTTTCTTAGAACTTCTAAGGGAGGTTTAGAGCGGGTTGAGCGCCTGAGTCGGAGCTAAACGATTGCCCAGATCGACTTTATGCTTGGATAATTATGGGCTTATCGAGGTAATTATCTTGTCCCCTATTGTAATTGGATATTACATGTCAGAGTATATAGTTGAAGTATACTATATATAATCGGATCAGACATGAGACTTGTGTAGTCTTACCGTGGAGTTGATTTGTACCCGTTAGGTTAGACGATAACCCCTCGGTTGGCTTGATAGCCTACCCGATGTAGAGGAGATTTACGCTGCATGGGGAGGTGTCACGAATTTTCTCGTAGAATGTTCTACGATGTTAATAAGCGCTGTGGCCTTATAGGTTGAAGTACTACGTGTGGCGCGCTCTACTTGGCTTAGGAGTAGCCGACTTGAGGTACTCGAGCATTTTGCTATTAGTCGATAATCGTCGCGAGGTATGTGAACCTCTTCCTATCTCTCCTAGCATGATATGTGTGAACTATGTAGTGCCAGAGACGCATACGTGTGAATTGTATTTGATTGTTGTAAAACATAAAGTGTTATAACGGCTTTATGGGAAGTTGGTTATAACGACTTTATGTAGGTAAGAAAACGGGTTGTGGTTCTTAAAAGATAATCGATTTGACTTATAAGCGGCAGGGCGTTATAATAAAACTTGAAGTATTTCAAAAGATTTATGAATCGCTTTGAAAGAAGTGTAGTATGGTGTTTTGAAAACTTAAGAGTTATACTAGCTTTATGGGAAGTTAGGTATAACGGCTTAAGAATGGTTTATCGATGTTAGAAGTTAAGAGACTTGATCTTATAAGATAAGAGACTTAACTTATTTGTTTTAATGTGAATGTTTGTGTGAAACCTCATTCGAGTAATGAGTACTTGGTTTTATTTAAAGATAATGTTTTACCGATTTGGAAATCGTAATGTGTATCGACAGACCACTGCAGCGTTAATAAAGGAAAATGTATTGAATAATGATGTATCGTATTAAAACCAGTAGAAACCTCCATCTGCATAGAAACTAAGATGAGACAAAATGATATTACATTTTCTAGATCATGGCTGCTGTAATAAGAATGTTGTAAACAAGAATAACCTACTCTCATGTGAGACATATATTACTCAATTGTTCTAAAAAGAAATCAAGTGATTAAGTTTATGAACTATGAAACCATTTGAAAATGAGAAGCTTGAGTAATTGAAACTAGGCAAACTGGAACTTAGGAAAAAGAATGTTGTTACTTGATTTTGAAAAGGAATGTGGGTTGGTCATTCTAATACTACGTATCGTGACTCGATAAAAGTAATGGATCTCCTTTAAAGAATTTAACGACGAGTAATTTTAGGGTTAAAACCCGGATTTTGTCATAAAATGAAGTACTTTGAGTTGTGGATAACTTGCCTATGCTTATTGTTGTGAAACATGCCTGTGCTTGTTGTGATAGCCTTTGTTGTGCAAAACGTTGTATTGCTGTGTTACCGCGTCTCTCGATGGAGGGTCGGTTGACTGGTTGAGAACTTACTTGGACGTGTCGGCATTGACGGAGAAATTCCACGCACGCTCTCGCTGATAGTATTATTGTTGTTAATCGCTTTGGACATATCGACACGACGCGTAGCGCACGTATGTTTCCATTTTGATTATCGTCTTGTGATTTCCTTCGACATATCGACCACGCGTAGCGCACGCAGTATGCGTCCATTTGGAATGCTGTCTATTGTTTCTTTGGACATATCGACCACGCGTAGCGCATTTAGTATGCGTCCATTTGGAATCTGTCTATTGTTTCCCTTCGACATATCGACCGACGCGTAGCGCACGCAGTATCGTCCATTTGGAATGTTGCCTTGTTTCCTTTCGACATACCGACCGACGCGTAGCGCACGCAGTATCGCGCCCATTTGGATTGTTATCTAGTTTATTATCGTTGCATCATGGACATGTCTACACCGATGCGATTCCGGCACGCGCCATGATGCGAACATGATGGATGTTGTGGGCGTGAGACCCATAGTTATATTCGAGTGGTGACTTTGGCGCGCGAGTCCTCGATTGATCGCTTTATGTTGTGAATCGTAGTTTGGTTATCATACATGTCTCCCGCTTTATATAGACTAGTATGATTTCATTTACTGATTTTTACGCTTTCACATACTTGGTACTGTTGCATCGACTCTTCGGGGCCGCGTTCATGCCGCAGTAAAGGTACATCGATCGCCGATCCCCGCTTATGGATCACATTCGTGTGGGAAGCTCCGCTTTCTCCGAGGCTTATCTTATTGGTATGTGTTCCCCGAGTTGTAGGTTCTTGTACATTCGTGGTATGGCGGGCCCCGTCCCGTCATAGTTGTTGTAAATCTTAAGTGCAGAGAACTGTGGGCGTGGTTTGTAAAAAGGATAATCGTTTCGGTATTTATGTTTATATGATGAAAGCAATCGCTTTGCTGGCTTGCTTATTTATCATGTCTCTCATTTCATGTTTAAAGTTTTTATTTCCGCTGGTTTTCTCGATGTTGTATCGCTAGGGTGCCCGGTAGGCACTACCACGCCCCGGTTCGGTCGTGACAAGGAGGGGAGAGGGACGAAAAGCTCACACTAAGAGTGGAGGATTTTTAACACTTAGAACAATTTTGGATGAAGAAGTTCATCAACTTAGAGGGGTATTTATAGGTCAAGAAATGGCCAACCAATGGCCAAGATTAATCCAAGTGTAAGGCAAGTGTAGGGCTAGATTTTAACCATGTGTACCTTATCCATCTACCACACAACTTGCACAAAATATCCTACCTACTACAAGCCACATTTCGTCCAAGCTTGCCGCCCCACTTGCTTCCAATGTGAGGGTGACACATGTCACCCTCCCGTTGGTCCAACATGTTTCGTCTCTCGGAAAAATCCACAAAAATTATAAATGACATAGCCGGAATTTTCCCTTCGCAAGTTTAGTAAAACGTTTCGTCGAAAAACGACTCTTTTCGGCACTTGTGCCCAAATTTTCGAACCTAGCCTAACATTTAAGGCTCAAACTTCTACGTACGTCCTTACGTACATACTCTGGAAATACGGGGTATAACAGAATCCCTCATATCGGGTACATGTATTCATGGAGAGCTAATCCATGGACTAATAATACATAACATGGTCGCATGCCCCGGAATCCCTCATCGTATAAGCATGGCCATGGGGTAATAAAATAAATCTGGGAATCTAACCCGCCTCTTGGTCGCATGCCCCGGAATCCCACATCGTATAAGCATGTCCAAGGAGTAATAAAAACAATTCGGGAATCTAACCCGCATCCTGGTCGCATGCCCCGGAATCTCACATCGTATAAGCATGTCCAAGGATCATGTTACACCCCGTAATTCAAGAACATGATTATAGAATTAAGATTGGAATGTCGAAAGGAAAGGATTTTTACATTTCCTTATACGGAAAATTTTCGAGTTTAATGTGATGACAAGAATTAATTCTAGTAATGGAATTATTTTTTCATTAGAATTATGGACTTAGTGGATTTATTAAGTCTTGGTATACTATGTTACATGTCCATCGAAATGGGATGAAAAATAACTAAGTGTGGATGAAATATTTTGTGAAGAAATACTTGGCCAATAGGAGGTTAGCAAGTGCCCTCCCCACTTGTCTTGTGAAGACTCCACACACCTTTATATAGATAAGTCTTGAAGACTTAGAACAAAAGATATTCATCCATACAAACCCTCATCTCTTAAAAAACCTAGAGCAATTCGAAATCCCCATATCCAAAGACAAGATCAAGATCAAAGTATTTTCTTTCCAAGATTAAGCACCCTTAACCCCTAAATCTAGGTTGGGCCGAAAATAGAATGAAACACTAGGGGTTTTCCGTCGACTTTTTGGAAGCAAAACGTGAAGAGAAGTTGATCCTAAGGTTGTAGGGGATACATATATGTGATTGGAACTTGAAGAAGTGGAGCGAAACGAAAACTGCGGACCAATAAAGACCGGACTGTTTTGGGGCGTTTTTGGGCAAAAAAATGAGGTAAAAGTCCTTCTTCTTTTAAAGTAATTGGATATTACTTATTGTTATAATGTATGGATGAACTTGTGTTAAAAATAATGAAGAATAAAAAGCGTTTGAGCCATTTTTTGGGGCTAAAACCGATTTGGGACAGATTTGGTGTAAATGGAATTCGTTGGTTATTGTCGTTGTTATCTTCACCTATTGCATATTATAATGGATTAATATTGTTGTTAATAAGTTGTTATAACTTATGTAGATGTTTTGGAACTCGAATTGGAATAAAAAGGATTAAGGAAAGAGTTATCGGATTTTAGTTGTTGCCGTAGAATCTATAAAACTGTTGGATATTGTCGTGCAGTTTTTAGGGACTGCTTTAGACGTGTTGTATGCTGGAAAATCAGACCCTATATTTCATGTTTAATGTATTAGATTGCTAATGAAAACCCCGAAGGAATAAGGGTTTGGAAAGGCGTTGAAAGGCCTCACATTCCACCCTCGTTATAGTAATTATGGACTGTTTTAGGGGCTGTTTTGGTATGGTTTTGGGGCAGAATTTTACACGTCCTGTTAAGGCGTGTAATCCCCTTTGGTTAGCTGAATTGTTGGGCCTTAAATGTGGCGTGTTTGGTTATTGAATTCGGCCTTGAAAAATGTGGCAAAGTATGTAGAAACAAAGGAAGTGCTGTCCGATTTTCCGTAGAATTTAGTGACTTTGCACTTAGAATATTTGTTATACCCCGTATTTCCAGAGTATGTACGTAAGGGCGTACGTACAAAAGTTTAGCCTTAGTTAGACTTAAGGGACGAAAATTTGTGCACAACCCACGAAAAGAAACGTTTTCCAAAACTTGCGTAGAGAAAATTACGGCTATATCATTTATTATTTTTGCGGATTTTTCCGAGAGATGAAATATTTTGGACCAACGAGAGGGTGACACTTGTCACCCTCAAGTGGACGGCAACATGGGCAAGTTGGACGATTTTTGTGGCCTTGCTTTAGTCAAGGTTAGGTAGGATATTTTTGTGTAGTAGATGGATAAGGACACTTGGGTGAATCCCCACCCTCCACTTGCCCTCCACTTGCCTTCATCTTGGCCATTGGTTGGCCTATAAATACCCCCCTAACTTGAAGGTTTTATTCATCCACAAACACAATTCTCTAAGTCTCAAAATCCTCCCTCTCCCTTGTAGTGTTTTCGTCCCAACCCTCTTCCCCCTCTAGCCTAGTGGCTTCGTGAGAATACCCCTCTCTTTGTAGAAAGTTGCCTTCTAGTGTAGTTCTATTCCAAAATACCCTAGCCCAAATCACTTATAGTATTAAGTAGAAGTTGTTTAGAAAACTTCTAAGGGTTTCTTGGAGCGGACTGGAGCTTTCAGATTAGGAGCTAAACCTTGCTCAGGATTGACATTTAACTTGGATAATTTTGGGCTTATCGAGGTAAATACTCTTGTCCTTCTATTGTAATTGGATATTACATATAAGAATAGTTAAGACTTGAGTATAAGATCTAGAAGGATATTAAAAAATAGAATTGAACTGTACTTACATAGGACTGTATTTACAGTAGACTTGAGTAGTTTGACGAGTAGGGAAGTGCTGCCCAATTTTCCGTAGAATAGAGAACCCTCTGCTTAGAACTTTATACAGTATAGTCTAGACGTTGATAGACGTATTTGACTGTTATAGGTCGATACTCTGCGCGCGACATATTCGACTTGGCAGGTGGTTTTCGCCGAGGAGGTATGTGATTCTTCCTATCCTCTTGAGCATGATATTTTAAAAGTATATAGTACGGTAGACGTACGTGTGTTAACTGAACGTGGTTTTACTTGACATCTTTTGACTTGAGTCTAAATAATAAGAAACTTGAAGTATTTCAAAAGAATTATGAATCATTTTTAACAGAAGAGTAATACTTGGTTTTTAAACAAAAAGCTTAAGAGTTATACTAGCTTTATGGGAAGTTAGGTATAACAACTTAAGAAAGATAAAAGGAACTGTTTACTTATTTGTTTATAAAAGCCTTGTATTGATTTCTGTAAAGTATAGTAAGATTGTTTGATAAGTAGACATGTTATGATGTTACGTGTGTTAGTGTCTTGTGACTTTTGTGTAAAGGGGGTTCCCTTGTTGTGCTTACGTTGTTAAACGTTAAGACCGTTGTACTGTTATTATATCACATACCCCCTTGACTTGTTATACCGAGTGCTTGCCACCCTTGATGCGGGTCTATACGGCCTATGCGGTCTGTGTGACTATGCGGAGCTGCGGGAGTTCGTGATTGATCATTCGGGTGTTTTATCCCGACGGGGATGCCTATGCGATGCTGTGACTACGCGGTCTATGAGACTATGCGATGCGGGAGTCCGGAGAATGCAGGGTTAGCTACCCCCGATGTGAGGAATACCTCATGCGGGTCTGTGTGTGACCTATGCGGACTGCGGGAAGTCCAGGATTAGGCACGCATAATGATACTATAGGCGATTGGTCTTGCTTCGATCATTCGCGGCCTAGAAAAGACCAGTTACATTATATCTATTTTGCTCTTGTTTATGTTGTGGCACTATGCGATTGAACTAGTTGTATTTGCAAATGGTTTTAAATACTTTGATTTTACTTGATGCACTTTACGCTTTCACATACTTGGTACTGTTGCATCGACCTCCTTGGGTGCGTTCATGCGCAGGTAAGCAAGCAGTGTTAGATCCGCATCCTTAGGATCTTTGCTTTGGTGTCGTGAGCTCCATCTTCCGAGGCTCGACTTTTGGTATGGTTATCCCGATGTTGTAGATATATGTACATTCAGGTATGGCGGGCCTGTCCCGCCATAGTTGTTTACATTCCTAGAGTGCAGTAGTCATGTTGTAAAGTTGGGATGTAATCGCTCACTCTTTATATATATATATATATATGCCGAAGGCGAATTTTCTCAGATAAGCGTGTCTCAATTTACATTTGTTTCATGTCTTGTTTTTATATTCCGATTACTACGATGTATGTCTACTTGGGTGCCACAGGTAAGGCACGATCCACGCCGGGCAGTCGTGACAAAAGTGGTATCGAGCGCTTAATCCTCGGAAAGTGTCTAGATCGTATCTAGTAAGTCTTGACTATCGGTATGTTGTGCACCATACCAATAATCGAGGCTATAGGATATTTAGGATTGGTTTCCATTCTTCTCACTCGAGATCGTGCTTTAGAGGCGTGTTATAAGTTGGACCCTCTAACGTATTCCTTTTACATGCTTGATTATGCCTCCACGTAAGGCAACCCGCCCGAAGGCAAGCGGCCGAGGAGCTGCTAGTAGGACACCGAGTTACGAGGGCACAGGCCCAATCTATACCCGAGACTGCGAGTTCCACGACGTCGCCGGCCCCAGCAGGGTTTAGGACCACAGCAGTGGCTGATGAGACCACGATACTGCACCTCCGATCCACACCGGAGCGAGGAGACGGGTTCTGAGAGATGGCCCGCCATCGCCGTGATCGTGGCGAACATGAGGATAGGTGGACGCAGATAGTTCGATGGCACCCGTGGTACATCCTAGATCGGACACCGAGACTACGGGATTTTCTCGAGTTGTAGCCCGCGAGTTCTACGGTCGAGGCACGAGGATGATCCGCAGGAGTTCATCCGTCGGCCTGAGAGGATCATCACAGTGATCAAGGCGCCGAGACCGAGTCCGTGATTTTCGGTTTACATAGGCTGCGTGATACCGCAGTCGATTGGTTTGATTCGTGGGAGTTATCCCGGGGAGAGCACGCACCTCCAGCTATTTGGGACGAGTTCTCGGAGGCTTTTCTCACTCACTTCTTGCCTCCGCAGATGAGGAGGGCACGGGCCGATAAGTTTTTGATCGCCGAGACGCAGAGGCGCCGTTAGGAGTACAACGTTGAGTTCGATTCATTGGCTTGATATGTCCCTGCGCTTAGTAGCATGGAGGACCGAGTGCACCGCCACGCCACCGGGTTAGATGATTATCCGCGTAGTCTTGCTCAGGTGTGGCTCTTCAGCCGGGCATGGACATTGCCCGCATTCAGGCTCATGCACTTGGGTGCGAGGAGCGTAGAGACCGATGGGTCGACAGATTTCAGCAGCAGAAGAAGGCCAAGACGATCGGATCTTTTGGTAGCTCTCGGGGTGGACGGCCTCAGCAGACGTCTAGATTTGCACCACAGCCACGGCTCGAGCACTCCTATCATTTTCTGGCCCGAGTATTGGGGCGGTCGGGGCCCAGGACTTGGACTTCGGGGTAGCAAAGTGCTAACCGATCGAGGTCCGCTTCGGTGTGTCGATGTGGTAGATTCCATTCAGGAGTTGTTGTACTACTTGAGTTTGCTATACTTGTGGCGGCGGTCACTATCGAGCTGTCAGGCCGAGCGTGGCGGATGGGAGGTCGACGCCAGTGCATTGCGGGTCTTCATCCCTTGATTACTCGCCCGGAGGCGTGGTACTCACGGACCAGCAGGTCGCGGCAGGTCGTGGCGCGGGTCCCGATTCTAGCGGTCCTCGAATCCGCATTTATGCCTTGTCGGCCGGGCGGGACGGGGCGTCGCTGGCGACGCCGCAGTACCTTATCGCTTTCGTGTTGTGGCGTGTATGTCTTGATAGATCCGGTTCTACTGGCCCCATATATCTCCCTTGTTGCTAGTAAGATAGGGATAGAGCACGTGTCCATAGACCGCTTTCGAGGTAGCTACGCGATGGGTGATTCGGTGGTAGCTCGGCGGGTATATAGGGCTTGTCGGTGACCTTATGCGACGCTGCACCTAGCCGACTTGATAGAGTGGACATGACCGATTTCGATGTGATCATGGGCATGGATTGGCTAGCTTCTTGCTATGCCAATGTAGACCGCAGGAGAGAGTGGTACGGTTCGGTTTCTGAGGCCGGTTATTGAGTGGGAGGAACACCGTGTCGCCGAGGGTAGGTTTATTTCCTACCTCAAGTTAGGAAGATGGTGCGAAGGGTATATCTACCATCTCGCTCGGGTGTTTGATCTCGAGGCCGCAGTGCAGTTTTCATCGATTCCAAGAGTCGAGAGAGTTCCCAGGCGTGTTTCAGACGACCTCGGGTATCCTCCCGAGAGGAGATAGAGTTTTGTATCGATGTCTTTGCGGACACTCGGCCTATTTCCATTCCGCCATACAGAATGGCACTGCCGAGTTGAGAGAGTTGAAGGACCGGTGAGAGATTTCTTTGGAGAAGCGGCTTCATTAGGCCTAGTGTTTCTCCCCGGGAAGCGGTATTGTTCGTGAAGAAGAAGAAGGGCGGACGCTGCGCATGTGTGTTGATTCTGAGCGGTGAACAAGGTGACCATTAAGAACAAATACCCTTCCTGGGATTGATTATTTGTTCGACCGATTGCGGCGCGAGATGTTTCTCCAAGATTGATCTGCGATCGGGCTATCATCAGGTGCGAGTCAGATAGGCGGATGTCCCTAGGACTGCATTCAGGACCCGGTACGGGCACTATGAGTTCAGGGTTATGTCTTTCGGGTTGACCAATGCTCCGGCGGTATTCATGGATTTGATGAACCGAGTGTTCAAACCATTTTTGGACACGTTTGTGATAGTGTTCATTGATGACATCTTAGTTTATTCTCGCCAGAGCGAGAGCACGCGAGCATTTGAGGCGTCTTGAGAGTTCTCCAGGACCAACAGTTGTACGCGAAGTTTTCGAAGTGTGAGTTCTGGTTGACTTCGGTGGCTTTTCTTGGGCATATTGTCGGGGTTGATGGTATTCGGGTGGATACGGCCAAGATCGAGGCAGTCAGGACTTGGCCTAGACCTACTACTCCGGCAGTGCGCGACTTTCCGGGCCTTGCGAGTTACTATCGGGGTTCGTAAAGAAGTTTGCTTATCTCGGCACCATTGACTAGGGTGACTCGTAAGCGGCTAAGTTTCAATGGTGATGCTTGTGGCGGGGTTTCGATTACTAAAGGAGGCGACGACCGCCTCGTTCTTACTCTTCCGGAGGTCGAGCGGTTATGTAGTGTATTGTGATGCGTCAGGCGTCGGGCTGGGATGTGTGTTGATGCAGCTGGGTAAGGTTATAGCATACGCATCCCGACAGCTTAAGAAGCATGAGAGGAACTACCCCACCCATGATTTGGAGTTGGCAGCGGTGATTCACGCCTTGAAGATCTGGAGGCACTATTTGTATAGGGTTCATGTGGATATTTATACAGACCACAAGAGCCTCCAGTATATCTTCAGCCAGAGGGAGCTGAACTTACGACAGAGACGGTGGTTAGAGTTACTCAAGGATTACGATGTTGACATCCTGTACCACCCGGGGAAGGCCAATGTTGTGGCAGATGCTCTTAGTCGTAGGTCGATGGGGAGTCTATCAGACGTGCAGCCAGATAAGAGGGGCATGGTCCGCGAGTTACATCAGCTAGCGAGCCTTGGAGTCCGATTGATTGGTTCTGATAGCAGTAGGGTCCGAGTTCGAGAGGTTGCTGAGTCTTCCATCGTCGAGGAGGTGAAGAGGCAACAGTTTGAGGATCCAGTTTTGACATGGTACCGTGATACAGCCCTTTGTGAGGGAAAGGGTCCTTTTGAGGTAGCACCTGATGGGGTGCTAAGGTTCGAGGGCAGGTTGTGTGTTCCAGATATTGCAGGACTTCGGCGAGTTCTAGGGAAGCACACGGCGCGACGTTACTCTATCCATCCGGTCGATCAAGATGTACCACGACCTCGGATCGTGTATTGGTGGGATGGCTTGAAGAGGACGTTGCGAGTTTGTAGCTCGGTGCGTGTTGTCGGCAGTGAAGGTAGAGCACGAGGCCCGGTGGTTTATTGCGGACGATAGAGATCCCGACACGGAAGTGGGAGGTGATCAACATGGACTTTATCACAGGATTACCTCGCACTCCGAGGAAGCATGATTCTATTTGGGTTATCGTCGACAGGCTGACGAAATCAGCCCACTTTCTTCCCGTCAGGGCGACCTTTTCGGCTGAGGATTATTCCAGACTTTACATCCGAGAGATCGTCGGCATGCGGGTCCCTATTTCCATCATATCGCATGAGAGCCCGGTTCGGCTAACTTCCGGAGGTCCTTCCGAAGGGATTAGGGACGCAGTGAGCACAATCTGCATTCCATCCTCGAGCAGACGGACAGCGAGCGCACTATTCGCACTCTTGAGGATATCTGCGAGCTTTGTGTGATTGACTTGAGGGTAGCCGGGAGAATCATTTGCCTCTAGTTGAGTTTGCGTATAATAATAGCAACCACTCAAAGATTCGAATGGCGCCTTATGAGGCCTTGTATGGGAGGAAGTGCAGATCGCCGATAGGCTGGTTTGATGTAGGCGAGGTGCAGTTAGTAGGACCAGACACGATGCAGTGACGATGGATAAGGTGAAGCTTATCCAGGAGCGATTCATCGCGGCTCGAGTCGGCGAAGTTATATGCAGATCATCGTCGTCGGCATCTGGAGTTCGAGGTTGATGATTGGGTTTTCCTGAAGGTGTCACCCATGAAAGGTGTGATGAGATTCGGAAAGAAAGGGAAACTCAGCCCAAGGTACATTGGGTCGTATCAGATTGTCCGCAGGGTAGGCAAGGTTGCCTATGAGTTGGATCTGCCATCCGATCTGGTGGCAGTGCATCCGGTTTTTCACGTTTCTATGCTGAGGAGATGTATCGGGGATCCATCTAGGGTACACCCGATTGACGATGTCCAGGTGACCGAGGGGTTATCGTATGAGGAGATTCCCGTAGCGATAATCGATCGTCAGGTTAGGCGTCTGCGGACCAAGGACGTGGCTTCCGTCAAAGTCTTGTGGCGGAACGAGCTCAGGGAGGAGATGACGTGGGAAGCTGAGGAGGACATGAGGCAGAAGTATCCTCACCTATTCCCCACACCTCCAGGTAATTCACTTTCCTACTTGTAAATTTTCATTGTCATATATGCCTAAGTGTTGCTTTGTGGCCATGTGTGGCATTTGCAAACTGTTTAAGTTATGAGGAACTTTATCGTTATCTGTCTTGGGAAGGAACATTCGGGACGAATGTTTCTAAGGAGGGGAGAATGTTATACCCCGTATTTCCAGAGTATGTACGTAAGGGCGTACGTACAAAAGTTTAGCCTTAGTTAGACTTAAGGGACGGAAATTTGTGCACAACCCACGAAAAGAAACGTTTTCCAAAACTTGCGTAGAGAAAATTACGGCTATATCATTTATTATTTTTGCGGATTTTTCCGAGAGATGAAATATTTTGGACCAACGAGAGGGTGACACTTGTCACCCTCAAGTGGACGGCAACATGGGCAAGTTGGACGATTTTTGTGGCCTTGCTTTAGTCAAGGTTAGGTAGGATATTTTTGTGTAGTAGATGGATAAGGACACTTGGGTGAATCCCCACCCTCCACTTGCCCTCCACTTGCCTTCATCTTGGCCATTGGTTGGCCTATAAATACCCCCCTAACTTGAAGGTTTTCTTCATCCACAAACACAATTCTCTAAGTCTCAAAATCCTCCCTCTCCCTTGTAGTGTTTTCGTCCCAACCCTCTTCCCCCTCTAGCCTAGTGGCTTCGGCCGAGAATACCCCCCCCCCTCTCTTTGTAGAAAGTTGCCTTCTAGTGTAGTTCTATTCCAAAATACCCTAGCCCAAATCACTTATAGTATTAAGTAGAAGTTGTTTAGAAAACTTCTAAGGGTTTCTTGGAGCGGACTGGAGCTTTCAGATTAGGAGCTAAACCTTGCTCAGGATCGACATTTAACTTGGATAATTTTGGGCTTATCGAGGTAAATACTCTTGTCCTTCTATTGTAATTGGATATTACATATAAGAATAGTTAAGACTTGAGTATAAGATCTAGAAGGATATTAAAGAAGAGAATTGAACTGTACTTACATAGGACTGTATTCTGATGAGACTTGAGTAGTTTGTGAGTAGGAAGTCTGCCCAATTTTCCGTAGAATAGAGAACCTCGCTTAGAACTTTATACAAGATAGTCTAGACGCGTTGATAGACGTATTTGGTATTATAGTCGATACTCTGCGCGCGACATATTCGACTTGGCAGGTGGTTTTCGCCGAGGAGGTATGTGATTCTTCCTATCCTCTTGAGCATGATATTTTGAAAGTATATAGTACGGTAGACGTACGTGTGTTAACTGAACGTGGTTTTACTTGACATCTTTTGACTTGAGTCTAAATAATAAGAAACTTGAAGTATTTCAAAAGAATTATGAATCATTTTTAACAGAAGAGTAATACTTGGTTTTTAAACAAAAAGCTTAAGAGTTATACTAGTTTTATGGGAAGTTAGGTATAACAACTTAAGAAAGATAAAAGGAACTGTTTACTTATTTGTTTATAAAAGCCTTGTATTGATTTCTGTAAAGTATAGTAAGATTGTTTGATAAGTAGACATGTTATGATGCTACGTGTGTTAGTGTCTTGTGACTTTTGTGTAAAGGGGGTTCCCTTGTTGTGCTTACGTTGTTAAACGTTAAGACCGTTGTACTGTTATTATATCACATACCCCCTTGACTTGTTATACCGAGGGCTTGACACCCTTGATGCGCGGTGCATGCGGCTTTACGCGGTCGTGTGACTATGCGAGTCTGCGGAGTTCCACGATTGATCATTCGGTGTTTTATCCGTCACGGGGATGCCTATGCGGTCTGTGTGACTACGCGGTCTATGAGACTATGCGGTGCGGGAGTCGAGGAGAATGCGGGGTTAGCTACCCCGTCGCGAGGAATACCTCGTGCGGTGCGTGTGTGACCTATGCGGACTGCGGGAAGTCCAGGATTAGGCACGCATAATGATACTATGGGCGATTGGCCTTGCTTAGATCATTCGCGGCCTAGAAAAGACCAGTTACATTATATCTATTTTGCTCTTGTTTATGTTGTGGCACTATGTGCGATTGGCTAGTTGTATTTGCAAATGGTTTTAAATACTTTGATTTTACTTGATTTTCTGATTTCACATACTTGGTACTGTTATCGACCTCATGAGGCTGCGTTTATACCGCAGGTAAGGGCAAGCAGGTGCTAGATCCGCATCCTTAGGATCTTTGCTTTGGTGTCAGGAGCTCCATCTTCTCCGGAGGCTCGACTTTTGGTATGGTTCTCCCTGATGTTGTAGATATATGTACATTCAGGTATGGCGGGCCCGTCCGCCATAGTTGTTTACATTCCTAAGTGCGTAGTCATGTTGTAAAGTTGGGATGTAACTGTTCACTCTTTATATATATATATATATGCCGAAAGGCGAATTTTCTCAGATAAACTGTGTCTCAATTTACATTTGTTTCATGTCTTGTTTTTATATTCCGCTGATTACTCTGATGTATGTCTACTTGGGTGCCCTGGTAAGGCACCAGTCACGGGCCCCGGAACGGGTCGTGACAATATTCTACGTTCAAAGCTAAAGGTTAATGGACGTATTATGGCCATTATAGGTTGAAGTACTAAGTATAGCGTATTCTACTTGAAGGATGGAATAGCTATCAATGTTGAAGTACTTTGGAGCATTTTGTTATTTGTCGATAATCGTCGCGAGGTATGTGAACCTCTTCCTTCTTTTGACATGATTCTATGTATGGAATATACATGTAGTACTATTTCATGATTCCTTCTACTCTTAGAAGTTAAGAGGTATGTATGTTGATTTACTCTACGTAAAGGTTATGTCTAAGTTATCCTAAGTTCTTACCAAGTCTTATGGGGGATGTTGGTAAGAGTCGTTAGGAGGTATTTGGAGCCAAGTTGACTTGGCTAAGTTACGGCACAAATGAGAATAAGAATCAAACAAGCCACTGCAACGTTAATAAAGGAAAATGTAATGACAATCAATTAAGTTAAAATGAGTAGAATTTTCCATCTGCATAGAAGCTAAGATAAGACAAAATTGTATTACATTTTCTAGATCATGGCTACTCGATTAAGATCGTTATAAATAAGTATAACTTATTCACAACGCACCAAAGTATATGTTACTTAATTTATAAGAATTTACGTATGAAGTTTTAAGACTATGAACCTCAAATTTTTAAAAGGTTAAGGGACTTTATTTTTCAAGTTATGGGACTTGATTCTTAAAGGAAGAAATAATTTGGAAAGTATTGATTTCTTGCCATTTTAAAGTTAAGAAACTTGTTTTCTTAAAAGTTAAGAGACTTGAAGTATTTTGAAAGCTATGTGATTTGAATTGAAAGTATAAGTTTCTTGGTCATAAAAGGAATGAATTTGTCTAAGACATAAAGAGTTATAACGTCTTTATGGGAAGTTGGTTATAACAACTTTATGGAAGATTAAAAGAATGGTTTTCTTCAGTAATGTAAGCAAAGAAATGATTTGAAATAAAGAAGGGCAGATTGTTTTCAAGGTACCAATTGCTTAAGGTTTTAAAGAAAGAAGTCACTTGATTTAGAAGCCTATAAATGTATTTCTAAAAGGTATTGTGACTTGTCTTGAAAAGTAGATATGACTTGATACTACAGTTATTAGTATCTTGGAAGTTTTATTTGAAAGAGAATCATTTTAAAGGAGCAGAGGCACGTAGTACGTTGGATTAAATTCCCGGATTTTATAATGACATGTTAGTGCCTTAAGTAAACAAAAATGAGAGTGTATATGAACAAGCTAATAAGAAGTTAGGGGATTTCTTAACTTGCTTATGTAATGTATGATAAGCGGTGGTGCTTATGTTATGTATGGTGGTGGTGCTTATGTTATGTATGATAAGTCGGTAGTGCTTATGTTATGTATGATAAGTCGGTAGTGCTTATGTTATGTATGATAAGACGGTAGGGCTTATGTTATGTATGATGGCCGGTTGAGTTAGGGTAAGAGTATAAATGAGGGGTAAACCCCCAAGACGTTATACCACCTTCTCCAGGGTAAGAGTATAAATGAGGGGTAAACCCCCAAGACGTTATACCACCTTCTTCAGGGTAAGAGTATAAATGAGGGGTAAATCCCCAAGACGTTATACCACCTATTCCGTGGATTTGCTACCCATGATGCGAGGAATACCTCATGTGAGTCCTTATGGGCTTATGCGGTTGAAATAGTCCCATGCGGGCGGGTACAACCTATGCGAGGAATACCTCATGCGGGTCCACAGGACCTATGCGGGTGAAATAGTCCCAGGAGTGGGATTGCTTATCGATACTACGGGCGAGGGACCCTGTTTTGATCATGAGCCTCCTATTTTTATGCAGTTTACCTTTATGGGCAGACTTATGTGATTTTATCGCATCCCAGATTGGGCCGGGCAGTATACCTTTATGGGCAGACTTATGTGACTCTATCGCGTCCCAGATTGGGCAAAGATATAGCGTTCCTCCATAAAGGGGACGGATTAGGTTATGCGAATCGTAAGTTATATGTTTATGAACTTGATGAGTTTTCTTAAGTATGTACGTAAGAATTTGACTATACTCTTATGGAAAAGTGGGAAAAGATAATAAGGTACGATTAAGTTCACGAGATGGAAATGACACGGTAGGATCTGGTATTTACCCTTTCTTTATACTTGCCCCTGTCATTCTTTTGTACAGTTATGATTTGTTATCAGACCTTATTTTTCGTTCCATATTAAATTTTTGTTATCTTGACCCCGCCCGAGTGCGTTCATGTCCGCAGGTTTAGGTACACAGTTGTGGATCCGCGAGCTTAGGATCCCGGTTCAGCATTTTGAGATGGCTCCAATGTTCCGGAGCTTGTCGTCATGGTTATGTATATTCAGGGGTACGGTGGGGCCTTGTCCCGTCATAGCATTGGTCCAAATCTTAGAGATCTGTATTCATCTGTGGGCTGGACTGGCTAGAGTTGTTTTTACATTGTTAAACAGTGTAGACCCTTTCGGGTAATTTTTATGTTATGGCAGCCTTATCGGCTTGGCCTTAGTTTTTTTTTTAAAAAGAGTATTATTTATCTTCCGCAGTTTATTATGTTGTATGAGTATAAGGGTGCCCAGGTAGGGCACCAGTCGCGGCCCGGGGTCGGGTCGTGACAGATCAATCACAATGGGAGCATACCCGTGGAAGTCTCCGTCACTGTCGGTACGTCTAAGTAGATTCACAACAAGACAGCCGGCCCTCCAACTGAGAGTCACGACAGCGTAAACATATAATACTTGCACTCAAGGCTATCACAAGCAAGCATAGGCAAGTTCATAAAATCTTTAGACTTTCATTTTATATACTCAAAGCACTTTTCGTTTCACATAAAAGTCGAGGAATTTAACCCAAAGTACTACGTACTTACATTCTTTTCAAAAGACTCCTTTTCATATAAAACCCCAAGATACTAACACCCGTAGTATCAAGGCATGCCTACATTTCAAACAAGTCACTACATTTTTAGAAATACAATTCTAGGCTTCTAAATCAAGTGACCTTTACTTTAAAACTTTAAGCAATTGATACCTTTAAATCAAATTGCCCTTCCTTATTTCAAGTCATTTCTTTGTTTACATTACTAGAGAAAATCATTCTTCTAACCTTCCATAAAGTTGTTATAATCAACTTCCCATAAAGTCGTTATACTAACTTTATGCCTTAGACTAATTCATTCTCTTTTTTTTTATAACCAAGAGACTTATACTTTCAAATCAAGTTACATAACTTTCAAAATACTTCAAGTGTCTTAACTTTAGAAATCATGTTTCTTAACTTTAAAAATAAAGTTTCGTAACCTTTTAAGAATTTAAGGTTCATGGTCTTAAAACATCATAACGTAACTCTTTAATATTAAGTAATATATAATTTTATGCGTTGTGAATAGGTTATACTCGTTTATAATGATCTTATTAAAGCAGTCATGATCTAGAAAATGTAATACAATTTTGTCTTATCTTAGTTTCTATGCAGATGGAGAATTCTACTCATTTTAATATAATTGATTGTCGATACATTTTCTTTTATTAACGCTGCAATGGCTTGTTCGATACTTATTCTCATTCGTGCAGTAAATTAGCAAAGTCAACTCGACTCCAAATACTTCCTAACGACTCTTACCAACATCCCCCATAAGACTTGGTAAGAACTTAGGATAACTTAGACATTTCACATAGAGTAAATCAACATACATACCTCTTAACTTCTAAGAGTAGAAGGAATCATGAAATAACACCACATGTATATTTCATACATAGAATCATGCCAAAAGGAGGAAGAGGTTCACATACCTCGCGACGATTATCGACAAGTAGCAAAATGCTCCACAGTACTTCAACCTTGATAGCTACTCCATCCTTTAAGTAGAATACGCTATACGTAGTACTTCAACATATAATGGTCATAATACGTCTATTAACCTCTAGCTTCAAACGTAGAATATTCTAAGTGTAAAGTCACCAAATTCTACGGAAAATCGGACAGCACTTCTTTTGTTTCTCCGTACTTTTCCACCTTATTCAAGGCCCGAATTTAACAACCAAACATGCCACATTTAAGGCCCAACAATTCAGCTATCCAAAGGGGATTACACGCCTTAACAGGACGTGTAAAATTTTGCCCCACAATAATACAAAACAATCCAATAATTCCATGTCATTCTCGGCTATAATGTATCATACTCTAAAGTCTTATCCAATTCCTTATTCAATCCAAGTTGTTTAGTCTAACATGTTATATAGCCGCAATTGATTATAACAACTAAAATCTTCAATTAGATAACATGCGACGATTCTAACTATCGACCAAATTGTATTTCAATTTCAAATGGCTAACAAGGTCATTTCGGATCTTAGGCTTCCAATATCCATAGCACTTATAAATCTCCAATACATATCTCATGCTTGTTTATAATCATCACTACAACAATATGAAATCTTATAACACTTAAGAGAATAAGATTATTACCTAGACAAGCCTTAATCCGTCTTCAAGATCCGAAGTCGCTCCTTAGAAACTTAGCGCCTCTCCTTGACACTCCAATCCGCCATTTGAAGCCCTTAGAAGTTGACAACCAACTTTCCTTCAATATCCAATCCAAACCTAAGAAAGTGACTTAGGTTTTCACCTTGCGACTAATGCAAAAACGACCCTTTTCCGGGATCTTTCTATTGAGATACCCTTACAATACCCTAAGGAACCTTGGTTTAAAGTATTGGGATTATTGAACAACAAACGAAAATTTTTATCTTGAGAAGAGGGGCAAACCCGAGAGCAATCTTAAGAGATGAACAAGTTTTTCTTGAAATTTTCTAAGTGTGGGAAGCTTGTCTTGCTACTAGTGTGGTTATATAACAACATGGAGGGTCAAGATTAGAACAATTGGGTGGCTTGGATACATTTCATTAAAGATCAAGCCAAGTGGCTCTTTGACTTAGTCAATAAACTCAAGCTCTAGCTTGCAAGACTTATTCATCTTTACTTTGGTCAAATGACCATTATACCCATGGTCAATTTCGACCAAGACCAACCAAGGGGGGGTGACACGTATCGCCCTCCCATTCGTCGCAATATTTCGTTTCTCGACATTTCCATAATTCCGATAAATTTTTACTAGTCTCAAATCTTAACATTTTTGAGTTCTTACGTACGTCCTTATAAACATGTCCCTGAAATTACGGGGTGTAACACTTAACATGCGACGATTGTAACTAACAATTAAATTGAATTACAAACTTAATGTCTAACATGCCCATTTTCGATTTTCAACATGTCGACATGATCCAAATCTTTTCAAACTTCAATCTATATATATCACATGCTCATATCAACTACTATAACATGTAATCTTTTATCACATTAAGAAGATGAAGATTTTACCTCAATAAGCCCTAATAATGTCCAAGCGTAAAAGTCGATCCTTAGCAAATTTTAGCTCATCTTCTTATGTTTCAATCCTCTCCAAGCACTCCTTAGAAGCTCATAACCAACTTCTCTTCAATTTCCAACTTCAAAGTTGAAGAACACCTTAGGTTTTCATCTTGCGACTAACGTGAAAACGTAGTTTTTCCGGGATCTTTCTATTGAGATAACCTTACAATACCTCTAGGAACCTTGGGTTAAAGTATTGGAAATTATGATCAACAAATGAAAAAATTTCTTGTTCCTTTTAGCTCATTGCCGAGAGCTTCACATAAGAACAACAAGTTCTTGGCTAATTTTTCTAAGTGTAGAATGTCTTGCACTAGTAGTAGTAGTAGTAATATATAATACTCTCCAAGGGCTAGGATCATCACAAATGTGTGGCTAAGATTGGTCAACAATATCAAGCTCAACTTTTCCCTTGACTTGGTCCATTTTTATCGAGCCAATTTGGCTATATTTTTCTTAGCATTTCGTCCAAGATGACTATGTGGAGGGTGACACGTGTCGTCATCCCATTGGTCCATAATATTTCGTTTCTCGAAATTTCCCTAATTGATCAAAATATCGGAAACCTCGTGGGCCCCACAAAAACGTAAAATTTCTCGGGTGTGCCCCACGTATCCAACTCTGTAAATAAACTTCCATAATTCCGATAAATTCTAAAAGTCTTAAATAACAAATTTGAGAACCCAATTCTCATTAACGAACAATTTTTCTTTCTGAGATTCGGAAGATTTTTCCTTCGGAAAACAATTCTTTCTTTCGTTCAAAATTTTTAAGTCATGTATTCTCCCGTCTATTCTCTTATACATGTTCTGGAGGGGGGTAACAAGTTTGCATAACAATTTAGAGCTTGGAGAGATTGCATCAAGGCATTGTATTGAGTTGGAACCAGACAGTTCTGGCTATCTTTCTATTCTTGCAAATATTTACGCTTCTTCAGGAAGGTGGGATGATGCTGAGAGGTTGAGAAAAGGTGTTGAAGAAAAGGGATACAGCAAATTGCCTGGTTGTAGTTGGATGGAAGAAGTGAAAGCTTAGGAGATCTTCTTTGCAATGACATCATTCTAACTTTATTACTTTATTACTTTATTGTACTTGAGCTATGTCAACGTCATCCATTATACGAAAGTAATGCCAGCCTCATAACTTTGGCCCTTCCTGATTGGCAGTCATATCCAGCTTCATAATATTGGTTGTTGATGACTGGTTACAATGACCATTAGCTTCAATAGGAAATTACTTGATGGAGATGACCATTGGAGGTATGTTTCTGACTATATAGATTCACAGCTCAAAATTGTTGAGTTCAAAATGAGTGTGAGGTCTGCTTTACTGAATTAGAACTTGCTGATTTAACTTATCTTTGATTAGGTGGCTAAATTCCGGTTCTTATTGGGAAGTTTGTATCACGTAGTAGCTAGGAATGGTTTTCAGTAATACGCCTCATACCCCTGTAAAGAGCAAAAAAATAGGAGTCATTGATCTCAAGAAAATTCTTTCTAGGGAAGGAAGTGTGCCAAAACTGGTTGTTTAACCTGAATATACATGATATTGGCCAATAGAGTTACAGATCCTGGATCAGAACAGGAAATAGGAAGATGGAATTACTTTGGTGGAATCTATACATGCTTGTATATGGACTGACTGGACCGAGAGAAACAGGAGATGCTTTGAAGATACTGTCAACTCTATTTACAGGATAAAGGCTAATTGTATTTCTATTTTGAAGATTTAACTAGATTAGCAGTCCAAAATGGTCCATTTAAAATAAAATTGCCTAATTCCCTTTTTATTACGCTATTTGCGCATTTTGAAAGAATATGGCTACTAAACTTATACCCACGCTTCGCCACTCCCTATCTGTCACGATCCGACTCAAGCTCGCGATGACAGTGCCCTACTGGCACCCTTACGAATATACATCGTATCAAAGAATGAACATACATAAACTCATAAAGATACTAGACGGTAAATATCAACAGGCTAGCCGATAGGGCCACCTTCCGAAAAATATACATCTTTGTTCTTACAACTCAATCCACAAGATATGACTACAGACCTCTAAGAATTTTTATATAACAACTGTGACGGGACAGGGCCCCGCCATACCCCTGAATGTACAACAACCGACAATATCAGGGATCTGAACCAAAGATAAGCCTCCGGAGTAATGGAGCTTCTCAACAGATGAACAGTGATCCTAAGAGTGAGGATCAAGAACTCAGTATAACTCTACTGCGGCAGATGAACACACCGGCGAGGTCAGTACAACAGGTACCAAGTATGTGAAACTGAAAGTACTGCAATGAAATCATAATAATCTAAAATAAAGCTGGGGACATGTATGATAACCACATTAACAGTACATTATGTCTTACTAACAATGAGAGTGGACAAGAATAAACTTTGCCGGTTTTAAAACAAGAAGCTCATGATTAACCTAGGGTCATCCGCCCGTAGTATCATTCTGCAATCCTACTCCTGAGACTATTTCACCCGCATAGGCCGCATGGACCCGCATGAGGTAATTTCCTCGCATAGACTGTATCCGCCCGCATAGGTCGTATGGAACCGCATGAGGTAATCTCCTCGCATAGGACTGGTCCGCCCCGCATAGGACTATTTCACCCGCATGAGCCCTACGGACTCGCATGAGGTATTCCTCGCATCGTGGGGAGCAAATCAACGAAATATGCAAATGCAACAAGCCCGGGGAAAGACCCCGTAATGAGCAGTACATCACTAGCACAACCGGCTATCATACATAACATAAGCACCATCGGCTTATCATACATAACATAAGCACCACATGCTTATCATAATTATCATAAGCAAGTTAAGACATCTCCTAACTTCTTATTAGCCTTAATTATCATGCACTCTCATTTTATTTAACTTAAGGCACTAACATGTTATTAGAAATCCGGGAATTTAACCCAAAGTACTACGTACTTCCGTTCCTAAAAAAAAGAACCCTTTTTATATAAAAACCCCAAGAAACTAACACCCATAGTATCAAGGATTGTCTACTTTTCAAAACAAGTTACTACACCTTTAGAAATTCATTTCAGGGCTTATACACTAAGTAATTTCTACATTCACAACCTAGGCAACTCATGCCTATAAATCAAGTAGACATTCTCTTAATCTTCCATAAAGCCGTTATAACTAATTTCTCATAAAGCCGTTATAATTAACTTCTCATAAAGCCGTTATAACTCTTTATATTTTAGACAATTACATTCTTTTTGAAACCAGGAGACTTATACTTTTAAAACCAAGTATCATATACTTTCAGAATACTTCAAGTCTCTTAACTTTAGAAATCAAGTTTCTTAACTTTAGAATAGTTCAAGTAATCAATACTTTCCAAACCAAGTATTCTATACATTCTCAAGTCAAGAAATCTTTGTTTACCATATTAGAATAAACCATTCTTTTAACTCCCCATAAAATTTGTTATACTAACTTTATGCTTTAGAAACCAAGACATATTTAACCTTTAAAACAAGTGAGTTAATTCTCTAACTCAACCAACTTAGACATTCTTAAACAAGTCAAGGGTACCAAATGAAATTAAATCCATTTAAATCTCGTACGTCTACCGTACTATACATTTATAGCTACTCATTGTTACGACCCGACCTCGGGCCCGTGACTGGTGCCTTACCCCGGGCACCCTAGTGATACAACATCAGAGAAAATCAGCGGAAATAAAAATTTAAACATGAAACAAGATAAAATAAGAAACATGCTAACCAAAACGGTTACCTTTCTGCATATATATATACCTGAACAGTTATATCCTTTTACAAACTCTGCCCACAACAGTACTACAGACCTCTAAGAATGTAACCACAACTACGACGGGACAGGTTCGCCATACCACGAATGTAAGTACCTACAACAACAGGACTATACGAAAGATAAGCCTCCGAGAAACGGAGCTTCCCGAACGCCGAATCGTGATCCTATGGCGAGGATCAACAATCGCGTACTTACCGCTGCATGATTAACGCACTTCCGGCGAGGTCAAGACAACAGTACCAAGTATGTGAAATCAAAATATCAGAAATGAAATCATAATAGTCTATATAAAGCAGGAGACATGTATGATAACCAAACTACAGTACACAACATATGAGCAGTCAGGGACTCACGCCCTCAAAGTCATCACTCAAAATATAACAATGGGTCTCACGCCCACAACATCAATCATGCCCGTGGAATTCCTTCCTCACTGTCGGCAGTCTATGATATAACAACACCAAGGAGTACACTTGAACACCAGGTCCCACCTGTGTCATAAAACCGTACGGGGCAAGTACGAAGGCTAACTACCAGATACCAAAGTCGCATCATCAACTGACCGGGGCAAGTACGAAAGCCAACTACCAGATACCAAAGCCGTACTAACAATACTATATAACCATACCACGGTCGACACGGCAAGTACGAAAGCCAACTACCAGATACCAAGGCCGCTTCACGTCGCTGATGGAGGCAAGTACGAGGGCTAACTACCAGATACCAAGGTCGTGATCACGAGACTTCGCCACAAAACTGAACGGGGCAAGTGCGAAGGCTAACTACCAGATACCAAAGCCGAATCAGCCACGACCGGGGCAAGTACGAGAGCCAACCACCAGATACCAAGGCGCCGATCAAGAAACCCCACTGAGGTCGGGTCCATGGAATGACACTAACAAGAACCGACGGCAAGTACAAAGCCAACTACGTAACCAACTCGCATCAAGAACGATCGGCAAGTACGAGGGTTAGCTACCAGATACCAAGGCCGAATCAGTAAACCTCATGCAGAGCTAGTCCATGGAACAACAATTCTAATGGAACCATACCCGTGGGCCACCCAACGTGTCAGTAGGTCCAAGGATATAACAAGACAACACTCCTAGTGGAAGCATACCCGTGGGCCACCCATCGTGTCAGTATGTCCATCAATCAAGAATAACATGACCGGACCTCCATCGAGAGACGCGGTAACATAAGGATACAACACTTGCACAACAAGGCTATCACACGCAAACATAGGCAAGTTACACACAACTCAAGTTACTTCCATTTTATGTCAAAGTCCGGGTTTTAACCCCAAGGTACTACATACTTTAATCCTTTCAAAAAGATCTCTTTTTACGTAAAATAACTCGATACTATTATCCGTAGTACCAAACACGTTCATGTTTAAATCACGTACTTTATACTTTTTAAACCAAGTGGCTTATACTTTTAAAACAACGTCAAGTATACTTTTAAAACCCAAGTAACTAACTCTTTTAAGATCAAGGTACTCCTACCTTTTAAAACCTAGCCACTTATACTTTTCCATCAAGAAAAATTCGATATTTGAAAACAAGTTACTTATACCTTTAAACTCAAGTTACTTCTCTTTTCCCAAATCAAGTTACCATTGTAAATCCAATACTAAAACCATTTTTTTGTTTTCATAAAGTCGTTATAACTAACTTCCCATAAAGCTATTATAACACTTTATGTTTTAAACCAATTTAAGACAAAACCATGCCTTTCTTTAAACCAAAACACTTCAAATTCTCAAGTCTCTTTTCTTTTAGAAATCAAGTTCCTTACTTTGGAATTTAAGAAAACAATACTTGTTTATAATGATTCTTATTAAAGTAGCCATGATCTATAAAATGTAATACAATTTTGTCTTATCTTAGCTTCTATGCAGAAGGAGGTTTTTACTGGTTTTAATAATAATTAATTAGTCAATACATTTTCCTTTATTAACGCCGCAAAGGGTTTATTCGATACTTATTCTCATTTCCGAAATCAATATAACTTATTCCTTTTTAAAACCCAATTACCCATTTCTCAAAAATGCGGTTTCACAACTTTTTAACACAAACCAAGTCCTTAATAATTCACATCAAGTCATTTATAAGTTAAGTATCTTATCTTTTAAAGACCACAAACCATTTCTTTACCTACATAAAGTTGTTATAACAAACTTCTCATAAAGTCGTTATAACACTTTATGTTTTAAACCAACCAAACTCGTTTAGCGCACGACGCTCACCGTACTACATAGTTCACACAATCATGCTAGAAAAGATAGGAAGAGGTTCACATACCTCGCGACGATTATCGACAAAAAGCAAAAAGCTCCAAAGTACTGTAACCCTGCAAGTCCTTTCCACCCTTCAAGTAGAATACGCTACTCGCAATACTTCAACATATAATGGCCATAAAATGTCTATCAACTTCTAGATTCCTTCGTAGAACATTTTTAAGTACAAGGTTCCTTATTCTACGGAAAATTCGGCAGCACCTCCCCCCCTCAACCACATAAATCTCCTCTTCTATCAAGGCCCGCTACCAAGACAACAACTCCAAGGGGGGGTTACACATCTAACCGGACGGGTACAATTCTACTCCACAATAATACTACAAGTCTCATCAGAATACAGTTCAATTCTTTATAATCATCCTTCCAATATATCTTATACTCAATTCTAAACTACTACAATATGTAATATCCAATTACAATAGAGGGACATAGATCATTACCTCGATAAGCCCAAAATTATCCAAGATTATAAGTCGATCCTGAGCAACGTTTAGCTCCAATTCCTTACGCTCCAACCCGCTCCAAGCAACCCTTAGAAGTTTCTAAACAACTTCTCTTAACACTTCATCAAGCTATGAAGATTTTTCTAGGGCTTCATTTTGCGACTATTGGAATAAAGTAGTATTTCCGGCTCTTAATATTTGAAATAACTTTGGAATACTACTAGGAATACTAGGCTAAGGTATTTGGGATAATACAACAATACTTGAAGTATTTCTACACAAAGTGGGGGGGGGGGGGGGGGTTGGTCTAGAACAAATTAAGGGAGGGAGAATTTGCCTTGGAAGGATATTTCAAGTGTGGATGAAATTAAGTCTTGCAACAAAAGGGGTATTTATAGATAAATCAATGGCTAGGATTAAAGCAAATGTAAGGTGAGGATTGGGGACATGTGTGTGGGTAAGTTGCCAACCATTTGTCCACCACAAAAATGGGATGTTGGCTTGCCACTGTCCCCCAAATAAACGACCAAGTGCCTCACTTTCTACCATAGCCACTGGGTGACACGTGTCGCCTGCACTCGTCCAAAATATTTCATCTTCCGAAAATATCCGCAATGCCAAAAATCCGAAAATAAAGTGGGCCCCACAAAACCGTAAATTCTCCCGTGGGACCCACGTGACCAATTTCGGAAATAAAATTCCATAATTCTTAAATATTCCAAAAAGTCCGAATACCAAATCTGGGAATCCAATTCCCATAAACGAACTTTTTTCCTTCACAAAATCCGGAAACTTTTCCGTCGAAAAATCACATCTTTCTTCCTTTAAATTTAAATGTCGTATTCTCGTACGTACGTCCTCATATGCATACCCTGGAACTACGGGGTGTAACATTCTTCCCCCCTTAGAAACATTCGTCCCGAATGTTCCTTCTAAGTCTCCAACGCATACGCGGCAGATAGCCTTCACTACTATACTTACGAAACCAATTATGCCACCAATGGCCATAATATAACATATGCGCAAAAAATCCAATCCAAGCCAACGAGGAATCACCTCTAACGTGTATAACATCACCATAAGCTCCCACCCAAGGTCTAAAGGATACTCCCTTCGCATCTTCACTTCACAACAAAATGATCTTTTTCATCCCCTTAACACATGTTCACTTCTTTCCTTACTCGCAGACACTTCTAACACCGAACTCTTTCTAGTACACGCACTCACACTTCACATCACTTCGCTTCAAAACCTGGGAGTCACTACCTCCAAACTTGGTCATCTTACTAGCCTTAAATTCCTTTAAGGCCATTCCCGGCCTTCACGATCTGATTCTAGTCGAACACATCCGCGAACTCGTGCGATGGTTACCTAAACTTGGGCCTAGCACCCTCGTGACCCTACCACCTGGCGGGACCACCTCAAACTGACCCCACCTCATTCTGGGCTGCGGGTTGACCCGCGACCTGGCCTCAACCCGACCCATTATCGCGCCAAACTCTCTCGCTCCCGATCCTAACAATCTTACTAATTCACGTCATGAAAGCTACCACTTCTATCTCAAACTACCCATGGAATTATCACACAATATATTTCACGCATACCAAGTACTTCGACAAGGACCAACCGTAAAATCATCCACTCAAGATGGTCTTGTATCTAAGGTCCTAATCATATAAATTCTAAGGCTCACAATTGTCTCGTCTCCAGACTTACCCTTCCAACTACCCATGTTTCTAATTCACACTTAACACAATGTTATCCGTACCTAGCACTTAACATGTATCTACCATAACAACATAAACAAGTCTCTTAAGGGCTGAAGATATCTCTCAGAACTACCGCCTCACTTTCCCTTTGTCGCCTCTAATCATAATCCCACCGCAGGCGCCTAGCTATAAAGGTGATGAACCATCCACCGATCCCGGGCGTCGAGTCTCTACATCCGTGCTACCTGCCTGGACAAACTTTCACCAAATAGCCATGTTGGCCGCACATACAAGCGTCGGCAGCAGACGACACTCCCATAATGGAGTCTATTACAACGCCACAACGACGCAGGGTGACCTCATCCGACTAACACCCCTTCTCCCGAATAATCAACCCGAATCGACCCGTAGCCGAGTCATCCTCTTGTATCCTCCTACTTGACATCCTCCCATCACATGGCCCCCGACGGCCGCAAGTATAACAATCTCCCAAACTAGCACGACACTCGAGGATCATCTTCACTTCTATCCATAGAACTCGCGAATCGCAACTCAAGAAATCCCAAGTCTCGCACTATCGGATCTGGTGAATCATCGTATCGCTTGGAACCACCGGCTCCCGTTCGTCCTCATTCCCAGCCACCAATCTAGCTAGTAACTGTGCCATCTCCTTGAACTCATATCCTCGGCTCCTGGCCGTGGAACTGGAGGCTCAGGTATCGTGGCCTCGTGAGAAATCGCTGCCGCTCTAAACTCGGGCTAACGCGCCATAAAACTCGCCGTCAAGTACTATCTCGTGTAATGACCAGGCTCGTGCCTCGTAACCCTCTGTGTTCTACTCGTAGCTCCCTCTGCTGCCTTGCCCTTCTGGGCCTTGGTTGCCTTTCGCAGAGGCATAACTGGTACATACGAATACGTCCGAGGGAGTCCAACTTATAACACAGCTCTAAGGCACGATCTCAGAGTGAGAAGAATGAAAACCAATCCTAAATATCATGTAGCCTCCTAATTATAGATGTGGTGCACAACACACCGATAATCAAGACTCTACTAGACACGGTCTGTAGACACTTTCCGAGATTAACTGCTCTGATACTACTTTTGTCACGACCCGACTCGCCCGTGGATCGTGCCTTACCCCGGCACCCTAGTGATACAACATCAGAGAAAATCAGCGGAAATAAAAACTTAAACATGAAACAAGATAAAATAAGAAACAAGCTAACCAAAACGGTTACCTTTCTGCATATATATATACCTGAACAGTTATATCCTTTTACAAACTCGCCACAACAAGATTACTGCACTCTAAGAATGTAACCACAACTACGACGGGACAGGGCCCCGCCATACCCCTGAATGTAAGTACCTACAACAACAGGGTACTATACCAAAGATAAGCCTCCGGAGAAACGGAGCTTCCCGAACGCTGAACTGTGATCCTATGAGCGAGGATCAACAACTGGTGTACCTCTACTGCGCAGATTTAACGCACTTCCGGCGAGGTCAAGAAACAGTACCAAGTATGTGAAATCAAAATATCAGAAATGAAATATTAATAGTCTATATAAAGCAGGAGACATGTATGATAACCAAACTACAGTACACTACATATGAGCAGTCATGTCAAGTCAGTGACTCACGCCCTCTAAGTCATCACTCAAAATATAACAACGGGTCTCACGCCACAACATCAATCATGCCCGTGGAATTCCTTCCTCACCGCCGATACCTATGATATAACAACACTAAGGAGTACACTTGAACACTGTGTCCCACTGTGTCATAAAACCGTGACGGCAAGTACGGGCGCTAACTACTGATACCAAAGCCGCATCATCAATCGACGGGCAAGTACGAAAGCCAACTACTGTGATACCAAAGCCGCACTAACAATACTATATAACCATACCACGAAGCTGACACGGGGCAAGTACGAAAGCCAACTACCAGATAACCACGCCGCATCACGTCGCTGATGGGGGAAAGTACGAGGGCTAACTACCAGATCCCAAGGCCGTGATCACGAGACTTCGCCACAAACCGAACGGCAAGTCAAGGCTAACTACCAGATACCAAAGCCGAATCACCACGATCGGCAAGACGCAGAGCCAACCACCGATACCGGCGCCGACCAAGAAAACCCCTGAGGGTCGGGTCCATGGAATGACACTAACAAGAACTGATCGGGCAAGTACGAAAGCCAACTACCAGAACCAACCTGCATCATCAACGATCGGGGCAAGTACGAGGGCTAGCTACCAGATACCAAGGCCGAATCAAGAAACCTCACTGAGAGCTAGTCCATGGAACAACAATCCTAATGGAACCATACCCGTGGGCCACCCAACGTGTCAGTAGGTCCAAGGATATAACAAGACAACACTCCTAGTGGAAGCATACCCGTGGGCCACCCATCGTGTCAGTATGTCCATCAATCAAGAATAACATGACCGGCCCTCCATTGAGAGACGCGGTAACATAAGGATACAACACTTGCACAACAAGGCTATCACACGCAAACATAGGCAAGTTACACACAACTCAAGGTACTTCCATTTTATGTCAAAGTCCGGGTTTTAACCCCAAGGTACTACATACTTTAATCCTTTCAAAAAGATCTCTTTTTACGTAAAATTACTCGATACTATTATCCGTAGTACCAAACACGTTCATGTTTAAATCACGTACTTTATACTTTTTAAACCAAGTGGCTTATACTTTTAAAACAACGTCAAGTATACTTTTAAAACCCAAGTAACTAACTCTTTTAAGATCAAGGTACTCCTACCTTTTAAAACCTAGCCACTTATACTTTTCCATCAAGAAAAATTCGATATTTGAAAACAAGTTACTTATACCTTTAAACTCAAGTTACTTCTCTTTTCCCAAATCAAGTTACCATTTTAAATCCAATACTAAAACCATTCTTTTGTTTTCATAAAGTCGTTATAACTAACTTCCCATAAAGCTATTATAACACTTTATGTTTTAAACCAATTTAAGACAAAACCATGCCTTTCTTTAAACCAAAACACTTCAAATTCTCAAGTCTCTTTTCTTTTAGAAATCAAGTTCCTTACTTTGGAATTTAAGAAAACAATACTTGTTTATAATGATTCTTATTAAAGTAGCCATGATCTATAAAATGTAATACAATTTTGTCTTATCTTAGCTTCTATGCAGAAGGAGGTTTCTACTGGTTTTAATAATAATTAATTAGTCAATACATTTTCCTTTATTAACGCTGCAGTGGTTTATTCGATACTTATTCTCATTTCCAAAATCAATATAACTTATTCCTTTTTAAAACCCAATTACCCATTTCTCAAAAATGTGGTTTCACAACTTTTTAACACAAACCAAGTCCTTAATAATTCACATCAAGTCATTTATAAGTTAAGTATCTTATCTTTTAAAGACCACAAACCATTTCTTTACCTACATGAAGTTGTTATAACAAACTTCTCATAAAGCCGTTATAACACTTTATGTTTTAAACCAACCAAACTCGTTTAGCAGACGTACGTCTACCGTACTACATAGTTCACACAATCATGCTAGAAAAGATAGGAAGAGGTTCACATACCTCGCGACGATTATCGACAAAAAGCAAAAAGCTCCAAAGTACTGTAACCCTGCAAGTCCTTTCCACCCTTCAAGTAGAATACGCTACTCGCAATACTTCAACCTATAATGGCCATAAAATGTCTATCAACTTCTAGATTCCTTCGTAGAACATTTCTAAGTACAAGGTTCCTTATTCTACGGAAAATTCGCAACACCCCCGCCCCGCAACCACATAAATCTCTCCTCTATCAAGGCCCGCTACCAAGACAACAACTCGAGGGGTTACACGCCTAACCTGACGGTACAATTCTACTCCACAATAATACTACAAGTCATCAGAATACAGCTTCAATTCTTTATAATCATCCTTCCAATATATCTTATACTCAATTCTAAACTACTACAATATGTAATATCCAATTACAATATGACATAGATCATTACCTCGATAAGCCCAAAATTATCCAAGATTATAAGTCGATCCCGAGCAACGCTTAGCTCCAATTCCTTACGCCCAACCCGCTCCAAGCAACCCTTAGAAGTTTCTAAACAACTTCTCTTAACACTTCATCAAGCTATGAAGATTTTTCTAGGGCTTCATTTCATGACTATTGGAATAAAGTAGTATTTCCGCTCTTAATATTTGAAATAACTTTGGAATACTACTAGGAATACTAGGCTAAGGTATTTGGGATAATACAACAATACTTGAAGTATTTCCACACAAAGTGGGGTTGGACGAGAACAACTTAAGGGAGGAGGAGAATTTGCCTTGGAAGGATATTTCAAGTGTGGATGAAATTAAGTCTTGCAACAAAGGAGTATTAATAGATAAATCAATGGCTAGGATTAAAGCAAATGTAAGGTGAGGATTGGGGACATGTGTGTGGTAAGTTGCCAACCATTTGTCCACCACAAAATGGGACAAGTGGCTTGCCACTGTCCCCAAATAAAACGCACTGTTGCTCTCACTTTCGCCATAGGCCACATTGGGTGACACGTGTCGCCCCGCACTGGCCCAAAATATTTCATCTTCCAAAATATCCGCAATGCCAAAAATCCAAAATAAAGCTGGCCCCACAAAACCAGAATTCTCCCGTGGCCCCCACGTGACCAATTTCGAAATAAAATTCCATAATTCTTAAATATTCCAAAAGTCCGAATACCAAACTGGGAATCCAATTCCCATAAACGAACTTTTTTCCTTCACAAAATCCGAAACTTTTCCGTTAAAAATCACATCTTTCTTCCTTTAAATTTAAATGTCGATTCTCGCACGCACGCCCTCATATGCATACTCCGGAACTACGGGTGTAACATTCTTCCTTAGAAACATTCGCCCCGAATGTTCCTTCTAAGTCTCCAACGCATACGCGCCTGCAAGATAGCCTTCACTACTATACTTATTTAAACCAATTATGCCACCAATGGCCATAATATAACATATGCGCAAAAACTCCAATCCAAGCCAACGAGGAATCACCTCTAACGTGTATAACATCACCATAAGCTCCCACCCAAGGTCTAAAGGATACTCCCTTCGCATCTTCACTTCACAACAAAATGATCTTTTTCATCCCCTTAACACATGTTCACTTCTTTCCTTACTCGTCGTACACTTCTCGAACACCCGAACTCTTTCTAGTACACGTACCACACTTCAGTCATCACTTCAGTTTCCAAAACCTGGGAGTCACTACCTCCAAACTTGGTCATCTTACTAGCCTTAAATTCCTTTAAGGCCATTCCCGGCCTTCACGATCTGATTCTAGTCGAACACATCCGCGAACTCGTGCGATGGTTACCTAAACTTGGGCCTAGCACCCTCGTGACCCTACCACCTGGCGGGACCACCTCAAACTGACCCCACCTCATTCTGGGCTGCGGGTTGACCCGCGACCTGGCCTCAACCCGACCCATTATCGCGCCAAACTCTCGCTCCCGATCCGAACAATCTTACTAATTCACGTCATGAAAGCTACCACTTCTATCTCAAACTACCCATGGAATTATCACACAATATATTTCACGCATACCAAGTACTTCGACAAGGACCAACCGTAAAATCATCCACTCAAGATGGTCTTGTATCTAAGGTCCTAACTGTTATAAATTCTAAGGCTCACAATTGTCTCGTCTCCAGACTTACCCTTCCAACTACCCATGTTTCTAATTCACACTTAACACAATGTTATCCGTACCTAGCACTTAACATGTATCTACCATAACAACATAAACAAGTCTCTTGGTCAAGATATCTCTCAGAACTCATCGCCTCACTTTCCCTTTGTCGCCCTAATCATAATCCTGCCCTGCAGGGCGCCTAGCTATAAAAGGTGATGAACCATCCACCGATCCCGAAGGCTGAGTCTCTACATCTGTGCTACCTCTGGTCGGACAAACTTTCACCAAATGGCCATGTTGGCCGCAAGCATACAAGCTGTCGAGCACGACACTCCCATAATGGAGTCTATTACAACGCCACAACGACGCAGGGTGACCTCATCCGACTAACACCCCTTCTCCCGAACAATCGAACCAAGAATCGACTTAGGCCGAGTCATCCTCTCAGATCCTCCTACTTGACATCCTCCCATCACATGGCCCTCGACGGCCGCAAGTATAACAATCTCCCAAACTAGCACGACACTCGAGGATCATCTTCACTCTATCCATAGAACTCGCGAATCGCAACTCAAGAAATCCCAAGTCTCGGATCATCGGATCTGTGGTGAATCATCGGTGCATCGCTGAACCACCGGCCTCGCTCGCCCTCATTCCCACCACCAATCTAGCTAGTAATCGCTATCTCCTTGAACTCATATCTCGGCCCGCCGTGGAATCGAGGCTCAGTATCGTGGCCTCGTGAGAAATCGCTGCCGCTCTAAACTCTGGGCTAACGGCGTCATAAAACTCGCCGTCTCAAGTACTATCTCGTAATGACCAGGCTCGTGCCCTCGTGAACCTCTCGTGTTCTACTCGTAGCTCCTCTCGCCGCTTGCCCTTCTCGGGGCCTCGCTGCCTTTCGCAGAGGCATAACTGGTACATACGAATACGTCCGAGGGAGTCCAACTTATAACACAGCTCTAAGGCACGATCTCAGAGTGAGAAGAATGAAAACCAATCCTAAATATCATGTAGCCTCCTAATTATAGATGTGGTGCACAACACACCGATAATCAAGACTCTACTAGACACGGTCTGTAGACACTTTCCGAGATTAACTGCTCTGATACTACTTTTGTCACGACCCGACTGGCCCGTGGATCGTGCCTTACCTGCACCCTAGTGATACAACATCAGAGAAAATCAGCGGAAATAAAAACTTAAACATGAAACAAGATAAAATAAGAAACAGGCTAACCAAAACGGTTACCTTTCTGCATATATATATACCTGAACAGTTATATCCTTTTACAAACTCTGCCCACAACAGTACTACAGACCTCTAAGAATGTAACCACAACTACGACGGGACAGGGCCCCGCCATACCCCTGAATGTAAGTACCTACAACAACAGGGTACTATACCAAAGATAAGCCTCCGGAGAAACGGAGCTTCCCGAACGCTGAACTGTGATCCTATGAGCGAGGATCAACAACTAGTGTACCTCTACCGCAGATTTAACGCAGCCGGGCGAGGTCAAGAAACAGTACCAAGTATGTGAAATCAAAATATCAGTAAATGAAATAATAATAGTCTATATAAAGCAGGAGACATGTATGATAACCAAACTACAGTACACAACATATGAGCAGTCATGTCAAGTCAGGGACTCACGCCCTCAAAGTCATCACTCAAAATATAACAATGGGTCTCACGCCCACAACATCAATCATGCCCGTGGAATTCCTTCCTCACTGTCGACAGTCTATGATATAACAACACTAAGGAGTACACTTGAACACCAGGTCCCACTGGTCATAAACCGCACGGCAAGTACGGGCGCTAACTACCGATACCAACGCCGCATCTTCAACTGACCGGGGCAAGTACGAAAGCCAACTACCAGATACCAAAGCCGTACTAACAATACTATATAACCATACCACGAAGCTGACACGGGGCAAGTACGAAAGCCAACTACCAGATACCAAGGCCGCGTCACGTAGCTGACGGGGGCAAGTACGAGGGCTAACTACCAGATACCAAGGCCGTGATCACGAGACTTCGCCACAAACCGAACTGGCAAGTCGAAGGCTAACTACCGATACCAAAGCCGAATCAGCCACGACCGGGCAAGTACGAGAGCCAACCACCGATACCGGGCGTCGAATCAAGAAACCCCATGGAGGGCTGGTCCATGGAATGACACTAACAAGAACTGATCGGGGCAAGTACGAAAGCCAACTACCAGAACCAACCTGCATCAGCAACGACCGGGGAAAGTACGAGGGCTAGCTACCAGATACCAAGGTCAGACAAGAAACTCATGGAGAGCTAGTCCATGGAACAACAATCCTAATGGAACCATACCCGGCCACCCAACGTGTCAAGAGTCCAAGGATATAACAAGACAACACTCCTGGAAGCATACCCGGCCACCCATCGTGTCGTGATGTCCATCAATCAAGAATAACATGACCGCCTCCATCGAGACGCGTAACATAAGGATACAACACTTGCACAACAAGGCTATCACACGCAAACATAGGCAAGTTACACACAACTCAAGGTACTTCCATTTTATGTCAAAGTCCGGGTTTTAACCCCAAGGTACTACATACTTTAATCCTTTCAAAAAGATCTCTTTTTACGTAAAATTACTCGATACTATTATCCGTAGTACCAAACACGTTCATGTTTAAATCACGTACTTTATACTTTTTAAACCAAGTGGCTTATACTTTTAAAACAACGTCAAGTATACTTTTAAAACCCAAGTAACTAACTCTTTTAAGATCAAGGTACTCCTACCTTTTAAAACCTAGCCACTTATACTTTTCCATCAAGAAAAATTCGATATTTGAAAACAAGTTACTTATACCTTTAAACTCAAGTTACTTCTCTTTTCCCAAATCAAGTTACCATTTTAAATCCAATACTAAAACCATTCTTTTGTTTTCATAAAGTCGTTATAACTAACTTCCCATAAAGCTATTATAACACTTTATGTTTTAAACCAATTTAAGACAAAACCATGCCTTTCTTTAAACCAAAACACTTCAAATTCTCAAGTCTCTTTTCTTTTAGAAATCAAGTTCCTTACTTTGGAATTTAAGAAAACAATACTTGTTTATAATGATTCTTATTAAAGTAGCCATGATCTATAAAATGTAATACAATTTTGTCTTATCTTAGCTTCTATGCAGAAGGAGGTTTATACTGGTTTTAATAATAATTAATTAGTCAATACATTTTCCTTTATTAACGCTGCAGTGGTTTATTCGATACTTATTCTCATTTCCGAAATCAATATAACTTATTCCTTTTTAAAACCCAATTACCCATTTCTCAAAAATGCGGTTTCACAACTTTTTAACACAAACCAAGTCCTTAATAATTCACATCAAGTCATTTATAAGTTAAGTATCTTATCTTTTAAAGACCACAAACCATTTCTTTACCTACATGAAGTTGTTATAACAAACTTCTCATAAAGCCGTTATAACACTTTATGTTTTAAACCAACCAAACTCGTTTAGCAGACGTACGTCTACCGTACTACATAGTTCACACAATCATGCTAGAAAAGATAGGAAGAGGTTCACATACCTCGCGACGATTATCGACAAAAAGCAAAAAGCTCCAAAGTACTGTAACCCTGCAAGTCCTTTCCACCCTTCAAGTAGAATACGCTACTCGCAATACTTCAACCTATAATGGCCATAAAATGTCTATCAACTTCTAGATTCCTTCGTAGAACATTTCTAAGTACAAGGTTCCTTATTCTACGGAAAATTCGGCAGCACCTCCCCCCCGCAACCACATAAATCTCCTCCTCTATCAAGGCCCGCTACCAAGACAACAACTCCAAGGGGGGGTTACACGTCTAACCGGACGGTTACAATTCTACTCCACAATAATACTACAAGCTCATCAGAATACAAGCTTCAATTCTTTATAATCATCCTTCCAATATATCTTATACTCAATTCTAAACTACTACAATATGTAATTGTTATACCCCGTAGTTCCAGCAGTATGTACGAGACGCATGCGAGAATAATGACGTAAAGATTGGAAAGGAAGAAAGAGGCGATTTTTCCACGGAAAAGTTTCCGCTTTTGTGAAGGAAAAGGTTCGTTAATGGGAATTGATTCCCGTGATTTGGTATTCGGACTTCCCGGAATATTAGAGAATTATGGAATTTTATTTTCGAAATGGTCACTGGGCCCACGGAGAAATTTACTGCTTTGTGGGGCCCACTTTGTTTTCTAGATTTTGGCCATTGTGGATATTTTCGAAGATGTTTTATTTTGGGCCAATAGGAGGGTGACACGTGTCACCCCGCCAGTGGCTCGGGCCGAATGGCATTTGTGCACAACACCCTGCTAGAGTCGTTTTCGACTAAACGCTTTACATAACTTCATGCAGGGAAAATTCGGCTATGTCTTTTCTTATTTTTATGGATTTTTCCGAGAGACGGAACATTTTGGACCAACGAGGCGGCTGACTTGCACCCTCTCATCAGCGGGCAGGTAGCGACTGGACGATTTGGGGTGTCAAGTGGTAGATATTTTGGTAGATATTTCAGGGTTTTAAGGAGTAGGGACTAGGGGCACTTGGGCATATCTTGCCCTACACTTGTGTAGCACTTGGCTAGATCTTGCCATTGGTCGCCTTGGCTCAGAGTATAAATACCTCCCTTTGATGAACTTCTTCATCCATAAATTTGCCTAAGTCTCAAAGCTCTCCTTCTCCCTCCTCAGTGTTGAGTTCGCCAAGGGCCTCCCTCAGGCCGAGAGCACCCCTCTGTGGGTGCTAGCCGAGAGTGTACCCCCAGCCTAGTTGCTTTCAGATAATACCCTCATGGTGTAGAAATACTCTCAAAAGTATTGTTATAATGCCCAAATTACCTTAGCCGTATACCTTGTTGTATTCTAAGGTTATACCTATCTGAAAAGCCCGTAAATACTATTATACTTTCCGTACCACAAAACCGAAACCCTAAGGAAAATCTCCATAGTTAGTTGGAGTGTTATGTAGAAGTTGGTTAGAACTTCTAAGGGTGGTTTGGAGCGGGTTGAGCGCCTGAGTCGAGCTAAACCTTGCTCGGGAGCGACATTTAAACTCGGATAATTATGGGCTTATCGAGGTAATTATCTTGTCCCCTATTGTAATTGGATATTACATGTCAGTAGGAATATATAGTTGAAGTATACTATGTATATAATCGAACATAGCTTGTGGCAATGTCTTTGGACTTAAGCTCAAGAATCGAATCGAACTGTAATTACATAGGATCAGACATGAGACTTGTGTAATTTGACGGGTAGGGAAGGGCTGCCCAATTTCCCGTAGGATCTTGCATCTAGATTTATTCTACCGAGTAGTCTAGACGTTGATAGACTTGTGTAACTGTATAGGTTGAATGTTCTGCGAAAGCATGTGCTACTTGAGAAGGTGGACCAGGCTAGTCGGGTTATAGCCGTGGAGCGATTTGCTAATAGTCGATAATCGTCGCGAGGTATGTGAACCTCTTCCTATCTCTTCTAGCATGATATGTGTGTAACTATGTAGTACGGTAGACGTACGCGTATTAATTGAACGTAGTTGTACGGCAATGTCTTTTGACTTAAGCCCGAATAATAATAATAATCTTGAAGTAGTTCAAGAGAATTAAGAACTGTTTTTAAAAGAAGAGGAATACTTGGTTTTAAAATCTTAAGAGTTATACTAGCTTTATGGGAAGTTAGGTATAATGGCTTAAGAGAGATAAAACGAATGATTTATTTACTTTAGAAGTTAAGAGACTTGATCTTGTAAGATAAGAGACTTAACTTAATTGAATTATATGAATTTTGTGTGAAACCTCATTCGTGAGTAATGAGTACTTGGTTTTTTAAAGGGATAATGTTTCATCGATTTGAAATCGTAAATGTGTACCGACAAACCACAAAGGCGTTAATAAAGGGAAATGTTTTGATTAATTAAGTATTAATAAAACCAAGAGCAACTTCCATCCGCATAAGCTAAGATGAGACAAAATGATATTTCCTAGATCATGGTCATTGTAATAAGATTGTTATAAACAAGAATATCCTACTCACATATAAGGCTTATGTTTCGATTGTTTAAAAGAAAATTTTATTCTTAAATGAATAAGGCTATGAACACTAAACCTTTCTAAAATAAGAAACGTGAACATTTGAAATTAGGCAAACTTGACGCTTGGAAAATAATGTTGTTACTTGATTTTACAAAGGTAAGAGTTTTGGTTTTCTTAAAAGGATACCACTCTATTTTATACTACGTATCAGTGTGACTTATGTGAAAGAAACAGATCTTTTAAAGATTTAATGTGTGAAGTACTTTGGGGTTAGATACCCGAACTTGTTAGTAGAAAACACCTTGTGTGAATAACTTGATTGTATTGGTTTGTGATAGCCTTGTAATACTTTCTTGTTGATTTGAGAAGTAAACATGTTAGGATGCTACGTGTTAGTATCTTGTGATGTTAGTGTAAAGGGGTTTTCCTCGATCGCGCTTAAAGTTGTTTGACTATCAGCCGTTATGTTGGTATTGTACCACTCACCTTTACTTGTGTCCGGAGGTTAAGCTGCCCTCCGATGCGGGGTAGACTCAGGCGGTCTGGGACCATGATTCGAGGATACCTCATGCGGGTCCAGGGGATCCATGCGGAACTACGGAGTTCCGTGTTAGTTTACGCCTTGTGGTCACGCGGTTTGTGGCTACGCGATCGCGAGTCCGTGATTTACGCCGGAGTAGCTACCCTCGACGCGGGTTATACCTCACGGGCCTATGAGGTTGGCCTATGCGAGCTGCGGAGAGTTCTGTGGCTAGACGCGCACATTTGATATCGCGAGCGAGTGACCGCCTTTTATCATGTGACGGCCCAGACAGATATCATGACACATTTTATGACCTTGTTGCATGCAGGTGTTAGTAGTCGGCTATGCCTTCGTACTTACCTGCATCGCTTTTATTAGGACAGGTGGGACCCGTGTTCATGTGTATTTCCTTGGTGTTTGTGTATCATAAACTGTCGGCAGTGAGGAAGGTATTCCACGGGCACGATTGATGTTGTGGGCGTGAGACCCATTGGTAAATTTGAGTGATGACTTGAGGGCGTGAGTCCCTGACTTGACATATCGCTATTTATGGTGAATCGTAGTTTGGTTATCATACATGTCTCCCGCTTTGTATAGACTACTATGATTTCATTTACGATTTATTTTCGCCACATACTTGGTACTGTCAGATCGACCTCTTCGGGCCGCTCATGCCGCAGTAAAGGTACACCGCCATCGATCCTCGCTCTAGTGGTCACATTCACAGGAAAGCTCCGCTTTCTCCGAGGCTTATCGATGGTATAGTCCCTGTTGGTGTAGGTGTTTACATTCGTGGTATGGCGGGCCCTGTCCCGCCATTGTTGTCGTATCATTTCTTAGGTCCAGTAATCACAAGTGTGGTTTGTAAAAAGGATTAAACTGCTCACGTTGGAAAAAGTTGTTATTTATATATACGCGAAAGGCAAGTTTTTCTGATTATTGTTTCATATTTCATAATATGTCTTGTATTGTTTTATGTTCATTGACACTCGATGTTGTATCACTAGGGTGCGGGGTAAGGCACTACCACGTCCGGAATCGGTCGTGACAAGAATATCCAATTACAATAGAGGACATAGATCATTACCTCGATAAGCCCAAAATTATCCAAGATTATAAGTCGATCACGAGCAACGTTTAGCTCCAATTCCTTACGCCCAACCCGCTCCAAGCAACCCTTAGAAGTTTCTAAACAACTTCTCTTAACACTTCATCAAGCTATGAAGATTTTTCTGTGGCTTCATTCTGCGACTATTGGAATAAAGTAGTATTTCCGGCTCTTAATATTTGAAATAACTTTGGAATACTACTAGGAATACTAGGCTAATGTATTTGGGATAATACAACAATACTTGAAGTATTTCTACACAAAGTGGGGGGGGGGGGGGGGTTGGACGAGAACAACTTAAGGGAGGGAGGGAGAATTTGCCTTGGAAGGATATTTCAAGTGTGGATGAAATTAAGTCTTGCAACAAAGGGGTATTTATAGATAAATCAATGGCTAGGATTAAAGAAAATGTAAGGTGAGGATTGGGGACATGTGTGTGGGTAAGTTGCCAACCATTTGTCCACCACAAAAATCCCCCAAATAAAACGTCCAAGTGCCCTCACTTTCGGCCATAGGGCCACATGGGGGTGACACGTGTCACCCCCGTACTCGTCCAAAATATTTCATCTTCCGAAAATATCCGCAATGCCAAAAATCCGAAAATAAAGTGGGCCCCACAAAACCGTAAATTCTCCCGTGGGCCCCACGTGACCAATTTCGGAAATAAAATTCCATAATTCTTAAATATTCCAAAAAGTCCGAATACCAAATCTGGGAATCCAATTCCCATAAACGAACTTTTTTCCTTCACAAAATCCGGAAACTTTTCCGTCGAAAAATCACATATTTCTTTCTTTAAATTTAAATGTCGTATTCTCGTACGTACATCCTCATATACATACCCTGGAACTACGGGGTGTAACATTCATGCTCAAGAGATAAGAAAAGTTCCACATACCTCTTCGTCTTAATCCACTTGCCAAGTTGAATACGTCGCACGTAGAATGTCAACCTATAATGACCATATTACGTCCATCAACTACTAGCTTTCAACGTAGAATATTTCTAAGTATAAGGACTCTTAATTCTACGGAAAATCGGACAGCACTTCCTTTGTTTCTACGTACTTTTTCACCTTTTTCAAGGCCCGAAAATCAATAACCAAATGCCACATTTAAGGCTCAACAATCAGTTAAACAAATGGGATTACACGCCGTACAGGACGTGTAAAATTCTGCCCCACAATCGATATCAAAATAGTCTAACATTTCAATGTCATTTTCGGCTAACAATGTACAACAACACAAAGTCTTTTCCAATTCTTCTTCAATCCAAGTTGTTTAGTCTAACATGTTATATAGCCGCAAATGATTATAACAACTATAATCCCTTCTTCCAATAGCATATGACGATTGTATCTAACAATTAAATTGAATTACAAACTTAATAGCTAACAAGAACTTTTCAGACTTTAGGCTTCTAAAATTCCATAACACTTATCAATATTCATAACATATATCACATGCTCATTTCTAACTCATCACATCATGGAATCCTTAATTACAATAGTAAGACGAAGATTAATACCCTATTTAGCCCAAATATAATCCAAGATTAAAAGTAGATCCTTAGCAACTTTAGCTCCTCTTTTCGACGTTCCAATCCACTCCAAGAAACCCTTAGAAGCTCATGAAGAACTCCTCTTCAAGTTCCAACTCCAACTATGAAAACCCCCCCCCTTAGGTTTTCATGTTGCGACTAACGTAAAACGTAGTTTTTCCGGAATTTTTCTATTGAGATATCCTTGTAATACCCTTAGGAACCTTGGTTTAAAGTATTGGGATTATTGAACCACAAACGAAAAAAAAATTCTTCCAATTGAGGCTCAAAGCCGAGAGCACCCTCTCCTCTTCTCAAGTTTCTAGTTTTTTTTCTAAGTGTTTGAGACTAGTCTTGCAACAAGGATGACTATATAATAGAATGGAGGGTTGAGATCAAGACACTTGTGGGGATAGGATGAGGGAACTTTAAATATCAAGACTTAAGTGAGCTTCTTGACTTGGTCAACAATGTCAAGCCTTGGCATTGCAAGACTTGACAAGTTGGGCCTTATCCAATTCGTCCAAGCCCAATAGAGTGGGGGTGACACGTGTCACCCTCCCATTCGTCCATAATGTTTTGTTTTCCGACATTTTCATAATTGGTCAAAATATCGGAAACCTCGTGGGCCCCACAAAAACGTAAAATTTCTCGGGTGGACCACATGTATCCAATTCTGTAAAAAAACTTACATAGTTCCGATAAATTCTAAACGTCTCAATAGAAAATTCGAGAACCAAATTCTCATTAACAAACACTTCTCTTTTCCGAGGTTCGGAAGATTTTTCTTAGAATTTACAACTCTTTCTTTCGTTCAAATTTATAAGTCTTGTGCTCTCACGTCTATTTTCGTAAACACATGTCCTGGAACTACGGGGTGTAACACTATCTCTCATCTCTTCACGCCTCACTCCCTCTCTGCCTGCCTCAACACCACCAGTAAGACACTGTCCATCTCCTCCTTTGGCAAACGTCGAAATATCCTCGAGTATGGTGGCTCCATTGAAGGATTCTTTTTCTTTTTATACATTTGTTCTCTTTTCATTTTCCCAGATCTGGTTTCTTCATCTTCTTCAGAAATCTATCCCTAAAGTATGGCCTTGGATGAAGATGAACTCAATATATAACAAGTGTAAATGGTTATACATATTATATTGTGATTATACATCAGTTATACACTAATACACAATGTATAGCAATGTACAGTCCGTCTATCTTGTCCACACTCACTTCTACGTTGCTCGGACTCTCTAAAAATGTTGTAGCACCCCAGTCGGATCCTCAAAATATGCACTATTTTGGAGGCTATGACACGCACCCGTCGGCATTTTTGAAGAGTCGTGGCAACATAGCTCAATTCACATTGATTATATACTGTAAAAGGATGAAATGGAGGTTTCTTAAAAACTATGGTTTTGGCGTTGTTGAAGGGCAGTGGGTTGGCTGTTTGGTCAAGTCTGGTCTAGGAATATTGAAAAATGAAGATGAGGATGAAAGGCCCACTGATTTTTGGATCTGTAAAACGGTGATCTTGTGAGTTTTTCGGAGAAGTGGTAACATGGTTGATGAATGAGAGAGAGGAAGAAGATGCAGCGGGTGGAGCATGATGGGGTTATGCCTGGAGAGCTTGTGGTGGTGGGCCACTTGGTGGAGTTGTGCTATATGAACTGATCTGGCTATAAAATTTAGTCCTATTTAGAGCAAACAAGGTTTATAGCTAGGCGGTGTTATTTGTATTTGTTCCCCTTTTTGTTTTGATGTTGGTGTAGAATGGAACATGTAAATGAAGCTGAATCGAGCTTACAAATTAGTTGGAAATACTTTTAGTTTTGATTCTGCCGTCTTTTGTACAATTTAAACAGCACAAGCTTTGTGCTGGCCTATATACAAAATTATCTTACCTTCTCCAAAAATACAAAAAACAAAAAAGAACATGATGTTAGCCATTGCATATGCTCCACTGAGATATGAACCTAGAAGTCTGCTATTCAAATGGTTATGGAGGTACTGCAAGGAAGGTTATGAAAGGACATAAGTAAGTTCTGGAAAGAATTCAAGTTGTTCACCAGACTGGAGGTGGGCAATGGAGCTAAAATAAAATTTTGGGTTGGAGATGAATGCCTGAAGGACAAATCCCTACTTTATTCAATTGCTCAACAAAAAAGAATGGTAATGTGTCAGATTTTCACTCAAATTCTGGTTGGCAGCTAGAGTTTAGAAGGAATTTAAATGATTGGGAGATAAAATATTTTTGCCAGTTGCTTCAACAAATAAAATCAGTTCATATTGATCATTGTAAAGTGGATCCTCTAATCTGGATAGCAAGCAAGAACAAAAAATAACTAAGCAGTCAGGTCAAGGGGAGGCTTTTTTGCCATGGAAGATGTTATGGAAGACTAAGGCTCCAATTAGGGTGTGTTTGGTATGAGGGAAAATGTTTTCCTAGAAAATGAGCGTTTAAGCAAAATACTATGGAGGTGGGATGGGGTAGAAAATAAAAAAAAAAGAAATTAAAAGGTTTTTTTTTAAAAAACATTTAGGGGGGGTGCATAGGGTGGTGGTAGTAGTTGGGGTTTGTGGGGTGGGAGGTTGGCGGTGGGTTAGGTGGTGGTGCGGTAGTTAGTTGAATGTGAGACTTGTTTTCTCTACTTCATTAGAAAAATTATTTTTCTCACTTTTAAGGAACTTGTTTCTTAAATTAAAATTTAAAAAAAAAAATTGACCAACCAAACACGCCCTTAAAGTAGCATGCTTTGGGTGGGTTGCTACAAAGGGCGGGGGCGGCGTGTTTAGCACAAAATAATTTGCAAAAAAAGGGGTTTGATACTATGTAATAGATGCTACTTGTGTCGAGAAGATCTAGAAACAGTGGAACACATGTTTATCCAGTGTAGAGTTGTTAGGAATTATTTCTAAATATTTGTGGTATTACATGGGTTATGCCGCAGAATGTGAGGTTTATTAGAAAGTTCGCAACAGGTTACTAGTAAAGAGAATTGTAAACGTGTAAATAGAGACACTATTATTCTCTACTCATAATTAGAATATTTTCATATATTGTGTAAATATAATTATGGTAAGATTAGGATTCATCTTTTGTATAGGCTTAGGATTCCTATTGTATAAGGGATGAACATTGTACTATATATATATATATTTTGATATTATTGAAAGACTCCCCAAGGGAGATTAATATCATCTAACATGATATCAAGAGCCTAAAATAAAAACCCTAGTTTGTTTTCTTGATATTACCGCTGCAGACCCCCCCCCCCTCCTCTCGGTTGCCACGGCGCCTCCCTCCTCCCTCCAAAATTTTTAGGTTTTTCTTATTCTTTCTTCTCTTCTCTACATGGATGATCAGGATTCTCCCACTGTTCTTGACGCTTCTACCTCCACAAATCCCACCACCAAGTCGTCACCCTCTTTTCATCCCGCCTTAATTGTTTCCAACATCAAGAACCATATCTTCATCCTTCTTGATCAAGAAAACAGTCAGTATTCTCCTTGGGTTGAACTGTTTCGCAATCATGCATGCCTCTACAACGTGCTTGATCATATTGATGACATTATTCCGCGCCCTCCGGAGGTTAATGATTCTACTTGGCGTCGTCTAAACGCCGGTGTCAAGCAATGAATATATGGTAGTATTTCTCAGGATCTACTTCTTACTATCATGAAATCTGACTCCACTGCCCGTGACTTGTGGAATCGTTTGGAGGAAATTTTTCAGGACAATAAGCACACTCGTGCTGTGTATTTAGAGGAGCAATTTAACAATACACGTCTTGAAAAATTTGCCAATGTGACTGAGTACTGCAAACAGTTAAAGCTCCTGACGCATCAACTTGCTGTTGTCGACTCACCTGTTACTGACACCAAATTGGTGTTACAGTTGATTGTTGGCCTCCCTAAAGGCGAATATGATACATTGGCCATCATGATTCAATAGGAAGATCCGTTACCCAGCTTTAACAAAGCTCGCTCGTAATTGTTGCTTGAAGAGACTCGACGTGCTAAGCAGGATGAGCACAGTCAGAAGGCGTTAGCTGTCGAAACACACCCTCAAGATCCAACGCCGCCAGAAAACTCTCAACCGCAGCAGGGACGCGGTGGAAAGGGTGGCAGGGGCCGCGGTAGAGGAGGTCGTGGTCGTGGTGCGGTCGCGACAATGTAACCAGCAGCAGCGGAACAACAGGCCCGCAGACCGCCTCAGCGGCCGCGCGCCCTAACAAGATGTCGCGTGGCGCCGCCGCCATTCCAAAGATCAAGAACCATTCCACCAGTTCTCTCACCACGGTGTTGGGCCTCCACTTCTAAGGCTAGTACCGCAAAGAAGTCCACTTCATGCACGGCCGAGTCCGGAGCCCTCTTCCAGCGACACTCATCGGTTAGGCGCCTGCCGCGCGATCTCAACATGCAACAACCTGAAAACAACTGGTATATGGACTCCGGAGCCACTTCTCACCTCACCAGGACTGCAGGTAATATTCCCAAACTGTTTGGTTTAAAGCATCCTCAATTTGTGATAGTTGGTAGTGGCCACCGCATTCCAGTAAAAGGTTTTGGTACATCATACACACCACCTCCTAATCCATTCCCACTTCAAAATACCCTATATGCTCTACATGTAATTAAGAATCTAATCTCTATCCGCAAATTCACTCGTAATAATTATGTCTCTATTGATTTTGACCCTTTTGGTTTCACTATAAAGGATCTTCATACGGGGACACCTCTTACGAGATGCAATAGCACGGGGATCTACATCCATTCTGTCACGACCCCGGGGCGCGGTGCCCTACCCGGGCACCCTGCCTGTATACATCGAGAATAGCGTGAACATACACAACATAAACACGTGTGTAAACAATAAACAAAGCTAGCAGATAAGGCCGCTTTCAATAATATAAACATAATAAAAAGTACAATCAGATAACTCGCCTTCTGACAACCACATATGTGAATACGACTGTAGGAATAACAACGGTGGCGGGGCTCGCCATACCCCGAATGTACATAAATCTACAACATCGTGGAAAGATCGTGTCACGACCCGACCGGGCTCGCGGTGCCCTACCCGGGCACCCCTTTCGTATACATCGAGAATAGCAATGAACATACACAACTTATAAAATGCTTAAACATTAAAATCAACAGCTAGCCGATAAGGCCACCTTCCGTAAAATATACATAATAAAACAGACATTTTTTTCTTTGCAACTCAATCCACAAATGTGACTACGCACTCTAAGAATAACAACTCTGGCGGGGCCCCGCCATACCCGAATGTACAACGACCGACAATACGAGGATAAGCCTCGGAATAAAGGAGCTTCTCAACGGTGAGCGGTGATCCTAAGAACGAGGATCAAGAACTCGCACTACCTGCGGCGTGAACGCACCCCGAAGAGGTCGACAACATGTACCAAATATGTGAAACTGAAAGTACTGTAATGAAATCATAAGTCTATAATAAAACTGGAGACAGGTATGATAACTCAATTAACAGTACACAGTGCCTTACTAACAATGAGAGTAACTAGGAGTATACGTACAACGTAAAAATAGGAAGCTCACGATCAAAGCAGAACCATCCGTCCGCAGTATCATTAAGCAATCCTACTCCTGGGACTATTTCACCCGCATAGGTCGTGCGGACCCGCATGAGGTATTCCTCGCATAGGCTGTATCCGCCCGCATGGGACTATTTCACCCGCATAAGCCCATAAGGACTCGCATGAGGTATTCCTCGCATCGTGGGTAGCAAGTCCACGGAAACAGGTGGTATAACTATCTTGGAGATTTACCCCTCAATTATACTCTTACCCTGAAGCAGGTGGTATAACTATCTTGGGGATTTACCCCTCAGATATACTCTTACCCTGAAGCAGGTGGTATAACTATCTTGGGGATTTACCCCTCAGATATACTCTTACCCTGGAGAAGGTGGTATAACTATCTTGGGGATTTACCCCTCAGATATACTCTTACCCTATCTCAACTGGCCATCATACATAACATAAGCCCTACCGGCTTATCATACATAACATAAGCACTACCGGCTTATCATACAATAAATAAGCAAGTTTAAGAAATCCCCCTAACTTCTTATTAGCCTTATTCATATACACTCTCATTTTAGTTTACTTAAGGCACTAACATGTCATTATAAATCCGGGAATTTAACCCAAAGTACTACGTACTTCTATTCTTTTAAATGACTCATTTTCATATAAAACTTCCAAGATACTAATAACCGTAGTATCAAGTCATAACTATATTTTGAGACAAGTCACAATGCCTTTTTAGAAAATACATTTTCGGGCTTCTAAATCAAGTGACTTCTTTCTTTTAAAACCTTAAGCAATTGATGACTTTAAATCAATTTGCCTTTTGTTATTTCAAGTCATTTAATATACTTAAATTACTTAGAGTAAACCACTCTTTTTAACTTTCTATAAAGCTATTATAACCAACTTCCCATAAAGTCGTTATACTAGCTTTATACATTAGCAACTTACATACTTCTTTATAACCAAGAGACCTAAACTTTTCAACAAAACGAGTATCAATAATACTTTCAACATACTTAAAGTCTCTTAACTTTTGAAACCCAAGATATCCTTAATATTTAAACAAGTGAGTTAACTCCCTAACTCAACCAACTTGGACATTCTTAAAATAAACCAAGGATATCAAATAGACTAGATTGTCAAAATCTTATACGTCTACCGTACTATACATTTACAACCTATTCATGCTCAAGAGATAAGAAAGTTCCACATACCTCTTCGGTTTAATCCACTTGCTAAGTCCAATTCGACGTACGTAGTATGTCAACCTATAATGACCATAGTACGTCTATTAATTTCTAGTTTCAAACGTAGAATATTCCAAGTGCAAAGCTACTAAATTCTACGGAAAATCGGACAGCACTTCCTTTGTTTCTACTCACTTTGCCACCTTTTTCAAGGCCGAATTCAATAACCAAACACGCCACATTTAAGGCTCAACAAAGTAGTTAACAATAGGGGATTACACGCTTAATCAAGACGTGTAAAATTCCGCCCCACAATAAATATCAAACTAATACAAACTACTAGTCCAATTCGGCCACATTGAGATGCAACAATACCAATTCTTATTCAATTTCCATTTCAATCCAAGTTGTTAGCATAACATGATATCAAGTCGCAATTGATTATAACTACTATAATCTTCAAGTAAGTAACATGCGACGATTCTAATTATCGACCAAATTGTATTTCAATTTCAAATGGCTTAACATGTCATTTTCGGATTTTAGCTTCCAAATTTCCATAACACTTATCAATCTTCATAACACATATCACATGATCATTTCTAACTTATAATAACATGGAATCTTCAATTACAAAAGTAAGACGAAGATTATACCTCATTTAGCCCAAAAATGATCCAAGATTACAAGTCGATCCTTAGCAACTTTAGCTCCTCTTTTTGAAATTCTTCTTCCCGCTAAAATCATCTCTACTAACCCCCTACAAGCTTGTCAACATATTTCCTTCTTGTTGCCTTTCCAAAAATCTCATTTAGGCCTAGGGTTTTAACCATTTGAGAGAGAAGAGAAGAGAAGATTTGGGTGAAGTCTTGCAAATGATTTAAATCTAGCAAGACATGTCTTATATAGCCTTTATCTTGTTCCACAAGTTGGGGGGACACTTGTCACCCACCCAGGGGTCCTTTACAACAAATATCTTCTATTTTTACCCCATTTCCGCAAAAAATCCCGCCCCGGCGCCGCGGCCCTGCAGCCGGCGCCGCGGCTCTGCAATTTCAGACAATTTCAGGCTTTCCGGCGCCGCGGCGCCTGACCCTGTCTGTTCTGTCAGCCGATCTTGTAACGTCCATAACTTTCTACTCCGATGTCCTATTGACGAGCGGTTTGTTGCGTTGGAAACTAGACTCAATAAACTTCATATTAGGCTTTCGAAACACCTAAAAACCCCAATTATACTAGGAGATATACTGCTTCCAAGTTGACTGAAAAACTGTCCAAAAAATATTCTGCCAATGTTTTTTTTTCTTTTTCCAACTTCGAATCTTATTTCCTTTCGTACGTTCTCATCTCATCCTCTTGGAAATTATGGGGTGTAACAGACTGTACCAAAAGATACAAGCCTCCGGAGAAATGGATCTTCTGACGTCTGATAAGTGATCCTAAGAATGAGGATCCACCACCTGTTTACCCCTACCTGCGGCATGAACGCAGCCCCCGAGGACGGGGGTCAGTACACAATATGTACTAAGTATGTAAAACTGGAAAATACTGTAATTACATCATAGTTTAAAACAAAGCCGGAGACATGTATGATAATCAAATTACAGTACACTGTGCCTTACTAACAATGAGAGTAAATAGTAGTATACTTACAATATAAAATAGGAAGCTCACGATCAAAGCGGGGCCACCCGCCCGCAGTATCATTAAGCAACCCTACTCCTGGGACTATTTCACCCGCATAGGTCGTGTGGACCCGCATGAGGTATTCCTCGCATGGGACTATTTCACCCGCATAAGCCCTTACGGACTCGCATGAGGTATTCCTCGCATAGGCGTGACTACCGCATGGGACTATTTCACCCGCATAAGCCCTTGCGGACTCGCATGAGGTATTCCTCGCATCGTGGGTAGCAAATCCACGGAATATGCAAATGCCACAAACCCGGGGAATGACCCCGTAATGAATAATATACCACTAGCACAAAACCGGCTATCATACAATATATAAGCAAGTTAAGAATCCCCTAACTTCTTATTATTCTTGTTCACATACACTCTCAATTTAGTTTACTTAAGGCACTAACATGTCTTTTTTAAAGATCCGGAAATTTAACCCAAAGTACTACATACTTCCACTCTTTTAAAAATGACTTTCTTTCATATAAAACTTCCAAGATACTATTAACCGTAGTATCAAGTCAAAATTTCTTTTCAAGACAAGTCACAATACCTTTAGAAATAAAGTTAGGTTTCTAAATCAAGTGACTCCTTTTCTTATAAAACCTTAGGCAATTGATGCCTTAAAATCAAATTGTCTTTTCATTACAATCAAGTCATTTTATCTTTCCATAAAGCAAATATAACCAACTTCCCATAAAGTCGTTATATTCACTTTATACATTAGCCAAATACAATTTCCTATCCAAGGGACTTATACGTTTAAAACGGAACAAGTATCACATACTTTAAAACTCTTCAAGTCCCTTAACTTTAATAAAACTTAAGACATCCTTTATACTTTCAAAGAAGCGAGTTAATCTCCTAACTCACCCGACTTGGCTATTCATAAAACTAGTAAAGGATAACAAGGTCTTGTACGTCTACCGTACTATATACGTGTAACTAGTCATGCTCAAAAGATAGGAAAAGTTCTACATACCTCTTCGGGCCAATCCACTTGCCAAGTACAATATCCCGCATGTTACACCCCGTAAATTCAAGAAGATAAGATAAGAACATACCAAGGAGTATAGGACTTGAAAGTGGAAAGATAAGTGGACAAACATGTGTTGGACGGATTTTGAGTTTACCTTGGAGTGTTGTACCCCAGTTGTTAAGAATTTCAAGGTGTTTTAAAAGCCTAGTGTGTAGTTCGTTAAATCTAGGTCCCAACGCAACAAACCACTCGTCGATAGGACACCGGGATCGAAAGTTATGGATGTTACAAGTTAGGTGCGCAGTCAGGCAAACAGCGATTTCGGTTCGAAGTGCAGCGCGCGGCCGAATCTGAGGCAGCGCGCGGTTGTCTTGGGAGTCGCGGGGTTGCAGCGCGGCCGGAATGCTGGAACTTTTCGGAAGTGGAAACACCGGCGCCGAGCGGAATTTTTCTCGAGAAAGGTGAAATCAGGGGATATTTTCGAAAAAGAGCCTATGGGAGGGTGACAAGTGTCCCTCCCATCCTTTTGACCAGAAAGTGGTCCTATTTTAGGGCCAAGTCTTGGAAGACTTGGCCATTCCATCTCAAAACCCTCCCAAGAAAAACCCTCTCCCTTCTCTCTAGTTTTTTTGAAGAAAACCTAGCTTAAGAGGAAACTGTTGGAGCGGCGGCAAGAAGGAAAAGTGTGGGTAAACTTGTAGGAAGCGCTGGTAGACGAGTTTGACGGAAAAGAAGAAAGAAAGGGGCTTTTGTGGGTTTCTCCAAAGGTAAAAGTTTCCCCTCCTCTTGGATTTGAGTTATACTTGTTATATTTTAGTAGTTTAGAATTGAGTCTGAGGCTGTTATATTTTAGTAGTTTAGAATTGAGCCTGAGGCTGTTATAGTTGAAAAGAGTTGGAAAGGGGTTTAGGATTGGTTTATGGTTGGCCAAGAATGGCATGGAAATTATTGGGTTATTTTGTATCATTGTGGGGCGGAATTTTACGCGTCCTGTAAAGGCGTGTAATCCCCTTTGTGGTTAGCTGAATTGTGTGCCTTAAATGTGGCGTTGGTTATTGAAATTCGGCCTTGAAAGAGGTGGCATAGTAAGTAAAAACAAAGGAAGTGATGTCCGACTTTCCGTAGAATGTAGGGACCTTGCACTTAGTTATTCTACGTTCGAAGCTAGAGATTGATAGACGTTTTATGACCCTTATAGGATTGAAGTACTACGGTAGCATATTCTACTTAAGGGGGGAAGTACCGTGGAGCATTTTGCTTATTGTCGACAATCGTCGCGAGGTATGTGATTCTTCCTATCCTCTTCAGCATGACTATTTGTGAAATATATAGTGCAGTAGATGCACGTGTGTTAAAGGAATTTGATTTCCCTTGTTGTGCCTTGACTTGATATGAAGTGTAAGGGTCTTGATTGTTTGAAAAAGTAGGAAAATCTTATTCGTTAGTAATAAGTACTCGGTGGTTAAAGAATAAGCCCTCTTGGTCTCATAAGGGCTTATAGTTGTAATTGGTTGGTTTAAAACATAAAGTGTTATAACGGCTTTATGGGAAGTTTGTTATAACCACCTTATGTAGGTAAAAGAATGGTTTGTTGATTTCAAAAGAAAAGAGACTTAAGAATTTAAAGTGTTTTGGTTTAAAAGAAAGGCATGATTTTGTCTTGACGTGTTTTTAAAAACATAAAGTGTTATAATAAGCTTTATGGGAAGTTAGTTATAACGACTTTATGGAAAATAAAGAAATGAATTCATTATTGGATTTAGATTGGTAACTTGATTTTTGGGGAAAAAAGAAGTAACTTGTTTTCAAATATTGAACTCCTTGTGATGGAAAAACATAAGTGGCTTGGTGATAAAAGGTAGGAGTACCTTGATCTTAAAGGGGTTAGTTACTTGGGGTTTGTTGGTATACTTGACGTGTGCTAAGAAGTGTTTAAAGTACCTTGAGTTGTGTGTAACTGCCTATGCTTGTTGTGATAGCCTTTGTTTGTGCAAGTGTTTGATTGTGTGCTACCGAGCCTCTCGATGGGGGCTGGCTATCTGGTTGATTGATGGACATACTGACACGCTGGGTAGCCCACGGGTATGTTTCCACTACATCGATCCTCTTGGACATACTGACACGCTGGGTAGCCCACGGGTATGCTTCCATTAGGAGTGTTATCTCGTTATTAGTTTGGACATACTGACACGTTGGGTAGCCCACGGGTATGCTTCCACAGTGAGTAGTATCTTGTAATGTGATTGGACATACTGACACGTTGGGTAGCCCACGGGTATGCTTCCACAGTGAGTATTGTTTTGTTAGTTGTTTGGACATACTGACACGTTGGGTAGCCCACGGGTATGCTTCCACAGGGATTGTTATCTTGTTATCTCCTTTGGGCATACCGACACGTTGGATGGTCCACGGGTATGAGCCCACTAGGACGGTTCCAGGGCCATGCTTATACCGAGGTGAGATGCCGGGGCATGTGGCCATTGTGCGGGTTAAATTCCCGGGTTGTATTTGAGTGATGATTTCACGGGCATGAGTCCCTATCTTGATATGACTGCTTATATGTTGTAGTCTTTGTAGTTTGGTTATCATACATGTCTCGCTTTATATAGACTATTATGATTTCATTTACGATATTTTCGATTCACATACTTGGTACTGTTATCGACCTCTCCCGGGGGCTGCGTTCATGCCGCAGGTTGAGGTACATAGCTTGCCGATCCGCACTCTTAGGATCGTTGTTCGATTCTCGGAAAGCTCCATATCTCCGGAAGCTTATACTGTGGTACGGTTCCCTGAAGTTGTAGTCTTTTGTTTATTCAGGGGCATGGCGGGGCCCTGTCCCGTCATTATGGTTTTAAAATTCTTAGAGGTCTGTAGCACTGTTGTGGGTAGAGTGTGTAAGGATGTAACTGTTCAAGTTTTCATTTATGTGCAAAAAGGTAACCGTTTGGGTTAGCCTGTTTTCTTATTTCACTGTTTTCTTTCATGAGTTTTTATTTCCGCTGGTTTTTCTCTGATGTTGTATCACTAGGGTGCCCGGGGTAAGGCACCAGTCACGGGCCCGGGTTCGGGTCGTGACACCGCCCGTAGTATGTCAACCTATAATATCCACAATAAGTCTATTAACGCCTTACTTCAACGTAGAATATTATAAGTGTAAAGTCTCTAAATTCTACGGAAAATCGGACAGCACCTCCTTTGTTTCTACTTACTTTGCCACCTTTTTCAAGGCCGAATACAATAACCAAACACGCCACATTTAAGGCCCAAATAATGCAATCAACAATAGGGGATTACACGCCTACTAGACGTGTAAAATTCCGCCCCACAATAGATATCAAACTAATACAACTACTAGTCCAATTTCGGCCATATTGAATACAACAATACCAATTCTTATCCAATTTCCATTTCAATCCAAATTGTTAGCATAACATGATATCAAGTCGCAATCGATTATACTACTATAATCTTCAAGTAAGTAACATGCGACGATTCTAGTAAACGACCAAATTGTAATCCAACTTCACATGGCTTACATTACATTTCGGATTTAAGGCTACAAGCAATCCATAATACTTATAAACTTCAACATATCAACTTCATGCTAGCAACATGTAAAGCTAACAACAACAATATATATATAATCTTGTAACACTATTAAGAGACAAGATTATACCTCAACGAATCTTAATCCAACTCCAAATCCGAAGTCGCTCCTTAGCAACTTAGAGCTGCTTCAAGACACTTCAATCCGCTATTTGAGACCCTTAGAACAATACCAACAAATTTCCTTCAAACTTCCAAACAAAACCTAGAAAAACAACTAGGTTTTCGCTTTGCGACTAACCCGAAAACTATCTTTTTCCGAGATTTTTCTATTGAGATATGCTTACAATACACTCAAGAACCTTGGTTTAAAGTGTGGAGCTTAATGGACAAGAAACAAATTTTTTTTCTTTTCAAAAGCCTTGAACCCGAGAGCAAAGATTGGAGTTCTTCAAATTTTTGTGAAAATTTTCTAAGTGTTGGACTTAGTCTTGCTACTAGTAGTATTATATAGTGCAATAGAGGGTCAAGATGCAACCAAATGGGTGGTTTGGATGAGCTCTTATTAAATATCAAGCCTAGTGGGTCCTTTGACTTAGTCAAGAATCTCAAGCTCACTACTTGCAAGACTTAGTCATCCAAGACTATGGTCAATGACCATTTTGGCCATGACATTTTCGTCCAAGGCAACAACAAGGGGGGGTGACACGTGTCGCCCTCCCATTCGTCACAATATTACGTTTTCCGACAATTTCATAATTCCGATAAATTTTTACAAGTCTCAAATCTTAACATTTGAAATTCTCACGTACGTTCTTAAAACATGTCCTGAAAATACGGGGTGTAACATTCTCCCCCCCTTAGAAACATTCGTCCCCGAATGTTCTTTCGGATTCAACTTATAATTAGCGACATAGTTTCCTTTCACAACCCCGACACACCAAAAATGTCACACATGGCCACATAATAGCATTTACACAAAACAAATGCTTCAATTAAAACTTGACAAGTAGGAGAAGATGAATTACCTGAAGGTATAGGGAATAAGTGAGGATACTTCCTCAACATGTCCTCCTCCGCTTCCCAAGTCATCTCCTCTCGGTTATCATTCCTCCACAAGACTTTGACGGAAGCCACATCCTTGGTCCGCAGTCGCCTGACCTGGCGATCGAGTATCGCTATGGGACTCTCTCACACGATAACCCTCTCACACTGGACCTCACTAGTAGGGAAAACTCTCGCTGGATCACCGATACACTTCCGCAACATAGAAACATGGAAGACCGGATGTACCGCCTCTAACTCTGATGGCAGATCCAACTCGTAGGCAACCTTGCCCACTCTACGGACGATCCGGGTAGGCCCAATGTACCTTGGGCCGAGTTTCCTTCATCGAATCTCATCACACCCTTCATGGGTGACACCTTCAAGAAGACCCAATCGTCTACCTGAAACTCCAAATGCCGACGTCGATTATCCGCATATCTAACAGTCTCTCCTGGATAAGCTTTACCTTATCCACAGCCTGCTGAACTAAGTCTGGGCCAACTAACTGCACCTCGCCCACGTCGAACCAACCAATCGGCGATCTACATTTCCGCCCATATAAAGCCTCGTATGGCGCCATTCAGATATCGGAATGGTAGCCGTTGTTATAGGCAAACTCCACAAGAGGCAAATGATCCTCCCATACCCTCAAATCAATCACGCAGCTCGCAAAGATATCCTCGTTGTCCGATAGTACGCTCGCCCGCCCGCCACCGAGGATGAAATGTCAGACCGAGACTCACTGTGTCCCTAAACCCTTCAAAAGACCTCCGGTTAGCCAGAATCGGGCTACCTATCGATATAATCGACACCGACACCGCAGCCTCACAATCTCTCCGATGTACACCGCATAGTCTCACCAAAACGCTGCCCCGATCGGGAAGGAAATGGGTTGATTTCGTCACCACAACAATAACCCAAATGGAGTCGCATTTCCTCCGAGTACGAGGTAACCTCAGAACAAAGTCCATGTTGATCACCTCCCACTTCCAAGTCGATCTCAATAGCTCGCAATAATCCACCGGGCCTCGTACTCGACCTTGACTGCCGCAATTAGGACATCAGGCAACAAAACTCGCCACGCCCTCTTCGTGCCATCCCACCAATACAAACATCCGAGGTCATGGTACATCTTAGTCGACCGGATGAATAGAATAACGAGCACCGCGCGCCTCCAAAATCACGACGGCCCCGCTACATCGGGAACACACAACCGCCTCAAATCTTAGCACTCGCCACGACCCGACTGGCCGCGATCGTACTCCTACCGGCACCGTCGATATACATCGAGAATAGCAATGAACATACATAACACATAACTTATAAAAAGGTAACATCGCTGCCACCGATAAGGCCGCCTTCCATAAAACATACTTAATCGTAAGTACAACTTATTCTTACAACCCAACCACAAACGTGACTACGCACTCTCAGAATAATAATCGTATGGCGGGGCGGGCCGCCATACCCCGAATGTACAAAGTCTATAACCTCGTGGAATCATACCAAAAGACAAAGCCTCCGAGAGATGGAGCTTTCCAAGAACCGAATCGTGATCCTAAGAGTGTGGATCGCCAGTTACGTAACTCGACTGCGCAGATGAACGCACTTTCAAGGAGGTCGCATAACAGTACCAAGTATGAAATCAAAAATATCAAATGAAATCATAATAGCATATGTAAAGCAGAAGATATGTATGATAGTCAAACTACAGTACACAACATATACGCAGCCATGTCAAGTCAGGGACTCACGCCCTCTAAGTCATCACTCAAATATAACCATAGGTCTCATGCCCATAATATCAATCGTGCCCGTGGAATTCCTTCCTCACTGCCGGCAGTATATGGTATGACAACACTAAGGAGTACACATGAATACTAGATCCCACTCAGATCATAAGAACTGCACGAGGCAAGACGAAGGCATAGCTACTGATCCACCTCGCATCCTCAATCGATCGGGCAAGTACGAAGCCGCCTACCGGATCCACCTGCATCAACAATACTAATTACACTACGAATCACGGCCGACGGCAAGTACGATAGCCTCTACCAGATCCACTGCCACATCACGATCGGGCAGTGTCACACTAAAATCGCGTGGATCGTGCCTTACCCCGCACCCTAGCGATACATACATCGTAGAAAATCAGCGGAACATAAAACATGAGTCATTAAACAAGAGATATAATAAATAAACAGCAACCAAAACAGCTTGCCTTCAAGATAAACATAAAACTCAACAGCTTTAATCCTTTTACAACCCCGCCTACAACAAGATTACTGCACTTAAGATTTACAACGACTATGACGGACAGGCCGCCATACCCCGAATGTACAAGAACCTACAACTCAGTGGAACACATACCAAAAGATAAGCCTCCGAGAAACGGAGCTTCCTAACGCGCCGAACGGTGATCCATGAGCGAGGATCCACGGCCGATGTACTTCTACCGCGCAGATGAACGCAGCTTCAAGGAGGTCGATAACAGTACCAAGTATGTGAATCGCATAATGTCAGTAAATGAAATCATAACGATTATTCAAAGGTGAGACATGTATGATAGCCAAACTACAAGACACCACATATAACGCTTATATCAAGTCGTGGTCTCACGCCACAACATCAATCATGCGTGGAATACCTTCTCATCACGGCAATGATGATATGATAACAACAAGACAAAGAATCCAAATGGAGCATACCTGCGCGCTACGCATCGTGTCGATGTCCAAAGGGAAACAATAAGACAACATTCCAAATGGACGATACCCGCGCGCTTACGATCGTGTCGGTATGTCCAAAGGGAAACAATAGACAAAGATTCCAAATGGACGATACCCGCGCGCCACGATCGCGGTCGATGTCCAAAAGGAAATCACAAGGCGATAATCAAATGGAAACATACCCGCGCGCCACGATCGTGTCGAGATATCCAAAGCGATTAACCACAAGACCTTAACCAAAATGAGGCATACCCGCGCGCCACGATCGTGTCGGATGTCCAAAGCGATTAACAACAATAATACTATCAACAGAACGCACTGCGGAATTTCTCCGCCACCGCCAAGACGCTCCAAGTAAGTTCTCAACTACCAACCGACCCTCTATCGAGAGACGCGGTAACACAGAAACACAACGCTTGTACAATAAAGGCTATCATCGCAAGCATAGGCAAGTTTCACAACAACAAGCATAGGCAAGTTTCACAACAACAAGCATAGGCAAGTTTCACACAACTCAAAGTACTTTCATTTTATGCCAAAGTCCGGGTTTTTAACCCCAAAGTACTACATACGTTAAGTTCTTTTAAAAGAGATCCATTACTTTTATAAAAGTCACCCGATACCCGTAGTATTAGAATGACCAACCCATCTTCCTTTTCAAAATCAAGTAACAACATTCTTTCCTAAGTTCCGTTTTGCCTAGTTTCAATTACTCAAGCTTCTCATTTTCAAATGGTTTCATAGTTCCCAAACTTAATCACTTGATTCCTTTTAGAACAATTGAGTAACATATGTCATATATGAGTAGTTTATTCTTGTTTATAACGATCTTATTACAAAGACCATGATCTAGAAAATGTAATATCATTTTGTCTCATCTTAGCTTCTATGCAGATGGAGGTTTCTACCGGTTTTAATACAACACATCATTATTCAATACATTTTCCTTTATTAACGCCGCAGTTGGTCCTGTCGATACACATTCCGATTCCCAAATCAAGAAACATTATCCCTTTAAAACCAAGTACTCATTACTCACGAATGAGGTTTCACACAACATCCACATTAAAACAAATAAGTTAAGTCTCTTATCTTATAAGATCAAGTCTCTTAACTTCTAACATCAAGAAACCATTTTCACTTACATAAGGTCGTTATAACTAACTTCCCATAAAGCTATTATAACACCCTATGTTTTAAACCAACCAAATCACTTAGCACATGTACGCCTACCGCACTACATAGTTCACAACAATCATGCTAGAAAAGATAGGAAGAGGTTCACATACCTCGCGACGATTTATCGACAATAAGCAAAATGCTCCAAGTACAACAACCATTCTAGCCCTTTCCACTCCTCGAGTAGAATACGCTACTATTAGTACTATCACCTAAAAAGCCCACAAATACTATTAACCTCAAAACACAAGGTTCCATTTCTACGTAAAATTCGCAAAGACTCTCCCCGCAACAGCGTAAATCTCCTCCTCTATCGAGGCGGCTACCTAGCCAACCGTGGGGTTTACACGCCTAACCTGACGTGTACAATTCTACTCGCAATACTACACAAGTTCATCGCACACAAATTCTATGTAAATACAGTCAGCTTCTTTTCTTTATTCTTCAGCTTAAGTCAAAAGACATTGCGCAAAGATTAAGCTTAGTTCTATATATAGTATACTTCAACTATATATTCAACCACATGTAAATTCCAATTACCAATAGAGGGACAAGATAATTACCTCGATAAGCCCATAATTATCCAAGTTAAATGTCGATCCTTAGCAACGTTTAGCTCCAACTCCGGGTGCTCCATCCCGCTCCAAACAACCCTTAGAAGTTCTAACCAACTTCTACCTAAATACTTCAATCAAACAATGAAGATTTCCTTAGGGTTTCGGTTTGAGACCAAAGGGACAAAAGGTAGTATTTCCGGGCTCTACGTATAGAGGTATCTTTGGAATACTACAAGGTACAAGGCTAAGGTATTTTGGGCATTATAACAATACTTGGAAGACAACTTCTACCATGGGTGGGTACCTCACGAAAACACTCCAAGATAGTGGGGTTTCTACCAAAGTGGTCTTGACAGGAGTGAGGGAACTCTCGGTTCAAGGCCTCACAAAGGTGGTGGGAGTTGGACGAGAGCCAACAAGAGGGAGGAGAGGCTTTCAAGACTTAGACAAAGTGAGGAGTGAATGAATAAGTCTTCACAAGGGAGGGGTATTTATAGCAAAGCCAAAGGCCAACCAATGGCCAAGATCTAGCCAAGTGCTACACAAGTGTAAGGCCAAGATCAAGCCAAGTGCACCCTAGACCCTACTCCTTAAAAACCTCACAAATATCTACACAAATATCTTGCCTAACCCTATCTCCCAATTGTCCCACGCCGCCCACCTTGCCCACCAATGAGAGGTGCAGTGCCGCCTCTCGTTGGTCCAAAATGTTCCGCCGCCTAAAATCCGCAAAAATACAAAACGACATAGCCGAATTTTCCTTCGCAGTTACGCAAAACGCTTCGTAAAAAAACGACTCCAACCGGTGTTGTGCACAAAGGTAAAATCGCCAAGGGTGCCACGGGGTGACACGTGTCGCTCGATTCGCCTGAATATTTCGTCTTCCAAAATATCCAAAATACCGAAATCTCAAAACAAAGCGCCCTACAAAATCAGAATTTCTCCCGTGGCCCCACGTGACCATTTCCAAAATAAAATCTCAAAATTCTAACATAATCTATGAAGTCCAAATACCAAACTGGGAATCCAATTCCCATTAACGAACCTTTTTCCTTCACAAAACCTAAACTTTTCCGTGGAAAATCACCTCTTTCTTCCTTTCCAATCTTTACGTATTCTCGCACGCACGCCCTCGCATACATACCGAACTACGGGTATAACATTCTCCTCCTTAGAAACATTCGTCGAATGTTCCTTCTCAAGACGGATATCAAGAAGCATTTTGCAACAAAATTGCCCACGCCACATCTCGCCACGAAATAACACACGCTTTCCTCCTTCCTTACTCGTGCCCTTCTCGAACACTTGAACTCTTCTAGTATACGCACCACACTTCGCCATCGTCAGCTTCCCAAACCTGGAGTCACCACCTCCAAACTTGGTCATCTTACTAGCCGTAATATCCCCTAAGGCCATTCGGCATTCACGAACGATTCGGTCGAACACATCCACAAACTCATACGATGGTCATACAAACTTGGGCCTAGCATCCTCGTGACCCTACCACCGGGCGGGACCACCTGAATCGACCCCACCCCAAACCGGTTACGGTTGACCCGCAAATGGTCCTCAACCCGACCCCAACCGCTAAACTCTTGTTCCCGATCCGAACAATCTTACTAATTCACATCACGAAAGCTACCACTTCCATCTCACACTACCCACGGACTCATCACACAGATAAATCCTACGATACTACTCACCCTTATAAAGGTCAAACATAAAACGAATCTTATACTCAAGACGACCTTACCTCTAAGGTCTCGAATGGAAATAGTCTAAGGTTCACACTTACCATGCCCCATACGTAACCTTCCAACTAACCATGTATTCTAACTCACACATATCACAATGCTATCCGCATAGCACACAATAATGAGATCATCATAACAAGCATACCAAAACTCTAGAGGGTTATGATATACACGCTACCGCTCCACTCTAATCATAGGCCCACTGCAGGCGCATAGTAGAAGGTGATGAACCACCACAAATCTCGGCGTCGAGTCGTAACATCCGCGCTTCCCTTTGGTCGGACAGTTCCTCGCAAAATGGCCCGCTGGCCGCATGCAAAACAAACTCCCAATCTAGCACGACACTCTCCAAAATGGAGTCTACCACAATGGTCACAACGAGGTGGGTGGCTTCACCGTTAACACCCTCGCTTCTCCAAAATCAACCTCGAGCCCGACCAGATCTCAAGACGGTGGAGGACCACTGCATCGCGGGGGTATATAACTAGCTCAGCCGAGGCGTCCGCCTCGAAAGTCACCAAAGGACCCCTGCCCCGCCCTCTTCTCGTTGATCCGTGTCATTCCTTCGACCCTCCGTGCCTCACATCCTAGTGCATGAGTCGCACGCGGCAATGTCCATGCCCTGAAGAGAAACACCCGCACAAGACTCACCATATAATCATCTAGCCCGTGACGTAGCGATGCACCCTATCCTCCATATCTGCAACTAGCGCAGTACATATCGAGCCAAAGAATCGAACTCGACATTGTACTCCCGACGCGCCTCTGCCTCAAGAATAAAAATCTGTTTACCGCCCTCCTCATCCGCGAGGCAAGAAGTGCGTGAGGAAAGCCCCAAAACTCATCCCATACCGCTGGAGGTGCATGCTCTCCCGAAAGCTCCCATGAATCAAACCAATCGATCGCGGTATCACGCACCGATGCGAACCAAAGGTCAGACTCGTCTCTCAAGCCTTGATCACCCGTGATGATCCGTCAGAATCGCCGGATGAACTCCTCGCGATCATCCTCGTGCCTCACCAGTAAAACTCGCGGCTACAACTCGTAAAGTCCCGTAGCCTCAAACTATTCGCCGGGGTGAACCATGGTGCTCGAATGGAACTATCGTGATCCAAATTTATCTCATATCCGCCACGACCGCCAATAATCGCCATCTCTCGTGACCCATCTCCCGCCTGCATCGGTGGACCGAGGCTCGTATCAGAGTCTCGGCAGCCATCGCCGCGCTTTAAACTCGGCTGGTGCCGGGCGGCGCAAACTCGCCGGAAGCACTGCCTGTCATCGACGCTCGCGCTTCGAACTCCTCTCAGATCTCACTAGCGCCTCCTACGCTTTGCCCTTCTGGGCCTCGCTTTTGCGCGAGGCATAATCGTAAAACGAGATACGCCGAGGGGTCCAACTCACAACACCTCTAAGGCACGATCTCGTAATGAGAAGAAATGGAAACTAATCCTAAATGTCTTATAGCCTCGACATAGATGTGGCACAACACACCGATAATCAAGACTTACTAGACACGGTTCAGTAGACACTTTCCGAGGATTAATCGCTCGATACCACTATGTCACACCCGAAAATCGGGCGTGGATCGTGCCTTACCCCGCACCCTAGCGATACATACATCGAGAAAATCACGAACATAAAACATGAGTCATTAAACAAGAGATATAATAAATAAACAAAGCAACCAAAATAGCTTGCTTTCAAGATAAACATAAAACTCGAATGCTTTAACTTTTACAACCCCGCCACAACAAGATTACATGCACTTAAGATTTACAACGACTATGACGGACAGGGCCCCGCCATACCCCGAATGTACAAGAACCTACAACTCAGGAACACATACCAAAAGATAAGCCTCCGAGAAACGGAGCTTCCTAACGCTACCGAACGGTGATCCATGAGCGAGGATCCACGATCGATGACTTCTACCGCGCAGATTTAACGCACTTCCGGGCGAGGTCGATAACAGTACCAAGTATGTGAAATCGCATAATGTCAGAATGAAATCATAACATTTATTCAAAGCGGGAGACATGTATGATAGCCAAACTACAAAGACACCACATATAATGCTTATATCAAGTCGTGGTCTCACGCCACAACATCAATCATGCGTGGAATACCTTCCTCATCACGGCAAATGATGATATGATAACAACAAGACAAAGAATCCAAATGGAGCATACCCGCGCGCTACGATCGTGTCGGATGTCCAAAGGGAAACAATAAGACAACATTCCAAATGGACGATACCCGCAGCGCCACGATCGCGGTCGCATGTCCAAAGGGAAACAATAGACAAAGATTCCAAATGGACGATACCCGCGCGCTACGCATCGTGTCCGATGTCCAAAAGGAAATCACAAGCGCGATAATCAAAATGGAAACATACCCGCAGCGCCACGATCGCGTCAAGATATCCAAAGCGATTAACCACAAGACCTTAACCAAAATGGAGGCATACCCGCGCGCCACGATCGTGTCGATGTCCAAAGCGATTAACAACAATAATACTATCAGAACGCATCTGCGGAATTTCTCCACACCGCCGACGCCCAAGTAAGTTCTCAACTACCAACCGACCTATCGAGACGCCAGAACACGTAAAACACAACGCTTGTACAATAAAGGCTATCATCGCAAGCATAGGCAAGTTTCACAACAACAAGCATAGGCAAGTTTCACAACAACAAGCATAGGCAAGTTTCACACAACTCAAAGTACTTTCATTTTATGCCAAAGTCCGGGTTTTTAACCCCAAAGTACTACATACGTTAAGTTCTTTTAAAAGAGATCCATTACTTTTATAAAAGTCACCCGATACCCGTAGTATTAGAATGACCAACCCATCTTCCTTTTCAAAATCAAGTAACAACATTCTTTTCCTAAGTTCCAGCTTTGCCTAGTTTCAATTACTCAAGCTTCTCATTTTCAAATGGTTTCATAGTTCCCAAACTTAATCACTGATTCCTTTTAGAACAATTGAGTAACATATGTCATATATGTGAGTAGTTTATTCTTGTTTATAACGATCTTATTACAAAGACCATGATCTAGAAAATGTAATATCATTTTGTCTCATCTTAGCTTCTATGCAGATGAGGTTTCTACCGGTTTTAATACAACACATCATTATTCAATACATTTTCCTTTATTAACGCCGCAGTTGGTCCTGTCGATACACATTCCGATTCCCAAATCAAGAAACATTATCCCTTTAAAACCAAGTACTCATTACTCACGAATGAGGTTTCACACAACATCCACATTAAAACAAATAAGTTAAGTCTCTTATCTTATAAGATCAAGTCTCTTAACTTCTAACATCAAGAAACCATTTTCACTTACATAAGGTCGTTATAACTAACTTCCCATAAAGCTATTATAACACCCTATGTTTTAAACCAACCAAATCACTTAGCACATGTACGCTCACCGCACTACATAGTTCACAACAATCATGCTAGAAAAGATAGGAAGAGGTTCACATACCTCGCGACGATTTATCGACAATAAGCAAAATGCTCCAAGTACTACAACCTTGCTAGCCCTTTCCACTCCTCGAGTAATACGCTACTCTAGTACTTTCACCTAAAAAGGCCACAACTTCTATTAACCTCAAAACACAAGGTTCCATTTCTCTACGTAAAATTCAAAGACCTCCCCGCAACAAACAGAAATCTCCTCCTCTATCGAGGCCGCTACCTAGCCAACTGTGGGGTTTACACGCCTAACCTGACGTGTACAATTCTACTCAAGAATACTACACAAGTCTCATCGCAATACACTATGTAAATACTGTCGATTCTTTTCTTTATTCTTCAGCTTAAGTCAAAAGAAATTGCGCAAAGATTAAGCTTAGTTCTATATATAGTATACTTCAACTATATATTCAACAACATGTAAAATTCCAATTACCAATAGAGGACAAGATAATTACCTCGATAAGCCCATAATTATCCAAGTTAAATGTCGATCCTTAGCAACGCTTAGCTCCAACTCCGGTGCTCCATCCCGCTCCAAACAACCCTTAGAAGTTCTAACTAACTTCTACCTAAATACTTCAATCAAACAACGAAGATTTCCTTAGGGTTTCGGTTTGAGACCAAAGGGACAAAAGGTAGTATTTCCTGCCTCTACGATAGAGGTATCTTTGGAATACTACAAGGTACAAGGCTAAGGTATTTTGGGCATTATAACAATACTTGGAAGACAACTTCTACCAGGGAGTGGTACCTCACGAAACACTCCAAGATAGTGGGGTTTCTACCAAAGGGCCTTGACAAGGAGTGGGAACTCTCGGTTCAAGGCCTCACAAAGTGGGGGGAGTTGGACGAGAGCCAACAAGAGGAGGAGAGGCTTTCAAGACTTAGACAAAGTGAGGAGTGAATGAATAAGTCTTCACAAGGGAGTGGTATTTATAGCAAAGCCAAAGGCCAACCAACGGCCAAGATCTAGCCAAGTGCTACAAGTTGTAAGGCCAAAATCAAGCCAAGTGCACCCTAGACCCTACTCCTTAAAACCTCACAAATATCTACACAAATATCTTGCCCAACCCTATCTCCCAATCGTCCCACGTACGCCCACCTTGCCCACCAATGAGAGGTGCAAGTGCGCCGCCTCTCGTTGGTCCAAAATGTTCGCCGCTCGGAAAAATCCGCAAAAATACAAAGCGACATAGCCGGAATTTTCCTTCGCAGCTACGCAAAACGCTTCGTCGAAAAACGACTCCAACCGGTGTTGTGCACAAAGGTAAAATCGCTGGGTGCCATGGGGTGACACGTGTCGCCCCGATTCGCCGTAATATTTCGTCTTCCAAAATATCCAAAATACCGGAAATCTCAAAACAAAGCGGCCCCACAAAATCAGTAAATTTCTCCGTGGGCCCCACGTGACCATTTCCAAAATAAAATCTCAAAATTCTAACATAATCTATGAAGTCCAAATACCAAACTGGGAATCCAATTCCCATTAACGAACCTTTTTCCTTCACAAAACCGGAAACTTTTCCGTGGAAAAATCACCTCTTTCTTCCTTTCCAATCTTTCTGTCAGATTCTCGCACGTGACGCCCTCGCATACATACCGAACTACGGGTATAATGTAAGCACGCAGCTAACCACCGATCCACCTGCATCACACACTTCGCCTCTAACCCCGACCGGCAAGTACGAAAGCCAACTACCGATCCACCGCATCACGCCTCCGACCGGCAAGTACGAGGGCTAACTACTAGATCCACCGCATCGTGAGACCTCATGGAGAGCTAATCCATGGAATAATATCACAACAGGAAACGAACCTCATCATGGCCGCATACCCGTGGAATCCTCCATCACCGATGACGCCCAAATAGACTCATAACTACATGCTTTAATTCGAATTGCAATACCATGTCCTTACATAAACCAAAACAATTACCATGCCTTCCTTTCACATAAACCAAGACAATCCTTTTTAAGCAAGCCAACGATTTATCACGCACACATAGAATAATTCTCAATTAAATAAGCCAAAGTACTATCAAGGCACAAATAGAATAATTCTCAATTAAACAAGCCAAAGTACTATCAAGGCGTGTCTATTTTTCAAAGTAAGCTACTACACCTTTAGAAAACTCATTTCAAAGCTTGAAACCAAGTAACTTCAATTTTTCACAATCTAGGCAACTTATGCTCATAAATCGAATTAGACAACCTTCTTAACCTTCCATAAAGTTATTATAACCAACTTCCCATAAAGCCGTTATACTAACTTTATGCTTTAGAAATTAAGACATTCTTATCCTTTTATAAGGCCGTTATAACTAACTTCCCATAAAGCCGTTATAACTCCTTATAAACCATTTCGTTTCAGACTAATCAAGAGACTTATACTTCAAACAAATTTACACAATTTCCAAAAATACTTCAAGCCTCTTATCTTTTTAGAATAATTCAATACTCAATACTTTCACACCAAGTACTCTATACTTCTTTATGTCAAGAAATCCTTGTCTACCTTATTTAAGATAAACCACTCCTCAAGAACAAACGGGTTAACTTCTTAACCCAACCACTTAGACATTTTCTTAAAACAAGTCAAGTATAACAAAAGGATTTACTTCATTTAAAACACGTACGTCTATCGTACTATATAGTTATAACTACTCATGCTCAAGAGGTAAGAAAGTTTCCACATACCTCTTCGATCAATCCATTTGCTAAGCTCAAACTACCGCAAGTAATATGCCAACCTATAATAACCATGATACGTTTATTAACCTCTAATTTTAATGTAGAAATAATCTAAGTTCAAAGTCACTAAATTCTATGGAAAATTGGGCAGCATTTCCTTTGTTTCTACATACTTTGCCACCTTTCTCAAGGCCGAATTTATCATCCAAACGCCACATTTAAGGCTCAACAATCCAACATTTCAAAGGGGATTACACACCTAAACTTGGGTGTGTAAAATTCTGCCCCATAAGGTACAACAATTCTCTTAACAATTCTAAGGTAGTTTTTAGGCTACAACATGCTCATAATATCTTCTTAACCAATTCTTTCATATCCAAACCACATTCCTTGCATGCAATGACTCTAAGAGCATTATTTACTACCACAAGTTCTTTCTTCTTAACATGCAACACTAGAAACTAATTCTAAAGGAAGGAATGTTACCTTAAAGTTTTAGCCAAACTTATTCCAAATATTTTGCTAGCTTCCTTGCCAAGAACACCACCACAACAACACCAACAAGCTAGCCACAAGCTTCCTTCTTGTTCTTAACTTTTCAGATTTTTCTTAGGCTTTGAATTTCCTTTGGAAATGTAGAGAGAAGGAGGAGCTAATTTAGAGAGAGGGAGAGATTTGAAAGATGACCAAGTCTTCAAGACTTGGTCAATATAAGGCATGCAAGAAAAATCAGATGTGGGGACACTTGTCACCTCCCATGGCCTTTTAAAAGAGAAATCGACTTTCCTAAGTTTTTCCGCCCAAAATCTCGCCTCGGGCGCGCTGAAACCACCGCAGCCTTCTTCAACTTCAGCGCCGCTTCGCTGTCTCAGCCATGGCGCTGCAACTTCAGCGACCTCGCATTTCCGCGCCATGCCTCGCATCCGCGCCGCCTCGCGTTTTGCTCAAAACGCATTTATGTCTGTCACAGACCGAACTTGTAACTATCATAACTTTCTACTCCGACGCCCTATCGATTTAACGGTTGGTTGCGTTGAATCTAGACTCAACGAACTACGCCCGGGCCTTTGAAACACTTAGAACTCTCAATGTACCGAGTCATAACCCGCCTCAAAGTTGACTAAAACCCATCCGAACAATCCACAACCTATCTTTTGAAAATTTTAAGTCTTACTCCTTTCGTGACGCCTCATGCGCATGACCTGAACTACGGGGTGTAACATTCTCCCCCCCTTAGAAACATTCGTCTCCGAATGTTCTTTTGGAGCCAATCTACTATTCCTCGGTACATCCTCGTACTATATACTAATGGAACTTCATTATGCCACCTATGACCCTAAGATATTGTCACACCCCGAAAATCGGGCCCGTGACTGGTGCCTTACCCCGGGCACCCTAGTGATACATACATCAGAGAAAATCAGCGGAACATAAAACATGAGTCATTAAACAAGAGATATAATAAAAACAAAGCAACCAAAACAGCTTGCCTTCAGATATACATAAAACTCGAATAGTTTAATCCTTTTACAACCTCCCATAACAAGATTACTGCACTCTAAGATATATTAACAACTATGACGGACAGGGCTCGCCATACCCCTGAATGTACAAGAACCTACAACTCAGGGAAACATACCAAAGATAAGCCTCCGAAGGAACGGAGCTTTCCGACACGCTGAAATGAGATCCTAAGAGCGGGGATCCACGACCGATGTACCTACCGCTGCAGATGAACGCACTTCAAGGAGGTCAAGATAACAGTACCAAGTATGTGAAATCACAACATCAGAAATGAAATCATAATAGCCTAAAAAGTAGGAGAGACATGTATGATAACCAAAATACAAGACGCAACATAAAGTTAGCCAAGTCGTGACTCACGCCTCAAAGTCTCCACTAAATATAACTATGGGTCTCACGCCCACAACATCCATCATGTTCGCATCATGGCGCATGCCCTGAATCGTGACGGTAGACATGTCCATGATGCAACACACACAAGGCCGCATGGCCACATGCCCCGGAATCAGACGGTGTAGACATGCCCATGTAACCTCAATAACAATATCTTGGGTGGTCAACCCCGCACGGCCACATGCCCCGGAATCAGACGGCAGTAGACACGCCCATGTTGCGATAACCATATATCGGTAATCAACCCGCCGCGTGGCCGCATGCCGAACATCAGACGGTAGACACGTCCATGTGACATCAAAAACAAGACAGTAATAAAAATGGAAACATACCCGTGGAATTCTCCATAACTGCCAGCACGTCCAAGTAACTTCTCAATAATTCAACCGCCTCTATCGAGACGCCAGAATACGTAAATACCACACTTGCACAACAAAGGCTATCATCACAAGCATAGGCAAGTTTCACAACAACAAGCATAGGCAAGTTTCACAACAACAAGCATAGGCAAGTTTCACAACAACAAGCATAGGCAAGTTTCACAACAACAAGCATAGGCAAGTTTCACACAACTCAAAGTACTTTCATTTTATGCCAAAGTCCGGGTTTTTAACCCCAAAGTACTACATACGTTAAGTTCTTTTAAAAGAGATCCATTACCTTTATAAAAGTCACCCGATACCCGTCGTATTAGAATGACCAACCCACATTCCTTTTCAAAATCAAGTAACAACATTCTTTCCTAAGTTCGGTTTGCCTAGTTTCAATTACTCAAGCTTCTCATTTTCAAATGGTTTCATAGTTCCCAAACTTAATCACTTGATTCCTTTTTAGAACAATTGAGTAATACATGTCTCACGTGAGAGTAGGTTATTCTTGTTTACAACATTCTTATTACAGCAGTCATGATCTAGAAAATGTAATATCATTTTGTCTCATCTTAGTTTCTATGCAGATGGAGGTTTCTACTGGTTTTAATACGATACATCATTATTCAATACATTTTCCTTTATTAACGCCGCAGTTGGTGCTGCCGATACACATTCCGATTTCCAAATCAAGAAACATTATCCCTTTAAATAAAACCAAGTACTCATTACTCACGAATGAGGTTTCACACAAACATCCACTTTAAAACAAATAAGTTAAGTCTCTTATCTTATAAGATCAAGTCTCTTAACTTCTAACATCAGTAAACCATTTTCTTTACCTCTCTTAAGACATTATACCTAACTCCCATAAAGCTAGTATAACTCTTTTAAAACCTTTAAAACTAAGTGTTACTCTCCTTCAAAACGATTTATAAATCTTTTGAAATACATCAAGTTACGTATTATAACGCAAGCCGATTATAAATCAAATCAGTTATCTTTAAAAGCCACAACCCATTTTCTTACCTACATAAAGCTGTTATAACCAACTTCCCATAAAGCCGTTATAACCCTTTATGTTTTACAACAATCAAATACAATTAACACATGTACGTCTACCGTACTACATAGTTCACACATATCATGCTAGAAGAGATAGGAAGAGGTTCACATACCTCGCGACGATTATCGACAATAAGCAAAAAGCTCCAAGTACTACAACCTTGCTAGCCCTTTCCACTCCTCGAGTAGAATACGCTACTCTTAGTACTTTCACCTATAAAGGCCACAAACGTCTATTAAATCTTAAACACAAGTTCCCATCTTCCTACAGAAAATTAGAAGACCTCCCCGCCACAACAGTAAATCTCCTCTCTCTATCGAGGCCGACTACCAAGCCAACTGTGGGGGGTTTATACGCCTAACCTGACGTGTACAATTCTACTCAAGAATACTACACAAGTCATCGCAATACACCCTATGTAATTCTGATTCGATTCTTTATTCTTGAGCTTAAGTCAAAAGACATTGCCACAATACTACGTTGATTCTATATATAGTATACTTCAACTATATATTCTAACATGTAATTTCCAATTACAATAGAAGACGATAGTGTTTACCTCGATAAGCCCAAAATTATCCAAGTATAAAGTCGATCCCGAGCAACGCTTAGCTCCTACTCCGGCGCTCAAACAACCCTTAGAAGTTCTAACCAACTTCTACTTACAACTTCAACAACGGGTGAAGATTTCCTTAGGGTTTCGTTTTTGTGGCTAAAGGAAGTATAATCGTATTTTCCGGCTTTTGTATAAGTGTAACCTTTGGAATAATAAAAGGTATTTGGTCCAAGGTATTTGTACATTATAACAATACTAGAGAGTATTTCTATACCACAACAAGGGGTATTATACGAAAACAACTAGGCAGTGGGTACCCCACGCCAAGGCACCACAGGGAGGGGTGGCCTCGCCAAAGCTCCACAAAGGGGGAGGAGGGCTTTGGACGAATCACAAGCAAGAGGGAGAGGGAGGGTTTTCAAGACTTGGAAGTTTTGGAATGGATGAAGTCTTCACACTTGTGGGGTATTTATAGCAAAACCAAAGGCCAACCAAGGGCCAAGATCCTTCCAAGTGTATAGCAAGTGTAAGGACAAGATTAAGCCAAGTGCACCCTAAACCCTACTCCACAAAACACTCCACAAAACAAGCCACAAAGCAAGGCACAAATCAAGGGGCAATCGGCCAAGGCCAACCAACCTTGACCGCCCCCTCCAAACCGTCCAATGAGGGTGACAAGTGTCACCCTCCCGTTGGTCCAAAAATGTTTCGTCTCTCGGAAAAATCCGCAAAAAATATAAATGACATAGCCGGAATTTTTCCAACGTAAGCTGTGGAAACGTTTCGTCTAAAAACGACTCAAAACGCACTTGTGGCCAAAATGAATTCGCCAAGCCTAATGAAGTTCGAAAATTTCACGACGCCCCCACGTACATACTCTGGAAATACGGGGTATAACATTCTCCCCTCCTTAGAAATATTCGTCCCGAATGTTCCTTCTAAGTCTCAAAACAAACGTGCGCCAGTATAGTCTTCACTACTATACTTACGAGAATCAAACATGCCACACCTGGCCACAAAATAACATGCGCGCAAAACCCAAATCCACGCCAACGAGGAACCACCTCGGTTAGCACAAAAGTCCCCACCAAGGTCTAAAATATACTCCCTTCGCACCTACATTTCGCAAAAGAAACGATCACACACGTTCACTTCTCCCCTACCTCGTCGTACCCTTCTCGAACACTCGAGCTCTTTCTAGTATCCGTACCACACTTCCACAACGTTTGTTTCCAACCCTTGGAGTTACTACCTCCAAACTTGGTCATCTTACTACCCTCGATTTCCTCTAAGGCCATTCTCGCCTTCACGAACCGATTCAGTCGAACATATCTATGAACTCATACGATGGTCATCTAAACTGGGCCTAGCACCTCGTGACCACGCCACCGGCGACCACCGAGCTGACCTTCCTCGAACGGACGCGGGTTGGCCCGCAACATGGCCCCAACCCGACCCATCAGTAGCGCCAACTCCCGCCTCGACACGGAACACGTCGGAAGCTACCACTTCCATCTCACACTAACCAGATTTTTAAATCACACTATAGCACAAAGCTATCCGAACATAACACTTAACACATCATTAACATCAATACATACAAGTATCTACGAGGTTAAGGATATACGAAACTAGGCGGTTCAAGACCGCTAAAGCGGAACTTCCACCGCGACCTACCGTGGCCGCTCGCTCTCACAGTCTGTGCTATCCTACCAGCGCTACCACAGTCGGACGTCTCGTCATATGGCCTGTTGGCGCAAGAATAACAAGCTCCTTGGTACTACAACACTCCCGAAATGCGGTCTACCACATCGACCACCGAGGTAGGGGTGATGCGTCGCCAACACCCTACTCCCGAACATCGAAACACAGGAGCCACGACTGCTCTGAATATCCCGGTCCCGAAGGCTGCGGAGGACCACTGCAATGGCGGAGGTACATAACTAGTCTGGCTTGGCGGTCCGCCTCGAAAGTCGCCAAAATATCCGCCGTCTTGGCCTTAACCTGGCCAGTCTACCGTCGATCTGCGCTCGCCGCACCCAGTGCATGAGCACGAATGCGGGCAATGTCCATGCCCGGTGAAGAAACACCGCACAAGACTCGGCCATATAATCATCTAGCGGTGGCGTAGCGATGCACCTATCCTCCATATCTGCAAGCGCGAGGACATATCGAGCCAAAGAATCGAACTTCGACATTGTACTCCGACGGTGCGCCTCTGCTCTCAAGAACAAAAATTTGTCGGCCCGTGCCCTCCTCAATGCGGAGGCAAGAAGTGCGTGAAAAAGCCCGAAAACTCATCCCATCTGCTGGAGGCATGCTCTCCGGGAAAGCTCCGCGAATCAAACCAATCGATGCGGTATCACGCGGCCGCGAACCGGCGTCACAGACTCGGTCTCAAGCCTTGATCACCCGTGATCTCAGAATCGACGGATGAACTCCTGCGGATCATCCTCGTGCCTCGACCCATAAAACTCGGCGGCTCTGACTCGAGAAAGTCCGTAGCCTCAAACTATTCGCTTCGGGTGCACCACGGTCTTTGGGCCGGCTGCCGCGTCCGGCTGTCTCATATCGGCCACACCTCGCCAATAATCGGGCCATCTCGCGTGACCCGTCTCCCGCTCGGTGTGGATGGAGGCTCGGTATTAGTCTCATCACCACGGTGCGGCTCTAAACCTGCTTGGTCTTTGGCGTCGCGAAACTCGCCGTCGGGCTTAATCTCAGTCTTGGCCAGGGCTGCGCCTCGTACTCCTCTGTATCCCACTAGCGACTCCTCTTGCCTTGCCTCGGGCTTTGGTGCACTTGCGGAGGCATAGCGGTAAAATGAAACACATCGGAGGGTCCAACTTACTCGGCTCTAAGGCACGATCTTAGAATGAGAAGAATAGAAACCAATCCTACATGTCCTATAGCCTCACGATTATAGATGTGGTGCAACACACCGATAATCAAGACTTACTAGACACGGTGCGTAGACACTTTCAGAGGACTAATCGCTCTGATACCACTATGTCACACCAAATCGGGCGTGATCGTGCCTTACCGGGCACCCTAGTGATACATACATCGAGAAAATCAGCGGAACATAAAACATGAGTCATTAAACAAGAGATATAATAAATAAACAGGCAACCAAAGCAGTTGCCTTGGTGATATACATAAAACCCGAATAGTTTAATCCTTTTACAACCGCCGCCATGCATTACTCTGACCTAAGATATACAACTATGACGGACAGGGGCCACGCCATACCCCGAATGTACAAGAACCTACAACTCAGTGGAAACATACAAAGATAAGCCTCAGGAACGGAGCTTTCGACACGCTGAAATGAGATCCTAAGCGGGGATCCACGGCCGATGTACCTCTACTGCGGCATGAATGCAGCCCCAAGAGGTCGAGACAGTACCAAGTATGTGAAATCAAATATTGTAAATGAAATCATAATAGCCTAAAAAGCGAGACATGTATGATAACCAAAATACTGACGCAACATAAGCGATCAGTCGGGGACTCACGCCTCAAAGTCTCCACTCAAATATAACTATGGGTCTCGCGCCACAACATCCATCATGTTCGCATCATGGCGCGTGCCGGAATCTGCATCGGTGTAGACATGTCCATGATGCAACAATAATAACAAGGCGTGGCCACATGCCCTGGAATCTTGCGACGGTGTAGACATGCCCATGTAACCTCAATAACAATATCTTGGGTGGTCAACCACGCCGCAGCCACATGCCGGAATCGTGCATCGGTGTAGACACGCCCATGTTGCGATAATAACCATATCGGGTAATCAACGACCGCGTGGCCGCATGCCCCGAATCTTGCGACGGTGTAGACACGTCCATGTGACATCAACAACAAGGCGATAATCAAAATGGAAACATACGTGGAATTCTCCATCACCGCCAAAGACGTCGAGTAAGTTCTCAACAAGTCAACCGCCTCTATCGAGACGCGGTAACGTAAATACCACACTTGCACAACAAAGGCTATCATCACAAGCATAGGCAAGTTTCACAACAACAAGCATAGGCAAGTTTCACAACAACAAGCATAGGCAAGTTTCACAACAACAAGCATAGGCAAGTTTCACACAACTCAAAGTAATTTCATTTTATGCCAAAGTCGGGTTTTAACCCCAAAGTACTACATCGTTAAGTTCTTTTAAAGAGATCCATTACCTTTATAAAGTCACCCGATACGTAGTATTAGAATGACCAACCCACATTCCTTTTCAAAATCAAGTAACAACATTCTTTCCTAAGTTCGGTTTGCCTAGTTTCATTACTCAAGCTTCTCATTTTCAAATGGTTTCATAGTTCCCAAACTTAATCACTTGATTCCTTTTTAGAACAATTGAGTAATAGATGTCTCACGTGAGTAGGTTATTCTTGTTTACAACATTCTTATTACTGACCATGATCTAGAAAATGTAATATCATTTTGTCATCTTAGTTTCTATGCGGATGGAGGTTTCTACTGGTTTTAATACGATACATCATTATTCAATACATTTTCCTTTATTAACTTTGCGGTGGTGCAGCCGATACATTACGATTTCAAATCAGTAAAACATTATCCCTTTAAATAAAACCAAGTACTCATTACTCACGAATGAGGTTTCACACAAACATCCACTTTAAAACAAATAAGTTAAGTCTCTTATCTTATAAGATCAAGTCTCTTAACTTCTAACATCAGTAAACCATTTTCTTTACCTCTCTTAAGACATTATACCTAACTCCCATAAAGCTAGTATAACTCTTTTTAAAACCTTTAAAACTAAGTGTTACTCTCCTCAAAACGATTTATAAATCTTTTGAAATACATCAAGTTCGTATTATAACGCCCAAGCCAGTTATAAATCAAATCAGTTATCTTTTAAAAGCCACAACCCATTTTCTTACCTACATAAAGCTGTTATAACCAACTTCCCATAAAGCCGTTATAACCCTTTATGTTTTACAACAATCAAATACAATTAACACGTATGCGTCTACCGCACAACATAGTTCACACATATCATGCTAGAAGAGATAGGAAGAGGTTCACATACCTGCGACGATTATCGACAATAAGCAAAAGCTCCAAGTACTACAACGCTAGCCACTTTCCACTCTCCGAGTAGAATACGCTACTCTTAGTACTTTCACCTATAAAGGCCACAAACGTCTATTAAATCTTAAACACAAGTTCCCATCTTCCACAGAAAATTCGCGGCACCTCCCGCCACGCAGCGTAAATCTCTCTCTCTATCGAGGCCGGCTACCAAGCCAACCGGGGTTTATACGTCTAACGGACGTGTACAATTCTACTCGATAATACTACAGTCTCTTGCTGTCTGATCTATGTAATTACGATTCGATTCGATTCTTTATTCTTGAGCTTAAGTCAACAGACATTGCCACAAGACTATCTTGAGTTCGATATATAGTATACTTCAATTATAGATTCTAACATGTAATTTTCAATTACAATAGAAGTAAAGTAGTGTTTTCCTCGATAAGCCCAAAATTATCCAAGTATAAAGTCGATCCCGAGCAACGCTTAGCTCTACTCAGCGCTCCAACAACCCTTAGAAGTTCTAACCAACTTCTACTTACAACTTCAACAACGGGTGAAGATTTCCTTAGGGTTTCGTTTTTGTGGCTAAAGGAAGTATAATCGTATTTTCTGGGCTTTTGTATAAGTGTAACCTTGGGAATACTACAAGGTATTTGGGCCAAGGTATTTGGACATTATAATAATACTAGGAGAGTATTTCTATACCACAACAAGGGTATTATACGAAAACAACTAGGCTAGGGGGGGGGTACCCCACGGCCAAGGCACCACAAAGGGGGGAGGGGTGGCCTCTCGGCCAAAGCTCCAAAGGGGAGGAGGGCTTTTGGACGAATCACAAGCAAGAGGAGAGGGAGGGTTTTCAAGACTTGGAAGTTTTGGAATGGATGAAGTCTTCACTTAGGGGTATTTATAGCAAAACCAAAGGCCAACCAAGGGCAGATCCTTCCAAGTGTATAGCAAGTGTAAGGACAAGATTAAGCCAAGTGCACCTAAACCTACTCCACAAAACACTCCACAAAACAAGCCACAAAGCAAGGCACAAATCAAAGGGCCAATCGGCCAGGCCAACCAACCTTGGCCCGCCTCCAGCGTCGATGAGGTGACAAGTGTCACCTCCCGTTAATCCAAAATGTTTGTCTCTCGGAAAAATCCGCAAAAATATAAATGACATAGCGGAATTTTTCCAGCGTAAACGTGAAATGTTTCGTCGAAAAACGACTCAAATCGGCACTTGTGCCCAAAATGAATTCGGCCAAGCCTAATGAAGTTCGAAAATTTCTACGTACGTCCCCCACGTACATACTCTGGAAATACGGGGTATAACAGATATCGCACACGCATACCCATTCACCGTAAGTCAAACAGAAAACGAACCCAAAATATGAACCATTACTACTTACCCTCGCTCGGCTATGAAATTGCGTTCGTATTTACCACTCATTCTATCACGTGTACACGATCTCAATATCCTCTGCTCATAACACTAAATCATACAACAATCCTATCATGCATACTAATCTCTAAGGGTCAAAGATATACGTAACTATTGCTTCACATTCCCTTTGTCGTTCTAATCATGATCCCGCATCAGCGCGCATAACAAAAGAAGGCGATGAACGACCATCGATCCGAAAGGTGAATCTACATTCGTGCTATCTCAGTGGACGGTTCCTCGCATAATGGCCTGCCGTACATGTATAGCAATTACCCAAACTAGCACGACACTCCCCATAATGGGTGTTACCACATCGCTACACCGAGGTAGAGGTGGCTTCTGGACTAACACCCTACTCTAAAAACCGAACCTCGAGCCCCATCTACTCCCGAATCTCCCAAGCGTCACGGCGTGATGGAGTACTCGTCTTGGTGAGGCGCATAACTAGCCTGCTGCTGAGGCGGCCCGCCTCAGCGCCACGAGATCCTGATCACGGCCTCTTAGGCTGACCTGAGTCAAGCCGACCCTCTCTTTCTCTGTCCTCTATCCCCTGCGCATATGCCTGCATCCTGGCGATATCCATACCTGGCTGAAGATCCACTCCCAAGCACACAGTAATCATATGACGGTCTAGCCCCATCACATAGCGATGAACTGCATGCCATATCGGCTACAATAGTGTGCATACACGCCAAAGAGTCAAACTCAGTGTACTCGATGGTCCTCCCATTTTGCCTCAAGGTCAAGAATCTATCCACGCGGGCTCTCCTCAACTCGTGAGGCAGAAGTGATCAAGGAAGGCATCTGTGAACTCCTCCCAAACTGCTGGAAGAGCACCATCCGCTCTAGACTATTCCCATGACTCAAACCGGTTCAACGCAATATCGCGTAACGTAAAGCTAACACAACGGACTCCATCCGAGGCCCTAGCACTGCGTAGTCGCGCACCTATCGAATAAACTCGAGGATCCTCGCCGGACCTCGAACCATAGAACTGGGTGGATTACAACTCGAAAGTCCGAATCCTTAGCTCGGCCAAGGGTTAGCCACTGGCGGTCTGCCGCCGCCACGATGCTAGTCAACAACCTGACGCTCTCCGTAATCCCTATACCACGCTGGCTGCAGGCGAGGCTCGGTGCAGAAACCTTTGGAGCTACGCGCTCGGCTCTCATCTGTAGCGTAGCTGAACTCGCCGACCGCCTACTCGCCGGGCATAGTGCGTGCCCGAGTCTGGTAACTCTGCGTACCACTAGCGACTCCTGCTTTGCCGCCTCTTCGGGCGCGGTTGCCTTGCGTGGAGGCATAACTGATACATAAAGGAAAACATCAGAGGAGGTTCAACCTATAACTCAGCTCTATTGCACGATCTTAGAGTGAAAGAATGGAAATCGATCTTAAATGTCCTGCAGCCTCCTGATTATAGATGTGGTGCACAACACACCGATAATCAAGACTCTACTAGACACGGTCTGTAAACACTTTCCGAGGACTAACTGCTCTGATACCACTTTTGTCACGACCCGGCCGGGTGATCGTACCTACCGGGAACCCCATCGGATATACATCGAGAATAGCGGAACATACATAACACCTAACTTATAAAAGGTAAACATCGGCGGTACCGATAAGTGCCTTCCATAAAACATACTTAATCAAGTACAACTTATTCTTACATTTCAACCACAAACGTGACTACTGACCTCAGGAACAACTGTGGCGGGACAGGGCCCCGCCATACCCCCTGAATGTACAAAAGTCTATAACCTCAGGGAAATCATACCAAAAAGACAAAGCCTCCGGAGGGATGGAGCTTTCCAAGAACTGAACTGTGATCCTAAGAGTGCGGATCAGCAAGCTACGCAACTCGACCTGCGGCATGAACGCAGCCGGAAGGTCGATCTAGTACCAAGTATGTGGCCGAAATCTTGAAATGAAATCATAATAGCATATGTAAAGCGGAGACATGTATGATAGCCAAACTACGATTACAACATATACGCAGCCATGTCAAGTCAGGGACTCACGCCCTCTAAGTCATCACTCAAATATAACCATAGGTCTCATGCCCATAATATCAATCGTGCCCGTGGAATTCCTTCCTCACTGCCGGCAGTATATGGTATGACAACACTAAGAAGTACACATGAATACTAGATCCCACCTGTATCATAAGAAGCGAAAGGCAAATGCGAAGCATAGCTACGGATCCACCCCCGTCCTCAATCGATCGGCAAGTACGAAAGCGACTACGAGATCCACCGTGCAACAATACTAATTACGAATCACGGTCGACCGGAGTACGATAGCCTACCAGATCCACCTGCGTCACATCGCTGGCCAAGCACGCAGCTAACCACCGATCCACCTGCATCACACTTCGCCCTAACCCGGCCGGCAAGTACGAAAGCCAACTACGGATCCACTGCATCACGTCTCGGCCGGGGCAAGTACGAGGCTAACTACTAGATCCACTGCATCGATGACCCATGGAGAGCTAATCCATGGAATAATCATCAGCGAAGCGAACCCTCATCATGGCGCGTACGTGGAATCCTCCATCACCGTGATGCGCCCAAATAGACTCATAACTACATGCTTTTAATTCGAATTGCAATACCATGTCCTTACATAAACCAAAACAATTACCATGCCTTCCTTTCACATAAACCAAGACAATCCTTTTTTAAGCAAGCCAACGTACTTATCACGGCACACATAGAATAATTCTCAATTAAATAAGCCAAAGTACTATCAAGGCACAAATAGAATAATTCTCAATTAAACATGCCAAAGTACTATCAAGGCGTGTCTATTTTTCAAAGTAAGCTACTACACCTTTAGAAAACTCATTTCAAAGCTTGAAACCAAGTAACTTCAATTTTTCACAATCTAGGCAACTTATGCTCATAAATCGAATTAGACAACCTTCTTAACCTTCCATAAAGTTATTATAACCAACTTCCCATAAAGCCGTTATACTAACTTTATGCTTTAGAAATTAAGACATTCTTATCCTTTTATAAGGCCGTTATAACTAACTTCCCATAAAGCCGTTATAACTCCTTATAAACCATTTCGTTCTTGTACTAATCAAGAGACTTATACTTCAAACAAATTTACACAATTTCCAAAAATACTTCAAGCCTCTTATCTTTTTAGAATAATTCAATACTCAATACTTTCACACCAAGTACTCTATACTTCTTTATGTCAAGAAATCCTTGTCTACCTTATTTAAGATAAACCACTCCTCAAGAACAAACGGGTTAACTTCTTAACCCAACCACTTAGACATTTTCTTAAAACAAGTCAAGTATAACAAAAGGATTTACTTCATTTAAAACACGTACGTCTATCGTACTATATAGTTATAACTACTCATGCTCAAGAGGTAAGAAAGTTTCCACATACCTCTTCGGTCAATCCATTTGCTAAGCTCAAACTACCGCAAGTAATATGCCAACCTATAATAACCATGATACGTTTATTAACCTCTAATTTCAATGTAGAAATAATCTAAGTTCAAAGTCACTAAATTCTATGGAAAATTGGCAAGATTTCCTTTGTTTCTACATACTTTGCCACCTTTCTCAAGGCCGAATTTATCATCCAAACGCCACATTTAAGGCTCAACAATCCAACATTTCAAAGGGGATTACACACCTAAACTTGGGTGTGTAAAATTCTGCCCCATAAGGTACAACAATTCTCTTAACAATTCTAAGGTAGTTTTTAGGCTACAACATGCTCATAATATCTTCTTAACCAATTCTTTCATATCCAAACCACATTTCTTGCATGCAATGACTCTAAGAGCATTATTTACTACCACAAGTTCTTTCTTCTTAACATGCAACACTAGAAACTAATTCTAAAGGAAGGAATGTTACCTTAAAGTTTTAGCCAAACTTATTCCAAATATTTTGCTAGCTTCCTTGCCAAGAACACCACCACAACAACACCAACAAGCTAGCCACAAGCTTCCTTCTTGTTCTTAACTTTTCAGATTTTTCTTAGGCTTTGAATTTCCTTTGGAAATGTAGAGAGAAGGAGGAGCTAATTTAGAGAGAGGGAGAGGTTTGAAAGATGACCAAGTCTTCAAGACTTGGTCAATATAAGGCAGGCAACAAAAATCAGATGGGGGGGGGGGGACACTTGTCACCCTCCCATGGCCTTTTTAAAAGAGAAATCAGACTTTCCTAAGTTTTTCCACCCAAAATCCCGCTTCTGGGCCATACTGAAACCACCGCACTCTCTGAACTTCCGCCGCGTACATTGCCTGGGCGCCACAAGATCGCAACTTCAGCGACCTCAAGATCGTTATACCTCGTATTTCCAGAGTATGTATGCGAGGACGTACGTACGAGAATACGGCAGAAAGATTGGAAAGGAAGAAAGAGGTGATTTTTCCACGGAAAAGTTTCCGGTTTTTGTGAAGGAAAAGGTTCGTTAATGGAATTGATTCTGATTTGGTATTCGACTTCCGGAATATTAGAGAATTATGGAATTTTATTTTCGAAATGGTCACGTGGGCCCACGAGAAATTTACTGTTTTGTGGGCCCGCTTGTTTTTGAGATTTCAGAATTGGATATTTTGGAAGACGAAATATTCAGGCGAATCGGGGCGACACACGTGTCACCCCACGTGGCACCCTTTGGCCGATTTTACATTTGGGCACAACACCTTGCTAGAGTCGTTGACGAAACGCTTTCTTAACTTGCGGCGGAAAATTCCGCTATGTCGTTTTGTTTTTGCGGATTTTTCCGAGAGACGAAACATTCGACCAACGAGGGTGACATGTGTCACCTCACAACGGAGACAAGTGCGACTGGCCAAAACAAGGGGGCAAGTTGGGCTTGATATTTGTGTAGATATTTGTGAGGGTTTTAAGGAGTAGGTCTAGGGTGCACTTGGCTTGATCTTGGCCTTACACTTGCCTTGCACTTGGCTAGATCTTGGCCATTGGTTGGCCTGGGTTTGCTATAAATACCCTCCTTGTGAAGACTTATTCATTCACTCCTCACTTTGTCTAAGTCTTGAAATCCCTCCTCCCTCTAGTAGCTCTCGCCCTAAGCCTCTCCCCTCCTCCTCCTTGTGGCCTTTGGCCAGCGGTCCCACTTTTGTGGTGCTAGCAGTGGGTACCCCAGCCTAGTTGTTTTCGTGATAATACCCTTGTTGTGGTATAGAAATACTCCTAGTATTGTTATAATGCCCAAAATACCTTAGCCTTGTACCTTGTAGTATTCCAAAGATACCTCTTTACGAGAGTCCTAAATACTACCTTTGTCCTTTTAGTCTCAAACCAAACCCTAAGGAAATCTTCATAGTTGGTTGAAGTAATTGAGTAGGTTGGTTAGAACTTCTAAGGGTTGTTTGGAGTGGTTTGAGCGCACGGAGTGAGCTAAACCTTGCTCAGAGCGACATTAAACTCGGATAATTTTGGGCTTATCGAGGTAATTATCTTGTCCTCTATTGTAATTGGAAATTACATGTTTGTTAGGATATATAGTTGAAGTATACTATATATGGAACTATACTTAGTATTCGCAATGTCTTTTGACTTAAGCCCAAGAATTAAGAATGAACTAAATCTGTATTTACATAGACCGTATCAGACAAAGAGGCTTGTAGAATTGTACACGTCAGTTAGACGTGTAAAACCCCCTGGTTGGCTTGGTAGCCACTCGGTAGAGGAGGAGATTTACGCTGTCATGTGAGGTCTTCAGAATTTTCTATAGAAAGATAGAAACTTATGATTTGGGGTTAATAGACGTTTGTGACCTTTATAGGTGAAAGTACTAAGAGTAGCGTATTCTACCGAGAGTGGAAAGGGCTAGTGCGTTGTAGTACTTGGAGCATTTTGCTTATCGTCGATAAATCGTCCGCGAGGTATGTGAACCTCTTCCTATCTTTTCTAGCATGATTGTTGTGGAACTATGTAGTACGGTAGACGCATACGTGCTAAGTGATTTGGTTGGTTAAAACATATGGTGTTATAATAGCTTTATGGGAAGTTAGTTATAACGACCTTATGTAAGTGAAAATGGTTTATCGACGTTAGAAGTTAAGAGACTTGATCTTATAAGATAAGAGACTTAACTTATTTGTTTTAATGTGGATGTTTGTGAAACCTCATTCGTGAGTAATGAGTACTGGTTTTAAAGGATAATGTTTTATCGATTTCGGAGTCGAATGTATCGGCTGCACCAACGCAGCGTTAATAAAAGGAAAATGTATTGAATAATGATGTGTTGTATTAAAACCAAGAGAAACCTCCATCCGCATAGAAGCTAAGATGAGACAAAATGATATTACATTTTCTAGATCATGGTTCATTGTAATAAGATCGTTATAAACAAGAATAAACTACTCACGTATATGACATATGTTACTTAATTGTTCTAAAAGGAATCAAGTGATTAAGTTTGGGAACTATGAAACCATTTGAAAATGAGAAGCTTGAGTAATCAAACTAGGCAACCGAACTTAGGAAAAGAATGTTGTTACTTGGTTTTGAAAAGGAAGGTGGGTTGGTCATTCTAATACTACGGTATCGGGTGACTTTTATAAAAGAAATGGATCTCTTTTAAAAGAACTTACGATGTAGTACTTTGGGGTTAAAACCTGACTTTGGTATAAAATGAAAGTACTTTGTGTTGTTGTGAAACTTGCCTATGCTTGTTGTTGTAAGCTTGGCTATGCTTATCGTGATAACCTTTGTTGTGCAAAGCGTTGTATTTCTGTGTTACCGCTCTCTCGATGGAGGTCGTTGACTTGTTGAGAACTTACTCGACGCGTGCAGCGATGACGGAGAAATTCCACGCACGCTCGCTGATAGTATTATTGTTAATCACTTTGGATATATCGACACGACGTGAGCGCACGCATGTTTCCATTTTGATTATCGCCTTGTGATTTCTTTTTGGACATATCGACACGACGCGTAGCGCACGTATGCGCCCATTTGGAATGCCGTCTATTGTTTCCCTCGACATATCGACACGATGCGTAGCGCATCGCATGCGCCCATTTGGAAAGTTGTCTTATTGTTTCCTTTGACATATCGACACGACGCGTAGCGCACGCATGCTTCCATCCGGATTCTCGTCTTGTTGTTGAGGTCATACGGACATGTCTACACCGATGCAAGATTCGGGGCACGCGCCATGACGCGACCGATTGATGTCGGGCGCGAGACCCATAGTTATATCGGAGTGATCGCTTTATGTCAGAATCAGAGTTTGGTTATCATACATGTCTCCCGCTTTATATAGACTAGTATGATTTCATTTACGCTTTGTACGCACATACTTGGTACTGCTTGATCGACCTCTTCGGGCCGCTCATGCCGCAGTAGAGGTACATCGGCCGTGGATCCTCGCCATAGGATCACGCCAACAGATTCAAGCTCCGCTTTCTCCGAGGCTTATCTTTGCAGTGTTCCCGAGTTGTAAGTTCTTGTACATTCTGTGGTAGGCGGGCCCGTCCCGTCATAGTCATCAGATATCTTAGAGGTCCGTAGTACCAGGTGTGGTTGTAAAAGGATTAAACTGCTCGTGTTTTATGATATACTAAGGCAACCGCTTTGGTCAGCCGCTTATTTATTATATCTCTTGTATAATGACTCATGTTTTATGTTCCGCTGATTTTTCTCTCGATGTATGTATCGCTAGGTGCCCGGTAAGGCACCACCACGCCCGATTTTCGGGCGTGACATAGTGGTATCGAGCGCTTAATCCTCTGAAAGTGTCTACGCATCGTGTCTAGTAGTCTTGATTATCGGTGTGTCAGGCACCACATCTATAATCGTGAGGCTATAGGACATTTAGGATTGGTTTCCATTCTTCTCATTCCGAGATCGTGCCTTAGAGTCAGAAAGAAGTTGTACCCTCCGACGATCTCGCTTTTACCGCTATGCCTCCGCTAAGGCAACCAGAGCCCGGAGGCAAGGCAGCCGAGGGTGCTAGTGAGATACAGAGGAGTACGAGGGCGCAGCCTGCATAAGACTGAGGTCAGGCTCAGACGGCGGTTTCGCGACGCCGCCAAAGACCAAAGAGTTTAGAGCCGCAGCCGTGGCTGATGAGACTACAAGACTGAGCCTCCACCCCACACCGGCAGGAGACGGGTTACGCGAGACGGCCCGCTTGTTGGCCGTGGTCAGGCTGATATGAGGACAGCCGACGCAGCTAGCCCGCCCAAAGAGCACCAGTGGTTCACCCCGAGCAGATAGTTTGAGGCTACGGACTTTCGAGTCAGAGCCCGCCAGAGTTTTACGGTCGAGGTTCGAGGATGATCCGCAGGAGTTCATCCGGCAGCTGGCCGATCACGCGGTGATCAAGGCTTCGAGACCGAGTTCGTGACCTTTGGTTCGTGATCGGCCGCGTGATACCGCGATCGATTGGTTTGATTCACGAGCTTTCGGGAGAGCATGCACTCCAGCAGATGGGATGAGTTTTCGGGGCTTTCTCACGCACTTCTTGCCTCCGCACGGCGAGGGCACGCCGGCGATTTTTGTTATCGAGAGAGAGGCGACCGTCGTGGAGTACAATGTCGAGTTCGATTCTTTGCTCGATATGTCCTCGCGCTTAGTTGCGAATATGGAGGATGTGGTGCATCGCCACGCCACCGCTTGATGATTATATGGCCGAGTCTTGCGCGGGTGTTTCTTCACCGGCATGGACATTGCCCGCACGCAGCTCATGCACTAGGATGCGAGGCACGGAGGGGTCGACGAATGACCGATCGCCAGAAGAGGGCCGTGACGGCAGGTCCTTTCGTGGCTTTCGAGGCGGACCGCCAAGAAGAAAGTTAGTTATATACCCCCACCGCATGCAGTGGTCCTCCACCGCCTTCGTGAGCAGTCGTGGCTCCGCGGTTCAGATTTTCGGCAGAGCAGGGTGTTAACCACCAAGCCACCCCTACCTCGTTGTGACTATCGTGTAGACTCCATTTTGGAGAGTGTCGTGCTAGATTGGGAGTTTGTTTTGCATGCACAGCAGGCCATTTTTCGAGGAACTGTCCGACCAAGGGAAGCGCAGATGTTACGACTCACCTTCGTGATCTGTGGCCGTTTATCACCTTCATAGCCATGCACTGCAGGCGTGCCTATGATTAGAGCGAGCAAAGAGCTTTGTATATCCTTAACCTCTAGAGTTTTGGTACGCTTGTTATGATGATCTCATTATTGTGTGCTATGTACGGATAGCATTGTGATATTGTGAGTTTGAAAACATGTTTAGTTGGGAGGTTACGATGGGGCATGGTAAGATGAACCTTAGACTATGTCACGACCGAGACCTTGTGGTAAGGTCGTCTTGAGATTAAAGATTCGCTTTTATGTTTGACTTTATCGAGTAGTAGTATACGTGGATTTATTTGTGTGATAAGTCCGTGGGTAGTGTGAGATGGAAGTGGTAGCTTTCATGATGTGAATTAGTAAGATTGTTCGGATCGGGAACAAGAGTTTGGCACGGCCGCTGGTCGGGTTGAGGACGTGATACGGGTCAACCCAGAGTCCCGGATTAAGGTGGGGTCGGGCCTGGGTGGTCCCGCGAGGTGGTAGGGTCACGAGGATGCTAGGCCCAAGTTTGTATGATCATCGATGAGTTCGTGGACGCGTCACCGAAGCGTTCGTAAGGCCGGAATGGCCTTAAGGAAGTTCGAGGTTAGTAAGATGACCAAGTTCGAGGTGGTGACTCCAAGGTTTTGGGAACTGCGATGATCAAGTGTGGTACGTATGCTAGAAGAGTTCAAGTGTTCGAGAAGCGGCACGACGAGTAAGGAAGGAAGATAACGTGTGTTATTTCGTGACCAAGCCGCAAGGCTGCAATTTGTTAGAAGAGCTTCTTCGATATCCGTTTCAGGAAGGAACATTCGGACGAATGTTTCGGCGAGGAGAATGTTATACCGTATTTCCAGCAGTATGTATGCGAGGACGACGCATTTGCGAGAATACGCAGTAAAGATCGGAAAGGAAGAAAGAGTGATTTTTCCACTAAAAGTTTCCGCTTTTGTGAAGGAAAAGGTTCGTTAACGGGAATTGATTCCGATTTGGTATTCGGACTTCCCGAATATTAGAGAATTATGGAATTTTATTTTCTGAAATGGTCACGTGGCCCACGGAGAAATTTACGCTTTATGGGCCCGCTTTGTTTTTGAGATTTCAGAAATTGATATTTTCTAAGACGAAATATTCGGCGAATCGGGGCGACACGTGTCACCCTACGTGGCACCCGCCGATTTTACATTCGGGGCACAACACCCTTGCTAGAGTCGTTGACTAAACGCTTTGCTTAACTTGGGCGGAAAATTCGGCTATGTCGCTTTGTTTTTTGCGGATTTTTCCGAGAGACGAAACATTCGACCAACGGAGGTGACATGGTCACCTCACAACGGAGACAAGGGCGCACTGGCCAAACAAGGGGCAAGTTGGGCTTGATATTTGTGTAGATATTTGCAGGGTTTTAATGAGTAGGTCTAGGTGCACTTGGCTTGATCTTGCCTTACACTTGCCTTGCACTTGGCTAGATCTTGCCATTGGTTGGCCTTCGGGTTTGCTATAAATACCCTCCTCGTGAAGACTTATTCATTCACCTCACTTTGTCTAAGTCTTGAAATCCCTCCTCCTCTAGTAGCTCTCGCCCTAAGCCTCTCCTCCTCCTCCTCGTGGCCTTTGGCCGAGAAGCGGTCCCCTCTTGTGGTGCTAGCCATGGGTACCCCTAGCCTAGTTGTTTTCGTGATAATACCCCTTGTTGTGGTATAGAAATACTCCCTAGTATTGTTATAATGCCCAAAATACCTTAGCCTTGTACCTTGTAGTATTCCAAAGATACCTCTTTACGTAGAGTCCTAAATACTACCTTTTGTCCTTTTTAGTCTCAAACCAAACCCTAAGGAAATCTTCATAGTTGGTCAAGTAATTGAGTAGAAGTTGGTTAGAACTTCTAAGGGTTGTTGGAGTGGTTTGGAGCGCACTTGAGTGAGCTAAACCTTGCTCGTGAGCGACATTAAACTCGGATAATTTTGGGCTTATCGAGGTAATTATCTGTCCTCTATTGTAATTGGAAATTACATGTTTGTTAGGATATATAGTTGAAGATACTATATATGGAACTATACTTAGTATTCGCAATGTCTTTTGACTTAAGCTCAAGAATTAAGAATCGAACTAAATCAGATTTACATAGGATCAGATTGCAAAGAGGCTTGTGTAATTGTACACGCCCGGTTAGACGTAAAACCCCGTGGTTGGCTTGCAGCCTACGGCAGAGAGGAGATTTACGCTGTCATGTGAGGCCGCCGAATTTTCTATAGAAAGATAGAAACTTATGTTTTGGGGTTAATAGACGTTTGTGACCTTTATAGGTGAAAGTACTAAGAGTAGCGTATTCTACCGAGGAGTGGAAAGGGCTAGTGCGTTGTAGTACTTGGAGCATTTTGCTTATCGTCGATAAATCGTCGCGAGGTATGTGAACCTCTTCCTATCTTTTCTAGCATGATTGTTGTGAACTATGTAGTACGGTAGACGCATACGTGCTAAGTGATTTGGTTGGGTTAAAACATACGGTGTTATAATAGCTTTATGGGAAGTTAGTTATAACGACCTTATGTAAGTGAAAATGGTTTATCGACGTTAGAAGTTAAGAGACTTGATCTTATAAGATAAGAGACTTAACTTATTTGTTTTAATGTGGATGTTTGTGTGAAACCTCATTCGTGAGTAATGAGTACTTGGTTTTGTGGGATAATGTTTTACCGATTTGAGTCGAATGTATCGACGCACCACCGCAGCGTTAATAAAAGGAAAATGTATTGAATAATGATGTGTTGTATTAAAACCGCAGAAACCTCCATCCGCATGAAGCTAAGATGAGACAAAATGATATTACATTTTCTAGATCATGGTCAGTAATAAGATCGTTATAAACAAGAATAAACTACTCACGATATGACATATGTTACTTAATTGTTCTAAAAAGGAATCAAGTGATTAAGTTTGGGAACTATGAAACCATTTGAAAATGAAGCTTCGAGTAATCAAACTAGGCAAACCGAACTTAGGAAAAGAATGTTGTTACTTGGTTTTGAAAAGGAAGGTGGTTGGTCATTCTAATACTACGTATCGGGTGACTTTTATAAAAGAAATGGATCTCTTTAAAAGAACTTACGATGTAGTACTTTGGGGTTAAAACCTGACTTTGGTATAAAATGAAAGTACTTTGTGTTGTTGTGAAACTCGCCTACGCTTGTTGTTGTAAGCTTGGCTATGCTTATTGTGATAACCTTTGTTGTGCAAAGCGTTGTATTTCGCGTGTTACCGCCTCTCATGGAGGGTCGGTTGACTTGTTGAGAACTTACTTGGACGTGCCAGCCGACGAGAAATTCCACGCACGCTCGCTGATAGTATTATTGTTGTTAATCACTTTGATATATCGACACGATCGTAGCGCACGCATATGTTTCCATTTTGATTATCGCCTTGTGATTTCTTTTGACATACCGACACGACGCGTAGCGCACGCATGCGCCCATTTGGAATGCCGCTATTGTTTCCTCGACATATCGACACGATGCGTAGCGCACGCATCGCCCATTTGGAAAGTTGTCTTATTGTTTCCTCGACATACCGACACGACGTAGCGCACGTATGCTTCCATCCGATTGCTGTCTTGTTGTTGAGGTCACATGGACATGTCTACACCGATGCAGATTCGGGGCATGCGCGCGATGCGACTCGATTGATGTTGGGCGCGAGACCCATAGTTATATCGAGTGATGATCGCTTTATGTTGCGAATCGTAGTTTGGTTATCATACATGTCCCGCTTTATATAGACTAGTATGATTTCATTTACTTTGTACGATTTCACATACTTGGTACTGTTGTAATCGACTTCTTCGGGGCTGCTCATGCCGCAGTAGAGGTACATCGGCCGTGGATCCTCGCCATAGATCACGCCAACAGATTAAGCTCCGCTTTCTCCGAGGCTTATCTTTTGCAGTGTTCCTCGAGTTGTAAGTTCTTGTACATTCAGGGTATGGCGGCCCCGTCCGTCATAGTCATTGTATATCTTAGAGGTCTGTAGTACTGTTGTGGGCAGGGTTGTAAAAGGATTAAACTGTTCAGGTTTTATGTATATACGGAAGGCAACCGTTTTGGTTGGCCTGCTTATTTATTATATCTCTTGTATAATGACTCATGTTTTATGTTCCGCTGATTTTTCTCTGATGTATGTATCGCTAGGGTGCCCGGGGTAAGGCACCAGTCACGGGCCCGATTTTCGGGGTGTGACAAGTACTTCCGGCGCCGCGGCCCTGCATCCGGCGACGCGCCTCGCGTTTTGCTCAGAACGCATTTATGTCCGTCACAGACCGAACTTGTAACTCCCATAACTTTCTACTCCGACGTCCTATCGACGAACGGTTGGTTGCGTTGGAATCTAGACTCAACGAACTACGCCCTGGGCCTTTGAAACACTTAGGAACTCTCAATGTACCGAGTCATAACCCGCCTCAAAGTTGACTAAAACCCATCCGGAACAATCCGTCAACCTATCTTTTGAAAATTTTAAGTCTTACTCCCTTCAGACGCTCTCACGCGATGACCTGAACTACGGGTGTAACATTCTCCCTTAGAAACATTCGTCCCGAATGTTCTTTTGGAGCCAATCTACTATTCCTCGGTACATCCTCGTACTATATACTAATGGAACTTCATTATGCCACCTATGACCCTAAGATATCGCACACGCATACCCATTCACCGTAAGTCAAACAGAAAATGAACCCAAAATATGAACCATTACTACTTACCCTCGCTCACGGCCTAACAGAATTGCCCGTTCGTATTTACCACTCATTCTATCACATGTACACAGTCTCAATATTCTCTGTTCATAACACTAAATCATACAACAATCCTATTATGCATACTAATCTCTAAAGGGTCAAAGATATACCTGTAACTATTGCTTCACATTCCCTTCGTTCTAATCATGATCCCGCCTCAGACGCGCATAACAAAAGAAGGCGATGACCCAGCCACTGATCCCGAAGGCTGAATCTCTTCATTCGTGCTATCTCCGGCCTGACAGCCTCTCATAATGGCCCTGCTGGCCGCATGTATAGCAATTACCCAAACTAGCACGACACTCCCCATAATGGGTGTTACCACATCGGCTACACCGAGGTAGAGGTGGCTTCCTCAGACTAGCACCCCTACTCTCCCGAAAACCTGAACCCTTGGAGCCCTGTCCTACTCCCGAATCTCCCAAACATCCTGAAGACTGTGATGGAGTACTCCGTACTGGCTGAGGCGCATAACTAGCTCACACGAGGCGGTCCGCCTCAAAATCGCCTCGAGATCTCGCTGCTCGCCTCGGGCTGGCCTGAGTTTAATTCTCCTTTCTCTCGCCCTCTATCCTCGCGCATATGCTCGCATCTCCGGCGATATCCATACTGGTCAAGAGCTACTCCCAAGCACGCAGAATCATATGACGGCCTAGCCCCATCACATAGCGATGAACTCGCTCGCCATGCCGGCCACAATAGTGTGCGATACCGCCAAAGAGTCAAACTCAGTGTCAGACTGACGGTCCTCCCATTTTGCCTCAAGGTCAAGAATCTATCCACGCGGCTCTCTCAACTCGGGAGGCAAGAAGTGATCCAGAAGGCCTCTCGTGAACTCCTCCCAAACCGGGAAGAGCACCTCCTCTAGACAATTCCCATGACTCAAACCAGTTCAACGCAATATCGCAGAATCCGTAAGAAGCTAACACAACGGACTCCATCTCTCGAGGCCCTAAGCACTGCGTAGTCCGCCGCACTGCCGAATAAACTCCCGAGGATCCTCCGCACTCGAACCATAGAACTCGTGGATTACAACTCGTAAAGTCCCAATCCTTAAACTGTCGGCCTGGGTTAGCCACGGCCGCGCGCCGCCGCCACGATGCTAGTCAACAACCCGACCGCTTCTCCGTAATCCCTATACCGCCTCGTCGCGGAATCGAGGCTCGCATCAAACCTTCGAGCTACCGCCGCTCCGGCCTTTCTAATACCGCCGGCAGAATAACTCGCCGACTCTTACTCCTCGTGCATAGTTCGTGCTCGAGTCTCGTAACTCACAGACCACTAGCAGCCTCGCCGCCGCTTTGCCCTTCTCGGGCCGCGGTTGCCTTGCGTGAGGCATAATCGATACATAAAGGAAAACATCGAGGAGGTTCAACCTATAACTCACTCTATTGCACGATCTTAGAGTGAAAGAATGGAAACCGATCTTAAATGTCTCGCAGCCTCCGACATAGACGTGGTGCACAACACACCGATAATCAAGACTCTACTAGACACGGTCAGACACTTTCCGAGGACTAATCGCTCGATACCACTTTTGTCACGACCGACCGGCCGCGATCGTACTCAATGGGAACCCCGCTGATATACATCGAGAATAGAAATGGAACATACATAACACATAACTTATAAAAGGTAAACATCGCCGCCACCGATAAGGTCGCTTCCATAAAACATACTTAATCGTAAGTACAACTTACTTTACACCAACCACAAACGTGACTACGCACTTCAGAATAACAATCGTATGGACAGGCCCGCCATACCCCCGAATGTACAAAAAGTCTATAACCTCGTGGAATCATACCAAAAGACAAAGCCTCCGAGAGATGGAGCTTTCCAAGAATCGAATCAGATCCTAAGAGTGGATCGCCAGTTACGCAACTCGACCATGCAGATGAACGCAGCCTCGGGCGAGGTCAAGCATAACAGTACCAAGTATGTGAAACTGAAAATACTGAAATGAAATCATAATAGCATATGTAAAGCAGGAGACATGTATGATAGCCAAACTACAGTACACAACATATACGCAGCCATGTCAAGTCAGGGACTCACGCCCTCTAAGTCATCACTCAAATATAACCATAGGTCTCATGCCCATAATATCAATCGTGCCCGTGGAATTCCTTCCTCACTGCCGGCAGTATATGGTATGACAACACTAAGAAGTACACATGAATACTAGATCCCACCTGTATCATAAGAACTGCATTTGAGGCACGCGAAGGCATAGCTACCAGATCCACCCCGCATCCTCAATCGACCGAGGCACGAAAGCCGCCTACCGATCCACCTGCATCAACAATACTAATTACGAATCACGGTCGACCGGGCAAGTACGATAGCCTCTACCAGATCCACCCTGCGTCACATCGCTGACCGGGGCAAGTACGCAGGCTAACCACCAGATCCACCCTGCATCACACACTTCGCCCTAACCCTGACCGGGGCAAGTACGAAAGCCAACTACCAGATCCACTCTGCATCACATCTCTGACCGGGGCAAGTACGAGGGCTAACTACCAGATCCACCTCGTGATCGCAGACCTCATGGAGAGCTAATCCATGGACTATCATCACAACAGGAAACGAACCCTCATCATGGCCGCATACCCGTGGAATCCTCCATCACTGACGGTACGCCCAAATAGACTCATAACTACATGCTTTTAATTCGAATTGCAATACCATGTCCTTACATAAACCAAAACAATTACCATGCCTTCCTTTCACATAAACCAAGACAATCCTTATTTAAGCAAGCCAACGTACTTATCACGGCACACATAGAATAATTCTCAATTAAATAAGCCAAAGTACTATCAAGGCACAAATAGAATAATTCTCAATTAAACAAGCCAAAGTACTATCAAGGCGTGTCTATTTTTCAAAGTAAGCTACTACACCTTTAGAAAACTCATTTCAAAGCTTGAAACCAAGTAACTTCAATTTTTCACAATCTAGGCAACTTATGCTCATAAATCGAATTAGACAACCTTCTTAACCTTCCATAAAGTTATTATAACCAACTTCCCATAAAGCCGTTATACTAACTTTATGCTTTAGAAATTAAGACATTCTTATCCTTTTATAAGGCCGTTATAACTAACTTCCCATAAAGCCGTTATAACTCCTTATAAACCATTTCGTTCTTGTACTAATCAAGAGACTTATACTTCAAACAAATTTACACAATTTCCAAAAATACTTCAAGCCTCTTATCTTTTTAGAATAATTCAATACTCAATACTTTCACACCAAGTACTCTATACTTCTTTATGTCAAGAAATCCTTGTCAGGATCCCTTTGTCCCCAATTTCAGTCTCGGTGGATCAATTTGCCCCATTCACTAGTGCTATTTCGAATTACATTCAGAAATGGGGGCACCACACCCTTTCTTACGCCGTGTCGGAACTAATCAGTCGGTCGCCCGCGGTTGAGAGCTTTTGGTTCCGGCACTTCCTATCCCGCCACTATTATCAGCGGTAAGGTCCGCTTGTATTCAATTCTTATGGGAGGGAAACCACCAAGAGTTTCTTGATATCATTTGCTCGCCTCAAACCGGCGTGGCTTGGGTCTTATGAACATCAAGGAATGGAATCATGCCCGCTATCCAGACGATTTGGCAAACTCACACTAAGTTGATTCTCTATGGGTCCAATGGATCAATAGCCACTATTTGAGAGATATTTCAATTGGGACTATGAGGTACGCCCTAGGGACTCCCTTTATTCAAAAAGATTTGTGGATTCGCGACAAATTTGTTTCTATCTTTGTAGCCATGGTGATGCTATCGACGGCTTTACAAAATGTCAGGCTAACGGTATATTTGATTCAAGCCTCATATATGATATCTTGCACTCCGCAAGCTAAAAAGCCTCGATGTCACAAATTTGGAAAGGATTCATTCCTCCCAAATTCTCTTTTACTATGTGGCTAAATCATGGAGCGGTTAGCTACAAAGGATACTCTATCATTTCTCAACTTGGAGGATAAATCTTGGATTCTCGCAAGCAAGCTAATGAAACAAGGGAACACCTCTTCTTTGAATGCCCTTTACACACATGATTTGGAAGAGCATAAAAGATTGGTTGGTATTAGAAGAGATGACAATCATGAAAGCTCCCTTAAATGGATTAAGAAAGAACACCATGACAAGCATCCGAGCCAAAGCTATTTTGCTTACTTTTGCATAATGGTCTATGAGATTTGGAGGGCAAGAAACACAATGCTCTTTGAAGGCACAAGCTTGCCTACAGAAGAGGTCATTGCAAGAATCAAAACAACATCTTATAGAGTTCTCTATGATTTTATCCTCTCAGTAGTGGCACCTTTTGAGTGACCACCCTCCTCTATCTCTTCTTGTTTGCATTACGTTGAGGCTTGAGATACCTCAACGACTGATTGTAGCCACTTCCTTTTCGTTATTAGTAATAATATTTGCATTTACCTAAAAAAAAAAAAAAAAAAAAAAATCCTTGTCTACCTTATTTAAGATAAACCACTCCTCAAGAACAAACGGGTTAACTTCTTAACCCAACCACTTAGACATTTTCTTAAAACAAGTCAAGTATAACAAAAGGATTTACTTCATTTAAAACACGTACGTCTATCGTACTATATAGTTATAACTACTCATGCTCAAGAGGTAAGAAAGTTTCCACATACCTCTTCGGTCAATCCATTTTCTAAGCTCAAACTACCTCAAGTAATATGCCAACCTATAATAACCATGATACGTTTATTAACCTCTAATTTCAATGTAGAAATAATCTAAGTTCAAAGTCACTAAATTCTATGGAAAATTGGGCAGCATTTCCTTTGTTTCTACATACTTTGCCACCTTTCTCAAGGCCGAATTTATCATCCAAACGCCACATTTAAGGCTCAACAATCCAACATTTCAAAGGGGATTACACACCTAAACTTGGGTGTGTAAAATTCTGCCCCATAAGGTACAACAATTCTCTTAACAATTCTAAGGTAGTTTTTAGGCTACAACATGCTCATAATATCTTCTTAACCAATTCTTTCATATCCAAACCACATTTCTTGCATGCAATGACTCTAAGAGCATTATTTACTACCACAAGTTCTTTCTTCTTAACATGCAACACTAGAAACTAATTCTAAAGGAAGGAATGTTACCTTAAAGTTTTAGCCAAACTTATTCCAAATATTTTGCTAGCTTCCTTGCCAAGAACACCACCACAACAACACCAACAAGCTAGCCACAAGCTTCCTTCTTGTTCTTAACTTTTCAGATTTTTCTTAGGCTTTGAATTTCCTTTGGAAATGTAGAGAGAAGGAGGAGCTAATTTAGAGAGAGGGAGAGGTTTGAAAGATGACCAAGTCTTCAAGACTTGGTCAATATAAGGCATGCAAGAAAAATCAGATGGGGGGGGGACACTTGTCACCCTCCCATGGCCTTTTTAAAAGAGAAATCAGACTTTCCTAAGTTTTTCCGCCCAAAAATCCCACTCAGCGGCCACTAAACCTCCGCAGCCTCTCGAACTTCCGCGCCGCGCCGCTGCCCTGGCGCTGTGGTGCTGCAACTTCAGCGACCCTCGATTTCCGCGCGCTGCCTCGCAGATCCGGCGCCGCGGCCCTGTTGCCTTTGCCTGAAACGCATTTCTGTCCGTCTGCGCACTGAACTTGTAACTCCCATAACTTTCTACTCCGACGTCCTATCGACGAATGGTTGGTTGCGTTGGAATCTAGACTCAACGAACTACGCCCTGGGCCTTTGAAACACTTAGGAACGCTCAATGTACCGAGTCATAACCCGCCTCAAAGTTGACTAAAACCCATCCGGAACAATCCGTCAACCTATCTTTTGAAAATTTTAAGTCTTACTCCATTTCAGACGCCTCATGCGCATGACCTGAACTACTGGTGTAACATTCTCCCTTAGAAACATTCGTCCCCGAATGTTCTTTCGAGCCAATCTACTATTCCTCGTACATCCTCGTACTATATACTAATGGAACTTTATTATGCCACCTATGACCCTAAGATATCGCACACGCATACCCATTCACCGTAAGTCAAACAGAAAACGAACACAAAATATGAACCATTACTACTTACCCTCGCCACGCCTAACAGAATTGCCCGCTCAGATTTACCACTCATTCTATCACATGTACATACCTCAATATCCTCTGCTCATAACACTAAATCATACAACAATCCTATCATGCATACTAATCTCTAAAGGGTCAAAGATATACTGTAACTATTGCTTCACATTCCCTGCTGCTCTAATCATGATCCCGCTGCAGACGCATAACAAAAGAAGGCGATGAACCACCATCGATCCCGGTCGAATCTCTACATCCGTGCTATCTCTCGGCCTGATACCGTGATAATGGCCCCGCCGCCGCATGTATAGCAATTACCCAAACTAGCACGACACTCCCATAACGGGTGTTACCACATCGCTACACCGGTGCAGGTGGCTTCTCGGACTAACACCCTACTCTCCCGAAAACTCAACCTCGAGCCCGCCCTACTCCCGACCTCCCAAACGCCCCAAGATCGTGATGGAGTACTCATCTTGCCGAGGCGCATAACTAGCTCGCCGCTGAGGCGTCCGCCTCAGCGCCCCGAGATCTCGCTGCCCCGCCCTCTGGCCGGGCCTGAGTTAAGCCGACCCTCCTTTCTCTCGCCCTCTATCCTCGCGCATATGCTCGCATCCCGGCGATATCCATACCGGGTCAAGAGCTACTCCCAAGCACGCAGAATCATATGACGGTCTAGCCCCATCACATAGCGATGAACTCATCGCCATGTCGCCTACAATAGTGTGCGATACCGCCAAAGAGTCAAACTCAGATTTCTCACGGTCCTCCCATTTGGCCTCAAGGTCAAGAATCTATCCACGCGGGCTCTCCTCAACTCAGGAGGCAAGAAGTGATCCAGGAAGGCCTCTGTGAACTCCTCCCAAACCGCTGGAAGAGCACCCTCCCCTCTAGACAATTCCCATGACTCAAACCATTTCAACGCAATATCGCGTAACCGGTAAGAATCTAACACAACGGACTCCATCTCCGAGGCCCTAAGCATCTGCGTAGTCCGCCGCACCTGTCGAATAAACTCCTGGGGATCCTCCTCAGACCTCGAACCATAGAACTCGGGTGGATTACAACTCAGAAAGTCCCGAATCCTTAAACTGTCGGCCCTAGGGTTAGCCATCGCCGGCGGTGCGCTCGCCACGATGCTAGTCAACAACCCGACCGCTCTACGTAATCCCTATACCGCCTTGTCGCGGAATCGAGGCTCGCACCAAACCTTCGAGCTACCGCGCCCCGGCCGCTTAATATCGTCGGCGTAGCTGAACTCGCCGACCCGCCTACTCCCTCAGGCATAGTCTGTGCCCGAGTCCTGGTAACTCTCTGCGTACCACTAGCAGCTCCTGCTGCTGCCTTGACCTTCTGGGCCGCGGTTGCCTTGCGTGGAGGCATAACTGATACATAAAGGAAAACATCGAGAGGTTCAACCTATAACTCACTTTCTATTGCACGATCTTAGAGTGAAAGAATGGAAACCGATCTTAAATGTCCTGCACCTCACGATTATAGATGTGGTGCACAACACACCGATAATCAAGACTCTACTAGACACGGCCTCAGACACTTTCCGAGGACTAATCGCCTGATACCACTTTTGTCACGACCACCCGGGGCGCGACTAGTGCCTCACCGGCACCCTGCCTGGTATACATCGAGAATAGCAATGAACATACACAACATAAACACACGTGTAAACAATAAACAACACAAAGCTAGCCGATAAGTGCCGCTTTCCATAATATAAACATAATCAAAAGTACAATCAGATAACTCTGGGCTTACAAATTTCAACCACATATGTGAATACGCACTTAGGAATAACAATCGTATGGGATAGGCTCGCCATACCACGAATGTACATAAATCTACAACATCGTGGAAAGATCGTACTAAAAGAGACAAGCCTCCGAGAAATGGAGCTTCGACGTCGATAAGTGATCCTAAGAATGAGGATCCACCACTGCTTACCCCCTACCGCGACATGAACGCAGCCTCGAGACGGGGTCGACACATATGTACTAAGTATGTAAAATCGAAAATATCGTAATTACATCATAGTTTAAAACAAAGCCGAGACATGTATGATAATCAAATTACAAGACATCAGGCCTTACTAACAATGAGAGTAAATAGTAGTATACTTACAATATAAAATAGAAGCTCACGATCAAAGCGCCACCCGCCCGCAGATCATTACAACCCTACTCTCGGGACTATTTCACTGCATAGGTCGCGTGGACCCGCATGAGGTATTCTCGCATGGGACTATTTCACCCGCATAAGCCCTTACGGACTCGCATGAGGTATTCTCGCATAGGCGTGACTACGCCCGCACGGGACTATTTCACCCGCATAAGCCTCATGGACTCGCACGAGGTATTCCTCGCATCGTGGGTAGCAAATCCACTAATATGCAATGCCACAAACCCGGGGAATGACCCCGTAATGAATAATATACCACTAGCACAAAACCGGCTATCATACAATATATAAGCAAGTTAAGAATCCCCTAACTTCTTATTATTCTTGTTCACATACACTCTCAATTTAGTTTACTTAAGGCACTAACATGTTTTTTTTAAAGATCCGGGAATTTAACCCAAAGTACTACATACTTCCACTCTTTTAAAAATGACTTTCTTTCATTTAAAACTTCCAAGATACTATTAACCGTAGTATCAAGTCAAAATTTCTTTTCAAGACAAGTCACAATACCTTTAGAAATAAAGTTAGGTTTCTAAATCAAGTGACTCCTTTTCTTATAAAACCTTAGGCAATTGATGCCTTAAAATCAAATTGTCTTTTCATTACAATCAAGTCATTTTATCTTTCCATAAAGCAAATATAACCAACTTCCCATAAAGTCGTTATATTCACTTTATACATTAGCCAAATACAATTTCCTATCCAAGGGACTTATACGTTTAAAACGGAACAAGTATCACATACTTTAAAACTCTTCAAGTCCCTTAACTTTAATAAAACTTAAGACATCCTTTATACTTTCAAAGAAGCGAGTTAATCCCCTAACTCACCCGACTTGGCTATTCATAAAACTAGTAAAGGATAACAAGGTCTCAGACGCTCACCGCACTATATACGTGTAACTAGTCATGCTCAAAAGATAGGAAAAGTTCTACATACCTCTTCGGGCCAATCCACTTGCCAAGTACAATATCCCGCCCGTAGTATGTCAACCTATAATATCCACAATACGTCTATTAACGCCTTACTTCAACGTAGAATATTATAAGTGTAAAGTCTCTAAATTCTACTAAAATCTGGACAAAGACCTCCTTTGTTTCTACTTACTTTGCCACCTTTTCAAGGCCGAATACAATAACCAAACACGCCACATTTAAGGCCCAAACAATGCAATAAACACAGGGATTACACGCCTACTAGACGTAAAATTCCGCCCACAATAGATATCAAACTAATACAACTACTAGTCCAATTTCGGCCATATTGAATACAACAATACCAATTCTTATCCAATTTCCATTTCAATCCAAATTGTTAGCATAACATGATATCAAGTCGCAATCGATTATACTACTATAATCTTCAAGTAAGTAACATGCGACGATTCTAGTAAACGACCAAATTGTAATCCAACTTCACATGGCTTACATTACATTTCGGATTTAAGGCTACAAGCAATCCATAATACTTATAAACTTCAACATATCAACTTCATGCTAGCAACATGTAAAGCTAACAACAACAATATATATATAATCTTGTAACACTATTAAGAGACAAGATTATACCTCAACGAATCTTAATCCAACTCCAAATCCGAAGTCGCTCCTTAGAAACTTAGAGCCTCTTCAAGACACTTCAATCCGCTATTTGAGACCCTTAGAACAATACCAACAAATTTCCTTCAAACTTCCAAACAAAACCTAGAAAAGCAACTAGGTTTTCGCTTTGCGACTAACCCGAAAACTATCTTTTTCCGAGATTTTTCTATTGAGATATGCTTACAATACACTCAAGAACCTTGGTTTAAAGTGTGGAGCTTAATGGACAAGAAACAAAAAAAAATTCTTTTCAAAAGCCTTGAACCCGAGAGCAAAGCTTGGAGTTCTTCAAATTTTTGTGAAAATTTTCTAAGTGTTGGACTTAGTCTTGCTACTAGTAGTATTATATAGTGCAATGGAGGGTCAAGATGCAACCAAATGGGTGGTTTGGATGAGCTCTTATTAAATATCAAGCCTAGTGGGTCCTTTGACTTAGTCAAGAATCTCAAGCTCACTACTTGCAAGACTTAGTCATCCAAGACTATGGTCAATGACCATTTTGGCCATGACATTTTCGTCCAAGGCAACAACAAGGGGGGGTGACACGTGTCGCCCTCCCATTCGTCACAATATTACGTTTTCCGACAATTTCATAATTCCGATAAATTTTTACAAGTCTCAAATCTTAACATTTGAAATTCTCACGTAAGTTCTTAAAACATGTCCTGAAAATACGGGGTGTAACACATTCACTCCCACCTCCGCTGTTAGATCTAGCTCTCTGGTCTCTCTAGCGGTCATTTCTTCTTCAACATGACATAATAGGCTTGGTCATCCAGGAGCTCCAGTTTTTAGTTTTCTTAGAGGCAATAATTTCATTACTTGTAATGGGAAGCTTTCCCAAAACTGCGTTTCTTGTTCTTTAGGCAAACATACTCGTCTTCCATTTAAATCACCTACTAATGTTACTTTTGCACCTTTTGATATTATACATGCCGATTTATGGACATCACCTATTGCTAGTTCTCTCGGTTATAAATACTATCTTATCTTACTAGATAATTTTTCTCACTTTGTTTGGTTGTATCCTCTCAAATTTAAATCGGAAGTGTTTGCCAAATTTCTTGAGTTTTGAAAATTCATTCAAACACAGTTTGAAAAAGGCATAAAATCTTTTCAGTGCGATAATGGTCGTGAATTCAATAACTCTATGTTTCACCGGTTTTGTACCAATAATGGCATGGTCTTTCGCTTCTCCTGCCCCCACACCTCCTTACAAAACGGTAAAGCTAAAAGAATCATCCGCGCCATTAACAATATGATTCGCACTCTTTTGATTCATGACTCCCTACCTCCATCTTTCTGGGTCTATGCTGTTAAAATGTCAGAATACGTTCTAAATATTCTCCCAACTAGCACCTATCACAATATGACCCCTACCAAAATTCTATATCATAGAGTCCCCTCTTATGATCATCTCCGAATATTCGGTTGTTTATGCTATCCTAACCTTGCCTCTACTGCCCCTCACAAACTAGCCCCCCCGGTCCACTCCTTGTGTCTACCTAGGCTTCCCGTCGAACCATAGGGGCTATCTATGCTATGACTTGTCCACTCATCAGATCCACATCTCTCGTCACGTCACATTTGACGAGACCACATTCACGTTTTTGAATCTTAAAAAGTTCCAAAAATCGGATTACTCTTTTTTGACAAGTCTGTCATATCTCCCATCATCCTAAGTCAACTAGAGCATAGCAGGTCTTCTTCAGCGTCAGTGCCGCGGTCCCAAGGGTCAGCGGCGCGGCGCCAAAACTCCTGCAAACAGGTCCCTGATTCACCCCGTCGACAGCGCCGCGGCCCAGTGCTGAAGCGCCACGACGCCAAAACATCAGAGAGGTCTGTCAGTCCTCCAGCTCCGCGACACTTGATCACGGCGCCGCCGACTGTTCCCTCCAGTGTCGCGGTACCTACTACGGCGTATGTCCCTCCTTCTCCATATCCAACAAATCCCTCCACCTTGGAACCTATCACTATCCCCACTCACCAAATGGAAACTCGTGCAAAGCATGGAATCTTCAAACCCAAAGTCCAATTTAACTTGTCTGCCCAAACCATTTCACCAATTCCCAAGAACCCTATATTGTCCAAACAAGACCCTAATTGGAATGCGACTATGATTGAGGAATTCAATGCTTTAACTAAACAGCACACATGGTATCTAGTACCTAGATCTGAGGGGTGCATGTGATTCGTTGTCTGTGGCTTTTTCGTCACAAATTCAGAGACATTGGAGTTCTTGAGAGGTATAAGACACCATTTGTGGCTAATGGCACAAATCAACAGGAGGGCATTGATTGTGGTGAGACCTTCAGCCCGGTTGTCAAGCCGGCTACCATTCACACAGTTTTGAACATTGCCATGGGCAAACACTGGCCGATCCATCAGCTTGATGTGAAGAATACATTTTTACATGAGGATCTGAGAGAAACAGTCTACATGCATCAGCCGCCTGGGTTCACCCATCCAGCAGTTCCTCACTATGTGTGTCGTCTCCGTAAGTCACTATATGGCCTGAAACAGGCCCCCTGTGCGTGGTATGATCATTTTGTCAGGTATATCTTGCAGATTGGGTTTGTATGCAGCAAGAGTGATACATCACTTTTCATTCATCGAGGTAGTAGCACTGCTTACTTATTACTTTACGTGGATGATATTGTTCTTACTGCCTCCTCCGACGGATTGAAAAATGAGATTATTGCCTTGTTTAAGTCCGAATTTGCAATGACTGATTTGAGGAAGCTGAGTTACTTTTTGGGGATATCAGTGACCAGGTCTGCCAATCATATGTTCTTGTGTCAGCGTAAGTATGCAGAAGAGATTGTGTACAGGGCTAAGATGACGAACTGCAAAGAGATGGCTACTCTAGTTGATTCCAAATCTAAGCTCAGTGACATGGATGGTGCTCCAGTCTCTGATCAAACTCTGTATAGGAGCCTTGCAGGTGCACTTCAGTATCTCACCTTCATCAGGCCAGACATAGCTTATGATGTTCAGCAGGTGTGCTTATTCATGCATGCCCCCAGGGAGTCTCATTTCACTGCTCTTAAGCGTATCATTCGATACATTAAGGGCACTCTTGATTATGGTTTGCACCTATACCCCTCTGCACCAAACAGGTTGTTTTCATATACGGATGCAGATTGGGCAGGGTGTCCGGACACGCGACGCTCCACCTCCTGCTTTTGTGTTTTCTTAGGGGATAATCTGATTTCCGTCCGCGACACGCTACCCTATCTCGCCCGGTCAGGCCGAAAGTACAGAGGCGTTGCAAATGTAGTAGCTGAGATTTGTTGGCTCAGAAACTTACTGTTAGAACTTCAGTGTCCTTTGCGTCAGGCATCTATTGTGTATTGTGATAACATCTCTGTCATCTATCTTTCTCATAATCCGGTTCAACATCAGCGAACCAAACATATTGAGATAGACCTACACTTCGTTCGTGAGAAAGTTGTTGTTATACCCCGTAGTTTCAGGGTATGTATGCGAGGACGTACGTACGAGAATACGACATTGAAATTGGAATGGAAGAAAGAGGTGATTTTTCCACGGAAAAGTTTCCGGTTTTTGTGAAGGAAAAAGATTCGTTAATGGGAATTGGATTCCCAGATTTGGTATTCGGACTTCTTGGAATATTAGAGAATTATGGAATTTTATTTTCGGAAATGGTCACGTGGGGCCCACGGGAGAAAATTTACGGTTTTGTGGGGCCCACTTTGTTTTCGAGATTTTGGCCATTGTGGATATTTTCGGAAGATAAAATATTTTGGACGAGTAGGAGGGCGACACGTGTCACCCCCCCCCTAGTTGGCTTGGACGAATTCCACTTTGTACACAACACCCGTTTAGAGTCGTTTTTCGACGAAACGTTTTACACAACTCGCGTAGGATAAATTCCGGCTATGCCATTTCTAATTTTTGCGGATTTTTCCGAGAGACGTAACACTTTGGACCAACGAGAGGGCGACACTTGTCACCCTCTCATTGGTGGACTTGTGGCGGTATTAGGGCCGAATGGAGAGGCTTATTTTGTCTTGGAGTTGGTAGGATATTTTGTGTGCAAGTTGGCCAAGGACACTTGCCTAAATCCTCACCCTACACTTGCCTTGCACTTGGCATCATCTTGGCCATTGGTTGGCCATCCCTTGACCTATAAATACCCCCCTTGTTGAAGAGTTATTTCATCCTAAATTGAGCAATCTTTCTAAGTCTCAAAACCCTCCCTCTTGTTGTTTTCGTCCAAACACACCCCTCTCCTTTGGGAAGCCCTAGCCGAGAGCAACCCCCCCCCCCCCCTCCTCTCAAAGCTAGCCTAGCCGAAACACTACCCCCCCTCCCTAGGTAGAAATGTTGCCTTCTAGTATTGTTATAATGCCCAAATTACCCTAGCCCAAATCCCTTAGTCATTAGTAGAAGTTGTGAAGAACTTCTAAGGTTTTCTTGGAGCTACTCTGAGCGCACAACCAGAGCTAAACCTTGCTCAGCGTGACTTTTATCTAGGATATTATTGGGCTTACCGAGGTAAATAACCTTATCTTCCTTTTGTAAATAGAGTGTATATCTTGTAGAAGTATAGGAGAATAAGTATTAAATACTTAGAAGGTATTGAGAATAGAATTGAATTGTTATCACAGAAGGGCTTAAAAGAAGAATAATAGAATCAGATTTACATGTGATCGTTTTCACATGAGACTTGAGTAGCTCACCGGGTGAAGTCTGCCCAAATGTCCATAGAATAGCGAACCCTCTGCTTAGAGCTTTTTACTGATGCAGACGCGTTGATAGACGATTTGATCGATATAGGTCGATACTCTGCGCGACATATTCAACTTGGCGTGGTTTTCGCGAGAAGGTATGTGATTCTTCCTATCCTCGAGCATGATATTTTAAAGAATATGTATATAGTACGGTAGACGTACGTGTATTAACTGAATAATAATTACGGCAATGTCTTCGGACTTAAGCCTGAATAATAATTACGGCAATGTCTTCGGACTTAAGCCTGAATAATAAGGATCTTGAAGTAAGTTCAAAAGAATTAAGAAACCTTTTTGAAAGAAGAGTAACACTTGGTTTTAAAAGCTTAAGAGTTATACTAGCTTTATGGGAAGTTAGGTATAACGGCTTAAGAGTGATAAAAAGAATGTTTTATTGATTTAAGAAAATAAGAGGCTTGACTTAATTATACTAATGTGAAACCTCATTCGTGAGTAATGAGTATTTTGGTTTTCAAAAGGAATGATGTCTTACTGATTTCGGAAATCAGAATGAATGTCGAACAAACCACAGCAGCGCTAATAAAGGAAGATGTTTTGACTAATAATGTATTATTAAAACCAGTAGAAACTTCCATCTGCATAGGAGCTAAGATGAGACAAAATGATATTACATTTCCTAGATCACGACTGCTGTAATCAGATTGTTATGAACAATAATAACCTACTCACACATAAGGTATATGTTTCTCAAATTGTTTTAAAGGATTAAAACTATGAACTACGGAACCTTTCGAAAATGAGAAACTTAAGTAATTGAAACTAGGCAAACTTGAACGTTAGGAAAAGAATGTTGTTACTTGATTTTACAAGGAGAAGTGTTTTAATGTACTTCAAAAGATAATTACTCTATTTTTATACTACTGTATCAGGTGACTTTTGTAAAAGAAACGGATCTTTTAAAAGAGTAATACATGAAGTACTTTGGGGCTAACAACCCGAACTTGTTAACATAATGTAGAAAGTACCTTGTGTGAATAACTTGATTGTATTGATTTGTGATAGTCTTGTAATACTTTCTTGTTGACTTGATAAGTAAACATGTTAGGATGCTACGTGAGTTAGTATCTTGTGATGTTTATGTAAAGGGGTTTTCCCTTGTTGTGCTTATGTTGTTTAGAAATAAGCGGTTATGTTGATATTATATCATTCATAACTCCGGTTAAGTCGCCTCCGACGCGGTAGACTCAAAGCGGTCGATGGACCTATGATACGAGAATACCTTATGCGGTCTCAGATGGCCTATGCGCGAATCGCGGAGTTCCAGTTAGTACGCGCCTTGTGGTCACGCGGTTCTTGTAGCCATGCGGACGACGAGTTCAGACGCCGGGAGTAGCTTACCGATGCGGGTTATACCTCATGCGGGCCTATCTGTTTGGCCTATGCGAGTCGCGGAAGTTCTGTGACTAGATGCGCACATTAGATATCTGCGGGCGAGTGGCGGCTTTGATCATGTGATGCAGACAGATCTCATGATACGCTTTATGGCCTTGTTGGTACTGTGGGTTTTAGTAGTCGGTTGCCTTCGCATTTACCCCCGACGGTTCTATTGTGATGACTTTGAGGCATGAGTCCTCGACTTGACATGATCGCTATTTATTGTGAATCGTAGTTTTGGCTTATCATACATGTCTCCCGCCTTATATAGACTACTATGATTTCATTTACTGATTTTCGCCACATACTGTACCAGATCGACCTCTTCGGGCCGCTCATGCCGCAGTAAAGGTACTACCGCTGATCCTCGTTCTTAGGATCACCGCTTCATTGGAAAGCTCCGTTTCTCCTAAGCTTAGCATTTTGGTACGGTCCTGTCGTGGTAGATATTTGTATTCGTGGTATGGCGGCCCCGTCCCGCCATTGCGTTTTAAACTCTTAGAGTCTGTAGACTGTAAGGTCGGGATGAATCGCTCATTTTGGGGTACTTATATACATCTATGCCGAAAGGCAACTTTTTCCCAGAAACTGTGTCTTATTTATACTGTTTCATATTGTGGTTGTTTTATATTCCGCTGGTTTTTCTCTGATGTATGACTACTTGGGTGCCCGGGTAAGGCACCAGTCACGGGCCCCGGAACGGGTCGTGACAAAAGTGGTATCAGAGCAGTTAATCCTCGGAAGGTGTCTACAGACCGTATCTAGTAGAGTCTTGATTATCGGTGTGTTGTGCACCACACCAATAATCAGGAGGCTATAGGATATTTAGGATTGGTTTCCATTCTTCTCACTCTGAGATCGTGCTTTAGAGCTGTGTTATAAGTTGGACCCCTCTAACGTATTCCTTTCCTTTACCAGTGATGCCCGCGCCAGTAACTCGGGCCCGAAGGCGCAGCCGGCGAGGCTGCGAGGAGTTCGAGAGTTAGGCGGCACAGGCCCAATCATCACCTGGGGTGATGCTTCATGCGGGGAGTTCTGAGACGTCGCCAACAGCAGCAGAGTTTGGCACAGCGACAGCAGTTCCTACTGCGGCCATGACGTCTGGACTTTCGCCCACGACTGGAGCGTAAAATATGGATTGGAAGGAGACGCCTGTTGCTAGCAAGGACTCGGCAGCAGAGAGTATTTTATGTACCCAGATACCAAGGATATTGATGCTTATCTAAAGAAGGGTTGTGAGGAGTAGCTCTTGATCGAACGAGCCAAAGCCATGCGTCAGATTATGTGCGTGGCCGAGAGAGGTAGAGATCGGCAGAGTGACCGAGAGCGAAGCAGGGGCCCGATTGGCGTGGATCATTTGGTAACTCTCGAGGCGAACCGCCTCGAAGCAGATTAGACATACGCCCGCCGATGCAGAGTGTTCCTCCACCAAGTTCGATTTTTCCTCGTTGTTCGCGATGTGGCGCGCCATCCCGGGATGTGCCTCTTCATCGCGCTTGTTTTACCCGCGCCGTCGTGGCCATGTGACGAGGGAATGTTCTATGGAAGGATGCAAGTAGGAGGACTCACCTACTAGACCGGGCCAGGATGCAGTGGTTCGAGAGAGGGTGTTAGCTGAGAGGCCACCCCACCTGTGGCCGTTGTGGTCGATGCCATCGTGGGAGTGTCGCTTCCGCGTCCTTGTTATTTTTGCGCCACCGCCATTTTGCGAGGAATTGTCCACCAGGGTGGTGCGGATGTAGAGACTCTGGCCAGATCGGTGGATAGTTCATCACCTTCCTCACATGCACAGGCGGGTTTGATTAGAACGACCTAAGGGAAGTGCGTAGATACAGTGTATATCCTTAACCCTTTAGAGATTTATATGCAGCGAATATCTTAAGTATTATTTTCAGATAGCATTGTGTTAACTGTGATTGGGAATCATGATTAGTAATCGGGAAAGATTGGGGGATAGAGAAAGTGGGAGCCTTAGAATGTGTACGTAGAGACCTGAGAGGCGAGGCCATCTTTGGTAAAAGAAAGAATTATTTCATGTTTGACCCTTATCGAAGTGCATAGTATACGTGAGATATATTTTTGGGATAAGTCCTGAGTGATGTGAAATGATAGAGGTAGTTGAGCTTAAGACCGCTAGGTTTTCGTAACGTGATTGTGAGATTGTTCGGATCGGGAGCTAGTGTTTCGCGTTGCCGGGTCGGTTGAGGCCAGTTGCGGTCGACCCACGCTGCTTGGTGATGGGGTCAGTTTTTGGTGGTCCCGCGGGTGGTAGGGTCACTAGGTGTTAGGCCCAAGTTTAGTTAACCAACGACGAGTTCGTGGACGATTCGACCGTAGTCGCCGGCGAGGTCACCCGCCTTGTCTTCTAGCAAAGACCGCGGTACTCGCAGGGGTGATTATATCGAAAGGTTGTAAGGCTGCACGGGTGCCTACCTTCACCTTATGATGCAGTGGAGCCAGTGGTACTACTGTTTCCTTTTGGAAGTTTTACCAGCAGGTTAAGAACTCGTAAGTCTCAGACCGCATTCGCCTCTGGGCGTGTTTGGATTTCAGGAGTAGTTGTGGGGATTGTTGTCTCCTGTGGAGGGAGTGTTTAAGCTACCATTTTCAGTATTCGGATGTCGCCTTAGGAAGCCTTGTAGGGGCGGAAGTATAAGTTGCCGATCGATTGGTTCGATGTTGGCAAGGTTCAGATAGTTGGTTCAGGTTTGTTCCAGCAGACTGTGGATAGGGTGTGACGAGTTTTGGAAAACAGAGGAAACTTAGCCGTGTTACTTTGGGCCTTTTTGAGTTCATGTGAAGATTAGGCCAGGTTGCCTATATGTTAGCATTTGCCGTCCGACTTAGGAGGCAGTACGTCCGGTCTTTCGTATTGTTATGTTCGGGAAAGTATCGGAAATCCACCCAGAGTGTTCCCAGTTAATGATGACCACGTTAGAGATAGTAACCCCGAGATTTGGAAACCGAAGCAGTAACAGAAAGGTGGTAAGAGTTCGAGTGTACAAGAAGTGTACGACATCCTCTGGGATCGCAAGCAGCCCGGTACCATTTGTTGGGTCGTCGGAGCAAGGCTCGCGACAAAGTGACAACAGTGGTATCACGACGAGTAAGGGAAGAAGCGAGCATGTATTAAGAGCATAGGTGTGATCATTCGTTTGTAAAGAGTAGGGGCGAATGGAGTATCTTTTTAGATCTCGAGTAGGAGTTTTTGTGATAGAGGTGATTCCTCGTGGACTTGGAGATAAGTATGTGCGCTTGTTGTGTTGTGACCAGGTGTGGCATGGTTGTTTCCGTAAAGTAAATAGCGATAAGGACTATACCGCGCCGCTTGTTTTGATACCTAGAAGGAACATTCGGACGAATGTTTCTAAGCGAGGAGAATGTTATACCCCGTAGTTTCAGGGTATGTAAGCGAGGACGTACGTACGAGAATACGACATTGAAATTGGAATGGAAGAAAGAGGTGATTTTTCCACGGAAAAGTTTTCGGTTTTTGTGAAGGAAAAAGATTCGTTAATGGAATTGGATTCCGATTTGGTATTCGGACTTCTTGGAATATTAGAGAATTATGGAATTTTATTTTCTGAAATGGTCACGTGGGCCCACGGAGAAAATTTACGCTTTGTGGGCCCACTTTGTTTACGAGATTTTGGCCATCAGGATATTTTCTAAGATAAAATATTTTGGACGAGTAGGAGGGCGACACGTGTCACCCCCTAGTTGGCTCGACGAATTCCACTTTGTACACAACACCGTTTAGAGTCGTTTTTTAAACGCTTTACACAACTCGCGTAGGATAAATTCCGCTATGCCATTTCTAATTTTTATGATTTTTCCGAGAGACGTAACACTTTGGACCAACGAGAGGCGACACTTGTCACCCTCTCATGGTGGACTTGTGTATGATAGGCCGAATGGAGAGGCTTATTTTGTCTTGAGTTGGTAGGATATTTTGTGTGCAAGTTGGACAAGGACACTTGCCTAAATCCTCACCCTACACTTGCCTTGCACTTGGCATCATCTTGGCCATTGGTTGCCATCCTCGACCTATAAATACCCCTCACAAGAGTTATTTCATCCTAAATTGAGCAATCTTTCTAAGTCTCAAAACCTCCTCTCCCTCTTGTTGTTTTCGTCCAAACACACCCTCCCCTTTGGGAAGCTAGCCGAGAGCAACCCCTCCTCTCAAAGCTAGCTCAGCCAAACACTACCCCCTCCCAGGTAGAAATGTTGCCTTCTAGTATTGTTATAATGCCCAAATTACCCTAGCCCAAATCCCTTAGTCATTAGTAGAAGTTGTGAAGAACTTCTAAGGTTTTCGAGCTCTGAGCGCACAACTTAGGAGCTAAACCTTGCTCAAAGCGACTTTTATCTAGGATATTATTGGGCTTACCGAGGTAAATAACCTTATCTTCCTTTGTAAATAGAGTGTATATCCGTAGAAGTATAGGAATAAGTATTAAATACTTAGAAGGGTATCAGAATAGAATTGAACTGTTATCACAGTAGGCGGCTTAAAAGAAGAATAATAGAATCAGATTTACATGGGATCGCTTTCATGAGACTTGAGTAGCTCACCTGTAGGGAAGTGCGCCCAAATGTCCATAGAATAGCGAACCCTCTGTTTAGAGCTTTTTACAAGATACCAGACGTTGATAGACGATTTGATCGATATAGGTCGATACTCTGCGCGACATATTCAACTTGGCGGTGGTTTTCGCGAGAAGGTATGTGATTCTTCCTATCCTCTTGAGCATGATATTTTAAAGAATATGTATATAGTACCAGAGACGACGTGTATTAAGCGAATAATAATTACGGCAATGTCTTGGACTTAAGCCCGAATAATAATTACGCAATGTCTTCTGACTTAAGCCCGAATAATAAGGATCTTGAAGTAAGTTCAAAGAATTAAGAAACCTTTTTGAAAGAAGAGTAACACTTGGTTTTGAAAGCTTAAGAGTTATACTAGCTTTATGGGAAGTTAGGTATAACGGCCAAGAGTGATAAAAAGAATGTTTTATTGATTTAAGAAAATAAGAGGCTTGACTTAATTATACTAATGTGAAACCTCATTCGTGAGTAATGAGTATTTTGGTTTTCAAAAGGAATGATGTCTTACTGATTTCGGAAATCAGAATGAATGTCGAACAAACCACAATAGCTTAATAAAGGAAGATGTTTTGACTAATAATGTATTATTAAAACCAGTAAACTTCCATCTGCATAGAGCTAAGATGAGACAAAATGATATTACATTTCCTAGATCACTACTGAATCAGTTGTTATGAACAATAATAACCTACTCACACATAAGGTATATGTTTCTCAAATTGTTTTAAAGGATTAAAACTATGAACTACTAACCTTTCGAAAATGAGAAACTTAAGTAATTGAAACTAGGCAAACTTGAACGTTAGGAAAAGAATGTTGTTACTTGATTTTACAAGGAGAAGTGTTTTAATGTACTTCAAAAGATAATTACTCTATTTTTATACTACGGGTATTGTGTGACTTTTGTAAAAGAAACGGATCTTTTAAAAGAGTAATACATGAAGTACTTTGGGGCTAACAACCCGAACTTGTTAACATAATGTAGAAAGTACCTTGTGTGAATAACTTGATTGTATTGATTTGTGATAGTCTTGTAATACTTTCTTGTTGACTTGATAAGTAAACATGTTAGGATGCTACGTGAGTTAGTATCTTGTGATGTTTATGTAAAGGGGTTTTCCCTTGTTGTGCTTATGTTGTTTAGAAATAAGCGGTTATGTTGATATTATATCATTCATAACTCCGGTTAAAGCCTCCCACGCGGGTAGACTCAGCGTCGATGGACCTATGATACGAGAATACCTTACGCGGTGCAGATGGCCTATGCGCGAATCGCGGAGTTCGGAGTTAGTACGCGCCTCGTGGTCATGCGGTTCTTGTAGCCATGCGGACGACGCAGTCTAGACGCCGCCAGGGAGTAGCTACCTCGACGCGGGTTATACCTCACGCGGCCTATCTGTTTGGCCTACGCGAGTCGGGAAGTTCCAGGACTAGACGCGCACATTAGATATCGGGCGAGTGGCCGCTTTGATCATGTGACGATGCAGACGGATCTCATGATACGCTTTATGACCTTGTTGCATGCGTGGGTTTTAGTAGTCACCGTGCCTTCGCATTTACCCCGCACGCCTATTGTGATGACTTTGAGGCATGAGTCCCCGACTTGACACGATCGCTTATTTATTGTGAATCGTAGTTTTGGCTTATCATACATGTCTCCCGCCTTATATAGACTACTATGATTTCATTTACGTATTTTCGGTTCACATACTTGGTACCAGATCGACCTTCGGGCGCGTTCACGCCGCAGCAGTAGGTACTCCTACCGTTGATCCTCGTTCTTAGGATCACCGCTTCGTTGGAAAGCTCCGCTTCTCCTAAGCTTAGCATTTTGGTACGGTCCTGTCGTGGTAGATATTTGTATTCGGGGTATGGCGGCCCCGCCCCGCCATTGCCGCTTTAAACTCTTAGGTCCGTAGACTGTTGTAAGGTTGGGACGAATCGCTCATTTTGGGGTACTTATATACATCTATGCCGAAAGGCAACTTTTTCCTAAACTGGTCTTATTTATACTGTTTCATATTGTGGTTGTTTTATATTCCGCTGGTTTTTCTCTGATGTATGACTACTTGGGTGCCCGGGTAAGGCACGATCCACGCCCCGAATCGGTCGCGATAGCGCTAGTCATGTTACATGTTTCATCATCCTATCAGTATGCAAACATATTTACCAAAGGACTTTCCGCATGCTTATTTCTTGACAGATCCGCCTCGTCGTCGCCTCCCGCTCCGACTGAGGGGGTGTGTAAATGTGTAAATAGAGACAATATTATTCCCTACCCATAATTAGAATATTTTCATATATTGTGTAAATATAATTATGGTAAGACTAGGATTCCCCTTTTGTATAGGCTTAGGATTCATATTGTATAAGGGATGAACATTGTACTCTATATATACTTTGATATTAATGAAAGACTCCACAAGGGAGATTAATATCATCTAACAAAAATAAACATAGATCGAGGACTATTCTATTGTACATTTTCTGGACTATATGACTGGAAAGGAACAAGGCTTGTTTTGAAGAACACAAATCTCCTATTTCTAGAGTAAAAGATATTCCCTCCGGATAAAAAAGAGTGTCCATTTAGTTATTTGCACACTCCTTATGAAATACTAATTCTTAGGTAAAAATAGGTAATTTGACTAAAATGTCTCTAATTAAATAAGTATTGAAATTTGATCATTTAACACTTAATAAGAACAAATATGAAAAAGGTTAATTCTTTCTTGATTTGGTAAGTGAACACTCTTTTTGATCCAGATGGAGTAGTTGTTTACAGAATCTGTTCTGGTGTAGAAGTAGTTCAATAGGCAGTCTGAACCTACTAATGGATTTCCTAGATCTATTAGGAAGGAAAGTCGAGTAGTCTGATTTTTTTTTCTGGTGCTTTTGTTTGTTTATGTAACCTTTAAGTACCTTCTTGGTACCCTTTAAATAAAACTTTTACCTTATCAAAAAAACTGTTAGTTGCCATAATTATACTACCCAAATTCGACTGACTCTTCTATAATCTGTCATAGATTGCGAGGTTCTGGACATGAAGTGGCGTTATGGCGAGTTAAACCTTCTATGGCATTAACAGGGCAACGTAGACAGTATCTACATAGATGCATAACTGTTTGGCATATGATGAAAAACAGTGCTAGGGCTAATTTCTGATGAATTCTAAGTTCCAAATTTGGAATTTGAATGTGTGGCCGCAATAAAATGAAAACATTTGGCGAAGCAGGAAATTCCAAATTTATGACCCTCTTTATATATGCAGCGACCAAAGACTAAATGTTATGATGTGATGGTGGGTTCTCAACCGAGGTTGCTACTTGTACTCGTATTTGCAACGAACAGCATAAAAACTGCATGCAATGTGGAGACCATTTACGCTCTCCAAAATGTCTTAGTTACATCAGAGCCAGAGTGTCACTGTAGTTGTGATCCCATGCCTCCTTGCACATTCTGCCTAACATATTGATGCAAGTTCCAGCATAGGCTCTTGTTCAAGCTAGAGATGTAATCCTCCGTGATGTTAACTAACTAAAGGTAAAATTTGATAGTGCATGGTGGGTGGCTATCATGCCGTAGAGTGGATCTTGAAGTGAGCTATAAAGCATAGGTGAGCTGTAAAAGAGTCATAGGTGAGCTATAAAGCATTGTCATGATCCTATTCCTACCAAGCTTTATATTAGCTGAAGAAAACCATTTCCGTTTCGTGCATCACGATATATCTGGTGTACCTCTACGGAGAAAATCGGTACTAATTCCATTGTAGTCGTGACATGGAAATAGTAAATACTGCACTTTTTTTCTTTAAGATTTTAATTTTTCTTTTTGGTAGTTTCAATTTAAGAGAACTTTATTTAGAGAGCAATTATGTGGATCCTGTAACCGCAAATAATAACTTGTGGAACTTTTATTTGGATTCTGTTCTTGGAGATTGTCCTTGTTGCATGTTTACCATCAAAATCTGTTAATCGAGATCGTGTAAATTGGATGGACAAGTACGATTTTCATTTTACTATATTCATTAAGCTTACGCAAACGAGAACTCACCTTTAACAACCAAGTCCGTAAGTAATGCATTTCTACAAAAGGCTGAGGCAGAGGAGCAGGGGGGGTCTGGAGTATAAGGCATGCGTTGTAGTATTATACTGATTTATTGGAAGAATCTAGTATACCAAGTTTGACAGAATATAAAAGCAGTAGCACATCTACATACGCACACAAAACATTTCTTTTCTATGGAAATCCACAAAATAAAAAGTATCGTGTAGCTCATTTATACAACAAAAGTGGTTCACAATCTCCCCAGAAAATAATAATATTAACGGGTGATTGACATCCAATTTACTTGTTTCGCTAGTGCTTCGCCAAATTCTTTTCTATTTAAAATGTCAAAGTCACTAATATGAAGAAAACAAATCTTTTCAGCACACTTTTTGTTGGCTCATCCCAATGCAACTCCAACCGTGTATTTTCTTGATATCAGTGTAGACAAGACAGTATTAACCTGTACCTTAGCAAAAAACACAAGTATCTCATGTATTTGTGTTCAGTAGTTAGAGCAAGAGCATCAAAAGATGATACGCACTCATAATCCATGAATGCAGTTTGTTGACCAATGCCACTGAGAACATCTGTACCATTCAGAAAAAGAAGCCTGTATAAATGCAGATTATATCAAAAGAAAATGATAAAGGCTGTAGCATATGTGCAGTCATTAACACTTCCATTATGTCATATCATTGACTTAATTTGTTTATACAACAAATAAAAGAAATGTCCACTCGGTAATCCCAAAAATAGAATTCAAGGACAAGACCCAATGCAATAGTGCCGTGACAAATTAGCAATAATCCCCAGAGACAACTAAGGTAGAAAGCAGAGGATTATTGAAGGGATTTCTGGATACTGTCCGAACTTCTAGAGTGAGATTTTAACGTAATGGGTAAACAGGACAAACCACATAAAATGGATAGTCAATACTAGAATTTACCTGATTAGCTGATGCAGTGTCAACTTCTTTTTCTTTATTTCCAGACAATGTCCCCTAAAAACTGAAGAGCTGGAACACCTCTGATCTCTACATCAACAAGGGGTGCCTGGATCAACATCAGGCTAGACAGCTCTTGGTCATTCTGGATCATATCCAAAGCGCGACTTTGGTCCTGTGATGCTTCAACCATCAGTTTTTCCTAGCTAGAATAATGTAGAGGACTCCGACTCCAGGAAGTCAATTCAGATGCATATTAAAGCAAAACAAAGTGATCTTCTGCATGGAGATAATTCTCAGTAAACATCATCATATTAGTTTTGTTTTGCTTCCTCTACTTATAGATGGAAACTGGAAGTTGTTAAAAATGTTTCAGATGTGTTGTACAGCAGAAAACTTAAATTTAATTCTTAAATAAGAGAACTAACCGCATAAATTAAAGGGGAAAGGGTCATATTTGTCATCATACTTTTGGAAAAGAGTCATATTTGCCCTCCGTTAAAGTATGGGGACAAATATGCCCTTCCCGTTATGAAAGTTCTTATATTTGCCCCTTTTTAAAAACCCATCCCTCATTTCGACCCATTACCGACCCAATTTGTCCCCAAATGTGGGCCCCACCACACCATTCGACGCACATCACCACCCCACTGCTTCTACTCCCTCTGTTCATCCGTCTGTCGCTGCTCCGGCGAGGAGCTGCAGCTCCGGTGTACCGGAGCAGCCAACCACCGCCAATTAAATATACCAAAGAAATGAGGGATCACCGGAAAACTCAAAATGTCGCCGGAGAGACCAAAAAATCGTGTAAAATCAGTCCGTTAGCAAAAGCAAACAACAGATCCCAAAAGATAAGCCAGATCTGCGAAATGAAAAAATTATGTGGCATCACACGGACAACATTGTTAGCGGGTGTAGTGGCGTTACTTCAACGGTGGTAAACACCGGAGCAACGTCCAAGCAAACTCAACCAGCCCGTTGAGGTGCAGAGATCGCCGAAAAAAATGGCTGCTCATTTCGACCCATTACCGCCCCCACCTTCACCAGCAACACACCACTACCAAACGACCCCTCTGCCCGGAGGAGCTCCAGAGCAGTCACAAACAACACCAAATTCTTTCTTTCTTGGCCTCAATGGGTCTTGAAGGGGATATGTAGTGGTGGATGGTTGCGATTTCGGCAGGGAACATGGCAGCGGAGGAGGACTTTAAGTCCCCTTCGCGACGGAGCCGGCGGCTGGTGGAGGTTGAAGGTTGGAGGTGGCGTTGTATAGTGATAGACATGTTTGACTCTTCCAGGGTATTTAGGCTCTGTTATTTAGTTCTTGTTAGTCCTTTTTTATTTCGGTAAATGGATATGAAATCAGTTTCTTAGTTCAGTTGCCCAGATCTTTTTAATACTCCATTCAGTTTGAAGTTTTCAGCGATCAGAAGATAATAAAATTAAAATAAAACACTTCAACTTGTTGGCTTCTCCTGTTGGGGTCAAATTGGGTCGGTAATGGGTCAAAATGGGGGATGGGTTTTTAATAAATTGGGTCTGCTGATGTGTCTCCCACGTGGCGTTTCTGTTAAAAAGGGGCAAATATAACAACTTTCATAACAGGAATGGCATATTTGTCCCCATACTTTAACGGAGGGCAAATATGACCCTTTTCCGAAAGTATGATGGCAAATATGACCCTTTTTCCTAAATTAAAAGAAAAAGGAAAGAGACTTGGAATTTGCATATTATGAATTGGAAAGAAAACAAGGAAAATTCTTGAAGAGGATGAAGTCAATATTCTTTAACCCATTGGATATGATATATGGACAGTTTCTAAACTGTACGTAGAGTAGGTACTCGACACATATAAATGTATACTAATTTATAGTAGTAATATGTTGTGATGCATGACAATTCATATGATAAAATTGGTAGCTTGAGTTCGTAATTGTTTGTACATGGTGTTGAAAGCCAACCTACAAGTTTGAGCCCAAGCTCGTCCCCAGTAATATGAAAATGCAGACAGCAAGACTTGAGATGGGAATAAGATGGTCAAACCTTTCTTTTCATTGCGCAGAACTTGCAATCTGAGGCTGATGGCGGAAGGACCTGATTAGCAATAAGCCTCTTGACAGGAACATCTTCCTTCTTTAAGGATGCACACAACCTTGACGATTCGCTAATTGCCATAACCTAAAGGGCACATGGTGACGCCCACCAGAAACACAGTGAGAACCACGAGTCAACAAGCAGCTCACTTCTTTTCATATGGCGACAAAACCAAGGTATTTTGCACTTTGAAAGCTTTGTACTAAGTGTATCTCTAACATTTTCTATTTGCAAACTTCTCGTAATCCAAAATGTTAGGTTCAAGCAATTTTTCTAAACTTTTAAGACTAGTTGTAGTTGGTAGATAACTCAGGAGGAGTAGGTTTTATTTTCTCTGTGGGGTAATTGGGAGTTTAGTTAGTTCTACGCTGTACAGGAAACTGCCTGCTTCGCCTTGAAATCCTTTCGGATTCGGAAAAATGACTCTAAAAGCATACCACTAGCTAAAAAATTAATTGAGACTAATATTTCAAGAAGTACACTCCGTTTTTTTTTTAAATTTAAGCTCAACCGTGACACAAATAAAAAAGTTATGTGATGCAAACCTTGGAGACCATGGTTCAAATCTCAGCGGAAACAAGACACACTATAGGTGATTTCTCCCCCTCGTAGGAGTTACCCCGTATACAGTGGTTTACTGGCTTATAATAACAGATCCCAATCAGACAGATTTAGGGAAACATGCACAACACCAGACAGCAAATATTACCGTGGGGATTGTTACTATGATAAACTCCGTTGAGGTTGTGTCACGAAAAAGCTCTCTTACTTTTATCATCCTCTCCCTTAGCCGCTCCAATTTATCTGCCTGCACACGTACAAAATATGTGAGATTGATAAGAGTTGTGCATATTAACAACCAGCACTACATATTCCTAATTATATAAAGCTTACAGCATCTGGCTTGGGCGTTCCTTCCTGGCCAAAGACAGACTTTATTGCTGAAGTGGCAGAAGCTATCTTCTGTCTCAACTGAAAAGATTTTATCCAGAGTAGATTACAGAGTTGAACCAGATCAGGAGTATTTTAAAAATGAATATATAACAGGACAACTCGAAGAGAAAAGGAATTCTAGTCCCTAGAGCCTTCATTCAGTTGCAGAAAGAAACTAGCTGTCCGAATAAGAACCATAAATCAAAAAGTTGCCTTTAATTAGGAAGAGACACATTAAGCAGCAAACGATTTGAAAAGCATCACCAAGGAACCAAGTAACTGCACACTGGGAACACAATGCAGTGAATGATAGGATGAGAAGCTAATAAGCACAACAAGTAAAGGAGTTCTTTTTGTAAAGGGGTTCATTTCAACAAGTAAAGGAGTTCTTTTTGTAAAGGGGTTCATTTTTTTTTTATCAGGTCAAATGTATCATCCACTTTTTTCATACATCTACTCTGATAGAAGACCAACTGATCAATAATTACATGATAAAAGAAAGATAGTTCCAATTTACTTTGATATTGCTCAAATACCTGCGTCAACTCTTAAGTCCAAGAGAAAATTGTCTGTTCCATATAATTTTTTGCATTCATGCAATTTTCTTTCCAATCAAAAGCAGAAATGGAGTTGAACAGAATTTCTACCTTCAATATCTTTCCAATTGATTTATCCAAGAAGTCTGGCAAGGACAAGAGCCGTAGAGTATGTCCCTGAGAGGAACCAATAACTATTAGGAATGTCTTCCCAAAACATAGTTGCAGGACATATCATGTCGTTCTCACCGTCGGGGCTGTGTCAAACACTACACGAGTAAACATATTATATTCCTGCGATTCAAGGAATTGCATAACCTGGCAAGAGGATCTGTAGCCAGTTAGGTTGAAGGAAAACATTAACACTTTTGATGGAAAATATGAACAAACACTCTTAAGTATAAAAAGTTCTAGCACCTTTGAAATTGCAATGGCTTCGTCTAGACCAGGAGGGGGTGTATCCAGCAGTTCCCCAAGCTTTAGCTCCCCAAGCTTTCTCATGCAAGAGGAGTAGATTAGCAGTGAAATTAACTCCATTTTTGGTAAAGAAAATTGAAGGATAAAACTAAAAATTGGAAGTGAGGAGAAACAAAGGAAGCAGAGGCAATCAAACAGAAAAGAAAAGGACTTCAATTTCATTATTCGTAAGTGCAAGCTAATCTTTATGTGGGCTAAGAGACTTATTTCCAACTTTTATCACTCTTATTAAAGAAAAGAACGCATAAAGATCTGTTTTATTTTAGGGAAAAGAATTTTACCTGTTCAGCAAGCACCCCAAGGCCCATACCGTCCATAAAGTCTTTGATACCAGATCCTCCACTTATCTGGGTTGCACTTTGAAACTCTTCCTTGGCCTTTTCAGGATTTAACTGACATGTTGACAACAGTGTTCTAAATGAGCCTCAAACATGAAACTGTTTAATTTAGTTTCAAACCCTCAGCCACCCCCACCCCTAGCCTCCAGTGAGGAGAACATAGCAATACTGGATTTTCTAATTCAAGGTTGGATATCACCAAAAGACAAGTAGGAAGAGGCTTTCAAAACCTCAAGGGCGAATAATGGCGAATACAGGCCTTCAACTGGAACTAGTGTCCCGCCAGTCAAATCCTACAGACAGAACATGCAGACTGAAAAAAATCTTGTCACACAAGAAAAAAAACTCCAAAATGATGTTGGGAAATATCAATTCAGAAATCTGCTTGAAATGCAATAAGAAACACTATCTTATACCTGAGCAAAAGAATCACTTAAGGAATGTGCAGGATCAGTTGAAACTACCAAAGTGGGATGCCCATTATTTGCAAATTTTACAGCAAGTGAAGCAGCACAACTTGTCTTCCCAACTCCTCCTTTACCACCTAGCATGTAATACTTACGCTGGGTCCCAGAAACCATTTCATCAAAGCCAACAGTGGCTTCTGCAGGAGCAGCTATTGCTCTCACTGCCATTAAGCAAACATTAACAAGGACATAATAATGGTCATGGCTCGTCGAGGAAGTGAATCGCTCTTGAGTTACAGCTTTCTAACTGAGTTCTAGTCAAATAGTTCTGATAGAGTTTACACGGAAAATATGCCACCTCAATATTTTTAGGGATACTTTCGTTTATGTCCCTTCGGCCAAACCTAATTAATTACCGGCAGTAGCCCAAATATACAAATCTATACACTGATATGAGTATTATACGTATAGTTTATGTATATTATATGTATATTATATGTATATTTAAGTATAAATATACAAAACCAATACATTTGCTAGCTATTTTGTAAACTAGATCACCCAAAGGTATTGGGCTTTTCCCATATTTTTATTACTGATGAAAAGATTCCAGGGCAGTATGCATAGACTAGAGAGCCTTTTTTTCCTTAAAATCGACCTTTTAAACTTAAAAAAAATAAAGCGACGCTTCACAACGCTCCTCGCATCGCGGCGCTTCAGACCGCTTCTCTTCACCGCCATCGCTTCAGGTTTGGGAAGCGCCGGATCCTCGCATTGCTTCACTTCACAGCTTTAAGCAATGAAGCGCTCGCTTTCCTGAACACTGGTGCCTCCTCTTAAGGAGACGTTCATTAACAAGGGAAAGTATGATCCAGAGACTTGATGACAACACCAAAGCGCACATTAAGCGAGGCACGCTCAACATGTTTTGCGCCTGGCTTCAGGGCTTAGGCACGCTTAGAACACGCCTTTGACAACACTGAAATGAAGTGACTGAACACTAGTCTTGCAAGCTTATTTGGAGGACAAAACTACCCACAAAATCATATGCTTTACATGGACAACCATTAGAGAAGCAATTTGACAAGTTAATCGATGTAGAAGGAAGTTTAAGCTAGCAAACAGATGCTTTATGTGCCAGCGTAGTTCAGAATCTTTTTTTGATAAGAAAAGGGGTTCCATCTGTTGTTAACCAGCATAGTTCAGAATCAATAAACCACCTTTTTTTATCAGTCGTGTCCGAGCCCTCTTGCTCGCACCTTGACTAATTCCACAGTATACCTGTCACCACCCACCCGCAATAGATACTATGTAACTATGTCCACAAAAGCTAGACAGACCTAGTGTTTGTATTGTCACAGTTGGGATTTGAACTTGAGACCTCATAATTTTCAACACACTTCATTGACTACTAGGCTACACTCTTGGGTGCCTTTTTTGCATAGTTCAATTGCTACAGATTTGTGGAACATGTTCCTGTCAGTTTTTGGTATTAGCTGGACAATCCCACAAAGTGTTAAGGAAGCAGTGCAAAGTTGGAGTCTTTGGCAAGTTCACAGAATCATCAAGAGGATCTGGTAGGTAGATGATACCAGCATGCATTTTTTAGAGTAGGTGCAGCCCGGTGTGAAAAGCATCCCACATTAGCGGGGTTCAGGGAAGGGCCAAAGGGGTGTGTGTAATTGGACACAAAGGAATCGCAAATGTTTTAATGAAGATTTCAACTCCTAACTCTTCTTTGAAATCTAAATGCTTGATGAATCTCTTCAGCTGGAGTAATTTAGCCCCTGTAAATGATATTATCACTTTTGTAGAATTCATTAGCTCTCACTTTTTGGCTTAACAACCAACTTTTTTTCGCTCTCTTAGGGAAATGGTTCAATGAACTATCTGTAGATTTTTGTATCTAGGAGTCATCCCTATCTCTTTTGTATTGTTACTGCATCTTCTTGATGCCATCAATACAACAATTACTTCATATAATAAAATCATGAATATTTCACGAAGCATTAGGTAATCTTCCCATTAATGGTGAAAATTGAAGAGAGTAAATTGAACAAGACGTGTTACATCACTGCTTTATCTTCGATGGATCAAAACCAAATAAACTGAACTGAACCTTAAGAAGTATCAAAAGTCAAACTAAATTAATGCAAAATTGATCAGACAGAGAACTCACATCACATTAAGGGCGACTAATGGTTACTAGAAAGTCTCCAACCATTGTAATCTTCTATATTTCTCACATTAGTAGTCTTTTCAAATGAGTATTTTCTAGTGGCTAAACTTTAAGGTTTTGGATAGCCATATCATACTACACTCTTATGGTCGTTATCATTTGTTAGCCATCACCTGTATTATTTTGTTAAAGTCTGAACTGGGAACCTTTAAAACAGAAAAGAAAAATGTTATCATTCAATTTTGAACACCCTATCAGACTTTATATTAGCACATAGACTACTAATGTAAACTCTTATAGCAAACTTTTTTTTAAAAAACTATTATAGCATGCTTTCAGGTGCTTCTCTTTCTTTTCAATATATATACCATATTTTCCTGTACTTGGCTCAGTTTTAGCAAAGAAAAAGGATAAATCCCCATTCTTTGATGATGGCCGAAAAAATGAGATAAGAAAGATCCCCTTGTCAAACCCTATGAGCGGATTTCTCTTCTTTACCTCAAAATTCCCATTTTCGTTCCTTGTTTACAAATTAAAATCATTGGCTAGTAGTATAGGAAAACACAAAAATTGAGAGAAACAAGACACCAGTTGTAACTATACAACAATAAAAGCAGAAAGTAATGAAATTGACCTTGCAAAGACTTTATGGGGGAGGTTGGTCTCAACTTGAAGAGAGAAAGTGGGTGCGAGGGTCTGAGAGAATGGCCATAACCCACAACTTCCATGGATGAGAACGTCCAAGCCCAAGATGAAAACATGATGCCGTACACTATCTTCACTCCACAGACTCGGGTTATGTAGTATATTAATTATTTCATCTTTCACTTTTTGTATAATTTAATACTAAACTATTCATAATTTATATTATATCTATAATATATTTAAAGCATCAACTCTAAAACAAAGTTAAATGTATACTATATTATATATTTCATGGACAAATGTTGCACTTTTAAAAGGGCCATTAACTATGATAACAATATTTTTATAAAGATAAAGCAGTCAATATGACACAAGAGAACATAATATAAACCAAAACAAATACTAAGGAAATTCTTCATATTTACATGTTCATTGGATATTGAAATAAGTTACCGCATCAATTAATAATATTTATTTCATCATTTAAGTAAATGTTGCATTTATTTTAACGTCAATTTTTTTGTAATAATTTATTTATACATTTATTTCTTAACGCGATACACACGTGTAAAATACAAACATAATATTGATTGAAGAAAGAAAAATCATCGATATTACGACTACAATATTTTATGATCTAGAGGGGAAAGAACCATGCTCAAGATTAGTGTTGTTATCGGACCGGTCCGGACCGGGACCGGACCGATAAGGTTTCGGTCCTGGAACGAGATTCGGTCCCGATCAACCTTATCGGCCGACCGTAAGAATTTTCCGGGCCGCTTTTTTAAAAAAATTGAATTTCCAATCAAAATTGACATTCTCGACGGTGCACACAATTTTTACGTTGAAATCAATTGTACATCGAGATATTTAGATTTGAAAAGGGGAAAACGTAACGATTTGGGGAAAAGTGAAATTGAGGGGCAAGATGGACGCTTTTGGAGAAATCGGAGAATCAAACCGCTTTGGCGGTTGCCACACCAGATCGAAAAAATACGCGAAATCAATTTTTTTAGGTAAACCGGACGTCCGAGCGCAGTTATGACCATATAAAGTTTGATCAATTTACAACTAATTAGACGCGAGGGGGATCGCTGGGGCTTGTGGTTGGTGGGGGGGCGGAGGATCAGTGGGTGGGTTCACGGGTATTTTATCGGGTTCACGGTCCGGCCTCTTATCGGCCCGTATTTTTGGTACTCGTATCCGGACCGTTAAGGTTTCGGTCCGGTTTCGGTCCGGATTTACCGGTTCGGTTTCGATCCGGTTCTCGAGTATATCCGAACCACTAACAGCCCTACTCAAGATAGAAAAACACATACATTGGAATAAAGTTGAGATTTGAGCGTGGAGTTTAGATATCATGGCCTTAACTTCAAATTCTTGAATTGAAAATTCAACTTTTCATGTAGTGGTCTATCACGTAACATTAAAAGCATATAATTTTAATTAAGTCATATACTAATATCTTGTTCTTCAAATCTCTCCTATTGTAACAAATACATGAAATTATTAGCTTGAAAAAAATCTTGAATATAAAAAATAAGAAAAAACACATGAATATATTTATCAAGAAAAGAAAAGAATTAATGAACATCAAACAAAGATCGAAGAAATTTAGTCCCACTAACTCATTCAGGGGCCTACTTCAATCCTAAATTTGTTGGTAAAATTGGGGTTAAAGTGTAGTATCTGAAAGGTTAAACAAAAAGAGAATTGGTTGAGTCGAGAGATGACTCTCTGTCTTTAAAACAAGATTGTCTCGTATATATGTTTTTACGGTAATGGACATTAGTCTCCCAAGATAAAACAACAACTAATAAATTGTACAAAACAAAGACAGTTGATTCTAGCGAAGAAACTGAATACGAACATATTGCTAACATCTGTTTCTGTGTTTAGAGCAGAACATAATAAAAGAAATTCTGTTTCGGTGTTCTCTGTTTTCGAACAAAGCAAACCGAAGATATGAATTATGTTTATGTATTTTTGTGAACAAACAAAAAAGATGGGTTTGTGTTCTTTCTCAGTTTCGATTAGAAGCAGAAAAGATTTTTCGTCATATGTTTGTTTGCTCTATGAATTTGCATGTCTGTATCTCCTTATAATTTGAACAGAAGTGTCCAATTTATACGATCAGAAAAGGGAGGCCAACAATCATGTATGTTGAAGCTTCCAACGTCTTGATCTGTTGAACAATCATGACTGTTGGAGTCTTCAACATCTTGATCTGTTGAACAGTCATGACTGTTGGAGTTCCGAAAATTTCAGAGAACAAAATGTAAATAGTTAACATTTCAGGGTCCAAAAAAGAAAGTTCCAGAACAACCCAACAGCCCGAGCCCGAGCCAGATAGGACGGGCGGGTGGCGCGCGTGTGGGGCTTAGCCCTGAACCCAAGCTCACCTAGATCATCTCCCTTCTAAACACATGGGTGGACCTTGGGGTCCCAAACTCTTACTCAAACTTAGAGTTTATATAATGCATAAACTCTCCTTCTTCTACCAATGAGGGAAATTGTCATTTTTGGCCAAAAACAATCCATCTTTTCATATCTCAAACACCTTACTTTATGTATCAATATCTCTTTCATTTATTAAGGAAATTTGACGATACTTGGCACTAACATTATCTACTTACTTAGTAGATTAGGCATGTGCAAAGAAATGATGTTTCGGATATGCGGGGCCCACGTGTTTAAGTCATTAAAGATGGGATAAACTCAATTCCAGATTAGTAAAATATCCAATAATACCCTCTCTTGAAAGAGAATTGGTGCACAGATGGTGCCAAAGTTCAGTAATCTTTCAGCGAAAAGATATTGCATCAAGAAAGGTTGCTTTCGACTTTGAACCTTTCTTAGTCGATTACCATCTGATTTACTTACTGTGCGGTGAACGCGATGTCTTGAACCCTCAGTGTTTAGTGTAAACCAAGACAATGATATCAACAGAATAACTCTCATTATTCATTTATTCTTATTGTTTTCTTCGCACATGCCTAATCTACTGAGTATATGATGTTAGTGCCAAGTATCGTCAATTTTCCCTAAGAAATGAAAGAGATATTGGTACACAAAAGTAAGGTGTCTGAGACATGAAAAGATGGAGTATTTTTGGCAAAAATGACAAATCTGTCTCATTGGTAGAAGATGGAAGGATTGAGCAATATATAAGCTCTAAGTTTGAGTAAGGGTTTGGGCCCCCAAGGGGTTCACCCATGTGTTTAGAAGGAGGAGGACCTAGGTAAGCTTGGGTTTGGGACTAAGCCCCACACGCGTGCCGCCGCCGCCCGCCCGTCCGGCTTGGGCTCGGGCCTCGAGTCGCGGGTCGTGGGTTGCGGGCTGAGGGCTATTTTCCAGAATTTTCTTTTTGGTCCCTAAAATATTTCTTATTTACATTTTGGACCTGAAAGTTTCGAAACGTTGCAACGACTCTGAAGCATTACAACAATAGTCAGATTTTCCCCATCTTCTCCCTATATATTCTTTTGTTCAGTTTGAAAAGAAACACACATAATAGAGAAACCCACAACACAAACTATTATCTTCTATTTTGTTCGACATACAGAAACAGAAACGCAATCAGCAATCGGTTCTATATTTATTTCTTTGCTAGAATCAACTTTATTTGCTTTGTATAGTTGATTGTATCGCTGTTTTATCTTGGGAGACTATTTGTCATGCCCCGAACCAACGGGCCGCGACTGGTGCCCTACCTGGGCACCCTTTTACCCGCACATCACATATAACCAGCGGAAGCTTAAGAAAACTTATAATCTCATAACAAAGGGATCCTGTCCCCTGAACTGTCATATAACATCATAGGCGAGCCGGCAAGGCTGCCATAATATACACTATAGTCAAAATGAATTACAATTGTACATGTCCAACCCACACATGACTACAAACCTCTAAGAGTAAGACAATGAACTATGACGGGATAAGACCCCGCCATACCCCTGAATATACATAAGCCTGTAATAGCATATCTGTACCAAATGAAAGGCTCCGGAACAGTGGAGCTATCTCAAAAAGCTGAGCAAGGATCCTAAGCTCGAGGATCACCAAATTGAGTATCTATACCTGCGGGCATGAACGCAGCCCCCCGGAGAGGGCCAGTACAACAATGTACCAAGTATGTAAACATAAAGTAAAGTAAATAAGATCATAATTGTACAAAAGATGACAGGGACAAGTATGATAATCAACATACCAGATCCAACCTTGTCATATAAAATAAGATTCAACTGTACCTTGTACAAATAGAGAGTCAAATGTACCTTGTATAAATAGAGAGTCAACTGTACCTTTTAAAAAAAAGTGAGAGTCATATCAAAATCATGAATGTATGTCCATATAATCGTATAATGTCTTGGGTATCTATACCCACATCATGGATATATGTCCATGAATCATATAATGTCGTGAGTATCTATACTCGCTTCATGAACATGTCCATGGAATCATATATGTCATAGGTATCTATACCCGCATCATGGATACATGTCCATGGAATCATATATATAACGTACCCGGCCTCTAATGAAGGTCTCGGTGTTCATGGGTATATATACCCGCATCATGGATACATGTCCATGGAATCATATATATAATGTACCCGGCCTCTAATGAAGGTCTCGGTGTTCATGGGTATATATACCCGCATCATGGATACATGTCCATGCTATCATATATATAACGTGCATCTCTAATGAACGGCGTCGGTGTTCATGGGTATCTATACCCGCATCATGGATACATGTCCATGGAATCATATATATAATGTACCCGACCTCTAATGAAGGTCTCGGTGTTCATGGGTATATATACCCGCATCATGGATACATGTACATGTAATCATATATATAACGTACCCGGCCGCTAATGAAGGTCTCGGTGTTCATGGGTATCTATATCCGCATCATGGATACATGTCCATGTAATCATATATATAACGTGTCCGACCTCTAATGAAGGTCCCGATGTTCATGGGTATCTATACCCGCATCATGGATACATGTTCATGGAATCATATATATAACGTATCCGGCCTCTAATGAAGGTCTTGGTGTTCATGGTATTTATACCCGCATCATGGATACATGTCCATGAAATCATATATATAACGTACCCAGCCTCTAATGAAGGTCTCGGTGTTCATGGGTATCTATAATCGTATCATGGATACATGTCCATGGAATCATATATATAACGTACACAACCTCTAATGAAGGTCTCGGTGAAGGGAATATAATACTTGCACGACTAGCTATCATGAACAACCATATGCAATTTAAATTATCATTTGTCTCTCAATAAAATCTTTAAAATGAACTTTCATTTTAGAAAAACCAAGGCACTATCATGTCATGTATCATTTAGGATTAGAATTCAATAGAACTATGTACGTCCGTCGTACACTCACTTTATAAAAACCATTCCAAAAGAAAGAAGGAAGAGTTTCACATACCGCTTGTCGTCTGTACCAACTCGATAATCTAAATTCGTCTCGCTCCTCTGGCTAACATTATGGAAACATCTGAATGGCGATAACAGATCCGAATTTGCCTAATTAATTCTTATATGGTGTCACGACCCGATTCCGGGCCCGTGACTGGTGCCTTACCCCGGGCACCCTAGTGATACAACATCAGAGTAATCAGCGAAACATAAAACGATACAAGACATATTATGAAATATGAAACAATAATCTGAGAAAAACTTGTCTTTCGGCATATATATAAACAACAACTTTTTTCAACATGAACAGTTTAATCCTTTTTACAAACCCTGCCCACAACAAGATTACTGCACTTACGAATGATATGACAATGCGACGGACAGGTTCGCCATACCACGAATGTAAGCACCTACAACAACAGGGACTATACGAAGATAAGCCTCCGAGAAACGGAGCTTTCTAAACGCCGAATCGTGACCCTAAGAGCGAGGATCAACGATCGTGTATTTTACTCATGCAGATGAACGCAGCCCGGCGAGGTCAAGATAACAGTACCAAGTATGTGAAATCAGAAAGTACTTTAAATGAAATCCAAGTATTTAAAACCTTTTCACAAATACATTCGGTTCAATTTGCACATAGTACATCACAAACAAGAGCGATATAAGTAAATCAGAATGTCTTCCTAGGCCGCGAATGATCGAAGCAAGGCCAATCGCCCATAGTATCATTACGCAGCCTAGCCTCGACTCCCGCACCGCATAGTCACCCATGGACCCGCATGAGGTATTCCTCGACGGGGCAGCCAACCCCAGATCCGCCTAGGCTCCCGCACCGCATAGCCTCAAAAGACCGCGTAGTCCCCAACAGACGCATAGGAATCCCGCATCGGGCTAAACACCGGAATGATCAATCTCGAGCTCTCGCAACTCCGCATAGTCACAAGGACCGCATAGCCGTATAGACCGCATCAAGGGTGGCAAACCTCAGTATAATAAGTCGGGGTATGTGATACAATAACAAGACAACGCTTAACGTTTAACAACGTAAGCACAACAAGAATGACCCTTACCTAACAACCACAAGATACTAACACAAGTAGATCCTAACATGTTTACTTATCAAATCAACAAGAAAGTATTACAAGGCTACCACAAACCAATACAATCAAGTTATTCACACGCGTACTTTCTACTAACAAGTTCGTATCTATCCCCAAAGTACTTCATACATTAAATCTTTAAAAGATCCGTTCTTTCACATAAGTCACACAATACCGTAGTATATGAAAATAGAGTGATTATCCTTCAAGTAAATCAAAACACTTACCTTTGTAAAATCAAGTAACAACATTATTTTCCAAACGCCCAAGTTTGCCTAATTTCAAATGTTCACGTTTCTTATTTTAGAAAGGTTTCGTAGTTCATAGTCTTATTCATTTAAGAATATAATTCTCTTTTAAACCATCTAAGAAACATAAGCCTTATGTGTGAGTAGGATATTCTTGTTTATAACAATCTTATTACAGCAGCCATGATCTAGGAAATATCATTTTGTCTCATCTTAGCTTCTATGCAGATGGAAGTTTCTACTGGTTTTATTAATACTTCATTAATCAAAACATTTCCCTTTATTAACGCTGCAGTGGTTTGTCGATACACATTCTGATTTCCGAAATCAGTGAAACATTATCCCTTTTAAAAATCAAGTACTCATTACTCACGAATGAGGTTTCACACAAAATTCATTGATTAAGTTAAGTCTCTTATCTTACAAGATCAAGTCTCTTAACTTCTAAAATAAATCATTCGTTTTATCTCTCTTAAGCCGTTATACCTAACTTCCCATAAAGCTAGTATAACTCTTAAGTTTTTAAAACCAAGTATTACTCTTCTTTTAAAAACAGTTCTTAATTCTCTTGAACTACTTCACGATTATTATTATTCGGGCTTAAGTCAAAAGACATTGCCGTACAACTACGCTCAATTAACACACGTACGTCTACCGTACTACATAGTTATACACATATCATGCTAGAAGAGATAGGAAGATGTTCACATACCGCGACGATTATCGACTATTAGCAAAACGCCCATGGCTATAACCCGCTGCACGGTCCACCTTCTCAAGTAGACACGTCTACTCGCAGAACATTCAACCTATACAGTTACACAAGTCTATCAAAGTCTAGACTACTCGGTAGAATAAATCTAGATGCAAGATCCTACGGAAATTGGCGCCCTTCCCTACCACAACCACACAAGTTTCATCAGAATACATCCCCACGTAATTACTGATCGCTCTCTTCTTTAAATTCGGGCTTAAGTCCAAAGACATTGCCACAAGCTATGTTGATTATATATATAGTATACTTCAACTATATATTCCTACAACATGTAATATTCAATTACAATAGGGACAAGATAATTACCTCGATAAGCCCATAATTATCCAAGTATAAATGTCGATCCCAAGAACGCTTAGCTCCTACTCCGTGCTCCAACCCGCTCCAAACAACCCTTAGAAGTTCTACGCGACCTACTTAATACTCCAACCAACTATGGAGATTTTCCTCAGTGGTTTCGGTTTGAGACAAAAGGACATACTGTAGTATTTCCTGCTCTACGATATGAGGTTTCTTTGGAATACTACAAGGTATACGGCTAAGGTAATTGGGTATAAGAACAATACTTTGAGAGTATTTCTACCAAGAGTGGTATAAATATGAGACAACACCACGAGGTGTATACCTACTTACCCCACTGTGGGGTACTCTCGCCAGGGAGGACTCTCGACAAAGGCCTCACAAGGGAGTGGACGAGAACTCTAGAGGAGTGGGAGAGCTTTCAAGACTTAGAGATTTTAGGATGAAGAAGTCTTCAAACTTAGGGGTATTTATAGGTCAAGCCAAGGCCAACCAATGGCCAAGATTATGCCAAGTGCATAGCAGTGTAGGCCAAGATCTTGCCAAGTGCACCTTATCCATCTACCATAAAAATATCCTACCAACTACTTGACAAACCCACCCAATTCGTCCACTTTCCCGCCACTAACGAGAGGTGCCAAGTGGCGCCTCTTGTTGGTCCAACACGTTTCGCCTCTGGAAAAATCCGCAAAAATTAGAAATGACATAGCGAATTTTCCTACGAAAGTCGTGGAAAACGTTTCGTCGAAAACGACTCTAACCGTGTTGTGCACAAAGAAAAATTCGCCAAGCTTAATCTCAAGTTCGAATTTTCACGACGCCCATACGCATACTCAAAATACGGTATAACATTCTCCTCCTTAGAAACATTCGTCGAATGTTCCTTCTAAGTCTCAAACGAACGCGGCGCAAGATAGTCTTCACTACTACACTTACGAAACAATCCTGCCACAGCTGGCCACAGAAACACCTGCGTAAATACTTACATCAAAGTCCACGAGGAAACACCTCTAATCATCACCACAAAACACTTCTCACCGGGGTCTAAAATATACTTCCTTCGCACATTCTCTTTACAAAAGAAATGATCACATCTATGCTCGCCATACATGCTCGCTTCTCTCTTTACCCGTCGTAGATACCACTTTGTCACTTTGCCTGAGGCATTAACCTTCTCAGGCGACCCAACAAATGGTACCACTTTTGTCACTTTGTCGCGAGCCTTGCTCCGACGACCCAACAAATGGTGCCGGCCGCCATGATCCTCGAGGATGTCAGACACTCGAACTCTTACCACGTTCGATACGGCCGCTTTCCAAAACTCGGTTACTATCCCTAACGTGGTCATCATTAATCGGGAACACTCGATGGATCTCCGATACTTTCCGATCATAACAATACGAAGACCGGACGTCTCGCCTCCTAAGCCGGACGGCAAATGCTAACATATAGCAACCCGCCTATTCTTCACATGAACTCAAAAAGTCCCAAAGTAACTTCGGGCTAAGTTCTTCGCTTTTCCAAAACTCGTCTCACCGACCGGGTGGTACTTTCAAGAAGACCGACCGTCCAACTCGAACTCTAGCGTCGCCGCCGATTATCCGCACGATTCCTCCGAGCCGCCGTAACTTCTTCTAGACAAGCTTCACTATCCATCAATACCGGAACAAGCTGAACCAATCGTCAACCTTGCCAACATCGAACCAATCGGCCGCAAGAACTTACACTTCCGCCTCTACAAGGCTTCATAAGGCGACATCCGAACACCGAAATGGTAGCTAAAAACACTTCTCTCTACGAGACAACAATCCCACAACTACCCTCAAATCCAAACACCGCACGAGGCGAATGCGATCTCGAGACTCACCAGTCCTTAACCCCGCTGGTAAAACTTCCAAACAAAAGCAGCCGTAACTGGCTCCACTGTCGCCATAAGGTGAAGGTAGGCACCGTGCAGCCTTACAACCTTCGATAATTCAACACCGACGAGTGAACGGTCGAACGAAGAACACGATGGGCTGCCCCCATCGACCACCACCGGCCGAACGTATCCACGAACTCGCACGTTTGGTTAACTAAACTTGGCGCAACACCTCGTGATCTCACCACCACGTGAGCACCACAACCGACCCACCAACAAGCAGTCGCGGGTTGACCGCAACGCGCCTCAACCCGACCCGACAACGCCGCACAATACTAGCTCCGATCCTAACAATCTCACTAATCACGTTACGAAAACCTAGCGTCTTCTTAGCTCAACTACCCTCTTTCATTCCACACTACTCGTGGACTTATCCCATAAACATAGCTCACGTGCACTATGCACTCCTATGGGTCAAACATGAACACTACACCTTTACTCGAGATGGCCTTACCTCTAAGGTCTCCAAGTATAAAACTCTAAGGCTCACACCTTCTCTATCCCCCAAAATCTTACTCGGTTAACCCACCAAGATTTCTAATCACAACTTACACAATCGCTATCGTAACATAGCACTTATGATATACCCATCTTATCATACATACCGATCTCTGCAGGTTAAGGATATATCTCTATTCATCGCTTCACTCCTTAGTCGTTTAATCAAATCCGCCTGTAGGCGCATAGCTAGGGAAGATGACGAACTACCCACCGATCTGAAGGCTAAGTCCTCCTACTAGACACTCTCTCGACATCGACTGACGGCCGTAGTACAACAAGTACCAACTAAAAGACGACATTCCCGACGACGCATTACATCGTGAACCGGAAACTCGAGCTCGACCAACTCCTGATACCCCGAACGCCCCGAACCCCGCGAGGACCTTTCGCACCGGTGGATGCGCATAATCTAATCCACGCGAGGCGACTCGCCGAAAGTTACCAAAGGACCTTGCTCCGCCCTCTTCTCGCCCTCGTTAACCCGCCGATCTCTACGCTTTCTACCGCTGTGTATAAGCTCGCATACGTGCCATGCTCGCTTCAATCGAAGAACTACTTTGCACAACCTCTCGTTGATATTCATCAAGACTCGCAGACATCGGTATACTCTCCGTAGCCAAATCCATATTAATAGTAACAGGTCGCCTTGCAATCTAAATTCATCGTTTCGGTCGCGAAGGGCGTTCAAATATCATGGCCGCAGTAGGAATCGCCGCCGTGCTAAACTCTGCTGGGCTAGTGACGTCGCAGAACTCCCAAATGAAGCACCACCTGGTGATGATTGGAGTGCGTGCCCACGCAACCCTCCGAATTTTACTCGCAGCCTCATACGCTCGCCTCTCCGGGCGGGTTTTGCCTCACGCGAGGCATAGCGGTAAGGAAAGAAATACGTTAGAGGTCCAACTTACAACACACTTCTAAGGCACGATCTCAGTGAGAAGAATAGAAACCAATCCTAAATATCCTATAGCCTCACGATTATTGGTGTGGTGCACAACACACCGATAATCAAGACTTCATCGGATACGGCTCAGACACTTTCCGAGGATTAATCGCTCGATACCACTTTTGTCACGACCGATTCCGCCCGTGGATAGTGTCTTACCCCGCACCCTAGTGATACAACATCGCAGTAATCACGAACATAAACGATACAAGACATATTATGAAATATGAAACAATAACTGAGAAAAACTTGCTTTCGCATATATATAAACAAACTTTTTTCAACATGAGCAGCTTTAATCCTTTTACAAACCCCGCCACAACAAGATTACAGCACTCTACGAATGATATGACAACAAGCGACGACAGGCCCCGCCATACCACGAATGTAGCACCTACAACAACAGTGGACTATACGAAGATAAGCCTCCTGAGAAACGGAGCTTTCCCAAACGAATCTGTGACCCTAAGAGCGAGGATCAACGATCGTGTACCTTTACTCGCGCAGATGAACGCAGCCAAGGAGGTCGATAACAGTACCAAGTATGTGAAATCGTAAAGTACTTTAAATGAAATCCAAGTATTTAAAACCTTTTCACAAATACATTCAGTTCAATTTGCACATAGTGCCACATCACAAACAAGAGCGATAACAGGTAAACTGTAACAGGTCTTCCCTAGGCCGCGAATGATCGAAGCAAGGCCAATCGCCCATAGTATCATTACGCAGCCTAGCCTCGACTCCCGCGCCGCATAGTCACCCATGGACCCGCATGAGGTATTCTCGCATCGGGGCAGCTAACCCCGGATCCGCCAGGCTCCCGCAGCCCGCATAGCCTCAAAAGACCGCGATAGTCCCAACAGATCGCGTAGGAATCCCCGCATCGGGCTAAACACCCGAATGATCAATCCCGAGCTCGCATGACTCCGCGATAGTCACAAGGACCGTGATAGCCGATAGACCGCATCGGGTGGCAAACCCGGTATAATAAGTCGAGGTATGTGATACAATAACAAGATAACGCTTAACGTTTAACAACGTAAGCACAACAAGAATGACCCCCTTACCTAACAACCACAAGATACTAACACAAGTAGCATCCTAACATGTTTACTTATCAAATCAACAAGAAAGTATTACAAGGCTACCACAAACCAATACAATCAAGTTATTCACACGCGTACTTTCTACTAACAAGTTCGGGTATCTATCCCCAAAGTACTTCATACATTAAATCTTTAAAAGATCCGTTCCTTTCACATAAGTCACACAATACCTGTAGTATATGAAAATAGAGTGATTATCCTTTGAAGTAAATCAAAACACTTACCTTTGTAAAATCAAGTAACAACATTATTTTCCAAACGTCCAAGTTTGCCTAATTTCAAATGTTCACGTTTCTTATTTTAGAAAGGTTTCGTAGTTCATAGTCTTATTCATTTAAGAATATAATTCTCTTTTAAACCATCTAAGAAACATAAGCCTTATGTGTGAGTAGGATATTCTTGTTTATAACAATCTTATTACAACAGCCATGATCTAGGAAATATCATTTTGTCTCATCTTAGCTTCTATGCAGATGGAAGTTTCTACTGGTTTTATTAATACTTCATTAATCAAAACATTTCTTTATTAACGCTGCAGTGGTTTGTCGATACACATTCTGATTTCCGAAATCAGTAAAACATTATCCCTTTTAAAAATCAAGTACTCATTACTCACGAATGAGGTTTCACACAAAATTCATTGATTAAGTTAAGTCTCTTATCTTACAAGATCAAGTCTCTTAACTTCTAAAATAAATCATTCGTTTTATCTCTCTAAGCCGTTATACCTAACTTCCCATAAATCTAGTATAACTCTTAGGTTTTTAAAACCAAGTATTACTCTTCTTTTAAAATGTTCTTAATTCTCTTGAACTACTTCACGATTATTATTATTCGGCTTAAGTCAAAAGACATTGCTGCATAACTACGTTCAATTAACACACGACGCCTACCGTACTACATAGTTATACACATATCATGCTAGAAGAGATAGGAAGAGGTTCACATACCTCGCGACGATTATCGACTATTAGCAAAACGCTCCATGGTATAACCCGCTTAGCACGTCCACCTTCTCAAGTAAGACACGCCACTCGCAGAACATTCAACCTATACGGGTTACACAAGTCTATCAAAGTCTAGACTACTGGTAGAATAAATCTAGATGCAAGATCCTACGGAAATTGCACCCTTCCCTACCCACAAACTACACAAGTTCATCGTAATACGCCCACGTAATTACGCTCAGCTTCTCTTCTTTAAATTCAGCTTAAGTCCAAAGACATTGCCACAAGCTATGTTGATTATATATATAGTATACTTCAACTATATATTCCTACAACATGTAATATCCAATTACAATAGGGACAAGATAATTACCTCGATAAGCCCATAATTATCCAAGTATAAATGTCGATCCTTAAGAACGCTTAGCTCCTACTCCGGTGCTCCAACCCGCTCCAAACAACCCTTAGAAGTTCTACGCGACTCTACTTAATACTCCAACCAACTATGGAGATTTTCCTGTGGTTTCGGTTTGAGACAAAAAGGACATACTAGAGTATTTCCTGACTCTACGATAGAGGTTTCTTTGGAATACTACAAGGTATACGGCTAAGGTAATTTGGGTATAAGAACAATACTTTGAGAGTATTTCTACCAAGAGGGGTATAAATACGAGACAACACCACAAGTGGTGTATACCCTCACTACCCCCACTGTGGGTACTCGCCATGGGGAGGACTCTCGAAAGGCCTCACAAGGAGGTGGACGAGAACTCTAGAGTGAGGGAGAGCTTTCAAGACTTAGAGATTTTTAGGATGAAGAAGTCTTCAAACTTAGTGGTATTTATAGTCAAGCCAAGGCCAACCAATGGCCAAGATTATGCCAAGTGCATAGCAAGTGTAGGGCCAAGATCTTGCCAAGTGCACCTTATCCATCTACCATAAAAATATCCTACCAACTACTTGACAAAACCCACCCAAGTCGTCCACTTTCCCGCCACTGAACGGAGGTGCCAAGTGGCGCCTCTTGTTGGTCCAACACGCTTCGCCTCTCGGAAAAATCCGCAAAAATTAGAAATGACATAGCCGGAATTTTCCTACGAAAGTCGTGGAAAACGTTTAAAAAACGACTCTAACCGGGTGTTGTGCACAAAGAAAAATTCGGCCAAGCTTAATCTCAAGTTCGAATTTTCTACGTACGTCCATACGTACATACTCTGAAAATACGGGGTATAACATATGGGCCGTGAGTAATTTATCTTTTTTATAAAGATCTTATCTAATCAAATGTGAACTAGCAAATGTAAAATAAATTGTTTATATCTTAGTTTCTAATCATTTTAATATAATAATTGTCTGTCGATACCTTTTTCACTTAACGCTGCAATGACTTGTTTTAACACGTCTACTAATAACATACTTAACAATTTCTTTAAATAAGCAGAGTCAACTCGGCTTCCATGCTTACTAAAAACTCTTATCAACATCTGTCTCATATGCCTTAATAAGGGCTTAGGAACAATTTAGACATGTTTTTAGCATAGAATCAATAACATGAATATTCCTTAATTCCTAAGAGTAGAGTAAACTATGGAGCAATACCACAGTTATAGTTCACATGTAGAACATGTCAAAACAAGAAATGATAGTTCACATACCTTATCAGATATACCAACACGATAAGTAGAATACGTCTCAAGTAGTACTTCAACCTATAATAATAATAACACGTCTATAAACTTCATGCTTACTAGTGTAGGTCATATATGTCACGACCCGACCCTGGGCCCGCGACTGGTGCCCTACCTGGGAACCCTTACAGGTATACATCAGAGATAATCAGCGTAACATGCATAAACTTAACAAGAAATAAATAACAGGTTAGCCGATAAGGCTACCTTCCTGGATACATATAACTACGTAAAACCAAAAGCAGTTACCTCTTCTTTTTTTTCAAAGCGACCCACAAGATATGACTACAAACCTCTAAGAGTTTTGACATAACAATCGTGGACGACAGGCCCCGCCATACCACGAATGTACAAAAATCTACAACCTCGAGGAATCGTACCAAAATACAAAGCCTCCAAATAATGGAGCTTCAACCAAACAAATGATCCTAAATGAGGATCGCCAGTTACATGACTCAACTCATGCAGATGAACGTAGCCCGGGCGAGGTCGATCGAAATATGTACCAAGTATGTAAAATCAAAATATCAGAATAAAATCATAATCTATATAAAGCGGGAGACATGTATGATAACCAAACTACGATACAATATATAAGCGACGTATCAAGTCGTGACGCAAGCCTCAAGTCATTACTCACATATGACTACGGGTCTCACGCCCATAATATCAATCACGCGTGGAACTCCTTCCTCACCGCTTAGCTCCATGATATAATATAACACCAATAAGTATACATGAACACCGGTCCCACTGTCATAAAATCAGACGGGCAAGTAGAAAGCGAACCACTGATCCACTGCATCATAAAATCGATCGGCAAGTACGAAAGCCAACTACGATTCACTGCGTAATAATCGATCGGCAAGTACGAAGCCAACTACGTGATCCACTGTGCCACGAGATATGGCCGGCAAGTGCGAAAGCTATCTACCGATTCTACCGTACCAAATCGTACATAATCGACGGCAAGTACGAAAGCTAACTACTGCACCATCTCGCGTACCATCGATCGGGCAAGTACGAAGCTAACTACTGCATCATCTCGCTACTAAACCTCATGTAGGCTAGTTCATGGAATAACAATATCCAACATGGTCGCATGCCCCGGAATCCCACATCGTATAAGCATGTCCATGGAGAAATAAAAACAGTCCGGAAATCTAACCCGCCTCCTGGTCGCATGCCCCGGAATCCCACATCGTATAAGCATGTCCAAGAAGTAATAAAAACAATCCGGGAATTTAACCCGCATCCTGGTCGCATGCCCCGGAATCCCACATCGTATAAGCATGTCCAAGGATCAATCACAATGGAAGCATACCCGTGGAAGCCTCCGTCACCGCTTCGACGCCCAAGTAAATTCACAACAAGACACCCGACCCTCCAACTGAGAGTCACGGCAGCGTAAACATATAATACTTGCACTCAAGGCTATCACAAGCAAGCATAGACAAGTTCATAAAATCTTTAGACTTTCATTATCATACAAAAATGAATTTCATTTTATAAACTCAAGACACTTTTCGTTTCACATAAAAATCCGGGAATTTAACTCAAAGTACTACGTACTTCCATTCTTTTCAAAAGACTATTTTTTTATATAAAACCCCAAGATGCTAACACCCGTAGTATCAAGGCAGGTCTACATTTCAAACAAGTCACTACATTTTTAGAAATACATTTCAAGGCTTCTAAATCAAGCGACCCTTACTTTAGAACTTTAAGCAATTGATACCGTTAAATCAAATTGCCCTTCTTTATTTCAAGTCATTTCTTTGTTTACATTACTAGAGAGAACCATTCCTTTAACCTTCCATAAAGTTGTTATAACCAACTTCCCATAAAGCCGTTATACTAACTTTATGCTTTAGAAACTAAGATATCTTTAACCTTTCATAAAGCCGTTATAACTAACTTCCCATAAAGCCGTTATAACTCTTTATGTCTTAGACTAATTCATTCTTTTTATAACCAAAAGACTTATACTTTCAAATCAAGTTACATAGCTTTCAAAATACTTCAAGTCTCTTAACTTTAAGAAATCAAGTTTCTTAACTTAGAATATCAAGTCTCTTTAACTTAGAATATCAAGTCTTTTAACTTAGAATATCAAGTTATCAATGTTTTTCCCAAATCAAGTATTCTATACTTTTCAAGTCAAGTAACATGTACTTCTTTGAAAACGAGTTACTACACTTTCGAAAATCCATACAAGGATACCAAAATGAAACCGAGTTCATTTAAAACACGTACGTCTACCGTACTATACATTTCATAAGATTCATGCTTAAGAGGATAGGAAGAGTTAACATACCTCTTCGGCTTAATCCACTTGCTAACTTGAATTTTCCGCACGTAGAATGTCAACCTATAATAACCATAATACGCCTATCAACTTTTAGCTTTCAACGTAAAATATTTCTAAGTATAAGGACTCTTATTATACGGAAAATCGGGCAACACTTCCTTTGTTTCTACGTACTTTTCCACATTTTTCAATGCCCAAAAATCAATAACCAAACGCCACATTTAAGGCCCAACAATTCAGCAATACCAAGGGGATTACACGCCTAATAGGACGTGTAAAATTCTGCCCCACAATCAATATAAAACTGTCCAATATTTCCAAGCCATAATCAGCTACCATTGTCACAATAATTATCAATTTCCTTTCAATTCCTTTTTCAATCCAAGTTGTTATTCCAACATGTTATATACATAATAACAATTACAACAACTATAAATCCTTTCTTTCTTAACATGCGACGATTGTAACTATCGACCAAATTGATTACAACATTAATGGCTAATTGTCCATTTTCGGTTTTAACATGTCGACATGATCCAAATCTTTTCAAACTTCATTCTATATACCACATGCTCATTTCTTAACTACTATAACATGTAATCTTCAATTACATTAAGAAGATGAAGATTTTACTGCCCTAATAATGTCCAAGCGTAAAAGTCGATCCTTAGCAACTTTTAGCTCCTCTTCTTATGTTCCAATCCGCTCCAGGCACTCCTTAGAAGCTCATGAAGAACTCCTCTTCAAGTTCCATCTTCAAAGTTGAAGAACACCTTAGGTTTTCGCCTTGCGACTAACGTAAAAAACGTCGTTTTTCCGGGATATTTCTATTGAGATATCCTTACAATACCCCTAGGAACCTTGGGTTAAAGTCTTGTGAATAATGAACCACAAATGATTTTTTTTTTGTGTGGGAATCACCCCAAACCCGAGAGCCTCTATCTTCCTCTCTCAAGTTTCTCAATTTTTTTCTAAGTGTGAAGACTTGTCTTGCAACTAGTGTAGTATATATAAAACAATGGAGGGTCAAGATTATAACACTTGTGGGGTTTGGATGAAGAGGATTAATTATCAAGTCAAGTGGGCAAGTTGACTTAGTCAATTATCTCAAGCTTGTCAAGACTTGATCATCTCCTTGGTCATTTGACCATTATACCCTTGGTATATTTCGAACAAGCCTATGTAGGGGGGGAGGGTGACACGTGTCTCCCTCCATTCGTCTATAAAATTTCGTAACCCTCGTGGGCCCCACAAAACGTAAAATTTCTCGGGTGGGCCCTACGTGACCAAATCTATAAATAAATTTCCACAATGTTAATAAATTCCATACTAATAAAATAATGTATTTTGAGAATCTAATTCTCATCAACGAACATTTTTCCTTTCCGAAGTTCGGAAGATTTTCCTTCGGAAAAACAATTCTTTCTTTCGTACCAATTTTCAAGTCTTGTGTTCTCGCGTCTATTCTCTTATACATGTCCTGGAATTACGGGGGTAACATTCTTCCCCCCTTAGAAACATTAGTCCCCGAATGTTCTTTCGGAGTCCAATCTAATTAGATAGTGACATAGTCTCCTTTTACTACACCCTTCATACAAAATATGGCACCCACGGCCACATAACAATACTTATACTAAAACGTCAACATGAACTCTAAGTGTCGACGTCGTTCATCTGCATGAAGTTTCTACTAACTCTGAGCTTACTAATAATCTTCCCTGGATAAGCTTCGCCTTATCCACAGCCCGTTGAATCAAGTCTGGGCCAATTATCTGAACCTCGCCTACGTGGAACCAACTAATTGGAGATTCTACACTTTCTTTCATACAAAGCCCCATACAGGGCCATCTGAATACTGGAATGGTAACGGGTATTATACGCAACTCAACGAGAGGCAAAAGATCCTCCCAACTGCCCCTGAAATCAATAACACATGCCCGCAACCTATCCTCAAGTGCATGGATAACATGCCCTGCCTGTCCGTCGGTCTGAGGATGAAATGCAACATTGAGACTCACTTGTGTCCCCAAATCCCTTCTGGAACAACCCCCAGAAGCTAGCCGTAAACTAGGCTCATCTGTTTGTCATAAATAAATGTAGAAACCCCGTGCAGTCTCATAATTTTCCTAACATATAATCTCGCATAATCTTCAATCGCCTCTACATAATACTGTTCCCCACGGTTATCTAAAACTGTAACCTATGTCATGACGACACTGAAGATCTTACATGTCTCACATCCATCGCCTAATAACCTGGGTACACATAACCCCATAGTACGTAAAACTATCCTTTTACGTGGGGGAGAGAGCTTATCTCCCTTTCATAATCTTGATCATCAAGCGCCACCTTATAGTCGTATAAATTTTCGAAACCTACCAGCGATGTCTTCTGTTTTCCACAGGCAGCACTCATACTTATCTTATTCTTGCCTTGCGCATTTTCCTAAAATTATTCGGAATGTCGTGGCCCTGACCGCCACACTAAACCAATTCCAAGTACATCCAATGGCACTTAACATAAAATCCTTCAATAATCGTACGTTCTTATCTCCGTCTCTTAACGTTCGAATTCAAATCAATCATTTCAATAAAATAAGTCACATAGACTCCACAATTTCATGTCAAAGAATGAAGTAATAACTTACATATTACTTACACTTCCTTTCCTTCCCTATCGATAACCGGCTCACCGGAAAACTGGAATCGAACCAACCTCTCTCTATAGTCAACCTTGGCACCCACGAAGCCAACTAGTCCATACTCATAGTGATCTTAAAGTGCGTCAGATCCAAATTTACTAGGTGCGCTAAGTCCGACGATCAGATCATCACCGGGCAAATCTCATATGCCCGCTCAGCTACCACCCAAACACTCACAGGTATAGTTACCTTGAAAGGTTCTTATGGATTCAGGCTCTATTCCTCTACACTTGGTTGCTTTCTTTCTTACTGGTTGTACTCTTTCCGTACTCCCAAACTTATTTTAGCATACGTACATAACCTCCATACTGATTCTGGCCTCCACTCTTTGGAGTTACTATACCGAACAATATAAGGCCATTTCCGGCTCACGACCCTGCTCGGCGAACGCGCCCACGAACCCAGAAACAATTAACTAGACTTGCCTTGCACTCGTGACTCGCCACGTGGCGAACTACTACCAACTGATCTCACTCCATTTCAGGCTATGCACCTGCGTAATAGGTCCTCAACCCGACCCACCGTCGCACTTAACTCTTACCCTTAGTCTGAATAAAATTTTATTGCCCGAGAAGGCCTTATATACCTAAGGTCTCGGCGGTTATCAATATTCTTAGGCTCGCAATATCCATGCTCCAAGCCTACCTTATCAGTCCTCCCGTAAACGGGTACAATAACTTCTCATAATACCATAATCGTGTCGTCTTGATCACAACAACCATTACTTACTCCATACGGATCTCATCCGTACAATTCTCTTACGCATACCACGTAGCTTAATCTATCCACATAGTCTTCCATCAAGTACCTTAACATGACTTCTTAAGGGTTCACTACCCTATCAGACATCTCATCATTTCCTAATTATATCAAATTAGCACATAAACCTTGATTAGAATTCATTAAGTGTTTCATACCTTCCCGGTATCTATTTAGTCCTTACCAATTCATGGTAATCTAAAATCATTCTAGGCAACACGTGTCTGACCCTCATACATAACTCTGTATAGCTGTATGTCATAATACCAACTATACTACAATCATTACCAACCTGGATACGCAATCCACATAGTCCTTCCTGGGTCACTGCTGCCTTTCTCATAACTGCAATCAACATAACTCGTTAGAGAGAGACGACCCTAACAACACAACTCTATCGCACGATCTCAGAGTGAGAAGAATGGAAACCAATTCTAAATGTCATGCAGCCTCCTGATTATAGATGTGGTGCACAACACACCGATAATCAAGACTCTACTAGACACGGTATGTAGACATTTTCCGAGGACTAACTGCTTTGATACCACTTTTGTCACGACCCAACCCCGGGCCCGCGACTGGTGCCCTACCTGGGCACCCTTACAGGTATACATCAGAGATAATCAACGTAACATGCATAAACTTAACAAGAAATAAATAACAGGTTAGCCGATAAGACTACCTTCCTGGATACATATAACTACGTAAAACCAAAAGCAGTTACCTCTTTTGTTTTTTTTCAAAGCGACCCACAAGATATGACTACAGACTTCTAAGAGTTTTGACACAACAACTGTGATGGGACAGGGCCCCGCCATACCCCTGAATGTACAAAAATCTATAACCTCAAGGAACTGTACCAAAATACAAAGCCTCCGAAATAATGGAGCTTCCCAACCAGCTGAACAGTGATCCTAAAAATGAGGATCAACAAGCTATGTACCTCAACCTGCGGCATGGACGCAGCCCCCCGAAGGAGGTCAGTACGAAATATGTACCAAGTATGTGAAACTGAAAATACTGTAATAAAATCATAATAGTCTATATAAAACAGGAGACATGTATGATAACCAAACTACAGTACACAATATATAGCGATCAAGTCGTGGACGCAAGCCCTCAAGTCATTACTCACATATAACCATGGGTCTCACGCCATAATATCAATCATGCGTGGAACTCCTTCTCACCGCTTCGGCGATCCATGATATAATATAACACCAATAAGTATACATGAACACCGGTCCCACTGTGTCATAAAATCAGACGGTAGGAAAGCGAACCACCAAATCCACCTGCATCATAAACGACCGGCAAGACGAAGCCAACTACCGATTCAAAGATCAACAATCGACGGCAAGTACGAAAGCCAACTACGGATCCAAATTTATCGTCAGAGATATGACCGAGGCAAGGCGAAAGCTATCTACCGATTCTACTGTATCAAATCGTTCCATAATCGACAGGCAAGTACGAAGCCAACTACGAACATCTCGCGTCGACCATCGATCGGGCAAGTACGGAAGCTAACTACTGCATCATCTCGCTACTAAACCTCATGGAGGGCTAGTCCATGGAATAACAATATCCAACATGGTCGCATGCCCCGGAATCCCACATCGTATAAGCATGTCCATAGAGAAATAAAAACAATCCGGAAATCTAACCCGCCTCCTGGTCGCATGCCCCGGAATCCCACATCGTATAAGGCGTGTCGAGTAATAAAACAATCAGAATCTAACTCAGACGCTGGTCGCATGCCCCGGAATCCCACATCGTATAAGCATGTCCAAGGATCAATCACAATGGAAGCATACCCGTGGAAGCCTCCGTCACTGTCGGTACGTCCAAGTAAATTCACAATAAGACACCCGACCCTCCAACTGAGAGTCACGGCAGCGTAAACATATAATACTTGCACTCAAGGCTATCACAAGCAAGCATAGATAAGTTCATAAAATCTTTAGACTTTCATTATCATACAAAAATGAATTTCATTTTATAAACTCAAGACACTTTTCATTTCACATAAAAATCCGGGAATTTAACCCAAAGTACTACGTACTTCCATTCTTTTCAAAAGACTATTTTTTTATATAAAACCCCAAGATGCTAACACCCGTAGTATCAAGGCATGTCTACATTTCAAACAAGTCACTACATTTTTAGAAATACATTTCTAGGCTTCTAAATCAAGTGACCCTTACTTTAGAACTTTAAGCAATTGATACCGTTAAATCAAATTGACCTTCTTTATTTCAATTCATTTCTTTGTTTACATTACTAGAGAGAACCATTCCTTTAACCTTCCATAAAGTTGTTATAACCAACTTCCCATAAAGCTGTTATACTAACTTTATGCTTTAGAAACTAGGACATCTTTAACCTTTCATAAAGCCGTTATAACTAACTTCCCATAAAGCCGTTATAACTCTTTATGTCTTAGACTAATTCATTCTTTTTATAACCAAGATACTTATACTTTCAAATCAAGTTACATAGCTTTCAAAATACTTCAAGTCTCTTAACTTTAAGAAATCAAGTTTCTTAACTTAGAATATCAAGTCTCTTTAACTTAGAATATCAAGTCTTTTAACTTAGAATATCAAGTTATCAATGCTTTTCCCAAATCAAGTATTCTATACTTTTCAAGTCAAGTAACATGTACTTCTTTGAAAACGAGTTACTACACTTTCGAAAATCCATACAAGGATACCAAAATGAAACCGAGTTCATTTAAAACACGTACGTCTACCGTACTATACATTTCATAAGATTCATGCTTAAGAGGATAGGAAGAGTTAACATACCTCTTCGGCTTAATCCACTTGCTAACTTGAATTTTCTGTACGTAGAATACCAACCTATAATAACCATAATACGCCTATCAACTTCTAGCTTTCAACGTAAAATATTTCTAAGTATAAGGATGTTACACCCCGTAATTACGGGACATGTTTTAAGAACGTACGTGATAATCCCAAATGTTAAGATTGAAGACTAGTAAAAATTTATCGGAATTATGGAATTGTCGGAAAACGTAATATTGTGACGAATGGGAGGGCGACACGTGTCACCCCCTTAAGTGGTCTTGGACGAAAATTACATGGGCAAAAGGGTCATTTGACCATTGTTTAGATGACAAAGTCTTGCAAGTAGTAGAGCTTGATATATTTGACTTAGTCAATGGGACCACTTAGCTTGATATTTAAAAGAACTTCATCCAAACCACACATATGTACAAATCTTGACCCTCAATGTTACTATATAAGTATACTAGTAGTGAGACAAGCTTCCATACTTAGAATTTTTTTCAAGAAATTGGATGAACAAGGCTTGAAGCTCTCGGGTTCCATATTTTCAAAAAGGAAAAAAAAATTGTTTGTTGTACAATAAGCTCCACACTTTAAACCAAGGTTCATGAGGGTATTGTAAGGGTATCTCAATAGAAAGATCCCGGAAAAAGATTGTTTTCGTATTAGTCGCAAGGTAAAAACCTAGTTGCTTTCCTAGGTTTTGATTGGAAGATTAAAGGAAAGTTGTTTGTGATATTCTAAGTTGCTAGGGAGCGACTTCGGATTTGAAGTTGGACTAAGACTCGTTGCAGTAACAATCTTGTTCTCTTAAAGTGTTACAAGATTATATATTGTTGTTAGCCTTACATTTTTACTAGCATGAAGTATATGTGTTGAAGATTTATAAGTGATATGGATTGTTGTAGCCTAAAATCCGAAATGTCATAGCCATTTAAAGTTGGATTACAATTTGGTCGTTAATTAAAATCGTCGCATGTTACTTACTTGAAGATTGTAGTGGTTATAATCAATTGCGACTTGATATCATGTTATACTAACAACTTGGATTGAAAAGGAAATTGGATAAGAATTGGTGTTGTTGTATCTCAAGTTGCCGGATTTACACTTGTAGTTTGTACTAGGTTGATATCAATTGTGGGGCAGAATTTTACACGTCTAGTAGGCGTGTAATCCCCTATTGTTAATTACATTGTTGGGCCTTAAATGTGGCGTGTTTGGTTATTGAATTCGGGCCTTGAAAAAGGTGGTAAAGTATGTAGAAACAAAGGAAGTGCTGTCCGATTTTCCGTAGAATTTAGTGACTTTGCACTTATTATATTCTACGTTTGAAGTAAGAAGTTAATAGACGTATTATGGTCATTATAGGTTGACATACTACGTGCGGTATTTTGGACTTAGCGAGTTGATTGACCCGAAGAGGTATGTGGAACCTTCCTATCTCTTGAGCATGAATAGTTGTACTTATATAGTACGGTAGACGTACAAGACTTTGATATCCTTTACTTGTTTTAAGAATGTCCAAGTCGGTTGAGTTAGGAGATTAACTCACTTGTTTAAAAGTAGTAAGGATGTCTTAGTTTTCAAAGTTAAGGGACTTGAAGTGTTTTAAAGTATATGATACTTGTTTCGTTTTAAACGTATAAGTCCCTTGGATATAGGAAAGTGTAATTGACAAAAGTATAAAGTTAATATAACGACTTTATGGGAAGTTTGTTATATTAGCTTTATGGAAGGTTAACAAAAGAAAGATTTACTCTAAGTAAAATAAGTAAGGATAAATGAATTGAATTTATGAAAGGCAAATTGATTTTAAGGCATCAATTGCCTAAGGTTTTAAGAGAAAAGAAGTCACTTGATTTAGAAGCCTAATTATATTTCTAAAAGGTATTGTGACTTGTCTTGAAAAGTAGTTGTGACTTGATACTATGGTTATTAGTATCTTGTATTTTGTATATGAAAAAGAGTCATTTTAAAAGGATAGAAGTACGTAGTACTTTGGGTTAAATTCCCGGATTTTTAAAAATGACATGTTAGTGCCTTAAGTAAACTAAAATGAGAGGGTATAATAATAATGTTATTAAGAAGTTAGGGGATTTCTTAACTTGCTTATATTATGATAAGCCGGTAGCGCTTATGTTATGTACGATAGCCGGTTGAGCTAGTTGAAGTTATTCTTACGGGGGAAAGCCCCGGGTTACTACTAATTCCATGGATTTGCTACCCGTGACGCGAGCGCGTTTGTACTCATTGCGGGCCCACCGCCCAAGCGTGAAATAGTCTGTCGCGGGTGAAATAGTCCCACGCGAGCGCATCGCTCCATTGCGGGTCCATAGGACTATGCGGGTGAAATAGTCCCAGTAGGATTGCTTAATGATACTACGGGCGGATGACCTACTTTGATCATGAGCCTCTATTTTTATGCAAAGAAAGTTTATACTTGTTACTCTCATTGTTAGTAAGGCACAGTGTACTGTAATTTGATTATCTTACATGTCTCCAGCTTTATTTAGACTTATGATATAATTACAATATTTTTTACAGTTTTACATACTTAGTACATATTGTGTACCACCTTCCTGGCTGCGTTACGCCGCAGTAGGGGTAGCGGTGGTGAATCCTCATTCTTAGGATCATCGATCAGGTGTCTAAGCTCCATTTCTCGGAGGCTTGCCTTTGGTACTGCAGTTTTCCCTGATGTTGTGGATATTATGTACATTCAGGGGTATGGCGGGGTCCTGTCCCGCCACAGTTGTTATTCCTAGAGGTCTGTAGTCACATTTGTGGTTTGGGCTGTAAGAACAAAGTTGTACTGTTTTACTTTTAATTATTGTCTAAACATGTTTATGTGTTATGTATATTCCGCTGCTATTCTCTGATGTATACCTGAAAGGGGTGCCTGGTAGGCACGATGGGCCATGCCCGGTCGTGACAAAGGACTCTTATTCTACGGAAAATCGGGCAGCACTTCCTTTGTTTCTACGTACTTTTCCACCTTTTTCAAGGCCCGAAAATCAATAACCAAATGCCACATTTAAGGCCCAACAATTCAGCAATACAAAGGGGATTACACGCCTAATAGGACGTTTAAAATTCTGCCCCACAATCAATATAAAACTGTCCAATATTTCCAAGCCATAATCGGCTACCATTGTCACAACAATTATCAATTTTCTTTCAATTCCTTTTTCAATCCAAGTTGTTATTCCAACATGTTATATACATAATAACAATTACAACAACTATAAATCCTTTCTTCCTTAACATTCGACGATTGTAACTATCGACCAAATTGATTACAACATTAATGACTAATTGTCCATTTTCGGTTTTAACATGTCGACATGATCCAAATCTTTTCAAACTTCATTCTATATACCACATGCTCATTTCTTAACTACTATAACATGTAATCTTCAATTACATTAAGAAGATGAAGATTTTACTGCCCTAATAATGTCCAAGCATAAAAGTCGATCCTTAGCAACTTTTAGCTCCTCTTCTTATGTTCCAATCCGCTCCAGGCACTCCTTAGAAGCTCATGAAGAACTCCTCTTCAAGTTCCATCTTCAAAGTTGAAGAACACCTTAGGTTTTCGCCTTGCGACTAACGTAAAAACGTCGTTTTTCCGGGATCTTTCTATTGAGATATCCTTACAATACCCCTAGGAACCTTTGGTTAAAGTCTTGTTAATAATGAACCACAAATGAATTTTTTTTGTGTGGGAATCACCTCAAACCCGAGAGCCTCTATCTTCCTCTCTCAAGTTTCTCAATTTTTTTCTAAGTGTGAAGACTTGTCTTGCAACTAGTGTAGTATATATAAAACAATGGAGGGTCAAGATTATAACACTTGTGGGGTTTGGATGAAGAGGATTAATTATCAAGTCAAGTGGGCAAGTTGACTTAGTCAATTATCTCAAGCTTGTCAAGACTTGATCATCTCCTTGGTCATTTGACCATTATACCCTTGGTATATTTCGAACAAGCCTATGTAGGGGGGGGGGGGGGTGACACGTGTCTCCCTCCATTCGTCCATAAAATTTCGTAACCCTCGTGGGCTCCACAAAACGTAAAATTTCTCGGGTGGGCCCTACGTGACCAAATTCGTAAATAAATTTCTCGCATCTATTCTCTTATACATGTCCTGGAATTACGGGGTGTAACAATATACCAAGTAATAGTTCTCTTTTCATATAACAATTTGGACAACACTTTCCCTATTTATACACATATCCACAACTTTCAAACGAGGCCAATAACATCAATTACCAAACACCAATTAAGGGCACAACCAAAACAGCAACAAAGGGGATTTACACACCCACTTCTCATGTAAAATCAGCCTCTTAATCTCTATTAAAACAATCCATATTCCAATAACAACGAGGGTAGAATGTGAAACCTTTCTACACCTTTCTATACCATTATTCCTTTAGGACATACGTTAGCAATTACCACATTTAAACATGCGAAATGGTACTAAATTCGCAGCATTATACACACATAAAACAGCCCCTAAAACAACACGATAATATCTAACAGTTTTAAGATAGTTTCGGCCAACAACAACAATCCAAAGCCCTTTTCATAATTCCTTATAATCCAATTCAAGTATCAACACTTTAATATAAACCATATCAACTATCAACAACAATATTCCTTCATTTTAACATGCAGTTAGTGACGATAACAACAACAATAACCAACAAATCCATAATAACAAAACAGTCCACAATTCGGCTAACATGCCGAAACCGTGACATGCACTTCTTATCCTTCATTTTACTTAACACAAGTTCATCTCTTAATTATAACATCATGTAACCTCCAATTACTTCAAGAGGAAGAAGAAATCTTACCTTAATCTTAGCCAAAACAGTCCCAAGTTCTCGGCCACCACCACTTCCTTTTGCACCACTTCTTCACGTTACAACAACACACACGTATCTTCAATAAGCTTGTAATCATTTTACTTTCATGTTTCTCTTCCAAAAAGTTCATTTCCAAGCTTAGGGTTTCAAGAAGTTTCTTGGCCAAAATCGTGACCAACAATTTTGGAGTGTTAACTAGGCTTAGAACTTAGTTAAGGTGCTTAATCTTGGAAAAATAAGTTGATCTTGTTCTTCACTTTGGCTATGGAATTTTCGAACTTGAAGGTGACGGAAGGGATAATGTCACGCCCCGAACCCCGGGCCCGCGACTGGTACCCTACCTGGGCACCCTTCTATACATACAACATGAGTAACACGCGGAAGATAATAACACTAATTTGTTTTTCTTAAAGCAAAGGCAAAGCCGATAAGGCTGCCGTATTTATATACCATACCCAACTGGGTCTACACTGTACAACAATGTAAATATAATTCTCACCAGTCCAGCCCACATATGAATACTGCACTTAAGAATTTGGCAAAGAATCGTGACGACAAGGCCCCGTGCACTTCGAGTATACCTAGCCATAATGATAAGCTCCGGAATATTGGAGCTATCCAAAATGCTGAACAAGGATCCTAAGCTCGCGGATCCACAACTGAGTACCTAGACCTGCGGACATGAACGCAGCTCCCTGAAGGATGTCAGTACAACGAGTACTAAGTATGGAACTGAAATAAGTACAATATTAAAATCATGGTTGTGTACAAGAATTACAGGGGCAAGTATGAAAATCAAATACCAGATCCTACCGTGTCACTTAACCTAAAAGCCAACTGCACCTCGTATCACTGTACTATAATAACTCCAAGAGTCGACTGTGACCTTCAAGGATATAATATCACACAATCCAAATATAAAGCAGGAGATAAGTATGATAACCACATCAACAGTACACTGAACTTTACAAATAATGAGAGCAACAAAAGTCGATTTCGCCGGTTCGAAAATAGGAACCTGATGATCAAACTAGGGCCATTCTCCCATAGTATTATCGGGCAAATCCTATTCCTGGACTCTTAGTCCGCATAGGTCACGTGGACCCGCATGAGGTACTCCTCGTGACGGGGAGCAAACCCGGAATGTAACACACATAGACCTCGCCCCACATGAGCCCTCGACGCGCAGGATGATCTCGCGATAGACCCGCCCCGCATGAGCCCCTTAGACCCGCATGAGGTACTCCTCGCATCGGGGGGAGCAAACATGCGAAATATGAACAACGCAACATGGACAGGGGGTTGACCCCACAATAAATCATAAAATACAAACGCAACCGGCTATCGTAAACAACATAGGCAAGTTAAGATAAGCTTTGACTCTCATTAGACAAAATGAAGGCACAATTTTTTTGAACAACCAAGGCAATACCATGCCTTCCTTTTAAAACAAACAAGACAATACCATGTCTTTCTTTCTAAAACAAACAAGACACTAACAAGTCTTTCATTTTATAACACCATGCGTATCGCACACTGCATCACTAAGGATTAATGTCACGACGACCAGCCCGTGGATCAGTGCCTTACCCCGGGCACCCTAGTGATACAACATCAGAGAAAATCAGCGGAAATAAAAACTTAACATGAAACAAGATATACAATAATGAAATAAGAAAACAGGCTAACCAAACGGTTACCTTTCTGAATATATATATAAAAACTTGAACACGAGCGATATCCCTTTTACAAACTCGCCACAACAAGATCATGCACTTCTAAGAATATTATAACAACAACGACGGACAAGGCTTCGCCATACCACGAATGTAAGTACCTACAACGACAGGGACTATACGAAAGATAAGCCTCCGAGAAACGGAGCTTCCCAAAACGCCGAATGTGATCCTATGGCGAGGATCGACGATCGTGTATTCTACTGCGGCATGAACGCAGCCCAGGAGGTCGATAACAGTACCAAGTATGTGAAAGCGTAAAATCGAAATCAAATCATAACATTTTAAAACCAATTACAAATACGCATTTAACAACGAATTTAATCGCATAGTGCCACAACATAAACAAGAGCAAAATAGATATAACGAATCGTCTTTTCTAGGCCGCTAATGATCGAAGCAAGGCCAATCGCCCATAGTATCATTATGCGAGCCTAATCTCGAACTCCCCGCACCGCATAGTCACATGCACCGCGTGAGGTATTCTCGCGACGGGGTAGCTAACCCGCAAAGATCCTCCTCGACTCCGCACCGCGTAGTCACATGCACCGCGTAGGTATTCTCGCATCATAGTCACACTGCACCGCGTGAGGTAATCCTCGCGTCGTAACACACCGAGTGATCATCACGAACTCCCGCAGCCCGCGTAGTCACGCACCGCGTGAGGTATTCCTTGCATCGAGGGTGGCAAGTCCCGACATCATAACAAGTCGGGGTATGTGATATAATAGCGATAACCGCTTAACGTTTAACAACGTAAGCACAACAAGAATAACCCCCTTACACAACATCACAAGTCACTAACACACGTAGCATCATAACATGTTTACTTATCAACCATCTTACTACACTTTCCAGAAATCAATACAAGACTTTCATAAACAAATAAGTAAATCGTTCCTTTTATCTTTCTTAAGTCGTTATACCTAACTTCCCATAAAGCTAGTATAACACTTAAGCTTTTAAAACCAAGTATTTATTTTCTTTCAAAAATGATTCATAACTCTTTTGAAATACTTCAAGATTCTTATTATTTAAAACTCAAGTCAAAAGACATCAAAGTAACACCAAAACAACTTCCATACCTTCTTTTTAAACCAATCTCAAGACAAAAGCGTGCCTTCTTTTTTTAAACCATTTTAAGACAAAACCATACCTTCCTTTAAAACAAAGGCATTTTTTCCTTTTTTAAAGTCAAGTAGCAATATACTTTTTAAACCAAGGGTCTTACTCTTTTAAAAACGAGTAACCTATACCTTTAAATCAAGTTACTTCTCCTTTCCCAAAATCAAGTTGTTTATAAGTCAAGTTATCATTTTAAATCCAATGATAAAACCATTCTTATTTTCGAAATCAAGATAACTTTATTCTTTAAAAGACCACACACCCATTACTCATGAGTGAGGTTTTACAACTTTTTAACATAATTCAAGTCCTTAATATTTCATAACAAGTCACTTAACTTTGGAATCAAGTCAAGGACACAAAAGGAAAATCAACTTCCTTTAAACACACGTGCGTCTATCGCACTAAATATATTTCACAAATATCATGCTAGAAAGGATAGGAAGAGGTTCACATACCTCGCGACGATTATCGACAATTAGCAAAACGCTCCAAAGTACTCTAACCTTGCTCGCCTTTTCCACCCTTCAAGTAGAATAAGCTACTCGTAGAACTTCAACCTATAAGGGTCATAAAACGTCTATCAACCTCTCGATCTCTTTGTAGAATAATTCTAGATACAAGATTCCTTATTCTACGGAAAATTAAGAAGACACCCGCAACCACATGAATCTCCTCCTCTAACGAGGCCTGCTACCAAATCAACAATCCCAGGGGGGGTTACACGTCTAACCGGACGTGTACAATTCTACTCCACAATAATACTACAAGTCAACTGTAAATACAATCCTATGTAAATACAGTTCAATTCTTATCCATATTCATTCTACATATAGTATACTCAACTATACATTACTACAACATGTAATACCCAATTACAATAGGGGGATAAAAATCATTACCTCGATAAGCCCAAAATTATCCAAGATTAAATGTCGATCCTGATCAAGGTTTAGCTCATATTCTGTACGCTCCAATCCGCTCCAAGAAACCCTTAGAAGTTTCTAAACAACTTCTACTTAATACTTCAACCAACTATGAAGATTTTCCTAGGGTTTCGTTTGTGACCAAAGGGAATATAATAGTATTTTCAGGCTCTTAGTATAGAGGTAACTTGGGAATACTACAAGGGATTTGGGCTAAGGTATTTGGAATAGTAACAATACTAGAAGACAACTTTTTCTACCAAAGGGGTGTTTGTAACTAACAAGAGTGAGGGAAGCTTTGGACGAAAGCTTTTCTCAAAGGGGGAGGGAGTTTTGAGACTTGGAAAAATGTTTAATGGATGAAGAAGTCTTGCACTAGAGGGGGGGGGGGGGTATTTATAGAACAATGAAGGGCCAAGATTCAAGCATGTGGAGGGTGTAGATTTGGTAGCTTGTTCAAGTGAAGCCTTCCACCAAGTGTCCACCATAACATTGGGACATATGTCCACCACAACAATGAGCCAAGTGGCCATCTACTTGCTCAATAAAACCGTCCAAGGCAAGCCCCCACTTGCCCACAAAAATCGTCCAACCTACTCCCACTAACCCAAAGAAAATATCTTCCAAGACTTGACTATTTGACTTGGCCACTTGCCTACTATTTCGTCCAACATGCCACCTAAGGGTGCCACATGTCGCCCTCCTATTGGTCCAAAATATTTCATCTCTCAGAAAAATCCGTAATGCCAAAAAAAAATCCGAAAATAAAGTGGGCCCCACAAAACCGTAAATCCTCCCGTGGGCCCCGCGTGACCAATTCCGGAAATAAAATTCCAATACTTCTAAAATGATCCCAAAAGTCCGAATACCGAATCTGGAAATCCAATTCCCACTAACGAACCTTTTTCCTTCACAAAAACCGGAAACTTTTCCGTCGGAAAATCACATCTTTCTTCCTTTCAAATTTTAAAGTCGTATTCTCGTACGTACGTCCTCGTATACATACTCTGGAACTACGGGGTGTAACAATTAAAGTCCATTACCACAATGTACGTGAGCCGTACATTCACTTTATAAACTAAATTTCCATTTTAGCAAGCCAAAGTACTATCAAGGCAAAAGTAGTATAACTATCATTTACACAAGCCAAAGTACTACGTACGTCCACCGCACGTCCGGTTCCTTTATAAAAATCCCAAGGCACTAGCCTTGCAACATCAAGTTACTTACTCATCAACTCAAGCGACCTACACTCTTTGTACTCTAGTCACTTCCTTCATGTACTACAATGAAACCAAGTTCATTTTTATCAACCATTTTAGACTTTTCATAAAAGACCATTATAACCACTTCCCATAAAGTCATTATAACAATTTTTACGAAACTAAGGTACTATCACATCTTTCCTTTTCAATCATCATTAAGGCGTTATCACATAGTTCATTAAGGATTAAGATAAATTACAACAATGTACGCCCGCCGTACATTCACATCATAATCACCATTTCCATTTTAGAACAACCCAAAGTACTACATATACCTCTAGGAGTTAGGATCCATTATAAGCATTATTTTGAAACCATCATTTGAAATATTATGATACTTATCATATCAAGTATCTATTAAAAACATGGTTTTGGAAAATCAAGGCACTAGTTATCATGTACTATTTCTAAAACATTTTTTTTAGAAAATCAAAGTGTCGTATATCGCGTAGGATTAAAATCCAAAGAAGCTATGTACCTTTATTCTTTATAAGAAGAATCGTCTCATGAAATCTTAGGGCGTTGGACCCAAAAGTTCTACGTACATCTATTCTTTATAAAAGAATCCTTTAAAACAAGTCACTTCTCCTTTTTAAAATCAAGTAACCCATTCCTTTAAATCAAGCTACTTTTCCCTTTTTAAAATCAAGTCCCATAACTTGAAAATAAAGTCTCATAATTATTTAAATAAAACAAGCCTCATAACTTCGAAATAAATATTCATTGAACCGTGAATAGGTTATACACGTTTATAACGATCTTGTAGATGACGACAATAAAATGCGATAAGTGTAGATGACGACAATAAAAATCAACGAATCCAATGGCCCGAAAAACTCCTAGCCTGGGCCCTCAACATAAAAAGGGTACATGCACACCTTATTTTCCATATCTTCCTTAACAAGAAGTCATATATACACTATAACAATGAGTAATATCCAATTACTGCGGAAAAAGAAGAATTATTACCTCATTTTTAGCCTTAAAAAGCCCCGGGCAGAATGCTATGTTTTGGTCCGCAGTTTTCGTTTCACTCCACTTCTTCAAGTTTCAATCACATATATGTATCCCTTACAACCTTAGGAGCAACTTCTCTTCACGTTTCGCTTCCAAAAAGTCGACTGAAACCCCTAGGGTTTCATCACCATTTTCGGCCCAACCTAGATTTAGGGGTTAAGGGTGCTTAATCTTGCTAATCACTTGGTTAGGGACCTTAATCTTGTATATTAACTACGCTTGGAAGATTTGGAAAATTTGGCCTTCCATTTTTGCCCTTGGTCGAGAGCAATATGAAGAACAAAATGGGATTTTTGGCTAAGTGTTGGCAAGTCTTGCAAGCCCTCTAATATATAGATGTACATCTCAAGTAGCAAGACAAGTGGAGTGGGACCCACATGTCCCACTTGTCCACAAAATATCTTGCCAAGTCTCACAAGTATCTAAAGTCAAATAGTCAAATAGTCTTGGTCTTGGAGTGCCACGTGTCACGCCTTAAATGTGGCTTGTTGGTTGATGAATACGGGCCTTAGAAAAGGTGAAAAAGTACGTAGAAACAAAGGAAGTGCTGCCCGATTTTCCGTAGAATTAGAGGGCAATTATTTGGTATAAGTCTTACAATAGTAAGTATGATATTGATAGAAGTACTATGGCCATTTTAGGTTGAAGTACTACGTGTAGCAGAGTCTACTTGGCTTAAGGAATAGCCGATGAGATTGAAGTACTTCGGAGCATTTTGCTACTTGTCGTATGGGTTATGTTATACCCCGTATTTCCAGAGTATGTACGCAGGGACGTACGTAGGAAATTTCGAACTTCAAGTAGGCTTGGCCGATTTAATTTTGTGCACAACACCCGGTTAGAGTCGTTTTTCGGCGAAACGTTTTGACAGCTTTCGTAGGGGAATTTCCGGCTATGCCATATTTTATTTTTGCGGATTTTTCCGAGAGACGAAACATTTTGGACCAACAAGAGGGCGACACTTGTCACCCTCTCATTGGAACACCTTGGGCGGTCAAGCTTGGCCGAAAGTTGGTCATTTTTGTCATGGAGTAGGTAGGATATTTGTGTGTTAGTTGGTTAAGGTGCACTTGGCAAGATCTTGGCCCTACACTTGCTATGCACTTGGCAAGATCTTGGCCATTGGTTGGCCTTGGCTTGTGCTATAAATACCCCTCTCCCTTTGATGAATTCTTCATCCTTTCCACAAATCTTCTAAGTGTTAAAATCCCTCCCTCTAACCTCTTGTTGACTCTCGTCCAAGAGCCCTCTCCCTTTGAAAGGCCCTTGGCCGAGAGCCCTCTCCCCTCCTAGTAGTGTGGCCGTGGGGTACCCACTGCCTAGTTGCTTGTATAATACCCCTTTGTGGTGTAGAAATACTCTCAAAAGTATTGTTATAATGCCCAAATTACCTTAGCCGTATACCTTGTAGTATTCTAAGGTTATACCTATCTGAAAATGCCCGAAATACTATTATACTTCCGGTCACAAAAACCGAAACCCTAGGAAAATCTCCATAGTCCGTTGGAGTATTGTGTAGAAGTTGGTTAGAACTTCTAAGGGTGGTTTAGATGGGTTGGGCGCTCGGAGTTGAGCTAAACGATTGCCCAGGATCGACTTTAACTAGGATAATTATGGGCTTATCGAGGTAATTATCTTGTCCCTCTATTGTAATTGGAAATTACATATTGTTAGAATATATAGTTGAAGTATCCTATATATAGAACTGAACGTAGTTATCGGCAATGTCTTTTGACTTAAGCCTGAATACTACTTACTGAATGTCTTGCGACTTAAGCCCGAATTTAAAGAAGAATCTTGAATCAGAATTACATAGGTGTATTACATGAGACTTGTGTAGTAGTACCGTGGAGTAGAATTGTACAGTAGAGTTAGGCGTATAACCCCCAGTTGGCTTGGTAGCCACCGATAGAGGAGGAGATTTACGCTGTTGCGGGGGGGGAGGTGCTGCCGAATTTTCGGTAGAATGTTCTACGATGAGATCTAAATGTTAATAAGCGCCTTGTGGCCTTATAGGTTGAAGTACTACGTATGGCGCGATCTACTTGGCTTAAGGAGTAGCCGACGGTTGGAAGTACTCGGAGCGTTTTGCTATTAGTCGATACTGCCGCGAGGTATGTGAACCTCTTCCTATCTCTTCTAGCATGATATGTGTGAACTATGTAGTGCGGTAGACGCGTACGTGCTAAACGTATTTGATTGTTTAAAACATAAAGTGTTATAACGGCTTTATGGGAAGTTGGTTATAACGACTTTATGTTGGTAAGAAAATACTTGTGGTCTTTAAAAGGTAATCGATTTGAACTATAAGCGCTTGTTATGTGTTAATAAAGAACTTGAAGTATTTCAAAAGATTTTTGAATCATTTTGAAAGAAGAAGTAATACTTGGTTTTTGAAAAACTTAAGAGTTATACTAGCTTTATGGGAAGTTAGGTATAACGGCTTAAGAATGTTTCTTGATTTGGAAATCGAATGTATCGACAAACCACCGCGGCGTTAATAAAAGGAAATGTTTTGACTAATTATGTATTATTAAAACCAAGAGAAACTTCCATCCGCATAGAAGCTAAGATGAGACAAAATGATATTTCCTAGATCACTACTTTCAGAATAAGATTGTTATAAACAAGAATATCCTACTCACATATAAGACTTATGTTTCTCAGATTGTTTAAAAGAGAATTATATTCTTAAATGAATAAGACTATGAACTACGAAACCTTTCTAAAATAAGAAACGTGAACATTGAAATTAGGCAAACTTGGACGTTTGGAAAATAATGTTGTTACTTGATTTTACAAAGGTAAGTGTTTTGGTTTATTTAAAAAGACAAATACCACTCTATTTTATACTACGGGTATTGTGTGACTTATGTGAAAGCAACGATCTTTTAAAAGATTTAATGTATGAAAATCTTGTAGGGTAGATACCGAACTTGTTAGCTTAAAGTACCTTGTGTGTATAACTTGATTGTGTTGGTTTGTGATAGCCTTGTAATACTTTCTTGTTGATTGATAAGTAAACATGCTAGGATGCTACGTGTGTTAGTATCTTGTGATGTTGTGTAAAGGGTTTTCCTTTGTTGTGACTATGTTGCTTAACGATAAGCTGTTGTGTTAGTATTTTACATCACTCATCTCTTGAGATGATTCCGGGTTGGCGCCTCCGACGCGGGGTAGACTCGGTGGTCGATGGACCTATGATTCGAGAATACCTACGCAGTCCTGAGGGCCAATGCGGAGCTACGAGAGTTCCGAGTTAGTGTCGTCCTTTATGGGCATGCGTCCATGCGCCATGCGCGATCGCGTCGATCGACGCCGGAGTAGCTACCGACGCGGATTACCTCATGCGCCGATGAGATTGGCCTACGCGAGTCTGCGAAGTTCGAGACTAGACGCGACATTAGATTCTCGCGCAAGTGGCGGCTTTGATCATGTGACGGCCTAGACAGATCTTATAATCTGATTCATGACCTTGTTGGTACTGCTGGTGTTAGTAGTCGGCTATGCCTTCGCATTTACCCCGTCACGGTGTTATTATGGCACGTGGGACACGTGTTCATGTGTGTTCCTTGGTGCTTTTATATCATAAATCGCCAGCGATGCGGAAGGTATTCCACGGGCATGATTGATGTTGTGGGCGTGAGACCCATTGTTATGTTTGAGTGATGACTTTGAGGCGTGAGTCACGACTTGATATGATGCTTGTTTATTGTGAATCGTAGTTTTGTTATCATACATGTCTCGCTTTATATAGACTACTATGATTCCATTTACTGATTTTCGGGCCACATACTCGGCACTGTTAGATCGACTCCTTCTGGGCCGCTCATGCCGCAGTTGAGGTACACGATCGTTGATCCTAGCTTTCGTGGTCACATTTTCGGCGTTGGAAGCTCCGTTTCTCGAGGCTTATCGATGGTATAGTCCGTCGTAGTAAGTGTTTACATTCGGGGTTTGGTGGCCCCGTCCCGCCATGGTTGTCATATCATTCGTAGAGTGCAGTACTGTGGGCAGGGTTTGTAAAAAGGATTAAACTGTTCATGTTGAAAAAGTTGTCATTTATATATATGCCGAAAGGCAAGTTTTTCTCAGATTATTGTTTCATATTTCATAATATGTCTTGTATCGTTTTATGTTCCGCTGATTACTCTGATGTTGTATCACTAGGGTGCCCGGGGTAATGTGGTATCAGAGCAGTTAATCCTCGGAAAGTGTCTACAGACCGTATCCAGTAGAGTCTTGATTATCGGTGTGTTGTGCACCACATCAATAATCAGGAGGCTATAGGGTATTTAGGATTGGTTTCTATTCTTCTCACTCTGAGATCGTGCCTTAGAGCTGTGTTGTAAGTTGGACCCTCTGACGAAATTATTTCCCTTATCGTTATGCCTCCGCGTAGGGCAAACCCGCCCGGGAGGCGCGCAGCGGCGAGGCGCGAGGAGTTCAGAGGGGCGAGGGCACAGCCCAATCATCACCGAGTTAGGTGCTTCGTTCGGGATTTCGCGACATCACTAGCCCCAGAAAGTTTAGCACTACGGCGGCCTCCTACTGCGCCATGATATTTGAACCTTCGCCCACGACCGAGAACAGAGAATATGGATTGCAAAGAGGTGACCAGCATTAGCTATGGATTTAACTACCGAGAGTATACCGATGTATCGCGAGTCTTGATGAATATCAACGAGAGGGTGCAAGAAGTAGTTCTTGATTAGTTGAGCATGGCACGTATGAGCTTATACACGCAGCCGAGAAACGTAGAGATCGGCGGGTTAACCGGGCGAGAAGAGGGCGAGCGGAAGGTCCTTTGGTAACTTTCGAGGCGAGTCACCTCACCAGCAGATTTAATTATGCATATCCACACTGCAGAGTGGTCTTCCACGGATTTCAGGACGTTCGGGGGATGCAGGAGTTGGTGAGAACTCCAGGGCTTCCGGTTCATTGGCGCACGTCATCCCGGGAATGTCGTCTTTAGTTCGCACTTGTTGTACTATGACCGTCGTGGTCCGATGTCGAAAGAGTGTCCTCAGGAGGCTTAGCCTTGGATCGGTGGGTAGTTCGTCATCTTCCTTAGCTATGCGCTCACGGGCAGTTTGATTAGAACGACTAAGGAGTGAAGCAGTAGATATAGATATATCCTTAACCCTCTAGAGATCTGTATGTGTGATAAGGTGAGTATACCTTAAGTGCTATGTTCTGATAACAGTGTGTTAGTCGTGATTAGATCATGGTTGTTTAACCAAGTAATATTTTGGGGGATAGAGAAGGTGTGAGCCTTAGAGCTTTTTACGTAGAGACCTTAGAGGTGAGGCCATCTCGAGAAAAGGTGTAGTGTTATGTTTGACCCTTATCGGAAGTGCATAGTGCACGTGAGTTATGTTGGGATAGGTCCCTAGTAGTGTGGAATGAAAGGGGGTAGTTGAGCTAAGAAGACCGCTAGGTTTTCGAAACGTGATTTGTGAGATTGTTCCGAATCGGGGAGCTAGTATTGTGCGCGTTGCCGGGTCGGGTTGAGGCCACGTTGCGGGTCAACCCGCGGTAGGTTTGGTGATGGGGTCAGGTTGTGGTGGTCCCGCCTTGTGTTAGGGTTGTGAGGGTGTTAGACCCAAGTTTAGTTAACCAGCGTACGAGTTCGTGGATGCGTTCGACCAGTGGTCGGGTCGATGAGGGCAGCCCATCGTGTTCTTCGGTCAGGACCGTTTACTCGGCTATGTTGAGTTATCTGAAAGGTTGTAAGGCTGCACGGGGTGCCTACCTTCACCTTACGACAGACAGTGGAGCCCAGGTAGGTCATTGTTGTTTCGGAAGTTTTGCCGTGCAAGGTTAGGAACTCGGTGAGTCTCAGATCGCGCATTCGGGCGGTGGTTGGATTTCGAGTAGTTGTGGAGATTGTTGTCTCTGTGGAGGAGTGTTTAAGCTACCATTTCGGTGTTCGGATGTCACCTTTTGAAGCCTTGTAGGCGGAAGTGTAAGTCACGGTCGATTGGTTCGATGTTGGCAAGGTTCGCATGATTAGTTGAGCTTGTTCCAGCAGATTGTGGATAGTGAAGCTTGTCTAGAAGAGGTTACGGCGGCTCGGAGAAATCGTGCGGATAATCGACGACGCTAGAGTTCAGCCGACGGTCTTCTTAAAGGTACCACCCGGTTTAGCGTGACGGGTTTTGAAAACATAGGAACTTAGCCCGAGTTACTTTGGGCCTTTTTAAGTTCATGTGAAGAATAGGCCAGGTTGCCTATATTTTAGCTTTTGCCGTCCGACTTAGGAGACAGTACGTCCGGTCTTTCGTATTGTTATGTTCGGGAAAGTATCGGAGATCCATCCAGAGTGTTCCCAGTTGATGATGACCACGTTAGAGATAGTAAACCCGAGTTTTGGAAGCAAAGATGTCGAAATGTGGTAAGAGTTTGAGTGTCACGACATCCTCGGGATCGCATGCGGCCTGCACCATTTGTTGGGTCGTCGGAGCAAGGCTCGCGACAAAGTGACAAAAGTGGTACCATTTGTTGGGTCGCCTGAGAAGGTTAATGCCTCAGGCAAAGTGACAAAGTGGTATCTACGACGAGTAAAGAGAGAAGCGAGCATGTATGGCGAGCATAGGTGTGATCATTTCTTTTGTGTGGAGAAAGTGCGAAGAAATTATATTTTAGAACCTTGGATGGGAGCGTTTGTGATGTTAGAGGTGTGTCCTCGTGGACTTGAAGGTAAGTACTTTGCGCAAGTTGGTTCCGTGGCCATGCGTGGCAGGATTGTTTTCGTAAGTATAGCAGTGAGGACTATACCGGCGCGCGTTTGTTTTGAGACTTAGAAGGAACATTCGGGACGAATGTTTCTAAGGAGGGGAGAATGTTATACCGTATTTCCAGTATGTACGCAGGACGTCGTAGGAAATTTCGAACTTCAAGTAGGCTTGCCGATTTAATTTGTGCACAACACCCGGTAGAGTCGTTTTTAGTGAAACGTTTTCACGACTTTCGTAGGGGAATTTCCGGCTATGCCATATTTTATTTTGCGGATTTTTCCGAGAGGCGAAACATTTTGGACCAACAAAGAGGCGACACTTGTCACCCTCTCATTGAACACCTGGCGGTCAAGCTTGGCGAAAGTTGGTCATTTTTGTCATGGAGTAGGTAGGATATTTGTGTGTTAGTTGGTTAAGGCACTTGGCAAGATCTTGCCCTACACTTGCTATGCACTTGGCAAGATCTTGGCCATTGGTTGGCCTTGGCTTGTGCTATAAATACCCTCTCCCTTTGATGAATTCTTCATCCTTTCCACAAATCTTCTAAGTGTTAAAATCCTCCCTCTCCTCTTGTTGACTCGCCCAAGAGCCCTCTCCCCTTTGAAAGGCCCTCGCCGAGAGCCCTCTCCCTCCTAGTAGTGTGGCGTGGGTACCCCCAGCCTAGTTGCTTTCGTATAATACCCCTTTGTGGTGTAGAAATACTCAAAAGTATTGTTATAATGCCCAAATTACCTTAGCCAGTATACCTTGTAGTATTCTAAGGTTATACCTATCTGAAAATGCCCGAAATACTATTATACTTCACTACAAAACCGAAACCCTAGGAAAATCTCCATAGTCCGTTGAGTATTGTGTAGAAGTTGGTTAGAACTTCTAAGGGTGGTTTAGAGCGGGTTGGGCGCTCGAGTTGGAGCTAAACGATTGCCCAGGATCGACTTTAACTAGGATAATTATGGGCTTATCGAGGTAATTATCTTGTCCCTCTATTGTAATTGGAAATTACATATTGTTAGAATATATAGTTGAAGTATACTATATATAGAACTGAACGTAGTTATCGGCAATGTCTTTTGACTTAAGCCTGAATAATACTTACGGCAATGTCTTGCGACTTAAGCATGAATTTAAAGAAGAATCCGAATTGTAATTACATAGGTCAGACATACGAGACTTGTGTAAGAGTACCGTGGAGTAGAATTGTACTGTTAGAGTTAGGCGTATAACCCCCGGTTGGCTTGGTAGCCTCGATAGAGAGAGATTTCTGTTGTGTGGGGAGGTTGCCCGAATTTTCGGTAGAATGTTCTACGATGAGATCTAAATGTTAATAAGCGCCTTGTGGCCTTATAGGTTGAAGTACTACGTGTGGCGCGATCTACTTGGCTTAAGGAGTAGCCGACGGTTGGAAGTACTTGGAGCGTTTTGCTATTAGTCGATACTCGTCGCGAGGTATGTGAACCTCTTCCTATCTCTTCTAGCATGATATGTGTGAACTATGTAGTACGGTAGACGTACATGTGCTAAACGTATTTGATTGGTTTAAAACATAAAGTGTTATAACGGCTTTATGGGAAGTTGGTTATAACAGCTTTATGTTGGTAAGAAAATACTTGTGGTCTTTAAAAGGTAACTGATTTGAACTATAACTGGCTTGTTATGTGTTAATAAAGAACTTGAAGTATTTCAAAAGATTTTTGAATCATTTTGAAAGAAGAAGTAATACTTGGTTTTTGAAAAACTTAAGAGTTATACTAGCTTTATGGGAAGTTAGGTATAACGGCTTAAGAATGTTTTACTGATTTCGGAAATCAGAATGTGTATCGACAAACCAACTGCAGTAATAAAAGGAAATGTTTTGACTAATTATGTATTATTAAAACCAGAGAAACTTCCATCTGCATAGAAGCTAAGATGAGACAAAATGATATTTCCTAGATCACGGCTGCTGTAATAAGATTGTTATAAACAAGAATATCCTACTCACATATAAGACTTATGTTTCTCAGATTGTTTAAAAGAGAATTATATTCTTAAATGAATAAGACTATGAACTCTAAACCTTTCTAAAATAAGAAACGTGAACATTGAAATTAGGCAAACTTGACGCGTTTGGAAAATAATGTTGTTACTTGATTTTACAAAGGTAAGTGTTTTGGTTTATTTAAAAGACATACCACTCTATTTTATACTACGTATTGTGTGACTTATGTGAAAGCAACGGATCTTTTAAAAGATTTAATGTATGAAATCTTGTAGGGTAGATACCGAACTTGTTAGCTTAAAGTACCTTGTGTGTATAACTTGATTGTGTTGGTTTGTGATAGCCTTGTAATACTTTCTTGTTGATTGATAAGTAAACATGCTAGGATGCTACGTGTGTTAGTATCTTGTGATGTTGTGTAAAGGGGTTTTCCTTTGTTGTGACTATGTTGCTTAACGATAAGCTGTTGTGTTAGTATTTTACATCACCCATCTCTTGAGATGATTCCGGGTTAAGCCTCCGACGCGGGTAGACTCGTGGTCGATGGACCTATGATTCGAGAATACCTCACGCAGTCCCGAGGGCCAATGCGGAGCTACGAGTTCCGGTTAGTGTGCGTCCTTTACGGGCATGCGGTCCACGTGGCTACGCGATCGCGAAGTCGGGGCGACGCCGGAGTAGCTACCCTCGATGCGGGATTACCTCATGCGGGCGATGAGATTGGCCTACGCGAGTGCGGAAGTTCCAGGACTAGACGCGACATTAGATTCTCGGGCAAGTGGCGGCTTTGATCATGTGACGGTCAGCATGCATCTTATGATACGATTCATGACCTTGTTGGTGCGTAGGTGTTAGTAATCGGCTATGCCTTCGTACTTACCCGCACGGTGTTATTATGGCACAGTGGGACACGTGTTCATGTGTTCCTTGGTGCTTTTATATCATAAAGCCGCAGTGAGGAAGGTATTCCACGCATGATTGATGTTGTGGGCGTGAGACCCATTGTTATGTTTGAGTGATGACTTTGGCGTGAGTCACGACTTGATATGATTGCTTGTTTATTGTGAATCGTAGTTTTGTTATCATACATGTCTCTGCTTTATATAGACTACTATGATTCCATTTACGTATTTTCGGGCCACATACTGCACTGTTATCATCGACCTCGGGGCCGCGTTCATGCCGCAGTTGAGGTACACGATCGTTGATCCTAGCTTTGGTCACATTTTCAGTTGGGAAGCTCCGTTTCTCGGAGGCTTATCGGTGGTATAGTCCCCGTCGTAGTAAGTGTTTACATTCGTGGTTTGGTGGGCCCCGTCCCGCCACGGTTGTCATATCATTCGTAGAGGTCTGTAGTAATCGTTGTGGCGTGGTTTGTAAAAAGGATTAAACTGCTCATGTTGAAAAGTTGTCATTTATATATACGCAGAAAGGCAAGTTTTTCTCAGTTATTGTTTCATATTTCATAATATGTCTTGTATCGTTTATGTTCGTTGATTACTGATGTTGTATCACCAGGGTGCCGGTAAGGCACCACACGCCCTAATCGGTCGACAAAGTTAGTCATCACGAGGTATGTGAACTTCTTCTTTCTATAGACATTAGTATTTTTATGGTATACTTTCCTTGTTGTTAGGAGTATACATGACTTGTTGTTTGAAGTATACTTGCCTTGTTGTTAGGAGTATACATGACTGGATATTTGAGGTATACTTGCCTTGTTGTTAGGAGTATACATGATTTGTTCTTGAGTATACTTTCCTTGTCATAGGAAGTATTCATATTATTGATTTTATGCTAAAGACATGTCTAGAATATTCCTAAGTTCTTACCAAGTCTTATGGGGGATGTTGGTAAGAGTCGTTAGGAAGTATTAGAGTCGAGTGACCGTGCTAATTTACTACACTAATGAGAATAGGTATGGAACAAGTCATTGCAGCGTTAATGAAAATGTATCGACAATCAATTATATTGAAATGAGTAGAATTCTCCATCTGCATAGAAACTAAGATAAGACAAAATCGTATTACATTTTCTAGATCATGACTGATTTAACAAGATCGTTATAAACGAGAATAACCTATTCGCGGCTCATAAAAGTATTAATTTTGTAAGTACATGAAGCTTGATTTTTGAAAGTACTTGGGACTTGAATTTCGAAAATGTGTAGTAACTCGTTTTGAAAAGTATATGTTACTTGATTTAAAGAGAGTAAGTGACTTGATTTGAAGGCATAAGTTACTTGGTCTTAAAAGTATAAGTTACTTGAGTTTTAAAAAGTAAGTTACTTGGTTTTAATGGTGAAAGTACTTTTGGGTCCAACGCCCTAATATTTCATGAAACGATTCTTTTATAAAGAATAGATGTACAAAGTACTTTGGGTTCAATTCCCTTACGTGGCATGATAATGCCTTGGTTTTTATAAAAAGGAAAGAGGTAATGGTGCGTTAGTTGTCTAAAAATGAAGTGGTTATAACGGCTTTATGGGAAGTTTGTTATAACAAGTTTTAGTGGAAAGTCAAGGGATGATTTAAATTGTTTTAAGGAAATTGTGCGAGAATGTCCATGATTAAGTCCTTAATATAATACATGATATGTGGAACTTTGATGTTCAAGATGTTTTAAAGTAACACGTGAGGTCTAGTGCCTTGATTTGCCAAAACCATGTCTTAGAAGGATACTTGGTACGATAAGTGTCTCGATTTTCTAAATGATGGTTTCAAAATGATACATGTATTGGATCCTACTTCCTAGAGATACATGTAGTACTTGGGCTTTCCTAAAATGGAAATTTAGTTCATAAAGTGAATTTACGGCTCACGTACATTGTCGTAATGGACTTTAATCCTTAGTAAAGCAAGGTGTGTTAGTGCCTTGATAGTACTTTGGCTTGCTTAAATGATAGTTATTATATTTTGTGCCTTGATAGTACTTCGGCTTGCCTAAATGGTATTGTCTTAATTTGTTAAAAAGGAAAGGCATGGTATTGTCTTGATTTGTTGAAAAATAAGGCATGGAAATTGTCTTGGTTTGTTAAAATGATGGTTTATTCATTTTATGATGTTGAGAGTCAAAGATTATCTTAACTTGCATATGTTGTTCATGATAGCCATTGGTGCTAGTGTTATGAGTATAAATGCGGGGTAACCCCCAAGACGTTATACACATCCTGAGTATAAATACGGGGTAAACCCCAAGACGTTATGTCACGACCCGACCCCGGGCCCGCGACTGGTGCCCTACCTGGGAACCCCTTTCGGTATACATCAGAGTATAGCAGCGGAACATACACAACTTATAAAATGCTTAGACATAAAATAACAACAGACTAGCCGATAAGGCCACCTTCCGTAAAATATACATAATAAAACAGTACACATCTTTTTTTATTCTTTACAACCCAATCCACAAATGTGACTACAGACCTCTAAGAATAACAACTGTGACGGGACAGGGCCCCGCCATACCCCTGAATGTACAACAACCGACCATACCAGGGATAAGCCTCCGGAGTAATGGAGTTTCCCAACAGCTGAACATTGATTCTAAGAGTGAGGATCAGCAACCTGCATACTCTACCTGCGGCATGAACGCACTTCAAGGAGGTCGAGACAACATGTACCAAATATGTGAAACCGAAAGCATCAGAATGAAGTCATAAGTCTATAATAAAATCGAGACAGTATGATAACTCAATTGCATTAATCGTGCCTTACTAACAATGAGAGTAATCAAGAGTATAAACTTTATTGCATCGCTCATGATCAAAACAGGGTCCCTCGCCCGTAGTATCATTAAGCAATCCTACTCCTGAGACTATTTCACCCGCATAGGTCCTGTGGACCCGCATGAGGTCATCCTCCTCGCATGGGACTATTTCACCCGCATAGGTCGTGTAAACCCGCATGAGGTATTCCTCGCATAGGATTGGTCCGCCCCGCATGGGACTATTTCACCCGCATAAGCTCTTTCAGACCCGCATGAGGTATTCCTCGCATCATGGGTAGCAAATCCACGGAATATGAAAATGCCACAAACCCGGGGAATGACCCCGTAATGCACAATATATCACTAGCACAGACCGACTATCATACATAACATAAACACTACCGGCTTACCATACATAACATAAGCACTACCGGCTTATCAATCATAACATAAGCAAGTTAAGAAATCCCCTAACTTCTTATTAGTCTTATATATGTACACTCTCATTTTAGCTTACTTAAGGCACTAACATGTCATTACAAAGATCCGGGAATCTAACCCAAAGTGCTACATACTTCTACTCTTTTAAAAATGACTCTTTTTCATACAAAACTTCCAAGGTCGTGGCCCTGACCGCCACACCAAACCAACTCCAAGTACCTCCAAGGGCACTTAACATAAATTCCTTCAAATTCAATTATTACTTACTTCCTGCGTCAATTTACCTCAAATGAACAAGTCACACAGACTTATTAAAAACAATGATGCCAAAGAAGGAAGGATAATTCACTGGTTACTACCACTTCTCTTCCTTTACACTGGATAATCACCTACGTAAAACCGAATCGAGCCAATCTCTCTGCACAATGTTGGCATAACAAGACGCCAACTAGCGTGCACTCATAATGACCTCAACGTCTCGCATAACGCTCGCTAGGTCTGCTAGGGTCCAACCATCGTATCGTTACGGTAATTATTACCTACCCGCTCGCCTACCACCCAACACTCACGGGTGTAGTCACCACGAAGCGTCCTCGTGGATTCAGCTCCATTTCTTTACACTTGGTTGCTCTCTTTCTTCTGGTCGCATTTCTTCCCGCATTTCCAAACTTATTCTAGCGCACATAGCCTTCATATCGATTCGGCCTCCAATATTTGGAGTTACTATTCTAAACAACATAAGGCCATTTCCGCTCACACTCGTTCCGTGGAATGCGCCCACGAACCCGTAAAATGATTAACTAGACTTGGCCTTGCACTGCGTGACTCGCCACGTGGTGACTACTACCAATTAATCCCATACCATTTCAAGCTATGGGGCGACCCTTAATAGGTCCTTAACCCGACTCGGCGTCGTATTTAACTCTTACCCTTGGTCTGACTTAACTTTTTACTACCCGAGAAGGCCTTATATACCTAAGGTCTCGGTGGTTATCACATTCTTAGGCTCGCAATTTCCATGCTCCACGCCTACCTTATCAGTCCCCCCGTAAACGGGTACAAAAACTTCTCGTAATACCATAATCGTATTGTCTTGACCACAACAACCATACTTACTCTATACGGGTCTCCTCCATACCATTCCCTTAAGCATACTACGTAGCTTAAGTTACTAACATAGTATTCCATTAAGTCCCTTAATTAAACTTCTTAAGGGTCCATTTCCTTCTCAGACAGCTCATCCTCTCCTAATTATCTCAAATTAGTACGTAAAACCTTGATGAGAATTCATTAAACTGTTTCATACCTTCCCGGTATTTATTTAGTCCTTACCAATTCCTGGTAATCTAAAATCTTTCTAGGCAACACGCGTCTGACCCTCATACATAAATCCGTATAGTTGTATGTCACAATACCAACTATACTACAAACATTACCATCCTGGATACGCAATACACATAATCTTTCCTGGGTCATCGCTTTCTCGTAGGCAGAACAACATAACTTGTTGTGAGAGACGACTTAACCGCATGCTCTATCGCACGATCTCAGAGTGAGAAGAATGGAAATCAATCCTAAATGTCCTGCAGCCTCCTGATTATAGATGTGGTGCACAACACACCGATAATCAAGACTCTACTAGACACGGTCTGTAGACACTTTTCGAGGACTAACTGCTCTGATACCACTTTTGTCATGACCTGACCCCGGGCCCGCGACTGATGCCCTACCTGGACACCCCTTTCGGTATACATCAGAGAATAGCAGCAGAACATACACAACTTATAAAATGCTTAGACATAAAATAACAGCAGGCTAGCCGATAAGGCCACCTTCCGTAAAATATACATAATAAAACAGTACACATCTTTTTTTATTCTTTACAACCCAATCCACAAATGTGACTACTGCACTTAAGAATAACAAGCGACGTGATGACGGCCCCGCCATACCCCTGAATGTACAACAACCGACCATACCAGGGATAAGCCTCCGGAGTAATGGAGTTTCCCAACAACTGAACAGTGATCCTAAGAGTGAGGATCAGTAACCTGCATACTCTACCTGCGGCATGAACGCAACCCCCCGAAGGAGGTCAGTACAACATGTACCAAAAATGTGTAACTGAAAGTACTGTAATGAAATCATAAGTCTATAATAAAACTGGAGACAAGTATGATAACTCAATTAATAAAGACATCGCGGCCTTACTAACAATGAGTAATCAAGAGTATAAACTTTATTACATAAAAATAGGAGGCTCATGATCAAAGCAGGTCCTCGCGTAGTATCATTAAGCAATCCTACTCGCGACTATTTCACCCGCATGATAGTCCTGTGGACCCGCATGAGGTCATCCGCCTCGCATGGGACTATTTCACCCGCATAGGTCGTGTAAACCCGCATGAGGTATTCCTCGCATAGGACTGGTCTGCCCCGCATAGGACTATTTCACCCGCATAAGCCCTTTCGGACCCGCATGAGGTATTCCTCGCATCATGGGTAGCAAATCCACGGAATATGCAAATGCTACAAACCCGGGGAATGACCCCGTAATGCACAATATATCACTAGCACAGACCGGCTATATACATAACATAAGCACTACTGGCTTACCATACATAACATAAGCACTACCGGCTTATCAATCATAACATAAGCAAGTTAAGAAATCCCCTAACTTCGTATTAGTCTTATATATGTACACTCTCATTTTAGCTTACTTAAGGCACTAACATGTCATTACAAAAATCCTGGAATCTAACCCAAAGTGCTACGTACTTCTACTCTTTTAAAAATGACTCTTTTTCATACAAAACTTCCAAGATACTAATAACCGTAGTATCAAGTCATAACTACATTTTTAGACAAGTCACAATACCTTTTAGAAATACAATTATAGGCTTCTAAATCAAGTGACTTCTTTCTTTTAAAACTTTAAGCAATTGATGCCTTTAAATCAATTTGCCTTTCATTATTTCAAGTCATTTATCATACTTAAATTACTTAGAGTAAATCGCTCTTTTTAACCTTCCATAAAGCTATTATAACCAACTTCCCATAAAGCCGTTATACTAGCTTTATACCTTAGAAACTTACATTCTTCTTTATAACCAAGAGGCTTAAACTTTCCAACAAAACAAGTATCAAAAATACTTTCAACATACTTAAAGTCTCTTAACTTTTGAAAACCAAGATATCCTTAATATTTAAACAAGTGAGTTAATTCCCTAACTCAACCAACTTGACATTCTTGAAATAGCCAAGGATATCAAATGGACTAGATTGTCAAAATCTTGACGCTCACCGTACTATACATTTACAACTTATTCATGCTCAAGAGATAAGAAAGTTCCACATACCTCTTCTACCAATCCACTTGCCAAGTCCAATATGCCGCATTTAGTATGTCAACCTATAATGACCATATCGTTTATTAACTTCTAGCTTCAACGTAGAATATTCTAAGTGCAAAGTCACTAGATTCTACGTAAAATCGGACAAAGACTTCCTTTGTTTCTACATACTTTGCCACCTTTTCAAGGCCGAATTCAATAACCAAACACGCCACATTTAAGGCTCAACAAAGTAGTTAACAATAGGATTACACGCTTAATCAAGACGTGTAAAATTCTGCCCCACAATTGACATTAAACTAGTCCAAAAATACAATGTCCATTCGGCAATTAGGGACGACAATACCAATTCTTTTCCAATTTCTATTCAATCCAAGTTGTTTAGTATAACATGTTATAAAGCCGCAATTGATTATAACAACTATAATCTTCAAGTAGATAACATGCGACGATTCTAGTTAACGACCAAATTGTAATTCAATTTCAAATGACTCAACATGTCATTTTCGGATTTGAGCTTCCAAATTTCCATAAAACTTATCAATCTTCATAACACATATCACATGATCATTTCTAACTTATAATAACATGGAATCTTCAATTACAAAAGTAAGACGAAGATTATACCTCATTAAGCCCAAATATGATCCAAGATTACAAGTCGATCCTTAGCAACTTTAGCTCCTCTTTTTGACATTCCAATCCACTCCAAGCAACCCTTAGAAGCTTATGAAGAACTCTTCTTCAAGTTCCAAATTCAAAGTTGAAGAACTCCTTAAGTTTCCGCCTTGCGACTAACACAAAAACGCCACTTTTCCGGGATCTTTCTATTGAGATACCCTTGCAATACTCTTAGGAACCTTGGTTTAAAGTATGGGCTTATTGGACAAAAATTGAAATTTTTCTCTTGGAAGAGGCTCATCACGTGAGCTTCCTAAAGGAACAAGAACAAGATTCAATTTTTTCTAAGTGTTGAGAATGACAAAGTCTTGCACTACAAGTGTACATATAAACTACATTCAAGGGTCTAGATTAGAAAATTTGTGTGGTTTGGATGAATTCATTTAAAATATCAAGCTATGTGGGCTCATTGACTTGGTCAATAATGTCATGCTCGCCTTTCAAGACTTGGCCCAATCTTGCCCATTTTCGCCCAAGCCCAATTGTGGGGGTGCCACGTGTCACCCTCCCAATGGTCCATAATGTTTCGCTTCCGAAATTTCCATAATTGGTCAAAATATCTAAACCTCGTGGCCCCACAAAAACATAAAATTTCTCGGGTGGGCCACACGTATCCAATTCTCAGAAATAAACTTCCGTAGTTAGATAAATTATAAATGTCTCAAATAACAACTCGAGAACCCAATTCTCATTAACGAACAACTTTCCTTCCCGAGGTTCTAAGATTTTTCCTTAGAAAGCAATTTCCTTCTTTCGTTCAATTTTTAAGTCCTGAGATCTCCCGTCTATTCTCTTATTGAAGTCCTGGAATTACGGGGTGTAACATTCTTCCCCCCTTAGAAACATTCGTCCCCGAATGTTCTTTTGGGAGTCAAACTTAAAGATAGCAACATAGTCTCCTTACAACCCCTACATACCAATAATGCCACACGTGTCCACATAACAATACTCATACCAAAATGTCAAGCTGAACCCCATGTGTCAACGTCGGTTATCTGCATAAAGCTTCACGACTCGAGCTTACTAATAATCTTTCTGGATAAGCTTCGCTTATCCACGCCCGTGAATCAAGTCCGACCAAATAATCGAACCTCGCTTGCCGAACCATCCAACCGCGATCTACACTTTCTACATACAAGGCCTCATACAGGCCATCTCAATATCGAAGGGTATTCGTTATCGCACGTAACTCAACAAGAGGCAATTAACCTCCCGCTATTTCTGAAATCAAGAACACAGCCCGCAACTTATCCTCACGCTCGATAGACGCTTCCGCCCGCCGGGCCGAGGTGTAATGCAATACCGAGACTCACCGTGTTCCTAAAACCCTTCAAAACCTCCGGTTATCCGTAATCGAGCTCATCCATGCGACATCATAAACGTAGGAACCCCGTGCAGTCTCACAATCCCCCTTCTATAAAAGCTAGCATGAACCTCAGCCGAGCAAGTGGTCCTAACCGGAAGAACACGGCTGGTGCCAGCCTATTTACCATGACCCTGTGGAGTCGCACTTCCTCCGAGCACGATGCCACCGTAACAAGATCCACAATAATCACCTCCCATATCTAAGTCGGATCTAAATCGCTCGTAATATCCCACCGGGCTTCGTGTTCAACCTTGACTGCTACTAATTCGGACACTAAGCAGTAACTCCGCTATGTCCCTTTTCCGGTCATCTTACCCATACATACATCTGAGGTCACAACACGACTTAGTCGACCCCGAACAATTAGAGCAATAAGTACTGCGTGCCTCCCATAAAACTCCGCCGACTATTCCCGCAAAGACCGGTACACACAATCTATCCTCATATCACAAAGACCCATCCGGCTACTCAAACAGCTCTTCTCTTCTCGGAGAGCCGTATCTCGATACCGTATCATAACTAGATCCTCATATTGTCGCCTCTTTACCTCCTCAACGACGGAAGACTCGGCAACCTCTCGGATCTAAACTTCATTAACCTTGGAAACAAATAATCGAACCCTTAGGCTCGGTAATTGAAGAATCTCACGGACCACGTCCTGTCTATCTGGCTGTCTATCTGACAGACTACCCATAGATCCACGACTAAGAGTATCTCAGAATCGTTTGGCTTTCCTGAGGGTATAGGATATCAATAACGCAATCCTCGAGTAAACCTAACCACCATCTCGCCGGAAATTACGCCTGCGTCCAAGATATACCGAGGCTCTTGTGGTCCGCGCAAATATTCACATGAAGTCTACATATACGTCATGCCTCCAAATCTTCAAGGCATAATTTATCGCCGACTCTAAATCGCGAGTGGCATAATTTCTTTCATGCTTCCCTAATCACGGAAAACATAGGCTCTAACCTTATCGTGTCATACAAGACACAACCTAGCCCAACACCAAACGTGTTATCATAATAACCTAACCTCTAGTCTTTCGTGAGGTGTTAGAACCGTAGTCGTGGTCAACTTATCTTCCAATAATCGAAACCTTTCTCATTCTTCATAAATATTCGCACCCTTAATCTCATTATGGTTCCTGCTTTCCTTTCTCTCAGTAACCAAACTTGGTCACTATACTTAGATTTGATTCCCTTGCTTGCATCATGGCTAAGACTTCCTGCCAATCACAATTTAGGGGGATACTTCCTTGATCTAGTCAAGTAGCAATCCTATTATTCTCTCCCAGCTCGTAGAGATAATAGCCAGGTGTTACCACATTTCCTAGAAGTGTTCTTACTTCTCATTGTTTACTAATGGTCTTTACACTAGTCTGGGGTAATCATATCTCGTGTAACTTACATAACCATAGTCGTATTCTCTTTAATCATTCTGGTCATAACCTTACCTTATGCTTATTATTAGCAAAAGTATTTCTATCTTGATCCTTAATCGTACAGTTTCATGCAAGCGTACAACCTGCATTTATATCTTTACGATATTTCCTCGACCAATTCGTACGTCGTTCTTAATTACCCCATCACAACACTTTTCCCACGGTTATCTACAACTGTAACCTATGGCATGACGATACCGAAGACCTTACCAGTCTCATATCCTTCGTCTAACAACATGGGTACACGCAACCCCATAATACGTAAAACTGTCCTTTTATGTGGGGGAGAAAACTTATCTCCCTTTCTTAAACTTTCCTTGGAGTCACAACCCTAATCACAGGGTCCTCTCGCGGTCCAGTAATTATCTAATCATCACGCACCGCCTTAAAGTCATGTAGATTTTCAAAACCTACCAAAGATGCCCTCAGCTTTTCCGCAAAGACTGCATTTATTTTATTCTTGCCTTGCACATTTTCCTGAAATTATCCGAAAGGTCGTGGCCCTGACCGCCACACCAAACCAACTCCAAGTACCTCCAAGGGCACTTAACATAAATTCCTTCAAATTCAATTATTACTTACTTCCTGCGTCAATTTACCTCAAATGAACAAGTCACACAGACTTATTAAAAACAATGATGCCAAAGAAGGAAGGATAATTCACTGGTTACTACCACTTCTCTTCCTTTACACTGGATAATCACTACGTAAACCGAATCGAGCCAATCTCTCTCTGCAGTCAATGTTGGCATAACAAGATGCCAACTAGCCCGTACTCATAATGACCTCAACGTCTGTCATAACAGCTCTGCTAGGTCTGCTAGGGTCCAACCATCAGACGTTAATGTAATTATTACCTACCCGCCGCCTACCACCCAACACTCACGTGTAGTCACCACGAAAGGTCCTCGTGGATTCGGCTCCATTTCTTTACACTTGGTTGCTCTCTTTCTTCTTGGTCGCATTTTCCCGTATTTCCAAACTTATTCTAGCGCACGCATAGCCTTCATATCGATTCGCCTCCAATATTTGGAGTTACTATTCTAAACAACATAAGGCCATTTCCGCTCACACTCGGTTCCGTGGAATGCGCCCACGAACCCGTAAAATGATTAACTAGACTTGGGCCTTGCACTCGTGACTCGTCACGTGCGGACTACTACCAATTAATCCCATACCATTTCAAGCTATGGGCGACCCTTAATAGTCCTTAACCCGACTCGGCCGTATTTAACTCTTACCCTTGGTCCGACTTAACTTTTACTACCCGAGAAGGCCTTATATACCTAAGGACTCGGTGGTTATCACATTCTTAGGCTCGCAATTTCCATGCTCCACGCCTACCTTATCAGCCCCCCCGTAAACGGGTACAAAAACTTCTCGTAATACCATAATCGTATTGTCTTGACCACAACAACCATACTTACTCTATACGGTCTCCTCCAGACATTCCATAAGCATACTACGTAGCTTAAGTTACTAACATAGTCTTCCATTAAGTCCCTTAATTAAACTTCTTAAGGGTCCATTTCCTTCTCAGACAGCTCATCTTCTCCTAATTATCTCAAATTAGTACGTAAAACCTTGATGAGAATTCATTAAATTGTTTCATACCTTCCCGGTATTTATTTAGTCCTTACCAATTCCTGGTAATCTAAAATCTTTCTAGGCAACACGCGTCTGACCCTCATACATAAATCCGTATAGTTGTATGTCACAATACCAACTATACTACAAACATTACCATCCTGGATACGCAATACACATAATCTTTCCTGGGTCATCACGCTTTCTCAGAAGTCAGAACAACATAACTTGTTAGGGAGAGACGACCCTAACCGTACAGCTCTATCGCACGATCTCAGAGTGAGAAGAATGGAAATCAATCCTAAATGTCCTGCAGCCTCCTGATTATAGATGTGGTGCACAACACACCGATAATCAAGACTCTACTAGACACGGTCTGTAGACACTTTTCGAGGACTAACTGCTATGATACCACTTTTGTCATGACCTGACCCCGGGCCCGCGACTGGTGCCCTACCTAGACACCCCTTTCGGTATACATCAGAGAATAGCAGCAGAACATACACAACTTATAAAATGCTTAGACATAAAATAACAATAGGCTAGCCGATAAGGCCACCTTCCGTAAAATATACATAATAAAACAGTACACATCTTTTTTTATTCTTTACAACCCAATCCACAAATGTGACTACTGCACTTAAGAATAACTGACGACGTGAGCCCCGCCATACCCCTGAATGTACAACAACCGACCATACCAGGGATAAGCCTCCGGAGTAATGGAGTTTCCCAACAACTGAACAGTGATCCTAAGAGTGAGGATCAAGAACTCGCATACTCTACTCATGCATTTAACGCAACCCCCGGCGAGGTCAAGACAACATGTACCAAAAATGTGTAAATCGAAAGCATCAGAATGAAATCATAAGTCTATAATAAAACTGGAGACAAGTATGATAACTCAATTAACAGTACACTGTGCCTTACTAACAATGAGAGTAATCAAGAGTATAAACTTTATTACATAAAAATAGGAGGCTCATGATCAAAACAGGGTCCCTCGCCCGTAGTATCATTAAGCAATCCTACTCCTGGGACTATTTCACCCGCATAGGTCCTGTGGACCCGCATGAGGTCATCCGCCTCGCATGGGACTATTTCACCCGCATAGGTCGTGTAAACCCGCATGAGGTATTCCTCGTGATAGACCGGTCCGCCTCGATAGACTATTTCACCCGCATAAGCCCTTTCGGACCCGCATGAGGTATTCCTCGCATCATGGGTAGCAAATCCACAGAATATGCAAATGCTACAAACCCGGGGAATGACCCCATAATGCACAATATATCACTAGCATAGACCGGCTATATACATAACATAAGCACTACTGGCTTACCATACATAACATAAGCACTACCGGCTTATCAATCATAACATAAGCAAGTTAAGAAATCCCCTAACTTCGTATTAGTCTTATATATGTACACTCTCATTTTAGCTTACTTAAGGCACTAACATGTCATTACAAAAATCCTGGAATCTAACCCAAAGTGCTACGTACTTCTACTCTTTTAAAAATGACTCTTTTTCATACAAAACTTCCAAGATACTAATAACCGTAGTATCAAGTCATAACTACATTTTTAGACAAGTCACAATACCTTTTAGAAATACAATTATAGGCTTCTAAATCAAGTGACTTCTTTCTTTTAAAACTTTAAGCAATTGATGCCTTTAAATCAATTTGCCTTTCATTATTTCAAGTCATTTATCATACTTAAATTACTTAGAGTAAATCGCTCTTTTTAACCTTCCATAAAGATATTATAACCAACTTCCCATAAAGCCGTTATACTAGCTTTATACCTTAGAAACTTACATTCTTCATAACACATATCACATGATCATTTCTAACTTATAATAACATGGAATCTTCAATTACAAAAGTAAGACGAAGATTATACCTCATTAAGCCCAAATATGATCCAAGATTACAAGTCGATCCTTAGCAACTTTAGCTCCTCTTTTTGACATTCCAATCCACTCCAAGCAACCCTTAGAAGCTTATGAAGAACTCTTCTTCAAGTTCCAACTTCAAAGTTGAAGAACTCCTTAAGTTTCCGCCTTGCGACTAACACAAAAACGCCACTTTTCCGGGATCTTTCTATTGAGATACCCTTGCAATACTCTTAGGAACCTTGGTTTAAAGTATGGGGCTTATTGGACAAAAATTGAAATTTTTCTCTTGGAAGAGGGCTCATTGCCGTGAGCTTCCTAAAGGAACAAGAACAAGATTCAATTTTTTTCTAAGTGTTGAGAATGACAAAGTCTTGCACTACAAGTGTACATATAAACTACATTCAAGGGTCTAGATTAGAAAATTTGTGTGGTTTGGATGAATTCATTTAAAATATCAAGCTATGTGGGCTCATTGACTTGGTCAATAATGTCATGCCTTGGCCTTTCAAGACTTGGCCCAATCTTGCCCATTTTCGTCCAAGCCCAATTGTGGGGGGGGGGGGGGGGGGCACGGGTCCCCCGCCCCTTTGTCCATAATGTTTCGTTTCCCGAAATTTCCATAATTGGTCAAAATATCGGAAACCTCGTGGGCCCCACAAAAACATAAAATTTCTCGGGTGGGCCACACGTATCCAATTCTGTAAATAAACTTCCGTAGTTCCGATAAATTATAAATGTCTCAAATAACAACTCGAGAACCCAATTCTCATTAACGAACAACTTTCTTTCCCGAGGTTCGGAAGATTTTTCCTTAGGAAAGCAATTTCCTTCTTTCGTTCAATTTTTAAGTCCTGAGATCTCCTGCTCATTCTCTTATTCAAGTCACGGAATTACTGGTGTAACATTCTTCCCCCCTTAGAAACATTCGTCCCCGAATGTTCTTTTGGGAGTCAAACTTAAAGATAGCAACATAGTCTCCTTACAACCCCTACATACCAATAATGCCACACGTGTCCACATAACAATACTCATACCAAAATGTCGTGAACCCCACGTGTCAACGCTTGTTATATGCATAAAGCTTCACGACTCGAAGCTTACTAATAATCTTTCTGGATAAGCTTCGCTTATCCATCGCTCGTGAATCAAGTCCGACCAAATAATCAACCTCGCATGTCGAACCATCCAACCGCAATCTACACTTTCTACATACAAGGCCTCATACAGGCCATTCAATATCGGAAGGGTATCTCATATCGTGACGTAACTCAACAAGAGGAAATTAACCTCCCGCTATTTCGAAATCAAGAACACAGCCCGCAACTTATCCTCACGTGCTGGATAGACGCTCATCGTCCGTCGGGCTGAGGGTGTAATGCAATACTGAGACTCACCTGTGTTCCTAAAACCCTTCTGAAAAACCTCCAGAAGTTATCCGTAATCGAGCTCATCTGTCTGACATCATAAACGTAGGAACCCCGTGCAGTCTCACAATCCCCCTTCTATAAAAGCTAGCATGAACCTCAGCCGAGCAAGTGGTCCTAACCGGAAGAACACGGCTGGTGCCAGCCTATTTACCATGACCCCCAGGGAGTCGCACTTCCTCTGGGTACGATGCCACCCTGTAACAAGATCCACAATAATCACCTCCCATATCTAAGTCGGGATCTAAATCGCCTGTAATAGCCCACTGGGCTTCTGGTGTTCAATCTTGACCTGCTACTAATTCGGACACTAAGCAGTAAACTCCGCTATGTCCCTTTTACGGTCATCTTACCCATACATACATCTGAGGTCACGACACGACTTAGTCGACCCCGAACAATTAGAGCAATAAGTACTGCGTGCCTCCCATAAAACCTGCTGACTATTCCTGCAGCACCGGGTACACACAATCTATCCTCATATCACAGCACCCCATCCGGTGCTACTCAAACAGGCTCTTCTCTTCTCGGAGAGCCGTATCTCGATACCGTATCATAACTAGATCCTCATATTGTCGCCTCTTTACCTCCTCAACGACGGAAGACTCGGCAACCTCTCGGATCTAAACTTCATTAACTGTTATACCCCGTTTTTCCAGAGTATGTACGTGAGGGCGTACGTACGAAAGTTTAGCCTTAAAGTTTAGGCATAGGACGTTTTTTGGGCACAACTCACATAAAGAATCGTTTTCCGACGAAACGTTTTACAAGACTCGCGTAGGGTAAATTCCGGCTATGTCATTTCTAATTTTTGCGGATTTTTCCGAGAGACGAAACATTTTGGACCAACGAGAGGGCGACACTTGTCACCCTCTCATTGATGGATGTGGAGCGGCATTAAGGCCGATTGGAATGGCTATTTTGTCAAGGAGTTGGTAGGATATTTTTGTGTAGTAGATAGAATGGACACTTGCCTACATCCTCACCCTACACTTGCCTTGCACTTGGCATCATCTTGGCCATTGGTTGGCCATGGCTTGACCTATAAATACCCCCTTAAGATGAAGAGTTCTTCATCCACAAAAGACTTTCAACCGCTGGAAAATCCCCCCCTCTCCCTTGTGAGCCTTTTCGTCCAAGCCTTCTCCCCCCCCCCCTTGAGTGAAGCTTGGCCGAGGCAACCCCCCCTAGCCTAGCCGAAACCTACCCCCCCTCCCTTGGTAGAAAAGTTGCCTTCTAGTATTGTTATAATGCCCAAAATACCCTAGCCCAAATCCCTTAGTACTTAGTAGAAGTTGTGAAGAACTTCTGGTTCTCGAGCTATCGGTTGCTCAAATTAGAGCTAAACCTCGCTCAGGATCGACGTTATACTTGGATAATATTGGGCTTATCGAGGTAAATAAACTTATCCTTCTTTGTAATTAGAGAATACATACTATAGAAGTATAGGAATAAGTATAAATACTTAGAAGGATATTCTTGAATAGAATTGAATCATATCACAGAAGGCGGTATAAAAGAAGATTAATTGAACTGCACTCACATAGACTGTTTTTTGCAGAGATCGTATAGTTTACTGCAGGTAGAAGTGCTGCCCAAATTTCCATAGAATAGAGAACCTCTACTTAGAGCTAACAAGACATGTCTAGACGTTGATAGACGATTTGATCGTTATAGGCTGATTCTCATGCGCGACATACTCGACTCGTGGATTTCGAGAAGGTATGTGATTCTTTCTATACTCTTAAGCATGATATATTTTAAAGTATATATAGTATGGTAGACGTATACGTGTTAGCTGACGATTTTTACGACAATGTCTTTTGACTTAAGCCCGAATAATAAGAATCTTGAAGTATTTCAAAAGAATATTGAATCATTTTTAAACGTAAGAGTAATATCCGGTTTTTAAAACAAAAGCTTAAGAGTTATACTAGCTTTATGGGAAGTTAGGTATAACAACTTAAGAAAGATAAAAGGAATCATTTACTTGTTTGTTTATAAAAGCCTTGTATTGATTTCTAAGTGTAGTAAGATTGTTTGATAAGTAGACATATTATGATGCCATGTATTAGTATCTTGTAATATTGTGAAAAGGTGTTCTTGCTTACACGTTGCTAAGCGGTAAGTCATTGTCAGATCGTTATTATATCACCTACCCTGACTTATTATACCGGAGGCTTGCCACCCGATGCGCGGGTCTATACGGCTTATGCGCCTATGTGACTACGCGAGTCGCGGAGTTCGATTGATCATTCGGTGTTTTAGCCCGATGCGGTGCGTGACTACGCGTCTATTGAGACTATGCGCGATCGCGGAGTCCAGCGGTATCGGTTAGCTACCCCGATGCGAGAATACCACGCGGTTCGGTGTGACCCATGCGATCGCGAAGTCCGTGATTAGGCACGCAGAATGATACTATGGGCGATTGGCCTTGCTTGATCATTCGCGCCTAGAAAAGACTCGGCTGCTTTTCCTATTACTGTTCTTGTTTGTGATATGGCACTACGTGCAACTAAACTGATTATATTTGCAAATGGTTTTTAAATACTTTGACTTCATTTAAAGTACTTTACAGTTTCGCATACTTGGTACTGTTATCGACCTCCTTCGGGGCCGTTCATGCCGCAGGTAAGGGCAAACAGGTGCTAGATCCACATCCTTAGGATCTTTGCTTGGTGTCAGGAGCTCCATCTTCTCGGAGGCTCTACTTTGGGTATGATCTCCTTGTATTGTAGATAGTTTTGTACATTCAGGTATGGGCCCCGTCCCGCCATAGTTGTTTACTTCCAGAGGTCTCAGAGTCCTATTATATACTGGGATGTAATCGCAAAACTTGGGTTATATATATATATGCCGAAAGACAAGCTTTTCTTCGATAAACCGCTTTCTTTTCATAATATTTCTTGTCTTGTCTTATGTTCTGATTACTCGATGTATGACTACTTGGGTGCGGGTAGGCACGATACCACTGCCCCGAACGGGTCGTGACAAAAGTGGTATCGAGCGATTAATCCTCTGATGGTCTACGACCGTATCTAGTAGTCTTGATTATCGGTGTGTTGTGCACCACACCAATAATCGTGAGGCTATAGGATATTTAGGATGGTTTCCATTCTTCTCACTGAGATCGTGCCTTAGAGCCGTGTTATAAGTTGGACCTCTAACGTATTCCTTTTAGAACGCTTATGCCTCCACGTAAGGCAACCCGCCCGAATGGCAAGGCAGCGAGGGAGCCGCTAGTAGACACCGAGAGTTACGAGGGCTCGTGCCCGCCTATACCCGAGACGGCGAGTTCCATGACGCCGCCGCCAAAGAGACCACAGCACTGCACTCCCGCCCCACACCGGGCGGAGGAGTTAGGGTACAAGGAGACGGCCCACTATTGGCTAGGATTGTGGCGAACGAGGATAGGCCGACGCAAAGCAGTTCAGCCGGATCGTACCGTGGTTCACCCGAGGCGTATAGTTTGAGGCTACGAGATTTCTGTGTTGTAGCCCGCGAGTTTTACTGTCGAGGCCGCAGGATGATCCGCAGGAGTTCATCCGTCGCCATGAAGGATCACGCGTGATCAAGGCCTCGAGACCGAGTCCGTGACGCCGGTTCGCGACGGCCGCGTGATACCGTAGTCGATTGGTTTGATTCGTGGAGCTTTCCCGAGGAGAGCATGCACTCCAGCAGATGGGACGAGTTTTGGAGGCTTTTCTCACGCACTTCTTGCCTCCGCAGATGGCGAGGGCACGCCGACAAATTTTTGTTCGAGGCGCAGAGGCTACGCCAGGGAGTACAATGTCGAGTTCGATTCTTTGCTCGATTTGTCCTCGCGCTTAGTAGCATATATGGAGGACCGTACACCGCTACGCCACCGGCTAGATGATTATATGGCCGAAGTCTTGCGGGTGTGTCTTCACCGTGCATGGACATTACCCAGATGCAGCTCACGACCGGGATGCGAGGAGCGTAGAGACCGACGTAGACATATATCGCCAGAAGAAGGCCAAGACGGCCGGTTCTTTTGGTAGCCCTCGTGTGACGCATCGCAAGTCTAGATTTGCACCACAGCCGGCTCAGAGCACTCCTACATCATATTTGGTACAGCCAGAGCATTCGGGGGCAGGTCAGGGCTCCAAGACTTCGGACTTCCAGGGTGGCAAGGGTGCTAACCGATCGAGGTCTGCTCAGTGTGTCCGTTGTGGTAGATTCCATTGCGAGTCGTAGTACTACTCCGGAGCTTGCTATACTTGTGGCGGCAGGTCATTATGCGAGTTTGTCCGACCGGGGCGCTGGAGGTAGGCTCACCATGTGGTCTGCTGCGGTTCATCATCTCCTACGCTTACTCGCCTGCAGGCGGTGGTACTCATGGGCCAGCAGGTCGCGCAGAGGTCGTGGCGCGGTCTCAGCCTAGCGGTCCTCAGAACCGCATTTATGCCTTGTCCAGCCGGCAGGATCAGGAGGCCTCACCTGATGTCGTCACAGGTACTTTATCAGTTTCTGGTTATGATGTGTACGCCTTGATAGATCCGGTTCTACTGGCCCTATATATCCCCTTATTGCTAGTAGGATAGGATGAGCACGAGTCCATAGACCCTTTCGAGGTAGCTACGCCTGGTGATTCGGTGGTAGCTCGGGTATATAGGGCTTGTCTAGTGACCATATGCGATCGTCGGACCTAGCCGACTTGATAGAGTCGACATGACTGATTTCGATGTGATCATGGGCATGGATTGGCTAGCTTCTGCTACGCCAATGTAGACCGCAGGAGAGTGGTACGGTTCAGCTCGAGGAGCCGGGTTGTTGAGTGAGGGAACACGGATCGCCGAGGGTAGGTTTATTTCCTACCTCAAGGCTAGGAAGATGGTGCGCAGGCGGTATATCTACCATCTCGTCGTGTTTGATATCAAGCGGTACCAGATTTTCATCGGGCCGATGAGTCGAGAGTTCCCGCACGTGTTTCCGACGACCTCGAGTATCCTCCCGAGAGGAGATCGAGTTTTGTATAGATGTGTTGCACACTCGCCTATTTCCATTCCGCCATACGAGAATGGCACCCGCCGAGTTGAGAGAGTTGAAGGACCACCGAGAGATTTCCGAGAAAGGCTTCATCAGACCTAGTGTTTCTCCTCGGGAGCGCGGTATTGTTCGTGAAGAAGAAGGACGCCGCGCACGTGTGTTGATTACGCGGTGAACAAGGTGACCATTAAGAATGTATACCCTTTCCTGTGATTGATGATTTGTTCGACCGGTTGTGGCGCGAGATATTTCTCCAAGATTGATCTGCGATCGGATATCATCAAAGTAGTCGAGATGTGGATGTCCCTAGATCGCATTCGGACCGTCACGCATTATGAGTTCGTGGTCATGTCCTGGGTTGACCAATGCTCCGTGGTATTCATGGATTTGATGAACCGAGTGTTCAAACCATTTTTGACACGTTTGTGATAGTGTTCATTGATGACATCTCGTTTATTCTCGCCAGAGCGAGAGACGCGAGCATTCGGCGATCAGGCCGATAGCTTCCAGACCAGCTATACGCCAAGTTTTCCAAATGTGAGTTTTGGTTAGCTTCGTGGCTTTTCTTGGGCATATTGTCGGCTGATGGCATTCGAGTGGATACAACAAGATCGAGGCCAGACTTGGCCTAGACCTACTACTCCGGCAGAGGTTCGTAGCTTTCGGGCCTCAGGATATTATCGGCGTCAGAGAAGTTTGCTTCTATCTTCGCACCATTGACTAGGTCGACTCGTGGCGCCAAGTTTGATGGATCGATGCGTGTGGAGCGTGGTTTCCACTACTAAAGGAGGCGACGATCGCCCGCTTCTTACTCTTCGAGGTCCAGATGGTTATGTCGTATCAGATGCGTCAGCATCGGATCGATGTGTGTTGATGCAGCAGGTAGAGTTATAGCGCACGCATCCCGACGCCTTAAGAAACACGAGGAACTACCCCACCCATGATTTGGAGTCGCGCGGTGATTCACGTTTTGAAGATCCGAGGCACTATTTGTATGGGTTCACGTGGATATTTATACTGCATCACAAGAGCCTCCAGATATCTTCACCAGAGGAGCCGAACTTACGGCGAGACGGTAGTTAGAGTTGCTTAAGGATTATGACGTCAATATCTTGTACCACCCGGGAAGGCCAATGTGGCGTATGCTCTTAGTCGTAGTCGATGGGAGCCTATCGATGCGCACTAGAGAGAGGGGCATGATTCGTGATTTGCATCGCTTAGCGAGCCTTGGTGTCCGCTTGATTGATTCTCGATAGCGGGGTTAGAGTTCGTGAGGTTGCCGAGTCTTCCATCGTCGTCGAGGTGAAGAGGCAACAGCCGAGGATCCAGCTCGACGTTATCGTGATACGACTCTTCGTGAGGAAGCGGTCTCGAGGTAGCACCTGATGGGGTGCTAAGGTTTGAGGGCAGGTTGTGTGTTCCAGATGTTTCAGGACTTCGGCAGCAGGTTCTTGGGGAAGCACACAGTGCGCGTTACTCTATCCATCCGGGGTCGACCAAGATGTACCACGACCTTAGATCTGTGTATTGGTGGGATGGCTTGAAGAGGACGCCAGCAGTTCGTAGCTCGGCCCGTGTTGTCTGCAGTGAAGGTAGAGCACCAGGCCCGTGGTTTGTTACAGACGATAGAGATCCCGACCTGGAAGTGGGAGGTGATCAACATGGACTTTATCACAGGATTACCTCGCACTCAGAGGAGACATGATTCTATATGGGTTATCATCGACAGGCTGACGAAATCAGCCCACTTTCTTCCCGTCAGGACGACTTTTTTTCTACCGAGGATTATGCAAGACTTTACATCCGAGAGATCGCCGATCGCACGGAGTCCCTATTTTGATCATATCGCATGAAGAGCCCGCATTTCGCTAACTTCGAGGTCTTTCCGAATGGTTTAGGGACGCAGTGAGCTCGAGCAATCGCATTCCATCCACAGACAGACGACAGCAGCGCACTATCCGCATACTCGAGGATATGCTGCGAGCCCGTGTTATTGACTTCGTGGTAGCCGGGAGGATCATTTGCCTCTAGTTGAGTTTATGCACAATAATAGCTACCACCCAGATTCGATGGCGCCATGAGGCCTTGTGGGAGGAAGTGCAGATCGCCATAGGCTGGTTCGATGGGCGAGGTATGCAGTGGGACCAGATTTGGTGCAGCAGATGGATAAGGTAAAGCTTATCCAGTGAGCGAATCGATACCGTAGTCGGTGAAGTCATACGCAGATCATCGTCGTCGCATCCGGAGTTCGAGGTTGATGATTGGGTTTTCCTAGCGTCCACCCATGGCGTGTGATGAGATTCGGAAGAAAGGGAAACTCACCAAGGTACATCGGGCGCTATCGATTGTCCGCAGGTAGGCAAGGTTGCCTACGAGTTGATCTCGTCCGATCTTGAGGCGGCATCCGTGTTTCACGCTTTACGCCGGAGAGATGTATCGGGATCCATCTGTGGTACACCATTGACGATGTCCAGTGACCGGCGGTTATCGATGAGAGATTCCCATAGCGATAATCGATCGTCATGTTAGCGTCTGCGGACTAAGGACGTGGTCGCCACGACCAACCCGCGGATCGTGCCTTACCCCGCACCCAAGTAGACATACATCGAGTAATCATGAACATAAAGACAATACATGAAACCAGTAATAAGACAATGAAATAAGAAGACAAAGCAACTAAAAACGGTTACCTTCAAGATATATATAAATAGCAACTTTTTCAACATGAACGCTTTAATCCTTTTTACAAACCCCGCCTACAATAAAGCATTGCACTTCTAAGAAATGATAAGAAAAAAATGGCGTGACAGGGCCACGCCATACCCCTGAACGTAAGCACGTACAACAACAGGGTAATATACAAAGATATGCCTGCGTAGAAACGGAGCTTCCCAAACGCAAATCGCGTGACCACGAGAGCTAGGATCAACGATCGTGTACTTCAACTCGCGGATGAACGCACTTCAAGGAGGTCGCATAACAGTAAAGTATGTGAAATCAAAATACATATCAGAAATGAAATCATAGCAGCTATATAAAGCAGAGACATGTATGATAACCAAACTACGATAAACAAAGCGCCATGTCAAGTCGTGGACTCACGCCTCAAGTCATCACTAAGTATAACAATGGGTCTCGGGCCCACAACATCAATCATGCCCGTGGAATACCTTCCTCACCGCCGGCCTATGATATAAAAGCACCAAGGAACACATGAACACCGTGTCCCACTGTCATAATAAAATCAGACGGTAAGTACGAAGGCATAGCCGATTACTAAAACCCACGCATCAACAAGGTCAGCGAATCAGATCATAAGATCTCGCTAGACCGTCACATGATCAAAGCCGCCACTTGCCCGCAGATCAATGTACGCTGTCTAACCTCGAACTCCCGCAGCCCGCATAGGCCAATCTCATCGCCCGCATGAGGTATTCCCGCATCGAGGGTAGCTACTCCCAAGATCGCCCCGACTTCGCACCGCATGGCCACGGACCGCATGCCCATAAATGACGATACTAACCTCGAACTCAGAGCTCGCGATAGCCCCCGACTGCGTGAGGTATTCTCGAATCATAGGTCCATCGACCCGCTGAGTCTACCCCGACGGAGGCGCTTAACTCTAATCATCTCAAGAGATGAATGACACAATACTATCATAACGACTGATAGTTAATAAGCACAATCAAGGGAAACCCCTTTACACAACCATCACAAGATACTAACATACGTAGCTTCCTAACACGTTTACTTATCGAAGCAATCAAGAAAGTATTACAAGGCTATCACAAACCAATACAATCAAGTTGTTCACACAAGGTACCTTCTACTATATGATTAACAAGATCGGGTTTTATCCCCAAAGTACTTCATACATTAACTCTTTAAAAGATACGTTACATTCACAAAAGTCACACAATACCCGTAGTATATGAAAATAGAGTGATTATCTTTTTAAAGTAAATCAATTACTTCTCTTTGTAAAATCAAGTAGCAACATTCTTTTCCAATGTTCAAGTTTGCCTAATTTCCAATGTTCAAGTTTCTCATTTTTAGAAAGGGTTCGTAGTTCATAGTCTTATTCATTTAAGAATATAATTCTCCTTTAAACAATCTGAGAAACATAAGCCTTATATGTGAGTAGGATATCTTGTTTATAACAATCTTATTACAACAGCCATGATCTAGGAAATATCATTTTGTCTCATCTTAGCTTCTATGCAGATGGAAGTTTCTACTGGTTTTAGTAATACTTAATTATTCAAAACATTTCCTTTTATTAACGCTGCAGTGGTTTGTCGATACACATTCTAATTTCCGAAATCAGTAAAACATTCTTAAGCCGTTATACCTAACTTCCCATAAAGCTAGTATAACTCTTAAGTTTTCAAAAACCAAATATTACTTCTTCTTTCAAAATGATTCAAAAATCTTTTGAAATACTTCAAGTTCTTTATTTAACACATAACAAGCCAGTTATAGTTCAAATCAGTTACCTTTTCAAGACCACAAGTATTTTCTTACCAACATAAAGCTGTTATAATCAACTTCCCATAAAGCCGTTATAACACTTTATGTTTTAAACCAATCAAATACGTTTAGCACATGTACGCTCACCGCACTACATAGTTCACACATATCATGCTAGAAGAGATAGGAAGAGGTTCACATACCTCGCGACGAGTATCGACTAATAGCAAAACGCCCAAGTACTTCAAACCGCTTGGCTACTCCTTAGCCGCAGATCGCGCCATACGAAGTACTTCAACCTATAAGGCCACGCGCTTATTAACATTTAGATCCCTTCAGAGAACATTCTACGTAAAATTGGCAAAGACTCTCCCGCAACAACAGAATCTCCCTCTACCGAGGCCGCTACCAAGCCAACCTGGGGGTTATACATCTAACCCTAACGGTACAATTCTACTCCACTGCACTCACTGTAATACGTTTCTAAGTAATTACGCAAGAATCTTCTTTAAATTCAGCTTAAGTCGCAAGACATTGCTGTAAGTATTATTCAGCTTAAGTCAAAAGACATTGCCAATAACTACGTTCATTCTATATATAGTATACTTCAACTATATATTCTAACAATATGTAATTTCCAATTACAATAGAGGACAAGATATTTACCTCAATAAGCCCATAATTATCCAAGTAAAAAGTCGATCCCGGGCAATCGCTTAGCTCCAACTCCGAGCGCCCAACCCGCTCTAAACCACCCTTAGAAGTTCTAACCAACTTCTACACAATACTCCAACTGACTATGGAGATTTTCCTGTGGTTTCGGTTTTGTGATCGACTAAGTATAATAGTATTTTCTGGCTTTTCAGATAGGTATATCCTTAATACTACAAGGTATATGGCTAAGGTAATTTGGGCATTATAACAATACTTTTGAGAGTATTTCTACCAAGAGTGGTATATATACGAGACAACACCACAAGTGAGGTATACCCTACTTACCCCACTGTGTGGGGGTACTCTCGCCAAGGCTGGAAGGGAACTCTCGCTAAGCCTCACAAGGGGGAGAGGACGAGAACAACATGAAGGGAGGAGGGTTTCTAAGACTTAGAACATTTTAGGATGAATAAGTCTTCCAAAGGGGGTATTTATAGTACAAGCCAAGGCCAACCAATGGTCAAGATCTAGCCAAGTGCTATGCAAGTGTAGGCCAAGATCATGCCAAGTGCACCTTATCCATCTACCCACAAAATATCCTACCAACTACTTGACAAAACTCACCCAAATCGCCCAAGCTTGACCGCCACACTCCATCAATGAGAGGTGACAAGTGTCGCCTCTCGTTGGTCCAAAATGTTTCGCCTCTCTAAAAATCCGCAAAAATAAGAAATGACATAGCGGAAATTTCCTACGAAAGTCGTGGAAAACGCTTTCACTAAAAACGACTCTAACCGTGTTATGCACAAATAAAATTCGCCAAGCACTTTAAGGCACAAACTTTTCTACGCACGCCCCCGCTGCATATACTGAAATACGGGTATAACATTCTCCTCCTTAGAAACATTCGTCCCGAATGTTCCTTCTAAGTCTCAAACAATCACGCGCAAGATAGTCTTCACTACTATACTTATGAGAACAATCTCGCCACACCGCCGCGTAAAACACCCGCACATACTTCTATCTAAGCCCACGAGGAAAACACCTCTAATCATCACCACAAAACACTTCACCGGGTCTAAAATATACTTCCTTCGTGACCTTCTCTTTACAAAAAGAAATGATCACATCTATGCTCGCCATACATGCTCGCTTCTCTTTACTCGTCAGAGATACCACTTTGTCACTTTGCTCGAGGCATTAACCTTCTCAGCGACCTAACAAATGGTACCACTTTTGTCACTTTGTCGCGAGCCTTGCTCCGACGACCAACAAATGGTACCGGCCGCATGCGATCCCGAGGATGTCGATACTCGAACTCTTTCCACATTTACATCGCTTCGCCAAAACTCGGTTACTATCTCTAACGTGGTCATCATTAATCGAACACTGATGGATCTTCGATACTTCCCGAACATCACAATACGAAAGACCGGACGACCGCCTCCCACGTCGGACGGCAAATGCTAACATATAGGCAACCCGCCTATCCTTCACATGAACTCACAAAGGCCCAAAGTAACTCGCTAAGTTCCTCTGCTTTCCAAAACTCGCCGCACCCAAACCCGGTGGTACTTTCAAGACCGACCGTCAACTGAACTCTGCGTCGCCGCCGATTATCCGCACGATTCCTCCGAGCTGCGAACCTCTTCTAGACAAGCTTCACTATCCACATCTGCCGAACAAGCTGAACCAATCGTTCAACCTTGCCAACATCGAACCAATCGACCGACAACTTACACTTCCGCCTCTTACAAGGCTTCATAAGGCGATATCCGAACACCGAAATGGTAGATCAAACACTACCTCCACAGAGACAACAATCCCACAACTATCCCGAAATCCAAACACCGGCCCGAGGCGAACGCGATTCCGAGACTCACTGAGTTCCTAACCTGCCGGTAAACTTTTAGAAAACGAAAATAGCCACAACCCGGGCTTCATTGCTCGACATAAGGTGAAGGTAGGCACCGCGCAGCCTTTCAACCCTTCGGATAACTCAACACACCAGTAAACGGTCCCGAACGAAGAACACGATGGGCTGCCCTTCATCGACTCACCACCGGTCGAACGCATCCACGAACTCATACCTGGTTAATCCGAACATGGGCCTAACACCTCGTGACCTACCACAAGCGGGACCACCACAACCGACCCCACCACCAAAATCGCCGGGTTGACCCGCAACGTGGCCTCAACCCGACCCGCAACGCGCATCATACTAGCTCCCGAACCGAACAATCTCACTAATCACGTTACGAAAACCTAGCGTCTTCTTAGCTCAACTACCCTCTTTCATTCCACACTACTAGTGGACTGTCCCAACATAACTCACGTGCACTATGCACTCCGATAAGGGTCAAACATAACACTACACCTTTTTCTCGAGATGGCCTCACCTCTAAGGTCTCTACGTATAAAGCTCTAAGGCTCACACTTTCTCTATCCCCAAAATCTTACTCGGTTAAACAACCATGATTTCAAATCACAACTAACACACCGCTATCGTAACATAGCACCTAAGGTATACTCACCTTATCACCTATACAAAACTCAGAGGTTAAGGATAGATCTATGTCTACTACTTCACTCCTTAGTCGTTCTAATCAAACCCGCCTGTAGGCGATAGCTAAGGGAGGTGACGAACTACCCACCAGATCAAGGCAAAGTCCTCCTACAAGGACACTATATCGACAACAGACACTCGGCGGTCATAGTACAACAAGTACCAACTAAAGATGACATTCGTGATGACGCCCGCCAAACCGTGAACCGAAGCCACGGAGTTCTAACCAACTCCTGCGTACCCCGAACGCCCCGAAATCCGTGGAAGACCACTCGCATTGTGGATATGCATAATCAAATCTGGCCGTGAGGTGACTTGCCTCGAAAGTTACCAAAGGACCTCGCTGCTCGCCCTCTTCTCGCCCTCGTTAACCCGGTCGATCTCTACGCTTTCTACTGCGTGTATAAGCTCGCATAACCGCCATGCTCAAGCCTAATCAAGAACTACTCTTGCACAACCTCTCGTTGATATTCATCAAGATTCGCGACATCGGTATACTCTCGGTAGTTAAATCCATAGCTAGTAATAGGTCGCCTTTGCAATCCATATTCTCTGCTCTCGGTCGCGAAGGCGTTCAAATATCATGGCCGCAGAGGAACCGCCGCCGTGCTAAACTTTCTCGGGCTAGTGACGCCGCAGAACTCCTCGAATGAAGCACCACCCGGTGATGATTGGGCTGTGCCCACGTAACCTCTCAGACTTACTTGCAGCCTCCTGGCCGCTTGCCCTCTGGGCGGGTTGCCTACGCGAGGCATAACGGTAAGGGAAAGAAATACGCCGAGGGTCTAACTTACAACACGCCTCTAAGGCACGATCTCAGAGTGAGAAGAATAGAAACCAATCCTAAATACCCTATAGCCTCCTCGATTATTGGTGTGGTGCACAACACACCGATAATCAAGACTTCTATCGATACGGTCAGTAGACACTTTCCGAGGATTAATCGCTCGATACCACTTTTGTCACGACCAACCGGCCCGTGATCGTGCCTTACCCCGCACCCAAGTAGACATACATCGAGTAATCGGAACATAAAGACAATACATGAAACCAAGTAATAAGACAGTGAAATAAGAAGACAAAGCAACCAAAAGCGGTTACCTTCAAGATATATATAAATAGCAACTTTTTCAACATGAGCAGTTTAATCCTTTTACAAACCACGCCACAACAAGATTACTGCACTTAAGAAATGATACGACAACAATGGCGGACAGGTTCCCGCCATACCACGAACGTAAGCACCTACAATAACAGGGACTATACCAAGATAAGCCTCCGAGAAACGGAGCTTCCCAAACGCCAAATCGTGGACACGAGAGCTAGGATCAACGATCGGTGTACCTCAACTGCGGCATGAACGCAGCCGGGCGAGGTCAAGACAACAGTGCAGTATGTGAAATCAAAATACATATCGTAAATGAAATCATAGCGATCATATAAAGCAGAGACATGTATGATAACCAAACTACGATTTACAACAAAGCAAGCCATGTCAAGTCGGGACTCACGCCTCAAGTCATCACTCAAGTATAACAATGGGTCTCGGGCCCACAACATCAATCATGCCCGTGGAATACCTTCCTCACCGCTAGCCTATGATATAAAAGCACCAAGGAACACACATGAACACGGTCCCACCTGTGTCATAATAAAATCAGACGGTAAGTGCGAAGGCATAGCCGACTACTAAAAACCCACGCACCAACAAGGTCATGAATCAGATCATAAGATCTGTCTAGACCGTCACATGATCAAAGCCGCCACTTGCCCGCAGATCGATGTACGCGTCTAACCTCGAACTCCGCAGCTCGCATAGGCCAATCTCATCGCCCGCATGAGGTATTCCCGCATCGAGGGTAGCTACTCCCTGATCGCCCCGACTTCGCATCGCGTGGCCACATGGACCGCATGCCCATAAAGGACGATACTAACACGAACTCGTAGCTCCGCATAGGCCGGGACTGCGCGAGGTATTCTCGAATCATAGTCCATCGACCGCTGAGTCTACCCCGTGACGGAGGCGCTTTAACCGGAATCATCTCAAGAGATGAATGCCACAATACTATCATAACGACTGATAGTTAATAAGCACAATCAAGGGAAACCCCTTTACACAACCATCACAAGATACTAACATACGTAGCTTCCTAACACGTTTACTTATCGAAGCAATCAAGAAAGTATTACAAGGCTATCACAAACCAATACAATCAAGTTGTTCACACAAGGTACCTTCTACTATATGATTAACAAGATCGGGTTTTATCCCCAAAGTACTTCATACATTAACTCTTTAAAAGATACGTTACATTCACAAAAGTCACACAATACCCGTAGTATATGAAAATAGAGTGATTATCTTTTTAAAGTAAATCAATTACTTCTCTTTGTAAAATCAAGTAGCAACATTCTTTTCCAATGTTCAAGTTTGCCTAATTTCCAATGTTCAAGTTTCTCATTTTTAGAAAGGGTTCGTAGTTCATAGTCTTATTCATTTAAGAATATAATTCTCCTTTAAACAATCTGAGAAACATAAGCCTTATATGTGAGTAGGATATCTTGTTTATAACAATCTTATTACTGACCATGATCTAGGAAATATCATTTTGTCTCATCTTAGCTTCTATGCAGATGGAAGTTTCTACTGGTTTTAGTAATACTTAATTATTCAAAACATTTCCTTTTATTAACGCTGCAGTGGTTTGTCGATACACATTCTGATTTCCGAAATCAGTAAAACATTCTTAAGCCGTTATACCTAACTTCCCATAAAGCTAGTATAACTCTTAAGTTTTCAAAAACCAAATATTACTTCTTCTTTCAAAATGATTCAAAAATCTTTTGAAATACTTCAAGTTCTTTATTTAACACATAACAAGCCAGTTATAGTTCAAATCAGTTACCTTTTCAAGACCACAAGTATTTTCTTACCAACATAAAGCTGTTATAATCAACTTCCCATAAAGCCGTTATAACACTTTATGTTTTAAACCAATCAAATACGTTTAGCACACGACGCGTCACCGCACTACATAGTTCACACATATCATGCTAGAAGAGATAGGAAGAGGTTCACATACCTCGCGACGAGTATCGACTAATAGCAAAACGCCCAAGTACTTCAAACCGTCGGCTACTCCTTAGCCAAGAGATCGCGCCATACGCGATTTCAACCTATAAGGCCACAAGGCGCTTATTAACATTTAGATCCCCGTAGAACATTCTACGTAAAATTCGCAAAGACTCTCCCCGCAACAACAGAAATCTCCTCTACCGAGGCCGGCTACCAACCCAACCGGGGTTATACATCTAACCCTAACGGGTACAATTCTACTCCACTGTACTCCGAATACACCCTAAGTAATTACAGTTCGAATCTTCTTTAAATTGAGCTTAAGTCGCAAAGACATTGCTGTAAGTATTATTCAGCTTAAGTCAAAAGACATTGCCAATAACTACGCTCGATTCTATATATAGTATACTTCAACTATATATTCTAACAATATGTAATTTCCAATTACAATAGAGGACAAGATATTTACCTCAATAAGCCCATAATTATCCAAGTAAAAAGTCGATCCCGGCAATCGTTTAGCTCCAACTCCAGCGCCCAACCCGCTCTAAACCACCGTTAGAAGGTCTAACCAACGTCTCCACAATACTCCAGCTGACTAGGGAGATTTTCCTAGGGTTTGGTTTTGTGTGATCGACTAAGTATAATAGTATTTTCTGGCTTTTCAGATAGGTATATCCTTAATACTACAAGGTATATGGCTAAGGTAATTTGGGCATTATAACAATACTTTGAGAGTATTTCTACCAAGAGTGGTATATATACGAGACAACACCACGAGTGGGTGTATACCCTCTACTACCCCACTGTGGGGGTACTCGGCCAAGGGTGGGAAGGGAACTCTCGCTAAGCCTCACAAGGGGAGAGGACGAGAACAACATGGGAGGGGAGGGTTTCTAAGACTTAGAACATTTTAGGATGAATAAGTCTTCCAAAGTGGGTATTTATAGTACAAGCCAAGGCCAACCAATGGTCAAGATCTAGCCAAGTCTATGCAAGTGTAGGGCAAGATCATGCCAAGTGCACCTTATCCATCTACCCACAAAATATCCTACCAACTACTTGACAAAACTCACCCAAATCGTCCAAGCTTGACCGCCCATTACTCCATCAATGAGAGGGTGACAAGTGTCGCCTCTCGTTGGTCCAAAATGTTTCGTCTCTCTAAAAATCCGCAAAAATAAGAAATGACATAGCGGAAATTTCCTACGAAAGCTGTGGAAAACGTTTCACTAAAAACGACTCTAACCTGTTATGCACAAATAAAATTCGCCAAGCACTTTAAGGCACAAACTTTTCACGCACGTCCCGCGCATATACTGAAATACGGTATAACGGTGGCTTCACAAAGTCTTGTGGCGGAACGAGCTCGAGTGAGATGACGTGGAAGGCGAGGAGACATGAGGCGTAAGTATCCTCACCTATTCCCACACCTCCGTAATTCACCGTTATACCCCGTAGTTGCGGGGTATGTATGTGAGGACGACGCATTTCAGAGTACGAGAAAATTTTGAAAAGAAAGAAAGATGTGAGTTTTCGACGGAAAAGTTTCCTGTTATTTGTGAAGAAAAAGGTTCGTTAATGGGAATTGGATTCCCAGTTTGGTATTTGACTTCATAGATTATATTAGAATTTTGAGATTTTATTTCGGAAATGGTCACGCTGGGCCCACGGAGAAATTCTGCTTTGTGGCCCGCTTTGTTTTTGAGATTTCCAGAAATTGGATATTTTCTAAGACGAAATATTCGGCGAATCGGGGCGACACGTGTCACCCCCACGTGGCACCCGCCGATGTTACATTTGTGCACAACACCGTTGGAGTCGTTTTCGGACTAAACGTTTTCAGTAACTGCGGGGAAAATTCCGCTATGTCGCTTTGTATTTTTGCGGATTTTTCCGAGAGACGAAACATTCGGACCAACGGAGGGTGACATGTGTCACCCTCACAACGGAGACAAGTGGGGCGCACTGGCCGAATTGGGCTTGTGGTGCTAGATATTTGTGTAGATATTTGTGAGGGTTTTAAGGAGTAGGGGCTAGGGTGCACTTGGCTTGATCTTGGCCTTACACTTGCCTTGCACATGGCTTAATCTTGGCCATTGTTGGCCTTGGTTTTGCTATAAATACCCTCCTTGTGAAGACTTATTCATTCACCTCACTTTGTCTAAGTCTTGAAATCCTCCCCTCCCTCTAGTAGCTCTCGTCCTAAGCCTCCCTCCTCCTCCTTGTGGCCTTTGGCCTAGCGGTCCCCTTGTGGTGCTATGGGTACCCACTGCCTAGTTGTTTTCGTATAATACCCCTTTGTGGTATAGAAATACTCCCTAGTATTGTTATAATGCCCAAAATACCTTAGCCTTGTACCTTGTAGTATCCCAAAGATACCTCTTTACGTAGAGTCGGAAATACTACCTTTTGTCCTTTTAGTCTCAAACCGAAACCCTAAGGAAATCTTCATAGTGGTCAAGTATGTGAGTAGAAGTTGGTTAGAACTTCTAAGGGTTGTTTGGAGTGGTTTGAGCGCACTGAGGAGCTAAACCTTGCTCGGATCGACATATAACTTGGATAATTTTGGGCTTATCGAGGTAATTACCTTGTCCTCTATTGTAATTGGAAATTACATGTTTGTTAGCATATATAGTTGAAGTATACTATATATAGAACTACTTAGTATTCGCAATGTCTTTTGACTTAAGCTCAAGAATAAAGAATCGAATCAATCAGATTTACATAGGGTATCAGCGATGAGACTTGTAGAATTGTACACGTCCGGTTAGGCGTAAACCCCACGGTTGGCTTGGTAGCCTCGATAGAGAGGAGATTTACGCTGCCATGTGTGGGAGTCGCCGAATTTTCTTTAAAAATAAAAAAAAATTGTGTTTTGGGGTTAAAAAACGTTTGTTACAGTTTTATGTTAAAGTACTAAAATTAGCGTATTCTACTCGGAGTGGAAAGGGCTAGCAAGGTTGTAGTACTTGGAGCATTTTGCTTATTGTCGATAAATCGTCGCGAGGTATGTGAACCTCTTCCTATCTTTTCTAGCATGATTGTTGTGAACTATGTAGTACGGTAGACGTACATGTGCTAAGTGATTTGGTTGATTTAAAACATAGGGTGTTATAATAGCTTTATGGGAAGTTAGTTATAACGACCTTATGTAAGTGAAAATGGTTTACTGATGTTAGAAGTTAAGAGACTTGATCTTATAAGATAAGAGACTTAACTTATTTGTTTTAATGTGGATGTTTGTGTGAAACCTCATTCGTGAGTAATGAGTACTTGGTTTTAAAGGGATAATGTTTTACTGATTTCGGGAATCAGAATGTGTATTGATTGCACCACCTGCGGCGTTAATAAAGGAAAATGTATTGAATAATGATGTGTTGTATTAAAACCAGTAGAAACCTCCATCTGCATAGAAGCTAAGATAAGACAAAATGATATTACATTTTCTAGATCATGTCTGATGTAATAAGATCGTTATAAACAAGAATAAACTACTCACATATATGACATATGTTACTCAATTGTTCTAAAAAGGAATCAAGTGATTAAGTTTGGGAACTATGAAACCATTTGAAAATGAGAAGCTTGAGTAATTGAAACTAGGCAAACCGGAACTTAGGAAAGAATGTTGTTACTTGATTTTGAAAAGGAAGGTGGGTTGGTCATTCTAATACTACGTATCGGGTGACTTTTATAAAAGTAATGGATCTCTTTTAAAAGAACTTAACGTATGTAGTACTTTGGGGTTAAAAACAGGACTTTGGCATAAAATGAAAGTACTTTGAGTTGTGTGAAACTTGCCTATGCTTGTTGTTGTGAAACTTGCCTATGCTTGTGATGATAGCCTTTATTGTACAATCGTTGTGTTTTACGTGTTACGCGTCTCGATAGAGTCGGTTGATCGTTGAGAACTTACTTGGGCGTCTTGCGTGTGACGGAGAAATTCCGCAGATGCGTTCACGGTTGATAGTATTATTGTTGTTAATCGCTTTGGACATACCGACGATGCGTAGCGCGCGGGTATGCTTCCATTTTGGTTAAGGTCTTGTGGTTAATCGCTTTGGATATCTCGACACGATGCGTGGCGCGCGGGTATGTTTCCATTTGATTATCGCCTTGTGATTTCCCTTTGGACATCGCGACACGATCGTAGCGCGCGGGTATCGTCCATTTGGAATGTTGTCTTATTTTTCCCTTTGGACATACCGACACGATCGTGGCGCGCGGGTATGCTTCCATTTGGATTCTTTGTCTTGTTGTTGAGTCACATGGACATGTCTACACCGATGCGATTCGGGCATGTGGCCATGGGACATTGGTATTATTGTTGCATCATGGACATGTCTACCGTCTGATGATAGGGGCATGCGCCATAATGCGAACGATTGATGTTGTGGGCGTGAGACCCATAGTTATATTGGAGTGATGATTTTATGTTGTGAGCTGTAGTTTGGTTATCATACATGTCTCCCGCTTTATATAGACTAGTATGATTTCATTCTGATTTTGTCTGATTTCACATACTTGGTACTGTTATCGACCTCGCCCGAGTGCGTTCATCTGCGCAGGTAGAGTACGTCGATCGTGGATCCTCGCTCTTAGGATCTCGATTCAGCGTTTTGGGAAGCTCCGTTTCTCGGAGGCTTATCTTTTGGTATGTGTTCCCCGAGTTGTAGGTGCTTGTACATTCGGGGTATGGCGGAGCCTGTCCGTCATAGTCGTGTAAATCTTAAGTGCAATAGAACTGTTGTGGGCGTGGTTGTAAAAGGATTAAAGCTGTCGGGTTTATGTATATCTTGAAGGCAACCGCTATTTTGGTTGCTTTGCTTATTTATTATATCTCTTGTTTCATGATTCATGTTTTATTTTCCGCTGGTTTTCTCGATGTTGTATCACTAGGGTGCGGGGTAAGGCACGATGCGGGCCGAGGTTCGGCGTTACAAAGTGGTATCGAGCGATTAATCTCGGAAAGTGTCTGACCGTGTCTAGTAGAGTCTTGATTATCGGTGTGTTGTGCACCACATCTATAATCGTGAGGCTATAGGACATTTAGGATTGGTTTCCATTCTTCTCATTACGAGATCGTGCCTTAGAGTCATGTTGTAAGTGGGACCCTCCAGCGTATCTCGTTTTTACAGTTATGCCTCCGCTAGGCAACCAGAGCCAGAGGGCAAGCGGCCGAGTCTTGCTAGTGAGATCTGAGGAGAGCGCGAGCGCAGCCCGTACGAGTTGTGCTTCAGACGGCGGGTTTTGTGACGCCGCCCGGCCCAGTGAGTTAGAGCGCAGCAATGGCTGCCGAGACCGCGATACACGAGCCTCCGATCCACGATGCAGGGCGGAGAGATGGGTTACAAGGAGATGGCGATTGCTGGCGTGGTCGTGGCAGTATGAGAGAAGGATCTGACGGTTCGATTCAGCGATGTGGTGCACGAGAGCAGAATAGTTTGAGGCTACGGGACTTTCGAGTTGTAGCCCGCCGAGTTTTATGGGTCGAGGCACGAGGATGATCCGCAGGAGTTCATCCGGCGATTCTGACGATCACGCGGGTGATCAAGGCTTGAAACCGAGTCTGTGACCTTTGGTTCGCATCGGTGCGTGATACCGCGATCGATTGGTTTGATTCATAGGAGCTTTCGGGAGAGCCTGCACCTCCAGCAGTATGGGATGAGTTTTCGGGGGCTTTCCTCACGCACTTCGTGCCTCCGCAGATGAGGAGGGCACGGGCCGACAGATTTTTGTTACTGAGGCAGAGAGGGCGCACTGTCAGGGAGTACAATGTCGAGTTCGATTCTTTGGCTCGATATGTCCCTGCGCTAGTTGCAGATATGGAGGATAGGGTGCATCGCTACGTCACCGGGCTAGATGATTATATGGCTGAGTCTTGTGCGGGTGTTTCTCTTCAGCCGGGCATGGACATTGCCCGCATGCAGGCTCATGCACTAGGATGTGAGGCACGGAGGGGTCGACGGAATGACTGGATCGCCAGAAGAGGGCGGGGCGGCGGGGTCCTTTGGTGGCTTTCGGCGGACCGCCTCGGCGCAGCTAGTTATATACCCCCACGATGCAGTGGTCCTCCACCGTCTTCGAGAGCAGTCGTGGCTCGAGGTTGATTTTCGGCGAGCAGGGGTGTTAACCAGCTGAAGCCACCCCTACCTCGTTGTGACCATTGTGGTAGACTCCATTTTGGAGAGTGTCGTGCTAGATTGGGAGTTTGTTTTGCATGCGGCCAGCAGGGCCATTTTGCGAGGAACTGTCCGACCAAGGGAAGCGCGGATGTTACGACTTCGACCTTCGGGATCGTGGTGGTTCATCACCTTCATACTATCGCCTGCAGGTGCACCTATGATTAGAGTGGAGCGGTAGCTTCAGGTATATCCTTAACCCTCTAGAGTTTTGGTATGCTTGTTATGATGATCTCATTATTGTGTGCTATGTACGGATAGCATTGTGATATGTGTGAGTTAGAATGCATGGTTAGTTGGAAGGATACGTATGGAGGCATGGTAAGTGTGAACCTTAGACTATGTCACGACTGAGACCTTGGGGGTAAGGTCGTCTTGAGATTAAAGATTCGTTTTATGTTTGACCTTTATCAGAGTAGTAGTATACGTGGGTTTTATTTGTGTGATAAGTCCGTGGGTAGTGTGAGATGGAAGTGGTAGCTTTCATGATGTGAATTAGTAAGATTGTTCCGGATCGGGGAACAAGAGTTTGGCGCGGTTGGGGGTCGGGTTGAGGACCATTTGCGGGTCAACCCGTAACCCGGTTTGGGGTGGGGTCAGTTCTGGGTGGTCCCGCCAGGTGGTAGGGTCACGAGGATGCTAGGCCCAAGTTTGTATGATCATCGTATGAGTTCGTGGACGCGTTCGACCAGAAGCGGTTCGTAAAGGCCGGGAATGGCCTTAAGGAAGTTTGAGGTTAGTAAGATGACCAAGTTTGGAGGTAGTGACTCCAGAGATTTTCGGGAACGGAAGTTATGACTGAAGTATGGTACATACTGGGAGAGTTCAAGTATTCGAGAAGGGCACGACGAGTAAGGGAGGAAGATAACGTGTGTTATTTCGTGGCCAAGCTGTGGCATTGGCAACTTGTTAGAGGAACTTTATCGTTATTCGACTTGAGAAGGAACATTCGGGACGAATGTTTCTAAGGAGGGGAGAATGTTATACCCCGTAGTTGCAGGGTATGTATGTGAGGACGTACGTACGAGAGTACGGCAGAAAATTTTGAAAAGAAAGAAAGATGTGAGTTTTCGACGGAAAAGTTTCCGGTTATTTGTGAAGAAAAAGGTTCGTTAATGGGAATTGGATTCCCAGATTTGGTATTTGGACTTCATAGATTATATTAGAATTTTGAGATTTTATTTTCGGAAATGGTCACGTGGGGCCACGGGAGAAATTCTGATTTTGTGGGCCCGCTTTGTTTTTGAGATTCCATTAAATTGGATATTTTAAGACGAAATATTCAGGCGAATCGGGGCGACACGTGTCACCCCATGTGGCACCGGCGATGTTACATTTGTGCCAACACGGTTGAGTCGTTTTGACGAAACGTTTGCGTAACTTGCGAAGGAAAATTCCGGCTATGTCGTTTTGTATTTTGCGGATTTTTACGAGAGGCGAAACATTCGGACCAACGGGAGGGTGACATGTGTCACCTCACAATGGAGACAAGTGGGCGTGACTTGGCGAATTGAGGGGGATTGTGGTGCTAGATATTTGTGTAGATATTTGTGAGGGTTTTAAGGAGTAGTGGCTAGGGTGCACTTGGCTTGATCTTGGCCTTACACTTGCCTTGCACATGGCTTCATCTTGGCCCTTGGTTGGCGTTTGGTTTGCTATAAATACCCTCCTCTTGTGAAGACTTATTCATTCACTCCTCACTTTGTCTAAGTCTTGAAATCCCTCCCTCCTCTAGTAGCTCTCGTCCTAAGCCTCTCCCCTCCTCCTCCTCCTTGTGGCCTTTGGCGAGAAGGTCCCCTTGTGGTGCTAGCCGTGGGGTACCCCCCCCCTAGCCTAGTTGTTTTCGTATAATACCCCTTGTTGTGGTATAGAAATACTCCCCTAGTATTGTTATAATGCCCAAAATACCTTAGCCTTGTACCTTGTAGTATCCCAAAGATACCTCTTTACGTAGAGTCCGGAAATACTACCTTTTGTCCTTTTAGTCTCAAACCGAAACCCTAAGGAAATCTTCATAGTTGGTTGAAGTATGTGAGTAGAAGTTGGTTAGAACTTCTAAGGGTTGTTTGGAGTGGTTTGGAGCGCACGGAGTGGAGCTAAACCTTGCTCAGGATCGACATATAACTTGGATAATTTTGGGCTTATCGAGGTAATTACCTTGTCCCTCTATTGTAATTGGAAATTACATGTTTGTTAGCATATATAGTTGAAGTATACTATATATAGAACTACTTAGTATTCGGCAATGTCTTTTGACTTAAGCCTGAAGAATAAAGAACTGAACTGAACTGTATTTACATAGGACTGTATTGCGGTAGACTTGTGTAGAATTGTACACGCCGGTTAGGCGTGTAAACCCCCACGGTTGGCTTGGTAGCGGCCTCGATAGAGGAGGAGATTTCTGTTGTTGCGGGAAATGCTAGAATTTTCTTTAGAAAGATAGAAAACTTGTGTTTTGGGGTTAATAGACGTTTGTGACCTTTATAGGTGAAAGTACTAAGAGTAGCGTATTCTACTCGAGGAGTGGAAAGGGCTAGCAAGGTTGTAGTACTTGGAGCATTTTGCTTATTGTCGATAAATCGTCGCGAGGTATGTGAACCTCTTCCTATCTTTTCTAGCATGATTGTTGTGAACTATGTAGTACGGTGAGCGTACATGTGCTAAGTGATTTGGTTGATTTAAAACATAGGGTGTTATAATAGCTTTATGGGAAGTTAGTTATAACGACCTTATGTAAGTGAAAATGGTTTACTGATGTTAGAAGTTAAGAGACTTGATCTTATAAGATAAGAGACTTAACTTATTTGTTTTAATGTGGATGTTTGTGTGAAACCTCATTCGTGAGTAATGAGTACTTGGTTTTAAAGGGATAATGTTTTACTGATTTCGGGAATCAGAATGTGTATCGACAGACCACTGCAGCGTTAATAAAGGAAAATGTATTGAATAATGATGTGTTGTATTAAAACCAGTAGAAACCTCCATCTGCATAGAAGCTAAGATAAGACAAAATGATATTACATTTTCTAGATCATGGTCTTTGTAATAAGATCGTTATAAACAAGAATAAACTACTCACATATATGACATATGTTACTCAATTGTTCTAAAAAAGGAATCAAGTGATTAAGTTTGGGAACTATGAAACCATTTGAAAATGAGAAGCTTGAGTAATTGAAACTAGGCAAACTGGAACTTAGGAAAAGAATGTTGTTACTTGATTTTGAAAAGGAAGGTGGGTTGGTCATTCTAATACTACGGGTATCGGGTGACTTTTATAAAAGTAATGGATCTCTTTTAAAAGAACTTAACGTATGTAGTACTTTGTGTTTAAAAGACCGGACTTGGGCATAAAATGAAAGTACTTTGAGTTGTGTGAAACTTGCTATGCTTGTTGTTGTGAAACTTGCCTATGCTTGTGATGATAGCCTTTATTGTACAATCGTTGTGTTTCGTGTTACGCGTCTCGATAGTATTCGGTTGGTAGTTGAGAACTTACTTGGGCGTGCGTGATGGCGGAGAAATTCCGCAGTGCGTTCGCTGATAGTATTATTGTTGTTAATCGCTTTGGACATACTGACACGATGCGTAGCGCACGGGTATGCTTCCATTTTGGTTAAGGTCTTGTGGTTAATCGCTTTGGATATCTCGACACGATCGTGGCGCGCGGGTATGTTTCCATTTTGATTATCGCCTTGTGATTTCCTTTGGACATCGACCGACGATGCGTAGCGCTGCGGGTATCGTCCATTTGGAATGTTGTCTTATTTTCCCTTTGGACATACCGACACGATCGTAGCGCGGGTATGCTTCCATTTGGATTCTTTGTCTTGTTGTTGAGGTCACATGGACATGTCTACACCGATCTGAGTCAGGGGCATGTGGCCATGGGACATTGGTATTATTGTTGCATCATGGACATGTCTACACCGTCACGATTAGGGCATGCGGCCATAATGCGAACGATTGATGTTGTGGGCGTGAGACCCATAGTTATATTGGAGTGATGATATTTTATGTTGTGAATCGTAGTTTGGTTATCATACATGTCTCTGCTTTATATAGACTAGTATGATTTCATTCTGATTTTATGCAGTTTCACATACTTGGTACTGTTATCGACCTCGAAGTGCGTTCACGCCGCAGTAGAGGTACGTCGGTCGTGGATCCTCGCTCTTAGGATCTCGATTCGGCGTTTTGGGAAGCTCCGTTTCTCGGAGGCTTATCTTTTGGTATGTGTTCCACGAGTTGTAGGTGCTTGTACATTCGGGGTATGGCGGGGCCTGTCCGTCATAGTCGTTGTAAATCTTAAGTCTGCAGAAGCTTGTGGGCGTGGTTGTAAAAGGATTAAAGCTCGGGTTTTATGTATATCTTGAAAAGCTGTTTTGGTTGCTTTGTTTATTTATTATATCTCTTGTTTCATGATTCATGTTTTATTTTCCGCTGGTTTTCTCTGATGTTGTATCACTAGGGTGCCCGGGGTAAGGCACCAGTAACGGGCCCGGGTTCGGGGCGTTACATTCACTTTCCTACTTGTAAATTTTCATTGTCATATTTTGCCTAAGTGTTGTTTTTGTGGCCGTATGTGGCATTTGCAAACTGTTTAAGTTATGAAGAACCTTATCGTTAACTGTCTTGGGAAGGAACATTCGGGACGAATGTTTCTAAGGAGGGGAGAATGTTATACCCCGTTTTTCCAGAGTATGTACGTGAGGGCGTACGTACGAAAGTTTAGCCTTAAAGTTTAGGCATAGGACGTTTTTTGGGCACAACTCACACAAAGAATCGTTTTCCGACGAAACGTTTTACAAGACTCGCGTAGGGTAAATTCCGGCTATGTCATTTCTAATTTTTGCGGATTTTTCCGAGAGACGAAACATTTTGGACCAACGAGAGGGCGACACTTGTCACCCTCTCATTGATGGATGTGGGGCGGCATTAAGGCCGATTGGAATGGCTATTTTGTCAAGGAGTTGGTAGGATATTTTTGTGTAGTAGATAGAATGGACACTTGCCTAAATCCTCACCCTACACTTGCCTTGCACTTGGCATCATCTTGGCCATTGGTTGGCCATGGCTTGACCTATAAATACCCCCTTAAGATGAAGAGTTTTTCATCCACAAATTACTTTCAAAGTCTTGAAAATCCTCCCTCTCATGTGAGCCTTTTCGTCCAAGCCTTCTCCCCCTCGAGTGAAGCTTGGCAGGCAACCCCCCTAGCCTAGCCGAAACCTACCCCCCCTCCCTTGGTAGAAAAGTTGCCTTCTAGTATTGTTATAATGCCCCAAATACCCTAGCCCAAATCCCTTAGTACTTAGTTGTAGTTGTGAAGAACTTCTAAGGGTTCTCGAGCTATCAGACATTCAAATTAGGAGCTAAACCTCGCTCGGGATCGACGTTTATACTTGGATAAGAGTGGGCTTATCGAGGTAATTAAACTTATCCTTCTTTTGTAATTAGAGAATACATACTATAGAAGTATAGGAATAAGTATAAATACTTAGAAGGATATTACTGAATAGAATTGAACTGTTATCACAGTAGAAGGGTATAAAAGAAGATTAATTGAACTGTACTCACATAGAATTTGTTTTTGCGATGGGTGTATAGTTTCAGGGTAGGGAAGTGCTGCCCAAATTTCCATAGAATAGAGAACCCTCTACTTAGAGCTTTGAGCGATGCAGTCTGAGCGTTGATAGGCGTATTGGTATTATAGGCTGATTCTCTGCGCGCGACATACTCGACTTGGCAGGTGGATTTCGCCGAGAAGGTATGTGATTCTTCCTATACTCTTAAGCATGATATATTTTAAAGTATATATAGTACGGTAGACGTACATGTGTTAACTGGACGTACTTTACGGCAATGTCTTTTGACTTAAGCCTGAATAATAAGAATCTTGAAGTATTTCAAAAAGAATATTGAATCATTTTTAAACAGAAGAGTAATATCTGGTTTTTAAAACAAAAAGCTTAAGAGTTATACTAGCTTTATGGGAAGTTAGGTATAACAACTTAAGAAAGATAAAAGGAACTGTTTACTTGTTTGTTTATAAAAGCCTTGTATTGATTTCTGTTAAGTGTAGTAAGATTGTTTGATAAGTAGACATATTATGATGCTACATGTATTAGTATCTTGTAATATTGTGAAAAGGGGTCATTCTTGCTGTGCTTACGTTGCTAAACGGTAAGTCTGTTGTACTGTTATTATATCACCTACCCCCTTGACTTATTATACCGAGGGCTTGCCACCCTTGATGCGGGTCTATACGGCCTATGCAGTCTATGTGACTACGCGAGTGCGGGAGTTCGAGATTGATCATTCCGGGTGTTTTAGCCCGACGGGATGCCATGCGATGCGTGTGACTATGCGGTCTATCGAGACTATGCGGTGCGGAGTCGGTAGTCGGGGTTAGCTACCCCGTCGAGAATACCTCATGCGGGTCTATGTGTGACCTATGCGATCGCGGAAGTCGTGATTAGGCACGCAGAATGATAATATGGGCGATTGGCCTTGCTTCGATCATTCGCGGCCTAGAAAAGACCTGTTACAGTTTTCCTATTACTGTTCTTGTTTGTGATATGGCACTACGTGCAACTAAACTGATTATATTTGCAAATGGTTTTTAAATACTTTGACTTCATTTAAAGTACTTTACAGTTTCGCATACTTGGTACTGTTGTCGACCTCGCCGGCTGCGTTAATGCCGCAGTGAGGCAAGCAGGTGCTAGATCCACATCCTTAGGATCTTTGCTTGGTGTCAGGAGCTCCATCTTCTCCGGAGGCTCTACTTTTGGGTATGATCTCCCTGTATTGTAGATAGTTTTGTACATTCAGGGTATGGCGGGGCCCTATCCCGCCATAGTTGTTTACTTCCTTAGAGGTCTGTAGTCCTATTGTACAGTTGGGATGTAACTGCAAAACTTGGGTTATATATATATATGCCGAAAGACAAGCTTTTCTTCAGATAAACTGTTTCTCTTTTCATAATATTTCTTATCTTGTCTTATGTTCCGCTGATTACTCTGATGTATGACTACTTGGGTGCCCGGGTAAGGCACCAGTCACGGGCCCCGGAACGGGTCGTGACATTAACCTTGGAAACAAATAATCGAACCCCTAGGCTCGGTAACTGAAGAATCTCACGGACCACGTCCTGTCTATATGGCTGTCCATCTGACAGACTACCCATAGATCCACGACTAAGAGTATCTGTAACTGTCTTGGCTTTCCCCCGGAGGGTATAGGATATCAATAACGCAATCCTTGAGTAAACCTAACCACCGTCTCTGTCGCAAATTAAGCTGCCTCTGTCCGAAGATATACCGGAGGCTCTTGTGGTCTGCGCAAATATTCACATGAAGTCTACATATACGTCATGCCTCCAAATCTTCAAGGCATAATTTACTGCCGCCGACTCTAAATCGTGAGTGGCATAATTTCCTTTCATGCTTCCCTAACTGCCGGGAAAACATAGGCTCTAACCTTATCGTGTTGCGTCAGCACACAACCTAGCCCAACACCAAACGTGTTATCATAATAACCTAACCCTCTAGTCTTTCAGGAGGGGTTAGAACTGTAGTCGTGGTCAACTTATCTTCCAATAACTGGAAACCTTTCTCATTCTTGCGAAATATTCGGCACCCTTAATCTCAATTATGGTTCCTGTTTCCCTTTCTCTGTTGCAACCAAACTTGGTCACTATACTTAGATTTGATTCCTTTGCTTGCCTCATGGCTAAGACTTCCTGCCAATCACAATTTAGGGGGAGACTTCCTTGATCTAGTCAAGTAGCAATCCTATTATTCTCTCCCAGCTCGTAGAGATAATAGCCAGGTGTTACCACATTTCCTAGAAGTATTCTTACTTCTCATCGTTTACTAATGGTCTTTACACTAGTCTGGGGTAATCATATCTCGTGTAACTTACATAACCATAGTCGTATTCTCTTTAATCATTCTGGTCATAACCTTACCTTATGCTTATTATTAGCAAAAGTATTTCTATCTTCATCCTTAATCGTACATTTTCATGCAAGCGTACAACCTGCATTTATATCTTTACGATATTTCCTCGACCAATTCGTATGTCGTTCTTAATTACCCCATCACAACACTTTTCCCACGGTTATCTACAACTCTAACCTATGGCATGACGATACCGAAGACCTTACCAGTCTCATATCCTTCGTCTAACAACATGGGTACACGTAACCCCATAATACGTAAAACTGTCCTTTTATGTGGGCGAGAAAACTTATCTCCCTTTCTTAAACTTTCCTTGGAGTCACAACCCTAATCACAGGGTCCTCTCGCGGTCCAGTAATTATCTAATCATCACGCACCGCCTTAAAGTCATGTAGATTTTCAAAACCTACCAAAGATGCCCTCAGCTTTCCGCCGGCAGCACTCGTACTTATTTTATTCTTGCCTTGCACATTTTCCTGAAATTATCCGAAAGGTCGTGGCCCTGACCGCCACACCAAACCAACTCCAAGTACCTCCAAGGGCACTTAACATAAATTCCTTCAAATTCAATTATTACTTACTTCTGCGTCGATTTACCTCAAATGAACAAGTCACACGGACTTATTAAAAACAATGATGCCAAGAAGGAAGGATAATTCACGTTACTACCACTTCTCTTCCTTTACCTTTGGATAATCGACTTACGTAAACTGGAATCGAGCCAATCTCTCTCTGCAGTCAATGTTGGCATAACAAGATGCCAACTAGCCCGTACTCATAATGACCTCAACGTCTGTCATAACAGCTCTGCTAGGTCTGCTAGGGTCCAACTACTGTATCGTTACCGGTAATTATTATCTACCCGCTCAGCTACCACCCAACACTCACGGGTGTAGTCACTACGAAAGGTCCTCATGGATTCAGGCTCCATTTCTTTACACTTGGTTGCTCTCTTTCTTACTGGTCGTACTCTTCCCGTACTTCCAAACTTATTCTAGCGTACGTACATAGCCTTCATACTGATTCGGGCCTCCAATATTTGGAGTTACTATTCTAAACAACATAAGGCCATTTCCGGCTCTCACACCCTGGTTCCGGTGGAATGCGTCCATGAACCCGTAAAATGATTAACTAGACTTGGGCCTTGCACCCTCGTGACCCTGTCACGTAGCGGGACTACTACCAATTAATCCCATACCATTTCAAGCTATGGGGCGACCCTTAATAGGTCCTCAACCCGACTCATAAGCCCTTTCGGACCCGCATGAGGTATTCCTCGCATCATGGGTAGCAAATCCACGGAATATGCAAATGCCACAAACCCGGGGAATGACCCCGTAATGCACAATATATCACTAGCACAGACCGGCTATCATACATAACATAAGCACTACCGGCTTACCATACATAACATAAGCACTACCGGCTTATCAATCATAACATAAGCAAGTTAAGAAATCCCCTAACTTCTTATTAGTCTTATATATGTACACTCTCATTTTAGCTTACTTAAGGCACTAACATGTCATTACAAAGATCCGGGAATCTAACCCAAAGTGCTACGTACTTCTACTCTTTTAAAAATGACTCTTTTTCATACAAAACTTCCAAGATACTAATAACCGTAGTATCAAGTCATAACTACATTTTTAGACAAGTCACAATACCTTTTAGAAATACAATTATAGGCTTCTAAATCAAGTGACTTCTTTCTTTTAAAACTTTAAGCAATTGATGCCTTTAAATCAATTTGCCTTTCATTATTTCAAGTCATTTATCATACTTAAATTACTTAGAGTAAATCGCTCTTTTTAACCTTCCATAAAGCTATTATAACCAACTTCCCATAAAGCCGTTATACTAGCTTTATACCTTAGAAACTTACATTCTTCTTTATAACCAAGAGGCTTAAACTTTCCAACAAAACAAGTATCAAAAATACTTTCAACATACTTAAAGTCTCTTAACTTTTGAAAACCAAGATATCCTTAATATTTAAACAAGTGAGTTAATTCCCTAACTCAACCAACTTGGACATTCTTGAAATAGGCCAAGGATATCAAATGGACTAGATTGTCAAAATCTTGTACGTCTACCGTACTATACATTTACAACTTATTCATGCTCAAGAGATAAGAAAGTTCCACATACCTCTTCGGCTCAATCCACTTGCCAAGTCCAATATGCCGTACGTAGTATGTCAACCTATAATGACCATAATACGTTTATTAACTTCTAGCTTCAACGTAGAATATTCTAAGTGCAAAGTCACTAGATTCTACGGAAAATCGGACAGCACTTCCTTTGTTTCTACATACTTTGCCACCTTTTTCAAGGCCGAATTCAATAACCAAACACGCCACATTTAAGGCTCAACAAAGTAGTTAACAATAGGGGATTACATGCTTAATCAAGACGTGTAAAATTCTGCCCCACAATTGACATTAAACTAGTCCAAAAATACAATGTCCATTCGGCAATTAGGGACGACAATACCAATTCTTTTCCAATTTCTATTCAATCCAAGTTGTTTAGTATAACATGTTATAAAGCCGCAATTGATTATAACAACTATAATCTTCAAGTAGATAACATGCGACGATTCTAGTTAACGACCAAATTGTAATTCAATTTCAAATGACTCAACATGTCATTTTCGGATTTGAGCTTCCAAATTTCCATAAAACTTATCAATCTTCATAACACATATCACATGATCATTTCTAACTTATAATAACATGGAATCTTCAATTACAAAAGTAAGACGAAGATTATACCTCATTAAGCCCAAATATGATCCAAGATTACAAGTCGATCCTTAGCAACTTTAGCTCCTCTTTTTGACATTCCAATCCACTCCAAGCAACCCTTAGAAGCTTATGAAGAACTCTTCTTCAAGTTCCAAATTCAAAGTTGAAGAACTCCTTAAGTTTCCGCCTTGCGACTAACACAAAAACGCCACTTTTCCGGGATCTTTCTATTGAGATACCCTTGCAATACTCTTAGGAACCTTGGTTTAAAGTATGGGGCTTATTGGACAAAAATTGAAATTTTTCTCTTGGAAGAGGGCTCATTGCCGTGAGCTTCCTAAAGGAACAAGAACAAGATTCAATTTTTTTTCTAAGTGTTGAGAATGACAAAGTCTTGCATTACTAGTGTACATATAAACTACATTCAAGGGTCTAGATTAGAAAATTTGTGTGGTTTGGATGAATTCATTTAAAATATCAAGCTATGTGGGCTCATTGACTTGGTCAATAATGTCATGCCTTGGCCTTTCAAGACTTGGCCCAATCTTGCCCATTTTCGTCCAAGCCCAATTGTGGGGGGGGGGGGGGTGACACGTGTCACCCTCCCATTTGTCCATAATGTTTCGTTTCCCGAAATTTCCATAATTGGTCAAAATATCGGAAACCTCGTGGGCCCCACAAAAACATAAAATTTCTCGGGTGGGCCACACGTATCCAATTCTGTAAATAAACTTCCGTAGTTCCGATAAATTATAAATGTCTCAAATAACAACTCGAGAACCCAATTCTCATTAACGAACAACTTTCCTTCCCGAGGTTCGGAAGATTTTTCCTTAGGAAAGCAATTTCCTTCTTTCGTTCAATTTTTAAGTCCTGAGATCTCCCGTCTATTCTCTTATTCAAGTCCTGGAATTACGGGGTGTAACATTCTTCCCCCCTTAGAAACATTCGTCCCCGAATGTTCTTTTGGGAGTCAAACTTAAAGATAGCGACATAGTCTCCTTACAACCCCTACATACCAATAATGCCACACGTGTCCACATAACAATACTCATACCAAAATGTCAAGCTGAACCCCATGTGTCAACGTCGGTTATCTGCATAAAGCTTCTGCTGACTCTGAGCTTACTAATAATCTTTCCTGGATAAGCTTCGCCTTATCCACTGCCCGCTGAATCAAGTCTGGACCAAATAACTGAACCTCGCTTATGTCGAACCATCCAACCGGCGATCTACACTTTCTTACATACAAGGCCTCATACAGGGCCATCTGAATACTGGAAGGGTATCTGTTATCGTACGTAACTCAACAAGAGGCAATTAACCCTCCCGGCTATTTCTGAAATCAAGAACACAGGCCCGCAACTTATCCTCATATGCCTGGATAGGACGCTCTGCCTGTCCGTCGGGCTGAGGGTGTAATGCAATACTGAGACTCACCTGTGTTCCTAAAACCCTTCTGAAAAACCTCCAGAAGTTATCCGTAATCGAGCTCATCTGTCTGACATCATAAACGTAGGAACCCCGTGCAGTCTCACAATCCCCCTTCTATAAAAGCTAGCATGAACCTCAGCCGAGCAAGTGGTCCTAACCGGAAGAACACGGCTGGTGCCAGCCTATTTACCATGACCCCCAGGGAGTCGCACTTCCTCTGAGTACGATGCCTCCCTGTAACAAGATCCACAATAATCACCTCCCATATCTAAGTCGGGATCTAAATCGCCTGTAATAGCCCACTGGGCTTCTGGTGTTCAACCTTGACCTGCTACTAATTCGGACACTAAGCAGTAAACTCCGCTATGTCCCTTTTCCGGTCATCTTACCCATACATACATCTGAGGTCACGACACAACTTAGTCGACCCCGAACAATTAGAGCAATAAGTACTGCGTGCCTCCCATAAAACTTGCTGACTATTTCTGCAGCACCGGGTACACACAATCTATCCTCATATCACGGACACCCATCGGTGCTACTCAGCGAGCTCTTCTCTTCTCGGAGAGCCGTATCTCGATACCGTATCATAACTAGATCCTCATATTGTCGCCTCTTTACCTCCTCAACGACGGAAGACTCGGCAACCTCTCGGATCTAAACTTCATTAACCTTGGAAACAAATAATCGAACCCCTAGGCTCGGTAACTGAAGAATCTCACGGACCACGTCCTGTCTATCTGGCTGTCCATCTGACAGACTACCCATATATCCACGACTAAGATTATCTGTAACTATCTTGTCTTTCCCCCGGAGGGTATATGATATCAATAACGCAATCCTTGAGTAAACCTAACCACCGTCTCTGTCGCAAATTAAGCTGCCTCTGTCCGAAGATATACCGGAGGCTCTTGTGGTCTGCGCAAATATTCACATGAAGTCTACATATACGTCATGCCTCCAAATCTTCAAGGCATAATTTACTGCCGCCGACTCTAAATCGTGAGTGGCATAATTTCCTTTCATGCTTCCCTAACTGCCGGGAAAACATAGGCTCTAACCTTATCGTGTTGCGTCAGCACACAACCTAGCCCAACACCAAACGTGTTATCATAATAACCTAACCCTCTAGTCTTTCAGGAGGGGTTAGAACTGTAGTCGTGGTCAACTTATCTTCCAATAACTGGAAACCTTTCTCATTCTTGCGAAATATTCGCACCTTAATCTCGATTATGGTTCTGTTTCCCTTTCTGTTGCAACCAAACTTGGTCACTATACTTAGATTTGATTCCTTTGCTTGCCTCATGGCTAAGACTTCACGCCAATCACAATTTAGGGGAGACTTTGATCTAGTCAAGTAGCAATCCTATTATTCTCTCCCACTTCGTAGAGATAATAGCAGTGTTACCACATTTCCTAGAAGTATTCTTACTTCTCATCGTTTACTAATGGTCTTTACACTAGTCTGGGGTAATCATATCTCGTGTAACTTACATAACCATAGTCGTATTCTCTTTAATCATTCTGGTCATAACCTTACCTTATGCTTATTATTAGCAAAAGTATTTCTATCTTCATCCTTAATCGTACATTTTCATGCAAGCGTACAACCTGCATTTATATCTTTACGATATTTCCTCGACCAATTCGTATGTCGTTCTTAATTACCCCATCACAACACTTTTCCCACGGTTATCTACAACTCTAACCTATGGCATGACGATACCGAAGACCTTACCAGTCTCATATCCTTCGTCTAACAACATGGGTACACGTAACCCCATAATACGTAAAACTTTCCTTTTATGTGGGGGAGAAAACTTATCTCCCTTTCTTAAACTTTCCTTGGAGTCACAACCCTAATCACAGGGTCCTCTCGCGGTCCAGTAATTATCTAATCATCACACACAACCTTAAAGTCATGTAGATTTTCAAAACCTACCAAAGATGCCCTCAGCTTTCCGCCGGCAGCACTCGTACTTATTTTATTCTTGTCTTGCACATTTTCCTGAAATTATCCGAAAGGTCGTGGCCCTGACCGCCACACCAAACCAACTCCAAGTACCTCCAAGGGCACTTAACATAAATTCCTTCAAATTCAATTATTACTTACTTCCTGCGTCAATTTACCTCAAATGAACAAGTCACACAGACTTATTAAAAACAATGATGCCAAAGAAGGAAGGATAATTCACTGGTTACTACCACTTCTCTTCCTTTACACTGGATAATCAGCTTACCAGAAAACTGGAATCGAGCCAATCTCTCTCTGCAGTCAATGTTGGCATAACAAGAGGCCAACTAGCCCGTACTCATAATGACCTCAACGTCTGTCATAACAGCTCTGCTAGGTCTGCTAGGGTCCAACTACTGTATCGTTACCGGTAATTATTATCTACCCGCTCAGCTACCACCCAACACTCACGGGTGTAGTCACCACGAAAGGTCCTCATGGATTCAGGCTCCATTTCTTTACACTTGGTTGCTCTCTTTCTTACTGGTCGTACTCTTCCCGTACTTCCAAACTTATTCTAGCGTACGTACATAGCCTTCATACTGATTCGGGCCTCCAATATTTGGAGTTACTATTCTAAACAACATAAGGCCATTTCCGGCTCTCACACCCTGGTTCCGGTGGAATGCGTCCACGAACCCGTAAAATGATTAACTAGACTTGGGCCTTGCACCCTCGTGACCCTGTCACGTAGCGGGACTACTACCAATTAATCCCATACCATTTCAAGCTATGGGGCGACCCTTAATAGGTCCTCAACCCGACTCGGCGTCGTATTTAACTCTTACCCTTGGTCTGACTTAACTTTTTACTACCCGAGAAGGCCTTATATACCTAAGGTCTCGGTGGTTATCACATTCTTAGGCTCGCAATTTCCATGCTCCACGCCTACCTTATCAGTCCCCCCGTAAACGGGTACAAAAACTTCTCGTAATACCATAATCGTATTGTCTTGACCACAACAACCATACTTACTCTATACGGGTCTCCTCCGTACCATTCCCTTAAGCATACTACGTAGCTTAAGTTACTAACATAGTATTCCATTAAGTCCCTTAATTAAACTTCTTAAGGGTCCATTTCCTTCTCAGACAGCTCATCCTCTCCTAATTATCTCAAATTAGTACGTAAAACCTTGATGAGAATTCATTAAACTGTTTCATACCTTCCCGGTATTTATTTAGTCCTTACCAATTCCTGGTAATCTAAAATCTTTCTAGGCAACACGCGTCTGACCCTCATACATAAATCCGTATAGTTGTATGTCACAATACCAACTATACTACAAACATTACCATCCTGGATACGCAATCCACATAATCTTTCCTGGGTCACTGCTGCCTTTCTCGTAGCTGCAAACAACATAACTTGTTAGGGAGAGACCCGCAAATGCACTCTATCGCACGATCTCGAGTGAGAAGAATGGAAACCAATCCTAAATGTCCTGCAGCCTCCCGATTATAGATGTGGTGCACAACACACCGATAATCAAGACTACTAGACACGCGATGCGTAGACACTTTTCGAGGACTAAGCGCTCGATACCACTTTTGTCATGACTGACCGGGCATCGATGCCCTACGGACACCCCTTTCGGTATACATCGAGAATAGCAGAACATACACAACTTATAAAATGCTTAGACATAAAATAACAAGCTAGCAAATAAGGCCACCTTCCAGTAAAATATACATAATAAAAAGATACATCTTTTTTATTCTTTACAACCCAATCCACAAATGTGACTACAGACCTCTAAGAATAACAACTGTGACGGGACAGGGCCCCACCATACCCCTGAATGTACAACAACCGACCATACCAGGGATAAGCCTCCGGAGTAATGGAGTTTCCCAACAACTGAACAGTGATCCTAAGAGTGAGGATCAGCAACCTGCATACTCTACCTGCGGCATGAACGCAGCCCCCCGAAGGAGGTCGATCTACATGTACCAAAATGTGGCCCGAAAATGCGTAATGAAATCATAAGTCTATAATAAAGCGGAGATTATGATAACTCGATTAACGATTACTGTTCCTTACTAACAATGAGAGTAATCAAGAGTATAAACTTTATTGCATAAAAATAGGAGGCTCATGATCAAAACAGGGTCCCTCGCCCGTAGTATCATTAAGCAATCCTACTCCTGGGACTATTTCACCCGCATAGGTCCTGTGGACCCGCATGAGGTCATCCGCCTCGCATGGGACTATTTCACCCGCATAGGTCGTGTAAACCCGCATGAGGTATTCCTCGCATAGGACTGGTCTGCCCCGCATGGGACTATTTCACCCGCATAAGCCCTTTCGGACCCGCATGAGGTATTCCTCGCATCATGGGTAGCAAATCCACGGAATATGCAAATGCTACAAACCCGGGGCATGACCCCGTAATGCACAATATATCACTAGCACAGACCGGCTATCATACATAACATAAGCACTACTGGCTTACCATACATAACATAAGCACTACCGGCTTATCAATCATAACATAAGCAAGTTAAGAAATCCCCTAACTTCTTATTAGTCTTATATATGTACACTCTCATTTTAGCTTACTTAAGACACTAACATGTCATTGTAAAAATCCGGGAATCTAACCCAAAGTGCTACGTACTTCTACTCTTTTAAAAATGACTCTTTTTCATACAAAACTTCCAAGATACTAATAACCGTAGTATCAAGTCATAACTACATTTTTAGACAAGTCACAATACCTTTTAGAAATACAATTATAGGCTTCTAAATCAAGTGACTTCTTTCTTTTAAAACTTTAAGCAATTGATGCCTTTAAATCAATTTGCCTTTCATTATTTCAAGTCATTTATCATACTTAAATTACTTAGAGTAAATCTCTCTTTTTAACCTTCCATAAAGCTATTATAACCAACTTCCCATAAAGCCGTTATACTAGCTTTATACCTTAGAAACTTACATTCTTCTTTATAACCAAGAGGCTTAAACTTTCCAACAAAACAAGTATCAAAAATACTTTCAACATACTTAAAGTCTCTTAACTTTTGAAAACCAAGATATCCTTAATATTTAAACAAGTGAGTTAATTCCCTAACTCAACCAACTTGGACATTCTTGAAATAGGCCAAGGATATCAAATGGACTAGATTGTCAAAATCTTGTACGTCTCGTACTATACATTTACAACTTATTCATGCTCGAGATAAGAAAGTTCCACATACCTCTTGGCTCGATCCACTTGCCAAGTCGATATGCGTCGTAGTATGTCAACCTATAATGACCATAATACGTTTATTAACTTCTAGCTTCAACGTAGAATATTCTAAGTGCAAAGTCACTAGATTCTACGGAAAATCGGACAGCACTTCCTTTGTTTCTACATACTTTGCCACCTTTTTCAAGGCCGAATTCAATAACCAAACACGCCACATTTAAGGCTCAACAAAGTAGTTAACAATAGGGGATTACATGCTTAATCAAGACGTGTAAAATTCTGCCCCACAATTGACATTAAACTAGTCCAAAAATACAATGTCCATTCGGCAATTAGGGACGACAATACCAATTCTTTTCCAATTTCTATTCAATCCAAGTTGTTTAGTATAACATGTTATAAAGCCGCAATTGATTATAACAACTATAATCTTCAAGTAGATAACATGCGACGATTCTAGTTAACGACCAAATTGTAATTCAATTTCAAATGACTCAACATGTCATTTTCGGATTTGAGCTTCCAAATTTCCATAACACTTATCAATCTTCATAACACATATCACATGATCATTTCTAACTTATAATAACATGGAATCTTCAATTACAAAAGTAAGACGAAGATTATACCTCATTAAGCCCAAATATGATCCAAGATTACAAGTAGATCCTTAGCAACTTTAGCTCCTCTTTTTGACGTTCCAATCCACTCCAGGCAACCCTTAGAATCTTATAAAAAACTCTTCTTCAAGTTCCAACTTCAAAGTTGAAGAACTCCTTAAGTTTCCGCCTTGCGACTAATACAAAAACGCCACTTTTCCGGGATCTTTCTATTGAGATACCCTTGCAATACTCTTAGGAACCTTGGTTTAAAGTATGGGGCTTATTGGACAAAAATTGAAATTTTTTCTCTTGGAAGAGGGCTCATTGCCGTGAGCTTCCTAAAGGAACAAGAACAAGATTCAATTTTTTTCTAAGTGTTGAGAATGACAAAGTCTTGCACTACTAGTGTACATATAAACTACATTCAAGGGTCTAGATTAGAACATTTGTGTGGTTTGGATGAATTCATTTAAAATATCAAGCTATGTGGGCTCATTGACTTGGTCAATAATGTCATGCCTTGGCCTTTCAAGACTTGGCCCAATCTTGCCCATTTTCGTCCAAGCCCAATTGTGGGGGGTGTGACACGTGTCACCCTCCCATTCGTCCATAATGTTTCGTTTCCCGAAATTTCCATAATTGGTCAAAATATCGGAAATCTCGTGGGCCCCACAAAAACGTAAAATTTCTCGGGTGGGCCACACGTATCCAATTCTGTAAATAAACTTCCGTAGTTCCGATAAATTATAAATGTCTCAAATAACAACTCGAGAACCCAATTCTCATTAACGAACAACTTTCCTTCCCGAGGTTCGGAAGATTTTTCCTTAGGAAAGCAATTTCCTTCTTTCGTTCAATTTTTAAGTCCTGAGATCTCCCGTCTATTCTCTTATTCAAGTCCTGGAATTACGGGGTGTAACACGTTATACACCTCCTGAGTATCAATGCGGGGTAAACCCCCAAGACGTTATACACCTCCTGAGTATAAATGCAGGGTAAACCCCCAAGACGTTTGTTACACCCTATAATTACAAGACATGTTTATAAGAACGTACGTAAAAATCCAAATGTTAAGATTTGTGACTAGTAAAAATTTATCGGAATTATGGAATTGTCGGAAAACGAAATATTGTGACGAATGGGAGGGCGACACGTGTCACCCCCCCTTAAATTGGTCTTGGACGAAAATGGCATGGGTAAAAGTGTCACGACCCGACCCCGGGCCCGCGACTGGTGCCCTACCTGGGCACCCTTACGGGTATACATCAGAGATAATCAGCGGAACATACATGAAACTTATAAAATAACTCAACAGAAATAAAACAACAGGTTAGCCGATAGGGCTACCTTCCTGGACATACATATACAACCGAAGCAGTCGCCTCATTTCCTTTACAAATGACCCACAATATGTGACTACTGGACCTAAGAGTTTTTACATAACAAGTGGCGGGACAGGGCCCGCCATACCACGAATACATGAATCTACAACCTCGAGAAACCGTACCAAGAGATAAGCCTCGGAGCAAATGGAGCTTTTTCCCAAAATCGAGCGAGATCCTAAGAGCAAGGATCACACACTGTGTACCTAATACTGCGGGCATGAACGCAGCCCCGAAGAAGTCGATCTACAACAGTGCGAATATGGAGCGAGTAAGGTACAACAATTAAAACATATCTGTATAAAAGCATGACAGAGGTAAGTGTAAAAGAAGTAAATACCTGAACCTACCATGTCATTACCATCTTGTGAACTTAATCGTACCTTATTATTTTTTTCCATTTCTCAATAAAAGTTATAGCCACTTCTTACGTACATACTTAGGAAAATCATCAAGTTTATTACCATATAACTTACTTACTTTACATAACATAATCCGACCCTTTATGGAGGGACGCCTATACTGCCCGGCCCAATCTGGGACGCGATAAAGTCACGTAGTTTGCCCATAAAGGTATACTTCCCGGCCCATTTCTGGGACGCGATAATGTCATATAGTCTGCCCCTAAAGGTATACTGCCCGACCCATTTCTGGGACGCGATAATGTCATATAGTCTGCCCATAAGGTATCTTTGCCGGCCCATTTGGGACGCGATAATGTCATATAGTACGCCCATAAAGGTATCTTGCCCGACCCGTTTACGGGGCGATAATGTCATATAGTCTGCCCGTAAGGTATCTTGCCGGCCCATTTACGGGGCGCGATAATGTCATATAGTCTTCCCCTAAAGGTATACTGCCCGGCCCATTTCTGGGACGCGATAATGTCATATAGTCTGCCCATAAAGGTATACTGCCCGGCCCATTTCGGGGACGCGATAATGTCATATAGTCTGCCCATAAAGGTATACTGCCCGGCCCATTGCTGGGACGCGATAATGTCATATAGTCTGCCCATAAAGGTATACTGCCCGGCCCATTTCTGGGACACGATAATGTCATATAAAATACGAGAATTTAACCCAACGTACTACGCACCTCTACTCCCCTTAGAAAGACTCTTTTTCAAATACAACTTCCCAGATACTAACAACTATAGTATCAAGTCATAACTACCTTTCAAGACAAGTCACAATACCTTTTTAGAAATACATTTACCGGCTTCTAAAATCAAGTGACTTCTTTCTTAAAAACCTTAAGCAATTGGTACCTTTAAAACAATTTGCCCTTCTTTATTTCAAATCATTTCTTTGCTTACATTACTGAAGAAAACCATTCTTTTAATCTTCCATAAAGTTGTTATAACCAACTTCCCATAAAGCCGTTATAACTCTTTATGTCTTAGGCAAATTCATTCCTTTTATAACCAAGAGACTTATACTTTCAAATCAAATCACATAGCTTTCAAAATACTTCAAGTCTCTTAACTTTTAAGAAAACAAGTTTCTTAACCTTTTAAGAATTCAAGGTTCAAAGTCTTAAAAACTTCATACGTAAACTCTTTTAAATTAAGTAACATATACTTTGGTGCGTTGTGAATAAGTTATACTTATTTATAACGATCTTATTCAAGTAGCCATGATCTAGAAAATGTAATACAATTTTGTCTTATCTTAGCTTCTATGCAGATGGAGAATTCTACTTGTTTTAATATAATTAATTGTCATTACATTTTCCTTTATTAACACTGCAATGGCTTGTTCGATACTTATTCTCATTCGTGCCATAAATTAGCCAAGTCAACTTGGCTCCAAAGTACCTCCTAACGACTCTTACCAACATCCCCCATAAGACTCGGTAAGGACTTAGGATAACTTCGACATAAACTGTACATAGAGTAAATCACACACCTACCTCTTAACTTCTAAGAGTAGAAGGAAACATGAAATAATACCACATGTATATTCCATACATAGAATCATGCCAAAGGAAGGAAGAGGTTCACATACCTCGCGGCGATTATCGACAAGTAGCAAAATGCTCCAAAGTACTTCAACCTTGATAGCTATTCTATCCTTCAAGTAGGATACGCTATACTTAGTACTTCAACCTATAATGGTCACAATACGTCCATTAACCTCTTACTTCAAACGTAGAATATTCTAAGTGCTAAGTCACTAAATTCTACGGAAAATCGGACAGCACTTCCTTTGTTTCTACTTACATTGCCACCTTTTTCAAGGCCGAATTCAATAACCAAACACGCCACATTTAAGGCCCAATCAATGCAATTAATCAATAGGGGATTACACGCCTACTAGACGTGTAAAATTTCGCCCCACAATTGATATACAACTAGTACAACTACAAGTGCAATTCCGGCAACTTGAGATACAACCACACCAATTCTTATCCAATTCCCTTTTCAATCCGAATTGTTAGCATAACATGATATCAAGTCGCAATCGATTATAACCACTATAATCTTCAAGTAATTAACATGCGACAATTCTAATAAACGACCAAATTGTAATCCAACTTCACAAGGCTTAAATGAAATTTCGGATTTAAGACTACAATCAATCCATAATGCTTATCAAACTTCAACATATAAACTTCATGCTAGCAACATGTAAAGCTAACAACAAACAATATATATAAAATCTTGTAACACTTTTAAGAGACAAGATTATACCTCAACGAATCTTAATCCAACTCCAAATCCGAATTCGCTCCATAGCAACTTAGAGCCCCTTCAAGACACTTCAATACGCTACTTGAAACCCTTAGAACAATACCAACAACTTTCCTTCAAACTTCCAACCAAAACCTAGAAAGGCAACTAGGTTCTCATCTTGCGACTAATACGAAAACTATCTTTTTCCGGGATTTTTCTATTGAGATACACTTACAATACACTTAAGAACCTTGGTTTAAAGTGGGAAGATTATTGGACAACAAACAAATTTTTTTCCTTCTCTTCCTAGGTGAACCCGAGAGCACATAGAAGTGTTCATCAAATTTTCTTGCATTTTTGGCTAAGTGTGGAACTTGTCTCACTACTAGTAGTATTATATAGCAACATGGAGGGTCAAGATGTAAACAAATGGGTGGTTTAGATGAGGTCTTATAAAATATCAAGCCTTGTGGACCCTTTGACTTAGTCAATATTCTCAAGCTCACTACTTGCAAGACTTAGTCATCCTACAAAGGTCAAATGACCCTTTAACCCTTGCCTAAATCGTCCAAGGCAACTCTAAGGGGGGGTGACACGTGTCGCCCTCCCATTCGTCACAATATTACGTTTTCCGACAATTTCATAATTCGGATAAATTTTTACAAGTCTCAAATCTTAACACTTGTGAGTTCTTACGTACGTTCTTAAAGCATGTCCTGTAAATACGGGGTGTAACATTCTTCCCCCCTTAGAAACATTCGTCCCCGAATGTTCTTTCGGAGTCAAACTTATAATTAGCGACATAATTTCCTTTCACAATCCCGACATACCAATAATGCCACACATGGCCCTAATACCTCGCACACGCATATCCGTCCATCATAAGCCCAAAAAAGATTATCTTTTCGTACTTCCAACTCTTTCTAGCATATACATAGTCTCAATATAATCTGTTCATGACATTTAAACATACCACAACTTTATCATGCATACAAGTTTCTAAAGGGCCAAAGACATACCTGAAATCATATAGGCGGTTCAAAGGACCGCTAAAACTGGGAACTCCCCACGACCTGCTGCGACACTGCCGGTGCATGAACCTCTGCCTAGCTATTGAAGGCGAAGAACCCATGGCCCGATCCGATGAGCGGTGTTGTCCCACCACGACCCCCTCTAGAACGACACTCGCTTAACCGATCGCCGAGACGACCCCACCAAAAACAAGCCCCCGTACAGGCGCGACATACCCCAGAAGGTAACCGACCACACGGGGCGCAATGAGGCAAAAGTGGCCTCGTCGATTGGAACCCCGTCTCTCGAGACTACGAACCTCTAGAGACTGGCCGGCCACTTGCATTCCGGGGTTGTAAAACCCCCGCCGGAAAAAGCGTGGAGGAGCACTCGGTGTTGGTGTAATGTAGACCTAGTCTGGCGATGAGGCTGTCGCCTCAGCTGCCTGAGACCTGCTTGTCGACCCTCTTGGTGGCTGAGTCAATCGATCCTCCTCTCTCTATCCTCTATCCCTGCGCATAGGCTGCGTCCTAGCAATGTCCATACCGGGCTGAAGAGCCACCCCAAGCATCACGATAATCATATGACGGTCGGCCCGTCACATAACGATGAACTCTATCCGCCGTGTCGGCTACAATGGTGTGCGCATGCACGCCAAGGAGTCAAACTCAGTGTACTCACGGCGGTCCTCCCATTACGCCTCAATGACAAGAACCTATCAACACGGGCTCTCCTCATTTCGGAGGCAAAAGTGATCAAGAAAGGCCTCGTGAACTCATCCTAAAGCTTTGGACGAGCCGCACCTCTCGGCTCCCAAGACTCAAACCGGTTCAACGCAATATCGCGTAACGGTAGAGACTAGCATAACAGACTCTGTCTCCGAAGCCCTAAGAACCTGCATAGTCCGCTGTAGCTGCCGAATGAACTCCTGCGGATCCTCCTCAGACCTCGAACAATAAAACTCGGGCGGACTACAACCCAGAAAATCCCGAATCCTCAAGCCATGCGCTCTGGGTTAGCTACATGCTCCGCTGTCGTATTTGCCACTACCACTATGCTAGTCAATAGCCTTATCATTCTCCATAATCTCTAAACTCCGCCCACTGCAAGCTGGAGGCTCGATGCAGGAACCTCTGGAGCTACCGCCGCTCGGCTCATCTCTAATAGGCGTGGTGAACTCGCCGCCTACCACCTCGGACATAGTGCGTGCGAGTCCGTGTAACCCTCGAGTACCGCTAGCGACTCTGCTGCCTTGCACTCACGGGCCTTGGTCGCCTTCGTGGAGGCATAAGCATTTCATAAGAATAGGTCGGAGAGGATTGACCTAATAAGGCGACTCTCTTGCCGCGATCTCGAGAGAGAAGAATGGAAACCAATCCTAAATGTCCTGTGACCTCACGATTATAGATGTGGTGCACTGACACCGATAATCAAGACTACTAGACAGTCTGTATACACTTTCCGAGGACTAGCGCTCGATACCACTTTTGTCACGACCGGGCCGGGCATGGTGGTGCCTACCAGGCACCACTGCGGGTATACATCAGAGATAATCAGCGGAACATACATGAAATTTATAAAATAACTCAACAGAAATAAAACAACAGGTTAGCCGATAGGGCTACCTTCCTGGACATACATATACTGGCCAAAGCGATCGCCTCATTTCCTTTACAAAGCGACCACAATATGTGACTACTGGACCTCACAGAGTTTTTACATAACAGTGGCGGGACATGGCCCGCCATACCTGAATACAGTGAATCTACAACCTCGGGAAACCGTACCAAGAGATAAGCCTCGGAGCAAATGGAGCTTTTTCCCAAAGCGACCGAGATCCTAAGAGCAAGGATCACACACTGTGTACCTAATACTGCGGGCATGAGCGCGGCCCAGAAGTCGATTACAACATGCAGATTATGGAGCAGTAAGGTACAACAATTAAAACATATCGTATAAAAGCATAGCGGTAAGTGTAAAAGAAGTAAATACCTGAACCTACCATGTCATTACCATCTCGTGAACTTAATCGTACCTTATTATTTTTTTCCATTTCTCAATAAAAGTTATAGCCACTTCTTACGTACATACTTAGGAAAATAATCAAGTTTATTACCATATAACTTACTTACTTTACATAACACAATCCGACCCTTTATGGAGGGACGCCTATACTGCCAGGCCGATGCGGGGCGCGATAAAGTCACGTGATACGCCCGTAAAGGTATCTTTGCCGACCCGTTTACGGGGCGCGATAATGTCATATAGTGCGCCTCAAAGGTATCTTGCCGACCCATTACGGGGCGCGATAATGTCATATAGTGCGCCCGTAAGGTATCTTGCGGCCCATTTACGGGGCGATAATGTCATATAGTGCGCCCGTAAGGTATCTTTGCCCGACCCATTTACGGGATGCGATAATGTCATTTAGTGCGCCCGTAAAGGTATCTTGCCGGCCCATTTACGGGGCGCGATAATGTCATATAGTGCGCCTAAAGGTATCTTGCCGGCCCATTTACGGGGCGATAATGTCATATAGTGCGCCCGTAAGGTATCTTGCCCGACCCGTTTCGGACGCGATAATGTCATATAGTGCCCATAAAGGTATCTTGCCCGACCCGTTTACGGGACGCGATAATGTCATATAGTCGCCCGTAAGGTATCTTGCCCGACCCATTTATGGGGGCGATAATGTCATATAAAATCAGAATTTAACCCAACGTACTACGCACCTCTACTCCCCTTAGAAAGACTCTTTTTCAAATACAACTTCCCAGATACTAATAACTATAGTATCAAGTCATATCTACCTTTCAAGACAAGTCACAATACCTTTTTAGAAATACATTTACCGGCTTCTAAAATCAAATGACTTCTTTCTTAAAAACCTTAAGCAATTGGTACCTTTAAAACAATTTGCCCTTCTTTATTTCAAATCATTTCTTTGCTTACATTACTGAAGAAAACCATTCTTTTAATCTTCCATAAAGTTGTTATAACCAACTTCCCATAAAGCCGTTATAACTCTTTATGTCTTAGGCAAATTCATTCCTTTTATAACCAAGAGACTTATACTTTCAAATCAAATCACATAGCTTTTAAAATACTTCAAGTCTCTTAACTTTTAAGAAAACAAGTTTCTTAACCTTTTAAGAATTCAAGGTTCAAAGTCTTAAAAACTTCATACGTAAACTCTTTTAAATTAAGTAACATATACTTTTGTCACGACCCGACCCCGGGCCGCGACTGGTACCCTACCTGGGCACCCTTCTAATCATACAACATAACAAACTGCGGAAAATAAGTAACACATTTATTTTTTTTAAACTTAGGCAAAGCTGATAAGGCTGCCATAATATAAATCACCCAAAAAGGCTTACACTATCCAAAAATGTAATTACAACTCTAACGATCCGGTAGCGTGAATCTGGACCTCTAAGATTTTTGGACCAATACTGTGACGGAACAAGGCCCCGCCGTACCCCTGAATATACATAAACATGACAACTCCGGAACATTAGAGCCATCTCAAAATGCTGAACCAGGATCCTAAGCTCGCGGATCCACAACTGTGTACCTAAACCTGCGGACATGAGCGCGGCCCGAAGAAGTCGATAACAGTGCGAATATGGAACGAAATAACGTCTGATAAGCAGATCATAAGCGTAGAAACAGAATAGCGAGGACAAGTATAAAAATGCATACGGATCTGCGTGTCATTACCACTTCTGAACTTAATCGTACCTTATTATCTTTTCCCATTTTCAATAAAAGTTATAGCCACATTCTTACGTACATGATTAGGAAAAATCATTAAGTTCATTACCATATAACTTACTTATCTTTCATAACATAATCCGGCCCTTTAAGGAGGGACGCATATACTACCCGAACTGACGCGATCAATCACACAAATATCAAAGCGTGCGTGGAATCCCCATCACCGCGCCACTATAAGTGTAAAATATAACCATGTGACGCGCCGTGGCATCCCACCTCACCGCTTGCGTACATACACAACACATATATATTCTCTCCAGCCCGTGGAATCCCACATCACTGCCGACAGCCGTAGGTGTAACACATAACCATGTGTCGCGCCCGTGGCATCCCACCTCACTGTCGGCGTACACATATACAACATACACACACATATATATATATATATATAACGCGTCCGCATGCCCCAGAATCCCTCATCGTATAAGCATGGCCATAACGTGCCCTCGGCATCCCTCATCGTAGGTGCAGGTCTTCATGGGGAGCTAGCCCATGGAGTAAAATATAACATGGTCGCATGCCCCGGAATCCCACATCGTATAAGCATGGCCATGGAGTAATAAAACGCGCGGGCATCTAACCCGCATCCTGGCTGCATGCCCCGGCATCCCTCATCGTATAAGCATGACCAAGATCAATCACAATGGAAGCATACCCGTGGAATCCCCCGTCACTGCCGGTACGTCCAATAAAATGTCCGGGCATCTAACCCGCATCCTGGTCACATGCCCCGGAATCCCACATCGTATAAGCATGTCCAAGGATCAATCATGATGGAAGCATACCCGTGGAATCCCACATCACTGTCGGTACGTCCAAGTAAACTTATAACAAGACAGCCGACCCTCCAACTGAGAGTCACGACAACGTAACATATAATACTTGCACTTAACGCTATCACAAGCAAACACAGGCAAGTTCATTAAACCTTTAGACTTCCATTTTTATAAACTCATGGCACTTCCGTTTCTCACATAAAAATCCGGGAATTTAACCCCAAGTACTACGCACCTCTACTCCTTTAGAAAGACTCTTTTTCAAATAAAACTTCCAAGATACTAACAACCGTAGTATCAAGTCATATCTACCTTCAAGACAAGTCACAATACCTTTTTAGAAATACATTTACCGGCTTCTAAATCAAGTGACTTCTTTCTTAAAAACATTAAGCAATTGGTACCTTAAAAACAGTTTGCCCTTCTTTATTTCAAATCATTTCTTTGCTTACATTACTGAAGAAAACCATTCTTTTAATCTTCCATAAAGTTGTTATAACCAACTTCCCATAAAGCCGTTATAATTCTTTATATTCGACAAATTCATTCCTTTTATTACCAAGAGACTTACACTTTCAAAATACTTCAAGTCCCTTAACTTTTAAGAAAACAAGTTTCTTAACTTTAGAAATCAAGTCTTTCCAAATTGAGTATTCTATACTTGTAAATCAATTCATTTCTTCCTTTAAGAATCAAGTCTCCTAACTTGAAAAAATAAAGTCTCTTAACCTTAAGAATTTGAGATCCATAGCCTTAAAACTTCATACGTAAATTCTTATAAGTTAAGTAACATATACTTGGTGCGTTGTGAATAAGTTATACTTATTTATAACGATCTTATTCAAGTAGCCATGATCTAGAAAATGTAATACAATTTTGTCTTATCTTAGCTTCTATGCGGATGGAGAATTCTACTCATTTTAACATAATTGATTGTCATTACATTTTCCTTTATTAACGCTGCAATGGCTTGCTCGATACTTATTCTCATTCGTGCCATAAATTAGCCAAGTCAACTTGACTCCAAAGTACCTCCTAACGACTCTTACCAACATCCCCCATAAGACTCGGTAAGGACTTAGGATAACTTTGACATTAACTTTACATAGAGTAAATCACACAACTACCTCTTAACTTCTAAGAGTAGAAGGAAACATGAAATGATACCACAGGTATATTCCATACATAGAATCATGCCAAAGGAAGGAAGAGGTTCACATACCTCGCGAAGATTGTCGACAAGTAGCAAAATGCTCCAAAGTACTTCAACCTTGAGCTATTCCATTCTTCAAGTAGGATACGCTATACTTAGTACTTCAACCTATAATGGTCACAATACGTCCATTAACCTCTTACTTCAAACGTAGAATATTCCAAGTGCTAAGTCACTAAATTCTACGGAAAATCGGACAGCACCTCCTTTGTTTCTACTTACTTTGCCACCTTTTTCAAGGCCGAATACAATAACCAAACACGCCACATTTAAGGCCCAAACAATGCAATCAACAATAGGGGATTACACGCCTACTAGACGTGTAAAATTCCGCCCCACAATAGATATCAAACTAATACAACTACTAGTCCAATTTCGGCCATATTGAGTACCACAATACCAATTCTTATCCAATTTCCATTTCAATCCAAATTGTTAGCATAACATGGTATCAAGTCGCAATCGATTATACTACTATAATCTTCAAGTATGTAACATGCGACGATTCTAATAAACGACTAAATTGTAATCCAACTTCACAAGGCTTACATTACATTTCAGATTTTAAGGCTACAAGCAATCCATAATACTTATAAACTTCAACACATATACTTCATGCTAGCAACATGTAAAGCTAACAACAATATAAATAATCTTGTAACACTTTTAAGGGTCAAGATTATACCTTAACGAATCTTAATCCAACTCCAAATCCGAAGTCGCTCCTTAGAAACTTAGAGCCTCTTCAAGACACTTCAATCCGCTACTTGAGACCCTTAGAACAATACCAACAACTTTCCTTCAAACATCCAATCCAAAACCTAGAAAGCAACTAGGTTTTCACTTTGCGACTAATACGAAAACTCTCTTTTTCCGGGATTTTTCTATTGAGATATCCTTACAATACCCTTAGGGACCTTGGGTTAAAGTCTTGTGAATAATGTATCACAAACTCAAATTTTTTGTGTGGATTTATGCTCAAACCCGAGAGCAATCTCAAAGCACAAGACAAGTGTGAAATTTTCTAAGTGTTGGAGACTTAGTCTTGCACTAGGGTAGTATTTATAACACAATGGATGACTTAGATAATAACACTTGTTAGGTTTTAGATGAAGGAGATCAAGCCAAGTGGCTATTGACTTGGTCAACAATGTCAAGCTCTTAATTAGCAAGACTTTGTCATCTACACATTGGTCACATGACCATTTTACCCTTACTAAAATTCGTCCAAGACCATTAGGGGGGGGGTGCCACGTGTCGCCCTCCCATTCGTCCATAAAATTCGGCAACCCTCGTGGGCCCCACAAAACGTAAAATTCCTCGGGTGGGCCCCACGTGACCAAATCCGTAAAAATAAATTTCCATAATGATAATAAGTTCCATACTCTTCAAATAATGTATTTTGAGAATCCAATTCTCCTCCACAAACATTTTTCCTTTCTGACGTTCGGAAGATTTTCCGTCGGAAAACAATTCTTCCTTTCGTACCCTTTTCAAGTCTTGTGTTCCTTACATACATTCTCTTAAACATGTCCTTGAACTACGGGGTGTAACAACTTTGGTGCGTTGTGAATAAGTTATACTTATTTATAACGATCTTATTCAAGTAGCCATGATCTAGAAAATGTAATATAATTTTGTCTTATCTTAGCTTCTTTGCAGATGGAGAATTCTACTTGTTTTAATATAATTAATTGTCATTACATTTTCCTTTATTAACACTGCAATGGCTTGTTCGATACTTATTCTCATTCGTGCCATAAATTAGCCAAGTCAACTTGGCTCCAAAGTACCTCCTAACGACTCTTACCAACATCCCCCATAAGACTCGGTAAGGACTTAGGATAACTTCGACATAAACTGTACATAGAGTAAATCACACACCTACCTCTTAACTTCTAAGAGTAGAAGGAAACATGAAATAATACCACATGTATATTCCATACATAGAATCATGCCAAAGGAAGGAAGAGGTTCACATACCTCGCGTCGATTATCGACAAGTAGCAAAATGCTCCAAAGTACTTCAACCTTGAGCTATTCCATTCTTCAAGTAGGATACGCTATACTTAGTACTTCAACCTATAATGGTCACAATACGTCCATTAACCTCTTACTTCAAACGTAGAATATTCCAAGTGCTAAGTCACTAAATTCTACGGAAAATCGGACAGCACCTCCTTTGTTTCTACTTACTTTCCCACCTTTTTCAAGGCCGAATACAATAACCAAACACGCCACATTTAAGGCCCAAACAATGCAATCAACAATAGGGGATTACACGCCTACTAGACGTGTAAAATTCCGCCCCACAATAGATATCAAACTAATACAACTACTAGTCCAATTTCGGCCATATTGAGTACCACAATACCAATTCTTATCCAATTTCCATTTCAATCCAAATTGTTAGCATAACATGGTATCAAGTCGCAATCGATTATACTACTATAATCTTCAAGTATGTAACATGCGACGATTCTAATAAACGACTAAATTGTAATCCAACTTCACAAGGCTTACATTACATTTCAGATTTTAAGGCTACAAGCAATCCATAATACTTATAAACTTCAACACATATACTTCATGCTAGCAACATGTAAAGCTAACAACAAACAATATATATAAAATCTTGTAACACTTTTAAGAGACAAGATTATACCTCAACGAATCTTAATCCAACTCCAAATCCGAATTCGCTCCTTAGAAACTTAGAGCCCCTTCAAGACACTTCAATACGCTACTTGAAACCCTTAGAACAATACCAACAACTTTCCTTCAAACTTCCAACCAAAACCTAGAAAGGCAACTAGGTTCTCATCTTGCGACTAATACGAAAACTATCTTTTTCCGGGATTTTTCTATTGAGATACACTTACAATACACTTAGGAACCTTGGTTTAAAGTGGGAAGATTATTGGACAACAAACAAATTTTTTTCCTTCTCTTCCTAGGTGAACCCGAGAGCACATAGAAGTGTTCATCAAATTTTCTTGAAATTTTGGCTAAGCGTGGAACTTGTCTCACTACTAGTAGTATTATATAGCAACATGGAGGGTCAAGATGTAAACAAATGGGTGGTTGGGATGAGGTCTTATAAAATATCAAGCCTTGTGGACCCTTTGACTTAGTCAATATTCTCAAGCTCACTACTTGCAAGACTTAGTCATCCTACAAAGGTCAAATGACCCTTTAAACCTTGCCTAAATCGTCCAAGGCAACTCTAAGGGGGGGTGACACGTGTCGCCCTCCCATTAAATCCTAATATTACGTTTCCGACAATTTCATAATTAGATAAATTTTTACAAGTCTCAAATCTTAACACTTGTGAGTTCTTACGCACGTTCTTAAAGCATGTCACGTAAATACGGTGTAACATTCTTCCCCTTAGAAACATTCGTCCCCGAATGTTCTTTCGGAGTCAAACTTATAATTAGCGACATAGTTTCCTTTCACAATCCCGACATACCAATAATGCCACACATGGCCCTAATACCTCGCACACGCATATCCGTCCCGCCACAGTTGTTATTCCTAGAGGTCTGTAGTCACATTTGTGGTTTGGGCTGTAAGAACAGAGTTATACTGTTTTACTTTTGATTATGTATATTTTATGGAAGACGGCCTTATCGGCTAGCCTGTGATGTTTATTGTCTAAAAATGTTTACGTGTTGTGTATGTTCCGCTGCTATTCTCTGATGTATACCTGAAAGGGGTGCCCAGGTAGGGCACGATCGCGAGCTTTGAGGTTGGAGTCGTGACAAAAGTGGTATCGAGCGTTAGTCCTCGGAAAGTGTCTGAGGCGTGTCTAGTAGAGTCTTGATTATCGGTGTGTTGTGCACCACATCTATAATCGGAGGTCGAGGAGACATTTAGGATTGGTTTCCATTCTTCTCTCTCTAAGATCGTGCAATAGAGCTGTCTTATTAGGTTGAATCCTCTCTGACATATTCTTATGTATCAGTTATGCCTCCACGGAGGCGACCGGGGCGAGAAGGGCAAAGCGGCGGCGAAGGCGCTAGTGGTACGCAGAGAGTTACTAGGACTCAGGCACAGACTATGCCTGAGGTTGTAGGCGGGTCGGCGAGTTCAGCCACGCCGACGGTAGAAGAGGAGCCGAGAGCGGCAGTAGCTCCAGAGGTTCCGGTACCTGAGCCTCCAGTTCCGCAGCCGGGGGCTGAGTATAGAGATTACGGAGAGCAGATCCGGTTATTGACCAGCATAGTGGCAGGGCAGCGCCGACAGGAGCAGGTAGATAACCCTAGAGCCGACAGTTTACAGATTCGGGATTTTCTGGGTTGTCATCCACCCGAGTTCTATGGTTCGAGATCTGAGGAGGATCCTCAGGAGTTTATCAGCGATTCTGACCGGACTATCGCAGTGCTTAGGGCCACGGAGACAGAGTCAGTTGTGCTAGCCTCTTACCGGTTACATGATTTTGTGTTGATCTGGTTTGAGTCATGGGAGCTGTCTAGAGGTGAGGGTGCTCTTCCAGCTGTTTGGGAGGAGTTCACAGAGGCCTTCCTGGATCACTTCTTGCCTCCCGAGATGAAGAGAGCCCGCGTGGATAGATTTTTGACATTGAGACTGTTACACCCCGTAGTTTCAGGGTATGGATGTGAGGACGTATGTACGAGAATACTGTTACACCCCGTAGTTCCAGGGTATGGATGTGAGGACGTATGTACGAGAATACGACATAAATATTGGAAAGGAAGAAAGATTTGATTTTCCGACGGAAAATTTTTCGGATTTTGTGAAGGAAAAAGGTTCGTTAATGGGAATTGGATTCCCAGATTTGGTATTCGGACTTTTAGGGATATAATAGAATTATGGAATTTTATTTTCGGAATTGGTCACGTGGGGCCCACGGCAGAAATTTACGGTTTTGCGGGGCCCACATTATTTTCGAGATTTTGGACATTATGGATATTTTCGGAAGATGACATATTTTGGACGAGTAGGAGGGCGACATGTGTCACCCCCATGTGGCAATATTGGCCGTTTTCTCTTGGACAAGTGGCCTTGGCCGAAATGCTTAGCCAAGTGGCAAACCACTTGTCCCAAGCTTTTGTGTAGCATGTGGATGGTGGGACCCAAACACACTTGTCCCCCAATCTCACCACACACTTGCCTTGATCCTAGCCTTTAATTTTCCTATAAATACCCCCCCTTGATCTTGCAAGATTTCATCCACACTCGAGAGTTTCCAAGACTTGAAATACTCCCTCCCATCTCCTTGTTGTTCTCGGCAATGAGCCAATGACTTGACCAAAATGTTGTCCAAAAATCCTTAAAATTTTAAGTGTTCTTCCTTAAGGTGTTAGGAAGATTGTGAACCAAGTGTTGGAAAAAATTTCACACCCCTAGCCTAAATACACCCCCTTGGCCGAAAGTTGGTAGTGTTGGAACCTAAGTGTTCTTCACTTTTTGGAGTTGGATCTTGAAGAGGAGTTGGTTAGGAGCTTCTAAGGGTTACTTGGAGCGGGTTGGAACGTAAGGATTAGGAGCTAAACGTTGCTCAGGATCGACTTATTAATCTTGGATAATTTTGGGCTTATCGAGGTAATGATCTTTGTCCTTCTATTGTAATTGGAGATTACATATTGTAGTAGTTTATAATTGAGTATATGATATGTGGAAGGAAAATTGAAAAGAAATAGACTGTTGGTATACAGTGGGGCAGAATTGTACACATCCAGTTAAGCGTGTAATCCCCTTTGAGTTGTTGGCTATTGGTAGCGGGCCTTGATAAAGGTGGATATTTATGTGGATACGAGGGGGGGGGGGGGGAGGGAAGGTGCTGCCCAATTTTCCGTAGAATTAGGAACTGTATACTTAGAATATTCTATGAAGAAGTCTAGACGTTGATAGACGTATTTGATTATTATAGGTGGATATTCTACGCGCGGCATACCCGACTTGGCTTGTGGATTAAGCCGAAGAGGTATGTGATTCTTCCTATTCTCTTGAGCATGATATTTGTGAAATATATAGTGCAGTAGACGCACGTGTGTTAAAGGAGTTTGACTTCCTTTTTTGTGCCCTTAACTTGATTCTAAAGTTAAGTGACTTGATATGAAATGCTAAGGATTTGAATTGTGTTAAAAAGTTGTGAAACCTCATTCGTGAGAAATGGGTACTTGGTCTTTAAAAAGAATAAAATTTTCTTGATTTCGGAAATGAGAGTAGTTGTCCTTGGTTGGTTTAAAACATAAAGTGTTATAATAGCTTTATGGGAAGTTAGTTATAACGACTTTATGAAAATGAAAGAATGGTTTTATTATTGGGTTTAAAACGTAACTTGATATTTTTAAAGGTTATGAGACTTGGTTTTCAAAGTTACGAGATTTGATTTAAAGATTATGAGACTTTGATCTAAGGTCTTGATTTCTAAAAGATAAGAAGGGACTTGAGAATTTGAAGTTGTGAAGCTTAAACTATTTTAAAAGTATATCGTTACTTGACTTTAAAAAGGAGAAGTGTTTTCATTTTAAAAGAAGGCATGGTATTGTCTTGATTTGGTTTTAAAAGAAGGTATGGAAGTTGTTTTGTTTTACTTAAAAGTGATAGTTACTCTATTTTGATACTATGGGTATTAGTATCATGTGACTTTTGTGAAAGAAATTGATCTTTTTAAGGAGTTAAAGTACGTGTACTTTGGAGTTAAAACCCGGATTGTTGGCATAAAATAAAAGTACCTTGTGTGAGTAACTTGCCTATGTTTTGCTTGTGATAGCCTTGTAATGATTTCTGAAGGTGTGGTAAGTTGGTTTGATAAGTAAACATGTTATGATACTACGGGCGTTAGTATCTTGAGACTTTTTGTGTTAAGGGGTTTTTTCTTGTTGTGCTTATGTTGTTTACGATAAGCGTTTGCGCTGTATTATATCACATACCACGACTTGTTATGTTGCGCGGGTTAGCTACCCCGTCGAGAATACCTCATGCGGGTCCATGTGACTATGCGAACTCTGGTAGTCCAAGAATCACTCGGGTGTATTCTGCCGTCGCGAGAATACCTCATGTGGGTCCAAGTGGCCTATGCGGACTACGGTAATCCAGGGAAATGCCGCGGGTTAGCTACCCCCGATGCGAGGAATACCTCATGCGGGTCCACGTGACCTATGCGGACTACGGTAGTCCAAGAGTAGGACTCACACAATGATACTAAGAGCGAATGGCCCAACTCCGATCATTGGCGGTCTAGAAAGACCCCGTTAGCTTTGTTGGTACGGTAGGTTCTGGTAGCTGTCTTTCGTACTTGCCCCGGTCAGTTGATGATGCATGCTGGTTCTGGTAGCTATGCCTTCGTACTTTCCCCGTATGATTTTATGACACAGGTGGGACCTGGTGTTCATGTGTACTCCTTGGTGTTGTTATATCATAGACTGCCGACAGTGAGGAAGGAATTCCACGGGCATGATTGATATTGTGGGCGTGAGACCCATGGTTATATTTGAGTGATGACTTTGAGGGCGTGAGTCCCTGACTTGACATAACTGCTTATACATTCTGTACTGTAGTTTGGTTATCATACATGTCTCCTGTTTTATATAGACTATTATGATTTCATTCTGATATTTTGATTTCACATACTTGGTACTGTTATCGACCTCCTTCGGAAGTGCGTTCATGCCGCAGGTAGGGGTACACCGGTTGTTGATCCTCGCTCATAGGATCACGGTTCTGCGTATTGGGAAGCTCCGTTTCTCCGCAGGCTTATCTTTTGGTATAGATTCCCTATCATTGTAGGTACTTGTTCATTCAGGGGTATGGCGGGGCCCTGTCCCGTCATAGTTGTTATCAAACTCTTAGAGGTCTGTGGTACTGTTGTGAGTTGGGCTTGTAAAGTATGTAACTGTTCAGGTTTTGTTATATATATGCAGAAAGGTGACCGTTTTGGTTAGTCTGTTTTCTTATTTCAAATGGTTTCATGTCTTTAAGTTTTTAATTTCCGCTGATTTTCTCTGATGTTTTATCACTAGGGTGCCCGGGGTAAGACACCAGTCGCGGGCCCGAGGTCGGGTCGTGACAAAAGTGGTATTAGAGCAGTTAGTCCTCGGAAAATGTCTACAGACCGTATCTAGTAGAGTCTTGATTATCAGCGTGTTGTGCACCACACCTATAATCAGGAGGCTGCAGGATATTTAGGATTAGTTTCCATTCTTCTCACTCTGATATCGTGCCTTAGAGCTATGTTATAAGTTGGACTCCCTCTGACGTATTCTTATGTGCCAGTTATGCCTCTGCGCAAGGCAACCACGGCCCAGAAGGGCAAGGCATCAGAGGGAGCTGCGAGTAGAGCACAGAGGGTTACCAGGGCACAGGCCCAGACATCACCTGAGGTGGTGCTTCATTCGGAGAGTTCTGCGACGTCGCCAGCCCCAGCAGAGTTTAGCACAACGGCAACAATTCCAACTGCGGCCATTATATCTGAGCCTCCAGTTCCACGACCTGGAGCAGAGAATATGGGTTACAAAGAGATGGCCCTGTTACTAGCTAGGATTGTGGCAAACAGGGAGGATAGAGTGCACCGATATGTCACGGGTCTAGATGATTATCTAGCAAAGGAGTAGCTCTTCAGTCGGGCATGGACATTTCCCGCATGCAGACTTATGCAGCGTGATCGAGAACGTAAGTCGACGGAATGACGAGATCAGCGAAGAGGCGAACAACGAGGTCCTGGTAACTTTCGAGGCGCCTCGGCCAGATCGGATATGCGCCTCCGCCAAGATGAGTGGTCCTCCGCGATCTTGGGGCGTTCGGAAATTCGAGTTGGTCGAGCTCGGGGCTTCTGGTTCACAGATATACACAGGTTCTAGCCAGCCGGATTCATTTTTCCCCTCAGTGTTCACGATGTGGCAGGCGTCATTCCGGGAAATATCGTCTTTTTACTAGTGTTTGTTTTACCTGCGGCCGTCAGGGCCATGTGATGAGAGGATGTCCTAGTAGAAGGGATACAAGTGGGATGACTCAGCCTACCGGGTCAGTTTCGGGTTCAGTTGTTCAGGGGAGAAGGGGTGTTAGTCAGATGAGGTCACCCCTACCTCGTTGTGGCCGTTGTGGTAGACACCATTATGGGGAGTGTCGTACTACGTCGACAACTTGTTATGCTTGCGGCCAGCAGGGGCATTTTGCGAGAAATTGTCAGACCAAAGGTAGCGCAGATGTTAAGACACATCCTTCGGGATCGGTAGCTGGTTCATCACCTTCTATAGCTATGCGCCCAACAGGGCAGGATTATGATTAGAGCGACAAAGAAAAAGTGAAGCAATAGTTACAGGTATATCCTTAACCCTCTAGAGATTAGTATGCGTGATATGAAGATTTTATGTTAAGTGTTATGTTCGGATAACATTGTGTAAATTGTGATTTAGAGAACATGGTTAGTTGAAAAGGTAAGTTTGGGGACAGGGAAATTGTGAGCCTTAGAAAATTACACGTGGAGACCTTAGATGCGAGGCCGTCTTGAGTAAAAGATTTGTTGCGGGTGATCTTTGTCGAGGTACATAGTATACGTGGGGTATATTTGTGTGATAAGTCCATGAGTGGTGTGAAATTAAAGTGGGTAGTTAAGCTAAGGAGACCACTAGGTTTTCATGACTTGAATAGTGAGATTGTTCCGGACCGGGAATAAGAGTTTAGTATGAAATGGGTCGGGTTGAGGCAAGATCGCGGGTCAACCCGCAGCCCGAAATGAGGTGGGGTCGGTTTGAGGTGGTCCCGCTAGGTGGTAGGGTCACGAAGGTGCTAGGCCCAAGTTTAGGTAACCATCGTACGAGTTCGTGGATGCGTTCGACAGAATCGGATCGTGAAGGCCGGGAATGGCCTTAAAGGAAATTGAGGCTAGTAAGATGACCAATTTTGGAGGTGGTAACTCCAAGGTTTTGGAAACTGAAGCGATGACTGAAGTGTGGTACGTGTACTAGAAAAAGTTAGGGTGTACGAGAAAGGTACGACGAGTAAGTAAAGAAGCGAACATATGTTGAAAGAATGGAAGTGATTATTTGTGTGAAGTAAAGATGCGAAGAAAGAGTCCTTCAGACCATGGGTGAGAGCTTATTGTGATGTTACACCTTAGAGGTGATTCCTCGTTGGCTTGGATTTATGTTTTGCGCGTGTATTATATTATGGCCATGTGTGGCATAATTGGTCTTGTAAGTATAGTAGTGAAGACTATACCGACGCATGTATGTTTGAAGACTTAGAAGGAACATTCGGGACGAATGTTTCTAAGGGGGGAAGAATGTTACACCCCGTAGTTCCAGGGTATGGATGTGAGGACGTATGTACAAGAATACTGTTACACCCCGTAGTTCCAGGATATGGATGTGAGGACGTATGTACGAGAATACGACATAAAGATTGGAAAGGAAGAAAGATTTGATTTTTCGACGAAAAATTTTCCGGATTTTGTGAAGGAAAAAGGTTCGTTAATGGGAATTGGATTCACAGATTTGGTATTCGGACTTTTAGGGATATAATAGAATTATGGAATTTTATTTTCGGAATTGGTCACGTGGGGCCCACGACAGAAATTTACGGTTTTGCGGGGCCCACATTATTTTCTAGATTTTGGACATTATTGATATTTTCGGAAGATGAAATATTTTGGACGAGTAGGAGGGAGACATGTGTCACCCCCATGTGGCCATATTGGCCGTTTTCTCTTGGACAAGTGGCCTTGGCCGAAATGCTTAGCCAAGTGGCAAACCACTTGTCCTAAGCTTTTGTGTAGCATGTGGATGGTGGGACCCAAACACATTTGTCCCCCAATCTCACCACACACTTGCCTTGATCCTAGCCTTTGATTTTCCTATAAATACCCCCCTTGAGCTTGCAAGATTTCATCCACACTTGAGAGTTTCCAAGACTTGAAATACTCCCCCCCCCTCTCATTGTTGTTCTCGGCAATGAGCCAATGTCTTGACCAAAATGTTGTCCAAAAATCCTTAAAGTTTTAAGTGTTCTTCCTTAAGGTGTTAGGAAGATTGCGAACCAAGTGTTGGAAAAGATTTCACATCCCTAGCCTAAATACACCCCCTTGGCCGAAAGTTGGTAGTGTTGGAACCTAAGTGTTCTTCACTTTTTGGAGTTGGATCTTGAAGAGGAGTTGGTTAGGAGCTTTGTTATACCCCGTATTTCCAGAGTATGTACGTGAGGGCGTACGTATAAAAATTTAAGCCTTAAGGTTTGGCAAGGTTCGAAAATTTGGGCACAAGTGCCGAAAAAAATCGTTTTTCGACGAAACATTTTACTAAACTTGCGAAGGGAAAATTCCGGCTATGTCATTTATAATTTTTGCGGATTTTTCCGAGAGACGAAACATTTTGGACCAACGGGAGGGTGACATGTGTCACCCTCACATTGGAAGGAATTGTGGGCGGTAAAGGGGACGAAATGGGGCTTGTAGTTGGTAGGATATTTGTGCAAGTTGGTGTGGTAGATGGATAAGGTACACATGGTTAAATCCTAGCCCTACACTTGCCTAACACTTGGATGGATCTTGGCCATTGGTTGGCCATTGCTTGACCTATAAATACCCCCCTAAGTTGATGAACTTCTTCATCCTAAAATCATTTTCCAAGTCTTGAAATCCCTCTCTCTTTGTGTGTTGAGTTCGTCCAAAGCCCCCTCTTTTGAGAAGCCTTGGCGAGAACACAACCCCTAGCCTAGTTGTTTTCGTATAATACACCCCCCCTCTTGGTAGAAATACTCTCCAAGTATTGTTATAATGCCAAAATACTCTAGCCCTTATACCTTGTAGTATTCCCAAGGTTACCTCTATACGAAAAGCCCAGAAATACTATTATACTTCCCCTCAGTCACAAAAACGAAACCCTAAGGAAAACCTTCATAGTCGGTTGAGGTGTTAAGTAGAAGTTGCGTAGAGCTTCTAAGGGTTGTTTGGAGCGGGTTGGAGCGCACGGAGTAGGAGCTTAATGTCGCTCAGGATCGATATATTTACTTGGATAATTTTGGGCTCATCGAGCATGAACTACTTGGAAGGTGGACAAGGCTAGCCGGGTTATAGCCGTGGAGCGTTTTGCTAATAGTCGATAATCGTCGCGAGGTATGTGATTATTCCTATACGCTTGAGCATGATGTTTTAAAAGTATATATATATATAGTACGGTAGACGTACGTGTGCTAACTGAACGTAGTTTTACGATAATGTCTTTTGACTTAAGCCTGAATAATATATATATATAGTACGGTAGACGTACGTGTGCTAAACTGAACGTAGTTGTACGGCAATGTCTTTTGACTTAATCCTGAATAATAAGAACCTTGAAGTATTTCAAAAGAATTAAAAAACCTTTTTGAAAGAAGAGTAATACTTGGTTTTGAAAACATAAGAGTTATACTAGCTTTATGGGAAGTTAGGTATAACGTCTTAAGAGAGATAAAGAGAATGGTTTACTGATTTTTAGAAGTTAAGAGACTTGATCTTAAAAGATAAGAGACTTGACTTGAATGAATTAATACGAATTTTGTGTGAAACCTCATTCGTGAGTAATGAGTACTTGGTTTTTAAAAGGAGAAATGTTTTACTGATTTCGGAAATCAGAATGAGTATCGACAAACCACTGCAGCGTTAATAAAGGAAAATGTATTGAATAATGAAGTATTATTAAAACCAGTAGAAACCTCCATCTGCATAGAAACTAAGATGAGGCAAAATGATATTACATTTCCTAGATCATGGCTGCTTAATGAGATTGATTATAAACAAGAATAACCTACTCACATATAAGGCATATGTTTTCTCAAATTGTTTAAAAGAGAATCATATTCTTAAGTGATTAAGACTATGAACTATGAAACCTTTCTAAAATAAGAGACTTAAGTACTTGAAATTAGGCAAACTTGAACTTAGGGAAAAGAATGTTGTTACTTGATGTTGAAAAGGAAAGTGTTGGGTTTACCTAAAAATGTGAGTCACCCTATTTGTATACTACGGGTATCGGGTGACCTTTATAAAAGAAATGGATCTTTTTAAAAGAATTTAACGTACGTAATACTTTGGGGTCAGAACCTGGATTTTGGCCTCAAATAAACTTGAGTTGTGTGTAACTTGCCTATGTTTGTGTTGATAGCCTTGTTATGCAAGTACTGTATTTCTATACCACCGCGTCTCTCGATGGAGGGCCGGCTGATTTGTTATGAATGATTCTTTACCGAGTCCCACGGGATGGGCCGGGACACGTATTTCATCTGATTCTTTACCGAGTCCCACGGGATGGGCCGGGACACGTATTCCACATGATTCTTTACCGAGTCCCACGGGATGGGCCGGGACACGTATACCACATGATTCTTTACCGAGTCCCACGGGATGGGCCGGGACACGTATTCCACATGATTCTTTCACAGGAGTCCCCTGGGATGGGCCGGGACACGTAGACCACACGATGTATACCTAGCCTGCCAGCAGTGAGGAAGGAGTTCCACGGGCGTGAGGATGACTTGAGGCGTGAGTCCACGGCATGATTTGCTTTTATGTTGTGAGCGTAGTTTGGTTATCATACATGTCTCTGCTTTATATAGACTATTATGATTTCATTTACTGATATTTCTGATTTCACATACTTGGTACTGTTATCGACCTCCTTGAGCTGCGTTCATGCCGCAGGTAGAAGTACATCGGTTGTAGATCCTCGCTCATAGGATCAAAGTTCAGCGTGTTGGGAAGCCGTTTCTTGGAGGCTTATCTTTTGGTATGTTACCACAGTGCGTAAGTTCTTGTACATTCGGGGTATGGCGGGGCCACTCGCCATAGTTGTCATTTCATTCTTAGAAGTGCATGAAATGCTTGTTGTGGCGGGGTTGTAAGGATTATGCTTATTCAAATGTCGATATATTTATATATGCTGAAAGACAACCGTTTTGGTTGGCCTATTTTATTTTATCTTGATCCATATCTAATTGTATGTTGAAGTTTTTATTTCCGCTGGTTTTTCTCTGATGTTGTATCACTAGGGTGCCCGGGGTAAGGCACCAGTCACGGGCGGGTTGGTCGTGACAAAAGTGGTATCGAGCGATTAATCCTCGGAAAGTGTCTGACGTGTCTAGTAGAGTCTTGATTATCGGTGTGTTGTGCACCACATCTATAATCAGGAGGCTATAGGACATTTATGATTGGTTTCCATTCTTCTCATTCTGAGATCGTGCCTTAGAGCCGTGTGATAAGTTGGACCCCTCTGACGTATTCCTTTCCTTTACCAGTTATGCCTCCGCGCAAGCGGCGAGGCCCGAGAAGGCAAAGCGAGGAGGCGTGAAGTAAACACGGAGATTCTGGGCGAAGGCCCGGTCGTTACACGAGATAGTGCTTCCGGCGAGTTTTGCGGCGCCGCCCGGCCGGCGAGTAGAGCGCGGCGATGCTGCTGAGACTCTGATACATGAGCCTCGGTCCCCACACGGAAGCGAGATGAGATAAGTACAAGAGATGGCGATTCTTGGCGGTCGTGGCGAATATGAGAGAAATTGGATCAGCGATTCCAGTCAGTAGCACCGTAGTTCACCCCGAGCGACGGTTTGAGACTACGGGATTTTACGAGTTGTAGCCCGCCGGTGTTCTATGGATCGAGGCGAGATGACCCTCGGGAGTTTATCCAAAGCTACGGATCATGAGTGATCGAGTCTCGAGGCGAGTCGGTGGTATTGGGTTCGTCGGTGCGTGATCTGCGATCGTGGTTTGATTCGTGGGAGTCGCCCGGGAGAGCATGCACTTCGGCCGTTTGGGACGAGTTCTCAAGGGCTTTTCTTGCACATTTCTTGCCCCCGGATGAGAGGGCTCGGGCCGCAGATTTTTGATGTTGAGGCGGGGCGGGCGGGCGGTTAGAGAGTATAATGTGAGTTCGACTCATTAGCTCGGTATGTTCCGCTGTAATGGCGATATGGAGGGCCAGTACACCGCTACGTCACCGGGCTCGATGATTACTTGGCGAGGCTTATGCGGGTGTAGCTCTTCACCGGGCATGGACATTGCCGCATCTGGCTTCATGCACTAGGATGTGAGGCACGGAGAGGTCAGCGGAATGACCGGGATCGGCGAAGAGGCGAGCAGCGGGGTCCTGGTAACTTTAGGCGGGCGCCTCGGCCGAACTAGTTATGTACCTCCGCCGGTCAGAGTGGTCCTCCACGATCTTGGGGCGTTCGGTATTCGGGGCTGAGTCGAGGGCTCGGGCTTAGTTCCGCGAGATAGCATGGGTTCTAGCGATCGGGTTGAGTTTTCCTCGGTGTGCACAATATGGCGAGCGTCATCGGGAATGTCGTCTTTTATCGGTGCTTGTTTTCTGCGGCCGTCGAGAGCCCATATGGCATCCTAATAGGAAGGATGCGAGCAAAATGACTCGGCCTAGGGTCGATGGCAGTTCATCGCCTTCTGACTATGCGCCTACGAGGCGAGCCTATGATTAGAGTGGGCGGTAGATTCGGTATATCCTTAACCCTACAGAGATTTGTATGCATGATATGATGACCTTATTATTGTGTGCTATGTACGGATAGCGTTATGTTGGTTATGAGTTAGAAAGCATGGTTAGTTGAAAGGATATGTATGGGGGCATGGAAAGTGTGAACCTTAGAATATTACAGTTGAGACCTTAGATGTAAGGCCGTCTTGAGTACAAGATTTTGCGGGTGATCTTTGTCAGAATGTATAAGTATACGTGAAGTAATTATGGGAAAATTCCTTGGGTGGTGTAAAATGGAAGTGGTAGCTTTCATGACCTGTATAGGTAAGATTGTTCCGGATCGGGAAACAAGAGCTTGATGCGTTAAGTGGGTCGGGTTGGGGCCATGTTGCGGGCCAACCCGCGGCCTGTTTCGAGGTGGGGTCAGCTCTGGGTGGTCCCGCAAGGTGGTGGGGTCACGAGGGTGCTAGGCCCAAGTTTAGATGACCATCGTATGGGTTCGTGGATGCGTTCGACCAGAATCGGTTCGTGAAGGCCGGGAATGGCCTTAGAGGAAAGTGAAGCTAGTAAGATGACCAAGTTTGGAGGTGGTGACTCCAAAGTTTAGGAAGCTGGCGATGGTGAAGTGTGAATGCGTATACTAGAAGAGTTCAAGTGTTCGAGAAGGGCACGACGAGTAAGGAAGGAAGAGAACGTGTGTTATTTCATGGCCAGGTGTGGCGTTAGCAACTTGTTAGAAGAACTTCATCGTTATCCGTCTTGAGAAGGAACATTCGGGACGAATGTTTCTAATGAGGGGAGAATGTTATACCCCGTATTTCCAGAGTATGTACGTGAGGGCGTACGTATAAAAATTTAAGCCTTAAGGTTTGGCAAGGTTCAAAAATTTGGGCACAAGTGCCGAAAAGAATCGTTTTTCGACGAAACATTTTACTAAACTTGCGAAGGGAAAATTCCGGCTATGTCATTTATAATTTTTGCGGATTTTTCCGAGAGACGAAACATTTTGGACCAACGGGAGGGTGACATGTGTCACCCTCACATTGGAAGGAATTGTGGGCGCTAAAGGGGACGAAATGGGGCTTGTAGTTGGTAGGATATTTGTGCAAGTTGGTGTGGTAGATGGATAAGGTACACATGGTTAAATCCTAGCCCTACACTTGCCTAACACTTGGATGGATCTTGGCCATTGGTTGGCCATTGCTTGACCTATAAATACCCCCCTAAGTTGATGAACTTCTTCATCCTAAAATCATTTTCCAAGTCTTGAAATCCCTCTCTCTTTGTGTGTTGAGTTCGTCCAAAGCCCCCCCCTCTTTTGAGAAGCCTTGGCCGAGAACACAACCCCCCCCTAGCCTAGTTGTTTTCGTATAATACACCCCCCGTCTTGGTAGAAATACTCTCCAAGTATTGTTATAATGCCAAAATACTCTAGCCCTTATACCTTGTAGTATTCCCAAGGTTACCTCTATACGAAAAGCCCAGAAATACTATTATACTTCCCCTCAGTCACAAAAACGAAACCCTAAGGAAAACCTTCATAGTCGGTTGAGGTGTTAAGTAGAAGTTGCGTAGAGCTTCTAAGGGTTGTTTGGAGAGGGTTGGAGCGCACGGAGTAGGAGCTTAATGTCGCTCAGGATCGACATATTTACTTGGATAATTTTGGGCTCATCGAGCATGAACTACTTGGAAGGTGGACAAGGCTAGCCGGGTTATAGCCGTGGAGCGTTTTGCTAATAGTCGATAATCGTCGCGAGGTATGTGATTCTTCCTATACGCTTGAGCATGATGTTTTAAAAGTATATATATATATGATGCGGTGAGCGTCGTGTGCTAAGCGAGCGTAGTTTTACGGCAATGTCTTTTGACTTAAGCTGAATAATATATATATATAGTACGGTAGGCGTCGTGTGCTAAAGCGAGCGTAGTTGTACGACAATGTCTTTTGACTTAAGCCTGAATAATAAGAACCTTGAAGTATTTCAAAAGAATTAAGAAACCTTTTTGAAAGAAGAGTAATACTTGGTTTTGAAAACATAAGAGTTATACTAGCTTTGTGGGAAGTTAGGTATAACTTCTTAAGAGAGATAAAGAGAATGGTTTACTGATTTTTAGAAGTTAAGAGACTTGATCTTAAAAGATAAGAGACTTGACTTGAATGAATTAATACGAATTTTGTGTGAAACCTCATTCGTGAGTAATGAGTACTTGGTTTTTAAAAGGAGAAATGTTTCTTGATTTGGAAATCGAGAATGAGTATCGACAAACCACTACAGCGTTAATAAAGGAAAATGTATTGAATAATGAAGTATTATTAAAACCAGTAGAAACCTCCATCTGCATAGAAACTAAGATGAGACAAAATGATATTACATTTCCTAGATCATGGCTGCTTAATGAGATTGATTATAAACAAGAATAACCTACTCACATATAAGGCATATGTTTTCTCAAATTGTTTAAAAGAGAATCATATTCTTAAGTGATTAAGACTATGAACTATGAAACCTTTCTAAAATAAGAGACTTAAGTACTTGAAATTAGGCAAACTTGAACTTAGGGAAAAGAATGTTGTTACTTGATGTTGAAAAGGAAAGTGTTGGGTTTACCTAAAAATGTGAGTCACCCTATTTGTATACTACGGGTATCGGGTGACCTTTATAAAAGAAATGGATCTTTTTAAAAGAATTTAACGTACGTAATACTTTGGGGTCAGAACCTGGATTTTGGCCTCAAATAAACTTGAGTTGTGTGTAACTTGCCTATGTTTGTGTTGATAGCCTTGTTATGCAAGTACTGTATTTCTATACCACCGCGTCTCTCGATGGAGGGCCGGCTGATTTGTTATGAATGATTCTTTACCGAGTCCCACGGGATGGGCCGGGACACGTATTTCATCTGATTCTTTACCGAGTCCCACGGGATGGGCCGGGACACGTATTTCACATGATTCTTTACCGAGTCCCACGGGATGGGCCGGGACACGTATACCACATGATTCTTTACCGAGTCCCACGGGATGGGCCGGGACACGTATTCCACATGATTCTTTACCGAGTCCCATGGGATGGGCCGGGACACGTATTCCACACGATGTATACCTAGACTGCCGGCAGTGAGGAAGGAGTTCCACGGGCATGAGGGATGACTTGAGGGCGTGAGTCCCTGGCTTGACATGACTGCTTTTATGTTGTGAACTGTAGTTTGGTTATCATACATGTCTCCTGCTTTATATAGACTATTATGATTTCATTTCTGATATTTCTGATTTCACATACTTGGTACTGTTATCTTGACCTCCTTGAGTGCGTTCATGCCGCAGTAGAAGTACATCGGTTGTAGATCCTCGCTCATAGGATCAAAGTTCGGCGTGTTAGGAAGCCGTTTCTTGGAGGCTTATCTTTTGGTATGTTACCACAGTGCGTAAGTTCTTGTACATTTAGGGGTATGGCGGGGCCACTGTCCATATAGTTGTCATTTCATTCTTAGAGGTGCATGTAATCTTGTTGTGGCGGGGTTGTAAGGATTATGGCATTCAAATGTCGATATATTTATATATGCTGAAAGGCAACCGTTTTGGTTGGCCTATTTTCTTTTATCTTGATCCATATCTAATTGTATGTTGAAGTTTTTATTTCCGCTGGTTTTTCTCTGATGTTGTATCACTAGGGTGCCCGGGGTAAGGCACCAGTCACGGGCCCGGGTTCGGGTCGTGACAAGCTTCTAAGGGTTACTTGGAGCGGGTTGGAACGTAAGGATTAGGAGCTATACGTGCTCAGGATCGACTTATTAATCTTGGATAATTTTGGGCTTATCGAGGTAATGATCTTTGTCCTTCTATTGTAATTGGAGATTACATATTGTAGTAGTTTATAATTGAGTATATGATATGTGGAAGGAAAATTGAAAAGAAATAGACTGTTGGTATACAGTGGGGCAGAATTGTACACGTCCAGTTAAGCGTGTAATCCCCTTTGAGTTGTTGGCTATTGGTAGCGGGCCTTGATAAATGTGGATATTTATGTGGATATGGGGGGGGGGGGAGGTGCTGCACAATTTTCTGTAGAATTAGGAACCGTATACTTAGAATATTCTATGAAGAAGTCTAGACGTTGATAGACGTATTTGATTATTATAGGTGGATATTCTACGCGCGACATACTCGACTTGGCTTGTGTATTAAGCCGAAGAGGTATGTGATTCTTCCTATTCTCTTGAGCATGATATTTATGAAATATATAGTGCAGTAGACGCACGTGTGTTAAAGGAGTTTGACTTCCTTTTTGTGCCCTTAACTTGATTTTTTTTTCCGGGTAAATGCAAATATTATTACTAAAAATAAAAGCTCAGGAAGCTACAATCAGTCGTTGAGGGTTCTCAATCCTCAACGTAAACAAGAACAAGAAAATAAACTTCAACATGAAAATTAAATGCTATCTATCCGGGACATTCCAAGATAGTATCTTCATTTAAGTAATCGGGGGGTAGTGAAATACTCTTCCGATCTTCGTACTTGGACTTTTTTTCGTTGGATTAGGCTCCTTAATTAGTTGTGACTCCCTAGTATCATTTGCACGCTCAGTAGGTGCAATAGTTGGATTCATGGGGGAAATCAAGACTAGTGCATCATTGGGAATGGTTGCCATAAATGGCTCATGTCCCTCGGCATTAAGTGCTTTATTGGCCGAAACAAGGTCAGACTCCTTAGGCTTCTTGGAAAAGAATGATCCTTCAAATTCCACATTAGTTGCTATTCCAAGACTCATTTGAAATGTAGCCCCTTCGGTTCCCGTAGCCATCAAGTTACCATACCTCTTTGGACGAGATGCCCCTATGGTTTCCGCAACTTTTGACTTCATTAGAATAGTAGACCCATCGGTACCCACCCTTATCAAGTTTTGAAGCCCTATTGAATGAGATGTTTCCTTGGTACTCTCAGCAATTAAATTCCCCAAGTTACCAAGTCTCGTTTGAAGAGTAGGCTGTTCAAATTCCGCACTGTTTGTACAACCAAGAGCCATGGGAATTGAACCGACTTCGGACCCAACAATCTTGAACCGATGACCCTTGGGCTCCAGCCTTGACACGTGACCACTATAAAGACCAATCAGCAGCCCATGACCACCCTTCTGACCCTCCTTCGACCCGGAACCACCCTCAAGAACCGCCATCGACCCGTGCCCACCCATGCTACCCGTCAACCCCTCAAGAATGGGTGACGTTTCGGAAACCGCAACACTTGAATTCCCAACAAACTCAACTCCGAAAGTTGCACTTAATGAATGAGGCGTGCCATTGATAACCGAAGCAATTGAATGAGGCGTGCCATTGACATCCGCACCCATTGAATGCATCAAATTCCTAGACCTCTTTTGGATAGGAAACCCCTCGGCTTCCAAAACCTTAGCATTTCCAAGGCCAATTGGAAAAGAAACAATGTCGAACTCAACAACCAAAGGCTGGTGACCCATGGACTTCCTCAAAGACCCATGACCACCCTATGAAATGCTAAGGATTTGAATTGTGTTAAAAAGTTGTGAAACCTCATTCGTGAGAAATGAGTACTTGGTCTTTAAAAAGAATAAAATTATCTTGATTTCGGAAATGAGAGTAGTTGTCCTTGGTTGGTTTAAAACATAAAGTGTTATAATAGCTTTATGGGAAGTTAGTTATAACGACTTTAAGAAAACGAAAGAATGGTTTTATTATTGGGTTTAAAACGTAACTTGATATTTTTAAAGGTTATGAGACTTGGTTTTCAAAGTTACGAGATTTGATTTAAAGATTATGAGACTTTGATGTAAGGTCTTGATTTCTAAAAGATAAGAAGAGACTTGAGAATTTGAAGTTGTGAAGCTTAAACTATTTTAAAAGTATATCGTTACTTGACTTTAAAAAGGAGAAGTGTTTTCATTTTAAAAGAAGGCATGGTATTGTCTTGATTTGGTTTTAAAAGAAGGTATGGAAGTTGTTTTGTTTTACTTAAAAGTGATAGTTACTCTATTTTGATACTACGGGTATTAGTATCGTGTGACTTTTGTGAAAGAAATGGATCTTTTTAAGGAGTTAAAGTACGTGTACTTTTGTCACGACCCGAACCCGGGCCCGTGACTGGTGCCTTACCCCGGGCACCCTAGTGATACAACATCAGAGAAAACCAGCGGAAATAAAAACTTAAACATGCAATAGACATGGATAAAGATGAAAGAAAACAGGCCAACCAAAACGGTTGCCTTTCAGCATATATATATACAGAGACATTTGAACAGTTACAATCCTTACAACCACGCCACAACAAAGGCTGCACTTAAGATTTACAACAACTATGATGGGACAGGGCCCCGCTATACCCCTGAATGTACAAGAACCTACAGACTCAGGGTAACATACCAAAAGATAAGCCTCCGAAGGAACGGAGCTTCCCGACACGCTGAAATGTGATCCTAGACGCGGGGATCGACAACCGATGTACTTCTACCTGCGGCATGAACGCAGCCCCCCGAAGGAGGTCAGTACAACAGGTACCAAGTATGTGAAACTGTAAAGTACTATAAATGAAATCATAGCAGTCTATATAAAGCAGGAGACATGTATGATAACCAAACTACAGTACACAACATATAAACAGTCATATCAAGTCAGGGACTCACGCCCTCCAAATCATCACTCGTGCCCGTGGAATTCCTTCATCACTGCCGACAGTCTATGATATAACAACACCAAGGAGTACACCTGAACACCAAGTCCTACCTGATGCCAAAGCCGTACCACGAGACCTCGTTACTATACTGACTCGCGAAGCTGACACGTGGCAAGTGCAATAACCTATACCCGATCCACCTGCGCCACGTAGCTGACGGGGGCAAGTAACGGCTACGCACCCGATCCAACCGTAAGTCACGATACTTCGCCGCGCGACACGTGGTAAGTGCAACAACCTGTACCAGATCCACCTGCGCCACGTAGCTGACGGGGGCAAGTAAACAGGCTACGCACCCAATCACAACCGTAAGTCACGATACTTCGCCATAACCAAAAATGGTCACATGTCCACAGAATCCATCAACGGTGTAGACATGCCCATGTAACAATGCTAATGGAAGCATACCCGTGGAATTTCCCGTCACTGCCGGTACGTCCAAGTAAGTTCTCAACAAGTCAACCGGCCCTCCATCGAGAGACGCGGTAGTATAGAAATACAGTTCTTGCACAACAAAGACTATCTCAATAAGCATAGGCAGGTTACTCAACAACAAGCATAGGCAAGTTACACAAGAACAAGCATAGGCAAGTTATACAACAACAAGCATAGACAAGTTATACACAACTCAAAGTACTTTCATTTTATGTCAAAGTCCGGGTTTTAACCCTAAAGTACTACGTACGTTAAATTCCTTTTAAGAGATCCATTCCTTTTATGAAAAATCACCCGATACCCGTAGTATAAAAATAGAGTGACTTACATCTTTTAAGCAAACCAAAACAACTTCTCTTTTTAAAGCCAAGTTTCCACATTAAAACCAATGATAAAAACCCTTCTTTTGTTTTCATAAAGTCGTTATAACCAACTTCCCATAAAGCTGTTATAACACTTTAAGTTTTAAACCATTTTAAGACAACACAATGCCTTTCTTTTCCCTAAAGTTCCAGTTTGCCTAATTTCAATTACTCAAGTCTCTTTTTAGAAAAGTTTCATAGTTCAATGTCTTAATCTCTTTTTAAAACAATTGAGTAACATGTGCCATGGTAAAGTAGTAGGTTATTCTTGTTCATAAATCTTATTAAGCGACCATGATCTAGGAAATGTAATATCATTTTGTCTCATCTTAGCTTCTATGCAGATGGAGGTTTCTACTGGTTTTAATAATACTTCATTATTCAATACATTTTCCTTTATTAACGCTGCAGTGGTTTGTCGATACACATTCTGATTTCCGAAATCAGTAAAACATTATTCCTTTTAAAAAACCACGTACTCATTACTCACGAATGAGGTTTCACAAAAAAAAACTCATATTAATACATTTAAGTTAAGTCTCTTATCTTATAAGATCAAGTCTCTTAACTTCTAAAATCAGTAACCCATTTTCTTTACCTCTCTTAAGACGTTATACCTAACTCCCCATAAAGCTAGTATAACTCTTTTTAAAACCTTTAAAACCAAGTGTTACTCTTCTTTCAAAAATGGTTTCTTAACTCTTTTGACATACTTCAAGTTTCTTATTATTCAGGCTTAAGTCAAAAGACATTGCCGTACAACTACGTTCAATTAGCATACGTACGTCTACCGTACTATATATTATTCAGGCTTAAGTCAAAAGACATTGCCGTATTATATATATCTTCCTTTAAAAATATCATGCTCAAGAGTATAGGAAGAATCACATACCTCGCGACGATTATCGACTATAAGCAAAACGCTCCACGGCTATAACCCGGCTAGCCTTATCCACCTTCTAAGTAGCACATGCTACTTGCAGAACATTAAACCAATAAAGGTTATCAGTCTACTGTAAATACAGTCCTAAGTAAGTACAGTTTAACTTCTACTTATATTCTTCTGAAGTGATTTCAGTTCAATCCTTTTCTGTAATATCCTTCTATTACAGTTCAATTCTCTTCTATGAATCTTATATTCATTTCTAAACTACTACAGTATGTAATTCCCAATTACAATAGAAGGACAGTAGTATTTACCTCGATGAGCCCATAAATTATCCAAGTATAATGTCGCTCCTGAGCAACGTTTAGCTCCTACTCCGAGTGCTCCAACCCGCTCCAAAAAACCCTTAGAAGTTCTACGCAACTTCTACTAAACACTTCAACCGACTCTGAAGGTTTTCCTTAGGGTTTCGTTTTAGTGACTGAGGGAAGTATAATAGTATTTTCTGGGCTTTTGTATAAGTGTAACCTTGGGAATACTACAAGGTATTTGGGCCAAGGTATTTGGGCATTACAACAATACTTGGAGAGTATTTCTACAGCACAAAGGGGGGTATTATACGAAACCAACTAGGCTAGTGGGGGTACTCTACCACCACTAGAGGGGGCACCCTCGGCCAAGGCTTCACAAGGGGGGGAGGGGGAAGGCTTCTTGGACGAGAACACTTAGAAGAGGGGGAGGAAGAGAGCTTTCAAGACTTAGGAAGATTTTTGGATGAAGAAGTTCATCACTTAGGGGGGGGGGGGTATTTATAGGTCAAGAAATGGCCAACCAATGGCCAAGATTCATCCAAGTGTTAGGCAAGTGTAGGGCTAGGATTTAGCCAAGTGCACCTTATCCATCTACCACACCAACTTGCACAAAATATCCTACCTAACCCATGCCACCTATTTTCGTCCAATTGCCGCCCACTTCCTTCCAATGTGAGGGTGACACTTGTCACCCTCCCGTTGGTCCAACATGTTACGTCTCTCGGAAAAATCCGCAAAAATTAGAAATGACATAGCCGGAATTTTCCCTTCGCAAGTTTAGTAAAACGTTTCGTCGAAAAACGACTCCTATCGGCACTTGTGCCCAAATTTCGAACCTAGCCTAACTTTAAGGCTCAACTTTTCTACGTACGTCCTCACGTACATACTCCGGAAATACGGGGTATAACAACTTTGGGGTTAAAACCCGGATTGTTGGCATAAAATAAAAGTACCTTGTGCGAGTAACTTGCCTATGTTTTTCTTGTGATAGCCTTGTAATGATTTCTGAAGGTGTGGTAAGTTGGTTTGATAAGTAAACATGTTATGATACTACGGGCGTTAGTATCTTGAGACTTTTTGTGTTAAGGGGTTTTTTCTTGTTGTGCTTATGTTGTTTACGATAAGCCGGTTGCGCTTGTATTATATCACATACCCCCCTGACTTGTTATGTTGCCGCGGGTTAGCTACCCCCGATGCGAGGAATACCTCATGCGGGTCCATGTGACCTATGCGGGCTACGGTAGTCCAGGAATCACTCCGGGTGTGTTACGCCGATGCGAGGAATACCTCATGCAGGTCCAAGTGGCCTATGCAGACTACGGTAGTCCAGGGAAATGCCGCGAGTTAGCTACCCCTGATGCGAGGAATACCTCATACGGGTCCACGTGACCTATGCGGACCACGGTAGTCCAAGAGTAGGACTCACACAATGATACTAAGGGCGAATGGCCCAACTCCGATCATTGGCGGTCTAGAAAGACCCCGTTAGCTTTGTTGGTACGGTAGGTTCTGGTAGCTGGCTTTCGTACTTGCCCCGGTCAGTTGATGATGTAGGCTGATTCTGGTAGCTATGCCTTCGTACTTGCCCCGTACGGTTTTATGACACAGGTGGGACCTGGTGTTCATGTGTACTCCTTGGTGTTGTTATATCATAGACTGCCGGCAGTGTGGAAGGAATTCCACGGGCATGATTGATATTGTGGGCGTGAGACCCATGATTATATTTGAGTGATGACTTTGAGGGCGTGAGTCCCTGACTTGATATGACTGCTTATACATTGTGTACTGTAGTTTGGTTATCATACATGTCTCCTGTTTTATATAGACTATAATGATTTCATTACAGTATTTTCAGTTTCACATACTTGGTACCTATTATACAGACCTCCTTCGGGGGGCTGCGTTCATGCCGCAGGTAGGGGTATACCGGTTGTTGATCCTCACTCATAGGATCACGGTTCTGCGTATTGGGAAGCTCCGTTTCTCCGGAGGCTTATCTTTCGGTATAAATTCCCTGTCATTGTAGGTACTTGTACATTCAGGGGTATGGCGGGGCCCTGTCCTGTCATAGTTGTTATCAAACTCTTAGAGGTTTGTGGTACTGTTGTGAGTTGGGCTTGTAAAGGATGTAACTATTCAGGTTTTGTTATATATATGCAGAAAGGTGACCGTTTTTGTTAGTCTGTTTTCTTATTTCATATGGTTTCATGTCTTTAAGTTTTTAATTTCCGCTGATTTTCTCTGATGTTTTATCACTAGGGTGCCCGGGGTAAGACACCAATCGCGGGCCCGAGGTCGGGTCGTGACAAAAGTGGTATCAGAGCGTTAGTCCTCGGAAAGTGTCTACAAACCGTATCTAGTAGAGTCTTGATTATCGGCGTGTTGTGCACCACACCTATAATCAGGAGGCTGCAAGATATTTAGGATTGGTTTCCATTCTTCTCACTCTGAGATCGTGCCTTAGAGCTGTGTTATAAGTTGGACTCCCTCTGACGTATTCTTATGTGCGATTATGCCTGCGAAGGCAACGAGGGCCCGAGGCAAGGCGGCAGAGGAGGCGCGAGCAGAGCACGAGGTTACGAGGCACGAGCCCGTCATCACCTGAGGTGGTGCTTCATTCGGGGAGTTCTGCGACGTCGCCAGCCCCAGCAGAGTTTAGCACAGCGGCATCAGTTCCTACTGTGGCCATGATATTTGAGCCTCCAGTTCCACGACCTGGAGCAGAGAATATGGGTTACAAAGAGATGTCCCTGTTACTAGCTAGGATTGTGGCAAATAGGGTGGATAGAGTGCACCGATATGTCACAGGTCTAGATGATTATCTAGCAAATAGTTGTACAAGAGTAGCTCTTCAGTCGGGCATGGACATTTCCCGCATGCAGGCTTATGCGCAGCAGACTGAGGAGTAGAGGTCGACGGAATGACCAAGATCAGCAGAAGAGGGCCAGAACAACAGGGTCCTTTGGTAACTTTCGAGGCGAACCGCCTCAGCAGCAGACTGGATATGCGCCTCCGCCAGTACAGAGTGGTCCTCCACAGGCTTCAGGACGTTCGGGGTATTCAGGAGTTGGTCAGAGCTCCAGGGCTTCTGGTTCACAGATATACATAGGTTCTAGCCAGCCGGATTCATTTTTCCCTCAGTGTTCACGATGTGGCAGGCGTCATTCCGGGAAATGTCATCTTTTTACTAGTGCTTGTTTTACCTGCGGCCGTCAGGGCCATGTGATGAGAGGATGTCCTAGTAGGAGGGATACAGGTGGGATGACTCAGCCTACCGGGTCAGTTGCGGGTTCAGTTGTTCAGGGGAGAAGGGGTGTTAGTTAGATTAGGTAACCCCTACCTCGTTGTGGCCGTTGTGGTAGACACCATTATGGGGAGTGTCGTACTACGTCGACAACTTGTTATGCTTGCGGCCAGCAGGGCTATTTTACGAGAAATTGTCTGACCAAAAGTAGCGCAGATGTTAAGACACATCCTTCGGGATCGGTAGCTGGTTCATCACCTTCTATAGTTATGCGCCCAGCAGGGCAGGATTATGATTAGAGCGACAAAGGAAAAGTGAAGCAATAGTTACAGGTATATCCTTAACCCTCTAGAGATTAGTATGCGTGATATGATGATTTTATGTTAAGTGTTATGTTCGGATAGCATTGTGTAAATTGTGATTTAGAGAACATGGTTAGTTGAAAAGGTAAGTTTGGGGACAGGGATATTGTGAGCCTTAGAAAATTACACGTGGAGACCTTAGATGCGAGGCCGTCTTGAGTAAAAGATTTGTTGCGGGTGATCTTTGTCGAGGTACATAGTATACGTGGGGTATATTTGTGTGATAAGTCCATGAGTGGTGTGAAATGAAAGTGGGTAGTTAAGCTAAGGAGACCACTAGGTTTTCATGACTTGAATAGTGAGATTGTTCCGGACCGAGAACAAGAGTTTAGTACGAAATGGGTCGGGTTGAGGCAAGATCGCGGGTCAACCCGCAGCCTGGAATGAGGTGGGGTCGGTTTGAGGTGGTCCCGCTAGGTGGTAGGGTCACGAGGGTGCTAGGCCCAAGTTTAGGTAACCATCGTACGAGTTCGCGGATGCGTTCGACCAGAATTGGATCGTGAAGGCCGGGAATGGCCTTAAAGGAAATTGAGGCTAGTAAGATGACCAAGTTTGGAGGTGGTAACTCCAAAGTTCTGGAAACTGAAGCGATGACTGAAGTGTGGTACGTGTACTAGAAAAAGTTAGGGTGTACGAGAAAGGTACAACGAGTAAGTAAAGAAGCGAACATATGTTGAAAGAATGGAAGTGATTATTTGTGTGAAGTAAAGATGCGAAGAAAGAGTCCTTCAGACCATGGGTGAGAGCTTATTGTGATGTTACACCTTAGAGGTGATTCCTCGTTGGCTTAAATTTAAGTTTTGCGCGTGTATTATATTATGGCCATGTGTGGCATAATTGGTCTTGTAAGTATAGTAGTGAAGACTATACCGGCGCATGTATGTTTGAAGACTTAGAAGGAACATTCGGGACGAATGTTTCTAAGGGGGGAAGAATGTTACACCACGTAGTTCCAGGGTATGGATGTGAGGACGTATGTACGAGAATACTGTTACACCCCGTAGTTCCAGGGTATGGATGTGAGGACGTATGTACGAGAATACGACATAAAGATTGGAAAGGAAGAAAGATTTGATTTTCCGACGGAAAATTTTCCGGATTTTGTGAAGGAAAAAGGTTCGTTAATGAGAATTGGATTCCCAGATTTGGTATTCGGACTTTTAGGGATATAATAGAATTATGGAATTTTATTTCCGGAATTGGTCACGTAGGTCCCACGGCAGAAATTTACGGTTTTGCGGGGCCCACATTATTTTCGAGATTTTGGACATTATGGATATTTTCGGAAGATGAAATATTTTGAACTAGTAGGAGGGCGACATGTGTCACCCCCATGTGGCCATGTTGGCCGTATTCTCTTGGACAAGTGGCCTTGGCCGAAATGCTTAGCCAAGTGGCAAGCCACTTGTCCCAAGCTTTTGTGTACCATATGGATGGTGGGACCCCCACACACTTGTCCCCAAATCTCACCACACACTTGCCTTGATCCTAGCCTTTGATTTCCCTATAAATACCCCCCCTTGAGCTTGCAAGATTTCATCCACACTTGAGAGTTTCCAAGACTTAAAATACTCCCTCCTCTCTCCTTGTTGTTCTCGGCAATGAGCCAATGTCTTGACCAAAATGTTGTCCAAAAATCCTTAAACTTTTAAGTGTTCTTCCTTAAGGTGTTAGGAAGATTGTGAACCAAGTGTTGGAAAAGATTTCACACCCCTAGCCTAAATACACCCCTTGGCCGAAAGTTGGTAGTGTTGGATCCTAAGTGTTCTTCACTTTTTGGAGTTGGATCTTGAATAGGAGTTGGTTAGGAGCTTATAAGGGTTACTTGGAGCGGGTTGGAACGTAAGGATTAGGAGCTAAACGTTGCTCAGGATCGACTCATTAATCTTGGATAATTTTGGGCTTATCGAGGTAATGATCTTTGTCCTTCTATTGTAATTGGAGATTACATATTATAGTAGTTTATAATTGAGTATATGATATGTGGAAGGAAAATTGAAAAGAAATAGACTGTTGGTATACAGTGGGGCAGAATTGTACACGTCCAGTTAAGCATGTAATCCCCTTTGAGTTGTTGGCTATTGGTAGCGGGCCTTGATAAAGGTGGATATTTATGTGGATACGTGGGAGGTGCCCAATTTTCCGTAGAATTAGGAACTGTATACTTAGAATATTCTATGAAGAAGTCTAGACGTTGATAGACGTATTTGATTATTATAGGTGGATATTCTACGCGCGGCATAATCGACTTGGCTTGTGGATTAAGCCGAAGAGGTATGTGATTCTTCCTATTCTCTTGAGCATGATATTTGTGAAATATATAGTGCAGTAGACGCACGTGTGTTAAAGGAGTTTGACTTCCTTTTTGTGCCCTTAACTTGATTATAAAGTTAAGTGACTTGATATGAAATGCTAAGGATTTGAATTGTGTTAAAAAGTTGTGAAACCTCATTCGTGAGAAATGGGTACTTGGTCTTTAAAAAGAATAAAATTATCTTGATTTCGGAAATGAGAGTAGTTGTCCTTGGTTGGTTTAAAACATAAAGTGTTATAATAGCTTTACGGGAAGTTAGTTATAACGACTTTATGAAAACGAAAGAATGGTTTTATTATTGGGTTTAAAACGTAACTTGATATTTTTAAAGGTTATGAGACTTGGTTTTCAAAGTTACGAGATTTGATTTAAAGATTATGAGACTTTGATGTAAGGTCTTGATTTCTAAAAGATAAGAAGAGACTTGAGAATTTGAAGTTGTGAAGCTTAAACTATTTTAAAAGTATATCGTTACTTGACTTTAAAAAGGAGAAGTGTTTTCATTTTAAAAGAAGGCATGGTATTGTCTTGATTTGTTTTTAAAAGAAGGTATGGAAGTAGTTTTGTTTTACTTAAAAGTGATAGTTACTCTATTTTGATACTACGGGTATTAGTATCGTGTGACTTTTGTGAAAGAAATAGATCTTTTTAAGGAGTTAAAGTACGTGTACTTTGGGGTTAAAACCCGGATTGTTGGCATAAAATAAAAGTACATTGTGTGAGTAACTTGCCTATGTTTTGCTTGTGATAGCCTTGTAATGATTTCTGACGGTGTGGTAAGTTGGTTTGATAAGTAAACATGTTATGATACTACGGGCGTTAGTATCTTGAGACTTTTTGTGTTAAGGGTTTTTTTCTTTTTGTGCTTATGTTGTTTACGATAAGCCGGTTGCGCTTGTATTATATCACATACCCCCCTGACTTGTTATGTTGTCGCGGGTTAGCTACCCCCGATGTGAGGAATACCTCATGCGGGTCCATGTGACCTATGCGGGCTACGGTAGTCCAGGAATCACTCCGGGTGTGTTACGTCGATACGAGGAATACCTCATGCGGGTCCAAGTGGCCTTGCGGACTACGGTAGTCCAGGGAAATGTCACGGGTTAGCTACCCCCGATGCGAGAAATACCTCATGCGGGTCCACGTGACCTATGCGGACTACGGTAGTCCAAGAGTAGGACTCACACAATGATACTAAGGGCGAATGGCCCAACTCCGATCATTGGCGGTCTAGAAAGACCCCGTTAGCTTTGTTGGTATGGTAGGTTCTGGTAGCTGGCTTTCGTACTTGCCCCGGTTAGTTGATGATGCAGGCTGGTTCTGGTAGCTATGCCTTCGTACTTGCCCCGTACGGTTTTATGACACATGTGGGACCTGTTGTTCATGTGTACTCCTTGGTGTTGTTATATCATAGACTGCCGGCAATGAGGAAGGAATTCCACGGGTATGATTGATATTGTGGGCGTGAGACCCATGGTTATATTTGAGTGATGACTTTGAGGGCGTGAGTCCCTGACTTGACTTGACTGCTTATACATTGTGTACTGTAGTTTGGTTATCATACATGTCTCCTATTTTATATAGACTATTATGATTTCATTCTGATATTTTCGATTTCACATACTGCAATTGTTATGCATCGACCTCCTTCGGGGGGCTGCGTTCATACCGCAGGTAGGGGTACACCAGTTGTTGATCCTCGCTCATAGGATCACGGTTCTGCGTATTGGGAAGGTCCGTTTCTCCGGAGGCTTATCTTTTGGTATAGATTCCCTGTCATTGTAGGTACTTGTACATTCAGGGGTATGGCGGGGCCCTATCCCGTCATAGTTGTTATCAAACTCTTAGAGGTTTGTGGTACTGTTGTGAGTTGAGCTTGTAAAGGATGTAATTGTTCAGGTTTTGTTATATATATGCAGAAAGCTGACCGTTTTGGTTAGCCTGTTTTCTTATTTCATATGGTTTCATGTCTTTAAGTTTTTAATTTCCGCTGATTTTCTCTGATATTTTATCACTAGGGTGCCCGGGGTAAGGCACCAGTCGCGGGCCCGAGGTCGGGTCGTGACAGAGACAGAATGGGAGGACTATCAGAGAGTACAGCCTGGAGTTTGACTCATTGGCCAGGTATGCGCTCACCGTCGTGGCTGACATGACAGACATAGTTCACCGCTATGTGATGGGGCTAGACCGTCATATGATTACTGCATGCTTGGGGGTGACCCTCCAGCCTGGTATGGATATTGCCAGGATGCAGGCTTATGCGCAGGGGATAGAGGACAGAGAGATAGAGAGATCAGCTAGACTCAGGCCAGCCTAAGAGGGCCAGGACAGCAGGGTCTCAGGGTGATTTTCGAGGCGGACAGCCTCAGCAGGCCAGGTCCATATTTCAGCCAGCACAGAGTGCTCCTTCTCGGTTTTCTGGCAGAAGGTTTGATCGTTCGGGTCATTCAGGGGCAGGACAGGGCTCCAGGGCTTCGGGTTCCCAGAGGAACCGGGGTTCCAGTCAGATGAGGCCACCTATATCTCAGTGTGGTCGATGTGGTGATTGCCATCGTGGGGGGTGTCGTGTTCCTCCAGGAGCTTGTTACTCTTGTGGCCAGCAGGGCCATTTGAAGAGAGATTGTCCGACCAGAGGCAGCATGGGTGGTATGGTTCAACTGACAGGATCAGTTGCTGGGTCTTCCTCTTCTTCTGTGGTTATGCGCCCCGGAGGGCAGGGTGTTCACGGACCGGCAGGCCGCGGCAGAGGTCGTGGTGGAGGTCCCAGTTCTAGTGGTCCACAGAACCACATATATTCCTTAGCCAGCCGCCAGGATCAGGAGGCTTCCCCGGACGTCGTCATAGGTACATTATTGATTTCATGCTGTGACGTTTATGCTTTGATAGATCCAGGTTCTACCTTGTCCTATGTGTCCCCTCTTATTGTTGGTAGAATCGGGATAGAGCCGGTGTCGATAGAGCCTTTTGAGGTAGCTACACCAGTGGGTGATTCGGTGTTAGCTGAGCGGGTGTACAAAGGTTGTCCGGTGTTTATTTACAATCGTTAGACCCTAGCAGACTTGATAGAGTTGGAGATGACAGATTTTGACGTCATTATGGGTATGGACTGGTTGGCTTCTTGTTATGCCAACGTTGACTGTAGAGACAGGTTGGTCCGATTCCAGTTTCCTGGGAAGCCAGTTATTGAGTGGAAGGGCAATACAGCGTCGCCGAGGGGTAGGTTTATTTCTTACCTCAAGGCTAGGAAGATGGTGCAGAAGGGGTACATCTATCATCTGGTTCGGGTATTCGATACGCAGGTGAGGTTCCACTCTTGATCGATTCGATGGTTAGAGAGTTTCGGATGTATTTCGGATGATCTCGGGTATCCTGCGAGAGGGAGATTGAGTTTTGTATTGATATGTTGCCAGACACTCGGCCTATATCTATTCCACCGTACAGGATGACACCTGCTGAGTTGAGGGAGTTGAAGGACCAGCTGAAAGATTTGCTGGAAAAAGGCTTTATCAGGCCTAGTGTTTCTCCCTGGGGAGCGCCGGTTTTGTTTGTAAAGAAGAAGGATGGGACGCTACAGATGTGTGTTGATTACAGGCAGCTAAATAAGGTAACCATCAAAACAGATACCCCCTCCCCAGGATTGATGATTTGTTTGACCAGTTGCAGGGTGCGAGGTGTTTCTTCAAGATAGACCTGCGGTCTGGTTATCATCAGGTGTGAGTTCGAGAGGCAGATATCCCAAAGACTGCATTCAGGACCCGGTATGGGCACTATGAGTTCAGGGTGATGTCTTTCGGTTTGACCAACGCTCCAGCGGTATTTATGGATTTCATGAACCGGGTGTTCAAGCCATTTTTGGATACGTTTGTTATAGTATTCATTGATGACATTCTGGTTTATTCGCGTACAGAGCAGGAGCATGCAGATCACGAGGCGGTACTTGGGTCCTCCCGAGCCAGCTTGTTCGCCAAGTTCTCCAAGTGTGAGTTTTGGTTGGCCTCTGGCATTCTTGGGGCACATTATCAATGATGGTGTTGAGTTGATACAACAAAGATTGAGGCGGTCAAGTCTTGGCCGAGACCTACTACTCGACGAGGTGCGCAGCTTAGAATTTGGCGAGTTATTATCGTAGGTTTGTGGAGCGCTTTGCTTCGATATCGACCGCGTTGACTAGGTGACTCGTAGCAAATGGTTACAGTGGACATAAGCTTGTGAGAAGGGCTTCCAGTTACTGAAGGAAAAGTTGACGGCTTCAGTTCTTACTCTTCCTGAGGGGTTAGAGGGATACGTGATTTATTGTGATGCCTCAGGTATTGGGCTAGGGTGCGTATTGATGCAGCACGGCAAGGTAATAGCCTATGCTTCCCGGCAGCTACGGAAGCATGAGAGGAATTACCCTACTCACGACTTAGAGTTGGCCGCAGTTATTCATGCCTTGAAGATTTGGAGACATTAATTATATGGGGTTCATGTGGATATTTATACAGACCACAAGAGCCTCCAGTACATCTTCAGGCAGAGGGAGCTGAACTTGCGGCAGAGGCGGTGGTTAGAGTTGTTGAAGGATTATGATGTTGATATTCTATACCAACCGGGGAAAGCCAACGTGGTTGCAGATGCTTTAAGTCGTAGATCGATGGGGAGTCTGTCAGAGGTGCAACCAGAGAGACAGGACATGGTCCGTTAGATCCATCAGTTAGCGAGCCTTGGGGTTCGATTGATCGATACCGATGATAGTGGGGTACGGGTTCGTGAGATTGCCGAGTTTTCCATCGTTGATGAGGTGAGGAGGCGACAGTATGAGGACCCAGTTATGATACGGTATCGAGATACGGCTCTTCGAGGGGAGAAAAGTCTTTTTGAGGTAGCGTCGGATGGGGTGCTAAGGTTTGAGGGCAGATTATGTGTTCCCGATGTTGCAGGACTTCGTCAGCAGATTCTGGGGGAGGCACACAACACCCGTTATTCTGTTCATCCGGGGTAGACTAAGATGTACCATGACCTCAGATGTATGTACTGGTGGGATGACCTGAAGAGGGACGTGGCAGGTTTTGTTGCACAGTGTCCTAATTATCAGCAGGTCAAAGTTGAGCACCAGAAGCCCGGTGGGCTATTGCAGGCTATTGATATTCCGACATGGAAGTGGGAGGTGATCAACATGGACTTTGTTACAGGGTTACCTCATACTCAGAGGAAGTATGATTCCATCTGGGTTATTGTTGACAGGCTGACGAAATCAGCCCACTTTCTTCCAGTCAGGACTACGTATTCGGCTGAGGATTATGCCAGATTATATATCAGGGAGATTGTGAGACTGCACGGAGTCCATATATCGATTATATCAGACAGAGGAGCCCAGTTTACGGCTAACTTCTGGAGGTCTTTCCAGAAGGGACTAGGGACACAAGTGAGTCTCAGTACCGCATTTCATCCTCAGACTGACGGGCAGGCAGAGCATACTATCCAGACACTTGAGGATATGCTGCGAGCCTGTGTGATTGATTTCAGGGGTAGCTGGGAGGATCATTTGCCTCATGTGGAGTTTGCTTATAACAATAGCTACCATTCTAGTATACAGATGGCGCCATATGAGGCTTTGTATGGGCGGAAATGTAGGTCGCCGATTGGTTGGTTCGACGTGGGCGAGGTGCAGTTAGTTGGCCCAGGCTTGATTCAGTAGGTCGTGAATAAGGTGAAGCTTATCCAGGAGAGACTGTTAGTAGCTCAAAGTCGGCAGAAGTCTTATGCGGATAATCGGCGTCGACATTTGGAGTTTCAGGTAGACGATTGGGTCTTCTTGAAGGTATCGCCCATGAAGGGTGTGATGAGATTCAGAAAGAAGGGGAAACTTAGCCCAAGGTACATTGGGCCCTACCAGATCATCCGTAGAGTAGGCAAGGTTGCCTATGAGTTGGATCTGCCATCAGAGTTAGAGATGGTACATCCGGTCTTCCATGTTTCTATGTTGCGGAAGTGTATCGGAGATCCATCGAGAGTTTTCCCAGCCAGCAAGGTCCAGGTGACAGAGGGGTTATCGTATGAGTAAAGTCCCATAGCGATACTCGATCGCCAGGTCAGGCGACTGCGGACCAAGGATGTGGCTTCCGTTAAAGTCTTGTGGCGGAATGATAACAGGGAGGAGATGACTTGGGAAGCGGAGGAGGACATGTTGAGAAAGTATCCTCACTTATTCCCTACACCTTCAGGTAATTCATTTCCCTTACTTGTCATGTTTTAATTGAGGTATTTTGCTTAAGTACTATTATGTGGCCATGTGTGGTATTATTAGTATGTAGGGGTTGTAAAAAGAGAATATGTTGCTATCTATAAGTTTGACTCTGAAAGAACATTCGGGGACGAATGTTTCTAAGGGGGGAATAATGTTACACCCCGTAATTACAAGACATGTTTATAAGAACGTACGTAAAAATCCAAATGTTAAGATTTGCGACTAGTAAAAATTTATCGGAATTATGGAATTGTCGGAAAACGAAATATTGTGACGAATGGGAGGGCGACACGTGTTACCCCCTTAAATTGGTCTTGGACGAAAATGGCATGGGTAAAAGGGTCATTTGACCATAAGTTAGATGACAAAGTCTTGCTAAGTCTTGAAGCTTGATATTGTTGACTTGTCAAAGGGCCACATGGGCTTGATCCAAGTGAATTTCATCCAAGCCACACATTTGTGCAAATCTTAACCCTCCATGTTACTATATATTAGTACTAGTAGCAAGACAACTTCTACACTTAGCCAAATTTTTAAGAAAATTTGAAGAACTCTCATTGAGGCTCTCGGGTTCACCCTAGTTCCAACAAGATTTTTTTTTGTTGTCCAATAACATCCATACTTTATACTAAGGGTCCTAAGTGTATTGTAAGGGTATCTCAATAGAAAAATCCCGGAAAAGTATAGTTTTCGTATTAGTCGCAAGGTGAAAACCTAGTTGCTTTCATAGGTTTGGAATGAAAGATTAAAGGAAAGTTGTTTGTGATTTATAAGGGTCTCAAGTGGTGGATTGAAGTGTCAAGGAGAGGCTCTAAGTTGCTAGGGAGCGACTTCGGATCTTGAAGTTGGATTAAGCCTCGTTGAGGTAACAATCTTATTCTCTTAAAGTGTTATAAGATTTCATATTATTGTAGCCTTATATTTTAACTAGCATGAAGTATATTGTGTTGAAGATTTATAAGTGTTATGGATAGTTGAAGCCTAGAATCCGAAATGACATTCTAGCTATTTGAAGTTGGAATACAATTTTGGTCGTTAATTAGAATCGTCGCATGTTACTCACTTGAAGATTGTAGTAGTTATAATCGATTGCGGCTTGATATCATGTTATACTAAACAACTTGGATTGAAAAGGAATTGGATAAGAATTTGTGTTGATTATAACTCAAGTTGCCGAATTGACCTTGTAGTTTGTACTAGTTTGATATCAATTGTGGGGCGGAATTTTACACGTCTAGTAGGCGTGTAATCCCATATTGTTAACTACATTGTTGAGCCTTAAATGTGGCGTGTTTGGTTATTGAATTCGGGCCTTGAAAAAGGTGGAAAAGTATGTAGAAACAAAGGAAGTGTTGTCCGATTTTCCGTAAAATTTAGTGACTTTGCACTTATAATATTCTACGTTTGAAGTAAGAAGTTAATAGACGTATTATGGTCATTATAGGTTGACATACTACGTGCGGTATATTGGACTTAGCAAGTGGATTGACCCGAAGAGGTATGTGGAACTTTCCTATCTCTTGAGCATGAATAGTTGTACCTATATAGTACGGTAGACGTACAAGACTTTGATATCCTTTACTTGTTTTAAGAATGTCCAAGTCGGTTGAGTTAGGGGATTAACTCACTTGTGTAAAAGTAGTAAGGATGTCTTAGTTTTCAAAGTTAAGGGACTTGAAGTGTTTTAAGTATATGATACTTGTTTCGTTTTAAAAGTATAAGTCTCTTGGATATAAGTAAGAATGTAATTGCCTAAGGAATAAAGTTAATATAACGACTTTATGGGAAGTTGGTTATAATAGCTTTATGGAAAGTTAAAAAGAGTGGTTTACTCTAAGTAATGTAAGTATGATAAATGACTTGAAATAATGAAAGGCAAATTGTTTTGAAGGCATCAATTGCTTAAGGTTTTAAAAGAAAGAAGTCACTTGATTTAGAAGCCTATAAACGTATTTTTTAAAAAGGTATTGTGACTTGTCTTGAAAAGTAGATAGGACTTGATACTATGGTTATTAGTATCTTGGGAGTTTTATATGAAAAAGAGTCATTTTAAAAGGGTAGAAGTACGTAGTACTTTGGGTTAAATTCTCGGATTTTTAAAATGACATGTTAGTGCCTTAAGTAAACTAAAATGAGAGGGTATATTAATAATGTTAATAAGAAGTTAGGGGATTTCTTAACTTGCTTATGTTATGATAAGCTGGTAGCGCTTATGTTATGTATGATAGCCGGTCGTGCTAGTTCATGTTATTTTAACGGGGGAAAGCCCCGGGTTACGACAAATTTCATGGATTTGCTACCCATGATGCGAGTGCGGCGTTTGTACTCATTGAGGGCCCACCGGGCCCAAGCGGGTGAAATAGTCCTGTGCGGGTGAAATAGTCCCATGCGGAGCGCATCTCTCCATTGCGGGTCCGTAGGACCTATGCGGGTGAAATAGTCCCAAGAGTAGGATTGCTTAATGATACTACGGGCGGATGACCCTACTTTTATCATGAGCCTCCTATTTTTATGCAGTAAAGTTTATACTTGTTACTCTCATTGTTAGTAAGGCACGATTGCATCAGAACCGATTATTATACATGTCTCGGCTTTATTTTAGACTTATGATGTATTTACTGATTTTCCGATTCTACATACTTGGTACATATTGTGTCGACCCCCTTTCTCTGGGCTGCGTTACGCCGCAGTAGGGTAAGCAGGTGGTGGATCCTCATTCTTAGGATCACTGATCAGGTGTCAGAAGCTCCATTTCTCCGGAGGCTTGTCTTTTTGGTACGGTTTTCCCTGATGTTGTGGATATTATGTACATTCAAGGGTATGACGGGGCCCTGTCCCGCCACAGTTGTTATTCCTAGAGGTCTGTAGTCACATTTGTGGTTTGGGCTGTAAGAACAGAGTTGTACTGTTTTACTTTTGGTTATGTATATTTTATGGAAGGCGGCCTTATCGGCTAGCCTGTGATGTTTATTGTCTAAACATGTTTACGTGTTGTGTATGTTCCGCTGCTATTCTCTGATGTATACCTGAAAGGGGTGCCCAGGTAGGGCACCAGTCGCGGGCCCGAGGTTGGGTCGTGACAACGTTATACACCTTCTGAGTATAATTGCGGGGTAAACCCCCAAGACATTATACATCTCCATGGATTTGCTACCCATGATGCGAGCATGGCGTATATGCTCATTGCGGGCCCGTAGGGCCTAAGCGGGTGAAATAGTCCTCTGCGGGTGAAATAGTCCTATGCGGGTCCACAAGACCCTTGCGGGTGAAACAGTCCCAGGAGTAGGTTTGCATAATGATACTACGGGCGGGTGGCCCTAGATTGATCATAAGCTTCCTATTTTAAAGCATGTAAAGTTTACTCTCATTGTTAAAAAGGCACAGTGTGCGGGTAGTTGTATGTTATACTTGTTACATGCTGATAGTGATATTGTATTCCACGAGCATGCTTCTGTGATATTATATGCTGAGGGTAGGTGTCCCGGATTTTGACATGACTTTCATATTTGAAAGTGGTGCGGTGTTACAATGAGTCTGATACAAGGTCTGATTGGCTCTGATTTTTATATGACACGGTAGGATATGGTATTTGATTTTCATACTGTTATACCCCGTATTTCCAGAGTATGTACGTGAGGGCGTACGTATATAAATTTTAGCCTTAAGGATTGGCAAGGTTCGAAAATTTGGGCACAAGTGCCGAAAAGAATCGTTTTTCGACGAAACGTTTTACTAAACTTGCGAAGGGAAAATTCCGACTATGTCATTTCTAATTTTTGCTGATTTTTACGAGAGACGAAACATTTTGGACCAACGGGAGGGTGACATGTGTCACCCTCACATTGGAAGGACTTGGGGCGGCAAGTTGGACGAAAGGTGGCATTGGTTAGGTAGGATATTTTGTGCAAGTTGGTGTGGTAGATGGATAAGGTGCACTTGGCTTAATCCTAGCCCTACACTTGCCTAACACTTGGATGGATCTTGGCCATTGGTTGGCCATTGCTTGACCTATAAATACCCCTCTAAGTTGATGAACTTCTTCATCCAAAAATGTTTTTTAAGTGTTAAAATCCCTCCCCCTTTGAGAGTTGTGTTTCGTCCAAGCTCCCCTTTGAGAAGCTTTGGCGAGAGGTCTCCCTAGCCTAGTTGGTTTCGTATAATACCCCCCTTTGTGGTATAGAAATACTCTCCAAAGTATTGTTATAATGCCCTAAATACCTTAGCCCATATACCTTGTAGTATTTCCAAGGTTACACTTATACAAAAACCCGGAAAATACTATTATACTTCCTTTAGCCACTAAACGAAACCCTAAGGAAAACCTTCATAGTCGGTTGAAGTGTTAGTAGAAGTTGCGTAGAACTTCTAAGGGTTGTTTGGAGCGGATTGGAGCTCTCGGAGTAGGAGCTAAACGTTGCCCAGGATCGACTTTAACTTGGATAATTTTTTGGGCTCATCGAGGTAAATAATCCTATCCTTCTAGTGTAATTGGAAATTACCTACTGTAGTAGTATAGAAATGAATATAAGATTCATAGAAGAGAATTGAACTGTAATAGAAGGATATTACAGTATAGACTTGAACTGAAATCACATCAGAAGAATAATATAGTAGAAGATTAAACTGTACTTACGCAGGACCGTATTTACATTAGACTTAACCTTTATTGGTTGACTGTTCTGCGAGTAGCGTGTACTACTTGGAAGGCGGACAAGGCTAGCCGGGTTATAGCCGTGGAGCGTTTTGCTTATAGTCGATAATCGTCGCGAGGTATGTGATTCTTCATATACTCTTGAGCATGATATTTTAAAAGAACATATATATAGTACGGTAGACGTACGTGTATTAACAGAACGTAGTTGTACGGCAATGTCTTTTGACTTAAGCCTGAATAATAAGAATCTTGAAGTATTTCAAAAGAATTAATAAACCTTTTTGAAAACATAAGAGTTATACTAGCTTTATGGGGAGTTAGGTATAACGTCTTAAGAGAGATAAAAGAATGGTTTACTGATTTTAGAAGTTAAGAGACTTGATCTTAAAAGATAAGAGACTTAACTTAATTGAATTAATATGAATTTTGTGTGAAGCCTCATTCGTGAGTAATGAGTACTTGGTTTTTAAAAGGAATAACGCTTTCTTGATTTGGAAATCGAATGAGTATCGACAAACCATCGCGGTAATAAAAGAAAATGTAATGAATAATGAAGTATTATTAAAACCAGTAGAAACCTCCATCTGCATAGAAGCTAAGATGAGACAAAATGATATTACATTTTCTAGATCATGGCTGCTTTAATAAATGGTTATAAACAAGAATAAACTGCTCACACATATGACCTATGTTACTCAATTGTTTTAAAAGAGATTAAGACATTGAATTATGAAACTTTTCTAAAAAGAGACTTGAGTAATTGAAATTAGGCAAACTGGAACTTTAGGGAAAAGAAAGGCGTTGTTTTGTCTTAAATTGGTTTAAAACATAAAGTGTTATAACAGCTTTATGGGAAGTGAGTTATAACGACCTTATGAAAAAGGGTTTTATCATTGGCTTTAATGTGGTAACTTGACTTTAAAAAGAGAAGTGTTTTGGTCTAAAAAGAAGGCATGGTATTGCCTTGATTTGGTTTTAAAAAGGAAAGTATGGAAGTTGTTTTGCTTTACTTAAAAGATGTAAGTCACTCTATTTTTATACTACGGGTATCGGGTGACTTTTATAAAAGGAATGGATCTCTTTAAAAGGAATTTAACGTACGTAGTACTTTAGGGTTAAAACCCGGACTTTGACATAAAATGAAAGTACCTTGAGTTATGTATAACTTGCCTATGCTTGTTGTGATAGCCTTTGTTGTGCAAGAATTGTGTTTCTATACTACCGCGTCTCTCGATGGAGGGCCGGTTGACTTGTTGAGAACTTACTGGGACGTGCCGGCAGTGACGGAGAAATTCCACAGCACGCCTCGCTTGATAGTGTTATTTTTGCTAATCGCTTTGGACATATTGACACGATGCGTAGCGCACGGGTATGGTTCCATTTTGATTGCTGTCTTGTTGTTTCCTTTTGGACATACTGACACGATGCGTAGCGCACGGGTATGGTTCCATTGGGATTGCTGTCTTGTTGTTTCCTTTTGGACATACTGACACGATGCGTAGCGCACGGGTATGGTTCCATTGGGATTGCTGTCTTGTTGTTTCCTTTTGGACATACTGACACGATGCGTAGCGCACGGGTATGGTTCCATTGGGATTGTTATTCCATAGACTAGCTCTCCATGAGGTTTTACTGTTCGGCCTTGGTATCTGGTAGTCGGCTTTCGTACTTGCCCCGTGTCAGCTTCGTAGTTTGGTTGTATTGTATTGTTAGTACGGCTTTGGCATCAGGTAGGACTTGGTGTTCAGGTGTACTGCTTGGTGTTATCATATCATGATCGCCATGAGGAAGGTATTCCACGGGCATGATTGATGTTGTGGGCGTGAGACCCATAATTATATTTAAGTAATGACTTGGAGGGCGTGAGACCCTGACCTGATATAACTGTTATATGTGTGTATTGTAGTTTGGTTATCATACATGTCTCCTGCTTTATATAGACTGTTATGATTTCATTTACGCCTTTACGCCACATACTTGGTACTTGCAGATCGACCTCCTTGAAGTGCGTTCATGCCGCAGTAGAGGTACATCATTGTCGATCCCCGCTTTTAGGATCACCTTTCAGCGTATTGGAAGCTCCGTTCCTTGGAGGCTTATCTTTGGTATGTTACCCTCAGTGCAGAGGTTCTTGTACATTCGTGGTATGGCGGCCCCGTCCGTCATAGTTGTTGTAAAATCTTAAGGTGCAGAGTAATCACAAGTGTGGTTGTAAGGATTGTAACTGTTCAAATGTCTATGTATATATATATGCCGAAAGGCAACCGTTTTGGTTGGCCTATTTTCTTTCATCTTGATCCATGTCTATTTGCATGTTTAAGTTTTTATTTCCGCTGGTTTTCTCTGATATTGTATCACTAGGGTGCCCGGGGTAAGGCACCAGTCACGGGCCCGGGTTCGGGTCGTGACACATACATGCCCCTGTCATTCTTTGTATAGTTATGGACTTAATTGTTGTACTTTATTTCCGTTCCATACTTAGTACTTGTTATCGACTTCTTCGGCCGCGTTAATGTCCGCAGGATTAGGTACACAGTTGTGGATCCGCGAGCTTAGGATCCTGGTTCAGCATTTTGAGATGGCACCAATGTTCTGGAGCTTGTCATTATGGCTAGGTATATTCAAGGGTACAGCGGAGCCTTGTCCCGTCATAGTATTTGTCCAAAATCTTAGAGGTCTGTATTCATATGTGGGTTGGACTGACTAGAGTTGTATTTTCATTATTGAATAGTGTAGACCCTTTTGAGTGATTTATATTATGGCAGCCTTATCGGCTTTGCCTTTGTTTTAAGAAAAAAAATGAGTGTTATTTATCTTCCGCAGTTTATTGTGTTGTATGAATAGAAGGGTGCCCAGGTAGGGCACCAGTCGCAGGCCCGGGGTGTCACGCCCCAAATCCCGGGCCCGTGACTGGTGCCCCTACCTGGGCACCCTTCTACCCATATAACATAAATAAACCGCGGAAGATAAATAACACTCATTTTTTTTTTAAAACAAAGACAAAGCCGGAAAGGCTTCCGTATAAATATAAATCACCCTTTCGGGTCTACGCTGTACAACAATGTAAATACAACTTATACCAGTCCAGCTGTTACACCCCGTATTTTATAGGACATGTTTTAAGAACGTACGTAAGAACTCACAAGTGTTTAGATTTGAGACTTGTAAAAAAATTTATCGGAATTATGAAATTGTCGGAAAACGTAATATCAGGATTGAATGGGAGGGCGACACGTGTCACCCCCCTTATGGTTGCCTTGGACGATTTTAGGCAAGGACTTAAGGGTCATTTGACCTTTGTAGGATGACTAGTCTTGCAAGTAGTGAGCTTGAGAAAATTGACTTGGTCAATGGGTCCACAAGGCTTGATATTTAATAAGAGCTCATCAAGCCACCCATTTGTTCACATCTTGACCCTCCATTGTGCCATATAATACTACTAGTAGCAAGACTAAGCCTAACACTTAGAAAAAATTTCAAGAATTTCAGGAACAAGAGCTAGTTGCTCTCGGGTTCACTCAAGGAGAAAAAGAATTTTTTTTGTTTCTTGTCCATTAAGCTCCACACTTTAAACCAAGGTTCATGAGTGTATCTCAATAGAAAAATCTCGGAAAAAGATAGTTTTCGTATTAGTCGCAAGGTGAAAACCTAGTTGCTTTCTAGGTTTTGTTTGGAAGTTTGAAGGAAATTTGTTGGTGTTGTTCTAAGGGTCTCAAGTAGCGGATTGAAGTGTCTTGAAGAGGCTCTAAGTTGCTAAGGAGCGACTTCGGACTTGGAGTTGGATTAAGATTCGTTGAGGTAGTAATCTTGTCTCTTAAAAGTGTTACAAGATTATTTATATTGTTGTTAGCTTTACATGTTGCTAGCATGAAGTATATGTGTTGAAGTTTATAAGTATTATGGATTGCTTGTAGCCTTAAAATCCGAAATGTAATGTAAGCCATGTGAAGTTGGATTACAATTTGGTCGTTTACTAGAATCGTCGCATGTTACTTACTTGAAGATTATAGTAGTATAATCGATTGCGACTTGATATCATGTTATGCTAACAATTTGGATTGAAATGGAAATTGGATAAGAATTGATGTTTTAGTACCTCAAGTTTGCCGAATTGGCCTAGTAGTTGTTTTAGTTTGATATCGTTCGTGGGGCGGAATTTTACACGTCTAGTAGGCGTGTAATCCCCTATTGATTAATTGCATTGTTGGGCCCTTAAATGTGGCGTGTTTGGTTATTGAATTCGCCTTGAAAAGGTGGCAAAGTAAGTAGAAACAAAGGAGGTCTTTGTCCGATTTTCCGTAGAATTTAGAGACTTTACACTTATAATATTCTACGTTTGAAGTAAGGCGTTAATAGACGTATTGTGGATATTATAGGTTGACATTCTACGGGCGGGATATTGTACTTGGCAAGTGGTTTGACCCGAAGAGGTATGTAGAACTTTTCCTATCTTTTGAGCATGACTAGTTGCACGTATATAGTACGGTAGACGTACAAGACCTTGATATCCTTTACTAGTTTTATGAATAGCCAAGTCGGGTGAGTTAGGAGATTAACTCACTTCTTTGAAAGTATTAAGGATGTCTTAAGTTTTATTAAAGTTAAGGGACTTGAAGAGTTTTAAAGTATGTGATACTTGTTCCGTTTTAAACGTATAAGTCCCTTGGATAGGAAATTGTATTTGGCTAAGGTATAAAGTGAATATAACGACTTTATGGGAAGTTGGTTATATTAGCTTTATGGAAAGATAAATGACTTGATTTAATGAAAGGCAATTTGATTTTAAGGCATCAATTGCCTAAGGTTTTATAAGAAAAGGAGTCACTTGATTTAGAAACCTAACTTTATTTCTAAAGGTATTGTGACTTGTCCTAAAAAGTAATTTTGACTTGATAATATGATTAATAGTACCTTGGAAGTTTTATACTAAAAAGAGTCATTTGTTTTAAAGAGTAGAAGTACGTAGTACTTGGGTTAAATTCCCGGATTTTTATAAGAGATATGCTAGTGCCTTAAGTAAACTAAAATGAGAGTGTATATGAATAAGAGCAATAAGAAGTTAGGGGGATTTCTTAACTTGCTTATTTATTGTATGATAAGCCGGTAGGGCTTATGTTATGTATGATGGCCGGTTGAGATAGGGTAAGAGTATAAATGAGGGGTAAATCCCCAAGATGTTATACCACCTTCTCCAGGGTAAGAGTATAAATGAGGGGTAAATCCCCAAGACGTTATACCACCTGCTTCAGGGTAAGAGTATAAATGAGGGGTGAACCCCCAAGACGTTATACCACCTGTTTTTCCGTGGATTTGCTACCCACGATGCGAGGAATACCTCATGCGAGTCCTTATGGGCTTATGCGGGTGAAATAGTCCCATGCGGGCGGGTACAACCTATGCGAGGAATACCTATTGCGGGTCCACACGACCTATGCGGGTGAAATAGTCCCAGGAGTAGGATTGCTTAATGATACTGTGGGCGGATGGTCCTGCTTTGATCGTGAGCTTCCTATTTTTATGTTGTACGTATATTATTAGTTACTCTCATTGTTAGTAAGGCAATCGTGGTAATCGTAATTTTATTATCATACATGTCTCCGGCTTTGTTTTAAACTTATGATGTAATTACAGTATTTTTCAGTTTTACATACTTAGTACATATTGTGTACTGACCCCCTTCCTCGGGGGCTTCGTTCATGCCGCAGGTAGGGGTAAGCAGGTGGTGGATCCTCATACTTAGGATCACATATCAGACGTCAGAAGCTCCATTTCTTCGGAGGCTTGTCTTTTGGTACAGTTTTTCCCTGATGTTGTAGTTTTATGTACATTCGTGGTATGACGGCCCCGCCCCGCCATCGTTGTTATTCTAGAAGTGCGTAGTCACATGTTGTGGTTTGGGGCTGTAAGAACTGAGTTGTACAGTTTTCTTTGACTATGCATATTTTATGGAAGACGGCCTTATCGGCTAGCCTGTGTTATTATTGTCTAAAAATGTTGTATGTTGTGTATGTTCATTGCTATTCTCTCGATGTATACAGGCAGGTGCCCGTGTAGGCACCGCCGCGGCCGGGTCGGGTCGTGACAAAAGTGGTATCGAGCGATTAGTCCTCGGAAAGTATCTACGCACCGTGTCTAGTAGTCTTGATTATCGGTGTGTTGCACCACATCTATAATCGTGAGGTCGCAGGACATTTAGGATTAGTTTCCATTCTTCTCTGCGAGATCGCAAGTAGAGTCGTCTTATTAGGTTGAATCCTCTCCGACCTATTCTTATGAAACGATTATGCCTCGCGGAAGGTGACGAGGCCCGAGTGGCAAGGCAAAGAGCGAGGCGCTAAGCGGTACTCGAGAGGTTACGGACTCGAGCGCAGACTAAGCCCGAGGTAGTAGGCGGTCGGCGAGTTCAGCCACGCCGATAAGAAGAGCGAGGCGGCAATAGCTCCAGAGGTTCCGTGCAGCCTCCAATCCCACCGGGAGCCGAGTATAGAGACTACGGAGCGATCCGGTTATTGACCAAGATAGTAGCAGGCGTGGCACGACAAGAAGCGGCGGCTAACCCAGAGCCGATGCATGGATTCGGGATTTTTTGGGTTGTCATCCGCTCGAGTTTTATGGTTCGAGGTCTGAGGAGGATCCGCAGGAGTTCATTCGGCAGCTACAGCGGACTATGCAGGTTCTTAGGGCTTCGGAGACAGAGTCTGTTATGCTAGCCTCTTACCGGTTACGCGATATTGCGTTGAACTGGTTTGAGTCATGGGAGCTGTCGAGAGGTGAGGATGCTCTTCCAGCTGTTTGGGAGGAGTTCACAGAGGCCTTCATGGATCACTTTTTGCCGCCTGAGATGAGGAGAGCCCGTGTAGATAGATTCTTGACCTTGAGGCAGAATGGGAGGACTATCAGGGAGTATAGCCTGGAGTTTGACTCCTTGGCCAGGCATGCGCACACCATTGTAGCTGACATGGAGGATAGAGTTCATCGTTATGTGATGGGGCTAGACCGTCATATGATTACTGCATGCTTGGGGGTGGCTCTTCAGCCCGGTATGGACATTGCCAGGATGCAGGCCTATGCACAGGGGATAGAGGATAGAGAGAGGGAGGACCAGATTGACTCAAAGCCACCCAAGAGGCGGGACATCGTGGTCTCAGGGCTGAGGCGGGCGACAGCCTCGGCAGACTAGGTCCACATTCCAGCCAGCACAGAGTGCTCCTTCACGGTTTTACGCGAGGTCCGATCGGCCAGTCATTCAGAGCAGTCGTGGCTCAGGACTTCGGGGTTTCAGGGAGACAGAAACCGTCACCGATCGAGACCACCCACATCTCAGTGTGCTCAATGCGGTAGGTCTCACCAGGGCGAGTGTCGCAGGGCTCCGGGAGCTTGTTACTCTTGTGTCTAGCAGGGCCATCTGAGGAGAGATTGTCCGTCTAGAGGCGGCATGGATGGTACGGTGCACCGAGGATCGATTCTTTGGGTCTTCCTCTCCTTACGTGGTTATGCGCCCGAGGCGTGGTACTCGCGGACCGGCAGGCCGCGACAGAGGTCGTGGTGGTGGTTCCAGTTCTAGCGGTCCACAGAACCGCATATATTCATTAGCCAGCCGCCAGGATCAGGAGGCTTCCCCTGACGTCGTCACAGGTATATTATTGATTTCATGCTGTGACGTTTATGCTTTGATAGATCCAGGTTCTACCTTGTCCTATGTGTCCCCTCTTATTGCGGGTAGAATCGGGATAGAGCCGGTGTCGATAGAGCCTTTTGAGGTAGCTACGCCAGTGGGTGATTCGGTGTTAGCTGAGCGGGTGTATAGAGGTTGTCCGGTGTTTATTTACAGTCGTCAGACCCTTGCATACTTGATAGAGTTGGAGATGACATATTTTGATGTCATTATGGGTATGGACTGGTTGGCTTTTTGTTATGCCAACGTTGACTGTAGGGACAGGTTGGTTCGGTTCCAGTTTCCTGGCGAGCCAGTTATCGAGTGGAAGGGCAACACAGCGTCGCCGAGGGGTAGGTTTATTTCTTACCTCAAGGCTAGGAAGATGGTGCAGAAAGGGTACATCTATCATCTGGTTCGGGTATTTGATACAGAGGCTGAGGTGCCAGTTCTTCAGTCAGTGCCAGTGGTTAGGGAGTTTTCAGATGTGTTCCCAGACGATCTTCCGGGTATCCCTCCTGAGAGGGAGATTGAGTTTTGTATTGACACGTTGCCAGACACTCGACCTATTTCCATTCCGCCATACTGATGGCATGCCTTTGAGTTGAGGAGTGAAGGACCACCTGAAAGATTTCTTTGGAAAAAGGCTTTATCGGGCCTAGTGTTTCTCCCCGGGAGCGCGATTTTGTTTGTGAAGAAGAATGATGGGGCCTGCGTATGTGTGTTGATTACTGCGGTGAATAAGGTAACCATCAAGAATAGGTACCCTCCCCGGGATTGATGATTTGTTTGACGATTGCGAGTGCGAGGTGTTTCTCAAGATAGACTGCGATGCAGTTATCATCAGTGCAGTTCGAGAGGCGATATCCCAAAGATCGCATTCGGGACCGTATGGGCACTATGAGTTGAGGGTTATGTCTTTCGGTTTGACCAACGCTCCAGGGTATTTATGGATTTGATGAACCGGGTGTTCAAGCCATTTTGGATACATTTGTGATAGTATTCATTGATGACATCTGGTTTATTCACGACAGAGCGAGCACGCAGATCACTCGGCGAGGCGGTACTTGGGTCCTCGGAGCCGGCGCTATTCGCCAAGTTCTCCAAGTGTGAGTTTTGTTGGCCTCGGTGGCATTCACAGGGCACATTATTGGGTGATGGTGTTCGGGTGGATCGACAAAGATTGAAGCTCAAGTCTTGGCGAGACCTACTACTCCGACCAAGTGCGCAGCTTAGAAATTTGGCGAGTTATTATCGTAGGTTTGTAGAGCAGTTTGCGTCGATTTCAGCACCGTTGAATAGGCTGACTCAGAAGGCAGCCAAGTTCCAGTGGACAGAGGCTTGCGAGAAGGGTTTCCAGTTGCTGAAGGAAAGGTTGACTACAACTCCAGTTTTTACTCTTCCTGAGGGGTTAGACGGGTACGTGATCTATTGTGATGCCTCGGGTATCGGGCTAGGGTGTGTTTTGATGCAGCACGGCAAGGTTATAGCATATGCTTCCCGACAATTACGAAAGCATGCGAGGAATTACCCTAACCACGACTTAGAGTTGGCCGCAGTTATTCATGCCTTGAAGATTTGGAGACATTATTTGTATGGGGTTCATGTGGATATTTATACAGACCACAAGAGCCTCCAGTATATCTTCAGGCAGAGGGAGCTGAACTTGTGATGCAGGCGGTGGTTAGAGTTCTTTGAAAGATTATGATGTTGATATTCTATACCATCCGGGGAAAGCCAACATAGTTGCTGATGCCTTGAGTCGTAGATCGATGGGGACCCTGTCAGAGGTACAGCCAGAGAGACATGACATGGTCCGTCAGATCCACCAGCTAGCGAGCCTTGGGGTTCGATTGATCGATACCGACGATAGTGGGGTACGGGTTCGTGAGGTTGCCGATGTTATACCCCGTAGTTCTAGGGTATATATGTGAGGATGTACGTACGAGAATACGATAGAAATTTTGGAAAGAATGAAAGATGTGATTTTTCGACGGAAAAGTTTCCGGTTTTTGTGAAGAAAAAGGTTCGTTAATGGGAATTGGATTCCCAGATTTGGTATTTGGACTTCTTGGATTATATTAGAATTTTGAGATTTTATTTTCGGAAATGGTCACGTGGGGCCCACGGGAGAAATTTACGGTTTTGTGGGGCCCGCTTTGTTTTTGAGATTTTCGGTATTTTGGATATTTCGGGAGACGAAATATTTTGGACAAATCGGGGGGCGATACGTGTCACCCCCATGTGTCACTTGGCCGAAATTGGAGGGACAAGTGGCTAGCCACTTGTCCCCTTGGCCGAAATGGCCATGCCACTTGGAGATTGAAATCGTTGGCCATGTGGTGTGGTGGGACCCACACACACATGGCCCAATCTTGACCACCCACTTGCTATGATCCTAACCCTTGTTTCCCCTATAAATACCCCCTTAGTTGAAGAGTAAAATTCATTCCACACTTGAGCTTTTCCAAGCAAAATACTCCCTCCCTTTTAGCCTTGTTTCGTCCCACCTTCCCCTCTTGAGTAGAGATACCTTGTGTATTGTTGTATAATCCCAAATACCTTGGCCTAGTATCCCTAGTAGTATTCCAAAGTTGTTTTAATACTAGGAGCCCGGAAATGCTACTTTATTCCAATAGTCGCAAAATGAAACCCTAGAAAAATCTTCATAAGCTTGGTTGAAGTGTTAAGATAAGTTGTTTAGAAACTTCTAAGGGTTGCTTGGAGCGGGTTGGAGCGTAAGGATTTGGAGCTAAACGTTGCTCAGGATCGACATATAATCTTGGATAATTTTGGGCTTATCGAGGTAATGATCTATGTCCCCCTATTGTAATGGGATATTACATGTTGTAGTAGTTATACTTGAGTATATTATATTGGAAGGATGATTATAAAGGATTGAACTGTATTTACATTGGACTGTACTTACAATAGACTTGTGTAGTATTATTGTGAAGCAGAATTGAACATGTTCGGTTAGACGTGTAATCCCCTGGGAGTTGTTGGCCTGGTAGCGGGCCTTGCAGTGAGGAGATTTGTGTGATAGCGGGGGGAGGTGCGAATTTTCTGTAGAATAAGGAACCATGCAGTTAGAATATTATACGAAGAGATCTAGGAGTTGATAGGCGTTTTGTGGCCTTTATAGGTTGCGATTTGAGTAGCGTATTCTACTTGAAGAGTGGAAAAGGCTAGCGATTCTGATACTTTGGAGCGTTTTGCTAATTGTCGATAATCGTCGCGAGGTATGTGAACCTCTTCCTGTCTTTTCTAGCATGATTGTTGTGAACTATGTAGTACGGTAGACGTACATGTGCTAAGTGATTTGGTTGGTTTAAAACATAGGGTGTTATAATAGCTTTATGGGAAGTTAGTTATAACGACTTTATGTAGGTAAAAGAATGGTTTATTGATTGTAGAAGTTAAGAGACTTGATCTTAAAAGATAAGAGACTTGACTTATAAACGACTTGATTTTGAAAGTTAAGATACTTGATCTTGAAAGATAAGAGACTTGACTTATAACGACTTGTTTTCGGAAAAAGAGAAGTAACTTGATTTTAAGTATAGGTTACTTGTTTTGAAAAGAGTAAGTTGTTTGGGTTTTAAAAGAATACTTGTTGTTGTTTTAAAAGAAAAGAGACTTGTGGAATTAAAGAGTTTTTGGTTTAGAACATAAAGTGTTATAGCAGCTTTATGGGAAGTTAGTTATAACGACTTTATGAAAACAAAGGAATGGTTTTTATCATTGGTTTTAAAATTGTAATTTGACTTTAAAAGGAGAAGTGTTTTGGTCTAAAAAGAAGGCATGGTATTGTCTTAATTTGGTTTAAAAAGGAAAGTCGGGAAGTTGTTTTGGTTTACTTAAAATGTTAGTCACTTTATTTTGATACTACGGGTATCGGGTGACTTTTGTAAAAGAAATGGATCTTCTAAAAAGAATTTAACGTACGTAGTACTTTGGGGATTAAAACCTGGACTTGTCATAAAATGAAGGTACCTTGAGTTGTGTGTAACGTGCCTATGTTTGCGTGTGATAGCCTTGTTGTGCAAGTGTTGTATTCTTATGTTACCGCGTCTCTCGATGGAGGGTCGGTCGTGTTATTCTTGATCATTTTGGACATACTGACACGATGGGCGGCCCACGGGTATGCTTCCACTATGATAGTCCATGGGCATACTGACTCGATGGATGGTCCACGGGTATGCGACCATGATGAGGGTTCGTTTCCCTGTTGATAGTGTTATTCCATGGACTAGCTCTCCATGAGGTTTTATTGATTTGGCCTTGGTATCTGGTGGTTGGCTTTCGTACTTGCCCCGTCTCGTGGCTGATTCGGCCTTGTACTGTAGTTAGCCTTCGTGACTTGCCCCGCTCGGTTTAGTGGCGGTCTCGTGAAACGACCTCGTACCAGTAGTTAGCTCAGACTTGCCCGGCCGCTCACGTGATACGCCTTGGTACACAGTAGTCGGCCGTACTTGCCTGTGTCGCCTTCGTGGTTTGGTTGTATAGTATTGTTAGTACGGTTGTTATGACACATGGGACCTAGTGTTCATGTGTACTTCTGGTGTGATTATATCATAGATCGCCGCCGTGAGGAAGGTATTCCACGCATGATTGATGTTGGGCGTGAGACCCATTGTTATACTTGAGTAATGACTTTGAGGCGTGAGTCACGACTTGACATGATTGTTTATATATTATGGATGTAGTTTGGTTATCATACATGTCTCCCGCTTTATAGACTATTATGATTTCCTTTCTGATTTTACTGATTTCACATACTTGGTACTGCCAGACCTCCTTGAAGTGGCTGCGTTCATGCCGCAGGTAAAGGTACATCGGTTGTGGATCCGCGCTCATAGGATCACAGTTCAGCGTTTTGGGAAGCTCCGTTTTTCCGGAGGCTTATCTTTGGTATAGTCCCCTGTCAGTGTTGATACTTGTACATTCAGGGGTATGGCGGGGCCCTATCCCGTCATAGTTATGGTTACATCCTTAGAGGTGCAGTAATCACAAGTGTGGCGGGTTTGTAAAAGGATTTAACTGTTCAGGTTGATATATATATGTATATATTCAGGAAGGTGACCGTGTTGGTTAGCCTGTTTCATACTTTATCTCTTGTTTCATGTTTAAATTTTTATTTCCGCTGATTTTCTCTGATGTTGTATCACTAGGGTGCCCGGGGTAAGGCACCAGTCACGGGCCCGGGTTCGGGTCGTGACAAAAGTGGTATCAGAGCAGTTAGTCCTCGGAAAGTGTCTCTGCACAGGTTCAGTAGAGTCTTGATTATCGGTGTGTTGTGCACCACATCTATAATCAGGAGGCTGCAGGATATTTAGGATTGGTTTCCATTCTTCTCACTCTGAGATCGTGCCTTAGAGCTGTGTTGTAAGTTGGACTCCCTCTGACGTATTCTTTTGTACCAGTTATGCCTCTACGCAAGGCAACCAGAGCCCAGAAGGGCAAGGCAGCAGAGGGAGCTGCGAGTAGAGCACGGAGGTTACGAGGCGAGGCCCGATTTTTACGAGGTGGTGCTACGGCGGATTCTACGATGCCGCCACCCGAGTTTAGAGCGGCGGCGGTAGCCACCGAGGCCATGATATCCGAGCCTCGATCCCACGGCCGAACAGAGGATATGGGTTGCAAGGAGATGGCCCGATTACTAGTTAGGTTTATGGCGAGACTTGAGGGCGACGGAGCCGGGTACGATGAGTGCACCCAGGGCCGATAGTTGGAGACTTCGGACTTCTTAAGTCGATCCACCGATGTTCTATGGATCGAGAGGCGAGGATGACCTCGGGAGTTTATCAAGCGATTCTGACGGATCATGAGAGTGATCAAGGCTTGGAGACCGAGTCGGTGGTCTTAGGTTCGCATCGGCCGCGTGATCTGCAATGATCGTTTGATTCGTGGGAGCTGTCCCGGGAGCATGCGCTCACCTGTATGGGATGAGTTCGAGGGCATTTCTTGCACATTTCTTGCCCCCACGGATGAGAGGGCTCGGGCCGGCGATTTTTGATGCTAAGACGAGAGGACGCATACGATCGGGAGTACAACGTAGTTCGACTCGTTGGCTCGATATGTCGGCGTTAGTGGAAAATATGGAGGGCGAGTGCACCGCCACGTCACAGGGCTCGATGACTACTTGGCAGAGGCTCGCCGTGTAGCTCTTCACCGGCATTGACATTGCCCGCACGCAGCTTATGCACAGGTGTGAGGAGCGGAGAGGTCGGCGAATGGCCGGATCAGCAGAAGAGGCCGAATAGCAGGTCTTTTGGCAACTTTCGAGGCGGACCGCCTCAAGAAGAGCGATTATGCGCCTTCACCGGCTGAGTGGTTCTCCGCGATTGTCGGACGTTCGGATATTCGAGAGTCGTGGCTCCTGTGTTTCAGATTTTCGGGAGTAGGAGTGCTCGCGGATGAGGTCACCCTTGTCTCGGTGTGGCCAGGAAAACTTCATAGGGAGAGTGTCGTACTAATTTGGGAGATTGTTATGCTTGCGGCCAGGGGCCATTTGGCGAGATCCGACCGCAGGTAGCGCGGATGTTGAGACTCGGCGCCCGGGATCATTACGGGTTCTTCGCCCGATAGCTAGGCGGGATGTTCATGCCGGCAGCCACGGCAGAGGTCGCGGTGGAAGTTCGATTTTAGCGGTCCTTTGAACCGCCTATTTACAGTATATCCTTAACCTCACAGAGACTAGTATGTATTGATGATGTGTTAAGTGTTATGATCGGATAGCGTTGTGTTATTGATGTGTTAGAAAACATGGTTAGTTGAAAGGATAAGTATGGGGACATGAAAGGTGTGAACCTTAGAATAGTACACGTTGAGACCTTAGATGTAAGGCCGTCTTGAGAAAAAGATTTTACGGTTAGTCTTTGTCGAAACACTTGGTATGCGTGAAATGTATTGAGGGATATTTCCTTGGGTTGTGTAAGATGAAGGTGGTAGCTTTCATGACTTGGATAGGTAAGATTGTTCCGGATCGGGGAACAAGAGTTTGGTGCGATTATGGGTCGGGTTGAGGACCGTTCGCGGGTCAACCCGCAGCCCGAAAGGAGATGCGGTCAATTTGTGGTGATCCCGCTTTGTGATAGGGTCACGAGGGTACTAGGCCCAAGTTTAGGTAACCATCGTATGAGTTCGTGGATGCGTTCGACCAGAATCGGACCGTGAAGGCCGGGAATGACCTTGAGGGAATGAGAGGCTTGTAGATGACCAAGTTGGAGGTAGTGACTCCAAGGTTTTGGAAATTGAATCAATTACTGGAGTGTGGTACGTGTAATAGAAAGAGTTCAGGTATACGAGAAAGGTACGACGAGTAAGAAGAGAAGCGAACAATGTGTTATGAGAACGGAAGTGATCATTTCTTTTGTGAAGTGAAGATGCGAAGGGAGTATCCTTTAGACCATGGGTGTGAGCTTTTTTTTTATGTTAGAGGTGATTCCTCGTTGGCTTGGATTTGTATGATATACTATGGCCATTGATGGCATGATTGGTTTCGTAAGTATAGTAGTGAAGACTATACCGGAGCATGTGTGTTTGGAGACTTAGAAGGAACATTCGGGACGAATGTTTCTAAGGGGGGAAGAATGTTATACCCCGTAGTTCTAGGGTATATATGTGAGGATGTACGTACGAGAATACGATAGAAATTTTGGAAAGATGAAAGATGTGATTTTTCGACGGAAAAGTTTCCGGTTTTTGTGAAGAAAAAGGTTCGTTAATGGGAATTGGATTCCCAGATTTGGTATTTGGACTTCTTGAATTATATTAGAATTTTGAGATTTTATTTTCAGAAATGGTCACGTGGGGCCCACGGGAGAAATTTACGGTTTTGTGGGGCCCGCTTTGTTTTTGAGATTTTCGGTATTTTGGATATTTTCGGGAGATGAAATATTTTGGACGAATCGGGCGGCGACACGTGTCACCCCCATGTGTCACTTGGCCGAAATTGGAGGGACAAGTGGCTAGCCACTTGTCCCCTTGGCCGAAATGGCCATGCCACTTGGAGATTAAAATCGTTGGCCATGTGGTGTGGTGGGACCCACACACACATGGCCCAATCTTGACCACCCACTTGCTATGATCCTAACCCTTGTTTCCCCTATAAATACCCCCTTAGTTGAAGAGTAAAATTCATTCCACACTTGAGCTTTTCCAAGCAAAATACTCCCTCCCTTTTAGCCTTGTTTCGTCCCACCTTCCCCTCTTGAGTAGAAATACCTTGTGTATTGTTGTATAATCCCAAATACCTTGGCCTAGTATCCCTAGTAGTATTCCAAAGTTGTTTTAATACTAGGATCCCGGAAATGCTACTTTATTCCAATAGTCGCAAAATGAAACCCTAGAAAAATCTTCATAAGCTTGGTTGAAGTGTTAAGAGAAGTTGTTTAGAAACTTCTAAGGGTTGCTTGGAGCGGGTTGGAGCGTAAGGATTTGGAGCTAAACGTTGCTCAGGATCGACATATAATCTTGGATAATTTTGGGCTTACCGAGGTAATGATCTATGTACCCCTATTGTAATGGGATATTACATGTTGTAGTAGTTATACTTGAGTATATTATATTGGAAGGATGATTATAAAGGATTGAACTGTATTTACATTGGACTGTACTTACAATAGACTTGTGTAGTATTATTGTGAAGCAGAATTGAACACGTCCGGTTAGACGTGTAATCCCCAGAGTTGTTGGCACAGTAGCGGGCCTTGGTAGTGAGGAGATTTGTGTGATAGCGGGGTGGAGGTCTTTGCGAATTTTACGTAGAATAAGGAACCATGCATTTAGAATATTCTACGAAGAGATCTAGGAGTTGATAGGCGTTTTATGGCCTTTATAGTCAAGATGCCGAGTAGCGTATTCTACTTGAAGAGTGGAAAAGGCTAGCGATTCTGATCTTGTGGAGCGTTTTGCTAATTGTCGATAATCGTCGCAGGTATCCGAACCTCTTCCTATCTTTTCTAGCATGATTGTTGTGAACTATGTAGTACGGTGAGCGTACGTGTGCTAAGTGATTTGGTTGGTTTAAAACATAGGGTGTTATAATAGCTTTATGGGAAGTTAGTTATAACGACTTTATGTAGGTAAAAGAATGGTTTATTGATTGTAGAAGTTAAGAGACTTGACTTATAAACGACTTGATTTTGAAAGTTAAGAGACTTGATCTTGAAAGATAAGAGACTTGACTTATAACGACTTGTTTTCGGAAAAAGAGAAGTAACTTGATTTTAAGTATAGGTTACTTGTTTTGAAAAGAGTAAGTTGTTTGGGTTTTAAAAGAATACTTGTTGTTGTTTTAAAAGAAAAGAGACTTGTGGAATTAAAGAGTTTTTGGTTTAGAACATAAAGTGTTATAACAGCTTTATGGGAAGTTAGTTATAACGACTTTATGAAAACAAAGGAATGGTTTTTATCATTGGTTTTAAAATGGTAACTTGACTTTAAAAGGAGAAGTGTTTTGGTCTAAAAAGAAGGCATGGTATTGTCTTAATTTGGTTTAAAAAGGAAAGTCGGGAAGTTGTTTTGGTTTACTTAAAATGTTAGTCACTTTATTTTGATACTACGGGTATCGGGTGACTTTTGTAAAAGAAATGGATCTTCTAAAAAGAATTTAACGTACGTAGTACTTTGGGGATTAAAACCTGGACTTGTCATAAAATGAAGGTACCTTGAGTTGTGTGTAACGTGCCTATGTTTGCGTGTGATAGCCTTGTTGTGCAAGTGTTGTATTCTTATGTTACCGCGTCTCTCGATGGAGGGTCGGTCGTGTTATTCTTGATCATTTTGGACATACTGACACGATGGGCGGCCCACGGGTATGTGTTACACCCCGTAAGTTCAGGACATGTAAAAGAGAATGCACGTAAGGAATCAAGACTTGGAATGGGTACGAACGGAAGAATTGTTTTTCCGACGGAAAATGTTCCGAACGTCGGAAAGGAAAAATGTTCGTTGTTGAGAATTGGATTCTCAAAATGCATTATTTGAAGAGTATGGAACTTATATTATTTATGGAAATTTATTTTTACGGATTTGGTCACGTGGGGCCCACCCGAGAAACTTTACGTTTTGTGGGGCCCACGAGGGTTACGGAATTTTTATGGACGAATGAGAAGGCGACACGTGGCACCCCCACACTTGTCTTGGTCGAAATGTTGCAAGGGTAAAATGGTCATTTGACCTATGTAGATGGTAAGTCTTGCAAGCTTGACATATTTGACCAAGTCAACTTGTCCACATAGGTTTGATCCAAGTGAAACTCATCCAAGACACACATTTGTTTAAGTCTAAGCCCTCCATTGTGTGTTATATTCACTAACTAGTGCAAGACTAGCTCATTTAACACTTAGAAAAATTGAGAGAGCTTGTGTGTGCCCATGTGTGCTCTCGGGTTTGCAAGAAAAGAAAGGAGAAAAATTTGTAGTTTTGATCCATTAGCCACAAGACTTTAACCCAATGTCCCCAAGGGTATTGTAAGGTTATCTCAATAGAAGGATTTCGGAAAAAACACATTTTTACGTTAGTCGCAAGGCGGAAACTAAGGGAGTTCTTCAACTTTGAAGTTGGAACTTGAAGATGGGTTCTTCATAGGCCTCTAAGGAGTGCTTGGAGCGGATTGGAACCTAAGGAAAGGAGCTAAGAATTGCTAAGGCGCGACTTTGGAATCTTGGAAATCTTAAGGGCTTATAAAGGTATATTTTTGTCGTTTTAGCAATTAAGGTTTACTTATCATCAGAGCTATGGTTATTAGCAAGCATGAGTTTTATAGTATGAAGTTTGATAAGTATTTGGACTATTGGAACCCTAATCCGAAATCTAGCATGTTTAGCTTTAAGATTTCAATTCAAGTCGATTATTAGTTAAGTCGTCACATGTTGTATAAGGAAGGGAATTGTAGTTGTTGAAGTTGTTTATGACTAAATAACATGTTGACCTAAGAACTTGAAATTGGAAAAGGATTGGAAAAGACGTAGTGTTATTGGTTATATGTTGGCCGAGAATGGCTAGTGAAGTATTAAACTATTTGGTATGAATTGTGGGGCGGAATTTTACACGTATTGTAAGGCGTGTAATCCCCTTTGTTTGGTTGTTCTTTGGAGCCTTAAATGTGGCTTGTTGGTTATTGTATTCGGCCTTGAAAAAGGTGGCAAAGTGAGTAGAAACAAAGGAAGTGCTGCCCAATTTTCCGTAGAATTAGAGACTAAATACTTAGTATTATTCTACATAGAGACTAGAAGTTGATAGCCTTGTTGTGACCATTATAGGTTGACACTTCTACGTACGGTGCATTCGGCTTAGCTTGTGGATTTAGCCGAAAAGGTATGTGAACTATTTCCTCTTCTAGCATGATTCCTTAAGATAAAGAAAGTAGGTTCTACTCCTTAAATGATCCATTCCTTGGTTGTATTTGGATTGCCTAAAATAGAATTTGTTCTATGTACTTCCTTGATTGTACTTTGATGTTTAGATTGTAAGTTGTAGAATCCATTTTCTTGATGAAGTTTGGATTCTTAAAAGTGAAAGTATTTTACTTAAAGTACATAGAGTCTTGAAAAGGAAGTAGTTTCCAAATCTTTTGGCTAGTGCCTTAGTTCCAAAACCTAAAGGTCATTATAATGACTTTAGGGGAGTCAAAGGGGTGATTTACTTATTTGATTTAAAAGAGGAGAAAGTACATGGTTTAAGAGAAGTAACTTGTCTTAAAGGTGTGAGTTACTTGAAGTTTAAAAGTAGAAGAAACTCGTTTTCTTTATATTAAGAGACTTGAAGTAATTTGAAAGTTAAGAACTTGTTTTGCAAGTATGTGATACTTGGTTTTTAAAGTATAAGTCTCTTGGTTAAAAAAGGAATGGATATGTCTAAAACCATAAAGGGTTATAACGGCTTTATGGGAAGTTGGTTATAACGGCTTTATGGAAGGTTAAGAAAATTGTCTATTTTTGATTAATGGGCATAAGTTGCCTAGATTGTGAAAATTTGGAGTTACTTGATTTCAAGCTTTGAAATGAGTTTTCTAAAAGTGTAGTAACTTACTTTGAAAAATAGACACGCCTTGATACTACGGGTGTTAGTATCTTGGGGCTTTACATAGAAAGGAGTCTTTTATAAAAGAATGTACGTACGTAGTACTTTGGCTTGATAAATTGAGAATTTGTCTAAGTGTGCCTTGATAAGTACTTTGACTTGTTAAAAGAGAATTATTCTATGTATGCCTTGATTAATACTTTGGCTTGATAAATTGAGAATTTGTCTATTTGTGCCCGGATAAGTACTTTGGTTTGTTAAATGAGAATTTATTCTATTTGTGCCCGGATAAGTACTTTGGCTTGTTAAATGAGAATTTATTCTATTTGTGCCCTGACAAGTACTTTGGCTGTTTAAATGAGACTTTAGTCTATTTGTGCCCGGATAAGTACTTTGGCTTGTTAAATGAGAATTTATTCTATTTGTGCCCTGACAAGTACTTTGGTTTGTTAAATGAGAATTTATTCTATTTGTGCCCGGATAAGTACTTTGGCTTGTTAAATGAGAATTTATTCTATTTGTGCCCTGATAAGTACTTTGGCTTGTTAAATGAGAATTATCCTATGTGTGCCTTGATAAGTACTTTGGCTTGGTTAATTGAGAACTTGCCTATATGTGCTGGTAATAGCCTTTGAGTGCAAGTATTATGTTTTATTAAGTTGCCGCGACTCTTGAATGGTCTACCGTCTTGTTGTAAGTTACTTGGACGCATCGACGGTGATGTGGGATTCCACGGGTATGCTTCGCTACTTGTAGTACTTAGGTTAAATTCGGATTTTTATAGAACACATGGTAGTGCTTATGTCTTGTTTAATGGTCATCGAGATAGGGTAAGAGTATAAATGAGGGTAAACCCCAAGACGCTGCACCACCTTCTCCGAGGTAAGAGTATAAGTGAGGGTAAACCTCGAGATCTTTACCACCGCTATGTGTTGTTTGACGGTTGAGATAGGTAAGAGTATAAATGAGGGCAAGCCCCAAGAAGTTATACCACCTTCTCCGTGGTAAGAGTATAAATGGCGGCAAGCCCCAAGACGTTATACCCCGCTTACCACCTCCTTCGTGGTCGAGTATAAATGAGGGTAAACCCCAAGACGTTATACCACTGCTCGTTTGCCTACTCGCCCGCATGCTTTTAGAATCTGAGTGGGACTTGGTGTTCATGTATGCCTATGGGTGCTATGTTATATCATGGATCACGCAGCGGAGGAAGGATTCCACGCATGATTGATATTATGGGCGTGAGACCCATAGTTATATTTGAGTAGTGACTTTGAGGGCTGCGTCCACGACTTGATATGATCGCTATGTATTGTAATCGTAGGTTGGCTATCATACATGTCTCCCGCTTTGTTTAGATCGTTATGATTTCATTACGATTTCATCGCTCACATACTTGGTACATTCTTCGCATCGACTCCTTCGAGTCGCGTTCACGCCGCGAGTTTAGGTCTGTTGTTTGGTGATCGGCAGTGTAGGATCCTGCCGTGGTTTTTGGATAGCTCCTCTGTCCGGAGTTTATCTTTTGGTATATATCCTTGATGAGTTTTGTCTGATTATGGGTACGGCGGGGCCTTGTCCCGTCATATTTCAGTTTAACTCTTAGAGGTCTGTATTCATATGTGGGATTGGACTCATGTACGGTGTAGCGTCGTTTGTTATGTATTGTATATGGCAGCCTTGTCGGCTTTGCCCTTGCACGCACGATGGTTTTAAAAAAAAAAAAAGATGCTATTTAATTTCCGCAGTTTACTTGTGTTGTTAAGGTAGAAGGGTGCCCAGGTAGGGCACCAGTCAAGGGCCCGGGGTTTGGGGTCGTGACAGAGTGGTATCAGAGCAGTCAGTCCTCGGAATGTCTACAGACCGTGTCTAGTAGAGTCTTGATTATCGGTGTGTTGCGCGCCACACCCATAAACAGGAGGCTACAGGACATTTAGGAGTTGGTTTCTATTCTTCTCACTCTAAGATCGTACAGAGCCGTGTTAGTAAGATAATTCCTCTCCGACGTGATTTTGTGTTCTGATTATGCCTCGAGGAGGGCAACCGCCCGAAGGGCAAGGGAGTGGCAGAGCTACTAGTCGACTCACGAGTTGATAGGGCTTATGCCTGTGGCATACCGGATGGTTCCACGATGAAGTTCTTCTTCGCAGTTTTGAGGCCCGACCAGAGCCTCCAGTTTCTCGATAAGGGAAGACTTTGGTCATGAAGAAGCCATTATGTTATTGACCAAGATAGCGGTGTTGCAGCTTTCATCACCGGAGGTTATTCGCCAAGTCTGAGCAGTACAGGGTAGAGGCGGCCATGAGATCTGCAGAAGAGGCTAGGACCGGTTGGTTATTCGGTGAGTTCTGACGAGCCGCCTCAAAGAAGTGAGATATTCAACCCAGCCTACCCAGTACATACCCCCACAGCTCACAGGTGGGAGTTTGGACCCCACAAGGTATTTAGGAGCCGGTCCGAGCTCCAGAGGTCGAGGTTCTCGGAGAGCGAGGATTTTCTGGCCGAGGCCACCTATTCCTCGATGTATCGGGATGTGGTAAGCGCTATTCGGGAAATGCCGTTATAGCATGGGTCTTTGTTTTTATTGTGGCCGTCCGGGCCATATTCTGAGGGTATGTCCTTTTAGAAGGAGCACCGGTGAGGTGGCTCAGCCTATGAGGCCGATGGTTGGTTCCCTTTCCTCCACAGCTGTGCGTCCCCCAGGGCAGGGTGTTCAGATGTTAGCCAGCCGTGGTAGAGGTCAGGGTGGAGTTTATAGTTCTGGCGGTCTTTCGAACCGCATAGATGACGCGACTACTGGACAGGATCAGGAAGCAACATCGCCTAGGGTTACAGGTATATCTCGATTCTTTTGAATCTCACGTGCATTGTTAGATTCAGATTTTGCCCTAGCATATATGTTTTCCCTGTGTGGCTAGCAGTTATAAGTGATAGTACCCCAGAGGTAGGAATACTTTGATTAGTAATGTGAAAAGTAAGAATATTGACAAGAATGATAAGTGAACTGAGACTATAGTTGTGTAGAGTTCACAAGTTGTAATTGCCTCATGACAGTGTAAGACCAATAGGGAAGATTATGCAGTAGAAATACTTTGGCTTATGTGGCGAACCTCTAGTGAATAGGGATAGGTAAGAAGTACCTTGAGATAAGAGAGATTTATTTCAGACTAAGAACGAGAAGTTAAGTGTGACGATGAGTCGGGTTATGGACTCATTTCGAGTCAGCCGATAGTATGGAATGGGGTGATGCCAGTTAGAAATGGTCCCGTTATGTGTTAGGGTCACGGGGATGCCAGGCCCAAGTCTAGTTGATCGTTGTACGAGTTCGTGGATGCGTTCCACCGGAACTAAGTCGTAAGGACCGAGAAGAGCCTTAACGGGAATGTAAGTAACTATATGGCCAAGTTTGGATAGTAACTCCAAGGATTGGAGAATAGAAACAATATTTGAGATTTTGTACGTGTACTAGATAAGTTTGAAAGTACGAGAAGGTATGACAAGTAAGGAAATAAAGGAACCTCTAAGGAATCCCGTGTTTGGGGAAGACTGTAACCTTCGAGTATTGTGAGCAGGGACCACGGACGGAAGGTCCATTGTTATGTTTACGTATGTTGTGGTGGCCATGTGTGGCATCGTTGGTCTTGTGCAGTTTTGATTGATAGGCATAGTATAGAGATTGTGCCAAAGTGTGTATAGCTTGGCAACCGACTAAGAACATTCGGGGACGAATGTTTCTAAGGGGGGAAGAATGTTACACCCCGTAAGTTCAGGACATGTAAAAGAGAATGCACGTAAGGAATCAAGACTTGGAATGGGTACGAACGGAAGAATTGTTTTTCCGACGGAAAATGTTCCGAACGTCGGAAAGGAAAAATGTTCGTTGTTGAGAATTGGATTCTCAAAATGCATTATTTGAAGAGTATGAAACTTATATTATTTATGGAAATTTATTTTTACGGATTTGGTCACGTGGGGCCCACCCGAGAAACTTTACGTTTTGTGGGGCCCACGAGGGTTACGGAATTTTTATGGACGAATGAGAAGGCGACACGTGGCACCCCCACACTTGTCTTGGTCGAAATGTTGCAAGGGTAAAATGGTCATTTGACCTATGTAGATGGTAAGTCTTGCAAGCTTGACATATTTGACCAAGTCAACTTGTCCACATAGGTTTGATCCAAGTGAAACTCATCCAAGACACACATTTGTTTAAGTCTAAGCTCCATCAGGTGTGTTATATTCACTAACTAGTGCAAGACTAGCTCATTTAACACTTAGAAAAATTGAGAGAGCTTGTGTGTGCCCATGTGTGCTCTCGGGTTTGCAAGAAAAGAAAGGAGAAAAATTTGTAGTTTTGATCCATTAGCCACAAGACTTTAACCCAATGTCCCCAAGGGTATTGTAAGGTTATCTCAATAGAAAGATTTCGGAAAAAACACATTTTTACGTTAGTCGCAAGGCGGAAACTAAGGGAGTTCTTCAACTTTGAAGTTGGAACTTGAAGATGGGTTCTTCATAGGCCTCTAAGGAGTGCTTGGAGCGGATTGGAACCTAAGGAAAGGAGCTAAGAATTGCTAAGGCGCGACTTTGGAATCTTGGAAATCTTAAGGGCTTATAAAGGTATATTTTTGTCGTTTTAGCAATTAAGGTTTACTTATCATTGTAGCTATGGTTATTAGCAAGCATGAGTTTTATAGTATGAAGTTTGATAAGTATTTGGACTATTGGAACCCTAATCCGAAATCTAGCATGTTTAGCTTTAAGATTTCAATTCAAGTCGATTATTAGTTAAGTCGTCACATGTTGTATAAGGAAGGGAATTGTAGTTGTTGAAGTTGTTTATGACTAAATAACATGTTGACCTAAGAACTTGAAATTGGAAAAGGATTGGAAAAGACGTAGTGTTATTGGTTATATGTTGGCCGAGAATGGCTAGTGAAGTATTATACTATTTGGTATGAATTGTGGGGCGGAATTTTACACGTATTGTAAGGCGTGTAATCCCCTTTGTTTGGTTGTTCTTTGGAGCCTTAAATGTGGCTTGTTGGTTATTGTATTCGGCCTTGAAAAAGGTGGCAAAGTGAGTAGAAACAAAGGAAGTGCTGCCCAATTTTCCGTAGAATTAGAGACTAAATACTTAGTATTATTCTACATAGAGACTAGAAGTTGATAGCCTTGTTGTGACCATTATAGGTTGACACTTCACGCACGTGTATTCGCAGCTTGTGGATTTAGCCGAAAAGGTATGTGAACTATCTCCTCTTCTAGCATGATTCCTTAAGATAAAGAAAGTAGGTTCTACTCCTTAAATGATCCATTCCATGGTTGTATTTGGATTGCCTAAAATAGAATTTGTTCTATGTACTTCCTTGATTGTACTTTGATGTTTAGATTGTAAGTTGTAGAATCCATTTTCTTGATGAAGTTTGGATTCTTAAAAGTGAAAGTATTTTACTTAAAGTACATAGAGTCTTGAAAAGGAAGTAGTTTCCAAATCTTTTGGCTAGTGCCTTAGTTCCAAAACCTAAAGGTCATTATAATGACTTTAGGGGAGTCAAAGGGGTGATTTACTTATTTGATTTAAAAGAGGAGAAAGTACATGGTTTAAGAGAAGTAACTTGTCTTAAAGGTGTGAGTTACTTGAAGTTTAAAAGTAGAAGAAACTCGTTTTCTTTATATTAAGAGACTTGAAGTAATTTGAAAGTTAAGAACTTGATTTGTAAGTAAGTGATACTTGGTTTTAATAGTATAAGTCTCTTGGTTATAAAAGGAATGGACATGTCTAAAACCATAAAGGGTTATAACGGCTTTATGGGAAGTTGGTTATAACGGCTTTATGGAAGGTTTAAAAAGTTGTCTATTTTGAGTAATTAGGCATAAGTTGCCTAGATTGTGAAAATTTGGAGTTACTTGATTTCAAGCTTTGAAATGAGTTTTCTAAAAGTGTAGTAACTTACTTTGAAAAATAGACACGCCTTGATACTACGGGTGTTAGTATCTTGGGGCTTTACATAGAAAGGAGTCTTTTATAAAAGAATGTACGTACGTAGTACTTTGGCTTGATAAATTGAGAATTTGTCTAAGTGTGCCTTGATAAGTACTTTGACTTGTTAAAAGAGAATTATTCTATGTATGCCTTGATTAATACTTTGGCTTGATAAATTGAGAATTTGTCTATTTGTGCCCGGATAAGTACTTTGGTTTGTTAAATGAGAATTTATTCTATTTGTGCCCGGATAAGTACTTTGGCTTGTTAAATGAGAATTTATTCTATTTGTGCCCTGACAAGTACTTTGGTTTGTTAAATGAGAATTTATTCTATTTGTGCCCGGATAAGTACTTTGGCTTGTTAAATGAGAATTTATTCTATTTGTGCCCTGACAAGTACTTTGGTTTGTTAAATGAGAATTTATTCTATTTGTGCCCGGATAAGTACTTTGGCTTGTTAAATGAGAATTTATTCTATTTGTGCCCTGATAAGTACTTTGGCTTGTTAAATGAGAATTATCCTATGTGTGCCTTGATAAGTACTTTGGCTTGGTTAATTGAGAACTTGCCTATATGTGCTGGTAATAGCCTTTGAGTGCAAGTATTATGTTTTATTAAGTTGCCGCGACTCTCGGTTGAAAGACTGTCTTGTTGTAAGTTACTTGACGCATCGACGGTGATGTGGGATTCCACGGGTATGCTTCCGTTACTTGTAGTACTTGGGTTAAATTCCCGGATTTTTATAGAAGACATGGTAGTGCTTATGTCTTGTTTAATGGTCGGTCGAGATAGGGTAAGAGTATAGATGAGGGGTAAACCCCCAAGACGCTGTACCACCTTCTCCAGGGTAAGAGTATAAGTGAGGGGTAAACCCTCAAGATGTTGTACCACCTGCTTTATGTGTTGTTTGACGGCCGGTTGAGATAGGGTAAGAGTATAAATGAGGGGCAAGCCCCAAGAAGTTATACCACCTTCTCCAGGGTAAGAGTATAAATGAGGGGCAAGCCCCAAGACGTTATACCCCCTGCTTTACCACCTCCTTCGTGGTCGAGAGTATAAATGAGGGTAAACCCCAAGACGTTATACCACTGCTCGTTTGCCTACTCGCCCGCATGCGCTTTTAGAATCTGAGTGACTTGGTGTTCATGTATGCCTATGGGTGCTATGTTATATCATGGATCACAGTGGCGGGAAGGATTCCACGCATGATTGATATTATGGGTGTGAGACCCATAGTTATATTTGAGTAGTGACTTTGAGGGCTGCGCCCACGACTTGATATGATCGCTATGTATTGTGTAATCGTAGGTTGGCTATCATACATGTCTCCGCTTTGTTTAGATCGTTATGATTTCATTACGATTTCATCGCTCACATACTTGGTACATTCTTCGCATCGACCTCCTTCGGTGCCGCTCATGCCGCAGTTTAGGTACGCTTTGGTGATCGGCATGTGTAGGATCTGCTCGTGGTTTTGGATAGCTCCTCTGTCCGTGAGTTTATCTTTTGGTATATATCCTTGATGTGTTTTGTCTGATTATGGTACGGCTGGGCCTCATTCCGTCATATTTGATTTAACTCTTAGAGGTCTGTATTCATATGTGGGATTGGACTCATGTACGGTGTAGCGTCGTTTGTTATGTATTGTATATGGCAGCCTTGTCGGCTTTGCCCTTGCACGCACGATGGTTTTAAAAAAAAAAAAAGATGCTATTTAATTTCCGCAGTTTACTTGTGTTGTTAAGGTAGAAGGGTGCCCAGGTAGGGCACCAGTCACGGGCCCGGGGTTTGGGGTCGTGACAGTATGCTTCCACTATGATAGTCCATGGGCATACTGACTCGATGGATGGTCCACGGGTATGCGACCATGATGAGGGTTCGTTTCCCTGTTGATAGTGTTATTCCATGGACTAGCTCTCCATGAGGTTTTACTGATTCGGCGCGGTATCCGTGGTTGGCTTTCATTTGCCCCGCCTCGCGTGGCTGATTCGCCTCGTACACGGTAGTTAGCCTTCGTGACTTGCCCCGTTCGGTTTAGTGGCGGTCTCGTGACACGGCCTTGTACCGGTAGTTAGCCTTCAGATTGCTGCCACCACGTGACACGACTTGGTACCGTAGCCGGCCAGATTTCCGCCTGCGGTCGCCTTCGTGGTTTGGTTGTATAGTATTGTTAGTACGGTTGTTATGACACGTGGGACCTAGTGTTCATGTGTACTTCGTGTGATTATATCATAGATCGCCAGATGAGGAAGGTATTCCACGCATGATTGATGTGGGCGTGAGACCCATTGTTATACTTGAGTAATGACTTTGGCGTGAGTCACGACTTGATACATGTTATATATTATGGATCGTAGTTTGGTTATCATACATGTCTCCCGCTTTATATAGACTATTATGATTTCATTTACGATTTTCTGCTTCACATACTTGGTACTGTTGATCGACTCCTTCGGGCCGCGTCACGCCGCAGTAAAGGTACATCGGTTGTGGATCCGCGCCATAGGATCACACTTCGCGTTGGGAAGCTCCGTTTTCCGAGGCTTATCTTTGGTATAGTCCCATCGGTGTTGATACTTGTACATTCGTGGTATGGCGGGCCCTGTCCGTCATAGTTATGGTTACATCCTTAGAGGTGCAGTAATGCTGCAAGTGTGGCGGGGTTTGTAAAAGGATTTAACTGTTCAGGTTGATATATATATGTATATATTCAGGAAGGTGACCGTGTTAGTTAGCCTGTTTCATACTTTATCTCTTGTTTCATGTTTAAGTTTTTATTTCTGCTGATTTTCTCTGATGTTGTATCACTAGGGTGCCCGGGGTAAGACACGACCACGGCTCTGGTTCGGTCGCGATCGAGTCTTCCATCGTTGATGAGTGAAGAGGCGATACTGAGGACCCGGTGTTGGTACGGTATAGAGATGCAGCTCTTCAGGAGGAGAAGAGTCTATTCGAGGTAGCGCCTGATGGGGTGCTAAGGTTTGAGGGCCAGTTGTGTGTTCCCGATGTGTCAGGACTTCGTCAGCAGATTTTGGGGGAGGCACACAGTGCTCGTTATTCTATTCATCCAGGGTCGACCAAGATGTACCATAACCTCAGATGTTTGTATTGGTGGGATGGCCTGAAGAGGGACGTGGCAGGTTTTGTTGCGTAGTGTCCTAATTGCCAGCAGGTCAAGGTCGAGCACCAGAGGCCCAATGGATTATTGCAGGCTATTGAGATTTCGACTTGGAAGTGGGAGGTGATCAACATGGACTTTGTTACAGGGTTACCTCGTACTCAGAGGAAGTATGACTCCATTTGGGTTATTGTTGACAGGCTGACGAAATCAGCCCATTTCCTTCCAATGACGACGCGTTACCGAGGACTATGCCGATTGTACATCGAGAGATTGTGAGGTCGCACGGTGTCGGTGTCGATTATATCCGATAGGAGCCCGATTTACGCTAACTTCGGAGGTCTTTTCGTGGCGGGATTAGGGACACAGTGAGTCTCAAGAAACATTTCATCCTCGACGGACGGCAGCGAGCGTACTATCCGCATACACTCGAGGATATGTGCGAGCTGCGTGATTGATTTCAGGTAGCTGGGAGGATCATTTGCCTCTTGTGGAGTTTGCTTATAACAACAGATACCATTCCAGTATACAGATGACGCCATACGAGGCTTTATATGAGCGGAAATGTAGATCGCCGATTGGTTGGTTCGACGTGGGCGAGGTGCAGTTAGTTGGCCCAGACTTGATTCAGCAGGTTGTGGATAAAGTGAAGCTTATCCAGGAGAGAAGTCATATGCGGATAATCGGCGTCGGCATTTGGAGTTTCGGTGGGCGATTGGGTCTTCGAAGGTGCCACCCACGGCGGTGTGATGAGATTCGGTAAGAATGGGAAACTCAGCCCAAGGTACATTGTGACCTACCAGATCATCCGTCCAGTAGTCAAGGTTGCATATGTGTTGTATCTACCATCAGAGTTAGTGGCGGTACATCCGTCTTCCATGTTTCTATGTTGGAAGTGTATCGGAGATCCGCGAGAGTTTTCCTGCTAGTGAGGTCCAGGTGACAGAGGGTTTATCGATGAGGAGAGTCCCATGCGATACTCGATCGCCAGTCAAAGCATGCGACCAAGGATGTGGCTTCCGTCAAAGTCTTGTGGAGGAATGATAACCGGGAGGAGATGACTTGGGAAGCGGAGGAGGACATGTTGAGAAAGTATCCTCACTTATTCCCTACACCTTCAGGTAATTCTTTTCCCTTACTTGTCAAGTTTTAATTGAAGCATGTGTTTTGGGTAAATGCTATTATGTGTGGCATTATTGGTATGTCGGGGTTGTGAAAGGAAACTATGTCGCTAATTATAAGTTTGACTCCGAAAGAACATTCGGGGACGAATGTTTCTAAGGAGGAAGAATGTTACACCCCGTATTTTATAGGACATGTTTTAAGAACGTACGTAAGAACTCACAAGTGTTTAGATTTGAGACTTGTAAAAAAATTTATCGGAATTATGAAATTGTCGGAAAACGTAATATTATGACGAATGGGAGGGCGACACGTGTCACCCCCCTTATGGTTGCCTTGGACGATTTTAGGCAAGGACTTAAGGGTCATTTGACCTTTGTAGGATGACTAAGTCTTGCAAGTAGTGAGCTTGAGAAAATTAACTTGGTCAATGGGTCCACAAGGCTTGATATTTAATAAGAGCTCATCCAAGCCACCCATTTGTTCACATCTTGACCCTCCATTGTGCCATATAATACTACTAGTAGCAAGACTAAGCCTAACACTTAGAAATTTTTTCAAGAATTTCAAGAACAAGAGCTAGTTGCTCTCGGGTTCACTCAAGGAGAAAAAGAATTTTTTTTGTTTCTTGTCCATTAAGCTCCACACTTTAAACCAAGGTTCATGAGTGTATTGTGAGTGTATCTCCATAGAAAAATCTCGGAAAAAGATAGTTTTCGTATTAGTCGCAAGGTGAAAACCTAGTTGCTTTCTAGGTTTTGTTTGGAAGTTTGAAGGAAATTTGTTGGTGTTGTTCTAAGGGTCTCAAGTAGCGGATTGAAGTGTCTTGAAGAGGCTCTAAGTTGCTAAGGAGCGACTTCGGACTTGGAGTTGGATTAAGATTCGTTGAGGTAGTAATCTTGTCTCTTAAAAGTGTTACAAGATTATTTATATTGTTGTTAGCTTTACATGTTGCTAGCATGAAGTATATGTGTTAAAGTTTATAAGTATTATGGATTGCTTGTAGCCTTAAAATCTGAAATGTAATGTAAGCCATGTGAAGTTGGATTACAATTTGGTCGTTTACTAGAATCGTCGCATGTTACTTACTTGAAGATTATAGTAGTATAATCGATTGCGACTTGATATCATGTTATGCTAACAATTTGGATTGAAATGGAAATTGGATAAGAATTGATGTTTTAGTACCTCAAGTTTGCCGAATTGGCCTAGTAGTTGTTTTAGTTTGATATCGTTCGTGGGGCGGAATTTTACACGTCTAGTAGGTGTGTAATCCCCTATTGATTAATTGCATTGTTGGGCCCTTAAATGTGGCGTGTTTAGTTATTGAATTCGGCCTTGAAAAAGGTGGCAAAGTAAGTAGAAACAAAGGAGGTGCTGTCCGATTTTCCGTAGAATTTAGAGACTTTACACTTATAATATTCTACGTTTGAAGTAAGGCGTTAATAGACGTATTGTGGATATTATAGGTTGACATTCTACGGGCGGGATTTTGTACTTGGCAAGTGGTTTGACCCGAAGAGGTATGTAGAACTTTTCCTATCTTTTGAGCATGACTAGTTGCACGTATGTAGTACGGTAGACGTACAAGACCTTGATATCCTTTACTAGTTTTATGAATAGCCAAGTCGGGTGAGTTAGGAGATTAACTCACTTCTTTGAAAGTATTAAGGATGTCTTAAGTTTTATTAAAGTTAAGGGACTTGAAGAGTTTTAAAGTATGTGATACTTGTTCCGTTTTAAACGTATAAGTCCCTTGGATAGGAAATTGTATTTGGCTAAGGTATAAAGTGAATATAACGACTTTATGGGAAGTTGGTTATATTAGCTTTATGGAAAGATAAATGACTTGATTTAATGAAAGACAATTTGATTTTAAGGCATCAATTGTCTAAGGTTTTATAAGAAAAGGAGTCACTTGATTTAGAAACCTAACTTTATTTCTAAAGGTATTGTGACCTGTCCTAAAAAGTAATTTTGACTTGATACTATGTTTAATAGTACCTTGGAAGTTTTATACTAAAAAGAGTCATTTGTTTTAAAGAGTAGAAGTACGTAGTACTTGGGTTAAATTCCCGGATTTTTATAAGAGATATGCTAGTGCCTTAAGTAAACTAAAATGAGAGTGTATATGAATAAGACCAATAAGAAGTTAGGGGGATTTCTTAACTTGCTTATTTATTGTATGATAAACCGGTAGGGCTTATGTTATGTATGATGGCCGGTTGAGATAGGGTAAGAGTATAAATGAGGGGTAAATCCCCAAGACGTTATACCACCTTCTCCAGGGTAAGAGTATAAAGGAGGGGTAAATCCCCAAGACGTTATACTACCTGCTTCAGGGTAAGAGTATAAATGAGGGGTGAACCCCCAAGACGTTATACCACCTGTTTTTCCGTGGATTTGCTACCCACGATGCGAGGAATACCTCATGCGAGTCCTTATGGGCTTATGCGGGTGAAATAGTCCCACGCGGCGGTACGACTATGCGAGGAATACCTCATGCGGGTCCACATGACCTATGCGGGTGAAATAGTCCCAGGAGTAGGATTACTTAATGATACTGTGGGAGGATGGTCCTGCTTTGATCGTGAGCTTCCTATTTTTATGTTGTACGTATACTATTAGTTACTCTCATTGTTAGTAAGGCACTGTGTACTGTAATTTTGTTATCATACATGTCTCCGGCTTTGTTTTAAACTTATGATGTAATTACAATATTTTCCAGTTTTACATACTTAGTACATATCAGATCGACTTCTGGGCCGCTGCTCACGCCGCAGGTAGGGGTAAGAAGGTGGTGGATCCTCATACTTAAGATCACTTATCGGACGTCAGAAGCTCCATTTCTCCGGAGGCTTGTCTTTTTGGTACAGTTTTTCCCTGATGTTGTAGATTTATGTACATTCAGGGGTATGGCGGGGCCCTGTCCCGCCACTGTTGTTATTCCTAGAGGTCTGTAGTCACATGTTATGGTTTGAAATGTAAGAACCGAGTTGTACAGTTTTCTTTGACTATGCATATTTTATGGAAGGCGGCCTTATCGGCTAGCCTGTGTTATTATTGTCTAAAAATGTTGTATGTTGTGTATGTTCCACTGCTATTCTCTGATGTATACAGAACGGGTGCCCGGGTAGGCACTGGCCGCGCCCTGTCGGTCGTGACACCACCACATATGAATACAAACCTCTAAGAAGGTGACAACAACTATGACGGACAAGGCCCCGCTGCACTCGAATATACCTAGCCATAATGACACTCCTAACTTGGAGCCATCTCAAAATGCTGAACAAGGATCCTAAGCTCGCGGATCCACAACTGTGTACCTAGACCTGCAGACATGAACGCAGCCCCCCTAAGGGGGTCAGTACAACAAGTACTAAGTATGGAACGGAAATAAAGTACATTAAACAAGATCATAACTGTACAAAAGAATGACATGGGCAAGTATAAAAATTAAAATACCAGATCCTACCGTGCCATTTTAACTCATGAAATCAATCGTACATTAATCATTCTTTTCCTTCTTTCAATAAGAATTAACATCATATTCTTACATACATACTTAAGAATTCGATCAAGTTTTTCCACATAACTTACATATCTTACATAACATAATTCGGCCCTTTATGGAGGGACTTCTTATTTAGGAGCTTACTTTGATTACCCATACGTGATAACGTAACCCGACCCATTTGCGGGACACGGCGAAGTCATACAAAAGTCTTCCCACGAAAGTATACTGCCCGGCCCATTCTGGGACGCGATAAGGTCATATATTCTGCCCATAAAGGTATACTGCCCGGCCCATTCCTGGGACACGATAATGTCATATAGTCTTCCCATAAAGGTATACTGCCCGACCCATTCCTGGGACGCGATAATGTCATATAGTCTGCCCATAAAGGTATACTGCCCGACCCATTCCTGGGACGCGATAATGTCATATAGTCTGATCATAAAGGTATACTGCCCGGCCCATTCCTGGGAAGCGATAATGTCATATAGTCTTCCCATAAAGGTATACCGCCTACCATTCTCGACGCGGTAATGTCATATAGTCTGCCCATAAAGGTATACTGCCCGGCCCATTCCTGGGAAGCGATAATGTCATATAGTATGCCCATAAAGGTATACTGCCCGGCCCATTCCTGGGACGCGATAATGTCATATAGTCTGCCCATAAAGGTATACTGTCCGACCCATTCCTGGGATGCGATAATGTCATATAGTCTGCCCATAAAGGTATACTGCCCGGGCCATTCCTGGGACGCGATAATGTCATATAGTCTGCCCATAAAGGTATGTTGCCTGGCCCATTCCTGGGACGCGATAATGTCTCTTTACATAACATTTTAAATCGTCTTTTCACTTCCTCTTTAGTCGTTATAACAACTCCCCATAAAGCTATTATAACAATCTTTCACTTTAGAGAACTTAAGGCACTTTTATTTCTTTTTACATTAGGAAAAATTAAACCCAAAAGTACTACGTACATACATACTTAAAAAGAATCATAAAACTCTTTCTCTTCTGAAATCCATAAACCTCTTCTTTTAAAAACTCAAGTTACATATCTTTCAAAAAAATACTTCAAGTCTCTTAACTTTTAAGAAATCAAGTTTCTTAACTTTAGAAATCAAGTCTCTTATCTTTAGAATATGAAGAAATCAATACTTTCCAAATCAAGTATTCTATACTTTTAAATCAAGTCATTCCTTCCTTTAAGAATCAAGTCCCAAAGGAGTTAGAGAGAAGTTTCTCTCACTAAGAAAACGCTCTCAACGTTTCCCCTTAGTTGCTCCTTCGGTTTTTCCTCTTCTTCCCCTTAGATTTTCGTTTGTTTCACAATGGTTTAATTGTTATTGTTCACAATATGAAGAAGTATAAACGCTACACACGTTCTAGCAATGATTCAGGAGGTTCAGGCAGTTCGGCTAAAACTAGAACAAGGAAGAAAAAAAAGAGTGGAGGCAGTCCAACAATTGCCGAGGAAAATCTTATTCCGGCAATCTCGGACCCGTCTGTCTTGGTTCATGTCACGCCAGACTCGCGATTTCCATTAGAAAATGTAGTAGATGATTCTATGCTACAAAGGATACATGATTGGGGCAAAAATATAGAAATTGAAAGCTTGGACATTAGTGAATTTGAAGGCAAAACTTCCGGCAAATGTTGTCTTTTCCGATAGCCATTGACGCCTCTAATGCTTCTATGGTGGTCGACCATTCCACGGGCCAATTAGTTGGTAATGGGATCATTTCGAAGAACAAGATACCACTCTAGCATTAGTACCCGTCACTACCGGAAATTCACTCAAGGTTAGCGGAAAAGGGCTTAATGCGGGCCCGACATCTTTGTTGGAGGAACAAGGTGCGATGGCATTCTTGGTCTAAACCGGTCGACGTGGGTCAGGAGTTCATGGCGGGTCGGGCAGGTGTTCATGGGTCCAAGAGTAATCACGTCTTGCTTGATTCAAAGTCAGTTGAAAGCATTGAAGGTAGTCCTATACCCAAGAAGTTTAACGCGGGTGTCAAGAAAAGAAACTTTAATGCCCCGGGAAACGATGTGACTCCTCCTATTACGGGTCGGGGCTTGGGTCAGATGGACAAGGCGGGTCAGGAGGATATCAATGAAACTAGGAATATGAACTCTATGCATGGATCTAGGTCAGACGTGGGATACCAAGGGGTTTCTACACCCAAGGACTCTAACGTTATTATTGAAGGTGCCGAGGCGTCACACATTAATGTGGCGGGTACCAAGGATTCACTCACAACCACGGGCCTTTATGATGGCCTGATTTCCAAGACGGACAGTGGGATAACCTAGGGACATTAACTACTCCCGTTATACAAAGAGTCAAGCCGCTTGATTGTTCTAACGTTATTATCGGCGCCGAGGCGTCACTCATTAATGCTGCGGGTACCAATGATTCACTCACTAGCACGGGACTTTATGATGGTCTGATTGCCAAGACGGGCCAGGGGCATAACCAAGGGACATTGAATATTCCCGTTATACAAGGAGCCAAGTCAATTGTGAGAAACAAAGCTAAGTCTATTTCCAAGGAGCCTAGGAACTACATGGCCATTAATAACGCAAGAACCGAGGGGTCTGCCTTGAATGATGCGGGAACCAAAGAGTCCTCTCGTGTATTAAGACAACAACCACTGATTCCTTTTAATGTCACAAATGAAGCCTTCCCTACTTTAGCTAGTTTGCTAAGTGGAGTCAATCTCAAGAACCAAAATAAGCCTTTCGTCTTTAATACTCCCCCAGATTCGAGTAAAGTCTTTAACTTACCCCCTCTCTCATCTAATAACACTTCACTACTTTCTGGAAAACAAAACTCTTCACCCCTTCTATCTACTCTTCCTTCTTTTCCTCCAGAAACCCAACACAAATTCCCTTCCCTTCCAAATGGCACGCGAATCATCCCTCCTATCGCGGGCACTAGCTCTTTTCCTTCTACCCATCCCCCTCTGCCTATACCTCCAGAAATACCCACTAATGATTTAAACACTAATGCATCTTCTAAACCACATCATATTCCTACCACGGCTACAACTCATAAAAACCTTCCCCCAAACCATGGCAAAGGTACCCTCCCTCCCAAAAGGACTTATCTTTGAGTCTCATGGAACCGTGGATTGAGGCTAAAGGCATGAAGTTACAATTTATTGAACAACAAGGGCGGAAGTAGATATAGAAGCGGAGGATGAAGTCCCTTTCATAGAAACTTGGGGCTATTGCTTAATAGGATGCTTCACGGTCCTTTCAGGAAGAGAAGCATTGAATACGATTGTGAAAGGATGGGAGTTAAATGCCAGATTATACCATATGGCAAAGGTTGGGCTTTTCAAATTCATGACGGAGGAGGAGCGCACTAATGTACTTCACGGAGGCCCTTATATGGTCTACGGGAAAACCATGATGCTTAAGGCTATCAATAAAGGAGTTCTTATAATGGATGATTTGTTTATGGACATTCCTATTTGGGTCACTTTCCTGACATTCCCTTTCTATTTGGAGTGCCACGGGCCTTAGTAAGATTGCTTCACGTGTAGGAAAACCTCTTTACACTGACCAATATACTAAGGAAAGGTCTAAAATGAACTATGCAAGAGTTCTAGTGGAAGTGGATGTTAGCAAGGAGCCGATAATGGATTTTGTCGTCAAACTCCCCGATAACAGAAGGTATACTCAAAGGGTAAACTATGAGAATTACCCGGACTTTTGCTATCATTGTGCGGCTTTCGGACACAACCATTTGAAGTGTAGGAAGCTGAGGGATGATGTCAACAATGAAGAAGCTCCAAAACACGCACATCGAGGTACCCCTAACAACAAGGATGATTCTACTCGTTTGAAGGTCAACAAAGGCACGGTGGAACCAACCCTCCTCCCTCATCCACCATCTTCTCAACATCCCGTAGATGCCGATAACTTGATGGACATTGAACAACCGAGCACACAAAGACCTCCCGCACCTAAGCTTGGAAGAAGTATCACATGTCGCGTCCTCCGGTTTTGGTCATTCCGCCCATCATGTTCATGGATTCTCTTGCTAAGTCCTCACCGCCTAATTCTCACAATGGCAGTTCACAAGATGTTAGGATGAGGGTAAGTCAAAACATTCGATTCTGAAATGCCTATGAACCCGCCACCTTCATTGGAGGAAGTTACATACAACGGCTACGGATAAGGCTCACCAGTGTCAAATAACGTTAACTTTGAACGCGGGAGCATAGCTTGGCCGGGTACACAAGTTATGGCTTCCAAAGAACAAGGATGATGGATGGCAAGAGGTTTTGTCCAAAAAGAATGGGCCAAAAGCGTGGGAAAGCGAAGGCGCTAAGCGCGGAGGTGCTAATAAAACCTCCATTGTTTCCTAATGAAAATACTTTGTTGAATGTCCGTGGTCTTTGCGACAAAGGGATAGGGCTGCCACGCAAGCTCTAGTGTGTAGTATCACAAAGCAGCATGACGCGGCTATGATTTGTCTATTGGAAACTAAGCTATCTCGGCCAAGGACAGAATCTTTCTACTCGGAGATTCAAAGGTGGAAGTTTTGCTCTAATTTGGAATTCATCGAGGCGGAGAATGCTATTACTTTGGGATCCATCCAGATTTGTTGCGAAGTGCTTGGTATGGACTCTCGATATCCATGTCCAGTGCAAGTTGCAATATAACACAAGTGTCCTTCCTGCCACATTTGTGTACCCGTTTATAGCATCTCGGATAGAAGGATGCTTTGGCATCACCTTTCTCACTGGGCGTTGCATCACTAAGCCTTGGATGATTATGAGAGATTTCAACACTTATCGCAGCCTCTAATGATAAGGTGGGGGTCCACCTCTCACGCCTTATGCACTTAGGGATCTTGGAGATTTCGTGAATTCTCATGGACTAGAAGACGCTCCTTCTTCCTGCCTTCTACACTTGGACGAATGGTTCGATTTGGTCTAAGCTTGATAGAGTGTTGATGAATCAAAATTGGAGTGATTTGAACCTAGAATGCACGGCCAATTTCATGCCTATGGATCCTGTCTCGGACCACTGTCCTGTGATAGCCACGATTATTGCATCCTATAATGTTGGGAAACGCCCTTTCAAGTTCATGAATATGTGGCTTTCTCACCCTTTGAGAACATTATGACTTCATGTTGGAGACAAGACATATCGAATCGCTAATCTGCCCTTGCCTCCAAATTGAAAGCCTTGAAGCAACCTCTAAGGGCTTTGAACATAAATGACTTTGGAGGTATCGAACAAAGAGCAAAAGGGGCAAACATAGAGTTCAAGGAGGCTACCAATGCACACATGGAAAATCCCTTTGATGAGGAGCTTAAGGCCAAGGTTAAGTCCTCAAGAGCTAGAGCAAACACCTTACTGGAAGCTGAAAGACACTTCATAAGGCAGAAGTCAAGACAGAAACACTTGATTGGAAGTGATAGATGTTCCAAATACTTTCATAGCTTGATCAAAATGAGTAATGTCAGGAACTCCATTAACTTTCTTGTTAAAGATAATGGTACTATCACTACATCACCAGAAGAAGTTAGGAAGTTGCTTGTTGAATTTTACCAAGATCTATTAGGTACTTCCCGACCCACTACCAACTTTGATCCTGAAGTGTTCAACTATGGCCCAAAGCTGAGTGAAGAAGAGAGATTACAGCTTTTGCATTTCATCACCCCAAAGGAGATTTGGGAAGCTCTCTCAGATATAGGCAATGACAAGGCACCTGGACCAGATGGTTATACTACCGCTTCTTCAAGAATAGATGGAAAGATGTGGGCCATGATGTTGTAAGATGTGTCCAGAGTTCTTCTCATCGGAGTTCTTTTGAAGCAGTAAATCATACCATCATTACTCGCTACCAAAGACTGATCATGATCCCAAGGTAAATGATTTCGTGCCCATCGGATTGACTAATGTGATCTATAAGATCATCACAAAGATTCTAGCTAACAGAATGGCATTGATCCTTCCTTCTCTCATTGACAAATCCCAAGGGCTTTTGTGAAGGGAAGAAATATGATGGACAACGATATGTGGCACAAGAGCTTGTGAGAGGATTTAATAGAGCCGCAGTATCGCCAAGATGTATGCTTATGGTGGACCTTCAGAAAGCATTCGATACATTCTCTCGAGCTTCCTCGAATTGGTACTAAGAAGTCTAAAATTTCCGCATGATTTACAAGATGGATCATGGAATGTGTTAGCTCAACCTCCTTCTCCCTTTCTATCAATGGTGAGCTACATGGATACTTCAAAGGAAAGCGGCCTAAGACAAGGTGATCCCACGTCCCTACTCTCTTCATCTTGTGCATGGAATACCTCTCAAGGATGCTTAAAATGAAGGTCGAGGCAAGTGCTTTCTCATATTTTCCAAAGTGTAAGAAATTGGGCATTACTCATCCGCATTCGCGGATGACCTCATGCTTTTGCCAAAGGAGATATATCTTCATTGGGATTCTTATGAATTGTCCGGAAGAGTTGGAGGCTGCCTCAGATTAACTCTTAACCCCGCTAAATCCTCTGTCTACTTAGCAGAATGCATTCTACGCCGACTTGATATTATCCAGTGGGTTTCGCCATTGGAAGCTTTCCAGACGATACTGGGGATTCATTTGTCCCCAATTTCAGTCTCGGTGGATCAATTTGCCCCATTCATTAGTGCTATTTCGAATTACATTCAAAAATGGGGGCATCACACCCTTTCTTACGCCGTGTCGAACTAATCGTCGGTTGTCGAGGGTTGAGAGCTTTTGGTTTCGGGCTCTTCCTATCCCGCCACTATTATCAACAAGATACTGGCCGCTTGTATTCAGTTCTTATGGGAGAAACCACCAAGAGTTGCTTGGGATATCATTTGCTTGCCTCAATCTGAAGGTGGCTTGGGTCTTATGAAAATCAAGGAATGGAATCATGCCTTGCTATCCAGGACGATTTGGCAAACTCACACGGAAGCTGATTCTCTTTGGGTCCAATCGATCAATAGCCACTATTTGAGAGGTATTACAATTTGGGACTATGAGGTACGTCCTAGGGACTCCCCCTTATTCAAAAAGATTTGTGGGATTCGCGACAAATTCTTTTCTATCTTTGGTAGCCATGGTGATGCTATTGACGGCTTTACAAAATGTTGTGCCAACGGTATATTTGATTCAAGCCTCGTGTATGATATCTTGCGCACTCCGCAAGCTAAAAAGCCTTGGATGTCACAAATTTGGAAAGGCTTCATTCCTCCCAAATTCTCTTTTACTATGTGGCTGATTTGCAGAAAGCGGTTAGCTACAAAGGATACTTTATCATTTCTCAACTTGGAGGATAAATCTTGCGGGTTCTGCAAGCAAGCTGATGAAACAAGAGAACACCTCTTCTTTGCCTGCCCCTATACACACATGATTTGGAAGAGCATAAAAGATTGGTTGGGTATTAGAAGAGAGATGACAACTATTGAAAGCTCCCTTAAATGGATTAAGAAAGAACACCGCGGGACAAGCATCCGAGCCAAAGCTATTTTGCTTACTTTTTGCATAATGGTTTATGAGATTTGGAGGACAAGAAACACAATGCTCTTTGAAGGAACAAGTTTTCTGGCAGAAGTGGTCATTGCAAGAATCAAAACAACATCTTATAGAGTTCTCTATGATTTTATCCCCTCTTGTAATGGCACCTTTTGAGTGACCACCCCTCCCCTCTATCACTTCTTGTTTGCATTACGTTGAGGCTTGAGATACCTCAATGATTGATTGTAGCCACTTCCTTTTTCGTTATTAGTAATAATATTTGCATTTACCTAAAAAAAAAAAAGAATCAAGTCCCATAACTTGAAAAATAAAGTCTCTTAACCTTTTAAGAATTTAAGGTTCATAGTCTTAAAAATTCATAACGTAAACTCTTTAAATTAAGTAACATATACTTTTGTGCGTTGTGACTAGGTTATACTTGTTTATAACGATCTTATTAAAGCAGCCATGATCTAACAAATGTAATACAATTTTGTCTTATCTTAGCTTCTATGCAGATGGAGAATTCTACTCATTTTAATTTAATTGATTGTCGATACATTTCCTTTTATTAACGCTGCAATGGCTTGTTCGATACTTATTCTTATTCGTGCAGTAACTTAGCAAAGTCAACTCGACTCCAAATACTTCCTAACAACTCTTACCAACATCCCCCATAAGACTTGGTAAGAACTTAGGATAACTTAGACGTAGATTTTACATAAAGTAAATCAACATACATACCTCTTAACTTCTAAGAGTAGAAGGGATCATGAAATAACACCACATGTATATTTCATACATAGAATCATGCCAAAATAAGGAAGAAGTTCACATACCTTGCGACGATTATCGACAAGTAGCAAAATGCTCCAAAGTACCTTAACTTTGATAGCTATTCCATCCTTTAAGTAGAATACGCTATACGTAGTACTTCAACCTAAAATGACAATAGCACTTCTATCAACTACAAGCTATCAAGTGTAGGACTTATACCAAATAATGGCCCTCTAATTCTACGGAAAATTGGGCAGCACTTCCTTTGTTTCTACGTACTTTTCCACCTTTTCCAAGGCCCGTATTCATCAACCAACAAACCACATTTAAGGCACAACTAACAGTTAGCCAAAGGGGATTACACGCCTAACTGGACGTGTAAAATTCTGCCCCACAGTTATACAAAACAGTCCACAAATCAGCCCATAAAAACAGTCCGCAATCCAACCATAACGAGGGTAAAATGTGAGGCCTTTTAACGCCTTTCCACACCCTAATTCCCTTAGGACTTTAATTAGAAACTACTACACTTAAACATGCATAACAACTAAATTTCCAGCATTTAATACCTCAAAACAGTCCACTTAACGACACAACAACGTCTAACAGTTTTGGGCAGTTTCTCGGCCACAACAACTACAACCCGATAACTCGTTCCTTAATCCATTTTATTCCAATTCGAGTTCCAAAACTTCTACATAAGTTATAACAACTTATTAACAACAATATTAATATATTATAACATGCAATAGGTGAAGATAACAACGACAATAACCAACGAATTCCATTTGCACCAAATCTGTCCCAAATCGGTTTTAGCCCCAAAAATGGCTCAAATGCTTTTTATTCTTCATTCTTTTCTAACACAAGTTCATCCATACATAATAAAAATAAGTAATATCCAATTACTTTAAAAGAAGATGGACTTTTACCTCATTGTTTGCCCAAAAACGCCCCAAAACAGTCCGGTTTTTATTGGTGCTAGCTGCTTCGCTCCACTTCTTCAAGTTCCAATCACATATATGTACCCCTCTACAACCTTAGGAGCAACTTCTCTTGAATCTCACTTCCAAAAGGTCGATGGAACCCCTAGGTTTTGGCATCAACTTTCGGCCAAGACAAGTAAAAACGTGTAGAATATTAATCTAGGCTTAGCACTTGGTTTAAGGGCATAATCTTGGAGAAATAAATTGATCAACAATGGTTGTTCTTAGCCAAGGGGCTCTCGAAATTATGGAGCTAAAGGGGAGAAGATGAGAGCTTATTTTTTGGTCTAAGTGTAAAGTGATCCAAGTCTTGCAAGACTTGGATATGTATAGCCAAGTGGAGTGGGACCCATGTCCACTTGTCCCCTCTCAAAATATCTAATTTGTTGTCATCTTAGCAAGACAAGTGGAGGGGTGCCACGTGTCGCCCTCCGATTGGTCCAAAATATTATAATATTTCGAAGGTCCCCGTGAAATTGTGAAATTCTCGGCGGACCCCATATTATCAATTCCAACACCTTATAATCCAATACTAAGTCCATAAATCCAATTAGAAGTATTATACTCCAAGTTAATAATTTTTCCGTCGTCACATGTTTTCCGAAATTTTCCTTAAGAAAATATAATTATTCTTTCCTTCCAAAATTCAAATCTTAAATCCTTAATCACGTTCTCAATTAGTAGCCCTGGTATTACGGGGTGTAACACGGGGTTCGGGGCGTGACAGAGTGGTATCAGAGCAGTTAGTCCTCGGAATGTCTACAGACCGTGTATAGTAGAGTCTTGTTTATCGGTGTGTTGTGCACCACATCTATAAACAGGAGGCTATAGTACATTTAGGATTGGTTTCCTTTCTTCTCACTCTGAGATCGTGCGATAGAGCTGTGTTGTTAGGGTGGTCTCTCCTTAACGTATTATTGTGATTGCAGCTATGAGAAAGACAACCATGGCCCAGCAAGGATTATATCGATTGCGTATCCATGTTGGTAAAATTATCGTATAGATGGTATTATGATGATGTATATCTGTACGAGCGTATTTATTTGGGGCTATGTGTGTTGCCTAGAATGGTTATGAATTACCATGAGTTGGTTAAGTCTTAGTAAATTCTTGGAATGTGTGAAACAGTTGATTGAATCCACACCTAGGCTTTATGTATGTACTGATTTGAAATAGTCAGGAAGTAATGAACTGTCTAGGATGGTGATAGACTCTTAGGAGATCATGTTTAATTGAGTTAATAGCATACCATGTTGTTAGATTAAGCGGTGTGGTATGCTTAAGTGATTGCGTGAATAATAATGGTATGGAGTAATTAGAGTTGTTGTGAGTAAGACAACATGTTTGTGAGAGATCGAGAAGCTACATTTCCCGTATGTGGGGATTGATAATGTAAGCTTGGAAAATGGAATAATTGTGAACCTTGGAACATTGATGACCGCAGAGACCTTAGATGTACAAGGCATTCTCGGGTAGAAAGATTTATTTCAAACCAAGAATGAGAATTAAGTGCGACCATGGGGGGGATTGAGGACCAATTACGGGACAACCCGTGGCATTAAATTGAGTGGGGTCAGTTTGAGGTGGTCCCGCTATGTGATAGGGTCATGAGGGTGCAAGGCCCAAGTCTAGTTAATTGTTGTACGAGTTTGTGGACGCGTTCCACCAGAACCGGGTCGTGAGGGCCGTGAAGGGCCTTAACCGAAATTGAATCTAAATATAATGACCAAGTTTGGATATAGTAATGTTACACCCCGTATTTACAGGTCATGTTTTAAGAACGTACGTAAGAACTCACAAGTGTTAAGATTTGTGACTTGTAAATTTATCGGAATTATGAAATTGTCGGAAAACGTATTATTGTGACGAATGGGAGGGCGACACGTGTCACCCCCCCTTATAGTTGCCTTGGACGATTTATGTCATGGCCAAAAAGGTCATTGACCATAGTCTTGGATGACTAAGTCTTGCAAGTAGTAGCTTGAGATTCTTGACTAAGTCAAAGGACCCACAAAGCTTGATATTTGTTAAGAGCTCATCCAAACCACCCATTTGGTTGCATCTTGACCCTCCATTGCACTATATTATACTACTAGTAGCAAGACTAATGCCAGCACTTAGAAAATTTTCAAGAAAAATTGAAGAGCAAGAGCTAGAGCTCTCGGGTTCCCTCACTATCAAAAGAAATTTTTTTGTTTCTTGTTCATCAAGCTCCCCACTTTAAACCAAGGTCCTTGGGTGTATTGTAAGCATATCTCAATAGAAAAATCTCGGAAAAAGATAGTTTTCGGGTTGGTCGCAAAGCGAAAACCTAGTTGTCTTTCTAGGTTTTGTTTGGAGATTTGAAGGAAAGTTGTTGGTGTTGTTCTAAGGGTCTCAACTAGCGGATCAAGCGTCTCAAGAGGCTCTAAGTTGCTAAGGAGCGACTTCGGATTTGGAATTGGATTAAGATTCGTTGAGGTATAATCTTGTCCCTTAAAAGTGTTACAAGATTATTTATATTGTTGTTAGCTTTACTTGTTGCTAGCATGAAGTATGTGTTGAAGTTTATAAGTGTTATGGATTGCTTGTAGCCTTAGAATCCGAAATGTAATGTAAGCCATGTGAAGTTGGATTGCAAATTTGTCGTTTATTAGAATCGTCGCATGTTAATTACTTGGAGATTATAGTAGTTATAATCGATTGCGACTTGATATCATGTTAGGCTAATAACTTGGATTGAAATGGAAATTGGATAAGAATTGATGTTGTAGTACTTCAAGTTAGCCGAATTGGCCTAGTAAGTTGTATTAATTTGTTATCTATTATGGGGCGGAATTTTACACGTCTAGTAGGCGTGTAATCCCCTATTGTTGATTGCATTGTTTGGGCCTTAAATGTGGCGTGTTTGGTTATTGTATTCGGCCTTGAAAAAGGTGGCATAGTAGTAGAAACAAAGGAGGTGTTGTCCGATTTTCCGTAGAAATTAGTGACCTTACACTTATAATATTCTACGTTTGAAGTAAGACGTTAATAGACGTATTGTGGATATTATAGGTTGACATACTACGGGCGGGACATTGTACTTGGCAAGTGGTTGACCCGAAGAGGTATGTAGAACTTTTCCTATCCTTTGAGCATGACTAGTTACACGTATATAGTACGGTAGACGTACAAGATCTTGATATCCTTTACTAATTTTATGAATGGCCAAGTCAGGTGAGTTAGGGGATTAACTCGCTTCTTTAAAAGTATTAAGGATGTCTTAAGTTTTATTAAAGTTAAGGGACTTGAAGAGTTTTAAAGTATGTGATACTTGTTCCGTTTTAAACGTATAAGTCCCTTGGATAGGAAATTGTATTTGGCTAAGGTATAAAGTTAATATAATGACTTTATGGGAAGTTGGTTATATTAACTTTATGGAAAGATAAATGGCTTGATTTAATGAAAGGCAATTTGATTTTAAGGCATCAATTGCCTACGGTTTTTGTAAGAAAATGAGTCACTTGATTTAGAAACCTAACTTAAATTCTAAAGGTATTGTGACTTGCCTTGAAATGTAATTGGGACTTGATACTATGGTTAATAGTATCTTGGAAGTTTTTACTAAAAAGAGTCATTTGTTTTAAAGAGTGGAAGTATGTAGTACTTTGGGTTAAATTCCCGGATCTTTATAAAAGACATGTTAGTGCCTTAAGTAAACTAAAATGAGAGTGTATGTGAACAAGAATAATAAGAAGTTAGGGGATTCTTAACTTGCTTATATATTGTATGATAGCCGGTTTTGTGCTAGTGGTATACTATTCATTACGGGGTCGTTCCCCGGGTTTGTGGCATTTGCATATTCCGTGGATTTGCTACCCACGATGCGAGGAATACCTCATGCGAGTCTGCAAGGGCTTATGCGGGTGAAATAGTCCCATGCGGGTGGGTCCAGCCTATGCGAGGAATACCTCATGCGAGTCCGTAAGGGCTTATACGGGTGAAATAGTCCCATGCGAGAAATACCTCATGCGGGTCCACGCGACCTATGTGGGTGAAATAGTCCCAGGAGTAGGATTGCTAAAAGATCTTTGCGGTGGTCCCGCTTGATCGTGAGCTCCCTATTTTATATTGTAAGTATCCTACTATTTACTCTCATTGTTAGTAAGGCACAGTGTACTGTAATTTGATTATCATACATGTCTCTAGCTTTGCTTTAAACCCATGATATAATTACAGTATTTTCCAGTTTTACATACTTAGTACATATTGTGTACTGACCCCCTTCCTCGGGGGCTGCGTTCATGCCGCAGGAAAGGGTAAGCAGGTGGTGGATCCTTATTCTTAGGATCACTTATCAGACGTCAGAAGCTCCATTTCTCCGGAGGCTTGTCTCTTTTGGTACAGTCTTTCCCTGATGTTGTAGATTTATGTACATTTAGGGGTATGGCGGGGCCCTGTACCGCCACAGTTGTTATTCCTAGAGGTCTGTATTCACATATGTGGTTGTAAGAACCGAGTTATCTGATTGTACTTTTGATTATGTTTATATTATGGAAGGCGGCCTTATCGGCTAGCCTGCGTTGTTTATTGTTTACACATATGTTTATGTTGTGTATGTTCCGCTGCTATTCTATGATGTGTACCTGACGGGGTGCCCCGGTAGGGCACCAGTCGCGGCCCCGGGGTCGGGTCGTGACAAAAGTGGTATCAGAGCAGTTAGTCCTCGGAAAGTGTCTACAGACCGTGTCTAGTAGAGTCTTGATTATCGGTGTGTCGTGCACCACATCTATAATCGTGAGGTCGCAGGACATTTAGGATTAGTTTCCATTCTTCTCTGCGAGATCGTGCAGAGCCTGTCTTATTAGGTTGAATCCTCTCTGACCTCTTCTTATGAAACAGTTATGCCTCCACGGAAGACGACCAGGGCCTGTGGCAAAGGCAAGGCGGCAGGAGGCGCTAGCGGTACTCAGGAGGTTACGGACTCGAGCACGAGCTATGCACGAGGTAGTAGCGGGTCGGCGAGTTCAGCCACGCCAGACAGAGGAGCCGAGAGCGGCAGTAGCTCCAGAGGTTCCGGTACCAGAGCCTCCAGTCCCACAGCCAGGAGCTGAGTATAGAGACTACGGGGAGCAGATCCGGTTATTGACCAGTATAGTAGTCGGGCAGCGCCGACAGGAGCAGGCAGCCCACCCTAGAGCCGACAGTTTGCGGATTAGGGATTTTCTGGGTTGTCATCCACCTGAGTTTTATGGTTCGAGGTCTGAGGAGGATCCGCAGGAGTTCATTCGGCAGCTACAGCGGACCATGCAGGTTCTTAGGGCTTCAGAGACAGAGTCTGTTACGCTAGCCTCTTACCGGTTACGCGATATTGCGTTGAACTGGTTTGAGTCGTGGTTGCTGTCGAGAGGTGAGGATGCTCTTCCAGCTGTTTGGGAGGAGTTCACAGAGGCCTTCATGGATCACTTTTTGCCTCCTGAGATGAGGAGAGCCCGGGTAGATAGATTCTTGACCTTGAGGCAGAACGGGAGGACTATCAGGGAGTACAGCCTGGAGTTTGACTCCTTGGCCAGACATGCGCACACTATTGTAGCTGACATGGCGGATAGAGTTCATCGTTATGTGATGGGGCTAGACCGTCATATGATTACTGCATGCTTGGGGGTGGCTCTTCAGCCCGGTATGGACATTGCCAGGATGCAGGCCTATGCGCAGGGGATAGAGGATAGAGAGAGGGAGGACCAGATTGACTCGGGCCAGCCCAAGAGGGCCAGGACAGCAGGGTCTCAGGGCAGTTTTCGAGGCGGACAGCCTCAGCAGCAGACTGGGTCCACATTCCAGCCAGCACAGAGTGCTCCGTCACGGTTTTCTGGCAGGAGGTCTGATCAGCCAGGTCATTCAGGAGCAGGTCAGGGCTCCAGGACTTCGGGGTTTCAGGGAGGCAGAGATCGTCGCCGATCGAGGCCACCCACATCTCGGTGTGCTCGATGCGGTAGATCGCACCCAGGCGAGTGTCGTGTTCCTGCAGGAGCTTGTTACTCTTGTGGCCAGCTGGGCCATTTGAAGAGAGATTGTCCGTCGAGAGGCAGCATGGGTGGTACGGTGCAGCCGACAGGATCAGTTGCTGGGTCTTCCTCTCCTTCTGTGGTTATGCGCCCCGGAGGGCAGGGTACTCACGGACCGGCAGGCCGCGGTAGAGGCCGTGGTGGTGGTTCCAGTTCTAGCGGTCCCCAGAACCGCATTTATTCATTAGCCAGCCGCCAGGATCAGGAGGCTTCCCCTGACGTCGTCACAGGTACATTATTGATTTCAGACTGTGATGTTTATGCTTTGATAGATCCAGGTTCTACCTTGTCCTATGTGTCCCCTCTTATTGCGGGTAGAATCGGGATAGAGCCAGAGTCGATAGAGCCTTTTGAGGTAGCTACGCCAGTGGGTGATTCGGTGTTAGCTGAGCGGGTGTATAGAGGTTGTCCGGTATTTATTTACAGTCGTCAGACCCTTGCAGACTTGATAGAGTTGGAGATGACAGATTTTGATGTCATTATGGGTATGGACTGGTTGGCTTCTTGTTATGCCAACGTTGACTGTAGGGACAGGTTGGTTCGTTCATTTCTGGCGAGCCGATTATCGAGTGGAAGGGCAACACAAATACGCCGTAGGGGTAGGTTTATTTCTTACCTCAAGGCTAGGAAGATGGTGCGAAAGGTACATCTACCATCCGGTTCGTATTTGATACGAGGCCGAGGTGCAGTTCTTCACCATGCGATGGTTAGGAGTTTCGGATGTGTTCCCGCACGATCTTCCGTATCCTCCCGAGAGGAGATCGAGTTTTGTATTGACACGTTGCCAGACACTCGACCTATTTCCATTCCGCTATACAGGATGGCACTCGCCGAGTTGAGGAGTCAAGGACCACCGAAAGATTTCTGGAGAAAGGCTTTATCGGGCCTAGTGTATCTCCCGGGAGCGCCGGTTTGTTTGTGAAGAAGAAGGATGGGGCCATTGCGTATGTGTGTTGATTACAAGCGGTGAATAAGGTAACCATTAAGAATAGGTACCCCTCCCGTGATTGATGATTTGTTTGACGGTTGCGAGTGCGAGGTGTTTCTCAAGATAGACTGCGATGCAGTTATCATCAGTACGAGTTCGAGAGGCGATATCCCAAAGATCGCATTCAGACCGGTATGGGCACTATGAGTTCGAGGTTATGTCTTTCGGTTTGACCAATGCTCCAATGGTATTTATGGATTTGATGAACCGGTGTACAAGCCATTTTTGGATACATTTGTGATTGTATTCATTGATGACATCTGGTTTATTCATGATAGAGCAGGCATGCAGATCACTGAGGCGGTACTTGGGTCCTCGAGCGCAGCTATTCGCCAAGTTCTCCAAGTGTGAGTTTTGGTTGCCTCGTGGCATTCCCGGGCATATTATTGGGGCTGATGGTGTGGGTGGATACGCAAAGATTGAGGCGATAAGTCTTGGCGAGACCTACTACTCCGACCGAGGTGCGCGATTTCTTAGAATTTTGGCGAGTTATTATCGTAGATTTGTGGAAGCGATTTGCTTCGATTTCAAAGACCGTTGAATAGTCGACTCGAAGCGGCCAAGTTCCGAGCGACGAGGCTTGCGAAGGGTTTCGATTCTTTGAAGGAAAGGTTGACTATGACTCAGTTCTTACTCTTCCCGGAGGGTTAGGCGGCACGTGATCTATTGTGATGCCTCGGGTATCGCTAGGGTGTGTATTGATGCGACGGCAAGGTTATAGCCTATGCTTCCCAGAATTCTGAAGCATGAGAGGAATTACCTTACCCATGACTTAGAGTTGGCGCAGATTATTCATGCCTTGAAGATTTGGAGACATTATTTGTATGGGGTTCATGTGGATATTTATATTGCACCACAAGAGCCTCCAGTATATCTTCAGCAGAGGAGCTGAACTTGGCGAGGCGGTGGTTAGAGTTCTTGAAAGATTATGATGTTGATATTCTATACCATCCGGGAAAGCCAACGTAGTTCTTGATGCCTTGAGTCGTAGATCGATGGGGAGCCCGCAGAGGTACACCAGAGGCGGATACGGTCCGTCGATCCACCGATTAGCGAGCCTTGGGGTTCGTTTGATCGATACCGACGATAGCGGGGTACGGGTTCGTGAGGTTGCCGAGTCTTCCATCGTTGATGAGGTGAATAGGCGACAGTTTGAGGACCCAGTGTTGGTACGTATCGACGCAGCTCTTCGGGAGGAGAAGAGTCTATTCGAGGTAGCGCTGATGGGTGCCGAGATTTGAGGCCGTTGTGTGTTCCGATGTGTCAGACTTCGGCCAGATTCTGGGAGGCACACGTGCTCATTATTCTATTCATCCGGGTCAACCAAGATGTACCATGACCTCGAGATGTTTGTATTGGTGGGATGGCACGAAGAGGACGTGGCGAGTTTTGTTGCCTGATGTCCTAATTGCCAGCAGGTCAAGGTCGAGCACCAGAGGCCCAGTGGATTATTGCAAGCTATTGAGATTCCGACTTGGAAGTGGGAGGTGATCAACATGGACTTTGTTACAGGGTTACCTCGTACTCAGAGGAAGTACGACTCCATTTGGGTTATTGTTGACAGGCTGACGAAATCAGCCCATTTCCTTCCAGTCAGGACGACGTTTTCGGCTGAGGACTATGCCAGATTGTACATCAGAGAGATTGTGAGGTTGCACGGTATCCCGGTGTTGATTATATCGGATAGGGGAGCCCAGTTTACGGCTAACTTCTGGAGGTCTTTCCAGAAGGGTTTAGGGACACATGTGAGTCTCAGTACAACATTTCATCCTCGATCGACGGCAGGTCACGACGATCTGCCCGGTTCGTGATCGTGCCACCGGCACCCAAGTAGTCATACATCAGAGTAATCAGCGGAAATATAAAGCAAGACATGAAACAGTTTATAAAATAAGACCACGCTTTATGTGAGAAAACATCGCTTTCGCATATATATATATCATGGTTTAGCGCTACATCCGATAATCGCATAACATGACTACAGCACTCTAAGGAAATATACAACTATGGCGGACAGTGGCCCGCCATACCTCGATCGTACAAAACTATCTACAACAGGAGATCATACCAAAAGTAGAGCCTCGGAAGAGATGGAGCTCCCGACACCAACGTAGATCCTAAGGATGCGGATCTAGCACTGCTGCCCTTACCGCGCATGAACGCAGCCCCAGGAGGTCGATAACAGTACTAAGTATGCGAAAGCAGAAAATACTTAAATGAAAACATATCATTTTAAAACCGGTTTACAAATATGTGTGAAACAACCAGAAACCGCACGTAGTGCCATATCACAAACAAGAGCAACAATAGGTAATCGTAATAGGTCTTGTCTAGGCTGCGAATGATCAAACAGGCCACTCGCCCATATCATCATTCGCAAGCCTAATCTGAACTCGAGTCCGCATAGCCACTCACATGGGCCCGCATGAGGTATAACCCCGCATCGAGGGTAGCTACTCGGCATCGCCCCGACTCGTTGTCCGCATGGCCACATAGACCGCATGAGGTATAACCCCGCATACTAACACGAACTCGTAGCTCCGCATAGGCCCTGGACCCGCATGAGGTATTCTCGAATCATGGTCCTGCATCACCGAGTCTACCTCAGACGGAGGCGACTTAACCCGGTATGATCTCAAGAGGTGAGTGATAGTATACTAACCTATCAAATTTTCTTTATAAATCTTATCCACAACATGGATACTCACCTATACAATCTTAACACGATACTAACACACATAGCATCATATCAGGTCTACTTATCAAACCATCTTTATTATTCTTTTCACGATATAAGTGCATTATAAAACACATAGGCAAACTTGTTTCTTTTATAAATCTTAAGTGGTTATACTTACTTCCCATAAAGCTAGTATAACTCTTAAGCTTCGCTTTTAAAACCAATTAGTTCTCTTACATTAATATGATTGTAGTCTTTTGAAATGTTTTGATTCTTTATTATTCAGCTTAAGCCGTGAGGCATTGCCGTAAGTATTATTCAGCTTAAGCCGTGAGGCATTGCCGTAAGTATTATTCGAGCTTAAGCGTGAGGCATTGCCGTAGTTATATTGTAAAATATCATGCTTTAGGAAGAATCACATACCTTCTCAGCGAAAACCACCTGCCAAGTTGAATATGTTGCGCGCAGAGAGTCAGCCTATAATAGTCACAGATATCTATTAAAGACTACTCTGAAGGTCATTCTAAACAGAGGGTTCATAATTCTACGGTAAGTCGGGCAGACTTCCTACCGGTGAGCTATATAAGTCTCTTGTGAAAACAGTCCTATGTAAGTATAGTTTGATTATTCTTCTTTAAACCCTTCTACTGTGTGTAGCAGTTCAATTCTATTCTGTGATATTCTTCTAAGTGATTAATACTTATTCTTATACTTCTACGATGCATTCTCTAATACAAAAGAGGGTTAGGATTATTACCTGGTAAGCCCAAGAATATCCTAGAAAAGTCGCTACTGAGCAAGGTTTTGCTCTAAGTTGTATGCTCAGAACCATAGAAGTTCTTCACAACTTCTACTAAGTAGTAAGGTATTTGGGCTAGGGTATTTTGGGCAGTATAACGATACAAGAAGGTAACTTTTCTACCAAGGGAGGGGGGGTAGATTTTTGGCTCGGCTAGGGGTATTCGCCAAGGCCACTTAGGCTAGAGGGGAAGAGGGCTTGACGAAATGGCTAACAAGGGAGAAGGGAGGATTGTCAAGACTTGGAAAGTAATTTGTGGATGAAGAACTCTTCATCTTAAGGGGGGTATTTATAGGTCAAGAAGTGGCCAACCAATGGCCAAGATTTAGACAAGTGCAAGGCAAGTGTAGGGTGAGGATTAACTATACACAAATATCCTACCAACTCCTTGACTTGTGCACAAGGCACAAAAACGTGCTCTCCTAGTCCAAATCGTCCAAATGGGCGATTTCAAGTCCATCAATTGGAGGTGACAAGTGTCGCCTCCCGTTGGTCCAAAATGTTTCGTCTCTCGGAAAAATCCGCAAAAATTAGAAATGGCATGGCGGAATTTATCCTACGAAAGTGTGGAAACGTTTCGTCGAAAGCGATTCTTTTAGTGAGTTGTGTACAAATAAAAACGTCCAAGGCTTATCTTTAAGGCTAGACTTTGTCACGTATTCCCTTACGCATATACTGAAATACGGTATAACACAGTGCAGGCGTACTATCCGACACTTGAGGATATCTTTGCGAGCTGCGTGATTGATTTCGTGGTAGCCGGGAGGATCATTTGCCTCTTGTGGAGTTTGCTTATAACAACTACCATTCCGATACGACGGGCGCCATACGAGGCTTTATATGGGCGGAAATGTAGATCGCCGATTGATTGGTTCGACGTGGGCGAGGTACAATTAGTTGGCCCAGACTTGGTTCAGCAGGCTGTGGATAAGGTAAAGCTTATCCAGGAGAGACTGTTAGCAGCTCAGAGTCGGCAGAAGTCATATGCGGATAATCGGCGTCGGCATTTGGAGTTTGGTGAGCGATTGGGTCTTCTTGAAGGTGTCACCCATGAAGGGTGTGATGAGATTCGGTAAGAAGGGGAAACTCAGCCCAAGGTACATTGGGCCCTACCAGATCGTCTGTCGAGTAGGCAAGGTTGCCTATGAGTTGGATCTGCCATCAGAGTTAGAGGCGGTGCATCCGGTCTTCCATGTTTCTATGTTGCGGAAGTGTATCGGAGATCCAGCGAGAGTTTTCCCTGCTAGTGAGGTCCAGGTGACAGAGGGGTTATCGTATGAGGAGATTCCCATAGCGATACTCGATCGCCAGTCGGCATCGCGGACTGGATGTGGCTTCACAAAGTCTTGTGGAGAAATGATAACCGGGAGGAGATGACTTGGGAAGCGGAGGAGGACATGTTGAGGAAGTACCCTCACTTATTCCCTACACCTTCAGGTAATTCTTTTCCCTTACTTGTCAAGTTTTAATTGAAGCATTTGTTTTGTGTAAATGCTATTATGTGGCCATGTGTGGCATTGTTGGTGTGTCGGGGTTGTGAAAGGAAACTATGTCGCTAATTATAAGTTGACTCCGAAAGAACATTCGGGGACGAATGTTTCTAAGGGGGGAAGAATGTTACACCCCGTATTTACAGGTCATGTTTTAAGAACGTACGTAAGAACTCACAAGTGTTAAGATTTGTGACTTGTAAATTTATCGGAATTATGAAATTGTCGGAAAACGTATTATTGTGACGAATGGGAGGGCGACACGTGTCACCCCCCTTATAGTTGCCTTGGACGATTTATGTCATGGCCAAAATGGTCATTGACCATAGTCTTGGATGACTAAGTCTTGCAAGTAGTAGCTTGAGATTCTTGACTAAGTCAAATGACCCATAAAGCTTGATATTTGTTAAGATCTCATCCAAACCACCCATTTGGTTGCATCTTGACCCTCCATTGCACTATATTATACTACTAGTAGCAAGACTAATGCCAACACTTAGAAAATTTTCAAGAAAAATTAAAGAGCAAGAGCTAGAGCTCTCGGGTTCCCTCACTATCAAAAGAATTTTTTTTTGTTTCTTGTCCATTAAGCTCCCCACTTTAAACCAAGGTCCTTGGGTGTATTGTAAGCATATCTCAATAGAAAAATCTCGGAAAAAGATAGTTTTCGGGTTGGTCGCAAAGCGAAAACCTAGTTGTCTTTCTAGGTTTTGTTTGGAGATTTGAAGGAAAGTTGTTGGTGTTGTTCTAAGGGTCTCAACTAGCGGATTGAAGAGTCTTGAAGAGGCTCTAAGTTGCTAAGGAGCGACTTCGGATTTGGAATTGGATTAAGATTCGTTGAGGTATAATCTTGTCCCTTAAAAGTGTTACAAGATTATTTATATTGTTGTTAGCTTTACTTGTTGCTAGCATGAAGTATGTGTTGAAGTTTATAAGTGTTATGGATTGCTTGTAGCCTTAGAATCCGAAATGTAATGTAAGCCATGTGAAGTTGGATTGCAAATTGGTCGTTTATTAGAATCGCCGCATGTTAATTACTTGGAGATTATAGTAGTTATAATCGATTGCGACTTGATATCATGTTAGGCTAATAACTTGGATTGAAATGGAAATTGGATAAGAATTGATGTTGTAGTACTTCAAGTTAGCCGAATTGGCCTAGTAAGTTGTATTAATTTGTTATCTATTGTGGGGCGGAATTTTACACGTCTAGTAGGCGTGTAATCCCCTATTGTTGATTGCATTGTTTGGGCCTTAAATGTGGCGTGTTTGGTTATTGTATTCGGCCTTGAAAAAGGTGGCATAGTAGTAGAAACAAAGGAGGTGTTGTCCGATTTTCCATAGAAATTAGTGACATTACACTTATAATATTCTACGTTTGAAGTAAGACGTTAATAGACGTATTGTGGATATTATAGGTTGACATACTACGGGCGGGACATTGTACTTGGCAAGTGGTTGACCCGTAGAGGTATGTAGAACTTTTCCTATCCTTTGAGCATGACTAGTTACACGTATATAGTACGGTAGATGTACAAAATCTTGATATCCTTTACTAATTTTATGAATGGCCAAGTCGGGTGAGTTTGGGGATTAACTCGCTTCTTTGAAAGTATTAAGGATGTCTTAAGTTTTATTAAAGTTAAGGGACTTGAAGAGTTTTAAAGTATGTGATACTTGTTCCGTTTTAAACGTATAAGTCCCTTGGATAGGAAATTGTATTTGGCTAAGGTATAAAGTTAATATAATGACTTTATGGGAAGTTGGTTATATTAACTTTATGGAAAGATAAATGGCTTGATTTAATGAAAGACAATTTGATTTTAAGGCATCAATTGCCTACAGTTTTTGTAAGAAAAGGAGTCACTTGATTTAGAAACCTAACTTAAATTCTAAAGGTATTGTGACTTGCCTTGAAATGTAATTGGGACTTGATACTATGGTGAATAGTATCTTGGAAGTTTTTACTAAAAAGAGTCATTTGTTTTAAAGAGTGGAAGTATGCAGTACTTTGGGTTAAATTCCCGGATCTTTATAAAAGACATGTTAGTGCCTTAAGTAAACTAAAATGAGAGTGTATGTGAACAAGAATAATAAGAAGTTAGGGGATTCTTAACTTGCTTATATATTGTATGATAGCCGGTTTTGTGCTAGTGGTATACTATTCATTACGGGGTCGTTCCCCGGGTTTGTGGCATTTGCATATTCTGTGGATTTGCTACCCACGATGCGAGGAATACCTCATGCGAGTCCGCAAGGGCTTATGCGGGTGAAATAGTCCCATGCGAGGTCCACCTATGCGAGAATACCTCATGCGAGTCCGTAAGGCTTACGCGGGTGAAATAGTCCCACGCGAGAATACCTCATGCGGTCCACGCGACCTATGCGGTGAAATAGTCCCGGAGTAGGATTGCTAAATGAATCTGCGGCGGGTGGTCCCGCTTTGATCGTGAGCTCCTATTTTATATTGTAAGTATCCTACTATTTACTCTCATTGTTAGTAAGGCACGAATCGTAATTTGATTATCATACATGTCTCGACTTTGCTTTAAACCCATGATATAATTACGATATTTTCCGATTTTACATACTTAGTACATATCAGATCGACCCTTCCTGGGGCATCGTTCATGCCGCAGGAAAGGGTAAGCAGGTGGTGGATCCTCATTCTTAGGATCACTTATCAGACGTCAGAAGCTCCATTTCTCCGGAGGCTTGTCTCTTTTAGTACGATCTTCCCCGATGTTGTAGATTTATGTACATTCGTGGTATGGCGGCCCCGTCCCCGCCACAGTTGTTATTCCTAGAGGTCTGTATTCATATATGTGGTTGGGCTGTAAGAACTGAGTTGTACAGTTGTACTTTTGATTATGTTTTATTATGGAAGGCGGCCTTATCGGCTAGCCTGCGTTGTTTATTGTTTACACATATGTTTATGTTGTGTATGTTCCGCTGCTATTCTCTGATGTGTACCTAACGGGGTGCCCAGGTAGGGCACCAGTCGCGGCCCCGGGGTCGGGTCGTGACAAGTAACTCCAAGGATTTGAAAATAGAAGCAATATGTGAGATTATGTACGTATACTAGAATAAGTTTGAAAGTACGAGAAGAGTACGACAAGTTAGAAAAGGAGCGAACAAGTATTAAAAGAATTGAAGTGTTTATAATTATGACTAATGAAAGTACGAAAGGAAAATCCTTTTAGGCCATGAATGAGAGTTAATAGTGGTAATGTACACTCTAGATTTGAGATGTATATGTATATGTGATATATTGTGGCCATATGTGGCATAATTGGTTTCGTTGAAGTGTAGTTTAAGGAGACTATACCAAGATTTGTTTAGCATGTACCTAGTATGAACACTCGGGACGAATGTTTCTAAGGGGGAAAGGATGTTACACCCCGTATTTCCAAGGCAATGAGATGAGAACGTACGAAGGAAATTGAGATTTGAATTTCGGAAGGAAAGAAGGATTACTTTTCTTAAGGAAAAATCTCGGGAATTTGTAAAGGAAAAGGTTTATTAATTGGAATTCGGTTCTCAAATTTGGTATTTGAGACTTTTGGAATATATTGGAATTATGGATTTTTATTTTCGGATTTGGGTCATGTGGGGCCCACCCGGGAAATTTTACGGTTTTGTGGGGCCCATAATATTTTGAGATATTTTGGCCAATTATGGATTTTTGGGTGATGAAATATTTTTTTGACCAATGAGAGGGTGACATGTGACACCCCCTTTGACTATTTGACTTGGTCTTGGAAGATATTTTGGAGACAAGTGGAGGTGGGTCCCACTCCACTTGTCTTGCTACACTTAGGCCCTCCACTTGTCAAGCATCCAATCCTTGAGATACATTATATACACATAGAGGCTTGCAAGACTTAGCCATATGCATTTTCATCCAAGAAAGCTCTCATCTCTTTCCCTCTTCTCTTATGCTCTCGGCCAAGGTTGACAGATTTCAGCCAACTTTGGAGAGGTATATCTCCTGGTATACGAGGAGTTTTTAGGTTTTTTAAAATCCTAAAATGAAGTTCGTCGAGTCTAATTTCCAACGCAACAAACCGTTCATCGATCGGACATCGGAGTAAAGAGTTATGGACGTCACAATTTCAGCTGACAAAACAGTGAGCAAAAATGCTACACTAGGTCGAGAATAGAGGGTGAAACCCTAGGGGTTCCGTCGACTTTTTGGTGATGGAATTTGAAGGGAAGTTGCTCCTAAGGTTGTAGGGAATACATATATGTGATTGGATCTTGAAGAAGTGGAGCGAAACGAAAACTACGGGCCATTGTTGAGCATTCTGCCCGGGACATTTTTAGGCACAAAAATGAGGTAATAGTTCTTCAAAAATTAAAGTAATTGGATATTACTTATTGTTATAATGTATAGATGAATTCATGTTAAGGAAGAAATTGAAAATAAGATGTGTATGAGGTAGATATGTTGTTGGCTGATTTGAGACAATTTTGTGCCTGTTATACCCCGTAGTTCTGGCCATACGTATGAGAACGTACGAAAGGGGTTAGACGTAAATTCTAGAAGGATAGGTTGACGGATTGTTTCGGACGGGTTTTTAGTCAACTTTGAGGCGATTTATGTCCAGTTGCATTATGAGTTCCTAGGTGTTTCAAAGGCCTAGTACGTAGTTCGTTGAGTCTAGTTCCCAACACAACCAACCGTTCGTCGATAGGACATCGGAGTAGAAAGTTATGGAAGTTACTAGTTCAGTGCGCGATGCAGGAAAAATAATCGGACAGGAGCCGGGGCCGCAGACCTAAGATTCGAGGTTGGCGAAGTTTGTGCCGTGGCCGAGGCGTGTTCTGCGAGGGTGAGTGGAAAAATATGAACTGTTTTGTTTTTAAAAAGGTCATGGGAGGGTGACAAGTGTCCCCCCCCCCTCCCATCTGATTTTTTTGCATGTACTATTTATTGACCAAGTCTTGAAGACTTGGTCATTCTTCAAGCTCCTCTCTCTCTCTAAATTAGAAGCTCTCCCTTCTCTCTAGAAAATCAAGAGGAAATCAAGGATTGAGAAAAATCTGAAAAGTGTGGCAAGAAAGAAACTTATTTGCAAGCTTGTAGGAGTTATTGTTGTGGTGTTTTTGGAAAGGAGGCTAGCAAATTTGTTGGATTAATTTGGCTAAAGCTCTAAGGTAACAATTCTTTCTCTTGTTGCTAGTTTTTGGTGTTGCATGTGAAGAAGAAAGAACTTGTAGTTGAAAATATTGCTCTTAGATAAATTGCATGTAAGAAATATGGTTTGGATATGAAAGAATTGGATAAGAAGGTTATGTAAGCATGTTGTAGCCAAAATACTACCTTAAACTTGTTAAGTTATTAGTTATGCATTGTGGGGCAGAATTTTACACATCCAAGTTTAGGTGTGTAATACCCGTTGAATTGATTGGATTGTTGGGCCTTAAAAGTGGCGTTTGGATGTTGAATTCGGCCTTGAAAAAGGTGGCAAAGTATGTAGAAACAAAGGAAATGCTGCCCAATTTTCCATAGAATTTAGTGACTTTGAACTTGGAATATTTTACGTTGTAGCTTGAGGTTATTAAACGTATTATGGTCATTATAGGTTGACGTACTACGTGCGGTATTTTGGACTTAGCAAGTGGATTGACCGAAGAGGTATGCGGAACTTTCCTATCTCTTGAGCATGAATAGCTTTACCTATATAGTACGATAGACGTACAAGGTTTTGATATCCCTTACTTGTTTTAAGGATGGCCAAGTTTTGTGAGTAAGGGGGGATTAACTCATTTCTTTAAAAAGTATTAAGGATGTCTTGAGTTTTCAAAGTTAAGGGACTTGATGTGTTCAAGTATATGATTCTTGTTTCTTTTTAAAAGTGTAAGTCCCTTGGGTTTAGGAAAGTGTATTTGACTAAGGTATAACGTTAATATAATGACTTTATGGGAAGTTGATTATATTAGCTTTATGGAAAGTTAATAAAGGAAGATTTACTCTAAGTAAAATGAGTACGGATAAATGATTTGAGGTTGTGAAAGGCAAATTGATTTTTAAGGCATTAATTGCCTAAGGTTTTAAAAGAGTAGAAGCACATAGTATAGTACTTTGGGTTAAATTCCCGGATTTCATAACGACATGTTAGTGCCTTAAGTAAACTAAAATGAGAAGGTGTATGAACAAGATTAATAAGAAGTTAAGGGGTTTCTTAACTTGCTTGCATTATGTATGATAGCCGGTTTGTGCTAGTGATATATTATTATTTATTACGGGGTCATTCCCCGGGTTGTGGCATTTGCATATTCCGTGGATTTGCTACCCACGATGCGAGGAATACCTCATGCGAGTCCGTAGGGCCTACGCGGGTGAAATAGTCCCACGCGGTGAGTACACTATGCGAGGAATACCTCATGCGGGTCCACATGACCCATGCGGGTGAAATAGTCCCAGGAGTAGGAGTGCTTAATGATACTGCGGGGCAGATGACCTTGCTTTGACCATGAGCTTCCTATTTTCATGCAGTATAGTAGATGCTCGATGTTCTCATTGTTAGTAAGGCACAATTGTTATTCCTAGAGGTCTGTAGTCACGTTTGTGGGTTGGGCTGTAAGAACAAGTTGTACCGTTATACTTTTGATTAAGTATATTTTTATGGAAGGCAACCTTGTCGGCTTGCCAGTTATGTTTACTTTATACAGGCTTATGTGTTATGTATGTTCCGCTGCTATTGTCTGATGTATACCTGACGGGGTGCCCCGGTAGGGCACCAGTCGCGGCCCCGGTGTCGGGTCGTGACAAAAGTGGTATCAGAGCAGTTTGTCCTCGGAAAGTGTCTACAGACCGTGTCTAGTAGAGTCTTGATTATCGATGTGTTGTGCACCACATCTATAATCAGGAGGATGCAGGATATTTAGGATTGGTTTCCATTCTTTCACTCTAAGATCGTGCAATAGAGCTATGTTATAGGTTGAACTTCCTCTGATATTTTCCTTTATGTATCAGTTATGCCTCCACGCAAGGCAACCGCGGCCCAGAAGGGCAAGGCAGCTGAGGGGGCTGCTAGTAGGACACGGAGGGTCACGAGGCACAGCCCGGGCCTTTACGAGAGATGATGTTTGGGCGGCAGTTCCACGGCGTCGCCCGACCAATGAATTCGTGGCAGCGGCATCGAGATCATGCAGACGAGCCTGGGTCCCACAACCAGCCAGGGGCTGAGTATAGAGATTACGGGGAGCAGATCTGGTTATTGACCCGCATAGTGGCGGCGGCAGCCGACAGAGTAAGCACCAACCCTAGAGTTGATGGTTCTGATTCGGATTTCTGGGTTGTCATCCACCCGAGTTCTATGGTTCGAGATCCGAGGAAGATCCTCAGGAGTTTGTTCGGCAGTTACAGCGGACTATGCAGGTGCTTAGGGCCTCGGAGGCTGAGTCCGTCATGCTAGCCTTTTACCGGTTACGCGATATTGCGTTGAACTGGTTTGAGTCATGGGAGTTGTATAGAGGTGAGGATAATCTTCCAGTTGTTTGGGAGGAGTTCACAGAGGCTTTCCTGGATCACTTCTTGCCTCCTGAGATGAGGAGAGCCCGCGTAGATAGATTCTTGACCTTGAGGCAGAACGGGAGGACTATCAGGGAGTACAGCCTGGAGTTTGACTCATTGGCTAGGTATGCGCACACCATCGTAGCCGACATGGCAGACAGGGTTCATCGATATGTGATGGGGCTAGACCGTCATATGATTACTGCATGCTTGGGGGTGGCTGTTACACCCCGTATTTACAGGACATGTTTTAAGAACGTACGAAAGAACTCACAAGTGTTAAGATTTGAGACTTGTAAAAATTTATCGGAATTATGAAATTGTCGGAAAACGTATTATTGTGACGAATGGGAGGGCGACACGTGTCACCCCCCTTATTGATGCTTGGACGAATTGTGCAAGGGCAAGAGGGTCACTGGACCTTTGTTAGCAAGACAAGTCTTGCAAGTAGGGAGCTTGAGAATTTTGACTAAGTCAAAGGGTCCACTAGTCTTGATATTTAATAAGACTTCATCCAAACCACCTATTTGGTTACATCTTGACCCTCCATGTCCCTATATAATACTACTAGTAGCAAGAGAGAGTCCAACACTTAGCCAAATTTACAAAAATTGGAAGAACAAGAGCAATAGCTCTCGGGTTCATCAAGTGAAAGAAAGAAAAAAATTTGTTTCTTGTCCAATAAGCTCCACACTTTAAACCAAGGTTCATGAGGGTATTGTAAGTGTATCTCAATAGAAAAATCCCGGAAAAAGAGAGTTTTCGTATTAGTCGCAAAGTGAAAACCTAGTTGCTTTCTAGGTTTTGGATTGGAAGTTTGAAGGAAATTTGTTGGTGTTGTTCTAAGGGTCTCAAGTAGCGGATTGAAGTGTCTCGAAGAGTCTCTAAGTTGCTAGGGAGCAAATTCGGATTTGGAGTTGGATTGAGATTCGTTGAGGTATAATCTTGTCTCTTAAAAGTGTTACAAGACTATTTATATTGTTGTTAGCTTTACATGTTGCTAGCATGAAGTGTATGTGTTGAAGTTTATAAGTATTATGGATTGATGGTAGCTTAAATCCGAAATGTTATATTAGCCACTTGAAGTTGGATTACTAATTGGTCATTTATTAGAAATCGCGACGTTACTTACTTGAAGATTATAGTAGTTACAATCGATTGCGACTTGATATCTTGTTATGCTAACAATTTGGATTGAAATGGAAATTGGATAAGAATTGGTGTTATGGTACTCAAATGTGGTCGAATTGGACATATAGTTTGTATTAGTTTGATATCTATTGTGGGGCGGAATTTTACACGTATAGTAGGCGTGTAATCCCCTATTGTTAATTTCATTGATTGGGCCTTAAATGTGGCGTGTTTGGTTATTGCATTCGCCTTGAAAAGGTGGCAAAGTAAGTAAAAACAAAGGAGGTGCTGTCCGATTTTCCGTAGAATTTAGTGACTTAGCACTTGGAATATTCTACGTTTGAAGTAAGAGGTTAATGGGCGTATTGTGACCATTATAGGTTGAAGTACTTTGGAGCATTTTGCTACTTGTCGATAATCGTCGCGAGGTATGTGAACCTTTTCCTTCCTTTGGCATGATTCTATGTATGGAATATACCGGTGGTATCATTTCATGTTTCCTTCTACTCTTAGAAGTTAAGAGGTAGTTGTGTGATTTACTCTATGTAGAACTTTTCCTATCTTTTGAGCATGACTAGTTGCACGTATGTAGTACGGTAGACGTACCACACCTTGATGTCCTTTACTAGTTTTATAAATATCCAAGTCGGGTGAGTTAGGAGATTAACTCAGTTCTTTGAAAGTATTAAGGATGTCTAATGCTTTATTAAAGTTAAGGGACTTGAAGAGTTTTAAAGTATGTGATACTTGTTCCGTTTTAAACGTATAAGTCCCTTGGATAGGAAATTATTTTTTTGCTAAGGTATAAAGTGAATATAACGACTTTATGGGAAGTTGGTTATATTTGCTTTATGAAAAGATAAATGACTTGATTTTAGTGAAGAGGCAACTTGATTTTAAGGCATCAATTGCCTAAGGTTTTATAATAAAAGGAGTCACTTGATTTCTTAAGGTTAAGAGACTTTATTTTTCAAGTTAGGGGACTTGATTCTTAAAGGAAGAAATGAATTGATTTACAAGTATAGAATACTCGATTTGGAAAGACTTGATTTCAAAAGTTAAGAAACTTGTTTTCTTAAAAGTTAAGGGACTTGAAGTATTTTAAAAAATATAAGTCTCTTGGTTATAAAAAGGAATGGGGTTGTCTAAAACCATAAAGAGTTATAACGGCTTTATGGAAGGTTAAGAGAATGGTTTTCTTCAGTAATGTAAGCAAATAAATGATTTGAAATAAAGAAGGGCAAACTGTTTTTAAGGTACCAATTGCTTAATGTTTTTAAGAAAGAAGTCACTTGATTTAGAAGCCGGTAAATGTATTTCTAAAAAGGTATGGTGACTTGTCTTGAAGGTAGATATGACTTGATACTATGGTTGTTAGTATCTTGGAAGTTTTATTTGAAAAAGAGTTTTTCTAAAGGAGTAGAGGTGCGTAGTACTTGGGGTTAAATTCCCGGATTTTTATGTGAGAAACGGAAGTGCCATGAGTTTATAAAAATGGAAGTCTAAAGGTTTAATGAACTTGCCTGTGTTTGCTTGTGATAGCTTTAAGTGCAAGTATTATATGTCTACGTTGTCGTGTCTCGGTTGGAGGGTTTGTCTTGTTATAAGTTTACTTGACGCGTCGGCGGTGATGTAGGATTCCACGGGTATGCTTCCATTATGATTGATCCTTGGACATGCGTACGATGTGGATTCCGGCATGTGACCAGGATGCGGGTTAGATGCGGACATTTTATCGACGCATCTGCGACGGGGATTCCACGGGTATGCTTCCATTGTGATTGATCTCGCCATGCTTATACGATGAGGATGCACGCGTGACGCGTCTGGGTTAGATGCGCGTGTTTTATTACTCCATGGCCATGCTTATACGATGTGGATTCCGGCATGCGACCATGTTATATTATTACTCCATGGGCTAGCTCTACGCGAAGACACTGCGCTACGATGAGGATGCCGAGGCACGTTATGGCCATGCTTATACGATGTGGGATTAGGGCATGCGATCGCGTTATATATATATATATATATATATATATATATATATATATATGTGTTGTGTATGTATGCACGGCGGTGAGGTGGGATGCCACAAAGGCGTCACATGGTTATATGTTACACCTACACGGCGGTGATGTGAGATTCCACGAGCCGAGATATATATATATGTGTTGTGTATGTATGCAAGCGGTGAGGTGGGATGCCACGCGCGTCACGTGGTTATATATTACACTTATAGTCGCGGCAGTGATGGGGGATTCCACAGGCACGCTTTGATATTTGTGTGACTTGATCGCGTCCCAGATTGGGCCGGGTAGTATATGCGTCCCTCCATAAGGGGGCCGGATTATGTTATGAAAGTTAAGTAAGTTATATGGTAATGAACTTAATGATTTTTCCTAATCATGTACATAAGAATATGACTATAACCTTTATTGAAAATGGGAAAAGATAATAAGGTACGATTAAGTTCATAAGTGGTAATGACACGGCAGGATCTGGTATGTATTTTTATACTTGTCCCTGTCATTCTTTTGTACAGTTATGATCTGCATCAGACGTTATTTACATTCCATATTCTGCACTGTTGTTATCGACTTCTTCGGGCCGTTCATGCCCGCAGTTTTAGGTACCTGTTGGTGATCCTTGCTCTTAGGACCTCGGTTGATTTTGGGAAAAAGCTCCATTTGCTCCGAGGCTTATCTCTTGTACGGTCTTCCCGAGGTTGTAGATTCATGTATATTCGTGGGTATGGCGGGGCCTGCATCGCCACGATTGTTATGTTAAAACTCTTAGAGGTGCAGTAGTCACATATTGTGGGTCGGTTTGTAAAAGGGCGAGGCAACCGCCGTGTATGTTTTTACGTATTTGAAGAGGTAGCCTTATCGGCTAACCTGTTGATTTTATCCTTGTTGCTTTATTTTTTTTAGTTTCATGTATGTTCCGCTGATTATCTCTGATGTATACCGGCGGTGCCCGTGTAGGGCACGATCGCGCCCGGTCGGTCGTGACAAAAGTGGTATCGAGCGATTAGTCCTCGGAAAGTGTCTACGCACCGTGTCAGTAGAGTCTTGATTATCGGTGTTGTGCACCACATCTATAATCGTGAGGCTGCAGGACATTTAGGATTGGTTTCCATTCTTCTCTTTTGAGATCGTGCGAGAATCGCCCTAGTAGGTTGAATCCTCTCTCGACCCCCTTCTTATGTAATGATTATGCCTCCACTGGCGCGACTCAGGCCCGAAGGCAAGGCAGCAGCAGGAGCTGCTAGTGGTACGCAGAGGGTTACCAGGACTCGGGCACAGACTATGCCTGAGGTAGTAGGCGGATTGGCGAGCTCAGCCACGCCGGCGGTATTAGAGGAGCCAAGAGCGGCAGTAGCTCCAGGGGTTCCGGTACCCGAGCCTCGATCCCCAGCAAAAGGCGAGTTTAGAGATTATGGAGAGCGGTCGGGCTATTGACTAGCATAGTGGTAGGGCAGCGCCGACAGGAGCAGGTAGCTAACCCTAGAGCCGACAGTTTGAGGATTCGGGATTTTCTGGGTTGTAGTCCACCCGAGTTTTATGGTTCGAGATCTGAGGATGATCCTCAAGAGTTCGTTCGGCAGCTACAACGGACTATGCAGGTGCTTAGGGCCTCGGAGACAGAGTCAGTTGTGTTAGCTTCTTACCGGTTACGCGATATTGCGTTGAACTGGTTTGAGTCTTGGGAGCAGTCGAGAGTGTGGTGCTCGTCCGGTAGTTTGGGATGAGTTCACGAGGCCTTTCTTGATCACTTTTTGCCTCCCGAAATGAGGAGAGCCCGTGTTGATAGGTTCTTGTCATTGAGGCGGAATGGGAGGACCATCGTGAATACAACACGAGTTTGACTCGTTGGCTGGCACGCGCACACTATTGTGGCGATATGGCGATGAGTTCACCGTTATGTGATGGGCTAGACCATTATATGATTCGCATGCACGGAGTGGCCCTTCACCGGTATGGATATTGCGGGATGCAAGCTTATGCGCAGGGATAGATGACGAGAGAGAGAGGGTCGGCTAGACTCGAGCCACCCAAGAGGGCGGGGCGGCAGGGTTCGGTGGTAACTTTCGAGGCGACCTCAACAGCAGACTAGGTCTACATTTCACCGCACGCAGAGTGCTCCTTCCGCCTTGGCGGAGGTTTGGTCGCCGGGGATATTCGGGAGCAGTCGGGCTCAGGCTCTGAGTTCAGATGTCCGAGAATAGTAGCTGGGAAGCCACCTTTGCCGGTGGTCACCGTAGTAGATTCCATTTTGGGAATGTCGACTACTTCGACAACTTGTTATGCTTGCGGCGCCAGGCCATTTCGTGAGAGCTGTCCACCAGAGGTGGTGGGATAGCGCATCTCATCGGATCAGTTGCGGGTTCTTCGCCTTCCATAGCTAGGCAGGATGTTTATGCACCGGCAGGCCGTGACAGAGGCCGTGGTGGTAGTTCCCAGTTTTAGCGGTCCTTTGAACCGCCTATATGATTTCAGGTATGTCTTTGGCCCTTTAGAAACTTGTATGCATGATAAAGTTGTGGTATGTTTAAGTTTCATGAACAGATTATATTGAGACTATGTATATGTTAGAAAGAGTTGGAAGTACGAAAAGATAATCTCTTTTGGGCTTATGATGGACAGATTTGCGTGTGCGAGGTATTAGGGCCATGGGTGGCATTGTTGGTATGTCGGGGTTGTGAAAGGAAACTATGTCGCTAATTATAAGTTTGACTCCGAAAGAACATTCGGGGACGAATGTTTCTAAGGGGGGAAGAATGTTACACCCCGTATTTACAGGACATGTTTTAAGAACGTACGAAAGAACTCACAAGTGTTAAGATTTGAGACTTGTAAAAATTTATCGGAATTATGAAATTGTCGGAAAACGTATTATTGTGACGAATGGGAGGGCGACACGTGTCACCCCCCCTTATTGATGCTTGGACGAATTGTGCAAGGGAAAGAGGGTCATTGGACCTTTGTTAGCAAGACAAGTCTTGCAAGTAGGGAGCTTGAGAATTTTGACTAAGTCAAAGGGTCCACTAGTCTTGATATTTAATAAGACTTCATCCAAACCACCCATTTGGTTACATCTTGACCCTCCATGTCCCTATATAATACTACTAGTAGCAAGAGAGAGTCCAACACTTAGCCAAATTTACAAAAATTGGAAGAACAAGAGCAATAGCTCTCGGGTTCATCAAGTGAAAGAAAGAAAAAAATTTGTTTCTTGTCCAATAAGCTCCACACTTTAAACCAAGGTTCATGAAGGTATTGTAAGTGTATCTCAATAGAAAAATCTCGGAAAAAGAGAGTTTTCGTATTAGTCGCAAAGTGAAAACCTAGTTGCTTTCTAGGTTTTGGATTGGAAGTTTGAAGGAAATTTGTTGGTGTTGTTCTAAGGGTCTCAAGTAGCGGATTGAAGTGTCTCGAAGAGTCTCTAAGTTTCTAGGGAGCAAATTCGGATTTGGAGTTGGATTGAGATTCGTTGAGGTATAATCTTGTCTCTTAAAAGTGTTACAAGACTATTTATATTGTTGTTAGCTTTACATGTTGCTAGCATGAAGTGTATGTGTTGAAGTTTATAAGTATTATGGATTGATGGTAGCTTAAATCTGAAATGTTATATTAGCCACTTGAAGTTGGATTACTAATTGGTCATTTATTAGAAATCGTCGCATGTTACTTACTTGAAGATTATAGTAGTTATAATCGATTGCGACTTGATATCTTGTTATGCTAACAATTTGGATTGAAATGGAAATTGGATAAGAATTTATGTTATGGTACTCAAATGTGGCCGAATTGGACATATAGTTTGTATTAGTTTGATATCTATTGTGGGGCGGAATTTTACACGTCTAGTAGGCGTGTAATCCCCTATTGTTAATTTCATTGATTGGGCCTTAAATGTGGCGTGTTTGGTTATTGCATTCAGCCTTGAAAAAGGTGGCAAAGTAAGTAAAAACAAAGGAGGTGCTGTCCGATTTTCCGTAGAATTTAGTGACTTAGCACTTGGAATATTCTACGTTTGAAGTAAGAGGTTAATGGACGTATTGTGACCATTATAGGTTGAAGTACTTTGGAGCATTTTGCTACTTGTCGATAATCGTCGCGAGGTATGTGAACCTTTTCCTTCCTTTGGAATGATTCTATGTATGGAATATACCGGTGGTATCATTTCATGTTTCCTTCTACTCTTAGAAGTTAAGAGGTAGTTGTGTGATTTACTCTATGTAGAACTTTTCCTATCTTTTGAGCATGACTAGTTGCACGTATGTAGTACGGTAGACGTACCACACCTTGATGTCCTTTACTAGTTTTATAAATAGCCAAGTCGGGTGAGTTAGGAGATTAACTCAGTTCTTTGAAAGTATTAAGGATGTCTAATGCTTTATTAAAGTTAAGGGACTTGAAGAGTTTTAAAGTATGTGATACTTGTTCCGTTTTAAACGTATAAGTCCCTTGGATAGGAAATTATTTTTTTGCTAAGGTATAAAGTGAATATAACGACTTTATGGGAAGTTGGTTATATTTGCTTTATGAAAAGATAAATGACTTGATTTTAGTGAAGAGGCAACTTGATTTTAAGGCATCAATTGCCTAAGGTTTTATAATAAAAGGAGTCACTTGATTTCTTAAGGTTAAGAGATTTTATTTTTCAAGTTAGGGGACTTGATTCTTAAAGGAAGAAATGAATTGATTTACAAGTATAGAATACTCGATTTGGAAAGACTTGATTTCAAAAGTTAAGAAACTTGTTTTCTTAAAAGTTAAGGGACTTGAAGTATTTTAAAAAATATAAGTCTCTTGGTTATAAAAAGGAATGGGGTTGTTTAAAACCATAAAGAGTTATAACGGTTGTTATACCCCGTATTTCCAGAGTATGTACGTGGGGGACGTACGTAGAAATTTTCGAACTTCATTAGGCTTGGCCGAATTCATTTTGGGCACAAGTGCCGATTTGAGTCGTTTTTCGACGAAACGTTTCCATGACTACGTTGGGAAAATTCCGGCTATGTCATTTATATTTTTGCGGATTTTTCCGAGAGGCGAAACATTTTGGACCAACGGAGGGCGACACTTGTCACCCTCATTGGACGATTTGGAGGGGGCGGTCAAGGTGGGTTGGCCTTGGCCGATTGGCCCCTTGATTTGTGCCTTGCTTTGTGGCTTGTTTTGTGGAGTGTTTTGTGGAGTAGGGTTTAGGGTGCACTTGGCTTAATCTTGTCCTTACACTTGCTATACACTTGGAAGGATCTTGGCCCTTGGTTGGCCTTTAGTTTTGCTATAAATACCCCCATAAGTGTGAAGACTTCATCCATTCCAAAACATCCAAGTCTTGAAAACCCTCCTCTCCCTCTTGCTTGTGATTCGTCCAAAAGCCCTCCTCCCCTTTGTGAGCTTTGGCGAGAGGCCACCCTCCCCTTTGTGGTGCCTTGCCGTGGGGTACCCCTGCCTAGTTATTTTCGTATTATACCCCTTGTTGTGGTATAGAAATACTCTCTAGTATTGTTATAATGTCCAAATACCTTGCCCAAATACCTTGTAGTATTCCCAAGGTTACACTTATACAAAAGCCAGAAATACTATTATACTTCCTCACCACAAATCGAAACCCTAAGGAAAACCTTCATAGTCGGTTGAAGTGTTTAAGTAGAAGTTGCGAAGAACTTCTAAGGGTTGTTTGGAGCGGATTGGAGCGCCGGAGTAGGAGCTAAACGTTGTTCAGGATCGACATATAACTTGGATAATTTTGGGCTTATCGAGGTAAACACTCTTGACCTTCTGTCGTAATTGGGAATTACATATTGTAGGAATATATAGTTAAGGTATACTATATATAGAAGTGATCATAATTGTGCGGCAATGTCTTTTGACTTAAGCCTGAATAATACTTACGGCAATGTCTTGCGACTTAAGCCTGAATATAAAGAAGAGAACTGAACTGTAATTACATAGGACTGTATTACAGTAGACTTGTGTAGCATTGATGTGTAGTAGAGTTGTACACGTCCGGTTAGACGTGTAAACCCCGCAGTTGGTTGGGTAGCCACCGATAGAGAGGAGATTTACGCCATTGCGGGAGTCTTTGCGAATTTTACGTAGAATATTCTACGTGGAGAACTTGATGTTAATAGGCGCCTTATGGCCTCTATAGGTTGAAGTACTACGTGTGGCGTGATCTACTTGGGCTAAGGAGTAGCCGACGGTTTGAGGTACTTGGGCGCTTTTGCTATTAGTCGATAATCATCGCGAGGTATGTGAACCTCTTCCTATCTGTTCTAGCATGATATGTGTATAACTATGTAGACGTTAGACGCATACGTGTTAATCGTATTTGATTGGTTTGAAACATAAGGTGTTATAACGGCTTTATGGGAAGTTGGTTATAACCTTTTATGTAGGTAAGAAAATGCTTTGTGGTTTTAAAAAGTAATCGACTTGATATGTGTTAATAAAGAACTTGAAGTATTTCAAAAGATTCTTGAATCGTTTGAAAGAATGAGTAGTACTTGGTTTTGAAAGCTTAAGAGTTATACTAGCTTTAAGGAAGTTAGGTATAACGGCTTAAGAATGTTTCTTGATTTGGAAATCGAATGTATCGACAAACCAACGCAGCGTTATTAAAAGGAAAATGTATTGACTAATGAAGTATTATTAAAACCGAGAAACCTCCATCTGCATAGAAGCTAAGATAAGACAAAATGATATTACATTTCCTAGATCATGCCGCTTAATAAGATTGATTATGAATAAGAATAACTACACTCATATAAGGCATATGTTACTCAATAGTTTTAAAAGGGATTAAGACATTGAACTATGAAACTTTTCTAAAAAGAGACTTGTGTAATGAATATTAGGCAAACTGGAACTTTAGGGAAAAGAAAGGCATTGTGTTGTCTTAAAATGTTTTAAAACTTAAAGTGTTATAACAGCTTTATGGGAAGTTGGTTATAACGACTTTATGAGAACAAAAGAAGGGTTTTTATCATTGGTTTTAAATGTGGAAACTTGGATTTAATAAGAGAAGTTGTTTTTGTTTGCTTAAAAGATGTAAGTCACTCTATTTTTATACTACGTATCGGGTGACTTTTATAAAAGGAATGGATCTCTTTAAAAGGAATTTAACGACGTAGTACTTTAGGGTTAAAAACCGGACTTTGGCATAAAATGAAAGTACCTTGAGTTGTGTAACTTGCCTATGCTTGTTGTTGTGTAACTTGCCTATGCTTGTTGTTGTGTAGCTTGCTTATGCTTGTGGTGATAGCCTTTGTTATGCACATGGTGTTCTATATAACCGTCTCTCGATGGAGTGCGGTTGGTAGTTGAGACTTACTTGACGCACGCAGCGACGGAAAATTCCACGTATGCTCCTGTTGATAGTGTTATTCCATGGACTAGCTCTCCATGAGGTTTCTTCTTGTCACCTTGGTACGGTGGTGGCTTTCAGACTTGTCCGTCTCGTGGCTGATTCGCCTTGGTACTGTAGTTAGCCCTCGCACTTGCCCGCTCGGTGTAGTGACGAAGTCTCGTGATCTGACGCTTGGTACCCGGTGGTCACCCTCGTACTTGCCGGCCAGCTACGTGACCGCCTTGGTATCCGTAGTCGGCTCTCGTGACTTGCCCCGTGTCAACCGTGTTTGTGGTTGCATTGTATTATTGGTACGGTCGGATCCGTAGTTGTACTTGTCTGACGGTTTTTATGACACAGTGGGACACGTGTTCATGTATACTCCTTGGTATTGTTATATCATAAATCGCCGGTGAGGAAGAAATTCCACGCACGAGTGATAATTTGGAGGGCGGGAGTCCCTGACTTGATGTAACTGGTTATATGTTATGTACTGTAGTTTGGTCATCATACATGTCTCCCGCTTTATGTAGACTATTATGATTTCATTTACTGATTTACTGATTTCACATACTTGGTACTGTTATCGACCTCCTTCGGGGCCGCGTTCATGCCGCAGTAAGTACATCTACCGCCGATCCGCGTTAGGATCTCATTTCAGCGTTTTGGGAAGCTCCGTTCCGTCGAGGCTTATCTTTGGTATGTTACCACAGTCCGTAAGTTCTTGTACGTTCAGGGTATGGCGGCCCCGTCCCGTCATAGTTGTTGTATATAAATCTTAGAGGTGCATGTAGCACCGCCAAGTGGTTGTAAGGATTAGAATCGCTCAAATGTCTTTATATATATATGTTGAAAGGCAATTGTTTTGGTTGCTTTGTTTATTTTTAACATCTCTCATTTCATGTTCATTTTTTACTTTCCGCTGATTTTCTCTGATGATTGTATCACTAGGGTGCCCGGGGTAAGGCACCAGTCACGGGCCCGGATTCGGGGTGTGACATAGTGGTATCAGCGATTAGTCCTCGGAAAGTGTCTGAAACCGTGTCTAGTAGAGTCTTGATTATCGATGTGTTGTGCACCATCTATAATCGAGAGGCTGAGACATTTAGGATTGGTTTCCATTCTTCTCATTACGAGATCGTGCCTTAGAGGCGTGTGATAAGATCGGACCCTCCGACATACTTCGTTTTTACGATTATGCCTCGCGTAAGGCAACCGGGCGAGAAGGGCAAGGCGTGAAGGAAAGCTGCGAGTAGAGCGTGGCGAGACCACGATACACGAGCCTCGATCCGCGATGCGGAAGCGAGAGAGATGAGTCACGAGTGGGCGATTAATGGCGAGGTTGTGGCGGACTTGAGATAAGGTGGGCCAGCGGTTCGATAACACGATGGTTCACCCTAGATCGAGATAGTTCGAGGCTACGGGATTTTACGAGTTGTAGGCGCCAGAGTTTTATGGGTCGAGGCACGAGGATGATCCGAGGAGTTCATCAAGCGATTCTGGATCGTGAGAGTAATCAAGGCATCGGAGACCGAGTCGGTGGTCTAGGTTCACATCAATGCGTGATACCGCATGATCGGTAGTTTGATTCGTGGGAGCTGTCGAGGTTAGAGCATGCACTTCCAGCTTTTGGGACGAGTTCGAGGCCTTTCTTGCACATTTCTTGCCTCGCGGATGAGGAGGGCTCGCGCGACAGATTTTTGGTGTTCTGGCGAGCAGGCGTGCGGTTGGAGTACAATGTAGAGTTCGACTCATTAGCGTGCGTCCCGCGTTGGTAGCTAGTATGGAGGATCGAGTGCACCGATTTATTCTGAGGGCTCGATGATCACCTAGCGAGAGTTGTTGGTGTAGCTCTTCAGGGCATGGACATTGCCGCGTGCAGCGTATGCACTTGGATGTGAGGCGGATAAATCGACGGAATGACGAGTCGTGAGAAGGGCGTAGCATGAGGTCCTTTGGTGACTTTCGAGGCGGACCGCCTCGTGAGCGATTATGCGCCTCGCGGTCTGAGTGGTCCTCGCGGCCGGGACCTTTGGGATATTCAGTGCGGTCGGGGCTCCTGTGTTTGATTTTCGAGGAGTAGGAGTGCTCGCGGATGAGGTTGCCCTTGTCTCGGTGGCGTTGTGGAAAACTTCATAGAAGTGTCGTCTTGACTCGGGAGATTGTTATTTTGCGGCCAACAGGGCCATCGGCAAGAGGCCCATCCGACCGGTAGCTGGTAGGATAGCATGGACTACTAGAGCGATTGCGGGTTCTTCACCTTCCATAGCTAGGCGGGATGTTCGTACCGTGAGCCGGTAGAGTCGCGGTGGGAGTTCCCGATTTTAAGCGGTCCTTTGAACCGCCGATTTTGGTATATCCTTAACCTGCAGAGACTTATATGTATTGATGTTGATGATGTGTTTAGTGTTATGTTCGGATAGCTTTGTGCTATAGCGTGATTTAAAAATCTGGTTAGTGTGAGATGGAAGTGGTAGCTTCCATGATGTGTTCGTGTCGGAGTGGAGTTGGCGCTACGATGGGTCGGGTTGGGGCCATGTTGCGGGCCAACTGCGTCCGTTTCGAGGAAGGGTCAGCTGCAGGTGGTCGCCCGGTGGCGAGTCACGAGGTGCTAGGCCCAGTTTAGATGACCATCGTATGAGTTCATAGATATGTTCGACGAGAATCAGTTCGTGAAGGCGAGAGTGGCCTTAGAAATCGAGGGTAGTAAGATGACCAAGTTTGGAGGTAGTAACTCGAGGGTTGGAAAGCGAAACGTTGTGGAAGTGTGAGTACGGATACTAGAAAGAGCTCGAGTGTTAGAAAGTGCGACGAGATAGAGGAGAAGTGAGCGTGTGTGATCGTTTCTTTTGTGAAATGTAGGTGCGAAGGAGTATATTTTAGACCTTGGTGGGGACTTTTGTGCTAAGCGAGGTGGTTCCTCGTTGGCGTGGATTTGGGTTTCTTGCGCGTATGTTATTTTGTGGCGGTGTGGCATGTTTGATTCTCGTAAGTATAGTAGTGAAGACTATCTTGGCGCCGCGTTTGTTTTGAGACTTAGAAGGAACATTCGGGACGAATGTTTCTAAGAGAGGAGAATGTTATACCGTATTTCGGCAGTATATGCGTGGGGACGACGTAGAAATTTTCGAACTTCATTAGGCTTGGCGAATTCATTTTGAGCACAAGTGCGATTTGAGTCGTTTTTACGAAAGCGTTTCCACGACTTACGTTGGGAAAATTCCGGCTATGTCATTTATATTTTTGCGGATTTTTCCGAGAGACTAAACATTTTTGGAGCAAAGGGAGGGTGACACTTGTCACCCTCATTTGACGAATTGGAGGGGGCGGTCAAGGTGGGTTGGCCTTGGCCGATTGGCCCCTTGATTTGTGCCTTGCTTTGTGGCTTGTTTTGTGGAGTGTTTTGTGGAGTAGGGTTTAGGGTGCACTTGGCTTAATCTTGTCCTTACACTTGCTATACACTTGGAAGGATCTTGGCCCTTGGTTGGCCTTTAGTTTTGCTATAAATACCCCCCTAAGTGTGAAGACTTCATCCATTCCAAAAACTTCCAAGTCTTGAAAACCCTCCATCTTCCTCTTGCTTGTGATTCGTCCAAAAGCCCTCCTCCCCCTTTGTGGAGCTTTGGCGAGAGGCCACCCCTCCCCCCCTTTGTGGTGCCTTGGCCGTGGGGTACCCCCCCCTAGCCTAGTTATTTCGTATTATACCCCTTGTTGTGGTATAGAAATACTCTCCTAGTATTGTTATAATGTCCAAATACCTTGGCCCAAATACCTTGTAGTATTCCCAAGGTTACACTTATACAAAAGCCCAGAAATACTATTATACTTCCCTCAGTCACAAAACGAAACCCTAAGGAAAACCTTCATAGTCGGTTGAAGTGTTTAAGTATAAGTAGCGAAGAACTTCTAAGGGTTGTTGGAGCGGATTGTGGCGGAGTAGGAGCTACACGTTGTTCAGGAACGACATATAACTTGGCTAATTTTGGGCTTATCGAGGTAAACACTCTTGACCTTCTGTCGTAATTGGGAATTACATATTGTAGGAATATATAGTTAAGGTATACTATATATAGAAGTGATCATAATTGTGCGGCAATGTCTTTTGACTTAAGCCTGAATAATACTTACGGCAATGTCTTGCGACTTAAGCCTGAAAATAAAGAAGAGAAGCGACGTAATTACATAGGGCGTATTACTGAGACTTGTGTAGCATTGATGTGTAGTAGAGTTGTACACGTCAGGTTAGGCGTGTAAACCCCCTGGTTGGGTGGGTAGCCTCGATAGAGGAGGAGATTTCTGTTGTTGCGGGGAGGTGCCGAATTTTTACGTAGAATATTCTACGTGGAGAACTTGATGTTAATAGGCGCCTTGTGGCCTCTATAGGTTGAAGTACTACGTGTGGCGTGATCTACTTGGCTTAAGGAGTAGCCGACGGTTTGAGGTACTTGGAGCGTTTTGCTATTAGTCGATAATCATCGCGAGGTATGTGAACCTCTTCCTATCTGTTCTAGCATGATATGTGTATAACTATGTAGTACGTTAGACGTACATGTGTTAACTGTATTTGATTGGTTTGAAACATAAGGTGTTATAACGGCTTTATGGGAAGTTGGTTATAACAGTCTTATGTAGGTAAGAAAATGTTTTGTGGTTTTAAAAAGTAACTGACTTGATATGTGTTAATAAAGAACTTGAAGTATTTCAAAAGATTCTTGAATCGTTTTGAAAGAATGAGTAGTACTTGGTTTTTGAAAGCTTAAGAGTTATACTAGCTTTAAGGGAAGTTAGGTATAACGGCTTAAGAATGTTTCTTGATTTGAAATCGAATGTGTATCGACAAACCAACTGCAGCGTTAATAAAAGGAAAATGTATTGACTAATGAAGTATTATTAAAACCGGTAGAAACCTCCATGCATAGAAGCTAAGATAAGACAAAATGATATTACATTTCCTAGATCATGGCTGCTTAATAAGATTGATTATGAATAAGAATAACCTACACTCATATAAGGCATATGTTACTCAATAGTTTTAAAAAGGGATTAAGACATTGAACTATGAAACTTTTCTAAAAAGAGACTTGTGTAATGAATATTAGGCAAAATGTAAATTTAGGAAAAAGAAAGGAATTGTGTTGTCTTTAAATGATTTAAAACTTAAAGTGTTATATCAGCTTTATGGGAAGTTGGTTATAACGACTTTATGAGAACAAAAGAAGGGTTTTTATCATTGGTTTTAAATGTGGAAACTTGGCTTTAATAAGAGAAGTTGTTTTTGTTTGCTTAAAAGATGTAAGTCACTCTATTTTTATACTACGGGTATCGGGTGACTTTTATAAAAGGAATGGATCTCTTTAAAAGGAATTTAACGTACGTAGTACTTTAGGGTTAAAAACCCGGACTTTGGCATAAAATGAAAGTACCTTGAGTTGTGTAACTTGCCTATGCTTGTTGTTGTGTAACTTGCCTATGCTTGTTGTTGTGTAGCTTGCTTATGCTTGTGGTGATAGCCTTTGTTATGCACATGGTGTTCTATATAACCGCGTCTCTCAATGGAGTCTTAGGTTGGTAGTTGAGACTTACTTGGGCGTCTGGCGTGTGACGGAAAATTCCACGGGTATGCTCCTGTTGATAGTGTTATTCCATGGACTAGCTCTCCATGAGGTTTCTTACTGTTCGGCCTTGGTACGGTGGTGGCTTCGTACTTGCCGTCGTGGTGGATTCGGCCTTAGTACTGTAGTTAGCCCTCGCACTTGCCCGTTCGGTGTAGTGCGAAGTCTCGTGATCTGACCTTGGTACCGGTGGTCAGCCCTGCGTACTTGCCGATCGGCCACGTGGCCGGCCTTGGTATCTGGTAGTCGGCTCGCGCTTGCCGCGTGTCAACTGTTTGTGGTTGCATTGTATTATTAGTACGGTCGGATCCGGTAGTTGTACTTGTCTGTGCGGTTTTTATGACACAGTGGGACACGTGTTCATGTATACTCCTTGGTATTGTTATATCATAAGCCGAAGCGGTGAGGAAGAAATTCCACGCACGAGTGATAATTTGGAGGCGGGAGTCCACGACTTGATATCGGTTATATGTTATGTCGTAGTTTGGTCATCATACATGTCTCTGCTTTATGTAGACTATTATGATTTCATTTCTGATATTCTGATTTCACATACTTGGTACTGTTATCGACCTCGCCGGGAAGTGCGTTCATCTGCCGCGGTAGAAATCATGTTTATCGATCCGCGTTTAGGATCTCATTTCAGCGTTTTGGGAAGCTCCGTTCCGTCGGAGGCTTATCTTTGGTATGTTACCACAGTGCGTAAGTTCTTATGCGTTCGGGGTATGGCGGGGCCCCTGTCGTCATAGTTGTTGTATAAATCTTAAGTGCAGCCTTTGTTGTGGGCGGGGTTGTAAGGATTATGCTCGTTCAAATGTCTTTATATATATATGTTGAAAGGCAACTGTTTTGGTTGGCCTGTTTATTTTTAACATCTCTCATTTCATGTTCATGTTTTACTTTCCGCTGATTTTCTCTGATGATTGTATCACTAGGGTGCCCGGGGTAAGGCACCAGTCACGGGCCCGGATTCGGGGTGTGACAACGGCTTTATGGGAAGTTGGTTATAACGGCTTTATGGAAGGTTAAGAGAATGGTTTTCTTCAGTAATGTAAGCAAAGAAACGATTTGAAATAAAGAAGGGCAAACTGTTTTTAAGGTACCAATTGTTTAATGTTTTTAAGAAAGAAGTCACTTGATTTAGAAGCCGGTAAATGTATTACTAAAAAGGTATGGTGACTTGTCTTGAAGGTAGATATGACTTGATACTACGGTTGTTAGTATCTTGGAAGTTTTATTTGAAAAAGAGTTTTTCTAAAGGAGTAGAGGTGCGTAGTACTTGGGGTTAAATTCCCGGATTTTTATGTGAGAAACGGAAGTGCCATGAGTTTATAAAAATGGAAGTCTAAAGGTTTAATGAACTTGCCTGTGTTTGCTTGTGATAGCTTTAAGTGCAAGTATTATATGTCTACGTTGTCGTGTCTCTCAGTTGGAGGGCCGGCTGTCTTGTTATAAGTTTACTTGGACGTACCGACAGTGATGTGGGATTCCACGGGTATGCTTCCATTATGATTGATCCTTGGACATGCTTATACAATGTGGGATTCCGGGGCATGTGACCAGGATGCGGGTTAGATGCTCGGACATTTTATTGGACGTACCGGCAGTGACGGGGGATTCCACGGGTATGCTTCCATTGTGATTGATCTTGGCCATTCTTATACGATGAGGGATGCCGGGGCATGCAGCCAGGATGCGGGTTAGATGCCCGCGTGTTTTATTACTCCATGGCCATGCTTATACGGTGTGGGATTCCGGGGCATGCGACCATGTTATATTATTACTCCATGGGCTAGCTCCCCATGAAGACCTGCACCTACGATGAGGGATGCCGAGGGCACGTTATGGCCATGCTTATACGATGTGGGATTAGGGCATGCGGCGCGTTATATAGATATATATATATATATATATATATATATATGTGTTGTGTATGTACGCGACGGTGAGGTGGGATGCCACGCACGTCACATGGTTATATGTTACACCTACGTGCCCGGTGATGTGGGATTCCACGGGCAGGAGATATATATATATGTGTTGTGTATGTATGCGAAGCGGTGAGGTGGGATGCCACGCGTCACATGGTTATATTTTACACTTATAGCTGTCGGCAGTGATGGGGGATTCCACGGGCACGCTTTGATATTTGTGTGACTTGATCGCGTCCCAGATTGGGCCGGGTAGTATATGCGTCCCTCCATAAGGGGCCGGATTATGTTATGAAAGTTAAGTAAGTTATATGGTAATGAACTTAATGATTTTTCCTAATCATGTACATAAGAATGTGACTATAACTTTTATTGAAAATGGGAAAAGATAATAAGGTACGATTAAGTTCATAAGTGGTAATGACACGGCAGGATCTGGTATGTATTTTTATACTTGTCCCTGTCATTCTTTTGTACAGTTATGATCTGTTTCTTATCGTTATTTACATTCCATATTAAACTTTTGTTATCGACCCTTCTGGCTGCGTTCATGCCCGCAGGTTTTAGGTACCCAGGTTGGTAATCCTTGCTCTTAGGATCTCGGTTCAGTTTTTGGGAAAAAGCTCCATTTGCTCCGGAGGCTTATCTCTTGGTACGGTCTTCCCTGAGGTTGTAGATTCATGTATATTCAGGGGTATGGCGGGGCCCTGTCCCGCCACAGTTGTTATGTTAAAACTCTTAGAGAGTGCTGTAGTCACATATTGTGGGTCGGTTTGTAAAAGGGCGAGGCAACCGCTTCGTGTATGTTTTTACGTATTTGAAGAGGTAGCCTTATCGGCTAACCTTGTTGATTTTATCCTTGTTGCTTTATTTTTAGTTTCATGTATGTTCGTGATTATCTCGATGTATACGGAAGGGTGCCTGTGTAGGGCACGATGCGGGCCGGTCGGGTCGTGAAAGTGGCTCTTCAGCCAGGTATGAATATTGCCGGAGATGCAGCGTGCAGCGCGAGGATAGAGGGCAGAGAGGAGGATCGGCTAGACTTAGGCCAGCAAGAGGGCGGGGCAATGGTCTCGAGGCGATTTCGAGGCGGACAGCGGCGTGAACTAGGTCCACATTTGGCCAAAGACAGAGTGCTCCTTCTCGGTTTTTGGCGGGAGTCGATCGGTAGGTCATTGAGGCGGTCGAGCTCGGGGCGTCGAGGTTTCAGGAAGCGAGATCGCTACGTCGAGACCACCCCCATCTCGGTGTGCTAGATGCGGTAGGTCTCACCCAGGCGAGTGTCGTGTTACTCCAGGAGCTTGTTACTCTTTTGGCCAGCAGGGCCATTTGAACAGAGATTGTCCGACCAGAGGTGGCGGGAGTGTTATGGTTCAAGCGAGTCGGTTCTTTGGATCTTCATCATCGACGGTTATGCGCCGGGCGAGGTGTTCACGGGCAGCCGCGCAGAGGTCGTGGTGGGGTCGATTCGGCGGTCCTCAGAACCGCATTTATGCTATGTCCAGCCGTCAGGACCAGGAGGCGTCACCAGATGTCGTCACAGGTACATTATTGGATTCTTGCTGTGATGTATATGCTTTGATAGATCCAGGTTCTACATTGTCCTATATATCTCCTCATATTGCTGGTAGAATAGGGATAGAGCCCGAGTCCATAAAACCTTTTGAGGTGGCTACGCCAGTAGGTAATTCGGTGGTAGCCGAGCGGGTGTATAAGGCTAGCCCGGTGACTATATCTGGTCTTGGACTCAGCCGACTTGATAGAGTTGGATATGACGGACTTTGATGTGATTATGGGTATGGATTGGCTAGCGTCTTGCTATGCCAATGTGGGTATGAGAGAGAGATTAGTACGGTTCGGTTTCTGGTGGCCGGTTGCTCGAGTGGAAGGGAATCTTGCATCGCGATGGGTAGGTTTATTTCTTACCTCAAGGCTAGGAAGATGGTGTGGAAGGGTATATCTACCATATGGTTCGGGTATTCGATCGGAGGTGAGATACGGACCTTGATCGATTCGGCCGTTAGAGAGTTTCCAGACGTATTCCCAGATGAGCTTTCGGGTATCCCTCCTGAGAGGGAGATTGAGTTTTGCATTAATATGTCGCCAGATACTCGACCGATATCTATTCCGCCATACAGGATGGCACCTGCTGAGTTGAGGGAATTGAAAGACCAGCTGAAAGATTTGCTGGAAAAAGGCTTTATCAGGCTAAGTGTTTCTCCCTGGGGAGCGCCAGTGTTATTTGTAAAGAAGAAGGATGGGACGCTGCGTATGTGTGTTGATTACAGGATGCTGAATAAGGTAACTATCAAGAACAGATATCCTCCCGTGATTGATGATTTGTTTGACCGATTGCGAGGCGAGTGTTTTCAAGATAGACTGCGGTGCAGTTATCATCAGTGCGAGTTAGAGGCGAGATATCCCAAAGCGCATTCAGGACCCGGTATGGGCACTATGAGTTCAGGGTGATGTCTTTCGGGTTGACCAACGCCCCAGCAATATTCATGGATTTGATGAACCGGGTGTTTAAGCCATTCTTGGATATGTTCGTTATAGTATACATTGATGATATCCTGGTTTATTCGCGCACAGAGCAGGAGCATGCAGATCATTTGATGGCGGTATTGGGAGTCCTCCGGGACTGGCAGTTGTATGCCAAGTTCTCGAAATGCGAGTTTTGGTTGGCTTCAGTAGCTTTCTTAGGGCATGTGATCGGGGCCGATGGTATTCGGGTTGATACATCAAAGATTGAGGCAGTCAATACTTGGCCTAGACCCACTACACCGGAGTGCAGCGACTTTTGGGCCTTGCGGGTTATTATCGGAGGTTTGTGGAGAAGTTTGCTTCCATCTCAGCACCTTTGACTAGGCTGACTCAGAAAGCAGCTATGTTCCGATGGACGAATGCTTGTGAGGAGAGTTTCCAGTTACTGAAGGAGAAATTGACGACCGCCCCAGTCCTTACTCTTCCAGAGGGTTTAGACGGATATGTGGTTTATTATGATGCGTCGGGTGTCGGGCTTGGGTGTGTACTGATGCAGCACGGCAAAGTTATAGCTTACGCATCTCGACAGCTCAGGAAACATGAGAAGAACTATCCCACACATGACTTAGAGTTGGCAGTAGTGATTCATGCCTTGAAGATCTGGACACATTATTTGTATGGAGTTCATGTGGATATTTACACAGACCACAAGAGTCTCCAGTATATCTTCAGCCAGAGGGAGCTGAACTTGCGGCAGAGACGGTGGTTGGAGTTACTTAAGGATTACGATGTCGATATCCTATACCACCCAGGGAAGGCCAATGTAGTTGCAGATGCCCTTAGTCGCAGATCGATGTGTAGTCTGTCAGGTGTGCAGCCAGAGAACAGGGACATGGTCCGCGAGTTACATCAGCTAGCGAGCCTTGGGGTTCGTTTGGTTGATTCTGATAGTGATGGGGTTCGGGTTCGAGAGGTTGCCGAGTCTTCCATCGTCGAGGAGGTGAAGAGGCGACAGTATGAGGATCCGATTATGGTACGGTATCGCGATGCGGCTCTTCAGAAAGAGAAGAGTCTATTTGAGGTAGCGCCTGATGGGGTGCTAAGATTTGAGGGCCGATTGTGTGTTCCTTATGTGACAGGACTTCGTCAGCAGATTCTGGGGGAGGCACACAGCGCTCGTTATTCTGTTCACCCGGGGTCGACTAAGATGTACCATGACCTCAGGTGTGTCTATTGGTGGGATGGCCTGAAGAGGGACGTTGCGGAGTTTGTGCGCGATGCGGGTGTCGCAGTCAAGGTTGAGCACCAGAAGCCCGGTGGGCTATTGCAGGCTATTAATATTCCGACTTGGAAGTGAGAGGTGGTAAATATGGATTTTATTACAGGGTTACCTCGCACTCAGAGGAAGCATGATTCTATCTGGGTTATCGTCGACAGGCTGACGAAATCAGCCCGCTTTCTTCCCGTCAGGACGACTTTTTCGGCCGAGGATTACGCCAGACTTTACATCCGAGAGATCGTGAGACTACATGGGGTCCCTATTTCTATCATATCGGACAGAGGAGCTCAGTTTACGGCTAACTTCTGGAGGTCTTTCCAGAAGGGATTAGGGACACAGGTGAGTCTCAGTACTGCGTTTCATCCTCAGACCGACGGACAGGCCGAGCGTACTTTCCAGACCGTTGAGGATATGCTGCGGGATTGTGTTATTGATTTCAGGGGTAGCTGGGAGGATCATTTACCTCTTGTGGAGTTTACTTATAACAACAACTACCATTCTAGTATCCAGATGACGCATTATGAGGCCTTATACGGGAGGAAGTGCAGGTCACCGATAGGTTGGTTTGAGGTGGGAGAAGTTCAGTTGGTCGGGCCAGACTTGATTCGTGACGATGGATAATGTCACGACCGACCGGGCGTGGATCGGTGCCTTACCCCGGGCACCCGAGTGATACAACATCAGAGAAAATCAGCGGAAATAAAAACTTACACATGCAACAAGATATACAATAATGAAATAAGACACCAGGCTAACCAACCGGTTACCTTTCTGAATATATAAATAAAAATTGAACGACGATTACATCCCTTTTACAAACTCTGCCCACAACAGTACTACAGACCTCTAAGAATGTTATAACAACAACGACGGGACAGGGCCCCGCCATACCCCTGAATGTAAGTACCTACAACGACAGGGGACTATACCAAAAATAAGCCTCCGGAGAAACAGAGATTCCCAAAACGCTGAACTGTGATCCTATGAGCGAGGATCGACGACTGGTGTACCTCTACCAGCGGCATGAACGCAGCCTCCCGAAGGAGGTCAGTACAACAGGTACCAAGTATGTGAAAATGTAAAGTACTGAAATGAAATCAAAGTATCTTTAAAACCACTTACAAATACAACCAATTTAACCGCACATAGTGCCACAGCATAAACAAGAGCAAAAATAGATATAATGTAACTGGTCTTTTCTAGGCCGCTAATGATCGAAGCAAGGCCAATCGCCCATAGTATCATTATGCGTGCCTAATCCTGGAACTCCCGCAGTCCGCATAGGTCACACAGACCCGCATGAGGTATTCCTCGCATCGGGGGTAGCTAACCCGGGACATCATCCTGGACTCCCGCAGTCCGCATAGTCACACATACCGCATGAGGCATTCCTCGCATCGGGTAACACACCCGGAGTGATCATCCTGGAACTCCCGCAGCTCCGCATAGTCACACAGACCGCATGAGGTATTCCTCGCATCGAGGGTGGCAAGTCCTCGGCATCATAACAAGTCAGGGGGGTATGTGATATAATAGCAGTACAACGGGCTTATCGTTTAACAACGTAAGCACAACAAGAATAACCCCCTTACACAAACATCACAAGACACTAACACACGTAGCATCATAACATGTTTACTTATCAAACCATCTTACTACACTTTCCAGAAATCAATACAAGACTTTCATAAACAAATAAGTAAACCGTTCCTTTTATCTTTCTTAAGTCGTTATACCTAACTTCCCATAAAGCTAGTATAACACTTAAGCTTTTAAAACCAAGTATTTCTTTTCTTTCAAAAATGATTCATAGCTCTTTTGAAATACTTCAAGATTCTTATTATTTAAAACTCAAGTCAAAAGACATCAAAGTAAAACCAAAACAATTTCCATACCTTCTTTTTAAACCAATCTCAAGACAAAAGCGTGCCTTCCTTTTTTAAACCATTTTAAGACAAAACCATACCTTCCTTTAAAACAAAGGCACTTTTTCCTTTTTAAAGTCAAGTAGCAATATACTTTTTAAACCAAAGGTCTTACTTTTTTAAAAACAAGTAACCTATACCTTTAAATCAAGTTACTTCTCCTTTCCCAAAATCAAGTTGTTTATAAGTCAAGTTATCATTTTAAATCCAATGATAAAACCATTCTTATTTTCGTAATCAAGATAACTTTATTCTTTAAAAGACCACACACCCATTACTCATGAGTGAGGTTTTACAACTTTTTAACATAATTCAAGTCCTTAATATTTCATAACAAGTCACTTAACTTTGGAATCAAGTCAAGGACACAAAAGGAAAATCAACTTCCTTTAAACACACGTGCGTCTACCGCACTAAATATATTTCACAAATATCATGCTAGAAAGGATAGGAAGAGGTTCACATACCTCGCGACGATTATCGACAATAAGCAAAACGCTCCAAAGTACTCTAACCTTGCTCGCCTTTTCCACCCTTCAAGTAGAATACACTACTCGTAGTACTTCAACCTATAATGGTCATAAAACGTCTATTAACTTATAGATCCCTTCGTAGAATATTTCTAAGTACAAGGTTCCTTATTCTACGGAAAATTCGGCAAAGACCTCCCCATGAACACATAAATCTCCTCTCTAACGAGGCTGCTACTAAACCAACAATCCCTTGGGTTACACGTCTAACCGGACGTGTACAATTCTACTCCACAATAATACTACAAGTCTACTGTAAATACAGTCCTATGTAAATACAATTCAATTCTTATCCATATTCATTCTACATATAGTGTACTCAACTATACATTACTACAACATGTAATTTCCAATTACAATAGGGGGATAAAGATCATTACCTCGATAAGCCCAAAATTATCCAAGTTTATAAGTCGATCCTGAGCAACGTTTAGCTCCAATTCCTTATGCTCCAACTCGCTCCAAGCAACCCTTAGAAGTTTCTAAACAACTTCTCTTTAACACTTCATCTAAGCTATGAAGATTTTTCTAGGGCTTCATTTTTCGACTAAAGGAATAAAGTAGAATTTCCGGGCTCCTAGTATTGAAATAACTTTGGAATACTACTAGGAATACTAGGCTAAGGTATTTGGGGCTATACCAACACTTGAAGAATTTTTCTACAAAGGGGGGGAATTTCGGACGAGAGCTACACAAGAGAGGGGGGAGATTTTTGTGACTTAGAAACATTTAGGTGGATGAAGAAGTCTTGAAATCAATGGGGTATTTATAGATAAATCAATGGCTAGGATTAAAGCAAATGTAAGGTGAGGATGGGGTACATGTGTGTGGGTAGTTGGCCAACCATTTGTCCACCATAACAATGGTTCAAGTGGCAAGCCACTTTTCCCACCCAAATACCGTCCAACACACTAACACCTAATCGCATGGCCTCGAGGGGTGACACGTGTCGCCCCTACTGCCAAAATATTCCGTCTTCCGAAAAATATCCGTAATGCCAAAAGTCCGAAAATAAAGTGGGCCCCACAAACCGTAAATTTTCCCCGTGGGCCCCACGTGACCAATTCCGGAAATAAAATTCTATAATTCTCAAATATTCCAAAAAGTCCGAATACCAAAACTGGGAATCCAATTCCCTTTAACGAACATTTTTCCTTCTCAAAATTCGGAAACTTTTCCGTCGAAAAATCACATCTTTCTTCCTTTCCAATTTCATGTCGTATTCTCGTATGTACGTCCTCATATACATACTCTGGAACTACGGGGTGTAACATTCTTCCCCCCTTAGAAACATTCGTCCCGAATGTTCCTTCAAGTCTCCAAAAACATACTGCGGTATAGTCTTCACTACTATACTTACCAAACCAATCCTGCCACCAATGGCCATAGTATAACATACGCGCAAAACTCAATCCAAGCCAACGAGGAATCACCTCTAACGTGTATAACAACACAAAAACATCAACCCATGGTCCAAATGATACTTTCTTCTTCACTTATAAAAAGGACCCTTCCATCTTCTTAACAAATCTTAGCCTCTTTTCTTACTCGTCATACCTTCCTCGTACACTCGAACTCTTCCTACTATACGTACCACATTTCTGCCATTGCTTCAGTTTTCCAAAAAACTCGGGGTTACTATCTCTAACTTGGTCATCATTAACTGGGAACACTCTGGATGGATCTCCGATACTCTCCCGAAACATAGCAACATGGGATACCGGACGTACTGTCTCCTAAGTCGGACGACAGTACTAACTTATAGGCAACCTGGCCTATTCTACAATGATCTGAAAATGCCCAAAGTACCTCGGGCTAAGTTTCCCCTGCTTTCCAAATCTCGTCACACCCTTCCGGGGTGGTACCTTCAAGAAGACCCAGTCAACTGAACTCCAGTGTCGACGCCGATTACCGCGACTCGCATTGACTCGAGTGCTAAAAACCTCTTACGGATAAGCTTCACCTTACCCACATCCTGCCGAATCAAGTAGGGACCAACTATCCGAACCTTGCCAACATCGAACCAATCGGCCGTGACTACACTTCCGCCATACAAGGCTTCATAAGGCACCATCCGAATACTAAAATGGTAGCTATATAATACTCACTCAACAAGAGGCAAATAATCCTCACACTACCTCGAAATCAAAACACCGCCCGTAACTGCCCTCAAATGTGCGGATAAATGCTGTTCGTCCGTCGGCCCGAGGTGAATGCAATCGATACTCACCGAGTTCCTAACCCGCTGGTAAAACCTCGAAAAAGAAATAGCCGAACTGGGCTCCTTGCCGCCATAAAATAAAAGTAGGAACCCGTGCAGCCTTACAACCTTCACGATAACATCTCGCATAACCCTCGCCGATGCAGTCCTAGCGAAGACAAGATGGGCTGACCTCATCGGCCCGGCTACTGGTCGAACACATCCACGGACTCGTACGATGGTTACCTAACTTGGGCTTAACACCCTCGTGACCCTATCATCTTGTTATACCCCATATTTCCAGAGTATGTACGTGAGGGCGTACGTACAAAAAGTTTAGCCTTAAAGTTTAGGCATGGGACATTTTTTTGGGCACAACTCACTAAAAGAATCGTTTTCCGACGAAACGTTTTACTAGACTCGCGTAGGATAAATTCCGGCTATGTCATTTCTAATTTTTGCGGATTTTTCCGAGAGACGAAACATTTTGGACCAACAAGAGGGCGACAGTAGTCACCCTCTCATTGATGGATGCGGGACGACAATAGGGCCGAATGGAATGGCTATTTTGTCATGGAGTTGGTAGGATATTTTGTGTGATAGTTGGATAAGGTACACTTGCCCTAATCTTGACCTTACACTTGCCTTGCACTTGGCATCATCTTGGCCATTGGTTGGCCATGGCTTGACCTATAAATACCCCCTTAAGATGAAGAGTTCTTCATCCACAAATTACTTTCCAAGTCTTGAAAATCCTCCCCTCTCCCTTGTGAGCTTGTTTCGTCCAAGCCTTCTCCCCCCCCCCCCCCCCCTTGAGTGAAGCTTGGCCGAGACACCCCCCTAGCCTAGCCGAAACCTACCCCCCCTCCCTTGGTAGAAAAGTTGCCTTCTAGTATTGTTATAATGCCCAAAATACCCTAGCCCAAATCCCTTAGTACTTAGTAGAAGTTGTGAAGAACTTCTAAGGGTTCTTGGAGCTATCGGAGCGTTCAAATTAGGAGCTAAACCTCGCTCAGGATCGACGTTTATACTTGGATTATATTGGGCTTATCGAGGTAAATAAACTTATCCTTCTTTTGTAATTAGAGAATACATACTGTAGAAGTATAGGAATAAGTATAATACTTAGAAGGATATTACAGAATAGAATTGAACTGTTATCAGTAGAAGGGTATAAAAGAAGAATAATTGAACTGTACTCACATAGGACTGTTTTTACAGTAGACTGTATAGTTTACCGGGTAGGGAAGTGCTGCCCAAATTTTCGTAGAATAGAGAACCCTCTACTTAGAGCTTTATGCGATCTGATCTGAGCGTTGATAGGCGTATTTGGTATTATAGGTTGATACTCTGCGCGCGACATATTCAACTTGGCAGGTGGTTTTCGCCGAGAAGGTATGTGATTCCTCCTATACTCGTAAGCATGATATATTTTAAAGTATATATATAGTACGGTAGACGTACGTATGATAACTGAACGGAAATGTCTTTTGACTTAAGCCTGAATAATAAGAACCTTGAAGTATTTCGAAAGGAATATTAAATCATTTTTAACAGAAGAGTAATATCTGGTTTTTAAACAAAAAGTTTAAGAGTTATACTAGCTTTATGGGAAGTTAGGTATAACAACTTAAGAATGATAAAAAGGAACTGTTTACTTGTTTGTTTTAAAAGCCTTGTATTGATTTCTGTTAAGTGTAGTAAGATTGTTTTGATGCTACATGTGTTAGTATCTTGTAATGTTGTGAAAAGGGGGTCATTCTTGCTGTGCTTACGTTGCTAACCGGTAAGTCCGTTGTACTGTTATTATATCACCTACCCCCTTGACTTGTTATACCGAGGGCTTGCCACCCTTGATGCGGGTCTCTACGGCCTATGCAGTCTATGTGACTATGCGGAGCTGCGAGAGTTCCAGGATTGATCATTCCGGGTGTTTTATCCGTCACGGGGATGCCTATGCGATGCAATGTGACTATGCGGTCTATTGAGACTATGCGGACTGCGGGAGTCCAGGAGGGTACCGGGGTTAGCTACCCCCGATGCGAGAAATACCTCATGCGGGTCTGTGTGTGACCTATGCGGACTGCGGAAGTCCAGGATTAGGCACGCATAATGATACTATGGGCGATTGGCCTTGCTTCGATCATTCGCAGCCTAGAAAAGACACATTCAGCTTTTCCTATTGCATTACATTTGTGATATGGCACTACGTGCAATTGAACTGATTGTATTTGTGAAATGGTTTTAAATACTTTGATTCATTTAAGTACTTTACAGTTTCACATACTTGGTACTGTTATCTTGACCTCGCCCGGGGCTGCGTTCATGCCGCGGTAAGGGCAAGCAGTGCTAGATCCACATCCTAGGATCTTTGCTTTGGTGTCGAGCTCCATCTTCTAGGAGGCTCTACTTTTGGGTATGATCTCCTGTATTGTAGATAGTTTTGTACATTCAGGGTATGGCGAACCCCGTCCGCCATAGAGGTTTACTTCTTTAGAGTGCAGTAGTCTATTGTACAGTTGGGATGTAACTGCAAAACTTGGGTTATATATTTATGCCGAAAGGCAAACTTTTCATCAGATAAACTGTTTCTATTTTTATAATATTTCCTGTCTTGTTGTATATTCCGCTGATTACTCTGATGTATGACTACTTGGGTGCCCCGGTAAGGCACGATCCACGAACTGAGCGGTCGTGACAAAAGTGGTATCGAGCGATTAATCCTCGGAAAGTGTCTACGCCGTATCTAGTAGAGTCTTGATTATCGGTGTGTTGTGCACCACACCAATAATCAGGAGGCTATAGGATATTTAGGATTGGTTTCCATTCTTCTCACTCTGAGATCGTGCCTTAGAGCTGTGTTATAAGTTGAACCCCTCTAACGTATTCCTTTTCTGTAACAGTTATGCCTCCACGTAAGGCAACCCGCCTGAAGGGCAAGGCAGCGGGAGGCGCTAGTATGACACCGAGTCACGAGGGCTCGTGCCCGATCTATACAGAGGCAGCGAGTTCCATGACGCCGCGCCCCAGCGAGACCACGCATGCGTACCTCATCCCCACGGCTGGGGCGGAGAGATAGGGTACTGAGAGATGGACCGGCTATTGGCTAGGATTGTGGCGGACACGAGGATAGGCTGGATGCAGCGATTCGATTCGGCCCGATCGTACCGTGGTTCACCCGAGGCGAATAGTTTGAGGCTACGGATTTCTGAGTTGTAGCCCGCGAGTTTTACTGGTCGAGGCGGAGGATGATCCGCGAGTTCATCCGTCGATTCTGAAGGATCATGCGGGTGATCAAGGCTTCAGAGACCGAGTCTGTGACGCCCGGTTCGCGTCATTGCGTGATACCGCGATCGATTGGTTTGATTCGTGGGAGCTTTCGGGAGAGCATGCACCTCAGCAGATGGGATGAGTTTTGGAGGCTTTTCTCACACTTCTGCCTCCGCAGATGAGGAGGGCGCGGTAGCAGATTTTTGTTCGAGGCGGGGAGGGCCTACGATTAGGGAGTACAACGTCGAGTTTGATTCATTGGCTCGATATGTCCCTGCGCTAGTAGCAGCTATGGAGGACCGGGTGCATCGCTACGTCACCGGGCTAGATGATTATATGGCCGAGTCTTGTGCGGGTGTGTCCCTTCAGCCAGGCATGGACATTACCCATATGCAGGCTCATGCACTAGGATGCGAGGAGCGTAGAGACCGCCGGGTAGACCGATATCAGCAGCAGAAGAAGGCCAAGACGACCGGTTCTTTTGGTAGCCCTCAGGGTGGACGGCATCAGCAGAAGTCTAGATTTGCACCACAGCCGGCTCAGAGCACTCCTACATCGTTTTCAGTACAGCCAGAGCATTCGGGGGTAGGTCAGGGCCCCAGGACTTCGGACTTCCAGGGTACAAGGGTGCTAACCGATCGAGGTCTGATCAGTGTGTCCGTTGTGGTAGATTCCATTATGGGAGCTGTAGTACTACTCCGGGAGCTTGCTATACTTGTGGCCAGCAGGGTCATTTTGCGAGAGTTTGTCCGGCCGGCGGTGGTAGGGCTCGGCTACGTGGTTTGTTGCCGCTTCATCATCTTCTTGATTACTCGCCGGGGCGGTACTCATGGGCGATGAGTCGCGGCGAGGTCGTGGCGCGAGTCCCAGTTCTAGCAGTCCTCAGAACCGCATTTATGCCTTGTACATCCTGCAGGATCAGGAGGCGTCGCGGCGTCATCCGCAGTACTTTATCGGTTTACGGTTATCGTATGCGCTTTGATAGATCCGGGTTCTACTCTGTCCTATATATCCCCCCTTATTGCTAGTAGGATAGGGATAGAGCCTGAGTCCATAGACCGCTTCGAGGTAGCTACGCCATGGGTGATTCGGTGGTAGCTCGGCGGGTATATAGGGCTTGTCGATGACCATTTGCGATCGTCGGACCTGCCGACTTGATAGAGTTGGACATGACCGATTCGATGTGATCATGGGTATGGATTGGCTAGCTTCTTGCTATGCCAATGTAGACTGCGAGGAGAGAGTGGTTCGGTTCGGTTTCTGAGGAGGCCGGTTGTTGAGTGGGAGGAACATCGTATCGTAGAAGGTAGGTTTATTTCTTACCCAGGCTAGGAAGATGGTGCGAGAAGGGTATATCTACCATCTCGTTCGGGTGTTTGATATCGAGGTGCGGTACCAGATTTTGATCGATTCGGTAGTCGAGAGAGTTCCCAGGCGTGTTTCAGACGACCTCGGGTATCCCTCACGAGAGGAGATTGAGTTTTGTATAGATGTGTTGCGGACACTCGGCTATTTCCATTCCGCCATACGAATGGCACTGCGAGTTGAGAGAGTTGAAGGACCGGTGAGAGATTTCTTTGGAGAAAGGCTTCATCGGACCTAGTGTTTCTCCCAGGGAGCGCGGTATTGTTCGTGAAGAAGAAGGGCGGGGCCGCTGCGTATGTGTGTTGTTCTGACGGTGAACAAGGTGACCATTAAAACGAATACCCCTTCCCGGGATTGATGATTTGTTCGACCGGTTGCGAGTGCAAGATGTTTCTCAAGATTGATCTGCGATCGGGCTATCATCAGTGCGAGTCGAGAGAGGTGGATGTCCCAGATCGCATTCGGACGTGCGGGCATTATGAGTTCGTGGTCATGTCTTTTGGGTTGACGATGCTCGGCGGTATTCATGGATTTGATGAACGAGTGTTCAAACCATTTTTGGACACGTTTGTGATAGTGTTCATTGATGATATCTTGGTTTATTCGCTCGAGCGGGAAGCACGCGAGCATTTGAGGCTGTCTTGTGATTCTCGGGACAGTGATTATACGCCAAGTTTTCCAAATGTGAGTTTTGGTTAACCGGTGGCTTTTCTTGGGCATATTGTGGGGCTAATGGCATTCGAGTGGATACGGCGAGATCGAAGCGATCGATGCCTGGCCTGACCTACTACTCGGCGAGAGGTTCGCGATTTTACGGGCCTTGCAGGTTATTATCGGTTCGTAGAAGTTTGCTTATATCTGCACCATTGACTAGGTGACTCGAAGCGGCTAAGTTTGATGGTGATGCGTGTGGCGGGGTTTCGATTCTTTGAAGGAGGCGGCCGCCCCGTTCTTACTCTTCGGAGGTCGGATGGTTATGTCGTGTATTGTGATCGTCGGGCATCGGGTGGGATGTATGTTGATGCGGCGGGGTAGAGTTATAGCGTCGCATATCCCCGACAACTTAAGAAACACGAGGAACTACCCCACCCATGATTTGGAGTTAGCGGCGGTGATTCACGCTTTGAAGATCTGGAGGCACTATTTGTATGGGGTTCACGTGGATATTTATACAGACCACAAGAGCCTCGGTATATATTCGGCAGAGGAGTGAACTTACGGCGAGACGGTGGTTAGAGTTGCTTAAGGATTACGATGTTGATATCCTGTACCACGGGAAGGCGATGTTGTGGCGGATGCTCTTAGTCGTAGGTCGATGGGAGCCTATCGGATGTGCAGCTAGAGAGGAGGGCATGATTCGTGATTTGCATCGATTAGTGAGCCTTGGTGTCCGTTTGATTGATTACGATAGCGATGGGGTTCGAGTTCGTGATGTTGCGAGTCTTCCATCGCCGAGGAGGTGAAGAAACAGATTCGAGGATCGGTTTTGATTCGGTATCGTGATGCGGCTCTTCGTGAGGAAGCGGTCCTTTTGAGGTAGCACGATGGGGTGCTAAGGTTTGAGGCGAGTTGTGTGTTCCGGATGTTTGAGGACTTGGCGAGTTCTTGGGGAAGCACTGCGGCGCGTTACTCTATCCATCGAGTCGACCAAGATGTACCGACGCCAGATCCGTGTATTGGTGGGATGGCTTGAAGAGGGGCGTTGCGAGTTCGTAGCTCGATGCGTGTTGTCGGCGGTGAAGGTAGAGCACGAGGCACGGTGGTTTTATTCTGACGATAGAGATCCCGACACGGAAGTGGGAGGTGATCAACATGGACTTTATCACGGGATTACCTCGCACTCAGGAGACATGATTCTATATGGGTTATCGTCGACGGTGACGAAATCAGCCCACTTTCTTCCGTCGGGGCGACTTTTCGGTGAGGATTATGCGGACTTTACATCAGAGATCGTCGATGCATGAGTCCCTATTTCGATCATATCGAGACGAGAGAGCGGTTTACGGCTAACTTGTGGAGGTCTTTCGAGAAGGGTTTAGGGGCCTTGAGTGAGCACAGTCGCATTCCATCCTGAGCGAGCGGACGGTGAGCGCCTTATCCGACTCGAGGATATCTGCGAGCTGTGTTATTGACCGAGGGTATTGGGAGGATCATTTGCCTCTAGTTGAGTTTGCGTATAATAATAGCTACCACTCCAGTATCCAGATGGCGCCTTATGAGGCCTTGTATGGGAGGAAGTGCAGATCGCCGATAGGCTGGTTCGATGTGGCGAGTGCGATTAGTAGGACGATTTGGTGCAACAGCGATGGATAAGGTAAAACTTATCTATGGCGATTCTTGGCGACTCGAGTCGGCGAAGTCATACGCAGATCATCGTCGTCGGCATCCGGAGTTCGAGTTGATGATTGGGTTTTCTGAAGGTGTCACCCATGAAGGGTGTGATGAGATTCGGGAAGAAAGGAAACTTCGGCCAGTACATTGGGCGTATCAGTGTCGCGAGGTAGGCAAGGTTACTACGAGTTGGATCTGCCGTCCGTCTGGAAGCGGTGCATCCGGTGTTTCACGTTTCTATCTTTGAGGAGATGTATCGGGGATCCATCTAGTGGTACACCGATTGACGATGTCAGTGTGACCAGGGGTTGTCGTATGAGAGATTCCATAGCGATAATCTATCGTCGGAGTTAGCGTCTGCGGACTAAGGACGTGGCTTCCGTCAAAGTCTTGTGGCGGAACGAGCTCAGGGAGGAGATGACGTGGGAAGCTGAAGAGGACATGAGGCAGAAGTATCCTCACCTATTCCCCACACCTCCAGGTAATTCACTTTCCTACTTGTAAATTTTAAATTGTCATATATGCCTAAGTGTTGTTTTGTGGCCGTATGTGGCATTTTGCAAACTGTTTAAGTTATGAAGAACCTTATCGTTAACTGTCTTGGGAAGGAACATTCGTGACGAATGTTTCTAAGGAGGGGAGAATGTTATACCCCGTATTTCCAGAGTATGTACGTGAGGGCGTACGTACAAAAAGTTTAGCCTTAAAGTTTAGGCATGGGACGTTTTTTTGGGCACAACTCACTAAAAGAATCGTTTTCCGACGAAACATTTTACTAGACTCGCGTAGGATAAATTCCGGCTATGTCATTTCTAATTTTTGCGGATTTTTCCGAGAGACGAAATATTTTGGACCAACAAGAGGGCGACACTTGTCACCCTCTCATTGATGGATGTGGGACGGCAATAGGGCCGAATGGAATGGCTATTTTGTCATGGAGTTGGTAGGATATTTTGTGTGATAGTTGGATAAGGTACACTTGCCCTAATCTTGACCTTACACTTGCCTTGCACTTGGCATCATCTTGGCCATTGGTTGGCCATGGCTTGACCTATAAATACCCCCTTAAGATGAAGAGTTCTTCATCCACAAATTACTTTCCAAGTCTTGAAAATCCTCCCCTCTCCCTTGTGAGCTTGTTTCGTCCAAGCCTTCTCCCCTCGAGTGAAGCTTGGCGAGACACCCCCTAGCCTAGCCGAAACCTACCCCCCCTCCCTTGGTTGAAAAGTTGCCATCTAGTATTGTTATAATGCCCAAATACCCTAGCCCAAATCCCTTAGTACTTAGTAGAAGTTGTGAAGAACTTCTAAGGGTTCTTGGAGCTATCGGAGCGTTCAAATTAGGAGCTAAACCTCGCTCAGGATCGACGTTTATACTTGGATTATATTGGGCTTATCGAGGTAAATAAACTTATCCTTCTTTTGTAATTAGAGAATACATACTGTAGAAGTATAGGAATAAGTATAATACTTAGAAGGATATTACAGAATAGAATTGAACTGTTATCAGTAGAAGGGTATAAAAGAAGAATAATTGAACTGTACTCACATAAGACTGTTTTTCTGATCGTGTATAGTTCTGGGTAGGAAGTCTGCCCAATTTCCGTAGAATAGAGAACCTCTACTTAGAGCTTTGTGCGATCTGACTGAGCGTTGATAGACGTATTTGACTGTTATAGGTTGATACTCTGCGCGCGACATATTCAACTTGGCAGGTGGTTTTCGCCGAGAAGGTATGTGATTCCTCCTATACTCGTAAGCATGATATTTTTTAAAGTATATATATAGTACGGTAGACGTACGTATGATAACTGAACGGCAATGTCTTTTGACTTAAGCCTGAATAATAAGAACCTTGAAGTATTTCGAAAGGAATATTAAATCATTTTTAACAGAAGAGTAATATCTGGTTTTTAAACAAAAAGCTTAAGAGTTATACTAGCTTTATGGGAAGTTAGGTATAACAACTTAAGAATGATAAAAAGGAACTGTTTACTTGTTTGTTTTAAAAGCCTTGTATTGATTTCTGTTAAGTGTAGTAAGATTGTTTTGATGCTACATGTGTTAGTATCTTGTAATGTTGTGAAAAGGGGGTCATTCTTGTTGTGCTTACGTTGCTAACCGGTAAGTCCGTTGTACTGTTATTATATCACCTACCCTCTTGACTTGTTATACCGAGGGCTTGCCACCCTTGATGCGGGTCTCTACGGCTACGATCTATGTGACTATCGCGAGCTGCGAGAGTTCGAGATTGATCATTCGGGTGTTTTATCCGTCGGGGATGCCCTATGCGGTGTGAGACTATGCGGACTGCGAGTCGAGGAGAATGCCGGGTTAGCTACCCGATGCGAGAATACCTCATGCGAATGCGTGTGTGACTTATGCGGTGCGGAAGTCAAGGACTAGGAACGCAGAATGAAACTATGGCGATTGGCCTTGCTCGATCATTCGCGGCCTAGAAAAGACACATTCTGATTTTCCTATTCTTTACATGTTTGTGATATGGCACTACGTGCAATTGCGGTGTATTTGTGAAATGGTTTTAAATACTTTGATTCATTTAAGTACTTTCTGATTTCACATACTTGGTACTGTTATCGACCTCGCCCGGGGCTGCGTTCATGCCGCAGGTAAGGGCAAGCAGGTGCTAGATCCACATCCTTAGGATCTTTGCTTTGGTGTCAGGAGCTCCATCTTCTCCGGAGGCTCTACTTTTGGGTATGATCTCCTTGTATTGTAGATAGTTTTGTACATTCAGGGTATGGCGGGGCCCTGTCCCGCCATAGAGGTTTACTTATTTAGAGGTCTGTAGTCCTATTGTACAGTTGAGATGTAACTGCAAAACTTGGGTTATATATTTATGCCGAAAGGCAAACTTTTCATCAGATAAACTGTTTCTATTTTTATAATGTTTCATGTCTTGTTGTATATTCCGCTGATTACTCTGATGTATGACTACTTGGGTGCCGGTAGGCACGATCACGCCCTGAACGGTCGTGACACATCTAATGACCACCTCAAGCCGACCCCACATTCGGGTTGCGGGTTGACTCGCGATATGGCCTCAACCCGATCCACCGTACTAAACTCGTTCCCCGATCCGGAACAATCTTACCAGTTCACGTCATGAAAGCTACCACTTCCATCTCACGCTACCCATGGAATTATCCCACAATATATATCACGCATACCAAGTACTTCGACAAAGACCAACCGTAACATCCACTCAGACGGCGCTTGCATCCAAGGTCCCAATTATAAATCCTAAGGGTCCCATTTTCGTCCCGGACTTACCCTTTTCAACTACCCATGTTTTCTAATCACAACTTACACAATGCTAACCGAACATAGCACTCGCGTGTATCTACCATAACGACCTAAACAAGTCTCTTAAGGTTGAAGATATCTCGCAACTCTCGCCTCACTTTCCTTTGTCGCTCTAATCAAATCTGCTCTGCTTTGGCGCATAACTCTGACGGTGATGAACCACTGTTATACCGTATTTCAGTATATGCGTGAGGCGTGCGTCAAAAGTTTTAGCCTTAAGTAGGCATAAGTGTGAAATTTGTGCACAACTAGCGAAAAGTCGTTTTTCACGAAGCGTTTCGGACTTTGCGAAGGAAAAATACGGCTATGTCATTTATAATTTTGCGGATTTTTCCGAGAGATGAAATATTTTGGACCAACGAGAGGGTGACAAGTGTCACCTCAAGTGGACGATTTGGGCGTCTTTCTTGCACCATTTTTAGTCAAGGAGTTGGTAGGATATTTTGGTGGTAGATGGATAAGGTACACTTGCCCAAATCCCCACCCTACACTTGCCCACCACTTGATCTTGATTCGCCCTTGGTTGTCCTATAAATACCCCTCCTATGCAAGACTAAATCTTCATCCACAAATCATTTTCCAAGTCTTGAAATCCTCCCTTTGTTAGAAGAATTCGTCCAAGCTCTCCCCACGAGAAGCCTTGGCGAAAGTACCCCCTTCCTAAAGTGGTTTCGTAAATACCCCCTTGGTAGAAAATACTCTCCAAAGTATTGTTACTATTCCAAAATACCTTGGCCCAAATACCTTGTAGTATTCGAGTTACACCTATACTAAAAGCCGAAATACTATTATACTTCCCTTCATCACAAAAACGAAACCCTAAGGAAAATCTTCATAGCGGTTGAAGTATTAAGAAGAAGTTGCGTAGAACTTCTAAGGGTTGTTTGGAGCGGGTTGAGCGCACGAAGTAGGAGCTAAACGTTGCTCAGGATCGACATTTAACTTGGATAATTTTGGGCTTATCGAGGTAAATAATCCTATCCTTCTAGTGTAATTGGAGATTACATACTGTAGTGGTATAGAAATAAATATAAGATACATAGAAGGATATTACAGAAGAGAATTGAATTGAAATCACATCAGAAGAATATTAAAGAATAAGACTGAACTGTACTTACATAGGACTGTATTTACAGTAGACTTGTGTAAGTTTGGCGGGTAGGGAAGTGCTGCCCAATTTTCCGTAAAATAAGGAATTTGTATCTAGAATTATTCTGCAGAGTAGTCTGGACGTTGATAGACTTTTATGACCATTATAGGTTGAAGTACTGCAAGTAGCGTATTCTACTCGAAGGGTGGAAAGGGCTAGCCGGATTACAGTACTTTGGAGCGTTTTGCTAATAGTCGATAAATCGTCGCGAGGTATGTGATTCTTCCTATCCTCTTGAGCATGATATTTTAAAAGTATATATAGTACGGTAGACGTACGTGTGTTAACTGAACATGGTTTTACTTGACGTCTTCTGACTTGAGTTTTAATAATAAGAACCTTCAAGTATTTCAAAAGAATTAAGAATTATTTTTGAAAGAAGAGTAATACTTGGTTTTGAAAACGTAAGAGTTATACTAGCTTTATGGGAAGTTAGGTATAACGTCTTAAGAGAGATAAAAAGAATGGTTTATTGATTTTAGAACTTAAGAGACTTGATCTCAAAAGATAAAAGACTTGACTTAATTGAATTGATATGAATTTTGTTAAAAAGTGTGAAACCTCATTCGTGAGTAATGAGTACTTGGTTTTTAAAAGGAATAATGTTTACTGAATTCAGAAATGAGAATAAGTATCGAACGAACCACTGCAGCGTTAATAAAGGAAAATGTATTGACAAATAAGTAATTATATTAAAACCAGTAGAAACCTCCATCTGCATAGAAGCTAAGATAAGACAAAATTGTATTACATTTCCTAGATCATGGCTGCTTTAATAAGATTGTTATAAACAAGAATAACCTACTCACACATAAGGCATATATTACTCAACTGTTTTTAAAAGAGAATTATGTTATTAAATGATTAAGACTATGAACTATGAAACCTTTCGAAAATAAGAGATGTGAATATTTGAAGTTAGGCAAACTTGAAATTTTGGAAAAGAATGTTGTTACTTGACTTTAAGAAGGAAAGTGTTTTGGTTTAAAAAGAAGGGCATAATATTACCTTAGTTGTTTTAAAAGGAAAATATGGTATTATCTTAATCTGTCTTAAAAGAGCGTTTAAATGTTATGGCCACACGACACCGCGTTCATGGGATGAACCGGGAATGTATTTCACCACGATACCGAGTCCATGAGATGGACCGGGAATGTATTTCATGCGACACCGCGTTCATGGGATGAACCGGGAATGTATTCCACCTGATTTGATACCGCGTCCATGAGATGGACCGGGAATGTATTTCATGCGACACCGCGTTCATGGGATGAACCGGGAATGTATTTCACCACGACACCGCGTTCATGGGATGAACCGGGAATGTATTTCACCACGATACCGAGTCCATGAGATGGACCGGGAATGTATTTCATGCGATACCGAGTTCATGGGATGAACCGGGAATGTATTTCACACGACACCGCGTTCATGGGATGAACCGGGAATGTATTTCATGCGACACCGCGTTCATGGGATGAACCGGGAATGTATACCACCTGATTTGATACCGAGTCCATGAGATGGACCGGGGATGTATTCCATACGATTTCACCTCGATTCCATGAGATGGGCCGAGACATGTTACACGCATCACATGACTTATACCTAGACTGCCGGCAGTGAGGAAGGAGTTCCACGGGCATGAGGGATGACTTTGAGGGCGTGAGTCCCTGACTTGACATATCGCTTTTATGAGCGTAGTTTTGTTATCATATATGTCTTACATTTTATATAGACTATTATGATTTCATTTTGATATTTTTGATTTCACATACTTGGTACTGTTATCGACCTCGCCGGGGCTGCGTTCCTGCCGCAGGTAGTGGTACGCCGGTTGTTGATCCTCGCTCATAGGATCACGATTCGTATTAGGAAGCTCCGTTTCTCGGAGGCTTATCTTTTGGTATGTTTCCACTGAGTTGTAGGTTACATACATTGTGGGTATGGCGGGGCCCTGTCCCGTCATAGGTGTTGTTACATTCTTAGAGGTCTGTAGTACTGTTGTGGGCAGGGTTTGTAAAAAGGGATGTAACTGTTCAAAAATTGTTATATATATATGCCGAAGGGCAAATTTTTCTCAGATAACTGTTTCTCATTGCATATTGTTTCTTGTATTGTTTTATATTCCGCTGATTTCTCTGATGTATGACTACTTGGGTGCCCGGGTAAGGCACCAGTCACGGGCCCCGGAACGGGTCGTGACAAAAGTGGTATCAGAGCAGTTAATCCTCGGAAAGTGTCTACAGACCGTGTCTAGTAGAGTCTTGATTATCGGTGTGTTGTGCACCACATCTATAATCAGGAGGCTGCAGGACATTTAGGATTGGTTTCCATTCTTCTCATTCTGAGATCGTGCCTTAGAGCTGTGTTATAAGTTGGACCCCTCTGACGTATTTCGTTTTTACCAGTTATGCCTCCGCGCAAGGCAACCCGGGCCCAGATGGGCAAGCGTAGAGAGTCGCTAGTAGGATCTGAGAAGAAATGCGAAGCGCAGCCCGATCTTTACGAGATAGTGCTTGACGCAGCGAGTTTTGCGACGCCGGCCCAGTAGAGTTTAGGGCGCAGCGGTGGCTGCTGAGACCACGATACACGAGCCTCGGTCCACGGCTGGAGCGGAGGAGTTGGGTACAAAGAGATGGCGATTATTGGCGGGATAGTGGCAAGACATGAGGATAGGCTGACGCAGCGATTCAGATTCGATGGTACCGTGGTTCACCCAAGATCGGATAGTTTGAGGCTACGGGACTTTACGAGTTGTAGCCGCGAGTTCTACGGGTCGAGGCATGAGGATGATCCGAGGAGTTCATTCGACGATTCTGACGGATCATGAGAGTGATCAAGGCTTGGAGACCGAGTCGGTGGTCTTAGGTTCGCATCGGTGCGTGATCCGCCGATCGGGTTTGATTCGTGGAGCTGTCGGGAGAGTATGCACTTCCACCGTATGGAGCGAGTTCTCGAAATTTCTTGCACATTTCTTGCCTCCACGGATGAGAAGGGCTCGGGGCCGGATTTTTGACGTTGAGGCGGGCGGCGTGCGGTTCGGGAGTACAATGTGGAGTTTGACTCATTAGCTCGATGCGTCCCGCATTGGTAGCCGACATGGAGGGCGAGTGCACCGCCACGTCACCGGGCTTGATGACTACTTGGCGAGGCTTGTTCGGTGTAGCTCTTGGCCGGGCATGGACATTGCCGCATCTGAGCTTATGCTGCAGGATGTGAGGCGGAGAGGTCGGCGGAATGACCGAGATCGGCGAAGAGGCGGGCAGCGAGGTCCTTTGGTAGCTTTCGGCGGACCGCCTCAACGAGCTAGTTATGTACCTCCGCCCGATGCGGTGGTCCTCCGCGCCTTGGGGCGCTCGGTATTCGAGCCGGTCGAGCTCGGGCTTAGTTTCTGAGATATACACGGGTTCTAGCCAGCAGGATTCATGTCCCCCTCAGTGTGCACGATGTGGAAGGCGTCATCCCGGGGAATGTCGTCTTCTTACTAGTGCTTGTTTCACCTGCGGCCGTCAGGGCCATGTGACGAGAGACTGTGCTTATAGGAAGGGTGCAGGCAGAATGACACAGCCTACCGGGTCAGTAGCAGGATCATCGCCTTCTACGGTATCGCCTGCGGTGCCTATGATTAGAGTGGAGCAGATGGTACAGGTATATTCTTACCCCTCTAGAGACTAGTATGCTTTGATAATATGATGAAGTGATAAGTATTGTGTTCAGATAGGATTATGTTAAAATTGTGTTAGAAAACATGTTTAAGGGTAAGTTTGGGGACGGGGAAAGTGTGAGCCTTAGAGTTTTATGCGTAGAAACCTTAGATGCGAGGCCATCTTGAGTAAAAGAATTATGTTTGTGTTGACCTTTATCAGAGTGCATAGTATACGTGGGATATAGTTGTATGATAAGTCTCTGAGTGGTATGAAATGAAAGAGGGTAGTTGAGCTAAGAAGACCACTAGGTTTTCGTGACTTGATTTGTGAGATTGTTCCGGATCGGGGGAAACAAATGTTTAGCGCAATAGCGGGTCGGGTTGAGGACAAATCGCGGGTCAACCCGCGGGCTGAAATGAGGTGGGGTCAGTTCTGGGTGGTCCCGCCAGGTGGTAGGGTCACGAGGGCGCCAAGCCCAAGTTTAGATGACCATCGTATGAGTTCGTGGATATGTTCGACCAGAATCGGATCGTGAAGCCCGGGAATGGCCTTAAAGGAGATTGAGGCTAGTAAGATGACCAAGTTTGGAGGTAGTGACTCCAGAGATTGTGGAAACTGAAGCAATGACTGAAGTATGGTACATATACTAGAAAGAGTTCAAGTGTTCGAGAAGAGTACGACGAGTGAGGAAAGAAGAGGACGTGTGTTAGCAGAATAAAAGAGATCATTTTGTTGTGAAGTGAAGATGCGAAGGGAGTGTCCTTTAGACCGGGGTGGAAGCTTTTGTGATGTAGGAATGATTTCTCGTGGATTTGGGTTAAGTATTTTCGCGTAAGTTATTTTGTGGCCAGGTATGGCGTTGGCAACTTGTTAGAGGAACTTTATCGTTATCTGTCTTGAGAAGGAACATTCGGGACGAATGTTTCTAAGGAGGGGAGAATGTTATACCCCGTATTTCCAGAGTATGTACGTGAGGGCGTACGTACAAAAGTTTTTAGCCTTAAGTAGGCATAAGTGTCGAAATTTGTGCACAACTAGCGAAAAGAGTCGTTTTCCGACGAAACGTTTTCCGGACTTTGCGAAGGGAAAAATACGGCTATGTCATTTATAATTTTTGCGGATTTTTCCGAGAGATGAAATATTTTGGACCAACGAGGGGTGACAAGTGTCCCTTCTAGTGGACGATTTGGGGCGTCTTTCTTGCACCATTTTTAGTCAAGGAGTTGGTAGGATATTTTGGTGGTAGATGGATAAGGTACACTTGCCCAAATCCCCACCCTACACTTGCCCACCACTTGTCTTGATCTTGGCCCTTGGTTGTCCTATAAATACCCCTCCTATGCAAGACTAAATCTTCATCCACAAATCATTTTCCAAGTCTTGAAATCCCTCCCCCTTTGTTAGAAGTATTCGTCCAAGCTCCTCCCCCCCCCCTTGAGAAGCCTTGGCCGAAAGTACCCCCCCCCTTCCTAAAGTGGTTTTCGTAAATACCCCCCCCCCCCCTTGGTAGAAAATACTCTCCAAAGTATTGTTACTATTCCAAAATACCTTAGCCCAAATACCTTGTAGTATTCCAAGGTTACACCTATACTAAAAGCCGAAATACTATTATACTTCCTTGATCACAAAACGAAACCCTAAGGAAAATCTTCATAGCCGGTTGAAGTATTAAGAAGAAGTTGCGTAGAACTTCTAAGGGTTGTTTGGAGCGGGTTGGAGCGCACGGAGTAGGAGCTAAACGTTGCTCAGGATCGACATTTAACTTGGATAATTTTGGGCTTATCGAGGTAAATAATCCTATCCTTCTAGTGTAATTGGAGATTACATACTGTAGTGGTATAGAAATAAATAAAAGATACATAGAAGGATATTACAGAAGAGAATTGAATTGAAATCACATCAGAAGAATATTAAAGAATAAGATCAATCAGATTTACATAGAATTTGTATTCTGATGAACTTGTGTAAGTTTGGCGGGTAGGGAAGTGCTGCCCAATTTTCCGTAAAATAAGGAATCTGTATCTAGAATTATTCTGCAGAGTAGTCTGGACGTTGATAGACTTGTATGACCATTATAGGTTGAACTACTGCAAGTAGCGTATTCTACTCGAAGGGTGGAAAGGGCTAGCCGGATTACAGTACTTTGGAGCGTTTTGCTAATAGTCGATAAATCGTCGCGAGGTATGTGATTCTTCCTATCCTCTTGAGCATGATATTTTAAAAGTATATATAGTATGGTAGACGTACGTGTGTTAACTGAACATGGTTTTACTTGACGTCTTTTGACTTGAGTTTAAATAATAAGAACCTTGAAGTATTTCAAAAGAATTAAGAATCATTTTTGAAAGAAGAGTAATACTTGGTTTTGAAAACGTAAGAGTTATACTAGCTTTATGGGAAGTTAGGTATAACGTCTTAAGAAAGATAAAAAGAATGGTTTATTGATTTTAGAACTTAAGAGACTTGATCTCAAAAGATAAAAGACTTGACTTAACTGAATTGATATGAATTTTGTTAAAAAGTGTGAAACCTCATTCGTGAGTAATGAGTACTTGGTTTTTAAAAGGAATAATGTTTTACTGAATTCAGAAATGAGAATAAGTATCGAACGAACCACTGCAGCGTTAATAAAGGAAAATGTATTGACAAATAAGTAATTATATTAAAACCAGTAGAAACTTCCATCTGCATAGAAGCTAAGATAAGACAAAATTGTATTACATTTCCTAGATCATGGCTGCTTTAATAAGATTGTTATAAACAAGAATAACCTACTCACACATAAGGCATATATTACTCAACTGTTTTTAAAAGAGAATTATGTTATTAAATGATTAAGACTATGAACTATGAAACCTTTCGAAAATAAGAGATGTGAATATTTGAAGTTAGTCAAACTTGAAATTTTGGAAAAGAATGTTGTTACTTGACTTTAAGAAGGAAAGTGTTTTGGTTTTAAAAGAAGGGCATAATATTACCTTAGTTGTTTTAAAAGGAAAATATGGTATTATCTTAATCTGTCTTAAAAGAGCGTTTAAATGTTATGGCCACACGACACCGCGTTCATGAGATGAACCGGGAATGTATTTCACCACGATACCGAGTCCATGAGATGGACCGGGAATGTATTTCATGCGACACCGCGTTCATGGGATGAACCGGGAATGTATTCCACCTGATTTGATACCGCGTCCATGAGATGGACCGGGAATGTATTTCATGCGACACCGCGTTCATGGGATGAACCGGGAATGTATTTCACCACGATACCGAGTCCATGAGATGGACCGGGAATGTATGTCATGCGATACCGAGTTCATGGGATGAACCGGGAATGTATTTCACACGACACTGTGTTCATGGGATGAACCGGGAATGTATTTCATGCGACATCGCGTTCATGGGATGAACCGGGAATGTATACCACCTGATTTGATACCGAGTCCATGAGATGGACCGGGGATGTATTCCATACGATTTCACCTCGAGTCCATGAGATGGGCCGAGACATGTTACACGTATCACATGACTTATACCTAGACTGCCGGCAGTGAGGAAGGAGTTCCACGGGCATGAGGGATGACTTTGAGGGCGTGAGTCCCTGACTTGACATGACTGCTTTTATGAACTGTAGTTTTGTTATCATATATGTCTTCTGTTTTATATAGACTATTATGATTTCATTTTGATATTTTTGATTTCACATACTTGGTACTGTTATCGACCTCGCCGGGGATGCGTTCATCCGCAGTAGAGGTACTGCCGGTTGTTGATCCTCGCTCATAGGATCACGATTCGTATTGGGAAGCTCCGTTTCTCGGAGGCTTATCTTTTGGTATGTTTCCACGAGTTGTAGGTTCTGTACATTCGGGGTATGGCGGCCACTGTCGTCATAGGTGTTATTACATTCTTAGAGGTGCAGTAATCTTGTTGTGGCGGGGTTTGTAAAGGATGTAGCTGTTCAAAAAATTGTTATATATATACGCCGAAGGGCAAATTTTCTCGAATAAGCTTTCTCATTGCATATTGTTTCTTGTATTGTTTTATATTCCGCTGATTTCTCGATGTATGACTACTTGGGTGCGGGTAAGGCACGATCCACGAACGGGCAGGTCGTGACTGACCCATCGATCCCGAAGGCTGAGTCGTAACATCCGCGCCACCTCTGTTCGGACAATTTCTCGCAAAATGGCCCTGCTGGCCGCAAGCCTAACAAGCTATCTAAGTAGTACGACACTCCCCATAAGAACACCTACCGCAACGGCCATACCGAGGTGGGGGTGGCCTCCTCTGGCTAACACCCCTTCCTCTCCGACCCACTGAATCCGCAACTGACTTGGTAGGCTAAGTCATCCCACCTGTATCCCTCCTCCTCGGACATTCTCTCCTCACATGGCCCTGACGGCCGCTGGTAAAACAAGCATTAGTAAAAAGACGACATTTCCTCGGGATGACGTCTACCACATAGTGAACACTGAGGGAAAACTGAATCTGGCTGGCTAGAACCTATGCAAATCTGTGAACCAGAAACCCTGGAGTTCTGACCAACTCCTAAATACCCCGAACGTCCTGAAGTCTGTGGAGGACCACTCTGTACTGGCGGAGGCGCATAACCAGTCTGCTGCTGAGAAGGTCCGCCTCGAAAGTTACCAAAGGACCCTGCTGTTCTGGCCCTCTTCTGCTGATCTTGGTTAATCCGTCGATCTCCACGTTCCTTAGTCTGCTGCGCGTAAGCCTGTACGCGGGCAATGTCCATGTCTGACTGAAGAGCTACTCTTGTACAACTCTCTGCTAGATAATCGTCATGTCCGGTGACATATCGGTGCACTCTATCCTCCATGTCTGCCACTAACGCGGGGACATAACGAGCCAATAAGTCAAACTCTATACTGTATTCCCGAACCGTCCGCCTGTTCTGCCTCAACCTCATAAATCTATGCGCCGAGCTCTCCTCATCTGCGAGGGCAAGAAGTGTGTAAGAAATGCCTCTGAGGTCTTGATCACTTTCATGATCCGCTGCAACTGTCGAATAAACTCCTGATGATCTTCCTCAGTCCTCAATCTATAGGACTCGGGTGGACTGCAACTCAAGAAGTCCTGAAGTCTCAAAACTATCGGATCTAGGGTGAACCACTGGTACTGTCGGAACCACCGGCTCCTGTCCGTCCTCATTCCCAGCCGGACTAGCTAATCGGGCCATCTCCTTGTAACTCATATCCTCTGCTCTGGCCGTGGGACTAGAGGCTCAGTATCGCGGTCTCGGTAGCTACCGCTCTCGCTCTAAACTCTCTGGGGCTAGCGGCGTCGCGAACTCCCGAATGAAGCTGTTTGGATAATGACCGGCGTGCCACGTAACCCTACGTGCTCTACTCATGACTCCTCTGCGCCTTGCCGCCAGGGCTCACGATTGCCTTGCGTAGAGGCATAACGGGTGAAAAGAATACGTCGGAGAGTCCAACTTATAACACGACTCTAAGGCACGATCTCGAGTGAGAAGAATGGAAACCAATCCTAAATATCTCTGACCTCACGATTATAGGTGTGGTGCACACACCGATAATCAAGACTCTACTAGATACGGTCAGAGACACTTTCCGAGGATTAATCGCTCACGATACCACTTTTGTCATGACCCGACCGGGCGTGGATCGTGCCTTACCGGGCACCCTAGTGATACAACATCGAGAAAATCAGCGGAAATAAAAACTTACACATGAAACAAGATATCTGATAATGAAATAAGAAAAGCAGGCTAACCAGCGGTTACCTTTACGAATATATAAATAAAAACTTGAACGACGATTTACATACCTTTTACAAACTCGCCACAACGCATACTTACGCACTTAAGAATGTTACAACAACAACGGGACGGGGCCGCCATACCCCGAATGTAAGTACCTACAACGAGAGGACTATACGAAAGATAAGCCTCGAGAAGCGGAGCTTCCCAAAACGCAGCTGTGATCCATGAGCGAGGATCGACGATCGGTGTACCTCTACCTGCGGCATGAACGGCCCGAAGGAGGTCGATAACAGTACCAAGTATGTGAAATCAGAAAAATCGAAATGAAATCAAAGTATCTTTAAAACCACTTACAAATACAACCAATTTAACCGCACATAGTGCCACAGCATAAACAAGAGCAAAAATAGATATAATGTAACTGTCTTTTCTAGGCCGCTAATGATCGAAGCAAGGCCAATCGCCCATAGTATCATTATGCGTGCCTAATCCTGGAACTCCGCGATCGCATAGGTCACGCTGCACCGCATGAGGTATTCTCGCATCGGGGTAGCTAACCCGGCATAATCTCGACTCGCGATCGCGCATAGTCACACAGACCGCATGAGGCATTCCTCGCATCGGGTAACACACCCGGAGTGATCATCCTGGAACTCCCGCAGCTCCGCATAGTCACACAGACCGCATGAGGTATTCCTCGCATCGAGGGTGGCAAGTCCTCGGCATCATAACAAGTCAGGGGGGTATGTGATATAATAGCAGTACAACGGGCTTATCGTTTAACAACGTAAGCACAACAAGAATAACCCCCTTACACAAACATCACAAGACACTAACACACGTAGCATCATAACATGTTTACTTATCAAACCATCTTACTACACTTTCCAGAAATCAATACAAGACTTTCATAAACAAATAAGTAAACTGTTCCTTTTATCTTTCTTAAGTCGTTATACCTAACTTCCCATAAAGCTAGTATAACACTTAAGCTTTTAAAACCAAGTATTTCTTTTCTTTCAAAAATGATTCATAACTCTTTTGAAATACTTCAAGATTCTTATTATTTAAAACTCAAGTCAAAAGACATCAAAGTAAAACCAAAACAATTTCCATACCTTCTTTTTAAACCAATCTCAAGACAAAAGCGTGCCTTCCTTTTTTAAACCATTTTAAGACAAAAAATACCTTCCTTTAAAACAAAGGCACTTTTTCCTTTTTAAAGTCAAGTAGCAATATACTTTTTAAACCAAGGGTCTTACTTTTTTAAAAACAAGTAACCTATACCTTTAAATCAAGTTACTTCTCCTTTCCCAAAATCAAGTTGTTTATAAGTCAAGTTATCATTTTAAATCCAATGATAAAACCATTCTTATTTTCGAAATCAAGATAACTTTATTCTTTAAAAGACCACACACCCATTACTCATGAGTGAGGTTTTACAACTTTTTAACATAATTCAAGTCCTTAATATTTCATAACAAGTCACTTAACTTTGGAATCAAGTCAAGGACACAAAAGGAAAATCAACTTCCTTTAAACACACGTGCGTCTACCGCACTAAATATATTTCACAAATATCATGCTAGAAAGGATAGGAAGAGGTTCACATACCTCGCGACGATTATCGACAATAAGCAAAACGCTCCAAAGTACTCTAACCTTGCTCGCCTTTTCCACCCTTCAAGTAGAATACGCTACTCGTAGTACTTGACCTATAATGGTCATAAAACGCCTATTAACTTATAGATCCCTTCGTAGAATATTTCTAAGTACAAGGTTCCTTATTCTACGAGAAAATTCGCGCACCTCCCCGCAACCACATAAATCTCTCATCTAACGAGGCTGCTACCAAACCAACAATCCTCGGGGTTACACGTCTAACCGGACGTGTACAATTCTACTCCACAATAATACTACAAGTCTATGTAAATACAGTTCAATTCTTATCCATATTCATTCTACATATAGTATACTCAACTATACATTACTACAACATGTAATTTCCAATTACAATAGGGGGGATAAAGATCATTACCTCGATAAGCCCAAAATTATCCAAGTTTATAAGTCGATCTTGAGCAACGTTTAGCTCCAATTCCTTATGCTCCAACCCGCTCCAAGCAACCCTTAGAAGTTTCTAAACAACTTCTCTTTAACACTTCATCTAAGCTATGAAGATTTTTCTAGGGCTTCATTTTTCGACTAAAGGAATAAAGTAGAATTTCCGGGCTCCTAGTATTGAAATAACTTTGGAATACTACTAGGAATACTAGGCTAAGGTATTTGGGGCTATACCAACACTTGAAGAATTTTTCTACAAAGGGAATTTGGACGAGCTACCAAGAGAGGGGGGAGATTTTTGTGACTTAGAAACATTTAGGTGGATGAAGAAGTCTTGAAATCAATGGGGTATTTATAGATAAATCAATGGCTAGGATTAAAGCAAATGTAAGGTGAGGATGGGGTACATGTGTGTGGGTAGTTGGCCAACCATTTGTCCATATGATGGGACAAGTGGCAAGCCACTTTTCCCACCCAAATACCGTCCAACACACCACTAACAATCGGCCCACATGGCCTCAAGGGGGGGGGGGTGACACGTGTCGCCCCCCTACTCGCCCAAAATATTCCGTCTTCCGAAAAATATCTGTAATGCCAAAAGTCCGAAAATAAAGTGGGCCCACAAACCGTAAATTTTCCCCGTGGGCCCCACGTGACCAATTCCGGAAATAAAATTCCATAATTCTCAAATATTCCAAAAAGTCCGAATACCAAAACTGGGAATCCAATTCCCTTTAACGAACATTTTCCTTCTCAAAATTCGGAAACTTTTCCGTCGAAAAATCACATCTTTCTTCCTTTCCAATTTTACTGTCGTATTCTCGTACGTACGTCCTCATATACATACTCTGGAACTACGGGGTGTAACAGATAAGGTGAAGCTTATCCAGGAGCGATTATTGTCAGCTCAGAGTCGACAGAAGTCGTATGCAGATCATCGACGTCGGCACTTGGAGTTTGAGGTAGATGATTGGGTCTTCCTGAAGGTATCACCCATGAAGGGCGTAATGAGATTTGGAAAGAAAGGTAAACTTAGCCCAAGGTACATTGGGCCTTATCAGATTATCCGTAGAGTAGGCAAGGTTGCCTATGAGCTGGACCTGCCGTCCGATTTGGAGGCAGTACATCCAGTTTTCCATGTGTCTATGTTGCGGAAATGTATTGGAGATCCATCTAGAGTTCACCCGATTTGTGATGTCCGGGTGACAGAGGGGTTATCGTATGAGGAGAGTCCCATAGAGATACTCGATCGTCAGGTTAGGCGACTTCAGACAAAGGATGTGGCTTAGTCCAGTCTTATGGCGGGCGAGCAGGAAGAGATGACGTGGGAAGCAGAGGAGGACATGAGGAAGAAGTATCCTCACTTATTCCCTACACCTCCAGGTAACCCACTTTCCTGATTGTTAGTTTTAATTTAGCAATTATGCTTATGTAATGTTGTGGCTATGTGGAGCGTCTTTATCTGCAAGAGAAATAGTTAAGGGGGGTCTATGTCGAGATTGTGATTTGGGTAAGTCTAGAAGGAACATTCGGGACAAATGTTTCTAAGGGGGGAGAATGTTATACCCCGTAGTTCTGGCCATACGTATGAGAACGTACGAAAGGGGTTAGACGTAAATTCTAGAAGGATAGGTTGACGGATTGTCTCGGACGGGTTTTTAGTCAACTTTGAGGCAATTTATGTCCAGTTGCATTATGAGTTCCTAGGTGTTTCAAAGGCCTAGTACGTAGTTCGTTGAGTCTAGTTCCCAACGCAACCAACCGTTCGTCGATAGGACATCAGAGTAGAAAGTTATGGAAGTTACTAGTTCAGTGCGCAGTCGGACAGAAAAATAATTCGGACAGGAGCCACAGGGCCGCGGCGCCGGGAAGCAGGGCCGCGGCGCCGGAAGATCCGAGGGTTGGCAGAAGTTTCAGCGCCGCGGCGCCGGCTGCAGGGCCGCGGCGCCGAGGCGGGTTCTGCGAGGGTGAGTGGAAAAATCTGAACTGTTTTGTTTTAAAAAAGGCCATGGGAGGGTGACAAGTGTCCCCCCCCCCCATCTGATTTTTGCATGTACTATTTATTGACCAAGTCTTGAAGACTTGGTCATTCTTCAAGCTCTTCTCTCTCTCTAAATTAGAAGCTCTTCCTTCTCTCTAGAAAATCAAGAGGAAATCAAGGATTGAGAAAAATCTGAAAAGTGTGGCAAGAAGGAAACTTATTTGCAAGCTTGTAGGAGTTATTGTGGTGGTGTTTTTGGAAAGGAGGCTAGCAAATTTGTTGGATTAATTTGGCTAAAGCTCTAAGGTAACAATTCTTTCTCTTGTTGCTAGTTTTTGGTGTTGCATATGAAGAAGAAAGAACTTGTAGTTGAAAATATTGCTCTTAGATAAATTGCATGTAAGAAATATGGTTTGGATATGAAAGAATTGGATAAGAAGGTTATGTAAGCATGTTGTAGCCAAAATACTACCTTAAACTTGTTAAGTTATTAGTTATGCATTGTGGGGCAGAATTTTACACATCCAAGTTTAGGTGTGTAATCCCCGTTGAATTGATTGGATTGTTGGGCCTTAAAAGTGGCGTTTGGATGTTGAATTCGGCCTTAAAAAAGGTGGCAAAGTATGTAGAAACAAAGGAAATTGTCACGACCCGACCCCGGGGCCGCGACTGGTGCCCTACCTGGGCACCCCGTTCAGGTATACATCAGAGAATAGCAGCGGAACATACACAACATACAACATGTTTAGACAATAACATCACAGGCTAGCCGATAAGGCCGCCTTCCATAAAATATGCATAATCAAAAGCAAAACTGTACAACTCGGTTCTTACAGCCCCAAACCACAACATGTGACTACAGACCTCTAGGAATAACAACAGTGGCGGGACAGGGCCCCGCCATACCCCTGAATGTACATAAATCTACAACATCAGGGAAAGACTGTACCAAAAAGACAAGCCTCCGGAGAAATGGAGCTTCTGACGTCTGATAAGTGATCCTAAGAATGAGGATCCACCACCTGCTTACCCCTACCTGCGGCATGAACGCAGCCCCCGAGGAAGGGGGTCAGTACACAATATGTACTAAGTATGTAAAACTGGAAAATACTGTAATTACATCATAAGTTTAAAACAAAGCCGGAGACATGTATGATAACAAAATTACAGTACACAGTGCCTTACTAACAATGAGAGTAACTAATAGTATACGTACAACATAAAAATAGGAAGCTCACGATCAAAGCAAGACCATCCGCCCACAGTACCATTAAGCAATCCTACTCCTGGGACTATTTCACCCGCATAGGTCGTGTGGACCCGCATGAGGTATTCCTCGCATAGGTTGTACCCGCACGCATGGGACTATTTCACCCGCATAAGCCCATAAGGACTCGCATGAGGTATTCCTCGCATCATGGGTAGCAAATCCACGGAAACAGGTGGTGTAACGTCTTGGGGGTTCACCCCTCATTTATACTCTTACCCTGAAGCAGGTGGTATAACGTCTTGGGGATTTACCCCTCATTTATACTCTTACCCTGGAGAAGGTGATATAACGTCTTGGGGGTTTACCCCTCATTTATACTCTTACCCTGGAGAAGGTGGTATAACGTCTTGGGGGTTTACCCCTCATTTATACTCTTAACCTATCTCAACCGGCCATCATACATAACATAAGCACTACCGGCTTATTATACAATAAATAAGCAAGTTAAGAAATCCCCCTAACTTCTTATTAGCCTTATCCATATACACTCTCATTTTAGTTTACTTAAGGCACTAACATGTCTTTTATAAAAATCCGGGAATTTAACCCAAGTACTACATACTTCCACTCTTTTAAAAATGACTCTTTTTCGTATAAAACTTCCAAGATACTATTAACCGTAGTATCAAGTCAAAATTTCTTTTCAAGACAAGTCACAATACCTTTAGAAATAAAGTTAGGTTTCTAAAACAAGTGACTCTTTTTCTTATAAAACCTTAGGCAATTGATGCCTTAAAATCAAATTGTCTTTCATAAAATCAAGTCATTTATCCTCATTTATCTTTCCATAAAGCTAATATAACCAACTTCCCATAAAGTCGTTATATTCACTTTATACCTTAGTCAAATAGAATTTCCTATCCAAGGGACTTATACGTTTAAAACGAAACAAGTATCACATACTTTAAAACTCTTCAAGCCCCTTAACTTTAATAAAACTTAAGACATCCTTAATACTTTCAAAGAAGTGAGTTACTCTCCTAGCTCACCCGACTTGGCTATTCATAAAACTAGTAAAGGATATCAAGGTCTTGTCGTCACTGTACTATATACGTGCAACTAGTCATGCTCAAAAGATAGGAAAGTTCTACATACCTCTTCGGGTCAAACCACTTGCCAAGTACAAAATCCCGCCCGTATTATGTCAACCTATAATATCCACAATACGTCTATTAACGCCTTACTTCAAACGTAGAATATTATAAGTGTAAAGTCGCTAAATTCTACGGAAAATCGGACAGCACCTCCTTTGTTTCTACTTACTTTGCCACCTTTTTCAAGGCCGAATTCAATAACCAAACACGCCACATTTAAGGCCCAATCAATGCAATTAATCAATAGGGGATTACACGCCTACTAGACGTGTAAAATGCCGCCCCACAAACGATATCAAACTAATACAATCTACTAGTCCAATTCGGCCACATTGAGATGCAACAATACCAATTCTTATCCGATTTCCTTTTCAATCCAAGTTGTTAGCATAACATGATATCAAGTCGCAATCGATTATAACTACTATAATCTTCAAGTAAGTAACATGCGACGATTCTAATAAACGACCAAATTGTAATCCAACTTCACATGGCTTAAATGACATTTCGGATTTAAGGCTACAATCAATCCATAATACTTATAAAACTTCAACACATATACTTCATGCTAGCAAACATGTAAGGCTAACAACAATATATAATCTTGTAACACTTAAGAGACAAGATTATTACCTCAACGATTCTTAGTCCAACTTCAAATCTGATGTCGATTCTTAGCAACTTAGAGCCTCTTCTAGACACTTCAATCCGCTACTTGAGACCCTTAGAACAACACAAACAACTTTCCTTCAATCTTCCAAACAAAACCTAGAAAAGCCACTAGGTTTTCATCTTGCGACTAACACGAAAACTATCTTTTTCCGGGATTTTTCTATTGAGATACACTTACAATACACTCATGAACCTTGGTTTAAAGTGTGGAGCTTAATGGACAAGAAACAAATTTTTTTCTTTTCTTCTTTGAGTGAACCCGAGAGCACCTCTAGGTGTTCTTGAAATTCTTGAATTTTTTTCTAAGTGTTGGACTTAGTCTTGCTACTAGTACTACTATATAGTTCAATGGAGGGTCAAGATGTGCACAAATGTGAGGCTTGGATGAGTTCCAATTAAATATCAAGACTTGTGGACCCTTTGACTAAGTCAATTTTCTCAAGCTCACTACTTGCAAGACTTATCATCTTAAGACTATGGTCAATGACCATTTTGGCCATGTCCCATTTCGTCCAAGGCAACCATAAGGGGGGTGACACGTGTCGCCCTCCCATTTGTCACAATATTCGTTTTCCGACAATTTCATAATTCCGATAAATTTTTACAAGTCTCTAATCTTAACATTAGGAATTCTCACGTACGTTCTTAAAACATGTCCTGTAAATACGGGGTGTAACATTCTTCCCCCCTTAGAAACATTCGTCCCCGAATGTTCTTACGGAGTCAAACTTATAATTAGCGACATAGTTTCCTTTCACAACCCCGACATACCAATAATGCCACACATGGCCATATAATAGCATTTAAGCAAAAGAAATACTTCAATTAAAACTTAACAAGTAAAGGAAATGAATTACCTGAAGGTGTAGGGAATAAGTGAGGATACTTCCTCAACATGTCTGTCACGACCCGACCCAGGCGGCTGGTGCCCTACAGGCACCCTGTTCGGTATACATCGAGAATAGCAATGAACATACACAACATACAACATATTTAGACAATAACATCACAAGTGGCCGATAAGGCCGCTTTCCATAAAATATGCATAATCAAAAGAAAAAGCGCAACTCGGTTCTTACATTTCAAACCACAACATATGACTACAGACCTCTAGGAATAACAACAGTGGCGGGACAGGGCTCCGCCATACCCCTGAATGTACATAAATCTACAACATCAGGGAAAGACTGTATCAAAAAGACAAGCCTCCGGAGAAATGGAGCTTCTGCCATCTGATAAGTGATCCTAAGAATGAGGATCCACCACCGCACCTTACCACTGCGGCATGAACGGCCAGGAAGGGGTGACACAATATGTACTAAGTATGTAAAACTAGAAAAATACTGTAATTACATCATAAGTTTAAAACAAAGCCGGAGACATGTATGATAACAAAATTACAGTACACAGTGCCTTACTAACAATGAGAGTAACTAATAGTATACGTACAACATAAAAATAGGAAGCTCACGATCAAAGCAGGACCATCCGCCCACAGTATCATTAAGCAATCCTAGTCCTGGGACTATTTCACCCGCATAGGTCGTGTGGACCCGCATGAGGTATTCCTCGCATAGGCTGTTGTTATACCCCGTATTTCCAGAGTATGTACGTAAGGGCGTACGTACAAAAGTTTAAGCCTTAAAGTTAGGCATAGGACGAAATTTGTGCACAACCCACGAAAAGAATCGTTTTCCGACGAAACGTTTTACAAAACTTGCGAAGGGAAAATTACGGCTATGTCACTTATATTTTTTGCGGATTTTTCCGAGAGATAAAATATTTTGGACCAACGAGAGGGCGACACTTGTCACCCTCAAGTGGCGGGACTTGGACGACCTTGGGCACGTTTTGTGGCCTTGCTTTAGTCAAGGTTAGGTAGGATATTTTTGTGTAGTAGATGGATAAGGACACATGGGTGAATCCACACCCTCCACTTGCCCTCCACTTGGCCTCCACTTGCCATCATCTTGACCCTTGAAAGTGCTATAAATACCCCCCTTAAGTTGAAGATTTCTTCATCCACAAATATTTTCCAAGTCTTGAAATCTCCCTTCCCCCTTGTGAGCTTCTCGTCCAAGCCTCATTTCCCCCCCCCCCCTCTAGAGAGCTAAGCCGAAACACCCTCTCCCCCCCCTCTTGGTAGAAATACTCTCCAAGTATTGTTACTATCCCCAAAATACCTTAGCCAATCCCTTATAGTATTTCCAAAGTTACCTCTATACGTAGAGTCCGGAAATACTACCTTGTATTCCTATAGTCACTAAACGAAACCCTAAGAGAAACTTCATAGTTGGTTGAAGTAGAAAGTAGAAGTTGTGTAGAAACTTCTAAGGGTTTCTTGGAGCGGATTGGAGCGTACAGATTAGGAGCTAAACCTCGCTCAGGATCGACTTATATCTTGGATAATATTGGGCTTATCGAGGTAAATAATCTTATCCTTCTATTGTAATTGGAGAATACATACTGTAGAAGTATAGAAATAAGTATAAAACACATAGAAGGATATTAAAGAAGAGAATTGAACTGTAATTACACTGAAGGATATTACAGAAGAGTATTGAACTGAAATCACATCAGAAGAATAATAAAGAAGATTGAACTGTACTTACATAGGACTGTATTTACAGTAGACTTGTGTAGCTTGACGGGTAGGGAAGTGCTGCCCAATTTTCCGTAGAATAGAGAACCCTCTGCTTAGAATAGTCTACAGAGTAGTCTAGACATTGATAGACGTATTTGACTATTATAGGTTGATTCTCTGCGCGCGACATATTCGACTTGGCAGGTGGATTTCGCCGAGGAGGTATGTGATTCTTCCTATCCTCTTGAGCATGATATTTTAAGTATATATATAGTACGGTAGACGTACATGTGTTAACTGAACATGGTTTTACTTGACGTCTTTTGACTTGAGTCTAAATAATAAGAATCTTGAAGTATTTCAAAAGAATTATGAATCATTTTTGAAAGAAGAATAATACTTGGTTTTTAAACAAAAATCTTAAGAGTTATACTAGCTTTATGGGAAGTTAGGTATAACGACTTAAGAAAGATAAAAGGAACGGTTTACTTATGTGTTTATAAAAGACTTGTATTGATTTCCGGAAAGTATAGTAAGATGGTTTGTTGAGTAGACATATTGTGATGCTATGTGTGTTAGTATCTTGTAACGTTTGTGTAAAGAGGTTATTCTTATTATGCTTATGTTGCTTAACGATAAGCCGTTATGTTAGTATTACATCACTCACCTCTTGACATGATATACCGGGGTTAGCTGCCACGTCTGGTATACCTCGTGCGATGTGTGACTATGATTCGAGAATACCTCATGCGGGTCAGGGACCTATGCGAGCTACGAGTTCGAGTTAGTGTGCGGTCCTTGTGGCCATGCGGTCTATGTGGCCATGCGGACTACGAGTCGGGGCGATGCAGGAGTAGCTACCCTCGATGCGGGAATACCTCATGCGGGCTATGTGAGTGGCTATGCGGATGCGGAGTCCGTGATTAGGCATGCATAATGATACTATGGGCGATTGGCCTTGCTTCGATCATGCGCAGCCTAGAAAAGACCTGTTACAGTTTACCTATTACTGCTCTTGTTTGTGATGTGGCACTATGTGCGGTTACCTTGGTTGTTTTGTACATATTTGTAAAATTGGTTTTAAAAATGATATGATTTCATTTAAAGTACTTTACAGTTTCACATACTTGGTACCTGTTGTACTGACCTCCTTCGGGGGGTTGCGTTCATGCCGCAGGTAAGGGAAAGCAGGTGCTAGATCCACATCCTTAGGATCTTTACTTTGGTGTCAGGAGCTCCATCTTCTCCGGAGGCTCGACTTTTGGGTATGATCTCCCTGTTGTTGTAGATAGTTTTGTACATTCAGGGTATGGTGGGGCCCTGTCCCGCCATAGTTGTTCACTTCCTTAGAAGTTCAGTAGTCTATTATGCAGTTGGGATGTAGCGCGATTTTGGTTTATATATATATCGAAAAGCGACTTTTCTCGAATAAGATGTGTCTCAATTTACATTTGTTTCATGTCTTGTTTTATATTCCGATTACTCGATGTATGACTACTTGGGTGCGGGTAAGGCACGATCCACGGGCCGAGGCAGTCGTGACAAAAGTGGTATCGAAGCGATTAGTCCTCGAAAGTGTCTACAGACCGTATCTAGTAGAGTCTTGATTATCGGTGTGTTGTGCACCACACCAATAATCAGGAGGCTATAGGATATTTAGGATTGGTTTCCATTCTTCTCACTCTGAGATCGTGCCTTAGAGATGTGTTATAAGTTGGACCTCTAACGTATTCCTTTTACGTATGATTATGCCTCCACTTAAGGCAACCCGGGCCCGAAGGAAAAGCGTAGGAGCCGCTAGTAGGACACCGAGAGTCACGAGGCTCAGGCCCGATCTATACAGACGGCGAGTTCCATAGCGCCGCCCGGCCCAGCGAGACCACGATGCCGCGCCTCATGTCCCACGGCACAGGGCGAGAGGTTAGGGTACAAGAGATGGCCCGATTATTGGCGAGATTTTGGCGAGACATGAGGATAGGATCTGGCGATTCGATTCAGCAGATGCACGTGGTTCACCCGAGATCGACGGTTTGAGGCTACGGGATTTTACGAGTTGTAGCCCGCGAGTTCTACGGTCGAGGCACGAGGATGATCCGCGAGTTCATCCGTCGATTCTGAGAGGATCATCACGAGTGATCAAGGCTTCAGAGACCGAGTCCGTGATCTTCGGTTCACATAGGCTGCGTGATACCGCAGTCGATTGGTTTGATTCGTGGGAGTTATCCCGGGGAGAGCACGCGTCCCCAGCTACTTGGGACGAGTTCTCGGAGGCTTTTCTCACTCACTTCTTGCCTCCGCAGATGAGGAGGCACGCGGCAGATTTTTGTTCTTTGAGACGAGAGGCGCGATTAGGGAGTACAACGTTGAGTTCGATTCGTTGGCTCGATATGTCCCTGCGTTGGTAGCAGATGTGGAGGACAGGGTGCACCGCTACGTCACCGGGCTAGATGATTATATGGCTGAGTCTTGTGCGGGTGTAGCTCTCCAGCCAGGCATGGACATTACCCGTATGCGAGCTCGTACGCGGAGTGCGAGGCGTAGAGGCGGCGAGTTGTGACAGCAGCAGAAGAAGGCCAGGACAGCAGGGTCTTTTGGTAGTTCTCGGGGTGGACGGCCTCAGCAGCAGTCTATATTTGCACAACAGCCAGCTCAGAGCACTCCTGCACCGTCTTCGAGGACAGACCAGGGCCCCAGGACTTCGGACGTCCAGGGTAGCAGAGGTGATAACCGATCGGGACCACCCCCCCAGTGTGGCCGATGCGGTAGATCTGTAATACCCCGTATTTCCAGAGTATGTACGTAAGGGAATACGTACAAAAAGTTTGGCCTTAGTTAGCCTTGGACATTTTCTTTTGTACACAACTCACTAAAAGAATCGTTTTCGGCGAAAGCGTTTCCCGACTTTCGTAGAGTAAATTCCGGCTATGCCATTTCTTATTTTTTGCGGATTTTTCCGAGAGACGAAACATTTTGGACCAACGGGAGGGTGACATGTGTCACCCTCACATTGGAAGCAAGTGGGGTGGCCTTGGACGATTGGGCGTCCAAAAAGGGGTGTTGGCCTTGGCCGATTGGTTCCTTGCTTAGGCCTTATTTTGTGCCATGTTTTGTGGAGTGTTTTGTGGAGTGTTTTGTGGAGTAGGGGTTAGGGTGCACTTGGCTTGATCTTGGCCTTACACTTGCCTTGCACTTGTCTTCATCTTGGCCATTGGTTGGCCAAGGCTTGAGCTATAAATACCCCTCTTGAGATGAAGAGTTCTTCATCCACAAAAGCTTTCAAGTCTAAAAATCCTTCCTCTCCTTTGTAGCAATTCGTCCAACACCCTCCCTTGAGAAGCTTGGCCGAGGCTACCCCACCCTAGCCTAGCCGAAACCTACCCCTCCTTGGTAGAAAAGTTGCCTTCTTGTTTTGTTATAATGCCCAAAATACCTAGCCCAAATACCTTAGTACTTAGTAGAAGTTGTGAAGAACTTCTAAGGTTTCCTTGGAGCATACAACTTAGGAGCAAAACCTTGCTCGGTAGCGACTTTTCTAGGATATTATTGGGCTTACCGAGGTAACTAATCCTAACCCTCTTTTGAATTAGAGAATACTTCATTGTTGTAGAATAAGAATAAGTATAAATACTTAGAAGATTAATCAAATCGTACTTACATAGAATTTGTTTTCACTGATGAACTTATATAGCTCACTGGGTAGGGAAGTCTTGCCCGACTTACCGTAGAATTATGAACCCTCTGTTTAGAATGACCTTGAGTAGTCTTTGATAGATATACGTGACTATTATAGGTGACTCTGCGCGACATATTGACTTGGCGGTGGTTTTCAGAAGGTATGTGATTCTTCCTAAAGCATGATATTTTACAATATATAGTACGGTGAGCGTACATGTGTTAATCGAATAATAACTACGACAATGTCTTTGACTTAAGCTGAATAATACTTATGGCAATGCCTCACGACTTAAGCTGAATAATACTTACAGCAATGCCTGGCTTAAGCGAATAACAAAGAAGCGAAAACATTTCAAAAGAATCTTGAATCATTTTTAAGAAGATAAACATTTGGTTTTAAAACAAAAGCTTAAGAGTTATACTAGCTTTATGGGAAGTTAGGTATAACAACTTAAGAATATAAAAAGGCTGTTTACTTGTTTGTTTATAAAAGCCTTGTATTGATTTCTGTTAAGTGTAGTGAGATTTGTGTGATAAGTAGACATATTATGATGCTACAGGTTAGTGTCTTGAATTCTTTGTGTAAAGGGTCATTCTTTGTGCTTACGTTGCTAACAGGTAAGTCAGTTGTCTTGTTATTGTATCACCTACCCTCGATCGTTATCTGAGGGCTTGCCCTTGATGCGGTCTATACGGCTATGCGGTCTGTGAGACTATGCGGGCAGCGGTATGCTCCGAGATTGATCATTCGGGTGTTTAGCCCGACGCGGGGATTCCTATGCGGTCTGTTGAGACTATGCGGTCTTTTGAGGCTATGCGGTGCGGGAGCCTAGGCGGATCTGGGGTTGGCTGCCCCGATGCGGGAATACCTCGTGCGGAGTGCATGCGTGACCTATGCGGGTGCGGAAGTCGAGGACTAGGCACGCGAGAATGATACTATGGGCGATTGGCCTTGCCCGATCATTCGCGGCCTAGAATAGACTGTTCTGATTTTCCTATTATCGTTGTTGTTTGTGATGTGACACTATGTGCAATTGAGGCGATTGTATTTGTGAAAAGGTGTTAAATACTTTGATTTTATTTGATTCTTTATAGTTTCACATACTTGGTACTGTTATCTTGACCTCGCCCGAGGCTGCGTTCATGCCGCGGTAAGCAAAGCGGTGCTAGATCCACATTCCTAGGATCTACGTTGGTGTCGAGCTCCATCCTTTCGGAGGCTCTACTTTTGGGTATGATCTCCTGTTGTAGATAGTTTTATGCTGATCAGGTATGGCGGCCCTGTCGCCATAGTTGTATATTTCCTTAAGTGCAGTCTGTTATGCGATTATCGGATGTAGCGCTAAACCATGTTTTTATATATATCGAAAGCGTGTTTTCTCACTTAAAGCGTATGTTCTATTTTATAAACTGTTTCATGTCTTGCTTTATATTTCCGATTACTACGATGTATGACTACTTGGGTGCCGGTAAGGCACGATCCGCCACGGGCCTGGGCGAGTCGTGACAAAAGTGGTATCGAAGCGATTAATCCTCGGAAAGTGTCTCTGCACCGTATCTAGTAGAGTCTTGATTATCGGTGTGTTGTGCACCACACCAATAATCGGAGGCTATAGGATATTTAGGATTGGTTTCCATTCTTCTCATTACGAGATCGTGCTTTAGAGTGTGTTATAGGTTGGACCTCTAACGTATTCCTTTCTATATGATTATGCCTCGCGTAAGAAACCGGGCCCGAGAAAGGGCAAAGCGGAGGCTGCTAGCAGGACACCCATAGTAACGAGGGATAATGGCCATTCTATAACAGAGACGGCGAGTTCTATGGCGCGCCGCCCGGCCAGCGAGACCAGTACCCCACTCTGTCCCACGGCTGGGCGGAGAGTTAGGTACAAGGAGATGGCCCAACTTTTGGCTAAAGTTGTGGCCCGTCTGAGAGAGGCTGGATCTGGCGATTCGATTCGGCTCGGCTCGGTCGCGCCGTAGTGCACCCGAGGGCAGATAGTTTGAGACGACGGGATTTCCTTAGTTGTAGCCCTCCGAGTTTCTGGTCGGCGGAAGATGATCGCAGGAGTTCATCCGTCACCGCAGAGGATTATCGCGGGTGATCGGGCTTGAGACCGAGTCTGTGACATTCGGTTCGCATCGGTGCGTGATACCGCGATCGATTGGTTTTGATTCATGGGAGCTTTCGGGAGAGCATGCACCTCCGGCGGTATGGGATGAGTTTTGAGGCTTTTCTCACACACTTCTTGCCTCCGCGGATGAGAGAGGGCACGGTGATAGATTCTTGTTCTTTGAGGCAGGGAGGGCCTTACGGTGAGGAGTACAATGTCGAGTTTGATTCTTTGGCTCGATATGTCCCCGCTTGTAGCGAGATGGAGGGCAGTGCATCGCTATGTCAGGGCTAGATGATTACATGGCGAGTCTTGTGCGGGTGTGTCCCTTGACGAGCATGGACATAACCGTATGCGAGCTCATGCACCGGATGTGAGGCGTAGAGACCTCGGGTAGAGCGATATCAGCAGCGAGAAGAAGGCCAAGCGGCTGTTCTTTGGTGGTCCTCGTGGTGGCGGCATCGCGAAGTCGGTTGCACCACATCCAGCCAGAGCGCTCTACCTCATTTTGGTCTGACCCGGGCGATCGGGCGGTCGGGGCGGGACTTGATTTCGAGTAGCGAGTGCTAACCGTTCGAGAGTCCGCTCGGTGTGCGTTGTGGCGAATACCATACGAGGCGTACTCGGGAGCTCGCTATACTTGTGGCGGCCAGTGGTCATTTCGCGAAGTTTGTCCGGCCGGGGCGGCGCTGGTAGTAGGGCCCGATCTCGGTGCATTGCGGCTGCCATCCCGACGATTACTCGCCCGGAGCAAGGTACACATGGATCGGGCGGTCGCGCAGAGGTCGTGGCGCGAGTCCAGTTCTAGCGGTCCTCGACCGCATATATGCTTTGTCGGTAAGCGAGATCGGGAGGCCTCACCGATGTAAATCACGGTACCTTATCGGTTCTGGGTTTGATGTGTATGCTTTGATAGATCCGGTTCTACTCATCTATATATATCCCCTTGTTGCTAGTAGGATAGGGATAGAGCACGAGTCCATAGACCACTTTCGAGGTAGCTACGCGATGGGTGATTCGGTGGTAGCTCGGCGGGTATATAGAGCTTGTCTGTGACCATTCTGATCGTCGGACCTGGCCGACTTGATAGAGTTGGAGATGATTGACCGGCGTGATTATGGGGATGGATTGGCTAGCTTCTTGCTACGCCAATGTAGGCTGCGAGAGAAAGTAATGCAGTTCCGGTTTCTGAGGCCGGTTGTTGAGTGGGAGGAGCACGGTATCGCCGGGGTAGGTTTATTTCCTACCTCGAGGCTAGGAAGATAATGCAGAAGGGGTATATCTATCATCTCGTTCGGGTGTTTGATCATGAAGGCTGCGGTACCAGATTTTGATCGATTCGATGGTCGTGAGTTCCCGGGCGTGTTTCGGATGACCTCGGGTATCCCTCACGAGAGGAGATCGAGTTTTGTATAGATGTGTTGCGGATACTCGGCCTATTTCCATTCGCCATACGAGAATGGCACTGCCGAGTTGAGAGAGTTGAAGGATCGGCAGGGATTTGCTAGAGAAGGGCTTCATTAGGCCCGGTGTTTCTCCACGAAGTCGCCGTATTGTTCGTGAAGAAGAAGGGCGGGGCCGCTGCGCGTGTGTTGATTACTGAGCGGTGAACAAGGTGACCATTAAAGCAGATACCCTTCCCGGGATTGATGATTTGTTCGACGGTTGCGAGTGCGAGATGTTTCTCAAGATTGATCTGCGATCGGGCTATCATCAGTGCGAGTCGAGAGGTGGATGTCCACAGAATGCATTCGGACGTGACGGGCATTATGAGTTCGTCATGTCTTTTGGGTTGACCAATGCTCGGCGGTATTCATGGATTTGATGAACCGAGTGTTCAAACCATTTTGGACACGTTTGTGATAGTGTTCATTGATGATATCTTGGTTTATTCTCGCTCGGAGCGGGAGCATGCGGAGCATTTGAGGCTGTCTTGTGATTCTCCAGACCAGCGATTATCGCCAAGTTTTCCAAATGTGAGTTTTGGTTGACTTGATGGCGTTTCTTAGGCATATTGTCCGGTGATGGCATTCGAGTTGTCTGGCCAAGATCGAAGCGATCGAGACTTGGCCTGACCTACTACTCCGCCAGAGGTTCGCGATTTTACGGGCCTTGCAGGATATTGCTCGGTTCGTAGAAGTTTGCTTCTATCTACGCACCATTGACTAGGTGACTCGGAAAGGCGGCCAAGTTCGATGGTGATGCTTGTGGCGATGTTTCCGATTCTTTGAAGGAGAGATTGACGGCCGCGTTCTTACTCTTCGGAGGTCGAGCGGTTATGTCGTGTATTGTGATCGTCGGGCATCGGGTTGGGATGTGTGTTGATGCAGCATGGCGGGGTTATAGCATATCGTCCGACGGTGAAGAAACACGAGAGGAACTACCCCACCCATGATTTGGAGTTGGCAGCAGTAATTCACGCTTTGAAGATCTGGAGGCACTATTTGTATGGGGTTCATGTGGATATTTATATAGACCACAAGAGCCTCGGTATATCTTCACGGAGGAGTGAACTTACGGCGAGAGCGGTGGTTAGAGTTGCTTAAGGATTACGATGTTGATATCCCGTACCACCCGGGAAGGCGATGTTGTGGCGGATGCTCTTAGTCGTAGGTCGATGGGAGCCTATCGGATGTGCGGCTAGAGAGGAGGGACATGGTTCGTGATTTGCATCGATTAGCGAGCCTTGGTGTCCGTTTGATTGATTACGATAGCGGTGGGGTTAGAGTTCGTGAGGTTGCGAAGTCTTCCATCGTCGATGAGGTGAAGAGGCAATTCGAGATCGGCTTTGATTCGATATCGTGTCTGACTCTTCGTGAGGGCAAGGGTCCTTTTGAGGTAGCACGATGGGGTGCTAAGGTTTGAGGCGGTATGTGTTCGGATGTTTGAGGACTTGGCGGAGTTCTTGGGAAGCACAGTAGCGGCGTTACTCTATCCATCCGGTCGACCAAGATGTACCACGACCTTAGATCGTGTATTGGTGGGATGGCTTGAAGAGAGCGTTGCGAGTTCGTAGCTCGGTGCGTGTTGTCGGCGGTGAAGGTAGAGCACGGAGGCACGGTGGTTTATTCTGACGATTGAGATCGACACGGAAGTGGGAGGTAATCAACATGGACTTCATCACGGGATTACCTCGCACTCGGAGGAGACATGATTCTATATGGGTTATCGTCGGCGGTGTGAAATCAGCCCACTTTCTTCCCGTCCGACGACTTTTTGGTGAGGATTATGCCGACTTTACATCCGAGAGATCGTCGGTGCATGGAGTCCCTACGATCATATCGAGCAGAGAGCCCGGTTCGGCTAACTCGGAGGTCCTTCGAAGGATTTAGGGGACGCAGTGAGCACGATCGCATTTCATCCACAGACGGACAGCGAGCGCCTTATCGGACTCTTGAGGATATGTGCGAGCTGTGTTATTGACTTCGATGGTAGTTGTGAGGATCATTTGCCTCTAGTTGAGTTTGCGTATAATAATAGCTACCACTCCAGAATTCAGATGGCGCCTTATGAGGTCTTGTATGGGAGGAAGTGCAGATCGCCTATAGGTTGGTTAGATGTGGGCGAGGAGCGGCTAGTGGGACGATTTGGTGCGTGAGCGATGGATAAGGTGAAGCTTATCAGGCGGCTATCGACATTTCGAGTCGGCGAAGTCGTATCGCAGATCATCATCGTCGGCATCTTGAGTTCGAGGTTCATGATTGGGTTTTCTAAAGTGTCACCCATGAAGGGTGTGATGAGATTTGGGAAGAAGGAAACTCGGCCTCTAGGTACATTGGGTCGTTTCAGATTGTCGCGAGGTAGGCAAGGTTGCCTATGAGTTGGATCTGCCGTCCGTCCGGAGGCGGTGCATCCGGTTTTCACGTATCTATCTTGAGGAGATGTATCGGGGATCCATCTAGGGTACACCCGATTGACGATGTCGGTGGCCAGGGGTTATCGTATGAGGAGATTCCCATAGCGATAGTCGATCGTCGGGTTAGGCGTCTGCGGACGAAGGGCGTGGCAGTCAAAGTCTTGTGGCGGAGCGAGCTCGAGAGGAGATGACGTGGGGCCAGGAGGACATGAGGCGAAGTATCCTCACCTATTCCCACACCTCCGGTAATTCACTTTCCTACTTGTAAATTTTCGTTATCGTTTATGCCTAAGTGTTGTTTTGTGGCGCGTGTGGCATTTGGCTATTTAAGTTATGAAGAATCTTGTCGTTAATCGTCTTGAGAAGGAACATTCGGACGAATGTTTCTAAGGAGGAGAATGTAATACCGTATTTCCAGTATGCGTAAGGGAATACGTCAAAAGTTTGGCCTTAGTTAGCCTTGGGCGTTTTCTTTTGTACACAACTCACTAAAAGAATCGTTTTCAAATGAAACGTTTCCCGACTTCGTAGAGTAAATTCGGCTATGCCATTTCTTATTTTTGCGGATTTTTCCGAGAGGCGAAACATTTTGGACCAACGGGAGGTGGCGTGTCACCTGCATCGAAAGCAAGTGGGGTGGCCTTGGACGATTGGGCGTCCAAAAAGGGGTGTTGGCCTTGGCCGATTGGTTCCTTGCTTAGGCCTTGTTTTGTGCCATGTTTTGTGGAGTGTTTTGTGGAGTGTTTTGTGGAGTAGGGGTTAGGGTGCACTTGGCTTGATCTTGGCCTTACACTTGCCTTGCACTTGTCTTCATCTTGGCCATTGGTTGGCAAGGCTTGAGCTATAAATACCCTCTTGAGATGAAGAGTTCTTCATCCACAAAAGCTTTCAAGTCTAAAAATCCTGCCCGCTCCCATTGTAGCAATCCGGCCAACACCCCCTCGGAGAAGCTTGGCGAGGCTACCCCACCCTAAGCCTACCCCCTCCCTTGGTAGAAAAGTTGCCTTCTTGTTTTGTTATAATGCCCAAAATACCTAGCCCAAATACCTTAGTACTTAGTAGAAGTTGTGAAGAACTTCTAAGGTTTCCTTAGACATACAACTTAGGAGCAAAACCTTGCTCAAAGCGACTTTTCTAGGATATTATTGGGCTTACCGAGGTAACTAATCCTAACCCTCTTTTGAATTAGAGAATACTTATTGTTGTAGAATAAGAATAAGTATAAATACTTAGAAGATTAATCAAATCGTACTTACATAGGACTGTTTTCACTGATGAGACTTATATAGCTCACGGTGGGAAGTCTGCCCGACTTCTAGTAGAATTATGAACCTCTGTTTAGAATGACCTTGAGTAGTCTTTGATAGATATCTGTGACTATTATGGTGACTCTCTGTGTGACATATTGACTTGGCGGTGGTTTTATTTGAGAAGGTATGTGATTCTTCCTAAAGCATGATATTTTACAATATATAGTGCGGTAAGCGTACGTGTGTTAATCGAATAATAACTACGGCAATGTCTTTGACTTAAGCTGAATAATACTTATGGCAATGCCTGACTTAAGCTGAATAATACTTACTAAGAATGCCTAAGCGCAATTTGAACAGAGCCCGAAAACATTTCAAAAGAATCTTGAATCATTTTTAACGAAGATAAACATTTGGTTTTAAAACAAAAGCTTAAGAGTTATACTAGCTTTATGGGAAGTTAGGTATAACAACTTAAGAAGATAAAAGGCTGTTTACTTGTTTGTTTATAAAAGCCTTGTATTGATTTACATTAAGTGTAGTGAGATTTGTGTGATAAGTAGACATATTATGATGCTACAGGTTAGTGTCTTGAATTCTTGTGTAAAGGGTCATTCTTCTGTGCTTACGTTGCTAACCGGTAAGTCCGTTTATCTTGTTATTGTATCACCTACCCCGATCGTTATCTGAGGGCTTGCCCGCGATGCGGTCTATACGGCTATGCGGTCTGTGAGACTATGCGGGCAGCGGTATGCTCGTGATTGATCATTCGGGTGTTTAGCACGATCACGGGGATTCTATGCGGTCTGTTGAGACTACACGGTCTTTTGAGGCTATGCGGGCTGCGGGAGCCTAGGCGGATCTGGGGTTAGCTGCCCCGTGCGGGAATACCTCATGCGGTCTGTGTGTGACCTATGCGGGCTGCGGAAGTCCAGGACTAGGCACGCAGAATGATACTATGGGCGATTGGCCTTGCTTCGATCATTCGCGGCCTAGAATAGACCTGTTACAGTTTTCCTATTACTGTTGTTGTTTGTGATGTGACACTATGTGCAATTGAACTGATTGTATTTGTGAAAAGGTGTTAAATACTTTGATTTTATTTCAGTTCTTTATAGTTTCACATACTTGGTACCTGTTGTACTGACCTCCTTCGGGGGGCTGCGTTCATGCCGCAGGTAAGGGCAAGCAGGTGCTAGATCCACATTCCTAGGATCTCTACGTTGGTGTCAGGAGCTCCATCCTTTCCGGAGGCTCTACTTTTGGGTATGATCTCCCTGTTGTAGATAGTTTTGTACAGTCAGGGTATGGCGGGGCCCTGTCCCGCCATAGTTGTATATTTCCTTAGGTTCAGTAGTCTCGTTATACAAGATCGGATGTAGCGCTAAACCATGTTTTTATATATATCTTAGAAAGCGATGTTTCTCACTTAAACTGTGTTCTATTTTATAAACTGTTTCATGTCTTGCTTTATATTTCCGCTGATTACTCTGATGTATGACTACTTGGGTGCCCCGGTAAGGCACCAGTCACGGGCCCTGGAACGGGTCGTGACAAGATCCCATTACGGGAATTGTGGTACTGCTCCGAGAGTTTGTTAGAGTTGCGGCCAGCATGGTCACTTTGCGTGAGCCTGTCACCGGCAAGAGCGCAGAGGGTGAGTCACCACAGTCTTTCGCGGGTCTTCTTCATCTCCTCTGATTACTCGCCCGGAGGGCGGTACTCAGGGCCGGAAGTCGTGGCAGGTCGTGGTGCGGGTCTCAGTTCTAGCGGTCCTCGAATCCGCATTTATGCCTTGTCGGTAGCGGGACGAGGCGTTACTGGCGCCGCAGTACCTTATCGGTTCTGGTTGTGATGTGTATGCCTTGATAGATCCGGGTTCTACTCATCCATATATCTCCCTTATGCTAGTAGGATAGGGATAGAGCACGTATCCATAGACCGCACGAGGTAGCTACGCCGATGGCGATCGGTGTAGCTCGGCGGGTATATAGGGCTTGTCCGGTGACCATATGCGATCGCGGACTTAGCCGACTTGATAGAGTTGGATATGACCGATTTCGATGTGATCACGGGTATAGATTGGCTAGCTTTTTGCTACGCCAATGTAGACCGCGAGGAGAGAAAGTAATGCAGTTCCAGCTTTCTGAGGCCGGTTGTTGAGTGGGAGAACAACTGTATCGCCAGGGTAGGTTTATTTCCTACCTCAAGGCTAGGAAGATGGTTGAGAAGGGTATATCTACCATCTCATTCGGGTGTTTGATCACGAGTGCGGTACCAGATTTTGATCGATTCGATGAGTCGAGAGTTCCCGGATGTGTTTCAGACGACCTCGGGTATCCTCCCGAGAGGAGATAGAGTTTTGTATCGATGTGCGGACAGACACTCGGCCTATTTCCATTCCGCCATACAGAATGGCCCTCACGAGTTGAGAGATTTGAAGGACCACCGAGAGATTTCTTTGGAGAAGAGGGCTTCATCAGCCTAGTGTTTCTCCCAGGAGCACCGATATTGTTCGTGAAGAAGAAAAGCGGGGCGCCGCGCATGTGTGTTGATTACGGGGAAGGCTGAACAAGGTGACCATTAAGAACGTATACCCCCTTCCGTGATTGATGATTTGTTCGACCGGTTGCGGCGCGAGATGTTTCTCAAGATTGATCTGCGATCGGGCTATCATCAGTGCGAGTCGAGAGGAGGATGTCCCACAGGATCGCATTCGGACGTGACGCACTATGAGTTCAGGTTATGTCTTCGGGTTGACCAATGCTCAGGCGGTATTTATGGATTTGATGAACAAGTGTTCAAGCCATTTTGGACACATTTGTGATAGTGTTCATTGATGACATCTTGGTTTATTCTCGCTCGAGGCGGGAGCATGCGGAGCATTTGAGGCGATCTTTGAGAGTTCTCAGACCAGCGATTATACGCCAAGTTTTCCAAATGTGAGTTTTGGTTGGCTTGGTGGCTTTTCTTGGGCATATTGTGGGCCGATGATATTCGGGTGTATACGGCCAAGATCGAGGCGATCGTGAGTTGGCCTGCACCTACTACTCGGCAGAGATGCGCGACTTTTCAGGCCTCGCGAGTTATTATCGGCGGTTCGTGGAGAAGTTTGCTTCTATCTCAGATCATTGACTAGGTGACTCGTAAGGCGGCTAAGTTTGATGGTGATGCTTGTGGCGTGGTTTCGATTCTTGAAGGAGGCGACGACATCGCCCGTTCTTACTCTTCCAGAGGGTCCAGACGGTTATGTAGTGTATTGTGATGCGTCAGGCGTCGGGCTCGGATGTGTGTTGATACAGCTGGGTAAGGTTATAGCGTACACATCCCGACAGCTTAAGAAGCATGAGAGGAACTACCCCACCCATGATTTGGAGTTAGCAGCGGTGATTCACGCCTTGAAGATCTGGAGGAACTATTTGTATGGGGTTCATGTGGATATTTATACAGACCACAAGAGCCTCAGGTATATCTTCACGGAGGAGTGAACTTACGACAGAGACGGTGGTTAGAGTTACTCAAGGATTACGATGTCGACATCCTGTACCACCCAGGAAAGGCCAATGTTGTGGCAGATGCCCTTAGTCGTAGGTCGATGGGGAGTCTATCAGATGTACAGCCAGAGAGGAGGGGCATGGTCCGCGAGTTGCATCAGCTAGCGAGCCTTGGAGTCCGATTGATTGATTCTGATAGTAGTGGGGTTCGAGTTCGAGAGGTTGCCGAGTCTTCCATCGTCGAGGAGGTGAAGAGGCAACAGTTTGAGGATCCGGTTTTGGCGATGCAGTGATATGGCTCTTCGTGAGGAAGGGTCCTTTTGAGGTAGCACGATGGGGTGCTAAGGTTTGAGGCGAGTTGTGTGTTCCGGATATTTCGAGACTTGGCAGCAGTTACGGGAAGCACACAAGCGGCGTTACTCTATCCATCCGGTCGACCAAGATGTACCACGACCTCAGATCTGTGTATTGGTGGGATGACTTGAAGAGGGGCGTTGCAGAGTTTGTGGCTCAGTGCCCGTGTTGTCAGCAGGTGAATATAGAGCACCAGATGCCTGGTGGATTATTGCAGACGATAGAGATCCCGACCTGGAAGTGGGAGGTGATCAACATAGACTTTATCACAGGATTACCTCGCACTCGGAGGAAGCATGAATCTATCTGGTTATCATCGATCGGTGTGAAATCAGCCCACTTTCTTCGATCGGGGCGACTTTTGGTGAGGATTATGCGGACTTTATATCAGAGATCGTCGATCGCATGGAGTCCCTATTTCTATCATATCATCTGAGGAGCCCGGTTCGGCTAACTTACGGAGTCCTTCCGAAGGATTAGGGGCGGTGAGCACGAAATCGCATTCCATCCTCGAGCAGACGGACAGGCGAACGCACTATCCGCACTCGAGGATATCTGCGAGCTGTGTTATTGACTTGCGGTACCGGGAGGATCATTTGCCTCTAGTTGAGTTTGCGTATAATAGCTACCACTCCGGTATTCGGATGGCGCCTTATGAGGCCTTGTATGAGAGGAAGTGCGATCGCCGATAGGCTGGTTTGATATGGGCGAGTGCGATTAGTGGGACGGTTAGTGCGTGAGGCGATGGATAAGGTGAAGCTTATCGAGGCGATTCTTGGCGGCTCGAGTCGACATAAGTCATATCAGATCATCGCCGTCGTCGGCATCCGAGTTCGAGTTGATGATTGGGTTTTCTGAAGGTGTCACCCATGAAGGGTGTGATGAGATTCGGGAAGAAAGGAAACTTCGGCCAGGTACATTGGGCGTATCGATTGTCGCAGGTAGGCAAGGTTGCCTATGAGTTGGATCTGCCGTCCGATCGGAGCGGTGCATCCGCTTTTCACGTTTCTATCTTTGAGGAGATGTATCGGGGATCCATCTAGGGTACACCGATTGACGATGTCGGTGTGAGGGGTTATCGATGAGAGATTCCCATGCGATAATCGATCGTCGTGTTAGCGTCTGCGGACGAGGCGTGGCCGTCAAAGTCTTGTGGCGGAACGAGCTCAGGGAGGAGATGACGTGGGAAGCTGAGGAGGACATGAGGCAGAAGTATCCTCACCTATTCCCCACACCTCCAGGTAACTCACTTTCCTACTTGTAAATTTTCATTGTCATATTTGCTTAAGTGCTGTATTGTGGCCATGTGTGGCATTTGCAACTGTTTAAGTTATGAGGAACTTTATTGTTATCTGTCTTGGGAAGGAACATTCGGGACGAATGTTTCTAAGGAGGGGAGAATGTTATACCCCGTATTTCCAGAGTATGCGTGGGCGTCGTCTAAAAGTTTAAGCCTTAAAGTTAGGCATAGGATGAAATTTGTGCACAACCCACGAAAAGAATCGTTTTCCGACGAAACGTTTTACAAAACTTGCGAAGGGAAAATTACGGCTATGTCACTTATATTTTTTGCGGATTTTTCCGAGAGATAAAAATTTTTGGACCAACGAGAGGGCGACACTTGTCACCTCAGTGGCGAGACAGACGACATTGGGCACGTTTTGTGGCCTTGCTTTAGTCAAGGTTAGGTAGGATATTTTTGTGTAGTAGATGGATAAGGACACATGGGTGAATCCATACCCTCCACTTGCCCTCCACTTGCCATCATCTTGACCCTTGAAAGTGCTATAAATACCCCAAGTTGAAGATTTCTTCATCCACAAATATTTTCCAAGTCTTGAAATCTCCTTCCCTTGTGAGCTTCTCGTCCAGCCTCATTTCCCCTCTGAGAGCTAAGCGAAACACCTCTCCCCTCTTGGTAGAAATACTCTCCAAGTATTGTTCTTATCCCCAAAATACCTTAGCCAATCCCTTTTATTATATCCAAAGTTACCTCTATACGTAGAGTCCGGAAATACTACCTTGAATTCCTAAAGTCACTAAACGAAACCATAAGAGAAACATCATAGTTGCTTGGAGTAGAAAGTAGAAGTTTTTTAGAAACTTCTAAGGGTTTCTTGGAGCGGATTGGGCGTCTGATTAGAGCTAAACCTCGCTCGGGATCGACTTATATCTTGGATAATATTGGGCTTATCGAGGTAAATAATCTTATCCTTCTATTGTAATTGGAGAATACATCGTAGAAGTATAGAAATAAGTATAAAACACATAGAAGGATATTAAAGAAGAGAATTGAACTGTAATTACACTGAAGGATATTACAGAAGAGTATTGAACTGAAATCACATCAGAAGAATAATAAAGAAGATTGAACTGTACTTACATTTGTATTCTGATGAGACTTGTGTAGCTTGACGGGTAGGGAAGTGCTGCCCAATTTTCCGTAGAATAGAGAACCCTCTGCTTAGAATAGTCTACAGAGTATTCTAGACATTGATAGACGTATTTGACTATTATAGGTTGATTCTCTGCGCGCGACATATTCGACTTGGCAGGTGGATTTCGCCGAGGAGGTATGTGATTCTTCTTATCCTCTTGAGCATGATATTTTAAGTATATATATAGTACGGTAGACGTACATGTGTTAACTGAACATGGTTTTACTTGACGTCTTTTGACTTGAGTCTAAATAATAAGAATCTTGAAGTATTTCAAAAGAATTATGAATCATTTTTGAAAGAAGAATAATACTTGGTTTTTAAACAAAAAGCTTAAGAGTTATACTAGCTTTATGGGAAGTTAGATATAACGACTTAAGAAAGATAAAAGGAACGGTTTACTTATGTGTTTATAAAAGACTTGTATTGATTTCTGGAAAGTATAGTAAGATGGTTTGTTGAGTAGACATATTGTGATGCTATGTGTGTTAGTATCTTGTAACGTTTGTGTAAAGAGGTTATTCTTATTATGCTTATGTTGCTTAACGATAAGCCGTTATGTTAGTATTACATCACTCACCTCTTGACATGATATACCGGGGGTTAAGTTTGCCACGTCGCGAAGTATACCTCGTGCGATCTGTGTGACTATGATTCGAGAATACCTGCATGCGGGTCGGGGACTATGCGAAGCTACGAGTTCGAGTTAGTGTGCGGTCCTTGTGGCCATGCGGTCTATGTGGCCATGCGGACTACGAGTCCAGGACGATGCCGAGGAGTAGCTACCCTCGATGCGGGGAATACCTCATGCGGGCCTATGTGAGTGGCCTATGCGGACTGCGGGAGTCCAGGATTAGGCATGCATAATGATACTATGGGCGATTGGCCTTGCTTCGATCATTCGCAGCCTAGAAAAGACCTGTTACAGTTTACCTATTACTGCTCTTGTTTGTGATGTGGCACTATGTGCGGTTACCTTGGTGGTTTTGTAGATATTTGTAAAATTGATTTTAAAATGATATGATTTCATTTAAAGTACTTTACAGTTTCACATACTTGGTACGGTTATCTTGACCTCCTCGGGGCTGCGTTCAATCTGCGGTAAGGGAAGCGGTGCTAGATCCACATCCTTAGGATCTTTACTTTGGTGTCAGGAGCTCCATCTTCTCCGGAGGCTCGACTTTTGGGTATGATCTCCCTGTTGTTGTAGATAGTTTTGTACATTCAGGGTATGGCGGGGCCCTATCCCACCATAGTTTTTTACTTCTTAGGAGTGCAGTAGTCTATTATGCAGTTGGGATGTAATCGCGATTTTGGTTTATATATATATGCTTAAAGCGACTTTTCTCGAATAAACTGGTCTCAATTTACATTTGTTTCATGTCTTGTTTTTATATTCCATTACTCGATGTATGACTACTTGGGTGCGGGTAAGGCACCATCACGCCCTAACCGGGCAGGTCGTGACAGTACCGCCGCATGAGACTATTTCACCCGCATAAGCCCATAAGGACTCGCATGAGGTATTCCTCGCATCATGGGTAGCAAATCCACGGAAACAGGTGGTATAACGTCTTGGGGGTTCACCCCTCATTTATACTCTTACCCTGAAGCAGGTGGTATAACGTCTTGGGGATTTACCCCTCATTTATACTCTTACCCTGGAGAAGGTGGTATAACGTCTTGGGGGTTTACCCCTCATTTATACTCTTACCCTATCTCAACCGGCCATCATACATAACATAAGCTCTACCGGCTTATCATACATAACATAAGCACTACCGGCTTATTATACAACAAATAAGAAGTTAAGAAATCCCCCTAACTTCTTATTAGCCTTATTCATATACACTCTCATATTAGTTTACTTAAGGCACTAGCATATCTTTTATAAAAATCCGGGAATTTAACCCAAGTACTACATACTTCCACTCTTTTAAAAAAATGACTCTTTTTCGTATAAAACTTCCAAGATACTATTAACTGTAGTATCAAGTCAAAATTACTTTTCAAGACAAGTCACAATACCTTTAGAAATAAAGTTAGGTTTCTAAATCAAGTGACTCCTTTTCTTATAAAACCTTAGGCAATTGATGCCTTAAAATCAAATTGCCTTTCATTAAATCAAGTCATTTATCTTTCCATAAAGCTAATATAACCAACTTCCCATAAAATCGTTATAATCACTTTATACCTTAGCCAAATACAATTTTCCATCCAAGGGACTTATACGTTTAAAACGAAACAAGTATCACATACTTTAAAACTCTTCAAGTCCCTTAACTTTAATAAAACTTAAGACATCCTTAATACTTTCAAAGAAGTGAGTTAATCTCCTAACTCACCCGACTTGGCTATTCATAAAACTAGTAAAGGATATCAAGGTCTTGTCGTCTGCATCTTTGTATACGTGCAACTAGTCATGCTCAAAAGATAGGAAAGTTCTACATACCTCTTCGGGTCAATCCACTTGCTAAGTACAATATCCCGCCCGTAGTATGTCAACCTATAATATCCACAATACGTCTATTAACGCCTTACTTCAAACGTAGAATATTATAAGTGTAAAGTCTCTAAATTCTACGGAAAATCGGACAGCACCTCCTTTGTTTCTACTTACTTTGCCACCTTTTTCAAGGCCGAATTCAATAACCAAACACGCCACATTTAAGGCCCAATCAATGCAATTAACAATAGGGGATTACACGCCTACTAGACGTGTAAAATTCCGCCCCACAAAAGATATCAAACTAATACAAACTACTAGTCCAATTCGGCCACATTGAGTACAACAACACCAATTCTTATCCAATTTCCATTTCAATCCAAGTCGTTAGCATAACATGATATCAAGTCGCAATCGATTATAACTACTATAATCTTCAAGTAAGTAACATGCGACGATTCTACTAAACGACCAAATTGTAATCCAACTTCACATGGCTTAAATGACATTTCGGATTGAAGGCTACAATCAATCCATAATACTTATAAAACTTCAACACATATACTTCATGCTAGCAAACATGTAAGGCTAACAACAATGTATAATCTTGTAACACTTAAGAGACAAGATTATTACCTCAACGATTCTTAGTCCAACTTCAAATCCGAAGTCACTTCTTAGCAACTTAGAGCCTCTTCAAGACACTTCAATCCGCTAATTGAGACCCTTAGAACAACACAAACAACTTTCCTTCAATCTTCCAAACAAAACCTAGAAAAGCAACTAGGTTTTCATCTTGCGACTAACACGAAAACTATCTCTTTCCGGGATTTTTCTATTGAGATACACTTACAATACACTCATGAACCTTGGTTTAAAGTGTGGAGCTTAATGGACAAGAAACAAAAAAAAAATCTTTTCAAATGAGCTTGAACCCGAGAGCACCTCTAGGTGTTCTTGAAATTCTTGAATTTTTTTCTAAGTGTTGGACTTAGTCTTGCTACTAGTACTACTATATAGCACAATGGAGGGTCAAGATGTGTACAAATGTGAGGCTTGGATGAGTTTCAATTAAATATCAAGACTTGTGGACCCTTTGACTAAGTCAATTTTCTCAAACTAACTACTTGCAAGACTTGTCATCTTAAGACTATGGTCAATGACCATTTTGGCCATGTCCCATTTCGTCCAAGGCAACCATAAGGGGGGGTGACACGTGTCGCCCTCCCATTCGTCACAATATTCATTTTCCGACAATTTCATAATTCCGATAAATTTTTACAAGTCTCAATCTTAACATTAGGAATTCTCACGTATGTTCTTAAAACATGTCCTGTAAATACGGGGTGTAACATTCTTCCCCCCTTAGAAACATTCGTCCCCGAATGTTCTTTCGAAGTCAAACTTATAATTAGCGACATAGTTTCCTTTCACAACCCCGACATACCAACAATGCCACACATGGCCACATAATAGCATTTAAGTAAAAGAAATACTTCAATTAAAACTTGATAAGTAAGGGAAATGAATTACCTGAAGGTGTAGGGAATAAGTGAGGATACTTCCTCAACATGTCCTCCTCCGCTTCCCAAGTCATCTCCTCCCGGTTATCATTCCTCTACAAGACTTTGACGGAAGCCACATCCTTGGTCCGCGATCTTTGACACAGCGATCGAGTATCGCTATGGGACTCTCCTCATCGATAACCCTCTGTCACTGGACCTCACTAGCGGGAAAACTCTGTTGGATCTCGATACACTTCCATGACATAGAAACATGGAAGACCGGATGTACCGCCTCTAACTCTGATGACAGATCCAACTCATAGGCAACCTTGCCTACTCGACGGAAGATCTGGTAGGGCCCAATGTACCTTGGGCTGAGTTTCCCTTCTTACCGAATCTCATCACACCCTTCATGGGTGTGGCACCTTGAAGACCCAATCGTACACGAAACTCCAAATCGGCGCCGATTATCCGCATATGACCTGCCGACTACGAGCTTCTAACGGTCTCTCTGGATAAGCTTCACGTTATCCACGGCCTTGAACCAAGTGCGGGCCAACTAATCGCACTCGCCACGTCGAACCAACCAATCGGCGATCTACATTTCCGCCATATAAAGCCTCGTATGGCGCCATCGTATCTTTGGAATGGTAGTTGTTATAAGAAAACTCGACAAGAGGCAAATGATCCTCGGCTACCCACGAAATCAATCACGCAGCTCGCAAAGATATCCTCGTGTATGCGGATAGTACGCTCTGCTGCTCGTCGATCGAGGATGAAATGTTGTCGAGACTCACTGTGTCCCTAATCCCTTCGAAAAGACCTCGAGTTAGCCAGAACGGGCTCCCTATCGGATATAATCGACAGGGACACCGTGCAACCTCACAATCTCTCGATGTACAATCGGCATAGTCCTCGGTAGCGTCGTCTGGCCCGGAAGGAAATGGGCTGATTTCGTCAGCCTGTCAACAATAACCCAAATGGAGTCGTACTTTCTCTGAGTACGAGGTAACCCTGTAACAAAGTCCATGTTGATCACCTCCCACTTCCAAGTCGGAATCTCAATAGCCTGCAATAATCCACTGGGCCTCTGGTGCTCGACCTTGACCTGCTGGCAATTAGGACACTGTGCAACAAAACCTGCCACGTCCTCTTTAGGCCATCCCACCAATACAAACATCTGAGGTCATGGTACATCTTGGTTGACCCCGGATGAATAGAATAACGAGCACCGTGTGGCTCCCCCAGAATCTGCTGACGAAGTCCAGTCACATCGGGAACACACAACCGACCCTCAAATCTTAGCACCCCATCAGGCGCTACCTCGAATAGACTCTTCTCCTCCCGAAGAGCTGCATCTCGATACCGTACCAACACTGGGTCCTCAAACTGTCGCCTCTTCACCTCATCAACGATGGAAGACTCGGAAACCTCACGAACCCGTACCCTACTATCGTCGGCATCGATCAATCGAACCCCAAGGCTCGCTAGCTGGTGGATCTGACGGACCATGTACTGTCTCTCTGGTTGTACCTCTGACAGGCACCCCATCGATCTACGACTCAAGGCATCAGCAACTACGTTGGCTTTCCCCGGATGGTATAGAATATCAACATCATAATCTTTCAGCAACTCTAACCACCGTCTGCGCCGAGTTCGGCTCCTCTGCTGAAGATATACTGGAGGCTCTTGTGGTCTGTATAAATATCCACATGAACCCCATACAAATAATGTCTCCAAATCTTCAAGGCATGAATAACTGCGGCCAACTCTAAGTCGTGGGTAGGGTAATTCCTCTCATGCTTCCGTAACTGCCGGGAAGCATAGGTTATAACCTTGCCGTCTTTGCATCAAAACACACCTGGCCCGATGCGAGGCATCACAATAGATCACGTGCCGTCTAACCCGCCGGGAAGAGTAAGGCTGGGCCGTAGTCAACCTTTCCTTCACAGAATCGGAAACCTTTCGCAAGCCTCCGTCCACTGGAACTTGTGCCTACGAGTCGACTAGTCAGCGGTCTTTGAAATCGAAGCAAACTGCTCCACAAACCTACGATAATAACCCTCCAGCCCTAAGAAACTGCGCACCTCGGTCGGAGTAGTATGTCTCGGCCAAGACTTGACTGCCTCAATCTTTGTCGTATCCACCCGAACACCATCAGCCCTAATAATGTGCCCCAGGAATGCCACTGAGGCCAACCAAAACTCACACTTGGAGAACTTGGCGAATAACTGCCGGCTCCGGAGGATCCCAAGTACCGTCCTCAAGTGATCTGCATGCTCCTGCTCTGTCCGCGAATAAACCAGGATGTCATCAATGAATACTATCACAAATGTATCCAAAAATGGCTTGAACACCCGGTTCATCAAATCCATAAATACCGCTGGAGCGTTGGTCAAATCGAAAGACATAACCCTGAACTCATAGTGCCCATACCGGGTCCTGAATGCAGTCTTTGGGATATCTGTTATACCCCGTATTTCCAGAGTATATACGTAAGGACGTACGTATGAAAATTTGAGCCTTAAAGTTAGGCATAGGACCGAAATTTTGTGCACAACACCCGATTAGAGTCGTTTTTCGACGAAACGTTTTACAAAGCTTGCGAAGGGAAAATTCCGGCTATGTCATTTTTAATTTTTGCGGATTTTTCCGAGAGACGAAACATTTTGGGCCAACGAGAGGGTGACACTTGTCACCCTCAAGTGGATAGCAAAGGGGCGGAAACCCTTGGACGATGGGCATGATTTTGTGGCTTGTTTTGTGGCCTAAAACATGGGTCATTGTTTTGTGGAGTAGGATAGGGTGCACTTGGCTTGATCTTGGCCTTACACTTGCCTTGCACTTGGCTTCATCTTGGCCATTGGTTGGCCTATAAATACCCCTCCCATGTTGAAGACTTCTTCATCTCAAATGTGTTCTAAGTCCTAAAATCCTCCCCCTCTTCTTGTGAGCTCTCGGCCAACGCCCCCCCCCCCCCCCCCCTTTTGTGAGGCCTTGTGGCCGAGAGCCCCTCCTCCCTAGTAAAGGCCCTTTGGCCGAGAATATACCCCCCCTCTCTTGAGTATGGTTCTCGTATAATACCCCCCTTTTGTGGTATAGAAATACTCTCCAAGTATTGTTATAATGCCAAAATACTTTAGCCCAAATACCTTGTAGTACTTTCCAAAGTTACCTCTATACGTAGAGCCCAGAAATACTACTATATTTCCTTAAGTCACAAAAACGAAACCCTAAGGAAAAACCTTCATAGTCGGTTGAAGTGTTAAGAAGAAGTTGCGTAGAACTTCTAAGGGTTGTTTGGAGCGGGTTGGAGCGCACGGAGTAGGAGCTTAACGTTGCTCAGGATCGACATATGTACTTGGATAATTTTGGGCTTATCGAGGTAAATAATCCTATCCTTCTAGTGTAATTAGAAATTACATACTGTAGTTGTATAGAAATGAATATAAGATTCATAGAAGAGAATTGAACTGTAATAGAAGGATATTACAGAAAAGACTTGAACTGAAATCACATCAGAAGAATATTAAAGTAGAAGGTTAAACTGTACTTACATATGACTGTATTTACAGTAGACTAATAACCCTTATTGATTGAATGTTCTGCGAGTAGCGTGAACTACTTGGAAGGTGGAAAGGCTAGCCGGGTTATAGCCATGGAGCGTTTTGCTTATAGTCGATAATCGTCGCGAGGTATGTGATTCTTCCTATACTCTTGAGCATTGTATTTTTAAAGGAATATATATATAGTACGGTGAGCGTCGTGTGTTAAGCGAGCGTAGTGAGTGCAATGTCTTTTGACTTAAGCCTGAATAATAAAGACTTTTGAAGTATCTCAAAAAGAATTAAGAACTGTTTTTGAAAGAAGAGTAACACTTGGTTTTGAAAGTTTAAGAGTTATACTAGCTTTATGGGAAGTTAGGTATAACGACTTAAGAAGTTAAAAGAATGGTTATTGATTTTAGAAGTTAAGAGACTTAATCTTAAAAGATAAGAGACTTGACTTAATTGAATTGATGTGAAAGTTGTTAAGAAGTATGAAACCTCATTCGTGAGTAATGAGTACTTGGTTTTTAAAGAATAATGTTTTACTGATTTCGGAAATGAGAATAAGTAAGGGGCTTGATTTCTAAAAGAGACTTGAGGAAATTAATGAGTTTTTGGTTTAAAAGAAAGGCATTGATTTGTCTTAAAATTGGTTTAAAACATAAAGTGTTATAACAACTTTATGGGAAGTTAGTTATAACGACTTTATGAAAACGAAAGAATGGTTTTATCATTGGTTTTAAAGTGGTAACTTGACTTTAAAAGGAGAAGTGTTTTGGTCTAAAAAGAAGGCATGGTATTGCCTTAATTTGGTTTTAAAAGGAAAGTATGGAAGTTGTTTTGGTTTACTTAAAAGATGTTAGCCACTCTATACTGCGGGTATCGGGTGACCTTTGTAAAAGAAATGGATCCTTTAAAAAGAGTTTAACATACGTAGTACTTTGGGGTTAAAACCCGGACTTTGACATAAAATGAAAGTACCTTGAGTTGTGTATAACTTGCCCTATGCTGTTGTTGTGAAACTTGCCTATGCTTATTGTGATAGCCTTTGTTGTGCAAGAATTGTGTTTCTATACTCTGGCGTCTCGATGGAGGGCGGTTGACTTGTTGAGAACTTACTTGGGCGTCTTGCGCGTGACGGGAATTCCGCAGTGCGCTCGCGTTGATAGTGTTATTCCATGGACTAGATCTCCGGCGAGGTTTCTTGTTCGGCCTTGGTATCGGTGGTCGGCTTCGTACTTGCCGTCTCGTGGCTGATTCGGCCTTAGTGCACGGTAGTTAGCCCTCGCACTTGCCGGGTTCAGTGTAGTGAAGTCTCGTGATCTGACCTTGGTGCACAGTAGTTAGCCCTCGTACTTGCCCCGGTCAGCTACGTGACCGGCCTTGGTATCTGGTAGTCGGCTTTCGTACTTGCCCCGTGTCAGCTTCGTGGTTTGGTTGTATAGTATTGTTAGTACAGACTTGGTGTTCATGTGTACTCCGTGGTGTTATTATATCATAGACTGCCGGCAGTGAGGAAGGTATTCCACGGGCATGATTGATGTTAAGGGCGTGAGACCCATAGTTATATTTGAGTGATGACTCTGAGGGCGTGAGTCCCTGACTTACATGACTGCTTGTTTATTATGGACTGTAGTTTGGTTATCATACATGTCTCCTGCTTTATATAGACTGCTATGATTTCATTTCTGATATTTGATTTCACATACTTGGTACCTGTTGTACTGACCTCCTTCGGGGGGCTGCGTTCATGCCGCAGGTAGAGGTACACCAGTGTTGATCCTCGCTCTTAGGATCGCAATTCAGCGTTGGGAAGCTCCGTTTCTCCGGAGGCTTATCTTTTGGTATGTTACCTTGAGTTGTAGGTTCTTGTACATTCAGGGGTATGGCGGGGCCCTGTCCCGTCATGTTGTATAAAACTCTTAGAGGTCTGTAGTACTGTTATGGGCAGGGTTTGTAAAAAGGATTAAACTGTTCGGTGAAAGATTTATATATATATTGGAAGGTAACCGTTTGGTTGGCCTGTTTTATTATCTTATCTCTTGTTCATGTTTAAGTTTTTATTTCCGCTGGTTTTTCTCTGATGTTGTATCACTAGAATTGCAGGTAAAGGCACGATCACGGGCGGGTTGGTCGTGACAAAAGTGGTATCGAAGCGATTAGTCCTAGGAAAGTGTCTACAGACCATGTCTAGTAGAGTCTTGATTATCGATGTGTTGTGCACCACATCTATAATCGAGAGTGCGAGACATTTAGGATTGGTTTCCGTTCTTCTCATTACGAGATCGTGCCTTAGAGGCGTGTTGTAAGTTGGACCCCTCGGCGTATCTCGTTTTACGATTATGCCTCGCGCCAAGGCAACCGGGCCCAGTGGGCGAGGCGGCGAGGAGCTCTAGTGAGATCTGAGAGTGCGAGGCGCGAGCGGTCGATTACGAGATAGTGCTTGACGAGCGAGTTTTGCAGCGCCCGGCCCGATAGAGTTGAGCGCGGCGGTGGGCTGCTGAGACCACGATACTGAGCCTCGGTCCACGGCTGGAAGCGAGAGGAGATGGGTTATAAAGAGATGGCCCGATTCTTGGCGGGATCGTGGCGGACATGTGGATAAATGGGCCGCGATAGTTCAAAGATGCACCGTGGTTCACGAGATCGGATAGTTTGAGGCTACGGGACTTTACGAGTTGTAGCCGCGAGTTCACGGGTCGAGGCACGAGGATGATCGCGAGGAGTTCATCAAGCGATTCTGACGGATCATGAGTGATCAAGGCTTGGAGACCGAGTCGGTGGTCTTGGGTTCGCATCGGCTGCGTGATCTGCGATCGTGGTTTGATCGTGGAGCTGTCGGGAGAGCATGCACTTCGGCCGTATGGAGCGAGTTCTCGAGGCATTTCTTGCACATTTCTTGCCTCGCGGCGAGGAGGGCTCGGGGCGACAGATTTTTGGTGTTGAGCGGAGGCGGGCATACGGTTCGGAGTACAATGTGGAGTTCGACTCATTGGCTCGGTATGTCCGCGTTAGTAGCGATATGGAGGGCGAGTGCACCGCTACGTTACGGATTAGATGACTACTTGGCGAGAGCTTGTTTGGGTGTAGCTCTTGGTGGGCATGGACATTGCCGTATGCGAGCTTATGCACTTGGATGTGAGGCGGAGAGGTCGGCGGAATGACGAATCAGCGAAGAGGCGAGCAGCGAGGTCCTTTGATAACTTTCGAGCGGACCGCCTCGGCGAACTAGTTATGTACCTCCGCTTTGTCTGAGTGGTCCTCCACCGCCGGGACGCCGGGTTATTCAGAGGCGGTCGTGGCTCCTGTGTTTCAGATTTTCACGGGAGTAGGAGTGCTCGCGGATGAGGTCGCCACTTGTCTCGGTGTGGCGTTGTGGAAAACTTCATAGGAGAGTGTCGTACTAACTTGGGAGATTGTTATTCTTGCGGCCAACGGGGCCATGGCGAGACTATCCGGCCGGGGTAGCTGGTAGGATAACCTGACTACGAGATCGATTCGGGTTCTTCACCTTCCATAGCTAGGCGGGATGTTCATACCGTGAGCCACGGCGAGGTCGCGGTGGAAGTTCCCAGTTTTAGCGGTCCTTTGAACCGCCTATCTTTTCAGGTATATCCTTAACCCTCTAGAGTTTTCAATGCGTGATACGATGTTTGTATGTTGAGTGCTTTGTACAGATAGCTTTGTGTGTATTGTGGTTTAGAGACATGGATAGTTGAAAGAATAAGTGTGGGGACGGGGAAGGTATGAACCTTAGATTATTACACGTTGAGACCTTAGATGTAAGGCCGGCTTGAATAAAAGATTTTACGGTTAGTCTTTATCGAAATACTTGGTTTGCGTATAAATGTATTGTGGGATAATTCCGTGAGTTGTGAAAGTGGTAGCTTTCACGATGTGAATTAGTAAGGTTGTTCCGTATCTAGGAGCAAGAGTTGGCGCGACGGAGGGTCGGGTTGATGGCGTATTGCGGGTCAACCCGTAGCCCGAATTTAGGTGGGTCAGTTCTGGGTGGTCCCGCCAGGTGGTAGGGTCACGAGGGTGCTAGGCCCAAGTTTAGATGACCATCGTATGAGTTCGTGGATATGTTCGACCAGAATCGGATCGTGAAGGCCGGGAATGGCCTTAGAGGAAAGTGAAGCTAGTAAGATGACCAAGTTTGGAGGTGGTGACTCCAAAGTTTTGGGAACTGAAGCGATGACTGAAGTGTGGTACGTATACTAGAAGAGTTCAAGTGTTCGAGAAGGGCACGACGAGTAAGGGAAGAAGCGAGCATGTGTTAAAAGCATAGAAGTGATAATTTTGTTGTGAAGTGAAATTGCGAAGGGAGTATCCTTTAGACCAGGGTGGAAGCTTTTGTTATGTTGGAGGTGATTCCTCGTGGACTTGAAATTGAGAAATTGCGCGTATGTTATTTTGTGGCCATGTGTGGCATTGGCAACTTGTTTAAGTTAGAAGGAGCTTCATCGTTATCCGTCTTGAGAAGGAACATTCGGGACGAATGTTTCTAAGGAGGGGAGAATGTTATACCCCGTATTTCCAGAGTATATACGTAAGGACGTACGTAGAAAAATTTGAGCCTTAAAGTTAGGCATAGGACCGAAATTTTGTGCACAACACCCGATTAGAGTCGTTTTTCGACGAAACGTTTTACAAAGCTTGCGAAGGGAAAATTCCGGCTATGTCATTTTTAATTTTTGCGGATTTTTTCGAGAGACGAAACATTTTGGGCCAACGAGAGGGTGACACTTGTCACCCTCAAGTGGATAGCAAAGGGGCGGAAACCCTTGGACGATGGGCATGATTTTGTGGCTTGTTTTGTGGCCTAAAACATGGGTCATTGTTTTGTGGAGTAGGATAGGGTGCACTTGGCTTGATCTTGGCCTTACACTTGCCTTGCACTTGGCTTCATCTTGGCCATTGGTTGGCCTATAAATACCCCTCTCATGTTGAAGACTTCTTCATCTCAAATGTGTTCTAAGTCCTAAAATCCTCCCCCCTCTTCTTGTGAGCTCTCGTCCAACTCCCCCCCCTCCCCCTTTTGTGAGGCCTTGTGGCCGAGAGCCCCCCCTCCCTAGTAAAGGCCCTTTGGCCGAGAATATACCCCCCTCTCTTGAGTATGGTTCTCGTATAATACCCCCCTTTTGTGGTATAGAAATACTCTCCAAGTATTGTTATAATGCCAAAATACTTTAGCCCAAATACCTTGTAGTACTTTCCAAAGTTACCACTATACGTAGAGCCCAGAAATACTACTATATTTCCTTAAGTCACAAAAACGAAACCCTAAGGAAAAACCTTCATAGTCGGTTGAAGTGTTAAGAAGAAGTTGCGTAGAACTTCTAAGGGTTGTTTGGAGCGGGTTGGAGCGCACGGAGTAGGAGCTTAACGTTGCTCAGGATCGACATATATACTTGGATAATTTTGGGCTTATCGAGGTAAATAATCCTATCCTTCTAGTGTAATTGGAAATTACATACTGTATTTGTATAGAAATGAATATAAGATTCATAGAAGAGAATTGAACTGTAATAGAAGGATATTACAGAAAAGACTTGAACTGAAATCACATCAGAAGAATATTAAAGTAGAAGGTTAAACTGTACTTACATAGGACTGTATTTACAGTAGACTAATAACCCTTATTGATTGAATGTTCTGCGAGTAGCGTGAACTACTTGGAAGGTGGACAAGGCTAGCCGGGTTATAGCCATGGAGCGTTTTGCTTATAGTCGATAATCGTCGTGAGGTATGTGATTCTTCCTATACTCTTGAGCATGGTATTTTTAAAGGAATATATATATAGTACGGTAGACGTACGTGTGTTAACTGAACGTAGTGGTACGACAATGTCTTTTGACTTAAGCCTGAATAATAAAGACTTTTGAAGTATCTCAAAAAGAATTAAGAACTGTTTTTGAAAGAAGAGTAACACTTGGTTTTGAAAGTTTAAGAGTTATACTAGCTTTATGGGAAGTTAGGTATAACGACTTAAGAAGTTAAAAGAATGGTTATTGATTTTAGAAGTTAAGAGACTTAATCTTAAAAGATAAGAGACTTGACTTAATTGAATTGATGTGAAAGTTGTTAAGAAGTATGAAACCCCATTCGTGAGTAATGAGTACTTGGTTTTTAAAGAATAATGTTTTACCGATTTCGGAAATGAGAATAAGTAAGGGGCTTGATTTCTAAAAGAGACTTGAGGAAATTAATGAGTTTTTGGTTTAAAAGAAAGGCATTGATTTGTCTTAAAATTGGTTTAAAACATAAAGTGTTATAACATCTTTATGGGAAGTTAGTTATAACGACTTTATGAAAACGAAAGAATGGTTTTATCATTGGTTTTAAAGTGGTAACTTGACTTTAAAAGGAGAAGTGTTTTGGTGTAAAAAGAAGGCATGGTATTGCCTTAATTTGGTTTTAAAAAAGGAAAGTATGGAAGTTGTTTTGGTTTACTTAAAAGATGTTAGCCACTCTATACTGCGGGTATCGGGTGACCTTTGTAAAAGAAATGGATCCTTTAAAAAGAGTTTAACATACGTAGTACTTTGGGGTTAAAACCCGGACTTTGACATAAAATGAAAGTACCTTGAGTTGTGTATAACTTGCCTATGCTGTTGTTGTGAAACTTTCCTATGCTTATTGTGATAGCCTTTGTTGTGCAAGAATTGTGTTTCTATACTACCGCGTCTCTCGATGGAGGGCCGGTTGACTTGTTGAGAACTTACTTGGACGTGCGCGTGTGGGGAATTCCGCAGATGCGCTCGCGTTGATAGTGTTATTCCATGGACTAGCTCTCCGCGAGGTTTCTTGTTCGGCCTTGGTATCGGTGGTCGGCTTCGTACTTGCCGTCTCGTGGCTGATTCGGCCTTAATTGCACGGTAGTTAGCCCTCGCACTTGCCGTTCGATGTAGTGACGAAGTCTCGTGTCTGACGCTTGGTACACAGTAGTTAGCCCTCGTACTTTCCCCTGTCAGCTACGTGGCCGGACTTGGTATATGGTAGTAGGCTTTAGTACTTGCCCCTTGTCAGCTTCGTGGTTTGGTTGTTTTGTATTGTTAGTCTAGACTTGGTGTTCATGTGTCCTCCGTGGTGTTATTATATCATAAATGCCGGTGAGGAAGGTATTCCACGGGCATGATTGATGTTAAGGGCGTGAGACCCATAGTTATATTTGAGTGATGACTACGAGGCGTGAGTCCACGACTTACATATCGCTTGTTTATTATGGATCGTAGTTTGGTTATCATACATGTCTCTGCTTTATATAGGCGCTATGATTTCATTTACGATATTTTGATTTCACATACTTGGTACTGTTATGCGACCTCGCCGAGGCTGCGTTCATGCCGCAGGTAGAGGTACACCAGTGTTGATCCTCGCTCTTAGGATCGCAGTTCGGCGTTGGGAAGCTCCGTTTCTCCGGAGGCTTATCTTTTGGTATGTTACCCTGAGTTGTAGGTTCTTGTACATTCAGGGGTATGGCGGGGCCCTGTCCCGTCATGTTGTATAAAACTCTTAGAAGTGCATGAAATCTTTGTTGTGGGCAGGGTTTGTAAAAAGGATTAAACTGTTCGGTGAAAGATTTATATATATATTGGAAGGTAACCGTTTGGTTGGCCTGTTTTATTATTTTATCTCTTGTTCATGTTTAAGTTTTTATTTCCGCTGGTTTTTCTCTGATGTTGTATCACTAGGGTGCCCGGGGTAAAGGCACCAGTCACGGGCCCGGGTTCGGGTCGTGACAATATCTGCCTCTCGAACTCGCACCTGATGATAACCAGACCGCAGGTCTATCTTGGAGAAACACCTCGCACCCTGCAACTGGTCAAACAAATCGTCAATCACGGGAAGAAATTTTATTCTTGATGGTTACCTTATTCACCGCTGTAATCAACACACGTATGCGGCGTCGTCCTTCTTCACAAACAAAACCGGCGCTCCCGGGAGAAACACTAGGCTGATAAAGCCTTTTTCCGGCCAAATTTTTGGTGGTCCTTGACTCCTCAACTTCGGCGGTGCCATCCTGTATGGCGAAATGGAAATAGGTTGATTGTCTGGCAACGTGTCAATACAAAACTCAATCTCGCTCGGGAGGATACGGAAGATCGTGCAGGAACACATCCGGAAACTTCTAACCAGCGGTGAAGAAGCGGCACCTCAACCTCTGTATCAAATGCGAACGGATGATAGATGTACCGCTTTCGCACCATCTTCCTAGCCTTGAGGTAAGAAATAAACCTACCCGCCGGCAGCGTTGTATTGCCGCTTCCACTCGATGCTTAGGCTCGCGAAGCTGAACCAGACCAACTGTCTCTGATCCATTTATTATACCCCGTATTTCCAGAGTATGTACGTGAGGGCGTACGTATAAAAATTTAAGCCTTAAGGATTGGCAAGGATCGAAATTTGGGCACAAGTACCAAAAAGAATCATTTTTCGACGAAACGTTTTACTAAACTTGCGAAGGGAAAATTCCGGCTATGTCATTTTTAATTTTTGCGGATTTTTCCGAGAGACGAAACATTTTGGACCAACGGGAGGGTGACATGTCACCCTCACATTGGAAGGAATTGTGGGCGGTAATGGACGAAATTGGTGGCATTGGTTAGGTAGGATATTTTGTGCAAGTTGGTGTGGTAGATGGATAAGGTACACATGGTTAAATCCTAGCCCTACACATGCCTTACGCTTGGATTGATCTTGGCCATTAGTTGGCCATTGCTTGACCTATAAATACCCCTCTAAGTTGAAGACTTTCTTCATCCAAACTTGAGCATTTTTCTAAGTCTCAAAATACTCCCTCCCTCTTGAGGTTTCGTCCAAAGCCATCCCCCCTCCCCTTTGAAAGGCCTCACGAGCACACCCCTAGCCTAGTTGTTTTGAGAAATACCCCTTGGTAGAAATACTCTCCAAGTATTGTTATAATGCCCTAAATACCTTAGCCCATATACCTTGTAGTACTTTCCAAAGTTACCTCTATACGTAGAGCCCGGAAATACTATTATACTTTCCCTCAGTCACAAAAACGAAACCCTAAGGAAAACCTTCATAGTCGGTTGAAGTGTTAATGTTATACCCCGTATTTCCTGAGTATGTACGTGAGGGCGTACGTATTAAATTTTTGCCTTAAGAATTGACAAGTTTCGAAATTTGGGCACAAGTGCCGATAGGAGTCGTTTTTAACGAAGCGTTTCCTGACTTTCGTAGGAAAATTCGGCTATGTCATTTATAATTTTGCGGATTTTTAGAGAGGCGAAACATTTTGGACCAGCGGGAGGGTGGCGTGTGTCACCTGCATTGGAAAACGGGCGGCAACCATGGCTTGGCGGGCGATTTGGACCACTTTAGTTGGTAGGATATTTTGTGCAAGTTGTGTGGTAGATGGATAAGGTCCACATGGTTGAAATCTAGCCCTACACTTGCCTTACACTTGGTTGAATCTTGGCCATTGGTTGGCCATTTCTTGACCTATAAATACCCGCTTTGGAAGACTTCTTCGTCAAAATCTTCCTAAGTCTTGAAGTTCTCTTCCTCCCTCCTTGTGTAGTTCGTCCACCACCCCTCTTCCCTTATGAGGCCTTGTGGTAGAAACCCTACCCCTTTGTGAGTACTAGCAGAGCACCACCACTCACAGTGGTGCTAGCGGTAAGTACCCACTAGCCTAGTTGTTTCGTATAATACCCTTTGTTATGGTATAGAAATACTCTCCTAGTATCGTTATAATGTCCAAATACTTTAGCCCAAATACCTTGTAGTACTTTCCAAAGTACCACTTTGTCTGAAAAACCGGAAAATACGATTATACTTTCCTTTAGCCTCTAGCGAAACCCTAAGGAAATCTTCACCCGTAGTTGAAGTTGTAAGTAGAAGTTGGTTAGAACTTCTAAGGGTTGTTTGGAGCACTCGAGATGAGCTAAACCTTGCTCGGGAGCGACATTAAACTCGGATAATTTTGGGCTTATCGAGGTAAACACTAATGTCATTATATTTTAATTGGAAATTACATGTTGTTAGAATATATATTTTAAGTATAATAGATATATAAATGAACTTAGTATTGTGGCAATGAATTTTGACTTAAGCCTGAAGAATAAAGCCCTGAATGTAATTACATAGGGTGTATTCTGATGAGACTTGTATAGCATTCTTGTGTAGTAGAATTGTACACGTCAGGTTAGGCGTGTAAACCCCCTGGTTGGCTTAGTAGCGGCCTCGATAGAGAGAAGATTTACGCTATTGCGGGGAGAGTCTTTGCCGAATTTTACGTAGAATATGGAGCGTTGAGATCTAGATGTTAATAAGCGCCTTGTGGCCTTATAGGTTGAAGTACTACGTGTGGAGTGATCCACTTGGCAGGAGTAGCCGGCGGTTTGAGGTACTTGGGCGTTTTGCTATTAGTCGACAATCGTCGCGGTATGTGAACCTCTTCCTATCTCTTCTAGCATGATATGTGTAAACTATGTAGTGCGGTGAAGCGTACGTGTGTTAGCGTGTTTGATTGTTTTAAAACATAAAGTGTTATAACGGCTTTATGGGAAGTTGGTTATAACGACTTTATGTAGGTGAAAAATGGGTTGTGGTTTTCAAAGGAGGCGGATTTGGTTATAAGCGGCTTGTTATGTGTTAATGAAGAAGTTGAAGTATTTCAAAAGATTTGTGAATCGTTTTGAAAGAAAGAGTAACACTTGGTTTTAAAGGTTTTAAAAAGAGTTATACTAGCTTTATGGGGAGTTAGATATAATGTCTTAAGAGAGTAAAGAAAATGGAGTTCTTGGTGTTAGAAGTTAAGAGACTTGATCTTATAAGATAAGAGACTTAACTTATTTGTTTTAATGTGAATGTTTGTGTGAAACCTCATTCGTGAGTAATGAGTACTTGGTTTTATTTAAAGGGAATGATGTCTTACTGATTTCGGAAATCAGAATGTGTATCGACAAACCACTGCAGCGTTAATAAAGGAAAATGTATTTAAGTAATGAAGTCTTATTAAAACCAGTAGAAACCTCCATCTGCATAGAAACTAAGATGAGACAAAATGATATTACATTTTCTAGATCATGGCTGCTGTAATAAGATTGTTATAAACAAGAATAACCTACTCACATATATGGCATATGTTACTCAAATGTTTTAAAGGAGATTAAGACTATGAGTTATGAAACCTTTCTAAAATAAGTGACTTAGGCATTTGAAATTAGGCAAACTTGAACGTTTGGAAAATAATGTTGTTACTTGATTTTTACAAAAGGGGAGGTATTTTGTTTACTTAATAAGATAGTCACTATTTTAATACTACGGGTATTGTGTGACTTATGTGAAAGAAACGGATCTTTTAAAGGGTTTAACGTAAGTAGTACTTTAGGGTTAAAACCCGGACTTTGGCATAAAATGAAGGTACTTGAGTGAGGTATAACTTGCCTATGCTTGTTGTGGTGAAACTTGCCTATGCTTGTTGTTGTGAAACTTGCCTATGCTTGTGATGATAGCCTTTGTTGTGCAAGTGTGGTGTTTTACGTATTCGCGTCTCTCGATAGAGGCGGTTGACTTATTGAGAACTTACTTGGGCGTCTTTGGCGGTGACGGAGAATTCCACGGGTATGTTTCCATTTTGATTCTTTGTATTATTGTGTGGCTACATGGGCGTATCTACCTGCCGTCACGGTCGGGGCGTGTGGCCATGCGGCGGGGTTGATTACGATATATTGTTATTGTGGCTACATGGACATGCTACACCGATGTAAATTCGGGGCATGTGGCGTGCGGCGGGGTTGATCACCCGATATATTGTTGTTGATGTCACATGGGCGTGTCTGCCGTCTGGTCGGGGCGTGTGGCCATGGGGCATTGGTATTATTGTTGCATCATGGACATGTCTACCGTCACGCAGTCGGGGCATGCGGCCGTGATGCGAACATGATTGATGTTGTGGGCGTGAGACCCATAGTTATATTTGAGTGATGACTTGAGGCGTGAGTCACATTTGAACATATTTGCTTTTATGTTGTGAATCGTAGTTTGGTTATCATACATGTCTCTGCTTTATATAGATTAGTATGATTTCATTTACTGATATTTTTCTGATTTCACATACTTGGTACTGTTGTCTTGACCTCCTTGAGGCTGCGTTCATCCGCATGAGTAGAGGTCGGTCGTGGATCCTCGCTCTTAGGATCACGATTCGGCGTATTAGGAAGCTCCGTTTCTCGGAGGCTTATCTTTTGGTATGTGTTCCACTGAGTTGTAGGTTCTTGTACATTCGGGGTATGGCGGGGCCTGTCCGTCATAGTTGTGGTAAATCTTAGAGAGTGCATGCATTGTTGTGGCGAGGTTGTAAAAGGATTAAACTGTTGGGTTTTATGTATATCTTGAAGGCATTTATTTTGGTTGGCTTTGTTTATTTATTATATCTCTTGTTTCATGATTCATGTTTTATTTTCCATTTGGTTTTCTCGATGTTGTATCACTAGGGTGCAGGGGTAAGGCACGATGTGGGCCGGTTGGGGTGTTACAAAGTGGTATCGAGCGATTAGTCCTCGGAAAGTGTCTGACCGTGTCTAGTAGAGTCTTGATTATCGGTGTGTTGTGCACATCTATAATGTCGGGAGGCTATAGGACATGTAGGATTAGTTTCTATTCTTCTCATTCTAAGATCGTGCCTTAGAAATTTGAGTTGTAAGTTGGACCCTCCGGCGTGTTTCATTTTACGATTATGCCTCCGCGCGGCGACGAGCCCGAAGGGCAAAGCGGCGAGGAGGCTGCTAGTGTGGTTGAGAGAAATGCAGCGCGAGCGATCGATGCACGAGGCAGTGCTTCGACGGCGAGGTTCGCGCGCCGCCCGGCAGCGAGTTTAAGCGCGGCCGTGGGCGATGAGACTCTGATACGAGCCTCGGTCCGCGATGCAGGCGGGGAGATGGGTCGCGAGAGATGGCGATTATTGGCGAGTTGTGGCGGATATGAGATATAAGTGGGCCAGCGATTCCAGTTCGGCGACTGTAGTGCGCGAAAGCGAATAGTTTGAGGCTACGAGATTTTACGAGTTGTAGCCGCGAGTTCTGGTGAGGCACGAGGATGATCCGCGAGAGTTCATCCGTCGATTCTGAAGGATCGTGCGGGTGATCAAGGCTTGACCAGTACGTGACGCCCGGTTCGCATCGGCTGCGTGATCTGCGATCGGCTAGTTTGATTCATGGGAGCTGTCGGGAGAGAATGCACTTCGGCCGTTTGGGGCGAGTTTTGGGGCCTTCACGGCACATTTCTTGCCTCGCGGATGAGAGGGCTCGGTAAACAGTTTTTGATGTTGGCGAGCAGGCGTCTGATTCGGGAGTACAATGTGAGTTCGACTCATTGGCGGTATGTTCCGCATTAGTAGCTAGTATGGAGGATCGAGTGCACCGATATGTTCTGAGGCTCGATGATTACCTAGCGAGAGAGTTGTTGGTGTAGCTCTTGGTAGGGCATGGACATTGCCGCATGCGAGCTTATGCACTTGGAGGTGAGGCGGAGAAATCGGCGGAATGACGAATCGTGAGAAGAGGGCCGGGGCGGCGAGTCCTGGTGACTTTCGAGGCGGACCGCCTCGGTGAGACTAGTTTTGTACCTCGCCCGGTGCAGTGGTCCTCGCAACCGGGAGCGGTCGAGCTCCGTGGGTTAAGGTGTCGGAGGAGTAAGGGTGTTGGCGGTGCGATCACCCTACCTCGGTGTGGTCGATGTGGTAGACCGCATTTGGGAATGTCGTGGTGCGAGGAGCTTGTTATTTTGCGGCGGCGGGGCCATTTGCGAGGAACTGTCAGACCAAGGGTATACGGATGTTACGACTCGGCCCGAGATCGATGGTGGTTCATCGCGCCCTACGGCTATCGCCTGCAGTGAGCCTATGATTAGAGAGGCGGTAGATTCGGTATATCCCTAACCTACAGAGTTTTGTATGTATTGATGTTGTTGATGTGTTTAATGTTATGTTTGGATAGCTTTGTGCTAAAATGTGATTTAGAAACACAGTTAGTGAAAAGGGTAAGTCACAGGTAGTGTGAAATGGAAGTGGTAGCTTTCATGACTGTAGAAATAAGATTGTTCGGATCAAGAAACTAGAGAGTTGGCGTGACGGAGGGTCGGGTTGAGGCGTGTTGCGTGTCAACCGTAGCCGAGTGAGGTGGGGTCGGCTCTGGGTGGTCCCGCCAGAGTAGGGTCACCAGGTGTTAGGCCAGTTTTGATGACCATCGTATGAGTTCGTGGATATGTTCGACGAAGCGGTCGCGAGGTCGGGAATGGCCTTAAGGAAAATGCGTGTGTTAGTTCGTGGCGGTAGCGGCGTTGGCAACTTGTTAGAAGATCTTCCCGTGTCCGTCTTGAGAAGGAACATTGGACGAATGTTTCTAAGGAGGAGAATGTTATACCGTATTTCACGAGTATGTATGCGTGAGGCGTGCGTATTAAATTTTGCCTTAAGAATTGACAAGTTTGAAATTTGGGCACAAGTGCGATAGAGTCGTTTTTCGACGAAAACTTTACACACGTTTAGTAGGGAAAATTCCGGCTATGTAATTTTTAATTTTTGCGGATTTTTGCGAGCGATGAAAAATTTTGGACCAACGGGCGGGTGACATGTGTCACCTCGCATTGGAAAACTTGGGCGGCAACCGTGGCTTGGCTTGGGCGATTTGGACCACTTTAGTTGGTAGGATATTTTGTGCAAGTTGTGTGGTAGATGGATAAGGTCCACATGGTTGAAATCTAGCCCTACACTTGCCTTACACTTGGTTGAATCTTGGCCATTGGTTGGCCATTTCTTGACCTATAAATACCAGCACTGGAAGACTTCTTCGTCAAAAATCTTCCTAAGTCTTGAAGTTCTCTTCCTCCTCCCTTGTGTAGTTAGTCCACCACCCCTCTTCCCTTGTGAGGCCTTGTGGCGAGAAACCCTACCCCTTTGTGAGTACTAGCCAGAGCACCACCCACTCCTAGTGGTGCTAGGCGTGAGTACCACTAGCCTAGTTGTTTTCGTATAATACCCTTTGTTATGGTATAGAAATACTCTCTAGTATCGTTATAATGTCCAAATACTTTAGCCCAAATACCTTGTAGTACTTTCCAAAGTACCCTTTGTCTGAAAAACCGGAAAATACGATTATACTTTTCTTTAGCCTCTAAACGAAACCACTAGGAAATCTTCACCGTAGTTGAAGTTGTAAGTAGAAGTTGGTTAGAACTTCTAAGGGTTGTTTGGAGCACTCGGAGTGAGCTAAACCTTGCTCGGGAGGCGACATTAAACTCGGATAATTTTGGGCTTATCGAGGTAAACACTCATCGTTCTTCTATTGTAATTGGAAATTACATGTTGTTAGAATATATAGTTGAAGTATACTATATATAGAACTGAACTTAGTATTGTGGCAATGTCTTTTGACTTAAGCTGAAGAATAAAGAGCCGATTTGTAATTACATAGGGTGTATTCTGATGAGACTTGTATAGCATTCTTGTGTAGTAGAATTGTACACGTCAGGTTAGGCGTGTAAACCCCACTGGTTGGCTTGGTAGCGGCCTCGATAGAGGAGGAGATTTCTGTTGTTGCGGGGAGAGTCTTTAGAATTTTACGTAGAATATGGAGCGTTGAGATCTAGATGTTAATAAAGCGCCTTGTGGCCTTATAGGTTGAAGTAATACGTGTGGAGTGATCCAGCAGCTTGGAGTAGCGGCGGTTTGAGGTACTTGGAGCGTTTTGCTATTAGTCGACAATCGTCGCGAGGTATGTGAACCTCTTCCTATCTCTTCTAGCATGATATGTGTAAACTATGTAGTACGGTAGACGTACATGTGTTAACTGTGTTTGATTGTTTTTAAAACATAAAGTGTTATAACGGCTTTATGGGAAGTTGGTTATAACGACTTTATGTAGGTGAAAAATGGGTTGTGGTTTTCAAAGGAACTGATTTGGTTATAACTGGCTTGTTATGTGTTAATGAAGAAGTTGAAGTATTTCAAAAGATTTGTGAATCGTTTTGAAAGAAAGAGTAACACTTGGTTTTAAAGGTTTTAAAAAGAGTTATACTAGCTTTATGGGGAGTTAGATATAATGTCTTAAGAGAGGTAAAGAAAATGGGTTACTGGTGTTAGAAGTTAAGAGACTTGATCTTATAAGATAAGAGACTTAACTTATTTGTTTTAATGTGAATGTTTGTGTGAAACCTCATTCGTGAGTAATGAGTACTTGGTTTTATTTAAAGGGAATGATGTCTTACTGATTTCGGAAATCAGAATGTGTATCGACAAACCACTGCAGCGTTAATAAAGGAAAATGTATTTAAGTAATGAAGTCTTATTAAAACCGGTGAAACCTCCATCTGCATAGAAACTAAGATGAGACAAAATGATATTACATTTTCTAGATCATGGTCTTTGTAATAAGATTGTTATAAACAAGAATAACCTACTCACATATATGGCATATGTTACTCAAATGTTTTAAAGGAGATTAAGACTATGAGTTATGAAACCTTTCTAAAATAAGTGACTTAGGCATTTGAAATTAGGCAAACTTGAACGTTTGGAAAATAATGTTGTTACTTGATTTTTACAAAAGGAGGTATTTTGTTTACTTAATAAGATAGTCACTATTTTAATACTACGGGTATTGTGTGACTTATGTGAAGAAAGCGGATCTTTTAAAGGGTTTAACGTAAGTAGTACTTTGGGGTTAAAACCCGGACTTTGGCATAAAATGAAGGTACTTGAGTGAGGTATAACTTGCCTATGCTTGTTGTGGTGAAACTTGCCTATGCTTGTTGTTGTGAAACTTGCCTATGCATGTGATGATCGACTTTGATGTGCACGTGTGGTGTTTACGTATTCTGGCGTCTCTCGATAGAGGCGGTTGACTTATTGAGAACTTACTTGGGCGTCTTTGGCGGTGTGGAGAATTCCACGGGTATGTTTCCATTTTGATTGTTGTATTGTTATTGTGGCTACATGGACGTGTCTACCGTCACGAGAGTCGGGCGTGTGGCCGTGCGGCGGGGTTGATTACGATATATTGTTATTGTGGCTACATGGACATGTCTACCGATGTAAATTAGGGGCATGTGGCCGTGCGGCGAGGTTGATCACCCGATATATTGTTGTTGATGTCACATGGGCGATGTCTGCCGTCTGCAGTCGGGGCATGTGGCCATGGGGCATTGGTATTAGTGTTGCATCATGGACATGTCTACACCGATGCAGAATTCCGGGGGCATGCGGCCATGATGCGAACATGATTGATGTTGTGGCGTGAGACCCATAGTTATATTTGAGTGATGACTTGAGGCGTGAGTCACACGATCGACATGATCGCTTTTATGTTGTGAGCGTAGTTTGGTTATCATACATGTCTCTGCTTTATATAGATTAGTATGATTTCATTTCTGATATTTTTCTGATTTCACATACTTGGTACTGTTATCGACCTCCTTGGGGCTGCGTTCATGCCGCATGAATAGAGTACATGATCGTGGATCCTCGCTCTTAGGATCACGATTCGGCGTATTAGGAAGCTCCGTTTCTCGGAGGCTTATCTTTTAGTATGTGTTCCACTGAGTTGTAGGTTCTTGTACATTCGAGGTATGGCGGGGCCTGTCCGTCATAGTTGTAGTAAATCTTAGAGTGCATGAAATTGTTGTGGCGAGGGTTGTAAAAGGATTAAGCTGTTCGGGTTTTATGTATATCTTGAAGGCATTTGTTTTGGTTGCTTTGTTTATTTATTATATCTCTTGTTTCATGATTCATGTTTTATTTTCCATTGGTTTTCTCACGATGTTGTATCACTAGGGTGCAGGGGTAAGGCACGATGCGGGCGGGTTCGGGTGTTCTGATTAAGTAGAGTTGCGTAGAACTTCTAAGGGTTGTTTGGAGCGGGTTGGAGCGCGCGGAGTAGGAGCTTAACGTTGCTCGGAGGCGACATTAAACTTGGATAATTTTGGGCTCATCGAGGTAAATACTCATCCTTCTATTGTAATTGGGAATTACATACTGTAGTTGTATAGAAATGAATATAAGATTCATAGAAGAGAATTGAACTGTAATAGAAGGATATTACAGAAAAGACTTGAACTGAAATCACATCAGAAGAATATTAAAGTAGAAGATTAAACTGTACTTACATAGGACTGTATTTACAGTAGACTTATAACCTTATTGGTTGAATGTTCTGCGAGTAGCATGTACTACTTGGAAGGTGGACAAGGCTAGCCGGGTTATAGCCGTGGAGCGTTTTGCTTATAGTCGATAATCGTCGCGAGGTATGTGATTCTTCCTATACTCTTGAGCATGATATTTTAAAGAATATATATATAGTACGGTAGACGTATGTGTGCTAACTGAACGTAGTTGTACGACAATGTCTTTTGACTTAAGCCTGAATAATAAAAGATCTTGAAGTATTTCAAAAGAATTAAGAAACCTTTTTGAAAGAAGAGTAATACTTGGTTTTGAAAACATAAGAGTTATACTAGCTTTATGGGAAGTTAGGTATACCGTCTTAAGAGAGGTAAAGAAAATGGTTTACTAATTTTAGAAGTTAAGAGACCTGATCTTAAAAGATAAGAGACTTGACTTAAATGAATTAATATGAATTTTGTGTGAAACCTCATTCGTGAGTAATGAGTACTTGGTTTAAAAGGAATAATGTTTTACTGATTTCGGAAATCAGAATAAGTATCGACAAACCACTGCAGCGTTAATAAAGGGAAATGTATTGACTAATAAAGTATTATTAAAACCAGTAGAAACCTCCATCTGCATAGAAGCTAAGATGAGACAAAATGATATTACATTTCCTAGATCATGGCTGCTTTAATAAGATTGTTATGAACAAGAATAACCTTCTCACACATAAGGCACATGTTTCTCAAATTGTTTTAAGGGATTAAAACTATGAACTACGAAACCTTTTCGAAAATGAGAAAACTTGAGCATTTGAAATTAGGCAAACTTGAACGTTTGGAAAATAATGTTGTTACTTGATTTTACAAAAGGAAGTGTTTTGGGTTTACTTAACAATGTTAGTCACTCTATTTTTATACTACGGGTATCGGGTGACCTTTGTAAAAGAAATGGATCTTTAAAAAGAATTTAACGTACGTAGTACTTTAGGGTTAAAACCCAGACTTTGACATAAAATGAAAGTACTTTGAGTTGAGTATAACTTGCCTATGCTTGTTGTTGTGTAACTTGCCTATGCTTGTTGTTGTGTAACACATGCTTATTGTGATAGTCTTTGTTGTGCAAGAATTGTGTTTCTATACTCCGCGTCTCTCGATGGAGGGGTGACTTATTGAGAACTTACTTGGGCGTCTGGCGGTGTGGAAGATTCCACGGGTATGCTTCAATTATTATTGTTACATGGGCATGTCTACACTGATGATGGATTATGTGGACATGTGACCATTATGGTTATTTATGGCGAAGTATCGTGACTTACGGTTGTGATCTGGTGCTTAGCCGATTCACTTGCCCCCGTCAGCTACGTGGCGCAGGGAGGAGGCTGTGGAGCTGCACTGCCGCGTGTCGACCGAGTCGGTGTTTGGATGGAGCCGTGACTTACGATTGTGATCTGGTGCGTGGCGATTCACTTGCCCCGTCGGCTACGTGGCGCGAGGAGGCGGTGGAGGCTATTGCACTTGCCATGTAGCCGTGATATGGTTATGTTGTATTATTATTGTGCGGTCGGATCTGGTAGTTATACTTGCCCGTCTGGTTTTTATGACACGGTGGGACTTGGTGTTCATGTATACTCCTTGGTGTTGTTATATCATAGGCTGGCGGTGAGGAAGGAATTCCACGACACAGTGATGATTTGGAGGCGTGAGTCCACGACTTGATATAATTGTTTATATGAAGTCGTAGTTTGGTCATCATACATGTCTCTGCTTTATATAGACTATTATGATTTCATTCTGATATTTTTAGTTTCACATACTTGGTACTGTTGTCTTGACCTCCTTGGGGCTGCGTTCATGCCGCGGTGAGGTACATCGTCAGTGTCGATCCAGCTTTTAGGATCACCTTCGGCGTATTGGGAAGCTCGTTCCTTGAGGCTTATCTTTGGTATGTTACCACAGTGCAGCAGGTTCTTGTACATTCAGGGGTATGGCGGGGCCCTGTCCCGTCATAGTTGTTGTAAAAATCTTAGAGGTTTGTAGCACTGTTGTGGGCAGGGTTGTAAGGATTGTAACTGTTCAAATGTCGTTATATATATATATGCTGAAAGGCAACCGTTTTGGTTGGCCTATTTTCTTTCATCTTGATCCATATCCATTTGTATGTTTAAGTTTTTATTTCCGCTGGTTTTCTCTGATGTTGTATCACTAGGGTGCCCGGGGTAAGGCACCAGTCACGGGCCCGGGTTCGGGTCGTGACAAAAGTGGTATCAGAGCAGTTAATCCTCGGAAAGTGTCTCTGAACGTGTCTAGTAGAGTCTTGATTATCGGTGTGTTGTGCACCACATCTATAATCGGGAGGCTGCGAGACATTTAGGATTGGTTTCCGCCTTCTCATTACGAGATCGTGCCTTAGAAGCGTGTTGTAAGTTGGACCCTCTCAGCGTATCTCGTTTGTACGATTATGCCTCGCGCAAGGCAACCGGGCCCGAAGGGCAAAGCGGCGAGAGGAGGCTGCGAGTAGAAGCGGCGGCAATCTCTGAGACCACGATGCACGAGCCTCGGTCCGCGATGCAGGCGAGAAGAGATGGGTTACAAGGAGTGGTCGATTAATGGCGGGGTTGTGGCGGACTTGAGAGATAGGCGGGCCTTGGCAGTTCGATAGCACGATGGTTCACCTAGATCGAGATAGTTTGAGGCTACGGGATTTTACGAGTTGTAGGCGCGAGTTTTATGGGTCGAGGCACGAGGATGATCGCGAGGAGTTCATCAAGCGATTCTGACGGATCGTGAGTGATCGAGGCATCGGAGACCGAGTCGGTGGTCTAGGTTCGCATCGGTTGCGTGATACGCGATCGTGGTTTGATTCGTGGGAGCTGTCGGGAGAGAATGCACTTCCGGCTATATGGGACGAGTTCTCGGGGCATTTCTTGCACATTTCTTGCCTCGCGAGATGAGGAGGGCTCGGCCGACATATTTTTGGTGTTGCGGCGAGCAGGCGTGCATTCGGGAAGTACAATGTGGAGTTCGACTCATTGGCGATCGTCCGCGTTAGTAGCTAGTATGGAGGATCGAGTGCACCGATATGTTGCGGGCTCGATGATTACCTAGCGAGAGAGTTGTTCGGGTGTAGCTCTTGTAGGGCATGGACATTGCCGCGTGCGAGCTTATGCACTTGGATGTGAGGCGGAGAAATCGGCGGAATGACGAATCGAGAAGAGGCGAGCAGCGAGTCCTTTGGTGACTTCGAGGCGGACCGCCTCGGCCGTGACTAGTTATGTACCTCCGCCCGATCTGAGTGGTCCTCGCGACGCCGGGACGCCGGGATATTGAGGCGGTCGGGGCTCCCGGGTTTCAGATTTTGAGAGTAAGTGCTCGCGGATGAGCCACCGTATTTCAGTGTGGCCTTTGTGGTAAAACCCATAGGGGGGAATGTCGTACTGGTTTGGGAGATTGCGATACTTGCGGCCGACAGGGCCATTTCTTAGAGGCTGTCAGGCCGAGGTATACGGACTACTAGATCGATTGCGGGTTCTTCACCTTCCATAGTTAGGCGGGATGTTCATGCCGTGAGCCACGGTAGAGTCGCGGTGGAAGTTCCCGATATTAGCGGTCCTTTGAGCCTTTATTTTGGTATATCCTTAACCTACAGAGTTTTGTATGTATTGATGTTATGATAATGTGTTTAGTGTTATGTTCGGATAGCTTTGTGCTAAAATGTGATTTAGAAACACAGTTAGTGAAAAAGGGTAAGCACAGGGTGAGAAAATGATGAACCTTAGAATATTACAGTTGAGACTTTAGATGTAAGGCCGTCTTGAGTACAAGATCTTGCGGGTGATCTTTGTCAGAATGTATAAGTATACGGGGAGTAATTGTGGGAAAAATTCCTTGGGTGGTGTAAAATGGAAGTGGTAGCTTTCATGACCTGTATAGGTAAGATTGTTCCGGATCGGGAACAAGAGCTTGATGCGTTAAGTGGGTCGGGTTGGGGCTATGTTGCGGGCCAACCCGCGGCCTATTTCGATGTGGGGTCAGCTCTGGGTGGTCCCGCCAGGTGGTAGGGTCACGACGGTGCTAGGCCCAAGTTTAGATGACCATCGTATGAGTTCGTGGATATGTTCGACCAGAAGCGGATCGTGAAGGCCGGGAATGGCCTTAAGGGAGATTGAGGCTAGTAAGATGACCATGTTTGGAGGTGGTAACTCCAAAGTTTTGGAAACTGAAGCGATGAATGAAGTGGGGTACGTATACTAGGAGAGTTCAAGTGTTCGAGGAGGGCACGACGAGTAAGGAAGGAAGAGAACGTGTGTTATTTCATGGCCAGGTGTGGCGTTAGCAACTTGTTAGAAGAACTTTATCGTTATCCGTCTTGAGAAGGAACATTCGGGACGAATGTTTCTAAGGAGGGGAGAATGTTATACCCCGTATTTCCAGAGTATGTACGTGAGGGCGTACGTATAAAAATTTAAGCCTTAAGGATTGGCATGGATCGAAATTTGGGCACAAGTACCAAAAAGAATCGTTTTTCGACCAAACGTTTTACTAAACTTGCGAAGGGAAAATTCCGACTATGTCATTTTTAATTTTTGCGGATTTTTCCGAGAGACGAAACATTTTGGACCAACGGGAGGGTGACATGTGTCACCCTCACATTGGAAGGAATTGTGGGCGGTAATGGACGAAATTGGTGGCATTGGTTAGGTAGGATATTTTGTGCAAGTTGGTGTGGTAGATGGATAAGGTACACATGGTTAAATCCTAGCGCTACACTTGCCTTACGCTTGGATTGATCTTGGACATTGGTTGGCCATTGCTTGACCTATAAATACCCCTCTAAGTTGAAGACTTTCTTCATCCAAACTTGAGCATTTTTCTAAGTCTCAAAATACTCCCTCCCTCTTGAGGTTTCGTCCAAAGCCATCCCCTCCCTTTGAGAAAGGCCCTCGGCAGCACACCCCCCATAGCCTAGTTGTTTTCGAGAAATACCCCCCCTTTGGTAGAGAAATACTCTCCAAGTATTGTTATAATGCCCTAAATACCTTAGCCCATATACCTTGTAGTACTTTCCAAAGTTACCTCTATACGTAGAGCCCGGAAATACTATTATACTTTCCCTCAGTCACAAAAATGAAACCCTAAGGAAAACCTTCATAGTCGGTTGAAGTGTTAAGTAGAAGTTGCGTAGAACTTCTAAGGGTTGTTTGGAGCGGGTTGGAGCGCCGCGGAGTAGGAGCTTAACGTTGCTCGGGGCGACATTAAACTTGGATAATTTTGGGCTCATCGAGGTAAATACTCATCCTTCTATTGTAATTGGGAATTACATCGTAGTTGTATAGAAATGAATATAAGATTCATAGAAGAGAATTGAAGCGTAATAGAAGGATATTCTGAAAACACTTGGCGAAATCACATCGGAAGAATATTAAAGTAGAAGATTAAATCGTACTTACATGAATTTGTATTCTGATGAACTTATAACCTTATTGGTTGAATGTTCTGCGAGTAGCATGTTCTACTTGGAAGGTGGACAAGGCTAGCCGGGTTATAGCCGTGGAGCGTTTTGCTTATAGTCGATAATCGTCGCGAGGTATGTGATTCTTCCTATACTCTTGAGCATGATATTTTAAAGAATATATATATAGTACGGTAGACGTACGTGTGCTAACTGAACGTAGTTGTACGACAATGTCTTTTGACTTAAGCCTGAATAATAAAAGATCTTGAAGTATTTCAAAAGAATTAAGAAACCTTTTTGAAAGAAGAGTAATACTTGGTTTTGAAAACATAAGAGTTATACTAGCTTTATGGGAAGTTAGGTATAACGTCTTAAGAGAGGTAAAGAAAATGGTTTACTGATTTTAGAAGTTAAGAGACTTGATCTTAAAAGATAAGAGACTTGACTTAAATGAATTAATATGAATTTTGTGTGAAACCTCATTCGTGAGTAATGAGTACTTGGTTTAAAAGGAATAATGTTTCTTGATTTGGAAATCAGAATAAGTATCGACAAACCACTGCAGCGTTAATAAAGGGAAATGTATTGACTAATAAAGTATTATTAAAACCAGTAGAAACCTCCATCTGCATATAAGCTAAGATGAGACAAAATGATATTACATTTCCTAGATCATGGCTGCTTTAATAAGATTGTTATGAACAAGAATAACCTACTCACACATAAGGCACATGTTTCTCAAATTGTTTTAAGGGATTAAAACTATGAACTACGAAACCTTTTCGAAAATGAGAAAACTTGAGCATTTGAAATTAGGCAAACTTGAACGTTTGGAAAATAATGTTGTTACTTGATTTTACAAAGGGAAGTGTTTTGGGTTTACTTAACAATGTTAGTCACTCTATTTTTATACTACGGGTATCGGGTGACCTTTGTAAAAGAAATGGATCTTTAAAAAGAATTTAACGTACGTAGTACTTTAGGGTTAAAACCCAGACTTTGACATAAAATGAAAGTACCTTGAGTTGAGTATAACTTGCCTATGCTTGTTGTTGTGTAACTTGCCTATGCTTGTTGTTGTGTAACTTGCCTATGCTTATTGTGATAGTCTTTGTTGTGCAAGAATTGTGTTTCTATACTACCGCGTCTCTCGATGGAGGGCCGGCTGACTTGTTGAGAACTTACTTGGACGTACCGGCAGTGACGGAAGATTCCACGGGTATGCTTCCATTATTATTGTTACATGGGCATGTCTACACCGATGATGGATTCTGTGGACATGTGACCATTATGGTTATTTATGGCGAAGTATCGTGACTTACGGTTGTGATCTGGTGCTTAGCCGATTCACTTGCCCCCGTCAGCTACGTGGCGCAGGGAGGAGCTGGTGGAGGCTAGTGCACGCTGCGTGTCGGCCGCGAGTCAGTGTTTGGATGGAGCTTCGTGACTTACGGTTGTGATCTGGTGCTTAGCCGATTCACTTGCCCCCGTCAGCTACGTGGCGCAGGGAGGAGCTGGTGTAGGCTATTGCACTTGCCACGTGTCAGCTTCATGATATGGTTGTGCGATATTATTGATGCGGTCGGATCTGGTAGTTATACTTGCCGTCACGGTTTTATGACCGCAGGTGGGACCTGGTGTTCATGTATACTCCTTGGTGTTGTTATATCATAGGCCGCGATGAGGAAGGAATTCACGATTCACAGTGATGATTTGGAGCGTGAGTCACGACTTGATATCTTGTTTATATGAAGTGCGTAGTTTGGTCATCATACATGTCTCCTGCTTTATATAGACTATTATGATTTCATTTACAGTATTTTTAGTTTCACATACTTGGTACCTGTTGTACTGACCTCCTTCGGGGGGCTGCGTTCATGCCGCAGGTAGAGGTACATCGGCTGTCGATCCCCGCTTTTAGGATCACCTTTCAGCGTATTGGGAAGCTCCGTTCCATCGGAGGCTTATCTTTGGTATGTTACCACAGTGCAGAGGTTCTTGTACATTCGAGGGTATGGCGGGGCCTGTCCCTTCATAGTTGTTGTAAAAATCTTAGAGTGCAGACCTTTGTTGTGGCGGGGTTGTAAGGATTATGCTCGTTCAAATGTCGTTATATATATATATGCTGAAGGGCAACCGTTTTGGTTGGCCTATTTTCTTTCATCTTGATCCATATCCATTTGTATGTTTAAGTTTTTATTTCCGCTGGTTTTCTCTGATGTTGTATCACTAGGGTGCCCGGGGTAAGGCACCAGTCACGGGCCCGGGTTCGGGTCGTGACATCAACGTTGGCATAACAAGAAGCCAACCAGTCCATACCCATAATGACATCAAAATCTGTCATCTCCAACTCTATCAAGTCTGCAAGGGTCTGACGACTATAGATAAACATCGGACAACCTCTATACACCCGCTCAGCTAACACCGAATCACCCACTGGCGTAGCTACCTCCAAAGGCTCTATCGACACCGACTTTATCCTGATTCTACCCGCAATAAGAGGGGACACATAGGACAAGGTAGAACCTGGATCTATCAAAGCATAAACGTCACAGCATGAAATCAATAATGTACTGCGGCGTCGAAGAAACCTCACGATCTGGCGGTGGCTAAGGAATAAATACGGTTCTGTGGACCGCTAGAACTGGAACCACCACCACGACCTTTACCGCGGCCTGCCGGTCCGTGAGTACCCTGCCCTCCGGGGCGCATAACCACAGAAGAAGAGGAAGACCCGGCCCGATCCTGCTTGCCGCTGTACCACCTATGCGCCTCTGAGCGGACAATCTCTCCTCAAATGGCCTGCGTCCACAAGAGTAACAAGCTCCGGGGCCATGCGGGACTCGCCAGTGAGACTACCGCATCGAGCACACCGAGATGTGGGTGGTCTCGTCGGTGACAGTTCGCCTCGCAAAACCCGAAGTCCTGGAGCCCTGACCTGCTCCTGAATGACCTGGCTGATCAGACCTCCTTCCAGAAAACAGTGAAGGAGCACTCTATGCTGGCTGGAATGTGGACCTAGTCTGCTGCTGAGGCTGTCCGCCTCGAAAACTGCCCTGAGACCCTGCTGTCCTTGGCCTCTTGGGCTGGCCTGAGTCAATTTGATCCTCCCTATCTCTATCCTCTATCCCCTGCGCATACGCCTGCATCCTGACAATGTCCATACCGGGCTGAAGAGCCACTCCCAAGCATGCAGTAATCATATGATGGTCTAGTCCCATCACATAACGATGAACTCTATCCGCCATGTCATCTATAATGGTGTGCGCATGCCTGGCCAAAGAGTCAAACTCCAGGTTGTACACCCTGATGGTCCTCCCATTCTGCCTCAAGGTCAAGAATCTATCAACACGGGCTCTCCTCATCTCAGGAGGCAAAAAGTGATCCATGAAGGCCTCTGTAAACTCCTCCCAAACAGCTGGAAGAGCATCCTCACCTCTCGACAACTCCCATGACTCAAACCAGTTCAACGCAATATCGCGTAACCGGTAAGAGGCTAGCATAACAGACTCTGTCTCCGAAGCCCTAAGAACCTGCATAGTCCGCTGTAGCTGCCGAATGAACTCCTGCAGATCCTCCTCAGACCTCGAACCATAAAACTCGGGTGGATGACATCCCATAAAATCCCGAATCCGCAAACTGTCGGCCCTAGGGTTAGCTGCTTGCTGCTGACGGCGCTGCCCTGCTACTATACTAGTCAATAACCGGATCTGCTCCCTGTAGTCTCTATACTCAGCACCTGGCTGCGGAACTGGAGGCTCTAGCACCAGAACCTCTGGAGCTACTGCTGCTCTCGGCTCTCTGTCTGCCGGCGTGGTGAACTTCGCCGACCGCTTACTACCTCGGGCATAGTGCATGCACGAGTCCGTAACCTCGAGTACCGCTAGCGACTCCGCCGCTTTGCCCTTCTGGGCCACAGTCGCCTTCCGTGGAGGCATAAGCATTTCATAAGAATAGGTCGAGAGGATTCAACCTAATAAGACTCTCTTGCGATCTCGGAGAGAAGAATGAAACCAATCCTAAATGTCCTGCGACCTCACGGTTATAGATGTGGTACACAACACACCGATAATCAAGACTCTACTAGACGATGCGTAGACACTTTCCGATGACTAAGCGCTCGATACCACTTTTGTCACGACCCGACCGGGCGCGGCGTGCCCTACACAGGCACCGTTGAGTATACATCAGAGAATAGCAGCGGAACATACACAACATACAACATATTTAGACAATAACATCACAGGCTAGCCGATAAGGCCGCCTTCCATAAAATATGCATAATCAAAAGAAAAACTGTACAACTCGGTTCTTACAGCCCCAAACCACAACATGTGACTACAGACCTCTAGGAATAACAACAGTGGCGGGACAGGGCCCCGCCATACCCCTGAATGTACATAAATCTACAACATCGGGGAAAGGCGTACTAGACAAGCCTTCTGAGAAATGGAGCTTCGACGTCGATAAGTGATCCTAAGAATGAGGATCCACCACCTTACCACCACTGCGGCATGAACGCGGCCCAGGAAGGGGTCGTTACCTGATATGTAAAACTAGAAAAATACTGTAATTACATCATAAGTTTAAAACAAAGCCGGAGACATGTATGATAACAAAATTACGATTACCACGATTGCCTTACTAACATAGGAGTAACTAATAGTATCGTAAAACATAAAAATAGGAAGCTCACGATCAAAGTAGGACCATCCGCCCGAAGTATCATTAAGCAATCCTACTCCGGGACTATTTCACGGTATAGGTCGTGTGGACCGCGTGAGGTATTCTCGCATGGTCATGCCCGCGCGTGGGACTATTTCACCCGCATAAGCCCATAAGGACTCGCATGAGGTATTCCTCGCATCATGGGTAGCAAATCCACGGAAACAAGTGGTATTACGTCTTGGGGGTTCACCCCTCATTTATACTCTTACCCTGAAGCAGGTGGTATAACGTCTTAGGGATTTACCCCTCATTTATACTCTTACCCTGGAGAAGGTGGTATAACGTCTTGGGGGTTTACCCCTCATTTATACTCTTACCCTATCTCAACCGGCCATCATACATAACATAAGCCCTACCGGCTTATCATACATAACATAAGCACTACCGGCTTATTATACAACAAATAAGCAAGTTAAGAAATCCCCCTAACTTCTTATTAGCCTTATTCATATACACTCTCATATTAGTTTACTTAAGGCACTAGCATATCTTTTATAAAAATCCGGGAATTTAACCCAAGTACTACATACTTCCACTCTTTTAAAAAAATGACTCTTTTTCGTATAAAACTTCCAAGATACTATTAACCGTAGTATCAAGTCAAAATTACTTTTCAAGACAAGTCACAATACCTTTAGAAATAAAGTTAGTTTTCTAAATCAAGTGACTCTTTTTCTTATAAAACCTTAGACAATTGATGCCTTAAAATCAAATTGCCTTTCATTAAATCAAGTCATTTATCTTTTCATAAAGCTAATATAACCAACTTCCCATAAAGTCGTTATAATCACTTTATACCTTAGCCAAATACAATTTCCCATCCAAGGGACTTATACGTTTAAAACGAAACAAGTATCACATACTTTAAAACTCTTCAAGTCCCTTAACTTTAATAAAACTTAAGACATCCTTAATACTTTCAAAGAAGTGAGTTAATCTCCTAACTCACCCGACTTGGCTATTCATAAAACTAGTAAAGGATATCAAGGTCTTGTACGTCTACCGTACTATATACGTGCAACTAGTCATGCTCAAAAGATAGGAAAGTTCTACATACCTCTTCGGGTCAATCCTCTTGCTAAGTACAATATCCCGCCCGTAGTATGTCAACCTATAATATCCACAATACGTCTATTAACGCCTTACTTCAAACGTAGAATATTATAAGTGTAAAGTCTCTAAATTCTACGGAAAATCGGACAGCACCTCCTTTGTTTCTACTTACTTTGCCACCTTTTTCAAGGATGAATTCAATAACCAAACACGACACATTTAAGGCCCAATCAATGCAATTAACAATAGGGGATTACACGCCTACTAGACGTGTAAAATTCCGCCCCACAAAAGATATCAAACTAATACAAACTACTAGTCCAATTCGGCCACATTGAGTACAACAACACCAATTCTTATCCAATTTCCATTTCAATCCAAGTCGTTAGCATAACATGATATCAAGTCGCAATCGATTATAACTACTATAATCTTCAAGTAAGTAACATGCGACGATTCTAATAAACGACCAAATTGTAATCTAACTTCACATGGCTTAAATGACATTTCGGATTTAAGGCTACAATCAATCCATAATACTTATAAAACTTCAACACATATACTTCATGCTAGCAAACATGTAAGGCTAACAACAATGTATAATCTTGTAACACTTAAGAGACAAGATTATTACCTCAACGATTCTTAGTCCAACTTCAAATCCGAAGTCGCTTCTTAGCAACTTAGTGCCTCTTCAAGACACTTCAATCCGCTACTTGATACCCTTAGAACAACACAAACAACTTTCCTTCAATCTTCCAAACAAAACCTAGAAAAGCAACTAGGTTTTCATCTTGCGACTAACACGAAAACTATCTCTTTCCGGGATTTTTCTATTGAGATACACTTACAATACACTCATGAACCTTGGTTTAAAGTGTGGAGCTTAATGGACAAGAAACAAAAAAAAATTCTTTTCAAATGAGCTTGAACCCGAGAGCACCTCTAGGTGTTCTTGAAATTTTTTCTAAGTGTTGGACTTAGTCTTGCTACTAGTACTACTATATAGCACAATGGAGGGTCAAGATGTGTACAAATGTGAGGCTTGGATGAGTTTCAATTAAATATCAAGACTTGTGGACCCTTTGACTAAGTCAATTTTCTCAAGCTAACTACTTGCAAGACTTGTCATCTTAAGACTATGGTCAATGACCATTTTGGCCATGTCCCATTTCGTCCAAGGCAACCATAAGGGGGGGTGACACGTGTCGCCTCCCATTAAATCTAAATATTCGTTTTCCGACAATTTCATAATTCCGATAAATTTTTACAAGTCTCAATCTTAACATTAGGAATTCTCACGTACGTTCTTAAAACATGTCCTGTAAATACGGGGTGTAACAATGTCATCCTCCGCTTCCCAAGTCATCTCCTCCCGGTTATCATTCCTCCACAAGACTTTGACGGAAGCCACATCCTTGTTCCGCAGTCGCCTGACCTGGCGATCGAGTATCGCTATGGGACTCTCTTCATACGATAACCCCTCTGTCACCTGGACCTCACTAGCAGGGAAAACTCTCACTGGATCTCCGATACACTTCTGCAACGTAGAAACATGGAAAACCGGATGTACCGCCTCTAACTCTGATGGCAGATCCAACTCATAGGCAACCTTGCCTACTCGACGGACGATCTGGTAGGGCCCAATGTACCTTGGGCTGAGTTTCCCCTTCTTACCGAATCTCATCACACCGCCGTGGGTGACACCTTCAAGAAGACCCAATCGTGCACGAAACTCCAAATGCCGGCGATTATCCGCGTATGACTTTTGCCGACTACGGCGCAAGCGGTCTCTCTTGGATAAGCTTCACCTTATCCACTGCTTTGAACCAAGTGCAGGCCAATCGCACCTCGCCCACGTCGAACCAACCAATCGGCGATCTACATTTTCGCCCATATAAAGCCTCGTATGGCGCCATCTGTATACTGAAATGGTAGCTGTTGTTATAAGCAAACTCCACAAGAGGCAAATGATCCTCCCAGCTACCCCTGAAATCAATCACGCAGGCTCGCAGCATATCCTCAAGTGTCTGGATAGTACGCTCTGCTGCCGTCGATCGAGGATGAAATGTTGTCTGCGACTCACGTGTCCCTAATCCCACGGAAAGACCTCGAAGTTAACCATAAGCCGGCTCCTATCAGATATAATCGACACCGGGACACCGTGCAGCCTCACAATCTCTCTGATGTACAATCTGGCATAGTCCTCACCAAGCGTCGTCTGATGGAAGGAAATGGGCTGATTTAAATCGACTGTCAACAATAGCCCAAATGGAGTCGTGCTTCCTCGAGTGCGAGGTAACCACTGTAACAAAGTCCATGTTGATCACCTCCCACTTCCAAGTCGGAATCTCGATAGCTGCAATAATCTGGGCCTCTGGTGCTCGACCTTGACTGCGGCAATTAGGACATCAGTGCAACAAAACACGCCACGTCCTCTTGTGCCATCCCACCAATACAAACATCGAGGTCATGGTACATCTTGGTCGACCCCGGATGAATAGAATAACGAGCACTGTGTGCCTCCCCAAATCTGGCGTGAAGTCTGTCCATCGGGAACACACAACCGGCCCTCAAATCTTAGCACCCCATCAGGCGCTACCTCGAATAGACTCTTCTCCTCCCAAAGAGCTGCATCTCGATACTGTACCAACACTAGGTCCTCAAACTATCGCCTCTTCACCTCATCAACGATGGAAGACTCGACAACCTCACGAACCCGTACCCCACTATCGTCGGTATCGAAAATCGAACCCCAAGGCTCGCTAGCTGGTGGATCTGACGGACCATGTCCTGTCTCTCTGGTTGTACCTCTGACAGGCTCCCCATCGATCTACAGCTCAAGGCATCAACAACTACGTTGGCTTTCCCCGGATGGTATAGAATATCAACATCATAATCTTTCAACAACTCTAACCACCGCTCATCGCAAGTTCACTCATCGCACTGAAGATATACTGGAGGCTCCTGTGGTCTGTATAAATGTCCACATGAACCCCATACAAATAATGTCTCCAAATCTTCAAGGCATGAATAACTGCGGCCAACTCTAAGTCGTGGGTAGGATAATTCCTCTCATGCTTTCTTAACTGCCGGGAAGCATAGGCTATAACCTTGCCGTGCTGCATCAAAACATACCCTAGCCCGATACCCGAGGCATCACAATAGATCACGCGTGCGTCTAACCCGCCGGAAGAGTAAGGCTGGGCCGTAGTCAACCTTTCCTTCAAATCGGAAACCCTTCTCGCAAGCCTCGTCCACCGGAACTTGGCGCTTTCACGAGTCGACCTAGTCAGCGATCTTTGAAATCAAAGCAAACTGCTCCACAAACCTACGATAATAACCTGCCAGCCCTAAGAAACTGCGCACCTCGGTCGGAGTAGTAGGTCTCGACCAAGACTTGACTTCCTCAATCTTTGCCGTATCCACCCGAACACCATAAACCACAATAATGTGCCCCAGGAATGCCACTGAGGCCAACCAAAACTCACACTTGGATAACTTGGCGAATAACTGCCGGCTCCGGAGGACCCCAAGTACCGTCCTCAAGTGATCTGCATGCCTGCTCTGTCCGCGAATAAACCAGGATGTCATCAATGAATACTATCACAAATGTATCCAAAAATGGCTTGAACACCCGGTTCATCAAATCCATAAATACCGCTGGAGCGTTGGTCAAACCGAAAGACATAACCCTGAACTCATAGTGCCCATACGGGTCACGAATGCGATCTTTGGGATATCTGCCTCTCGAACTCGTGCACGATGATAACTGGACGCGAGTCTATCTTGGAAAATACCTCGCACTCGCAATGGTCAAACAAATCATCAATCACGGGGAGAATTTTTATTTTTGATAGTTACCTTATTCAGCTGCCTGTAATCTATACACATACGCAGCGTTCCATCCTTCTTCTTCACAAACAAAACCGGCGCTCCCCAGGGAGAAACACTAGGCCTGATAAAGCCTTTTTCCAGCGAATCTTTCAGCTGGTCCTTCAGCTCCCTCAACTCAGCAGGTGCCATCCTGTATGGCGGAATGGAAATAGGTCGAGTGTCTGGCAACATGTCAATACAAAACTCAATCTCCCTCTTAGGAGGGATACTCGGAAGGTCGTCTGGGAACACATCTGGAAACTCCCTAACCATCCATCGATCAAGAAGCGGCACCTCGACCTCTGTATCAATTACGAACCGGATGATAGATGTACCCTTCGCACCATCTTCCTAGCCTTGAGGTAAGAAATAAACCTACCGCCCGGCCATTTGTGTTGCCGCTTCCACTCGATAAGCGGCTCGCGAAGCGAGAACCGAACCAACTGTCCCTACGATCCAGCGTTGGCATAACAAGAAGCCAACGGTCCATACCCATAATGACATCAAAATCTGTCATCTCCAACTCTATCAAGTGCGCAAGTGCGACGTAAATAAACACCGGACAACCTCTATACACCCGCTCAGCTAACACCGAATCACCCACTGGCGTAGCTACCTCAAAATGCTCTATCGACACCGGCTCTATCCCGATTCTACCCGCAATAAGAGGGGACACATAGGACAAGGTAGAACCTGGATCTATCAAAGCATAAACGTCACAGCATGAAATCAATAATGTACCGTGGCGGCGTCGAAGAAACCTCACGATCTGGCGGTGGCTAAGGAATAAATGCGGTTCTGTGGACCGCTAGAACTGGAACCACCACCACGACCTCTGCTGCGGCCTGCCGGTCCGTGAGTACCCTGCTCTCCGGGGCGCATAACCACAGAAGAAGAGGAAGACCCAGCAACTGATCCTGTCGGCTGCACCGTACCACCCATGCCTCCTCTAGATGGACAGTCTCTCCTCAAATGGCCCTGCTGGCCATAAGAGTAACAAACTCCCAGAGCCATGCGACACTCGCCCTGGTGAGACCTACCGCATCGAGCACACTGAGATGTGGGTGGTCTCGATCGGTGACAGTTTCTGTCTCCCTGAAACCCCGAAGTCTGGAGCACGACCGCTCTGAATGACTGGTGATCGGACCTCGCGTAAAGAACCGTGAAGGAGCACTCTGTGCTGGCTGGAATGTGGACCTAGTCTGCTGCGAAATTTGTCGCCTCGAAAGCGCCTGAGACCCTGCTGTCCTGGCCCTCTTGGGCTGGCCTGAGTCAATCTGATCCTCCTTCTCTCTATCCTCTATCCCCTGCGCATACGCCTGCATCCTGCCAATGTCCATACCGGGCTGAAGAGCCATTCCCAAGCATGCAATAATCATATGACGGTCTAGTCCCATCACATAACGATGAACTCTATCCGCCATGTCAGCTACAATGGTGTGCGCATGCCTGGCCAAAGAGTCAAACTCCAGGCTGTACTCCCTGATAGTCCTCCTATTCTGCCTCAAGGTCAAGAATCTATCTACACGGGCTCTCCTCATCTCAGGAGGCAAAAAGTGATCCATCAAGGCCTCTGTAAACTCCTCCCAAACAGCTGGAAGAGCATCCTTACCTCTCGACAGCTCCCATGACTCAAACCAGTTCAACGCAATATCGCGTAACGGTAGAAGGCTAGCATGCGAACTCTGTCTCGAAGCCCTAAGAACTCGCATAGTCATTGTAGCTGCGAATGAACTCATGTGGATCCTCGCCGGACCTCGAACCATAAAACTCGGGTGGATGACAACCCGAGAAAATCCGAATCCATAAGCCCATCGGCCTAGGGTTAGCGCACGCTCTGTCGCTTGCCGCTACTAAATCGTCAATAACCGGATCGCTCCCGTAGTCTCTATACTCGGCACTGGATGCGGGCCGGAGGATCGGCACCGGAACCTCTGGAGCTCTGCGCCTCGGCTCTCTAATCTGCTGGCGTGGTGAACTCGCCGACCGCTACTACCTCGGGCATAGTGCGTGCTGAGTCCGAGCAACCCTCACGAGTACCGCTAGCGACTCCTGCTTTGCCTTGCCTACGGGCCATGGTCGCCTTCCGTGGAGGCATAAGCATTTCATAAGAATAGGTCGGAGAGGATTCAACCTAATAAGACGACTCTCGAGCGATCTCGAGAGAGAAGAATGGAAACCAATCCTAAATGTCCTGCTGACCTCACGATTATAGATGTGGTGCACAACACACCGATAATCAAGACTCTACTAGACACGGTTTTTAGACACTTTTCGAGGACTAACTGCTCTGATACCACTTTTGTCACGACCCGGCCGGGCGCGGCGTACCTACAGGCACCGTTGGTATACATCAGAGAATAGCAGCGGAACATACACAACATACAACATGTTTAGACAATAACATCACAGGCTAGCCGATAAGGCCGCCTTCCATAAAATATGCATAATCAAAAGCAAAACTGTACAACTCGGTTCTTACAGCCCCAAACCACAACATGTGACTACAGACCTCTAGGAATAACAACAGTGGCGGGACAGGGCCCCGCCATACCCCTGAATGTACATAAATCTACAACATCAGGGAAAGACTGTACCAAAAAGACAAGCCTCCGGAGAAATGGAGCTTCTGACGTCTGATAAGTGATCCTAAGAATGAGGATCCACCACCTGCTTACCCCTACCTGCGGCATGAGCGGCCCAGGAAGGGGTCGACACATATGTAAAACTAGAAAAATACTGTAATTACATCATAAGTTTAAAACAAAGCCGGAGACATGTATGATAACAAAATTACAGTACACAGTGCCTTACTAACAATGAGAGTAACTAATAGTATACGTACAACATAAAAATAGGAAGCTCACGATCAAAGCAGGACCATCCGCCCGGTATTATTAAGCAATCCTACTCGCGGGACTATTTCACCCGTAGGTCGTGTGGACGCGTGAGGTATTCCTCGCGATAGTCATGCCGCCCGCATGGGACTATTTCACCCGCATAAGCCCATAAGGACTCGCATCATGGGTAGCAAATCCACGGAAACAGGTGGTATAACGTCTTGGGGGTTCACCCCTCATTTATACTCTTACCCTGAAGCAGGTGGTATAACGTCTTGGGGATTTACCCCTCATTTATACTCTTACCCTGGAGAAGGTGGTATAACGTCTTGGGGGTTTACCCCTCATTTATACTCTTACCCTGGAGAAGGTGGTATAACGTCTTGGGGGTTTACCCCTCATTTATACTCTTACCCTATCTCAACCGGCCATCATAAATAACATAAGCACTACCGGCTTATTATACAATAAATAAGCAAGTTAAGAAATCCCCCAAACTTCTTATTAGCCTTATCCATATACACTCTCATTTTAGTTTACTTAAGGCACTAACATGTCTTTTATAAAAATCCGGGAATTTAACCCAAGTACTACATACTTCCACTCTTTTAAAAATGACTCTTTTTCGTATAAAACTTCCAAGATACTATTAACCGTAGTATCAAATCAAAATTTCTTTTCAAGACAAGTCACAATACCTTTAGAAATAAAGTTAGGTTTCTAAAATAAGTGACTCTTTTTCTTATAAAACCTTAGGCAATTGATGCCTTAAAAACAAATTGCCTTTCATTAAATCAAATCATTTATCCTCATTTATCTTTCCATAAAGCTAATATAACCAACTTCCCATAAAGTCGTTATATTCACTTTATACCTTAGTCAAATAGAATTTCCTATCCAAGGGACTTATACGTTTAAAATGAAACAAGTATCACATACTTTAAAACTCTTCAAGTCCCTTAACTTTAATAAAACTTAAGACATCCTTAATACTTTCAAAGAAGTGAGTTACTCTCCTAGCTCACCCGACTTGGCTATTCATAAAACTAGTAAAGGATATCAAGGTCTTGTACGTCTACCGTACTATATACGTGCAACTAGTCATGCTCAAAAGATAGGAAAGTTCTACATACCTCTTCGGGTCAAACCACTTGCCAAGTACAAAATCCCGCCCGTATTATGTCAACCTATAATATCCACAATACGTCTATTAACGCCTTACTTCAAACGTAGAATATTATAAGTGTAAAGTCGCTAAATTCTACGAAAAATCGGACAGCACCTCCTTTGTTTCTACTTACTTTGCCACCTTTTTCAAGGCCGAATTCAATAACCAAATACGCCACATTTAAGGCCCAATCAATGCAATTAATCAATAGGGGATTACACGCCTACTAGACGTGTAAAATTCCGCCCCACAAACGATATCAAACTAATACAATCTACTAGTCCAATTCGGCCACATTGAGATGCAACAATACCAATTCTTATCCGATTTCCTTTTCAATCCAAGTTGTTAGCATAACATGATATCAAGTCGCAATCGATTATAACTACTATAATCTTCAAGTAAGTAACATGCGACGATTATAATAAACGACCAAATTGTAATCCAACTTCACATGGCTTAAATGACATTTCGGATTTAAGGCTACAATCAATCCATAATACTTATAAAACTTCAACACATATACTTCATGCTAGCAAACATGTAAGGCTAACAACAATATATAATCTTGTAACACTTAAGAGACAAGATTATTACCTCAACGATTCTTAGTCCAACTTCAAATCCGAAGTCGCTTCTTAGCAACTTAGAGCCTCTTCTAGACACTTCAATCCGCTACTTGATACCCTTATAACAACACAAACAACTTTCCTTCAATCTTCCAAACAAAACCTAGAAAAGCCACTAGGTTTTCATCTTGCGACTAACACGAAAACTATCTTTTTCCGGGATTTTTCTATTGAGATACACTTACAATACACTCATGAACCTTGGTTTAAAGTGTGGAGCTTAATGGACAAGAAACAAAAAAAATTCTTTTCTTCTTGGAGTGAACCAGAGAGCACCTCTAGGTGTTCTTGAAATTCTTGAAATTTTTTCTAAGTGTTGGACTTAGTCTTGCTACTAGTACTACTATATAGTTCAATGGAGGGTCAAGATGTGCACAAATGTGAGGCTTGGATGAGTTCCAATTAAATATCAAGACTTGTGGACCCTTTGACTAAGTCAATTTTCTCAAGCTCACTACTTGCAAGACTTGTCATCTTAAGACTATGGTCAATGACCATTTTGGCCATGTCCCATTTCGTCCAAGGCAACCATAAGGGGGGGTGACACGTGTCGCCCTCCCATTTGTCACAATATTCGTTTTCCGACAATTTCATAATTCCGATAAATTTTTACAAGTCTCTAATCTTAACATTAGGATTTCTCACGTACGTTCTTAAAACATGTCCTGTAAATACGGGGTGTAACAGAAATGATGCCCAATTTTCCATAGAATTTAGTGACTTTGAACTTGGAATATTCTATGTTGTAGCTTGAGGTTATTAAACGTATTATGGTCATTATAGTTTGACGTACTACGTGCGGTATTTTGGACTTAGCAAGTGGATTGATCGAAGAGGTATGTGGAACTTTCCTATCTCTTGAGCATGAATAACTTTACCTATATAGTATGATAGACGTACAAGATTTTGATATCCCTTACTTGTTTTAAGGATGGCCAAGTTTTGTGAGTAAGGGGGATTAACTCATTTCTTTAAAAAGTATTAAAGATGTCTTGAGTTTTCAAAGTTAAGGGACTTGATGTGTTCAAGTATATGATTCTTGTTTCTTTTTAAAAGTGTAAGTCCTTTGGGTTTAGGAAAGTGTATTTGACTAAGGTATAACGTTAATATAATGACTTTATGGGAAGTTGATTATATTAGCTTTATGGAAAGTTAATAAAGGAAGATTTACTCTAAGTAAAATGAGTACGGATAAATGATTTGAGGTTGTGAAAGGCAAATTGATTTTTAAGGCATTAATTGCCTAAGGTTTTAAAAGAGTAGAAGCACATAGTATAGTACTTTGGGTTAAATTCCCGGATTTCATAAAGACATGTTAGTGCCTTAAGTAAACTAAAATGAGAAGGTGTATGAACAAGATTAATAAGAAGTTAAGGGGTTTCTTAACTTGCTTGCATTATGTATGATAGTCGGTTTGTGCTAGTGATATATTATTATCTATTACGGGGTCATTCCCCGGGTTGTGGCATTTGCATATTTCGTGGATTTGCTACCCACGATGCGAGGAATACCTCATGCGAGTCCGTAGGGCTCATGCGGGTGAAATAGTCCCATGCGGGTGAGTACAGCCTATGCGAGGAATACCTCATGCGGGTCCACATGACCCATGCGGGTGAAATAGTCCCAGGAGTAGGAGTGCTTAATGATACTGCGGGGCGGATGACCTTGCTTTGACCATGAGCTTCCTATTTTCATGCAGTATAGTAGATGCTTGATATTCTCATTGTTAGTAAGGCACGGTGTTCTGTAAACTGATTTTTATACATGTCTCCAGTTATTTTAGACTTATGAGGTATTTTCAATATTTTCCAGTTTCGCATACTTAGTACATATTGTGTACTGACCCCCTTCCTCGGGGGCTGCGTTCATGCCGCAGGTAGGGGTAAGCAGGTGGTGGATTCTCACTGTTAGGATCACTGGTCTGGTGTCAGAAGCTCCATTCCTCCGGAGGCTTGTTTTTGTAGGTACGATTTTTCCCTGATGCTATAGGTATTATATACATTCAGGGGTATGACGAGCCCGATCCGATTGTTATTCCTGAAGTGCAGTAGTCACGTTTGTGGTTTGGGCTGTAAGAACAAGTTGTACCGTTATACTTTTGATTAAGTATATTTTTATGGAAGACAGCCTTGTCGGCTTGCCAGTGATGTTTACTTTATATAGGCTTATGTGTTATGTATGTTCCGCTGCTATTCTCTGATGTATACCTGACGGGGTGCCCCGGTAGGGCACCAGTCGCGACCCTGGGGTCAGGTCGTGACAGTGCCCTTGGTTTCGTTTGTTATATGGTTGTTATTATCCACACTTGTCGCATGTTAAAATAAGGTAATATGGTTGTTGATAAGTTGGTATGTCATATATGGAAGTGTTGGAACTCGAATTGGAATAAAATGGATTAAGGAAAGAGTTATCGGATTGTAGTTGTTTTAGCCGAAAAACTGCCCAAAACTGTCTTGGTCTTGGAGTGCCACGTGTCACGCCTTAAATGTGGCTTGTTGGTTAATGAATACGGGCCTTAGAAAAGGTGGAAAAGTACGTATAAACAAAGGAAGTGCTGCCCAATTTGGTCGTTAATTAGAATCGTCGCATGTTACCTACTTGAGGATTGTAGTAGTTATAATCGATTGCGGCTTGATACCATGTTATACTAAACAACTTGGATTGAAAAGGAATTGGAAAGAAATTTGTATTGTTGTCCCTCAAATTGCCGAAAATGATATTGTATGTTGGACTAGTTTGATATAAATTGTGGGGCGGAATTTTACACGTCTTGTAGGCTTGATTAAATGTGGCGTGTTTGGTTATTGAATTTGGGCCTTGAAAAAGGTGGAAAAGTATGTAGAAACAAAGGAAGTTATGTCCGATTTTCCGTAGAATTTAGTGACTTTACACTTATAATATTCTACGTTTGAAGTTAGAAGTTAGAAGTTAATAGACGTATTATGGTCATTATTGGTTGACATACTACGTACGACATATTGGACTTGGCAAGTGGATTGAACTGAAGAGGTATGTAGAACTTTCTTATATCTTGAGCATGAATAGTTGTATATATATAGTACGGTAGACGTACGGGATTTTTGACAATCTAGTCCATTTGATATCCTTGGCTTATTTTAAGAATGTCCAAGTTGGTTGAGTGTCACGACCCGACCCCGGGCCCGCGACTGGTGCCCTACCTGGGCACCCGTATAGGTATACATCAGAGAATAGTAGCGGAACATACATACATAAGCTTAATAAGAATTAAATAATAGGTTAGCCGATAAGGCTACCTTCCTGGATACATATAAACATGTAAAACCAAAAGCAGTTACCTCATTTTTTTTAACAACCCAATCCACAAGATATGACTACAGACCTCTAAGAGTTTGGACAAATACTATGACGGGACAAGGCCCCGCCGTACCCCTGAATATACATAACCATGATGACAAGCTCCAGAACATTGGAGCCGTCTCAAAATGCTGAACCAGGATCCTAAGCCCGCGGATCCACAATCGTACCTAAACTGCGGACATGAACGCATCCCCAAAGTCGATTACAACAGTGCAGAATATGGAACGAAAATAAGGTACAGTAACAAATCATAACTGTACAAAAGAATGACAGGGGCAAGTATAAAAAGTAAATACCAGATCCTGCCGTGTCATTACCACTCATGAACTTAATTTCAAATTATTATCTTTTCCCATTTTTCAATAAGAGTTATAGTCAAATGCTTACGTACATACTTAGGAAAAAGCATCAAGTTCATTACCATATAACTTACTTACCTTTCATAACATAAATCAGGCCCTTTTATGGAGGGACGCCTATACTGCCTGGCCCAATCTGCGACGCGATAAATTCACATAAGTCTGCCCATAAAGGTATACTGCCCGGCCCAATCTGGGACGCAATAAAGTCACATAAGTCTGCCCATAAAGGTATACTGCATAAAAATAGGAAGCTTATGATCAACTTAGGGTCACCTGCCCATAGTATCATTTAGCAATCCTACTCCTGGGACTATTTCACCCGCAAGGGTCTTGTGGACCCGCATGAGGTAACTTCCTCGCATAGACTGTATCCGCCCGCATAGGTCGTGTGGACCCGCATGAGGTATTCCTCGCATAGGACTATTTCACCCGCACAAGACTATTTCACCCGCTTAGGCCCTACGCGCCCGCAATGAGCAAATACGACATGCTCGCATCATGGGTAGTAAATCCATGGAGAGGTATAATGTCTTGGGGGTTTACCCCGCAATTATACTCAGAATGTGTATAACGTCTTGGAGGTTTACCCCGCATTTATACTCAGGAGGTGTATAATATCTTGGGGGTTTACCCCGCATTTATACTCATAACACTAGCACCAAAGACTATTATACATAACGTAAGCAATACCGTCTTATCATACATACCATAAGCGCTACTGGCTTATCATACATAACATAAGCACTACCTGCTTATCATACATAACATAAGCAATACCGGCTTATCATACATAACATAAGCAAGTTATGAAATCCCCTAACTTCTTATTAACCTTATTTATAAACACCCCCATTTTAGTTTACTTAAGGCACTAACATGTCATTATAAAATCCGGGAATTAATTCCAAAGTACTACGTACTTCTATTCTTTTAAAATGACTCTTTTTCATATAAAACTTCCAAGATACTAATAACCGTAGTATCAAGTCATATCTACTTTTCAAGACAAGTCACAATACCTTTTAGAAATACATTTATAGGCTTCTTTCCTTAAAACCTTAAGCAATTTGTACCTTTAAAACAATTTGCCCTTATTTATTTCAAGTCATTCCTTTGCTTACATTACTAGAGAAAACCATTTTTTTTAATCTTCCATAAAGTTGTTATAACCAACTTCCCATAAAGCCGCTATAACTCTTTATGTCTTAGACAAATTCATTCCTTTTATAACCAAGAGACTTATACTTTCAAATCAAATTACATAGCTTTCAAAATACTTCAAGTCTTTTAACATTTAGGAAAACAAGTTTCTTAACTTAGAATATCAAGTCTCTTTAAATTAGAGTATCAAGAAGTCAATACTTTCCAAATCAAGTATTCTATACTTTTTAAATCAAGTCATTTCTTTCTTTAAGAATCAAGTCCCATAACTTGAAAAATAAAGTCTCTTAACCTTTTAAGAAAGCGAGGTTCATAGTCTTAAAACTTCATACGTAAACTCTTTAAATTAAGTAACATATGCCTTATGTGTGTGAGTAGGTTATACTTGTTTATAACGATCTTATTAATGCAGCCATGATCTAGAAAATGTAATACAATTTTGTCTTATCTTAGCTTCTATGCAGATGGAGAATTCTACTTGTTTTAATTTAATTGATTGTCGATACATTTTCCTTTATTAACGCTGCAATGGCTTGTTCGATACTTATTCTCATTCGTGCCGTAAACTAGCCAAGTCAACTTGGCTCTAAATACCTCCTAACGACTCTTACCAACATCCCCCATAAGACTTGGTAATAACTTAGGATAACTTAGACATAACCATTACATAGAGTAAATCAACATGCATACCTCTTAACTTCTAAGAATAGAAGGAAACATGAAATAATACCACATGTATATTCCATACATAGAATTATGTCAAAAGAAGGAAGAGGTTCACATACCTCGCGACGATTATCGACAAGTAGCAAAATGATCCAAAGTAATTCAACCTTGCTAGCTATTCCATCCTTTGTGGAATACGCTATACGTAGTACTTCAACCTATAATGGCCATAATACGTCTATTAACCTCTAGCTTCAAACGTAGAATATTCTAAGTAAAAAGTCACCAAATTCTACGGAAAATCGGGCAACACTTCCTTTGTTTCTACATACTTTTCCACCTTTTTCAAGGCCCGATTAATCAATAACCAAACACCACTTTTAAGGCCCAACAATTCAGCTAACCAAAGGGGATTACACGCCTTAACAGGACGTGTACAATTCTGCCCCACAAATTAATACGAATCTAGTTCCATATTTAAAGCCATTCTCGGCTAACATAAACAACAACTCAAAGTCTTTTCCAATTCTTTTCCAATCCAAGTTCTTAGCTCTAACATGTTATATAGTCATAAACAATTTTAACAACTATAATTCCTTCTTTATATAACATGTGACGACTTAAACTAATAATCAAATTGAATTGTAATCTCAAAGGCTAAACATGCTAGTTTCGGATTTAGGGTTCCAATAGCCAATACACTTATCAAACTTCACACTATATACCTCATGCTTGCTAATATCCATAGCTACAACAATAAGTAATCCTTAATTGCTAAAACGACAAGATTTTTACCTTTTCAAGCCCTTATAATATCCAAGATTCAAAGTCGCTCCTTAGCAATTCTTAGATCCTTTCCTTATGTTTCAATCCGCTCCAAGCACTCCTTAGAAGCTCATGAAGAACTCCTCTTCAAGTTCCATCTTCAAAGTTGAAGAACGCCTTAAGGTTTCGCCTTGCGATTAACGTGAAATGTCGTTTTCCCGAAATCTTTCTATTGAGATATCCTTACAATACCCTTAGGGACCTTGGGTTAAAGTCTTGTGAATAATGGATCAAAACTACAAAAATTTTGTGTGGGAATTGGACCAAACCCGAGAGCTCTCAAATGTGGAGAACAAGGTCTCTAATTTTTCTAAGTGTTCAAGAGCTTGTCTTGCACTAGTGTGGTATATAAAACACAATGGAGGGGTTAGATTAAAACACTTGTGGGCTAGGATGAAGAATAATTAATGATAAGCCAAGTGGACAAGTTGACAAGTCAACAATCTCAAGCTTTGAAGACTTGTTCATCTACCATGGTCAATGTTATATCCCGTATTTCCAGAGTATGTACGTGAGGGCGTACGTATAAAAGTTTAAGCCTTAAGTAGGCAAAGTGGCGAAATTTGTGCACAACTAGCGAAAAGAGTCGTTTTCCGACGAAACGTTTTCCGGACTTTGCGAAGGGAAAAATACGGCTATGTCATTTATAATTTTTGCGGATTTTTTCGAGAGATGAAATATTTTGGACCAACGAGAGGGTGACAAGTGTCACCCTCAAGTGGATGGAAAAATGTGGGACGATTTGGGCGTTTTTGCCTTCAAGTTTTGTCAAGGAGTTGGTAGGATATTTTGTGTAGTAGATGAGCAAGTGGGACCCACAAACACATGTCCAAATCTTCACCCTACACTTGCCCACCACTTGGCTTGATCTTGGCCATTGATTGGCCTATAAATACCCCTCTAATGCAAGACTTATTCTTCATCCACAAATCATTTTCCAAGTCTAAAAACGCCTCCCCTCTTAGAAAGGTTCTCGTCCAAACCCTTGGTGAGGCCTTGGCCGAAACCCCCCCTCTAGTAGTGCTAGCCGAAACCCCCCCCCCCCCCCCTTGCCTAGTTGTTTTCGTATAATACCCCCCCGGTAGAAAAGTATTCTCCAAGTATTGTTACTATTCCAAAATACTTTAGCCCAAATACCTTGTAGTACTTTCCAAAGTTACCTCTATACGTAGAGCCCGGAAATACTACTATATTCCCTTAAGTCACAAAAACGAAACCCCAAGGAAAATCTTCATAGTCGGTTGAAGTGTTAAGTAGAAGTTGCGTAGAACTTCTAAGGGTTGTTTGGAGCGGGTTGGAGCGCACGGAGTAGGAGCTAAACCTTGCTCAGGATCGACATTTAATCTTGGATAATTTTGGGCTTATCGAGGTAAATAATCCTACCCTTCTAGTATAATTGGAGATTGCATACTGTAGTAGTATAGAATTGAATATAAGATTCATAGAAGGTTATTGCAGAAGAGAATTGAACTGTAATAGAAGGATATTACAGATAAGAATTGAATTGAAATCACATCAGAAGAATATTAAAGAATAAGAATGAACTGTACTTACATAGGACTGTATTTACAGTAGACTTATGTAGTTTGGCGGGTAGGGAAGTGCTGCCCAATTTTTCGTAGAATAAAGGAATCTGTATCTAGAATTATTTTACAGAATAGTCTAGACGTTGATAGACTTATATGACCGATGTAGGTTGAAGTACTGCGAGTAGCATATTCTACTCGAAGGGTGGAAAAAGCTAGCAGGATTACAGTACTTTGGAGCTATTTGCTAATAGTCGATAATCGTCGCGAGGTATGTGATTCTTCCTATACTCTTGAGCATGATATTTTAAAAGTATATATATATATATAGTACGGTAGACGTACGTGTGTAATCTGAACGTAGTTTTGCGGCAATGTCTTTTGACTTAAGCCTGAATAATAATAATCTTGAAGTATTTCAAAAGAATTAAGAAACCTTTTTGAAAGAAGAGTAATACTTGGTTTTAAAAGCTTAAGAGTTATACTAGCTTTATGGGAAGTTAGGTATAACGACTTAAGAAAGATAAAAGAATGATTTATTGATTTTAGAAGTTAAGAGACTTAATCTTAAAAGATAAGAGACTTGACTTAATTGAATTGATATGAAAGTTGTTAAGAAGTGTGAAACCTCATTCGTGAGTAATAAGTACTTGGTTTTTAAAGAATTATTTTACTGATTTCGGAAATGAGAATAAGTAAGGAACTTAATTTCTAAAAGAGACTTGAGGAAATTGAAGAGTTTTTGGTTTAAAAAGAAAGGCATTGTTTTGTCTTAAATTGGTTTAAAACATAAAGTGTTATAACAGCTTTATGGGAAGTTAGTTATAACGACTTTATGAAAACAAAAGAATGGTTTTATCATTGGTTTTAAAGTGGTAACTTCACTTTAAAAGGAGAAGTGTTTTGGGTCTAAAAAGAAGGCATGGTATTGTCTTAATTTGGTTTAAAAAGGAAAGTATGGAAGTTGTTTTGGTTTACTTAAAAATGTTAGTCACTCTATTTTTATAATACGGGCATCGGGTGACCTTTGTAAAAGAAATGGATCTTTTAAAAAGAATTTAACGTACGTAGTACTTTGGGGTTAAAACCTGGACTTTGGCATAAAATGAAAGTACCTTGAGTTGTGTGTAACTTGCCTATGATTGTGTGTGATAGCCTTGTCGTGCTAGTATTGTATTTCTATACCACCGCGTCTCTCAATGGAGGGCCGGCTGATTTGTTATGATATTACTTGGACGTACCGGCAGTGACGGAGAATTCCACGGGTACGCTCCTGTTGATAGTGTTATTCCATGGACTAGCTCTCCATGAGGTTTTTACTGATTCGGCCTTGGTATCTGGTGGTTGGCTTTCGTACTTGCCCCGTCTCGTGGCTGATTCGGCCTTGGTACCTGGTAGTTAGCCTTCGCACTTGCCCCGTTCAGTTTAGTGGCGAAGTCTCGTGATCTGACGCGGTATCGGTAGTTAGCCCGTACTTGCCGGTCGACTCGTGACACGACGCGGTACCGGTAGTCGGCTTTCGTACTTGCCCCGTATCAGCTTCGTGGCGGAGTCTCGTGATATGGCCTTGGTATCTGGTAGTTAGCCCTCGTACTTGCCCCGGTCAGCTACGTGACACGGCCTTGGTATCTGGTAGTCGGCTTTCGTACTTGCCCCGTATCGACTCGTGGTTTGATTGTATAGTATTGATTGTATAGTATTGATAGTGCGGCTTTGGTATCTGGTAGTTGGCTTTCGTACTTGCCGGTCGATTGATGATCACGCGCTTTGGTATCGGTAGTTAGCGCCGTACTTGCCGTCACGGTTATATGACTCAGGTAGGACTTGGTGTTCATATGTATTCCTTGGTGTTATTATATCATAGACTGCCGGCAGTGAGGAAGGTATTCCACGGGCATGATTGATGTTGAGGGCGTGAGACCCATAGTTATATTTGAGTGATGACTTTGAGGGCGTGAGTCCCTGACTTCCATGACTGCTTATTTATTATGGACTGTAGTTTGGTTATCATACATGTCTCCTGCTTTATATAGACTGCTATGATTTCATTTGCGATATTTCGATTTCACATACTTGGTACTGTTGTATCGACCTCGCCCGGCTGCGTTCATGTCGCAGGTCTATACATCGGTTGTTGATCCTCGCTCTTAGGATCACCGTCCAGCGTGTTGGGAAGCTCCGTTTCTCCGGAGGCTTATCTTTTGGTATAGTCCCCTGTCACTGTAGGTACTTGTACATTCAGGGGTATGGCGGGGCCCTGTCCCGTCATGTTGTATTAAAAGTCTTAGAGGTCTGTAGTACTGTTGTGGGCAGGGTTTGTAAAAAGGATTAAACTGTTCGGTTTGAAAGATTTGTATATATATTATTTGAAGGTGACCGTTTTGGTTATCCTGTTCTTATCATATGTCTTGTTTCATGTTTAAGTTTTTATTTCCGCTGATTTTCTCTGATGTTGTATCACTAGGGTGCCCGGGGTAAGGCACCAGTCACGGGCCCGGGATCGGGTCGTGACAAAAGTGGTATCAGAGCAGTTAATCCTCGGAAAGTGTCTACAGACCGTGTCTAGTAGAGTCTTGATTATCGGTGTGTTGTGCACCACATCTATAATCAAGAGGCTGCAGGACATTTAGGATTGGTTTCCATTCTTCTCATTCTGAGATCGTGCCTTAGAGCTGTGTTATAAGTTGGACCCCTCTGACGCATTTCGTTTTTACCAGTTATGCCTCCGCGCAAGGCAACCCGGGTCCAGATGGGCAAGGCAGCCGAGAAGCTGGTAGGATCTGAGAGAATGCGGCGCGAGCCCATTCATTACCCGAGATAGTGCTTGACGGCGAGTTTTGCGACGCCGCGGCCTCGATAGAAGTTTAGAGCGCAGCGATGGGCGATGAGACCACAAGACGAGCCTCGGTCCACACCGGAAGCAGAGAGATGGGTTACAAAGAGATGGCCCGATTCATCGCCGTGATAGTGGCAAGGCACGAGGATAAGCTGGATGCAGCGATTCCGGTACCGGTAGTACCCGTAGTTCACCCGAGAGCAGATAATTTGAGACTGCGGGACTTTCTGAGTTGCAGCCCGCCAGTGTTTTATGGATCGAGGCCTGAGGATGATCCGCAGGAGTTCATCAGACAGTTACAGCGGATCATGAGAGTGATCAAGGCTTCGGAGACCGAGTCAGTGGTCTTAGGTTCACATCGGCTGCGTGACACTGCGGTCGACTGGTTTGATTCGTGGGAGATGTCCCGGGGGGAGCATGCGCCTCCAGCTATTTGGGACGAGTTCTCGGAGGCATTTCTTGCACATTTCTTGCCTCCACAGACAAGGAGGGCTCGGGTCGACAGATTTTTGGTGTTGAGGCAGAGCGGGCGTACGGTTCGGGAGTACAATGTGGAGTTCGACTCATTGGCTCGATATGTCCCCGCGTTAGTAGCCAGTATGGAGGACAGAGTGCACCGCTACGTCACCGGGCTAGATGACTACTTGGCGGAGACTTGTTCTGGTGTAGCTCTTCAGCCGGGCATGGACATTGCCGCGTGCGAGCTTATGCACTGGGTGTGAGCGGAGAGGTCGGCGGAATGACCAAGATCAACGAAGAGGCTGGGCAGCAGGTCTTTTGGCGACTTTCAAGGCGGACCGCCTGGCAGTGAACTAGTTATGCGCCTCCGCCCGATCAGAGCGGTCCTCCGATCTTGGGGCGTTGGGATATTCAGGAAGCATCAGGGCTCTGTGTTTCAGATTTTTAGGGGAGTAGGAATGCTCGCCGGATAAGGTCACCCTTGTCTCAGTGTGGCCGTTGTGGAAAACTTCATAAGGGAGAGTGTCGTACTAATTTGGGAGATTGTTATTCTTGCGGCCAACAGGGCCATTTGGCGAGATCGTCCGACCAGGTAGCACGGTAGGATAGCCTGCACTACGAGATCAGTTGCGGGTTCTTCACCTTCCATAGCTAGGCAGGATGCTCATACATCGGCAGGCCACGGCAGAGGTCGCGGTGGAAGTTCCCAGTTTTAGCGGTCCTTTGAACCGCCTATCTTTTCAGGTATATCCTTAACCCTCTAGAGTTTTGCATGCGTGATACAATGATTATATGTTGAGTACTATGTACATATAGCGTCGTGTAGAAGGTGTTTTAGAGACATGGTTAGTTGAAAGGATAAGTATGGGGGGCAGGGAAGGTATGAACCTTAGAACATTATACGTAGAGACCTTAGATGCGAGGCCATCTTGAGTAAAAGATTTAAGTTTACCTTTATCGGAGTGCATGGTATGCGTGGGATATATTTGTATGATAAGACCCTGAGTGGTATGTAATGAAAGAGGGTAGTTGAGCTAAGAAGACCACTAGGTTTTCGTGACTCGATTAGTGAGATTGTTCCGGATCGGGAGAACAAGTGTTTAGCGCGATAGCGGGTCGGGTTGAGGACGTATTGCGGATCAACCCGTAGCCCGGATTAGGGTGGGGTCAGTTCTGGGTGGTCCCGCCAGGTGGTAGGGTCACGAGGGTGCTAGGCCCAAGTTTAGGTAACCATCGTATGAGTTCATGGATATGTTCGACCAGAATCGGATCGTGAAGGCCGGGAATGGCCTTAAGGGAGATTGAAGCTAGTAAGATGACCAAGTTTGGAGGTGGTGACTCCAAAGTTTTGGAAACTGAAGCGATGACTGAAGTATGGTACGTATTCTAGAAAGAGTTCAAGTGTTCAAGAAGAGTACGACGAGTAAGGAAAGAAGTGAACATGTGCTGAGAGAATAGAAACGATCATTACTTTGTGAAGTAAAGGTGCGAAGGGAATATCTTTTAGACCGTGGGTGGAAGCTTTTGTAATGCTAGAGGTGATTTCTCGTGGACTTGGGTTAAGAAATTGCGCGTGTGTTATTTTGTGACCAGGTGTGGCTTTGGCAACTTGTTAAGAGGAACTTTATCATTATCCGTCTTGAGAAGGAACATTCGGGACGAATGTTTCTAAGGAGGGGAGAATGTTATACCCCGTATTTCCAGAGTATGTACGTGAGGGCGTACGTATAAAAGTTTAAGCCTTAAGTAGGCAAAGTGGCGAAATTTGTGCACAACTAGCGAAAAGAGTCGTTTTCCGACGAAACGTTTTCCGGACTTTGCGAAGGGAAAAATACGGCTATGTCATTTATAATTTTTGCGGATTTTTCCGAGAGATGAAATATTTTGGACCAACGAGAGGGTGACAAGTGTCACCCTCAAGTGGACGGAACAATGTGGGACGATTTGGGCGTTTTTGCCTTCAAGTTTTGTCAAGGAGTTGGTAGGATATTTTGTGTAGTAGATGAGCAAGTGGGACCCACAAACACATGTCCAAATCTTCACCCTACACTTGCCCACCACTTGGCTTGATCTTGGCCATTGATTGGCCTATAAATACCCCTCTAATGCAAGACTTATTCTTCATCCACAAATCATTTTCCAAGTCTAAAAACGCCTCCCCTCTTAGAAAGGTTCTCGTCCAAACCCTTGGTGAGGCCTTGGCCGAAACCCTCCCCCTCTAGTAGTGCTAGCCGAAACCCCCCCCCCCCCTTGCCTAGTTGTTTTCGTATAATACCCCCCCCTTTGTAGAAAAATACTCTCCAAGTATTGTTACTTTTCCCAAATACTTTAGCCCAAATACCTTGTAGTACTTTCCAAAGTTACCTCTATACGTAGAGCCCGGAAATACTACTATATTCCCTTAAGTCACAAAAACGAAACCCCAAGGAAAATCTTCATAGTCGGTTGAAGTGTTAAGTAGAAGTTGCGTAGAACTTAAGGGTTGTTGGAGCGGGTTGGAGCGCACGGAGTAGGAGCTAAACCTTGCTCAGGATCGACATTTAATCTTGGATAATTTTGGGCTTATCGAGGTAAATAATCCTACCCTTCTAGTGTAATTGGAGATTGCATACTGTAGTAGTATAGAATTGAATATAAGATTCATAGAAGGTTATTACAGAAGAGAATTGAACTGTAATAGAAGGATATTACAGATAAGAATTGAATTGAAATCACATCAGAAGAATATTAAAGAATAAGAATGAACTGTACTTACATAGGACTGTATTTACAGTAGACTTATGTAGTTTGGCGGGTAGGGAAGTGCTGCCCAATTTTCCGTAGAATAAAGGAATCTGTATCTAGAATTATTTTACAGAATAGTCTAGACGTTGATAGACTTATATGACCGATGTAGGTTGAAGTACTGCGAGTAGCATATTCTACTCGAAGGGTGGAAAAAGCTAGCAGGATTACAGTACTTTGGAGCTATTTGCTAATAGTCGATAATCGTCGCGAGGTATGTGATTCTTCCTATACTCTTGAGCATGATATTTTAAAAGTATATATATATATATAGTACGGTAGACGTACGTGTGTAATCTGAACGTAGTTTTGCGGCAATGTCTTTTGACTTAAGCCTGAATAATAAGAATCTTGAAGTATTTCAAAAGAATTAAGAAACCTTTTTGAAAGAAGAGTAATACTTGGTTTTAAAAGCTTAAGAGTTATACTAGCTTTATGGGAAGTTAGGTATAACGACTTAAGAAAGATAAAAGAATGGTTTATTGATTTTAGAAGTTAAGAGACTTAATCTTAAAAGATAAGAGACTTGACTTAATTGAATTGATATGAAAGTTGTTAAGAAGTGTGAAACCTCATTCGTGAGTAATAAGTACTTGGTTTTTAAAGAATAATGTTTTACTGATTTCGGAAATGAGAATAAGTAAGGAACTTAATTTCTAAAAGAGACTTGAGGAAATTGAAGAGTTTATGGTTTAAAAAGAAAGGCATTGTTTTGTCTTAAATTGGTTTAAAACATAAAGTGTTATAACAGCTTTATGGGAAGTTAGTTATAACGACTTTATGAAAACAAAAGAATGGTTTTATCATTGGTTTTAAAGTGGTAACTTGACTTTAAAAGGAGAAGTGTTTTGGGTCTAAAAAGAAGGCATGGTATTGTCTTAATTTGGTTTAAAAAGGAAAGTATGGAAGTTGTTTTGGTTTACTTAAAAATGTTAGTCACTCTATTTTTATAATACGGGCATCGGGTGACCTTTGTAAAAGAAATGGATCTTTTAAAAAGAATTTAACGTACGTAGTACTTTGGGGTTAAAACCTGGACTTTGGCATAAAATGAAAGTACCTTGAGTTGTGTGTAACTTGCCTATGATTGCGTGTGATAGCCTTGTCGTGCTAGTATTGTATTTCTATACCACCGCGTCTCTCAATGGAGGGCCGGCTGATTTGTTATGATATTACTTGGACGTCTGCGCGGTGACGGAGAATTCCACTGCACGCTCGCGTTGATAGTGTTATTCCATGGACTAGCTCTCCATGAGGTTTTCTTGATTCGACCTTGGTATCCGTGGTTGGCTTTCGACTTGCCCCGCCTCGTGGTGATTCGACCTTGGTACTGGTAGTTAGCCTTCGTGACTTGCCGTTCGGTTTAGTGGCGAAGTCTCGTGATCTGACCGGTATCGGTAGTTAGTCTTCGTACTTGCCGGTCGACTCGTGACGCGACGCCTTGGTACACGTAGTCGGCTTCGTACTTGCCGTGTCGCCGTGGCGAGTCTCGTGATACGACCTTGGTATCCGGTAGTTAGCCCTCGTACTTGCCGCGGTCACGTGACACGCTTGGTATCCGTAGTCGGCTTCGTACTTGCCGTATCGCTCGTGGTTTGATTGTATAGTATTGATAGTGCGGCTTTGGTATCCGGTAGTTGGCTTCGTACTTGCCGGTCGATTGATGATGCGGCTTTGGTATCTGGTAGTTAGCCTTCGTACTTGCCCCGTACGGTTATATGACTCAGGTAGGACTTGGTGTTCATATGTACTCCTTGGTTTTATTATATCATAGACTGCCGGCAGTGAGGAAGGTATTCCACGGGCATGATTGATGTTGAGGGCGTGAGACCCATAGTTATATTTGAGTGATGACTTTGAGGGCGTGAGTCCCTGACTTCCATGATCGCTATTTATTATGGGTAGTTTGGTTATCATACATGTCTCCGCTTTATATAGATCGCTATGATTTCATTTGCGATATTTTTGATTCACATACTTGGTACTGTTATCGACCTCTTCCGGGGCTGCGTTCATGCCGCAGGTAGAGATACATCGGTTGTTGATCCTCGCTCTTAGGATCACCGTCCAGCGTGTTGGGAAGCTCCGTTTCTCCGGAGGCTTATCTTTTGGTATAGTCCCCTGTCACTGTAGGTACTTGTACATTCAGGGGTATGGCGGGGCCCTGTCCCGTCATGTTGTATAAAAACTCTTAGAGTGCATGTAAATCTTGTTGTGGGCGGGGGTTTGTAAAAAGGATTAAACTGTTCGGTTTGAAAGATTTGTATATATATTATTTGAAGGTGACCGTTTTGGTTATCCTGTTCTTATCATATGTCTTGTTTCATGTTTAAGTTTTTATTTCCGCTGATTTTCTCTGATGTTGTATCACTAGGGTGCCCGGGGTAAGGCACCAGTCACGGGCCCGGGATCGGGTCGTGACAGTCAATGACCATACTAACCTTGTATAATTTCGTCCAAGACCATGTGGAGGGGGGTGCCACGTGTCGCCCTCCCATTTGTCCATAAAATTTCGTAACCCTCATGGGCCCCACAAAACGTAAAATTTCTCGGGTGGACCCCACGTGACCAAATCCGTAAAAATAAATTTCCAAAATGATAATAAGTTCCATACTCTTCAATTAATGCATTTTGAGAATCTAATTCTCACCAATGAACATTTTTCCTTTCCGACGTTCGGAAGATTTTCCATCGGTAAAACAATTCTTCCTTTCGTACCCTTTTCAAGTCTTGCGTTCCTTACGTACATTCTCTTAAACATGTCCTTGAATTACGGGGTGTAACATTCTTCCCCCTTAGAAACATTCGTCCCCGAATGTTCTTTCGGAGTCCAATCTAATTAGATAGCGACATAGTCTCATTTTACTACACCCTTCATACAACATATGCCACCCATTGCCACATAACAATACTTATACTAAGATGTCAACCTTGGCACTCACGGAGCCAACTAGTCCATACTTATAATGACCTCAAAGTATGTCGTAATCATATCTACTAGGTCTACTAGGGTCTGACGACTGTATCATCACCGGGAAACTCTCATATAACCCGTTCAGCTACCACCCCAAACACTCACGGGTGTAGTTACCTTGAAAGATTCTTATGGATTCAGGCTCTATTCCTTTACACTTGGTTGCTATCTTTCTTACTGGTCGTACTCTTTCCGTACTTCCAAACTTATACTAGCATACGTACATAACTTCCATACTAAATCTGGCCTCCAATCTTTGGAGTTTACTAAATCGAACAATATAAGGCCATATCCGGCTCTCTCGACCTGGTTCCGGTGGAACGCGTCCACGAACTCGTACAACGACTAACTAAGCTTGAGCCTTACACTCTCGTGACCCCATCATATAGCGGGACTATCTCCAACTGACCCCATTCCATTCCGGGCTACGGGTTGACCCGCAACAGTCCATAACCCGATCCATTGTCGCACTTAACTCTTACCCTTTGTCTGAATAAAATCTTATTGCACGAGAAGGCCTTATATACCTAAGGTCTCGGCGGTTAACAATATTCTTAGGCTCGCAATTTCCATCCTCCAAGCCTACCTTATCAGTCCCCCCGTAAACGGGTACAATTACTTCTCATAATACCATAATCATGTCGTCTCGATCACAACAATCATTTCTTACTCCATACGGATCTCATCCGTACAATTCTCTTAAGCCTACCACGTAGCTTAATCTATTAACATGACATTCCATTAAGTTCCTTAACATGACTTCTTAAGGGTTCATCACCCTATCAGACAGCTCATCATATCCTAATTAACTCAAAATAAAACATAAGACCTTGGCGAGAATTCATTAACTGTTCCTTACCTACCCGGTATCTAGTTAGTCCTTACCAACTCTTGGTAATCTAGAACCATTCTAGGCAACCCATAAATGAGCTTCATACATAACTCCGTATAGCTGTATGTCATAATACCAACTATACTACAATTATTACCAACCTGGATACGCAATCCAAATAGTCCTTCCTGGGTCACTGCTGCCATTCTCATAGCTGCAATCAACATAACTCGTTAGGGAGAGACGACCCTAACAATACAGCTCTATCGCACTATCTCAGAGTGAGAAGAATGGAAACCAATCCTAAATGTCCTGCAGCCTCCTGATTATAGATGTGGTGCACAACACACCGATAATCAAGACTCTACTAGACACGGTCTGTAGACACTTTCCGAGGACTAAATGCTCTGATACCACTTTTGTCACGATCCGACCCCGGGCCCGCGACTTGTGCCCTACCTGGGCACCCGTATAGGTATACATCAGAGAATAGTAACGGAACATACATACATAAACTTAACAAGAATTAAACAATAGGTTAGACGATAAGGCTACCTTACTGGATACATATAAACATGTAAAACCAAAAGCAGTTACCTACTTTTTTTTTTACAACCCAATCCACAAGATATGACTACAGACCTCTAAGAGTTTGGACAAATACTATGACGGGACAAGGCCCCGCCGCACTCGAATAATATACATAACCATGATGACAAGCTCCGAACATCGAGCCGCCTCAAAATCTTGAACCAGATCCTAAGCCCGCGGATCCACAATCGTACCTAAACTCGCGACATAAACGCACTTCGGCGGGTCTCATATACCGTATTTCCAGAGTATGTACGTGAGGGCGTGCGTACAAAAGTTTAAGCCTTAAGTTAGGCAAGGGACGAAAAATTTATGCACAACCCCCGAAAAGAATTGTTTTCCGACGAAACGTTTTCCGGACCTTGCGAAGGGAAAATTACGGTTGCGACATTTATTATTTTTGCGGATTTTTCCGAGAGATGAAATATTTTGGGCCAACGAGAGGGCGACATGTGCCACCCTCAAGTTGGCGGAAATGATGGACGAATTCCATGGCACGTTTTTGTCATTTTTGTTGCCTAAAACATTTGGTCAATGTTGTGTAGATATTTTGTTGGTAGATGGATAAGGTGGGATCCACACACACTTGTCCAAATCTCCACCCTCCACTTGCCCTCCACTTGCCTTAATCTTGGCCATTGAAAGTCCTATAAGTACCCCCCTTGAGTTGGAGACTTCTTCATCCACTCCACATTTTCTAAGTCTTGAAAATCCCTCTCCCCCTTAGTGTAGCTCTCGTCCAAGAGCTCCCTCCTCGAGAAGGCCCTACGAAAGTACCCCTCTTGAGTTTTGTGCTCGTGAAACACCCCCCCCCCCTTGGTAGAAAAGTATTCTCCAAGTATTGTTACTATTCCAAAAATACCTTGGCCCAAATACCTTGTAGTATTCCAAGGTTACCCCTATACTAAAAGCCCAGAAATACTATTATACTTCCCTTCAGTCACAAAAACGAAACCCTAAGGAAAAATCTTCATAATTGGTTGAAGTATTAAGAAGAAGTTGCATAGAACTTCTAAGGGTTGTTTGGAGCGGGTTGGAGCGCCCAGAGTAGGAGCTAAACGTTGCTCAGGATCGACATTAAATCTTGGATAATTTTGGGCTTATCGAGGTAAATACTCTTGTCCTTCTATTGTAAGTGGAAATTACATACTGTAGTTGTATAGAAATGAGTATAAGATATATAGAAGGATGGTATAAGAGAAGAGAATTGAATTGAAATCACATCAGAAGAATATTATAAAAGAAGATTGAATCAGACTTACATAGATGTATTTACTGAGACTTGTGTAGTTTAACGGGTAGGGAAGTGCTGCCCGATTTTCCATAGAATAGGGAACCCTCTGCTTAGAATATTCTACAGAGTAGTCTAGACATTGATAGACGTATATGGCCTTTATAGGTTGAATGTTCTGCGAGTAGCATGTTCTACTTGAAAGGTGGACAAGGCTAGCCGGGTTATAGCGGTAGAGCGTTTTGCTAATTGTCGATAATCGTCGCGAGGTATGTGATTCTTCCTATCCTCTTGAGCATGATATTTTAAAAGAATATATATAGTATGGTAGACGTACGTGTGTTAACTGAACGTGGTTTTACTGCAATGTCTTCTAACTTGAGTCTAAATAATAAGAATCTTGAAGTATTTCAAAAGAATTAAGAATCGTTTTTTAAAGAAGAGTAATACTTGGTTTTAAAAGCTTGAGAGTTATACTAGCTTTATAGAAAGTTAGGTATAACGACTTAAGAGAGATAAAAGGAATAGTTTACTTAATTGTTTATGAACGCCTTATATTGATTTCGGAAATGAGAATAAGTATCGAACAAACCACTGCAGCGCTAATAAAGAGAAATGTATTGACTAATTAAGTATTATTAAAACCAGTAGAAACCTCCATCTGCATAGAAGCTAAGATGAGACAAAATGATATTACATTTCCTAGATCATGGCTGCTTTAATAAGATTGTTATAAACAAGAATAACCTACTCACACATAAGGCATATGTTTCTCAAATTGTTTTAAAAGAGAATTATATTATTAAGTGATTAAGACTATGAACTACGAAACCTTTCGAAAATAAGAGACTTGAGTCTTTGAACTTAGGCAAACTTGAACTCTTGGAAAAGAAGGTTGTTACTTGTCTTTTAAAAGGGAAATTGTTTTGGTTTACTTAAAAAGATAGTCACTCCATTTTTGATACTACGGGTATTGTGTGACTTTTGTGAAAGAAACGGATCTTTTTAAAGAATTAATGTACGTAGTACCTTGGGGTTAAAACCCGAACTTGTTGACATAAAATAGAAAGTACCTTGTGTGAATAACTTGACTATGTTTGGTTTGTGATAGCCTTGTAATACTTTCTTGATTGGTTTGATAAGTAAACATGTTATGATGCTACGTGTGTTCGTATCTTGTAACGTTTGTATAAGAGGTTATTCTTATTGTGCTTATGTTGTTTAACGATAAGCCGTTGTGCTAGTATTATATCACTCACCTCTTGACATGATATACCGGGGGTTAAGTCGCCCACGCGAGGTACACCTCAGCACTGCGGTGACTATGATTCGAGAATACCTACGCGGTCCGTGGGCCTACGCGAGCTACGAGAGTTCCAGGTTAGTGTGCGCCCATGTGGCCATGCGGACTACGAGTCGGGGCGATGCCGAGGAGTAGCTACCTCGATGCGGGGAATACCTCACGCGGGCATATGTGTGTGGCTATGCGCGAGTGCGGAAGTTCCAGATTAGACGCGCACATTGATATCGCGCGAGTGGCCGCCGATCATGTGGCGGTCTAGAAAGACCTCGTGATACAGTTTATGGCATTGTTGGTACTGTGGGTTTTAGTAGTCGGCTATGCCTTCGTACTTACCCCGTACGGTTTTATTATGACACAGGTGGGACCTGGTGTTCATGTGTATTCCTTGGTGCTTTTATGTATCATGGACTGCCGACAGTGAGGAAGGAATTCCACGGGCATGATTGATGTTGTGGGCATGAGACCCATGGTTATATTTGAGTGATGACTTTAAAGGCGTGAGTCCCTGACTTGACATGACTGCTTACATATTGTGTATCGTAAATTGGTTATCATATATGTCTTCTGTTTTATATAGACTATTATGATTTCATTTACTGATTTTCGATTCACATACTTGGTACTGTTATCGACCTCCTTCGGGGGCTGCGTTCATGCCGCAGATAGAGGTACACCAGTCGTCGATCCTCGCTCATAGGATCACAGTTCAGCGTTTTGGGAAGCTCCGTTTCTCCGGAGGCTTATCTTTGGTATAGTCCCCTGTTGTTGTAGGTACTTACATTCAGGGGTATGGCGGGGCCCTATCCCGTCGTTGTTGTTATAACATTCTTAGAGGTGCAGAGTAATCTTGTTGGGCGAGTTTGTAAAAGGTATGTAAATCGTTCGATTCAAGTTATATATATATATGCCGAAAGGCAACTTTTCTCGATAAACTGCTTTCACTTCATATTATTTCATGTCTTGTTTTATATTCCGACACTGATGTATGTCTACTTGGGTGCCCGGTAAGGCACCACCACGCCCGGTTCGGTCGTGACAAAAGTGGTATCGTGAGCGATTAATCCTCGGAAAGTGTCTACAGACCGTATCTAGTAGAGTCTTGATTATCGGTGTGTTGTGCACCACACCAATAATCAGGAGGCTATAGGATATTTAGGATTGGTTTCCATTCTTCTCACTCTGAGATCGTGCCTTAGAGCTGTGTTACAAAGTCGGACCTCTCTAACGTATTCCTTTCCTTTACCAGTTATGCCTCCGCGCAAGACAACCCGGGCCCAGAAGGGCAAGGCAGCCGAGGGAGCTGCGAGTAGAGCACAGAGGGTTACGATGGCACAGGCCCAATCATCACCTGAGGTGGTGCTTCATTCGGGGAGTTCGCACGCCACCACCCACAGAGTTTAGCCTGCGGCGAGCTCCATCTGCGCCATGATATTTGAACCTTCGCCCACGACCAAGAGCGTAAAGTATGGATTGCGAAGAGACGACTCATTAGCTAGGGATGTAGCAACCAGAGAGTATATTATGTACCGATTTATCACGGGTCTTGATGACTATCTAAGAGAGGTTGTGCAAGAATAGCTCTTGATCGAGATGAGCATGGCTCAGACGGGCTTATGCGCAGCAGGCCGAGAAACGTAGGGATCGACGGGTTAACCAAGATCAGCAGAAGAGGGCCAGATCGGCAGGGTCCTTTGGTAACTTTCGAGGCGAACCGCCTCAGCAGCAGACTGGATATGCATCTCCGCCAGTGCAGAGTGGTCCTCCGCAGTGGTTCGTGATATTCGGGTATGCCGGAGTTGGTCGAGCTCCGTGGCTTCGTTCACGCCATACGAGGCTCAGCCGCCTGCCCGCTTTTTCCTCAATGTTCACAGTGTGGCAGGCGTCATCCCGGGGAATGTCGTCTTTTTGTTGGTGCTTGTTTTACCTGCGGCCGTCAGGGCCATGTGTCGAAAGGATGTCCTAGTAGGAGGGATGTAAGTAGGAGGACTCAGCCTACCAGATCAGTGTTGGATTCAGTAGTTCGGAGAGGAAGGGGTGTTAGCTGCAGAGGCCACCCCACCCTGTGGCCGCCAGGGTAAGTGTCATTGTGGGAGTGTCGCACTTCTTCGACACTTGTTATGCCATGACGCAGGGCCATTTTGCGAGAAATTGTCCGACCAGAGGTGGCGCGGATGTAGAGACTCAGCCTTCAGGATCAGTGGCTAGTTCATCACCTTCCCTAGCTATGCGCCCAACAGGGCAGGATTGATTAGAACGACAGAGGGGAGTGAAGCAGTAGATACAGGTATATCCTTAACCCTCTAGAGATTAGTATGTATGATAAGATGAGTATATCTTAAGTGTTATGTTCAGATAACATTGTGTTAATTGGGATTAGAAATCATGGTTAGTTAAAAGGGTAAGATTGGGGATAGGGAAAGTGTGAGCCTTAGATTTTTATACGTGGAGACCTTAGAGGCGAGGCCATCTCGAGTAAAAGATGTTTTTTATGTTTGACCCTTATCGGAGTGCATAGTACACGTGAGATATGTTTGTGTGATAAGTCCCTGAGTGGTATGAAATGAAAGAGGGTAGTTGAGCTAAGAAGACCACTAGGTTTTCATGACTCGATGGTGAGATTGTTCCGGATCGGGAAACAAGAGCTTGGCGCGATAAATGGGTCGGCCGAGGCGGATGCGGGTCAACCCGCAGCCCGGTTTGAAGTAAGGAAAAATTGTGGTGGTCCCACTTTGTGATAGGGTCACGAGGATGTTAGGCCCAAGTTTAGTTAACCATCGTACGAGTTCGTGGATGCGTTCGACCAGTAGTCGGGCCGATGAGGTCAGCCCATCTTGTCTTTCAATCGGGACTATTTACTCGGCAGAGGGTTATGCGAGATGTTATATATCGGGAAGGTTGTAAGGCTGCACGAGGTGCCTACTTTCACCTTATGACAGGCAGTGGAGCCCAGATTACGGCTATTTCTTTTTCTGGAAGTTTTACCAGGCAGGGTTAGGAACTCAGGTGATTCTCAGTATCGCATTCACCCTCGGGCCAGTGTTTGGATTGCAGGGGTAGCTGTGAGGATTGTTGCCTCCTGTTGAGGGAGTGTTTTATAGCTACCATTTCAGTATTCGGATATCGCCTTATGACGCCTTGTAGGTGTCACGACCCGTTCCGGGGCCCGTGACTGGTGCCTTACCCGGGCACCCAAGTAGTCATACATCAGAGTAATCAGCGGAACATAAGACAAGACAAGAAACATTATGAAAAGAGAAACAGTTTATCTGATGAAAAGCTTGTCTTTCGGCATATATATATAACCCAAGTTTTTGCAGTTACATCCCAACTGTACAATAGGACTACAGACCACTAAGGAAGTAAACAACTATGGCGGGACAGGGCCCCGCCATACCCTGAATGTACAAAACTATCTACAATACAGGGAGATCATACCCAAAAAGTAGAGCCTCCGGAGAAGATGGAGCTCCCGACACCAAAGCAAAGATCCTAAGGATGTGGATCTAGCACCTGCTTGCCCTTACCGCAGATGAACGCAGCCCCGGCGAGGTCAAGATAACAGTACCAAGTATGTGAAATCAGAAAGTACTTAAATGAAATCAAGTATTTAAAACCATTTGCAAATCGGTTCAATTGCACATAGTGCCATATCACAAACAAGAACAATAATAGGTAAATCAGAATGTGTCTTTTCTAGGCCGCGAATGATCAAGCAAGGCCAAACGCCCATAGTATCATTATGCGTGCCTAATCGACTCCCGCACCGCATAGTCACACACATACCCGCATTTAGGTATTCCTCGTGACGGTAGCTAACCCTGCACTCTCCTCGACTCCCACACCGCATAGTCTCGATAGACCGCATAGTCACACGCATCCGCATGGCATCCCCGTGATCGCTAAAACACCCTAATGATCAACTCGAACTCCCGCACTCCGATAGTCACATAGATCGTGATAGCCGTATAGACCCGCATCAAGGGTGGCAAGCCCTCGGTATAACAAGTCAAGGGGGTAGGTGATATAATAACAGTACAACGGACTTACCGTTTAGCAACGTAAGCACAGCAAGAATGACCCCCTTTCACAACATTACAAGACACTAACACATGTAGCATCATAATATGTCTACTTTTCAAACAATCTTACTACACTTAACAGAAATCAATACAAGACTTTTATAAACAAACAAGTAAACAGTTCCTTTTTATCTTTCTTAAGTTGTTATACCTAACTTCCCATAAAGCTAGTATAACTCTTAAGCTTTTTGTTTAAAAACCAAATATTACTCTTCTGTTAAAAATGATTCAATATTCTTTTTGAAATACTTCAAGATTCTTATTATTCAGGCTTAAGTCAAAAGACATTGCCGTAAAATACGTCCAGTTAATACACGTACGTCTACCGTACTATATATACTTTAAAATATATCATGCTTAAGAGTATAGGAAGAATCGCATACCTTCTCGGCGAAAACCACCTGCCAAGTCGAATATGTCGCGCGCAGAGAATCAGCCTATAATAGTCAAATATGTCTATCAACGTCTAGACTATTCTCAGAAATTCTAAGCAGAGGGTTCTCTATTCTACGGAAAATTGGGCAGACTACCCTACCCTAGTTTATACAAGTTCATCAGAATACAAATTCTATGTAAATACAAACAATTATTCTTCTTTTATACCCTTCTATTTTGATAACAGTTCAATTCTATTCAGAATATCCTTCTAAGTATTTTATACTTATTCCTATACTTCTACAAAGATGTATTCTCTAATTACAAAAGAAGGATAAGTTTATTTACCACGATAAGCCCAATATTATCCAAGTATAAACGTCGATCCCGAGCGAGGTTTAGCTCCTAATCAGACGCCCGATAGCTCCAGGAACCCTAGAAGTTCTTCACAACTTCTACTAAGTACTAAGGGATTTGGGCTGTGGTATTTAGGAATAGTAACTATACTTGGAAGACAACATTTCTACCAGGGAGGGGGTAGGTTTCGCCAGACTACTAGGCTAGAGGGGGGGGGTGTTTCAGCCAAGGCCTTCACAAGGGGAGGGGGGGAGTGTTGGACGAAAATGCTCACAAGGGAGAGGGAGGGATTTTAGACTTGGAAAGTTAATTTGTGGATGAATAACTCTTCATCAAGGGGGGTATTTATAGGGCTTTTAAGGGCTAGGATGATGCCAAGTGCAAGGCAAGTGTAGGGTGAGGATTCACCCAAGTGCCCTTATCCACAAAATATCACAAATATCCTACCAACTCCAAGCCCTTCCAATCGGCCCTATACCGCCCACACATCTATCAATTAGAGGGTGACAAGTGTCGCCCTCTCGTTGGTCCAAAGTGTTTCGTCTCTCGGAAAAATCCGCAAAAATTAGAAATGACATAGCCGGAATTTTCCCTTCGCAAGTCTAGTAAAACGTTTCGTCGGAAAACGATTCTTTTAGTGAGTTGTGCCCAAGTATTTTCGTCCAAAGCCTAACCTTTAAGGCTAAACTTTTGTACGTACGCCCTTACGTACATACTCTGGAAATATGGGGTATAACAGTAGGGGCGGAAGTGTAACTTCCCACGTCATCTCCTCCCTGAGCTCGTTCTGCCACAAGACTTTGACGGAAGCCACGTCCTTGGTCCGCAGATGCCTAACCTGACGATCGATTATCGCTATGGGAGTCTCCTCATACGATAACCCCTCACACTGGACATCGCCAATCGGTGTACCCTAGATGGATCCTCGATACATCTCCTCAAAGATAGAAACGTGAAAAACCGGATGCACCGCTCCAGATCGGACGGCAGATCCAACTCGAGGCAACCTTGCCTACCCCGCGACAACTGATACGACCCAATGTACCTGGCCGAGTTTCCTTTCTTCCGAATCTCATCACACCCTTCAAGGGTGACACCTTCAGAAAACCCAATCATCAACCTCGAACTGGATGCCGACGACGATGATCCGTGATATGACTTCGCCGACTCAGCCGCCAAAGCCGCCTCGATAAGCTTCACCTTATCCATCGCCTCAGTATCAAATCTGGTCCCACTAATCGTACTCGCTAACATCAAACCAGCCTATCGGCGATCGCACTTCCTCCCATACAAGGCCTCATAAGCGCCATCTCAATACCGGAGTGGTAGCTATTATTGTACGCAAACTCAACTAGAGGCAAATGATCCTCCTACCTACCTCGGTCAATAACACAGCTCGCAAAGATATCCTCAAGAGTCCGATAGTGCGCTCGCTCGTCTGTCTGCTCGTGGATGGAATGCGACTGTGCTCACTCGCGTCCCTAAACCCTTCTCGAAAGACCTCCGTAAGTTAGCCAGAACCGGGCTCCTGCATGCGATATGATCGAAATAGGGACTCCATGCACCGACGATCTCTGATGTAAAGTCCGCATAATTCTCACCGAGAAAGTCGCCCGACGGAAGAAAGTGGGCTGATTTCACACCGTCGACGATAACCCAAATAGAATCATGCTTCCTGAGTGCGAGGTAATCCCGTGATAAAGTCCATGTTGATCACCTCCCACTTCCGTGTCGGGATCTCTATCGTCGCAATAATCCACCGTGCCTCCGTGCTCTATCTTCACCGCCGACAACACGCACCGAGCTACAAACTCAAACGCCCTCTTCAAGCCATCCCACCAATACACGATCTAAGGTCGTGGTACATCTTGGTCGAACCCGATGGATAGAGTAACGCACGCCGTGTGGCTTCCCTAGAACTCCGCCGCCAAGTCCTCAAACATCCGGAACACACAACTCGCTCAAACCTTAGCACCCCATCAGGTGCTACTCAAAAGGACCCTTCCTCACGAAGAGCCAGATCACGATAACGTGTCAAAATCTGGATCCTCGAATCGCCGCTTCTTCACCTCTCGACGATGGAAGACTCAAAGAACCTCACGAACTCGAACCCCATCGCTATCGTAATCAATCAAACGGACACCAAGGCTCGCTAATCGATGCAAATCACGAACCATGTCCCTCCTCTCGCCGCACATCCGATAGGCTCCCATCGACCTACGACTAAGAGCATACGCCACAACATCGCCTTCCCGTGGTACAGATATCAACATCGTAATCCTTAAGCAACTCTAACCACCGCCTATGTCGTAAGTTCGGCTCCTCTGGCCGAAGATATACCGAGGCTCTTGTGGTCTCGTATAAATATCCACATGAACCCCATACAAATAGTGCCTCCAGATCTTGGCGTGAACCACCGCGCTAACTCCAAATCATGGTGGGGTAGTTCCTCTCATGCTTCTTAAGTCTGACGTGACGCTATAACCTTGCCCCGCTGCATCAACACACATCCCAACCCGATGCCCGACGATCACAATACACAACATAACCGTCGACCTCTCCGGAAGAGTAAGAACGGGAGGTCGTCGCCTCTCCTTCAAGAATCGGAAACCCCGCCACAAGCATCACCACTAAAACTTATCTCGCCTTCCGAGTCACCTAGTCAATGGTGCAGAGATAGAAGCAAACTTCTACGAACCGATAATAACTCGCAAGGCCCGTAAAATCGCGAACCTCTCGCCGAGTAGTAGGTCAGGCCAAGTCTCGATCGCCGATCTTGGCCGATCCACTCGAATGCCATCACCGGCAATATGCCCAAGAAAAGCCACCAAGCTAACCAAAACTCACATTTGGAAAACTTGGCGATACTTGCTGGTCCCGAGAATCACAAGACAGCCTCAACGCTCCGCATGCTCTCGCCCGAGCGAATAAACCAAGATGTCATCAATGAACACTATCACAAACGCGTGTCCAAAATGGCTTGAACACTCGGTTCATCAAATCCATGAATACCACGAGCATTGGTCAACCCAAAAGACATGACTCAACTCATAATGCCCGCACGTCCGAATGCGATCTAGGGACATCCGCCTCTCGACTCGCACTGATGATAGCCCGATCGCAGATCAATCTTGAGAAACATCTCGCGCTCGCAATCGGTCGAACAAATCATCAATCCCAGGAAGGGGTATTCGTTCTTAATGGTCACCTTGTTCACCGCTCAATCAACACATGCGCAGCGCCCCGCCCTTCTTCTTCAAGAACAATACCGGCGCCCTGGGGAGAAACACTAGGTCCGATGAAGCCCTTCTCCAAAGAAATCTCTCACCTGGTCCTTCAACTCTCTCAACTCGGCAAAGCATTCGTATGGCGAAATGGAATAAAGCCGAGTGTCCGCAACACATCTATACAAAACTCAATCTCCTCTCGTGAGGGATACCGGAGGTCGTCTGAAACACGTCGGGAATTCTCTCGACTATCGAATCGATCGAAAATCTGGTACCGCAGCTTCAGTATCAAACACCCGAACGAGATGGTAGATATACCCCTTCTGCACCATCTTCCTAGCCTTGAGGTAAGAAATAAACCTACCCCTCGGCGATACAGTGTTCCCCTCCCACTCAACAACCGGCTCCTCAGGAAACTGGAACCGCACCACTCTCTCCCTGCAGTCTACATTGGCGTAGCAAGAAGCTAGCCAATCCATACCCATGATCACATCGAAATTAGTCATATCCAACTCTATCAAGTCGGCTAGGGTCCGACGACTGCATATGGTCACTGGACAAGCCCTATATACCCGCCGAGCTACCACCGAATCACCCACTGGCGTAGCTACCTCGAAAGGGTCTATGGACTCAGGCTCTATCCCTATCCTACTAGCAATAAGGGGGGATATATAGGACAGAGTAGAACCCGGATCTATCAAGGCGTACACATCATAACCAGAAACTGATAAAGTACTGCGGATTTACATCGCGACGCCTCCGATCCCGCCACCGACAAGGCATATATGCGGCTCGAGGACCGCTAGAATCGGGACCCGCGCCACGACCTCGCCGCGACTGGCCGCCCATGAGTACCTCGCTCCGGCGAGTAATCAGAGGAGATGATGAACCGCAATGCACTCGTAGCCGAGCCCTACCACCGCCACGCCCGGCCGGACAAACTCGTGATAATGACCCGCCGCCACAAGTATAGCAAGCTCCTGAGTAGTACTACTGCCTCGAATGGAATCTACCACAACGGACACACCGAGCGGACCTCGATCGGTTAGCACCTTGCTACCCCGAAGTCCAAGTCTGGGGCCCCGACCGCCCCGAATGCTCTGCTGTACCGAAAATGATGTAGAGTGCTCGAGCCTACTGTGGTGCAAATCTAGATGTCACGATGTCGCCCACCCCGAGGGCTACCAAAAGAACCGCCGTCTTGGCCTTCTTCGCTGATATCCGTCTACCCGTCGGTCTCTACGCCTCGCATCCAAGTGCATGAGCTCGCATACGGTAATGTCCATGCCGGGTCAAGAGACACACCGCACAAGACTCGCCATATAATCATCTAGCCCGTGACGTAGCGGTACACGGTCCTCTATGTTCGCATTAGCGCAGGGACATATCGAGCCAAAGAATCGAACTCGACATTGTACTCCTAATCAGGCGCCTTCTGCGCTCAACAACAAAAATTGCCCTGCGTTCTCCTCATTCATGAGGCAAGAAGTGCGTGAGAAAACCTTCAAAACTCGTCCCATACCTGAGGCGCATGCTCTCCCGAAAGCTCCCACGAATCAAACCAATCGATCGCGGTATCACGCAAACGTGTGAACCGGCGTCACGGATCGGTCTCAAGCCTTGATCACCCGCATGATCCTTCAGAATCGACGGATGAACTCCTGCGGATCATCCTCGTGCCTCGACGTAGAACTCGCGGCTACAACTCAGAAATCCCGTAGCCTTAAATCGTCGCTTCGGGTGAACCACGGTACCACTGGGCCGAATCGAATCGCCAGATCCAAATTTATCCTCATGTCCGCCACAATCCTAGCCAATAGCCGGGCCATATCCTCGTTTCCTAACTCTCCGCCCGTGCCGCGGGATGAGGCGCGGCATCGTGGTCTTCTTTGGGCCGGCGGCGTCATGAAACTCGCCGTCTGAGGTATCGCCTCGGGTAAGAACTGGGCCTGCGCCCTCGTGACTCTCGGTGTCCTACTAGCGCCTCCTGGCCGCTTTGCCCTTCCGGGCCCGGTTGCCTTACGTGAGGCATAATCAAGGTAAAAGGAATACGTTAGAGGGGTCCAACTTATAACACGCCTCTAAAGCACGATCTCGAGTGAGAAGAATGGAAACCAATCCTAAATATCCTATAGCCTCACGATTATTGGTGGTGCACAACACACCGATAATCAAGACTCTACTAGATACGTCAGACACTTTCCGAGGATTAATCGCTCGATACCACTTTTGTCACGACTGCCCGGTTCGTGGATCGTGCCTTACCCGGGCACCCAAGTAGTCATACATCAGAGTAATCAGCGGAACATAAGACAAGACAAGAAACATTATGAAAAGAGAAACAGTTTATCTAATGAAAAGCTTGCCTTTCGGCATATATATATAACCCAAGTTTTTGCAGTTACATCCCAACTGTACAATAGGACTACAAATCTCTAAGGAAGTAAACAACTATGGCGGGACAGGGCCCCGCCATACCCTGAATGTACAAAACTATCTACAATACAGGGAGATCATACCCAAAAAGTAGAGCCTCCGGAGAAAATGGAGCTCCCGACACCAAAGCAAAGATCCTAAGGATGTGGATCTAGCACATGCTTGCCTCTTACTGCAGATTGAACGCAGCCTCAAGGAGGTCAAGACAACAGTACCAAGTATGTGAAATCAGAAAGTACTTAAATGAAATCAAGTATTTAAAACCATTTGCAAATCAGTTCAATTGCACATAGTGCCATATCACAAACAAGAACAATAATAGGTAAACTGTAACAGGTCTTTTCTAGGCCGCGAATGATCGAAGCAAGGCCAAGCGCCCATAGTATCATTATGCGTGCCTAATCCTGGACTCCCGCACCGCATAGTCACACATGCACCGCATGAGGTATTCCTCGACGGTAGCTAACCCTGCACTCTCGACTCCCGCATCCGCATAGTCTCGATAGACCGCATAGTCACACGCATCGCATAGGGCATCCCCGTGACGGGCTAAAACACCGGAATGATCAATCTCGGAACTCCCGCACTCGCATAGTCACATAGATCGCATAGCCGATAGACCCGCATCAAGGGTGGCAAGCCCTCGGTATAACAAGTCAAGGGGGTAGGTGATATAATAACAGTACAACGGACTTACCGTTTAGCAACGTAAGCACAGCAAGAATGACCCCCTTTCACAACATTACAAGACACTAACACATGTAGCATCATAATATGTCTACTTATCAAACAATCTTACTACACTTAACAGAAATCAATACAAGGCTTTTATAAACAAACAAGTAAACAGTTCCTTTTTATCTTTCTTAAGTTGTTATACCTAACTTCCCATAAAGCTAGTATAACTCTTAAGCTTTTTGTTTAAAAACCAAATATTACTCTTCTGTTAAAAATGATTCAATATTCTTTTTGAAATACTTCAAGATTCTTATTATTCAGGCTTAAGTCAAAAGACATTGCCGTAAAGTACGTCCAGTTAACACACGTACGCTCACCGCATCATATATACTTTAAAATATATCATGCTTAAGAGTATAGGAAGAATCACATACCTTCTCGCGAAAACCACCGCCAAGTCGAATATGTCGCACAGAGAATCAAATTTATAATAGTCAAATACGCCTATCAACGCCTAGACTATTCTCAGAAACGATTCAAGCAGAGGGTTCTCTATTCTACGGAAAATTGGGCAGCACTACCCTACCCGGTAAGCTATACAAGTCTATTGTAAATACAGTCCTATGTAAATACAGCTCAATTATTCTTCTTTTATACACTTCTATTTTGATAACAGTTCAATTCTATTCTGTAATATCCTTCTAAGTATTTTATACTTATTCCTATACTTCTACAGTATGTATTCTCTAATTACAAAAGAAGGATAAGTTTATTTACCTCGATAAGCCCAATATTATCCAAGTATAAACGTCGATCCTGAGCGAGGTTTAGCTCCTAATTGCACGCTCCGATAGCTCCAAGGAACCCTTAGAAGTTCTTCACAACTTCTACTAAGTACTAAGGGATTTGGGCTAGGGTATTTAGGAATAGTAACTATACTTGGAAGACAACATTTCTACCAAGGGAGGGGGGGGGGGTAGGTTTCGGCTAGGACTACTAGGCTAGAGGGGGGTGTTTCGGCCAAGGCCTTCACAAGGGGAGGGGGGAGTGTTGGACGAAAATGCTCACAAGGGAGAGGGAGGGATTTTAGACTTGGAAAGTTAATTTGTGGATGAATAACTCTTCATCAAGGGGCCAAGTGCAAGGCAAGTGTAGGGTGAGGATTCACCCAAGTGCCCTTATCCACAAAATATCACAAATATCCTACCAACTCCAAGCCCTTCCAATCGGCCCTATACCGCACACACATCTATCAATTAGAGGGTGACAAGTGTCGCCCTCTCGTTGGTCCAAAGTGTTTCGTCTCTCGGAAAAATCCGCAAAAATTAGAAATGACATAGCCGGAATTTTCCCTTCGCAAGTTTAGTAAAACTTTTCGTCGGAAAACGATTCTTTTAGTGAGTTGTGCCCAAGTATTTTCGTCCAAAGCCTAACCTTTAAGGCTAAACTTTTGTACGTACGCCTACGCATATACCGGAAATACGGGTATAACAAAGAGGGCGGAAGTGTAAGTTTTGGCCGATCGATTGGTTCGATGTTGGCAAGGTTCGATAGTTGGTTCATACTTGTTTCGGCAGGATGTGGATAGGTGAAGCTTATCCGTAAGAGGTTATTGGCAGCTCGAGTCACCGTAAGTCGTGCGGATAATCGGCGACGATGCTTGGAGTTCAGGTTGACGGTGGGTCTTCTTGAAGGTACCACCCCGGAAAGGGTGTGACGAGTTTTGGAAAGCAGAGGAAACTTAGCCTGAGGTACTTGGAGCGTTTTCAGATCCTTTGGAGGATAGGCCAGGTTTGCCGTCCGACGTGGGAGGCAGTGCACCCGATCTTTCTTGTTGCTACATTCGGAAAAATATCGGAGATCCATCCAGAGTATGATGACCAAGATGGAGGTAGCAACCCAGAGATTTTGGGAACTGAAGCAATAACAGAAATGTGGTAAGTTATGAGAAAGAGTTCGAGTGTACAAGGAGGGTATGACGAGTAAGGGAAGAAGTGAGCATGTGTTAAGAGAATAGAAGTGATCATTTCTTTTGTGAAATGAAGGTGCGAAGGGAGTATCTTTTAGACTTTGGGTGGGAGCTTTTGTGATGTTAGAGGTGATTCCTCGTGGACTTGGATGTAAGTAATTGCGCGGGTGTTTTCTGTTACACCCCGTATTTGCAGGACATGTTTTAAGAACGTACGTAAGAACTCACAAGTGTTAAGATTTGAGACTTGTAAAAATTTATCGGAATTATGAAATTTTCGGAAAGGACGTCAGGATTTAACGAATGGGAGGGCGACACGTGTCACCCCCCCTTATGGTTGCCTTGGACGATTTTAGGCATGGCCAAGATGGTCATTGACCATAGTCTTAGATGACAAGTCTTGCAATGTAGTGAGCTTGACAATATTGACCAAGTCAAAGGACCCACAAAGTCTTGATATTTAAATAAGAGCTCATCCAAACCACCCATTTGTTTGTATCTTGACCCTCCATGCTTCTATATAATACTAGTAGTAGTATGACAAGCTTAACACTTAGTAAAATTTACAAGAAATTGGATGAACAAGCTCACTAGCTCTCGGGTTCATGTCCCTTGAAAAGGAAAAAAAATTGTTTGTTGTCCAATAATCTTCCCACTTTAAACCAAGGTTCCTAAGTGTATTGTAGGCATATCTCAATAGAAAAATCTCAGAAAAAGATAGTTTTCGGGTTAGTCGCAAAGTGAAAACCTAGTGGCTTTTTAGGTTTTGGATTGAAAGTTTGAAGGAAAGTTGTTGGTGTGGTTCTAAGGGTCTCAAGTAGCGGATTGAAGTGTCTTGAAGAGTCTCTAAGTTGCTAAGGAGCGACTTCGGATTTGAAGATTGGATTAAGATTCGTTGAGGTATAATCTTGTTCTTTGAAAGTGTTACAAGATTATTTATATTGTTGTTAGCTTTACTTGTTGCTAGCATGAAGTATATGTGTCAAGTTTATAAGGATTATGGATTGATCAGAGCCTTGAAAATCCGAAATGTAATGTAAGCCATGTTAAGTTGGATTACAATTTGTCGCTTATTAGAATCGCCGCATGTTAATTACTTGGAGATTATAGTAGTTATAATCGTTTGCGACTTGATATCATGTTAGGCTAATAACTTGGATTGAAATGGAAATTGGATAAGAATTGATGTTGTAGTACTTCAAGTTAGCCGAATTGGCCTAGTAAGTTGTATTAATTTGATATCGTTTGTGGGGCGGAATTTTACGCGTCTAGTAGGCGTGTAATCCCCTATTGTTGATTGCCTTGATTGGGCCTTAAATGTGGCGTGTTTGGTTATTGTATTCGGCCTTGAAAAAGGTGGCAGAGTAAGTAAAAACAAAGGAGGTGCTGTCCGATTTTCCGTAGAATTTAGTGACTTAGCACTTAGAATATTCTACGTTTGAAGTAAGAGGTTAATGGACGACAGACCATTATAGGTTGAAGTACTTAGTATAGCGTATCCTACTTGAAGGATGGATTATCTATCAAGGTTGAAGTACTTTGGAGCATTTTGCTACTTGTCGATAATCGTCGCGAGGTATGTGTTCCTCTTCCTTCCTTTGGCATGATTCTATGTATGGAATATACTTGTGGTATCATTTCATGTTTCCTTCTACTCTTAGAAGTTAAGAGGTAGTTGTGTAATTTACTCTATGTAGAACATTTCCTATCTTTTGAGCATGACTAGTTGCACGTGTGTAGTACGGTAGACGTACAACACCTTGATATCCTTTACTAGTTTTATGAATAGCCAAGTCGGGTGAGTTAGGAGATTAACTCACTTCTTTGAAAGTATTAAGGATGTCTAATGTTTTATTTAAGTTAAGGGACTTGAAGAGTTTTGAAGTATGTGATACTTGTTCCGTTTTAAACGTATAAGTCCCTTGGATAGGAAATTATTTTTGGCTAAAGTATAAAGTGAATGTAACGACTTTATGGGGAGTTGGTTATATTTGCTTTATGGAAAGATAAATGACTTGATTTTAGTGAAAAGGCAACTTGATTTTAAGGCATCAATTGCCTAAGGTTTTGTAATAAAAGGAGTCACTTGATTTCTAAAGGCTAAGAGACTAATTGTATTTTTTTAAAAGTATGATTGATTTGAAAGTATATAATACTTGGTTTTAAAAAGTATAAGTCTCTTGGTTACAAAAGGAATGAGTTTGTCTAAAACCATAAAGGGTTATAACGGCTTTATGGGAAGTTGGTTATAACGGCTTTATGGAAGAATAAGAGAATGGTTTTCTCTAATAAGTAATCAAAGGAATAACTTGTATTAAGGAAGGACAATTTGATTTAAAGGTATCACTTGCTTAAAGCTTTAAAGTAAGGGTCACTTGATTTAGAAGCCGAGAAATGTATTTCTAAAAGTATCGTGACTTATGTGAAATGTACACAAGTCTGGATACTACGGGTGTTAGTATCTTGGGGTTAAATTCCCGGATTTTAATGTGAAAAACGAAAGTGCCATGAGTTTATAAAGATGGAAGTCTAAAGGTTTAATGAACTTGCCTAGGTCGGCCATGATAGCTTTGAGTGCAAGTATTATATGTTACGTTGTCGCGACTCTCAGTTGGAGGGCCGGCTGTCTTGTTATAAGTTTACTTGGATGTACCGACAGTGATGTGGGATTCCACGGGTATGTTTCCATCATGATTGATCCTTGGACATGCTTATACGATGTGGGATTCCGGCACGTGACCAGACGCGTTAGATGCCGGACATTTTATCGACGCGTCGGCAGTGACGGGGGATTCCACGGGTATGCTTCCATCGTGATTGATCTTGGCCATGCTTATACGATGAGGGATGCCGGGGCATGCAGCCAGGATGCGGGTTAGATGCCCGTGTGATCTATTACTCCATGGCCATGCTTATACGATGTGGGATTCCGGGGCATGCGACCATGTTATATTATTAATCCACGGGCTAGCTCCCATGAAGACATGTACTACCGATGAGGATTAGGCACGCGTCGCATTATATGTATATATATATATATATATATATATATATATATGTGTGTTGTGTATGTGTACGCCGACAGTGAGGTGGGATGCCACGGGCGCGTCACATGGTTATATTTTACACTTATAGTTGTCGGCAGTGATGTGAGATTCCACGGGCAGGAGATATATATATATATGTGTTGTGTATGTGTACGCCGACAATGAGGTGGGATGCCACGGGCGCGACACATGGTTATATTTTACACTTATAGCTGTCGGCAGTGATGGGGGATTCCACGAACACGCTTTGATTTTTGTGTTACGTGATTGCGTCCCAGATTGGGCCGGGTAGTATATGCGCCCTCCTTTAAGGGCCGGATTATACTTATGAAAGATAAGTGAGTTATATAGTAATGAACTTAATAATTTTTCCTAATCGTATGTAAGAATGTGGCTATAACCTTTATTGAAATGGGAAAAGATAATAATGTAAGATTAAGTTCATAAGTGGTAATGACACGCATGCGATCCGTATGTATTTTTATACTTGACCTTGTCATTCTTTTGTATGCAGTTATGATCCGCTTTCATCAGACGTTATTTCGTTCCATATTCGCACTGTTGTTATCGACTTCTTCGGGGCGCTCATGCCCGCAGTTTTAGGTACCTGTTGGTCGCGATCCTCGCTCTTAGGATCTCGGTTGCTGGGGAAAGCTCCATTTGCTCGGAGGCTTATCTCTTGCACGGTTTTCCCGAGGTAGTAGATTCATGTATATTCGTGGTATGGCGGGGCCCTGTCCCGCCACAGTGGTTATGGTAAAAAATTCTTAGAAGTCTGTAGTCACATATTGTGGGTCGCTTTGTAAAGGAAAGCGGCAACTACTTGGTTGTTTATATATATGTCCGTGAAGGTAGCCCTATCGCTAACTCGTTGTTTTATTTCATGATTTATTTATAAGTTTCATGTATGTTCCGCTGATTATCTCTCGATGTATACTGTAAGTGGTGCCTGTGTAGGGCACCGATGCCCGGCTCGGTCGTGACATTTTCTCGCGCTACGTGGCATTTGCAAACCGGTTAAGCTATGAGGAACTTGATCGTTATTCGTCTTGAGAAGGAACATTCGGACGAATGTTTCTGGCGAGGAGAATGTTATACCGTATTTCCAGTATGTACGAGGGCGTATGACAAAAGTTTAAGCCTTAAGTTAGGCAAGGGACGGAAAATTTATGCACAACCCCTAAAAGAATTGTTTTCCGACGAAACGCTTTCCTGACCTTAAGAGAAAATTACGTTGCTATGACATTTATTATTTTGCGGATTTTTCCGAGAGATGAAATATTTTGGGCCAACGAGAGGCTTACGTGTCACCTCAAGTTGGCGGAAATGATGGACGAATTCCATGGCACGTTTTTGTCATTTTTGTTGCCTAAAACATTTGGTCAATGTTTTGTAGATATTTTGTTGGTAGATGGATAAGGTGGGACCCACACACACTTGTCCAAATCTCCACCCTCCACTCGCCCTCCACTTGCCTTAATCTTGGCCATTGAAAGTCCTATAAATACCCCCCTTGAGTTGGAGACTTCTTCATCCACTCCACATTTTCTAAGTCTTGAAAATCCTCTCCCTTAGTGTAGCTCTCGCCCAAGAGCTCCCTCCTCGGTAAGGCCCTACCGAAAGTACCCTCTCGAGTGTTGTTCTCGTGAAACACCCCCTTGGTAGAAAAGTATTCTCCAAGTATTGTTACTATTCCAAAAATACCTGCCCAAATACCTTGTAGTATTCCAAGGTTACCCCTATACTAAAAGCCCGTAAATACTATTATACTTCCTTCACTACAAAACGAAACCCTAAGGAAAAATCTTCATAATTGGTCAAGTATTAAGAAGAAGTTGCATAGAACTTCTAAGGGTTGTTTGGAGCGGTTGGAGCGCCTGCAGAGTAGAGCTAAACGTTGCTCAGGATCGACATTAAATCTTGGATAATTTTGGGCTTATCGAGGTAAATACTCTTGTCCTTCTATTGTAAGTGGAAATTACATACTGTAGTTGTATAGAAATGAGTATAAGATATATAGAAGGATGGTATAAGAGAAGAGAATTGAATTGAAATCACATCAGAAGAATATTATAAAAGAAGATTGAATCAGATTTACATAGACCTGTATTTACATGAGACTTGTGTAGTTTAACGTAGGGAAGTCTCGCCGATTTTCTCAGAGAATAGGGAACCCTCTGCTTAGAATATTCTACAGAGTAGTCTAGACGTTGATAGACGTATATGGCCTTTATAGGTTGAAAGTTCTGCGAGTAGCATGTTCTACTTTAAAGGTGGACAAGGCTAGCCGGGTTATAGCGGTGGAGCGTTTTGCTAATTGTCGATAATCGTCGCGAGGTATGTGATTCTTCCTATCCTCTTGAGCATGATATTTTAAAAGAATATATATAGTACGGTAGACGTACGTGTGTTAACTGAACGTGGTTTTACTGCAATGTCTTCTGACTTGAGTCTAAATAATAAGAATCTTGAAGTATTTCAAAAGAATTAAGAATCGTTTTTGAAAGAAGAGTAATACTTGGTTTTAAAAGCTTGAGAGTTATACTAGCTTTATGGGAAGTTAGGTATAACGACTTAAGAGAGATAAAAGGAACGGTTTACTTAATTGTTTATGAACGCCTTATATTGATTTCGGAAATGAGAATAAGTATCGAACAAACCACTGCAGCGCTAATAAAGGGAAATGTATTGACTAATTAAGTATTATTAAAACCAGTAGAAACCTCCATCTGCAGAGAAGCTAAGATGAGACAAAATAATATTACATTTCCTAGATCATGGCTGCTTTAATAAGATTGTTATGAACAAGAATAACCTACTCACACATAAGGCATATGTTTCTCAAATTGTTTTAAAAGAGAATTATATTATTAAGTGATTAAGACTATGAACTACGAAACCTTTCGAAAATAAGAGACTTGAGTCTTTGAACTTAGGCAAACTTGAACTCTTGGAAAAGAATGTTGTTACTTGTCTTTTAAAAGGGAAATTGTTTTGGTTTACTTAAAAAGATAGTCACTCTATTTTTGATACTACGGGTATTGTGTGACTTTTGTGAAAGAAACGGATCTTTTTAAAGAATTAATGTACGTAGTACCTTGGGGTTAAAACCCGAACTTGTTGACATAAAATAGAAAGTACCTTGTGTGAATAACTTGACTATGTTTGGTTTGTGATAGCCTTGTAATACTTTCTTGATTGGTTTGATAAGTAAACATGTTATGATGCTACGTGTGTTCGTATCTTGTAACGTTTGTGTAAGAGGTTATTCTTATTGTGCTTATGTTGTTTAACGATAAGCCGTTGTGCTAGTATTATATCACTCACCTCTTGACATGATATACCGGGGGTTAAGCTGCCCCCCGATGCGAGGTACTCTCGTGCAACAGGTGACTATGATTCGAGAATAACTCACGCGGTCCAGGGGCCTACGCGAGCTACGAGTTCCGTGTTAGCGCATGGTCTATGTGGCCATGCGGTCTATGTGGCCATGCGGACTACGAGTCCAGGACGATGCCGAGGAGTAGCTACCCTCGATGCGGGGAATACCTCATGTGGGCCTATGTGTGTGGCCTATGCGGAGCTGCGGGAAGTTCCAGGATTAGACGCGCACATTAATACTGCGGGCGAGTGGCCAGCTTCGATCATGTGGCGGTCTAGAAAGACCTCGTGATACAGTTTATGGCATTGTTGGTACTGTGGGTTTTAGTAGTGTCACGACCTGAACTCGGGCCCGTGACTGGTGCCTTACCCTGGGCACCCTAGTGATACAACATCAGAGAAAAACCAGCGGAAATAAAACATACAGATATGAACAAGAGATATGATAATAAAATGGGCCAACCAAAACAGTTGCCTTCTTACATATATACAGAAATTGAACAGTTACATCCCTTTTACAAACTCGCCACAACAAGATTACTGCACTTCTAAGATTTTTACAACAACTATGACGGGACAGGGCCCCGCCATACCCCTGAATGTACAAGAACTTACAAACTCGGGGAAAACATACCAAAAGATAAGCCTCCGGAGAAACGGAGTTTCCCAATACGCTGAACTGTGATCCTATGAGCGAGGATCAACAACCGGTGTACTTACCGCGGATGAACGCACTTCAAGGAGGTCAGTACAACAGGTACCAAGTATGTGAAACTGAAAATACTGAAAATGAAATCATAATAGTCTATATAAAAACTGAAGACATATATGATAACAAAACTACAGTTCATATCATAAGAGCAGTCATGTCAAGTCAGGGACTCACGCCCTCAAAGTCATCCCTCATGCCCGTGGAACTCCTTCCTCACTACCGGCAGTCTAGGTATAAATTGTGTGATACGTATAACATGTCTCGGCCCATCTCATGGACTCGGTGTCGGATCGTATGGAATACATTCCCGATCCATCTCATGGACTCGGTATCGAATCGTGTGGAATACATTCCCGGTTCATACCATGAACGCGGTGTCGAGTGAAATACATTCCCGGTTCATCCCATGAACGCGGTGTCGAGTGAAATACATTCCCGGTTCATCCCATGAATGCGGTGTCGACTGAAATACATTCCCGGTTCATCCTATGAACGCGGTGTCGAGTGAAATACATTCCCAGTTCATCCCATGAACGCGGTGTCGAGTGAAATACATTCCCGGTTCATCCCATGAACACGGTGTCGAGTGAAATACATTCCCGGTTCATCCCATGAACGCGGTGTCGAGTGAAATACATTCCCGGTTCATCCCACGAACGCGGTGTCGAGTGAAATACATTCGGCTCATCCTACGAACGCGTGTCGAGTGAAATACATTCGGTGCTCATCCCATGAACGCGTGTCGAGTGAAATACATTCCCTGCTCATCCCATGAACGCCAGATAGAATCGACCATAATATTTAAACGCTTCTTTAAGACAGATTAAGACAATACCATGCTTTCCTTTTAAAACAACTAAGGCAATATTATGCCCTTTTTAAACCAAAACACTTTCCTTTTAAAGTCAAGTAACAACATTCTTTCCAAAAGTTCAAGTTGCCTAATTTCAAATACTCAAGTCTTTTAGTTTCGAAAGATTTCATAGTTCATAGTCTTAATCAAATAACGTAATCTCTTTTAAAACAATTGAGTAACGTATGCCTTATGTGTGAGTAGGTTATTCTTGTTTATAACAATCTTATTAAAGCAGCCATGATCTAGGAAATGTAATGCAATTTTGTCTTATCTTAGCTTCTATGCAGATGGAGGTTTCTACTGGTTTTAATATAAATTAATTATTGTCAATACATTTTCCTTTATTAACGCTGCAGTTGGTTCGCTCGATACTTATTCTCGTTCAAATCAAGAAACATTATTCTTTAAAACCAAGTACTCATTACTCACGAATGAGGTTTCACACTTTTAACAAAATTCATATCAATTCAATTAAGTCAAGTCTCTTATCTTTTAAGATCAAGTCTCTTAACTTCTAAAATCAATAAAACATTCTTTTTATCTCTTAAGTCGTTATACCTAACTACCAATAAAGCTAGTATAACTCTTAAGCTTTCAAAACCAAATATTACTCTTCTTTCAAAAACGATTCTTAATTCTTTTGAAATACTTCAAGATTCTTATTATTTAAAACTCAAGTCAAAAGACATCGAAGTAAAACCACGCTCGCTTAACACACGACGCTCACCGTACTAATTATATTCTTTCAAAATATCATGCTCAAGAGGATAGGAACAATCACATACCTCGCGCGACATCGATAATTAGCAAATAGCTCCAAAGATCGTAATCCCGCTAGCCTTTTCCACCATTCGAGTAGAATACGCCACTCGCAATGACTTTCAACCTATAACGGTCATATAAGTCTATCAACGCCTAGACTACTCAGAGAATAATTCTAGATACAAGATTCCTTATTCTATGGAAAATCAAAGACTTCCCACCCACAAATTACACAAGTTCATCAGAAATACAAATTCCCATGTAAGTACAGATTCAATTCTCTTCTTATCTACCTTCCTCAGATATAACTTATACTCAATTCTACACTTCTACAATATGTAATCTCCAATTACAATAGAAGGACAAGATTATTTACCTCGATAAGCCCAAAATTATCCAAGTTTAAATGTCGATCCTGAGCAAGGTTTAGCTCCTAATCTGTACGCTCCAATCCGCTCCAAGAAACCCTTAGAAGTTTCTACACAACTTCTACTTACTACTTCAACCAACTATGAAGTTTCTCCTAGGGTTTCGTTTTGTGACTAATGGATATAAAGTAGTATTTCTGGGCTTTTAGTATAGAGGTGACTTTGGAATACTACAAGGTATTTGGGCCAAGGTATTTTGGAATAGTAACAATACTTGGAGAATACTTTTCTACCAAGGGGGGGGGGGTGTATTTTGGACGAAAGCTTCAAGGAAGGGGGGGGATGTTTCGGTCAAGGCTTCTCAAAGGGGGAGGGGAAGTTGGACGAGAACTTCAACTAAAGGGGGAGAGGGATTTTAAGACTTAGAAATCATCTTGTGGATGAAGAAGTCTTCAACTAAGGGGGGGTATTTATAGGGCCATCAATGGCCAAGATTAAGGCAAGTGGAGGGCAAGTGGATGGTGGAGATTTGGACAAGTGTGTGTGGGTCCCACCTTATCCATCTACCACACAAAATATCTACAAAACATTGACCAAACATTTTTGCCCTTTAAAATGAAAAAAACGTGCCACTCTTCTTAGTCCATAAAAACGTCCAACATTGCCACCTAAGGGTGACACATGTCGCCCTCTCGTTGGTCCAAAATATTTCGTCTCTCGGAAAAATCCGCAAAAATTTTAAAAGTAGTAACCGTAATTTTCCCTTCGCAAGGTCCGGAAAACTTTTCGTCGGAAAACAATTCTTTTCGCTAGTTGTGCACAATTTCGTCCTTTATGCCTACTTAAGGTTTGAACTTTTATACGTACGCCCTCACGTACATACTCTGGAAATACGTGTATAACATTCTCCCCTCCTTAGAAACATTCGTCCCGAATGTTCCTTCTCAAGACAGATAACGATAAAGTTCCTCTTAACTTAAACAAGTTGCTAATGCCACACCTGGCCGCAAAATAACACACGCGCAAATACTTAATTCAAGTCCACGAGGAATCACCTCTAGCATTACAAAAGCTCCCACCCACGGTCTAAAAGATATTCCCTTCGCACCTTTACTTCACAAAAGTAAAGATCACTTCTATTCTCTTACTCGTCGTACCCTCCTCGTACACTCGAACACTTCCTAACTAAACTTACCACCCTTCATATCGCCTTTCCAAAATCTCGGGTTACTATCTCTAACTTTGTCATGATTAATCGGGAACACTACGGATGGATCTCCGATACTTTTCCGAACATATCCACATCCCGGATCAAGTACGGACCAACTATCTGAACCTTGCCAACATCGAACCAATCGACCGGCAATCCTACACTTCCGCCCATACAAGGCTTCACAAGGCGATATCCGAATACTAAAATGGTAGCTATATAATACTCACTCAACAAGAGGCAAATAATCCTCACAGCTACCCCTGAAATCAAAACACCGGCCCGTAACCTATCCTCCAACTCTTTCAAGGCCATTTCCGGCCTTCAAGATCTGATTTTTAGTCGAACACATCCGCGAACTCGTACGATGGCTACCTAAACCTGGGCCTTGCACCCTCGTGATCCTACCACCTGGCGGGACCACCTCGAACTGACCCCACCTCATTCCGGGCTGCGGGTTGACCCGCGAATGGTCCTCAACCCGACCCATAATTGCGCCAAACTCTTATTCCCCGATACGGAACAATCTTACTAATTCACGTCATGAAAGCTACCACTTCCATCTCACACAACCCATGGACTTATCACACTAATACACCCTAGGCATATAATGCACTCCGACAAGGATCATTTGCAAAATCCTTTACTCAAGGCGGCCTTACATATAAGGTCTCAATCGTGAAATATTCTAAGGTTCACACTTTCCATGCCCCCATACTTATCCTTTCAACTAACCATGTTTTCTAACTCACAAATAACACAACGCTATCCGTACATAGCACACACTAATAAGATCATCATATCAAGCATACAAATCTCTAGAGGGTTAAGGATATACCAGATTCTACCGCTTCACTTCCCTTCGCCGCTCTAATCATAATCACGCTCGCAGGCGCATAGCCATAAGGCGATGAACCCGCCATCGACCGTAGGCTGCGCCATTCTCGCCTGCACTCTCCTATAAGCACGCCTCACATGGCCCCGACGGCCGCAGTGAAACAAGCACCGAAAAGACGACATTCCCGACGACGCCGCCACATCGCGCACACCGGCGGGACATGAATCTCGCTGGCTAGAACCCATGTATACCAGAAACTGAAGCCCCGAGCTCGACCAGCTCGAATACTCGAACGCCCCAAGATCGCGAGGACCACTCGTCCCGGCGAGGTACATAACTAGCGCCGGTGGCGTCCGCCTCGAAGTTACCAAAGGACCTGCTGTCCCCGCCTTCTTCGCGATCTCGGCCATTCCGCCGACCTTCCGCCTCACACCTGAGTGCATAAGCTCGCATGCGGCAATGTCCATGCCCGGAAGAGCTACACCCGAACAAGCTCGCCAAGTAGTCATCGAGTCCGTGGCGTAGCGGTGTACTGGCCCTCCATATCGATATACTAACGCGGGGACATACCGAGCCAATGAGTCGAACTCCACGTTGTACTCCCAACCAGACGCCCGGCCGCCTCAACGTCAAAAATCTTTACCGAGCCCTTCTCATCCGTGGAGGCAAGAAATGTGCAAGAAATGCCTCGAGAACTCGTCCCATACTGGAAGTGCATACTCTCCCGACAGCCCACGAATCAAACCGCCGATCGCAGATCACGCAAATGATGCGAACCTAAGACCACCGACTCGGTCTCCAAGCCTTGATCACTCACGATCCGTCAGAATCGCTTGATGAACTCATGCGGATCATCCTCGTGCCTCGACCGTAGAACTCGCGCTACAACTCGAAAGTCCGTAGCCTCAAACTATCCGATCTCGGGTGAACCATGGGTACCATCGAATCGAATCGCCAGATCCATCTTATCTCATGTTCGCCACGATCCCGCCGAATGGCGCCATATCTTTGTACCTAACTCCCGCCTGTGCCGTGGACCGAGGCTCGTGCATCGTGGTCTCAGCACCATCGCCGCGCCTAAACTCGCTGGGCGTGGCGTCGCAAAACTCGCCGGCTCAAGCACTATCTCGGGTAATGACCGGCTCGCGCTCGCACTCTCTCAGATCCTACTAGCGCCTTCCTACGCTTTGCCCATCTGGGCCGGTTTTCCGCGAGGCATAATCGTAAAAACGAAATACGTCGGAGGGTCCAACTTATAACACGGCTCTAAGGCACGATCTCGTAATGAGAAGAATGGAAACCAATCCTAAATGTCTGCTGACCTCGATTATAGATGTGGTGCACAACACATCGATAATCAAGACTCTACTAGACACGATGCAGAGACACTTTCCGATGATTAATCGCTCGATACCACTTTTGTCACGATCCGAACTCGCCCGTGGATCGTGCCTTACCCGCACCCTAGTGATACAACATCGAGAAAACCAATGGAAATAAAACATACAGATATGAACAAGAGATATGATAATAAAACGCCAACCAAAACGGCCTTCTTACATATATACGTAAATTGAACAGCTACATCCTTTTACAAACTCGCCCACAACAAGATTACTGCACTCTAAGATTTTTACAACAACTATGACGGGACAGGGCCCCGCCATACCCCTGAATGTACAAGAACTTACAAACTCGGGGAAAACATACCAAAATATAAGCCTCCGGAGAAACGGAGCTTCCCAATACGCTGAACTGTGATCCTATGAGCGAGGATCAACAACCGGTGTACCTCTACTCGCATGCAGATGAACGCACTTCAAGGAGGTCGATAACAGGTACCAAATATGTGAAACTGAAAATACTGAAAATGAAATCATAATAGTCTATATAAAAACTAAAGACATATATGATAACAAAACTACAGTTCATATCATAAGAGCAGTCATGTCAAGTCAGGGACTCACGCCCTCAAAGTCATTCCTCATGCCCGTGGAACTCCTTCCTCACTGCCGGCAGTCTAGGTATAAATCGTGTGATACGTATAACATGTCTCGGCCCATCTCATGGACTCAGTGTCGGATCGTATGGAATACATTCCCGGTCCATCTCATGGACTCAGATTTAATCGTGGAATACATTCCCGCTCATCCATGAACGCGGTGTCGAGTGAAATACATTCCCGCTCATCCCATGAACGCGGTGTCGAGTGAAATACATTCCTGCTCATCCCGTGAACGCGTGTCGAGTGAAATACATTCGGCTCATCCTATGAATGCGGTGTCGAGTGAAATACATTCCCGCTCATCCCATGAACGCGTGTCGAGTGAAATACATTCCCGTTCATCCCATGAACGCGTGTCGAGTGAAATACATTCGGCTCATCCCATGAACGCGTGTCGAGTGAAATACATTCCTGCTCATCCCATGAACGCGGTGTCGAGTGAAATACATTCCCGGTTCATCCCATGAACGCGGTGTCGAGTGAAATACATTCCCGGTTCATCCCATGAACGCGGTATAGAATCGACCATAATATTTAAACGCTCTTTTAAGACAGATTAAGACAATACCATGTTTCCTTTTTAAAACAACTAAGGCAATATTATGCCCCCCTTTTTAAACCAAAACACTTTCCTTTTTAAAGTCAAGTAACAACATTCTTTTCCAAAAGTTCAAGTTGCCTAATTTCAAATACTCAAGTCTTTTAGTTTCGAAAGATTTCATAGTTCATAGTCTTAATCAAATAACGTAATCTCTTTTAAAACAATTGAGTAACGTATGCCTTATGTGTGAGTAGGTTATTCTTGTTTATAACAATCTTATTAAAGCAGCCATGATCTAGGAAATGTAATGCAATTTTGTCTTATCTTAGCTTCTATGCAGATGGAGGTTTCTACTGGTTTTAATATAAATTAATTATTGTCAATACATTTTCCTTTATTAACGCTGCAGTGGTTCGTTCGATACTTATTCTCGTTTCCGAAATCAAGAAACATTATTCTTTAAAACCAAGTACTCATTACTCACGAATGAGGTTTCACACTTTTTAACAAAATTCATATCAATTCAATTAAGTCAAGTCTCTTATCTTTTAAGATCAAGTCTCTTAACTTCTAAAATCAATAAACCATTCTTTTTATCTCTCTTAAGTCGTTATACCTAACTTCCCATAAAGCTAGTATAACTCTTAAGCTTTCAAAACCAAATATTACTCTTCTTTCAAAAACGATTCTTAATTCTTTTGAAATACTTCAAGATTCTTATTATTTAAAACTCAAGTCAAAAGACATCGAAGTAAAACCACGTTCAGTTAACACACGTACGTCTACCGTACTAATTATATTCTTTCAAAATATCATGCTCAAGAGGATAGGAAGAATCACATACCTCGCGACGATTATCGACAATTAGCAAATAGCTCCAAAGTACTGTAATCCTGCTAGCCTTTTCCACCCTTCGAGTAGAATACGCTACTCGCAGTACTTTAACCTATAACGGTCATATTAGTCTATCAACGTCTAGACTACTCTGTAGAATAGTCCTTATTCTATGGAAAATTGGGCAGCACTTCCCTACCCGTCAAATTACACAAGTTCATCAGAATACACCCTATGTAAGTCTGATTCAATTCTCTTCTTATCTACCTTCCTTGTATATAACTTATACTCAATTCTACACTTCTACAATATGTAATCTCCAATTACAATAGAAGGAAAAGATTATTTACCTCGATAAGCCCAAAATTATCCAAGTTTAAATGTCGATCCTGAGCAAGGTTTAGCTCATAATCTGTACGCTCCAATCCGCTCCAAGAAACCCTTAGAAGTTTCTACACAACTTCAACCAACTATGAAGTTTCTCCTAGGGTTTCGTTTTGTGACTAATGGATATAAAGTAGTATTTCTGGGCTTTTAGTATAGAGGTGACTTTGGAATACTACAAGGTATTTGGGCCAAGGTATTTTGGAATAGTAACAATACTTGGAGAATACTTTTCTACCAAAGGGGGGGGGGGTATTTCGGACGAAAGCTTCAAGGAAGGGGGATGTTTGGTCAAGGCTTCTCAAAGGGGAGGAAGTTGGACGAGAACTACAACCAAAGGGGGAGAGGGATTTTAAGACTTAGAAATCATCTTGTGGATGAAGAAGTCTTCAACTAAGGGGGGGTATTTATAGGGCCATCAATGGCCAAGATTAAGGCAAGTGGAGGGCAAGTGGATGGTGGAGATTTGGACAAGTGTGTGTGGGTCCCACCTTATCCATCTACCACACAAAATATCTACAAAACATTGACCAAACATTTTTGCCCTTTAAAATGAAAAAAACGTGCCACTCTTCTTAGTCCATAAAAACGTCCAACATTGCCACCTAAGGGTGACACATGTCGCCCTCTCGTTGGTCCAAAATATTTCGCCTCTAAAAATCCGCAAAAATTTTAAAAGTAGTAACCGTAATTTTCCCTTCGCAAGGTCCGGAAAACTTTTCGTCGGAAAACAATTCTTTTCGCTAGTTGTGCACAATTTCGTCCCTTATGCCTACTTAAGGTTTGAACTTTTGTATGTACGCCCTCACGTACATACTCTGGAAATACGGGGTATAACAAGTAGTCGGCTATGCTTTCGTACTTACCCCGTAGGGTTTTATTATGACACAGGTGGGACCTGGTGTTCATGTGTATTCCTTGGTGCTTTTATATATCATGGATCGGCGGTGGCGGAAGGAATTCCACGGCATGATTGATGTTGGGCATGAGACCCATGGTTATATTTGAGTGTTGACTTTAAGGGCGTGAGTCCCTGACTTGACATGATCGCATATATCAGGTATCGTAAATTGGTTATCATATATGTCTTCGCTTTATATAGACTATTATGATTTCATTTACGATTTTCGGGCCACATACTTGGTACTGTTAGATCGACCTCCTTCGGGCTGCGTTCATGCCGCAGTAGAGGTACACCGCCGTCGATCCTCGCCATAGGATCACGTCAGTTTTGGGAAGCTCCGTTTCTCCGGAGGCTTATCTTTGGTATAGTCCCCTGTTGTTGTAGGTACTTACATTCAGGGGTATGGCGGGGCCCTGTCCCGTCGTTGTTGTTATAACATTCTTAGAGGTCTGTAGTACTGTTGTGGGCAGAGTTTGTAAAAAGGGATGTAACTGTTCGGATTCAAGTTATATATATATATGTCGAAAGACAACTTTTCTCAGATAAACTGTTTCTCACTTCATATTATTTCATGTCTTGTTTTATATTACGCTGATTACTCTGATGTATGTCTACTTGGGTGCCCGGGTAGGCACTACCACGCCCGGTTCGGTCGTGATGTGGTCGATAATAGGTACCGAATATGGAACGAAAATAAGGTACAGTAACAAATCATAACTGTACAAAAGAATGACAGGGGCAAGTATAAAAAGTAAATACCAGATCCTGCCGTGCCATTACCACTCATGAAATTAATTGCAAATTAATATCTTTTCCCATTTTTCAATAAGAGTTATAGTCAAATACTTACGTACATACTTAGGAAAAAGCATCAAGTTCATTACCATATAACTTACTTACCTTTCATAACATAAATCCGGCCCTTTTATGGAGGGACGCCTATACTGCCCGGCCCAATCTGGGACGCGATAAATTCACATAAGTCTGCCCATAAAGGTATACTACCCGGCCCAATCTGGGACACGATAAAGTCACATAAGTCTGCCCATAAAGGTATACTGCATAAAAATAGGAAGCTTATGATCAACTTAGGGTCACCTGCCCATAATATCATTTAGCAATCCTACTCTTGGGACTATTTCACCCGCAAGGGTCTTGTGGACCCGCATGAGGTAACTTCCTCGCATAGACTGTATCCGCCCGCATAGGTCGTGTGGACCCGCATGAGGTATTCCTCGCATAGGACTATTTCACCCACACGGGACTATTTCACCCGCTTAGGCCCTACGGGCCCGCAATGAGCAAATACGCCATGCTCACATCATGGGTAGCAAATCCATGGAGAGGTATAATGTCTTGGGGGTTTACCCCGCAATTATACTCAGAATGTGTATAACGTCTTGGGGGTTTACCCCGCATTTATACTCAGGAGGTGTATAACTTCTTGGGGGTTTACCCCGCATTTATACTCATAACACTAACACCAAAGGCTATCATACATAACGTAAGCAATACCGTCTTATCATACATAACATAAGCGCTACTGGCTTATCATACATAACATAAGCACTACCGGCTTATCATACATAACATAAGCACTACCGGCTTATCATACATAACATAAGCAAGTTAAGAAATCCCCTAACTTCTTATTAACCTTATTTATAAACACCCCCATTTTAGTTTACTTAAGGCACTAACATATCATTATAAAATCCTGGAATTAATCCCAAAGTACTACGTACTTCTATTCTTTTAAAATGACTCTTTTTCATATAAAACTTCCAAGATACTAATAACCGTAGTATCAAGTCATATCTACTTTTCAAGACAAGTCACAATACCTTTTAGAAATACATTTATAGGCTTCTTTCCTTAAAACCTTAAGCAATTTGTACCTTTAAAACAATTTGCCCTTATTTATTTCAAGTCATTCATTTACTTACATTACTGGAGAAAACCATTTTTTTAATCTTTCATAAAGTTGTTATAACCAACTTCCCATAAAGCCGCTATAACTCTTTACGTCTTAGACAAATTCATTCCTTTTATAACCAACAGACTTATACTTTCAAATCAAATTACATAGCTTTCAAAATACTTCAAGTCTTTTAACCTTTAGAAAAACAAGTTTCTTAAGTTAGAATATCAAGTCTCTTTAACTTAGAGTATCAAGAAGTCAATACTTTCCAAATCAAGTATTCTATACTTTTTAAATCAAGTCTCATAACTTGAAAAATAAAGTCTCTTAACCTTTTAAGAAAACAAGGTTCATAGTCTTAAAACTTCATACGTAAACTCTTTAAATTAAGTAACATATGTCTTATGTGTGTGAGTAGGTTATACTTGTTTATAACGATCTTATTAAAGCAGCCATGATCTAGAAAATGTAATATAATTTTGTCTTATCTTAGCTTCTATGCAGATGGAGAATTCTACTCGTTTTAATTTATTGATTGTCGATACATTTTCCTTTATTAACGCTGCAATGGCTTGTTCGATACTTATTCTCATTCGTGCTATAAACTTGCCAAGTCAACTTGGCTCCAAATACCTCCTAACGACTCTTACCAACATCCCCCATAAGACTTGGTAAGAACTTAGGATAACTTAGACATAACCATTACATAGAGTAAATCAACATACATACCTCTTAACTTCTAAGAGTAGAAGGAAACATGAAATAATACCACATGTATATTCCATACATAGAATCATGTCAAAAGAAGGAAGAGGTTCACATACCTCGCGACGATTATCGACAAGTAGCAAAATGCTCCAAAGTACTTCAACCTTGCTAGCTATTCCATCATTTGTGGAATACGCTATACGTATTACTTCAACCTATAATGGCCATAATACGTCTATTAATCTCTAGCTTCAAACGTAGAATATTCTAAGTGAAAAGTCACCAAATTCTACGGAAAATCGGGCAGCACTTCCTTTGTTTCTACATACTTTTCCACTTTTTTCAAGGCCCGATTAATCAATAACCAAACACCACTTTTAAGGCCCAACAATTCAGCTAACCAAAGGGGATTACACGCCTTAACAGGACGTGTAAAATTCTGCCCCACAAATTAATACGAATCTAGTTCCATATTTAAAGCCATTCTCGGCTAACATAAACAACAACTCAAAGTCTTTTCCAATTCTTTTCCAATCCAAGTTCTTAGGTCTAACATGTTATATAGTCATAAACAATTTTAACAACTATAATTCCTTCTTTATATAACATGTGACGACTTAAACTAATAATCAAATTGAATTGTAATCTCAAAGGCTAAACATGCTAGTTTCGGATTTAGGGTTCCAATAGCCAATACACTTATCAAACTTCACACTATATACCTCATGCTTGCTAATATCCATAGCTACAATAATAAGTAATCCTTAATTGCTAAAACGACAAGATTTTTACCTTTACAAGCCCTTATTATATCCAAGATTCAAGGTCGCTCCTTAGCAATTATTAGCTCCTTTCCTTATGTTCCAATCCGCTCCAAGCACTCCTTAGAAGTTCATGAAGAACTCCTCTTCAAGTTCCATCTTCAAAGTTGAAGAACACCTTAGGGTTTCGCCTTGCGACTAACGTGAAAACGTCGTTTTCCTGAAATATTTCTATTGAGATATCCTTACAATACCCTTAGGGACCTTGGGTTAAAGTATTGTGAATAATGGATCAAAACTACAAAAATTTTGTGTGGGAATTGGACCAAACCCGAGAGCTCTCAAATGTGGAGAACAAGGTCTCTAATTTTTCTAAGTATTCAAGAGCTTGTCTTGCACTAGTGTGGTATATAAAACACAATGGAGGGCTTAGATTAAAACACTTGTGGGCTAGGATGAAGAATAATTAATGATAAGCTAAGTGGACAAGTTGACAAGTCAACAATCTCAAGCTTTGAAGACTTGTTCATCTACCATGGTCAATGACCATACTACCCTTTTATAATTTCTTCCAAGGCCATGTGGGGGGGGTGCCACGTGTCGCCCTCCCAATCGTCCATAAAATTTCGTAACCCTCGTGGGCCCCACAAAACGTAAAATTTCTCGGGTGGGCCCCACGTGACCAAATCCGTAAAAATAAATTTCCATAATGATAATAAGTTCCATACTCTTTAATTAATGCATTTTTAGAATCTAATTCTCACCTATGAACATTTTTCCTTTCCGACGTTCGGAAGATTTTCCGTCGGTAAAACAATTCTTCCTTTCGTACCCTTTTAAAGTCTTGTGTTCCTTACGTACATTCTCTTAAACATGTCCTTGAGTTACGGGGTGTAACATTGAGTCAGGGAATTAACTCACTTGTTTAAAAGTATTAAGGATATCTTAGTTTCTAAAAGTTAAGAGACTTAAAGTATTTTGAAAGATACTTGTTTTGTTTGGAAAGTTTAAGTCTCTTGGTTATAAAGAAGAATATAAGTATCTAAGGTATAAAGCTAGTATAACGTCTTTATGGGAAGTTGGTTATAATAGCTTTATAGAAAGTTAAAAAGAGTGGTTTACTCTAAGTAATGTAAGTAATGATAAAGGACTTGAATTAATGAAAGACAAATTGATTTGAAGGCATCAATTGCTTAAGGTTTTAAAAGAAAGAAGTCACTTGATTTAGAAGCCTATAAATCTATTTCTAAAAGGTATTGTGACTTGTCTTGAAAAGTAAATATGACTTGATACTACGGTTATTAGTATCTTGGAAGTTTTATATGTAAAAGAGTCATTTTTAAAAGAGTAGAAGTACGTAGTACTTTGGGTTAAATTCCCGGATTTTTATAATGACATGCTAGTGCCTTAAGTAAACTAAAATGAGAGTGTTTATGAACAAAGCTAATAAGAAGTTAGGAGATTTCTTAACTTGCTTGTGTTATGTATGATAAGTCGGTAGTGCTTGTGTTATGTATGATAAGTCGGTAGTGCTTATGTTATGTATGATAGCCGGTTGTGCTAGGTGTCACGACCCGAACCGGGGCCCGTGACTGGTGTCTTACCCGGGCACCCAAGTAGACATACATCAGAGTAACCAGCGGAATATAAAACAAGACATGAAATAATATGAAGTGAGAGACAGTTTATCTAAGAAAAGCTGCCTGTCGGCATATATATAAAAACTTGAGCGATTCTGACCCTTTTACAAACTGCCCACAACAAGATTACTGCACTCTAAGAATGTTATAACAACAATGGCGGGACAGGTTCGCCATACCCGAATGTAAGTACTACAACTACAGTGGACTATACCAAAGATAAGCCTCAGAGACACGGAGCTTCCCAAAACGCTGAATCGTGACCCTATGAGCGAGGATCAACAACGGTGTACCTCTACTGCAGATGAACGCAGCCGAAGGAGGTCAGTACAACAGGTACCAAGTATGTGAAACTGAAAATACTGTAAATCAAATCATAATAGTCTATATAAAACAGAAGACATATATGATAACCAATTTACGATACACACATGTATAGCGATTATGTCAAGTCAGGGACTCACGCCCTTAAGGTCATCACTCAAATATAACCATGGGTCTCATGCCCACAATATCAATCATGCCCGTGGAATTCCCTCCTCACTGCCGGCAGTCCATGATATAAAAGCACCAAGGAATACACATGAACACCAGGTCCCACCTGTGTCATAATAAAGCTATACGGGGTAAGTACGAAGGCATAGCCGACTACTAAAACCCACAGTACCAACAATGCTATAAAACAGTATCACGAGGTCTTTCTAGACCGCGCCACATGATCGGCCGCCACTCGCCTCGGTATCAATGCGCGTCAAATCCTGGAACTTACCGCGACTCGCGATAAAGCCGCCTAGGCCCGCATGAGGTATTCCCGCATCGAGGGTAGCTACTCACCGGTATCGCCCCGACTTTCGTAGTCCGCATGGCCACATAGACCGCATGAGGTATTCCCCGCACACTAACCTGGAACTCTCGTAGCTCCGCATAGGTCCCCTGGACCCGCATGAGGTATTCTCGAATCATAGTCACACAGACCGCATGAGGTATACCTCGCATCGAGGGGCAGCTTAACCCCCGGTATAACATGTCAAGAGGTGAGTGGTACAATACTAACATAACGACATATCGTTAAACAACATAAGCACAACAAGGGAAACCCCTTTACACAAACGTTACAAGATGCTAACACACGTGGCATCACAACATGTTTACTTATCAAACCAACAAGAAAGCATTACAAGGCTATCACAAACCAACATAGTCAAGTTATTCACACAAGGTACTTTCTACTTTATGTCAACAAGTTCGGGTTTTTATCCCCAAAGTACTTCATACATTAACTCTTTAAAAACCAAGTACTCATTGCTCACGAATGAGGTTTCACATATTTTAACAAAATTCATATCAAGTCAATCAAGTCAAGTCTCTTATTTTCAAAAGATTCATAGATCATAGTTTTAAACACTTAACAACGTAATCTCCTTTTTAAAACAATTTGAGTAACATATGCCTTATGTGTGAGTAGGTTATTCTTGTTTATAACAATCTTATTAAAGCAGCCATGATCTAGGAAATGTAATACAATTTTGTCTTATCTTAGCTTCTATGCAGATGGAGGTTTCTACTGGTTTTAATAATACTTAATTAGTCAATACATTTTCCTTTATTAGCGCGATGGTTTGTTCGATACTTATTCTCATTTCGAAATCGATAAGGCTTTCATAAACAATTAAGTAAACCGTTCCTTTTATCTCTCTTAAGTCGTTATACCTAACTTCCCATAAAACTAGTATAACACTTAAGCTTTTAAAACCAAGTATTACTCTTCTTTCAAAAACGATTCTTAATTCTTTTGAAATACTTCAAGATTCTTATTATTTAAAACTCAAGTCAAAAGACATCGAAGTAAAACCACGTTCAGTCAACACACGTACTATATATATATATTCTTTTAAAATATCATGCTCGAGGATAGGAAGAATCACATACCTCCCGGCGAAATCCACCGCCAAGTCGAATATGTCGCGCAGAGTATCAACCTATAATAGTCAAATACGCCTATCAACGTCTAGACTACTCAGAGAATATTCTAAGTAGAAGGTGCTTATTGTTACGGAAAATCGGGCAAGACTTCCCTACCACAACTACACAAGTCTCATGTAATACACCCCATGTAATTACAGTTCAATTCTCTTCTTTATACTCCTTCTATATCTTATACTCGTTTATAAACTACTATATGTAATCTCCAATTACAATAGAAGGACAAAGATATTTACCTCGATAAGCCCAAAATTATCCAAGATTAAAGTCGATCTGAGCAAGGTTTAGCTCCTATTCATGCGCTCCAATTCGCCCAAGAAACCCTTAGAAGTTCTATACAACTTCTACTTAATACTTCAACCAACAATGAAGATTTTCCTAGGGTTTCGTTTTGTGACTAAGGGATATAAAGCAAAGATTTCAGCTTTTTAGTATAGAGGAAATTTTGGAATACTACAAGGTATTTGGGCCAAGGTATTTTGGAATTGTAACAATACTTGGAGAATATATTTCTACCAAGTGGGGTGTCTCGCTAGCCCTACTAGGAAGGAGGGGAAAGTGTGTTTGGACGAGAGCTCTACTAAGAGGGGGAAGGATTTTAAGACTTAGAAATTATTTTGTGGATGAAGAAGTCTTCAACTAAGGGGGGGGGGGGTATTTATAGGGCCTTCAATGGCCAAGATTCAAGCAAGTGTGTGGATGAGATTTGCACAAGTGTTGTGTGGGTTCCACCTTATCTATCTACCCACAAAATATCTAGCAAACATTGACCAAATGTTTTAGGCCTTAAAAATGAAAAAAACGTGCACCCAATTCGTCCACTTTACCGCCCACTTGAGGGTGACACTTGTCGCCCTCTCGTTGGTCCAAAATATTTCATCTCTCGGAAAAATCCAAAATAAATAAATTCTTGAAAACGAAAAATTCCTTTACAAGGTTCGGAAAATTTTTCCGTCGGAAAAAGCAATCCTTTTCGCTAGTTGCACAATTTCGTCCCTTTTGCCTAATTAAGGCTTAAACTTTTGTACGTACGTCCTCACATACATACTCTGGAAATACGGGGTATAACATTCTTCCCCCCTTAGAAACATTCGTCACGAATGTTCCTTCTAAGTCTCAAAACACGCTAGCGCCGGTATAGTCTTCACTAATATACTTACGAAACCAATCATGCCGTACCTGGCCATAACATAACACACGCGCAAATACTTAACTCCAAGTCCACGAGGAATCACCTCTATCATCACAAAAGCTCCCACCCAAGGGCTAAAAGATACTCCCTTCGCACCTTTACTTCACAAAAGAAATGATCACTTTTATTCCCTTACTCGTCGTACCCTCCCCGTACACTCGAACACTTCCTACAAAAACTTACCACCTTTCTGTTATTGCTTCATTTTCCCAAAATCTCGGGGTTACTATTTCCAACTTGGTCATCATTGACTGGGGACACTCTGGATGGATCTCCGATACTTTTCCGAATATAGCAACATGAAAGACCGGACGTACTGCCTCCTAAGTCGGACGACAAATGCTAACATATAGGCAACCTGGCCTATTCTTCACATGATCTGAAAAGGCCCAAAGTAACCCGGGCTAAGTTTCCCCTGCTTTCCAAATCTCGTCACACCCTTCCGGGGTGGTACCTTCAAGAAGACCGACCGTCAATCTGAACTCCAAGTATCGACGCAGATTAACCGCCTGGCTCAGGTTAACTCTGAGCTGTCAATAACCTCTCCTGGATAAGCTTCACCCTATCCGCATCCTGCTGAATCAAGTATGAACCAACAATCTGAACCTTGCCAACATCGAACCAATCGACCGGCAACCTACACTACCGCCCATACAAGGCTTCATAAGGTGACATCCGAATACTGAAATGGTAGCTATTATAATACACACTCAACAAGAGGCGAATAATCCTTACAGCTACCTTTGAAAAATCAAAAACACCGGCCCAAGGGTGAATGCAATACTGAGACTCACCTGAGTTCCTAACCTTGCTTGGTAAAACCTCCATAAAAAAAAAAAAATAGCCGTAAACTGGGCTCCACTGTCTGTCATAAAGTAAAAGTAGGAACCCCGTGCAGTCTTACAACCTTCCTGATATATAACATCTTGCATAACCCTCTGCCGAGTAAACAGTTCTGACTGAAAGACAAGATGGGCTGACCTCATCGGCCCGACTACTGGTCGAACGCATCCACGAACTCGTACGATGGTTAACTAAACTTGGGCCTAACACCCTCGTGACCCTATCACAAAGCGGGACCACCACAATTTTTCCTTTCTTCAAACCGGGCTGCGGGTTGACCCGCAATCTGGCCTCAACCCGACCCATTTATTGCGCCAAGCTCTTGTTTCCCGATCCGGAACAATCTCACCATTGAGTCACGAAAACCTAGTGGTCTTCTTAGCTCAACTACCCTCCTTCATTTCACACTACTCAGGGACTTATCACACAAATCTATCCCACGTATACTAAGCACTCCGATAAAGGTCAACATAAATAAATCTTTTACTCGAGATGGCCTCGCCTCTAAGGTCTCCACGTATAAAACTCTAAGGCTCACACTTTCCCTATCCCCAATCTTACCCTTTTAACTAATCATGATTTCTAATCACAATTAACACAATGCTATCTGAACATCACACCTAAAATATACTCATCTTATCACACATACTAATCTCTAGAGGGTTAAGGATAAACTCAGATCTCATCGCTTCACTCTCCTGTGTCGTTCTAATCAATCCTGCCCTGTTGGGCGCATAGCTAGGGAAGGTGATGAACTAGCCACTGATCCTGAAAGCTGAGTCTCTACATCCGCGCCACCTCTGGTCGGACAATTTCTCGCAAAATGGCCCTGCTGGCCGCAGGCATAACAAGCTGTCGAAGAAGTACGACACTCCCCACAATGACACCTACCACAACGGCCACACCGAGGTGGGGGTGGCCTCCTCTGGCTAACACCCCTTCCTCTCCGAACCACTGAATCCGCAACTAATCTGGTAGGCTGAGTCCTCCTACTTGCATCCCTCCTACTTGAACATTCTTTCGTCACATGGCCCTGACGGCCGCAGGTAAAACAAGCACCAACGAAAAGACGACATTCCCCGGGATGACGCCTGCCACACTGTGAACACTGAGGGAAAACTGAATCCGGCTGGCTGGAACCTACGTGTATCTGTGAACCAGAAGCCCTGGAGCTCTGACCAACTCCTGCATACCCCGAACGTCCTGAACCCTGTGGAGGACCACTCTGCACTGGCGGAGGTGCGTATCCAGTCTGCTGCTGAGGCGATCCGCCTCGAAAGTTACCAAAGGACCCTGCCGATCTGGCCCTCTTCTGCTGCTCTTGGTTAACCCGTCGATCTCTACGTTTCTCGGCCTGCTGCGCATAAGCCCGTACGCAGGCCATGCTCATGCCTGACTGAAGAGCTACTCTTACACAACCCTCCTTTAGATAATCATCAAGACCCGCGATAAATCGGTACATAAAATACTCTCTGGTTGCTAAATCCCTAGATAGTAACAGGGTCGTCTCTTTGCAATACATACTGTCTGCTACTGGTCGTGGAACTGAAGGTCCAGATATCATGGCCGCAGTAGGAACTGCTGCCGCTGTACTAAACTCTGCTGGGGCTGGCGACGTAGCAGAACTCCCCGAATGAAGCACCACCTCAGGTGATGATTGGGCCTGTGCCCTCGTAACCCTCTGTGCTCTACTCGCAGCTCCCTCGGCTGCCTTGCCCTTCTGGGCCCGGGTTGCCTTGCGCGGAGGCATAACTGGTACGGGAAAGAAATACGTTAGAGGGGTCCAACTTATAACACAGCTCTAAGGCACGATCGCAGAGTGAGAAGAATGGAAACCAATCCTAAATATCCTATAGCCTCCTGATTATTGGTGTGGTGCACAACACACCGATAATCAAGACTCTACTAGATACGGTCTGTAGACACTTTCCGAGGATTAACTGCTTTGATACTGTTATACCCCGTAATTTCAGAGTATGTATGTGAGGACGTACGTATAAATGTATAAGCCCTAATTAGGTAAAGGATGAGATATTTGTGGGGCAAGTAGACAAGAGGTGATGGACTAGTTCATATTACAGGAATTATGACATTGAGTATACAAAAGTCTTATAATGAGATATTAGAATTGAGATCAAGAGATTAACCATGTATATAATTGATTAATTATGGGATTGATTATTAATGAAGGAAATAACATTTTAGTGGATTATTATGTGTAGCAAGTAGATTAAATTTCCTAAGTGACTTATTAAGAGAATCAATTAGGTGTCACTATATGAATTAGTGAAAGGGATGAATTATCCACTTTTCATCATTTGAGTTCACGTGAGAACATTGTATGAAATTATATTTGGAATTAAACTTGGTCCACGTGGGACCTTGTTACTAAGCAACTAACATTTTAATTGCTGTAATGGACAAGATAAAGGGTGGCATTAGTTTAGGATAGGTACCAAATGGTAGATTGAGAAAAAGCCACGTGTGTGATAAGGTGTCCTATCCTTAATTCTAAGTACATCTCTTATTTAATAATCCATCACTTCACTTAGTGGTAAAAAGAAAAAAAACGCATGAAAAAAAAAGAGAACAACAAATCTTCTAACCCTTTATTTATTCTTGGTACGAATTGAAGGTAAACATAAGCAGTACTCCACCTTTCAATTCCATGCTGATTTCGTTTGGAAATGAAATATCATCAGTAAATTTTCTTGAAACAGAACTTCGTGCAAGTATTATTTAAATAACACTCCAGTAGGATATTAGTAAAAGGGGCTAGTTCATTATTTATAAAGGTTGATATTTTACGTGAGGCGTATTCAACCTAGCAAGTGGATTTAGCCGAGGAGGTATGTGATCCTTCCTATTCCTTTGGGCATAATATTTGTAATATATATATAGTATGGTAGACGTACGTATGTTAAAATAAATTTGGTTTTACTTTGATGTCTTTGGACTTGAGTTCTAAATAATAAGAATCTTGAATATTTCAAAAGAGTTATGAATCATTTTTTTTGGAAGAAAAGAAATACTTGGTTTTTAAAAAAGGCTTAAGTGTTATACTAGCTTTATGGGAAGTTAGGTATAACAACTTAAGAAAAATAAGAAAACGGTTTTTATTATTTGTTTATCAAATACTTGAAATATTGTCTGAAGGTAAGGTAAGTTGGTTTGATAGACATATTATGATACTACGTGTGTGAGTATCTTGTGACGCTTGTGTAAGAAAGTTATTCTTGTTTTGCTTATATTGTTCAACGATTAGTCGTTGTGTTCGATTCTTGTGATGTTTGTGTAAAGGGGTTTCCCTTGTTGTGCTTATGTTGTTTAACGATAAGCTGCTATGTTAGTATTATATCACTCACCTCTTGACATGATTCCGGGGGTTAAGCTGCCCTCCGGTGCGGGGTAGACTCAGGCGGGTCTGTGTGACCTATGATTCGAGAATACCTCATGCGGGTCCAGGGGGCCTATGCGGAGCTACGAGAGTTCCAGGTTAGTGTGCGGCCTTTATGGTCATGCGGTCTATGTGGCCATGCGATGCGAGTCCGTGACGTTCGGGAGTAGCTACCTCGATGCGAGGAATACCTCACGCGGGCCATTGAGTGGCCTACGCGAGTCGCGGAAGTTCGAGACTAGACGCGCACATTAGATACTGCGGCGAGTGGCGGCTTCGATCATGTGGCGGTCTAGACAGATCTCATGATACGCTTTATGACCGTTGGTGCGTGGGTGTTAGTAGTCGGCTATGCCTTCGTACTTACCGCACGGTTTTATTATGACACATGTGGGACCCGGTGTTCATGTGTATTCCTCGGTGCTTTTATATCATGATCGCCAGTGAGGAAGGTATTCCACGCATGATTGATGTTGTGGGCGTGAGACCCATAGTTATATTTGAGTGATGACTTTGAGGCGTAAGTCACGACTTAACGCGATCGCTTATTTATTGTGATCGTAGTTTGGTTATCATACATGTCTCTGCTTTATATAGACTACTATGATTTCATTTCTGATATTTTGATTTCACATACTTGGTACTGTCTTGACCTCGCCCGGTGCGTTCATCTGCGCAGTAGAGGTACACGCAGTGTTGATCCTCGCTCTTAGGAGTCACGATTCGGCGTTTGGGAAGCTCAGTTCTCGGAGGCTTATCGATGGTATAGTCCCTATCGTTGTAGTACTTACATTCGGGTATGGCGGGGCCCTGTCCGCCATTGTTGTCATATCATTCTTAGAGTGCAGTACCGTTATGGCGTAGTTGTAAATGGGATGTAATCATTGGTTTTAAAGTTTATATATATATCGAAAGACAAGTTTTCTCGAGATAATCGTTTCACATTTCATATTATATCATGTCTTGTTTTACGTTCCGCTGATTACTCTGATGTATGTCTACTTGGGTGCCCGGGGTAAGGCACCAGTCACGGGCCCGGGTTCGGGTCGTGACAGATACCACTTTTGTCACGACCCGAATCGGGGCCCGTGACTGGTGCCTTACCCGGGCACCCAAGTAGACATACATCGAGTAACCTGGAATATAAAACAAGACATGAAATAATATGAAGTGAGAACGATTTATGCGAAAAAGTTACTGTCGGCATATATATAAAAACGAGCGATTACAACCCTTTACAAACCCCGCCTACAACAAGATCTGCACCTCTAAGAATGTTATAACAATAATGGCGGGGTGGCTCGCTATACCCCGAATGTAAGTACTACAACTATGTGGACTATACTAAAGATAAGCCTCGAGACACTGAGCTTCCAACGCTGAATGTGACCCTATGAGCGAAGGATCAACAATCGGTGTACCTCTACTGCGCATGAACGCAGCCCCCGGGAGGTCGACAACAGGTACCAAGTATGTGAAACTGAAAATACTGTAAATGAAATCATAATAGTCTATATAAACCAGAAGACATAAATGATAACCAATTTACGATACACAATATGTAAGCGATTATGTCAAGTCGTGACTCACGCCTAAGGTCATCACTCAAATATAACCATGGGTCTCGTCTTTCACGACCGAACCGGGCCCGTGGATCGTGCCTTACCGGGCACCCTAGTGATACAACATCGAGAAAACCGTGAAATAAAAACTTTAAACATATAAATAGATATGGATCAAGATGAAAGAAAACAAAGCCAACCAAAGCGGTTGCCTTTCAAAGATATATATATTTGAACGATTACAATCCTTACAACCACACAGCGATTACTCTGCACTCTAAGATTTATCTGACAACTATGACGGACGGGGCCCGCCATACCTGAATGTACAAGAGCCTCTGGACTCGGGGTAACATACCAAAGATAAGCCTCCAAGGAACTGAGCTTCCAAGACGCTGAAAGGTGATCCTAAACGCAGGATCGACGGTGATATACCTCTACTGCGGCATGAACGCAGCCTCCGAAGGAGAGTCGATCAACAGTACCAAGTATGTGGCGAAAATCGTGAATGAACTGATAATAGTCTATATAAAGCAGGAGACATGTATGATAACCAAACTACAAGATTACAACATATAAACAAATATATCAAGTCGGGGCTCACGCTCCAATTCATCACTCGTGCGGTGGAATTCCTTCCTCACCGGCGATCATGATATGATAACACCAAGAAGTACACCTGAACACCAAGTCCTACCTGATGCCAAAGCCGTACTAACAATACAATACAACCAAACCACGAAGCTGACACGTGGCAGGTGCAATAACCGATACCAGATCCACTTGCGCCACGTAGCTGACGGGGGCAAGTAAACAGGCTACGCACCCGATCACAACCGTAAGTCACGAAGCTCCATCCAAACGCTGACTCGCGAAGCTGACACGTGGCAAGTGCACTTGTAACGACCCGTTCCGGGGCCCGTTACTGGTGCCTTATCCCGGGCACCCTAGTGATACAATCATCAGAGAAAACCAGCGGAAAATAAAACTTAAACAAGAAACAGATATATGAACATAAAACAGGCCAACCCAACGGTTACCTTCCAATAACATAATAAATACAACTCTTTCAAAACGAACAGTTTAATCCCTTTTTACAAACCCTGCCCACAACAGTACTACAGACCTCTAAGATTTACAACAACTATGACGAGACAGGGCCCCGCCATACCTCGAATGTACAAGAACCTACAACTCAGTGGAACACATACTAAAAGATAAGCCTCGAGAAACGGAGCTTCCCAAAACGCAATGGCCCGAGATCCTAAGAGCGAGGATCCACGGCCGATGTACCTCTACTGCGGCATGAACGGCCCCGGAAGAGGTCGACAACAGTACCAAGTATGTGAAACTATAAAAATACTGTAATGAAATCATACTAGTCTATTTAAAGCAGGAGACATGCATGATAACCAAACTACAGTTCACAACATAAAAGCGATCATGTCGATCGGGGACTCACGCCTCAAGTCATCACTCAAATATAACTATGGGTCTTACGCCCACAACATCAATCATGTTCGCGTCACGGCGCGTGCCTCTGCATCGGTGTAGACATGTCCATGATGCAACAATAATACCAATGCCCCACGGCCACATGCCCCGAATTCTACCTCGGTGTAGACACGCCCACGTGACATCAACAATAATATCTTGGGTGATCAACCTGCGCGCATGACCACGTGCCCGGACTTCTACCTCGGTGTAGACATGTCCATGTAACCACAATCACAATATATCGGGTAATCCACCCGCCCGCATGGCCGCATGCCCCCGGAATACGGCAGCGGTGTAGACAGGTCCATGGGACATCAACAACAAGCCAGTAATCAAAATGGAAACATACGTGGAATTCTCCATCACCGCCAAAGACGCGTCCAAGTAAGTTCTCAACAAGTCGACCTCTATCGAGACGCGGTAACGAAATACCACACTTGCACAACAAAGGCTATCATCACAAGCATAGGCAAGTTTCACAACAACAAGCATAGGCAAGTTTCACAACAACAAGCATAGGCAAGTTTCACACACCTCAATGTACTTTCATTTTATGCCAAAGTCGGGTTTTAACCCCAAAGTACTACACGTTAAGTTCTTTAAAAGAGATCCATTACTTTTATAAAAGTCACCCTATACCCATAGTATTAGAATGACCAACCCACATTCCTTTTCAAAATCAAGTAACAACATTCTTTTCCTAAGTTCGGTTTGCCTAGTTTCAATTACTCAAGCTTCTCATTTTCAAATGCTCAAGTCACTTATTTTAGAAAGGTTTCATAACTCATAGTCTTAATCTCTTTTAAAACAATTGAGTAACATATGTCATATATGTGAGTAGTTTATTCTTGTTTATAACGATCTTATTACAATGACCATGATCTAGAAAATGTAATATCATTTTGTCTCATCTTAGCTTCTATGCAGATGGAGGTTTCTCTGGTTTTAATACAACACATCATTATTCAATACATTTTCCTTTATTAACGCTGCAGTGGTCTGTCGATACACATTCTGATTCCCGAAATCAGTAAAACATTATCCCTTTAAAAACCAAGTACTCATTACTCACGAATGAGGTTTCACACAAACATCCACATTAAAACAAATAAGTTAAGTCTCTTATCTTATAAGATCAAGTCTCTTAACTTCTAACATCAGTAAACCATTTTCACCTACATAAGGTCGTTATAACTAACTTCCCATAAAGCTATTATAACACCCTATGTTTTAAACCAACCAAATCACTTAGCACATGTACGTCTACCGTACTACATAGTTCACAACAATCATGCTAGAAAAGATAGGAAGAGGTTCACATACCTCGCGACGATTTATCGACAATAAGCAAAACGCTCCAAGTACTTCAACCCGTCGGCTACTCCTTAAGCCAAGCAGATCACGCCACACGTAGTACTCCACTCCTAAAATGGTCATGGTACTCCTATCAAACCTTTCTTATCATTGAAGACTTATACCAATAAAAAGCCCTCAAAATCTACGGAAATTTCAGCAGCACTTCCCCCGTTTATACTCACTTTTCCATCTTTTACCAAGGCAGAATAAGTAATATATATACCATATATATATATAAGGCGTAATAATTAAACAACATAAAGAAGGGATTACACGCCCAAACGGTAACGCGGTTTACTATCACGCCCATAACAACAATAAGTAAAAGATGGGGATTTCGCGGACAACATGTAACGCGGTTTACTATCACGCCTTCATAACAATACAATAATTAAAAAGGATCACACGCCCAAGCGGAACGCGATTGAAAAATCTTCCCTTAACGAAATGTAAATACGGTCAATGTAAATACGGTCCAAAGTAAATACGGTCCAAAGTAAATACGATCCAAAGTAAATACATTCCTTAAGTTGGGGTCCTTGGCAACTTTGTCCATTTTACTTATCCAATTTACTCATTAGTCATCCAACTTATATTTCCATTCTTAATATAAGTTATAGTTACTTTGTTATTAGCTTCTTAGCAAGTAAGATACGTTTTACCATTTTAATGGCAAACGGCCAATCCTTTCTTTTAACAAGTTAACAAGATCCAACTCTTCCAAACTTACTCCATATATTATATAATCCATAATATACTTATAATATATGTATAACAACCAATTCACAAAGAGGTTTAAGTTCCACTACCTCAAATAGCCCAAAAATATCCAAGTTCTTAAAGTCGCTCCAAGCAAGTCTTAGCTCCAAATCTTTACGTTCCAATCCGCTACAAGCAACCTATAGAAGCTCCTAACCAACTTCTCTTCAAGATTCAACTCCAAAAAGTGAAGAACACTTAGGGTTTCAAGATGACAACTTTCGGCCAAGGCATCCCTTCAAGGCTAGGGGTGTGAAATCTTTTCCAACTCTTGGTACACAATCTTCCTAACACCTTAGGGAAGAACACTTGAGAGTTTAAGAATTGTTGGACAAATTTTGCTCAAGAAATGGGGCAAAACCAGAGCTCTAGGTCAAGGGAGAAGGAGGGTTTTCAAGTCTTCAAATGTCTAAGTGTGGAAGATTTCATCAACTAAGGGTGCATATATAGGAAAACCAAGGGATAGGATGAAGGCAAGTGTGTGGTTGAGATTGGGGACAAGTGTGGGTGGGACCCACAAGCCACTTGTCCACACAAAATATCTAGCAAGACTTGGCCACTTGTCTTGCCACTTGTCTAGCTAATTTCGGCCAAGGGCCACCTAGGGGGGTGACACGTGTCGCCCTCCTACTCGTCCAAAATATTTCATCTCCCGAAAATATCCATAATGGCCAAAATCTCAAAAACTAAGCGGGCCCCAAAACAGTAAATTTCACCGTGGGCCCACGTGACCATTTCCGAAATAAAATTCCATAATTCTCAAATATTCTAAGAAGTCCGAATACCAAATCGGGAATCCAATTCCCATTAACGAACCTTTTTCTTCACAAAAACCGGAAACTTTTCCGGCGACAAAGCACCTCTGTCTTTCTTTCCAAAATTTCTGCCGTAATCTCGCACGTATATCCTCACCTATAGACCCTGCAACTACGGGGGATAACCTTCTTCCCTCCTTAGAAACAGTCGTCCGAATGTTCATTCTAAGTCTCCAAACGACTTGTGTCGGTATAGTCTTCACTACTATACTTACAAAACCGATCACGCCACCAATGGCCAGAATATAAAATGTGCGCAAAACTCAAATCCAAGCCAATGAGAATCATTTCTAATCTTACAACGCTCCCACTAGCTTCAATTTACTCTAAGGCCATTCCGGCCTTCACGATCCGATCGGTTGAACGCGTCCACGAACTCGTCGATGGTTACCTAAACTTGGGCCTAGCACCTCGTGACCCTACCACCTGGCGGGACCACCTCGAACTGACCCCACCTCAATCTGGGCTGCGGGTTGACCCGCAAATGGCCCTCAACCCGACCCCTAAACGCGCCAACTCTTGTTCCTGATCCGGAACAATCTTACTAATTCACGTCATGAAAGCTACCACTTCCATCTCACACTACCCATGTAATTATCCCACAATATTTCCCGCATACCAAGTACATCCGGCAAAGACCAACCGTAAAATCACCCACTCAAGACGGCCTCGCCTCTAAGGTCTCCACGTATAAAACTCTAAGGTTCACACTTTCCATGCCCCCACACTTATCCTTCCAACTAACCATGTTTTCTAACTTACAAATAACACAACGCTATCCGTACATAGCACACAATAATAAGATCATCATCTCGCGTAAACCAAACTCTAGAGGGTTAAGGATATACCTGAAGCTACCGCTACACTCTAATCATAGGCTGCCTGGCAGGCATAATCAGAAGGCGATGAACCACCCATCGATCCGGTAGGTGAGTCGTAACATCCGTGCTACCCTTGGCCTGACAGTTCCTCGCAAAATGGCCTGCTGCCGCAAAAATAACAAGCTCCCCGCACCACGACACTCCCGAAATGCGGTCTACCATCGACCACACCGAGGGTAGGGGTGACCGCATCAGCCAACACCCTTACTTCCTCGAAACTCAACCTCGAGCCACGACTGCTCCGAATACTCGAAGGTTGTGGAGGACCACTCTGCGGGCGGAGGTACAAAACTAGTATCTTTCTTGGCGGTCCGCCTCGAAAGTCACCAAAGGACCTGTTGTTCGGCCCTTCTCGCGATCTTGGTCATTCCGTCGTCCTCTCCGTGCCTCACATCGGTGCATGAGCTGCGTGCGGGCAATGTCCATGCGGTGAAGAGCTACTCCGAACATGCCTCGACATGTAATCATCGAGCCTCAGAACATATCGGTGCACTCGATCTTCCATACTAGCTACCAACGCTGGGACGTACCGGGCCAATGAGTCGAACTCCACATTGTACTCCCGAACCGTACGCCCGCTCTGTCTAAGCATCAAAAATCTGTCGGCCCGTGCCCTCCTCATCTGCGGAGGCAAGAAGTGCGTGAGGAAAGCTCCCATGAATCAAACCAATCGACTGCGGTATCACGCAGCCGATGCGAACCAAAGGTCACAGACTCGGTCTCTGAAGCCTTGATCACCCGCATGATCCGCTGTAACTGCCGGATGAACTCCTGCGGATCATCCTCAGGCCTCGACCCATAAAACTCTGGCGGGCTACAACTCAGAAAGTCCCGTAGCCTCAAACTATCTGCTCGGGGGTGAACCACTGGTGCTACTGGAACTGGAACTGCTGCATCCAGCCTATCCTCATATCTGGCCACGACCCTGGCCAGCAACTGGGCCATCTCCTTGTAACCCATCTCCTCTGCCCCAGACTGTGGGACTGGAGGCTCAGGTACTGCGGTCTCAGCAGCCATTGCTGCGGCTCTAACCTCTGCTGGGGCTGGCGGCGTCACAAAACCCGCCGTCTGAAGCACAACCTCAGGTACTGTCTGGGCCTGCGCCCTCGTACTCCTCTGTATCTCACTAGCGGTTCCCTCGGCTGTCTTGCCCTTCAGGGCTCTGGTTGCCTTGCGCGGAGGCATAACTGGTAAAAACGAGATACGTCAGAGGGGTCCAACTTACAACACAGCTCTAAGGCACGATCTCGGAATGAGAAGAATGGAAACCAATCCTAAATGTCCTGCAGCCTCCTGATTATAGATGTGGTGCACAACACATCGATAATCAAGACTCTACTAGACACGGTCTGTAGACACTTTCCGAGGATTAACTGCTCTGATACCACTTTTGTAACGACCTGTTCCGGGCGTTCGGTGCCTTATCCCGGGCACCCTAGTGATACAATCATCAGAGAAAACCAGCGGAAAATAAAACTTAAACAAGAAACAGATATATGAACATAAAACAGGCCAACCCAACGGTTACCTTCCAATAACATAATAAATACAACTCTTTCAAAACGAACAGTTTAATCCCTTTTTACAAACCCTGCCCACAACAGTACTACAGACCTCTAAGATTTACAACAACTATGACGGGACAGGGCCCCGCCATACCCCTGAATGTACAAGAACCTACAACTCAGGGAACACATACCAAAAGATAAGCCTCGGAGAAACGGAGCTTCCCAAAGCTGGCCCGAGATCCTAAGGCGAGGATCCACGGCCGATGTACCTCTACTGCGGCATGACGCAGCCCCGAAGGAGGTCGATAACAGTACCAAGTATGTGAAATCGTAAAAATCAGAATGAAATCATACTAGTCTATATAAAGCGAGAGACATGTATGATAACCAAACTCTGATTCACAACATAAAAGCGATCATGTCGATCGAGGGACTCACGCCTCAAGTCATCACTCAAATATAACTATGGGTCTTACGCCCACAACATCAATCATGTTCGCATCACGGCCGCATGCCCCTGATCGGTGTAGACATGTCCATGATGCAACAATAATACCAATGCCCCATGGCCACATGCCGGAATTCTACCTCGGTGTAGACATCGTCCATGTGACATCAACAATAATATCTTGGGTGATCAACCTGCCGCACGGCCACATGCCCCGAATTCTACCTCGGTGTAGACATCTCTATTTAACCACAATAACAATAAATCGAGTAATCAACCAGACCGCATGGCAGCATGCCCCCGGAATACTGCATCGGTGTAGACATGTCCATGTGACATCAACAACAAGACAAGAATCAAAATGGAAACATACCCGTGGAATTCTCCATCACTGCCAGCACGTCCAAGTAAGTTCTCAACAAGTCGGCGCCTCTATCGAGACGCGGTAATATTGAAATACCACACTTGCACAACAAATGCTATCATCACAAGCATAGGAAATTTTCACAACAACAAGCATAGGCAAGTTTCACAACAACAAGCATAGGCAAGTTTCACACAACTCAAAGTACTTTCATTTTATGCCAAAGTCGGGTTTTAACCCCATAGTACTACATACGTTAAGTTCTTTAAAAGAGATCCATTACTTTTATAAAAGTCACCCTATACCCATAGTATTAGAATGACCAACCCACATTCCTTTTCAAAATCAAGTAACAACATTCTTTCCTAAGTTCCGGTTGCCTAGTTTCAATTACTCAAGCTTCTCATTTTCAAATGCTCAAGTCACTTATTTTAGAAAGGTTTCATAACTCATAGTCTTAATCTCTTTTAAAACAATTGAGTAACATATGTCATATATGTGAGTAGTTTATTCTTTGTTTATAACGATCTTATTACAAAGCCATGATCTAGAAAATGTAATATCATTTTGTCTCATCTTAGCTTCTATGCGGATGGAGGTTTCTCGGTTTTAATACAACATCATTATTCAATACATTTTCCTTTATTAACGCTGCAATGGTCTGTCGATACACATTCGATTCCCAAATCAAGAAACATTATCCCTTTAAAAACCAAGTACTCATTACTCACGAATGAGGTTTCACACAAACATCCACATTAAAACAAATAAGTTAAGTCTCTTATCTTATAAGATCAAGTCTCTTAACTTCTAACATCATAAACCATTTTCACTACATAAGGTCGTTATAACTAACTTCCCATAAAGCTATTATAACACATGTTTTAAACCAACCAAATCACTTAGCACATGCGTCTCACCGTACTACATAGTTCACAACAATCATGCTAGAAAAGATAGGAAGAGGTTCACATACCTCGCGACGATTTATCGACAATAAGCAAAACGCTCCAAGTACTTCAACCGTCGGCTACTCCTGCCAAGTAGATCACGCCACACGTAGTACTCCACTCCTAAAATGGTCATGGTACTCCTATCAAACCTTTCTTATCATTGAAGACTTATACCAATAAAAGCCCTCAAAATCTACGGAAATCTCAAAGACTTCCGTTTATACTCACTTTTCCATCTTTTACCAAGGCGAATAACCGTAATATATATACCATATATATATATAAGGCGTAATAATTAAACAACATAAAGAAGGGGATTACACGCCCAACGGTAACGCGGTTTACTATCACGCCCATAACAACAATAAGTAAAAGAAGGGGATTACGCGCCAACCGTGAACGGTTTACTATCACGCCTTCATAACAATACAATAATTAAAAAGGGGATCACACGCCCAAGCGAACGCGATTGAAAAATCTTCCCTTAACGAAATGTAAATACGGTCAATGTAAATACGGTCCAAAGTAAATACGGTCCAAAGTAAATACCCAAAGTAAATACGATCCTTAAGTTGGGGTCCTGGCCAACTTTGTCCATTTTACTTATCCAATTTACTCATTAGTCATCCAACTTATATTTCCATTCTTAATATAAGTTATAGTTACTTTGTTATTAGCTTCTTAGCAAGTAAGATACGTTTTACCATTTTAATGGCAAACGGCCAATCCTTTCTTTTAACAAGTTAACAAGATCCAACTCTTCCAAACTTACTCCATATATTATATAATCCATAATATACTTATAATATATGTATAACAACCAATTCACAAAGAGGTTTAAGTTCCACTACCTCAAATAGCCCAAAAATATCCAAGTTCTTAAAGTCGCTCCAAGCAAGTCTTAGCTCCAAATCTTTACGTTCCAATCCGCTACAAGCAACCCATGTAAGCTCCTAACCAACTTCTCTTCAAGATTCAACTCCAAAAAGTGAAGAACACTTAGGGTTTCAAGATGACAACTTTCGCCAAGGCATCCCTTCAAGGCTAGGGGTGTGAAATCTTTTCCAACTCTTGGTACACAATCTTCCTAACACCTTAGGGAAGAACACTTGAGAGTTTAAGAATTGTTGGACAAATTTTGCGCAAGAAATGGGGCAAAACCGAGAGCTCTAGGTCAAGGGAGAAGGGAGGGTTTGTCAAGTCTTCAAATGTCTAAGTGTGGAAGATTTCATCAACTAAGGGTGCATATATAGGACAACCAAGGGATAGGATGAAGGCAAGTGTGTGGTTGAGATTGGGGACAAGTGTGGGTGGGACCCACAAGCCACTTGTCCACACAAAATATCTAGCAAGACTTGGCCACATGCTTGCCACTTGTCTTGCTAATTTCGGCCAAGGGCCACCTAGGGGGGTGACACGTGTCGCCCTCCTACTCGTCCAAAATATTTCATCTCCCGAAAATATCCATAATGGCCAAAATCTCAAAAACTAAGCGGGCCCCAAAAAACCGTAAATTTCACCCGTGGGCCCCACGTGACCATTTCCGGAAATAAAATTCCATAATTCTCAAATATTCTAAGAAGTCCGAATACCAAATCTGGGAATCCAATTCCCATTAACGAACCTTTTTCTTCACAAAAACCGGAAACTTTTCCGTCGAAAAATCACATCTTTCTTTCTTTCCAAAATTTCTGTCGTAATCTCGCACGTACATCCTCACCTATATACCCTGGAACTATGGGGTATAACAGCACTAGCCTCCACCAGCTCCACCTGCGCCACGTAGCTGACGGGGGCAAGTGAATCGGCTAGGCACCCGATCACAACCGTAAGTCACAATACTTCGCCGCGAAGCTGACACGTGGCAAGTGCAATAACCGCTACCAGATCCACCTGCGTCACGTAGCTGACGGGGGCAAGTAAATAGGCTACGCACCCGATCACAATCGTAAGTCACGATACTTCGCCATGAATAACCAAAATGGTCACATGTCCACAGAATCCATCATCGGTGTAGACATGCCCATGTAACAATGATAATGGAAGCATACCCGTGGAATCTTCCACACTTGCCAGACGCCCAAGTAAGTTCTCAACAAGTCAACCGCCCTCCATCGAGACGCGTAGTATAGAAACACACTTCTTGCACAACAAAGTCTATCACAACAAGCATAGGCAAGTTACACAACTTCTAGCATAGGCTAGTTATACACAACTCAAGGTACTCTCATTTCATATCAAAGTCCGGGTTTTAATCCTAAAGTACTACGTACATTAAATTCCTTTAAAAGAGATCCATTCCTTTTATAAAAGTCACCCGATATCCGTAGTATAAAAATAGAGTGACTCACATTTTTAGGTAAACCAAAACACTTTCCTTTTCAACCACATTCTTTTCCCTAAGGTTCCAGTTTGCCTAATTTCAATTACTCAAGTCTCTTTATTTTAGAAAAGTTTCATAGTTCAATGTCTTAATCTCTTTTAAAACAATTGAGTAACATATGCCTTATATGAGTGTAGGTTATTCTTATTCATAATCAATCTTATTAAGCAGCCATGATCTAGGAAATGTAATATCATTTTGTCTCATCTTAGCTTCTATGCAGATGGAGGTTTCTACTGGTTTTAATATAATACTTCATTTATTCAATACATTTTCCTTTATTAACGCTGCAGTGGTTTGTCGATACTCATTCTGATTTCCGAAATCAGTAAAACATTATTCCTTTTAAAAACCAAGTACTCATTACTCACGAATGAGGTTTCACACAAAATTCATTTAATTCATTCAAGTCAAGTCTCTTATCTTTTAAGATTAAGTCTCTTAACTTCTAAAAATCAGTGAACCATTCTCTTTATCTCTCTTAAGACGTTATACCTAACTTCCCATAAAGCTAGTATAACTCTTATGTTTTCAAACCAAGTATTACTCTTCTTTCAAAAAGGTTTCTTAATTCTTTTGAAATACTTCAAGATTCTTATTATTCAGGCTTAAGTCAAAAGACATTGCCGTACAACTACGTTCTGTTAACACACGTACGTCTACCGTTCTATATATATGTTCTTTTAAAATATCATGCTCAAGAGTATATGAAGAATCACATACCTCGCGACGATTATCGACTATAAGCAAAACGCTCCACGGCTATAACCCGGCTAGCCTTGTCCACCTTCCAAGTAGCACATGCTACTCGCAGAACATTAAACCAATAAAGGTTATCAGTCTACTGTAAATACAGTCCTATGTAAGTACAGTTTAATCTTCTATCTTAATATTCTTCTGATGCGATTTCAGTTCAAGTCTTTTCTGTAATATCCTTCTATTACAGTTCAATTCTCTTCTATGAATCTTATATTCATTTCTTTACTACTACAGTATGTAATTCCCAATTACAATAGAAGGACATTAGTATTTACCTCGATGAGCCCAAAATTATCCAAGTTTAATGTCGCTCCTGAGCAATGTTTAGCTCCTACTCCGAGTGCTCCAATCCGCTCCAAACAACCCTTAGAAGTTCTACGCAACTTCTACTTAACACTTCAACCGACTATGAAGGTTTTCCTTAGGGTTTCGTTTTTGTGACTTAAGGAAATATAGTAGTATTTCCGGGCTCTACGTATAGAGGTAACTTTGGAAAGTACTACAAGGTATTTGGGCTAAGGTATTTAGGGCATTATAACAACACTTGAAGAGTATTTCTATACCACAAAGGGGGGTATTATACGAAAAGAACTAGGCTAGGGGGGGTAGGCTCGGCCGAGGGCCTCTCAAAGGGGGAAGGGGTGTGGCGGACGAAACTCAAGAGGGAGGGAGTAGTGTGAGACTTAGAGAAATGCTCAAGTTTGGATGAAGAAAGTCTTCAACTTAGAGGGGTATTTATAGGTCAAGAAATGGCCAACCAATGGCCAAGATTAATCCAAGTGTTAGGCAAGTGTAGGGCTAGGATTCCACCATGTGTACCTTATCCATCTACCACACCAACTTGCACAAATATCCTACCAACTCCCTTGACCCCTTTCGTCCATTGCCGCCCAAAACGTGCTCCAATTAGAGGGTGACAAGTGTCGCCCTCTCGTTGGTCCAAAATGTTTCGTCTCTCGGAAAAATCCGCAAAAATTAGAAATGACATAGCCGGAATTTTCCCTTCGCAAGTCTAGTAAAACGTTTCGTCGAAAAACGACTATTTTCGGCACTTGTGTACAAATTTCGAAACTTGTCAAATCTTAAGGCTTGATTTTTATACGTACGCCCTCACGTACATACTCTGGAAATACGGGGTATAACATTCTCCCCTCCTTAGAAAATTCGTCCCGAATGTTCCTTCTCAAGACGGATAACGATAAAGTTCCTCTAACCAGTTGCCAACGCCACATCTGGCCACGAAATAACACACGTTCTCTTCCTTCCTTACTCGTCGTGCCCTTCTCGAACACTTGAACTCTTCTAGTATCGCACCTACTTCACCATCGCTTGGCCTAAAACTTTGGAATCACCACCTCCAAACTTGGTCATCTTACTAGCCTCAATCTTCCTTAAGGCCATTCCCGGTGTTATACCCCGTATTTCCAGAGTATGTACGTAAGGACGTACGTAGAAAAATTTGAAGCTTAAAGTAGGCTTGGCCGATTTTATTTGTGCACAACACCCAGTTAGAGTCGTTTTTCGACGAAACGTTTTACAAAGCTTGCGAAGGGAAAATTCCGGCTATGTCATTTTTAATTTTTGCGGATTTTTCCGAGAGACGTAACATGTTGGACCAACGGGAGGGTGACATGTGTCACCCTCACATTGGAAGGGCTTGGGACGGCAACTTGGACGAAAGGGTGGGTTGGTTAGGTAGGATATTTGTGCAAGTTGGTGTGGTAGATGGATAAGGTGTACTTGGCTTGATCTTGGCCCTACACTTGCCTACTACTTGGCATGATCTTGGCCATTGGTTGGCCTTTGCTTGACCTATAAATACCCCCCCCCCCCCTTTGAAGACTTATTCATCCTAAAATAATTTCTAAGTCTAGAAATCCTCCCTCCCTTGTAGTGTTGCTCGCCCCAGAGCTTCCTCCCCTTGAGAAGGCCCGCCGGCGAGAGCCCTCCTCGTCGAGCAGTACCTCCTAGTGGGGTTGGTCGAGGTATACACCCCCTTGTGGTGTTGTCTCGTATAAATACCCCTCTTGGTAGAAATACTCCAAAGTATTGTTACTATACACAAATACCTTAGCCGTATACCTTGTAGTATTCCAAAGATACCTCTATACGTAGAGTCTTAAATACTATCAGATGTCCTTTTGTCTCAAACCGAAACCCTAAGGAAAATCTCCATAGTTGGTTGGAGTATTGAGAAGAAGTTGCGTAGAACTTCTAAGGGTTGTTTGGAGCGGGTTGGAGCACCCGGAGTAGGAGCTAAGCGTTGCCCAGGACCGACATTTATACTTGGATAATTATGGGCTTATCGAGGTAAATATCTTGTCTCCCTTTTGTAATTAGAGTTGCATACTATTGAAGTATAAGAATAAGTATAAGTATATACAAGGAAAGTATATAAGAAGGGAAATGAATCAGATTTACATAGGATCAGACATGAGAATTGTGAAGTTTGGCGGGTAGGGAGGTACTGCCCAATTTTCCGTAGAATCTTGTATCTAGATTTATTCTACCGAGTAGTCTAGGCTTTGATAGACTTGTACAACCTTTATAGGTTGAAATGTTCTGTGAGTAGCATGTGCTACTTAAAAGGTGGACGAGGCTAGCCGGGTTATAGCCGTGAAGCGATTTGCTAATAGTCGATAATCGTCGCGAGGTATGTGATTCTTCCTATCCTCTTGAGCATGATATTTTAAAAGAATATATATATAGTACGGTAGACGTACGTGTGTTAATTGAACGTAGTTGTACGGCAATGTCTTTTGACTTAAGCCCGAATAATAAGAATCTTGAAGTAGTTCAAGAGAATTAAGAACTGTTTTTGAAAGAAGAGTAATACTTGGTTTTAAAAGCTTAAGGGTTATACTAGCTTTATGGGAAGTTAGGTATAACGTCTTAAGAGAGATAAAATGAATGATTTATTGATTTTAGAAGTTAAGAGACTTGATCTTAAAAGATAAGAGACTTGACTTAAAAGAATTAATATGAATTTTTGTGTGAAACCTCATTCGTGAGTAATGAGTACTTGGTTTTTAAAAGGAATAATGTTTTACTGATTTCGGAAATCAGAATGAGTATCGACAAACCACTGCAGCGTTAATAAAGGGAAATGTTTTGATTAATGAAGTATTATTAAAACTAGTAGAAACCTCCATCTGCATAGAAACTAAGATGAGACAAAATGATATTACATTTCCTAGATCATGGCTGCTTAATAATATTGATTATGAACGAGAATAACCTACTCACATATAAGACATATGTTTCTCAGATTGTTTAAAAGAGAATTATATTCTTAAATGAATAAGACTATGAACTACGAAACCTTTCTAAAATAAGAAACGTGAACATTTGAAATTAGGCAAACTTGAACGTTTGGAAAATAATGTTGTTACTTGATTTTACAAAGGGAAGTGTTTTGGTTTACTAAAAAAAGACAGTCACTCTATTTTTATACTACGTATCAGGTGACTTCGTGAAAGAAACGGATCTTTTAAAGAGTTAATGTATGAAGTACTTTGGGGATAGATACCCGAACTTGTTAGCATAAAGTACCTTGTGTGAATAACTTGATTGTGTTGGTTTGTGATAGCCTTGTAATACTTTCTTGTTGATTTGATAAGTAAACATGTTAGGATGCTACGTGTGTTAGTATCTTGTGATTGTTATGAAAGGGGGTCATTCTTGTTGTGCTTACGTTGTTAAACGTTAAGCCCGTTGTAATCGTTATTGTATCACCTACCCTTGACTTATTATACCGAGGGCTTGCCACTCTTGACGCGGTCTATACGCCTACGCGGTCTGTGAGACTACGCGAGCAGGTATGCTCCAGATTGATCATTCCGGTGCTTAGCCCGACGCGGGGATGCCCTATGCGGTCCATGGGACTATGCGGTCTTTTGAGACTATGCGGCTGCGGAGTCCAGCGGATACCGGGTTAAGCCGCTCCGACGCGGGTATACCTCAAAGCGGTATGGGACCATGATTCGAGGAATACCTCACGCGGGTTCAGGTGTGACCTATGCGCGAGTCGCGGTAAGTTCTGTGGATAGACGCACACATTGATATCGCGGGCAAGTGGCCGCCTTCGACATGGTGCGGTCTAGAAAGACCTCGTGATACGCTTTATGGCATTTTTGGCATCGTGGTCTTAGTAGTCGGCTATGCCTTCGCACTTACCCCGCATTTGCTCTATTGTGATGACTTTGAGGCGTGAGTCCCCGACTTGACACGATCGCTTATTTATTGGAATCGTAGTTTGGTTATCATACATGTCTCCCGCTTTATATAGACTACTATGATTTCATTTACAATATTTATTTTCGCCATACTTGGTACCGTTGCAGATCGACTTCCTCGGGCTGCGCTCACGCCGCAGTAAAGGTACACCCGTCGTTGATCCTCGCCTAGGGTCACAGTCGCTGGGAAAGCTCCGCTTTCTCCGAGGCTTATCGATGGTATAGTCCTGTCGTTATAGGTATTTACATTCAGTGGTATGGCGGCCCCGTCCCGCCATTGTTGTCGTATCATTCTTAGAGGTCCAGAGTATTGTTGGGCGTGGTTGTAAAAAGGATGTAATCGCTCGGTTTTAAGTTGATTTATATATATATGCCGAAAGGCAAGTTTTCTAAGATAATCGTTGTACACTTCTTGTTATTTCATGTTGTTGTGTTATGTTCTGACACTCGATGTTGTATCACTAGGGTGCCCGGGGTAAGGCACCAGTCACGGGTCCGGGTTCGGGTCGTGACACCCGGCCTTCACGATCCGCTTCTGGTCGAACATATCCACGAACTCATACGATGGTTATCTAAACTTGGGCCTAGCACCCTCGTGACCCTGCCACCTGGCGGGACCACCCAGAGCTGACCCTTCCTCTAAACAGGCCACGGGTTGGCCCGCAACATGGCCCCAACCCGACCCACTTAACGCATCAAGCTCTTGTTTCCTGATCCGGAACAATCTTACCTATACAGGTCATGAAAGCTACCACTTCCATTTTACACTACCCAAGGAATTTTCCCACAATTACTCCACGTATACCTATACGTTCTGACAAAGATCACTCGCAAAAACTTGTACTCAAGACGGCCTTACATCTAAGGTCTCAACTGTAATATTCTAAGGTTCATCATTTTCTCACCCCCAGGCTTACCCTTTTTCACTAACCAGATTTTTAAATCACATTTTAGCACAACGCTATCCGAACATAACACTAAACTTCTCACTTTACTATTCAAGGTATCCCTACCTCTGGGGTACTATCACTTTACAACTCTAGCAATAAAGGGAAAACATATACGCTAGGGTAAAATCTGAATCTAACAATGCACGTATGATTCAAAAGAATCGAAAAAAAATACCTATAACCCCGTGCGATGTCGCCTCCTGATCCTGCCCAGTAGTCGCGTCATCTATGTGGTTCGAAGGACCGCCAGAACTATAAACCCCACCCTGACCTCTACCACGGCTGGCTAACATCTGAACACCCTGCTCTGGGGGATGTACATCTGTGGAGGAAAGGGAACCAACCATCGGCCTCATAGGCTGAGCCACCTCACCGGTGCCCCTTCTAAAAGGACATACCCTCAGTATATGGCCCGGACGGCCATAATAATAACAAACACCTGTGCCAAGACGGCATTTCCCCAAATGACGCTTACTACAATGGAAACACTGAGGAATAAGTGGCCTCGACTGAGAAAATCCCCTGCTCCTATGAGAACCTCGACCCCTGGAGCTTGGACCGACTCCTAAATACATTGTGGGATCAAATCTCCCACCTGTGAGCTGCGGGGGTATGTACTGGGTAGGCGGGGACGAATATCTCACTCGCTGCTGAGGCAGCTCGTCCAAAAACTCACCGGGATAACCAACCGGTCTAGCCCTCTTACGCAGATCTCCGTTGCCTCTACCCTCTGTACACTGCTCAGACCGCCGAATAACCTCCCGCTGAGGAAATCAGAGTAATCGCTATCTTGGTCAATAACATAATGGCTTCCTTCATGACCCTAAAGTCTTCCTAATCGAGAAACCGTGAGGCTCGTGCTGTGGTCTCAAAACTCGCGCAAGAACTCGCCATCTTGTGGTACATCATCTCGTATACCACGGGCACAAGCCCTATCAACTCTCGAGTCCGACTAGTAGCTCTCGCTACTCCTTTGCCCTTCAGGGCGGCCGTTGCCTTGCGCGAGGCATAATCGGGTACAAACGAGATACGTCGGAGGGTCCAACTTACAACAGGCTCTAAGGCACGATCTCGTAATGAGAAGAAGGAAACTAATCCTAAATGTCTTTGCCCTCACGATTATAGATGTGGTGCACAACACATCGATAATCAAGACTCTACTGACACGGTCTGTAGACACTTTCCGAGGACTAATCGCTCGATACCACTTTTGTCACGACCGAACCTGCCCGGATCGTGCCTTACCCTGCACCCTAGTGATACAACATCGAGAAAACCAATGGAAATAAAAACTTTAAACATATAAATAGATATGGATCAAGATGAAAGAAAACAAAGCAACCAAAACGGTTGCCTTTCAAAGATATATATATACATAGACATTTGAGCATAATCCTTACAACCCCGCCCACAACAAGATTTCTGCACCTCTAAGAATGATACGACAACAATGGCGGGACCGGGCCCCGCCATACCCCTGAATGTAAATACCTACAACGACAGGGGACTATACCACTGATAAGCCTCCGGAGAACCGGAGCTTTCCCAAACGCTGAACTGTGACCCTAAGAGCGAGGATCAACGACTGGTGTACCTTTACTCATGCATGAACGCACTTCAAGGAGGTCGAGACAACAGTACCAAGTATGTGAAATCAAAATATCGTAAATGAAATGATAATAGTCTATATAAAGCAGAGACATGTATGATAACCAAACTACAAGACACAACATATAAACAAATATATCAAGTCAGGGCTCACGCCTCCAATTCATCACTGTGCGTGGAATTCCTTCCTCACCGCGGCAGCATGATATGATAACACCAAGAAGTACACCTGAACACCAAGTCCTACCTGATGCCAAAGCCGTACTAACAATACAATACAACCAAACCACGAAGCTGACACGTGGCAGGTGCAATAACCGATACCAGATCCACCTGCGCCACGTGGCGGGCAAGTAAACAGCACGACCCGATCACAAATCAGAAATCACGGCGCTCCATCCAAACGCTGACTCGCGAAGCTGACACGTGGCAAGTGCACTAGCCTCCACCAGCTCCACCTGCGTCACGTAGCTGACGGGGGCAAGTGAATCGGCTAGGCACCCGATCACAACCGTAAGTCACGATACTTCGCCGCGAAGCTGACACGTGGCAAGTGCAATAACCGCTACCAGATCCACCTGCGTCACGTAGCTGACGGGGGCAAGTAAACAGGCTACGCACCCGATCACAACCGTAAGTCACGATACTTCGCCATGAATAACCAAAATGGTCACATGTCCACAGAATCCATCATCGGTGTAGACATGCCCATGTAACAATGATAATGGAAGCATACCCGTGGAATCTTCCACACGCCAGACGCCCAAGTAAGTTCTCAACAATTCAACCGGCCCTCCATCGAGAGACGCGGTAGTATAGAAACACAATTCTTGCACAACAAAGGCTATCACATCAAGCATAGGCAAGTTACACAACAACAAGCATAGGCAAGTTATACACAACTCAAGGTACTCTCATTTCATATCAAAGTCCGGGTTTTAATCCTAAAGCACTACGTACGTTAAATTCCTTTAAAAGAGATCCATTCCTTTTATAAAAGTCACCCGATATCCGTAGTATAAAAATAGAGTGACTCACATTTTTAGGTAAACCAAAACACTTTCCTTTTCAACCACATTCTTTTCCCTAAGGTTCCAGTTTGCCTAATTTCAATTACTCAAGTCTCTTTATTTTAGAAAAGTTTCATAGTTCAATGTCTTAATCTCTTTTAAAACAATTGAGTAACATATGCCTTATATGAGTGTAGGTTATTCTTATTCATAATCAATCTTATTAAGCAGCCATGATCTAGGAAATGTAATATCATTTTGTCTCATCTTAGCTTCTATGCAGATGGAGGTTTCTACTGGTTTTAATATAATACTTCATTTATTCAATACATTTTCCTTTATTAACGCTGCAGTGGTTTGTCGATACTCATTCTGATTTCCGAAATCAGTAAAACATTATTCCTTTTAAAAACCAAGTACTCATTACTCACGAATGAGGTTTCACACAAAATTCATTTAATTCATTCAAGTCAAGTCTCTTATCTTTTAAGATTAAGTCTCTTAACTTCTAAAAATCAGTGAACCATTCTCTTTATCTCTCTTAAGACGTTATACCTAACTTCCCATAAAGCTAGTATAACTCTTATGTTTTCAAACCAAGTATTACTCTTCTTTCAAAAAGGTTTCTTAATTCTTTTGAAATACTTCAAGATTCTTATTATTCAGGCTTAAGTCAAAAGACATTGCCGCTGACAACCACGCTGTTAACACACGACGCCTACCGTTCTATATATATGTTCTTTTAAAATATCATGCTCAAGAGTATATGAAGAATCACATACCTCGCGACGATTATCGACTATAAGAAAAACGCCCACGGCTTATAACCCATTAGCCTTGTCCACCTTCCAAGTAGCACATGCTACTCGCAGAACATTAAACCAATAAAGGTTATCAGTCTACTGTAAATACAGTCCTATGTAAGTACAGTTTAATCTTCTATCTTAATATTCTTATGATGAGATTTCAGTTCAAGTCTATTCTGTAATATCCTTCTATTACAGTTCAATTCTCTTCTATGAATCTTATATTCATTTCTCTACTACTACAGTATGTAATTCCCAATTACAATAGAAGGACATTAGTATTTACCTCGATGAGCCCAAAATTATCCAAGTTTAATGTCGCTCCTGAGCAACGTTTAGCTCCTACTCCGAGTGCTCCAATCCGCTCCAAACAACCCTTAGAAGTTCTACGCAACTTCTACTTAACACTTCAACCGACTATGAAGGTTTTCCTTAGGGTTTCGTTTTTGTGACTTAAGGAAATATAGTAGTATTTCCTGCTCACGATAGAGGTAACTTTGAAAAGTACTACAAGGTATTTGGGCTAAGGTATTTAGGGCATTATAACAACACTTGGAGAGTATTTCTATACCACAAAGGGGGGTATTATACGAAAATAACTAGGCTAGTGGGTAGGCTCTGACGAGGCCTCTCAAAGGGGAAGGGGTGTGGGACTAAACTCAAGAGGAGGGAGTAGTGTGAGACTTAGAGAAATGCTCAAGTTTGGATAAAGAAAGTCTTCAACTTAGAGGGGTATTTATAGGTCAAGAAATGGCCAACCAATGGCCAAGATTAATCCAAGTGTTAGGCAAGTGTAGGGCTAGGATTCCACCATGTGTACCTTATCCATCTACCACACCAACTTGCACAAATATCCTACCAACTCCCTTGACCCCTTTCGTCCATTGCCGCCCAAAACGTGCTCCAATTAGAGGGTGACAAGTGTCGCCCTCTCGTTGGTCCAAAATGTTTTGTCTCTCGGAAAAATCCGCAAAAATTAGAAATGACATAGCCGGAATTTTCCCTTCGCAAGTCTAGTAAAACGTTTCGTCGAAAAACGACTCTTTTTGGCACTTGTGTACAAATTTCGAAACTTGTCAAATCTTAAGGCTTGATTTTTATACGTACGCCCTCACGTACATACTCTGGAAATACGGGGTATAACACATGCCCATAATATCAATCATGCCCGTGGAATTCCTTCCTCACTGCCGGCAGTCCATGATATAAAAGCACCAAGGAATACACATGAACACCAGGTCCCACCTGTGTCATAATAAAGTTGTACGGGGTAAGTACGAAGGCATAGCCGACTACTAAAATCCACAGTACCAACAATGCTATAAAATTGTATCACGAGGTCTTTCTAGACCGCGCCACATGATCGGCCGCCACTCGCCTCAAGATCAATGCGGCGTCACAACTCGAACTTACCGCACCCGCATAGGCCACCTAGGCCCGCATGAGGTATTCCCCGCATCGAGGGTAGCTACTCCTCGGCATCGTCCTGGACTCTCGTAGTCCGCATGGCCACATAGACCGCATGAGGTATTCCCCGCACACTAACCTGGAACTCTCGTAGCTCCGCATAGGTCCCCTGGACCCGCATGAGGTATTCTCGAATCATAGTCACACAGACCGCATGAGGTATACCTCGCATCGAGGGGCAGCTTAACCTCGTGATAACATGTCAAGAGCGAGTGGTACAATACTAACATAACGACATATCGTTAAACAACATAAGCACAACAAGGGAAACCCCTTTACACAAACGTTACAAGATACTAACACACGTGGCATCATAACATGTTTACTTATCAAACCAACAAGAAAGCATTACAAGGCTATCACAAACCAACATAGTCAAGTTATTCACACAAGGTACTTTCTACTTTATGTCAACAAGTTCGGGTTTTTATCCCCAAAGTACTTCATACATTAACTCTTTAAAAACCAAGTACTCATTGCTCACGAATGAGGTTTCACACATTTTAACAAAATTCATATCAAGTCAATCAAGTCAAGTCTCTTATTTTCAAAAGATTCATAGATCATAGTTTTAAACACTTAACAACGTAATCTCCTTTTTAAAACAATTTGAGTAACATATGCCTTATGTGTGAGTAGGTTATTCTTGTTTATAACAATCTTATTAAAGCAGCCATGATCTAGGAAATGTAATACAATTTTGTCTTATCTTAGCTTCTATGCAGATGGAGGTTTCTACTGGTTTTAATAATACTTAATTAGTCAATACATTTTCCTTTATTAGCGCTGCAGTGGTTTGTTCGATACTTATTCTCATTTCCGAAATCAGTATAAGGCTTTCATAAACAATTAAGTAAACTGCCTTTCCTTTATCTCTCTTAAGTCGTTATACCTAACTTCCCATAAAACTAGTATAACACTTAAGCTTTTAAAACCAAGTATTACTCTTCTTTCAAAAACGATTCTTAATTATTTTGAAATACTTCAAGATTCTTATTATTTAAAACTCAAGTCAAAAGACATCGAAGTAAAACCACATTCAGTCAACACACGTACGTCTACCGTACTATATATATATTCTTTTAAAATATCATGCTCAAGAGGATAGGAATAGTCGCATACCTCCTATGCGAAATCCACCTGCCAAGTCGAATATGTCGCGCGCAGAGTATCAACCTATAATAGTCAAATACGCCTATCAACGTCTAGACTACTCAGAGAATATTCTAAGCGTAAGGTGCTTATTGCTACGGAAAATCGGGCAAAGACTTCCCTACCCGTCAAACTACACAAGTCTACTGTAATACAGTCCTATGTAATTACAGTTCAATTCTCTTCTTTTATACCATCCTTCTATATCTTATACTCATTTATAAACTACTATATGTAATCTCCAATTACAATAGAAGGACAAAGATATTTACCTCGATAAGCCCAAAATTATCCAAGATTAAAGTCGATCCTGAGCAAGGTTTAGCTCCTATTCTGTACGCTCCAATTCGCTCCAAGAAACCCTTAGAAGTTCTATACAACTTCTACTTAATACTTCAACCAACAATGAAGATTTTCCTAGGGTTTCGTTTTGTGACTAAGGGATATAAAGTAGCATTTCCGGGCTTTTTAGTATAGTGGAAATTTTGGAATACTACAAGGTATTTGGGCCAAGGTATTTTGGAATTGTAACAATACTTGGAGAATATATTTCTACTGGGGGTGTCGGCTAGCACTACTAGGAAGGAAGGGAAAGTGTGTTTGGACGAGAGCTCTACTAAGAGGGGGAAGGATTTTAAGACTTAGAAATTATTTTATGGATGAAGAAGTCTTCAACTAAGGGGGAGGGGGGGTATTTATAGGGCCTTCAATGGCCAAGATTCAAGCAAGTGTGTGGATGAGATTTGGACAAGTGTTGTGTGGGTCCCACCTTATCTATCTACCCACAAAATATCTAGCAAACATTGACCAAATGTTTTAGGCCTTAAAAATGAAAAAAACGTGCACCCAATTCGTCCACTTTACCGCCCACTTGAGGGTGACACTTGTCGCCCTCTCGTTGGTCCAAAATATTTCATCTCTCGGAAAAATCCAAAATAAATAAATTCTTGAAAACGAAAAATTCCTTTACAAGGTTCGGAAAATTTTTCCGTCGGAAAAAGCAATCCTTTTCGCTAGTTGCACAATTTCGTCCCTTTTTGCCTAATTAAGGCTTAAACTTTTGTACGTACGTCCTCACATACATACTCTGGAAATACGGGGTATAACACTAGGGATATATATATTGTTCATTATGGGGTCATTCCCCGGGTTTGTGGCATTTGCATATTCCGTGGATTTGCTACCCATGATGCGAGGAATACCTCATGCAAGTCCGTAGTGCTTATGCGGGTGAAATAGTCCCATGCGGGGCGGGCCAGTCCTATGCGAGGAAGTTACCTCATGCGGGTCCATACAGCCTGTGCGGGTGAAATAGTCCCAGGAGTAGGATCGCTTAATGATACTATGGGCGGGTGACCCTACTTTGATCATGAGCCTCCTATTTTTATGCAGTAAAGTATACACTTGTTTACTCTCATTGTTAGTAAGACACAGCAATCTTGTAATTTGATTATCATACATGTATCCACTTTATTTTAGACTTATGATGTAAATTGCGATTTTTCGCTTTACATACTTGGTACATATTGGTAATCGACTTTCTCGGGCCGCGTCACGGCCGCAGGTAGGGGTAAGCAGGTGGTGGATCCTCATTCTTAGGATCATTGATCAGGTGTCAGAAGCTCCATTTCTCTGGAGGCTTGTCTTTTGGTACGGTTTTCCCTGATGTTATAGATTTATGTACATTCAGGGGTATGGCGGGGCCCTGTCCCACCACAGTTGTTATTCTTAGAGGTATGTAGTCACATTTGTGGATTGGATTTTAAGAACAGAGATGTACTGTTTTACTTTTGGTTTATGTATATTTTATGGAAGGTGGCTGTTACACCCCGTAATTCAAGGACATATTTAAGAGAATGTACGTAAGGAACACAAGACTTGAAAAGGGTACGAAAGGAAGAATTGTTTTACCGACAGAAAATCTTCCGAACGTCGGAAAGGAAAAATGTTCATTGGTGAGAATTAGATTCTCAAAATGCATTAATTGAAGAGTATGAAACTTATTATCATTATGGAACTTTATTTTTACGGATTTGGTCATGTGGGGCCCACCCGAGAAATTTTACGGTTTGTGGGGCCCACGAGGGTTACATAATTTTATGGACGAATGGGAGGGAGACACGTGGCACCCCATATGGTCTTGGATGAAATTATACAAGGGTAGTATGGTCATTGACCATGGTAGATGAACAAGTCTTCAAAGCTTGAGATTGTTGACTTGTCAACTTGTCCACTTGGCTTATCATTAATTATTCTTCATCCTAGCCCACAAGTGTTTTAATCTAAGCCCTCCATTGTGTTTTATATACCACACTAGTGCAAGACAAGCTCTTGAACACTTAGAAAAATTAGAGACCTTGTTCTCCACATTTGAGAGTTCTCGGGTTTGGTCCAATTCCCACACAAATTTTTTGTAGTTTTGATCCAGTATTCACAAGACTTTAACCCAAGGTCCCTAAGGGTATTGTAAGGATATCTCAATAGAAAGATTTCGGGAAAACGACGTTTTCACGTTAGTCGCAAGGCGAAACCCTAAAGTGTTCTTCAACTTTGAAGATGGAACTTGAAGAGGAGTTCTTCATGAGCTTCTAAGGAGTGGTTGGAGCGGATTGGAACATAAGGAAAGGAGCTAAGAATTGCTAAGGAGCGACTTTGAATCTTGGTTATAATAAGGGCTTGTAAAGGTAAAAATCTTGTCGTTTTAGCAATTAAGGATTACTTATTGTTGTAGCTATGGATATTAGCAAACATGAGATATATAGTGTGAAGTTTGATAAGTGTATTGGCTATTGGAACCCTAAATCCGAAACTAGCATGTTTAGCATTTGAGATTACAATTCAATTTGATTATTAGTTTAAGTCGTCACATGTTATATAAAGATGGAATTATAGTTGTTAAAATTGTTTATGACTATATAACATGTTAGACCTAAGAACTTGGATTGGAAAAGAATTGGGAAAGACTTTGAGTTGTTGTTTATGTTAGCCGAGAATGGCTTTAAATATGGAACTAGATTCGTATTAATTTGTGGGGCAGAATTTTACACGTCCTGTTAAGGCGTGTAATCCCCTTTGGTTAGCTGAATTGTTGGGCCTTAAAATTAGCGTTTGGTTATTGATTAATCGGGCCTTAAAAAATGTGGAAAAGTATGTAGAAACAAAGGAAGTGATGCCCGATTTTTCATAGAATTTGGCGACTTTTCACTTAGAATATTCTACGTTTGAAGCTAGAGGTTAATAGACGTATTATGTCCATTATAGGTTGAAGTACTACGTATAGCGTATTCCACAGAGGATGGAATAGCTAGCAAGGTTGAAGTACTTTGGAGCATTTTGCTACTTGTCGATAATCGTCGCGAGGTATGTGAACCTCTTCCTTCTTTTGACATGATTCTATGTATGGAATATACATATGGTATTATTTCATGTTTCCTTCTACTCTTAGAAGTTAAGAGGTATGTATGTTGATTTACTCTATGTAATGGTTATGTCTAAGTAATCCTAAGTTCTTACCAAGTCTTATGGGGGATGTTGGTAAGAGTCGTTAGGAGGTATTTGGAGCCAAGTTGACTTGGCTAGTTTACAGCACGAATGAGAATAAGTATCGAACAAGCCATTGCAGTGTTAATAAAGGAAAATGTATCGACAATCAATTAAATTAAAACGAGTAGAATTCTCCATCTGCATAGAAGCTAAGATAAGACAAAATTGTATTACATTTTCTAGATCATGACTGCTTTAATAAGATCGTTATAAACAAGTATAACCTACTCACACACATAAGGCATATGTTACTTAATTTAAAGAGTTTACGTATGAAGTTTTAAGACTATGAACCTTGTTTTCTTAAAAGGTTAAGAGACTTTATTTTTCAAGTTATGAGACTTGATTCTTAAAGGAAGAAATGACTTGATTTAAAAAGTATAGAATACTTGATTTGGAAAGTATTGACTTCTTGATACTCTAAGTTAAAGAGACTTGATATTCTAAGTTAAGAAACTTGTTTTCCTAAAAGTTAAGAGACTTGAAGTATTTTGAAAGCTAGGTAATTTGATTTGAAAGTATAAGTCTCTTGGTTATAAAAGGAATGAATTTGTCTAAGACATAAAGAGTTATAACGACTTTATGGGAAGTTGGTTATAACAACTTTATGGAAGATTAAAAGAATGGTTTTCTCCAGTAATGTAAGCAAAGGAATGACTTGAAATAAAGAAGGGCAAATTGTTTTAAAGGTACAAATTGCTTAAGGTTTTAAGGAAAGAAGCCTATAAATGTATTTCTAAATGGTATTGTGACTTGTCTTGAAAAGTAGATATGACTTGATACTACGGTTATTAGTATCTTGGAAATTTTATATGAAAAAGAGTCATTTTAAAAGAATAGAAGTACGTAGTACTTTGGGATTAATTCCCGGATTTTATAATGACATGTTAGTGCCTTAAGTAAACTAAAATGGGGGTGTTTATAAATAAGGTTAATAAGAAGTTAGGGGATTTCTTAACTTGCTTATGTTATGTATGATAAGCCGGTAGTGCTTATGTTATGTATGATAAGCCGGTAGTGCTTATGTTATGTATGATAAGCCAGTAGCGCTTATGTTATGTATGATAAGACGGTATTGCAAATGTCATGTATGATAGCCTTTGGTGCTAGTGTTATGAGTATAAATGCGGGGTAAACCCCCAAGAAGTTATACACCTCCTGAGTATAAATGCGGGGTAAACCCCCAAGACATTATACCTCTCCATGGATTTGCTACCCATGATGCGAGCATGGCGTATTTGCTCATTGCGGGCCCGTAGGGCCTAAGCAGGTGAAATAGTTCTATGCGAGGAATACCTCATGCGGGTCCACACGACCTATGCGGCCGGATACAGTCTATGCGAGGAAGTTACCTCATGCGGGTCCACAAGACCCTTGCGGGTGAAATAGTCCCAGAAGTAGGATTGCTAAATGATACTATGGGCAGGTGACCCTAAGTTGATCATAAGCTTCCTATTTTTATGCAGTATACCTTTATGGGCAGACTTATGTGACTTTATCGCATCCCAGATTGGGCCGGACAGTATACCTTTATGGGCAGACTTATGTGAATTTATCGCATCCCAGATTGGGCCGGGCAGTATAGGCGTCCCTCCATAAAAGGACCGGATTTATGTTATGAAAGGTAAGTAAGTTATATAGTAATGAACTTGATGATTTTTCCTAAGTATGTACGTAAGCATTTGACTATAACTCTTATTGAAAAATGGGAAAAGATAATAATTTGCAATTAAGTTCATGAGTGGTAATGACATGGCAGAATCTGGTATTTACTTTTTATACTTTCCCCTGTCATATTTTTGTACAGTTATGATTTGTTACTGTACCTTATTTCCGTTCCATATTAAATTTTTGTTATGCGACCCTCCGGTGCGTTCATGTCCGCAGGTTTAGGTACACAGTTGTGGATCCACGGGCTTAGGATCCTGGTTCAACATTTTGAGACGACTCCAATGTTCCGGAGCTTGTCATCATGGTTATGTATATTCAGGGGTACGGCGGGGCCTTGTCCCGTCATAGTATTTGTCCAAACTCTTAGAGGTTTGTAGTCATATCTTGTGGATTGGGTTGTAAAAAAAATGGAGGTAACTGCTTTTGGTTTTACATGTTTATATGTATCCAGGAAGGTAGCCTTATCGGCTAACATATTATTTAATTCTTGTTAAGTTTATGTATGTATGTTCCGCTACTATTCTCTGATGTATACCTATACGGGTGCCCAGGTAGGGCACCAGTCGCGGGCCCGGGGTCGGGTCGTGACAAAAATGGTATCAGAGCAGTTAGTCCTCAGAAAGTGTCTACAGACCGTGTCTAGTAGAGTCTTGATTATCGGTGTGTTGTGCACCACATCTATAATAAGGAGGCTGCAGGACATTTAGGATTGGTTTCCATTCTTCTCACTCTGAGATCGTGCGATAGAGCTGTATTGTTAGGGTCGTCTCTCCTTAACGAGTTATGTTGATTGCAGCTATGAGAAAGGCAGCAGTGACCCAGGAAGGACTATGTGGATTGCGTATCCAGGTTGGTAATAATTGTAGTATAGTTGGTATTATGCCATATAGCTATACGGAGTTATGTATGAGGGTCATTTATGGGTTGCCTAGAATGGTTTTAGATTACCAAGAGTTGGTAAGGACTAACTAGATACCGGGTAGGTATGGAACAGTTAATGAATTCTCGCCAAGGTCTTATGTTTTATTTTGAGTTAATTAGGATATGATGAGCTGTCTGATAGGGTGATGAACCCTTAAGAAGTCATGTTAAGGAACTTAATGGAATTCCATGTTAATAGATTAAGCTACGTGGTAGGCTTAAGAGAATTGTACGGATGAGATCCGTATGGAGTAAGAAATGATTGTTGTGATCGAGACAACATAATTATGGTATTATGAGAAGTTATTATACCCGTTTACGGGGGGACTGATAAGGTAGGCTTGGAGCATGGAAATTGTGAGCCTAAGAATATTGTTAACCGCTGAGACCTTAGGTATATAAGGCCTTCTCGTGCAATAAGATTTTATTCAGACAAAGGGTAAGAGTTAAGTGCGACAATGGATCAGGTTATGGACTGTTGCGGGTCAACCCGTAGCCCGGAATGAAATGGGGTCAGTTGGAGGTAGTCCCGCTATGTGATGGGGTCACGAGGGTGTAAGGCTCAAGCTTAGTTATTCGTTGTACGAGTTCGTGGACGCGTTCCACCGGAACCAGGTCGAGAGAGCCGGATATGGCCTTATATTGTTCAATTTAGTAAACTCCAAAGATTGGAGGCCAGATTTAGTATGGGAGTTATGTACGTATGCTAGTATAAGTTTGGAAGTACGGAAATAGTACGACCAGTAAGAAATATAGCAACCAAGTGTAAAGGAATAGAGCCTGAATCCATAAGAACCTTTCGAGGTAACTACACCCGTGAGTGTTTGGGGTGGTAGCTGAACGGGTATATGAGAGTTGCCCGGTGATGATACAGTCGTCAGACCCTAGTAGACCTAGTAAATATGATTACGACAGACTTTGAGGTCATTATAAGTATGGATTAGTTGGCTTCGTGAGTGCCAAGGTTGACATCTTAGTATAAGTATTGTTATGTGGCCATGGGTGGCATATGTTGTATGAAGGGTGTAGTAAAAGGAGACTATGTCGCTATCTAATTAGATTGGACTCCGAAAGAACATTCGGGGACGAATGTTTCTAAGGGGGGAAGAATGTTACACCCCGTAATTCAAGGACATGTTTAAGAGAATGTACGTAAGGAACACAAGACTTGAAAAAGGTACGAAAGGAAGAATATTTTACCGACGGAAAATCTTCCGAACGTCGGAAAGGAAAAATGTTCATTGGTGAGAATTAGATTCTCAAAATGAATTAATTAAAGAGTATGAAACTTATTATCATTATGGAAATTTATTTTTACGTTTTGTGGGGCCCATGAGGGTTACGAAATTTTATGGACGAATGGGAGGGAGACACGTGGCACCCCCCCCCCCCCCCCACATGGTCTTGGACGAAATTATACAAGGGTAGTATGGTCATTGACCATGGTAGATGAAAAAGTCTTCAAAGCTTGAGATTGTTGACTTGTCAACTTGTCCACTTGGCTTATCATTAATTATTCTTCATCCTAGCCCACAAGTGTTTTAATCTAAGCCCTCCATTGTGTTTTATATACCACACTAGTGCAAGACAAGCTCTTGAACACTTAGAAAAATTAGAGACCTTGTTCTCCACATTTGAGAGCTCTCGGGTTTGGTCCAATTCCCACACAAAAATTTTGTAGTTTTGATCCATTATTCACAAGACTTTAATCCAAGGTCCCTAAGGGTATTGTAAGGATATCTCAATAGAAAGATTTCGGGAAAAAGGCATTTTCACGTTAGTCGCAAGGCGAAACCCTAAGGTGTTCTTCAACTTTGAAGATGGAACTTGAAGTGGAGTTCTTCATGAGCTTCTAAGGAGTGCTTGGAGCGGATTGGAACATAAGGAAAGGAGCTAAGAATTTCTAAGGAGAGACTTTGTTACACCCCGTAGTTCAAGGACGTGTTTAAGAGAATGTTTGTAAGGAACACAAGACTTGAAAAGGGTACGAAAGGAAGAATTGTTTTTCCGACAGAAAATCTTCCGAACGTCGGAAAGGAAAAATGTTCGTTGAAGAGAATTGGATTCTCAAAATGCATTAATTGAGGATTATGGAATGTATTATCATTATGGAAATTTATTTGTACGGATTTGTTCATGTGGGGCCCACCCGAGGAATTTTACGTTTTGTGGGGCCCACGAGGGTTACGGAATTTTATGGACGAATGGGAGGGCGACACGTGGCACCCCCCCCCCCCCCCTCACATTGGTCTTGGACGAAATTGATGCAAGGGCAAAAGGGTCATTTGACCATTGTAAAGATGAGAAAGTCTTGCTAAGCTTGACATTGTTGACTAAGTCAAGAGCCACTTGGCTTGATCCCTTTCATCCAAATTTAACATGTGTTGTAATATAATCCTTCCATTGTGTTTTATATAGTACCCTAGTGCAAGACAAGGTCTTCAACACTTAGAAAAATTTAAGAAAACTTGAGAGAGGGATATGATGCTCTCGGCTTTGAGCTCTTTTGAACAAGGAAAATTTTCAATTGTTGTCCAATATTCACAAGACTTTAACCCAAGGTCCCTAAGGGTATTGTAAGGATATCTCAATAGAAAGATTTCGGAAAAATGGCGTTTTCACGTTAGTCGCAAGGCGAAAACCTAAGGAATTTTCATAGGTTTTGATTGGAAATGGAAGAGAAGTTGGTTGTGAGCTTCTAAAGGCTTCAAATAGCGGATTTGAGCATAAAGGAAAGGAGCTAAGAATTGTTAAGGAACGACTTTGAATCTTGGATTTTATAAGGGCTTGTAAAGGTAAAAATCTTGTCGTTTTAGCTATTAAAGATTACTTATCATTGTAGTTATGGATATTAGCAAGCATGAAGTATTTAGTTTGAAGTTTGATAAGTGTATTGGCTATTGGAACCCTAATCCGAAAACTAGCATGTTTAACCCTTAAGATTACAATTCAAGTTGATTATTAGTTTAAGTTGTCACATGTTATATAAAGAAGGAAATTGTAGTTGTTGAAGTTGTTTATGACTATATAACATGTTAGACCTATGAATTTGGATTAAAAGAATTGGGAAAGACTTTGAGTTGTTGTTTATGATAGCCGAGAATGGCTTTAATTATGGAACTAGTTTCGTATTAATTGTGGGGCGGAATTTTACACGTATTGTAAGGCGTGTAATCCCCTTTGATTGGTTGTTGTATTGGGCCTTAAATGTGGTGTGTTTGGTTATTGAATTCGGCCTTGAAAAAGGTGGCAAAGTATGTAGAAACAAAGGAAGTGATGTCCGAGTTTCCGTAGAATTTAGTGACTTTGCACTTAGAATATTCTACGTTTGAAGCTAGAGGTTTAATGGACGTATTATGGCCATTATAGGTTGAAGTACTAAGAATAGCGTATTCTACTTGAAGGATGGAATAGCTATCAAGGTTGAAGTACTTCGGAGCATTTTGCTATTTGTCGATAATCGTCGCGAGGTATGTGAACCTCTTCCTTCTTTTGACATGATTCTATGTATGGAATATACATGTGGTATTATTTCATGATTCCTTCTACTCTTAGAAGTTAAGAGGTATGTATGTTGATTTACTCTACGTAAGGGTTATGTCTAAGTTATTCTAAGTTCTTACCAAGTCTTATGGGGGATGTTGGTAAGAGTCGTTAGGAGGTATTTTGGAGCCAAGTTGACTTGGCTAAGTTTCGGCACAAATGAGAATAAGTATCGAACAAGCCACTGTAACGTTAATAAAGGAAAGTGTAATGACAATCAATTAAGTTAAAACAAGTAGAATTCTCCATCTGCATAGAAGCTAAGATAAGACAAAATTGTATTACATTTTCTAGATCATGGCTACTTGATTAAGATCGTTATAAATAAGTATAACTTATTCATAACGCACCAAAGTATATGTTACTTAATTTATAAGAATTTACGTATGAGGTTTTAAGACTATGAACCTCAAATTCTTAAAAGGTTAAGAGACTTTATTTTTCAAGTTATGGGACTTGATTCTTAAAGGAAGAAATGAATTGATTTAAAAGCATAGCATACTTGATTTGGAAAGTATTGATTTCTTGCCATTCTAAAGTTAAGAAACTGGTTTTCTTAAAAGTTAAGAGACTTGAAGTATTTTGAAAGCTATGTAATTCGATTTGAAAGTATAAGTCTCTTGGTTATAAAATGAATGAAATTGTCTAAGACATAAAGAGTTATAACGGCTTTATGTGAAGTTGGTTATAACAACTTTATGGAAGATTAAAAGAATGGTTTTCTTCAGTAATGTAAACAAAGAAATGACTTGAAATAAAGAAGGGCAAATTGCTTTAAAGGTACCAATTGCTTAGGGTTTTAAAGAAAGAAGTCACGTGATTTAGAAGCCTATAATTGTATTTCTAAAAGGTATTGTGACTTGTTTTGAAAAGTATATATGACTTGATACTAAGGTTATTAGTATCTTGGAAGTTTTATTTGAAAACGAGTCATTTTAAAGGAGTAGAAGTGCGTAGTACTTTGGGTTAAATTCCCGGATTTTTATGTGTGAAACGAAAATGCCATGAGTTTATAAAATGGAAGTCTAAAGGTTTAATGAACTTGCCTATGTTTGCTTGTGATAGCTTTGAGTGCAAGTATTATATGTTTACGTTGTCGTGACTCTCAGTTGAAGGGTCGGTTGTCTTATTGTAAGTTTACTTGGACGTACCGACAGTGATGTGGGATTCCACGGGTATGCTTCCATTATGATTGATCCTTGGACATGCTTATACGATGTGGGATTCCGGGGCATGTGACCAGGAGGCGGGTTAGATTCCCGGATTTGTTTTATTACCCATGGCCATGCTTATACGATGAGGGATTCCGGGGCATGCGACCATGCTATGTACGATTATTACTCCATGGGCTAGCTCCCGTGAAGACATGTACCGCGATGAGGATTAGGGGCATGTTATATTATTACTCCATGGGCTAGCTCCCCATGAAGACCTGCACCTACGATGAGGGATGCCGAGGGCACGTTATGGCCATGCTTATACGATGAGGGATTCCGGGGCATGCGGCCACGTTATATATATATATATATATATATGTGTTGTATATGTGTACGCCGACAGTGAGGTAGGATGCCACGGGCGCGTCACATGGTTATATGTTACACCTACGGCTGTCGGCAGTGATGTGGGATTCGACGGGCAGGAGATATATATATGTATTGTGTATGTGTACGTCGGCAGTGAGGTAGGATGCCACGGGCGCTTCACATGGTTATATGTTACACTTATGTCTGTCGGCAGTGATGGGGGATTCCACGGGCACACTTTGATATTTGTGTGATTTGATCGCGTCCCAGATTGGGCCAGGTAGTATATGCGTCCCTCCATAAAGGGCCGGATTATGTTATGAAAGATAAGTAAGTTATATGGTAATGAACTTGATGGTTTTTCCTAAGCATGTACGTAAGAATGTGACTATAACTTTTATGTAAAAAAATGGAAAAAGATAATAAGGTACGATTAAGTTCACGAGATGGAAATGACACGGTAGGATCTGGTATGTACTCTTTTTATACTTGCCTCTGTCATTCTTTTGTACAGTTATGATTTGTTTACTGTACCTTATTTCTGTTCCATATTAAATTTTTGTTATCGACCTCCTTGAAGTGCGTTCATGTCCGCGAGTTTAGGTACACGATTGTGGATCTGCGAGCTTAGGATCCTCGATTCACATTTTGAGATGGCTCGATGTTCGGAGTTGTCATGACTATGTATATTCGAAGTGCGGCGGGGCCTTGTCGTCATAGTATTTGTTCAAATCTTAGAGTGCATGTATTCATCGTAATGGGTGGCTAGAGTTGTTTTTTTACATTGTTAAACAGTGTAGACCCTTTCGGGTAATTTTTATGATTATGGCAGCCTTATCGGCTTGGCCTTAGTTTAAAAAAAAAGGTGTGTTATTTATCTTCCGCAGTTTATTATGTTGTATGATTAGAAGGGTGCCCAGGTAGGGCACTAGTCGCCGCCCAGGGTCGGGTCGTGACAAAAGTGGTATCAGAGCAGTTAGTCCTCGGAAAGTGTCTACAGACCGTGTCTAGTAGAGTCTTGATTATCGGTGTGTTGTGCACCACATCTATAATCGTGAGGTGCAGGACATTTAGGGCCGTTTCCATTCTTCTCACTTTGAGATCGTGCGATAGAGTTGTGTTGTTAGGGTCGTCTCTCCCTAACGAGTTATGTTGATTGCAGCTACGAGAAAGCAAGATGACCGGGAAGGACTATGTGGATCATGCGTATCCAGGTTGGTAATGATTATAGTATAGTTGGTATTGTGACATACATCCATGCGGAGTTATGTATGAGGTCGACGCGTGTTGCCTAGAATGATTTTAGATTACGAGGAGTTGGTAAAGACTAACTAGATCTGGGAAGGTATGGAGCGATTAATGAATTCGCCAAGGTCTTATGTTTTATTTTGAGATAATTGGGGAAGGACGAGTTGTCTGATAGGGTAGTGAACCCTTAAGAAGTCATGTTAAGGAACTTAATGGAATACCATGTTAATAAATTAAGCTACGTGGTAGGCTTAAGAGAATTGTACGGATGAGGTCCGTATAGAGTAAGTAATGGTTGTTGTGATCAAGACGACACGATTATGGTATTATGAGAAGTTTTGTACGTTCTTGGGGATCGTAAGGTAGGCTTGGAGCATGGAAATTGCGAGCCTAAGAATATTGATAGCCGAGACCTTAGATATATAAGGCTCTCTCGCCATAAGATTTTAAGTCGGACCAAGGATAAGAGTTAAGTGCGGCGGGTCGGGGTGAGGACTGTGCGGGTCTCCCCATAGCCTGAAATAGAGTGGGATCAGTTGGTAGTAGTTGCGCTACGTGACAGGGTCACGAGGGTGCAAGGCCCAAGTCTAGTTAATTGTTTTACGGGTTCGTGGACACGTTCCACCGGAACCAGGTTGTGAGAGACAGAAATGGCCTTATGTTGTTTAAAAGAGTGTTTGGGGTGGTAGCTGAGCGGGAATATGAGGTTTTCCCGGTGATGATACAGTCGTCAGACCCAAGTAGACCTAGTAGAGATGATTATGACGGACTTTGAGGTCATTATGTGTTATACCCCGTATTTCCAGAGTATGTATGTGAGGACGTACGTACAATTGTTTAAGCCCTAATTAGGTTAAGAATGAAATTGTGAACTTTCAACGGAAAAGATTCCGAACCTTGTGAAGGAAATTTTACGTTTTTAATATTTTAACCGATTACGGATTTTTTCCGAGAGATGAAATATTTTGGACCAATAGGAGGGCGACATGTGTCACCCTTAGTTGGCATGGGTTGGACGAAATGTTGGGCTAGTGGACAAGTCAAAAAGTCAAGTCTTGCAAGATATTTTCTTTGGGTGAGTGGGAGTAGGTGGACGATTTTTTGTGGGCAAGTGGGGGCTTGCCTTGGACGTTTTTTTTGTGCTAGTGGAAGGCCACATGGCTCTTTGTTGTGGTGGACATATGTTCCAATGTTGTGGTGGACATATGTCCCATTATTGTGGTGAACACTTGGTGGAAGACTTCACTTGAACAAGCTACCAAATCTACACCCTCCACTTGCTTGAATCTTGGCCCTTCATTGTTCTATAAATACCCCCCCTCTAGTGCAAGACTTCTTCATCCATTAAACATTTTCCAAGTCTCCAAAATCCCTCCCCCTCTTAGTAGTTCTCGTCCAAGTCCTCTCCCCCCTTCCTAGTAGTTCATCCGAAACCCCCCCCCCCCCCTGTGGTAGAAAAATATTCTCCAAGTATTGTTACTATTCCAAAATACCTTAGCCAAATACCTTGTAGTATTCCAAAGTTACCTCTCTACTAAAAGCCCGGAAATACTACTTTATATCCTTTAGTCACAAAACGAAACCCTAGGAAAATCTTCATAGTTGGTTGAAGTGTTAAGTAGAAGTTGTTTAGAAACTTCTAAGGGTTTCTTGGAGCTATCGGAGCGTGAAAATTAGGAGCTAAACGTTGTTCAGGATCGACAATTAATCTTGGATAATTTTGGGCTTATCGAGGTAAATATCTTGTCCTTCTATTGTAATTGGAGATTACATACTGTAGTTGTATAGAAATAAGTATAAGATATATAGAAGGAGGGTATAAAAGAAGAGAATTGAACTGTACTTACATAGGACTGTATTTACAGTAGACTTGAGTAGTTTGACGGGTAGGGAAGTGCTGCCCAATTTTCCGTAGAATTAAGAACCTTCTGCTTAGAATATTCTACAGAGTAGTCTAGACGTTGATAGACGTATTTGACTATTATAGGTTGATACTCTGCGCGCGACATATTCGACTTGGCAGGTGGATTTTGCCGAGGAGGTATGTGATTCTTCCTATCCTCTTGAGCATGATATTTTTGATATATATATATATATAGTATGGTAGACGTACGTGTGTTAACTAAAATTGGTTTTACTCTGATGTCTTTTGACTTGAGTTTTAAATAATAAAAATCTTGAAGTATTTCAAAAGAGTTATGAATCATTTTTTGAAAGAAAAGTAATACTTGGTTTTAAAAGCTTAAAGAGTTATACTAGCTTTATGGGAAGTTAGGTATAACGACTTAAGAAAGATAAAAGGAACGGTTTACTTATTTGTTTATGAAAGTCTTGTATTGATTTCTGAAAAGTGTAGTAAGATGGTTTGATAAGTAAACATGTTATGATGCTACGTGTGTTAGTGTCTTGTGATGTTGTGTAAGGGGGTTATTCTTGTTGTGCTTACGTTGTTAAACGTTAAGCCCGTTGTACTGTTATTATATCACATACCCCCCTGACTTGTTATGATGCCGAGGACTTGCCACCCTCGATGCGAGGAATACCTCATGCGGTCTGTGTGACCATGCGAGTGCGGAGTTCGGGATGATCACTCGGGTGTGTTACCCGATGTGAGGTATACCTCATGCGATGCGTGTGACTATGATTCGAGAATACCTCATGCGATGCAATGTGACTATGCGGATGCGGGAGTCGAGAGGATGCGCGGGTTAGCTACCCGTCGAGAATACCTCATGCGGGTCGCAGTGACTATGCGGACTGCGGGAGTTCCAGGATTAGGCACGCATAATGATACTATGGGCGATTGGCCTTGCTTCGATCATTAGCGGCCTAGAAAAGACCAGTTACATTATATCTATTTTTGCTCTTGTCTATGCTGTGGCACTATGTGCGGTTGAACTGGTTGTATTTGTAAATGGTTTTAAAATACTTTGATTTCATTTCAGTACTTTACAGTTTCACATACTTGGTACCTGTTGTACTGACCTCCTTCGGGGGGCTGCGTTCATGCCGCAGGTAAGGGGAAGCAGGTGGTAGATCCTCATTCTTAGGATCTTTTACTCTGGTGTCAGGAGCTCCATTTCTCCGGAGGCTCGACTTTTGGGTACGACTCTCCCTGGTGTTGTAGATATTTTGTACATTCAGGGTATGGCGGGGCCCTGTCCCGCCATAGTTGTTTACTTCCAGAAGTGCAGTCCTGTTGTAAAGTTGGGATGTAACTGTTCACTCTTGATGTATATATATATGCCGAAAGGCAACTTTTTCTCAGATAAACTGTTTCTCATTTCATATTGTTTCATGTCTTGTTTTTATATTCCGCTGGTTACTCTGATGTATGCCTACTGGGGTGCCCGGGTAAGGCACCAGTCACGGGCCCGGGATCGGGTCGTGACATTATGAGTATGGGCTAGTTGGCTTCGTGAGTGCCAAGGTAGACATCTTAGTATAAGTATTGTTATGTGGCCATGGGTGGCATATGTAGTATGAAGGGTGCAGTAAAAGGAGACTATGTCGCTATCTAATTAGATTGGACTCCGAAAGAACATTCGAGGATGAATGTTTCTAAGGGGGGAAGAATGTTACACCCTGTCACGACCCGTTCCGGGGCCCGTGACTGGTGCCTTACCCGGGCACCCAAGTAGTCATACATCAGAGTAATCAGCGGAATATAAAAATAAGACATGAAAAGAGAAACAATTTATCTGAGAAAAAGTTGCCTTTCGGCATATATATACATATCAACAGTGAACAGTTACATCCCAACTTTACAACAGACTACTGCACTTAAGGAAGTAAACAACTATGGCGGACAGTGGCCCCGCCATACCGAATGTACAAAACTATCTACAACAACAGGAGATCATACCTAAAAGTCGAGCCTCGAGAAATGGAGCTCCCGACAAAGAGAAAAGATCCTAAAGCGAGGATCCGCTACTCGCTTCCTTTACTGCGGCGTGAACGCAATTTCGAAGGAGGTCGATCTAACAGTACCAAGTATGTGAAATCAGAAAGTACTTTAAATGAAATCATATCATATTAAAACCAATTATTACAAAAATGAACGAAACAACCAATCTAAACGCACATAGTGCCACATCACAGACAAGAGCAATAATAGGTAAATTGTAACAGGCTTTTCTAGCCGCGAATAATCGGCAAGGCCAATCGCCCATAGTATCATTATGCATGCCTAATCTCGACTCCGTAGTCCGCATGCCACCTAGGCCCGCATGAGGTATTCCGCGTCGAGGGTAGCTACTCCGCCGGCATCGCCCCGACTCGTAGTCCGCGTGGCCACATAGACCGCATGAGGTATTCCCGCACTAACACGGAACTCTCGTAGCTCCGCATAGGTCCCCAGGACCCGCATGAGGCATCCCTCGCATCGGGGGGCAGCTTAACCCCCGGTATAACATGTCAAGAGGTGAGTGGTATAATACTAACATAACGGCTTATTGTTAAACAACATAAGCACAATAAGAATAACCTCTTTATACAAACGTTACAAGACACTAACACACATAGCATCATAATATGTCTACTCATCCAAACATCTTACTATACTTTCCAGAAATCAATACAAGTCTTTCATAAACACATAAGTAAACCGTTCCTTTTATCTTTCTTAAGTCGTTATACCTAACTTCCCATAAAGCTAGTATAACTCTTAAGCTTTTTGTTTAAAAAACCAAGTATTACTCTTCTTTCAAAAATGATTTATAATTCTTTTGAAATACTTCAAGATTCTTATTATTTAGACTCAAGTCAAAAGACGTCAAGTAAAACCATGTTCAGTTAACACACGTACGTCTACCGTACTATATATATATATTTTAAAATATCATGCTCAAGAGGATAGGAAGAATCACATACCTCCTCGGCGAAATCCACCTGCCAAGTCGAATATGTCGTGCGCAGAGTATCAACCTATAATAGTCAAATACGTCTATCAACGTCTAGACTATTCTGTAGAATATTCTATGCAGAAGGTTCTTAATTCTACGGAAAATTGGGCAGCATTTCCCTACCCGTCAAACTACTCAAGTCTACTGTAAATACAGCCCTATGTAAGTACAGTTCAATTCTCTTCTCTTATACCATCCTTCTATATATGTAATTACAGTTCAATTCTCTTCTTTAATATCCTTCGATGTAATTACAGTTCAATTCTCTCCTTTAATATCCTTCTATATATCTTATACTTAATTCTAAACTTCTACAATATGTAATCTCCAATTACAATAGAAGGATAAGAGTATTTACCTCGATAAGCCCAAAATTATCCAAGTTTAAATGTCGATCCTGAGCAAGGTTTAGCTCCTAATTTGCACGCTCCGATAGCTCCAAGAAACCCTTAGAAGTTTCCACACCACTTCTACTTACTACTTCAACCAACTATGAAGTTTCTCCTAGGGTTTTGTTTAGTGATTAAAGGAAGTATAGTAGTATTTTCCGGGCTTTTAGTATAGAGGTAACTTGGGAATACTACAAGGGATTTGGGTTAAGGTATTTGGGAATAGTAACAATACTTTGGAGAGATTTTTCTACCAGGGGGTGTTTCGGCTAGAACACTCAAGAGGGGAGAGGGCTTGGACGAAAACTTACTAAGAGAGGGGAGGGATTTTGAGACTTGGAAAATGTTTTGTGGATGAAGAATTCTTCCAACTTAGGGGGGGGGGGGTATTTATAGGCCCTTCAAAGGCCAAGATCAAAGCAAGTGGATGGTGGAGATTTGGGCAAGTGTAACCTTATCCATCTACTCCACAAATATCACAAAATATCCTACCTAACCTTGACCAAAGTTTAAGGCCTTTTTCTTGACAAAAAAACGTGCCAAGAATTGCCCACAATGTCAAGAATTTTCTTGACATGTCACCCTCTCGTTGGTCCAAAATATTTCATCTCTCGGAAAAATCCGCAAAAATTAAATTATTGAACACGCAAAATTCCCTTATAAGGTTCGGAAAATTTTTCGTCGGAAAAACAATCTTCTTCGCTAGTTGTGCACAATTTCGTCCCTTATGCCTACTTAAGGCTTGAACTTTTGTACGTACGTCCTCACATACATACTCAGGAAATACGGGGTATAACATTCTCCCCTCCTTAGAAACATTCGTCCCGAATGTTCCTTCCTACGACAGATAACGATAAAGTTCCTCATAACTTAAACAGTTTGCAAATGCCACACATGGCCACTAAACAACACTTAGGTAAATAAGTCAAAGAAAATTTACAAGTAGGAAAGTGAGTTACCTGGAGGTGTGGGGAATAAGTGAGGGTACTTCTGTCTCATGTCCTCCTCTGCTTCCCACGTCATCTCCTCTCTGAGCTCGTTCCGCCATAAGACCTTGACGGAAGCCACATCCTTCGTCCGCAACCTCCTAATCTGACGATCGAGTATCGCTATGGGACTCTCCTCATACGATAACCCCTCGGTCACCTGGACATCATCAATCGGGTGTACTCTAGATGGATCCCCGATACATCTCCTCAGCATAGAAACATGAAACACCGGATGCACTGCCTCCAGATCGGACGGCAGATCCAACTCATAGGCAACCTTGCCTACCCTGCGGATAATCTGATAAGGCCCAATGTACCTTGGGCTGAGCTTCCCTTTCTTCCCAAACCTCATCACACCCTTCATGGGTGACACGCTTGAGAAAACCCAATCATCAACCTCAAACTCGGATGCCGACGGCGATGATCTGCATCGACGCTGCCGACTACGTTTGTCGCCAAGAATCGCCTGGATAAGCTTCACCTTATCCACCGCCTGCTGCACCAAGTCTGGTCCCACTAACTGCACCTCGCCCACATCAAACCAGCCTATCGGCGATCTGCACTTCCTCCCATACAAGGCCTCATAAGGCGCCATCTGAATACTGGAGTGGTAGCTATTATTATACGCAAACTCAACTAGAGGCAAATGACCCTCCCAGCTACCCCTGAAATCAATAACACATGCTCGTAGCATATCCTCAAGTGTCTGGATAGTACGCTCCGCCTGTCCGTCCGTCTGAGGATGGAATGCAGTACTGAGGCTCACCTGCGTCCCTAATCCCTTCTGGAAAGACCTCGGAAGTTAGTAAAGCCCAGGCTCCTCGGTCAGATATGATAGAAATAGGGACTCCATGCAGTCTCACGATCTCTCGGATGTAAAGTCTGGCATAATCCTCAGCCGAAAAAGTCGTCCTGACGGGAAGAAAGTGGGCTGATTTCGTCAGCCTGTCGACGATAACCCAGATAGAATCATGCTTCCTCTGAGTGCGAGGTAATCCCGTGATAAAGTCCATGTTGATCACCTCCCACTTCCAGGTCGGGATCTCTATCGTCTGCAATAATCCACCAGGCCTCTGATGCTCTACCTTCACCTGCTGACAACACGGGCCTTTGAGCCACAAACTCGCAACGTCCTCTTCAAGCCATCCCACCAATACGGATCGAGGTCGTGGTACATCTTTGTCGACCGGATGGATAGAGAGTAACGCCGCTGTGCTTCCCTAGAACTCTGCGAAGTCTCGCAATATCACGGAACACACAACCTGCCCTCAAACCTTAGCACCCCATTAGGTGCTACCTCAAAAGGACCCTTCCCCTCACGAAGAGCCATATCACGATACCGTGTCAAAACCGGATCCTCAAACTGTTGCCTCTTCACCTTCTCGACGATGGAAGACTCGGCAACCTCTCGAACTCGAACCCCACTGCTATCAGAACCAATCAATCGGACTCCAAGGCTCGCTAACTGATGTAACTCGCGGACCATGCCCCTCCTCTCTGGTTGCACATCTGATAGACTCCCCATCGACCTACGACTAAGAGCATCTGCCACAACATTGGCCTTCCCCGGGTGGTACAGGATATCGACATCATAATCCTTGAGTAACTCTAACCACCGTCTCTATCGTAAGTTCAGCTCCCTCTGGCTGAAGATATACTGGAGGCTCTTGTGGTCTGTGTAAATATCCACATGAACTCCATACAAATAGTGCCTCCAGATCTTCAAGGCGTGAATCACCGCTGCCAACTCCAAATCATGGGTGGGGTACTTCCTCTCATGCTTCTTAAGCTGTCGGGATGCGTACGCTATAACCTTGCCCTGCTGCATCAACACACATCCAAGCCCGATGCACGGCGATCACAATACACGACATAGCCGTCAGACCCTCCGAAGAGTAAGAAGCGGGGTGGTCGTCAACCTCTCCTTGATGAATCGGAAACCACGCTCACAAGCATCAGTCCACTGAAACTTAGCTGCCTTCTGAGTCAGCTTAGTCAAAGGTGCCGAAATAGAAGCAAATTTCTCCACGAACCTCCGATAGTAACCTGCAAGGCCCAGAAAGCTGCGCACCTCTGTCGGAGTAGTAGGTCTAGGTCAACTCCTGACTGCCTCGATCTTGGCCGTATCCACCCGAATACCATCAGCCCCCACAATATGCCCAAGAAATGCCACCGAAGCCAACCAAAACTCACATTTGGAAAACTTGGCGTATAACTGCTGGTCCTGGAGAACTCTCAGCACAGTCCTCAAATGTTCCGCATGCTCCTGCTCTGAGCGAGAATAGACCAAGATGTCATCGATGAATACTATCACAAACGTATCAAAAAATGGCTTGAACACTCGGTTCATCAAATCCATAAATACCGCCGGAGCATTGGTCAAACCGAAAGACATAACCTCAACTCATAGTGCATCAGGTCCGGAATGCAGTCCTAGGGACATCCGCCTCTCTAACTCGCACCTGATGATAGCCCGATCGCAGATCAATCTTGGAGAAACATCTCGCACCCTGCAGCTGGTCGAACAAATCATCAATCCTGGGAAGGGGGTATCTGTTCTTAATAGTCACCTTGTTCACCGTAATCAACACATGCGCAGCGTCCCGTCCTTCTTCTTCACGAATAATACCGGCGCTCCCCAGGGAGAAACACTAGGCCTGATGAAGCCCTTCTCCAGCAAATCTCTCTGCTGGTCCTTCAACTCTCTCAACTCGGCAGGTGCCATTCTGTATGGCGGAATGGAAATAGGCCGAGTGTCCGCAAGACGCCGATACAAAACTCTATCTCCTCTCGGGAGGATACAGAAGGTCGTCGAAACACATCTAGAAACTCTCGACTCTGGAACCGAAAATCTGGTACATGACCTCGATTATCAAACACGCGAATAAGATGGTAGATATACCCTTCGCACCATCTTCCGGCCTTGAGGTAGGAAATAAACCTACCCTCGGCGACACGATGTTCCTCCCACTCAATAACCGGCTCCCAGAAGCTGGAACCGTACCACTCTCTCCTGCAGTCTACATTGGCGTAGCAAGCTAGCCAATCCATACCCATGATCACATCGAAATCGGTCATGTCCAACTCTATCAAGTCGGCTCGGTCGGACGTGCGATATAGTCACCGGACAAGCCCTATACTCGCCGAGCTACCGAATCACCCAGGCGTAGCTACCTCGAAAGTCTATGGACTCGGGCTCTATCCCTATCCTACTAGCAATAAGGGAGATATATGGGACAGTAGAACCCGGATCTATCAAGGCATACACGCCACAACATGAAACCGATAAAGTACACTGGCGACATCCGGCGATGCCTCCCGTCTGCCGGTGGACAAAGCATAAATGCGGTTCGAGGATCGCTAGAATCGGACCCGCGCCACGACCTGCCCGCGACCTGGCCGCCCATGAGTACCACGCCTCCGGCGAGTAATGTAGGAGATGAAGACCCGTGCAGACCACGTAGGTGACCCTACCATCTGCGCGCCGCCTGGACGGTTCGCCAAAGTGACCGCTGGCGCAGTGAAACAAACTCCCGTAGCGGTACCACAATTCCGTAATGGGATCTGCATCGGCCGGCGAGGTGGTCCCGTCGGTTAGCACTCTGCTACTGGACGTCCAAGTCACGGGGCCCCGTCGCCTCGAAGGCGGTGTAGAGTGCTCAGTGGGCGTGGTGCAAATCTAGGCTCTTGAGGCCGTCCACCCGAGAGCTACCAAAGACCTGCCGTCCGGCCTTTTCTGGCGATATCACAACCCGTCGGCCTCTACGCTCGCCGCGTCAAGTGCATGAGCTGCGTGCGGCAATGTCCATGCCGGTGAAGAGCTACACCGGTATGAGACTACGCCATATAATCATCTAGCCCGGTGACGTGGCGGTGCACCACATCCTCCATATCTTCTACCAACGCAGGGACATATCGAGCTAACGAGTCGAACTCGCGTTGTACTCGGTGCGCCTCTGCGCCTCGGCGTCAAAAATCTGCCGGCGTGCTCTCATCCATGGCGGCAAGAAATGAGTGAAATGCCTCGGAGAACTCGTCCCATCTGCTGGAGCGCATGCTCTCTCGGGATAGCTCGCGAATCAAACCAATCGATTGCGGTATCACGCGGCCGAACGAAGATCACGGACTCGGTCTCGAAGCCTTGATCACTGCATGATCCTTCATGGCGACGGATGAACTCCTGCGGATCATCCAGGCCTCGACCGTAGAACTCGGCGGGCTACAACTCGTAAAAATCCGTAGCCTCAAACTATCCGATCTCGGGTGGACCACGGTCTTCTTTGGGCCAGGCTGCTGCATCGGCCCTATCTCACGTTCAGCCACGATCTCGGCGATGGGGCCATCTCTGTAACCCATCTCCTCTGCTCGGTGTGGGGTGGAGGCGCAGTCTTGTGGTCTCATCACCACCGCCGCGACTCTAAACCTCTGAAATTTGGCGTCGTCGTGGAACTCGCCGTCGAGGTATCGCCGGGTATAGGCTGGGCACAGGCCTCGTGGCCCTCTGTGTCTACTAGCAGCTCCTCGGTGCCTTGCCCTTGGGCCGGGTTGCCTTGCGTGGAGGCATAGCGGTGCAGAAGGAAATACGTTAGAGGGTCCAACTTATAACACGGCTCAAGGCACGATCTCGAGTGAGAAGAATGGAAACCAATCCTAAAGATCCTATAGCCTCACGATTATTGGTGTGGTGCACAACACACCGATAATAAAGACTTACTAGATACGATGCTGTAGACACTTTCCGAGGATTAATCGCTCGATACCACTTTTGTCACGACGTTCGGGGCGTGGATCGTGCCTTACCCGCACCCAAGTAGTCATATATCGAGTAATCGGAATAAAAACAAGACATGAAAAGAGAAACAGTTTATTTGAGAAAAAGTTGCCTTTCGGCATATATATACATATCAACAGTGAACAGTTACATCCCAACTTTACAACAGGACTACAGACCTCTAAGGAAGTAAACAACTATGGCGGGACAGGGCCCCGCCATACCCTGAATGTACAAAACTATCTACACAACAGGGAGATCATACCCAAAAGTCGAGCCTCCGGAGAAGATGGAGCTCCTGACTCCACAGCAAAAGATCCTCAGGATGTGGATCTCGCACTGCTTTCCACCTGCGGCGTGAACGCAGCCCGAAGGAGGTCGATAACAGTACCAAGTATGTGAATCAGAAAGTACTTTAAATGAAATCATATCATTTTAAAACCAATTTTACAAATATGTATTTAAACAACCAATGTAACCGCACATAGTGCCACATCACAAACAAGAGCAATAATAGGTAAACTGTAACAGGTCTTTTCTAGGCTGCGAATGATCGAAGCAAGGCCAATCGCCCATAGTATCATTATGCATGCCTAATCCTGGACTCCCGTAGTCCGCATAGGCCACCTAGGCCCGCATGAGGTATTCCCCGCATCGAGGGTAGCTACTCCTCGGCATCGTCCTGGACTCTCGTAGTCCGCATGGCCACATAGACCGCATGAGGTATTCCCCCGCACACTAACCTGGAACTCTCGTAGCTCCGCATAGGTCCCCTGGACCCGCATGAGGCATCCCTCGCATCGGGGGGCAGCTTAACCCCCGGTATAACATGTCAAGAGGTGAGTGGTATAATACTAACATAACGGCTTATCGTTAAACAACATAAGCACAATAAGAATAACCTCTTTATACAAACGTTACAAGACACTAACACACATAGCATCATAATATGTCTACTCATCCAAACATCTTACTATACTTTCCAGAAATCAATACAAGTCTTTCATAAACACATAAGTAAACCGTTCCTTTTATCTTTCTTAAGTCGTTATACCTAACTTCCCATAAAGCTAGTATAACTCTTAAGCTTTTTGTTTAAAAACCAAGTATTACTCTTCTTTCAAAAATGATTTATAATTCTTTTGAAATACTTCAACATTCTTATTATTTAGACTCAAGTCAAAAGACGTCAAGTAAAACCATATTCAGTTAACACACGTACGTCTACCGTACTATATATATATATTTTAAAATATCATGCTCAAGAGGATACGAAGAATCACATACCTCATCGGCGAAATCCACCTGCCAAGTCGAATATGTCGCGCGCAGAGTATCAACCTATAATAGTCAAATACGTCTATCAACGTCTAGACTATTCTGTAGAATATTCTATGCAGAAGGTTCTTAATTCTACGGAAAATTGGGCAGCATTTCCCTACCCGTCAAACTACTCAAGTCTACTGTAAATACAGTCCTATGTAAGTACAGTTCAATTCTCTTCTCTTATACCATCCTTCTATATATGTAATTACAGTTCAATTCTCTTCTTTAATATCCTTCGATGTAATTACAGTTCAATTCTCTCCTTTAATATCCTTCTATATATCTTATACTTAATTCTAAACTTCTACAATATGTAATCTCCAATTACAATAGAAGGATAAGAGTATTTACCTCGATAAGTCCAAAATTATCCAAGTTTAAATGTCGATCCTGAGCAAGGTTTAGCTCCTAATTTGCACACTCCGATAGCTCCAAGAAACCCTTAGAAGTTTCCACACCACTTCTACTTACTACTTCAACCAACTATGAAGTTTCTCCTAGGGTTTTGTTTAGTGATTAAAGGAAGTATAGTAGTATTTTCCGGGCTTTTAGTATAGAGGTAACTTGGGAATACTACAAGGGATTTGGGTTAAGGTATTTGGGAATAGTAACAATACTTTGGAGAGATTTTTCTACCAAGGGGGGGGGGTGTTTCGGCTAGAACACTCAAGAGGGGGGGGGGGAGAGGGCTTGGACGAAAACTTACTAAGAGAGGGGAGGGATTTTGAGACTTGGAAAATGTTTTATGGATGAAGAATTCTTCCAACTTAGGGGGGGGGGTATTTATAGGCCCTTCAAAGGCCAAGATCAAAGCAAGTGGATGGTGGAGATTTGGGCAAGTGTAACCTTATCCATCTACTCCACAAATATCACAAAATATCCTACCTAACCTTGACCAAAGTTTAAGGCCTTTTCTTGACAAAAAAACGTGCCAAGAATTTCCCACAATGCCGTCCACTTGAGGGTGACACATGTCACCCTCTCGTTGGTCCAAAATATTTCATCTCTCGGAAAAATCCGCAAAAATTAAATTATTGAACACGCAAAATTCCCTTACAAGGTTCGGAAAATTTTTCGTCGGAAAAACAATCTTCTTCGCTAGTTGTGCACAATTTCGTCCCTTATGCCTACTTAAGGCTTGAACTTTTGTGCGTACGTTCTCACATACATACTCAGGAAATACGGGGTATAACACACCTCGTAGTTCAAGGACGTGTTTAAGAGAATCTATGTAAGGAACAAAAGACTTGAAAAGGGTACGAAAGGAAGAAGCATTTTTAAATGAAAATCTTCCGAAACGTCGAAGGAAAAATGTTCGTTGAAGAGAATTGGATTCTCAAAATGCATTAATTGAGGATTATGGAATGTATTATCATTATGGAAATTTATTTGTACGGATTTGGTCATGTGGGGCCCACCCGAGGAATTTTACGTTTTGTGGGGCCCACGAGGTTTACAGAATTTTATGGACGAATGGGAGGGCAACACGTGGCACCCCCCCACATTGGTCTTGGACGAAATTGATGCAAGGGCAAAAGGGTCATTTGACCATTGTAAAGATGAGAAAGTCTTGCTAAGCTTGAGCTTGACATTGTTGACTAAGTCAAGAGCCACTTGGCTTGATCCCTTTCATCCAAATTTAACATGTGTTGTAATCTAAGCCTTCCATTGTGTTTTATATAGTACCCTAGTGCAAGACAAGGTCTTCAACACTTAGAAAAATTTAAGAAAACTTGAGAGAGGGATATGATGCTCTTGGCTTTGAGCTCTTTTGAACAAGGAAAATTTTCAATTGTTGTCCAATATACACAAGACTTTAACCCAAGGTCCCTAAGGGTATTGTAAGGGTATCTCAATAGAAAGATTTCGGAAAAACGGCGTTTTCACGTTAGTCGCAAGGCGAAAACCTAAGGAATTTTCATAGGTTTTGATTGGAAATGGAAGAGAAGTTGGTTGTGAGCTTCTAAAGGCTTCAAATAGCGGATTGGAGCGTAAAGGAAATGAGCTAAGAATTTCTAAGGAACGACTTTGAATCTTGGATTTTATAAGGGCTTGTAAAGGTAAAAATCTTGTCGTTTTAGCTATTAAAGATTACTTATCATTGTAGTTATGGATATTAGCAAGCATGAAGTATTTAGTATGAAGTTTGATAAGTGTATTGGCTATTGGAACTGTTATACCCCGTATTTCCAGAGTATGTACGTAAGGGCGTACGTACAAAAGTTTAGCCTTAAGAAAGGCACTATGGGCGAAATTTGGGCACAACTCACGAAACGAATTGTTTTCCGACGAAACATTTTACAAAACTTGCGTGGGGAAAATTATGGCTATGTCATTTATAATTTTTGCGGATTTTTCCGAGAGATGAAACATTTTGGACCAACGAGAGGGTGACACTTGTCACCCTCAAGTGGACGGCCAAGGGGGAAAATACCTTGGACGATTGGCATGGTTTTGGGGCTTAAAACTTGGGTCGATGTTTTGTGAGGGATTTGTGGAGTAGGTTAGGGTGCACTTGTGCAAATCTCCACCATACACTTGCCTACCACTTGGCTTCATCTTGGCCCTTGAAAGCCCTATAAATACCCCCCTTGAGTTGATGAGTTCTTCATCCACAAATCAACTTTCCAAGTCTAAAATCCCTCCCCTCTCCTTATAGTTCTCGTCCAAAGCTCTCTCCCCCCCCCCCTCAAAAAGAGCCTAGCAGAAACACCCCTCTTCCCCCCCTCTTCCTAGTAGTCTCGGCCAAAGTACTACCCCCCTTTGGTAGAAATACTCTCCAAGTATTGTTACTATCCCCAAAATACCTTAGCCAATCCCTTATAGTATTTCCAAAGTTATCTCTATACGTAGAGTCCGGAAATACTACCTTACCTCCATTAGCCACTAAACGAAACCCTAAGCGAAACTTCATAGTTGGTTGAAGTAGAAAGTAGAAGTTGTGTAGAAACTTCTAAGGGTTTCTTGGAGAGGATTGGAGCGTACAGATTAGGAGCTAAACCTCGCACAGGATCGACTTATATCTTGGATAATATTGGGCTTATCGAGGTAAATAATCTTATCCTTCTTTTGTAATTGGAGAATACATACTGTAGAAGTATAGGAATAAGTATAAAATACTTAGAAGGATATTAAAAGAAGAGTATTGAACTATAATCACATCAGAAGATTTAAGAAGATTGAACTGTACTTACATAGGACTGTATTTACAGTAGACTTGTATAGTTTACCGGGTAGGGAAGTGCTGCCCGAATTTCCGTAGAATAGAGAACCCTCTGTTAGAATATCCTACAGAATAGTCTAGACGTTGATAGACGTATTTGACTATTATAGGTTGATACTCTGCGCGCGACATATTCGACTTGGCAGGTGGATTTCGACAAGAAGGTATGTGATTCTTCCTACACTCTTGAGCATGATATTTTAAAATATATATATAGTACGGTAGACGTACGTATGTTAACTGAACATAGTTTTACTGCAATGTCTTTTGACTTAAGCCTGAATAATAAGAATCTTGAAGTCTTTCAAAAGAATTATAAATCATTTTTGAAAGAAGAAGAATATTTGTTTTTAAAACAAAAAGCTTAAGAGTTATACTAGCTTTATGGGAAGTTAAGTATAACGACTTAAGAAAGATAAAAAGAACGGTTTACTTATGTGTTTATAAAAGACTTATATTGATTTCTGGAAAGTATAATAAAATGGTTTGATGAGTAGACATAATATGATGCTATGTGTGTTAGTGTCTTGTAACGTTTGTATAAGAGGGTATTCTTGTTGTGCTTATGTTGTTTGACGATAAGCTGTTATGTTAGTATAATATCACTCACCTCTTGACATGATACCGGGGGTTAATCTGCCCTCCGATGCGGGGTAGACTCAGGCGGTCTGGGACCATGATTCGAGAATACCTCATGCGGGTCCAGGGGACCTATGCGGAGCTACGAGAGTTCCAGGTTAGTGTACGGGGTTATACCTCATGCGGTCTATATGGCCATGCGGACTACGAGTCCAGGACGATGCCGAGGAGTAGCTACCCTCGATGCGGGGAATACCTCATGCGGGCCTATGCGAGTGGCCTATGCGGTGGAGTCGATTAGGCATGCATAATGATACTATGGGCGATTGGCCTTGCTTCGATCATTCGCGGCCTAGAAAAGACCTGTTACAAATTACCTATTATTGCTCTTGTTTGTGATGTGGCACTATGTGCGGTTACATTGGTTGTTTTGTACACATTTGTAAAATTGGTTTTAAAATGATATGATTTCATTTAAGTACTTTACAGTTTCACATACTTGGTACCTGTTGTCTTGACCTCGCCGGAGGCTGCGTTCATCTGCAGTAAGGGAAAGCAGGTGCTAGATCCACATCCTTAGGATCTTTTGCTTTGGTGTCAGGAGCTCCATCTTCTCCGGAGGCTCGACTTTTGGGTATGATCTCCCTGTTATGTAGATAGTTTTGTACATTCAGGGTATGGCGGGGCCCTGTCCCTCCATAGTTGTTTACTTCCTTAGAGGTCTGTAGTCTATTATGCATTGGGATGTAAGCGCAGATTTTGGTTTATATATATATATGCCGAAAGGCGACTTTTCTCAGATAAACGGTGTCTTAATTTACATTTGTTTCTTGTCTTGTTTTTATATTCCGCTGATTACTCTGATGTATGACTACTTGGGTGTCCGGGTAAGACACCAGTCACGGGCCCCGGAACGGGTCGTGACAAAAGTGGTATCAGAGCAGTTAATCCTCGGAAAGTGTCTAAAGACCGTATCTAGTAGAGTCTTGATTATCGGTGTGTTGTGCACCACACCAATAATCAGGAGGCTATAGGATATTTAGGATTGGTTTCCATTCTTCTCACTCTGATATCGTGCCTTAGAGCTGTGTTATAAGTTGGACCCCTCTAACGTATTCCTTTTACAATGATTATGCCTCCACGTAGGCAACCCGCCCGAGAAGCGGCAAGGCGCCGAGGAGCTGCTAGTAGGACACCGAGAGTCACGAGGGCTCAGGCCCAGTATATACCTGAGGCGGCGAGTTCCACGACGCCGCCGGCCCCAGCAGGGTTTAGGGCCACGATGGTGATGAGACCCGATACTGCACCTCGGTCCACCGGAGCGGATGAGATGGAATTCTGAGAGAGATGGCCCGATCGCCATGATCGTGGCGAACATGAGATAATTTGGATCGGCGATTCCAGCTCAGCGATACTGTGGTTCACCCGAGATCGAGCGATTTGCGGCTACGGATTTTCGAGTTGTAGCCCGCCGAGTTCTACGGTCGAGGCACGAGGATGATCCGCGAGTTCATCCGTCGATTCTGCGAGATCATCACGGGTGATCAAGGCTTGAGACCGAGTCCGTGATCTTGGTTCGCATCGGCGTGATACCGCGATCGATTGGTTCGATCGTGGGAGTTATCGGAGAGCACGCGTCCCAGCCTACTTGGGACGAGTTCTCGAGGCCTTTCTCACTCACTTCTTGCCTCCACGGATGAGAGGACACGGCCGACAATTTTTGTTCTTTGGCGAGAGAGGGCGCACGATTAGGGAGTACAACGTTGAGTTCGATTCGTTGGCTCGATATGTCCCTGCGTTGGTAGCAGATATGGAGGACAGGGTGCATCGCTACGTCACCGGGCTAGATGATTATATGGTCGAGTCTTGTGCGGGTGTGGCTCTTCAGCCAGGCATGGATATTACCCGCATGCAGGCTCATGCACTTGGATGCGAGGAGCGTAGAGGCCGACGGGTTGTGACGGCGGCGAAGACCGGGGCGGCGGTCTTTTGGTAGCTATCGTGGTGGCGGCCTCGGCAGCGATCTGGATTTGCACCACACCGGCTCGAGCACTCTGCACCGCCGTCCTCAGACACCCGGGATATTCGAGGCGAACGAGGCCCCGAGGACTTGAGCGTCGAGCGGCGGATGATCGGCGACGGGACCACCCCGCCGGTGTGGCCGTCGGTAGATCCCACCGGGAATTGTGGTGCTGCTATGGGAGTTTGTTACGATTGTGGCGTGGTCACTTTGTGAGCTGTCCGACCAAGGGCGGCGCGCAGATGGTAGGTCGGCTACGAGTTCTTTCGCCGGTCTTCTTCATCTCCTCTGATTACCGCCCGTGGGCAAGGTACTCATAGGCCAGCAGGTCGCGGCAGAGGTCGTGGCGCGGGTCCCAGTTCTAGCGGTCCTCAGAACCGCATTTATGCCTTGTCCAGCCGGCAGGACCAGGAGGCCTCGCCTGATGTCGTCACAGGTACTTTATCCGTTTCTGGTTGTGATGTGTATGTCTTGATAGATCCGGGTTCTACTCTGTCCTATATATCTCCCCTTATTGCTAGTAGGATAGGGATAGAGCCTGAGTCCATAGACCCTTTCGAGGTAGCTACGCGATGGGTGATTCGGTGGTAGCTCGGCGGGTATATAGGGCTTGTCGGTGACCATATGCGATCGTCGGACCACTGGCGACTTGATAGAGTTGGACATGACTGATTCGATGTGATCATGGGTATGGATTGGCTAGCTTCTTGCTACGCCAATGTAGGCTGCGAGGAGAGAGTAATGCAGTTCGGTTTCTGAGGCCGGTTGTTGAGTGGGAGGAACCTGTATCGTAGGGTAGGTTTATTTCCTACCTCAAGGCTAGGAAGATGGTGCAGAAGGGGTATATCTACCATCTCATTCGGGTGTTTGATACTGAGGCTGCAGTACCATATTTTCAGTCAGTTCTAGTAGTCAGAGAGTTCCCAGACGTATTTCCAGACGACCTCCCGGGTATCCCTCCTGAGAGGGAGATTGAGTTTTGTATCGATGTGCTGCCAGACACTCGGCCTATTTCCATTCCGCCATACAGAATGGCTTTGCCGAGTTGAGAGAAATTGAAGGACCGGTGAGAGATTTCTTTGAGGCAGGCTTCATCGGGCCTAGTGTTTCTCCACAGGAAGCGCCGGTATTGTTCGTGAAGAAGAAGGGCGGGGCGCTGCGCATGTGTGTTGATTACGAGCGGTGAACAAGGTGACCATTAAACGAATACCCCCTTCCGGTATTGATGATTTGTTCGACCAGTTGCAGGGCGCGAGATGTTTCTCCAAGATTGATCTGTGATCGGGCTATCATCAGGTGCGAGTCAGAGAGGCGGATGTCCCTAGGACTGCATTCCGGACCCGGTACGGGCATTATGAGTTCAGGGTCATGTCTTTCGGGTTGACCAATGCTCCGGCGGTATTCATGGATTTGATGAACCGAGTGTTCAATCCATTTTTGGACACGTTTGTGATAGTGTTCATTGATGACATCTTGGTTTATTCTCGCTCATAGCAGGAGCATGCGGAGCATTTGAGGACTGTGTTGAGAGTTCTCCAGGACCAGCAGTTATACGCCAAGTTTTCCAAATGTGAGTTTTGGTTGGCTTCGGTGGCTTTTCTGGGGAATATTGTCGGGGCTGATGGTATTCGGGTGGATACGGCCAAGATCGAGCGATCGGGACTTGGCCTGAACCTCTTACTCCGCAGGTGCGCGACTTTCGGGCCTTGCGAGTTACTATCGGTTCGTGGAGAAGTTTGCTTCTATCTACGCACCATTGACTAGGGTGACTCGTAAAGCGGCTAAGTTTGATGGTGATGCTTGTGGCGGGGTTTCGATTCTTGAAGGAGGCGGCAGCGCCCCGTTCTTACTCTTCCAGAGGGTCCAGACGGTTATGTAGTGTATTGTGATGCGTCAGGCGTCGGGCTCGGTTGTGTGTTGATGCAGCTGGGTAAGGTTATAGCGTCGCATCCGACATCTTAAGAAGCATGAGAGGAACTACCCGCATGATTTGGAGTTGGCGGCGGTGATTCACGCTTTGAAGATCTGGAGGCACTATTTGTATGGGGTTCATGTGGATATTTATACGAGACCACAAGAGCCTCGGTATATCTTCGGCGAGAGGAGCCGAACTACGGCGAATCACGGTGGTTAGAGTTACTTAAGGATTACGATATTGATATCTGTACCACCCGGGAAGGCCATGTTGTGGCGGATGCTCTTAGTCGTAGGTCGATGGGAGTCTATCGGATGTGCATCCGAGAGGAGGGCATGGTCGCGAGTTACACCGTAGCGAGCCTTGAGTCCGTGATTGATTACGATAGCGGTGGGGTTCGAGTTCGAGAGGTTGCCGAGTCTTCCATCGTCGGAGGTGAAGAGGCAGTTTGAGGATCCGGTTTTGATTCGGTATCGTGATATGGCTCTTCGTGAGGAAGGGTCCTTTTGAGGTAGCACTTTGATGGGGTGCTAAGGTTTGGCGAGTTGTGTGTTCCGGATATTGCGAGGACTTGGCGGAGTTCTAGGGAAGCACGCAGACGCGTTACTCTATCCATCCGGGTCGACCAAGATGTACCACGACCTTAGATCGTGTATTGGTGGGATGGCTTGAAGAGGGCGTTGCGAGTTTGTAGCTCGGTGCGTGTTGTCGGCGGTGAAGATAGAGCACGAGGCACGGTGGATTATTGCGAGCGATAGAGATCCCGACACGGAAGTGGGAGGTGATCAACATGGACTTTATCACGGGATTACCTCGCACTCGGAGGAGCATGATTCTATATGGGTTATCGTCGACGGTGGCGAAATCAGCCCACTTTCTTCGGTCGGGACGACGCACCGGCGGAGGATTATGCGGACTTTACATCAGAGATCGTCGATGCATGGAGTCCCTTTTCGATCATATCGCAGAGAGCGATTTCTGGCTAACTTCGGAGGTCTTTGAGAAGGGTTTAGGGGCCTTGGTGAGCACGAATCTGCATTCCATCCACGAGCAGACGGACGGTGGCGCACTATCCGACTCGAGGATATGTTGCGAGCTTTGTGTTATTGACCGAGTGTAGTGGGAGGATCATTTGCCTCTAGTTGAGTTTGCGTATAATAATAGCTACCACTCGGTATTGGATGGCGCCTTATGAGGCCTTGTATGGGAGAAGTGCGGTCGCCGATAGGCTGGTTTGATGTGGCGAGTGCGATTAGTGGGACCAGATTTGGTGCAGCGGGAAGTGGATAAGGTGAAGCTTATCCAGAGCGGTTCTTGGCGGCTGAGTCGGCCGAAGTCATATCACGCATCATCGTCGTCGGCATCCGGAGTTCGAGGTTGATGATTGGGTTTTCTGAAGGTGTCACCCATGAAGGGTGTGATGAGATTCGGGAAGAAAGAAACTTCGGCCCAAGGTACATTGGGCGTATCAGTGTCGCGAGGTAGGCAAGGTTGCCTATGAGTTGGATCTGCCGTCCGATCTGGAAGCGGTGCATCCGGTTTTCATGTTTCTATCTTTGAGGAGATGTATCGGGGATCCATCTAGAGTGCACCGATCGACGATGTCCAGTGGCCAGGGTTATCGTATGAGAGATTCCCATAGCGATAATCGATCGTCGAGTTAGGTGTCAAGACCGAACCGGGCGTGGATCGTGCCTTACGGTCACCCAAGTAGTCATACATCGAGAGAAAATCAGCGAACATAAAAACAAGACATGAAGCAAAGATATTATATATATAAGCAGGCCAGCAAAGCGATTTGCCTTGGTATATTAATACATAAAAACGACAGTTTAATCCTTTTTACAACCACGCACAGCAAGATTACTACAGACCTCTAAGATTTACAACATCTATGGCGGACAGGCCCGCCATACCACGAATGCACAAGAACCTACAACTCAGAACACATACCAAAGATAAGCCTCAGAAGGAAACGGAGCTTCCAATCTGTTGAAAGGAGATCCTAAGCGGGGATCGGCGACGATGTACTTTACTGCGGCATGAGCGCGGCCGAAGGAGGTCGATGCAACAGTACCAAGTATGTGGCGAAAATCTGCGATTAAATCATAACGATCTATATAAAGCGGGAGACATGTATGATAACCAAAATACGACGCTGCAACATAAGCGATCAGTCGTGGACTCACGCCTCAAAGTCATCACTCGAAATACAACTATGGGTCTCACGCCCACAACATCAATCATGTTCGCATCATGCGCATGCCGGAATTACGCCGGTGTAGACATGCCCGTGATGCAACAATAATAACAATGCCGCGTGGCGTACCGAATTCTGCGCCGGTGTAGACATGTCCATGTAACATCAACAACAATATATCGGGTGATCAACCTGCGCGTGGCCACATGCCCCGAGTGCAGCCGGTGTAGACATGTCCATGTGACCACAATAACAATGTATCGGGTAATCAACCCTGTCGCATGGCCACATTCCCCCGGAATTCTGCATCGGTGTAGACATGTCCATGAAAGTTCTCAACAAGTCAACCGGCCCTCTAACGAGAGGCGCGGTAGTATAGAAACACAATTCTACAACAAAGGCTATCACAACTAGCATAGGCGAGTTACACAACAACAAGCATAGGAAAGTTATACAACAACTCAAGGTACTTCCATTTTATATCAAAGTCCGGGTTTTAACCCCAAAGTACTACGTACGTTAAATTCCTTTTAAAGAGATTCATTCCTTTTATAAAAGTCACCTGATACCCGTAGTATAAAAATAGAGTGACTTACATTTTTAGGTAAACCAAAACACTTCTCTTTTTAAAGTCGAGTTACCACATTAAAACCAATGATAAAACCCTTCTTTGTTTTCATAAAGTCGTTATAACTAACTTCCCATAAAGCTGTTATAACACTTTATGTTTTTAAACCATTTTAAGACAAGACAATGCCTTTCTTTTCCCTAGAGTTCCAGTTTGCCTAATTTCAATTACTCCAGTTTCTTTACTTTAGAAAAGTTTCATAGTTCAATATTTTAATCTCTTTTAAAACAATTGAGTAACATATGCCATAGGCGAGTAGGTTATTCTTGTTCATAAATCTTATTAAGCAGCCATGATCTAGGAAATGTAATATCATTTTGTCTCATCTTAGCTTCTATGCAGATGGAGGTTTCTACTGGTTTTAATAATACTTCATTATTCAATACATTTTCCTTTATTATTAACTGCGGTGATTTGTCGATACACATTCGATTTCGAAATCAGTAAAACATTATTCCCTTTAAAAACCACGTACTCATTACTCACGAATGAGGTTTCACACAAAACTCATTTTAATTCACTTAAGTTAAGTCTCTTATCTTATAAGATTAAGTCTCTTAACTTCTAACATCAGTAAACCATTTTCTTTACCTCTCTTAAAACGTTATACCTAACTCCCCATAAAGCTAGTATAACTCTTTTTAAACCAAGTGTTACTCTTCTTTTAAAAATGGTTTCTTAGCATTTGAAATACATTCAAGGTTCTTATTATTCAGGCTTAAGTCAAAGACATTGCCGTACAACTACGTTCAATTAGCACACGTACGTCTACCGTACTATATATTATTCAGGCTTAAGTCAAAAGACATTGCCGTACTATATATATCTTCCTTTAAAATATCATGCTCAAGAGTATAGGAAGAATCACATACCTCGCGACGATTATCGACTATAAGAAAAATGCTCCACGGCTATTGTTATACCCCGTAGTTTCAGGGTATGTATGCGAGGACGTACGTACGAGAATACGACATTGAAATTGGAATGGAAGAAAAAGGTGATTTTTCCACGGAAAAGTTTCCGGTTTTTGTGAAGGAAAAAGATTCGTTAATGGGGTGGATTCCCGATTTGGTATTCGGACTTCTTGGAATATTAGAGAATTATGGAATTTTATTTTGGAAATGGTCACGTGGGGCCACGGGAGAAAATTCTGGTTTGTAGGGCCAGCTTTGTTTTGAGATTTTGGCCATTGTGGATATTTTCGGAAGATAAAATATTTTGGGCGAGTAGGAGGGCGACACGTGTCACCCCCCCCTAGTTGGCTTGGACGAATTCCACTTTGTGCACAACACCCGTTTAGAGTCGTTTCAGGCGAAGCGTTTTACAAGACTCGCGTAGGATAAATTCCGGCTATGTCATTTCTAATTTTTGCGGATTTTTCGAGAGGCGTAACACTTTGGACCAACGAGAGGCGACACTTGTCACCTCTCGTTGGTGGACTTGTGGCGGTATTAGGGCGAATGGAGGCTTATTTTGTCTTGGAGTTGGTAGGATATTTTGTGTGCAAGTTGGCCAAGGACACTTGCCTAAATCCTCACCCTACACTTGCCTTGCACTTGGCATCATCTTGGCCATTGGTTGGCCATCCTCGACCTATAAATACCCCTTGTTGAAGAGTTATTTCATCCTAAATTGAGCAATCTTTCTAAGTCTCAAATCCATCCCTCTCCTCTTATTGTTTCGTCCAAACACCCTCCCTTTGAGAAGCTCTGGCGAGCAACCCCTCCCCTCTAGCCTAGCGAAACTACCCCCTCCATGGTAGAAATGTTGCCTTCTAGTATTGTTATAATGCCCAAATTACCTAGCCCAAATCCTTAGTCATTAGTAGAAGTTGTGAAGAACTTCTAAGGTTTTCTTGGAGCTCTGGGGCGCCTGACTTAGGAGCTAAACCTTGCTCAGTAGCGACTTTTATCTACTATATTATTGCGCTTACCGAGGTAAATAACCTTATCTTCCTTTTGTAAATAGAGTGTATATCTTGTAGAAGTATAGGAATAAATATTAAATACTTAGAAGGGTATTGCGAATAGAATTGAGCTATTATCACGATGAAGGGCTTAAAGAAGAATAATAGAAGCGTACTTACATAGGGTTTTCCTGATGAACTTGAGTAGCTCAGGGTAGGCGGTCTGCCCAAATGTCCATTGAATAGCGAACCCTCTGTTTAGAGCTTTATACAGTACAGTATAGACGTTGATAGACATATTTGACTGATATAGGTCGATACTCTGCGCGCGACATATTCAACTTGGCATGTGGTTTTCGCCGAGAAGGTATGTGATTCTTCCTATCCTCTTGAGCATGATATTTTAAAGAATATGTATATAGTACGGTAGACGTACGTGTATTAGCCTGAATAATAATTACGGCAATGTCTTCGGACTTAAGCCTGAATAATAAGGATCTTGAAGTAAGTTCAAAAGAATTAAGAAACCTTTTTGAAAGAAGAGTAACACTTGGTTTTAAAAGCTTAAGAGTTATACTAGCTTTATGGGAAGTTAGGTATAACGGCAAGAGTGATAAAAGAATGTTTTATTGATTTAAGAAAATAAGAGGCTTGACTTAATTATACTAATGTGAAACCTCATTCGTGAGTAATGAGTATTTTGGTTTTCAAAAGGAATGATGTCTTACTGATTTCGGAAATCAGAATGAATGTCGAACAAACCACAGCAGCGCTAATAAAGGAAGATGTTTTGACTAATAATGTATTATTAAAACCAGTAGAAACTTCCATCTGCATAGGAACTAAGATGAGACAAAATGATATTACATTTCCTAGATCACGACTGTTGTAATCAGATTGTTATCAACAATAATAACCTACTCACACATAAGGTATATGTTTCTCAAATTGTTTTAAAGGATTAAAACTATGAACTACGGAACCTTTCGAAAATGAGAAACTTAAGTAATTGAAACTAGGCAAACTTGAACGTTAGGAAAAGAATGTTGTTACTTGATTTTACAAGGAGAAGTGTTTTAATGTACTTCAAAAGATAATTACTCTATTTTTATACTACGGGTATTGTGTGACTTTTGTAAAAGAAACGGATCTTTTAAAAGAGTAATACATGAAGTACTTTGGGGCTAGCACCCCGAACTTGTTAACATAATGTAGAAAGTACCTTGTGTGAATAACTTGATTGTATTGATTTGTGATAGTCTTGTAATACTTTCTTGTTAACTTGATAAGTAAACATGTTAGGATGCTACGTGAGTTAGTATCTTGTGATGTTTGTGTAAAGGGGTTTTCCCTTGTTGTGCTTATGTTGTTTAGCAATAAGCGGTTATGTTGATATTATATCATTCATAACTCCGGGGGTTAAGCTGCCCTCCGATGCGGGGTAGACTCAGGCGGGTCGATGGACCTATGATTCGAGAATACCTTATGCGGGTCTGTATGGCCTATGCGAAACTGCGGGAGTTCCAGGTTAGTATGCGGCCCTTGTGGTCATGCGGTTCTTGTAGCCATGCGGACGACGAGTCTAGGGCGGCTGCGGGAGTAGCTACCCTCGATGCGGGGTTATACCTCATGCGGGCCTATCTGTTTGGCCTATGCGAGGCTGCGGGAAGTTCGAGGACTAGATGCGCACATTAGATCTGCGAGTGGCGGCTTTGATCATGTGATGCAAGACAGATCTCATGATCTGATTTATGACCTTGTTGGTCTGTGGGTTTTAGTAGTCGGCTATGCCTTCGTACTTACCCGTGCAGTTCTATTGTGATGACTTTGAGGCATGAGTCACGACTTGACATGGCCTTATTTATTGTGAATCGTAGTTTTGGCTTATCATACATGTCTCCGCCTTTTATAGACTACTATGATTTCATTTGATATTTCGGTTTCACATACTTGGTACTGTTGTCTTGACCTCCTTCGGGCTGCGTTCATCTGCGAGTAAAGTTACTCCTACTGTTGATCCGTTCTTAGGATCACCGCAGCGTTGGGAAAGCTCCGTTTCTCGGAAGCTTAGCATTTGGTATGGTCCTGTCGTTGTAGATATTTGTATTGAGGGTATGGCGGGGCCTGTCGCCATTGTTGTTTTAAACTCTTAGAAGTGCAGTAGACTGTTGTAAGGTTGGGATGTAGCTATTCATTTTGGGGTACTTATATACATATATGCAGAAAGGCAACTTTTTCCAGCGTGTCTTATTTATACTGTTTCATATTGTGGTTGTTTTATATTCCGCTGGTTTTTCTCTGATGTATGACTACTTGGGTGCCCGGGTAAGGCACGATCCACGAACCGGAGCAGTCGTGACAAAAGTGGTATCGAAGCGATTAATCCTCGGAAAGTGTCTCTGACCGTATCTAGTAGAGTCTTGATTATCGGTGTCTTGTGCACCACACCAATAAAAAGTAGGCTATAGGATATTTAGGATAGTTATACATTCTTCTCACTCTGAGATCGTGCTTTAGAAATTTGTGTTATAAGTTGGACCTCTAACGTATTCCTTTCCTTTACCGGTGATGCCTCGCGCCAGCAACTCGGGCCCGAGAAGCGAAAGCGGAAGGAGGCTGCGAGTAAATCTGAGAAATTTAGAAGAACACAGGCCCAATCATCACTGAGGTGATGCTTACGTGAGGAGTTACGAGGCGTCGCGGCCCGCAGCAGAGTTTGCCTGGCGCAGCGATTCCTCTGCGGCATGACATCCGACTTTCGGTTCCACGACTTGGAGCGAGAAAATATGGATTGGAAGAGCGGCCTGTTACTAGCAAAGGACTTGGCAGCGAGAGTATTTTATGTGCCGGTATACGAGGATATTGACGCTTATCTAAAGAAGGGTTGTGAGGAGTAGCTCTTGATCGAGAGCGAGCGGGCTTGCGTTGAGATTATGTGCGTGGTGAGAGAGGTAGAGATCGTGAGTGACCGAAGCAGCGAAGAGGGCCCGATTGGCGGGATCATTTGGTAACTCTGGCGAACCGCCTCGGCGAATTAGACATACGCCTCGCGGTCGCAGTGTCCTCCACCAAGTTGATTTTCCTCGGTGTTCGCGATGTGGCGGCGTCATCGGGGATGTCGTTGTTATACCGTAGTTGCGGGGTTTGTATGTGAGGGCGTGCGTGCGAAATGCAGAAAATTTTGAAAAGAAAGAAAGATGTGAGTTTTCGCGGAAAAGTTTCCGGTTATTTGTGAAGAAAAAGGTTCGTTAATGGGGTGGATTCCCAGTTTGGTATTGGACTTCATAGATTATATTAGAATTTTGAGATTTTATTTTCGGAAATGGTCACGTGGGGCCCACGGAGAAATTTCTGGTTTTGTAGGCCCGCTTTGTTTTTGAGATTTCCGGTATTTTGGATATTTTGAAGACGAAATATTCGAAGCGAATCGGGGCGACACGTGTCACCCCGTGGCACCCTTGGCGATTTTTACCTTTGTGCCTGACCGGTTGGAGTAGTTTTTCGAAACGTTTTACATAACTGCGAGGGAAAATTCGGCTATGTCTTTTCTTATTTTTGCGGATTTTTCCGAGAGGCGAAACATTTTGGACCAACGGGAGGGTGACGTGTGTCACCCTGATGGAAACAAGTGGGGCGGACTTGGCCGATTGGAGGGGCAAGTTGTGCTAGATATTTGTGTAGATATTTGTGAGGTTTTAAGGAGTAGGGGCTAGGGTGCACTTGGCTTGATCTTGGCCTTACACTTGCCTTGCACATGGCTTGATCTTGGCCGTTGGTTGGCCTTTGGTTTTGCTATAAATACCCTCCTCTTGTGAAGACTTATTCATTCATCCTCACTTTGTCTAAGTCTTGAAATCCTCCCTCCTCTAGTAGCTCTCGTCCTAAGCCTCTCCCCTCCCTCCTCCTTGTGGCCTTTGGCGAGAAGGGTTCCTCCACAGCTGTGGTGCTAGCCAGTGGGGTACCCCACTAGCCTAGTTGTTTTCGTATAATACCCTCCGTGGTATTGAAATACTTCTCCTAGTATTGTTATAATGCCCAAAATACCTTAGCCTTGTACCTTGTAGTATTCCAAAGATACCTCTATACGTAGAGTCAGGAAATACTACCTTTTGTCCTTTAGTCTCAAGAAACCCTAAGGAAATCTTCATAGTTGGTTGAAGTATTTGAGTAGAAGTTAGTTAGAACTTCTAAGGGTTGTTTGGAGCGGATTGAGCGCACGGAGTAGGAGCTAAACCTTGCTCAGGATCGACATTATAACTTGGATAATTTTGGGCTTATCGAGGTAATTATCTTGTCCCTCTATTGTAATTGGAAATTACATGTTTGTTGGAATATATAGTTGAGGTATACTATATATAGAACTGAACATTATTGCGCGGCAATGTCGTTTGACTTAAGCCTGAATTTAAAGAAAGCGAACGTAATTACATAGGGTGTATTCAGATGAGACTTGTGTAGCATTGTTTTGTAGTAGAATGGTACACGTCCGGTTAGACGTGTAAACCCCCCCCTGGTTGGCTTGGTAGCCGGCCTCGGTAGAGGAGGAGATTTACGCTGTTGCGGGAGAGTCTTTGCGAATTTTACGTAGAAATGGAACCTTGTGTTTTGAAGTTAATAGACGTTTGTGACCTTTTTTAGGTGAAAGTACTATGAGTAGCGTATTCTACTTGAGGAGTGGAAAGGGCTAGCAAGGTTGTAGTACTTGGAGCATTTTGCTTATTGTCGATACTCGTCGCGAGGTATGTGAACCTCTTCCTATCTCTTCTAGCATGATATGTGTGAACTATGTAGTACGGTAGACGTACATGTGCTAAGTGATTTGGTTGGTTTAAAACATAGGGTGTTATAATAGCTTTATGGGAAGTTAGTTATAACGACCTTATGTAGGTGAAAATGGTTTACTGATGTTAGAAGTTAAGAGACTTGATCTTAGAAGATAAGAGACTTAACTTATTTGTTTTAATGTGGATGTTGTGTGAAACCTCATTCGTGAGTAATGAGTACTTGGTTTTTAAAGGAATAATGTTTTACTGATTTCGGAAATCAGAATGTGTATCGACAGACCACTGCAGCGTTAATAAAGGAAAATGTATTGAATAATGATGTGTTGTATTAAAACCAGTAGAAACCTCCATCTGCATAGAAGCTAAGATGAGACAAAATGATATTACATTTTCTAGATCATGCATTTCTTTGTAATAAGATCGTTATAAACAAGAATAAACTACTCACATATATGACATATGTTACTCAATTGTTCTAAAAAGGAATCAAGTGATTAAGTTTGGGAACTATGAAACCATTTGAAAATGAGAAGCTTGAGTAATTGAAACTAGGCAAACTGGAACTTAGGAAAAGAATGTTGTTACTTGATTTTGAAAAGGAATGTGGGTTGGTCATTCTAATACTACGGGTATCGGGTGACTTTTATAAGTAATGGATCTCTTTTAAAAGAACTTAACGTATGTAGTACTTTAGGGTTAAAAACCCGGACCTTGGCATAAAATGAAAGTACTTTGAGTTGTGTGAAACTTGCCTATGCTTGTTGTTGTGAAACTTGCCTATGCTTGTTCTTTGTGAAACTTGCCTATGCTTGTGATGATAGCCTTTGTTGTGCAAGTGTGGTATTTACGTATTCTGGCGTCTCGATAGAGGCGGTCGACTTGTTGAGAACTTACTTGGGCGTCTTGGCGATGATGGAGAATTCCACGGGTATGTTTCCATTTTGATTCTTGTCTTGTTGTTGATGTCACGTGGACGTGTCTACACCGTCACGATTAGGGGCACGCGGCCGTGCGGCCGGGTTGATTACCCGATATATTGTTATTGTGGTTACATGGACATGTCTACACCGAGGTAGAATTCCGGGGCATGTGGCGTGCGGCGGGGTTGATCACCCAAGATATTATTGTTGATGTCACGTGGGCGTGTCTACAGGGTAGAATTCGGGCATGTGGCCATGGGGCATTGGTATTATTGTTGCATCATGGACATGTCTACACCGATGCAGAATTCCGGGGGCATGCGGCCATGACGCGAACATGATTGATGTTGTGGGTGTGAGACCCATAGTTATATTTGAGTGATGGCTTGAGGGCGTGAGTCCCTGACTGGATATGACTGCTTTTATGTTGTGAACTGTAGTTTGGTTATCATACATGTCTCCTGCTTTATATAGACTAGTATGATTTGATTTACATATTTTCTGATTTCACATACTTGGTACTGTTATCGACCTCCTTGAGGCTGCGTTCATCTGCAGTAGAAGTACATCGATCGTGGATCCTCGCTCTTAGGATCTCGATTCAGCGTTTTGGGAAGCTCGTTTCTCGGAGGCTTATCTTTTGGTATGTGTTCCACGAGTTGTAGGTTCTTGTACATTCGGGGGTATGGCGGCCACTGTCAGTCATAGTTGTTGTAAATCTTAGAAGTGCAGAAATCTTGTTGTGGGCGGGGTTGTAAAAGGATTAAAGCTGTTCGTTTTGAAAGAGTTGTTTTTATTTATGTTATTGGAAGGTAGTTGGGTTGGCTTTGTTTATGTTCATATATCTTGTTTCTTGTTTAAAGTTTTATTTTCCTGGTTTTCTCGATGATTGTATCACTAGGGTGCCGGGATAAGGCACCAAGAACGGGCCCGAACGGTCGTTCTGATCGTCTCTTCATCGGTGCTTGTTTTACTGCGGTCGGGCCATGTGACGAGGGAATGTTCTATGAGGAAGGATGCAAGTAGGAGGACTCAGCCTACTAGACCCAGTTGTGGATGCAGTGGTTCGGAGAGGAGGGGGTGTTAGCCAGAGGAGGCCACCCCCACCTCGGTGTGGCCGTTGTGGTCGATGTCATCGTGGGGAGTGTCGTACTTCTGCGTCAGCTTGTTATTTTTGCGGCCAGCCGGGCCATTTTGCGAGGAATTGTCCGACCAAGGGTGGTGCGGATGTAGAGACTCGGCCTTCAGGATCAGTGGATAGTTCATCACCTTCCCGGTATGCCCGAGCGGGTTTGATTAAACGACCTAAGGGAAGTGCCGCGTAGATACAGGTATATCCTTAACCCTTTAGAGATGTATATGTGTCGCGAATATCTTAAGTATTATTTTACGATAGCATTGTGTTAGCGTGATTGGGAATCATGATTAGTAATCGGGAAAGATTGGGGGATAGAGAAAGTGGGAGCCTTAGAATGTGTACGTAGAGACCTGAGAGGCGAGGCCATCTTTGGTAAAAGAATTATTTCATGTTTGACCCTTATCGAAGTGCATAGTATACGTGAGATATATTTTTGGGATAAGTCCCTGAGTGATGTGAAATGATAGAGGGTAGTTGAGCTTAGAAGACCGCTAGGTTTTCGTAACGTGATTGGTGAGATTGTTCCGGATCGGGGAGCTAGTGTTTTGCGCGTTGCCGGGTCGGGTTGAGGCCGTGTTGCGGGTCGACCCACGCCCTGTTTGGTGATGGGGTCAGTTTTTGGTGGTCCCGCCGGGTGGTAGGGTCACTAGGGTGTTAGGCCCAAGTTTAGTTAACCAACGTACGAGTTCGTGGATGCATTCGACCAGTAGTCGGGCGAGAGGTCGGCCGTCTTGTCTTCTAGCAAAGACCGTGTACTCAGTAGGGGTGATTATATCAGAAAGGTTGTAAGGCTGCACGGGGTGCCTACCTTCACCTTATGACAGACAGTGGAGCCCAGGGTACGGCTGTTTCCTTTTTGGAAGTTTTACCAGGCAGGGTTAAGAACTCAGGTAAGTCTCAGAATCGCATTCGCCCTCGGGCAGTGTTTGGATTTCAGGAGTAGTTGTGGGGATTGTTGTCTCCTGTGGAGGGAGTGTTTAAGCTACCATTTTCAGTATTCGGATGTCGCCTTAGGAAGCCTTGTAGGGGCGGAAGTATAAGTTGCCGATCGATTGGTTCGACGTTGGCAAGGTTCAGATAGTTGGTTCAAGTTTGTTCCAGCAGACTGTGGATAGGGTGTGAGTTTTGGAAACAGAGAAACTTAGCCGTGTTACTTTGGGCCTTTTGAGTTCATGTGAAGATTAGGCGGGTTGCCTATATGTTAGCATTTGCCGTCCGACTTAGGAGGCGAGACGTCCGATCTTTCGTATTGTTATGTTGGAAAGTATCGAAATCCACGAGTGTTCCCGATTAATGATGACCACGTTAGAGATAGTAACCGAGATTTGGAAACCGGCGATATGAAAGGTGGTAAGAGTTCAAGTGTACAAGAAGTGTACGACATCCTGCAGGATCGCAAGCGGCGGTACCATTTGTTGGGTCGTCGAGCAAGGCTCGCGACAAAGTGACAAAAGTGGTATCACGACGAGTAAGGAAGAAGCGAGCATGTATTACGAGCATAGGTGTGATCATTCGTTTGTAAAGAGTAGGCGAAGGAGTATCTTTTTAGATCTCGAGTAGGAGTTTTGTGATAGAGGTGATTCCTCGTGGACTTGGAGATAAGTATGTGCGCTTGTTGTGTTGTGATCAGGTGTGGCATGGTTGTTTCCGTAAGTATAGCAGTAAGGACTATCTTGGCGCTGTTTGTTTGATACCTAGAAGGAACATTCGGACGAATGTTTCTAAGGAGGGAGAATGTTATACCGTAGTTTCGTGGTATGTATGCGAGGGCGTGCGTGCGAGAATACGACATTGAAATTGGAATGGAAGAAAGAGGTGATTTCTCCACGGAAAAGTTTCGGTTTTGTGAAGGAAAAAGATTCGTTAATGGGGTGGATTCCCGATTTGGTATTCGGACTTCTTGGAATATTAGAGAATTATGGAATTTTATTTTGGAAATGGTCACGTGGGGCCCGGGAGAAAATTCTGGTTTTGTGGGCCCACTTTGTTTTGAGATTTTGGCCATTGTGGATATTTCGGAAGATAAAATATTTTGGCGAGTAGGAGGCGACACGTGTCACCCCACTAGTTGGCTTGGGACGAATTCCACTTTGTGCACAACACCCGCTTTGCGTTTAGACGAAGCGTTTACAAGACTCGCGTAGGATAAATTCGGCTATGTCATTTCTAATTTTTGCGGATTTTTAGAGAGACGTAACACTTTGGACCAACGAGAGGCGACACTTGTCACCTCTCATTTGGTGGACTTAATGGCGGTATTAGGGCGAATGGAGAGGCTTATTTTGTCTTGGAGTTGGTAGGATATTTTGTGTGCAAGTTGGCCAAGGACACTTGCCTAAATCCTCACCCTACACTTGCCTTGCACTTGGCATCATCTTGGCCATTGGTTGGCCATCCTTGACCTATAAATACCCTTGTTGAAGAGTTATTTCATCCTAAATTGAGCAATCTTTCTAAGTCTCAAATCCATCCCTCTCCCTCTTATTGTTTTCGTCCAAACACACCCCTCCCCTTTGAGAAGCTCTAGCCGAGAGCAACCCCTCCCCCGCTAGCCTAGCCGAAACACTACCCCCTCCTTGGTAGAAATGTTGCCTTAGTATTGTTATAATGCCCAAATTACCCTAGTCCAAATCCCTTAGTCATTAGTAGAAGTTGTGAAGAACTTCTAAGGTTTTCTTGGAGCTACTGAGCGCACAACTTAGGAGCTAAACCTTGCTCAGTGCGACTTTTATCTAGGATATTATTGGGCTTACCGAGGTAAATAACCTTATCTTCCTTTTGTAAATAGAGTGTATATACTGTAGAAGTATAGGAATAAATATTAAATACTTAGAAGGGTATTGCAGAATAGAATTGAACTGTTATCACAGTAGAAGGGCTTAAAAGAAGAATAATAGAACTGTACTTACATAGGACTGTTTTCACAGTAGACTTGAGTAGCTAACCGGGTAGGGAAGTGCTGCCCAAATGTCCATTGAATAGCGAACCCTCTGTTTAGAGCTTTATACTGATCTGATCAGACGTTGATAGACATATTTGACTGATATAGGTCGATACTCTGCGCGCGACATATTCAACTTGGCAGGTGGTTTTCGCCGAGAAGGTATGTGATTCTTCCTATCCTCTTGAGCATGATATTTTAAAGAATATGTATATAGTACGGTAGACGTACGTGTATTAGCCTGAATAATAATTACGGCAATGTCTTCGGACTTAAGCCTGAATAATAAGGATCTTGAAGTAAGTTCAAAAGAATTAAGAAACCTTTTTGAAAGAAGAGTAACACTTGGTTTTAAAAGCTTAAGAGTTATACTAGCTTTATGGGAAGTTAGGTATAACGGCTTAAGAGTGATAAAAAGAATGTTTTATTGATTTAAGAAAATAAGAGGCTTGACTTAATTATACTAATGTGAAACCTCATTCGTGAGTAATGAGTATTTTGGTTTTCAAAAGGAATGATGTCTTACTGATTTCGGAAATCAGAATGAATGTCGAACAAACCACAGCAGCGCTAATAAAGGAAGATGTTTTGACTAATAATGTATTATTAAAACCAGTAGAAACTTCCATCTGCATAGGAACTAAGATGAGACAAAATGATATTACATTTCCTAGATCACTTTCTTTGTGTCAGATTGTTATGAACAATAATAACCTACTCACACATAAGGTATATGTTTCTCAAATTGTTTTAAAGGATTAAAACTATGAACTACGGAACCTTTCGAAAATGAGAAACTTAAGTAATTGAAACTAGGCAAACTTGAACGTTAGGAAAAGAATGTTGTTACTTGATTTTACAAGGAGAAGTGTTTTAATGTACTTCAAAAGATAATTACTCTATTTTTATACTACGGGTATTGTGTGACTTTTGTAAAAGAAACGGATCTTTTAAAAGAGTAATACATGAAGTACTTTGGGGCTAACAACCCGAACTTGTTAACATAATGTAGAAAGTACCTTGTGTGAATAACTTGATTGTATTGATTTGTGATAGTCTTGTAATACTTTCTTGTTGACTTGATAAGTAAACATGTTAGGATGCTACGTGAGTTAGTATCTTGTGATGTTTGTGTAAAGGGGTTTTCCCTTGTTGTGCTTATGTTGTTTAGCAATAAGCGGTTATGTTGATATTATATCATTCATAACTCCGGGGGTTAAGCTGCCCTCCGATGCGGGGTAGACTCAGGCGGGTCGATGGACCTATGATTCGAGAATACCTTATGCGGGTCTGTATGGCCTATGCGGAACTGCGGGAGTTCCAGGTTAGTATGCGGCCCTTGTGGTCATGCGGTTCTTGTAGCCATGCGGACGACGAGTCTAGGACGCTGCCGGGGAGTAGCTACCCTCGATGCGGGGTTATACCTCATGCGGGCCTATCTGTTTGGCCTATGCGGAGCTGCGGGAAGTTCCAGGACTAGATGCGCACATTAGATACTGCGGGCGAGTGGCCAGCTTTGATCATGTGACGGTCTAGACAGATCTCATGATACAGTTTATGACCTTGTTGGTACTGTGGGTTTTAGTAGTCGGCTATGCCTTCGTACTTACCCCGTACGGTTCTATTGTGATGACTTTGAGGGCATGAGTCCCTGACTTGACATGACTGCTTATTTATTGTGAACTGTAGTTTTGGCTTATCATACATGTCTCCTGCCTTTTATAGACTACTATGATTTCATTCTGATATTTTCAGTTTCACATACTTGGTACATGTTATCGACCTCCTTGAAGTGCGTTCATGCCGCGGTAAAGGTACTCCTCTTGTTGATCCGTTCTTAGGATCACCGCTTCGTTGGGAAAGCTCCGTTTCTCGGAAGCTTAGCATTTTGGTATGGTCCCTGTCGTTGTAGATATTTGTATTCAGGTATGGCGGGGCCACTGTCCGCCATTGTTGTTTTAAACTCTTAGAGTGCAGACATGTTGTAAGGTTGGGATGTATTTGTTCATTTTGGGGTACTTATATACATATATGCCGAAAGGCAACTTTTTCCCAGCGTGTCTTATTTATCTGTTTCATATTGTGGTTGTTTTATATTCCGGTTTTCTCGATGTATGACTACTTGGGTGCGGGTAAGGCACGATCCGCGAGCAGGCAGTCGTGCAGTATAACCCGCTAGCCTTATCCACCTTCTAAGTAGCACGTACTTTCATGAAACATTCAACCAATAAAGGTTAACGATCTCATGTAATGATCTATGTAAGTGCAGTTTAACTTCTACTTATTTTCTTACAAGTGATTTGTTCAATCCTTTTACGTAATATCCTTCTATTACGGTTCAAGTCTCTTCTTATGAATCTTATATTCATTTATATACTACTACGTTATGTAATTTCCGATTACAATAGAAGGGCGATGTAGTATTTACCTCGATGAGCCCATAAATTATCCAGTATTAAGTCGCTCCCGAGCAACGTTAAGCTCCTACTCGAGTGCTCCATCCGCTCCAAACAACCCTTAGAAGTTCTAACCAACTTCTACTTAAATACTTCAACTATCAATGAAGATTTTCCTTAGGGTTTCGTTTAGTGGCTAAAGAAAGTATAATAGTATTTTCGGGCTTTGTATAAGTGTAACCTTGGGAATACTACAAGGTATTTGGGCGAGTATTTGGGCATTATAACAATACTAGGAGAGTATTTCTATACCACAACAAGGGTATTATACGAAAACAACTAGGCTAGGGGTACCCCAGTGAAAGCCTCGCTCGAGGGGTTTCCACGGCTTAGGCTCTCAAAGGGGGAGGGCTTTGGACGATTTTTAACTCACAAAGGGGGAGAGATTTCAAGACTTGGAAAATGATTTTTGGATGAAGAAAGTTCATCAACTAAGGGGGTATTTATAGGTCAAGCAAAGGCCAACCAATGGCCAAGATCAAGCCAAGTGTTAGGCAAGTGTAGGGCTAGGATCAAGCCATGTGCACCTTATCCATCTACCACACAACTTGCACAAAATATCCTACCTAACCATGCCACCTTTCTCGTCCAACTTTGCCATCCACTCCTTCCAATTAGAGGGTGACAAGTGTCGCCCTCTCGTTGGTCCAAAATGTTTCGTCTCTCGGAAAAATCCGTAAAAATAATTAATGACATAGCCGGAATTTTCCCTACGAAAGCTGTGGAAACGTTTCGTCGGAAAATGACTCTTTTCGGCACTTGTGCCCAAATTTCGAACTTGCCAAATCTTTATGGCTCAAATTTTATACGTACGCCCTCACGTACATACTCAGGATATACGGGGTATAACATTCTCCCCTCCTTAGAAACATTCGTCCCGAATGTTCCTTCTCAAGATGGATTACGAAGAAGATCTTCTAACAAGTTGCCAACGCCACGCCTGGCCACGAACTAACACACGTTCTCTTCCTTCCTTACTCGCCGTGCCCTCCTCGAACACTTGAACTCTTCTAGTATACGCACCATACTTCAGTCATTGCTTCAGTTTCCAATACTTTGGAGTCACCACCTCCAAACTTGGTCATCTTACTAGCCTCAATCTTCCTTAAGGCCATTCCCGGCCTTCACGATCCGCTTATGGTCGAACATATCCACGAACTCGTACGATGGTCATCTAAACCTGGGCCTAACACCCTCGTGACCCTACCACCTAGCGGGACCACCCAGAGCTGACCCTACCTCTAAACAGGCCACGGGTTGGCCCGCAACATGGCCCCAACCCGACCCACTAACGCATCAAGCTCTTGTTCCCCGATCCGGAACAATCTTACCAATACAGGTTATGAAAGCTACTACTTCCATTTTTCACTACCCAAGGAATTATCACATAATACATTCTAGGCATAAAATGTACTCCGACAAGGATCACTCGCAAAGTCTTGTACTCAAGACGGCCTTACACCTAAGGTCTCAACTGTAATATTCTAAGGTTCATCATTTTCTCACCCCCCAGGCTTACCCTTTTTCACTAACCAGGTTTCTAAATCACACTTTAGCACAAAGCTATCCGAACATAACACTTAACACATTTTCATAACCTCAATACATACAAGTCTCTAGAGGGTTAAGGATATACCTGTCTCTACCGCTTTCCTAATCACAGTCCTGCCCTGCAGGGCGCATAGCTAGTGAAGGCGATGAACCAGCCACTGATCCTGAAGGCTGGGTCGTAACATCCGTGCTACCCTTGGTCGGACAGTTCCTCGCAAAATGGCCCTGCTGGCCGCAAAAATAACAAGCTCCTTTGGCACCACGACACTCCCCGAAATGCGGTCTACCACATCGACCACACCGAGGTAGGGGTGACTGCATCTGGCCAACACCCCTACTCCCCTGGAAACCTGAACCCATGGAGCTCTGACCTGCTCCCGAATACTCTGGATGTCCTGAAGGTTGTGGAGGACCACTCTGCACTGGCGGAGGTACAAAACTAGGCTGCTGCTGAGGCGGTCCGCCTCGAAAGTCACCAAAGGACCCTGCATTGCAGCCCTCTTCTGCTGATCTCGGTCATTCCGTCGATTTCTCCGCTCCTCACATCCAAGTGCATAAGCCTGCATGCGGGCAATGTCCATGCCCGGCTGAAGGGCTACACCCGAACAACTCTCTGCTAGGTAATCATCAAGCCCTGTAATATATCGGTGCACTCGATCCTCCATACTAGCTACTAATGCGGGAACATACCGGGCCAATGAGTCGAACTCCACATTGTACTCCCGAATGCGTCAGTTACGCCTCAACATCAAAAATCTGTCGGCCCGAGCCCTCCTCATCTGTGGAGGCAAGAAATGTGCCAGGAAGGCCCCCGAAAACTCATCCCAAACGGCTGGAAGTGCATGCTCTCCCCGGGCGGCTCGCGAATCAAACGATCATTGCGGTATCACGCAGCCGTCGCGAACCTAGGACCACCGACTCGGTCTCGAAGCCTTGATCACTCTCATGATCCGCGAATCGCCGGATGAACTCCTGCGGATCATCCTCAGGCCTCGACCCGTAGAACTCTGGCGGGCTACATCTCAGAAAGTCCTGTAGCCTCAAACTATCCGATCTAGGGTGAACCACGGGCGCTACTGGAACTGCTGCGTCCAGCCTATCCTCATATCTGGCCACGACCACGGCGATGGCGCCATCTCCTTGTAACCCATCTCTTACGCGGGCCGTGGGGTGGAGGCTCAGTCTTGTAGTCTCGGCCAGCCCACGCTGCGGCTCTAAACTCTCTTTGGTCTTTGGCGGCGTCGCGAAACTCGCCGTCGGAAGCACTGTCTCAGGTACTGACCGGGCCTGCGCCCTCGTACTCCTCTGTATCCCACTAGCGACTCCGCCGGCTGCCTTGCGTCTGGGCACAGGTTGCCTTACGCGGAGGCATAACTGGTAAAGGAAAGGAATACGTCAGAGGGGTCCAACTTATCACACGGCTCTAAGGCACGATCTCAGAATGAGAAGAAATGGAAACCAATCCTAAATGTCCTATAGCCTCCTGATTATAGATGTGGTGCACAACACACCGATGTCAGACTACTAGACACGATGCAGTAGACACTTTCAGGATTAATCGCTCGATACCACTTTGTCAAGACCGAACCGGGCCGTGGTAGTGCCTTACGGGCACCCAAGTAGTCATACATCAGAGAAAATCAGCGGAACATAAAAACAAGACATGAAGCAAGAGATATTATATATATAAACAGGCCAACCAAAACAGTTGCCTTCAGTATATTAATACATAAAAACCCGAACAGTTTAATCCTTTTTACAACCACACAAAGATTACATACCTCTAAGATTTACAACATCTATGACGGGACGGGGCCCATACCACGAATGCACAGAACCTCTGACTCGGGAACACATACCAAAGATAAGCCTCAGAAGGAACGGAGCTTCAATCTGTTGAAAAGGAGATCCTAAGCGGGGATCGACAACCATGTACTTACATGCGGCATGAGCGGCCCAGAAGGAGGTCGATCTGCAGTACCAAGTATGTGGCCGAAAATCTGCGGTTAAATCATAACGATCTATATAAAGCGGAGACATGTATGATAACCAAAATACTGACGCAACATAAAGCGATCAAGTCGGGGACTCACGCCTCAAAGTCATCACTCAAATACAACTATGGGTCTCACGCCACAACATCAATCATGTTCGCATCATGGCCACATGCCCCCGAGTGCATCGGTGTAGACATGCCGTGATGCAACAATAATAACAATGCCGCGTGGCCACATGCCGAGTCTGCATCGGTGTAGACATGTGCATGTAACATCAACAACAATATCGGGTGATCAACCTGCGCGTGGCCATGCCCCGGAGTCTGCATCGGTGTAGACATGTCCATGTGACCACAATAACAATGTATCGGGTAATCAACCCTGTCGCATGGCCACATGCCCCCGGAATTCTGCATCGGTGTAGACATGTCCATGGAAGTTCTCAACAAGTCAACCGGCCCTCTAACGAGAGGCGCGGTAGTATAGAAACACAATTCTACAACAAAGGCTATCACAACTAGCATAGGCGAGTTACACAACAACAAGCATAGGCAAGTTATACAACAACTCAAGGTACTTCCATTTTATATCAAAGTCCGGGTTTTAACCCCAAAGTACTACGTACGTTAAATTCCTTTTAAAGAGATTCATTCCTTTTATAAAAGTCACCTGATACCCGTAGTATAAAAATAGAGTGACTTACATTTTTAGGTAAACCAAAACACTTCTCTTTTTAAAGTCGAGTTACCACATTAAAACCAATGATAAAACCCTTCTTTGTTTTCATAAAGTCGTTATAACTAACTTCCCATAAAGTGTTATAACACTTTATGTTTTAAACCATTTTAAGACAAGACAATGCCTTTCTTTTCCCTAGAGTTCGGTTGCCTAATTTCAATTACTCGGTTTCTTTACTTTAGAAAAGTTTCATAGTTCAATATTTTAATCTCTTTTAAAACAATTGAGTAACATATGCCATAAGTAGTAGGTTATTCTTGTTCATAAATCTTATTAAGCGACCATGATCTAGGAAATGTAATATCATTTTGTCTCATCTTAGCTTCTATGCGGATGGAGGTTTCTCTGGTTTTAATAATACTTCATTATTCAATACATTTTCCTTTATTATGTAGCTGCAGTGATTTGTCGATACACATTCTGATTTCCGAAATCAGTAAAACATTATTCCCTTTAAAAACCACGTACTCATTACTCACGAATGAGGTTTCACACAAAACTCATTTTAATTCACTTAAGTTAAGTCTCTTATCTTATAAGATTAAGTCTCTTAACTTCTAACATCAGTAAACCATTTTCTTTACCTCTCTTAAGACGTTATACCTAACTCCCCATAAAGCTAGTATAACTCTTTTTAAAACCAAGTGTTACTCTTCTTTTAAAAATGGTTTCTTAGCATTTGAAATACATTCAAGGTTCTTATTATTCAGGCTTAAGTCAAAGACATTGCCGTACAACTACGTTCAATTAGCACACGTACGTCTACCGTACTATATATTATTCGGGCTTAAGTCAAAAGACATTGCCGTACTATATATATCTTCCTTTAAAATATCATGCTCAAGAGTATACGAAGAATCACATACCTCGACGATTATCGACTATAAGCAAAATGCTCACGGCTATAACCGGCTAGCCTTGTCCACCTTCTAAGTAGCACATGCTACTCATGAAAACATTCAACCAATAAAGGTTAACGATCGTAATGTCTGATCTATGTAAGTACAGTTTAACTTCTACTTATTTTCTTCTGAAGTGATTTCAGTTCAATCCTTTTCTGTAATATCCTTCTATTACAGTTCAAGTCTCTTCTTATGAATCTTATATTCATTTATATACTACTACAGTATGTAATTTCCGATTACAATAGAAGGACAGTAGTATTTACCTCGATGAGCCCATAAATTATCCAAGTATAAAGTCGCTCCTGAGCAACGTTAAGCTCCTACTCCGAGTGCTCCAATCCGCTCCAAACAACCCTTAGAAGTTCTAACCAACTTCTACTTAAATACTTCAACTATCAATGAAGATTTTCCTTAGGGTTTCGTTTAGTGGCTAAAGAAAGTATAATAGTATTTTCTGGGCTTTGTATAAGTGTAACCTTGGGAATACTACAAGGTATTTGGGCATTATAACAATACTAGGAGAGTATTTCTATACCACAACAAGGGGTATTATACGAAAACAACTAGGCTAGGGGGGGGTACCCCACGGCCAAGCCTCACTCAAGGGGGGGGGGGGGTTTGCCTCGGCTTAGGCTCTCAAAGGGGGAGGGCTTTGGACGATTTTTAACTCACAAAGGGGGAGAGATTTCAAGACTTGGAAAATGATTTTTGGATGAAGAAAGTTCATCAACTAAGGGGGTATTTATAGGTCAAGCAAAGGCCAACCAATGGCCAAGATCAAGCCAAGTGTTAGGCAAGTGTAGGGCTAGGATCAAGCCATGTGCACCTTATCCATCTACCACACAACTTGCACAAAATATCCTACCTAACCATGCCACCTTTCTCGTCTAACTTTGCCGTCCACTCCTTCCAATTAGAGGGTGACAAGTGTCGCCCTCTCGTTGGTCCAAAATGTTTCGTCTCTCGGAAAAATCCGTAAAAATAATTAATGACATAGCCGGAATTTTCCCTACGAAAGATGTGGAAACGTTTCGTCGGAAAACGACTCTTTTCGGCACTTGTGCCCAAATTTCGAACTTGCCAAATCTTTAAGGCTCAAATTTTATACGTACGCCCTCACGTATATACTCAGGAAATACGGGGTATAACATTAGGCGTTTGCGGACCAAGGACGTGGCTTCCGTCAAAGTCTTGTGGCGGAACGAGCTCAGGGAGGAGATGACGTGGGAAGCTGAGGAGGACATGAGGCAGAAGTATCCTCACCTATTCCCCACACCTCCAGGTAACTCACTTTCCTACTTGTAAATTTTCATTGTCATTTTTGCTTAAGTGCTGTATTGTGGCCATGTGTGGCATTTGCAAACTGTTTAAGTTATGAGAAACCTTATCGTTATCTGTCTTGGGAAGGAACATTCGGGACGAATGTTTCTAAGGAGGGGAGAATGTTATACCAGTATTTCAGTATATGCGTAGGCGTGCGTCTAAAAGTTTAGCCTTAAGAAAGGCACTATGGGCGAAATTTGGGCACAACTCACGAAACGAATTGTTTTCCTGTTATACCCCGTATTTCCAGAGTATGTACGTGAGGGCGTACGTATAAAAATTTAAGCCTTAAGGATTGGCAAGGATCGAAATTTGGGCACAAGTACCAAAAAGAATCGTTTTTCGACGAAACGTTTTACTAAACTTGCGAAGGGAAAATTCTGGCTATGTCATTTATAATTTTTGCGGATTTTTCCGAGAAACGAAACATTTTGGACCAACGGGAGGGTGACATGTGTCACCCTCACATTGGACGTGAGATTGGGGCGATAATGGACGAATTTGTGGCATTGGTTAGGTAGGATATTTTGTGCAAGTTGGTGTGGTAGATGGATAAGGTCCACATGGTTAAATCCTAGCCCTACACTTGCCTAACACTTGGATTGATTTTGACCATTGGTTGGCCCTTGCTTGACCTATAAATACCCCTCTAAGTTGAAGACTTTCTTCATCCTCACTTGATAATTTCTAAGGCAAAAATCCCTCCCCTCTTAGTGAGAGTTCTCGTCCAAAGTCCCCTCCCCCTTGTGAGGCCCTTGGCCGAGAGTACCCCCCCTTGCCTAGTGGTTCTAGCCGAGCCTACCCCCCCTCCTAGTTGTGCTAGTCGAAATACACCCCCCCTTTGTGGTATAGAAATACTCTCCAAGTATTGTTATAATACCAAAATACTTTAGCCCAAATACCTTGTAGTACTTTCCAAAGTTACCTCTATACGTAGAGCCCGGAAATACTATTATACTTTCCCTCAGCCACTAAACGAAACCCTAAGGAAAACCTTCATAGTCGGTTGAAGTGTTAAGAAGAAGTTGCGTAGAACTTTTAAGGGTTGTTTGGAGCGGGTTGGGTAGCGGAGTAGGAGCTTAACGTTGCTCGGGAGGCGACATTAAACTTGGATAATTTTGGGCTCATCGAGGTAAATACTCATCCTTCTATTGTAATTGGGAATTACATACTGTAGTTGTATAGAAATGAATATAAGATTCATAGAAGAGAATTGAACTGTAATAGAAGGATATTACAGAAAAGACTTGAACTGAAATCACATCAGAAGAATATATAAGTAGAAGATTTAACTGTACTTACATAGGACTGAATTTACAGTAGACTTATAACCTTATTGGTTGAATGTTCTGCGAGTAGCATGTACTACTTGGAAGGTGGACAAGGCTAGCCGGGTTATAGCCGTGGAGCGTTTTGCTTATAGTCGATAATCGTCGCGAGGTATGTGATTCTTCCTATACTCTTGAGCATGATATTTTAAAAGAATATATATATAGTACGGTAGACGTACGTGTGTAGTTGTACGGCAATGTCTTTTGACTTAAGCCTGAATAATAAGAATCTTGAAGTATTTCAAAAGAATTAAGAAACCTTTTTGAAAGAAGAGTAATGCTTGGTTTAAAAGTTATACTGGCTTTATGGGAAGTTAGGTATAACGACGTAAGAAGATAAAAAGAATGGTTACTTGATTTTAGAAGTTAAGAGACTTGATCTTATAAGATAAGAGACTTAACTTAATTGAATTGATATGAAGTTGTTAAGAAGTATGAAACCTCATTCGTGAGTAATGAGTACTTGGTTTTTAAAGAATAATGTTTTACTGATGTCGGAAATGAGAATGAGTATCGACGAACCACTGCAGCGTTAATAAAGGAAAATGTATTGAATAATGAAGTATTATTAAAACCAGTAGAAACCTCCATCTGCATAGAAGCTAAGATGAGACAAAATGATATTACATTTCCTAGATCATGGCTGCTTTAATAAAATTGATTATGAACAAGAATAACCTACTCACATATAAAGCATATGTTTCTCAGATTGTTTAAAAGAGAATTATATTCTTAAGTGAATAAGACTATGAACTATGAAACTTTTCTAAAATAAAGAGACTTGAGTAATTGAAATTAGGCAAACTGGAACTTTAGGAAAAGAATGTTGTTACTTGATTTTAGAAAAAGGAAGTGTTCTGGTTTACCTAAAAATATGAGTCACTCTATTTTTTTTGTACTACGGGTATCGGGGTGACTTTTTAAAAAGGAATGGATCTCTTTAAAAGGAATTTAACGTACGTAGTACTTTAGGGTTAAAACCCGGACTTTGGCATAAAATGAAAGTACCTTGAGTTGTGTGTAACTTGCCTATGCTTGTTGTTGTGTAACTTGCCTATGCTTGCTTTGATAGCCTTTGTTGTGCAAGAATTGTGTTTCTATGCTATCGCGTCTCTCGATGGAGGGCCGGTTGACTTGTTGAGAACTTACTTGGACGTACCGGCAGTGACGGAAGATTCCACGGGTATGCTTCCATTATCATTATTCTGAGGGCATGTCTACACGATGATGGATTACGTGGACATGTGACCATTATGGTTATTTATGGCGGAGTATCGTGACTGACGGGTGTGATCGGGTGCGTGCTGTTTACTTGCCCCGTCGCCACGTGACGCAGGTGGATCTGGTGGAGGTTATTGCACTTGCCACGTGTCAGCTTCGCGGAGAAGTATCGTGACTTACGGTTGTGATCTGGTGCTTAGCCGATTCACTTGCCCCCGTCAGCTACGTGGCGCAGAGAGGAGCTGGTGGAGGCTAGTGCACTTGCCACGTGTCAGCTTCGCGAGTCAGTGTTTGGATGGAGCTTCGTGACTTACGGTTGTGATCTGGTGCGTAGCCGATTTACTTGCCCCCGTCAGCTACGTGACGCAGGTGGATCTGGTAGAGGTTATTGCACTTGCCACGTGTCAGCTTCATGATATGGTTGTACAGTATTATTGGTACGGTCGGATCTGGTAGTTATACTTGCCCCGTACGGTTTTTATGACACAGGTGGGACCTGGTGTTCATGTATACTCCTTGGTGTTGTTATATCATAGACTGCCGGCAGTGAGGAAGGAATTCCACGGGCACGAGTGATGATTTGGAGGGCGTGAGTCCCTGACTTGATATGACTGGTTATATGTTGTGTACTGTAGTTTGGTTATCATACATGTCTCCTGCTTTTTATATAGACTATTATGATTTCATTTACAGTATTTTCAGTTTCACATACTTGGTACCTGTTGTACTGACCTCCTTCGGGGGGCTGCGTTCATGCCGCAGGTAGAGGTACATCGGCTGTCGATCCCCGCTTATAGGATCACATTTCAGCGTATTGGGAAGCTCCGTTCCTTCGGAGGCTTATCTTTTGGTATGTTACCACAGTGCAGAGTTCTTGTACATTCGGGGTATGGCGGGGCCTGTCCGTCATAGTTGTTGTAAAAATCTTAGAGTGCATGCCTTTGTTGTGGCGGGGTTGTAAGGATTGTAACTGTTCAATGTCGATATATATATATGCTGAAAGGCAACCGTTTTGGTTGGCCTATTTTCTTTCATCTTGATCCATATCTAATTATATGTTTAAGTTTTTATTTCTGCTGGTTTTTCTCTGATGTTGTATCACTAGGGTGCCCGGGGTAAGGCACGATCACGCCCGGTTGGTCATGACAAAAGTGGTATCGAAGCGATTAATCCTCGGAAAGTGTCTACGCACCGTGTCTAGTAGAGTCTTGATTATCGATGTGTTGTGCACCACATCTATAATCGGAGGCTGCAGACATTTAGGATTAGTTTCCATTCTTCTCATTACGAGATCGTGCCTTAGAGTGTGTGATAAGTTGGACCCTCTCGACGTATTTTGTTTTACGATTATGCCTCCGCAGCGGCGAAGAGAAGCGGCGGCAGAGAGCTGCGAGTAAGCGTGGCGATCTCTACGAAGACCACGATACACGAGCCTCGATCCGCGATGCAGGCGAGAGAGATGGGTTACAAAGTAGGCGATTAATGGCGAGGTTGTGGCGACTTGAGGATAAGTGGGCCAGCGGCGGTTCCGAGCACCCGATGGTTCACCTAGATCGAGATAGTTTGAGGCTACGGGATTTTACGAGTTGTAACCGCCCGAGTTTTATGGGTCGAGGCACGAGGATGATCCGCAGGAGTTCATCCAAGCGATTCTGACGGATCATGAGAGTGATCAAGCATCGGAGACCGAGTCGGTGGTCTAGGTTCGCATCGGTGCGTGATACCGCATGATCGCCCGGTTTGATTCGTGGGAGCTGTCGGGAGAGAATGCACTTCGGCTATATGGGGCGAGTTCTCGGGGCATTTCTTGCACATTTCTTGCCTCGCAGATGAGAGGGCTCGGGCAGATTTTTGGTGTTGCGGCGAGCAGGCGTCGGTTCGGAGTACAATGTGGAGTTCGACTCATTGGCTCGGTGCGTCCGCGTTAGTAGCTAGTATGGAGGATCGAGTGCACCGATATGTTACGAGGGCTCGATGATTACCTAGCGATTTGTTGGTGTAGCTCTTCAGGGCATGGACATCGCCGCACGCAGCTTATGCACTTGGATGTGAGGCGGAGGAATCGCGGAATGACCAAGATCGGCGAGAAGAGGCGAGCAATGAGGTCCTTGATAACTTTCGAGCGGACCGCCTCGGCCAGACTAGTTATGTACCTCCGCCCGATGCAGTGGTCCTCGCGGCGCCCGGGACCTCGGGATTTTCGGAAGCGGTCGGGGCTCCTGTGTTTCAGATTTTCGGGAGTAGAAGTGCTCGCGGATGAGGCCACCGTATCCGGTGTGGCCTTTGTGGTAAAGCCCATGGGGAATGTCGTCTTGGTTTGGGAGATTGCGATACTTGCGGCCGGCGGGGCCATTTCTTGAGAAGATCGACGGGGTAGCGGTGGGATAGCCTGAACTACTAGATCGATTGCGGTTCTTCACCTTCCATAGCTAGGCGGGATGTTCTTACCGTGAGCCACGGTAGAGGTCGCGGTGGAAGTTCGATTTTAGCGGTCCTTTGAACCGCCTATTTTCAGTATATCCTTAACCTCTACAGAGACTTGTATGTATTGATGTTATGATAATGTGTTAAGTGTTATGTTCGGATAGCTTTGTGCTAAAATGTGATTTAGAAACACAGTTAGTGAAAAGGGTAAGCACAGGGTGAGAAAATGATGAACCTTAGAATATTACAGTTGAGACCTTAGATGTAAGGCTGTCTTGAGTACAAGATTTTTGCGGGTGATCTTTGTCAGAATGTATAAGTATACGTGGAGAAATTGTGGGAAAATTCCTTGGGTGGTGTAAAATAGAAGTGGTAGCTTTCATGACCTGTATAGGTAAGATTGTTCCGAATCGGGGAACAAGAGCTTGATGCGTTAAGTGGGTCGGGTTGGGGCCATGTTGCGGGCCAACCCGCGGCCTGTTTCGAGGTGGGGTCAGCTCTGGGTGGTCCCGCCAGGTGGTAGGGTCACGAGGGTGCTAGGCCCAAGTTTAGATGACCATCGTATGAGTTCGTGGATATGTTCGACCAGAAGCGGATCGTGAAGGCCGGGAATGGCCTTAAGGGAGATGGAGGCTAGTAAGATGACCAAGTTTGGAGGTGGTGACTCCAAAGTTTTGGGAACTGAAGCGATGACTGAAGTGGGGTACGTATACTAGAAGAGTTCAAGTGTTCGAGGAGGGCACGACGAGTAAGGAAGGAAGAGAACGTGTGTTATTTCGTGGCCAGGTGCGGCGTTGGCAACTTGTTAGAGGAACTTTATCGTTATCCGTCTTAAGAAGGAACATTCGGGACGAATGTTTCTAAGGAGGGGAGAATGTTATACCCCGTATTTCCAGAGTATGTACGTGAGGGCGTACGTATAAAAATTTAAGCCTTAAGGATTGGCAAGGATCGAAATTTGGGCACAAGTACCAAAAAGAATCGTTTTTCGACGAAACGTTTTACTAAACTTGCGAAGGGAAAATTCCGGCTATGTCATTTATAATTTTTGCGGATTTTTCCGAGAAACGAAACATTTTGGACCAACGGGAGGGTGACATGTGTCACCCTCACATCGACGATGAGTTAGGCGGTAATGGACGAATTGGTGGCATTGGTTAGGTAGGATATTTTATGCAAGTTGGTATGGTAGATGGATAAGGTCCACATGGTTAAATCCTAGCCCTACACTTGCCTAACACTTGGATTGATCTTGGCCATTGGTTGGCCCTTGCTTGACCTATAAATACCCCTCTAAGTTGAAGACTTTCTTCATCCTCACTTGATAATTTCTAAGGCAAAAATCCGTCCCCTCTTAGTGAGAGTTCTCGTCCAAAGTCCCCTCCCCCTTGTGAGGCCCTTGGCCGAGAGTACCCCCCCTTGCCTAGTGGTTCTAGCCGAGCCTACCCCCCCTCCTAGTTGTGCTAGTCGAAATACACCCCCCCCCCCCTTTGTGGTATAGAAATACTCTCCAAGTATTGTTATAATACCAAAATACTTTAGCCCAAATACCTTGTAGTACTTTCCAAAGTTACCTCTATCGTGAGCAGGAAATACTATTATACTTTCCCTCAGCCACTAAACGAAACCCTAAGGAAAACCTTCATAGTCGGTTGAAGTGTTAAGAAGAAGTTGCGTAGAACTTCTAAGGGTTGTTTGGAGCGGGTTGGAGCGCGCGGAGTAGGAGCTTAACGTTGCTCAGGAGCGACATTAAACTTGGATAATTTTGGGCTCATCGAGGTAAATACTACTGTCCTTCTATTGTAATTGGGAATTACATACTGTAGTTGTATAGAAATGAATATAAGATTCATAGAAGAGAATTGAACTGTAATAGAAGGATATTACAGAAAAGACTTGAACTGAAATCACATCAGAAGAATATATAAGTAGAAGATTTAACTGTACTTACATAGAATTTGTATTCTGATGAACTTATAACCTTATTGGTTGAATGTTCTGCGAGTAGCATGTACTACTTGGAAGGTGGACAAGGCTAGTCGGGTTATAGCCGTGGAGCGTTTTGCTTATAGTCGATAATCGTCGCGAGGTATGTGATTCTTCCTATACTTTTGAGCATGATATTTTAAAAGAATATATATATAGTACGGTAGACGTACGTGTGTAGTTGTACGGCAATGTCTTTTGACTTAAGCCTGAATAATAAGAATCTTGAAGTATTTCAAAAGAATTAAGAAACCTTTTTGAAAGAAGAGTAATGCTTGGTTTAAAAGTTATACTGGCTTTATGGGAAGTTAGGTATAACGACGTAAGAAGATAAAAAGAATGGTTACTTGATTTTAGAAGTTAAGAGACTTGATCTTATAAGATAAGAGACTTAACTTAATTGAATTGATATGAAGTTGTTAAGAAGTATGAAACCTCATTCGTGAGTAATGAGTACTTGGTTTTTAAAGAATAATGTTTTACTGATGTCGGAAATGAGAATGAGTATCGACGAACCACTGCAGCGTTAATAAAGGAAAATGTATTGAATAATGAAGTATTATTAAAACCAGTAGAAACCTCCATCTGCATAGAAGCTAAGATGAGACAAAATGATATTACATTTCCTAGATCATGGCTGCTTTAATAAAATTGATTATGAACAAGAATAACCTACTCACATATAAAGCATATGTTTCTCAGATTGTTTAAAAGAGAATTATATTCTTAAGTGAATAAGACTATGAACTATGAAACTTTTCTAAAATAAAGAGACTTGAGTAATTGAAATTAGGCAAACTGGAACTTTAGGAAAAGAATGTTGTTACTTGATTTTAGAAAAAGGAAGTGTTCTGGTTTACCTAAAAATATGAGTCACTCTATTTTTTTTATACTACGGGTATCGGGGTGACTTTTTAAAAAGGAATGGATCTCTTTAAAAGGAATTTAACGTACGTAGTACTTTAGGGTTAAAACCCGGACTTTGGCATAAAATGAAAGTACCTTGAGTTGTGTGTAACTTGCCTATGCTTGTTGTTGTGTAACTTGCCTATGCTTGCTTTGATAGCCTTTGTTGTGCAAGAATTGTGTTTCTATGCTATCGCGTCTCTCGATGGAGGGCCGGTTGACTTGTTGAGAACTTACTTGGGCGTCTGGCGGTGTGGAAGATTCCACAGGTATGCTTCCATTATCATTATTCTGAGGGCATGTCTACGATGATGGATTCTGTGGACATGTGACCATTATGGTTATTTATGGCGAAGTATCGTGACTTACGGTTGTGATCGGGTGCATAGCCTGTTTACTTGCCCCCGTCAGCTACGTGACGCAGGTGGATCTGGTGGAGGTTATTGCACTTGCCACGTGTCAGCTTCGCGGCGAAGTATCGTGACTTACGGTTGTGATCTGGTGCTTAGCCGATTCACTTGCCCCCGTCAGCTACGTGGCGCAGGGAGGAGCTGGTGGAGGCTAGTGCACTTGCCACGTGTCAGCTTCGCGAGTCAGTGTTTGGATGGAGCTTCGTGACTTACGGTTGTGATCTGGTGCGTAGCCGATTTACTTGCCCCCGTCAGCTACGTGACGCAGGTGGATCTGGTAGAGGTTATTGCACTTGCCCCGTGTCGCCTTCGTGATATGGTTATGCGGTATTATTGATGCGGTCGGATCTGGTAGTTATACTTGCCGTCACGGTTTTTATGACCGCAGTGGGACACGGTGTTCATGTATACTCCTTGGTGTTGTTATATCATAGGCTAGGCGGTGAGGAAGGAATTCCACGCACGCAGTGATGATTTGGAGCGTGAGTCACGACTTGATATATGGTTATATGTTGTGTCTTGTAGTTTGGTTATCATACATGTCTCTGCTTTTATATAGACTATTATGATTTCATTTACGTATTTTGATTCACATACTTGGTACTGTTGTCTTGACCTCCTTGAGCTGCGTTCATCTGCCAGTAGAGGTACATCTATTTGTCGATCCCCGCTTTAGGATCACATTTCACGTATTGGGAAGCTCGTTCCTTGGAGGCTTATCTTTTGGTATGTTACCACAGTGCAGCAGGTTCTTGTACATTCAGGGGTATGGAGGGGTCCTGTCCCGTCATAGTTGTTGTAAAAATCTTAGAGGTCTTTAGCACTGTTGTGGGCAGGGTTGTAAGGATTGTAACTGTTCAATGTCGATATATATATATATGCTGAAAGGCAACCGTTTTGGTTGGCCTATTTTCTTTCATCTTGATCCATATCTAATTATATGTTTAAGTTTTTATTTCCGCTGGTTTTTCTCTGATGTTGTATCACTAGGGTGCCCAGGGTAAGGCACCAGTCACGGGTCCGGGTTCGGGTCGTGACATTTCCGACGAAACGTTTTACAAAACTTGCGTGGGGAAAATTACGGCTATGTCATTTATAATTTTTGCGGATTTTTCCGAGAGATGAAACATTTTGGATCAACGAGAGGGTGACACTTGTCACCCTCAAGTGGACGGCCAAGGGGGCAAATGCCTTGGACGATTGGCATGGTTTTGGGGCTTAAAACTTGGGTCAATGTTTTGTGAGGGATTTGTGGAGTATGTTAGGGTGCACTTGTGCAAATCTCCACCATACACTTGCCTACCACTTGGCTTCATCTTGGCCCTTCAAAGCCCTATAAATACCCCCCTTGAGTTGATGAGTTCTTCATCCACAAATCAACTTTCCAAGTCTAAAATCCCTCCCCTCTCCTTATAGTTCTCGTCCAAAGCTCTCTCCCCCCCCCCCCCCCCCCCTCAAAAAGAGCCTAGCCGAAACACCCCTCTTCCCCCCCTCTTCCTAGTAGTCTCGGCCAAAGTACTACCCCCCTTTGGTAGAAATACTCTCCAAGTATTGTTACTATCCCCAAAATACCTTAGCCAATCCCTTATAGTATTTCCAAAGTTATCTCTATACGTAGAGTCCGGAAATACTACCTTACCTCCATTAGCCACTAAACGAAACCCTAAGCGAAACTTCATAGTTGGTTGAAGTAGAAAGTAGAAGTTGTGTAGAAACTTCTAAGGGTTTCTTGGAGCGGATTGGAGCGTACAGATTAGGAGCTAAACCTCGCACAGGATCGACTTATATCTTGGATAATATTGGGCTTATCGAGGTAAATAATCTTATCCTTCTTTTGTAATTGGAGAATACATACTGTAGAAGTATATAAATAAGTATAAAATACTTAGAAGGATATTAAAAGAAGAGTATTGAACTATAATCACATCAGAAGATTTAAGAATATTGAACTGTACTTACATAGGACTGTATTTACAGTAGACTTGTATAGTTTACCGGGTAGGGAAGTGCTGCCCGATTTTCCGTAGAATAGAGAACCCTCTGTTAGAATATCCTACAGAATAGTCTAGACGTTGATAGACGTATTTGACTATTATAGGTTGATACTCTGCGCGCGACATATTCGACTTGGCAGGTGGATTTCGCCAAGAAGGTATGTGATTCTTCCTACACTCTTGAGCATGATATTTTAAAATATATATATAGTACGGTAGACGTACGTATGTTAACTGAACGTAGTTTTACTGCAATGTCTTTTGACTTAAGCCTGAATAATAAGAATCTTGAAGTCTTTCAAAAGAATTATAAATCATTTTTGAAAGAAGAAGAATATTTGTTTTAAAACGAAAAGCTTAAGAGTTATACTAGCTTTATGGGAAGTTAAGTATAACGACTTAAGAAAGATAAAAGAACAGTTTACTTATGTGTTTATAAAAGACTTATATTGATTTAGAAAGTATAATAAAATGGTTTGATGAGTAGACATAATATGATGCTATGTGTGTTAGTGTCTTGTAACGTTTGTATAAGAGGGTATTCTTGTTGTGCTTATGTTGTTTGACGATAAGCTGTTATGTTAGTATAATATCACTCACCTCTTGACATGATACCGGGGGTTAAGCTGCCCTCCGATGCGGGGTAGACTCAGGCGGTCTGGGACCATGATTCGAGAATACCTCATGCGGGTCCAGGACCTATGCGAGCTACGAGTTCGTGTTAGTGTGCGGGGTTATACCTCATGCGGTCTATATGGCCATGCGGACTACGAGTCGGGGCGATGCGAGGTAGCTACCCTCGATGCGGGGAATACCTCATGCGGGCCTATGCGAGTGGCCTATGCGGACTGCGGGAGTCCAGGATTAGGCATGCATAATGATACTATGGGCGATTGGCCTTGCTTCTATCATTCGCGGCCTAGAAAAGACCTGTTACAGATTACCTATTATTGCTCTTGTTTGTGATGTGGAACTATGTGCGGTTACATTGGTTGTTTTGTACACATTTGTAAAATTGGTTTTAAAATGATATGATTTCATTTAAGTACTTTACAGTTTCACATACTTGGTACCTGTTATCGACATCCTCGGGGCTGCGTTCATGCCGCAGGTAAGGGAAAGCAGGTGCTAGATCCACATCCTTAGGATCTTTTGCTTTAGTGTCAGGAGCTCCATCTTCTCCGGAGGCTCGACTTTTGGGTATGATCTCCCTGTTGTGTAGATAGTTTTGTACATTCAGGGTATGGCGGGGCCCTGTCCCGCCATAGTTGTTTACTTCCTTAGAGGTTTGTAGTCCTATTGTACAGTTGGGATGTAAACTGCCAGATTTTGGTTTATATATATATGCCGAAAGGCGACTTTTCTCAGATAAACGGTGTCTTAATTTACATTTGTTTCTTGTCTTGTTTTTATATTCCGCTGATTACTCTGATGTATGACTACTTGGGTGTCCGGGTAAGGCACCAGTCACGGGCCCTGGAACGGGTCGTGACAGGAACCCTAATCCGAAAACTAGCATGTTTAACCCTTAAGATTACAATTCAAGTTGATTATTAGTTTAAGTTGTCACATGTTATATAAAGAAGGAAATTATAGTTGTTGAAGTTGTTTATGACTATATAACATGTTAGACCTATGAATTTGGATTAAAAGAATTGGGAAAGACTTTGAGTTGTTGTTTATGATAGCCGAGAATGGCTTTAATTATGGAACTAGTTTCGTATTAATTGTGGGGCGGAATTTTACACGTATTGTAAGGCGTGTAATCCCCTTTGATTGGTTGTTGTATTGGGCCTTAAATGTGGCGTGTTTGGTTATTGAATTCGGCCTTGAAAAAGGTGGCAAAGTATGTAGAAACAAAGGAAGTGATGTCCGATTTTCCGTAGAATTTAGTGACTTTGCACTTAGAATATTCTACGTTTGAAGCTAGAGGTTTAATGGACGTATTATGGCCATTATAAGTTGAAGTACTAAGAATAGTGTATTCTACTTGAAGGATGGAATAGCTATCAAGGTTGAAGTACTTCGGAGCATTTTTCTATTTGTCGATAATCGTCGCGAGTTATGTGAACCTCTTCCTTCTTTTGACATGATTCTATGTATGGAATATACATGTGGTATTATTTCATGATTCCTTCTACTCTTAGAAGTTAAGAGGTATGTATGTTGATTTACTCTATGTAATGGTTATGTCTAAGTTATCCTAAGTTCTTACCAAGTCTTATGGGGGATGTTGGTAAGAGTCGTTAGGAGGTATTTTGGAGCCAAGTTGACTTGGCTAGTTTACGGCACGAATGAGAATAAGTATCGAACAAGCCATTGCAGCGTTAATAAAGGAAAATGTATCGACAATCAATTAAATTAAAACAAGTAGAATTTTACATCTGCATAGAAGCTAAGATAAGACAAAATTGTATTACATTTTCTAGATCATTGCTGCTTTAATAAGATCGTTATAAACAAGTATAACCTACTCACACATATAAGGCATATGTTACTTATTTAAAGAGTTTACGTATGAAGTTTTAAGACTATGAACCTTGTTTTCTTAAAAGGTTAAGAGACTTTATTTTTCAAGTTATGGGACTTGATTCTTAAAGGAAGAAATGACTTGATTTAAAAAGTATAGAATACTTGATTTGGAAAGTATTGACTTCTTGATACTCTAAGTTAAAAAGACTTGATATTCTAAGTTAAGAAACTTGTTTTCCTAAAAGTTAAGAGACTTGAAGTATTTTGAAAGCTAGGTAATTTGATTTGAAAGTATAAGTCTCTTGGTTATAAAAGGAATGAATTTGTCTAAGACATAAAGAGTTATAACGGCTTTATGGGAAGTTGGTTATAACAACTTTATGGAAGATTAAAAGAATGGTTTTCTCCAGTAATGTAAGCAAAGGAATGACTTGAAATAAAGAAGGGGAAATTGTTTTAAAGGTACAAATTGCTTAAGGTTTTAAGGAAAGAAGCCTATAAATGTATTTCTAAAAGGTATTGTGACTTGTCTTGAAAAGTAGATATGACTTGATACTACGGTTATTAGTATCTTGGAAATTTTATATGAAAACGAGTCATTTTAAAAGAATAGAAGTACGTAGTACTTTGGGATTAATTCCCGGATTTTATAATGACATGTTAGTGCCTTAAGTAAACTAAAATGGGGGTATTTATAAATAAGGTTAATAAGAAGTTAGGAGATTTCTTAACTTGCTTATGTTATGTATGATAAGCCGGTAGTGCTTATGTTATGTATTATAAGCCGGTAGTGCTTATGTTATGTATGATAAGCCGGTAGCGCTTATGTTATGTATGATAAAACGGTATTGCTTACGTTATGTATGATAGCCTTTGGTGCTAGTGTTATGAGTATAAATGCGGGGTAAACCCCCAAGACGTTATACACATTCTGAGTATAATTGCGGGGTAAACCCCCAAGACATTATACCTCTCCATGGGTTTGCTACCCATGATGCGAGCATGGAGTATTTGCTCATTGCGGGCCCGTATGGACTAAGCGGGTGAAATAGTCTTGTACGGGTGAAATAGTCCTATGCGAGGAATACCTCATGGGGGTCCACACGACCTATGCAGGCGGATACAGTCTATGCGAGAAAGTTACCTCATGCGGGTCCACAAGACCCTTGCGGGTGACTATGGGCAGGTGACCCTAAGTTGATCATAAGCTTCCTATTTTTATGCAGTATACCTTTATGGGAAGACTTATGTGACTTTATCGCGTCCCAGATTGGGCCGGGCAGTATACCTTTATGGGCAGACTTATGTGAATTTATCGCGTCCCAGATTGGGTCGGGCAGTATAGGCGTCCCTCCATAAAAGGGTCGGATTTATGTTATGAAAGGTAAGTAAGTTATATGGTAATGAACTTGATGCTTTTTCCTAAGTATGTACATAAGCATTTGACTATAACTCTTATTGAAAAATGGGAAAAGATAATAATTTGCAATTAAGTTCATGAGTGGTAATGGCACGGCAGGATCTGGTATTTACTTTTTATACTTGCCCCTGTCATTCTTTTGTACAGTTATGATTTGTTACTGTACCTTATTTCCATTCTATATTCGGTACTGTTGAATCGACTTCTTCGGGTGCGTTCATGTCCGCAGTTTAGGTATTACGCTGTGGATCCGCGCTTAGGATCCTCGGTTCAAAGATTTTGAGACGGCTCCATTGTTCCGGAGCTTGTCATCATGGTTATGTATATTCAGGGGTACGGCGGGGCCTTGTCCTGTCATATTATTTGACCAAACTCTTAGAGGTTTGTAGTCATATCTTGTGGATTGGGTTGTAAAAAAAAAGGGAGGTAACTGTTTTTGGTTTTACATGTTTATATGTATCCAGGAAGGTAGCCTTATCGGCTAACCTATTATTTAATTCTTGTTAAGTTTATGTATGTATGTTCCGCTACTATTCTCTGATGTATACCTATACGGGTGTCCAGGTAGGGCACCAGTCGCGAGCCCGGGGTCAGGTCGTGACAAAAGAGCCTTATCGGCTAGCCTGTGATGTTTATTGTCTAAGTATGTATATGTGTTGTGTATGTTCCGCTGCTATTCTCTAATGTATACCTGAAAGGGGTGCTCGTAAGGCACCAGTCGTGGGCCCGGGGTCGGGTCGTGACAAAAGTGGTATCAAAGCAGTTAGTCCTCGGAAAGTGTCTACAAACCGTGTGTTACACCCCGTAGTTCCAGAGTATGTATGTGAGGACGTACGTACGAGAATACGACAATAATTTTGGAAAGGAAGAAAGATGTGATTTTTCGACGGAAAAGTTTCCGGTTTTTGTAAAGTAAAAAGGTTCGTTAATGGGAATTGGATTCCCAGATTTTGGTATTCGGACTTTTTGGAATATTTTAGAAGTATTGAAATTTTAATTTCCGGAATTGGTCACGTGGGGCCCACGAGAGAATTTACGGTTTTGTGAGGCCCACTTTATTTTTCGGATTTTTGGCATTACGAATATTTTCGGAAAATGAATATTTTGGACCAACGAGAGGGCGACATGTGTCACCCTCAAGTGGACGGATTGTTGGACGATTTGCATGGTCAAGTGGTCAAAGTCTTGGAAGATATTTTCTTTTGGTGAGTGGGAGTAGGTATTTGGACGGTTTTGTGAGCCATGTGGATGGCCACATGGCTCATTGTTGTGGGGGACATATGTCCCAACATTGTGGTGGACACTTGGTTGGAAGACCTCATTCTTCACATGGATCCAAATCTTCACCCTCCATTTGTTTTAATCTAGACCATTGAAGGTTCTATAAATACCCCCCCTTGATAGCAAGACTTCTTCATCACTTGAACAATTTCCAAGTCTCAAAATCCCTCTCCCCCTTTAGTTGAAGTTCTCGTCCAAACTTCCCCTCCCCCTTCCTTGAAAGCCTTCGTCCGAAACACCCCTCTCCCTTAACCAAACTTTGTCCAAAAATTCCTAAACTCTTAAGTGTTCTTCCTTAGTGTATTAGGAAGATTGTTAACCAAAAGTTAGAAAAGATTTCACACCCTAGCCCCTAAAGCCTCACCTTGGCCGAGAGTTGTGAGGACAAGAACCTTAGTGTTCTTCACTTGTTTAGGTTGGTTCTTAAAGAGGAGTTGGTTAGGAGCGTATAAGGGTTGCTTGGAGCGGGTTGGAGCGCACGGAGTATGAGCTAAACGTTGCTCAGGATCGACATTAAAACTTGGATAATTTTGGGCTTATCGAGGTAATTAATCTTGTCCTTCTATTGCAATTGGAAATTACATATAGTAGTTTAGAAGTGAGTATAAGATATAGAAGGTTATTGAAAGAAGAGAATTGAACTGTAATTACATAGGACTGTATTTACAGTAGACTTGAGTAGTTTGACGGGTAGGGAAGTGCTGCCCATTTTTCCGTAGAATAGAGAACCCTCTGCTTAGAATATTCTACAGAGTAGTCTAGACGTTGATAGACGTATTTGACTATTATAGGTTGAAACTCTGCGCGCGACATATTCGACTTGGCAGATGGATTTTGCCGAGGAGGTATGTGATTCTTCCTATCCTCTTGAGCATGATATTTTTAAAGAATATATATAGTACGGTAGACGTACGTGTGTTAACTGAACGTGGTTTTACTTCGATGTCTTTTGACTTGAGTTTTAAATAATAAGAATCTTGAAGTATTTCAAAAGAATTAAGAATCATTTTTGAAAGAAGAGTAATACTTGGTTTTAAAAGCTTAAGAGTTATACTAGCTTTATGGGAAGTTAGGTATAACGACTTAAGAAAGATAAAAAGAGCAGTTTAATTGTTTATGGAAGCCTTGTATTGATTTCGGAAAGGGGAAATAAGTATCGAACAAACCACTGCATCGCTAATAAAGGAAAATGTATCGACTAAGTAAGTATTATTAAAACCAGTAGAAACCTCCATCTGCATAGAAGCTAAGATAAGACAAAATTGTATTACATTTCCTAGATCATGGCTGCTTTAATAAGATCATTAATAAACAAGTTTTGATTTTCTTAAAAAATTTCAAAGTAAGAACTTGATTTATAAAAGACAAAGACTTGAAAAAATTGAAGTGTTTTCATTTAAAAAGGAAGGCATGCTTTTGTCTTAAGTTGGTTCAAAAAGAAGGTAGGGAAATTGTTTTGGTTTACTTAAAAAGATAGTCACTCTATTTTGATACTACGGGTATCGTGTGACTTTTTGTGAAAGAAACGGATCTTTTTAAAGAGTTAATATATGAAGTACTTTGGGGATAAAAACCCGAACTTGTTGACATAAAATAGAAAGTACCTTGTGTGAATAACTTGACTATGTTGGTTTGTGATAGCCTTGTAATACTTTCTTGTTGGTTTGATAAGTAAACATGTTATGATGCTACGTGTGTTAGTATCTTGTAACGTTTGTGTAAAGGGGGTTCCCTTGTTGTGCTTATGTTGTTTAACGATAAGCCGTTATGTTAGTATTGTACCACTCACCTCTTGACATGTTATACCGGGGGTTAAGCTGCCCCCCGATGCGAGGGATGCCTCATGCGGGTCCAGGGGACCTATGCGGAGCTACGAGAGTTCCAGGTTAGTGTGCGAGGAATACCTCACGCGTCTATGTGGCCACGCGCTACGAGAGTCGGTGACGATGCCAAGAAAGAGTAGCTACCCTCGATGCGGAATACCTCACGCGGGCCTGTGGTGGTACGCGGATCGCGGAGTCCAGATTAGACGCGCACATTGATACCGAGGCCGTGAGCGCTTCGATCACGTGGCGCGATCTAGAAAGACCTCGTGATACGCTTTATAGCATTGTTGGTACTGTGGGTTTTAGTAGTCGGCTATGCCTTCGTACTTACCCCGAACAGTTTTATTTTGACACATGTAGGACCTGGTGTTCATGTGTATTCCTTGGTGCTTTTATATCATGGACTGCCGGCAGTGAGGAAGGAATTCCACAGGCATGATTGATATTGTGGGCATGAGACCCATGGTTATATTGAGTGATGACTTCAAGGGCGTGAGTCCCTGACTGCTTACATATTGTGTATCGGAAATTGATTATCATATATGTCTTCTGTTTTATATAGACTATTATGATTTCATTTCTGATATTTTCGCTTCACATACTGTACTGCCAGATCGACCTCCTCGGCTGCGTTCACGCCGCAGTAGAGGTACACCGCTTGTTGATCCTCGCTCATGTGGTCACGTCAGCGTTTTGGGAAGCTCCGTTTCTCCGGAGGCTTATCTGTGGTATAGTCCCCTGTCGTTGTAGGTACTTACATTCAGGGGTATGGCGGGGCCCTGTCCCGTCGTTGTTGTTAATTATATTCGTAGAGGTTTGTAGTACTTTTGTGGGCAGGGCTTGTAAAAGGGATGTAACTGTTCAAATTTTTATATATATATGCCGACAGGCAGCTCTTCTCAGATAAACTGTTTCTCACTTCATATTGTTTCATGTCTTGTTTTATATTCCGCTGGTTACTCTGATGTATGTCTACTTGGGTGCCCGGGTAAGGCACCAGTCACGGGCCCGGGATAGAAATGATCATTTCTTTTGTGAAGATTTATTTTTATGTTTGACCCTTATCGGAGTGCATAGTATACGTGAGATATATTTGTGTGATAAGTCCCTGAGTAGTGTGAAATGAAAGAGGGTAGTGGAGCTAAGAAGACCACTAGGTTTTCGTGACTTGATGGTGAGATTGTTCCAGATCGGGAAACAAGAGCTTGGCGCGATGAATGGGTCGGGTTGAGGCCAGATTGCGGGTCAACCCGCAGCCCGGTTTGAAGTAAGGAAAATTTGTGGTGGTCCCGCTATGTGTGGTCACGGTGGGTGTTAGGCCCAAGTTTAGTTGACCATCGACGAGTTCGTGGATGCGTTCAACGATGAGGTCGGGCGATGAGGTCACCCATCTTGTCTTTCGATCAGCCATTTTACTCGCGGAGGGTTATGCGAGATGTTATATATCAGGAAGGTTGTAAGGCTGCACGGGGTTCCTACTTTCACTTTATGACAGGCAGTGGAGCCCAGTTTACGGCTATTTCTTTTTATGGAGGTTTTACCAGGCAAGGTTAGGAACTCAGGTGAGTCTCAGTATTGCATTCACCCTCGGGCCGGTGTTTTGATTTCAGGGGTAGCTGTAAGGATTATGTGCCTCTTGTTGAGGGAGTATTATACTAGCTACCATTTCAGTATTCGGAGGGTGCCTTATGAAGCCTCGTATGGGCGGAAGTGTAGGTTGCCGGTCGATTGGTTCGATATTGGCAAGATTCAGATAGTTGGTCCAGACTTGATACAGCAGGCAGCGGATAAGGTGAAGCTTATCCAGAGCGATTATCGATGACTCGAGTCAGCAAGTCGTGCGGATAATCGGCGTCGACACTTGGAGTTTGGGTACGAGAAGGGTACGACGAGTAAGGGAAGAAGCGAGCATGTGTTAAGAGGATAGAAATGATCATTTCTTTTGTGTTATTATGGCCAGGTGTGGCATAATTGGTTTCGTAAGTATAGTAGTGAAGACTATACCGGCGCATGTATGTTTTGAGACTTAGAAGGAACATTTGGGACGAATGTTTCTAAGAAGGGGAGAATGTTACACCCCGTAGTTCCAGAGTATGTATGTGAGGACGTACGTACGAGAATACGACAATAATTTTGGAAAGGAAGAAAGATGTGATTTTTCGACGGAAAAGTTTCCGGTTTTTGTAAAGTAAAAAGGTTCGTTAATGGGAATTGGATTCCCAGATTTTGGTATTCGGACTTTTTGGAATATTTTAGAAGTATTGAAATTTTAATTTCCGGAATTGGTCACGTGGGGCCCACGAGAGAATTTACGGTTTTGTGAGGCCCACTTTATTTTTCGGATTTTTGGCATTACGGATATTTTCGGAAAATGAATATTTTGGACCAACGAGAGGGCGACATGTGTCACCCTGCCGACGGATTGTTGGACGATTTGCATGGTCAAGTGGTCAAAGTCTTGGAAGATATTTTCTTTTGGTGAGTGGGAGTAGGTATTTGGACGGTTTTGTGAGCCATGTGGATGGCCACATGGCTCATTGTTGTGGGGGACATATGTCCCAAGGTTGTGGTGGACATATGTCCCAACATTGTGGTGGACACTTGGTTGGAAGACCTCATTCTTCACGGATCCAAATCTTCACCCTCCATTTGTTTTAATCTAGACTATCAAGGTTCTATAAATACCCCTTGATAGCAAGACTTCTTCATCACTTGAACAATTTCCAAGTCTCAAAATCCCTTTCCCCTTTAGTTGAAGTTCTCGCCCAAACTTCCTCCCCTTCCTTGAAAGCCTTCGTCCAAACACCCTCTCCTTAACCAAACTTTGTCCAAAAATTCCTAAACTCTTAAGTGTTCTTCCTTAGTGTATTAGGAAGATTGTTAACCAAAAGTTAGAAAAGATTTCACACCCTAGCCCCTAAAGCCTCACCTTGGCCGAGAGTTGTGAGGACAAGAACCTTAGTGTTCTTCACTTGTTTACGTTGGTTCTTAAAGAGGAGTTGGTTAGGAGCGTATAAGGGTTGCTGGAGCGGTTGAGCGCACGGAGTAGAGCTAAACGTTGCTCAGGATCGACATTAAAACTTGGATAATTTTGGGCTTATCGAGGTAATTAATCTTGTCCTTCTATTGTAATTGGAAATTACATATAGTAGTTTAGAAGTGAGTATAAGATATAGAAGGTTATTGAAAAAAGAGAATTGAACTGTAATTACATAGGACTGTATAAGATATAGATTATGGAAGCCTTGTATTGATTTCGGAAAGGGGAAATAAGTATCGAACAAACCACTGCAGCGCTAATAAAGGAAAATGTATCGACTAAGTAAGTATTATTAAAACCAGTAGAAACCTCCATCTGCATAGAAGCTAAGATAAGACAAAATTGTATTACATTTCCTAGATCATGGCTGCTTTAATAAGATCATTAATAAACAAGTTTTGATTTTCTTAAAAAATTTCAAAGTAAGAACTTGATTTATAAAAGACAAAGACTTGAAAAAATTGAAGTGTTTTCATTTAAAAAGGAAGGCATGCTTTTGTCTTAAGTTGGTTCAAAAAGAAGGTAGGGAAATTGTTTTGGTTTACTTAAAAAGATAGTCACTATATTTTGATACTACGGGTATCGTGTGACTTTTTGTGAAAGAAACGGATCTTTTTAAAGAGTTAATATATGAAGTACTTTGGGGATAAAAACCCGAACTTGTTGACATAAAATAGAAAGTACCTTGTGTGAATAACTTGACTATGTTGGTTTATGATAGCCTTGTAATACTTTCTTGTTGGTTTGATAAGTAAACATGTTATGATGCTACGTGTGTTAGTATCTTGTAACGTGTGTGTAAAGGGGTTCCTTGTTGTGCTTATGTTGTTTAACGATAAGCCGTTATGTTAGTCTTGTACCACTCACCTCTTGACATGTTAGACCGGGGGTTAAGATGCCCCCCGATGCGAGGGATGCCTCATGCGGGTCCAGGGACCTATGCGAGCTACGAGAGTTCCAGTTAGTGTGCGAGGAATACCTCATACGGTCCATGTGGCTACGCGGCTACGAGTCCGTGATGCCGATGAGTAGCTACCCTCGGCGCGGAATACCTCATGCGGCCTAGGTGGCCTACGCGATCGCGGAGTCCAGGATTAGACGCGCACATTGATACTGAGGGCCAGTAGCCAGCTTCGATCATGTGGCGCGGTCTAGAAAGACCTCGTGATACAGTTTTATAGCATTGTTGGTACTGTGGGTTTTAGTAGTCGGCTATGCCTTCGTACTTACCCCGTACGGTTTTATTTTGACACAGGTGGGACCTGGTGTTCATGTGTATTCCTTGGTGCTTTTATATCATGGATTGCCGGCAGTGAGGAAGGAATTCCACGGGCATGATTGATATTGTGGGCATGAGACCCATGGTTATATTGAGTGATGACTTCAAGGGCTCGAGCCCCTGACTTGACATGACTGCTTACATATTGTGTATCGGAAATTGGTTATCATATATGTCTTCTGTTTTATATAGACTATTATTATTTCATTTACGTAGATTTTCAGCCACATACTGCAATTGTCAGATCGACCTCCTTCGGGCCGCGTTCATGCCGCAGTAGAGGTACACCGATTGTTGATCCTCGCCATGGGTCACGATCAGCGTTTTGGGAAGCTCCGTTTCTCCGAGGCTTATTCGTAGTATAGTCCCCTGCCAGTAGGTACTTACATACAGGGGTATGGCGGGGCCCTGTCCCGTCGTTGTTGTTAATTATATTCGTAGAGGTCTGTAGTACTGTTGTGGGCAGGGCTTGTAAAAGGGATGTAACTGTTCAAATTTTTATATGTATATGCCGACAGGCAGCTCTTCTCAGATAAACTGTTTCTCACTTCATATTGTTTCATGTCTTGTTTTATATTCCGCTGGTTACTCTGATGTATGTCTACTTGGGTGCCCGGGTAAGGCACCAGTCACGGGCCCGGGGTCGGGTCGTGACACCGTGTCTAGTAGAGTCTTGATTATCGGTGTGTTGTGCACCACATCTATAATCAGGAGTCTGCAAAACATTTAGGATTGGTTTCCATTCTTCTCTCTCTGAGATCGTGCAGTAGAGCTGTCTTATTAGGTTGAATCCTCTCTGACCTATTCTTATGTATCAGTTATGCCTCCACGGAAGGCGACCAGGGCCCAGAAGGGCAAGGCAGCTGTTATACCCCGTAGTTCCGGAGTATGTATGTGAGGACGTACGTACGAATGTATAAACCCTAATTAGGGTAAGAATGAAAGAATTGTTTTCCGACGGAAAATATTCCGAACCTTGTGAAGGAAATTTTTACGTTTTCAATATTTTTATGGAATTTTTCCGAGAGATTAATATTTTGGACCAATTGGAGGGCGACACGTGTCACCCAAGAACCATGTTGGACGATTTTTGGTGCCATTAGTGGGCAAGTCAAATGGTCAAGTCTTGCATGGTCTTGCATGGCATTTGTGGGACTAGTGTACAAAGAAACCTACATCCTAAATCTCTACCTTACACATGTTTCAATCCTAACCGTTGGTTGTACTATATAAACCCCTTTAGTTGATGAAAATATTCCACACTTAGAATATTTCAAGACTTGAAAACATTTCCCTCTCCCTTCCTCTCTTCTTGCTCTCGTCGAGCACCCCTCCCCTTAACCAAATATTGTCCAAAAATTCTTAAACTTATAAGTGTTCTTCCTTAATGTATTAGGAAGATTATTAACCAAGAGTTAGACAAGATTTCACACCCCTAGCCGCAAAAAAAACCCCCCTTGGCCGAGAGTGGGCAGATTTTCGGGACTGTTTTGGACAGATTTTTAGTCAAATTTGGAAGGGAATATCTCCTAGCATATTAGGAGTTTTTGGGTGTTTCAAAATCCTAAAATGAAGTTCGTCGAGTATAGTTTCCAACACAACAAACCGCTCATCGATAGGACACTGGAGTAGAGAGTTATCGACGTTACAAGTTCAGCTGACGAAGCAGTGGCTAAAAATCTGGACAGTCACGTTTTGTTTGGGCTATTTTGAGGTAATGAACCTTAACCTCCTTGTGAAGTTGATTATTATGTATATATGGATATTATACATATATTGGAAGTATATTATGTACTATAAGATATAAAGAAAGATTTGGATCTTGTTAAGATGTTAAAAGGAGAATTGGCATATTATCCATTAAAATGGTAAAAATGTATCCATTACTTACTAAGAGGTTAACAACAAAGGAACTATAACTTATTATAAGATTGGAATATAAGTTAAAGGACTAATGAAGTAATTGGATAAGTAAAATTATAAAAGTTGGCCAAGGACCCAACTTAAGGACCGTATCTACTTTGGACCGTATCTACTTAAGGACCGTATCTACTTTGGATTGTATTTACTTTGGACCGTATTTACATTGTTGTTATGAAGGAGATATTGTTAATCGCGTTCCGTTTGGGCGTGTTATCCCCTTCTTTTATTATTGTTGTTATGAAGGAGAGATTGTTAATCGCGTTTCATTTGGGCGTGTTATCCCCTTCTTTTATTATTGTTGTTATGAAGGAGATATTGTTAATCGCGTTCCGTTTGGGCGTGTTATCCCCTTCTTTTATTATTGTTGTTATGAAGGAGAGATTGTTAATCGCGTTCCGTTTGGGCGTGTTATCCCCTTCTTTAGTTATTATTATTATGAAGGAGAGATTGTTAATCGCGTTCCGTTTGGGCGTGTTATCCCCTTCTTTAGTTATTGTTGTTATGAAGGAGAGATTGTTAATCGCGTTCCGTTTGGGCGTGTTATCCCCTTCTTTAAATTTCGGTATTATTGCACCTTAATTATAGTATGTTAATTACGGTTATCGGGCCTTGGAAAAGGTGAAAAATTGAGTAGAAACGGGGGAGGTGCTGCCGAATTTTTCCGTAGGATATGGAACCTTGTTCTTAGAAATATCCTACGAAGAGATCTAGAGGTTAATGGACGTTTCATGGCCATTATAGGTGGAAGTACTACGAGTAGCGTATTCTACTTGAAGGGTGAAAAAGGGCTAGCAAGGTTATAGTACTTTGGAGCGTTTTGCTAATTGTCGATAATCGTCGCGAGGTATGTGAACCTCTTCCTATCTTTTCTAGCATGATATTTGTGAAATATATATAGTACGGTAGACGTACGTGTGTTAAACTAAATTTGGCTTTACTTTGATATCTTTGGACTTGAGTTCTAATTAATAAGAATCTTGAATATTTCAAAAAGAGTTATGAATCATTTTGGAAGAAAAGTAATACTTGGTTTTCATAAAAAGTTTTAAGTGTTATAATGGCTTTATGGGAAGTTAATTATAACAACTTTATGTAGGTAAAAGAATGGTTTATTGATTTTTTTAAAAATAAGAGACTTGACTTATATTTGACTTGACTTGATATGTGAAGAACTTGAATTGTGCGGAAAGTTGTGGAACCTCATTCGTGAGTAATGAGTACTTGGTTTTGAATAATAATGTTATATTGATTTCAGAAATGAGAATAAGTATCGAACAAACCAATGAAGCGTTAATAAAGGAAAATATATTGACAAATAATTAATATTATTAAAACAAGTAGAAACTTCCATCTGCATAGAAGCTAAGATAAGACAAAATTGTATTACATTTCCTAGATCACGGTTGCTTTAATAAGGTCATTAATAACAAGTATTGATTTTTCTTAAATTCCAAAGTAAGGAACTTGATTTCTAAAAGAAAAACGACTTGAGGAATTGAAGTGTTTTTGGTTTAAAAGAAAGGCATGGTTTTGTCTTAAATTGGTTTAAAAAGAAGGTATGGAAATTGTTTTGGTTTACTTAAAAATGATAGTTACTCTATTTTTGATACTACGGGTATCGTGTGACCTTCGTAAAAGAAATGGATCTTTTCGAAAGAATTAAAGCACGTAGTACCGGGGCTAAAACCCGGTTTTGTTGTAATAAAATGAAAGTCTATGAGTACGCTGACTTGCTTATGATTCCGTGATAGCCTTTGTTGTGCAAGTGTTTTGATTACGCTACCGAGTCACTCGATGGAGGCCGCTTATCCGGTTGATTGATGGACATATCGACACGATGGGTGGCCCACGTATGCTTCCACTAGGAGTGTTATCTCGCATTTGTTTTGGACATATTGACACGATGGGTGGCCCACGTATGCTTCCACTATGAGTGTTATCTTGTTATTTCCTTTGGAAATACCGACACGACGGGTGGCCCACGGTACGCTTCCACCATGAGTGTTATCTTGTTATTTGCTTTGGACATACCGACACGATGGGTGGCCCACGTATGCTTCCACCATGAGTGTTATCTTGTTATTTCCTTTGGACATACCGACACGATGGGTGGCCCACGTATGCTTCCACCAGGAGTGTTATCTTGTTATTTGCTTTGACATACCGACACGTTGGGTGGCCCACGTATGCTTCCATTACGGGTGTTGTTTTACATCATGTATCGCCAGTTGTCACGACATGACCGCTCGCGATCGTGCCCTACCTGGGCACCCCTTTCGGTATACATCAGAGAATAGCAGCGGAACATACACAACTTATAAAATGCTTAAAAGCAAAACAATAAAGTTAGCCGATAAGGCCGCCTGCATAATATATACACATAAAAGTACATTTTTTCTTTACAACCCAAACCACAATGTGACTACGCACTCTAAGAATAACAACTCAAGTGACGGGGCCCCGCCATACCCCAATGTACAACAACCGACAATACTGTGGATAAGCCTCGAATAAAGGAGCTTCTCAATCACGAATGCTGATCCTAATAGCGAGGATCAAGAACTGTATCTACTGCGGATTTAACGCACCCAAGGAGGTCAGTACAACATGTACCAAATATGTGAAACTGAAAGTACTGTAGTGAAATCATAAGTCTAAAATAAAATCGGAGACATGTATGATAACAAAATTACAGTACACAGTGCCTTACTAATAATGAGAGTAATTAAGAGTATACGTACAACATAAAAATAGGAGACTCACGATCAAATCATGGGTAGCGAACCCATGGAAACAGGTGGTATAACGTCTTGGGGGTTACCCCTCATTTATACTCTTACCCTGAAGCAGGTGGTATAACGTCTTGGGGGTTTACCCCTCATTTATACTCTTACCTTGGAGAAGGTGGTAAGACAGGTGGTATAACGTCTTGGGGGTTTACCCCTCATTTATACTCTTACCCTGGAGAAGGTGGTATAACGTCTTGGGGGTTTACCCCTCATTTATACTCTTACCCTAGAGAAGGTGGTATAACGTCTTGGGGGTTTACCCCTCATTTATACTCTTACTCTATCTCAACCGGCCGTCATACAATAAATAAGCAAGTTAAGAAATCCCCCTAACTTCTTATTAGTCTTATTCATCTACATTCTCATTTTAGTTTACTTAAGGCACTAATATGTTATAATAAATCCGGGAGTTTAACTCAAAGTACTACGTACTTCTAATCTTTTAAAAACGACTCATTTTCATATAAAACTTCCAAGATACTATTAACCGTAGTATCAAGTCAAAATTTCTTTTCAAGACAAGTCACAATACCTTTAGAAATAAAGTTAGGTTTCTAAATCAAGTGACTCCTTTTATTATAAAACCTTAGGCAATTGATGCCTTAAAATCAAATTGCCTTTTCATTAAAATCAAGTCATTTATCTTTCCATAAAGCAAATATAACCAACTTCCCATAAAGTCGTTATATTCACTTTATACCTTAGCCAAATACAATTTCCTATCCAAGGGACTTATACGTTTAAAACGGAACAAGTATCACATACTTTAAAACTCTTCAAGTCCCTTAACTTTAATAAGACTTAAGACATCCTTTATACTTTCAAAGAAGTGAGTTAATCTCCTAACTCACCCGACTTGGCTATTCATAAAACTAGTAAAGGATATCAAGGTGTTGTACGTCTACCGTACTACATACGTGCAACTAGTCATGCTCAAAAGATAGGAAAAGTTCTACATACCTCTTCGGTTTAATCCACTTACTAAGTCCAATTCGCCGTACGTAGTATGTCAACCTATAATGACCATAATACGTCTATTAACTTCTTACTTCAAACGTAGAATATTCCAAGTGCAAAGTCACTAAATTCTACGGAAAATCGGACAGCACTTCCTTTGTTTCTACATACTTTGCCACCTTTTTCAAGGCCGAATTCAATAACCAAACACGCCACATTTAAGGCCCAACAAAGTAGCTAACAATAGGGGATTACACGCTTAATCAAGACATGTAAAATTCCGCCCCACAATATATAACAAACTAGTCTAAACTAACACAAACCACTAGTTCAATTTCGGCCACATTGAGATGCAACAATACCAATTCTTATCCAATTTCCATTTCAATCCAAGTTGTTAGCATAACATGATATCATGTCGCAATCGATTATACTACTATAATCTTCAAGTAGGTAAACATGCGACGATTCTAATTAACGACCAAAATTGTATTTCAATTTCAAAAAGGCTAAACATGTCATTTCGGTTTTGAGCTCCTAAAATTCCATAACACTTATCAAACTTCATAACACATATCACATGATCATTTCTAACTTATAATAACATGGAATCTTCAATTACAAAAGTAAGACGAAGATTATACCTCATTTAGCCCAAATATGATCCAAGTTTACAAGTCGATCTTTAGCAACTTTAGTGTTATACCCCGTAGTTCCAGGGTATGTATGTGAGGACGTACGTACGAGAATACGACAGAAATTTTGGAAAGAAAGAAAGATGTGATTTTTCGACGGAAAAGTTTTCGGGTTTTGTGAAGGAAAACAGTTCGTTGATGGGAATTGGATTCCAAGATTTGGTATTTTGGGCTTATCGAGGTAATGATCTGTGTCCCCCTATTGTAATTGGATATTACATATTGTAGTAGTTTAGAATTGAGTATAAGATATATTGGAAGGATTTTTATAAAGGATTGAACTGTATTTACATTGGACTGTATTTACAGTAGACTTGTGTAGTATTATTGTGAGGCAGAATTGTACCCGTCCGGTTAGACGTGTAATCCCCTTGGAGTTGTTGGCTTGGTAGCAGGCCTTGATAGGAGGTTATTTATGTGATTGCGGGGAGGTGCCGCCAAATTTTCCGTAGAATAAGGAATCGTTTACTTAATATGCTACGAAGAGAACTAGAGATTTGATAGATATGTTGTGGTTGTTATAGGTGGATCTTCTACGCGCGGCATACTCGACTTGGCTTGTGGATTAAGCCGAAGATGTATGTGATTCTTCCTATACTCTTGAGCATGATTGTTGTGAACTATATAGTACGGTGACGACGTGTGAAATGGATTTTGTTTGTTTAAAACATAAAGTGTTATAATGGCTTTATGGGAAGTTAGTTATAACGACTTTATGAGGATAAAAGAAAGATTTTATTTTGAAAGCAAAACGACTTGATTTCGGAAAAAGAGAAGTAACTTGATTTAAGTATAGGTTACTTGTTTTGAAAGGAGTAAGTTATTTGGGTTTTAAAAGAATACTTGATGTTGTTTTAAAAGAAAAGCACTTGGTTTAAAAAGTATAGAGTACTTGATTTTAAAGGTCTTGTAAAGATTTTTACGAAGGTGAAGTAATTTGGTTTGAAAAGAAAACGTGTTTTTGATACTACGAGTATTGGTATCGTGTGGCTTTTACATAAAAAGAGGTCTTTTTGAAAGAATGAAAGTATGTAGTATTTTGGGTTGAAACCCGGATTGTTGATATAAAATGAAAGTACGTTTGAACTTGCCTATGCTTGTTGTTACATTCTTAGAGGTCTGTAGTACTGTTGTGGGCAGGGTTTGTAAAGGATTGTAATTGTTCGGTTTTATGTATATACATGAAGGTAACCGTTTTGGTTAGCCTATTTTCTTATGTTGTCTCTTGTTTCCTGATTAAATTTTATTTCCGCTGATTTTCTCTGATGTTGTTATCACTAGGGTACCCGGGGTAAGGCACCAGTCGTGGGCCCGAGATCGGGTCGTGACAAAAGTGGTATCAGAGCGACAAAGAGGAAGTAAGGTAGTAGTTACAGAGATACCTTTAGCCCTTAAGAGACTTGGTTATGTTGTTATGGTGGATACGTGTGAAGTGCTATACGGATAGCATTGTGTTAAGTGTGATTTAGAGAACATGACTAGTTGAAGAGGTAAGTTTGGGGACATGGAAGGTGTGAACCTTAGAATATTATACGTGGAGACCTTAGATGCGAGACCGTCTTGAGTAAAAGATTTTGTTTACGATTGACCTTTGTCGGAGTGCATAGTATACGTGGGGTATAATTGTGTGATAAGTCCTTGAGTGGTGTGAATTATAAGAGGGTAGTTGAGCTAAGAAGCCCACTAGGTTTTCGTGACTTGATAGATAAGATTGTTCCGGATCGGGGAACAAGAGTTTGGCGCGATAAATGGGTCGGGTTGAGGCAAGGTCGCGGGTCAACCCGCAGCCCGGTTTGGGGTGGGGTCAATTTGTGGTGGTCCCGCTTTGTGTTAGGGTCACTAGGGTGCTAGGCCCAAGATTAGGTAACCATCGTACGAGTTCGTGGATGCGTTCGACCAGGATCGGAGCGTGAAGGCCGGGAATGGCCTTAGAGGGAATTGAAGCTAGTGAGATGACCAAGTTTGGAGGTAGTGACTCCAAGGTTTTGGAAACTGAAGCGATGACTGAAGTGTGGTACATATAATAGAAAGAGTTCAGGTATACGAGAAAGGTACGACGAGTAAGAAAAGAAGCGACCAATGTGTTATGAGAACGGAAGTGATCATTTCTTTTGTGAAGTGAAGATGCGAAGGGAGTATACTTTAGACCATGGGTGGGAGCTTTTTGTGATATTAGAGGCGATTCCTCGTTGGCTTGGATTTGAGTTTTGCGCACATGTTATATTCTGGCCAGTGGTGGCATGATCGATTTTGTAAGTGTAGTAGTAGAGACTATACCGGCGCAAGTACGTTTGGAGACTTAGAAGGAACATTCGGGACGAATGTTTCTAAGGGGGGAAGAATGTTATACCCCGTAGTTCCAGGGTATATATGTGAGGACGTACGTACGAGAATACGACAGAAATTTTGGAAAGAAAGAAAGATGTGATTTTTCGACGGAAAAGTTTTCGGGTTTTGTGAAGGAAAAAGTTTCGTTCATGGGAATTGGATTCCCAGATTTGGTATTTTGGGCTTATCGAGGTAATGATCTGTGTCCCCCTATTGTAATTGGATATTACATATTGTAGTAGTTTAGAATTGAGTATAAGATATATTGGAAGGATTTTTATAAAGGATTGAATCAGATTTACATCGACCGTATTTACTGAGACTTGTGTAGTATTATTGTGAGGCAGAATTGTACCCGTCCGGTTAGACGTGTAATCCCCTTGGAGTTGTTGGCTTGGTAGCAGGCCTTGATAGGGGAGGTTATTTATGTGATTGCGGGGGGGGGGGGGGGGGGAGGTGCTGCCAAATTTTCCGTAGAATAAGGAACTGTTTACTTAGAATATGCTACGAAGAGAACTAGAGATTTGATAGATATGTTGTGGTTGTTATAGGTGGATCTTCTACGCGCGGCATACTCGACTTGGCTTGTGGATTAAGCCGAAGATGTATGTGATTCTTCCTATACTCTTGAGCATGATTGTTGTGAACTATATAGTACGGTAGACGTACGTGTGTGAAATGGATTTTGTTTGTTTAAAACATAAAGTGTTATAATGGCTTTATGGGAAGTTAGTTATAACGACTTTATGAGGATAAAAGAAAGATTTTATTTTGAAAGCAAAACGACTTGATTTCGGAAAAAGAGAAGTAACTTGATTTAAGTATAGGTTACTTGTTTTGAAAGGAGTAAGTTATTTGGGTTTTAAAAGAATACTTGATGTTGTTTTAAAAGAAAAGCACTTGGTTTAAAAAGTATAGAGTACTTGATTTTAAAGGTCTTGTAAAGATTTTTACGAAGGTGAAGTAATTTGGTTTGAAAAGAAAACGTGTTTTTCAAGTTCAAACGTACTTTCATTTTATATCAACAATCCGGGTTTCAACCCAAAATACTATGAGTATTGGTATCGTGTGGCTTTTACATAAAAAGAGGTCTTTTTGAAAGAATGAAAGTATGTAGTATTTTGGGTTGAAACCCGGATTGTTGATATAAAATGAAAGTACGTTTGAACTTGCCTATGCTTGTTGTTACATTCTTAGAGGTTTGTAGTACTGTTGTGGGCAGGGTTTGTAAAGGATTGTAACTGTTCGGTTTTATGTATATACATGAAGGTAACCGTTTTGGTTAGCCTGTTTTCTTATGTTGTCTCTTGTTTCCTGATTAAATTTTATTTCCGCTGATTTTCTCTGATGTTGTTATCACTAGGGTGCCCGGGGTAAGGCACCAGTCGTGGGTCCGAGATCGGGTGGTGACATTTAGCTCCTCTTTTCGACGTTCCAATCCATTCCAAGCAACCCTTAGAAACTTATGAAGAACTTATCTTCAAGTTCCAACTTCAAAGTTGAAGAACTCCTTTAGCTTCCGCCTTGCGACTAATACGAAAACACCATTTTTCCGGGATCTTTCTATTGAGATACACTTACAATACCCTTAGGTACCTTGGTTTAAAGTGGGGGGATTATTGGACAACAATTGAAAAATTTTCCTTGAAACCCTAGCCTTGGCCGAGAGCTTCCTCAAGTTTCCATCAAGTTTTTCTTGAAAATTTGCTAAGTGTTAAGCCTTGTCTTGCACTAGTAAGCTTATATAAATAAATGGAGGGTCAAGATTAGAACAATTGGGTGGTTTGGATGCATTTCACAAGGATCAAGCCAAGTGGCATTTGACTTAGTCAACAATGTCAAGCTAAATGTCTTTGCAAGACTTGGTCTTTTAAATTATGGTCAAATGACCATTTCCTCCATGTCATTTTCGTCCAAGACCATTAAGGGGGGGGGGGTGACACCTGTCGCCCTCCCGTTCGTCGCAATATTTCGTTTTCCGACAAATTCCAAAATTCCGATAAATTCTTACTCGTCTCAAATCTTAACATTTTTAAGTTCTTACGTACGTTCTTATAAACATATCCTGAAATTCCGGGGTGTAACAGGAAGTGAGGAAGGAATTCCATGGGCATGATTGATAATGTGGGCGTGAGACCCATGGTTATATTTGAGTGATGACTTTGAGGGCGTGAGTCCCTGACTTGACACGATCGCTACATATATCAGGTACTATAGTTTGGTTATCATATATGTCTCTGCTTTATATAGACTGTTATGATTCCATTACCGTATTTTCGCTTCACATACTTGGTACTGTTGTAATCGACCTCTCGGGGCCGCTCATGCCGCAGTCGAGGCACGAGCTTGGCCGATCCGAGCTCTTAGGATCACCGCTCAGCCTCGGGAAAGCTCCATTTCTCGAGGCTTTGTCTCGTACGGTTTCGAGGTCATATACTTTTGTACATTCAGTGGTATGGCGGCCCCGTCCGCCATAGTGGTATAAAAACTCTTAGAGGTCTGTAGTAATCATTGTGGGCAAGGTTTGTAAAAGGATTTAACTGCTCAAGTTTTTAATTTATATACGTAAAGGTAACCGCTTTGGTTATCCTGTTCTTATGTTAATCTATTGTTTCATGTCTTTGATTTTATTTCCGCTGATTTTTCTCTGATGTTGTGTCACTAGGGTGCCCGGGGTAAGGCACCAGTCGCGGGCCCGGGAACGGGTCGTGACAAAAGTGGTATCAGAGCAGTTAGTCCTCGGAAAGTGTCTACGCATCGCGTGTCAGTAGTCTTGATTATCGGTGTTGTGCACCACATCTATAATCAGGAGGCTGCAGGACATTTAGGATTGGTTTCCATTCTTTCACTCTAAGATCGTGCAATAGAGCTGTGTTATAGGTTGAACTCCCTCTGACATACTTTCCTGTATCAGTTATGCCTCCACGCAAGGCAACCAGGGCCCAGAAGGGCAAGGCAGCGGAGGGAGCTGCTAATAGGACGCCGAGAGTTACGGGGGCACAGGCCCAGTCCTTACCTGAGGAGATGTTTCAGACGGCGAGTTCCACGACGTCGCCACCCCTAGCAGAGTTCGGGGCGGCAGCAGCCATCGAGACAATGATACCGAGCCTCCGCCATACACCGGAGCAGAGGATATGGGTTACAAGGAGATGGCCCAGTTATTAGCCAAGATCGTGGCTAGGCACAAGGATAGGCTGGAAACAACAGTTCCGGTAGCACCCGTAGTTCACCCGAGGTCGGATAGTTTGAGACTTCGGGACTTTCTGAGTTGCAGCCCACCAGAGTTCTATGGGTCGAGGCCTGAGGATGATCCGCAGGAGTTTATTCGACAGTTACAGCGGATCATGAAAGTGATCAAGGCCTCAGAGACCGAGTCGGTGGTCTTAGGTTCGCATCGGCTGCGTGATACTGCAGTCGACTGGTTTGATTCATGGGAGCTGTCCCGGGGGGGGGGGGGGAGGGGGGGGGCATGCGCCTCCAGCTGTTTGGGACGAGTTCTCAGAGGCATTTCTAAGCCATTTCTTGCCGCCACAGATGAGGAGAGCGCGGGCGATAGATTTTTGATGTTGAGACAGAGCGGGCGGACAGTTCGGAAGTACAATGTAGAGTTTGACTCATTGGCTCGGTACGTCCCCGCTTTAGTGGCAGACATGGAGGATAGAGTGCACCGCTACATCACAGGGCTCGATGACTACTTGGCAGAGGCTTGCTCGGGTGTAGCTCTTCAGTCGGGAATGGACATTGCCCGTATACATGCTTATGCACAGGGGATGGAGGAACGTAGAGACCGACGTAGGGACCATGATCAGCATAAGAGGGCCAAGACAGCAGGGTCCTTTGGTAACTTTCGAGGCAGCCTCCACGTGATCGAATATATACCTCATCCAGTTCAGAGTGGTCCTCCGATCTTGTGACGTCGGGAGTATGCGAGGCGAGTCGGGGCTCGAGGTTCGATTTTAGGGGGAGCAGGGGTGTTGTCCAGATGAAGCCACCCCTACCTCGTTGTGGCAGATGTGGTAGGCTCCACGATGGGGAGTGTCATGCTAGTTTGGGAGTTTGTATTACATGCGGCCAGCAGGGCCATTTTGCGAGAAATTGTCCGACCAGAGGTAGCGCGGATGTAGAGACTCGGCCTTCAGGGTCAGTGGCTGGTTCATCGCCTTCTTTAGCTATGCGCCCTGCAGGGCAGGCCTATGATTAGAGTGAAGCAGTAGTTACAGGTATATCTTTAACCATCTAGAGACTAGTTTGTATTGATGATATGATGATGTGTTAAGTGTTATGTTCGGATAGCTTGTATTAAAATGTGATTTAGAAGCCTGGTTTGTGAAAAGGGTAAGTCTGGGGATGAAACAATTGTGAACCTTAGAATTTATAACAGTTGAGACCGAGACCTTAGATGTAAGGCCGTCTTGAGTAAAAGATTTTACGGTTAGTCTTTGTCGGAGTGCATAGTATATGTGGAGTATTTGTGTGATAATTCCATGGGTAGTTTGAGTGTTATACCCCGTATTTCCAGAGTATGTACGTAAGGGCGTACGTACAAAAGTTTGAGCCTTAAAGTAGGCATTGGGACGAAAATTTGTGCACAACCCACTAAACGAATTGTTTTCCGACGAAACGTTTTCCAAAACTTGCGTAGGGAAAATTACGGCTATGTCTTTTATAATTTTTGCGGATTTTTCCGAGAGATGAAATATTTTGGACCAACGGGAGGGTGACACATGTCACCCTCAAGTGGACGGCAAAGAGGTCACGGTTGGCACGATTTTGGGGCCTAAACTAAGGGTCAATGTTTGTGAGTGATTTATGGAGTAGGGATAGGGTGCACTTGTGCAAATCCCCACCCTCCACTTGCCCTCCACTTGCCTTCATCTTGACCCTTGAAAGCCCTATAAATACCCCCCTTAAGTTGAAGACTTCTTCATCCACAAATCATCTTCCAAGTCTCCAAACCTTCCCCCCCTTTGAGAGAAGCTCTCGTCCAAGCCTTCTCCCCTTGGTAGAAAATACTCTCCAAGTATTGTTACTATCCCCAAAAATACCTTAGCCAATCCCTTATAGTATTTCCAAAGTTACCTCTATACGTAGTGTCCGGAAATACTACCTTATATTCCTTTAGTCACTAAACGAAACCCTAAGAGAAACTTCATAGTTGGTTGAAGTAGAAAGTAGAAGTTGTGTAGAAACTTCTAAGGGTTTCTTGGAGCGGATTGGAGCGTTCAGATTAGGAGCTAAACCTTGCTCAGGATCGACTTATATCTTGGATAAATTTGGGCTTGTCGAGGTAAATAATAATCTTATCCTTCTATTGTAATTGGAGAATACATACTGTAGAAGTATAGAAATAAGTATAACATACATAGAAGGATATTAAAGAAGAGAATTGAACTGTAATCACATCAGAAGTATTAAAGAAGATTGAATCAGTATTTACATGGAATTGTATTCTGATGAGACTTGTATAGGTTACCGGGTAGGGAAGTGCTGCCCGATTTTCCGTAGAATAGAGAACCCTCTGCTTAGATTATCCTACAGAGTAGTCTAGACGTTGATAGACGTATTTGACTATTATAGGCTGATACTCTGCGCGCGACATATTCGACTTGGCAGGTGGATTTCGCCGAGAAGGTATGTGATTCTTCCTATCCTCTTGAGCATGATATTTTAAAGTATATATATAGTACGGTAGACGTACGTGTGTTAACTGAACATGGTTTTACTTGACGTCTTTTGACTTGAGTCTATATAATAAGAATCTTGAAGTATTTCAAAAGAATTATGAATCATTTTTGAAAGAAGAGTAATACTTGGTTTTTAAACAAAAGCTTAAGAGTTATACTAGCTTTATGGGAAGTTAGGTATAACGACTTAAGAAAGATAAAAGGAACAGTTACTTATGTGTTTATGAAAGAGTTAAATTGATTTCTGGAAAGTATAAAAAGATGGTTTGATGAGTAGACATATTATGATGCTATGTGTGTTAGCGACTTGTAACGTTTGTATAAGAGGTTATTCTTATTGTGCTTATGTTGTTTAACGGTAAGCCGTTATGTTAGTATTACATCACTCACCTCTTGACATGATATACCGGGGGTTAAGCTGCCCCCCGATGCGGGGTATACCTCAGGCAGTCTGTGTGACTATGATTCGAGAATACCTCATGCGGGTCCAGGGGACCTATGCGGAGCTACGAGAGTTCCAGGTTAGTGTGCGGTCCTTGTGGCCATGCGGTCTATGTGGCCATGCGGACTACGAGTCCAGGACGATGCCGAGGAGTAGCTACCCTCGATGCGGGGAATACCTCATGCGGGCCTATGTGAGTGGCCTATGCGGACTGCGGGAGTCCAGGATTAGGCATGCATAATGATACTATGGGCGGTTGGCCTTGCTTCGATCATTCGCAGCCTAGAAAAGACCTGTTACAGTTTACCTATTTATTGCTCTTGTTTGTGATGTGGCACTATGTGCGGTTACATTGGTTGTTTTGTACACATTTGTAAAATTGGCTTTAAAATGATATGATTTCATTTAAGTACTTTACAGTTTCACATACTTGGTACCTGTTATCGACCTCGCCGGGCCGCGTTCATGCGGCAGGTAAGAAGCAGTGCTAGATCCGCATCCTTAGGATCTTTTGCTTTGGTGTCAGGAGCTCCATCTTCTCCGGAGGCTCGACTTTTGGTATGGTTCTCCCTGATGTTGTAGATATATGTACATTCAGGGTATGGCGGGGCCCTGTCCCGCCATAGTTGTTTACTTCCTTAGAGTGCAGTAGTCCTATTATGCGGTTGGGATGTAATCGCGATTTTGGTTTATATATATATGCGAAAGACGACTTTTCTCAGATAAGCGTGTCTCAATTTACATTGTTTCATGTCTTGTTTTTATATTCCGCTGATTTTCTCTGATGTATGACTACTTGGGTGCCCGGGTAAGGCACCAGTCACTGGCCCCGGAACGGGTCGTGACAAAAGTGGTATCACGGCAGGTGCCATTTTGTATGGCGGGATGGAAATAGGCCGAGTGTCTGGTAGCACATCGATACAAAACTCTATCTCCCTCTCAGGAGGGATACCCGGGAGGTCGTCTGGAAACACATCTGGGAACTCTCGACTCTGGAGGCCCGAAAATCTGGTACCGACCTCGGTATGAAACACCGAATGAGATGGTAGATATACCCTTCCGCACCATCTTCCTAGCCTTGAGGTAAAAATAAACCTACCGCCGGCGTCTGGTGTTCCCACTCAACAACCGGCTCCTCAGGAAACTGGAACCGTACCACTCTCTCCCTGCAGTCTACATTGGCGTAGCAAGAAGCTAGCCAATCCATACCCATGATCACTGTCAAGACCCGAACCCGGGCCCGTGACTGGTGCCTTACCCCGGGCACCCTAGTGATACAACATCAGAGAAAACCAGCGGAAATAAAAACTTAAACATGCAAAATAGACATGGATCATGATGAAATAAAATAGGCCAACCAAAACGGTTGCCTTTCAACATATATATATAAAGATATTTGAACAGTTACAATCCTTACAACCACCGCAGTGATTACTCTGCACTTAAGATTTATACAACAACTATGACGGGACAGGGCCCCGCCATACCCCTGAACGTACAAGAACTTACAGACTCAGGGTAACATACCAAAGATAAGCCTCCGACGGAACGGAGCTTCCCAAAACGCTGAAATGAGATCCTAGCGCGGGATCGGCGGTAGATGTACTTCTGCGGCATGACGCACTTCGAAGGAGGTCGCATAACAGTACCAAGTATGTGAAGCGTAAAATCGTAAATGAAATCATAATAGTCTATAAGCGGGAGACATGTATGATAACCAAACTATAGTACACACATATGATTATATCAAGTCGGTCTCACGCCACAACATCAATCCCGCGTGAGTACCTTCCTCACCGCCGGCGATCTATGATATGATAACAACAAGACAACAATCCAAATGGGAGCATACGGTGCACTACGCATCGTGTCGGTATGTCCAAAGGGAACAAATAAGACAACATTCCAAATGGAAGCATACGATGCGCTACGCGTCGTGTCGATGAGTCCAAAGGAAACAATAAGACAGCATTCCAAATGGAAGCATACCGTGCGCTACGATCGTGTCGTATGTCCAAAGGAAACAATAAGACAACAAGGCGGTAATCAAAATGGAAGCATACCCGCGCTACGCATCGTGTCGGTATGTCCAAAGCGATTAACAAAAGTAACACTATCAGCGAACGTGCGTGGAATTTATCCGCTGCGGCCACGCCCAAGTAAGTTCTCAACAAGTCAACCGACCCTCCATCGAGACGCGGTAGTATAGAAACACAATTATTGCACAACAAAGGCTATCACAACAAGCATAGGCAAGTTTCACAACAACAAGCATAGGCAAGTTTCACAACAACAAGCATAGGCAAGTTTATACACAACTCGAAGTACTTTCATTTTATGCCCAAGTCGGGTTTTAACCCTAAAGTACTACGTACGTCAAATTCCTTTTAAAGAGATCCATTCCTTTTATAAAAGTCACCCGATACCCGTAGTAAAAATGGAGTGACTCATATTTTTAAGCAAACCAAAACACTTCTCTTTTTAAAGCCAAGTTATCACATTAAAACTAATGATAAAACCTTCTTTTGTTTTCATACGATCGTTATAACCAACTTCCCATAAAGTTATAACACTTTATGTTTTAAACCATTTTAAGACAACACAATGCCTTTCTTTTCCCTAAAGTTCCGGTTTGCCTAATTTCAATTACTCAAGTCTCTTTCGAAAAGTTTCATAGTTCAATGTCTTAATCTCTTTTAAAACAATTGAGTAACATATGCCATAAAGAGTAGGTTATTCTTGTTCATAAATCTTATTAAGCGACCATGATCTAGGAAATGTAATATCATTTTGTCTCATCTTAGCTTCTATGCAGATGGAGGTTTCTCTTGGTTTTAATAATACTTCATTATTCAATACATTTCCCTTTATTAACGTTGCAGTGATTTGTCGATACACATTCGATTTCGAAATCAAGAAACATTATTCCCTTTAAAAACCACGTACTCATTACTCACGAATGAGGTTTCACACAAAACTCATTTTAATTCATTTAAGTTAAGTCTCTTATCTTATAAGATTAAGTCTCTTAACTTCTAACATCAGTAAACCATTTTCTTTACCTCTTAAGACGTTATACCTAACTCCCCATAAAGCTAGTATAACTCTTTTTAAAACCTTTAAAACCAAGTGTTACTCTTCTTTTAAAAATGGTTTCTTAGCATTTGAAATACATTCAAGGTTCTTATTATTCAGGCTTAAGTCAAAGACATTGCCGTACAACTACGTTCAATTAGCACACGTACGTCTACCGTACTATATATTTATTCAGGCTTAAGTCAAAAGACATTGCCGTACTATATATATATCTTCCTTTAAAATATCATGCTCAAGAGTATAGGAAGAATCACATACCTCGCGACGATTATCGACTATAAGCAAAACGCTCCACGGCTATAACCCGGCTAGCCTGGTCCACCTTCTAAGTAGCCCATGCTACTTGCAGAACATTAAACCAATGAAGGTTATCAGTCTACTGTATATACAGTCCTATGTAAGTACAGTCTAACTTCTACTTATTTTCTTCTGAAGTGATTTCAGTTCAAGTCTTTTCTGTAATATCCTTCTATTACAGTTCAATTCTCTTCTTATGAATCTTATATTCATTTCTATACTACTACAGTATGTAATTTCCAATTACACTAGAAGGACAGTAGTATTTACCTCGATAAGCCCAAAATTATCCGAGTTTAATGTCGCTCCTGAGCAATGTTTAGCTCCTACTCCGAGTGCTCCAATCCGCTCCAAACAACCCTTAGAAGTTCTACGCAACTTCTACTTAACACTTCAACCGACTATGAAGGTTTTCCTTAGGGTTTCGTTTTTGTGACTGAGGGAAGTATAATAGTATTTTCTGGGCTTTTGTAAACGTGTAACCTTGGGAATACTACAAGGTATTTGGGCCAAGGTATTTGGGCATTATAACAATACTTGGAGAGTATTTCTATACCACAAAAAGGGGGGTATTTATACGAGACAACTAGGCTAGGGTACCCTCGGCCAAGGCTTTGAGGGGAGGTGTGGTGGCTCTCGGCCAAGCTCAACTAGGAGGGGGACGAAAAGCTCACTAAGAGGGGAGGATTTTTAACACTTAGAACAATTTAGGATGAAGAAGTTCATCAACCTAGAGGGGTATTTATAGGTCAAGACATGGCCAACCAATGGCCAAGATCACTCCAAGTGTAAGGCAAGTGTAGGGCTAGATTTCAACCATGTGTACCTTATCCATCTACCACACAACTTGCACAAAATATCCTACCTACTACATTCCCCAATTCAGCCAAGCATTACCGCCCACACTCATCCAATGTGAGGGTGACACATGTCACCCTCCCGTTGGTCCAACATGTTTCGTCTCTCGGAAAAATCCGCAAAAAATTAGAAATGACATAGCCGGAATTTTCCCTTCGCAAGTTTAGTAAAACGTTTCGTCGAAAAACGACTCCTTTCGGCACTTGTGCCCAAATTTCGAAACTTGTCAATTCTTAAGGCAAAAATTTAATATGTACGCCCTCACGTACATACTCTGGAAATACAGGGTATAAAATTCTCCCCTCCTTAGAAACATTCGTCCCGAATGTTCCTTCTCAAGGTGGATTACGAAGAAGATCTTCTAACAAGTTGCCAACGCCACGCCTGGCCACGAACTAACACACGTTCTCTTCCTTCCTTACTCGTCGTGCCCTCCTCGAACACTTGAAATCTTCTAGTATACGCACCATACTTGATCATTGCTTGATTTCAATACTTTGGAGTCACCACCTCCAAACTTGGTCATCTTACTAGCCTCAATCTTCCTTAAGGCCATTCCCGGCCTTCACGATCCGCTTATGGTCGAACATATCCACGAACTCATACGATGGTCATCTAAACCTGGGCCTAACACCCTCGTGACTCTACCACCTGGCGGGACAACCCAGGTGACCCAGCGCCGAAGCAGCCGCGGGTTGGCCCTCAACATGGCCCCAACCCGACCCACTTAACGCATCACGCTCTTGTTCCCCGATCCGGAACAATCTTACCTCTACAGGTCATGAAAGCTACCACTTCCATTGCACACTACCCAGGGACTTTATCACACAAAACGTTCTAGGCATAAAATGCACTCCGACAAGGATCACTTGCGAAAATCGGTACTCAGACGGCGCATCTAAGGTCTCAACTGTAATATTCTAAGGTTCATCATTTTCTCACCCTCAAGCTTACCCTTCTCACTAACCAGGTTCTACATCACGTTTTAGCACAAAGCTATCCGAACATAACACTAAACACATCATCACAACATCAATACATACAAAACTCTAGAGGGTTAAGGATATACCTGAAAATAGGCGGTTCAGAGGACAGCTAATACTGGGAACTTCCACCGCGACCTCTTCCGTGGCCCGCCGGTGTATGAACATCTGCTGGCTATGGAAGGTGAAGAACCCAATCGATCCCGTAGTCTGTGCTATCCTACCAGCGCTACCCCTGGTCGGACAGTTTCTCCCAAAATGGCCCTGCTGGCCGCATGTAAAACAAACTCCCGGACTAGCACGACACTCCCCACTGTGGAGTCTACCACAGCGGTCACAACGAGGTAGGGGTGGCTTCAGCTGGTTAACACCCCTGCTCTCCCGAAAATCTGAACCCTTGGAGCCACGACCGCTCCCGAAAACTCGACGCTCAAGATTGTAGAGGACCACTCATGTCGCAGAGGCGCATAACTAGTCTGCACGGCGATGCGCCTCGAAAATCACCAAAGGACCTGCGATTCGGCCTCTTCTGTGACCTTGGTCATTCCGTCGATTTCTCGCTCCTCACCTCCAAGTGCATAAGCTGCGCATGCGGGCAATGTCCATGCGGTGAAGAGCTACACCCGAACAACTCTCTGCTAGGTAATCATCGAGCCCTGTAACATATCGGTGGACTCGATCCTCCATACTAGCTACTAATGCGGGGACGTACCGGGCCAATGAGTCGAACTCCACATTGTACTCCCGCACCGTACGCCCGTTCTGCCGCAACACCAAAAATCTGTCGGCCCGAGCCCTCCTCATCTGTGGCGGCAAGAAGTGTGCAAGAAATGCCTTTGAGAACTCGTCCCAGAAAGCCGGAAGTGCATTCTCTCCCCGGGACAGCTCCCACGAATCAAACCAATCGACTGCGGTATCACGCAGCCGATGCGAACCTAGGACCACCGACTCGGTCTCCGATGCCTTGATCACTCTCATGATCCGTAGAAGCTGCGGATGAACTCCTGCGGATCATCCTCAGGCCTCGACCCATAAAACTCTGGCGGGTTACACCTCAGAAAATCCCGTAGTCTCAAACATGCGCTCGGGGTGAACTACGGGTGCTCTGGGGCTAGGAATCGGCTGCTGCGTCGGCTTATCCTCAAGTTCAGCCACAACCACGGCCATTAATCGGGCCATCTCGCGTAACCCATCTCCTGCGCGGCTGTGGGATGGAGGCTCAGTCTTGTGGTCTCTGTGAGGCGCATTGCTCTACTCGTATCTCCTCTGCTGCCTTGCCCACGGGCCGGGTTGCCTTGCGCGAGGCATAATCGTAAAAACGAGATACGTCGGAGGGTCCACTTACAACACGACTCTAAGGCACGATCTCGGAATGAGAAGAATGGAAACCAATCCTAAATGTCCTATAGCCTCACGATTATAGATGTGGTGCACACACCGATAATCAAGACTCTACTAGACACGGTCTGTAGACACTTTCCGAGGACTAACTGCTCTGATGCCACTTTGTCAAGACCCGAACCCGGGCCCGTGACTGGTTCCTTACCCCGGGCACCCTAGTGATACAACATCGAGAAAACCGGAAATAAAAACTTAAACATGCAAAATAGACATGGATCATGATGAAATAAAATAGGCCAACCAAAGCGGTTGCCTTTCAACATATATATATAAAGACATTTGAGCGATTACAATCCTTACAACCACTGCGCACAGCGATTACTCTGGACCTCTAAGATTTATACAACAACTATGACGGAGGCGCCCGTACCCTGACGTCTGAGAACTTACGGACTGGGGTAACATGCAAGATAAGCCTCGGCGGAGCGGAGCTTCCCAAAACGTTGAAATGAGATCCTAAACGCGGGGATCGGCGGTAGATGTACTTCTACCGCGGCATGAACGCGGCCCGAAGGAGGTCGATCTGGCAGTACCAAGTATGTGAAGCGTAAAATCAGTAAATGAAATCATAATAGTAAATAAAAGCAGGAGACATGTATGATAACCAAACTACGATACACACATATGATTATATCAAGTCGGTCTCACGCCCACAACATCAATCACGCCGTGAGTACGCCCTCACCGCCGAGCGATATGATATGATAACAACAAGACAAAGAATCCAAATGGGAGCATACGTGCGCTACGCATCGTGTCGGTATGTCCAAAGGAACAAATAAGACAACATTCCAAATGGAAGCATACGTGCGCTACGCATCGTGTCGATGAGTCCAAGGGAAACAATAAGACAGCATTCCAAATGGAAGCATACCCGTGCGCTACGCATCGTGTCAGTATGTCCAAAGGGAAACAATAAGACAACAAGGCGGTAATCAAAATGGAAGCATACCCGTGCGCTACGCATCGTGTCAGTATGTCCAAAGCGATTAACAAAAGTAACAATATCAGCGAGGCGTGCGTGGAATTTATCCATCGCTGCGGTCCACGTCCAAGTAAGTTCTCAACAAGTCAACCGACCCTCCATCGAGAGACGCGGTAGTATAGAAACACAATTCTTGCACAACAAAGGCTATCACAACAAGCATAGGCAAGTTTCACAATAACAAGCATAGGCAAGTTTCACAACAACAAGCATAGGCAAGTTTATACACAACTCGAAGTACTTTCATTTTATGCCCAAGTCCGGGTTTTAACCCTAAAGTACTACGTACGTCAAATTCCTTTTAAAGAGATCCATTCCTTTTATAAAAGTCACCCGATACCCGTAGTAAAAATGGAGTGACTCATATTTTTAAGCAAACCAAAACACTTCTCTTTTTAAAGCCAAGTTATCACATTAAAACTAATGATAAAACCCTTCTTTTGTTTTCATACAGTCGTTATAACCAACTTCCCATAAAGCTGTTATAACACTTTATGTTTTAAACCATTTTAAGACAACACAATGCCTTTCTTTTCCCTAAAGTTCCAGTTTGCCTAATTTCAATTACTCAAGTCTCTTTTCAGAAAAGTTTCATAGTTCAATGTCTTAATCTCTTTTTAAAACAATTGAGTAACATATGCCATAGGCGAGTAGGTTATTCTTGTTCATAAATCTTATTAAGCAGCCATGATCTAGGAAATGTAATATCATTTTGTCTCATCTTAGCTTCTATGCAGATGGAGGTTTCTACTGGTTTTAATAATACTTCATTATTCAATACATTTCCCTTTATTAACGCTGCAGTGATTTGTCGATACACATTCTGATTTCCGAAATCAGTAAAACATTATTCCCTTTAAAAACCACGTACTCATTACTCACGAATGAGGTTTCACACAAAACTCATTTTAATTCATTTAAGTTAAGTCTCTTATCTTATAAGATTAAGTCTCTTAACTTCTAACATCAGTAAACCATTTTCTTTACCTCTTAAGACGTTATACCTAACTCCCCATAAAGCTAGTATAACTCTTTTTAAAACCTTTAAAACCAAGTGTTACTCTTCTTTTAAAAATAGTTTCTTAGCATTTGAAATACATTCAAGGTTCTTATTATTCAGGCTTAAGTCAAAGACATTACCGCGCATAACCACGTTCAATTAGCACACGTACGTCTACCGTACTATATATTTATTCAGGCTTAAGTCAAAAGACATTGCCGTACTATATATATATCTTCCTTTAAAATATCATGCTCAAGAGTATAGGAAGAATCACATACCTCGCGATTATCGACTATAAGCAAAACTCTCACGCTATAACCCGCTAGCACGGTCCACCTTCTAAGTAGCCCATGCTACTTGCGAACATTAAACCAATGAAGGTTATCAGTCTCAGTATATACGATCCTATGTAAGTCTAACTTCTACTTATTTTCTTACGAAGTGATTTGATTCAAGTCTTTCTGTAATATCCTTCTATTACAGTTCAATTCTCTTCTTATGAATCTTATATTCATTTCTATACTACTACAGTATGTAATTTCCAATTACACTAGAAGGACAGTAGTATTTACCTCGATAAGCCCAAAATTATCCGAGTTTAATGTCGCCCGAGCAATGTTTAGCTCCTACTCGGAGGGCTCCAATCCGCTCCAAACACCCCTTAGAAGTTCTACGCAACTTGTACTTAAGACTGCAACCGAGGATGAAGGTTTGCCTTAGGGTTTCGTTTTTGTGTGAGGAAGTATAATAGTATTTAGGCTTTTGTAAGCGTGTAACCTTGGGAATACTCCAAGGTATTTGGGCCAAGGTATTTGGGCATTATAACAATACTTGGAGAGTATTTCTATACCACAAAAAGGGGGGTATTTATACGAGACAACTAGGCTGGGTACCTCGGCGAGGCTTCAGGAGGAGGTGTGGTGGCTCTCGGCCAAGCTCAACTAGGAGGAGAGGGACGAAAGCTCACACTAAGAGGAGGATTTTTAACACTTAGAACAATTTAGGATGAAGAAGTTCATCAACTTAGAGGTATTTATAGGTCAAGCCATGGCCAACCAATGGCCAAGATCACTCAGTGTAAGGCAAGTGTAGGGCTAGATTTCAACCATGTGTACCTTATCCATCTACCACACAACTTGCACAAAATATCCTACCTACTACATGCCCCAATTCGCCAAGCATTACGCCACACTCATCCAATGTGAGGGTGACACATGTCACCCTCCCGTTGGTCCAACATGTTTCTCTCGGAAAAATCCACAAAAATTAGAAATGACATAGCGAATTTTCCTTCAGCAAGTTTAGTAAAGCGTTTTTAAAAACGACTCCTTTGCACTGTGCCCAAATTTCAAACTTGTCAATTCTTAAGGCAAAATTTTAATATGTACGCCTCACGTACATACTCGGAAATACGTATAAATATAACAATCGAAATCAGTCATATCCAACTCTACCAAGTCGGCAGGGTCCGACGATTGCATATCACCGGATAAGCCCTATACCGTCGAGCTACCACCGAATCACCCATGGCGTAGCTACCTCGAAAAGGGTCTATGGACTCGGGCTCTATCCCTATCCTACTAGCAATAAATGAGATATGGGACAGTAGAACCCAGATCTATCAAGGCATACACATCACAACCAGAAACTGATAAAGTACCTGTGACGACATCAGGTGAGTCCTCCCGGTCTGCCACCGACAAGGAGCATATATGGTTCGAGGACATTCTGGCGAGACCCGCGCCGACCTCTGCGACTGACTGGCCGCACGAGTACCCTGCCCTCCGGGGCGAGTAACTGTAGGAGATGAAGAAGAAGGACGGGACGCTGCGCATGTGTGTTGATTACAGGAAGCTGAACAAGGTGACCATTAAGAACAGATACCCCCTTCCCAGGATTGATGATTTGTTCGACCGATTCAGGCGCGAGATGTTTCTCAAGATTGATCTGCGATCGGGATATCATCAGTGCGAGTCGAGAGGCGGATGTCCCTAGATCGCATTCGAACGTGCGGGCATTATGAGTTCGTGGTGTCTTTCGGGTTGACCAATGCTCCGCGGTATTCATGGATTTGATGAACCGAGTGTTCAAGCCATTTTGGACACGTTTGTGATAGTGTTCATTGATGACATCTTGGTTTATTCCGCTCGGGCGAGGAGCATGCGGAGCATTTGAGGCTGTCTTGAGAGTTCTCCAGACCAGTGATTATCGCCAAGTTTTCCAAATGTGAGTTTTGGTTGGCTTGGTGGCTTTTCTTGGGAATATTGTCGGGGCCGATGGTATTCGGGTGGATCTGGCCAAGATCGAGCGATCCAGGACTTGGCCTAGACCTACTACTCGGCAGTGCGCAGCTTTACGGGCCTTGCGAGTTACTATCTCGGTTCGTAGAAGTTTGCTTCTATCTCGCACCATTGACTAGGTGACTCGGAAGGCGGCTAAGTTTGATGGTGATGCTTGTGGCGGGGTTTCGATTCTTGAAGGAGAGGCGATGACCGCCCGTTCTTACTCTTGGAGGTCAGACGGTTATGTAGTGTATTGTGATCGTCGGCGTCGGGCTCGGATGTGTGTTGATGCGGTGGGTAAGGTTATAGCGTCGCATCCCGGCGACTTAAGCATGAGGAACTACCCGCATGATTTGGAGTTGGCGTGGTGATTCACGCCGAAGATCTGGAGGCACTATTTGTATGGGGTTCATGTGGATATTTATACGCACCACAAGAGCCTCGGTATATCTTCACCAGAGGAGTGAACTTACGACAGAGACGGTGGTTAGAGCTGCTCAAGGATTACGATGTCGACATCCTGTACCACCCAGGGAAGGCCAATGTTGTGGCAGATGCCCTTAGTCGTAGGTCGATGGGGAGTCTATCAGATGTACAACCAGAGAGGAGGAGCATGGTCCGCGAGTTGCATCAGCTAGCGAGCCTTGGAGTCCGATTGATTGATTCTGATAGCAGTGGGGTTCGAGTTCGAGAGGTTGCCGAGTCTTCCATCGTCGAGGAGGTGAAGAGGCGATTTGAGGATCGATTTTGACGATGCCGTGATATGGCTCTTCGTGAGGAAGGTCCTTTTGAGTAGCACCGATGGGGTGCTAAGGTTTGAGGCGGGTTGTGTGTTCGGATATTGCGGGACTTGGCGGCGAGTTCTAGGAAGCACGGCGTGGCGTTACTCTATCCATCGGGTCGACCAAGATGTACCACGACCTCGGATCGTGTATTGGTGGGATGGCGAAGAGGGGCGTTGCGAGTTTGTGGCTCGGTGCGTGTTGTCGGCGGTGAAGGTAGAGCACGGAGGCACGGTGGTTTATTGCGAGCGATAGAGATCCCGACACGGAAGTGGGAGGTGATCAACATGGACTTTATCACGGGATTACCCGCGCTCGGAGGAAACATGATTCTATCCGGGTTATCGTCGACGGTGGCGAAATCAGCCCACTTTCTTCGATCGAACGACGCACCGAGGATTATGCGGACTTAACATCCGAGAGATCGTGAGACTGCATGGAGTCCCTATTTCGATCATATCTGACAGAGGAGCCCAGTTTACGGCTAACTTCTGGAGGTCTTTCCAGAAAGGTCTAGGACGCAGTGAGCTCGAATCTTGCATTCCATCCTCGAGTGACGGACAGCGGGCGCACTATCCGCACTCTTGAGGATATCTGCGAGCTTTGTGTTATTGACTTGAGGGTAGCCGGGAGGATCATTTGCCTCTAGTTTAGTTTGCGTATAATAATAGCTACCACTCGATTCGAGATAACGCCTTATGAGGCCTTGTATGGGAGGAAGTGCGGTCGCCGATAGGCTGATTTGATGTGGCGAGTGCGATTAGTGGGACCAGGTTGGTGCGTGCGATGGATAAGGTGAAGCTTATCCAGAGGCGATTCTTGGCGGCTCGAGTCGGCGAAGTCATATGCAGATCATCGTCGTCGGCATCTTGAGTTTGAGGTTGATGATTGGGTTTTCCTGAAGGTGTCACCCATGAAGGGTGTGATGAGATTCGGGAAGAAAGGGAAACTCAGCCCAAGGTACATTGGGCAGTATCAGATTGTCCGCAAGGTAGGCAAGGTTGCCTATGAGTTGGATCTGCCGTCCGATCTTGAGGCAGTGCATCCGGTTTTTCATGTTTCTATGCTGAGGAGATGTATCGGGGATCCATCTAGGGTGCACCCGATTGACGATGTCCAGGTGACCGAGGGGTTATCGTATGAGGAGATTCCCATAGCGATAATCGATCGTCAGGTTAGGCGTCTGCGGACCAAGGACGTGGCTTCCGTCAAAGTCTTGTGGCGGAACGAGCTCAGGGAGGAGATGACGTGGGAAGCTGAGGAGGACATGAGGCAGAAGTATCCTCACCTATTCCCCACACCTCCAGGTAACTCACTTTCCTACTTGTAAATTTTCATTGTCATATTTGCTTAAGTGTTGTATTGTGGCCATGTGAGACATTTGCAAACTGTTTAAGTTATGAGGAACCTTATCGTTATCTGTCTTGGGAAGGAACATTCGGGACGAATGTTTCTAAGGAGGGGAGAATGTTATACCCCGTATTTCTAGAGTATGTACGTAAGAGCGTACGTACAAAAGTTTGAGCCTTAAAGTAGGCATTGGGACGAAAATTTGTGCACAACCTACTAAACAAATTGTTTTCCGACGAAACGTTTTCCAAAACTTGCGTAGGGAAAATTACGGCTATGTCTTTTATAATTTTTGCGGATTTTTCCGAGAGATGAAATATATTGGACCAACGGGAGGGTGACACTTGTCACCCTCAAGTGGACGGCAAAGAGGTCACGATTGGCACGATTTTGGGGCCTAAACTAAGGGTCAATGTTTGTGAGTGATTTATGGAGTAGGGATAGGGTGCACTTGTGCAAATCCCCACCCTCCACTTGCCCTCCACTTGCCTTCATCTTGACCCTTGAAAGCCCTATAAATACCCCCCTTATGTTGAAGACTTCTTCATCCACAAATCATCTTCCAAGTCTCCAAACCTTCCCCCCCTTTGAGAGAAGCTCTCGTCCAAGCCTTCTCCCCCCCCCCTCTTGAGAAAGAGCTTAGCCGAAACACCCCTCTCCCCCCCCCCTTTCCTAGTAGTCTCGGCAAAAGCCCTCCCCCCTTGGTAGAAAATACTCTCCAAGTATTGTTACTATCCCCAAAAATACCTTAGCCAATCCCTTATAGTATTTCCAAAGTTACCTCTATACGTAGAGTCCGGAAATACTACCTTATATTCCTTTAGTCACTAAACGAAACCCTAAGAGAAACTTCATAGTTGGTTGAAGTAGAAAGTAGAAGTTGTGTAGAAACTTCTAAGGGTTTCTTGGAGCGGATTAGAGCGTTCAGATTAGGAGCTAAACCTTGCTCAGGATCGACTTATATCTTGGATAATTTTGGGCTTGTCGAGGTAAATAATAATCTTATCCTTCTATTGTAATTGGAGAATACATACTGTAGAAGTATAGAAATAAGTATAACATACATAGAAGGATATTAAAGAAGAGAATTGAACTGTAATCACATCAGAAGTATTAAAGAAGATTTAACTGTACTTACATATGACTGTATTTACAGTAGACTTGTATAGGTTACCGGGTAGGGAAGTGCTGCCCGATTTTCCGTAGAATAGAGAACCCTCTGCTTAGATTATCCTACAGAGTAGTCTAGACGTTGATAGACGTATTTGACTATTATAGGTTGATACTCTGCGCGACATATTCGACTTGGGTGGATTTCGCGAGAAGGTATGTGATTCTTCCTATCCTCTTGAGCATGATATTTTAAAGTATATATATAGTACCAGACGACGTGTGTTAATCGAACATGGTTTTACTTGACGTCTTTTGACTTGAGTCTAAATAATAAGAATCTTGAAGTATTTCAAAAGAATTATGAATCATTTTGAAAGAAGAGTAATACTTGGTTTTAAACAAAAGCTTAAGAGTTATACTAGCTTTATGGGAAGTTAGGTATAACGACTTAAGAAAGATAAAAGGAACGATTACTTATGTGTTTATGAAAGACTTGTATTGATTGGAAAGTATAAAAGATGGTTTGATGAGTAGACATATTATGATGCCATGTGTGTTAGCGACTTGTAACGTTTGTATAAGAGGTTATTCTTATTGTGCTTATGTTGTTTAACCAGAAGCCGTTATGTTAGTATTACATCACTCACCTCTTGACATGATATACGGGGTTAAGTCGCTCGATGCGGGTATACCTCGGCGATCAGTGTGACTATGATTCGAGAATACCTCACGCGGGTCCGGGGACCTGCGAGCTACGAGAGTTCCAGTTAGTGCGGTCCTTGTGGCTACGCGGTCATGTGGCCACGCGGACTACGAGTTCGGACGACGCCGAGGAGTAGCTACCCTCGATGCGGGAATACCTCACGCGGGCCTATGAGTGGCCTATGCGGATCTGCGGAGTCGAGGATTAGGCATGCATAATGATACTATGGGCGGTTGGCCTTGCTTCGATCATTCGCGGCCTAGAAAAGACTACTGCTTTACCTATTTATTGCTCTTGTTTGTGATATGGCACTATGTGCGGTTACATTGGTTGTTTTGTACACATTTGTAAAATTGGCTTTAAAATGATATGATTTCATTTAAGTACTTTACAGTTTCACATACTTGGTACCTGTTGTACTGACCTCCTTCGGGGGGCTGCGTTCATGCCGCAGGTAAGGGAAAGCAGGTGCTAGATCCGCATCCTTAGGATCTTTTGCTTTGGTGTCAGAAGCTCCATCTTCTCCGGAGGCTCGACTTTTGGTATGGTTCTCCCTGATGTTGTAGATATATGTACATTCAGGGTATGGCGGGGCCCTGTCCCGCCATAGTTGTTTACTTCCTTAGAGGTCTGTAGTCCTATTATGCACTGGGATGTAGCGCGATTTTGGTTTATATATATATGCCGAAAGGCGACTTTTCTCAGATAAACTGTGTCTCAATTTACATTGTTTCATGTCTTGTTTTTATATTCCGCTGATTTTCTCTGATGTATGACTACTTGGGTGCCCGGGTAAGGCACCAGTCACTGGCCCCGGAACGGGTCGTGACATTGAGATAGAAGTGGTAGCTTTCCTGACGTAAATTAGTAAGATTGTTCTGGATCGGGGAACGGGAGAGTTTGGCGCGATAATGGGTCGGGTTGAGGCGGTGCGGGTCAACCCGCCGAATGAAGTGAGGTAAATTTGAGGTGGTCCCGCTAGGTGATGGGGTCACGAGGGTGCAAGGCCCAAGTTTAGATAACCATTGTACGAGTTCGTAAATGCGTTCGACCATAATCGGATCATGAAGGCCGGGATTGGCCTTAAAGGAATGTGAGGCTAGTAAAATGACCAAGTTGGGAGGTAGTAACTCCAAGGTTTTGGAACTGAAGCGATGACTGAAGTATTGTACGTATACTAGAAAGAGTTCGAGGGAACGAGGAGGGTACGACGAGTAAGAAAAGGGGAGAAAATGTGTTAAGAAGTTAGAAGTGTTACTTTTTATAATTAAAAATGTGAAGAAAGTATCCTTTGGACCATGGGTGGAGCTAATGGTATGGATATACGCTTTAGAGATGATTCTTCGTTGGCTCGGATGTGCGTTTTCGCGCGTATGTTGTATTATGGCCATGTGTGGCATAATTGGTTTCGTAAGTATAAGAGGGAAGACTATACCGGCACAGGTATGTTTTGAGACTTAGAAGGAACATTCGGGACGAATGTTTCTAAGGGGGGGAAAATGTTATACCCCGTAGTTCCGGAGTATGTATGTGAGGACGTACGTACGAATGTATAAACCCTAATTAGGGTAAGAATGAAAGAATTGTTTTTCGACGGAAAATATTCCGAACCTTGTGAAGGAAATTTTTACGTTTTCAATATTTTTATGGAATTTTTCCGAGAGATTAATATTTTGGACCAATTGGAGGGCGACACGTGTCACCCAAGAGCCATGTTGGACGATTTTTGGTGCCATTAGTGGGAAAGTCAAATGGTCAAGTCTTGCATGGTCTTGCATGGCATTTGTGGGACAAGTGTACAAAGAAACCTACATCCTAAATCTCTACCTTACACATGTTTCAATCCTAACCCTTGGTTGTACTATATAAACCCCTTTAGTTGATGAAAATCTTCCACACTTAGAATATTTCAAGACTTGAAAACATTTCCCTCTCCCTTCCTCTCTTCTTGCTCTCGTCGAGCACCCCTCCCCTTAACCAAATATTGTCCAAAAATTCTTAAACTTATAAGTGTTCTTCCTTAATATATTAGGAAGATTATTAACCAAGAGTTAGACAAGATTTCACACCCCTAGCCTAAAAAAAAACCCCCCTTGGCCGAGAGTGGGCAGATTTTCGGGACTGTTTTGGACAGATTTTTAGTCAAATTTGGAAGGGAATATCTCCTAGCATATTAGGAGTTTTTGGGTGTTTCAAAAGCCTAAAATGAAGTTCGTCGAGTCTAGTTTCCAACGCAATAAACCGCTCGTCGATAGGACACTGGAGTAGAGATTTATCAACGTTACAAGTTCAGCTGACGAAGCAGTGGCTAAAAATCTGGACAGTCACGTTTTTTTTGGGCTATTTTGAGGTAATGAACCTTAACCTCCTTGTGAAGTTGATTATTATGTATATATGGATATTATACATATATTGGAAGTATATTATGGACTATAAGATATAAAGAAAGATTTGGATCTTGTTAAGATGTTAAAAGGAGAATTGGCATATTATCCATTAAAATGGTAAAAATGTATCCATTACTTACTAAGAGGTTAACAACAAAGGAACTATAACTTATTATAAGATTGGAATATAAGTTAAAGGACTAATGAAGTAATTGGATAAGTAAAATTATAAAAGTTGACCAAGGACCCCAACTTAAGGACCGTATCTACTTAAGGACCGTATCTACTTTGGACTGTATTTACTTTGGACCGTATTTACATTGTTGTTATGAAGGAGAGATTGTTAATCGCGTTCCGTTTGGGCGTGTTATCCCCTTCTTTTATTATTGTTGTTATGAAGGAGAGATTGTTAATCGCGTTCCGTTTGGGCGTGTTATCCCCTTCTTTTATTATTGTTGTTATGAAGGAGAGATTGTTAATCGCGTTCCGTTTGGACGTGTTATCCCCTTCTTTTATTATTGTTGTTATGAAGGAGAGATTGTTAATCGCGTTCCGTTTGGGCGTGTTATCCCCTTCTTTAGTTATTATTATTATGAAGGAGAGATTGTTAATCGCGTTCCGTTTGGGCGTGTTATCCCCTTCTTTAGTTATTGTTGTTATGAAGGAGAGATTGTTAATCGCGTTCCGTTTGGGCGTGTTATCCCCTTCTTTAAATTTCGGTATTATTGCACCTTAATTATAGTATGTTAATTACGGTTATCGGCCCTTGAAAAAGGTGAAAAATTGAGTAGAAACGGGGGAGGTGCTGCCGAATTTTTCCGTAGGATATGGAACCTTGTTCTTAGAAATATCCTACGAAGAGATCTAGAGGTTAATGGACGTTTCATGGCCATTATAGGTGGAAGTACTACGAGTAGCATATTCTACTTGAAGGGTGGAAAAGGGCTAGCAAGGTTATAGTACTTTGGAGCGTTTTGCTAATTGTCGATAATCGTCGCGAGGTATGTGAACCTCTTCCTATCTTTTCTAGCATGATATTTGTGAAATATATATAGTATGGTAGACGTACGTGTGTTAAACTAAATTTGGCTTTACTTTGATATCTTTGGACTTGAGTTCTAATTAATAAGAATCTTGAATATTTCAAAAAGAGTTATGAATCATTTTGGAAGAAAAGTAATACTTGGTTTTCATAAAAAGTTTTAAGTGTTATAATGTCTTTATGGGAAGTTAATTATAACAACTTTATGTAGGTAAAAGAATGGTTTATTGATTTTTTAAAAAAATAAGAGACTTGACTTATATTTGACTTGACTTGATATGTGAAGAACTTGAATTGCGCGGAAAGTTGTGGAACCTCATTCGTGAGTAATGAGTACTTGGTTTTGAATAATAATGTTATATTGATTTCGGAAATGAGAATAAGTATCGAACAAACCACTGCAGCGTTAATAAAGGAAAATATATTGACAAATAATTAATATTATTAAAACAAGTAGAAACCTCCATCTGCATAGAAGCTAAGATAAGACAAAATTGTATTACATTTCCTAGATCACGGTTGCTTTAATAAGGTCATTAATAACAAATATTGATTTTTCTTAAATTCCAAAGTAAGGAACTTGATTTCTAAAAGAAAAGCGACTTGAGGAATTGAAGTGTTTTTGGTTTAAAAGAAAGGCATGGTTTTGTCTTAAATTGGTTTAAAAAGAAGGTTTGGAAATTGTTTTGGTTTACTTAAAAATGATAGTTACTCTATTTTTGATACTACGGGTATCGTGTGACCTTCATAAAAGAAATGGATCTTTTTGAAAGAATTAAAGTACGTAGTACCTTGGGGGCTAAAACCCGGTTTTGTTGTAATAAAATGAAAGTCTATGAGTACGTTGGACTTGCTTATGATTGCTGTGATAGCCTTTGTTGTGCAAGTGTTTTGATTACGTACTCTGGAGTCTCTCGATGGAGGGCCGGCTATCTGGTTGATTGATGGACATACTGACACGATGGGTGGCCCACGGGTATGCTTCCACTAGGAGTGTTATCTCGTTACTTGTTTTGGACATACTGACACGATGGGTGGCCCACGGGTATGCTTCCACTATGAGTGTTATCTTGTTATTTCCTTTTGAACATACTGACACGATGGGTGGCCCACGGGTATGCTTCCACTAGGAGTGTTATCTTGTTATTTGCTTTGGACATACTGACACGATGGGTGGCCCACGGGTATGCTTCCACTGTGAGTGTTATCTTGTTATTTGCTTTAGACATACTGACACGATGGGTGGCCCACGGGTATGCTTCCACTATGAGTGTTATCTTGTTATTTCCTTTTGGACATACTGACACGATGGGTGGCCCACGGGTATGCTTCCACTAGGAGTGTTATCTTGTTATTTGCTTTGGACATACTGACACGTTGGGTGGCCCACGGGTATGCTTCTATTATGGGTGTTGTTTTACATCATGTTCTGCCGGCAGTGAGGAAGGAATTCCACGGGCATGATTGATAATGTGGGCGTGAGACCCATGGTTATATTTGAGTGATGACTTTGAGGGCGTGAGTCCCTGACTTGACATGACTGCTTACATATTGTGTACTGTAGTTTGGTTATCATATATGTCTCCTGTTTTATATAGACTGTTATGATTCCATTACCGTATTTTCAGTTTCACATACTTGGTACCTGTTGTACTGACCTCCTTCGGGGGGCTGCGTTCATGCCGCAGGTTGAGTGCGTAACTGGCGATCCGCGCTCTTAGGATCACTGCTCGATTCGGGAAAGCTCCATTTCTCTGGAGGCTTTGTCTCTTGGTACGGTTTACTGAGTTCATATACTTTTGTACATTCAGGGGTTATGGCGGGGACCGGTCCCGTCATAGTGGTATAAAAACTCTTAGAGGTTTGTAGTACTGTTGTGGGCAAGGTTTGTAAAAGGATTTAAGCATTCAAGTTTTTAATTTATATACGTAAAGGTAACCGTTTTGGTTAGCCTATTCTTATGTTAATCTATTGTTTCATGTCTTTGATTTTATTTCCGATTTTTCTCCGATGTTGTATCACTAGGGTGCCGGGTAAGGCACGGTCGCGGCCCGAACGTGGCAGACAGCAGCAGGAGAGTCGCGATGCACGCAGAGAGGTTACCAGACTGTGCCCGACTATGCCCGAGATTGTGGCGGTCGGCGAGTTCACCACGCGGCAGATTAGAGGAGCGAGGCGGCCGTAGCTCCAGAGGTTTCGATACGAGCCTCCGCCTGCAGCCAGGCGAGTATAGAGATTACGGAGAGCGGTCGGGCTATTGACTAGCATAGTGGCGGGCAAACGACAGAGCGAGTAGCTAACCCTAGAGCCGACAGTTTGCGGATTTGGGATTTTCTGGGTTGTCATCCACCCGAGTTCTATGGTTCGAGATCTGAGGAGGATCCTTAGGAGTTTATTCGGCAGTTACAGCGGACTATGCAGGTGCTTAGGGCCTCGGAGACATAGTCAGTTGTGTTAGCCTCTTACCGGTTACGTGATATTGCGTTGAACTGGTTTGAGTCATGGGAGCTGTCTAGAGGTGAGGGTGCTCTTCCAGCTGTTTGGGATGAGTTCACAGAGGCCTTCCTGGATCACTTTATGCCTTCTGAGATGAGGAGAGCCTGCGTGGATAGATTCTTGACATTGAGACAAAATGGGAGGACTATCAGAGAGTACAACCTGGAGTTTGACTCATTGGCCAGGTATGCGCTCACCATTGTGGCTGACATGGTAGACATAGTTCATCTCTATGTGATGGGGCTAGACCGTCATATGATTACTGCATGCTTGGGAGTGGCCCTTCAGCCAGGTATGGATATTGCCAGGATGCAGGCTTATGCGCAGGGGATAGAGGACAGAGAGAGAGAGGATCATCCAGACCCAGGCCAGCCCAAGAGGGCCAGGACAGCAGGGTTCCAGGGCAATTTTCGAGGCGGACAGCCTCAGCAGCAGACTAGGTCCACATTTCAGCCGGCACAGAGTGCCCCTTCTCGGTTTTACGCGCGAGGTTTGATCACCGTCATTCAGAGCGAGCCGGGGCTCCAGGACTTCGGGGTTTCAGGGAGGCAGAGACCGTCACCGATCGAGACCACCCGTATCTCGGTGTGTTCGATGCGGTAGATCTCACCCGGGCGAGTGCCGTATGGCTTCGGGAGCTTGTTTCTCTTGTGGCCAGCAGGGCCATATGAAGAGGGATTGTCCGACCAGAGGCGGCGGGAGTGTTATGGTTCACCGGTGGTCGATTCGGATCTTCTTCTTACGGGTTATGCGCCCGAGGGCGTGTTCACGATCGCACCGCGACAGGGGTCGTGGTGGAAGTCCCAGTTCTAGCGGTCCACAGAACAACATATATTCCTTAGCCAGCCGCCAGGATCAGGAGGCTTCCCTGGACGTCGTCACAGGTACATTATTGATTTCATGTTGTGACATTTATGCTTTGATAGATCCAGGTTCTACCTTGTCCTATGTGTCCCCTCTTATTGCTGGTAGAATCGGGATAGAGTCGGTGTCGATAGAGCCTTTTGAGGTAGCTACGCCAGTGGGTGATTCGGTGTTATCTGAGCGGGTGTACAAAGGTTGCCCGATGTTTATTTACAGTCGTCAGACCCTAGCAGACTTGATAGAGTTGGAGATGATAGATTTTGACGTCATTATGTGTTACACCCCGTAAATTGCAGGACATGTTTATAAGAATGTACGTAAGAACTAAAAAATATTAAGATTTGAGACGAGTAAATTTTTTTATCGGAATTATGGAATTGTCGGAAAACGAAATACTGCGACGAACGGGAGGGCGACACGTGTCACCCCCTTGTTTGGTCATGGTCGAATGGACCATGGATTTAATGGTCATTTGACCATAATAAAGATGACCAAGTCTTGCTAAAGTTAAGAGCTTGATTGTCACGACCCAACCCCGGGCCCGCGACTGGTGCCCTACCTGAGCACCCCTTACAGGTATACATCAGAGAATAGCAGCGGAACATATAAAACTCATAAATACTTAAACAGTAAATTTCAACAGGTTAGCCGATAAGGCCACCTTCCATAAATTATACATGAACCAAAATAAAATAAACCAGTACATTTATGTTCTTAAAAACCCAATCCACAATGTGACTACAGACCTCTAAGAATAACTATTGTGACGGGATAGGGCCCCGCCGTACCCCTGAATATTCAACAACCGACCATACCAGGGATCTGAACCAGGGATAAGCCTCCGGAGTAATGGAGTTTCCCAACAGCTGAACAATGATCCTAAGAGTGAGGATCAGCAACCTGTATACTCTACATGCGGCATGAACGCAGCCCCCCGAAGGAGGTCAGTACAACATGTACCAAGTATGTGAAACTGAAAGTACTGTAATTAAATCATAAAGTCTAATATAAAACTGGAGACATGTATGATAACTCAAATAACAGTACACTGTGCCTTACTAACAATGAGAGTAAACAAGAGTATACTTTACTGCATAAAATAGGAGGCTCATGATCAAAGTAGGGCCACCCGCCCGTAGTATCATTAAGCAATCCTACTCCTGGGACTATTTCACCCGCAAAGGTCGTATGGACCCGCATGAGGTAACTTCCTCGCATAGACTGTATCCGCCCGCATAGGTCGTATAGACCCGCATGAGGTATTCCTCGCATAGGACTGGTCCGCCCCGCATGGGACTATTTCACCCGCATGAGCCCTACGGACTCGCATGAGGTATTCCTCGTATCATGGGTAGCAAATCCACGGAATATGCAAATGCCACAAACTCGGGGAATGACCCCGTAATGAACAATATATCACTAGCACAACCGGCTATCATACATAACATAAGCACTACCGACTTATCATACATAACATAAACACTACCGTCTTATCATACATAACATAAGCAAGTTAAGAAATCCCCTAACTTCTTATTAGCTTTGTTCATATACACTCTCATTTAGTTTACTTAAGGCACTAACATGTCAATATAAAATTCCGGGAATTTAACCCAAAGTACTACGTACTTCTACTCTTTAAAAAAAATGACTCTTTTTCATATAAAACTTCCAAGATACTAATAACCGTAGTATCAAGTCATGACTACTTTTCAAGACAAGTCACAATACCTTTTATAGGCTTCTAAATCAAGTGACTTCTTTCTTTTAAAACCTTAAGCAATTGATGCCTTTAAATCAATTTGCCTTTCGTTATTTCAAGTCATTTATCATTACTTACATTACTTAGAGTAAACCACTCTTTTAACTTTCCATAAAGCTATTATAACCGACTTCCCATAAAGCCGTTATACTAGCTTTATACTTTAGACACTTACATTCTTTTCATAACCAAGAGACTTATACTTTCGAAAACCAAGTATCGTATACTTTCAAAATGCTTCAAGTATCTTATCTTTAGTAATCAAGTTTCTTAACTTTAGAATAGCTCAAGGAATCAATACTTTCCCAAAACAAGTATTCTATACATTTTCAAGTCGAGAAGTCTTTGTTTACCTTACTAGAATAAACCATTCTTTTTACCTTCCATAAAGTTAACACAACCAACTTTATGCTTTTGAAACCAAGTCATTTCTATCCTTTAAAACAAGTGAGTTAATTCTCTAACTCAACCAACTTAGACATTCTTAAAACAAGTCAAGGATATCAAATGAAATGAATTCATTTAAATCTCGTACGTCTACCGTACTATACCTTTATAACTACTCATGCTCAAGAGATAAGAAAGTTTCCACATACCTCTCCGGTTCAATCCACTTGCTAAGTCCAATATGTCGTACGTAGTATGTCAACATATAATGACCATAATATGTCTATTAATTTCTAACTTCAAACGTAGAATATTCTAAGTGCAAAGTCACTAAATTCTACGGAAAATCGGACAACACTTCCTTTGTTTCTACATACTTTTCCACCCTTTTCAAGGCCCGAATTCAATAACCAAACACGCCACATTTAAGGCTCAACAATGTAGTTAACAATAGGGGATTACACGCCTACAAGACGTGTAAAATTCTGCCCCACAATTTAATACCAAACTAGTCCAACATACAAAGTCATTCTCGGCCAAAGGTGTAACAACATATCAACCTTTCCAATTCCTTTTCAATTCAAGTTGTTTAGTATAACATGTTATCAAGCCGCAATTGATTATAACTACTACAATCTTCAAGTAGGTAATATGCGACGATTCTAATTATCGACCAAATTGTATTTCAATTTCAAATGGCTCAACATATCAATTCAGATTTTAGGCTTCCAATATCCATAACACTTATCAATCTTCAATACATATACTTCATGCTAGTTAAAATGTAAGGCTTACAACAATATGTAATCTTGTAACACTTAAGAAAACAAGATTGTTACCTTAGTGAGCCTTAATCCACTTCAAGATCTGAAGTCGCTCCCTAGCTACTTAGAGCCTCTCCTTGACACTCCAATCCGCCACTTGAAGCCCTTTAGAAGATCACAAACAACTTTCCTTCAATTCCAAATACAAACCTAGGAAAGTGACTAGGTTTTCACCTTGCGACTAATACGAAAACGCCACCTTTCCGGGATCTTTCTATTGAGATACCCTTACAATACTCTTAGGAACCTTAGTTTAAAGTATGGAGATTATTGGACAACAATTGAAAATTTTCCTCTTGAAAAAGCCCCCATTGCCGAGAGCCCATTTCTTGTTCACACAAGGTTTGCAAATTTTTCTCTAAGTGTGGAGTTCATCCTTGCTACTAGTATACTATATAACACAACTAAGGGCCAAGATCTATACACTTGAATGGCTAGGATGAAGGATTTTTAAATATCAAGTCAAGTGGGCTTGTTGACTTGGTCAACAATGTCAAGCTTAAGTCTTTGCAAGACTTGATCATCCTAACATTGGTCAAATGACCATTTTATCCATGTATTTTTGTCCAAGACCAAGTAAGGGGGGTGACACGTGTCGCCCTCCCGTTCGTTGCAATATTTCATTTTTCGACATTTCCATAATTCCGATAAATTTTTACTAGTCTCAAATCTTAATATTTTTGAGTTCTTATGTACGTTCTTATAAACATGTCCTGAAATTAAGGGGTGTAACATTCTTCCCCCCTTAGAAACATTCGTCCCCGAATGTTCTTTCAGAGTCAACCTTATAAATAGCGACATAGTCTCCTTTTACAACCTCTACACACCAATAATGTCACACGTGGCCACATAACGATACTTATACCAAAACGTCAACCTGAACTCCAAGTGTCGACGTCGGTTATCTGCATAAAGCTTCTGTTGACTCTGAGCTTACTAATAATCTTTCCTGGATAAGCTTCACCTTATCCACAGCCTGTTGAATCAAGTCTGGGCCAACTAACTGTACCTCGCCCACGTCGAACCAATCAATCGACGACCTACACTTCCGCCCATACAAAACCTCATATGGCGCCATCTGAATGCAAAAATGGTAGCTGTTATTATAAGCAACCTCAACAAGAGGCAAATGATCTCCCAGCTACCCCTAAAATAAAAAACACAGGCCCGCCACCTATCCTCAAGTGCCTGGATGATGCGCTCCTGTCTGTGCATGCGAGGGTGGAATGCCACACTGAGACTCACTTGTGTCCCTAATACCTTCTGGAAAACCTCCAGAAGTCAGCCGTAAAATGAGCTCATCTGTCTGACATCATAAATGTTGGAACCCCGTGCAGTCTCACAATCTCCCTGCTATATAAGCTATCATAATCCTCAGCCGAGTAAGTGGTCCCAATCCGAAAGAACATGGCTGGTTTTGCCAGCCTATTTACCATGACCCCAGGGACTCACACTTCCTCTGAGTACGATGCTACCCTGTAACAAGATCCATATTAATTACCTTCCCTATCTGAATTGGGATTTCAATCGCCTGCAATAGCCCACTGGGCTTCTGGTGTTCAACCTTGATCTGCTACTAATTCGGACATTAAGCAACAACTCTGCTACGTCCCTCTTCAGGCCATCTTACCACTACAAACATCTGAGGTCACGACACAACTTAGTCGACCCCGAACAATTAGAGTAATAAGCACTGCGTGCCTCCCCTAAAACCTGCTGACTAGTCCTGCAGCACTGCGTACACACAATCTATCCTCATATCACAGCACCCCATCCGGTGCTACCCAAACAGGCTCTTCTCTTCTCGGAGAGCCGTATCTCGATACCGTATCATAACTGGATCCTCATACTGTCGCCGCTTTACCTCCTCAACGACGGAAGACTCGGCAACCTCTCGGATCTAAACTTCATTAACCTTGGAAACAAATAATCGGACCCCTCGGCTCGGTAGCTGATGAATCTCACGGACCACGTCCTGTCTATCTGGCTGCCCATCTGACAGACTACCCATAGATCCACGACTAAGAGCATCTGTAACTGTTTTGGCTTTCCCCGGATGGTATAGGATATCAATATCACAATCCTTGAGTAACTCTAACCACCGCCTCTGTCGCAAATTTAACTACATCTGTCTGAAGATATACCGGAGGTTCTTGTGGTCTGCACAAATATCCACATGAAGTCTATAAATACGTCATGCCTCCAAATCTTCAAGGCACGATTAACTGCCGCCAACTCCAAATTGTGAGTGGCGTAATTTCCTCTCATGTTTCCCTAACTGTCGGGAAACATAGGCTCTAACCTTATCGTATTGCGTCAGCACACAACCTAGTCCAACACCCAATGTGTTACAATAACAACCTAACCCTCTAGTCTCTCAGGAGGGGTTAGAACTGTAGTCGTGGTCAACTTATCTTCCAATAACTGGAAATCTTTCTCATTCTGCGGAATATTCGGGCATCCTTAATCTCAATTATGGTTCCCATTTCCCTTTCTCCGTTGCAACCAAATTGGTTACCATACTTAGATTTGATTCATTTGCTTGCCTCATGGCTAAGACTTCCTGTCAATCACAATTTAGGGGGGGGGAGATTTCCTTGATCTCGTCAAGTAGTAACCCGATTATTCTCTCCCGGCTCATAGACCTTATAATCAGGTGTTCAACCTCAATTCACGGTATTACATAATTGTTATACCTCGTGGTTCAGGCCGTACGTATGGGGCCATGCGGAAGGAGTTAGGACTCAAATCGAAAACTTGGTCGGGGCCTCGGCCATGGCCGGAAATCAGACGCGGTGCCTAAAGTTCCGAGAGTCGCAGAGTCTGCAGCCGCTGGCCGGATGCGAGGCCGCGGCGCCGAGGCGGAAATTTTGGGCGGAAAAACTTAGAAAGTCTGATTTTTATTTTAAAAGAGGCCATGGGAGGGTGACAAGTGTCCCCCCCCATCTGATTTTCTGCTACATGCATTATATTGACCAAGACTTGGTCATTTCTTTCAACTTTTCATCTTTACACTCCATCTCTCTCTAAGTTAAAAAGCTCATCCTTCTCCCTAAATTCCCAAGAGGAATTCTAGCCTAAGGGAAAATCAAAAGTGTAATAGGAAGGAAAGGTTATTACAAGCTTGTGAAGACTATTGTGGTGGTGTTCTTGGAGAAAAGGCTAGCAAGGTGTTGGAATAAGTTTGGCTAAAACTTAAGGTAACATTTCTTCTCTTGTAGTTGGTTTTGGGTGTTGCATGTTTAATAGGAAGAACTTGTAGTTGGAAAATGCACTTAGAGTAGTTGCATGTAAGAAATGGGGTTGATTATGAAAGAATTGGTTAGGGGGATATTATGAGCATGTTGTTGCCTAAATACTACATTAGACTTGTTGGGTTAGTTGTTGTAACTTGTGGGGCTGAATTTTACACACCAAAGTTTAGGTGTGTAATCCCCTTGGTGTTGGTTGGTTGTTGAGCCTTAAACATGGCATTTGAGCGTTAAAAATCGACCTTGGAAAAGTGGCAAAGTATGTAGAAACAAAGGAAACGCTGCCCAATTTTCCGTAGGAAATTGGTGACTTTAACTTGGAAAAATTCTGCATTATAACTAGAGCTTGATAAACGTATTATGGTCATTTTAGGTTGACATACTACGTGCGGTAAAGTGGACTTAGCTTGTGGATTGACCGAAGAGGTATGTGAAGCTTTCCTATCTCTTGAGCATGATTAGTTGTACCTATGTAGTACGGTAGACGTACAAGATTTGGAAATCTTCGTTTGTTATAAGTATTTGATACTTGCTTCGTTTTAAAAGGAAAGTATAAAAATCCCTTGGACTTAAGGGAATGTGTTTTACTATTGTTTAACTCTAATATAACGGCTTTATGGGGAGTTGGTTATTAGCTTGTGAAAGTTTAATGGAGAAAGGTTTTGATGATTTGAACTTGTGGAAGGAAAATGGTTTTAAGGCATGAATTGCCTAAGGTTTTACAAGAAATGAAGTCACTTAATTTAGAAGCTTGAGATAGTTTTAAAAGGAAATGTGACTTGTTTTGAAAAGAAATCGTAACTTGATACTATGGTGATTAGTATCTTGGAATTTTTGTATATAAAAAGAGTTATTTCTTAAGAGGTTAGAGGTACATGATACTTGGGTTAAATTCCCGGATTTTTACTAAAAGACATGATCGTGCCTTAGGTATACTAAAATGAGAGAATGTATTAATACTATTAATAAGAAGTTAGGTGATTCTTAACTTGCTTGAGTTATGATAGGCCGGTAGTGCTTATGTTGTGATGTGATAGGCCGGTAGTGCTTATGTTATGTTTTATTAGCCGGATGAGCTATGTTTTATATGTTTATATTGTTACGGGTAAAACCCGGGTTATTATTTATGCCATGGATTTGCTACCCATGATGCGAGTGCGCGCTTGTACTACGCGGATGCGACCATAGGATCCATGCGGGTGAAATAGTCCCGTGCGAGTGCGCGATGGTACTCATGCGGATCCACAGGATCCATGCGGTGAAATAGTCCCGTGCGTGAAATAGTCCTACGACGGCGGATGACCTCATGCGGGTCCACAGGACCTATGCGGGTGAAATAGTCCCGGGAGTAGGATTGCTTAATGATACTACAGGCGAGGTACCTGTTTTGATCGTGAGCCTCCTATTTTATGCTATAAAACTTACATTTGTTACTCATTGTTAGTAAGGCACGCAAGTCTGAGTAAAGCGATTTTCGCCTATAACTCCGGCTTATATTTTTGACTTATGATATTATTACGGTATTTTCGGCCGCATATTTGGTACATGTTGTACTGACCTCCTTCGGGGGGCTGCGTTCATGCCGCAGGTTGAGGTTCATAGCTTGCTGATCCGCACTCTTAGGATCACGGTCCGGTTCTCGGAAGGCTCCATTTCTCCGGAGGCCTCGTCTTTTGGTACGATTCCCTGAGGTTGTAGACTTTTGTACATTCAGGGTATGGCGGCCCCTGTCCGTCATAGTGTTATACTTTCAGAGGCTTGTAGTCCTGTCATGAATTGGGGGTGTAATGATGTAACTGTTCGTTTAATTATATTTAGAGGTAGCCACTTTGGGTTAGCCTGTTTTATATTCTAGATGGTTGTTTATCTTGAGTTTACATTCCGCTGGTTTTCTCTGATGTTGTGTCACTAGGGTGCCCGGGTTAAGGCACCGGTCACGGGTCCGGGTTCGGGTCGTGACAAAAGTGGTATCAGAGCAGTTAATCCTCGGAAAGAGTCTACAGGTCGTATCTAGTAGAGTCTTGATTATCGGTGTGTTGTGCACCACATCTATAATCAGGAGGCTGCATGATATTTAGGATTGGTTTCCATTTCTTCTCACTCTAAGATCGTGCGATAGAGTGTGTGGTTAGGGTCGTCTCTCCTAACGAGTTGTGGTGTTTGCACTACGGAAGCAAAGATGACCCAGGGAAGATTATGTGGATTGCGTATCCAGGTTGGTAATACTTGTAGTATAGTTGGTATTGTGACATACAGCTATCTGATTTATATGAGGTCACATATGTGTTGCCTAGAATGATTTTAGATTACCAGGATTTGGTAAGGACTAAATAGATACCGGGAAGGTAGGAGCAGTTAAGGAACTCTCATCGAGGTTTTACGTGCTAGTTGAGAAAATTAGGAGACGATGAGTTGTCGGAAAAGTAATGGAACCTTAAGAAGCTTAATTAAGGGGCCCAATGGGAGACTATGTTTGTAAATTGAGCTACGTGGTATGCTTAAGAGGATAGTACGAATGAGATCCGTGTGGAGTAAGTAATGGTTGTTGTGACCAAGACGACACGACTATGGTATTATGAGAAGTTAGTATACCCGTTTATGGGGTGGGATCAGTTGATAGTAGTCCCGCTACGTGACAGAGTCACGAGGGTACAAGCCCAAGTCTAGTTAATCGTTTTACGGATTCGTGGACGCATTCCACCGGAACCAGGTTGTGAGAGCCGGAAATGACCTTATATTGTTTAACTTAGTAACTCCAAGATCGAAGGCCAACTTTATTATGGAAGTTATGTACGTAAGCTAGAATAAGTTTGGAAGTACGGAAAAGAGTACGACCGGTAAGGAAGTGAGCAACCAAGTGTGAAAGAAATGAAGCGTAATCCATGAGAACCTTTATGAGGTAACCACACCCGTGAGTGTTGGGTGGTAGCTGAGTGGGCAGATAATAATTGTCGATAACGATACAGTCGTCGGACCCTAGCAGAGCTGTTATGACAGACGTTGAGGTCATTATGAGTACGGGCTAGTTGGCCTCATGTTATGCCAACGTGGACAACAGAAGAGATTGATTCGGTACCAGTTTCCCGGTAAGCCGGTTATCGAGTGGAGAAGAAGGGAAGTAGTAGTAACCAGTGAATTATCCTTCCTTCTTTGGCATCATTGTTTTTAATAAGTCTGTGTGACTTGTCCATTGGGAAAAATTGACGCAGAAAGTAAGTAATACTTGAATTTGAAGAAATTTATGTTAAGTGCTCTTGGAGGTACTTGGAGTTGGTTTGGTGTGGCGGTCAGGGCCACGACCTTCCGGATAACTTCAAGGAAATGTGCAAGGCAAGAATAAAATAAATGCGTATTGCGACGGAAAGCTGAGGGCATCTTTGGTAGGTTTTGAAAATCTACACGATTTTAAGGCGGTGCGTAATGATTAGATATTTACAGGACCATGAGAGGACCCGGTGATTAGGGTTGTGACACCAAAGAAAGTTTATTGAAGGGAGATAAGTTCTCTCCCATACATAAAAGGATAGTCTTACGTATTATGGGGTTATGTGTACCCATGTAGTTAGGCGAAGAATGTGAGACTGTAGGTCTTGATGTCGTCATGCCATAAGTTACGATTTTAGATAACCGTGGAAAAAATATTATGTTGGGGGTAATTAAGAACAGCGTTCAAACAGTCGGGAAGTGTCGTAAGAAAAATGCAGTAGTACACATATTTGAAGCATGCGATTATAGATCGATTATAAACACTTTACTATTAATAAGCATAAGGTAGGTTATGACCAGAAGGATAAAAGAGAATACAACTATGGTTATGTAAGTTGCACGAGATACAGTTACCTCGGACTAGTGTAAGACCATTAGTAGGTAATGGGCAGTAGGAACACCTCGAGGAAAGGTAGTAGCATCTGTACTGACGATAAAGATAGTAAGAGAATACGGAGAGGTAGGGGACCCGGGACAACTTGAAATAACTTATAAAGGAAAGACGAGTAGACACTCGAACGATAAGAAATCTTGACAAGTCATTGGATTATGTAATACCGTGAATTGAGGTTGAACACCGGACTATAAGCTCTACGAGCTGAGAGAGGATAATAGGATTACTACTTGACAAGATCAAGGAAGTCTTCCCCCTAAAATTGTGATTGGCAGGAAGTCTTAGCCATGCGGCGAGCAAATGAATCAGATCCAAGTATAGTAACCAAGTTTGGTTGCAACAGAGAAAGGGAAACAGGAACCATAACTGAGGTTAAGGATGCTCGAATATTTAGCAAGTACAAGAGAGGCTTCCAGTTATTGGAAGAGAAGTTGACCACGACTACAGTTCTAACCCCTCTTGAGAGACTAGAGGGTTAGGGTATTATTGTAACACGTTGGGTGTTGGGCTAGGTTGTGTGCTGACGCAACACGATAAGGTTAGAGCTTATGTTTCCGGTTAGGAAGCAAGAAAGGAATTACGTTACTCGCGATTTAGAGTCGGCGATTAATCGTACCTTGAAGATTTGGAGGCAATTTCCTTATATAGATTTCATGTGGATATTTGAGACCACAGAAACTCGGTATATCTTGATCGAGGCGGCTGAATTTGCAGCGCAGGCGGTGGTTAGGTTACTCAAGGATTGTGATATTGATATCCTATACCACCCAGGGAAGGCCAATGTAGTTGCAGATGCCCTTAGTCGCAGATCGATGGGTAGTCTGTTGGGGGTGCAGCCAGGGAAGAAGGACATGGTCCGAGGGTTACACCAGTTAGCAAGCCTTGGGGTTCTTTTGGTTGATTCCGTTAGTAACGGAATTCGGGTTCGAGAGGTCGCCGAGTCTTCCATCATCGAGGAGGTGAAGAGGCGACAGTATGAGGATCCAATTTTGGTGCGATGCAGAGATGCAGCCTCTCCGGAAGAGAAGAGTCTATTTGAGGTAGCACGGATGGGTGCTAAGATTCGAGGCCGATTGTGTGTTCCCGATGTGACAGACTTCGTCGCCAGATTCGGGAGGCACACGCTCGTTATTCGATTCATCCGGTCGACTAAGATGTACCATGACCTCAGTGCATGTATTGGTGGATGGTTTGAAGAGGACGTGGCGATTTTGTTGCCCAGTGTCCTAATTATCGCCAGTTAAGGTTGAGCACGAAGCCGGTGGTCGCTACAGCTATTGATTTACGATGGAAATGGGAGGTGGTCAACATGGACTTATTACAGGTTACCTCGCACCCGGAGGAGACATGATTCCATTTGGGTTATTGTAGACGGTCGTGAAATCAGCCCACTTTCTTCGATCGGACGACGTTTCCGGTAGGACTATGCCGATTATATATTCGAGAGATTGTGAGATTGCGAGTCGGTGTCGATTATATCGATAGAGGAGCCAGTTCACGCTAACTTCCGGAGGTCTTTCCGAGGATTAGGGACACAGGTGAGTCTCGACGGCGTTTCATCCTCGTGACGGACGGACAGGCGAGCGCACTATCCGAACACTTGAGGATATCTGCGGGCTTGTGTTATTGATTTCGGGGTAGTTGGAGGATCATTTACCTCTGGAGTTTGCTTATAACAACGGCTACCATTCTAGTGTTCGGATGGCGCCTTATGAGGCCTTATACGAGGAAGTGCAGTCACCGATAGGTTGGTTTGAAGTGGGAGAAGTGCGATTAATCGGGCCAGATTTGGTTCACAGCGATGGGTAAGGTGAAGCTTATCCAGAGCGGTTATTGGCAGCCCAGTCGGCAAATCATATGCAGATCATCGCGTCGACACTTAGAGTTGAGGTCAATGATTGGGTCTTTCGGAAAGTGTCACCCATGAAGGGTGTGATGAGATTTGGGAGGAAAGGGAAACTCAGCCCAAGGTACATTGGGCCGTATCAGATTGTCCGAAGAGTGGGCAAGGTTGCCTATGAGTTGGATCTGCCGTCCGATCTTGAGGCGGACATCGATTTTTCGCGTGTCTATGTTACGAAATGCGTTGGAGATCCGTCAGAGTGCACCCGATTCAGGATATCCAGGTGACAGAGGAGTTGTCGTATGAGGAGAGTCCCATAGCGATACTCGATCGTCAAGTTAGACGACTCCGGACGAAGGAGGTGGCTTCCGTCAAGGTCTTATGGCGGAACGAGAACAGGGAGGAAATGACGTGGGAAGCAGAGGATGACATGATGAAGAAGTATCCTCACTTATTCCCTACACCTCCAGGTAACCCACTTTGCTGTTTGTTAGTTTTGGTTAGCAATTATGCTTGAGTTTTGTTGGGGCCGTGTGGAGCGTCTTTATTTGAGTCTATGTCGATATTGTGATTTGAGTAAGCCTAGAAGGAACATTCGGGACGAATGTTTCTAAGGGGGGGAGAATGTTATACCTCGTGGTTCAGGCCGTGCGTATGGGGCCATGCGGAAGGAGTTAGGACTCAAATCGAAAAACTTGGTCGAGGCTCAGCGCGCGCGCCGAGGCGTGGCAGCGCCAAGGCGGGAATCATGGCCGCGCCGGAAATCGGCCGCGCGCTAAAGTTCCGAGTCCGCGGGAGTTGCGCCGCGCCGGGATGCAGGCGCGCGCCGAGGCGGAAATTTTGGGCGAAAAACTTAGAAAGTCGATTTTTATTTTAAAAGAGGCCATGGGAGGGTGACAAGTGTCCCCATCCGATTTTCTCACATGCATTATATTGACCAAGACTTGGTCATTTCTTTCAACTTTTCATCTTTACACTCCATCTCTCTCTAAGTTAAAGGCTCATCCTTCTCTAAATTCCCAAGAGGAATTCTAGCCTAAGGGAAAATCTGAAAAGTGTAATAGGAAGGAAAGGTTATTACAAGCTTGTGAAGACTATTGTGGTGGTGTTCTTGGAGAAAAGGCTAGCAAGGTGTTGGAATAAGTTTGGCTAAAACTTAAGGTAACATTTCTTCTCTTGTAGTTGGTTTTGGGTGTTGCATGTTTAATAGGAAGAACTTGTAGTTGGAAAATGCACTTAGAGTAGTTGCATGTAAGAAATGGGGTTGATTATGAAAGAATTGGTTAGGGGGATATTATGAGCATGTTGTTGCCTAAATACTACATTAGACTTGTTGGGTTAGTTGTTGTAACTTGTGGGCTGAATTTTACACACCAAAGTTTAGGTGTGTAATCCCCTTGGTGTTGGTTGTTGAGCCTTAAACATGGCATTTGAGCGTTAAAAATCGACCTTGGAAAAGGTGGCAAAGTATGTAGAAACAAAGGAAACGCTGCCCAATTTTCCGTAGGAAATTGGTGACTTTAACTTGGAAAAATTCTGCATTATAACTAGAGCTTGATAATCGTATTATGGTCATTTTAGGTTGACATACTACGTGCGGTAAAGTGGACTTAGCTTGTGGATTGACCAAGAGGTATGTGGAGCTTTCCTATCTCTTGAGCATGATTAGTTGTACCTATGTAGTGCGGTGACGTCAAGATTTGAAAATCTTCGTTTGTTATAAGTATTTGATACTTGCTTCGTTTTAAAAGGAAAGTATAAAAATCCTGGACTTAAGGGAATGTGTTTTACTATTGTTTAACTCTAATATAACGGCTTTATGGGGAGTTGGTTATATTAGCTTGTGAAAGTTTAATGGAGAAAGGTTTTGATGATTTGAACTTGTGGAAGGAAAATGGTTTTAAGGCATGAATTGCCTAAGGTTTTACAAGAAATGAAGTCACTTAATTTAGAAGCTTGAGATAGTTTTAAAAGGAAATGTGACTTGTTTTGAAAAGAAATCGTAACTTGATACTATGGTGATTAGTATCTTGGAATTTTTGTATATAAAAGAGTTATTTCTTAAGAGGTTAAGGTACATGATACTGGGTTAAATTCTGATTTTTACTAAAAGACATGATCGTGCCTTAGGTATACTAAAATGAGAGAATGTATTAATACTATTAATAAGAAGTTAGGTGATTCTTAACTTGCTTGAGTTATGATAGGCGGTAGTGCTTATGTTGTGATGTGATAGGCGGTAGTGCTTATGTTATGTTTTATTAGCGGGATGAGCTATGTTTTATATGTTTATATTATTACGTAAAACCCGGTTATTATTTATGCCATGGATTTGCTACCCGTGATGCGAGTGCGCGCTTGTACTCGTGCGGATGCGGACCATAGGATCCATGCGGGTGAAATAGTCCCGTGCGAGTACGCGATGGTACTCATGCGGATCCACAGGATCCATGCGGGTGAAATAGTCCCGTGCGGGTGAAATAGTCTATGACGGCGGATGACCTACGCGGGTCCACAGGACCTATGCGGGTGAAATAGTCCCAGGAGTAGGATTGCTTAATGATACTACGGGCGAGGTACCCTATTGTGATCGTGAGCCTCCTATTTTTATGCTATAAAACTTACATTTGTTACTCTCATTGTTAGTAAGGCACAGTGCAAGGTAAACTGATTTTCGTCTATAACTCCAGCTTATATTTTTGACTTATGATATTATTACAGTATTTTCCAGTTTCGCATATTTGGTACATGTTGTACTGACCTCCTTCGGGGGGCTGCGTTCATGCCGCAGGTTGAGGTTCATAGCTTGCTGATCCGCACTCTAGGATCACGGTCGGTTCTCGGAAGGCTCCATTTCTCGGAGGCCTCGCTTTTTAGTACGATTCCCTGAGGTTGTAGACTTTTGTACATTCAGGGGGTATGGCGGGGCCCTGTCCCGTCATAGTGTTATACTTTCTTAGAGGCTTGTAGTCCTGTCATGAATTGGGGGTGTAATGATGTAACTGTTCGTTTAATTATATTTAGAGGTAGCCACTTTGGGTTAGCCTGTTTTATATTCTAGATGGTTGTTTATCTTGAGTTTACATTCCGCTGGTTTTCTCTGATGTTGTGTCACTAGGGTGCCCGGGTTAAGGCACCGGTCACGGGTCCGGGTTCGGGTCGTGACAATAATCCAATGACTTGCCCAGATTTCTTATCGTTCGAGTGTCTACCCGTCTTTCCTTTATAAGTTATTTCAAGTTGTCCTGGGGTCCCTTACCCCTCCGTATTTTCTTACTATCTTTCTCGTCAGTACAGATGCTACCACCTTTTCTCGAGGTGTTCTTACTGCCCAATATACACTAATGGTCTTTACACTAGTCTGGGTAATCATATCTCATGTAACTTACATAACCATAGTTGTATTCTCTTTTATCATTCTGGTCATAACCCTTCCTTATGCTTATTATTAGCAAAAACATTTCTATCTTGAGTCATAATCATACAGTTTCATACATGCGCACTACCTGCATTTATATCCTTACGACACTTCCTCGACCATTTCCTAACGTCGTTCACAATTACCCCAACACAACTTTCCCCACGGTTATCTAAAAGTGTAACCTATGGCATGACGATACCGAAGACCTTACCCGTCTCATATCCTTCGTCTAACAACCTGGGTACACGTAACCCCATAATACATAAAACTATCCTTTACGTGGGGGAGAGAATTTATCTCCCTTACACAAGTTTAATCATCAAGCGCCCCCTTATAATCGTATAGATTTTCAAAACCTACCACGATGTCTTCAGCTTTCCACAGGCAGCACTTATACTTATTTTATTCTTGTCTTGCGCATTTTCCTGAAATTATCCGGAAGGTCGTGGTCCTGACCGCCATACCAACCCAACTCCAAGTACCTCCAAGGGTACTTAACATAAACTCCTTCAAATTCGAGTATTACTTACTTTCTGCATTAATTTACCTCAAATGAACAAGTCACACAGACTTATTTACATCAACTATGTCAAAGAAGGAAGGATAATTCACTGGTTACAACCACTTCCCTTCTTTTCCACCCGATAACGGTTTCTTTGGAAAATCGGTGCGAACCAATCTCTCTCTACAGTCAACATTGGCATAACAAGAGGCCAACTAACCCGTACTCATAATGACCTCAAGCGTCCGCATGTCACTCTACTAGGTTCAAGTAGTGGTCCGACGACTGTATCGTCACTGGGCAATTATTATACACCCGATCAGCTACCACCCATCACTCACAGGTGTAGTTAAGTCTAAAGGTTCTCATGGATTCTGACTCTATCTTTTACACTTGGTTGCTCACTTTCTTATCGGTCATACTCTTTTTCGTACTTCCAAACTTATTCTAGCTTACGTACATAACTTCCATACTAAATCTGGCCTCCACTCTTTGGAGTTACTAATTTAACAATATAAGGCCAGTTCCGGTTCTCACTACCTGGTTCCGGTGGAATGCGCCCACGAACCCATAAAACGATTAACTAGACTTGGGCCTTGCACTGCGACTCGCCACGTGACTACTACCAACTGATCCCATTCTATTTCAGGTTATGGGGCGACCCTTAATAGGTCCTCAACCCGACTCGGCGTCGTACCTAACTCTTATCCTTGGTCTGACTTAAATTTTTTACTACCCGAGAAGGCCTCATATACCTAAGGTCTTGGCGGTTATCAACATTCTTAGTGTTATACCCCGTATTTCCAGAGTATGTACGTGAGGGCGTAAAAAACAAAAGTTTTAGCCTTAAGTAGGCAAAGGGACGAAATTTGTGCACAACTAGCGAAAAGAATTGTTTTCCGACGAAACGTTTTCCGGACTTTGCGAAGGGAAAATTACGGTTGCAACATTTATAATTTTTGCGGATTTTTCCGAGAGATGAAATATTTTGGACCAACGGGAGGGCGACACTTGTCCCTCAAGTGGACGGCAATGGAGGGGACTTCTTGGCACGTTTTTGGCCTTTATTTTTGGTCAAGGATTAGGTAGGATATTTTGTGATATTTGTGTAGTAGATGGATGAGGTGGGACCCATACAACACTTGTCCAAATCTCCACCCTCCACTTGCCCTCCACTTGCCTTAATCTTGGCCATTGGTTTCCCTATAAATACCCCTCAAATGCAAGACTTATTCTTCATCCACACTTGTGAAATTTCAAGGCAAAATCCCTCTCCCCCTTAGTGTAGTTCTCCAAAGCTCCTCCCCTTTGAGAGGCCCTCACCAAACCCCTTCCTAAGTTGTTCTCGTGAAATACCCCCTTGGTAGAAAAGTATTCTCCAAGTATTGTTACTATTCCAAAATACTAGCCCAAATACCTTGTAGTATTCCAAGGTTACCCCTATACTAAAAGCCCGAAATACTATTATACTTCCTTCACCACAAAACGAAACCCTAAGGAAAATCTTCATAGTCGGTTGAAGTGTTAAGTAGAAGTTGTGTAGAACTTCTAAGGGTTCTTGGAGCGAATTGGAGCGTTCAGAATAGGAGCTAAACGTTGCTCAGGATCGACATATAAACTTGGATAATTTTGGGCTTATCGAGGTAAATACTCTTGTCCTTCTATTGTAATTGGAAATTACATACTATAGTAGTATAGAAATGAGTATAAGATATATATAAGGATGGTATAAAAGAAGAGAATTGAACTGTACTTACATAGGACTGTATTTACAGTAGACTTGTGTAGTTTGACGGGTAGGGAAGTGTTGCCCAACTTTCCGTAGAATAAGGAATCTGTATCTAGAATTATTTTACAGAGTAGTCTAGACGTTGATAGACTTGTATGACCGTTATAGGTTGAAGTACTGCAAGTAGCGTATTCTACTCGAAGGGTGGAAAAGGCTAGCAGGATTACAGTACTTTGGAGCGTTTTGCTAATAGTCGATAATCGTCGCGAGGTATGTGATTCTTCCTATCCTCTTAAGCATGATATTTTAAAAGAATATATATAGTACGGTAGACGTACGTGTGTTAACTGAACGTGGTTTTACTTCGATGTCTTTTGACTTGAGTTTTAAATAATAAAGAATCTTGAAGTATTTCAAAAGAATTAAGAATCGTTTTTGAAAGAAAAGTAATACTTGGTTTTGAAAGCTTAAGAGTTATACTAGCTTTATGGGAAGTTAGGTATAACGACTTAAGAGAGATAAAAAGAATGGTTTATTAATTTTAGAAGATAAGAGACTTGATCTTAAAAGATAAGAGACTTGACTTAATTGAATTGACATGAATTTTGTTAAAAAGTGTGAAACCTCATTCGTAAGTAATGAGTACTTGGTTTTTAAAAGAATAGTGTTTTGCTGATTTCAGAAATGAGAATAAGTATCGAACGAACCACTGCAGCGTTAATAAAGGAAAATGTATTGACAAATAAGTAATTATATTAAAACCAGTAGAAACCTCCATCTGCATAGAAGCTAAGATAAAACAAAATTGTATTACATTTCCTAGATCATGGCTGCTTTAATAAGATTATTATAAACAAGAATAACCTACTCACACATAAGGCATATGTTACTCAAATTGTTTTAAAAGAGAATTATGTTATTAAGCGATTAAGACTATGAGCTACGAAACCTTTCGAAAATGAGAGACTTGAGTATTTGAAATTAGGCAAACTTGAACTTTTGTAAAAGAATGTTGATACTTGAATTTAAGACGGAAAGTGTTTTGGTTTAAAAAGAAGGGCATAATATTGCCTTAGTTGATTTAAAAGGAAAGCATGGTATTATCTTAATCTGTCTTAAAAGAGCGTTTAAATGTTATGGCCACACGACACCGCGTTCATGGGATGAACCGGGAATGTATTTCACACGACACCGCGTTCATGGGATGAACCGGGAATGTATTTCACACGACACCGCGTTCATGGGATGAACCGGGAATGTATTTCACACGACACCGCGTTCATGGGATGAACCGGGAATGTATTTCACACGACACCGCGTTCATGGGATGAACCGGGAATGTATTTCACACGACACCGCGTTCATGGGATGAACCGGGAATGTATTTCACACGACACCGCGTTCATGGGATGAACCGGGAATGTATTCCACACGATACCGAGTCCATGAGATGGACCGGGAATGTATTTCATGCGATACCGAGTTCATGGGATGAACCGGGAATGTATTCCACACGATACCGAGTTCATGGGATGAACCGGGAATGTATACCACCTGATTTGATACCGAGTCCATGAGATGGACCGGGAATGTATTCCATACGATTCCACCTCGAGTCCATGAGATGGGCCGAGACATGTTACACGTATCACACGATTTATACCTAGACTGCCGGCAGTGAGGAAGGAGTTCCACGGGCATGAGGGATGACTTTGAGGGCGTGAGTCCCTGACTTGACATGACTGTTTTTATGTTGTGAACTGTAGTTTTGTTATCATACATGTCTCCTGTTTTATTTTAGACTGTTATGATTTCGTTCTGATTTTTCGCCACATACTTGGTACTGTCAGATCGACCTCCTTTGGGGCTGCGTTCACGCCGCAGTAGAGGTACACCGTTGTTGATCCTCGCTCATAGGATCACGCAACAGATTAGGAAGCTCCGTTTCTCGGAGGCTTATCTTTTGTATGTTTCCTTGAGTTGTAGGTTCTTGTACATTCGTGGGTATGGCGGGGCCTGTCCGTCATAGTTGTTACATTCTTAGGTGCATGTAATCTTGTGGGCAGGTTTTGTAAATGGGGATGTAATTGTTCAAGTTTTATTAAATATATGCCGAAGGACAATTTTTCTCAGATAAATTGTTTCTCTCTTCATATTGTTTCATGTCTTGTTTTATATTCCGCTGGTTACTCTGATGTATGTCTACTTGGGTGCCCGGGTAAGGCACGATCCAGGCAGGTTGGTCGTGACAAAAGTGGTATCGAGCGATTAATCCTCGGAAAGTGTCTACAGACCGTGTCTAGTAGAGTCTTGATTATCGATGTGTTGTGCACCACATCTATAATCAGGAGGCTGCAGGACATTTAGGATTGGTTTCCATTCTTCTCATTCTGAGATCGTTCCTTAGAGCTGTGTTATAAGTTGGACCCCTCGGCGTATTTCGTTTTACGATTATGCCTCGCGCAAAAACCGGGCCCAGATGGGCAACAGCGAGGAGCTGCTAGTAGGATCTGAGAGATGCGAGCGCGAGCCAGTCATTACCGAGATAGTGCTTGACGCGGCGAGTTTTGCGGCGCCCGGCCCAACAGAGTTTAGAGCGCAGCGGTGGGCTGCTGAGACCACGATACGAGCCTCGGTCCACGGCACTGGGCGAGAGGAGTTGGGTACAAAGATAGCCCGATTCGGCGGGATCGTGGCAGAACACGAGATAGGTTGGATCTGGCGATTCGATTCGATAGTACCGTGGTTCACCCAATCGGATAGTTTGAGGCTACGGGACTTTACGAGTTGTAGCCGCGAGTTCTGGTCGAGGCACGAGGATGATCCGAGGAGTTCATCAAGCGATTCTGACGGATCATGAGAGTGATCAAGGCTTGGAGACCGAGTCGGTGGTCTTTGGTTCGCATCGGTGCGTGATACTGCGATCGGTGGTTTTGATTCGTGGGAGTTGTCGGGAGAGTATGCACTTCCGGTAGTATGGGACGAGTTCTCGGGGCATTTCTTGCACATTTCTTGCCTCGCGGATGAGAAGGGCTCGGTAAGCAGTTTATGGCGTTGAGGTAGGCCGGCGTGCGGTTCGGGAGTACAATGTGAGTTTGACTCATTAGCTCGATGCGTCCCGCATTGGTAGCCGACATGGAGGACAGTGCACCGCCACGTCACGAGCTCGATGACTACTTGGCGAGGCTTGTTGGGTGTAGCTCTTGGCCGGGCATGAACATTGCCGCATGCAGCTTATGCACTTGGATATGAGGCGGAGAGGTCGACGGAATGGCGAGATAAGCGAGAAGAGGCGGGCAGCGAGGTCCTTTGGTAACTTTCGAGCGGACCGCCTCGGCGAGCTAGTTATGTACCTCCGCCAAGATGAGTGGTCCTCCGCGATCTTGGGGCGTTCGGTATTCGAGCTGGTCGAGCTCGGGGCTTCGTTTCTGAGATATACATAGGTTCTAGCGGCATGATTCATGTCCCACCGGTGTGCGCGATGTGGCGGCGTCATCGGGAATGTCGTCTTCTGCGGTGCTTGTTTCACTGCGATCGTCGAGGGCCATGTGACGAGGCGTGCTTATAGGAGAATGCAGGCAGAATGGCGTAGCCTAGGGTCGATGGCGGGTTCATCGCCTTCTACGGTATCGCCTGCGTGCCTATGATTAGAGTGAAGCAAATGATACAGGTATATTCTTACCCCTCTAGAGACTAGTATGCGTTGATGATATGATGAAATTCTAAGTATTATGTTCAGATAGCATTATGTTAAAATTGTGTTTAGAAAACATGGTTAGTTAGAAGGGTAAGTTTGGGGACAGGGAAAGTGTGAGCCTTAGAGTTTTATACGTAGAGACCTTAGATGCGAGGCCATCTTGAGTAAAAGATTTATGTTTATGTTGACCTTTATCGGAGTGCATAGTATACGTGGGATATATTTGTGTGATAAGTCCCTGTGTGGTATGAAATGAAAGAGGGTAGGAGTCCACTAGGTTTTCGTGACTTGATTAGTGAGATTGTTCCGGATCGGGGGAACAAGAGTTTGGCGCGATAGCGGGTCGGGTTGAGGACCGATCGCGGGTCAACCCGCGGCCTGTAATGTGGTGGGGTCAGTTCGAGGTGGTCCCGCCAGGTGGTAGGGTCACGAGGGCGCCAGGCCCAAGTTTAGATGACCGTTGTACGAGTTCGTGGATATGTTCGACCAGAATCGGATCGTGAAGGTCGGGAAGGGCCTTGAAGAAATTCGAGGCTAGTAAGATGACCAAGTTTGGAGGTAGTAACTCCAGAGATTTTGGAAACTGAAGTGATGACTGAAGTATGGTACGTATACTAGAAGAGTTCAAGTGTTCGAGAAGAGTACGACGAGTAAGGAAAGAAGTGAACATGTGCTGAGAGAATAGAAATGATCATTACTTTTGTGAAGTAAAGGTGCGAAGGGAATATCTTTTAGACCTTGGGTGGGAGCTTTTGTAATGCTAGAGGTGATTTCTCGTGGACTTGGATTTAAGTATTTGCGCGTGTGTTATTTTGTGGTCAGGTGTGGCATTGGCAACTTGTTTAAGTTAAGAGGAACTTTATCGTTATCCGTCTTGAGAAGGAACATTCGGGACGAATGTTTCTAAGGAGGGGAGAATGTTATACCCCGTATTTCCAGAGTATGTACGTGAGGGCGTACGTACAAAAGTTTTAGCCTTAAGTAGGCAAAGGGACGAAATTTGTGCACAACTAGCGAAAAGAATTGTTTTCCGACGAAACGTTTTCCGGACTTTGCGAAGGGAAAATTACGGTTGCAACATTTATAATTTTTGCGGATTTTTCCGAGAGATGAAATATTTTGGACCAACGGGAGGGCGACACTTGTCCCTCAAGTGGACGGCAATGGAGGGGAATTCTTGGCACGTTTTTGGCCTTTATTTTTGGTCAAGGATTAGGTAGGATATTTTGTGATATTTGTGTAGTAGATGGATGAGGTGGGACCCACACAACACTTGTCCAAATCTCCACCCTCCACTTGCCCTCCACTTGCCCTCCACTTGCCTTAATCTTGGCCATTGGTTTCCCTATAAATACCCCTTAAATGCAAGACTTATTCTTCATCCACACTTGTGAAATTTCAAGGCAAAATCCCTCTCCCCCTTAGTGTAGTTCTCGTCCAAAGCTCCCCCTCCCCCTTTGAGAGGCCCTCGGCCGAAACCCCCCCTTCCTATGTTGTTCTCGTGAAATACCCCCCCCCCCTTGGTAGAAAAGTATTCTCCAAGTATTGTTACTAATCCAAAATACCTTGGCCCAAATACCTTGTAGTATTCCAAGGTTACCCCTATACTAAAAGCCCAGAAATACTATTATACTTCCCTTCAGTCACAAAAACGAAACCCTAAGGAAAATCTTCATAGTCAGTTGAAGTGTTAAGTAGAAGTTGTGTAGAACTTCTAAGGGTTCTTGGAGCGAATTGGAGCGTTCAGAATAGGAGCTAAACGTTGCTCAGGATCGACATATAAACTTGGATAATTTTGGGCTTATCGAGGTAAATACTCTTGTCCTTCTATTGTAATTGGAAATTACATACTATAGTAGTATAGAAATGAGTATAAGATATATATAAGGATGGTATAAAAGAAGAGAATTGAATCAGTACTTACATAGAATGTATTCTGATGAGACTTGTGTAGTTTGACGGGTAGGGAAGTGCTGCCCAACTTTCCGTAGAATAAGGAATCTGTATCTAGAATTATTTTACAGAGTAGTCTAGACGTTGATAGACTTGTATGACCGTTATAGGTTGAAGTACTGCAAGTAGCGTATTCTACTCGAAGGGTGGAAAAGGCTAGCAGGATTACAGTACTTTGGAGCGTTTTGCTAATAGTCGATAATCGTCGCGATGTATGTGTTTCTTCCTATCATATTAAGCATGATATTTTAAAAGAATATATATAGTACGGTGAGCGACGTGTGTTAACTGAACGTGGTTTTACTTCGATGTCTTTTGACTTGAGTTTTAAATAATAAAGAATCTTGAAGTATTTCAAAAGAATTAAGAATCGTTTTTGAAAGAAAAGTAATACTTGGTTTTGAAAGCTTAAGAGTTATACTAGCTTTATGGGAAGTTAGGTATAACGACTTAAGAGAGATAAAAAGAATGGTTTATTGATTTTAGAAGATAAGAGACTTGATCTTAAAAGATAAGAGACTTGACTTAATTGAATTGACATGAATTTTGTTAAAAAGTGTGAAACCTCATTCGTAAGTAATGAGTACTTGGTTTTTAAAAGAATAGTGTTTTGCTGATTTCAGAAATGAGAATAAGTATCGAACGAACCACTGCAGCGTTAATAAAGAAAATGTATTGACAAATAAGTAATTATATTAAAACCAGTAGAAACCTCTATCTGCATAGAAGCTAAGATAAAACAAAATTGTATTACATTTCCTAGATCATGGCTGCTTTAATAAGATTATTATAAACAAGAATAACCTACTCACACATAAGGCATATGTTACTCAAATTGTTTTAAAAGAGAATTATGTTATTAAGCGATTAAGACTATGAGCTACGAAACCTTTCGAAAATGAGAGACTTGAGTATTTGAAATTAGGCAAACTTGAACTTTTGGAAAAGAATGTTGATACTTGAATTTAAGACGGAAAGTATTTTGGTTTAAAAAGAAGGGCATAATATTGCCTTAGTTGATTTAAAAGGAAAGCATGGTATTATCTTAATCTGTCTTAAAAGAGCGTTTAAATGTTATGGCCACACGACACCGCGTTCATGGGATGAACCGGGAATGTATTTCACACGACACCGCGTTCATGGGATGAACCGGGAATGTATTCCACACGACACCGCGTTCGTAGGATGAACAGGAATGTATTCTACGACACGCGTTCATGGGATGAGCGGGAATGTATTTCACGACCGACACCGCGTTCATGGGATGAACCGGGAATGTATTTCACACGACACCGCGTTCATGGGATGAACCGGGAATGTATTCCACACGATACCGAGTCCATGAGATGGACCGGGAATGTATTTCATGCGATACCGAGTTCATGGGATGAACCGGGAATGTATTCCACACGATACCGAGTTCATGGGATGAACCGGGAATGTATACCACCTGATTTGATACCGAGTCCATGAGATGGACCGGGAATGTATTCCATACGATTCCACATCGAGTCCATGAGATGGGCCGAGACATGTTACACGTATCACACGATTTGTACCTAGACTGCCGGCAGTGAGGAAGGAGTTCCACGGGCATGAGGGATGACTTTGAGGGCGTGAGTGTCACGACCCGAACCCGGGCCCGTGACTGGTGCCTTACCCCGGGCACCCCAGTGATACAACATCAGAGTAATCAGCGGAATATAAACAGTACATGAAAAAAATGTAAAGAAGACACATGTTTATCTGGAGAAAAGTTGCCTTTCGGCATAAATATATAATTACCCAAAATGAACAGTTACATCCCAACTTTACAACAGGACTACAGACCTCTAAGAGTTTAAAACAACAATGGTGGGACAGGGCCCCGCCATACCCCTGAATGCAAATACCTACAACGACAGGGGACCATACCAAAATGCTAAGCCTCCGGAGAAACGGAGCTTTTCCAACGCTGAAACGGTGATCCTAAGAACGGGGATCAACAGTAGGAGTACCTCTACCTGCGGCATGAACGCAGCCCCCCCAAGGAGGTCAGTACAACAGGTACCAAGTATGTGAAACTGTAAAGTACTTTAAATGAAATCAAAGTATTTAAAACCATTTGCAAATACAATTAGTTCAATTTGCACAAAGTGCCATATCACAAACAAGAGCAATAATAGGTAAACTGTAACAGGTCTTTCCTAGGCTGCGAATGATCGAAGCAAGGCCAATCACCCATAGTATCATTATGCATGCCTAACCCTGGACTCCCACAGTCCGCATAGGTCACACATAGACCCGCATGAGGTATTCCTCGCATCGGGGGTAGCTAACCCCGATGCTGGACTCGCTGATCGCATAGTCTCAATAGACCGCATAGTCACACAGACCGCATAGGGCATCCCCCGCATCGGGCTAATACACCCGGAATGATCAATCCTGGAGCATACCGCTGCTCCGCATAGTCACACAGACCGCATAGGCCGTATAGACCCGCATCAAGGGTGGCAAGCCCTCGGTATAACAGTCAAGGGGGGTATGTGATATAATAACAGTACAACAGTCTTAACGTTTAACAACGTAAGCACAACAAGAATAACATCACAAGATACTAACACACGTAGTATCATAACATGGGTACTTTTCAAACCAGCAGGAAGGTATCACAAGGCTATTACCAGCAAAACATAGACAAGCTAACCACACAAGGTACTTTAATGCTTACGTTTAGCAAAACCAAGTTCTAACACCAAAGTACTACATACATTAATTCTTTAAGAGATCTATTTCTTTTATAAAGGTCACCCGATACCCGTAGTAATAGAGTGACTAACATTTTTAAGTAAACCAGAACACTTTCCTTTTTTAAAAGGACAAGAAACAACATTCTTTTCTAAACGTTCAAGTTTGCCTAATTTCAATTACTCAAGTCTTTTATTTTAGAAAGGTTTCATAACTCATAGACTTGATCATTTAAAACGTAATCTCCTTTTTTAAAACAAGTTGAGCAATATGCCTTAGGTGTGAGTAGGTTTATTCTCGTTTATAACAATCTTATTAAAGCAGCCATGATCTAGGAAATGTAATTTTGTCTCATCTTAGCTTCTATGCAGATGGAGGTTTCTACTGGTTTTAGTAATACTTTATTAGTCAATACATTTCCCTTTATTAGCGCTGCTGTGGTTTGTTCGATACTTATTCTCATTTCCAAAATCAGTAAAACATTATTCCTTTTACAAACCAAGTACTCATTACTCACGAATGAGGTTTCACACAAAATCTCATATTAATATAAATAAGTCAAGTCTCTTATCTTTTAAGATCAAGTCTCTTAACTTCAAAAATTAATAAACCATTCTTTTTATCTCTCTTAAGTCGTTATACCTAACTTCCCATAAAGCTAGTATAACTCTTAAGCTTTTAAAACCAAGCATTACTCTTCTTTTAAAAAGGTTTCTTAATTCTTTGGAATACTTCAAGATTCTTATTATTCAGGCTTAAGTCAAAAGACATTGTCGTACAACTACGTTCAGTTAACACACGTACGTCTACCGTACTATATATATTCTTTAAAATATCATGCTCAAGAGTATAGGAAGAATCACATACCTTCTCCGCGAAATCCACCTGCCAAGTCGAATATGTCGCGCGCAGAGAATCGACCTGTAACAGTCAAATACGTCTATCAACGTCTAGACTGTACTGTATAAAGCTCTAAGCAGAGGGTTCTCTATTATACGGAAGATTGGGTAGCACTTCCCTACCCGCCAAGCTACTCAAGTCTACTGTAAATCTGATCACATGTAAATCTGATTCAAATATTCTTCTTTTATACCCTTCTACGGTGATAACAGTTCATCCTATTCTGTAATATCCTTCTAAGTATTTTATACTTATTCCTATACTTCTACAGTATGCATTCTCTAATTACAAAAGAAGGATAAGATTATTTACCTCGATAAGCCCAATATTATCCAAGTATAAACGTCGATCCTGAGCGAGGTTTAGCTCCTAAATGCACGCTCCGAATGCTCCAAGAACCCTTAGAAGTTCTACACCACTTCTACTTAAATACTATAAGGGATTTGGGCTAGGGTATTTAGGAATAGTAACTATACTTGGAAGACAACATTTCTACCAAGGGAGGGGGGGTGGTGTTTCGGCTAGGGCTTGCTTTAGATGGGGGGGGGGGGGGGGTATCTCGGCCAAGCCACTAAGGCTAGAGGGGTGTTATACCCCGTATTTCCAGAGTATGTACGTGAGGGCGTACGTACGAAAGTCTAGCCTTAAAGTTTAGGCACAAGACGTTTTTTTTTTGGCACAACTCTCTAAAAGAATCGTTTTCCGACGAAACGTTTTACACAACTCGCGTAGGGTAAATTCCGGCTATGCCATTTCTAATTTTTGCAGATTTTTCCGAGAGACGAAACATTTTGGACCAACGAGAGGGCGACACTTATCACCCTCTAGTTGGTGGACGTGAGGCGTCAATATGGACGATTGGAGTGCCTATTTTGTCTTGGAGTTGGTAGGATATTTTGTGTGCAAGTTGGATAGGGTACACTTGCCCTAATCTTGACCTTACACTTGCCTAGCACTTGGCTAAATCTTGGCCATTGGTTGGCCACTTCTTGACCTATAAATACCCCCCTTAAGATGAAGAGTTCTTCATCCACAAATCTTTCTCCAAGTCTTGAAAATCCTCCCCTCTCCCTTGTGAGCCATTTCGTCCAAGTCTCCCCCTCTAGCCTAAGTGGCCCTTGGCCGAATACCCCCCCCTATAAAAGAAGCCCTAGCCGAAACCTACCCCCCTCCCTTGGTAGAAATGTTGTCTTCCAAGTGTAGTTACTATTCCTAAATACCCTAGCCCAAATCCCTTAGTACTTAGTAGAAGTTGTGAAGAACTTCTAAGGGTTCTTGGAGCTATCGGAGCGTACAAATTAGGAGCTAAACCTTGCTCAGGAACGACTTTTATCTAGGATATTATTGGGCTTGTCGAGGTAAATAATCCTAACCCTCTTTTGTATTAGAGAATACATACTGTAGATGTATAAGAATAAGTATTAAATACTTAGAAGAATATTACAGAATAGAATAGGACTGTTTCACAGTAGACTTATATAGCTCACCGGGTAGGGAAGTGCTGCCCGACTTTCCGTAGAATTGAGAACCCTCTGTTTAGAATGACCTACAGAGTAGTCTAGACTTTGATAGATGTCTGTGACTATTATAGGCTGATTCTCTGCGCGCGACATATACGACTTGGCAGGTGGATTTCGCCAAGAAGGTATGTGATTCTTCCTATACTCTTAAAGCATGATATTTTAAATATATATATAGTACGGTAGACGTACGTGTGTTAACTGAATAATAACTACGGCAATGTCTTTTGACTTAAGCCTAAATAATACTTACGGCAATGTCTTGCGACTTAAGCCTGAATAATAAAGATCTTAAAAAGTCTTTCAAAAGAATTATAAACAGTTTTGAAAGAAGGAGAATATTTGTTTTAAAACAAGAAGCTTAAGGGTTATACTAGCTTTATGGGAAGTTAAGTATAATGGCTTAAGTTTTATAAAAAGGAACAGTTTACCTATGTGTTTATAAAAGACTTGTATTGATTTCTGAAAGGTATAATAAGATGGTTTTGATGAGTAGACATATTGTGATGCTATGTGTTAGTATCTTGTAACGTTTGTGTAAAGAGGTCAGTCTTACTTATGCTTATGTTGTTTAAACTATAAGCTGTTATGTTAGTACTATATCACTCACCTCTTGAGATGATCCGGGGTTGTCGCCTCCGTCTGCGGGTAGACTCGAGCGATGCAGGACCATGATTCGAGAATACCTCATGCGGGTCGGGGGCTATGCGGAGCTACGAGAGTTCGTGTTAGTGTGCGGGGTTATGCCTCATGCGGTCTATGTGGCCATGTGGACAACGAGTCGGGGCGATGCCGAGGAGTAGCTACCCTCGATGCGGGGTTATACCTCATGCGGGCCTATGTGAGTGGCCTATGCGGACTACGGGAGTCCAGGATTAGGCTTGCAGAATGATAATATGGGCGAGTGGCCCTACTTCGATCATCCGCAGCCTAGAAAAGACCTGTTACAGTTTACCTATTGTTGCTCTTGTTTATGATGTGGCACTATGTGCGGTTACATTGGTTGTTTCGTGCATATTTGTAAAATTGGTTTTTAAAGTGATATGATTTCATTTAAGTACTTTACAGTTTCACATACTTGGTACCTGTTGTACTGACCTCCTTCGGGGGGCTGCGTTCATGCCGCAGGTAAGGGCAAGCAGGTGCTAGATCCACATCCTTAGGATCTTTGCTTTGGTGTCAGGAGCTCCATCTTCTCCGGAGGCTCTACTTTTGGGTATGATCTCCCTGTATTGTAGATAGTTTTGTACATTCAGGGTATGGCGGGGCCCTGTCCCGCCATAGTGGTTTACTTCTTTAGAGGTCTGTAGTCCTATTGTACATTTGGGATTGTAACTGCAAAAACTTGGGTTATATATATATGCCGAAAGGCAAGCTTTTCTTCAGATAAACTGTGTCTTATTTTACTACTGTTTCATGTCTTGTTTTTATATATTCCGCTGATTACTCTGATGTATGACTACTTGGGTGCCCGGGTAAGGCACGATCCACGAACCCGGGCAGTCGTGACAAGGAGAGTGTTGGACGAAAATACAACAAGAGAGGGGAGGGAATTTCAAGACTTCGAGAATGAGTTGTGGATGAAGAACTCTTCATCTAAAGGGGGGGTATTAATAGGTCAAGCAATGGCCAACCAATGGCCAAGATGAAGCCAAGTGCTATGCAAGTGTAGGGTGAGGATTTAGGCAAGTGTCCATTCTATCTACTACACAAAAATATCCTACCAAATCCTTGACAAAATAGGCTCCCAATCGTCCACCCTTTACCGCCCAACGTTCACCAATTAGAGGGTGACAAGTGTCGCCCTCTTGTTGGTCCAAAATGTTTTGTCTCTCGGAAAAATCCGCAAAAATTAGAAATGACATAGCCGTAATTTACCCTACGCGAGTTGTGTAAAACGTTTCGTCGAAAAACGACTCTAATCGGGTGTTGTGCACAGAAATAATTCGTCCAAGCCAACTTTAAAGTTCAAACTTTTCTACGTACGTCCTCACGTACATACTCGGGAAATACGGGGTATAACAGTGAGTCCCTGACTTGACATGACTGTTTTTATGTTGTGAACTGTAGTTTTGTTATCATACATGTCTCCTGTTTTATTTTAGACTGTTATGATTTTGTTTACAGTATTTTTCGGTTTCACATACTTGGTACCTGTTGTACTGACCTCCTTCGGGGGGCTGCGTTCATGCCGCAGGTATAGGTACACCGGTTGTTGATCCTCGCTCATAGGATCACAGTTCAGCGTATTGGGAAGCTCCGTTTCTCCGGAGGCTTATCTTTTGGTATGTTTCCCTGAGTTGTAGGTTCTTGTACATTCAGGGGTATGGCGGGGCCCTGTCCCGTCATAGTTGTTGTTACATTCTTAAGTGCATGAATCTGTTGTGGCGGAGTTTTGTAAATGGGGATGTAACTGTTCAAGTTTTATTATATATATGCCGAAGGGCAATTTTTCTCAAATAAACTGTTCCTCTCTTCATATTGTTTCATGTCTTGTTTTATATTCCGCTGGTAACTCTGATGTATGTCTACTTGGGTGCCCGGGTAAGGCACCAGTCACGGGCCCGGGTTCGGGTCGTGACACTTAGGCTCGCAATTTCCATGCTCCAAGCCTACCTTATCAGTCTCCTCATAACCGGGTACAATAACTTTTCATAATACCATAATCGTGTTGTCTTGATCACAACAACCATACTTACTCCATACGGATCTCACCCGTACCATTCCCTTAAGCATACCACGTAGCTTAAGTTACTAACCTAGTCTCCCGTCAAACATCTCAACAAGACTCCTTAAGGGTGCATTACCCTATCAGACAGCTCATCATCTCCTTAATTATCACAAATTAGTACGTAAAACCTTGATGAGAGTTCATTAAACTGTTTCATACCTTCCTGGTATTTATTTAGTCCTTACCAATTCCGGGTTGTCACGACCCGTTACGGGGCCCGTGACTGGTGCCTTACCCGGGCACCCAAGTAGTCATACATCAGAGTAATCAGCGGAATATAAAAACACAAGACATGCAACAATTGTAAAAGAGACACATTTTATCTGAGAAAAGGGCGCCTTTCGGCATATATATATATAAACCAAAATCGCGGTTACATCCCAAGCATACAATAGGACTCTGCACCTCTAAGGAAGTAAACAACTATGGCGGGACGGGCCCGCCATACCACGAATGTACAAAACTATCTACACAACAGGAGATCATACCCAAAGTCGAGCCTCCGGAGAAGATGGAGCTCCTGACACCAAAGCAAAAGATCCTAACGATGTGGATCTAGCACCTGCTTTCCCTTACCTGCGGCATGAACGCAGCCCCCCGAAGGAGGTCAGTACAACAGGTACCAAGTATGCGAAACTGTAAAGTACTTAAATGAAATCATATCATTTAAAAACCAATTTTACAAATATGTACAAAACCACCAAGGTAACCGCACATAGTGCCACATCACAAACAAGAGCAGTAATAGGTAACTGTAACAGGTCTTTTCTAGGCTGCGAATTATCGAAGCAAGGCCAATCGCCCATAGTATCATTATGCATGCCTAATCCTGGACTCCCGCAGTCCGCATAGGCCACTCACATAGGCCCGCATGAGGTATTCCCCGCATCGAGGGTAGCTACTCCTCGGTATCGTCCTGGACTCGTAGTCCGCATGGCCACATAGACCGCATGAGGTATAACCCCGCACACTAACCTGGAACTCTCGTAGCTCCGCATAGGTCCCCTGGACCCGCATGAGGTATTCTCGAATCATGGTCCTGCATCACTTTGAGTCTACCCCGCATCGGATGGCAGCTTAACCCCCGGTATCATGTCAAGAGATGAGTGATATAATACTAACATAACAGCTTATCGTTAAACAACATAAGCACAACAAGAATACCCTCTTATACAAACGTTACAAGACACTAACACACATAGCATCATAATATGTCTACTCATCAAACCATCTTATTATACTTTCCAGAAATCAATACAAGTCTTTCATAAACACATAAGTAAACTGTTCCTTTTCTCTTTCTTAAGTCGTTATACCTAACTTTCCATAAAGCTAGTATAACTCTTAAGCTTTTCGTTTTAAAACAAATATTCTTCTTCTTTCAAAAATGATTTATAATTCTTTTGAAAGACTTCAAGATTCTTATTATTCAGGCTTAAGTCAAAAGACATTGCAGTAAAACTACGTTCAGTTAACACACGTACGTCTACCGTACTATATATATCTAATTTTAAAATATCATGCTCAAGAGTATAGGAAGAATCACATACCTTCTCGGCGAAATCCACCTGCCAAGTCGAATATGTCGCGCGCAGAGAATCAACTTATAATAGTCAGATACGTCTATCAATGTCTAGACTACTCTGTGGACTATTCTAAGCAGAGGGTTCTTTATTCTACGGAAAATTGGGCAGCACTTCTCTACCCGTCAAGTTACCCATGTCTACTGTAAATACAGTCCTATGTAAGTACAGTTTAATTCTTCTTCTGTAATACCCTTCTACTGTGATTACAGTTCAATTCTATTCTTTAATATCCTTCTATATCTTATACTCAAGTCTTACTAATCTTATATGTAATATCCAATTACAATAGAAGGACAAGAGTATTTACCTAGATAAGCCCAATATTATCCAAGTTAAATGTCGATCCTGAGCAAGGTTTAGCTCCTAATTTGCACGCTCCGATAGCTCCAAGAAACCCTTAGAAGTTTCTAACAACTTCTACTTAACTACTAAAAGGGATTTGGGGCTAGGGTATTTTGGAATAGTAACTATACTTGGAAGACAACTTTCTACCGGGGTACTCGTGGAAGCCACTAGGCTAGAGGGGAGAGGGTGTTTAATTTAGGGCTTCCAAGAGAGGGGAGAAGGCTTTTGGACGAGAGAGCAACTAAGGGGGAGGGAGTTTTGAGACTTGGAAGAATGATTTGTGGATGAAGAGTTCATCAACTCAAGGGGGGTATTTATAGGGCTTTCAAGGGCTAAGATGAGGGCAAGTGGAGGGCAAGTGGATGGTGGGGATTTGCACAAGTGCCCCTAACCCTACTCCACAATTCACTCACAAAACATTGACCCATGGTTTAAGCCTCAATTTCATGCCAACCGTGGCCTCCCTTTGCCGTCCAATGAGGGTGACAAGTGTCACCCTCTCGTTGGTCCAAAATGTTTCATCTCTCGGAAAAATCCGCAAAAATTATAAATGACATAGCCGTAATTTTCCCTACGCAAGTTTTGTAAAACGTTTCGTCGGAAAACAATTCGTTTAGTGGGTTGTGCCCAAATTTCGTCCAAAGCCTTAACTTTAAGGTTGAACTTTTGTACGTACGCCCTTACGTACATACTCTGGAAATACGGGGTATAACATTCTCCCCTCCTTAGAAACATTCGTCCCGAATGTTCCTTCCCAAGACAGATAACGATAAGGTTCCTCAAAACTTACACAGTTTGCAAATGCCACACATGGCCATAATACAACACTTAAGCAAATATGACAATGAAAATTTATAAGTAGGAAAGTGAGTTACCTGGAGGTGTGGGGAATAGGTGAGGATACTTCTGCCTCATGTCCTCCTCTGCTTCCCACGTCATCTCCTCCCTGAGCTCGTTCCGCCACAAGACTTTGACGGAAGCCACGTCCTTGGTCCGCAGACGCCTAACCTGACGATCGATTATCGCTATGGGAATCTCCTCATACGATAACCCCTCGGTTACCTGGACATCGTCAATCGGGTGCACCCTAGATGGATCCCCGATGCATCTCTCCGGCATAAACATGAAACACCGGATGCCGCCTCCAGATCGGACGGCAGATCAATTCATAGGCAACCTTGCCTACCTGCGGAAAATCTGATACGGCCCAATGTACGCGGGTGAGTTTCTTTCTTCCGAATCTCATCACACCGCCATGGGTGACACCTTCAGAAAACCCAATCATCAACCTCGAATTCGGATGGCGGCGGCGATGATCTGCATATGACTTCGACTACGAGTGTCAATAGCCGCTCTGGATAAGCTTCACCTTATCCAATGCTATGTCAGTGCGGTCCCACTAATCGCACCTCGCCTACATCAAACCGACTATCGGCGATCTGCACTTCCTCCATACAAGGCCTCATAAGGCGCCATCGAATCTGGAGTGGTAGCTATTATTATACGCAAACTCAACTAGAGGCAAATGATCCTCCGGCTACCCACGAAGTCAATAACACGGGCTCGACATATCCTCAAGAGTGCGGATAGTGCGCTCTGCTGTCCGTCTGCTGCGGATGGAATGCGATGCTCGAGCTCACTGCGTCCCTAGACCATACGGAAAGACCCCGAAGTTAGCCGTAAGCGGGCTCCTGCATGCGAAATGATAGAAATAGGGACTCCATGCAATCTCACGATCTCTCGGATGTAAAGTCTGGCATAGTCCTCAGCCGAGAAAGTCGTCCTGACGGGAAGAAAGTGGGCTGATTTCGTCAGCCTGTCGACGATAACCCAGATAGAATCGTGCTTCCTCGGAGTGCGAGGTAATCCTGTGATAAAGTCCATGTTGATCACCTCCCACTTCCAGGTCGGGATCTCTATCGTCTGCAATAATCCACCAGGCCTCTGGTGCTCTATCTTCACCTGCTGACAACACGGGCACTGAGCTACAAACTCTGCAACGTCCCTCTTCAAGCCATCCCACCAATACACAGATCTAAGGTCGTGGTACATCTTGGTCGACCCCGGATGGATAGAGTAACGTCTTGTGTGCTTCACAAAACTGCTGCGAAGTCACGAAACATCCGAACACACAACTCGCCTCAAACCGTAGCACCCCATTAGGTGCTACCTCACAAGGACCCTTCCCCTCACGAAGAGCCGCATCACGATACCGAATCAAAACCGGATCCTCAAACTGTTGCCTCTTCACCTCCTCGACGATGGAAGACTCGGCAACCTCTCGAACTCGAACCCCACTGCTATCAGAATCAATCAGTCGGACTCCAAGGCTCGCTAACTGATGTAACTCGCGGACCATGCCCCTCCTCTCTGGCTGAACATCTGATAGACTCCCCATTGACCTACGGCTAAGAGCATCTGCCACAACATTGGCCTTCCCCGGGTGGTACAGGATGTCGACATCGTAATCCTTGAGTAACTCTAACCACCGTCTCTGTCGTATGTTCAGCTCTCTCTGGCTGAAGATATACTGGAGGCTCTTGTGGTGTGTATAAATATCCACATGAACCCCATACAAATAGTGCCTCCAGATCTTCAAAGCGTGAATCACCGCTGCCAACTCCAAATCATGGGTGGGGTAGTTCCTCTCATGCTTCTTAAGTTGTCGGGATGCGTACGCTATAACCTACCCAGCTGCATCAACACACAACCGAGCCCGATGCCTGACGCATCACAATACACTACATAACCGTCTGGACCATCTCGAAGAGTAAGAACGGGCGATCGTCGATCTCTCCTTGATGGCGAAACCACGCCACAAGCATCGATCATGAAACTTAGCCGCCACGAGTCGGCTAGTCAATGGTGCAGAGATAGAAGCAAACTTCTCCACGAACCGCCGATAGTAACCTGCAAGGCCCAGAAAGCTGCGCACCTCTGTCGGAGTAGTCGGTCTAGGCCAAGTCCTGACTGCCTCGATCTTGGCCGTATCCACCCGAATACCATCAGCCCCGACAATATGCCCAAGAAAAGCCACTGAAGCCAACCAAAACTCATATTTGGAAAACTTGGCGTATAACTGCTGGTCCTGGAGAACTCTCAGCACAGTCCTCAAATGCTCCGCATGCTCCTGCTCTGAGCGGGAATAAACCAAGATGTCATCAATGAACACTATCACAAACGTGTCCAAAAATGGCTTGAACACTCGGTTCATCAAATAAATGAATACAGCCGGAGCATAGGTCAACCCGAAAGACATGACCACGAACTCATAATGCGTCTGGGTCGGAATGCAGTCCTAGGGACATCCGCCTCTCTGACTCGCACCTGATGATAGCCCGATCGCAGATCAATCTTGGAGAAACATCTCGCGCCCTGCAACTGGTCGACCAAATCATCAATCCTGGGAAGGGGGTATCTGTTCTTAATGGTCACCTTGTTCACCGTAATCAACACACATGCGCGGCGTCGCTTCTTCTTCACGAACAATACCGGCGCTCCCGGGGAGAAACACTAGGCCGGATGAAGCCCTTCTCCAGCAAATCTCGCAGCTGGTCCTTCAACTCTCTCAACTCGGCAGGTGTCATTCTGTATGGCGGAATGGAAATAGGCCGAGTGTCTGGCAGCACATCGATACAAAACTCTATCTCCTCTCGGGAGGATACCGGAGGTCATCCGGAAACACGTCGGGAACTTTCGACTCAGAACCGGTGAAAATCTGGTACGCGACCTCGATGTCGAACACGAATGAGATGGTAGATATACCCTTCGCACCATCTTCCTAGCCTTGAGGTAGGAAATAAACCTACCGCCGGCGACACGGTGTTTCCTCCCACTCAACAACCGGCTCCTCAGGAAACTGGAACCGAACTACTCTCTCCCGACAGTCTACGTTGGCGTAGCAAGAGGCTAGCCAATCCATACCCATGATCACATCGAAATCAGTCATGTCCAACTCTATCAAGTCGGCTAAGTCGGCGACATTGCATATGGTCATCGGACAAGCCCTATATACCCGCCGAGCTACCACCGAATCACCATTTGGCGTAGCTACCTCGAAAGGTCTATGGACTCGTGCTCTATCCCTATCCTACTAGCAATAAGGGAGATATATGGGACAGAGTAGAACCGGATCTATCAAGGCATACACATCATATCCAGCCCGATAAGGTACGTGGCGACATCGGTGAGGCCTCACGATCTGCCGGTGGACAAGGCATAAATACGATTCGAGGACCGCTAGAATCGGGACCGCGCCACGACCTGCCGCGACCTGCTGGTCCATGAGTACCTTGCCTCGGGCGAGTAGCGTAGGAGATGAAGAAGACCGTGAAAGAACATGGTGACCCTACCATCTGCGCTGCCCTTGGTCGGACAGTTCCTCGCAAAGTGACCCTGCTGGCCACAACTGTAACAAACTCCCGTAGCAGTACCACAATTCCCGAAGTGGGATCTACCGCATCGGCCACACTGAGGGGGGGGTGGTCCCGATCGGTCCGCACTCTCGCCGGGCGTCCCGAAGTCACGGGACCACAGTGCGCCCTCGAATATCCTGGCTGTCCTGAGGACGGTGTAGGAGTGCTCTGAGCTGGCTGTGGTGCAAATCTAGACTGCTGCTGAGGCCGTCCATCACGATAGCTACCAAAAGACCCTGCCGTCCTGGTCTTCTTCTGCTGCTGTCGGTCAACCCGTCGGCCTCTACGCTCCTCGCATCCAAGTGCATGAGCCTGCATACGGGTAATGTCCATGCCTGGCTGAAGAGCCACACCCGCACAAGACTCGGCCATATAATCATCTTGCCCGATGACGTAGCGATGCACCCTGTCCTCCATATCTGCTACCAACGCAGGGACATATCGAGCCAACGAATCAAACTCAACGTTGTACTCCCTAACTGTGCGTCCTCTCTGTCTCAGCAACAAAAATCTGTCGGCCCGTGCCCTCCTCATCTGTGGAGGCAAGAAGTGAGTGAGAAAGGCCTCCGAGAACTCGTCCCAAGTAGCTGGGGACGCGTGCTCTCCCCGAGATAACTCCCACGAATCAAACCAATCGACTGCGGTATCACGCAGCCTATGTGAGCCGAAGATCACGGACTCGGTCTCTGAAGCCTTGATCACCCGCATGATCCTCTGTAACTGACGGATGAACTCCTGCGGATCATCCTCAGGCCTCGACCCGTAGAACTCTGGCGGGCTACAACTCAGAAAATCCCGTAGCCTCAAACTGTCTGATCTCGGGTGCACCACGAACTTCTTTGGCCAGGCTGCTGCGATCCATCCTATCTCGTATGCGGCCCACGATCACGGCGATGGCGGGCCATCTCTGTAACCCATCTCATCTGCTCCAGGCTGTGGGACTGGAGGTGCAGGTACTGGGGTCTCATCAGCCACTGCTGCGGCCCTAAACCCTGCTGGGGCCGGCGGCGTCGTGGAACTCGCCGTCTCGGGTATAGACTGGGTCTGAGCCCTCGTGACTCTCGGTGTCCTACTAGCAGCTCCCTCGGCTGCCTTGCCCTTCTGGGCCCGGGTTGCCTTACGTGGAGGCATAACTGTTACAGAAAAGGAATACGTTAGAGGGGTCCAACTTATAACACAACTCTAAGGCACGATCTCAGAGTGAGAAGAATGGAAACCAATCCTAAATATCCTATAGCCTCCTGATTATTGGTGTGGTGCACACACCGATAATCAAGACTCTACTAGATACGGTCTGTAGACACTTTCCGAGGATTAACTGCTCTGATACCACTTTTGTCACGACCCGTTCCGGGGCCCGTGACTGGTGCCTTACCCGGGCACCCAAGTAGTCATACATCAGAGTAATCAGCGGAATATAAAACAAGACATGAAACAATTGTAAATGAGACACATTTTATCTGAGAAAAGGGCGCCTTTCGGCATATATATATATAAACCAAAATCTGGCAGTTTACATCCCAACTGTACAATAGGACTACAGACCTCTAAGGAAGTAAACAACTATGGAGGGACAGGGCCCCGCCATACCCTGAATGTACAAAACTATCTACACAACAGGGAGATCATACCCAAAAGTCGAGCCTCCGGAGAAGATGGAGCTCCTGACACCAAAGCAAAAGATCCTAACGATGTGGATCTAGCACCTGCTTTCCCTTACCTGCGGCATGAACGCAGCCCCCCGAAGGAGGTCAGTACAACAGGTACCAAGTATGCGAAACTGTAAAGTACTTAAATGAAATCATATCATTTAAAAACCAATTTTACAAATATGTACAAAACCACCAAGGTAACCGCACATAGTGCCACATCACAAACAAGAGCAGTAATAGGTAACTGTAACAGGTCTTTTCTAGGCTGCGAATGATTGAAGCAAGGCCAATCGCCCATAGTATCATTATACATGCCTAATCACGACTCCGCGATCGCATAGGCCACTACATAGGCGTATGAGGTATTCCCGCATCGAGGGTAGCTACTCCCCGACATCGTCCTGGACTCGCAGTCCGCATGGCCACATAGACCGCATGAGGTATAACCCCGCACACTAACTTGGAACTCTCGTAGCTCTGCATAGATCCCCTGGATCCGCATGAGGTATTCTCGAATCATGGTCCTGCATCGCCGAGTCTACCGCGTCGGAGGGCGACTTAACCCCCGGTATCATGTCAAGAGGTGAGTGATATAATACTAACATAACAGCTTATCGTTAAACAACATAAGCACAACAAGAATACCCTCTTATACAAACGTTACAAGACACTAACACACATAACATCATAATATGTCTACTCATCAAACCATCTTATTATACTTTCCAGAAATCAATACAAGTCTTTCATAAACACATAAGTAAATGCCTTTTCTTTTCTCTTTCTTAAGTCGTTATACCTAACTTCCCATAAAGCTAGTATAACTCTTAAGCTTTTCGTTTTAAAACAAATATTCTTCTTCTTTCAAAAATGATTTATAATTCTTTTGAAAGACTTCAAGATTCTTATTATTCAGGCTTAAGTCAAAAGACATTGCAGTAAAACTACGTTCAGTTAACACACGTACGTCTACCGTACTATATATATCTAATTTTAAAATATCATGCTCAAGAGTATAGGAAGAATCACATACCTTCTCGGCGAAATCCACCTGCCAAGTCGAATATGTCGCGCGCAGAGAATCAATTTATAATAGTCAGATACGTCTATCAATGTCTAGACTACTCTGTGGACTATTCTAAGCAGAGGGTTCTTTATTCTACGGAAAATTGGGCAGCACTTCCCTACCCGTCAAGTTACCCAAGTCTACTGTAAATACAGTCCTATGTAAGTACAGTTTAATTCTTCTTCTGTAATACCCTTCTACTGTGATTACAATTCAATTCTATTCTTTAATATCCTTCTATATCTTATACTCAAGTCTTACTAATCTTATATGTAATATCCAATTACAATAGAAGGACAAGAGTATTTACCTCGATAAGCCCAATATTATCCAAGTTAAATGTCGATCCTGAGCAAGGTTTAGCTCCTAATTTGCACGCTCCGATAGCTCCAAGAAACCCTTAGAAGTTTCTAACAACTTCTACTTAACTACTAAAAGGGATTTGGGGCTAGGGTATTTTGGAATAGTAACTATACTTGGAAGACAACTTTCTACCAAGGGGTACTCGAAGCCACTAGGCTAGAGGGGAGAGGGTGTTTGGCTAGGGCTTCCAAGAGGGGAGAAGGCTTTTGGACGAGAGAGCAACTAAGGGGGAGGGAGTTTTGAGACTTGGAAGAATGATTTGTGGATGAAGAGTTCATCAACTCAAGGGGGTATTTATAGGGCTTTCAAGGGCTAAGATGAGGGCAAGTGGAGGGCAAGTGGATGGTGGGGATTTGCACAAGTGCCCCTAACCCTACTCCACAATTCACACACAAAACATTGACCCATGGTTTAAGCCCCAATTTCATGCCAACCGTGGCCTCCCTTTGCCGTCCAATGAGGGTGACAAGTGTCACCCTCTCGTTGGTCCAACATGTTTCATCTCTCGGAAAAATCCGCAAAAAATATAAATGACATAGCCGTAATTTTCCCTACGCAAGTTTTGTAAAACGTTTCGTCGGAAAACAATTCGTTTAGTGGGTTGTGCCCAAATTTCGTCCAAAGCCTTAACTTTAAGGTTGAACTTTTGTACGTACGCCCTTACGTACATACTCTGGAAATACGGGGTATAACACGGGTAATCTAAAACCATTTTAGGAAACACATATGTGATCCTCATACATAAATCCGTATAGTTGTATGTCATAATACCAACTATACTACAAATTATTACCAACCTGGATACGCAATCCACATAATCTTTCCTGGGTCACTGCTGCCTTTCTCGTAGCTACAATCAACATAACTCATTAGGGAGAGACGACCATAACAACACAGCTCTATCGCACGATCTCAGAGTGAGAAGAATGGAAACCAATCCTAAATGTCCTGCAGCCTCCTGGTTATAGATGTGGTGCACAACACACCGATAACCAAGACTCTACTAGACACCTGGCCTAGACACTTTCCGAGGACTAATCGCTCGATACCACTTTTGTCACGACCCAACCGGGCGCGATCGTGCCCTACACAGGCACCTCACTGTGTATACATCGAGAATAGCAAAGGGAACATATAAAACTCATAAATACTTAAACAGTAAATTTCAACAGGTTAGCCGATAAGGCCACCTTCCATAAATTATACATGAACCAAAATAAAATAAACAAGTACATTTCTGTTCTTAAAAACCCAATCCACAATGTGACTAAGGCACTTAAGAATAACTCATCGTGACGACAGGGCCCCGCCATACCCCTGAATATTCAACAACCGACCATACCAGGGATCTGAACCAGGGATAAGCCTCCGGAGTAATGGAGTTTCCCAAAAGATGAACAGTGATCCTAAGAGTGAGGATCAAGAACTGCATACTGCAGATAAACGCACCCCTCGAGGTCAAGTACAAAATGTACCAAGTATGTGAAATCGAAAGATCGTAATTAAATCATAAAGTCTAATATAAAACTGGAGACATGTATGATAACTCAAATAACAGTACACTGTGCCTTACTAACAATGAGAGTAAACAAGAGTATACTTTACTGCATAAAAATAGGAGGCTCATGATCAAAGTAGGGCCACCCGCCCGTAGTATCATTAAGCAATCCTACTCCTGGGACTATTTCACCCGCAAAGGTCGTATGGACCCGCATGAGGTAACTTCCTCGCATAGACTGTATCCGCCCGCATAGGTCGTATAGACCCGCATGAGGTATTCCTCGCATAGGACTGGTCCGCCCCGCATGGGACTATTTCATCCGCATGAGCCCTACGAACTCGCATGAGGTATTCCTCGCATCATGGGTAGAAAATCCACGGAATATGCAAATGCCACAAACCCGGGGAATGACCCCGTAATGAACAATATATCACTAGCACAACCGGCTATCATACATAACATAAGCACTACCGGCTTATCATACATAACATAAGCACTACCGGCTTATCATACATAACATAAGCAAGTTAAGAAATCCTCTAACTTCTTATTAGCCTTGTTCATATACACTCTCATTTAGTTTACTTAAGGCACTAACATGTCAATATAAATCCGGGAATTTAACCCAAAGTACTACGTACTTCTACTCTTTAAAAAAATGACTCTTTTTCATATAAAACTTCCAAGATACTAATAACCGTAGTATCAAGTCATGACTATTTTTCAAGACAAGTCACAATACCTTTTATAGGCTTCTAAATCAAGTGACTTCTTTCTTTTAAAATGTCACGACCCGACCCCGGGCCGCGACTGGTGCCCTACCTGGGCACCCTTCTAATCATACAACATAATAAACTGCGGAAGATAAATAACACTCTTTTTTTTTTTACCAAGGCCAAGCCGATAAGGCTGCCATAACATAAAAATTACAGAAAGTGGTCTACACTTGCTTAACAATGTAAAACAACTCTAGCCATCCGTTACTGATGAATACTGCACCTCTAAGATTTGAACAAATACTATGACGACAAGGCCCCGCTGCACTTCGAATATACATAGCCATGACAACTCCGAACATTGGAGCCATCTCAAATGCTGAACCATGATCCTAAGCTCGCGGATCCACAACTGGTACCTAAACCTGCGGACATGAACGCACTTCAAGGGGGTCGATAACAAAAATTGAATATGGAACAGAAATAAAGTGCGAAATGATCATAATCAGATAAAAGAATGACAGGGCAAGTATAAAAAGTACATACCAGATCCTGCCGTGTCATTACCACTTATGAACTTAATTGCACATCATTATCTTTTCCATTCCATTAAGAGTTATAGCCATATCTTACGTACATACTTAGGAGAAGTCATTAAGTTCATTACCATCTAACTTACTTATCTTTCATAACATAATCCGGCCCTTTATGGAGGGACGCATATACTACCCGACCCAATCTGGGACGCGATCAAGTCACACAAATATCAAAGCGTGCGTGGAATCCCCATCGCCGACTATAAGTGTAAAATATAACCATGTGACGCGCCCGTGGCATCCCACCTCACTGTCGGCGTACACATACACAATACATATATATCTCCTGCCCGTGGAATCCCACATCACTGCCGACAGCCGTAGGTGTAACATATAACCATGTGACGCGCCCGTGGCATCTCACCTCACTATCGGCGTACACATATACAACATATATATCTATATATATATATATATATATATATATATATATATATATATATAACGCGACGCATGCCCCTAATCCTCATCGTATAAGCATGGCCATAACGTGCCCTCGGCATCCCTCATCGTAGGTGCAGGTCTTCATGGGGAGCTAGCCCATGGAGTAATAATATAACATGCCCCCGGAATCCCTCATCGTGGGTACATGTCTTCATGGGGAGCTAGCCCATGGAGTAATAGTCGTACATAGCATGTGTTATACCCCGTATTTCCTGAGTATGTACGTGAGGACGTACGTATAAAAGTTTAAGCCTTAAGTTAGGCAAGGGACGAAAATTTGTGCACAACCCCCGAAAAGAATTGTTTTCCGACGAAACGTTTTCCAAACTTTGCGAGGGGAAAATTACGGTTGCGACATTAATAATTTTTGCGGATTTTTCCGAGAGATGAAATATTTTGGACCAACGAGAGGGCGACACTTGTCACCCTCAAGTGGACGGCAATGTGGGCTTGTCTTGGCACGTTTTGTGGCCTAAAACTTGGGTCAATGTTTGGTGAGTGATTTGTGGAGTAGATGGCTAGGGTGCACTTGTGCAAATCCACACCCTCCACTTGCCCTCCACTTGCCTTAATCTTGGCCATTGAAGGCCCTATAAATACCCCCCCTTAGTTGAAGACTTCTTCATCCACAAATAATTTCTAAGTCTTGAAATCCCTTTCCCCCTTTGAAAGGATCTCATCCAAGAGCACCCCCTCCCCCTTTGTGAGGCCCTTGGCCGAGAAATACCCCCCCCCCCCTTCCTAGTGGTGATAGCCGAAATACAAACCCCCCCTCTTGAGTTGTTCTCGTGAAATACCCCCCCCCCCCCTTCCCCCTTGGTAGAAAAGTATTCTCCAAGTATTGTTACAATTCCAAAATACCTTAGCCTTATACCTTGTAGTATTCCAAAGTTACCTCTCTACGTAGAGCCCGGAAATACTACCTTATGTCCTTTTAGTCTCAAAACGAAACCCTAAGGAAAATCTTCATAGTTGGTTGAAGTGCTAAGTAGAAGTTGTTTGGAAACTTCTAAGGGTTTCTTGGAGCTTTCGGAGCGTGCAAATTAGGAGCTAAACGTTGCTCAGGATCGACATTTAATCTTGGATAATTTTGGGCTTGTCGAGGTAAATATCTTGTCCCCCTATTGTAATTAGAGTTTACATATTGTTGAAGTATAAGAATTAAGTATAAGTTATATACAAGGAAGGTATATAAGAAGAGAATTGAACTGTACTTACATAGGACTGTATTTACAGTAGACTTGTGTAGTTTGGCGGCAGGAGTCTTGCCCAATTTTCCGTAGAATAAGGAATCTTGTATCTAGATTTATTCTACAGAGTAGTCTAGACATTGATAGACTTATATAACCGTTATAGGTTGAAGTACTGCGAGTAGCATATTCTACTCGAAGGGTGGAAAAGGCTAGCAGGATTACAGTACTTTGGAGCGTTTTGCTAATTGTCGGTAATCGTCGCGAGGTATGTGATTCTTCCTATCCTCTTGAGCATGATATTTTAAAAGAATATATATAGTACGGTAGACGTACGTGTGTTAACTGAACGTGGTTTTACTGCGATGTCTTTTGACTTGAGTCTAATAATAAGAACCTTGAAGTATTTCAAAAGAATTAAGAATCGTTTTTGAAAGAAGAGTAATACTTGGTTTTAAAAGCTTAAGAGTTATACTAGCTTTATGGAAAGTTAGGTATAACGACTTAAGAGAGATAAAAGGAACGGTTTACTTAATTATTTATGAACGCCTTGTATTGATTTCAGAAATGAGAATAAGTATCGAACAAACCACTGCTGCGCTAATAAAGGGAAATGTATTGACTAATTAAGTATTATTAAAACCAGTAGAAACCTCCATCTTCATAGAAGCTAAGATGATACTACATTTCCTAGATCATGGTTGCTTTAATAAGATTGTTATGAACAAGAATAACCTATTCACACATAAGGCATATGTTACTCAAATTGTTTTAAAAGAGAATTAGGTTATTAAGTGATTAAGACTTTGAACTACGAAACCTTTCGAAAATGAGAAACTTGAGCATTTGAAATTAGGCAAACTTGAACTTTTGGAAAAGAATGTTGTCACTTGACTCTAAAAAGGAAGGCATGCTTTTGTCTTAAGTTGGTTTACTTAAAAAGATAGTCACTCTATTTTTATACTACGGGTATCGTGTGTCACTCTATTTTTATACTACGGGTATCGTGTGACTCTTGTGAAGGAAACAGATCTTTTTAAAGGGTTAATGTATGAAGTACTTTGGGGATAAAAACCCGAACTTGTTTGACATAAAATAGAAAGTACCTTGTGTGAATAACTGGATTATGTTGGTTGGTGATAGCCTTGTAATACTTTCTTGTTGGTTTGATAAGTAAACATGTTAGGATGCTACGTGTGTTAGTATCTTGTGATGTTTGTGTAAAGGGGTTTCCCTTGATTATGCTTATGTTGTTGAACGATAAGCCGTTATGTTAGTATTGTACCACTCACCTCTTGACATGTTATACCGGGGGTTAAGCTGCCCCCCGATGCGGGGATACCTCATGCGGTCTGTGTGACTATGATTCGAGGATACGTCATGCGGGTCTGTGTGACCTATGCGGAACTACGAGAGTTCCAGGTTAGTGTGCGGGGGAATACCTCATGCGGTCTATGTGGCCATGCGGACTACGAAAGTCGGGGCGATGCCGAGAGTAGCTACCGATGCGCGGAATACCTCATGCGGGCCTAGGTGGCCTATGCGAGTCGCGGTGAGTTCCGTGATTTGACGCGACATTAATACCGAGGCGAGTGGCCCGCCGATCATATGGCGCGGTCTAGAAAGACCTCGTGATACGCTTTTATGGCATTGTTGGTGCGTGGGTTTTAGTAGTCGCTATGCCTTCAGAGACACTTTCCGAGGATTAATCGCTTCGATACCACTTTTGTCACGACCGAACGGGCCCGTGATCGTGCCTTACCGCACCCAAGTAGACATACATTAGAGTAATCGGAATATAAAACAAAACATGAAACAAAATGAAGTGAGAAACAGCTTTTACGAGAAAAGTTGCCTTCCAAGATATATATAAACATAAAACTTGAATCAACGATACATCCCTTTTACAACCCCGCCACAACAAGATTTCTGCACCTCTAAGAATGTTATAACAACAATGGACAGGTTCGCCATACCCCGAATGTAAGTACCTACAACGGCGGGACTATACCACTGATAAGCCTCCGAGAAACGGAGCTTCCCAAACGCTGAATCTGGACCCATGAGCGAGGATCAACACCGTGTACCTCTACTGCGGCATGAACGCAGCCCGAAGGAGGTCGATAACAGTACCAAGTATGTGAAATCAAAATATCAGAAATGAAATCATAGTAGTCTATATAAAGCGGAGACATGTATGATAACCAAACTACGATTCTGATAAATAAGCGATCGTGTCAAGTCGTGGACTCACGCCTCAAAGTCATCACTCAAATATAACTATGGGTCTCACGCCCACAACATCAATCATGCGTGGAATACCTTCTCACCGCCAGCGATCTATGATATAAACGCACCAAGGAATACACATGAACACGGGTCCCACTGTGTCATAATAAAACCGTGACGGTAAGTACGAAGGCATAGCCGACTACTAAAACCCACAGTACCAATAATGCCATAAAATCAGACACGAGGTCTTTCTAGACCGCGCCATATGATCTAAGCGCCACTCGCCAAGATCAATCTGCGTCAAATCCGGAACTTCCGCACTCCGCATAGGCCACACATAGGCCCGCATGAGGTATTCCCGCGTCGAGGGTAGCTACTCCCGCATCGCCCCGACTCGCGATCCGCATGGCCACAGACCGCATGGCCATAAAGACCGCACTAACACGAACTCGTAGCTCGCATAGGTCCTCGGACCCATGAGGTATTCTCGAATCATAGTCCTGCACTTTCCCGAGGTATACCCCGATCGGAGGAAGCTTAACCCCGTATCATGTCAAGAGGTGAGTGGTACAATACTATCATAACGGCATCGTTCCACAACATAAGCACAATCAAGGAAACCCTTTACACAAACATCACAAGATACTAACACACGTAGCATCCTAAACATGTTTACTTATCAAATCAACAAGAAAGTATTACAAGGCTATGACAAACCAACACAATCAAGTTATTCACACAAGGTACTTTCTACTTTATGTTAACAAGTTCGGGTTTTTATCCCCAAAGTACTTCATACATTAACTCTTTAAAAGATCCTTTTCTTTCACAAAAGTCACACAATACCCGTAGTATAAAAATAGAGTGACTATCTTTTTAAGTAAACCAAAACACTTCCCTTTGTAAAATCAAGTAACAACATTCTTTTCCAAACGTTCAAGTTTGCCTAATTTCAAATGCTCAAGTTTCTCATTTTCGAAAGGTTTCGTAGTTCATAGTCTTAATCACTTAATAATATAATTCTCTTTTAAAACAATTTGAGAAACATATGCCTTATGTGTGAGTAGGTTATTCTTGTTCATAATCAATCTTATTAAAGCAGCCATGATCTAGGAAATGTAATATCATTTTGTCTCATCTTAGCTTCTATGCAGATGGAGGTTTCTACTTGTTTTAATAATACTTTATTAGTCAATACATTTCCCTTTATTAGAGCTGCAGTGGTTTGTTCGATACTCATTCTCATTTCCGAAATCAATACAAGGCGTTCATAAACAATTAAGTAAACCGTTCCTTTTATCTCTCTTAAGTCGTTATACCTAACTTCCCATAAAGCTAGTATAACTCTTAAGCCTTTATAAATCAAGTATTACTCTTCTTTCAAAATCGATTCTTAATTCTTTTGAAATACTTCAAGATTCTTATTATTTAGACTCAAGTCAAAAGACTTCGCAGTAAAACCACGTTCAGTTAACACACGTACGTCTACCGTACTATATATATTCTTTTAAAATATCATGCTCAAGAGGATAGAAAGAATCACATACCTCGCGACGATTATCGACAATTAGCAAAACACTCCACGGCTATAACCCGGCTAGCCTTGTCCACCTTTCAAGTAGAACATGCTACTCGCAGAACTTTCAACCTATAAATGCCAAATACGTCTATCAACGTCTAGACTACTCTGTAGAATATTCTAAGCAGGGGGGGTTCTCTATTCTACGGAAAATCGGGCAGCACTTCCCTACCCGTTAAACTACACAAGTCTACTGCAAATACAGTCCTATGTAAGTACAGTTTAATCTTCTTCTTTAATATTCTTCTGACGTGATTTCAGTTCAATTCTCTTCTGTAATATCCTTCTATTACAGTTCATTTCTCTTCTGTAATATCCTTCTATGTATCTTATATTCATTTCTATACTACTACAGTATGTAATTTCCAATTACAATAGAAGGACAAAAGTATTTACCTCGATAAGCCCAAAATTATCCAAGTTTAAATGTCGATCCTGAGCAACGTTTAGCTCCTACTCTGGGTGCTCCAACCCGCTCCAAACAACCCTTAGAAGTTCCCAAACAACTTCTACTTAGCACTTCAACCAACTATGAAGATTTTTCCTTAGGGTTTCGTTTTTGTGACTGAAGGGAAGTATAATAGTATTTTTGGGCTTTTAGTATAGGGGTAACCTTGGAATACTACATGGTATTTAGGCCAAGGTATTTTGGAATAGTAACAATACTTGGAGAATACTTTTCTACCAAGGGTATTTTACGAGAACAACTCTCGAGAGGGGATGTTTCGCCAAGGGCCTTCTCGAGGGAGGAGTGCTCTTGGGCGAGCAACAAGAAGGGGAGGATTTTCAAGACTTAGAAAATGTTTTAGGGATGAAGAAGTCTTCAACTCAAGGGGGGTATTTATAGGGAAATCAATGGCCAAGATTAAGACAAGTGGTGGGCAAGTGGAGGGTGTGGATTTGCCCAAGTGCACCCTAGCAATCTACTCCATAATTCACTCCAAACATTGACCCAAGTTTTAGGCCACAAAACAAGCCAAGAATCGTGCACCCAATCGGCCACAATCCGCCAACTTGAGGGTGACACATGTCGCCCTCTTGTTGGTCCAAAATATTTCATCTCTCGGAAAAATCCGCAAAAATTATTAATGTCGCAACCGTAATTTTCCCCTCGCAAAGTTCGGTAAACGTTTCGTCGAAAAACAATTCCTTTCGGGGGTTGTGCACAAATTTCGTCCCTTGCCTAACTTAAGGCTTAAACTTTTGTACGTACATCCTCACGTACATACTCTGGAAATACGGGGTATAACATTCTCCCCTCCTTAGAAACATTCGTCCCGAATGTTCCTTCTCAAGACGGATAACGATGAAGTTCCTTTTATCTTAAACAAGTTGCCAATGCCACATATGGCCACAAAATAACACACGCGCAAATACTTACATCCAAGTCCACGAGGAATCATCTCTAACATCACAAAAGCTCCCACCCGAAGTCTAAAATATACTCCCTTCGCACCCTTACTTCACAAAAGTAATGATCACATCTATGTTCTCAACACATGCTCGCTTCTTCCCTTACTCGTCGTACCCTTCGAACTCGAACTCTTTCTCATAACTTACCACATTTCTGTTACTGCTTCAGTTTCCAAATCTCTGGGTTACTACCTCCAACTTGGTCATCATTAACTGGGAACATTCTGGATGGATCTCCGATACTTTTCCGAACATAACAACATGAAAGACCGGACGCACTTCCTCCCACGTCGGACGACAAAGCTAACTTATAGGCAACCTGGCCTATCCTCCAAAGGATCTGAAACGCTCAAGTACCTCGGGCTAAGTTTCTCGTTTTCCAAAACTCGTCACACCCTTTCCGGTGGTACCTTCAAGAAGACCCACCATCAACTCCAAGCGTCGTCGCCGATTATCCGCACGACTTCTGTTGACTCTGAGCTGCCAATAACCTCTTCTGGATAAGCTTCACCCTATCCACATCCTGCCGAAACAAGTATGAACCAACTATATGAACCTTGCCAACATCGAACAATCGACCGGCAACCTACACTACCGCCCATACAAGGCTTCATAAGGCGACATCCGGATACTGAAATGGTAGCTATAAAACACTCCCTTAACAGGAGACAACAATCCTCACTACCCTCAAATCCAAACAACGCCCGAGGCGAATGCGATCATCGAGACTCACCTGAGTTTCTAACCCTGCCTGGTAATACTTCCAGAAAACGAAATAGCCGTAACCTGGGTTCCCCTGCCCGTGGTGAAAGTAGGCACCTCGTGCAGCCTTACAACCTTCCTGATATAATTATCTCGCATAACCCTCTGCCGAGCAAACGGTCTTGACTAAAAGACAAGATGGGCTGACCTCATCGGCCCGACTACTGGTCGAACGCATCCACGAACTCGTATGCTGGTTAACTAAACTTGGGCCTAACACCCTCGTGACCCCACCACCTGGCGGGACCACCTCGAACTGACCCCACCACATTACAGGTCGCGGGTTGACCCGCGATCGGTCCTCAACCCGACCCGCTATCGCGCAAAAACTCTCGTTCCCCGATCCGGAACAATTTCACTAATCAAGTTACGAAAACCTAGTGGTCATTCTTAGCTCAACTACCCCCTTTCATTTCATACCACTCAGGGACTTATCACACAAACATATCTCACGTGTACTATGCACTCCGATAAGGGTCAAACATAAAAATAAATCTTTTACTCAAGATGGCCTTGCCTCTAAGGTCTCCACGTATAAAACTCTAAGGCTCACACTTTCCTTATCCCCAATCTTACCCTTCTAACTAACCATGATTTCTAATCACAATTAACACAATGCTATCTGAACATAACACTTAAGATATACTCATCTTATCACACATACCAATCTCTAGAGGGTTAAGGATGTACCTGTATCTACTGCTTCACTCCCCTTTGTCGTTCTAATCAATCCTGCCCTGTTGGGCGCATAGCTAGGAAAGGTGATGAACTGGTCACTGATCCTGAAGGCTGAGTCTCTACATCCGCGCCACCTCTGGTCGGACAATTCCTCGCAAAATGGCCCTGCTGGCCGCAAGCATAACAAGTTGTCGAAGAAGTACGACACTTCCCACAATGACACTTACCACAACGGCCACACCGAGGTGGGGGTGGCCTCCTCTGGATAACACCCCTTCCTCTACGAACTACTGAATCCACAACTAATCTGGTATGCTGAGTCCTCCTACTTGCATCCCTCCTACTAGGACATCCTTTCGACACATGGCCCTGACGGCCGCAGTTAAAACAAGCACCAAACAAAAGGCGACATTCCCGACGACGCCGCCACACCGTGTGAATACCGAGGAAATCGAACTACCGGCTTGAACCTACGTATAGCTGTGAACTAGAAGCCCTGGAGCTCTGACCAACTCCGACATACCTCGAACGTCCCGAAGTGCGGAGGACCCTGCATCGACGGAGGTGCATAACGATCACGCCTGAGAAGGTCCGCCTCGAAAGTTACCAAAGGACCCTGTTGTTCTGGCCTTCTTCTGCTGATCTTGGTTAACCCGTCGATCCTTACGTTTCTCGGCCTGCTGCGCATAAGCCCGTACGCAGGCTATGCTCATGCCTGACTGAAGAGCCACTCTTATACAACCCTCTCTTAGATAATCATCATGACCCGTGATAAATCGGTATATAATATACTCTCTGGTTGCTAACTCCCTAGCTAGTAACAGGGTCGTCTCTTTGCAATCTATACTTTCTGCTACTGGTCGTGGAACTGAAGGTTTAAATGTCATGGCCGCAGTAGGAACTGCTGCCGCCGTGCTAAACTCTGCTGGGGCTGGCGATGTCGCAGAACTCCCCGAATGAAGCACCACCCCAGGTGATGATTGGGCCTGTGCCCTAGTAACCCTCTCGTTTACTCGCAGCCTCCTCTGCGCTTGCCCTTATGGGCCCCGGTTGCCTTACGCGGAGGCATAACTGGTAAAGGAAAGGAATACGCTAGAGGGGTCCAACTTATAACACGGCTCTAAGCACGATATCAGAGTGAGAAGAATGGAAACCAATCCTAAATATCCTATAGCCTCCTGATTATTGGTGTGGTGCACAACACACCGATAATCAAGACTCTACTAGATACGGTCTGTAGACACTTTCCGAAGATTAACTACTCTGATACCACTTTTGTCACGACCCGAACCCGGGCCCGTGACTGGTGCCTTACCCCGGGCACCCAAGTAGACATACATCAGAGTAATCAGCGAAATATAAAACAAGACATGAAATAACATGAAGTGTAAAACAGTTTATCTGAGAAAAGTTGCCTTTCGGCATATATATAAAAAAACTTGAATCCGAACAGTTACATCCCTTTTACAACTCGCCACAACAAGATTCTGCACTCTAAGAATGTTATAACAACAATGGCGGACGGGGCCCGCCATACCACGAATGTAAGTACCTACAACGACGGGGACTATACCATCGATAAGCCTCCGAGAAACGGAGCTTCCCAAACGCTGAATCGTGACCCATGGCGAGGATCAACACCGTGTACCTCTACTGCGGCATGAACGCAGCCAAGGAGGTCGATAACAGTACCAAGTATGTGAAATCGAAAATCGTAAATGAAATCATAGTAGTCTATATAAAGCAGGAGACATGTATGATAACCAAACTACAGTTCACAATAAATAAGCAGTCATGTCAAGTCAGGGACTCACGCCCTCAAAGTCATCACTCAAATATAACTATGGGTCTCACGCCCACAACATCAATCATGCCCGTGGAATACCTTCCTCACTGTCGGCAGTCTATGATATAAAAGCACCAAGGAATACACATGAACACGGGTCCCACACGTGTCATAATAAAACCGCACGGTAAGTACGAAGGCATAGCCGACTACTAAAACCCACAGTACCAATAATGCCATAAAACTGTATCACGAGGTCTTTCTAGACCGCGCCATATGATCGAAGCGGGCCACTCGCCCTCAGTATCAATGTGCGCGTCAAATCCTGGAACTTCCCGCAGCTCCGCATAGGCCACACACATAGGCCCGCATGAGGTATTCTCCGCATCGGTAGCTACTCCGGCATCGCCCCGACTCACGATCCGCGTAGCCACATAGACCGCATGGCCATAAAGACCGCACACTAACACGAACTCTCGTAGCTCCGGATAGGTCCCCTGGACCCGCATTAGGTATTCTCAAATCATAGTCCTGCATCGCACGAGGTATACCGCGTCGGAGGGCACAACCCCGGTATCATGTCAAGAGGTGAGTGGTACAATACTATCATAACGGCTTATCGTTCCACAACATAAGCACAATCAAGGGAAACCCCTTTACACAAACATCACAAGATACTAACACACGTAGCATCCTAAACATGTTTACTTATAAAATCAACAAGAAAGTATTACAAGGCTATGACAAACCAACACAATCAAGTTATTCACACAAGGTACTTTCTACTTTATGTTAACAAGTTCGGGTTTTTATCCCCAAAGTACTTCATACATTAACTCTTTAAAAGATCCGTTTCTTTCACAAAAGTCACACAATACCCGTAGTATAAAAATAGAGTGACTATCGTTTTAAGTAAACCAAAACACTTCCCTTTGTAAAATCAAGTAACAACATTCTTTTCCAAACGTTCAAGTTTGCCTAACTTCAAATGCTCAAGTTTCTCATTTTCGAAAGGTTTCGTAGTTCATAGTCTTAATCACTTAATAATATAATTCTCTTTTAAAACAATTTGAGAAACATATGCCTTATGTGTGAGTAGGTTATTCTTGTTCATAATCAATCTTATTAAAGCAGCCATGATCTAGGAAATGTAATATCATTTTGTCTCATCTTAGCTTCTATGCAAATGGAGGTTTCTACTGGTTTTAATAATACTTTATTAGTCAATATATTTCCCTTTATTAGCGCTGCAGTGGTTTGTTCGATAATCATTCTCATTTCCGAAATCAATACAAGGCGTTCATAAACAATTAAGTAAACTGTTCCTTTTATCTCTCTTAAGTCGTTATACCTAACTTCCCATAAAGCTAGTATAACTCTTAAGCCTTTAAAAACCAAGTATTACTCTTCTTTCAAAAACGATTCTTAATTCTTTTGAAATACTTCAAGATTCTTATTATTTAGACTCAAGTCAAAAGACTTCGCAGTAAAACCACGTTCAGTTAACACACGTACATCTACCGTACTATATATATTCTTTTAAAATATCATGCTCAAGAGGATAGGAAGAATCACATACCTCGCAACGATTATCGACAATTAGCAAAACGCTCCACGGCTATAACCCGGCTAGCCTTGTCCACCTTTCAAGTAGAACATGCTACTCGCAGAACTTTCAACCTATAAAGGCCAAATACGTCTATCAACGTCTAGACTACTCAGAGAATATTCTAGCGGGTTCTCTATTCTCGGAAAATCGGGCAGACTTCCTACCCGTTAAACTACACAAGTCTCATCGCAAATACAAATATGTAAATGCAGTTTAATCTTCTTCTTTAATATTCTTCCGACGTGATTTGATTCAATTCTCTTCTCAGAATATCCTTCATTACAGTTCATTTCTCTTCTGTAATATCCTTCTATGTATCTTATATTCATTTCTATACTACTACAGTATGTAATTTCCAATTACAATAGAAGGACAAGAGTATTTACCTCGATAAGCCCAAAATTATCCAAGTTTAAATGTCGATCCTGAGCAACGTTTAGCTCCTACTCTGGGTGCTCCAACCCGCTCCAAACAACCCTTAGAAGTTCCCAAACAACTTCTACTTAGCACTTCAACCAACTATGAAGATTTTTCCTTAGGGTTTCGTTTTTGTGACTGAAGGGAAGTATAATAGTATTTCTGGGCTTTTAGTATAGGGGTAACCTTGGAATACTACATGGTATTTGGGCCAAGGTATTTTGGAATAGTAACAATACTTGGAGAATACTTTTCTACCAAGGGGGGGGGGGGGGTATTTTACGAGAACAACTCTCAAGAGGGGTCGGCCAAGGGCCTTCTCAAGGGGGAGGAGTGCTCTTGGACGAGAGCAACAAGAAGGGGGAGGATTTTCAAGACTTAGAAAATGTTTTAGGGATGAAGAAGTCTTCAACTCAAGGGGGGTATTTATAGGGAAATCAATGGCCAAGATTAAGACAAGTGGTGGGCAAGTGGAGGGTGTGGATTTTCCCAAGTGCACCCTAGCCATCTACTCCACAATTCACTCCAAACATTGACCCAAGTTTTAGGCCACAAAACAAGCCAAGAATCGTGCACCCAATCGGCCACAATCCGCCAACTTGAGGGTGACACATGTCGCCCTCTCGTTGGTCCAAAATATTTCATCTCTCGAAAAAATCCGCAAAAATTATTAATGTCGCAACCGTAATTTTCCCCTCGCAAAGTTCGGAAAACGTTTCGTCGAAAAACAATTCCTTTCGGTGGTTGTGCACAAATTTCGTCCCTTGCCTAACTTAAGGCTTAAACTTTTGTACGTACGTCCTCACGTACATACTCTGGAAATACGGGGTATAACACGGATGATCGGCGTCAACACTTGGAGTTCAGGGTGGCGTCCGTGTTATACCCCGTATTTCCAGAGTATGTACGTGAGGGCGTACGTATAAAAGTTTAAGCCTTAAGTTAGGCTAGGACCGAAAATTTTGTGCACAACACACGAAAAGAATCGTTTTCCGACGAAACATCTTCCAAAACTTGCGAAGGGAAAATTCCGGCTATGTCATTTATTATTTTTGTGGATTTTTCCGAGAGACGAAATATTTTGGACCAACGAGAGGGCGACACTTGTCACCCTCTAATTGGTGGACTTGAGGGCGTCTTTTGGACGATTTGGAGAGTGGGAGTTGGTAGGATATTTTGTGTAGTTGATGAGCAAGTGGGACCCACAAACACTTGTCCAAATCTTGACCTTACACTTGCCTACCACTTGGCTTGATCTTGGCCCTTGGTTGTCCTATAAATACCCCCCCTTTGAGAAGACTTATTCATCTACAAAAATCCCTAAGTCTTGAAATCCCTCTCCCTCCCTCTCTATGGTTTCGTCCATGCCTCCCCCTCCCCCTTGAGAAGGCCTTTTGGCCGAGAGGTACCCCCCCTCCTAGTGGTGCTAGCCGAGGGGTACCCCCCCTACCTTGAGTTGTTTTCGTAAAATACACCCTCTCCCCTTGGTAGAAAGTATTCTCCAAGTATTGTTACTATACCAAAATATCTTGGCCTAAATACCTTGTAGTATTCCAAGGTTACACCTATACTAAAAGCCCAGAAATACTATTATACTTCCCTTCAGTCACAAATACGAAACCCTAAGGAAAATCTTCATAGCCGGTTGAAGTATTAAGAAGAAGTTGCGTAGAACTTCTAAGGGTTGTTTGGAGCGGGTTGGAGCGCCCAGAGTAGGAGCTAAACGTTGCTCAGGAGCGACATTTAACTTGGATAATTTTGGGCTTACCGAGGTAAATACTCTTGACCTTCTATTGTAATTGGAAATTACATACTGTAGTAGTATAGAAATGAATATAAGATTCATAGAAGATAATTGAACTGTAATAGAAGGATATTACAGAAAAGACTTGAACTGAAATCACATCAGAAGAATATTAAAGAAGAAGGACTAAACTGTACTTACATAGGACTGTATTTACAGTAGACTTGTGTAATTACCGGGTAGGGAAGTGCTGCCCAATTTTCCGTAAAATAGAGAACCTACTGCTTAGAATATTCTACAGAGTAGTCTAGAGGTTAATAGACTTGTATAACCTTTATAGGTTGAAAGTTCTGCAAGTAGCGTGTTCTACTTGAAAGGTGGACAAGGCTAGCCGGGTTATAGCCGTGGAGCGTTTTGCTAATAGTCGATAATCGTCGCAAGGTATGTGATTCTTCCTATCCTCTTGAGCATGATATTTTAAAAGAATATATATATAGTACGGTAGACGTACGTGTGTTAACTGAACGTAGTTTTACGGCAATGTCTTTTGACTTAAGTCTGAATAATAAGAATCTTGAAGTATTTCAAAAGAATTAAGAATCCTTTTTTGAAAGAGGAGTAATACTTGGTTTTAAAAGCTTAAGAGTTATACTAGCTTTATGGGAAGTTAGGTATAACGACTTAAGAGAGATAAAAAGAATGGTTTATTGATTTTAAGAAGTTAAGAGACTTGATCTTAAAGGATAAGAGACTTGACTTAATTAAATTAATATGAATGTTGTTAAAAATGTGTGAAACCTCATTCGTGAGTAATGAGTACTTGGTTTTTAAAAGGAGTAATGTTTTACTGATTTCGGAAATGAGAATGAGTATCGAACAAACCACTGCAACGCTAATAAAGGGAAATGTATTGACTAATAAAGTATTATTAAAACCAGTAGAAACCTCCATCTGCATAGAAGCTAAGATGAGACAAAATGATATTACATTTCCTAGATCATGGCTGCTTTAATAAGATTGATTATGAACAAGAATAACCTACTCACACATAAGGCATATGTTTCTCAAATTGTTTTAAAAGAGAATTATATTATTAAGTGGTTAAGACTATGAACTACGAAACCTTTCGAAAATGAGAAACTTGAGCATTTGAAATTAGGCAAACTTGAACGTTTGGAAAAGAATGTTGTTACTTGATTTTACAAAGGGAAGTGTTTTGGTTTACTTAAAAAGATAGTCACTATATTTTTATACTACGGGTATTGTGTGACTTTTGTGAAAGAAAAGGATCTTTTAAAGAGTTAATGTATGAAGTACTTTGGGGATAAAAACCCGAACTTGTTAAAGTAGAAAGTACCTTGTGTGAATAACTTGATTGTGTTGGTTTGTGATAGCCTTGTAATACTTTCTTGTTGATTTGATAAGTAAACATGCTAGGATACTACGTGTGTTAGTATCTTGTGATGTTTGTGTAAAGGGGTTTCCCTCGATTGCGCTTAAGTTGTTTAACGATCAGCCGTTATGTTGGTATTGTACCACTCACCCTTGACATGATCCCGGGTTGCTCGCCTCCACGCGGGTAGACTCAAAGCGGTCTGTGTGACCTATGATTCGAGAATACCTCACGCGGGTCCCGGGACCTATGCGCGAGATACGAGTTCCGTGTTAGTGTGCGCCTTTATGGTCATGCGGTTCATGTGGCCACGCGGATCGCGAGTCCGTGACGTTGCGGGAGTAGCTACCGACGCGAGGAATACCTCACGCGGCCTATGAGGTTGGCCTATGCGAGTGCGGAAGTTCGAGGACTAGACGCGCACATTAGATATCGCGGGCGAGTGGCCGCCGATCATGTGGCGGTTCAGACAGATCTCATGATACGCTTTATGACCGTTGGTATCGCTGGTGTTAGTAGTCGGCTATGCCTTCGCATTACCCCAGACGGTTTTATTATGACACAGGTGGGACACGTGTTCATGTGTATTCCTTGGTGCCTTTATATCATAGATCGCAGCGGTGATAAGGTATTCCACGCATGATTGATGTTGTGGGCATGGGACCCATAGTTATATTTGAGTGATGACTTTGAGGCGTGAGTCCCCGACTTGACATGATCGCTATTTATTGTGAATCGTAGTTTGGTGATCATACATGTCTCCCGCTTTATATAGATCGCTATGATTTCATTTACTGATTTTCGGGCCACATACTTGGTAATTGTTATCGACTCTCCTTCGGGTTGCGTCATGCCGCAGTAGAGGTACACCGCCGTTGATCCTCGCTCTTAGGGTCACGATTCAGCTTGGGAAGCACCGCTTTCTCGAGGCTTATCAGTGGTATAGTCCCCTGTAGTTGTAGGTACTTACATTCAGGGGTATGGCGGGGCCCTGTCCCGCCATTGTTGTCATATCATTCTTAGAGGTCTGTAGTACTGTTGTGGGCAGAGTTGTAAAAAGGGATGTAACTGTTCTATATATATGCCGAAAGGCAAGTTTTCTCAGATAACGGTTTCACATTTCATATTATATCATGTCTTGTTTTATGTTCCGCTGATTACTCTGATGTATGTCTACTTGGGTGCCCGGTAGGCACGACCACGCCCGTTCGGTCGTGACAAAAGTGGTATCGAGCGATTAATCCTGAAAGTGTCTACGCATCAGATTCAAGAGTCTTGATTATCGGCGTGTTGTGCACCACACCAATAATCAGGAGGCTATAGGATATTTAGGATTGGTTTCCATTCTTCTCACTCTGAGATCGTGCCTTAGAGTTGTGTTGTAAGTTGGACCCTCTAACGTATTTCTTCCTCACCGCTATGCCTCCGCGTAAGGCAAACCCGCCCGTAGGGCAAGGCAGAGGAGCCGCGAGTAGAGCATGAGGGTTACGAGGCACAGACCAATCATCACCGGGTGGTGCTCCATTCGGGAGTTTTTCGACGCCGCCAAATTTAGCAGAGTTTAGCGCGTGCAGCAGCCCCATCGCGCCATGATAGTTGAACCTTCAGTTCCACGACCGGGAACAGAGAATATAGATTGCAAAGAGACGACCCTGTTACTAGCTATGGATTTAGCAACCGAGAGTATACTATCTACCGATTTATCGCGAGTCTTGATGACTATCTAAGAGAGGGTTGTGCAAGAGTAGCTCTTCAGTCAGGCTTGAGCATGGCCTGTGTACGGGCTTATGCGCAACAGGCCGAGAAACGTAGAGATCGACGGGTTAACCAAGGACAGCAGAAGAGGGCCAGAACAGCAGGGTCCTTTGGTAACTTTCGAGGCAAATCGCCTCGCCAAGCCAGATCGATACACACTCCGCCCGGGCAGAGTGGTCCTCCACGGATTTCGTGGACGCTCGTACGCCGAGTTGGTCGAGCCCGTGGCTTCCGCTCACAGGCAGTGACAGCGCCATCCCGGGGAATGTCGTCTTTTTAGTTGGTACTTGTTTTACCTGCGGCCGTCAGGGCCACGTATCGAAAGGGTGTCCTAGTAGGAGGGATGCAAGTAGGAGGACTCAGCCTTCAGGATCAGTGACCAGTTCGTCATCTTCCCAAGCTATGCGCCCAAAAGGGCAGGATTGATTAGAACAACAAGGAGGAAGTGAAGCAGTAGATATAGGTATATCCTTAACCCTCTAGAGATTAGTATGAATGATGAGTATATCTTAAGTGTTATATTCTGATAGCATTGTGTTAATTGTGATTAGAAATCATGGTTAGTTAACCGGGTAAGATTGGGGATAAGGAAAGTGTGAGCCTTAGAGTTTTATACGTGGAGACCTTAGAGGCAAGGCCATCTCGAGAGAGAGATCTATATTTTTAGGTTTAACCCTTATCGGAGTGCATAGTACACGTGAGCTATGTTTGTGGGATAAGTCCCTGGGTAGTGTGAATGAAAGAGGGTAGTTGAGCTAAGAAGACCGCTAGGTTTTCGTAACTTGATTAGTGAGATTGTTCCGGATCGGGGAGCAAGTGTTTTGCGCGAAAGTGGGTCGGGTTGAGGCCATGTCGCGGGTCAACCCGCAGCCTGTTTGGTGGTGGGTCGGGGGTGGTTCGCCAAAGCGGTAGGTCACGAGGGTGTTAGGCCCAAGTTTAGTTAACCAGCGTACGAGTTCGTGGATGCGTTCGACCAGTAGTCGGGCCGATGAGGTCAGTCCCTCTTGTCTTTCAGTCAAGACCATTTACTAGGCAGAGGGTTATGCGAGATGTTATTTCAGGAAGGTTGTAAGGCTGCACGAGGTGCCTACCTTCACCATATGACAGGCAGTGGAACCCAGGTTACGACTATTTCTTTTTCCGAAGTTGTACTGTGCAGGTTAGGAACTCAGTGAGCCTCAAGACGCATTCGCCTCTGCCAGCTGTGGTGAATTTCAGGGGTAGCTGTGAGGATTGTTGTCTCCTGTTGAGGGAGTGTTTTAATAGCTACCATTTCAGTATTCGGATGTCGCCTTATGAAGCCTTGTAGGGGCGGAAGTGTAAGTTGCCGGTCGATTCGCTCGAGGTTGGCAAGGTTCAGATAGTTGGTTTATACTTGTTTTCGGCAGGATGTGGATAGGGTGAAGCTTATCCAGGAGAGGTTATTGGCAGCTCAGAGTCAACAGAAGTCGTGCGGATAATCTGCGACGACGCCTGGAGTTCAGCCGACGTGGGTCTTCAAGGTACCACCCCTAGCGGTGTGATGAGTTTTGGAAAACAGAGGAAACTTAGCCCGAGTTACTTTGGGCCTTTTCAGATCATGTGAAGAATAGGCCAGGTTGCCTATAAGTTAGCATTGCCATCCGACTTAGGAAGCAGTACGTCCGGTCTTTCATGTTGCTATGTTCGGGAAAGTATCGGAGATCCATCCAGAGATTTTGGAAACTGAAGCAGTAACAGAAATGTGGTAAGTTATGAGAAAGAGTTCGAGTGTACGAGAAGTGTACGACGAGTAAGGGAAGAAGCGAGCATGTGTTAAGAACATAGTTGTGATCAATTCTTTTGTAAGTGAAGGGCGAAGGGAGTATCTCTTAGCCCTTGGGTGGGAGCTTTTGTAGTGATGGAGGTGATTCCTCGTGGACTTGGATGTAAATATTTGCGCGTGTTGTATTGTGGCCAGGTGTGGCATAATTGTTTTCGTAAGTATAGCAGAAGACTATCTCGCGCATGTTTGTTTTGAGACTAGAAGAACATTCGACGAATGTTTCTAAGGAGGAGAATGTTATACCGTATTTCCAGTTATGTACGTGAGGGCGACGATAAAAGTTTAAGCCTTAAGTTAGGCTAGATCAAAATTTTGTGCACAACACACTAAAAGAATCGTTTTCCGACTAAACATCTTCCAAAACTGCGAAGGGAAAATTCGCTATGTCATTTATTATTTTTATGGATTTTTCCGAGAGACGAATATTTTGACCAACGAGAGGCGACACTTGTCACCTCTAATTGGTGGACTTGAGGCGTCTTTTGGACGATTTGGAGAGTGGGAGTTGGTAGGATATTTTGTGTAGTTGATGAGCAAGTGGGACCCACAAACACTTGTCCAAATCTTGACCTTACACTTGCCTACCACTTGGCTTGATCTTGGCCCTTGGTTGTCCTATAAATACCCCTTTGTGAAGACTTATTCATCCACAAAAATCCCTAAGTCTTGAAATCCCTCTCCCTCCCTCTCTATGGTTTCGTCCATGCCTCCCCCGCCCCCGTGTGAAGGCCTTTTGGCCGAGAGGTACCCCCCCTCCTAGTGGTGCTAGCCGAGGGGTACCCCCCCTACCTTGAGTTGTTTTCGTAAAATACACCCCCCCTTGGTAGAAAGTATTCTCCAAGTATTGTTACTATACCAAAATACCTTGGCCTAAATACCTTGTAGTATTCCAAGGTTACACCTATACTAAAAGCCCAGAAATACTATTATACTTCCCTTCAGTCACAAAAATGAAACCCTAAGGAAAATCTTCATAGCCGGTTGAAGTATTAAGAAGAAGTTGCGTAGAACTTCTAAGGGTTGTTTGGAGCGGGTTGGAGCGCCCAAGGTAGGAGCTAAACGTTGCTCAGTAGCGACATTTAACTTGGATAATTTTGGGCTTACCGAGGTAAATACTCTTGACCTTCTATTGTAATTGGAAATTACATACTGTAGTAGTATAGAAATGAATATAAGATTCATAGAAGAGAATTGAACTGTAATAGAAGGATATTACAGAAAAGACTTGAACTGAAATCACATCAGAAGAATATTAAAGAAGAAGGACTAAATCAGATTTACATGTGAATGTATTCTGTAGACTTGTAATTACCGGGTAGGGAAGTGCTGCCCAATTTTCCGTAAAATAGAGAACCTACTGCTTAGAATATTCTACAGAGTAGTCTAGAGGTTAATAGACTTGTATAACCTTTATAGGTTGAAAGTTCTGCAAGTAGCGTGTTCTACTTGAAAGGTGGACAAGGCTAGCCGGGTTATAGCCGTGGAACGTTTTGCTAATAGTCCATAATCGTCGCAAGGTATGTGATTCTTCCTATCCTCTTGAGCATGATATTTTAAAAGAATATATATATAGTACGGTAGACGTACGTGTGTTAACTGAACGTAGTTTTACGGCAATGTCTTTTGACTTAAGCCTGAATAATAAGAATCTTGAAGTATTTCAAAAGAATTAAGAATCCTTTTTTGAAAGAGGAGTAATACTTGGTTTTAAAAGCTTAAGAGTTATACTAGCTTTATGGGAAGTTAGGTATAACGACTTAAGAGAGATAAAAAGAATGGTTTATTGATTTTAAGAAGTTAAGAGACTTGATCTTAAAGGATAAGAGACTTGACTTAATTAAATTAATATGAATGTTGTTAAAAATGTGTGAAACCTCATTCGTGAGTAATGAGTACTTGGTTTTTAAAAGGAGTAATGTTTTACTGATTTCGGAAATCAGAATAAGTATCGAACAAACCACTGCAGCGTTAATAAAGGGAAATGTATTGACTAATTAAGTATTATTAAAACCAGTAGAAACCTCCATCTGCATAGAAGCTAAGATGAGACAAAATGATATTACATTTCCTAGATCATGGCTGCTTTAATAAAGATTGTTATAAAAAAGAATAACCTACTCACATATAAGGCATATGTTTCTCAAATTGTTTTAAAGGAAAATTATATCATTAAGTGATTAAGACTATGAACTACGAAACCTTTCGAAAATGAGAAACTTGAGCATTTGAAATTAGGCAAACTTGAACGTTTGGAAAATAATGTTGTTACTTGATCCTTACAAAAGGAAGTGTTTTGGTTTACTTAAAAAGATAGTAACCCTATTTTTATACTACGGGTATTGTGTGACTTTTGCGAAAGAAACAGATCTTTTAAAGAGTTAATGTATGAAGTACTTTGGGGATAAAAACCCGAACTTGTTAAAGTAGAAAGTACCTTGTGTGAATAACTTGATTGTGTTGGTTTGTGATAGCCTTGTAATACTTTCTTGTTGATTTGATAAGTAAACATGCTAGGATGCTACGTGTGTTAGTATCTTGTGATGTTTGTGTAAAGGGGTTTCCCTCGATTGCGCTTAAGTTGTTTAACGATCAGCCGTTATGTTGGTATTGTACCACTCACCCTTGACATGATCCCGGGGGTTAAGCTGCCCTCCGATGCGGGGTAGACTCAAAGTGTCCAGGTGTGACCTATGATTCGAGAATACCTCACGCGGGTCCCGGACCTATGCGAGCTACGAGAGTTCCGTGTTAGTGCGCGCCTTTATGGTCACGCGTTCATGTGGCCACGCGGATCGCGAGTCCGTGACGTTGCCGGGAGTAGCCACCGATGCGAGGAATACCTCATGCGGGCCTATGAGGTTGGCCTACGCGGAGTCGCGGAAGTTCGGTGACTAGACGCGCACATTAGATATCGCGGCGAGTGGCCGCCTTCGATCATGTGGCGGTCAGACAGATCTCATGATACGCTTTATGTAACGACCTGCCCGGTCTGGGCATCGGTGCCTTACCACCGGGCACCCTAGTGATACATACATCGAGAAAATCAGCGAACATAAAACATGAGTCATTTAACAAGAGATATAATAAATAAACAAAGCAACCAAAACAGCTTGCCTTCAAGATATACATAAAACTCGAATGCTTTAATCCTTTTACAACCCCGCCACAACAAGATTACTGCACTTAAGATATACAATGACTATGACGGACAGTGGCTCCCGCCATACCCCGAATGTACAAGAACCTACAACTCAGTGGAACACCTACTAAAAGATAAGCCTCGGAGAAACGGAGCTTCAAATGCGCCGAATCGTGATCCTATGAGCGAGGATCCACGATCGATGTACTCTACCGCGGCATGAACGCAGCCCCAAGGAGGTCGACAACAGTACCAAGTATGTGAAATCATAATATCAGAAATGAAATCATACTAGTCTATATAAAGCAGAGACATGTATGATAACCAAACTACGCTCACAACATAAAACACCATCACTCCAATATAACTACGGGTCTCACGCCCACCACATCAATCAGTTCGCATTATGGCCGCATGCCCCGGAATATCGCAGACGGTAGACATGTCCATGATGCAACAATAATACCAAGGTCCCATGGCCACATGCCCCTGACTCGTGATCGTGTAGACATGTCCATGTGACTCAACAACAAGACAAAGAATCCAAATGGAAGCATACCCGCAGCGCTACGATCGTGTCGGTGATGTCCAAAGGGAAAATAAGACAACATTCCAAATGGACGATACCCGCGCGCCACGATCGTCGGTCGTGATGTCCAAAGGGAAATATAAGACAACATTCCAAATGGACGATACCCGCGCGCTACGATCGTGGTCAAGATGTCCAAAGGGAAACAACAAGGCGGTAATCTAAATGGAAACATACCCGCGCGCTACGATCGTGTCAAGATGTCCATAGCGATGCACAACAATAATACTATCAGCGAACGCACTGCGGAATTTCTCCGCCACCGCAAGACGCCCAAGTAAGTTCTCAACTACCAACCGACCCTCCATCGAGACGCGAACACAGAAATACAACGCTTTGCACAACAAAGGTTATCACAATAAGCATAGCCAAGCTTCACAACAACAAGCATAGGCAAGTTTCACAACAACACAAAGTACTTTCATTTTATACCAAAGTCGGTTTTAGCTCCTAAAGTACTACGACGTTAAATTTTGTAAAAGAGATCCATTACTTTTATCAAAGTCACCCGATACCGTAGTATTAGAATGACCAACCCACATTTTTAAGTAAACCGTAACACTTTCCTTTTAAAATCAAGTACCAACATTCTTTTCCTAAGTTCCGCTTGCCTAGTTTCAATTACTCCAACTTCATTTTTAAAAAGGTTTCATAGTTCCCAAACTTAATCACTGATTCCTTTTAGAACAATTGAGTAACATATGTCATATATGTGAGTAGTTTATTCTTGTTTATAACGATCTTATTACAAACCATGATCTAGAAAATGTAATATCATTTTGTCTCATCTTAGCTTCTATGCAGATGGAGGTTTCTACCGGTTTTAATACAACACATCATTATTCAATACATTTTCCTTTTATTAACGCCGCAGTTGGTCTGTCGATACACATTCCGATTCCCAAATCAAGAAACATTATCCCTTTAAAACCAAGTACTCATTACTCACGAATGAGGTTTCACACAAACATCCACATTAAAACAAATAAGTTAAGTCTCTTATCTTATAAGATCAAGTCTCTTAACTTCTAACATCAGTAAACCATTTTCACTTACATAAGGTCGTTATAACTAACTTCCCATAAAGCTATTATAACACCCTATGTTTTAAACCAACCAAATCACTTAGCACATGTACGTCTACCGTACTACATAGTTCACAACAATCATGCTAGAAAAGATAGGAAGAGGTTCACATACCTCGCGACGATTTATCGACAATAAGCAAAATGCTCCAAGTACTACAACCTTGCTAGCCCTTTCCACTCCTCGAGTAGAATACGCTACTCTTAGTACTTTCACCTATAAAGGTCACAAACGACTATTAACCCCAAAACACAAGTTTCTATCTATCTACAGAAAATTCGAAGACTCTCCCCGCAACAACAGAAATCTCCTCCTCTATCGAGGCCGCTACCAAGCCAACCGGGGTGGTTTACACGCCTAACCTGACGTGTACAATTCTACACAAGTCTATCGCAATACACCCTATGTAAATACAGCCTGGGCTTTTATTCTTCAGGCTTAAGTCAACAGCAATTGCCGAATACTAAGTATAGTTCCATATATAGTATACTTCAACTATATATACTACCAAACATGTAATTTCCAATTACAATAGAGGGACAAGATAATTACCTCGATAAGCCCAAAATTATCCAAGTTATAATGTCGATCCCGAGCAAGGTTTAGCTCCACCCAGTGCGCCCAAACCACTCCAAACAACCCTTAGAAGTTCTAACCAACTTCTACTCAAAATACTTCAACCAACTATGAAGATTTCCTTGTGGTTTCGGGTTGAGACTAAAAGACAAAAGGTAGTATTTCTGACTCTACGTGAAAGAGGTATCTTTGGAATACTACAAGGTACAAGGCTAAGGTATTTTGGGCATTATAACAATACTAGGAGTATTTCTATACCACAACAAGGTATTATACGAAAACAACTAGCAGTGGGGTACCCTACGCCAAGACACCACAAAGGGGAGGAGGAGGCCTCGCCAAGACTCTCAAAAGAGGGGGATGAGTGACGAACTCAACACTAGAGGAGGAGGGATTTTAGGCTTGAAGGTTTCATTTGTGGATGAAGAGTTCATCAACATAAGGGGGGTATTTATAGCAAAACCAAAGGCCAACCAATGGCCAAGATCAAGCCATGTGCAAGGCAAGTGTAAGGCCAAGATCAAGCCAAGTGCACCCTAAACCCTACTCCACAAAACACTCCACAAAACAATGCACCAAACAAGGCCAAAACACGGCACAAACAAGGAGGAAGACGCCCCCTTGCCTACCCAAACCGTCACTGAGGGTGACAAGTGTCACCTCTCGTTGGCCCAAAGATGTTCCGTCGCCGAAAAATCCGCAAAATACAAAACGACATAGTCGGAATTTTCCTCGCAAGTTATGCAAAACGCTTCGTCCGAAAAACGACTTAATCGTGTTGCACAAAGGTAAATTCGCCTGGGTGCCACATGGGGTGACACGTGTCGCCCCGATTCGCCTGCAATATTCCGTCTTCCAAAAATATCCAAAATACCGAAATCTCAAAACAAAGCTGCTCACAAAACCAGAATTTCTCCTGGGCCCCACGTGACCATTTCCAAAATAAAATCTCAAAATTCTAATATAATCTATGAAGTCCAAATACCAAACTGGGAATCCAATTCCCATTAACGAACCTTTTCTTCACAAATAACCGGAAACTTTTCCGTAAAAACTCACATCTTTCTTTCTTTTCAAAATTTCGCTGACTCGTACGCACGCCCTCACATACATACCCCGCAACTACGGGTATAACATTCTCCTTCCTTAGAAACATTCGTCCCGAATGTTCCTTCTCAAGTCGAATAACGATAAAGTTCCTCTAACAAGTTGCCAATGCCACACCGCCACGAAATAACATACGCCCTCTTCTTTCCTTACTCGTCGTGGCCCTTCTCGAACGCTTGAACTCTCCCAAGACGCACCATACTTCACCATTACCTGCTCCGAAAATCTGAGTCACTACCTCCAAACTTGGTCATCTTACTAACCTCAACTTCCTTAAGGCCATTCCCGCCTTTACGAACCGCTTCTGGTCGAACGCGCCCACGAACTCATACGATGATCATACAAACTTGGGCCTAGCATCCTCGTGACCCTACCACCGGCGGGACCACCCGTAACTGACCCCACCCCAAACCGGGTTACGGTTGACCGAAAATGGTCCTCAACCCGACCCCCAACCGCGCCAAACTCTTGTTCCCCGCTCCGGAACAATCTTACTAATTCACATCATGAAAGCTACCACTTCCATCTCACACTACCCACGGACTTATCACACAAATAAATCCCACGTATACTACTACTCTGATAAGGGTCAAAAATAAATCTTTAACTCAAGACGACCTTACCCCTAAGGTCTCAGTCGTGACATAGTCTAAGGTTCACACTTACCATGCCCCCATACGTATCCTCCCAACTAAGCATGTTTTCTAACTCATAATTAACACAACGCTATTCGTACATAGCACATAATAATGAGACCATCATAACAAGCATACCAAAACTCTAGAGGGTTAAGGATATACCAAGCTACCGCTCCTCTAATCATAGGCCCGCTCGCAGGCAGGCGCATACCGTAGGTGATGAACCAGCCACGATCCTCGGCGTCGAGTCGTAACATCCGCGCTTCCCTTGGCCTGACATCCCTCGCAAATGGCCCGCTGGCCGCATGCAAAACAAACTCCCAATCTAGCACGACACTCTCCAAAATGGAGTCTACCACAATGGTCACAACGAGGTAGGTGGTGGCTTCACCGTTAACACCCCGCTCGCCGAAAATCTGAACCTCGAGCCCGACCGCCTCAAGACGGTGGAGGACCACTGCACCGGTGGGTATATAACTAGTCGCTGGCCGAGGCGGTCCGCCGAAAGCCACCAAAGGACCGCCGCCCCGGCCCTCTTCTCGCTGATCCAGTCATTCCGCGACCCTCCGTGCCTCACATCCTAGTGCATGAGCTCGCACGCGGCAATGTCCATGCCCTACAAGAGAAACACCCGCACAAGACTCACCATATAATCATCTAGCCCGCGACGTAGCGATGCACCCTATCCTCCATATTCGCAACTAGCGCAGGACATATCGAGCCAAAGAATCGAACTCGACATTGTACTCCCGACAGCCGCGCCTCTATCTGTCCTCAAGAATAAAAATCTGTTTACCGCGTTCTCCTCATCCGCGGAGGCAAGAAGTGCGTGAGGAAAGCCCCAAAACTCATCCCATACCGGAGGTGCATGCTCTCCCGAAAGCTCCTATGAATCAAACCAATCGATCGCGGTATCACGCAGCCGACGCGAACCAAAGGTCACAGACTCGGTTTCAAGCCTTGATCACCCGTGATGATCCGTCAGAATCGCCGGATGAACTCCTCGCGGATCATCCTCGTGCCTCACCCATAAAACTCGCGCTACAACTCGTAAAGTCCCGTAGCCTCAAACTATCTCGCCGGGGTGAACCATCGTGCCATCGAATCGAATCGCCAGATCCAAATTTATCCTCATATTCGCCACGACTCGCCAAGAATCGGGCCATCTCCTTGTAACCCATCTCTCTCGCCTGCATCGTGGACCGGAGGCTCGTGTATCGCGGTCTCGCAGCCATTGCCGCGCTCTAACTCTGCTGGCTGGGCGGCGCTACAAAACCCGGGCCGTCAAGCACAACTCGTGTACTGCTCGCTCGCGCTGCATTCTCTCAGATCTCACTAGCAAGACTCGGCCGCCTTGCCCTTCTGGCTCGTTGCCTTGCGCGAGGCATAATCGGTAAAACGAGATACGTCGGAGGGTCCAACTTACAACACGCCTCTAAGGCACGATCTCGTAATGAGAAGAATGGAAACTAATCCTAAATGTCTCAGCCTCCTCGATTATAGATGTGGTGCACAACACATCGATAATCAAGACTTACTAGACACGGTGCAGACACTTTCCGAGGATTAATCGCTCGATACCACTTTTGTAACGACCTGCCCGGTTCGCATCGTGCCTTACCCGCACCCTAGTGATACATACATCGAGAAAATCAGCGAACATAAAACATGAGTCATTTAACAAGAGATATAATAAATAAACAAAGCAACCAAAACAGTTGCCTTCAGATATACATAAAACCCGAACGCTTTAACTTTTTACAACCCCGCCACAACAAAGATTACTGCACTTAAGATATACACGACTATGACGGACAGTGGCCTCGCCATACCCCGAATGTACAAGAACCTACAACTCGTGGAACACCTACTAAAAGATAAGCCTCCGAGAAACGGAGCTTCAAATGCGCTGAATTGTGATCCTATGAGCGATCCACGATCGATGTACTTCTACCGCGCAGATGAACGCACTCAAGGAGGTCAAGATAACAGTACCAAGTATGTGAAACTGCATAATATCAGAATGAAATCATACTAGTCTATATAAAGCGAGACATGATGATAACCAAACTACGCTCACAACATAAAACGATCATCACTCCAATATAACTATGGGTCTCACGCCCACCACATCAATCGAGTTCGCATTATGGCCGCATGCCCCTGGACATCAGACGGGTAGACATGTCCATGATGCAACAATAATACCAAGGTCCCATGGCCACATGCCCCGACTCGTGATCGGTGTAGACATGTCCATGTGACCTCAACAACAAGACAAAGAATCCAAATGGAAGCATACCCGCGGCGCCACGATCGTGGTCGATGTCCAAAGGGAAAATAAGACAACATTCCAAATGGACGATACCCGCGCGCTACGATCGTGTCGGTATGTCCAAAGGGAAATATAAGACAACATTCCAAATGGACGATACCCGCGCGCCACGATCGCGGTCAAGATGTCCAAAGGGAAACAACAAGGCGGTAATCTAAATGGAAACATACCCGCGCGCTACGCGATCGTGTCGAGATGTCCATAGCGATGCACAACAATAATACTATCAACAGAACGCATCTGCGTGGAATTTCTCCGCCACCGCCGCACGCCCAAGTAAGTTCTCAACTACCAACCGAACCTCCATCGAGAGACGCCAGAATACGTAAATACAACGCTTTGCACAACAAAGGTTATCACAATAAGCATAGCCAAGCTTCACAACAACAAGCATAGGCAAGTTTCACAACAACACAAAGTACTTTCATTTTATACCAAAGTCCGGTTTTAGCTCTAAAGTACTACGTACGTTAAATTTTGTAAAAGAGATACATTACTTTTATCAAAGTCACCCTATACCAGTAGTATTATAATTAGCAACCCACATTTTTAAGTAAAACAGAAGACTTTCCTTTTATAATAAATTACCAACATTCTTTTCCTCAGTTCCAGTTTGCCTTGTTTCAATTACTCCAACTTCTCATTTTTAAAAAGGTTTCATAGTTCCCAAACTTAATCACTGATTCCTTTTAGAACAATTGAGTAACATATGTCATATATGTGAGTAGTTTATTCTTGTTTATAACGATCTTATTACAGCAGCCATGATCTATAAAATGTAATATCATTTTGTCTCATCTTAGCTTCTATGCAGATGGAGGTTTCTACTGGTTTTAATACAACACATCATTATTCAATACATTTTCCTTTATTAACGCCGCAGGTCCTGTCGATACACATTACGATTCCCAAATCAAGAAACATTATCCCTTTAAAAACCAAGTACTCATTACTCACGAATGAGGTTTCACACAAACATCCACATTAAAACAAATAAGTTAAGTCTCTTATCTTATTAGATCAAGTCACTTAACTTCTAACATCAGTACACCATTTTCACTTACATAAGCTCGTTATAACTAACTTCCCATAAAGCTATTATAACACCCTATGTTTTAAACCAACCAAATCACTTAGCACATGTACGCTCACCGTACTACATAGTTCACAACAATCATGCTAGAAAAGATAGGAAGAGGTTCACATACCTCGCGACGATTTATCGACAATAAGCAAAATGCTCCAAGTACTACAACCTTGCTAGCCCTTTCCACTCCTCGAGTAGAATACGCTACTCTTAGTACTTTCACCTATAAAGGTCACAAACGTCTATTAACCCCAAAACACAAGTTTCTATCTTTCTATAGAAAATTCGGCAGCACCTCCCCCCCCCGCAACAGCGTAAATCTCCTCCTCTATCGAGGCCGGCTACCAAGCCAACCAGGGGGGGGGGTTTACACGTCTAACCGGACGTGTACAATTCTACACAAGTCTATCGCAATACACCCTATGTAAATACGATTCGATTCTTTATTCTTCAGGCTTAAGTCAAAAGACATTGCCGAATACTAAGTATAGTTCCATATATAGTATACTTCAACTATATAACCTAACAAACATGTAATTTCCAATTACAATAGAGGGACAAGATAATTACCTCGATAAGCCCAAAATTATCCAAGTTATAATGTCGATCCTGAGCAAGGTTTAGCTCCCACCCGTGCGCCCAAACCACTCCAAACAACCCTTAGAAGTTCTAACCAACTTCTACTCAAAATACTTCAACCAACTATGAAGATTTCCTGGGTTTCTGGTTTGAGACTAAAAAGACAAAAGTTAGTATTTACTGACTCTACGTAAAGAGGTATCTTTGGAATACTACAAGGTACAAGGCTAAGGTATTTTGGGCATTATAAAAATACTATCGGAGTATTTCAATACCACAACAAGGGTTAATATACGAAACAACTAGCAGTGGGGTACCCCACGGCCAAGACACCACAAAGGGGGAGGGAGGAGGCCCTCGGCCAAGACTCTCAAAAGAGGGGGGGGATGAGTTGGACGAACTCAACACTAGAGGAGGGAGGGATTTTAGGCTTGGAAGGTTTCATTTGTGGATGAAGAGTTCATCAACATAAGGGGGGTATTTATAGCAAAACCAAAGGCCAACCAATGGCCAAGATCAAGCCATGTGCAAGGCAAGTGTAAGGCCAAGATCAAGCCAAGTGCACCCTAAACCCTACTCCACAAAACACTCCACAAAACAATGCACCAAACAAGGCCAAAACAAGGCACAAAACAAGGATAAGACGCCCCCGCTTACCCAAACCGTCACTGAGGGTGACAAGTGTCACCTCTCGCTGCCCAAAGATGTTCCGTCGCTCGAAAAATCCGCAAAAATACAAAACGACATAGTCGGAATTTTCCTCGCAAGTTATGCAAAACGTTTAGTCAAAAACGACTTAATCGTGTTGTGCACAAAGGTAAATTCGCCAAGGTGCCACACGGGGGTGACACGTGTCGCCCCGATTCGCCAGAATATTCCGTCTTCCAAAAATATCCAAAATACCGAAATCTCAAAAACAAAGCTGCCCCACAAAATCAGTAAATTTCTCCGTGGGCCCACGTGACCATTTCCAAAATAAAATCTCAAAATTCTAATATAATCTATGAAGTCCAAATACCAAATGGGAATCCACCCCATTAACGAACCTTTTTCTTCACAAATAACCGGAAACTTTTCCAAAAACTCACATCTTTCTTTCTTTTCAAAATTTCGCCAGACGTGACGCACGTCCTCACATACATACCCCGCAACTACGGGTATAACAGCTTTATGACCGTTGGTACGTGGTGTTAGTAGTCGGCTATGCCTTCAGACTTACCCCGTGACGGTTTTATTATGACACAGGGACACGTGTTCATGTGTATTCCTCGTGCCTTTATATCATAGATCACGGCGGTGAGGAAGGTATTCCACGCATGATTGATGTTGTGGGCATGGGACCCATAGTTATATTTGAGTGATGACTTTGAGGCGTGAGTCCCGACTTGACACGATCGCTTATTTATTGTGAATCGTAGTTTGGTGATCATACATGTCTCGCTTTATATAGACCGCTATGATTTCATTTACGATGATTTCGGGCCACATACTTGGTACTGTTATCGACCTCCTTCGGGGTTGCGTTCATGCCGCAGTAGAGAGGTACACCGCCGTTGATCCTCGCCTGGTCACAGCCAGCGTTTGGGAAGCTCCGCTTTCTCAGGAGGCTTATCAGTGGTATAGTCCTCGTCGTTGTACTTACATTCAGGGGTATGGCGGGCCCTGTCCCGCCATTGTTGTCATATCATTCTTAGAGGTCTGTAGTACTGGTGTTGCAGAGTTGTAAAAAGGGATGTAACTGTTCTATATATATGCCGAAAGGCAAGTTTTCTCAGATAACGGTTTCACATTTCATATTATATCATGTCTTGTTTTATGTTCCGCTGACACTACGATGTATGTCTACTTGGGTGCAGGTAAGGCACTACCACGGCCCGGTTCGGTCGTGATACCGGCTTTTTATGTTGCTATGTTCGGAAAAGTATCGGAGATCCATCCAGAGTGTTCCCAGTTAATGATGACCAAGTTGGAGATAGTAACCCAGAGATTTTGGAAACTGAAGCAATAACAGAAATGTGGTAAGTTGTGAGAAAGAGTTCGAGTGTATGAGGAGGGTACGACCAGTAAGGGAAGAAGCGAGCATGTGGTAAGAGAATAGAAGTGATCATTTCTTTTGTAAAGTGAAGGTGCGAAGGGAATATCTTTTAGACCTTGGGTGGGAGCTTTTGTTATGCTAGAGGTGATTCCTCGTGGACTGGGGTTAAGTAATTGCGCGTATGTTAATTTGTGGCCAGGTGTGGCATTGGCAACTTGTTTAAGTTAAGAGGAACTTATCATTATCTCAGATCGAGAAGGAACATTCGGGACGAATGTTTCTAAGGAGGGGAGAATGTTATACCCCGTATTTCCAGAGTATGTACGTGAGGACGTACGTACAAAAGTTTAAGCCTTAAGTTAGGCAAGGGACGAAAATTTGTGCACAACCCCCGAAAAGAATTGTTTTCCGACGAAACGTTTTCCAAACTTTGCGAGGGGAAAATTACGGTTGCGACATTAATAATTTTTGCGGATTTTTCCGAGAGATGAAATATTTTGGACCAACGAGAGGGCGACACTTGTCACCCTCAAGTGGACGGCAATGTGGGCTTGCCTTGGCACGTTTTGTGGCCTAAAACTTGGGTCAATGTTTGGTGAGTGATTTGTGGAGTAGATGGCTAGGGTGCACTTGTGCAAATCCTCACCCTCCACTTGCCCTCCACTTGCCTTAATCTTGGCCATTGAAGGCCCTATAAATACCCCCCCTTAGTTGAAGACTTCTTCATCCACAAATAATTTCTAAGTCTTGAAATCCCTCTCCCCCTTTGAAAGGCTCTCGTCCAAGAGCACCCCATCCCCCTTTGTGAGGCCCTTGGCCGAGAAATACCCCCCCCTTCCTAGTGGTGATAGCCGAAATACAAACCCCCCCCCCCCCTCTTGAGTTGTTCTCGTGAAATACCCCCCCTTGGTAGAAAAGTATTCTCCAAGTATTGTTACAATTCCAAAATACCTTAGCCTTATACCTTGTAGTATTCCAAAGTTACCTCTCTAGAGCCAAATACTACCTTATGTCCTTTTAGTCTCAAAACGAAACCCTAAGGAAAATCTTCATAGTTGGTTGAAGTGCTAAGTAGGTTGTTTGGAAACTTCTAAGGGTTTCTGAGCTTTGAGCGTGCAAATTAGGAGCTAAACGTTGCTCAGGATCGACATTTAATCTTGGATAATTTTGGGCTTGTCGAGGTAAATATCTTGTCCCCCTATTGTAATTAGAGTTTACATATTGTTGAAGTATAAGAATTAAGTATAAGTTATATACAAGGAAGGTATATAAGAAGAGAATTGAACTGTACTTACATAGGACTGTATTTACAGTAGACTTGTGTAGTTTGACGGGTAGGGAAGTGCTGCCCAATTTTCCGTAGAATAAGGAATCTTGTATCTAGATTTATTCACAGAGTAGTCTAGACATTGATAGACTTATATAACCGTTATAGGTTGAAGATCATGCAGTAGCGTATTTTACTCGAAGGGTGGAAAAGGCTAGCGGGATTACGATCTTTGGAGCGTTTTGCTAATGTCGGTGTCGTCGCGAGGTATGTGATTCTTCCTATCCTCTTGAGCATGATATTTTAAAAGAATATATATAGTACGGTGACGACGTGTGTTAACCGAACGTGGTTTCTTTGCGATGTCTTTTGATTTGAGTCTAATAATAAGAATCTTGAAGTATTTCAAAAGAATTAAGAATCGTTTTGAAGAAGAGTAATACTTGGTTTTAAAAGCTTAAGAGTTATACTAGCTTTACGGGAAGTTAGGTATAACGACTTAAGAGAGATAAAAGGAAGTTTACTTAATTATTTATGAACGCCTTGTATTGATTTGAAATGAGAATAAGTATCGAACAAACCATCACGCGCTAATAAAGGGAAATGTATTGACTAATTAAGTATTATTAAAACCAGTAGAAACCTCCATCCGCATAGAAGCTAAGATGATACTACATTTCTAGATCATGGTTGCATTAATAAGATTGTTATGAACAAGAATAACCTACTCACACATAAGGCATATGTTACTCAAATTGTTTTAAAGAGAATTAGGTTATTAAGTGATTAAGACTTTGAACTGAAACCTTTCAAAATGAGAAACTTGAGCATTTGAAATTAGGCAAACTTGAACTTTTGGAAAGAATGTTGTCACTGACTCTAAAAATGAAGGCATGCTTTTGTCTTAAGTTGGTTTACTTAAAAAGATAGTCACTCTATTTTTATACTACGGGTATCGTGTGACTCTTGTGAAGGAAACGGATCTTTTAAAGGGTTAATGTATGAAGTACTTTGGGGATAAAAACCCGAACTTGTTTGACATAAAATAGAAAGTACCTTGTGTGAATAACTGGATTATGTTGGTTGGTGATAGCCTTGTAATACTTTCTTGTTGGTTTGATAAGTAAACATGTTAGGATGCTACGTGTGTTAGTATCTTGTGATGTTTGTGTAAAGGGGTTTCCCTTGATTATGCTTATGTTGTTGAACGATAAGCCGTTATGTTAGTATTGTACCACTCACCTCTTGACATGTTATACCGGGGTTGTCGCCCCGACGCGGGATACCTCATGCGGTCTGTGTGACTATGATTCGAGGATACCTCATGCGGGTCTGTGACCTATGCGGAGCTACGAGAGTTCCAGGTTAGTGTGCGGGGGAATACCTCATGCGGTCTATGTGGCCATGCGGACTACGAAAGTCCAGGACGATGCCGAGGAGTAGCTACCCTCGATGCGGGGAATACCTCATGCGGGCCTAGGTGGCTACGCGCGATGCGGTGAGTTCGTGATTTGACGCGCACATTGATCCGAGGAGAGTGGCCCGCCCGATCATATGGCGCGGTCTAGAAAGACCTCGTGATACAGTTTTATGGCATTGTTGGTACTGTGGGTTTTAGTAGTCGGCTATGCCTTCGTACTTACCCCGTACGGTTTTATTATGACACAGGTGGGACATGGTGTTCATGTGTATTCCTTGGTGCTTTTATATTATAGACTGCCGGCAGTGAGGAAGGTATTCCACGGGCATGATTGATGTTGTGGGCGTGAGACCCATAGTTATATTTGAGTGATGACTTTGAGGCGTGAGTCCCGACTTGACATGATCGCTTATTTATCAGGAATCGTAGTTTGGTTATCATACATGCTCCCCGCTTTATATAGACTACTATGATTTCATTTACTGATTTTCGATTTCACATACTTGGTACTGTTGTCGACCTCTTCGGCCGCTCATGCCGCAGGTAGAGGTACACCAGTCGTCGATCCTCGCTCATAGGATCACAGTTCAGCGTTTTGGGAAGCTCCGTTTCTCCGGAGGCTTATCTTTGGTATAGTCCCATGTCATTGTAGGTACTTACATTAAGGGTATGGCGGGGCCCTGTCCCGTCGTTGTTATAAAACTCTTAGAGGTCTCTAGTACTGTTATGGGCAGAGTTTGTAAAAGGGATGTAACTGTTCGAGTTCAAGTTTTATGTTTATATATATGCCGGAAGGCAACTTTTCTCAGAAAAACTATTTCTCACTTCATTTTGTTTCATGTTTTGTTTTATATTCCGCTGATTACTCTGATGTATGTCTACGTGGATGCCCGGGTAAGGCACCAGTCACGGGCCCCGGAACGGGTCGTGACAGCATGGTCGCATGCCCCGGAATCCCTCATTGTATAAGCATGGCCATGGGTAATAAAACAAATCCGGGAATCTAACCCGCCTCCTGGTCACATGCCCCGGAATCCCACATCGTATAAGCATGTCCAAGGATCAATCATAATGGAAGCATACCCGTGGAATCCCACATCACCGCTTCGACGCCCAAGTAAACTTACAACAAGACAGCCGGCCCTCCAACTGAGAGTCACGACAACGTAAACATATAATACTTGCACTCAAAGCTATCACAAGCAAACATAGGCAAGTTCATTAAACCTTTAGACTTCCATTTTTATAAACTCATGACACTTTCGTTTCACACATAAAAATCCGGGAATTTAACCCAAAGTACTACGTGCTTACATTCTTTTCAAGACTCCTTTTCATATAAAACCCCAAGATACTAACACCCGTAGTATCAAGGCTTGTTTACATTTTACCTAAGTCACTACACTTTTAGAAATACATTTTTCGGCTTCTAAATCAAGTGACTTCTTTCCTTAAAACTTAAGCAATTGATGCTTTTAAATCCATTTGCCTTTCTTTATTTCAAAACAATTATCAATACTTAGAGTAAACCACTCTTTTAACTTTCCATAAAGCTATTATAACCCACTTCCCATAAAGTCGTTATAGTAACTTTATACATTAGGCAAATTCATTCTCTTTATAACCAAGAGACTTATACTTTCGAAAACCAAGTATCGTATACTTTCAAAATACTTCAAGTCTCTTATCTTTTAGAAATCAAGTTTCGTACTTTAGAGATCAAGTCTCATATCTTGAAAATAAGGTCTCTCAACCTTTTAGGAGTCAAAGGTTCATAGTCTTAAAACTTCATAACGTAAATTCTTTAATTTAAGCAACATATGCCTTATATGTGTGAATAGGTTATACTTGTTTATAACGATCTTATTAAAGCAGCCATGATCTAGAAAATGTAATACAATTTTGTCTTATCTTAGCTTCTATGCAGATGGAGAATTCTACTTGTTTTAATATAAATTATCGTCATTACATTTTCCTTTATTAACGCTGCAATGGCTTGTTCGATACTTATTCTCATTCGTGTCGTAAATTAGCCAAGCCAACTTGGCCCCAAATACCTCCTAACGACTCTTACCAACATCCCCCATAAGACTTGGTAAGAACTTAGGATAACTCAGACATAACCCTTACGTAGAGTAAATCAACATACATACTTCTTAACTTCTAAGAGTAGAAGGAAATCATGAAATAATACCACATGTATATTCCATACATAGAATCATGTCTAAAGAAAGAAGAGGTTCACATACCTCGCGACGATTATCGACAAAAAGAAAAATGCTCCAAAGTACTTCAACCTTGCTAGCTATTCCATCCTTCAAGTAGAATACGCTATACTTGGTACTTCAACCTCCTTAAGCTCAAAATGATCCAAAACCCTAAGTTGATCCTTAGCAACTCCAACTCCTTTTCTTGACATTCCAATCCGCTATTTGCAACCCTTAGAAGCTTGTGAAAAACTCCTCTTCAATTTCCAACTTCAAAGTTGAAGAACACCTTGGGTTTCCGCCTTGCGTCTAACGTAAAAATGCGGTTTTTCCGAAATCTTTCTATTGAGATATCCTTACAATACACTCATGAACCTTGGGTTAAAGTCTTGTGGCTAATGAACCACAAACGAAAAAATTTCTTCTTTCTTTCTTAGCAAACCCGAGAGCTCATAATGGCACACACAAGTTCTCTCAATTTTTTCTAAGTGTTGGAAGACAAGTCTTGCTACTAGTGTGATTATATAAAACATTGGAGGGTCTAGATTATAACACTTGTTAAGTTTGGAGGGAAGAGATCAAGCCAAGTGGCCCTTGGACTTAGTCAACAATGTCAAGCTCTTAATTAGCAAGACTTTGTTATCTACACATTGGTAAAATGACCATTTCACCCTTGAATATTTCTTCCAAGACTATAGTGGGCGGGTGCCACGTGTCGCCCTCATATTCGTCCATAAAATTTCGTAACCCTCGTGGGCCCCACAAAACGTAAAATTCCTTGGGTGGGCCCCACACGACCAAATCCGTAAAATAAATTTCCATAATGAAAATACATTCCATAATCCTCAATTAATGCATTTTGAGAATCCAATTCTCCTCAACGAACATTTTTCCTTTCCGACGTTCGGAAGATTTTCCGTCGGAAAAACAATTCTTTCTTTCGTACCCTTTTCAAGTCTTGTGTTCCTTACATACATTCTCTTAAACATGTCCTAGAGTTACGGGGTGTAACATAAAACCTTAAGCAATTGATGCCTTTAAATCAATTTGCCTTTCGTTATTTCAAGTCATTTATCATTACTTACATTACTTAGAGTAAACCACTCTTTTAACTTTCCATAAAACTATTATAACCGACTTCCCATAAAGCCGTTATACTAGCTTTATACTTTAGACACTTACATTCTTTTCATAACCAAGAGACTTATACTTTCGAAAACCAAGTATCGTATACTTTCAAAATGCTTCAAGTCTCTTATCTTTAGTAATCAAGTTTCTTAACTTTAGAATAGCTCAAGGAATCAATACTTTCCCAAAACAAGTATTATATACATTTTCAAGTCGAGAAGTCTTTGTTTACCTTACTAGAATAAACCATTCTTTTTACCTTCCATAAAGTTAACACAACCAACTTTATGCTTTTGAAACCAAGGCATTTCTATCCTTTAAAACAAGTGAGTTAATTATCTAACTCAACCAACTTAGACATTCTTAAAACAAGTCAAGGATATCAAATGAAATGAATTCATTTAAATCTCGTACGTCTACCGTACTATACCTTTATAACTACTCATGCTCAAGAGATAAGAAAGTTTCCACATACCTCTTCGGTTCAATCCACTTGTTAAGTCCAATATGCCGTATGTAGTATGTCAACCTATAATGACCATAATACGTCTATTAATTTCTAACTTCAAACGTAGAATATTCTAAGTGCAAAGTCACTAAATTCTACGGAAAATCGGACAACACTTCCTTCGTTTCTACATACTTTTCTACCTTTTTCAAGGCCCGAATTCAATAACCAAACACGCCACATTTAAGGCTCAACAATTTAGGTAAATGCAAATATTATTACTAATAACGAAAAGGAAGTGGCTACAATCAGTCGTTGAGGTATCTCAAGCCTCAACGTAATGCAAACAAGAAGAGATAGAGGGGAGGGATGGTCACTCAAAAGGTTCCATTACAAGAGGGGATAAAATCATAGAGAACTCTATAAGATGTTGTTTTGATTCTTGCAATGACCTCTTCTGCCGGAAAGCTCGTGCCTTCAAAGAGCATTGTGTTTCTTGTCCTCCAAATCTCATAAACCATTATGCAAAAAGTAAGCAAAATAGCTTTGGCTCGGATGCTTGTCCCACGGTGTTCTTTCTTAATCCATTTAAGGGAGCTTTCAACAGTTGTCATCTCTCTTCTAATACCCAACCAATCTTTTATGCTCTTCCAAATCATGTGTGTATAGGGACAGGCAAAGTAGAGGTGTTCCCTTGTTTCGTTAGCTTGCTTGCAGAACCCGCAAGATTTATCCTCCAAGTTGAGAAATGATAGAGTATCCTTTGTAGCTAACCGCTTTCTGCAATTTAGCCACATAGTAAAAGAGAATTTGGGAGGAATGAAGCCTTTCCAAATTTGTGACATCCAAGGCTTTTAGCTATGAGTGCGCAAGATATCATATACGAGGCTTGAATCAAATATACCGTTGGCACAACATTTTGAGCCGTCAATAGCATCACCATGGCTACCAAAGATAGTAACAAATTTGTCGCGAATCCCACAAATCTTTTTGAATAAAGGGGAGTCCCTAGGACGTACCTCATAGTCCCAAATTGTAATATCTCTCAAATAGTGGCTATTGATCCATTGGACCCATAGAGAATCAGCTTCCGTGTGAGTTTGCCAAATCGTCCTGGATAACAGGGCATGATTACATTCCTTGATGTTCATAAGACCCAAGCCACCTTCAGTTTGAGGCAAGCAAATGATATCCCAAGCAACTCTTGGTGGTTTCCCTCCCCATAAGAACTGAATACAAGGCATCGCAGTACCTTGTTGATAATAGTGGTCGATAGGAAGTGCCCTAACCAAAAGCTCTCAACCCTCGACGATCGACTGATTAGTTCCAGCTACCAAAGATAAGAAAGGGTGTGATGCCCCATTTCGAATGTAATTCAAATAGCACTAGTGAATGGGGCAAATTGATCCACCGAGACTGAAATTGGGGACAAAGGGATCCCCAAGTATCGCATCGAAAGCTTCCAATGGCGAAACCCACTGACAATATCAGTCCCGAATCAGAATGCATTCCCGCTAAGTAGACCGAGGATTTAGTGGGTTAAGAGTTAATCCCGAGGCAGCCTCCAACTCTTCCGCATAATTCATAAGAATCCCAATCAAGATATATCTCCTTTGGCAAAAAGCATGAGGTCATCCGCGAATGCCAGATGAGTAATGCCCAATTTCTTACACTTTGGAAAATATGAGAAAGCTCTTGCCTCAGCCTTCATTTTAAGCATCCTTGAGAGGTATTCCATGCACAAGATAAAGAGAGTAGGGGACATAGGATCACCTTGTCTTAGGCCGCGATTTCCTTTGAAGTATCCATGTAGCTCACCATTGATAGAAAGGGAGAAGGAGGTTGAGCTAACACATTCCATGATCCATCTTGTAAATCTGTCTGGAAATTTTAGACTTCTTAGTACCAATTCGAGGAAGCTCCAAGAGACTGTATCTAATGCTTTACGAAGGTCCACCATAAGCATACATCTTGGTGAGACTCTGGCTCTATTAAATCCTCTCACAAGCTCTTGTGCCACATATACGTTGTCCATCATATTTCTTCCTTTCACAAAATCCCCTTGGGATTTGTCAATGAGAGAAGGTAGGATCAATGCCATTCTATTAGCTAGAATCTTTGTGATGATCTTATAGATCACATTAGTCAAACCGATGGGCCTGAAATCATTTACCTTGGGATCATGATCAGTTTTTGGTAGCAGGGTAATGATGGTATGATTTACCTGCTTCAAAAGAACTCCAGTAGAGAAGAACTTGTTACACCCCGTATTTACAGGACATGTTTTAAGAACGTACGTAAGAACTCATAAGTGTTGAGATTTGAGACTTGTAAAATTTTATCGGAATTATGAAATTTTCGGAAAACGTAATATTGTGACGAATGGGAGGGCGACACGTGTCACCCCCCTTTATTGATGCCTTGGACGAAAATAGGCATGGCCAAAATGGTCATTGACCATAGTCTTAAGATGACAAAGTCTTCCAATTAATGAGCTTGAGTTCCTTGACTAAGTCAAAGGTCCCACAAGTCTTGATATTTCATAAGAGATCATCCAAACCACCCATTTGTGTGTATCATGACCCTCCAATACACTTTATATTACTAGTAGTGGTATGACAAGTTCCATACTTAGCCAAAAATCACAAAAATTGGAAGAACCACAAGAGGAGCTCTCGGGTTTGGCTAAGCTCTCTTTGCAAAACAATTTGTTTGTTGTCCAATAATCTCCCCACTTTAAACCAAGGTTCCTAAGTGTATTGTGAGTGTATCTCAATAGAAAAATCCCGGAAAAAGATAGTTTTCGGGTTAGTCGCAAAGTGAAAACCTAGTGACTTTTCTAGGTTTTGTTTGGAAGTTTGAAGGAAATTGGTTGGTGTTGTTCTAAGAGTCTCAAGTAGCGGATTGAAGTGTCTTGAAGAGACTCTAAGTTGCTAAGGAGCGATTTCGGATTGGAAGTTGGACTAAGAATCGTTGAGGTATAATCTTGTTCTTTGAAAGTGTTACAAGATTATTTATATTGTTGTTAGCTTTACTTGTTGCTAGCATGAAGTATATGTGTTGAAGTTTATATGGATTATGGATTGATTGTAGCCTTGGAAATCCGAAATGTAATGTAAGCCATGTTAAGTTGATTACAATTTTAGTCGTTATTAGAATCGTCGCATGTTTTTGACTTGGAGATTATAGTAGTTATAATCGTTTGCGACTTGATATCATGTTAGGCTAATAACTTGGATTGAAATGGAAATTGGATAAGAATTGGTATTGTTGAACTCAAGGTGGCCGAATTTGTACTTGTAGTTTGTAGTAGTTGGTATTTATTTGTATTGGACTACCTTATAGATTGTGCGAGCCAATTGGGGCTGTTTGGTTATTGTATTCGGCCTTGAAAAAGGTGGCAAAGTTAGTAGAAACAAAGGAGGTCTTTGTCCGATTTTCCGTAGAAATTGGTGACTTAGCACTTAGAATAATTCTACGATGAAGTGAGAGGTTAATGGACGATTGTGACCATTATAGGTTGAAGTACTAAGTATAGCGTATCCTACTTGGAGAGTGGAATAGCTATCAAGATTGAAGTACTTTGGAGCATTTTGCTACTTGTCGACAATCGTCGCGAGGTATGTGAACCTCTTCCTTCCTTTGGCATGATTCTATGTATGGAATATACTTGTGGTATCATTTCATGTTTCCTTCTACTCTTAGAAGTTAAGAGGTAGTTATGTGATTTACTCTATGTAGAACTTTTCCTATCTTTTGAGCATGACTAGTTGCACGTATGTAGTACGGTAGACGTACAAGACTATGACATTCTTTACTTGTTTTATGTAATGCCAAGTCGGGTGGGTTAGGAGATTAACTCACTTCTTTGAAAATAGTAAGGATGTCTTAAGTTGATTTTAAAGTTAAGGGACTTGAAGTGTTTTAAAGTATGTGATACTTGTTCCGTTTTAAACGTATAAGTCCCTTGGATATGAAATTGTTTATGGCTAAGGTATAAAGTGAATATAACGGCTTTATGGGAAGTTAGTTATATTTGCCTTATGGAAAGATAAATGACTTGACTTTAGTGAAAAGGCAACATGATTTTACGGCATCGCTTGCCTAAGGTTTTATAAGAAAAGGAGTCACTTGAGTTCTAAAAGGTTAAGAGACTAATTGTATTTTTGAAAGTTAAGAGAATTGATTTGAAAGTATTTAATACTTGGTTTCAAAAAGTAGAAGTCTCTTGGTTATAAAAGGAATGAGTTGGTCTAAAACCATAAAGGGTTATAACGGCTTTATGGGAAGTTGGTTATAACGGCTTTATGGAAGGTTAAAAGAATGGTTTTTTCTTCAGTAATGTAAGCAAAGAAATGTTTTGAAATAAGGAAGGGCAAACTGTTTTTAAGGTACCAGTTGCTTAGGGTTTTTAAGAAAGAAGTCACTTGTTTTTAGAAGCCGGTAATTGTATTTCTAAAAATGTATTGTGACTTGTCTTGAAAGACGGATAGGACTTGATACTATAGTTGTTAGTATCTGGGAAGTTGTAATTGAAAAAGAGTCTTTCTAAAGGAGTAGAGGCGCGTAGTACGTTGGGTTAAATTCCCGGATTTTAGATGACATTATCGACCCAGGAATGGGCCGGGCAGTATACCTATACGGGCAGACTATATGACATTATCGACCCGTGAACGGGCCGGCAAGATACCCACGCGCACTATATGACATTATCGACCGAGAACGGGCCGGGCAAAGATACCTTTACGCGACTATATGACATTATCGACCGTGAACGGGCCGGGCAAGATACCTTACGCGCACTAGATGACATTATCGACCCGTGATCGGGCCGGCAAGATACCTTTACGGCGGACTACGTGACCTTGATCGCCCCTAGATCGGGCGGGTAGTATAGGTGTCCCTCCCAAAGCGGCCTCGGATTATACTTATGAAAGATAAGTGAGTTATATAGTAATGAACTTAATGGTTCTTTTTCTAATAATGTACGTAAGAATGTGGCTGTAACTTTTATTAAGAATGGAAAAGATAATAAGGTGCGATTAAGTTCATAAGTGGTAATGACACGGCAGGATCTGGTATGTATTGTTTTATACTTGTCCTTGTCATTCTTTTGTACAGTTATGATCTGTTTATCAGACGTTATTTCATTCCATATTCGTACTGTTGTAATCGACTTCTTCGGGGCTGCGTTCATGCCCGCAGGTTTTAGGTACCCAGGTTGGTGATCCTTGCTCTTAGGATCTCGGTTCAGTTTTTGGGAAAAAGCTCCATTTGCTCCGGAGGCTTTATCTCTTGGTACGGTTTTCCCTGAAGTAGTAGATTCATGTATATTCAGGGGTATGGCGGGGCCCTGTCCCGCCACAGTTGTTATGTTAAGAACTCTTAGAGGTCTGTAGTCACATATTGTGGGTCAGTTTGTAAAGAAAAGGAGGCAACTGCTTCGGTTGTATATATGTATGTCCAGGAAGGTAGCCCTATCGGCTAACCTGTTGTTTCACTTCTGTTGTTTTATTTTATAAGTTTCATGTATGTTCCGCTGATTATCTCTGATGTATACCTGTAAGGGTGCCCAGGTAGGGCACCAGTCGCGGTCCCGGGGTCGGGTCGTGACAAAAGTGGTATCAGAGCAGTTAGTCCTCGGAAAGTGTCTACAGACCGTGTCTAGTAGAGTCTTGATTATCGGTGTGTTGTGCACCACATCTATAATCAGGAGGCTGCAGGACATTTTAGGATTGGTTTCCATTCTTCCCTCTCTAAGATCGTGCAGTAGAGCTGTCTTATTAGGTTGAATCCTCTCTGACCTATTCTTATGAAACAGTTATGCCTCCTCGGAAGGCGACCAGGGCCCAGAAGGGCAAGGCAGCAGCAGGAGCTGCTAGAGGTACGCAGAGGGTTACTGTGACTCGGCACGATTATGCCCGGGTAGTAGGCGAAGCGAGTTCACCACGCCGCAGACAGAGGAGCCGAGCGGCAAGAGCGCCAGAGGTTCCTGCACTGTGCCTCAGCCTCTCACCAGGCGCAGTACAGTGGATTATGGAGAATGATCGACTATTGACTGACATAGTGGTAGGGCGCGTCACGTGAGCAGTAGCTAACCCTGTGAGCCGGCACCATGGATCCGAGATTTTCCGGTTGTCATCCGCCCGAGTTTTATGGTTCGAGGTCTGAGGAGGATCCGCAGGAGTTCGTTCGGCAGCTACAGCTGACTATGCAGGTTCTTAAGGCTTCGGAGACAGAGTCTGTTATACTAGCCTCTTACCGGTTACGCGATATTGCGTTGAACTGGTTTGAGTCATGGGTGCTGACGAGAGGGGATGATGCTCTTCCAGCTGTTTGGGAGGAGTTCACAGAGGCCTTTATGGATCACTTTTTGCCTCCTGAGATGAGGAGGGCCCGTGTTGATAGATTTTTGACCTTGAGGCAGAATGGTAGGACTATCAGGGAGTACAGCCTGGAGTTTGACTCCTTGGCCAGGCATGCGCACACCATAGTGGCTAGCATGGCGGATAGAGTTCATCGTTATGTGATGGGTCTAGACCGTCATATGATTACTGCATGCTTGGGGGTGGCTCTTCAGCCCGGTATGGACATTGCTAGGATGCAGGCCTATGCGCAGGGGATAGAGGATAGAGAGAGGGAGGATCAGATTGACTCAGGCCAGCCCAAGAGGGCCAAGACAACAGGTCTCAGGCGCTTTCGAGGCGGACAGGCCTCAGCAGACTAGGTCTACATTGCGGCCCAAAGACCGAGTGCTCCTCCACGCTTTTCAATGGGGTTTTCACAACCCCGGGAATGCAGGGCTTGGCCAGTCTCTAGAGCTTCGAGTCTCGTGGAGATGGGGTTCCATCGATCGAGGCCACCTTTGCCTCAATGTGCCCAGTGTGGTAGGTTACATTCTGGGGTATGTCGCGCCGGTACGGGTGCTTGTTTTTCTTGTGGTCGTCTAGGCCATATGTTAAGAGAGTGTCCTTATAGAGGGGGTCCTGGTGGGACAACACAGCCTACTGGATCAGTTGCGGGTTCTTCGCCTTCAATAGCTAGGCAGGATGTTCATGCACCGACAGGCCGTGGCAGAGGTCGTGGTGGGAGTTCCCAGTTTTAGCGGTCCTTGAACCGCCTATATGATTTCAGGTATGTCTTTGGCCTTTAGAAACTTGTTTACATGATAAGTTATGGTATGTTTAAGTTTTATGAACAGATTATATTGAGACTATGTATATGTTAGAAGGAGTTGGAAGTACGAAAAGATAATCCCTTTTTGGGCTTATGATGGACAGATATGTGTGTGCGAGGTATTAAGGCCATGTGTGGCATTGTTGGTATGTCGGGGGTGGTGAAAGGAAACTATGTTGTTAATTTTAAGTTTGACTCCGAAAGAACATTCGAGGACGAATGTTTCTAAGGGGGGAAGAATGTTACACCCCGTATTTACAGGACATGTTTTAAGAACGTACGTAAGAACTCATAAGTGTTGAGATTTGAGACTTGTAAAATTTTATCGGAATTATGAAATTTTCGGAAAACGTAATATTGTGACGAATGGGAGGGCGACACGTGTCACCCCCTTTATTGATGCCTTGGACGAAAATAGGCATTGCCAAAATGGTCATTGACCATAGTCTTAAGATGACAAAGTCTTCCAATTAATGAGCTTGAGTTCCTTGACTAAGTCAAAGGTCCCACAAGTCTTGATATTTCATAAGAGATCATCCAAACCACCTATTTTTGTGTATCATGACCCTCCAATACACTTTATATTACTAGTAGTGGTATGACAAGTTCCATACTTAGCCAAAAATCACAAAAATTGGAAGAACCACAAGAGGAGCTCTTGGGTTTGGCTAAGCTCTCTTTGAAAAAAAATTTGTTTGTTGTCCAATAATCTCCCCACTTTAAACCTAGGTTCCTAAGTGTATTGTGAGTGTATCTCAATAGAAAAATCCCGGAAAAAGATAGTTTTCGGGTTAGTCGCAAAGTGAAAACCTAGTGACTTTTCTAGGTTTTGTTTGGAAGTTTGAAGGAAATTGGTTGGTGTTGTTCTAAGAGTCTCAAGTAGCGGATTGAAGTGTCTTGAAGAGACTCTAAGTTGCTAAGGAGCGATTTCGGATTGGAAGTTGGACTAAGAATCGTTGAGGTATAATCTTGTTCTTTGAAAGTGTTACAAGATTATTTATATTGTTGTTAGCTTTACTTGTTGCTAGCATGAAGTATATGTGTTGAAGTTTATATGGATTATGGATTGATTGTAGCCTTGGAAATCCGAAATGTAATGTAAGCCATGTTAAGTTGGATTACAATTTTAGTCGTTATTAGAATCGTCGCATGTTTTTGACTTGGAGATTATAGTAGTTATAATCGTTTGCGACTTGATATCATGTTAGGCTAATAACTTGGATTGAAATGGAAATTGGATAAGAATTGGTATTGTTGAACTCAAGGTGGCCGAATTTGTACTGGTAGTTTGTAGTAGTTGGTATTTATTTGTATCGACTACCTTATAGATTGTGGTGAGCCAATTGGGGCTGTTTGGTTATTGTATTCGGCCTTGAAAAAGGTGGCAAAGTTAGTAGAAACAAAGGAGGTGCTGTCCGATTTTCCGTAGAAATTGGTGACTTAGCACTTAGAATAATTCTACGTATGAAGTGAGAGGTTAATGGACGTATTGTGACCATTATAGGTTGAAGTACTAAGTATAGCGTATCCTACTTGGAGAGTGGAATGGCTATCAAGATTGAAGTACTTTGGAGCATTTTGCTACTTGTCGACAATCGTCGCGAGGTATGTGAACCTCTTCCTTCCTTTGGCGTGATTCTATGTATGGAATATACTTGTGGTATCATTTCATGTTTCCTTCTACTCTTAGAAGTTAAGAGGTAGTTATGTGATTTACTCTATGTAGAACTTTTCCTATCTTTTGAGCATGACTAGTTGCACGTATGTAGTACGGTAGACGTACAAGACTATGACATTCTTTACTTGTTTTATGTAATGCCAAGTCGGGTGGGTTAGGAGATTAACTCACTTCTTTGAAAAGAGTAAGGATGTCTTAAGTTGATTTTAAAGTTAAGGGACTTGAAGAGTTTTAAAGTATGTGATACTTGTTCCGTTTTAAACGTATAAGTCCCTTGGATAGGAAATTGTTTATGGCTAAGGTATAAAGTGAATATAACGGCTTTATGGAAAGTTAGTTATATTTGCCTTATGGAAAGATAAATGACTTGACTTTAGTGAAAAGGCAACATGATTTTACGGCATCGCTTGCCTAAGGTTTTATAAGAAAAGGAGTCACTTGAGTTCTAAAAGGTTAAGAGACTAATTGTATTTTTGAAAGTTAAGAGAATTGATTTGAAAGTATTTAATACTTGGTTTCAAAAAGTAGAAGTCTCTTGGTATTATAAAAGGAATGAGTTGGTCTAAAACCATAAAGGGTTATAACGGCTTTATGGGAAGTTGGTTATAACGGCTTTATGGAAGGTTAAAAGAATGGTTTTCTTCAGTAATGTAAGCAAAGAAATGTTTTGAAATAAGGAAGGCAAACTGTTTTTAAGGTACCAGTTGCTTAGGGTTTTTAAGAAAGAAGTCACTTGTTTTTAGAAGCCGGTAATTGTATTTCTAAAAATGTATTGTGACTTGTCTTGAAAGACGGATAGGACTTGATACTATAGTTGTTAGTATCTGGGAAGTTGTAATTGAAAAAGAGTCTTTCTAAAGGAGTAGAGGCGCGTAGTACGTTGGGTTAAATTCCCGGATTTTAGATGACATTATCGACCCAGAACGGGCCGCAAGTATACTATACGCAGACTATATGACATTATCGACCCAGAATGGGCGGGCAAGATACCTTACGCGCACTATATGACATTATCGACCCAGAATGGGCGGGCAAGATACCTCACGCGCACTATACGACATTATCGACCCAGAACGGGCCGCAAAGATACCTTTACGCGCACTAGATGACATTATCGACCGTGATCGGGCGGGCAAGATACCTTACGGCAGACTATGTGACCTTGATCGCGTCCTAGATTGGGCCGGGTAGTATAGGTGTCCCTCCATAAAGGGCCGGATTATACTTATGAAAGATAAGTGAGTTATATAGTAATGAACTTAATGGTTCTTTTTCTAATAATGTACGTAAGAATGTGGATGTAACTTTTATTAAGAATGGAAAAGATAATAAGGTGCGATTAAGTTCATAAGTGGTAATGACACGGCAGGATCTGGTATGTATTGTTTTATACTTGTCCTTGTCATTCTTTGTACGCATTATGATACATTTCGCATGCGTTATTTACATTCCATATTAAATTTTTGTTATGCGGACCCCGCCCGTTGTGTTCATGCCCGCAGTTTAGGTACCTGTGTTGGTGATCCTTGCTCTTAGGATCTCGGTTGATTTTGGGAAAAAGCTCCATTTGCTCGGAGGCTTTATCTCTTGTGCAGTTTTCCACAGTAGTAGATTCATGTATATTCGTGGTATGGCGGGCCCTGTCCCGCCACGATTGTTATGTTAAGAACTCTTAGAGTGCAGTAGTCACATATGTGGGTCGCTTTGTAAAGAAAAGGAGGCAACCGCCGGTTGTATATATGTATGTCGGGAAGGTAGCCATTTCGGCTAACTTTGTTGTTTCACCGTTGTTTTATTTTATAAGTTTCATGTATGTTCACTGATTATCTCTCGATGTATACTGTAAGTGGTGCCTGTGTAGGGCACCGATCGCGATCCGGGTCGGGTCGTGACAAAAGTGGTATCAGAGCAGTTAGTCCTCGGAAAGTGTCTACAGACCGTGTCTAGTAGAGTCTTGATTATCGGTGTGTTGTGCACCACATCTATAATCAGGAGGCTGCAGGACATTTTAGGATTGGTTTCCATTCTTCCCTCTCTAAGATCGTGCAGTAGAGCTGTCTTATTAGGTTGAATCCTCTCTGACCTATTCTTATGAAACAGTTATGCCTCCTCGGAAGGCGACCAGGGCCCAGAAGGGCAAGGCAGCAGCAGGAGTTGCTAGAGGTACGCAGAGGGTTACCAGGACTCGGGCACAGATTATGCCTGGGGTAGTAGGCGGGGCAGCGAGTTCAGCCACGCCGGCAGTATTAGAGGAGCCGAGAGCGGCAGTAGCGCCAGAGGTTCCTGCGGGCCTCAGATTCACCGGCGGGCAGTACAGGATTATGGAGAACGATCGGACTATTGATCGACATAGTGGTAGGCGGCCAAACGAGCAGGTAGCTAACCCTAGAGCCGACAGTTTGCGGATCCGGGATTTTCTGGGTTGTCATCCGCCCGAGTTTTATGGTTCGAGGTCTGAGGAGGATCCGCAGGAGTTCGTTCGGCAGCTACAGCGGACTATGCAGGTTCTTAAGGCTTCGGAGACAGAGTCTGTTATACTAGCCTCTTACCGGTTACGCGATATTGCGTTGAACTGGTTTGAGTCATGGAGCCGACGAGAGGGGATGATGCTCTTCCAGCTGTTTGGGAGGAGTTCACAGAGGCCTTTATGGATCACTTTTTGCCTCCTGAGATGAGGAGGGCCCGTGTAGATAGATTTTTGACCTTGAGGCAGAATGGTAGGACTATCAGGGAGTACAGCCTGGAGTTTGACTCCTTGGCCAGGCATGCGCACACCATAGTGGCTAGCATGGCGGATAGAGTTCATCGTTATGTGATGGGTCTAGACCGTCATATGATTACTGCATGCTTGGGGGTGGCTCTTCAGCCCGGTATGGACATTGCTAGGATGCAGCCTATGCGCGAGGATAGAGGATAGAGAGGAGGATCAGATTGACTCGAGCCGGCCAGAGGCCAAGACAACAGGTCTCGGGGCGATTTTAGGCGGGACGGCCTGGCAGAACTAGGTCTATATTGCGGCCCGGCGAGTGCTCCTCCACGATTTTCAGCGGGGTTTTCACAACCCGTCAATGCAGGGCAGTCAAGTCTCTAGAGCTTGAGTCTCGGGAGATGGGGTTCCATCGATCGAGGCCACCTTGCCTCAATGTGCCCGATGTGGTAGGTTACATTACGGGGTATGTCGCGATGCGGGTGCTTGTTTTCTTGTGGTCGCCTAGGCCATATGTTAAGAGAGTGTCCTTATAGAGGTCTGGTGGGACAACACAACCTCTGGATCGATTGCGGGTTCTTCGCCTTCAATAGCTAGGCGGGATGTTCATGCACGGTAGTGGCGAGAGGTCGTGGTGGGAGTTCCCAGTTTTAGCGGTCCTTGAACCGCCTATATGATTTCAGGTATGTCTTTGGCCTTTAGAAACTTGTTTACATGATAAGTTATGGTATGTTTAAGTTTTATGAACAGATTATATTGAGACTATGTATATGTTAGAAGGAGTTGGAAGTACGAAAAGATAATCCCTTTTGGGCTTATGATGGACGGATATGTGTGTGCGAGGTATTAAGGCCATGTGTGGCATTGTTGGTATGTCGGGGTGGTGAAGGAAACTATGTTGTTAATTTTAAGTTTGACTCAGAAAGAACATTCGAGGCGAATGTTTCTAAGGGGAAGAATGTTACACCGTATTTGAGGACATGTTTTAAGAACGTACGTAAGAACTCATAAGTGTTGAGATTTGAGACTTGTAAAATTTTATCGGAATTATGAAATTTTCGGAAAACGTAATATTGTGACGAATGGGAGGGCGACACGTGTCACCCCCTTTATTGATGCCTTGGACGAAAATAGGCATGGCCAAAATGGTCATTGACCATAGTCTTAAGATGACAAAGTCTTCCAATTAATGAGCTTGAGTTCCTTGACTAAGTCAAAGGTCCCACAAGTCTTGATATTTCATAAGAGATCATCCAAACCACCCATTTGTGTGTATCATGACCCTCCAATACACTTTATATTACTAGTAGTAGTATGACAAGTTCCATACTTAGCCAAAAATCACAAAAATTGGAAGAACCACAAGAGGAGCTCTCGGGTTTGGCTAAGCTCTCTTTGCAAAAAAATTTGTTTGTTGTCAATAATCTCCCACTTTAAACCTAGGTTCCTAAGTGTATTGTGAGTGTATCTCAATAGAAAAATCCCGGAAACAGATAGTTTTCGGGTTAGTCGCAAAGTGAAAACCTAGTGACTTTTCTAGGTTTTGTTTGGAAGTTTGAAGGAAATTGGTTGGTGTTGTTCTAAGAGTCTCAGTAGCGGATTGAAGTGTCTTGAAGAGACTCTAAGTTGCTAGGAAGCGATTTGGATTGGAAGTTGGACTAAGAATCGTTGAGGTATAATCTTGTTCTTTGAAAGTGTTACAAGATTATTTATATTGTTGTTAGCTTTACTTGTTGCTAGCATGAAGTATATGTGTTGAAGTTTATATGGATTATGGATTGATTGTAGCCTTGGAAATCCGAAATGTAATGTAAGCCATGTTAAGTTGGATTACAATTTTAGTCGTTATTAGAATCGTCGCATGTTTTTGACTTGGAGATTATAGTAGTTATAATAGTTTGCGACTTGATATCATGTTAGGCTAATAACTTGGATTGAAATGGAAATTGGATAAGAATTGGTATTGTTGAACTCAAGGTGGCCGAATTTGTACTTGTAGTTTGTAGTAGTTGGTATTTATTTGTATTGGACTACCTTATAGATTGTGGTGAGCCAATTGGGGCTGTTTGGTTATTGTATTCGGCCTTGAAAAAGGTGGCAAAGTTAGTAGAAACAAAGGAGGTGCTGTCCGATTTTCCGTAGAAATTGGTGACTTAGCACTTAGAATAATTCTACGTATGAAGTGAGAGGTTAATGGACGTATTGTGACCATTATAGGTTGAAGTACTAAGTATAGCGTATCCTACTTGGAGAGTGGAATGGCTATCAAGATTGAAGTACTTTGGAGCATTTTTCTACTTGTCGACAATCGTCGCGAGGTATGTGAACCTCTTCCTTCCTTTGGCATGATTCTATGTATGGAATATACTTGTGGTATCATTTCATGTTTCCTTCTACTCTTAGAAGTTAAGAGGTAGTTATGTGATTTACTCTATGTAGAACTTTTCCTATCTTTTGAGCATGACTAGTTGCACGTATGTAGTACGGTGAGCGTCTGAGACTATGACATTCTTTACTTGTTTTATGTAATGCCAAGTCTGGTGGGTTAGGAGATTAACTCACTTCTTTGAAAAGAGTAAGGATGTCTTAAGTTGATTTTAAAGTTAAGGGACTTGAAGAGTTTTAAAGTATGTGATACTTGTTCCGTTTTAAACGTATAAGTCCCTTGGATAGGAAATTGTTTATGGCTAAGGTATAAAGTGAATATAACGGCTTTATGGGAAGTTAGTTATATTTGCCTTATGGAAAGATAAATGACTTGACTTTAGTGAAAAGGCAACATGATTTTACGGCATCGCTTGCCTAAGGTTTTATAAGAAAAGGAGTCACTTGAGTTCTAAAAGGTTAAGAGACTAATTGTATTTTTGAAAGTTAAGAGAATTGATTTGAAAGTATTTAATACTTGGTTTCAAAAAGTAGAAGTCTCTTGGTTATAAAAGGAATGAGTTGGTCTAAAACCATAAAGGGTTATAACGGCTTTATGGGAAGTTGGTTATAACGGCTTTATGGAAGGTTAAAAGAATGGTTTTCTTCAGTAATGTAAGCAAAGAAATGTTTTGAAATAAGGAAGGCAAACTGTTTTTAAGGTACCAGTTGCTTAGGGTTTTTAAGAAAGAAGTCACTTGTTTTTAGAAGCCGGTAATTGTATTTCTAAAAATGTATTGTGACTTGTCTTGAAAGACGGATAGGACTTGATACTATAGTTGTTAGTATCTGGGAAGTTGTAATTGAAAAAGAGTCTTTCTAAAGGAGTAGAGGCGCGTAGTACGTTGGGTTAAATTCCCGGATTTTAGATGACATTATCGACCCAGGAATGGGCCGGGCAGTATACCTATACGGGCAGACTATATGACATTATCGACCCAAGAATGGGCCGGGCAGTATACCTTTACGGAAAGACTATATGACATTATCGACCCAGGAATGGGCCGGGCAGTATACCTTTACGGGCAGACTATACGACATTATCGACCCAGGAATGGGCCGGGCAGTATATCTTCTGAGCGGACTAAATGACATTATCGACCCGAGTTGGGCGGGCAAGATACCTCACGCGCACTATGTGACCTTGATCGCGTCTAGATCGGGGGTAGTATAGGTGTCCTCTCTTAAAGGGCGGATTATACTTATGAAAGATAAGTGAGTTATATAGTAATGAACTTAATGGTTCTTTTTCTAATAATGACGTAAGAATGTGGTCAGAACTTTTATTAAGAATGGAAAAGATAATAAGGTGCGATTAAGTTCATAAGTGGTAATGACACGGCAGGATCCGGTATGTATTGTTTTATACTTGTCCTTGTCATTCTTTTATCTGATTATGATCATTTCTTATGACGTTATTTACATTCCATATTAAATTTTTGTTATCGACCCGCTTGGGCTGCGTTCATGCCCGCAGTTTTAGGTACCTGTTGGTGATCCTTTCTCTTACGATATCGGTTCAGTTTTTGGGGAAAAAGCTCCATTTGCTCCGGAGGCTTTATCTCTTGGTACGGTTTTCCCTGAAGTAGTAGATACATGTATATTCAGGAGTAAGGCGGGGCCCTGTCCCGCAGCTTGTTATGTTAAGAACTCTTAAGTGCGTAGTCACATATTGTGGGTCGGTTTGTAAAGAAAATGAGGCAATCGCTTGGTTGTATATATGTATGTCGGAAGGTAGCCTATCGGCTAACTTTGTTGTTTCACATTTGTTTTATTTTATAAGTTTCATGTATGTTCACTGATTATCTCTCGATGTATACCGTAAGGGTGCCTGTGTAGGGCACGATCGCGATCGGGTGGTCGTGACAAAAGTGGTATCGAAGCGATTAGTCCTCGGAAAGTGTCTGAGCCGTGTCTAGTAGAGTCTTGATTATCGGTGTGTTGTGCACCACATCTATAATCACGAGGCTGCAGGACATTTTAGGATTGGTTTCCATTCTTCCCTCTCTAAGATCGTGCGATGAAATGTCTTATTAGGTTGAATCCTCTCGACCTATTCTTATGAAACGATTATGCCTCATCTGGAGCGGCCGGGGCCCGAAGGGCAAGGCGGCAGCGAGAGTTGCTAGAGGCGCAGAGGGTTACCGGACTCGGCACGATTATGCCCGGGTAGTAGGCGGGCGGCGAGTTCAGCCACGCCCAGTATTAGAGGCCGAGCGGCGATGGCGCGAAGGTTCCTGCGAACCTCGGTTCCTCGGCCGGCAGATGCGAGATTATGGAGAAGCATCGGACTATTGACGACATAGTGGTAGGCGGCACGTGAGCGAGTAGCTAACCCAGAGCCGGCGGTTTGCGGATCCGGATTTTACGGGTTGTCATCCGCCCGAGTTTTATGGTTCGAGTGCGAGGAGGATCCGCAGGAGTTCTTTCGGCTCTACGGACTATGCGAGTTCTTAAGGCTTCGAGACAGTTCGTTATACTAGCCTCTTCACCGTTCTGCGATATTGCATTGAACTGGTTTGAGTCATGGGTGCTGACGAGAGGGGATGATGCTCTTCCAGCTGTTTGGGAGGAGTTCACAGAGGCCTTTATGGATCACTTTTTGCCTCCTGAGATGAGGAGGGCCCGTGTAGATAGATTTTTGACCTTGAGGCAGAATGGTAGGACTATCGAGTCTGACACTGAGTTTGACTCCTTGGCCAGGCATGCGCACACCATAGTGGCTAGCATGGCGGATAGAGTTCATCGTTATGTGATGGGTCTAGACCGTCATATGATTACTGCATGCTTGGGTGTGGCTCTTCAGCCCGGTATGGACATTGCTAGGATGCAGGCCTATGCGCAGGGGATAGAGGATAGAGAGAGGGAGGATCAGATTGACTCAGGCCAGCCCAAGAGGGCCAAGACAACAGGTCTCAGGCGGTTTTGGCGGGCGGCCTCGCAGCAGAACTAGGTCTACATTGCGGCCCGGAGTGCTCCTCCACGATTTTCAATGGGGTTTCACAACCCCGGAATGCGAGGCGGCCAGTCTCTAGAGCTTGAGTCTCGGGGAGATGGGGTTCGGTCGATCGAGGCCACCTTTGCCTCAATGTGCCCAGTGTGGTAGGTTACATTCTGGGGTATGTCGCGCCGGTACGGGTGCTTGTTTTTCTTGTGGTCGTCTAGGCCATATGTTAAGAGAGTGTCCTTATAGAGGAGGTCCTGGTGGGACAACACGACTCTTTGGATCGATTGCGGGTTCTTCGCCTTGATAGCTAGGCAGGATGTTCATGCACCGGTAGTGGCGAGAAGGTCGTGGTGGGAGTTCCAGCTTTTAGCGGTCCTTGAACCGCCTATATGATTTCAGGTATGTCTTTGGCCTTTAGAAACTTGTTTACATGATAAGTTATGGTATGTTTAAGTTTTATGAACAGATTATATTGAGACAATGTATATGTTAGAAGGAGTTGGAAGTACGAAAAGATAATCCCTTTTTGGGCTTATGATGGACAGATATGTGTGTGCGAGGTATTAAGGCCATGTGTGGCATTGTTGGTATGTCGGGGGTGGTGAAAGGAAACTATGTTGTTAATTTTAAGTTTGACTCCGAAAGAACATTCGAGGACGAATGTTTCTAAGGGGGGAAGAATGTTACACCAGTATTTACAGGACATGTTTTAGAACGTGCGTAGAACTCATAAGTGTTGAGATTTGAGACTTGTAAAATTTTATCGGAATTATGAAATTTTCGGAAAACGTAATATTGTGACGAATGGGAGGGCGACACGTGTCACCCCCCTTTATTGATGCCTTGGACGAAAATAGGCATGGCCAAAATGGTCATTGACCATAGTCTTAAGATGACAAAGTCTTCCAATTAATGAGCTTGAGTTCCTTGACTAAGTCAAAGGTCCCACAAGTCTTGATATTTCATAAGAGATCATCCAAACCACCCATTTGTGTGTATCATGACCCTCCAATACACTTTATATTACTAGTAGTGGTATGACAAGTTCCATACTTAGCCAAAAATCACAAAAATTGGAAGAACCACAAGAGGAGCTCTCGGGTTTGGCTAAGCTCTCTTTGCAAAAAAATTTGTTTGTTGTCCAATAATCTCCCCACTTTAAACCTAGGTTCCTAAGTGTATTGTGAGTGTATCTCAATAGAAAAATCCCGGAAAAAGATAGTTTTCGGGTTAGTCGCAAAGTGAAAACCTAGTGACTTTTCTAGGTTTTGTTTGGAAGTTTGAAGGAAATTGGTTGGTGTTGTTCTAAGAGTCTCAAGTAGCGGATTGAAGTGTCTTGAAGAGACTCTAAGTTGCTAAGGAGCGATTTCGGATTGGAAGTTGGACTAAGAATCGTTGAGGTATAATCTTGTTCTTTGAAAGTGTTACAAGATTATTTATATTGTTGTTAGCTTTACTTGTTGCTAGCATGAAGTATATGTGTTGAAGTTTATATGGATTATGGATTGATTGTAGCCTTGGAAATCCGAAATGTAATGTAAGCCATGTTAAGTTGGATTACAATTTTAGTCGTTATTAGAATCGTCGCATGTTTTTGACTTGGAGATTATAGTAGTTATAATCGTTTGCGACTTGATATCATGTTAGGCTAATAACTTGGATTGAAATGGAAATTGGATAAGAATTGGTATTGTTGAACTCAAGGTGGCCGAATTTGTACTTGTAGTTTGTAGTAGTTGGTATTTATTTGTATTGGACTACCTTATAGATTGTGGTGAGCCAATTGGGGCTGTTTGGTTATTGTATTCGGCCTTGAAAAAGGTGGCAAAGTTAGTAGAAACAAAGGAGGTGCTGTCCGATTTTCCGTAGAAATTGGTGACTTAGCACTTAGAATAATTCTACGTATGAAGTGAGAGGTTAATGGACGTATTGTGACCATTATAGGTTGAAGTACTAAGTATAGCGTATCCTACTTGGAGAGTGGAATAGCTATCAAGATTGAAGTACTTTGGAGCATTTTGCTACTTGTCGACAATCGTCGCGAGGTATGTGAACCTCTTCCTTCCTTTGGCATGATTCTATGTATGGAATATACTTGTGGTATCATTTCATGTTTCCTTCTACTTTTAGAAGTTAAGAGGTAGTTATGTGATTTACTCTATGTAGAACTTTTCCTATCTTTTGAGCATGACTAGTTGCACGTATGTAGTGCGGTGAGCGTCTGAGACTATGACATTCTTTACTTGTTTTATGTAATGCCAAGTCGGGTGGGTTAGGAGATTAACTCACTTCTTTGAAAAGAGTAAGGATGTCTTAAGTTGATTTTAAAGTTAAGGGACTTGAAGAGTTTTAAAGTATGTGATACTTGTTCCGTTTTAAACGTATAAGTCCCTTGGATAGGAAATTGTTTATGGCTAAGGTATAAAGTGAATATAACGGCTTTATGGGAAGTTAGTTATATTTGCCTTATGGAAAGATAAATGACTTGACTTTAGTGAAAAGGCAACATGATTTTACGGCATCGCTTGCCTAAGGTTTTATAAGAAAAGGAGTCACTTGAGTTCTAAAAGGTTAAGAGACTAATTGTATTTTTGAAAGTTAAGAGAATTGATTTGAAAGTATTTAATACTTGGTTTCAAAAAGTAGAAGTCTCTTGGTTATAAAAGGAATGAGTTGGTCTAAAACCATAAAGGGTTATAACGGCTTTATGGGAAGTTGGTTATAACGGCTTTATGGAAGGTTAAAAGAATGGTTTTCTTCAGTAATGTAAGCAAAGAAATGTTTTGAAATAAGGAAGGGCAAACTGTTTTTAAGGTACCAGTTGCTTAGGGTTTTTAAGAAAGAAGTCACTTGTTTTTAGAAGCCGGTAATTGTATTTCTAAAAATGTATTGTGACTTGTCTTGAAAGACGGATAGGACTTGATACTATAGTTGTTAGTATCTGGGAAGTTGTAATTGAAAAAGAGTCTTTCTAAAGGAGTAGAGGCGCGTAGTACGTTGGGTTAAATTCCCGGATTTTAGATGACATTATCGACCCAGGAATGGGCCGGGCAGTATACCTATACGGGCAGACTATATGACATTATCGACCCAGGAATGGGCCGGGCAGTATACCTTTACGGGCAGACTATATGACATTATCGACCCAGGAATGGGCCGGGCAGTATACCTATACGGGCAGACTATACGACATTATCGACCCAGGAATGGGCCGGGCAGTATACCTTTACGGGCAGACTAGATGACATTATCGACCCAGGATTGGGCCGGGCAGTATACCTTTACGGGCAGACTATGTGACCTTGATCGCGTCCTAGATTGGGCCGGGTAGTATAGGTGCCCCTCCTTAAAGGGCCGGATTATACTTATGAAAGATAAGTGAGTTATATAGTAATGAACTTAATGATTCTTTTTCTAATAATGTACGTAAGAATGTGGCTGTAACTTTTATTAAGAATGGAAAAGATAATAAGGTGCGATTAAGTTCATAAGTGGTAATGACACGGCAGGATCTGGTATGTATTGTTTTATACTTGTCCTTGTCATTCTTTTGTACAGTTATGATTATTTCTTATGACGTTATTTCATTCCATATTAAATTGTTGTTATCGACCCGCCGGCTGCGTTCATGCCCGCAGGTTTTAGGTACCCAGGTTGGTGATCCTTGCTCTTAGGATCTCGGTTCAGTTTTTGGGAAAAAGCTCCATTTGCTCCGGAGGCTTTATCTCTTGGTACGGTTTTCCCTGAAGTAGTAGATTCATGTATATTCGGGTATGGCGGGGCCTGTCCGCCACGCTTGTTATGTTAAGAACTCTTAAGTGCAGTAGTCACATGTGTGGGTCGCTTTGTAAAGAAAAGGAACCAAGCTCGTTGTATATATGTATGTCCAGGAAGGTAGCCCTATCGGCTAACCTGTTGTTTCACTTCTGTTGTTTTATTTTATAAGTTTCATGTATGTTCCGCTGATTATCTCTGATGTATACCTGTAAGGGTGCCCAGGTAGGGCACCAGTCGCGGTCCCGGGGTCGGGTCGTGAAAGAACTCTTGGACACATCTTACAACATCATGGCCCACATCTTTCCATCTATTCTTGAAGAAGGCAGCCGTATAACCATCTGGTCCAGGTGCCTTGTCATTGCCTATATCAGAGAGTGCTTCCCAAATCTCCTTTGGGATGATGAAATGCAAAAGCTGTAATATCTCTTCTTCACTCAGCTTTGGGCCATAGTTGAACACATCAGGATCAAAGTTGGTAGTGGGTCGGGAAGTACCTAATAGATCTTTGTAAAATTCAACAAGCAACTCCCTAACTTCTTCTGGTGATGTAATGATAGTACCATTAGCTTTAACAAGAAAGTTAATGGAGTTCCTGACATTACTCCTTTTGATCAAACTATGAAAGTATTTGGAACATCTATCACTTCCAATCAAGTGCTTTTGTCTTGACTTCTGCCTTATGAAGTGTCTTTCAGCTTCCAGTAAGGTGTTTGCTCTAGCTCTTGAGGACTTAACCCTGGCTTTAAGCTCCTCATCAAAGGGATTTTCCATGTGTGCATTGATAGCCTCCTTGAACTCTATGTTTGCCCCTTTTGCTCTTTGTTCGATTCCTCCAAAGTCACTTATGTTCAAAGCCCTTAAAGGTTGCTTGAGGCTTTCAATTTGGAGGCAAGGGGCGAATTGAGCGATTCCCAATATGTCTTGTCTCCAACATGAAGTCATAATGTTCTCAAAGGGTGAAAGCCACATATTCATGAACTTGAAAGGGCGTTTCCCAACATTATATGATGCAATAATCGTGGCTATCACAGGACAGTGGTCCGAGACAGGCTCCATAGGCATGAAATTGGCCTTGCATTCCAGGGTCAAATCACTCCAATTTTGATTCATCAACACTCTATCAAGCTTAGACCAAATCGAACCATTCGTCCAAGTGTAGAAGGAACCGGATGAAGGAGCGTCTTCTAGTCCATGAGAATTCCTGAAATCTCCAAGATCCCTAAGTGCATAAGGCGTGAGAGGAGGACCCCCCATCTTATCATTAGGGTTGCAGTAAGTGTTGAAATCTCCCATAATCATCCAAGGCTTAGTGATGCCAACACCCAGGTGAGAAAGGTGATGCCAAAGCATCCTTCTATCCGAGATGCTATAAACCGGGTACACAAATGTGGCAAGGAAGGACACTTGTGTTATATTGCAACTTGCCTGGACATGGATATGCTGAGAGTCCATACCAAGCACTTCGCAAAAAACCCTGGATGGATCCCAAAGTAATAGCATTCTACCGCCTCCAATGAATTCCAAATTTGAGCAAAACTTCCACGCTTTGAATCTTTGAGTAGAGAAAGACTCTATCCTTGGCTGTGATAGCTTAGTTTCCAATAGACAAATCATAGCCGCGTCATGTTGTTTTGTGATACTACACACTAGAGCTTGCGTGGCAGCCCTATCCCTTTGTCCGCAAAGACCACGGACATTCCAACAAAGTATTTTCATTAGGAAACAAAGGAGGTTTTATCAGCACCTCCGCGCTTAGCTACCTTCGCTTTCCCACTGCTTTTCGGCCCATTCTTTTTTGACAAAACCTCTTGCCATCCATCATCTTTGTTGCTGGAAGCCATAACTTGTGTACCAGCCAAGCTATGTTCCCCGCGTTCAAAGTTAACGTTACTTGACACAAGCTGAGCCTTTTAAAGTAGCCGATGTATGTAACTTCATCCAATGAAGGTGGCGGGTTCATAGGCATCTCAGAATCAGAATGTTTTGACTCACCCCTCATCCTAACATGTTGTGTACTGCCATTGTGAGAAATAGGCAGTGAGGACTTTGCTAGAGAATCCCGCAAACATGGTGGGCCAGAATGAAAAACCGGAGGACACGCGGCATGTGATACTTCTCCCAAGCTTCCGGTACCAGGAGGTGTTGTGTGCACAATTTCTTCAATGTCCATCAAGTTATCAGCATCTACGGGATGTTGAGAAGTTGGTGGATGAGAAGCGGAGGTTGGTTCCACCGTGCACCTTTGTTGACCTTCAAACGAGTAGAATCATCCTTGTTGTTAGGGGTACCTCGATGTGCGTGTTTTGGAGCTTCTTCAATGTTGACATCATCCTCGCCTTCCTACACTTCAAGTGGTTGTGTCCAAAAGCCGTACAATGATAGCAAAAGTCCGGGTAATTCTCATAGTTTACCCTTTGAGTATACCTTCTGTTATCGGGGAGTTTGACGACAAAATCCATTATCGGCTCCTTGCTAACATCCACTTCCACTAGAACTCTTGCATAGTTCATTTTAGACCTTTCCTTAGTATATTGGTCGGTGTAAAGAGGTTTCCTACACGTGAAGCAATCTTACTAAGGCCGTTACCTCGAATAGAAAGGGAATGTCAGGAAAGTGACCCAAATAGGAATGTCCATAAACAAATCATCCGTTATAAGAACTCCTTTATTGATAGCCTTGAGCATCATGGTTTTCCGTAGACCATATAAGGGCCTCCGTGAAGTACATTAGTGCGCTCTTCCTCCGTCATGAATTTGAACAACATCCGACCTTTGCCATATGGTATAATACGGCATTTAACTCCCGTCCTTTCACAATCGTATTCATGCTTCTCTTCAGGAAAGGACCTGTGAAGCAACCTATTAGGCAATAGCCCCAAGTTTCTATGAAAGGAACTTCATCCTCAGCTTCTATATCTACTTCCGCCCCTTGTTGTTCAATAAATTGTAACTTCATACCTTTTGCCTCAATCCTAGTTCCCGCAAAGACTCCAGCATAAGTCTTTTTAGGAGGGAAGGGACCTTTGCCATGGTTTGGGGGAAGATTGTTATGAGTTGTGGCCGTGGTAGGGATATGATGTGGTTTAGAAGATGCATTAGTGTGTAAATCATTGGGAGGTATATCTGGAGGTATAGGCAGAGGGGGAAGGGTAGAAGGGAGTGAGCTTGGGCCCGCAATAGAAGAGATGATTTGCGTGCCATTTGGGAGGGTAGGGAATTTGTGTTGGTTTTCAGAAGGAATAGAAGGAAGAGGAGATAGAAGGGGTGAGGTGTTGTGAAATTCAGGAAGTAGTGAAGTGGTATTAGATGAGAGTGACAATGTAGTTAACAATAGGGGATTACACGCCTACAAGACGTGTAAAATTCCGCCCCACAATTTAATATCAAACTAGTCCAACATACAAAGTCATTCTCGGCCAAAGGTGTAACAACATATCAACCTTTCCAATTCCTTTTCAATTCAAGTTGTTTAGTATAACATGTTATCAAGCCGCAATTGATTATAACTACTACAATCTTTAAGTAGGTAACATGCGACGATTCTAATTATCGACCAAATTGTATTTCAATTTCAAATGGCTCTACATATCAATTCGGATTTTAGGCTTCCAATATCCATAACACTTATCAATCTTCAATACATATTCTTCATGCAAGTTAAAATGTAAGGCTTACAACAATATGTAATCTTGTAACACTTAAGAAAACAAGATTGTTACCTTAGTGAGCCTTAATCCACTTCAAGATCCGAAGCCGCTCCCTAGCAATATAGAGCCTCTCCTTGACACTCCAATCCGCCACTTGAATCCCTTTAGAAGATCACAAACAACTTTCCTTCAATTCTAAATCCAAACCTAGGAAAGTGACTAGGTTTTCACCTTGCGACTAATACGAAAACGCCACCTTTCTGAGATTTTTCTATTGAGATACCCTTACAATACTCTTAGGAACCTTAGTTTAAAGTGTGGAGATTATTGGACAACAATTGAAAATTTTCCTCTTGAAAAAGCCCCCATTGCCCCCATTGACGGCTTTACAAAATGTTGTGCCAACGGTATATTTGATTCAAGCCTCATATATGATATCTTGCGCACTCCGCAAGCTAAAAAGCCTTGGATGTCACAAATTTGGAAAGGATTCATTCCTCCCAAATTCTCTTTTACTATGTGGCTAAATTGCAGGAAGCGGTTAGCTACAAAGGATACTCTATCATTTCTCAACTTGGAGGATAAATCTTGCGGATTCTGCAAGCAAGCTAATGAAACAAGGGAACACCTCTTCTTTGAATGCCCCTTTACACACATGATTTGGAAGAGCATAAAAGATTGGTTGGGTATTAGAAGAGAGATGACAACTGTTGAAAGCTCCCTTAAATGGATTAAGAAAGAACACCGCGGGACAAGCATCCGAGCCAAAGCTATTTTGCTTACTTTTTGCATAATGGTCTATGAGATTTGGAGGGCAAGAAACACAATGCTCTTTGAAGGCACAAGCTTGCCGGCAGAAGAGGTCATTGCAAGAATCAAAACAACATCTTATAGAGTTCTCTATGATTTTATCCCCTCTTGTAGTGGCACCTTTTGAGTGACCACCCCTCCCCTCTATCTCTTCTTGTTTGCATTACGTTGAGGCTTGAGATACCTCAACGACTGATTGTAGCCACTTCCTTTTCGTTATTAGTAATAATATTTGCATTTACCTAAAAAAAAAAAAAGTTTGCAAATTTTTCTCTAAGTGTGGAGTTCATCCTTGCTACTAGTATACTATATAACACAACTAAGGGCCAAGATCTATACACTTGAATGTCTAGGATGAAGGATTTTTAAATATCAAGTCAAGTGGGCTTGTTGACTTGGTCAACAATGTCAAGCTTAAGTCTTTGCAAGACTTGATCATCCTAACATTGGTCAAATGACCATTTTATCCATGTATTTTCGTCCAAGACCAAGTAAGGGGGGGTGACACGTGTCGCCCTCCCGTTCGTTGCAATATTTCGTTTTCCGACATTTCCATAATTCCGATAAATTTTTACTAGTCTCAAATCTTAACATTTTTTAGTTCTTACGTACGTTCTTATAAACATGTCCTGGAATTACGGGGTGTAACATTGATATTGTTGACTTAGTCAAGAGCCACTTGGCTTGATCCTTGTGAAATTCATCCAATCCACCCATTTGTGCTAATCTTGACCCTTCCTAGTGTTATTTAAGTATACTAGTGGCAAGACAAGCTTCTACACTTATAAATTTTTCAAGAAAATTGGAAGAACTCATTGGGAGCTCTCGGGTTTGGAGGGTTTCAAGAAGGAAATTTTTTTGTTTGTTGTCCAATAAGCTCCACACTTTAAACCAAGGTTCCTAAGTGTTACACCCCGTAAGTCCAGGACATGTAAAAGAGAATGTACGAAAGGAAACAAGACTTGGAAATTGATACGAAAGGAAGAATTGTTTTTCCGACGGGAAATGTTCCGAACGTCGGAAAGGAAAAATGTTCGTTGTTGAGAATTGGAATCTCAAAATGTATTATTTGAAGAGTATGGAACCTATTAGCATTATGGAAATTTATTTTTACGGATTTGGTCACGTGGCGCCCACCCGAGAAATTTTACGTTTTGCGGGGCCCACGAGGGTTACGGAATTTTTTATGGATGAATGAGAGGGCGACACGTGGCACCCCCACAAGGTCTTGGTCGAATTAGAGGAGGGCTAAAATGGTCATTGACCATCTTGGAAGATAAGTCTTCAAGCTTGAGATTGTTGACCAAGGTCAACTTGTCCACTTGGCTTTTTAATTAATGATCCTTCATCCTAGCCCACAAGTGTATTAATCTAAGCCGTCCAATGTGTTATATATTCACTACACTAGTGCAAGACTAACTTTTAACACTTAGAAAATTTGAGAGAACATTGAGCTTAGCCAATATTGCTCTCGGGTTTGGAGGGTTCCCACACAAAAAAATTTGTGATTTTGATCCATTGTTCACAAGACTTTGACCCAATGTCCCTAAGGGTATTATAAGGTTATCTCAATAGAAAGATTTCGGAAAAACGGAGTTTTCACGTTAGTCGCAAGGCGGAAACTAAAGGAGTTCTTCAACTTTGAAGTTGGAACTTGAAGATGGGTTCTTCATAGGCCTCTAAGGAGTGCTTGGAGCGGATTGGAACTTAAGGAAAGGAGCTATGAATTGCTAAGGCGCGACTTTGAATCTTGGAAATTTTAAGGTCTTGGAAAGGTATAAATTTTGTCGTTTTAGCAATTAAGTTTACTTATTGATTGTATCTATGGTTAGCAAGCATGAGTTATATATTATGTAGTTGGATTAGTGTATTGGCTATTGGAACCCTAAATCCGAAAACTAGCATGTTTAGCCTTAAGACTACAATTCAAGTTGATTATTCGTTTAAGTCGTCGCATGTTGTATAAAGAAGGAAATTGTAGTTGTTGAAGTTGTTTATAACTATATAACATGTTAGACCTTAGAACTTGGAATTTGAAAAAGGGTTGGAAAAGACTTGTGTTGTGTTATTGTTGGCCGAGAATGGCTAGTGAAGTATTAACTACTTGGTACAAATTGTGGGGCGGAATTTTACACGTATTGTAAGGCGTGTAATCCCCTTTGTTTGGTTGTTGTTTGGAGCCTTAAATGTGGCGTGTTGGTTATTGTATTCGGCCTTGAAAAAGGTGGCAAAGTGAGTAGAAACAAAGGAAGTCTTTGCCCGATTTTCCGTAGAATTAGAGACCATATACTTAGTATTATTCTCGTTAGAGACTAGAAGTTGATAGTCTTGTTTTGACCATTATAGGTTGACAAATTCTATGCGGCGTATTCGACAGCTTGTGGATTTAGCCGAAAAGGTATGTGAACTATCTCCTCTTCTAGCATGATTCCTTAAGATAAAGAAAGTAAGTTCTACTCCTTAAATGATCCATTCCTTGGTTGTATTTGGATTGCCTAAAATAGAATTCGTTCTATGTACTCCATTGATTGTACTTTGATGTTTAAATTGTAAGTTGTATAATCCATTTCCTTAGTGAAGTTTGGATTCTTAAAAGTGAAAGTATTTTACTTAAAGTACATGGAGTCTTGAAAAGGAAGTGGTTTCCAAACCTTTTGGCTAGTGCCTTAGTTCCAAAACCTAAGGGTTGTTGTAATGACTTTAGGGTAGTTAAAGGAGTGTTTTACTTAATTGTTTTAAGAGAGGAGAAATGAAATGATTTAAGAGAAGTAACTTGTTTTAAAGGTGTGAGTTACTTGAGGTTTAAAAGTATAAGAAACTTGTTTTCTAAATATTAAGGGACTTGAAGTATTTTGAAAGTTAAGAAACTTGATTTGAAAGTTTGTGATACTTGGTTTTAAGTGTAAGTCTCTTGGTTATAAAAAAGGAATGAAATTGTCTAAAACCATAAAAGGTTATAACGACTTTATGGGAAGTTGGTTATAACGGCTTTATGGAAGGTTAAGAAAGTTGTCTATTTTGATTATTGGGCATAAGTTGCCTAGATTGTGAAAATTTGAAGTTACTTGATTTCAAACTTTGAAATGAGTTTTCTAAAAGTGTAGTAACTTACTTTGAAAAATAGACACACCTTGATACTACGGGTGTTAGTATCTTGGGATTTTACATAAAAAGGAGTCTTTTGAAAAGAATGTACGTACGTAGTACTTTGGCTTGTTAAATGAGAATTTATTCTATTTGTGCCTCGATAAGTACTTTGGCTTGTTAAATGAGAATTTATTCTATTTGTGCCTCGATAAGTACTTTGGCTTGTTAAATGAGAATTTATTCTATTTGTGCCTCGATAAGTACTTTGGCTTGTTAAATGAGAATTTATTCTATTTGTGCCCCGATAAGTACTTTGGCTTGTTAAATGAGAATTATTCTATTTGTGCCTCGATAAGTACTTTGGCTTGTTAAATGAGAATTTATTCTATTTGTGCCTCGATAAGTACTTTGGCTTGTTAAATGAGAATTTATTCTATTTGTGCCCCGATAAGTACTTTGGCTTGTTAAATGAGAATTATTCTATTTGTGCCTCGATAAGTACTTTGGCTTGTTAAATGAGAATTTATTCTATTTGTGCCTCGATAAGTACTTTGGCTTGTTAAATGAGAATTTATTCTATTTGTGCCTTGATAAGTACTTTGGCTTGTTAAATGAGAATTATTCTATGTGTGCCTTGATAAGTACTTTGGCTTGATTAATTGAGAATTGCCTATGTGTGCTGGCGATAGCCTTTGAGTGCAAGGATTATGTTTTATTAAGTTGCCGCGACTCTCGGTTGGAGGGCCGGCTGTCTTGTTGTAAGTACTTGGACGTACCGACAGTGATGTGGGATTCCACGGGTATGCTTCCGTTATTTGTAGTACTTGGGTTAAATTCCCGGATTTTTATAAGAAGACATGGTAGTGCTTATGTTTTGTTTGACGGCCGGTTGAGATAGGGTAAGAGTATAAGTGAGGGGTAAACCCCCAAGATGCTATACCACCTTCTCCAGGGTAAGAGTATAAGTGAGGGGTAAACCCCCAAGACATTATACCCCCTGCTTGTTTTGTTTGATGGTCGGTTGAGATAGGGTAAGAGTATAAGTGAGGGGTAAACCCCCAAGATGCTTTACCACCTTCTCCAGGGTAAGAGTATAAGTGAGGGGTAAACCCCCAAGATATTATACCCCCTGCTTTACCACCTGCTCGTTTTCCTGCTTGGCCCGTACAGTTTTAAGGACACAGGTGGGACTTGGTGTTCATGTATGTCTATTGGTGTTATACTATATCATGGACTGCCGGCAGTGAGGAAGGATTCCACGGGCATGATTGATATTATGGGCGTGAGACCCATGGTTATATTTTAGAAATGACTTGAGGGCATGCGTCCCTGACTTGTTATGACTGCTTATGTGTTGTGTACTGTAGTTTGGCTATCATACATGTCTCCTATTTTTCTTAGACTGTTATGATTTCATTCTGATACTTTCATTTCACATACTTGGTACATTCTTGACCTCGCCCTTCGGCTGCGTTCATCCGCATGAGTTTAGGTCTTGATTTGGTGATCGGCAGTGTAGGACCGCTCATAGTTTTGGATAGCTCCTTACGTTGGAAGTTTATCTTTTGGTATAAGTTCTTTCAAGATGTGCTTTTGCACGATTATGGAGTACGGCGGGGCCTTGTCCCGTCATATTTCAGTAAAACTCTTAGAGGTCTGTATTCATATGTGGGATTGGACTCATGTACGGTGTAGTGTCTTTTGTTTATGTATATATGGCAGCCTTGTCGGCTTTGCCCTTGCACGTACGTTGGTTTTTTTTAAAAAAAAATGAGGTGTTATTAAATTTCCGCAGTTTACTTGTGTTGTTAAGGTAGAAGGGTGCGCAGGTAGGGCACGACCACGCCCGGGTTCGGGGTGTGACAGTGGTATCGAAGCGATCGGTCCTCGGAATGTCTACAGACCGTGTCTAGTAGAGTCTTGATTATCGGTGTGGTGCGCGCCACACCCATAAACAGGAGGCTACAGGACATTTAGGAGTTGGTTTCTATTCTTCTCACTCTAAGATCGTGCCATAGAGCTGTGTTAGTAAGATAATTCCTCTCGGCGTATTGTTGTGTTACGATTATGCCTCGAGAGGGCAACGGCGCCAGAAGGGCAAAGGAGTAGCGAGCTACTAGTCGGACTCGGAAGAGTTGATAGGTCTTATGCCTGTGGTATACCGGATGTTGTTCGCGATCGGCGAGTTCCTGCGCGAGTTTTGAGGCCCCGCACGAGCCTCGATTCCTCGATTAGGGAAGACTTTAGGGTCATGATGGAAGCCATTATGTTATTGACCAAGATAGCGATGCTCTGATTTCATCGGCGAGGTTACTCGGCGATGCATGCAGTGTGTACGAGGATAGAGGGCCAGCGCGGAGATCTGCGTAAGAGGGCTAGACCGGTTGGTTATTCCGGTGAGTTTTTGGACGAGCTGCCTCAGCAGCAAGTGAGATATTCGTCCCAGCCTACCCAGTACATACCCCCGCAGTTCACAGGTGGGATATTGGACCCCACAAGGTATTTAGGAGCCGGTCCAAGCTCCAGAGGTCGAGGTTCTCAGAGGAGCAGAGGATTTTCTCGGTCGAGGCCACCTATTCCTCAGTGTATCAGATGTGGTAAGCGTCATTCGGGGAAATGCCGTTATGGCACAGGTGTTTGTTTTTATTGTGGCCGTCCGGGCCATATGCTGAGGGTATGTCCTTTTAGAAAGAGCACTGGTGAAGTGGCTCAGCCTATGAGGCCGGTAGTTGGTTCCCTTTCCTCCACAGATGTACGTTCCCCAGGGCAGGGTGTTCAGATGTTAGCCAGCCGTGGTAGAGGTCAGGGTGGAGTTTATAGTTCTGGCGGTCCTTCAAACCGCAGAGATGACGTGACTACGGGGCAGGATCAGGAGGCGACATCGCACGGGGTTACAGGTATATTTTGATTCCTTTGAATCATACGTGCGTTGATAGATTCAGATTTTACCCTAGCGTATATGTTTTCCCTTTATTGCTAGAGTTGTAAAGTGATATTACCCCAGAGGTAGGGATACCTTGATTAGTAAAGTGAGAAGTTAAGAATGTTGACAAGAATGGTAAGTGAACTGAGACTATAGTTGTGTAGAGCTCACAAGTAGTAATTGCCCCATAACAGTGTAAGACCGATAGGGAAGAATGTACAGTAGAAATACTTTGGCTTATATGACGAACCTCTAAGTGAATAGGGGATAGGGTAAGGAGTACCTTGAGATAAGAGAGAGATTTATTTCAGACTAAGAATGAGAAGTTAAGTGTGACGATGAGTCGGGTTATGGACTCATCTCGGGTCAACCAGTAGTATGGAAGGGGGTGAGGTCAGTTGGTAGTGGTCCCGTTATGTGGAAGGATCCCGAGGATGCCAGGCCCAAGTTTAGTTAATCGTTGTACGAGTTCGTGGATGCGTTCCACCGGAACTAGGTCGTAAGGACCGAGAAGAGCCTTAACGGGAATGTAAGTAACTATATGGCCAAGTTTGGATAGTAACTCCAAGGATTGGAGAAGAGAAACAAAATTTGAGATTTTGTACGTGTACTAGATGAGTTTGAAAGTACGAGAAAGAATGACAAGTAAGGAAAGAAAGGAACCTCTAAGGATCCCGTGTTTTTGAAGACTGTAACCTTCGAGGTTTGTGAGAAGGGGTCGTGGACGATAGGTCCATTGATATGTTCACGTGTGTTATGAGGTGGCCATGTGTGGCATCATTGGTCTTGTGCAGTTTTGACTGTTAGGCATAGTATAAAGATTATGCCGGAGTTTGTAGATCTTGGCAACCGACTAAGAACATTCGGGGACGAATGTTTCTAAGGGGGGAAGAATGTTACACCCCGTAAGTCCAGGACATGTAAAAGAGAATGTACGAAAGGAAACAAGACTTGGAAATTGATACGAAAGAAAGAATGTTTTTCCGACGGGAAATGTTCCGAACGTCGGAAAGGAAAAATGTTCGTTGTTGAGAATTGGATTCTGAAAATGTATTATTTGAAGAGAATGGAACCTATTAGCATTATGGAAATTTATTTTTACGGATTTGGTCACGTGGGGCCCACCCGAGAAATTTTACGTTTTGCAGGGCCCACGAGGGTTACGGAATTTTTTATGGATGAATGAGAGGGCGACACGTGGCACCCCCACAAGGTCTTGGTCGAATTAGAGGAGGGCTAAAATGGTCATTGACCATCTTGGAATATAAGTCTTCAAGCTTGAGATTGTTGACCAAGGTCAACTTGTCCACTTGGCTTTTTAATTAATGATCCTTCATCCTAGCCCACAAGTGTATTAATCTAAGCCATCCAATGTGTTATATATTCACTACACTAGTGCAAGACTAGCTTTTATAACTTAGAAAATTTGAGAGAACATTGAGCTTAGCCAATATTGCTCTCGGGTTTGGAGGGTTCCCACACAAAAAAAATTGTGATTTTGATCCATTGTTCACAAGACTTTGACCCAATGTCCCTAAGGGTATTATAAGGTTATCTCAATAGAAAGATTTCGGAAAAACGGAGTTTTCACGTTAGTCGCAAGGCGGAAACTAAAGGAGTTCTTCAACTTTGAAGTTGGAACTTGAAGATGGGTTCTTCATAGGCCTATAAGGAGTGCTTGGAGCGGATTGGAACTTAAGGAAAGGAGCTATGAATTGCTAAGGCGCAACTTTGAATCTTGGAAATTTTAAGGGCTTGGAAAGGTATAAATTTTGTCGTTTTAGCAATTAAGTTTACTTATTGATTGTAGCTATGGTTATTAGCAAGCATGAGTTATATATTACGTAGTTGGATTAGTGTATTGGCTATTGGAACCCTAAATCCGAAAACTAGCATGTTTAGCCTTAAGACTACAATTCAAGTTGATTATTCGTTTAAGTCGTCGCATGTTGTATAAAGAAGGAAATTGTAGTTGTTGAAGTTGTTTATAACTATATAACATGTTAGACCTTAGAACTTGGAATTTGAAAAAGGGTTGGAAAAGACTTGTGTTGTGTTATTGTTGGCCGAGAATGGCTAGTGAAGTATTAACTACTTGGTACAAATTGTGGGGCGGAATTTTACACGTATTGTAAGGCGTGTAATCCCCTTTGTTTGGTTGTTGTTTGGAGCCTTAAATGTGGCGTGTTGGTTATTGTATTCGGCCTTGAAAAGGTGGCAAAGTGAGTAGAAACAAAGGAAGTCTTGCCCGATTTTCCGTAGAATTAGAGACCATATACTTAGTATTATTCTACGTTAGAGACGAGAAGTTGATCGTCTTGTTGTGACCATTATAGGTTGACAAATTCTACGTACGGCGTATTCGGCTTAGCTTGTGGATTTAGCGAAAGGTATGTGAACTATCTCCTCTTCTAGCATGATTCCTTAAGATAAAGAAAGTAAGTTCTACTCCTTAAATGATCCATTCCTTGGTTGTATTTGGATTGCCTAAAATAGAATTCGTTCTATGTACTCCCTTGATTGTACTTTGATGTTTAAATTGTAAGTTGTATAATCCATTTCCTTAGTGAAGTTTGGATTCTTAAAAGTGAAAGTATTTTACTTAAAGTACATGGAGTCTTGAAAAGGAAGTGGTTTCCAAATCTTTTGGCTAGTGCCTTAGTTCCAAAACCTAAGGGTTGTTGTAATGACTTTAGGGGAGTTAAAGGAGTGTTTTACTTAATTGTTTTAAGAGAGGAGAAATGACATGATTTAAGAGAAGTAACTTGTTTTAAAGGTGTGAGTTACTTGAGGTTTAAAAGTAGAAGAAACTTGTTTTCTAAATATTAAGGGACTTGAAGTATTGTGAAAGTTAACAAACTTGATTTGAAAGTTTGTGATACTTGGTTTTAAGTGTAAGTCTCTTGGTTATAAAAAAGGAATGAAATTGTCTAAAACCATAAAGGGTTATAACGGCTTTATGGGAAGTTGGTTATAACGGCTTTATGGAAGGTTAAGAAAGTTGTCTATTTTAATTATTGGGCATAAGTTGCCTAGATTGTGAAAATTTGAAGTTACTTGATTTCAAACTTTGAAATGAGTTTTCTAAAAGTGTAGTAAATTACTTTGAAAAATAGACACACCTTGATACTACGGGTGTTAGTATCTTGGGATTTTACATAAAAAGGAGTCTTTTGAAAAGAATGTACGTACGTAGTACTTTGGCTTGTTAAATGAGAATTTATTCTATTTGTGCCTCAATAAGTACTTTGGCTTGTTAAATGAGAATTTATTCTATTTGTGCCTCGATAAGTACTTTGGCTTGTTAAATGAGAATTTATTCTATTTGTGCCTCGATAAGTACTTTGGCTTGTTAAATGAGAATTTATTCTATTTGTGCCCCGATAAGTACTTTGGCTTGTTAAATGAGAATTATTCTATTTGTGCCTCGATAAGTACTTTGGCTTGTTAAATGAGAATTTATTCTATTTGTGCCTCGATAAGTACTTTGGCTTGTTAAATGAGAATTTATTCTATTTGTGCCCCGATAAGTACTTTGGCTTGTTAAATGAGAATTATTCTATTTAACAAGCCAAGATAAGTACTTTGGCTTGTTAAATGAGAATTTATTCTATTTGTGCCTCGATAAGTACTTTGGCTTGTTAAATGAGAATTTATTCTATTTGTGCCTTGATAAGTACTTTGGCTTGTTAAATGAGAATTATTCTATGTGTGCCTTGATAAGTACTTTGGCTTGATTAATTGAGAATTGTCTATGTGTGCTGGCGATAGCCTTTGACTGCAAGGATTATGTTTTATTAAGTTGCCGCGACTCTCGGTTGGAGGCATTTGTCTTGTTGTAAGTACTTGGGCGTCTGAGCGGTGATGTGGGATTCCACGGGTATGCTTAGTTATTTGTAGTACTTGGGTTAAATTCCCGGATTTTTATAAGAAGACATGGTAGTGCTTATGTTTTGTTTGACGGCCGGTTGAGATAGGGTAAGAGTATAAGTGAGGGGTAAACCCCCAAGATGCTATACCACCTTCTCCAGGGTAAGAGTATAAGTGAGGGTAAACCCCAAGACATTATACCCCGCTTGTTTTGTTTGATGGTCGGTTGAGATAGGGTAAGAGTATAAGTGAGGGTAAACCCCAGATGCTTTACCATTCTCCGGGTATGAGTATAAGTGAGGGTAAACCCCAAGACATTATACCCCTGTTTACCACTGCTCGTTTTCTGCTTGGCGTCAGTTTTAGGACACAAGGTGGGACTTGGTGTTCATGTATGCCTATTGGTGTTATACTATATCATGGATTGCCGGCAGTGAGGAAGGATTCCACGGGCATGATTGATATTATGGGCGTGAGACCCATGGTTATATTTTAGAAATGACTTGAGGGCACGCGTCCCTGACTTGTTATATCGCTTATGTGTTGTGTCTTGTAGGTTGGCTATCATACATGTCTCTGTTTTGCTTAGGCGTTATGATTTCATTACTGATTTCATCATTTCACATACTTGGTACATTCTTCCGTCGACCTCCTTCGGGCTGCGTTCATCTGCCGAGTTTAGGTACTTGATTTGGTGATCGGCAGTGTAGGACCGCTCGAGTTTTGGATAGCTCCTTCATTCGTGAGTTTATCTTTTGGTATAAGTTCTTTCGACAGAGCTTTTGCCTGATTATGGGTACGGCGGGGCCTTGTCCCGTCATATTTCAGTAAAACTCTTAGAGGTCTGTATTCATATGTGGGATTGGACTCATGTACGGTGTAGTGTCTTTTGTTTATGTATATATGGCAGCCTTGTCGGCTTTGCCCTTGCACGTACGTTGATTTTTTTTAAAAAAAAAATGAGGTGTTATTAAATTTCCGCAGTTTACTTGTGTTGTTAAGGTAGAAGGGTGCCCAGGTAGGGCACCAGTCACAGGCCCGGGGTTCGGGGTGTGACACTAAGAGTATTATAAGGGTATCTCAATAGAAAGATCCCGGAAAAATGGCTTTTTCGTATTAGTCGCAAGTTGAAAACCTAGTCACTTTCCTAGGTTTGGATTGGGAACTTAAGGAAAGTTGTTTGTGATCTTCTAAGGGCTTCAAGTGGAGGATTGTAGTGTCAAGGAGAGGCTTTAAGTTGCTAGGGAGCGACTTCGGATCTTGAAGTGGATTAAGGCTCACTAAGGTAACAATCTTGTTCTCTTAAGTGTATAAGATTACATATTGTTGTAGCCTTACATTTTAACTAGCATGAAGTATATGTATATAAGATTGATAAGTGTTATGGATATTAGAAGCCTAAAATCCGAAATGACATTGATTAGCCATTTGAAATTGAAATACAATTTTGGTCGATAATTAGAATTGTCGCATGTTACCTACTTGAAGATTGTAGTAGTTATAATTGATTGCGGCTTGATAACATGTTATACTAAACAACTTGAATTGAAAAGGAATTGGAAAGGTTGATATATTGTTACACCTTTGGCCGAGACAGACTTTGTATGTTGGACTAGTTTGATATTAATTTGTGGGGGGGAATTTTACACGTCTTGTAGGCGTGTAATCCCCTATTGATAACTACATTGTTGAGCCTTAAATGTGGCGTGTTTGGTTACTGAATTCGGGCCTTGAAAAAGGTGGAAAAGTATGTAGAAACAAAGGAAGTGTTGTCCGATTCTCCGTAGAATATAGTGACTTTGCACTTAGAATATTCTACGTTTGAAGTTAGAAGTTAATAGACGTATTATGGTCATTATAGGTTGACATACTACGTACGACATATTGGACTTGGCAAGTGGATTGAACCGAAGAGGTATGTGGAACTTTCTTATCTCTTGAGCATGGATAGTTGTAAATATATAGTACGGTAGACGTATGAGATTTTTGACAATCTAATCCATTTGATATCCTTGGCTTATTTTAAGAATGTCCAAGTTGGTTGAGTTAGGGACTTAACTCACTTGTTTAAGAATATTAAGGATATCTTAGTTTCTAAAAGTTAAGAGACTTAAAGTATTTTAAAAGTATATGATACTTGGTTTTGAAAGTATAACTCTCTTGGATATAAAGAAGAATGTATTTGTCTAAAGTATAAAGCTAGTATAACGGCTTTATGGGAAGTTGGTAATAATAGCTTTATGGAAAGTTAAAAAGAGTGGTTTACTCTAAGTAATGTAAGTATGATAAATGACTTGAAATAATGAAAGGCAAATTGATTTTGAGGCATCAATTGCTTAAGGTTTTAAAAGAAAGAAGTCACTTGATTTAGAACCCTATAAATGTATTTCTAAAAGGTATTGTGACTTGTCTTGAAAAGTAGATATGACTTGATACTACGGTTATTAGTATCTTGGAAGTTTTATATGAAAAAGAGTCATTTTAAAAGAATAGAAGTACGTAGTACTTTGGGTTAAATTCCCGGATTTTATAATGACATGTTAGTGCCTTAAGTAAACTAAAATGAGAGTGTATATGAATAAGGCTAATAAGAAGTTAGGGGGATTTCTTAACTTGCTTATGTTATGTATGATAAACCGGTAGTGCTTATGTTATGTATGATAAGTCGGTAGTGCTTATGTTATGTATGATAAGCCGGTAGTGCTTATATTATGTATGATAGCCGGTTGTGCTAGTTTATGTTATTCTTACGGGGTAAAGCCCCGGGTTACTACTAATTCCATGAATTTGCTACCCATGATGCGAGTTCGGCGTTTGTACTCATTGCGGGCCCATCGGGCCTAAGCGGGTGAAATAGTCATGTGCGGGTAAATAGTCCTATGCGAGGAATACCTCATGCGGGTCCATACGACTTATGCGGGCGAATACAGCCTATGCGAGGAAATTACCTCATGCGGGTCCATACGGCCCTTACGGGTGAAATAGTCCCAGGAGTAGGATTGCTTAATGATACCACGGGCGGGTGGCCCTACTTGATCATGAGCCTCCTATTTTTATGCAGTAAAGTATACTCTTATTTACTCTCATTGTTAGTAAGGCATAGTGTACTGTTATTTGAGTTATCATACATGTCTCCAGCTTTATTTTAGACTTATGATTTCATTACTGATGCTGATTTCACATATTTGGTACATGTTGTCGACCTCCTTGGGCTGCGTTCATGCCGCAGTAGAGTATCTGAGTTCTTGATCCTCACTCTTAGGATCACTGCTCACTGTTGAGAAGCTCCATTACTCGGAGGCTTATCCTTAGTCTGAGATCCACAGTATTGTCGGTTGTTGTACATTCGTGGTATGGCGGGGCCCAATCGTCCACGATTGTTATTCTTAAGTGCGTAGTCATGTCTTGTGGATTGGGTTGTAAAGAAAAAAGATGTCGTTACATTTTTGGATTATGTAAATTATACGAAAGGTGGCCTCATCGGCTAGCCTGTTGTTGTTTTTTTGTCTAAGTGTTTATTTGTTTTGTGTATGTTCCGCTGCTATTCTCTGATGTATACCTAAAAGGGGTTCCCAGGTAGGGCACCAGTCGCGGGCCCGGGGTCGGGTCGTGACAAAAGTGGTATCAGAGCAGTTAGTCCTCGGAAAGTGTCTACAGACCGTGTCTACAGATCGTGTCTAGTAGAGTCTTGGTTATCGGTGTGTTGTGCACCACATCTAACCAGGAGGCAGCAGGGCATTTAGGATTGGTTTCCATTCTTCTCACTCTGAGATCGTGCGATAGAGCTGTATAGTTAGGGTCGTCTCTCCCTAACAAGTTATGTTGATTGCAGCTAAGAGAAAGGCAGTAGTGACCCAGGAAAGATTATGTGGATTGCGTATCCAGGTTGGTAATATTTGTAGTATAGTTGGTATTATGACATACAGCTATACGGATTTATGTATGAGGGTCACATATGTGTTGCCTAGAATGATTTTAGATTACCAGGAATTGGTAAGGACTAAATAAATACCGGGAAGGTATGAAACAGTTTAATGAATTCTCATCAAGGTTTTACGTACTAATTTGAGATAATTAGGAGATGATGAGTTATCTGAGAAGGTAATGGACCCTTAAGAAGTTATAATTAAGGGACTTAATGGAAGACTATGTTAATAGATTAAGCTACGTGGTATGATTAAGAGAATGATACGGATGAGATCCGTATGGAGTAAGTATGGTTATTATGATTAAGACAACACGATTAAGAGCTTATGAGAAGTTATTATACCCGTTTACGGGGGGACTGATAAGGTAGGCGTGGAGCATGGAAATTGCGTGTTACACCCCGTAAGTCCAGTACATGTATAAGAGAATGTACGTAAGGAATCAAGACTTGGAAATTGGTACGAAAGGAAGAATTGTTGTTCCGACGGAAAATCTTCCGAACGTCGGAAAGGAAAAATGTTCGTTGAGGAGAATTAGATTCTCAAAATGCATTATTTGAAGAGTATGGAACTTATTAACATTATGGAAATTTATTTTTACGGATTTGGTCACGTGGGGCCCACCTGAGGAATTTTACGTTTTGCGGGGCCCACGAGGGTTACGGAATTTTATAGACGAATGAGAGGACGACACGTGGCACCCCCCACATATGGTCTTGGACGATTTATAGTAAGTGTAAAATGGTCATTGACCATCAAAGAAGATAAGTCTTCAAAGCTTGAGATTGTTGACTTGTCAACTTGTCCACTTGGCTATTATCCATGTGTTCTTCATCCTAGCCACTCAAGTGTTGCAATCTAAGCCCTCCATTGTGTTTTATATACCACACTAGTAGCAAGACTAGTCTTCAACACTTAGAAAAATTGAGAGAACTTTAAGCTTAGCAAGACATGCTCTCGGGTTCACCATTCCCACACAAGAAAATTTTGTAGTTTTGATCCATTATTCACAAGACTTTAACCCAAGGTCCCTAAGGGTATTGTAAGGATATCTCAATAGAAAGATTTCGGAAAAACGACGTTTTTACGTTAGTCGCAAGGCGAAAACCTAAGTAGTTTTCACAAGTTTTGATTGGAAATTGAAGAGAAGTTGGTTGTGAATTCTAGAGGCTTCAAATAGCGGATTGGAGCATAAAGGAAAGGAGCTAAGAATTGCTAAGGAGCGACTTTGAATCTTGGAAATTTTAAGGGCTTGTAAAGGTATAAATCTTGTCGTTTTAGCAATTAAAGTTTACTTATCATTGTAGTTATGGATATTAGCTGTCACGACCCGACCTAGGGCCCGCGACTGGTGCCTTACCCCGGGCACCCTAGTGATACAACATCAGAGAAAAACCAGCGAAAATAAAACATAAAGATATGAAACAAGATAAAAGAAAACAGGCTAACCAAAACGGTTGCCTTTTTGCATATATATACAAAAATTTGAACAGTTACATCCTTTACAAGGGCCCACAACAGTACTACAGACCTCTAAGAGTGTAACAACAACTATGACGGGACAGGGCCCCGCCATACCCCTGAATGTACAAGAACCTACAACTCAGGGAAACATACCAAAAGATAAGCCTCCGGAGAAACGGAGCTTCCCAATACGCTGAACTGTGATCCTATGAGCGAGGATCAACAACCGATGTACCTCTACCTGCGGCATGAACGCAGCCCCCCGAAGGAGGTCAGTACAACAGGTACCAAGTATGTGAAACTGAAAATACTGTAAATGAAATCATAGTAGTCTATATAAAACAGGAGACATATATGATAACCAAACTACAGTACATAATATGTAAGCAGTCATGTCAAGTCAGGGACTCACGCCCTCAAAGTCATCACTCAAATATAACTATGGGTCTCATGCCCGCAACATCAATCATGCCCGTGGAACACCTTCCTCACTGCCGGCAGTCTACGATAACCACACCAAGGAGTACACATGAACACCAGGTCCCACCTGTGTCATAAAAACCGTACGGGGCAAGTACGAAGGCTAACTACCAGATACCAAAGCCGCATCATCAACTGACCGGGGCAAGTACGAAAGCCAACTACCAGATACCAAAGCCGTACCAACAAATATATATAACCATACCACGGCGACCCAGGCAAGTCGAAAGCCAACTACGGATACCACTGCGCCACGTAGTGGCGGCAATCACGAAGACTAACTACGGATACCAAGCCGGAATCACGAGACTTCGTCACAAAATTTAACGGGGCAATCTGAAGGCTAACTACGGATACCAAGCGAATCAGCCACGACCTCGTGGCAAGTACGAGCCAACTACGGATACCAAGCCGAATCGGTAAAACCTCGTGGAGCTAGTCCATGGAATAATAATCACGAAGCGTGCGTGGAATGCTGCATCGCTGCCGTGCGTCAAGTAAGATCATAACAAATCAGGACCCTCGTGAGACGCGGTGGTATAGAAATACAATACTAGCACGACAAGGCTATCACACGCAAACATAGGCAAGTTACACACAACTCAAGGTACTTTCATTTTATGCCAAAGTCCAGGTTTTAACCCCAAAGTACTACGTACGTTAAATTCTTTTTAAAAGATCCATTTCTTTTACAAAGGTCACCCGCCCGTATTATCAAAATAGAGTGACTGACATTTTAAGTAAACCAAAACAACTTCCATACTTTCCTTTTTAAACCAAATTAAGACAATACCATGCCCTTTTTAAACCAAAACACTTTCCCTTTTAAAAATCAAGTAACAACATTCTTTTCCCAAAAGTTCAAGTTGCCTAATTTCAAATACTCAAGTCTCTTATTTTCGAAAGATTTCATAGCTCATAGTCTTAATCACTTAACAATGTAATCACTTTTAAAGCAATTTGAGTAACATAAGTCTATGTGTGAGTAGGTTATACTTGTTTATGACAATCTTATTAAAGCAGCCATGATCTAGGAAATGTAATACAATTTTTGTCTTATCTTAGCTTCTATGCAGATGGAGGTTTCTACTGGTTTTGATAATAATTAATTAGTCAATACATTTTCCTTTATTAACGCTGCAGTGGTTTGTTCGATACTTATTCTCATTTCCGAAATCAATATAACTTATTCCTTTTTAAAACCCAATTACCCATTTCTCATAAATGCGGTTTCACAACTTTTAACACAAACCAAGTCCGTAGCATTTCACATCAAGTCATTAATAAGTCAAGTCTCTTATCTTTTAAAAACCACAAACTATTTCTTTACCTACATAAAGTTGTTATAACAAACTTCCCATAAAGCCGTTATAACACTTTATGTTTTAAACCAACCTACTTCGTTTAGCACACGTACGTCTACCGTACTACATAGTTCACACAATCATGCTAGAAAAGATAGGAAGAGGTTCACATACCTCGCGACGATTATCGACAAATAGCAAAAAGCTCCAAAGTACTGTAATCCTGCTAGCCTTTTCCACCCTTCAAGTAGAATACGCTACTCGCGATCTTGACCTATAATGGCCATAAAGCGTCTATCAACTTGAATCTCTTCGTAGAACAATTCTAGGTAAGCAGTTCCTTATTCTACGGAAAATTGGCGCACCTCCCCGAAACCACATAAATCTCCTCTACTGCGGCGCTACTGTGCCAACAACTCTCGAGGATTACACGCCTAACGGGACGTGTTCAATTCTACCCCGGATATACTACACAAGTCATCAGTAAATACGATCCAATGTAAATCTGATTCAATCCTTTCCAATATTCATTCTACATATAGTATACTCAACTATACATTACTACAACATGTAATATCCAATTACAATAGGGGGATAAAGATCATTACCTCGATAAGCCCAAAATTATCCAAGATTTTATGTCGATCCTGAGCAACGTTTAGCTCCAATTCCATACGCTCCAACCCGCTCCAAGCAACCCTTAGAAGTTTCTAAACAACTTCTCTTAACACTTCAACTCCAAAAAGTGAAGAACACTTAGGCTTTGATTGTGGCAACTCTCGGCCAAAGGGTACTTTTAGTGGCTAGGGTGTGAAATCTTTTCTAACTTTTGGTTAATAATCTTCCTAATACACTAAGGAAGAACACTTAAAACTTTAAGAATTTTTGGACCACTTTAGCTCACAAAACAAGGCTAAAGCTGAGAACTACAAAGGAAAGGGAGGGAGTATTTTTGCCTTGGAATTTCTCAAGTGTGGATGAAGAATAGTCTTCAACTAAGGGGGTATTTATAGGACATTCAAGGGCTAGGATTGAAGCAAGTGTGTGGTCTAGATTGAGCCATGTGTGTGTGGGTCCCACTTATCCAACTACTACACAAATATCTTGCAAGACTTTTGACCAAATGTTTTAAGCCTTTAACATGTAAAAAACGTGCCAAGTTTGTCCAAAATCTCGTCCAACCTTGCCACCTAGGGGTGAAACATGTCGCCCTCCTATTGGTCCAAAATATTTCATCTTCCGAAAATATCCGTAATGCCAAAAATCCGAAAATAAAGTGGGCCCCACAAAACCGTAAATTCTCCCGTGGGCCCCACGTGACCAATTCCGGAAATAAAATTCCATAATTCTTAAATATTCCAAAAAGTCCGAATACCAAATATGGGAATCCAATTCCCTTTAACGAACATTTTTCCTTCACAAAATCCGGAAACTTTTCCGTCGAAAAATCACATCTTTCTTCCTTTCCAATTTAAATGTCGTATTCTCGAACGTACGTCTTCACATACATACCCTGGAACTACGGGGTGTAACATTCTTCCCCCCTTAGAAACATTCGTCCCGAATGTTCCTTCTAAGTCTCCCAACATACAAGCGTCGGTATAGTCTCCACTACTATACTTACGAAACCAATTGTGCCACCAATGGCCATAATATAACACACGCGAAAAACCCAAATCCAAGACAACGAGGATTCACCTCTAAGATGAAAAACAACACTAACTCTCACTCCTGGTCCAAAGGATACTCTCTTCGCACCTTCACTTCACAAAAAAAAATCACTTCCGACCTCTTAACCCACATTCACATCCTTTCTTACTCGTCGTACCCTTCTCGTACACCCAAATTCTTTCTAGTACACTTACCACACTCCCTTCATCACTTCAGTTTCCAAAACCTTGGTGTCACTACCTCCAAACTTGGTCATCTTACTAGCCTCAAATTCCTTTAAGGCCATTCCCGGCCTTCACGATCCGATTCTGGTCGAACATATCCACGAACTCATACGATGGTTACCTAAACCTGGGCCTAGCACCCTCGTGACCCTACCACCTGGCGGGAACACCTCGAACTGACCCCACCTCATACAAGACTCTGGGTTGACCCGCGAATGGTCTCCAACCCGACCCATAATCGCGCCAAACTCTTGTTCCCCGATCCGGAACAATCTTACTAATTCACGTCATGAAAGCTACCACTTCCATCTCACACTACCCATGGAATTATCACACAAAACTCCACGTATACCATGCACTCCGACAAGGGTTAACCATAAAATCCTTTACTCAAGCGGCGCCTTACATCTAAGGTCTCAACGTGTAATATTCTAAGGTTCACACCTTCCATGTCCCCATACTTATCCTTTCAACTAACCATGTTTTCTAACTCACAAATAACACAACGCTATCCGTACATAGCACACAATAATAAGATCATCATATCAAGCATACTAAACTCTAGAGGGTTAAGGTTATACCTGAACGATTCCAAAATAAGCGATTCAAAGGACCGCTAAAACTGGGATCTTCCACCGCGACCTCTGCCGTGGCCTGCCGGTATATGAACATCCTGCCTCGCTATTGAAGGTGAAGAACCCGCAACTGATCCCGTAGTCTGTGCTATCCCACTAGTGCCACCTCCGGTCGGACAGTTTCTCGCATAATGGCCCTGCTGGCCGCATGTAAAGCAAACTCCCAAACTAGCACGACACTCCCCCTTATGGATTTTACCGCAACGGCCACACTGAGGTAAGGGTGGCCTCATCTGGCCAACACCACTACTCCCCCGAAAACCTGAACCCCTGGAGCCCTGACCTGCTCCTGAATACTCCCGACGTCCTGAAGACTGTGGAGGACCACTCTGAACTGGATGAGGTATATATTCAGTCTGCTGCGGAGGCTGCCTGCCTCGAAAGTTACTAAAGGACCATGCTGTCTTGGCCCTCTTATGCTGATCCTGGTCCCTACGTCGGTCTCTACGTTCCTCCATCCCCTGTGCATAAGCCTGTATACGGGCAATGTCCATGCCCGGCTGAAGAGCTACTCCTGTGCAACCCTCCGCTAAATAATCGTCAAGTCCTGTGACATATCGGTGCACCCTATCCTCCATGTCTGCCACTAATGCGGGGACATACCGAGCTAAAGAGTGAAACTCTACACTGTACTCCCGAACCGTACGCCCGTTCTGCCTCAACGTCAAAAATCTGTCGGCCCGAGCCCTCCTCATCTGTGGAGGCAAGAAATGTGCAAGAAATGCCCCTGAGAACTCGTCCCACATAGCTGGAGGCGCATGCTCCCCCCGGGACAGCTCCCACGAATCAAACCAGTCGACTGCAGTATCACGCAGCCGATGCGAACCTAAGACCACCGACTCGGTCTCCGAAGCCTTGATCACTCTCATGATCCGCTGTAACTGTCGGATGAACTCCTGCGGATCATCCTCAGGCCTCGACCCGTAGAACTCTGGCGGGCTGCAACTCAGAAAATCTCGTAGTCTCAAGCTATCCGATCTAGGATGAACCACGGGTGCTACTGGAACTGCTGCGTCCAGCCTATCCTCATGTCTGGCCACGATCCTGGCTAGTAACTGGGCCATCTCCCTGTAACCCATCTCCTCTGCTCCAGGCTGTGGGACTGGAGGCGCAGATATCGTGGCCTCAGTAGCTACTGCTGCTGCTCTAAACTCTGCTGGGGCTGGCGGCATCGTAGAATCCGCCGTCTGTAGCACCACCTCGGGTAAAGACTGGGCCTCTGTCCTGGTAACCCTCTGTGCTCTACTCGCAGCTCCCTCTGCTGCCCTGCCCTTCTGGGCTCTGGTTGCCTTGCGTAGAGGCATAACTGGTACAAAAGAATACGTCAGAGGGAGTCCAACTTACGACACAGCTCTAAGGCACGATCTCAGAGTGAGAAGAATAGAAACCAATCCTAAATGTCCTCTGACCTCACGATTATAGATGTGGTGCACACACCGATAATCAAGACTTCTAGACACGATGCATGTAGACACTTTCCGAGGACTAACTGCTCTGATAACACTTTTGTCACGACCCGACCACGGGCCCGCGACTGGTGCCTTACCCCGGGCACCCTAGTGATACAACATCAGAGAAAAACCAGCGGAAATAAAACATACAGATATGAAACAAGATAAAAGAAAACAGGCTAACCAAAACGGTTGCCTTTTTGCATATATATACAAAAATTTGAACAGCTACATCTTTTACAACCCTGCCCACAACAGTACTATAGACCTCTAAGAGTGTAACAACAACTATGACGGGACAGGGCTGTTATACCCCGTATTTCCAGAGTATGTACGTAAGGGCGTACGTATAAAAGTTTAAGCCTTAAGTTAGGCAAAAGTCGAAATTTTGTGCACAACACACGAAAAGAATCGTTTTCTGACGAAACGTTTTCCAAACTTTGCGAAGGGAAAAATACGGCTATGTCATTAATAATTTTTGCGGATTTTTCCGAGAGATGAAATATTTTGGACCAACGAGAGGGGGACACTTGTCACCCTCTAATTGGCGGATGTGTGGGCGTCTTTTGGACGATTTGGAAGTCTTGGAGTAGGTAGGATATTTGTGATATTTTGTGTGGTAGTTGGATAAGGTACACATGGATGAATCCTCACCCTACACTTGCCTACCACTTGGCTTGATCTTGGCCATTGACTTCCCTATAAATACCCCCCTAACTTGAAGGTTTTCTTCATCCCTTAAATCATTTCTAAGTCTTGAAAAACCCTTCCCCCCTTTGGAGAGGCTCTCGTCCATAGAGCACCCCTCCCCCTTGAGAAGGCCTTTGGCCGAAACCTACCCCCCCCTTTCCTAGTGGCCTTGGCCGAGAGGTACCCCCCCCCCTCTTGAGTGTTGTCTCGTATAAATACCCCCCCTCTTGGTAGAAAATACTCTCCAAGTATTGTTACAATTCCAAAATACCTTGGCCCAAATACCTTGTAGTATTCCAAGGTTACACCTATACTAAAAGCCCAGAAATACTATTATACTTCCCTTCAGTCACAAAAACTGTTATACCCCGTATTTCCAGAGTATGTACGTGAGGACGTACGTAGAAAAGTTTGAAGCTTAAAGTAGGCTTGGCCGATTTTATTTTGTGCACAACACCCGGTTAGAGTCGTTTTTCGACGAAACGTTTTACAAAACTGCGAAGGAAAATTCGCTATGTCATTTTTAATTTTTGCGGATTTTTCCGAGAGACGGAACATTTTGGACCAACGAGAGGGCGACACTTGTCACCCTCAAGTTGGTGGAGTGTGGACGGCAAAGCCTTGCACGATTTAAGGGTCAAGTTGGCAAGATATTTGTGAGGGTTTTAAGGAGTAGGGACTAGGGGGCACTTGGGCACATCTTGGCCCTCCACTTGCCCCCCACTTGGCTAGATCATGGCCCTTGGTTTCCCTATAAATACCCCTCCCTTTGTGAAGCTTTCTTCATCCACTCCTCACTTCCTCTAGTCTTGAAAGCCCTCCCCTTTTCGTGCGGCCCCCCTTGGCCGAGAGTTAGCTCCCCCGTCCTTGTGGTGTGGCTGAGACACACCCCCCCTTCCTATAGGGCTAAGCCGTGGGGTACCCCCCCTTGCCTAGTTGTTCTCATAAATACACCCCCCTCTTGGTAGAAATACTCTCCAAAGTATTGTTACTATACCCAAATTACCTTAGCCGTATACCTTGTAGTATTCCAAAGATACCTCTATACGTAGAGCCCGGAAATACTACCTTATGTCCTTTTTGTCTCAAACCGAAACCCTAAGGAAAATCTTCACAGTTGGTTGAAGTATTAAGAAGAAGTTGCGTAGAACTTCTAAGGGTTGTTTGGAGCGGGTTGGAGCACCCGGAGTTGGAGCTAAGCGTTGCTCAGGATCGACATTTAACTTGGATAATTATGGGCTTATCGAGGTAAATATCTTGTCTCCCTTTTGTAATTGAGTTTGCATACTAGTGAAGTATAAAAATAAGTATAAGTATATACAAGGAAAGTATATAAGAAGGGAAGTAAATCAGATTTTTACATAAGCGTATCAGACATGAGACTTGTGAAGTTTGTGGTAGGGAAGTCGCCCAATTTTCCGTAGAATCTTGTATCTAGATTTATTCTACCGAGTAGTCTAGACTTTGATAGACTTGTATAACCTTTATAGGTTGAATGTTCTGCGAGTAGCATGTGCTACTTGAAAGGTGGACAAGGCTAGCCGGGTTATAGTCGTGGAGCGATTTGCTAATAGTCGATAAATCATCGCGAGGTATGTTATTCTTCCTATCCTCTTGAGCATGATATTTTTAAATGAATATATATATAGTACGGTAGACGTACGTGTGTTAACTGAACGTAATATTATGGCAATGTCTTTTGACTTAAGCCTGAATAATAAGAATCTGAAGTAGTTCAAAAGAATTAAGAACCGTTTTTGAAAGAAGAGTAATACTTGGTTTTAAAAGCTTAAGAGTTATACTAGCTTTATGGGAAGTTAGGTATAACGGCTTAAGAGAGATAAAAAGAATGGTTTATTAATTTTAGAAGTTAAGAGACTTGATCTTAAAAGATAAGAGACTTGACTTAATTACTTAATATGAATTTTTTGTGAAACCTCATTCGTGAGAAATGAGTACTTGGTTGTTAAAAGCAATAATGTTTTACTGATTTCGGGAATCAGAATAAGTATCGAACAAACCACTGCATCGTTAATAAAGGGAAATGTACTGACTAATTAATGTATTAGTAAAACCAGTAGAAACCTCCATCTGCATAGAAGCTAAGATGAGACAAAATGATATTACATTTCCTAGATCATGGTTGCTGTAATAAGATCGTTATAAACAAGAATAATCTACTCACATATAAGACATATGTTCTCAGATTATTTTAAAAGAGAATTATATCATTAAGTGATTAAAACTATGAAACTACGAAACCTTTTGAAAATGAGAAACTTGAACATTTGAAACTAGGCAAACTTGAACGTTTGGAAAATAATGTTGTTACTTGATTTTACAAAGGGAAGTGTTTTGGTTTACTTAAAAAGATAGTCACTCTATTTTATACTACGGGTATTGTGTGACTTCTGTGAAAGAAACAGATCTTTTAAAGAGTTAATGTATGAAGTACTTTGGGGATAGATACCCGAACTTGTTAGCATAAAGTACCTTGTGTGAATAACTTGATTGTGTTGGCTTGTGATAGCCTTGTAATACTTTCTTGTTGATTTGATAAGTAAACATGTTAGGATGCTACGTGTGTTAGTATCTTGTGATTGTTGTGTAAGGGGGTCGTTCTTGTTGTGCTTACGTTGTTAAACGTTAAGCCCGTTGTACTGTTATTGTATCACATACCCCCTTGACTTATTATACCGAGGGCTTGCCACCCTTGATGCGGGTCTATACGGCTTATGCGGTCTGTGAGACTATGTGGAGCAGCGGTATGCTCCAGGATTGATCATTCCGGGTGTTTAGCCCGATGCGGGGGATGCCCTATGCGGTCCGTGGGACTATGCGGTCTATTGAGACTATGCGAACTGCGGAGTCGGGGAGGTACCGGGGTTGGCTACCGACGCGAGGAATACCTCATGCGGGTACGTGTGGCGGCGCGATCGCGGAGTCCGTGATTAGGCACGCATAATGATACTATGGGCGATTGGCCTTGCTTCGATCATTCGCGCCTAGAAAAGACGATTCTGACATATCTGCTTTGCTCTTGTTTATGTTGGCACTATGTGCGCTTAAGCGATTGTATTTGCAAATGGTTTTAGATACTTGATTTCATTTGATTTTTACGATTTCACATACTTGGTACTGTTATCGACCTCCTTCGGGGGGCTGCGTTCATGCCGCAGGTAGAGGTACACCAGTGTTGATCCTCGCTCTTAGGGTCACAGTTCAGCGTATGGGAAGCTCCGTTTTTCCGGAGGCTTATCAGTGGTATAGTCCCCTGTCGTTGTAGGTACTTACATTCAGGGGTATGGCGGGGCCCTGTCCCGCCATTGTTGTCGTATCATTCTTAGAGGTCTGTAGTACTGTTGTAGGCAGAGTTGTAAAAAGGATGTAACTGTTCGGTTTTAAATTGATTTATATATGCCGAAAGGCAAGTTTTCTCTGATTATTGTTTCTTATTTCATAATATTTTCATGTCTTGTTTTATGTTCCGCTGATTACTCTGATGTATGGCTACTTGGGTGCCCGGGTAAGGCACCAGTCACGGGCCCGGGTTCGGGTCGTGACAAAAACGAAACCCTAAGGAAAATCTTCATAGCCGGTTGAAGTATTAAGAAGAAGTTGCGTAGAACTTCTAAGGGTTGTTTGGAGCGGGTTGGAGCACTCAGATTAGGAGCTAAACCTTGCTCAGGATCGACATTTAACTTGGATAATTTTGGGTTTGTCGAGGTAAACACTTTTGTCCTTCTATTGTAATTGGAAATTACATACTGTAGTAGTATATAATTGAACTGTAATAGAAGGATATTACAGAAAAGACTTGAACTGAAATCACATCAGAAGAAGATTAAACTGTACTTACATAGGACTGTATTTACAGTAGACTGGTGTAGCTTAACGGGTAGGGAAGTGTTGCCCGATTTTCCGTAAAATAGAGAACCTACTGCTTAGAATATTCTACAGAGTAGTCTAGACATTGATAGACTTGTATAACCTTTATAGGTTGAAAGTTCTGCAAGTAGCATGTTCTACTTGAAAGGTGGACAAGGCTAGTCGGGTTATAGCCGTGGAGCGTTTTGCTAATAGTCGATAATCGTCGCGAGGTATGTGATTCTTCCTATCCTCTTGAGCATGATATTATAAAAGGAATATATTTAGTACGGTGACGCGTGTTAAGCGAACGTAGTTTCACGGCAATGTCTTTTGACTTAAGCATGAATAATAAGAATCTTGAAGTATTTCAAGAGAATTAAGAAACCTTTTTGAAAGAAGAGTAATGCTTAGTTTTAAAAACTTAAGAGTTATGCTAGCTTTATGGGAAGTTAGGTATAACGACTTAAGAGAGATAAAAAGAATGGTTTACTGATTTTAGAAGTTAAGAGACTTGATCTTAAAAGATAAGAGACTTGACTTAATTAATATGAATTTTGTTAAAAAGGTGTGAAACCTCATTCGTGAGTAATGAGTGCTTGGTTTTTAAAAGGGATAATGTTTTACTGATTTCGGAAATCAGAATAAGTATCGAACGCACCACTGCAGCGTTAATAAAGGGAAATGTTTTGACTAATAATAGTATTATTAAAACCAGTAGAAACCCCCATCTGCATAGAAGCTAAGATGAGACAAAATGATATTACATTTCCTAGATCATGGCTGCTTTAATAAGATTGTTATAAACAAGAATAACCTACTCACATATAAGGCATATGTTTCTCAAATTGTTTTAAAGGAGAATTACATCATTAAGTGATTAAAACTATGAACTACGAAACCTTTCGAAAATGAGAAACTTGAGCATTTGAAATTAGGCAAACTTGAACGTTTGGAAAATAATGTTGTTACTTGATTTTACAAAGGGAAGTGTTTTGGTTTACTTAAAAGATAGTCACTCTATTTTTAAACTACGGGTATTGTGTGACTTTTGTGAAAAGCGGATCTTTTAAAGAGTTAATGTATGAAGTACTTTGGGGATAAAAACCCGAACTTGTTAACATAAAGTAGAAAGTACCTTGTGTGAATAACTTGATTGTGTTGGTTTGTGATAGCCTTGTAATACTTTCTTGTTGATTTGATAAGTAAACATGTTAGGATGCTACGTGTGTTAGTATCTTGTGATGTTTGTGTAAAGGGGTTTCCCTTGTTGTGCTTATGTTGTTTAACGATAAGCTGTTATGTTAGTATTATATCACTCACCTCTTGACATGATTAGGGGTTAAGGCGCCTCCGTCGCGGGTAGACTCGGTAGTGCGTGTGACCTATGATTCGAGAATACCTCATGCGGGTCTGTGTGACCTATGCGGAGCTACGAGAGTTCCAGGTTAGTGTGCGGCCTTTATGGTCATGCGGTCTATGTGGCCATGCAGACTGCGAGTCCAGGACGTTGCCGGGGAGTAGCTACCCTCGATGCGGGGAATACCTCATGCGGGCCATTGGAGTGGCCTATGCGGAGCTGCGGGAAGTTCCAGGACTAGACGCGCACATTAGATACTGCGGGCGAGTGGCCATCTTCGATCATGTGGCGGTCTAGACAGATCTCATGATACAGTTTATGACCTCGTTGGTACTGTGGGTTTTAGTAGTCGGCTATGCCTTCGTACTTACCCCGTACGGTTTTATTATGACACAGGTAGGACCTGGTGTTCATGTGTATTCCTTGGTGCTTTTATATCATAGACTGCCGGCAGTGAGGAAGGTATTCCACGGGCATGATTGATGTTGTGGGCGTGAGACCCATAGTTGTACTTGAGTGATGACTTTGAGGGCGTGAGTCCCTGACTTGACATGACTGCTTATTTATTGTGAACTGTAGTTTGGTTATCATACATGTCTCCTGCTTTATATAGACTACTATGATTTCATTTCTGATATTTTTAGTTTCACATACTTGGTACATGTTGTCTCGACCTCCGAAGTGCGTTCATGCCGCGGTAGAGGTACACGCGATCGTCGATCCTCGCTCTTAGGATCATGATTCAGCGTTTGGGAAGCTCCGTTTCTCGGAGGCTTATCGATGGTAAAGTCCCTGCGATTGTAGGTACTACATTCAGGGTATGGCGGGGCCTGTCCGCCATTGTTGTCATATCATTCTTAGAAGTGCATGTAAATCTTGTTGTGGGCAGAGTTGTAATGGGATGTAACTGTTCGGATTTATATATATATATGCCGAAGGGCAATTTTTCTTCAGATAAACATGTGTCTCCTTTACATTGATTCATGTCTTGTTTTATGTTCCGCTGATTACTCTGATGTATGTCTACTTGGGTGCCCGGGGTAAGGCACCAGTCACGGGCCCGGGTTCGGGTCGTGACAAAAGTGGTATTAGAGCAGTTAATCCTCGGAAAGTGTCTACAGACCGTATCTAGTAGAGTCTTGATTATCGGTGTGTTGTGCACCACACCAATGTCGAGAGGCTATAGGATATTTAGGATTGGTTTCCATTCTTCTCACTATGAGATCGTGCTTTAGAGCTGTGTTATAAGTTGGACCCCTCTAACGTATTTCTTTCCCTTACGATTATGCCTCGCGTAAGGCAACCCGGCGAGAAGGGCGAAGCGTAGGAGGCTGAGTAAATCTGAGGGTTACGAGGGCACAGGCCCAATCATCACCTAGGGTAGTGCTTCATTCAGGGAGTTCTGCTACGTCGCTAGCCCCAGCAGAGTATAGCACGGCGGCAGCAGTTCCTACTGCGGCCATGATATTTGAACCTTCAGTTCCACGACTGGGAACAAAGAATATAGATTGCAAAGAGATGACCCTGTTACTAGCTAAGGATGTAGCTACCAGAGAGTATATTATCTACCGATTTATCGCGAGTCTTGATGACTATCTAAAGAAAGGTTGTGCAAGAGTAGCTCTTCAGTCAGGCATGGATATTGCCCACGTACAGGCTTATGCGCAGCACGCAGAGGAACGTAGAGATCGACGGATTAACCAAGATCAGCGAAGAGGCGAACAACGAGTCCTTTGGTAACTTTGGCGAACCGCCTCGGCCAGATTAGATATGCGCCTCGCGATGCAGAATGGTCCTCGCGGGGTTGGGGCGTTCGGGGTATCACGAGGAGTTGGTGAGCTCGGGCTTCTAATTCACGCAGATACGTCGGTTCGGCCAGCCGGATTGATGGTTCGGAGAGGAAGGGGTGTTAGCGGAGGAGGCCACCCCGCGCCGGTGTGGCGTTGTGGTAGATGTCATTGTGGGAGTGTCGTGCTTCGGCGACTTGTTATGCTTGCGGCCAGCGGCCATTTGTGAGAAATTGTCCAGGCGGTGGCGCGGATGTAGAGACTTCGACGCCGGGATCAGTGGCTAATTCATCATCTTCCCTAGCTATGCGCCCAACAGGGCAGGATTGATTAGAACGACAAAGGGAAGTGAAGCAGTAGATGCAGGTATATCCTTAACCCTCTAGAGATTTGTATGTGTGATAAGATGAGTATACCTTAAGTGTTATGTTCAGATAGCATTGTGTTAATTATGAGCCTTAGATTTTTATACGTAGAGACCTTAGAGGCGAGGCCATCTTGAGTAAAGGATTATTTTTATGTTTGACCCTTATCGGAGTGCATAGTATACGTGAGATACGTTTGTGTAATAAGTCCCTGAGTAGTGTAAAATGAAAGAGGGTAGTTGAGCTAAGAAGACCACTAGGTTTTGTGACTCGATAGTGAGATTGTTCCGGATCGGGGAGCAAGTGTTTGGCGCGATAACGGGTCGGGTTGCGAACCGATTGCGGGTCAACCCGCGGCCTGTATGGTGGTGGGGTCAGTTTGGGGTGGTCCCGCTTTGTGATAGGGTTACGAGGGTGTTAGGCCCAAGTTTAGTTAACCAGTGTACGAGTTCGTGGATGCGTTCGACCAGTAGTCGGGCCGATGAGGTCAGCCCATCTTGTCTTTCGATGGGACCGTTTACTCGGCGAGAGGTTATGCGAGATGTTATATCGAGAAGGTTGTAAAGGCTGCACGGTGCCTACTTTCACCTTATAATGACAGTGAAGCCAGTTATGGCTATTTCTTTTTCTGGAAGTTTTACCAGGCAAGGTTAGGAACTCAGGTGAGTCTCAGTATCGCATTCGCCCTCGGGCCAGTGTGTGGATTTCAGGGGTAGCTATGAGGATTGTTGTCTCCTATTGAGGGAGTGTTTTAATAGCTACCATTTCAGTATTCGGATATCGCCTTATGAAGCCTTGTAGGGGCGGAAGTGTAAGTTGCCGGTCGATTGGTTCGATGTTGGCAAGGTTCAGATAGCTGGTTCATTCTTGTTTCAGCAGGATGTGGATAGGGTGAAGCTTATCCAGGAGAGGTTATTGGCAGCTCAGAGTCAACAGAAGTCGTACGGATAATCTGCGACAACGCTTGGAGTTCAGGTTGACGGTGGGTCTTCTTGAAGGTACCACCCCGGAAAGGGTGTGACGAGTTTTTGGGAAACAGAGGAAACTTAGCCCGAGTTACTTTGGGCCTTTTCAGGTCATGTGAAGAATAGGCCAGGTTGCCTATGGTTAGCATTGTCGTCCGACGTAGGGAGCAGTACGTCCGGTCTTCCATGTTGTTATGTTCGGAAAAGTATCGGAGGTCCATCCAGAGCGTTCCCAGTTAATGATGATCAAGTTGGAGGTAGTAACCCCGAGATTTGGAAACTGAGGCAGTAACAGAAATGTGGTAAGTTATGAGAAAGAGTTCGAGTGTACGAGAAGGGTACGACGAGTAAGGGAAGAAGTGAACATGTGTTAAGAGGATAGAAGTGATCGTTTCTTAAGGGAGTATCGTTTAGACTTTGGGTGGAAGCTTTTGTGATGTTAGAGGTGATTCCTCGTAGACTTGGATTAAGTATTGGAGCGTGTGTTATTTTGTGGCCATGTGTGGTATTGGCAACTTGTTTAAGTTAAGAGGAACTTCATCGTTATCCGTCTTGAGAAGGAACATTCGGGACGAATGTTTCTAAGGAGGGGAGAATGTTATACCCCATATTTCCAGAGTATGTACGTAAGGGCATACGTATAAAAGTTTAAGCCTTAAGTTAGGCAAGAGTCGAAATTTTGTGCACAACACACGAAAAGAATCGTTTTCCGACGAAACGTTTTCCAAACTTTGCGAAGGGAAAAATACGGCTATGTCATTAATAATTTTTGCGGATTTTTCCGAGAGATGAAATATTTTGGACCAACGAGAGGGCGACACTTGTCACCCTCTAATTGGCGGATGTGTGGGCGTCTTTTGGACGATTTGGAAGTCTTGGAGTAGGTAGGATATTTGTGATATTTTGTGTGGTAGTTGGATAAGGTACACATGGATGAATCCTCACCCTACACTTGCCTACCACTTGGCTTGATCTTGGCCATTGACTTCCCTATAAATACCCCCCTAACTTGAAGGTTTTCTTCATCCCTTAAATCATTTCTAAGTCTTGAAAAACCCGTGCCCCCTTGGGTGGGGCTCTCGTCCATAGAGCACCCTCCCGGAGAAGGCCTTTGGCGAAACCTACCCCTTCCTAGTGGCCTTGGCGAGTACCCACTCCCTCTTGAGTGTTGTCTCGTATAAATACCCCCCCTCTTGGTAGAAAATACTCTCCAAGTATTGTTACAATTCCAAAATACCTTGGCCCAAATACCTTGTAGTATTCCAAGGTTACACCTATACTAAAAGCCCAGAAATACTATTATACTTCCCTTCAGTCACAAAAATGAAACCCTAAGGAAAATCTTCATAGCCGGTTGAAGTATTAAGAAGAAGTTGCGTAGAACTTCTAAGGGTTGTTTGGAGCGGGTTGGAGCACCCAGATTAGGAGCTAAACCTTGCTCAGGATCGACATTTAACTTGGATAATTTTGGGCTTGTCGAGGTAAACACTTTTGTCCTTCTATTGTAATTGGAAATTACATACTGTAGTAGTATAGAATTGAACTGTAATAGAAGGATATTACAGAAAAGACTTGAACTGAAATCACATCAGAAGAAGATTAAACTGTACTTACATAGGGTGTATTCTGATGGTAGGTGTAACAACGGTAGGAAGTCTTGCCCGATTTTCCGTAAAATAGAGAACCTCTCGCTTAGAATATTCTACAGAGTAGTCTAGACATTGATAGACTTGTATAACCTTTATAGGTTGAAAGTTCTGCAAGTAGCATGTTCTACTTGAAAGGTGGACAAGGCTAGCCGGGTTATAGCCGTGGAGCGTTTTGCTAATAGTCGATAATCGTCGCGAGGTATGTGATTCTTCCTATCCTCTTGAGCATGATATTTTGAAAGGAATATATTTAGTACGGTAGACGTACGTGTGTTAACTGAACGTAGTTTCACGGCAATGTCTTTTGACTTAAGCCTGAATAATAAGAATCTTGAAGTATTTCAAGAGAATTAAGAAACCTTTTTGAAAGAAGAGTAATGCTTAGTTTTAAAAACTTAAGAGTTATGCTAGCTTTATGGGAAGTTAGGTATAACGACTTAAGAGAGATAAAAAGAATGGTTTACTGATTTTAGAAGTTAAGAGACTTGATCTTAAAAGATAAGAGACTTGACTTAATTAATATGAATTTTGTTAAAAAGGTGTGAAACCTCATTCGTGAGTAATGAGTGCTTGGTTTTTAAAAGGGATAATGTTTTACTGATTTCGGAAATCAGAATAAGTATCGAACGCACCACTGCAGCGTTAATAAAGTGAAATGTTTTGACTAATAATAGTATTATTAAAACCAGTAGAAACCCCCATCTGCATAGAAGCTAAGATGAGACAAAATGATATTACATTTCCTAGATCATGGCTGCTTTAATAAGATTGTTATAAACAAGAATAACCTACTCACATATAAGGCATATGTTTCTCAAATTGTTTTAAAGGAGAATTACATCATTAAGTGATTAAAACTATGAACTACGAAACCTTTCGAAAATGAGAAACTTGAGCATTTGAAATTAGGCAAACTTGAACGTTTGGAAAATAATGTTGTTACTTGATTTTACAAAGGGAAGTGTTTTGGTTTACTTAAAAAGATAGTCACTCTATTTTTATACTACCGGTATTGTGTGACTTTTGTGAAAGAAACGGATCTTTTAAAGAGTTAATGTATGAAGTACTTTGGGGATAAAAACCCGAACTTGTTAACATAAAGTAGAAAGTACCTTGTGTGAATAACTTGATTGTGTTGGTTTGTGATAGCCTTGTAATACTTTCTTGTTGATTTTATAAGTAAACATGTTAGGATGCTACATGTGTTAGTATCTTGTGATGTTTGTGTAAAGGGGTTTCCCTTGTTGTGCTTATGTTGTTTAACGATAAGCTGTTATGTTAGTATTATATCACTCACCTCTTGACATGATACCGGGGGTTAAGCTGCCCTCCGATGCGGGGTAGACTCAGGCGGTCTGTGTGACCTATGATTCGAGAATACCTCATGCGGGTCTGTGTGACCTATGCGGAGCTACGAGAGTTCCAGGTTAGTGTGCGGCCTTTATGGTCATGCGGTCTATGTGGCCATGCGGACTGCGAGTCCAGGACTTTGCCGGGGAGTAGCTACCCTCGATGCGGGGAATACCTCATGCGGGCCATTAGAGTGGCCTATGCGGTGCTGCGGGAAGTTCCAGGACTAGACGCGCACATTAGATACTGCGGGCGAGTGGCCAGCTTCGATCATGTGGCGGTCTAGACAGATCTCATGATACAGTTTATGACCTTGTTAGTACTGTGGGTTTTAGTAGTCGGCTATGCCTTCGTACTTACCCCGTACGGTTTTATTATGACACGAGTAGGACACGGTGTTCATGTGTATTCCTTGGTGCTTTTATATCATAGGCTGGCGGTGAGGAAAGGTATTCCACGGGCATGATTGATGTTGTGGGCGTGAGACCCATAGTTGTACTTGAGTGATGACTTTGAGGCGTGAGTCACGACTTGACATATCGCTTATTTATTGTGAGCGTAGTTTGGTTATCATACATGTCTCTGCTTTATATAGACTACTATGATTTCATTTACGATATTTTGATTTCACATACTTGGTACTGTTATCGACCTCGCCCGGGGGCTCGTTCATCTGCGCGGTAGAGGTACACGATCGTCGATCCTCGCTCTTAGGATCACGATTCGGCGTTTGGGAAGCTCCGTTTCTCGGAGGCTTATCGATGGTAAAGTCCCTGCGATTGTAGGTACTTACATTCGAGGTATGGCGGGCCTGTCCCGCCATTGTTGTCATATCATTCTTAGAGGTGCAGTAATCTTGTTGTGGCGAGTTGTAATGGGATGTAGCTGTCGGATTATATATATATATCTTAGAAGCAACTTTTCTTCAGATCAACATGTGTCTCCTTTACATTGATTCATGTCTTGTTTTATGTTCCGCTGATTACTCTGATGTATGTCTACTTGGGTGCCCGGGGTAAGGCACCAGTCACGGGCCCGGGTTCGGGTCGTAACAAGGGCCCCGCCATACCCCTGAATGTACAAGAACCTACAACTCAGGGAGACATACCAAAAGATAAGCCTCCGGAGAAACGGAGCTTCCTAATCTGTGACGTGATCCTATGGCGAGGATCAACAACCGATGTACCTCTACTGCGGCATGAACGGCCGAGGAGGTCGATAACAGTACCAAGTATGTGGCGAAAATACTGTAAATGAAATCATAGTAGTCTATATAAAGCAGGAGACATATATGATAACCAAACTACGATACATAATATATGGCGATCCACGTCAAGTCATCAACGACTTGGCGTGAAGTCATGCCGCCAGTCAAGTCGGGGACTCACGCCTCAAAGTCATCACTCAAATATAACTATGGGTCTCATGCCCGCAACATCAATCATGCCCGTGGAACACCTTCGCCATCGCCGGCGATCACGATAACCACACCAAGGAGTACATGAACACGAGTCCGCGTGTCATAAAACCGTGACGGCAATGCGAAGGCTAACTACCGATACCAAAGCGCATCATCAACTGGCCGGGCAAGTACGAAAGCCAACTACCAGATACCAAAGCTGTACCAACAAATTTATATAACCATACCACGAAGCTGACCCGGGGGCAATCGAAAGCCAACTACGGATACCACTGCGCCCACGTGGCGGCGGGGCAAATCACGAACTAACTACGGATACCAAGCGGAATCACGAGACTTCATCACAAAACTGAGCGGGGCAAGTACGAAGGCTAACTACGGATACTGCCGAATCGACCACGACCTCGGGGCAAGTACGAGAGCCAACTACCAGATACCAAGCCGAATCAGTAAAACCTCATGGAGAGCTAGTCCATGGAATAATAATCATAGAAGCGTACCCGTGGAATGCTCCGTCACTGCCGGTACGTCCAAGTAAGATCATAACAAATCAGCCGGCCCTCCATCGAGAGACGCGGTGGTATAGAAATACAATACTAGCACGACAAGGCTATCACAAGCAAACATAGGCAAGTTACACACAACTCAAGGTACTTTCATTTTATGCCAAAGTCCAGGTTTTAACCCCAAAGTACTACGTACGTTAAATTCTTTTTAAAAGATCCATTTCTTTTACAAAGGTCACCCGCCCGTATTATCAAAGCAGTGGTGACATTTTAAGTAAACCAAAACAACTTCCATACTTTCCTTTTTAAACCAAATTAAGACAATACAATGCCCTTTTTAAACCAAAACACTTTCCCTTTTAAAAATCAAGTAACAACATTCTTTTCCAAAAGTTCAAGTTGCCTAATTTCAAATACTCAAGTCTCTTATTTTCGAAAGATTTCATAGCTCATAGTCTTAATCACTTAACAACGTAATCTCTTTTAAAGCAATTTGAGTAACATAAGTCTATGTGTGAGTAGGTTATACTTGTTTATGACAATCTTATTAAAGCAGCCATGATCTAGGAAATGTAATACAATTTTTGTCTTATCTTAGCTTCTATGCAGATGGAGGTTTCTACTGGTTTTGATAATAATTAATTAGTCAATACATTTTCCTTTATTAACGCTGCAGTGGTTTGTTCGATACTTATTCTCATTTCCGAAATCAATATAACTTATTCCTTTTTAAAACCCAATTACCCATTTCTCATAAATGCGGTTTCACAACTTTTAACACAAACCAAGTCCGTAGCATTTCACATCAAGTCATTAATAAGTCAAGTCTCTTATCTTTTAAAAACCACAAACTATTTCTTTACCTACATAAAGTTGTTATAACAAACTTCCCATAAAGCCGTTATAACACTTTATGTTTTAAACCAACCTACTTCGTTTAGCACACGTACGTCTACCGTACTACATAGTTCACACAATCATGCTAGAAAAGATAGGAAGAGGTTCACATACCTCGCGACGGTTATCGACAAATAGCAAAAAGCTCCAAAGTACTGTAATCCTGCTAGCCTTTTCCACCCCAGTAGAATATGCTACTCGCGATCTTGACCTATAATGGCCATAAAGCGTCTATCAACTTCGGATCTCTTGTAGAACAATTCTAGGTAAACAGTTCCTTTTTGTACGGAAAATTGGCGGCACCCCACGAAACCACATAAATCTCCTCCTCTACTCGGGCGCTACGGGCCAACAACTCCCGAGGATTACACGTCTAACGGGCGTGTTCAATTCTACCCGGATATACTACACAAGTCTCAGTAAATACGGTCAATGTAAATACAAGTACAATCCTTTCCAATATTCATTCTACATATAGTATACTCAACTATACATTACTCTGACATGTAATATCCAATTACAATAGGGGGATAAAGATCATTACCTCGATAAGCCCAAAATTATCCAAGATTATATGTCGATCCTGAGCAACGTTTAGCTCCAATTCCTTACGCTTCAACCCGCTCCAAGCAACCCTTAGAAGTTTCTAAACAACTTCTCTTAACACTTCAACTCCAAAAAGTGAAGAACACTTAGGCTTTGATTGTGGCAACTCTCGGCCAAGGGGTACTTTTAGTGGCTAGGGTGTGAAATCTTTTCTAACTTTTGGTTAATAATCTTCCTAATACACAAAGGAAGAACACTTAAAACTTTAAGAATTTTTGGACCACTTTAGCTCACAAAACAAGGCTAAAGCCGAGAACTACAAAGGAAAGGGAGGGAGTATTTTTGCCTTGGAATTTCTCAAGTGTGGATGAAGAATAGTCTTCAACTAAGGGGGTATTTATAGGACATTCAAGGGCTAGGATTGAAGCAAGTGTGTGGTCTAGATTGAGCCATGTGTGTGTGGGTCCCACTTATCCAACTACTACACAAATATCTTGCAAGACTTTTGACCAAATGTTTTAAGCCTTTAACATTCTAAAAGGAGTTAGAGAGAAGTTTCTCTCACTAAGAAAACGCTCTCAACGTTTCCCCTTAGTTGCTCCTTCGGTTTTTCCTCTTCTTCCCCCCCCTAAGATTTTCGTTTGTTTCACAATGGTTTAATTGTTGTTGACAATATGAAGAAGTCTAAACGTTACACACGTTCTAGCAATGATTCAGGAGGTTCAGGCAGTTCGGCTAAAGCTAGAACAAGGAAGAAAAAAAAGAGTGGCGGCAGTCCAACAATTGCCGAGGAAAATCTTATTCCGGCTATCTCGGACCCTTCTATCTTGGATCATGTCACGCCAGACTCGCGCTTTACATTAGAAAATGTTGTAGACGATTCTATGCTACAAAAGATACATGAATGGGGCAATAATATAGAAATTGAAAGCTTGGATATAAGTGAATTTGAAGGCAGAACTTCCGGCAGGGAGGGTCTTTTACCGTTAGCCATTGACACCTCCTATTACGGGTCGGGGCTTGGGTCAGAAAGATATGGTGGGTCAGGAGGATAACAATGAAACTAGGAATATGCACTCTATGCAAGGACCAAGGTCAGACGTGGGATACGAAGGGATTTCTACCCCCAAGGATTCTAACGTTATTATTGAGGGTGCCGAGGCGTCAACAATTAATGTGGCGGGTACCAATGATTCACTCACAACCTCGGGTCTTTATGATGGTCTGATTTCCAAGACGGGACAGGGGGATAACCAAGGGACATTAACTACTCCCGTTATACAAGGAGCCAAGTCAGTTGTGAGTTCTAACGTTATGATTGAGGGTGCCGAGGCGTCACATTAATCTGCGGTACCAACGATTCACTCACTAGCACGGGACTTTATGATGGTCTGACTTCCAAGACGGGCCAGGGGAATAACCAAGGGACATTGAATATTCCCGTTATACAAGGAGCCAAGTCAGTTGTGAGAAATAATGCTAATTCTATTTCCAAGGAGCCTAGGAACTACAAGACCATTAATAACGCAAGGCGAGGGCGGCCTTGAATGTTGCGGGATCCAAAGAGTCCTCTCGTGTATTAAGACAACAACCCCAGACTTCTTTAAATGTCACTAATGAAGCCTTCCCTACTTTAGCTAGTTTGCTAAGTGGAGTCAATCTCAAGAACCACAACAAGCCTTTCGTCTTTAATACTTCTTCAGATTCGAGTAAAGTCTTTAACATACCCCTCTCTCATCTAATAACACTTCACTACTTTCTGGAAAACACAACACCTCGCCCCTTCTATCTCCACTTCCTTCTACTCCTCCTAATACCCAACACAAATTCCCTACCCTTCCAAATGGCACGCGAATCATTCCTCCTATCGCGGGAACAAGCTCATTTCCTTCTACCCATCCCCCTCTGCCTATACCTCCAGAAATACCCCCCAATGATTTACACACTAATGCATCTTCTAAACCATATCATATTCCTACCGCGGCTACAACTCATAACAATCTTCCCCCAAACCATGGCAAAGGTACCTTCCCTCCCAAAAAGACTTATGCTGGAGTCTTTGCGGGAACTAGAATTGAGGCAAAAGGCATGAAGTTATAATTTATTGAACAACAAGGGGCGGAAGTAGATATAGAAGCTGAGGATGAAGTCCCTTTCATAGAAACATGGGGCTATTGCCTAATAGGTTGCTTCACGGGTCCTTTCCCGGGAAGAGAAGCATTGAATACCATTGTGAAAGGATGGGGAGTTAAATGCCGTATTATACCATATGGCAAAGGATGGACAGTGTTCAAATTCATGACGGAGGAAGAGCGCACTAATGTACTTCACGGAGGCCCTTATATGGTCTACGGGAAAACCATGATGCTCAAGGCTATCAATAAAGGAGTTCTAATAACGGATGATCTATTCATGGACATTCCTATTTGGGTCACTTTTCCGGACATTCCCCTTTCTATTTGGAGTGCAACGGGCCTTAGTAAGATTGCTTTACGTGTAGGAAAACCTCTTTACACGAACCAATATACTAAGGAAAGGTCTAAAATGAACTATGCAAGAGTTCTAGTAGAAGTGGATGTTAGCAAGGAGCCAATAATGGATTTTGTCGTCAAACTCCCCGATAACAGAAGGTATACTCAAAGGGTAAACTATGAGAATTACCCGGACTTTTGCTATCATTGTGCGGCTTTTGGACATAACCATTTAAAGTGTAGAAAGTTGAGGGATGATGTCAACAATGAAGAAGCTCCAAAAACACGCAATCTGCGGTACCACTATGATAAGGAAGACTACTTGTTTGGAAGTCAGCAGTGCAGGTGGAACCAACCCTCCTCCCCCTCATCCACCTCCTTCTCAACATCCCGTAGATGCTGATAACTTGATGGACATTGAAGAAACTGAACACACAACACCTCCTGCTACCGGAAGTTTGGGAGAAGCATCACATGCCGCGGGTCCTCCGGTTTTGGGTCTTTCTGGCCCATCATGTTTGCGGGATTCTCAAGCAAAGTCCTCACTGCCTAATTCTCACCATGGCAGTGCACAACATGTTAGGATGAGTTGTGAGTCAAAACATTCTGATTCTGAGATGCCTATGAACCCGCCACATTCATTGGATGGAGATACATATAAGGGTGCTACGGAAAAGGCTCAACTTGTGTCACGTAACGTTAACTTTGAACGCGGGGAACATAGCTTGGCTGGAACACAAGTTATGGCTTCCAGTAACAAAGATGATGGATGGAAAGAAGTTTTGTCAAAAAAGAATGGGCCGAAAAACAGTAGAAAAGCGAAGGCAGCTAAGCGCGGAGGTGCTAACAAAACCTCCTTTGTTTCCTAATGAAAATACTTTGTTGGAATGTCTGTGGTCTTTGCGGACAAAGGGATAGGGCAGCCACGCAAGCTCTAGTGTGTAGTATCACAAAACAGCATGACGCGGCTATGATTTGTCTTTTGGAAACTAAACTATCTCGGCCAAGGACAGAGTCTTTCTCTACTCAAAGATTCAAAGCTTGGAAGTTTTGCTCAAATTTGGAATTCATTGGAGGAGGAAGAATGCTATTACTTTGGGATCCTACTAGGGTTTGTTGCGAAGTGCTTGGTATGGACTCTCAGCATATCCATGTCCAGGCAAGTTGCAATATAACACAAGTGTCCTTCCTTGCCACATTTGTGTACCCAGTTTATAGCATCTCGGATAGAAGGATGCTTTGGCATCACCTTACTCACTTGGGCATTACCGTCACTAAGCCTTGGATGATTATGGGAGATTTCAACACTTACTGCAACCCTAATGATAAGGTGGGGGGTCCTCCTCTCACGCCTTATGCACTTAGGGATCTTGGCGATTTCAGGATTTCTCATGGTCTAGAAGACGCTCCTTCAACCGGTTCCTTCTACACTTGGACAAATGGTTCGATTTGGTCTAAGCTTGATAGAGTATTGATGAATCAAAATTGGAGTGATTTGACCCTAGAATGCACGGCCAATTTCATGCCTATGGAACCTGTCTCGGACCACTGTCCTGTGATAGCCACGGTTATTGCATCCTATAATGTTGGTAAGCGCCCTTTCAAGTTCATGAATATGTGGCTTTCTCTGACCTTTCGAGGACATAATGACTTCATGTTGGAGACAAGACATATTGGGAACTGCTCAATTCGTCCTTGCCTCAAAATTGAAAGCCCTAAAGCAACCATTAAGGGCATTGAACAAAAGTGACTTTGGGGGTATTGAACAAAGAGCAAAAGGGGCAAACATTGAGTTCAAGGATGCTATCAATGCACACATGGAAAATCCCTTTGATGAGGAGCTAAAAGCCAAGGTTAAGTCCTCAAGAGCTAGAGCAAACACCTTACTGGAAGCAGAAAGACACTTCATAAGGCAGAAGTCAAGACATAAACACTTGATTGGAAGTGATAGATGCTCCAAATATTTTCATAGCTTGATCAAGAGGAGTAATGTCAGGAACTCAATTAACTTTCTTGTTAAAGCCAATGGTACTATCACTACATCACCAGAAGAAGTTAGGAAGTCGCTTGTTGAATTTTACAAAGATCTATTAGGTACTTCCGATCCACTACCAACTTTGATCGGATGTGTTCAACTATGGCCCAAAGCTAAGTGAAGAGGATGATTCTGACTTTTGCATTTCGTCACCCCAAAGGAGATTTGGGAAGCTCTCTACGATATAGGCAATGACAAAGCACTGACCGGATGGTTATTAACCGCTTTCTTCAAGAATAGATGGAGAGATGTGGGCCATGATGTTGTAAGAAGTGTCCAAGAGTTCTTCTCTACTGGAGTTCTTTTGAAGCAGGTGAATCATACCATCATTACCCTACTACCAAAGACTGATCATGACCCTAAGGTAAATGATTTCAGGCCCATCGGATTGACTAATGTGGTCTATAAGATCATCACAAAGATTCTAGCTAACAGAATGACATTGATCCTTCCTTCTCTCATTGACAAATCCCAAGGGGCTTTTGTGAAAGGAAGAAACATGATGGACAACGTATATGTGGCACAGGAGCTTGTGAGAGGATTTAATAGAGCCAGAGTCTCACCAAGATGTATGCTTATGGTGGACCTTCGTAAAGCATTCGATACAGTCTCTTGGAGTTTCCTCGAATTGGTACTAAGAAGTCTAAAATTTCCAGCCAGATTTACAAATTGGATCATGGAATGTGTTAGCTCAACCTCCTTCTCCCTTTCTATCAACGGTGAGCTACATGGATACTTCAAAGGAAAGCGCGGTCTAAGACAAGGTGATCCTATGTCCCCTAGTCTTTTTATCTTGTGCATGGAATACCTCTCAAGGCTGCTTAAAAGGAAGGCTGAGGCAAGAGCTTTCTCATTTTTTCCAAAGTGCAAGAAATTGGGCATTACTCATCTTGCATTTGCGGACGACCTCATGCTTTTGCGGAGGAGATATATCTTGATTGGGATTCTTATGAATTATGCGGAAGAGTTGGAGGCTGCCTCAGGGCTAACTCTTAACCCGTCCAAATCCTCTGTCTACTTAGCGGGAATGCATACTACAGTTCGTGACTTGATATTGTCCAGAGTGGGATTCGCCATTGGTAGCTTTCCGGTACGATACTTGGGGATCCCTTTGTCCCCAATTTCAGTCTCGGTGGACCAATTTGCTCCATTCACTAGTGCAATTTCGAATTACATCCAGAACGGGGCATCACACCCTTTCTTACGCGTAAGTTGGAACTAATCAGTCGGTTGTCGAGGGTTGGCGTTTTTGGTTCCGGGCACTTCCTATCCCAGCCGCTATTATCAACAAGGTACGGTCTTCTTGTATTCAGTTCCTATGGGGAGGGAAACCACCAAGAGTTGCTTGGGATATCATTTGCTTTCCTCAAACTGAAGGTGGCTTGGGTCTAATGAACATCAAGGAATGGAATCATGCCTTGCTATCCAGGACTATTTGGCAAACTCACACGGATGCTGACTCTCTATGGGTCCAATGGATCAATGGCCACTATTTGAGAGGTATTACAATTTGGGACTATGAGGTACGTCCTAGGGACTCCCCCTTATTCAGAAAGATTTGTGGGATTCGCGACAAATTTGTTTCTATCTTTGGTAGCCATGGTGATGCTATTGACGGCTTTACAAAGTGTTGTGCCAACGGTATATTTGATTCAAGCCTCGTGTATAATATCTTGCGCACTCCGCAAGTTAAAAAGCCTTGGATGTCACAAATTTGGAAAGGCTTCATTCCTCCCAAATTCTCTTTTACTGTGTGGCTAAATTGCAGAAAGCGGTTAGCTACAAAGGATACTCTATCATATCTCAACTTGGAGGATAAATCATGCGGGTTCTGCAAGCAAGCAAATGAAACAAGGGAGCACCTCTTCTTTACTTGCCCCTACACACACATGATTTGGAGGAGCATAAAAGATTGGTTGGGTATTAGAAGAGAGATGACAACTGTTGAAAGCTCCCTTAAGTGGATTAAGAAAGATCACCGCGGGACAAGCATCCGAGCCAAAGCTATTTTGCTTACTTTTTGCATTGTGGTCTATGAGATTTGGAGGGCAAGAAACACATTGCTCTTTGAAGGCATAAGCTTTCCGGCGGAAGAGGTCATTGCAAGAATCAAAACTACATCTTATAGAGTTCTCTATGATTTTATCCCTTCTTGTAATGACACCATTTGAGTGACCACTCCTCCCCTCCCTCTCTTCTTGTTTACTTTACGTTGAGGCTTGAGATACCTCAACGACTGATTGTAGCCACTTACCTTTTGTTATTAGTAATAAAATTTGCATTTACCGGAAAAAAAAAAAAAAAAATGTAAAAAACGTGCCAAGTTTGTCCAAAATCTCGTCCAACCTTGCCACCTAGGGGTGACACATGTCGCCCTCCTATTGGTCCAAAATATTTCATCTTCCGAAAATATCCGTAATGCCAAAAATCCGAAAATAAAGTGGGCCCCACAAAACCGTAAATTCTCCCGTGGGCCCCACGTGACCAATTCCGGAAATAAAATTCCATAATTCTTAAATATTCCAAAAAGTACGAATACCAAATCTGGGAATCCAATTCCCTTTAACGAACATTTTTCCTTCACAAAATCCGGAAACTTTTCCGTCGAAAAATCACATCTTTCTTCCTTTCCAATTTAAATGTCGTATTCTCGAACGTACGTCTTCACATACATATTCTGGAACTACGGGGTGTAACATTAGCAAGCATGAGGTTTATATTATGAAGTTTGATAAGTGTATTGGCTATTGGAACCCTAATCCGAAAACTAGCATGTTTAGCCTTAAGATTACAATTCAAGTTGATTGTTAGTTTAAGTCGTCGCATGTTGTATAAGGAAGGAAATTGAAGTTGTTGAAGTTGTTTATGACTATATAACATGTTAGACCTTAGAACTTGGAATTGGAAAGGGATTGGAAAAGACTTAGTGTTGTTGTATATGTTGGCCGAGAATGGCTTGGTTGTTAAACTACATGGTATGAATTGTGAGACGGAATTTTACACGTATTGTAAGGCGTGTAATCCCCTTTGGTTGGTTGTTGTTTTGAGCCTTAAATGTGGCATGTTTGGTTATTGTATTCGGCCTTGAAAAATGTGGCAAAGTATGTAGAAACAAAGGAAGTGCTGCCCGATTTTCCGTAGAATAAGAGACCGTATACTTAGCATTATTCTACGTTAGAAACTAGAAATTGATAGTCATGTTGTGACCATTATAGGTTGACAATTCTTCGTACGGCGTATTCGGCTTAGCTTGTGGATTTAGCCGAAAAGGTATGTGAACTATCTCCTCTTCTAGCATGATTCTGTATGGTAAAGAAAGTATGTCCTACTCCTTAAATGATCCATTCCTTGGTTGTATTTGGATTGCCTAAAATAGAATTTGTTCTATGTACTTCCTTGATTGTACTTTGATGTTTAAATTGTAAGTTGTATAATCCATTTCCTTAGTGAAGTTTGGATTCTTATAAGTGAATGTATTTTACTTAAAGTACATAGAGTCTTGAAAAGGAAGTGGTTTCCAAACCTTTTGGCTAGTGCCTTAGTTCCAAAACCTAAGGGTTGTTATAATGACTTTAGGGGAGTTAAAGGAGTGATTTACTTGAGGTTTAAAAGTAGAAGAAACTTGTTTTCTAAATATTAAGAGACTTGAAGTATTTTGATTTGTAAGTATGTGATACTTGGTTTTAAAAGTATAAGTCTCTTGGTTATAAAAGGAATGAATATGTCTAAAACCATAAAGGGTTATAACGGCTTTATGGGAAGTTGGTTATAACGGTGTTATACCCCGTATTTTCAGAGTATGTACGTGAGGGCGTACGTACAAAAGTTTTGCCTTAGTTAGGCACTATGGACGAAAATATTTGTGCACAACTAACTAAAAGAATCGTTTTCCGACGAAACGTTTAACAAAATTTGCGAAGGGAAAATTACGGCTATGTCATTTATATTTTTTGCGGATTTTTCCGAGAGACGGAATACTTTGGGCCAACGAGAGGGCGACACTTGTCACCCTCTAATTGGCGGATGTGTGGGCGGTAATGGGACGATTTGGAGGGCTTGGAGTAGGTAGGATATTTGTGATATTTTGTGGGGTAGTTGGATAAGGTACACATGGATGAATCCTCACCCTACACTTGCATAGCACTTGGCTTCATCTTGGCCATTGGTTGGCCTATAAATACCCCCCTAACTTGAAGGTTTTCTTCATCCACAAAATCATTTCTCCAAGTCTTGAAAAACTTCCCTCCCTTTAGAGAGAAGCTCTCGTCCCAACCACCATCCTCCCCCCCACTTGGAAGCCCTAGCCAAACACCCTCTTCCCCTCTAGCCTAGTGGCTTCACGAGTATACCCCTTGGTAGAAAGTTGTCTTCCAAGTGTAGTTACTATTCCTAAATACCCTAGCCCAAATCCCTTATAGTACTTGGTAGAAGTTGTGAAGAACTTCTAAGGGTTTCTTGGAGCTATCGGAGCGTGCAATTAGGAGCTAAACCTTGCTCAGGATCGACTTTTAACTTGGATAATTTTGGGCTTATCGAGGTAAATACTCTTGTCCTTCTATTGTAATTGGATATTACATGTAAGAATAGTTAAGACTTGAGTATAAGATACTTAGAGGGGTATTAAATAAAGAATTGAACTGTAATTACACTGAAGGATATTACCGGATAGAATTGAATTGTTATCACAGTAGAAGGGTATAAAAGATGAATAATTGAACTGTACTTACTTAGGACTGTTTTTACAGTAGACTTGAGTAGATTGACGGGTAGGGAAGTGCTGTCCAATTTTCCGTAGAATAGAGAACCCTCTGCTTAGAATCGCATTTGAGAATAGTCTAGACGTTGATAGACGTATTTGACTATTATAGGCTGATTCTCTGCGCGCGACATATTCGACTTGGCAGGTGGATTTCGCCAAGAAGGTATGTGATTCTTCCTATACTCTTGAGCATGATATTTTAAGAATATATATATATGCGGTAGGCGACGCGTGTGTTAGCGAACGTAGTTTTACTGCAATGTCTTTTGACTTAAGCACGAATAATAAGAACCTTGAAGTATTTCAAAAGAATTATGAATCATTTTAAAAGAAGAGTATCTGGATTTTTAAGCGAAAGCTTAAGAGTTATACTAGCTTTATGGGAAGTTAGGTATAACGACTTAAGAAAGATAAAAGGAACGGTTTTTACTTGTTTGTTTATGAGAATCTTGTATTGACTTCTGCAAAGTACAGTAAGATGGTTTGATAAGTAAACATGTTATGATACTACGTGTGTTAGTGTCTTGTGATGTTATTCTTGTTGTGCTTACGTTGTTAAACGTTAAGACCGTTGTACTGTTATTATATCACATACCCCCTTGACTTGTTATACCGAGGGTTTGCCACCCTTGATGCGGGTCTATACGGCTATGCGGTGCGTGCGACTATGCGAGTGCGGGAGTTCGAGATTGATCATTCCGGTGTTTTATCCGACGCGGGGATGCACTATGCGGTCTTTGTGACTATGCGGTATATGAGACTATGCGTACTGCTGGAGTCCAGTAGGGTACAGTGGGTTAGCTACCCCCGATGCGAGGAATACCTCATGCGGGTCTGTGTGTGACCTATGCGATCTGCGGAGTCGAGATTAGGCACGCATAATGATACTATGGGCGATTGGCCTTGCTTCGATCATTCGCGGCCTAGAAAAGACCTGTTACAGTTTACCTATTACTGTTCTTGTTTGTGATATGGCACTACGTGCAATTGAACTGATTGTATTTGCAAAATGGTTTTAAATACTTTGATTTCACTTAGCGTACTTTACAGTTTCACATACTTGGTACCTGTTGTACTGACCTCCTTCGGGGGGCTGCGTTCATGCCGAAGGTAAGGGCAAGCAGGTGCTAGATCCACATCCTTAGGATCTTTTTGCTTTGGTGTCAGGAGCTTCATCTTCTCCGGAGGCTCGACTTTTGGGTATGATCTCCCTGTTGTTGTATATAGTTTTGTACATTCAGGGTATGGCGGGGCCCTGTCCCGCCATAGTTGTTTATCTTCTTAGAGGTCTGTAGTCCTATTGTACAGTTGGGATGTAACTGCTAAACCATGTTTATATATATATGCCGAAAGGCGACATTTTCTCACATAAAGCGATGGTCTCATTTACAACTGTTTCATGTCTTGTTTTTATATTCGCGATTACTCGATGTATGACTACTTGGGTGCGGGTAAGGCACGATCACGCCCCGAACGGGTCGTGACAAAAGTGGTATCGAGCGATTAATCCTCGGAAAGTGTCTCTGCACCGTATCTAGTAGTCTTGATTATCGGTGTGTTGTGCACCACATCAATAATCGTGAGGCTATAGGATATTTAGGATTGGTTTCCATTCTTCTCATTACGAGATCGTGCCTTAGAGCCGTGTTATAAGTTGGACCCTCTAACGTATTCCTTTCAGAATGATTATGCCTCCACGTAAGGCAACCCGCCCGTGGCGGCAAGGCGATCGAGGAGCTTCTAGTAGACACCGAGAGTCACGAGGGCTCGTGCCCGTCTATACCCGAGACGGCGAGTTCCATGACGCCGCCGCCCCAAAGACGCGATGCCGCGCCTCTGTCCCACACCGGGCGGAGGAGTTAGGTACAAGGAGATGGCGATTATTGGCGCCGTGATTGTGGCGAACATGAGGATAAGCCGACGCAGCAGATCAGCCTGGGCCAAGCACCGCGTTCACCCGAGATCGAGCGATTTGAGGCTACGGATTTTTGAGTTGTAGCCCGCGAGTTCTACTGTTGAGGCACGAGGATGATCCGCAGGAGTTCATCCGTCGATTCTGAGGATCACGCGGTGATCAAGGCTTGAGACCGAGTCCGTGATCTTGGTTCGCATCGGCCGCGTGATACCGCAATGATCGTTTGACTCGTGAGCTTTCCCGGAGAGCATGCGCCCAGCAGATGGGATGAGTTTTGGAGGCTTTTTCACGCACTTCTTGCCTCCGCAGATGGCGAGGGCACGCCGGCGATTTTTGTTCTTGAGACGCAGAGGCGCCTGATAGGGAATACAACGTCGAGTTCGATTCACCGCTCGATATGTCCTCGCGCTAGTAGCGAATATGGAGGACCGAGTGCACCGTCGTCACCGGCTAGATGATTATATGGCCGAGTCTTGTGCGGTGGCTCTTCACCGTAATGGACATTACCCGTATGCAGCTCATGCACGGATGCGAGGCGTAGAGACCGACGGGTCGGCGATATTAGCAGAAGAAGGCCAGGACTGCAGGGTCTTTTGGTAGCTCTCGGGTGGGCGGCCTCGTGACGTCTAGATTTGCACCACACCGGCTCGAGCACTCCTACATCGTTTCGGTACAGCGAGCATTCGGGCGGTCGGGCCCCGTAACTTGGATTTCCGTGGTAGCAAGGGTGCTAACCGATCGAGGTCCGCTTCGGTGTCCGATGTGGTAGATTCCATTCGGAGGTTGTGGTACTACTTGGGAGCTTGCTACACTTGTGGCCGCAGGTCATTATGCGAGTCCGTCCAGGCGGCGTGGCGATGGTAGGGTCACTGCAGGTGCATTCGGCTTCTTCATCTCCTACGATTACTCGCCCGGGCGAGGTACTCGAGGGCCAGCAGTCGCGCAGAGGTCGTGGTGCGGTCCATTCTAGCGGTCCTCAGAACCGCATTTATGCCTTGTCCAGCCGGCAAGACCAGGAGGCGTCGCCTGACGTCGTCACAGGTACCTTATCAGTTTCTGGTTATGATGTGTATGCCTTGATAGATCCGGGTTCTACTCTGTCCTATATATCTCCCCTTATTGCCAGTAGGATAGGGATAGAGCCTGTATCCATAGACCCTTTTGAGGTAGCTACGCCAGTGGGCGATTCGGTGGTAGCTCGGGAGGTATATAGGGCTTGCCCAGTGACTTTATGCAGTCGTCAGACCCTAGCCGACTTGATAGATTTGGACATGACTGATTTCGATGTGATCATAGGCATGGATTGGTTAGCTTCTTGCTACGCCAATGTAGACTGCAGGGAGAGAGTGGTACGGTTCCAGTTTCCTGGGGAACCGGTTATTGAGTGGGAGGGGAACATCGTAGACGCCGGCGGTAGGTTTATTTCCTACCTCAAGGATATGAAGATGGTGCAGAAGGGGTACATCTACTATCTCGTTCGGGTGTTTGATACTGAGGCTGCAGTGCCAGATTTTAGTCGCCCGATGAGTCGAGAGTTCCCGATGTGTTTCGGACAACCTCGGGTATCCTCACGAGAGGAGATAGAGTTTTGTATCGATGTGCTGCGGACACTCGGCCTATTTCCATTCCGCCATACGAATGGCACTGCCGAGTTGAGAGAGTCAAGGACCACCGAGAGATTTCCGGAGAAGGGCTTCATCGGGCCTAGTGTTTCTCCCGGGAGCGCCGGTATTGTTCGTGAAGAAGAAGGGCGGGGCCGCACGCGTGTGTTGATCTGACGGTGAACAAGGTGACTATTAAGAACAGATACCCCTTCCGGGATTGATGATTTGTTCGACCAGTGCAGGTGCGAGAGGTTTCTCCAAGATTGATCTGCGATCGGGCTATCATCAGTGCAGTCGAGAGGCGGATGTCCCTAGGATCGCATTCGGACCCAGACGGCATTATGAGTTCGTGGTCATGTCTTTTGGTTGACCAATGCTCGTGGTATTCATGGATTTGATGAACCGAGTGTTCAAGCCATTTTTGGACACATTTGTGATAGTGTTCATTGATGATATCTTGGTTTATTCTCGCTCAGAGCAGGAGCATGCGGAGCATTTGAGATCTTTGAGAGTTCTCGAGACCAGCTATACGCCAAGTTTTCCAAATGTGAGTTTTGGTTAGCTTCGTGGCTTTTCTTGGGCATATTTTCGGGTGATGGTATTCGGTGGATACGCCAAGATCGAGGCGATGAGTTGGCCTAGACCTACTACTCCGGCAGAGGTTCGCAGTTTACGGGCCTTGCAGTTATTATCGGCGTTCGTAGAGAAGTTTGCTTCTATCTCTGCACCATTGACTAGCCGACTCGGAAAGCGGCTAAGTTTGATGGACGATGCGTGTGGCGGGGTTTCCGATTCTTGAAGGAGAGATCGACGACGCTTCGTTCTTACTCTTCCGGAGGTCCAGACGGCTATGTCGTGTATTGTGATCGTCGAGCATCGGGTTGGGATGTGTTGATGCAGCAGGCAAGGTTATAGCGCACGCATCCCGGCGACTTAAGAAGCATGAGAGAGGAACTACCCCACCCATGATTTGGAGTCGCGGTGATTCACGCCTTGAAGATCCGAGGCACTATTTGTATGGGTTCATGTGGATATTTATACGCACCACAAGAGCCTCCAAGATATCTTCACCAGAGGAGCCGAACTTACGGCAGATGGTGGTTAGAGTTGCTTAAGGATTATGACGTCGATATCTGTACCACCCGGAAGGCCAATGTGGCGGATGCCTTAGTCGTAGGTCGATGGGTAGCCTATCGGATGTGCGGCAGAGAGAGGGCATGGTTCGCGATTTGCATCGGTTGCGAGCCTTGGTGTCCGCTTGATTGATTACGATAGCGGATGGGTTCGAGTTCGAGAGGTTGCCGAGTCTTCCATCGTCGAGGAGGTGAAGAGGCAACATTATGAGGATCCGGTTTTGACGCGGTACCGTGATACGGCTCTTAGTGAGGGGAGGGGTCCTTTTGAGGTAGCACCTGATGGGGTGCTAAGGTTCGAGGGCAGGTTGTGTGTTCGGATATTGCATGACTTCGGCAGCGAGTTCTAGAAGCACACAAGACGTTACTCTATCCATCCGGGGTCGACCAAGATGTACCACGACCTCAGATCTGTGCATTGGTGGGATGGCTTGAAGAGGGACGTTGCAGAGTTTGTGGCTCAGTGCCCATGTTGTCAGCAGGTGAAGGTAGAGCACCAGAGGCCTGGTGGTTTGTTGCAGACGATAGAGATCCCGACCTGGAAGTGGGAGGTGATCAACATGGACTTTATCACGGATTACCTCGCACTCAGGAAGCATGATTCTATTTGGGTTATCGTCGACGGTGTGAAATCAGCCCACTTTCTTCCGTCGGACGACTTTTTCTACCGAGGATTATGCGGACTTTACATCCGAGAGATCGCCGATCGCATGGAGTCCCTATTTCGATCATATCGACAGATGAGCGATTTGCTAACTTCGAGGTCTTTCCGAAAGGGTTTAGGGACGCAGTGAGCACGAAATCGCATTCCATCCACGCACAAACGGACAGCAGAGCGCACTATCCGCACTGCGAGGATATGTCGCGAGCCCGTTATTGACCGAGGGTAGGAGGATCATTTGCCTCTAGTTGAGTTTGCGTATAATAATAGCTACCACTCCAGTATTCAGATGGCGCCTTATGAGGCCTTGAATGGGTGGAAGTGCAGATCGCCGATAGGTTGGTTTGATGTGGGCGAGATGCAGTTAGTGGGACCAGATTTGGTGCAGCAGGCAGTGGATAAGGTGAAGCTTATCCAGGAGCGATTCTCGATACCGTGAGTCGGCAAGTCATATGCAGATCATCGTCGTCGGCATCTGGAGTTCGAGGTTGATGATTGGGTTTTCCTGAAGGTGTCACCCATGAAGGGTGTGATGAGATTCGGGAAGAAAGGGAAACTCAGCCCAAGGTACATTGGGCCCTATCAGATTGTCCGCAGGGTAGGCAAGGTTGCCTACGAGTTGGATCTGCCGTCCGATCTGGAGGCAGTGCATCCGGTGTTTCATGTTTCTATGCTGAGGAGATGTATCGGGGATCCATCTAGAGTGCACCCGATTGACGATGTCCAGGTGACCGAGGGGTTATCATATGAGGAGATTCCCATAGCGATAATCGATCGTCAGGTTAGGCGTCTGCGGACCAAGGACGTGGCTTCCGTCAAAGTCTTGTGGCGGAACGAGCTCAGGGAGGAGATGACGTGGGAAGCTGAGGAGGACATGAGGCAGAAGTATCCTCACTTATTCCCCACACCTCCAGGTAACTTACTTTCCTACTTGCTGGTTTTAATTTTCGTAATTGTTAAGTGTTATATTGTGGCCATGTGTGGCACTTGCAAACTGTTTAAGCTTTATCGTTATCTGTCTTGGGAAGGAACATTCGGGACGAATGTTTCTAAGGAGGGGAGAATGTTATACCCCGTATTTCCATAGTATGTACGTGAGGGCGTACGTACAAAAGTTTTGCCTTAGTTAGGCACTATGGACGAAAATATTTGTGCACAACTCACTAAAAGAATCGTTTTCCGACAAAACGTTTAACAAAACTTGCGAAGGGAAAATTACGGCTATGTCATTTATATTTTTTGCGGATTTTTCCGAGAGACGAAATACTTTGGGCCAACGAGAGGGCGACACTTGTCACCCTCTAATTGGCGGATGTGTGGGCGGTAATGGGACGATTTGGAGGGCTTGGAGTAGGTAGGATATTTGTGATATTTTGTGTGGTAGTTGGATAAGGTACACATGGATGAATCCTCACCCTACACTTGCATAGCACTTGGCTTCATCTTGGCCATTGGTTGGCCTATAAATACCCCCCTAACTTGAAGGTTTTCTTCATCCACAAAATCATTTCTCCAAGTCTTGAAAAACTTCCCTCCCTTTTGAGAGAAGCTCTCGTCCCAACCACCATCCTCCCCCCCCCCCTCTTGGAAGCCCTAGCCGAAACACCCCTCTTCCCCCCTCTAGCCTAGTGGCTTCGGCCGAGTATACCCCCCCCCCCCCCTTGGTAGAAAGTTGTCTTCCAAGTGTAGTTACTATTCCTAAATACCCTAGCCCAAATCCCTTATAGTACTTGGTAGAAGTTGTGAAGAACTTCTAAGGGTTTCTTGGAGCTATCGGAGCGTGCAATTAGGAGCTAAACCTTGCTCAGGATCGACTTTTAACTTGGATAATTTTGGGCTTATCGAGGTAAATACTCTTGTCCTTCTATTGTAATAGGATATTACATGTAAGAATAGTTAAGACTTGAGTATAAGATACTTAGATGGGTATTAAAGAAAGAATTGAACTGTAATTACACTGAAGGATATTACCGGATAGAATTGAACTGTTATCACAGTAGAAGGGTATAAAAGATGAATAATTGAACTGTACTTACTTAGGATTTGTTTCTGATGAACTTGAGTAGATTGTGGGTAGGGAAGTCTGTCCAATTTTCCGTAGAATAGAGAACCCTCCTTAGAATCATTTACAGAATAGTCTAGACGTTGATAGACGTATTTGACTATTATAGGCTGATTCTCTGCGCGCGACATATTCGACTTGGCAGGTGGATTTCGCCAAGAAGGTATGTGATTCTTCCTATACTCTTGAGCATGATATTTTAAGAATATATATATAGTACGGTAGACGTACGTGTGTTAAGCGAGCGTAGTTTCTGCAATGTCTTTTGACTTAAGCACGAATAATAAGAACCTTGAAGTATTTCAAAATAATAATGAATCATTTTTAAAGAAGAGTATCTTGGATTTTTAAGCGAAAGCTTAAGAGTTATACTAGCTTTATGGGAAGTTAGGTATAACGACTTAAGAAAGATAAAAGGAACGGTTTTACTTGTTTGTTTATGAGAATCTTGTATTGACTTCTGCAAAGTATAGTAAGATGGTTTGATAAGTAAACATGTTATGATACTACGTGTGTTAGTGTCTTGTGATGTTATTTTTGTTGTGCTTACGTTGTTAAACGTTAAGACCGTTATCTTTGTTATTATATCACATACCCCTTGACTTGTTATACAGGGCTTGCCACCCTTGATGCGGTCTATACGGCTATGCGTGCAATGCGACTATGCGAGCTGCGGGAGTTCGAGATTGATCATTCCGGTGTTTTATCCGTCACGGGGATGCCACTATGCGATGCAATGTGACTATGCGGTCTATTGAGACTATGCGGACTGCGGGAGTCGAGGAGAATGCGGGGTTAGCTACCCCGTCGAGAATACCTCATGCGGGTGCAGTGTGACTATGCGGTGCGGGAGTCGTGATTAGGCACGCATAATGATACTATGGGCGATTGGCCTTGCCGATCATTCGCGGCCTAGAAAAGACACATTACGATTTACCTATGTCACGACCCGTTACGGGGCGTGGTCGTGCCTTACCGGGGCACCCAAGTAGTCATACATCAGAGTAATCAGCGGAATATAAAAACAAGACATGAAATAGTTGTAAAATGAGACACAGCTTATGTGAGAAAATGTCGCCTTTCGGCATATATATATAAACATGGTTTAGCAGTTACATCCCAAACTGTACAACATGACTACAGACCTCTAAGGAAATATACAACTATGGCGGGACAGGGCCCCGCCATACCACTCGTACAAAACTATCTACTGAGGAGATCATACCCAAAGTAGAGCCTCGGAGAAGATGGAGCTCGACACCAACGCAAAAGATCCTAGGATGCGGATCTAGCACTGTTTGCCTTTACCTGCGGCATGAACGCAGCCCCCCGAAGGAGGTCAGTACAACAGGTACCAAGTATGTGAAACTATAAAGTACTTAAATGAAATCAAAGTATTTAAAACCTTTTCACAAATACAATCAGTTCAATTGCACATAGTGCCACATCACAAACAACAACGATAATAGGAAAAGCGCAGAGTCTATTCTAGGCGCGAATGATCGAAGCAAGGCCAATCGCCCATAGTATCATTCTGCGTGCCTAGTCTCGACTTTCGCGATCCGCATAGGTCACCACGGACCGCGTGAGGTATTCCTCGCGACGGGGTAGCCAACCCGGTACGCTGGACTCCGCGATCCGCATAGTCTCGATGAGCCGCGTAGTCCATGGACGCATAGGGCATCCGCGTCGGGCTAAACACCGGAATGATCAATCTGGAGCATACCGGCTGCTCCGCATAGTCTCGCAGACCGCATAGGCCGTATAGACCGCATCAGGGTGGCAAGCCACCGGTATAATAAGTCAAGGGGATAGGTGATATAATAACAGTACAACAGACTTACCATTTAGCAACGTAAGCACAGCAAGAATGACCCCCTTACTCAGCATTTCAAGACACTAACACAGGTAGCATCATAATATGTCTACTTATCAAACAAATCTTACTACACTTAACAGAAATCAATACAAGGCTTTTATAAACAAACAAGTAAACAGTTCCTTTTTAACTTTCTTAAGTTGTTATACCTAACTTCCCATAAAGCTAGTATAACTCTTAAGCTTTTGTTTTAAAAACCAAATATTTATCTTCTGTTAAAAATGATTCAGTAGTTCTTTTGAAATGCATCAGGATTCTTATTATTCAGGCTTAAGTCAAAAGACATTGCCGTAGTTATTATTCAGGCTTAAGTCAAACGACATTGCCGTAGTTATTATTCGATTAACACGTATGCGTCTACGTACTATATATATGTTAAAATATCATGCTTAGGAAGAATCACATACCTTCTCGGCGAAAACTTCCTGCCAAGTCGAATATGTCGCGCGCAGAGAATCAGCCTATAATAGTCACAGACATCTATCAAAGTCTAGACTACGCTGTAGGTCATTCTAAACAGAGGGTTCTCAATTCTACGGAAAGTCGGGCAGCACAACCCTACCCGGTGAGCTATATAAGTCTACTGTAAAAACAGTCCTATGTGAGTACAGTTCAATTATTCTTCTTTTAAACCCTTCTACTGTGATGACAGTTCAATTCTATTCTGTAATATTCTTCTAAGCATTTAATACTTGTTCTTAACTTCTACAATATGCATTCTCTAATACAAAAGAGGGTTAGGATTATTTACCTCGGTAAGCCCAATAATATCCTAGATAAAAGTCGATCCGGAGCAAGGCTTAGCTCCTAAGTTGTACGCTCCGATAGCTCCAAGGAAACCTTAGAAGTTCTTCACAACTTCTACTAAGTACTAAGGGATTTGGGCTAGGGTATTTTGGGCATTATAACAATACTAGAAGGCAACTTTTCTACCAAGGGAGGGGGTAGATTTCGGCTAGGCTAGGGGGGGAAGGCCCTCGGCCAAACTCACTCAAAGGGGGGGGGAATAGCTTTGGACGAACAAGCTCAAGGGAGAGGGGAGGGTTTTTCAAGACTTGGAAGGACTTTGTGGATGAAGAACTCGTCATCTTTAAGGGGGTATTTATAGGTCAAGAAGTGGCCAACCAAGGGCCAAGATTATGCCAAGTGCAAGGCAAGTGTAAGGTCAAGATTTGGGCAAGTGTCCTTAGCCAACTTGCACACAAAATATCCTACCAACTCCTTGACTTGTGCAAAGGCACAAAAAACGTGCAACTCCTAGTCCAATTCGTCGATGGGCGATTTCAAATCCACCAATTGGAGGTTCCAAGTGTCGCCCTCCGTTGGTCCAAAATGTTTCGTCTCTCGGAAAAATCCGCAAAAAATTAGAAATGGCATAGCGGAATTTTCCCACGAAAGGCGTGGAAAGCGTTTAGTCGAAAGCGATTCTTTTAGCGAGTTGAGTACAAATTTGAACTTGGCTAACTTTAAGGCTAAACTTTTATGCGTCGTCCTCACGTACATACTCGAAATCTGGTATAACATTCTCCCCTCTTAGAAACATTCGTCCGAATGTTCCTTCCCAAACGATTATCGATAAAGCTTAAGCGATTTGCAAATGCCACACGGCCACGCGAACAACACTTAGGCATAAACGATAATGAAAATTTACAAGTAGGAAAGTGAATTACGGAGGTGTGGGAAATAGGTGAGGATATACGCCTCATGTCCTCCTCGGCTTCCCACGTCATCTCCTCCTGAGCTCGTTCCGCCACGAACTTTGTGAAGCCACGTCCTTGGTCGCAGACGCCTAACGACGATCGATTATCGCTATGGGAATCTCCTCATACGATAACCCCTCGGTCACTGGACATCGTCAATCGGATGCACCTAGATGGATCCGATACATCTCCTCAAAGATAGAAACATGAAACACGGATGCCGCCTCCAGATCGGACGGCGGATCAACTCGTAGGCAACCTTGCCTACCTGCGGACTATCGTCGGCCCGATGTACCTTGGGTGAGTTTCCCTTTCTTCCGAATCTCATCACACCGCTTCATGGGTGACACCTTGAGAAAACCCAATCAGCAACCTCAAACTCGGATCTGCGACGGCGATGATGCGCGTATGACTTACATCGACTACGGTGTCAATAGCGCTCTCGGATAAGCTTCACCTTATCCACTGCTGCTGCACCAAGTCTGGTCCCACTAGCGTACCTCGCCCACATCGAACCAGCCTATGGCGATCTGCACTTTCTCCCATACAAGGCCTCATAAGGCGCCATCCGAATCTTTGGAGTGGTAGCTATTATTATACGCGAACTCAACTAGAGGCAAATGATCCTCCCAACTACCTGAAGTCAATAACACGGGCTCGCGGCATATCCTCGAAGTGCGGATAGTGCGCTCTGCTGTCGTGCATGCGTGGATGAAATGCGATGCTCGTGCTCACTGCGTCCCTAAACCCCTGCGGAAGGACCTCGAAGTTAGCGAAAGCGGGCTCCTGCATGCGATATGATCGAAATAGGGACTCATGCGATCGACGATCTCTGGATGTAAAGTCCGGCATAATCCTCGGTAGAAAAAGTCGCCCTAACGGGAAGAAAGTGGGCTGATTTCGTCGACTGTCGACGATAACCCATATAGAATCCTGTCTCCTGCAGTGCGAGGCAATCCCGTGATGAAGTCCATGTTGATCACCTCCACTTCCGGTCGGGATCTCTATCGTCAGAATAAACCACCGGGCCTCTGGTGCTCTACCTTCACTGCGACAACACGGGCGAGCTACGAACTCGCAACGTCCTCTTCAAGCCATCCCACCAATACACGGATCTAAGGTCGTGGTACATCTTGGTCGACCACGGATGGATAGTAACGCTATTGTGTGCTTCCCAGAACCTGCTGCGAAGTCACGAAATATCTGGAACACACAACGCCCTCAAACCTTAGCACCCCATCGGTGCTACCTCAGGACCGCGCCTCACGAAGAGTTGTATCACGATAACGTGTCAAAACTGGATCCTCGAACTGTTGCCTCTTCACCTCCTCGACGATGGAAGACTCGGCAACCTCACGAACTCAAACCCCACTGCTATCAGAATCAATCAAACGGACACCAAGGCTCGCTAACTGATGCAAATCACGAACCATGCCCCTCTTCTCTAGCTGCACATCTGATAGGCTCCCCATCGACCTACGACTAAGAGCATACGCCTGACATTGGCCTTCCGGGTGGTACGGGATATCAACATCGTAATCCTTAAGCAACTCTAACCACCGTCTCGCCGTAAGTTCGGCTCCCTGCGGTGAAGATATCTTGGAGGCTCTTGTGGTCTGTATAAATATCCACGTGAACCCCATACAAATAGTGCCTCGGATCTTGGCGTGAATCACCGCTGCCAATTCCAAATCATGGGTGGGGTAGTTCCTCTCGTGTTTCTTAAGCTGTCGGGATGCGTACGCTATAACTCTACCATGATGCATCAACACACATCCCAGCCCGATGCCTGACGCATCACAATACACACCATAACCATCTGGACCTGCGGAAGAGTAAAGCGAGGCGATCGTCGGTCTCTCCTTTAGCATGGAAACCACGCCACACGCATCGATCCATGAAACTTGGCGCTACGAGTCGGCCTAGTCAATAGTGCGAGATAGAAGCAAACTTCTCCACGAACCGCCGATAATATCTGCGAGGCCCGAGCTGCGAACCTCTGCCGGAGTAGTAGGTTCAGGCAAGTCGATCGCCTCGATCTTGTTGTATCCACTCGAATGCCATCGGCCGACAATATGCCCAAGAAAAGCCACGAAGTCAACCAAAACTCACATTTGGAAAACTTGGCGTACAAGCTGCTGGTCTGGAGAAGCTGGCCACGATCGCCAAATGCTCGCATGCTCGCTCTGGCGAGAATAAACCAAGATATCATCAATGAACACTATCACAAGCGTGTCCAAAAATGGTTTGAACACTCGGTTCATCAAATCCATGAATCTCACGGAGCATTGGTCAACCAAAAGACATGACCACGAACTCATAATGCGTCACGGGTCGGAATGCGATCCTAGGGACATCCACCTCTCGACTCGCACTGATGATAGCGAACGCAGATCAATCTTGGAGAAACATCTCGCCTGCGGCTGGTCGAACAAATCATCAATCACAGGAAGGGTATCTGTTCTTAATGGTCACCTTGTTGGTATGCGTAATCAACACACATGCGCGGCGTCGTCCTTCTTCTTCACGAACAATACGGCGCTCCCGGGGAGAAACACTAGGCTGATGAAGCCATTCTCCAGAAATCTCTCACCGGTCCTTCAACTCTCTCAACTCGGCGGTGCCATTACGTATGGCGGAATGGAAATAGGCGAGTGTCCGTAGCACATCTATACAAAACTCGATCTCCTCTCGGGAGGATACGGGAGGTCGTGCGGAAACACGTCTGGGAACTCTCGACCACCGAATCGCACGAAAATCTGGTACCGCGACCTCGATTATCAAACACGAACGAGATGGTAGATATACCGCTTTCGCACTATCTTCCTAGCCTTGAGGTAGGAAATAAACCTACCCTCGGCGTCTGGTGCTCCTCACTCAACAACCGGCTCTCAGAAAGCGGAACCGTACTACTCTCTCTGCGGTCTACATTGGCGTAGCAAGAAGCTAGCCAATCCATCCCCATGATCACGTCGAAGTCAATCATCTCCAACTCTATCAAGTCGGCTGAGTCGGCATTGTAAATGGTCACAGGACAAGCTCTATATACCCGCCGAGCTACCGAATCACCATTGGCGTAGCTACCTCGAAAGGTCTATGGACTCGTGCTCTATCCCTATCCTACTAGCAACAAGGGAGATATATAGGGCGAGTAGAACCGGATCTATCAAAGCATACACATCAAACCCGAGCCCGATAAGGTACTGTGGCGACATCGGTGAGGCCTCACGATCTGTCGGTGGACAAAGCATAAATGCGGTTACGAGGACCGCTAGGCTGGGACTGCGCCACGACCTCTGCGCGACCGGCTGGTCCATGAGTACCTTGCCCTCGGCGAGTAGCTGTCGAGGATGAAGAAGCGACGCAGACCACGTAAGTGAGCCCTACTACCAGCGCCGCCCCCGGTCGGACAAACTCTCGCGAAGTGACCCTGCTGGCCACAAGTATAGCAAGCTCCCGGAGTACAGCTCCCAGAATGGTATCTACCACAACGGGCACACTGAGCAGACCTCGAACGGTTAGCACTCGCTACCCGAAATCAAGTCACGGGGCCACGACACGCTTGCCGCTCCGGCTGTACCGAAACTGATGTAGGAGCGCTCTGCGCCGGCTGTGGTGCAAATCTGGACTTCTGCTGATGCCGCCCACCCTGAGAACCACCAAAAGAACCGGCCGTCTTGGCCTTCTTCTGCTGCTGATATCGCTCTACCCGGCGGTCTCTACGCTCCTCGCATCCTAGTGCATGAGCCTGCATGCGGGTAATGTCCATACCTGGCTGAAGGGACACACCCGCACAAGACTCGGCCATGTAATCATCTAGCCCAGTGACATAGCGATGCACCCGGTCCTCCATATCTGCTACCAGTGCAGGGACATATCGAGCCAAAGAATCAAACTCGACATTGTACTCCCTAACTGTGCGTCCTCCCTGTCTCAGCAACAAGAATCTATCAGCTCGTGCCCTCCTCATCTGCGGAGGCAAGAAGTGTGTGAGAAAAGCCTCCGAAAACTCATCCCATACTGCTGGAGGTGCATGCTCTCCCCGGGAAAGCTCCCATGAATCAAACCAATCGACTGCGGTATCACGCAGCCGATGCGAACCGAATGTCACAGACTCAGTCTCTGAAGCCTTGATCACGCGTGATCCTCGCAATCGACGGATGAACTCTGCGGTTCATCCTCGGCCTCGACGTAAAAATCTGGCGGGCTACAACTAAGAAATCCGTAGCCTCAGCTATGCGCCTCGGGTGCACTACAGTCTTCTTTGGGCTGGAACCTGCGTCGGCTGTCGCCGTGTCGCCACAATCCGAGCAAATAATCGGGCCATCTCTCGTACCCGTCTCTCTCTGCTCGGTGTGGGTGGAGAGTGCAGATGCTGCGATCTCTCTTTGGGCGCGGCGTCATGGAACTCGCCGTCTCGGGTATAGGCGGGCACGAGCCCTCGTGACTCTGGGTGTCTGCTAGCGGCTCCGCCATTTGCCTTGCCGCCACGGGCCGGGTTGCCTTACGTGGAGGCATAGCATTACGAGGAAAGGAATACGTTAGAGGTCCAACCTATAACACGACTCTAAAGCACGATCTCGGAATGAGAAGAATGGAAACCAATCCTAAATATCCTATAGCCTCACGATTATTGGTGTGGTGCACAACACACCGATAATCAAGACTCTACTAGATACGATGCGTAGACACTTTCCGAGATTAATCGCTCGATACCACTTTTGTCACGACCGTTCTGGGCGTGGTCGTGCCTTAAGGGGCACCCAGTAGTCATACATCAGTGTCGGCGGAATATAAAAACAAGACATGAAATAGTTGTAAAATGAGACCACGACTTATGTGAGAAAATGTCGCCTTTCGGCATATATATATAAACATGGTTTAGCGATTACATCCCAAATCTGCAACATGACTACTGAGACCTCTAAGGAAATATACAACTATGGCGGGACAGGGCCCGCCATACCTCGCATACAAAACTATCTACAACAGGGAGATCATACCCAAAGTAGAGCCTCCGGAGAAGATGGAGCTCCTGACACCAACGCAAAAGATCCTAAGGATGCGGATCTAGCACCTGCTTGCCTTTACCTGCGGCATGAGCGGCCCAGGCGAGGTCGATAACAGTACCAAGTATGTGAAACTATAAAGAACTTAAATGAAATCAAAGTATTTAAAACCTTTTCACAAATACAATCAGTTCAATTGCACATAGTGCCACATCACAAACAATAACAGTAATAGGAAAAGCAGCAGTGTCTATTCTAGGCGCGAATGATCGAAGCAAGGCCAATCGCCCATAGTATCATTCTGCGTGCCTAGTCACGGACTTCCGATCGCATAGGTCACACACGCGTGAGGTATTCCTCGCATCGGGGTAGACCCCGTACCGCTGGACTCCGCGATCCGCATAGTCTCGATGACCGCATAGTCCATGGACCGCATAGGGCATCCGCGTCGGGCTAAACACCGGAATGATCAATCTCGGAGCATACCGCTGCTCGCATAGTCTCACAGACCGCATAGGCCGTATAGACCGCATCAAGGTGGCAAACCCGGTATAATAAGTCGAGGATAGGTGATATAATAACAAGACAGACTTACCGTTTATCAACGTAAGCCGGCCAAGAATGACCCACTACTCGGCATTTCAAGACACTAACACAGTAGCATCATAATATGTCTACTTATCAAACAAATCTTACTACACTTAATGAAATCAATACAAGGCTTTTATAAACAAACAAGTAAGCAGTTCTTTTAACTTTCTTAAGTTGTTATACCTAACTTCCCATAAAGCTAGTATAACTCTTAAGCTTTTGTTTTAAAAACCAAATATTTATCTTCTGTTAAAAATGATCGATAGTTCTTTTGAAATGCATCGAGATTCTTATTATTCGGGCTTAAGTCAAAAGACATTGTCGTAGTTATTATTAGGGCTTAAGTCAAACGACATTGCCGTAGTTATTATTGATTAACACGTATGCGTCTACCGTACTATATATATGTTAAAATATCATGCTTAGGAAGAATCACATACCTTCTCGGCGAAAACTTCCTGCCAAGTCGAATATGTCGCGCGCAGAGAATCAGCCTATAATAGTCACAGACATCTATCAAAGTCTAGACTACTGGCAGGTCATTCTAAGCAGAGGGTTCTCAATTCTACGGAAAGTCGGGCAGACCCTACCGGTGAGCTATATAAGTCTCTTTGTAAAAGCAGTCCTATGTAGTCTGATTCAATTATTCTTCTTTTAAACCCTTCTTGTGATGTGATTCAATTCTATTCTGTAATATTCTTCTAAGCATTTAATACTTGTTCTTAACTTCTACAATATGCATTCTCTAATACAAAAGAGGGTTAGGATTATTTACCTCGGTAAGCCCAATAATATCCTAGATAAAAGTCGATCCGGAGTAAGGCTTAGCTCCTAAGTTGTACGCTCCGATAGCTCCAAGGAAACCTTAGAAGTTCTTCACAACTTCTACTAAGTACTAAGGGATTTGGGCTAGGGTATTTTGGGCATTATAACAATACTAGAAGGCAACTTTTCTACCAAGTGAGGGGGTAGATTTCGGCTAGGCTAGGGGGGGAAGGCCCTCGGCCAAACTCACTCAAAGGGGGGGGGAATAGCTTTGGACGAACAAGCTCAAGGGAGAGGGGAGGGTTTTTCAAGACTTGGAAGTAATTTGTGGATGAAGAACTCTTCATCTTTAAGGGGGTATTTATAGGTCAAGAAGTGGCCAACCAAGGGCCAAGATTATGCCAAGTGCAAGGCAAGTGTAAGGTCAAGATTTGGGCAAGTGTCCTTAGCCAACTTGCACACAAAATATCCTACCAACTCCTTGACTTGTGCAAAGGCACAAAAAACGTGCAACTCCTAGTCCAATTCGTCCAATGGACGATTTCAAGTCCACCAATTGGAGGGTGCCAAGTGTCGCCCTCCCGTTGGTCCAAAATGTTTCGTCTCTCGGAAAAATCCGCAAAAATTAGAAATGGCATAGCCGGAATTTTCCCCACGAAAGTTGTGGAAACGTTTCGTCGGAAAACGATTCTTTTAGCGAGTTGAGTACAAATTTCGAACTTGGCCTAACTTTAAGGCTAAACTTTTGTACGTACGTCCTCACGTACATACTCCGGAAATACGGGGTATAACAACCTATTACTGTTCTTGTTTGTGATATGGCACTACGTGCAATTGAACTGATTGTATTTGCAAAATGGTTTTAAATACTTTGATTTCACTTAGCGTACTTTACAGTTTCACATACTTGGTACCTGTTGTACTGACCTCCTTAGGATCTTTTTGCTTTGGTGTCAGGAGCTCCATCTTCTCCGGAGGCTCGACTTTTGGGTATGATCTCCCTGTTGCTGTATATAGTTTTGTACATTCAGGGTATGGCGGGGCCCTGTCCCGCCATAGTTGTTTATCTTCTTAGAGGTCTGTAGTCCTATTGTACAGTTGGGATGTAACTGCTAAACCATGTTTATATATATATGCCGAAAGGCGACATTTTCTCACATAAAACTGTGTCTCATTTTACAACTGTTTCATGTCTTGTTTTTATATTCCGCTGATTACTCTGATGTATGACTACTTGGGTGTCCGGGTAAGGCACCAGTCACGGGCCCCGGAACGGGTCGTGACAAACGGCTTTATGGAAGGTTAAGAAAGTTGTCTATTTTGATTAATGGGCATAAGTTGTCTAGATTGTGAAAATTTGAAGTTACTTGATTTCAAGCTTTGAAATGAGTTTTCTAAAAGTGTAGTAACTTACTTTGAAAAATAGACATGCCTTGATACTACGGGTGTTAGTATCTTGGGGTTTTATATAAAAATGAGTCTTTTGAAAAGAATGGAAGTACGTAGTACTTAGGGTTAAAATCCCGGATTTTTATATAAAACGTAAGTGCCTTGAGTTTATAAAATGAAAGTCTAAAGATTTTATGAGCTTGCCTATGTGTGATGGTGATAGCCTTTGAGTGCAAGTATTATATTTTTACGCTGTCGCGACTCTCGGTTGGAGGGCCGGCTGTCTTGTTGTAAGTTTACTTGGACGTACCGACAGTGATGTGGGATTCCACGGGTATGCTTCCATTATTTGTATTACTCCTTGGACATGCTTATACGATGTGGGATTCCGGGGCATGTGACCAGGAGGCGGGTTAGATTCCCGGATTTGTTTGTATTACCCCATGGTCATGCTTATACGATGTGGGATTCCGGGGCATGCGACCACGCGGGATATTGTTATTCCATGGATTAGCCCTCCATGAGATTTAGTGACGTAGGATGGATCTGGTAGTTAGCTTTCGTACTTGCCCCGGTCAGTTGATGACGCAGGCTGGATCTGGTAGATAGCTTTCGTACTTGCCCCCGTCAGTTCTATTACACAGTTTGGTACGGTAGGCTCCGGTAGATAGCTTTCGCACTTGCCCCGGTCATATCTCGTGACGATTTGGATCAGTAGTTATCTTTCGTACTTGCCCCGTCGATTGTTAGCCGCAGTGGATCAGTAGTTGGCTTCGTACTTTCCGTCGGTTTATGATGTAAGTGGATCTGGTGGTTCGTTTTCCTACTTGGCCCGTACAGTTTTTAGGACACAGGTGGGACTTGGTGTTCATGTATGCCTATTGGTGTTATATTATATCATGGACTGCCGGCAGTGAGGAAGGATTCCACGGGCATGATTGATATTATGGGCGTGAGACCCATGGTTATATTTTAGTAATGACTTTGAGGGCATGCGTCCCTGACTTGATATGACTGCTTATGTATTGTGTATTGTAGGTTGGCTATCATACATGTCTCCTGTTTTGTTAGACTGTTTGATTTCATTCTGATTACTTCTTGTTTCACATACTTGTACATTCTTCGTCTTGACCTCCTTGAGGCTGCGTTCATCTTGTTGGTTTAGGTCTGTTGTTTGGTGATCTGCAGTGTAGGACCACCTTTCGAGTTTTGGATAGCTCCTGCATTCGGGAGTTTATCTTTTGGTATAGATCCTTGTCTGAGCTTTTATGCGATTATGGAGTGCGGCGGGGCCTTGTCCGTCATAGTTGATATAACTCTTAAGTGCGTATTCATATGTGGGATTGGACTCATGTACAGTATAGTGTCTTTTGAGTATGTATATTATATGGCAGCCTTGTCGGCTTTGCCCTTGTACGTATGTTGGTTTTAAAAAAAATATAATGAGGTGTTATTTAAATTCCGCAGTTTACTTGTGTTGTTAAGGTAGAAGGGTGCCCAGGTAGGGCACCAGTCACGGGCCCGGGGTTCGGGGCGTGACAGAGTGGTATCAGAGCAGTCAGTCCTCGGAATGTCTACAGACCGTGTCTAGTAGAGTCTTGATTATCGGTGTGTTGCGCGCCACACCCATAAGCAGGAGGCTACAGGACATTTAGGAGTTGGTTTCTATTCTTCTCACTCTGAGATCGTGCCATAGAGCTGTGTTAGTAAGATAATTCCTCTCTGACGTATTTTTGTGTTACAGCTATACCTCCGAGGAGGGCAACAGTCGCCCAGAAGGGTAAAGGAGTAGCAGAAGCTACCAGTCAGACTCAGAGAGTTGATAGGGCTTATGCGGGGTATCTTGGATGTTGTGCGCGATCGGCGAGTTAACCTGCGCCAGATTTTGAGACCAAGCACGAGCCTCGGTTTCTCGATTAGGAGAAGACTATAGGGTCATGAGGAAGTCGTTATGTTATTGACCAAGATAAGCGGTGCTCTGATTTCATCGGCGGAGGTTATTCGGCGATGCAGATAGGTGTATAGAGGTAGAGGGCGGCGAGTGTCAGCGTAAGAGGCTAGGCCGGTTGGTTATCCGGTGAGTTCTTGGGCGAGCCTCGGCCAGTGAGATATTCATCCCAGCCTACCCAGTACATACCCCCGCAGCTCACAGGTGGGAGATTGGACTCCACAAGGTATTTAGGAGCCGGTCCAAGCTCCAGGGGTCAAAGTTCTCAGAGGAGCAGAGGATTTTCTCAGTCGAGGCCACTTTTGTTATACCCCGTATTTCCAGAGTATGTACGTGAGGGCGTACGTATAAAAGTTTAAGCCTTAAGTAGACATTAGGGACGAAATTTGTGCACAGCTAGCGAAAAGAATTGTTTTCCGACGAAACGTTTTCCAAAACTTGCGAAGGGAAAATTACGGTTGCGACGTTTATTATTTTTGCGGATTTTTCCGAGGGACAAAATATTTTGGACCAACGAGAGGGCGACACTTGTCACCCTCAAGTTGGCGGATTTGTGGGCGTTATTTGCACGATTTCAAGTCATGGAGTAGGTAGGATATTTTGTGATATTTTGTGTGGTAAATGGATAAGGTACACTGGCCCAAATCCTCACCCTCCACTTGTCCACCACTTGTCTTAATCTTGGCCATTGAAGGCCCTATAAATACCCAGCAGGTTGAAGACTTCTTCATCCCTAAAACATTTTCTAAGTCTTGAAAATCCTTCCCCCTCTTTGTAGTGTTCTCGTCCAAGAGCACCCCTCCATGAGAAGGCCCTTGGCGAAAGTACCCCTTCCAGAGTTGCTCTCGTCCAAACATACCCCCTTGGTAGAAAAGTATTCTCCAAGTATTGTTACTATTCAAAATACCTTGGCCCAAATACCTTGTAGTATTCCAAGGTTACCCCTATACTAAAAGCCCGAAATACTACTATACTTCCCTTGGTCCAAAAGCGAAACCTAAGGAAAATCTTCATAGCGGTTGAAGTATTAAGAAGAAGTTGCGTAGAACTTCTAAGGGTTGTTTGGAGCGGGTTGGAGCACCAGTAGGAGCTAAACGTTGCTCAGGATCGACATTTAAACTTGGATAATTTTGGGCTTATCGAGGTAAATACTATTGTCCTTCTATTGTAAATGGAAATTACATACTGTAGTAGTATAGAAATGAATATAGATACATAGAAGGATATTCTGAGAGAATTGAAGCGTAATAGAAGGATATTCTGAGAAGAGAATTAAACTGAAATCACGTCGGAAGAATATTAAAGAAGATTAAAGCGTACTTACATAGAATTTGTATTCTGATGAACTTGTGTAGCTTAACGGGTAGGAAGTGCTGCCCGATTTTCGTAAAATAGAGAACCTCTGCTTAGAATATTCTCTGAGTAGTCTAGGCGTTGATAGGCGTATATGGCCTTTATAGGTTGAAAGTTACGCGAGTAGCATGTTCTACTTGAAAGGTGGACAAGGCTAGCGGGTTATAAGCGGTGGGCGTTTTGCTAATAGTCGATAATCGTCGCGGTATGTGATTCTTCCTATCCTCTTGAGCATGATATTTTAAAAGAATATATATAGTACGGTAGGCGTCGTGTGTTAGCGAGCGTGGTTTCTTTGCGATGTCTTTTGACTTGAGTCTAAATAATAAGAATCTTGAAGTATTTCAAAAGAATTAAGAATCGTTTTTAAAGAAGAGTAATACTTGGTTTTAAGAGCTTAAGAGTTATACTAGCTTTATGGGAAGTTAGGTATAACGACTTAAGAAAAAATAAAAGGCAGTTTACTAAATTGTTTATGAACGCCTTATATTGATTTCGGAAATGAGAATAAGTATCGAACAAACCACTGCAGCGCTAATAAAGGGAAATGTATTGACTAATAAAGTATTATTAAAACCAGTAGAAACCTCCATCTGCATAGAAGCTAAGATGAGACAAAATGATATTACATTTCCTAGATCATGGCTGCTTTAATAAGATTGTTATAAACAAGAATAACCTACTCACACATAAGGCATATGTTTCTCAAATTGTTTTAAAGGAGAATTATATTATTAAGTGATTAAGACTATGAACTACGAAACCTTTCGAAAATGAGAAACTTGAGCATTTGAAATTAGGCAAACTTGAAACGTTTGGAAAAGAATGTTGTTACTTGATTTTACAAAGGGAAGTGTTTTGGTTTACTTAAAAGGATAGTCACTCTATTTTTATACTACGGGTATTGTGTGACTTTTGTGAAAGAAATGGACCTTTTAAAGAGTTAATGTATGAAGTACTTTGGGGATAAAAACCCAAACTTGTTGACATGAAATAGAAAGTACCTTGTGTGAATAACTTGACTATGTTGGTTTGTGATAGCCTTGTAATGCTTTATTGTTGATTTGATAAGTAAACATGTTAGGATGCTACGTGTGTTAGTGTCTTGTGATGTTTGTGTAAAGGGGTTTCCCTTGTTGTGCTTATGTTGTTTAACGGTACCCGTTATGTTAGTATTGCACCATTCACCCGACATGATCAGGGGTTAAGGCGCCCTCCGTCACGGGGTATACCTCGAGCGATGCAGGACTATGATTCGAGAATACCTCATGCGGGTCGGGGACCTATGCGGAGCTACGAGTTCGAGTTAGTGTGCGGTCTATATGGCCATGCGGTCTATGTGGCCATGCGGACCCGCAGGTCGGGGCGATGTCGGGGAGTAGCTACCCTCGATGCGGGGAATACCTCATGCGGGCCCATGTGTGTGGCCTATGAGGAGCTGCGGGAAGTTCCACGATTAGACGCGCACATTTGATCTGCGGCGAGTGGCGGCCGATCATGTGGCGGTCTAGAAAGACCTTGTGATACGATTTTATGACATTGTTGATGCGTGGGTTTTAGTAGTCGGCTATGCCCGTACTTACCGTGCGGTTTTATTATGACACAGGTGGGACCTGGTGTTCATGTGTATTCCTTGGTGCTTTTATATCATAGACTGCCGGCAGTGAGGAAGGTATTCCACGGGCATGATTGATGTTGTGGGCGTGAGACCCATAGTTATATTTGAGTGATGACTTTGAGGGCGTGAGTCACGACTTGACATATTGCTTATTTATTGTGATGTAGTTTGGTTATCATACATGTCTCTGCTTTATATAGACTACTATGATTTCATTTATAGTATTTTGATTTCACATACTTGGTACTGTTGTCGACCTCCTTGAAGTGCGTTCATGCTGCATGGTAGAGTACACGATCGTTGATCCTCGCTAGGGTCCGCAGATTCGGCGTTTGGGAAGCTCCGTTTCTCCGGAGGCTTATCAGTGGTATAGTCCCCTATCGTTGTAGGTACTTACATTCAGGGGTATGGCGGGGCCCTGTCCCGCCATTGTTGTTATATCATTCTTAGAGGTCTGTAGTACTGTTGTGGGCAGAGTTTGTAAAAGGGATGTAACTGTTCGGGTTCAAGTTTATTATATATATGCCGAAAGGCAATTTTTCTCAGTTAAACTGTTTCTCACTTTATATTATTTCATGTCTTGTTTTATATTCCGCTGATTACTTTGATGTTGTATTACTAGGGTGCCCGGGGTAAATCACCAGTCACGGGGCCGGGTTCGGGTCGTGACAAAAGTGGTATCAGAGCAGTTAATCCTCGGAAAGTGTCTACAGACCGTATCTAGTAGAGTCTTGATTATCGGTGTGTTGTGCACCACACCAATAATCAGGAGGCTATAGGATATTTAGGATTGGTTTCCATTTTTCTCACTCTGAGATCGTGCCTTAGAGCTGTGTTATAAGTTGGACCCCTCTAGCGTATTCCTTTCCTTTACCAGTTATGCCTCCGCGTAAGGCAACCCGGGCGAGAAGGCAAGCGGCCGAGGAGGCTGCGAGTAGAGCGAGAGGTTACAAGGCACGAGCCCAATCATCACAGGTGGTGCTTCCGTTCGGGGATTACTGCGACATCGCCGGCCAGTGAGTTTAGCGGCGGCGATTCCTCTGCGGCCATGACATTTAAACCGGTTCCACGACCCGATGCGGAAAGTATGGATTGCAAAGAGGCGACCTGTTACTAGCTAGGAGTTAGCAACGCAGAGTATATTATGTACCGATTTATCACGGGTCTTGATGACTATCTAAAAGAAAGGTTGTGCAAAGTAGCTCTTGATCGAGCATGGATATTGCGCGTGCAGAGCTTATCGCGGCAGCGGAGAGCGTAGAGATCGGCGGATTAACCAATCGGCGAGAAGAGGCGGATCGGCGGGGTCCTTTGGTAACTTTCGAGGCGAATCGCCTCGCGTGATGGATATGCGCCTCCGCCCGATCGCAGTGGTCCTCGCGGGGTTCGGGGCGTGCGGGGTATGCGGAGTTGGTCGAGCTCGGGGCTTACGGTTCACGGCTATCGTAGGCTCTGCAGCCGGGTTGATTTTCCTCGGTGTTCACGGTGTGACGTCATCGGGAATGTCATCTTTTGTTGGTGCTTGTTTTACTGCGGCCGTCGAGCCGTGTGTCGAAAGGGTGTCCTAGTAGGAGGATGCAAGTAGGAGGACTCGGCCTACGGATCGATTCGGATTGATGGCTCGGAGAGGAAGGGGTGTTAGCGGAGGCCACCCCACCGGTGTGGCCGTTGTGGAAGATGTCATTGTGGGAGTGTCGTACTTCTTCAACGACTTGTTATGCTTGCGGCAGCGAGGCCATTTGCGAGAAATTGTCCGACCAGGTGGCGCGGATGTAGAAACTCGGCCTTGAGGATCGGTGGCTAGTTCATCACCTTTCCTAGCTATCGCCCAACAGGCGAGGATTGATTAGAGCGACAAAGGGAGTGAAGCGGTAGATCTGGTACATCCTTAACCCTCTAGAGATTTGTATGTGTGATAAGATGAGTATATCTTAAGTGTTATGTTCAGATAACATAGTGTTAATTGTGATTAGAAATCATGATTCGTTAAAAGGGTAAGATTGGGGATAGGGAAAGTGTGAGCCTTAGAGTTTTATGCATGGAGACCTTAGAGGCGAGGCCATCTCGAGTAAAAGATTTATTTTTATGTTTGACCCTTATCGGAGTGCATAGTACACGTGAGATATGTCTGTGTGATAAGTCCCGGAGTGGTATGAAATGAAAGGGGGTAGTTGAGCTAAGAAGACCACTAGGTTTTCGTGACTCGATGAGGAGATTGTTCCGGATCGAGGAACAAGGTGTTATACCCCGTATTTCCAGAGTATGTACGTGAGGGCGTACGTATATAAATTCAAGCCTTAAGATTAGGCAAGGTTCGAATTTTGTGCACAAGTGCCGAATAGAGTCGTTTTCCGACGAAACGTTTCCATAGCTTACGTAGGGAAAATTCCGGCTATGTCATTTATTATTTTTGCGGATTTTTCCGAGAGATGAAATATTTTGGACCAACGGGAGGGTGACACTTGTCACCCTCATTGGGCGGCAATCTTGGGCTCTTTTGGACGATTTTTGGTGCCTTTCCCTTGGTCAAGGGTTAGGTAGGATATTTTGGGTAGATGGATAAGGTTGCACATGGCTTAATCTTGGCCTTACACTTGCTATACACTTGGAAGAATCTTGGTCCTTGGTTGGCCTATAAATACCCCCCCTTGCTTGAAGGTTATTCTTCATCCACACTTGTGATATTCCAAGTAAAATACTCCCTCCCTCTTGGTTGTAGTTCGTCCAAAGAGTCTCCCCACTCGAGTGAGCCTTGGCGAGAGCCACCCCTCCCTGTGGTGTCTAGTAGTAGGTACCCCTAGCCTAGTTGTCTCGTATAAATACCCCCTTTTGTGGTATAGAAATACTCTCAGTATTGTTATAATGCCCAAATACCTTGGCCCAAATACCTTGTAGTATTCCCGAGTTACATACACAAAGCCAGAATATACTATTATACCTTCTTTAGCCACAAACGAAACCCTAAGGAAAACCTTCATAGTCGGTTGGAGTGTTAAGTAGAAGTTGCGTAGAACTTCTAAGGGTTGTTTGGAGCGGATTGGAGCACTCGAAGTAGGAGCTAAACATTGCTCAGGAGCGACTTTAAACTCGGATAATTTTGGGCTTATCGAGGTAAATACTACTGTCCTTCTAGTGTAATTGGAAATTACATCTGTAGTAGTATAGAAATGAATATAAGATTCATAAGAAGAGAATTGAACGTAATAGAAAGATATTACTGAAAGACTTGATGAAATCACTTGAGAAGAATATAAGTAGAAGTTAAATCGTACTTACATAGAATTTGTATATCTGATGGTGATAACCTTTATTGGTTGAATGTTCTGCAAGTAGCGTGGGCTACTTAGAAGGTGGACCAGGCTAGCCGGGTTATAGCCGTGGAGCGTTTTGCTTATAGTCGATAATCGTCGCGAGGTATGTGATTCTTCCTATACTCTTGAGCATGATATTTTAAAGGAAGATATATATATATAGTACGGCAATGTCTTTTGACTTAAGCCCGAATAATATATAGTACGGTAGACGTACGTGTGCTAATTGAACGTAGTTGTACGGCAATGTCTTTTGACTTAAGCCTGAATAATAAGAACCTTGAATGTATTTCAAAAGTTAAGAAACCATTTTTGCAAGAAGAGTAACACTTGGTTTTAAAGGTTTTAAAAAGAGTTATACTAGCTTTATGGGAAGTTAGGTATAACGTCTTAAGAGAGGTAAAGAAAATAGTTTACTGATTTTAGAAGTTAAGAGACTTGATCTTATAAGATAAGAGACTTAACTTAAATGAATTAATATGAGTTTTGTGTGAAACCTCATTCGTGAGTAATGAGTACGTGGTTTTTAAAAGGAATAATGTTTCTTGATTTGGAAATCAGAATGTGTGTCGCCAAACCACTGCAGCGTTAATAAAGGAAAATGTATTAAATAATGAAGTATTATTAAAACCAGTAGAAACCTCCATCTGCATAGAAGCTAAGATAAGACAAAATGATATTACATTTCCTAGATCATGGCTGCTTAATAAGATTGATTATGAATAAGAATAACCTACACTCATATAAGGCATATGTTACTCAATAGTTTTAAAAAGGGATTAAGACATTGAACTATGAAACTTTTCTAAAAAGAGACTTGAGTAATGAAAATTAGGCAAACTGGAACTTTAGGGAAAAGAAAGGCATTGTGTTGTCTTAAAATGGTTTAAAACTTAAAGTGTTATAACAGCTTTATGGGAAGTTGGTTATAACGACTTTATGAAAACAAAAGGAGGGTTTTTATCATTGGTTTTAAATGTGGAAACTTGGCTTTAATAAGAGAAGTTGTTTTGGTTTGCTTAAAAGATGTAAGTCACTCTATTTTTATACTACGGGTATCGGGTGACTTTTATAAAAGGAATGGATCTCTTTAAAAGGAATTTAACGTACGTAGTACTTTAGGGTTAAAACCCGGACTTGACATAAAATGAAAGTACCTTGAGTTGTGTATAACTTGCCTATGTTTGTTGTTGTGTAACTTGCCTATGCATGTTGTTGTGAAACTTGCCTATGCTTATTATGATAGCCTTTGTTGTGCAAGTACTGTGTTCTACTCGACTACCGGTTCATCCGGGAATGTATTTCACTCGACTACCGGTTCATCCGGGAATGTATTTCACTCGACTACCGGTTCATCCGGGAATGTATTTCACTCGACTACCGGTTCATCCGGGAATGTATTTCACTCGACTACCGGTTCATCCGGGAATGTATTTCACTCGACTATCGGTTCATCCGGGAATGTATCCCACACGTTTCTATACTTGGTCCATGAGATGGGCCGAGACATGTTGTACGTATCACCTGATTTGTACCTAGACTGCCGGCAGTGAGGAAGGAGTTCCACGGGCATGAGGGATGACTTGAGGGCGTGAGTCACGACTTGACATGGCTTTTATGTTATGAGCGTAGTTGGTTATCATACATGTCTCCCGCTTTTTATAGACTATTATGATTTCATTCTGATATTTCTGATTTCACATACTTGGTACTGTTATCGACCTCCTTCGGCTGCGTTCATCTGCGCGGTAGAAGTACATCGGTATCGATCCGCGTTTAGGATCTCATTTCAGCGTTTTGGGAAGCTCCGTTCCGTCGGAGGCTTATCTTTGGTATGTTACCCTGAGTCTGTAGGTCCTTGTACATTCAGGAGTATGGCGGGGCCCTGTCCCGTCATAGTTGTGGTATAAATCTTAAGTGCAGAGCCTTTGTGGTGGGCAGGGTTGTAAGGATTGTAACTGTTCAAATGTCTTTATACATATATATGTTGAAAGGCAACCGTTTTGGTTGGCCTACTTTATTTCATCATGATCCATGTCTATTTTGCATGTTTAAGTCTTTATTTCCGCTGGTTTTCTCTGATGTTGTATCACTAGGGTGCCCGGGGTAAGGCACCAGTCACGGGCCCGGGTTCGGGTCTTGACACAAGGGTTTTGCGCGATAGCGGGTCAGGTTGCGGACCGATCGCGGGTCAACCCGCGGCCTGTAATGTGGTGGGGTCAGCTTGAGGTGGTCCCGCCAGGTGGTGGGGTCACGAGGGTGTTAGGCCCAAGTTTAGTTAACCACCGTACGAGTTCGTGGATGCGTTCGACCAGTAGTCGGGCCGATGACGTCAGCCCATCTTGTCTTTTAGTCAAGACCGTTTACTCGGCAGAGGGTTATGCGAGATGATTATATCAGGAAGGTTGTAAGGCTGCACGAGGTGCCTACTTTCACCTTATGACGGGCAGGGGAGCCCAGGTTGCGGCTATTTCGTTTTCTGGAAGTATTACCAGGCAGGGTTAGAAACTCAGGTGAGTCTCAATATCGCATTCGCCCTCGGGCCAGTGTTTGGATTTCAGGGGTAGCTGTGAGGATTGTTGTCTCCTGTTGAGGGAGTGTTTTATAGCTACCATTTCAGTATCCGGATGTCGCCTTATGAAGCCTTGTATGGGCGGTAGTGTAGGTTGTCGGTCGATTGTTCGATGTTGGCAAGGTTCAGATAGTTGGTTCATACTTGTTCGGCAGGATGTGGATAGGGTGAAGCTTATCCAGAAGAGGTTATTGGCAGCTCAGAGTCAACAGAAGTCGTGCGGATAATCGGCGACGACAGGTTGAGTTGGCGGTGGATCTTCTTGAAGGTACCACCCCGGAAAGGGTGTGACGAGTTTTGGACAACAGAGGAAACTTAGCCCGAGTTACTTTGGGCCTCTTCAGGTCATGTGAAGAATAGGCCAGGTTGCCTATATGTTAGCTTTGTCGTCCGACGTAGGAGGCAGTTTGTTCGGTCTTTCTTGTTGTTATGTTCGAAAAAGTATCGGAGATCCATCCAGAGTGTTCCCAGTTAATGATGACCAAGTTGGAGATAGTAACCCCGAGATTTTGGAAGCGACGATTTAAATGTGGTAAGTTATGAGAAAGATTTGAGTGTACGAGAAGATGCAGCAGTAAGGGAAGAAGCGAGCATGTGTTAAGAACATAGATGTGATCATTTCTTTTGTAAAGTGAAGGTGCGAAGGGAGTATATTTTAGACTTTGGGTGGGAGCTTTTGTGATGTTAGAGGTGATTCCTCGTGGACTGGGATTAAGTATTTGCGCTTGTGTTATTTTTATGGCCAGGTGTGGCATGATTGTTTTCGTAAGTATAGTAGTGAAGACTATACTGGCGCGTGTATGTTTTGAGACTTAGAAGGAACATTCGGGACGAATGTTTCTAAGGAGGGGAGAATGTTATACCCCGTATTTCCAGAGTATGTACGTGAGGCGTGCGATAAAAGTTTAAGCCTTAAGTAGGCATTAGGGACGAAATTTGTGCACAGCTAGCGAAAAGAATTGTTTTCCGACGAAACATTTTCCAAAACTTGCGAAGGGAAAATTACGGTTGCGACGTTTATTATTTTTGCGGATTTTTCCGAGGGACGAAATATTTTGGACCAACGAGAGGGCGACACTTGTCACCCTCAAGTTGGCGGATTTGTGGGCGTTATTTGCACGATTTCAAGTCATGGAGTAGGTAGGATATTTTGTGATATTTTGTGTGGTAGATGGATAAGGTACACTTGCCCAAATCCTCACCCTCCACTTGCCCACCACTTGTCTTAATCTTGGCCATTGAAGGCCCTATAAATACCCCCCTTGAGTTGAAGACTTCTTCATCCCTAAAACATTTTCTAAGTCTTGAAAATCCTTCCCCCTCTTTGTAGTGTTCTCGTCCAAGAGCACCCCCTCCCCCTTGAGAAGGCCCTTGGCCGAAAGTACCCCCCTTCCCTTGGAGTTGCTCTCGTCCAAACATACCCCCCCCCCCCCTTGGTAGAAAAGTATTCTCCAAGTATTGTTACTATTCCAAAATACCTTGGCCCAAATACCTTGTAGTATTCCAAGGTTACCCCTATACTAAAAGCCCAGAAATACTACTATACTTCCCTTCAGTCACAAAATGAAACCCTAAGGAAAATCTTCATAGCCGGTTGAAGTATTAAGAAGAAGTTGCGTAGAACTTCTAAGGGTTGTTTGGAGCGGGTTGGAGCACCCAGAGTAGGAGCTAAACGTTGCTCAGGATCGACATTTAAACTTGGATAATTTTGGGCTTATCGAGGTAAATACTATTGTCCTTCTATTGTAAATGGAAATTACATACTGTAGTAGTATAGAAATGAATATAGATACATAGAAGGATATTACAGAAGAGAATTGAACTGTAATAGAAGGATATTACAGAAGAGAATTAAACTGAAATCACGTTAGAAAAATATTAAAGAAGATTAAACTGTACTTACATAGGACTGTATTTACAGTAGACTTGTGTAGCTTAACGGGTAGGGAAGTGCTGCCCGATTTTCCGTAAAATAGAGAACCTACTGCTTAGAATATTCTACAGAGTAGTCTAGACGTTGATAGACATATATGGCCTTTATAGGTTGAAAGTTCTGCGAGTAGCATGTTCTACTTGAAATGTGGACAAGGCTAGCCGGGTTATAGCGGTGGAGCGTTTTGCTAATAGTCGATAATCGTCGCGAGGTATGTGATTCTTCCTATCCTCTTGAGCATGATATTTTAAAGAGTTAATGTATGAAGTACTTTGGGGATAAAAACCCAAACTTGTTGACATGAAATAGAAAGTACCTTGTGTGAATAACTTGACTATGTTGGTTTGTGATAGCCTTGTAATACTTTCTTGTTGATTTGATAAGTAAACATGTTAGGATGCTACGTGTGTTAGTGTCTTGTGATGTTTGTGTAAAGGGGTTTCCCTTGTTGTGCTTATGTTGTTTAACAGTGGCCGTTATGTTAGTATTGCACCACTCACCCCTTGACATGATCTGGGGTTAAGCGCCTCCGTGCGGGGTATACCTCGAGCGATGCAGGACTATGATTCGAGAATACCTCATGCGGGTCGGGGACCTATGCGAGCTACGAGAGTTCGAGGTTAGTGTGCGGTCTATATGGCCATGCGATGCATGTGGCCCATGCGGACCACAGGTCGGGGCGATCTTGGGAGTAGCTACCCTCGTGCGGGAATACCTCATGCGGGCCCGTGTGTGGCCTATGCGGAGGCGGGAAGTTCCACGATTAGACGCCAAGACATTTGATCTGCGGGCGAGTGGCGGCCGATCATGTGGCGGTCTAGAAAGACCTTGATACGCTTTTATGACATTGTTGGTGCTGTGGGTTTTAGTAGTCGGCTATGCCTTCGCATTACTTACCGTGCGGTTTTATTATGACACAGTGGGACACGGTGTTCATGTGTATTCCTTGGTGCTTTTATATCATAGACTGCCGGCAGTGAGGAAGGTATTCCACGGGCATGATTGATGTTGTGGGCGTGAGACCCATAGTTATATTTGAGTGATGACTTTGAGGGCATGAGTCCCTGACTTGATATGACTGCTTATTTATTGTGAACTGTAGTTTGGTTATCATACATGTCTCCTACTTTATATAGACTACTATGATTTCATTTACAGTATTTTCAGTTTCACATACTTGGTACCTGTTGTACTGACCTCCTTCAGGGGGCTGCGTTCATGCCGCAGGTAGAGGTACACCAGTCATTGATCCTCGCTCATAGGGTCACAGTTCAGCGTTTGGGAAGCTCCGTTTCTATGGAGGCTTATCGGTGGTATAGTTGTTATACCCCGTATTTCCAGAGTATGTACGTGAGGGCGTACGTACGAAAGTTTAGCCTTAAAGTTTAGGCCTAGGACGTTTTTTTTGGGCACAACTCACACAAAGAATCGTTTTCCGACGAAACGTTTTACAAGACTCGCGTAGGGTAAATTCCGGCTATGTCATTTCTAATTTTTGCGGATTTTTCCGAGAGACGAAACATTTTGGACCAACGAGAGGGCGACACTTGTCACCCTCTCATTGATGGACGTGGGGTGGCAATAGGGCCGAATGGATGGGCATGAAGTTGGTAGGATATTTGTGTAGTGGATGGATAAGGACACTTGGGAAAATCCTCACCCTACACTTGCCTTGCACTTGGCTTCATCTTGGCCATTGGTTGGCCATGGCTTGACCTATAAATACCCCCCTTAAGATGAAGAGTTCTTCATCCACAAATCTTTCTCCAAGTCTTGAAAATCCTCCCCTCTCCCTTGTGAGCCTTTTTCGTCCAAGCCTTCTCCCCTCGAGTGAAGCTTAGCGAAGCAACCCTACAGGCTAGCGAAACCTACCCCCTCCCTTGGTAGAAAAGTTATCTTCCAAGTGTAGTTACTATACCAAAATACCTAGCCCAAATCCGTATAGTATTTAGTAGAAGTTGTTGGAAACTTCTAAGGGTTCTTGGAGCTATCTGAGCGCATACAAATTAGGAGCTAAACCTCGCTCAGGATCGACGTTTATACTTGGATAATATTGGGCTTATCGAGGTAAATAAACTTATTCTTCTTTTGTAATTGGAAAATACATACTGTAGAAGTATCGGAATAAGTATAAATACTTAGAAGGATATTCTGAGAATAGAATTGAGCTGTTATCACGGTAGAAGGGTATAAAAGAAGAATAATTGAACTGTACTACATAGAATTGTATTCTGATGGTTGTATAGCTTCTGGGTAGGAAGTGCTGCCCAATTTCCATAGAATAGAGAACCTCCGCTAGAGCTTTATACGATCTGATCAGACGTTGATAGACGTATTTTACTATTATAGGCTGATTCTCTGCGCACGACATATTCGACTTGGCAGGTGGTTTTCGCCGAGAAGGTATGTGATTCTTCCTATAATCTTAAGCATGATATTTTAAGATATATATATAGTACGGTGAGCGATACGTGTGTTAACTGAATAATAATTACGGCAATGTCTTTTGACTTAAGCCTGAATAATAATTACGGCAATGTCTTTTGACTTAAGCCTGAATAATAAGAATATTGATGCATTTCAAAAGAATACTGAATCATTTTTAACAGAAGAGAAATATTTGGTTTTTAAACAAAAAGCTTAAAGAGTTATACTAGCTTTATGGGAAGTTAGGTATAACAACTTAAGAAAGATAAAAGGAACTGTTTACTTGTTTGTTTATAAAAGCCTTGTATTGATTTCTGTTAAGTGTAGTAAGATTGTTTGATAAGTAGACATATTATGATGCTACCTGTGTTAGTGTCTTGTAATGTTGTGAAAGGGGGTCATTCTTGCTGTGCTTACGTTGCTAAACGGTAAGTCCGTTGTACTGTTATTATATCACCTACCCCCTTGACTTGTTATACCGAGGGCTTGCCACCCTTGATGCGGGTCTATACGGCCTATGCAGTCTATGTGACTATGCGGAGCTGCGGGAGTTCCAGGATTGATCATTCCGGGTGTTTTAGCCCGATGCGGGGGATGCCCTATGCGGTCTGTGTGACTATGCGGTCTATTGAGACTATGCGGACTGCGGGAGTCCAGGAGGGTACCGGGGTTAGCTACCCCCGATGCGAGGAATACCTCATGCGGGTCTGTGTGTGACCTATGCGGACTGCGGGAGTCCAGGATTAGGCACGCATAATGATACTATGGGCGCTTGGCGTCTTTGCGATCATTCGCGGCCTAGAAAAGACACATTCTGATTTACCTATTATTGTTCTTGTTTGTGATATGGCACTATGTGCAATTGAACTGATTTGCAAATGGTTTTAAATACTTGATTTCATTTAAGTACTTTACAGTTTCACATACTTGGTACCTGTTGTACTGACCTCCTTCGGGGGGCTGCGTTCATGCCGCAGGTAAGGGCAAGCAGGTGCTAGATCCACATCCTTAGGATCTTTGCTTTGGTGTCGGGAGCTCCATCTTCTCCGGAGGCTCTACTTTTGGGTATGATCTCCCTGTATTGTAGATAGTTTTGTACATTCAGGGTATGGCGAAGCCTGTCCGCCATAGTGGTTTACTTCTTTAAGTGCGTAGTCTATTATGCAGTTGGGATGTAACTGCAAAACTTGGGTTATATATATATGCCGAAAGGCAAGCTTTTCTTCAGATAAACTGTTTCTATTTTTATAATGTTTCCTGTCTTGTCTTATGTTCCGCTGATTACTCTGATGTATGACTACTTGGGTGCTCGGGTAAGGCACCAGTCACGGGCCCCGGAACGGGTCGTGACAAAAGTGGTATCAGAGCAGTTAATCCTCGGAAAGTGTCTACAGACCGTATCTAGTAGAGTCTTGATTATCGGTGTGTTGTGCACCACACCAATAATCAGGAGGCTATAGGATATTTAGGATTGGTTTCCATTCTTCTCACTCTGAGATCGTGCCTTAGAGCTGTGTTATAAGTTGGACCCCTCTAACGTATTCCTTTTACATGTGATTATGCCTCCACGTAGGCAACTCGGGCCCAGAAGGCAAAGCGCGAGGAGGCGCTAGTAGGACAGAGAGTTACGAGGGCTCGTGCCTGTCTATACCCAGGCGGCGAGTTCCATGACGCCGCCGGCCCAGCGAGACCACGATGCCGTACCTCGTCCCACGGCACAGGGCGGAGAGTTAGGAGTACAAGGAGATGGCCCACTATTGGCTAGGATTGTGGCGAACATGAGGATAAATTTGGATCTGGCGATTCAGTTCGGCCCGATCGTACCGTGGTTCACCCGAGGCGTATAGTTTGAGGCTACGAGATTTCTGAGTTGTAGCCGCGAGTTCTACGGTCGAGGCACGAGGATGATCGCGAGAGTTCATCCGTCGATTCTGAAGGATCATGCGGGTGATCAAGGCTTGAAGACAGTGCGTGACGCCCGGTTCGCATCGGTGCGTGATACCGCGATCGATTGGTTTGATTCGTGGGAGCTTTCAGGAGAGCATGCACCTCCGCAGTATGGGATGAGTTTTGGAGGCTTTTCTCACGCACTTCTTGCCTCCGCAGATGAGGAGAACGCGGGCAGATTTTTGTTCTTGAGGCGAGAGGCGCCGATTAGGGAGTACAATGTCGAGTTCGATTCTTTGGCTCGATATGTCCACTGCGCTAATGCGAACATGGAGGACCGTGTACACCGCTACGCCACCGCTAGATAATTATATGGCGAGTCTTGTGCGGGTGTGTCTCTTCACCTGAGCATGGACATTACCCGTATGCGAGCTCATGCACTTGGATGCGAGGCGTAAAGACCGACGGGTAGGCAGATATCAGCCAGAAGAAGGCGAGCGGCCGGTTCTTTTGGTAGCCCTCGGGGTGGGCGGCATCGTGACGTCTAGATTTGCACCACGGCTCGAGCACTCCTATATCATTTTGGTACAGCGAGCATTGGGGCGGTCGGGGCCCAGACTTGGACTTCGGGGTAGCAAGTGCTAACCGATCGAGGTCCGCCGGTGTGTCCGTTGTGGTAGATTCCATTCGGGGCGTAGTACTACTCGGGAGCTTGCTATACTTGTGGCGGCAGGGTCATTATGCGAGTTTGTCCGGCCGGGCGCGGTGGTAGGGCTCGGCCTACGGTGCATTGCTTGGTTCATCATCTCCTACGATTACTCGCCGGGGCGAGTACTCATGGGCGGCCAGGTCGTGGCGCGGTCCCGATTCTAGCGGTCCTCAGAACCGCATTTATGCCTTGTCCAGCCGGCAGGATCAGGAGGCCTCACCTGATGTCGTCACAGGTACCTTATCAGTTTCTGGATTTGATGTGTATGCCTTGATAGATCCGGGTTCTACTGGCATCATATATCTCCCTTATTGCTAGTAGGATAGGGATAGAGCCTGAGTCCATAGACCCTTTCGAGGTAGCTACGCTAGTGGGTGATTCGGTGGTAGCTCGGCGGGTATATAGGGCTTGTCCAGTGACCATATGCAGTCGTCGGACCCTAGCCGACTTGATAGAGTTGGATATGACTGATTTCGATATGATCATGGGTATGGATTGGCTAGCTTTTTGCTATGCCAATGTAGACTGCAGGGAGAGAGTGGTGCGGTTCCAGTTTCCTGAGGAGCCGGTTGTTGAGTGGGAGGAACCTTTGTATCGCCGAGGGGTAGGTTTATTTCTTACCTCAAGGCTAGGAAGATGGTGCAGAAGGGGTATATCTACCATCTCGTTCGGGTGTTTGATACTGAAGCTGCGGTACCAGATTTTCAGTCAGTTCCAGTAGTCAGAGAGTTCCCAGACGTGTTTCCAGACGACCTCCCGGGTATCCCTCCTGAGAGGGAGATTGAGTTTTGTATAGACGTATTGCCAGACACTCGGCCTATTTCCATTCCGCCATACAGAATGGCACCTGCCGAGTTGAGAGAGTTGAAGGACCAGCTGCGAGATTTGCTGGAGAAGGGCTTCATCAGGCCTAGTGTTTCTCCCTGGGGAGCGCCGGTATTGTTCGTGAAGAAGAAGGACGGGACGCTGCGCATGTGTGTTGATTACAGGCAGCTGAACAAGGTGACCATCAAGAACAGATACCCCCTTCCCAGGATTGATGATTTGTTCGACCAGTTGCAGGGTGCGAGATGTTTCTCCAAGATTGATCTGCGATCGGGCTATCATCAGGTACGAGTCAGAGAGGTGGATGTCCCTAGGACTGCATTCCGGACCCGGTACGGGCATTATGAGTTCAGGGTCATGTCTTTTGGGTTGACCAATACTCGTGCGGTATTCATGGATTTGATGAACCGAGTGTTCAAACCATTTTTGACACGCGTTTGTGATAGTGTTCATTGATGATATCTTGGTTTATTCTCGCCAGAGCGAGAGCACGCGGAGCATTTGAGGCTATCTTGTGATTCTCGGGACCAGCGATTATACGCCAAGTTTTCCAAATGTGAGTTTTGGTTAGCCGGTGGCTTTTCTTGGGCATATTGTGGTGATGGCATTGAGTGGATACGGCGAATCGAGGCAATCGGGACTTGGCCTAGACCTACTACTCGTCGAGAGGTTCGCGATTTCGGGCCTCGCAGTTACTATCGGAGGTTCGTAGAAGTTTGCTTCTATCTTCGCACCATTGACTAGTGACTCGGAAAGCGGCTAAGTTTGATGGTGATGCTTGTGGCGGGGTTTCGATTCTTGAAAGAGACGACGGCCGCCCGTTCTTACTCTTCGGAGGTCGGATGGTTATGTTGTGTATTGTGATCGTCGGGCATCGGGTTGGGATGTGTGTTGATGCAGCGAGCGAGTTATAGCGTCGCAGCGTCAGCGACTTAAGAAACACGGAGGAACTACCCGCGTGATTTGGAGTTGGCAGCGGTGATTCACGCCTTGAAGATCTGGAGGCACTATTTGTATGGGGTTCACATGGATATTTATACAGACCACAAGAGCCTCCAGTATATCTTGACGGAGGAGTGAACTTACGGCGAGGCGGTGGTTAGAGTTGCTTAAGGATTACGATGTTGATATCTGTACCACGGGAAGTGTCACGACCGATTCCGACGTGATGGTGCCTTACCGGGCACCCTAGTGATACAACATCAGTAATCAGGAACATAAACGATACAAGACATATTATAAAATATGAAACAATAACTGAGAAAAACTTGCCTTTCGGCATATATATAAACAACAACTTTTCAACATGAACAGATTTAATCCTTTTACAAACCACCTTGGCGATACTACGGACTTCTAAGAAATGATACGACAACAATGGCGGGACAGGGCCCGCCATACCACGAATGTAAACACCTACAACAACAGGGGACTATACCACGATAAGCCTCGGAGAAACGGAGCTTTCCACACGCCGAATGACCCTAAGAGCGAGGATCAATGGCGGTGTACCTTTACTGCGGCATGACGCAGCCCCGAGGTCGATCTGGCCAGTGCAGAGTATGTGAAACTAAAAATACTGTAAATGAAATCATAATAGTCTATAAAGCAGGAGACATGTATGATAACCAAACTACAGTTCACAATAATAAGAAGTCATGTCAAGTCAGGGACTCACGCCCTCAAGTCATCACCCAAATATAACAATGGGTCTCACGCCCACAACATCAATCATGCCCGTGGAATACCTTTCGCCGCTAGCGATTTATGATATAAAAGCACCAAGGAACACACATGAACACGAGTCCCACTGTGCCATAATAACACGTCGGGGTAAGTGCGAAGGCATAGCCGCTACTAACACCACAGTACCAACAAGGTCATGAAGCGTATCATAAGATCTGTCTGGCCGTCACATGATCAAAGCGACCACTTGCGCGATATCTAATGTGCGCGTCTAGCCACGGAACTTTCCGCGACTCCGCATAGGCCAATCAGATCGCCCGCATGAGGTATAACCCGCATCGAGGTAGCTACTCCGGCGGCGTCTGGACTCGCCGTCGCGTAGCCACAAGGACCGCATGACCACAAGGCGCGATCTCACGGAACTCCGCGATTCGCGCATAGGCCCTCGGACGCGTAGAGGTAGTCTCGAATCATAGGTCCATCGACCACTGAGTCTACCGCGTCGGAGGCGACAACCGGAATCATCTCTAATCATCTCAAGAGATGAGTGATGTATAATACTATCATAACGACTTATCGTTAAACAACATAAGCACAACAAAGGAAAAACCCCTTTACACAAACATCACAAGATACTAACACACGTAGCGTCCTAGCATGTTTACTTATCAAATCAACAAGAAAGTATTACTGGCTATCACAAACCAACACAATCAAGTTATACACACAAGGTACTTTCTACTATATGCTAACAAGTTCGGGTTTTATCCCCAAAGTACTTCATACATTAACTCTTTAAAAGATCGTTACTTTCACAAAAGTCACACAATACGTAGTATATGAAAATATAGTGATTATCTTTTGAAGTAAATCAAAACACTTCTCTTTGTAAAACTCAAGTAACAACATTATTTTCCAAACGTCCAAGTTTGCCTAATTTCAAATGTTCATGTTTCTTATTTAGAAAGGTTTCGTAGTTCATAGTCTTATTCATTTAAGAATATAATTCTCTTTTAAACTATCCGAGAAACATAAGTCTTATATGTGAGTAGGATATTCTTGTTTACAACAATCTTATTACGTGACCATGATCTAGGAAATATCATTTTGTCTCATCTTAGCTTCATGCGGATGGAAGTTTCTCTTGGTTTTAATAATACTTAATCTGTCAAAACATTTCCTTTTATTAACTGCGATGGTTTGTCGATACACATTCGATTTCCAAAATCAAGAAAACATTCTTAAGGCGTTATACCTAACTTTCCATAAAGCTAGTATAACTCTTAAGTTTTCAAAACAAATCAAGTATTACTTCTCCTCTCAAAATGATTCAAAACTCTTTTGAAATACTTCAAGTTATTTATTAACACATAACAAGCGATTATAGTTCAAATCGATTACCTTTTAAAAACCACATGTATTTTCTTACCAACATAAAGCCGTTATAACCAACTTCCCATAAAGCCGTTATAACACTTTATGTTTTACACCAATCAAATACATTTAGTACATGTATCGTCTGCCGTACTACATAGTTCACATATCATGCTAGAAGAGATAGGAAGAGGTTCACATACCTCGCGACAGTATCGACTAATAGCAAAGCGCCCAGTACTCCCAACCGGCTACTTAAGCCAAGTAGAGCGCCACACGTAGTACTTCAACCTATAAGGCCACAAGCGCTTATTAACATTTAGACCTTATCGCAGAACATTCTAGAAAATTCGGCAAAGACCTCCCGCATGCAGCGTAAATCTCCTCTCTAACGGGCGGCTACCAAGCCAACCAGGGGTTATACATCTAACCCGAACGGTACAATTCTACTCCACGGTACTACTACACAAGTCTCATCAGAATACCCTATGTAAAAGCAGTTGATTCGATTCTTGAGCTTAAGTCCAAAGACATTGCCACAAACTATGTTGATTATATACATAGTATACTTCACTATAATTTCCTACAACATGTAATATCCAATTACAATAGGGGACAAGATATTTACCTCGATAAGCCCATAATTATCCAAGTATAAAGTCGATCTGGGCAATCGTTTAGCTCCACTCCGGCGCTCCAACCCGCTCTAAACCACCCTTAGAAGTTCTAACCAACTTCTACACAATACTCAACTGACTATGGAGATTTTCCTAGGGTTTCGGTTTTGTGACTGACGGGAAGTATAATAGTATTTCTGGGCTTTTCGTATAGGTATAACCTTAGAATACAACAAGGTATACGGCTAAGGTAATTTGGGCATTATAACAATACTTTTGAGAGTATTTCTACACCACAAAGGGGGGGTATCATACGAAAGCAACTAGGCTAGGGGGGGGGTACACTCTCGGCTAGCACCCACAGAGGGTGCTCTCGACCTGAGGGAGGGACGAGAACCATAAGGAAGGGAGGGGGAGGATTCTAACACTTAGGAAATATTTAGGATGAAGAAGTTCATCAAAAGAGAGGGGTATTTATAGCACAAGCCAAGGCCAACCAATGGCCAAGATCTAGCCAAGTGTATAGCAAGTGTAAGGCCAAGATTCACCCAAGTGCCCCCTAGACCCTACTCCTTAAAACCCTCACAAATATCTACACAAAATATCTACCACTTGACACCCCAAAGTCGTCCAAGCCGCCGCTTGCCCATGAGAGGGTGCCAAGTGCCGCCTCTCGTTGGTCCAAAATGTTAGTCTCTCGTAAAAATCCGAAAAAATAAGAAAAGACATCGCCGGATTTTTCCTATGAAGTTATGAAAACGTTTCGTCGAAAAACGACTCTAACCGGGTGTTGTGCACAAATGCCATTCGGCCAACCCACCTAGCCGGGTGTGACACGTGTCACCCTCCTAGTCGCCCAAAATAAAACATATTAAGAAAATATCCACAATGGCCAAAATCTCGAAAACAAAGTGGGCCCACAAACCAGTAAATTTCTCAGTGGGCCCACGTGACCATTTCAGAAAATAAAATTCCATATTTTTCTAATATTCCGGAAGTCCGAATACCAAATCTGGGAATCCAATTCCCATTAACGAACCTTTTTCCTTCACAAAACCGGAAACTTTTCCGTGGAAAAATTACCTCTTTCTTCCTTTCCAATCTTTACGTCGTATTCTCGCGTGCGTGCGCCTCGCATACATACCGGGAACTACGGGTATAACATTCTTCCCCTTAGAAACATTCGTCCGAATGTTCATTCTAAGTCTCAAAACATCGTGCGCCAAGATAGTCTTCACTTCTATACTTACGAAACAATCCTCGTACGGCCCGAGAAAATACTGCGCAACATACTTATATCCAAGTCTACGAGGAAACACCTCTAACACCACCACAAATACACTTTTGTCACTTTGCCGCGAGCCTAGCTCCGACGACCCAACAAATGGTACCGGGCTGCTTGCGATCACTGAAGCTGTCGTACACTCGAACCCTTACCACATTTCTGATACTGCTTTAGTTTCCAAAACTCGGGGTTACTATCTCTTTACGTGGGCATCATTAACTGGGAACATTCTGGATGGATCTTCGATACTTTCCCGAACATAACAATACGAAAGACCGGACGTACTGCCTCCTAAGTCGGACGACAATTGCTAACATATAGGCAACCTGGCCTATTCTTCACATGAACTCAAAAGGCCCAAAGTAACTCGGGCTAAGTTCCTTCTGTTTCCACAACTCGTCACACCCTGTCCGGGGTGGTACTTTCAAGAAGACCGACCGTCGGCACGAACTCTGGCGTCGTCGCCGATTATCCGCGATTCCTCCGAGCCGCGAACTTCTTCTAGATGAGCTTTACCCTATCCACAGTCTGCTGGAACAAGCCTGATCCAACTATCTGAACCTTGCCAACATCGAACCAATCGACCGGCAACTTACACTTCTGCCCCTACAAGGCTTCGTAAGGCGACATCCGAACACTGGAATGGTAGCTTAAACGCTCCCTCCACAGGAGACAACAATCCTCACAACTACCCCTGAAATCCAGCGGCGGCGAGGCGAATGCGGTCGAGACTCACCTGAGTCCTTAACCCTGCCTGGTAAAACTTCCAGAAACAAAAACAGCCGTAACCTGGGCTCCACTGTCTGCCATAAGGTGAAGGTAGGCACCCCGTGCAGCCTTACAACCTTTCTGATAAATCAACACTGCCGAGTGAACGGTCCCGACCGAAGAACACGATGGGCTGCCCCCATCGACCGACCACTGGTCGAACGCATCCACGAACTCGTACGCTGGTTAACTAAACTTGGGCCTAACACCCTCGTGACCCTTCCACAAGGCGGGACCACCACAACCAGACCCCACCACCAAACATGCCGCGGGTTGACCCGTGGCGTCAACCTCAACCCGGCAAGGCGCAAAATACTATCTCCCCGAAGGAACAATTTTACTAAACATGTTACGAAAACCTAGCGGTCTTCTTAGCTCAACTACCCTCTTTCATTTCATACCACTTAGGGACCTATCCCAAACATAGCTCACGTGCACTATGCACTCCGATAAGGATCAAACATAACACTACACCTTTACTCGAGATGGCCTTACCTCTAAGGTCTGTACGTATAACACTCTAAGGCTCACACCTTCTCTATCCCCCAAAATCTTACTCGGTTAACCCACCATGATTTCTAATCACAACTACCACCCTGCTATCAGAACATAGCACTTAAGGTATACTCACCTTGAAAGTTACCGAAGGACCTTGCTCGCCCTCTCCTGTCCTTGGTTTACAGTCGATCTCTACGTTTTCGACTGCTGTACATAAGCCCGCATACGGGCCATGCTCAACCAATGAAGAATTACTCTTGCACAACCTCTCTTAGGTAGTCATCAAGACTCGCGATACATCGGTATACTCTCGGTAGCCAAATCCATAGCTAATGCGAGGTCGCCTCTTTGCGATCCATATTCTGTTCTGGTCGTGGGCGAAGGTTCAAATATCATGGCCGCGATGGAACGCGCGCCGTGCTAAACTTTACGGGGCTAGTGACGTCGCAGAAATCCCGAATGAAGCACCATCAAGGTGATAATTGGGCTGTGCCCACGTAACCCTCTCGAACTCTACTCGCGGCTCCGCCGCCTTGCCCTCTGGGCGGGTTGCCCTGCGGAGGCATAACGATAAGGAAATAATTTCGTCGGAGGTCCAACTTACAACACGGCTCTAAGGCACGATCTCGAGTGAGAAGAATAGAAACCAATCCTAAATACCCTATAGCCTCACGATTATTGGTGTGGTGCACAACACACCGATAATCAAGACTCATGGATACGGTGCGTAGACACTTTCCGAGGATTAAGCGCTCACGATACCACTTTTGTCACGACCGATTAGGGCGTGGTAGTGCCTTACCGGGCACCCTAGTGATACAACATCAGTGTCAGTGAACATAAAACGATACAAGACATATTATAAAATATGAAACAATAATCTGAGAAAAACTTGCCTTTCGGCATATATATAAACAACAACTTTTTCAACATGAACAGCTTTAATCCTTTTTACAAACCCTGCCCACAACAGTACTACAGACCTCTAAGAAATGATACGACAACAATGGCGGGACAGGGCCCCGCCATACCCCTGAATGTAAACACCTACAACAACAGGGGACTATACCACTGATAAGCCTCCGGAGAAACGGAGCTTTCCCACACGCTGAACTATGACCCTAAGAGCGAGGATCAATGACTGGTATACCTTTACCTGCGGCATGAACGGCCCCGAAGGAGTCGAGATAACAGTGCGAGTATGTGAAACTAAAAATACTGTAAATGAAATCATAATAGTCTATAAAGCAGGAGACATGTATGATAACCAAACTACAATTCACAATAATAAGCAGTCATGTCAAGTCAGGGACTCACGCCCTCAAGTCATCACTCAAATATAACAATGGGTCTCACGCCCACAACATCAATCATGCGTGGAATACCTTCCTCACGCTGGCAGCTTTATGATATAAAAGCACCAAGGAACACACATGAACACGGGTCCCACGTGCCATAATAACACGTCTGAGGGGTAAATGCGAAGGCATAGCCGACTACTAACACCTACAGTACCAACAAGGTCATGAATCGTATCATAAGATCTGTCTGCATCCGTCACATGATCAAAGGCGACCACTTGCCCGCGATATCTAATGTGCGCGTCTAGCCTCGAACTTTCGCGACTCGCATAGGCCAATCGGTCGCCCGCATGAGGTATAACCCCGCATCGAGGTAGCTACTCCCGGCGGCGTCTGGACTCGCCGTCGCGTAGCGCAAGGACGCATGACCACAAGGCGCGTCCTAACACGGAACTCCGCGATTCGCGCAGGCCCTCTGGACGCGTAGAGTAGTCTCGAATCATAGGTCCATCGACCCGCTGAGTCTACCCGCGTCGGAGGCGCTTAACCCGGAATCATCTCAAGAGATGAGTGATGTATAATACTATCATAACAGCTTATCGTTAAACAACATAAGCACAACAAAGGAAAAACCCCTTTACACAAACATCACAAGATACTAACACACGTAGCATCCTAGCATGTTTACTTATCAAATCACCAAGAAAGTATTACTGTGCTATCACAAACCAACACAATCAAGTTATACACACAAGGTACTTTCTACTATATGCTAACAAGTTCGGGTTTTATCCCCAAAGTACTTCATACATTAACTCTTTAAAAGATCGTTACTTTCACAAAAGTCACACAATACGTAGTATATGAAAATATAGTGATTATCTTTTGAAGTAAATCAAAACACTTCTCTTTGTAAAACTCAAGTAACAACATTATTTTCCAAACGTCCAAGTTTGCCTAATTTCAAATGTTCATGTTTCTTATTTAGAAAGGTTTCGTAGTTCATAGTCTTATTCATTTAAGAATATAATTCTCTTTTAAACTATCGAGAAACATAAGTCTTATATGTGAGTAGGATATTCTTGTTTACAACAATCTTATTACAAAGACCATGATCTAGGAAATATCATTTTGTCTCATCTTAGCTTACATGCAGATGGAAGTTTCTCTTGGTTTTAATAATACTTAATCACAAAACATTTCCTTTTATTAACGCTGCGGTGGTTTGTCGATACATTCGATTTCCAAAATCAAGAAAACATTCTTAAGACGTTATACCTAACTTTCCATAAAGCTAGTATAACTCTTAAGTTTTCAAAACAAATCAAGTATTACTTCTCTCAAAATGATTCAAAACTCTTTTGAAATACTTCAAGTTCTTTATTAACACATAACAAGCCGCTTATAGTTCAAATCGATTACCTTTTAAAAACCACATGTATTTTCTTACCAACATAAAGCCGTTATAACCAACTTCCCATAAATCCGTTATAACACTTTATGTTTTACACCAATCAAATACATTTAGTAATGCGACGCTCACCGCACTACATAGTTCACACATATCATGCTAGAAGAGATAGGAAGAGGTTCACATACCTCGCGGCAGTATCGACTAATAGCAAAACGCTCAGTACTCCCAACCGGCTACTCCAAGCCAAGTAGAGCGCCACACGTAGTACTTCAACCTATAAGGCCACAAGCGCTTATTAACATTTAGACCTTATCGCAGAACATTCTACCGAAAATTGGCGACTCTCCCCGCCATGACAGCGTAAATCTCCTCCTCTGGGGCGGCTACCAAGCCAACCGGGGGTTATACATCTAACGGCGGGTACAATTCTACTCCACAAGATTACTACACAAGTCTCATCAGATACATCCTATGTAAAAACAGATTCGATTCGATTCTTGAGCTTAAGTCCAAAGACATTGCCACAAGCTATGTTGATTATATACATAGTATACTTCAACTATAATTTCCTACAACATGTAATATCCAATTACAATAGGGACAAGATATTTACCTCGATAAGCCCATAATTATCCAAGTATAAAGTCGATCCCGGGCAATCGTTTAGCTCCACTCAGCGCTCAACCCGCTCTAAACCACCCTTAGAAGTTCTAACCAACTTCTACACAATACTCCAACGGACTATGGAGATTTTCCTAGGGTTTCGGTTTTGTGGATGGGAAGTATAATAGTATTTACGGGCTTTTAGATAAGTATAACCTTAGAATACAACAAGGTATACTAAGGTAATTTGGGCATTATAACAATACTTTTGAGAGTATTTCTACACCACAAAGGGGTATCATACGAAAGCAACTAGGCTGGGGGTACACTCTCGGCTAGCACCCACAGAGGGGTGCTCTCGCCACAAGTGGGGAGGGACGAGAACCATAAGGAAGGAGGAGGATTCTAACACTTAGGAAATATTTAGGATGAAGAAGTTCATCAAAAGAGAGGGGTATTTATAGCACAAGCCAAGGCCAACCAATGGCCAAGATCTAGCCAAGTGTATAGCAAGTGTAAGGCCAAGATTCACCCAAGTGCCCCCTAGACCCTACTCCTTAAAACCCTCACAAATATCTACACAAAATATCTACCACTTGACACCCCAAAGTCGTCAGCCGCCACCTTGCCCACTGATGAGAGGGTGCCAAGTGCCGCCCTCTCGTTGGTCAAAAATGTTCCTTCTCGCGAAAAAATCCTAAAAAATAAGAAACCACATCGCGGTATTTTCCCCCTCGAATTTTATGTAAACGTTTTGGTCTAAACACGACTCTAACCGGGTGTTGTGCACAAATGCCATTCGGCCAAGCCACCTAGGCGGGGGTGACACGTGTCACCCTCCTATTGGCCCAAAATAAAACATCTTCCGAAAATATCCACAATGGCCAAAATCTCGAAAACAAAGTGGGCCCCACGTGACCATTTCCGAAAATAAAATTCCATATTTTTCTAATATTCCAGGAAGTCCGAATACCAAATCTGGGAATCCAATTCCCATTAACGAACCTTTTTCCTTCACAAAAACCGGAAACTTTTCCGTGGAAAAATTACCTCTTTCTTCCTTTCCAATATTTCTGTCGTATTCTCGTACGTACGCCCTCGCATACATACCCAGGAACTACGGGGTATAACAGGAAGGCCAATGTTGTGGCAGATGCTCTTAGTCGTAGGTCGATGGGGAGCCTATCAGATGTGCAGCTAGAGAGAAGAGGCATGGTTCGTGATTTGCATCAGTTAGCGAGCCTTGGTGTCCGTTTGATTGATTCTGATAGCAGTGGGGTTCGAGTTCGTGAGGTTGCCGAGTCTTCCATCGTCGAGGAGGTGAAGAGGCAATTCGAGGATCGATTTTGACACGTTATCGTGATACGGCTCTTCGTGAGGAAGGGTCCTCGAGTAGCACGATGGGGTGCTAAGGTTTGAGGCGAGTTGTGTGTTCCAGATGTTTGAGACTTGGCAGCGAGTTCTTGGGAAGCACAGCGCGCGTTACTCTATCCATCCGGTCGACCAAGATGTACCACGACCAGATCCGTGTATTGGTGGGATGGCTTGAAGAGGACGTTGCAGAGTTTGTAGCTCGGTGCTCGTGTTGTCGGCAGTGAAGATAGAGCACCGAGGCCCGGTGGTTTGTTGCGACGATAGAGATCCCGACACGGAAGTGGGAGGTGATCAACATGGACTTTATCACGTGATTACCTCGCACTCAGGAAGCATGATTCTATTTGGGTTATCGTCGACAGTGATTGAAATCAGCCCATTTCCTTCCGTCGGGACGACCTTTTCCGGTGAGGATTATGCGGACTTTACATCCGAAGATCGCCGATCGCATGGAGTCCCTATTTCGATCATATCGCAGAGGAGCCCGGTTCGGCTAACCGGAGGTCTTTCGAAGGGTTTAGGACGCAGTCGGCTGATCGCATTCCATCCACGCAGCACGGACAGCAGAGCGCACTATCCGCACTGCGAGGATATGTGCGAGCTGTTATTGACTTCGGGTAGCCGAGGATCATTTGCCTCTAGTTGAGTTTGCGTATAATAATAGCTACCACTCCAGTATTCAGATGGCGCCTTATGAGGCCTTGTATGGGAGGAAGTGCAGATCGCCTATAGGCTGGTTCGATGTGGGCGAGGTACATTTAGTGGGACCAGATTTGGTGCAGCAGGCAGTGGATAAGGCAAAGCTTATCCAGGAGCGGTTACTGACAGCTCAGAGTCGACAGAAGTCATATGCAGATCATCGTCGTCGGCATATGGAGTTCGAGGTTGATGATTGGGTTTTCCTGAAGGTGTCACCCATGAAGGGTGTGATGAGATTCGGGAAGAAAGGGAAACTCAGCCCAAGGTACATTGGGTCGTATCAGATTGTCCGCAGGGTAGGCAAGGTTGCCTACGAGTTGGATCTGTCGTCCGATTTGGAGGCAGTGCATCCGGTGTTTCATGTTTCTATGCTGAGGAGATGTATCGGGGATCCATCTAGGGTGCACCCGATTGACGATGTCCAGGTGACCGAGGGGTTATCGTATGAGGAGATTCCCATAGCGATAATCGATCGTCAGGTTAGGCGTCTGCGGACCAGGCGTGGCTTCGTCAAAGTCTTGTGGCGAACGAGCTCGGGAGGAGATGACGTGGGAAGGCGAGGAGGACATGAGGCGAAGTATCTCACCTATTCCCCACACCTCCAGGTAATTCACTTTCCTACTTGTAAATTTTCATTATCGTTTATGCCTAAGTGTTGTTTTGTGGCCGTGTGTGGCATTTGCAAACTGTTTAAGTTATGAAGAACCTTATCGTTAACTGTCTTGGGAAGGAACATTCGGGACAAATGTTTCTAAGGAGGGGAGAATGTTATACCCCGTATTTCCAGAGTATGTATGTGAGGGCGTACGTACGAACGTTTAGCGTTAAAGTTTAGGCCTAGGACGTTTTTTTTGGGCACAACTCACACAAAGAATCGTTTTCCGACGAAACGTTTTACAAGACTCGCGTAGGGTAAATTCCGGCTATGTCATTTCTAATTTTTGCGGATTTTTCTGAGAGACGAAACATTTTGGACCAACGAGAGGGCGACACTTGGCACCCTCTCATTGATGGACGTGGGGCGACAATAGGGCCGAATGGATGGGCATGGAGTTGGTAGGATATTTGTGTAGTGGATGGATAAGGACACTTGGGAAAATCCTCACCCTACACTTGCCTTGCACTTGGCTTCATCTTGGCCATTGGTTGGCCATGGCTTGACCTATAAATACCCCCCTTAAGATGAAGAGTTCTTCATCCACAAATCTTTCTCCAAGTCTTGAAAATCCTCCCCTCTCCCTTGTGAGCCTTTTTCGTCCAAGCCTTGTCCCCCCCCTTGAGTGCAGCGTCGCCGACGCAACCCGCTAGGCTAGTAAACCTACCCCCTCCTTGGTAGAAAAGTTGTCTTCCAAGTGTAGTTACTATACCAAAATACCCTAGCCCAAATCCCGTATAGTATTTAGTAGAAGTTGTTGGAAACTTCTAAGGGTTCTTGGAGCTATCGGAGCGTACAAATTAGGAGCTAAACCTCGCTCAGGATCGACGTTTATACTTGGATAATATTGGGCTTATCGAGGTAAATAAACTTATCCTTCTTTTGTAATTGGAGAATACATACTGTAGAAGTATAGGAATAAGTATAAATACTTAGAAGGATATTACAGAATAGAATTGAACTGTTATCACAGTAGAAGGGTATAAAAGAAGAATAATTGAACTGTACTCACATAGATGTATTCTGATGAAGCGTATAGCTTACCGGGTAGGGAAGTGCTGCCCAAATTTCCATAGAATAGAGAACCCTCTGCTTAGAGCTTTATACAGTACAGTCTAGACGTTGATAGACGTATTTGACTATTATAGGCTGATTCTCTGCGCGCGACATATTCGACTTGGCAGGTGGTTTTCGCCGAGAAGGTATGTGATTCTTCCTATACTCTTAAGCATGATATTTTAAGATATATATATAGTACGGTAGACGTACATGTGTTAACTGAATAATAATTACGGCAATGTCTTTTGACTTAAGCCTGAATAATAAGAATATTGATGCATTTCAAAAGAATACTGAATCATTTTTAACAGAAGAGAAATATTTGGTTTTTAAACAAAAAGCTTAAAGAGTTATACTAGCTTTATGGGAAGTTAGGTATAACAACTTAAGAAAGATAAAAGGAACTGTTTACTTGTTTGTTTATAAAAGCCTTGTATTGATTTCTGTTAAGTGTAGTAAGATTGTTTGATAAGTAGACATATTATGATGCTACCTGTGTTAGTGTCTTGTAATGCTGTGTAAGGGGGTCATTCTTGCTGTGCTTACGTTGCTAAACGGTAAGTCCGTTGTACTGTTATTATATCACCTTCCCCCTTGACTTGTTATACCGAGGGTTTGCCACCTTGACGCGGGTCTATACGGCCTATGCGATCATGTGACTACGCGAGCTGCGGGAGTTCGTGATTGATCATTCCGGTGTTTTAGCCCGACGGGGATGCCTCTTTGTCGCGTGTGACTATACGGTCTATCGAGACTATGCGGATGCGGGAGTCGAGGAGAATACCGGGTTAGCTACCCCGTCGCGAGGAATACCTAAATGCGGTGCAGTGTGTGACCTATGCGGACTGCGAGTTCAGATTAGGCACGCATAATGATACTATGGGCGCTTGGACTTGCTTCGATCATTCGCGGCCTAGAAAAGACCTGTTACAGTTTACCTATTATTGTTCTTGTTTGTGATATGGCACTATGTGCAATTGAACTGATTTGCAAATGGTTTTAAATACTTGATTTCATTTAAGTACTTACAGTTTCACATACTTGGTACCTGTTATCGACCTCCTTCCGGGCTGCGTTCATCGCGGTAAAGCAGGTGCTAGATCCACATCCTTAGGATCTTTGCTTTGGTGTCAGGAGCTCCATCTTCTCCGGAGGCTCTACTTTTGGGTATGATCTCCCTGTATTGTAGATAGTTTTGTACATTCAGGGTATGGAGGGGCCCTGTCCCGCCATAGTGGTTTACTTCTTTAGAGGTCTGTAGTCCTATTGTACAGTTGGGATGTAACTGCAAAACTTGGGTTATATATATATGCCGAAAGGCAAGCTTTTCTTCAGATAAACTGTTTCTATTTTTTTATAGTGTTTCTTGTCTTGTCTTATGTTCCGCTGATTACTCTGATGTATGACTACTTGGGTGCCCGGGTAAGGCACCAGTCACGGGCCCCGGAACGGGTCGTGACAATAGTCCCCTGTCGTTGTAGGTACTTACATTCAGGGGTATGGCGGGGCCTTTCCCGCCATTGTTGTTATATCATTCTTAAGTGCAGTAATCTTGTTGTGGCGAGTTTGTAAAAGGGATGTAACTGTTCGGGTTCAAGTTTATTATATATATGTCAGGCAATTTTTCTCAGTTAAACTGTTTCTCACTTCATATTATTTCATGTCTTGTTTTATATTCCGATGATTACTCTGATGTTGTATTACTAGGGTGCCCGGGGTAAGGCACCAGTCACGGGCCCGGGTTCGGGTCGTGACAACTTTTTCCTCAGTGTTTTCGATGTAGTAAGCGTCATATGGGGAAATGTCGTTATGGAATAGGTGTTTGTTATTATTGTGACCGTCCGGGCCACAAGCAGTGGGAATGTCCTGTTAGAAAGAGCACCGGTAAGGTGGCTCAGCCTATGAGGCCGATGGTTGATTCCCTTTCCTCCACGGTGTCGTCCCCAGTGCAGTGTTGGATGTCGGCCCGGTAGTGGCAGAGGTCAGGGTGGAGTTTATAGTTCTGGCGGTCCTTCGAACCGCATAGATGACGTGTCTACTGGACAGGATCAGGAGGCAACATCGCATGGGGTTACAGGTATATTTCGATTCTTTTGAATCATACGTGCATTGTTAGATTCAGATTTTGCCCTAGCATATATGTTTTCCCTGTGTTGCTAGCAGTTGTAAGTGATAGTACCCCAAAGGTAGGAATACTTTGATTACTAAAGTGAAAAGTTAAGAATGTTGACAAGAATGGTAAGTGAACTGAGACTATAGTTGTGTAGAGTTCACAAGTTGTAATTATCCCGTAACAGTGTAAAGACCAATAGGGAAGGATGTACGGTAGAAATACTTCGACCTATGTGACAAACCTCTAGTGAATAGGGGGATAGGGTGAGAAGTACCTTGAGATAAGAGAGAGATTTATTTCAGACTAAGAATGAGAAGTTAAGTGTGACGATGAGTCGGGTTATGGACTCATTTCGGGTCAAACGGTAGTATGAAATGGGGTGATGTCAGTTGGATATGGTCTCGCTATGTGATAGGGTCACGAGGGTGCAAGGCCCAAGTCTAGTTGATCGTTGTACGAGTTCGTGGATGTGTTCCACCGGAACCAGGTCGTAAGGGTCGAGAAGAGCCTTAACGGGAATTCAAGTAGCATATGGCAAAGTTTGGTTAGTAACTTCAAGGATTGGGGAACAGAAACAATATTGAAATTTTGTACGTTTGCTAAATAAGTTTAGAAGTACGAGGAAGTATGACAAGTAAGAAAAGAAAGTAACCTCTAAAGATCTTGTTTGTGATAAGACTGTAACCTTCGAGTTTTGTGAGAAGGGGTTGCGGACGGAAGGTCCATTGATATGTTTACGTATGTTATGTAGTGGTCATGTGTGGCATCGTTGGTCTTGTGGAGTATTGACTGTTAGGCATAGTATAGAGACTGTGCCGGAGTTTGTATAGCTTGAAAACCGACTAAGAACATTTGGGGACGAATGTTTCTAAGGGGGGAAGAATGTTACACCCCGTAAGTCCAGGACATGTATAAGAGAATGTACGTAAGGAATCAAGACTTGGAAATTGGTACGAAAGGAAGAATTGTTGTTCCGACGGAAAATCTTCCGAACGTCGGAAAGGAAAAATGTTCGTTGAGGAGAATTAGATTCTCAAAATGCATTATTTGAAGAGTATGAAACTTATTAACATTATGAAAATTTATTTTTACGGATTTGGTCACGTGGGGCCCACCCGAGGAATTTTACGTTTTGCGGGGCCCACGAGGGTTACAGAATTTTATGGACGAATGAGAGGGCGACACGTGGCACCCCCACATATGGTCTTGGATGATTTATAGTAAGGGTAAAATGGTCATTGACCATCAAAGAAGATAAGTCTTCAAAGCTTGAGATTGTTGACTTGTCAACTTGTCCACTTGACTATTATCCATGTGTTCTTCATCCTAGCCACTCAAGTAATGCAATCTAAGCCCTCCATTGTGTTTTATAAACCACACTAGTAGCAAGACTAGTCTTCAATACTTAGAAAAATTGAGAGAACTTTGAGCTTAGAAAGACATGCTCTCGGGTTCACCATTCCCACACAAGAAAATTTTGTAGTTTTGATCCATTATTCACAAGACTTTAACCCAAGGTCCCTAAGGGTATTGTAAGGATATCTCAATAGAAATATTTCGGAAAAACAACGTTTTTACGTTAGTCGTAAGGCGAAAACCTAAGTAGTTTTCACAAGTTTTGATTGGAAATTGAAGAGAAGTTGGTTGTGAACTTCTAGAGGCTTCAAATAGCGGATTGGAGCGTAAAGGAAAGGAGCTAAGAATTGCTAAGGAGCGACTTTGAATCTTGGAAATTTTAAGGGCTTGTAAAGGTATAAATCTTGTCGTTTTAGCAATTAAAGTTTACTTATCATTGTAGTTATGGATATTAGCAAGCATGAGGTTTATATTATGAAGTTTGATAAGTGTATTGGCTATTGGAACCCTAATCCGAAAACTAGCATGTTTAGCCTTAAGATTACAATTCAAGTTGATTATTAGTTTAAGTCGTCGCATGTTGTATAAGGAAGGAAATTGTAGTTGTTGAAGTTGTTTATGACTATATAACATGTTAGACCTTAGAACTTGGAATTGGAAAAGGATTGGAAAAGACTTAGTGTTGTTGTATATATATATGCCGAAAGGCAAGCTTTTCTTCAGATAAACTGTTTCTATTTTTTTATAATGTTTCTTGTCTTGTCTTATGTTCCGCTGATTACTCTGATGTATGACTACTTGGGTGCCCGGGTAAGGCACGATCACGAACCGGGCAGTCGTGACAATAGTCCCCTGTCGTTGTAGGTACTTACATTCAGGGGTATGGCGGGGCCTTTCCCGCCATTGTTGTTATATCATTCTTAGAGGTCTGTAGTACTGTTGTGGGCAGAGTTTGTAAAAGTGATGTAACTGTTCGGGTTCAAGTTTATTATATATATGCCGAAAGGCAATTTTTCTCAGTTAAACTGTTTCTCACTTCATATTATTTCATGTCTTGTTTTATATTCCGATGATTACTCTGATGTTGTATTACTAGGGTGCCCGGGGTAAGGCACCAGTCACGGGCCCGGGTTCGGGTCGTGACAACTTTTTCCTCAGTGTTTTCGATGTAGTAAGCGTCATATGGGGAAATGTCGTTATGGAATAGGTGTTTGTTATTATTGTGACCGTCCGGGCCACAAGCAGTGGGAATGTCCTGTTAGAAAGAGCACCGGTAAGGTGGCTCAGCCTATGAGGCCGATGGTTGATTCCCTTTCCTCCACGGTGTCGTCCCGTGCGGTGTTGGATGTCACCCGGCCGTGGCGCAGGTCAGTGGAGTTTATAGTTCTGGCGGTCCTTCGAACCGCATAGATGACGTGTCTACTGGACAGGATCAGGAGGCAACATCGCATGGGGTTACAGGTATATTTCGATTCTTTTGAATCATACGTGCATTGTTAGATTCAGATTTTGCCCTAGCATATATGTTTTCCCTGTGTTGCTAGCAGTTGTAAGTGATAGTACCCCAAAGGTAGGAATACTTTGATTACTAAAGTGAAAAGTTAAGAATGTTGACAAGAATGGTAAGTGAACTGAGACTATAGTTGTGTAGAGTTCACAAGTTGTAATTATCCCGTAACAGTGTAAAGACCAATAGGGAAGGATGTACGGTAGAAATACTTCGACCTATGTGACAAACCTCTAGTGAATAGTGGGATAGGGTGAGAAGTACCTTGAGATAAAAGAGAGATTTATTTCAGACTAAGAATGAGAAGTTAAGTGTGACGATGAGTCGGGTTATGGACTCATTTCGGGTCAAACGGTAGTATGAAATGGGGTGATGTCAGTTGGATATGGTCTCGCTATGTGATAGGGTCACGAGGGTGCAAGGCCCAAGTCTAGTTGATCGTTGTACGAGTTCGTGGATGTGTTCCACCGGAACCAGGTCGTAAGAATTCGAGAAAGAGCCTTAACGGGAATTCAAGTAGCATATGGCAAAGTTTGGTTAGTAACTTCAAGGATTGGGGAACAGAAACAATATTGAAATTTTGTACGTTTGCTAAATAAGTTTAGAAGTACGAGGAAGTATGACAAGTAAGAAAAGAAAGTAACCTCTAAAGATCTTGTTTGTGATAAGACTGTAACCTTCGAGTTTTATGAGAAGGGGTTGCGGACGGAAGGTCCATTGATATGTTTACGTATGTTATGTAGTGGTCATGTGTGGCATCGTTGGTCTTGTGGAGTATTGACTGTTAGGCATAGTATAGAGGCGTCAGGAGTTTGTATAGCTTGAAAACCGACTAAGAACATTTGGGGACGAATGTTTCTAAGGGGGGGAGAATGTTACACCCCGTAAGTCCAGGACATGTATAAGAGAATGTACGTAAGGAATCAAGACTTGGAAATTGGTACGAAAGGAAGAATTGTTGTTCCGACGGAAAATCTTCCGAACGTCGGAAAGGAAAAATGTTCGTTGAGGAGAATTAGATTCTCAAAATGCATTATTTGAAGAGTATGGAACTTATTAACATTATGAAAATTTATTTTTACGGATTTGGTCACGTGGGGCCCACCCGAGGAATTTTACGTTTTGCGGGGCCCACGAGGGTTACGGAATTTTATGGACGAATGAGAGGGCGACACGTGGCACCCCCACATATGGTCTTGGATGATTTATAGTAAGGGTAAAATGGTCATTGACCATCAAAGAAGATAAGTCTTCAAAGCTTGAGATTGTTGACTTGTCAACTTGTCCACTTGGCTATTATCCATGTGTTCTTCATCCTAGCCACTCAAGTAATGCAATCTAAGCCCTCCATTGTGTTTTATAAACCACACTAGTAGCAAGACTAGTCTTCAACACTTAGAAAAATTGAGAGAACTTTGAGCTTAGAAAGACATGCTCTCGGGTTCACCATTCCCACACAAGAAAATTTTGTAGTTTTGATCCATTATTCACAAGACTTTAACCCAAGGTCCCTAAGGGTATTGTAAGGATATCTCAATAGAAATATTTCGGAAAAACAACGTTTTTACGTTAGTCGTAAGGCGAAAACCTAAGTAGTTTTCACAAGTTTTGATTGGAAATTGAAGAGAAGTTGGTTGTGAACTTCTAGAGGATTCAAATAGCGGATTGGAGCGTAAAGGAAAGGAGCTAAGAATTGCTAAGGAGCGACTTTGAATCTTGGAAATTTTAAGGGCTTGTAAAGGTATAAATCTTGTCGTTTTAGCAATTAAAGTTTACTTATCATTGTAGTTATGGTTATTAGCAAGCATGAGGTTTATATTATGAAGTTTGATAAGTGTATTGGCTATTGGAACCCTAATCCGAAAACTAGCATGTTTAGCCTTAAGATTACAATTCAAGTTGATTATTAGTTTAAGTCGTCGCATGTTGTATAAGGAAGGAAATTGTAGTTGTTGAAGTTGTTTATGACTATATAACATGTTAGACCTTAGAACTTGGAATTGGAAAAGGATTGGAAAAGACTTAGTGTTGTTGTATATGGAACCCGGGCCCGTGATTGGTGCCTTACCCCGGGCACCCTAGTGATACAACATCAGAGTAATCAGCGGAACATAAAACGATACAAGACATATGATGAAATATGAAACAAAAATCTGAGAAAAACTTGCCTTTCGGCATATATATATAAATAACAACTCTTTCAAAATGAACAGTTTAATCCTTTTACAAACCCTGCCCACAACAGTACTACAGACCTCTACGAATGATATGACAACAACGACGGGACAGGGCCCCGTCATACCCCTGAATGTAAGCACCTACAACAATAGGGGACTATACCACGATAAGCCTCCGGAGAAACGGAGCTTTCCCAACGCTGAACTGTGACCCTAAGAGCGAGGATCAACGACTGGTGTACCTTTACCTGCGGCATGAACGGCCCCGAAGAGTCAAGATAACAGTATCAAGTATGTGAACCGAAAATAAATCGTAAATGAAATCATAGTAGTCTATACAAAGCGGGAGACATGTATGATAACCAAACTACGATTCCTGATAAATAAGCGATCTGTCAAGTCGTGGACTCACGCCTCAGTCATCACTCAAATATAACAATGGGTCTCACGCCCACAACATCAATCATGCGTGGAATACCTTCATCACCGGCGATCCTATGATATATAAAAGCACCAAGAGATACACATGAACACCAGGTCCCACCTGTGTCATAATAAAACCGTACGGGGTAAGTACGAAGGCATAGCCGACTACTAAAAACCCACAGTACCAACAAGGTCATAAACTGTATCATGAGATCTGTCTAGACCGTCACATGATCAAGCTGGTCACTCGCCCGCAGTATCAAATGTGCGCGTCTAGCCCTGGATTAAAATAAGTCACACAATACCCGTAAATTAAAATAGAGTGACTGTCTTTTTAAGTAAACCAAAACACTTACCTTTGTAAAATCAAGTAACAACATTATTTTCCAAACGTCCAAGTTTGCCTAATTTCAAATGTTCACGTTTCTTATTTTAGAAAGGTTTCGTAGTTCATAGTCTTATTCATTTAAGAATATAATTCTCTTTTAAACAATCTGAGAAACATAAGCCTTATATGTGAGTAGGATATTCTTGTTTATAACAATCTTATTACAGCAGCCATGATCTAGGGAATATCATTTTGTCTCATCTTAGCTTCTATGCAGATGGAAGTTTCTACTGGTTTTATTAATACTTCATTAATCAAAACATTTCCCTTTATTAACTGCGATGGTTTGTCGATACACATTCTGATTTCCGAAATCAGTAAAACATTATCCCTTTTAAAAACCAAGTACTCATTACTCACGAATGAGGTTTCACACAAAATTCATATTAATTCATTTAAGTTAAGTCTCTTATCTTACAAGATCAAGTCTCTTAACTTCTCAAATCAATAAAACATTCATTTATCCTTCTTAAGACGTTATACCTAACTTCCCATAAAGCTAGTATAACTCTTATGTTTTCAAAACCAAGTGTTACCCTTCTTCAAAAGCTTGATTCTTATCTTTTGAAATACTTCAAAGTTCTTAGTATTCAGGCTTAAGTCAAAAGACATTGCCGTACAATTACGTTCAATTAGCACACGTATGTCTACCGTACTATATATCATTCGGGCTTAAGTCAATAGACATTGCCGTACTATATATATCTTCCTTTAAAATATCATGCTCAAGAGTATAGGAAGAATCACATACCTCGCGACGATTATCGACTATAAGCAAATTGCTCCACGGCTATAACCCGGCTAGCCTGGTCCACCTTTTAAGTAGCACATGCTACTCACAGAACATTCAACCTATAAAGGTTACGAGTCTATCAACGTCTAGACTACTCGGTACAATAAATCTAGATACAAGTTTCTACGGAAAATTGGGCAGCCCTTCCCTACCCGTCAAACTAAACAAGTCTACTGTAATACAGTCCTATGTAAGTACAGTTCCTATCCCTTCTTATATACTTCCTTGTATATACTTATACTTATTCTTATACTTCAACAGTATGTACACTTATTTACAAAAGGGAGACAAGATAATTACCTCGATAAGCCCATAATTATCCAAGTATAAATGTCGGTCCTTAGCAACGCTTAGCTCCTACTCCGGGTGCTCCAACCCGCTCCAAACAACCCTTAGAAGTTCTACGCAACTTCTTCTTAATACTCCAACCAACTATGGAGATTTTCCCTAGGGTTTCGGTTTGAGACAAAAAGGACATACGGTAGTATTTCCGGGCTCTACGTATAGAGGTATCTTTGGAATACTACAAGGTATACGGCTAAGGTAATTTGGGTATAGTAACAATACTTTTGAGAGTATTTCTACCAAGAGGGGGGTATTTATACGAGACAACACCACAAGGGGGGGTGTATACCCCTCGGCCAACCCCACTAGGGGGGGGTACTCTCGGCCAAGGGGAGGGGCTCTCGGCCAAAGGCCTCACAAAGGGGGAGAGGAACTCTCGGCCAAGACACTACACTAAGGGGGAGGAAGAAAGCTTTCAAGACTTAGAAGTTTTGGGATGAAGAAGTCTTCACAAGGGAGGGGTATTTATAGGTCAAGCAAAGGCCAACCAATGGCCAAGATCTAGCCAAGTGCTAGGCAAGTGTAGGGCCAAGATATGCCCAAGTGCCCCCTAGACCCTACTCCTTAAAACCCTCACAAATATCTACACAAATATCTACCCACTGCACCAAATCGTCCAGTGCCCCACTTGCTTCCATGTGAGGTGACACATGCCACCCTCGTTGGTCAAAAATGTTCCGTCTCTCGTAAAAATCCGCAAAAATAACAAACCACATCGCCGTATTTTGCCCCTCGCACGTTATTAAAAACTTTTCGACGAAACACGACTCTAACCGGGTGTTGTGCACAAATGTCATTCGGCCAAGCCACTGGCGGGGTGACACGTGTCACCCTCCTATAGGCCCAAAAAAAAACATCTTCCGAAAAAATCCACACTGTCCAAAATATCGAAAACAAAATGTGCCCCACAAAGCGTAAATTTCTCCGTGGGCCCACGTGACCATTTCAGAAAATAAAATTCCATAATTCTCTAATATTCGGAAGTCCGAATACCAAACGGGAATCAATTCCCATTAACGAACCTTTTTCCTTCACAAAAACCGGAAACTTTTCCGTCGAAAAATCACCTCTTTCTTCATTTCCAATCTTTCTGTCGTATTCTCGTACGTACGTCCTCGCATACATACCCTGGAACTACGGGGTATAACATTCTTCCCCTCTTAGAAACATTCGTCCCGAATGTTCCTTCTAAGTCTCCAACCATACAAGCGCCGATATAGTCTCCACTACTATACTTACGAGAACAATCCTGCCACACCTGGCCATAGAAACACCTGCGCAAAAACTTACATCCAAGTCCACGAGGAAACACCTCTAACATTACGAAAGCTCCTACCCGAGGTCTAAAGTATACTCCCATAGCACCCCGTGCAGCCTTACAACCTTTCTGACATATCAACACTGCTGAGTACACGATCCTGACCGAAAAACACGACGGGCTGCCCCCATCGGCCCGACTACTGGTTGAACGCATCCACGAACTCGTACGCTGGTTAATCAAACATGGGCCTAACACCCTCAAGATCCTACCTCAAGGCGGGACCACCACAAACAGACCCCACCACCATACAGGCCGCGGGTTGACCCGCACGTGGCCTCAACCCGACCCGGCAACGCGAAAAAAACTCTAGCTCCTCGATCCGAAAAACTCTCACCAATCACGTTACGAAAACCTAGCGGTATTCTTAGCTCAACTACCCTCTTTCATTCCACACTACTTAGGGACCTATCCCAAACATAGCTCCCGTGCACTATGCACTCTGATAAGGATCAAACATAACAATACATCTTTACCCGAGATGGCCTTACCTCTAAGGTCTTCACGTATAACATTCTAAGGCTCACACCTTCTCTATCCCCCAAATCTTACTTGGTTAACTAACCAAGATTTCTAATCACAATTTAACACACTGCTATTAGAACATAGCACTTATGATATACCCATCTTATCACACATACTGATCTCTAGAGGGTTAAGGATATACCTGTAACTACTGTTTCACTCCCCTTAGTCGTTCTAATCAAACCTGCCCCGGAGGGCGCATAGCTAAGGAAGGTGACGAACTACCCACCGATCCTGAAGGCTGAGTCCTCCTACAAGGACACTCTTTCGATATCAGACCCTGACGATCGTAGGTACAACAAGTACCAACCCAAAAGACGTCATTCCCCGGGATGACATCTACCACACTGTAAACCGGAAGCCCTGGAGCTCTGACCAACTCCTGCATACCCCGAACGTCCTGAACCCCGTGGAGGACCTCTCTGCACTGGTGGATGTGCATAATCTAATCCGCTGGTGAGGTGACTCGCCTCGAAAGTTACCAAAGGACTTTGCTGCTCTGGACCTCTTCTGTTGTCCTTCGTTAACCCGTCGATCTCTACGTTTCTCGGCCTGCTGCGCATAAGCCCGTACACAGGCCATGCTCAAGCCTAACTGAAGGATTACTCTTGCACAACCTTCTCTTAGGTAGTCATCAGGACTCGCGGTACATCGGTATACTCTATATTCTCTGTTCCCGGTCGTGGAACTAAAGGTTCAAATATCATGGCCGCAGTAGGCACTGCCGCCGCCGTGCTAAACTCTGCTGGGGCTAGTGACGTCGCAAAACTCCCCGAATGAAGCACCTAACTCGGGTGATGATTGGGCCTGTGCCCACGTAACCCTCTGTATTCTACTCGCAGCTCCCTCGGCTGCCTTGCCCTCCTGGGCCCGGGTTGCCCTACGCGGAGGCATAACGATAAGGGAAAGAATTTCGTTAGAGGGTCCAACTTACAACACAACTCTAAGGCACGATCTCAGAGTGAGAAGAATAGAAACCAATCCTAAATATCCTATTGCCTCCTGATTATTGGTGTGGTGCACAACACACCGATAATCAAGACTCTACTGGATACGGTCTGTAGACACTTTCCGAGGATTAACTGCTCTGATACCACTTGTCATAGCCCAAACCCGGGCCCGTGACTGGTGCCTTACCCCGGGCACCCTAGTGATACAACATCAGAGTAATCAGCGGAACATAAAACGATACAAGACATATAATGAAATATGAAACAAAAATCTGAGAAAAACTTGCCTTTCGGCATATATATATAAATAACAACTCTTTCAAAATGAACAGTTTAATCCTTTTACAAACCCTGCCCACAACAGTACTACAGACCTCTACGAATGATATGACAACAACGACGGGACAGGGCCCCGTCATACCCCTGAATGTAAGCACCTACAACAACAGGGGACTATACCACGATAAGCCTCCGGAGAAACGGAGCTTTCCCAACGCTGAACTGTGACCCTAAGAGCGAGGATCAACGACTGGTGTACCTTTACCTGCGGCATGAACGCAGCCCCCCGAAGGAGGTCGATAACAGTACCAAGTATGTGGCGAAAATAAATACTGTAAATGAAATCATAGTAGTCTATACAAAGCAGGAGACATGTATGATAACCAAACTACAGTTCACAATAAATAAGCAGTCCTGTCAAGTCAGGGACTCACGCCCTCAAGTCATCACTCAAATATAACAATGGGTCTCACGCCCACAACATCAATCATGCCCGTGGAATACCTTCCTCACTGCCGGCAGTCTATGATATATAAAAGCACCAAGAGATACACATGAACACCAGGTCCCACCTGTGTCATAATAAAACCGTACGGGGTAAGTACGAAGGCATAGCCGACTACTAAAAACCCACAGTACCAACAAGGTCATAAACTGTATCATGAGATCTGTCTAGACCGTCACATGATCAAAGCTGGCCACTCGCCCGCAGTATCTAATGTGCGCGTCTAGCCCTGGAACTTCCGCGACTCGCATAGGCCAATCTCATAGGCCCGCATGAGGTATAACCCCGCATCGAGGGTAGCTACTCCCCGGCATCCGCCTGGACTTCGCAGTCCGCATGGCCACATAGACCGCATGCCCATAAAGGACGCACCCTAACCTGGAACTCTCGTAGCTCCGCATAGGCCCCTGGGACCCGCATGAGGTATTCTCGAATCATAGGTCCATCGACCCGCCTGAGTCTACCCCGCATCGGAGGGCAGCTTAACCCCCGGAATCATCTCAAGAGATGAGTGATGTATAATACTAACATAACAGCTTATCGTTAAACAACATAAGCACAACAAAGGAAAAACCCCTTTACACAAACATCACAAGATACTAACACACGTAGCATCCTAGCATGTTTACTTATCAATCAACAAGAAAGTATTACAAGGCTATCACAAACCAACACAATCAAGTTATGCACACAAGGTACTTTCTACTATATGTCAACAAGTTCGGGTTTTTATCCCCAAAGTACTTCATACACTAAATCTTTAAAAGATCCGTTACTTTCACATAAGTCACACAATACCCGTAAATTAAAATAGAGTGACTGTCTTTTTAAGTAAACCAAAACACTTACCTTTGTAAAATCAAGTAACAACATTATTTTCCAAACGTCCAAGTTTGCCTAATTTCAAATGTTCACGTTTCTTATTTTAGAAAGGTTTCGTAGTTCATAGTCTTATTCATTTAAGAATATAATTCTCTTTTAAACAATCTGAGAAACATAAGCCTTATATGTGAGTAGGATATTCTTGTTTATAACAATCTTATTACTGACCATGATCTAGGGAATATCATTTTGTCTCATCTTAGCTTCTATGCAGATGGAAGTTTCTACTGGTTTTATTAATACTTCATTAATCAAAACATTTCCCTTTATTAACGCTGCAGTGGTTTGTCGATACACATTCTGATTTCCGAAATCAGTAAAACATTATCCCTTTTAAAAACCAAGTACTCATTACTCACGAATGAGGTTTCACACAAAATTCATATTAATTCATTTAAGTTAAGTCTCTTATCTTACAAGATCAAGTCTCTTAACTTCTCAAATCAATAAAACATTCATTTATCCTTCTTAAGACGTTATACCTAACTTCCCATAAAGCTAGTATAACTCTTATGTTTTCAAAACCAAGTGTTACCCTTCTTTCAAAAACAGTTCTTAATACTTTTGAAATACTTCAAAGTTCTTAGTATTCAGGCTTAAGTCAAAAGACATTGCCGTACAATTACGTTCAATTAGCACACGTACGTCTACCGTACTATATATCATTCGGGCTTAAGTCAATAGACATTGCCGTACTATATATATCTTCCTTTAAAATATCATGCTCAAGAGTATAGGAAGAATCACATACCTCGCGACGATTATCGACTATAAGCAAATTGCTCCACGGCTATAACCCGGCTAGCCTGGTCCACCTTTTAAGTAGCACATGCTACTCACAGAACATTCAACCTATAAAGGTTACGAGTCTATCAACGTCTAGACTACTCGGTACAATAAATCTAGATACAAGTTTCTACGGAAAATTGGGCAGCCCTTCCCTACCCGTCAAACTAAACAAGTCTCCATGTAATGATCTATGTAAGTACAGTTCCTATCCCTTCTTATATACTTCCTTGTATATACTTATACTTATTCTTATACTTCAACAGTATGTACACTTATTTACAAAAGGGAGACAAGATAATTACCTCGATAAGCCCATAATTATCCAAGTATAAATGTCGGTCCTTAGCAACGCTTAGCTCCTACTCCGGGTGCTCCAACCCGCTCCAAACAACCCTTAGAAGTTCTACGCAACTTCTTCTTAATACTCCAACCAACTATGGAGATTTTCCCTAGGGTTTCGGTTTGAGACAAAAAGGACATACGGTAGTATTTAGACTCTACGTATAGAGGTATCTTTGGAATACTACAAGGTATACGGCTAAGGTAATTTGGGTATAGTAACAATACTTTTGAGAGTATTTCTACCAAGAGGGGGGGTATTTATACGAGACAACACCACAAGGGGGGGTGTGTACCCCTCGGCCAACCCCACTAGGGGGGGGTACTCTCGGCCAAGGGGGGGGAGGGGCTCTCGGCCAAAGGCCTCACAAAGGGGGAGAGGAACTCTCGGCCAAGACACTACACTAAGGGGGAGGAAGAAAGCTTTCAAGACTTAGAAGTTTTGGGATGAAGAAGTCTTCACAAGGGAGGGGTATTTATAGGTCAAGCAAAGGCCAACCAATGGCCAAGATCTAGCCAAGTGCTAGGCAAGTGTAGGGCCAAGATATGCCCAAGTGCCCCTAGACCTACTCCTTAAAACCCTCAAATATCTACCAAAAATATCTACCCACTGACACCCAAATCGTCCAGTGCGCCCACTTGCTTCCAATGTGAGGGTGACACATGTCACCCTCCGTTGGTCCAAAATGTTCCGTCTCTCGGAAAAATCCGCAAAAATAAGAAAAGACATAGCCGAATTTTCCTCGCAGTTATGTAAAACGTTTAGTCAAAACGACTCTAACAAGGTGTTGTGCACAAATGTCATTCGGCGAGCCACTGGCGGGGTGACACGTGTCACCCTCTTATTGGCCCAAAATAAAACATCTTCCGAAAATATCCACAATGGCCAAAATCTCGAAAACAAAGTGGGCCCCACAAAACCGTAAATTTCTCCCGTGGGCCCCACGTGACCATTTCCGAAAATAAAATTCCATAATTCTCTAATATTCCAGGAAGTCCGAATACCAAATCTGGGAATCCAATTTGTCACGACCCGATTCCGGGCCCGTGACTGGTGCCTTACCCCGGGCACCCTAGTGATACAACATCAGAGTAATCAGCGGAACATAAAACGATACAAGGCATATTATGAAATATGAAACAATAATCTGAGAAAAACTTGCCTTTCGGCATATATATAAACAACAACTTTTTCAACATGAACAGTTTAATCCTTTTTACAAACCACACTTACAAAGATTACAGACCTCTAGAAATTATACAACAACAATGGCGGGACGGGGCCGCCATACCCCGAATGTAAACACCTACAACAACGGGGACTATACCACCGATAAGCCTCGGAGAAACGGAGCTTTCCCAACGCTGACTGTGACCCTAAGAGCGAGGATCAATGGCGGTGTACCTTTACTGCGGCATGAACGCAGCCCGTAGGAGGTCGACAACAGTGCAGAGTATGTGAAACTGAAAATAAATCGTAAATGAAATCATAGTAGTCTATACAAAGCGGAGACATGTATGATAACCAAACTACGCTTCTGATAAATAAGCGATCATGTCAAGCCGTGGACTCACGCTCAAAGTCATCACTCAATAATAACTATGGGTCTCACGCCCACAACATCAATCATGCGTGGAATACCTTCCATCACTGCATCTATGATATAAAAGCACCAAGGAATACACATGAACACCAGGTCCCACCTGTGTCCAAATAAAACAGTACAGGGTAAGTACGAAGGCATAGCCGACTACTAACACCCACAGTACTAACAAGGTCATAAATTGTATCATGATATCTGTCTAGACCGTCACATGATCAAAGCTGGTCACTCGCCCGCAGTATCAAATGTGCGCGTCTAGCCCCGAACTTTCGCGACTCCGCATAGGCCAACCTCATAGGCCCGCATGAGGTATAACCCGCATCGAGGGTAGCTACTCCCGGCATCGCCCCGGACTCGCGATCCGCGTAGCGCAAGGACCGCGTGACCACAAGGGCGTAAACTAACACGGAACTCCCGTAGTTCCGCATGGATCCTCGGACCCGCATAGGGTATTCTCGAATCATGGTCCTGCATCACGCTGAGTCTACCCGCGACGGAGGGCAGCTTAACCTCCGGACACAAGTCAAGGTGAGTGGTACAATACCAACATAACGGCTGATAGTCAAACAACTTTAAGCGCAGTCGAGGGGAAAACCCCTTTACACTAACATCACAAGATACTAACACACGTAGCATCCTAACATGTTTACTTATCAAATCAACAAGAAAGTATTACAAGGCTATCACAAACCAATACAATCAAGTTATTCACACAAGGTACTTTCTATTAACAAGTTCGGGTATCTACCCCCAAAGTACTTCACACATTAAATCTTTAAAAGATCTGTTTCTTTCACATAAGTCACACAATGCCCGTAGTATAAAATAGAGTGACTGTCCTTTTAAGAAAACCAAAACTCTTACCTTTGTAAAATCAAGTAACAACATTATTTTCCAAACGTCCAAGTTTGCCTAATTTCAAATGTTCACGTTTCTTATTTTAGAAAGGTTTCGTAGTTCATAGTCTTATTCATTTAAGAATATAATTCTCTTTTAAACAATCGGAGAAACATAAGCCTTATATGTGAGTAGGATATTCTTGTTTATAACAATCTTATTACAGCAGCCATGATCTAGGAAATATCATTTTGTCTCATCTTAGCTTCTATGCAGATGGAAGTTTCTACTGGTTTTAATAATACTTAATTATTCAATACATTTTCCTTTATTAACGCTGCAGTGGTTTGTCGATACACATTTCTGATTTCCGAAATCAGTAAAACATTATCCCTTTTAAAAATCAAGTACTCATTACTCACGAATGAGGTTTCACACAAAATTCATATAATTCATTTAAGTTAAGTCTCTTATCTTACAAGATCAAGTCTCTTAACTTCTAAAATAAATAAATCATTCGTTTTATCTCTCTTAAGCCGTTATACCTAACTTCCCATAAAGCTAGTATAACTCTTAAGCTTTTAAAACCAAGTATTACTCTTCTTTTAAAAACAGTTCTTAATTCTCTTGAACTACTTCAAGATTATTATTATTCGGGCTTAAGTCAAAAGACATTGCCGTACAACTACGTTCAATTAACACACGTCGTCTACCGTACTACATAGTTATACACACATCATGCTAGAAGAGATAGGAAGAGGTTCACATACCTCGCGACGATTATCGACTATTAGCAAATCGCTCACGCGCTATAACCCGGCTAGCCTGGTCCACCTTCTCAAGTAGCACATGCTACTCGCAGAACATTCAACCTATACAGGTTACACGAGTCTATCAAATTCTAGACTACTCGGTAGAATAAATCTAGATGCAAGATCCTACGGGAAATTGAGCGACCGCCCTACCGTCAACTACACAAGTCTCATGTCTGATCCTACGTAATTACAGTTCAGTTCTTAACTTTAAATTCAGGCTTAAGTCCAAGGACATTGCCACAACATTAAGTTCAGTACTATATATAGTATACTTCAACTATATATTCTAACATCATGTAATTTCCAATTACAATAGAGGGACAAGATAATTACCTCGATAAGCCCATAATTATCCAAGTTAAAATGTCGATCCTGGGCAACGTTTAGCTCGACTCAGGCGCTCAACCCGCTCTAAACCACCCTTAGAAGTTCTAACCAACTTCTACACAATACTCAACGGACTATGGAGATTTTCCTTAGTGTTTCGGTTTTGTGACTGTCGGGAAGTATAATAGTACTTCTGGGCTTTTCGTATAGGTATAACCTTAGAATACTACAAGGTATACGGCTAAGTTATTTGGGCATTATAACAATAGTTGGAGAGTATTTCTATACCACAAAAAAAGGGGGGTATTATACGAAAGCAACTAGGCTAGGGGTTCTCGGACCACTAGGAGTGGAGAGCACCCTCTCGGCCAAGGCTTCTCAAGGGAGGGGGTGTTGGACGAACACAACCTAAAGGGAGGGAGGGATTTTTGGCTTGGAAGGTTTCATTTGTGGATGAAGAGTTCATCAACACAAAGGGAGGTATTTATAGGAAAACCCAAGGCCAACCAATGGCCAAGATCAAGCCATGTGCAAGGCAAGTGTGTTATACCCCGTATTTTCAGAGTATGTACGTAAGGGAATACGTACAAAAGGTTAGCCTTAAAAGTTAGGCTTGGACGAAAATTATTGGGCACAACTCACAAAACGATTGGTTTTCCGACGAAACGTTTCCACAGCTTTCATAGGATAAATTCCGGCTATGTCATTTCTTATTTTTGCGGATTTTTCCGAGAGACGTAACACTTTGGACCAATGAGAGGGCGACACTTTCCACCCTCTCATTGGTGGACTTGTCACGGCAATAGGGCCGATTGGATGACAATCCTTGTCATAAAGTTGGATAGATATTTTGTGTGCAAGTTGGCTAGGTACACTTGCCCTAATCTTGACCTTACACTTGCCTAGCACTTGGATAAATCTTGGCCATTGGTTGGCCATGTCTTGACCTATAAATACCCCTCTTGAGATGAAGAGTTCTTCATCCACTAAAGCTTTCAAGTCTTGAAAAATCCTCCCCTCTCCCTTGTGAGCAATTCGTCCAAACACCCCTCCCCCTTTGGGGACAGTTTTGGCCGAGGCCCTGCCCCCTCTAGCCTGGCGAAACCTACCCCCCCTCCCTTGGTAGGAAAGTTGCCTTCTAGTATTGTTATAATGCCCAATTTAACCTAGCCCAAATTCCTTAGTACTTAGTAGAAGTTGTGGGAAACTTCTAAGGATTCTTGGAGCGCCTTGGAGCTTTGGATTAGGAGCTAAACCTCGCTCAGGATCGACTTTTACTTGGTTATTATTGGGGTTATCGATGTATATAATCCTAACAGTCTTTTGTAATTAGATAATGCATACTGTAGAATTATTGAAATAATTATAAATACTTATGAGGTTATTAAGAATTTAATTGAACTGTAACACCTTAGAAGGGTATAAAAGAAGATTATACGAACTGTACTTACATAGGAATGTTTTCACAGTAGAATTATATACCTCAACGGGTAGGGTTGTGCTGCCCGACTTTCCGTAGAATTGAGGACCCTCTGTTTAGAACGACCTCTGAGAATAGTCTAGACTTTGATAGATGTCTGTGACTATTATAGGCTGATTCTCTGCTTGACATACTCGACTTGGCGGTGGATTTCGAGAAGGTATGTGATTCTTCCTATACTCTTGAGCATGATATTTTAAGTATATATAGTACGGTGAGCGTACATATGATAATCGGCAATGTCTTTTGACTTAAGCTGAATAATAAGAACCTTGAAGTATGTCAAAAGAATAATGAATCATTTTTAACGGAAGAGTAATATTTGGTTCTAAAACAAAAGCTTAAGAGTTATACTAGCTTTATGGGAAGTTAGGTATAACAACTTAAGAATGATAAAAGGCTGTTTACTTGTTTGTTTATAAAAGCCTTGTATTGATTTACATTAAGTGTAGTAAGATTGGTTGATAGGTAGACATACTATGATCTGCGTGTGTTAATTGGCTTGTAATGTTGTGAAAGGGGTCATTCTTGCGTGCTTACGTTGCTAACGGTAAGTCCGTTTATCGTTATTGTATCACCTACCCCTTGACTTGTTATACAGGGCTTGCCACCTTGATGCGGTCGTCGGCTATGCGGTCTATGAGACTATGCGAGCTGCGGCGTGCTCGTGATTGATCATTCGGGTGATTAGCCGTCACGGGGATGCCTATGCGGTCCATGGACTATGCGGTCTTTTGAGGCTACGCGGACTGCGGAAGTCGAGGAGGGTACCGGGCTAGCTACCCCGTCTGGGAATACCTCATGCGAATGCGTGTGTGACCTATGCGGTGCGGAAGTCGGGACTAGGCACGCAGAATGATACTATGGGCGGTTGGCCTTGCCCGATCATTCGCGGCCTAGACTAGACACATTCTGATTTGCTATTCATTATTATTGTGATGTGGCACTATGTGCAATTGAATGAATGTATTTGTGAAAAGGTTTTAAATACTTTGATTTCATTTAAAGTACTTTATAGTTTCACATACTTGGTACTGTTATCGACCTCCTTCGGGCTGCGTTCATGCGCGAGTTCTAGAGGAAGCGGTGCTAGATCCACATCCTTAGGATCTCTACGTTGGTGTTAGGAGCTCCTCTCTCGGAGGCTCTACTTTTGGGTATGATCTCCTGTTGTAGATAGTTTTGTACAGACGAGGTATGGCGGCCTGTCCGCCATAGTTGTTATTTCCTTAGAGTGCAGTAGTCTGTTATGCAGTTGGGATGAATCGCAAAAACTTGGTTTATGTATATATGCGAAAGGCAATCTTTTCATCGAGATAAAATGTTCTAGTTATATCATGTTTCATGTCTTGTTTTATATTCCATGATTGTTCTCGATGTATGACTACTTGGGTGCGGGTAAGGCACGATCCACGAGCCGGGCAGGTCGTGACAAAAGTGGTATCAGGCGGTTAATCCTCGGAAAGTGTCTACGATCGTATCTAGTAGAGTCTTGATTATCGGTGTGTTGTGCACCACACCAATAATCGAGGAGGCTATAGGATATTTAGGATTGGTTTCCATTCTTCTCACTCGAGATCGTGCTTTAGAGTCGTGTTATAGGTTGGACCCTCTAACGCATTCCTTTCTATGTGAGATATGCCTCCACGTAAGGCCGGGCCCAGAAGGGCAAAGCGGAGGAGGCTGCTAGTGTGACACCCAGTCACGAGGGCTCGAGCCCGTCTATACCGTAGAGGCGAGTTCTATGACACCGCCGGCCCCAGCAGGGACCGCAGTACCCACACGCCTCATCCTCGGCCGGGGCGAAGGAGTTAGGGTACAAGGAGATGGCGATTACTAGCCAAGGTCGTGGCGGATATGAGAGAGGTTTGAGGCGGCCATTCGATTCGGCTCGGTAGCACCGTCGTTCACGGAGGCGAGATAGTTTGAGGCTACGGGACTTCCTTAGTTGTAGCCGCGAGTTTTACGGGTCAAGGCGGAGGATGATCCGCAGGAGTTCATCCGTCGATTGCGAGAGGATTATGCGGGTGGTCAAGGCTTGATGAGTCTGTGACATTCGGTTCGCGTCGGTGCGTGATACCGCGATCGATTGGTTCGATTCATAGGAGCTTTCGGGAGAGCATGCACCTCAGCAGTATGGGATGAGTTTTGAGGCTTTTCTCACACCTTGCCTCGCGAGATGAGGAGGGCACGATCGGCAGATTTTTGTTCTTGCGAGGCGGGAGGGCCTTGATTAGGGAGTACAATGTCGAGTTTGATTCATTGGCTCGATATGTTCCTGCACTGGTAGCAGATATGGAGGACCGGGTGCATCGCTACGTCACCGGGCTAGACGACTATATGGCGAGTCTTGTGCGGAGTGTCCGCCCGGCCGAGCATGGACATTACCCGTATGAAGGCTCATGCATTGGGATGCGAGGAGCGTAGAGACCGCCGGGTAGACCGATATCAGCAGCAGAAGAAGGCCAAGACGGCCGGTTCGTTTGGTGGTTCTCAGGGTGGGCAGCATCAGCAGAGGTCCATATTTGCACCACAGCCGGCGCAGAGCGCTCCTACATCATTTTTGATGCTGACGGGCGATCGGCGGTCGGGGCCCGGGACTTGATTTCGAGTAGCAAGGTGCTAGCGATCGAGTCTGTTCGGTGTGCCCGTTGTGGTAGATTCCATTCGGGAGGCTGTTATGCTACTACGAGGACTTGCCATACTTTTGCGGCGGGAGTCATTTCGCGAGTTTGCGGCCGAAGGCGTGGCGGGGTAGGGCCCGGCTACGAGTGCATTGCGCTTCTTCATCCCAGCGATTACTCGCCGGGAGCGGTACTCGAGAGATCAGGTCGCGGCGGTCGTGCGCGAGTCCCGATTAGCGGTCCTCGAACCGCATTTATGCTTTGTCCGGTAAGCGGGATCGGAGGCCTCACCTGATGTCGTCACAGGTACCTTATCAGTTTCTGGGTTTGATGTATATGCTTTGATAGATCCGGGTTCTACTCATCCTATATATCTCCCCTTGTTGCTAGTAGGATAGGGATAGAGCACGAGTCCATAGACCGCTTCGAGGTAGCTACGTCGGTGGGTGATTCGGTGGTAGCTCGGCGGGTATATAGAGCTTGTCTGTGACCATTCTGATCGTCGGACCTTGCCGACTTGATAGAGTTGGAGATGATTGACTTCGGCGTGATCATGGGGATGGATTGGCTAGCTTCTTGCTACGCCAATGTAGGCTGAGAGAGAGAGTAATGCGGTTCTGTTTCTGAGGAGCCGGTTGTTGAGTGGGAAGGGAGCACTGTATCGCCGAAAGGTAGGTTTATTTCCTACCTCAAGGCTAGGAAGATGGTGCAGAAGGGGTATATCTACCATCTCGTTCGGGTGTTTGATACTGAGGCTGCGGTACCAGATTTTCAGACAGTTCCAGTAGTCCGAGAGTTCTCAGACGTTTTTCCAGACGACCTCCCGGGTATTCCTCCAGAGAGGGAGATTGAGTTTTGTATAGATGTGTTGCGGACACTCGGCTATTCCATTCCGCCATACGAGGATGGCTGCCGAGTTAAGAGAGTTGAAGGAAGCGGTGAGTGATTTGTTGGAGAAGGGTTTCATCGGACCTAGTGTTTCTCCAGAAGCGCGGTATTGTTCGTGAAGAAGAAGAAAGGCGGGGCCGCTGCATGTGTGTTGACTACTGAGCGGTGAACAAGGTGACCATTAAACGAATACCCCCTTCCCGTGATTGATGATTTGTTCGATCGATTGCGGCGCGAGATGCTTTTCAAGATTGATCTACGATCGGGCTATCATCGAGTTCGAGTTAGAGAGGTGGATGTCCCAGATGCATTCGGACGATGCGGGCATTATGAGTTCAGTCATGTCTTTTGGGTTGACGATGCTCGTGGTATTCATGGAGTTGATGAACCGAGTGTTCAAACCATTTTGGACACGTTTGTGATAGTGTTCATTGATGATATCTTGGTTTATTCGCTCGAGCGGGAGCATGCGGAGCATTTGAGGGCTGTCTTGTGAGTTCTCGGGATCGGCAATGTATGCGAAGTTTTCCAAATGTGAGTTTTGGTTGACCTCGGTGGCTTTTCTTGGGCATATTGCCGGGTGATGGCATTCAGTGGATACGGCGAATCGAAGCGATCGAGGACTTGGCCTGAACTCTTACTCCGGCAGAGTTCGCGATTTTACGGGCCTTGCAGGATATTATCGGCGGTTCGTGGAGAAGTTTGCTTCTATCTCGCACCATTGACTAGGTTGACTCGGAAAGCGGCCAAGTTTGATGGTGATGCTTGTGGCGGGGTTTCGATTCTTTGAAAAGAAAGCGACGACCGCCCGTTCTTACTCTTCCGGAGGTCGGATGGTTACGTGGTGTATTGTGATGCGTCGGGCATCGGGTTGGGATGTGTGTTGATGCGTGAGGCGAGTTATAGCATACGCATCCCGATAGCTTAAGATACGAGAGGAACTACCCGCATGATTTGGAGCCGGCGGCGGTGATTCACGCTTTAAAGATCCGGAGGCACTATTTGTATGGGGTTCACGTGGATATTTATACAGGACCACAAGAGCCTCGGTATATCTTCACGGAGAGGTGAACTTACGGCGAGGCGGTGGTTAGAGTTGCTTAAGGATTATGACGTCAATATCTGTACCACGGGAAGGCCAATGTTGTGGCGGATGCTCTTAGTCGTCGAGGTCGATGGGAGTCTATCGGAGTGCGGCGGAGAGGAGGGCATGGTTCGTGATTTGCATCGATTAGCGAGCCTTGGTGTCCGTTTGATTGATTACGATAGCGGTGGGGTTAGAGTTCGTGAGGTTGCCGAGTCTTCCATCGCCGAGGAGGTGAAGAGGCAACGATTCGAGGATCCGGTTTTGCACGTTATCGTGATCTGACTCTTCGTGAGGCAAGCGGTCGCACGAGGTAGCACGATGGGCGCTAAGGTTTGAGGCGGGTTGTGTGTTCCGGATGTTTGAGGACTTGGCGGAGTTCTTGGGGAAGCACACTGGTAGCGCGTTACTCCATCCGTCGAGTCGACCAAGATGTACCACGACCTTAGATCGTGTATTGGTGGGATGGTTTGAAGAGGGGCGTTGCGAGTTAAATGCTCGGTGCGTGTTGTCGGCGGTGAAGGTAGAGCACCGAGGCACGGTGGTTTTATTCTGACGATAGAGATCCCGACACGGAAGTGGGAGGTGATCAACATGGACTTCATCACGGGATTGCCTCGCTCGGAGAGACATGATTCTATATGGGTTATCGTCGGCGGTGTGAAAGCGGCCACTTTCTTCCGTCGGGGCGACTTTCGGTACCGAGGATTATGCGGACTTTACATCCGAGAGGTCGTCGATCGCATGGAGTCCCTATTTCGATCATATCGCATGGAGGAGCCCGGTTCGGCTAACTTACGGAGGTCCTTCGAGAGGGTTTAGGACGCAGTGAGCCCGAGTCGCATTTCATCCACAGACAGACGGACAGCAGAGCGCACTATCCGACTCTTGAGGATATCTGCGAGCTGTGTTATTGACCAGTAGCTGGGAGGATCACTTGCATTGGTAGAGTTCGCGTATAATAACGGCTACCACTCTAGCATTCGAGATGGCGCCGTATGAGGCTTTGTATGGGAGGAAGTGCGGATCGCCGATAGCATGGTTCGATGTGGGCGAGAATGCGATTAGTAGGACGGACTTGGTGCAGCAGCGATGGATAAGGTGAAGCTTATCCGAGAGCGGCTAATGACAGCTCAGAGTCGACAGAAGTCGTATCCAGATCATCGACGTCGACATCCGAGTTCGCGATTGATGATTGGGTTTTCTGAAGGTGTCACCCATGAAGGGTGTGATGAGATTCGGGAAGAAGGAAAACTTCGGCCAGGTACATTGGGCGTTTCAGTTGTCCACGGGGTAGGCAAGGTTGCCTATGAGTTGGATCTGCCGTCCGTCCGGAGGCGATCATCCGTATTTCACGTATCTATGCTGAGGAGATGTGTCGGGGATCCATCTAGGGTACACCCGATTGACGATGTCCAGGTGACCGAGGGGTTATCGTATGAGGAGATTCCCATAGCGATAGTCGATCGTCAGGTTAGGCGTCTGCGGACCAAGGACGTAGCTTCCGTCAAAGTTTTGTGGCGGAACGAGCTCAGGGAGGAGATGACGTGGGAGGCCGAGGAGGACATGAGGTAGAGATACCCTCACCTATTCCCGCACCTCGGGTAACCTACTTTCCTACTTATTGATTCAATTGACTTATGTGCTAAGTGTTTTTTTGAATCGCTTAGGTTGTTAAGAACCTTATCTTTAATCTTGGGAAGGAACATTCGGACGAATGTTTCTAAGGAGGAGAATGTTATACCGTATTTCAGTATATGCGTAAGGGAATACGTACAAAGGTTAGCCTTAAAAGTTAGGCTTGGACGAAAATTATTGGGCACAACTCACAAAGCGATTGGTTTTCGGCGAAACGTTTCCACGACTTTCATAGGATAAATTCGGCTATGTCATTTCTTATTTTTGCGGATTTTTCCGAGAGGCGTAACACTTTGGACCAATGAGAGGCGACATTTTCCACCCTCTCATTGGTGGACTTGTCACGGCAATAGGGCCGATTGGATGACAATCCTTGTCATAAAGTTGGATAGATATTTTGTGTGCAAGTTGGCTAGGTACACTTGCCCTAATCTTGACCTTACACTTGCCTAGCACTTGGCTAAATCTTGGCCATTGGTTGGCCATGTCTTGACCTATAAATACCCTCTTGAGATGAAGAGTTCTTCATCCACTAAAGCTTTCAAGTCTTGAAAAATCCTCCTCTCCCTTGTGAGCAATTCGTCCAAACACCCTCCCCTTTGAGTGAAGTTTTGGCGAGGCCCTTCCCTCTAGCCTAGCCGAAACCTACCCCCCCTCCCTTGGTAGGAAAGTTGCCTTCTAGTATTGTTATAATGCCCAATTTAACCTAGCCCAAATTCCTTAGTACTTAGTAGAAGTTGTGGGAAACTTCTAAGGATTCTTGGAGCGCCTTGGAGCTTTGGATTAGGAGCTAAACCTCGCTCAGGATCGACTTTTTACTTGGATATTATTGGGCTTATCGAGGTATATAATCCTAACCCTCTTTTGTAATTAGAGAATGCATACTGTAGAAGTATTGAAATAAGTATAAATACTTAGGAGGTTATTAAGAATAGAATTGATTGTAACACCTTAGAAGGGTATAAAGAAGATTATACGAATTGTACTTACATAGAATTTGTTTTCACGATGAGACTTATATAGCTCACCGGGTAGGGTTGTGCTGCCCGACTTTCCGCAGATTTGAGGACCCTCTGTTTAGATCGACCTACAGAATAGTCTAGACTTTGATAGATGTCTGTGACTATTATAGGCTGATTCTCTGCGCGCGACATACTCGACTTGGCAGGTGGATTTCGCCGAGAAGGTATGTGATTCTTCCTATACTCTTGAGCATGATATTTTAAGTATATATAGTACGGTAGACGTACATATGATAATCGGCAATGTCTTTTGACTTAAGCCTGAATAATAAGAACCTTGAAGTATGTCAAAAGAATAATGAATCATTTTTAACAGAAGAGTAATATTTGGTTCTAAAACAAAAGCTTAAGAGTTATACTAGCTTTATGAGAAGTTAGGTATAACAAGTTAAGAATGATAAAAGGAACTGTTTACTTGTTTGTTTATAAAAGCCTTGTATTGATTTCTGTTAAGTGTAGTAAGATTGGTTGATAGGTAGACATACTATGATACTGCATGTGTTAATTGGCTTGTAATGTTGTGAAAGGGGTCATTCTTTGCTTTGCTTACGTTGCTAACCGGTAAGTCCGTTGTCTTGTTATTGTATCACCTACCCCTTGACTTGTTATACAGGGCTTGCCACCGCGATGCGGTCTATACGGCTGTCACGGTCTATGAGACTATGCGGAGCTGCGGCATGCTCGGGATTGATCATTCGGGTGATTAGCCCGTCACGGGGATGCCTATGCGGTCCATGGGACTATGCGGTCTTTTGAGGCTATGCGGTGCGGAAGTCGAGGAGAATGCAGGGCTAGCTACCCCGTCACGGGGAATACCTCATGCGGTGCGTGTGTGACTATGCGGATTGCGGAAGTCGAGGACTAGGCACGAGAATGATACTATGGGCGGTTGGCCTTGCCCGATCATTCGCGGCCTAGACTAGACACATTCTGATTTTCCTATTCTTTATTATTATTGTGATGTGGCACTATGTGCAATTGAATCTGAATGTATTTGTGAAAAGGTTTTAAATACTTTGATTTCATTTAAAGTACTTTATAGTTTCACATACTTGGTACTGTTATCTTGACCTCCTTGGGGGCTGCGTTCATGCGCGAGTTCTAGAGGAAGCGGTGCTAGATCCACATCCTTAGGATCTCTACGTTGGTGTTAGGAGCTCCACTCTCTCGGAGGCTCTACTTTTGGGTATGATCTCCTGTTGTAGATAGTTTTATGCAGACAGGTATGGCGAACTGTCCCGCCATAGTTGTTATTTCCTTAGAAGTGCAGTAGTCTGTTATGCAGTTGGGATGTATCGCAAAAACTTGGTTTATGTATATATGCGAAGGCAATCTTTTCATCGAGATAAAATGTTCTAGTTATATCATGTTTCATGTCTTGTTTTATATTCCGTGATTGTTCTCGATGTATGACTACTTGGGTGCGGGTAAGGCACGATCCACGAACCGGGCAGGTCGTGACAAAGTGTAAGGCCAAGATCAAGCCATGTGCACCTAACCTACTCCACAAAACACTCCACAAAACAAGGCAAAAACAAGGCACAAATCAAGGCCATAAAGTAGCCCAATTCGCCAAGGGTTGCGCCTTGCTTCCATGTGAGGTGACATGTCACCCTCGTTGGTCCAAAATGTTTCGCTCTCGGAAAAATCCGCAAAATTAAAAATGACATAGCGGAAATTCCCTACGAAAGTCGTGGAAACGTTTAGTCGAAAACGACTCTAATCGGGTGTTGTGAACAAAAAGAATTCGGCCAGCCTAAATCACAAGTTCAAATTTCTACGTGCGCCCCACGCACATACTCCGGAAATACGGGGTATAACATTCTCCTCGCAGAAACATTCGTCCGAATATTCCTTCTAAGTCTCAAAACAACGTCGCGAGATAGTCTTCACTACTTACGAGAACCAACACCACATCCGCCACGAAACACCCGCGCACATAAAAACTTACATCCAAGTCCACGAGGAAACACCTCTAACATCACCAAAATGATACCACTTTTGTCACTTTGTCGCGAGCCTTGCTCCGACGACCCAACAAATGGTACCGGGCTGCATGCGATCACTGAAGCTGTCGTACACTCGAATCCTTACCACATTTCTGATACTTCTTTAGTTTCCAAAACTCGGGGTTACTATCTCTTAACGTGGGCATCATTAACTGGGAACATTCTGGATGGATCTTCGATACTTTCCCGAACATAACAATACGAAAGACCGGACGTCCTGCCTCCTAAGTCGGACGACAAATGCTAACATATAGGCAACCTGGCCTATTCTTCACATGAACTCTCAAAGGCCCAAAGTAACTCGGGCTAAGTTTCCTCTGTTTTCCAAAGCTCGTCACACCCTGTCCGGGGTGGTACTTTCAAGAAGACCGACCGTCAACCTGAACTCTAAGCGTCGTCGCCGATTATCCGCACGATTCCTCTGAGCTGCCAGAACTTCTTCTAGACAAGCTTCACACTATCCACAGTCTGCTGGAACAAGCCTGAACTATGCGTTCAACCTTGCCAACATCGAACCAATCGGCCGCAACTTTACACTTCCGCCCTACAAGGCTTCAAAGGTGACATCCGAACACGAAATGGTAGCTTAAACACTCCTCCAGGAGACAACAATCCCAACTATCCTCGAAATCCAAGCGGCGAGGCGAATGCGGTCTCGAGACTCACTGAGTTCTTAACACATGTTTGGTAAAACTTCCGAAACAAGCGATCGTACCACTGGCTCCACATGCGCCGCCATAAGGTGAAGGTAGGCACCCGTGCAGCCTTACAACCTTCTGTTAAAACAACATCGCCGAGTGAACGGTCGGCCGAAGAACACGATGGGCTGCCCCATCGGCCAACCATCGGTCGAACGCATCCACGAACTTGTATTTGGTCAACTAAACTTGGGCCTAACACCCTCGTGACCCTAACACAAGGCGGGACCACCACAAACTGACCCCACCACCAAACCTGCCGCGGGTTGACCCGCGGCGTGGCCTCAACAGGCAACGCGCGCACAATGCTAGCTCGCGAAGGAAAACTTCACTAATCACGCTACGAAAACCTAGCGGTCTTCTTAGCTCAACTACCCCCATTCATTCCACACTACTTAGGACCTATCCCAAACATAGCTCACGTGCACTATGCACTTCGATCTGGATCAAACATAACACTACACCTTTTCTCGAGATGGCCTCACCTCTAAGGTCTCTACGTATAAAACTCTAAGGCTCACACCTTCTCTATCCCCAAATCTTACTTGGTTAACTAACCAAGATTTCTAATCACAATATTAACACCGCTATCAAAACATAGCACTTATGATATACCCATCTTATCACACATACGAACTCAGAGGGTTAAGGATATGCACGAATCTCTCGCTTTACTCCCTAGTCGTTCTAATCAAACTCGCCGTAGGCGTAGCTAAGGAAGGTGACGAACTACCCACCGATCACGAAGGCTAAGTCCTTCTACCAGGGACACTCTTTCGACATCGGACCACGGCGGTCATAGTACAACAAGTACCAACTAAAAGACGACATTCCCGGGATGGCGTCGTCACAATGAACGGAAGCCACGGAGTTCTAACCAACTCCTGCATACCGAACGCCCCGAAATCCGTGGAAGACCACTCTGCATTGTGGATGTGCATAATCAAATCTATGGTGAGGTGACTCGCCTCGAAAGTTACCAAAGGACCTTGCTCTGGCCTCGCCTGCTGTCGCTTGGTTAACCCGTCGATCTCTACGTTTCTCGGCTGCTGTATAAGCTCATACGAGCCATGCATAACTAAGCGAAGAACTACTCTTGCAACCTCTCATTGATATTCATCAAGACTCGCGGTACATCGGTATACTCTGGTAGCCAAATCCATAGCTAATGTGAGGTTGCCTCTTTGCAATCTATATTCTCTGTTCTGCGTGGGCGAAGGTTCATATCATGGCGCAGTGAGGCTGCCGTCGCCGTGCTTAAACTCTGCGGGGCTAGTGGCGTCGCGAAATCCCGAATGAAGCATTACCCTAGGTAATGATTGGGCTGTGCCACGTAACCCTCGAACTCTACTCGCGGCTCCCTACGCCTTGCCTCGGGGCGGGTTTTCCCTGCGGAGGCATATCGGTAGGGAAAGAAATACGTTAGAGGTCCACTTACAACACGGCTCTAAGGCACGATCTCGAGTGAGAAGAATAGAAACCAATCCTAAATATCCTATAGCCTCACGATTATTGGTGTGGTGCACAACACGATAATCAAGACTTCTTGGATCTGATGCGTAGACACTTTCCAGGATTAATCGCTCGATACCACTTTTGTCACGACCCGATTAGGGCGTGGTAGTGCCTTACCGGGCACCCTAGTGATACAACATCAGAGAAATCAGCGGAACATAAAACGATACAAGGCATATTATGAAATATGAAACAATAATCTGAGAAAAACTTGCCTTTCGGCATATATATAAACAACAACTTTTTCAACATGAACAGTTTAATCCTTTTTACAAACCACCTTACAAAGATTACTACTGACCTCTAAGAAATTATACAACAACAATGGCGGGGCGGGGCGCCATACCACGAATGTAAACACCTACAACGAGGACTATACACTGATAAGCCTCGGAGAAACGGAGCTTTCCCCAATGATTCGTGACCCTAAGAGCGAGGATCAATGGCGGTGTACCTTTACGTGGCATGAACGGCCCGAAGAGTCGATCTGGCAGTGCAGAGTATGTGGCGAAAATAAATCAGTAAATGAAATCATAGTAGTCTATACAAAGCAGGAGACATGTATGATAACCAAACTACAGTTTCCAATAAATAAGCAGTCATGTCAAGCCAGGGACTCACGCCCTCAAAGTCATCACTCAATAATAACTATGGGTCTCACGCCCACAACATCAATCATGCCCGTGGAATACCTTCCTCACTGCCGGCAGTCTATGATATAAAAGCACCAAGGAATACACATGAACACGGGTCCGCTGTGTCCAAATAAAGCGATGCGGGGTAATGCGAAGGCATAGCCGACTACTAACACCAGCGATTACTAACAAGGTCATAAACTGTATCATGATATCTGTCTAGACCGTCACATGATCAAGCTGGTCACTCGCCTGCAGTATCAAATGTGCGCGTCTAGCCCTGGAACTTTCCGCAGCTCCGCATAGGCCAACCTCATAGGCGCGTGAGGTATAACCCGCATCGGTAGCTACTCCCGGCATCGCCCCGGACTCGCGATCGCGTGGCCACAAGGACGCGTGACCACAAGGGCGTAAACTAACACGGAACTCCGTAGTTCCGCATGGATCCCGGACCCGCATAGGGTATTCTCGAATCATGGTCCTGCATCGCTGAGTCTACCCCGCGTCGGAGCGGCTTAACCTCCGGACACAAGTCAAGGTGAGTGGTACAATACCAACATAACGGTGATAGTCAAACAACTTTAAAGCGCGATCGAGGAAAACCCCTTTACACTAACATCACAAGATACTAACACACGTAGCATCCTAACATGTTTACTTATCAAATCAACAAGAAAGTATTACAAGGCTATCACAAACCAATACAATCAAGTTATTCACACAAGGTACTTTCTATTAACAAGTTCGAATTATCTACCCCAAGTACTTCACACATTAAATCTTTAAAAGATCTATTTCTTTCACATAAGTCACACAATGCCCGTAGTATAAAATAGAGTGACTGTCCTTTTAAGAAAACCAAAACTCTTACCTTTGTAAAATCAAGTAACAACATTATTTTCCAAACGTCCAAGTTTGCCTAATTTCAAATGTTCACGTTTCTTATTTTAGAAAGGTTTCGTAGTTCATAGTCTTATTCATTTAAGAATATAATTCTCTTTTAAACAATCGGAGAAACATAAGCCTTATATGTGAGTAGGATATTCTTGTTTATAACAATCTTATTACAGCAGCCATGATCTAGGAAATATCATTTTGTCTCATCTTAGCACATGCAGATGGAAGTTTCTACTGGTTTTAATAATACTTAATTATTCAATACATTTTCCTTTATTAACGCTGCAGTGGTTTGTCGATACACATTTCTGATTTCCGAAATCAGTAAAACATTATCCCTTTTAAAAATCAAGTACTCATTACTCACGAATGAGGTTTCACACAAAATTCATATAATTCATTTAAGTTAAGTCTCTTATCTTACAAGATCAAGTCTCTTAACTTCTAAAATAAATAAATCATTCGTTTTATCTCTCTTAAGCCGTTATACCTAACTTCCCATAAAGCTAGTATAACTCTTAAGCTTTTAAAACCAAGTATTACTCTTCTTTTAAAAACAGTTCTTAATTCTCTTGAACTACTTCAAGATTATTATTATTCGGGCTTAAGTCAAAAGACATTGCCGTACAACTACGTTCAATTAACACACGTACGTCTACCGTACTACATAGTTATACACACATCATGCTAGAAGAGATAGGAAGAGGTTCACATACCTCGCGACGATTATCGACTATTAGCAAATCGCTCCACGGCTATAACCCGGCTAGCCTGGTCCACCTTCTCAAGTAGCACATGCTACTCGCAGAACATTCAACCTATACAGGTTACACGAGTCTATCAAAGTCTAGACTACTCGGTAGAATAAATCTAGATGCAAGATCCTACGGGAAATTGGCGACCGCCACTGCGTCGACTACACAAGTCTCTGTAATACTGATCCTACGTAATTACGATTCGATTCTTAACTTTAAATTGGGCTTAAGTCCAAGGACATTGCCACAACATTAAGTTGATACTATATATAGTATACTTCAACTATATATTCTAACATCATGTAATTTCCAATTACAATAGAGACAAGATAATTACCTCGATAAGCCCATAATTATCCAAGTTAAAATGTCGATCTGGGCAGCGTTTAGCTCGACTCAGCGCTCCAACCCGCTCTAAACCACCCTTAGAAGTTCTAACCAACTTCTACACAATACTCAACGGACTATGGAGATTTTCCTTAGGGTTTCGGTTTTGTGGTGACGGAAGTATAATAGTATACGGGCTTTTCGTATAGGTATAACCTTAGAATACTACAAGGTATCTGCTAAGTTATTTGGGCATTATAACAATACTTGGAGAGTATTTCTATACCACAAAAAGGGGGTATTATACTGAAAGCAACTAGGCTAGGGGTTCTCGTGACCACTGGGAGGAGGAGGAGAGCACCCTCTCGGCCAAGGCTTCTCGAGGGGATGGGGGTGTTGGCGAACACAACCTAAAGGGAGGAGGATTTTTGGCTTGGAAGGTTTCATTTGTGGATGAAGAGTTCATCAACACAAAGGGAGGTATTTATAGGAAAACCCAAGGCCAACCAATGGCCAAGATCAAGCCATGTGCAAGGCAAGTGTAAGGCCAAGATCAAGCCATGTGCACCCTAACCCTACTCCACAAAACACTCCACAAAACAAGGCACAAAACAAGGCACAAATCAAGGCCATAAAGTAGCCCAATTCGGCGAGGTTGCGCCCTTGCTTCGATGTGAGGGTGACACATGTCACCCTCCCGTTGGTCCAAAATGTTTCGTCTCTCGGAAAAATCCATAAAAATTAAAAATGACATAGCGGAAATTCCCTACGAAATTGTGCAACCGTTTCGTCGAAAAACGACTCTAATCGGGTGTTGTGAACAAAAAGAATTCGGCCAAGCCTAAATCACAAGTTCAAATTTCTACGTACGTCCTTACGTACATACTCTGGAAATACGGGGTATAACACAATTCCCATTAACGAACCTTTTTCCTTCACAAAAACCGGAAACTTTTCCGTGGAAAAATCACCTCTTTCTTCCTTTCCAATCTTTCTGTCGTATTCTCGTACGTACGTCCTCGCATACATACCCTGGAACTACGGGGTATAACACTTTGGTTTGTTGTTGTTTTGAGCCTTAAATGTGGCATGTTTGGTTATTGTATTCGGCCTTGAAAAAGGTGGCAAAGTATGTAGAAACAAAGGAAGTGCTGCCTGATTTTCCGTAGAATAAGAGACCGTATACTTAGTATTATTCTACGTTAGAAACTAGAAATTGATAGTCATGTTGTGACCATTATAGGTTGACAATTCTTCGTACGGTGTATTCGGCTTAGCTTGTGGATTTAGCCGAAAAGGTATGTGAACTATCTCCTCTTCTAGCATGATTCCGTATGGTAAAGAAAGTATGTCCTACTCCTTAAACGATCCATTCCTTGGTTGTATTTGGATTGCCTAAAATAGAATTTGTTCTATGTACTTCCTTGATTGTACTTTGATGTTTAAATTGTAAGTTGTATTGTTATACCCCGTATTTCCAGAGTATGTACGTGAGGGCGTACGTATAAAATTTTAGCCTTAAAGTTGGCAAGATTCGAAAATTTGGGCACAAGTGCCGAAAAGAATCGTTTTTCGACGAAACGTTTTACAAGACTTGCGAAGGGAAAATTCCGGCTATGTCATTTATAATTTTTGCGGATTTTTCCGAGAGACGGAATATTTTGGACCAACGAGAGGGTGACAAGTGTCACCCTCAAGTGGCATGTTTGGACGGCAAAATGGGCTTGCCTTGCACGTTTTTTGTGTTGAAATTTTGGTCAAGGGTTAGGTAGGATATTTTGTGTAGATGGATAAGGTTGCACATGGCTAAATCTTGGCCTTACACTTGCTATGCACTTGGCTTCATCTTGGCCATTGGTTGGCCTTTGGTTAGCCTATAAATACTCCCCTTGCGTGAAGGTTTTCTTCATCCACAAATGTTCCTAAGTCTTGAAAAATCCCTCCCTCTCCCTCTTGCTTGTTCTCGTCCAAACACCACCCCTCTCCCCCCCTCTTGAAGGCCCTCGGTCGAACCCCCCCTTGCCTAGTGGTTCTAGCCGAGAACCCCCTCCCCCTAGCCTAGTTGTGCTAGTCGAAATACTACCCCCCTTTTGTGGTATAGAAATACTTCTCCAAGTATTGTTATAATGCCCAAATACTTTAGCCCAAATACCTTGTAGTACTTTCCAAAGTTACCTCTATACGTAGAGCCCGGAAATACTATTATACTTTCCTTTAGCCACTAAACGAAACCCTAAGGAAAATCTTCACCCGTAGTTGAAGCTATAAGTAGAAGTTGCATAGAACTTCTAAGGGTTTCTTGGAGCGGATTGGAGCGCACGGGGTAGGAGCTAAACCTTGCTCAGGATCGACTTTAAACATGGATAATTTTGGGCTTATCGAGGTAACTAAACTTGTCCCCTTATTGTAATTGGAAATTACATGTTGTAGGAATATATAGTTGAAGTATACTATATATATAACTGATCATTTTGCGGCAATGTCTTTTGACTTAAGCCTGAATAATAAAGAAGAGAACTGAACTGTAATTACATAGGACTATATTACAGTAGACTTGTGTAGCTTTACTGTGAAGTAGAATCGTACACGTCCGGTTAGACGTGTAAACCCCCCCCCCCCCTGGTTGGCTTGGTAGCCGGCCTCGATAGAGGAGGAGATTTACGCTGTTGCGGGGGGGAGGTGCTGCCGAATTTTATGTAGAATATTCTACGTTGAGATCTAGATGTTAATAGGCGCCTTGTGGCCTTTATAGGTTGAAGTACTACGTGTGGCGCGATCTACTTGGAGTTCCACGGGCATGAGGGATGACTTTGAGGGCGTGAGTCCCTGACTTGACATGACTGCTTTTATGTTGTGAACTGTAGTTTGGTTATCATACATGTCTCATGCTTTATATAGACTATTATGATTTCATGTACAGTATTTTACAGTTTCACATACTTGGTACTGTTATCGACCTCCTTGGGCTGCGTTCAATCTGCGCAGTAGAGGTACATCGGTTGTGGATCCTCGCTCTTAGGATCACAGTTCAGCGTGTTCGGAAGCCCCGTTTCTTCGGAGGCTTATCTTTTGGTATGTTACCCTGAGTCTGTAGGTTCTTGTACATTCAGGGGTATGGCGGGGCCCTGTCCCGTCATAGTTGTTCTAATAAAACTCTTAGAGTGCATGCCTTTATTGTGGCGAGTTTGTAAAAGGATAACTGTTCGGGTTTTTATGTATGTACAGAAGGCAACTGTTTTGGTTGGCCTGTTTATTTATAATATCTCTTATTTCATGTTCATATTTTATTTCCGCTGATTTTCTCTGATGTTGTATCACTAGGGTGCCCGGGGTAAGGCACCAGTCACGGGCCCGGGTTAGGGTCGTGACAAAAGTGGTATCAGAGCAGTTAGTCCTCGGAAAGTGTCTTATGACCGTGTCTAGTAGAGTCTTGATTATCGATGTGTTGTGCACCACATCTATAATCAGGAGGCTGCAGGACATTTAGGATTGGTTTCCATTCTTCTCATTCTGAGATCGTGCCTTAGAGTTGTGTGATAAGTTGGACCCCTCTGACGTATTCCTTCGTTTTTACCAGTTATGCCTCTGCGCAAGGCAACCCTGGCCCAGAGGGGCAAGGCAGCGAGGAGGCGCTAGTGGGATCTGAGGAGTGCGGCGCGAGCCCGATCTTTACTGAGATAGTGCTTCAGACGGCGAGTTTTGCGACACCGCCAGCACCAGCAGAGTTTAGAGCCGCAGCAGTGGCTGCTGAAACTACATTACACGAGCCTCGGTCCCACGGCGGAAGCGGATGATATAAGTACAAGAGATGGCGATTCTTGGCGAGTCGTGGCAGATATGAGGATAAGTGGATCTGGCGATTCAGTCTGATAGTACCGTAGATCACCCCAGGCGAAAGTTTGAGACTACGGGATTTTACGAGATGTAACGCGAGTTTTATGGGTCGAGGCACGAGGATGATCGCGAGAATTCATCCGGCGATTCTGTGGATCATGAGTGATCAAGGCATCGGAGACCGAGTCAGTGGTCCTAGGTTCGCATCGGCTGCGTGATACCGCAGTCGACTGGTTTGATTCGTGGGAGCTGTCCCGGGGGGAGAATGCCCTTCCAGCTATATGGGACGAGTTCTCAAAGGCATTTCTTGCACACTTCTTGCCTCCACAGATGAGGAGGGCTCGGTAAACAGTTTTTAGCGTTGAGGCGGGGCGGGCGGACGGTTAGAGAGTACAATGTGGAGTTCGACTCATTAGCTCGGTATGTCCCCACCAGAGTAGCTGATATGGAGGATGAGTACACCGCTACGTCACCGGCTAGATGATTACTTGGCGAGGCTTGTACGGGTGTAGCTCTTCACCGCATGGACATTGCCCGCATGCAAGCTCATGCACTAGGATGTGAGGCACGGAGAGGTCGACGGAATGGCCGAGATCAAGAAGAGGCCGTGACAGCAGGTCCTTTGGTAACTTTCGAGGCGACCGCCAAGAAGAGCTAGTTATGTACTCCGCCAAGATGCAGTGGTCCTCCGCGCCTTCGTGACGTTCGGTATTCGAGCTGGTCGAGCTCCAGGGCTTCAGTTTCTGGTTACGTAAGTTCTAGCCGCAGGATTCATGCCCTCGCCAGTGCACACGCGGGCGCGTCATCCCGGAATGTCGTCTTTTATCGGTGCTTGTTTCACTGCGCCGTCGGGGCCATGTGACGAGAGATCGTGCTTATAGAGGGTACAGTGCAAGATGACGCAGCCTCACCGGATCGATGGCGGGTTCATCGCTTTCTATAGCGATTATCGCAGGCTGTGCCTATGATTAGAGTGGAGCGGTAGATTCAGGTATATCCTTGACCCTCTAGAGTTTTGCATACTTGATATGATGACCTTATTATTGTGTGCTATGTCCGAATAGCGTTGTGTTGCTTAGGAGTTAGAAAACCTGGTTAGTTGAAAGGATAAGTATGGGGGGCATGAGAAGTGTGAACCTTAGAATATTTCATGTTGAGACCTTAGAGGTAAGGTCGTCTTAAATAAGAGATTCTTGCGGTTAGTCTTTGTTGAAATACTTGGTATGCGCTAAATGTATTGTGGGAAATTCCTTGGGTTGTGTGAGATGAAAGTGGTAGCTTTCATGACTTGAATAGGTAAGATCGTTCCGGATCGGGAACAAGAGTTTGGCGCGATTGTGGTCGGGTTGAGGACCGTTCACGGTCGACCACCCGGCCAGCGGGTCCGGGCCGAGGTGGTCCCGCCAGTGGTAGGTCACGAGGCGCCAGCCCAAGTTTAGTTGACCATCGTGTGAGTTCGTGGGTATGTTCGATCAGAATCGGATCGTGAAGGCCGGGAATGGCCTTAAAGGAATTTGAAGCTAGTGAGATGACCAAGTTTGGAGGTAGTGACTCCAAGGGTTGGAAATAGAAGCGTGGACTGAAGTGTGGAACATGTACTAGAAAGGGTTCGGGTGTTCGAGAAGGGTGCGACGAGGAAGGAGGGAAGCGAACATGTGTTACGGGAACGGAAGTGATCATTTCCTTTGTGAAGTGAAGATGGAGGGATGTGTCCTTTGGACCAGGAGCGAGAGTTATATTGTTTTATATCTTCGAGGTGATTCCTCGTGGACTTGGGATTACGTATTTTGTGCGTGTGTTATTTTGTGGCCAGGTGCGGCATGTTTGGTTTCGTAAGTATAGTAGTGAAGGCTATACCGGCACGTGTATGTTTTGAGACTGAGAAGGAACATTCAGGACGAATGTTTCTAAGAGGGGAAGAATGTTATACCCCGTATTTCCAGAGTATGTACGTGAGGGCGTACGTATAAAATTTTAGCCTTAAAGTTGGCAAGATTCGAAAATTTGGGCACAAGTGCCGAAAAGAATCGTTTTTCGACGAAACGTTTTACAAGACTTGTGAAGGGAAAATTCCGGCTATGTCATTTATAATTTTTGCGGATTTTTCCGAGAGACGGAATATTTTGGACCAACGAGAGGGTGACAAGTGTCACCCTCAAGTGGCATGTTTGGACGGCAAAATGGGCTTGCCTTGCACGTTTTTTGTGTTGAAATTTTGGTCAAGGGTTAGGTAGGATATTTTGTGTAGATGGATAAGGTTGCACATGGCTAAATCTTGGCCTTACACTTGCTATGCACTTGGCTTCATCTTGGCCATTGGTTGGCCTTTGGTTAGCCTATAAATACTCCCCTTGCTTGAAGGTTTTCTTCATCCACAAATGTTCCTAAGTCTTGAAAAATCCCTCCCTCTCCCTCTTGCTTGTTCTCGTCCAAACACCACCCCTCTCCCCTCCCCCCTCTTGAAGGCCCTCGGCCGAACCCCCCCTTGCCTAGTGGTTCTAGCCGAGAACCCCCTCCCCCTAGCCTAGTTGTGCTAGTCGAAATACTACCCCCCTTTTGTGGTATAGAAATACTTCTCCAAGTATTGTTATAATGCCCAAATACTTTAGCCCAAATACCTTGTAGTACTTTCCAAAGTTACCTCTATACGTAGAGCCCGGAAATACTATTATACTTTCCTTTAGCCACTAAACGAAACCCTAAGGAAAATCTTCACCCGTAGTTGAAGTTATAAGTAGAAGTTGCGTAGAACTTCTAAGGGTTTCTTGGAGCGGATTGGAGCGCACGGAGTAGGAGCTAAACCTTGCTCAGGATCGACTTTAAACTTGGATAATTTTGGGCTTATCGAGGTAACTAAACTTGTCCCCTTATTGTAATTGGAAATTACATGTTGTAGGAATATATAGTTGAAGTATACTATATATAGAATCGATCATTTTGGCGCAATGTCTTTTGACTTAAGCTGAATAATAAAGAAGAGAATCGAATCGTAATTACATAGGGTATCAGACTGAGACTTGTGTAGCTTTCCGTGAAGTAGAATCGCATACGTCCGTTAGGCGTGTAAACCCCGTTTGCTTGGTAGCCGCTCGATAGAGAGGAGATTTACGCTGCCATGGGGGAGGTGCCGCGAATTTTACGTAGAATATTCTACGTTGAGATCTAGATGTTAATAGGCGCCTTGTGGCCTTTATAGGTTGAAGTACTACGTGTGGCGCGATCTACTTGGCTTAAGGAGTAGCCGACGGTTTGAAGTACTTGGAGCGTTTTGCTATTAGTCGATACTCGTCGCGAGGTATGTGAACCTCTTCCTATCTCTTCTAGCATGATATGTGTATAACTATGTAGTGCAGAGCGTCACGTGTTAAATGTATTTGATTGGTCTAAAACATAAAGTGTTATAACGGCTTTATGGAAAGTTGGTTATAATAGCTTTATGTAGGTAAGAAAATGCTTCGTGGTTTTTAAAAGGTAACTGATTTGAACTATAACTGGCTTGATGTGTGATAATAAAGAACATGAAGTATTTCAAAAGATTTATGAATCATTTTGATAGAAGAGTAATACTTGGTTTTTGAAAACTTAAGAGTTATACTAGCTTTATGGGAAGTTAGGTATAACGGCTTAAGAATGTTATATGGATTTCGGAAATGAGAACAAGTATCGAACAAACCACTGCAGCGTTAATAAAGGAAATGTATTGACTAATGAATTGTATTATTAAAACCGAGAAACCTCCATCTGCATAGAAGCTAAGATGAGACAAAATGATATTACATTTCCTAGATCATGGCTGCTTTAATAAGATTGTTATGAATAACCTACTCACACATAAGACTTATATTACTCAATTGTTCTAAAAAGGAATTACGTGATTAAGACTTTGAACTATGAAATCTCTCAAAATGGAACTTGAGTAATTGAAACTAGGCAAACTGGAACTTTAGGAAAAGGATGTTGTTACTTGACTTTAAAAAGAATGTGGGTTGGTTTATAAATGTGGGTCACTCATACTACGTATCGGTGACTTTGGTAAAAGGAATGGATCTTTTAAAGGGATTTAACGTATGTAGTACTTTAGGGTTAAAACCTGGTTTTTGGCATAAAATGAAAGTACTTTGAGTTGTGTGTAACTTGACCATGTTGCGTGTGATAGCCTTGTTGTGCAAGTACTGTATTCTACTCGACTACCGGTTCATGGGATGAACCGGGAATGTATTTCACTCGACTACCGCGTTCATGGGATGAACCGGGAATATATTTCACTCGACTACCGCGTTCATGGGATGAACCGAGAATGTATTTCACTCGACTACCGCGTTCATGGGATAAACCGGGAATGTATTTCACTCGACTACCGCGTTCATGGGATGAACCGGGAATGTATTTTACTCGACTACCGCGTTCATGAGATGAACCGGGAATGTATTCCATACGTTTCTATACTGGGTCCATGAGATGGGCCGAGACATGTTATACGTATCACATGATTTGTACCTAGACTGCCGGCAGTGAGGAAGGAGTTCCACGGGCATGAGGGATGACTTTGAGGGCGTGAGTCCCTGACTTGACATGATCGCTTATGTTGTGAATCGTAGTTTGGTTATCATACATGTCTCCACTTTATATAGACTATTATGATTTCATGTACGATTTTTCTGATTTCATACTTGGTACTGTTATCTTGACCTCGGGGCTGCGTTCATGCCGCAGGTAGAGGTACATCGGTTGTGGATCCTCGCTCGTAGGATCACAGTTCAGCGTGTTCGGAAGCCCCGTTTCTTCGGAGGCTTATCTTTTGGTATGTTACCCTGAGTCTGTAGGTTCTTGTACATTCAGTGGTATGGCGGGGCCCTGTCCCGTCATAGTTGTTGTTATAAAACTCTTAGAGGTCTGTAGCACCGCCAAGTGGCGAGTTTGTAAAAGGATAACTGTTCGGGTTTTTATGTATGTACAGAAGGCAACTGTTTTGGTTGGCCTGTTTATTTATAATATCTCTTATTTCATGTTCATGTTTTATTTCCGCTGATTTTCTCTGATGTTGTATCACTAGGGTGCCCGGGGTAAGGCACCAGTCACGGGTCCGGGTTCGGGTCGTGACATGTATAATCCATTTCCTTAGTGAAGTTTGGATTCTTATAAGAGAAAGTATTTTACTTAAAGTACATAGAGTCTTGAAAAGGAAGTGGTTTCCAAACCTTTTGGCTAGTGCCTTAGTTCCAAAACCTAAGGGTTGTTATAATGACTTTAGGGGAGTTAAATGAGTGATTTACTTGAGGTTTTAAAGTAGAAGAAACTTGTTTTCTAAATATTAAGAGACTTGAAGTATTTTGAAAGTTAAGAACTTGATTTGTAAGTATGTGATACTTGGTTTTAAAAGTATAAGTCTCTTGGTTATAAAAGGAATGAATATGTCTAAAACCATAAAGGGTTATAACGGCTTTATGGGAAGTTGGTTATAACGGCTTTATGGAAGGTTAAGAAAGTTGTCTATTTTGATTAATGGGCATAAGTTGCCTAGATTGTGAAAATTTGAAGTTACTTGATTTCAAGCTTTGAAATGAGTTTTCTAAAAGTGTAGTAACTTACTTTGAAAAATAGACATGCCTTGATACTACGGGTGTTAGTATCTTGGGGTTTTATATAAAAATGAGTCTTTTGAAAAGAATGAAAGTACGTAGTACTTAGGGTTAAAATCCCAGATTTTTATATAAAACGTAAGTGCCTTGAGTTTATAAAATGAAAGTCTAAAGATTTTATGAGCTTGCCTATGTGTGATGGTGATAGCCTTTGAGTGCAAGTATTATATTTTTACGCTGCCGCGACTCTCGGTTGGAGGGCCGGCTGTCTTGTTGTAAGTTTACTTGGACGTACCGACAGTGATATGGGATTCCACGGGTATGCTTCCATTATTTGTATTACTCCTTGGACATGCTTATACGATGTGGGATTCCGGGGCATGTGACCAGGAGGCGGGTTAGTGTCACGACCCGACCCCGGGCCCGCGACTGGTGCCCTACCTGGGCACCCTTACAGGTATACATCAGAGAAAATCAGCGGAACATACACAAACTTAATAATGAAATAAATAAATATTCGGTTAGCCGATAAGGCTACCTCCCTGGATATAAACAAATCCAAAAGCAGTTACCTCAATTTTTTTTTTATAAGAGACCCACAAGATATGACTACAGACCTCTAAGAATTTACATAACAACTGTGACGGGACAGGGCCCCGCCATACCCCTGAATGCACAAAAGTCAACAACTTCAGGGACCATACCAAAGACAAAGCCTCCGGAGGAATGGAGCTTTCTGAGAACTGAACCGTGATCCTAGGAGTGTGGATCAACAAGCTATGTACCTCAACCTGCGGCATGAACGCAGCCCCCCGAAGGAGGTCAGTACAAAATACGTACCAAGTATGCAAAACTGAAAGTACTGTAATTTAAATCATAATAGTCAAAAATACAGCTGAAGACATATATGACAACCCAATTAACAGTACACTGTGCCTTACTGAAGTGGAAGTAATGAAAGTCAGTTTTACCTTGTACAGCCTGTTTCAACATATGAACGATAGTCACACCAGGGCTATGAACACCAGCCCTCAATTATCACAGCGCGCCCGTGGGATTTCCCCCTCACTGCCGACCGCTAGGTGTAAAATCTAACCATGTGACGCGCCCGTGGCATCCTACCTCACTGTCGGCGTACACACACAACACATATATATACCTCCTGCCCGTGGAATCCCCCACCACTTCCGACAGCCGTAAGTGTAAACTATAACCATGTGACATACCCGTGGCATCCTGCCTCACTGTCGGCGTACACATACACAATACATACATATATACATATCTCATGCCCGTGGAATCCCTCATCTCGGGTACATGACTTCATGGGGAGCTAACCCATGGGGTAATAGTCGTATCCGGGAATTTAACCCGCATCCTGGTCGCATGCCTCGGAATCCCTCATCGTAAGCATGTCCAAGGTGCATGCCTCAGAATCCCTCATCGTAAGCATGTCCAAGGATCGACCTCCATGGAAGCGTACTGCGGAATCCTACATCACCGCTTCTGCACGTCCCAGAGCTCATCCGCATGCTTCGTAATCCTCATCGAAAGCATGTCCAAGGTGCATGCCTCGAAATCCCTCATCGTAAGCATGTCCAAGGATCAACCTCAATGGAAGCATACCCGTGGAATCCCACATCACTGCCGGTACGTCCAGGTAAACTCATACTAGGACAATGGAAGCATACCCGTGGAATCCCACATCACTGCCGGTACGTCCAAGTAAGTTCACAATAAAACAAGGGAAACATACCCGTGGAATCCCACATCATTGTCGGTACGTCCAAGTAAACTCATAACTTATTTAGACTTTCATTAACATACAAAATGGATCTCATTTTATGACCTTAAGGCACTTTCCATATCACTTAACAAGTCCGGGGAATTTCAACCCAAAGTACTATGTATTTCTATTCTTTCCAAGATCCCTTTTCCACATAAGACCCCAAGATACTAACACCCGTAGTATCAAGGCTTATCTACATTTCAAACAAGTCACTATACTATTAGAAATATGCTTCGGCTTCTAAACCAAGTGACCCTCATTTAAAACTTTAAGCAATTGATGCCTTTAAATGAAATTGCCTTTCTTAGCTTCCATTCTTTTATCTAGGTTTACCTTATTCGAGAAAAACAATTTCTTTAACCTTCCATAAAGTTATTATAACCAACTTCCCATAAAGCCGTTATACTAACTTTATGCTTTAGAAACTAAGACAATCTTATCCTTTCATAAGGCCGTCATAACTAACCTCCCATAAAGCCGTTATAACACCTTATGTCTTAAACAACTTCGTTCTTTTTATGACCAAGAGACTTGTACTTCAAATCAAGTTACACAACTTTCAAAATGCTTCAAGTCTCTTTACTTTAAAAGACAAAATTCTTAACTTAGACAACAAGTTCTTATCTTTATAATAGTTCCAGAATCAATACTTTCAAATCAAGTATTCCATACTTTTTCACGTCAAGAAGTCCTTGTTTACCCCATTAGAATAACCCATTCTTATAACCTTTTCTCAAGGACAAGTGAGTTAATCCTCTAACTCCACCGACTAGGCATCTTTAAAACAAGTCAAGTATATCAAATGACTTTACCTTATTTAAATCACGTACGTCTACCGTACCATACAGTTATAACTACTCATGCTCAAGAGATAAGAAAGTTTCCACATACCTCTTTAGTTTAATCCACTTGCCAAGTCCAATATGCCGTCCGTAGATGTCAACCTATAATGACCATAATACGTCTATTAGCTTCTAGTTTCAACGTAGGATATTCTAATGTAACCTCAGAGGATTTTCAGAATTATCGGGCGCCTCGCCGACGCACCGCAGCGCCGCGACGCTGCCTGGAGATCTGTCTCACACCCACAAAACTTCCAACGCCCGTAACTTCCTACCCCGATGTCCAATCGACGAGTGGTTTGTTGCGTTGGAAACTAGACTCAACGAACTTCATACTAGTCTTTTAAAACACCACAAACTCCTAAAGAATTAGGGGATATACCGCTCCAAAGTTGACTGAACGTCTGCCTACAACATTTTGCCAACCCAACCTTCCAAATTCAAATCTTATTTCCTTTCGTACGTTCTTAACTTATCCTCTTGGATTTACGGGGTGTAACAGTTAGATTCCCGGATTTGTTTGTATTACCCCATGGTCATGCTTATACGATGTGGGATTCCGAGGCATGCGACCACGCGAGATATTGTTATTCCATGGATTAGCCCTCCATGAGATTTGGTGACGTAGGATGGATCTGGTAGTTAGCTTTCGTACTTGCCGGTCGATTGATGACGACGCTGGATCCGTAGATAGCTTCATTCTTGCCCTCGCCGTTCTATTACACGCTTTGGTACAGAGGCTCCGAGATAGCTTCGACTTGCCGGCCATATCTCGTGACGACAGCCGATCCGTAGTTAGCTGCATTTGCCCCGTCGATTGTTGACGCAGCCGATCGTAGTTGGCGCATTTGCCCCGCCGCCGCTTTATGATGCAGCCGATCCGTGGTTCATTTTCCTACTTGCCCGCATGATTTTAGGACACAGTGGGACTTGGTGTTCATGTATGCCTATTGGTGTTATATTATATCATGGATCGCCAATGGCGGCGATTCCACGCATGATTGATATTATGGGCGTGAGACCCATGGTTATATTTTAGTAATGACTTTGAGGAATCGTCCCGACTTGATATGATCGCTTATGTATTATGTATTGTAGGTTGGCTATCATACATGTCTCTGCTTTGTTTAGATCGTTATGATTTCATTACTGATTTCATCATTTCACATACTTGGTACATTCTTGTCGACCTCCTTCGAGGCTGCGTTCACGCCGCGAGTTTAGGTACGCAGCTTGGTGATCTGCAGTGTAGGACCGCTCGTAGTTTTTGGATAGCTCCTGCTCAGAGTTTATCTTTTGGTATAGATCCTTCATGCATGCTTTTGTACAGCATGAGTACGGCGGCCTTGTCCGTCATAGTTCAAGATAACTCTTAGAGGTCTGTATTCATATGTGGGATTGACTCATGCATGATAGTGTCTTTGAGTATGTATATTATATGGCAGCCTTCGGCTTTGCCCTTGCACGTATGTTGGTTTTAAAAAATAAATAAATATATGAGGTGTTATTTAAATTCCGCAGTTTACTTGTGTTGTTAAGGTAGATGGTGCAGTAGGCACCGCTATTGGAAGATAAGTTGTGTCACGACCCGACTCGGCTCACATCGTGCCCTACACAGGCACCCTTACAAGTATACATCGAGATAATCAGCGAACATACATGAAACTTATAAAATAAAACAATGTAAGTAAAACAACAAAGTTAGCCGACAGTGGCTACCTTCCCGATACATGTATATATACAACCAAGCGATTGCCTCCTTTCCTTTACAAATCGACCCACAATATGTGACTAAGGCACTCTAAGAGTTTTAATCATAACAACGGTGGACAGGCCCCGCCATACCCCGAATATACATGAATCTACAACCTCGTGGAAAACCGTACAAGAGATAAGCCTCCGAGCAACAGAGCTTTTTCCCAAAATCAACCGAGATCCTAAGAGCAAGGATCACCAACTGTACCTAATACTGCGGGCATGAACGCAGCCTCAAGCGGGGTCGACAACAAAAATTTAATATGGAACTAAGTAAGGTACAACAATTAAAACATATACGTATAAAAGCATGACAGAGGTAAGTGTAAAAAAGTAAAAACTCGAACCTACCATGTCATTACCATCTCGTGAACTTAATCGTACTTATTATCTTTTCCCATTTTTCAATAAAAGTTATAGTCACTTTCTTACGCATACTTAGGAAAATCATCAAGTTCATTACCATATAACTTACTTACCTTGCATAACATAAACCGCCGCTTTATGAGGGACGCCAATACCGCCTTACCAACTGGGACGCGATAAAGTCACATAGTCACCATAAAGGTATCTTGCCGCCCCATTCCTCGACGCGTAATGTCATATAGTCTGCCCATAAAGGTATACTTGTCATGCCTCAACCCGGGCTGTGATAGTGCCCTACACAGGCACCTTTCTACCTTAACAACACAAGTAAATCATGAAATTAAATAACACCTTTTTTTTTTTTTAAAACCAACATACGCATAAGGGCAAAGCCGAAGCTGCCATAATATACATAATCAAAAGACACTACACTGCATATGAGTCCAATCCCACATATGAATACTGCACTTAAGAGTTTTATGAAATATGACGGACAAGGCCCCGCCAGACCCATAACCGCATAAAAGCACATCTGAAGGAACTATACCAAAAAGATAAACTCTTGAACATGTGGAGCTATCCAAAACTCGAGCGGTGGTCCTACACTGCAGATCACCAAATCATAGACCTAAGCTGGCAGATTTAACGCAGCCTCAAGGAGGTCAAGACGAAGAATGTACCAAGTATGTGAAGCGATGAAATCAGTAATGAAATCATATGATCTAAACAAAACAGGAGACATGTATGATAGCCAACCTACAGTACACAATACTTAAGCATTCATATCAAGTCAGGGACGCATGCCCTCAAAGTCATTACTAAAATATAACCATGGGTCTCACGCCCATAATATCAATCATGCCCGTGGAATCCTTCCTCACTGCCGGCAGTCCATGAAATAATATAACACCAATAGCCACACATGAACACCAAGTCCCACCTGTGTCCTAAAATCAGACGCCAAGTAGGAAAACGAACCACGGATCCAACTCAGATTATAAAGCGACGGGCAAGTACGAAAGCCAACTACCAGATCCAGCCTGCGTCAACAACTGACGGGGGCAAGTACGAAAGCTAACTACCAGATCCAACCTGTCGTCACGAGATATGACCGGGGCAAGTGCACAAGCTATCTACCGAGTTCATCAGACTAAATCGTAATAGCACCGACGGCAAGTACGAAGCCAACTACGTGAGCTATCTCGCGTCGACCACCGACGGGGGCAAGTACGAAAGTTATCTACCAGATCCATCCTATGTCACTACTCCTCATGGAGGGCTAATCCATGGAATAACAATATCCCACGTGGTCGCATGCCCCGGAATCCCACATCGTATTAGCATGACCATGGGGTAATACAAACAAATCCGGGAATCTAACCCGCCTCCTGGTCACATGCCCCGGAATCCCACATCGTATAAGCATGCCCAAGGAGTAACACAAATAATGGAAGCATACCCGTGGAATCCCACATCACCGCAGACGTCCAAGTAAACTTACAACAAGACAGCCGACCCTCCAACCAAGAGTCGCGGCAACGTAATAAAACATAATACTTGCACTCAAAAGCTATCACCAGCACACATAGGAAATTCTCAATTAAACAAGCCAAAGTACTTATCAAGGCACACATAGAATAATTCTCAATTAAACAATCCAAAGTACTTATCAAGGCACACATAGAATAATTCTCAATTAAACAAGCCAAAGTACTTATCAAGGCACACATAGAATAATTCTCAATTAAACAAGCCAAAGTACTTATCAAGGCACACATAGAATAATTCTCAATTAAACAAGCCAAAGTACTACGCACGTACATTCTTTTCAAAAGACTCCTTTGTATGTAAAACCCCAAGATACTAACACCCGTAGTATCAAGGTGTGTCTATTTTTCAAAGTAAGTTACCATACTTTTAGGAAACTCATTTCAAAGCTTGAAATCAAGTAACTTCAAATTTTCACAATCTAGGCAACTTATGCCCAATAATCAAAATAGACAACTTTCTTAACCTTCCATAAAGCCGTTATAACCAACTTCCCATAAAGTCGTTATAACCCTTTATGGTTTTAGACAATTTCATTCCTTTTTTATAACCAAGAGACTTACACTTAAAACCAAGTATCACAAACTTTCAAATCAAGTTTCTTAACTTTCAAAATACTTCAAGTCCCTTAATATTTAGAAAACAAGTTTCTTCTACTTAAATCATGTTATTTCTCCTCTTTTAAAACAATTAAGTAAATCACTCCTTTGACTCCCCTAAAGTCATTATAACGACCCTTAGGTTTTGGAACTAAGGCACTAGCCAAAAGGTTTGGAAACCACTTCCTTTTCAAGACTCTATGTACTTTAAGTAAAACACGTTCACTTATAAGAATCCAAACTTCACTAAGGAAATGGATTATACAACTTACAATTTAAACATCAAAGTACAATCAAGGGAGTACATAGAACGAATTCTATTTTAGGCAATCCAAATACAACCAAGGAATGGATCATTTAAGGAGTAGAACTTACTTTCTTTATCTTAAGGAATCATGCTAGAAGAGGAGATAGTTCACATACCTTTTCGGCTAAATCCACAAGCTAAGCCGAATACGCCGTACGTAGAATTTGTCAACCTATAATGGTCACAACAAGACTATCAACTTCTAGTCTCTAACGTAGAATAATACTAAGTATATGGTCTCTAATTCTACGGAAAATCGGGCAGCACTTCCTTTGTTTCTACTCACTTTGCCACCTTTTTCAAGGCCGAATACAATAACCAAACATGCCACATTTAAGGCTCAACATACCAACCAATCAAAGGGGATTACACGCCTTACAATACGTGTAAAATTCCGCCCCACAATTCATACCAAGTAGTTTAATACTCCAAAAGCCATTTCTCGGCTAACTTAATACAACAACACAAGTCCTTTCCAAATCCAAGTTCTAAGGTCTAACATGTTATATAGTCATAAACAACTTCAACAACTACAATTTCCTTCTTTATACAACATGCGACGACTTAAACTAATAATCAACTTGGATTGTAATCTTAAGGCTAAACATGCTAGTTTTCGGATTAGGGTTCCAATAGCCAATATACTTATCAAACTTCAAACTATATATCTCATGCTTGCTAATATCCATAGCTACAACAAGTAGTAAACCTTAATTACTAAAACGACAAGATTTATACCTTTATAAGCCCTTAAAATTTCCAAGATTCAAAGTCGCGCCTTAGCAATTCTTAGCTCATTTCCTTATGTTCCAATCCGCTCCAAGCACTCCTTAGAAGCCTATGAAGAACCCATCTTCAAGTTCCAACTTCAAAGTTGAAAAACTCCTTAAGTTTCCGCCTTGCGACTAATACGAAAACGCCATTTTTCCGAAATCTTTCTATTGAGATATCCTTACAATACCCTTAGGGACCTTGGGTTTAAGTCTTGTGAATAATGGATCAAAACTACAAATTTTTCTTGTGAAATGGACCTCAAACCCGAGAGCTATTTGTTGAAGAACAAAGTGTGTGATTTTTTCTAAGTGTTGGAGACTTAGTCTTGCACTAGTAGTATGCTTATATAACACATTGGATGGCTTAGATTAAAAACTTGTGGGCTAGGATGAAGGACAATTAATGTTAAGCCAAGTGGACAAGTTGACTTGGTCAACAATCTCAAGCTAGCAAGACTTATCTTCCTTGATGGTCAATGACCATTTTACCCTTAATATTTTCGACCAAGACCATGTGGGGGAGGTTCCACGTGTCGCCCTCCCATTCGTCCATAAAATTCCGTAACCCTCGTGGGCCCCACAAAAATGTAAAATTCCTCGGGTGGGCCCCACGTGACCAAATCCGTAAAAATAAATTTCCAATGTTAATAAGTTCCATACTCTTCAAATAATGCATTTTGAGAATCTAATTCTCCTCAACGAACATTTTTCCTTTCCGACGTTCGGAAGATTTTCCGTCGGAAAAACAATTCTTCCTTTCGTACCAATTTCCAAGTCTTGATTCCTTACGTACATTCTCTTATACATGTCCTGGACTTACGGGGTGTAACATTCTTCCCCCCTTAGAAACATTCGTCCCCGAATGTTCTTAGTCGGTTGTCAAGCTATACAAACTCCGGCATAAACTCTATACTATGCTTATCAATCAAAACTGCACATGACCAACGATGCCACGCATGGCCACCACAACATACGTAAACATATCAATGGACCTTCCGTCCGCGATCCCTTCTCACAAAACTCGAAGGTTACAGTCTTCTAAAACACGGGATCCTTAGAGGTTCCTTTATTTTCTTACTTGTCATACTTTCTCGTACTTCCAAACTTATTTAGTACCCGTACAAAATCAACTAGACTTGGGTCTTGCATCCTCGTGACCCTATCACATAGCGGGACCATATCCAACTGACATCACCCGATTCCATACTATCGGTTGACCCGAAATGAGTCCATAACCCGACCCATCGTCACACATAACTTCTCATTCTTAGTCTGAAATAAATCTTTCTCTTATCTCAAGGTACTTCTCACCATATCCCCCTATTCACTAGAGGTTCGTCACATAAGCCGAAGTATTTCTACCGTACATTCTTAACTTCTCACTTTACTAATCAAAGTATTCCTACCTCTGGGGGGTACTATCACTTACAACTGCTAGCAACAAAGGGAAAACATATATGCTAGGGCGAAATCTGAATCTAACAATGCACGTATGATTCAAAAGAATCGACATATACCTGTAACCCCATGCGATGTCGCCTCCTGATCCTGTCCGATGAGTCACGTCATCTATGCGGTTCAAGGACCGCGAACTATAAACTCCACTCGACCTCTACCACGATCGGCCGACATCCAACACTTCGCTCGGGACGCATACCGGAGGAAGGTAAACCAACCATCGGCCTCATAGGTTGAGCCACCTCACCAGTGCTCCTTCTAAAAGGACATACCCTCAGAATATGGCCCGGACGGCCACAATAAAAACAAACACCTGTGCCATAAAGGCATTTTCCCGAATGACGCTTACCACATCTGAAACACTGAGGAATAAGTGGCCTCGACTGAGAAAATCCTCTGCTCCTCTGAGAACCTCGACCCCTGGAGCTTGGACCGGCTCCTAAATATCTTGTGGAGTCCAATATCCCACCTGTGAGCTGCGGGGGTATGTACTGGGTAGGCTGGGACGAATATCTCACTCGCTGTTGAGGCTGCTCGTCCATAAACTCACCGGGATAACCAACCGGTCTAGCCCTCTTACGCAGATCTCCGCGCTAGTCCTCTACTCTCTGTACACCTGTATGTACTGGCCGAATAACCTCCTGCTGACGAAACTGTAGCACCACTATCTTGGTCAATAATGTCACGACCCGTTCCGGGGCCCGTGACTGGTGCCTTACCCGGGCACCCAAGTAGTCATACATCAGAGAAAAATCAGCGGAACATAAAAATGTAAACATGAAACAAGATATATGATAAGAATAGGCTAACCAAAACGGTCACCTTCCAATAATATATATAAATCTTTCAAACCGAACAGTTTAATCCTTTTTACAACCCTGCCCACAACAGTACTACAGACCTCTAAGAATGTAATGACAACTATGGCGGGACAGGGCCCCGCCATACCCCTGAATGTACAAGAACCTGCACTGTGGTAACATACCAAAAGATAAGCCTCCGAGAAGCGAGCTTCCCAAAACGCTGATTTGTGATCCTAGAAGCGAGGATTGACAACCGATGTACCTCTACCTGCGGCATGAACGCAGCCCCCCGAAGGAGGTCAGTACAACAGGTACCAAGTATGTGAAACTGAAAATATTGTAGTTAAATCATAACAGTCTATATAAAGCAGGAGACATATATGATAACCAAAACACAGTACGCAACATAAAAGCAGTCAAGTCAGGGACTCACGCCCTCAAAGTCATCACTCAAATATAACTATGGGTCTCACGCCCACAACATCAATTATGTTCGCATCATGGCCACATGCCCCCGGAATTCTCCATCGGTGTAGACATGTCCAGGATGCAACAACAACAACGATATACCGGGTGATCAACCCTGCCACATGGCCGCATGCCCCCGGAATTCTGCATCGGTGCAGACATGTCCATGTAACCATCCTAATGGAAACATACCCGTGGGCCACCCATCGTGTCAGTATGTCCAAAGGGAATAACAAGATAACAATCAGAATGGAAGCATACTCGTGGGCCACCCATCGTGTCAGTATGTCCAAGCCAATAACAAGATAACACTCCTAATGGAAGCATACCCGTAGGCCACCCATCGTGTCAGTATGTCCAAAAGGAATAACAAGGTAACAATCAGAATGGAAGCATACTCGTAGGCCACCCATCGTGTCAGTATGTCCAAGCCAATAACAAGATAACACTCCTAATGGAAGCATACCCGTGGGCCACCCATCGTGTCAGTATGCCCAAAAGGAATAACAAGATAACAATCAGAATGGAAGCATACTCGTGGGCCACCCATCGTGTCAGTATGTCCAAGACAATAACAAGATAACACTCCTAATGGAAGCATACCCGTGGGCCACCCATCGTGTCAGTATGTCCAAAAGGATCGATTTGTGGAAGCATACCCGTGGGCCACCCATCGTGTCAGTATGTCCATCAATCAAACAGATACCCGGCCCTCCAACGAGAGGCGCGGTAGTACAGAAATACAACACTTACACAACAAAGGCTATCACCACGAGCATAGGCAAGTTTAATCATACTCACAGACATTTATTTTATCACAACAAATCCGGGTTTTAACCCCAAAGTACTACATAGAGTTATCCTTTCAAAAAGACCTCTTTTTACGTAAAAACAACTCGATACTATTATCCGTCGTACCAAATACGTTCATGTTTTAAACTCAAGTACTTTATACTATCTTAAACCAAGTGACTTACACTTTTTAGAACAACGTCAAGTAACAACATTCTTTTCCAAAAGTTCAAGTTTGCCTAATTTCAGATGCTCAAGTTTCTCATTCTCGAAAGATTTCGTAGTTCATATTCTTGATCACTTAATAATATAATTCCTCTTTAAAAGAGTTGAGAAACATATGCCTTATGTGTGAGTAGGTTATTCTTGTTTATAACAATCTTATTAAAGCAGCCATGATCTAGGAAATGTAATATCATTTTGTCTCATCTTAGCTTCTATGCAGATGGAGGTTTCTACTGGTTTTAATAATACTTAATCAGTCAATACTGCAGTGGTTTGTTCGATACTTACTCTGATCAGTAAAACATTATTCCTTTTAAAACCCAAGTACTCATTACTCACGAATGAGGTATCACACCTTTTAACAAACTTCATGTCAATTCAAATAAGTCAAGTCTCTTATCTTTTAAGATCAAGTCTCTTAACTTCTAAAATCCAATAACCATTCTTTTTATCTCTCTTAAGTCGTTATACCTAACTTCCCATAAAGCTAGTATAACTCTTACGTTTTTAAAACCAAGCATTACTCTTCTTTCAAAAAGGTTTCTTAATTCTTTTGAAATACATTCAAGATTCTTTATTATTCAGGCTTAAGTCGAAAGACATTTCCATACAACTACGTTCAGTTAACATACGTACGTCTACCGTACTATATATATATTCCTTTTAAAGTATCATGCTCAAAAGGATAGGAAGAATCACATACCTCGCGACGATTATCGACTATTAGCAAATAGCTCCACAGTACTGTAATCCGGCTAGCCCTTTCCACCCTTCGAGTAGAATATGCTACTTGCAGTACTTCAACCTATAACGGTCATACAAGTCTATCAACGTCTAGACTATTCTGCGGAAAATTGGGCAGCACTTCCCTACCCGTCAAAATTCACAAGTCTACTGTAAATACAGTCCTATGTAAGTACAGTTCAATTCCTTTTCTGTAATATCCTTCTATGTCTCTTATATTCATTTCTATACCACTATAGTATGTAATTTCCAATTACACTAGAAGGATAGGATTATTTACCTCGATAAGCCCAAAATTATCCGAGATTAAATGTCGATCCTGAGCAAGGTTTAGCTCCTACTCCGTGCGCTCCAACCCGCTCCAAACAACCCTTAGAAGTTCTACGCAACTTCTTCTTAATACTTCAACCGGCTATGAAGATTTTCCTTAGGGTTGTGTTTTGTGACTGAAGGGAAGTATAATAGTATTTCTGGGCTTTTAGTATAGGTGTAACCTTGAAATACTACAAGGTATTTGGGCCAAGGTATTTTGGTATAGTAACAATACTTGGAGAGTATTTTCTACAAAGAGGGGGGGTATTTTCACGAGAACAACACCACTAGGAGGGGGGTAGGTTTCGGCTAGCACCCCTAGGAGGGGGGGTGGTACCTCTCGGCCAAAAGGCCTCACAAAGGGGGAGGGGGAAGGTTTGGACGAGAACTACACAAGAAGGGGGGAAGGATTTCAAGACTTAGAATTTATTTTAGGATGAAGAAGTCTTCAACTAAGGGGGGTATTTATAGGACAACCAAGGGCCAAGATCAAGCCAAGTGGTAGGCAAGTGTAGGGTGAGGATTTACCCATGTGTACCTTATCCATCTACCCCACAAAATATCACAAATATCCTACCTAACCCAAGACTCCAATTCGTCCAAGAAAATGCCCACAAGTCCGCCAATTAGAGGGTGACAAGTGTCGCCCTCTCGTTGGTCCAAAATATTTCGTCTCTCGGAAAAATCCGCAAAAATTATAAATGACATAGCCGGAATTTTCCCTTCGCAAGTTTATAAAACATTTCGTCGAAAAACGATTCCTTTCGGTAGTTGTGAACAATATTTTCGGCCCTTGCCTACTTTAAGGCTCAAACTTTTCTACGTACGCCCATACGTACATACTCTGAAAATACGGGGTATAACATTCTCCCCTCCTTAGAAACATTCGTCCCGAATGTTCCTTCTAAGTCTCATAACACACATGCGCCCGTATAGTCTTTACTACTATACTTACGAAAACAATTATGCCACACCTGGCCACAGAAAACATACGTTATCTTCCTTCCTTACGCGTCGTACCCTTCTCGAACACTTGAACTCTTCTAGTATACGTACCATACTTCAGTCATCGCTTCAGTTTCCAAAATCTCTGGAGTCACTACCTCCAAACTTGGTCATCTTACTAGCCTCTAATTCCTTTAAGGCCATTCCCCGGCCTTTATGATCCGATTCTGGTCGAACATATCCACGAACTCATACGATGGTTATCCAAACTTGGGCCTAGCACCCTCGTGACCCTACCACCTGGCGGGACCACCTCGAACTGACCCCACCTTAATCCGGGCTACGGGTTGACCCGCAATACGTCCTCAACCCGACCCTCCATCGTGCCGAACTCTCTTGTTTCTCGATCCGGAACAATATTACTAATTCACATCATGAAAGCTACTACTTCCATCTCACACTACCCAAGGACTTATCACACAATACATTCTAGGCACATAATGCACTCCGACAAGGATCATTTGCAAAATCCTTTACTCAAGACGGCCTTACATCTAAGGTCTCAATCGTGAAATATTCTAAGGTTCACACTTTCCATGCCCCCATACTTACCCTTCCAACTAACCATGTTTTCTAACTCACAAATAACACAACGCTATCCGTACATAGCACACAATAATAAGATAAGCATACAAAACTCTAGAGGGTTAAGGATATACCTTTATCTACCGCTTCACTCTAATCATAGGCCTGCCCTGCAGGATGCATAGCTGTAGAAGGTGATGAACCAGCCATAGATCCCGTAGTCTGTACTATCCCACCAGTGCTACCTCCGGTCGGACAGTTTCTCGCAAAATGGCCCTGCTGGCCGCATGTAAAACAAACTCCCGAACTAGCACGACACTCCCCAAAATGGAGTCTACCACAACGGTCACAACGAGGTAGGGGTGGCTTCAGATGGCTAGCATCCCTGCTCCCCTGAAAATCTGAACCCTTGGAGCCCTGACCTGCTCCTGAATACTCTGGATGCCCTGAAGATTGTGGAGGACCACTTTGTACTAGCGGAGGCGCATAACTAGTCTGCCGCTGAGGCGGTCCGCCTCGAAAGTCGCCAAAAGACCCTGTTGTTCTGGCCCTCTTCTGTTGATCTTGGTCATTCCGTCGACCTCTCCGCTCCTCACACCCAAGTGCATAAGCCTGCTGCGGGCAATGTCCATGCCCGGCTGAAGAGCTACACCCGAACAAGCCTCTACCAAGTAGTCATCTAATCCGGTAACGTAGCGGTGTACTCTGTCCTCCATATCAGCTACTACAACGGGGACATACCGAGCCAAAGAGTCGAACTCCACATTGTACTCCCGAACTGTACGCCCGTTCTGCCTCAACGTCAAAAATCGTTTACCGAGCCCTCATGCGTGGAGGCAAGAAATGTGCAAGAATGCCCACTCGCTTCGTCCCAAACGGTGGAAGTGCATACTCTCCCGGGACAGCTCCACGAATCAAACGATCGATTGCAGATCACGCGGCCGACGCGAACCTAAGACCACCGACTCGGTCTCGAAGCCTTGATCACTCTCATGATCCGTGAATCGCTTCGGATGAACTCCTGCGGATCATCCTCGTGCCTCGACGTAGAACTCGGCGGGCTACTGACTCGTAAAGTCCCATAGTCTCAAACTATCCGATCTTGGGTGAACCATGGGTGCTCGGAAGCTGCGTCCGGCCCTTTATCTCATGTTCGCCACAATCTCGGCAATCGTGCCATCTCCTTGTACCCCATCTCCTCGGCCCGGTGTGGACTGGAGGCTCAGTCGTTGTCTCGCAGCACCGGCGCTGCTCTAAAACTTTGGGCGGTGGCGTCGCAAAACTCGTCGTCTCAAGCACTACCTCAGTATCGGCCGAACTGCCTCGTACTCTCTGTATCCCACTAGCAGCTCCTCGGCCACTTGCCCATCCGGGCGGGTTGCTTTGCGCGAGGCATAAGCGGTAAAAACGAGATACGTCGGAGGGTCCAACTTACAACGGCTCTAAGGCACGATCTCGTAATGAGAAGAATGGAAACTAATCCTAAATGTCCTGCAGCCTCACGATTATAGATGTGGTGCACAACACATCGATAATCAAGACTCTACTAGACACGGTCTGTAGACACTTTCCGAGGATTAACTGCTCTGATACCACTTTTGTCACGACCCGTTCCGGGGCCCGTGACTGGTGTCTTACCCGGGCACCCAAGTAGTCATACATCAGAGAAAAATCAGCGGAACATAAAAATGTAAACATGAAACAAGATATATGATAAGAACAGGCTAACCAAGCGGTCACCTTCCAATAATATATATAAATCTTTCAAAGAGCAGTTTAATCCTTTTTACAACCCCGCCACAAAGATTACTGCGGACCTCTAGAATGTAATGACAACTATGGCGGGACAGGGCCCCGCCATACCCCTGAATGTACAAGAACCTACAGACTCAGGGTAACATACCAAAAGATAAGCCTCCGGAGAAACGGAGCTTCCCAAAACGCTGATTTGTGATCCTAGAAGCGAGGATTGACAACCGATGTACCTCTACCTGCGGCATGAACGCAGCCCCCCGAAGGAGGTCGATCAACAGTACCAGTATGTGGCCCGAAAATATTGTAGTTAAATCATAACAGTCTATATAAAGCAGGAGACATATATGATAACCAAAACACAGTACGCAACATAAAAGCAGTCAAGTCAGGGACTCACGCCCTCAAAGTCATCACTCAAATATAACTATGGGTCTCACGCCCACAACATCAATTATGTTCGCATCATGGCCACATGCCCCCGGAATTCTCCATCGGTGTAGACATGTCCAGGATGCAACAACAACAACGATATACCGGGTGATCAACCACCGCGTGGCGCATGCCGGAATGCGCATCGGTCGAGCGTGTGTCCATGTAACCATCCTAATGGAAGCATACCCGTGGGCCACCCATCGTGTCAGTATGTCCAAAGGGAATAACAAGATAACAATCAGAATGGAAGCATACTCGTGGGCCACCCATCGTGTCAGTATGTCCAAGCCAATAACAAGATAACACTCCTAATGGAAGCATACCCGTGGGCCACCCATCGTGTCAGTATGTCCAAAAGGAATAACAAGATAACAATCAGAATAGAAGCATACTCGTGGGCCACCCATCGTGTCAGTATGTCCAAGCCAATAACAAGATAACACTCCTAATGGAAGCATACCCGTGGGCCACCCATCGTGTCAGTATGTCCAAAAGGAATAACAAGATAACAATTAGAATGGAAGCATACTCGTGGGCCACCCATCGTGTCAGTATGTCCAAGCCAATAACAAGATAACACTCCTAATGGAAGAATACCCGTGGGCCACCCATCGTGTCAGTATGTCCAAAAAGATCGATTAGTGGAAGCATACCCGTGGGCCACCCATCGTGTCAGTATGTCCATCAATCAAACAGATAGCCTCGGCGAGGCGCGGTAGTACAGAAATACAACACTTACACAACAAAGGCTATCACCACGAGCATAGGCAAGTTTAATCATACTCACAGACATTTATTTTATCACAACAAATCCGGGTTTTAACCCCAAAGTACTACATACAGTTATCCTTTCAAAAAGACCTCTTTTTACGTAAAAACAACTCGATACTATTATCCGTCGTACCAAATACGTTCATGTTTTAAACTCAAGTACTTTATACTATCTTAAACCAAGTGACTTACACTTTTTAGAACAACGTCAAGTAACAACATTCTTTTCCAAAAGTTCAAGTTTGCCTAATTTCAGATGCTCAAGTTTCTCATTCTCGAAAGATTTCGTAGTTCATATTCTTGATCACTTAATAATATAATTATTCTTTAAAACAGTTGAGAAACATATGCCTTATGTGTGAGTAGGTTATTCTTGTTTATAACAATCTTATTAAAGCAGCCATGATCTAGGAAATGTAATATCATTTTGTCTCATCTTAGCTTCTATGCAGATGGAGGTTTCTACTGGTTTTAATAATACTTAATCAGTCAATACATTTCCTTTTATTAACGCTGCAGTGGTTTGTTCGATACTTACTCTGATCAGTAAAACATTATTCCTTTTAAAACCCAAGTACTCATTACTCACGAATGAGGTATCACACTTTTTAACAAACTTCATGTCAATTCAAATAAGTCAAGTCTCTTATCTTTTAAGATCAAGTCTCTTAACTTCTAAAATCCAATAACCATTTTTTTTATCTCTCTTAAGTCGTTATACCTAACTTCCCATAAAGCTAGTATAACTCTTACGTTTTTAAAACCAAGCATTACTCTTCTTTCAAAAAGGTTTCTTAATTCTTTTGAAATACATTCAAGATTCTTTATTATTCAGGCTTAAGTCGAAAGACATTGCCATACAACTACGTTCAGTTAACATACGTACGTCTACCGTACTATATATATATATTCCTTTTAAAATATCATGCTCAAGAGGATAGGAAGAATCACATACCTCGCGACGATTATCGACTATTAGCAAATAGCTCCACAGTACTGTAATCCGGCTAGCCCTTTCCACCCTTCGAGTAGAATATGCTACTTGCAGTACTTCAACCTATAACGGTCATACAAGTCTATCAACGTCTAGACTATTCTGCGGAAAATTGGGCAGCACTTCCCTACCCGTCAAATTTCACAAGTCTACTGTAAATACAGTCCTATGTAAGTACAGTTCAATTCCTTTTCTGTAATATCCTTCTATGTCTCTTATATTCATTTCTATACCACTATAGTATGTAATTTCCAATTACACTAGAAGGATAGGATTATTTACCTCGATAAACCCAAAATTATCCGAGATTAAATGTCGATCCTGAGCAAGGTTTAGCTCCTACTCTGTGCGCTCCAACCCGCTCCAAACAACCCTTAGAAGTTCTACGCAACTTCTTCTTAATACTTCAACCGGCTATGAAGATTTTCCTTAGGGTTGTGTTTTGTGACTGAAGGGAAGTATAATAGTATTTCTGGGCTTTTAGTATAGGTGTAACCTTGAAATACTACAAGGTATTTGGGCCAAGGTATTTTGGTATAATAACAATACTTGGAGAGTATTTTCTACAAAAAGTGGGGGGGGGGTATTTTCACGAGAACAACACCACTAGGAGGGGGGTAGGTTTCGGCTAGCACCCCTAGGAGGGGGGGGGGGTGGTACCTCTCGGCCAAAAGGCCTCACAAAGGGGGAGGGGGAAGGTTTGGACGAGAACTACACAAGAAGGGGGGAAGGATTTCAAGACTTAGAATTTATTTTAGGATGAAGAATTCTTCAACTAAGGGGGGTATTTATAGGACAACCAAGGGCCAAGATCAAGCCAAGTGGTAGGCAAGTGTAGGGTGAGGATTTACCCATGTGTACCTTATCCATCTACCCCACAAAATATCACAAATATCCTACCTAACCCAAGACTCCAATTCGTCCAAGAAAACGCCCACAAGTCCGCCAATTAGAGGGTGACAAGTGTCGCCCTCTCGTTGGTCCAAAATATTTCGTCTCTCGGAAAAATCCGCAAAAATTATAAATGACATAGCCGGAATTTTCCCTTCGCAAGTTTATAAAACGTTTCGTCGAAAAACGATTCCTTTCGGTAGTTGTGAACAAAATTTTCGGCCCTTGCCTACTTTAAGGCTCAAACTTTTCTACGTACGCCCATACGTACATACTCTGGAAATACGGGGTTTAACAAATAACATCACGGCTTCCCTCATGACCCTATAGTCTTCTCCTAACTGAGAAACTGGAGGCTCTAGTGCTGGGGTCTCAAAACCTGGTGCAGAAGAACTCGCCGACTGCGGCACAACATCCGGTATACCCTGGGCATAAGCCCTATCAACTCTCTGAGTCTGACTAGTAGCTCCTGCTACTCATTTGCCCTTCTGGGCGACTGTTGCCCTCCTTGGAGGCATACCTGTAACACAAAATTATGTCAGAGAGGAATTATCTTAATAATGTCACGACCCGACCTCGGGCCCGTGACTGGTGCCTTACCCCGGGCACCCTAGTGATACAAACATCAGAGAAAATCAGCGGAAATAAAACTTAAGCATGAATCAAGACATAAAATAAGCAATAGGCTAACCAAAACGGTTACCTTCCTGAATGCATATATCAAAAAATTGAACAGTTAAATCCCTTACAAACCCTGCCCACAACAGTACTACAGACCCCTACTAATTTTTATAACAACTATGACGGGACAGGGCCCCACCATATCCCTGAATGTACAAGATCCTACAAACTCAGGGAATCATACCAAAAGATAAGCCTCCGGAGAAACGGGGCTTCCCAAAACGCTGAATTGTGATCCTATGAGCGAGGATCAACAATGGTGTACCTCACTGCGCAGCATGAACGCGGCCCGAAGAGGTCGACAACAGTACCAAATATGTGGCCCGAAATGCGGTAATAGAATCATAGCAGTCTATATAAAACAGGAGACATGTATGATAACCAAACTACAGTACATAATATGTAAGCAGTCATATCAAATCAGGGACTCACGCCCTCAAAGTCATCACTAAAATATAACCAAGGGTCTCACGCCCACAAAATCAATCATGCCCGCATGCCCCCGGAATTCTCCATCGGTGTAGACATGTCCAGGATGCAATAACCATATCCCGGGTAATCAACCCTGCCGCATGGCCACATGCCCCCGGAATTCTTCATCGGTGCAGACATGTCCATGTAACAATAATAACAATATACCGGGTAATCAACCCTGCCGCATGGCCACATGCCCCCGGAATTCTTCATCGGTGCAGACATGTCCATGTAACAATAACAACAATCTACCGGGTAATCAACCCTGCCGCATGGCCACATGCCCCCGGAATTCTTCATCGGTGCAGACATGTCCATGTAACAATAACAATATACCGTAATCAACCTCGCCTCGTACATGCCCGGAATTCTTCATCGGTGCAGACATGTCCATGTAACAACAATAACAATATACTGGGTGATTAACCCGCCGCATGACCGCATGCCCCCGAAATTCTTCATCGGTGCAGACATGTCCATGTATCAATAATAACAATATACGGGTGATTAACCCGCCGCATGGCCGCATGCCCCCGGAATTCTTCATCGGTGCAGACATGTCCATGTATCAATAATAACAATATACCGGCCCTCCATCGAGAGACGCGGTATCATAAGAATACAATTTTTACACAACAAGGCTATCACAAGAAAACACAAGCAAATTACCATACTCCAATTCTCTTACAAATATCCATTTCCTTCACAAGAAGTCACCTGATACTAACACTCGTAGTATCCAAAACAGAGTAACTATTATTTTAAGTAAACCAACACAATTCCCGTACCTTATTTTTAAACCACATCACTTATCCTTTTAAAGTCAAGTTACCATTTTAAATCCAATAATAAAACCATTCTTTTGTTTCCATAAAGTCGTTATAACTAACTTCCCATAAAGCTATTATAACACTTTATGTTTTAAACCAATTTAAGACAAAACCATGTCTTTCTTTTAAACCCAAAACACTTCAAATTCTTAAGTCTCTTTTCTTTTAGAAAATCAAGTTCCTTACTTTGCAATTTTAAGAAAACCAAAACTTAATTATAATAATTCTTATTAGAGCAGCCATGATCTAGGAAATGTAATACAATTTTGTCTTATCTTAGCTTCTATGCAGATGGAGGTTTCTACTGGTTTTAATATAATTAATTGTCATTACTTTTTCCTTTATTAACGCTGCATTGGCTTGTTCGATTCTTATTCCCATTTCCGAAATTAATGTAACATTATTCTTTTAAAAAAACCAAGTACTCATTACTCACGAATGAGGTTTCACAACTTCTAATACAATTCAAGTTCTTCACATTTCATATCAAGTCAAATATAAGTCCAGTCTCTTATCTTTTAAAATCAGTAAATCATTCTTTTACCTACATAAAGTCGTTATAATTAACTTCCCAAAAAGCCATTATAACACTTTATGCTTTAAACCAACCAAAATTCGTTTAGCACCCGTACGTCTACCGTACTACATAGTTCACAACATCATGCTAGAAAAGATAGGAAGAGGTTCACATACCTCGCGACGATTATCGACAATTAGCAAAACGCTCCAAAGTACTGTAACCCTGCTAGCCTTTTCCACCCTCCAAGTAGAATATGCTACTCGTAGTACTTCAACCTATAAAGGCCACAAAACGTCTATCAACTTCTAGATCCCTTCGTAGAACATTTCTAAATACAAGGTTCCATATTCTACGGAAAATTCGGCAGCACCTCCCCCCCGTAACCACATAAATCTCCTCCTCTAACAAGGCCCGCTACTAAGCCAATAACTCCAAAGGGGGGGGGTTACACGTCTAACCGGACGTGTACAACACTGCCCCACAATAATACTACAAGTCTACTGTAAATACAGTTCAATTCTTTATAAACATCCTTCCAATATATCTTATACTCAATTCTAAATTACTACAATATGTAATATCCAATTACAATAGAGGGACATAGATCATTACCTCGATAAGCCCAAAATTATCCAAGATTATAAGTCGATCCTGAGCAACGCTTAGCTCCAATTCCTTATGCTCCAACCCGCTCCGAGCAACCCTTAGAAGTTTCTAAACAACTTCTCTTCAAGATCCAACTCCAAAAAGTGAAGAACACTTAGGCTAAAACTATGGCAAGTTTCGGCCAAGGTAAGGTTTCTAGGCTAGGGGTGTGAAATATTTCCAACTCTTGGTACACAATCTTCCTAACACTCTAAGGAAGAACACTTAAAACTTTAAGAATTTTTGGACAACTTTAGCTCACAATTTCAGCCCATGGCCGAGAGCTCACAAGGAAAGGACACGGAATTTTTCAAGACTTGGAAACTCTCTAAGTGTGGATGAAGAAGTCTTGCATTAAGGGGGGTATTTATAGAGAAATCAATGGCCAAGATCTAGGCAAGTGTATGGTGAAGATTGGGTCCAAGTGTGTGGGTAATTTGCCTACCAAATGTCCACCACAAAAATGGGACAAGTGGCTTGCCACTTGTCCCCCAAAAAAAACGTCCAAGTGTCCATGTGGTCCCCCTAATTTTTCGGCCAATGAGCCACATGGGGGTGCCATGTGTCGCCCCCCTACTCGTCCAAAATATTTCATCTTCCGAAAATATCCGTAATGCCAAAAATCCGAAAATAAAGTGGGCCCATGGCGTAAATTCCTCCCGTGGGCCCCACGTGACCAATTCCGGAAATAAAATTCCATAATTCTCAAAAATTCCAAAAAGTCCGAATACCAAATCTGGGAATCCAATTCCCTTTAACGAACATTTTTCCTTCACAAAATCCGGAATCTTTTCCGTCGAAAAATCACATCTTTCTTCCTTTCCAATTTTTGTGTCGTATTCTCGTACGTACGTCCTCACATACATACCCTGGAACTACGGGGTGTAACATTCTTCCCCCCTTAGAAACATTCGTCCCGAATGTTCCTTCTAAGTCTCAAAACATACATGCGCCGGTATAGCCTTCACTACTATACTTACGAAACCAATTATGCCACCAATGGCCATAATATAACATACGCGAAAAACTCCAATCCAAGCCAACGAGGAATCACCTCTAACGTGTATAACATCACCATAAGCTCCTACCCAAGGTCTAAAGGATACTCCCTTCGCATCTTCACTTCACAACAAAATGATCTCTTTTATTCTGTTAACCCACGTTCACTTCTTTCCTTACTCGTCGTACCCTTCTCGTACACCCGAACTCTCTCTAGTACACGTACCATACTCCAGTCATCGCTTCAGTTTCCAAAACCTTGGAGTCACTACCTCCAAACTTGGTCATCTTACTAACCTCAAATTCCTATAAGGCCATTCCCGGCCTTCACGATCTGATTCTGGTCGAACATATCCACGAACTCATACGATGGTTACCTAAACCTGGGACTAGCACCCTCGTGATCCTACCACCTGGCGGGACCACCTCGAACTGACCCCACCTCACTCCGGGCTGCGGGTTGACCCGCGATCTGGCCTCAACCCGACCCGCTATCGCCCAAACTCTCTCGTTCCCCGATCCGGAACAATCTTACTAATTCACGTCATGAAAGCTACCACTTCCATCTCACTCTACCTATGGAATTATCCCACAATATATTTCACGCATACCAAGTACTTCGACAAAGACCAACCGTAAAATCATCCACTCAAGGCGGCCTTGCATCCGAGGTCCTAACTGTTATAAATTCTAAGGCTCACAATTGTCTCGTCTCCAGACTTACCCCTTTTCCAACTACCCACGTTTTCTAATTCGCACTTAACACAATGCTATCCGTACATAGCACTCCACATGTATCTACCATAACAACATAAACAAGTCTCTTAAGGGCTAAAGATATCTCATGACTCTCGCCTCACTTTCCTTTGTCGCTCTAATAATAATCCTGACCTGCAGGTCGACTAGCTATACAAGGAGATGAACCACCACCGATCCCGGCGTGAGTCTCTACATCTGTGCTACCTGCAGTCGGACAAACTCTCACCAAATGGCCTGTTGGCATGAAGCATAATTTGTCGAAGCAGTACGACACTCCCCATAATGGAGTCTATTACAATGGCCACAACGAGGTAGGGGTGACCTCATCTGACTAACACCCCCTTCTCCCGAACAACTGAACCCGCAACTGACCCGGTAGGCTGAGTCATCCCTCTGTATCCCTCCTACTTGGACATCCTCCCATCACATGGCCCTGACGGCCGCAAGTATAACAATCTCCCAAACTAGCACGACACCCTGAGGATCATCCTCAGCTCTCTATCCATAGAACTCTGGCGAACTGCAACTCAAGAAATCCCGAAGTCTCAGACTATCGGATCTAGGGTGAATCACTGGTACTGCTGGAACCACCGGTTCCCGTCCGTCCTCATTCCCAGCCACCAGCCTAGCTAGTAACTTGGGCCATCTCCTTCTAACTCATATCCTCGGCTCCTGGTCGTGGGCTGGGACCTGTATCGTGGCCTCGTGAAATCGCTGCCGCTCTAAACTCACTGGGGCTAGCGGCGTCATAAAACTCGCTGCGAAGTACTATCTCAGGTAATGACCAGGCCTGTGCCCTCGTAACCCTCTGTGCTCTACTCGCAGCTCTCTCTGCTGCCTTGCCCTTCTGGGCTCTGGTTGCCTTGCGTAGAGGCGTAACGGGTACATAAGAATATGCCAGAGGGAGTCCAACTTATAACACAACTCTAAGGCACGATCTCAGAGTGAGAAGAATGGAAACCAATCCTAAATATCCTGTAGCCTCCTGATTATAGATGTGGTGCACAACACACCGATAATCAAGACTCTACTAGACACGGTCTGTAGACACTTTCCGAGGATTAACTGCTCTGATACCACTTTTGTCACGACCCGACCTCGGGCCCGTGACTGGTGCCTTACCCCGGGCACCCTAGTGATACAAACATCAGAGAAAATCAGCGGAAATAAAACTTAAGCATGAATCAAGACATAAAATAAGCAATAGGCTAACCAAAACGGTTACCTTCCTGAATGCATATATCAAAAAATTGAACAGATAAATCCCTTACAAACCCTGCCCACAACAGTACTACAGACCTCTACGAATTTTTATAACAACTATGACGGGACAGGGCCCCGCCATACCCCTGAATGTACAAGATCCTACAAACTCAGGGAATCATACCAAAAGATAAGCCTCCGGAGAAACGGGGCTTCCCAAAACGCTGAATTGTGATCCTATGAGCGAGGATCAACAACCGGTGTACCTCTACCTGCGGCATGAACGCAGCCCCCCGAAGGAGGTCAGTACAACAGGTACCAAGTATGTGAAACTGAAAGTACGGTAATAGAATCATAGCAATCTATATAAAACAGGAGACATGTATGATAACCAAACTACAGTACATAATATGTAAGCAGTCATATCAAATCAGGTACTCACTCCCTCAAAGTCATCACTAAAATATAACCAAGGGTCTCACGCCCACAAAATCAATCATGCCCGCATCATGGCCGCATGCCCCCGGAATTCTCCATCGGTGTAGACATGTCCAGGATGCAATAACCATATCCCGGGTAATCAACCCTGCCGCATGGCCACATGCCCCCGGAATTCTTCATCGGTGCAGACATGTCCATGTAACAATAATAACAATATACCGGGTAATCAACCCTGCCGCATGGCCACATGCCCCCGGAATTTTTCATGGGTGCAGACATGTCCATGTAACAATAACAACAATCTACCGGGTAATCAACCCTGCCGCATGGCCACATGCCCCCGGAATTCTTCATCGGTGCAGACATGTCCATGTAACAATAACAACAATATACCGGGTAATCAACTCTGCCGCATGGCCACATGCCCCCGGAATTCTTCATCGGTGCAGACATGTCCATGTAACAACAATAACAATATACCGGGTGATTAACCCGCCGCATGGCCGCATGCCCCCGAAATTCTTCATCGGTGCAGACATGTCCATGTATCAATAATAACAATATACCGGGTGATTAACCCGCCGCATGGCCGCATGCCCCCGGAATTCTTCATCGGTGCAGACATGTCCATGTATCAATAATAACAATATACCGGCCCTCCATCGAGAGACGCGGTATCATAAGAATACAACTTTTACACAACAAGGCTATCACAAGCAAGCACAAGCAAATTACCATACTCCAATTCTCTTACAAATATCCATTTCCTTCACAAGAAGTCACCTGATACTAACACTCGTAGTATCCAAAACAGAGTAACTATTATTTTAAGTAAACCAACACAATTCCCGTACCTTATTTTTAAACCACATCACTTCTCCTTTTAAAGTCAAGTTACCATTTTAAATCCAATAATAAAACCATTCTTTTGTTTCCATAAAGTCGTTATAACTAACTTCCCATAAAGCTATTATAACACTTTATGTTTTAAACCAATTTAAGACAAAACCATGCCTTCCTTTTAAACAAAAACACTTCAAATTCTCGAGTCTCTCTCTTTTATAAATCAAGTCCCTTTCTTTGGAATTTTAAGAAAATCAATACTTGTTATTAATGATCTTATTAAAGCCGCCATGATCTAGGAAATGTAATACAATTTTGTCTTATCTTAGCTTCTATGCAGATGGAGGTTTCTACTGGTTTTAATATAATTAATTGTCATTACTTTTTCCTTTATTAACGCTGCATTGGCTTGTTCGATTCTTATTCCCATTTCCGAAATTAATGTAACATTATTCTTTTAAAAACCAAGTACTCATTACTCACGAATGAGGTTTCACAACTTCTAATACAATTCAAGTTCTTCACATTTCATATCAAGTCAAATATAAGTCCAGTCTCTTATCTTTTAAAATCAGTAAATCATTCTTTTACCTACATAAAGTCGTTATAATTAACTTCCCAAAAAGCCATTATAACACTTTATGCTTTAAACCAACCAAAATTCGTTTAGCACCCGTACGTCTACCGTACTACATAGTTCACAACATCATGCTAGAAAAGATAGGAAGAGGTTCATATACCTCGCGACGATTATCGACAATTAGCAAAACTGTTATACCCCGTATTTCCAGAGTATGTACGTATGGGCGTACGTACAAAGTTTAAGCCTTAAGTTAGGCAAGGGACGAAAAATTTGTGCACAACCCCCGAAAAGAATTGTTTTCCGACGAAACGTTTTCCGGACCTTCCGAAGGGAAAATTACGGTTGCGACATTTATCATTTTTGCGGATTTTTCCGAGAGATGAAATATTTTGGACCAACGAGAGGGCGACACTTGTCCCTCAAGTGGACGGCAATCAAGGGGAGTGGTTGGCACGTTTTTTTAATGTTAAAGGCCTTAAACATTTGGTCAATGTTTGGCTAGATATTTTGTGTAGTAGATGAGCAAGTGGGACCCACACAACACTTGTCCAAATCTTCACCCTCCACTTGCCCTCCACTTGCCTTAATCTTGGCCCTTGGAAGTCCTATAAATACCCCCCCTCCCTTAGTTGAAGACTTCTTCATCCACAAAATAATTTCTAAGTCTTGAAATCCCTCTCCCCCTTTGAAAGGCTCTCGTCCAAGAGCACCCCCTCCCCCTTTGAGAGGCCCTCGGCCGAAACCCCACGGTAGAAAAGTATTCTCCAAGTATTGTTATTATTCCAAACTACCTTGGCCCAAATACCTTGTAGTATTCCAAGGTTACCCCTATACTAAAAGCCCAGAAATACTATTATACTTCCCTTCAGTCGCAAAAACGAAACCCTAAGGAAAATATTCATAGCTGGTTGAAGTATTAAGAAGAAGTTGCGTAGAACTTCTAAGGGTTGTTTGGAGCGGGTTGGAGCGTCCAGAGTAGGAGCTAAACGTTGCTCAGGATCGACATTAAATCTTGGATAATTTTGGGCTTATCGAGGTAAATACTCTTGTCCTTCTATTGTAATTGGAAATTACATACTGTAGTAGTATAGAAATGAGTATAAGATATATAGAAGGATGGTATAAGAGAAGAGAATTGAATTAAAATCACATCAGAAGAATATTAAAGAAGATTGAACTGTACTTACTTAGGACTGTATTTACAGTAGACTTGTGTAGTTTAACGGGTAGGGAAGTGCTGCCCGATTTTCCGTAGAATAGAGAACCCTCTGCTTAGAATATTCTACAGAGTAGTCTAGACGTTGATAGACGTATATGGCCTTTATAGGTTGAAAGTTCTACGAGTTGCATGTTCTACTTGAAAGGTGGACAAGGCTAGCCGGGTTATAGCGGTGGAGCGTTTTGCTATTTGTCGATAATCGTCGCGAGGTATGTGATTCTTCCTATCCTCTTGAGCATGATATTTTAAAAGAATATATATAGTACGGTAGACGTACGTGTGTTAACTGAACGTGGTTTTACTGCGATGTCTTTTGACTTGAGTCTAAATAATAAGAATCTTGAAGTATTTCAAAAGAATTAAGAATCGTTTTTGAAAGAAGAGTAATACTTGGTTTTAAAAGCTTAAGAGTTATACTAGCTTTATGGGAAGTTAGGTATAACGACTTAAGAGAGATAAAAGGAACGGTTTACTTAATTATTTATGAACGCCTTGTATTGATTTCGGAAATGAGAATAAGTATCGAACAAACCACTGCAGCGCTAATAAAAGGAAATGTATTGACTAAATAATTATATTAAAACCAGTAGAAGCCTCCATCTGCATAGAAGCTAAGATAAGGCAAGATTGTATTACATTTCCTAGATCATGGCTGCTTTAATAAGATTGTTATAAACAAGAATAGCCTACTCACACATAAGGCATACGTTACTCAATCGTTTTAAAGGGGATTACGTTATTTGATTAAGACTATGAACTATGAAATCTTTCGAAAATAAGAGACTTGAATATTTGAAATTAGGCAAACTTGAACTTTTGGAAAAGAATGTTGTTACTTGATTTTAAAAAGGAAAGTGTGTTGGTTTACTTAAAAATGTTAATCCTTCTATTTTAATACTACGGGTATCGGGTGACCTTTATAAAAAGAAATGGATCCTTTAAAAAGAATTTAACGTACGAAGTACCTTGGGGATTAAAACCTGGACTTTGGCATAAAATGAAAGTACCTTGAGTTGTGTGTAACTTGCCTATGTTTGCATGTGATAGCCTTGTCGTGCTAGTATTGTATTTCTATACCACCGCGTCTCTCAATGGAGGGCCGTCTGATTTGTTATGATCTTACTTGGACGTACCGGCAGTGACGGAGGATTCCACGGGTACGCTTCTGTTAATAGTGTTATTCCATGGACTAGCTCTCCATGAGGTTATACTGATTCGGCTTTGATATCTGGTAGTTGGCTCTCGTACTTGCCCCGAAGTCGTGGCTGATTCGGCTTTGGTATCTGGTAGTTAGCCTTCGTACTTGCCCCGTTCAGTTTAGTGGCGAAGTCTCGTGATACGGCCTTGGTATCTGGTAGTTAGCCCTCGTACTTGCCCCGGTCAGCTACGTGACACGGCTTTGGTATCTGGTAGTTGGCTTTCGTACTTGCCCCGTATCAGCTTCGTGGTTTGGATGTATAGTATTGTTAGTACGGCTTTGGTATCTGGTAGTTGGATTTCGTACTTGCCCCGGTCAGTTGATGATGCGGCTTTGGTATCTGGTAGTTAGCCTTCGTACTTGCCCCGTACGGTTTTATGACTCAGGTGGGACCTGGTGTTTATGTGTACTCCTTGGTGTTATTATATCATAGACTGCCGGCAGTGAGGAAGGTATTCCACGGGCATGATTGATGTTGAGGGCGTGAGACCCATAGTTATATTTGAGTGATGACTTTGAGGGCGTGAGTCCCTGACTTACGTATCGCTTATTTATTTGTGGTGTAGTTTGGTTATCATACATGTCTCCGCTTTATATAGACTACTATGATTTCATTTCTGATTATTTTGATTTCACATACTTGGTACATGTTATCGACCTCCTTGGGGCTGCGTTCATGCCGCAGTAGAGGTACACGATCGTTGATCCTCGCTCATAGGATCACGATTCACGTATTAGGAAGCTCCGTTTCTCGGAGGCTTATCTTTTGGTATAGTCCTCACATCAGAGTACTTGTACATTCGGGGTATGGCTGGTATCACGACCGTTCGGGGCGTGGATCGTGCCTTACCCGGGCACCCAAGTAGCCATACATCAGAGAAAATCAGCGGAATATAAAACAAGACATGAATCAATGAAAATTTAGACACAGTTTATATGAGAAGAGTCGCCTTTCGGCATAATATATATAAACTCAGTTTTGCAGTTACATCCCAAATGTACAATAGGACTACAGACCTCTAAAGAAGTAAACCACTATGGCGGGACAGGGCCCCGCCATACCCTGAATGTACAAAACTATCTACAATACAGGGAGATCATACCCAAAAGTAGAGCCTCCTGAGAAGGTGGAGCTCCTGACACCAACGCAAAAGATCCTAAGGATGCGGATCTAGCACCTGCTTGCCCTTACCTGCGGCATGAACGCAGCCCCCCGAAGGAGGTCAGTACAACAGGTACTAAGTATGTGAAACTGTAAAATACTGAAATGAAATCATATCATTTTAAAACCAGTTTACAAATATGCACGAAACAACCAATGTAACTGCACATAGTGCCACATCATAAACAAGAGCAACAATAGGTAACTGTAATAGGTCTTTTCTAGGCTGCGAATGATCGAAGCAGGGCCACTCGCCCATATTATCATTCTGCAAGCCTAATCCTGGACTCCCGGAGTCCGCATAGGCCACTCACATAGGCCCGCATGAGGTATAACCCCGCATCGAGGGTAGCTACTCCTCGGCATCGTCCTGGACTCGTTGTCCGCATGGCCACATGCACGCGTGAGGCATAACCCGCACACTAACACGGAACTCGTAGCTCCACATAGGCCCCCGGACCCGCATGAGGTATTCTCGAATCATGGTCCTGCATCGCTGAGTCTACCCGCGTCGGAGGCGACTTAACCCCAGATCATCTCAAGAGGTGAGTGATATAGTACTAACACAACAGCTTATAGTTTAAACAACATAAGCATAAGTAAGACTGACCTCTTTACACAAACGTTACAAGATACTCACACATAGCATCACAATATGTCTACTCATCAAAACCATCTTATTATACTTTTCAGAAATCAATACAAGTCTTTTATAAACATATAAGTAAACTGTTCCTTTTTATAAAACTTAAGTCGTTATACTTAACTTCCCATAAAGCTAGTATAACCCTTAAGCTTCTTGTTTTAAAAACAACTATTCTTCTTTTTCAAAGCGTGTTATAATTCTTTTGAAAGACTTTTAAGATCTTTATTATTTAGGCTTAAGTCGAAACATTGCCGTAAGTATTATTCAGCTTAAGTCAAAAGACATTGCCGTAGTTATTATTCGCTTAACACGCACGTCTACCGTACTATATATATATTTTAAAATATCATGCTTTAGGAAGAATCACATACCTTTCCGCGAAAACCTCGCCAAGTTGAATATGTCGCAGAGAATCGACCTATAATAGTCACAGACATCTATCAAAGTCTAGACTACTCAAGGTCATTCTAAACAGAGGGTTCACAATTCTACGGAAAGTCGGGCAGCACTTCCTACCCGGTGAGCTATATAAGTCTCATCACAGCAGTTCCATATAAGTATAGTTCAATTATTCTTCTTTTAAACCCTTCTACTGTGATAACAATTCAATTCTATTCTGTAATATTCTTCTAAGTATTTAATACTTATTCTTATACTTCTACAGTATGCATTCTCTAATACAAAAGAGGGTTAGGATTATTTACCTCGGTAAGCCCAATAATATCCTAGATAAAAGTCGATCCGGAGCAAGGCTTAGCTCCTAAGTTAGACGCTCCGATAGCTCCAGAAACCTTAGAAGTTCTTCACAACTTCTACTAAGTACTAAGGGATTTGGGCTAGGGTATTTTGGGCATTATAACAATACTAGAAGGCAACTTTTCTACCAAGGAGGGGTAGATTTCGGCTAGGCTAGGGGCGGGTAGCCTCGGCTAAGCTTCTCCAAAAAGGGGGTGTTTGGACGAAAAGAGGCTCGAGGAGAGGAAGGATTTTAGACTTGGAAGGCTTTTGTGGATGAAGAACTCTTCATCACAAGAGGGGTATTTATAGGTCAAGGATGGCCAACCAATGGCCAAGATTATGCCAAGTGCAAGGCAAGTGTAAGGTCAAGATTAGGGCAAGTGTCCTTGGCAACTTGCACACAAAATATCCTACCAACTCCAAGACAAAATTGACACTCCAATCGCCACAATTCCGCCTCATCCATCAATGAGAGGGTGACAAGTGTCGCCTCTCAGTAACGCCGAACCGGGCCGTCACTGGTGCCTTACCCCGGGCACCCTAGCGATACAACATCAGAGAAAACCAGCGGAAATAAAAACTTTAAACATGAAATGAGAGACATGATAAATAAACAGGCCAACCAAGCGATTTGCCTTCAACATACATACATAAATACGACGCTTATCCTTTTTACAAACCACGCCCACATTCTCTGCACCTCTAAGATTTACAACAACTATGACGGACGGGCCCCGCCATACCCCGAATGTACAAGAACCTACAACTCGGGGAACACATACCAATAAGATAAGCCTCGGAGAAACGGAGCTTCCCAACACGCGAATGTGATCCTATGCGGATCGGCGGTCGATGTACCTTTACTGCGGCATGAACGGCCCCGAAGAGGTCGATCTAACAGTACCAAGTATGTGGCGTAAAATCAGTAAATGAAATCATACTAGTCTATATAAAGCGAGAGACATGTATGATAACCAAACTCTGATTCACAACATAGAAGCGATCAAGTCGTGGACTCACGCCTCAAAGTCACCACTAAATATAACTATGGGTCTCACGCCCACAACATCCATCATGTTCGCATCATGGCGCGTGCCGAATCTCGCATCGGTGTAGACATGTCCATGATGCAACAATAATAAACAAGATAACAATCCAAATGGACGATACTGCGCTACGCATCGGTCGGTATGTCCAAAGGAAACAATAAGGCAACATTCCAAATGGACGATACTGCGTGCGCTACGCGTCGGGTCGATATGTCCAAGGAAACAATAGGACAGCATTCCAAATGGACGATACTGCGTGCGCTACGCGTCGGTCGATATGTCCAAAAGGAAATCACAAGACGATAATCAAAATGAAACATACCCGATGCGCTACGATCGTGTCGATATGTCCAAAGCGATTAATAACAATAATACTATCAGCGAGGACGTGCTGTGGAATTTCTCCGTCAATGCCGACACGCCCAAGTAAGTTCTCAACTACCAACCGACCTCCATCGAGACGCGATAACACGTAAATACAACGTTTTGCACAACAAAGGCTATCACAACAATAATAGGCACGTTTCACAATAACAAGCATATGCTATTTTCACAACAACAAGCATAGGCAAGTATCACACAACTCAAAGTACTTTCATTTTATGCCAAAGTCCGGTTTTAACCCCAAAGTACTACATACGTTAAGTTCTTTTAAAGAGATCCATTACTTTTATAAAAGTCACCCGATACGTAGTATTAGAATGACCAACCCACATTCCTTTTCAAAGTCAAGTAACAATATTCTTTTCCTAAATTCGGTTTGCCTAGTTTCATTACTCAAGCTTCTCATTTTCAAATGGTTTCATAGTTCATAAACTTAATCACTTGATTCCTTTTAGAACAATTGAGTAATATATGTCTTACATGAGAGTAGGTTATTCTTGTTTACAACATTCTTATTACTGACCATGATCTAGAAAATGTATATCATTTTGTCTCATCTTAGTTTCTATGCGGATGGAGGTTTCTTGGTTTTAATACAATTCATCATTATTTAATACATTTTCCTTTATTAACGCTGCAGTGGTCTGTCGATACACATTCTGATTTCCGAAATCAGTAAAACATTATCCCTTTAGATAAAACCAAGTACTCATTACTCACGAATGAGGTTTCACCCAAACATTCACATTAAAACAAATAAGTTAAGTCTCTTATCTTATAAGATCAAGTCTCTTAACTTCTAACATTAGTAAACCATTTTCTTTACCTCTCTTAAGACATTATACCTAACTCCCCATAAAGCTAGTATAACTCTTTTTAAAACCTTTAAAACCAAGTGTTACTCTTCCTTCAAAACGATTTATAAATCTTTTGAAATACATCAAGTTCTTTATTATAACAAGCCAGTTATTATTCAAAACAGTTACCTTTTAAAAACCACAAGGTACTTGCTTATCCACATAAAGCTATTATAAACGAGTTCACATAAAGCCGTTATAACACTTTATGTTTTAATCCAATCAAATACATTTAGCACGTATCGTCACGTCGTACTACATAGTTCACACATATCATGCTAGAAGAGATAGGAAGAGGTTCACATACCTCGCGGCAGTATCGACTAATAGCAAACGCTCAACAATCGGCTACTCCTTAAGCCAAGTAAATCGCGCCACACGTATTACTTAAACCTATAAGGCCACAAGGCGATTGTTAACATCTAGACCACAACGTATAATATTATACATAAAATTCGGCAGCACCTCCACACCCCGCAACAGCGTTAATCTCCTCCTCTATCGAGGCTATCAAGCCAACCAGGGGTTATACATCTAACCTAACGGTACAATTCTACTCCACGGTACTACTACAAGTCTCATCTGATACACCCTATGTAATTACTGATTGATTCGATTCTTAATTCTTCAGCTTAAGTCAAAAGACATTGCCACGATTACTAAGTTGATTCTATATATAGTATACAACAACTATATATTCAACACTTATGTAATTTCCAATTACAATAGGGGACAAGATATTTACCTCGATAAGCCCAAAATTATCCGAGTTTAATGTCGCTCCCGAGCAAGGTTTAGCTCTACTCCGAGTGCTCCATCCGCTCCAAACAACCCTTAGAAGTTCTAACCAACTTCTCTTAAGTACTTCAAACAACTATGAAGATTTCTTTAGGTTTAGTTTAGTGGCTAAAGGAAAGTATAATCGTATTTTCCGGCTTTTATAAGTGTAACCTTGGGAATACTACAAGGTATTTGGGCCAAGGTATTTGACATTACAACAATACTTTGGAGAGTATTTCTATACCACAAAGGGTATTTATACGAGACAACTAGGCTGGGGGTACCCACTAAGAAAACACCACCGTGGAGTGGGGTGGCTCTCGCCGAGGGGGAAAGGGAGGGCTAGGACGAGAATTCTCAAGAGGGAGGGAGAGGGGTTTTCAAGACTTAGGCAATTTGTGGATGAAAGAACTAATCAACTAATGGGTATTTATAGGTCAAGTGAAGGCCAACCAATGGCCAAGATGAAGACAAGTGCATAGCAAGTGTAAGGCCAAGATTTAGCCATGTGCTACCTTATCCATCTACCACACAACTTGCACAAAATATCCTACCAACTAAAGTGGACCAAAATCGTCCAAGACATGCCATGTTTGCCGTCCAAGCCTTCCAATGTGAGGGTGACACATGTCACCCTCCCGTTGGTCCAAAATGTTTCGTCTCTCGGAAAAATCCGCAAAAATTATAAATGACATAGCCGGAATTTTCTCTACGAAAGCTGTGGAAACGTTTCGCCGTAAAACGACTTATTCGCACTTGTGCCCAAATTTCAACCAAGCCAATTCTTAAGGCAAAAAAATTTAATACGCACGCCTCACGCATACTGGAAATACGGTATAACATTCTTCCTCTTAGAAACATTCGTCCGAATGTTCCTTCAAGGTCTCAAACAAATCAGCGCCAAGATAGTCTTCACTGCTATACGTACGAAAACAATCATGCCACACCTGGCCACAAAAACACACGTTCACCTCTCCCCTTTCTCGTAGAACTCGTCACGAACACTCGAACTCGTTCTAGTATCCGTACCACACTTCTGTCAACGCTTCTGTTTCCAACCCTTGGAGTCACTACCTCCAAACTTGGTCATCTGACTAACTTCGATCTTCTCTAAGGCCGTTCCCGGCCTCCACGATCCACTTCTGGTCGAACATATCCACCAACTCATACGATGGTCATCTAAACTTGGGCCTAACACCCTGGTGACCCTACCTCCTGGCGGGACCACCTGCAGCTGACCCCACCTCAATCCGGCACGGTTGACCCGCAAATGGTCCTCAACCCGACCCCCAACCGCGCCAAACTCTTGTTCCCCGATCCGGAACAATCTTACCAATTCCCATCACGAAAGCTACCACTTCCATCTCACACTACCCACGGACTTATCACACAAATAAATCCCACGTATACTACTACTCTGATAAGGGTCAAACATAAAATAAATCTTTAACTCAAGACGACCTTACCCCTAAGGTCTCGCCGTGACATAGTTTAAGGTTCACACTTACCATGTATTCTAACTCATAATATCACAACGCTATCCGCACATAGCACACAATAATGAGATCATTAAAACAAGCATACCAAAACTCTAGAGGTTAAGGATATACCGAATCAACCGCCCACTCTAATCATAGGCACCGCAGGCGCATAATCGTAAGCGGCGATGAACCAGCCACCGATCCTAGGTCGAAGTCAGAACATCCGTGCTACCCTTGGCCTGGACGGTTCCTCGCAAATGGCCCTCGCTGGCCGCATGCAAAACAAACTCCCAATCTAGCACGACACTCTCCAAAATGGAGTCTACCACAATGGTCACAACGAGGTAGGGTGGCTTCACCGTTAACACCCCGCTCTCCCGAAAATCTGAACCTCGAGCCCGACCGCTCCTCAAGACGGTGGAGGTACATAACTAGTCTGGCCCGAGGCGCGCGCCGAAAGTCGCCAAAATATCCGGCCTTGGCCTTCTTCTGAAAGCGGTCCACCTGCCGATCTCGCGCCTCGCACCCGCGTACGAGCACGAATGCGGGCAATGTCCATGCCCTACCAAGGGAAACACCAACAACTCTCGCTAGGTAATCATCGAGCCTCAGAACATATCGGCACTCGATCCTCCATACTAGCTACTAATGCGGAACATACCGCCGATGAGTCGAACTCACATTGTACTCCCGAATCAGACGCCTGCTTCGCCTCAACATCAAAAATCGTTTACCCGAGCCCTCCTCAATTGTGTAGTCACGAAATGTGCCAGGAAGGCCCCCGAAAACTCGTCCCAAACGGCTGCAAGTGCATGCTATCCCCGGGAAAGCTCCCACGAGTCAAACCAATCGATCATGTATCACGCGGCCGATGCGAACAAATGTCACGCACTACGAAGCCTTGATCACCCGTGACGATCCTTCAGAATCGACGGATGAACTCCTCGCGATCATCCTCCGCCGACCAGAAACTCAAAGCGGCTACAACTATGAAATCCCGCACCTCAAACTGTCGCCTGGGTGCACTACATGTGCCGCTGAACTGAATCGCCGTGATTCACTGCCTCATATTCGCCACAACTCGCCAATAATCGGGCCATCTCCTTGTGACCCATCTCCCCGCCTGCATCGTGGACCGAGGCTCAGTATTGTAGTCTCATCGCCACCGCTGCGCTTAAATCGCTGTGTGGCGGCGCTACAAAACTTCGCCGTCGGAAGCACTACTCAGTCGGCCGGGCTCGCGCTCGCATTCTCTCAATCCCACTAGCAGCCTCCTCGCCGCTTTGCCCTTCCGGGCCTGGTTGCCTTTCGCAGAGGCATAACTGGTAAAAACGAAACACGTCAGAGGGGTCCAACTTATAACACAGCTCTAAGGCACGATCTCAGAATGAGAAGAATAGAAACCAATCCTAAATTTCCTATAGCCTCCGATTATAGATGTGGTGCACAACACACCGATAATCAAGACTCTACTAGACACGGTTCAGACACTTTCCGAGGATTAATCGCTCGATACCACTTTTGTAACGCCCGAACTCGGCCCACATCGTGCCTTACCGGGCACCCTAGCGATACAACATCGAGAAAACCAAATGGAAATAAAAACTTTAAACATGAAATGAGACATGATAAATAAACAAAGCAACCAAAACAGCTTGCCTTCAACATACATACATAAATACCGAACAGCTTATCCTTTTTACAAACCCCGCCACAAGCTTCTGCACTTAAGATTTACAACAACTATGACGGACAGGCCCCGCCATACCACGAATGTACAAGAACCTACAACTCAGTGGAACACATACCAATAAGATAAGCCTCCGAGAAACGGAGCTTCCCAACACGCCGAATGTGATCCTATACGGGGATCGACAATCGATGTACCTTTACTGCGCAGATGAACGCGGGCGAGGTCAAGACAACAGTACCAAGTATGTGAAATCAGAAATATCAGAATGAAATCATACTAGTCTATATAAAGCAGAGACATGTATGATAACCAAACTACGCTCACAACATGTTAGCCAAGTCGTGGACTCACGCCTCAAAGTCACCACTCAAATATAACTATGGGTCTCACGCCCACAACATCCATCATGTTCGCATCACGGCGCGATGCCGAATATCGTGACGGTAGACATGTCCATGATGCAACAATAATAAACAAGATAACAATCCAAATGGACGATACTCGCGCGCATGACGGCCGGTATGTCCAAAGGGAAACAATAAGGCAACATTCCAAATGGACGATACTGCGCGCTACGACGGTCGAAGATGTCCAAAGGGAAACAATAGACAGATTCCAAATGGACGATACTGCGCGCTACGATCGGGTCAAGATGTCCAAAAGGAAATCACAAGACGATAATCAAAATGGAAACATACCCGAGAGCTACGCATCGTGACAGTATGTCCAAAGCTAATAATAACAATAATACTATCAACAGGGACGTACCCGTGGAATTACTCCGACAATGACTCCACGACAAAGTAACTTCACAACTACCAACCGAATTCTCCATCGAGACGCGATAACACGTAAATACAACGCTTTGCACAACAAAGGCTATCACAACAAGCATAGGCACGCTTTCACAATAACAAGCATAGGCTAGTTTCACAATAACAAGCATAGGCAAGTATCACACCACTCAAAGTACTTTCATTTTATGCCAAAGTCCGGGTTTTTAACCCCAAAGTACTACATACGTTAAGTTCTTTTAAAAGAGATCCATTACTTTTATAAAAGTCACCCGATACCCGTAGTATTAGAATGACCAACCCACATTCCTTTTCAAAGTCAAGTAACAATATTCTTTTCCTAAATTCGGTTTGCCTAGTTTCAATTACTCAAGCTTCTCATTTTCAAATGGTTTCATAGTTCATAAACTTAATCACTTGATTCCTTTTAGAACAATTGAGTAATATATGTCTTACATGAGAGTAGGTTATTCTTGTTTACAACATTCTTATTACAGCAGCCATGATCTAGAAAATGTATATCATTTTGTCTCATCTTAGTTTCTATGCAGATGGAGGTTTCTACTGGTTTTAATACAATTCATCATTATTTAATACATTTTCCTTTATTAACGCCGCAGCTGTCCTGTCGATACACATTCGATTTCCAAATCAAGAAACATTATCCCTTTAGATAAAACCAAGTACTCATTACTCACGAATGAGGTTTCACCCAAACATTCACATTAAAACAAATAAGTTAAGTCTCTTATCTTATAAGATCAAGTCTCTTAACTTCTAACATTAGTAAACCATTTTCTTTACCTCTCTTAAGACATTATACCTAACTCCCATAAAGCTAGTATAACTCTTTTTAAAACCTTTAAAACCAAGTGTTACTCTTCCTTCAAAACGATTTATAAATCTTTTGAAATACATCAAGTTCTTTATTATAACAAGCCGCTTATTATTCAAAAAGCTTACCTTTTAAAACCACAAGTGTACTTGCTTATCCACATAAAGCTATTATAACCGACTTCCCATAAAGCCGTTATAACACTTTATGTTTTAAACCAATCAAATACATTTAGCACACGACGTCTACCGCATACATAGTTCACACATATCATGCTAGAAGAGATAGGAAGAGGTTCACATACCGCGACGAGTATCGACTAATAGCAAACGCCCAAACAATCGGCTACTCCTAAGCCAAGTAAATCGCGCCACACGTAGGACTTCAACCTATAAGGCCACAAGGCGCTTGTTAACATCTAGACCACAACGTAGAATATTCTACGTAAAATTAAGAAGACTTCCGCAAATAAGCGTTAATCTCCTCTCTATCGAGGCCTGGCCATCAAGCCAACCAGTGGGTTATACATCTAACCCTAACTGTACAATTCTACTCCACTGCACTACTACACAAGTCTCTCAGAATACACCCTATGTAATTACTGAGCCTCGGCTCTTAATTCTTCAGCTTAAGTCAAAAGACATTGCCACAAGATTAAGTTGATTCTATATATAGTATACAACAACTATATATTCAACACTTATGTAATTTCCAATTACAATAGGGACAAGATATTTACCTCGATAAGCCCAAAATTATCCGAGTTTAATGTCGCTCCCGAGCAAGGTTTAGCTCCTACTCCGAGTGCTCCAATCCGCCCAAACAACCCTTAGAAGTTCTAACCAACTTCTCTAAGTACTTCAAACAACTATGAAGATTTCTTTAGGGTTTCGTTTAGTGGCTAAAGGAAAGTATAATCGTATTTTCTGGCTTTTATAAGTGTAACCTTGGGAATACTACAAGGTATTTGGCCAAGGTATTTGGACATTACAACAATACTTGAGAGTATTTCTATACCACAAAGGGGTATTTATACGAGACAACTAGGCTGTGGGTACCCCACTAAGAAAAACACCACCATGGAGGGGTGGCTCTCGCCAAGGGGAAAGGAGGGCTAGGACGAGAATTCTCAAGAGGGAGGGAGAGGGGTTTTCAAGACTTAGGCAATTTGTGGATGAAAGAACTCATCAACTAATGGGTATTTATAGGTCAAGTGAAGGCCAACCAATGGCCAAGATGAAGACAAGTGCATAGCAAGTGTAAGGCCAAGATTTAGCCATGTACCTTATCCATCTACCACACAACTTGCACAAAATATCCTACCAACTAAAGTGGACCAAAATCGCCCAAGACATGCCATGTTTGCCGTCCAAGTTTCCAATGCAGGGTGACACATGTCACCCTCCCGTTGGTCCAAAATGTTTCGCCTCGGAAAAATCCGCAAAAATTATAAATGACATAGCCGGAATTTTCTACGAAAGTCGTGGAAACGCTTCGTCGTAAACGACTTATTCGCACTTGTGCCCAAATTTCGAACCAAGCCAATTCTTAAGGCAAAAATTTAATACGCACGCCTCACGCATATACCGGAAATACGGTATAACACTCGTTGGTCCAAAGTGTTTCGCCTCTCGGAAAAATCCGCAAAAATTAGAAATGGCATAGCCGGAATTTATCCTACGCGAGTCTTGTAAAACGTTTCGTCTAAAACGATTCCTCGAGTGAGTTGTGCCCAAAAACGTGCCATGCCTAAACTTTTAGGCCAAACTTCAGACGCACGCCTCACGCATATACTCGGAAATATGGGGTATAACATTCTCCTTCCTTAGAAACATTCGTCGAATGTTCCTTCCCAAGACGATTAACGATAAGGTTCTTCATAACTTAAACGGTTGTAAATGCCACACACGGCCACGTAACAACACTTAGGCAAAACGATAACGAAAATTTTACAAGTAGGAAAGTGAATTACACGGAGGTGTGGGAATAGGTGAGGATACTTCGCCTCATGTCCTCCTCGGCTTCCCACGTCATCTCCTCCCGAGCTCGTTCCGCCACAAGACTTTGACGGAATCCACGCCCCGTCCGCAGACGCCTAACCCGACGATCGACTATCGCTATGGAATCTCTCATACGATAACCCCCGGTCACTGGACATCGCCAATCGGGTGCACCCTAGATGGATCCCGACACATCTCCTCAAAGATAGAAACATGGAACACCGATGCACCGCCTCCGACGGACGGCAGATCCAACTCGTAAGCAACCTTGCCTACCCCGCAGACTATCTCGATACGCCCAATGTACTGGGCCGAGTTTCCTTTCTTCCGAATCTCATCACACCCTTCATGGGTGACACCTTCAGAAAACCCAATCATCAACCTCGAACTCGGATGCCGACGACGGTGATTTGCATATGACTTCGCCGACTCGAGTCGCCAAGAACCTCTCCGGATAAGCTTCACCTTATCCATCGCCTCGTATCAAATCTGGTCCCACTAATCGTACTCGCCCACATCGAACCAGCCTATCGACCGCACTTCCTCCCATACAAGGCCTCATAAGGTGCCATCTCAATACTGGAGTGGTAGCTATTATTATACGCAAACTCAACTAGAGGCAAATGATCCTCCTACCACTCGGTCGATAACACAGCTCGCAGATATCCTCAAGAGTCCGGATAGTGCGCTCGCTGTCCGTCTGCTCGTGGATGGAATGCGACTCGTGCTCACTGCGTCCCTAAACCCTTCGGAAGGACCTCTAAGTTAGCCGAAACAGTGGCTCCTCATGCGATATGATCGAAATAGGGACTCACGCACCGGCGATCTCTGATGTAAAGTCCGCATAATCCTCACCGAAAAAGTCGCCCTAACGGGAAGAAAGTGGGCTGATTTCACCACCGTCGACGATAACCCATATAGAATCATGTCTCCTCCGAGTGCGAGGCAATCCCGTGATGAAGTCCATGTTGATCACCTCCCACTTCCGTGTCGATCTCTATCGTCAGAATAAACCACCGTGCCTCCGTGCTCTACCTTCACCGCCGACAACACGCACCGAGCTACGAACTCGCAACGCCCTCTTCAAGCCATCCCACCAATACACGATCTAAGGTCGTGGTACATCTTGGTCGACTTCGGATGGATAGAGTAACGCGCGCCGTGTGCTTCCCCAAGAACTCGCCGCCAAGTCCTCAAACATCCGAACACACAACTCGCCTCAAACCTTAGCACCCCATCGTGCTACCTCAAAAGGACCCTTGCCCTCACGAAGAGTCAGATCACGATAACGTGTCAAAATCGGATCTCGAATCGCCTCTTCACCTCGACGATGGAAGGCTCGCAACCTCACGAACTCGAACCCCATCGCTATCGTAATCAATCAAGCGGACACCAAGGCTCGCTAATCGATGCAAATCACGAACCATGCCCTCCTCTCTAGCCGCACATCCGATAGGCTCCCATCGACCTACGACTAAGAGCATCCGCCACAACATTGGCCTTCCGGGTGGTACAGGATATCAACATCGTAATCCTTAAGCAACTCTAACCACCGTCTCGCCGTAAGTTCAGCTCCTCTGGCCGCAGATATATCGAGGCTCTTGTGGTCTGTATAAATATCCACGTGAACCCCATACAAATAGTGCCTCCACATCTTCAAAGCGTGAATCACTACCGCCAACTCCAAATCATGGGTGGGTAGTTCCTCCGTGTTTCTTAAGCCGCCGGATGCGACGCTATAACTCTACCTGCTGCATCAACACACATCCCACCCGATGCCCGACGCATCACAATACACGACATAACCATCCGACCTCCGAAGAGTAAGAACGGGGCGGTCGCCTCTCCTTCAAGAATCGGAAACCCCGCCACACGCATCGTCCATCAAACTTAGCCGCTTTCGAGTCACCTAGTCAATGGTGCGTAAATAGAAGCAAACTTCTACGAACCGCCGATAATAACTGCAAGGCCCGTAAATCGCGAACCTGGTTTGAGTAAGAGGTCTAGGCCAAGTCCTCGATCGCTTCGATTCGCCAGATTCACTCGAATGCCATCACCCAATAATATGCCCAAGAAAAGCCACCGGCTAACCAAAACTCACATTTGGAAAACTTGGCGTATAATCGCTGGTCCCGAGAATCACAAGACAGCCTCAAATGCTCCGCATGCTCCTCGCTCGAGCGAATAAACCAAGATATCATCAATGAACACTATCACAAACGTGTCCAAAAATGGTTTGAACACTCGCTCATCGATCCATGAGTATCGTCGAGCATTGGTCAACCCAAAAGACATGACCAGAACTCATAATGCCCGCACGTCCGAATGCGATCCTAGGGACATCCACCTCTCGACTCGCACTGATGATAGCCCTATCGCAGATCAATCTTGAGAAACATCTCGCACCGCAACCGGGTCGAACAAATCATCAATCATGGGAAGGGTATTCGTTTAATGGTCACCTTGTTCACCGTAATCAACACACATGCGCGGCCCCGCCCTTCTTCTTCACGAACAATACGGCGCTTCCTGCGAGAAACACTCAGCCCGATGAAGCCCTTCTCCAGCAAATCCCTAAGCTGATCCTTCAACTCTCTCAACTCGGCAGGTGCCATTCTGTATGGCGGAATGGAAATAGGCCGAGTGTCTGGCAACACATCTATACAAAACTCGATCTCCCTCTCAGGAGGGATACCCGGGAGGTCGTCTGGAAACACGTCTGGGAACTCTCGACTACCGAATCGATGAAAACTGCACCGCAGCCTCGAGATCAAACACCCGAACGAGATGGTAGATATACCCCTTCTGCACCATCTTCCTAGCCTTGATGTAAGAAATAAACTTACCCCTCGGCGATACAGTGTTCCCCTCCCACTCAACAACCGGCCTCAGAAACCGAACTGCATTACTCTCTCTCTCGGTCTACATTGGCGTAGCAAGAGGCTAGCCAATCCATACCCATGATCACGCCGAAATCAATCATATCCAACTCTATCAAGTCGGCAGTGGTCCGACGATCGTAAATGGTCCTCGGACAAGCCCTATATACCCGCCGAGCTACCACCGAATCACCCACGGCGTAGCTACCTCGAAAGTGGTCCATGGACTCGTGCTCTATCCCTATCCTACTAGCAACAAGGGAGATATATAGGATGAGTAGAACCCGGATCTATCAAGGCATACACATCATAATCGAGATCGATAAGGTACTGCGACGACATCGGTGAGGCCTCACGATCCCGCTACCGACAGGCATAAATGCGATCGAGGACCGCTAGAATCGACCCGAGCCACGACCTCGCCGCGACTGGCCGACCCACGAGTACCATGCCTCCGGCAAGTAATCGTAGGAGATGATGAAGCCGCAATGAACTCGGCGTCGAGCCCTACCACCACACGCTTCGGCCGACACCGCAAAGTGACTCGATGGCTACAATCAGAATAAGCTCCCAAAGCGTTACCACACTTCCGTAATGGGATCTACCGTGACGCCACACCGGGTGGTCCCGACGCCGCACTCGCTACTCGACGCCCAAGCCCCGCCCCAGTGCGCCGAATACTCGGGCCGGCCGAGGACGCAGAGTGCTCAGCCGGGCCGTGGTGCACCCAGATCGGCCGCCGAGGCCGCCACCACGATAGCCACCGTAAGACCCTCCCGCCCCGCCTTCTTCTCGCCGTCGCCCACTCGCCGACCTCGCGCCTCGCATCCAAGGGCGTGAGCCTGCATACGGGTAATATCCATTCCTGGCTGAAGAGCCACACCCGCACAAGACTCGGCCATAGAATCATCTAGCCCCGTGACGTAACGATGCACTCTGTCCTCCATATCTGCTACCAATGAAGGGACATATCGAGCCAACGAATCAAACTCAACGTTGTACTCCCTAACGGCGGCCCTCTATGCCTCAAAGAACAAGAATCTATCGCCCGTGCCTCTCATCCGCGAGGCAAGAAATGAGTGAGAAAGGCCTCCGAAAACTCGTCCCAGACTGCTGGAGGTGCATGCTCTCCCCGGGAAAGCTCCCATGAATCAAACCAATCGACTGCGGTATCACGCAGCCGATGCGAACCGGCGTCACGACTCGGTCTTCGAGGCCTTGATCACCCGTGACGATCCTTCAAGCCGACGGATGAACTCCTCGCGATCATCCTCCGCCTCGACCAGTAAAACTCGCGGGCTACAACTCAAGAAATCTCGTAGCCTCGGACTATCTACCCGGTGCACCACGGTGCGATCGAGCTGAGCCGAATCGCCAGATTCACTGCCCTCATGTTCGCCACGATCCCGCCGATGAATCGGGCCATCTCTCAGAACCCATCTCATCCGCTCCAGCCGTGGGACGAGGTGTAGGTCTTGTAGTCTCGCTGGGATCGGGCGTCGTGGAACTCGCTGCTCGTATAGACCGGGCACGAGCCTCGTGACTCTAGGTGTCATGCTAGCCTCGGCCGCTTTGCCTTCTTCGGGCGCGTTGCCTTACGTGGAGGCATAATCATGTAAAAGGAATACGTTAGAGGGGTCCAACCTATAACACAGCTCTAAAGCACGATCTCAGAGTGAGAAGAATGGAAACCAATCCTAAATATCCTATAGCCTCCTGATTATCGGTGTGGTGCACAACACACCGATAATCAAGACTCTACTAGATACGGTCTGTAGACACTTTCCGAGGATTAACTGCTCTAATACCACTTTTTCACTTTGCCTGAGGCATTAACCTTCTCAGGCGACCCAACAAATGGTACCGGCTGCGATCCTCGAGGCATGCCCGACGCCGCTTCTCGTGATGTGCCATACGGAGAGCCACGGTTGGTCTGTTTCGTGATAGAGGCTCGCCTCTTTATATGCTCACCACCGAAGGAGGTCAAGATAACATGTACTAAGTATGTGAAATCAGAAATACTGAAATGAAATCATATCATTTTAAAACCGGTTTACAAATATGCACGAAACAACTAATGTAATCGCACATAGTGCCACATCATAAACAAGAGCAACAATAGGTAATCGTAATAGGTCTTTTCTAGGCCGCGAATGATCGGGCAGGCCACTCGCCCATATTATCACTCGCAAGCCTAATCGACTCCGAGTCCGCATAGGCCACTCACATAGGCCCGCATGGTATAACCCCGCATCGAGGGTAGCTACTCCGGCATCGCCCCGACTCGTTGTCCGCATGGCCACATAGACCGCATGAGGCATAACCCCGCACACTAACACGAACTCGTAGCTCGCATAGGCCCTGGACCCGCATGAGGTATTCTCGAATCATGGTCCTGCATCACCGAGTCTACCCCGCATCGGAGGGCAGCTTAACCCCCGGTATCATCTCAAGAGGTGAGTGATATAGTACTAACACAACAGCTTATAGTTTAAACAACATAAGCATAAGTAAGACTGACCTCTTTACACAAACGTTACAAGATACTCACACATAGCATCACAATATGTCTACTCATCAAAACCATCTTATTATACTTTTCAGAAATCAATACAACTCTTTTATAAACATATAAGTAAACTGTTCCTTTTTATAAAACTTAAGCCGTTATACTTAACTTCCCATAAAGCTAGTATAACCCTTAAGCTTCTTGTTTTAAAAACAACTATTCTTCTTTTTTCAAAACTGTGTTATAATTCTTTTGAAAGACTTTTTAAGATCTTTATTATTTAGGCTTAAGTCGCAAAACATTGCCGTAAGTATTATTCAGGCTTAAGTCAAAAGACATTGCCGTAGTTATTATTCAGTTAACACGTGTACGTCTACCGTACTATATATATATTTTAAAATATCATGCTTTAGGAAGAATCACATACCTTCTCGGCGAAAACCTCCTGCCAAGTTGAATATGTCGCGCGCAGAGAATCAGCCTATAATAGTCACAGACATCTATCAAAGTCTAGACTACTCTGAAGGTCATTCTAAACAGAGGGTTCACAATTCTACGGAAAGTCGGGCAGACTTCCTACCGGTGAGCTATATAAGTCTCACAAAACAAATTCTATATAAGTATAGTTCAATTATTCTTCTTTTAAACCCTTCTACTGTGATAACAGTTCAATTCTATTCTGTAATATTCTTCTAAGTATTTAATACTTATTCTTATACTTCTACAGTATGCATTCTCTAATACAAAAGAGGGTTAGGATTATTTACCTCGGTAAGCCCAATAATATCCTAGATAAAAGTCGATCCGGAGCAAGGCTTAGCTCCTAAGTCAGACGCCCGATAGCTCCAGAAACCTTAGAAGTTCTTCACAACTTCTACTAAGTACTAAGGGATTTGGGCTAGGTATTTTGGGCATTATAACAATACTAAGGCAACTTTTCTACCAGGAGGGGGTAGATTTCGCTAGGCTAGGGGGGGGTAGCCTCGGCTAAGCTCCTCCAAAAACGGGGGGGTGTTTGGACGAAAAGAGGCTCAAGGGAGAGGGAAGGATTTTAGACTTGGAAGGCTTTTGTGGATGAAGAACTCTTCATCACAAGAGGGGTATTTATAGGTCAAGGGATGGCCAACCAATGGCCAAGATTATGCCAAGTGCAAGGCAAGTGTAAGGTCAAGATTAGGGCAAGTGTCCTTGGCCAACTTGCACACAAAATATCCTACCAACTCCAAGACAAAATTGACACTCCAATCGCCACAATTCCGCCACATCCATCAATGAGAGGGTGACAAGTGTCGCCCTCTCGTTGGTCCAAAGTGTTTCGTCTCTCGGAAAAATCCGCAAAAATTAGAAATGGCATAGCCGGAATTTATCCTACGCGAGTCTTGTAAAACGTTTCGTCGGAAAACGATTCCTTGAGTGAGTTGTGCCCAAAAAACGTGCCATGCCTAAACTTTTAAGGCCAAACTTTCAGACGCACGCCTCACGCATACATACTGGAAATACGGTATAACAGGGCCCCGTCCGTCATGTTGTATAAAAACTCTTAGAGTTAGAGTACCGCTTGTAAGGTGGTTTGTAAGGATGTAACTGTTCAAGTTTTTAGTTATATATACAAGAAGGTAACCGTTTGGTTGGCCTGTTTTCTTATCATATCTCTTGTTTCATGCTTAAGTTTTTATTTCCGCTGATTTTCTCTGATGTTGTATCACTAGGGTGCCCGGTAGGCACGATCCACGCCCGGATCGGTCGTGACAAAAGTGGTATCGAGCGATTAATCCTCGGAAAGTATCTACAGCACCGTATCTAGTAGAGTTCGATTATCGGTGTGTGCACCACACCAATAATCGTGAGGCTATAGGATATCTAGGATTGGTTTCCATTCTTCTCACTCGAGATCGTGCCTTAGTCGTGTTACAAGTCGGACCCTCTAACGTATTCATTTCCTTTACGATTATGCCTCCGCCAAGGCAACCCGCCCAGAAGGCAAGGCAGCCGGAGCCGAGTAGAGCACAGAGGGTTACGAGGCGCAGCCCAATCATCACTGGGTGGTGCTTCATTCGGGAGTTCGCACGCCACCAGCCCCAAAGCAGAGTTTAGCCTGGCAGCAGCAGCCTCATCGGCCATGATATCTGACCTTCGCCCACGACCGCAGCGAAAGTATAGATTGCAAAGAGACGACCCTGTTACTAGCTAGGGATGTAGCAACCAGAGAGTATACTATGTACCGATTTATCACGGGTCTTGATGACTATCTAAGAGAAGGTTGTGCAAGAGTAGCTCTTCAGTCAGGCTTGAGCATGGCCTGCGTACGGGCTTATGCGCTGCAGGCCGAGAAACGTAGAGATCGACAGGTTAACAAAGATCAGCAAAAGAGGGCCAGATCGGCAGGGTCCTTTGGTAACTTTCAAGGCGACCGCCGCCAGCAGATCGATATGCATCTCCGCCGGTGAGTGGTCCTCCGCGGTTCGGGCGTTCGAGTACGCAGGAGTTGGTCGAACTCCGGGCTTCGTTCACGATACGCGTAGAGTTCCGGCCACCGATTCGATTTTCCTCAGTGTTCACAATGTGGCAGGCGTCATCCCGGAGAATGTCGTCTTTTTGTTGGTGCTTGTTTTACCTGCGGCCGTCAGGGCCATGTGTCGAAAGGATGTCCTTGTAGGAGGGATGTAAGTAGGAGGACTCAGCCTACCAGATCAGTTGCGGATTCAGTGGTTCGGAGAGGAAGGGGTGCTAGCCAGAGGAGGCCACCCCCACCTCGGTGTGGCCGTTGTGGTAGGTGTCATTGTGGGGAGTGTCGATTCTTCGACTTGTTTTGCTTTGACGGCAGGGCCATTTTGCGAGAAATTGTCCGACCGGAGGTGGCGCGGATGTAGAGACTCAGCCTCCAGGATCAGTGGCTAGTTCATCACCTTTCCTAGCTATGCGCCCATCAGGGCAGGATTTATTAAAACGACAGAGGGGAGTGAAGCAGTAGATACAGGTATATCCTTAACCCTCTAGAGATTAGTATGTGTGATAAGATGAGTATATCTTAAGTGTTATGTTCAGATAGCATTGTGTTAATTGTGATTAGAAATCATGGTTAGGTATAAGGGTAAGATTGGGGATAGGGAAAGTGTGAGCCTTAGAGTTTTATAAGTGGAGACCTTAGAGGCGAGGCCATCTTGAGTAAAAGATTTATTTTTATGTTTGACCCTTATCGAAGTGCATAGTATACGTGAGATATGTTTGTGTGATAAGTCCCTGAGTAGTGTGAAATGAAAGGGGGTAGTTGAGCTAAGAAGACCACTAGGTTTTCGTGACTTGATTGTGAGATTGTTCCGGATCGGGGGAACAAGAGTTTTGCGCGATAGCGGGTCGGATTCTTGGACCGACGCGGTCAACCCGCGGCCTGTAATGTGGTGGGGTCAGTTCGAGGTGGTCCCGCCAGGTGGTAGGGTCACAAGGGCGCTAGGCCCAAGTTTAGTTAACCATCGTACGAGTTCGTGGATGCGTTCGACCAGTAGTCGGGCCGATGGGGTCAGCCCATCTTGTCTTTCAGTCAGGACCGTTTACTCGGCAGAGGGTTATGCGAGATGCTATATATCAGGGAGGTTGTAAGGCTACACGGGGTTCCTACTTTTACTTTATGACGCAAGTGAGCCGGGCCATGCGCTTATTTCTTTTACGGAGGTATTACTGTGCAGGTTAGAAACTCAGTGAGTCTCGATGTGCATTCACCTCGGGCTTGTTTTTGATTTCAGAGGTAGCTGTAAGAATTATTCGCCTCTTGGTTGGGTGAGTATTATAATAGCTACCATATCAGTATTCGGAGAGTGCCTTATGAAGCCTCGTATGGGCGGAAGTGTAGGATGCCGGTCAATTGGTTCAATGTTGGCAAGATTCAGATAGTTGGTTCATACTTGTTTCGGCAGGATGTGGATAGGGTGAAGCTTATCCAGAAGAGGTTATTGGCAACTCAGAGTCAACAGAAGTCGTGCGGATAATCGGCGACGACGCTTGGAGTTCAGGTTGACGGTGGGTCTTCTTGAAGGTACCACCCCGGAAAGGGTGTGACGAGTTTTGGAAAACAGAGGAAACTTAGCCTGAGGTACTTGGAGCGTTTTCAGATCCTTTGGAGGATAGGCCAGGTTGCCTATAAGTTAGCTTTGCCGTCCGACGTGGGAGGCAGTGCGTCCGGTCTTTCTTATTGCTACGTTCGGAAAAATATCGGAGATCCATCCAGAGTGTTCCCAGTTAATGATGACCAAGTTGAAGGTAGCAACCCAGAGATTTTGGAACAAGCAATAATGTAAATGTGGTAAGTTATGAGAAAGAGTTCGAGTGTACGAGGAGGGTACGGCGAGTAAGGGAAGAAGTGAGCATGTGTTAAGAGAATAAAAGTGATCATTTCTTTTGTGAAATGAAGGTGCGAAGGGAGTATCTTTTAGACCTTAGGTGGGAGCTTTTGTGAGGCTAGAGGTGATTCCTCGTGGACTTGGGTTAAGTAATTACGCGTGTGTTATTTTGTGGCCAGGTGTGGCATTGGCAACTTGTTTAAGTTAAGAGGAACTTTATCGTTATCTGTCTTGAGAAGGAACATTCGGGACGAATGTTTCTAAGGAGGGGAGAATGTTATACCCCGTATTTCCAGAGTATGTACGTACAAAGTTTAAGCCTTAAGTTAGGCAAGGGACGAAAAATTTGTGCACAACCCCCGAAAAGAATTGTTTTCCGACGAAACGTTTTTCGGACCTTGCGAAGGGAAAATTACGGTTGCGACATTTATCATTTTTGCGGATTTTTCCGAGAGATGAAATATTTTGGACCAACGAGAGGGCGACACTTGTCCCTCAAGTGGACGGCAATCAAGCGGAGTGGTTGGCACGTTTTTTTAATGTTAAAGGCCTTAAACATTTGGTCAATGTTTGGCTAGATATTTTGTGTAGTAGATGAGCAAGTGGGACCCACACAACACTTGTCCAAATCTTCACCCTCCACTTGCCCTCCACTTGCCTTAATCTTGGCCCTTGGAAGTCCTATAAATACCCCCCCCCCCTTAGTTGAAGACTTCTTCATCCACAAAATAATTTCTAAGTCTTGAAATCCCTCTCCCCCTTTGAAAGGCTCTCGTCCAAGAGCACCCCCCTCCCCCTTTGAGAGGCCCTCACTGAAACCCCCTTGGTAGAAAAGTATTCTCCAAGTATTGTTACTATTCCAAAATACCTGCCCAAATACCTTGTAGTATTCCAAGGTTACCCTATACTAAAAGCCCGAAATACTATTATACTTCCCTTGATCGCAAAACGAAACCCTAAGGAAAATCTTCATACTGTTGAAGTATTAAGAAGAAGTTGCGTAGAACTTCTAAGGGTTGTTTGAGCGGGTTGGAGCGCCTGCAGTAGGAGCTAAACGTTGCTCAGATCGACATTAAATCTTGGATAATTTTGGGCTTATCGAGGTAAATAATCTTGTCCTTCTATTGTAATTGGAAATTACATACTGTAGTAGTATAGAAATGAGTATAAGATATATAGAAGGATGGTATAAGAGAAGAGAATTGAATTGAAATCACATCAGAAGAATATTAAAGAAGATTGAAATGTACTTACTTAGGACTGTATTTACAGTAGACTTGTGTAGTTTAACGGGTAGGGAAGTGCTGCCCGATTTTCCGTAGAATAGAGAACCCTCTGCTTAGAATATTCTATAGAGTAGTCTAGACGTTGATAGACGTATATGGCCTTTATAAGTTGAAAGTTCTGCGAGTAGCATGTTCTACTTGAAAGGTGGACAAGGCTAGCCGGGTTATAGCGGTGGAGCGTTTTGCTATTTGTCGATAATCGTCGCGAGGTATGTGATTCTTCCTATCCTCTTGAGCATGATATTTTAAAAGAATATATATAGTACGGTAGACGTACGTGTGTTAACTGAACGTGGTTTTACTGCGATGTCTTTTGACTTGAGTCTAAATAATAAGAATCTTGAAGTATTTCAAAAGAATTAAGAATCGTTTTTGAAAGAAGAGTAATACTTGGTTTTAAAAGCTTAAGAGTTATACTAGCTTTATGGGAAGTTAGGTATAACGACTTAAGAGAGATAAAAGGAACGGTTTACTTAATTATTTATGAACGCCTTGTATTGATTTCGGAAATGAGAATAAGTATCGAACAAACCACTGCAGCGCTAATAAAGGGAAATGTATTGACTAAATAATTATATTAAAACCAGTAGAAGCCTCCATCTGCATAGAAGCTAAGATAAGACAAGATTGTATTACATTTCCTAGATCATGGCTGCTTTAATAAGATTGTTATAAACAAGAATAGCCTACTCACACATAAGGCATACGTTACTCAATCATTTTAAAGGGGATTACGTTATTTGATTAAGACTATGAACTATGAAATCTTTCGAAAATAAGAGACTTGAATATTTGAAATTAGGCAAACTTGAACTTTTGGAAAAGAATGTTGTTACTTGATTTTAAAAAGGAAAGTGTGTCGGTTTACTTAAAAATGTTAGTCCTTCTATTTTAATACTACGGGTATCGGGTGACCTTTATAAAAAGAAATGGATCCTTTAAAAAGAATTTAACGTACGAAGTACCTTGCCTATGTTTGCATGTGATAGCCTTGTCGTGCTAGTATTGTATTTCTATACCACCGCGTCTCTCAATGGAGGGCCGGCTGATTTGTTATGATCTTACTTGGACGTACCGGCAGTGACGGAGGATTCCACGGGTACGCTTCTGTTGATAGTGTTATTCCATGGACTAGCTCTCCATGAGGTTATACTGATTCGGCTTTGGTATCTGGTAGTTGGCTCTCGTACTTGCCCCGAAGTCGTGGCTGATTCGGCTTTGGTATCTGGTAGTTAGCCTTCGTACTTGACCCGTTCAGTTTAGTGGCGAAGTCTCGTGATACGGCCTTGGTATCTGGTAGTTAGCCCTCGTACTTGCCCCGGTCAGCTATGTGACACGGCTTTGGTATCTGGTAGTTGGCTTTCGTACTTGCCCCGTATCAGCTTCGTGGTTTGGTTGTATAGTATTGTTAGTACGACTTTGGTATCTGATAGTTGGCTTTCGTACTTGCCCCGGTCAGTTGATGATGCGGCTTTGGTATCTGGTAGTTAGCCTTCGTACTTGCCGTCACGGTTTATGACTCAGTGGGACCTGGTGTTTATGTGTACTCCTTGGTGTTATTATATCATAGACTGCCGGCAGTGAGGAAGGTATTCCACGGGCATGATTGATGTTGAGGGCGTGAGACCCATAGTTATATTTGAGTGATGACTTTGAGGGCGTGAGTCCCTGTCTTACGTGACTGCTTATTTATTTGTGGACTGTAGTTTGGTTATCATACATGTCTCCTGCTTTATATAGACTACTATGATTTCATTTCTGATATTTTGATTTCACATACTTGGTACTGTTGTCTCGACCTCCTTCGGGGATGCGTTCATCCGCGGTAGAGGAACACCAGTCGTTGATCCTTGCTCATAGGATCACAGTTCAGCGTATCGGGAAGCTCCGTTTCTCCGGAGGCTTATCTTTGGTATAGTCCCCTGTCACTGTAGGTACTTGTACATTCAGGGGTATGGCGGGGCCCTGTCCCGTCATGTTGTATAAAAACTCTTAGAGGTCTGTAGTACTGTTGTGGGCAGGGTTTGTAAGGATGTAACTGTTCAAGTTTTTAGTTATATATACAAGAAGGTAACCGTTTGGTTGTCCTGTTTTCTTATCATATCTCTTGTTTCATGCTTAAGTTTTTATTTTCGCTGATTTTCTCTGATGTTGTATCACTAGGGTGCCCGGGGTAAGGCACCAGTCACGGGCCCGGGATCGGGTCGTGACAAAAATGCTCCAAAGTACTGTAACCCCCCTAGCCTTTTCCACCCTCCAAGTAGAATATGCTACTCGTAGTACTTCAACCTATAAAGGCCACAAAACGTCTATCAACTTCTAGATCCCTTCGTAGAACATTTCTAAATACAAGGTTCCATATTCTACGGAAAATTCGGCAGCACCTCCCCCCCGCAACCACATAAATCTCCTCCTCTAACAAGGCCCGCTACTAAGCCAACAACTCCAAAAGGGGGGGGGGGGGGGGGTTACACGTCTAACCGGACGTGTACAACACTGCCCCACAATAATACTACAAGTCTACTGTAAATACAGTTCAATTCTTTATAAACATCCTTCCAATATATCTTATACTCAATTCTAAATATTACTACAATATGTAATATCCAATTATAATAGAGGGACATAGATCATTACCTCGATAAGCCCAAAATTATCCAAGATTATAAGTCGATCCTGAGCAACGCTTAGCTCCAATTCCTTATGCTCCAACCCGCTCCGAGCAACCCTTAGAAGTTTCTAAACAACTTCTCTTCAAGATCCAACTCCAAAAAGTGAAGAACACTTAGGCTAAAACTATGGCAAGTTTCGGCCAAGGTAAGGTTTCTAGGCTAGGGGTGTGAAATATTTCCAACTCTTGGTACACAATCTTCCTAACACTCTAAGGAAGAACACTTAAAACTTTAAGAATTTTTGGACAACTTTAGCTCACAATTTCAGCCCACGGCCGAGAGCTCACAAGGAAAGGGGAGGGAATTTTTCAAGACTTGGAAACTCTCTAAGTGTGGATGAAGAAGTCTTGCATTAAGGGGGGTATTTATAGAGAACTCAATGGCCAAGATCTAGGCAAGTGTATGGTGAAGATTGGGTCCAAGTGTGTGGGTAATTTGCCTACCAAATGTCCACCACAAAAATAAAAACAAACGTCCAAGTGTCCATGTGGTCCCCCTAATTTTTCGGCCAATGAGCCACATGGGGGTGCCATGTGTCGCCCCCCCTACTCGTCCAAAATATTTCATCTTCCGAAAATATCCGTAATGCCAAAAATCCGAAAATAAAGTGGGCCCCAAAGTAAATTCCTCCGTGCCCAGCGTGACCAATTCCGGAAATAAAATTCCATAATTCTCAAAAATTCCAAAAAGTCCGAATACCAAATCTGGGAATCCAATTCCCTTTAACGAACATTTTTCCTTCACAAAATCCGGAATCTTTTCCGTCGAAAAATCACATCTTTCTTCCTTTCCAATTTTTGTGTCGTATTCTCGTACGTACGTCCTCACATACATACCCTGGAACTACGGGGTGTAACAAATAACACAGCTCTATGGCACGATCTTAGAGTGAGAAGAATAGAAACCAACTCCTAAATGTCCTGTAGCCTCTTGTTTATGGGTGTGGCGCGCAACACACCTATAATCAAGACTCTACTAGACACGGTCTGTAAACATTCCGAGGACTGACTGCTCTGATACCACTCTGTCACGCCCCGAACCCCGGGCTCGTGGTGGTGCCTACACAGGCACCGCCTACCTAACAACACAAGTAAAGCTGAAAATTAAATAACACCTCATTTTTATTTTTTTAAAACCAACATATGTCTGAGTGGCAAAGCAAAGCTGCCATAATATACATAATCAAAAGACACTACATGTACATTAGTCCAATCCACATATGAATACTGGACCTCTAGAGTTTCTTGAAATATGACGGACAAGGCCCCGTAGTACCCATAACGTACAAAAGCACATCTTGAAGGAACTATACCAAAAGATAAACTCCTGAACAGAGGAAGCTATCCAAAAACTACGGCGGTCCTACACTGCAGATCACCAAATCTGCGTACCTAAACTGCGGCATGAACGCGGCCGAAGGAGGTCGATGCGAAGAATGTACCAAGTATGTGAAAGCGATGAAATGCGTAATGAAATCATAACGATCTAAACAAAGCAGAGACATGTATGATAGCCACCTACGATACATGATACTTAGCGGTCATATCATGTCGTGGACGCGTGCCCTCAAAGTCATTACTAAAATATAACCATGGGTCTCGCCCATAATATCAATCATGCCCGTGGAATCCTTCCTCACCGCGGTGATCCATGATATAATATAACACCAATAGCCATACATGAACACCAAGTCCCACTGTGTCCTAAAAGCATGCGGGCAAGTAGGAAAATGAACCACGAGATCCAACTCAGATCATAAACGGCGGGGCAAGTACAAAAGCCAACTACGTGATCCACTGCGTCAACAATCGACGGGGGCAATGCAGCTAACTACGGATCCAACTCGTCGCGAGATATGGCCAGGGCAAGTCGCAAGCTATCTACGAGTTCATCGTACCAAAGCGTGCAATAGCAGCGACGGGGCACGAAAGCCAACTACGAGCTATCTGCGTCGACCACCGACGGGAAAGTACGAAAGCTATCTACCGGATCCATCCTACGTCACTACTCGCCGGAGGGCTAATCCATGGAATAATAATATCCCACGTGGTCGCATGCCCCGGAATCCCACATCGTATAAGCATGACCATGGGGTAATACAAACAAATCCGGGAATCTAACCTGCCTCCTGGTCACATGCCCCGGAATCCCACATCGTATAAGCATGCCCAAGGAGTAACACAAATAATGGAAGCATACCCGTGGAATCCCACATCACCGCTGCGTCGCCCAAGTAAACTTACAACAAGACGGTAGACCACCGGCCAGTCGCGACAGCGTAATAAAACATAATACTTGCACTCAAAAGCTATCACCAGCACACATAGGCAATTCTCAATTAAACAAGCCAAAGTACTTATCAAGGCACACATAGAATAATTCTCAATTAAACAAGCCAAAGTACTTATCATGGCACACATAGAATAATTTTCAATTAAACAAGCCAAAGTACTTATCAAGGCACACATAGAATAATTCTCAATTAAACAAGCCAAAGTACTACGTACGTACATTCTTTTCAAAAGACTCCTTTGTATGTAAAACCCCAAGATACTAACACCCGTAGTATCAAGGTGTGTCTATTTTTCAAAGTAAGTTACTATACTTTTAGGAAACTCATTTCAAAGCTTGAAATCAAGTAACTTCAAATTTTCACAATCTAGGCAACTTATGCCCATTAATCAAAATAGACAACTTTCTTAACCTTCCATAAAGCCATTATAACCAACTTCCCATAAAGCCGTTATAACCCTTTATGGTTTTAGACATATCCATTCCTTTTATAACCAAGAGACTTATACTTTTAAAACCAAGTATCACATCCTTACAAAACAAGTTCTTAACTTTCAAAATACTTCAAGTCTCTTAATATTTAGAAAACAAGTTTCTTCTACTTAAATCATGTCATTTCTCCTCTTTTAAAACAATTAAGTAAATCACTCCTTTGACTCCCCTAAAGTCATTATAACGACCCTTAGGTTTTGGAACTAAGGCACTAGCCAAAAGGTTTGGAAACCACTTCCTTTTCAAGACTCTATGTACTTTAAGTAAAATACGTTCACTTATAAGAATCCAAACTTCACTAAGGAAATGGATTATACAACTTACAATTTACACTTCAAAGTACAATCAAGGAAGTACATAGAACAAATTCTATTTTAGGCAATCCAAATACAACCAAGGAATGGATCATTTAAGGAGTAGGACATACTTTCTTTATCTTAAAGAATCATGCTAGAAGAGGAGATAGTTCACATACCTTTTCGGCTAAATCCACAAGCTAAGCCGAATACGCCGTACGTAGAATTGTCAACCTATAATGGTCACAACATGACTATCAATTTCTAGTCTCTAACGTAGAATAATACTAAGTATACGGTCTCTTATTCTACGGAAAATCGGGCAGCACTTCCTTTGTTTCTACATACTTTTCCACCTTTTTCAAGGCCGAATACAATAACCAAACATGCCACATTTAAGTCTCAACATACCAACCAATCAAAGGGGATTACACGCCTTACAATACGTGTAAAATTCCGCCCCACAATTCATACCAAGTAGTTTAATACTCCAAAAGCCATTTCTCGGCTAACATAATACAACAACACAAGTCCTTTCCAAATCCAAGTTCTAAGGTCTAAAATGTTATATAGTCATAAACAACTTCAACAACTACAATTTCCTTCTTTATACAACATGCGACGACTTAAACTAATAATCAACTTGGATTGTAATCTTAAGGCTAAACATGCTAGTTTTCGGATTAGGGTTCCAATAGCCAATATACTTATCAAACTTCAAACTATATATCTCATGCTTGCTAATATCCATAGCTACAACAAGTAGTAAACCTTAATTACTAAAACGACAAGATTTATACTTTTATAAGCCCTTAAAATTTCCAAGATTCAAAGTCGCGCCTTAGTAATCCTTAGCTCCTTTCCTTATGTTCCAATCCGCTCCAAGCACTCCTTAGAAGCCTATGAAGAACCCATCTTAAAGTTCCAACTTCAAAGTTGAAGAACTCCTTAAGTTTCCGCCTTGCGACTAATACGAAAACGTCGTTTTTCCGAAATCTTTCTATTGAGATATCCTTACAATACCCTTAGGGACCTTGGGTTTAAGTCTTGTGAATAATGGATCAAAACTACAAATTTTTCTTGTGAAATGGACCTCAAACCCGAGAGCTATTTGTTGAAGAACAAAGTGTGTGATTTTTTCTAAGTGTTGGAGACTTAGTCTTGCACTAGTAGTATGCTTATATAACACATTGGATGGCTTAGATTAAAACACTTGTGGGCTAGGATGAAGGACAATTAATTATAAGCCAAGTGGACAAGTTGACTTGGTCAACAATCTCAAGCTAGCAAGACTTATCTTCCTGATAGTCAATGACCATTTTACCCTTACTATTTTCGACCAAGACCATGTGGGGGGAGGTGCCACGTGTCGCCGTCCCATTCGTCCATAAAATTCCGTAACCCTCGTGGGCCCCACAAAAATGTAAAATTCCTCGGGTGGGCCCCACGTGACCAAATCCGTAAAAATAAATCTCCAATGTTAATAAGTTCCATACTCTTCAAATAATGCATTTTGAGAATCTAATTCTCCTCAACGAACATTTTTCCTTTCCGACGTTCGGAAGATTTTCCGTCGGAAAAACAATTCTTCCTTCCGTACCAATTTCCAAGTCTTGATTCCTTACGTACATTCTCTTATACATGTCCTGGACTTACGGGGTGTAACAATACTGCCCGGCCCATTCCTGGGATGCGGTAATGTCATATAGTCTGCCCATAAAGGTATACTGCCCGGCCCAATCTGGGACGCGGTAAAGTCATGTAGTCTGCCCATAAAGGTATACTGTCCGGCCCAATCTGGGACGCGGTAAGGTCACATAGTCTGCCCATAAAGGTATACTGCCCGGCCCAATCTGGGACGCGGTAAGGTCACATAGTCTGCCCATAAAGGTATACTGCCCGGCCCAATCTGGGACGCGGTAAGGTCACATAGTCTGCCCATAAAGGTATACTTTCCGGCCCAATCTGGGACGCGGTAAAGTCATATAGTCTGCCTATAAAGGTATACTGCCCGGCCCAATCTGGGACGCGGTAAGGTCACATAGTCTGCCCATAAAGGTATATTTTCCGGCCCAATCTGGGACGCGGTAAAGTCATATAGTCTGCCTATAAAGGTATACTGCCCGGCCCAATCTGGGACGCGGTAAGGTCACATAGTCTGCCCATAAAGGTATACTGCCCGGCCCAATCTGGGATGCGGTAAAGTCATATAAAATCCGGGAATTTAACCCAACGTACTACACACCTCTACTCCTTTAGAATGACTCTTTTTCAAATAAAACTTCCAAGATACTAACAACCGTAGTATCAAGTCATATCTACTTTTCAAGACCAGTCACAATACCTTTTAGAAATACATTTACCGGCTTCTAAATCAAGTGACTTCTTTCTTAAAAACCTTAAGCAATTGGTACCTTTGAAACAATTTGTCCTTCTTTATTTCAAGTCATTCTTTGTTCATAATACTGAAGAAAACCATTCTTTTAATCTTCCATAAAGTTGTTATAACCAACTTCCCATAAATCCGTTATAACTCTTTATGTCTTAGACAAATTCATTCATTTTATAACCAAGAGACTTATATTTTCAAATCAAATTACATAGCTTTCAAAATACTTCGAGTCTCTTAACTTTTAAGAAAACAAGTTTCTTAACTTAGAATATCAAGCTTCTTAATCTTTAGAAATCAAGTCTTTCCAAATCAAGTATTCTATATGTCACGACCCGAACCCGGGCCCGTGACTGGTGCCTTACCCCGGGCACCCTAGTGATACAACATCAGAGAAAACCAGCGGAAATAAAAACTTAAAACATTCAAATAGACATGAATCCAGATGAAAGAAAATAGGCCAACCAAACCGGTTGCCTTTCAGCATATAAATATATAACGACACTTGAACAGTTACAATCCTTACAACCCTGCCCACAACAGTGCTACAGACCTCTAAGATTTTTATAACAACTATGACGGGACAGGGCCCCGCCATACCCCTGAATGTACAAGAACCTACAGACTCAGGGTAACATACCAAAGATAAGCCTCCGAAGGAACGGAGCTTCCCAAGACGCTGAAAGGTGATCCTAAAAGCGGGGATCGACAAAGATGTACCTCTACTGCGGCATGAACGCGGCCAGAAGGAAGGAGATGGTACCAAGTATGTGAAACTGTAAATACTTTAAATGAAATCATAATAGTCTATAAAAAGCAGGAGACATGTATGATAACCAAACTACAGTACACCACATATAACCAGTCACATCAAGTCAGGGACTCACGCCCTCCAAATCATCACTCGTGCCCGTGGAATTTCTTCCTCACTGTCGGCAGTCTATGATATAACAACACCAAGGAGTACACCTGAACACCAAGTCCTACCTGATGCCAAAGCCGTACCACGAGACTTCGTCACTATACTGACTCGCGAAGCTGACACGTGGCAAGTGCAATAACCTATACCCGATCCACTTGCGCCACGTAGCGGCGGGGCAAGTAAGCGACTACGCACCCGATCACAACCGTAAGTCACGATACTTCGCCGCGAAGCTGACACGTGGCAAGTGCAATAACCTATACCAGATCCACCTGCGTCACGCGTGGCGGCGGGGCAAGTAAACAGCTCGCGCCGATCACAACCGTAAGTCACGATACTTCGCCATAACCATAATGGTCACATGTCCACAGAATCCGTCAACGGTGTAGACATGCCCATGTAACAATGCTAATGGAAGCATACCCGTGGAATCTCTCGTCACTGCCGGTACGTCCAAGTAAGTTCTCAACAAGTCAACCGGCCCTCCATCGAGAGACGCGGTAGAATAGAAACACAATTCTTGCACAACAAAGACTATCTCAATAAGCATAGGCAGGTTACACAACAACAAGCATAGGCAAGTTACACAACAACAAGCATAGGCAAGTTACACAACAACAAGCATAGGCAAGTTATACAACAACAAGCATAGGCAAGTTATACACAACTCAAAGTACTTTCATTTTATGTCAAAGTCCGGGTTTTAACCCTAGAGTACTACGTACGTTAAATTCTTTTTAAAGAGATCCATTCCTTTTATAAAAAGTCACCCGGTACCCGTAGTATAAAAATAGAGTGACTCACATTTTTAAGCAAACCAAAACACTTCTCTTTTTAAAGCCAAGTTACCACATTAAAACCAATGATAAAACCCTTCTTTTGTTTTCATAAAGTCGTTATAACTAACTTCCCATAAAGCTGTTATAACACTTTATGTTTTAAACCAATTTAAGACAAAACAATGCCTTTCTTTTCCCTAAAGTTCCAGTTTGCCTAATTCCAATTAGTCAAGTCTCTTTTTAGAAAAGTTTCATAGTTCAATGTCTTAATCTCTTTTAAAACAATTGAGTAACATATGCCTTATATGAGTGTAGGTTATTCTTATTCATAATCAATCTTATTAAGCAGCCATGATCTAGGAAATGTAATATCATTTTGTCTCATCTTAGCTTCTATGCAGATGGAGGTTTCTACTGGTTTTAATATAATACTTCATTATTCATTACATTTTCCTTTATTAACGCTGCAGTGGTTTGTCGATACTCATTCTGATTTTCGAAATCAGTAAAACGTTATTCCTTTTAAAAACCAAGTACTCATTACTCACGAATGAGGTTTCACACAAAATTCATATTAATTCAATTAAGTTAAGTCTCTTATCTTTTAAGATCAAGTCTCTTAACTTCTAGAATCAGTAAACCATTTTCTTTACCTCTCTTAAGACGTTATACCTAACTCCCCATAAAGCTAGTATAACTCTTTTTAAAACCAAGTACTCTTCTTTCCAAAAAGGTTTATTAATACTTTTGAAATACTTCAAGATTCTTATTATTCAGGCTTAAGTCAAAAGACATTGCCGTACAACTACGTTCTGTTAACACACGTACGTCTACCGTACTATATATATATTCTTTTAAAATATCATGCTCAAGAGTATATGAAGAATCACATACCTCGCGACGATTATCGACTATAAGCAAAACGCTCCACGGCTATAACCCGGCTAGCCTTGTCCACCTTCTAAGTAGCACATGCTACTTGCAGAACATTCAACCAATAAAGGTTATCAGTCTACTGTAAATACAGTCCTATGTAAGTACAGTTTAAACTTCTACTCTAATATTCTTCTGATGTGATTTCAGTTCAAGTCTTTTCTGTAATATCCTTCTATTACAGTTCAATTCTCTTCTATGAATCTTATATTCATTTCAATTCAACTACAGTATGTAATTCCCAATTACAATAGAAGGACAGTAGTATTTACCTCGATGAGCCCAAAATTATCCAAGTTTAACGTCGATCCTGAGCAACGTTTAGCTCCTACTCCGTGCGCTCCAACCTGTTCCAAACAACCCTTAGAAGTTCTACGCAACTTCTACTTAGAACTTCAACCGACTATGAAGGTTTTCCTTAGGGTTTCGTTTTTGTGACTTAAGGAAATATAGTAGTATTTCCGGGCTCTACGTATAGAGGTAACTTTGGAAAGTACTACAAGGTATTGGGCTAAAGTATTTGGGCATTATAACAATACTTGGAGAGTATTTCTATACCACAAAAGGGGGTATTATACGAAAACAACTAGGCTAGGGGGGGTACCCTCTCGGCCAAGCCTCACTCAAGGGGGGGGGGAGGCTCTTGGACGAGATACTACACTAAGGGGGGGAGGAAGAGAGCTTTCAAGACTTAGAAAGATTTTAGGATGAAGAAGTCTTCCAAAGGGGGGGGGGGGGGTATTTATAGGTCAAGAAATGGCCAACCAATGGCCAAGATCCATCCAAGTGTTAGGCAAGTGTAGGGCTAGGATTTAACCATGTGGACCTTATCCATCTACTGTCAAGACCCGAACCCGGGCCCGTGATTGGTGCCTTACCCCGGGCACCCTAGTGATACAACATCAGAGATAACCAGCGGAAAAAATAAAACTTTAACAAGAAACAAGATATATGATCATAAGACAGGTCAACCAAACGGTTACCTTCCAATAAAATATATGTATACAACTCTTTCAAAACGAACAGTTTAATCCTTTTTACAAACCCTGCCCACAACAGTACTACAGACCTCTAAGATTTACAACAACTATGACGGGACAGGGCCCCGCCATACCCCTGAATGTACAAGAACCTACAACTCAGGGAACACATACCAAAGAATAAGCCTCCGGAGAAACGGAGCTTCCCAATCTGTTGACGTGATCCTAGGCGAGGATCCACTACTGATGTACTCCTACTGCGGCATGAGCGGCCCGAAGGAGTCGATCTAACAGTACCAAGTATGTGGCCCGAAAATCTGCGATTAAATCATAACGATCTATATAAAGCGGGAGACATGTATGATAACCAACATACAAGACGCAACATAAAGCGATCAAGTCGTGGACTCACGCCGCCAGCGTCATCACTCGATATAACTATGGGTCTCACGCCCACAACATCAATCATGCTTGCATCGCGCATGCCGGAGTCTGCGCCGGTGTAGACATGTCCATGATGCAACAATAATAACAATGCCCGTGGCCACATGCCGGAGTGCACGCCGGTGTAGAATCGTCCATGTAACATCAACAACAATATCTTGGGTGATCAACCTGCGCGTAGCCACGTGCCGGAATTCTACCTCGGTGTAGACATGTCCATGTAACCACAATAACAATATATCGGGTAATCAACCTGCGCGTAGACCACATGCCTCCGGGTCTGCGTCGGTGTAGACATGTCCATGTAACATCGACAACAAGACGATAATCAAAATGGAAACATACGTGGAATTCTCGTCATCGCCAAAGACGTCCAAGTAAGTTCTCGACAAGTCAACGGCCTATCGAGAGCGGTATACGTAAATACAACACTTGTACAACAAAGGCTATCATCACAAGCATAGGCAAGTTTCACACAACTCAAAGTACTTTCATAAGTCACACAATACGTAGTATAAAAATCGTGACTATCTTTTTAAGTAAACAAGACACACTTCCCCTTTTGTAAAATCAAGTAACAACATTATTTTCCAAGCGTTCAAGTTTGCCTAATTTCAAATGCTCAAGTCACTTATTTTAGAAAGGTTTCATAACTCATAGTCTTAATCTCTTTTAAAACAATTGAGAAACATAAGTCATATATGTTAGTAGAATATTCTTGTTTATAACGATCTTATTAAAGCAGCCATGATCTAGAAAATGTAATATCATTTTTTCTCATCTTATCTTATGCGGATGGAGGTTTCTACTTGGTTTTAATACAACACATCATTATTCAATACATTTTCCTTTATTAATTGCGATTGGTGCAGCCGATACATTACGATTACCGAAATCATTAAAACATTATCCATTTAAAAACCAAGTACTCATTACTCACGAATGAGGTTTCACACAAACATCCACATTAAAACAAATAAGTTAAGTCTCTTATCTTATAAGATCAAGTCTCTTAACTTCTAACATCGTGTAAACCATTTTCACTACATAAGGTCGTTATAACTAACTTCCCATAAAGCTATTATAACACCCTATGTTTTAAACCAACCAACTCATTTAGCACGTATGCGTCTACGTACTACATAGTTTACAAAACATCATGCTCTAATGATAGGAATATGTTCACATACCTCGCGACGAGTATCGACAATAAGCAAAATGCTCAAAGTAACTACTACCTTGCTAGCCCTTTACACTCCTCAAGTAGAATACTCTACTCTTAGTACTTTCACTAAAAAGGTCACAAACGTCTATTAACTTTTAAACATACGGTTCCATTTCTCTGAGAAAATTAAAGACTCCTCACACATGACAGCGTAAATCTCTCCTCTATCGAGGCCGACTACCAAGCCAACCAGGGGTTTACACTCTAACCGGACGTGTACAATTACTCAGCAATACTACACAAGTCTCTGCCAATCTGATCTATGTAAATCTGATTCGATTCTTTTCTTTACATTCAGGCTTAAGTCAAAAGACATTGCCGCACAATAATGATCAGTTATATATATAGTATACCTCAACTATATATTCCTACAACATGTAATCTCCAATTACAATAAGGGGACAAGAATATTTACCTCGACAAGCCCAAAATTATCCAAGTTATAATGTCGATCCTGAGCAAGGTTTAGCTCTACTCAAATGCGCTCGATCCGGCTCCAAACAACCCTTAGAAGTTCTAACCAACTTCTACTCAAATACTTCAACCAACTATGAAGATTTCCTTAGGGTTTCGGTTTGAGACTAAAAGGACAAAAGGTAGTATTTCCGGGCTCTACGTATAGAGGTAACTTTTGGAATACAACAAGGTAAAGGCTAAGGTATTTTGGGCATTATAACAATACTTGGAGAGTATTTCTACCAAAAGGGGGGGTGTATTATCTGAAAAAAACTAGGCTAGGGGTACCCATGCTAGCACCACAAAGGGGAGGAGGCTCTCGGCCACAAGGCCACTCAAGGGGAGGGAAGGCTTAGGGCGAGAACACACTCGAAAGGGAGGAGAGGGACTCAAGACTTGGAAGATTTTGGAGGAAGAAGCCGTCAAGCTTAGGGGGGTATTTATAGGAAAACCAAAGGCCAACCAATGGCCAAGATCAAGCCATGTGCAAGGCAAGTGTAAGGCCAAGATATGCCCAAGTGCCCCCTAGTCCCTACTCCTTAAAACCCTCACAAATATCTACCAAAATATCTTCCCACTTGACACCCTAAACGTCCAAGTTCACTTGCTTCCAATGTGAGGGTGACACATGTCACCCTCGTTGGTCCAAAATGTTCGCGCTCGGAAAAATCCGCAAAAATACAAAGCGACATAGCCGAATTTTCCGCCCGCAAGTTCTGCAGCGTTTCGTCGAAAAACTACTCTAACAGGTGTTGTGCACAAAGGTAAATTCGGCCAAGCCACAGGGGTGACATGTGTCGCCTCCTACTAGTCCAAAATAATTCATCTTACGAAAATATCCAAAATGGCCAAAATCTCAAAATCAAGCGGGCCCCAGCCAGTAAATTTCTCCGTGGGCCACGTGACCATTCAGAAAATAAAATCTCAAAATTCTAATATAATTTAAGAAGCCCATATTCCAAATCTGGGAACCCAATTCCCATCAACGAACATTTTCTTTACAAAAGCGGAAACTTTTTCCGTGGAAAAATCACCTCTTTCTTCCTTTCCAATTTTTACATGCGTGCTCTGACGTGCGTCCTCGCATACATACCACGAGAATACGGGGTATAACATTCTCCCTCGCTTAGAAACATTCGTCCGAATGTTCCTTCTCAAGACGGATATCGATGAAGTTCCTCACAACAAGTTGCCAACGCCACGGCAGCCAAAATAACACACGTCCTCTTCTTTCCTTACTCGTCGTGCCGCTTCGAACACTTGAACTCTCGAAGACGTACCATACTTGGTCATTACTTGTTCCCAAAAATCTGCGAGTCACTACCTCCAAACTTGGTCATCTTACTAACCTCAAACTTCTTTAAGGCCATTCCGGCCTTTACGAACCGCTTCGGTCGAACGCGTCCACGAACTCATACGATGATTAAATAAGCGGGGCCTAGCACCTGGTGACCTACCAATGGCGGGACCACGAACTGACCCGCTAAAGCAAGACTCTGGGTTGACCGCGATATGCCCTCAACCCTCCGTCGCGCCAACTCTTGCTCGCCGATACGGAACAATCTTACTAACATACGTCATGAAAGCTACCACTCCCATCTCACATCACCCATGGACTTATCACACAAATAAATCCCACGTATACCACGCACTCTGATAAAGGTCAAACATAAAATAAATCTTTTACACAAGACGACCTTACCTCTAAGGTCTCAATCGTGGAATAGTCTAAGGTTCACCCTTTCCATGCCCCCATACTTATCCTTTCAACTAACCATGTTCCTAAATCACATTTTAGCACAAAGCTATCCGAACATAACACTAAACACATCATCATAACAAGCATACAAAACTCTAGAGGGTTAAGGATATACCTGTCTCTACCGCTTTTCTAATCACAGTCCTGCCCTGCAGGGCGCATAGCTAGTGAAGGTGATGAACCAGCCACTGATCCTGAAGGCTGAGTCGCAACATCCGTGCTACCCTTGGTCGGACAGTTCCTCGCAAAATGGCCCTGCTGGCCGCAAAAATAACAAGCTCCCTTGGCACTACGACACTCCCCGAAATGCGGTCTACCACATCGACCACACCGAGGTAGGGGTATTGCGATCCGCCAACACCCTACTTCCGGAAACTCAACCTCGGAGCCACGACGCTCTCGAAGGCGGTGGAGGACCACTCTGCATCTTGGCGGGGTGCAAAACTAGTCTGGCTTCGAGGCGGTCCGCCTCGAAAGTCGCCAAAGACCACGATGTCGGCCCTCTTCTCGATCCGGTCATTCGTGCGACCTCTCCGTACCTCACATCTAGTGCATGAGCTGCGTGCGGGCAATGTCCATGCGGTGAAGAGCTACACCGAACAAGCCTCTGTCAAGTAATCATCTAGCCCGGTGACATAGCGGTGCACTCTATCCTCCATGGTTGCCACTAAAGCGGGGACATACCAAGCCAACGAGTCAAACTCCACGTTGTACTCTCGAATCAGACGCCTGCGTCTCGGCATCAAATCGCCGGCTGTGCCCTCCTCATCCGTGGAGGCAAGAAGTGAGTGAGGAATGCCTCGAGAACTCGTCCCATCTTCTTTGAGCGCATGCTCTCCCGGGACAACTCCCACGAATCAAACGATCATTGCGGTATCACGCGGCCGATGCGAACCTAAGACCACCGACTCGGTCTCGAAGCCTTGATCACTCTCATGACCAGAATCGCCGGATGAACTCTGCGGATCATCCTCGTGCCTCGACCCATAAAACTACGGCGGGCTACAACTCGAGAAAGTCCCGTAGCCTCAAACTATACGCTCGGGGTGAACGGCGGTGCTCTTTGGGCCAGGCTGCTGCGTCCGGCCTATCCTCATATCGGCCACGACCACGGCGGCAATCGGGCCATCTCCTTGTACCTATCTCATACGCTCAGTGTGGGATGGAGGCTCAGTCTGGCCGGTCTCGGCGGCCATTCTTTGCGGCTCTAACCTCTCTTTGGGTGGCGGCGTCCACAAAACCCGCCGTCTGAAGCACAACCTCAGGTATTGTCTGGGCCTGCGCCCTCGTACTCATCTGTATCTCACTAGCGGTTCCCTCGGCTGCCTTGCCGCTTCGGGCTCGTTGCGCTTGCGGAGGCATAATCGGTAAAAGCGAGATCGTCGGAGGGTCCAACTTACAACATGACTCTAAGGCACGATCTCGAATGAGAAGAATGGAAACCAATCTTAAATGTCCTGCGACCTCACGATTATAGATGTGGTGCCTGACACATCGATAATCAAGACTACTGAACCGCGATGCGTAGACACCTTCCGAGGATTAATCGCTCGATACCACTTTGTCAAGACCGAACCGGGCGTGGTCGTGCCTTACCGGGCACCTAGTGATACAACATCGAGAGATAACCGGAAAAAATAAAACTTTAACAAGAAACAAGATATATGATCATAAGACAGTCAACCAAGCGGTTACCTTCCAATAAAATATATGTATACAACTCTTTCAAAACGAGCAGTTTAATCCTTTTTACAAACCACACTTGTGATTACTACAGACCTCTAAGATTTACAACAACTATGACGGGACGGGGCCGCCATACCACGAATGTACAAGAACCTACAACTCGGGAACACATACCAAAGAATAAGCCTCGGAGAAACGGAGCTTCCCAATCTGTTGGCTGTGATCCTAAGAGCGAGGATCCACTCTGGATGTACTCTACTGCGGCATGACGCGGCCCCGGAGAGTCGATCTGGCAATTGCAAGTATGTGGCCCGAAAATACCGCAGTTAAATCATAACGATCTATATAAAGCGAGAGACATGTATGATAACCAACATCTGACGCAACATAAAGCGATCCAAGTCGTGGACTCACGCCAACGTCATCACTCGATATAACTATGGGTCTCACGCCACAACATCAATCATACTTGCATCATGGACACGTGCCGGAGTCTGCATCGGTGTAGACATGTCCATGATGCGATAATAACAATGCCCAGCCACATGCCGGTCTGCATCGGTGTAGACACGTCCATGTAACATCAACAACAATATCTTGGGTGATCAACCTGCGCGTAGCCACGTGCCCCGGAATTCTACCTCGGTGTAGACATGTCCATGTAACCACAATAACAATATATCGGGTAATCAACCCCGCGTGGCCACATGCCGGAGTCTGCATCGGTGTAGACATGTCCATGTAACATCGACAAGACGATAATCAAAATGGAAACATACGTGGAATTCTCCGTCATCGCGGACGCCCAAGTAAGTTCTCGACAAGTCAACCGCCCTCTATCGAGAGCGGTAACGTAAATACAACACTTGTACAACAAAGGCTATCATCACAAGCATAGGCAAGTTTCACACAACTCAAAGTACTTTCACATAAGTCACACAATACGTAGTATAAAAATCGTGACTATCTTTTTAAGTAAACAAGACACTTCCCTTTTGTAAAATCAAGTAACAACATTATTTTCCAAACGTTCAAGTTTGCCTAATTTCAAATGCTCAAGTCACTTATTTTAGAAAGGTTTCATAACTCATAGTCTTAATCTCTTTTAAAACAATTGAGTAACATATGTCATATATGTGAGTAGTTTATTCTTGTTTATAACGATCTTATTACAATGACCATGATCTAGAAAATGTAATATCATTTTGTCTCATCTTAGCTTATGCGGATGGAGGTTTCTCTTGGTTTTAATACAACACATCATTATTCAATACATTTTCCTTTATTAGCATTTGCGGTGGTGCTGTCGATACACATTCTGATTCCCGAAATCAGTTAAACATTATCCCTTTAAAAACCAAGTACTCATTACTCACGAATGAGGTTTCACACAAACATCCACATTAAAACAAATAAGTTAAGTCTCTTATCTTATAAGATCAAGTCTCTTAACTTCTAACATCGAGAAACCATTTTCACTACATAAGGTCGTTATAACTAACTTCCCATAAAGCTATTATAACACCACATGTTTTAAACCAACCAACTCATTTAGCACGTACGTCAAAGTACTACATAGTTTACAAAACATCATGCTCGAAGGGTAGGAAGAGGTTCACATACCTCGCGACGAGTATCGATAATAAGCAAAATGTTCCAAGTACTACAACTCGCTAGCCCTTTCCACTCCTCAGTAGAATACGCTACTCTTAGTACTTTCACCTAAAAAGGTCACAAACGTCTATTAACTTTTAAACATACGGTTCCATTTCTCTCTGAGAAAATTCAGCGACGCCTCTCCCCACAACAGCGTAAATCTCTCTCTATCGAGGCCGACTACCAAGCCAACCAGGGGTTTACACGCCTAACCGGACGTGTACAATTCTACTCAACAATACTACACAAGTCTCTTGTCTGATACCCTATGTAAATCTGATTCGATTCTTTTCTTTACATTCGGGCTTAAGTCAAAAGACATTGCGCACAATAATGTTGATTATATATATAGTATACCTCAACTATATATTCCTACAACATGTAATCTCCAATTACAATAAGGGGACAAGAATATTTACCTCGACAAGCCCAAAATTATCCAAGTTATAATGTCGATCTGAGCAAGTTTAGCTCCTGCCGATGCGCTCCAATCCGCTCCAAACAACCCTAGAAGTTCTAACCAACTTACTCAAATACTTCAACCAACTATGAAGATTTCCTTAGGGTTTCGGTTTGAGACTAAAAGGACAAAAGGTAGTATTTAGGGCTCTACGTATAGAGGTAACTTTTGGAATACAACAAGGTAAAGGCTAAGGTATTTTGGGCATTATAACAATACTTGGAGTATTTCTACCAAGAGGGGGTGTATTATCTGAAACAACTAGGCTAGGGGTACCCACGGCTAGCACCACAAAGGGGAGGGAGGCTCTCGGCCACAAGGCCACTCAAGGGGGGGAGGGGGAAGGCTTAGGACGAGAACACACTCAAAGGGAGGGAGAGGGACTCAAGACTTGGAAGATTTTGGATGAAGAAGTCTTCAAGCTTAGGGGGGTATTTATAGGAAAACCAAAGGCCAACCAATGGCCAAGATCAAGCCATGTGCAAGGCAAGTGTAAGGCCAAGATATGCCCAAGTGCCCCCTAGTCCCTACTCCTTAAAACCCTCACAAATATCTACCACAAATAACTACCCACATGACACCCTAAACGCCCAGTTACGCCCTACTTGCTTCCAATGTGAGGGTGACACATGTCACCCTCCCGTTGGTCCAAAATGTTCCGCCGCTCGGAAAAATCCGCAAAAATACAAAACGACATAGCCGGAATTTTCCCTTCGCAAGTTACGCAAAACGTTTCGTCGAAAAACGACTCTAACCGGGTGTTGTGCACAAAGGTAAATTCGGCCAAGCCACCTAGGGGGGGTGACACGTGTCGCCCTCCTACTAGTCCAAAATAATTCATCTTCTGAAAATATCCAAAATGGCCAAAATCTCAAAATCAAAGCGGGCCCCACAAAACCGTAAATTTCTCCCGTGGGCCCCACGTGACCATTTCCGAAAATAAAATCTCAAAATTCTAATATAATTTAAGAAGCCCATATTCCAAATCTGGGAACCCAATTCCCATCAACGAACATTTTTCTTTACAAAAACCGAAAACTTTTTCCGTGGAAAAATCACCTCTTTCTTCCTTTCCAATTTTTCTGTCGTGCTCTCGTACGTACGTCCTCGCATACATACCCTGAGAATACGGGGTATAACATCTACCACACCAATTTGCACAAATATCCTACCAACTCCCCTTGACCCCTTTCGTCCATGCCGCCCAAAACGTGCTCCAATTAGAGGGTGACAAGTGTCTCCCTCTCGTTGGTCCAAAATGTTTCGTCTCTCGAAAAAATCTGTAAAAATTAGAAATGACATAGCCGGAATTTTCCCTTCGCAAGTCTAGTAAAACGTTTCGTCGAAAAACGACTCTTTTTGGCACTTGTGCCCAAATTTCGAACCTAGCCTAACTTTAAGGCTCAAACTTTTATACGTACGCCCTCACGTACATACTCTGGAAATACGGGGTATAACATTCTCCCCTCCTTAGAAACATTCGTCCCGAATGTTCCTTCTCAAGACGGATAACGATGAAGTTCTTCTAACAAGTTGCCAACGCCACGCCTGGCCACGAAATAACACACGTTCTCTTCCTTCCTTACTCGTCGTGCCCTTCTCGAACACTTGAACTCTTCTAGTATACGTACCATACTTCAGTCATCGCTTCAGTTTCCAAAACTTTGGAGTCACCACCTCCAAACTTGGTCATCTTACTAGCCTCAATCTCCCTTAAGGCCATTCCTCGGCCTTCACGAACCGATTCTGGTCGAACACATCCACGAACTCATACGATGGTCATCTAAACTTGGGCCTAACACCCTCGTGACCCTACCACCTGGCGGGACCACCCAGAGCTGACCCAACCCCAAAACAGGCCGCGGGTTGGCCCGCAACATGGCCCCAACCCGACCCACTTAACGCATCAAGCTCTTGTTTCCCGATCCGGAACAATCTTACCTCTACAGGTCATGAAAGCTACCACTTCCATTTCACACTACCCAGGGACATATCACACAATACATTCTAGGCATAAAATGCACTCCGACAAGGATCACTTGCAAAAACTTGTACTCAAGACGGCCTTACATCTAAGGTCTCAACTGTAATATTCTAAGGTTCATCATTTTCTCACCCCCAGGCTTACCCTTTTTCACTAACCAGGTTTCTAAATCACATTTTAGCACAAAGCTATCCGAACATAACACTTAACACATTATCATAACATTAATACATACAAGTCTCTAGGGGGTTAAGGATATACCTGAAAATAGGCGGTTCAGAGGACCGCTAAAACTGGGAACTTCCACCGCGATCTCTACCGTGGCCTGCCGGTGTATGAACATATGGCCTAGCTATGGAAGGTGAAGAACCCGTAACTGCTCTAGTAGTCTGTGCTATCCCACCGGTGCTACCCCCGGTCGGACAGTCTCTTGTCAAATGGCCCTGTCGGCCGCAAGTATAGCAATCTCCCAAACCAGTACGACATTCCCCTCTATGGGCTTTACCACAATGGTCACACTGAGATACGGGTGGCCTCATCCGGCGAGCACTCCTACTCCCCTGAAAATCTGAAACCTCGGAGCCCTGACCTGCTCCTGAATATCCCGAAGGTCCCGAAGGCTGTGGAGGACCACTCTGTACTGGCGGAGGTACATAACTAGTCTGCCGAGGCGGTCCGCCTCGAAAGTCACCAAGGACCTGCATTACGGCCCTCTTCTGCGATCTTGGTCATTCAGTCAATTTCTCCGCTCTCACATCCAAGTGCATAAGCTGCGTGCGGGCAATGTCCATGCCCGAAGAGCTACACGAACAACTCTCTGCTAGGTAATCATCGAGCCTCGTAACATATCGGTGCACTCGATCCTCCATACTAGCTACTAATGCGGGGACGTCACGCCAATGAGTCGAACTCCACATTGTACTCCCGAACCGCACGCGGATTCTGCCGCAACCCCAAAAATCTGTCGGCCCGAGCCCTCCTCATCTGTGGAAGCAAGAAATGTGCAAGAAAGGCCTCTGAGAACTCGTTCCATACAGCTGGAAGTGCATGCTCTCCCCGGGACAGCTCCCACGAATCAAACCAGTCGACTGCGGTATCACGCAGCCGATGCGAACCTAGGACCACCGACTCGGTCTCCGATGCCTTGATCACTCTCATGATCATTGAATCGCCGGATGAACTCCTGCGGATCATCCTCAGGCCTCGACCCATAAAACTCTGGCGGGTTACATCTCAGAAAATCCCGTAGCCTCAAACTATCTGATCTGGGGTGAACGGCGGTGCTCTGGGCTGCTGCGTCCGGCCTATCCTCAAGTCGCCACAACCACGCCATTAATCGCCCACTTGTAACTCATCTCTTCGCTCCTGTGTGGGGCTGGAGGCTCGTGTCTTGTGGTCTCAGAGAGGCCGCCACGCTCTACTCGCGACTCCTCTCGCTTTGCCTTGCCCGGGCCGGGTTGCCTGCGGCGAGGCATAATCGGTAAAAACGAACGCGTCGGAGGGTCTGTCACGACCCGTTCGGGGCCGTGGATCGTGCCTTCCGGGCACCCAAGTAGTCATACATCAGAGAAATCAGCGGAATATAAAAACAAGACATGAAACAGTTGTAAAATGAGACACAGTTTATGTGAGAAAATGTCGCCTTTCGGCATATATATATAAACATGGTTTAGCAGTTACATCCCAACTGTACAAAAGGGCTCTGAGACCTCAGAAGATAAACAACTATGGAGGGACAGGGCCCCGCCATACCCTGACAGTACAAAACTATCTACAACAGGGAGATCATACCCAAAAGTAGAGCCTCCGGAGAAGATGGAGCTCCTGACACCAACGCAAAAGATCCTAAGGATGCGGATCTAGCACCTGCTTGCCCTTACTGCGGTATGAACGACCCTCCGAAGAGGTCGATGCAACAGTACCAAGTATGTGAAACTGTAAGTACTTAAATGAAATCAAGTAGTTAAAACCATTTGCAAATCAGTTCAGTTGCACATAGTGCCATATCACAATCAAGAGCAATAATAGGTATCTTATGTGTCTTTTCTAGGCGCGAATGATCGAAAGCAAGGCCAAGCGCCCATAGTATCATTACGTGTGCCTAATCTCGGACTTCGCGATCCGCATAGGTCACACATGCACCGCATGAGGTATTCCTCGCATCGGGGTAGCTAACCGGTACCGCTGGACTCCGCGATCCGCATAGTCTCAATAGACCGCATAGTCACACAGACCGCATAGGGCATCCCCCGCATCGGGCTAAAACACCCGGAATGATCAATCCTGGAACTCCCGCAGCTCCGCATAGTCACATAGACTGCATAGGCCGTATAGACCCGCATCAAGGGTGGCAAGCCCTCGGTATAATAAGTCAAGGGGGTAGGTGATATAAATAACAGTACAACAGACTTACCGTTTAGCAACGTAAGCACAGCAAGAATGACCCCCTTTCACAGCATTACAAGACACTAACACAGGTAGCATCATAATATGTCTACTTATCAAACCATCTTACTACACTTAACAGAAATCAATACAAGGCTTTTATAAACAAACAAGTAAACAGTTCCTTTTATCTTTCTTAAGTTGTTATACCTAACTTCCCATAAAGCTAGTATAACTCTTAAGCTTTTGTTTTAAAAACCAAATATTTCTCTTCTGTTAAAAATGATTCAGTATTCTTTTGAAATGCATCAGGATTCTTATTATTCAGGCTTAAGTCAAAAGACATTGCCGTAGTTATTATTCAGGCTTAAGTCAAAAGACATTGCCGTGATTATTATTCAGTTAACACGTACGCGTCTGGTACTATATATATATCTTAAAATATAATGATTAAGAGTATATGAATAATCACATACCTTCTCGCGAAATCCACCGCCAAGTCGAGTATGTCGCGCAGAAGAATCGACTATAATATCAAATACGCCTATCAACGTCTGGCATCATGCTGTGACTCTAGCGAGAGGGTTCTCTTCTATGAGAATTTGGGCACTTCCCTACGGTAAGCTATACAATCTCATCGTAAAACATTCTATGTGAGTACAGTTTAATTATTCTTCTTTTATACCCTTCTACTGTGATAACAGTTCAATTCTATTCTGTAATATTCTTCTAAGTATTTTATACTTATTCCTATACTTCTACAGTATGTATTCTCTAATTACAAAAGAAGGATAAGTTTATTTACCTCGATAAGCCCAAAAATTATCCAAGTTAAACGTCGCTCCTGAGCAAGGTTTAGCTCCTAATTTGTACGCTCTGATAGCTCCAGAACCCTGAGAAGTTCTTCACACCTTCAACTAAGTACTAAGGGATTTGGGCTAGGGTATTTTGGGCATTATAACAATACTAGAAGGTAACTTTTCTACCAAGGGAGGGGGGGTAGGTTTCGGCTAGGCTAGGGGGGTAGCCTCGGCTAAGCTTCACTCAAGGGGGGGGGGGGGTGAAGGCTTGGACGAAAAAGGCTCAAGGGAGAGGGGAGGATTTTCAAGACTTGGAGAAAGATTTGTGGATGAAGAACTCTTCATCTTAAGGGGGGTATTTATAGGTCAAGCCATGGCCAACCAAGGGCCAAGATGATGCCAAGTGCAAGGCAAGTGTAGGGTGAGGATTTGCCCAAGTGTCCATTCTATCTACTACACAAAAATATCCTACCACCTACTTGACAAAATAAGCCATCCATTCGGCCCTAATGCCGTCCCACATCCATCAATGAGAGGGTGACAAGTGTCGCCGTCTCGTTGGTCCAAAATGTTTCGTCTCTCGAAAAAATCCGCAAAAATTAGAAATGGCATAGCCAGAATTTATCCTACGCGAGTCTTGTAAAACGTTTCGTCGGAAAACGATTCTTTGAGTGAGTTGTGCCCAAAAAAAACGTCCCATGCCTAAACTTTTAAGGCTAGACTTTCGTACGTACGCCCTCACGTACATACTCCGGAAATACGGGGTATAACATTCTCCCCTCCTTAGAAACATTCGTCCCGAATGTTCCTTCCCAAGACAGTTATCGATAAAGCTTAAACAGTTTGCAAGTGCCACACATGGCCACAATATAACACTTAGGCAAAATATGACAATGAAAATTTATAAATAGGAAAGTGAATTACCTGGAGGTGTGGGGAATAAGTGAAGATACCTCTGCCTCATGTCCTCCTCAGCTTCCCACGTCATCTCCTCCCTGAGCTCGTTCCGCCACAGAATTTTGTGAAGCCACGCGTCCTGGTCCGCAGACGCCTAACCGACGATCGATTATCGCTATGGGAATCTCTCATACGATAACCCTCTGGTCACACGGACATCGTCAATCGGGTGTACCACTAGATGGATCCGATACATCTCCTCATCATAGAAACATGAAACACGGATGCACCGCCTCCGGATCGGACGGCAGATTCAACTCGTGAGCAACCTTGCCTACCTGCGGACAATCGATAGGGCCCAATGTACCTTGGGTGAGTTTCCCTTTCTTCCGAATCTCATCACACCGCCATGGGTGACACCTTCAGAAAACTCAATCATCAACCTCGAACTCCATATGCCGGACGATGATCTGCGTATGACTTCGGTGACTACGGTGTCGCCAACCTCTCCTGGATAAGCTTTACCTTATCCACTGCCTGCTGCACCAAATCTGGTCCCACTAACTGTACCTCGCCCACATCGAACCAACCTATAGGCGATCTGCACTTCCTCTCATACAAGGCCTCATAAGGCGTCATCTGAATACTGGAGTGGTAGCTATTATTATACGCGAACTCAACTAGAGGCAAATGATCCTCCCAGCTACCCCTGAAGTCGATAACACAGGCTCGCAGCATATCCTCGCAGTGCGGATAGTGCGCTCTGCTGTCCGTGCTGCGTGGATGGAATGCGATTTCGAGCTCACTGCGTCCTAAACCCTTCGGAAGGACCTCAGAAGTTAGCGAAAGCGGGATCCTCATGCGATATGATCGAAATAGGGACTCATGCGATCGGCGATCTCGGATGTAAAGTCCGCATAATCCTCGGTAGAAAAAGTCGTCCTAACGGGAAGAAAGTGGGCTGATTTCGTCGACTGTCGGCGATAACCCATATAGAATCATGTCTCCTCCGAGTGCGAGGTAATCTGTGATGAAATCCATGTTGATCACCTCCCACTTCGGTCGGGATCTCTATCGTGCGTAACAAACCACGGGCCTCGTGCTCTACCTTCACCGCGACAACACGGGCATCGAGCTACGAACTTTGCAACGTCCTCTTCAAGCCATCCCACCAATACACGGATCTAAGGTCGTGGTACATCTTGGTCGACCACGGATGGATAGAGTAACTTGTGTGTGCTTCCCAGAACTGGCCGAACTCTCAAACATCCGGAACACACAACACGCCCTCAAATCTTAGCACCCATCGGTCTACCTCAAAGGACCCTTCCTCACGAAGAGCCGTATCACGATGCGAATCAAACCGGATCCTCAGCTGTTGCCTCTTCACCTCGCCGACGATGGAAGACTCGGCAACCTCACGAACTCTAACCCCATCGCTATCGAGAATCAATCAAGCGGACACCAAGGCTCGCTAAGCGATGCAAATCACGAACCATGCCCCTCTTCTCTAGCTGCGACATCGATAGGCTCCCCATCGACCTACGACTAGAGCATACGCCACAACATTGGCCTTCCGGGTGGTACAGGATATCAACATCGTAATCCTTAAGCAACTCTAACCACCGTCTGCCGTAAGTTCGGCTCCTCTGGTGAAGATGTCTGGAGGCTCTTGTGGTATGTATAAATATCCACGTGAACCCCATACAAATAGTGCCTCGGATCTTCAAAGCGTGAATCACCGCGCTAACTCCAAATCATGGGTGGGGTAGTTCCTCGTGTTTCTTAAGTGTCGGGATGCATACGCTATAACTCTACCTGCTGCATCAACACACATCGGCCGATGCCCGACGATCACAATACACGACATAACCATCCGGACCTGCGGAAGAGTAAGAAGCGGGCGGTCGTCGGTCTCTCTTTTAGCAATCGGAAACCACGCCACAAGCATCATCCATCAAACATAGCGCTTACGAGTCGGCCTAGTCAATGGTGCAGATAGAAGCAAACTTCTACGAACCGCGATAATAACTGCGAGGCCCGTAAAGCTGCGAACCTCTGCCGGAGTAGTAGGTCTAGGCAAGTCTCGATCGCTTCGATCTTGGCGTATCCACGAATGCCATCGGCCCGACAATATGCCCAAGAAAAGCCACTGAAGCTAACCAAAACTCACATTTGGAAAACTTGGCGTATAGCTGCGGTCGGAGAATCGGCAAGATCGCCAAATGCTCGCGTGCTCGCCTCTGGCGAGAATAAACCAAGATATCATCAATGAACACTATCACAATCGTGTCCAAAAATGGTTTGAACACTCGGTTCATCAAATCCATGAATACCGTCGGAGCATTGGTCAACCCAAAGACATGACCACGAACTCATAATGCGTCACGGGTCGAAATGCGATCCTAGGGACATCCACCTCTCGACTCGTGCACGATGATAGCAGATCACGGATCAATCTTGGAGAAACATCTCGCGCCTGCAATCTGGTCGAACAAATCATCAATCATGGGAAGGGGTATCATTCTTAATGGTCACCTTGTTCACCGCTGTAATCAACACACATGCGCGGCGTCCGTCCTTCTTCTTCACGAACAATCCGGCGCTCCCGGGGAGAAACGCTAGGCACGATGAAGCCGCTTCTCCGGAAATCTCTCGGTGGTCCTTGACTCTCTCAACTCGGCGGTGTCATTACGTATGGCGGAATGGAAATAGGCCGAGTGTCTGGAAACACATCTATACAAAACTCAATCTCCCTCTCAGGAGGGATACCCGGGAGGTCGTCTGGAAACACGTCTGGGAACTCTCTGACTACTGGAACTGACTGAAAATCTGGTACCGCAGCCTCAGTATCAAACACCCGAACGAGATGGTAGATATATCCCGCCGCACCATCTTCCTAGCCTTGAGGTAGGAAATAAACCTACCTCGCCGGCGTCTGATGTTCCTCCCACTCAACAAGCGGCTCCTCAGAAGCGGAACCGTACCACTCTCTCCCTGCAGTCTACATTGGCGTAGCAAGAAGCTAGCCAATCCATGCCCATGATCACGTCGAAATCAGTCATGTCCAGCTCTATCAAGTCGGCTAGGGTCTGACGACTGTATATGGTCACTGGACAAGCCCTATACCCCGTAGAGCTACCACCGAATCACCCATCGGCGTAGCTACCTTGAAAGGGTCTATGGACTCGGGCTCATCCCTATCCTACTAGCAATAAGGGAGATATAGGGACAGTAGAACCGGATCTATCAAGGCATACACATCAAATCCGAGCGATAAGGTACACTGGCGACATCGGTGAGGCCTCACGATCTGCCGGTGGATAAGGCATAAATGCGATTCGAGGACGCTAGAAGCTGGACCGCGCCACGACCTGCGCGACCTGGCGGCCCATGAGTACCTTGCCCTCGGCGAGTAGCTGTCGGGGATGAAGAATCGGCAGCCCGACCTGCGGTGACCCTACCATCGTGCGCCTCTGCTCGACGGACTCTGCAAAATGACCTGCGGCCACAAGTGTAGCAAGCTCCGGAGTAATCTTGCAACCCCGAATGGAACGCCACGGCGGACACCGAGCGGACCTCGATCGGTTAGCACCGCTGCTACCACGGAAGTCCGGCGCCACGGGGCCACGACACGCCCCGGCGCTCTGGTGTGCAGAAAATGATGTAGGAGTGCTCTGAGCCGGTTGTGGTGCAAATCTAGACTTCTGCTGATGCCGTCCACCCTGAGGGCTACCAAAAGAACCGGCCGTCTTGGCCTTATTCTGCTGTTGATATCGGTCTACCCGGCGGTCTCTACGCTCCTCGCATCCCAGTGCATGAGCCTGCATACGGGTAATGTCCATGCACGGTGAAGGACACACGGACAAGACTCGACCATATAATCATCTAGCGGTGACGTAGCGATGCACCGGTCCTCCATAGCTGCTACTAAGCGCGGGACATATCGAGCCAATGAATCAAACTCGGCGTTGTACTCCTGGCGCGTCCTCCGCGCCTCAGCAACAAAAATCTGTCGGCCCGTGCCCTCCTCATCTGCGGAGGCAAGAAGTGTGTGATAAAAGCCTCCGAAAACTCATCCCATACTGCTGGAGGTGCATGCTCTCCCCGGGAAAGCTCCGCGAATCAAACCATCAAGCTGCGGTATCACGCGGCCGTCTGACGAAGGCGTCACAGACTCGGTCTCGAAGCCTTGATCACCGCGTGATCCTCTGTGGCGGCGGATGAACTCCTGCGGATCATCCTCGTGCCTCGACCGTAGAACTCGGCGGGCTACAACTAAGAAATCCCATAGCCTCAAATGCGCCTCGGGTGAACCACGGGTACTACGGTGGCAGGCTGAGCTTCTTTGCGTCGGCTGTCCTCGTATGCAGCCACATCCTAGCCAATAGTGGGCCGTCTCCTTGTACCCTATCTCCGCCCCGGTGTGGGGCGGGAGTGCAGTGCTGTGGTCTCTTTGGGGCGGCGTCATGGAACTCGCCGTCTCGTATAGGCGGGCACGAGCCCTCGTAACTCTCGGTGTCCTACTAGCGGCTCCTATTGTCTTGCCGCTTACGGGCGGGTTGCCTGCGTGGAGGCATAATCATTCTGAGAAAGGAATACGTTAGAGGTCCAACTTATAACACGGCTCTAGGCACGATCTCAGAGTGAGAAGAATGAAACCAATCCTAAATATCCTATAGCCTCACGATTATTGGTGTGGTGCACAACACACCGATAATCGAACTACTAGATACGATGCAGTAGACACTTTCAGAAATTGCGCTCACGATACCACTTTTGTCATGACCCGTTCGGGGCGTGGTCGTGCCTTACCGGGGCACCCAAGTAGTCATACATCAGAGAAATCAGCGGAATATAAAAACAAGACATGAAACAGTTGTAAAATGAGACACAGTTTATGTGAGAAAATGTCGCCTTTCGGCATATATATATAAACATGGTTTAGCAGTTACATCCCAACTGTACAATAGGGCTACAGACCTCTAAGAAGATAAACAACTATGGCGGGACAGGGCCCCGCCATACCCTGACAGTACAAAACTATCTACAACAGGGAGATCATACCCAAAAGTAGAGCCTCCGGAGAAGATGGAGCTCCTGACACCAACGCAAAAGATCCTAAGGATGCGGATCTAGCACCTGCTTGCCCTTACCTGCGGCATGAACGCAGCCCCCCGAAGGAGGTCAGTACAACAGGTACCAAGTATGTGAAACTGTAAGTACTTAAATGAAATCAAGTATTTAAAACCATTTGCAAATCAGTTCAGTTGCACATAGTGCCATATCACAAACAAGAGCAATAATAGGTAAGCTATGCAGTCTTTTCTAGGCGCGAATGATCGAAGCAAGGCCAGCGCCCATAGTATCATTCTGCGTGCCTAATCTGGACTTCGCGATCGCATAGTCGCACACGAACCGCGTGAGGTATTCCTCGCATCGGGGTAGCTAACCGGTACACGGACTCCGCGATCCGCATAGTCTCGATAGACCGCGTAGTCACACGGACGCATAGGGCATCCCCGCGTCGGGCTAAAACACCGGAATGATCAATCACGGAACTCCGCGACTCCGCGTAGTCATGATCTGCATAGGCGTATAGACCGCATCAAGGGTGGCAAGCCCTCGGTATAATAAGTCAAGGGTAGGTGATATAAATAACGATCTGTGGACTTACCGTTTAGCAACGTAAGCCAACAAGAATGACCCCTTCGGCATTACAAGACACTAACACGGGTAGCATCATAAACTTTTGACGTGCACGCCTCGCGTACATACTGCGGAAATACGGTATAACATTCTCCCCTCCTTAGAAACATTCATCCCGAATGTTCCTTCCCAAGACAGATAACGATAATGTTCTTCATAACTTAAACAGTTTGCAAATGCCACATACGGCCACAAAACAACACTTAGGCATAAATGACAATGAAAATTTACAAGTAGGAAAGTGAGTTACCTGGAGGTGTGGGGAATAGGTGAGGATACTTCTGCCTCATGTCCTCCTCGCTTCCCACGTCATCTCCTCCCGAGCTCGTTCCGCCACAAGACTTTGACGGAAGCCACGCCCTTGGTCCGCAGACGCTTAACGACGATCGATTATCGCTATGGAAATCTCTCATACGATAACCCCGGTCACACTGACATCGTCAATCGGTGCACCTAGATGGATCCCCGATACATCTCTCAAAGATAGAAACATGAAACACCGGATGCATCGCCTCCGTGTCGGACGGCAGATCCAACTCATAGGCAACCTTGCCTACCCTGCGGATAATCTGATACGACCCAATGTACCTTGGGCTGAGTTTCCCTTTCTTCCCGAATCTCATCACACCCTTCATGGGTGACACCTTCAGGAAAACCCAATCATCAACCTCGAACTCCAGATGTCGACGACGATGATCTGCATATGACTTCTGTCGACTCGAGTTATCGAACCGCCTCGGATAAGCTTTACCTTATCCATCGTCACGCTGCACCAAATCGTCCTACTAATCGTACTCGTCTACATCAAACCAGCCTATCGGCGATCTGCACTTCCTCCCATACAAGGCCTCATAAGGCGCCATCTGAATACTGGAGTGGTAGCTATTATTATACGCAAACTCAACTAGAGGCAAATGATCCTCCCAGCTACCCCTGAAGTCAATAACACAGGCTCGCAGCATATCCTCAAGAGTCTGGATAGTGCGCTCGTCCTGTCCGTCAAATGCTCGAGGATGGAATGCGATTAAGCTCACTGCGTCCCTAAACCCTTCGGAAGGACCTCGGAAGTTAGCCGAAAGCGGCTCCTCATGCGATATGATCGAAATAGAGACACCATGCAGTCTCACGATCTCTCGGATGTAAAGTCTGGCATAGTCCTCAGCCGAGAAAGTCGTCCTGACGGGAAGAAAGTGGGCTGATTTCGTCAGCCTGTCGACGATAACCCATATAGAATCATGCTTCCTCTGAGTGCGAGGTAATCCTGTGATAAAGTCCATGTTGATCACCTCCCACTTCCAGGTCGGGATCTGTATCGCTCGCAATAATCCACGGGCCTCCGGTGCTCTATCTTCACTGCCGACAACACGCACCGAGCTACAAACTCGCAACGTCCTCTTCAAGCCATCCCACCAATACAGATCTAAGGTCATGGTACATCTTGGTCGACCGGATGGATAGAGTAACGCTACGTGTGCTTCCCTAGAACTCGCCGCCAAGTCCTCAAACATCCGAACACACAACTCGCTCAAACCTTAGCACCCCATCAGGTGCTACCTCAAAAGGACCCTTCCCCTCATGAAGAGCCGCATCACGATACCGGATCCTCAAACTGTTGCCTTTTCACCTCCTCGACGATGGAAGACTCGGCAACCTCTCGAACTCGATCCCCACTGCTATCAGAATCAATCAGTCGGACTCCAAGGCTCGCTAACTGATGTAACTCGCGGACCATGCCCCTCCTATCTGGCTAAACATCTTATAGACTCCCCATTGACCTACGACTAAGAGCATCTGCGACAACATTGGCCTTCCCCGGGTGGTACAGGATGTCGACATCGTAATCCTTGAGCAACTCTAACCACCGTCTCTGTCGTAAGTTCAGCTCTCTCTGGCTGAAGATATACTGGAGGCTCTTGTGGTCTGTATAAATATCCACATGAACCCCATACAAATAGTGCCTCCAGATCTTCAAAGCGTGAATCACCGCTGCCAACTCCAAATCATGGGTGGGGTAGTTCCTCTCATGCTTCTTAAGCTGTCGGGATGCGTACGCTATAACCTTACCCAGCTGCATCAACACACATCCGAGCCCGACGCCGACGATCACAATACACAACATAACCGTCGACCTCCGAAGAGTAAGAATGGGGCGGTCGTCGCCTCTTTCAAGAATCGAAACCCCGCCACAAGCATCATCCACCGAAACTTAGCTATCTTACGAGTCACCTAGTCAATGGTGCAGAGATAGCAAACTTCTACAAACCGCCGATAATAACTGCGAGGCCCGTAAAGCCGCGACCTCTGCCGGAGTAGTAGGTCAGGCCAAGTCTCGATCGCCTCGATCTTGGCCGTATCTACCCGAATACCATCACCAAAATATGCCCAAGAAAAGCCACCGGCCAACCAAAACTCACATTTGGAAAACTTGGCGTATAACCGCTGGTCTGGAGAACTCTCAAGACAGCCTCTCAAATGCTCGCATGCTCCTCGCTCGAGCGAATAAACCAAGATGTCATCAATGAACACTATCACAAACGTGTCCAAAATGGCTTGAACACTCGGTTCATCAAATCCATGAATACCACCGAGCATTGGTCAACCCAAAAGACATGACTCAACTCATAATGCCCAGATCGGTCCGAATGCGATCTAGGGACATCCGCCTCTCGACTTCGATTCGATGATAGCGATCGCAGATCAATCTTGAGAAACATCTCGCGCCGCAATCGGTCGAACAAATCATCAATCCCGGAAGGGGGTATCTGTTCTTAATGGTTACCTTGTTCACCGCTCGTAATCAACACACGCGCAGGCCCCGCCCTTCTTCTTCTTCACGAACAATACCGACGCCTCGGGGAGAAACACTAGGCTGATGAAGCCCTTCTCCAAAGAAATCTCGCGGTGGTCCTTCAACTCTCTCAACTCGGCGGTGTCATTCGTATGGCGGAATGGAAATAGCCGAGTGTCCGCAAAGACATCGATACAAAACTCTATCCTCTCGGGAGGGATACCCGGAGGTCGTCTGAAACACATCCGGGAACTCTCGACTGAATCGATGAAAATCTGGTACCGCAGCCTCGTGATCGAACACCGAATGAGATGGTAGATATACCCTTTCGCACCATCTTCCTAGCCTTGATGTAGGAAATAAACCTACCTTTCGCGTCTGATGTTCTCCCACTCAACAACCGGCCTCGTGAAATCGGAACCGTACCACTCTCTCCTGCGGTCTACATTGGCGTAGCAAGAAGCTAGCCAATCCATACCCATGATCACATCGAATCGGTCATATCCAACTCTATCAAGTCGCCAGGTCCGACGATCGCATACGGTCACCGACAAGCCCTATATACCCGCCGAGCTACCACCGAATCACCCATCGCGTAGCTACCTCGAAGTGGTCTATGGACTCGTGCTCTATCCCTATCCTACTAGCAATAAGGGAGATATATAGACAGTAGAACCCGATCTATCAAGGCATACACATCAAATCCAGAACCGATAAGGTACTGTGATTTACATCGGTGAGGCTCACGATCTGCCTACCGACAAGGCATAAATGCGATTCGAGGACCGCTAGAAGCTGGACCCGCGCCACGACCTCTGCGCGACCTGGCCCATGAGTACCTTGCCTCTCGGCGAGTAATCGTAAGAGATGAAGAAGACCCGGCGAAAGAACTCGTAGGCCGACCTACCATCTGCGCCGCTTGGACGATTCCTCGCAAAGTGACCTCGCTGGCTACAATCAGAACAAACTCCGTAGCAGCATTCACAATTCCCGAAGTGGGATCTACCGACGGCCACACCGGCGGGGTGGTCCCGATCGCCGCACTTCCGCCGCTCGCACGTCAAGTCACGCCCCGGTGCGCCTCGAATATCTCCGCCGCCCCGAGGACGGTGTAGGAGTGCTCGAGCCGGGCGTGGTGCAAATCTAGGCTGCCGAGGCCGCCACCACGATAGCTACCAAAAGACTCGCCCCGCCTGTCTTCTCGCTGCTACCACAACGTCGGCCTCTACGCCTCGCATCCCGCCGCATGAGCTCGCATGCGTAATATCCATACTGGTGAAGAGCCACACCCGCACAAGACTCGCCATATAATCATCTAGCGGTGGCGTAGCGATGCACCATGTCCTCCATATCCGCTACCAACGCAGGACATATCGAGCCAACGAATCAAACTCAACGTTGTACTCCTAATCAAGGCGTCCTCTCGCCTCAAAGAACAAAAATCTGTGCCCGTGCGCCCACCTCATCCGCGAGGCAAGAAATGAGTGAGAAAGGCCTCCGAGAACTCGTCCCAAGTAGCCGGGACGCGTGCTCTCCCGGATAACTCCACAATCAAACCAATCGATCATGTATCACGCATTATGTGAACCAAGATCACGGACTCGGTCTTCAAGCCTTGATCACTGTGATGATCTCTCAGAATCGACGGATGAACTCCTGCGGATCATCCTCGGACCTCGACCGTAGAACTGCGGCGGGCTATAACTCGTAAAATCCGTAGCCGCAAATCGCTCGATCTCGGGTGAACCACGTGTATCGCTGAGCTGGAATCGCGATCCAACCTATCGCACGTTCGCCACGATCACGGCGAATCGGGCCATCTCTCAGAACCCGTCTCATCCGCTCCGTGCCTGGACCGAGGTGCAGTATCGGGTCTCATCACCATCGCTGCGCCCTAAACCCTGCTGGGGCCGGCGGCGTCGTGGAACTTGCCGTCTCAGGTATAGACTGGGCCTGAACCCTCGTGACTCTCGGTGTCCTACTAGCAGCTCCTTCACGCCGCTTCTTCGGGCGGGTTGCCTTACGTGGAGGCATAACTGTTACAGAAAAGGAATACGTTAGAGGGGTCCAACTTATAACACAGCTCTAAGGCACGATCTTAGAGTGAGAAGAATGGAAACCAATCCTAAATATCCTATACCCTCCTGATTATTGGTGTGGTGCACAACACACCGATAATCAAGATTCTACTAGATACGGTCTGTAGACACCTTCCGAGGATTAACTGCTCTGATACCACTTTTTTCACGACCCGTTCCGGGCCCCGTGACTGGTGTCTTACCCGGGCACCCAAGTAGTCATACATCAGAGTAATCAGCGGAATATAAAAACACAAGACATGAACAATTGTAAATGAGACACATTTTATCTGAGAAAAGGGTGCCTTTCGGCATATATATAAAATCGCGCTTACATCCCCACTGTACAATAGGACTACATACCTCTAAGGAAGTAAACAACTATGGCGGGACAGGGCCCCGCCATACCCTGAATGTACAAAACTATCTACACAACAGGGAGATCATACCCAAAAGTCGAGCCTCCGGAGAAGATGGAGCTCCTGACACCAAAGCAAAAGATCCTAAGGATGTGGATCTAGCACATGCTTCTTACTGCGGCATGAACACACGGCCGAAGGAGGTCGATAACAGGTACCAAGTATGTGAAACTGTAAAGTACTTAAATGAAATCATATCATTTTAAAACCAATTTTACAAATATACACGAAACAACCAATGTAACCGCACATAGTGCCACATCATAAACAAGAGCAACAATAGGTAAACTGTAACAGGTCTTTTCTAGGCTGCGAATGATCGAAGCAGGGCCAATCGCCCATAGTATCATTATGCAAGCCTAATCCTGGACTCCCGTAGTCCGCATAGGCCACCTAGGCCCGCATGAGGTATCCCCCGCATCGAGGGTAGCTACTCCTCGGCATCGTCCTGGACTCGTAGTCCGCATGGCCACATAGACCGCATGACCACAAAGGCCGCACACTAACCTGGAACTCTCGTAGCTCCGCATAGGTCCCCTGGACCCGCATGAGGTATTCTCGAATCATGGTCCCAGACCGCCTGAGTCTACCCCGCATCGGAGGGCAGCTTAACCCCCGGTATCATGTCAAGAGGTGAGTGATATAATACTAACATAACATCTTATCGTTAAACAACATAAGCACAACAAGAATACCCTCTTATACAAACGTTACAAGACACTAACACACATAGCATCATATTATGTCTACTTATCAAACCATCTTTATTATACTTTCCAGAAATCAATATAAGTCTTTTATAAACACATAAGTAAACCGTCCCTTTTATCTTTCTTAAGTCGTTATACCTAACTTCCCATAAAGCTAGTATAACTCTTAAGCTTTTTGTTTTAAGAACAATTATTCTTCTTCTTTCAAAAATGATTTATAATTCTTTTGAAAGACTTCAAGATTCTTATTATTCAGGCTTAAGTCAAAAGACATTGCAGTAAAACTACGTTCAGTTAACATACGTACGTCTACCGTACTATATATATATTTTAAAATATCATGCTCAAGAGTATAGGAAGAATCACATACCTTCTTGGCGAAATCCACCTGCCAAGTCGAATATGTCGCGCACAGAGTATCAACCTATAATAGTCAAATACGTCTATCAACGTCTAGACTATTCTGTAGGACATTCTAAACAGAGGGTTCTCTATTCTACGGAAAATTGGGCAGCACTCCCCTACCCGATAACTATACAAGTCTACTGTAAATACAGTCATATGTAAGTACAGTTCAATCTTCTTAAATTCTTCTGATGTGATTATAGTTCAATTCTTTTCTGTAATACCCTTCTAAGTAATTACAGTTCAATACTCTTCTTTTAATATCCTTCTATGTATTTTATACCTATTTCTATACTTCTACAGTATGTATTCTCCAATTACAATAGAAGGATAAGATTATTTACCTCGATAAGCCCAATATTATCCAAGATATAAGTCGATCCTGAGCAAGGTTTAGCTCCTAGTCTGTACGCTCCAATCCGCTCCAAGAAACCCTTAGAAGTTTCTACACCACTTCTACTTTCTACTCCAACCAACTATGAAGTTTCTCTTAGGGTTTCATTTAGCGACTAATGGAATACAAGGTAGTATTTCCGGATTCTACGTATAGAGATAACTTTGGAAATACTATAAGGGATTGGCTAAGGTATTTTGGGGATAGTAACAATACTTGGAGAGTATTTCTACCAAAGGGGGGGTACTTTGGCCGAGACTTCAAGGAATGGGGAGGGAGAGGGTGTTTCTGGCTAGGCTCTTTTAGAGGGGGAGAGAGCTGTGCACGAGAACTCTACGGAGAGGGGAGGGATTGTGGAGACTTGGAAATTGATTTGTGGATGAAGAACTCTTCATCTTAAGGGGGGTATTTATAGGCCAACCAATGGCCAAGATGATGGCAAGTGGAGGGCAAGTGGAGGGTGGGGATTCACCCAAGTGTCCTTATCCATCTACTACACACAAATATCCTACCTAACCTTGACTTGTGCAAGGCCACAAAATCGTCCAACTTTCCCATGTGTGCCGTCCACTTGAGGGTGACAAGTGTCACCCTCTCGTTGGTCCAAAATATTTCGTCTCTCGGAAAAATCCGCAAATATTAGAAATGACATAGCCGTAATTTTCCCTTCGCAAGTTTTGTAAAACGTTTCGTTGGAAAACGATTCTTTTAGTGAGTTGTGCACAAATATTTTTCGTCCAAAGTGCCTAACTAAGGCTAAACTTTTGTACGTACGCCCTCACGTACATACTCTGGAAATACGGGGTATAACACTTAGGATAACCTAGACATAACCTTTACATAGAGTAAATCACATACATACCTCTTAACTTCTAAGAGTAGGAGGGAACATGAAATATTACTACATGTATATTCCATACATAGAATCATGCCAAAAGAAGGAAGAGGTTCACATACCTCGCGACGATTATCGACAAGTAGCAAAATGCTCCAAAGTACTTCCACCTTGATGGCTATTCCATCCTTCAAGTAGAATACGCTATACTTAGTACTTCAACCTATAATGGCCATAATACGTCCATTAACTTCTTACTTTAGACGTAGAATATTATAAGTGCAAAGTCACTAAATTCTACGGAAAATCGGACAACACTTCCTCTGTTTCTACATACTTTACCACCTTTTTCAAGGCCGAATTCAATAACCAAACACGCCACATTTAAGGCCCAACAATGCAATTAACAATAGGGGATTCCACGCCTACTAGACGTGTAAAATTCCGCCCCACAATTGATGTCAAACTAATACAACTACAAGTGTAAATCCGGCAACTTGAGATACAATCAACATCAATTCTTATCCAATTTCCTTTTCAATCCAAGTTGTTAGCATAACATGATATCAAGTCGCAATCGATTATAACTACTATAATCTTCAAGTAAGTAACATGCGACGATTCTAATTAACGACCAAATTGTAATCCAACTTCAAATGGCTTATATGACATTTCGTTTTTTTTTTTGGCTACAACAATCCATAACACTTATAAAACTTCAACACATATACTTCATGCTAGCAAACATGTAAGGCTAACAACAATATATAATCTTGTAACACTTAAGAGACAAGATTATTACCTCAACGATTCTTAGTCCAACTTCAAATCCAAAGTCGCTCCTTAGAACTTAGAGCCTCTTCTTGACACTTCAATCCACCACTTGAGACCCTTAGAATATCACAAACCACTTCCCTTAAATCTTCCAATCAAAACCTAGAAAAGCAACTAGGTTTTCATCTTGCGACTAATACGAAAACTATCTTTTTTCGGGATTTTTCTATTGAGATACCCTTACAATACACTTAGGAACCTTGGTTTAAAGTGGGGAGATTATTGGACAACAAACAAATTTTTTTCCTTTTCTCCCTTGATGAACCCAAGAGCACTAGTATTGTTCATCCAATTTTCTTGTAAATTTGGCTAAGTGTGGAACTTGTCTCACTACTAGTACTACTATATAGTAACATGGAGGGTTGAGATTAGCACAAATGTGTGGTTTGGATGAAGTTCTTTTAAATATCAACTAAGTGGTCCCATCGACTAAGTCAAATATATCAAGCTCACTACTTGCAAGACTTGGTCTTCTAAACAATGGTCAAATGACCCTTTTGCCCATGTAATTTTCGTCCAAGGCAACATAAGGGGGGTGACACGTGTCGCCCTCCCATTCGTCACAATATTACGTTTTCCGAAAATTCCATAATTCCGATAAATTTTCACAAGTCTCTAATCTTAACATTTGGGATTCTCACGTACGTTCTTAAAACATGTCCTGTAAATACGGGGTGTAACATTCTTCCCCCCTTAGAAACATTCGTCCTCGAATGTTCTTTCGGAGTTCAGTTTATCATTTCTCGGCATAATCTCATACAACTACACTTAATGAAACCTAATTATGCCACTTATGGCCCTAATACCTCGCACACGCATATCCGTCCATCATAAGCCCAAAAGGGATTATCTTTTCGTACTTCCAACCCCTTCTAGCGTATACATAGTCTCAATATAATCTGTTCATGACACTTAAACATATAACAACTTTATCACGCATACAGGTCTTCTAAAGGGTCAAAGACATACCTGAAATCATATAGGCGGTTCAAAGGACCGCTAAAACTGGGAACTTCCACCACGACCTCTGCCACGGCCTGTCGGTGCATGAACATCCTGCCTAGCTATTGAAGGCGAAGAACCCGCAATTGATCCAAGGATCGTGTTGTCCCACCGGACCTCTATAAGGACACTCTCTTAACATATGGCCTAGATGACCACAAGAAAACAAGCACCGACTTGGCGTGACATACCCCAGAATGGAACCTACCACACTGGGCGCATTGAGGCAAAGGTGGCCTCGACTGACTGGAACCCCCATCTCTCTGAGACCCTGAAGCTCTAGAGACCTGACCGCCTCGCATTCCGGGTTGTAAACCCCGCCGAAAAGCGTGGAGGAGCACTCGCCGGGCCGTAATGTAGACCTAGTCTGCCGAGGCCGCCCATCTCGAAAACTACCCCGAGACCTGCTGCCACGGCCTCTTGGCCGCTCGAGTCAACTGATCCTCCATCTCTCTATCCTCTATCCCCTGCGCATACGCCTGCATCCTGGCAATATCCATACCCGGCTGAAGGGCCACCCCCAAGCATGCAGTAATCATATGACGGTCTAGCCCCATCACATAACGATGAACTCTATCCGCTATGTCAGCTACAATGGTGTGCGCATACCTGGCCAAGGAGTCAAACTGTGTCAGATTTCTCTGATAGTCCTCCCATTCTGCCTCAATGACAAGAACCTATCAACACGGGCTCTCCTCATTTCAGGAGGCAAAAAGTGATCAAGAAAGGTGTCACACCCCGAACCCCGGGCCCGTGACTGGTGCCCTACCTGGGCACCCTTCTACCTTAACAACACAAGTAGACTGCGGAAATTTAATAACACCTCTTCTTTTTTTTAAAACCAACGTACGTGCAAGGGCAAAGCCGACAAGACTGCCATATATACATAAACAAAAGACACTACACCGTACATGAGTCCAATCCCACATATGAATACAGACCTCTAAGAGTTTTACTGAAATATGACGGGACAAGGCCCCGCTGCATATAATCAGCATAAAAGCACATCTGAAAGAACTCATACCAAAAAGATAAACTCCCGAACAGAAGGAGCTATCCAAAAACTCTGAGCAGGGTCCTACACCTGCCGATCACCAAACTAGGTACCTAAACCTGCGGCATGAACGCAGCCCCCCGAAGGAGGTCAGTACGAAGAATGTACCAAGTATGTGAAACAGTAAGTATTGTAATGAAATCATAACAGTCTAAACAAAACAGGAGACATGTATGATAGCCAACCTACAGTACACAACACATAAGCAGTCATAACAAGTCAGGGACGCATGCCCTCAAGTCATTTCTAAAATATAACCATGGGTCTCACGCCCATAATATCAATCATGCCCGTGGAATCCTTCCTCACTGCCGGCAGTCCGTGATATAGTATAACACCAATAGGCATACATGAACACCAAGTCCCACCGGTGGTATAACGTCTTGGGGGTTTACCCCTCACTTATACTCTTACCCTGGAGAAGGAGGTAAAGCAGGTGGTATAGCATCTTGGGGGTTTACCCCTCACTTATACTCTTACCCTGGAGAAGGTGGTAAGCATCTTGGGGGTTTACCCCTCACTTATACTCTTACCCTATCGCAACCGACCATCAAACAAAACAAGCAGGGGGTATAATGTCTTGGGGGTTTACCCCTCACTTATACTCTTACCCTGGAGAAGGTGGTATAGCATCTTGGGGGTTTACCCCTCACTTATACTCTTACCCTATCTCGACCGACCATCAAACAAAACAAGCAGAGGGTATAATGTCTTGGGGGTTTACCCCTCACTTATACTCTTACCCTGGAGAAGGTGGTATAGCATCTTGGGGGTTTACCCCTCACTTATACTCTTACCCTATCTCGACCGACCGTCAAACAAAACAGAAGCACTACCATGTCTTCTATAAAAATCCGGGAATTTAACCCAAGTACTACAAATAACGGAAGCATACCCGTGAAATCCCACATCACTGTCGGTACGTCCAAGTAACTTATAACAAGACAGCCGACCCTTCAACCGAGAGTCACGGCAACATAATAAAACATAATCCTTGCACTCAAAGGCTATCGCCAGCACACATAGGAAATTCTCAATTAATCAATCCAAGGTACTTATCAAGGCACACATAGAAAAATTCTCATTTAACAAGCCAAAGTACTTACCAAGGCACAAATGGAATAATTCTCATTTAACAAGCCAAAGTACTTATCAAGGCACAAATAGAATAATTCTCATTTAACAAGCCAAAGTACTTATCAAGGCACAAATAGAATAATTCTCATTTAACAAGCCAAAGTACTTATCAAGGCACAAATAGAATAATTCTCATTTAACAAGCCAAAGTACTTATCAAGGCACAAATAGAATAATTCTCATTTAACAAGCCAAAGTACTTATCAAGGCACAAATAGAATAATTCTCATTTAACAAGCCAAAGTACTTATCAAGGCACAAATAGAATAATTCTCATTTAACAAGCCAAAGTACTTATCAAGGCACAAATAGAATAATTCTCATTTAACAAGCCAAAGTACTTATCAAGGCGCACTTAGCCAAATTCTCCATTTATCAAGCCAAAGTACTAATCAAGGCACACTTTAGACAAATTCTCAATTTATCAAGCCAAAGTACTAATCAAGGCATCACATAGAATTATTCTCAATTAAACAGGCCAAAGTACTACGTACGTACATTCTTTTCAAGAGACTCCTTTTTGTGTAATACCCCAAGATACTAACACCCGTAGTATCAAGGTGTGTCTATTTTTCAAAGTAAGTTACTATACTTTTAGAAACTCATTTCAAAGCTCGAAACCAAGTAACTTCAAATTTTTACAATCTAGGCAACTTATGCCTATTAATCAAAATAGACAACTTTCTAAACCTTCCATAAAGCCGTTATAACCAACTTCCCATAAAGCCGTTATAACCCTTTATGGTTTTTAGACAATTTCATTCTTTTTATAACTAAGAGACTTATACTTAAAACCAAGTATCACAAACTTTCAAATGGAGTCTCTTAACTTTCAAAATACTTCGAGTCTCTTAATATTTAGAAAACAAGTTTCTTCTACTTTTAAACCTCAAGTAACTCACACCTTTAAAACAAGTTACTTCTCTTAAATCATGTCATTTCTCCTCTCTTCAAACAATTAAGTAAATCACTCCTTTAACTCCCCTAAAGTCATTACAACAACCCTTAGGTTTTGGAACTAAGGCACTAGCCAAAAGGTTTGGAAACCACTTCCTTTTCAAGACTCCATGTACTTTAAGTAAAATACTTTCACTTTTAAGAATCCAAACTTCACTAAGGAAATGGATTATACAACTTACAATTTAAACATCAAAGTACAATCAAGGGAGTACATAAAACGAATTCTATTTTAGGCAATCCAAATACAACCAAGGAATGGATCATTTAAGGAGTAGAACTTACTTTCTTTATCTTAAGGAATCATGCTAGAAGAGGAGATAGTTCACATACCTTTTCGGCTAAATCCACAAGCTAAGCCGAATACGCCGTACGTAGAAGTGTCAACCTATAATGGTCACAACAAGACTATCAACTTCTAGTCTCTAACGTAGAATAATACTAAGTATACGGTCTCTAATTCTACGGAAAATCGGGCAGCACCTCCTTTGTTTCTACTCACTTTGCCACCTTTTTCAAGGTCGAATACAATAACCAACACGCCACATTTAAGGCTCCAAACAACATCCAAACAAAGGGGATTACACGCCTTACAATACGTGTAAAATTCCGCCCCACAATTCATACGAAATAGCCCCATAATCTAGCCATTCTCGGCCAACATAAATAATAACACTAAGTCCTTTCCAATCCTTTTTCAATTCCAAGTTCTAAGGTCTAACATGTTATATAGTTATAAACCACTTCAACAACTACAATTTCCTTCTTTTTTACAACATGCGATGACTTTACTAATAATCGACTTGAATTGAAATCTTAGGGCTAACATGCTAGTTTTCGGATTTAGGGTTCCAATAGCCAATACACTAATCCAACTACATAATATATAACTCATGCTTGCTAATAACCATAGCTACAATCAATAAGTAAACTTAATTGTTAAAACGACAAAATTTATACCTTTCCAAGCCCTTAAAATTTCCAAGATTCAAAGTCGCGCCTTAGCAATTCTTAGCTCCTTTCCTTAAGTTCCAATCCGCTCCAAGCACTCCTTAGAGGCCTATGAAGAACCCATCTTCAAGTTCCAACTTCAAAGTTGAAGAACTCCCTTAGTTTCCGCCTTGCGACTAACGTGAAAATGCATTTTTTCCGAAATCTTTCTATTGAGATATCCTTACAATACCCTTAGGGACATTGGGTTAAAGTCTTGTGGCTAATGGATCAAAACTACAAAAATTTCTTGTGAGTGGATGGCCAAACCCGAGAGCATGTCTTGCTAGCTCTAAGTTCTCTCAATTTTTTCTAAGTGTAAAATGCCAAGTCTTGCACTAGTATGATATATAAAACACATTGGAGGGTCTAGCTAATAACACTTGTTAAAATTGGAGGGAAGAGATCAAGCCAAATGGCTCTTGACTTGGTCAACAATGTCAAGCTCTTAATTAGAAAGACTTTGTGATCTACACAATTGTCAAATGACCCTTTTGCCCTTACTAAAAATCGCCCAAGACCTTATGTGGGGGAGGTGCCACGTGTCGCCCTCCCATTCGTCCATAAAATTTCGTAACCCTCGTGGGCCCCACAAAACGTAAAATTCCTCGGGTGGGCCCCACGTGACCAAATCCATAAAAATAAATTTCCATAAGGTTAAGAGTTCCATACTCTTCAAATAATATCTTTTGAGAATCCAATTCTCAACAACGAACATTTTTCCTTACCGATGTTCGGAAGATTTTCCGTCGGAAAAACAATTCTTCCTTTGGTACCAATTTCCAAGTCTTGTTTCCTTACGTACATTCTCTTATACATGTCCTGGACTTACGGGGTGTAACATTCTTCCCCCCTTAGAAACATTCGTCCCCGAATGTTCTTAGTCGGTTGCCAAGCTATACAAACTCCGGCATAAACTCTATATTATGCCTATCAATCAAAACATGCACAAGACCAATGATGCCACACATGGACACCACAAAACATATGTAAACATGTTAATGGTGTTATACTCCGTGGTTCGGTCCGATCGCGGTCGGGTCTACGCGCTGCAGAGGCAGCGCGCGCGCTGGATCAGGTCGCGACCGAAGACGTGGCCGCGGCTGAAAAAGCAGAGGGTCCTCGAAGTTTGAGCCGCGCGCCGGAAGCCGCGGGCGCCGATGCGGAAATCGCGAAAACTTAGGAAAAGTCAGATTTTTATTTTAAAAGGGCCTGAATGGGGGACAAGTGTCCCCCCCCCCCCATCTGTTTTTTACCTGCCATATATTGATCAAGTCTTTAAGACTTGGTCATTTGTCATCTCTCTCTTTGAAAAACCTCTTCCTTCTCTCTAAATATTTCAAGTTCCTCCTTCTCTCTAAAAATCCAAGAGGATTCTAGCCTTAAGAAAAATCTGAAAAAAATTAAAAGACAAGAAGGAAGCTTGTGGCTAACTTGTGAAGGTGGTGGTGGTGGTATTCTTGGTAGAAAGGCTAGCAAATTGTTGGATAAATTTGACTAAAGCTCTAAGGTAATGATTCTTCCTCTATTTATAGTTTATAGAGTTGCATGTTAAGAAGAAAATACTTATGGTGGTAAATAATGTTCTTAGAGTCATTGCATGCTAGAAATGTGGGTTGGATATGAAGGATTTGGCTAAAGAAATATTATGAGCATGTTGTAGCCAAAAAAACCACTTTAGAATTGTTAAGTGTACTATTGTAACTAATGGGGCAGAATTTTACACACCCAAGATTAGGTGTGTAATCCCCTTTGTGTTGGGTTGGATGTTGGGCCTTAATGAGGCGTTTGAGTGTTAAAAATCGGCCTTTGAAAAAGGTGGCAAAGTGAGTAGAAACAAAGGAAATGCTGCCCAATTTTCCTTAGGAATTGGTAACTTGAATTTGGAATTTCTACATTGAAATTAGAGGTTAATAAACGCACTATGGTTATTATAGGTTGACATATTACTTGCGGTAGTTGGACTTAGCAAGTGGATTGACAGAAGAGGTATGTAGAGCTTTCCTATCTCTTGAGCATGAATAGTTGTATCCATGTAGTACGGTATATGTACAAGATTTGATAACCCACACTTGTTTTAAAGTATATGATACTTGTTTCATTTCAAAAGTATAAGTCCCTTGGATTTAGGGAAAATGTATTTGACAAAGGAATAACGCTAATATAAGGACTTTATGGGAAGTTGGTTATATTAGTTTTTGGAAGGTTCACAAAGAACGGTTTACTCTAATTAAACAAGTACGGGTAGAGGATTTGAAACTATGGAAGGTGGATTGATTTTAGGCATTGGTTGCCTAAGGTTTTAAAAGGAAATGTGACTTGTTTTGAAAAGAAATGGTAACTTGATACTATGGTGATTAGTATCTTGGAATCTTTGTATAAAAAGAGTTTTCTTAAAAAGTTAGAAGTACATGGTACTTGGGTTGAATTCCCGGATTTTTCTATTAAAAGACATGTTAGTGCCTTAGGATACTAAATTGAGAGGATATATTAATAATGCTAATAAGAAGTTAGGGGATTACTTAACTTGCTTATGTTATGATAAGCCGGTAGTGCTTATGTATGATACGATAGGCCGGTAGTGCTTATGTTATGATATGATAGGCCGGTAGTGCTTATGTATGATATGATAGGCCGGTAGTGCTTATGTTATGTATGATAGCCGGATGAGCTATGTTATGTATTTGTATTATTACGGGGTAAACCCCGGGTTATTATCTATGCCATGGATTTGCTACCCATGATGCGAGTGCGGCGCTGGCACTCATGCGGATCCGGACCACAGGATCCATGCGGGTGAAATAGTCCCATGCGGGTGAAATAGTCCCATGACGAGGCGGATGACCTCATGCGGGTCCACCGGACCCATGCGGGTGAAATAGTCCCAGGAGTAGGATTGCTTAATGATACTACGGGCGAGGTACCCTGTTTTGATCGTGAGCCTCCTATTTTTATGCTATAAGTTTTATGCTTGTTACTCTCATTGTTAGTAAGGCACAATGCAAGGAAATTGATTTTTATCTATGACTCCAGCTTATTTTTGACTTATGATATTACTACAGTATTTTCCAGTTTTACATACTTGGTACGTTGTGTACTGACCCCCTTCCTCGGGGGCTGCGTTCATGCCGCAGGTAAGGGAAAGCAGGTGGTAGATCCTCATTCCTAGGATCTTTTACTCAGGTGTCAGGAGCTCCATTTCTTCGGAGGCTCGACTTTTGGTATGGTTCTCCCTGGTGTGGTTGATATTTTGTACATTCAGGGGCATGACGGGGCCCTGTCCCGTCATAGTGTTACTCCTTCTTAGAGGCCTGTAGTCTTGTCATAACTTGGTTTGTTTAGGGATGTAACTGTTCGGTTTTATGTACTTTGGGGTAGCCATTTTGGGCTAGACTATTTATATCATTATGGTTGTTTATTTTGAGTTTATGTTCCGCTGGTTTTCTCTGATGTTGTGTCACGCGGTGCGGGTTAAGGCAGGCCACTGCCCGGTCGGGTCGTGACAAAAGTGGTATCAGAGCAGTTAATCCTCGGAAAAGGTTTACAGGCCGTATCTAGTAGAGTCTTGATTATCGGTGTGTTGTGCACCACATCTATAATCGTGGAGGTCGCAGGATATTTAGGATTGGTTTCATTCTTTCACTCTAAGATCGTGCAATAGCCGTGGTTATAGGTTGAAATTCCTCCGACGTATTTTTCCTCAGACGATTATGCCTCCACGCAGCGCACCGCGCCCGAGGGCAAGGCAGCGAGGGAACTACTAGTAGGCACCGAGGTTACCAGGCACGAGCCCATCCTTACAGATGAGGTGTTTTGACGGCGAGTTCTACCACGCCGCCAACCCCAAGAGAGTCCGAGGAAAGAAGCAGCTGCCACGAGACCGCGCACCCGAGCCTCCACCCAGAAATGGGGCGAGGATATGGGCTACAAGGAGATGGCCCGATAGCCGAGATCGTGGCGAACATGAGATAAGTCGGAGACGCAGCGATTCGCATTGTACCGTAGTTCAAAGACAGCCGCTAGCTTGAGACCGAGGATTTTTGAGCGATCCACCGAGTTTTATGGTCGAGGCCCGAGGATGATCCTCGGAGTTTATCCGACGATTGCGATCATGAGGGTGATCGGGCTTGGAGACCGAGTCGGTGGTACTAGGTTCGCATCGGACGCGGACACCGCAGATTGGATCGGTATGATTCATGGAACCGTCGGGGAGCATGCGCTTCCCGCTGTTTGGGACGAGTTCTCAGAGGCGTTACTTGGCCATTTCTTACCTCCGCAGATGAGGAGGGCTCGGGCCGATAGATTTTTGACGCTGAGACAGAATGGGCGGACGGTCCGGGAATACAACAGGGAGTTTGATTCATTGGCTAGGTATGTGCCCGCTTTGGTAGCAGACATGGAGGACAGGGTGCACCGCTATGTCACAGGACTCGATGATCACTTGGCCGAGAGTTGCACGGGGGTGGCTCTTCAGCCGGGCATGGACATTGCCCGCGTGCAGCACATGCACTGGGTGTGAGGAACGCAGGGCCGCGGATCGGCAGTATCGCGAGAAGAGGCCGTGACAGCAGGTCCTCTGGTAGTTTTAGGGTAGACAACCCCAAAGAAGCACTGCATTTGCACCACGATCGGTCCAGGCGCTCTCCACCATCTTCGGACGTCTGAGTATTCGGGAGCGGGACAGGTTCCGTGGCGGGTTTCGGAGGACGAGTTCGGTCAGATGAGGCCCCTATGCCTCGGTGTGGTCGTGGTGATTGCCATTATGGGGTGTCGTGTTCCTCCGTGAGCTTGCTACTCGTGGATGCAGGCCATTTGAAGAGAGATTGTCCGTCGAGGCGGCGGAGTGCCATGGCTCACCCGAGTTCGATTCCGGGTCTTCATCTTGATGGTTAGGCGCCCGGGCGGGGTGTTCACGGCCAGCAGCCGCGGCAGGGTCGTGGCGGGGTTCGATTCAGCGGTCCTCAGAACCGCATTTATGCTATGTCCAGCCGTCAGGACCAGGAGGCGTCACCTGAGGTCGTCACAGGTACATTGTTGGTCTCTTGCTGTGATGTTTATGCTTTGATAGATCCAGTTCTACCTTGTCCTATATATCTCCTCATATTGCTGGTAGAGTAGGGATAGAGCCCGAGTCCATAGAATCCTTTGAGGTGGCTACACCGGCAGGTGCTTCGGTGGTAGCTGAGCGGGTATATAAGGCTTTCCCAGTGACTATAGATGGTCGCCGACTCAGCCGACTTGCAGAGTTGGATATGACAGACTCGACGTGATTATGGGTATGGATTGGCTAGCGTCTTGCTATGCCAACGTGGACCGCAGAGAGGTTAGTTCGGTTCGGTTTCTGGTGAGCCAGTTATCGAGTGGAAGGGGAATACTGCGTCGCCGAGGGGTAGGTTTATTTCTTACCTCAAGGCTAGGAAGATGGTACGGAAGGGGTATATTTACCATTTGGTTCGGGTATTAAATCGAGGTGAGATACCGACCTTGATCGCCCGGTTGTTAGAGAGTTTCGGACGTATTCCCGGATGAGCTTAGGGTATCCTCCCGAGAGGAGATTGAGTTTTGCATCGATTTGGCACGGACACTCGACCGATATCTATTCCGCCATACGAGGATGGCACCCGAGTTGAAGGAATTGAAGGACCGGTGAAAGATTTCTTTGGAGAAAGGCTTTATTAGGCCAAGTGTTTCTCCTTGGGGAGCAGTGTTATTTGTAAAGAAGAAGGATGGGGCCTGCGTATGTGTATTGATTACGAGCGGTGAACATGGTTACTATCGAAACAGTATCCTCCCGGGATTGACGATTTGTTTGACGATTGCGGGGTGCAAAGTGTTTTCAAGATAGACTGATGCGGTTATCATCAGTGCGAGTTAGAGATAGATATCCCAAGTGCATTCGGGACCGGTATGGGCACTATGAGTTCAGGTGATGTCTTTCGGGTTGACCAACGCCCAAGTGATTCATAGATTTGATGAATAGGGTGTTCGTGCCATTCTTGGATATGTTCGTTATAGTGTTTATTGATGATATCTTGGTGTATTCGCGCCGCAGGCGGGAGCATACAGATTATTTGAGGACGGTATTGGGAGTCCTCCGAGACCGGCAGTTGTATGCCAAGTTCTCGAAGTGCGAGTTCTGGTTGGCGTCAGTGGCTTTCTTAGGACACGTTATCGGGGCCGATGGTATTCGGGTTGTCTGGCGAAGATTGAGGCGATCAAGACTTGGCCTAGACCAGCTACAATGCAGAGAGTGCGCGACTTTGGGCCTTGCAGGCTATTATCGGAGGTTTGTGGAAAAGTTTGCTTCTATTTCAGCACCTTTGACTAAGCTGACTCAGAAGGCAGCTATGTTCCGGTGGACGGATACTTGTGAGGAAAGTTTCCAGTTGCTAAAGGAGAAGTTGACGACCGCCCCAGTTCTTACTCTTCTAGAGGGTTTAGATGGATATGTGGTTTATTGTGACGCGTCAGGTGTCGGGCTTGGGTGCGTGCTGATGCAGCACGACAGGGTTATAGCTTATGCATCTCGACAGCTTAGAAAACATGAGAAGAACTATCCCACACATGACTTGGAGCTGGCAGCAGTGATTCATGCCTTGAAGATCTGGAGACATTATTTATATGGAGTTCATGTGGACATTTACACAGACCACAAGAGTTTCCAGTACATCTTCACGGAGGAGTGAACTTGCGGCGAGAGCGGTGGTTGGAGCTACTTAAGGATTACGATGTTGATATTCGTACCACCGGGGAAGGCCAATGTAGTTGCAGATGCCCTTAGTCGCAGATCGATGGGTAGTCTATCTGATGTTCAGCCAGAGAAAAGGGATATGGTCCGAGAGTTACACCAGCTAGCGAGCCTTGGGGTTCGTTTGATTGATTCTGTTAGTGACGGAATTCGGGTTCGAGAGGTCGCCGAGTCTTCCATCGTCGAGGAGGTGAAGAGGCGACAGTATGAGGATCCGATTTTGGTACGGTACCGAGGTGCAGCTCTCCAGAAGAGAAGAGTCTATTTGAGTAGCACGATGAGGTGCTAAGATTCGAGGCGGTTGTGTGTTCCGATGTACAGGACTTCGTCGCAGATTAGGAAGGCACCGCGGTGCTCGTTATTCTATTCATCCGGGTCGACTAAGATGTATCATGACCTCAGTGCGTGTATTGGTGGGATGGCCTAAGAGGACGTTGCGGAGTTCGTGACACGGTGCGAATTGTCGCGAGTTAAGATTGAGCACGAAGCCGGTGGGCATTGCGAGCTATTGATATTCGACTTGGAAGTGGGAGGTGATAAATATGGATTTTATTACGGGGCTACCTACCACTCGGAGGAAGCATGATTCTATTTAGGTGATTGTCGGCGGTGTGAAATCAACCCATTTTCTTCGGTCGAAACGGCGTTCTCGGTGAGACTATGCGGATTATATATTAGAGATTGTGAGACGCACGAGTCGGTGTCGATTATATCGAATAGAGGCCCGATTCTCGGCTAACCAGAGGTCTTTCGGAAGGATTAGGGACATGGTGAGTCTCGATCGCATTTCACCTCGAGGCCAAGCGGCCGACGGGCAGCGCACTATCCGAGAACGCCACTTGAGGATATCTGCGGGCTTGTGTTATTGATTTCGAGGGTAGTGGGAGGATCATTTGCCTCTTGTGGGTTGCTTACAATAGCGGCTACCATTCCGGTATTCGGATGGCGCGCATGAGGCCTTATACGGGAGAAGTGCAGTCACCGATAGGCTGGTTCGAGGTGGGAGAAGTTGATTAGTCGGGCGGACTTAGTTCACAGCGATGGATAAGGTGAAGCTTATCCAGAGGCGGTTGTTAGCGGCTCGAGTCGGCGAAGTCGTATGCGAGATCATCGGCGTCGACACTTGGAATTTGAGGTAGATGATTGGGTTTTCTAAGGTATCGCCCATGAAGGGCGTGATGAGATTTGGAAAGAAGGAAGCTTAGCCCAAGTACATTGGGCGTATCAGTTGTCCGTAGGGTAGGCGGGGTTGCCTATGAGTTAGATCTGCCGTCCGAGTTGGGCGGTACATCGATTTTCCATGTGTCCGTGTTGCGGAAATGTATTGGAGATCGGCTAGAGTGCACGGTTCACGATGTCCAAGTGACAGAGGAGTTATCGTATGAGGAGAGTCCCATAGCGATACTCGATCGACAAGTTAGCGACCGGACGAAGGGCGTGGCTTCCGTCAGGTCTTATGGCGAACGAGCGAGGAGGAAATGGCGTGGGAAGCGGAGGATGACATGATGAAGAAGTATCCTCACTTATTCCCTACACCTCGGGTAACCCACTTTCTGCTTGTTAGTTTTGATTTAGCAATTGTGCTTAAGTATTGTTGTGGCCGTGAGGCGTCTTTATTTACAAAAGGGTAGTTAAGAGCGTCTACGTCAATTTGTGATTCAAGCCTAGAAGGAACATTCGGGACGAATGTTTCTAAGAGAGAATGTTATACCCGTGGTTAGTGCGGACATGATCGAGTCTCAGCCTTGCGGCTCAGGCGAGGCAGCGCGCCAAAGCGAGATTGTAAGGTCGCGCGGAAAAGCGAGGGCGCGGAAAAACAGGAGGGTATTGAAGTTTGAGCGCGGGAAGCGAGCGTGGCCCGAGGCGGGAAATCAGGCGGAAAAACTTAGGAAAAGTCAGATTTTTATTTTAAAAGGGCCTGAATGGGGGACAAGTGTCCCCCCCCCCCCATCTGATTTTTACATGCAATATATTGATCAAGTCTTAAAGACTTGGTCATTTGTCATCTCTCTCTTTGAAAAACCTCTTCCTTCTCTCTAAATATTTCAAGCTCCTCCTTCTCTCTAAAAATCCAAGAGGATTCTAGCCTTAAGAAAAATCTGAAAAAAATTAAAAGACAAGAAGGAAGCTTGTGGCTAACTTGTGAAGGTGGTGGTGGTGGTATTCTTGGTAGAAAGGCTAGCAAATTGTTGGATAAATTTGGCTAAAGCTCTAAGGTAATGATTCTTCCTCTATTTATAGTTTATAGAGTTGCATGTTAAGAAGAAAATACTTATGGTGGTAAATAATGTTCTTAGAGTCATTGCATGCTAGAAATGTGGGTTGGATATGAAGGATTTGGCTAAAGAAATATTATGAGCATGTTGTAGCCAAAAAAACCACTTTAGAATTGTTAAGTGTACTATTGTAACTAATGGGGCATAATTTTACACACCCAAGATTAGGTGTGTAATCCCCTTTGTGTTGGGTTGGATGTTGGGCCTTAATGAGGCATTTGAGTGTTAAAAATCAGCCTTTGAAAAAGGTGGCAAAGTGAGTAGAAACAAAGGAAATGCTGCCCAATTTTCCTTAGGAATTGATAACTTGAATTTGAAATTTCTACATTGAAATTAGAGTTTAATAAACGCACTATGGTTATTATAGGTTGACATATTACTTGCGGTAGTTGGACTTAGCAAGTGGATTGACCGAAGAGGTATGTAGAGCTTGCCTATCTCTTGAGCATGAATAGTTGTATCCATGTAGTACGGTATACGTACAAGATTTGATAACCCACACTTGTTTTAAAGTATATGATACTTGTTTCATTTCAAAAGTATAAGTCCCTTGGATTTAGGGAAAATGTATTTGACAAAGGAATAACGCTAATATAAGGACTTTATGGGAAGTTGGTTATATTAGTTTTTGAAAGGTTCACAAAGAACGGTTTACTCTAATTAAACAAGTACGGGTAGAGGATTTGAAACTATGGAAGGTGGATTGATTTTAGGCATTGGTTGCCTAAGGTTTTAAAAGGAAATGTGACTTGTTTTGAAAAGAAATGGTAACTTGATACTATGGTGATTAGTATCTTGGAATCTTTGTATAAAAAGAGTTTTCTTAAAAAGTTAGAAGTACATGGTACTTGGGTTGAATTCCCGGATTTTTCTATTAAAAGACATGTTAGTGCCTTAGGATACTAAATTGAGAGGATATATTAATAATGCTAATAAGAAGTTAGGGGATTACTTAACTTGCTTATGTTATGATAAGCCGGTAGTGCTTATGTATGATACGATAGGCCGGTAGTGCTTATGTTATGATATGATAGGCCGGTAGTGCTTATGTATGATATGATAGGCCGGTAGTGCTTATGTTATGTATGATAGCCGGATGAGTTATGTTATGTATTTGTATTATTACGGGGTAAACCCCGGGTTATTATCTATGCCATGGATTTGCTACCCATGATGCGAGTGCGGCGCTGACACTCATGCGGATCCGGACCACAGGATCCATGCGGGTGAAATAGTCCCATACAGGTGAAATAGTCCCATGACGAAGCGGATGACCTCATGCGGGTCCACCGGACCCATGCGGGTGAAATAGTCCCAGGAGTAGGATTGCTTAATGATACTACGGGCGAGGTACCCTGTTTTGATCGTGAGCCTCCTATTTTTATGCTATAAGTTTTATGCTTGTTACTCTCATTGTTAGTAAGGCACAATGAGAAATTGATTTTTATCTATGACTCGGCTTATTTTTGACTTATGATATTACTATAGTATTTTCGATTTACATACTTGTACGTTGTGTCACGACCCGCTTCCGCCGGGGTTGCGTTCATCTGTGAGTAAGGAAGCAGGTGGTAGATCCTCATTCCTAGGATCTTTTACTCGGGTGTCAGGAGCTCCATCTCTTCGGAGGCTCGACTTTTGGTATGGTTCTCCCTGGTGTGGTTGATATTTTGTACATTCAGGGGCATGACGGGGCCCTGTCCCGTCATAGTGTTACTCCTTCTTAGAGGCCTGTAGTCTTGTCATAACTTGGGTTGTTTAGGGATGTAACTGTTCGGCTTTATGTACTTTGGGGTAGCCATTTTGGGCTAGACTATTTATATCATTATGGTTGTTTATTTTGAGTTTATGTTCCGCTGGTTTTCTCTGATGTTGTGTCACAAGGGTGCCCGGGTTAAGGCACCGGTCACGGGCCCGGGGTCGGGTCGTGACAAAAGGACCTTCCGTCCGCGACCCCTTCTCACAAAACTCGAAGGTTACAGCCTTCTAGAACACGGGATCCCTAGAGGTTCCTTTCTTTCCTTACTTGTCATACTTTCTCGTACTTTCAAACTCATCTAGTACACGTACAAAATCTCAAATTTTGTTTCTCTTCTCCAATCCTTGGAGTTACTACCCAAACTTGGCCATATAGTTACTTACATTCTCGTTAAGGCTCTTCTCGGTCCTTACGACCTAGTTCCGGTGGAACGCATCCACGAACTCGTACAACGATCAACTAGACCTGGGCCTAGCACCCTCGTGACCCTATCACATAGCGGGACCACTACCAACTGACATCACCCCATTCCATACTATCGACTGACCCAAAATGAGTCTATAACTCGACTCATCGTCACACTTAACTTCTCATTCTTAGCCTGAAATAAATCTCTCTCTTATCTCAAGGTACTTCTTACCCTATCCCCTATTCACTAGAGGTTCGTCACATAAGCCAAAGTATTTCTACTATACATCCTTCCCTATCGGTCTTACACTGTTACGGGGTAATTACAACTTGTGAACTCTACATACTATAGTCTCAGTTCACTTATCATTCTTGTCAATATTCTTAACTTCTCACTTTACTAATCAAAGTATCCCTACCTCTGGGGTACTATCACTTTACAACTGCTATCTTGGTCAATAACATAACTGCTTCCCTCATGACCCTATAGTCTTCTCCTAGCGAGCTGGAGGCTGCAGTCTGGGGCCTCAAAACTGGCGCAGAAGAACTCGCCGATGCGAACAACATCCGGTATACCACAGGCACGAGCCCTATCAACTCTCTCGAGTCGACTAGTAGCTCTGCTACTCCTTTGCCCTACAGGCGTTGTTTCCCTCCTTAGAGGCATAACTGTAACACAAAAATACGTCAGAGAGGAATTATCTTACTACCACAGCTCTATGGCACGATCTTAGAGTGAGAAGAATAGAAACCAACTCCTAAATGTCCTGTAGCCTCCTGTTTATGGGTGTGGCGCGCAACACACCGATAATCAAGACTCTACTAGACACGCAGTGCAGACATTAGAGGAATGACGCTCGATACCACTCTGTCACACCCGAACCCGGGCGTGGTGGTGCCCTACTGGCACCCTTCTATAACAACCTGAAGTATTGCGGAAATTTAATAACACCTCATTTTTTTTTTAAAACCAACGTACGTGCAAGGGCAAAGCTGACACAGCTGCCATATATACATAAACAAAAGACACTACACCGTACATGAGTCCAATCCCACATATGAATACAGACCTCTAAGAGTTTCTTGAAATATGACGGACAAGGCCCCGTAGTACCCATGCGTACAAAAGCCTGCTTGAAAGAACTCATACCAAAAAGATAAACTCCCGAACAGAAGGAGCTATCCAAAAACTCTGAGCAGGGACCTACACCTGCCGATCACCAAACTGCGTACCTAAACCTGCGGCATGAACGCGGCCTCGAAGGAGGTCGACGAAGAATGTACCAAGTATGTGAAGCGATGAAATGCTTGTAATGAAATCATAACGATCTAAACAAAGCAGGAGACATGTATGATAGCCAACCTACGACACAACACATAGCGATCATAACAAGTCGGGGACGCGTGCCAAGTCATTTCTAAAATATAACCATGGGTCTCACGCCATAATATCAATCATGCGTGGAATCCTTCCTCACCGCCGTGATTCGTGATATAATATAACACCAATAGGCATACATGAACACCAAGTCCCACCGGTGGTATAGCGTCTTGGGGGTTTACCCCTCACTTATACTCTTACCCTGGAGAAGGAGGTAAAGCAGGTGGTATAGCATCTTGGGGGTTTACCCCTCACTTATACTCTTACCCTGGAGAAGGTGGTATAGCATCTTGGGGGTTTACCCCTCACTTATACTCTTACCCTATCTCAACCGACCATCAAACAAAACAAGCAGGGGGTATAATGTCTTGGGGGTTTACCCCTCACTTATACTCTTACCCTGGAGAAGGTGGTATAGCATCTTGGGGGTTTACCCCTCACTTATACTCTTACCCTATCTCGACCGGCCGTCAAACAAAACAGAAGCACTACCATGTCTTCTATAAAAATCCGGGAATTTAACCCAAGTACTACAAATAACGGAAGCATACCCGTGGAATCCCACATCACTGTCGGTACGTCCAAGTAACTTATAACAAGACAGCCGACCCTCCAACCGAGAGTCGCGGCAACTTAATAAAACATAATCCTTGCACTCAAAGGCTATCGCCAGCACACATAAGAAATTCTCAATTAATCAATCCAAGGTACTTATCAAGGCACACATAGAAAAATTCTCATTTAACAAGCCAAAGTACTTACCAAGGCACAAATGGAATAATTCTCATTTAACAAGCCAAAGTACTTATCAAGGCACAAATAGAATAATTCTCATTTAACAAGCCAAAGTACTTATCAAGGCACAAATAGAATAATTCTCATTTAACAAGCCAAAGTACTTATCAAGGCACAAATAGAATAATTCTCATTTAACAAGCCAAAGTACTTATCAAGGCACAAATAGAATAATTCTCATTTAACAAGCCAAAGTACTTATCAAGGCACAAATAGAATAATTTTCATTTAACAAGCCAAAGTACTTATCAAGGCACAAATAGAATAATTCTCATTTAACAAGCCAAAGTACTTATCAAGGCACAAATAGAATAATTCTCATTTAACAAGCCAAAGTACTTATCAAGGCGCACTTAGACAAATTCTCCATTTATCAAGCCAAAGTACTAATCAAGGCACACTTTAGACAAATTCTCAATTTATCAAGCCAAAGTACTAATCAAGGCATCACATAGAATTATTCTCAATTAAACAGGCCAAAGTACTACGTACGTACATTCTTTGCAAGAGACTCCTTTTTGTGTAATACCCCAAGATACTAACACCCGTAGTATCAAGGTGTGTCTATTTTTCAAAGTAAGTTACTATACTTTTAGAAACTCATTTAAAAGCTTGAAACCAAGTAACTTCAAATTTTTACAATCTAGGCAACTTATGCCCATTAATCAAAATAGACAACTTTCTAAACCTTCCATAAAGCCGTTATAACCAACTTCCCATAAAGCCGTTATAACCCTTTATTGTTTTTAGACAATTTCATTCTTTTTATAACTAAGAGAATTATACTTAAAACCAAGTATCACAAACTTTCAAATGGAGTCTCTTAACTTTCAAAACACTTCGAGTCTCTTAATATTTAGAAAACAAGTTTCTTCTACTTTTAAACCTCAAGTAACTCACACCTTTAAAACAAGTTACTTCTCTTAAATCATGTCATTTCTCCTCTCTTCAAACAATTAAGTAAATCACTCCTTTAACTCCCCTAAAGTCATTACAACAACCCTTAGGTTTTGGAACTAAGGCACTAGCCAAAAGGTTTGGAAACCACTTCCTTTTCAAGACTCCATGTACTTTAAGTAAAATACTTTCACTTTTAAGAATCCAAACTTCACTAAGGAAATGGATTATACAACTTACAATTTAAACATCAAAGTACAATCAAGGGAGTACATAGAACGAATTCTATTTTAGGCAATCCAAATACAACCAAGGAATGGATCATTTAAGGAGTAGAACTTACTTTCTTTATCTTAAGGAATCATGCTAGAAGAGGAGATAGTTCACATACCTTTTCAGCTAAATCCACAAGCTTTCGAATACGCCAGAAGTGTCAACCTATAATGGTCACAACAAGACTATCAACTTCTAGTCTCTAACGTAGAATAATACTAAGTATACGGTCTCTAATTCTACGGAAAATCGGGCAGCACCTCCTTTGTTTCTACTCACTTTGCCACCTTTTTCAAGGTCGAATACAATAACCAACACGCCACATTTAAGGCTCCAAACAACATCCAAACAAAGGGGATTACACGCCTTACAATACGTGTAAAATTCCGCCCCACAATTCATACGAAATAACCCCATAATCTAGCCATTCTCGGCCAACATAAATAATAACACTAAGTCCTTTCCAATCCTTTTCCAATTCCACGTTCTAAGGTCTAACATGTTATATAGTTATAAACCACTTCAACAACTACAATTTCCTTCTTTTTTACAACATGCGACGACTTTACTAATAATCGACTTGAATTGAAATCTTAGGGCTAACATGCTAGTTTTGGTTAGGGTTCCAATAGCCAATACACTAATCCAACTACATAATATATAACTCATGCTTGCTAATAACCATAGCTACAATCAATAAGTAAACTTAATTGCTAAAACGACAAAATTTATACCTTTCCAAGCCCTTAAAATTTCCAAGATTCAAAGTCGCGCCTTAGCAATTCTTAGCTCCTTTCCTTAAGTTCCAATCCGCTCCAAGCACTCCTTAGAGGCCTATGAAGAACCCATCTTCAAGTTCCAACTTCAAAGTTGAAGAACTCCCTTAGTTTCCGCCTTGCGACTAACGTGAAAATGCGTTTTTTCCGAAATCTTTCTATTGAGATATCCTTACAATACCCTTAGGGACATTGGGTTAAAGTCTTGTGGCTAATGGATCAAAACTACAAAAATTTCTTGTGAGTGGATGGCGAGCAGAGCATGTCTTGCTAGCTCTAAGTTCTCTCAATTTTTTTCTAAGTGTAAAATGCCAAGTCTTGCACTAGTATGATATATAAAACACATTGGAGGGTCTAGATAATAACACTTGTTAAAATTGGAGGGAAGAGATCAAGCCAAATGGCTCTTGACTTGGTCAACAATGTCAAGCTCTTAATTAGCAAGACTTTGTGATCTACACAATTGTCAAATGACCCTTTTGCCCTTACTAAAAATCGTCCAAGACCTTATGTGGGGGAGGTGCCACGTGTCGCCCTCCCATTCGTCCATAAAATTTCGTAACCCTCGTGGGCCCCACAAAACGTAAAATTCCTCGGGTGGGCCCCACGTGACCAAATCCGTAAAAATAAATTTCCATAAGGTTAAGAGTTCCATACTCTTCAAATAATATCTTTTGAGAATCCAATTCTCAACAACGAACATTTTCCTTCTGGATGTTCGGAAGATTTTCCGTCGGAAAAACAATTCTTCCTTTGGTACCAATTTCCAAGTCTTGTTTCCTTACGTACATTCTCTTATACATGTCCTGGACTTACGGGGTGTAACATTCTTCACCCCTTAGAAACATTCGTCCCCGAATGTTCTTAGTCGGTTGCCAAGCTATACAAACTCCGGCATAAACTCTATATTATGCCTATCAATCAAAACATGCACAAGACCGACGATGCCACACATGGACACCACAAAACATATGTAAACATGTTAATGGACCTTCCGTCCGCGACCCCTTCTCACAAAACTCAAAGGTTACAGCCTTCTAGAACACGGCATCCCTAGAGGTTCCTTTCTTTCCTTACTTGTCATACTTTCTCGTACTTTCAAACTCATCTAGTACACGTACAAAATCTCAAATTTTGTTTCTCTTCTCCAATCCTTGGAGTTACTACCCAAACTTGGCCATATAGTTACTTACATTCTCGTTAAGGCTCTTCTCGGTCCTTACGACCTAGTTCCGGTGGAACGCATCCACGAACTCGTACAACGATCAACTAGACCTGGGCCTAGCACCCTCATGACCCTATCACATAGCGGGACCACTACCAACTGACATCACCCCATTCCATACTATCGACTGACCCAAAATGAGTCTATAACCCGACTCATCGTCACACTTAACTTCTCATTCTTAGCCTGAAATAAATCTCTCTCTTATCTCAAGGTACTTCTTACCCTATCCCCTATTCACTAGAGGTTCGTCACATAAGCCAAAGTATTTCTACTATACATCCTTCCCTATCGGTCTTACACTATTACGGGGTAATTACAACTTGTGAACTCTACATACTATAGTCTCAGTTCACTTATCATTCTTGTCAATATTCTTAACTTCTCACTTTACTAATTAAAGTATCCCTACCTCTGGGGTACTATCACTTTACAACATGCCAGACTTTACATCCGAGAGATCGTCAGACTGCATGGAGTCCCTATTTCTATCATTTCAGACAGAGGAGCCTAGTTTACGGCTAACTTCTGGAGGTCTTTCCAGAAAGGTCTAGGGATGCAGGTGAGCCTAAGTACTGCATTCCATTCTCAGACAGACGGACAGGCGGAACGCACTATCCAGACTCTTGAGGATATGCTGCGAGCCTGTGTTATTGATTTCAGGGGTAGCTGGGAGGATCATTTGCCTCTAGTTGAGTTTGCATATAATAATAGCTACCACTCCAGTATTCAGATGGCGCCTTATGAGGCCTTGTATGGGAGGAAGTGCAGATCGCCGATAGGCTGGTTTGATGTGGGCGAGGTGCGATTAGTAGGACCAGATTGGTGCGTGAGCGATGGATAAGGTGAAGCTTATCGAGGCGATTCTTGGCTCGAGTCGGCCAAGTCATATCACAGATCATCGTCGTCGGCATCAGAGTTTGAGGTTGATGATTGGGTTTTCTGAAGGTGTCACCATGAAGGTGTGATGAGATTCGGAAGAAAGGAAACTTCGGCCCAAGGTACATTGGGCGTATCAGTGTCCGCAGGTAGGCAAGGTTGCCTATGAGTTGGATCGTCGTCCGACACGGAGGCGATGCATCCGGTTTTCATGTTTCTATCTTTGAGGAGATGTATCGGGGATCCATCTAGAGTGCATCCGATTGACGATGTTCAGTGTGAGGGTTATCGTATGAGAGATTCCCATAGCGATAATCGATCGTCGTTAGGCGTCTGCGGACCAGGGCGTGGCTTCCGTCAAAGTCTTGTGGCGGAGCAGGCTCGAGGAGGAGATGGCGTGGGAAGGCGAGGAGGACATGAGGCGAAGTATCCTCACCTATTCCCCACCTCCGGGTAACTCACTTTCCTACTTGTAAATTTTCATTGACATATTTGCTTAAGTGTTGTATTATGGCCGTATGAGGCATTTGCAAAGCTATTTAAGTTATGAAACCTTATCGTTATCTGTCTTGGGAAGGAACATTCGGGGCCGAATGTTTCTAAGGAGGAGAATGTTATACCGTATTTCAGTATATGCGTAAGGCATACGTCAAAGTTTAGCCTTAAGTTAGGCATTATGGACGAAATTTGTGCACAACCCACGAAACGGATGGTTTTCCGACAAAACGTTTTCCAAAACTTGCGTAGGGTAAATTACGGCTATGTCATTTATAATTTTTGCGGATTTTTCCGAGAGACGAAATAATTTGGACAAACGAGAGGGTGACACTTGTCACCCTCAAGTGGACGGCAAAGGGGGGCGGAACCTTGGACGATTGGCATGATTTTGTGGCCTAAAACTTGGGTCAATGTTTGGTGAGTGATTTGTGGAGTAGGGCTAGGGTGCACTTGTGCTAATCCACACCATCCACTTGCCCTCCACTTGCCCTCATCTTGGCCCTTGAAAGCCCTATAAATACCCCCCTTGAGTTGATGAATTCTTCATCCACAAATCAATTTTCCAAGTCTTAAAATCCTCCCCCTTCTAGTTGTAGTTTTCGTCCAAGCCATCTTCTCCCCCCCTCTTGAGTGAGCTTAGCCGAAACACCCCTCTCCCCCCCTTCCTAGTAGTCTCGGCTAAGGCCCTCCCCCCTTGGTAGAAAATACTCTCCAAGTATTGTTACTATCCCCTAAATACCTTAGCCAATCCATTGTAGTATTTCCAAAGTCACCCCTATACTAAAAGCCCAGAAATACTACTATACTTCCATTAGTCACTAAACGAAACCCTAGGAGAAACTTCATTGTTGATTGAAGTTGTTAGTAGAAGTTGTGTAGAAACTTCTAAGGGTTTCTTGGAGCGGATTGGAGCGTTCAGATTAGGAGCTAAACCTTGGTCAGGATCGACATTTAACTTGGATAATTTTGGGCTTATCGAGGTAAATACTCTTGTCCTTCTATTGTAATTGGATATTACATATAAGAATAGTTAAGACTTGAGTATAAGATATAGAAGGATATTAAAGAATAGAATTGAGCTATTATCACAATGAAGGGTATAACGAGAAGAAGAATTGAACCGCATTTACATAGGATTGTATCTACAGAGACTTGTGTAGCTTGTGGTAGGAAGTGCTTGCCAATTTTCCGTAGAATAAAGAACCCTCTGCTTAGAATAGTCTACAGAGTAGTCTAGACATTGATAGACGTATCTGACTATTATAGGTTGATTCTCTGCGCGCGACATATTCGACTTGGCAGGTGGATTTCACCGAGAAGGTATGTGATTCTTCCTATACTCTTGAGCATGATATTTTAAGTATATATATAGTACGGTAGACGTACATGTGTTAACTGAACATGGTTTTACTTGACGTCTTTTGACTTGAGTCTAAATAATAAAATCTTGAAGTCTTTCAAAAGAATTATAAATCATTTTTGAAAGAAGAAGAATATTTGTTTTTAAAAACAAAAAGCTTAAGAGTTATACTAGCTTTATGGGAAGTTAGGTATAACGACTTAAGAAAGAGAAAAGGAACATTTTACTTATGTGTTTATGAAAGACTTGTATTGATTTCTGGAAAGTATAATAAGATGGTTTGATGAGTAGACATGTTATGATGCTATGTGTGTTAGTGTCTTGTAACGTTTGTATAAGAGGGTATTCTTGTTGTGCTTATGTTGTTTAACGATAAGCTGTTATGTTAGTATTATATCACTCACCTCTTGACATGATACCGGGGGTTAAGCTGCCCTCCGATGCGGGGTAGACTCAGGCGGTCTGGGACCATGATTCGAGAATACCTCATGCGGGTCCAGGGGACCTATGCGGAGCTACGAGAGTTCTAGGTTAGTGTGCGGCCTTTGTGGTCATGCGGTCTATGTGGCTATGCGGACTACGAGTCCAGGACGATGCCGAGGAGTAGCTACCCTCGATGCGGGGAATACCTCATGCGGGCCTATGTGAGTGGCCTATGCGATGCGGGTGTCGAGATTAGGCATGCATAATGATACTATGGGCGATTGGCCTTGCTCGATCATTCGACCTAGAAAAGACACATTCTGATTTACCTATTATTGCTCTTGTTTGTGATGTGGCACTGCATGCGGTTACATTGGTTGTTTCGTACATATTTGTAAAATTGGTTTTAAAATGATATGATTTCATTTAAGTACTTCTGATTTCACATACTTGGTACTGTTCGACCTCCTTGAAATGCGTTCATGCCGCAGTAAGGGAAAACAGGTGCTAGATCCGCATCCTTAGGATCTTTTGCTTTGGTGTCAGGAGCTCCATCTTCTCCGGAGGCTCGACTTTTGGGTATGATCTCCCTGTTTTTGTAGATAGTTTTGTACATTCAGGGTATGGCGGGGCCCTGTCCCGCCATAGTTGTTTATCTCCCTTAAGTGCTGTAGTCTATTATGCAGTTGGGATGTAGCGCGATTTTGGTTTATATATATATATGCCGAAAGGCGATTTTTCTTAGATAAACTGTGTCTCAATTTACATTGCTTCATGTCTTGTTTTATATTCCGCTGATTTTCTCTGATGTATGACTACTTGGGTGCCCGGGTAAGGCACGATCAGCCGGGCAGTCGTGACACCATGAAGACATGTACCCACGATGAGGATTCCGGGCGTGCTATATTATTACTCCATGGGCTAGCTCCCGTGAAGACTGCGCCTACGATGAGGATGCCGAGGCACGTTATGGCCATGCTTATACGATGAGGATTCCGGGTATGCGGCCACGTTATATATATATATATATATATATATATGTTGTATATGTGTCTGTAAGCGGTGAGGTAGGATGCCACAGGCGCGTCACATGGTTATATGTTACACCTACGGCTGTCGGCAGTGATGTGGGATTCCACGGGCAGGAGATATATATATGTATTGTGTATGTGTACGCCGGCAGTGAGGTAGGATGCCACGGGCGCGTCACATGGTTATATGTTACACTTATGACTGTCGGCAGTGATGGGGGATTCCACGGGCACGCTTTGATATTTGTGTGATTTGATCGCGTCCCAGATTGGGCCGGGTAGTATATGCGCCCCTCCATAAAGGGCCGGATTATGTTATGAAAGATAAGTAAGTTATATGGTAATGAACTTAATGATTTCTCCTAAGTATGTACGTAAGATTTGGCTATAACTCTTAATGGAATGGGAAAAGATAATAAGGTACGATTAAGTTCATAAGGGGTAATGACACGGCAGGATCTGGTATGTACTCTTTATACTTGCCCCTGTCATTCTTTTGTACAGTTATGATCTGTTTACTGTACTTTATTTCTGTTCCATATTAAATTTTTGTTATCGACCCGCCTTGAAGCTGCGTTAAATGTCATGAGTTTAGGTCTGTGATTGTGGATCCGCGAGCTTAGGATCTGGTTCACATTTCGAGATGGCTCCAATGTTCGGAGTTGTCATGGCTATGTATATTCGAAGTGCAGCGGGGCCTTGTCCGTCATAGTATTTGTTCAAATCTTAGAGTGCGTATTCATCGTAATTTGGGTGGCTAGAGTTGTTTTTACATTGTTAAGCGATGTAGACCACTTTTCGGGTAATTTTTATGTTATGTGATCTTATCGGCAGCCTTGGTTTAAAAAAAAAGTGTTATTTATCTTCCGCAGCTTTATTATGTTGTATGATTAGAAGCGGTGCGGGTAGGGCACGATCGCGGCTTGGTCGGGTCGTGACAGACTATGGCAGACGCTGGGTAGAGTTGTTGAAGGATTATGATGTTGACATCCTATACCATCCGGGGAAAGCCAACGTGGTTGCAGATGCTTTGAGCCGTTGATCAATGGGGAGTCTGTCAGAGGTACAACCAGAGAGACAGGACATGGTCCGTCAGATCCATCAGCTAGCGAGCCTTGGGGTTCGATTGGTCGATACCGATGATAGTGGGGTACGGGTTCGTAAGATTGTCGAGTCTTCCATCGTTGATGAGGTGAAGAGGCGACAGTATGAGGACCCAGTTATGATATGGTATCGAGATACGACTCTTCAAGAGGAGAAGTGTAATACCCCGTAGTTCCAGGGTATGTATGCGAGGACGTACGTACGAGAATACGACAGAAAGATTGGAAAGGAAGAAAGAGGCGATTTTTCCACGGAAAAGTTTCCGGTTTTTGTGAAGGAAAAAGGTTCGTTAATGGGAATTGGATTCCCAGATTTGGTATTCGGACTTCCTGGAATATTAGAGAATTATGGAATTTTATTTTCGGAAATGGTCACGTGGGGCCCACGGGTGAAATTTACGGTTTTGTGGAACGCTTTGATTTTGAGATTTTGGCGTTTTGGATATTTTGGAAGACGAAATATTTTTGGGCGAATCGGGCGACACGTGTCACCATGTGGCACCTTTGGGCGAAATATGTTTGTCACAACACGGTTAGAGTCGTTTTTAAATGAAGCGTTTTCCACGACTTTCGTAGGGAATTTCGGCTATGTCATTTAGTTTTTTTTCGGATTTTTAGAGAGGCGGAACATTTTGGACCAACGAGAGGGCGGCACTTGGCACCCTCTCATTGGTGGGCAAAGTGGGCGGCATGGACGATTTGGGGAAGGCAAGTGGGAGATATTTTTGGTAGATATTTTGTGTGCAAGTTGGCTAGGACACATGGGTGAATCTTGGCCCTACACTTGCTAGGCACTTGGCTAGATCTTGGCCATTGGTTGGCCTTGGCTTGTGCTATAAATACCCCTCTAAGGTTGATGAACTTCTTCATCCATTCCAAATATTTCCTAAGTGTTAAAGTCCCCCCTCTCCCTCTTGTTTGACTCTCGTCCAGAGCCCCCTCCTAGATAGGCCTTTGTGGCGAGAGCCTCCCTCTCCCACTTTGTGGTGTGGCGTGGGGTACCCCACTGCTAGTGTTTTCGTATAAATACCACTCTTGGTAGAAATACTCTCAAAAGTATTGTTGTTATGCCCAATTACCTTAGCCTTATACCTTGTTGTATTCTAAGGTTATACCTTTCTGAAAAGCCGAAATACTATTATACTTCCGTCGATCCACAAAACCGAAACCACAGGAAAATCTCCATAGTCAGTTTGGAGTATTGTGTAGAAGTTGGTTAGAACTTCTAAGGGTGGTTTAGAGCGGGTTGGGCGCTCGGAGTTGGAGCTAAAACTTTGCTAAGGATCGACATTAAACTCGGATAATTATGGGCTTATCGAGGTAATTATCTTGTCCCTATTGTAATTGGAAATTACATGTTGTTAGATTATATAGTAGAAGTATACTATATATAGTCTTTGACTGTAATTACATAGGGTGTATTCTGATGAGACTTGTGTAGTAGTGCAGTGGAGTAGAATTGTACAGTTAGGGTTAGATGTATAACCCACTGGTTGGCTTGGTAGCGGCCTCGTTAGCGGAGGAGGTTTCTGTTTGTTGCGGGGAGGTCTTTGCGAAATTTACGTAGAAAGTTCTACGATGAGACCTAAAGGTTAATAAGCGCCTTGTGGCCTTCTAGGTTGAAGTACTACGTGTGTGGCGTTACTTGGCTTAGGAGTAGCGGCGGCTTGAGGTACTCGGAGCATTTTGCTATTAGTCGATAATCGTCGCGGTATGTGAACCTCTTCCTATCTCTTCTAGCATGATATGTGTGCACTATGTAGTGCGGTGAGCGTCACGTGTGCTAAATGTATTCGATTGGTTTAAAACATAAAGTGTTATAACGGCTTTATGGGAAGTTGGTTATAACAGCTTTATGTAGATAAGAAAACACTTTGTGGTTTTTAAAAAGGTAAATGATTTGTTTATAACTGGCTTGATGTGTGATCATAAAGAACTTGAAGTATTTCAAAAGATTTATGAAATCGTTTTGAAAAAGAAGTAATACTTGTTTTTTGAGAACTAAAGAGTTATACTAGCTTTATTGGAAGTTAGGTATAACGGCTTAAACGTTTCTTGATTTTGGAAATCGGGATGTGTATCGACAAACCCTGCGGCGTTAATAAAAGGAAATGTTTTGAATAATTAAGTATTATTAAAACGGTAGAAACTTCCATCTGCATAGAAGCTAAGATGAGACAAAATGATATTTCCTAGATCATGCATTCTTTGTAATAAGATTGTTATAAACAAGAATGTCCTACTCATATAAGGCTTATGTTTCTCCGATTGTTTAAAGAGAATTATATTCTTAATTGAATAAGACTATGAACTCTGAAACCTTTCTAAAATGAGAAACTTGAACATTGGAAATTAGGCAAACTTGATCATTGGAAAGAATGTTGCTACTTGATTTTACAAAGAGAAGTAATTGATTTACTTTAAAGGATAGTCACTCTATTTTATACTACGGTATTGTGTGACATTGTGAAAGTAACGTATCTTTTAAAGAGTTGATGTATGAAGTACTTTGGGGATAAAAACCCGATTTTGTTAATCATATAGGAGAAGGTACCGTGTGTGAACAACTTGATTGTATTGGTTTGTGATAGCCTTGTAATACTTTCTTGATTGCGTTGATAAGTAAGCGTGTTGGGATGCTACGTGTGTTAGTATCTTGTGATGTTTGTGTGAAGGGTTTCCCTTGATTGTGCTTATTAACTATCGATCGTTATGATAGTATTGTGGCATTCATCTCTTGAGATGATTAGGGGTTAAGCGCCCTCCGTGCGGGGTAGACTTCGGGCGGGTCGATGGACCTATGATTCGAGAATACCTCATGCAGTCAGGGGCCTATCTTGGAACTACGAGAGTTCGAGTTAGTGTCGTCCTTTATGGGCATGCGGTCCTTGTGGCGTGCGGGCTGCGAAGTCGGGGCGATGCGGGAGTAGCTACCCTCGATGCGGGGATGCCTCATGCGGGCGATGAGATTGGCCTATCGCGAGTGCGGGAAGTTCGGGACTAGAGCGCGCATTAGATCTGCGGGCAAGTGGCGGCTTTGATCATGTAATGATGCAGGCAGATCTTATAATCTGATTCGCGACCTTGTTAGTGCGTAGGTGTTAGTAGTCGGTTATGCCTTCGTACTTACCGTGCGGTGTTATTATAGCGCAGTGGGACTGGTGTTCATGTGTGTTCCTTGGAACTTTTATATCATAAAGCTGGCGGTGAGAATGTGTCCCACGCACGATTGATGTTGTGGGCGTGAGACCAGCTGTTATGTTCTTTGGTGATGACTTGAGGCGTGAGTCACGACTTGATATATTTGCTTAGTTATTGTAAAGCGTAGTTTGGTTATCATACATGTCTCTGCTTTATAGACTATTATGATTTCATTTGCGGTATTTTTAGTTTCACATACTGGTTTGTTATCGACCTCGCCCGAGGCTGCGTTAAATGCGCGAGTTGAGGTACACGATCGTTGATCCTAGCTCTCGAGTCACAGATTCAGCGTTTGGGAAGCTCCGTTTCTCGGAGGCTTATCGGTGGTGTAGTCCCTGTCGTAGTAAGTGTTTACATTCGAGGGGTTTGGCGGGGCCTGTCCGCCATTGTTATCATATCGTTCTTAAGTGCATGTAATCTTGTTGTGGCGGGGTTTGTAAAAGGATTAAGCTATTCATGTTAAAAGTTGTCATTTATATATATCGAAAGGCAAGTTTTCCTGATTATTGTTTTATATACATTATCTCATATTGTTGTGTTTGTTCATTGATTTCTACGATGTATGTCTACTTGGGTGCGGGGTAAGGCACGATCCACGCCGGTTGGTCGTGACAAAAGTGGTATCGAGCGATTAATCCTCGGAAAGTGTCTACCAGTATCGATGAAGTCTTGATTATCGGTGTGTTGTGCACCACATCAATGTCGAGGAGGCTATAGGATATTTAGGATTGGTTTCTATTCTTCTCACTCGAGATCGTGCCTTAGAAATTTGTGTTGTAAGTTGAACCTCGCGAAATCTTTTCCACTTTATCGTATGCCTCGCGTAGGCAACCGGCCAAGAGGGCAAAGCGGCAGAGAGGCTGAGTAGAGTTGAGAGGGTGGCGAGGGCACAGCCCAATCATTACCTAGGGTAGTGCTTCGTTCGGGGATTTACTGCGGCGTCACTAGCCCCAGAGTTTAAGCACGGCGGCGGCGGTTCTCTGCGGCCATGATATTTGAACCTTGTTCCACGGCCGGAGCAGAGAATATAGATTGCGAGGACAACGCATTTACTAGCTATAGATTTGGCTACAGAGAGTATACCGATGTCTGCGATGGAGGACTATCTAAAGAGGTTGTGCAAGAGTAATTCTTGATTAGGCTTGAGCATGGCACGTATGCGGGCTTATGCGCGAGAAAGCGTAGAGATCGGCGGGTTAACCAAGAGGCGTGAGAAGAGGGCGAGCGTGAGTCGCCGGTAACTTTCAAGGTGAGTATACCTTAAGTGCTACGTTACGATAGCGGTGTGAGTTGTGATTAGGAATCATGGTGGGTTAGCAGAGTAAGATTTTGGGGGATAGAGAAGGTGTGAGCCTTAGAGTGTTATACGTAAAGACCTTAGAGATAAGGCCATCTCGAGAAAGGTGTAGTGTTATGTTTGACCCTTATAGGAGTGCATAGTGCACGTGAGCTATGTTCGTGGGATAAGTCACGAGTAGCGTGATTTGAAAGAAGGTAGTCGAGCTAAGAAGACCGCGGGTTTTAAATAGCGTGTTTAGTAAGATTGTTCGCCGGGGTGATGGTATTTTGCGCCTTGGGGTCGGGGTTGAGGCTACGTGCGGGTCAACCGCGGTAGGTTTGGTGGTGGGGTCGGTTGTGGTGGTCCCTCTTTGTGCTAGGGTCATGAGGGTGTTAGGCCCATGTTTAGTTAGCCGTGCAAGTTCGTGGATGCGTTAGACCGGTGGTGGGCGATGGGGCGACCTATCGTGTTCTTGATCGAGTCGTTCCTCGGCGAGTTGATGTTATCGAAAAGGTTGTGAGGTTGCAGGGTGCCTACCTTCACCTTATGTGAACAGTGGAGCCAGTGCGGCTGTTTCTCTTCTGGGAGTTTGTACGAGCGGGGCTAGGAACTTCGGTGAGTCTCGTGTCGCGTTCGCCTCGGGCGATGTTTTGATTTGAGGGTATTGTGAGGATCGTTGTCTCGGTTGAAGTGTTTAGCTACCATTTCGGTGTTCGGATGTCGTCTTGTGGCGCCTTGTAGGCGAGAAATGCAAGTTGCGGTCGATTGGTTCGATGTTGGCGGGGTTGAGATAGTTGGTTGAGCTTGTTCCGGTGATGTGGATAGTGTGAAGCTTGTCTAGAAGGAGTTACGGCGGCTCGGAGAATCGTGCGGATAATCGGCGGCGGCGCTTAGAGTTGAGTTGGCGGTCGGTCTTCTTGAAAGTACCACCGGGCGGTGTGTGAGTTTTGAAGCGAAGGAACTTAGCGAGTTACTTTGGGCCTTTGTGAGTTCATGTGAAGAATAGGCGGGTTGCCTATATGTTAGCATTTTGTCCGACTTAGGAGGAAGGGCGTCCGTCTTTCGTATTGTTATGTTCGGAAAGTATCGAAGATCCATCGAGAATGTTCGATTAATGATGACCACGTTAGAGATAGTAACCGAGTTTTGGATACTAAGCGATGTCGAAATGTGATAAGAATCAGAGTGTACAACAGCTTCAGTGATCGCATGCAGCCCGGTACCATTTGTTGGGTCGTCGGAGCAAGGCTCGCGACAAAGTGACAAAAGTAGTATTATTTGTGGTGATGTAGAGGTGTTTCCTCGTGGACTTAGATGTAAGTTTTGCGCAGTGTTTCCATGGCGGTGTGGCGAGGATTGTTTCGTAAGTATAGTAGTGAAGACTATCTTGGCGTGTTCGTTTTGAGACTTAGAAGGAACATTCGGAACGAATGTTTCTAAGAGAGAATGTAATACCCGTAGTTCCGAGGTATGTATGCGAGGGCGTGCGTGCGAGAATACTGAGAAAGATTGGAAAGGAAGAAAGAGCGATTTTCCACGGAAAAGTTTCGGTTTTGTGAAGGAAAAGGTTCGTTAATGGGAATTGGATTCCCAGTTTGGTATTCGGACTTCTGGAATATTAGAGAATTATGGAATTTTATTTTGGAAATGGTCACGTGGGGCCACGGGTGAAATTCTGATTTTGTAGGGCAGCTTTGATTTTGAGATTTTGGCGTTTTGGATATTTTCGGAAGGCGAAATATTTTTGGGCGAATCGGGGCGACACGTGTCACCAATGTGGCACCTTTGGTAGAAATATGTTTGTGCACAACACGGTTAGAGTCGTTTTTGGCGAAAGCGTTTTCCACGACTTTCGTAGGGAATTTCGGCTATGTCATTTAGTATTTTTGCGGATTTTTAGAGGCGGAACATTTTGGACCAACGAGAGGCGGCACTTGGCACCTGCCGTTGGTGGGCAAAGTGGGCGGCGTGGACGATTTGGGGAAGCAAGTGGGAGATATTTTTGGTAGATATTTTGTGTGCAAGTTGGCTGGGACACATGGGTGAATCTTGGCCTACACTTGCTAGGCACTTGGCTAGATCTTGGCCGTTGGTTGGCCTTGGCTTGTGCTATAAATACCCTACAGGTTGATGAACTTCTTCATCCATTCCAAATATTTCCTAAGTGTTAAAGTCCTCCTCTCCCCTCTTGTTTGACTCTCGTCCAAGAGCCCCACCCTCCCTAGATAGGCCTTTGTGGCGGAGAGCCTCCCCCATCTCCCCCTGTTGGTGTGGCCGTGGGTACCCACTAGCCTAGTGTTTCGTATAAATACCCACTCTTGGTAGAAATACTCTCAAAGTATTGTTGTTATGCCCAATTACCTTAGCCTTATACCTTGTTGTATTCTAAGGTTATACCTTTCTGAAAAGCCGGAAATACTATTATACTTCGTCGGTCCTGGCGAAACCACAGGAAAATCTCCATAGTCAGTTGGAGTATTGTGTAGAAGTTGGTTAGAACTTCTAAGGGTGGTTTAGAGCGGGTTGGGCGCTCGGAGTTGGAGCTAAAACTTTGCTAAGGATCGACATTAAACTCGGATAATTATGGGCTTATCGAGGTAATTATCTTGTCCCTATTGTAATTGGAAATTACATGTTGTTAGATTATATAGTAGAAGTATACTATATATAGTCTTGACTGTAATTACATGGGGTGTATTCTGATGAACTTGTGTAGTAGTGCAGTGGAGTAGAATTGTACAGTTAGGGTTAGATGTATAACCCACTGGTTGGCTTGGGCCGGCCTCGTTAGCGGAGGAGGTTTCTGTTGCGGGAGAGTCTTTGCGAAATTTACGTAGAAAGTTACGATGAGACCTAAAGGTTAATAAAGCGCCTTGTGGCCTTATAGGTTGAAGTACTACGTGTGGCGCGTTCTACTTGGCTTAGGAGTAGCCGGCGGCTTGAGGTACTCGGGCATTTTGCTATTAGTCGATAATCGTCGCGAGGTATGTGAACCTCTTCCTATCTCTTCTAGCATGATATGTGTGCACTATGTAGTGCGGTAGGCGTCATGTGCTAAATGTATTCGATTGGTTTAAAACATAAAGTGTTATAACGGCTTTATGGGAAGTTGGTTATAACGACTTTATGTAGATAAGAAAACACTTTGTGGTTTTAAAAGGTAAATGATTTGTTTATAAGCGGCTTGATGTGTGATCATAAAGAACTTGAAGTATTTCAAAAGATTTCAAATCGTTTTGAAGAAGTAATACTTGGTTTTGAGAACTTAAGAGTTATACTAGCTTTATGGGAAGTTAGGTATAGCGGCTTAAGACGTTTCTTGATTTTGGAAATCGGGATGTGTATCGACAAACCAACTGCGGCGTTAATAAAAGGAAATGTTTTGAATAATTAAGTATTATTAAAACCGAGAAACTTCCATCTGCATAGAAGCTAAGATGAGACAAAATGATATTTCCTAGATCATGGTCTTTGTAATAAGATTGTTATAAACAAGAATGTCCTACTCATATAAGGCTTATGTTTCTCAGATTGTTTAAAAGAGAATTATATTCTTAATTGAATAAGACTATGAACTACTGAAACCTTTCTAAACTGAGAAACTTGAACATTGGAAATTAGGCAAACTTGATCCGTGGAAAAGAATGTTGCTACTTGATTTTACAAAGAGAAGTAATTGATTTACTTTAAAAGGATAGTCACTCTATTTTATACTACGGGTATTGTGTGAGATTGTGAAATGCGTATCTTTTAAAGAGTTGATGTATGAAGTACTTTGGGGATAAAAATCCGATTTTGTTAATCATATAGTAGAAGGTACCTTGTGTGAACAACTTGATTGTATTGGTTTGTGATAGCCTTGTAATACTTTCTTGATTGCGTTGATAAGTAAACGTGTTGGGATGCTACGTGTGTTAGTATCTTGTGATGTTTGTGTGAAGGGGTTTCCCTTGATTGTGCTTATTAACTATCAGTCGTTATGATAGTATTGTGGCATTCATCTCTTGAGATGATTCCGGGGGTTAAGCTGCCCTCCGATGTGGGGTAGACTCAGGCGGGTCGATGGACCTATGATTCGAGAATACCTCATGCAGTCGAGGGCCTATCGCGGAACTACGAGTTCGAGTTAGTGTCGTCCTTTATGGGCATGCGGTCCTTGTGGCGTGCGGTGCGAAGTCGGGGCGATGCCGGGAGTAGCTACCCTCGATGCGGGGATGCCTCATGCGGGCGATGAGATTGGCCTATCGCGGGTGCGGGAAGTTCGAGACTAAGAGCGCGCATTAGATCTGCGGGCAAGTGGCGGCTTTGATCATGTGGCGATGCAGGCAGATCTTATAATCTGATTCGACCTTGTTAGTGCTTGTAGGTGTTAGTAGTCGGTTATGCCTTCGTACTTACCGTGCGGTGTTATTATGTACGAGTGGGACTGGTGTTCATGTGTGTTCCTTGGAACTTTTATATCATAAAGCTAGCGTGATGAGAATGTGTCCCACGGGCACGATTGATGTTGTGGCGTGAGACCATTTGTTATGTTCTTTGGTGATGACTTGAGGCGTGAGTCACGACTTGATATATTGCTTAGTTATTGTAAAGCGTAGTTTGGTTATCATACATGTCTCTGCTTTATAGACTATTATGATTTCATTTGCGGTATTTTTAGTTTCACATACTAAATTTGTCTTGACCTCGCCCGAGGCTGCGTTCATGCCGCGAGTTGAGGTACACGATCGTTGATCCTAGCTCTCGAGTCACGATTCGGCGTTTGGGAAGCTCCGTTTCTCGGAGGCTTATCGGTGGTGTAGTCCGTCGTAGTAAGTGTTTACATTCGGGGTTTTGGCGGGGCCTGTCCGCCATTGTTATCATATCGTTCTTAAGTGCAGTAATGCTTGTTGTGGCGGGGTTTGTAAAAAGGATTAAAGCATTCATGTTAAAAGTTGTCATTTATATATATAGAAAGGCAAGTTTCCTGATTATTGTTTTATATACATTATCTCATATTGTTGTGTTTGTTCATTGATTTCTCGATGTATGTCTACTTGGGTGCGGGGTAAGGCACGATCCACGAACCGGTTGGTCGTGACAAGAAAGTCTATTTGAGGTAGCGCTGATGGGGTGCTAAGGTTTGAGGCGGTGTGTGTTTCGATGTTGCGGGACTTCGTCCAGGCCATTATGGGAAGCGCGCGGTTCCGTTATTCTATTCATCGGGATCGACTAAGATGTACCATGACCTCGGATGTATGTATTGGTGGGATGGCACGAAGAGGATATGGCGGGTTTTGTTGCTCGGTGTCTAATTGTCGCAGTCGAGTTGAGCACCAGAAGCCCGGTGGGCTATTGCAGGCTATTGATATTCCGACATGGAAGTGGGAGGTGATCAACATGGATTTTGTTACAGGGTTACCTCATACTCAGAAGAAGTGTGATTCCATCTGGGTTATTGTCGACAGGCTGACTAAATCAGCCCACTTTCTTCCAGTCAGGACTACGTATTCGGCTGAGGATTATGCCAGGTTGTATATCAGGGAGATTGTGAGACTGCACGGAGTCCCTATATCGATTATATCAGACAGAGGAGCCCAGTTTACGGCTAACTTCTGGAGGTCTTCTGAGAAGGATTAGGGGCGCATGTGAGTCTCGATCGCGTTTCACCCTCGGGCCAAGCGGGCGGCGGGCGTACTATCGAGCAACGCGAGGATATCTTTGCGAGCTGTGTTATTGATTCGAGGTATTGGGAGGATCATTTACCTCTTGTGGAGTTTTCTTATAACAACAGCTACCATTCTAGCATTCAGATGGTGCCATATGAGGCTTTGTATGGGCGGAAGTGTAGGTCGTCGATTCATTGGTTCGACGTGGGCGAGGTTCAGCTAGTTGGCCCAGACTTGATTCAGTAGGCTGTGGATAAGGTGAAACTTATCCAGGACAGACTGTTAGCAGCTCAGAGTCGGAAAACGAAATTGATAAGGTGAAGCTTATCCAGGACAGACTGCTGCGAGCCTGTGTTATTAATTTCAGGGGTATGGCGGGGCCTGTCATACGATGAATTATTCTTAAGTGCGTAGTCACATTTGTGGATTGGGTTTTAAGAACAGAGATGTACTGTTTTACTTTTGGTTTATGTATATTTTATGGAAGGTGGCCTTATCCGCTAGCCTGTGATGTTTATTGTCTAAGTATGTATATGTGTTGTGTATGTTCCACTGCTATTCTCTCATGTATACCTGAAAGGGGTGCCCAGGTAGGGCACCAGTCGCGGGCCTGGGGTCGTGACAATATGTGTGGCTAGGATGAAGGAAATCAAATGTCTATACAAGTGGCAAGTTGACTAAGTCAATAATCTCAAGCTTGAAGACTTGATCATCTACAATGGTCAATGACCATTTTACCCTTCTCAATTTTCGTCCAAGACCATATGGGGGGTGCCACGTGTCGCCCTCCCATTCTTCCATAAAAATTCCGTAACCCTCATGGGCCCAACAAAACGTAAAATTCCTCGGGTGGGCCCTACGTGACCAAATCCGTGAAAATAAATTTCCATAATGATAATACATTCTATATTCCCCAAATAATGCATTTTGAGAATCTAATTCTCAACAACGAACATTTTTCCTTTCCGACGTTCGGAAAAACAATTCTTCCTTTCGTACCAATTTTCAAGCCTTGTGTTCTCGCGTCTATTCTCTTATACATGTCCTGGAATTACAGGGGTGTAACAGTAGGATCTGGTATTTGATTTTCATACTTGCCCCTTGTTATACCCCGTAGTTCCAGGGTATGTATGCGAGGACGTACGTACGAGAATACGACAGAAAGATTGGAAAGGAAGAAAGAGGCGATTTTTCCACGGAAAAGTTTCCGGTTTTTGTGAAGGAAAAAGGTTCGTTTATGGGAATTGGATTCCCAGATTTGGTATTCGGACTTCCTGGAATATTAGAGAATTATGGAATTTTATTTTCGAAAATGGTCACGTGGGGCCCACGGGAGAAATTCTGATTTTGTGGGGCAGCTTTGATTTTGAGATTTTGGCGTTTTGGATATTTTGGAAGGCGAAATATTTTGGGCGAATCGGGGCGACACGTGTCACCCCGTGTGGCACCTTTGGGCGAAATATGTTTGTCTTGCACACGGTTAGAGTCGTTTTTAACGAAGCGTTTTCCACGACTTTCGTAGGGAATTTCGGCTATGTCATTTAGTTTTTGCGGATTTTTAGAGGCGGAACATTTTGGACCAACGAGAGGCGGCACTTGGCACCTCTCGTTGGTGGGCAAAGTGGGCGCGTGGGCGATTGGGAAGGCAAGTGGGAGATATTTTGGTAGATATTTTGTGTGCAAGTTGGCTAGGTACACATGGGTGAATCTTGGCCTACACTTGCCTAACACTTGGTGTAATCTTGGCCATTGGTTGGCTTTCACTTGACTATAAATACCCTCCCTTGGAAGACTAATTCATTCACTGGTGCCTAAGTCTTGAAAGCTTCTTCCTTCCCTTAGTGTGGTGTCTTGGCGAGAGCCCTCCTCCCCTTGGCGAGAGTCCCCACAGTGGGGTAGGCCGAGGTAGACACCACTCGCTTTGAGGTGCTAGCCAGTGGGGTACCCACTGCTAGTTGCTTTCGTATAATACCACTGTGGTATAGAAATACTCTCCAAGTATTGTTATAATGCCCAATTACCTTAGCCTTATACCTTGTTGTATTCTAAGGTTATACCTTCTGAAAAGCCAGAAATACTATTATACTTCCGTCGATCCTGGCAGAAACCACTAGGAAAATCTCCATAGTCAGTTGGAGTTTTGTGTAGAAGTTAGTTAGAACTTCTAAGGGTGGTTTAGAAGCGGGTTGGGCGCTCGGAGTTGGAGCTAAGCGATTGCGGGATCGACTTTATACTTGGATAATTATGGGCTTATCGAGGTAATTATCTTGTCCACTATTGTAATTGGATATTACATGTTGTAGGAGTATATAGTTGAAGTATACTATATATAGTCTTGTTGTAATTACATAGGATTGTATTCTGATAGACTTGTGTAGTAGTGCAGTGGAGTAGAATTGTGCAGTTAGGGTTAGATGTATAACCCCACGGTTGGCTTGGTAGCGGCCTCGATAGAGGAGGAGATTTCTGTTTGTTGCGGGAAAGTCTTTGCGAATTTTACGTAGAAGTTCTACGATGAGACCTAAATGTTAATAAGCGCCTTGTGGCCTTATAGGTGGATGTACTACGTGTGGCGCGATCTACGTGGCTTAAGGGTAGCCGGCGTTTGGAAGTACTTGGGCGTTTTGCTGTAGTCGATACTCGTCGCGGTATGTGAACCTCTTCCTATCTCTCTAGCATGATATGTGTAAACTATGTAATGCGGTGAGCGTCACGTGTGCTAAATGTGTTTGAGTGGTTTAAAACATAAAGTGTTATAACGGCTTTACGGGAAGTTGGTTATAACGACTTTATGTTAGTAAGAAAATACATGTGGTTTTAAAAGGTGGCGATTTGAACTATAAGCGGCTTGTTATATGATAAGAAAGAACTTGAAGTATTTTCAAAAGATTTTGAATCATTTTGAAAGAAGTAATACTTGGTGTTTGAAAACTTAAGAGTTATACTAGCTTTATGGGAAGTTAGGTATAACGGCTTAAGAATGCCTTCTTGATTTGAATCGAGAATGTGTATCGACAAACCAACTGCGGCGTTAATAAAAGGAAATGTTTTGAATAATTAAGTATTATGAAAACGGTAGAAACTTCCATCTGCATAGAAGCTAAGATGAGACAAAATGATATTTCTAGATCATGTTTCTTTGTAATAAGATTGTTATAAACAAGAATATCCTACTCACACATAAGGCTTATGTTTCTCAGTTGTTTAAAGAGAATTATATTCTTAAATGAATAAGACTATGAACTACGGAACCTTTCTAAAATAAGAAACGTGAACATTTGAAATTAGGCAAACTTGGGCGTTTGGAAAATAATGTAGTTACTTGATTTTACAAAGGTAAGAGTTTTAGGTTTCTTAAAAGGGCGATCACTCTATTTTATACTACGGGTATTGTGTGACTTATGTGAAAAAGCAGATCTTTTTAAGATTTTAATGTGTGAAGTACTTTGGGGATAGATGCAGAACTTGTTAGTAGAAAGTACCTTGTGTGAATAACTTGATTGTATTGGTTTGTGATAACCTTGTAATACTTTCTTGTTGCTTTGATAAGTAAGCGTGTTAGGATGCTACGTGTGTTAGTATCTTGTGATGTTTGTGTAAAGGGTTTCCCTTGATTGTGCTTATTAACTATCGATCGTTATGATAGTATGGTGGCATTCATCTCTTGAGATGATTAGGGATTAAGGTTGTCCTCCGTGCGGGGTAGACTTCGAGCGGGTCGATGGACTATGATTCGAGAATACCTCATGCAGTCCGGGGGCTATCGCGAGCTACGAGTTCGAGTTAGTGTCGTCCTTTATGGGCATGCGGTCCGTGTGGCGTGCGGTGCGAAGTCGGGGCGATCTTGAGTAGCTACCCTCGATGCGGGGAATTCCTCATGCTGTCCGATGAGATTTGCCTATGCGGAGCTGCGGGATGTTCAAGGACTAGTCGCGCACATTTGATACTGCGGGCAAGTGGCGGCTTTGATCATGTGGCGATGCAGGCAGATCTTATAATCTGATTATGACCTTGTTGATGCGTAGGTGTTAGTAGTCGGCTATGCCTTCGTACTTACCTGCAGTTTTATTAGGACACAGTGGGACACGGTGTTCATGTATTCCTTGGTGCTTGTATATCATAAAGCTGGCGGTGAGGAAGGTATTCCACGGGCACGATTGATGTTGTGGGCGTGAGACCCGTTGTTAAATTGAGTGATGACTTGAGGCGTGAGTCACGACTTGACATATTTGCTTATTTATGGTGAGCTGTAGTTTGGTTATCATACATGTCTCTGCTTTGTATAGACTACTATGATTTCATTCTGATAATTATTTTTAGTTTCACATACTAAATTTTTGTTGCGACCTCCTTGAAGCTGCGTTCATGCCGCGAGTTGAGAACATCGATCGTTGATCCTAGCTCTCGAGTCCGATTCAGCGTTTGGGAAGCTCGTTTCTCGGAGGCTTATCGGTGGTATAGTCCTGTCGTAGTAAGTGTTTACATTCGGGGGTTTGGCGGGGCCCTGTCCGCCATTGTGTCGATATCATTCTTAGAAGTGCAGTAATCTTTGTTGTGGCGGGGTTGGTAAAAGGATTAAGTTCATTTGTAAAAGAGTTGATGGTTATATATATGCGAAAGGCAAGTTCTCCTGATTATTGTTTTATATATTTACATTTATCTCATGTTGTGGTTTTATGTTCATTGATTACTCGATGTTGTGTCACTAGGGTGCGGGGTAAGGCACGATCCAGGCAGGTTAGTCGTGACAAAAGTGGTATCGAGCGATTAATCCTCGGAAAGTGTCTACGAACCGTATCGATGAAGTCTTGATTATCGGTGTGTTGTGCACCACACCAATGTCGAGGAGGCTATAGGATATTTAGGATTGGTTTCTATTCTTCTCACTCACGAGATCGTGCCTTAGAGTGTGTTGTAAGTTGGACCCTCGGCGAAATTCTTTCCCTTATCGTTATGCCTCGCGTAGCAACCGGGCCGGGAGGGCAAGCGGCCAGAGAGGCTGAGTAGAGTTCGGAGGGTGGCGAGGGCACGGGCCCAATCATTACCTAGGGTAGTGCTTCGTTCGGGAAGTTTTGCGGCGTCACTAGCCCAGTGAGTTTAGCTGCAGCGGCGATGCCTCTGATGACCATAATATTTGAACCTTGATTCCACGGCCAGGAGCAGAGAATATAGATTGCGAGACAACGCATTACTAGCTATAGATTTGGCTACGGAGAGTATACCGATGTCTGCGATGCGGAGGACTATCTAAAGAGGGTTGTGCAAGAGTAATTCTTGATTAGGCTTGAGCATGGCACGTATGCGGGCTTATGCGCGTGAGCGAAAGCGTAGAGATCGGCGGGTTAACGAAGGACAACGAGAAGAGGGCGGGCGGCAAGGTCCTTTGGTAACTTTCAAGGTGAGTATACCTTAAGTGCTATGTTACGATAGCGGTGTGTTAGTTGTGATTAGAATCATGGTGGGTTAGCCGAGTAAGATTTTGGGGTTAGAGAAGGTGTGAGCCTTAGAGTGTTATACGTACAGACCTTAGAGGTAAGGCCGTCTCGAGAAAGGTGTAGTGTTATGTTTGACCCTTATAGGAGTGCATAGTGCACGTGAGCTATGTTCGTGGGATAAGTCACGAGTAGCGTGATTTGAAAGAAGGTAGTCGAGCTAGGAAGACCGCTAGGTTTTCGTAATATGATTTGTGAAATTATTCCTTGGGAGCTAGTGTTTTGCTTGATAGGGTCGGGTTGAGGCCATGTTGCGGTCAACCGCGGCGGGTATGGTGGTGAGTCGGTTGTGGTGGTCACTTGTGGTAAGTCATGAGGGTGTTAGGCCCGTATTTTAGTTAGCCAGCGTGCAAGTTCGTGGATGCGTTCGACCGGTGGTCGGGCGATGAAGCGACTATCGTGTTCTTGGTCGAAGTCGTTCCTCGGCGGTGTTGTTGTTATCTAAAAGGTTGTGAGGTTGCAGGGTGCCTACCTTCACCTTATGACGACAGTGGAGCCAGTGCAGTGTTTCTCTTCTGGGAGTTTGTACGAGCGGGGCTAGGAACTGAGTAAGTCTCGAGAATCGCGTTCGCCTCGGGCGGTGTTTTGATTTGAGGGTAGTTGTGAGGATTGTTGTCTCGGTTGAAGTGTTTAAGCTACCATTTCGGTGTTCGGATGTCGTCTTGTGGCCTTGTAGAAGGCAGAAATGCAAGTTGCGGTCGATTGGTTCGATGTTGGCGGGGTTGAGATAGTTAGTTCGGGCTTGTTCCGGTGATGTGGATAGTGAAGCTTGTCTAGAAGAAGTTACGGCGGCTCGGAGAATCGTCGCGGATGTCGGCGGCAGCAGAGTTCGAGTTGGCGGTCGGTCTTCTTGAAAGTACCACCGGTTAGGGTGTGGCGAGTTTTGGAAACAAAGGAACTTAGCGAGTTACTTTGGGCCTTTGTGAGTTCATGTGAAGAATAGGCGGGTTGCCTATATGTTAGCATTTGCCGTCCGACTTAGGAGGAAGGGCGTCCGGTCTTCGTATTGTTATGTTAGGAAAGTATCGAAGATCCATCGAGAATGTTCGATTAATGATGACCACGTTAGAGATAGTAACCGAGTTTTGGATACTAAAGCGATGCTCGAAATGTGATAAGAATCAGAGTGTCACGGCGAACGGTGATCGCATGCGGCCGGTACCATTTGTTGGGTCGTCGAACAAGGCTCGCGACAAAGTGACAAAAGTAGTATTATTTGTGGTGATGTTAGAGGTGTTTCCTCGTGGACTTGGATGTAAGTATTTTACGTGGGTATTTACGTGGCGGTGTGGCGGGATTGTTTCGTAAGTATAGTAGTGAAGACTATCTTTGTCACGTGTTCGTTTTGAGACTTAGAAGGAACATTCGGGACGAATGTTTCTAAGAGGAAGAATGTTATACCGTAGTTCGAGGTATGTATGCGAGGGCGTGCGTGCGAGAATCTGACGAAAGATTGGAAAGGAAGAAAGAGCGATTTTCCACGGAAAAGTTTCCGGTTTTGTGAAGGAAAAAGGTTCGTTTATGGAATTGGATTCCCAGTTTGGTATTCGGACTTCTGGAATATTAGAGAATTATGGAATTTTATTTTGAAAATGGTCACGTGGGGCCACGGGAGAAATTCTGATTTTGTAGGGCAGCTTTGATTTTGAGATTTTGGCGTTTTGGATATTTTGGAAGGCGAAATATTTTGGGCGAATCGGGGCGACACGTGTCACCCCATGTGGCACCTTTGGGCGAAATATGTTTGTCTTGACACGGTTAGAGTCGTTTTCGGCGAAAGCGTTTTCCACGACTTTCGTAGGGAATTTCCGGCTATGTCATTTAGTTTTTGCGGATTTTTAGAGAGACGGAACATTTTGGACCAACGAGAGGGCGGCACTTGGCACCCTCTCATTGGTGGGCAAAGTGGGCGGCACATGGACGATTGGGAAGGCAAGTGGGAGATATTTTGGTAGATATTTTGTGTGCAAGTTGGCTAGGTACACATGGGTGAATCTTGGCACTACACTTGCCTAACACTTGGTGTAATCTTGGCCATTGGTTGGCTTTCACTTGACTATAAATACCCTCCTTGGAAGACTAATTCATTCACAAATTGCCTAAGTCTTGAAAGCTTCTTCCTTCCCCTTAGTGTGGTGTCTTGGCGAGAGCCCCTCCTCTTGGCGAGAGTCCCCACAGTGGGGTAGGCCGAGGGTAGACACCACTCCTGAGGTGCTAGCAGTGGGGTACCCACTGCTAGTTGCTTTCGTATAATACCACTTTGTGGTATAGAAATACTCTCCAAGTATTGTTATAATGCCCAATTACCTTAGCCTTATACCTTGTTGTATTCTAAGGTTATACCTTTCTGAAAAGCCGGAAATACTATTATACTTCCGTCGATCCAAAAACCGAAACCACAGGAAAATCTCCATAGTCAGTTGGAGTTTTGTGTAGAAGTTAGTTAGAACTTCTAAGGGTGGTTTAGAGCGGGTTGGGCGCTCGGAGTTGGAGCTAAGCGATTGCCGGGATCGACTTTATACTTGGATAATTATGGGCTTATCGAGGTAATTATCTTGTCCCCTATTGTAATTGGATATTACATGTTGTAGGAGTATATAGTTGAAGTATACTATATATAGTCTTGTTTGTAATTACATAGGATTGTATTCTGATGAACTTGTGTAGTAGTCTAGTGGAGTAGAATTGTACAGTTAGGGTTAGATGTATAACCCCTGGTTGGCTTGGTAGCGGCCTCGATAGAGGAGGAGATTTCTGTTGTTGCGGGGAAAGTCTTTGCGAATTTTACGTAGAAGTTCTACGATGAGACCTAAATGTTAATAGCGCCTTGTGGCCTTATAGGTGGATGTACTACGTGTGGCGCGATCTACGTGGCTTAAGGGTAGAGCGTTTGGAAGTACTTGGGCGTTTTGCTGTAGTCGATACTAAATCGCGAGGTATGTGAACCTCTTCCTATCTCTAGCATGATATGTGTAAACTATGTAGTGCGGTGAGCGTCATGTGCTAAATGTGTTTGAGTGGTTTAAAACATAAAGTGTTATAACGACTTTACGGGAAGTTGGTTATATGACTTTATGTTAGTAAGAAAAATACATGTGGTTTTAAAAGGTAGCGATTTGAACTATAAGCGGCTTGTTATATGATAAGAAAGAACTTGAAGTATTTTCAAAAGATTTTGAATCATTTTGAAAGGAAGTAATACTTGGTGTTTGAAAACTTAAGAGTTATACTAGCTTTATGGGAAGTTAGGTATAACGGCTTAGAATGCCTTCTTGATTTGAATCGGAATGTGTATCGACAAACCAACTGCGGCGTTAATAAAAGGAAATGTTTTGAATAATTAAGTATTATGAAAACCGGTAGAAACTTCCATCTGCATAGAAGCTAAGATGAGACAAAATGATATTTCCTAGATCATGGTCTTTGTAATAAGATTGTTATAAACAAGAATATCCTACTCACATAAGGCTTATGTTTCTCAGTTGTTTAAAGAGAATTATATTCTTAAATGAATAAGACTATGAACTACGGAACCTTTCTAAAATAAGAAACGTGAACATTTGAAATTAGGCAAACTTGGGCGTTTGGAAAATAATGTGGTTACTTGATTTTACAAAGGTAAGAGTTTTAGGTTTCTTAAAAGGGCGATCACTCTATTTTATACTACGGGTATTGTGTGACTTATGTGAAAGAAAGCAGATCTTTTTAAGATTTTAATGTGTGAAGTACTTTGGGGATAGATGCAGACTTGTTAGTAGAAAGTACCTTGTGTGAATAACTTGATTGTATTGGTTTGTGATAACCTTGTAATACTTTCTTGTTGCTTTGATAAGTAAGCGTGTTAGGATGCTACGTGTGTTAGTATCTTGTGATGTTTGTGTAAAGGGTTTCCCTTGATTGTGCTTATTAACTATCGGTCGTTATGATAGTATGGTGGCATTCATCTCTTGAGATGATTAGGGGTTAATTGTCCTCCGTCGCGGGGTAGACTCGAGCGGGTCGATGGACCTATGATTCGAGAATACCTCATGCAGTCCCGGGCTATGCGGAGCTACGAGAGTTCGAGTTAGTGTCGTCCTTTATGGGCATGCGGTCCGTGTGGCGTGCGGCTGCGAAGTCGGGGCGATCTTGGAGTAGCTACCCTCGATGCGGGAATACCTCATGCGGGCGATGAGATTGGCCTATGCGGAGTGCGGGAAGTTCGAGGACTAGACGCGCGCATTAGGTGCTGCGGGCAAGTGGCGGCTTTGATCATGTAATGATGCAGAGCAGATCTTATAATCTGATTATGACCTTGTTGGTGCGTGGGTGTTAGTAGTCGGTTATGCCTTCGTACTTACCCTGTACAGTTTTATTAGGACACAGGTGGGACCTGGTGTTCATGTGTATTCCTTGGTGCTTGTATATCATAAACTGCCGGCAGTGAGGAAGGTATTCCACGGGCACGATTGATGTTGTGGGCGTGAGACCCATTGCTAAATTGAGTGATGACTTGAGGCGTGAGTCACGACTTGACATATCGCTTATTTATGGTGAGCGTAGTTTGGTTATCATACATGACTACTGCTGGGTATAGACAACTCTGATTTCATTTACAGTAATTATTTTTAGTTTCACATACTCGGTACCTGTTGTACTGACCTCCTTCGGGGGGCTGCGTTCATGCCGCAGGTTGAGGAACATCAGTCGTTGATCCTAGCTCGAGTCCGCGATTCGGCGTTTGGGAAGCTCCGTTTCTCGGAGGCTTATCGATGGTATAGTCCCCGTCGTAGTAAGTGTTTACATTCGGGGTTTGGCGGGCCATCCGCCCGTTGTGGTCGTATCATTCTTAGAAGTGCATGTAAATCTTGTTGTGGCGGGGGTTGGTAAAAGGATTAAAGCATTCATTTGTAAAAGAGTTGATGGTTATATATATGCGAAAGGCAAGTTCTCATGATTATTGTTTTATATATTTCTGTTATCTCATGTTGTGGTTTTATGTTCCGCTGATTACTCTGATGTTGTGTCACTAGGGTGCCCGGGGTAAGGCACCAGTCACGGGCCCGGGTTCGGGTCGTGACACCCCTGTCATTCCTTGTATAGTTATGGACTTAATTGTTGTACTTTATTTCCGTTCCATACTTAGTACTTGTTATCTTGACCCCTTGAAGTGTGTTCATGTCATGAGTTTAGGTACCTGATCGTGGATCCGCGAGCTTAGGATCCTGGTTCAGCATTTTGAGATGGCTCCAATGTTTCAGAGCTTGTCATTATGGCTAGGTATATTCAGGGGTACGACGGGGCCTTGTCCCATCATAGTATTTGTCCAAATTCTTAGAGGTTTGTATTCATATGTGGGCTGGACTGACTAGAGTTGTATTTACATTATTGAATAGTGTAGACCCTTTTGGGTGATTTATATTATGACATCCTTATCGGCTTTGCCTTTGTTTTAAGAAAAAAAATGAGTGTTATTTATCTTCCGCGGTTTATTGTGTTGTATGAATAGAAGGGTGTCACGACCGACCGGGCCATGGCGGTGCCCTACAGGCACCACTTACAGTATACATCGAGAGATAATCAGTGAGGCCCATCCTGACCGACCGGGCCCGTGGATCGTGCTCTACAGGCACCACTGTCGGTATATATCAGAGAATAGCAGCGGAACATACACAACACACATAAAAACTTAGACGATGCTTGACAAAGGCTGGCGATAAGGCCACCTCCCGTAAAATATACACAATCTAGAAATCGAACAGTACATCTTTCTTTTTTTCTTTACAACCCAATCCACAATGTGACTACAGACCTCTAAGAATAACAACTGTGACGGGACAGGGCCCCGCCATACCCCTGAATATACAACAACCAACCATACCAGGGATAGGCCTCCGGAGTAATGGAGATTCCCAGCGGTGAACAGTGATCCTAAGAGTGAGGATCGGCACTGTATACTCTACTGCGGCATGAGCGGCCCGAAGGAGTCGATGCAACATGTACCAAATATGTGGCCCGAAATCGTAGTGAAATCATAAGTCTAAAATAAAGCTGGAGACACGTATGATAACTCAAACAACAGTACACTGTGCCTTACTAACAATGAGAGTAAACAAGTATATACTTTACTGCATAAAAATAGGAGGCTCATGATCAAAACAGGGTCCCTCGCCCGTAGTATCAATAAGCAAATCCTACTCTTGGGACTATTTCACCCGCATGGGTCCTGTGGACCCGCATGAGGTATTCCTCGCATAGGTTGTACCCGCCCGCATGGGACTATTTCACCCGCATAAGCCCATAAGGACTCGCATCATGGGTAGCAAATCCACGGAACAGGTGGTATAACGTCTTGGGGGTTTACCCCTCATTTATACTCTTACCAGGCGGGTGGTATAACGTCTTGGGGGTTTACCCCTCATTTATACTCTTACCCTGAAGAAGGTGGTATAACGTCTTGGGGGTTTACCCCTCATTTATACTCTTACCCTAACTCAATCGGCCATCATACATAACATAAGCCCTACCGGCTTATCATACATAACATAAGCACTACCGGCTTATCATACAATAAATAAGCAAGTTAAGAAATCCCCCTAACGTCTTATTAGTCTTATTCATATACACTCTCATTTTAGTTTACTTAAGGCACTAACATGTCATTATAAAATCCGGGAATTTAACTCAAAGTACTACGTACTTCTATTCTTTTAAAACGACTCCTTTTCATATAAAACTTCCAAGATATTAATAACCGTAGTATCAAGTCATAACTATATTCTAAGACAAGTCACAATACCTTTTAGAAAATACATTTTCAGACTTCTAAATCAAGTGACTTCTTTCTTTTAAAACCTTAAGCAATTGATGCCTTAAAATCAATTTGCCTTTCATTATCAAGTCATTTATCATACTTATATTACTTAGAGTAAACCACTCTTTTTAAATTTTCATAAAGCTATTATAACCAACTCCCCATAAAGCCGTTATACTAGCTTTATACTTTAGAAACTTACATTCTTCTTTATAACCAAGAGACTTAAACTTTCCAACAAAACAAGTATCAAAAATACTTTCAACATACTTAAAGTCTCTTAACTTTTGAAAACCAAGATATCCTTAATATTTAAACAAGTGAGTCAATTCCCTAACTCAACCAACTTGGACATTCTTAAAATAAGCCAAGGATATCAAATGGACTAGATTGTCAAAATCTTGTACGTCTACCGTACTATACATTTACAACTTATTCATGCTCAAGAGATAAGAAAGTTCCACATACCTCTTCGGTTTAATCCACTTGCTAAGTCCAATACGCCGTACGTAGTATGTCAACCTATAATGACCATAGTACGTCTATTAACTTCTTACTTCAAACGTAGAATATTCCAAGTGCAAAGTCACTAAATTCTACGGAAAATCGGACAGCACTTCCTTTGTTTCTACATACTTTGCCACCTTTTTCAAGGCCGAATTCAATAACCAAACACGCCACATTTAAGGCTCAACAAAGTAGTTAACAATAGGGGATTACACGCTTAATCAAGACGTGTAAAATTCCGCCCCACAAAAAATATCAAACTAGTCCAACATATAATGTCCATTCGGCAAAATAGGGACAACAATACAAATTCGTTTCCAATCCCTTTTCAATCCAAGTGGTTTAATATAACATGTTATCTAGCCACAATTGATTACAACTACTACAATCCTCAAGTAGGTAAACATGCGACAATTCTAATTATCGACCAAATTGTATTTCAATTTCAAATGGCTTAACATGTCATTTTCGGATTTGAGCTTCCAAATTTCCATAACACTTATCAATCTTCATAACACATATCACATGATCATTTCTAACTTATAATAACACGGAATCTTCAATTACAAAAGTAAGACGAAGATTATACCTCATTTAGCCCAAATATGATCCAAGATTACAAGTCGATCCTTAGCAACTTTAGCTCCTCCTTTCGATGTTCCAATCAACTCCAAGCAACCCTTAGAAGCTTATGAAGAACTCCCCTTCAAGTTCCAACTTCAAAGTTGAATAACTCCTTAGGTTTTCGCCTTGCGACTAATACGAAAACACCATTTTTCCGGGATCTTTCTATTGAGATACACTTACAATACCCTTAGGTACCTTGGTTTAAAGTATGAGGATTATTGGACAAAAATTGAAAAATTTCCTCTTGGAAATTGACCATTGGCGTGAGCCTCCCTAAGAGAGCAAGAACAAGATTTCAATATTTTTTTTCTAAGTGTAGAATGACAAAGTCTTGCTACTAGTATACTTAAATAATACTAGGAAGGGTTAAGATTAAAACAAATGGGTGGCTTGGATGAGTTTCACAAGGATCAAGCCAAGTGGCCCTTTGACAAGTCAACAATGTCAAGCTCTTTGTCTTTGCAAGACTTGGTCATTTAAATTATGGTCAAATGACCATTTTATCCATGCCATTTTCGTCCAAGACCACTAAGGGGGGGTGACACGTGTCGCCCTCCCATTCGTCACAATATTTCGTTTTCCGACAATTCCATAATTCCGATAAATTTTTACTCGTCTCAAATCTTAACATTTTTGAGTTCTTACGTACGTTCTTATAAACATATCCTGGAATTTTCGGGGTGTAACATTCTTCCCCCCTTAGAAACATTCGTCCCCGAATGTTCTTTTGGGAGTCAAACTTAAAGATAGCCACATAGTCTCCTTACAACCCCTACATACCAATAATGCCACACGTGGCCACATAACAATGCTCATACAAAAATGTCAACCTGAACCCCCATGTGTCAACGTCGGTTATCTGTGTCACGACCCGAACCGAGGCCCGTGACTGGTGCCTTACCCGGGCACCCAAGTAGACATACATCAGAGTAACCAGCGGAATATAAAACAAGACATGAAATAATATGAAGTGAGAGACAGTTTATCTGAGAAAAGCTGCCTGTCGGCATATATATAAAAACTTGAGCGATTCTAACCCTTTTACAAACCACTTACAGCGATTACTACGGACCTCTAAGAATGTTATAACAACAATGGCGGGACGGGGCCCGCCATACCCCGAATGTAAGTACCTACAACTACGAGGACTATACCAAAGATAAGCCTCCGGACACGAAGCTTCCCAAAACGCTGAGCGTGACCACATGGCGAGGATCAACAAGCGGTGTACCTCTACTGCGGCATGAACGCAGCCCCGAAGGAGTCGATTACAACGGTACCAAGTATGTGAAATCGAAAATCAGTAAATGAAATCATAATAGTCTATATAAAGCAGAAGACATATATGATAACCAATTTACGATACACAATATGTAGCGATTATGTCAAGTCGTGGACTCACGCCTAAGGTCATCACTCAAATATAACCATGGGTCTCATGCCCACAATATCAATCATGCGTGGAATTCCTTCCACACGCTGCGATCCATGATATAAAAGCACCAAGGAATACACATGAACACGGGTCCCACGTGTCATAATAAAGCTGTGCGGGGTAAGTGCGAAGGCATAGCGACTACTAAAACCACGGTACCAACAATGCTATAAAAGCGTATCACGAGGTCTTTCTAAGCTGCGCCACATGATCGAAGGCGCCACTCGCCTCGGTATCAATGTGCGCGTCAAATCCTCGAACTTCTGGCGACTCGCATAGGCCACCTAGGCCCGCATGAGGTATTCCCGCATCGATGGTAGCTCTCGCCGGCATCGCCCCGGACTCTCGTAGTCGCGCATGGCCACATAGATCGCATGAGGTATTCCCACACTAACACGGAACTCGTAGCTCGCGCATAGGTCCCTGGACCCGCGTAGGTATTCTCGAATCATAGTCACATTGCATCGCATGAGGTATACCTCGCGTCGAGGCGACTTAACCCCTGGTATAACATGTCAAGATGTGAGTGGTACAATACTAACATAACGGCTTATCGTTAAACAACATAAGCACAACAAGGGAAACCCCTTTACACAAACGTTACAAGATACTAACACACGTGGCATCATAACATGTTTACTTATCAAACCAACAAGAAAGCATTACAAGGCTATCACAAACCAACATAGTCAAGTTATTCACACAAGGTACTTTCTACTTTATGTCAACAAGTTCGGATTTTTATCCCCAAAGTACTTCATACATTAACTCTTTAAAAACCAAGTACTCATTGCTCACGAATGAGGTTTCACACTTTTTAACAAAATTCATATCAAGTCAATTAAGTCAAGTCTCTTATCTTTTAAGATCAAGTCTCTTAACTTCTAAAATCAATAACCCATTCTTTTCCAAAAGTTCAAGTTGCATAATTTCAAATACTCAAGTCTCTTATTTTCAAAAGATTCATAGATCATAGTTTTAAACACTTAACAACGTAATCTCCTTTTAAAACAATTTGAGTAACATATGCCTTATGTGTGAGTAGGTTATTCTTGTTTATAACAATCTTATTAAAGCACCATGATCTAGAATTTGTAATACAATTTTGTGTTATCTTAGCTTCTATGCAGATGGAGGTTTCTACTGGTTTTAATAATTCTTTCTTAGTCGATACATTTTCCATTATTAGCGCTGCAGTGGTTTTTTCGATACTTATTCTTATTTCCGAAATCAATATAAGGCTTTCATAAACAATTAAGTAAACTGCTCTTTTATCTCTCTTAAGTCGTTATACCTAACTTCCCATAAAGCTAGTATAACACTTAAGCTTTTAAATCCACGTATTACTCTTCTTTCAAATACGATTCTTCATTCTTTTGAAGTACGTCAAGATTCTGATTATTTACTACTCAAGTCAAAAGACATCAAGTAAAACCACGTTCACTAACACACGACGTCACCGTACTATATATATATTCTTTTAAAATATCATGCTCAAGAGGATAGGAAGAATCACATACCTCCTCGGCGAAATCCACCTGCCAAGTCGAATATGTCGCGCGCAGAGTATCAACCTATAATAGTCAAATACGTCTATCAACGTCTAGACTACTCGTAGAAGAATATTCTAGCGTAAGTGCTTATTGTTACTGGAAAATCGGGCAGCACTTCCTACCACAAACTACACAAGCTCATCTGAATACACCCTATGTAATTACAGTTCAATTCTCTTCTTTTATACCATCCTTCTATATCTTATACTCATTTATAAACTACTATATGTAATCTCCAATTACAATAGAAGGACAAAGATATTTACCTCGATAAGCCCAAAATTATCCAAGATTAAAGTCGATCCTGAGCAAGGTTTAGCTCCTATTCTGTACGCTCCAATTCGCTCCAAGAAACCCTTAGAAGTTCTATACAACTTCTATTTAATACTTCAACCAACAATGAAGATTTTCCTAGGGTTTCGTTTTGTGACTAAGGGATATAAAGTAGCATTTCCGGGCTTTTTAGTATAGAGGTAACTTTGGAATACTACAAGGTATTTGGGCCAAGGTATTTTGGAATTGTAACAATACTTGGAGAATATTTTTCTACCAAGAGGGGGGGGTGTCTCGGCTAGCACTACTAGGAAGGAGGGGAAAGTGTGTTTGGACGAGAGCTCTACTAAGAGGGGGAAGGATTTTAAGACTTAGAAATTATTTTGTGGATGAAGAAGTCTTCAACTAAGAGGGGGTATTTATAGGGCCTTCAATGGCCAAGATTCAAGTGTGTGGATGAGATTTGGACAAGTGTTGTGTGGGTCCCACCTTATCTATCTACCCACAAAATATCTAGCAAACATTGACCAAATGTTTTAGGCCTTAAAATGAAAAAACGTGCACCCAATTCGTCCACTTTATCACCACTTGAGGTGACACTTGTCGCCCTCTCGTTGGTCCAAAATATTTCATCTCTCGGAAAAATCCTAAATAAATAAATTCTTGAAAACGAAAAATTCCTTTACAAGGTTCGGAAAATTTTTCCGTCGGAAAAAGCAATCCTTTTTGCTAGTTGCACAATTTCGTCCCTTTTACCTAATTAAGGCTTAAACTTTTGTACGTACGTCCTCACATACATACTCTGGAAATACGGGGTATAACATTCTTCCCCCCTTAGAAACATTCGTCCCGAATGTTCCTTCTAAGTCTCAAAACACGCTAGCGCCGGTATAGTCTTCACTAATATACTTACGAAACCAATCATGCCGTACCTGGCCATAACATAACACACGCGCAAATACTTAACTCCAAGTCCACGAGGAATCACCTCTATCATCACAAAAGCTCCCACCCAAGGGCTAAAAGATACTCCCTTCGCACCTTTACTTCACAAAAGAAATGATCACTTCTATTCCCTTACTCGTCGTACCCTCCACGGACACCCCAACACTTCCTACATAAACTTACCACCTTTCTGTTATTGCTTCAGTTTCCAAAATCTCGGGGTTACTATTTCCAACTTGGCCATCATTGACTGGGGACACTCTGGATGGATCTCCGATACTTTTCCGAATATAGCAACATGAAAGACCGGACGTACTGCCTCCTAAGTCGGACGACAAATGCTAACATATAGGCAACCTGGCCTATTCTTCACATGATCTGAAAAGGCCCAAAGTAACCCGGGCTAAGTTTCCTATGCTTTCCAAATCTCGTCACACCCTTCCGGGGTGGTACCTTCAAGAAGACCGACCGTCAATCTGAACTCCAAGTATCGACGCAGATTAACCGCCTGGCTCAGGTTAACTCTGAGCTGTCAATAACCTCTCCTGGATAAGCTTCACCCTATCCGCATCCTACTGAATCAAGTATGAACCAACAATCTGAACCTTGCCAACATCGAACCAATCGACCGGCAACCTACACTACCGCCCATACAAGGCTTCATAAGGTGACATCCGAATACTGAAATGGTAGCTATTATAACACACACTCAACAAGAGGCGAATAATCCTTACAGCTACCTCTGAAAATCAAAAACACCGGCCCGAGGGTGAATGCAATACTGAGACTCACCTGAGTTCCTAACCTTGCTTGGTAAAACCTCCATAAAAAAAAAATAGCCATAAACTGGGCTCCACTGTCTGTCATAAAGTAAAAGTAGGAACCCCGTGCAGTCTTACAACCTTCCTGATATATAACATCTTGCATAACCCTCTGCCGAGTAAACAGCTTGATTCGAAAGACAAGATGGGCTGACCTCATCGGCCCGACTACTGGTCGAACGCATCCATGAACTCGTACGATGGTTAACTAAACTTGGGCCTAACACCCTCGTGACCCTATCACAAAGCGGGACCACCACAATTTTTCCTTTCTTCAAACCGGGCTGCGAGTTGACCCGCACTCTGGCCTCAACCCGACCCATTTATCGCGTCAAGCTCTTGTTTCCCGATCCGGAACAATCTCACCATTGAGTCACGAAAACCTAGTGGTCTTCTTAGCTCAACTACCCTCCTTCATTTCACACTACTCAGGGACTTATCACACAAATCTATCCCACGTATACTAAGCACTCCGATAAAGGTCAACATAAATAAATCTTTTACTCGAGATGGCCTCGCCTCTAAGGTCTCCATGTATAAAACTCTAAGGCTCACACTTTCCCTATCCCCAATCTTACCCTTTTAACTAATCATGATTTCTAATCACAATTAACACAATGCTATCTGAACATCACACCTAAAATATACTCATCTTATCACACATACTAATCTCTAGAGGTTTAAGGATAAACCTGTATCTACTGCTTCACTCTCCTTTGTCGTTCTAGTCAATCCTGCCCTGTTGGGCGCATATCTAGGGAAGGTGATGAACTAGCCACTGATCCTGAAACCTGAGTCTCTACATCCGCGCCACCTCTGGTCGGACAATTTCTCGCAAAATGGCCCTGCTGGCCACAGGCATAACAAGCTGTCGAAGAAGTACGACACTCCCCACAATGACACCTACCACAACGGCCACACCGAGGTGGGGGTGGCCTCCTCTGGCTAACACCCCTTCCTCTCCGAACCACCAATCCAAACTAACGGTAGCCGAGTCCTCCTACTTGCATCCCTCCTACTTGAACATTCTTTCGTCACATGGCCCTGACGGCCGCAGGTAAAACAAGCACCAATGAAAAGACGACATTCCCCGGGATGACGCCTGCCACACTGTGAACACTGAGGGAAAACTGAATCCGGCTGGCTGGAACCTACGTGTATCTGTGAACCAGAAGCCCTGGAGCTCTGACCAACTCCTGCATACCCCGAACGCCCCGAACCCCGCGAGGACCACTGCACCGGGCGGAGGTGCGATTCATCGGCCGAGGCGATCCACCTCGAAAGTTACCAAAGGACTCTGCCGACCGCACTCTTCGCCGCTTGGTTAACCCGTCGATCTCTACGTTTCTCGGCCTGCTGCGCATAAGCCCGTACGCAGGCCATGCTCATGCCTGACTGAAGAGCTACTCTTACACAACCCTCCTTTAGATAATCATCAAGACCCGCGATAAATCGGTACATAAAATACTCTCTGGTTGCTAAATCCCTAGATAGTAACAGGGTCGTCTCTTTGCAATACATACCGCTCGCATCGGGTCGTGGAATCGAAGGTCCAGATATCATGGCCGCAGAGGAATCGCCGCCGCATACTAAACTCTGGGCCGGGCGACGAGCGAACTCCCGAATGAAGCACCACCTCGGTGATGATTGGGCTCGTGCCTCGTAACCTCTCGTGTTTACTCGCAGCCTCTCGATCGCCTTGCCTTCTTCGGGCGGGGTGCCTTGCGCGGAGGCATAACTGGTACGGGAAAGAAATACGTTAGAGGGGTCCAACTTATGACACAGCTCTAAGGCACGATCGCAGAGTGAGAAGAATGGAAACCAATCCTAAATATCCTATAGCCTCCTGATTATTGGTGTGGTGCACAACACACCGATAATCAAGACTTACTAGATACGGTCCAGACACTTTCCGAGGATTAATCGCTTCGATACCACTTTTGTCACGACCAACCGGGCCGGATCGTGCCTTACCCGGGCACCCAAGTAGACATACATCAGAGTAACCAGCGGAATATAAAACAACACATGAAATAATATGAAGTGAGACGGTTTATCGAGAAAAGTCGCTGTTTAAGATATATATAAAAACTTGAGCGATTCTGACCCTTTTACAAACCCCGCCACAACAAGATTCTGCACTCTAAGAATGTTATAACAACAATGGCGGGTGGGGCCGCCATACCCCTGAATGTAAGTACCTACAACTACAGGGGACTATACCAAAGATAAGCCTCCGGAGACACGGAGCTTCCCAAAACGCTGAACTGTGACCCTATGAGCGAGGATCAATAACTGGTGTACCTCTACCTGCGGCATGAACGCAGCCAAGGAGGTCGAGACAACAGTACCAAGTATGTGAAATCAAAATATCAGAATGAAATCATAATAGTCTATATAAAACAGAAGACATATATGATAACCAATTTACGATACACAATATGTAAGAAGTTATGTCAAGTCAGGGACTCACGCCCTTAAGGTCATCACTCAAATATAACCATGGGTCTCATGCCCACAATATCAATCATGCTCGTGGAATTCCTTCCTCACTGCCGGCAGTCCATGATATAAAAGCTCCAAGGAATACATATGAACACCAGGTCCCACCTGTGTCATAATAAAACTGTACGGGGTAAGTACGAAGGCATAGCCGACTACTAAAACCCACAGTACCAACAATGCCATAAACTGTATCACGAGGTCTTTCTAGACCGCGCCACATGATCGGCCGCCACTCGCCTCGATATCAATGCGTGTCAAATCCTGGAACTTACCGCAACTCCGCATAGGCCACCTAGGCCCACATAAGGTATTCCCCGCATCGAGGGTAGCTACTCCTCGGCATCGTCGTGGACTCTCGTAGTCCGCATGGCCACATAGACCGCATGAGGTATTCCCCGCACACTAACCTGGAACTCTCGTAGCTCCGCATAGGTCCCCTGGACCCGCATGAGGTATTCTCGAATCATAGTCACACAGACCGCATGAGGTATACCTCGCATCGAGGGGCAGCTTAACCCCCGGTATAACATGTCAAGAGGTGAGTGGTACAATACTAACATAACGACTTATCGTTAAACAACATAAGCACAACAAGGGAAACCCCTTTACACAAACGTTACAAGATACTAACACACGTGGCATCATAACATGTTTACTTATCAAACCAACAAGAAAGTATTACAAGGCTATCACAAACCAACATAGTCAAGTTATTCACACAAGGTACTTTCTACTTTATGTCAACAAGTTCGGGTTTTTATCCCCAAAGTACTTCATACATTAACTCTTTAAAAACCAAGTACTCATTGCTCACGAATGAGGTTTCACACTTTTTAACAAAATTCATATCAAGTCAATTAAGTCAAGTCTCTTATCTTTTAAGATCAAGTCTCTTAACTTCTAAAATCAATAACCCATTCTTTTCCAAAAGTTCAAGTTGCATAATTTCAAATACTCAAGTCTCTTATTTTCAAAAGATTCATAGATCATAGTTTTAAACACTTAACAACGTAATCTCCTTTTTAAAACAATTTGAGTAACATATGCCTTATGTGTGAGTAGGTTATTCTTGTTTATAACAATCTTATTAAAGCAGCCATGAACTAGGAAATGTAATACAATTTTGTCTTATCTTATCTTCTATGCAGATGAAGGTTTCTACTGGTTTTAATAATACTTAATTAGTCAATACATTTTCCTTTATTAGCGCTGCAGTGGTTTGTTCGATACTTATTCTTATTTCTGAAATCAATATAAGGCTTTCATAAACAATTAAGTAAACTGTTCCTTTTATCTCTCTTAAGTCGTTATACCTAACTTCTCATAAAGCTAGTATAACACTTAAGCTTTTAAAACCAAGTATTACTCTTCTTTCAAAAACGATTCTTCATTCTTTTGAAATTGTTATACCCCGTATTTTCAGAGTATGTACGTAAGGACGTACGTAGAAAATTTGAACTTGAAGATTTGGCTTGGCCGATTTATTTTTGTGCACAACCCCCGATTAGAGTCGTTTTTCGACGAAACGTTTTCACAGCTTTCGTAGGGGAATTTCCGGCTATGTCATTTTTAATTTTTGCGGATTTTTCCGAGAGACGAAACATTTTGGACCAACAAGAGAGCGACACTTGTCACCCTCTCATTGGAACACCTTGGGCGGTCAAGGGTGGCCGAAAGTGAGCCTATTTTGTCATGGAGTTGGTAGGATATTTGTGTGTTAGTTGGTTAAGGGGCACTTGGCAAGATCTTGGCCCTACACTTGCCTTGCACTTGGCATGATCTTGGCCATTGGTTGGCCTTGGCTTATACTATAAATACCCCCCTTAGGATGACTTCTTCATCCATTCCAAATATTTCCTAAGTGTTAGAAATCCTCCTCCTTGAAAGAGTTGTTCTCGCCCTCCCCCTTGTGAGGCCTTAGCCGAGAGTCCCCCCCCCCTTGGCCAAGAGTTCCCCCCCTAGTGGGGTAGGCCGAGGGGTATACACCCCCCCTCTTGTGGTGCTAGCCGTGGGGTACCCCCCCCTAGCCTAGTTGTTTTCGTATAAATACCCCCCTCTTGGTAGAAATACTCTCAAAAGTATTGTTATAATGCCCAAATTACCTTAGCCGTATACCTTGTAGTATTCTAAGGTTATACCTATACAAAAAGCCCATAAATACTATTATACTTTCCACAATACAAAACCGAAACCCTAAGGAAAATCTCCATAGTTAGTTGGAGTAATAAGTAGAAGTTGGTTAGAACTTCTAAGGGTTGTTTGGAGCGGCCTGAGCGCAGTAGGAGCTAAACCTTGCTCAGTATCGACATTATAACTTGGATAATTATGGGCTTATCGAGGTAAATATTTTGTCCCTCTATTGTAATTGGAAATTACATGATTGTTAGACTATATAGTTGAAGTATACTATATATAGAACTGAACGTTGTTATCGGCAATGTCTTTTGACTTAAGCCTGAATAATAAGAAACCTTTTCGAAAGAAGAATCTTGAATCAGTATTTACATAGGATCAGACATGAGACTTGTGTAGCATGCAGTGGAGTAGAATTGTACCGTTAGGGTTAGATGTATAACCCCGGTTGGCTTGATGGCCGCCTCGATAAGGAGGAGATTTACGCTGTGGGGGAGTGCCGAATTTTCAGAGAATATTCTACGAAGAGACCTAACGTTAATAAGCGCTTGTGGCCTTATAGGTGGAAGTACTATGCGTGGCGCGATCTACTGGCTTAAGGATTAGCCGGCGGTTTGAGGTACTTGAGCGTTTTGCTATCGATCGATACTCGTCGCGAGGTATGTGAACCTCTTCCTATCTCTTCTAGCATGATATGTGTGAACTATGTAGTGCGGTGACGTACATGTGCTAAATGTATTTGATTGGTTTAAAACATAAAGTGTTATAACGGCTTTATGGGAAGTTGGTTATAACGACTTTATGTTGGTAAGAAGATACTTGTGGTTTTTAAAAGGTAAATCGATTTGAACTATAAGCGCTTGTTATGTGTTAATAAAGAACTTGAAGTATTTCAAAAGATTTTTGAATCATTTTGAAAGAAGAAGTAATACTTGGTTTTTGAAAACTTAAGAGTTATACTAGCTTTATGGGAAGTTAGGTATAACGGCTTAAGAATGTTTTACTGATTTCGGAAATCAGAATGTGTATCGACAAACCACTGCAGCGTTAATAAAAGGAAATGTTTTGACGGATTAAGTATTATTAAAACCAGTAGAAACTTCCATCTGCATAGAAGCTAAGATGAGACAAAATGATATTTCCTAGATCATGGCTGCTGTAATAAGATTGTTATAAACAAGAATATCCTACTCACATATAAGACATATGTTTCTCAAATTGTTTAAAAGAGAATTATATTCTTAAATGAATAAAACTATGAACTACGAAACCCTTCTAAAATAAGAAACGTGAACATTTGAAATTAGGCAAACTTGGACGTTTGGAAAATAATGTCGTTACTTGATTTTACAAAGGTAAGTGTTTTGGTTTACTTAAAAGGATAATCACTCTATTTTCCTATAACTACGGGTATTGTGTGACTTTTGTGAAAGTAACGTATCTTTTAAAGAGTTAATGTATGAAGTACTTTGGGGATAAAAACCCGAACTTGTGGACATATAGTAGAAAGTACCTTGTGTGTATAACTTGATTGTGTTGGTTTGTGATAGCCTTGTAATACTTTCTTGTTGATTGATAAGTAAACATGCTAGGATGCTACGTATGTTAGTATCTTGTGATGTTAGTGTAAAGGGGTTTCCCCCTCGACTGTGCTTAAAGTTGTTTGACTATCAGCCGTTATGTTGGTATTGTACCACTCACCTTGACTTATTTCCGGAGGTTGTCGCCTCCGACGCGGGTAGACTCAGCGATGCGGGACCGTGATTCGAGAATACCTCATGCGGGTCGTGGATCCATGCGGAACTACGGGAGTTCCGTGTTAGTGTCGCGCCTTTATGGTCATGCGGTCTATGTGGCCATGCGGACTGCGAGTCCAGGACGATGCCGGGGAGTAGCTACCCTCGATGCGGGGTTATACCTCATGCGGGCCTATGAGGTTGGCCTATGCGGAGCTGCGGGAAGTTCCAGGGCTAGACGCGCACATTTGATACTGCGGGCGAGTGACCAGCTTTGATCATGTGACGGTCTAGATAGATATCATGATACAGTTTATGACCTTGTTAGTACTGTGGGTGTTAGTAGTCGGCTATGTCTTCGTACTTACCTGATCGTTTTATTTGGACACGGTGGGACCCGTGTTCATGTATTCCTTGGTGCTTTTCTATCATAGATCGCCGCGGTGAGGAAGGTATTCCACGGGCATGATTGATGTTATGGGCTTGAGACCCATAGTTATATTTGAGTGATGACTTGAGGGCGTGAGTCCCTGACTTGACATGACTGCTTATTTATTGTGAACTGTAGTTTGGTTATCATACATGTCTCCTGCTTTATAGACTATTATGATTTCATTTACAGTATTTTTAGTTTCACATACTCTGCACTGTTAGATCGACCTCCTTCGGGCCGCGTTCATGCCGCAGTTGAGGTACACCGCCGTTGATCCTAGCTCTCGTGGTCACAGCCGTTTGGGAAGCTCCATTTCTCGGAGGCTTATCGGTGGTATAGTCCCCGTCGTAGTAAGTGTTTACATTCGGGGTTTGGGCCCCGCCCGCCATTGTTGTCGTATCATTCTTAGAGGTCAGAGTAATCTTGTGTGGGGAGTTTGTAAAAGGATTAAACTGCTCATGTTGAAAGAGTTGTTATTTATATATATACCGAAGGTAACCGTTTGGTTGCTTTGTCTTCTTATTTCACCGTCTTATTACAATCGGTTCCATGTATTGTCTTTATGTTCCGCGATTACTGATGTATGTCTACTGGGTGCCGGGTAAGGCACGCCACGCCCGGTTCGGTCGTGACAAAAGTGGTATCGAGCGATTAATCCTCGGAAAGTGTCTACGCATCGTATCCAGTAGAGTCTTGATTATCGGTGTGTTGTGCACCACACCAATAATCAGGAGGCTATAGGATATTTAGGATTGGTTTCTATTCTTCTCACTCTGAGATCGTGCCTTAGAGCTGTGTTGTAAGTTGGACCCTCTAACGTATTTCTTTCCCTTACCGTTATGCCTCCGCGTAGGGCAACCCGGGCCCAGGAGGGCAAGGCAGCCGAGGGAGCTGCGAGTTGAGTTCAGAGGGTTACGTGGGCACATGCCCAATCATCACCTGGGGTGGTGCTTCATTCGGGGAGTTTTGCGACGTCACTAGCCCCAGCAGAGTTTAGCACGGCGGCAGCAGTTCCTCGCTGCCATGTCATTTGAACCTTCGCCCACGGCCGAACAGAGAATATAGATTTCAAGGAGGCGACCCTGTTACTAACTATGGATTTGACTACCAGAGAGTATACCGATGTACCGCGAGTCTTGATGACTATCTAAGAGAGGGTTGTGCAAGAGTAATTCTTCAGTTGGGCTTGAGCATGGCCTGTGTACGGGCTTATGCGCAGCAGGCCGAAAAACGTAGAGATCGACGGGTTAACGAAGGACAGCAGAAGAGGGCCAGAGCAGCAAGGTCCTTTAGTAACTTTTGAGGCGAGTCGCCTCACCAGCGGATTAGATTATGCACATCCACCAGTGCAGCGAGGTCCTCCACGAATTTCAGGACGTTCGGGGTATGCAGGAGTTGGTCAGAGCTCCAGATCTTCCGGTTCACAGTGTGACAGACGTCATCCCGGGGAATGTCGTCTTTTAGTTGGTACTTGTTGTACCTATGACCGTCAGGGTCTGATGTCGAAAGAGTGTCCTTGTAGGAGGACTTAGCCTTCAGGATCGATGGGTAGTCGTCACCTTCCTTAGCTATGCGCCCTACGGGGCAGGTTTGATTAGAACGACTTAAGGGAGTGGAGCAGTAGAGACAGGTTTATCCTTAACCCTCTAGAGATTAGTACGTGATAAGGTGAGTATACCTTAAGTGCTATGTTCTGATAGCAGTAGGTTAGTTGTGATTAGTAGTTATGGTGGATTAACCGAGTAAGATTTTGGGGGATAGAGAAGGTGTGAGCCTTAGAGTGTTATACGTAGAGACCTTAGAGGTAAGGCCATCTCGAGTAAAAGATGTATTGTTTATGGTTGACCCTTATCGGAGTGCATAGTGCACGTAAGCTATGTTTGTGGGATAAGTCCCTGAGTAGTGTGAAATGAAAGAGGGTAGTTGAGCTAAGAAGACCGCTAGGTTTTCGTAACGTGATTTGTGAAATTGTTCCGGATCGGGGAGCTAATGTTTTGCGTGTTGCCGGGCCGGGTTGAGGCCATGTTGCGGGTCAACCCGCGGCATGTTTGGTGGTAAGTCGGTTTGTGGTGGTCCCGCCTTGAGGTAGGTCATGAGGTGTTAGGCCCGAGTTTAGTTAACCAAACGAGTTCGTGGACGATTCGACCGATGAGCCGGCGAGGTCACCGCCTTGTCTTCTAGCAAAGACCGTTTACTCGGCAGTGTTGATTAATTTGAAAGGTTGTAGGGCTGCACGAGGTGCCTACCTACACCTTAAGATGCATGGAGCCTGTGTTACTACCGCTTTTTTCTCGGAGGTTTTACCAGCAAGGTTAGGAACTCGGTGAGTCTCAGACCGCATTCGCCTCGGGCGGTGTGTATTTTGAGGTAGTTGGGGATTGTTGTCTCTGTGGAGGGAGTGTTTAGGCTACCATTTCGATGAATGTCGCCTTATGAGGCCTCAGAGGCGGAAGTGTAAGTTGCCGGCCGATTGGTTCGATGTTGGCAAGATTCAGATAGTTGGTTCAGCTTGTTCCACAGATCGTGGATAGGTAAAGCTTGTCTAGAAGAGGTTCGCGGCTCGAGAAATCGTGCGGATAATCGGCGACGACGCTTAGAGTTCGTTGACGGTCGGTCTTCGAAGATACCACCGGTTTGGGTGTGACGAGTTTTGGAAAACAGAGGAACTTAGCCCGAGTTACTTTGGGCCTTACAGATCTGGTGCGAGTAGGCGGTTGCCTATATATTAGCTTTGCCGTCCGACTTAGAGGCGACGTCCGGCTTTCGTGTTGCTATATGCAGAAAAGTATCGAGATCCATTGAGTGTTCCCGATAATAATGACCCAATTGGAGATAGTAACCCCGAGATTTGGAAACTGAAGCAGTATCAGAAATGTGGTAAGAGTTCGAGTGTACGACAGCCTCAGGGATCGCACGCAGCCAGGTACCATTTGTTAGGTCACCGGAGTGACACTAGAACCTCGTGGCAAAGTGACAAAAGTGGTATCACGACGAGTAAAGGGAGAAGCGAGCATGTATTGCGAGCAGAGATGTGACCATTTCTATTGTATGGAGAAAGTGCGAAGGAATTATATTTTAGACCCTTGGATGGGAGCGTTTGTGATGTTAGAGGTGTTTCCTCGTGGACTTGGATGTAGTATTTTTGTGGCCATGTGTGGCAAGGATTGTTTCGTAAGTATAGTAGTGAAGACTATACTGGCGCACGTTGGTTTTTGAGACTTAGAAGGAACATTCGGGACGAATGTTTCTAAGGAGGGGAGAATGTTATACCCCGTATTTTCAGAGTATGTACGTAAGGACGTACGTAGAAAATTTGAACTTGAAGATTTGGCTTGGCCGATTTATTTTTGTGCACAACCCCCGATTAGAGTCGTTTTTCGACGAAACGTTTTCACAGCTTTCGTAGGGGAATTTCCGGCTATGTCATTTTTAATTTTTGCGGATTTTTCCGAGAGACGAAACATTTTGGACCAACAAGAGAGCGACACTTGTCACCCTCTCATTGGAACACCTTGGGCGGTCAAGGGTGGCCGAAAGTGAGCCTATTTTGTCATGGAGTTGGTAGGATATTTGTGTGTTAGTTGGTTAAGGGGCACTTGGCAAGATCTTGGCCCTACACTTGCCTTGCACTTGGCATGATCTTGGCCATTGGTTGGCCTTGGCTTATACTATAAATACCCCCCTTAGGATGACTTCTTCATCCATTCCAAATATTTCCTAAGTGTTAGAAATCCTCCTCCTTGAAAGAGTTGTTCTCGCCCCTCCCCTTGTGATGCCTTAGCCGAGAGTCCCCTCGCCGAGAGTTCCCAGTGGGTAGGCCGAGGTATACACCCCCTCTTGTGGTGCACTGGGTACCCCTAGCCTAGTTGTTTTCGTATAAATACCCCCCCTCTTGGTAGAAATACTCTCAAAAGTATTGTTATAATGCCCAAATTACCTTAGCCGTATACCTTGTAGTATTCTAAGGTTATACCTATACAAAAGCCCAGAAATACTATTATACTTTCCAATACAAAACCAAACCCTAAGGAAAATCTCCATAGTTAGTTGGAGTAATAAGTAGAAGTTGGTTAGAACTTCTAAGGGTTGTTTGGAGCGGCCTGAGCGCACTGAGTAGGAGCTAAACCTTGCTCGGATCGACATTATAACTTGGATAATTATGGGCTTATCGAGGTAAATATTTTGTCCTCTATTGTAATTGGAAATTACATGATTGTTAGACTATATAGTTGAAGTATACTATATATGTAATGAACGTTGTTATCGGCAATGTCTTTTGACTTAAGCTGAATAATAAGAAACCTTTTCGAAAGAAGATGAATCTTGTGTATTTACATAGGGTGTATTCTGATGAGACTTGTGCGATGCAGTGGAGTAGAATTGTACCGTTAGGGTTAGATGTATAACCCCTGGTTGGCTTGATGGCGGCCTCGATAAGGAGGAGATTTACGTTGTTGCGGGAGAGTCTTGCGAATTTTCGTAGAATATTCTACGAAGAGACCTAACGTTAATAAGCGCCTTGTGGCCTTATAGGTGGAAGTACTATGCGTGGCGCGATCTACTTGGCTTAGGAGTAGCCGTGGTTTGAGGTACTTGGGCGTTTTGCTATCGGTCGATACTCGTCGCGGTATGTGAACCTCTTCCTATCTCTTCTAGCATGATATGTGTGAACTATGTAGTGCGGTGAGCGCATGTGCTAAATGTATTTGATTGGTTTAAAACATAAAGTGTTATAACGGCTTTATGGGAAGTTGGTTATAACGACTTTATGTTGGTAAGAAGATACTTGTGGTTTTTAAAAGGTAAGCGATTTGAACTATAAGCGGCTTGTTATGTGTTAATAAAGAACTTGAAGTATTTCAAAGATTTTTGAATCATTTTGAAAGAAGAAGTAATACTTGGTTTTGAAAACTTAAGAGTTATACTAGCTTTATGGGAAGTTAGGTATAACGGCTTAAGAATGTTTCTTGATTTGGAAATCGAATGTGTATCGACAAACCACCGGCGTTAATAAAAGTAAATGTTTTGTGGATTAAGTATTATTAAAACCAGTAGAAACTTCCATCTGCATAGAAGCTAAGATGAGACAAAATGATATTTCCTAGATCATGGCTGCTGTAATAAGATTGTTATAAACAAGAATATCCTACTCACATATAAGACATATGTTTCTCAAATTGTTTAAAAGAGAATTATATTCTTAAATGAATAAAACTATGAACTATGAAACCCTTCTAAAATAAGAAACGTGAACATTTGAAATTAGGCAAACTTGGACGTTTGGAAAATAATGTCGTTACTTGATTTTACAAAGGTAAGTGTTTTGGTTTACTTAAAAGGATAATCACTCTATTTTCCTATAACTACGGGTATTGTGTGACTTTTGTGAAAGTAACGTATCTTTTAAAGAGTTAATGTATGAAGTACTTTGGGGATAAAAACCCGAACTTGTGGACATATAGTAGAAAGTACCTTGTGTGTATAACTTGATTGTGTTGGGTCGTGATAGCCTTGTAATACTTTCTTGTTGATTGATAAGTAAACATGCTAGGATGCTACGTATGTTAGTATCTTGTGATGTTAGTGTAAAGGGGTTTCCCACCATTGTGCTTAAAGTTGTTTGACTATCGGTAGTTATGTTGGTATTGTACCACCTTGACTTATTTCGGAGGTTGGCGCCTCCGACGCGGGGTAGACTCGGTGATGCAGGACCATGATTCGAGAATACCTCATGCGGGTCGAGGATCCATGCGGAACTACGGGAGTTCCGGTTAGTGTCGCGGCCTTTATGGTCATGCGGTCTATGTGGCCATGCGGACTGCGAGTCCAGGACGATGTCGGGGAGTAGCTACCCTAGATGCGGGGTTATACCTCATGCGGGCCTATGAGGTTGGCCTATGCGGAGCTGCGGGAAGTTCGGGGCTAGACGCGCATTTGATCTGCGGGCGAGTGACGGCTTTGATCATGTGACGGTCTAGATAGATATCATGATACGATTTATGACCTTGTTAGTGCGTAGGTGTTAGTAGTCGGCTATGTCTTCGCATTTACCTGTCTTTATTTTATTTGGACACAGGTGGGACCTGGTGTTCATGTGTATTCCTTGGTGCTTTTCTATCATAGACTGCCGGCAGTGAGGAAGGTATTCCACGGGCATGATTGATGTTATGGGCTTGAGACCCATAGTTATATTTGAGTGATGACTTGAGGGCGTGAGTCACGACTTGACATATTCGCTTATTTATTGTGAATCTGTAGTTTGGTTATCATACATGTCTCGCTTTATAGACTATTATGATTTCATTTCTGATATTTTTAGTTTCACATACTCGGCACTGTTATCGACCTCTCCCGGGGCTGCGTTCATGCCGCAGGTTGAGGTACACCAGTCGTTGATCCTAGCTCTCAGGGTCACAGTTTCAGCGTTTGGGAAGCTCCATTTCTCCGGAGGCTTATCAGTGGTATAGTCCCCTGTCGTAGTAAGTGTTTACATTCAGGGGTTTGGCGGGGCCCTGTCCCGCCATTGTTGTCGTATCATTCTTAGAAGTGCATGAAATCTTGTTGTGGCGGGGTTTGTAAAAGGATTAAGCTGTTCATGTTGAAAGAGTTGTTATTTATATATATCGAAGGTAACCGTTTTTAGTTGCTTTGTCTTCTTATTTCAACTGTCTTATTACACTTGGTTCCATGTATTGTCTTTATGTTCGTGATTACTCGATGTATGTCTACTTGGGTGCGGGGTAAGGCACGATCCACGGGCCGGGTTGGTCGTGGCGAAATACTTCAAGATTCTTATTATTTAAAACTCAAGTCAAAAGACATCAAGTAAAACCACGTTGATCAACACACGTCGTCTACCGTACTATATATATATTCTTTTAAAATATCATGCTCGAGGATAGGAAGAATCACATACCTCCTCGTGAAATCCACCGCCAAGTCGAATATGTCGCGCGCGAGTATCAACCTATAATAGTCAAATACGCCTATCAACGTCTAGACTACTCGTAGAATATTCTGCGAGAAGGTGCTTATTGCTACGGAAAATCGGGCAGCACTTCCCTACCACAAACTACACAAGTCTCTTTATGTCTGATCCTATGTAATTACAGTTCAATTCTTTTCTTTTATACCATCCTTCTATATCTTATACTCATTTATAAACTACTATATGTAATCTCCAATTACAATAGAAGAACAAAGATATTTACCTCGATAAGCCCAAAATTATCCAAGATTAAAGTCGATCCTGAGCAAGGTTTAGCTCTATTGCAGACGCTCCAATTCGCTCCAAGAAACCCTTAGAAGTTCTATACAACTTCTACTTAATACTTCAACCAACAATGAAGATTTTCCTAGGGTTTCGTTTTGTGACTAAGGGATATAAAGTAGCATTTCCGGGCTTTTTAGTATAGAGGTAACTTTGGAATACTACAAGGTATTTGGGCCAAGGTATTTTGGAATTGTAACAATACTTGGAGAATATTTTTCTACCAAGAGGGGGGGGTGTCTCGGCTAGCACTACTAGGAAGGAGGGGAAAGTGTGTTTGGACGAGAGCTCTACTAAGAGGGGGAAGGATTTTAAGACTTCGAAATTATTTTGTGGATGAAGAAGTCTTCAACTAAGGGGGTATTTATAGGGCCTTGATGGCCAAGATTCAAGCAAGTGTGTGGATGAGATTTGGACAAGTGTTGTGTGGGTCCCACCTTATCTATCTACCCACAAAATATCTAGCAAACATTGACCAAATGTTTTAGGCCTTAAAAATGAAAAAAACGTGCACCCAATTCGTCCACTTTACCGCCCACTTGAGGGTGACACTTGTCGCCCTCTCGTTGGTCCAAAATATTTCATCTCTCGGAAAAATCCTAAATAAATAAATTCTTGAAAACGAAAAATTCCTTTACAAGGTTCGGAAAATTTTTCCGTCGGAAAAAGCAATCCTTTTCGCTAGTTGCACAATTTCGTCCCTTTTACCTAATTAAGGCTTAAACTTTTATACGTACGTCCTCACATACATACTCTGGAAATACGGGGTATAACAATCTGCATAAAGCTTCTGCTGACTCTGAGCTTACTAATAATCTTTCCTGGATAAGCTTCGTCTTATCCACAGCCCGCTGAATCAAATCTGGACCAAATAACTGAACCTCGCCTACGCCGAACCAACCAACCGGCGATCTACACTTTCTTACATACAAGGCCTCATACAGGGCCATCTGAATACTGGAAGGGTATCTGTTATCGTACGTAACTCAACAAGAGACAATTAACCCTCCCGGCTATTTATGAAATCAAGAACACAGGCCCGCAACCTATCCTCAAGTGCCTGGATAGTACGCTCTGCCTGTCCGTCGGTCTGAGGGTGTAATGCAACACTGAGACTCACCTGTGTCCCTAAAACCCTTCTGAAAAACCTCCAGAAGTTATCTGTAATCGATCTCATCTGTCTGACATCATAAACGTAGGAACCCCATGCAGTCTCACAATCCCCCTGCTATGAAAGCTAGCATTAACCTCAGCCGAGCAAGTGGTCCTAACCGGAAGAAAACGGCTGGTTTCGTCAGCCTATTTACCATGACCCCCAGGGGGTCGCACTTCCTCTGAGTACGATGCCACCCTGTAACAAGATCCATTTTAATTACCTCTCATATCTAAGTCGGGGTCTAAATCGCCTGTAATAGCCCACTGGGCTTCTGGTGTTCAACCATGACCTGCTACTAATTCTGATATTTAGCAACAACTCTGCTACGTCCCTCTTCAGGCTACCTTACCAATACATACATCTGAGGTCACTACACGACATAGTCGACCCCGAACAATTAGAGCAATAAGCACTGCGTGCCTCCCCTAAGACCTGCTGACTAGTCTGCGCAAAGACCGGTACACACAATCTATCCTCATATCACAGCACCCCATCCGGTGTTACTCAAACAGGCTCTTCTCTTCTCGGAGAGCCGTATCTCGATACCGTATCATAACTGGATCCTCATACGGTCGCCTCTTTACCTCCTCAGCGACGGAAGACTCGGCAACCTCTCGGATCCAAACTTCATTAATCTGGGAAACAAATAATCGAACCCCCTAGGCTCGGTAGCTGATGAATCTCACGGACCACGTCCTGTTTATCTGGCTGCCCATTTGACAGACTACCCATAGATCCACGACTAAGAGTACATGTAACTGTCTTGGCTTTCCCCAGATGGTATAGGATATCGATAACACAATCATTGGGTAACTCTAACCACCGTCTCTGTCGCAAATTCAAATGCCTCTGTCTGAAGATATACCGGAGGCTCTTGCGGTCTGCACAAATATCCATGTTACACCCCGTATTTACATGACATGCTTTAAGAACGTACGTGAGAATTTCCAAATGTTAAGATTGAGACTTGTAAAAATTTATCGGAATTATGAAATTGTCGGAAAATGTAATATTGTGACGAATGGGAGGGCGACACGTGTCACCCCCCTTATGGTTGCCTTGGACGAATTTAGGCAAGGATTAAAGGGTCATTTGACCTTTGTAGGATGACTAAGTCTTGCAACTTGAAGAGCTTGACAAAATTGACTTAGTCAAAGGGTCCACAAGGCTTGATATTTAATAAGAGCTCATCCAAGCCACCCATTTGTTCACATCTTGACCCTCCATTGTGCTATATAATACTAGTAGTAGCAAGACAAGCTTAACACTTAGCCAAATTTTCAAGAAATTGAAGAACAAGAGCTTGTTGCTCTCGGGTTCACTACAAGCAAAAGAAAAAAAAATTTGTTTCTTGTCCATTAAGCTCCACACTTTAAACCAAGGTTCTTGAGTGTATTGTAAGTGTATCTCAATAGAAAAATCTCTGAAAAAGATAGTTTTCGTATTAGTCGCAAGGTGAAAACCTGGTTGCTTTCTAGGTTTTGTTTGGAAGTTTGAAGGAAATTTGTTGGTGTTGTTATAAGGGTCTCAAGTAGCGGATTGAAGTGTCTTGAAGAGACTCTAAGTTGCTAAGGAGCAACTTCGGACATGGAGTTGGATTAAGATTCGTTGAGGTAATAATCTTGTCTCTTAAAAGTGTTACAAGATTATATATATTGTTGTTAGCTTTACATGTTGCTAGCATGAAGTATATGTGTTGAAGTTTATAAGTATTATGGATTGCTTGTAGCCTTAAAATCCGAAATGTAATGTAAGCCATGTGAAGTTGGATTACAATTTGGTCGTTTACTAGAATCGTCGCATGTTACTTACTTGAAGATTATAGTAGTATAATCGATTGCGACTTGATATCATGTTATGCTAACAATTTGGATTGAAATGGAAATTGGATAAGAATTGATGTTATAGTACCTCAAGTTTGCCGAATTGGCCTAGTAGTTGTATTAGTTTGATATCGTTCGTGGGGCGGAATTTTACACGTCTAGTAGGCGTGTAATCCCCTATTGATTAATTGCATTGTTGGGCCCTTAAATGTGGCGTGTTTGGTTATTGAATTCGGCCTTGAAAAAGGTGGCAAAGTAAGTAGAAACAAAGGAGGTGCTGTCCGATTTTCCATAGAATTTAGAGACTTTACACTTTATAATATTCTATGTTTGAAGTAAGGCGTTAATAGACGTATTGTGGATATTATAGGTTGACATACTACGGGCGGGATATTGTACGTAGCAAGTGGATTGGCCCGAAGAGGTATGTAGAACTTTTCCTATCTTTTGAGCATGACTAGTTGCACGTATATAGTACGGTAGACGTACAAGACCTTGATATCCTTTACTAGTTTTATGAATAGCCAAGTCGGGTGAGTTAGGAGATTAACTCACTTCTTTGAAAGTGTTAAGGATGTCTTAAGTTTTATTAAAGTTAAGGGACTTGAAGAGTTTTAAAGTATGTGATACTTGTTCCGTTTTAAACGTATAAGTCCCTTGGATAGGAAATGGTTTTTGGCTAAGGTATAAAGTGAATATAACGACTTTATGGGAAGTTGGTTATATTAGCTTTATGGGAAGATAAATGACTTGATTTAATGAAAGGCAATTTGATTTTAAGGCATCAATTGCCTAAGGTTTTATAAGAAAAGGAGTCACTTGATTTAGAAACCAAACTTTATTTCTAAAGGTATTGTGACTTGTCCTGAAAGGTAATTTTGACTTGATACTATGGTTAATAGTATCTTGGAAGTTTTATACTAAAAAGAGTCATTTGTTTTAAAGAGTAGAAGTATGTAGTACTTGGGTTAAATTCCCGGATTTTTATAAAAGATATGCTAGTGCCTTAAGTAAACTAAAATGAGAGTGTATATGAATAAGACTAATATGAAGTGAGGGGGATTTTTTAACTTGCTTATTTATTGTATGATAAGCCGGTATGGCTTATGTCATGTATGATGGCCGGTTGAGATAGGGTAAGAGTATAAATGAGGGGTAAACCCCCAAGACGTTATACCACCTTCTCCAGGGTAAGAGTATAAATGAGGGGTAAATCCCCAAGACGTTATACCACCTGCTTCAGGGTAAGAGTATAAATGAGGGGTGAACCCCCAAGACGTTATACCACCTGTTTTTCCGTGGATTTGCTACCCACGATGCGAGGAATACCTCATGCGAGTCCTTATGGGCTTATGCGGGTGAAATAGTCCTATGCGGGCGGGTACAGCCTATGCGAGGAATACCTCATGCGGGTCCACACGACCTATGCGGGTGAAATAGTCCCAGGAGTAAGATTGCTTAATGATACTGTGGGCGGATGGTCCTGCTTTGATCGTGAGCTTCCTATTTTTATGTTGTACGTATACTATTAGTTACTCTCATTGTTAGTAAGGCACTGTGTCACACCCCGAACCCCGGGCCCGTGACTGGTGCCCTACCTGGGCACCCTTCTACCTTAACAACTAAGTAAACTGCGGAAATGAAATAACACCTCTTTTTTTTTCTTTTTTTTTTTAACCAACGTACGTGCAAGGCAAAGCCGACAAGGCTGCCATATAATATACATAATAAAAGACACTACACTGTACACGAGTACAATCCCACATATGAATCTGCACTTAGGAGTTAAATCAACTATGACAGACAAGGCCCGCGTACCCAAAATCAGTACAAAGCCTGTCTTGAAGGACATATACCAAAAGATAAACTCACGGACAGAGGAGCTATCCAAAACCCCGAAAGGAGATCCTACACTGCCGATCACCAAACAGCGTACCTAAACTGCAGATGAACGCAGCTTCAAGGAGGTCAAGAAGAATGTACCAGTATGCGAATGCAGCATCAGTAATGAAATCATAATCTAAACAAAGCAGAGACATGTATGATAGCCAACCTACAAGACACAATACATAGCATCATATCAAGTCGTGACACAGCCCTCAAAGTCACTACTCAAATATAACTATGGGTCTCACGCCCATAATATCAATCATGCCCGTGGAATCCTTCCTCACCGTGATCCATGATGTAATAACACCAATAAGGATACATGAACACCTACCCCACCCGTGTCCTAAATACCACGTGGTCTCATGCCCCTAATCCCACATCGTAAAAGCATGACCATAGGTAACACAAACAAATCGGGACATATATGATAATCAAATTACAACACATTGTGCCTTACTAACAATGAGAGTAAGCGAGTATCCTTACAATATAAAATAGGAAGCTCATGATCAAACATGACCATCCGTCCAGAGATCATTTAGCCATCCTACTCGGGGACTATTTCACCCGCGATAGGCCGTGGACCCGCGAGGTATTCCTCGCATAGGACTATTTCACCCGCATAAGCCCTTACGGACTCGCATGAGGTATTCCTCGCATAGGCTGGACCCGCGTGAGGTATTCCTCGCATAGGACTATTTCACCCGCATAAGCCCTTACGGACTCGCATGAGGTATTCCTCGCATCGTGGGTAGCAAATCCACGGAATTATGCAAATGCCACCAACCCGAGGAATGACCCCGAAACGACTGATATAACAATAGCACACAACCGGCTATTTCCAGTACACATAGGCAAATCCTTAATTACAAGCCAAAGTCCTTATCAAGGCACACTTAGAATAATTCTCTTTAACAAGCCAAAGTACTTATCAAGGCACACTTAGACAAATTCTCAATTTATCAAGCCAAAGTACTAATCAAGGCATACATAGAATAATTCTCTTTTAACAAGTCAAAGTACTTATCAAGGCACACTTAGACAAATTCTCAATTTATCAAGCCAAAGTACTAATCAAGGCATACATAGAATAATTCTCTTTTAACAAGTCAAAGTACTACGTACGTACATTCTTTTATAAAAGACTCCTTTCTATGTAAAGCCCCAAGATACTAACATCCGTAGTATCAAGGCGTGTCTATTTTTCAAAGTAAGTTACTACACTTTTAGAAAACTCATTTCAAAGCTTGAAATCAAGTAACTCCAAATTTTCACAATCTAGGCAACTTATGCCGATTAATCAAACTAGACAATTTTCTAAACCTTCCATAAAGCCGTTATAACCAACTTCCCATAAAGCCGTTATAACCCTTTATGGTTTTAGACGTATTCATTCCTTCAATAACCAAGAGACTTATGCTATTAAAACCAAGTATCACATACTTACAAATCAAGTTCTTAACTTTCAAAATACTTCAAGTCTCTTAATAGTTAGAAAACAAGTTTTCTTCTACTTTTTAAACCTCAAGTAACTTCACCCTTAACACAAGTTACTTCTCTTAAATCATGTCATTTCTCCTCTTTTAAATCAAATAAGTAAATCACTCTTCGACTTCTAAAGTCATTATAATGACCTTTAGGTTTTAGAACTAAGGCACTAGCCAAAAGATTTGGAAACCACTTCTTTTTTAAGACTACATGTACTTTAAGTAAAAATACCTTCACTTTTAAGAATCCAAACTTCATCAAGAAAATGGATTCTACAACTTACAATCTAAACATCAAAGTACAATCAAGGAAGTACATAGAACAAATTCTATTTTAGGCAATCCAAATACAACCAAGGAATGAATCATTTAAGGAGTAGAACCTACTTTCTTTATCTTAAGGAATCATGCTAGAAGAGGAGATAGTTCACATACCTTTTCGGCTAAATCCACAAGCTAAGCCGAATACGCCGTACGTAGAAGTGTCAACCTATAATGGTCACAACAAGACTATCAACTTCTAGTCTCAACGTAGAATAATACTAAGTATACGGCCTCTAATTCTACGGAAAAACGGGCAGCACTTCCTTTGTTTCTACTCACTTTGCCACCTTTTTCAAGGCCGAATACAATAACCAACAAGCCACATTTAAGGCTCCAAACAACAATCAAACAAAAGGGATTACACGCCTTACAATACGTGTAAAATTCCGCCCCACAATTCATACCAAATAGTATAAAACTACACTAGCCATTCTCGGCCAACAATGACTCAACACAAGTCCTTTCCAATTCTTTTTACAATTCCAAGTTCTAAGGTCTAACATGTTATATAGTCTAAACAACTTCAACAACTACAATTTCCTTCTTTATACAACATGCGACGGCTTAAACGAATAATCAACTTGAATTGTAGTCTTAAGGCTAACATGCTAGTTTTCGGATTAGGGTTCCAATTTCCAATAAACATATCAAACTTCATACTATATAACTCATGCTTGCTAAAATCCATAGCTACTACAATAAGTAAGTCTTAACTACTAAAACGACAAAATTTATACCTTTCCAAGCCCTTAAAATTTCCAAGATCCAAAGTCGCGCCTTAGAAATTCTTAGCTCCTTTCCTTAAGTTCCAATCCGCTCCAAGCACTCCTTAGAAGCCTTTGAAGAACCCATCTTCAAGTTCCAACTTCAAAGTTGAAGAACTCCCTTAGTTTCCGCCTTGCGACTAACGTAAAAATACGTTTTTTTCCGAAATCTTTCTATTGAGATATCCTTACAATACCCTTAGGGACATTGGGTTAAAGTCTTGTGGCTAATGGATCAAAGCTATAAAATTTTTGTGTGGGACTTATAGTGAACCCGAGAGCTATGATGAACAAGAACAAGTTCTCTAATTTTTTCTAAGTGTAAAAAGCCAAGTCTTGCACTAGTAGGATATATATAACACATTGGAGGGTTAAGATTGCAACACATGAGTGGTTAGGATTTAAAATCACATGGATCAAGCCTAAGTGGCAAGTTGACTAGTCAATTATGTCAAGCTTTTGAAGACTTATCTTCCAAGATGTTCAATGACCATACTACCCTCCTCTAATTCGACCAAGACCACTTATGGGGGTGCCACGTGTCGCCCTTTCATTCGTCTATAAAATTCCGTAACCCTCGTGGGCCCCGCAAAACGTAAAATTCCTCGGGTGGGCCCCACGTGACCAAATCAAGAAATAAATTTCCATAGTGTTAATAAGTTCTATACTTTACAAATAATATATTTTGAGAATCCAATTCTCAACAACGAACATTTTTCCTTTCCGACGTCCGGAAGATTTTCCGTCGGAAGAACAATTCTTCCTTTCGTACTAATGTCCAAGTCTTGTTTCCTTACGTACATTCTCTTATACATGTCCTGGACTTACGGGGTGTAACACACTGTGTACTGTAATTTTGTTATCATACATGTCTCCGGCTTTGTTTTAAACTTATGATGTAATTACAGTATTTTCCAGTTTTACTTACTTAGTACATATGTGTAATCGACCCTTCCTCGGGGGCTGCGTTCATGCCGCAGGTAGGGGTAAGAAGGTGGTGGATCCTCATACTTAGGATCACTTATCAGACGTCAGAAGCTCCATTTCTCCGGAGGCTTGTCTTTTTGGTACAGTCTTTCCCTGATGTTGTAGATTTATGTACATTCAGGGGTATGGTGGGGCCCTGTCCCACCACTGTTGTTATTCTTAGAGGTCTGTAGTCACATGTTGTGGTTTGGGGCTGTAAGAACCGAGTTATCTGATTGTTCTTTGATTATGCGTATTTTATGGAAGGCGCCTTATCGCCAGCTCGTGATATTATTGTCAAACATGTTGTATGTTGTGTATGTTCCGCTGCTCTTCGCTGAGGTATACCTGACCGGGGTGCCTGTAGGGCACCATGCCCCGGCTCGGTCGTCATGACAAAAGTGGTATCGTGAGCGGTTAGTCCTCGGAAAGTGTCTACGCACCGTGTCTAGTAAAGTCTTGATTATCGGTGTCAGGCACCACATCTATAATCGTGAGGTCGCAGGACATTTAGGATTGGTTTCATTCTTCTCTCTCGAGATCGCAAGAGATTTGTCTTATTAGGTTGAATCCTCTCGACCTATTCTTATGAAACGCTTATGCCTCCACGGAAGGCGACCAGGGCCTGAGGGCAAGGCGGCAGGAGTCGCTAGCGGTACTGTGAGGGTTACGGACTCAGCACGACTATGCACGAGGTAGTAGGTCGGCGAGTTCACCACACCGTCGATAGAGGAGCCGAGAGCGGCGGAGCTCCAGAGGTTCGTGTACGAGCCTCCATCCCACACCAGAGCCGAGTATAGAGACTACGGAGTAGATCCGGTTATTGACCAAGATAAGAGTGGCCGCGCCGACAGTGAGCGTGCGGCTAACCCCAGAGCCGGTTTATGGATTCGGATTTTACGGGTTGTCATCCGCCCGAGTTTTATGGTTCGAGTGCAAGAGGATCCGCAGGAGTTCATTCAGCGATTCTGACGACTATGCAGTTCTTAGGGCTTCGAGATGGAGTTCATTATGCTAGCCTCTTACCGTTACGCGATATTGCGTGAATCGTTCGAGTCATGGGAGCTGTCGAGAGGTGAGGATGCTCTTCCATCTGTTTGGGAGGAGTTCACAGAGGCCTTCATGGATCACTTTTTGCCTCCTGAGATGAGGATAGCCCGTGTAGATAGATTCTTGACCTTGAGGCAGAATGGGAGGACTATCGGGAGTATAGCACGAGTTTGACTCTGCCGTGCATGTGCACACCATTGTAGGCGACATGGCGGATAGAGTTCATCGTTATGTGATGGGCTAGACCGTCATATGATTATCGCGTGCTTTGGGGTGGCTCTTCACCTGTATGGACATTGCCAGATGCGAGCTCATGCGCAGGGATAGAGGATAGAGAGAGGAGGACCAGATTGACTCGAGCCACCAAAGAGGCCGTGACAGCAGGTCTCGGGCGCTTTTGAGGCGGACGGCCGCAGCAGACTAGGTCCACATTCCGGCAAAGACAGAGTGCTCCTTCACGGTTTTACGCGGGAGGTCCGATCACCGGTCATTCAGAGCAGGTCGTGGCTCCAGACTTCGGGTTTCAGGAGACAAACCGGCCACCGTCGAGACCACCCACATCTCAGTGTGCTCGATGCGGTAGGTCTCACCAGGGCGAGTGTCGCAGGGCTCCGGGAGCTTGTTACTCTTGTGGCCAGCAGGGCTATTTGAGGAGAGATTGTCCGTCTAGAGGCGGCATGGGTGGTACGGTGCAGCCGACAGGATCAGTTGCTTGGTCTTCCTCTCCTTCTGTGGTTATGCGCCCCGGAGGGCAGGGTACTCACGGACCGGCAGGCCGCGGTAGAGGTCGTGGTGGTGGTGGTTCCAGTTCTAGCGGTAGAACCGCATATATTCATTAGCCAGCCGCCAGGAGGCTTCCTCGACGCCGCCATGCAGTACATTATTGATTTCATCTTTGTGACGTTTATGCTTTGATAGATCCGTGTTCTACCTTGTCCTATGTGTTCCTCTTATCATGGGTAGAATCGGGATAGAGCCGGTGTCGATAGAGCCTTTTGAGGTAGCTACGCCAGTGGGAGATTCGGTGTTAGCTGAGCGGGTGTACAGAGGTTGTCCGGTATTTATTTACAGTCGTCAGACCCTTGCAGACTTGATAGAGTTGGAGATGACAGATTTTGATGTCATTATGGGTATGGACTGGTTGACTTCTTGTTATGCCAACGTTGACTGTAGGGACAGGTTGGTTCGGTTCGATTTCTGGCGAGCCGCTTATCGAGTGGAAGGGCAACACAATACGCCGTAGGGGTAGGTTTATTTCTTACCTCAAGGCTAGGAAGATGGTGCGAAAGCGGTACATCTATCATCCGTTCGTATTTGATACAGAGGCCGAGGTGCGATTCTTGATCGCTGGTTAAGGAGTTTCGGATGTGTTCCTGCACGATCTTCCGTATCCTCCCGAGAGGAGATTGAGTTTTGTATTGACACGTTGCCAGACACTCGACCTTGTCACGACCCGACCTCGGGCCCGCGACTGGTGCCTTACCCCGAGCACCCTAGTGATACAACATCAGAGAAAATCAGCGGAAAAATAAAAACTCATAAACGACAAACAGTGAAATAAGAAGACAGGCTAACCAAAACGGTTACCTTTCTGTATTTATATATAAAAAAATAAAAACTTGAAGCTTACATCCCTTTTACAAACCCCGCCACAACAAGATTACATGCACTCTAAGAGTGTTATAACAACAAAGACGGGACAGGGCCCCGCCATACCCCTGAATGTAAGTACCTACAACGACAGGGGACTATACCAAAGATAAGCCTCCAGAGAAACGGAGCTTCCCAAAACGCTGAAATGTGATCCTATGAGCGAGGATCAACAACTGGTGTACCTCTACCTGCGACATGAACGCAGCCCCCCGAAGGAGGTCAGTACAACAGGTACCAAGTATGTGAAACTAAAAATATTGTAAATGAAATCATAATAGTCTATATAAAACAGAAGACATATATGATAACCAATTTACGATACACAATATGTAAGCAGTCATGTCAAGTCAGGGACTCACGCCCTTAAAGTCATCACTCAAATATAACCATGGGTCTCATGCCCGTGGAATTCCTTCCTCACTGCCGGCAGTCCATGATATAAAAACACCAAGGAATACACCTGAACACCAGGTCCCACCTGTGTCATAATAAAACCGTACGGGGTAAGTACGAAGGCATAACCGACTCCTAAAACCCACCGTACCAACAATGCTATAAGATCAGATCACGAGGTCTTTCTAGACCGCGCCACATGATCGGCCGCCACTCGCCTCGGTATCAATGCGCGTCTAATCTCGAACTTGCAGCAGCTCGATAGGCCACACACATAGGCCCGCATGAGGTATTCTCGACGGGGTATCTAACCCGCGGCATCCTCCCGACCTCCGGTCCGCATAGTCCTATGGACCGCATAAGGTATAATACTCGTGACGGGCGAACACACCCGAGTGATCATCCCGTCCCGAACTCCCGCAGCCCGCAGATAGGCCACACAAACCCGCATGAGGTATTCTCGTGATCGAGGTGGCAAGCCTCGCATCATAACAAGTCAGGGGGGTATGTGATATAATAGCAGTACAACGGGCTTATCGTTTAACAACGTAAGCACAACAAGAATAACCCCCTTACACAAACATCACAAGACACTAACACACGTAACATCATAACATGTTTACTTATCAAACCAACAAGAAAGTATTACAAGGCTATCACAAGCCAACATAGTCAAGTTATTCACACAAGGTACTTTCTATTTTATGTCAACAAGTTCGGGTTCTTATCCCCAACATACTACATACATTAACTCTTTTAAAAAGATCCGTTTCTTTCACAAAAGTCACACGATACCCGTAGTATCAAAATAGAGTGACTGTCTTTTTAAGTAAACCAAAACAATTTCCCTACCTTCTTTTTGAACCAACTTAAGACAAAAGCATGCCTTCCTTTTTAAACGAAAACACTTCAAATTTTCAATTCTTTGTCTTTTATAAATCAAGTCCTTTCTTTGAAATTTTTTTAAGAAAATCAAAACTTGTTTATTAATGATCTTATTAAAGCAGCCATGATCTAGGAAATGTAATACAATTTTGTCTTATCTTAGCTTCTATGCAGATGGAGGTTTCTACTGGTTTTAATAATACTTACTTCGTCGATACATTTTTATTTATTAGCGCTGCAGTGGTTTGTTCGATACTTATTTCCCCTTTTCGAAATCAATACAAAGCTTTCATAAACAATTTAGTAAATCGTTCCTTTTATCTTTCTTAAGTCGTTATACCTAATTTCCCATAAAGCTAGTATAACTCTTAAGCTTTTAAAACCAAGTATTACTCTTCTTTCAAAAAAGATTCATAATTCTTTTGAAATACTTCAAGATTCTTATTATTTAAAACTCAAGTCGAAAGACATTGAAGTAAAACCACGTTCAGTTAACACACGTACGTCTACCGTACTATGTATATTTTAAAAGTATCATGCTCAAGAGGATAGGAAGAATCACATACCTCCTCGGCGAAATCCACCTGCCAAGTCGAATATGTCGCGCGCAGAGTATCAACCTATAATAGTCAAATACGTCTATCAACGTCTAGACTACTCTGTAGAATATTCTAAGCAGAAGGTTCTTATTTCTACGGAAAATTGGGCAACACTTCCCTACCCGTCAAACTACACAAGTCTACTGCAATACAGTCCTATGTAATTACAGTTCAATTCTTTATACTGATTCTTCCAGTATATCTTATACTCAATTATAAACTACTACAATATGTAATATCCAATTACAATAGAGGGACATAGATCATTACCTCGATAAGCCCAAAATTATCCGAGATTAAAAGTCGATCCTGAGCAACGTTTAGCTCCTATTATGTACGCTCCAATCCGCTCCAAGAAACCCTTAGAAGTTTCTACACAACTTCTACTTAATACTTCAACCAACTATGAAGATTATCCTAGGGTTTCGTTTTGTGACTAAAGGAAATATAGTAGTATTTCCGGGCTCTTAGTATAGAGGTAACTTTGGAATACTATAAGGTATTTGGGCTAAGGTATTTTGGGATAGTACAATACTTGGAGGAATTTTTCTACTAAGGGGAAGGTGTTTGGACGAGAGCTTCTCAAAGGGGGAGAGGGATTTTGAGACTTGGAAAAATGTTTAGTGGATGAAGAAGTCTTGCAACTAGAGGGGGGTATTTATAGAACAAACAAGGGCCAAGATTCAAGCAAGTGGAGGGTGTAGATTAGATAGCTTGTGTGAGTGGAGTCTTCCACCAAGTGTCCACCACAACATTGGGACATATGTCCACCACAACATTGGGACATATGTCCACCACAACAATGAGCCATGTGGCTAGCCACATGCTCCTCCCAAAACCGTCCAAGCTTCTCCCACTTGCCCAAAAAAAATGGCCACCTACTCCCACTATCCCAACCAAAATATCTTCCAAGACTTTGACCACTTGACCTTGTCCACTTGGCCATACAAATAGTCCAACATGGGCCTAAGTGGGGTGACACATGTCGCCCTCCTATAGGTCCAAAATATTTCATCTCTCGGAAAAAAAATCCGTAATCGGTTAAAATATTAAAAACGTAAAATTTCCTTCACAAGGTTCGGAATCTTTTCCGTCGAAAGTTCTCAATTTCACCCTAAACCTAATTAGGGCTTAAACAATTGTACGTACGTCCACACATACATACTCTGGAACTACGGGGTACAACATTCTCCCCTGCTTAGAAACATTCGTCCCGAATGTTCCTTCTAAGTCCCCAACATGCTTGCGCCGGTAAAGTCTTCACTATTATACTTACGGAACCAATTATGCCGCACCTGGCCATAATACCACATACGCGCAAAAACGCACCTCCAAGCCAACGAAGAATCATCTCTAAAGCGTATAACAATACCATTAGCTCCACCCAAGGTCCAAAGGATACTTTCTTCCCATCTTCACTTATAAAAAGGACACTTCCATCTTCTTAACACATCTTAGCCTCTTTTCTTACTCGTCGTACCTTCCTCGTACACTCGAACTCTTCCTAATAAACTTACCACATTCTGTTATTGCTTCAGTTTCCAAAATCTCAGGGTTACTATCTCCAACTTGGTTATCATAAACTGGGAATATTCTGGATGGTTCTCCGATACTTTTCCGAACATAGCAACATGAAAGATCGACGACGCTTCCTACGCCGGACGACAATGCTAACTTATAGGCAACCCGCCTATTCTCCAAATGATCCAAAACGCTCAAAGTACCTCGCTAAGTTTCGCTTCCAAATCTCGTCACGCCCTTCCGGGGTGGTACCTTCAAGAAAACCCACCGTCAACCTGAACTCCAAGTGTCGACGCCGATTATCCGCACGACTTCTGTTGACTCTGAGCTGCCAATAACCTCTCCTGGATAAGCTTTACCCTATCCACATCATGCTGAATCAAGTATGAACCAACTATCTGAACCTTGCCAACATCGAACCAATCGACTGGCAACCTACCCTTACGCCCATACCGGGCTTCATAAGGCGACATCCGAATACTGAAATGGTAGCTATTATAATACTCACTCAACAAGAGGCGAATAATCCTTACAGCAACCCCTGAAATCAAAACACCGGCCCGCAACCTATCCTCAAATGTTTGGATAAAACGCACTGTTTGGCCGTCGGCCCGAGGGTGAATGCAATACTGAGACTCACCTTAGTTCCTAACCCCGCCTGGTAACCTCCAAAAAAGATAATAGCCGTAAACTGGGCTCCACTGCCCGTCATAAAGTAAAAGTAGGAACCCCGTGCAGTCTTACAACCTTTCTGATATATAACATCTCGCATAACCCTCTGCCGAGTAAACAGTCCTGACTGAAAGACAAGATGGGCTGACCTCATCGGCCTGACTACTGGTCGAACGCATCCATGAACTCGTACGATGGTTAACTAAACTTGGGCCTAACACCCTCGTGACCCTATCACAAAGATGGACCCTCGGGGGCGGCTAACCCTCAGAATTTCAAGTCAGGGGTGTAAGTTATATAATATCAGCACAACTGCTTATCGGTAAACAACATAAGCACAACAAGGGAACCCCCTTTACACAAACGTTACAAGACACTAACACACGTAGCATCATAATATGTCTACTTATCAAACCATCTTACTACACATTCCAGAAATCAATACAAGGCTTTCATAAACACATAAGTAAACCGTTCCTTTTGTCTTTCTTAAGTCGTTATACCTAACTTCCCATAAAGCTAGTATAACTCTTAAGCTTTTTGTTTAAAAACCAAGTATTTCTCTTCTTTCAAAAATGATTTATAATTCTTTTGAAATACTTCAAGATTCTTATTATTTAAACTCAAGTCAAAAGACATCCAAGTAAAACCACGTTCAGTTAACACACGTACGTAAACCGTACTATATATATTTTAAAAATATCATGCTCAAGAGGATAGGAAGAATCACATACCTCCTACAAATCCACCGCCAAGTCGAATATGTCGCTACAGAGTATCAACCTATAATAGTCAAATACGTCTATCAACGTCTAGACTACACTGTAGAATATTCTAAGCAGAGGGTTCTCTATTCTACGGAAAATTGGGCAGCACTTCCCTACCCGTCAAACTACACAAGTCTACTGTAAGTACAGTCCTATGTAAGTACAGTTCAATTCTCTTCTTTTATACCATCCTTCTATATATCTTATACTCATTTCTATACTACTATAGTATGTAATCTCCAATTACAATAGAAGGACAAGATATTTACCTCGGTAAGCCCAAAATTATCCAAGTTTAAATGTCGATCCTGAACAACGTTTAGCTCTTAATTTGCACGCTCCGATAGCTCCAAGAAACCCTTAGAAGTTTCTAAACAACTTCTACTTAATACTTCAACCAACTATGAAGATTTCCCCAGGGTTTCGTTTTGTGACTAATGGATATAAAGTAGTATTTCCGGGCTTTTAGTATAGAGGTAACTTTGGAATACTACAAGGTATTTGGCTAAGGTATTAGGGAATAGTAACAATACTAGAAGACAACTTTTCTACCAAGGGGGGGGGGGTATTTCGACGAGACAACTAGGAAGGGGGGAAGGGGGGTGCTTCGGACGATAGCTAGGAAACAAAAGGGGGGGGAGAGGACTTGGACGAGAACACTACTAGAGGGAAGGATTTTGAGACTTGGAAGTTGTGTTTGTGGATGAAGAAGTCTTGCACAAGAGGGGGGTATTTATAGGACCACCAAGGGCCAAGATTAAAACAAATGGAGGGTGTAGATTAGATAGCTTGTGTGAGTGGAGTCTTCCACCAAGTGTCCACCACAACCTTGGGACATATGTCCACCACAACATTGGGACATATGTCCCCCACAACAATGAGCCATGTGGCCCTCCACTTGCACAAGAAACCGTCCAAAATACCTACCCCCACTAACCCAAACATATCTTGCAAGACTTGACCATTTGACTTGTCCACTAGGCCACCATTTCGTCCAACCCATGCCAACTAAGGGTGACACATGTCGCCCTCCTATTGGTCCAAAATATTTCGTCTCTCGGAAAAAATCCGTAATCGGTTAAAATATTAAAAACGTAGAATTTCCTTCACAAGGTTCGGAATCTTTTCCGTTGAAAGTTTACAATTTCATTCTTAACCTAATTAGGGTTTGTACAAATGTACGTACGTCCTCACATACATACTCTGGAAAATACGGGGTATAACATTCTCCCCTCCTTAGAAACATTCGTCCCGAATGTTCCTTCTCAAGACAGGTAACGATATAGTTCCGCACAACTTAAACAATTTGCAAATGCCACACACGGCCACAACACAACACTTAAGCACATATGAAAATTAAAACCAGCAAGTAGGAAAGGGAGTTACCTGGGGGTGTGGGGAATAAGTGAGGATACTTCTGCCTCATGTCCTCCTCTGCTTCCCACGTCATCTCCTCTCTGTTCTCGTTCCGCCATAAGACCTTGACGGAAGCCACATCCTTCGTCCGCAGTCGCCTAACCTGACGATCGAGTATCGCTATGGGACTCTCCTCATACGATAATCCCTCGGTCACCTGGACATCGTCAATCGGGTGCACTCTAGATGGATCCCCGATACATCTCCTCAGCATAGAAACATGAAAAACCGGATGCACTGCCTCCAGATCGGACGGCAGATCCAACTCATAGGCAACCTTGCCTACCCTGCGGACAATCTGATAAGGCCCAATGTACCTTGGGCTGAGCTTCCCTTTCTTCCCAAACCTCATCACACCCTTCATGGGTGACACCTTCAGGAAAACCCAATCATCAACCTCAAACTCCAGATGCCGACGACGATGATCTGCATACGACTTCTGCCGACTCTGAGCTGTCAATAGCCGCTCCTGGATAAGCTTCACCTTATCCACTGCCTGCTGTATCAAGTCTGGTCCCACTAACTGCACCTCGCCCACATCAAACCAGCCTATCGGCGATCTGCACTTCCTCCCATACAAGGCCTCATAAGGCGCCATCTGAATACTGGAGTGGTAGCTATTATTATACGCAAACTCAACTAGAGGCAAATGATCCTCCCAGCTACCCCTGAAGTCAATAACACAGGCTCGTAGCATATCCTCAAGAGTCTGGATAGTACGCTCTGCCTGTCCGTCTGTCTGAGGATGGAATGCAGTACTGAGGCTCACCTGCGTCCCTAATCCCTTCTGGAAAGACCTCCAGAAGTTAGCCGTAGCGGGTTCCTCTGCGATATGATAGAAATAGGGACCCCATGCAGTCTCACGATCTCTCGGATGTAAAGTCTAGCATAATCCTCAGCCGAAAAAGTCGTCCTGACGGGAAGAAAGTGGGCTGATTTCGTCAGCCTGTCGACGATAACCCAGATAGAATCATGTTTCCTCGGAGTGCGAGGTAACCCTGTGATAAAGTCCATGTTGATCACCTCCCACTTCCAGGTCGGGATCTCTATCGTCTGCAATAATCCACCAGGCCTCTGGTGCTCTACCTTTACCTGCTGACAACACGGGCACTGAGCCACAAACTCTGCAACGTCCCTCTTCAAGCCATCCCACCAATACACAGATCTGAGGTCGTGGTACATCTTTGTCGACCCCGGATGGATAGAGTAACGCGCGTTGTGTGCTTCCCCTAGAACCTGCTGCCGAAGTCCTGCAATATCTGGAACACACAACCTGCCCTCAAACCTTAGCACCCCATCAGGTGCTACCTCAAAAGGACCCTTCCCTTCACGAAGAGCTGTATCACGATACCGTGTCAAAACCGGATCCTCAAACTGTTGCCTCTTCACCTCCTCGACGATGGAAGACTAGACAACCTCTCGAACCCGAACCCCACTTCTATCAGAACAAATCAATCGGACTCCAAGGCTTGCTAAATGATGTAACTCGCGGACCATGCCCCTCCTCTCTGGCTGCACATCTGATAGACTCCCCATCGACCTACGACTAAGGGCATCTGCCACAACATTGGCCTTCCCCGGGTGGTACAGGATATCGACATCATAATCCTTGAGTAACTCTAACCACCGTCTCTGTCGTAAGTTCGGCTCCTCGGTGAAGATATATCGAGGCTCTTGTGGTCGTGTAAATATCCACATGAACCCATACAAATAGTGCCTCCAGATCTTCGGCGTGAATCACCGCTAACTCCAAATCATGGGTGGGGTAGTTCCTCATGCTTCTTGCCGTCGGGATGCGTATGCTATAACCTTGCCTCTGCGATCAACACATCCAAGCCCGATGCTGGACGCATCACAATACACCACATAGCCGTCTAGACCCTCGGAAGAGTAAGAATCGGGCGGCCGTCACCTCTCGTGAATCGGAAACCCTTCTCACAAGCATCACCACCGAAACTTAGCTCACTTCAGAGTCAGCTTAGTCAAAGGTGCCGAAATAGAAGCAAACGTCTCCACGAATCTCCGATAGTAACACCAGGCCCGAAAGGCTGCGCACCTCTGTGAGTAGTAGGTCTAGGCCAACTCCGTTGCCTCGATCTTGGCGTATCCACCGAATACCATCACCCTATAATATGCCCAAGAAATGCCACCGGCCAACCAAAACTCACATTTGGAAAACTTGGCGTATAGCTGCTGGTCTGGAGAACTCTCAAGGTCCTCAAATGCTCGCACGCTCGCTCTGGCGGGAATAAACCAAGGTGTCATCAATGAATACTATCACAAACGTATCCAAAATGGCTTGAACACTCGGTTCATCAAATCCATAAATACCACGGAGCATTGGTCAAACCGAAAGACATAACCTCGAACTCATAGTGCGTCTGGGTCGAATGCGATCTAGGGACATCCGCCTCTAACTCGCACTGATGATAGCGATCGCAGATCAATCTTGGAGAAATATCTCGCACCTCGCAACCGGTCGAACAAATCATCAATCTCGGGAAGGGTATTCATTATTAATAGTCACCTTGTTCACCGCCTGTAATCACACATGCGCGGCGTCGCCCTTCTTCTTCACGAACAATACCGACGCCTCGGGAGAAACACTAGGCCTCGATGAAGCCGCTTCTCCAACAAATCTCTCGGTGGTCCTTCAAATCTATCAACTCGGCGGTGTCATTCGTATGGCGGAATGGAAATAGGCCAGTGTCCGGCAAAGACATCGATACAAAACTCTATCTCCTCTCGTGAGGATACGGAGGTCATCCGAAACACATCGGGAACTCGACTCTCGAATCGATCAAAATCTGGTACCGCGACCTCGTATCAAACACCGAATGAGATGGTAGATATACCCTTCGCACCATCTTCCTAGCGAGGTAGGAAATAAACCTACCCTCGGCGACACGGTGTTCCTCACTCAATAACCGGCTCGGAACTGGAACCGTACCAACCTCGCCTGCGGTCCACATTGGCGTAGCGAAGCTAGCCAATCCATACCCATAATCACATCGAAATCGATCATATCCAACTCTATCAAGTCGGCCAGGTCCGACGATCGCATAAAGTCACTGGGCAAGCCCTATATACCCGCCGAGCTACCACCGAATCACCCACTGGCGTAGCTACCTCGAAAGGTTCTATGGACTCAGGCTCTATCCCTATCCTACTAGCAATAAGGGGAGATATATAGGACATATTAGAACCCGAATCTATCAAGGCATACACGCGTCATGACATGAACCGATAAAGTACGTGGCGATTTACATCAGTGACACGACCCAAACCCGGGCCCGTGACTGGTGCCTTACCCCGGGTACCCAAGTAGACATACATCAGAGTAATCAGCGGAATATAAAATAAGACATAAAATAATATGAAGTGTAAAACAGTTATCTGAGGAAAGTTGCCTTTCGGCATATATATATAAAAACTTAAATCCGAACAGTTACATCCCATTTACAAACTCGCCAAAAACAAGATTACGCACTTCTAAGAATGGTATAACGACAATGGCGGGAGGGCTCACCATACCCCGAATGTAAGTACTCTAACGGCAGTGGACTATACCATCGATAAGCCTCCGAGAAACGGCTCCCAACGCTGAATCGTGATCCTAATAGCGAGGATCGACGATCGTGTACCTCTACTGCGGCATGAACGGCCTCGGGCGAGGTCGATGCAACAGTACCAAGTATGTGAACCGAAAATCACGTAAATGAAATCATAGTAGTCTATATAAAGCAGGAGACATGTATGATAACCAAACTACGCTTCACAATAAATAAGCGATCATGTCAAGTCGTGGACTCACGCCTCAAAGTCACCACTAAATATAACTATGGGTCTCACGCCAACATCAATCATGCCCGTGGAATACCTTCCTCCCGCGGCCTATGATATAAAAACACCAAGGAATACATGAACACCGTGTCCCACGTGTCATAATAAAACCGCGGGGTAAATGCGAAGGCATAGCCGACTACTAAAACCTACAGCATCAACAAGGTCATAAATCGTATCACGAGGTCTGTCTAGACCGCCACATGATCGGCCGCCACTCGCCGCGATATCTAATGTGCGCGTCTAGTCACGAACTTCCGCTGACACCGCATAGGCCACTCACATAGGCCGCATGAGGTATTCCCGCATCGAGGGTAGCTACTCCCGGCATCGCCCCGGACTCGCGATCCGCATGGCCACATAGACCGCATGACCACAAAGGCCGCACACTAACACGGAACTCGTAGCTCGCATAAGCCACGGACCGCATAAGGTATCTCAAATCATAGTCACAACGCTACCGAGGTATACCCCGTGACGGAGGCGCCTTAACCCCAGTATCATGTCGAGGTGAGTGATATAATACTAGCACAACGGCTTATCGTTAAACAACATAAGCACAATCAAGGGGAAACCCCTTTACACAAACATCACAAGATACTAACACACGTAGCATCCTAAACATGTTTACTTATCAAATCAACAAGAAAGTATTACAAGGCTATCAAAAACCAACACAATCAAGTTATTCACACAAGGTACTTTCTACTTTATGTTAACAAGTTCGGGTTTTATCCCCAAAGTACTTCATACATTAACTCTTTAAAAGATCCGTTTCTTTCACAAAAGTCACACAATACCCGTAGTATAAAAATAGAGTGACTATCTTTTTAAGTAAACCAAAACACTTCCCTTTGTAAAATCAAGTAACAACATTATTTTCCAAACGTTCAAGTTTGCCTAATTTCAAATGCTCAAGTTTCTCATTTTCGAAAGGTTTCGTAGTTCATAGTTTTAATCACTTAATAATATAATTCTCCTTTAAAACAATTTGAGAAACATATGCCTTATGTGTGAGTAGGTTATTCTTGTTTATAACAATCTTATTAAAGCAGCCATGATCTAGGAAATGTAATATCATTTTGTCTCATCTTAGCTTCTATGCAGATGGAGGTTTCTACTGGTTTTAATAATACTCATTAGTCAATACATTTCCCTTTCTTAGCGCTGCTGTGGTTTGTTCGATACTTATTCTCATTTCCGAAATCAATACAAGGCGTTCATAAACAATTAAGTAAACCGTTCCTTTTATCTTTCTTAAGTCGTTATACCTAGCTTCCCATAAAGCTAGTATAACTCCTTAAGCTTTTAAACCAAGTATTACTCTTCTTTCAAAAATGATTCTTAATTCTTTTGAAATACTTCAAGATTCTTATTATTTAAAACTCAAGTCAAAAAAAAAGGAGTTAGAGAGAAGTTTCTCTCACTAAGAAAACGCTCTCAACGTTTCCCTTAGTTGCTCCTTAGGTTTCTTCCTCTTCTCCCCCCCCCCCCCCCCCTTAGTTTTTTCGTTTGACTCATTATGGTTTGATTGTTTTTGTCCACAATATGAAAAAGTCTAAACGTTACACACGTTCTAGCAATGATTCAGGAGGTTCAGGCAGTTCGGCTAAAGCTAGAACAAAGAAGAAAAAAAAGAATGGCAGTAGTCCAACAATTGCCGAGGAAAATCTTATTCCGGCGATCTCGGACCTTCGTGTTGGTTCATGTTACTCCAAACTCGCTTTCCTTTAGAAAATGTAGTAGATGATTCTATGCTACAAAGGATACATGAATGGGGCAAAAATATCGAAATTGAAAGCTTGGATATTAGTGAGTTTGAAGGCAAAACTTCCGGCAGGACCATTGACGCCCCTAATGTTACTATGGTGGTCGATCATTCCACGGGCCAATTTGTTGGTAAAGGGTTCATTTCGGAAGAACTAGACGATACTCAAAGATTAGTACCCGACACTACGGAAATTCTCTCGGGTTTGCGGAAATGGGTTGAAATCGGGCGGACATTGCAATTGGTGAAGCAAGACGATGGCATTCTCGGGTCTAAACCGGGTCGGGCGTGGGTCAAAGGTTCTTGGCGGTCGTCGTGCGGGGTTCATGGGTCCAAGAGTAATCATGTCTTGTTTGATTCAAGTCGGTTGAAAGCATTGATGGTACTTCTATCCCCGAAGTTCAACGCGGATGTCAAGAGAGCAAACTTCAATGCCCGAAACGATGGGACTACTCTATTACGGGTGGTCTTGGGTCGAGAAGGCTAAGGCGGGTCACGAGGATAACAATGATACTAGGAATATGCACTCTATGCAAGGATCAAGATCAGATGTGGAATACGAAGGGTTTCTAGCCCCAAGGTTTCAACGTCACAATTGAAGGAATGAGGCGTCAAACTTTAATGTCGCGGGTATCAAGTTTACACTCCCAACTTCGGGCCTTAATGATGGTCTGATTTCCAAGGCGGGGTAGGGGATAACCTAGGGCATTAACTACCCCGCTTTACAAGGAGCTAAGTCAATGGTGGGTTCAACGTTTTGATTGAGGTGCCGAGGCGTCGCACATTTATGAGCGGGTACCAACGACTCTCTCATTACTCGGTTCTTTATGATGGTATTAGTTCCAAGACGGATCGGGGATAATCTAGGGGCATTGACTACTCACGTTACGAAGAGCCAAGTCAATTGTGAGAAACAAAGCTATTTCTTTGTCCAGGGAGCCTAGGAACTCCACAACCATCAATATTACGAGAGCCGAGGGGTCGGCATTGAATGTGGCGGGTATCAATGACTCTCTAATAACTCCGGGACTTTATGATGGTCTTGGTTCCAAGACGAATCAGGGGGACAATCTAGGGGCATTGACTACTCACGTTACACGAAGAGCCAAGTCAATTGTGAGAAACAAAGCTATTTCTATGTCCAGGCCTAGGAACTCCATAACCATCAATGATGCAAGGTAGGGTCAACATTGAATGAGACGGCATTCAAAGTGCCTTCTCGTGATTCAAGTCAACAACCCTGATTTCTTTAAGTGTCACCAATGAAGCCTTCCTACTTTAGCTAGTTTGCTAAGTGGAGCCAATCTCAAGAATCACAACACTCCTTTCGTCTTTAACACTTCCTCGGATTCGAGTAGAGTCCTAAACTTCCCCCCTCTCTCATCTAATACCACTTCACTACTTCCTGAATTTCACAACACCACACCCCTTCTATCTCCTCTTCCTTCTATTCCTTCTGAAAACCAACACAAATTCCCTACCCTCCCAAATGGCACGCAAATCATCTCTTCTATTGCGGGCCCAAGCTCACTCCCTTCTACCCTTCCCCCTCTGCCTATACCTCCAGATATACCTCCCAATGATTTACACACTAATGCACCTTCTAAACCACATCATTTCCCTACCACGGCCACAACTCACAACAATCTTTCCCCTAAACCATGGCAAGGTCCTTCCTCCTAAAAAGACTTATCTGAGTCTTTGCGGGAACTAGGATTGAGGCAAAAGGTATGAAGTTACAATTTATTGAACAACAAGGGGAGGAAGTAAATATAGATGCTGAGGATGAAGTTCCTTTCATAGAAACTTGGGGCTATTGCCTAATAGGTTGCTTCACGGGTCCTTTCCCGGGAAGAGAAGCATTGAATACGATTGTGAAAGGATGGGGAGTTAAATGTCGTATTATACCATATGGCAAAGGTGGGCGGTGTTCAAATTCATGACGGAGGAAGAGCGCACTAATGTACTTCACGGAGGCCCTTATATGGTCTACGGGAAAACCATGATGCTCAAGGCTATCAATAAAGGAGTTCTTATAACGGATGATTTGTTTATGGACATTCCTATTTGGGTCACTTTCCTGGACATTCCCTTTCTATTTGGAGTGCGGGCCTTAGTAAGATTGCTTCACGTGTAGGAAAACCTCTTTACACCGATTAATATACTAAGGAAAGGTCTAAAATGAACTATGCAAGAGTTCTAGTGGAAGTGGATGTTAGCAAGGAGCCGATAATGGATTTTGTCGTCAATCTCCCGATAACGAAAGTATACTCAAAGGGTAAACTATGAGAATTACCCGACTTTTGCTATCATTGTGCGGCTTTTGGACACAACCACTTGAAGTGTAGGAAGGCGAGGATGATGTCAACATTGAAGAAGCTCCAAAAACATGCAATACTGAGGTCCCCCCTAACAACAAGGATGATTCTATTCATTTGAAGGTCAACAAAGGTACGGGTGGAACCAACCTCCTCATCCACCAACTTCTCAACATCCCGTAGATGCCGATAACTTGATGGACATTGAAGAAACTGTGCACACAACACCTCCTGGTACCGGCAGCTTGGGAGAAGTATCACATGCCGCGGGTCCTCCGGTTTTGGGTCATTCTGGCCCACCATGTTTGCGGGATTCTCTAGCAAAGTCCTCACCGCCTAATTCTCACAATGGCGTACACAACATGTTAGGATGAGGGTGAGTCAAAACATTCGATTCGAGATGCCTATGAACCCGCCACCTTCATTGGATGAAGTTACATTCAACTGCTACGGAAAAGGCTCACCAGTGTCAAGTAACGTTAACTTTGAACGGGGAACATAGCTTGGCCGGTACACAAGTTATGGCTTCCAGCAACAAATATGATGGATGGCAAGAGGTTTTGTCCAAAAGAATGGGCGAAAGCGGTTGGGAAAGCGAAGCGGCTAAAGCGGAGGTGCTAATAAAACCTCCTTTGTTTCTTATGAAAATACTTTGTTGGAATGTCCGTGGTCTTTGCGGACAAAGGGATAGGGCTGCCACGCAAGCTCTAGTGTGTAGTATCACAAAACAGCATGATGCGGCTATGATTTGTCTATTGGAAACTAAGCTATCTCAACCAAGGATGAGTCTTTCTCTACTCAAGATTCAAAGCATGGAAGTTTTGCTCAAATTTGGAATTCATCGAGGCGGTAGAATGCTATTACTTTGGGATCCATCCGGTTTGTTGCGAAGTGCTTGGTATGGACTCTCGGATATCCATGTCCAGGCAAGTTGCAATATAACACAAGTGTCCTTCCTTGCCACATTTGTGTACCCGTTTATAGCATCTCGGATAGAAGGATGCTTTGGCATCACCTTTCTCACTGGGCGTTGGCATCAATAAGCCTTGGATGATTATGGAGATTTCAACACTTACTGCAACCCTAATGATAAGGTGGGGTCCTCCTCTCACGCCTTATGCACTTAGGGATCTTGGAGATTTCAGGAATTCTCATGGACTAGAAGACGCCCTTCATCCGTTCCTTCTACACTTGACGAATGGTTCGATTTGGTCTAAGCTTGATAGAGTGTTGATGAATCAAAATTGGAGTGATTTGACCTTAGAATGCAAGGCCAATTTCATGCCTATGGAGCTGTCTCGGACCACCGTCCCGTGATAGCCACGATTATTGCATCCTATAATGTTGGGAACGCCTTTCAAGTTCATGAATATGTGGCTTTCACCCAACCTTTGAGAACATTATAACTTCATGTTGGAGACAAGACATATGGGTCTTGCCAATTCGTCCTTGCCTCCAAATTGAAAGCCTTGAAGCAACCTTTAAGGGCTTTGAACATAAGTGACTTTGGAGGTATCGAACAAAGAGCAAAAGGGGCAAACATAGAGTTCAAGGAGGCTATCAATGCACACATGGAAAATCCCTTTGATGAGGAGCTTAAAGCCAAGGTTAAGTCCTCAAGAGCTAGAGCAAACACCTTACTGGAAGCTGAAAGACACTTCATAAGGCAGAAGTCAAGACAGAAGCACTTGATTGGAAGTGATAGATGTTCCAAATACTTTCATAGTTTGATCAAAAGGAGTAATGTCAGGAACTCCATTAACTTTCTTGTTAAAGCTAATGGTACTATCACTACATCACCAGAAGAAGTCAGGAAGTTGCTTGTTGAATTTTACAAAGATCTATTAGGTACTTCCCGACCCACTACCAACTTTGATCCTGATGTGTTCAACTATGGCCCAAAGCTGAGTGAAGAAGAGAGATTACAGCTTTTGCATTTCATCACCCCAAAGGAGATTTGGGAAGCACTCTCTGATATAGGCAATGACAATGCACCTGGACCGGATGGTTATACGGCTGCCTTCTTCAAGAATAGATGGAAAGATGTGGGCCATGATGTTGTAAGATGTGTCCAAGAGTTCTTCTCTACTGGAGTTCTTTTGAAGCAGGTTAATCATACCATCATTACCCTGCTACCAAAAACTGACCATGATCCCAAGGTAAATGATTTCAGGCCCATCGGATTGACTAATGTGATCTATAAGATCATCACAAAGATTCTAGCTAACAGAATGGCATTGATCCTTCCTTCTCTCATTGACAAATCCCAAGGGGCTTTTGTGAAAGGAAGAAACATGATGGACAACGTATATGTGGCACAAGAGCTTGTGAGAGGATTTAATAGAGCAGTCTCACCAAGATGTATGCTTATGGTGGACCTTCGTAAAGCATTCGTCTGATCTCTTGGAGCTTCCTCGAATTGGTACTAAGAAGTCTAAAATTTCCAGACAGATTTACAAGATGGATCATGGAATGTGTTAGCTCAACCTCCTTCTCCCTTTCTATCAATGGTGAGCTACATGGATACTTCAAAGGAAAGCGCGGCCTAAGACAAGGTGATCCTATGTCCCCTACTCTCTTTATCTTGTGCATGGAATACCTCTCAAGGCTGCTTAAAATGAAAGGCTGAGGCAAGAGCTTTCTCATATTTTCCAAAGTGTAAGAAATTGGGCATTACTCATCTTGGATTCGCGGATGACCTCATGCTTTTGCCAAAGGAGATATATCTTCATTGGGATTCTTATGGATTGTCTGGAAGAGTTGGAGGCTGCCTCAGATTATCTCTTAACCCGCTAAATCCTCTGTCTACTTAGCGGGAATGCATTCTGATTCGGGACTTGATATTGACCAGAGTGGGTTTCGCCATTGGTAGCTTTCGATGCGATACTTGGGGATCCCTTTGTCCCCAATTTCAGTCACGGTGGATCAATTTGCCCATTCACTAGTGCTATTTCGAATTACATTCAGAAATGGGGCACCACACCCTTTCTTATCTTGGTAAGTGGAACTAATCAGTCTGGCCGTCGAGGGTTGAGAGCTTTTGGTTCCGGGCACTTCCTATCCCGGCCACTATTATCAACAAGGTAAGGTCTGCTTGTATTCAATTCTTATGGGGGGGAAACCACCAAGAGTTGCTTGGGATATCATTTGCCTGCCTCAAACTGAAGGTGGCTTGGGTCTTATGAACATCAAGGAATCGAATCATGCCCTGCTATCCAGGACGATTTGGCAAACTCACACGGAAGCTGATTCTCTATGGGTCCAATGGATCAATAGCCACTATTTGAGAGATATTACAATTTGGGACTATGAGGTACGTCCTAGGGACTCCCCTTTATTCAAAAAGATTTGTGGGATTCACGACAAATTTGTTTCTATCTTTGGTAGCCATGGTGATGCTATTGACGGCTTTACAAAATGTTGTGCCAACGGTATATTTGATTCAAGCTCAGATATGATATCTTGCGCACTCAAGCTAAAAAGCCTTGGATGTCACAAATTTGGAAAGGATTCATTCCTCCCAAATTCTCTTTTACTATGTGGCTAAATTGCAGGAAGCGGTTAGCTACAAAGGATACTCTATCATTTCTCAACTTGGAGGATAAATCTTGCGGATTCTGCAAGCAAGCTAATGAAACAAGGGAACACCTCTTCTTTGACTGCCCCTATACACACATGATTTGGAAGAGCATAAAAGATTGGTTGGGTATTAGAAGAGAGATGACAACTGTTAAAAGCTCCCTTAAATGGATTAAGAAAGAACACCGCGAGACAAGCATCCGAGCCAAAGCTATTTTGCTTACTTTTTGCATAATGGTTTATGAGATTTGGAGGGCAAGAAACACAATGCTCTTTGAAGGCACAAGCTTGCCGGCAGAAGAGGTCATTGCAAGAATCAAAACAACATCTTATAGAGTTCTCTATGATTTTATCCCCTCTTGTAGTGGCACCTTTTGAGTGACCACCCCTCCCCTCTATCTCTTCTTGTTTGCATTACGTTGAGGCTTGAGATACCTCAACGACTGATTGTAGCCACTTCCTTTTCGTTATTAGTAATAATATTTGCATTTACCTAAAAAAAAAAAAAAAACTCAAGTCAAAAGACATCGGAGTAAAACCACGTTCAGTTAACACACGTACGTCTACCGTACTATATATATATTCTTTCAAAATATCATGCTCAAGAGGATAGGAAGAATCACATACCTCGCGACGATTATCGACACTTAGCAAAACGCTCCACGGCTATAACCCGGCTAGCCTTGTCCACCTTTCAAGTAGAACATGCTACTCGCAGAACATTCAACCTATAAAGGTCATATACGTCTATCAACGTCTAGACTACTCTGTAGAATATTCTAAGCAGAGGGTTCTCTATTCTACGGAAAATTGGGCAGCACTTCCCTACCCGTTAAGCTACACAAGTCTACTGTAAATACAGTCCTATGTAAGTACAGTTTAATCTTCTTCTTTAATATTCTTCTGATGTGATTTCAGTTCAATTCTTTTCTGTAATATCCTTCTATTACAGTTCAATTCTCTTCTGTAATATCCTTCTATGAGTCTTATATTCATTTCTATACTACTACAGTATGTAATTTCCAATTACAATATAAGGACAAGAGTATTTACCTCGATAAGCCCAAAATTATCCAAGTTTAAATGTCGATCCTGAGCAACGTTTAGCTCCTACTCTGAGCGCTCCAACCCGCTCCAAACAACCCTTAGAAGTTCTACGCAACTTCTTCTTAATACTTTAACCAACTGTGAAGATTTTCCTTAGGGTTTCGTTTTGAGACTAAAAGGACATAAGGTAGTATTTCCGGGCTCTACGTATAGAGGTAACTTTGGAATACCACAAGGTATAAGTCTAAGGTATTTTGGAATAGTAACAATACTTGGAGAATATTTTTCTACCAGGGGGGGGGGGTATTTCACGAGAACAACTCAAGAGAGGGGGGGGGATACTTTCGGCCAAGGGCCTTTCAAAGGGGGAGGGGTTTGCTCTTTGGACGAGAGCTTCTACTAAGAGGGGGGGAGGATTTTCAAGACTTAGAAAGTGTTTGAGGGATGAAGAAAGTCTTCAACAAAGGGGGGTATTTATAGGGAAATCAATGGCCAAGATCAAGACAAGTGGTGGGCAAGTGGAGGGTGAGGATTTGCCCAAGTGCCCCCTAGCCATCTACTCCTCAATTCACTCTAAACATTGACCCATGGTTTAGGCCAAAAAACATGGCACACAAACGTGCACACCATCGGCCACTTGACCGCCCACTAGAGGGTGACAAGTGTCGCCCTCTCGTTGGTCCAAAATATTTCATCTCTCGGAAAAATCCGCAAAAATTATTAATGTCGCAACCGTAATTTTCCCTTCGCAAAGTTCGGAAAATGTTTCGTCGAAAAACAATTCCTTTCGGTAGTTGTGCAAAAATATTTTCGTCCCTTGCCTAATCTTAAGGCTTAAACTTTCGTACGTATGTCCTCACGTACATACTATGGAAATACGGGGTATAACATTCTCCCCTCCTTAGAAACATTCGTCCCGAATGTTCCTTTTCGATACAGATAATGATAAGTTCCTCTTAACATAACAAGTTGCCAATGCCACACCTGGCCACAAAATAATACACGCGCAATTACTTACATCCAAGTCCACGAGGAATCACCTCTAACATCACAAAAGTTCCCACCCAAGGTCTAAAATATACTCCCTTCGCACCTTTTCTCCACAACAAAATGATCTCTTTTATTCTGCTAACACCCGTTCACTTCTTTCCTCACTCGTCGTACTCTTCTCGAACACTTGAACTCTTTCTAGTATACGTACCATACTTCAGTCATCGCTTCAGTTTCCAAATCTCGGGGTTACTATCTCCAACTTGGTCATCATTAACTGGGAACACTCTGGATGGATCTCCGATACTTTTCTGCACATAACAACACGAAAGACCGGACGTACCGCCTCCTACGTCGGACGGCAAAGCTAACTTATAGGCAACCTGGCCTATTCTTCACATGACCTGAAAAGGCCCAAAGTAACTCGGGCTAAGTTTCCTCTGTTTTCCAAAACTCGTCACACCCTTCCGGGGTGGTACCTTCAAGAAATCCTACCATCAACCTGAACTGCAAGTGTCGACGCCGATTACCCGCACGACTTCTGTTGACTCTGAGCTGCCAATAACCTCTTCTGGATAAGCTTCACCCTATCCGCATCCTGCTGAAACAAGTATGAACCAACTATCTGAACCTTGCCAACATCGAACCAATCGACCGGCAACTTACACTTCCGCCCCTACAAGGCGTCATAAGGCGATATCCGAATACTGAAATGGTAGCTATAAAACACTCCCTCAACAGGAGGCAACAATCCTCACAGCTACCCCTGAAATCCAAACACTGGCCCGAGGATGAATGCGATACGGAGACTCACCTGAGTTCCTAACCCTGCCTGGTAAAACTTCCAGAAAAAGAAATAGCTGTAACCTGGGCTCCACTGCCTGACATAAGGTGCAAGTAGGCACCTCGTGCAGCCTTACAACCTTCCTGATATAATCATCTCGCATAACCCTCTGCCGAGTAAACGGTCTTGACTAAAAGACAAGATGGGCAGACCTCATCGGTCCGACTACTGGTCGAACGCATTCACGAACTCGTACGATGGTTAACAAAACTTGGGCCTAACACCCTCGTGACCCACTGGTGTCACGACCAACCGGTTCGTGGATCGTGCCTTACCCGCACCCAAGTAGTCATACATCGAGAGAAAATCAGGAACATAAAACAATAACATGATACATTGTAAAGAAGACACATGTTTATCTGAAGAAAAGTTGCCTTTACGTATATATAAAAACTCTTTCAAAAAACGCTTTAATCCTTTTTACAAACCCCGCCACACAAAAGATTTCTGAGACCTCTACGAATGATATGACAATAACGACGGGCGGGGCCGTCATACCCCGAATGGCACCTCTACAACAGGGACTATACCAAGATAAGCCTCAAGAAACGGAGCTTTCCCAATGAGCTGTGACCACAGGAGCGAGGATCAACGATCGGTGTACCTTTACTGCGGCATGTAACGCAGCCCCGAAGGAGTCGATAACAGTACAGTATGTGAATCGAAAATAAATCGTAAATGAAATCATAGTAGTCTATATAAAGCAGAGACATGTATGATAACCAAACTACGATTCACAATAAATAAGCGATCATGCCAAGTCGTGGACTCACGCCTCAAAGTCATCACAATAGAACGTGCGGGGTAAGTGCGAAGGCATAGCCGACTACTAAGACCAGCGATGCGTAAATACCATAAACTATATCACGAGGTCTTTCTAGACCGCACCACATGATCGGCCGCCACTCGCCGCAGTATCACCGCGCGTCTATCCTCGGAACTTACCGACTCGCATAGGTCACACATGCACCGCATGAGGTATACCCCGCGTCGGAGGCAGCTTAACCCCAGTATCCGCCTAGGCTCCGCAGCTCGCATAGTCTCAAAAGACCGCATAGTCTCGATAGACGCATGTGGAATCCCGCATCGGGCTAAACACCGGAATGATCAATCATGGAGCATACCGCCGCTCGCATAGTCACAAGGACGCGTAGGCCGTATAGACCGCATCAAGGGTGGCAAGCCCGTATAATAAGTCAAGGGTAGGTGATATAATAACGATCTGATGGACTTACCGCTTAGCAACGTAAGCACGCAAGAATGACCCCTTACATAACAACCACAAGATACTAACACACGTAGATCCTAACATGTTTACTTATCAAATCAACAAGAAAGTATTACAAGGCTATCACAAACCAATACAACCAAGTTATTCACACAAGGTACTTTCTACTAACAAGTTCTGTATCTATTCCCAAAGTACTTCATTCATTAAATCTTTTACAAGAATCATTTCTTTCACATAAGTCACACAATACGTAGTACAAAAAGAGTATGTCTTTTAAAGTAAACCAAAACACTTACCTTTGTAAAATCAAGTAACATTATTTTCCAAACGCTCAAGTTTGCCTAATTTCAAATGTTCACGTTTCTTATTTTAGAAAGGTTTCGCTGCTCATATTATTAACCACGTAATAATATAATCCTCTTTTAAAACAACCCGAGAAACATATGCCTTATATGTGAGTAGGTTATTCTTGTTCATAATCAACTGATTAAAGCGGTAGTGATCTAGGAAATGTAATATCATTTTGTCTCATCTTAGCTCCTATGCGGATGGAGGTTTCTCTGGTTTTAATAATACTTAATTAGTCAAAATATTTCCTTTTATTAACGCGGTGGTTTGTCGATACACATTCGATTTCAAATCAAAAACATTAACCCTTTTAAAAACCAAGTACTCATTACTCACGAATGAGGTTTCACACAAAATTCACATAATTCAATTAAGTTAAGTCTCTTATCTTACAAGATCAAGTCTCTTAACTTCTAAAATAATTAAATCATTCGCTTTATCTTTCTTAAGCCGTTATACCTAACTTCCCATAAAGCTAGTATAACTCTTAAGCTTTTAAAACCAAGTATTACTCTTCTTTTAAAAGCATTATTAATTCTCTTGAACTACTTCAAGATTATTATTATTCGGCTTAAGTCAAAATACATTGCCGTACAACCACGTTCAATTAACACACGACGCTCACCGTACTACATAGTTATACACATATCATGCTAGAAGAGATAGGAAGAGGTTCACATACCTCGCGACGATTATCGACTATAAGCAAATCGCTCACGGCTATAACCCGCTAGCCGGTCCACCTTCTCAGTAGCACATGCCACTGTAGAACATTCAACCTATACAGGTTATACAAGTCTATCAAAGTCTAGACTACTCGGTAGAATAAATCTAGATACAAGACCTACGGAAATTGGCGACCTCTTCCCTACCACAAACTACACAAGTCTCATCAGAATACCGTCCTACGTAATTACAGTTCAGTTCTCATCTTTAAATTCAGGCTTAAGTCCAAGGACATTGCCACAAGCTATGTTCAGTTCTATATATAGTATACTTCAACTATATATTCCTACAACATGTAATATCCAATTACAATAGGGGGACAAGATAATTACCTCGATAAGCCCATAATTATCCAAGTACAGATGTCGCTCCTGAGAAAGGTTTAGCTCCAACTCCGTGCGCTCCAACCCGCTCCAAACCACCCTTAGAAGTTCTAACCAACTTCTACACAATACTCCAACTAACTACGGAGATTTTCCTTAGGGTTTCGGTTTTGTGACTGACGGGAAGTATAATAGTATTTTTCGGGCTTTTCGTATAGAGGGTACTTTGGAAATACTACAAGGTATTAGGGCTAAAGTATTTTGGGCATTATAACAATACTTGGAGGGTATTTCTCTACCAAGGGGGGGGGGTAGTATTTCGACTAGCACAACTAGGCTAGGGGGGGTTGCTCTCGGCCCAAAGGCCTTTCTCAAAGGGGAGGGGGAGAGTTGGACGATTTGCTCACAAGAGGGAGGGAGTATTTTACTTGGAATTTCACAAGTGTGGATGAAGAATAACTCTTGCCTTAGAGGGGTATTTATAGGCTAACCAAAGGCCAATCAATGGCCAAGATGAAGCCAAGTGCAAGGCAAGTGTAAGGCCAAGATTAAGCCATGTGCAACCTTATCCATCTACCCAAAATATCCTACCAACTCCTTGACCAAAAACAATGCACAAAAAACGTGCCAACTTGCCCCTTTTCGTCCGTCCATTGAGGGTGACAAGTGTCACCCTCCCGTTGGTCAAAAATGTTTCGTCTCTCGGAAAAAATCCGAAAAAATTACAAATGACATAGCCGTATTTTACCCTCCGCGTTTTGTTTAAAACGTTTCGTCGAAAAACGACTCTAATCGGGTGTTGTGAACAAAAATAATCGGCCAAGCCACTTTAAAGTTCAAATTTTTCTACGTACGTCCTTACGTACATACTCTGGAAATACGGGGTATACCATTCTCCCCTCCTTAGAAACATTCGTCCCGAATGTTCCTTCTAAGTCTCAAAACGAACGCGCGCCAGTATAGTCTTCTCTACTACACTTACGAAACAATCCTGCCACACCTGGCCACAGAAACATCCGCGCAAATACTTCCATCCAAGTCCACGAGGAAACACCTCCAATATCACCACAAAAACCTCTCTCCGGGGTCTAAAATATACTTCCTTCGCACCTTCTCTTTACCAAAGAAATGATCACATCTATGCTCGTCATACATGCTCGCTTCTTCCCGATACCACTTTTGTCACTTTGCCGCGAGGTTCTAGTGTCACTCCGGCGACCCAACAAATGGTACCGGACTGCATGCGATCCCTGAGGATGTCGTACACTTCTTGTACACTCGAACTCTTTCTCATAACCTACCACAATTCTGATACTGCTTCAGTTTCCAAAACTCGGGGTTACTATCTCTAACGTGGTCATCATTAACTGGGAACACTCTGGATGGATCTCCGATACTTTCCCGAACATAACAATATGAAAGACCGGACGTACTGCCTCCTAAGTCGGACGACAAATACTAACATATAGGCAACCTGGCCTATTCTTCACATGAACTCAAAAAGGCCCAAAGTAACTCGGGCTAAGTTTCCTCTGTTTTCCAAAACTCGCCACACCCTAACCGGGGTGGTACTTTCAAGAAGATCGACCGTCAACCTGAACTCTAAATGTCGTCGCCGATTATCCGTATAATTTCCTCTGAGTTGCCAGAACCTCTTCTGGACAAGCTTCACCCTATCCATAGTCTGCTGGAACAAGCCTGAACCAACTATCTGAACCTTGCCAACCTCGAACCAATCGACCGGCAACTTACACTTCCGCCCCTACAAGGCTTTAAAAAGGCGACATCCGAACACTGAAATGGTAGCTTAAACACTCCTTCAACAGGAGACAACAATCCTTGCAACTACCCCTGAAATCCAAACACTGGCCCGAGGGCGAATGTGATTCTGAGACTCACCTGAGTTCCTAACCCTGCCTGGTAAAACTTCCAGAAAAAAAAACAGCCGTACCCTAGGCTCCACTGTCTGTCATAAGGTGAAGGTAGGCACCCCGTGCAGCCTTACAACCTTTCTGATATCTCAACACAGCCGAGTACACGGTCCTGACCGACGAACACGATGGGCTGCCCCCATCGGCCCGACTACTGGTTGAACGCATCCACGAACTCGTATGCTGGTTAACTAAACTTGGGCCTAACACCCTTGTGACCCTATCACAAGGCGGGACCACCACAAACTGACCCCACCACCAAACATGCCGCGGGTTGACCCGCAACGTGGCCTCAACCCGACCCGGCAATGTGAACAATACTAGCTCCCCGATCCGAAACAATCTCACTAATCACGTTACGAAAACCTAGCGGTCTTCTTAGCTCAACTACCCTCTTTCATTTCACACTACTTAGGGACCTATCCCAAACATAGCTCACGTGCACTATGCACTCCGAACATAACACTACACCTTTACTCGAGATGGCCTTACCTCTAAGGTCTCTACGTATAAAACTCTAAGGCTCACACCTTCTCTATCCCCCAAATCTTACTTGGTTAACTAACCAAGATTTCTAATCACAATTTTAACACACTGCTATCAGAACATAGCACTTATGATATACCCATCTTAACACACATACTGATCTCTGGAGGGTTAAGGATTTACCTGTAACTACTATTTCACTCCCCTTAGTCGTTCTAATCAAACCTGCCCCGTAGGCGCATGCGTGAGGAGATGACAAACTACCCACCGATCACGAAGGCTAAGTCCTCCTGAGGACACTCTTCGACACTGACCACGGCGGTCATAGGTACAACAAGTACCAACTAAAGACGACATTCCCGGGACGACGTCATCGCTGTGTGAACGGAAGCCACGGAGTTGACGACTCCTGCATACCCCGAACGCCCACGAACCCGTGGAACCTCTCTGCACTGGTGGATGTGCATAATCTAATCCGCTGGTGAGGTGACTCGCCTCGAAAGTTACCAAAGGACCTTGCTGCTCGGCCTCTTCGCCCTTTGTTAACCCGTCGATCTCTACGTTCTCGACTGCTGCGCATAAGCCCGCGGGCCATGCTCAAGCCTAATCAAGGATTACTCTTGCACAACCTTCTTTAGGTAGTCATCAAAACTCGCAGTACATCGGTATACTCTGGTAGCCAAATTTATAGCTAATGTGGTCGCCTCTTTGCAATCTATATTCTCTGTTCGGCCGTGGGCGAAGGTTCAAATGTCATGGCCGATAGGAATCGCCTCCGTGCCAAACTCTGCGGGGCTAGTGGCGTTGCGAAATCCCGAATGAAGCACTACCCTAGGTAATGATTGGGCTGTGCCTCGCAACCCTCGAACTCTACTCGCAGCTCCGCTGCGCCTTGCCTCGCGGGCGGGTTTGCCCTACGCGGAGGCATAGCGGTAAGGAAGGAAATACGTTTAGAGGTCCAACTTATAACACTGCTCTAAGGCACGATCTCGAGTGAGAAGAATAGAAACCAATCCTAAATATCCTATAGCCTCTCGACATTGGTGTGGTGCACAACACACCGATAATCAAGACTCTACTGGATACGGCCTGTAGACACTTTCCGAGGATTAACTGCTCTGATACCACTTTTGTCACGACCCGAACCGGGGCCCGTGACTGGTGCCTTACCCGGGCACCCAAGTAGTCATACATCAGAGAAAATCAGCGGAACATAAAACAATAACATGATACATTGTAAAGAAGACACATGTTTATCTGAAGAAAAGTTGCCTTTCGGCGTATATATAAAAACTCTTTCAAAAAAGAACAGTTTAATCCTTTTTACAAACCCTGCCCACAACAGTACTACAGACCTCTACGAATGATATGACAACAACGACGGGACAGGGCCCCGTCATACCCCTGAATGTAAGCACCTACAACAACAGGGGACTATACCAAGATAAGCCTCCGAAGAAACGGAGCTTTCCCAAATTGACGTGACCTAGGAGCGAGGATCAACGGCGGTGTACCTTTACTGCGGCATGAACGGCAATTTCTCGAAGGAGGTCGATCAGGTACCAAGTATGTGAAACTGAAAATAAATACTGTAAATGAAATCATAGTAGTCTATATAAAGCAGGAGACATGTATGATAACCAAACTACAGTTCACAATAAATAAGCAGTCATGCCAAGTCAGGGACTCACGCCCTCAAAGTCATCACAATAGAACCGTACGGGGTAAGTACGAAGGCATAGCCGACTACTAAGACCAGCGATGCGAAATACCATAAACTATATCACGAGGTCTTTCTGACCGCACTACATGATCGGCGGCCACTCACGCAGTATCACGTGCGCGTCTATCCTCGAACTTACCGCGACTCGCATAGGTCACACCTGCACCGCATGAGGTATACCCGCATCGGAGGCAGCTTAACCCCAGATCCGCCTAGGCTCCGCAGCCTCGCATAGTCTCAAAAGACCGTAGTCTCAACCAGACGCATAGGGAATCCCGCATCGGGCTAAACACCCGAATGATCAATCCTCGAGCATACCGCTGCTCGCATAGTCACAAGGACCGCATAGCCGTATAGACCGCATCAAGGGTGGCAAGCCTCGGTATAATAAGTCGAGGGTAGGTGATATAATAATAGTACAATGGACTTACCGCTTAGCAACGTAAGACAAAGCAAGAATGACCCACTTACATAACAACCACAAGATACTAACACACGTAGCATCCTAACATGTTTACTTATCAAATCAACAAGAAAGTATTACAAGGCTATCACAAACCAATACAACCAAGTTATTCACACAGGTACTTTCTACTAACAAGTTCGTTATCTATTCCCAAAGTACTTCATTCATTAAATCTTTTACAAGAATCATTTCTTTCACATAAGTCACACAATACCGTAGTACAAAAAGAGTGACTGTCTTTTTAAGTAAACCAAAACACTTACCTTTGTAAAATCAAGTAACAACATTATTTTCCAAACGTTCAAGTTTGCCTAATTTCAAATGTTCACGTTTCTTATTTTAGAAAGGTTTCTTCGTTCATATTATTAACCACGTAATAATATAATCCTCTTTTAAAACAACCTGAGAAACATATGCCTTATATGTGAGTAGGTTATTCTTGTTCATAATCAATCTGATTAAAGCAAGTGATCTAGGAAATGTAATATCATTTTGTCTCATCTTAGCTCCTATGCGGATGGAGGTTTCTCTTGGTTTTAATAATACTTAATTAGTCAAAACATTTCCTTTTATTAACGCTGCGGTGGTTTGTCGATACACATTCTGATTTCCGAAATCAGTAAAACATTAACCCTTTTAAAAACCAAGTACTCATTACTCACGAATGAGGTTTCACACAAAATTCACATAATTCAATTAAGTTAAGTCTCTTATCTTACAAGATCAAGTCTCTTAACTTCTAAAATAATTAAATCATTCGTTTTATCTTTCTTAAGCCGTTATACCTAACTTCCCATAAAGCTAGTATAACTCTTAAGCTTTTAAAACCAAGTATTACTCTTCTTTTAAAAACAGTTCTTAATTCTCTTGAACTACTTCAAGATTATTATTATTCGGGCTTAAGTCAAAAGACATTGCCGTACAACTACGTTCAATTAACACACGTACGTCTACCGTACTACATAGTTATACACATATCATGCTATAAGAGATAGGAAGAGGTTCACATACCTCGCGACGATTATCGACTATAAGCAAATCGCTCACTGGCTATAACCCATTAGCACGGTCCACCTTCTCAGTAGCAAGACATGCCATCGCAGAACATTCAACCTATACAGGTTATACAAGTCTATCAAAGTCTAGACTACTCGGTAGAATAAATCTAGATACAAGACCCTACGGGAAATTGGGAAGCCCTTCCCTACCCGTCAAACTACACAAGTTCATCAGAATACCGCCCCACGTAATTACGATTCAGCTTCTCATCTTTAAATTCAGGCTTAAGTCCAAGGACATTGCCACAAGCTATGTTCAGTTCTATATATAGTATACTTCAACTATATATTCCTACAACATGTAATATCCAATTACAATAGGGGGACAAGATAATTACCTCGATAAGCCCATAATTATCCAAGTACACATTGCCGCCCCGAGCAAGGTTTAGCTCCAACTCCGTGCGCTCCAACCCGCTCCAAACCACCCTTAGAAGTTCTAACCAACTTCTACACAATACTCCAACTAACTACGGAGATTTTCCTTAGGGTTTCGGTTTTGTGACTGACGGGAAGTATAATAGTATTTTCCAAGCTTTTCAGATAGAGGTACTTTGGAAATACTATAAGGTATTAGGGCTAAAGTATTTTGGGCATTATAACAATACTTGGAGGGTATTTCTACCAAGGGGGTAGTATTGCGACTAGCACCACTCGGCTAGGGGGGTTGCTCTCGGCCAAAAGGCCTTTCTCAAAGGGGAGGGGGAGAGTTGGACGATTTGCTCACAAGAGGGAGGGAGTATTTTACTTGGAATTTCACAAGTGTGGATGAAGAATAACTCTTGCCTTAGAGGGGTATTTATAGGCTAACCAAAGGCCAATCAATGGCCAAGATGAAGCCAAGTGCAAGGCAAGTGTAAGGCCAAGATTAAGCCATGTGCAACCTTATCCATCTACCCAAAATATCCTACCAACTCCTTGACCAAAAACAATGCACAAAAACGCGCCAACTTGCCCTTTTCGTCTGTCATTGAGGGTGACAAGTGTCACCCTCCGTTGGTCCAAAATGTTTCGCCTCTCGGAAAAATCCGCAAAAATTAGAAATGACATAGCCGAATTTACCCTACGCGAGTTGTGTAAAACGTTTCGCCAAAAACGACTTAATCGTGTCAGGAACAAAAATAATCGCCAAGCCACTTTAAAGTTCAAATTTTTCTACGCACGCCCCACGCATACTCCGAAATACGGTATAACATCAAGTGACCACCTAACCGACCCCACCACATTACAAGTCGCGGGTTGACTCCGCGATCGGCCTCAACCCGACCCGCTATCGCGAAACTCTTGTTCCCGATCCGAACAATCTCACCATCGAGTCACGAAAACCTAGTGGTCTTCTTAGCTCAACTACTCTCTTTCATATCATACCACTCAGGGACTTATCACACAACATATCTCACGTATATTATGCACTCCGATAAGGGTCAAACATAAAAATAATCTTTTACCCAAGATGGCCTCGCCTCTAAGGTCTCTTCGTATAACATTCTAAGGCTCACACCTTCCCTTATCCCCAAACCTTACCCTTTTAACTAACCATAATTTCTAATCACAATTAACACAATGCTATCTGAACATAACACTTAAGATATACTCATCTTATTACACATACAAATCTCTAGAGGGTTAAGGATATACCTGTATCTACTGCTTCACTACCCTCTGCCGTCCCAATCAATCCTCGCCACTGGCATAGCAGAAAGGTGATGAACTAGCCGCTGATCCTGAAGGCTGAGTCTCTACATTTGCGCCACCTCTGGTCGGACAATTTCTCGCAAAATGGCCCTGCTGGTCGCAAGCAAAACAAGTTGTCGAAGAAGTACGACACTCTCCACAATGACACTTACCACAACGGCCACACCGAGGTGTGGGTGGCCTCCTCTGGCTAACACCCTTTCCTCTCCGACCATCGACCGCAGAATCGATCCGTAGGTGAGTCCTCCTACTTGCATCCTCCTACTAGGACACCTTTCGACACACGGCCACCGCCACGGCCGCAGTAAAACAAGCACCAACAACAAGACGACATTCCGGGATGACGCCGCCACACTCGTGAATAATGAGGAAAATCGAATCACTGGCCGAACCTACGTGTATCGTGAACCAGCACTCGAGATCGACCAACTCCTACATACCAACGCCCCGAACCCCGCGAGGACCACTCAGATCGGCGGAGGCGCATAACCACCGCTCACGAGAAGGTCCGCTCGAAATTTACCAAAGGACCCCGCTGCTCGCCTCTTCTCGCGATTGGTTAACCCGTCGATCCCTACGTTTCTCGGCCTGCTGCGCATAAGCCTGTACGCAGGCCATGCTCAAGCCTGACTGAAGAGTTACTCTTGCACAACCCTCCCTTAGATACTCATCAAGACCCGTGATAAATCGGTGCATAATATACTTTCTGGTTGCTAAATCCATAGCTAGTAACAGGGTCGTCTCTTTGCGCCCATACTTTCGCCATCGGTCGTGGAATCAAGGTCCAAATATCATGGCCGCAGAGGAATCGCTGCCTGGGCTAAATCTGGCAAGCTAGTGACATAGCGTAACTCCCCGAACGGCACCACCTCGGTGATGGTTGGGCTGTGCCTCGTGAACCTCTCGTTTTCTACTCGCAGCCTCCGCTTTGCCTTCTCGGGTTGCCTTACACGGAGGCATAACTGGTAGGGGAAAGAAATACGTTAGAGGGGTCCAACATATAACACAGCTCTAAGCACGATCTCAGAGTGAGAAGAATGGAAACCAATCCTAAATATCCTATAGCCTCCTGATTATTGGTGTGGTGCACAACACACCGATAATCAAGACTCTACTAGATACGGTCTCAGACACTTTCCGAGGATTAATCGCTCGATACCACTTTTGTCACGACCAACCTGCCCGGATCGTGCCTTACCTGCACCCAAGTAGACATACATCGAGTAATCACGAACATAAAACAAGACATGAAATAATATGAAGTGTAAACAGCTTATTCGAGGAAAGTTGCCTTTTCGGCATATATATATAAAAACTTAAATCCAACGATACATCCCATTTACAAACTCGCCACAACAAGATTACTGCACTTCTAAGAATGATATAACGACAATAGCGACAGGCCCCGCCATACCCTCGAATGTAAGTACCTACAACGACAGAGGACTATACCATCGATAAGCCTCCGAGAAACGGAGCTCCCAAAAACGCTGAATCGTGATCCTAAGAGCGAGGATCGACGATCGGTGTACCTCTACTGCAGATTGAACGCAGCCAAGGAGGTCGACAACAGTACCAAGTATGTGAAACCGAAAATATCAGAAATGAAATCATAGTAGTCTATATAAAGCGGAGACATGTATGATAACCAAACTACGATTCACAATAAATAAGCAAATATGTCAAGTCGTGACTCACGCCTCAAAGTCACCACTAAATATAACTATGGGTCTCACGCCCACAACATCAATCATGCCCGTGGAATACCTTCCTCACCGGCAGCCTATGATATAAAAGCACCAAGGAATACACATGAACACCGTGTCCCACTGTGTCATAATAAAACTGTACGGGTAAGTACGAAGGCATAGCCGACTACTAAAACCCACAATACCAACAAGGTCATAAATCAGATTACGAGGTCTGTCAGACCGCCACATGATCGGCCGCCACTCACCCGCAGATCTAATGCGCCTAGTCCTGGAACTTCCCGCACTCCGCGATAGGCCACTCACATAGGCCCGCATGAGGTATTCCCGCATCGAGGGTAGCTACTCCCGACATCGCCCCGACTCGCATCCGCATGGCCACATAATCGCATGACCACAAAGGTCGACACTAACTCGAACTCGTGAGCTCGTGATAGGCCACCGACCCGCATGAGGTATCTCGAATCATAGTCACACGCATCGCTCGAGGTATACCCCGCATCGGAGGGCAGCTTAACCCCCGATATCATGTCAAGAGGTGAGTGATATAATACTAGCACAACGGCTTATCGTTAAACAACATAAGCACAATCAAGGGAAACCCCTTTACACAAACATCACAATATACTAACACACGTAGCATCCTAAACATGTTTACTTATCAAATCAACAAGAAAGTATTACAAGGCTATCACAAACCAACACAATCAAGTTATTCACACAAGGTACTTTCTACTTTATGTTAACAAGTTCGGGTTTTTATCCCCAAAGTACTTCATACATTAACTCTTTAAAAGATTCGTTTCTTTCACAAAAGTCACACAATACCCGTAGTATAAAAATAGAGTGACTATCTTTTTAAGTAATCCAAAACACTTCTCTTTGTAAAATCAAGTAACAACATTATTTTCCAAACGTTCAAGTTTGCCTAATTTCAAATGCTCAAGTTTCTCATTTTCGAAAGGTTTCGTAGTTCATAGTTTTAATCACTTAATAATATAATTCTCCTTTAAAACAATTTGAGAAACATATGCCTTATATGTGAGTAGGTTATTCTTGTTTATAACAATCTTATTAAAGCAGCCATGATCTAGGAAATGTAATATCATTTTGTCTCATCTTAGCTTCTATGCAGATGGAGGTTTCTACTGGTTTTAATAATACTCATTAGTCAATACCTTTCCCTTTCTTAGCGCTACGTGGTTTGTCTGATACTTATTCTCATTTCCGAAATCAATACAAGGCGTTCATAAACAATTAAGTAAACCGTTCCTTTTATCTTTCTTAAGTCGTTATACCTAGCTTCCCATAAAGCTAGTATAACTCCTTAAGCTTTTAAACCAAGTATTACTCTTCTTTCAAAAATGATTCTTAATTCTTTTGAAATACTTCAAGATTCTTATTATTTAAAACTCAAGTCAAAAGACATCAGAGTAAAACCACGTTCAGTTAACACACGTACGTCTACCGTACTATATATATATTCTTTCAAAATATCATGCTCAAGAGGATAGGAAGAATCACATACCTCGCGACGATTATCGACACTTAGCAAAACGCTCCACGGCTATAACCCGGCTAGCCTTGTCCACCTTTCAAGTAGAACATGCTACTCGCAGAACATTCAACCTATAAAGGTCATATACGTCTATCAACGTCTAGACTACTCTGTAGAATATTCTAAGCAGAGGGTTCTCTATTCTACGGAAAATTGGGCAGCACTTCCCTACCCGTTAAGCTACACAAGTCTACTGTAAATACAGTCCTATGTAAGTACAGTTTAATCTTCTTCTTTAATATTCTTCTGATGTGATTTCAGTTCAATTCTTTTCTGTAATATCCTTCTATTACAGTTCAATTCTCTTCTGTAATATCCTTCTACGAGTCTTATATTCATTTCTATACTACTACAGTATGTAATTTCCAATTACAATATAAGGACAAGAGTATTTACCTCGATAAGCCCAAAATTATCCAAGTTTAAATGTCGATCCTGAGCAACGTTTAGCTCCTACTCTGAGCGCTCCAACCCGCTCCAAACAACCCTTAGAATTTCTACGCAACTTCTTCTTAATACTTCAACCAACTGTGAAGATTTTCCTTAGGGTTTCGTTTTGAGACTAAAAGGACATAAGGTAGTATTTTCGGGCTCTACGTATATAGGTAACTTTGGAATACCACAAGGTATAAGGCTAAGGTATTTTGGAATAGTAATAATACTTGGAGAATATTTTTCTACCAAGGGGGGGGGGGTATTTCACGAGAACAACTCAAGAGAGGGGGGGGATACTTTCGGCCAAGGGCCTTTCAAAGGGGGAGGGGTTTGCTCTTTGGACGAGAGCTTCTACTAAGAGGGGGGGAGGATTTTCAAGACTTAGAAAGTGTTTGAGGGATGAAGAAAGTCTTCAACAAAGGGGGGTATTTATAGGGAAATCAATGGCCAAGATCAAGACAAGTGGTGGGCAAGTGGAGGGTGAGGATTTGCCCAAGTGCCCCCTAGCCATCTACTCCTCAATTCACTCCAAACATTGACCCATGGTTTAGGCCACAAAACATGGCACAAAAACGTGCACACCATCGCCACTTGATCGCTTCACTAGAGGTGACAAGTGTCGCCCTCTCGTTGGTCCAAAATATTTCATCTCTCGGAAAAATCCGCAAAAATTATTAATGTCGCAACCGTAATTTTCCCTTCGCAAAGTTCGGAAAACGTTTCGTCGAAAAACAATTCCTTTCGGTAGTTGTGCACAAATATTTTCGTCCCTTGCCTAATCTTAAGGCTTAAACTTTCGTGACGACGCCCTCACGCATATACTGGAAATACGGTATAACAGACGCCCCGTCCTCGCCGGCCGACAAGGCATAAATGCGCTCGAGGACCGCTAGAACTAGACCCGCCACGACTTCGCCGCGACTGCCGTCCTCGAGCACCGCCCGGGCCGTGAATCGTAGGAGATAAGACCGGCAAAAGACCACGTAGTCGACCCTACCATCTCATACGCCGCTTGGCCTGACGGTCCTCGCAAAGTGACTCTTCTGACCGCAAGCAAAACAAACTCCTGAAGTAGGGCCACAACTCCCAGAATGGAATCCACCACATCGGACACACTGAGAGGACCTCGATCGGTTAGCACTTCGCTACCTCGAAGTCCAAGTCCCGGGGCCCCGACCGCCTCAATACCGCTGCCGCCTCAAGACGGTGTAGGAGTGCTCGAGCCGGTGTGGTGCACCGATCGCCGAGGCCGCCCACCCCGAGCTACCAAAAGATCTCGCCATCCCGCCTTCTTCTGCTGCTGATATCTGTCGACCCGTCGGCCTCTACGCTCCTCGCATCCAAGTGCATGAGCCTGCATGCGGGCAATGTCCATGCCCGGCTGAAGAGCTACACCCGCGCACGACTCTGCCATATAATCATCTAGCCCGGTGACGTAGCGGTGCACCCTGTCCTCCATATCTGCTACCAACGCAGGGACATACCGAGCCAACGAATCGAACTCAACGTTGTACTCCTAATCAGGCGCCTCTCTGCTCTCAAAGATCAAAAATCTGTCGGCCCGTGCCCTCCTCATCTGCGGAGGCAAGAAGTGGCTGAGAAAAGCCTCCGAGAACTCGTCCCATACTGCTGGAGGCGCATGCTCTCCCCGGGATAGCTCCCACGAATCAAACCAATCGACTGCAGTATCACGCAGCCGATGTGAACCTAAGACCACTGACTCGGTCTCCGAAGCCTTGATCACTCGCATGATCCGTCAGAGTCGTTTGATGAACTCCTGCGGATCATCCTCAGGACTCGACTCGTAGAACTATGGCGGGCTACAACTCAGAAAATCCCGTAGCCTCAAACTATCCGACTCGTGAACCACTGCATCGCCACGACCGATTCCGCCCGGATCGTGCCTTACCCCGCACCCTAGTGATACAACATCGAGTAATCACGAACATAAACGATACAAGACATATTATGAAATATGAAACAATAACTGAGAAAACTTGCCTTTCGGATATATATAAACAACAACTTTTTCAACATGAACAGCTTTAACTTTTTACAAACCCCGCCACAACAAGATTACATGCACTTCTAAGAAATGATACGACAACAATGGCGGATGCGGGCCCCGCCATACCCCGAATGTAAACACCTACAACAACAGGGACTATACCACCGATAAGCCTCCGAGAAACGGAGCTTTCCCAAACGAACTGTGACTCCTAAGAGCGAGGATCAATGACCGGTGTACCTTTACTCGCGCAGATGAACGCACTTCGGCGAGGTCGCATAACAGTACCAAGTATGTGAAATCAAAATAAATCAGAATGAAATCATAGTAGTCTATATAAAGCAGTGAGACATGTATGATAACCAAACTACGATTCACAATAAATAAACAATATGTCAAGTCGTGACTCACGCCTCAAAGTTATCTCAATAAAACCGTGACGGCAAGTACGAAGGCATAGCCGACTACTAAGACCCACGCATCAAAAATGTCATAAATCAGATCACGAGGTCTTTCTAGACCGCACCATGATCGGCCGCCACTCGCTCGCAGTATCAATGCGCGCGTCTATCCTCGAACTACCGCAGCCCGCATAGGTCACCCACGCACCCGCACGAGGTATTCCTCGAATCATGGTCCTGCATCACCGAGGTATACCCCGCATCGTGGCGCTTAACCCCAGATCCGCCTAGGCTCCGTAATCGCATAGTCTCAAAAGACCGCATAGTCTCAACAGACCGCATAGGAATCCCCGCATCGTGCTAAACACCCGAATGATCAATCTCGAGCTACCGCGACTCGCATAGTCACAAGGGACCGCATAGCCGTATAGACCGCATCAAGGGTGGCAAGCCCTGTGATAATAAGTCAAAGGGGTATGTGATACAAAAATAGTACAACGGCTTAACGTTTAACAACGTAAGCACAACAAGAATGTCCCCCTTACATCACGATCACACAAGATACTAACACACGTAGCATCCTAACATGTTTACTTATCACATCAACAGAAAAGTATTTACAAGGTTATCTCAAACCAACATAATCAAGTTATTCACACAAGGTACTTTATGCTAACAAGTTCGGGTATCTATCCCTAAAGTACTTCATACATTAAATCTTTTAAAAGATCCGTTGCTTTCACATAAGTCACCCAATACCCGTAGTATAAAATAGAGTGACTGTCTTTTTAAGTAAACCAAAACACTTACCTTTGTAAAATCAAGTAACAACATTATTTTCCAAACGTCCAAGTTTGCCTAATTTCAAATGTTCACGTTTCTTATTTTAGAAAGGTTCCGTAGTTCATAGTCTTATTCATTTAAGAATATAATTCTCTTTTAAACCATCTAAGAAACATAAGCCTTATATGTGAGTAGGATATTCTTGTTTATAACAATCTTATTACAAAGATCATGATCTAGGAAATATCATTTTGTCTCATCTTAGCTTCATGCAGATGGAAGTTTCTACCGGTTTTAATAATACTTAATTATTCAATACATTTTCCTTTATTAACGCCGCAGTGGTTTGTCGATACACATTTCGATTTCCAAATCAAGAAACATTATCCCTTTTAAAACCAAGTACTCATTACTCACGAATGAGGTTTCACACAAAATTCATATAATTCATTTAAGTTAAGTCTCTTATCTTACAAGGTCAAGTCTCTTAACTTCTAACATCAGTAAACCATTTTCTTTACCTCTCTTAAGACATTATACCTAACTTCCCATAAAGCTAGTATAACTCTTAAGATTTTAAAACCAAGCATTATTCTTCTTTAAAAGCAGCTTTAATTCTCTTGAACTACTTCAAGATTTTTATTATTCGGCTTAAGTCAAAAGACATTGCTGCATAACCACGTTCAATTAACACACGACGTCTACCGCACTACATAGTTACACACATATCATGCCGAAGAGATAGGAAGAGGTTCACATACCTCGCGACGATTATCGACTATTAGCAAATCGCTCCACGCTATAACCCGGCTTAGCTCGGTCCACCTTCTCAAGAGCACATGCTACTGCAGAACATTCAACCTATACAGTTATACAAGTCTATCAAAGTCTAGACTATTCTAGAATAAATCTAGATACAAGATCCTACGGAAATTGGGCAGCCATTCCCACCCACAACCACACAAGTCTCATCAGAATACTCCCACGTAATTACGTCGCTTCTCTTCTTTAAATTCAGCTTAAGTCCAAGGACATTGCCACAATATTAAGTTCAAGACTATATATAGTATACTTCAACTATATATTCTAACATCATGTAATTTCCAATTACAATAGAGGACAAGATAATTACCTCGATAAGCCCATAATTATCCAAGTTAAAATGTCGATCCCGGGCAACGCTTAGCTCCAACTCCGAGCGCCCAACCCATTTAAACCACCCTTAGAAGTTCTAACCAACTTCTACACAATACTCCAACGGACTATGGAGATTTTCCTAGGGTTTTGGTTTTGTGACGGAAATATAATAGTATTTCGGCTTTTCAGATAGTATAACCTTAGAATACTACAAGGTATACGGCTAAGGTATTTGGGCATTATAACAATAATTGGAGAGTATTTCTATACCTCAAAAAGGGGGGTATTATACGAAGGCAACTAGGCTAGGGGGGGGGGTACACTCTCGGCTAGCACCCCTAGAGGGGGGGGGGTGCTCTCGGCCACAAGGGGGAGGCCCTTGGCTGAACTCAACACAATGGGAGGGAGAAGGAGAGCTTTCAAGACTTAGGCAAATTTATGGATGAAGAAGTTCATCAAAGGGAGGGGTATTTATACTACAAGCCAAGGCCAACCAATGGCCAAGATCTAGCCAAGTGCTATGCAAGTGTAGGGCCAAGATTCACCCAAGTACACCTTATCCATCTACCACCAAAATATCCTACCTACTACTTGGCAAAAGCCACCCCAATCGTCCAAGCCATTTCCGCCCATTCCTCCCAATGAGTGGGTGACAAGTGTCGCCCTCTTGTTGGTCCAAAATGTTTCGTCTCTCGGGAAAATCCGCAAAAATTAGAAATGACATAGCCGGAATTTTCCCTACGAAAGCTGTGAAAACGTTTCGTCGAAAAACGACTCTAACCGGGTGTTGTACACAAAATAATTTTCGGCCAAGCCACTTTAAAGGTTCAAATTTTCTACGTACGTCCTTACGTACATACTCTGGAAATACGGGGTATAACATTCTCCCCTCCTTAGAAACATTCGTCCCGAATGTTCCTTCTAAGTCTCAAAACAAACGCGGCGCCAAGATAGTCTTCACTACTATACTTACGAATCAAACCCGCCATACCGCCACGTAAACAACTTGCGCAAAATGCTTACATCCAAGTCCACGAGGAACACCTCTAACATCACCAAAATGATACCACTTTTGTCACTTTGCTCGAGGCATTAACCTTCTCAGCGACCCAACAAATGGTACGGGTCGCATGCGATCATCAAGCCGCCGTGACACTCGAACTCTTACCACATTTCGAGCATCGTCAGATCCAACACTGGGGTTACTATCTCTAACGTGGTCATCATTAATCGGGAACACTGGATGGATCTTCGATACTTTCGAACATAACAATACGAAAGATCGGACGCATCGCCTCACGGACGGCAAAGCTAACATATAGGCAACCCGCCTATTCTTCACATGAACTCACAAAGTTCCAAAGTAACTCGCTAAGTTCCTTCGCTTTCCAAAACTCGTCACACCGTCCGGTGGTATTTTCAAGACCGACCGTCAACTCGAACTCTAGCGTCGCCGCCGATTATCCGCACGATTCCTCCGAGTGCCGTAACTTCTTCTAGACAAGCTTTTCACTATCCATACCGCCGGAACAAGCTCAACCAATCGTTCGAACCTTGCCAACATCGAACCAATCGATCAAGCACTTACACTTCCGCCTTTACAAGGCTTCATAAGGCGACATCCGAACACCGAAATGGTAGCTAAAAACACTTTCTACCGAGACAACAATCCCACAACTACCCTCAAATCCAAACACTGGCCCGAGGGCGAATGCGATTCGGAGACTCACCGAGTCCTTAACCTGCTCGTAAAACTTCCAGAAACAAAATCAGCCGTACCCTGGGCTCCAATGTCTGTCATAAGGTGAAGGTAGGCACCCCGTGCAGCCTTACAACCTTTCAGATAACTCAACACAGCCGAGTAAACGGTCCTGACCGAAGAACACGGCTGGTCGCCCATCGCCCGACCACCGGTCGAACGCATCCACGAACTCGTACGCTGGTTAACTAAACTTGGGCCTAACACCCTCACAACCCTAACACAAGGCGGGACCACCACAACCTGACCCCACCACCAAAAATACCGCGGGTTGACCCGCAACGGGGCCTCAACCCGACCCGGCAACGCGCACAATACTAGATCCCCGATCCGGAACAATCTTACTAATCACGTTTCGAAAACCTAGCGGTCTTCTTAGCTCAACTACCCTCTTTCATTCCACACTACTAGGGACCTATCCCAAACATAGCTCACGCACTAGGCACCCGATAAGGATCAACATAACCATACGCCTTTTACTCTAGATGACCTTACCTCTAAGGTCTCTACGTAACAAAACTCTAAGGTTCACACCTTCTCTATCCCCAAATCTTACTTGGTTAACTAACCAAGATTTCTAATCACAACTAACACATCGCTATCGTAACATAGCACTTAAGGTATACTCACCTTATCACATAAACAAAACTCTAGAGGTTAAAGATATATCTATATCTCCATCGCTTCACTCCTTAGTCGTCTAATCAAACTCGCCCGTAGGCGCATAAATGAGGAGATGACAAACTACCCACCGATCCTCGGCGCTAAGTCCTCCTACAAGGACACTCTTCGACACTGCACTCGACGGTCATAGGTACAACAAGTACCAACCTAAAAGATGACATTCCCGACGACGCTCGGCCACATCGTGAACTGAAGCCCCGGAGTTCTAACCAACTCTCGCATACCCCGAATGTCCCGAACTCCGTGGAAGACCACTCAGACCGCGGAGGTGCATAATATAATCTGCCGCGAGGTGACTCGCTAAATTTACCAAAGGACCTTCTTGCTCGCCCTCTTCGTTGTCCTTCGTTAACCCGCTGATCTCTACGCTTTCGGCTGCTGGCATAGGCCCGCATACGTGCCATGCTCAAGCCTAACTGAAGAATTACTCTTGCACAACCTTCTCTTAGGTAATCATCAAGACTCGCGATACATCGGTACACTCTCTGGTAGCCAAATCCATAGCTAGTAACAGGGTTGCCTCTTTGCAATCTATATTCTCTGTTCCCGGTCGTGGAACTGAAGGTTCACATATCATGGCCGCAGTAGAAACTGTCGCCGCCGTGCTAAACTTTACTGGGGCTAGAGACGTCGCAGAAATCCCCGAATGAAGCATTACCCTGGGTAATGATTGGGCATGTGCCCACGCAACCCTCTGTATTCTACTCGCAGCTCCTACGCTTTGCCTCCCGGCCCGGTTTGCCTACGCGAGGCATAACGGCAGTGGAAAGAAATACGTCAGAGGGTCTAACTTACAACACAGCTCTAAGGCACGATCTCAGAGTGAGAAGAATAGAAACCAATCCTAATATCCTATAGCCTCCCGACATTATTGGTGGTGCACAACACACCGATAATCAAGACTTCATCGATACGGCTGTAGACACTTTCCGAGGATTAATCGCTCGATACCACTTTGTCACGACCGATTCGGGCCCGTGATCGTGCCTTACCCCGCACCCTAGTGATACAACATCGAGTAATCGGAACATAAACGATACAAGACATATTATGAAATATGAAACAATAACTGAGAAAACTTGCCTTTCGCATATATATAAACAACAACTTTTTCAACATGAACGCTTTAACTTTTTACAAACCCCGCCCACAACAAGATTACTGCACTTCTAAGAAATGATACGACAACAATGGCGGACAGGCCCCGCCATACCTCGAATGTAAACACCTACAACAACAGGACTATACCATCGATAAGCCTCCGAGAAACGGAGCTTTCCCAAACGCCGAATCGTGACCCTAAGAGCGAGGATCAATGACCGTGTACCTTTACTCGCAGATGAACGCAGCCCCGGCGAGGTCGCATAACAGTACCAAGTATGTGAAATCGAAAATAAATCAGAATGAAATCATAGTAGTCTATATAAAGCAGAGACATGTATGATAACCAAACTACGCTCACAATAAATAGCAAATATGTCAAGTCGAGACTCACGCCTCAAAGTTATCTCAATAAAACCGCACGGAAAGTGCGAAGGCATAGCCGACTACTAAGACCCACGCACCAAAAATGTCATAAATCAGATCACGAGGTCTTTCTAGACCGCACCACATGATCGGCCGCCACTCGCCCGCAGATCAATGCGCGCGTCTATCCTCGAACTACCGCAGCCCGCATAGGTCACCCATGCACCGCATGAGGTATTCTCGAATCATGGTCCTGCATCGCCGAGGTATACCCCGCATCGGGGCGCTTTAACCCGGTATCCGCCTAGGCTCCCGCAACCCGCATAGTCTCAAAAGACCGCATAGTCTCAACAGACCGCATAGGGAATCCCCCGCATCAGGCTAAACACCCTAATGATCAATCTCGAGCTACCGACTCGCATAGTCACAAGGACCGATAGCCGTATAGACCGCATCGCGGTGGCAAGCCCTGTGATAATAAGTCAAAGGGTATGTGATACAAAAATAGTACAACGCTTAACGCTTAACAACGTAAGCACAACAAGAATGTCCCCCTTACATCACGATCACACAAGATACTAACACACGTAGCATCCTAACATGTTTACTTATCACATCAACAGAAAAGTATTTACAAGGTTATCTCAAACCAACATAATCAAGTTATTCACACAAGGTACTTTATGCTAACAAGTTCGGGTATCTATCCCTAAAGTACTTCATACATTAAATCTTTTAAAAGATCCGTTGCTTTCACATAAGTCACCCAATACCCGTAGTATAAAATAGAGTGACTGTCTTTTTAAGTAAACCAAAACACTTACCTTTGTAAAATCAAGTAACAACATTATTTTCCAAACGTCCAAGTTTGCCTAATTTCAAATGTTCACGTTTCTTATTTTAGAAAGGTTCCGTAGTTCATAGTCTTATTCATTTAAGAATATAATTCTCTTTTAAACCATCTAAGAAACATAAGCCTTATATGTGAGTAGGATATTCTTGTTTATAACAATCTTATTACAGCAGCCATGATCTAGGAAATATCATTTTGTCTCATCTTAGCTTCTATGCAGATGGAAGTTTCTACTGGTTTTAATAATACTTAATTATTCAATACATTTTCCTTTATTAACGCTGCAGTGGTTTGTCGATACACATTTCTGATTTCCGAAATCAGTAAAACATTATCCCTTTTAAAAACCAAGTACTCATTACTCACGAATGAGGTTTCACACAAAATTCATATAATTCATTTAAGTTAAGTCTCTTATCTTACAAGATCAAGTCTCTTAACTTCTAAAATAAATAAATCATTCGTTTTATCTCTCTTAAGCCATTATACCTAACTTCCCATAAAGCTAGTATAACTCTTAAGATTTTAAAACCAAGCATTATTCTTCTTTTAAAAACAGTTCTTAATTCTCTTGAACTACTTCAAGATTTTTATTATTCGGGCTTAAGTCAAAAGACATTGCTGCACAACCACGCTCAATTAACACACGCACGCTCATCAGACATCGTTATACCCGTAGTTCCGTGGTATGTATGTGAGGACGACGCATTTGAGAATAATGTAAAATTTTGGAAAGAAAGGAAGATGTGATTTTTTCGACTAAAAGTTCCGGTTTTGTGAAGAAAAAGTTCGTTAATGGGAATTGGATTCCCGATTTGGTATTTGGACTTCTTGGATTATATTAGAATTTTGAGGTTTTATTTTCAGAAATGGTCACGTGGGACCCACGAGAAATTTACGGTTTTGGGGCCCGCTTTGTTTTTGAGATTTCGGTATTTTGGATATTTTCTAAGACGAAATATTTTGGATTTAAATTGGGGCGACACGTGTCACCCCATGTGGCACTTGGTCGAATGGTGGATGTGGCTAGGCCACTTGTCCTCGCCGATGGCCTCACACTTGGCACCATTTTCGTTTGGCCATGTGGTGTGGTGGACCCACACACACATGGCCCAATCTTGACCCTACACTTATATTGATCTTGCCCTTGGTTCTTCTATAAATACCCTCGCTCAAGAGTAAAATCATCCTCACTTGAAAGCTTTCCAAAGCAAATGTTTTCCTCCCTTTGTGTAGATTTCGCCCTCTCCTCTTGTGTAGAAAATACTTGGTGTATTGTTGTATAATCCCAAATACCTTGGCCTAGTATCCCTAGTAGTATTCCAAAGTTATTTCAATACTAGAGCCCTAAATACTACTTTATTCCAATACCAGAAACGAAACCCTAGAAAAATCTTCCTAGCTTGGTGGAAGTATTTAGAGAAGTTGTTTAGAAACTTCTAAGGGTCGCTGGAGCGGGTTGAGCGTATGATTGAGCTAAACGTTGCTCGGGATCGACTTATAACTTGTATAATTTTGGGCTTATCGAGGTAATGATCTATGTCCCCTATCAGAATTGGATATTACCGTTGTAGTAGTTATACTTGAGTATATTATATTGGAAGGATGATTATAAAGGATTGAATCAGATTTACATTGACTGCATTTACAGAGACTTGTAAGTATTATTGTGAAGATATTTGAACACGCCCGTTAGGCGTAATCCCTGGGAGTTGTTGGCACAGTAGCGGCCCGTTAGGAGGAGATTTATGTGATATGGGGGAGGTGTTTGAAATTTACGTAGAATAAGGAATCTTGTGTTTAGAATATTCTACTGAGAGTGCTAGAAGTTGATTTATATATTGTGGTTGTTATAGGTGGATCTTTCACGCCACGCATACTTGACTTGGCTTGTGGTTTAAGCTAAAGGTATGTGATTCTTCCTATACTCTTGAGCATGATTGTTGTGAACTATATAGTACTAGACGACGTGTGTGAAACGATTTTTGTTTGTTTTAAAACATAAAGTGTTATAATGGCTTTATGGGAAGTTAGTTATAACGACTTTATGAAGATAAAAGAAAGATTTGGTTTTGACAAGAAACGACTTGATTTTGAAAGTTAAGAGACTTGATCTTGAAAGATAAGAGACTTGACTTATAACGACTTGTTTTGGAAAAGGAGAAGTAACTTGATTTAAGTATAGGTTACTTGTTTTGAAAAGAGTAAGTTAATTGGGTTTTAAAAAGAGTATACTTGATGTTGTACTAAAAGAAAAGCACTTGGTTTATAAAGTATAGAGTACTTGATTTTAAAAGCCTTGTAAAGATTTTTACGAAGGTGAAGTAATTTGGTTTTAAAAGTAAACGTATTTTCTTTATATACTACAGTATTAGTATCACGTGGCTTTACGTAGAAAGAGGTCTTTTGAAGAAGGAAAGTATGTAGTATTTTGGGTTTGAAACCCGATTGTTGATTAAAATGAATGTATGTTAAACTTGCCTATGCTTGTTGTGATAGTCTTTGATGTGCAAGTGTTTTGTTGATGTGTCGTGACTCCGGGAGGGCCGCTTATCCGATTGATCGACCGACATACCGACGTTGGGTGGTCCACGAGTATGCGCCCACTTTGAGTATCGATCGTTGTTTCAGCATCGCCGTGACTCTCCGAGGGCCGCTTATCGATTTATTTCCTTTGACACGCCGACGTGATGGATGTTCCACGCACGCGGCCCGCAGAGGATGGTTTCATGGCCATGACTTCCGAGGTAAGCCGGCACGCGGTCATTGTGAGGTTCAGATCGTTAGTCCATGGACCGCTAATCCATGAAGCTTGCCGCGCGACGAGCGATCACGGGCTTGGTTTGTACGTGTGGTTCGTGCACACTTTAGATACTTGTTCTCGTCATTTTCTCGTACCAGAGCCTCGTAGATAGCTTAAGATACTTGCCTCGGCCATATCTTGTGAGACGGAGGCTATCAGACGTTAGCTTAAGATACTTGCCTCGGCCGGGCATGTGGCTAGCTTGATCGGTAGTTGGCTTCCGCACTTGCCCGTGATGGGATATGACTAGCTTTTGACCGGTAGTTGGCTATTCTACTCGCCCGATCGGCTTTTGATGACGCAGTGTGATCTAGTGTTCGTGTTCACATACGGGTGTTGTTTTACATCATGTATCGCGGCAGTGAGGAATGAGTTCCACTGCATGAGTGGTATTATGGGCGTGAGACCCATAATTATGTGCGAGTGATTATTCGGGATATGCGCCCTTACTTGACATAATCGCATTTATTGCGAAATGGTTTTATAAAATGATGAAATGTGATTTCATTACGATTTTCGCCATACTCGTACTGGCAGATCGACTCTTCGGGCCGCGCTCATGCCGCAGTAGAGGTACACCGCTTGGTCGATCCTCGCCATAGATCGCAGTCAGCGTTGAAGCTCCGTTCCCGAGGCTTATCTTTGTATAGTCCCGTCATCAGAGGTACTTGTACATTCGTGGTATGGCGGGCCCCGTCCCGCCATAGTTGTTAGATATCTTAGAGGTCTCAGAGTAATCACTGCAAGTGTGGTTTGTAAAAAGGATAACTGTCGGGTTTTATGTATATATACCAAGGCAACGGTCATTGGTTGGCCTATTTATTTATTTATGTCTCTCATTTCATGTGTAAAGTTTTTATTTCCGGTTTTCTCCGATGTTGTATCACTAGGGTGCCCGGTAAGGCACTGCGACGCCCGGTTTCGGGCGCCAAGTGGTATCGAGCGCTTAATCCTCGGAAAGTGTCTGCACCGTGTCAGTAGTCTTGATTATCGCGTGTCAGGCACCACATCTATAATCGTGAGGCCGCAGGACATTTAGGATCGGTTTCTATTCTTCTCACTCGAGATCGTGCCTTAGAGCGATGTTGTAAGTTGACTCTTCCGACGTGTTCTTTCTCGCCGCTATGCCTCCGCCAAGGCAACCCGCCCGGGCGGCAAGGCAGCCGGAGCCGCTAGTGGGACACAGAGGAGTACGAGGCGCAGCCCTGGCCATTACCCGAGATAGTTCTTCAGACGGCGAAGTTTTATGACGCCGCCAAATTTCAAAGAGGTTAGAGCCGCAGCAGGGCCGCAGAGACCACGGCACCGAGCCTCCACCCCACACCGGAGCAGAGGAGACGGGTTACGGAGATGGCCCGCCATCGCCGTGATCGTGGCCGACACGGCGAGAGGCCGACGCAGCAGTTCAGCCCAGAGCCCCCGTAGTTCATCCCGCATCGGATAGTTTGAGGCTACGGATTTTCTCGAGTTGTATCCCGCCGCAGTTCTACGGTCGAGGCTCGAGGATGATCCGCAGGAGTTCATCCGCCGCCACAGAGGATCATGCGAGTGATCAAGGCTTCGAGACCGAGTCCGTGATTTTCGTTCGCATCGGCCGCGTGATACCGCAATGATCGTTTGATTCACGGAGCCGCCCCGGGAGCATGCGCCCACCGCTTGGGGACGAGTTCTCGAGGCATTTTCACCATTTCTTGCCGCAGACGGTGAGGGCACGGCCGATTGTGCTCGAGGCGACAAGTGAGGACGCACGCGGGAGTACAACGTAGAGTTCGACTCGTTGGCTCGATATGTCCCTCGCGTTAGTAGCTAATATGGAGGACAGAGTGCACCGCCACGCCACAGGCTTGATGACTACCGCGTAGTCTTGTTCGTGTATCGTCACCGGGCATGGACATCGCCCGCACGCAGCTCATGCACTAGGTGCGAGGCACTGAGAGACCGACGGATTGACCAATATCGCCAGAAGAGGGCCGTGACAGCAGGTCCTTTGGTAACTTTCAAGGCGGACCGCCTCAAGAAGAGACTAGTTATACGCCGCCAAGATGCAGTGGTCCTCACGCCTTCGTGGCCTCCAGAGTATTCAGGAGCAGTCGTGGCTCCATGGTTCAGTTTTCGCGAGTTGGCGCCGGTAGGAAGCCACCCCGACCTAAGTGTAACCATGGGTAAACCCCATTCTGGGAGTGTCGAGACTTGTTTTACATGTGACGTGGGCCATTTTTGAGAAATTGTCCTACCAGAGGTAGCGGATGTTGAGACTCACCTTCGGATCTCATTGCGGGTTCTTCGCCTTCGATAGCAGCAGTGTTCATATACCAGCAGCAGTGTGGGTCGGTGGAAGTTCCCGCTATAGCGGTCCTTGAAATCGCCTTATTTGTTTTTGTGATATCGTGTATATCCTTGACCTCTAAGAGACTAGTATGCATTTGTATTAAGATAAGTATATTTTTAATTATTATGTTCGATAGCATTATGTTGGTGTGATAATTCCATGGGTAGTGTAAGATGGAAGTGGTAGCTTTCATGACGTGAATTAGTAAGATTGTTCGGATCGGGAACGAGAGATCGGGCGCGATAGCGGTCGGGTTGAGGCTGTCGCGTCAACCCGCAGCCCGGATTGAGGTGGGTCATTGAGTGGTCCCGCCAGTGGTAGGTCACGGCGGTGCTAGCCCAAGTTTAGGTAACCATCGTATGAGTTCGGGACGTGTTCGATCAGACCGATCGTGAAGGCCGAGATAGGCCTTAGAGTAAATTGAAGCTAGTAGGAGCTGTTGTGAGATTAGAAATGATTTCCTCGTTAGCTTGGATTCAGATGTTATACTATGGCCATTGATGGCGTGATTGGTTTCGTAAGTATAGTAGTGAAGACTATACCAAGACACGCTCGTTTGGAGACTTAGAAGGAACATTCGGACTAATGTTTCTGGGGAAGAATGTTATACCCGTAGTTCCGTGGTATGTATGTGAGGACGCACGCACGAGAATACGGCGTAAATTTTGGAAAGAAAGGAAGATGTGATTTTTTCGACTAAAAGTTCCGGTTTTGTGAAGAAAAAGGTTCGTTAATGGGAATTGGATTCCTGATTTGGTATTTGGACTTCTTGGATTATATTAGAATTTTGAGGTTTTATTTTCGAAATGGTCACGCTGACCCACTGAGAAATTTACTTTTGTGGGCCCGCTTTGTTTTTGAGATTTCTATTTTGGATATTTTGGAAGACGAAATATTTTGATTTAATTGGGGCGACACGTGTCACCCCATGTGGCACTTGGTCGAATGGGTGGACAGTGGCTAGGCCACTGTCCTCGCCGATTGGCCTCACACTTGGCACCATTTTTGGCCATGTGGTGGTGGGACCCACACACACATGGCCCAATCTTGACCCTACACTTATATTGATCTTGGCCCTGGTTCTTCTATAAATACCCTCGCTTGAAGAGTAAAATCATCCTCACTTGAAAGCTTTCCAAAGCAAATGTTTTCCTCCCTTGTGTAGATTTCGTCCCCTCCCTCTTGTGTAGAAAATACTTGGTGTATTGTTGTATAATCCCAAATACCTTGGCCTAGTATCCCTAGTAGTATTCCAAAGTTATTTCAATACTAGAGTCTGAAATACTACTTTATTCCAATACCAGAAACGAAACCCTAGAAAAATCTTCCTAGCTTGGTGAAGTATTTAGAAGTTGTTTAGAAACTTCTAAGGGTCGCTGGAGCGGGTTGGAGCGTAAGGATCGAGCTAAACGTTGCTCAGATCGACTTATAACTTGGATAATTTTGGGCTTATCGAGGTAATGATCTACGCCCCTATCAGAATTGGATATTACTCAGTAGTAGTTATACTTGAGTATATTATATTGGAAGGATGATTATAAAGGATTGAATCAGATTTACATTGATCGCATTTACGAGACTTGTGTAAGTATTACTGTGAAGGATATTTGAACACGTCCGGTTAGACGTGTAATCCCCTGAGTTGTTGGCACAGTAGCGGATGTCCAGTTGTGAGGAGATTTATGTGATAATGGGGAGGTGTCAAAATTTACGTAGAATAAGGAATCTTGTGTTTAGAATATTCTACTGAGAGTGCTAGAAGTTGATTTATATATTGTGGTTGTTATAGGTGGATCTTTCTACGCCACGCATACTTGACTTGGCTTGTGGTTTAAGCTAAAGGTATGTGATTCTTCCTATACTCTTGAGCATGATTGTTGTGAACTATATAGTACTAGAGACGACGTGTGTGAAACGATTTTTGTTTGTTTTAAAACATAAAGTGTTATAATGGCTTTATGGGAAGTTAGTTATAACGACTTTATGAAGATAAAAGAAAGATTTGGTTTTGACAAGAAACGACTTGATTTTGAAAGTTAAGAGACTTGATCTTGAAAGATAAGAGACTTGACTTATAACGACTTGTTTTCGAAAAGGAGAAGTAACTTGATTTAAGTATAGGTTACTTGTTTTGAAAAGAGTAAGTTAATTGGGTTTTAAAAAGAGTATACTTGATGTTGTTCTAAAAGAAAAGCACTTGGTTTATAAAGTATGAGTACTTGATTTTAAAAGCCTTGTAAAGATTTTTACGAAGGTGAAGTAATTTGGTTTTAAAAGTAAAACGTGTTTTCTTTATATACTACAGTATTAGTATCACGTGGCTTTTACGTAGAAAGAGGTCTTTTGAAAGAAGGAAAGTATGTAGTATTTTGGGTTTGAAACCGGATTGTTGATTAAAATGAATGTATGTTAAACTTGCCTATGCTTGTTGTGATAGTCTTTGATGTGCAAGTGTTTTGTTGATGTCGCCGTGACTCTCGGGAGGGCGGCTATCCGATTGATTGATCGACATACCGACGTTGGGTGGTCCACGAGTATGCGCCCACTTTGAGTATCGATCGTTGTTTCAGCATCGCCGTGACTCTCTCGAGGGCCATTATCGATTTATTTCCTTTGGACACGCCGACGTGATGGATGTTCCACGCACGCGCCCATGAGGATGGTTTCATGGCCATGACTTCCGAGGTAAGATGCCGGCACGCGGTCATCGTGAGGTTCAGATCGTTAGTCCATGGACCGCTAATCCACGAAGCTTGCCGCGCGACGAGCGATCACGCTTGGTTTGTACGCGTGGTTCGTGCACACTTTAGATACTTGTTCGTCATTTTCTCGTACCAGAGCCTCTCGTAGATAGCTTAAGATACTTGCCTCGGCCATATCTTGTGAGACGGTAGGCTATCAGACGTTAGCTTAAGATACTTGCCTCGGCCATGCGCTAGCTTTTGGATCGGTAGTTGGCTTCCGTACCTTGCGTGATGGGATATGACTAGCTTTGACCGGTAGTTGGCTATTCTACTCGCCCGTCGGCTTTTGACGACGCAGTGTGATCTAGTGTTCGTGTTCACATACGGGTGTTGTTTACATCATGTATCGGCAGATGAGGAATGAGTTCCACGCATGAGTGGTATTATGGGCGTGAGACCCATAATTATGTGTGAGTGATTATTCGGGATACGCGCCCCCTTACTTGACATAACTGCTACTTATTGCGAAATGGTTTTATAAAATGATGAAATGTGATTTCATTACTGATTTTCAGTTTCACATACTTGGTACTGTTATCGACCTCCTTGGCCGCGTCACATGCCGCAGTAGAGGTACACCGATTGGTTGATCTCGCCATAGGATCGCATTCAGCGTTGAAGCTCGTTCCTCCGAGGCTTATCTTTTGGTATAGTCCTGTCATTGTAGGTACTTGTACATTCGTGGTATGGCGGCCCCGTCCCGTCATAGTTGTTGTATATCTTAAGTGCAGAGTAATCGCAAGTGTGGTTTGTAAAGGATAATCGCTCGGGTTTTATGTATATATACCGAAGGCAACGGTTGGGTTGGCTGCTTTATTTATTTATGTCTCTCATTTCATGTAAAGTTTTATTTCATGGTTTTCTCTGATGTTGTATCACTAGGGTGCCCGGGGTAAGGCACCAGTGACGGGCCCGGGTTTCGGGGCGTCACAACTACATAGTTACACACATATCATGCTGGAAGAGATAGGAAGAGGTTCACATACCTCGCGACGATTATCGACTATTAGCAAATCGCTCCACGGCTATAACCCGGCTAGCCTGGTCCACCTTCTCAAGTAGAACATGCTACTCTCAGAACATTCTACCTATACAAAGTTATACAAGTCTATCAAAGTCTAGACTATTCGTAGAATAAATCTAGATACAAGATCCTACGGAAATTGGGCACTTCTTCCTACCCACAAACTACACAAGTTCATCAGAATACACCCACGTAATTACGCCGCTTCTCTTCTTTAAATTCAGGCTTAAGTCCAAGGACATTGCCACAATATTAAGTTCAGTACTATATATAGTATACTTCAACTATATATTCTAACATCATGTAATTTCCAATTACAATAGAGGGACAAGATAATTACCTCGATAAGCCCATAATTATCCAAGTTAAAATGTCGATCCTGGGCAACGTTTAGCTCCAACTCCGAGCGCTCCAACCCGCTCTAAACCACCCTTAGAAGTTCTAACCAACTTCTACACAATACTCCAACGGACTATGGAGATTTTCCTAGGGTTTCGGTTTTGTGACAGACGGGAAATATAATAGTATTTCTGGGCTTTTCGTATAGGTATAACCTTAGAATACTACAAGGTATACGGCTAAGGTATTTGGGCATTATAACAATAATTGGAGAGTATTTCTATACCTCAAAAAGGGGGGTATTATACGAAGGCAACTAGGCAGTGGGGTACACTGGCTAGCACTCCTGTATGGGTGCTCGGCCACAGGGGAGGCCCTGGCCGAACACAACACACGGGGAGGGGAGAAGGAGAGCTTTCAAGACTTAGGCAAATTTATGGATGAAGAAGTTCATCAAAGGGAGGGGTATTTATACTACAAGCCAAGGCCAACCAATGGCCAAGATCTAGCCAAGTGCTATGCAAGTGTAGGGCCAAGATTCACCCAAGTACACCTTATCCATCTACCACCAAAATATCCTACCTACTACTTGACAAAAGCCACCCCAATCGCCCAAGCCATTTCCGCCATTCCTTCCCAATGAGAGGTGACAAGTGTCGCCTCTTGTTGGTCCAAAATGTTTCGCCTCTGAAAAATCCGCAAAAATTAGAAATGACATAGCCGGAATTTTCCTACGAAAGTCGTGGAAAACGCTTTCGTCGAAAAAACGACTCTAACCGTGTGTCAGGCACAAAATAATTTTCGCCAAGCCACTTTAAAGGTTCAAATTTTCACGCACGCCCCACGCATATACTCTGGAAATACGGTATAACAGTGCCGCCGAGCTGAACTGCGTGATCCACCTATCTCATGTTCGCCACAACTCAAGCTAGCAATCGGGCCATCTCTTCAGAACCATCTCTCTCGCTTCCAGCCGTGGATCGAGGCGCAGTATCGTGGTCTCATCACCACCGCTGCGCTAAACTCGCTGGGCCGGGCGGCGTCGTGGAACTCGCCGCCCGAGGTATCGCCTCGGGTATAGATCGGGCACGCCTCGTGGCCCTCTCGTGTTCTACTAGTAGCTCTCGCCGCCTTGCCCTTCAGGCCGGGTTGCCTTGCGCGAGGCATAATCGTAAAGAAAAGAAATACGTTAGGGGTCCAACTTATAACACTTTCTAAAGCACGATCTCAGAGTGAGAAGAATGGAAATCAATCCTAAATATCCTATAGCCTCCTGATTATTGGCGTGGTGCACAACACACCGATAATCAAGACTCTACTGGATACGGCCTGTAGACACTTTTCGAGGATTAATCGCTTCGATACCACTTTTGTCACGACCCGATCCGGGCGTGGATCGTGCCTTACCCGCACCCAAGTAGACATACATCGAGTAATCGCGGAATAATAAATCAAGACATGAAACAAATGTAAAATGTAAATACGCTTTATCTCGAGAAAAAATTGCCTTTCGCATATATATATGTACCAAGTCCGCGCTACATCCCAACTTTACAACAGACTACGCACCTTTAGAATGTAACAACTATGGCGGGACAGTGGCCCCGCCATACCTCGAATGTACAAAATATCTACAACACTGAGGAGAGTCGTACCAAAAGTCGAGCCTCGAGAAATGGAGCTTCGACACCAGACAAGGATCCTAAGAATGAGGATCTACCACCGCTTCCCTTACACGGCATGAACGCACTTCAAGGAGGTCAAGATAACAGTACCAAGTATGTGAAATCAGAAGCATCAAATGAAATCAAAGCATTTTTAAAACCATTTACAAATACAACCAGTTGAACCGCACATAGTGTCACAGCATAAACAAGAACAAAATAGATATAATGTAACTGGTCTTTTCTAGGCCGCTAATGATCGGGCAAGGTCAATCGCCCATAAGATCATTATGCGAGCCTATTCTCGACTCCGCATCGCATAGACCACCTAGGTCCGCATGAGGTATTCTCGACGGGGCAGCTAACTCGCGGATCAACTCGACTCGCACCGCATAGTCACAGCATCGCATAGGCCCTATAGACCCGCAGACGGATAACACACCGAGTGATCATCCCGAACTCCCGCAGCTCCGCATAGGTCACCTGCACCGCATGAGGTATTCTCGTGACGGGGCGCTAACCTCTAATTTCAAGTCAGGGGTGTAAGTGATATAATATCAGCACAACTGCTTATCGTTAAACAACATAAGCACAATAAGGGAACCCCCTTTACACAAACGTTACAAGACACTAACACACGTAGCATCATAATATGTCTACTTATCAAACCATCTTACTACACTTTCCAGAAATCAATACAAGGCTTTCATAAACACATAAGTAAACCGTTCCTTTTGTCTTTCTTAAGTCGTTATACCTAACTTCCCATAAAGCTAGTATAACTCTTAAGCTTTTTGTTTAAAAACCAAGTATTTCTCTTCTTTCAAAAATGATTTATAATTCTTTTGAAATACTTCAAGATTCTTATTATTAAAACTCAAGTCAAAAGACATTCAAGTAAAACCACGTTCAGTTAACACACGTACATCTACCGTACTATATATATTTTAAAAATATCATGCTCAAGAGGATAGGAAGAATCACATACCTCCTCGGCGAAATCCACCTGCCAAGTCGAATATGTCGCGCGCAGAGTATCAACCTATAATAGTCAAATACGTCTATCAACGTCTAGACTACAATCGTAGAATATTCTAAGCGAGGGTTCTCTATTCTACGGAAAATTGGCAAAAGACTTCCACACCACAAACTACACAATTTTATTGTAAGTACACCCATGTAAGTAGTTCAATTCTCTTCTTATACCATCCTTCTATATATCTTATACTCATTTCTATACTACTACGATGTAATCTCCAATTACAATAAGGACAAGATATTTACCTCTTAAGCCCAAAATTATCCAAGTTTAAATGTCGATCCTGAACAACGTTTAGCTCCTAATTTGAACGCTCCGATAGCTCCAAGAAACCCTTAGAAGTTTCTAAACAACTTCTACTTAATACTTCAACCAACTATGAAGACTTCCTGTGGTTTCGTTTTGTGACTAATGGATATAAAGTAGTATTTCCGGGCTTTTAGTATAGAGGTAACTTTGGAATACTACAAGGTATTTGGCTAAGGTATTAGGGAATAGTAACAATACTAGAAGACAACTTTTCTACCGGGGGGGGGGGGGGGTATTTAGACGAGACAACTAGGAAGGGAATGGGGTGCTTTGACGATAGCTAGGAAAAAAAAGGGGGGGAGAGGACTTGGACGAGAACACTACTAGAGGGAAGGATTTTGAGACTTGGAAGTTGTGTTTGTGGATGAAGAAGTGTTGCACAAGAGGGGGGTATTTATAGGACCACCAAGGGCCAAGATTAAAACAAATGGAGGGTGTAGATTAGATAGCTTGTGTGAGTGGAGTCTTCCACCAAGTGTCCACCACAACCTTGAGACATATGTCCACCACAACATTGGGACATATGTCCCCCACAACAATGAGCCATGTGGCCCTCCACTTGCACAAGAAACCGTCCAAAATACCTACCCCCACTAACCCAAACATATCTTGCAAGACTTGACCATTTGACTTGTCCACTAGGCCACCATTTCGTCCAGCCCATGCCAACTAAGGGTGACACATGTCGCCCTCCTATTGGTCCAAAATATTTCGTCTCTCGGAAAAAAATCCGTAATCGGTTAAAATATTAAAAACGTAGAATTTCCTTCACAAGGTTCGGAATCTTTTCCGTTGAAAGTTTACAATTTCATTCTTAACCTAATTAGGGTTTGTACAAATGTACGTACGTCCTCACATACATACTCTGGAAAATACGGGGTATAACACCGTACGCAGGCCATGCTCATGCTTGACTGAAGAGCTACTCTTGCACAACCCTTCTTTAGATAATCATCAAGACCCGCGATAAATCGGTACATAATATACTCTCTGGTTGCTAAATCCCTAGCTAGTAACAGGGTCGTCTCTTTGCAATCCATACTTTCGCCATCGTCGTGGAACCAAGGTCCAGATATCATGGCCGCAGAGGAATCGCCGCCGTGCTAAACTCTGTTGGGCCGGGCGACGCCGCAGAACTCCCGAATGAAGCACCACCAGTGATGATTGAGCATGCGTTCTTGTAACCTCTGCGCTTACTCGCAGCTCCTACGCTTGCCCTTCTCGGCTTTGGCGGAGGCATAATCGTAAGTGGAAAGAAATACGTTAGAGGGTCCAACTTATAACACAACTCTAAGGCACGATCTCGAGTGAGAAGAATGGAAACCAATCCTAAATATCCTATAGCCTCACGATTATTGATGTGGTGCACAACACACCGATAATCAAGACTCTACTAGACACGGTATGTAGACACTTTCCGAGGATTAACTGCTCTGATACCACTTTTGTCACGACCCGACCTCGGGCCCGCGACTGGTGCCTTACCCCGGGCACCCTAGTGATATAACATCAGAGAAAATCAGCGGAAAAATAAAAACTCATAAACGATAAACAGTGAAATAAGAAGACAAAGCAACCAAAATCTACACCTTCTCAGATTTATATAAAAAAATAAAAATTTGAACAGTTACATCCCTTTTACAAACCCTACCCACAACAATACTATAGACCTCTAAGAGTGTTATAACAACAACGACGGGACAGGGCCCCGCCATACCCCTGAATGTAAGTACCTACAACGACAGGGGACTATACCAAAGATAAGCCTTCGGAGAAACGGAGCTTCCCAAAACGCTGAACTGTGATCCATGAGCGAGGATCAACAATCGCGTACTCTACCTGCAGATGTAACGCACTCAAGGCGAGGTCCGCATAACAGTACCAAGTATGTGAAATCAAAATATCAGAAATGAAATCATAATAGTCTATATAAAGCAGAAGACATATATGATAACCAATTTACGATATACACATATGTAAGCAAATATGTCAAGTCGTGGACTCACGCCTTAAAGTCATCACTCAAATATAACCACGGGTCTCATGCCCACAATATCAATCATGCGGTGGAATTCCTTCCTCACCGCGGCATCCATGATATAAAAGCACCAAGGAATACACCAACACCAGTCCCACTGTGTCATAATAAAACCGCACGGTAAGTCCGAAGCGCATAGCCGACTCTAAAACCCACCATACCAACAATGCTATAAGATCAGATCACGAGGTCTTTCTGCATCGCGCCACATGATCGGCCGCCACTCGCCTCGTGATCAATGTGCGCGTCTAACTCGAACTTACCGCAGCCTTCGCGATAGGCCACACATAGGCCCGCATGAGGTATTCCTCGTGACGGTAGCTAACCCGCGACATCCTCCCGACCCGAAGTCCGCATAGTCCTATGGACCGCATAAGGTATAATACCTCGTGACGGCCAGAATACACACCCGAGTGATCATCCTCCCCGAACTCCCGCACTCAGATAGGCCACTGCACCGCATGAGGTATTCCTCGCATCGGCGTGGCAAGCCCTCGCATCATAACAAGTCGTGGGGTATGTGATATAATAGCAAGACAACGCTTATCGCTTAACAACGTAAGCACAACAAGAATAACCCCCTTACACAAACATCACAAGACACTAACACACGTAACATCATAACATGTTTACTTATCAAACCAACAAGAAAGTATTACAAGGCTATCACAAGCCAACATAGTCAAGTTATTCACACAAGGTACTTTCTATTTTATGTCAACAAGTTCGGGTTCTTATCCCCAACGTACTACATACATTAACTCTTTTAAAAGATCCGCTTTTTCACAAAAGTCACACGATACCCGTAGTATCAAAATAGAGCGATCGTTTTTAAGTAAACCAAAACAATTTCCCTACCTTCTTTTTGAACCAACTTAAGACAAAAGCATGCCTTCCTTTTTAAACGAAAACACTTCAAATTTTCAAGTCTTTGTCTTTTATAAATCAAGTCCTTTCTTTGAATTTTTTTTAAGAAAATCAAAACTTGTTTATTAATGATCTTATTAAAGCAGCCATGATATAGGAAATGTAATACAATTTTGTCTTATCTTAGCTTCTATGCAGATGGAGGTTTCTACTGGTTTTAATAATACTTACTTCGTCGATACATTTTTCTTTATTAGCGTTGCAGTGGTTTGTTCGATACTTATTTCCCCTTTCCGAAATCAATACAAAGCTTTCATAAACAATTTAGTAAACCGTTCCTTTTATCTTTCTTAAGTCGTTATTGTCACGACCCGAACCGGGGCCCGTGACTGGTGCCTTGCCTGGGCACCCAAGTAGCCATTCATCAGAGAAAATCAGCGGAACATAAAACATAAATATGAAACAAGTGACATGATAAATAACAAAGCAACCAAAACAGCTTGCCTTCAGATATATACATACAAACCCGAACAGCTTTAATCCTTTTACAACCCCGCCACAACAAGATTACATGCACTTAAGATTTACAACAACTATGACAGACAGTGGCTCCGCCATACCCTCGAATGTACAAGAACCTACAACTCAGTGGAACACATACCAAAGATAAGCTCCGGCGGACGGAGCTTCCCAATACGCTGAAAGGTGATCCTAAAAGCGGATCGACATTAACGATTTCTACTGCGGCATGAACGCAGCCTTCAAGGAGGTCGATAACAGTACCAAGTATGTGAAATCGAAAATCAGTAGTTAAATCATAACACTATATAAAGCAGAGACATGTATGATGACCGTAATACGATGCAACATAAAAGTAGCCAAGTCGTGACTCACGCCTCAAAGTCATCACTCAAATATAACTATGGGTCTCACGCCCACAACACCAATCATGTTCGTGATCATGGCCGCATGCCGAATTCAGACGGTGTAGACATGTCCATGATTCAACAATAATGACAATGCCGCACGGCCACATGCCCGAATTCAGACGGTGTAGACATGCCCATGTAACATCAACAACAATATCGGGTGATCAACCCGCCGCACGGCCACATGCCGGACTCGTGACGGTGTAGACATGTCCATGTGACCACAATAACAATATATCGTAATCAACCCCGCCGCACGGCCACATGCCCCGACTGCAGACGGTGTAGACATGTCCATGTGACCACAATAACAATATATCGTAATCAACTCCGCCGCACGTGGCCACATGCCCCGAATGCAGACGGTGTAGACATGTCCATGTGACCACAATAACAATATACCGCACAACCAGGCTATCACAAACAAACTCAAGCAAATTACCCTACTTCTAGACTTTTATAAAAAGATCCACTTTTCCCCAAGAAGTCACCTGATATCAACCTTTGCACAACAAAGGCTATCACAACAAGCATAGGCAAGTTATACACAACTCAAAGTACTTTCATTTTATGCCAAAGTCCGGGTTTTAACCCTAAAGTACTACGTACGTTAAATTCCTTTTTAAAGAGATCCATTCCTTTTATCAAGGTCACCCGATACCCGTAGTATAAAAATAGAGTGACTCACATTTTTAGGTAAACCAAAACACTTTCCTTTTTCAACAACATTCTTTCCCCTAAAGTTCCAGTTTGCCTAATTTCAATTACTCAGGTCTCTTTATTTTAGAAAAGTTTCATAGTTCATAGTCTTAATCATTTAAGAATATAGTTCTCTTTTAAACAATCTGAGAAAACATGTGCCTTATATGAGTGTATGTTATTCCTGTTCATAATAAATCTTATTAAGCAGCCATGATCTAGAAAATGTAATATCATTTTGTCTCATCTTAGTTTCTATGCAGATGGAGGTTTCTACTGGGTTTAATAATATTGTATTAGTCATTACATTTTCCTTTATTAGCGCTGCAGTGGTTTGTTCGATACTTATTCTGATTTCCGAATCAGTAGAACATTATTCCTTCTAAAACCATGTACTCATTACTCACGAATGAGGTTTCACACTAACATCCATATCAAGTCAAGTCTCTTATCTTTTAAGATTAAGTCTCTTAAGACGTTATACCTAACTTCCCATAAAGCTAGTATAACTCTTATGTTTTCAAAACCAAGTATTACTCTTCTTTCAAAACGGTTTCTTAATGAAATACTTCAGGTTCTTTATTATCACACATCAAGTCAGTTATAAGTCAAATCAGTTACCTTTTAACAATCACAAAGCATTTTCTTATCTACATAAAGCTGTTATAACCAACTTCCCATAAAGCCGTTATAACACTTTATGTTTTAAACCAATCAATTACATTTAACACATGTACGCTCACCGCACTACATAGTTATACACATATCACGCCGAAAAGATAGGAAGAGGTTCACATACCTCGCGACGATTATCGACTAATAGCAAAACGCCCAAGTACCTCAAACCGCTTGGCCACACCTTAAGCCAAGTAGACCACGCCACACGTAGTATTTCAACCTATAGAGGCCACAAGGCGCCTATTAACATCTTAGATCTCAATGTAGAATATCCTACAGAAAATTCGGCAAAGATTTCCCGCAACAGCAGAAATCTCTTCCTCTATCGAGGCCGCTACCAAGCCAACCAGTGGGGGTTTGCACGCCTAACCTGACGTGTACAATTCTACTCACAAAGAATACTACACAAGTCATCAGAATACGATCCCATGTAATTACAGTACCACTTCTTAAAATTCAGGCTTAAGTCGCAAGACATTGCCGTAAGTATTATTCAGGCTTAAGTCAAAAGACATTGCCGCACAACTATGTTCAGTTCTATATATAGTATACTTTAACTATATACTCCTACAACATGTAATTTCCAATTACAACAGAAGGTCAAGAATGTTTACCTCGATAAGCCCAAAATTATCCGAGTTTATATGTCGATCCCGAGCAAGGTTTAGCTCCTACTCCGCGCGCTCCAACCCGCTCCAACCAACCCTTAGAAGTTCTAACCAACTTCTACTTAACACTTCAACCGACTATGAAGGTTTTCCTTAGGTTTCGTTTTTGTGGATCGAGGAAGTATAATAGTATTTTCTGGCTTTTGTATAAGTGTAACCTGGGAATACTACAAGGTATTTGGGCCAAGGTATTTGGGCATTATAACAATACTTGGAGAGTATTTCTATACCACAAAAAGGGGTATTTATACGAGACAACAAGGCTAGTGTGCACTTACGGCCAGGGCACTACAAAGGGGAGGGGTGGCTCTCGCCAAGCTCACCTGGGGGTGTGGTGGACGAAAACTTCACAAGGGAGAGGAGGGATTTTTAACACTTAGAAAATATTTGGATGAAGAATTTCATCAACAAAGGGTGGGTATTTATAGGTCAAGCCATGGCCAACCAAGGGCCAAGATTAATCCATGTGTTAGGCAAGTGTAAGGCCAAGATCAAGCCAAGTACACCTTATCCATCTACCACCAAAATATCCTACCAACTACTTGACAAAACAAGCCCCATTTTTCGTCCCAATTACCGCCAAACGCGTGCCCCAATTAGAGGTGACAAGTGTCGCCTCTCGTTGGTCCAAAATGTTTCGCCTCTGGAAAAATCCGCAAAAATTATAAAGGACATAGCGGAATTTTCCCACGTAAGTCGTGGAAACGTTTCGTCGGAAAACGACTCTTTTCGGCACTTGTGCACAAATTCGAACCTATGCCTACTTTAAGGCTCAAATTGTATACGTACGCCCTCACGTACATATTCTTGAAATACGGGGTATAACATTCTCCCCTCCTTAGAAACATTCGTCCCGAATGTTCCTTCTCAAGACGGATAACGATGAAGTTCTTCTAACAAGTTGCCAACGCCACACCTGGCCATGAAATATCACACGTTTTCTCCCTTCCTTACTCGTCGTGCCCTTCTCGAACACTTGAACTCTTCTAGTATACGTACCACACTTCAGTCATCGCTTCAGTTCCCAAAACTTTGGAGTCACCACCTCCAAACTTGGTCATCTTACTAGCTTCACTTCTCTCTTAGGCCATTCCCGGCCTTCACGAACCGATTCTAGTCAAACATATCCACGAACTCATACGATGGTCATGTAAACTTGGGCCTAGCACCCTCGTGACCCTACCACCTGGCGGGACCACCCAGAGCTGACCCCACCTCGAAACAGGTCGCGGGTTGGCCCGCAACATGGCTCCAACCCGACCTACTTAACGCATCAAGCTCTTGTTTCCCGATCCGGAACAACCTTACCTATACAGGTCATGAAAGCTGCCACTTCCATTTTACATAACCCAAGGAATTTTTCCCACAATTACTCCACGTATACTTACATATTTCGACAAAGATCACTTGCAAAGTCTTGTACTCAAGACGGCCTTACATCTAAGGTCTCAACTGTAATATTCTAAGGTTCACACTTTCTCATCCCCAGGCTTACCCTTTTACACTAACCAGGTTTCTGAATCACATTTTAGCACAAAGCTATCCGAACATAACACTAAACACATCATCATAACAAGCATACAAAACTCTAGAGGGTTAAGGATATACCTGTCTCTACCGCTTTCCTAATCACACCCCACGCCGCAGGCGATAGCTAGTGGCGCGATGAACCACCATCGATCCTCAAGGTCGAGTCGTAACATCCGTGCTACCCTTGGCCTGACAGATTCCTTGCAAAATGGCCCGCTGGCCGCAAAAATAACAAGCTCCTCGCACCACGACACTCCAAATGCGGTCTACCACATCGACCACACCGAGGGGGTGACCGATCCGCCAACACCCTACTCCTCGAAACTCGAACCCACGGAGCTCGACCGCCCCGAATACTGGATGCTCGGCGTTGTGGAGGACCACTCTGACCGGGCGGAGGTACAAAACTATGCCGCCTGGCTGAGGCGGTCCGCCTCGAAAGTCACCAAAGGACCTCGCTATTCGCCCTCTTCTCGATCTCTGGCCATTCCGTCGATTTCTCCGCCTCACATCCAAGTGCATAAGCTCGACGCGGCAATGTCCATGCCTACCGGGCGGCTACACCAACAACTCTCCGCTAGGTAATCATCAAGCCCTCGTAATATATCGGCACTCGATCCTCCATACTAGCTACTAATGCGGAACATACCGCCAATGAGTCAAACTCACATTGTACTCCCGAATCAGACGCCTGCTCGCCAACATCAAAAACTGTTTACCGAGCCCTCTCATCTCGCGAGGCAAGAAATGTGCCGAAGGCCCTCAAAACTCGCCCCAAACGGCTGGAAGTGCATTCTCTCCCGACAGCTCCCACGAATCAAAACGCCGATCGCGTATCACGCACTGACGCGAACCTAAGACCATCGACGGTCTCCAAGCCTTGATCACTCATGATCCAGAATCGCTTGATGAACTCCTCGCGATCATCCTCGTGCCTCGACCGTAGAACTCGGGCGGGCTACATCTCGTGAAGTCCTGTAGCCTCAAACTATCCGATCTAGGTGAACCATCGTGCATCGAACCGCTGCGCCCACTTATCCTCATATCTGCCACGACTCGCCAAGAATCGCCATCTCCTTGTAACCCATCTCTCGCCTGCATCGTGGACTGGAGGCTCGTATCAGAGTCTCAGCAGCCACCGCCGCGCTCTAAACTCGTTGGTCGGGCGGCGCCGCGAAACTCGCCGTCGGCATCGTTCTCGAGCATCGACCGCTCGCGCTCAGATTTCTCTCAGATTCAGCAGCCTCGCCGCTTGCCCACTGGGCCCGGTTGCCTTTTACGCGAGGCATAATCGATAAAGGAAAGGAATACGTCGAGGGTCCAACTTATCACACACTTCTAAGGCACGATCTCGTAATGAGAAGAAATGGAAACTAATCCTAAATGTCTCGCACTCCCGATTATAGATGTGGTGAACAACACACCGATAATCAAGACTTACTAGACACGATCAGTAGACACTTTTCGAGGATTAATCGCTCGATACCACTTTGTCACGACCCAACCGGTTCGTGGATCGTGCCTTGCCCGCACCCAAGTAGCTATTCATCGAGAAAATCACGAACATAAAACATAAATATGAAACAAGTGACATGATAAATAAACAAAGCAACCAAAACAGCTTGCCTTCGTGATATATACATACAAACCCAACAGCTTTAATCATTTTTACAACCCCGTCCACAACAAAGATTCTGCACTTCTAAGATTTACAACAACTATGACGGACAGTGGCCCGCCATACCCTCGAATGTACAAGAACCTACAACTCAGAAACACATACCAAAAGATAAGCCTCCGGCGGACTGAGCTTCCCAATACGCTGAAAGGTGATCCTAAAAGCGGGATCGACAAATTAACGACTTTCTACCATGCAGATTTAACGCACTTCAAGGAGGTCAAGCATAACAGTACCAAGTATGTGAAATCAAAATATCAGAGTTAAATCATAACATCTATATAAAGCGAGACATGTATGATGACCGTAATACAAGATGCAACATAAAAGTAGCCAAGTCGTGGACTCACGCCTCAAAGTCATCACTCAAATATAACTATGGGTCTCACGCCCACAACACCAATCGTGTCAGATCATGGCCGCATGCCTGACTGCAGACGGTGTAGACATGTCCATGATGCAACACACGACAATGTTGCACGGCCACATGCCCGACCAGACGGTGTAGACATGCCCATGTAATATCAACAACAATATATCGGTGATCAACTCGCCGCACGGCCACATGCCCCGACTCGTGACGCAGACATGTTCATGTGACCACAATAACAATATATCGGTAATCAACCCCGCCAGACGGCCACATGCCCCCAAATTCTGCAGACGGTGTAGACATGTCCATGTGACCACAATAACAATATATCGTAATCAACCCCGCCGCACGGCCACATGCCCCTGACCAGATCGGTGTAGACATGTCCATGTGACCACAATAACAATATACCGCACAACCAGGCTATCACAAACAAACTCAAGCAAATTACCCTACTTCTAGACTTTTATAAAAAGATCCACTCTTCCCCAAGAAGTCACCTGATATCAACCTTTGCACAACAAAGGCTATCACAACAAGCATAGGCAAGTTATACACAACTCAAAGTACTTTCATTTTATGCCAAAGTCCGGGTTTTAACCCTAAAGGACTACGTGCGTTAAATTCCTTTTTAAAGAGATCCATTCCTTTTATCAAGGTCACCCGATACCCGTAGTATAAAAATAGAGTGACTCACATTTTTAGGTAAACCAAAACACTTTCCTTTTTCAACAACATTCTTTCCCCTAAAGTTCCAGTTTGCCTAATTTCAATTACTCAGGTCTCTTTATTTTAGAAAAGTTTCATAGTTCATAGTCTTAATCATTTAAGAATATAGTTCTCTTTTAAACAATCTGAGAAAACATGTGCCTTATATGAGTGTATGTTATTCCTGTTCATAATAAATCTTATTAAGCATCCATGATCTAGAAAATGTAATATTATTTTGTCTCATCTTAGTTTCTATGCAGATGGAGGTTTCTACTGGGTTTAATAATACTGCATTAGTCATTACATTTTCCTTTATTAGCGCTGCAGTGGTTTGTTCGATACTTATTCTGATTTCCGAATCAGTAGAACATTATTCCTTTTAAAACCATGTACTCATTACTCACGAATGAGGTTTCACACTAACATCCATATCAAGTCAAGTCTCTTATCTTTTAAGATTAAGTCTCTTAAGACGTTATACCTAACTTCCCATAAAGCTAGTATAACTCTTATGTTTTCAAAACCAAGTATTACTCTTCTTTCAAAACGGTTTCTTAATGAAATACTTCAGGTTCTTTATTATCACACATCAAGTCAGTTATAAGTCAAATCAGTTACCTTTTAACAATCACAAAGCATTTTCTTATCTACATAAAGCTGTTATAACCAACTTCCCATAAAACCGTTATAACACTTTACGTTTTAAACCAATCAATTACATTTAACACATGTACGTCTACCGTACTACATAGTTATACACATATCATGCTGGAAAAGATAGGAAGAGGTTCACATACCTCGCGACGATTATCGACTAATAGCAAACGCCCAAGTACCTCAAACCGCTTGGCCACACCTTAAGCCAAGTAGACCACGCCACACGTAGTATTTCAACCTATAGAGGCCACAAGGCGCCTATTAACATCTTAGATCTCAATGTAGAATATCCTACGTAAAAATTCGGCAGACTCTCCCGCAACAACAGAAATCTCCTCCTCTATCGAGGCCGCTACCAAGCCAACCGGGGGTTTGCACGCCTAACCGGACGTGTACAATTCTACTCACAAAGAATACTACAAGTCTCATCAGAATACACCCTATGTAATTACGTCACCACTTCTTAAAATTCAGCTTAAGTCGCAAGACATTGCTGTAAGTATTATTCAGCATAAGTCAAAAGACATTGCCGCACAACTATGTTCAGTTCTATATATAGTATACTTTAACTATATACTCCTACAACATGTAATTTCCAATTACAAAAAGGTCAAGAATGTTTACCTCGATAAGCCCAAAATTATCCGAGTTTATATGTCGATCCTGAGCAAGGTTTAGCTCCTACTCCGTGCGCCCCAACCCGCTCCAAACAACCCTTAGAAGTTCTAACCAACTTCTACTTAACACTTCAACCGACTATGAAGGTTTTTCCTTAGTGGTTTCGTTTTTGTGGATCGAGGAAGTATAATAGTATTTTCTGGCTTTTGTATAAGTGTAACTTGGGAATACTCCAAGGTATTTGGGCCAAGGTATTTGGGCATTATAACAATACTTGGAGAGTATTTCTATACCACAAAAGGTGGGTATTTATACGAGACAACAAGGCTAAGGGGGCTGTACCCCACGGCTAGGGCACTACACAGTGGGAGGTGGCTCTCGCCAAGCTCACTCGAGGGGTGTGGTGGACGAAAACTTCACAAGGGAGAGGGAGGGATTTTTAACACTTAGAAAATATTTGGATGAAGAATTTCATCAACAAAGGGTGGGTATTTATAGGTCAAGCCATGGCCAACCAAGGGCCAAGATTAATCCATGTGTTAGGCAAGTGTAAGGCCAAGATCAAGCCAAGTACACCTTATCCATCTACCACCAAAATATCCTACCAACTACTTGACAAAACAAGCCCCATTTTTCGTCCCAATTACCGCCCAAACGTACCCCAATTAGAGGGTGACAAGTGTCGCCCTCTCGTTGGTCCAAAATGTTTCGTCTCTCGGAAAAATCCGCAAAAATTATAAAGGACATAGCCGGAATTTTCCCTACGTAAGCTGTGGAAACGTTTCGTCGGAAAACGACTCTTTTCGGCACTTGTGCACAAATTCGAACCTATGCCTACTTTAAGGCTCAAATTGTATACGTACGCCCTCACGTACATATTCTGGAAATACGGGGTATAACAGTTATACCTAATTTCCCATAAAGCTAATATAACTCTTAAGCTTTTAAAACCAAGTATTACTCTTCTTTCAAAAACGATTCATAATTCTTTTGAAATACTTCAAGATTCTTATTATTTAAAACTCAAGTCAAAAGACATTGAAGTAAAACCACGTTCATTTAACACACGTACGTCTACCGTACTATATATATTTTAAAAGTATCATGCTCAAGAGGATAGGAAGAATCACATACCTCCTCGGCGAAATCCACCTGCCAAGTCGAATATGTCGCGCGCAGAGTATCAACCTATAATAGTTAAATACGTCTATCAACGTCTAGACTACTCTGTAGAATATTCTAAGCAGAAGGTTCTTATTTCTACGGAAAATTGGGCAAAGACTTCCTACCCACAACTACACAAGTCTACTGCAATACAGTCCTATGTAATTACAGTTCAATTCTTTATACTGATTCTTCCAGTATATCTTATACTCAATTATAAACTACTACAATATGTAATATCCAATTACAATAGAGGGACATAGATCATTACCTCGATAAGCCCAAAATTATCCGAGATTAAAAGTCGATCCTGAGCAACGTTTAGCTCCTATTATGTACGCTCCAATCCGCTCCAAGAAACCCTTAGAAGTTTCTACACAACTTCTACTTAATACTTCAACCAACTATGAAGATTATCCTAGGGTTTCGTTTTGTGACTAAAGGAAATATAGTAGTATTTCCGGGCTCTTAGTATAGAGGTAACTTTGGAATACTACAAGGTATTTTGGCTAAGGTATTTTGGGATAGTACAATACTTGGAGGAATTTTTCTACTAAGGGGTTTCACGAGAGCTACTAGGAAGGGGGGGGAAGGTGTTTGGACGAGAGCTTCTCAAAGGGGGAGAGGGATTTTGATACTTGGAAAATGTTTAGTGGATGAAGAAGTCTTGCAACTAGAGGGGGTATTTATAGAACAAACAAGGGCCAAGATTCAAGCAAGTGGAGGGTGTAGATTAGATAGCTTGTGTGAGTGGAGTCTTCCACCAAGTGTCCACCACAACATTGGGACATATGTCCACCACAACAATGAGCCATGTGGCTAGCCACATGCTCCTCCCAAAACCGTCCAAGCTTCTCCCACTTGCCCACAAAAAAACGCCCACCTACTCCCACTATCCCAACCAAAATATCTTCCAAGACTTTGACCACTTGACCTTGTCCACTTGGCCATACAAATAGTCCAACATGGGCCTAAGTGGGGTGACACATGTCGCCCTCCTATAGGTCCAAAATATTTCATCTCTCGGAAAAAAAATCCGTAATCGGTTAAAATATTAAAAACGTAAAATTTCCTTCACAAGGTTCGGAATCTTTTCCGTCGAAAGTTCTCAATTTCACCCTAAACCTAATTAGGGCTTAAACAATTGTACGTACGTCCACACATACATACTCTGGAACTACGGGGTACAACATTCTCCCCTGCTTAGAAACATTCGTCCCGAATGTTCCTTCTAAGTCCCCAACATGCTTACGCAGTAAAGTCTTCACTATTATACTTACGGAACCAATTATGCCGCACCTGGCCATAATACCACATACGCGCAAAAACGCACCTCCAAGCCAACGAAGAATCATCTCTAAAGCGATAACAATACCATTAGCTCCACCCAAGGTCCAAAGGATACTTTCTTCCCATCTTCACTTATAAAAAGGACACTTCCATCTTCTTAACACATCTTAGCCTCTTTTCTTACTGTCAGACTTCCTCAGACACTCGAACTCTTCCTAATAAACTTACCACATTCTCGTTATTGCTTCGCTTCCAAAATTTCGTGGTTACTATCTCCAACTTGGTTATCATAAACCGAATATTCGATGGTTCTCCGATACTTTTCCAACATAGCAACATGAAAGACCGACGCATCGCTTCCTACGCCGACGGCAATGCTAACTTATGTGCAACCCGCCTATTCTCCAAATGATCCGAAAACGCCAAAGTACCTCGCTAAGTTTCCCCTGCTTTCCAAATCTCGTCACGCCCTTCCGGGGTGGTACCTTCAAGAAAACCCACCGTCAACCTGAACTCTAAGTGTCGACGCCGATTATCCGCACGACTTCTGTTGACTCTGAGCTGCCAATAACCTCTCCTGGATAAGCTTTACCCTATCCACATCATGCTGAATCAAGTATGAACCAACTATCTGAACCTTGCCAACATCGAACCAATCGACTGGCAACCTACCCTTACGCCCATACCCGGCTTCATAAGGCGACATCCGAATACTGAAATGGTAGCTATTATAATACTCACTCAACAAGAGGCGAATAATCCTTACAGCAACCCCTGAAATCAAAACACCGGCCCGCAACCTATCCTCAAATGTTTGGATAAAACGCACTGTTTGGCCGTCGGCCCGAGGGTGAATGCAATACTGAGAATCACCTGAGTTCCTAACCCCGCCTGGTAACCTCCAAAAAAGATAATAGCCGTAAACTGGGCTCCATTGCCCGTCATAAAGTAAAAGTAGGAACCCCGTGCAGTCTTACAACCTTTCTGATATATAACATCTCGCATAACCCTCTGCCGAGTAAATACCCCGATCGAAAGACAAGATGGGTCGACCATCTACCCGACCATCGGTCGAACGCATCCATGAACTTGTACGATGGTTAACTAAACTTGGGCCTAACACCCTCGTGACCCTATCACAAAGATGGACCACCACAATTTTTCCTTACTTCAAAGCGGGATGCGGGTTGACCCGCAATCTGGCCTCAACCCGACCCATTTATCGCGCCAAGCTCTTGTTCCCCGATCCGGAACAATCTCACCATCAAGTCACGAAAACCTAGTGGTCTTCTTAGCTCAACTACCCTCTTTCATTTCACACTACTCAGGGACTTATCACACAAATATATCTCACGTATACTATGCACTCCGATAAGGGTCAAACATAAAAATAAATCCTTTACTCAAGATGGCCTCGCCTCTAAGGTCTCCACGTATAAAACTCTAAGGCTCACAATTTCACTGTCCCCAATCTTACCCTTTTAACTAACCTTGTCTTCTAATTACAATTAACACAATGCTATCTGAACATAACACTTAAAATATACCCATCTTATCACACATACAAATCTCTAGAGGGTTAAGCCCTACGGACTCGCATAGGCTGGACCCGCCCGCATAGGACTATTTCACCCGCATAAGCCCTACGGACTCGCATGAGGTATTCCTCGCATCGTGGGTAGCAAATCCACGGAATTATGCAAATGCCACCAACCCGAGGAATGACCCCGAAACGACTGATATAACAATAGCACACAACCGGCTATTTCCAGTACACATAGGCAAATCCTTAATTACAAGCCAAAGTCCTTACCAAGGCACACTTAGAATAATTCTCTTTAACAAGCCAAAGTACTTATCAAGGCACACTTAGACAAATTCTCAATTTATCAAGCCAAAGTACTAATCAAGGCATACATAGAATAATTCTCTTTTACCAAGTCAAAGTACTTATCAAGGCACACTTAGACAAATTCTCAATTTATCAAGCCAAAGTACTAATCAAGGCATACATAGAATAATTCTCTTTTAACAAGTCAAAGTACTTATCAAGGCACACTTAGACAAATTCTCAATTTATCAAGCCAAAGTACTAATCAAGGCATACATAGAATAATTCTGTCACGACCCGAACCGGGGCCCGTGACTGGTGCCTTGCCCGGGCACCCAAGTAGCCATTCATCAGAGAAAATCAGCGGAACATAAAACATAAATATGAAACAAGTGACATGATAAATAAACAGGCCAACCAAAACAGTTGCCTTCTGCATATATACATACAAACCCGAACAGTTTAATCCTTTTTACAACCCTGCCCACAACAAGATTACATGCACTTCTAAGATTTACAACAACTATGACGGACAGTGGCCCCGCCATACCACGAATATACAAGAAACTACAACTCGTGGAACACATACCAAAAGATAAGCCTCCGGGCGGACTGAGCTTCCCAATACGAAAGGTGATCCTAAAATGGGATCGACAACCAATGTACTTCTACCATGCAGATGAACGCAGCTCAAGGAGGTCGATAACAGTACCAAGTATGTGAAATCAAAATATCAGTTAAATCATAACTATATAAAGCGAGACATGTATGATGACCGTAATACGATGCAACATAAAAGTAGCCAAGTCGTGGACTCACGCCTCAAAGTCATCACTCAAATATAACTATGGGTCTCACGCCCACAACACCAATCATGTTCGCGATCACGGCCGCATGCCCTAATTCGTGACGGCAGACATGTCCATGATGCAACAATAATGACAATGCCGCATGGCCACATGCCCCGACTGACGGCAGAGACATGCCCATGTAACATCAACAACAATATCTCGGTGATCAACCCCGCCGCACGGCCACATGCCCCGAATGCAGATCGGTGTAGACATGTCCACGTGACCACAATAACAATATATCGTAATCAACCCCGCCGCACGGCCACATGCCCCGACTCGTGATCGGTGTAGACATGTCCATGTGACCACAATAACAATATACCGCACAACCAGGCTATCACAAACAAACTCAAGCAAATTACCCTACTTCTAGACTTTTATAAAAGATCCACTCTTCCTCAAGTCACTGATATCAACCTTTGCACAACAAAGGCTATCACAACAAGCATAGGCAAGTTATACACAACTCAAAGTACTTTCATTTTATGTCAAGTCCGGTTTTAACTCCTAAAGTACTACGACGTTAAATTCCTTTTAAAGAGATCCATTCCTTTTATCAAGGTCACCCGATACCGTAGTATAAAAATAGAGTGACTCACATTTTTAGGTAAACCAAAACACTTTCCTTTTTCAACAACATTCTTTCCCTAAAGTTCCAGTTTGCCTAATTTCAATTACTCAGGTCTCTTTATTTTAGAAAAGTTTCATAGTTCATAGTCTTAATCATTTAAGAATATAGTTCTCTTTTAAACAATCTGAGAAAACATGTGCCTTATATGAGTGTATGTTATTCCTGTTCATAATAAATCTTATTAAGCAGCCATGATCTAGAAAATGTAATATCATTTTGTCTCATCTTAGTTTCTATGCAGATGGAGGTTTCTACTGGTTTTAATAATACTACATTAGTCATTACATTTTCCTTTATTAGCGCTGCAGTGGTTTGTTCGATACTTATTCTGATTTCCGAATCAGTAGAACATTATTCCTTTTAAAACCAAGTACTCATTACTCACGAATGAGGTTTCACACTAACATCCATTTCAAGTCAAGTCTCTTAAGACGTTATACCTAACTTCCCATAAAGCTAGTATAACTCTTATGTTTTCAAAACCAAGTATTACTCTTCTTTCAAAACGGTTTCTTAATGAAATACTTCAGGTTCTTTATTATCACACATCAAGTCAGTTATAAGTCAAATCAGTTACCTTTTATCAATCACAAAGCATTTTCTTATCTACATAAAGCTGTTATAACCAACTTCCCATAAAGCCGTTATAACACTTTATGTTTTAAACCAATCAATTACATTTAACACATGTACGTCTACCGTACTACATAGTTATACACATATCATGCTGGAAAAGATAGGAAGAGGTTCACATACCTCGCGACGATTATCGACTAATAGCAAAACGCTCCAAGTACCTCAAACCGTCGGCTACACCTTAAGCCAAGTAGACCACGCCACACGTAGTATTTCAACCTATAGAGGCCATAAGGCGCCTATTAACATCTTAGATCTCAATGTAGAATATCCTACAGAAAAATTCGGCAGCACCTCCCCCCCCCCCGCAACAGCGTAAATCTCCTCCTCTATCGAGGCCGGCTACCAAGCCAACCAGGGGGGGTTTGCACGTCTAACCGGACGTGTACAATTCTACTCACAGAATACTACACAAGTCTACTGTAATACAGTCCTATGTAATTACAGTTCAGTTCACTTCTTAAAATTCAGGCTTAAGTCGCAAGACATTGCCGCACAACTATGTTCAGTTCTATATATAGTATACTTTAACTATATACTCCTACAACATGTAATTTCCAATTACAACAGAAGGTCAAGAATGTTTACCTCGATAAGCCCAAAATTATCCGAGTTTATATGTCGATCCTGAGCAAGGTTTAGCTCCTACTCCGTGCGCTCCAACCCGCTCCAAACAACCCTTAGACGTTCTAACCAACTTCTACTTAACACTTCAACCGACTATGAAGGGTTTTCCTTAGGTTTCGCTTTGTGGAGGAAGTATAATAGTATTTTTCTGGCTTTTGTATAAGTGTAACCTTGGGAATACTACAAGGTATTTGGGCGAAGGTATTTGGGCATTATAACAATACTTGGAGAGTATTTCTATACCACAAAAGGGGGTATTTATACGAGACAACAAGGCTAGGGGTGTACCTGGCCAGTGGCACTACAGGGGAGGGTGGCTCTCGCCAAGCTCACTCAAGGGGTGTGGTGACGAAAACTTCACAAGGGAGAGGAGGGATTTTTAACACTTAGAAAATATTTGGATGAAGAATTTCATCAACAAAGTGTTTGTATTTATAGGTCAAGCCAAGGCCAACCAAGGGCCAAGATTAATCCATGTGTTAGGCAAGTGTAAGGCCAAGATCAAGCCAAGTACACCTTATCCATCTACCACCAAAATATCCTACCAACTACTTGACAAAACAAGCCCCATTTTTCGTCCCAATTACCGCCCAACGCGTTCCCAATTGTAGGTGACAAGTGTCGCCCTCTCGTTGGTCCAAAATGTTTCGTCTCTCGGAAAAATCCGCAAAAATTATAAAGGACATAGCCGGAATTTTCCCTACGTAAGCTGTGGAAACGTTTCGTCGGAAAACGACTCTTTTCAGCACTTGTGCACAAATTCGAACCTATGCCTACTTTAAGGCTCAAATTGTATACGTACGCCCTCACGTACATACTCTGGAAATACGGGGTATAACAAATTCTCTTTTAACAAGTCAAAGTACTTATCAAGGCACACTTAGAATAATTCTCTTTAACAAGCCAAAGTACTTATCAAGGCACACTTAGACAAATTCTCAATTTATCAAGCCAAAGTACTAATCAAGGCATACATAGAATAATTCTCTTTAACAAGTCAAAGTACTTATCAAGGCACACTTAGACAAATTCTCAATTTATCAAGCCAAAGTACTAATCAAGGCATACATAGAATAATTCTCTTTAACAAGCCAAAGTACTTATCAAGGCACACTTAGACAAATTCTCAATTTATCAAGCCAAAGTACTAATCAAGGCATACATAGAATAATTCTCTTTTAACAAGTCAAAGTACTTATCAAGGCACACTTAGACAAATTCTCAATTTATCAAGCCAAAGTACTAATCAAGGCATACATAGAATAATTCTCTTTTAACAAGTCAAAGTACTTATCAAGGCACACTTAGACAAATTCTCAATTTATCAAGCCAAAGTACTAATCAAGGCATACATAGAATAATTCTCTTTAACAAGTCAAAGTACTACGACGCACATTCTTTTATAAAAGACTCTTTCTATGTAAAGCCCCAAGATACTAACACCGTAGTATCAAGGTGTCTATTTTTCAAAGTAAGTTACTACACTTTTAGAAAACTCATTTCAAAGCTTGAAATCAAGTAACTCCAAATTTTCACAATCTAGGCAACTTATGCCGATTAATCAAAATAGACAACTTTCTAAACCTTCCATAAAGCCGTTATAACCAACTTCCCATAAAGCCGTTATAACCCTTTATGGTTTTAGACGTATCCATTCCTTCAATAACCAAGAGACTTATGCTATTAAAACCAAGTATCACATACTTACAAATCAAGTTCTTAACTTTCAAAATACTTCAAGTCTTAATAGTTAGAAAACAAGTTTTCTTCGATTTTTAAACCTCAAGTAACTTCACCCTTAACACAAGTTACTTCTCTTAAATCATGTCATTTCTCCTCTTTAAATCAAATAAGTAAATCACTCTTCGACTTCTAAAGTCATTATAATGACCTTTAGGTTTTAACTAAGGCACTAGCCAAAAGATTTGGAAACCACTTCCTTTTAAGACTACATGTACTTTAAGTAAAAATACCTTCACTTTTAAGAGTCCAAACTTCATCAAGAAAATGGATTCTACAACTTACAATCTAAACATCAAAGTACAATCAAGTACATAGAACAAATTCTATTTTAGGCAATCCAAATACAACCAAGGAATGGATCATTTAAGAGTAGAACCTACTTTCTTTATCTTAAGGAATCATGCTAGAAGAGAGATAGTTCACATACCTTTCGGCTAAATCCACAAGCTGCCGAATACGCCGTGACGCAGAAGTGTCAACCTATAATGGTCACAACAAGACTATCAACTTCTAGTCTCAACGTAGAATAATACTAAGTATACTACTCTAATTCTACGGAAAACGGGCAAAGACTTCCTTTGTTTCTACTCACTTTGCCACCTTTTCAAGGCCGAATACAATAACCAACAAGCCACATTTAAGGCTCCAAACAACAATCAAACAAAGTGGATTACACGCCTTACAATACGTGTAAAATTCCGCCCACAATTCATACCAAATAGTATAAAACTACACTAGCCATTCTCGGCCAACAATGACTCAACACAAGTCCTTTCCAATTCTTTTTACAATTCCAAGTTCTAAGGTCTAACATGTTATATAGTCTAAACAACTTCAACAACTACAATTTCCTTCTTTATACAACATGCGACGGCTTAAACGAATAATCAACTTGAATTGTAGTCTTAAGGCTAACATGATAGTTTTCGGATTAGGGTTCAAATTTCCAATAAAAATATCAAAATTCATACTATATAACTCATGCTTGCTAAAATCCATATCTTCTACAATATTTAAGTCTTAACTACTAAAACGACAAAATTTATACCTTTCCAAGCCCTTAAAATTTCCAAGATCCAAAGTCGCGCCTTAGAAATTCTTAGCTCATTTCCTTAAGTTCCAATCCGCTCCAAGCACTCCAAGCACTCCTTAGAAGCCTTTGAAGAACCCATCTTCAAGTTCCAACTTCAAAGTTGAAGAACTCCCTTAGTTTCCGCCTTGCGACTAACGTAAAAATACGCTTTTTCCAAATCTCTATTGAGATATCCTTACAATACCCTTAGGGACATTGGGTTAAAGTCTTGTGGCTAATGGATCAAAACTATAAAAATTTTGTGTGGGACTTATAGTGAACCCGAGAGCTATGATGAACAAGAACAAGTTCTCTAATTTTTTCTAAGTGTAAAAAGCCAAGTCTTGCACTAGTAGGATATATATAACACATTGGAGGGTTAAGATTGCAACACATGAGTGGTTAGGATTTAAAATCACATGGATCAAGCCTAAGTGGCAAGTTGACTAGTCAATTATGTCAAGCTTTTGAAGACTTATCTTCCAAGATGTTCAATGACCATACTACCCCTCCTCTAATTCGACCAAGACCACTTATGGGGGTGCCACGTGTCGCCCTTTCATTCGTCCATATAATTCCGTAACCCTCGTGGGCCCCGCAAAACGTAAAATTCCTCGGGTGGGCCCCACGTGACCAAATCCAGAAATAAATTTCCATAGTGTTAATAAGTTCTATACTTTACAAATAATATATTTTGAGAATCCAATTCTCAACAACGAACATTTTTCCTTTCCGACGTCCGAAGATTTTTCCGTCGGAAGAACAATTCTTCCTTTCGCACTAATGTCCAAGTCTTGTTTCCTTACGCATATCTCTTATACATGTCCCGACTTACTGGTGTAACATTCTTCCTTAGAAACATTCGTCCCGAATGTTCTTAGTCGATTGTCAAGCTTATACAAACTCCCAGATAAACTCTATACTATGCCTATCAATCAAAATCGCATAAGACCAACGATGCCACACACGGCCACCACATCATACGTAGACATAACAATGGACCTTTCGTCCGTGGTCCCTTCTCACAAAACTCGGCGTTACTGCTTTTCCCAAACACGGATCCTTAGAGGTTACTTTCTTTCCTTACTTGTCGCATTTCTCGTACTCTCAAACTCATCTAGTACACGCACAAAATCTCAAATTCTGTTTCGCTCCCCAACTCGAGTTACTAACCAACTTGGCCATTATGCTACTTGAATTTCCACTAAGGCTCTTCTCGGTCCTTATGACCTACCGTGGAACGTGGCCCACAAACTCGCATAACGATTAACTAAACTTGGGCTGGCATCCTCGTGACCCTACCACATAACGGGACCATTTCTAACTGACATCACCCCATTCCAAACTATCGGCTGACCCGAAATGAGTCCATAACCCGACTCATCGTCACGCTTAACTTCTCATTCTTAGTCTGAAATAAATCTCTCTCTTATCTCAAGGTACTTCTTACCCTACCCCCTATTCACTGGAGGGTCGTCTAATAAGTCAAAGTATTTCATCGCACAATCTTCCCTATCGGCCTTACACTTATACTGGTAATTACAACTTGTGAACTCTACACAACTATAGTCTCAGTTCACCTATCATTCTTGTCAACATTCTTACTTCTCACTTTACTAATCAAAGTATCCCTACCTCTGGGGTACTATCACTTACAACTGCTAGCAACGCTATCTTGGTCAATAACATAACTGCTTCCCTCATGACCCTATAGTCTTCTCCTAACCGAGAAACTGGAGGCTCTGGTGCTTGGGCTCAAACCTAGCGCAGGCGACTCGCGATCGCGAACAACATCCAGATACCTCGCATAAGCCCTATCAACTCTCTCGAGTCCGACTAGTAGCTCTGCTACTCCTTTTGCCCTTCAAGGGCGGCCGCGTCTCCTCGAGGCATAATCAGAACACAACAATACGTCGAGAGGAATTTTTCTTACTAACACGATCTATGGCACGATCTAGAGTGAGAAGAATAGAAACCAACTCCTAATGTCCTCGCACTTGTTTATGGGTGTGGCGCAACACACCGATAATCAAGACTTACTAGACACGGCTCAGAAACATTCCGAGGATCGATCGCTCGATACCACATTACACCCCAACCTCAAGCTGGATCGGTGCCCTACCCGCACCCTTCTACCTTAACAACTAAGTAAATCATGAAATGAAATAACACTCTTTTTTTTTTTTTTTTTTTAACCAACGTGACGTGTAAGGCAAAGCCGATGCGCCGCCATATAATATACATAATAAAAGACACTACACTGCATACGCAGTCCAATCCTACATATGAATACTGCACTTCAGGAGTTAAATCCGAACTATGACGGACAAGGCCCCGCCATTGCATCTAAAACTGTATAAAGCCTGCATCAAGGACATATACCAAAAGATAAACTCCTCGGACAGAGGAGCTATCCAAAACCCCGAGCAGATCCTACACCGCCGATCACCAAACAACAGACCTAAACTGCAGATGAACGTAGCCCAAGGAGGTCAAGACGAAGAATGTACGCATGTGAACAGTAGCATCAGAATGAAATCATAACATCTAAACAAAGCAGAGAGACATGTATGATAGCCAACCTACGATACAATACATAAGCAATATATCAAGTCGTGACACAGCCCTCAAAGTCACTACTCAAATATAACTATGGGTCTCACGCCCATAATATCAATCATGCGTGGAATCCTTCCTCACCGCCATCCATGATGTAATAACACCAATAAGGATACATGAACACCCGGTCCCCACCCGTGTCCTAAATACCACGTGGTCTCATGCCCCTAATCCCACATCGTAAAAGCATGACCATAGGGTAACACAAACAACCGGGACATATATGATAATCAAATTACAACACATTGTGCCTTACTAACAATGAGAGTAAACAGAGTATCCTTACAATATAAAATAGGAAGCTCATGATCAAACAGACCATCCGCGCGCAGATCATTTAGCCATCCTACTCCCGGGACTATTTCACCCAGATAGCCGCGTGGACGCGTGAGGTATTCCTCGATAGACTATTTCACCGCATAAGCCCTTACGACTCGCATGAGGTATTCCTCGATAGGTCGGACCCGCCCGCATAGGACTATTTCACCCGCATAAGCCCTACAGACTGCGTGAGGTATTCTCGATCGTGGGTAGCAAATCCACGGAATTATGCAAATGCCACCAACCCGGGAATGACTCAAACGACCGATATAACAATAGCACACAACCGCTATTTCCAAAGACACATAGGCAAATCCTTAATTACAAGCCAAAGTCCTTACCAAGGCACACTTAGAATAATTCTCTTTAACAAGCCAAAGTACTTATCAAGGCACACTTAGACAAATTCTCAATTTATCAAGCCAAAGTACTAATCAAGGCATACATAGAATAATTCTCTTTTAACAAGTCAAAGTACTTATCAAGGCACACTTAGACAAATTCTCAATTTATCAAGCCAAAGTACTAATCAAGGCATACATAGAATAATTCTCTTTTAACAAGTCAAAGTACTTATCAAGGCACACTTAGACAAATTCTCAATTTATCAAGCCAAAGTACTAATCAAGGCATACATAGAATAATTATCTTTTAACAAGTCAAAGTACTTATCAAGGCACACTTAGAATAATTCTCTTTAACAAGCCAAAGTACTTATCAAGGCACACTTAGACAAATTCTCAATTTATCAAGCCAAAGTACTAATCAAGGCATACATAGAATAATTCTCTTTTAACAAGTCAAAGTACTTATCAAGGCACACTTAGACAAATTCTCAATTTATCAAGCCAAAGTACTAATCAAGGCATACATAGAATAATTCTCTTTTAACAAGTCAAAGTACTTATCAAGGCACTTAGACAAATTCTCAATTTATCAAGCCAAAGTACTAATCAAGGCATACATAGAATAATTCTCTTTTAACAAGTCAAAGTACTTATCAAGGCACACTTAGACAAATTCTCAATTTATCAAGCCAAAGTACTAATCAAGGCATACATAGAATAATTCTCTTTTAACAAGTCAAAGTACTTATCAAGGCACACTTAGACAAATTCTCAATTTATCAAGCCAAAGTACTAATCAAGGCATACATAGAATAATTATCTTTTAACAAGTCAAAGTACTACGTACGTACATTCTTTTATAAAAGACTCCTTTCTATGTAAAGCCCCAAGATACTAACACCCGTAGTATCAAGGCGTGTCTATTTTTCAAAGTAAGTTACTACACTTTTAGAGAACTCATTTCAAAGCTTGAAATCAAGTAACTCCAAATTTTCACAATCTAGGCAACTTATGCCGATTAATCAAAATAGACAACTTTCTAAACATTCCATAAAACCGTTATAACCAACTTCCCATAAAGCCGTTATAACCCTTTATGGTTTTAGACGTATCCATTCCTTCAATAACCAAGAGACTTATGCTATTAAAACCAAGTATCACATACTTACAAATCAAGTTCTTAACTTTCAAAATACTTCAAGTCTCTTAATAGTTAGAAAACAAGTTTTCTTCTACTTTTTAAACCTCAAGTAACTTCACCCTTAACACAAGTTACTTCTCTTAAATCATGTCATTTCTCCTCTTTTAAATCAAATAAGTAAATCACTCCTTCGACTCCCCTAAAGTCATTATAATGACCTTTAGGTTTTAGAACTAAGGCACTAGCCAAAAGATTTGGAAACCACTTCCTTTTTAAGACTACATGTACTTTAAGTAAAAATACCTTCACTTTTAAGAATCCAAACTTCATCAAGAAAATGGATTCTACAACTTACAATCTAAACATCAAAGTACAATCAAGGAAGTACATAGAACAAATTCTATTTTAGGCAATCCAAATACAACCAAGGAATGGATCATTTAAGGAGTAGAACCTACTTTCTTTATCTTAAGGAATCATGCTAGAAGAGGAGATAGTTCACATACCTTTTCGGCTAAATCCACAAGCTAAGCCGAATACGCCGTACGTAGAAGTGTCAACCTATAATGGTCACAACAAGACTATCAACTTCTAGTCTCAACGTAGAATAATACTAAGTATACGGCCTCTAATTCTACGGAAAAACGGGCAGCACTTCCTTTGTTTCTACTCACTTTGCCACCTTTTTCAAGGCCGAATACAATAACCAACAAGCCACATTTAAGGCTCCAAACAACAATCAAACAAAAGGGATTACACGCCTTACAATACGTGTAAAATTCCGCCCCACAATTCATACCAAATAGTATAAAACTACACTAGCCATTCTCGGCCAACAATGACTCAACACAAGTCCTTTCCAATTCTTTTTACAATTCCAAGTTCTAAGGTCTAACATGTTATATAGTCTAAACAACTTCAACAACTACAATTTCCTTCTTTATACAACATGCGACGACTTAAACGAATAATCAACTTGAATTGTAGTCTTAAGGCTAACATGCTAGTTTTCGGATTAGGGTTCCAATTTCCAATAAACATATCAAACTTCATACTATATAACTCATGCTTGCTAAAATCCATAGCTACTACAATAAGTAAGTCTTAACTACTAAAACGACAAAATTTATACCTTTCCAAGCCCTTAAAATTTCCAAGATCCAAAGTCGCGCCTTAGAAATTCTTAGCTCCTTTCCTTAAGTTCCAATCCGCTCCAAGCACTCCTTAGAAGCCTTTGAAGAACCCATCTTCAAGTTCCAACTTCAAAGTTGAAGAACTCCCTTAGTTTCCGCCTTGCGACTAACGTAAAAATACGTTTTTTCCGAAATCTTTCTATTGAGATATCCTTACAATACCCTTAGGGACATTGGGTTAAAGTCTTGTGGCTAATGGATCAAAACTATAAATTTTTTGTGTGGGACTTATAGTGAACCCGAGAGCTATGATGAACAAGAACAAGTTCTCTAATTTTTTCTAAGTGTAAAAAGCCAAGTCTTGCACTAGTAGGATATATATAACACATTGGAGGGTTAAGATTGCAACATATGAGTGGTTAGGATTTAAAATCACATGGATCAAGCCTAAGTGGCAAGTTGACTAGTCAATTATGTCAAGCTTTTGAAGACTTATCTTCCAAGATGTTCAATGACCATACTACCCCTCCTCTAATTCGACCAAGACCACTTATGGGGGTGCCACGTGTCGCCCTTTCATTCGTCCATAAAATTCCGTAACCCTCGTGGGCCCCGCAAAACGTAAAATTCCTCGGGTGGGCCCCACGTGACCAAATCCGTAAAATAAATTTCCATAGTGTTAATAAGTTCTATACTTTACAAATAATATATTTTGAGAATCCAATTCTCAACAACGAACATTTTTCCTTTCCGACGTCCGGAAGATTTTCCGTCGGAAGAACAATTCTTCCTTTCGTACTAATGTCCAAGTCTTGTTTCCTTACGTACATTCTCTTATACATGTCCTGGACTTACGGGGTGTAACACACTGTGTACTGTAATTTTGTTATCATACATGTCTCCGGCTTTGTTTTAAACTTATGATGTAATTACAGTATTTTCCAGTTTTACATACTTAGTACATATTGTGTACTGACCCCCTTCCTCGGGGGCTGCGTTCATGCCGCAGGTAGGGGTAAGCAGGTGGTGGATCCTCATACTTAGGATCACTTATCAGACGTCAGAAGCTCCATTTCTCCGGAGGCTTGTCTTTTTGGTACAGTCTTTCCCTGATGTTGTAGATTTATGTACATTCAGGGGTATGGCGGGGCCCTGTCCCACCACTGTTGTTATTCTTAGAGGTCTGTAGTCACATGTTGTGGTTTGGGGCTGTAAGAACCGAGTTGTACAGTTGTTCTTTGATTATGCGTATTTTATGGAAGGCGGCCTTATCGGCTAGCCTGTGATATTATTGTCTAAACATGTTGTATGTTGTGTATGTTCCGCTGCTATTCTCTGATGTATACACGAGCAGGTGCCTGGTAGGGCACTACCACGCCCCGGTCGGTCGTGACAAAAGTGGTATCGTGAGCGCTTAGTCCTCGGAAAGTGTCTATGATCGTGTCTAGTAGAGTCTTGATTATCGGTGTGTTGTGCACCATATCTATAATCAGGAGGCTGCAGGACATTTAGGATTGGTTTCCATTCTTCTCTCTCTAAGATCGTGCAGTAGAGATGTCTTATTAGGTTGAATCCTCTCTGACCTATTCTTATGAAACAATTATGCCTCCACGGAAGGCGACCAGGCCCAGAAGGGCAAGGCAGCAGCAGAAGCTGCTAGCGGTACTCAGAGGGTTACACGGACTCAGGCACAAACTATGCCTGAGGTAGTAGGCGGGTCGGCGAGTTCAGCCACGCCGTCAGTATTAGAGGAGCCGAGAGCGGCAGTAGCTCCAGAGGTTCCGGTACCAGAGCCTCCAGTCCCACGGCCGGAGTGAGTATAGAGACTACGAGAGTAGATCCGGTTATTGACCAAGATAGTAGCGAGCGGCACGAGCGAGCGGCTAACCCTGTGAGCCGGCGGTTTGCGGATTCGGGATTTTACGGGTTGTCATCCGCCCGAGTTTTATGGTTCGAGGTCCAAGAGGATCCGCAGGAGTTCATTCGGCGATTCTGACGGACTATGCAGTTCTTAGGGCTTGGAGATGGAGTTCATTATGCTAGCCTCTTACCGGTTACGCGATATTGCGTTGAACTGGTTCGAGTCATGGGAGCTGTCGAGAGGTGAGGATGCTCTTCCAGCTGTTTGGGAGGAGTTCACAGAGGCCTTCATGGATCACTTTTTGCCTCCTGAGATGAGGATATCCCGTGTAGATAGATTCTTGACCTTGAGGCAGAATGGGAGGACTATCAGGGAGTATAGCCTGGAGTTTGACTCCTTGGCCAGGCATGCGCACACCATTGTAGCTGACATGGCGGATAGAGTTCATCGTTATGTGATGGGGCTAGACCGTCATATGATTACTGCGTGCTTGGGGGTGGCTCTTCAGCCCGGTATGGACATTGCCAGGATGCAGGCCTATGCACAGGGGATAGAGGATAGAGACAGGGAGGACCAGATTGACTCAGGCCAGCCAAAGAGGGCCAGGACAGCAGGGTCTCAGGGCAGTTTTTGAGGCGGACAGCCTCAGCAGCAGACTAGGTCCACATTCCAGCCAGCACAGAGTGCTCCTTCACGGTTTTCTGGCAGGAGGTCTGATCAGCCGGGTCATTCGAGCGGTCGTGGCTCAGGACTTGGGTTTCAGGAGACGAACCGTCACCGATCGAGACCACCCACATCTCAGTGTGCTCGATGCGGTAGGTTTCACCAGGGCGAGTGTCGCAGGGCTCCGGGAGCTTGTTACTCTTGTGGCCAGCAGGGCCATTTGAGGAGAGATTGTCCGTCTAGAGGCGACATGGGTGGTACGGTGCAGCCGACAGGATCAGTTGCTGGGTCTTCCTCTCCTTCTGTGGTTATGCGCCCCGGAGGGCAGGGTACTCACGGACCGGCAGGCCGCGGTAGAGGTCGTGGTGGTGGTTCCAGTTCTAGCGGTCCACAGAACCGCATATATTCATTAGCCAGCCGCCAGGGAGGCTTCCCCTGACGTCGTCACAGGTACATTATTGATTTTATGCTTTGATAGATCCAGGTTCTACCTTGTCCTATGTGTCCCCTCTTATTGCGGGTAGAATCGGGATAGAGCCGGTGTCGATAGAGCCTTTTGAGGTAGCTACGCCAGTGGGTGATTCGGTGTTAGCTGAGCGGGTGTACAGAGGTTGTCCGGTATTTATTTACAGTCGTCAGACCCTTGCAGACTTGATAGAGTTGGAGATGACATATTTTGATGTCATTATCGGTATGGACTGGTTGACTTCTTGTTATGCCAACGTTGACTGTAGGGATAGGTTGGTTCGGTTCCAGTTTCCTGGCGAGCCAGTTATCGAGTGGAAGGGCAACACAGCGTCGCCGAGGGGTAGGTTTATTTCTTACCTCAAGGCTAGGAAGATGGTGCAGAAAGGGTACATCTATCATCTGGTTCGGGTATTTGATACAGGCCGAGGTGCCGCTTCTTGATCGATGCCGTGGTTAAGGAGTTTCCAGATGTGTTCCCAGACGATCTTCCGGGTATCCCTCCTGAGAGGGAGATTGAGTTTTGTATTGACACGTTGCCAGACACTCGACCTTGTCACGACCCGACCTCGGGCCCGCGACTGGTGCCTTACCCCGGGCACCCTAGTGATACAACATCAGAGAAAATCAGCGGAAAAATAAAAACTCATAAACGACAAACAGTGAAATAAGAAGACAGGCTAACCAAAACGGTTACCTTTCTGTATTTATATATAAAAAAATAAAAACTTGAACAGTTACATCCCTTTTACAAACCCTGCCCACAACAGTACTACAGACCTCTAAGAGTGTTATAACAACAACGACGGGGCGGGTTCGCCATACCCCGAATGTAAGTACCTACAACGGCAGGACTATACCAAGATAAGCCTCCGGAGAAACGGAGCTTCCCAAAATGTTGAAATGTGATCCTATGAGCGAGGATCAACAACTGGTGTACCTCTACCTGCGGCATGAACGCAGCCCCCCGAAGGAGGTCAGTACAACAGGTACCAAGTATGTGAAACTGAAAATACTGTAAATGAAATCATAATAGTCTATATAAAGCAGAAGACATATATGATAACCAATTTACGATACACAATATGTGATCATATCAAGTCAGGGACTCACGCCCTTAAAGTCATCACTCAAATATAACCATGGGTCTCATGCCCACAATATCAATCATGCCCGTGGAATTCCTTCCTCACTGCCGGCAGTCCATGATATAAAAGCACCAAGGAATACACCTGAACACCAGGTCCCACCTGTGTCATAATAAAACCGTACGGGGTAAGTACGAAGGCATAACCGACTCCTAAAACCCACCGTACCAACAATGCTATAAGACTGTATCACGAGGTCTTTCTAGACCGCGCCACATGATCGAAGCTGGCCACTCGCCCTCAGTATCAATGTGCGCGTCTAATCCTGGAACTTGCAGCAGCTCCGCATAGGCCACACATAGGCCCGCATGAGGTATTCCTCGCATCGGGGGTATCTAACCCGCGGCATCCTCCTGGACCTCCGAAGTCCGCATAGTCCTATGGACCGCATAAGGTATAATACCTCGCATCGGCGTAACACACCCGGAGTGATCATCCTGTCCTGGAACTCCCGCAGCTCCGCATAGGCCACACAGACCCGCATGAGGTATTCCTCGCATCGAGGGTGGCAAGCCCTCGGCATCATAACAAGTCAGGGGGGTATGTGATATAATAGCAGTACAACGGGCTTATCGTTTAACAACGTAAGCACAACAAGAATAACCCCCTTACACAAACATCACAAGACACTAACACACGTAACATCATAACATGTTTACTTATCAAACCAACAAGAAAGTATTACAAGGCTATCACAAGCCAACATAGTCAAGTTATTCACACAAGGTACTTTCTATTTTATGTCAACAAGTTCGGGTTCTTATCCCCAACATACTACATACATTAACTCTTTTAAAAAGATCCGTTTCTTTCACAAAAGTCACACGATACCCGTAGTATCAAAATAGAGTGACTGTCTTTTTAAGTAAACCAAAACAATTTCCCTACCTTCTTTTTGAACCAACTTAAGACAAAAGCATGCCTTCCTTTTTAAACGAAAACACTTCAAATTTTCAATTCTTTGTCTTTTATAAATCAAGTCCTTTCTTTGAAATTTTTTTAAGAAAATCAAAACTTGTTTATTAATGATCTTATTAAAGCAGCCATGATCTAGGAAATGTAATACAATTTTGTCTTATCTTAGCTTCTATGCAGATGGAGGTTTCTACTGGTTTTAATAATACTTACTTCGTCGATACATTTTTCTTTATTAGCGCTGCAGTGGTTTGTTCGATACTTATTTCCCCTTTCCGAAATCAATACAAAGCTTTCATAAACAATTTAGTAAACCGTTCCTTTTATCTTTCTTAAGTCGTTATACCTAATTTCCCATAAAGCTAGTATAACTCTTAAGCTTTTAAAACCAAGTATTACTCTTCTTTCAAAAACGATTCATAATTCTTTTGAAATACTTCAAGATTCTTATTATTTAAAACTCAAGTCGAAAGACATTGAAGTAAAACCACGTTCAGTTAACACACGTACGTCTACCGTACTATATATATTTTAAAAGTATCATGCTCAAGAGGATAGGAAGAATCACATACCTCCTCGGCGAAATCCACCTGCCAAGTCGAATATGTCGCGCGCAGAGTATCAACCTATAATAGTCAAATACGTCTATCAACGTCTAGACTACTCTGTAGAATATTCTAAGCAGAAGGTTCTTATTTCTATGGAAAATTGGGCAACACTTCCCTACCCGTCAAACTACACAAGTCTACTGTAATACAGTCCTATGTAATTACAGTTCAATTCTTTATACTGATTCTTCCAGTATATCTTATACTCAATTATAAACTACTACAATATGTAATATCCAATTACAATAGAGGGACATAGATCATTACCTCGATAAGCCCAAAATTATCCGAGATTAAAAGTCGATCCTGAGCAACGTTTAGCTCCTATTCTGTACGCTCCAATCCGCTCCAAGAAACCCTTAGAAGTTTCTACACAACTTCTACTTAATACTTCAACCAACTATGAAGATTATCCTAGGGTTTCGTTTTGTGACTAAAGGAAATATAGTAGTATTTCCGGGCTCTTAGTATAGAGGTAACTTTGGAATACTACAAGGTATTTGGGCTAAGGTATTTTGGGATAGTACAATACTTGGAGGAATTTTTCTACTAAGGGGGGGGGGGGGGTGGGGTTTTCGGCGAGAGCTACTAGGAAGGGGGGGGAAGGTGTTTGGCCGAGAGCTTCTCAAAGGGGGAGAGGGATTTTGAGACTTGGAAAAATGTTTAGTGGATGAAGAAGTCTTGCAACTAGAGGGGGGTATTTATAGAACAAACAAGGGCCAAGATTCAAGCAAGTGGAGGGTGTAGATTAGATAGCTTGTGTGAGTGGAGTCTTCCACCAAGTGTCCACCACAACATTGGGACATATGTCCACCACAACAATGAGCCATGTGGCTAGCCACATGCTCCTCCCAAAACCGTCCAAGCTTCTCCCACTTGCCCACAAAAAAACGCCCACCTACTCCCACTATCCCAACCAAAATATCTTCCAAGACTTTGACCACTTGACCTTTTCCACTTGGCCATACAAATCGTCCAACATGGGCCTAAGTGGGGTGACACATGTTGCCCTCCTACAGGTCCAAAATATTTCATCTCTCGGAAAAAAAATCCGTAATCGGTTAAAATATTAAAAACGTAAAATTTCCTTCACAAGGTTCGGAATCTTTTCCGTCGAAAGTTCTCAATTTCACCCTAAACCTAATTAGGGCTTAAACAATTGTACGTACATCCACACATACATACTCTGGAACTACGGGGTATAACAGACCTATTTCCATTCCGCCATACAGGATGGCACCTGCTGAGTTGAGGGAGCTGAAGGACCAGCTGAAAGATTTGCTGGAAAAAGGCTTCATCAGGCCTAGTGTTTCTCCCTGGGGAGCGCCGGTTTTGTTTGTGAAGAAGAAGGATGGGACGCTGCGTATGTGTGTTGATTACAGGCAGCTGAATAAGGTAACCATCAAGAATAGGTACCCCCTCCCCAGGATTGATGATTTGTTTGACCAGTTGCAGGGTGCGAGGTGTTTCTCCAAGATAGACCTGCGGTCTGGTTATCATCAGGTGCGAGTTCGAGAGGCAGATATCCCAAAGACTGCATTCAGGACCCGGTATGGGCACTATGAGTTCAGGGTTATGTCTTTCGGTTTGACCAACGCTCCAGCGGTATTTATGGATTTGATGAACCGGGTGTTCAAGCCATTTTTGGATACATTTGTGATAGTATTCATTGATGACATCCTGGTTTATTCACGGACAGAGCAGGAGCATGCAGATCACTTGAGGACGATTGGGGTCCTCGAGCCGGCGATTGTCGCCAAGTTCTCCAAGTGTGAGTTTTGGTTGGCCTCGATGGCATTCTGGGCACATTATCAATGATGGTGTTGGGTGGATACGGAAAAGATTGAGGCGATCAAGTCTTGGCGAGACCTACTACTCCGACCGAGGCGCGATTTCTTAGTTTTGGCGAGTTATTATCGTAGGTTTGTGGAGCGCTTGCTTGATTTCAAAGACCATGACTAGTCGACTCGGGCGCAAGTTCCGATGGACAAAGGCTTGCGAGAAGGGTTTCCGATTCTTTGAAGGAAAGGTTGACTACACCCAGTTCTTACTCTTTACGAGGGTTAGGCAGTGCGTGATCTATTGTGATGCCTCGAGTATCGGGCTGGTGTGTTTTGACGCGACGGCAGGTTATAGCCTATGCTTCCGGCGATTCTAAGCATGAGAGGAATTACCCTACCCACGACTTAGAGTTGGCCGCAGTTATTCATGCCTTGAAGATTTGGATACATTATTTGTATGGGGTTCATGTGGATATTTATACAGACTACAAGAGCCTCCAGTATATCTTCAGGCAAAGGGAGCTGAACTTGCGACAAAGACGGTGGTTAGAGTTGCTGAAAGATTATGATGTTGATATTCTATACCATCCGGGGAAAGCCAACGTAGTTGTGGATGACTTGAGTCGTAGATCGATTGGGAGCCTGTCAGAGGTGCAGCCAGAGAGACAGGACATGGTCCGTCAGATCCACCAGCTAGCGAGCCTTGGGGTTCGATTGATCGATACCGACGATAGTAAGTGCAGTTCGTGAGGTTGCCGAGTCTTCCATCGTTGATGAGGTGAAGAGGCGACAGTTTGAGGACCCAGTGTTGGTACGGTATCGAGATGCAGCTCTTCGGGAGGAGAAGAGTCTATTCGAGGTAGCGCCTGATGGGGTGCTAAGATTTGAGGGCCGGTTGTGTGTTCCCGATGTGACAGGACTTCGTCAGCAGATTTTGGGGGAGGCACACAGTGCTTGTTATTCTATCCATCCGGGGTCTACCAAGATGTACCATGACCTCAGATGTTTGTATTGGTGGGATGGCCTAAAGAGGGACGTGGCAGGCTTTGTTGCACAGTGTCCTAATTGCCAGCAGGTCAAGGTCGAGCACCAGAGGCCCAGTGGATTATTGCAGGCTATTGAGATTCCGACTTGGAAGTGGGAGGTGATCAACATGGACTTTGTTACAGGGTTACCTCGTACTCAGAGGAAGTACGACTCAATTTGGGTTATTGTTGTGGTGTGAAATCAGCCCATTTCCTTCCAGTTAGGACGACGTTTTCGGCTGAGGACTATGCCAGATTGTACATCAGAGAGATTGTGAGGCTGCACGGTGTCCCGGTCTCGATTATATCTGATAGGGGAGCCCAGTTTACGGCTAACTTCTGGAGGTCTTTTCAGAAGGAATTAGGGACACAGGTGAGTCTCAGTACAACATTTCATCCTCGGGATCGGCGGCGAGCGTATTATCGGACACTTGAAGATATGCTGCGAGCCTGCGTGATTGATTTCAGGAGTAGCTGGGAGGATCATTTGCCTCTTGTGGAGTTTTCTTATAACAACAGCTACCATTCCGATATCTGAGATGGCGCCATACGAGGCTTTATATGGCGGAAATGTAGATCGCCGATTGGTTGGTTCGGCGTGGGCGAGTGCGATTAGTTGGCGGACTTGGTTCACAGTGTGGATAACGTGAAGCTTATCCAGAGAGACCGAAGAAGCTCAGTCGGCGAAGTCATATGCGGATAATCGGCGTCGGCATTTGGAGTTTCGTGAGCGATTGGGTCTTCTTGAAGGTGTCACCCATGAAGGGTGTGATGAGATTCGGTAAGAAGGGAAACTCAGCCCAAGGTACATTGGGCCCTACCAGATCGTCCGTCGAGTAGGCAAGGTTTCCTATGAGTTGGATCTGTCATCAGAGTTAGAGGCGGTACATCCGGTCTTCCATGTTTCTATGTTACGGAAGTGTATCGGAGATCCAGCGAGAGTTTTCCCTGCTAGTGAGGTCCAGGTGACAGAGGGGTTATCGTATGAGGAGATTCCCATAGCGATACTCGATCGCCAGGTCAGGCGACTGCGGACCAAGGATGTGGCTTCCGTCAAAGTCTTGTAGAGGAATGATAACCGGGAGGAGATGACTTGGGAAGCGGAGGAGGACATGTTGAGGAAGTATCCTCACTTATTCCCTACACCTTCAGGTAATTCATTTCCCTTACTTATCAAGTTTTAATTGAAGTATTTCTTTTACTTAAATGCTATTATGTGGCCATGTGTGGCATTGTTGGTATGTCGGGGTTGTGAAAGGAAACTATGTCGCTAATTATAAGTTTGACTTCGAAAGAACATTCGGGGACGAATGTTTCTAAGGGGGGAAGAATGTTACACCCCGTATTTACAGGACATGTTTTAAGAACGTACGTGAGAATTCCTAATGTTAAGATTGAGACTTGTAAAAATTTATCGGAATTATGAAATTGTCGGAAAACAAATATTGTGACAATTGGGAGGGCGACACGTGTCACCCCCCCTTATGGTTGCCTTGGACGAATTTAGGCAAGGATTAAAGGGTCATTTGACCTTTGTAGGATGACTAAGTCTTGCAACTTGAAGAGCTTGACAAAATTGACTTAGTCAAAGGGTCCACAAGGCTTTATATTTAATAAGAGCTCATCCAAGCCACCCATTTGTTCACATCTTGACCCTCCATTGTGCTATATAATACTAGTAGTAGCAAGACAAGCTTAACACTTAGCCAAATTTTCAAGAAATTGAAGAACAAGAGCTTGTTGCTCTCGGGTTCACTACAAGCAAAAGAAAATAAAATTGTTTCTTGTCCATTAAGCTCCACACTTTAAACCAAGGTTCTTGAGTATATTGTAAGTGTATCTCAATAGAAAAATCTCGGAAAAAGATAGTTTTCGTATTAGTCGCAAGGTGAAAACCTAGTTGCTTTCTAGGTTTTGTTTGGAAGTTTGAAGGAAATTTGTTGGTGTTGTTCTAAGGGTCTCAAGTAGCGGATTGAAGTGTCTTGAAGAGACTCTAAGTTGCTAAGGAGCAACTTCGGACTTGGAGTTGAATTAAGATTCTTTGAGGTAATAATCTTGTCTCTTAAAAGTGTTACAAGATTATATATATTGTTGTTAGCTTTACATGTTGCTAGCATGAAGTATATGTGTTGAAGTTTATAAGTATTATGGATTGCTTATAGCCTTAAAATCCGAAATGTAATGTAAGCCATGTGAAGTTGGATTACAATTTGGTCGTTTACTAGAATCGTCGCATGTTACTTACTTGAAGATTATAGTAGTATAATCGATTGCGACTTGATATCATGTTATGCTAACAATTTGGATTGAAATGGAAATTGGATAAGAATTGATGTTATAGTACCTCAAGTTTGCCGAATTGGCCTAGTAGTTGTATTAGTTTGATATCGTTCGTGGGGCGGAATTTTACTCGTCTAGTAGGCGTGTAATCCCCTATAGATTAATTGCATTGTTGGGCCCTTAAATGTGGCGTGTTTGGTTATTGAATTCGGCCTTGAAAAAGGTGGCAAAGTAAGTAGAAACAAAGGAGGTGTTGTCCGATTTTCCGTAGAATTTAGAGACTTTACACTTATAATATTCTAAGTTTGAAGTAAGGCGTTAATAGACGTATTGTGGATATTATAGGTTGACATACTACGGGCGGGATATTGTACGTAGCAAGTGGATTGGCCCGAAGAGGTATGTAGAACTTTTCCTATCTTTTGAGCATGACTAGTTGCACGTATATAGTACGGTAGACGTACAAGACCTTGATATCCTTTACTAGTTTTATGAATAGCCAAGTCGGGTGAGTTAGGAGATTAACTCACTTCTTTGAAAGTGTTAAGGATGTCTTAAGTTTTATTAAAGTTAAGGGACTTGAAGAGTTTTAAAGTATGTGATACTTGTTCCGTTTTAAACGTATAAGTCCCTTGGATAGGAAATGGTTTTTGGCTAAGGTATAAAGTGAATATAACGACTTTATGGGAAGTTGGTTATATTAGCTTTATGGGAAGATAAATGATGTTATACCCCGTATTTCCAGAGTATGTACGTAGGGACGTACGTAGAAAAGTTTGGGCTTTAAAGTAAGGCTTGGCCGATTTTTTTTGTGCACAACACCCGGTTAGAGTCGTTTTTCGACGAAACGTTTTCACAGCTTTCGTAGGGAAAATTCCGGCTATGTCATTTTTAATTTTTGCGGATTTTTCCGAGAGACGAAACATTTTGGACCAACAAGAGGGCGACACTTGTCACCCTCTCATTGGAAGGACTTGGGCGGTCAAGGGTGGCCGAAAGTTGGCTATTTTTGTCTTGGAGTTGGTAGGATATTTTGTGTGCAAGTTGGCTAGGTACACTTGCCCTAATCTTGGCCTTACACTTGCCTAGCACTTGGCTAAATCTTGGCCATTGGTTAGCCTTTACTTGACCTATAAATACCCCTCCCCTTTGATGAACTTCTTCATCCAAAAATCTCTAAGTCTTGAAAGATTCTTCCTCCCCCCTTAGTGTAGTGTCTTGGCCGAGAGTCCCTCCCCCCTTTGTGAGGCCTTTGGCCGAGAGCACCCCCCCCTTGGCCGAGAGTACCCCCCCTAGTGGGGTAGGCCGAGGGGTATACACCCCCCCTTGTGGTGTTGTCTCGTATAAATACCCTCCTCTTGGTAGAAATACTCTCAAAAGTATTGTTACTATACCCAAATTACCTTAGCCGTATACCTTGTAGTATTCCAAAGAAACCTCTATACGTAGAGCCCGGAAATACTACCGTATGTCCTTTTTGTCTCAAACCGAAACCCTAAGGAAAATCTCCATAGTTGGTTGGTGTATTAAGTAGAGGTCGCGTAGAACTTCTAAGAGTTGTTTGGAGCGGGTTGGAGCACCCGGAGTAGGAGCTAAGCGTTGCTAAGGATCGACATTTTTACTTGGATAATTATGGGCTTATCGAGGTAATTATCTTGTCCCCCTATTGTAATTGGATATTACATGGTGTAGGAATATATAGTTGAAGTATACTATATATATAACTGAACATAGTTTTGTGGCAATGTCCTTGGACTTAAGCCTGAATTTAAAGAATAGAACTGAACTGTAATTACGTAGGACTGTATTACAGTAGACTTGTGTAGTTTGACGGGTAGGGAAGGGCTGCCCAATTTCCCGTAGGATCTTGTATCTAGATTTATTCTACCGAGTAGTCTAGACTTTGATAGACTTGTATAACCTGTTTAGGTTGAATGTTCTGCGAGTAGCATGTGCTACTTGAGAAGGTGGACCAAAGCGGGTTATAGCCGTGAGCGATTTGCTAATAGTCGATAATCGCCGCGGTATGTGAACCTCTTCCTATCTCTTCTAGCATGATATGTGTATAACTATGTAGTACGGTGACGCATACGTGTTAATTGAACGTAGTTATGCAATGTCTTTTGACTTAAGCCCGAATAATAATAATCTTGAAGTAGTTCAAGAGAATTAGAAGCATTTTTAAAAGAAGAGTAATACTTGGTTTTAAAAGCTTAAGAGTTATACTAGCTTTATGGGAAGTTAGGTGTAACGTCTTAAGAGAGATAAAACGAATGATTTATTTATTTTAGAAGTTAAGAGACTTGATCTTGTAAGATAAGAGACTTAACTTAAATAATTATATGAATTTTGTGTGAAACCTCATTCGTGAGTAATGAGTACTTGATTTTTTAAAAAGGGATAATGTTTACTGATTTCGGAAATCAGAATGTGTATCGACAAACCACTGCAGCGTTAATAAAGGGAAATGTTTTGATTAATGAAGTATTAATAAAACCAGTAGAAACTTCCATCTGCATAGAAGCTAAGATGAGACAAAATGATATTTCCTAGATCATGGCTGCCGTAATAAGATTGTTATAAACAAGAATATCCTACTCACATATAAGGCTTATGTTTCTTAGATGGTTTAAAAGAGAATTATATTATTAAATGAATAAGGCTATGAACCACGAAACCTTTCTAAAATAAGAAACGTGAACATTTGAAATTAGGAAAACTTGGACGTTTGGAAAATAATGTTGTTACTTGATTTTACAAAGGTAAGTACTTTGGTTTACTTAAAAAAAATAATCACTCTATTTTATACTACGGGTATTGTGTGACTTATGTGAAAGAAACGGATCTTTTAAAAAGTTAATATATGAAGTACTTTGGGGATAGATACCCGAACTTGTTAGTAGAAAATGCCTTGTGTGAATAACTTGATTGTGTTGGTTTGTGATAGCCTTGTAATCTCGTCTTGTTGATTGATAAGTAAACATGCCAGGATGCTACGTGTGTTAGTATCTTGTGATGTTTGTGTAAAGGGTTTTCCTTTGTTGTGCTTATGTTGTTTAACGATAAGTCGTTATGTTAGTATTATACATCACTCATCTCTCGAGATGATTCCGGTTAAGCGCCTCCGTCACGGGGTAGACTTCAGCGGTCGATGGACCTATGATACCTCACGCGGGTCCCCGGCCTACGCGGAGCTACGAGTTCCAGGTTAGGTGCGTCCTTTATGGGCACGCGATGCGTGTGGCCATGCGGTGCGAAGTCCAGCGGATGCCGGGAGTAGCTACCTCGATGCGGGGTTATACCTCACGCGGGCCTATGAGATTGGCCTACGCGAGTCGCGGGAAGTTCGAGGCTGACGCGCACATTAGATCTGCGAGCAGTGGCGGCTTTGATCATGTGACGGTCTAGACAGATTTCATGATACAGTTTATGACCTTGTTGGTACGGTGGGTTTTAGTAGTCGGCTATGCCTTCATACTTACCCCGTACGGTTTTATTATAACACAGGTGGGACCTGGTGTTCATGTGTGTTCCTTGGTGCTTTCATATCATAGACTGCCGGCAGTGAGGAATGTGTCCCACGGGCACGATTGATGTTGTGGGCATGAGACCCATTGTTATGTTTTAGTGATGACTTGAGGGCGTGAGTCCCTGACTTGACATGACTACTTATTTATTGTGAACTGTAGTTTGGTTATCATACATGTCTCCTGCTTTATATAGATTACTATGATTTCATTTACAGTATTTACCTTACAGTTTCACATACTTGGTACCTGTTGTACTGACCTCCTTCGGGGGGCTGCGTTCATGCCGCAGGTAAAGGTACACCAGTCGTTGATCCTCGCTCTTAGGGTCACAGTTCAGCGTTTGGGAAAGCTCCGTTTCTCCGGAGGCTTATCTTGGTATAGTCCCCTGTTGTTGTAGGTGCTTACATTCAGGGGTATGACGGGGCCCTGTCCCGTCGTTGTTGTCATATCATTCGTAGGTGCAGTAATCTTGTTGTGGGCGGGGTTTGTAAAAAGGATTAAACTGTTCATGTTGAAAAAGCTGTTGTTTATATATATGCCGAAAGGCAAGTTTTTCTCAGATTATTGTTTCATATTTCATAATATGTCTTGTATCGTTTTATGTTCCGCTGATTACTCTGATGTTGTATCACTAGGGTGCCCGGGGTAAGGCACCAGTCACGGGCCCGGAATCGGGTCGTGACAAAAGTGGTATCAGAGCAGTTAATCCTCGGAAAGTGTCTACAGACCGTATCCAGTAGAGTCTTGATTATCGGTGTGTTGTGCACCACGCCAATAATCAGGAGGCTATAGGATATTTAGGATTGGTTTCTATTCTTCTCACTCTGAGATCGTGCCTTAGAGCTGTGTTGTAAGTTGGACCCTCTGACGAAATTCTTTCCCTTATCGTTATGCCTCCGCGTAGGGCAACCCGGTCCAGAGGCAAAGCGGCGAGGGAGCTGCGAGTAGAGTTCAGAGGGTTACGAGGGCACAGGCCCAATCATCACCTGAGTTAGGTGCTTCATTTGGGGATTTCTGCGACGTCACTAGCCCCAGTAAAGTTTAGCACGGCGGCGGCAGTTCCTACTGCGGCCATGATATTTGAACCTTCAGTTCCACGACCGGGAACAGAGAATATAGATTGCAAGAAGGCGACCCTGTTACTAGCTATGGATTTGGCTACCAGAGAGTATACCGATGTATCGCGAGTCTTGATGACTACCTAAGAGAAGGTTGTGCAAGAGTAATCCTTCAGTTCGGCTTGAGCATGGCCTGTGTACGGGCTTATGCGCAGCAGGCCGAGAAACGTAGAGATCGACGGGTTAACGAAGGACAACAGAAGAGGGCCAGAGCAGCAAGGTCCTTTGGTAACTTTCGAGGTGAGTCACCTCACCAGCAGATTTGATTATGCACATCCACAGTGCAGAGTGGTCTTCCACGGATTTCAGGACGTTCGGGGTATGCAGGAGTTGGTTAGAACTCTGTGGCTTCGGTTCACGATGTGGCGACGCCATCCCGGGAATGTCATCTTTAGTCTGGTGCAGTGTCGAAGAGTGTCCTTGTAGGAGGACTTAGCCTTTAGGATCGGTGGGTAGTTTGTCATCTCCCTCAGCTATGCGCCCTACGGGGCAGGTTTGATTAGAACGACTAAGGGGAATGAAACAGTAGTTGCAGGTATATCTTTAACCCTCTAGAGATCAGTATGGGTGATAAGGTGAGTATACCTTAAGTGCTATGTTCTGTTAGCAGTGTGTTAGTTGTGATTAACAATCATGGTGGGTTAACCGAGTAAGATTTTGGGGGATAGAGAAAGTGTGAGCCTTAGAGCTTTATACGCGAAGACCTTAGAGGTAAGGCCATCTCGGGTAGAAACGTATGTTTATGTTTGATCCTTATCGGAGTGCATAGTGCACGTGAGCTATGTTAGGGATAGGTCCCTAAGTAGTGTGAAATGAAAGGGGGTAGTTGAGCTAAGAAGACCGCTAGGTTTTCGTAACATGTTTAGTGAGATTGTTCCTTCGGGGAGATAGTATTTTTGCGCCTTGCCGGGTCGGGTTGAGGCCACGTTGCGGGTCAACCCGCGACATGTTTGGTGGTGGGGTCAGTTTGTGGTGGTCCCGCCTTGAAGTAGGGTCATGAGGGTGTTAGGCCCAAGTTTAGTTAACCAGTGTACGAGTTCGTGGATGCATTCGACCAGTAGTCGGGCCAAGGAGGTCAGCCCGTCTTGTCTTCTAGCAAAGACCGTGTACTCAGCAGTGTTGTTTATATCAGAAAGGTTGTAAGGCTGCACGGGGTGCCTACCTTCACCTTATGACAGACAGTGAAGCCCAGGTGGTGGCTATTTTCGTTTTCTAAAAGTTTTACCAAGCATGTGTTAAGAACTCAGGTGAGTCTCAGAATCGCATTCGCCCTCGGGCCAGTGTTTGGATTTCAGGGATAGTTGTGGGGATTGTTGTCTCCTGTGGAGGTAGTGTTTTAGCTACCATTTCAGTGTTCGGAAGTCGCCTTTTGAAGCCTTGTAGGGGCGGAAGTGTAAGTTGCCGGTCGATTGGTTCGATGTTGGCAAGGTGCAGATAGTTGGTTCAGGCTTGTTCCAGCAGACTGTGGATAGGGGGAAGCTGTCTAGGAGAGGTTTTGGCAGCTCAGAGAAATCGTGCGGATAATCGGCGACGACGCTTAGAGTTCAGGTTGACGGTCGGTCTTCTTGAAAGTACCACCCCGGATAGGGTGTGACGAGTTTTGGAAAACAGAGGGAACTTAGCCCGAGTTACTTTGGGCCTTTTTGAGTTCATGTGAAGAATAGGCCAGGTTGCCGATATGTTAGTATTTGCCGTCCGACTTAGGAGGCAGTATGTCCGGTCTTTCGTGTTGTTATGTTCGAGAAAGTATCGGAGATCCATCCAGAGTGTTCCCAGTTAATGATGACCACGTTAGAGATAGTAACCCCGAGTTTTGAAAACTGAAGCAGTATCAGAAATGTGGTAGGTTATGAGAAAGAGTTCGAGTGTACAAGAAGTGTATGACAGCCTCAGGGATCGTATGCAGCCCGGTACCATTTGTTGGGTCGCCTGAGAAGGTTAATGCCTCGCGGCAAAGTGACAAAAGTGGTATCGGGAAGAAGAGAGCATGTATGGCGAGCATAGATGTGATCATTTCTTTTATAAAGGGAAGGTGCGAAGGAAGTATATTCTAGACCCCGGAGAGGGGTGTTTTGTGGTGATGTTAGAAGTGTTTCCTCGTAGACGTGGATGTAAGAATTCTGCGCTAGTTGTTTCTGTGGCCATGTGTGGCAGGATTGTTCTCGCAAGTATAGCAGTGAAGACTATACTGGCGCACGTTTGTGTTGAGACTTAGAAGGAACATTCGGGACGAATGTTTCTAAGGAGGGGAGAATGTTATACCCCGTATTTCCAGAGTATGTACGTAGGGACGTACGTAGAAAAGTTTGGGCTTTAAAGTAAGGCTTGGCCGATTTTTTTTGTGCACAACACCCGGTTAGAGTCGTTTTTCGACGAAACGTTTTCACAGCTTTCGTAGGAAAAATTCCGGCTATGTCATTTTTAATTTTTGCGGATTTTTCCGAGAGACGAAACATTTTGGACCAACAAGAGGGCGACACTTGTCACCCTCTCATTGGAAGGACTTGGGCGGTCAAGGGTGGCCGAAAGTTGGCTATTTTTGTCTTGGAGTTGGTAGGATATTTTGTGTGCAAGTTGGCTAGGTACACTTGCCCTAATCTTGGCCTTACACTTGCCTAGCACTTGGCTAAATCTTGGCCATTGGTTAGCCTTTACTTGACCTATAAATACCCCTCCCCTTTGATGAACTTCTTCATCCAAAAATCTCTAAGTCTTGAAAGCTTCTTCCTCCCCCCTTAGTGTAGTGTCTTGGCCGAGAGTCCTCCCTTTGTGAGGCCTTTGGCCGAGAGCACCCCCTGGCCGAGTACCCCTAGTGGGAGTGGGCCGAGTATACACCCCCTTGTGGTGTTGTCTCGTATAAATACCCTCCTCTTGGTAGAAATACTCTCAAAAGTATTGTTACTATACCCAAATTACCTTAGCCGTATACCTTGTAGTATTCCAAAGAAACCTCTATACGTAGAGCCCGGAAATACTACCGTATGTCCTTTTGTCTCAAACCGAAACCCTAAGGAAAATCTCCATAGTTGGTTGGAGTATTAAGTAGAGGTCGCGTAGAACTTCTAAGGGTTGTTTGGAGCGGGTTGGAGCACCCGGAGTAGGAGCTAAGCGTTGCTAAGGATCGACATTTTTACTTGGATAATTATGGGCTTATCGAGGTAATTATCTTGTCCCCCTATTTTAATTGGATATTACATGGTGTAGGAATATATAGTTGAAGTATACTATATATATAACTGAACATAGTTTTGTGGCAATGTCCTTGGACTTAAGCCTGAATTTAAAGAATAGAATCGAATCAGAATTACGTAGGATCAGACATGAGACTTGTGTAGTTTGGGTAGGGAAGGCCGCCCAATTTCCCGTAGGATCTTGTATCTAGATTTATTCTACCGAGTAGTCTAGACTTTGATAGACTTGTATAACTGTTTAGGTTGAATGTTCGCAGTAGCATGTGCTACTTGAGAAGGTGGACCAGGCTAGCCGGGTTATAGCCGTGGAGCGATTTGCTAATAGTCGATAATCGTCGCGAGGTATGTGAACCTCTTCCTATCTCTTCTAGCATGATATGTGTATAACTATGTAGTACGGTAGACGTACATGTGTTAATTGAAAGTAGTTGTACGGCAATGTCTTTTGACTTAAGCCCGAATAATAATAATCTTGAAGTAGTTCAAGAGAATTAAGAACTGTTTTTAAAAGAAGAGTAATACTTGGTTTTAAAAGCTTAAGATTTATACTAGCTTTATGGGAAGTTAGGTGTAACGGCTTAAGAGAGATAAAACGAATGATTTATTTATTTTAGAAGTTAAGAGACTTGATCTTGTAAGATAAGAGACTTAACTTAAATAATTATATGAATTTTGTGTGAAACCTCATTCGTGAGTAATGAGTACTTGATTTTTAAAAGGGATAATGTTTCTTGATTTGAAATCGTAATGTGTATCGACAAACCACTGCAGCGTTAATAAAGGGAAATGTTTTGATTAATGAAGTATTAATAAAACCAGTAGAAACTTCCATCTGCATAGAAGCTAAGATGAGACAAAATGATATTTCCTAGATCATGGCTGCCGTAATAAGATTGTTATAAACAAGAATATCCTACTCACATATAAGGCTTATGTTTCTTAGATGGTTTAAAATAGAATTATATTCTTAAATGAATAAGGCTATGAACCACGAAACCTTTCTAAAATAAGAAACGTGAACATTTGAAATTAGGCAAACTTTGACGTTTGGAAAATAATGTTGTTACTTGATTTTACAAAGGTAAGTACTTTGGTTTACTTAAAAAAAATAATCACTCTATTTTATACTACGGGTATTGTGTGACTTATGTGAAAGAAACGGATCTTTTAAAAAGTTAATATATGAAGTACTTTGGGGATAGATACCCGAACTTGTTAGTAGAAAATGCCTTGTGTGAATAACTTGATTGTGTTGGTTTGTGATAGCCTTGTAATACTGTCTTGTTGATTGATAAGTAAACATGCTAGGATGCTACGTGTGTTAGTATCTTGTGATGTTTGTGTAAAGGGGTTTTTCCTTTGTTGTGCTTATGTTGTTTAACGATAAGCTGTTATGTTAGTATTATACATCACTCATCTCTTGAGATGATTCCGGGGGTTAAGCTGCCCTCCGATGCGGGGTAGACTCAGGCGGGTCGATGGACCTATGATACCTCATGCGGGTCCCCGGGGCCTATGCGGAGCTACGAGAGTTCCAGGTTAGGGTGCGTCCTTTATGGGCATGCGGTCTGTGTGGCCATGCGGACTGCGAAGTCCAGCGGACGCCGGGAGTAGCTACCGACGCGGGGTTATACCTCATGCGGGCCTATGAGATTGGCCTATGCGAGCTGCGGGAAGTTCGAGGCTAGACGCGCATTAGATCTGCGCGCGAGTGGCGGCTTTGATCATGTGGCCTAGACAGATTTCATGATACAGTTTATGACCTTGTTGGTACTGGGGGTTTTAGTAGTCGGCTATGCCTTCATACTTACCCCATACGGTTTTATTATAACACAGGTGGGACCTGGTGTTCGTATGTGTTCCTTGGTGCTTTCATATCATAGACTGCCGGCAGTGAGGAATGTGTCCCACGGGCACGATTGATGTTGTGGGCGTGAGACCCATTGTTATGTTTTAGTGATGACTTGAGGGCGTGAGTCCCTGACTTGACCTGACTGCTTATTTATTGTAAAAACTGTAGTTTGTTTATCATACATGTCTAATGCTTTTTATAGACTACTATGATTTCATTCTGATATTTATTTTGATTTCACATACTAAATTTTTGTTATCGACCTCCTTGGGCCGCGTTCATGCCGCAGTAAAGGTACACGATCGTTGATCCTCGCTCTTAGGGTCACTGATTCGGCGTTTGGGAAAGCTCCGTTTCTCGGAGGCTAATCTTGGTATAGTCCCCTGTTGTTGTAGGTGCTTACATTCAGGGGTATGACGGGGCCCTGTCCCGTCGTTGTTGTCATATCATTCGTAGAGGTCTGTAGTACTGTTGTGGGCAGGGTTTGTAAAAAGGATTAAACTGTTCATGTTGAAAAAGTTGTTGTCTATATATATGCCGAAAGGCAAGTTTTTCTCAGATTATTGTTTCATATTTCATAATATGTCTTGTATCGTTTTATGTTCCGCTGATTACTCTGATGTTGTATCACTAGGGTGCCCGGGGTAAGGCACCAGTCACGGGCCCGGAATCGGGTCGTGACAAAATACTTGATTTAATGAAAGGCAATTTGATTTTAAGGCATCAATTGCCTAAGGTTTTATAAGAAAAGGAGTCACTTGATTTAGAAACCAAACTTTATTTCTAAAGGTATTGTGACTTGTCCTGAAAAGTAATTTTGACTTGATACTATGGTTAATATTATCTTGGAAGTTTTATACTAAAAAGAGTCATTTGTTTTAAAGAGTAGAAGTATGTAGTACTTGGGTTAAATTCCCGGATTTTTATAAAAGATATGCTAGTGCCTTAAGTAAACTAAAATGAGAGTATATATGAATAAGACTAATATGAAGTTAGGGGGATTTCTTAACTTGCTTATTTATTGTATGATAAGCCGGTAGGGCTTATGTCATGTATGATGGCCGGTTGAGATAGGGTAAGAGTATAAATGAGGGGTAAACCCCCAAGACGTTATACCACCTTCTCCAGGGTAAGAGTACAAATGAGGGGTAAATCCCCAAGACGCTATACCACCTGCTTCAGGGTAAGAGTATAAATGAGGGGTGAACCCCCAAGACGTTATACCACCTGTTTTTCCGTGGATTTGCTACCCACGATGCGAGGAATACCTCATGCGAGTCCTTATGGGCTTATGCGGGTGAAATAGTCCCATGCGGTAGTCTGACTATGCGAGGAATACCTCATGCGGGTCCACACGACCTATGCGGGTGAAATAGTCCCAGGAGTAGGATTGCTTAATGATACTGTGGGCGGATGGTCCTGCTTTGATCGTGAGCTTCCTATTTTTATGTTGTACGTATACTATTAGTTACTCTCATTGTTAGTAAGGCACTGTGTACTGTAATTTTGTTATCATACATGTCTCCGGCTTTGTTTTAAACTTATGATGTAATTACAGTATTTTCCAGTTTTACATACTTAGTACATATTGTGTACTGACCCCCTTCCTCGGGGGCTGCGTTCATGCCGCAGGTAGGGGTAAGCAGGTGGTGGATCCTCATACTTAGGATCACTTATCAGACGTCAGAAGCTCCATTTCTCTGGAGGCTTGTCTTTTTAGTACGATCTTTCCACGATGTTGTAGATTTATGTACATTCAGGGTATGGCGGCCCTATCCATCCACCGTTGTTATTCTTAGAGTGCTGTAGTCACATGTTGTGGTTTGGGTAGAACCGAGGTTATCTGATTGTTCTTTGATTATGCGTATTTTATGGAAGACAGCTTTATCGGCTAGCCTGTGATATTATTGTCTAAACATGTTGTATGTTGTGTATGTTCCTGTTACACCCCATAGTTCCAGAGTATGTATACGAGGACGTACGTACGAGAATACGACATTAAAATTAGAAAAGAAGAAAGATGTGATTTTTCGACGGAAAAGTTTCCGGATTTTGTGAAGGAAAAAGGTTCGTTAATGGGAATTGGATTCCCAGATTTGGTATTCGGACTTTTTGGAATATTTGAGAATTATGGAATATTATTTCCGGAATTGGTCACGTGGGGCCCACGGGAAAATTTACGGTTTTGTGGGGCCCACTTTATTTTCGGATTTTTGGCATTACGGATATTTTCGGGAGATGAAATATTTTGGACCAGTAGGAGGGAGACACATGGCACCCCCCCCCCCTTGGTCTTGGACGTTTTTAGGGACATGTGGCTAGCCACATGTCTCTTTAATGTGGTGGCCACATGTCTCAAAGTTGTGGTGGACATTTGGTTGGAAGAATCCACCCACACTTGGACCCAATCTTCACCTTACACTTGCTTTAATCCTAGCCCTTGATTTCTATATAAATACCCCCCTTGAGTTGTTATACCCCGTATTTCCAGAGTATGCACGTGAGGGCGTACGTATAAAATTTTAATCCTTAAGTTAGGCAAGGACCGAAAATTTTGGGCACAACTACCGAAAAGAATCGTTTTTCGACGAAACGTTTTACAAAACTTGCGAAGGGAAAATTACGGCTATGTCATTTATAAATTTTGCGGATTTTTCCGAGAGATGAAATATTTTGGACCAACGAGAGGGCGACACTTGTCACCCTCAAGTGGACGGTTGTGGTGGCCGAGAGTGTGCACGTTTTGTGCAATGTTTTGTGCCTAAAACATGGGTCAATGTTTGTGAGGGATTTGTGGAGTAGGGTTAGGGTGCACTTGGGCAAATCTTGACCCTCCACTTGCCCCCCACTTAGCTTGATCTTGGCCTTTGATCTCCCTATAAATACCCCCCCCCCCCCTTGTTGAAGACTTCTTCATCCACAAATGTTTTCCAAGTCTTGAAATCCTCCCTCCCTTCTTGTTGCTCTCGTCCAAGAGCTCTTCCTCCCCTGAGAGGCCCTTGGCGAGAGGTACCCTCCTAGTGGTGTTGGCAGAGGTACACCCCCTCTTGAGAGTTGTTCTCGTAAAACACCCCCTGGTAGAAAGTATTCTCCAAGTATTGTTACTATTCCAAAATACCTTGGTCCAAATACCTTGTGGTATCCCAAGTTACACCTATACTAAAAGCCCAGAAATACTATTATACTTCCCTTCAGTCACAAAACGAAACCCTAAGGAAAATCTTCATACTTGGTTGAAGTAGTAAGAAGAAGTTGCGTAGAACTTCTAAGGGTTGTTTGGAGCGGGTTGGAGTGCACGGAGTAGGAGCTAAACGTTGCTCAGGATCGACATTTAAACTTGGATAATTATGGTCTTATCGAGGTAAATATCTTGTCCCCCTATTTTAATTAGAGTTTACATACTGTTGAAGTATAAGAATTAAGTATAAGTTATATACAAGGAAGGTATATAAGAAGGGAATTGAACTTACATAGGGTGTATTTGATGAGACTTGTGAAGTTTGACGGGTAGGGAAGTGCTGCCCAATTTTCCGTAGAATCTTGTATCTAGATTTATTCTACCGAGTAGTCTAGACATTGATAGACTTGTATAACCGTTATAGGTTGAAGTACTGCGAGTAGCGTATTCTACTCAAAGGATGGAAAAGGCTAGCAGGTTTACAGTACTTTGGAGCTATTTGCTAATAGTCGATAAATCGTCGCGAGGTATGTGATTCTTCCTATCCTCTTGAGTATGATATTTTAAAAGAATATATTTAGTATGGTAGACGTACGTGTGTTAACTGAACGTAGTTTTACGGCAATGTCTTTTGACTTAAGCCTGAATAATAAGAATCTTGAAGTATTTCAAGAGAATTAAGAAACCTCTTTGAAAGAAGGATAATACTTGGTTTTGAAAGCTTAAGAAGTTATACTAGCTTTATGGGAAGTTAGGTATAACGACTTAAGAGAAATAAAAAGAATGGTTTATTGATCTTAAAAGAGGAGAGACTTGAATTAATTGAATTAATATGAATTTTGTTAAAAAGTGTGAAACCTCATTCGTGAGTAATGAGTACTTGGTTTTTAAAAGGAATAATGTTTTACTGATTTCGGAAATCAGAATAAGTATCGAACAAACCACAACAGCGCTAATAAAGGGAAATGTATTGACTATTAAGTATTATGAAAACCAGTAGAAACCTCCATCTGCATAGAAGCTAAGATGAGACAAAATGATATTACATTTCCTAGATCATGGCTGCTTTAATAAGATTGTTATAAACAAGAATAACCTACTCACACATAAGGCATATGTTTCTCAAATCGTTTTAAAGGAGAATTATATTATTAAATGATTAAAACTATGAACTACGAAACCTTTCGAAAATGAGAAACTTGAGCATTTGAAATTAGGCAAACTTGAACGTTTGGAAAATAATGTTGTTACTTGATTTTACAAAGGGAAGTGTTTTGGTTTACTTAAAAATATAGTCACTCTATTTTTATACTACGGGTATTGTGTGACTTTTGTGAAAGAAACGGATCTTTTAAAAGAGTTATTGTATGAAGTACTTTGGGGATAAAAACCCGAACTTGTTAACATAAAGTAGAAAGTACCTTGTGTGAATAACTTGATTGTGTTAGTTTGTGATAGCCTTGTAATACTTTCTTGTTGATTTGATAAGTAAACATGTTAGGATGCTACGTGTGTTAGTATCTCGTGATGTTTGTGTAAAGGGGTTTCCCTTGTTGTGCTTATGTTGTTTAACGATAAGCTATTATGTTGGTATTATATCACTCACCTCTTGACATGATTCCGGGTTAAGCGCCTCCGTGCGGGGTAGACTCGGGCAGTGCCGTGACCTATGATTCGAGAATACCTCACGCGGGTGCAGTGACCTATGCGGAGCTACGAGTTCCGTGTTAGTGTGCGGCCTTTATGGTCATGCGGTCTATGTGGCCATGCGGACTGCGAGTCCAGGACGTTGCCGGGGAGTAGCTACCCTCGATGCGGGGAATACCTCATGCGGGCCATTGGAGTGGCCTATGCGGAGCTGCGGGAAGTTCCAGGATTTGACGCGCAGATTGATACTGAGGGCGAGTGGCCCGCTTCGATCATATGGCGCGGTCTAGAAAGACCTCGTGATACAGTTTTATGGCATTATTGGTACTGTGGGTTTTAGTAGTCGGCTATGCCTTCGCATTTACCCGTGACGGTTTTATTATGACACAGGTGGGACCCGTGTTCATGTGTATTCCTTGATGCGTTTATATCATGATCGCAGCGATGAGGAAAGGTATTCCACGCATGATTGATGTTGTGGGCGTGAGACCCATAGTTATATTTGAGTGATGACTTTGAGGCGTGAGTCACGACTTGACACGATCGCTTATTTATTGTGAATCGTAGTTTGGTTATCATACATGTCTCCCGCTTTATATAGACTACTATGATTTCATTTACGATATTTTGATTTCACATACTTGGTACTGTTATCGACCTCGCCGGGCTGCGTTCATCTGCGTGGTAGAGGTACACCAGTGTTGATCCTCGCTCATAGGGTCACAGTTCAGCGTTTGGGAAGCTCCGTTTCTCCGGAGGCTTATCTTTGGTATAGTCCCCTGTTGTTGTAGGTGCTTACATTCAGGGGTATGGCGGGGCCCTGTCCCGCCATTGTTGTTATATCATTCTTAGAGGTATGTAGTACTGTTGTGGGCAGAGTTTGTAAAAGGGATGTAACTGTTTAGATTTAAGTTTCTATATATACGCCGAAAGGCAACTTTTCGCAGAAAAACTGTTTTACACTTCCTATTATTTCATGTCTTGTTTTATGTTCCACTGATTACTATGATGTTGTATCACTAGGGTGCCCGGGGTAAGGCACCAGTCACGGGCCCGGGTTCGGGTCGTGACAAAAGTGGTATCAGAGCAGTTAATCCTCGGAAAGTGTCTACAGATCGTATCTAGTAGAGTCTTGATTATCGGTGTGTTGTGCACCACACCAATAATCAGGAGGCTATAGGATATTTAGGATTGGTTTCCATTCTTCTCACTCTGAGATCGTGCCTTAGAGCTGTGTTATAAGTTGGACCCCTCTAACGTATTTCTTTCCCTTACCGCTATGCCTCGCGTAAGGCAACCCGCCTGAGAAGGGCAAGGCGTGAGGAGCCGCGAGTATGTAACAGAGGTTACGAGGCACGCACCCAATCATCACCGGGTGGTGCTTCATTCGGGAGTTCGCACGCCGCTAGCCCAGTGAGTTTAGCACGGCGGCGATTCTGCTGCGGCCATGATATTTGAACCTTCAGTTCTACGACCGGGAACAGAGAATATAGATTGCAAAGAGACGACCCTGTTACTAGCTATGGATTTAGCAACCGAGAGTATTTTATGTACCGATTTATCACGGGTCTTGATGACTATCTAAGAGAGGGTTGTGAAAGAATAGCTCTTCAGTCAGGCATGAGCATGACCTGCGTACGGGCCTATGCGCAACAGGCCGAGAAACGTAGAGATCGACAGATTAATCAAGGACAGAGGAAGAGGGCCCGATTGGCAGGATCCTTTGGTAACTTTCGAGGCAAACCGCCTCAGCATCAGATTAGATATCAACATCCACCAGTGCAGAATGGTCCTCCACGATCTTGGGGCGTTCGGTATTCGAGCCGGGTCGAGCTCGTGGCTTCTGGTTTACGGATGTACACAGGTTCTAGCCAGCAGGATTCAGTTTTCCCTCAGTGTTCATAGTGTGGCAGACGTCATCCCGGGGAATGTCGTCTTTTTGTTGGTACTTGTTTCACTTGCGGCCAGCAGGGCCATTTTGCGCGGAATTGTACGACCAGAGGTGGCGCGGATGTAGAGACTCAGCCTTCAGGATCAGTGGCTAGTTCGTCACCTTCCCTAGCTATGCGCCCAACAGGGCAGGATTGATTAGGACGACAAAGGGGTAGTGAAGCAGTAGATACAAGTATATCCTTAACCCTCTAGAGATTTGTAGGTGTGATAAGATGAGTGTATCTTAAGTGTTATGTTCAGATAGCGTTGTGTTAATTGTGATTAGAAATCATGGTTAGTTAAAAGGGTAATATTGGGGATAGGGAAAGTGTGAGCCTTAGAGTTTTATACGTAGAGACCTTAGAGGTAAGGCCATCTCGAGTAAAAGATGTATTTTTATGTTTGACCCTTATCGGAGTGCATAGTGCACGTGAGATATGTTTGTGTGATAAGTCCCTGAGTGGTATGAAATGAAAGAGGGTAGTTGATCTAAGAAGACCACTAGGTTTTCGTGGCTTGATTGTGAGATTGTTCCGGATCGGGGAGCAAGAGTTTTGCGCGATAGCGGGTCAACCCGCGGCCTGTATGGTGGTGGGGTCAGTTTGTGGTGGTCCCGCTTTGTGATAGGGTCACGAGGGCGCTAGGCCCAAGTTTAGTTAACCAGCGTACGAGTTCGTGGATGCGTTCGACCAGTAGTCGGGCCGATGGGGTCAGCCCATCTTATCTTTTAGTCAAAATCGTGTACTCGGCAGTGGGTTATACGAGATGATTATATCAGGAAGGTTGTAAGGCTGCACGAGGTGCCTACTTTCACCTTATGACAGGCAGTGGAGCCCAGGTTACGGCTATTTCTTTCTGAAAGTTTTACCAGGCAGGGTTAGGAACTCAGGTGAGTCTCAGTATCGCATTCGCCCTCGGGCCAGTGTTTGGATTTCAGGGGTAGCTGTGAGGATTGTTGTCTCCTGTTGAGGAAGTGTTTTATAGCTACCATTTCAGTATTCGGATGTCGCCTTATGAAGCCTTGTAGGGGCGGAAGTATAAGTTGCCGGTCGATTGGTTCGATGTTGGCAAGGTTCAGATATTTGGTTCATACTTGTTTCGACAGGATATGGATAGGGTGAAGCCTATCCAGGAGAGGTTAGTGACAGCTCAGAGTCAACAGAAGTCGTTCGGATAATCGGCGACGACGCTTGGAGTTCAGGTTGAAGGTGGGTCTTCTTGAAGGTACCACCCCGGAAAGGGTGTGACGAGTTTTGGAAAACAGAGGAAACTTAGCCCGAGTTACTTTGGGCCTTTTCAGATCATGAGAAGAATAGGACAGGTTGCGTATAGGTTAGCTTTGCCGTCCGACGTAGGAGGCAGTATGTCCGGTCTTTCATGTTGTTATGTTCGGAAAAGTATCGGAGATCCATCTAGAGTGTTCCCAGTTAATGATGATCAAGTTGGAGGTAGTAACCCAGAGATTTTGGAAACAGAAGCAGTAACAGAAATGTGATAAGTTATGAGAAAGAGTTCGAGTGTACGAGAAGGGTACGACGAGTAAGGGAAGAAGCGAGCATGTGTTAAGAACATAGATGTGATCATTTCTTTTGTAAAGTGAAGGTGCGAAGGGAGTATCTTTTAGCCCTTGGGTGGGAGTTTTTGTGATGTTAGAGGTGATTCCTCGTGGACTTGAATTGAGTATTTGCGCGTGTGTTATTTTATGGCCAGGTGTGGCATGATTGTTTTTCGGAAGCATAGTAGTGAAGACTATACTGGCGCATGTATGTTTTGAGACTTAGAAGGAACATTCGGGACGAATGTTTCTAAGGAGGGGAGAATGTTATACCCCGTATTTCCAGAGTATGCACGTGAGGGCGTACGTATAAAAGTTTAAGCCTTAAGTTAGGCAAGGACCGAAAATTTTGGGCATAACTACCGAAAAGAATCATTTTTCGATGAAACGTTTTACAAAACTTGCGAAGGGAAAATTACGGCTATGTCATTTATAAATTTTGCGGATTTTTCCGAGAGATGAAATATTTTGGACCAACGAGAGGGCGACACTTGTCACCCTCAAGTGGACGGTTGTGGTGGCCGAGAGTGTGCACGTTTTGTGCAATGTTTTGTGCCTAAAACATGGGTCAATGTTTGTGAGGGATTTGTGGAGTAGGGTCAGGGTGCACTTGGGCAAATCTTGACCCTCCACTTGCCCCCCACTTGGCTTGATCTTGGCCTTTGATCTCCCTATAAATACCCCCCTCCCCCTTGTTGAAGACTTCTTCATCCACAAATGTTTTCCAAGTCTTGAATTCCTCCCTCCCTTCTTGTTGATCTCGTCCAAGAGCTCTTCCCCTCCCCCTTTGAGAGGCCCTTGGCCGAGAGGTACCCTCACAGTGGTGTTGGCGAGAGGTACACACCCCCCCTCTTGAGAGTTGTTCTCGTAAAACACCCCCCCTTGGTAGAAAGTATTCTCCAAGTATTGTTACTATTCCAAAATACCTTGGCCCAAATACCTTGTGGTATCCCAAGGTTACACCTATACTAAAAGCCCAGAAATACTATTATACTTCCCTTCAGTCACAAAACGAAACCCTAAGGAAAATCTTCATACTTGGTTGAAGTAGTAAGAAGAAGTTGCGTAGAACTTCTAAGGGTTGTTTGGAGCGGGTTGGAGTGCACGGAGTAGGAGCTAAACGTTGCTCAGGATCGACATTTAAACTTGGATAATTATGGTCTTATCGAGGTAAATATCTTGTCCCCCTATTTTAATTAGAGTTTACATACTGTTGAAGTATAAGAATTAAGTATAAGTTATATACAAGGAAGGTATATAAGAAGGGAATTGAATCAGACTTACATAGGTGTATTTACTGATGACTTGTGAAGTTTGTGGGTAGGGAAGTGCTGCCCAATTTTCCGTAGAATCTTGTATCTAGATTTATTCTACCGAGTAGTCTAGACATTGATAGACTTGTATAACCGTTATAGGTTGAAGTACTGCGAGTAGCGTATTCTACTCAAAGGATGGAAACGACTAGCAGGTTTACAGTACTTTGGAGCTATTTGCTAATAGTCGATAAATCGTCGCGAGGTATGTGATTCTTCCTATCCTCTTGAGCATGATATTTTAAAAGAATATATTTAGTACGGTGAGCGACGTGTGTTAACTGAACGTAGTTTTACGGCAATGTCTTTTGACTTAAGCCTGAATAATAAGAATCTTGAAGTATTTCAAGAGAATTAAGAAACCTCTTTGAAAGAAGGATAATACTTGGTTTTGAAAGCTTAAGAAGTTATACTAGCTTTATGGGAAGTTAGGTATAACGACTTAAGAGAAATAAAAAGAATGGTTTATTGATCTTAAAAGAGAAGAGACTTGAATTAATTGAATTAATATGAATTTTGTTAAAAAGTGTGAAACCTCATTCGTGAGTAATGAGTACTTGGTTTTTAAAAGGAATAATGTTTTACTGATTTCGGAAATCAGAATAAGTATCGAACAAACCACAGCAGCGCTAATAAAGGGAAATGTATTGACTATTAAGTATTATGAAAACCAGTAGAAACCTCCATCTGCATAGAAGCTAAGAAGAGACAAAATGATATTACATTTCCTAGATCATGGCTGCTTTAATAAGATTGTTATAAACAAGAATAACCTACTCACACATAAGACATATGTTTCTCAAATCGTTTTAAAGGAGAATTATATTATTAAATGATTAAAAATATGAACTACGAAATCTTTCGAAAATGAGAAACTTGAGCATTTGAAATTAGGCAAACTTGAACGTTTGGAAAATAATGTTGTTACTTGATTTTACAAAGGGAAGTGTTTTGGTTTACTTAAAAAGATAGTCACTCTATTTTTATACTACGGGTATTGTGTGACTTTTGTGAAAGAAACGGATCTTTTAAAAGAGTTATTGTATGAAGTACTTTGGGGATAAAAACCCGAACTTGTTAACATAAAGTAGAAAGTACCTTGTGTGAATAACTTGATTGTGTTAGTTTGTGATAGCCTTGTAATACTTTCTTGTTGATTTGATAAGTAAACATGTTAGGATGCTACGTGTGTTAGTATCTCGTGATGTTTGTGTAAAGGGGTTTCCCTTGTTGTGCTTATGTTGTTTAACGATAAGCTATTATGTTGGTATTATATCACTCACCTCTTGACATGATTAGGGGTTAAGCCCTCCGACGCGGGGTAGACTCGAGGCAGTCCATGTGACCTATGATTCGAGAATACCTCATGCGGGTCTGTGTGACCTATGCGGAGCTACGAGAGTTCCAGGATAGTGTGCGGCCTTTATGGTCATACGGTCTATGTGGCCATGCGGACTGCGAGTCCAGGACGTTGCCGGGGAGTAGCTACCCTCGATGCGGGGAATACCTCATGCGGGCCATTGGAGTGGCCTATGCGAGTCGCGGAAAGTTCGGGACTAGACGCGACATTAGATCTGCGGGCGGTAGCGGCTTCGATCATGTGGCGGTGCAGACAGATCTCATGATACAATTTATGACATTGTTTATGCGTGGTTTTAGTAGTCGGCTATGCCTTCGTACTTACCCCGTACAGTTTTATTATGACACAGGTGGGACCTGGTGTTCATGTGTATTCCTTGGTGCTTTTATATCATAGACTGCCGGCAGTGAGGAAGGTATTCCACGGGCATGATTGATGTTGTGGGCGTGAGACCCATAGTTGTATTTGAGTGATGACTTTGAGGGCGTGAGTCACGACTTGACATGATCGCTATTTATTGTGAACTGTAGTTTGGTTATCATACATGTCTCCTGCTTTATATAGACTACTATGATTTCATTTACAGTATTTTTAGTTTCACATACTTGGTACCTGTTGTACTGACCTCCTTCGGGGGGCTGCGTTCATGCCGCAGGTAGAGGTACACCAGTCATCGATCCTCGCTCTTAGGATCACAGTTCAGCATTTTGGGAAGCTCCATTTCTCCGGAGGCTTATCTTTGGTATAGTCCCCTGTTGTTGTAGGTGCTTACATTCAGGGGTATGGCGGGGCCCTGTTCCGCCATTGTTGTTATATCATTCTTAGAGGTCTGTAGTACTGTTGTGGGAAGAGTTTGTAAAAGGGATGTAACTGTTCAGATTTAAGTTTCTATATATACGCCGAAAGGCAACTTTTCGCAGAAAAACTGTTTTACACTTTCTATTATTTCATGTCTTGTTTTATGTTCCGCTGATTACTCTGATGTTGTATCACTAGGGTGCCCGAGGTAAGGCACCAGTCACGGGCCCGGGTTCGGGTCGTGACATGAGTGCAAGACTTATTCATCCACACTTAGAGATTTCCAAGCTTGAAAAATACTCCCTCCCCTTTAGTGAGTGCTCTCGTTTTTGGCTATGATCTTGACCAAAATGTTCTCCAAAAATTCTTAAACTTTTAAGTGTTCTTCCTTAGGGTGTTAGGAAGATTGTGTACCAAGAGTTGGAAAAGATTTCACACCCCTAGCCTTGAAACCTTGCCTTGGCCGAAAGTGGCCATTTTTAAAGCCTAAGTGTTCTTCACTTTTTGGAGTTGAAGTGTTAAGAGAAGTTGTTTAGAAACTTCTAAGGGTTGCTTGGAGCGGGTTGGAGCGTAAGGAATTGGAGCTAAACATTGCTCAGGATCGACTTATAAATCTTGGATAATTTTGGGCTTATCGAGGTAATGATCTTTATCCCCCTATTGTAATTGGAGATTACATGTTGTAGTAATATATAATTGAGTATATGATTTATGGAAGGATGATTAAAAAGAATTGAACTGTATTTACATTGGACTGTATTATAGTAGACTTATAGTATTATTGTAGGGCAGAATTGTACACGTCCGGTTAGACGTGTAATTCCCTCTGAGTTGTTGGTTTGGTAGTGGGCCTTGATAGTGGAGGTTATTTATGTGGTTACGGGAGGTGCCGAATTTTCCGTAGAATATGGAACCTGATACATAGAAATATTCTACGAAGGGATCTAGAAGTTAATAAACGTTTTATGGCCATTATAGGTTGAAGTACTACGAGTAGCGTATTCTACTTGAATGGTGGAAAAGGCTAGCAGGGTTATAGTACTTTGGAGCATTTTGCTAATTGTCGATAATCGTCGCGAGGTATGTGAACCTCTTCCTATCCTTTCTAGCATGATTGTTGTGAAATATATATAGTGCGGTAGACGCACGTGTGTTTAAAGGAATTTGATTTTCCTTTTGTGTCCTTGACTTGATTCCAAAGTTAAGTGACTTGTTATGAAATATTAAGGACTTGAATTATGTTAAAAAGCTGTAAAACCTCACTCATGAGTAATGGGTGTGTGGTCTTTTAAAGAATAAAGTTATCTTGATTTCGAAAATGAGAATAGTTGTCCTTGGTTGGTTTAAAACATAAAGTGTTATAATAGCTTTATGGGAAGTTATTTATAACGACTTTATGAAAACAAAAGAATGGTTTATCATTGGATTTAAAATAATAACTTGACATTTTAAAAGTTGGAGGTTGGTTTCCTTAAAAGATATGATTTAAAGATTAAGAGACTGATTTTTGGAAGTAAAGAGACTTGACTTATAAACAACTTGATTTTGGGAAAGGAGAAGTAACTCGATTTAAAGGTATAGGTTACTTGTTTTTAAAAGAGTAAGACACTTGGTTTAAAAAGTATATTGCTACTTGACTTTAAAAAGGAAAAAGTGTCTTTGTTTTAAAGGAAGGCATGGTTTTGTCTTAAAATGGTTTAAAAAGGAAGGCATGCTTTTGTCTTAAGATTGTTTTAAAAAGAAGGTATGGAAATTGTTTTGGTTTACTTAAAAGATAGTTACTCTATTTTGATACTACGGGTATCGTGTGACTTTTGTGTGAGTAACTTGACTATGTTGGCTTGTGATAGCCTTGTAATGCTTTCTTGTTGGTTTGATAAGTAAACATGTTAAGACGCTACGCATGTTAGTGTCTTGTGACGTTTGTGTAAGGGGGTTTTCTTGTTGTGCTTATATTGTTTAACGATAAGCAGTTATGCTGGTATTATATCACTTACCCCCCTGACTTGTTATGCCGAGGGTTAGCCGCCCCCGATGCGAGGAATACCTCATGCGGGTCCATGAGACCTATGCGGAGCTGCGGGAGTTCCAGGATGATCACTCGGGTGTATACGCCGATCGAGAATACCTCACGCGGTCCGGTGACTATGCGTCTGCGAGTCAGTTGATGCCGAGGTTAGCTACCCCGTCGAGAATACCTAATGCGGACGTAGGTGGTCTATGCGGTCTGCGGGAGTGCCAGGATTAGGCTCGCATAATGATACTATGGGCGATTGGCCTTGCTTCGATCATTAGCGGCCTAGAAAAGACCAGTTACGTTATATCTATTTTGCTCTTGTTTATGATGTGGCACTATGTGCGGTTAAATTGGTTGTTAAATGCGTATTTGTAATTGGTTTTAAAATGTTATGATTTTATTTGATACTTTCTGATTTCACATACTTGGTACTGTTGTCTCGACCTCCCCGGGGCTGCGTTCATGCCGCGGTAGAGTACACGATTGTTGATCCTCGCTCATAGGATCACGATTCAGCATTTTGGGAAGCTCCGTTTCTCGGAGGCTTATCTTTCGTATAGTCCTGTCGTTGTAGGTACTTACATTCGGGTATGGCGAGCCCTGTCCGTCGTTGTTGTTATAACATTCTTAGAAGTGCAGAAATCTTGTTGTGTGGCGGGAGTTTGTAAAGGGATGTAGCTTCGAGTTTAATCTTTTTATATATACGCGATAAGGTATCGTTTGGTTAGCCTATTTTTCTTATTGTATATCTTGTTTCATGTGTAAGTTTTGATTTTCGCTGATTTTCTCTGATGTTGTATCACTAGGGTGCCCGGGGTAAGGCACCAGTCACGGGCCCGGGGTCGGGTCGTGACAAAAGTGGTATCGAGCGATTAATCCTCGGAAAGTGTCTGAGCCGTATCTAGTAGAGTCCGGATTATCGGCGTGTTGTGCACACCTATAATCGAGGAGTGCGAGATATTTAGGATTAGTTTCCATTCTTCTCACTCGAGATCGTGCCTTAGAGCCGTGTTATAAGTTGGACTCCTCAGCGTATTCGTATGTGCTAATTATGCCTCACGCAAGACAACCGAAGAAGCGGGCGGCGAGAGAGGCTGCGAGTAGAATACTGAGAGTTACGAGGCATAAGCCCGATCATTAATCGAGACAGTGCTTCATTCGGGAGTTCTGCGACGCTAGCCCAGAGAGTTTAGAAGCGTGCGATGCGGTAGCTCACGAGACCACGATACCTGAGCCTCTAGTCCCACGGCCAGGAGTCGAGGATATGGTTACAAGGAGATGGCCCAGTTACTAGCTAGGCTTGTGGCTAGGAATGAGGACAGACGAGAGTCAGAGTGTTATACCCCGTAGTTCCAAGGTATGTATGCGAGGACGTACGTACGAGAATACGACATTGGAATTGGAATGGAAGAAAGAGGTGATTTTTCCACGGAAAAGTTTCCGGGTTTTGGGAAGGAAAAAGATTCGTTTATGGGAATTGGATTCCCAGATTTGGTATTCGGACTTCTTGGAATTTTAGAGAATTATGGAATTTTATTTTCGGAAACGGTTTTGTGGGGCCCACTTTGTTTTCGAGATTTTGGCCATTATGGATATTTTCGGAAGGTGAAATATTTTGGACGAGTAGGAGGGCGACACGTGTCACCCCCCCCTAGTTGGCTTGGACGAATTCCACTTTGTACACAACACCCGTTTAGAGTCGTTTTTTGAAGCGTTTTACACACTTCGCGTAGGATAAATTCCGGCTATGTCATTTCTAATTTTTGCGGATTTTTCCGAGAGACGCAACACGTTGGACCAACGAGAGAGGCGACACTTGTCACCTCTCATTGATGGATGTCACGCGGCAATAGGGCGATTGGATGGCTTGTTTTGTCTTGGAGTTGGTAGGATATTTTGTGTGCAAGTTGGCGAGGACACTTGCCTAAATCCTCACCCTACACTTGCCTTGCACTTGGCATAATCTTGGCCATTGGTTGGCCATGTCTTGACCTATAAATACCCCCTTGTTGAAGAGTTATTTCATCCTAAATTGAGCAATCTATCTAAGTCTCAAATCCCCTCTCCCTCTTGTTGTTTCGTCCAAACACACCCTCCCTTTTGAGAAGCCACTGGCCAGAGCAACCCCCTCTAAAGCTAGCCTAGCGAAACACTACCCCCTCCCTTGGTAGAAAAGTTGCCTTCTAGTATCGTTATAATGCCCGAATTACCTAGCCCAAATCCCTTAGTCCTTAGTAGAAGTTGTGAAGAACTTCTAAGGTGTTATTAGACTCTGGCGCACAACTTAGGAGCTAAACCTTGCTCGGTAGCGACTTTTATCTAGGATATTATTGGGCTTACGAGGTAAATAACCTTATCCTCCTTTTGTAATTAGAATATATATCTTTGTAGAAGTATAGGAATAAGTATTAAATACTTAGAAGGATATTGCAGAATAGAATTGAATCATTATCACGGTAGAAGGGTTTAAAGATGAATAATAGAGCGTACTTACATGGGACTGTTTTCCTGATGAACTTGAGTAGCTCACGGGTAGGGAAGTCTGCCCAAATGACCATAGAATAACGAACCCTCTGCTTAGAACTTTATGCGATCTGATGCGGGCGTTGATAGGCGTGTTGGTATTATAGTCGATACTCTGCGCGCGACATATTCAACTTGGCGGGAGGTTTTCGCGAGAAGGTATGTGATTCTTCCTAAAGCATGATATTTTACAATATATATATGATGCGGTGACGCGTACATGTGTTAATCGAATAATAACTACGGCAATGTCTTTGACTTAAGCTGAATAATACTTACGGCAATGCCTCGGCTTAAGCTGAATAACACTGCATGTAATGCCTGGCTTAAGCTGAATAATAAAGAAGCGAAAACATTTCAAAAGGAATGATGTTTTACCAATCGAATAAGTGTCGAACAAACCACATCAGCTAATAAAGGGAATTATTTTGACTAATAAGGTATTATTAAAACTAGTAGAAACTTCCATGCATAGGAGTTAAGATGAGACAAAATGATATTACATTTACTAGATCATGGTCTTTGTAATAAGAGTGTTACGAATAATAATAACCTACTCACACCTAGGGTATATGTTTCTCAAATTGTTTTAAAGGATTAAAACTATGAACTACAAACCCTTTCGAAAATGAGAAACTTGAGTAATTGAAATTAGGTAAACTTGAACGTTAGGAAAAGAATGTTGTTACTTGATTTTACAAGGAGAAGTGTTTTAATGAACTTCAAAGATAATTACTCTATTTTTATACTACGGTTATTGTGTGACTTTTGTAAAAAGCGGATCTTTTAAAAGAGTAATACATGAAGTACTTTGGGGCTAACAACGAACTTGTTAACATAATGTAGAAAGTACCTTGTGTGAATAACTTGATTGTATTGATTTGTGATAGTCTTGTAATATTTTCTTGTTATTGGATAAGTAAACATGTTAGGATGCTACGTGAGTTAGTATCTTGTGATATATGTGTAAAGGGTTTTCCTTGTTGTGCTTATGTTGTTTAGCAATAATCGGTTATGTTGATATTATATCATTCATAACTCAGGGTTAAGCGCCTCCGACGCGGGGTAGACTCAGCGGTCGATGGACCTATGATTCGAGAATACCTTATGCAGTGCAGTATGGCCTATGCGAGGCTGGGAGTTCGAGTTAGTATCACGGCCCTTGTGGTCATGCGGTTCTTGTAGCCATGCGGACGGCGTGTCTAGGGCGGCTGCAGGGAGTAGCTACCCTCGATGCGGGGTTATACCTCATGCGGGCCTATCTGTTTGGCCTATGCGGGCTGCGGGAAGTTCGAGGACTAGATGCGCACATTAGATCTGCGGGCGAGTGGCGGCTTTGATCATGTGATGCAGACAAATCTCATAATCTGATTTATGACCTTGTTAGTGCTGTAGGTTTTAGTAGTCAGCTACGCCGCATTACCGTGCGGTTCTATTGTGATGACTTTGAGGCATGAGTCCACGACTTGACATGATCGCTTATTTATTGTGAAGCGTAGTTTTGGCTTATCATACATGTCTCTGCCTTATATAGACTACTATGATTTCATTCTGATATTTTGATTTCACATACTTGGTACTGTTATGCGACCTCCTTGAAGTGCGTTCATCTGCAGGTAAAGGTACTCCTCTGTTGATCCGTTCTTAGGATCACCGCTTGGCGTTGGGAAAGCTCCGTTTCTCGGAAGCTTAGCATTTTGGTATGGTCCAATCGTTGTAGATATTCGTATTGGGGTATGGCGGGGCCTGTCCCGCCATTGTTGTTTTAAACTCTTAGAGTGCATGTAGACATTTGTAAGGTTGGGATGTAGCTATTCGTTTTGGGTTATTTATATACATTATGCGAAAGGCAACTTTTCCAGCGTGTCTTACTTATCTTGTTTCATATCTTGGTTGTTTTATATTCCGCTGGTTTTCTACGATGTATGACTACTTGGGTGCGGGTAAGGCACGATCCACGGGCCAGGCAGTCGTGACAAAAGTAGTATCGAAGCGATTAATCCTCGGAAAGTGTCTGAGCCGTATCTAGTAGAGTCTTGATTATCGGTGTGTTGTGCACCACACCATAATCGAGGAGGCTATAGGATATTTAGGATTGGTTTCCATTCTTCTCACTCGAGATCGTGCTTTAGAGGCGTGTTATAAGTTGGACCCTCTAACGTATTCCTTTCCTTTACGGTGATGCCTCGCGTCGAGCAACTCGGGCGAGAAGAGCAAAGCGGTGAAGGAGGCTGCGAGTAAATCTGAGAGATTTAGAAGAGCACAGGCCCAATCATCACTGAGGTGATGCTTCATGCGAGGATTACGAGGCGTCGCCAGTGTGATGAGTTTAGCCGTGGCGGCGATTCCTCTGCGGTCATGACATCTGGACTTTCGGTTCCACGGGGAAGCGAGAAAATATGGATTGGAAGGAGACGGCCTGTTGCTAGCAAAGGAATTGGCGGCAGTATTTTATGTCGGTATTCCAAGGATATTGATGCTTATCTAAAGAAGGGTTGTGAGGAGTAGCTCTTGATCGAGGGCGAGCAGGCTTGCGTTCGAGATTATGTGCGTGGTGAGAGAGGTAGAGATCGGCGAGTGGCCAGGAAGCGGCGAAGAGGGCGATTGGCGGGATCATTTGGTAACTCTCGGCGAATGCCTGTGGCAGATTAGACATGCGCCTCCGCCCGATGCGAGTGTCCTCGCGAGGTTGATTTTCCTCGGTGTTCCGATGTGGCGGTGTCATCGGGAAGTGCCGTCTTTTTCACGGTGCTTGTTTTTATTGCGGCCGTCAGGAGCCGTATAGCAAGAATGTTCTATGAGGAAGGATACAAATGCGAGGACTCGACCTACTAGACGATTGTGGATCACGGTGGTTGGAGAGGAGGGTGTTAGCGAGAGAGTCACCCCGCTCGGTGTGGCCGTTGTGGTCGATGTCATCGTGGGAGTGTCGTTCCTCGCGTCGGCTTGTTATGTTTCGCGGCCAGCGGGGCCATTTGCGAGGAATTGTCCGGCCAAGGGTGGTGCGGATGTAGAGACTCGGCCGAGGATCGATGGATAGTTCATCACCTTCCCGGTATGCGCCCGGCGGGTTTGATTAAACGACCTAAGGGAAGTGCGGCGTGAATCTGGTATATCCTTAACCCTTTAGAGATTTATATGTGTAGCGAATATCTTAAGTATTATGTTGAGATAGCATTGTGTTAAGCGTGATTGGGAATCATGATTAGTTAATCGGGAAAGATTGGGGATAGAAAGTGGAGCCTTAGGATGTATGCGTAGAGACCTTAGAGGCGAGGCCATCTTTGGTAAAAGAATTACCGTGTTTGACCCTTGTCGAGGTGCATAGTATCGTGAGATATTTTGTGGGATGAATCACTGGGTAATGTGGAATGAAAGAGGGTAAAGACCGCTAGGTTTTAAATAACGTGATTGGTGAGATTGTTCGAATCGGGGAGCTAGTGTTTGCGCCTTGCGGGTTGGGTGGAGGCCATGTGGCGGGTCGACCCGTGGCTGTTTGGTGGTGGGGTCAGTTTTGGTGGTCCGCCGGGTGGTAGGAGTCACTAGGATGTTAGGCCCAGTTTAGTTAACCAACGTGCGAGTTCATGGATACATTCGACCGATGGTCGGGCCGAGAGTCGGCCGTCTTGTCTTACAGCAAAGGCCAGTGTGTACTCGGTAGGGGTGATTATATCGAGAAAGGTTGTAAGGCTGCGGAGTGCCTACCTTATGTGACAGTGGAGCCAGTGCAGCTGTTTCCTTTTTTGGAAGTTTTACGAGCGGGGTTAAGAACTCGGAGTAAGTCTCGAATCGCATTCGCCTCGGGCGATGTTTGGATTTCGGGGAATAGTTGTAGGGATTGTTGTCTCTGTAGAGAATGTTTAAGCTACCATTTTGATTCGGATGTCGCCTTAGGAAGCCTTGTAGGCGGAAGTATAAGTTGTTGATCGATTGGTTCGATGTTGGCAAGGTTGAGATAGTTGGTTGAGTTTGTTCCGGTAATTTGTGGATAGGGTGTGAGTTTTGGAAAGCGAGAAACTTAGCGTGTTACTTTGGGCCTTTTGAGTTCATGTGAAGATTAGGCCAGGTTGCCTATATGTTAGCATTGCCGTCCGACTTAGGAGGCGATGCGTCCGATCTTCGTATTGTTATGTTCGGAAAGTATCGGAAATCCGCGAGTGTTCCCGATTAATGATGACCACGTTAGAGATAGTAACCGAGATTTGGAAACTAAGCGATATGAAGGTGGTAAGAGTTCGGCGTACAAGAAGTGTACGACATCCTCGAGGATCATAAGCGGCGGTACCATTTGTTAGTGCGTCGGAGGCGGGGCTCGCGACAAAGTGACAAAAGTGGTATCCACGACGGGTAAGGAAGAAACGAGCATGTATTACGGGCATAGGTGTGATCATTCGTTTGTAAAGTAGGCGAAGGAGTATCTTTTTAGATCTCGAGTAGGAGTTTTTGTGATAGAGTGATTCCTCGTGGACTTGGAGATAAGTATGTGCGCTTGTTGTGTTGTGACGGTGTGGCATGGTTGTTTAGTAAGTATAGCGATAAGGACTATCTTGGCGCTGTTTGTTTGATACCTAGAAGGAACATTCGGAATGAATGTTTCTAAGGAAGGAGAATGTTATACCAGTAGTTCCAAGGTATGTATGCGAGGGCGTGCGTGCGAGAATCTGACATTGGAGTGGAATGGAAGAAAGAGGTGATTTTCCACGGAAAAGTTTAGGGTTTTGGGAAGGAAAAAGATTCGTTTATGGAATTGGATTCCCAGTTGGTATTCGGACTTCTTGGAATTTTAGAGAATTATGGAATTTTATTTTGGAAAGCGGTTTTGTAGGGCCACTTTGTTTTGAGATTTTGGCCATTATGGATATTTTGGAAGGTGAAATATTTTGGGCGAGTAGGAGGCGACACGTGTCACCCCACTAGTTGGCTTGGGCGAATTCCACTTTGTACCTGACACCCGTTTAGAGTCGTTTTCGGCGAAGCGTTTTACCTGACTTCGCGTAGGATAAATTAGGCTATGTCATTTCTAATTTTTGCGGATTTTTAGAGAGGCGACCACGTTGGACCAGCGAGAGGCGACACTTGTCACCCTCTCATTGATGGATGTCCTGCGGCAATAGGGCGATTGGGATGGCTTGTTTTGTCTTGGAGTTGGTAGGATATTTTGTGTGCAAGTTGGCGAGGACACTTGCCTAAATCCTCACCCTACACTTGCCTTGCACTTGGCATAATCTTGGCCATTGGTTGGCGTGTCTTGACCTATAAATACCCCCTTGTTGAAGAGTTATTTCATCTAAATTGAGCAATCTATCTAAGTCTCAAATCCCCCTCTCCCTCTTGTTGTTTCGTCCAAACACACCCTCCCTTTTGAGAAGCCCTGGCAGAGCCCCCTCTAAAGCTAGCCTAGCCGAAACACTACCCCCTCCTTGGTAGAAAAGTTGCCTTAGTATCGTTATAATGCCGAATTACCTAGCCCAAATCCCTTAGTCCTTAGTAGAAGTTGTGAAGAACTTCTAGGTGTTATTAGACTCTGGATGCGCACAACTTAGGAGCTAAACCTTGCTCGGTGCGACTTTTATCTAGGATATTATTGGGCTTACAGGGTAAATAACCTTATCCTCCTTTTGTAATTAGAATATATATCTTGTAGAAGTATAGGAATAAGTATTAAATACTTAGAAGGATATTGCGAGAATAGAATTGGTATTATCACGATGAAGGGTTTAAAAGATGAATAATAGGCGTACTTACATGGGAATTTGTTTTCCGATGAACTTGAGTAGCTCACGGGTAGGAAGTGCTGCCCAAATGACCATAGAATAACGAACCCTCTGCTTAGAACTTTTATGCGATCTGATCACGGGCGTTGATAGGCGTGTTGGTATTATGAGTCGATACTCTGCGCGACATATTCAACTTGGCGGGAGGTTTTGCGAGAAGGTATGTGATTCTTCCTAAAGCATGATATTTTACAATATATATAGTGCGGTGAGCGTCATGTGTTAACTGAATAATAACTACGGCAATGTCTTTGACTTAAGCCTGAATAATACTTACGGCAATGCCTCACGGCTTAAGCCTGAATAACACTTGCGGAATGCCTCACGGCTTAAGCCTGAATAATAAAGAACTGAAAACATTTCAAAAGGAATGATGTTTTACCAATCAGAATAAGTGTCGAACAAACCACAGCAGCGCTAATAAAGGGAATTATTTTGACTAATAAGGTATTATTAAAACTAGTAGAAACTTCCATCTGCATAGGAGTTAAGATGAGACAAAATGATATTACATTTACTAGATCATGTTCTTTGTAATAAGATTATTACGAATAATAATAACTACTCACTTAGGGTATATGTTTCTCAAATTGTTTTAAAGGATTAAAACTATGAACTACAAACCCTTTCGAAAATGAGAAACTTGAGTAATTGAAATTAGGTAAACTTGAACGTTAGGAAAAGAATGTTGTTACTTTATTTTACAAGGAGAAGTGTTTTAATGAACTTCAAAAGATAATTACTCTATTTTTATACTACGGTTATTGTGTGACTTTTGTAAAAAGCGGATCTTTTAAAGAGTAATACATGAAGTACTTTGGGGCTAACAACCGAACTTGTTAACATAATGTAGAAAGTACCTTGTGTGAATAACTTGATTGTATTGATTTGTGATAGTCTTGTAATATTTTCTTGTTGTTGGATAAGTAAACATGTTAGGATGCTACGTGAGTTAGTATCTTGTGATATATGTGTAAATGGGTTTTCCTTGTTGTGCTTATGTTGTTTAGCAATAATCGGTTATGTTGATATTATATCATTCATAACTCAGGGGTTAAGCTGCCCTCCGTCTGGGGTAGACTCAGCGGTCGATGGACACATGATTCGAGAATACCTTATGCGGAGTGTATGGCCTATCTTGCGAGCTGCGGGAGTTCCGAGTTAGTATCGCGGCCCTTGTGGTCATGCGGTTCTTGTAGCCATGCGGACGGCGTGTCTAGGGCGGCTGCGGGAGTAGCTACCCTCGATGCGGGGTTATACCTCATGCGGGCCTATCTGTTTGGCCTATCGCGGTGCGGGAAGTTCGGGACTAGATGCGCACATTAGATCTGCGGGCGAGTGGCGGCTTTGATCATGTGGCCTCAGACAGATCTCGTAATCTGATTTATGACCTTGTTGATGCTGTGGGTTTTAGTAGTCGGCTCGCCGTCGCACTTACCGTGCAGTTCTATTGTGATGACTTTGAGGCATGAGTCACGACTTGACATATTGCTTATTTATTGTGAAGCGTAGTTTTGGCTTATCATACATGTCTCACTGCCTTATATAGACTACTATGATTTCATTTCTGATATTTTGATTTCACATACTTGGTACTGTTGTCGACCTCGCCCGGAAGCTGCGTTCATCTGCATGAGTAAAGGTACTCTCACGTTGATCCGTTCTTAGGATCACCCAGCGTTGGAAAGCTCCGTTTCTCGGAAGCTTAGCATTTAGTATGGTCCTGTGCGTTGTAGATATTCGTATTGAGGGTATGGCGGGGCCACTGTCCGCCATTGTTGTTTTAAACTCTTAGAAGTGCATGAACTGTTGTAAGGTTGGGATATAGCGATTCGTTTTGGGTTATTTATATACATTATGCTTGAAAGGCAACTTTTCCCAGCGTGTCTTACTTATCTTGTTTCATATCTTGGTTGTTTATATTCCGCTGGTTTTTCTCGATGTATGACTACTTGGGTGCGGGTAAGGCACGATCCGAACCGAGCGAATCGTGACATAGAGGTTCGGCGGTACCAATAGTTCACCTAGATCAGATAGTTTGAGACTTGGGACTTCTTGAGATTCTGATCCACGAGTTCTATGGATCGGGCGAGAAGATCCTCGGGAGTTTATTCGCGATTCTGACGGATCATGAGAGTAAAGGCTTGAACCACGATCGGTGGTCTTAGGTTCGCATCGGTTGCGTGATGCTGCGATCGGCCGGTTTGATTCATGGGAACTATCGGGAAGCATGCGCCTCCGGTGGTTGGGACGAGTTCTGAGGCATTTCTTACACACTTGCCCTCGCGGATGAGGAGCTTCGGGCGGATGGATTTATGATGTTGGCGAGCAGGCGGGCGGCCGGGAATCTGATATCGAGTTTGACTCATTGGCTCGTTATGTCCCGCTTGATGGCGAACATGGAGGATAGTGTGCCGATATGTCACGAGACTTAGCGATTATCTAGTGAAGGGAGTACAAAGTAACTCTTGATCGAGCATGGGCGTTGCCGCGTCTGAGCTTATGCGCGTGGCGAGAGCGTAGAGATCGGCGGATTAACGAAACGGCGAAGAGGCGAGAACAACGAGGTCCTTTGGTAACTTCGAGGCGGACCTTCACCGTGTGGCCCGGTTATGCGCCTCCGCCCGATCTGAGTGGTCCTCGCGAGACTTGGGGCGTTAGGTATTTAGGAGTTGGTGAGAACTCGGGGTTTAGTTCCGATTTACATAGGTTCTAGCGGCCCGGTTGATTTCCTCGGTGTTCACTTTGTGGTAGGCGTCATCGGAAATGTCGTCTTTTACTAATGCTTGTTTTACGGTAGCCGTCGAGCCGTGTGAGAGAGAATGTCCTAGTAGGAGGATACGGTGGGATGACTTAGCCTGCAGTCGATTCTGATTGATGGTTCGGAGAGGAAGGGGTGTTAGCAGAGGCCACCCGCGCCAGTATGGCGTTGTGGTAGGTGTTCTTATGTGGAGTGTCGTACTACTTGATAGCTTGTTATGCTTGCGGCCAGCGGGCCATTTTGTGAAATTGTCCAGGAAGTGGCGCGGATGTTACGACTCGACGCCGGGATCGATGGTGGTTCATCACCATACGTAGTTATCGCCCAGTGAGCGAGATTTGATTAGGCCGACAAAGGGAAAGTGAGGCGATGAATTCTGAGAGATATCTTCACCCCAGAGACTTGTTTAGGTCGTTATGGTAGCGACCGGGGGAGTGCTCTGTACGGTTAGCAGTGTGTTAGGTGTGGATTAGAAAACATGGGTAGTTAAAAGGGTAAGTGCGGGGCGAGAAAATGGTGAGCCCGAATTTGTATGATTGGGACCTTGGATGCAAGGCCGTCCTGAGTGGATGATTTTACGGTTGGTCTTTGTCGAAGTACTTGGTATGCGTGAAATATATTGTGGGATAATTCCATGGGTAGTGTGAGATGGAAGTGGTAGCTTTCATGACGTGAATTGGTAAGATTGTTCCGGATCGGGAGCGAGAGGTTGGCGCGAAGTGGGTCGGGTTGAGGCCATATCGCGGGTCAACCCGCAGCCCGGAATGTAGTGGGGTCAGTTTGAGGTGGTCCCGCCAGGTGGTAGGGTCACGAGGGTGTTAGGCCCAAGTTTAGGTAACCATCGTACGAGTTCTTGGATGCGTTCGACCAGTAGTCGGGCCGATGAGGTCAGCCCATCTTGTCTTTCGATTAGGGGCCTTACTCGGCGGAGGTTATGCGAGATGTTATGTATCGGGAGGTTGTAAAGCTGCGGGATTCCTACTTTTTATGACGGTGGAGCGGTTTTGGCTATTTCTTTTGTTTCTGGAGGTTTTACCAGGCAGGGTTAGGAACTCAGGTGAGTCTCAGTATTGCATTTACCCTCGGGCCGACGGACAAACATCGCGTTTTATCCAGACATTCGAGGATAGGTTACGGGCCGGTGTTTTGATTTTAGGGGTATTTGTAAGGATTATTCGCCTCTTGTTGAGTGAGTATTATAATAGCTACCATTTCAGTATTCGGATGTCGCCTTATGAAGCCTTGTATGGGCGGAAGTGTAGGTTGCCGATCGATTGGTTCGATGTTGGCAAGGTTCAGATAGTGGGTCCATACTTGATTCAACAGGATGAGGATAGGGTGAAGCTTATCCAGAAGAGGTTATTAGCAGCTCAAAGTCAACAGAAGTCGTGCGGATAATCGGCGTCGACACTTGGAGTTCAGGTTGACGGTGGGTCTTCTTGAAGGTACCACCCCGGAAGGGTGTGACGAGATTTGGAAAGCAGGGGAAACTTAGCCGAGGTACTTGGGCCTTTCGGATCGTTTGTAGAATAAGGCGGGTTGCTATAAGTTCGCCTTGTCGTTCGACTTAGGAGGCGATCGTCGGTCTTCCATGTTGCTATGATTCGGAAGAGTATCGGAGATCCATCAGTGTTCCCGATTAATGATGACCAAGTTGGAGATGGTAACCGAGATTTTTGGCGAAGCAATAGCGAAATGTAGTGCGTATAGTAGGAAGAGTTCGAGTGTGCGAGGAGAGTGCAGCGAGTAAGAAAAGAAGCGTAGATGTGTTAAGAAGATGGAAGTGTCCTTTTTATAAAGTAAAGGTGTGAAGAAAGTATCCTTGGACCATGGGTGGAGCTAATAGTATTGTTATACGCTTTAGAGATGATTCTTCGTTGGCTTGGATGTGAGTTTTGCGTATGTGGTATTATTGCAGTGTGGCGGTTTTGTAAGTATAGTAGTGAAGACTATCTTGGCGCGTGTGTGTTTAGAGACTTAGAAGGAACATTGGGCGAATGTTTCTAAGGGGAAGAATGTTACACCCGTAGTTCAGTATGTATACGAGGGCGTGCGTGCGAGAATCTGACATTAAAATTGGAAAGGAAGAAAGATGTGATTTTTCGCGGAAAAGTTTCGAATTTTGTGAAGGAAAAAGGTTCGTTAATGGAATTGGATTCCCAGTTTGGTATTCGGACTTTTGGAATATTTGAGAATTATGGAATATTATTTCGGAATTGGTCACGTGGGGCCACAGGAAAATTCTTGTTTTGTGGGGCCCACTTTATTTTGATTTTGGCATTACGGATATTTTGGAGATGAAATATTTTGGGCGAGTAGGAGGCGACACATGGCACCCCACGGTCTTGGACGTTTTTAGGGACATGTGGCTAGCCACATGTCTCTTTAATGTGGTGGCCACATGTCTCAAAGTTGTGGTGGACATTTGGTTGGAAGAATAGTCCCATGCGAGGAATACCTTATGCGGGTCCACGCGACCTATGCGGGTGGAATAGTCCCAGGAGTAGGATTGCTTAATGATTCTGCGGGCGGATGGTCCTGCTTTGATCGTGAGCTTCCTATTTTATATTGTAAGAATACTACTAATTACTCTCATTGTTAGTAAGGCACAGTGTACTGTAATTTGATTATCATACATGTCTCCGGCTTTGATTTAAACTTATGATGTAATTACAGTATTTTCGATTTACATACTTAGTACATATTATGTCTGACCCCTTCCTCGGGCTGCGTTCATCCGCGAGAAAGGGTAGCAGTGGTGGATCTTCATTCTTAGGATCACTTATCGGCGTCGAAGCTCCATTTCTCGGAGGCTTGTCTCTTTTAGTCTGATCTTTCCACGATGTTGTAGATTTATGTCCATTCGGAGGTATGGCGGGGCCTGTCCCTTGATTGTTATTCTACAAGTGCGTATTCACGTATGTGGTTGTACATGAAGCTGAGTTGTCTGATTGTACTTTTGATCATGTTTATATTATGGAAGCGGCCTTATCGGCTAGCTGTGATGTTTATTGTTTACACGTATGTTTATGTTGTGTATGTTCATTTATTATTCTCGATGTATACGAGCAGGGTGCGGGTAGGGCACGATGCGGCCGAAGTCAGTCGTGACAAAAGTGGTATCGAAGCGATTAGTCCTCGGAAAGTGTCTGACCGTGTCTAGTAGAGTCTTGATTATCGGTGTGTTGTGCACCACATCTATAATCGGGAGTGCGGGACATTTAGGATTGGTTTCCATTCTTCTCTCCGAGATCGTGCGATGAAATTTGTCTTATTAGGTTGAATCCTCTCGACCTATTCTTATGAAAGATTATGCCTCCGGAAGCGGCCGGGGCCCGAGAAGGGCAAAGCGGCGGCGAGGCGCTAAGCGGTATAGAGGTTACGGACTCGAGCCTGAACTATGCACACGAGGTAGTAGGCGGGTCGGCGAGTTCAGCCACGCGGCGATAGTAGAAGGCGAGGCGGCGGTAGCTCGAGGATTCGGTGCGAGCCTCGATCCCGGCGGAAGTGAGTATAGAGAATACGAGGGAAGCGGTCGGTTATTGACGGTATAGTAGCGAGGCGGCAAGCGGAAGCGAGCGGCCCACCGGCCGCGGTTTGCGGATTAGGGATTTTACGGGTTGTCATCCACACGAGTTTTATGGTTCGAGTGCGAGAGGACGCGGGAGTTCGTTCGGCGGCTACATCGGACCATGCGAGTTCTTAGGGCTTGAGACAGTGCATTCGCTAGCCTCTTCTGGGTTCTGCGATATTGCGTTGGCTGGTTTGAGTCGTGGTTGCTTTCGAGAGGTGAGGATGCTCTTCCGGCTTTTTGGGAGGAGTTCTGAGGCCTTCATGGATCACTTTTGCCTCACGAGATGAGAGCGGGTAGATAGATTATTGACCTTGAGGCGAGCAGGGGAGGACTATCGGGAGTATAGCACGAGTTTGACTCCTTGGCGGTTGTCGCACACTATTGTAGCTGACATGGCGGATAGGGTTCATCGTTATGTGATGGGGCTAGACCGTCGTATGATTACTGCATGCTTGGGGGTGGCTCTTGGCCGGTATGGACATTGTGGAGATGCGAGCCTATCGCGAGGATAGAGGATAGAGAGAGGGAGGACCAGATTGACTCAGGCCGGCCAAGAGGGCGGGGCAATGGTCTCGAGGCGATTTCGAGCGGGCGGCAGGCGAACTAGGTCCACATCGGCCCGGCCTGAGTGCTCCTTCACGATTTTCTGGCGGGAGGTCGATCAGCCAGTCATTGAGGCGGTCGGGGCTCGGGACTTGAGGTTTCAGGGAGGCAGAGATCGTCGCCGATCGAGACCACCCATATCTCGGTGTGCTTGATGCGGTAGATCACAACCAGGCGAGTGTCATGTTCCTGCATGAGCTTGTTACTCTTGTGGCCAGCTGGGCCATTTGAAGAGAGATTGTCCGTCTAGAGGCAGCATGGGTGGTACGGTGCGGCCCGAGTCGATGCGGTCTTCTCTCCTTACGTGGTTATGCGCCCGGAGGCGTGGTACTCACGGACGGCGAGCGGTAGAGTCGTGGTGGTGGTTCGATTCTAGCGGTCCCGAACGTATATATTCATTGACCGCCCGGGATCGGAGGCTTCCACGATGTCGTCCGCAGTACATTATTGATTTCATGTTGTGACGTTTATGCTTTGATAGATCCAGGTTCTACCTTGTCCTATGTGTCCCCTCTTATTGCGGGTAGAATCGGGATAGGCGGTCGATAGAGCCTTTTGAGGTAGCTACGCCGATGGGTGATTGATGTTAGGCGGCGGGTGTATAGAGGTTGTCAGGTCTTTATTTACGATCGTCGGACCACTTGCAGACTTGATAGAGTTGGAGATGACAGATTTTGATGTCATTATGGGTATGGACTGGTTGGCTTCTTGTTATGCCAACGTTGACTGTAGAGGCAGGTTGGTTCGGTTCTAGTTTCCTGGCGAGCCAGTTATCGAGTGGAAGGGCAACACAGCGTCGCCGAGGGGTAGGTTTATTTCTTACCTCAAGGCTAGGAAGATGGTGCAGAAAGGGTACATCTATCATCTGGTTCGGGTATTCGTCTGGTGAGGTACGATTCTTGATCGATGCCGATGGTTAGGGAGTTTCGGATGTGTTCCCAGGCGATCTTGGGTATCCTCACGAGAGGAGATTGAGTTTTGTATTGACACGTTGCGGACACTCGACCTATTTCCATTCGCCCATACGAGGATGGCTTTGCTTGAGTTAGGGAGGCGAAGGACCGGTGAAAGATTTCTTTGGAGAAAGGCTTTATCGGGCCTAGTGTATCTCTCCGGGAGCGCGATTTTGTTTGTGAAGAAGAAGGATGGGGCCTGCGTATGTGTGTTGATTACATGCGGTGAATAAGGTAACCATCGAGAATAGGTACCCTCCCGGGATTGATTATTTGTTTGACCGGTTGCGAGTGCGAGGTGTTTCTCAAGATAGACACTGCGATGCAGTTATCATCGAGTTCGAGTTCGAGAGGCGAGATATCCCAAAGCGCATTCGGGACCGGTATGGGCACTATGAGTTCAGGTTATGTCTTTCGGTTTGACCAATGCTCAGTATTTATGGATTTGATGAAGGGTGTTCAAACCATTTTGGATACATTTGTGATAGTATTCATTGATGACATCTGGTTTATTCGCGGACGAGCGAGAGCATGCAGATCACGAGGTATGCCGAGGTCCTCGGGCCGGCGATTGTCGCCAAGTTCTCAGTGTGAGTTTTGGTTGGCCTCGGTGGCATTCTGGGGCATATTATTGGAGGCGATGGTGTTCGGGTGGATCGGCAAAGATTGAAGCGATCAAGTCTTGGCGAGACCTACTACTCCGGCGAGATCGCGATTTCTTAGGGTGGCGGGTTATTATCGTAGGTTTGTGGAAGCGGTTGCCGATTTCAGATTGACTAGGGTGACTCGAAGCGACCAAGTTCCGATGGGCGAGGCTTGCGAGAAGGGTTTCGATTCTTTGAAGGAAAGGTTGACTCTGACTCGGTTCTTACTCTTCACGAGGGTTAGGCAGTGCGTGATCTATTGTGATGCCTCGGGTATCGGGCTAGGGTGTGTTTTGATGCGTACGGCAAGGTTATAGCCTATGCTTCGGCGATTCTGGAAGCATGAGAGAATTACCTACCCATTACTTAGAGTTGGCATGATTATTCATGTCTTAAAGATTTGGAGACATTATTTGTATGGGGTTCATGTGGATATTTATACAGACCACAAGAGCCTCGGTATATCTTGAGCGAGAGGTGCGAACTTGCGGCGAGAGCGGTGGTTAGAGTTCTTTGAAAGATTATGATGTTGATATTCTATACCATCGGGAAGGCCAAGCGTAGTTCTTGATGCCTTGAGTCGTAGGTCGATGGGAGCATGTCGGAGTGCGGCCCGAGGCGGGAGATGGTCGTCGAGATCCACGATTAGCGAGCCTTGGGGTTCGTTTGATCGATCACGAAGCGATAGCGAGTGCGGGTTCGTGAGGTTGCGAGTCTTCCATCGTTGATGAGGTGAAGAAGCGGCAGTTTGAGACCAGTGTTGAGTACGGTATCGAGATGCGGCTCTTGGGAGAGAAGAGTCTATTCGAGTAGCGCTGATGGTCTTGAGATTTGAGGCGGTTGTGTGTTCCCGATGTGTCGAGGACCGTCGGCGGTGCAGGGAGGCACGCGGTGCTCGTTATTCTATTCATCGGGTCGACCAAGATGTACCATGACCTCGGATGTTTGTATTGGTGGGATGGCACGAAGAGGGCGTGGCGAGTTTTGTTGCCTGATGTCTAATTGCGGCGGTCAGTCGAGCACGAGAGGCCGGTGGATTATTGCGAGCTATTGAGATTCCGACTTGGAAGTGGGAGGTGATCAACATGGACTTTGTTCTGAGGTTACCTCGTACTCGGAGGAAATGCGAATCCATTTGGGTTATTGTTGTGGTGAAATCAGCCCATTTCCTTCCGATCGGGGCGGCGTTTTGGTGAGGACTATGCCGTGTACATCGAGAGATTGTGAGGTTGCACGGTGTCCCGGTGTCGATTATATCGATAGGGAGCCAGTTTATGGCTAACCAGGTCTTTCGAAGGGTTTAGGACACAGTGAGTCTCGATCTGACATTTCATCCTCGGAGCGGCGAGGCGTGAGCGTCTTATCCGACAACGAGGATATGTTGCGAGCTGCGTGATTGATTCGAGGGTAGGAGGAGGTCATTTGCCTCTTGTAGAGTTTGCTTATAACAACGGCTACCATTCCGATATCTGAGATGGCGCCATACGAGGCTTTATATGGCGGAAATGTAGGTCGTCGATTGGTTGGTTCGGCGTGGGCGAGTGCGATTAGTTGGCGGACTTGGTTCAGTGGTGTGGATAAGGTGAAGCTTATCGGGAGGCGTAGCGGCTGAGCGGCGAGAATTCATATGCGGATAATCGGCGTCGACATTTGGAGTTTCAGGTAGACGATTGGGTCTTCTTGAAGGTGTCACCCATGAAGGGTGTGATGTGATTCGGTAAGAAGGGGAAACTCATCCCAAGGTACATTGGGCCCTACCAGATCGTCCGTCGAGTAGGCAAGGTTGCCTATGAGTTGGATCTGCCATCAGAGTTAGAGGCGGTACATCCGGTATTCCATGTTTCTATGTTGCGGGAGTGTATCAGAGATCCAGCGAGAGTTTTCCCTACTAGTGAGGTCCAGGTGACAGAGGGGTTATCGTATGAGGAGAGTCCCATAGAGATACTCGATCGCCAGGTCAGGCGACTGCGGACCAAGGATGTAGCTTCCGTCAAAGTCTTGTGGAGAAATGATAACCGGGAGGAGATGACTTGGGAAGCGGAAGAGGACATGTTGAGGAAGTATCCTCACTTATTCCCTATACCTTCAGGTAATTCATCTTCCCTTACTTGTCAAGTTTTAATTGAAGTATTTCTTTTGCTTAAATGCTATTATGTGGCCATATGTGGCATTTTTGGTATGTCGGGGTTGTGAAAGGAAACTATGTCGCTAATTTTAAGATTGACTCCGAAAGAACATTCGGGGACGAATGTTTCTAAGGGGGGAAGAATGTTACACCCCGTATTTACAGGACATGTTTTAAGAACGTACGTAAGAACTCACAAGTGTTAAGATTTGAGACTTGTAAAAAATTTATCGGAATTATGAAATTGTCGGAAAACGTATTATTATGACGAATGGGAGGGCGACACGTGTCACCCCCCCTTGATGATGCCTTGGACGAATTTTGCAAGGGCAAGAGGGTCATTGGACCTTTGTTAGCAAGACAAGTCTTGCAACTTGAGAGCTTTAGATTCTTGACTAAGTCAAAGGACCCACAAGGCTTGATATTTGATAAGAGCTCATCCAAACCACCCATTTGTTTATATCTTGACCCTCCATTACACTATATAATACTAGTAGTGCAAGACAAGGCTTAACACTTAGCCAAATTTTCACAAAAAATTGAAGACTCCATTGAGGAGCTCTCGGGTTCACATCAACAAGAAAGATTTTTTTTTTTGTTCCTTGTCCATTAAGCTCCAAACTTTAAACCAAGGTTCATGAGTGTATTGTAAGCATATCTCAATAGAAAAATCTCGGAAAAAGATAGTTTTCGGGTTAGTCGCAAAGCGAAAACCTAGTTGTCTTTCTAGGTTTTGTTTGGAGATTTGAAGGAAATTTGTTGGTGTTGTTCTAAGGGTCTCAATTAGCGGATTGAAGTGTCTTGAAGAGGCTCTAAGTTGCTAAGGAGCTACTTCGGATTTGGAGTTGGATTAAGATTCGTTAAGGTATAATTTTGTCCCTTAAAAGTGCCACAAGTTTATTTATATTGTTGTTAGCTTTACATGTTGCTAGCATGAAGTATATGTGTTGAAGTTTATAAGTATTATGGATTGCTTGTAGCCTTAGAATCCGAAATTGTAATGTAAGCCATGTGAAGTTGGATTACAATTTGATCGTTTACAAAAATCGTCGCATGTTACTTACTTGAAGATTATAGTAGTATAATTGATTGCGACTTGATATCATGTTATGCTAACAATTTGGATTGAAATGGAAATTGGATAAGAATTTGTCACGACCGTTAGGGGCGTGGTAGTGCCTTAAGGCACCCAAGTAGTCATACATCGAGTAACGGCGGAATATAAAACAAGGCAGAAGCAGTTTATAAAATAAGACACAGTTTATGTGAGAAAACGTCGCCTTTCGGCATATATAAATAAACATGGTTCAGCAGTTACATCCCAAACTGTACAACATGACTACAGACCTCTAAGGAAATATACAACTATGGCGGGACAAGGCCCCGCCATACCCTGACTGTACAAAACTATCTACAACAGTGAGATCATACCCAAAAGTAGAGCCTCCGGAGAAGATGGAGCTCCTGACACCAACGCAAAAGATCCTAAGGATGCGGATCTAGCACACCTTGCCTTTACTGCGGCATGAGCGGCCCGAAGGAGGTCAGTACAACAGGTACCAATTATGTGAAACTATAAAGAACTGAAATGAACTCAACGTATTTAAAACATTTTCACAAATACAATCAGTTCAATTGCACATAGTGCCACATCACAAACAATAACGATAATGGAAAAGCGTGTGAGTGTCTAGTCTAGGTCGCGAATGATCGAAGCAAGGCCAATCACCCATAGTATCATTCTGCGTGCCTAGTCACGGACTTCCGCGATCGCGCATAGGTCACACACGGACCGCATGAGGTATTCCTCGCGCATCGGGCAGCCAACCCGGCATCCGCCTGAGCTCCGCGCAACCCGCATAGCCTCAAAAGACCGCGTAGTCTCGGCAGACCGCGTAGGGAATCCCCGCGTCGGGCTAAACACCGGAATGATCAATCACGGAGCATACCGCTGCTCGCATAGTCTCACGACCGCATAGGCCGTATAGACCGCGTCGAGGCAAGCCCTCGGTATAAATAAGTCAAGGGGGTAGGTGATACAATAACAGTACAACGGACTTACCGGTTAGCAACGTAAGCACAGCAAGAATGACCCCCTTACACAGCATTTCAAGACACTAACACAGGTAGCATCATAATATGTCTACTTATCAAACAAATCTTACTACACTTAACAGAAATCAATACAAGGCTCAAACAAGTAAACAGTTCCTTTTTATCTTTCTTAAGTTGTTATACCTAACTTCCCATAAAGCTAGTATAACTCTTAAGCTTTTGTTTTAAAAACCAAATATTTATCTTCTGTTAAAAATGATTCAGTAGTTCTTTTGAAATGCATCAGGATTCTTATTATTCAGGCTTAAGTCAAAAGACATTGCCGTAGTTATTATTCAGGCTTAAGTCAAAAGACATTGCCGTAGTTATTATTCAGTTAACACATGTACGTCTACCGTACTATATATGTTAAAATATCATGCTTAGGAAGAATCACATACCTTCTCGGCGAAAACCTCCTGCCAAGTTGAATATGTCGCGCGCAGAGAATCAGCCTATAATAATGCAGACATCTATCAAAGTCTAGAACTACTCTGAAGGTCATTCTAAGCAGAGGTTCACAATTCTACGGAAAGTCGGGCAGCACAACCCTACGGTGAGCTATATAAGTCTCTGTGAAAGCAGTCCTATGTGATCACAGTTCAATTATTCTTCTTTTAAACCGCCTACTTTGTGATAACGATTCAATTCTATTGTAATATCCTTCTAAGTATTTAATACTTATTCTTATACTTCTACGGTATGTATTCTCTAATACAAAGAGGGTTAGGATTATTTACCTCGGTAAGCCCAATAATATCCTAGATAAAAGTCGATCAGAGCAAGGCTTAGCTCCTAAGTTATGCGCTCAGATAGCTCGAAACCTTAGAAGTTCTTCACAACTTCTACTAAGTACTAAGGGATTTGGGCTAGGGTATTTTGGGCATTATAACAATACTTAGAAGGCAACTTTTCTACCAAGGGAGGGTAGATTTTGGCTAGGCTAGGGGGTAGGCCTCGGCCAAACTCACTCAAAGGGGAGGTGTTGGACGAAAGGCTTAAGGAGAGGAGAGGATTTTTCAAGACTTGGAAGTAATTTGTGGATGAAGACCTCTTCATCTTTAAGGGTATTTATAGCTCAAGCCATGGCCAACCAATGGCGAAGATGAAGACAAGTGCAAGGCAAGTGTAGGGTGAAGATTTACTACACACAAATATCCTACCAACTCCTTGACTTGTGCAAAGGCACAAAAAGCGTGCCATCCTATTCCAATTCGTCAAGGGGCGATTTCAAATCCACCATTGGAGGTGCCAAGTGTCGCCCTCGTTGGTCCAAAATGTTTCGTCTCTCGGAAAAATCCATAAAAATACTAAATGACATAGCGGAATTTTCTACGAAAATGTGGAAGCGTTTAGTCGGAAAGCGATTCTTTTAGTGAGTTGTGCACAAATAAAAGCGTCGAGGCTTAGACTTAAGGCCAAACTTTTACGTCGCCCTCACGTACATACTCGGAAATCGGGTATAACATTCTCCCCTCGCTTAGAAACATTCGTCGAATGTTCCTTTCCCAGACGATTAACGGTAAAAGCTTAAATAGTTGCGGGTGCCACACATGGCCACAAAATAACACTTAGGCATATATGACAATGGAAATTTACAAGTAGGAAAGTGAATTACGGAGGTGTGGGAATAGGTGAGGATATACGCCTCATGTCCTCGCCGGCTTCCCGTCATCTCCTCCCGAGCTCGTTCGCCACGAACTTTGGCGGAAGCCACGTCCTTGGTCGCAGGCGCCTAACGGCGATCGATTATCGCTATGGGAATCTCCTCATCGATAACCCCTCGGTCACTGGACATCGTCAATCGGATGTACCACAGATGGATCCGATACATCTCCTCGGCATAAACATGAAACACGGATGCATTGCCTCCGGATCGGACGGCAGATCAACTCGTAGGCAACCTTGCCTACCTGCGGACTATCGATAGGGCCCGATGTACCTTGGCCGAGTTTCTTTCCTCCGAATCTCATCACACCGCTTCATGGGTGACACCTTCAGAAAACCCAATCATCTACCTCGAACTCAAGATGCCGGCGGTGATCTGCGTATGATTTCTGTCGACTACGGTGTCAACAACCTCTCTGGATAAGCTTTACCTTATCCATCACTGCTGCACCAAATCTGGTCCCAGCGCACCTCGCCCACATCGAACCAGCTATAGGCGTCTGCACTTCCTCCCATACAAGGCCTCATAAGGCGCCATCCGAATCTGGGTGGTAGCTATTATTATACGCGAACTCCACTAGAGGCAAATGATCCTCCCAACTACCTGAAGTCAATAACAGGCTCGCGGATATCCTCGAAGTGCGGATAGTGCGCTCTGCTGTCGTCTGCATGCGTGGATGAAATGCGATACTCGGGCTCACTGCGTCCCTAAACCTCTGGAAAGACCTCCGAAGTTAGCGAAAGCGGGCTCATCTTTCGATATGATCGAAATAGGGACTCCATGCGATCGGCGATCTCTCGGATGTAAAGTCCGGCATAATCCTCGGTAGAAAAAGTCGTCCTGACGGGAAGAAAGTGGGCTGATTTCGTCAGCCTGTCGACGATAACCCATATAGAATCATGTCTCCTGTGAGTGCGAGGTCATCCTGTGATGAAGTCCATGTTGATCACCTCCCACTTCCAGGTCGGGATCTCTATCGTCAGAACAAACCACGGGCCTGCGGTGCTCTACCTTCACTGCGACAACCGCGGGCCGAGCTACGAACTCGCAACGTCCTCTTCAAGCCATCCCACCAATACACGGATCTAAGGTCGTGGTACATCTTGGTCGATCTGGATGGATAGAGTAACGCTTGTGTGTGCTTCCCCAGAACACTGCTGAAGTCACGAAACATCGGAACACACAATCGCCCTCAAACCTTAGCACCCGTGGTGCTACCTCAAAAGGACCCTTGCCCTCACGAAGAGGCGTATCACGATAACGTGCCAAAATCGGATCCTCGAGCTGTTGCCTCTTCACCTCGCCGGCGATGGAAGACTCGGCAACCTCACGAACTCTAACCCCACGCTATCGAGAATCAATCAAGCGGACACCAAGGCTCGCTAAGCGATGCAAATCACGAACCATGCCCTCCTCTGCTTTGCACCTCGATAGACTCCCATCGACCTACGACTAAGAGCATACGCACAACATTGGCCTTCCCGGGTGGTACAGGATATCAACATCATAATCCTTGAGCGGCTCTAACCACCGTCTGCGTGTAAGTTCGGCTCTCTGGTGAAGATATCTTGGAGGCTCTTGTGGTGCGTATAAATATCCACATGAACCCCATACAAATAGTGCCTCGGATCTTCAAAGCGTGAATCACGGTGCGACTCCAAATCATGGGTGGGGTAGTTCCTCTCGTGTTTCTTCGGTTTGTCGGGATCATACGCTATAACCTTGCCTCTTTGCATCAACACATCCCAACCCGATGCACGACGCATCACAATACACAACATAACCGTCTGGACCTGCGGAAGAGTAAGAAGCGAGGCGGTCGTCGATCTCTCTTTCAACAGCTGGAAACCACGCTCCAAGCATCGATCCATGAAACTTGGCGCCTACGAGTCGGCCTAGTCAATGGTGCGAAGATAGAAGCAAACTTCTCTGAACGCCCGATAATATCTGCAAGGCCCGAGCTGCGAACCTCGCCGGAGTAGTAGGTCTAGGCCAAGTTCTGCCTCGATCTTGGCGTATCCACTCGAATGCCATCGGCCCGACAATATGCCCAAGAAAAGCCACGAAGTTAACCAAAACTCACATTTGGAAAACTTGGCGTATAGCTGCTTGGTCGAATCGCTCGGCCTGATCGCCAAATGCTCCGCGTGCTCGCTCGCTCTGGCGAGAATAAACCAAGATATCATCAATGAACACTATCACAAGCGTGTCCAAAAATGGTTTGAACACTCGGTTCATCAAATCCATGAATCTGGCGGAGCATTGGTCAATCAAAAGACATGACCACTAAACTCATAATGCGTCTGGGTCGGAATGCGATCCTAGGGACATCCACCTCTCGACTACTTTGATGATAGCGAACGGTCAATCTTGGAGAAACATCTCGCGCCACGCAATGGTCGAACAAATCATCAATCACAGGAAGGGTATCATTCTTAATGGTCACCTTGTTCATGCTGTAATCAACACACGCATCGCGGCGTCCGTCCTTCTTCTTCACGAACAATCTGGCGCTCCCGGGAGAAACACTAGGCACGATGAAGCCGCTTCTCGGCAAATCTCTCGGTGGTCCTTCAACTCTCTCAACTCGGCGGTGCCATTACGTATGGCGGAATGGAAATAGACCAGTGTCTGGCAGACATCTATACAAAACTCGATCTCCTCTCGGGAGGATACGGGAGGTCGTGCTGGAAACACGTGCGGGAACTCTCGACTCTGGGCCCGAAAATCTGGTACCGCGACCTCGATTATCAAACACGAACGAGATGGTAGATATACCCCTTCGCACCATCTTCCAGCCTTGAGGTAGGAAATAAACCTACCACCGGCGTCTGGTGCTCCCCTCACTCCACAACCGGCTCCTCGCCGAGCTGGGAACCGTACTACTCTCTCTGCGGTCTACATTGGCGTAGCAGAAGCTAGCCAATCCATCCCCATGATCACGTCGAAGTCAATCATCTCCAACTCTATCAAGTCGGCTGAGTCGGCGGCGTAAATGGTCACGGGACAAGCTCTATATACGTAGAGCTACCACGAATCACCAGCTGGCGTAGCTACCTCGAAAGGGTCTATGGACTCGGGCTCTATCCTATCCTACTAGCAACAAGGGAGATATATGGGGCCAGTAGAACCGGATCTATCAAAGCATACATCAAACCGAAGCGATAAGGTACCTGGCGACATCGGTGAGGCCTCACGATCTGTCGGTGGACAAAGCATAAATGCGGTTACGAGGACGCTAGGCTGGACTGCGCCACGACCTGCCGCGACCCGCTGGTCCATGAGTACCTTGCCCTCCGGGGCGAGTAACTGTCGGGGATGAAGAAGCGGCAACAGACCCTGTAGGCTGAGCCCTACCACCAGCGCCGCCCCCGGTCGGACAAACTCTCGCGAAATGACCCTGCTGGCCACAAGTATAGCAAGCTCGAGTCTGACTCGGAATGGTATCTACCACAACGGGCTGAAGCGGACCTCGAGCGGTTAGCACCACGCTACCGGAATTCGAAGTCACGGGGCCCGACACGCCCATCGCTCTGGCTGTCTGAAAATGATGTAGGGCGCTCTGCGCGTTTGTGGTGTAAATCTGGACTTCTGGCGACGCCCACCACGAGAACCACCAAAAGAACCGGCCGTCTTGGCGCCTTAACCTGCTGATATCGCTCTGCCGCGGTCTCTACGCTCGCCGTACTTAGTGCATGAGCTGCATCGGGTAATGTCCATGCTGGTGAAGGACACACCGCACAAGACTTCGGCCATATAGTCGTCTAGCGGTGGCGTAGCGATGCACCGGTCCTCGTATTCGCTACGGTCACGAGGGACATATCGAGCCAAAGAATCAAACTCGACATTGTACTCCCTAACTGTGCGTCCTCCCTGTCTCAGCAACAAGAATCTATCAGCTCGTGCCCTCCTCATCTGCGGAGGCAAGAAGTGTGTGAGAAAAGCCTCTGAAAACTCATCCCATACTGCTGGAGGTGCATGCTCTCCCCGGGAAAGCTCCCATGAATCAAACCAATCGACTGCGGTATCACGCAGCCGATGCGAACCGAATGTCACAGACTCAGTCTCAGAAGCCTTGATCACCCGCATGATCCTCTGCAACTGACGGATGAACTCCTGCGGATCATCCTCCGGCCTCGACCCGTAAAACTCTGGCGGGCTACAACTAAGGAAATCCCGTAGCCTCAAACTGTCTGCCCTCGGGTGCACTACAGGTGCTGCTGGAACTGGAACTGCTGCGTCCAGCCTGTCCTCATGTCTGGCCACAATCCGAGCAAATAACTGGGCCATCTCTCTGTACCCCATCTCCTCTGCTCCAGGCTGTGGGACTGGAGGTACGGGTACTGCGGTCTCTGCTGGGGCCGGCGGCGTCATGGAACTCGCCGTCTCGGGTATAGACTGGGCCTGAGCCCTCGTGACTCTGGGTGTCCTGCTAGCAGCTCCCTCGGCTGCCTTGCCCTTCTGGGCCCGGGTTGCCTTACGTGGAGGCATAATCATTACGGGGAAAGGAATACGTTAGAGGGTCGACCTATAACACGGCTACAGGCACGATCTCGAGTGAGAAGAATGGAAACCAATCCTAAATATCCTATAGCCTCACGATTATTGGTGTGGTGCACAACACCGATAATCAAGACTACTAGATACGGTGCGTAGACACTTTCAGAGATTAATCGCTCGATACCACTTTTGTCACGACCGTTCGGGGCGTGGATCGTGCCTCAAGGGCACCCAGTAGTCATACATCGAGTAACAGTGGAATATAAAACAAGACAGAAGCGATTTATAAAATAAGACACGATTTATGTGAAAACGTCGCCTTTCGGCATATATAAATAAACATGGTTCAGTGATTACATCCCAAAGCGCAACATGACTACAGACCTCTGAAATATACAACTATGGCGGGGCGGGGCCCGCCATACCTCGATACAAAACTATCTACAACAGGAGATCATACCCAAAAGTAGAGCCTCGGAGAAGATGGAGCTCCCGACACCAACGCAAAAGATCCTAAGGATGCGGATCTAGCACCTTGCCTTTACTGCGGCATGAGCGGCCCGAAGGAGGTCGAGACAACAGTACCAAGTATGTGAAACTATAAAGTACTTTAAATGAAATCAAAGTATTTAAAACCTTTTCACAAATACAATCGGTTCAATTGCACATAGTGCCATATCACAAACAATATGATAATAGGAAAAGCGAATGCGAGTCTAGTCTAGGCGCGAATGATCGAAGCAAGGCGATCACCCATAGTATCATTCTGCGTGCCTAGTCACGGACTTCCGCGATCCCGCATAGGTCACACTGGACCGCGTGAGGTATTCCTCGCATCGGGGCAGCCAACCCCGGCATCCGCCTAGGCTCCGCGCCATAGCCTCAAAACCGCGTAGTCTCGGCGGACCGCATAGGGAATCCCGCGTCAGGCTAAACACCGGAATGATCAATCCGGAGCATACCGCTGCTCGCATAGTCTCACAGACCGCGTAGGCGTATAGACCGCGTCGAGCAAGCCACCGGTATAAATAAGTCAAGGGGTAGGTGATACAATAACGATACAGCGGACTTCTGGGTTAGCAACGTAAGCACGTGAGAATGACCCCTTACACAACATTTCAAGACACTAACACGGTAGCATCATAATATGTCTACTTATCAAACAAATCTTACTACACTTAACAGAAATCAATACAAGGCTCAAACAAGTAATCAGTTCCTTTTTATCTTTCTTAAGTTGTTATACCTAAATTCCCATAAAGCTAGTATAACTCTTAAGCTTTTGTTTAAAAACCAAATATTTATCTTCATTAAAAATGATTGATAGTTCTTTTGAAATGCATCAGATTCTTATTATTCGGGCTTAAGTCGAAAGACATTGCGTAGTTATTATTCGAGCTTAAGTCAAACGACATTGCGTAGTTATTATTCGATTAACACGTATACGTCTACCGTACTATATATGTTAAAATATCATGCTTAGGAAGAATCACATACCTTCTGGCGAAAACCTCTGCCAAGTTGAATATGTCGCGAGAGAATCGACTATAATAGTCACGCATCTATCAAAGTCTAGACTACTCTGAAGGTCATTCTAAACAGAGGGTTCACAATTCTACGGAAAGTCGGGCAGCACAACCCTACCCGGTGAGCTATATAAGTCTACTGTGAAAACAGTCCTATGTGAGTACAGTTCAATTATTCTTCTTTTAAACCGCCCTTTGTGATAATGATTCAATTCTATACGTAATATCCTTCTAAGTATTTAATACTTATTCTTATACTTCTACAGTATGTATTCTCTAATACAAAAGAGGGTTAGGATTATTTACCTCGGTAAGCCCAATAATATCCTAGATAAAAGTCGATCCGGAGCAAGGCTTAGCTCCTAAGTTGTACGCTCCGAGAACCTTAGAAGTTCTTCACAACTTCTACTAAGTACTAAGGGATTTGGGCTAGGGTATTTTGGGCATTATAACAATACTTAGAAGGCAACTTTTCTACCAAGGGAGGGGGGTAGATTTTGGCTAGGCTAGGGGGGTAGGCCCTCGGCCAAACTCACTCAAAGGGGGGGGGAGGTGTTGGACGAAAAGGCTTAAGGGAGAGGAGAGGATTTTTCAAGACTTGGAAGTAATTTGTGGATGAAGAACTCTTCATCTTTAAGGGGGTATTTATAGCTCAAGCCATGGCCAACCAATGGCCAAGATGAAGACAAGTGCAAGGCAAGTGTAGGGTGAAGATTTACTACACACAAATATCCTACCAACTCCTTGACTTGTGCAAAAGGCACAAAAGCGTGCCATCCTATTCCAATTCGTCAGGGCGATTTCAAGTCCACCAATTGGAGGGTGCCAAGTGTCGCCCTCCCGTTGGTCCAAAATGTTTCGTCTCTCGGAAAAATCCGCAAAAATACTAAATGACATAGCCGGAATTTTCTCTACGAAAGCTGTGGAAACGTTTCGTCGGAAAACGATTCTTTTAGTGAGTTGTGCACAAATAAAAACGTCCAAGGCTTAGACTTAAGGCCAAACTTTCGTACGTACGCCCTCACGTACATACTCCGGAAATACGGGGTATAACAGAATTGGTATTGTTGTACTCTATATGGCCGAAATTGGACTAGTAGTTGTATTTGTTTGATATCTATTGTGGGGCGGAATTTTACACGTCTAGTAGGCGTGTAATCCCCTATTGTTGATTGCATTGATTGGGTCTTAAATGTGGCGTGTTTGGTTATTGTATTCGGCCTTGAAAAAGGTGGCAAAGTAAGTAGAAACAAAGGAGGTGCTGTCCGATTTTCCGTAGAATTTAGAGACTTTGCACTATAATATTCTACGTTTGAAGTAAGGCGTTAATAGACGTATTGTGGATATTATAGGTCGACATACTACGGGCGGGATATTGTACTTGGCAAGTGGATTGGCCCGAAGAGGTATGTAGAACTTTTCCTATCTTTTGAGCATGACTAGTTACACGTATATAGTACGGTAGACGTACAAGATCTTGATGTCCTTTACTAGTTTTATGAATGGCCAAGTCGGGTGAGTTAGGGGATTAACTCACTTCTTTGAAAGGATTAAGGATGTCTTAAGTTTTATTAAAGTTAAGGGACTTGAAGAATTTTAAAGTATGTGATACTTGTTTCGTTTTAAACGTATAAGTCCCTTGGATAGGAAATTGTTTTTGGCTAAGGTATAAAGTTAATATAACGACTTTATGGGGAGTTGGTTATATTAGCTTTATGGAAGGATAAATGACTTTATTTTAAGGCATCAATTGCCTAAGATTTTATAAGAAAAGGAGTCACTTGATTTAGAAACCTAACTTTATTTCTAAAGGTATTGTGACTTGCCTTGAAATGTAATTTGGACTTGATACTATGGTTAATAGTATCTTGGAAGTTTTATATGAAAAAGAGTCATTTGTTTTAAAGAGTAGAAGTATGTAGTACTTTGGGTTAAATTCCCAGATCTTTAAAAAGACATGTTAGTGCCTTAAGTAAACTAAAATGAGAGTGTATGTGAACAAGAATAATAAGAAGTTAGGGGATTCTTAACTTGCTTATGTATTGCATGATATCCGATTTTGTGCTAGTGGTATGATATTATTTACGGGGTCATTCCCCGGGTTTGTGGCATTTGCATATTCCGTGGCTTTGCTACCCACGATGCGAGGAATACCTCATGCGAGTCCGCAAGGGCTTATGCGGGTGAAATAGTCCCATGCGGTAGTCACGCCTATGCGAGGAATACCTCATGCGAGTCCGTAAGGGCTTATGCGGGTGAAATAGTCCCATGCGAGGAATACCTTATGCGGGTCCACGCGACCTATGCGGGTGGAATAGTCCCAGGAGTAGGATTGCTTAATGATTCTGCGGGCGGATGGTCCTGCTTTGATCGTGAGCTTCCTATTTTATATTGTAAGAATACTACTAATTACTCTCATTGTTAGTAAGGCACAGTGTTGTCACGACCCGCTCCGGGGCCCGTGACTGGTGCCTTACCCCGGACACCCTAGTGATACAACATCAGAGAAAATCAGTGGAACATAAAAACAAGACATGAAGCAAGAGATATTATATATAAACAGGCCAACCAAAACAGTTTCCTTCTGTATATAAATACATAAAAAAACCCGAACAGTTTAATCCTTTTTTACAACCCTGCCCACAACAGTACTACAGACCTCTAAGATTTACAACAACCATGACGGGACAGGGCCCCGCCATACCCCTGAATGTACAAGAACCTACAACTCAGGGAACACATACCGAAGAATGAGCCTCCGGAGAAACGGAGCTTCCCAATCTGTTGAGCGTGATCCAAGAGTGAGAATCAACTACGGTGTACTCTACCGCGGCATGACGCGGCCCGAAGGAGGTCGATCTAACGGGTACCAAGTATGTGGCCCGAAATATCGTAGTTAAATCATAACGATCTATATAAAGCGAGAGACATGTATGATAACCAAAATACGATGCGCAACATAAGCGATCAAGTCAGGGGCTCACGCCCTCAAAGTAATCACTCAATATATAACTATGGGTCTCACGCCCACAACATCAATCATGTTCGCATCATGGCCACATGCCCCCGAAATTCTGCATCGGTGCAGACATGTCCATGATGCAACAATAAAAACAATGCCGCATGGCCACATGCACCCGGAATTCTGCATCGGTGCAGACATGTCCATGTAACATCAACAACAATATACTGGGTGGTCAACCTGCCGCGTAACGCGTGCCGGAGTGCGCCGGTGCAGACATGCCCATGTAACAATAATAACCATATATCGGGTAATCAACCCTGCCGCATGGCCACATGCCCCCGGAATTCTGCATCGGTGTAGACATGTCCATGTAACAATAATAACAATATATCACACAACCAGGCTATCACAAGCAAGCACAAGCAGATTACCATACTTCTAGACTTTTATAAAAAGATCCATTCTTTATCAAGAAGTCACCTGATATCAACATTTGCACAACAAAGACTATCACAACAAGCATAGGCGAGTTACACAACAACAAGCATAGGCAAGTTATACACAACTCAAGGTACTTCCATTTTATATCAAAGTCCGGGTTTTTAACCCTAAAGTACTACGTACGTTAAATTCCTTTTAAAGAGATCCATTCCTTTTATAAAGGTCACCCGATACCCGTAGTATAAAAATAGAGTGACTCACATTTTTAGGTAAACCAAAACACTTTCCTTTTCAACAACATTCTTTCCCTAAAGTTCGGTTTGCCTAATTTCAATTACTCAGGTCTCTTTATTTTAGAAAAGTTTCATAGTTCATAGTCTTAATCATTTAAGAATATAATTCTCTTTTAAACAATCTGAGAAACATATGCCTTATATGAGTGTAGGTTATTCTTGTTCATAATCAATCTTATTAAGCAGCCATGATCTAGGAAATGTAATATCATTTTGTCTCATCTTAGCTTCTATGCAGATGGAGGTTTCTACTGTTTTTAATAATACTTTATTATTCAATACATTTTCCTTTATTAACGCTGCAGTGGTTTGTCGATACACATTCTGATTTCCGAAACCAGTAAAACGTTATTCCCTTTTAAAAACCAAGTACTCATTACTCACGAATGAGGTTTCACACAAACATCTATATTAAGTCAAGTCTCTTATCTTTTAAGATTAAGTCTCTTAACTTCTAAAAATCAGTAAACCATTCTCTTTATCTCTCTTAAGACGTTATACCTAACTTCCCATAAAGCTAGTATAACTCTTATGTTTTCAAAACCAAGTATTACTCTTCTTTCAAAAATGGTTTCTTAATTCTTTTAAAATACATTCAAGGTTCTTATTATTCAGGCTTAAGTCAAAAGACATTGCCGTACAACTACGTTCAGTTAGCACACGTACGTCTACCGTACTATATATATATATCTTATTCGGGCTTAAGTCAAAAGACATTGCCGTATAACTACGTTCAGTCAACACACGTACGTCTACCGTACTATATATATATATATCTTTTAAAATATCATGCTCAAGAGTATAGGAAGAATCACATACCTCGCGACGATTATCGACTATAAGCAAAACGCTCCACGGCTATAACTCGGCTAGCCTTGTCCACCTTCCAAGTAGTTCATGCTACTCGCAGAACATTCAACCAATAAAGGCTATCAGTCTACTGTAAATACAGTCCTATGTAAGTACAGTTTAATCTTCTACTTAAATCTTCTGATGTGATTTCAGTTCAAGTCTTTACTGTAATATCCTTCTATTACAGTTCAATTCTCTTCTATGAATCTTATAATCATTTCTATACTACTACAGTATGTAATTTCCAATTACAATAGAAGGACAGTAGTATTTACCTCGATGAGCCCAAAAATTATCCAAGTTTAACGTCGATCCTGAGCAACGTTTAGCTCCTACTACGAGTGCTCCAATCCGCTCCAAACAACCCTTAGAAGTCCTACGCAACTTCTACTTAACACTTCAACCAACTATGAAGGTTTTCCTTAGGGTTTCGTTTAGTGGCTAAAGGAATGTATAATAGTATTTCCGGGCTCTACGTATAGAGGTAACTTTGGAAAGTACTACAAGGTATTTGGGCTAAAGTATTTGGGCATTATAACAATACTTGGAGAGTATTTCTATACCACAAAGGGGGGTATTATACGAAAACAACTAGGCTAGGGAGGGGGTACCCCTCGGCTAGAACACTACAAAGGGGGGGGGGGGACCTTCTCGGTCAAAGCTTCTCAAGGGGGAGGGTGTGGTGGACGAAAAACTCACAAGGGAGAGGGGAGGATTTTCAAGACTTGGAGAGTGATTTGTGGATGAAGAAATGTCTTGCATTAGAGGGGTATTTATAGGTCAAGCAATGGCCAACCAATGGCCAAGATCAAGCCAAGTGCCATGCAAGTGTAGGGTCAAGATTTAACCATGTGGACCTTATCCATCTACCACAACAACTTGCACAAAATATCCTACCAACCCCCCTTGACCCAATCGTCCATTACCGCCCACTAAAGCTTCCAATGTGAGGGTGACACATGTCACCCTCCCGTTGGTCCAAAATGTTTCGTCTCTCGGAAAAATCCGCAAAAATTAGAAATGACATAGCCGGAATTTTCCCTTCGCAAGTTTAGTAAAATGTTTCGTCGAAAAACGATTCTTTTTGGAACTTGTGCACAAATTTCGAACCTTGCCAAACCTTAAGGCTTAAATTTTCTACGTACGTCCACACGTACATACTCTGGAAATACGGGGTATAACAAGTGTACTGTAATTTGATTATCATACATGTCTCCGGCTTTGATTTAAACTTATGATGTAATTACAGTATTTTCCAGTTTTACATACTTAGTACATATTGTGTACTGACCCCCTTCCTCGGGGGCTGCGTTCATGCCGTAGGAAAGGGTAAGCAGGTGGTGGATCCTCATTCTTAGGATCACTTATCAGACGTCAGAAGCTCCATTTCTCCGGAGGCTTGTCTCTTTTGGTACAGTCTTTCCCTGATGTTGTAGATTTATGTCCATTCAGGGGTATGGCGGGGCCCTGTCCACGATTGTTATTCCTAAGTGCAGTATTCACATATGTGGTTGGGCTGTAAGAACTGAGTTGTACAGTTGTACTTTTGATCATGTTTATATTATGGAAGGCGGCCTTATCGGCTAGCCTGTGATGTTTATTGTTTACACATATGTTTATGTTGTGTATGTTCCGCTGCTATTCTATGATGTATACGAGCAGGGTGCCTGGTAGGCAACGATGCGGCCGGTCGGGTCGTGACACCGCCACACCAAACCAACTCCAAGTACATCCAAGGGCACTTAGCATAAACTCCTTCAACCTCGAGTATTACTTACTTTCTGCATTAATTTACCTCAATGAACAAGTCACACAGACTTATTAAAATCAACAATGTCAAAGAAGGAAGGATAATTCACTGGTTACCACCACTTCTCTTCTTTTCCACTCGATAACCGGCTTACCGGGAAACTGGTACCGAATCAATCTCTCTTCTGTAGTCCACGTTGGCATAACAAGAGGCCAACTAGCCCGTACCCATAATATCCTCAAAGTCTGTCATAACAGCTCTGCTAGGTCTGCTAGGGTCCAACGACTGTATCGTTACCGACAATTATCTACCCGCTCAGCTACCACCCAACACTCACGGGTGTAGTCACCTCGAAAGGTCCTCATGGATTCAGGTTCCATTTCTTTACACTTGGTTGCTCTCTTTCTTACTGGTCGTACTCTTCCCGTACTTCCAAACTTATTCCAGCGTACGTACATAGCCTTCATACTGATTCGGGCCTCCTATCTTTGGAGTTACTATTCTAAACAACATAAGGCCATTTCCGGCTCTCTCAACCTGGTTCCGGTGGAACGCGTCCACGAACCCGTAAAATGATTAACTAAACTTGGGTCTCTCACCCTCGTGACCCTGTCTCGTAGCGGGACTACTACCAACTGATCCCATTCCATTTCAAGTTATGGGGCGGCCCTTAATAGGTCCTCAACCCGACTCGGCGTCGTATTTAACTCTTGGCCTGACTTAACTTTTTACTACCCGAGAAGGCCTTATATACCTAAGGTATCGGTGGTTATCATATTCTTAGGCTCGCAATTTCCAAGCTCCATGCCTACCTTATCAGTCCCCCCGTAAACGGGTACAAAAACTTATCGTAATACCATAATCGTGTTGTCTTGACCACAACAACCATACTTACTCCATACGGATCTCACCCGTACCATTCTCGAAATCCTACTACGTAGCTCAATCTATTAACATAGTCTTCCATTAATTCCCTTAATAATAACTTCTTAAGGGTCCATTTCCTTCTCAGACAGCTCATCATTTCCTAATTATCTCAAATTAGTACGTAAAACCTTGATGAGAATTCATTAAACTGTTTCATACCTTCCCGGTATTTATTTAGTCCTTACCAAATCCTGGTAACCTAAAACCATTCTAGGCAACACGCGTCCGACCCTCATACATAAATACGTATAGTTGTATGTCACAATACCAACTATACTACAAACATTACCTACCTGGATACGCAATCCACATCATCTTTCCCTGGGTCATCTTTGTCTTCTCGTGGCTGCAACAAAGATAACCTCGTTAGGGAGACGACCCTAACCACACAGCTCTATCGCACGATCTTAGAGTGAGAAGAATGGAAACCAATCCTAAATGTCCTGCAGCCTCCTGATTATAGATGTGGTGCACAACACACCGATAATCAAGACTCTACTAGACACGGTTTGTAGACACTTTCTGAGGACTAACTGCTCTGATACCACTTTTGTCACGACCGACCGGGCGTGGCGGTGCCTACACGGGCACCGCCGTATATATCAGAGAATAGCAGCGGAACATACACAACACACATAAAATCTTAGACAGTAAACAGCAACAGGCTAGCCAATAAGGCCACCTCCCGTAAAATATACACAATCTAGAAATCGAACAGTACATCTTTCTTTTTTTCTTTACAACCCAATCCACAATGTGACTACAGACCTCTAAGAATAACAACTGTGACGGGACAGGGCCCCGCCATACCCCTGAATATACAACAACCAACCATACCAGGGATAGGCCTCCGGAGTAATGGAGATTCCCAACAGCTGAACAATGATCCTAAGAGTGAGGATCAGCAACCTGTATACTCTACCTGCGGCATGAACATAGCCCCCCGAAGGAGGTCAGTACAACATGTACCAAATATGTGGCCCGAAAATCAGTAGTGAAATAATAAGTCTAAAATAAAGCTGGAGACACGTATGATAACTCAAACAACGATGCTCGTGCCTTAGTAACAATGAGAGTAAACAAGTATATACTTTCTTTGCATAAAAATAGGAGGCTCATGATCAAAACAGGTCCTCGCAGTAGTATCAATAAGCAATCCTACTCCGGGACTATTTCACCCGCACGGGTCCCGTGGACCCGCATGAGGTATTCCTCGCATAGGTTGTACCGCCGCGTGGGACTATTTCACCCGCGTAAGCCCATAAGGACTCGCATGAGGTATTCTCCGCGTCATGGGTAGCAAATCCACGAAGCGGTGGTATAACGTCTTGGGGTTTACCCTCATTTATACTCTTACCAGGCGGTGGTATAACGTCTTGGGGGTTTACCCCTCATTTAAACTCTTACCCTGGAGAAGGTGGTATAACATCTTGGGGGTTTACCCCTCATTTATACTCTTACCCTAACTCAACCGGCCATCATACATAACATAAGCCCTACCGGCTTATCATACATAACATAAGCACTACCGAAACATCATACAATAAATAAGCAAGTTAAGAAATCCCCCTAACTTCTTATTAGTCTTATTCATATACACTCTCATTTTAGTTTACTTAAGGCACTAACATGTCATTATAAAATCCGGGAATTTAACCCAAAGTACTACGTACTTCTATTCTTTTAAAACGACTCATTTTCATATAAAACTTCCAAGATACTAATAAATGTAGTATCAAGTCATAACTATATTCTAAGACAAGTCACAATACCTTTTAGAAAATACATTTTCAGGCTTCTAAATCAAGTGACTTCTTTCTTTTAAAACCTTAAGCAATTGATGCCTTAAAATCAATTTGCCTTTCATTATCAAGTCATTTATCATACTTATATTACTTAGAGTAAACCACTCTTTTTAAATTTTCATAAAGCTATTATAACCAACTCCCCATAAAGCCGTTATACTAGCTTTATACTTTAGAAACTTACATTCTTCTTTATAACCAAGAGACTTAAACTTCCAACAAAACAAGTATCAAAAATACTTTCAACATACTTAAAGTCTCTTAACTTTTGAAAACCAAGATATCCTTAATATTTAAACAAGTGAGTTAATTCCCTAACTCAACCAACTTGGACATTCTTAAAATAAGCCAAGGATATCAAATGGACTAGATTGTCAAAATCTTGTACGTCTACCGTACTAAACATTTACAACTTATTCATGCTCAAGAGATAAGAAAGTTCCGCATACCTCTTCGGTTTAATCCACTTGCTAAGTCCAATACGCCATACGTAGTATGTCAACCTATAATGACCATAGTACGTCAATTAACTTCTTACTTCAAACGTAGAATATTCCAAGTGCAAAGTCACTAAATTCTACGGAAAATCGGACAGCACTTCCTTTGTTTCTACATACTTTGCCACCTTTTTCAAGGCCGAATTCAATAACCAAACACGCCACATTTAAGGCTCAACAAAGTAATTAACAATAGGGGATTAGACGCTTAATCAAGACGTGTAAAATTCCGCTCCACAAAAAATATCAAACTAGTCCAACATATAATGTCTATTCGGCAAAATAGGGACAACAATACAAATTCGTTTCCAATCCCTTTTCAATCCAAGTGGTTTAATATAACATGTTATCTAGCCACAATTGATTACAACTACTACAATCCTCAAGTAGGTAAACATGCGACAATTCTAATTATCGACCAAATTGTATTTCAATTTCAAATGGCTTAACATGTCATTTTCGGATTTGAGCTTCCAAATTTCCATAACACTTATCAATCTTCATAACACATATCACATGATCATTTCTAACTTATAATAACATGGAATCTTCAATTACAAAAGTAAGACGAAGATTATACCTCATTTAGCCCAAATATGATCCAAGATTACAAGTCGATCCTTAGCAACTTTAGCTCCTCCTTTCGATGTTCCAATCCACTCCAAGAAACCCTTAGAAACTTATGAAGAACTCCCCTTCAAGTTCCAACTTCAAAGTTGAATAACTCCTTAGGTTTTCGCCTTGCGACTAATACGAAAACACCATTTTTCCGGGATCTTTCTATTGAGATACACTTACAATACCCTTAGGTACCTTGGTTTAAAGTATGAGGATTATTGGACAAAAATTGAAAATTTTCCTCTTGGAAATTGACCATTGGCGTGAGCCTCCCTAAGAGAGCAAGAAAAAGATTTCAATTTTTTTTTTCTAAGTGTAGAATGACAAAGTCTTGCTACTAGTATACTTAAATAATACTAGGAAGGGTCAAGATTAAAACAAATGGGTGGCTTGGATGAGTTTCACAAGGATCAAGCCAAGTGACCCTTTGACAAGTCAACAATGTCAAGCTCTTTGTCTTTGCAAGACTTGGTCATTTAAATTATGGTCAAATGACCATTTTATCCATGCCATTTTCGTCCAAGACCACTAAGGGGGTGACACGTGTCGCCCTCCCATTCGTCGCAATATTTCGTTTTTCGACAATTCCATAATTCCGATAAATTTTTACTCGTCTCAAATCTTAACATTTTTGAGCTCTTACGTACGTTCTTATAAACATATCCTGGAATTTCCGGGGTGTAACAGGAACACATGAAACTTATAAAATAAAACAACAGAAGTAAAACAACAGGTTAGCCGATAGGGCTACCTTCCTGGACATATATATATACAACCGAAGCAGTTGCCTCATTTCCTTTACAAACTGACCCACAATATGTGACTACAGACCTCTAAGAGTTTTAACATAACAACAGTGGCGGGACAGGGCCCCGCCATACCCCTGAATATACATGAATCTACAACCTTAGGGGAAACCGTACCAAGAGATAAGCCTCCGGAGTAAATGGAGCTTTTTCCCAAAAACTGAACCGAGATCCTAAGAGCAAGGATCACCAACCTGTGCACCTAATACCTGCGGGCATGAACGCAGCCCCCCGAAGGGGGTCAGTACAACAGGTACCGAATATGGAACGGAAGTAAGGTACAACAATTAAAACATATCTGTATAAAAGCATGACAGAGGTAAGTGTAAAAAGGGTAAATACCTGAACCTACCATGTCATTACCATCTCGTGAACTTAATCGTACCTTATTATCTTTTCCCATTTTTCAATAAAAGTTATAGTCACTTTCTTACGTACATACTTAGGAAAATCATCAAGTTCATTACCATATAACTTACTTACATTACATAACATAAATCCGGCCCTTTATGGAGGGACGCCTATACTGCTCGGCCCAATCTGGGACGCGATACATTCACATATGTCTGCCCATAAAGGTATACTGCCCGGCCCATTCCTGGGACGCGATAAAGTCATATAGTCTGCCCATAAAGGTATACTGCCCGGCCCATTCCTGGGACGCGATAATGTCATATAGTCTGCCCATAAAGGTATATTGCCCGGCCCATTCCTGGGATGCGGTAATGTCATATAGTCTGCCCATAAAGGTATACTGCCCGGCCCATTCCTGGGACGCGGTAATGTCATATAGTCTGCCCATAAAGGTATACTGCCCGGCCCATCCCTGGGATGCGGTAATGTCACATAGTCTGCCCATAAAGGTATACTGCCCGGACCATTCCTGGGACGCGGTAATGTCATATAGTCTGCCCATAAAGGTATACTTCCCGGCCCATCCCTGGGACGCGGTAATGTCATATAAAATCCGGGAATTTAACCCAACGTACTACGTACCTCTACTCCTTTTAAAAATGACTCTTTTTCAAATGAAACTTCCAAGATACTAACAACCGTAGTATCAAGTCATATCTACTTTTCAAGACAAGTCACAATACCTTTTAGAAATACATTTATCGGCTTCTAAATCAAGTGACTTCTTTCTTAAAAACCTTAAGCAATTGGTACCTTTAAAACAATTTGCCCTTCATTATTTCAAGTCATTCTTTGTTTATATTACTAGAGAAAATCATTCTCTTAACCTTCCATAAAGTTATTATAACCAATTTCCCATAAAGTCGTTATAGTAACTTTATGCCTTAGACTAATTCATTCCTTTTTATAACCAAGAGACTTATACTTTCAAATCTAGTTACTTAACTTAGAATTTAAAATCTCTTATCTTTAGAATATTAAGAAATCCATGCTTTCCAAATCAAGTATTCTATATATTTAAATCAAGTCATTTCTTCCTTTAGAAATCAAGTCCCATAACTTGAAAAATAAAGTTTCTTAACCTTTTAAGAATTCAAGGTTCATAGTCTTAAAAACTTCATACGTAAACTTTTTTAAATTAAGTAACATATACTTTGGTGCGTTGTGAATAAGTTATACTTATTTATAACGATCTTATTCAAGTAGCCACGATCTAGAAAATGTAATACAATTTTGTCTTATCTTAGTTTCTATGCAGATGGAGAATTCTACTCATTTTAATATAATCAATTGTCATTACATTTTCCTTTATTAACGCTGCAATGGCTTGTTCGATACTTATTCTCATTCGTGCCTTAAAATTAGCCAAGTCAACTTGGCTCCAAATACCTCCTAACGACTCTTACCAACATCCCCCATAAAACTTGGTAAGAACTTAGGATAACCTAGACATAACCTTTACATAGAGTAAATCACATACATACCTCTTAACTTCTAAGAGTAGGAGGGAACATTAAATATTACCACATGTATATTTCATACATAGAATCATGCCAAAAGAAGGAAGAGGTACACATACCTCGCGACGATTATCGACAAGTAGCAAAATGCTCCAAAGTACTTCCACCTTGATAGCTATTCCATCCTTCAAGTAGAATACGCTATACTTAGTACTTCAACCTATAATGGCCATAATACGTCCATTAACTTCTTACTTTAGACGTAGAATATTATAAGTGCAAAGTCACTAAATTTTACGGAAAATCGGACAGCACTTCCTTTGTTTCTACATACTTTGCCACCTTTTTCAAGGCCGAATTCAATAACCAAACACGCCACATTTAAGGACCAACAATGCAATTAACAATAGGGGATTACACGCCTACTAGACGTGTAAAATTCCGCCCCACAATTGATATCAAACTAATACAACAACAAGTGTAAATCCGACAATCTTGGGATACAACAATACCAATTCTTATCCAATTTCCTTTTCAATCCAAGTTGTTAGCATAACATGATATCAAGTCGCAATCGATTATAACTACTATAATCTTCAAGTAAGTAACAAGCGACTATTCTAAATACGACCAAATTGTAATCCAACTTCAAAAGGCTAATATGTCATTTCGGATTTTAGGCTACAACAATCCATAACACTTATAAAACTTCAACACATATACTTCATGCTAGAAAACATGTAAGGCTAACAACAATATATAATCTTGTAACACTTTAATAGACAAGATTATTACCTCAACGAGTCTTAGTCCAACTTCAAATCCGAAGTCGCTCCCTAGAAACTTAGAGCCTCTTCTAGACACTTCAATCCGCCACTTGAGACCCTTAGAATATCACAAACCACTTCCCTTAAATCTTCCAATCAAAACCTAGAAAAGCAACTAGGTTTTCACCTTGCGACTAATACGAAAACGCTATTTTACCCGGATCTTTCTATTGAGATACCCTTACAATACCCTCATGAACCTTGGTTTAAAGTGTGGAGCTTATTGGACAACAAACAATTTTTTTTCTTTTTCTTTCTTGTAGAACCCGAGAGCTCCTAGTAGTGTGCTTCCAATTTCTTGAAAATTTGGCTAAGTATAGAAGTTGTCTTGCTACTAGTACTACTATATAGTTCAATGGAGGGTCAAGATGTGCACAAATGTGTGGTTTGGATGAAATTCTTTTAAATATCAAGACTTGTGGTCCCATTGACTAAGTCAACATTGTCAAGCTCTTCAACTTGCATGACTTTGTCTTCCTAACAATGGTCAAATGACCCTTTTGTCCATGCCTAAATTCGTCCAAGGAAGCATAAGGGGGGTGACACGTGTCGCCATCCCATTCGTCACAATATTACGTTTTCCGACAATTCCATAATTCCGATAAATTTTTACAAGTCTCTAATCTTAACATTTGGGATTCTCACGTACGTTCTTAAAACATGTCCTGTAAATACGGGGTGTAACAAAGGGTGCCCAGGTAGGGCACCAGTCGCGGGCCTGGGGTTCGGGGCGTGACACTAAGTCTTGCAAAGCCTATCAATATATACAAGTGGAACTTATAAGACAAGTGGAGGGGGGACACATGTCACCCTCTTATTGGTCACATATTCTTTTCACAAAAATATCTTCCACACTTAGCCAAATTCTTAAAAATTTTGATGGGCCCACAAAATTGTGAAATTTTCGGTGGACCCCATATTAACAATGCCAAGACTTCATAATATAATACTAAGTCCATAAATCCATTGGAAGGAATTTAACTACAAGTTAATAATTCTCGTCGCCACATTTGTATCCAAAAAAATTCCATATAAGAAAATGAAAATATACTTTCCTTCCAACATTCAAATCTTATTTCCATAATCATGTTCTCACTTAATTGCCCTGGAATTACGGGGTGTAACATTATTCATCCCTTAAAAACATTCATCCCCGAATGTTCATAATAGGTCTCAAGATTTACAAACTTCGGCATAGTCTCCTTTAACTATACCTATCAACCTATACTCTTTAGTGTCGGCGCCGCGACCCTGAATTTCTGTCGCTCCTCTGAAGTCTCAGCACCACGGTCCTGCACGTCGGCACCGCGACGTTGTTCCTGAAATTCACATCTCACAATTTTTTACTTAATCTCTTCTTCTTGTACAAGTTCCAACAATACTCAACAACCTAAAGATTCCTCACCGGGCCACAATATAACACATAGTCTCATTCATTAATCAAAATAGTCAAATAGGGGATGGTATTACCTATAGGCGTCGGGAACAAGTGAGGATACTTCCTCTTCATCTCATATTCAGCTTCCCACGTCATCTCTTCCCTATTATTGTTCCGCCACAATATCATGACTAAGCCACATCCTTAGTCCGTACCCTTCTAACATGGCGATCAAGTATGGCTTCAGGACTCTCCTCAAAATCATAAATGTATGTCCATATAATCATATAATGTCTTAGGTATCTATACCCACATCATGGATACATGTCCATAGAATCATATACTATCGTGAGTATCTATACTCGCATCATGGATACATGTCCATGGAATCATATATGTCATATGTTACACCCCGTAGTTCCATAGCTACTAAGTGAGAACGTGATTATGGAAATAAGATTTGAATGTTGGAAGAAAAGGATTTTTACATTTTCTTATATGGAAAATTCTTGAGAATAATGTGATGACAAGAATTAATACTAGTAGTTGGATTATTTCTAATATATTTATTGACTTAGTGTGGATTAATTAAGTCTTGGTATCCTAAAGTTGAGGCCATCGAAATTGGGTGGAAAAATGGCTAAGTGTGGGAGATATTTGTGAAGGGAAGACAAGTGGACAAGTGGGGTTGATGGGTCCCCCTCCACTTGTGCTTGTACACCTATTAAAACCCAAGTCTTACAAGACTTTATTCTCACAAATATCTTCATCTCAAACCCTCATATCTCTCCCTTAACCTTCAAGGTGCTCGAAAATCCCATAGCCAACAAGAATAAGATCAACTTATTTTCTTTCAAGTTTAAGCACCTTAACCAAGTTCTAAGCCAAGTTAACCTTTCCAATTAGTGGCTCACGATTTCTTGGCCAAAAACTATCTTGAAACCCTAAGCTTGTTTATGAACTTTTAGGAAGAGAAACATGAAAGCAAGATGGATACAAGCTTGTAGAAGTTACATGGGTGTTATTGTGACGTGAAGAAGTGGTGCAAAAGTGAAGCAGGGTCACGGTTTTGGCCGAGACTTAGGGGCTGTTTTGAGCTAAAGCTGAGGTAAGGTTGCTGCAGCATGGTAAGGTTATAGCCTATGCGTCCCGACAGATCCGGAAGCACGAGAAGAATTACCCTACCCATGACTTGGAGTTGGCGGTCGTGATACATGCCTTGAAGATTTGGAGGCATTACTTATATGGAGTACATGTGGATATTTATACGGATCATAAGAGTCTCCAGTATATCTTCAGACAGAGGGAGCTGAACTTGCGGCATAGACGGTGGTTAGAGTTACTTAAGGACTATGATGTTGATATTCTATACCACCAGGGGAAAGCCAATATGGTTGCAGATGCTCTTAGCCGTAGTGTTACACCCCGTAGTTCCAGGGTATGTATGTGAGGACATACGTACGAGAATACGACATTAAATTGGAAAGGAAGAAAATATGTGATTTTTCGACGGAAAAGTTTCCGGATTTTGTGAAGGAAAAATGTTCGTTAAAGGGAATTGGATTCCCAGATTTGGTATTTGGACTTTTTGGAATATTTGAGAATTATGAAATTTTATTTCCGAAATTGGTCACGTGGGGCCCACGGGAAAATTTACGGTTTTGTGGGGCCCACTTTATTTTCGGATTTTTGGCATTACAAATATTTTCGAAAGAGGAAATATTTTGGACGAGTAGGGGGGCGACACGTGTCACCCCCGTGTGGCCATGTTGGCGGGTGGAGAAGAATGAGTGGGGCGTTTTTGGTGGACAAGTGGCCCATTTTTGTGGTGGCCACTTGTCCCATTTTTGTGGTAGCCAAATGGTTGGCCAACTACCCACACACATGTACCCCATCCTCACCATCCACTTGCCTAGATCTTGGCCATTGATTTCCCTATAAATACCCCTTGTGTGCAAGACTTTATTTCATCCACATTAGAAAGTTTCCAAGGCAAAAAAAATTCCCCTCCCTCCCTTAGTGAGTTCTCATCCAAACACCCCCCCCCCCCACCTTGAGTAGAATTCTTCAAGTATTGTTGTTATTCCATACTTTAGCCTAAATCCCTTGTGGTATTCCAAAGAAATCCCAACATAAGAGCCCGAAAATACTACTTTATTCCATAGTCGCAAAATGAAGCCCTAGGAAAAATTTCATAGCTTAGATGAAGTGTTAAGAGAAGTTGTTTAGAAACTTCTAATGGTTTCTTGGAGCGGGTTGGAGCGTAAGGAATTGGAGCTAAACGTTGCTCAGGATCGACTTATATCTTGGATAATTTTGGGCTTATCGAGGTAATTATCTTTGTCCCCCTATTGTAATTGGAGATTACATGTTGTAGTAGTTTAGAATTGAGTATAAGATATATTGGAAGGATGATTATAAAGAATTGAACTGTATTTACATAGGACTGTATTTACAGTAGACTTGTAGTATTATTGTGGAGTAGAATTGTACACGTCCGGTTAGACGTGTAACCCACCCCCCAGGAGTTGTTGGCTTGATAGCGGGCCTTGATAGAGGAGGAGATTTATGTGGTTACGGGGGGGGGGAGGTGCTGCCGAATTTTCCGTAGAATAAGGAATCTTGTATTTAGAATATTCTACGAAGAGATCTAGAAGTTGATAGACATTTTATGGCCATTATAGGTGGAAGTACTACAAGTAGTGTATTCTACTTGAAGGGTGGAAAAGGCTAGCAGAGTGATAGTACTTTGGAGCATTTTGCTAATTGTCAATAATCGTCGCGAGGTATGTGAACCTCTTCCTATCTTTTCTAGCATGATTGTGTGAACTATGTAGTACGGTAGACGTACGTGTGCTAAACGAATTTGATTGGTTTAAAACATAAAGTGTTATAACGACTTTATGGGAAGTTTGTTATAACAACTTTATGTAGGTAAAGAAATGGTCTGTGGTTTTTAAAAGATAAGAGACTTGACTTATAAATGACTTGATGTGAAATATTAAGGACTTGGTTTGTGTTAAAAGTTGTGAAACCGCATTTATGATAAATGGGTAATTGAGTTTTAAAAGGAATAAGTTATATTGATTTCGGAAATGAGAATAAGTATCGAACAAACCACTGCAGCGTTAATAAAGGAAAATGTATTGACAAATAATTAATTATATTAAAACCAGTAGAAACCTCCATCTGCATAGAAGCTAAGATAAGATAAAATTGTATTACATTTCCTAGATCATGACTGCTTTAATAAGATCATTAATAACAAGTATTGATTTTTCTTAAATTCCAAAGTAAGGAACTTGTTTTCTAAAAGAAATGAGACTTGAGGAATTTGAAGTGTTTTGGTTTAAAAGAAAGGCATGGTTTTGTCTTAAATTGGTTTAAAACATAAAGTGTTATAATAGCTTTATGGAAAGTTAGTTATAACGACTTTATGAAAACAAAAGGATGGTTTTATTATTGGATTTAAAATGGTAACTGGACTTTAAAGGGAGAAATGATTTGGTTTAAAAAGAAAGTATGAAAATTGTTCTGGTTTACTTACAAATACAATTACTCTATTTTTAATACTACGGGTATCGTGTGACTTTTTGTGAAAGAAATGGATCTTTTAAAGAGTTAAAATACGTAGTACCTTGGGGTTAAAACCCGGATTTGTGTTCATAAAAAGAATGTCTAAAAGTATGTTGAACTTGCCTATGCTTGTGGTGATAGCTTTTGTTGTGCAAGTGTTGTGTTTACGTACTCTGGCGTCTCGTTGGAGGCGGCTATCCGGTTGATTGATGGACATCCGACACGATGAGTCGCCACGGGTATGCTTCCACTATATCGATCCTTTTGGACATACCGACACGATGGGTGGCCCACGGGTACGCTCCATTAAGTGTTATTCATTATTTGCTTTGGACATACTGACACGATGGGTGGCCCACGAGTATGCTTCCACTATGATTGTTATCTTGTTATTTCCTTTTGGACATACTGACACGATGGGTGGCCCACGGGTATGCTTCTATTAGGAGTGTTATTCTGTTATTTGCTTTGGACATCGACACGATAGGTGGCCACGAGTATGCTTCCACTATGATTGTTATCTTGTTATTTCCTTTTGGACATACTGACACGATGGGTGGCCCACGGGTATGCTTCCATTAGGAGTGTTATTCTGTTATTTGCTTTGGACATACTGACACGATGGGTGGCCCACGAGTATGCTTCCATTATGAGTGTTATCTTGTTATTTCCTTTGGACATACGGACACGATGGGTGGCCCACGGGTATGCTTCCATTAGGATGGTTCCATGGCCATGCTTATACCGAGGTAAGATGTCGGGGCATGCGGCCATTGTGCGGGTTAAATTCCCGGGTTATATTTGAGTGATGACTTTACGGGCGTGAGTCCCTGACTTGACATATCGCTAATATATATTGTGAATCGTAGTTTGGTTATCATACATGTCTCTGCTTATATAGACTATTATGATTTCATTTACGATATTTTGATTTCACATACTTGGTACTGTTGATCGACCTCCTTGGGCCGCGTTACGCCGCAGTAGATGTACACCGATTGTTGATCCTCGCCATAGGATCACGATTCGTTTTAGGAAGCTCTTGTCACGACCAACGGCCTCGTGGATCGGTGCCTTACTCGGCACCCTAGTGATACAACATCGAGAAAATCATGGAAATAAAACATGAACATGAAATAAGAGATATTATAAATAAACAAAGCAACCAAAACAGCTTGCCTTCAGACATACATAAAAACCCGAACAGCTTATCCTTTTACAAACTCGCCACAAATGCTCTACAGACCTCTAAGAGTTTTATAACAACAACTATGACGGACAGGCCCGCCATACCCCGAATGTACAAGAACCTCTGACTGGTAACATACCAAAAGATAAGCCTCCAAGAAACAGGCTTCCAACACGCAACTGTGATCCTAAGAGCGAGGATCCACAACCGATGTACCTCTACTGCGGCATGAACGCGGCCAAGGATGTCGACAACAGTACCAAGTATGTGAAATCAGAAAATCAGAAATGAAATCATAATAGTCTATATAAAGCAGGAGACATGTATGATAACCAAACTACAGTTCACAACATAAAAGCAGCCATGTCAAGTCAGGGACTCACGCCCTCAAAGTCACCCCTCATGCCCGTGGAACTCTTTCCTCACTGCCGGCAGTCTAGGTACAAATCATGTGATACGTATAACATGTCTCGGCCCATCTTATGGACCCAGTATAGAAACGTGTGGAATACATTCCCGGTTCATCTCATGAACACGGTAGTCGAGTGGAATACATTCCCGGTTCATCCCATGAATGCGGTAGTCGAGTGAAATACATTCCCGGTTCATCCCATGAACGCGGTAGTCGAGTGAAATACATTCCCGGTTCATCCCATGAACGCGGTAGTCGAGTGAAATACATTCCCGGTTCATCCCATGAACGCGGTAGTCGAGTGAAATACATTCCCGGTTCATCCCATGAACCGGTATAGAAACGTCCATCACAAATCAGCCGGCCCTCCATCGAGAGACGCGGTGGTTTAGAAACACAATACTTGCACAACAAAGGCTATCACAACAAGCATAGGCAAGTTACACAACAACAAGCATAGGAAAGTTACACACACTCAGGGTACTTTCATTTGTCAAAGTCCGGGTCTTAACCCCAAAGTACTACATACGTTAAATTCTTTTAAAAGATCCATTCCTTTTTCAAAAGTCACCCGACAATTCGTAGTATAAAAATAGAGTGACCCACATTTTTAAGTAAACCAACACACATTCTTTTTAAGGTCAAGTAACAACATTCCTTTTTCCTAAAGTTCCAGTTTGCCTAGTTTCAGTTACTCAAGTCCCATTTTTGAAAGATTTCATAGTTCATAGTCTTAATCACGTAATTCCTTTTTAGAACCATTGAGTAATATGCGTCTTATGTGTGAGTAGGTTATTCTTGTTTATATCAATCTTCTTAAAGCAGCCATGATCTAGAAAATGTAATATCATTTTGTCTTATCTTAGCTTCTATGCAGATGGAGGTTTCTACTGGTTTTACCAATAATTCATTATTCAATACATTTTCCTTTATTACGCTGCAGTGGTTTGTTCGATACTTGTTCTCATTTTCCGAAATCCATTTATCATTCTTAAGCCGTTTATACCTAACTTCCCATAAAGCTAGTATAACTCTTAATCTTTCAAAAACCAAGTATTACTCTTCTTTTCAAAATGATTCATAAATCTTTTGAAATACTTCAAGTTCTTTATGGTCACACATTAAGTCAGTTATACGTCAAATCAGTTGTCTTTTAAAAACCACAAAACATTTTCTTACCTACATAAAGCTGTTATAACCAACTTCCCATAAAGTTGTTATAACACTTCATGTTTTAAAACAACCAAATACAGTTAACACATGTACGTCTACCGTACTACATAGCTCACACATATCATGCTAGAAAAGAAAGGAAGAGGTTCACATACCTCGCGACGATTATCGACTAATAGCAAAACGCTCCAAGTACCTCAAACCATCGGCTACTCCTTAAGCCAAGTAGATCACGACATACGTAGTACTGCAACCTATAAAGGCCACAAGGCGCCTATTAACATCTAGATCTCATCGTAGAATATTCTCTGAGAAAATTCGGCGATTTCCCCCGCAAACGCGTAAATGGACGCCTCTAGCGAGGCCGGCTAACCAGCCAACCAGGGGGGGGGGGGTTTTACACGTCTAACCGGACGTGTACAATTCTACTTCACAGTAATGCTACACAAGTCCACATGTCTGATCCCATGTAATTACTGATTCGATTCTCTTCTTTATTATTCAGCTTAAGTCAAAAGACATTGCGCAAAATTATGATCGATTCTATATATAGTATACTTCTACTATATATTCCTACAACATGTAATTTCCAATTACAATAAGGGACAAGTTTAGTTACCTCGATAAGCCCAAAATTATCCAAGTTTAAAGTCGATCTGAGCAAGGTTTAGCTCCTACTCCGTGCGCTCCAATCCGCTCCAAGAAACCCTTAGAAGTTCTACGCAACTTCTACTTATAACTTCAACTACGGGTGAAGATTTTCCTTAGGGTTTCGTTTAGTGGCTAAAGGGAAGTATGATAGTATTTTCCGGGCTTTTCGTATAAAGGGTACTTTGGAAAGTACTACAAGGTATTTGGGCTAAAGTATTTAGGCATAACAACAATACTTGGAGAGTATTTCTTTACCAAGGGGGGTAGTATTTCGACTAGCACAACTAGGCTAGGGGGAGGGGGTTCTCGGCTAGAACCACTAGGCAAGGGGGGGTTCGGCCGAGGGCCTTCAAGAGGGGGGGGGGAGAGGGGTGGTGTTTGGACGAGAACAAGCAAGAGGGAGAGGGAGGGATTTTTAACACTTAGAAAATATTTGGATGAAGAAGTTCATCACTAAGGGGGGGTATTTATAGGTCAAGAAATGGCCAACCAATGGCCAAGATTCATCCAAGTGTTAGGCAAGTGTAGGGCTAGGATTAAGCCATGTGCACCTTATCCATATACCACACCAACTTGCACAAATATCCTACCTAACCAACCCACCCCTTTCGTCCACCATTGCCGCCCCACTTGCTTCCAATGTGAGGGTGACACATGTCACCCTCCCGTTGGTCCAAAATGTTTCGTCTCTCGGAAAAATCCGCAAAAATTATAAATGACATAGCCGGAATTTTCCCTTCGCAAGTCTTGTAAAACGTTTCGTCGAAAAACGATTCTTTTCGGCACTTGTGCCCAAATTTTCGAACCTTGCCAACTTTAAGGCTTAAATTTTATACGTACGCCCTCACGTACATACTCTGGAAATATGGAGTATAACATTCTCCCCTCCTTAGAAACATTCATCCCGAATGTTCCTTCTCAAGACGGATAACGATAAAGTTCTTCTTAACTTAAACAAGTTTCCAATGTCACACATGGCCACAAAATAACACACGTTCTCTTCCTTCCTTACTCGTCGTGCCCTTCTCGAACACTTGAACTCTTCTAGTATACGTACCACACTTCAGTCATTGCTTCAGTTCCCAAAACTTTGGAGTCACCACCTCCAAACTTGGTCATCTTACTAGCCTCAATCTCCCTTAAGGCCATTCCCGGCCTTCACGATACGCTTCTGGTCGAACACATCCACGAACTCATACGATGGTCACCCAAACTTGGGCCTAGCATCCTCGTGACCCTACCACCTGGCGGGACCACCTGAGTGACCCACTCGAACAGCCTGGTTGGCCCGCAACATGGCCCCAACCCGACCCACTTAACGCATCAAGCTCTTGTTTCCCGATCCGGAACAATCTTACCTATACAGGTCATGAAAGCTACCACTTCCATTTTACACTACCCAAGGAATTTTCCCACCAATACTCCACGTATACTTATACATTCTGACAAAGATCACTTGCAAAATCTTGTACATAGTACACAACATATAATCATTGCATCACGTATGCAAAACTCTAGAGGGTTAAGGATATACACGTATCTACCGCTTCACTCTAATCATAGGCACCCGCCTGCAGGCGCATAGTAGAAAGGCGATGGACCCGCCATCGATCGGTAGGCTGCGCTAAGCTGCGGTACCCTCCTATAAGCACGATCTCGTCACATGGCCACGACGGCGCGCAGTGAAACAAGCACCGCGATAAAAGATGACATTCCGGGATGGCGTCGCCACATCGTCGCAGAGGGGACATGAATTCTGCTGGCTGGAACCCATGTATACCTGTGAACCAGAAGCCCTGGAGCTCTGACCAGCTCCCGAATACCCCGAACGTCCTGAAGACTGTGGAGGACCACTCTGTACTGGCGGAGGTACATAACTAGCTTGCTGCTGAGGCGGTCCGCCTCGAAAGTTACCAAAGGACCCTGCTGTCCTGGCCCTCTTCTGCTGATCTCGGTCATTCCGTCGACCTCTCCGTGCCTCACATCCTAGTGCATGAGCCTGCATGCGGGAAATGTCCATGCCCGACTGAAGAGCTATACCCGAACAAGCCTCTGCCAAGTAATCATCTAACCCGGTAACGTAACGGTGTACTCTGTCCTCCATATCAGCTACTCTGGGGACATACCGAGCTAATGAGTCGAACTCCACATTGTACTCTCTAACCGTCCGCCCTGCCTCAACGTCAAAAATCTGTCGGCCCGAGCCCTCCTCATCTGTGGAGGCAAGAAGTGTGCAAGAAATGCCTTTGAGAACTCGTCCCATATAGCGGAAGTGCATTCTCTCCCGGGACAGCTCCACGAATCAAACGATCATCGCGGTATCACGCGGCCGATGCGAACCTAGGACCACCGACTCGGTCTCCGATGCCTTGATCACTCTCATGATCGGTCAGCGCCGGATGAACTCCTGCGGATCATCCTCGTGCCTCGACCCATAAAACTCTGGCGGGTTACATCTCGTAAAATCGCGTAGTCTCAAATCGCATCGCTCGGTGAACTACGGGTGCTCTTGGGGCCCAGGCTGCATCGGCCTATCCTCATATCTTGCCATGACCACGGCGATGGCGGGCCATCTCCTTGTACCCATCTCATCTGCTCCGGTGTGGGGTGGAGGCTCGTATCTTGAGCCTCGTGACCTACTGCGGCTCTAAACTCTCTTTGGTCTTTGGCGTCGCGAAACTCCGTCGGAAGCACTATCTCAGTCTTGGCCGCTGCGCCCTCGTACTCCTCTGAATCACACTAGCAGCTCCCTCGGCTGCCTTGCCCTTCTGGGCCCGGGTCGCCTTGCGCGGAGGCATAACTGGTAACAGAAAGGAATACGTCAGAGGGATCCAACTTATAACTCAGCTCTAAGGCACGATCTCAGAATGAGAAGAATAGAAACCAATCCTAAATGTCCTATAGCCTCCTGATTATAGATGTGGTGCACAACACACCGATAATCAAGACTCTACTGACGATGCGTTCAGACACTTTCCGAGGACTAACTGCTCTGATACCACTTTTGTCACGACCCGAACCCGGGCCCGTGACTGGTGCCTTACCCCGGGCACCCTAGTGATACAACATCAGAGAAAATCAGCGGAAATAAAACATGAACATGAAATAAGAGATATTATAAATAAACAGGCCAACCAAAACAGTTGCCTTCTGTACATACATAAAAACCCGAACAGTTATCCTTTTACAAACTCTGCCCACAACAGTGCTACAGACCTCTAAGAGTTTTATAACAACAACTATGACGGGACAGGGCCCCGCCATACCCCTGAATGTACAAGAACCTACAGACTCAGGGTAACATACCAAAAGATAAGCCTCCGAAGAAACGGGGCTTCCCAACACGCTGAACTGTGATCCTAAGAGCGAGGATCCACAACCGATGTACCTCTACCTGCGGCATGAACGCAGCCCCCCGAAGGAGGTCAGTACAACAGGTACCAAGTATGTGAAACTGTAAAATACTGTAAATGAAATCATAATAGTCTATATAAAGCAGGAGACATGTATGATAACCAAACTACAGTTCACAACATAAAAGCAGCCATGTCAAGTCAGGGACTCACGCCCTCAAAGTCATCCCTCATGCCCGTGGAACTCCTTCCTCACTGCCGGCAGTCTAGGTACAAATCATGTGATACGTATAACATGTCTCGGCCCATCTCATGGACCCAGTATAGAAACGTGTGGAATACATTCCCGGTTCATCTCATGAACGCGGTAGTCGAGTGGAATACATTCCCGGTTCATCCCATGAACGCGGTAGTCGAGTGAAATACATTCCCGGTTCATCCCATGAACGCGGTAGTCGAGTGAAATACATTCCCGGTTCATCCTATGAACGCGGTAGTCGAGTGAAATACATTCCCGGTTCATCCCATGAACGCGGTAGTCGAGTGAAATACATTCCCGGTTCATCCCATGAACCGGTATAGAAACGTCCATCACAAATCAGCCGGCCCTCTATCGAGAGACGCGGTGGCTTAGAAACACAATACTTGCACAACAAAGGCTATCACAACAAGCATAGGAAAGTTACACAACAACAAGCATAGGAAAGTTACACACACTCAGGGTACTTTCATTTGTCAAAGTCCGGGTCTTAACCCCAAAGTACTACATACGTTAAATTCTTTTAAAAGATCCATTCCTTTTTCAAAAGTCACCCGATACCCGTAGTATAAAAATAGAGTGACCCACATTTTTAAGTAAACCAACACACATTCTTTTTAAGGTCAAGTAACAACATTCCTTTTTCCTAAAGTTCCAGTTTGCCTAGTTTCAGTTACTCAAGTCCCATTTTTGAAAGATTTCATAGTTCATAGTCTTAATCACGTAATTCCTTTTTAGAACCATTGAGTAATATGCGTCTTATGTGTGAGTAGGTTATTCTTGTTTATATCAATCTTCTTAAAGCAGTCATGATCTAGAAAATGTAATATCATTTTGTCTTATCTTAGCTTCTATGCAGATGGAGGTTTCTACTGGTTTTACCAATAATTCATTATTCAATACATTTTCCTTTATTACGCTGCTGTGGTTTGTTCGATACTTGTTCTCATTTTCCGAAATCCATTTATCATTCTTAAGCCGTTTATACCTAACTTCCCATAAAGCTAGTAAACTCTTAAGCTTTCAAAAACCAAGTATTACTCTTCTTTTCAAAATGATTCATAAATCTTTTGAAATACTTCAAGTTCTTTATGGTCACACATTAAGTCAGTTATACGTCAAATCAGTTGTCTTTTAAAAACCACAAAACATTTTCTTACCTACATAAAGCTGTTATAACCAACTTCCCATAAAGTTGTTATAACACTTCATGTTTTAAAACAACCAAATACTGATTAACACGTACGCGTCACCGTACTACATACCTCACACATATCATGCTAGAAAAGATAGGAAGAGGTTCACATACCTCGCGACGATTATCGACTAATAGCAAACGCTCCAGTACCTCAAACCGTCGGCTACTCCTTAAGCCAAGTAGATCACGCCATACGTGATCTGCGACCTATAAAGGCCACAAGGCGCCTATTAACATCTAGATCTCATCGTAGAATATTCTACGAGAAAATTCGGACCTCCCCCCCATGACAGCGTAAATCTCCTCTCTATCGGTGGCTACCAACCCAACCAGGGGGGGGGGGTTTACACGTCGAACCGGGCGTGTACAATTCTACTTCACGATGTGCTACACAAGTCCACCGTAATACGATCTATGTAATTACTGATTCGATTCTCTTCTTTATTATTCAGCTTAAGTCAAAAGACATTGCGCAAAATTATGATCGATTCTATATATAGTATACTTCTACTATATATTCCTACAACATGTAATTTCCAATTACAATAAGGGGACAAGTTTAGTTACCTCGATAAGCCCAAAATTATCCAACTTTAAAGTCGATCCTGAGCAAGGTTTAGCTCCTACTCCGTGCGCTCCAATCCGCTCCAAGAAACCCTTAGAAGTTCTACGCAACTTCTACTTATAACTTCAACTACGGGTGAAGATTTTCCTTAGGGTTTCGTTTAGTGGCTAAAGGGAAGTATGATAGTATTTTCCGGGCTTTTCGTATAAAGGGTACTTTGGAAAGTACTACAAGGTATTTGGGCTAAAGTATTTAGGCATAACAACAATACTTGGAGAGTATTTCTTTACCAAGGGGGGTAGTATTTCGACTAGCACAACTAGGCTAGGGGGAGGGGGTTCTCGGCTAGAACCACTAGGCAAGGGGGGTTCGGCCGAGGGCCTTCAAGAGGGAGAGGGAGGGATTTTTAACACTTAGAAAATATTTGGATGAAGAAGTTCATCACTAAGGGGGGGTATTTATAGGTCAAGAAATGGCCAACCAATGGCCAAGATTCATCCAAGTGTTAGGCAAGTGTAGGGCTAGGATTAAGCCATGTGCACCTTATCCATCTACCACACCAACTTGCACAAATATCCTACCTAACCAACCCACCCCTTTCGTCCACCATTGCCGCCCCACTTGCTTCCAATGTGAGGGTGACACATGTCACCCTCCCGTTGGTCCAAAATGTTTCGTCTCTCGGAAAAATCCGCAAAAATTATAAATGACATAGCCGGAATTTTCCCTTCGCAAGTCTTGTAAAACGTTTCGTCGTAAAACGATTCTTTTCGGCACTTGTGCCCAAATTTTCGAACCTTGCCAACTTTAAGGCTTAAATTTTATACGTACGCCCTCACGTACATACTCTGGAAATACGGGGTATAACAGCTCCGTTTCTCTGGAGGCTTATCTTTGGTATAGTCCCCTGTCGTTGTAGGTACTTACATTTAGGGGTATGGCGCGGCCCTGTCCCGTCGTTGTTGTTATAACACTCTTAGAGGTCTGTAGTACTGTTGTGGGCAGGGTTTGTAAAAGGGATGTAACTGTTCAAGTTTTTTTTTTTTTTTATATATATATACAGAAAGGTAACCGTTTTGGTTAGCCTGTCTTCTTATTTCACTGTTTGTCGTTTATGAGTTTTTATTTTTCGCTGATTTTCTCTGATGTTGTATCACTAGGGTGCCCGGGGTAAGACACCAGTCGCGGGCCCGAGGTCGGGTCGTGACAAAAGTGGTATCAGAGCAGTTAATCATCGGAAAGTGTCTACAGACCGTGTCTAGTAGAGTCTTGATTATCGGTGTGTTGTGCACCACATCTATAATCAGGAGGTTGCAGGATATTTAGGATTGGTTTCCATTCTTCTCACTCTGAGATCGTGCCTTAGAGCTGTGTTATAAGTTGGACTCCCTCTGGCGTATTCGTTTGTGCTAGTTATGCCTCTACGCAACCAGGGCCCAGATGGGCAAGGAAGCTGTCACGACCCGAACCCGGGCCCGTGACTGGTGCCTTACCCCGGGCACCCTAGCGATACAACATCAGAGAAAAATCAGCGGAAATAAAACATAAACATAAAACAAGTAATATGATAATTAAACAGGCCAACCAAAACAGTTGCCTTCTGTATATATATAACATAAAAACCCGAACAGTTATCCTTTTTACAAACCCTGCCCACAACAGTACTACATACCTCTAAGTGTTTTAAAACAACAACTATGACGGGACAGGGCCCCGCCATACCCCTGAATGTACAAGAACCTACAGACTCAGGGTAACATACCAAAGATAAGCCTCCGAAGAAAACGGGGCTTCCCAACACGCCGAACTGTGATCCTATGAGCGAGGATCCACAACCGATGTACCTCTACCTGCGGCATGAACGCAGCCCCGAGAAGTCGATAACAGTACCAAGTATGTGGCCGAAAAATCAGTAAATGAAATCACGATCTAAATAAAACAAGAGACATGTATGATAACAAAACTATAGTTCACAATATAAGCGATCCACGTCAGTCGGGGACTCACGCCTCAAGTCATCCTCATGACGTGGAACTCCTTCCTCACCGCCGCGATCTAGGTATAAATCGTGTGATACGTATAACATGTCTCGGCCCATCTCATGGACCCAGTGTCGCATCGTATGGAATACATTCCCGGCCCATCTCATGGACTCGGTAGTCGTGTGAAATACATTCCCGGTTCATCTCATGAACGCGGTAGTCGAGTGAAATACATTCCCGGTCCATCCCATGGACGCGATAGTCGAGTGGAATACATTCCCGGTTCATCTCATGAACGCGGTAGTCGAGTGAAATACATTCCAGGTTCATCCCATGAACGCGGTAGTCGAGTGGAATACATTCCCGGTTCATCTCATGAACGCGGTAGTCGAGTGAAATACATTCCCGGTTCATCCCATGAACGCGGTAGTCGAGTGGAATACATTCCCGGTTCATCTCATGAACGCGGTAGTCGAGTGAAATACATTCCCGGTTCATCCCATGAACGCGGTAGTCGAGTGGAATACATTCCCGGTTCATCTCATGAACGCGGTAGTCGAGTGAAATACATTCCCGGTTCATCCCATGAACGCGGTAGTCGAGAGGTCATAACATTTAAACGCTCTTTTAAGACAGATTAAGATAATACCATATTTTCCCTTTAAAACAACTAAGGTAATATTATGCCCTCTTGTTAAACCAAAACACTTTCCTTCTTAAAGTCAAGTAACAACATTCTTTTTCAAAAGTTCAAGTTTGCCTAATTTCAATTATTCACGTCTTTTATTCGAAAGATTTCATAGTTCATAATCTTTATCATTTTAATAACATAATTCTCTTTTAAAACAACTGAGTAATATATGCCTTATGTGTGAGTAGGTTATTCTTGTTCATAACAATCTTATTAAAGCAGCCATGATCTAGGAAATGTAATATCATTTTGTCTCATCTTAGCTTCTATGCAGATGAAGGTTTCTACTGGTTTTAATAATACTTTATTAGTCAATACATTTCCCTTTATTAACGCTGCTGTGGTTTGTTCGATACTTATTCTCATTTCCGAAATCAGTAAAACATTATTCCTTCTACAAACCAAGTACTCATTACTCACGAATGAGGTTTCACGCTTTTTAACAAAATTCATATTAAATCAATTAAGTCAAGTCTCTTTATCTTTTAAGATTAATAACCCATTCTTTTTATCTCTCTTAAGTCGTTATACCTAACTTCCCATAAAGCTAGTATAACTCTTAAGCTTTTAAAACCAAGTATTACTCTTCTTTCGAAAAAGGTTTCTTAATTCTTTTGAAATACTTCAAGATTCTTATTATTCAGGCTTAAGTCAAAAGACATTGCCGTAAAACTACGTTCAGTTAACACACGTACGTCTACCGTACTATATATATATATATATATATACTTTTAAAATATCATGCTCAAGAGTATAGGAAGAATCACATACCTCGCGACGATTATCGACTATTAGCAAATAGCTCCAAAGTACTGTAATCCTTCTAGCCTTTTCCACCTTTCGAGCAGAATACGCTACTCGCAGTACTTCAACCTATAACGGTCATACAAGTCTATTAGCGTCTAGACTACTCTGTAGAATACTTCTAGATACAGATTCTTTGTTCTACGGAAAATTGGGCAGCACTTCCCTACCCGCCAAACTACACAAGTCTACTGTAAATACAGTCCTATGTAAATCTGATTCGGTCTTATTCTTTAATATCCTTACGATGCGATTTGGTTTAATTCTTTTCTGTAATATCCTTCTATTACAGTTCAATTTTCTTCTGTAATATCCTTCTATGTATCTAATATTCATTTCTATACTACTACAGTATGTAATTTCCAATTACACTAGAAGGATAGGATTATTTACCTCGATAAGCCCAAAATTATCCAAGTTAATGTCGATCCTGAGCAACGTTTAGCTCCTACTCTGGGCGCTCCAACCCGCTCCAAACAACCCTTAGAAGTTCTACGCAACTTCTTCTTAATACTCCAACCCTATGAAGATTTCCTTAAGGTTTCGTTTTTGTGACTTAAGGGAATATAGTAGTATTCAGACTCTACGTATAGAGGTAACTTTGGAAAGTACTACAAGGTATTTGGGCTAAAGTATTTGGGAATAGTAACAATACTTGGAGAATACATTTCTACCAAGGGGGGGGGGTGTATTTTACGAGAACAACTAGGCAGGGGGTATACTCGGCCAAGGGCCTTCTCGAGGAGGGTGGCTTTGGACAAAACTTTAAGAGGAGGAGAGGGATTTCAAGACTTGGAAAGTGCTCAAGTGTGGATGAAATAAGTCTTCAACTAAGGGGGTATTTATAGGCCAATCAATGGCCAAGATTAAGACAAGTGGTGGGCAAGTGTAGGGTCAAGATTTGGGCAAGTGTACCTTATCCATCTACCACCAAAATATCCTACCAACTCCTTGACTAAAGAAAAGGCACAAAAAACGTGCAAGAGCCTCAATTTGCCGTCCACTTGAGGGTGACAAGTGTCACCCTCGTTGGTCCAAAATATTTCGTCTCTCGGAAAAATCCAAAAAATAATAAACGACATAGCCGTATTTTCCCTTCGCACAGTCCGGAAAACGTTTCGTCGGAAAACGATTCTTTTCGCTAGTTGTGCACAAAATTTTGTCCCTTAGTCTACTTTAAGGCTTAAACTTTTGTACGTACGCCCTCACGTACATACTCTGGAAATACGGGGTATAACATTCTCCCCTCCTTAGAAACATTCGTCCCGAATGTTCCTTCTCAAGACAGATAACGATAAAGTTCCTCATAACAAGTTGCGATGCCACACGGCCACAAAATAACACAGCGCAAATACTTAACCCAAGTCAACGAGGAATCATTCCTACATCACAAAAGCTTCCACCCTGGGTCTAAAAGATATCCTCTTCGCACCTTTTCTTCACAACAAAATGATCATTTCTATTTTCTTAGCACATGTTCACTTCTTTCCTTACACGTCGTACTCTTCTCGAACACTTGAACTTTTTCTAGTATACGGACCATACCTCAGTCACCGCTTCTGTTTCCAAAATCTCCGGAGTCACTACCTCCAAACTTGGTCACCTTACTAGCCTCAAATTCCTTTAAGGCCATTCCCGGCCCTCCCGAACCGATTCTAGTCGAACATATCCACGAACTCATACGATGGTTACCTAAACCTGGACCTAGCACCCTCGTGACCCTACCACCTGGAGGGACCACCCCGAACTGACCCCACCACAAAACAGACCGCCGGTTGACCCGTGAATGGTCCTCAACCCGACCCGCTATCGTGCCAAACACTTGTTCCCCCGATCCGGAACAATCTCACAAATCAAGTCACGAAAACCTAGTGGTCTTCTTAGCTCGACTACCCTCTCATTTTATACCACTCAGGGACTTATCACGCAAATATATCCCACGTATACAATGCACCCCGACAAAGGTCAACATAAACATAGATCTTACTCAAGATGGCCTCGCATCTAAGGTCTCTACGTAAAAACTCTAAGGCTTACACTTTCCCTGTCCCCAAACTTACCCTTATAACTAACCATGTTTCTAATCACCATTTTAACATAATGCTATCTGAACATAATACTTAACACTTCACCATAATATCAACGCATACTAATCTCTAGAGGGGTAAGAATATACCTGTAGAAGGCGATGATCCTGCCACTGACCCGGTAGGCTGCGTCATTCTGCTTGTACCCCTCCTATAAGCACAGTCTCTCGTCACATGGCCCTGACGGCCGCAGGTGAAACAAGCACCAGTAAGAAGACGACATTCCCCGGGATGACGCTTGCCACATCGTGCACACTGAGGGGGACATGAATCCTGCTGGCTAGAACCCGTGTATATCTGTAAACCAGAAGCCCTGGAGCTCTGACCAGCTCCCGAATACCCCGAACGTCCTGAAGGCGCGGAGGACCACTGCATCTTGGCGGAGGTACATAACTAACTTCTTTGGCGGTCCGCCTCGAAAGTTACCAAAGGACCCTGCTGTCCTGGCCCTCTTCTGCTGATCTCGGTCATTCCGTCGACCTCTCCGCTCCTCACATCCCAGTGCATAAGCCTGCATGCGGGCAATGTCCATGCCCGGCTGAAGAGCTACACCCGAACAAGCCTCTGCCAAGTAGTCATCGAGCCCGGTGACGTAGCGGTGCACTCTGTCCTCCATGTCGGCTACCAATGCGGGGACGTACCGAGCTAATGAGTCAAACTCCACATTGTACTCCCGAACCGTACGCCCGGTCTGCCTCAACGTCAAAAATCTGTCGGCCCGAGCCCTTCATCTGTGGAGGCAAGAAATGTGCAAGAAATGCCCCTGAGAACTCGCTCCATACGGCTGGAAGTGCATACTCTCCCCGGGACAGCTCCCACGAATCAAACCAGTCGACTGCAGTATCACGCAGCCGATGCGAACCTAAGACCACCGACTCGGTCTCCGAAGCCTTGATCACTCTCATGATCCGCTGTAACTGTCGAATGAACTCCTGCGGATCATCCTCAGGCCTCGACCCGTAGAACTCTGGCGGGCAACAACTCAGAAAGTCCCGTAGCCTTAAACTATCCGATCTCGGGTGAACCATGGGTACTACTGGAACTGGGACTGCTGCATCCAGCCTATCCTCATGCCTTGCCACTATCCTGGCCAATAACTGGGCCATCTCCTTGTAACCCATCTCCTCTGCTCCAGGCTGTGGGACTGGAGGATCGTCTTGTGGTCTCAGCACCAGCTGCGCTCTAAACTCTCTTTGGGCGGCGTCGCAAAAATCGCCGTCTGGAGCACTATCTCAGGTAATGTCCGGGCCTACGCCCTCGTACTTCTCTGTATCCCACTAGCAGCTCCCTCGGCTGCCTTGCCCATCTGGGCCTGGGTTGCCTTGCGCGGAGGCATAACTGGTAAAAATGAAATGCGTCAGAGGGGTCCAACTTATAACACAGCTCTAAGGCACGATCTCAGAATGAGAAGAATGGAAACCAATCCTAAATGTCCTATAGCCTCCTGATTATAGATGTGGTGCACAACACACCGATAATCAAGACTCTACTAGACACGGTCTGTAGACACTTTCCGAGGACTAACTGCTCTGATACCACTTTTGTCACGACCCGAACCCGGGCCCCTGACTGGTGCCTTACCCCGGGCACCCTAGCGATACAACATCAGAGAAAAATCAGCGGAAATAAAACATAAACATAAAACAAGAAATATGATAATTAAACAGGCCAACCAAAATAGTTGCCTTCTGTATATATATAACATAAAAACCCGAACAGTTATCCTTTTTACAAACCCTGCCCACAACAGTACTACATACCTCTAAGTGTTTTAAAACAACAACTATGACGGGACAGGGCCCCGCCATACCCCTGAATGTACAAGAACCCTGCACTGTGGTAACATACCAAAGATAAGCCTCCGAAGAAAACGGGGCTTCCCAACACGCCGAACTGTGATCCTATGAGCGAGGATCCACAACCGATGTACCTCTACCTGCGGCATGAACGCAGCCGAGGAGGTCGATACAACATGTACCAAGTATGTGAAATCAAAAATCAGTAAATGAAATCACGGATCTAAATAAAGCAGAGACATGTATGATAACAAAACTATAGTTCACAATATAAGCGATCCGCGTCAAGTCGTGGACTCACGCCTCAAGTCATCCTCATGCGTGGAACTCCTTCCTCACCGCCGATCTAGGTATAAATCGTGTGATACGTATAACATGTCTCGGCCCATCTCATGGACCCAGTGTCGCATCGTATGGAATACATTCCCGGCCCATCTCATGGACTCGGTAGTCGTGTGAAATACATTCCCGGTTCATCTCATGAACGCGGTAGTCGAGTGAAATACATTCCCGGTCCATCCCATGGACGCGGTAGTCGAGTGGAATACATTCCCGGTTCATCTCATGAACGCGGTAGTCGAGTGAAATACATTCCCGGTTCATCCCATGAACGCGGTAGTCGAGTGGAATACATTCCCGGTTCATCTCATGAACGCGGTAGTCGAGTGAAATACATTCCCGGTTCATCCCATGAACGCGGTAGTCGAGTGGAATACATTCCCGGTTCATCTCATGAACGCGGTAGTCGAGTGAAATACATTCCCGGTTCATCCCATGAACGCGGTAGTCGAGTGGAATACATTCCCGGTTCATCTCATGAACGCGGTAGTCGAGTGAAATACATTCCCGGTTCATCCCATGAACGCGGTAGTCGAGAGGTCATAACATTTAAACTGTTATACCCCGTATTTCCAGAGTATGTACGTAAGGACGTACGTAGTAATTTGAACTTGTGATTTAGGCTTGGCCGAATTCTTTTTGTTCACAACACCCGATTTGAGTCGTTTTTCGACGAAACGTTTCCACAGCTTTCGTAGGGTAATTTCCGGCTATGTCATTTTTAATTTTTGCGGATTTTTCCGAGAGACGAAACATTTTGGACCAACGGGAGGGTGACATGTGTCACCCTCACATTGGAAGCAAGGGGCGGCAACCCTTGGCCGAATTGGGCTACTTTATGGCCTTGATTTGTGCCTTGTTTTGTGCCTTGTTTTGTGGAGTGTTTTGTGGAGTAGGGTTAGGGTGCACATGGCTTGATCTTGGCCCTACACTTGCTATGCACTTGGCAAGATCTTGGCCATTGGTTGGCCTTGGCTTGTGCTATAAATACCCCTCTCCCTTTGATGAATTCTTCATCCTTTCCACAAATCTTCTAAGTGTTAAAATCCCTCCCTCTCCCCTCTTGTTGACTCTCGTCCAAGAGCCCCTCTCCCCCTTTGAAAGGCCCTTGGCGAGAGCCTCTCCCTCCTAGTAGTGTGGCGTGGGGTACCCACTAGCCTAGTTGCTTCGTATAATACCCCCTGTGTGGGGTAGAAATACTCTCAATAGTATTGTTATAATGCCCAAATTACCTTAGACGTATACCTTGTAGTATTCTAAGGTTATACATATACGAAAAGCCAGGAAATACTATGAGACTTCACGTCAGTCACAAAACCGAACCCCTAGGAAAATCTCCATAGTCCGTTGGAGTATTGTGTAGAAGTTGGTTAGAACTTCTAAGGGTGGTTTAGAGCGGGTTGAGCGCTCGGAGTTGGAGCTAAGCGATTGCCGGGATCGACTTTATACTTGGATAATTATGGGCTTATCGAGGTAAATATCTTGTCCTCTATTGTAATTGGAAATTACATGATTGTTAGACTATAGTTGAAGTATACTATATGTAGAATCGAGCGTTGTTGTCGGCAATGTCTTTTGACTTAAGCTGAATAATAAGAAACCTTTTGAAGAAGAAATCTTGAATTGTGTTTACATAGGACTGTATTCTGATGAACTTGTGTAGCTTTTACGTAGGGTAGAATTGTACGTTCGGGTTAGATGTAACCCACCCGGTTGGCTTGGTAGCCGGCCTCGATAAAGGAGGAGATTTACGCTGTTGCGGGAGAGTCTTTGAATTTTCGGTAGAATGTTCTGCGATGAGGTCTAAATGTTAATAAGCGCCTTGTGGCCTTATAGGTTGAAGTACTACGTGTGGCGCGATCTACTTGGCTTAAGGAGTAGCCGACGGTTGGAAGTACTTGGAGCGTTTTGCTATTAGTCGATACTCGTCGCGAGGTATGTGAACCTCTTCCTATCTCTTCTAGCATGATATGTGTGAACTATGTAGTACGATAGACTTACATGTGCTAAATGTATTTGATTGGTTTAAAACATAAAGTGTCATAACGGCTTTATGGGAAGTTGGTTATAACAGCTTTATGTTGGTAAGGAAATACTTGTGGTCTTTAAAAAGGTAACTGATTTGAACTATAACTGGCTTGTTATGTGTTAGTAAAGAACTTGAAGTATTTCAAAAGATTTTTGAATCATTTTGAAAGAAGAAGTAATACTTGGTTTTTGCAAAACTTAAGAGTTATACTAGCTTTATGGGAAGTTAGGTATAACGGCTTAAGAATGTTTTACTGATTTCGGAAATCAGAATGTGTATCGACAAACCACTGCAGCGTTAATAAAAGGAAATGTTTTGACTAATTAAGTATTATTAAAACCAGTAGAAACTTCCATCTGCATAGAAGCTAAGATGAGACAAAATGATATTTCCTAGATCATGGCTGCTGTAATAAGATTGTTATAAACAAGAATATCCTACTCACATATAAGACTTATGTTTCTCAGATAGTTAAAAGAGAATTATATTCTTAACTGAATAAGACTATGAACTACGAAACCCCTCTAAAATAAGAAACTTGAACATTGGAAAAGAAGGTTGCTACTTGATTTTACAAAGAGAAGTAATTGATTTACTTTAAAAAGATAATCACTCTATTTTTCATATACTACAGGTATTGTGTGGTTTTGTGAAGTAACGTATCTTTTAAAGATTTAATGTATGAAGTACTTTGGGGATAGGTACGAACTTGTTAGTAGAAAGTACCTTGTGTGAATAACTTGATTGTATTGGTTTGTGATAGCCTTGTAATACTTTCTTGTTGATTTGATAAGTAAGCATGTTAGGATGCTACGTGTGTTAGTATCTTGTGATTATTGCGTAAGGGGGTCACTCTTGTTGTGCTTACGTTGTCAAACGTTAAGCGGTTATCTTGTTATTGTATCACATACCCTTGACTTGTTATACAGGGCTTGCCACCGCGATGCGGTCTATCGGCTATGCGATCCTTGTGACTACGCGAGTCGCGGTAGCTCCAGATTGATCATTCGGGTGTTTAGCACGACGCGGGGATTCCTATGCGGTCCGTTGAGACTATGCGGTCTTTTGAGACTATGCGAGTGCGGGAGCCTAGGCGGATACCGAGGTTGGCTGCCCGATGCGGGGTATACCTCGGTGATGCAGGACCATGATTCGAGGAATACCTCATGCGGGTGCATGGGTGACCTATGCGGGCTGCGAGAGTTCGAGGATAGACGCAGCATTGATATTGCGGGCGAGTGGCGGCCGATCATGGTGCGGTCTAGAAAGACCTCGAGATACGGTTTGTGGTATTTTTGGTGCGTGGGTCTTAGTAGTCGGCTATGCCTTCGTACTTGCCGTCACGGTTTTATTGTGATAACTTTGAGGCGTGAGTCACGACTTGACATATCGCTTATTTATTGTGAATCGTATTTTGGTTATCATACATGTCTCTGCTTTATATAGACTACTATGATTTCATTTACGATTTATTTTGATTTCACATACTTGGTACTGTTATGCTTGACCTCGCCCGGGCTGCGTTCATGCCGCAGTAAAGGTACACGATCGTTGATCCTAGCTCTCGAGTCCGTTTGGCGTTTGGGAAGCTCCGTTTCTCGGAGGCTTATCGATGGTATAGTCCAGCCGTCGTAAGTGTTTACATTCGGGGTTTGGCGGGGCCTGTCCGCCATTGTTGTCGTATCATTCTTAAGTGCAGTAATCTTGTTGTGGGCGGGGTTTGGAAAAAGGATTAAACTGCTCATGTTGAAAGAGTTGTTATTTATGTATATCTTGAAGGTAACCGTTTTTAGTTAGCTTTATGCCTTATTTCAACTGTTTTATTACCCGTTTCATGTATTGTCTTTATGTTCCGATTACTCGATGTATGGCTACTTGGGTGCGGGGTAAGGCACGATCACGGGCAGGTTGGGTCGTGACAAAAGTGGTATCGAAGCGATTAATCCTCGGAAAGTGTCTACCGTATCGATGAAGTCTTGATTATCGGTGTGTTGTGCACCACACCAATGTCGTGAGGCTATAGGATATTTAGGATTGGGTTCTATTTATTCTTACTCTGAGATCGTGCCTTAGAGATGTGTTGTAAGTTGGACACTCTAACGTATTTCTTTCCCTTACCGATATGCCTCCGCGTAGGGCAACCCGGGCCCAGGAGGTCAAGGCAGCCGAGGGAGCTGCGAGTAGAGTTCAGAGGGTGGCGTGGGCACAGGCCCAATCATTACCTAGGGTAATGCTTCATTCGGGGATTTCTGCGACGTCACTAGCCCCGTGAGTTTAAGCACGGCGACGGCGGTTCCTCTGCGGCCATGATATGTGAACCTTGGTTCCACGGCCAGGAGCAGAGAATATAGATTTCAGAGGCAACCACATTACTAACTATGGATTTGACTACGAGAGAGTATCTGCGATGTCCGCGAGTCTTGATGAATATCAGCGAAAAGGTTGTGCAAGTAAGTTCTTGATTGAAGCGAGCATGGCACGTATGCGGGCTTTGCGCGGCCGAGGCGATGTAGAGATCGGCGGGTTGAAGGGCGGTAGAAGAGGGCGAGCGGCAAGGTCCTTTGGTAACTTTCGAGGCGAGTCGCCTCACGGCAGACAGATTTGCACCTCGCCCGGTCGAGTGGTCTTCCGCGATTTCGGGGCGTTCGGGGTGTGCGGGAGTTGGTCGAACTCCGGGCTTAGGTTCACGATGTGTGACGTCATCGGGAATGTCGTCTTTTAGTTGGTACTTGTTGTACCTGCGGCCGTCAGGGCCATGTGTCGAGAGTGTCCTTGTAGGAGGACTTAGCCTTGAGATTGGTGGGTAGTTCGTCATCTTCCTTAGCTATCGCCTGCAGGCGAGTTTGATTTGAACGACTAAGGGGAGTGAAGCAGTAGATATAGATATATCTTTAACCCTCTAGAGATCAGTATGTGTGATAAGGTGAGTATACCTTAAGTGCATAGTGCACGTGAGTCATGTTTGGGATAGGTCCCTAGTAGTGTGGAATGAAAGGGGGGTAGTTGAACTAAGAAGACCGCTAGGTTTTCGTAGCGTGATTAGTGAGAGTTTTTCTTCGTGGAGCTAGCATTGTGCGCGTTGCCGGGTCGGGTTGAGGCCACGTTGCGGGTCAACCCGGCGAGTTTGGTGGTGGGGTCGGTTGTGGTGGTCCGTCTTGTGTTAGGGTCACGAGGGTGTTAGGCCCAAGTTTAGTTGACAGTGACGAGTTCGTGGATGCGTTCGACCGGTGGTTGGGCGATGGGGCAGCCCATCGTGTTCTTGATCGGGACCGTTCACTCGGCGATGTTGTTTTAACGAGAAAGGTTGTAAGGCTGCGGGGTGCCTACCTTCACCTTATGGCGGTGATGGAGCCAGTGCGGCTGTTTTGTTTACGGAAGTTTTACCAAACATGTGTTAAGAACTCGGTGAGTCTCGAATCGCATTCGCCCTCGGGCCAGTGCTTGGATTTCAGGGATAGTTGTGGGGATTGTTGTCTCCTGTGGAGGGAGTGTTTAGGCTACCATTTCAGTGTTCGGATGTCACCTTTTGAAGCCTTGTAGGGGCGGATGTGTGAGTCGCCGGTCGATTGGTTCGATGTTGGCAGGATTCAGATAATTGGTTCAGGCTTGTTCCAGCAGACTGTGGATAGAGTAAAGCTTGTCTAGAAGAGGTTACGGCGGCTCGAAATCGTGCGGATAATCGGCGGCGACGCTAGAGTTGAGTTGTGGTCGGTCTTCTTGAAAGTACCACCGGGGTGGGTGTGGAGTTTTGGAAGACAGAGGAAACTTAGCCCGAGTTACTTTGGGCCTTTGAGAGTTCATGTGAAGAATAGGCCAGGTTGCCTATATGTTAGCATTTGCCGTCCGACTTAGGAGGCAGGACGTCCGGTCTTTCGTATTGTTATGTTCGGGAAAGTATCGGAGATCCATCCAGAATGTTCCCAGTTAATGATGCCCACGTAAAGAGATAGTAACCCCGAGTTTTGGAAACTAAAGCAGTATCAGAAATGTGGTAAGGGTTCGAGTGTCACGGCGACTTGGTGATCGCACGGCCGGTACCATTTGTTGGGTCGTCGGAGCAAGGCTCGCGACAAAGTGACAAAAGTGGTATCATTTTGGTGATGTTAGAGGTGTTTCCTCGTGGACTGGGATGTAATTTTTTATGTGCGCGGGTGTTTCTGTGGCCAGATGTGGCAGGTTGGTTCTCGTAAGTATAGTAGAAGACTATCTTGGCGCGCGTTGTTTTGAGACTTAGAAGGAACATTCGGACGAATGTTTCTAAGGAGGAGAATGTTATACCGTATTTCGGTATATGCGTGGGGCGTGCGTAGTAATTTGAACTTGTGATTTAGGCTTGGCGAATTCTTTTTGTTCACAACACGATTTGAGTCGTTTTTCGACTAAACGTTTCCAGACTTTCGTAGGGAATTTCCGGCTATGTCATTTTTAATTTTTGCGGATTTTTCCGAGAGGCGAAACATTTTGGACCAACGGGAGGGTGACATGTGTCACCTCACATTGGAAGCAAGCGGCAACCCGCGAATTGGGCTACTTTATGGCCTTGATTTGTGCCTTGTTTTGTGCCTTGTTTTGTGGAGTGTTTTGTGGAGTAGGGTTAGGGTGCACATGGCTTGATCTTGGCCTACACTTGCTATGCACTTGGCAAGATCTTGGCCATTGGTTGGCCTTGGCTTGTCTATAAATACCCTCTCCCTTTGATGAATTCTTCATCCTTTCCACAAATATTCTAAGTGTTAAAATCCCTCCTCTCCTCTTGTTGACTCTCGTCCAAGAGCCCTCTCCCCTTTGAAAGGCCCTTGGCGAGAGCCTCTCCCTCCTAGTAGTGTGGCGTGGGGTACCCACTGCCTAGTTGCTTTCGTATAATACCCCCTTTGTGGTGTAGAAATACTCTCAAAAGTATTGTTATAATGCCCAAATTACCTTAGCCAGTATACCTTGTAGTATTCTAAGGTTATACCTATCTGAAAAGCTTAGGAAATACTATTATACTTCCGTCGGTCACAAAACCGAAACCCTAGGAAAATCTCCATAGTCAGTTGGAGTATTGTGTAGAAGTTGGTTAGAACTTCTAAGGGTGGTTTAGAGCGGGTTGGGCGCTCGGAGTTGGAGCTAAGCGATTGCCAGGATCGACTTTATACTTGGATAATTATGGGCTTATCGAGGTAAATATCTTGTCCTCTATTGTAATTGGAAATTACATGATTGTTAGACTATAGTTGAAGTATACTATATGTAGAACTGAGCGTTGTTGTCGGCAATGTCTTTTGACTTAAGCACGAATAATAAGAAACCTTTTGAAAGAAGAAATCTTGAGCGTGTTTACATAGGGTGTATTCTGATGAGACTTGTGTAGCTTTTACGTAGGGTAGAATTGTACCCGTTCGGGTTAGATGTGTAACCCCTGGTTGGCTTGGTAGCGGCCTCGATAAAGGAGGAGATTCTGTCATGTTGGGGAGGTCTGCGAATTTTGGTAGAATGTTCTGCGATGAGGTCTAAATGTTAATAAGCGCCTTGTGGCCTTATAGGTTGAAGTACTACGTGTGGCGCGATCTACTTGGCTTAAGGAGTAGCCGACGGTTGGAAGTACTTGGAGCGTTTTGCTATTAGTCGATACTCGTCGCGAGGTATGTGAACCTCTTCCTATCTCTTCTAGCATGATATGTGTGAACTATGTAGTACGATAGACTTACATGTGCTAAATGTATTTGATTGGTTTAAAACATAAAGTGTCATAACGGCTTTATGGGAAGTTGGTTATAACAGCTTTATGTTGGTAAGGAAATACTTGTGGTCTTTAAAAAGGTAACTGATTTGAACTATAACTGGCTTGTTATGTGTTAGTAAAGAACTTGAAGTATTTCAAAAGATTTTTGAATCATTTTGAAAGAAGAAGTAATACTTGGTTTTTGCAAAACTTAAGAGTTATACTAGCTTTATGGGAAGTTAGGTATAACGGCTTAAGAATGTTTCTTGATTTGGAAATCGAGAATGTATCGACAAACCAACTGCAGCGTTAATAAAAGGAAATGTTTTGACTAATTAAGTATTATTAAAACCAAGAGAAACTTCCATGCATAGAAGCTAAGATGAGACAAAATGATATTTCCTAGATCATGGTCTTTGTAATAAGATTGTTATAAACAAGAATATCCTACTCACATATAAGACTTATGTTTCTCGGATAGTTAAAAGAGAATTATATTCTTAACTGAATAAGACTATGTACTACGAAACCCCACTAATATAAGAAAATTGAACATTGGAAAAGAAGGTAGCTACTTGATATTACAAAGAGAAGTAATTGATTTACTTTAAAAAGATAATCACTCTATTTTTCATATACTACGGTATTGTGTGGTTTTGTGAAGTAACGTATCTTTTAAAGATTTAATGTATGAAGTACTTTGGGGATAGGTACGAACTTGTTAGTAGAAAGTACCTTGTGTGAATAACTTGATTGTATTGGTTTGTGATAGCCTTGTAATACTTTCTTGTTGATTTGATAAGTAAGCATGTTAGGATGCTACGTGTGTTAGTATCTTGTGATTATTGCGTAAGGGGTCACTCTTGTTGTGCTTACGTTGTCAAGCGTTAAGCCCGTTATCTTGTTATTGTATCACATACCCTTGACTTGTTATACAGGGCTTGCCACCCTTGATGCGGTCTATACGGCTATGCGATCCTTGTGACTACGCGGTCGCGGTAGCTCGAGATTGATCATTCGGGTGTTTAGCCCGACGCGGGGATTCCTATGCGATCTGTTGAGACTATGCGGTCTTTTGAGACTATGCGGCTGCGGGAGCCTAGGCGGATACCGAGGTTGGCTGCGCCCGATGCGGGGTATACCTCGGTGATGCAGGACCATGATTCGAGGAATACCTCGTGCGGGTGCTGGGTGACCTATGCGGGCTGCGAGAGTTCGAGGATAGACGCGCACATTGATATTGCGGGCGAGTGGCGGCCGATCATGTAGTGCGGTCTAGAAAGACCTCGAGATACTGATTTGTGGTATTTTTGTGCATGTGGGTCTTAGTAGTCGGCTATGCCTTCGTACTTGCCGTGCGGTTTTATTGTGATAACTTTGAGGCGTGAGTCACGACTTGACATATTTGCTATTTATTGTGAATCTGTATTTTGGTTATCATACATGTCTCTGCTTTATATAGACTACTATGATTTCATTTCTGATTTATTTTCGATTTCACATACTTGGTACTGTTGTCTTGACCTCCTTCGGCTGCGTTCATGCCGCAGTAAAGGTACACGATCGTTGATCCTAGCTCTCGAGTCACGATTTAGCGTTTGGGAAGCTCCGTTTCTCGGAGGCTTATCGATGGTATAGTCCACTGTCGTAAGTGTTTACATTCGGGGGTTTGGCGGGCCACATCCGCCATTGTTGTCGTATCATTCTTAGAGTGCTGTAATCTTGTTGTGGGCGGGGTTTGGAAAAGGATTAAGCGTTCATGTTGAAAGAGTTGTTATTTATGTATATCTGAAGTAACCGTTTTTGGTTAGCTTTATGCCTTATTTCACTGTTTTATTACACTGGTTTCATGTATTGTCTTTATGTTCCGCTGATTACTCTGATGTATGGCTACTTGGGTGCCCGGGGTAAGGCACCAGTCACGGGCCCGGGTTCGGGTCGTGACATAAACGCTCTTTTAAGACAGATTAAGATAATACCATATTTTCCCTTTAAAACAACTAAGGTAATATTATGCCCTTCTTGTTAAACCAAAACACTTTCCTTCTTAAAGTCAAGTAACAACATTCTTTTTCAAAAGTTCAAGTTTGCCTAATTTCAATTATTCACGTCTTTTATTCGAAAGATTTCATAGTTCATAATCTTAATCATTTTAATAACATAATTCTCTTTTAAAACAACTGAGTAATATATGCCTTATGTGTGAGTAGGTTATTCTTGTTCATAACAATCTTATTAAAGCAGCCATGATCTAGGAAATGTAATATCATTTTGTCTCATCTTAGCTTCTATGCAGATGAAGGTTTCTACTGGTTTTAATAATACTTTATTAGTCAATACATTTCCCTTTATTAACGCTGTTGTGGTTTGTTCGATACTTATTCTCATTTCCGAAATCAGTAAAACATTATTCCTTCTACAAACCAAGTACTCATTACTCACGAATGAGGTTTCACGCTTTTTAACAAAATTCATATTAAATCAATTAAGTCAAGTCTCTTTATCTTTTAAGATTAATAACCCATTCTTTTTATCTCTCTTAAGTCGTTATACCTAACTTCCCATAAAGCTAGTATAACTCTTAAGCTTTTAAAACCAAGTATTACTCTTCTTTGAAAAGGTTTCTTAATTCTTTTGAAATACTTCAAGATTCTTATTATTCAGGCTTAAGTCAAAAGACATTGCCGTAAAACTACGTTCAGTTAACACACGTACGTCTACCGTACTATATATATATATATATATATATATACTTTTAAAATATCATGCTCAAGAGTATAGGAAGAATCACATACCTCGCGACGATTATCGACTATTAGCAAATAGCTCCAAATCTTGTAATCCTTCTAGCCTTTTCCACCTTTCGAGAATCGCTACTCGCGATCTTCCAACCTATAGCGGTCATACAAGTCTATTAGCGTCTAGACTACTCTGTAGAATACTTCTAGATCTGATTCTTTGTTCTACGGAAAATTGGGCAGCACTTCCCTACCCGCCAAACTACACAAGTCATGTAAATACGATCCATGTAATCTGATTCGATCTTATTCTTTAATATCCTACGATGCGATTTGTTTAATTCTTTTACGTAATATCCTTCTATTACAGTTCAATTTTCTTCAGTAATATCATACATGTATCTAATATTCATTTCTATACTACTACGATATGTAATTTCCAATTACACTAGAAGGATAGGATTATTTACCTCGATAAGCCCAAAATTATCCAAGTTAATGTCGATCCCGAGCAACGTTTAGCTCCTACTGCAGGCGCTCAACCCGCTCCAAACAACCCTTAGAAGTTCTACGCAACTTCTTAATACTTCAACCCGCTATGAAGATTTCTTAGGGTTTCGTTTTTGTGACTTAAGGGAATATAGTAGTATTTTCGGGCTCTACGTATAGAGGTAACTTTGGAAAGTACTACAAGGTATTTGGGCTAAAGTATTTGGGAATAGTAACAATACTTGGAGAATACTTTTCTACCAAGGGGGGGGGTGTATTTTACGAGAACAACTAGGCAAGGGGGGGTATACTCTCGGCGATGGGCCTTCTCGAGGGGAGGGTGGCTTTGGGAAAACTTTAAGAGGGAGGGAGAGGGATTTCAAGACTTGGAAATTGCTCAAGTGTGGATGAAATAAGTCTTCAACTAAGGGGGTATTTATAGGCCAATCAATGGCCAAGATTAAGACAAGTGGTGGGCAAGTGTAGGGTCAAGATTTGGGCAAGTGTACCTTATCCATCTACCACCAAAATATCCTACCAACTCCTTGACTAAAGAAAAGGCACAAAAAACGTGCAAGAGCCTCGATTTGCCGTCCACTTGAGGTGACAAGTGTCACCCTCGTTGGTCCAAAATATTTCGTCTCTCGGAAAAATCCGCATAAAAATAATAAACGACATAGCCGTATTTTCCCTTCGCAAAGTCCGGAAAAGCGTTTCGTCGGAAAACGATTCTTTTTGCTAGTTTGTGCACAAAATTTCGTCCCTTAGTCTACTTTAAGGCTTAAACTTTTGTACGTACGCCTCACGAACATACTCTGGAAATACGGGGTATAACGAGCGGAGAGCTACGAGTAAAACACGGAGGAATTCTGAGGCAGCTTGGTCATTACGAGATAGTGCTTCATTCGGGAGTTCGCGACACCGCTAGCCCCGTGAGAGTTTAGAGCAGCGGCGGTAGCTACGAGACCACGATACGAGTCTTGATTCCACGGCCGAGAACAAAGGATATGAGTTCTGAGGAGATGGCGATTACTAGCTAGTCGGTGGTGGGAATGAGAGCAGACGGGGCCGGTGGTTCCGATAGTACGATAGTTCACCCTAGATCCGATAGTTTTGAGACTTGGGACTTCGAGTTGCGATCCACCCGAGTCCTATGGATTGAGGCGAGGAAGATCATCGAGTTTATTCGACGATTCTGTGGATCATGAAAGTGATCAAGACCTCGAGGCATTTCTTACACACTTGCGCCTCGCGGATGAGGAGAGCTCGGGCGGATAGATTTATGAGGTTGAGGCGGAAGTTATACCGTATTTCCGGTGTATGCGTGGGGCGTGCGTGAAAAATTTGAACCTTTAAAGTGGCTTGGCGAAAATTATTTTGCACAACACGGTTAGAGTCGTTTTTTAAAGCGTTTCCACAGCTTTCATAGGGAAAATTCCGGCTATGTCATTTTTAATTTTTGCGGATTTTTCCGAGAGACGAAACATTTTGGACCAACAAGAGGGCGACACTTGTCACCCTCTCATTGGAAGGAATGGGCGGTAATGGCTTGGACGATTGGGTTGGCTTTTGTCAAGTAGTAGGTAGGATATTTTGGTGGTAGATGGATAAGGTGTACTTGGGTGAATCTTGGCCCTACACTTGCATAGCACTTGGCTAGATCTTGGCCATTGGTTGGCCTTGGCTTGTACTATAAATACCCCTCCCTTTGAAGACTTCTTCATCCTAAAAATGTTCTAAGTCTTGAAAGCCCTCTCCCCCCCCCCCCCTTTTGAGTTGTTGTTCGTCCAAAGCCACCCCTCCCCCTTGTGGCCGAGAGTACCCCCCCTCTTTAGGGGTGCTAGCCGAGAGTCTAACCCCCCCCCCCCTAGCCTAGTTGTGCTAGTCGAAATACTACCCCCCCTCTTGGTAGAAATACTCTCAAAAGTATTGTTACTATACCCAAATTACCTTAGCCGTATACCTTGAAGTATTCCAAAGAAACCTCTCTACGTAGAGCCCGGAAATACTACCGTATGTCCTTTTTGTCTCAAACCGAAACCCTAAGGAAAATCTCCATAGTTGGTTGGAGTATTAAGTAGAGGTCGCGTAGAACTTCTAAGGGTTGTTTGGAGCGGGTTGGAGCACCCGGAGTAGGAGCTAAGCGTTGCTAAGGATCGACATTTATACTTGGATAATTATGGGCTTATCGAGGTAATTATCTTGTCCCCCTATTGTAATTGGATATTACATGTTGTAGAAATATATAGTTGAAGTATACTATATATAGAACTGAACATAGCTTGTGGCAATGTCTTTGGACTTAAGCCTGAATTTAAAGATGAGAAGCTGTAATTACGTGGGGCGTATTCAAAGAGACTTGTAGTTTGTGGGTAGGGAAGGGCTGCCCAATTTTTCGTAGAACCTTGCATCTAGATTTATTCTACCGAGTAGTCTAGACTTTGATAGACTTGTATAACCTGTATAGGTTGAATATTCAGCGAGTAGCATGTGCTACTTGAGAAGGTGGACCAGGCTAGCCGGGTTATAGCCGTGGAGCGTTTTGCTAATAGTCGATAATCGTCGCGAGGTATGTGAACCTCTTCCTATCTCTTCTAGCATGATATGTGTATAACTATGTAGTGCGGTGAGCGTCGTGTGTTAATTGAGCGTAGTTATGCGGCAATGTCTTTTGACTTAAGCCGAATAATAATAATCTTGAAGTAGTTGAGAATTAAGAAGCTGTTTTTAAAAGAAGAGTAATACTTGGTTTTAAAAGCTTAAGAGTTATACTAGCTTTATGGGAAGTTAGGTATAACGGCTTAAGAGAGATAAAACGAATGACTTATTTATTTTAGAAGTTAAGAGACTTGATCTTGTAAGATAAGAGACTTAACTTAAATAAATTATATGAATTTTGTGTGAAACCTCATTCGTGAGTAATGAGTACTTGATTTTTAAAAGGGATAATGTTTTACTGATTTCGGAAATCAGAATGTGTATCGACAAACCACTGCAGCGTTAATAAAGGGAAATGTTTTGATTAATGAAGTATTAATAAAACGGTAGAAACTTCCATCTGCATAGAAGCTAAGATGAGACAAAATGATATTTCTAGATCATGGGCTTTGTAATAAGATTGTTATAAACAAGAATATCCTACTCACATATAAGGCTTATGTTTCTTAGATGGTTTAAAAGAGAATTATATTCTTAAATGAATAAGACTATGAACTACGAAACCTTTCTAAAATAAGAAACGTGAACATTTGAAATTAGGCAAACTTGGACGTTTGGAAAATAATGTTGTTACTTGATTTTACAAAGGTAAGTGTTTTGATTTACTTCAAAAGATAATCACTCTATTTTCATATACTACGTATTGTGTGGTTTTGTGAAAGTAACGTATCTTTTAAAGAGTTAATGTATGAAGTACTTTGGGGATAAAAACCCGAACTTGTTGACATATAGTAGAAAGTACCTTGTGTGCATAACTTGATTGTGTTGGTTTGTGATAGCCTTGTAATACTTTCTTGTTGATTGATAAGTAAACATGTTAAGATGCTACGTGTGTTAGTATCTTGTGATGTTTGTGTAAAGGGGTTTTTCCTTTGTTGTGCTTATGTTGTTTAACGATAAGCTGTTATGTTAGTATTATACATCACTCATCTCTTGGTGATTCCGGGTTAAGCGCCCTCCGATGCGGGGTAGACTCAGGCGGGTCGATGGACCTATGATTCGAGAATACTCATGCGGGTCCCAGGGGCCTATGCGGAGCTACGAGAGTTCCAGGTTAGGGTGCGTCCTTTATGGGCATGCGGTCTATGTGGCCATGCGGACTGCGAAGTCCAGGCGGATCGGGAGTAGCTACCTCGATGCGGGGTTATACCTCATGCGAGCCTATGAGTTTGGCCTATGCGGGCTGCGGGAAGTTCGGGACTAGACGCGCATTAGATCTGCGGGCGAGTGGCGGCTTTGATCATGTGACGATGCAGACAGATCTCATAATCTGATTTATGACCTTGTTAGTGCTGGGGTTTTAGTAGTCGGTTATGCCTTACGTACTTACCGTGCGGTTTTATTATAACACAGTGGGACACGGTGTTCATGTGTGTTCCTTGGTGCTTTCATATCATAGGCTGGCAATGAGGAATGTGTTCCACGCACGATTGATGTTGTGGGCGTGAGACCCGTTGTTATGTTTTAGTGATGACTTGAGGCGTGAGTCACGACTTGACATATTATTTGTTGTAAAGCGTAGTTTGGTTATCATACATGTCTCTGCTTTGTATAGACTACTATGATTTCATTCTGATATTTTGATTTCACATACTTGGTACTGTTATCGACCTCCTTGGGGCTGCGTTAAATGCCGCAGTAAGGTACACGCGATCGTTGATCCTCGCTCTTAGGAGTCCGCGATTCAGCGTTTGGGAAAGCTCCGTTTCTCGGAGGCTTATCTTAGTATAGTCCCTGTTGTTGTAGGTGCTTACATTCGGGGTATGGCGAAGCCTATCCGTCGTTGTTGTCATATCATTCGTAAGTGCATGAAATCTTGTTGTGGCGGGGTTTGTAAAAAGATTAAGCATTCATGTTGAAAAGTTGTTGTTTATATATATCTTAGAAAGCAAGTTTTCTCAGTTATTGTTTCATATTATGTCTTGTATCGTTTTATGTTCGCTGATTACTCGATGTTTTATCACTAGGGTGCGGTAAGGCACGATCACGGGCGGAATCGGTCGTGACAAGCGAACGACGGTTGGGAATCTGATATAGAGTTTGACTTATTGGCTCGTTATGTCCCAGCGTTAGTGGCGGACATGGAGGATAGAGTGCACCGATATGTCACGAGACATGGCGATTATCTAGCGAGAGAGTTGTACAAAGTAGCTCTTGATCGGACATGGACATTGCCGCGTCTGAGCTTCTGCGCGGCGGTGAACGTGGAGATCAGCGGATTAACGAATCAGCGAGAAGAGGCGAACAGCGAGGTCCTTTGGTAACTTTCGAGCGAGCATCCTCCGCGTGAGCGGAATATATACCTCATCCGGTTGAGTGGTCCTCGCGATCTTTAGGGCGTCGGGAGTGTTGAGGCGGTCGGGGCTCGAGGTTCAGATTTTCGGGAGGCGGGGTGTTAGCGGATGAAGCCACCCTACCTCGTTGTGGCCGTTGTGGTAGGCTCCATTGTGGAGTGCGTGCTAGTTTGGGAGTTTGTTTTACATGCGGCGGCGGGGCCATTTGCGGCTGTCAGGCCAGGTGGCACTAGTGGGATAGCACTGACTACGGGATCGATTCGGGTTCTTTACCTTCCATAGCTAGGCGGGATGTTCATACACCGTGAGCCGGCGAGAGGTCGCGGTGGAAGTTCCCGATTTTAGCGGTCCTTTGAGCCTATTTGATTTCGGTATATCCTTAACCTCAGAGACTAGTTTGTATTGATGTTATGATGATGTGTTAAGTGTTATGTTCGGATAACATTGTGATAATTGTGAGTAGAAAACATGGCGATTAAAAGGTAAGTTTGGGGTCAGGAAATTTGTGAACCTTAGAAATTATGACAGTTGAGACCTTAGATGTAAGGCCGTCTTGAGAAAAAGATTTTATGGTTAATCCTTGTCGGAGTGCATAATACGTGGAATTTTGTGTGATAATTCCATGGGTAGTTTAAGATGGAAGTGGTAGCTTCCATGACGTGAATTAGTAAGATTGTTCCGGATTGGGGAACAAGAGTTTGGCGCGATAGCGGGTCGGGTTGAGGCCAGATCGCGGGTCACCCCGCAGCCCGGAATGAGGTGGGGTCAGCTCGAGGTGGTCCCGCCAGGAGGTAGGGTCACGAGGGTGCTAAGCCCAGGTTTAGGTAACCATCATATGAGTTCGTGGATATGTTCGACCAGAATCAGATCGTGAAGGCCGGGGATGGCCTTAGAGGAAATCGAAGCTAGTAAGGTGACCAAGTTGGATAGTAGAAACCCCAAGAGTTGGCGAGCGATGGCGAAATATGGTGCGTGTAATAGAAAGAGTTCAGGTACGAGAAGGGTACGACGAGTAAGGAAGGAAGTGAACATGTGCTGAGAGATGGAAGTGATCATTTTTGTGAAGTGAAGGTGCGAAGGGAGTATCCTTTGGACGGGAGGCGAGAGTTGGTGTTGTTTTACATCTTCGAGGTGATTCCTCGTTGGCTTGGATTTGGGTTTCGCGCGTATGTTATATTATGGCAATATATGGCATAGTTGGTTTCGTAAGTATAGTAGTGAAGACTATACCGGTGCATGTACGTTGGAGACTTAGAAGGAACATTCGGGACGAATATTTCTAAGGGGGGAATAATGTTACACCCCGTAGTTCCAGGGTATGTATGTGAGGACATACGTACGAGAATACGACATTAAATTGGAAAGGAAGAAAAGATGTGATTTTTCGACGGAAAAGTTTCCGGATTTTGCAAGGAAAAATGTTCGTTAAAGGGAATTGGATTCCCAGATTTGGTATTTGGACTTTTTGGAATATTTGAGAATTATGAAATTTTATTTCCGAAATTGGTCACGTGGGGCCCACGGGAAAATTTACGGTTTTGTGGGGCCCACTTTATTTTCGGATTTTTGGCATTACGGATATTTTCGGAAGAGGAAATATTTTAGACGAGTAGGGGGGCGACACGTGTCACCCCCGTGTGGCCATGTTGGCCGAATTGGAGAAGGACAAGTGGGACGTTTTTTTGGTGGACAAGTGGCCCATTTTTGTGGTGGCCACTTGTCCCATTTTTGTGGTAGCCAAATGGTTGGCCAACTACCCACACACATGTACCCCATCCTCACCATCCACTTGCCTAGATCTTGGCCATTGATTTCCTATAAATACCCGTGTGCAAGACTTTATTTCATCCACATTAGAAAGTTTCCAGGCAAAAAAATTCCCATCCCTCCTTAGTGAGTTCTCATCAAACACCCCACCCTTGAGTAGAATTCTTCAAGTATTGTTGTTATTCCAAATACTTTAGCCTAAATCCCTTGTGGTATTCCAAAGAAATCCCAACATAAGAGCCCGGAAATACTACTTTATTCCATAGTCGCAAAATGAAGCCCTAGAAAAATCTTCATAGCTTAGATAAAGTGTTAAGAGAAGTTGTTTAGAAACTTCTAAGGGTTGCTTGGAGCGGGTTGGAGCGTAAGGAATTGGAGCTAAACGTTGCTCAGGATCGACTTATATCTTGGATAATTTTGGGCTTATCGAGGTAATTATCTTTGTCCCCCTATTGTAATTGGAGATTACATGTTGTAGTAGTTTAGAATTGAGTATAAGATATATTGGAAGGATGATTATAAAGAATTGAACTGTATTTACATAGAATTTGTATTCTGATGAGACTTGTAGTATTATTGTGGAGTAGAATTGTACACGTCCGGTTAGACGTGTAACCCACCCCCCAGGAGTTGTTGGCTTGATAGCGGGCCTTGATAGAGGAGGAGATTTATGTGGTTACGGGAGGTCTTTGCGAATTTTCCGTAGAATAAGGAATCTTGTATTTAGAATATTCTACGAAGAGATCTAGAAGTTGATAGACATTTTATGGCCATTATAGGTGGAAGTACTACGAGTAGCGTATTCTACTTGAAGGGTGGAAAAGGCTAGCAGAGTGATAGTACTTTGAAGCGTTTTGCTAATTGTCGATAATCGTCGCGAGGTATGTGAACCTCTTCCTATCTTTTCTAGCATGATTGTGTGAACTATGTAGTACGGTGAGCGTCGTGTGCTAAGCAATTTGATTGGTTTAAAACATAAAGTGTTATAACGACTTTATGGGAAGTTTGTTATAACAACTTTATGTAGGTAAAGAAATGGTCTGTGGTTTTTAAAAGATAAGAGACTTGACTTATAAATGACTTGATGTGAAATATTAAGGACCTGGTTTGTGTTAAAAAGTTGTGAAACCGCATTTATGATAAGTGGGTAATTGAGTTTTAATAGGAATAAGTTATATTGATTTCGGAAATGAGAATAAGTATCGAACAAACCACTGCAGCATTAATAAAGGAAAATGTATTGACAAATAATTAATTATATTAAAACCAGTAGAAACCTCCATCTGCATAGAAGCTAAGATAAGACAAAATTGTATTACATTTCCTAGATCATGGCTTCTTTAATAAGATCATTAATAACAAGTATTGATTTTTCTTAAATTCCAAAGTAAGGAACTTGTTTTCTAAAAGAAATGAGACTTGAGGAATTTGAAGTGTTTTTGTTATACCCCGTATTTCCAGAGTATGTACGTAGGGACATACGTAGAAAAGTTTGAACTTTAAGTAGGCATGGACGAAAATATTTTGTGCACAACACCCGATTAGAATCGTTTTTCGACGAAACGTTTTACAAAACTTGCGAAGGGAAAATTCCGGCTATGTCATTTTTAATTTTTGCGGATTTTTCCGAGAGAAGAAATATTTTGGACCAACGAGAGGGCGACACTTGTCACCCTCAAGTTGGTGGAGTGTGGGATGACAACTTGCACGATTTAGGGGTCATAGTTGGTAGGATATTTGTGAGGGATTTGTGGAGTAGGGACTAGGGGGCACTTGGGCAAATCTTGGCCCTCCACTTGCCCCCCACTTGGCTAGATCTTGGCCATTGAACTCCCTATAAATACCCCCCCTTTGTGAAGCTTTCTTCATCCACTCCTCACTTCCTTAAGTCTTGAAAACCCCTCCCCCATTTCGTGAGGCCCCCTTGGCCGAGAGTTGTCACCCCCTCCTTATGGTGTGGCGAGACACACCCCTTCCTAGTGGTGCTAAGCGTAGGTACCCACACCTAGTTGTTCTCATAAAATACACCCCCTCTTGGTAGAAAATACTCTCCAAAGTATTGTTACTATACCAAAATACCTTAGCTGTATACCTTGTAATATTCCAAAGATACCTCTATACGTAGAGCCCGGAAATACTACCTTATGTCCTTTTTGTCTCAAAACGAAACCCTTAGGAAAATCTTCATAGCCGGTTGAAGGATTAAGAAGAAGTTGCGTAGAACTTCTAAAGGGTTGTTTGGAGCGGGTTGGAGCGCCCAGAGTAGGAGCTAAACGTTGCTCAGGATCGACATTTATACTTGGATAATTATGGGCTTACCGAGGTAAATATCTTGTCTCCCTATTGTAATTGAGTTTGCATACTATTGAAGTATAAGAATTAAGTATAAGTTATATACAAGGAAGGTATATAAGAAGGGAATTGAACTGTACTTACATAGGACTGTATTACAGTAGACTTGTGAAGTTTGACGGGTAGGGAAGGGCTGCCCAATTTTCCTTAGAAACTTGTATCTAGATTTATTCTCTTAGAGTAGTCTAGACATTGATAGACTGTATAACCTTTATAGGTTGAATGTTCTGCGAGTAGCATGTACTACTTGAAAGGTGGACAAGGCTAGTCGGGTTATAGCCGTGGAGCGTTTTGCTAATAGTCGATAATCGTCGCGAGGTATGTGATTTTTCCTATACTCTTGAGCATGATATTTTAAAGAATATATATAGTACGGTAGACGTACGTGTGTTAACTGAACGTAGTTTTACGGCAATGTCTTTTGACTTAAGCCTGAATAAAAAGAATCTGAAGTATTTCAGAAGAATTAAGTAACCTTTTTGAAAGAAGAGTAACACTTGGTTTTAAAAGCTTAAGAGTTATACTAGCTTTATGGGAAGTTAGGTATAACGACTTAAGAGTAGTAAAAGGAATGGTTTACTGATTTTAGAAGACTTGATCTTAAAAGATAAGAGACTTGACTTAATAAATTACTATGAATTTTGTGTGAAACCTCATTCGTGAGAAATGAGTACTTGGTTTTTAAAAGCAATAATGTTTCTTGATTTGAAATCGAGAATAAGTATCGAACAAACCACAGCAGCGCTAATAAAGGGAAATGTTTTGACTAATAAAGTATTATTAAAACCAGTAGAAACTTCCATCTGCATAGAAGCTAAGATGAGACAAAATGATATTACATTTCCTAGATCATGGTTGTTGTAATAAGATTGTTATGAACAAGAATAACCTACTCACACATAAGGCATATGTTTCTCAAAATTGTTTTAAAGGATTAAAACTATGAACTACGAAACCTTTCGAAAAATGAGAAACTTGAGTATTTGAAATTAGGCAAACTTGAACGTTTGGAAAAGTATGTTGTTACTAGATTCTACAAAGAGAAGTATTTGATTTACTTCAAAAGATAGTCACTCTATTTTTATACTACGGGTAGTACTGTTGTCATATCATTCTTAGCAGATTAGATATGCACATCCACCAGTGCAGAGTATTCTTCCACTATGATTGTTATCTTGTTATTTCCTTTTGGACATACTGACACGATGGGTGGCCCACGGGTATGCTTCCATTAGGAGTGTTATTCTGTTATTTGCTTTGGACATACTGACACGATGGGTGGCCAGCAGTATGCTTCCACTATGATTGTTATCTTGTTATTTCCTTTTGGACATACTGCCACGATAGGTGGCCCACGGGTATGCTTCCATTAAGTGTTATTACATTATTTGCTTTGGACATACTGACACAATGGGTGGCCCACGAGTATGCTTCCATTATGATTGTTATCTTGTTATTTCCTTTGGACATCTTGACACGATGGGTGGCCGGGTATGCTTCCATTAGGATGGTTCCATGGCCATGCTTATACCGGAGTAAGATCTTGGGGATGCGGCGTTATGCGAGGTTAAATTCGGGTTATATTTGAGTGATGACTTTACGGCGTGAGTCACGACTTGACATATTTGCTAATATATATTGTGGCGTAGTTTGGTTATCATGTCTCTGTTTTATATAGACTATTATGATTTCATTTCTGATATTTTGATTTCACATACTTGGTACCTATTATCGACCTCCTTGAAGTGCGTTAAATCCGCGGTAGAGTACACGATTGTTGATCCTCGCTCATAGGATCACGATTCAGCGTTTTAGGAAGCTCCGTTTCTCGGAGGCTTATCTTTGGTATAGTCCTGCCGTTGTAGGTACTACATTCGGGGTATGGCGGGCCACTGTCGTCGTTGTTGTTATAACACTCTTGAAGTGCAGTAATCTTGTTGTGGGCGGGGTTTGTAAAAGGGATGTAATCGTTCAAGTTTTTTTATATATATATCTGAGAAAGGTAACCGTTTTGGTTGCTTTGTCTTATTTCCTTTGTTTGTCGTTTATGAGTTTTTATTTTCCGCTGATTTTCTCTGATGTTGTATCACTAGGGTTCCCGGGGTAAGGCACCAGTCGCGGGTCCGAGGTCGGGTCGTGACACGTAGATCTATGGGTAGCCTAACAGATGTGCAGCCAGATAGAAGAGAGATGGTTTGTGGGATACACCAGCTAGCGAGCCTTGGGATCCGGTTGGTCAATTCCAGAGACAGTGGAGTTCTGGTTCGAGTGGTTGCGGAGTCCTCCATAGTAGAAGAGGTGAAGAGGCATCAGTATGAGGATCCTGTTCTAGCATGGTATAGAGATGCAGCTCTTCGAAAGTAGAAGACTCTATTTGAGGTTGCACCAGATGGGGTTCTAAGGTATGAAGGTAGATTGTGTGTACCTGATATTGTTGGGCTTCGACTGCAGGTTATAGGAGAGGAACACAATGCTCGTTATTCCATTCATCTGGGGTCTACGAAGCTGTATCATGACCTCAGATGCGTATATTGGTGGGATGTCCTGAAAAGGGACGTAGCAGGGTTTGTTGCTCAATGTCCGAATTGTCAGCAGGTTAAGGTTGAGCACCAGAAGACTGGTGGATTATTGCAACAGATAGAGATCCCGACTTGAAAGTGGGAGGTGATCAATATGGACTTCTTTACAGGATTACCTCGTACTCAGAGGAAGTATGACTCCATATGGGTTATCTAGATTGGCTGACGAAATCAGCCCATTTTCTTCCAGTCAAGACTACTTACTCAGATGAGGATTATTCTAGACTTTACATCAGGGAGATAGTGAGACTGCACGGGGTTCCCACATCTATTATATTGGACAGAGGACCTCAGTTTACAGCTAACTTTTGGAGGTCGTTCCAGAAGGGATTGGGGACACCGGTGAGTCTTAGCACCATATTTCATCCTCAGACTGATGGGCAGGAAGAGCGTACTATTCAGACACTTGAAGATATGTTGAGAGCATGTGTTATTGACTTCAGGGATATCTGGGAGGATCATTTGCCACTCGTTGAGTTCGCGTATAACAATAGCTACCATTCTAGCATTCAGATGGCCCCGTATGAGGCCTTATATGGGAGGAGGTGCATGTCACCTATAGGTTGGTTTGATATGAGTGAGACTAAGTTACTCGGCCCAGACATGATTCAGCAAGCTGTGGATAAGGTGAAGCTTATCCAGTAGAGATTATTAGCAGCCCAGAGTCGACAGAAGTCGTATGCAGATAATCGGCGTCGACACTTGGAGTTTCAGCTTGAGGATTGGGTATTCTTGAAGGTATCACCCATGAAGGGTGTGATGAGGTTTGGTAGGAAAGGCAAGATTAGCCCGAGGTACATTGGGCCTTACCAGATTATTCGCAGGGTAGGCAAGGTTGCTTATGAGTTGGATCTACCATCTGATCTGGATGCAGTTCTGACAGAGGTGTTGGCTTATGAAGAGAGTCTCATAGCCATACTTGATCGCCAGGTTAGACGGTTACAGACTAAGGATGTGGCTTCCGTCAAGGTATGGTGGCGGAACAATAATAGGGAAGAGATGATGTGGGAAACAGAAGATGAGATGAAGATCCTCACTTATTCCCGATGCCTACAGGTAATTCCAATCCCTATTTGACTATTTTGATTGAAGAATGAAATTACGTGTGTATTGTGGCCATGTGAGGCATCTTTGTGTTTGTTGAATATTGGTTGTTAGGTATAGTTAAGGAGACTATGCCAAAGTTTGTATAGCTTGAGACCTAGTATGAACATTCAGAATGAATGTTTTTAAGGGGGGAAGAATGTTACACCCCGTAATTCCATAGCTACTAAGTGAGAACATTATTATGGAAATAAGATTTGAATGTTGGAAGGAAAGCATTTTTACATTTTTTATATGGAAAATTCTCGAGAATAATGTGATGACAAGAATTAATACTAGTAGTTGGATTATTTCCAATAGAATTATGGACTTAGTGTGGATTAATTAAGTCTTGGTATCCTAAAGTTGAGGCCATCAAAATTGGGTGGAAAAATGGCTAAGTGTGAGAGATATTTGTGAAGGGAAGACAAGTGGACAAGTGGGGTTCATGGGTCCCCCTCCACTTGTGCTTGTACACCTATTAAAACCCAAGTCTTGCAAGACTTCATTCTCAGAAATATCTTCATCTCAAACCCTCATATCTCTCCCTTAACCTTCAAGGTGCTTGAAAATCCCATAGCCAACAAGATCACTTATTTTCTTCCAAGTTTAAGCACCTTAACCAAGTTCTAAGCCAAGTTAACCTTACCAATTAGTGGCTCACGATTTCTTGGCCAAAAACTATCTTGAAACCCTAAGCTTGTTTACGAACTTTTAGGAAGAGAAACATGAAAGCAAGATGGATACAAGCTTGTAAAAGTTATATGGGTGTTATTGTGACGTGAAAAAGTGGTGCAAAAGTGAAGCAGGGTCACAGTTTTGGCCGAGACTTAAGGGTTGTTTTGAGCTAAAGTCGAGGTAAGATTTCTTCTTTCTCTTGAATTAATTAGAGGTTACATGATGTTATAGTTGATAGATGAACTTGTGTTAAGAAAAATAGAGAATAAGAAATACACGTGACAGTTTTGGCTAATTGCCGATTTTGGAGACAGTTTTGGTGTTGTTGGATTCGTTGGTTATTGTTGTTATTATCGTCACTACTTGCATGTTAAAATGAAGGAAATCTTGTTATTACAAGTTGTTATGGTTCATATAAACATGTTGAAATGTAAATTGGATTATAAAAAGTTATGGAAATGGCTTTGGTTGTAGTAGTTGGCCGAAAAACTGCATGAAACTGTGAGACATTGTTGTGCAGTTTTAGGGATTATTTTGTGGCATTGGAATGTTTAAATGTTGTGGCATTGGAATGTTTAAATGTTGTGCAACCACCATTATGCATGTTTAAATGTAGTAATTGCTAATGAAAGTCCTAAGGGAATAAGGGTGTGGAAAGGTGTTGAAAGGCCTCACATTTTACCCTTGTTGTTGTTAGATTGTGGACTGATTTTAGTGGATTATTTTACGTGAATAAAAGGTTGTTTTTACGTGAGAAATAGGTGTGTGAATCACCTTGGTTAACTGTTGGTTGTGCCCTTAATTGGTGCCTTGGTTGTTGATGAAATTTGCCTTCTTGAAAGGTGGAAAAGTACGTATAAAGAGGGGAAGTGCTGCCTGGATTTTTATACGAAATGAGAGTCATTATGTAGTATAAGTGTATACTAGTATCATGGAATTGATAGACGTGTTGTTGTCATTATAGGTTGAAGTACTACTTGATACATATTCTAGTTGTCAAGTTGGTATAGCCTATAAGGTATGTGAACTATCCTTCTTCTTTTGGCATGTTTTATATGAAGTGAATGTACGGTGGACGTACATAGTACTTTTGGGTTCAAGTCCATAATGATACATGATATGACTCTTTTTATAAAATGAATGTACGATGGACGTACATAGTACTTTTGGGTTCAAGTCCCTAACGATACATGATATGACTCTTTAGCTTTATGGAAAGTTGTTATAACGACTTAGGAAGAAGTGAAAAGATGATTTAAAATGTTATGTAAAGAGGACTTTATCGCGTCCAAGGAATGGGCCGGGCAGTATACCTTTATGGGCAGACTTATATGACTTTATCGTGTCCCAGGAATGGGCCGGGCAGTATACCTTTATGGGCAGACTTATATGACTTTATCGCGTCCCAAGAATGGGTCGGCCAGTATACCTTTATGGGCAGACTTATATGACTTTATCGCGTTCCAGGAATGGGCCGGGCAGTATACCTTTATGGGCAGACTTATATGACTTTATCGCGTCCCAGGACTGGGTCGGGCAGTATACCTTTATGGGCAGACTTACATGACTTTATCGCGTCCCAGAATGGGTCGGGCAGTATACCTTCGTGGGAAGATTTTTACGAATTTGTCGTGTCCCGCAAATGGGTCGGGTTACATTATCACGTATGGATAATCAAAGTGAACTCCAAAATGAGGCGTCCCTCCATAAAGGGCCGGATTATGTTATGCAAGATACATAAGTTATATGTTTATGAACTTGATGATTTTTCCTAAGTATGTACGTAAGAATTTGACTATAACTCTTATTGAAACATGGGAAAAGATAATAAAGTGCGATTAAGTTCATGAGTTGTAATGACACGGTAGGATCTGGTATTTACTTTTTATACTTGCCCCTGTCATTCTTTTGTACAGTTATGATTTGTTTACTGTACCTTATTTCCGTTCCATATTCGGTACCTGTTGTACTGACCCCCTTCGGGGGGCTGCATTCATGCCCGCAGGTATTAGGTACACAGGTTGGTGATCCTTGCTCTTAGGATCTCTGTTCAGTTTTGGGAAAAGGCTTCATTTACTCCGGAGGCTTATCTTTTGGTACGGTTTCCCTGAGGTTGTAGATTTATGTATATTCAGGGGTATGGCGGGGACCTGTCCCGCCACAATTGTTATTTTAAAACTCTTAGAGGTCTGTAGTCATATCTTGTGGGTCAGTTTGTAAAGGAAATGAGGCAACTGCTTTCGGTTATGTATGTATACATCCAGAGAGGTAGCCTTATCGGCTAACCTGTTGGTTATTCCTTATTGACTTTTTATTTATTTATTAAGAGTTGTATGTATGTTCCGCTGATTTTCTCAGATGTATACGTGTAAGGGTGCCCAGGTAGGGCACCAGTCGCGGGCCCGAGGTCGGGTCGTGACAAAAGTGGTATCAGAGGAGTTAGTCATTGGAAAGTGTCTACAGGCCGTGTCTAGTAGAGTCTTGGTTATCGGTGTGTTGTGCACCACATCTATAACCAGGAGGCGGCAGGACATTTAGGATTGGTTTACATTCTTCTCTCTCTAAGATCGTGCAGTAGAGCTGTTTTACTAGGTTGAATCCTCTCTGACCTATTCTTATGTATCAGTTATGCCTCCACGGAAGGCGACCAGGGCCCAGAAGGGCAAGGCAGCAGAAGGAGCTGCTAGTGGTACACAGAGGGTTACCAGGACTCAGGCCCAGATTAGGCCTAAGGTTGTGGCTCAGACCGCGAGTTACATTACGCCCGCGATAGTAGAAGAGCGAAAACATTGCGACTCGGAGGTTCCGATACCCGAGCCTCGATTCGCATCCAGGCGAGTTTAGAGATTATGGAAGCGGTCGGGTTATTGACTAGCATAGTGGTAGAGGCGTGGCCGACAGAGTAGGTAGCTAACCCTAGTGAAGCGATTTGAGTATTCGGGATTTTCAGGTTGTAGTCCACCCGAGTTCTATGGTTCGAGATCGAGGATGATCCCGAGTTCATTCGGCGAATCTGACGGACTATGCAGGTAATTAGGGCCTCGGAGACAGAGTCAGTTGTGCTAGCTTTTTACCAGTTACGTGATATTGCGTTGAACTGGTTTGATTCATGGGAGCTGTCTAGAGGTGTGGGTGCTCCTCCAGCTGTTTGGGATGAGTTCACAGAGGTCTTCCTTGATCACTTTTTGCCTCCTCAGATGAGGAGAGACCACGTGGATAGGTTCTTGACATTGAGACAGAATGGGAGGACTATCAGAGAGTACAACCTGGAGTTTGACTCATTGGCCAGGTATGCGCTCACTATTGTGGCTGACATGGCGGACAGAGTTCACCGCTATGTGATGGGGCTAGACCGTTATATGGTTACTGCATGCCTGGGAGTGGCCCTTCAGCCAGGTATGGATATTGCTAGGATGCAGGCATATGCACAGGGGATTGAGGACAGGGAGAGAGGACCCGGCGGACGAGGCCGGCCAAGAGGCGAGGATAGCGAGGTTTGAGGTAATTTTAGGCGGACAGCCTCGTGACTAGGTCTACATTTCACCCGATCTGAGTGCCCCTCCACAGTTTTCGGCGGGGTTTTACAAGTATTACACCGGAAGTTCGGATCGTTTCTAGAACGTACGTAAGAACTCAAATGGTAAGATTTGAGACGAGTAAAAATTTATCGGAATTTTGGAATTTGTCGGAAAACGAAATATTGCGACGAACGGGAGGGCGACACGGGTCACCCCCCCTTATGGTCATGGACGAAATTGTCATGGTTAGAATGGTCATTTGACCATAAATTAAATGACCAAGTCTTGCTAGTCTTGAAGCTTGACAAAGTTGACTAAGTCAAAGGCCACCTAGACTTGATCCATGTGAAACTCATCCAAGCCACACAATTGTTCTAATCTTAACCCTCCAATTGGTTATATATTCATCCTACTAGTGCTAGATGACTTCTACACTTAGAAAAATTTCAAGAGTTTTGTGTTCTTCACTAAGAGGCTCTCGGCCATAGGGAGGGTTTCAAGAGAAAAATTTGCAATTGTTGTCCAATAATCTCCCCACTTTAAACCAAGGTACCTAAGGGTATTGTAAGTGTTCCTCAATAGAAAGATCCCGGAAAAGAGGCGTTTTCGTATTAGTCGCTAGGCGAAAACCTAAGGGGTTATTCAACTTTGAAGTTGAAACTTGAAGATGAGTTATTCATAAGCTTCTAAGGGTTGCTTGGAGTGGATTGGAACGTCGAAAGGAGGAGCTAAAGTTGCTAAGGAGCGACTTGTGATCTTGGATCATAATTGGGCTAATTGAGGTATACTCTTCGTTTTACTTTTGTAATTGAAGATTTCATGTTATGATAAGTTATAAGTGATCATGTGATTTGTGTTATGAAGTTTGATAAGTGACATGGATTGTAGAAGCCTAGAACCGAAAATGACATGATTAGCCTTTCGAAATTGAAATACAATTTTGGTCGTTAATTAGAATCGTCGCATGTTTACCTACTTGAGGATTGTAGTAGTTGTAATCGATTGCGGCTTGATATCATGTTATACTAAACCACTTGGATTAAAAAGAAAGTGGAAACGATTTGTATTGTTGCCTAATTGCCGAATGGACATTATAGTTTAGACTAGTTTGTTATCGTTTGTGGTGAGCCAATTGGGGCTGTTTGGTTATTCATTTGTATTGAACTACCTTATAAATTGTGGTGAGCCAATTGGGGATGTTTGGTTATTGTATTCGGCCTTGAAAAAGGTGGCAAAGTTAGTAAAAGCAAAGGAAGTGCTGTCCGATTTTCCGTAGAATTTAGTGACTTGCACTTGGAATATTCTACGTTTGAAACTAGAAATTAATAGACGTACTATGGTCATTATAGGTTGACATACTACGTACGGCGATTGGACTTAGCAAGTGGATTAAACCGAAGAGGTATGTGGAACTTTCTTATCTCTTGAGCATGATTAAGTTGTAAATGTATAGTACGGTGAGCGTCTGAATTTTGACAATCTAGTCTATTTGATATCCTTGGCTTATTTTAAAGAATGTCCAAGTTGTTGAGTTAGGGAATTAACTCACTTGTTTAAATATTAAGGATATCTTGGTTTTCAAAAGTTAAGAGACTTTAAGTATGTTGAAAGTATTTTAATACTTGTTTTGTGGGAAAGTTTAAGTCTCTTGGTTATAAGGAAAGAATGTAATTTGCTAATGTATAAGGCTAGTATAACGGCTTTATGGGAAGTTGGTTATTGTCACACCCCGATCCCGGGCCCGTGACTGGTGCCTTACCCCGGGCACCCTAGTGATACATACATCAGAGAAAATCAGCGGAACATAAAACATGAGTCATGAAACAAGAGATATAATAAATAAACAGGCCAACCAAAACAGTTGCCTTCAGCATATATATACATACAACCCGAACAGTTTAATCCTTTTTTTTTTTTACAACCCTGCCCACAACAGTACTACAGACCTCTAAGATTTACAACAACTATGGCGGGACAGGGCCCCGCCATACCCCTGAATGTACAAGAACCTACAACTCAGGGAACACATACCAAAAGGATAGGCCTCCGAAGGAACGGAGCTTCCCAATACGCTGAAAGGTGATCCTAAGAGCGGGGATCGGCGACGATGTACTTACTGCGGCATGAACGGCCCGAAGGAGGTCGATCTAACAGTACCAAGTATGTGGCGTAAATCATGTAAATGAAATCATAATAGTCTATATAAAGCAGGAGACACGTATGATGACCAAACTACAGTACATAACATACAACGATTCGTAGTCGAGGACTCGCCTCCAATTATCACTCGTGCGTGGAATTTCTTCCTCAGCTGCCGGATTTATGATATGACAATACCAAGGAGTATACATGAACACGAGTCCCACCTGTGTCATAAAAACCGTACAGGACAAGTATAACTACCAGATCCGACCGTACCAATAATACAATGCAACCAAACACCCGAAGCTGACACGGGGCAAGTGCGAGCCGACTCAGGATACCAAGGCGGTCCACGTGGTGACCGGGGCAAGTCTGGTGACCACGGGGACGAGGCGTATCACGAGACTTCCGTCACTACACTGAGCGGGGCAAGTGCGGTGACTACAGGATACCAGGCCGAATCAGCCATGAGGCAGGCAAATACGAGCCGACCACGGGGACCAAGGCGAGCGAAGAAACCTCATGGAGAGCTAGTCCATAGAATAACAATTCTTGCACGACCAAGGCTATCACCACAAGCATAAGCAAGTTACGCAACAACAAGCATAGGCAAGTTACACAACACAAGCATAGGCAAGTTACACAACAACCCGGTATAGGCAAGTTACACAAAGCATAGGCAAGTTACACAACTCAAGTTACTTTCATTTTATGCCAAAGTCGGGTTTTAACCACTAAAAGTACTACGTCGTTAAATTCCTTTTAAAGAGATCCATTCCTTTTATAAAAGTCACCCGATGTCCGTAGTATAAAAAATGAGTGGCGAACATTGTTAAGTAAACAAAAATGCTTTCCTTTGTAAAATCAAGTAACAACCTTATTTTCCAAGCGTTCAAGTTTGCCTAATTTCAAATGCCCGATTTCATTTTAGAAAAGGTTTCGTAGTTCATAGTTTTAATCCTTTAAAACATAATTCTCCTTTAACGATTTGAGAAACATATGCCTTATATGTGAGTAGGTTATTCTTGTTTATAATCGATCTTATTAAGCAGCCATGATCTAGGATATGTAATATCATTTTGTCTCATCTTAGCTTCTATGCAGATGGAGGTTTCTACTGGTTTTAATACAATACTTCATTATTCAATACATTTTCCTTTATTAACGCTGCAGTGGTTTGTCGATACACAATCTGATTTCCGAAATCAGTAAAACATTATTCCTTTCAAAAACCAAGTACTCATTACTCACGAATGAGGTTTCACACAACAATTCATATTAATTTACTTAAGTTAAGTCTCTTATCTTATAAGATCAGTCTCTTAACTTCTAAAATCAGTAAACCATTCTTTTTATCACTCTTAAGACGTTATACCTAACTCCTCATAAAGCTAGTATAACTCTTATGTTTTCAAAACCAAGTATTACTACACATCAAATCTGTTATAAGTCAAATCAGTTACCCTTTGAAACCACAAAGCATTTTCTTACCTACATAAAGCTGTTATAACACTTTATGTTTCAAACCAATCAAATACATTAAACACATGTACGTCTACCGTACTACATAGTTACACACATATCATGCTAGAAGAGATAGGAAGAGGTTCACATACCTCGCGACGAGTATCGACTAATAGCAAAACGCTCCAAGTACTTCAAACCGTCGGCTACTCCTTAAGCCACGTAGATCGCACCATACGTAGTACTTCAACCTATAAGGCCACAAGGCGCTTATTAACATCTAGATCTCATCGTTCCATATTCTACAGAAAATTCGCGACACCTCCCCATGCGGCGTTAAACTCCTCCTTTCGAAATGGCTATCCACCCAACCGGGGTTCGCACGTCTAACCGGGCGTGTACAATTTTACTCACGAATACTACACAATTCTCTTAATGTCTGTCTATGTAATTACAGTTCAGTTCACTTCTTTAAATTCAGGCTTAAGTCGCAAGACATTGCCGTAAGTATTATTCAGGCTTAAGTCAAAAGACATTGCCGCACTATTATGTTCAATTCTATATATAGTATACCTTAACTATATATTCCAACAACATGTAATTTCCAATTACAACAGAAGGTCAAGAGTGTTTACCTCGATAAGCCCAAATTATCCGAGTTTATATGTCGATCTGAGCAAGGTTTAGCTCCTACTCGGCGCTCGATCCGCTCCAAACAACCCTTAGAAGTTCTAACCAACTTCTACTTAAATACTTCAACCAACTATGAAGATTTCCTTAGGGTTTGGTTTGAGACTAAAAAGGACAAAAGGTAGTGTTTAGTACTCACGCAAAGAGGTAACTTTTGGAATACTACAAGGTATAAGGCTAAGGTATTTTGGGCATTATAACAATACTAGGAGAGTATTTCTATACCACAAAGGGGGTATTTATACGAGACAACTAGGCTAGGGGTACCCTGCTAACTACAAAGGGGAGGAAGCTCTCGGCAAAGGGGAGGGTGTGGTGGGCCAAACTCGAGAGGGAGGAGTAGTTTGAGACTTAGATAGATTGCTCAGTGAGGATGAAGAATGTCTTCAACTAGAGGGTATTTATAGGTCAAGTGAAGGCCAACCAATGGCCAAGATCAAGCCAAGTGCCATGCAAGTGTAAGGCCAAGATTTAGCCATGTGCTACCTTATCCATCTACCACAAAATATCCTACCTAACCGCCGACCAAGGAAAGGCACAAAATCGTCCAACTTAGCCCATTGTTGCCGTCCACTCCTTCCATTAGGGTGACAAGTGTGTCGCCTCGTTGGTCCAAAATGTTCGTCTCTCGGAAAAATCCGCAAAAAATATAAATGACATAGCGAATTTTCCTACGAAAGCTGTGGAAACGTTTCGTCGAAAAACGACTCCTTTCGGCACTTGTGTACAAATTTCGAAACTATGCCTACTTAAGGCTCAAATTGTACACGTACGCCCTCACGTACATACTCTGGAAATACGGGGTATAACATTCTCCCCTCCTTAGAAACATTCGTCCCGAATGTTCCTTCTTAAAGCGGATAACGATAAAGTTCCTCCAGCAAGTTGTCAACGCCACGCGCCACGGCGCGAAATAACACGCGTTCTCTTCCTCATACTTGTCGTACCCTTCTCGAACATCTGAACTCTTCTAGTATACATACCACACTTCAGTCATCGCTACAGTTCCCAAAACTTTGGAGTCACCGCCTCCAAACTTGGTCATTTTACTAGCTTCACTTCTCTTCTAAGGCCATTCCCGGCCTTCACGAACCGATTCTGGTCGAACATATCCACGAACTCATATGATGGTCATCTAAACTTGGGCCTAGCACCCTCGTGACCCTACCACCTGGCGGGACCACTCAGAGCTGACCCCACTTTGAAACCGGCAGCGGGTTGGCCCTCAACATGGCCCCAACCCGATCCACTTACGCATCACGCTCTTGTTTCCCGATCCGGAACAATCTTACCTCTATAGGTCATGAAAGCTACCACTTCCATTTCACACTACCCAGGGACTTATCACAATACATTCTAGGCATAAAATGTACTTGACAAGGATCACTTGCAAGAACTTGTACTCAAGCGGCCTTACATCTAAGGCCTCAGCGTAATATTCTAAGGTTCATCATTTTCTACTTTGTGCTTACCCTTTCACTAAGCATGCTTCTAAGTCACATTTTAGCACAAAGCTATCCGAACATAACACTTAACACATTATCATAACATACAAAACTCTAGATGGTTAAGGATATACCTGAAAGTAGGCGGTTCAAAGGACCGCTAGAATCTGGAACTCCACCGCGACCTCTACCGGGCTGTAGGTGTCTGAACATCTGCTGGCTATGGAAGGTGAAGAACCCGAATCGCTTCACAGTAGTCCATGCTATCCTACCGGTGCTACACTGGTCGGACGATCTCTTGCGGATGGCCTGTTGGCGCAAAATAACAATCTCCCGAGTTAGTACGACACTCTCCCTTATGAAGCTTTCCACAACGGCCACTGAGACAAGGGCAACCTCATCCGTGAGCACTCCTGCTCCTGAAAATCTGAAACACAGGAGCCCCGACCGCTCCCGAATATCTCGAAGGTCCCGGCTGTGGAGGACCACTCAGTCTTGGTGGAGGCGCATAATCGCTTTCTTTGGCGGTCCGCCTCGAAAGTCACCAAAGGACCTGCTGTTCAGCCTCTTCGCGACCACTGGTCATTCCGTCGATTTATCCTCTCCTCACATCGGTCATAAGCTGCGCATGCGGGCAATGTCCATGCCGGATGAAGAGCTACACCGAACAACTCTCGGCTAGGTGATCATCGAGCCTGTAACAAATCGGTGCACTCGATCCTCCATACTAGCTACCAACGCGGGCGTCAGGCCAATGAGTCGAACTCCACATTGTACTCCCGAACCGTACGCCCGTTCTGCCGTAACACCAAAAATCTGTCCGCCCGAGCCCTCCTCATCTGTGGAGGCAAGAAATGTGCAAGAAAGGCCTCTGAGAACTCGTCCCAAAAAGCTGGAAGTGCATGCTCTCCCCGGGACAGCTCCCACGAATCAAACCAGTCGACTGCGGTATCACGCAGTTGATGTGAACCTAGGACCAGCGACTCGATCTCCGATGCCTTGATCACTCTCATGATCCAGAATCGCTTCGGATGAACTCTGCGGATCATCCTCGTGCCTCGACCCAAAACTCGGGCGGCTCTGACTCGAGAAAATCCGTAGCCTCGAACTATCTCGATCTAGGGTGAACCACGGTGCATCTGGGCTGCTGCGTCTAGCCTATCCTCAAGTCGCCACAACCACGGCCATCAATCGCCCACTTGTAACTCATCTCTCTGCTCCGGTGCGGATGGAGGCTCGAATCTTGTGGCCTCTCGCCGCTTCTACTCGCGACTCCTCTCTGCCTTGCCGCACGGGCGGGTTGCCTTACGCGGAGGCATCACTGGTAAAAACGAAGTATGTCAGAGGGGTCCAATCTTATCACGCAGCTCTAAGGCACGATCTCAGAATGAGAAGAATGGAAACCAATCCTAAATGTCCTATAGCCTCCTGATTATAGATGTGGTGCACAACACATCGATAATCAAAACTCTACTAGACGATGCATGAGACACTTTCAGAGGATTAGCGCTCGATACCACTCTGTCACGCCGATCCGGGCGTGATCGTGCCTTACCGGGCACCCTAGTGATACATACATCGAGAGAAAATCAGCGAACATAAAACATGAGTCATGAAACAAGAGATATAATAAATAAGCAGGCCAACTAAAGCATTTGCCTTGGCGTATATATACATCTGACAACGGTTTAATCCTTTTTTTTTACAACCACCTTACAGCGATTACTACGGACCTCTAAGATTTACAACAACTATGGCGGACGGGGCCCGCCATACCACGAATGTACAGAACCTACAACTCGGGAACACATACCAAAAGGATAGGCCTCGAGAAGGCAGAGCTTCCAATCTGTTGAAAGGTGATCCTAAGCGGGGATCGGCGACGATGTACTTACTGCTGCGGCGTGAACGCGGCCCGAAGAGTCGAGACAACAGTACCAAGTATGTGAAGCGTAAATCACGTAAATGAAATCATAATAGTCTATATAAAGCGGGAGACACGTATGATGACCAAACTACGATGCATAACATACTGACGATTCATCAGTCAGGGACTCACGCCCTCCAAATTATCACTCGTGCCCATGGAATTTCTTCCTCACTGCCGGCAGTTTATGATATGACAATACCAAGGAGTATACATGAACACCAGGTCCCACCTGTGTCATAAAAACCGTATAGGACAAGTATAACTACCAGATCCGACCGTACCAATAATACAATGCAACCAAAACACGGCGTCACGGGGCAAGTGCGAGCCGACTCACCGGATACCAAGGCGGTCACGTGGTGGCCGGGGCAATCTGGTGACCACGGGGACGGCGTATCACGAGACCGTCACTACTGACCGAGCAGGGCAAGTCACGGTGACTACAGGATACGAGGCGAATCGGCCATGAGGCGGGGCAATCACGAGAGCCGACCACCGGGGACGGCGAGCGGTAAGAAACCTCGTGGAGAGCTAGTCCATAGAATAACAATTCTTGCACGACGAGGCTATCACCACAAGCATAAGCAAGTTACGCAACAACAAGCATAGGCAAGTTACACAACACAAGCATAGGCAAGTTACACAACAACGATATAGGCAAGTTACATAGCACAAGCATAGGCAAGTTACACAACTCGAGTTACTTTCATTTTATGCCAAAGTCGGGTTTTAACCACTAAAGTACTACGTCGTTAAATTCCTTTTAAAGAGATCCATTCCTTTTATAAAAGTCACCCGATGTCCGTAGTATAAAAAAATGAGTAGCGAACATTGTTAAGTAAACAAAAATGCTTTCCTTTGTAAAATCAAGTAACAACCTTATTTTCCAAACGTTCAAGTTTGCCTAATTTCAAATGCCCCAGTTTCTCATTTTTAGAAAAGGTTTCGTAGTTCATAGTTTTAATCCTTTAAAACATAATTCTCCTTTAACGATTTGAGAAACATATGCCTTATATGTGAGTAGGTTATTCTTGTTTATAATCGATCTTATTAAGCAGCCATGATCTAGGATATGTAATATCATTTTGTCTCATCTTAGCTTACATGCGGATGGAGGTTTCTCGGTTTTTAATACAATACTTCATTATTCAATACATTTTCCTTTATTAACGCGGTGGTTTGTCGATACACAATCTGATTTCCGAAATCAGTAAAACATTATTCCTTTCAAAAACCAAGTACTCATTACTCACGAATGAGGTTTCACACAACAATTCATATTAATTTACTTAAGTTAAGTCTCTTATCTTATAAGATCAGTCTCTTAACTTCTAAAATCAGTAAACCATTCTTTTTATCACTCTTAAGACGTTATACCTAACTCCCCATAAAGCTAGTATAACTCTTATGTTTTCAAAACCAAGTATTACTACACATCAAATCTGTTATAAGTCAAATCAGTTACCCTTTGAAACCACAAAGCATTTTCTTACCTACATAAAGCTGTTATAACACTTTATGTTTCAAACCAATCAAATACATTAAACACGTATGCGTCTGCCGTACATAGTTACACACATATCATGCTAGAAGAGATAGGAAGAGGTTCACATACCTCGCGACGAGTATCGACTAATAGCAAAACGCTCCAAGTACTTCAAACCGTCGGCTACTCCTTAAGCCACGTAGATCGCACCATACGTAGTACTTCAACCTATAAGGCCACAAGGCGCTTATTAACATCTAGATCTCATCGTTCCATATTCTACAGAAAATTCGGCAGCACCTCCCCCCCCCGCAACAGCGTTAAACTCCTCCTTTACCGAGGCCGGCTATCCAGCCAACCAGGGGGGGTTCGCACGTCTAACCGGACGTGTACAATTTTACTCACAGAATACTACACAATTCTCATGTCTACGGTCTATGTAATTACTGATTTCACTTCTTTAAATTCAGGCTTAAGTCGCAAGACATTGCCGTAAGTATTATTCAGGCTTAAGTCAAAAGACATTGCCGCACTATTATGTTCAATTCTATATATAGTATACCTTAACTATATATTCCAACAACATGTAATTTCCAATTACAACAGAAGGTCAAGAGTGTTTACCTCGATAAGCCCAAAATTATCCGAGTTTATATGTCGATCCTGAGCAAGGTTTAGCTCCTACTCCGGGCGCTCCAATCCGCTCCAAACAACCCTTAGAAGTTCTAACCAACTTCTACTTAAATACTTCAACCAACTATGAAGATTTCCTTAGGGTTTCGGTTTGAGACTAAAAAGGACAAAAGGTAGTGTTTCCGTACTCTACGCAAAGAGGTAACTTTTGGAATACTACAAGGTATAAGGCTAAGGTATTTTGGGCATTATAACAATACTAGGAGAGTATTTCTATACCACAAAGGGGGGGTATTTATACGAGACAACTAGGCTAGGGGTACCCTAGCCAACTACTGAGGGGAGGAAGCTCTCGGCAAAGGGGAGGGGTGTGGTGGACGAAACTCAAGAGGGAGGGAGTAGTTTGAGACTTAGATAGATTGCTCAAGTGAGGATGAAGAATGTCTTCAACTAGAGGGGTATTTATAGGTCAAGTGAAGGCCAACCAATGGCCAAGATCAAGCCAAGTGCCATGCAAGTGTAAGGCCAATATTTAGCCATGTGCTACCTTATCCATCTACCACAAAAATATCCTACCTAACCCTTGACCAAGGGAAAGGCACAAAATCGTCCAACTTAGCCCATTGTTGCCGTCCACTCCTTCCAATTAGAGGGTGACAAGTGTCGCCCTCTCGTTGGTCCAAAATGTTTCGTCTCTCGGAAAAATCTGCAAAAAATATAAATGACATAGCCGGAATTTTCCCTACGAAAGCTGTGGAAACGTTTCGTCGAAAAACGACTCCTTTCGGCACTTGTGTACAAATTTCGAAACTATGCCTACTTAAGGCTCAAATTGTACACGTACGCCCTCACGTACATACTCTGGAAATACGGGGAATAACAGTTATAATAGCTTTATGGAAAGTTTAAAGAGTGGTTTACTCTAAGTAAATTAAGTAGGTTAAGGGACTTGAAGAGTTTTAAAGAATGTGATACTTGTTTCATTTTAAACGTATAAGTCCCTTGGAAAGGAAATTGTACTTGATTAAGGTATAAAGTGAATATAACGACTTTATGGGGAGTTGGTTATATTGGCTTTATGGAAAGATAAATGGCTTGATTTATTTGAAAGGCAATTTGTTTTAAAGGCATCAATTGCCTAAGGTTTTTACAAGAAAAGAAGTCACTTGATTTAGAAGCCTAATTTTATTTCTAAAAAGTATTGTGACTTGTCTTGAAAAGTAATTGTAACTTGATACTACGGTTATTAGTATCTTGGAAGTTGTATAATGAAATGAGTCATTTTAAAAGAATAGAAGTACGTAGTACTTTGGGTTAAATTCCCGGATTTTTATAAAAGACATGATAGTGCCTTAGGTAAACTAAAATGAGAGTGTATATAAACAAGAATAATAAGGAGTTAGGAGATTTCTTAACTTACTTATGTATTGTATGATAAGCCGGTAGTGCTTATGTTATGTGTAATGGCGGATTTGTGCTAGTGATATATTAATCGTTCGGTCATTCCGGGTTTGTGGCATTGTATATTTCGTGGATTTGCTACCCACGATGCGAGGAATACCTCATGCGAGTCCGTAGGGCTTACGCGGGTGAAATAGTCCCGTGCGCGGGTCCAACCTATGCGAGGAATACCTCGTGCGAGTCCGTAAGGGCTTACGCGGGTGAAATAGTCCCATGCGAGAATACCTCACGGGTCCACCGGATCTACGGGTGAAATAGTCCCGTGAATAGGATTGCTTAATGACAACTGCGGGCGGGTGGTCCTGTTTTGATCGTAAGCTTTCCTACTTTATATTGTAAGTATACTCCTATTTACTCTCATTGTTAGTAAGGCACGATTCTGCTATTAATTGAGTTATCATACATGTCTCGATTTTATTTAGACTTATGATTTCATTCTGATTTCTGATTTCACATATTTGGTATATGTTGTCTTGACCTCCTTGGGAGTTGCGTTCACGCCGCAGTGAAATGCAGTTCTTGATCCTTGCTCTTAGGATCACTGTTCACTGTTGAGAAGCTCCTTCATTTGAGGCTTATCCCAGTATTGTCGGTTATTGTACATTCGGGGTATGGCGGGGCCCGTCCCTTGAGTTGTTATTCTTAAGTGCAGTAGTCACATTGTGGATTGGGTTGTAAAGAAATAAAAATGTCTCTATTACATTTACGGATTGAGTATATTTTGTTACGGAAGGTGGCCTTATCGGCCAGCTTTGTTGTTGTTCTTGTCTAAGTTATATGTATGTTCATTGCTATTCTCTCGATTTATACAGCGGGGTGCCTGGTAGGGCACGATCGCGAGCTTGGGTCGGGCCGTGACAAAAGTGGTATCAGAGCAGTTAGTCCTCGGAAAGTGTCTACAGACCGTGTCTAGTAGAGTCTTTATTATCGGTGTGTTGTGCACCACATCTATAATCAGGAGGCTGCAGGACATTTAGGATTGGTTTCCATTCTTCTCACTCTAAGATCGTGCGATAGAAATTTGTATGGTTAGTCGTCTCCCTAACGAGGTTATGTTATTTGCAGCTACGAGAAAGGCAGCAGTGACCCAGGAAAGATTATGCGGATTGCGTATCCAGGTTGGTAATGTTTGTAGTATAGTTGGTATTGGGACAGACAACTATGCGGATTTATGTATGGGGGTCACATATGTGTTGCCTAGGATGATTTTAGATTTCCAGGATTTGGTAAGGACTAAATAAATACCGGGAAAGTATGGAACAGTTTAATGAACTCTCATCAAGGTTTTACGTGCTAATTTGAGATAATTAGGTGATGATGAGCTATGTGAGAATGTAATTACGAGAATGGTACGGGTGAGATCCGTATGGAGTAAGTATGGTTGTTGTGGACAAGACAACCCGATTATGGTATTACGAGAAGTTTTTGTACCCAGTTAGGGGGGGCTGATAAGTTAGGCTGGGAGCATGGAAATTGCGAGCCTGAGAATGTGATAACCGTCGAGACCTTAGGTATATAAGGCCTTCTCGGGTAGAAAAAGTTAAGTCAGACCAAGGGTGAGAGTTAAGTGCGACGCCGAGTCGAGTTGGGGATCTATTAAGGGTCGCCCCCATAGCTTAAAATGAAATGGGATCAGTTGGTAGTAGTCATTCGTGGCGAAGTCACGAGGTGCAAGGCCCAAGTTTAGTTAGTCATTTTACGGGTTCGTGGACGTGTTCCACCGGAACCAGGTTGTGAGAGCCAGAATGGGCTTTGTATTGATTAATTTAGTAACTTCAAAGAGTTGAGGCCAGAATTAGTATGGAATTTTGTGTACGTATGCTAGTATAAGTTTGGAAGTACGGGAAGAGTACGACCAGTGACAAAGAAAGCAACCAAGTGTAAAGAAATAAAGCCTGAATCCATGAGAACCTTTCGAGGAGACTACACCCGGGAGTGTTGGGTGGTAGCTGAGCGGGTAGATAATAATTACCGGTAACGATACAGTCGTTGGACCCTAGCAGACCTAGCGAGTGTTATGTGACATTGAGGTTACTGATGCGGACTAGTTGGCCTCTTGTTATGCCAACATGGACTCTGAGAGAGATTGATTCGGTACGGTTTCGATAAAGCCGGTTATCGAGTGGAAATGAAGAGAAGAGGTGGTAACCAGTGAATTACTCTTCCTTCTTTGACATAATTGAATTTGAAGGAATTTACGTTAAGTGCCCTAGCAGGTACTTGGAGTTGGTTTGGTGTGGCGGTCCGAGCCACGACCTTCCGGATAATTTCAGGGAAATGTGCAGGGCAAGAATAAAAATGAGTGCAGTCTTTGCAGTGAAGTCGAGGCATCTTTGGGAGGTAGGGAAAATCTACACTACTTTAAGGCGGTGCGTGATGATTATATAATTACTGGACCGCGAGAGGACCCTGTGATTAGGGTTGTGACTCCAAGGAAAGTTTAAGTAAGGGAGATAAGTTCTCTTCCCCACGTAAAAGGACAGTTTTGCGTATTATGGGGTTACGTGTACCCATGTTGTTAGACGAAGGATATAAGACGGGTAAGGTCTTCGGTATCGTCATGCCATAGGTTACAGTTGGGGATAACCGTGGAAAAAGTATTGGGTTGGAGTAATAAGAGCAGCGTGCTGAATTGGTCGAGAAGTATCGTAAAGATATAAATGTAGGTTGCACGAGATATGTTTACCCCAGACTAGTGTAAAGACCATTAGTAGATAATGGGCAGTAAGAACATTTAGAGAAAATGTGGTAACACCTAGTTATAGGCTCTGCAACTGGGAAAGGAAAACCGGGTTACTACTTGACGAGACCAAGGAAACCTCCCCCCCTAGAATGTGATTGACAGTAAGTCTTAGCCATGAGGCAAGCAAAGGAATTAAGTCTAAGTTAGTGACCAAGTTTGGTTGCAACAAAAAGGGAATCAGGAACCATAAGTGAGATTAAGGATACCCGAATATTTCGCAGGAATGAGAAAGTCTTTCAGTTATTGGAAGATAAGTTGACCACGACTACAGTTCTAACCCCTCCTGTGAAACTAGAGGGTTAGGTTATTATTACAACACGTTGGGTATTGGGCTAGGTTGTGCGCTGACGCAACCCGATAAGGATAGAACCTATGTTTTCCCGGTAGTTAGGGAGGCGGGAAAGGAAATTGCGCCACTCACGATTTAGAGTGGCGGTTAAATCATGCCTTGAAGATTTGGGGCATAGCGTATATCTGCACTTCATGTGGATACTTGTGCAGACCACAAAAGCCTCCGGTATATCTGTGAGCGGGCGATAGAATTTGCGGCGGCGATGGTGGTTAGAGTTACTCAAGGATTGTGATATTGATATCCTATACCATCGGAAAGCCAAGCGATTCTGTATACTCTTTGTCGTGGCGGATAGGCGAGGATGTAGTCGGTGAGATTCTTGATTCTGAGCCTAGGGGTTCGATTATTTGTTTCAAGGTTAATGAAGTTCGATCCGAGAGGTTGCCGAGTCTTCCATTGTTGAGAAGTAAAGAGGCGATGTATGAGGATCGGTTATGATCTGGTATCGAGATACGGCTCTCCGGAGGAGAAGAGCACATTTGAGTAGCACGGATGGGGTCTTTGTGAGATGAGGATAGATTGCGTGTACCCGGTGCTGCAGGACTAGTCAGCAGGTTTTAGGGGAGGCACGCAGTGCTTATTGCTCTAATTGTTTGGGGCCGACTAAGTCATGTCGTGACCTCAGATGTATGTATGGGTAAGATGACCGGAAAAGGGACATAGCGGAATTTACTGCTTAGTGTCCGAGTTAGTAGCAGGTCATGGTGGTGCACCAGAAGCCCAGTGGGCTATTGCAGGCGATTGAAATCCCAACCTGGACATGAGAGGTATTTAATATGGATCTTGTTACAGGGTGGCATCGTACTCAGAGGAAGTCACGACTCCACGGGGTCATGGTAATTAAATTTGGCGAAACCAGCCGTGTTCTTTCGGATTGGGACCACTTACTCGGCTGAGGATTATGCTAGCTTGTATAGCAGGGGTATTGTGAGACTGCACGGGGTCCCTACGTTTATGATGTCAGACCGATGAGCTCGATTACAGGTAACTTCTGGAGGTTTTTCAGAAGGGTTTTAGGGACACAAGTGAGTCTCAGTGTTGCATTACACCCTCAGACCGACGGACAGGCAGAGCGTACTATCCAGGCACTTGAGGATAGGTTGCGGGCCTGTGTTCTTGATTTCAGATAGCCGGGAGGGTTATTGCCTCTCGTTGTGTTATAGACACCCTTCCAGTATTCAGATGGCCTGTAGGAGGCCTTGTATGTAAGAAAGTGTAGATCGCCGGTTGGATACTTCGACATAGGCGAGGTTCAGTTATTTGAGCCAAACTTGTTTCAGCGGGCTGTGGATAAGGCGAAGCTTATCCAGGGAAGAGTACTAGTAAGCTCAGAGTCAGCGGAAGCTTTATGCTGATAACCAATGTTGACACGTGGGGTTCAGTTTGACATTTTGGTATGAGTATTGTTACGTGGCCTCGTGTGGTATTATTGGTATGTAGGGGTGGTAAAAGAAGACCTTGTCGCTATCTTAAAGTTGGACTCCCGAAAGAACATTCGGGGACGAATGTTTCTAAGGGGGGAAGAATGTTACACCGGAAGTTCGGGATACGTTTCTAAGAACGTACGTAAGAACTCAAATGGTAAGATTTGAGACGAGTAAAAATTTATCGGAATTTTGGAATTTGTCGGAAAACGAAATATTGCGACGAACGGGAGGGCGACACGGGTCACCCCCCTTATGGTCATGGACGAAATTGTCATGGTTAGAATGGTCATTTGACCATAAATTAAATGACCAAGTCTTGCTAGTCTTGAAGCTTGACAAAGTTGACTAAGTCAAAGGCCACCTAGACTTGATCCATGTGAAACTCATCCAAGCCACACAATTGTTCTAATCTTAACCCTCCAATTGGTTATATATTCATCCTACTAGTGCTAGATGACTTCTACACTTAGAAAAATTTCAAGAGTTTTGTGTTCTTCACTAAGAGGCTCTCGGCCATAGGGAGGGTTTCAAGAGAAAAATTTGCAATTGTTGTCCAATAATCTCCCCACTTTAAACCAAGGTACCTAAGGGTATTGTAAGTGTTCCTCAATAGAAAGATCCCGGAAAAGAGGCGTTTTCGTATTAGTCGCTAGGCGAAAACCTAAGGGGTTATTCAACTTTGAAGTTGAAACTTGAAGATGAGTTATTCATAAGCTTCTAAGGGTTGCTTGGAGTGGATTGGAACGTCGAAAGGAGGAGCTAAAGTTGCTAAGGAGCGACTTGTGATCTTGGATCATAATTTGGCTAATTGAGGTATACTCTTCGTTTTACTTTTGTAATTGAAGATTTCATGTTATGATAAGTTATAAGTGATCATGTGATTTGTGTTATGAAGTTTGATAAGTGACATGGATTGTAGAAGCCTAGAACCGAAAATGACATGATTAGCCTTTTGAAATTGAAATACAATTTTGGTCGTTAATTAGAATCGTCGCATGTTTACCTACTTGAGGATTGTAGTAGTTGTAATAGATTGCGGCTTGATATCATGTTATACTAAACCACTTGGATTAAAAAGAAAGTGGAAACGATTTGTATTGTTGCCTAATTGCCGAATGGACATTATAGTTTAGACTAGTTTGTTATCGTTTGTGGTGAGCCAATTGGGGCTGTTTGGTTATTCATTTGTATTGAACTACCTTATAAATTGTGGTGAGCCAATTGGGGCTGTTTGGTTATTGTATTCGGCCTTGAAAAAGGTGGCAAAGTTAGTAAAAGCAAAGGAAGTGATGTCCGATTTTCCGTAGAATTTAGTGACTTGCACTTGGAATATTCTACGTTTGAAACTAGAAATTAATAGACGTACTATGGTCATTATAGGTTGACATACTACGTACGACGATTGGACTTAGCAAGTGGATTAAACCGAAGAGGTATGTGGAACTTTCTTATCTCTTGAGCATGATTAAGTTGTAAATGTATAGTACGGTAGACGTACAAGATTTTGACAATCTAGTCTATTTGATATCCTTGGCTTATTTTAAAGAATGTCCAAGTTGTTGAGTTAGGGAATTAACTAACTTGTTTAAATATTAAGGATATCTTGGTTTTCAAAAGTTAAGAGACTTTAAGTATGTTGAAAGTATTTTAATACTTGTTTTGTGGGAAAGTTTAAGTCTCTTGGTTATAAGGAAAGAATGTAATTTGCTAATGTATAAGGCTAGTATAACGGCTTTATGGGAAGTTGGTTATAATAGCTTTATGGAAAGTTTAAAGAGTGGTTTACTCTAAGTAAATTAAGTAGGTTAAGGGACTTGAAGAGTTTTAAAGAATGTGATACTTGTTTCATTTTAAACGTATAAGTCCCTTGGAAAGGAAATTGTACTTGATTAAGGTATAAAGTGAATATAACGACTTTATGGGGAGTTGGTTATATTGGCTTTATGGAAAGATAAATGGCTTGATTTATTTGAAAGGCAATTTGTTTTAAAGGCATCAATTGCCTAAGGTTTTTACAAGAAAAGAAGTCACTTGATTTAGAAGCCTAATTTTATTTCTAAAAAGTATTGTGACTTGTCTTGAAAAGTAATTGTAACTTGATACTACGGTTATTAGTATCTTGGAAGTTGTATAATGAAATGAGTCATTTTAAAAGAATAGAAGTACGTAGTACTTTGGGTTAAATTCCCGGATTTTTATAAAAGACATGATAGTGCCTTAGGTAAACTAAAATGAGAGTGTATATAAACAAGAATAATAAGGAGTTAGGAGATTTCTTAACTTACTTATGTATTGTATGATAAGCGGTAGTGCTTATGTTATGTAGTAGCGGATTTGTGCTAGTGATATATTAATCGTTGGTCATTCCGGGTTTGTGGCATTGTATATTTAGTGGATTTGCTACCCACGATGCGAGGAATACCTCAATGCGAGTCCGTAGGGCTTATGCGGGTGAAATAGTCCCATGCGGGCGGGTCCAGCCTATGCGAGGAATACCTCATGCGAGTCCGTAAGGGCTTATGCGGGTGAAATAGTCCCATGCGAGGAATACCTCACGCGGGTCCACTGGATCTATGCGGGTGAAATAGTCCCAGGAATAGGATTGCTTAATGACACTGCGGGCGGGTGGTCCTGCTTTGATCGTAAGCTTTCCTACTTTATATTGTAAGTATACTCCTATTTACTCTCATTGTTAGTAAGGCCTGATTATGTTAATTGAGTTATCATACATGTCTCCGCTTTTATTTAGACTTATGATTTCATTCTGATGCTTTCGGTTTCACATATTTGGTACATGTTGTCTTGACCTCCTTGAGGCTGCGTTCATCTGCGCAGTAGAGTGCTGATTCGATCCTCGCTCTTAGGATCACTGTTCATTTGTTGAGAAGCTCCTTCATTTGGAGGCTTATCCTCGGTATTATCGGTTATTGTACATTCGGGGTATGGCGGGGCCCCGTCACTTGAGTTATTATTATTAAGTGCTGTAGTCACATTGTGGATTGGGTTGTAAAGAAATAAAAAATGTACTGTTCTATTTCTGGATTGAGTATATTTTGTTACGGAAGGTGGCCTTATCGGCTAGCCTGTTGTTGTTTACTGTCTAAGTTATATGTATGTTCCGCTGCTATTCTCTGATTTATACAGCGGGGTGCCTGGGTAGGGCACGATCATGAGCTTGGGTCGGGCCGTGACAACAACCCCGGGAATGCAGGGGCCGGTCAGATCTCTAGAGCTTCAGGGTCTCAAGGAGATGGGGGTTCCAGTCAGTCGAGGCCACATTTGCCTCAATGTACCCAGTGTGGTAGGTTCTATTCTGGAGTGTGTCGCTCCGGTACGGGTGCTTGTTTTTCTTGTGGTAGTCTAGGCCATATGTTAAGAGAGTGTCCTTATAGAGGTGGCACTGGTGGGACAACACTGATCTCTGGATCGATTCGGGTTCTTCGCCTTCAATAGCTAGGCAGGATGTTCATGCACCGGCAGGCCGTGGCAGAGGTCATGGTGGAAGTTACCAGTTTTAGCGGTCCTTTGAACCGCCTATATGATTTCAGGTATATCTTTGACCCTTTAGAGACTTGTATGCATGATAAGGTTGTTGTATGTTTAAGTGTCATGAACGGATAATACTGAGATTATGTACGTATGCTAGAATAAGTTGGAAGTACGAAAAGATAATCCTTTTAGGACATAAATGGTAGTAAATAGTTGTTACACCCCGTAAATTCAAGAGGATAAGTTAAGAGCGTGCGAAAGGAGAGAAGTTTTGAATTTTGAAACTTAGGTTGGCAAAAGGTTGTAGGCAGACTTTCAGTCAACTTTGGAGCGGTATATCTCCTAGTTCCTTAGGAGTTTTGAGGAGTTTTAAAAGACTAGTATGAAGGTTGTTGAGTCTAGTTTCCAACGCAACAAACCACTCGTCGATTGGACATCGGGGTAGGAAGTTACGGGCGTTAGAAGTTCTGTGGGCTGACGCAGAGGACAGATTTCCCAGCAGGCGTCGCAGCGCCGCGGCGCCGGAGGCAGGGCCGCGGCGCCAAGGCGGGATTTTTACGCGGAAAGGGGCGAAAAACAGGGGATATTTTGATAAAAGGCCTATGGGAGGGTGACAAGTGTCCCTCCCATCTTTTTGACCAAGGGAGGGTCTTATTTTAAGGACCAAGTCTTCAAGACTTGGCCATTTGCAAGGGTTTCCCTAAGAAAAATCCCTCTCCTCTCTCTCAAATTGATGAACCCCGGTGAGATTTTTGGAAAGGCTTCAAGAAGGAAAAGTGTTGGCAAGCTTGTAGAGGGCTCGTGTGGATAATTTTAAAGTGAAGAAGATTTCGGAAATTCTTGAGGTAAAATCTTTACCTTCTTGTGTAAATGAAGATTTCAAGTTATAGTAGTTAAGAAATGAGCATGTGGTTGTTATATTAAAGTTTGAAAAGATTTGGATCTTGTAGTCTTGTGGAAAACCGAAAAGGGGCATGTTAGCCACTCATGTTGTAATCAATTCGGTTGTTAGCTAAAAATTGTTGCATGTTATACATAGGAGGGTATATAATTGGTTATGATTTATATAACATGTTGGGATAACGAGTTGGGTTAGAAGGAAATTGAAAGAAAATTGATAATTGTTGTGATATTATAGCCGAATGTGGCTTGGAATTATTGGATTGTTTTGTATTATTGTGGGGCAGAATTTTACGCGTCCTGTAAAGGCGTGTAATCCCTTTTTGGTTAGCTGAATTGTTGTGCCTTAAATGTGGCATTTGGTTATTGAATTCGGACCTTGAAAAAGGTGGAAAAGTACGTAGAAACAAAGGAAGTGTTGTCCGATTTTTCCCGTAGAACAAGGGATTTTACATTAGAATATCCTACGTTGAAACTAGAAGCTAATAGACGTATTATGGTCATTATAGGTTGACATCTATAGACGGCATATTGGACTTGGCAAGTGGATTAAACTAAAGAGGTATGTGGAAACTTTCTTATCTCTTGAGCATGAGTAGTTATAACTGTATGGTACGGTAGACGTACGTGATTTAAATAAGGTAAAGTCATTTGATATACTTGACTTGTTTTAAAGATGCCTAGTCGGTGGAGCTAGAGGATTAACTCACTTGTCCTTGAGAAAAGGTTATAAGAATGGGTTATTCTAATGGGGTAAACAAGGACTTCTTGACGTGAAAAAGTATGGAATACTTGATTTGAAAGTATTGATTCTGGAACTATTATAAAGATAAGAACTTGTTGTCTAAGTTAAGAATTTTGTCTTTTAAAGTAAAGAGACTTGAAGCATTTTGAAAGTTGTGTAACTTGATTTGAAGTACAAGTCTCTTGGTCATAAAAAGAACGAAGTTGTTTAAGACATAAGGAGTTATAACGGCTTTATGGGAGGTTAGTTATGACGGCCTTATGAAAGGATAAGATTGTCTTAGTTTCTAAAGCATAAAGTTAGTATAACGGCTTTATGGGAAGTTGGTTATAATAACTTTATGGAAGGTTAAAGAAATTGTTTTTCTCGAATAAGGTAAACCTAGATAAAAGAATGGAAGCTAAGAAAGGCAATTTGATTTAAAGGCATCAATTGCTTAAAGTTTTAAATGAGGGTCACTTGGTTTAGAAGCCGAAGCATATTTCTAATAGTATAGTGACTTGTTTGAAATGTAGATAAGCCTTGATACTACGGGTGTTAGTATTTTTGGGTCTTATGTGGAAAAGGGATCTTGGAAAGAATAGAAATACATAGTACTTTCGGTTGAAATTCCCCGGACTTGTTAAGTGATATGGAAAGTGCCTTAAGGTCATAAAATGAGATCTATTTTGTATGTTAATGAAAGTCTAAATAAGTTATGAGTTTACTTGGACGTACCGACAGTGATGTGGGATTCCACGGGTATGCTTCCCTTGTTTTATTGTGAACTTACTTGGACGTACCGGCAGTGATGTGGGATTCCACGGGTATGCTTCCATTGTCCTAGTATGAGTTTACCTGGACGTACCGGCAGTGATGTGGGATTCCACGGGTATGCTTCCATTGAGGTTGATCCTTGGACATGCTTACGATGAGGGATTCCGAGGCATGCACCTTGGACATGCTTTCGATGAGGGATTCCGAGGCATGCAGTATGAGCTTACCGGGACGTACCGACAGTGATGTGGGATTCCACGGGTACGCTTCCATGGAGGTCGATCCTTGGACATGCTTACGATGAGGGATTCCGAGGCATGCACCTTGGACATGCTTACGATGAGGGATTCCGAGGCATGCGACCAGGATGCGGGTTAAATTCGGATCGACTATTACCCCGTGGGTTAGCTCCCGTGAAGTCATGTACGAGATGAGGATTCCACGGGCATGAGATATATATAGGTATATATATATATGTGTTGTATGTGTGTCTGTAGCGGTGAGGAAGGATGCCACAGGCGCGTCACATGGTTAGATTTTTGCATAGCGGCGCAGATGACGGGAATCCCACGGGCGCTTTGATATTGAGTGGTGTTCATAGCCACAGTGTGACTATCGTTCATATGTTGAAACAGGTATACTGGTAAAATTGACTTTCATTACTTCCACTTGTGAGGCCTGATTATCTTATTAGTGGGTTATCATATATGTCTTGTGTATTTTTGACTATTATGATTTAAATTACAGTACTTTCGATTTGCATACTTGGTACATATTTTGTCTTGACCTCGCCGGGGCTGCGTTCATGCCGCAGGTTGAGGTACATAGCTTGCTGATCCGCACTCTTAGGATCACTGTTCAGTTCTTGGAAAGCTCCATTTCTCCGGAGGCTTGTTTTGGGTATGGTTCCCTGAAGTTGTTGACTTTTGTACATTCAGGGGTATGGCGGGGCCCTGTCCCGTCACAGTTGTTATGTAAACTATTAGAGGTCTGTAGTCATATCTTATGGGTCACTTTATAAAAAAAAAAAATTGAGGTAACTGCTTTTGGATTTGTTGATATCCAGGAAGGTAGCCTTATCGGCTAACCTATTATTTATTTAATTGTTACGTTTATGTATGTTCCGCTGATTATCTCTGATGTATACCTGTAAGGGTGCCTAGGTAGGGCGGCAGTCGCGGGCCCGGGGTCGGGTCGTGACATAAGTGGTATCAGAGCAGTTAGTCCTCGGAAAGTGTCTACAGACCGTGTCTAGTAAAGTCTTGATTATTGATGTGTTGTGCACCACATCTATAATCAGGAGGCTGCAGGACATTTAGGATTTGTTTCCATTCTTCTCTCTCTGAGATCGTGCGGTAGAGTCATCTACTAGGTGAATCCTCTCGACCTATTCTTATGTATCGAGATATGCCTCCACGGAGCGACACAGGCCCGAAGGGCAAGCGGCAAGATTTGTTAGTGGTACACAGAGGATTTCTAGGAATCGAGCCGGACTATGCCTGAGGTTATGGGGGGATCGGCGAGTTCATTGCCCAGCGGTATTAGAGGCGAGGCGGCGGTAACACGAGGTTCCGGTACACGAGCCTCAGGTTCCACGGCCGGTGAGTATAGAGATTATGGAGAGCAGATCTGATTATTGACTAGCATTGTGGCGGCGGCGACGTGAGCCGTAGCTAACCACAGGCCGATAGTTTGAGGATTCGGTACTTTCTGAGTTGTAATCCACCCGAATTCTATGGTTCGAGGTCTGAGGAGGACCCTCAAGAGTTCATTCGGTAGGTGCAGCGGACTATGAAGATGCTTAGGGCCTCGGAGATAGAGTCCGTTGTGTTAGCGTCTTACCGGTTACGCGATATTGCGTTGAACTGGTTTGAGTCGTGGGTGTTGTCTAGAGGTGTGGGTGCTCCTCCAGCTATTTGGGATGAGTTCACGGAAGCCTTCCTCGATCACTTTTTGCCTCGTGAGACGAGGAGAGCCCGCCTGGATAGGTTCTTGGCATTGAGACAGAATGGGAGGACCATCAGAGAGTACAACCTGGAATTTGACTCATTGGCCAGGTATGCACCCACTATTGTGGCGGATATGGCGGACAGAGTTCACCGCTATGTGATGGGACTAGACCGATATATGGTTTCCGCGTATGCAGGAGTGGCTCTTCACCCGGTATGGATATTGCCGGAGATGCGAGCTTATGCGAGGATTGAGGATAGGGAGAGAGAGCCAACTAGATTGATCCGGCCAAGAGGCGGGGCAGCGAGTTTCGAGATAGTTTTAGGCGGGCGGCCTCGGCAGCGATCTAGGTCTACATTTCGGCCGGCGAGTGCTCCTTCGGCCTTACGGCGGGTGGTTTGACCGCGAGATATTCGGGGCGGGTCGGGAGCTCGGGGCTGGTTGCAGATGTCTGGGGATAGTAGCCAGGGGAGGCCACCTTTGCCTCGGTGTGGTTACTGTGGTAGAGCTCATTTTGGGCAATATCGGACTAGGTCGACAACTTGTTATGCTTGCGGCCAACAGGGCCATTTGGCGGGTCGCCCAGGCGAGTGCTTGGTGGGGTAGCACAGTCTATTGGGTCAGTTGCGGGTTCTTCACCTTCAACGGCTAGGCAGGATGTTCATGCACCGACAGGCCGCGGCAGAGGTCGTGGTAGCAGTTCCCAGTTTTAGCGGTCATTTTACCCGCCTATGCGATTTCAGGTATATTTTTGATCCTTTAGAGACTTGTATGCATGATAAAGTTGTTATATGTTTAAGTGTCATGAACGGATTATATTGAGACTATGTATGTATGCTAGAAGTAGGTGGAAAGTACGATAAGAGAAGCATTTTAGGCCTTGAATGGGAGTAAATAGCGTTGGTGCACCCTTGGGATCTGTTTTCTTGGTTAATAATGATGGATGGGTATGCGAGTGCGATATCTTAGGGTCATAAGTGACATAATAAAGTTCCATTAATTGTAAGGTACGAGGAGTATTAGATTGACTCCAAAAGAACATTCGGGGACGAATGTTTCTAAGGGGGGAAGAATGTTACACCCCGTAAATTAAAGAGGATAAGTTAAGAGCGTGCGAAAAGAGAGAAGTTTTGAATTTTGAAACTTAGGTTGGCAAAAGGTTGTGGGCAGACTTTCAGTCAACTTTGGAGTGGTATATCTCCTAGTTCCTTAGGAGTTTTGAGGAGTTTTAAAAGAATAGTATGAAGGTTGTTGAGTCTAGTTTCCAACGCAACAAACCACTCGTCGATTGGACATCGGGGTAGGAAGTTACGGGCGTTAGAAGTTCTGTGGGATGACGCAGAGGACAGATTTCCCAGCAGGCGTCGCAGCGCCGGAGGCAGGGCCGCGGCGCCAATGAGGGATTTTTACGCGGAAAGGGGCGAAAAACAGGGGATATTTTGATAAAAGGCCTATGGGAGGGTGACAAGTGTCCCTCCCATCTTTTTGACCAAGGGAGGGTCTTATTTTAAGGACCAAGTCTTCAAGACTTGGCCATTTGCAAGGGTTTCCCTAAGAAAAATCCCCCTCCTCTCTCTCAAATTGATGAACCCCAGTGAGATTTTTGGAAAGGCTTCAAGAAGGAAAAGTGTTGGCAAGCTTGTAGAGGGCTCGTGTGGATAATTTTAAAGTGAAGAAGATTTCGGAAAGAGGGCTTCTTGAGGTAAAATCTTTACCTTCTTGTGTAAATGAAGATTTCAAGTTATAGTAATTAAGAAATGAGCATGTGGTTGTTATATTAAAGTTTGAAAAGATTTGGATCTTGTAGTCTTGTGGAAAACCGAAAAGGGGCATGTTAGCCACTCATGTTGTAATTAATTCGGTTATTAGCTAAAAATCGTTGCATGTTATACATAGGAGGGTATATAATTGGTTATGATTTATATAACATGTTGGGATAACGAGTTGGGTTAGAAGGAAATTGAAAGAAAATTGATAATTGTTGTGATATTATAGCCGAATGTGGCTTGGAATTATTGGATTGTTTTGTATTATTGTGGGGCAGAATTTACTGGCGTCTGTAAAGGCGTGTAATCCCCTTTTGGTTAGCTGAATTGTTGTGCCTTAAATGCGGCGTTTGGTTATTGAATTCGGACCTTGAAAAAGGTGGAAAAGTACGTAGAAACAAAGGAAGTGCTGTCCGATTTTTCCCGTAGAACAAGGGATTTTACATTAGAATATCCTACGTTGAAACTAGAAGCTAATAGACGTATTATGGTCATTATAGGTTGACATCTACGGACGGCATATTGGACTTGGCAAGTGGATTAAACTAAAGAGGTATGTGGAAACTTTCTTATCTCTTGAGCATGAGTAGTTATAAGCGTATGTGCGGTAGACGTACGTGATTTAAATAAGGTAAAGTCATTTGATATACTTGACTTGTTTTAAAGATGCCTAGTCGGTGGAGTTAGAGGATTAACTCACTTGTCCTTGAGAAAAGGTTATAAGAATGGGTTATTCTAATGGGGTAAACAAGGACTTCTTGACGTGAAAAAGTATGGAATACTTGATTTGAAAGTATTGATTCTGGAACTGTTATAAAGATAAGAACTTGTTGTCTAAGTTAAGAATTTTGTCTTTTAAAGTAAAGAGACTTGAAGCATTTTGAAAGTTGTGTAACTTGATTTGAAGTACAAGTCTCTTGGTCATAAAAAGAACGAAGTTGTTTAAGACATAAGGAGTTATAACGGCTTTATGGGAGGTTAGTTATGACGACCTTATGAAAGGATAAGATTGTCTTAGTTTCTAAAGCATAAAGTTAGTATAACGGCTTTATGGGAAGTTGGTTATAATAACTTTATGGAAGGTTAAAGAAATGGTTTTTCTCGAATAAGGTAAACCTAGATAAAAGAATGGAAGCTAAGAAAGGCAATTTGATTTAAAGGCATCAATTGCTTAAAGTTTTAAATGAGGGTCACTTGGTTTAGAAGCCGAAGCATATTTCTAATAGTATAGTGACTTGTTTGAAATGTAGATAAGTCTTGATACTACGGGTGTTAGTATCTTGGGGTCTTATGTGGAAAAGGGATCTTGGAAAGAATAGAAATACATAGTACTTTGGGTTGAAATTCCCCGGACTTGTTAAGTGATATGGAAAGTACCTTAAGGTCATAAAATGAGATCCATTTTGTATGTTAATGCAAGTCTAAATAAGTTATGAGTTTACTTGGACGTACCGACAGTGATGTGGGATTCCACGGGTATGCTTCCCTTGTTTTATTGTGAACTTACTTGGACGTACCGGCAGTGATGTGGGATTCCACGGGTATGCTTCCATTGTCCTAGTATGAGTTTACCTGGACGTACCGGCAGTGATGTGGGATTCCACAGGTATGCTTCCATTGAGGTTGATCCTTGGACATGCTTACGATGAGGATTAGAGGCATGCGCCTTGGACATGCTTTCGATGAGGATTAGGGCATGCGGTATGAGCTTCCGGGGCGTGCAAGCGGTGATGTGGGATTCCGCAGTGCGCTTCCATGGAGGTCAATCCTTGGACATGCTTACGATGAGGGATTCCGAGGCATGCACCTTGGACATGCTTACGATGAGGGATTCCGAGGCATGCGACCAGGATGCGGGTTAAATTCGGATCGACTATTACCCACGGGTTAGCTCCCATGAAGTCATGTACGAGATGAGGATTCCACGGGCATGAGATATATATAGGTATATATATATGTGTTGTATGTGTGTCTGGCGGTGAGGAAGGATGCCGGCGCGTCCACATGGTTAGATTTTGCACTTAGCGGCGGTGATGGGAATCCACGAGCGCGCTTTGATATTGGTGGTGTTCATAGCCCTGGTGTGACTATCGTTCATATGTTGAAACAGGCTGTACAAGGTAAAATTGACTTTCATTACTTCCACTTGGTGAGAGCCTGATTATCGTTAATTGGGTTATCATATATGTCTTCAGCTGTATTTTTGACTATTATGATTTAAATTACAGTACTTTCAGTTTTGCATACTTGGTACATATTTTGTACTGACCTCCTTCGGGGGGCTGCGTTCATGCCGCAGGTTGAGGTACATAGCTTGCTGATCCGCACTCTTAGGATCACTGTTCAGTTCTTGGAAAGCTCCATTTCTCCGGAGGCTTGTTTTGGGTATGGTTCCCTGAAGTTGTTGACTTTTGTACATTCAGGGGTATGGCGGGGCCCTGTCCCGTCACAGTTGTTATGTAAACTATTAGAGGTCTGTAGTCATATCTTATGGGTCACTTTATAAAAAAAAAATTGAGGTAACTGCTTTTGGATTTGTTGATATCCAGGAAGGTAGCCTTATCGGCTAACCTATTATTTATTTAATTGTTACGTTTATGTATGTTCCGCTGATTATCTTTGATGTATACTGGGGTGCGGTGTAGGGCACGATCGCGAGCTTGTCGGGTCGTGACAATAGTGATGGTGCACACTTTGGATTTGTTTTTCACGTTTGGCTTATGATGGATGGATATGCATGTGCAATGTATTAGGGCCATATGTGGCATAATTAGGTTTCATTAAGTGTAGTTTTATGAGACTATGCCGAGAAATGTTAGATTGAGCTCCCAAAGAACATTCGAGGACGAATGTTTCTAAGGGGGGAAGAATGTTACACCCCATAATTCCAGGACATGATTATAAGAACATACGTAAGAAATCAGGACGCTAAAATTTGAGACTTGTACAATTTATCGGAATTATGGAAATGTCGGGAAGCAAAATATTACGATGAATGGGAGGGTGACACGTGTCACCCCCTTGGATGGTCTTGGACGAAATAGACCAAGGATAGAATGGTAAATTGACCAAAGTTTAGATGATCAAGTCTTGCAAGCCCAAGCTTGACATAATTGACTAAGTCAATGAGCCACTTGACTTGAGATATTTAAATCTCCTTTATCCAAACCCAACAAGTGTTATGATCTTGACCCTCCATTTATTTATATATTCATCCATGTAGAAAGATGTTACACCCCGTAATTCCAGGACATGTTTATAAGAACGTACGTAAGAACTCAAAAATGTTAAGATTTGAGATTAGTAAAAATTTATCGGAATTATGGAAATGTCGGGAAACGAAATATTGCGACGAATGGGAGGGTGACACGTGTCACCCCCTTTGGTTGGTCTTGGTCGAAATTGACCATGGATAGAAAGGTCATTTGACCAAAGTAAAGATGACCAAGTCTTGCAAGCTAAGATCTTGAGTTTATTGACTAAGTCAAAGAGCCCACTTGGCTTGATCTTTTAATGAAATGCATCCAAGCCACCCATTTGTTCTAATCTAGATCCTCCATGTTGTTATATAGTCATCCTAAGTAGCAAGACAAGGCATTTTACACTTAGAGAAAAATTGAAAACTTTGAAGACTCATAGTGAGGCTCTCGGCTTTGTGCTAAGATGAACAAGAATTTTTTTTGTTTGTGGTTCAATAATCCCAATACATTAAACCAAGGTTCCTATGGGTATTGTAAGGATGTCTCAATAGAAAGATCTCGGAAAAACGACGGTTTCACGTTAGTCGCAAGGCGAAAACCAAAGGTGTTCTTCAACTTTGAAGATGGAACTTGAAGAGGAGTTCTTCATGAGCTTCTAAGGAGTGCTTGGAGCGGATTGGAACATAAGAAGAGGAGCTAAAAGTTGCTAAGGATCGACTTTTACGCTTGGACATTATTAGGGCTTGTTGAGGTAAAATATCCATCTTCTTAATGTAATTGAAGATTACATGTTATAGTAGTTAAGAAATGAGCATGTGGTATATAGAATGAAGTTTGAAAAGATTCGGATCATGTCGACATGTTAAAAAACGAAAATGGACAAGTTAGCCATTTATGTTATAATCAATTTGGTCGATAGTTACAATCGTCGCATGTTAAGGAAGAAAGGATTTGTAGTTGTTGTAATTGTTATTATGTATATAACATGTTGGAATAACAACTTGGATTGAAAAAGGATTTGAAAGGAAATTGATAATTGTTGTGACAATGGTAGCCGAATATGGCTTGGAAATATTGGACAGTTTTGTATTTGATTGTGGGGCAGAATTTTACACGTCCTATTAGGCGTGTAACCCTTTGTATTGCTGAATTGTTGGGCCTTAAATGTGGCGTTTGATTATTGATTTTCGGGCCTTGAAAAAGGTGGAAAAGTACGTAGAAACAAAGGAAGTGTTGCCCGATTTTCCATAGAATAAGAGACCTTACACTTAGTATGATTCTACATTAAAAAGTTAGGAGTTGATAGACATGTTATGATTAATATAGGTTGAAGTACTACGAGTAGCGTATTCTACTTAAAGGATGGAATAGCTATCAAGGTTGAAGTACTTTGGAGCATTTTGCTACTTGTCGATAATCGTCGTGAGGTATGTGAACCTCTTACTCCTTTTGGCATGATTCTATGTATGAAATATACATGTGGTGTTATTTCATGATTCCTTCTACTCTTATAATTTAAGAGGTATGTATGTTGACTTACTCTATGTTAAAGTTATGTCTAAGTTATCCTAAGTTCTTACCAAGTCTTATGGGGGATGTTGGTAAGAGTCGTTAGAAAGTATTTGGAGTCGAGTTGACTTTGCTAATTTACTGTACGAATAAGAATAAGTATTGAACAAGCCATTGCAGCGTTAATAAAGGAAAATGTATTGACAATCAATTATATTAAAATGAGTAGAATTCTCCATCTGCATAGAAACTAAGATAAGACAAAATTGTATTACATTTTCAAGATCATGGCTGCTTTAATAAGATCGTTATAAATGAGTATAACCTATTCACAATGCACAAAAGTATATGTTAAGAGATAAGAGTATAGAATACTTGATTTGGAAAGTATTGATTTCTAGACATTTTAAAGATAAGAGACTTGATTTCTAAGAAAGAAACCTGATTTCTAAAGATAAGAGACTTGAAGTATTTTGAAAGTTATGCAACTTGATTTGAAAGTATAAGTCTCTTGGTTATAAAAAGAATGAATTTGTCTAAGACATAAAGGTTATAACGGCTTTATGGGAAGTTAGTTATGACGGTTTTATGAAAGGTTAAAGATGTCTTAGTTTCTAAAGTATAAAGTTAGTATAACGGCTTTATGGGAAGTTGGTTATAACAACTTTATGGAAGGTTAAAAGAATGGTTTTCTCTAGTAATGTAAACAAAGAAATGACTTGAAATAAGGAAGGGCAATTTGATTTAAAGGTATCAATTGCTTAAAGTTCTAAAGTAAGGGTCACTTGATTTAGAAGCCTAGAAATGTATTTCTAAAAAATGTAGTGACTTGTTTGAAATGTAGACATGCCTTGATACTACGGGTGTTAGTATCTTGGGGTTTTATATGAAAAAGAGTCTTTTGAAAAGAATGGAAGTACGTAGTACTTTGGGTTAAATTCCCGGATTTTTATGTGAAACGAAAAGTGTTTTGAGTTTATAAAATGAAATTCATTTTTGTAAGATAATGAAAGTCTAAAGATTTTATGAACTTGCCTATGCTTGCTTGTGATAGCCTTGAGTGCAAGTATTATATGTTTACGCTGTCGTGACTCTCAGTTGGAGGGCCGACTGTCTTGTTGTGAATCTACTTGGACGTACCGACAGTGACAGAGGCTTCCATGGGTATGCTTCCATTGTGATTGATCCTTGGACATGCTTATACGATGCGGGATTCCGGTGTCACGACCCGAACCCGGACCCGTGACCGGTGCCTTAACCCGGGCACCCTAGTGACACAACATCAGAGAAAACCAGCGGAATATAAACTCAAGATAAACAACCATTAAGATATAGAATAGTCTAGCCCAAAATGGCTAACCCAAAAGTACATAAACCGAACATTTACATCATTAACTAACCAAGTTCTTAAAAGACTACAGGCCTCTAAGAATGAATAACACTATGACGGGACAGGGCCCCGTCATGCCCCTGAATGTACAAAATATCAACGACTCCAGGGAGAACCATACCAAAAGTCGAGCCTCCGAAGAAATGGAGCTCCTGACACCTGAGTACAAGATCCTAGGAATGAGGATCTACCACCTGCTTTCCCTTACCTGCGGCATGAACGCAGCCCCCGAGGAAGGGGGTCAGTACACAACGTACCAAGTATGTAAAACTGGAAAATACTGTAGTAATATCATAAGTCCAAAATACACTGAAGTTATAGATAAAACCAAATTATGTTGCACTGTGCCTTACTAATAATGAGAGTAACAAGTATACATTTTATAGCATAAAAATAGGAGGCTCATGATCAAAACAGGGTACCTCGCCCGTAGTATCATTAAGCAATCCTACTCCTGGGACTATTTCACCCGCATAGGTCCTGTGGACCCGCATGAGGTCATCCGCCTCGTCATAGGACTATTTCACCCGCATGGGACTATTTCACCCGCATGGATCCTGTGGATCCGCATGAGTACCATCGCGTACTCGCATGGGACTATTTCACCCGCATGGATCTTATGGTCGGATCCACGAGTACAAGCGCTTTTCGCGTCATGGGTAGCAAATCCATGGCATAAATAATAACCCGGGGTTTACCCGTAACAATATAAATATATATAACATAGCTCATCCGGCTATTAAACATAACATAAGCACTACCGGCCTATCACATCACAACATAAGCACTACCGGCCTATCATAACTTAAGCAAGTTAAGAATCACCTAACTTCTTATTAATAGTATTAATACATCCTCTCATTTTAGTATACCTAAGGCACGATCATGTCTTTTAATAGAAATCCGGGAATTTAACCCAAGTATCATGTACCTCTAACCTTTTAAGGAATAACTCTTTTTATACAAAAAATCCAAGATACTAATCACCATAGTATCAAGTTACGATTTCTTTTCAAAACAAGTCACATTTCCTTTTAAAACTATCTCAAGCTTCTAAATTAAGTGACTTCATTTCTTGTAAAACCTTAGGCAATTCATGCCTTAAAACCATTTTCCTTCCACAAGTTCAAATCATCAAAACCTTTCTCCATTAAACTTTCACAAACTAATACAACCAACTCCCCATAAAGCCGTTATATTAGAGTTAAACAATAGTAAAACACATTCCCTTAAGTCCAAGGGATTTTTATACTTTTCTTTTAAAACGAAGCAAGTATCAAATACTTATAACAAACGAAGATTTCCAAATCTTGTACGTCTACCGTACTACATAGGTACAACTAATCATGCTCAAGAGATAGGAAAGCTCCACATACCTCTTCGGTCAATCCACAAGCTAAGTCCAATTTACCGCACGTAGTATGTCAACCTAAAATGACCACAATACGTTTATCAAGCTCTAATTATAATGCAGAATTTTTCCAAGTTAAGGTCACCAATTTCCTACGGAAAATTGGGCAGCGTTTCCTTTGTTTCTACATACTTTGCCACCTTTTCCAAGGTCGATTTTTAACGCTCAAATGCCATGTTTAAGGCTCAACAACCAACCAACACCAAGGGGATTACACACCTAAACTTTGGTGTGTAAAAAATTCAGCCCCACAAGTTATAACAACTAACCCAACAAGTCTAATGTAGTATTTAGGCAACAACATGCTCATAAAATCCCCTTAATCAATTCTTTCATAATCAAACCCCATTTCTTACATGCAACTACTCTAAGTGCATTTTTTCAACTACAAGTTCTTCCTATTAAACATGCAACACCCAATACCAACTACAAGAGAAGAAATGTTACCTTAAGTTTTAGCCAAACTTATTCCAACACCTTGCTAGCCTTTTTCTCCAAGAACACCACCACAATAGCACTTCTAAGCTAGTCACAAGCTTCCTTCTTGCCTTTAACTTTTCAGATTTTCTTAGGCTAGAACACCTCTTGAGTTTTTAGAGAGAAGGGGGAGCTCAAGCTTTGGAGAGAGAGAGAGAGAGAGAGTAAAGATGAAAGATGGAAAAGTGACCAAGCCTTGGTCAATTATATTGCATGCGTTACGAAAATCAGATGGGGACACTTGTCACCTCCCATGGCCTCTTTAAAACAAAAATCAGATTTTCTAAGTTTTTCCGCCCAAATTTCCCGCCTCGGCGCCGCGGCGCCGCAACTCCTGCGGACGCTCGGATCTTTCGGCGCGCCCGCTTCCGGAGCGCGGTGCTGGAACTTCAGCCTCGCGCCTTCACCCGCCTAGGCGCGCGCGCTCGCCTCGGCGCGCGGCTGAGGCCCCTGAACGTGTTTCTCTAATTTCTCACACGGCCCCACACGCACGGCCCGAACCACGGGGTATAACATTCTCCCCCCCTTAGAAACATTCGTCCCGAATATTCCTTCTAGCCTTACACAAAACACAATACAAACATATCTTCTTAACTATTCCTTTGCAAATAAGAATGCTCCCCGAGCCACAACATTACTCAAGCATAATCAACTAAATTAACACCAATCAGTAGGAAAGGGGGTTACCTGGAGGTATAGGGAACAAGTGTGGGTATTTCTTCATCATATCATCCTCCGCTTCCCACGTCATCTCCTCTCTGTTCTCGTTCCGCCATAAAACCTTGACGGAAGCCACCTCCTTCGTCCGGAGTCGTCTAACCTGACGATCGAGTATCGCTATGGGACTCTCCTCATACGACAACTCCTCTATCACCTGGATATCCTGAATCGGGTGCACTCTAGACGGATCTCCAACGCATTTCCGTAACATAGACACGTGAAAAACTGGATGTACCGCCTCAAGATCGGACGGCAGATCCAACTCATAGGCAACCTTGCCCACTCTTGGACAATCGATACGCCCAATGTACCTTGGGCTAAGTTTCCCTTTCCTCCCAAATCTCATCACACCCTTCATGGGTGACACTTTCAGAAAGACCCAATCATTAACCTCAAACTCTAAGTGTCGACACCGATGATCTGCATATGATTTACGACTGGGCTGCCAATAACCGCTCTGGATAAGCTTCACCTTATCCATCGCTCATTGAACCAAATCGCCCGATTAACTGCACTTCTCCCACTTCAAACCAACCTATCGGTGACCTGCACTTCCTCCCGTATAAGGCCTCATAAGGCGCCATCTGAACACTAGAATGGTAGCTGTTGTTATAAGCAAACTCCACAAGAGGTAAATGATCCTCCCAGCTACCCCCGAAATCAATAACACAAGCCCGCATATCCTCGCCGTATGCGGATAGTGCGCTCGGCCTGTCCGTCCGTCTGAGGATGAAACGTCGTGCTGAGACTCACCTGTGTCCCTAATCCCTTATGGAAAGACCTCCAGAAGTTAGCCGTGAACTGGGCTCGTCTATCTTATATAATCGACACCGAGACCCCGTGCAATCTCACAATCTCTCTAATATATAATCTGGCATAGTCCTCGGCTGAAAACGTCGTCCTGACTGGAAGAAAGTGGGCTGATTTAAATCCACAACAATAACCCAAATGGAATCATGTCTCCTCTAGGTGCGAGGTAACCCTGTAATAAAGTCCATGTTGACCACCTCCCACTTCCACATCGGAATATCAATAGCCTGTAATAGCCCACCGGGCTTCTGGTGCTCAACCTTAACCTGCTGACAATTAGGACACTGGGCAACAAAACCGGCCACGTCCCTCTTCAAACCATCCCACCAATACATGCACCTGAGGTCATGGTACATCTTAGTCGACCCCGGATGAATCGAATAACGAGCACTGTGTGCCTCCCCAGAATCTGCGGAAGTCTGTCACATCGGGAACACACAACCGGCCCTCGAATCTTAGCACCCCATCCGGTGCTACCTCAAATAGACTCTTCTCTTCCTGGAGAGCTGCATCTCGGTACCGTACCAAAATCGGATCCTCATACTGTCGCCTCTTCACCTCCTCGACGATGGAAGACTCGGCGACCTCTCGAACCCGAATTCCGTTACTAACGGAATCAACCAAACGAACCCCAAGGCTTGCTAACTGGTGTAACTCTCGGACCATATCCCTTTTCTCTGTCCGAACATCAGATAGACTACCCATCGATCTGCGACTAAGGGCATCTGCAACTACATTGGCCTTCCCTGGGTGGTACAGAATATCAACATCGTAATCCTTAAGTAGCTCCAACCACCGTCTCTGCCGCAAGTTCAGCTCCCTCTGGCTGAAGATGTACTGGAGACTCTTGTGGTCTGTGTAAATGTCCACATGAACTCCATATAAATAATGTCTCCAGATCTTCAAGGCATGAATCACTGCTGCCAGCTCCAAGTCATGTGTGGGATAGTTCTTCTCATGTTTCCTAAGCTGTCGGGATGCATAAGCTATAACTTTGCCGTGCTGCATCAGTACGCACCCAAGCCCGACACCTGACGCGTCACAATAAACCACATATCCATCTAAACCCTCTGGAAGAGTAAGAACTGGGGCGGTCGTCAACCTCTCCTTTAGTAACTGGAAACTTTCCTCACAAGTATCCGTCCACCGGAACATAGCTGCCTTCTGAGTCAGCTTAGTCAAAGGTGCTGAAATAGAAGCGAACTTTTCCACAAACCTCCGATAATAGCCCGAGGCCCAAAAGCGCGCCTGCGCCGGTGTAGTGGGTCTAGGCCAAGTCTTGACTGCCTCAATCTTCGCTGTATCAACCCGAATACCATCGGCCCCGATAACATGTCCTAAGAAAGCCACTGAAGCCAGCCAAAACTCGCATTTCGAGAACTTGGCATACAACTGCCGGTCCCTGAGGACTCCCAACACCGTCCTCAAATGATCTGCATGCTCCTGCTCTGTGCGCGAATACACCAAGATATCATCGATGAAAATGTTATACCCCGTATTTCCAGAGTATGTACGTAAGGGAATACGTACAAAAGTCTAGCCTTAAAGTTTAGGCACAAAACGTTTTCTTGGGCACAACTCACAAAACGAATAGTTTTCCGACGAAACGTTTCCACAGCTTTTGTATGGTAAATTCCGGCTATGCCATTTCTAATTTTTGCGGATTTTTCCGAGAGACGAAACATTTTGGACCAACGGGAGGGCGACACTTGGCACCCTCCAATTGGTGGACTTGAATCCGTGGGGCCAATTGGAGTAAGATTGGCACGTTTTTTTGTGCCTTGCAAAGTCAAGGAGTTGGTAGGATATTTGTGTATAGTTAATCCTCACCCTACACTTGCCTTGCACTTGTCTTAATCTTGGCCATTGGTTGGCCACTTCTTGACCTATAAATACCCCCCTTAAGATGAAGAGTTCTTCATCCACAAATCTTTCCAAGTATTGAAAATCCTCTCCTCTCCCTTAAGCCTTTTCGTCCAACACCTCCCCCCCTCCCCTTGTGAAGTTTGGCCGAGGGCCTACCCCCCCTAGCCTAGCCGAAATCTACCCCCCTCCCTTGGTAGAAAAGTTGCCTTCTAGTATTGTTATAATGCCCAAAATACCCTAGCCCAAATCCCTTAGTACTTAGTAGAAGTTGTGAAGAACTTCTAAGGCTTCCTTGGAGCATACAACTTAGGAGCACAACCTTGCTCAGGCGCGACTTTATCTAGGATATTATTGGGCTTACCGAGGTAACTAATCCTAACCCTCTTTTGAATTAGAGAATACTTACTGTAGTAGTATAAGAATAAGTATTAGATACTTAGAAGAATATTGCATAATAGAATTGAATCATTATCACGGTAGAAGGGTTTAAAGAAGAATAATCAAATCGTACTTACATAGAATTTGTTTTCACGATGAGACTTGAGTAGCTCACGGGTAGGGAAATCGCCCAATTTTCCGTAGGATATAGAACCCTCTGTTTAGAATCTGTTCTGAGTAGTCTGAACGTTGATAGACGTATCTAACTATTATAGGCTGATTCTCTGCGCGCGACATATTCAACTTGGCAGGTGGTTTTTGCTGAGAAGGTATGTGATTCTTCCTAAAGCATGATATTTTACAATATATATATAGATGCGGTAGGCGTACGTGTTAACTGAATAATAACTACGGCAATGTCTTTGACTTAAGCTGAATAATACTTACGGCAATGCCTCACTACTTAAGCTGAATAATAAAGAATCAAAACATTTCAAAAGAATCTTGAATCATTTTTAATGTAAGAGAACTAATTGGTTTTAAAGCGAAGCTTAAGAGTTATACTAGCTTTATGGGAAGTTAAGTATAACCCCTTAAGATTGATAAAAGAAACAAGTTTGCCTATGTCTTTATAACAGACTTATATTGAATTGTGAAAAGACTAATAAGATGGGTTGATCAGTAGACATGATATGATGCTATGTGTGTTAGTCTCTTGTAACGTTTGTATAAGAGTATCCTTGTTGTGCTTATATTGTTTAAAGATAAGGTTATGTTAGTGTACTATCACTCACCTCTTGAGATGATCCGGGGTTAAGCGCCTCCGTCTGGGGTAGACTCGGTGATGCAGGACCATGATAAGAGAATACCTCATGCGGGTCCAGGGGGCCTATGCGGAGCTACGAGAGTTCCAGGTTAGTATGCGGGGTTATGCCTCATGCGGTCTATGTGGCCATGCGGACAGCGAGTCCAGGACGATGCCGAGGAGTAGCTACCCTCGATGCGGGGTTATACCTCATGCGGGCCCAGGTGAGTGGCCTATGCGGACTCGAGTCGTGATTAGGCTTGCAGAGTGATAATACGGGCGAGTGGCCCTGCTTCGAATCATTCGCAGCCTAGAAAAGACCTATTACAGTTTACCTATTGTTGCTCTTGTTTGTGATGTGGCACTATGTGCGGTTTCCTTGATTGCTTCATACATATTTGTAAACTGGTTTTAAAAAGTGTTATGATTTCATTTAAGTACTTTACAGTTTCACATACTTAGTACTGTTGTCGACCTCCTTGAGGCTGCGTTCATGCGCGGTAAGGGCAGCGGTGCTAGATCCGCATCCTTAGGATCTACGTTGGTGTCGGGAGCTCCATCTCTTCCGGAGGCTCTACTTTTTGGTATGATCTCCCTGTTGTAGATAGTTTTGTATAGTCAGGGTATGGCGGGGCCCTGTCCCGCCATAGTTGTATATTTCCTTAGAGTGCGTAGTCATGTATGCGATGTCGGATGTAATCGCTAAACCTTGTTTATATATATATGCTAAAGCGGCGTTTGCTCACATAAATCGTGTCTTATTTTATAAAGCTGTTTCATGTCTTGTTTTATATTTCCGTGATTACTCGATGTATGACTACTTGGGTGCCCGGGTAAGGCACCAGTCACGGGCCCCGGAACTGGTCGTGACAATAGTGGTATCAGAGCAGTTCATCCTCGGAAAGTGTCTACTGCCCGTATCTAGTAGAGTCTTGATTATCGGTGTGTTGTGCACCACACCAATAATCGAGGAGGCTATAGGATATTTAGGATTGGTTTCCATTCTTCTCATTCGAGATCGTGCTTTAGAGGCGTGTTATAGGTTGGACCCTCTAACGTATTCCTTTCTATGCTTATGCCTCCACGTAAGGCAACCCGGGCCCGTAAGGGCAAGGCAAGGAGGCGCTAGCGAGACACCCAGAGTCACGAGGGCTCGTGCCCGATCTATACCGAGACGGCGAGTTCTATGACGCCGCCCGGCCCAGCGAGACCACAGTACCACACCTCCCGTCCCACGGCACGGGCGGAGGTTAGGAAGCCTGAGAGATGGCCCGGCTATTGGCTAGAGTTGTGGCGATCGAGAGAAGGCTGACGCGGCGATTCGATTCAGCTCGGCTCGATCGCACCGTGGTGAACCCGAGGCGAATAGTTTGAGACTACGAGATTTCTTGAGTTGTAGCCCGCGAGTTTTACGGGTCGAGGCGGAGGATGATCCGCGAGTTCATCCGTCGCCTTGAAGGATCATGCGGGTGATCAAGGCCTCGAGACAGTCCGTGACGCCGGTTCGCATCGGCTGCGTGATACCGCAGTCGATTGGTTTGATTCATGGGAGTTATCCCGGGGAGAGCACGCGTCCCCAGCTACTTGGGATGAGTTCTCAGAGGCTTTCCTCACTCACTTCTTGCCTCGCGGATGAGGAGGCGCGGGTGATAGATTTTTCTTGGCGAGGCAGAGGGACCTTGTCAGGGAGTACAATGTCTAGTTTGATTCATTGGCTCGATATGTCCCAACGTTGGTAGCAGATATGGAGGATAGGGTGCACCGCTACGTCACCGGGCTAGATGATTATATGGCCGAGTCATGTGCGGGTGTTTCTCTCCAGCCGGGTATGGACATTACCCGTATGCAGGCTCACGCCCTTGGATGCGAGGAGCGCAGAGGTCGGCAGTGGGCGACGGCGGCGAAGAAGGCCGGGGCGGGAGGGTCTTACGGTGGCTATCGTGGTGGCGGCCTCGGCAGATCTAGATTTGCACCACGGCGGCTCAGAGCACTCTGCCGTCCTCGGCCCGGCCCGAGTATTCGAGGCGAACGAGGCCCAGGGCTTGGGCGTCGAGTAGCAGAGTGCGGCGATCGGGACCACCCGGTGTGGCCGTCACGGTAGATCCCATTACGGAAAGTGTGGTACTGTTTTTGGAGCTTGTTCTGATTGTGGCCAGCAGGTCACTTTGCGAGGGATCAGGCCGAGCGTGGCCCAGTGGTAGGCTCGGCCTTGAGGTTCTTGCCGCTCATCATCTCCTACGATTACTCGCCCGGGAGGCGTGGTACTCATGGGTCAGTCGCGGAAGAGGTCGTGGCTCGGGTCGATTCTAGCGGTCCTCGAACCGCATTTATGCTTTGTCCGGCCAGCGGGATCGGAGGCCTCACCTGATGTCGTCAAAGGTACCTGAGCAGTTTCTGGGTTTGATGGGTATGCTTTGAGAGATCCGGGTTCTACGCTCTCCTATATATCTCCCCTTGTTGCTAGTAGGATAGGGATAGAGCCTGAGTCCATAGACCGCTTTCGAGGTAGCTACGCGATGGGTGATTCGGTGGTAGCTCGGCGGTATATAGAGCTTGTCTGTGACCATTCTGATCGTCGGACCTAGCCGACTTGATAGAGTTGGAGATGATTGACTTCGACGTGATCATGGGGATGGATTGGCTAGCTTCTGCTACGCCAATGTAGAATCAGAGAGAGTAGTGCAGTTCGGTTCTGAGGCCGGTTGTTGAGTGGGAGGAGCACGTTATCGCCGAGGTAGGTTTATTTCCTACCTCAAGGCTAGGAAGATGGTGCGAGAAGGGTATATCTACCATCTCGTTCGGGTGTTTGATCTTGAAGGCTGCGGTACCAGATTTTGATCGGTTCGATGGTCGTGAGTTCCCAGACGTGTTTCGGATGACCTCGGGTATCCTCCCGAGAGGAGATCGAGTTTTGTATAGATATGTTGCGGATACTCGGCTATTTCCATTCCGCCATACGAATGGCACTGCCGAGTTGAGAGAGTTGAAGGACCGGTGAGGATTTCTGGAGAAGCGGCTTCATCAGGCCTAGTGTTTCTCCCAGGGAGCGCCGTGTGTTCGTGAAGAAGAAGAAGGGCGGGGCCGCGCATGTGTGTTGATCTGACGGTGAACAAGGTGACCATTAAACGAATACCCCTTCCTGTGATTGATGATTTGTTCGACCGGTTGCGGTGCGAGATGCTTCTCAAGATTGATCTGGTCGGGCTATCATCAGTGCAGTCGAGAGAGGTGGATGTCCCTAGGATTGCATTCGGGACGTGCAGGCATTATGAGTTCGTGGTCATGTCTTTTGGGTTGACGATGCTCGTGGTATTCATGGATTTGATGAACCGAGTGTTCAAACCATTTTTGGACACGTTTGTGATAGTGTTCATTGATGATATCTTGGTTTATTCGCTCGAGCGAGAGCATGCGGGCATTTGAGGCTGTCTTGTGATTCTCGAGACCAGCGATTATGCCAAGTTTTCCAAATGTGAGTTTTGGTTGACTTGATGGCGTTTCTTGGGCATATTATGGGGTGATGGCATTAGTGGATACGGCCAAGATCGAAGCGATCGGGACTTGGCCTAGACCTACTACTCAGCAGAGGTTCGCGATTTCGGGCCTTGCGAGTTATTATCGGTTCGTGGAGAAGTTTGCTTATCTACGCACCATTGACTAGTGACTCGGAAAGCGGCCAAGTTCTAGTGGTGATGCTTGTGGCGAGGTTTCGATTCTTGAAAGAGAGCGACGGCCGCCCGTTCTTACTCTTCGAGAGGTCGAGCGGTTATGTTGTGTATTGCGATCGTCGAGCATCGGGTTGGGATGTGTGTTGATGCGGCATGGCGGGGTTATAGCATATGCATCCGGCGGTGAAGAAACACGGAGAACTACCCACCCATGATTTGGAGTTGGCGGTGTGATTCACGCTTTGAAGATCTGGAGGCACTATTTGTATGGGGTTCACGTGGATATTTTTACAGACCACAAGAGCCTCAGTATATCTTCACCAGGAGTGAACTTCACGAGAGGCGGTGGTTAGAGTTGCTTAAGGATTACGATGTTGATATCTGTACCACGGGAAGGCCAATGTTGTGGCGGATGCTCTTAGTCGTAGGTCGATGGGAGCCTATCGGATGTCTGACTAGAGAGGAGGACATGGTTCGTGATTTGCATCGATTAGCGAGCCTTGGCGTCCGTTTGATTGATTCGATAGCGGTGGGGTTAGAGTTCGTGAGGTTGCCGAGTCTTCCATCGTCGGAGGTGAAGAGGCGATTCGAGGATCGGCTTTGATTCGATATCGTGATACTGACTCTTCGTGAGGCAAGGGTCCTTGAGGTAGCACTTGATGGGGTGCTAAGGTTTGAGGCGAGTTGTGTGTTCCGGATGTTTGAGGACTTGGCAGAGTTCTTGAGGAAGCACACGGCCTGCGTTACTCTATCCATCCAGGGTCGACCAAGATGTACCACGACCTTAGAGCTGTGTATTGGGGGGATGGCTTGAAGAGGGACGTTGCAGAGTTCGTAGCTCAGTGCCCGTGTTGTCAGCAGGTAAAGGTAGAGCACCAGAGGCACGGTGGTTTTATTCTGACGATTGAGATCCCGACACGGAAGTGGGAGGTAATCAACATGGACTTTATCACGGGATTACCTCGCACTCGGAGAGACATGATTCTATATGGGTTATCGTCGGCGGTGACGAAATCAGCCCACTTTCTTCCGTCGGGGCGACTTTTCGGTGAGGATTATGCGGACTTTACATCAGAGGTCGTCGATGCATGGAGTCCCTATTTCGATCATATCGATGCAGGAGCCCGATTTACGGCTAACACGGAGATCCTTCGAGAGGGTTTAGGGGCGCAGTGAGCCCGATCGCATTTCATCCACGAGCAGACAGGCGAGCGCACTATCCGCACTCTTGAGGATATCTGCGAGCTGTGTTATTGACTTCGATGGTAGTTGGGAGGATCATTTGCCTCTAGTTGAGTTCGCGTATAATAATAGCTACCACTCCAGTATTCAGATGGCGCCTTATGAGGCCTTGTATGGGAGGAAGTGCAGATCGCCTATAGGTTGGTTCGATGTGGGCGAGGTGCAGCTAGTGGGACCAGATTTGGTGCAGCAGGCAGTGGATCAGGTGAAGCTTATCCGAGAGCGGCTATTAATGACTCGAGTCGGCGAAGTCATATCACGGATCATCGTCGTCGGCATCCGAGTTCGAGGTTCATGATTGGGTTTTCCTAAAGGTGTCACCCATGAAGGGTGTGATGAGATTCGGAAGAAGAAACTTCGGCCCAAGGTACATTGGGCGTTTGATTGTCGCGAGGTAGGCAAGGTTGCCTATGAGTTGGATCTGCCGTCCGATCTGGAGGCAGTGCATCCGGTGTTTCATGTTTCTATGTTGAGGAGATGTATCGGGGATCCATCTAGAGTGCATCCGATTGACGATGTCCAGGTGACCGAGGGGTTATCGTATGAGGAGATTCCCATAGCGATAATCGATCGTCAGGTTAGGCGTCTGCGGACGAAGGACGTGGCTTCCGTCAAAGTCTTGTGGCGGAACGAGCTCAGGGAGGAGATGACGTGGGAAGCCGAGGAGGACATGAGGCAGAAGTATCCTCACCTATTCCCCACACCTCCAGGTAATTCACTTTCCTACTTGTAAATCTTCATTATCGTTTTTGCCTAAGTGTTGTTTTGTGGCCGTGTGTGGCTTTTGCAAACTGTTTAAGTTATGAAGAATCTTATCGTTAACTGTCTTGGGAAGGAACATTCGGGACGAATGTTTCTAAGTGGGGGAGAATGTTATACCCCGTATTTCCAGAGTATGTACGTAAGGGAATACGTACAAAAGTCTAGCCTTAAAGTTTAGGCACAAAACGTTTTCTTGGGCACAACTCACAAAACGAATAGTTTTCCGACGAAACGTTTCCACAGCTTTTGTAGGGTAAATTCCGGCTATGCCATTTCTAATTTTTGCGGATTTTTCCGAGAGACGAAACATTTTGGACCAACGGGAGGGCGACACTTGGCACCCTCCAATTGGTGGACTTGAATCATCCATGGGACGAATTGGAGTAAGATTGGCACGTTTTTGTGCCTTGCACAAAGTCAAGGAGTTGGTAGGATATTTGTGTATAGTTAATCCTCACCCTACACTTGCCTTGCACTTGTCTTAATCTTGGCCATTGGTTGGCCACTTCTTGACCTATAAATACCCCCCTTAAGATGAAGAGTTCTTCATCCACAAATCTTTCCAAGTCTTGAAAATCCTCTCCTCTCCCTTAAGCCTTTTCGTCCAACACCTCCCCCTCCTTGTGAAGTTTGGCCGAGGCCTACCCACTAGCCTGGCGAAATCTACCCCCCTCCCTTGGTAGAAAAGTTGCCTTCTAGTATTGTTATAATGCCCAAAATACCCTAGCCCAAATCCCTTAGTACTTAGTAGAAGTTGTGAAGAACTTCTAAGGCTTCCTTGGAGCATACAACTTAGGAGCACAACCTTGCTCAGGCGCGACTTTATCTAGGATATTATTGGGCTTACCGAGGTAACTAATCCTAACCCTCTTTTGAATTAGAGAATACTTACTGTAGTAGTATAAGAATAAGTATTAGATACTTAGAAGAATATTGCATAATAGAATTGAACTGTTATCACAGTAGAAGGGTTTAAAAGAAGAATAATCAAACTGTACTTACATAGAATTTGTTTTCTGATGAACTTGAGTAGCTCACCGGGTAGGGAAGTACTGCCCAATTTTCCGTAGGATATAGAACCCTCTGTTTAGAACTGTTTACAGAGTAGTCTGAACGTTGATAGACGTATCTAACTATTATAGGCTGATTCTCTGCGCGCGACATATTCAACTTGGCAGGTGGTTTTCGCTGAGAAGGTATGTGATTCTTCCTAAAGCATGATATTTTACAATATATATATAGTACGGTGAGCGTACATGTGTTAGCGAATAATAACTACGGCAATGTCTTTGACTTAAGCTGAATAATACTTACGGCAATGCCTCACGGCTTAAGCTTCGAATAATAAAGCGAAAACATTTCAAAAGAATCTTGAATCATTTTTAATGTAAGAGAACTAATTGGTTTTAAAGCGAAGCTTAAGAGTTATACTAGCTTTATGGGAAGTTAAGTATAACCACTTAAGATTGATAAAAGAAACAAGTTTGCCTATGTGTTTATAACAGACTTATATTGAATTGTGAAAAGAATAATAAGATGGTTTGATAAGTAGACATGATATGATGCTATGTGTGTTAGTATCTTGTAACGTTTGTATAAGAGAGTATCCTTGTTGTGCTGATGTTGTTTAAAGATAATCTGTTATGTTAGTGTACTATCACTCACCTCTTGAGATGATCTGGGGTTAAGCCCTCCGACGCGGGTAGACTCAGTGATGCAGGACCATGATTCGAGAATACCTCATGCGGGTCCAGGGGCCTATGCGGAGCTACGAGTTCCGTGTTAGTATGCGGGTTATGCCTCATGCGTCTATGTGGCCATGCGCGACAACGAGTCGGGGCGATGCCGAGGAGTAGCTACCTCGATGCGGGTTATACCTCACGCGCCCACGTGAGTGGCCTTCCACGGACTCGGAGTCGAGGATTAGGCTTGCAGAGTGATAATACGCGAGTGGCCCCGCTCAATCATTCGCAGCCTAGAAAAGACCTATTACAGTTTACCTATTGTTGCTCTTGTTTGTGATGTGGCACTATGTGCGGTTTCCTTGATTGTTTCATACATATTTGTAAACTGGTTTTAAAAGTGTTATGATTTCATTTAAGTACTTTACAGTTTCACATACTTAGTACCTGTTGTACTGACCTCCTTCGGGGGGCTGCGTTCATGCCGCAGGTAAGGGCAAGCAGGTGCTAGATCCGCATCCTTAGGATCTCTACGTTGGTGTCGGGAGCTCCATCTCTTCCGGAGGCTCTACTTTTGGTATGATCTCCCTGTTGTAGATAGTTTTGTATAGTCAGGGTATGGCGGGGCCCTGTCCCGCCATAGTTGTATATTTCCTTAGAGGTCTGTAGTCATGTTGTACAGTGTCGGATGTAACTGCTAAACCTTGTTTATATATATATGCCGAAAGGCGACGTTTGCTCACATAAACTGTGTCTTATTTTATAAACTGTTTCATGTCTTGTTTTATATTTCCGCTGATTACTCTGATGTATGACTACTTAGGTGCCCCGGTAAGGCACCAGTTACGGGCCCCGGAATGGGTCGTGACAAAAGTGGTATCAGAGCAGTTAATCCTCGGAAAGTGTCTACAGACCGTATCTAGTAGAGTCTTGATTATCGGTGTGTTGTGCACCACACCAATAATCAGGAGGCTATAGGATATTTAGGATTGGTTTCCATTCTTCTCATTCTGAGATCGTGCTTTAGAGTCGTGTTATAGGTTGGACCTCTAACGTATTCCTTTCTATAATGATTATGCCTCCACGTAAGGCAACCCGCCCGGCGGCAAGGCACCGGCGGAGTCGCTAGCGAGACACCCAGAGTCACGAGGGCTCGTGCCCGTCTATACCAGAGACGGCGAGTTCTATGACGCCGCCCCAAATAGAGACCACGTACCACACCTCCGTCCCACACCGGGCGAGGAGTTAGGGTACAAGGAGACGGCCCACTATTGCTGTAGTCAGGCCGATACGGCGAGAGGCCGGATGCGCAGTTCAGCCTCAGCCCAGCTCGATCGCACCGTGGTGCACCCGAGGCGAATAGTTTGAGACTACGAGATTTCTTGAGTTGTAGCCCGCGAGTTTTACTGGTCGAGGCCGGAGGATGATCCGCAGGAGTTCATCCGTCGCCTTCAGAGGATCACGCGGTGATCAAGGCCTCGAGACAGAGTCCGTGACCCGGTTCGCATCGGCCGCGTGATACCGCAATCGATTGGTTTGATTCACGGGAGTTATCCCGGGAGAGCACGCGTCCCAGCTACTGGGATGAGTTCTCGAGGCTTTCTCACTCACTTCTTGCCTCCACAGATGAGGAGGGCGCGGCCGATAGATTTTTACCGCCGAGGCAGAGGACGACCGCCGTGGAGTACAAAGTCTAGTTTGATTCATTGCTCGATATGTCCCAGCGTTGGTAGCAGATATGGAGGATAGGTGCACCGCTACGCCACCGCTAGATGATTATATGGCCGAGTCATGCGGGTGTTTCTCCACCGGTATGGACATTACCCGTATGCGAGCTCACGCCTTGGATGCGGCGAGCGCAGAGGTCGACGAGCGACGATGACGGCAGCAGAAGGCCGGGACGAGGGTCTTCCGTGGCTATCGTGGTGGCGGCCTCGTGAGCCTAGATTTGCACCACGGCTCAGAGCACTCCTACACCGCCTCAGACACCAGAGTATTCGAGGGCGCACCAGGGCCCCGTGGCTTGGGACGTCGAGTAGCGAGGTATCGCCGACGGGACCACCCCAGTGGCCGATGCGGTAGATCCCATTACGGAAAGTGTGGTACGCTTTTTGGAGCTTGTTACGATTGTGGCCAGCAGGTCACTGCGGGATCGTCCGACCGGGGCGGGTGGTAGGCTCACCTTCGTGTTCTTGCCGCTTCATCATCTCCTACGCTACTCGCCGAGGTGGTACTCATGGGTCGCCAGGTCGCGGAAGAGGTCGTGGCTCGTCCCGATTCTAGCGGTCCTCGAACCGCATTTATGCTTTGTCCACCGACAGATCGTGAGGCCTCACCGATGTCGCCACAGTACTTTATCGGTTCGGGTTTGATGTGTATGCTTTGAGAGATCGGGTTCTACTGGCCCTATATATCTCCCTTGTTGCTAGTAGGATAGGGATAGAGCCCGAGTCCATAGACACTTTCGAGGTAGCTACGCCAATGGGTGATTCTGGTAGCTCGGCGGTATATGAGCTTGTCTGTGACCATTTACGCCGTCGACTCAGCCGACTTGATAGAGTTGGAGATGATTGACCGACGTGATCATGGGGATGGATTGGCTAGCTTCGCTACGCCAATGTAGAATGCAGAGAGAGTAGTACAGTTCGATTTCTGAGGAGCCGTTGTTGAGTGGGAGGAGCACGTTATCGCCAGGGGTAGGTTTATTTCCTACCAAGGCTAGGAAGATGGTGCGAAGCGGGTATATCTACCATCTCGTTCGGTGTTTTATCGAAGGCTGCGGTACCAGATTTTCGGGCCCAGAGTCACGAGTTCCCGCACGTGTTTCGATGACCTCCGGGTATCCTCCCGAGAGAGATCGAGTTTTGTATAGATATGTTGCGGATACTGGCCTATTTCCATTCCGCCATACGAATGGCACCGCCGAGTTGAGAGAGTCAAGGACCAGGTGAGGATTTCCGGAGAAGCGGCTTCATCGAGCCTAGTGTTTCTCCCCGGGAGCGCCGTATTGTTCGTGAAGAAGAAGGGACGCCGCGCATGTGTGTTGATTACAGCGGTGAACAAGGTGACCATTAAGAACAGATACCCTTCCTGTGATTGATGATTTGTTCGACCGATGCGAGTGCGAGATGCTTCTCCAAGATTGATCTACGGTCGGGCTATCATCAGTGCAGTCGAGAGAGGTGGATGTCCCAGGATCGCATTCAGACCCTGCAGACGCATTATGAGTTCGTGGTCATGTCTTTTGGGTTGACCAATGCTCCGCGGTATTCATGGATTTGATGAACCGAGTGTTCAAACCATTTTTGGACACGCTTGTGATAGTGTTCATTGATGATATCTTGGTTTATTCTCGCCAGAGAGTGGAGCACGCGAGCATTTGAGGACCGGCAGATTCTCCAGACCAGCGATTGTACGCCAAGTTTTCCAAATGTGAGTTTTGGTTGACTTGATGGCGTTTCTGGGCATATTGTCGGGCCGATGGCATTCAGTGGATACGCCAAGATCGAGGCGATCGGACTTGGCCTAGACCTACTACTCCGGCGAGGTTCGCAGCTCGGGCCTTGCGAGTTATTATCGGCGGTTCGTGGAGAAGTTTGCTTCATCTTCGCACCATTGACTAGGCCGACTTCGAAGCGCCAAGTTCCATGGTGATGCTTGTGGCGTGGTTTCGATTCTTTGAAAGAGAGATCGACGACGCCCGTTCTTACTCTTCCGCAGGTCCAGACGGTTATGTTGTGTATTGCGCGTCGTGCATCGGGTTGGGATGTGTGTTGATGCAGATGGCGGGTTATAGCATATGATCCCGACACCAAGAAACACGAGAGAACTACCCCACCCATGATTTGGAGTTGGCGGTGTGATTCACGCTTTGAAGATCTGGAGGCACTATTTGTATGGGGTTCACGTGGATATTTTTACACCACAAGAGCCTCCAGATATCTTCACCAGGAGCCGAACTTACGGCGAGACGGTGGTTAGAGTTGCTTAAGGATTACGATGTTGATATCTGTACCACCCGGAAGGCCAATGTTGGCGATGCTCTTAGTCGTAGGTCGATGGGAGCCTATCGATGTACAACTAGAGAGGAGGACATGGTTCGTGATTTGCATCGATTAGCGAGCCTTGGCGTCCGTTTGATTGATTCTCATAGCGGTGGGTTAGAGTTCGTGAGGTTGCCGAGTCTTCCATCGTCGAGAGGTGAAGAGGCAACATTCGAGGATCCGGCTTTGATTCGATATCGCGATCTGCCTCTTCGTGAGGCGCGGTCCTGAGGTAGCACCTGATGGGTGCTAAGGTTTGAGGGCGTTGTGTGTTCCGATGTTTCAGACTTGGCAGGTTCTGGGAAGCACACGCAAGACGTTACTCTATCCATCCGGGTCGACCAAGATGTACCACGACCTTAGATCCGTGTATTGGTGGGATGGCGAAGAGGGCGTTGCAGAGTTCGTAGCTCGCCCGTGTTGTCGCGAGTGAAGGTAGAGCACGAGGCACGGTGGTTTGTTACGCATTGAGATCCCGACCGGAAGTGGGAGGTAATCAACATGGACTTTATCACGGATTACCTCGCACTCGGAGGAGACATGATTCTATATGGGTTATCGTCGACAGTCGATTTAAATCAGCCCACTTTCTTCCGTCGGACGACTTTTGGTGAGGATTATGCCGACTTTACATCCGAGAGGTCGCCGATCGCATGGAGTCCCTATTTCGATCATATCGCATGCAGGAGCCCGATTTACTAACTTCGAGATCCTTCCGAGGGGTTTAGGGACGCAGTGAGCACGAGCAATCGCATTTCATCCACGCATGCACGACAGCAGAGCGCACTATCCGCACTCTCGAGGATATCGCGAGCCCGTGTTATTGACTTCGTGGTAGTTGGGAGGATCATTTGCCTCTAGTTGAGTTCGCGATAATAATAGCTACCACTCCAGATTCGGATGGCGCCTTATGAGGCCTTGTATGGGAGGAAGTGCAGATCGCCTATAGGTTGGTTCGATGTGGGCGAGGTGCGGCTAGTGGGACCAGATTTGGTGCAGCGAAAGTGGATAAGGTGAAGCTTATCCGAGGCGGCTATTGACACTCGAGTCGGCGAAGTCATACGCAGATCATCGTCGTCGGCATCCGGAGTTCGAGGTTCATGATTGGGTTTTCCTAAAGCGCACACCATGGCGGTGTGATGAGATTCGGGAAGAAGGAAACTCACCAAGGTACATTGGGCCGCTTCAGATTGTCCGCAGAGGTAGGCAAGGTTGCTATGAGTTGGATCTCGCCGTCCGATCCGGAGGCGATGCATCCGGTGTTTCATGTTTCTATGTTGAGGAGATGTATCGGGGATCCATCTAGAGTGCATCCGATTGACGATGTCCAGGTGACCGAGGGGTTATCGTATGAGGAGATTCCCATAGCGATAATCGATCGTCGAGTTAGGCGTCTGACGGCGGACGTGGCTTCCGTCAAAGTCTTGTGGGCGAACGAGCTCGGGAGGAGATGACGTGGGAAGCCGAGGGACATGAGGCGAAGTATCCTCACCTATTCCCACACCTCCGTAATTCACTTTCCTACTTGTAAATCTTCATTATCGCTTTGCCTAAGTGTTGTTTGTGGCCGTGTGGCTTTTGCAAACTGTTTGAGTTATGAAGAATCTTATCGTTAACTGTCTTGGGAAGGAACATTCGGGACGAATGTTTCTAAGTGGGGGAGAATGTTATACCCCGTATTTCCAGAGTATGTACGTAAGGGAATACGTACAAAAGTCTAGCCTTAAAGTTTAGGCACAAAACGTTTTTCTTGGGCACAACTCACAAAACGAATAGTTTTCCGACGAAACGTTTCCACAGCTTTTGTTGGGTAAATTCCGGCTATGCCATTTCTAATTTTTGCGGATTTTTCCGAGGCGAAACATTTTGGACCAACGGGAGGGCGACACCTGGCACCCTCCAATTGGTGGACTTGAATCGTCCATGGGACGAATTGGAGTAAGATTGGCACGTTTTTGTGCCTTGCACAAAGTCAAGGAGTTGGTAGGATATTTGTGTATAGTTAATCCTCACCCTACACTTGCCTTGCACTTGTCTTAATCTTGGCCATTGGTTGGCCACTTCTTGACCTATAAATACCCCCCTTAAGATGAAGAGTTCTTCATCCACAAATCTTTCCAAGTCTTGAAAATCCTCTCCTCTCCCTTAAGCCTTTTCGTCCACCACCTCCCCTCCTCAGGAAGTTTGGCCGAGGCCTACCCCCTAGCCTAGCGAAATCTACCCTCCCTTGGTAGAAAAGTTGCCTTCTAGTATTGTTATAATGCCCAAAATACCCTAGCCCAAATCCCTTAGTACTTAGTAGAAGTTGTGAAGAACTTCTAAGGCTTCCTTGGAGCATACAACTTAGGAGCACAACCTTGCTCAGGCGCGACTTTATCTAGGATATTATTGGGCTTACCGAGGTAACTAATCCTAACCCTCTTTTGAATTAGAGAATACTTACTGTAGTAGTATAAGAATAAGTATTAGATACTTAGAAGAATATTGCATAATAGAATTGAACTGTTATCACAGTAGAAGGGTTTAAAAGAAGAATAATCAAATTGTACTTACATAGATGTTTTCACAAAGAGACTTGAGTAGCTCACCTGCAGGAAGATCGCCCAATTTTCCGTAGGATATAGAACCCTCTGTTTAGAATCAGCATGAGTAGTCGAGCGTTGATAGACGTATCTAACTATTATAGGCTGATTCTCTGCGCGCGACATATTCAACTTGGCAGGTGGTTTTTGCTGAGAAGGTATGTGATTCTTCCTAAAGCATGATATTTTACAATATATATATAGTACGGTAGACGTACATGTGTTAACTGAATAATAACTACGGCAATGTCTTTGACTTAAGCCTGAATAATACTTACGCCAAGTGTAAGGGCAAGATTAAGCCAAGTGCACCCTAACCCCTACTCCACAAAACATGCCACAAAACAATGCACCAAACAAGGCCAAAACAAGGCACAAAACAAGGAGCCAATTGGCCAAGAAACGTGAACCAATCGCCCGAGGTTGCCGCTGTTTCAATGTGAGGTGTGACATGTCACCCTCCCGTTGGTCCAAAATGTTTCGTCTCTCGGAAAAATCCGCAAAAATACAAAACGACATAGCCGGAATTTTCCCTTCGCAAGTTACGCAAAACGTTTCGTCGAAAAACGACTCTAACCGGGTGTTGTGCACAAAGGTAACTTCGGCCAAGCCACCTAGGCGGGGGTGACCCGTGTCCCCCTCCTATTGGCCCTCATAAACGTCTTCCAAAAATATCCACAATGGCCAAAATCTCAAAACAAAGTGGGCCACAAAACCAGAATTTCTCCGTGGGCCCACGTGTCCATTTCCTAAATAAAATCTCAAAATTCTAATATAATCTATGAAGTCCAAATACCAAATCTGGGAATCCAATTCCCATTAACGAACCTTTTTCTTCACAAATAACCGGAAACTTTTCCGCCGAAAACTCACATCTTTCTTTCTTTTCAAAATTTCTGCCGTACTCTCGTACGTACGTCCTCACATACATACCCTGCAACTACGGGGTATAACATGGTTTTAAAAAGTGTTATGATTTCATTTAAGTACTTTACAGTTTCACATACTTAGTACTGTTATCGACCTCCTGGGCCGCTCATGCCGCAGGTGGCAAGAGTGCTAGATCCGCATCCTTAGGATCTCTACGTTGGTGTCGAGCTCCATCTCTTCCGAGGCTCTACTTTTGTATGATCTCCTGTTGTAGATAGTTTTGTATAGTCAGGTATGGCGGCCCCGTCCCGCCATAGTTGTATATTTCAAAGCGTCTGTAGAGTCATGTACAGTGTCGGATGTAATCGCTAAAACCTTGTTTATATATATATGCCGAAGGCGACGTTTGCTCACATAAAGCGTGTCTTATTTTATAAATCGTTTCATGTCTTGTTTTATATTTCCGACATTACTCGATGTATGACTACTGGGTGCCCTGAAGGCACGATTGCCCGGAATGGGTCGTGACGTAAAAACTATAACGAACATATCCAAGAATGGCACGAACACCCTATTCATCAAATCCATGAATACTACCGAGCGTTGGTCAACCCGAAAGACATCACCGAACTTATAGTGCCCATACCGGTCACGAATGCGATCTTGGGATATATGCCTCTAACTCGCACTGATGATAACCGTAACGCAGTCTATCTTGGAAAAACATCTCGCACTCGCAATCGTCAAACAAATCATCAATCACGGGAGGGATATCTATTCTTGATAGTTACCTTGTTCACCGTAATCAATACACATACGCAGCTGGCCCCATCTTTCTTCTTTACAAATAACACCGTGCTCCTGAGGAGAAACACTTGCCCGATAAAGCCTTTCTCCAAAGAAATCTTTCACCGGTCCTTCAATTCCTTCAACTCGGCGGTGCCATCACGTATGGCGGGATAGATATCGGTCGAGTATCCGTGCCAAATCGATGCAAAACTCAATCTCCTCTCGGGAGGATACGGAAGCTCGTGCGGGAAAACGTCTGAAACTCTCTAACCACCGGACCGATCAAGGTCAGGTATCTCACCTCGATGTCGAATACGAACCAAATGGTAAATATACCCTTCCGTACCATCTTCCTAGCCTTGAGGTAAGAAATAAACCTACCCTGGCGATGCAAGATTCCTTCCACTCGATAACCGGCTCACCAGAAACCGGAACCGAACTAACCTCTCTCTCGGTCCACATTGGCATAGCAAGACGCTAGCCAATCCATACCCATAATCACATCGAAGTGCGCCATATCCAACTCTATCAAGTCGGCAGAGTCCGACGACCATCTATAGTCACCGGGCAAGCCTTATATACCCGCCGGCTAACACCGAAGCACCTACGGCCAGAGCTACCTCAAAGGATTCTATGGACTCGTGCTCTATCCCTATTCTCACGCAATATGAGGAGATATATAGGACAAGGTAGAACACGGATCTATCAAAGCATAAACATCACGGCAAGAAACCAACAATGTACTGTGGCGACATCCGTGACGCCCCGGTCCCGACGATCGACATAGCATAGATGCGTTCGAGGACCGCTGAATCGAACCTCTACCACGACCCGCCGCGCCTGCCCGTCCGTGAACACCGCTTCGCCCGGCGACGCCATCGACGATGAAGATCCACCATCGACCGCTACCGAGCCATCATATTCCCGCCACTCGGACGGACAATCTCTCTCAAATGGCCTGGCTGGCCGCAAGAATAACAAGCTCCTGGAGGAACACGACACCCCCCATAATGGCAATCACCACATCGACCACACCGAGGCATAGGTGGCCTCATCCGACCGAACTCGTCCTCCGAAACCGAAGCCACGGAACCTGTCCCGCTCCGAATACTCAGACGACCAAGATGGTGGAGGAGCGCCTGACCGGCCGCGTGGTGCAAATCTGGTTTGCTGCTGGGGTTGTCTACCCCTAAAACTACCAGAGGACCCTGCTGTCCTGGCCCTCTTCTCGCGAGCACTGCCGATCCGTCGGCCCTGCGTTCCTCACACCCGAGAGCATGTGCCTGCATGCGGGCAATGTCCATGCCCGGCTGGAGAGCCACCCCCGAGCAACTCTCGGCCAAGTGATCATCGAGTCCTGTGACATAGCGGTGCACCCTGTCCTCCATGTCTGCTACCAATGCGGGCACATACCTAGCCAATGAATCAAACTCCACGTTGTATTCCCGGACCGTCCGCCCATTCTGTCTCAGCGTCAAAAATCTATCGGCCCGAGCCCTCCTCATCTGCGGTGGCAAGAAATGGCCAAGTAACGCCTCTGAGAACTCGTCCCAAACAGCTGGATGCGCATGCTCCCCCCGGGACAGTTCCCACGAATCATACCAGTCAACTGCAGTGTCCCGCAGCCGATGCGAACCTAATACCACTGACTCGGTCTCCGAAGCCCCGATCACCCTCATGATCCTCTGCAACTGTCGGATAAACTCCTGCGGATCATCCTCAGGCCTCGACCCATAAAACTCTGGTGGGCTGCAACTCAAAAAGTCTCTCAGTCTCAAGCTAGCAGCTCTGGGCTGAACTACGGGTGCAGCCGGAACTGCTGTCTCCAACCTATCCTCCTGTCTGGCCACGATCCTGGCCAGTAACTGGGCTATCTCCTTGTAGCCCATATCCTCCGCCCCTGGCCGCTGGACTGGAGGCTCAGGTATCGCGGTCTCAGTAGCCGCTGCTGCTGCCCCCGACTCTGCTGGGGTTGGCGACGTCGTAGAACTCGCTGTCCGAAACACCTCGTCTGGTAAGGACCGGGCCTGTGCCCTGGTGACCCTCGGTGCCCTACTGGTAGTTCCCTCTACTGCCTTGCCCTTCTGGGCTGCGGTTGCCTTGCGCGGAGACATAACTGATACAGGAAAAATACGTCAGAGGAAATTCAACCTATAACACAGCTCTATTGCACGATCTTAGAGTGAAAGAATGGGAACCAATCCTAAATATCCTGCAGCCTCCTGATTATAGATGTGGTGCACAACACACCGATAATCAAGACTCTACTAGATACGGCCTGTAGACTCTTTCCGAGGATTAATCGCTCGATACCACTTTTGTCACGACCGAACCGGACGTGACGGTGCCTTAACCGGCACCCTAGTGACACAACATCGAGAAAACCAAATGGAATATAAACTCAAGATAAACAACCATTAAGATATAGAATAGTCTAGCCCAAACTGGCTAACCCAAAAGTACATAAACCGAACAGTTACATCCTTAACGAACCAAGTTCTGACAAGACTACAGGCCTCTAAGAATGAATAACACTATGACGGGACAGGGCCCCGTCATGCCCCTGAATGTACAAAATATCAACGACTCCAAGGGAGAACCATACCAAAAGTCGAGCCTCAGAAGAAATGGAGCTCGACACTGAGTACAAGATCCTAGGAATGAGGATCTACCACCGCTTCCCTTACTGCGCAGATGAACGCACCCCGAGGAAGGGGTCGAGACACAACGCATCAAGTATGTAAAACGGAAAATACCGTAGTAATATCATAAGTCCAAAATACATCAAGTTATAGATAAAACCAAATTATGTCAGACTGCGCCTTACTAATAATGAGAGTAACAAGTATACATTTTATAGCATAAAAATAGGAGGCTCATGATCAAAACAGGGTACCTCGCCCGTAGTATCATTAAGCAATCCTACTCCTGGGACTATTTCACCCGCATAGGTCCTGTGGACCCGCATGAGGTCATCCGCCTCGTCATAGGACTATTTCACCCGCATGGGACTATTTCACCCGCATGGATCCTGTGGATCCGCATGAGTACCATCGCGTACTCGCATGGGACTATTTCACCCGCATGGATCCTATGGTCCAGATCCGCATGAGTACAAGCGCCGCACTCGCATCATGGGTAGCAAATCCATGGCAGAAATAATAACCCGGGTTTACCGTAACAATATAAATATATATAACATAGCTCATCCGGCTATTAAACATAACATAAGCACTACCGGCCTATCACATCACACCATAAGCACTACCGGCCTATCATAACTTAAGCAAGTTAAGAATCACCTAACTTCTTATTAATAGTATTAATACATCCTCTCATTTTAGTATACCTAAGGCACGATCATGTCTTTTAATAGAAATCAGAATTTAACCCAAGTATCATGTACTCTAACCTTTTAAGGAATAACTCTTTTATACAAAAATTCCAAGATACTAATCACCATAGTATCAAGTTACGATTTCTTTTCAAAACAAGTCACATTTCCTTTTACAACTATCTCAAGCTTCTAAATTAAGTGACTTCATTTCTTGTAAACCTTAGGCAATTCATGCCTTAAAACCATTTTCCTTCCACAAGTTCAAATCATCAAAACCTTTCTCCATTAAACTTTCACAAACTAATATAACCAACTCCCCATAAAGCCGTTATATTAGAGTTAAACAATAGTAAAACACATTCCCTTAAGTCCAAGGGATTTTTATACTTTTCTTTTAAAACGAAGCAAGTATCAAATACTTATAACAAACGAAGATTTCCAAATCTTGTACGTCTACCGTACTACATAGGTACAACTAATCATGCTCAAGAGATAGGAAAGCTCCACATACCTCTTCGGTCAATCCACAAGCTAAGTCCAATTTACCGCACGTAGTATGTCAACCTAAAATGACCACAATACGTTTATCAAGCTCTAATTATAATGCAGAATTTTTCCAAGTTAAGGTCACCAATTTCCTACGGAAAATTGGGCAGCGTTTCCTTTGTTTCTACATACTTTGCCACCTTTTCCAAGGTCGATTTTTAACGCTCAAATGCCATGTTTAAGGCTCAACAACCAACCAACACCAAGGGGATTACACACCTAAACTTTGGTGTGTAAAAATTCAGCCCCACAAGTTATAACAACTAACCCAACAAGTCTAATGTAGTATTTAGGCAACAACATGCTCATAAAATCTCCTTAACCAATTCTTTCATAATCAAACCCCATTTCTTACATGCAACTACTCTAAGTGCATTTTTTCAACTACAAGTTCTTCCTATTAAACATGCAACACCCAATACCAACTACAAGAGAAGAAATGTTACCTTAAGTTTTAGCCAAACTTATTCCAACACCTTGCTAGCCTTTTTCTCCAAGAACACCACCACAATAGCACTTCTAAGCTAGTCACAAGCTTCCTTCTTGCCTTTAACTTTTCAGATTTTCTTAGGCTAGAACACCTCTTGAGTTTTTAGAGAGAAGGGGGAGCTCAAGCTTTGGAGAGAGAGAGAGAGAGAGAGAGAGTAAAGATGAAAGATGGAAAAGTGAACAAGCCTTGGTCAATTATATTGCATGCATTCTGAAAATCAGATGGGGGGGGGACACTTGTCACCCTCCCATGGCCTCTTTTAAAACAAAAATCAGATTTTCTAAGTTTTTCCGCCCGCGCCGCGCTTCCTCAGCGCGCGCCGCCGCAACTCCTGCGGACCCTCGGATCTTTCGGCGCCGCGGCCCTGCTTCCCGGAGCCGCGGCGCTGGAACTTCAGCGCCTCACCGCACTTCACCCGCCTAGGCGCCGCGGCCCTGCCTCCGGCGCCGCGGCTCTGAGGCCCCTGAACGTGTTTCTCTAATTTCTCACACGGCCCCACACGCACGGCCCGAACCACGGGGTATAACATCCGGGGCATGCGACCATGCGACCAGGATGCGGATTAGATTCCCAGATTGTTTTTATTACTCCTTGGACATGCTTATACGATGTGGGATTTCGGTGCATGTGACCAGGAGGCAGGTTAGATTCCCGAATTTATTTTATTAACCCATGGACATGCTTATACGATGAGGGATTTCGGGGCATGCGACCATGTTATATACGATTATTACTCCATGGACTAGCTCTCATGAAGACATGTACCCGAGATGATGGATTCCACGGGCATGTTATATACGATTATTACTCCATGGACTAGCTCCTCATGAAGACATGTACCCGAGATGAGGGATTCCACGGGCATGTTATATACGATTATTACCCCATGGATTAGCTCTCCATGAAGTCATGTACCCGAGATGAGGGATTCCACGGGCATGAGATATATATATATATATTGCATATGTGTACGCCGACAGTGAGGTAGGATGCCACGGGCGGGTCACATGGTTATATTTTACACTTACGGCTGTCGGTAGTGATGGGGGATTCCACGGGCAGGAGATATATATATGTATTGTATATGTGTACGCCGACAGTGAGGTAGGATGCCACGGGCGCGTCACATGGTTATATTTTACACTTACGGTTGTCGGCAGTAATGGGGGATTACACGGGCACGCTTTGATATTTGTGGGCTTGAGACCCTTACTGGACTGTGTGACAATATTTGAGGACTTGTGTCCATAGCCCTGGTGGGACTATTGTTCATGTGTTGAAATAGTCTTTAAAAGGTAAAAAAAACTGACTTTCATTACTTTCACTTCGGCAAGGCACAGTGTACTGTTATTTTGGTTATCATACATGTCTCCAGCTTTCTTTTTAGACTATTATGATTTCATTACAGTACTTTCAGTTTTACATACTTGGTATATATTTCGTACTGACCTCCTTCGGGGGGCTGCGTTCATGCCGCAGGTTGAGGTACATAGCTTGTCGATCCGCACTCTTAGGATCACTGTTGAGTTCTTGAAAAGCTCCATTTCTCCGGAGGCTTTGTCTTTTGGTACGGTTTCCTGAGGTTGTAGATTTATGTACAGTCAGGGGTATGGCGGGGCCCTGTACCGTCACAGTTGTTATGTCAAAACTCTAAGAGGTCTGTACTCATATCTTGTGGGTCGCTTTGTAAAAAAAAAAAAAAAAAAGAGGTAACTGCTTTTGGATTTATATATATCCCGGGAGGTAGCCTTATCGGCTAACCTGTTATTTATTTATTGTTAAATTCATGTATGTTCCGCTGATTATCTCTGATGTATACCTGTAAGGGTGCCCAGATAGGGCACCAGTCGCGAGCCCGGGGTCGGGTCGTGACAAAAGTGGTATCAGAGCAGTTAGTCCTCGAAAAGTGTCTACAGACCGTGTCTAGTAGAGTCTTGGTTATCGGTGTGTTGTGCACCACATCTATAACCGTGAGGTCGCAGGACATTTAGGATTGGTTTCCATTCTTCTCACTCTGAGATCGTGCGATAGAGCTGTGTTGTTAGGGTCGTCTCTCCCTAACGAGTTATGTTGATTGCAGCTATGAGAAAGGCAGCAGTGACCCAGGAAGGACTATGTGGATTGCGTATCCAGGTTGGTAATGATTGTAGTATAGTTGGTATTATGACATACAACTATACGGAGTTATGTATGAGGGTCATACGCGTGTTGCCTAGAATGATTTTAGATTACCAGGATTTGGTAGGGACTAAATAGATACCGGGAAGGTATGAAACAGTTAATGAATTCTCGCCAAGGTCTTATATTTTATTTTTGAGATAACTGGGAGATGACAAACTGTCTGATAGGGTAGTGAACCCTTAAGAAGTCATGTTAAGGAACTTAATGGAATGCCATGTTAATAGATTAAGCTACGTGGTAGGCTTAAGAGAATTGTACGGATGAGATCCGTATGGAGTAAGTAAGGGTTGTTGTGATCAAGACAACATGGTTATGGTATTATGAGAAGTTATTGTACCCGTTTACGGGGGGACTGATAAGGTAGGCTTGGTGCATGGAAAATTTTACCCTAAGAATATTGATAACCGCTGAGACCTTAGGTATATAAGGCCTTCTCGGGAAATAAGATTTTATTCAGACTAAGAGTAAGAGTTAAGTGCGACGGTGGGTCGGGTTGAGGACCTATTACGGGTCGCCTCATAATTTGAAATGGAGTGAGATTAGTTGGTAGTAGTCCCGCTACATGACAGGGTCACGAGAGTGCAAGGCCCAAGTCTAGTTAATTATTTTACGGGTTCGTGGACGCGTTCCACCGGAACCAGGTCGTGAGAGCCGGAAATGACCTTATATTGTTTAATAGAGTGACTCCAAAAGATTGGAGGCCAGAATAGGTATGGAGGTTATGTAAGTATGCTAGTATAAGTTGGAGGTACGGAAAGAATACAACCAGTAAGAAAGTGTAGAATCGCTGATTGGTTGGTTCAACGTAGGCGAGGTTCAGATAATTGGCCCAGACTTAATTTAGCGGGCTGTGGATAAGGCGAAGCTTATCCAGGAAAGATTTTTAGTAAGCTCGGAGTCAGCAGAAGCTTTATACAGATAACCAACGTCGACACTTGGAGTTCAGGGTGACGTTTTAGTATAAGTATTATTATGTGGCCACGTGTGGCATTATTGGTATGTAGGGGTTGTAAAAGGAGACTATGTCGCTATTTATAAGATTGACTCTGAAAGAACATTCGGGGACGAATGTTTCTAAGGGGGGAAGAATGTTACACCCCGTAATTCCAGGACATGTTTATAAGAACGTACATAAGAACTCAAAAATGTTAAGATTTGAGATTAGTAAAAATTTATCGGAATTATGGAAATGTCGGGAAACGAAATATTACGACGAATGGGAGGGTGACACATGTCACCCCCCTTGGTTGGTCTTGGTCGAAATTGACCATGGATAGAAAGGTTATTTGACCAAAGTAAAGATGACCAAGTCTTGCAAGCTAAGAGCTTGAGTTTATTGACTAAGTCAAAAAGCCCACTTGGCTTGATCTTTTAATGAAATGCATCCAAGCCACCAATTTGTTCTAATCTAGACCCTCCATGTTGTTATATAGTCATCCTAAGTAGCAAGACAAGGCATTTTACACTTAGAGAAAAATTGAAAACTTTGAAGACTCATAGTGAGGCTCTCGGCTTTGTGCTAAGATGAACAAGAAATTTTTTCGTTTGTGGTTCAATAATCCCAATACTTTAAACCAAGGTTCCTATGGGTATTGTAAGGATATCTCAATAGAAAGATCTCGGAAAAACGATGTTTTCACGTTAGTCGCAAGGCGAAAACCTAAGGTGTTCTTCAACTTTGAAGATGGAACTTGAAGAGGGGTCCTTCATGATCTTCTAAGGAGTGCTTGGAGCGGATTGGAACATAAGAAGATGAGCTAAAAGTTGCTAAGGATCGACTTTTACGCTTGGACATTATTAGGGCTTATTGAGGTAAAATCTTCATCTTCTTAATGTAATTGAAGATGTTATACCCCGTATTTCCAGAGTATGTACGTGAGGGCGTACGTATAAAAGTTTGAGCCTTAAAGTTAGGCAAGGACGAAATTTTGTTCACAACTACCGAAAAGAATCGTTTTTCGACGAAACGTTTTACAAAACTTGCGAAGGGAAAATTTCGACTATGTCATTTATAATTTTTGCGGATTTTTCCGAGAGATGAAATATTTTGGACCAACGAGAGGGCGACACTTGTCACCCTCAAGTGGCGGATGGAGTGGCCGATTGGTGCACGTTTTTCTTCCATGTTTGGTGGCCTAAAACTTGGGTCAATGTTTGTGAGGGAATTGTGGAGTAGGGCTAGGGGGCACTTGGGCAAATCTTGACCCTCCACTTGCCCCCCACTTGGCTTGATCATGGCCATTTGTTTCCCTATAAATACCCCCCCCCCCTTTGTGAAGACTTCTTCATCCACAAATGTTTCTAAGTCTTGAAAATCCTCCCCCCCTCCCTTCTTGTTGCTCGGCCCAAGAGCTTCCTCCCCTTTGAGAGGCCCCTGGCCGAGAGATATCTCTCCTCCTAGTGGTGTTGCCGAGACACCCCCTTGCCTAGTGGTTCTCGTAAAATACCCCCCTCTTGGTAGAAAATACTCTCCAAGTATCGTTACTATACCAAAATACCTTAGCCTTATACCTTGTAGTATTCCAAAGTTACCTCTATACGTAGAGCCCGGAAATACTACCTTATGCCCTTTTAGTCTCAAACCGAAACATTAAGGAAAATATTCATAGCCGGTTGAAGTATTAAGAAGAAGTTGCGTAGACCTTCTAAGGGTTGTTTGGAGCGGGTTGGAGCGCCCAGAGTAGGAGCTAAACGTTGCTCAGGATCGACATTTAAACTTGGATAATTTTGGGCTTACCGAGGTAAATACTCTTGACCTTCTATTGTATTAGAGTTTACATACTGTTGAAGTATAAGAATTAAGTATAAGTTATATACAAGGAAGGTATATAAGAAGGGAATTGAACTGTACTTACATAGGACTGTATTTACAGTAGACTTGTAAAGTTTGACGGGTAGGGAAGTGCTGCCCAATTTTCCGTAGAACCTTGTATCTAGATTTATTCTACCGAGTAGTCTAGACATTGATAGACTTGTATAACCGTTATAGGTTGAAGTTCTGCAAGTAGCATGTTCTACTTGAAAGGTGGACAAGGCTAGCCGGGTTTTAGCCGTGGAGCGTTTTGCTAATAGTCGATAATCGTCGCGAGGTTTGTGATCATTCCTATCCTCTTGAGCATGATATTTTTAAAAGGAATATATTAGTACGGTAGACGTACGTGTGTTAACTGAACGTAGTTTTATGGCAATGTCTTTTGACTTAAGCCTGAATAATAAGAATCTTGAAGTAATTCAAAAGTATTAAGAAACCTTTTTGAAAGAAGAGTAATGCTTAGTTTTAAAAACTTAAGAGTTATACTAGCTTTATGGGAAGTTAGGTATAACGACTTAAGAGAGATAAAAAGAATGGTTTACTGATTTTAGAAGTTAAGAGACTTGATCTTAAAAGATAAGAGACTTGACTTAATTAAAGTAATATGAACTTCGTTAATGTGTGAAACCTCATTCGTGAGTAATGAGTACTTGGTTTTTAAAAGGAATAATGTTTTACTGATTTCGGAAATCAGAGTAAGTATCGAACAAGCCACAGCAACGCTAATAAAGGGAAATGTACTGACTAATAAAGTATTATTAAAACCAGTAGAAACCTCCATCTGCATAGAAGCTAAGATGAGACAAAATGATATTACATTTCCTAGATCATGGCTGCTGTAATAAGATTGTTATAAACAAGAATAACCTACTCACATATAAGGCATATGTTTCTCAAATTGTTTTAAAGGAGAATTATATCATTGAGTGATTAAAAACTATGAACTACGAAACCTTTCGAAAATGAGAAACTTGAGCATTTGAAATTAGGCAAACTTGAACGATTTGGAAAATAATGTTGTTACTTGATTTTACAAAGGGAAGTGTTTTGGCTTACTTAAAAAGATAGTCACTCTATTTTTATACTACGGGTATTGTGTGACTTTGGTGAAAGAAACGGATCTTTTAAAAAGAGTTAATGTATGAAGTACTTTGGGGATAAAAACCCGAACTTGTTAACATAAAGTAGAAAGTACCTTGTGTGAATAACTTGATTGTGTTGGTTTGCGATAGCCTTGTAATACTTTCTTGTTGAATTGATAAGTAAACATGTAAGGATGCTACGTGTGTTAGTATCTTGTGATGTTTGTGTAAAGGGGTTTCCCTTGTTGTGCTTATGTTGTTTAACGATAAGCTGTTATGTTAGTATTATATCACTCACCTCTTGACATGATTCCGGGGGTTAAGCGCCTCCGACGCGGTAGACTCAGTGTGTCTGTGTGACCTATGATTCGAGAATACCTACGCGGTCTGTGGACCTATTCGAGCTACGAGAGTTCCGTGTTAGTGTGCGGCCTTTATGGTCATGCGTCTATGTGGCTACGCGGATCGCGAGTCGGGGACGTTGCCGGGAGTAGCTACCCTCGATGCGGGAATACCTCATGCGGGCCATTGGGTGGCCTATGCGGAGTGCGGAAGTTCCAGGACTAGACGCGCGACATTAGATATCGCGCGAGTGGCGGCCGATCATGTGGCGGTGCAGACAGATCTCATGATACGATTTATGACCTTGTTGGTACTGGGTTTTAGTAGTCGGCTATGCCTTCGCACTTACCCCGTGACGGTTTTATTATGACACGTGGGACTGGTTTTCATGTTTATTCCTTTGTTCTTTTATATCATAGATCACGGCAGTGGCGGAAGGTATTCCACGCATGATTGATGTTGTGGGCGTGAGACCCATAGTTGTATTTGAGTGATGACTTTGAGGCGTGAGTCCCGACTTAACTCGATCGCTTATTTATTGTGAATCGTAGTTTGGTTATCATACATGTCTCTGCTTTATATAGACTACTATGATTTCATTTACGATTTTCGATTCACATACTTGGTACTGTTATCGACCTCCTTCGGGGGGCTGCGTTCATGCCGCAGGTAGAGGTATACCAGTCGTCGATCCTCGCTCTTAGGATCACAGTTCAGCATTTTGGGAAGCTCCGTTTCTCCGGAGGCTTATCAGTGGCATAGTCCCCTGTCGTGTCGGTACTTACATTCACGGGTATAGCGGGGCCCTGTCCCGCCATTGTTGTCATATCATTCTTAGAGGTCTGTAGTACTGTTGTGGGCAGAGTTGTAAAAAGGATGTAACTGTTCGGTTTTAAGTTTATATATATTTATATATGCCGTAAGACAAGTTTTCTCAGATACTGTTTCACATGTCATATTATATCATGTCTTGTTTTATGTTCCGCTGATTACTCTGATGTATGTCTACTTGGGTGCCCGGGGTAAGACACCAGTCACGGTCCCGGGTTCGGGTCGTGACAAAAGTGGTATCAGAGCAGTTAATCCTCGGAAAGTGTCTACAGACCGTATCTAGTAGAGTTTTGATTATCGGTGTGTTGTGCACCACACCAATAATCAGGAGGCTATAGGATATTTAGGATTGATTTCCATTCTTCTCACTCTGAGATCGTGCTTAGAGTTGTGTTATAAGTTGGACCCCTCTAACGTATTTCTTTCCCTTACCAGTTATGCCTCCGCGTAAGGCAACCCGGGCCCAGAAGGGCAAGGCAAAGGCGGAGTCGCGAGCAGAGCACGAGGGTTACTAGGGCACAGTGCCCAATCATCACTGGTGGTGCTTCATTCGGGAGTTCTGACGCCACCACCCAAAGCAGAGTTTAGCACGGCATAGCTCCCATGCGGCCATGATATATGAGCCTTCGGCCCACGATCGGAACAAAGAATATGGATTACAAAGGAATGGACTCACATTAGCTAGGATTTTAGCGGCAGAGAATATAGAGTGCACCGATATAGCACGGGTCTTGATGACTATCTACAGAAAGGTTGTGCAAGAGTAGCTCTTGATCGAGCATGGATATTGCCCACAGACAAAGCTTATGCGCAAAGACGCAGAGGAACGTAGACATCGACGGATTAACCAAGATCGCAGAAGAGGCCGAACAACAGGGTCCTTTGGTAACTTTCGAGGCGAACCGCCTCAGCAGCAGATTAGATATGCGCCTCCGCCAGTGCAGAATGGTCCTCCATAGAGTTCAGGACGTTCGGGGTATGCAGGAGTTGGTCAGAGCTCCAGGGCTTCTAATTCACAGATACACGTCGGTTCCCAAACACCGGATTGATGGTTCGGAGAGGAAGGGTGTTAGCTGCAGGAGGCCACCCCCACCTCGGTGTGGCCGTTGTGGTAGATGTCATTGTGGGGAGTGTCGTGCTTCTTCGACAACTTGTTATGCTTGCGGCCAGCAGGGCCATTTTGCGAAAAATTGTCCGACCAGAGGTGGCGCGGATGTAGAGACTCAGCCTTCGGGATCAGTGGCTAATTCATCATCTTCCCTAGCATGCCCAACAGTAAGGTGATTGATTAGAACGACAAAGGGAAGTGAAGCAGTAGATGCAGGTATATCCTTAACCCTCTAGAGATTTATATATTTTTTTTTTATATGTTTGACCCTTAGCGGAGTGCATAGTGCACGTGAGATATATTTGGGTGCTAAGTCCCTGAGTAGGGTGGAATGAAAGAGGGTAGTTGAGCTAAGAAGACCACTAGGTTTTGTGACTCGATAGTGAGATTGTTCCGGATCGGGGAGCAAGTGTTTGGCGCGATAGCGGGTCATGGACGATTATGGGTCAACCCGCGGCTTTGTGGTGGGGTCAGTTCGGGTGGTCCCGCCAGTGGTAGGTCACGAGGGTGTTAGGCCCAAGTTTAGTTAAGCATCGTACGAGTTCGTGGATGCGTTCGACCAGTAGTCGGGCCGATGAGGTCAGCCCATCTTGTCTTTCAGTAAGGACCGTTTACTCGGCAAAGGGTTATGCGAGATATTATATCAGGAAGGTTGTAAGGTTGCACGAGGTGCCTACTTTCACCTTATGACAGGCAGTGGAGCCCAGGTTACAGCTATTTCTTTTTCTGGAAGTTTTACCAGGCAGGGTTAGGAACTCAGGTGAGTCTCAGTATCGCGTTCGCCCTCAGGCCAGTGTGTGGATTGCAGGGGTCGCTGTGAGGATTGTTGTCTCCTGTTGAGGAAATGTTTATTAGCTACCATTTCAGTATTCGGATGTCACCTTATGAAGTCTTGTAGGGGCGGAAGTGTAAGTTGCCGGTCGAATGGTTCGATGTTGGCAAGGTTCAGATAGTTGGTTCATACTTGTTTCGATAGGATGTGGATAGGGTGAAGCTTATCCAGGAGAAGTTATTGACAGCTCAGAGTCAACAGAAGTCGTACGGATAATCGGCATCGACACTTGGAGTTCAGGTTGACGGTAGGATTTCTTGAAGGTACCGCCCCGGAGAGGGTGTGACAAGTTTTGGAAAACTGAGGAAACTTAGCCTAAGGTACTTGGAGCGTTTTCAGATCCTTTGGAGGATAGGCCAGGTTACCTATAAGTTGGCATTTCCATCCGACTTAGGAAGCAGTACGTTCGGTCTTTCATGTTGCTATGTTCGGGAAAGTATCGGAGATCCATCCAGATTGTTCCCAGTAATGATGACCAAGTTGGAGATAGTAACCCCGAGATTTGGAAACTGAGGCAGTAATAGAAATGTGGTAAGTTATGAGAAAGAGTTCGAGTGTACGAGAAGGGTACGACGAGTAAGGGAAGAAGTGAACAAGTGTTAAGAGGATAGAAGTGATCGTTTCTTAAGGGAGTATCGTTTAGACTTTGGGTGGAAGCTTTTGTGATGTTAGAGGTGATTCCTCGTAGACTTGGATTAAGTATTGCGCGTGTGTTATGGCCAGGTACGGCATGATTGTTTTCGTAAGTATAGTAATGAAGACTATACGGGCGCATGTGTGTTTTGAGACTTGGAAGGAACATTCGGGATGAATGTTTCTAAGGAGGGGAGACTGTTATACCCCGTATTTCCAGAGTATGTACGTGAGGGCGTACGTATAAAAGTTTGAGCCTTAAAGTTAGGCAAGGACGAAATTTTGTTCACAACTACCGAAAAGAATCGTTTTTCGACGAAACGTTTTACAAAACTTGCGAAGGGAAAATTTCGACTATGTCATTTATAATTTTTGCTGATTTTTCCGAGAGATGAAATATTTTGGACCAACGAGAGGGCGACACTTGTCACCCTCAAGTGGCGGATGGAGTGGCCGATTGGTGCATGTTTTTCTTCCATGTTTGGTGGCCTAAAACTTGGGTCAATGTTTGTGAGGGAATTGTGGAGTAGGGCTAGGGGGAACTTGGGCAAATCTTGACCCTCCACTTGCCCCCCACTTGGCTTGATCATGGCCATTGGTTTACCTATAAATACCCCCCCCCCCCATTTGTGAAGACTTTTTCATCCACAAATGTTTCTAAGTCTTGAAAATCCTCCCCCCCTCCCTTCTTGTTGCTCTCGTCCAAGAGCTTCCCCCCTCCCCCTTTGAGAGGCCCCCTTGGCCGAGAGATATCTCTCCCCCTCCTAGTGGTGTTGGCCGAGACACCCCCCCCCCCTGGCCTAGTGGTTCTCGTAAAATACCCCTCTTGGTAGAAAATACTCTCCAAGTATCGTTACTATACCAAAATACCTTAGCCTTATACCTTGTAGTATTCCAAAGTTACCTCTATACGTAGAGCCCGGAAATACTACCTTATGTCCTTTTAGTCTCAAACCGAAACCCTAAGGAAAATATTCATAGCCGGTTGAAGTATTAAGAAGAAGTTGCGTAGAACTTCTAAGGGTTGTTTGGAGCGGTCGAGCGCCTGCAGTAGGAGCTAAACGTTGCTCAGGATCGACATTTAAACTTGGATAATTTTGGGCTTACCGAGGTAAATACTCTTGACCTTCTATTGTATTAGCGTTTACATATTGTTGAAGTATAAGAATTAAGTATAAGTTATATACAAGGAAGGTATATAAGAAGGGAATTGAACTGTACTTACATAGGACTGTATTTACAGTAGACTTGTAAAGTTTGACGGTAGGAAGTCTCGCCAATTTTCCGTAGAACCTTGTATCTAGATTTATTCTACCGAGTAGTCTAGACATTGATAGACTTGTATAACCGTTATAGGTTGAAGTTCTGCAAGTAGCATGTTCTACTTGAAAGGTGGACAAGGCTAGCCGGGTTATAGCCGTGGAGCGTTTTGCTAATAGTCGATAATCGTCGTGAGGTATGTGATCCTTCCTATCCTCTTGAGCATGATATTTTTAAAAGGAATATATTAGTACGGTAGACGTACGTATGTTAACTGAACGTAGTTTTACGGCAATGTCTTTTGACTTAAGCCTGAATAATAAGAATCTTGAAGTAATTCAAAAGAATTAAGAAACCTTTTTGAAAGAAGAGTAATGCTTAGTTTTAAAAACTTAAGAGTTATACTAGCTTTATGGGAAGTTAGGTATAACGACTTAAGAGTGATAAAAAGAATGGTTTACTGATTTTAGAAGTTAAGAGACTTGATCTTAAAAGATAAGAGACTTGACTTAATTAAAGTAATATGAACTTCGTTAATGTGTGAAACCTCATTCGTGAGTAATGAGTACTTGGTTTTTAAAAGGAATAATGTTTTACTGATTTCAGAAATCAGAGTAAGTATCGAACAAGCCACAGCAGCGCTAATAAAGGGAAATGTACTGACTAATAAAGTATTATTAAAACCAGTAGAAACCTCCATCTGCATAGAAGCTAAGATGAGACAAAATGATATTACATTTCCTAGATTATGGCTGCTGTAATAAGATTGTTATAAACAAGAATAACCTACTCACATATAAGGCATATGTTTCTCAAATTGTTTTAAAGGAGAATTATATCATTTAGTGATTAAAAACTATGAACTACGAAACCTTTCGAAAATGAGAAACTTGAGCATTTGAAATTAGGCAAACTTGAACGATTTGGAAAATAATGTTGTTACTTGATTTTACAAAGGGAAGTGTTTTGGCTTACTTAAAAAGACAGTCACTCTATTTTTATACTACGGGTATTGTGTGACTTTGGTGAAAGAAACGGATCTTTTAAAAAGAGTTAATGTATGAAGTACTTTGGGGATAAAAACCCGAACTTGTTAACATAAAGTAGAAAGTACCTTGTGTGAATAACTTGATTGTGTTGGTTTGCGATAACCTTGTAATACTTTCTTGTTGAATTGATAAGTAAACATGTTAGGATGCTACGTGTGTTAGTATCTTGTGATGTTTGTGTAAAGGGGTTTCCCTTGTTGTGCTTATGTTGTTTAACGATAAGTTGTTATGTTAGTATTATATCACTCACCTCTTGACATGATTCCGGTTGTCGCCTCCACGCGGTAGACTCAAAGTGTCTGTGACCTATGATTCGAGAATACCTACGCGGTGCGGTGTGACCTATTCGAGCTACGAGAGTTCCGTGTTAGTGTGCGGCCTTTATGGTCATGCGGTCTATGTGGCCACGTGGATGTGAGTCGGTGACGTTGCCGGGAGTAGCTACCTCGATGCGTTGAATACCTACGCGGGCCATTGGAGTGGCCTATGCGCGAGTCGCGGAAGTTCCGTGGACTAGACGCGCACATTAGATACTCGCGGGCGAGTGGCCGCCGATCATGTGGCGGTCTAGACAGATCTCATGATACGCTTTATGACCTTGCTGAATCGTGGGTTTTAGTAGTCGGCTATGCCTTCGCACTTACCCCAGACGGTTTTATTATGACAGTGGGACCCGTGTTCATGTGTATTCCTTGGTTCTTTTATATCATAGATCGGCAGTGAGGAAGGTATTCCACGGGCATGATTGATGTTGTGGGCGTGAGACCCATAGTTGTATTTGAGTGATGACTTAGAGGGCGTGAGTCCCTGACTTGACCTGACTGCTTATTTATTGTGAACTGTAGTTTGGTTATCATACATGTCTCCTGCTTTATATAGACTACTATGATTTCATTTACGATTTTCTTTTCACATACTTGGTACTTGTTATCGACCTCGCGGGGGCCGCTCACGCCGCAGGTAGAGGTACACCAGTCATCGATCCTCGCTCTTAGGATCACAGTTCAGCATTTTGGGAAGCTCCGTTTCTCTGGAGGCTTATAATTGGCATAGTCCCCTGTCGTGTCGGTACTTACATTCAGGGGTATGGCGGGGCCCTGTCCCGCCATTTTTGTCATATCATTCTTAGAGGTATGTAGTACTGTTGTGGGCAGAGTTGTAAAAAGGATGTAACTGTTCGGTTTTAAGTTTATATATATTTATATATGCCGAAAGGCAAGTTTTCTCAGATACTGTTTCACATGTCATATTATATCATGTCTTGTTTTACGTTCCGCTGATTACTCTGATGTATGTCTACTTGGGTGCCCGGTAGGCACTACCACGATCCCGGTTCGGTCGTGACAAAAGTGGTATCGAGCGATTAATCCTCGGAAAGTGTCTACGCATCGTATCTAGTAGAGTCTTGATTATCGTGTTGTGCACCACACCAATAATCGTGAGGCTATAGGATATTTAGGATTGGTTTCCATTCTTCTCACTCGAGATCGTGCTTAGAGTTGTGTTATAAGTTGACCTCTAACGTATTTCTTTCCTTACCGTTATGCCTCCGCAAGGCAACCCGCCCAGCGGCAAGGCAAATGGAGTCGAGCAGAGCACAGAGGGTTACTAGGGCACAGTGCCCAATCATCACCAGGTGGTGCTTCATTCGGGAGTTCTGCGACGCCACCAAAATTTCAGCAGAGTTTAGCACAATGCCGCAGCTCCCACCGCGCCATGATATATGAGCCTTCGCCCACGATCGGAACAAAGAATATGGATTACAAAGGAATGGACTCACATTAGCTAGGATTTTAGCAAACCAAAGAATATAGAGTGCACCGATATATCACGGGTCTTGATGACTATCTAAAGAAAGGTTGTGCAAGAGTAGCTCTTGATCGAGCATGGATATTGCCACAGACAGCTTATGCGCAAAGACGCAGAGGAACGTAGACATCGACGGATTAACCAAGATCAGCAGAAGAGGGCCAGAACAACAGGGTCCTTTGGTAACTTTCGAGGCGAACCGCCTCAGCAACAGATTAGATATGCGCCTCCGCCAGTGCATAATGGTCCTCCACAGAGTTCAGGACGTTCGGGGTATGCAGGAGTTGGTCAGAGCTCCAGGGCTTCTAATTCACAGATACACGTCGGTTCCAGCCAGCCGGATTCAGTGGTTCGGAAAGGAAGGGGTGTTAGCCAGAGGAGGCCACCCCCACCTCGGTGTGGCCGTTGTGGTAGATGTCATTGTGGGGAGTGTCGTGCTTCTTCGACAACTTGTTATGCTTGCGGCAGGCCATTTTGAGAAATTGTCCACTGCAGTGGCGCGGATGTAGAGACTCAGCCTTCGGGATCAGTGGCTAATTCATCATCTTCCCTAGCTATGCGCCCAACAGGGCAGGATTGATTAGAACGACAAAGGGAAGTGAAGCAGTAGATGCAGGTATATCCTTAACCCTGTAGAGATTTATATATATTTTTTTTATATGTTTGACCCTTATCGGAGTGCATAGTGCACATGAGATATATTTGGGTGCTAAGTCCCTGTGTAGGGTGGAATGAAAGAGGGTAGTTGAGCTAAGAAGACCACTAGGTTTTGTGACTCGATAGTGAGATTGTTCCGGATCGGGGAGCAAGTGTTTGGCGCGATAGCGGGTCGGGTTGCGGACCGATTGCGGGTCAACCCGCGGCCTGTTTTGTGGTGGGGTCAGTTCGGGGTGGTCCCGCCAGGTGGTAGGGTCACGAGGGTGTTAGGCCCAAGTTTAGTTAACCAGCGTACAAGTTCGTGGATGCGTTCGACCAGTAGTCGGGCCGATGAGGTCAGCCCATCTTGTCTTTCAGTAAGGACCGTTTACTCGGCAAAGGGTTATGCGAGATATTATATCAGGAAGGTTGTAAGGTTGCACGAGGTGCCTACTTTCACCTTATGACAGGCAGTGGAGCCCAGGTTACAGCTATTTCTTTTTCTGGAAGTTTTACCAGGCAGGGTTAGGAACTCAGGTGAGTCTCAGTATCGCGTTCGCCCTCAGGCCAGTGTGTGGATTGCAGGGGTCGCTGTGAGGATTGTTGTCTCCTGTTGAGGAAATGTTTATTAGCTACCATTTCAGTATTCGGATGTCACCTTATGAAGCCTTGTAGGGGCGGAAGTGTAAGTTGCCGGTCGAATGGTTCGATGTTGGCAAGGTTCAGATAGTTGGTTCATACTTGTTTCGATAGGATGTGGATAGGGTGAAGCTTATCCAGGAGAAGTTATTGACAGCTCAGAGTCACCGTAAGTCGTGACGGATAATCCCAGATCGACACTTGGAGTTCAGCCGACGGTAGGATTTCTTGAAGGTACCGCCCCGGAGAGGGTGTGACAAGTTTTGGAAAACTGAGGAAACTTAGCCTAAGGTACTTGGAGCGTTTTCAGATCCTTTGGAGGATAGGCCAGGTTACCTATAAGTTGGCATTGCCATCCGACTTAGGAAGCAGTACGTTCGGTCTTTCATGTTACTATGTTCGGGAAAGTATCGGAGATCCATCCAGATTGTTCCCAGTAATGATGACCAAGTTGGAGATAGTAACCCCGAGATTTGGAAACTGAGGCAGTAACAGAAATGTGGTAAGTTATGAGAAAGAGTTCGAGTGTACGAGAAGGGTACGACGAGTAAGGGAAGAAGTGAACAAGTGTTAAGAGGATAGAAGTGATCGTTTCTTAAGGGAGTATCGTTTAGACTTTGGGTGGAAGCTTTTGTGATGTTAGAGGTGATTCCTCGTAGACTTGGATTAAGTATTGCGCGTGTGTTATGGCCAGGTACGGCATGATTGTTTTCGTAAGTATAGTAGTGAAGACTATACGGGCGCATGTGTATTTTGAGACTTGGAAGGAACATTCGGGACGAATGTTTCTAAGGAGGGGAAAATGTTATACCCCGTATTTCCAGAGTATGTAAGTGAGGGCGTACGTATAAAAGTTTGAGCCTTAAAGTTAGGCAAGGACGAAATTTTGTTCACAACTACCGAGAAGAATCGTTTTTCGACGAAACGTTTTACAAAACTTGCGAAGGGAAAATTTCGACTATGTCATTTATAATTTTTGCGGATTTTTCCGAGAGATGAAATATTTTGGACCAACGAGAGGGCGACACTTGTCACCCTCAAGTGGCGGATGGAGTGGTCGATTGGTGCACGTTTTTCTTCCATGTTTGGTGGCCTAAAACTTGGGTCAATGTTTGTGAGGGAATTGTGGAGTAGGGCTAGGGGGAACTTGGGCAAATCTTGACCCTCCACTTGCCCCCCACTTGGCTTGATCATGGCCATTGGTTTACCTATAAATACCCCATTTGTGAAGACTTTTCATCCACAAATGTTTCTAAGTCTTGAAAATCCTCCCCTCCCTTTGTTGCTCGCCCAAGAGCTTCCCTTTGAGAGCCCCTTGGCCGAGATATCTCTCCCCTCTTAGTGGTGTTGGCCGAGACACCCCCTTGCCTAGTTGTTCTCGTAAAATACCCCCCCCCTCTTGGTAGAAAATACTCTCCAAGTATCGTTACTATACCAAAATACCTTAGCCTTATACCTTGTAGTATTCCAAAGTTACCTCTATACGTAGAGCCCGGAAATACTACCTTATGTCCTTTTAGTCTCAAACCGAAACCCTAAGGAAAATATTCATAGCCGGTTGAAGTATTAAGAAGAAGTTGCGTAGAACTTCTAAGGGTTGTTTGGAGCGGGTTGGAGCGCCCAGAGTAGGAGCTAAACGTTGCTCAGGATCGACATTTAAACTTGGATAATTTTGGGCTTACCGAGGTAAATAATCTTGACCTTCTATTGTATTAGAGTTTACATACTGTTGAAGTATAAGAATTAAGTATAAGTTATATACAAGGAAGGTATATAAGAAGGGAATTGAACTGTACTTACATAGGACTGTATTTACAGTAGACTTGTAAAGTTTGTGGTGGAAGTCACGCCAATTTTCCGTAGAACCTTGTATCTAGATTTATTCTACCGAGTAGTCTAGACATTGATAGACTTGTATAACCGTTATAGGTTGAAGTTCTGCAAGTAGCATGTTCTACTTGAAAGGTGGACAAGGCTAGCCGGGTTATAGCCGTGGAGCGTTTTGCTAATAGTCGATAATCGTCGCGAGGTATGTGATCCTTCCTATCCTCTTGAGCATGATATTTTTAAAAGGAATATATTAGTACGGTAGACGTACGTGTGTTAACTGAACGTAGTTTTACGGCAATGTCTTTTGACTTAAGCCTGAATAATAAGAATCTTGAAGTAATTCAAAAGAATTAAGAAACCTTTTTGAAAGAAGAGTAATGCTTAGTTTTAAAAACTTAAGAGTTATACTAGCTTTATGGGAAGTTAGGTATAACGACTTAAGAGAGATAAAAAGAATGGTTTACTGATTTTAGAAGTTAAGAGACTTGATCTTAAAAGATAAGAGACTTGACTTAATTAAAGTAATATGAACTTCGTTAATGTGTGAAACCTCATTCGTGAGTAATGAGTACTTGGTTTTTAAAAGGAATAATGTTTTACTAATTTCGGAAATCAGAGTAAGTATCGAACAAGCCACAGCAGCGCTAATAAAGGGAAATGTACTGACTAATAAAGTATTATTAAAACCAGTAGAAACCTCCATCTGCATAGAAGCTAAGATGAGACAAAATGATATTACATTTCCTAGATCATGGCTGCTGTAATAAGATTGTTATAAACAAGAATAACCTACTCACATATAAGGCATATGTTTCTCAAATTGTTTTAAAGGAGAATTATATCATTTAGTGATTAAAAACTATGAACTACGAAACCTTTCGAAAATGAGAAACTTGAGCATTTGAAATTAGGCAAACTTGAACGATTTGGAAAATAATGTTGTTACTTGATTTTACAAAGGGAAGTGTTTTGGCTTACTTAAAAAGAGATACTCTATTTTTATACTACGGTATTGTGTGAATTTGGTGAAACAAACGGATCTTTTAAAAAGAGTTAATCTATGAAGTACTTTGGGGATAAAACCCAACTTGTTAACATAAAGTAGAAAGTACCTTGTGTGAATAACTTGATTGTGTTGGTTTGCGATAGCCTTGTAATACTTTCTTGTTGAATTGATAAGTAAACATGTTAGGATGCTACGTGTGTTAGTATCTTGTGATGTTTGTGTAAAGGGGTTTCCCTTGTTGTGCTTATGTTGTTTAACGATAAGTTGTTATGTTAGTATTATATCACTCACCTCTTGACATGATTCCGGGTTGTCGCCTCCGACGCGGGTAGACTCAGCGGTCTGTGACCTATGATTCGAGAATACCTCACGCGGTCCGCAGTGTGACCTATGCGAGCTACGAGAGTTCCGTGTTAGTGTGCGGCCTTTATGGTCACGCGGTCTATGTGGCCACGCGGATCGCGAGTCCGTGACGCCGGGGAGTAGCTACCGATGCCGGAATACCTCACGCGGGCCATCGAGTGGCCTATGCGGAGGTGCGCGGAAGTTCAAGGACTAGACGCGCACATTAGATATCGCGGCGAGTGGCCGCCGATCATGTGGCGGTGCAGACAGATCTCATGATACGCTTTATGACCTTGTTGGTACTGCTGGTTTTAGTAGTCGGCTATGCCTTCGCATTTACCCCAGACGGTTTTATTATGACACAGTGGACTCGTGTTCATGTATTCCTTGGTGCTTTTATATAATAGATCGCTGGCGGTGAAGGTATTCCACGCATGATTGATGTTGTGGGCGTGAGACCCATAGTTGTATTTGAGTGATGACTTTGAGGCGAGTCCTCGACTTGACCGATCGCTTATTTATTGTGAATCGTAGTTTGGTTATCATACATGTCTCCCGCTTTATATAGACTACTATGATTTCATTTACGATTTTCGCCACATACTTGGTACTGTTATCGACCTCCTTCGGGGCCGCGTCATGTCGCAGTAGAGTACACGATCGTCGATCCTCGCCTAGGATCACGATCAAGATTTTGGGAAGCCCGCTTTCTCGAGGCTTATCGATGGTATAGTCCCCGTCGTGCCTGCATTACATTCAGGGGTATGGCGGGGCCCTGTCCCGCCATTGTTGTCATATCATTCTTAGAGGTTTGTAGTACTGTTGTGGGCAGAGTTATAAAAAGGATGTAACTGTTCGGTTTTAAGTTTATATATATTTATACATGCCGAAAGGCAAGTTTTCTCAGATACTGTTTCACATGTCATATTATATCATGTCTTGTTTTATGTTCCGCTGATTACTCTGATGTATGTCTACTTGGGTGCCCGGGGTAAGGCACCAGTCACGGTCCCGGGTTCGGGTCGTGACAGAAGATTACATATTATAGTAGTTAATAAATGAGCATGTGGTATATAGAATGAAGTTTGAAAAGATTTGGATCATGTCGACATGTAAAAAACCGAAAATGGACAAGTTAGCCATTTATGTTATAATCAATTTGGTCGATAGTTATAATCGTCGCATGTTAAGGAAGAAAGGATTTATAGTTGTTGTAATTGTTATTATGTATATAACATGTTGGAATAACAACTTGGATTGAAAAAGGATTTGAAAGGAAATTGATAATTGTTGTGACAATGGTAGCCGAATATGGCTTGGAAATATTGGACAGTTTTGTATTTGATTGTGGGGCAGAATTTTACACGTCCTATTAGGCGTGTAATCCCCTTTGTATTGCTGAATTGTTGGGCCTTAAATGTGGCGTTTGGTTATTGATTTTCGGGCCTTGAAAAAGGTGGAAAAGTACGTAGAAACAAAGGAAGTGCTGCCCGATTTTCCGTAGAATAAGAGACCTTACACTTAGTATGATTCTACGTTAAAAAAGTTAGGAGTTGATAGACATGTTATGATTAATATAAATTGAAGTACTACGAGTAGCGTATTCTACTTAAAGGATGGAATAGCTATCAAAGTTGGAGTACTTTGGAGCATTTTGCTACTTGTCGATAATTGTCGCGAGGTATGTGAACCTCTTCCTCCTTTTGGCATGATTCTATGTATGAAATATACATGTGGTGTAATTTCATGATTCCTTCTACTCTTAGAAGTTAAGAGGTATGTATGTTGATTTACTCTATGTGAAAGTTATGTCTAAGTTATCATAAGTTCTTACCAAGTCCTATGGGGGATGTTGGTAAGAGTCGTTAGGAATTATTTGGAGTCGAGTTGACTTTGCTAATTTACTGCACGAATGAGAATAAGTATCGAACAAGCCATTGCAGCGTTAATAAAGGAAAATGTATTGACAGTCAATTATATTAAAATGAGTAGAATTCTCTATCTGCATAGAAACTAAGATAAGACAAAATTGTATTACATTTTCTAGATCATGGTTGCTTTAATAAGATCGTTATAAACGAGTATAACCTATTCACAATGCACAAAAATATATGTTACTTAATTTAAAGAGTTTACGTTATGAAGTTTTAAGACTATGAACCTTAAATTCTTAAAAGGTTAAGAGACTTTATTTTTCAAGTTATGGTACTTGATTCTTTTTTTTTTTTTAGGTAAATGCAAATATTATAAAAGAACAAACGAAAAGAACAGGTAGCTACAATCAGTCGTTGAGGGTTCTCAATCCTCAACGTAAGCATAAACACGAAATGAAAGAGCGGGGGGATGGGGCGTTCACACAAAGGTGACGTTACAAGAGGGGATTAAATCATAAACTCAATCTTGGAAAGTTGAAATACTCTTTTCACTTTTCAAAATTGATGCTTGGCTTTGTACTTGATACAATTCTTCCTTGAAGTAACTTCTGGCCATCCATCATTACCCGCACAAAGTGGTGTTTGCATGTACACCCTCGGCGTATTCACGATACCCATAGCACTTCTAATCGTATAGGGACCACCAAGAAAAGTGTTGGTTCCCGCAAATGAAGTCGAAAAGCTAGTATTATTGGGAATTGATGTCCCAAAAGTCTTATGTTGTATTAATACATTATCAATTAATGCATTAGAGTTCCTATGGCTCTCGGTTTTGGCGATGCAGTTGCCCCCCAAATCGAGTAATGACGTTCATTAAAACGAGATGACTCTACATTCCCCATGCCAATTAAAAGTGTTGAGTTAATAGGCTTCTTTTGGAGAGAAAACCCCTCAGCTTCCGCAGCTTTTGCCTTACCAAGATCCGTTGGAATAGGAGCAATTTCGATTGTAGCACCCATTGAATGAGGCGTGCTATTGTCAAAACCGGTTCCCACCGAAATCGAATTTCGAAGTCGCCTTAAATGAGATGGCTTGTCACTCCCAAGAACCATGGGATTAGGAGCAGCTTCGGTTGGAGCACCTAATGAATGAGGCGTGCCATAGACATCCGCAACAATTGAATGCATCAAATAACTAGACCTCTTTTGGATAAAAAACCCCTCGGCTTCCGTAACCTTAGCAAATCCAAGGCCAATTGGAAAAGGAGTTATTTCGGACTCAACAACCAAAGACTGGTGGCCCATGGACTTTACCCAAGACCCATGCCCACCCACCTGACCCGCAATCAACCCGAGACCAACCTTGAGACCCGCTTTCACCTTGGCATCCAAAGTGCCCGCCGGAAAAACCTCTTTGTACTCAGAAATCAAGGACCGGCGAACCAAGGGTTCAAACCACAAATCATGAACATCAACACGACCCTCCTGCAACCCGGGACCACCCTCCATACCCACTTTTGACCCGGGATCCCTATCAAGATCCGCGATCCCCCCATAGTCAAGTGAGCCTACCGGAACCGCAGCTGCCTTTCCGACTACCAAGCCTGCCGGAAAAGCCACTTTGGACTTAAACACTAAAGAACGATGACCCATGGGTTTCAACCACAACCCCTTATCACCATCATGACCCATGGTACTTGATTCTTAAAGGAAGAAATGACTTGATTTAAAAGTATAGAATACTTGATTTGGAAAGTATTGATTTCTTGACATTTTAAAGATAAGAGACTTGATTTCTAAGAAAGAAACTTGATTTCTAAAGATAAGAGACTTGAAGTATTTTGAAATTTATGCAACTTGATTTGAAAGTATAAGTCTCTTGGTTATAAAAAGAATGAATTTGTCTAAGACATAAAGGTTATAACGGCTTTATGGGAAGTTAGTTATGACGGCTTTATGAAAGGTTAAAGATGTCTTAGTTTCTAAAGCATAAAGTTAGTATAACGGCTTTATGGGAAGTTGGTTATAACAACTTTATGGAAGGTTAAACGAATGGTTTTCTCTAGTAATGTAAACAAAGAAATGACTTGAAATAAGGAAGGGCAATTTGATTTAAAGGTATCAATTTCTTAAAGTTCTAAAGTAAGGGTCACTTGATTTAGAAGCCTAGAAATGTATTTCTAAAAAATGTAGTGACTTGTTTGAAATGTTGACATAACTTGATACTACGGGTGTTAGTATCTTGGGGTTTTATATGAAAAGGGGTCTTTTGAAAAGAATGGAAGTACGTAGTACTTTGGGTTAAATTCTCGGATTTTTATGTGAAACGAAAAGTGCCTTGAGTTTATAAAATGAAATTCATTTTTGTAAGATAATGAAAGTCTAAAGATTTTATGAACTTGCCTATGCTTGCTTGTGATAGCCTTGAGTGCAAGTATTATATGTTTACACTGCCGTGACTCTCAGTTGGAGGGCCGGCTGTCTTGTTGTGAATCTACTTGGACGTACCGACAGTGACGGAGGCTTCCACGGGTATGCTTCCATTGTGATTGATCCTTGTACATGCTTATACGATGTGGGATTCCGGGGCATGCGACCAGGATGCGGGTTAGATTCTCGGATTGTTTTTATTACTCCTTGGACATGCTTATACGATGTGGGATTCCGGGGCATGCGACCAGGAGGCGGGTTAGATTTCCGGATTTGTTTTATTACCCCATGGTCATGCTTATACGATGAGGGATTCCGGGGCATGCGACCATGTTATATACGATTATTACTCCATGGACTAGCTCCCATAAAGACATGTACCCGAGATGAGGGATTCCACGGGCATGTTATATACGATTATTACCCCATGGATTAGCTCTCCATGAAGTCATGTACCCGAGATGAGGGATTCCACGGGCATGAGATATATATATATATATTGCATATGTGTACGCCGACAGTGAGGTAGGATGCCACGGGCGCGTCACATGGTTATATTTTACACTTACGGCTGTCGGCAGTGATGGGGGATTCCACGGGCAGGAGATATATATATGTATTGTATATGTGTACGCCGACAGTGAGGTAGGATGCCACAGGCGCTTCACATGGTTATATTTTACACTTACGGCTGTCGGCAGTAATGGGGGATTACACGGGCACGCTTTGATATTTGTGGGCTTGAGACCCTTACTGGACTGTGTGACGATATTTGAGGGCTTGTGTTCATAGCCCTGGTGGGACTTGTCACCACCCGACCCCGGGCCCACGACTGGTGCCCTACCTGGGCACCCTTACAGGTATACATCAGAGATAATCAGCGGAACATACATGAAACTTATAAAATAAATCAACAAGAAATAAACAATAGGTTAGCCGATAAGGCTACCTCCTTGGACGCATATACATAAACATAACCAAACGCAGTTACATCCTTCTTCTTTACAAAACGACCCATAAGATATGACTACAGACCTCTAAGAGTTTTAACATAACAACTGTGACGGGACAGGGCCCCGCCATACCCCTGAATATACATGAATCTACAACCTCAGGGAAACCGTACCTAAAGATAAGCCTCCGAAGTAAATGGAGCTTTTCCCCAAAACTGAACCGAGATCCTAAGAGCAAGGATCACCAACATGTGTACCTAATACCTGCGGGCATGAACGCAGCCCCCCGAAGGGGGTCAGTACAACAGGTACCGAGTATGGAACATAAATAAGGTACAGTAAACAAACCATAACTGTACAAAAAAAATGACAGGGGCAAGTATATAAAAATAAATACCAGATCCTACTGTGTCATTACAATCTCGTGAACTTAATCGCACTTTATTATCTTTTCCCATTTTTCAATAAGAGTTATAGTCAAATTCTTACGTACATACTTAGGAAAAATCATCGAGTTCATAAACGTATAACTTACGTATCTTGCATAACATAATCCGACCCTTTATGGAGGGATGCCTCATTTTGGAGTTTAATTTGATTATCCATACGTGATAATGTAACCCGGCCCATTTGCGGGACACAGCGAATTCATAAGAATCTTCCCACGAAGGTATACTGCCCGGCCCATTATGGGACGCGATAAAGTCATGTAAGTCTGCCCATAAAGGTATACTGCCTGGCCCATTCCTGGGACGCGATAATGTCATATAGTCTGCCCATAAAGGTATACTTCCCGGCCCATTCCTGGGAGGCGATAATGTCATATAGTCTGCCCATAAAGGTATACTGCCTGGCCCATTCCTGGGACGCGATAAAGTCATACACGTCTACCCATAAAGGTATACTGCCCGGCCCATTCCTGGGACGCGATAAATTCATATACGTCTGCCCATAAAGGTATACTGCCCGGCCCATTCCTGGGACGCGACCAAGTCTCTTTACATAATATTTTAAATCATCTTTTCCCTTCTTCTTAAGTCGGTATAACAACTTTCCATAAAGCTATTATAACAACCTTTCACTTTAGAGAACTTAAGTCACTTTCATTTCTTTTTTTTACATTAGGGAAAATTAAACCCAAAAGTACTACGTACATACATACTTAAAAAGAGTCATAAAACTCCTTCTTTTTTTTTATCCATAAACTTCTTCTTTTGAAAACTCAAGTTACATTCTCTTTTGAAATCAAGCCTCTTAACTTTTGAAATAAATCATAGACACCATACTTTTTAAATCAGGTCATTTCTTCCTTTAAGAATCAAGTCCCATAACTTGAAAAATAAAGTCTCGTAACCTTTTAAGAGATCAAGGTTCATAGTCTTAAAACTTCATAACATAAACTCTTTTAATTTAAGTAGCATATACTTTTATGAGTTGTGAATATGTTATACTCGTTTATAACGATCTTATTAAAGCAGCCATGATCTAGAAAATGTAATACAATTTTGTCTTATCTTAGTTTCTATGCAGATGGAGAATTCTACTCATTTTAATTTGATTGATTGTCGATACATTTTCTTTTATTAACGCTGCAATGGCTTGTTCGATACTTATTCTCATTCGTGCAGTTAATTAGCAAAGTCAATTCGACTCCAAATACTTCCTAACGACTCTTACCAACATCCCCCATAAGACTTGGTAAGAACTTAGGATAACTTAGACCTACCTTTTTCATAGAGTAAACCAACATACATACCTCTTAACTTCTAAAAGTATAAGGAATCATGAAATAATACCATATGTATATTTCACACATAGAACATGCCAAAAGAAGGAAGAGGTTCACATACCTCGCGACGATTATCGACAAGTAGCAAAATGCTCCAAAGTACTATAACCTTGCTATCTTTTCCACCCTTCAAGTAGAATACGCTACTCGTAGTACTTCAACCTATAATGGCCATAATACGTCTATTAACATCTAGCTTCAAACGTAGAATATTCTAAGTGTAAAATCTCCAAATTCTACGGAAAATCGGACATCACTTCCTTTGTTTCTACATATTTTTCCACCTTTTTCAAGGCCCGAATTTAACAACCAAACATGCCACATTTAAGGCCCAACAATTCAGCTATCCAAAGGGGATTACACGCCTTAACAGGATGTGTAACATTCTGCCCCACATTAATACAAAACAATCCAATATTTCCATGCCATTCTCGGCTACAACAACATTAATTCTCTTTCAATTCCTTTTCAATCCAAGTTGTTATTCTAACATGTTATATAGTCGCAATCAATTATAACAATTATAATCCCTTCTTATACAACATGCGACGACTAAAACTAATAGCCAAATTGAATTACAATCTCAAAGACTAAACTTGCTAGTTTCGGATTAGTGGTTCCAAAATTCATAACACTTATAAATCTTCACAATATATATCACATGATCATTTCTAACTTATCATAACATGGAATCTTCAATTACAATAGTAAAACGAAGATTATTACCTCTTTAAGCCCAAATCTTATCCAAAACCTAAAGTCGATCCTTAGCAACTTCAACTCCTTTTATTGACGTTCCAATCCGCTATTTGCAACCCTTAGAAGTTCACAATTAACTTCTCTTCAATTTCCAACTTCAAAGTTGAAGAACACCTTAGGTTTTCACCTTGCGACTAACGTAAAAATGATACTTTTCCGGGATCTTTCTATTGAGATACCCTTACACTACCATTAGGAACCTTGGTTTAAAGTTTTGGGATTATTGAACCACAAACGGAATTTTTTCTTGTTCTAATGAGGGCAAACCCAAGAGCTATCACAAGAGCACACAAGTTCTCTAAATTTTTCTAAGTGTTGGAAGACTTGTCTTGTTACTATTGTGCTTATATAACACATTGGAGGGTCTAGATTAGAACAAATGTATGGCTTGGATGAATGGGATTTAAATATCATGCCAAGTGGCTCTTTGACTTAGTCAATAAACTCAAGCTCTAGCTTTGCAAGACTTGGTCATCTTTACTTTGGTCAAATGACCTTTCTACCCATGGTCAATTTCGACCAAGACCAACCAAGGGGTGACACGTGTTACCTTCCCATTCGTCGCAATATTTCGTTTCCCGACATTTCCATAATTCCGATAAATTTTTATTAGTATCAAATCTTATCATTTTTGAGTTCATACGTACGTTCTTATAAACATGTCCTGGAAATACGGGGTGTAACATTCTTCTTCCCTTAGAAACATTCGTCCTCGAATGTTCTTTCGGAGCTCAATCTAACATTTCTCGGCATAGTCTCATAAAACTACACTTAATGAAACCTAATTATGCCACATATGGCCCTAATACCTCGCACACACATATCCATCCATCATAAGCCCAAAAGGATTATCTTTTCGTACTTCCAACCCCTTCTAGCATATATACATAGTCTCAATATTATCTGTTCATGACACTTAAACTTATAGCAACCTTATCATGCATACAAGTCTCTAAAGGGTCAAAGATATACCTGAAATCATATAGGCGGTTCAAAGGACCGCTAAAACTGGGAACTTCCACCATGACCTCTGCCACGGCCTGCCGGTGTATGAACATCCTATCTAGCTATTGAAGGCGAAGAACCTGCAACTGATCCAGTAGACTGTGATGTCCCACCAGGGCCACCTCTATAAGGACACTCTCTTAACATATGGCCTAGACGACCACAAGAAAAACAAGCACCCGTACCGGCGCGACAGACCCCAGAATGGAACCTACTACACTGGGTGTATTGAGGTAAAAGTGGCCTCGACTGACTGGAACCCCCATCTCCCTGAGACCCTGAAGATCTAAAGATCTGACCGGCCCCTGCATTCCCGGGGTTGTAAAACCCCCCGCCGGAAAACTGTGGAGGAGCACTCGGTGATGGCTGTAATGTAGACCTAGCCTGTTGCTGAGGCTGTCCGCCTCGAAAATTTCCCTGAAACCCTGCCGTCCTAGCCCTCTTGGGCTGGCCTCGGTCTGGCTGGTCCTCTCTCTCTCTGTCCTCGATCCCCTATGCATATGCCTGTATCCTGGCAATATCCATACCTGGCTGAAGGGCCACTCCCAGGTATGCAGTAATCATTTAACGATCTATCCCCATCACATAGCGGTGAACTCTATCCGCCATGTCAGCCACAATAGTATGCGCATACCTAGCCAACGAGTCAAACTCCAGGTTGTACTCCTTGATGGTCCTTCCATTCTGCCTCAATGACAAGAACCTATCAACACGGGCTCTCCTCATCTCAGGAGGCAAGAAGTGACAAGAAAGGCCTCTGTGAACTCATCTAAAACTGCTGGAAGAGCACACACACCCCTCGACAATTCCCATGACTCAAACCAGTTCAACACAATATCGCGTAACCGGTAAGAAGCTAACACAACTGACTCTATATTCGAGGCCCTAAGTACCTGCATAGTCCGCTGTATCTGCTGAATGAACTCCTGAGGATTATTCTAAGATCTCGAACCATAGAACTCGGGTGGACTACAACCCAAAAAATCCCGAATCCTCAAACTGTCGGCTCTAGGGTTAGCTACCTACTCCTGTCGGCGCTGCCCTACCGCTATGCTAGTCAATAACCTGATCTGCTCTCCATAATCTCTAAACACTGCCCCTGGCTGCGGAACTGGAGGCTTGGGTATCGGAACCTCTAGAGCTGCGGTTGTTCTAGGCTCCTCTAATACTATCGGCGTAACTGAACTCGCCGCCTGAGCCACAATCTCAGGCATAATCTGGGCCTGAGTACTGGTAACCCTCTGTGGACCACTAGCAGCTCCTGCTGCTGCCTTGCCCTTCTGGGCCTTGGTCACCTTCCGTGGAGGCATAACTGATACATAAGAATAGGTCAAAGAGGATTCAACCTACTATGACAGCTCTACTGCACGATCTCAGAGAGAGAAGAATGGAAACCAATCCTAAATGTCATGCAGCCTCCTGATTATAGATATGGTGCACAACACACCGATAATCAAGACTCTACTAGACACGGTCTGTAGACACTTTCCGAGGACTAACTGCTCTGACACCACTTTTGTCACGACCCGACCCCGGGCCCGCGACTGGTGCCCTACCTGGGTACCCTTACAGGTATACATCAGAGATAATCAGCGGAACATACATGAAACTTATAAAATAAATCAACAAGAAACAAACCACAGGTTAGCCGATAAGGCTACATCCCTGGACGCTTATACATAAACATAACCAAACGCAGTTACATCCTTCTTCTTTACAAAACGACCCACAAGATATGACTACAGACCTCTAAGAGTTTTAACATAACAACTGTGACGGGATAGGGTCCCGCCATACCCCTGAATATACATGAATCTACAACCTCATGGAAACGGTACCAAAAGATAAGCCTCCGGAGTAAATGGAGCTTTTCCCCATAACAGAACCGAGATCCTAAGAGCAAGGATCACCAACCTGTGTACCTAATACCTGCGGGCATGAACGCAGCCTGGCGAAGTCGATAACAACAGTGCAAGTATGGAACATAAATAAGGTACAGTAAACAAACCATAACTGTACAAAAAAAATGACAGGGGCAAGTATATAAAAATAAATACCAGATCCTACCGTGTCATTACAATCTCGTGAACTTAATCGCCCTTTATTATCATTTCCCATTTTTCAATAAGATTTATAGTCAAATTCTTACGTACATACTTAGGAAAAATCATCGAGTTCATAAACGTATAACTTACGCATCTTGCATAACATAATCCGTCCATTTATGGAGGGACGCCTCATTTTGGAGTTTAAATTGATTATCCATACGTGATAATGTAACCCAGCCCATTTGCGGGACACGACGAATTCATAAGAATCTTCCCACGAAGGTATACTGTCCGGCCCATTCTGGGACGCGATAAAGTCATGTAAGTCTGCCCATAAAGGTATACTGATGTTACACCCCGTAATTCCAGGATATTTTAATAAGAACGTATGTAAGAACTCAAAAATGTTAAGATTTGAGACTAGTAAAAATTTATCAGAATTGTGGAATTGTCGGAAAACGAAATATTGCGACGAATGGGAGGGCGACATGTGTCACCCCCCCTTAGTGGTCTTGGCCGAAATGTACCAAGGCTAAAATGGTCATTTGGCCAAGGTTAAGATGACCAAGTCTTGCTAGGCTAAGAGCTTGACATTGTTGACTAAGTCCAAGGGACACTTGGCTAGATTTTTTTAAATGAATTGGATCCAAGCCATCCATATGTGCTAATATTGACCCTTCATTGTGTTATTTAAACATACTAGTAGCAAGACTAGTTCGCACACTTAGAAAAAAATTCAAGAATCTTGTTCTTCACTAAGGTTTGCTCTCGGGTTTGGGCACATTTTCAAGACAAAAAATTTCGTTTATTGATCAATAATCTCCACACTTTAAACCAAGGTTACTAAGGGTATTGCAAGGATATCTCAATAGAAAGATCCCGGAAAAGTGTCGTTTTCGTATTAGTCGCAAGGTGAAAACCTAGTCACTTTCCTAGGTTTGGGTGGGAAATTGAAGGAAAGTTGTGTGTGAACTTCTAAGGGCTTCAAGTGGCGGATTGGAGTATCAAGGAGAGGCTCTAAGTTTCTAGGGAGCGACTTCGGATCTTGAAGTGGATTAAGGCTCGTTAAGGTAACAATCTTATTCTCTTAAGTGTTATAAGATTTCATATTGTTGTAGCCTTACATTTTTACTAGCATGAAGTATCTGTATTAAAGTTTGATAAGTGATATGGATAGTAGAAGCCTATAGCCGAAATGACATTGTGAGCCATTTGAAATTGAAGTACAATTTGGTCGACAACTAGAATCGTCGCATGTTATCTACTTGAAGATTTTAGTCGTTATAATCGATTGCGGCTTTATAACATGTTATACTAAACAACTTGAATTGAGAAGGAATTGGAAAGGTTGATATGTTGTTACACCTTTGGCCGAGAATGACATTGTATTTTGGACTAGTTTGATATCTATTGTGGGGCGGAATTTTACACGTCTTGTTAGGCGTGTAATCCCCTATTGTTAACTACATTGTTGAGCCTTAAATGTGGCGTGTTTGGTTATTGAATTCGGGCCTTGAAAAAGGTGGGAAAGTATGTATAAACAAAGGAAGTGTTGTCCTATTTTCCGTAGAATTAGTGACTTTGCACTTAGAATATTCTACGTTTGAAGCTAGAAGTTAATAGACGTATTATGGTCATTATAGGTTGACATACTACGTACGGCATATTGGACTTAGCAAGTGGATTGAACCGAAGAGGTATGCGGAACTTTCCTATCTCTTGAGCATGAATAGTTGTAAATATGTAGTACGGTAGACGTACGAGATTTTGATGAATCTAGTCCATTTGATATCCTTGGCTTATCTTAAGAATGTTCAAGTTGGTTGAGTTAGGGAATTAACTCACTTGTTTAAAAATATTAAGGATATATTAGTTTCTAAAGGTTAAGAGACTTTAAGTATTTTGAAAGTATATGATACTTGTTTTGTTTGGAAAGTTTAGGTCTCTTGGTTATAAAGAAGAATGTAAGTATCTAAGGTATAAAGCTAGTATAACGGCTTTATGGGAAGTTGGTTATAATAGCTTTATGTAAAGTTAAAAAGAGTGGTTTACTCTAAGCAATGTAAGTAATGATAAATGACTTGAATTAACGAAAGGCAAATTGATTTGAAGGCATCAATTGCTTAAGGTTTTAAAAGAAAGAAGTCACTTGATTTAGAAGTCTTTAAATGTAGTTTTAAAAAGTATTGTGACTTGTTTTGAAAAGTAGATATGACTTGGTACTACGGTTATTAGTATCTTGGAAGCTTTATATGAAAAAGAGTCTTTTTAAAAGAATAGAAGTACGTAGTACTTTGGGTTAGATTCCCGGATTTTTTTTATAATGACATGTTAGTGCCTTAAGTAAACTAAAATGAGAGTGTATATGAATAAGGCTAATAAGAAGTTAGGGGGATTTCTTAACTTGCTTATGTTATGTATGATAAGCCGGTGGTGCTTATGTTATGTATGATAAGCCGGTGGTGCTTATATTATGTATGGTAAGCTGGTAGTGCTTATGTTATGTATGATAGCCGGTTGTGCTAGGTTATGTTATTCTTACGGGGTCATTCCCCGGGTTTGTGGCATTTGCATATTCCGTGGATTTGCTACCCATGATGCGAGGAACCTCATGCGAGTCCGTAGGGCTCATGCGGGTGAAATAGTCCTATGCGGTGCGGACCAGTCCGATGCGAGGAAATTACCTCATGCGGGTCCACACGACCTATGCGGGCGGATACAGCCTATGCGAGGAAGTTACCTCATGCGGGTCCATACGGCCTTTGCGGGTGAAATAGTCCCAGGAGTAGGATTGCTCAATGATACTACAGGCGTGGCCCTACTTTGATCATGAGCCTCCTATTTTTATGCAGTAAAGTATACTCTCGTTTACTCTCATTGTTAGTAAGGCACAGTTTACTATTATTTTAGTTATCATACATGTCTCCAGCTTTATTTTAGACTTTATGATTTCAGTACAGTACTTTCATTTTCACATACTTGGTACATGTTGTACTGACCTCCTTCGGGGGGCTGCGTTCATGCCGCAGGTAGAGTATACAGGTTGCTGATCCTCACTTTTAGGATCACTTATTCAACTGTTGAGAAGCTCCATTACTCTGGAGGCTTATCCTTGGTTTAGATCTCTGGTATTATCGGTTGTTGTACAATCAACGGTATGGCGGGACCCTGTCCCGCCACAGTTGTTATTTTTAGAGGTATGTAGTCACATTTGTGGATTGGTGTCACGACCCGTTCCGGGGCCCGTGACTGGTGCCTTACCCGGGCACCCAAGTAGTCATACATCAGAGTAATCAGCGGAATATAAAAACAAGACATGAAACAAATGTAAATTGAGACACAGTTTATCTGAGAAAAGTCGCCTTTCGGCATATATATATATAAACCAAAATCTGGCAGTTACATCCCAACTGTACAATAGGACTACAGACCTCTAAGGAAGTAAACAACTATGGCGGGACAGGGCCCCGCCATACCCTGAATGTACATATAGCTACAACACCAGGGAGAACCATACCAAAAAGTCGAGCCTCCGGAGAAGATGGAGCTCCTGACACCAAAGTAGAGATCCTAAGGATGCGGATCTAGCACCTGCTTCCCCTTACCTGCGGCATGAACGCAGACCCCCGAAGGAGGTCAGTACAACAGGTACCAAGCTGTAAAGTACTTAAATGAAATCATATCATTTTAAAACCAATTTTACAAATATGTACGAAACAACCAATGTAACCGCACATAGTGCCACATCACAAACAAGAGTAATAATAGGTAAACTGTAACAGGTCTTTTCTAGGCTGCGAATGATCGAAGCAAGGCCAATCGCCCATAGTATCATTATGCATGCCTAATCCTGGACTCCCGTAGTTCGCATAGGCCACCTAGGCCCGCATCGAGGGTAGCTACTCCTCGGCATCGTCCTGGACTATCGTAGTCCGCATGGCCACATAGACCGCATGAGGTATTCCCCCGCACACTAACCTGGAACTCTCGTAGCTCCGCATAGGTCCCCTGGACCCGCATGAGGTATCCCTCGCATCGGGGGGCAGCTTAACCCCCGGTATAACATGTCAAGAGGTGAGTGATATACTACTAACATAACAGCTTATCGTTAAACAACATAAGCACAATAAGAATAACCTCTTTATACAAACGTCACAAGACACTAACACACATAGCATCATAATATGTCTACTCATCAAACCATCTTATTATACTTTCCAGAAATCAATACACGTCTTTCATAAACACATAAGTAAACTGTTCCTTTTATCTTTCTTAAGTATTTATACCTAACTTCCCATAAAGCTAGTATAACTCTTAAGCTTTTTGTTTAAAAACAGGTATTTCTCTTCTTTCAAAAATGATTCATAGTTCTTTTGAAATACTTCAAGATTCTTATTATTTAAAACTCAAGTCAAAAGACATCGAAGTAAAATCACGTTCAGCTAACATACGTACGTCTACCGTACTATATATATTCTTTTAAAATATCATGCTCAAGAGGATAGGAAGAATCACATACCTTCTCGGCGAAATCCACCTGCCAAGTCGAATATGTCGCGCACAGAGTATCAACCTATAATAGTCAAATACGTCTATCAACATCTAGACTACTCTGTAGGATATTCTAAGCAGCAGGTTCTTAATTCTACGGAAAATTGGGCAGCATTTCCCTACCCGTCATACTACACAAGTCTACTGTAAATACAGTCCTATGTAAGTACAGTTCAATCTTCTTTAATATTCTTCTGATGTGATTATAGTTCAATTCTCTTCTGTAATACCCTTCTATGTAATTACAGTTCAATCTTCTTCTTTAATATCCTTCTATGTATCTTATACTTATTTCTATACTACTACAGTATGTAATCTCCAATTAAAATAGAAGGATAAGATATTTACCTCGATAAGCCCAAAATTATCCAAGATATAAGTCGATCCTGAGCGAGGTTTAGCTCCTAATCTGAACGCTCCAATCCGCTCCAAGAAACCCTTAGAAGTTTCTACACAACTTCTACTTACTACTTCAACCAACTATGAAGATTTTCCCAGGGTTTCGTTTAGTGACTAATGGATATAAGATAGTATTTCTGGGCTTTTTGTATAGGGGTGACTTTGGAATACTACAAGATATACGGCTAGGGTATTTTGGGGATAGTAACAATACTTGGAGAGTATTTTCTACCAAGAGGGGGGCTTTTGCCGAGACTACTAGGAAGGGGGGGAAAGGGGGTGTTTCGGTTTAGCTCTCTAGAGGGGGAGGGGGGAAAGTGAGGCTTGGACGAAAGCTCTCTAGAGGGGGAAGGGAGTTTTTAAGACTTGGAAAATATTTGTGGATGAAGAAGTCTTCAACTCAAGGGGGGTATTTATAGGGCTTTCAAGGGCCAAGATTAAGGCAAGTGGAGGGCAAGTGGAGGGTGTGGATTTGCACAAGTGCACCCTATCCATCTACTCCACAAATCACTCACCAAACATTGACCCAAGTTTTAGGCCACAAAATCATGCCAAGATCGTCCATAGTTCCGCCCACTTGAGGGTGACAAGTGTCGCCCTCTCGTTGGTCCAAAATATTTCATCTCTCGGAAAAATCCGCAAAAAATATAAATGTCGCAACCGTAATTTTCCCTTCGCAAGTTTTGGAAAACATTTCGTCGGAAAACAATTCTTTTCGTGGGTTGTGCACAAATTTTCGTCCCTTATGCCTACTTAAGGCTTGAACTTTTGTACGTACGTCCTCACATACATACTCTGGAAATACGGGGTATAACATTCTCCCCTCCTTAGAAACATTCGTCCCAAATGTTCCTTCCCAAGACAGATAACGATAAAGTTCCTTATAACCTAAACAGTTTGCAAATGCCACACATGGCCAAAATACAACACTTAAGCAAAAATGTCAATGAAAAATTACAAGTAGGAAAGTGAGTTACCTGGAGGTGTGGGGAATAGGTGAGGATACTTCTGCCTCATGTCCTCCTCAGCTTCCCACGTCATCTCCTCCCTAAGCTCGTTCCGCCACAAGACTTTGACGGAAGCCACGTCCTTGGTCCGCAGACGCCTAACCTGACGATCGATTATCGCTATGGGAATCTCCTCATACGATAACCCCTGGCCACTGGACATCGTCAATCGGGTGTACCCTAGATGGATCCCCGATACATCTCCTCAGCATAGAAACATGAAAAACCGGATGCACTGCCTCAAGATCGGACGACAGATCCAACTCATAGGCAACCTTGCCTACCCTGTGGACAATCTGATACGGCCCAATGTACCTTGGGCTGAGTTTCCCTTTCTTCCCGAATCTCATCACACCCTTCATGGGTGACACCTTCAGGAAAACCCAATCATCAACCTCGAACTCCAGATGCCGACGACGATGATCTGCATATGACTTCTGTCGACTCTGAGATGTCAATAGCCGCTCCTGGATAAGCTTCACCTTATCCACTGCCTGATGTATCAGGTCTGGTCCCACTAACTGCACCTCGCCTACATCAAACCAGCCTATCGGCGATCTGCACTTCCTCCCATACAAGGCCTCATAAGGCGCCATCTGAATACTGGAGTGGTAGCTATTATTATATGCAAACTCAACTAGAGGAAAATAATCCTCCCAGCTACCCCTGAAGTTAATAACACAGGCTCACAGCATATCCTCAAGAGTCTGGATAGTGCGCTCCTTTGTCCGATGCTGCGAGGATGGAATGCAGATTCGAGCTTACTGCGTCCCTAGACCTTTACGGAAAGACCTCTGAAGTTAGCCATAACCGCTCCTCGGCCGGATATGATAGAAATAGGGACCCATGCGGTCTCACGATCTCTGATGTAAAGTCGGCATAATCCTCTAGAAAAAGTCGTCTGACGGAAGAAAGTGGGCTGATTTCACACCGTCGACGATAACCCAGATAGAATCATGTTTCCTCTGAGTGCGAGGTAATCCTGTGATAAATTCCATGTTGATCACCTCCCACTTCCAGGTCGGGATCTCTATCGTCTGCAATAATCCACCAGGCCTCTGGTGCTCTATCTTCACCTGCTGACAACACGGGCACTGAGCTACAAACTCTGCAACGTCCCTCTTCAAGTCATCCCACCAATACACAGATCTGAGGTCGTGGTACATCTTGGTCGACCCCGGATGGATAGAGTAACGTGCGCTGTGTGCTTCCCCTAGAACCTGCTGCCGAAGTCCTGCAATATCCGGAACACACAACCTGCCCTCAAACCTTAGTACCCCATCAGGTGCTACCTCAAAAGGACCCTTCTCCTCACTGTTATACCCCGTATTTCCAGAGTATATACGTAAGGACGTACGAGGAAAAGTTTGAGCCTTAAATTTAGGCAAGGACGAAAATTTTGTTCACAACTACCGAAAAGAATCGTTTTTCGACGAAACGTTTTACAAAACTTGCGAAGGGAAAATTGCGGCTATGTCATTTATATTTTTGCGGATTTTTCCGAGAGATGAAATATTTTGGACCAACGAGAGGGCGACACTTGTCACCCTCAAAGTGGCGGATTCATGGGCGTTTCTTGGACGATTTTTGGGTCTTGGAGTAGGAAGGATATTTGTGATATTTTGTGTGGTAGTTGGATAAGGTACACATGGGTAAATCCTCACCCTACACTTGCCTACCACTTGGCTTGATTTTGGCCATTGGTTGGCCTATAAATACCCCCCTTGAGTTGAAGACTTCTTCATCCTAAAAACATTTTATAAGTCTTGAAAAAAAAACCCTTCCCCCCCTTTTGGAGAGGCTCATCCATGAGCACCCTCCTCGAGAAGGCCTTTGGCCGAAACCTACCCCTTGCCTAGTTGTTCTCGTAAATACCCCCCCCTCTTGGTAGAAAATACTCTCCAAGTATTGTTACTATACCAAAATACCTTAGCCTTATACCTTGTAGTATTCCAAAGTTACCTCTATACGTAGAGCCCGGAAATACTACCTTATGTCCTTTTAGTCTCAAATCGAAACCCTAAGGAAAATCTTCATAGCCGGTTGAAGTATTAAGAAGAAGTTGCGTAGAACTTCTAAGGGTTGTTTGGAGCGGGTTGGAGCACCCAGAGTAGGAGCTAAACGTTGCTCAGGATCGACATTAATACTTGGATAATTTTGGGCTTATCGAGGTAAATACTCTTGTCCTTATATTGTAATTGGAAATTACATACTGTAGTAGTATAGAAATGAATATAAGATTCATAGAAGAGAATTGAACTGTAATAGAAGGATATTACAGAAAAGACTTGAACTGAAATCACGTCAGAAGAATATTAAAGAAGAAGATTAAACAGCATTTACATAGGGTGTATTCTGATGAGACTTGTGTAACTTAACGGGTAGGGAAGTCTGCCCGATTTTCCGTAGAATAGAGAACCCATCGCTTAGAATATTCTCTGAGTAGTCTAGAAGTTGATAGACCTATAACCTTTATAGGTTGAATGTTCTGCGAGTAGCATGTACTACTTGAAAGGAGGACAAGGCTAGCCGGGTTATAGTCGTGGAGCGTTTTGCTAATAGTCGATAATCGTCGCAAGGTATGTGATTCTTCCTATCCTCTTGAGCATGATATTTTAAAAGAATATATATATAGTACGGTAGACGTACGTGTGTTAACTGAACGTAGTTTTACGGCAATGTCTTTTGACTTAAGCCTGAATAATAAGAATCATGAAGTATTTCAAAAGAATTAAGAAACCTTTTTGAAAGAAGAGTAATACTTGGTTTTAAAGGCTTAAGAGTTATACTAGCTTTATGGGAAGTTAGGTATAACGACTTAAGAGAAGTAAAAAAGAAGGGTTTATTGATTTTAGAAGTTAAGAGACTTGATCCTAAAAGATAAGAGACTTGACTTAATTATATTAATATGAATTTTGTTAAAATGTGTGAAACCTCATTCGTGAGTAATGAGTACTTGGTTTTTAAAAGGAATAATGTTTTACTGATTTCGGAAATCAGAATAAGTATCGAACAAACCACTGCAGCGTTAATAAAGGGAAATGTATTGACTAATTAAGTATTATTAAAACCAGTAGAAACCTCCATCTGCATAGAAGCTAAGATGAGACAAAATGATATTACATTTCCTAGATCATGGCTGCTTTAAGAAGATTGTTATAAATAAGAATAACCTACTCACATATAAGGCATAGGTTTCTCAAATTGTTTTAAAGGAGAATTATATCATTAAGTGATTAAAACTATGAACTACGAAACCTTTCGAAAATGCGAAACTTGAGCATTTGAAATTAGGCAAACTTGAACGTTTGGAAAATAATGTTGTTACTTGATCTTTACAAAAGGAAGTGTTTTGGTCTACTTAAAAAGATAGTCACTCTATTTTTTTATACTACGGGTATTGTGTGACTTTTGTGAAAGAAACGGATCTTTTAAAAGAGTTAATGTATGAAGTACTTTGGGGATAAAAACCCGAACTTGTTAATCATAAAGTAGAAAGTACCTTGTGTAAATAACTTGATTGTGTTGGTTTGTGATAGCCTTGTAATACTTTCTTGTTGATTTGATAAGTAAACATGTTAGGATGCTACGTGTGTTAGTATCTTGTGATGATTGCGTAAAGGGGTTTCCCTTGTTGTGCTTATGTTGTCTAACGGTAAGCCGTTATGCTAGTATTATATCACTCACCTCTTGACATGATTCTGGGGGTTAAGCTGCCCTCCGATGTGGGGTAATACTCAGGCAGTCTGTGTGACTATGATTCGAGGATACCTCATGCGGGTCCCGGGGACCTATGCGGAGCTACGAGTTCCAGTTAGTGTGCGACCTTTATGGTCACGCGGTCTATGTGGCTACGCGGATCGCGAGTCCGTGACGCTGTCGGGAGTAGCACCGATGCGCGGAATACCTACGCGGCCATCGGAGTGGCCTATGCGAGTCGCGGAAGTTCCAGGACTAGACGCGCAAGACATTAGATATCGCGCGAGTGGCCGCCGATCATGTGGCTTCAGACATATCTCATGATACGCTTTATGACCTTGTTGGTACCGTGGGTTTTAGTAGTCGGCTATGCCTTCGCATTTACCACGCACGTTTTATTATGACACAGTGGACTCGTGTTCATGTGTATTCCTCGATGCTTTTATATCATAGATCGCCAATGGCGAAGGTATTCCACGCATGATTGATGTTGTGGGCGTGAGACCCATAGTTATATTTGGGTGATGACTTTGAGGGCGCGAGTCCCCGACTTGACATGATCGCTATTTATCAGGAATCGTAGTTTGGTTATCATACATGTCTCCCGCTTTATATAGACTACTATGATTTCATTTACTGATTTTTCGCCACATACTTGGTACTGTTATCGACTCCTTCGGGCCGCTCATGCCGCAGTAGAAGTACACCGCCATCGATCCTCGCCATGTGGGTCACACCCATTGCTTGGGAAGCTCCGCTTTCTCCGAGGCTTATCAGTGGTATAGTCCTGTAGTTGTAGGTACTTACATTCAGGTATGGCGGCCCCATCCCGCCATTTTTGTCATATCATTCTGAGGTCCGTAGTAATCGCCAGGGGCAGAGTTGTAATGGGCTGTAATCGTCAATTTAAGTTTATATATATATATATGCCGAAAGGCAACTTTTCTTCGATAAACACGTGTCTCCTTTACATTGTTTCATGTTGTGTTTTATATTCCACGATTACTCGATGTTGTATCACTAGGTGCCCGGTGTAAGACTACCACGCCCGGTTCGGGTCGTGACAAAAGTGGTATCAGAGCAGTTAATCCTCGTAAGGTGTCTACAGACCGTATCTAGTAGAGTCTTGATTATCGGTGTGTTGTGCACCACACCAATAATCAGGAGGCTATAGGATATTTAGGATTGGTTTCCATTATTCTCACTCTGAGATCGTGCTTAGAGTTGTGTTATAAGTTGGACCCCTCTAACGTATTTCTTTCCCTTACCGTTATGCCTCCGCGTAAGGCAACCCGGGCCCAGAAGGGCAAGGCAGCCGGGGGAGCTGCGAGTAGAACACAGAGGGTTACTAGGTCACAGGCCCAATCATCACCTAGGGTAGTGCTTCATTCGGGAGTTACGCACGTCGCTAGCCTCAAAGAGAGTTTAGCACGGCGGCAGTAGTTCCTACTTCGGCCATGATATTTGAACCTTCAGTTCCACGACTGGGAACAGAGAATATAGATTGCAAAGAGAAGACCCTGTTACTAGCTAAGGATGTAGCTACCAGAGAGTATATGATGTACCGATTTATCACGGGTCTTGATGACTATCTAAGAGAGGGTTGTGAAAGAGTAGCTCTTCAGTCAGGTATGGGCATGGCCTGCGTACGGGCTTATGCGCAACAGGCCGAGAAACGTAGGGATCAGCGGGTTAACCAAGATCAGCAGAAGAGGGCCAGAACAGCAGGGTCCTTTGGTAACTTTTGAAGCGAATTCAGTAGTTCGGAGAGGAAGGGGTGTTAGCAGAGGAGGCCACCCCCACCTCGGTGTGGCCGTTGTGGTAGATGTCATTGTGGGGAGTGTCGTACTTCTTCGACAGCTTGTTTTGCTTACGGCCAGCAGGGCCATTTTGCGAGAAATTGTCCGACCAGAGGTGGCACGGATGTAGAGACTCAGCCTTCAGGATCAGTGGCTAGTTCGCCACCTTCCCTAACTATGCGCCCAACAGGGAAAGATTGATTAGAACGACAAAGGGTAGTGAAGCAGTAGATACAGGTATATCCTTATCCCTCTAGAGATTTGTTTGTGTGATAAGATGAGTATACCTTAAGTGTTATGTGCTAATAGCGTTTGTGCAAAGTGTGATTAGAAATCATGGTTAGTAAAAAGGGTAAGATTGGGGATAAGGAAAGTGTGAGCCTTAGAGTTTTATACGTAGAGACCTTAGAGGCGAGGCCATCTCGAGTAAAAGAATTATTTTTATGTTTGACCCTTGTCGGAGTGCATAGTGCACGTGAGATATACTTGCGTGATAAGTCCCTGAGTAGTGTGGAATGAAAGAGGGTAGTTGAGCTAAGATGACCACTAGGTTTTCGTAACGTGATTAGTGAGATTGTTCCGGATCGGGGAACAAGTGTTTTGCACAATAGCGGGTCGGGCTGGGGACCGATCGCGGGTCAACTCGCGGCCTGTTTTGTGGTGGGGTCAGTTCGGGGTGGTCCTGCCAGGTGGTGGGGTCACGAGGGTGTTAGGCCCAAGTTTAGTTAACCAGCGTACGAGTTCGTGGAGGCGTTCGACCAGTAGTCGGGCCGATGGGGTCAGCCCATCTTGTCTTTCAGTCAGGACCGTTTACTCGGCAGAGGGTTATGCGAGATGTTATTTCGGGAAAGTTGTAAGGCTGCACGAGGTGCCTACTTTCACCTTATGACAGGCAGTGGAGCCCAGGTTACGGCTATTTCTTTTTTTCTGGAAGTTTTACTAGGCAGGGTTAGGAACTCGCCGAGTCTCAAGATCGCATTCGCCTCGCCGGTGTTTGGATTTCAGGGGTAGCTGTGAGGATTGTTGCCTCCTGTTGAGGGAGTGTTTTTAGCTACCATTTCAGTGTTCGGATATTGCCTTATGACGCCTTGTAGGGGCGGAAGTATAAGTTGCCGGTCGATTGGTTCGATGTTGGCAAGGTTCAGATAGTTGGTTCATGCTTGGTTCGGCCAGATGCGGATAGGGTAAAGCTTATCAAGGAGAGGGTATTGGCAGCTCAGAGTCAACAGAAGTCATGCGGGTAATCGACGTCGACACTTGAAGTTCAGGTTGACGGTCGGTATTCTTGAAGGTACCACCCCGGAAAGGGTGTGACGAGTTTTTGGAAAATAGAGGAAACTTAGCCTGAGGTACTTGGAGCGTTTTCAGATCCTTTGGAGGATAGGCCAGGTTGCCTATAAGTTGGCATTACCATCCGACGTAGGGAGCAGTACGTCCGGTCTTTCATGTAGTTATGATCAGAAGAGTGTCGGAGATCCATCCAGATTGTTCCCAGTAATGATGACCAAGTTGGAGATAGTAACCCCGAGATTTGGAACCGAGGCGAATGTAAATGTGGTAAATTATGAGAAAGAGTTCGAGTGTACGAGAAGGGTACGACGAGTAAGGGAAGAAGTGAACATGTGTTAAGAGAATAGAAGTGATCGTTTCTTAAGGGAGTATCGTTTAGACTTTGGGTGGAAGCTTTTGTGGTGTTAGAGGTGATTCCTCGTAGACTTGGATTAAGTATTGGAGCGTGTGTTATTTTGTGGCCATGTGTGGCATTGGCAACTTGTTTAAGTTAAGAGGAACTTCATCGTTATCCGTCTTGAGAAGGAACATTCAGGACGAATGTTTCTAAGGAGGGGAGAATGTTATACCTCGTATTTCCAGAGTATATACGTGAGGACGTACGTGGAAAAGTTTGAGCCTTAAAGTTAGGCAAGGACGAAAATTTTGTTCACAACTACCGAAAAGAATCATTTTTCGACGAAACGTTTTACAAAACTTGCGAAGGGAAAATTGCGGCTATGTCATTTATATTTTTGCGAATTTTTCCGAGAGATGAAATATTTTGGACCAACGAGAGGGCGACACTTGTCACCCTCAAAGTGGCGGATTCATGGGCGTTTCTTGGACGATTTGTGGGTCTTGGAGTAGGTAGGATATTTGTGATATTTTGTGTGGTAGTTGGATAAGGTACACATGGGTAAATCCTCACCCTACACTTGCCTACCACTTGGCTTGATCTTGGCCATTGGTTGGCCTATAAATACCCCCCTTGAGTTGAAGACTTCTTCATCCTAAAAACATTTCATAAGTCTTGAAAAAAAAACCCTTCCCCCCCTTTTGGAGAGGCTCTCGTCCATAGAGCACCCCTCCCCCTTGAGAAGGCCTTTGGCCGAAACCTACCCCCCCCCCCCCCCTTGCCTAGTTGTTCTCGTAAAATACCCCCCCCTCTTGGTAGAAAATACTCTCCAAGTATTGTTACTATACCAAAATACCTTAGCCTTATACCTTGTAGTATTCCAAAGTTACCTCTATACGTAGAGCCCGGAAATACTACCTTATGTCCTTTTAGTCTCAAACCGAAACCCTAAGGAAAATCTTCATAGCCGGTTGAAGTATTAAGAAGAAGTTGCGTAGAACTTCTAAGGGTTGTTTGGAGCGGGTTGGAGCACCCAGAGTAGGAGCTAAACGTTGCTCAGGATCGACATTAATACTTGGATAATTTTGGGCTTATCGAGGTAAATACTTTTGTCCTTATATTGTAATTGGAAATTACATACTGTAGTAGTATAGAAATGAATATAAGATTCATAGAAGAGAATTGAACTGTAATAGAAGGATATTACAGAAAAGACTTGAACTGAAATCACGTCAGAAGAATATTAAAGAAGAAGATTAAACTGTACTTACATAGGACTGTATTTACAGTAGACTTGTGTAACTTAACGGGTAGGGAAGTGCTGCCCGATTTTCCGTAGAATAGAGAACCTACTGCTTAGAATATTCTACAGAGTAGTCTAGAAGTTGATAGACCTATAACCTTTATAGGTTGAATGTTCTGCGAGTAGCATGTACTACTTGAAAGGAGGACAAGGCTAGCCGGGTTATAGCCGTGGAGCGTTTTGCTAATAGTCGATAATCGTCGCGAGGTATGTGATTCTTCCTATCCTCTTGAGCATGATATTTTAAAAGAATATATATATAGTACGGTAGACGTACGTGTGTTAACTGAACGTAGTTTTACGGCAATGTCTTTTGACTTAAGCCTGAATAATAAGAATCTTGAAGTATTTCAAAAGAATTAAGAAACCTTTTTGAAAGAAGAGTAATACTTGGTTTTAAAGGCTTAAGAGTTATACTAGCTTTATGGGAAGTTAGGTATAACGACTTAAGAGAAGTAAAAAGAAGGGTTTATTGATTTTAGAAGTTAAGAGACTTGATCCTAAAAGATAAGAGACTTGACTTAATTATATTAATATGAATTTTGTTAAAATGTGTGAAACCTCATTCGTGAGTAATGAGTACTTGGTTTTTAAAAGGAATAATGTTTTACTGATTTCGGAAATCAGAATAAGTATCGAACAAACCACTGCAGCGTTAATAAAGGGAAATGTATTGACTAATTAAGTATTATTAAAACCAGTAGAAACCTCCATCTGCATAGAAGCTAAGATGAGACAAAATGATATTACATTTCCTAGATCATGGCTGCTTTAAGAAGATTTATATATTCTAACAAACATGTAATTTCCAATTACAATAGGGGGACAAGATATTTACCGCGATAAGCCCAAGTACACCTTATCCATCTACCACCAAAATATCCTACCTAACCCTTGACCAAGGGAAAGGCACAAAATCGTCCAAATCAAGCCCATTTTGCCGTCCAATGAGGGTGACAAGTGTCACCCTCCCGTTGGTCCAAAATATTTCATCTCTCGGAAAAATCCGCAAAAATAATAAATGACATAGCCGGAATTTTCCCTACGCAAGCTGTGGAAACGTTTCGTCGGAAAACGACTCTTTTTGATAGGTGTGCACAATTCGTCCAAAGTGCCTAACTTTAAGGCTAAACTTTTATACGTACGCCCTCACGTACATACTCTGGAAATACGGGGTATAACACCAACTTTAAGTTCAAACTTTTCTACGTACGTCCTCACGTACACACTCTGGAAATACGGGGTATAACATTCTCCCCTCCTTAGAAACATTCGTCCCGAATGTTCCTTCTCAAGACAGATAACGATAACGTTCCTCGTAACATAAACAAGTTGCCAATGCCACGTATGGCCACAATACAACACGCGCAAATACTTACATCCAAGTCCACGAGGAATCACCTCCAATACTACAAAAGCTCCCACCCAAGGGCTAAAAGATACTCCCTTAGCACCCTTCCTTTACAAACGAAATGATCACCTCTATGTTCTCAACACATGCTCACCTCTTCCCTTACTCGTCGTACACTTCTCGTACACTCGAACTCTTTCTCATAACTTACCACACTTCATATCGCTTAATTTCCAAAACTCGTCACACCCTAACTACATTCTCACGAGACAGTATGAACCAACAATCGAACTTGCCAACATCGAACCACTGCCAAGAACTTACGCCTCCGCCCCTACAAGGCTTCATAGGGCAATATCCGAACACTGAAATGGTAGCTACAACACTCCCTCAACAGGAGGCACCAATCCTCACAGCTCCCCCTGAAATCAAAACCCTGGCCCGAGGATTTAATACGATACGAGACTCACCCGAAGTTCCTAACCCCGCTCGTAAAACCTCCAAAAAGAAGCTACTGCACTGGCTCCACTGTCTGTCATAAGGTGAAGGTAGGCACCCGTGCAGCCTTACACCCTTTCTGATATAACGTCTCGCATAACCCTCAGCCGAGTAAACTGTCTTGACTGACAGACACGACGGCCGACCCCATCGCCCGACCATCGGTCAACGCATCCACGAACTCGCACGATGGTTAACTAAACTGGGCCTAACACCTCGTGACTACTACCGGCGACCACCACAACCGACCCACCATAAAACAGGTCGCGGGTTGACCCGCGGCATGGCCTCAACCCGACCCACTCTCGCGTACAACACTTGCTCCCCGATCCGGAGCAATCTCACTAATCCACGTTACGAAAACCTAGCGGTCTTCTTAGCTCAACTACCCTCTTTCATTCCACACTACTCAGGGACTTATCACACAATATATCTCACGTGCACTATGCACTCTGATAAGGATCAAACATAACAATACATCTTTACTCGAGATGGCCTTACCTCTAAGGTCTCCACGTATAAAACTCTAAGGCTCACACTTTTCCTATCCCCCAATCTTTCCCGGTTACTAACCATGATTTCTAATCACAATTTACACTCATGTTATCTGAACATAACACTTAAGACATACTCATCTCATCATACGTACTAATCTCTAGAGGGTTAAGGATATATCTATATCTACTGCTTCACTCCCCTTAGTCGTTCTAATAAAACCCGCCTGCAGGCGATACCAGGGAAGATGACGAACTACCCACCGATCCTCGGCGTCGAGTCCTCCTACTTGCATCCTCCTACTAGACGCCCTTTCGACACATGGCCCTCGACGTCCGCAGAAACGAGCACCAACAAAAAGACGACATTCCCCGGGATGACGCCTGTCACATTGTGAACACTGGGGAAAAACTGAATCCGGGCCGGAACCTACGTAGCCGTGGAACCGAAGCTCGACCAACTCCTCGCACACCCCGAACGCCCCGAACCCCGCGAGGACCTTCTGACCGTGGATGTGCATAATCTAATCGCCGCGAGGTGATTATCCTCGAAAGTTACCAAAGGACCTTCATTGCTCGCCTCTTCGCCGCCCTTCGTTAACCCGTCGATCTCTACGCTTCTTGGCTCACGCGCATAAGCCCGCATACGTGCCATGCTCAAGCCTAATCAAGAATTACTCTTGCACAACCTCTCTTAGATATTCATCAAGACTCGCAGACGCGTCGGTATACTCTCGGTAGCCAAATCTATAGCTAGTAATGGTCGCTTTTTGCAATCTATATTCACTGTTCCTGGCCGTGGAACGAAGGATCAAATGTCATGGCCGCAGAGGAATCGCCGCCAGTGCTAAACTCTGGCCGAATTTGGCGATGTCGCAGAACTCCCAAATGAAGCACCACCCTAGGTGATGATTGGGCTCGTGCCTCGTAACCCTCTCAGACTTTACTCGCAGCCTCCTTGCCGCCTTGCCCCGGGCCCGGTTTGCCTACGCGAGGCATAACGTAAGGGAAAGAAATACGTTAGAGGGTCCAACTTACAACACGCCTCTAAGGCACGATCTCGAGTGAGAAAATGGAAACCAATCCTAAATATCCTATAGCCTCCGATTATTGGTGCACAACACACCGATAACCAAGACTTCATCGGATACGGCCTCAGACACCTTACGAGGATTAACTGCTCTGATACCACTTTTGTCACGACCCGAACCCGGGCCCGTGACTGGTGCCTTACACCGGGCACCCTAGTGATACAACATCAGAGTAATCAGCGGAATATAAAACACAACATGAAACAATGTAAAGGAGACACATGTTTATCTGAAGAAAAGTTGCCTTTCGGCATATATATATATATATATAAACTTAAATTCGAACAGTTACATCCCATTACAACTCTGCCCACAACAGTACTACAGACCTCTAAGAATGATATGACAAAAATGGCGGGACAGGGCCCCGCCATACCCCTGAATGTAAGTACCTACAACTACAGGGGACTATACCACTGATAAGCCTCCGGAGAAACGGAGCTTCCCAAAAGCTGAACTGTGACCCTAAGAGCGAGGATCAACGATCGCGTACCTTTACTGCAAGATGAACGCAGACTTCAAGGAGGTCAAGATAACAGTACCAAGTATGTGAAATCAAAATATCGTAAATGAAATCATAGTAGTCTATATAAAGCAGGAGACATGTATGATAACCAAACTACAGTTCACAATAAATAAGCAGTCATGTCAAGTCAGGGACTCACGCCCTCAAGTCATCACTCAAATATACCTAAGGGTCTCACGCCCACAACATCAATCATGCCCGTGGAATACCTTCCTCACCGGCCTACATGATATAAAAGCACCAAGGAATACATGAACACCGTGTCCCACTGTGTCCTAATAAAACCGCATGGGTAAGTAAGGCATAGCCGACTACTAAAACCTACGCACCAACAAGGTCATAAATCGTATCATGAGATCTGTCTGCACCGTCCACATGATCAAAGCCGTCACTCGCTCGCAGATCAAATGTGCGCGTCTAGCCCTGGAACTTCCCGCAGCTCCGCATAGGCCAACCTCATAGGCCCGCATGAGGTATTCCCCGCATCGAGGGTAGCTACTCCCCGGCATCCGCCTGGACTCGCAGTCCGCATGACCACATAGACCGCATGACCATAAAGGTCGCACACTAACTCGAACTCTCAGAGCTCAAGATAGTCCCGGGACCCGCACGGGTATTCTCGAATCACGGTCCTGCATCGCCTGAGTCTACCCCGCATCGGAGGGCAGCTTAACCTCCGGAATCATGTCAAGGTGAGTGGTACAATACCAACATATCGGCTGATAGTTAAACAATTTAAGCGCAATCGAGGGGAAACCCCTTTACACTAACATCACAAGATACTAACACACGTAGCATCCTAGCATGTTTACTTATCAAATCAACAAGAAAGTATTACAAGGCTATCACAAACCAACACAATCAAGTTATACACACAAGGTACTTTCTACTATATGTCAACAAGTTCGGGTTTTTATCCCCAGAGTACTTCATACATTAACTCTTTAAGAGATCTGTTTCTTTCACAAAAGTCACACAATACCCGTAGTATAAAATAGAGTGACTATCTTTTTAAAGTAAATCAAATACTTCTCTTTGTAGAATCAAGTAACAACATTCTTTTCCAAACGTTCAAGTTTGCCTAATTTCAAATACTCAAGTTCCTCATTTTTCGAAAGGTTTTCATAGTTCATAGTTTTAATCCTTTAAAACAATTTGAGAAACATATGCCTTATGTGTGAGTAGGTTATTCTTGTTTATAACAATCTTATTACAGCAGCCATGATCTAGGAAATGTAACATCATTTTGTCTCATCTTAGCTTCTATGCAGATGGAGGTTTCTACTGGTTTTAATAATACATTAATTAGTCAGTACATTTCCCTTTATTAACGTTGCAGTGGTTTGTACGATACTTATTCTGATTTCCGAAATCAGTAAAACAGTATTCCTTTAAAAACCAAGTACTCATTACTCACGAATGAGGTTTCACACCTTTTAACAAAATTCAATTAAGTTAAGTCTCTTATCTTTTAAGATTAAGTCTCTTAACTTCTAAAATTAATAAACCATTCTTTTTATCTCTCTTAAGCCGTTATACCTAACATCCCATAAAGCTAGTATAACTCTTAAGCTTTTAAAACCAAGTATTACTCTTCTTTCAAAAACAGTTCTTAATTCTTTTGAACCACTTCAGATTCTTATTATTCAGGCTTAAGTCAAAAGACATTGCCGTAACATTACGTTCAGTTAACACACGTACGTCTACCGTACTATATATATATTCATTTAAAATATCATGCTCAAGAGGATAGGAAGAATCACATACCTCGCGACGATTTATCGACTAATAGCAAAACGCTCCACGGCTATAACCCGGCTAGCCTTGTCCACCTTTCAAGTAGCACATGCTACTCACAGAACATTCAACCTATAAAGGTTATACAAGTCTATCAAAGTCTAGACTACTCGGTAGAATAAATCTAGATACAAGATTCTACGGAAAATTGGGCAGTACTTCCCTACCCGTCAAACTACACAATTCTACTGTAATACAGTCCTATGTAAGTATAGTTCACATCCCTTCTTATATACTTTCCTTGTATATACTTATACTTCAATAGTATGTAAACTCTAATTACAAAAGGGAGACAAGATAATTACCTCGATAAGCCCATAATTATCCAAGTTAAATGTCGATCCTGAGCAATGCTTAGCTCCTACTCCGGGTGCTCCAACCCGCTCCAAATAACCCTTAGAAGTTCTACGCAACTTCTACTTAATACTTCAACCGGCTATGAAGATTTTCCTTAGGGTTTCGGTTTGAGACAAAAAGGACATAAGGTAGTATTTCCGGGCTCTACGTATAGAGGTATCTTTGGAATACTACAAGGCATACGGCTAAGGTATTTTGGTATAGTAACAATACTTTGGAGAGTATTTCTACCAAGAGGGGGGTGTATTTCATGAGAACAACTAGGCAAGGGGGTACCCCAGCTTAGCCCTATAGGAAGGGGTGTGTCTCGCCACACCACAAGGAGTGGTGCTAACTCTCCAAGGGGGCTCACGAAAAGGGGAGGGCTTTCAAGACTAGAGGAAGTGAGGAGTGGATGAAGAAAGCTTCACAAAGGGAGGGGTATTTATAGGGAAACCAAGGGCCATGATCTAGCCAAGTGGGGGGCAAGTGGAGGGCCAAGATGTGCCCAAGTGCCCCCTAGTCCCTACTCCTTAAAACCCTCACAAAATATCTCACCAACTTGACCCTTAAAACGTGCAAGGGTTGCCGTCCTCACTCCATCAACTTGAGGGTGACAAGTGTCGCCCTCTCGTTGGTCCAAAATGTTTCGTCTCTCGGAAAAATCCGCAAAAATAATAAATGACATAGCCGGAATTTTCCCTTCGCAAGCTTAGTAAAACGTTTCGTCGAAAAACGACTCTAATCGGGTGTTGTGCACAAAATATTTTCGGCCAAGCCAACTTTAAGTTCAAACTTTTCTACGTACGTCCTCACGTACATACTCTGGAAATACGGGGTATAACTACTTTCTTGATTGGTTTGATAAGTAAACATGTTATGATACTACGTGTGTTCGTATCTTGTAACGTTTGTGTAAGAGGTTATTCTTATTGTGCTTATGTTGTTTAACGATAAGCCGTTGTGCTAGTATTATATCACTCACCTCTTGACATGATATACCGGTTAAGCTGCTTCACGCGAGGTACACCCGAGGCGATCAGGTGACTATGATTCGAGAATAACTCATGCGGGTCCAGGGGGCCTGCGAGCTACGAGAGTTCCGTGTTAGTGCGGTCTATGTGGCCATGCGGTCTATGTGGCCATGCAGACTACGAGTCGGGGCGATGCCGAGTAGCTACCCTCGACGCGGAATACCTCACGCGGTCCCATGCGCGCCTATGCGCGGAGGTGCGGAAGTTCGAGGATTAGACGCGCATTGATATCGCGCGCAGAGGCCAACTGATCATGTGGCGGTCTAGAAAGACCTCGTGATACGCTTTATGGCATTGTTGGTACCGTGGGTTTTAGTAGTCGCTATGCCTTCGCACTTACCCCCAGACGGTTTTATTATGACACGTGGGACCCGTGTTCATGTATTCCTTGGTGTTTTATATCATGGATCGGCGGTGAGGAAGGAATTCCACGCATGATTGATATTGTGGGCATGAGACCCATAGTTATATTTGAGTGATGACTTTGGCGGCGAGTCCCCGACTTGACATATTCGCTACATATCAGTGTATCTTAAATTGGTTATCATATATGTCTTCGCTTTATATAGACTATTATTTCATTTACGATTTTCGGCCACATACTTGGTACCAATCGACCTCCTTCGGGCTGCGTTCATGCCGCAGGTAGAGGTACACCAGCGTTGATCCTCGCTCATAGGGTCACAGTTCAGCGTTTGGGAAGCTCCGTTTCTCCGGAGGCTTATCAGTGGTATAGTCCCCTGTCGTTGTAGGTACTTACATTCAGGGCTATGGCGGGGCCCTGTCCCGTCATTATGGTTATAACATTCTTAGAGATCTGTAGTACTGTTGTGGGCAGAGTTTGTAAAAAGGGATGTAACTGTTCGGATTCAAGATATATATATATATGCCGAAAGGCAACTTTTCTCAGATAAACTGTTTCACACTTCATATTATTTCATGTCTTGTTTTATATTCCGCTGATTACTCTGATGTATGTCTACTTGGGTGCCCGGGGTAAGACATTAGTCACGGGCCCGGGTTCGGGTCGTGACAAAAGTGGTATCAGAGCAGTTAATCCTCGGAAAGTGTCTACAGACCGTATCTAGTAGAGTCTTGATTATCGGTGTGTTGTGCACCACACCAATAATCAGGAGGCTGCAGGATATTTAGGATTGGTTTCCATTCTTCTCACTCTGAGATCGTGCCTTAGATCGACGGGTTAACCAAGATCAGCAGAAGAGGGCCAGATCGGCAGGGTCCTTTGGTAACTTTCGAGGCAAATCGCCTCGAAGAGATCGATACGCACCTCCACCGTGCAGTGGTCCTCCACAGGTTCGGGACGTTCGGGTATGCCGAGTTGGTCGAGCTCGTGGCTTCTGATTCACAGCTATACGTAGGTTCTAGCCAGCCGAGTTCAGTTTTTCCTCAGTGTTCACAGTGTGGCAGGCGTCATCCCGGGGAATGTCGTCTTTTTATTGGTGCTTGTTTTACCTGCGGCCGTCAGGGCCATGTGTCGAAAGGATGTCCTAGTAGGAGGGATGCAAGTAGAAGGACTCAGCCTACCAGAACAGTTGTGGATTCAGTGGTTCGGAGAGGAAGGGGTGCTAGCCAGAGGAGGCCACCCCCACCTCGGTGTGGCCGTTGTGGTAGGTGTCATTGTGGGGAGTGTCACACTTCTTAGACAGCTTGTTTTGCTTGCGGCCAGTAGGGCCATTTTGCGAGAAATTGTCCGACCAAAGGTGGCGCGGATGTGGAGACTCAGCCTCCAGGATCAAGTGGCTAGTTCATCACCTTTCCTAGCTACACGCAGGCGTGATTGATTGGAACGACAGAGGGGAGTGAAGCAGTAGATACAGGTATATCCTTAACCCTCTAGAGATTTGTATGTGTGATAAGATGAGTATATCTTAAGTGTTATGTTCAGATAGCATTGTGTTAATTGTGATTAGAAATCATGGTTAGTTAAAAGGGTAAGATTGGGGATACGGAAAGTGTGAGCCTTAGAATGTTATACGTGGAGACCTTAGAGGCAAGGCCATCTCGAGTAAAAGATTTATTTTTATGTTTGACCCTTATCGGAGTGCATAGTACACGTGAGTTATGCTTGTGTGATAAGTCCCTGAGTGGTATGAAATGAAAGAGGGTAGTTGAGCTAAGACCGCTAGGTTTTCGTGACTCGGTGAGATTGTTCCGGATCGGAACAAGAGCTTGGCGCGTGGTCGGGTTGAGGCCATGTCGGCGTCAACCCGCAGCCTTTGGGGTGCGGGTCAATTCGAGGTCCCGCCAGTGGTGGTGTCGAGGGTGTTAGGCCCAAGTTTAGTTAACCAACAGACGAGTTCGTGGATGCGTTCGACCAAGAGTCGGGCCGATGGTCACCCATCTTGTCTTATAGTCGATCGCTTACTCGTGATGGGTTATGCGAGATGTTATATATCGGGAAGGTTGTAAGGCTACACGAGGTGCCTACTTTCACCTTATGACATGCAGTGGAGCCCAGGTTATGGCTATTTCTTTTTCTGGAAGTTTTACCAGGCAGGGTTAGGAACTCAGGTGAGTCTCAATATCGCATTCACCCTGCCGTTGTTTGGATTTCGTGGTAGTGAGGATTGTTGCCTCCTGTTGAGGGAGTGTTTTATAGCTACCATTTCAGTATTCGGATGTCGCCTTATGAAGCCTTGTATGGGCGGAAGTATAGTTTGCCGATCGATTGGTTCGATGTTGGCACGGTTCAGATAGTGGGTACATACTTGTTTCAGCAGGATGTGGATAGGGTGAAGCTTATCCAGAAGAGGTTATTGGCAGCTCAGAGTCAACAGAAGTCGTGCGGATAATCGCGACGATGCTCGAGTTCGTGCCGACGTGGGTCTTCAAGGTACCACCCTAAGGCGGCGACGAGATTTGGAAAGCAGGGAAACTTAGCCGAGGTACTTGAGCGCCAGATCATTTGAAGAATAGGCCAGGTTGCCTATAAGTTGGCATTGTCGTCCGACGTAGGAAGCAGTACGTCCGGTCTTTCTTGTTGCTATGTTCGGAAAAGTGTCGGAGATCCATCCAGAGTGTTCCCAGTTAATGATGACCAAGTCGAGATAGTAACCCAGATTTTGGAACGAAGCGAGCGTAAATGTGGTAAGTTATTAGAAAGAGTTCGAGTGTGCGAGGTACGACGAAAAGGAAAAGTGAACATGTGTTAAGAGAATAGAAGTAATCGTTTCTTAAGGGAAGTAAAGGTGCGAATGGAGTATCTTTTAGACTTTGGGTGGGAGCTTTTGTGATGTTAGAGGTGATTCCTCGTGGACTTGGATGCAAGTATTTGCGCGGGTGTTTTCTGTGGCCATGTGTGGCATTTGCAAACCGTTGTTATGAGGAACTTGATCGTTATCTGTTTGAGAAGGAACATTCGGACGAATGTTTCGGCGAGGGAGAATGTTATACCCCGTATTTCCAGAGTATGTACGTGAGGGCGTACGTATAAAAGTTTAAGCCTTAAGTAGGCAAATGGATGAAATTTGTGCACAACTAGCGAAAAGAGTTGCTTTCCGACGAAACGTTTTTAGGACCTTGCGAAGGGAAAATTACGGTTGCGACATTTATATTTTTTGCGGATTTTTCCGAGAGATGAAATATTTTGGACCAACGAGAGGGCGACATGTGTCACCCTCAAGTTGGCGGAAATGGTGGCCGAATTCCTTGGCACGTTTTTTCCATTTTTGTTGCCTAAAACATTTGGTCAATGTTTGCTTGATATTTGTGTGGTAGATGGATAAGGTGGGACCCACAAAACACTTGTCCAAATCTTCACCCTCCACTTGCCTTAATCTTGGCCATTGAAAGTCCTATAAATACCCCCCCCCCCCCCCCCTTAGTTGAAGACTTCTTCATCCACAAAATAATTTCTAAGTCTTAAAATCCTTCCCCCTCTTAGTAGTGTTCTCGTCCAAGAGCACCCTCCTCGAGAAGGCCCTACCGAAAGTACCCCTCTTGAGTTGTTCTAGTGAAATACCCCTTGGTTGAAAATTATTCTCCAAGTATTGTTACTATTCCAAAATACCTTGGCCCAAATACCTTGTAGTATTCCAAGGTTACCCCTATACTAAAAGCCTAGAAATACTATTATACTTCCCTTTAGTCTCTAAACGAAACCCTAAGGAAAATCTTCATAATTGGTTGAAGTATTAAGAAGAAGTTGCGTAGAACTTCTAAGGGTTGTTTGGAGCGGGTTGGAGCGCCCAGAGTAGGAGCTAAACGTTGCTCAGGATCGACATTAAATCTTGGATAATTTTGGGCTTATCGAGGTAAATACTTTTGTCCTTCTATTGTGATTGGAAATTACATATTGTAGTAGTATAGAAATGAGTATAAGATATATAGAAGGATGGTATAAGAGAAGAGAATTGAATTGAAATCACATCAGAAGAATATTAAAGAAGAAGATTGAATCAGCATTTACATAGATCAGATTTACATGAGACTTGTAGTTTAACTGCAGGAAAGAGCTGCCCGATTTTCCGTAGAATAGAGAACCCCCTGCTTAGAATATTCTACAGAGTAGTCTAGACGTTGATAGACGTATATGGCCTTTATAGGTTGAAAGTTCTGCGAGTAGCATGTTCTACTTGAAAGGTGGACAAGGCTAGCCGTTATAAGCGAGCGCTTTTGCTATTTGTCGATAATCGCCGCGAGGTATGTGATTCTTCCTATCCTCTTGAGCATGATATTTTAAAAGAATATATATATAGTAGACGACGACGTGTATTAACCGACGTGGTTTTATCGCGATGTCTTTTGACTTGAGTCTAAATAATAAGAATCTTGAAGTATTTCAAAAGAATTAAGAATCGCTTTTGTTAAGAGTAATACTTGGTTTTAAAGCTTAAGAGTTATACTAGCTTTATGGGAAGTTAGGTATAACGACTTAAGAGAGATAAAAGGAAGTTTACTTAATTGTTTATGAAAGCCTTGTATTGATTTTCTAAATGAGAATAAGTATCGAACAAACCATCATAGGCGCTAATAAAGGAAAATGTATTGACTAATTAAGTATTATTCAAACCAAGAGAAACCTCCATCCGCATAAAAGCTAAGATGAGACAAAATTATATTACATTTCCTAGATCATGGTCGCTTTAATAAGATTGTTATGAACAAGAATAACCTACTCACACATAAGGCGATGTTTCTCAAATTGTTTTAAAAGAAAATTATATTATTAAGTGATTAAGACTATGAACTACTAAACCTTTCAAAATAAGAGACTTGAGTATTTGAACTTAGGCAAACTTGAACTTTTGGAAAAGAAGGTTGTTACTTGTCTTTAAAAAGGGAAATTGTTTTGGTTTACTTAAAAAGATAGTCACTCATTTTTTGATACTACTGGGTATCGTGTGACTTTTGTGAAAGAAACGGATCTTTTAAAGAATTAATGACGTAGTACTGGGGTTAAAACCCAACTTGTTGTAATAAAATATAAAGTACCTTTGGTGAATAACTTTACTATGATGGTTTGTGAAAGCCTTGTAATACTTAATAGATAGGTTTGATCAGTAATCAAGTTATGATGCTACGTGTGTTCGTGATCTTGTAACGCTTTGTAAAGAGGTTATTCTTATCAGGCTTATGTTGTTTAACGATAAGCCGTTGTGCTAGTATTATATCACTCACCTCTTGACATGATATACCGGGTTGCCGCTTCACGCGAGGTACACCTCGTGCAATGTGGTGACTATGATCCGAGAATACCTCACGCGTCCAGGGGGCCTATGTGGAGCTACGAGAGTTCCAGGTTAGTGTGCGGTCTATGTGGCCATGCGGTCTATGTGGCCATGCGGACTACGAGTCCAGGACGATGCCGAGGAGTAGCTACCCTCGATGCGGGAATACCTCACGGGCCTATGTGGCCTATGCGGAGTCATGGAAGTTCCAGATTAGACGCGACATTGATATCTGCGCGAGTGGCCAGCTTCGATCATGTGGCGGTCTAGAAAGACCTCGTGATACAGTTTATGGCATTGTTGGTACTATGGGTTTTAGTAGTCGGTTATGCCTTCGTACTTACCCCATACGGTTTTATTATGACACAGGTGGACCCGTGTTCATGTGTATTCCTGGTGTTTTATATCACGGATCGCCAGCGATGAGGCGAATTCCACGCATGATTGATATTGTGGGCATGAGACCCATAGTTATATTTGAGTGATGACTTTGGCGTGAGTCACGACTTGACATCGCTACATATTGTGTATCTTAAATTGGTTATCATATATGTCTTCTGCTTTATATAGACTATTATTTCATTTATGTGATTTTGATTTCATACTGCAATTGCCAGATCGACCTCGCGGGCTGCGTTCATGCCGCAGTAGAGGTACACCGATTGTTGATCTTCGCCATGGGTCACATTCAGCGTTTGGGAAGCTCCGTGTCTCCGAGGCTTATCTCGGTATAGTCCTGTCGTTGTCAGTACTTACATTCGTGGTATGGGCCCCGTCCGTCATTATGGTTATAACATTCTTAGGTCTCAGTAAATCTTGTGGCAGAGTTTGTAAAAAGGGATGTAACTGTTCGGATTCAAGATATATATATATATATATATATATATATATATATGCCGAAAGGCAACTTTTCTCAGATAAACTGTTTCACACTTCATATTATTTCATGTCTTGTTTTATATTCCGCTGATTACTCTGATGTATGTCTACTTGTGTGCCCGGGGTAAGGCATTAGTCACGGGCCCGGGTTCGGGTCGTGACATTAATAAACAAAGTTTGATTTTCTTAAAAATTTCAAAGTAAGGACTTGATTTATAAAAGACAAAGACTTGAAAATTTGAAGTGTTTTCATTTAAAAAGGAAGGCATGCTTTTGTTTTAAGTTGGTTCAAAAAGAAGGTAGGGAAATTGTTTTGGTTTGCTTAAAAAGATAGTCACTCTATTCTGATACTACGGGTATCGTGTGACTTTTGTGAAAGAAACGGATCTTTTTAAAGAGTTAATGTATGAAGTACTTTGGGGATAAAAACCCGAACTTGTTGACATAAAATAGAAAGTACCTTGTGTGAATAACTTGACTATGTGGGTTTGTGATAGCCTTGTAATACTTTCTTGTTGGTTTGATAAGTAAACATGTTATGATGCTACGTGTGTTAGTGTCTTGTGATGTTGTGTAAGGGGGTTATTCTTGTTGTGCTTACGTTGTTAAACGATAAGCCCGTTTTACTGTTATTATATCACATACCCCCCTGACTTGTTATAATGCCGAGGACTTGCCACCCTCGATGCGGGGAATACCTCATGCGGTCTGTGTGACTATGATTCTAGGAATACCCCATGCGGTCTGTGTGACCATGTGGAGCTGCGGGAGTTCCAGGATGATCACTCCGGGTGTGTTACCCGATGCGAGGTATATACTCATGCGGTCTGTGTGACTATGCGGACTGCGGGAGTCCAGGAGGATGCCGCGGGTTAGCTACCCCCGATGCGAGGAATACCTCATGCGGGTCTATGTGACCTATGCGCGATCGCGAGTTCCGTGATTAGGCACGCATAATGATACTATGGGCGATTGGCCTTGCTTCGATCATTAGCGGCCTAGAAAAGACCAGTTACATTATATCTATTTTTGCTCTTGTTTATGCTGTGGCACTATGTGCGGTTGAACTGGTTGTATTTGTAAAAGGTTTTAAAATACTTGATTTCATTTCAGTACTTTACAGTTTCACATACTTGGTACCTGTTGTACTGACCTCCTTCGGGGGGCTGCGTTCATGCCGCAGGTAGAGGTACACCAGTTGTTGATCCTCGCTCATAGGGTCACAGTTCAGCGTTTTGGGAAGCTCCGTGTCTCCGGAGGCTTATCTTTGGTATAGTCCCCTGTCGTTGTAGGTACTTACATTCGAGGTATGGCGGCCCTGTCCCGCCATTGTTGTTATAACATTCTTAGGTCCGTAGTAATCGTTGTGGCGTGGTTTGTAAAAGGGATGTAACTGTTCAAGTTTTTATATTTATATATATGCCGAAAGGCAACTTTTCTCAGATAAACTGTTTCTCACTTCATATTGTTTCATGTCTTGTTTTATATTCCACTGGTTACTCTGATGTATGTCTACTTGGGTGCCCGGGTAAGGCACCAGTCACGGGCCCGGGTTCGGGTCGTGACATTCCACCATTCAAGTAGAATACGCTACTCGTAGTACTTCAACCTATAATGACCATAATACGTCTATTAACCTCTAGCTTCAAACGTAGAATAGCCTAAGTGTAAAATCTCCAAATTCTACGGAAAATCGGACAACACTTCTTTTGTTTCTACATACTTTTCCACCTTTTTCAAGGCCCCAATTTAACAACCAAACATGCCACATTTAAGGCCCAACAATTCAGCTATCCAAAGCGGATTACACGCCTTAACATGACGTGTAAAATTCTGCCCCACATTAATACAAAACAATCCAATATTTCCATGCCATTCTCGGCTACAACAACATTAATTCTCTTTCAATTCCTTTTCAATCCAAGTTGTTATTCTAACATGTTATATAGTCGCAATCAATTATAACAATTATAATCCCTTCTTATACAACATGCGACGACTAAAACTAATAGCCAAATTGAATTACAATCTCAAAGACTAAACTTGCTAGTTTCGGATTAGTGGTTCCAAAATTCATAACACTTATAAATCTTCACAATATATATCACATGATCATTCTAACTTATCATAACATGGAATCTTCAATTACAATAGTAAAACGAAGATTATTACCTCTTTAAGCCCAAATCTTATCCAAAACCTAAAGTCGATCCTTAGCAACTTCAACTCATTTTCTTGACGTTCCAATCCGCTATTTGCAACCCTTAGAAGTTCACAATTAACTTCTCTTCAATTTCCAACTTCAAATTTGAAGAACACCTTAGGTTTTCACCTTGCGACTAACGTAAAAATGATACTTTTTCGGGATCTTTCTATTGAGATACCCTTACAATACCCTTACGAACCTTGGTTTAAAGTGTTGGGATTATTGAACCACAAACAAAAAAAAATCTTGTTCTAATGAGGGCAAACCCGAGAGCTATCACAAGAGCACACAAGTTCTCTAAATTTTTCTAAGTGTTGGAAGACTTGTCTTGCTACTAGTGTGCTTATATAACACATTGGAGGGTCTAGATTAGAACAAATGTGTGGCTTGGATGAATGGGATTTAAATGTCAAGCCAAGTGGCTCTTTGACTTTTGTCACGACCCGAACCCGGGCCCGTGACTGGTGCCTTACCCCGGGCACCCAAGTAGACATACATCAGAGTAATCAGTGGAATATAAAACAAGACATGAAATAATATGAAGTGAAAACAGTTTATCTGAGAGAAGTTGCCTTTCGGCATATATATAAAAACATGAATCCGAACAGTTACATCCCTTTTACAAACTCTGCCCACAACAGTACTACAGACCTCTAAGAGTTTTATAACAACGATGGGACAGGGCCCCGCCATACCCCTGAATGTAAGTACCTACAATGACAGGGGACTATACCAAAGATAAGCCTCCGGAGAAACGGAGCTTCCCAAAACGCTGAATTGTGATCCTAAGAGCGAGGATCGACGATCGAGACTCATGCATGAACGCACCCGGAAGGAGGTCAGCATAACAGTACCAAGTATGTGAAATCAAAATATCAGAAATGAAATCATAGTAGTCTATATAAAGCGGAGACATGTATGATAACCAAACTACGATTCCTGATAAATAAGCGACATGTCAAGTCAGGGACTCACGCCCTCAAAGTCATCACTCAAATATAACGATGGGTCTCACTCCCACAACATCAATCATGCCCGTGGAATACCTTCCGCACTGCCATAGCCTATAATATAAAAGCACCAAGGAATACACATGAACACCAGGTCCCACCTGTGTCATAATAAAACCGTACGGGGTAAGTATGAAGGCATAGCCGACTACTAAAACCTACAGTACCAACAATGTCATAAACTGTATCACGAGGTCTTTCTAGACCGCCACATGATCGGCCGCCACTCGCCGCAGTATCAATGCTTGGCCTAATCCTGGAACTTCCCGCAGCTCCGCATAGGCCACACACATAGGCCCGCATGAGGTATTCCCCGCATCGAGGGTAGCTACTCCTCGGCATCGTCCTGGACTCGTAGTCGGCATGGCCACATAGACTGCATGGACACATAGACCACACACTAACCTGGAACTCTCGTAGCTCCGCATAGGCCCACTGGACCCGCATGAGGTATTCTCGAATCATAGTCACACAGACTGCCTGAGGTGTACCTCACATCGTGAAAACTTAACCCCGTGATATCATGTCAAGAGGTGAGTGATATAATACTAGCACAACGGCTTATCGTTAAACAACATAAGCACAATAAGAATAACCTCTTACACAAACATCACAAGACACTAACACACGTAGCATCCTAACATGTTTACTTATCAAACCAATCAAGAAAGTATTACAAGGCTATCACAAACCAAACATAGTCAAGTTATTTACACAAGGTACTTTCTATTTCGTGTCAACAAGTTTGGGTTTTTATACCCAAAGTACTTCATACATTAACTCTTTAAAAGATCCGTTTCTTTCACAAAAGTCACACAATACCCGTAGTATAAAAAAATAGAGTGACTATCTTTTCAAGTAAACCAAAACACTTCCCTTTGTAAAATCAAGTAACAACATTCTTTTCCAAACGTTCAAGTTTGCCTAATTTCAAATGCTCAAGTTTCTCATTTTCGAAAGGTTTCGTAGTTCATAGTCTTAATCACTTAATAATATAATTCTCTTTTAAAAACAATTTGAGAAACATATGTCTTATGTGTGAGTAGGTTATTCTTGTTTATAACAATCTTATTAAAGCAGCCATGATCTAGGAAATGTAATATCATTATGTCTCATCTTAGCTTCTATGCAGATGGAGGTTTCTACTGATTTCAATAGTACTTAATTAGTCAATACATTTCCCTTTATTAGCGCTGCAGTGGTTTGTTCGATACTTATTCTCATTTCTGAAATCAATATAAGGCGTTCATAAACAATTAAGTAAACCGTTCCTTTTATCTCCCTTAAGTCATTATACCTAACTTCCCATAAAGCTAGTATAACTCTTAAGCTTTTAAAACCAAGTATTACTCTTCTTTCAAAAACGATTCTTAATTCTTTTGAAATACTTCAAGATTCTTATTACTAGACTCAAGTCAAAAGACATCGCAGTAAAACCACGTTCAGTTAACAAACGTACGTCTACCGTACTATATATATTCTTTTAAAATATCATGCTCAAGAGGATAGGAAGAATCACATACCTCGCGACGATTATCGACAAATAGCAAAACGCTCCACCGCTATAACCCGGCTAGCCTTGTCCACCTTTAAATTAGAACATGCTACTCGCAGAACTTTCAACCTATAAAGGCCATATACGTCTATCAACGTCTAGACTACTCTGTAGAATATTCTAAGCAGAGGGTTCTCTATTCTACGGAAAATCGGGCAGCACTTCCCTACCCGTTTAAACTACACAAGTTCATCAGAAATACAAATTCATGTAAGTCTGCTCAATCTTCTTCTTTAATATTCTTCTGATGTGATTTCAGTTCAATTCTCTTCTGTAATATCCTTCTATGTATCTTATATACATTTCTATACCACTACAGTATGTAATCTCCAATTACACTAGAAGGATAGGATTATTTACCTCGATAAGCCCAAAATTATCCAAGTTTTAATGTCGATCCTGAGCAACGTTTAGCTCCTAATTTGCACGCTCCGAAAGCTCCAAGAAACCCTTAGAAGTTTCCAAACAACTTCTACTTAGCACTTCAACCAACTATGAAGATTTTCCTTAGGGTTTCGTTTTGCGACTAAAGGGAAGTATAGTAGTATTTCTGGGCTTTTAGTAGGGGTAACCTTGGAATACTACAAGGTATTTGGGCCAAGGTATTTTGGAATAGTAACAATACTTGGAGAGTATTTTCTACTAAGGGGGGGGGGTATGTTTGGACGAGAGCAACTCCAAGGGAAGGGGGGGTGTGTGGCGGACGAAACTACTACAAGGGGAGGGGGGAGGACTTGGACGAGAACTTCACTACAAGGGAGGGAGGGATTTTTAAGACTTAGAAGTCATTTGAGGGATGAAGAAATCCTTCAACTAAGGGGGGTATTTATAGGGCCTTCAATGGCCAAGATCAAGACAAGTGGTGGGCAAGTGGAGGGTGAAGATTTGCACAAGTGCACCCTAGCCATCTAATCCACAAATCACTCACCAAACATTGACCCAAGTTTTAGGCCACAAAACATGCCAAGAATCGTCCAACAATCCGCCACTTGAGGGTGACAAGTGTCGCCCTCTCGTTGGTCCAAAATATTTTATCTCTCGGAAAAATCCGCAAAAATAATAAATGTCGCAACCGTAATTTTCCCTTCGCAAAGTTTGGAAAACGTTTCGTCGGAAAACAATTCTTTTCGGGGGTTGTGCACAAATTTTCGTCCATTGCCTAACTTAAGGCTTAAACTTTTGTACGTACGTCCTCACGTACACACTCTGGAAATACGGGGTATAACATTCTCCCCTCCTTAGAAACATTCATCCCGAATGTTCCTTCTTGATACAGATAATGGTAAGTTCCTCTTAACATAAACAAGTTGCCAATGAGTCACGCCCCGAACCCCGGGCCCGTGACTGGTGCCCTACCTGAGCACCCTTCTACCTTAACAACTAAGTAAAACTGCGGAATTTAAATAACACCTCTTTTCTTTTTTAAAAAAAAACCTACATACGTGCAACGGCAAAGCCGACAAGGCTGCCATAATATATATAAACAAAAGACACTACACTGTACATGAGTCCAATCCCACATATGAATACAGACCTCTAAGAGTTATACTGAACTATGACGGGACAAGGCCCCGCCGTACCATAGCCGCATAAAAGCACAGATCGAAAGAACTTATACCAAAAAGATAAACTCGAATCGAAGGAGCTATCCAAAAACTCGAAAGGCGGTCCTACACCTTCCGATCACCAAATCAAGGTACCTAAACTGCGGCATGAACGCAGCTTCAAAGCGAGGTCGACGGAAGAATGTACCAAGTATGTGAAACGAGAAATCTTGTAATGAAATCATACTTGATCTAAACAAAGCAGAGACATGTATGATAGCCAACCTACAATCATATAATACATAAGCAGTCATATCAAGTCAGGGACGCATGCCCTCAAGTCATTTCTAAAATATAACCATGGGTCTACGCCCATAATATCAATCATGCCCGTGGAATCCTTCCTCACTGCCGATAGTCCATGATATAATATAACACCAATAGGCACACATGAACACCAAGTCCCACCTGTGTCCTAAAAATTGTACGGGCCAAGTAGGAAGACGAGCAGGTGGTAAAGCAGGGGGTATAATGTCTTGGGGGTTTACCCCTCATTTATACTCTTACTCGGAGAAGGTGGTATAACGTCTGGGGTTTACCCTCACTTATACTCTTACCCTATCTCGACCGACCATCAAACAAAACAAGCAGTGGTATAATGTCTTGGGGTTTACCTCATTTATACTCTTACTCCGAGAAGGTGGTATAGCGTCTTGGGGGTTTACCCCTCACTTATACTCTTACCCTATCTCAACTGGCCGTCAAACAAAACATAAGCACTACCATGTCTTCTATAAAAATCCGGGAATTTAACCCAAGTACTACAAATAACGGAAGCATACCCGTGGAATCCCCCATCACTGTCGGTACATCCAAGTACTTACAACAAGACCGCCGACCCTCCAACCGAGAGTCGCGACAACGTAATAAAACATAATACTTGCACTCAAAGGCTATCACCAGCACATATAGGCAATTCTTCATTAAACAAGCCAAAGTACTTAGCAAGGCAGACTTAGAATAATTCTCAATTAATCAAGCCAAAGTACTTATCAAGGCACACTTAGAATAATTCTCAATTAATCAAGCCAAAGTACTACGTACGTACATTCTTTTCAAAAGACTCTTTTTTATGTAAATGCCAAGATACTAACACCCGTAGTATCAAGGTGTGTCTATTTTTCAAAGTAAGTTACTACACTTTTAGAAAACTCATTTCAAAGCTTGAAATCAAGTAACTTCAAATTTTCACAATCAAGGCAACTTATGCCCATTAATCAAAATAGACAACTTTCTAAACCTTCCATAAAGTCGTTATAACCAACTTCCCATAAAGCCGTTATAACCCTTTATGGTTTTTAGACAATTTCATTCCTTTTATAACCAAGAGACTCATACTTTTAAAACCAAGTATCACATACTTACTAATCAAGTTCTTAACTTTCAAAATACTTCAAGTCTCTTAATATTTAGAAAACAAGTTTCTTCTACTTTTAAACCTCAAGTAACTCACACCTTTAAAACAAGTTACTTCTCTTAAATCATGTCATTTCTCCTCTCTTTAAACAATTAAGTAAATCACTCCTTTGACTCCCCTAAAGTCATTATAATGACCTTTAGGTTTTGGAACTAAGGCACTAGCCAAAAGGTTTGGAAACCACTTCCTTTTCAAAAATCTATGTACTTTAAGTAAAATACTTTCACTTTTAAGAATCCAACTTCACTAAGGCAATGGATTATACAACTTACAATTTACACATCAAAGTACAATCAAGGAAGTTCATAAAACAAATTCTATATTAGGCAATCCAAGTACAACCAAGGAATGAATCATTTAAGGAGTGGAACTTACTTTCTTTATCCTAAGGAATCATGCTAGAAGAGGAGATAGTTCACATACCTTTTCGGCTAATATCCACAAGCTAAGCCGAATACGCCGTACGTAGAAGTGTCAACCTATAATGGTCACAACAAGACTATCAACTTCTAGTCTCTAACGTAGAATAATACTAAGTATATGGTCTCTAATTCTACGGAAAATCGGGCAGCACTTCCTTTGTTTCTACTCACTTTGCCACCTTTTTCAAGGCCGAATACAATAACCAACACACCACATTTAAGGCTCAAATAACAACCAAACAAAGGGGATTACACGCCTTACAATACGTGTAAAATTCCGCCCCACAATTTATACCAACTTAGTCCATAATCAAGCCATTCTCGGCTAACAACATAACCACAATTCAAAGTCTTTTCCAATCCTTTTCAAATTCCATGTTCTAAGGTCTAACATGTTATATAGTCATAAACAACTTCAACAACTACAATTTCTTTCTTATACAACATGCGACGACTTTAAACTAATAATCAACTTGAATTCCAATCTTAAGGCTAAACATGCTAGTTTTCGGATTAGGGTTCCAATAGCCAATACACTAATCCAACTACATAATATATAACTCATGCTTGCTAATATCCATAGCTACAATCAAAAAGTAAACTTAATTGCTAAAACGACAAAATTTATACCTTTCCAAGCCCTTAAAATTTCCAAGATTCAAAGTCGCGCCTTAGCAATTCTTAGCTCCTTTCCTTAGGTTCCAATCCGCTCCAAGCACTCCTTAGAGGCCTATGAAGAACCCATCTTTAAGTTCCAACTTCAAAGTTGAAGAACTCCACAAGTTTCCGCTTTGCGCCTAATACGAAAACGCCGTTTTTCCGAAATCTTTCTATTGAGATATCCTTACAATACCCTTAGGGACATTGGGTTAAAGTCTTGTGGCTAATGGATCAAAACTACAAAATTTTGTGTGGAGGGGAGGACCAAACCCGAGAGCTCTAGAACTCAAGCTCTAGTTTCTCAAATATTTTCTAAGTGTTAGAGACTTAGTCTTGCACTAGCTATGCTTATATAACACATTGGATGGCTTAGATAAAAACACTTGTATTAATTGGATGAAAGGGATCAAGCCAAATGGCCCTTGACTTGGTCAACAATGTCAAGCTCTAGCAAGACTATTCTTTTACCTTGGTCAATGACCATTATGCCCTTGCATAAATTCGACCAAGCCATGAGGGGGAGGTGCCACGTGTCGCCCTCTCATTCGTCCATAAAATTCTGTAACCCTCGTGGGCCCCACAAAACGTAAAATTCCTCGGGTGGGCCCTACGTGACCAAATCCATAAAAATAAATTTCCATAAGGTTAAGAGTTCCATACTCTTCAAATAATGCCTTTTGAGAATCCAATTCTCAACAACGAACGTTTTTTCCTTACCGACGTTCGGAAGATTTTCCGTCGGAAAAACAATTCTTCTTTTCGTATCGATTTCCAAGTCTTGATTCCTTACGTAAATTATCTTATACATGTACTGGACTTACGGGGTGTAACATTCTTCCCCCCTTAGAAACATTCGTCCCCGAATGTTCTTAGTCGGTTGTCAAGCTATACAAACTCCGGCATAAACTCTATACTATGCCTAACAGTCAATACATGCACAAGGCCAACGATGCCACGCATGGCCACCACAACATACGTGAACATAATAATGGACCTTCCGTCCGTGGTCCCTTCTCACAAAACTCGAAGGTTACTATCTTCCCAAACACGGGATCCTTAGAGGTTCCTTTCTTTCCTTACTTGTCATACTTTCTCGTACTTTCAAACTCATCTAGTACACGTACAAAATCTTAAATTTTGTTTCTCTTCTCCAATCCTTGGAGTTACTATCCAAACTTGGCCATATAGTTACTTACATTCCCGTTAAGGCTCTTCTCGGTCCTTACGACCTAGTTCCGGTGGAACGCATCCACGAACTCGTACAACGATCAACTAGACTTGGGCTTAGCACCCTCGTGACCCTATCACATAGCGGGACCATTTCTAACTGACATCACCCCATTCCACACTACCGGCTGACCCGAAATGAGTCCATAACCCGACTCATCGTCACACTTAACTTCTCATTCTTAGTCTGAAATAAATCTCTCTCTTACCTCAAGGTACTTCTCACCCTATCCCCTATACACTAGAGGTTTGTCACATAAGCCAAAGTATTCCCACTGCACATTCTTCCCTATCGGTCTTACACTGTTATGGGGCAATTACTATTTGTGAGCTCTACACAACTATAGTCTAAGTTCACTTACCATTCTTGTCAACATTCTTAACTTATTACTTACTAATCAAGGTATCCCTACCTCTGGGGTACTATCACTTTACAACTCTAGCAATAAAGGGAAAACATATACGCTAGGGTAAAATCTAAATCTATCAACGCACGTATGATTCAAAGGAATCGAAATATACCTGTAACCCCGTGCGATGTCGCCTCCTGATCCTTCCCCATAGTCACGTCATCTCTGCGGTCAAGGACCGCTAACTATAAACTCCACTCGACCTCTACCACTACCGCTAACATCCAACACCGCTCGGGAACGCATACCGTGAGGAATGGGAACCAACTACCGGCCTCATAGGCTGAGCCACCTCACCAGTGCTCTTTCTAAAAAGACATACCCTCAGAATATGGCCCGGACGACCACAACAAAAACAAACACCTGTGCCATAACGGCATTTCCCCGAATGACGCTTACCACATCTGATACACTGAGGAATAGGTGGCCTCGACCGAGAAAGTCCTCTGCTCCTCTGAGAACCTCGACCTCTGGAGCTCGGACCGGCTCCTAAATACCTTGTGGGGTCCAAACTCCCACCTGTGAGCTGCGGGGGTATGTACTGGGTAGGCTGGGACGAATATCTCACTCGCTGCTGAGGCAGCTCGACCAAAAACTCATCGGAATAACCAACCGGTCTAGCCCTCTTACGTTGATCTCCGCGTTGGCCCTCTACCCTCTGTATACCTGTCTGTACTGGCCGAATAACCCCGATGAAATCAGAGTAATCGCTATCTTGGTCAATAACATAATGGCTTCCTTCATGACCCTAACGTCTTTCCCCTAATCGAGAAACCGAGGCTCGTGTCGGGCCTCAAAACTCGGGCGCAGGTTAACTCGCCGATCGCGAACAACATCCAGATACCACGGCATAAGCCCTATCAACTCTCGAGTCGACTAGTAGCTCGCTACTCCTTTGCCCTTCTCGGGCGGATGTTGCCCTCTTGGAGGCATAATCAGAACACAAAATCACGCCGAGAGGAATTATCTTACTAACACACTTCATGGCACGATCTAGAGTGAGAAGAATAGAAACCAACTCCTAAATGTCCCCGTAGCCTCTTGTTTATGGGTGTGGCGCGCAACACACCGATAATCAAGACTCTACTAGACACGGCAGTAGACATTCCGAGGATCGATCGCTCGATACCACTATGTCACGCCCAACCCCAAGCGTGGATCGGTGCCCTACACAGGCACCCTTCTACCTTAACAACTAAGTAAAACTGCGGAATTTAAATAACACCTCTTTTCTTTTTTTTTAAAACCCACATACGTGCAACGGCAAAGCCGACAAGGCGGCCATAATATATATAAACAAAAGACACTACACTGTACATGAGTCCAATCCCACATATGAATACAGACCTCTAAGAGTTATATTGAACTATGACGGGACAAGGCCCCGCCGTACCCATAGCCGCATAAAATCTGCATCAAAGAACTTATACCAAAAAGATAAACTCCCGAATCAAGGAGCTATCCAAAACTCGAAAGGTGGTCCTACACTCGATCACCAAATCAAGTGCACCTAAACTGCGGCAGATAAACGCACTTCGGCGAGGTCAAGACGAAGAATGTACCAAGTATGTGAAATGTTAGCATCTGTAATGAAATCATAACAGTCTAAACAAAGCAAGAGACATGTATGATAGCCAACCTATAGTACATAATACATAAGCAGTCATATCAAGTCAGGGACGCATGCCCTCAAGTCATTTCTAAAATATAACCATGGGTCTACGCCATAATATCAATCATGGCGTGGAATCCTTCCTCACCGCGATCCATGATATAATATAACACCAATAGGCACACATGAACACCAAGTCCCACCGTGTCCTAAAATCAGACGCCAAGTAGGAAGACGAGCGGTGTGGTAAAGCAGGGTATAATGTCTGGGGTTTACCTCATTTATACTCTTACCCTGGAGAAGGTGGTATAGCGTCTTGGGGGTTTACCCCTCACTTATACTCTTACCCTATCTCGACCGACCATCAAACAAAACAAGCAGGGGTTATAATGTCTTGGGGGTTTACCCCGCATTTATAGTCTTACCATGGAGAAGGTGGTATAGGCCTGGGGTTTACCCTCACTTATACTCTTACCCTATCTCAACTGGCCACAAACAAAACATAAGCACTACCATGTCTTCTATAAAAATTCGAATTTAACCTAAGTACTACAAATAACGGAAGCATACCTGGAATCCCCATCACCGCTTGACGCCCAAGTACTTACAACAAGACCGCGCCTCCAACCGAGAGTCGCGACAACGTAATAAAACATAATACTTGCACTCAAAGGCTATCACCAGCACATATAGGCAATTCTTCATTAAACAAGCCAAAGTACTTAGCAAGGCAGACTTAGAATAATTCTCAATTAATCAAGCCAAAGTACTTATCAAGGCACACTTAGAATAATTCTCAATTAATCAAGCCAAAGTACTACGTACGTACATTCTTTTCAAAAGACTCCTTTTTATGTAAATCCCAAGATACTAACACCTGTAGTATCAAGGTGTGTCTATTTTTCAAAGTAAGTTACTACACTTTTAGAAAACTCATTTCAAAGCTTGAAATCAAGTAACTTCAAATTTTCACAATCAAGGCAACTTATGCCCATTAATCAAAATAGAGAACTTTCTAAACCTTCCATAAAGCCGTTATAACCAACTTCCCATAAAGCCGTTATAACCCTTTATGGTTTTTAGACAATTTCATTCCTTTTATAACCAAGAGACTCATACTTTTAAAACCAAGTATCACATACTTACTAATCAAGTTCTTAACTTTCAAAATACTTCAAGTCTCTTAATATTTAGAAAACAAGTTTCTTCTACTTTTAAACCTCAAGTAACTCACACCTTTAAAACAAGTTACTTCTCTTAAATCATGTCACTTCTCCTCTATTTAAACAATTAAGTAAATCACTCCTTTGACTCCCCTAAAGTCATTATAATGACCTTTAGGTTTTGGAACTAAGGCACTAGCCAAAAGGTTTGGAAACCACTTCCTTTTCAAAACTCTATGTACTTTAAGTAAAATACTTTCACTTTTAAGAATCCAACTTCACTAAGGCAATGGATTATACAACTTACAATTTACACATCAAAGTACAATCAAGGAAGTTCATAGAACAAATTCTATATTAGGCAATCCAAGTACAACCAAGGAATGAATCATTTAAGGAGTGGAACTTACTTTCTTTATCCTAAGGAATCATGCTAGAAGAGGAGATAGTTCACATACCTTTTCGGCTAATATCCACAAGCTAAGCCGAATACGCCGTACGTAGAAGTGTCAACCTATAATGGTCACAACAAGACTATCAACTTCTAGTCTCTAACGTAGAATAATACTAAGTATATGGTCTCTAATTCTACGGAAAATCGGGCAGCACTTCCTTTGTTTCTACTCACTTTGCCACCTTTTTCAAGGCCGAATACACAACCAACACGCCACATTTAAGGCTCAAATAACAACCAAACAAAGGGATTACACGCCTTACAATACGTAAAATTCCGCCACAATTTATACCAACTTAGTCCATAATCAAGCCATTCTCGGCTAACAACATAACCACAATTCAAAGTCTTTTCCAATCCTTTTCAAATTTCATGTTCTAAGGTATAACATGTTATATAGTCATAAACAACTTCAACAACTACAATTTCTTTCTTATACAACATGCATTTACTTTAAACTAATAATCAACTTGAATTCCAATCTTAAGGCTAAACATGCTAGTTTTCGGATTAGGGTTCCAATAGCCAATACACTAATCCAACTACATAATATATAACTCATGCTTGCTAATATCCATAGCTACAATCAAAAAGTAAACTTAATTGCTAAAACGACAAAATTTATACCTTTCCAAGCCCTTAAAATTTCTAAGATTCAAAGTCGCGCCTTAGCAATTCTTAGCTCCTTTCCTTAGGTTCCAATCCGCCCAAGCACTCCTGAGGCCTATGAAGAACCCATCTTTAAGTTCCAACTTCAAAGTTGAAGAACTCCACAAGTTTCCGCTTTGCAACTAATACGAAACGCTGCTTTTTCCAAATCTTTCTATTGAGATATCCTTACAATACCCTTAGGGACATTGGATTAAAGTCTTGTGGCTAATGGATCAAAACTACAAAATTTTGTGTGGAGGGGAGGACCAAACCCGAGAGCTCTAGAACTCAAGCTCTAGTTTCTCAAATATTTTCTAAGTGTTAGAGACTTAGTCTTGCACTAGCTATGCTTATATAACACATTGGATGGCTTAGATAAAAACACTTGTATTAATTGGATGAAAGGGATCAAGCCAAATGGCCCTTGACTTGGTCAACAATGTCAAGCTCTAGCAAGACTAATCTTTTACCTTGGTCAATGACCATTATGCCCTTGCATAAATTCGACCAAGCCATGAGGGGGAGGTATCACGTGTCGCCCTCTCATTCGTCCATAAAATTCCGTAACCCTCGTGGGCCCCACAAAACGTAAAATTCCTCGGGTGGACCCACGTGACCAAATCCATAAAAATAAATTTCCATAAGGTTAAGAGTTCCATACTCTTCAAATAATGCCTTTTGAGAATCCAATTCTCAACAACGAACGTTTTTCCTTACCGACGTTCGGAAGATTTTCCGTCGAAAAAACAATTCTTCCTTTCGTACCGATTTCCAAGTCTTGATTCCTTACGCATATCTCTCTTATACTGCCCCGGACTTACGGTGTAACATTCTTCCCCTTAGAAACATTCGCCCCGAATGTTCTTAGTCGATTGTTAAGCTATACAAACTCGCGATAAACTCTATACTATGCCTAATACCAATACACGCACAAGGCCAACGATGCCACGCACGGCCACCACAACATACGTGAACTTAATAATGGACCTTCCGTCGTGGTCCCTTCTCACAAAACTCGAAGGTTACTATCTTCCCAAACACGGATCCTTAGAGGTTCCTTTCTTTCCTTACTTGTCATACTTTCTCGCATTTTCAAACTCATCTAGTACACGCATAAAATCTTAAATTTTGTTTCTCTTCTCCAACTCGAGTTACTATCCAAACATGGCCATATAGTTACTTACATTCCCGTTAAGGCTCTTCTCGGTCCTTACGACCTAGTTCCGTGGAGCGCATCCACGAACTCGCATAACGATCAACTAGACTTGGGCCTAGCACCTCGTGACCCTATCACATGGCGACCATTTCTAATCGACATCACCCCATTCCACACTACTGGTGACCGAAATGAGCCCATAACCCGACTCATCGTCACACCTAACTTCTCATTCTTAGTCCAAATAAATCTCTCTCTTACCTCAAGGTACTTCTCACCCTATCCCCTATACACTAGAGGTTTGTCACATAAGCCAAAGTATTCCCATCGCACATTCTTCCCTATCTGGCCTTACATCACATGGGCAATTACTATTTGTGAGCTCTACACAACTATAGTCTCACCACTTACCATTCTTGTCAACATTCTTAACTTCTTACTTACTAATCAAGGTATCCCTACCTGGGTACTATCACTTTACAACTCTAGCAATAAAGGGAAAACATATACGCTAGGTAAAATCTAAATCTATCAACGCACGTATGATTCAAAGGAATCGAAATATACCAGAACCCCGCGATGTCGCCTCCCGATCTCGCCCCGTAGTCACGTCATCTCTCGCGGTTGAAGGACCGCCAACTATAAACTCCACTCGACCTCTACCACGGCCGCTAACATCCGAACACCCCGCTCGGGAACGCATACCGTGAGGAAAGGGAACCAACTACGCCTCATAGCCGAGCCACCTCACCGGTTCTTTCTAAAAGGACATACTGCATATGGCCCAACGCCACAACAAAAACAAACACCTGTGCCATAACGGCATTTCCCCGAATGACGCTTACCACATCTGATACACTGAGGAATAGGTGGCCTCGACCGAGAAAGTCCTCTGCTCCTCTGAGAACCTCGACCTCTGGAGCTCGGACCGGCTCCTAAATACCTTGTGGGGTCCAAACTCCCACCTGTGAGCTGCGGGGGTATGTACTGGGTAGGCTGGGACGAATATCTCACTCGCTGCTGAGGCAGCTCGTCCAAAAACTCACCGGAATAACCAACCGGTCTAGCCCTCTTACGCAGATCTCCGCGCTGGCCCTCTACCCTCTGTACACCTGTCTGTACTGGCCGAATAACCTCCTGCTGATGAAACTGTAGCACTGCTATCTTGGTCAATAACATAATGGCTTCCTTCATGACCCTAACGTCTTCCCCTAACTGAGAAACTGGAGGCTCTGGTGCTGGGGCCTCAAAACCTGGCGCAGAAGAACTCGCCGACTGCGGAACAACATCCGGTATACCCTGGGCATAAGCCCTATCAACTCTCTGAGTCTGACTAGTAGCTCCTGCTACTCCTTTGCCCTTCTGGGCGGTTGCCTCCTCGAGGCATAATCAGAACACAAAATCACGTCAGAGAGGAATTATCTTACTAACACAGCTCTATGGCACGATCTTAGAGTGAGAAGAATAGAAACCAACTCCTAAATGTCCTGTAGCCTCCTGTTTATGGGTGTGGCGCGCAACACACCGATAATCAAGACTCTACTAGACACGGTGCAGACATTCCGAGGATCGATCGCTCGATACCACTGTCACGCCCGAACTCGGGCGTGGATCGGTGCCCTACCTGGGCACCCTTCTACCTTAACAACTAAGTAAAACTGCGGAATTTAAATAACACCTCATTTCTTTTCTTTTTTAAAACCCACATACGTGCAACGGCAAAGCCGACAAGGCTGCCATAATATATATAAACAAAAGACACTACATTGTACATGAGTCCAATCCCACATATGAATACAGCACTTAAGAGTTATCTTGAACTATGACGGACAAGGCCCCGCTGTACCCATAGTCATAAAAGCACATCTTGAAAGAACTTATACCAAAAAGATAAACTCCCGAAGGAGCTATCCAAAACTCGAGCGGTCCTACACTGCCGATCACCAAATCAAGACCTAAACTGCGGATGAACGCAGCCCAAGCGAGGTCAAGACTGAAGAATGTACCAAGTATGTGAAATGAAGCATCAGAATGAAATCATAACATCTAAACAAAGCAGAGACATGTATGATAGCCAACCTACATACATAATACATAAGCGATCATATCAAGTCGTGGACGCGTGCCTCAAGTCATTTCTAAAATATAACCATGGGTCTACGCCCATAATATCAATCATGCCCGTGGAATCCTTCCTCACTGCCGGCAGTCCATGATATAATATAACACCAATAGGCACACATGAACACCAAGTCCCACCTGTGTCCTAAAAACTGTACGGGCCAAAGTAGGAAGACGAGCAGGTGGTAAAGTAGGGGGTATATTGTCTTGGGGGTTTACCCCTCATTTATACTCTTACCCTGGAGAAGGTGGTATAGCGTCTTGGGGGTTTACCCCTCACTTATACTCTTACCCTATCTCGACCGACCATCAAACAAAACAAGCAGGGGGTATAATGTCTTGGGGGTTTACCCCTCATTTATACTCTTACCCTGGAGAAGGTGGTTTAGCGTCTTGTGGGTTTACCCCTCACTTATACTCTTACCCTATCTCAACTGGCCGTCAAACAAAAAATAAGCACTACCATGTCTTCTATAAAAATTCGGGAATTTAACCCAAGTACTACAAATAACGGAAGCATACCCGTGGAATCCCCATCACCGCAGACGTCCAAGTACTTACAACAAGACCACGCCCAACCGAGAGTCGCGACAACGTAATAAAACATAATACTTGCACTCAAAGGCTATCACCAGCACATATAGGCAATTCTTCATTAAACAAGCCAAAGTACTTAGCAAGGCAGACTTAGAATAATTCTCAATTAATCAAGCCAAAGTACTTATCAAGGCACACTTAGAATAATTCTCAATTAATCAAGCCAAAGTACTACGTACGTACATTCTTTTCAAAAGACTCCTTTTTATGTAAATCCCAAGATACTAACACCCGTAGTATCAAGGTGTGTCTATTTTTCAAAGTAAGTTACTACACTTTTAGAAAACTCATTTCAAAGCTTGAAATCAAGTAACTTCAAATTTTCACAATCAAGGCAACTTATGCCCATTAATCAAAATAGACAACTTTCTAAACCTTCCATAAAGCCGTTATAACCAACTTCCCATAAAGCCGTTATAACCCTTTATGGTTTTTAGACAATTTCATTCCTTTTATAACCAAGAGACTTATACTTTTAAAACCAAGTATCACATACTTACTAATCAAGTTCTTAACTTTCAAAATACTTCAAGTCTCTTAATATTTAGAAAACAAGTTTCTTCTACTTTTAAACCTCAAGTAACTCACACCTTTAAAACAAGTTACTTCTCTTAAATCATGTCACTTCTCCTCTCTTTAAACAATTAAGTAAATCACTCCTTTGACTCCCCTAAAGTCATTATAATGACCTTTAGGTTTTGGAACTAAGGCACTAGCCAAAAGGTTTGGAAACCACTTCCTTTTCAAAACTCTATGTACTTTAAGTAAAATACTTTCACTTTTAAGAATCCAACTTCACTAAGGCAATGGATTATACAACTTACAATTTACACATCAAAGTACAATCAAGGAAGTTCATAAAACAAATTCTATATTAGGCAATCCAAGTACAACCAAGGAATGAATCATTTAAGGAGTGGAACTTACTTTCTTTATCCTAAGGAATCATGCTAGAAGAGGAGATAGTTCACATACCTTTTCGGCTAATATCCACAAGCTAAGCCGAATACGCCGTACGTAGAAGTGTCAACCTATAATGGTCACAACAATACTATCAACTTCTAGTCTCTAACGTAGAATAATACTAAGTATATGGTCTCTAATTCTACGGAAAATCGGGCAGCACTTCCTTTGTTTCTACTCACTTTGCCACCTTTTCAAGGACGAATACAATAACCAACACGCCACATTTAAGGCTCAAATAACAACCAAACAAAGGGATTACACGCCTTACAATACGTAAAATTCCGCCCCACAATTTATACCAACTTAGTCCATAATCAAGCCATTCTCGGCTAACAACATAACCACAATTCAAAGTCTTTTCCAATCCTTTTCAAATTTCATGTTCTAAGGTCTAACATGTTATATAGTCATAAACAACTTCAACAACTACAATTTCTTTCTTATACAACATGCGACGACTTTAAACTAATAATCAACTTGAATTCCAATCTTAAGGCTAAACATGCTAGTTTTCGGATTAGGGTTCCAATAGCCAATACACTAATCCAACTACATAATATATAACTCATGCTTGCTAATATCCATAGCTACAATCAAAAAGTAAACTTAATTGCTAAACGACAAAATTTATACCTTCCAAGCCCTTAAAATTTCCAAGATTCAAAGTCGCCTTAGCAATTCTTAGCTCCTTTCCTTAGGTTCCAATCCGATCCAAGCACTCCAGAGGCCTATGAAGAACCCATCTTTAAGTTCCAACTTCAAAGTTGAAGAACTCCACAAGTTTCCGCTTTGACTAATACGAAAACGCTGCTTTTCCAAATCTTTCTATTGAGATATCCTTACAATACCCTTAGGACATTGGATTAAAGTCTTGTGGCTAATGGATCAAAACTACAAAATTTTGTGGAGGGAGACCAAACCCGAGAGCTCTAGAACTCAAGCTCTAGTTTCTCAAATATTTTCTAAGTGTTAGAGACTTAGTCTTGCACTAGCTATGCTTATATAACACATTGGATGGCTTAGATAAAAACACTTGTATTAATTGGATGAAAGGGATCAAGCCAAATGGCCCTTGACTTGGTCAACAATGTCAAGCTCTAGCAAGACTAATCTTTTACCTTGGTCAATGACCATTATGCCCTTGCATAAATTCGACCAAGCCATGAGGGGGGGGTACCACGTGTCGCCCTCTCATTCGTCCATAAAATTCCGTAACCCTCGTGGGCCCCACAAAATGTAAAATTCCTCGGGTGGGCCCTACGTGACCAAATCCATAAAAATAAATTTCCATAAGGTTAAGAGTTCCATACTATTCAAATAATGCCTTTTGAGAATCCAATTCTCAACAACGAACGTTTTTCCTTACCGACGTTCGGAGGATTTTCCGTCGGAAAAACAATTCTTCCTTTCGTACCGATTTCCAAGTCTTGATTCCTTACGTACATTCTCTTATACCTGTCCTGGACTTACGGGGTGTAACATTCTTCCCCCATTAGAAACATTCGTCCCCGAATGTTCTTAGTCGGTTGTCAAGCTATACAAACTCCGGCATAAACTCTATACTATGCCTAATACCAATAATATACGACAAGGCCAACGATGCACGCACGGCCACCACAACATACGTGAACATAATAATGGACCTTCCGTCCGTGGTCCCTTCTCACAAAACTCAAGGTTACTATCTTCCCAAACACGGATCCTTAGAGGTTCCTTTCTTTCCTTACTTGTCATACTTTCTCGCATTTTTCAAACTCATCTTGTACACGCACAAAATCTTAAATTTTGTTTCTCTTCTCCAACTCGAGTTACTATCCAAACTTGGCCATATAGTTACTTACATTCCCGTTAAGGCTCTTCTCGGTCCTTACGACCTAGTTCCGGTGGAACGCATCCACGAACTCGTACAACGATCAACTAGACTTGGGCCTAGCACCCTCGTGACCCTATCACATAATGACCATTTCTAATCGACATCACCCCATTCCACACTACCGGCTGACCCGAAATGAGTCCATAACCCGACTCATCGTCACACTTAACTTCTCATTCTTAGTCTGAAATAAATCTCTCTCTTACCTCAAGGTACTTCTCACCCTATCCCCTATACACTAGAGGTTTGTCACATAAGCCAAAGTATTCCCACTGCACATTCTTCCCTATCGGTCTTACATCACATGGGCAATTACTATTTGTGAGCTCTACACAACTATAGTCTCGGCCACTTACCATTCTTGTCAACATTCTTAACTTCTTACTTACTAATCAAGGTATCCCTACCTCTGGGGTACTATCACTTTACAACTCTAGCAATAAAGGGAAAACATATACGCTAGGGTAAAATCTAAATCTATCAACGCACGTATGATTCAAAGGAATCGAAATATACCTGTAACCCCGTGCGATGTCGCCTCCTGATCCTGCCCCGTAGTCACGTCATCTCTGCGGTTCGAAGGACCGCCAGAACTATAAATTCCACCCTGACCTCTACCATGGCTGGCTAACATCTGAACACCTGCCCTGGGGAACGCACAGTTGTGGAGGAAAGGGAACCAACTACCGGCCTCATAGGCTGAGCCACCTCACCAGTGCTCTTTCTAAAAGGACATACCCTCAGAATATGGCCCGAACGGCCACAACAAAAACAAACACCTGTGCCATAACTGTCACGACCCGAACTCGGGCCCGTGACTGGTGCCTTACCCCGGGCACCCTAGTGATACAACATCAGAGAAAACCAGCGGAAATAAAAACTTTAAGCATATAAATAGATATGGATCAAGATGAAAGAAAACAAAGCCAACCAAAGCGGTTGCCTTTCAAAGATATATATATATATAGACATTTGAACAGCATAATCCTTACAACCCCGCCCACAACAAGGCATACCTCTAAGATTTATACAACTATGACGGGACAGGGCCCCGCCATACCCCTGAATGTACAAGAACCTACAGACTCAGGGTAACATACCAAAGATAAGCCTCCGAAGGAACGGAGCTTCCCAAGACGCTGAAAGGTGATCCTAAAAGCGGGGATCGACAACCGATGTACCTCTACCTGCGGCATGAACGCAGCCCCCCGAAGGAGGTCAGTACAACAGGTACCAAGTATGTGAAACTGTAAAATACTGTAAATGAAATCATAATAGTCTATAAAAAGCAGGAGACATGTATGATAACCAAACTACAGTTCACAACATAAAGCAGTCATGTCAAGTCAGGGACTCACGCCCTCAAAGTCATCCCTCATGCCCGTGGAACTCCTTCCTCACTGCCGGCAGTCTAGGTACAAATCATGTGATACGTATAACATGTCTCGGCCCATCTCATGGACCCAGTATAGAAACGTGTGGAATACATTCCCGGTTCATCTCATGAACTCGGTAGTCGGATGGAATACATTCCCGGTCCATCCCGTGGACGCGGTAGTCGAGTGAAATACATTCCCGGTTCATCCCATGAACGCGGTAGTCGAGTGAAATACATTCCCGGTTCATCCCATGAACGCGGTAGTCGAGTGAAATACATTCCCGGTTCATCACATGAACGCGGTAGTCGAGTGAAATACATTCCCGGTTCATCACATGAACGCGGTAGTCGAGTGAAATACATTCCTGCTCATCTCATGAACGCGGTAGTCGAGTGAAATACATTCCCGGTTCATCTCATGAACGCGGTAGTCGAGTGAAATACATTCCTTGCACAACAAGTCTATCACACGCAAACATAGGCAAGTTACACACAACTTAAAGTACTTTCATTTTATGACAAAGTCCGGGTTTTAACCCTAAAGTACTACGTACGTTAAATTCCTTTTAAGGATCCATTCTCTTTTATAAAAGTCACCCGATACTCGTAGTATAAAATAGAGTGACTTATATCTTTTAAGTAAACCAAAACAACTTCTCTTTTTAAAGTCAAGTTTCCACATTAAAACCAATGATAAAACCCTTCATTTGTTTTCATAAAAGTCGTTATAACTAACTTCCCAAAAAGCTGTTATAACACTTTATGTTTTAAACCAATTTAAGACAAAATAATGCCTTTCTTTTCCCTAGAGTTCCAGTTTGCCTAATTTCAATTACTCAAGTCTCTTTTAGAAAAGTTTCATAGTTCGATGTCTTAATCTCTTTTAAAACAATTGAGTAACATATGCCATAGGCGTGAGCAGTTTATTCTTGTTTATAACCATTTATTAAAGCAACCATGATCTAGAAAATGTAATATCATTTTGTCTCATCTTAGCTTCTATGCAGATGGAGGTTTCTACTGGTTTTAATAAGACTTCCTTGTTCATTACATTTTCCTTTATTAACGTTGCAGTGGTTTGTTCGATACTTATTCTGATTTCCGAAATCAGTAAAACATTATTCCCTTTTAAAAACCCAGTACTCATTACTCACGAAGGAGGTTTCACACAAACATCCATACTAAGTTAAGTCTCTTATCTTTTAAGATTAAGTCTCTTAACTTCGAAAAATCAGTAAACCATTCTCTTTATCTCTCTTAAGACGTTATACCTAACTTCCCATAAAGCTAGTATAACTCTTATGTTTTCAAAACCAAGTATTACTCTTCTTTCAAAAAGGTTTCTTTAATATCTTTGAAATACATTCAAGGTTCTTATTATTCAGGCTTAAGTCAAAAGACATTGCCGTACAACTACGTTCTGTTAACACACGTACGTCTACCGTACTATATATATTTCTTTAAAATATCATGCTCAAGAGCATAGGAAGAATCACATACCTCGCGACGATTATCGACTATAAGCAAAACGCTCCACGGCTATAACCCGGCTAGCCTTGTCCACCTTCAAAGTAGCACATGCTACTCGCAGAACATTCAACCAATAAAGGTTATCAGTCTACTGTAATACGGTCCTATGTAAGTACAGTTTAATCTTCTACTTACTATCTTCTGATGTGATTTCAGTTCAAGTCTTTTCTGTAATATCCTTCTATTACAGTTCAATTCTCTTCTATGAATCTTATATTCATTTCTATACTACTACAGTATGTAATTTCCAATTACAAAAGAAGGACATTAGTATTTACCTCGATGAGCCCAAAATTATCCAAGTTTAATGTCGCTCCTGAGCAACGTTTAGCTCCTACTCCGAGTGCTCCAATCCGCTCCAAACAACCCTTAGAAGTTCTACGCAACTTCTACTAAACACTTCAACCGACTATGAAGGTTTTCCTTAGGGTTTCGTTTAGTGGCTAAAGGAAAGTATAATAGTATTTCCGGGCTCTACGTATAGAGGTAACTTTGGAAAGTACTACAAGGTATTTGGGCTAAAGTATTTGGGCATTATAACAATACTTGGAGAGTATTTCTATACCACAAAAGGGGGGTATTTATACGAAACCAACTAGGCAAGGGGGGGTAGGTTTCGGCTAGCACCCCTAGGAGGGGGGGGTACTTTCGGCCAAGGGGGAGGGGGCTCTCGGCCAAGGGGCCTTCTCAAAGGGGGGGAGGGGGACTCTTGGACGAGATACTACACTAAGGGGGGAGGAAGAGAGCTTTCAAGACTTGGAAAATGATTTTAGGATGAAGAAGTTCATCAACTTAGAGGGGTATTTATAGGTCAAGAAATGGCCAACCAATGGCCAAGATTCATCCAAGTGTTAGGCAAGTGTAAGGCTAAGATTAAGCCATGTGCACCTTATCCATCTACCACACCAACTTGCACAAAATATCCTACCAACTACAAGCCACCTTTTCGTCCCATTGCGCCCTTCACTTCTTCCAATGTGAGGGTGACACATGTCACCCTCCCGTTGGTCCAAAATGTTTCGTCTCTCGGAAAAATCCGCAAAAATTATAAATGACATAGCCATAATTTTCCCTTCGCAAGTCTTGTAAAACGTTTCGTCGAAAAACGATTCTTTTCGGCACTTGTGCCCAAATTTTCAAACCTTGCCAACTTTAAGGCTTAAATTTTATACGTACGCCCTCACATACATACTCTGGAAATACGGGGTATACCAATAACGGCATTTCCCCGAATGACGCTTACCACATCTGATACACTGAGGAATAGGTGGCCTCGACCGAGAAAGTCCTCTGCTCCTCTGAGAACCTCGACCTCTGGAGCTCGGATCGGCTCCTAAATACCTTGTGGGGTCCAAACTCCCACCTGTGAGCTGCGGGGGTATGTACTGGGTAGGCTAGGACGAATATCTCACTCGCTGCTGAGGCAGCTCGTCCAAAAACTCACCGGAATAACCAACCGGTGTAGCCCTCTTACGCTGATCTCCGCGTGCCTCTACCCTCTGACACTGTCTGCATGCGGCCGAATAACCCCGCGATGAAATCAGAGCACTGTTATCTTGGTCAATAACATAATGGCTTCCTTCATGACCCTAACGTCATCCCCTAACTGAGAAACTGGAGACTCTGGTGCTGGGGCCTCAAAACCTGGCGCAGAAGAACTCGCCGATCGCGAACAACATCCAGATACCTCGAATAAGCCCTATCAACTCTCGAGTCCGACTAGTAGCTCTGCTACTCCTTTGCCCTTCGGCGGCCGTTGCCTCCTCGGAGGCATAAGCGTAATACAAAATCACGTCGAGAGGAATTATCTTACTAACACACTCATGGCACGATCTTAGAGTGAGAAGAATAGAAACCAACTCCTAAATGTCCCGTAGCCTCCTTTATGTGTGTGGAGCGCAAAACACCGATAATCAAGACTCTACTAGACACGGCTGTAGACATTCCGAGGACCGATCGCTCGATACCACTGTCACGCCCAACCTCAAAGCGTGGATCGGTGCCCTACAGGCACCCTTCTACCTTAACAACTAAGTAAAACTGCAGAATTTAAATAACACCTCTTTTCTTTTTTTTTAAAACCCACATACGTGCAACGACAAAGCCGACAAGGCTGCCATAATATATATAAACAAAAGACACTACACTGTACATGAGTCCAATCCCACATATGAATACAGACCTCTAAGAGTTATACTGAACTATGACGGGACAAGGCCCCGCCGTACCCATAGTCAGACAAAAGTCTCAGATTGAAAGAACTTATACCAAAAAGATAAAATCCCGAACAGAAGGAGCTATCCAACAACTCTGAGCAGGGTCCTTCACCTGCCGATCACCAAACTGCGTACCTAAACCTGCGACATGAACGCAGCCCCCCGAAGGAGGTCAGTACGAAGAATGTACCAAGTATGTGAAATGCATCAGTAATGAAATCATAAGTCTAAACAAAGCAGAGACATGTATGATAGCCAACCTACGACATAATACATAAGGCCATATCAAGTCTGGGACGCATGCACTCAAGTCATTTCTAAAATATAACCATGGGTCTACGCCATAATATCAATCATGCGTGGAATCCTTCCTCACCGGCGATCCATGATATAATATAACACCAATAGGCACACATGAACACCAAGTCCCACTGTGTCCTAAAAGCAGACGGGCAAGTAGGAAGACGGCGGTGGTAAAGCAGGGTATAATGTCTTGGGGTTTACCCTCATTTATACTCTTACCCTGGAGAAGGTGGTATAGCGTCTTGGGGGTTTACCCCTCACTTATACTCTTACCCTATCTCGACCGACCATCAAACAAAACAAGCAGGGGGTATAATGTCTTGGAGGTTTACCCCTCATTTATACTCTTACCCTGGAGAAGGTGGTATAACGTCTTGGGGGTTTACCCCTCACTTATACTCTTACCCTATCTCAACTGGCCGTCAAACAAAACATAAGCACTACCATGTCTTCTATAAAAATTCGGGAATTTAACCCAAGTACTACAAATAACGGAAACATACCCGTGGAATCCCCATCACCGCTTGTGACGCCCAAGTACTTACAACAAGAACGCCGGCCCTCCAACCGAGAGTCGCGACAACGTAATAAAACATAATACTTGCACTCAAAGGCTATCACCAGCACATATAGGCAATTCTTCATTAAACAAGCCAAAGTACTTAGCAAGGCAGACTTAGAATAATTCTCAATTAATCAAGCCAAAGTACTTATCAAGGCACACTTAGAATAATTCTCAATTAATCAAGCCAAAGTACTACGACGCATATCTCTTTCAAAAGACTCCTTTTTATGTAAATCCCAAGATACTAACACCCGTAGTATCAAGGTGTGTCTATTTTTCAAAGTAAGTTACTACACTTTTAGAAAACTCATTTCAAAGCTTGAAATCAAGTAACTTCAAATTTTCACAATCAAGGCAACTTATGCCTATTAATCAAAATAGACAACTTTCTAAACCTTCCATAAAGTCGTTATAACCAACTTCCTATAAAGCCGTTATAACCCTTTATGGTTTTTAGACAATTTCATTCCTTTTATAACCAAGAGACTTATACTTTTAAAACCAAGTATCACATACTTACTAATCAAGTTCTTAACTTTCAAAATACTTCAAGTCTCTTAATATTTAGAAAACAAGTTTCTTCTACTTTTAAACCTCAAGTAACTCACACCTTTAAAACAAGTTACTTCTCTTAAATCATGTCACTTCTCCTCTCTTTAAACAATTAAGTAAATCACTCATTTGACTCCCCTAAAGTCATTATAATGACCTTTAGGTTTTGGAACTAAGGCACTAGCCAAAAGGTTTGGAAACCACTTCCTTTTCAAGACTCTATGTACTTTAAGTAAATACTTTCACTTTTAAGAATCCAATTTCACTAAGGCAATGGATTATACAACTTACAATTTACACATCAAAGTACAATCAAGGAAGTTCATAGAACAAATTCTATATTAGGCAATCCAAGTACAACCAAGGAATGAATCATTTAAGGAGTGGAACTTACTTTCTTTATCCTAAGGAATCATGCTAGAAGAGGAGATAGTTCACATACCTTTTCGGCTAATATCCACAAGCTAAGCCGAATACGCCGTACGTAGAAGTGTCAACCTATAATGGTCACAACAAGACTATCAACTTCTAGTCTCTAACGTAGAATAATACTAAGTATATGGTCTCTAATTCTACGGAAAATCGGGCAGCACTTCCTTTGTTTCTACTCACTTTGCCACCTTTTTCAAGGCCGAATACAATAACCAACACGCCACATTTAAGGCTCAAATAACAACCAAACAAAGGGGATTACACGCCTTACAATACGTGTAAAATTCCGCCCCACAATTTATACCAACTTAGTCCATAATCAAGCCATTCTCGGCTAACAACATAACCACAATTCAAAGTCTTTTCCAATCCTTTTCAAATTCCATGTTCTAAGGTCTAACATGTTATATAGTCATAAGCAACTTCAACAACTACAATTTCTTTCTTATACAACATGCGACGACTTTAAACTAATAATCAACTTGAATTCCAATCTTAAGGCTAAACATGCTAGTTTTCGGATTAGGGTTCCAATAGCCAATACACTAATCCAACTACATAATATATAACTCATGCTTGCTAATATCCATAGCTACAATCAAAAAGTAAACTTAATTGCTAAAACGACAAAATTTATACCTTTCCAAGCCCTTAAAATTTCCAAGATTCAAAGTCGCGCCTTAGCAATTCTTAGCTCCTTTCCTTAGATTCCAATCTGCTCCAAGCACTCCTTAGAGGCCTATGAAGAACCCATCTTTAAGTTCCAACTTCAAAGTTGAAGAACTCCACAAGTTTCCGCTTTGCGACTAATACGAAAATGCCGTTTTTCCGAAATCTTTCTATTGAGATATCCTTACAATACCTTAGGGACATTGGGTTAAAGTCTTGTGGCTAATGGATCAAAACTACAAAATTTTGTGTGGAGGGGAGGACCAAACCCGAGAGCTCTAGAACTCAAGCTCTAGTTTCTCAAATATTTTCTAAGTGTTAGAGACTTAGTCTTGCACTAGCTATGCTTATATAACACATTGGATGGCTTAGATAAAAACACTTGTATTAATTGGATGAAAGGGATCAAGCCAAATGGCCCTTGACTTGGTCAACAATGTCAAGCTCTAGCAAGACTAATCTTTTACCTTGGTCAATGACCATTATGCCCTTGCATAAATTCGACCAAGCCATGAGGAGGAGGTTCCACGTGTCGCCCTCTCATTCGTCCATAAAATTCCGTAACCCTCATGGGCCCCACAAAACGTAAAATTCCTCGGGTGGGCCCCACGTGACCAAATCCATAAAAATAAATTTCCATAAGGTTAAGAGTTCCATACTCTTCAAATAATGCCTTTTGAGAATCCAATTCTCAACAACGAACGTTTTTCCTTACCGACGTTCGGAAGATTTTCCGTCGAAAAACAATTCTTCCTTTCGTACCGATTTCCAAGTCTTGATTCCTTATGTACATTCTCTTATACCTGTCCTGGACTTACGGGGTGTAACATTCTTCCCCCCTTAGAAACATTCGTCCCCGAATGTTCTTAGTCGGTTGTCAAGCTATACAAACTCCGGCATAAACTCTATACTATGCCTAATACCAATACATGCACAAGGCCAACGATGCCACGCATGGCCACCACAACATACGTGAACATAATAATGGACCTTCCGTCCGTGGTCCCTTCTCACAAAACTCGAAGGTTACTATCTTCCCAAACACGGGATCCTTAGAGGTTCCTTTCTTTCCTTACTTGTCATACTTTCTCGTACTTTCAAACTCATCTAGTACACGTACAAAATCTTAAATTTTGTTTCTCTTCTCCAAATCCAAACTTGGCCATATAGTTACTTACATTCCCGTTAAGGCTCTTCTCGGTCCTTACGACCTAGTTCCGGTGGAACGCATCCACGAACTCGTACAACGATCAACTAGACTTGGGCCTAGCACCCTCGTGACCCTATCACATAGCGAGACCATTTCTAACTGACATCACCCCATTCCACACTACCGGCTGACCCGAAATGAGTCCATAACCCGACTCATCGTCACACTTAACTTCTCATTCTTAGTCCAAATAAATCTCTCTTACCTCAAGGTACTTCTCACCCTATCCCTATACATTAGAGGTTTGTCACATAAGCCAAAGTATTCCCATCGCACATTCTTCCCTATCGGTCTTACAATTGCATGGGCAATTACTATTTGTGAGCTCTACACAACTATAGTCTCAGTTCACTTACCATTCTTGTCAACATTCTTAACTTCTTACTTACTAATCAAGGTATCCCTACCTCTGGGGTACTATCACTTTACAACTCTAGCAATAAAGGGAAAACATATACGCTAGGGTAAAATCTAAATCTATCAACGCACGTATGATTCAAAGGAATCGAAATATACCTGTAACCCGTGCGATGTCGCCTCCTGATCCTGCCCCGTAGTCACGTCATCTCTGCGGTTCGAAGGACCGCCAGAACTATAAACTCCACCCTGACCTCTACCACGGCTGGCTAACATCTGAACACCCTGCCCTGGGGAACGCACAGCTGTGGAGGAAAGGGAACCAACTACCGGCCTCATAGGCTGAGCCACCTCACCAGTGCTCTTTCTAAAAGGACATACCCTCAGAATATGGCCCGGACGACCACAACAAAAACAAACACCTGTGCCATAATGGCATTTCCCCGAATGACGCTTACCACATCTGATACACTGAGGAATAGGTGGCCTCGACCGAGAAAGTCCTCTGCTCCTCTGAGAACCTCGACCTCTGGAGCTCGGACCGGCTCCTAAATACCTTGTGGGGTCCAAACTCCCACCTGTGAGCTGCGGGGGTATGTACTGGGTAGGCTGGGACGAATATCTCACTCGCTGCTGAGGCAGCTCGTCCAAAAACTCACCGGAATAACCAACCGGTCTAGCCCTCTTACGCTGATCTCCGCGTTGGCCCTCTACCCTCTGTACACCTGTCTGCATCCGCCGAATAACCCTCACGATGAAATGTAGCACTGCTATCTTGGTCAATAACATAATGGCTTCCTTCATGACCCTAACGCCTTCCCTAATCGAGAAACCGAGGCTCGTGCTGGGCCTCAAAACTGGCGCAAGAACTCGCCGATCGCGAACAACATCCAGATACCACGGCATAAGCCCTATCAACTCTCTGAGTCTGACTAGTAGCTCCTGCTACTCCTGTGCCCTTCTCGGGCGTTTGTTGCCTCCTCGAGGCATAATCGTAACACAAAATCACGCCAGAGGAATTATCTTACTAACACATTTCTATGGCACGATCTTAGAGTGAGAAGAATAGAAACCAACTCCTAAATGTCCTGTAGCCTCCTGTTTATGGGTGTGGCGCAGAACACACCGATAATCAAGACTCTACTAGACACTGTCAGAGACATTCCGAGGGTCGATCGCCTCGATACCACTCTCATGCCCCGAACCCCAAAGCCGTGGATCGGTGCCCTACCTGGGCACCCTTCTACCTTAACAACTAAGTAAAACTGCGGAATTTAAATAACACCTCTTTTCTTTTCTTTTTTAAAACCCACATACGTGCAACGGCAAAGCCGACAAGGCTGCCATAATATATATAAACAAAAGACACTACACTGTACATGAGTCCAATCCCACATATGAATACTGCACTTAAGAGTTATATCAACTATGACGGACAAGGCCCCGCTGCACCATAGTCTGTACAAAAGCACATCTTGAAAGAACTTATACCAAAAAGATAAACTCCCGAATCAAGGAGCTATCCAAAACTCGAGCAGGTCCTACACTGCCGATCACCAAATCATTACCTAAACCTGCGGCATGAACGCAGCCCCCCGAAGGAGGTCAGTACGAAGAATGTACCAAGTATGTGAAACAGTAAGTACTGTAATGAAATCATAACAGTCTAAACAAAGCAGGAGACATGTATGATAGCCAACCTACAGTACATAATACATAAGCAGTCATATCAAGTCAGGGACGCATGCCCTCAAGTCATTTCTAAAATATAACCATGGGTCTACGCCCATAATATCAATCATACCCGTGGAATCCTTCCTCACCGCCATACCCATGATATAATATAACACCAATAGGCACACATGAACACCAAGTCCCACTGTGTCCTAAAATCAGATGCCAAGTAGGAAGACGAGCAGGTGGTAAAGCAGGGGGTATAATGTCTTGGGGGTTTACCCCTCATTTATACTCTTACCCTGGAGAAGGTGGTATAGCGTCTTGGGGGTTTACCCCTCACTTATACTCTTACCCTATCTCGACCGACCATCAAACAAAACAAGCAGTGGGTATAATGTCTTGGGGGTTTACCCCTCATTTATACTCTTACCCTGGAGAAGGTGGTATAGAGTCTTGGGGGTTTACCCCTCATTTATACTCTTACTGCCTCAATCGGCCACAAACAAAACATAAGCACTACCATGTCTTCTATAAAAATCCGAATTTAACCTAAGTACTACAAATAACTAAGCATACGTGGAATCCTCCATCACCGCTTCAGACGCGTCCAAGTACTTACAACAAGACCGCCTCCCAACCGAGAGTCGCGACAACGTAATAAAACATAATACTTGCACTCAAAGGCTATCACCAAAGACATATAGGCAATTCTTCATTAAACAAGCCAAAGTACTTAGCAAGGCAGACTTAGAATAATTCTCAATTAATCAAGCCAAAGTACTTATCAAGGCACACTTAGAATAATTCTCAATTAATCAAACCAAAGTACTACGTACGTACATTCTTTTCAAAAGACTCCTTTTTATGTAAATCACAAGATACTAACACCCGTAGTATCAAGGTGTGTCTATTTTTCAAAGTAAGTTACTACACTTTTAGAAAACTCATTTCAAAGCTTGAAATCAAGTAACTTCAAATTTTCACAATCAAGGCAACTTATGCCCATTAATCAAAAAAGACAACTTTCTAAACCTTCCATAAAGCCGTTATAACCAACTTCCCATAAAGCCGTTATAACCCTTTATGGTTTTTAGACAATTTCATTCCTTTTATAACCAAGAGACTTATACTTTTAAAACCAAGTATCACATACTTACTAATCAAGTTCTTAACTTTCAAAATACTTCAAGTCTCTTAATATTTAGAAAACAAGTTTCTTCTACTTTTAAACCTCAAGTAACTCACACCTTTAAAACAAGTTACTTCTCTTAAATCATGTCACTTCTCCTCTTTAAACAATTAAGTAAATCACTCTTTGACTCTAAAGTCATTATAATGACCTTTAGGTTTTGGAACTAAGGCACTAGCCAAAAGGTTTGGAAACCACTTCCTTTTCAAGACTCTATGTACTTTAAGTAAAATACTTTCACTTTTAAGAATCCAACTTCACTAAGGCAATGGATTATACAACTTACAATTTACACATCAAAGTACAATCAAGGAAGTTCATAGAACAAATTCTATATTAGGCAATCCAAGTACAACCAAGGAATGAATCATTTAAGGAGTGGAACTTACTTTCTTTATCCTAAGGAATCATGCTAGAAGGAGATAGTTCACATACCTTTTCGGCTAATATCCACAAGCTAAGCCGAATACGCCGTACGTAGAAGTGTCAACCTATAATGGTCACAACAAGACTATCAACTTCTAGTCTCTAACGTAGAATAATACTAAGTATACGGTCTCTAATTCTACGGAAAATCGCAAAGACTTCCTTTGTTTCTACTCACTTTGCCACCTTTTTCAAGGCCGAATACAATAACCAACACGCCACATTTAAGGCTCAAATAACAACCAAACAAAGGGGATTACACGCCTTACAATACGTGTAAAATTCCGCCCCACAATTTATACCAACTTAGTCCATAATCAAGCCATTCTCGGCTAACAACATAACCACAATTCAAAGTCTTTTCCAATCCTTTTCAAATTCCATGTTCTAAGGTCTAACATGTTATATAGTCATAAACAACTTCAACAACTACAATTTCTTTCTTATACAACATGCGACGACTTTAAACTAATAATCAACTTGAATTCCAATCTTAAGGCTAAACATGCTAGTTTTCGGATTAGGGTTCCAATAGCCAATACACTAATCCAACTACATAATATATAACTCATGCTTGCTAATATCCATAGCTACAATCAAAAAGTAAACTTAATTGCTAAAACGACAAAATTTATACCTTTCCAAGCCCTTAAAATTTCCAAGATTCAAAGTCGCGCCTTAGCAATTCTTAGCTCCTTTCCTTAGGTTCCAATCCGCTCCAAGCACTCCTTAGAGGCCTATGAAGAACCCATCTTTAAGTTCCAACTTCAAAGTTGAAGAACTCCACAAGTTTCCGCTTTGCGACTAATACGAAAACGCCGTTTTTCCGAAATCTTTCTATTGAGATATCCTTACAATACCCTTAGGGACATTGGGTTAAAGTCTTGTGGCTAATGGATCAAAACTACAAAATTTTGTGTGGAGGGGAGGACCAAACCCGAGAGCTCTAGAACTCAAGCTCTAGTTTCTCAAATATTTTCTAAGTGTTAGAGACTTAGTCTTGCACTAGCTATGCTTATATAACATATTGGATGGCTTAGATAAAAACACTTGTATTAATTGGATGAAAGTGATCAAGCCAAATGGCCCTTGACTTGGTCAACAATGTCAAGCTCTAGCAAGACTAATCTTTTGCCTTGGTCAATGACCATTATGCCCTTGCATAAATTCGACCAAGCCATGAGGGGGAGGTGCCACGTGTCGCCCTCTCATTCGTCCATAAAATTCCGTAACCCTCGGGCCCCACAAAACGAAATTTCTCGGGTGGGCCCCACGTGACCAAATCAATAAAAATAAATTTCCATAAGGTTAAGAGTTCCATACTCTTCAAATAATGCCTTTTGAGAATCCATTCTCAACAACGAACATTTTTCCTTACCGACGTTCGAAGATTTTCGTCGGAAAAACAATTCTTCCTTTCGCATCGATTTCCAAGTCTTGATTCCTTACGTACATTCTCTTATACCGCCCCGGACTTACGGGTGTAACATTCTTCCTTAGAAACATTCGCCCCGAATGTTCTTAGTCGATTGTCAAGCTATACAAACTCCAGATAAACTCTATACTATGCCTAATACCAATACACGACAAGGCCAACGATGCACGCACGGCCACCACAACATACGTGAACATAATAATGGACCTTCCGTCCGTGGTCCCTTCTCACAAAACTCGAAGGTTACTATCTTCCCAAACACGGGATCCTTCGAGGTTCCTTTCTTTCCTTACTTGTCATACTTTCTCGTACTTTCAAACTCATCTAAGACACGCATAAAATCTTAAATTTTGTTTCTCTTCTCCAATCCTTGGAGTTACTATCCAAACTTGGCCATATAGTTACTTACATTCCCGTTAAGGCTCTTCTCGGTCCTTACGACCTAGTTCCGGTGGAACGCATCCACGAACTCGTACAACGATCAACTAGACTTGGGCCTAGCACCCTCGTGACCCTATCACATAGCGGGACCATTTCTAACTGACATCACCCCATTCCACACTACCGGCTGACCCGAAATGAGTCCATAACCCGACTCATCGTCACACTTAACTTGTTATACCCCGTAGTTCCAGGGTATGTATGTGAGGACATACGTACGAGAATACGACAGAAATTTGGTAAGAAAGAAAGGTGTGATTTTTCGACGGAAAAGTTTCCGGTTTTTGTGAAGGAAAAAGGTTCGTTAATGGGAATTGGATCCCCAGATTTGGTATTTGGGCTTCTTGGATTATATTAGAATTATGAGATTTTATTTTCGGAAATGGTCACGTGGGGCCCACGGGAGAAATTTACGGTTTTGTGGGGCCCACTTTGTTTTTGAGATTTTCGGTATTTTGGATATTTTCGGAAGACGAAATATTTTGGACAAGTAAGGGGGAGACACGTGTCACCCCCTTGAGTGGCCATGTGGGCCGAAATTGGAGGGACAAGTGGCTAGCCACTTGTCCCCTTGGCCGAAATGGCCATGACACTTGGAAGCTCATTTCGTTGGTGTTATACCCCGTATTTCCAGAGTATGTACGTGAGGACGTACGTAGAAAATTTAAGCCTTAAGGATTGGCAAGAATCGAAATTTGTACACAAGTGCCGAAAATAGTCGTTTTTCGACGAAACGTTTTACTAGACTTGCGAAGGGAAAAATACGGCTATGTCATTTTTAATTTTTGCGGATTTTTCCGAGAGACGGAATATTTTGGACCAACGAGAGGGCGACACTTGTCACCCTCAAGTTGGTGGACTTGGACGGTCTTATGGTAGAAGGAGGATTTTGTGGCATGTTTTGTGCCTTGTTTGGTGCCTTGTTTTGGGCCATGTTTTGTGGAGTAGGGTTAAGGTGCACTTGGCTTGATCTTGGCCTTACACTTGCCTTGCACATGGCTTGATCAAGGCCATTGGTTTCCTATAAATACCCTCCTTGTCAAGACTTCTTCATCCTAAAATCTTTCTAAGTCTTGAATTCCTCCTCCTCTTGAGTAGTTCTCGCCCAAAGAGTCTCCCCTTTTGTGAGCCCTTGGCCGAGAGCCTCCTCCCCTTTGTAGTGTCCAGTGGTACCCCTTGCCTTGTGGTCCTCGTATAATACCCCCCTCTCTCTTGGTAGAAATACTCTCCAAGTATTGTTACTATACCAAAATACCTTAGCCTTATACCTTGTAGTATTCCAAAGTTATCTCTATACGTAGAGCCCGGAAAATACTATTATACATTCCTTTAGCCACTAAACGAAACCCTAAGGAAAACCTTCATAGTCGGTTGAAGTGTTAAGTAGAAGTTGCGTAGAACTTCTAAAGGGTTGTTCGGAGCGGGTCGAGCAAGACGGAGTAGAGCTTAACGTTGCTCAGGAGCGACATTAAACTTGGATAATTTTGGGCTCATCGAGGTAAATACTACTGTCCTTCTATTGTAATTGGAAATTACATACTGTAGTAGTATAGAAACGAATATAAGATTCATAGAAGAGATTTGAACTGTAATAGAAGGATATTACGTAATAGACTTGAACCAAATCACATCGTAAGAATTAAGTAGAAGATTAAACAGACTTACATGGATCAGATTTACTGAGATCGATAACCTTTATTGGTTGAATGTTCTGCAAGTAGCATGTGCTACTTGGAAGGTGGACAAGGCTAGCCGGGTTATAGCCGTGGAGCGTTTTGCTTATAGTCGATAATCGTCGCGAGGTATGTGTGTAACGACCCGTTCCGGGCCCCGTTACTGGTGCCTTATCCCGGGCACCCTAGTGATACAATCATCAGAGAAAACCAGCGGAAGATAAAACTTTAAACAAGAAACAAGATATATGAACATAAAACAGGCCAACCCAACGGTTACCTTCCAATAACATAAATAAATACAACTCTTTCAAAACGCAGCTTTAATACTTTTTACAAACCCCGCCACAACAAGATTACTGCACTTCTAAGATTTACAACAACTATGACGGACAGGGCTCGCCATACCCCAATGTACAAGAACCTACAACTCGTGGAACACATACCAAAAGATAAGCCTCCGAGAAACGGAGCTTCCCAAAACGCTGAACCGAGATCCTAAGAGCGAGGATCCACGGCCGATGTACTTCTACCGCAGATGAACGCAGCCCGGGCGAGGTCAAGATAACAGTACCAAGAATGTGAAATCAGAAATATCAGAATGAAATCATAGCGATCTATATAAAGCAGAGACATGAATGATAACCAAACTACGATACACATATATCGCTTATATCAAGTCGTGGTCTCACGCCTCCACATCAATCATGCCCGTGAATGCCTTCCTCATCGCCGGCAGCCTATGATATGATAACACCAAGAAGTACACCAGACACCAAGTCCTACCGATGCCAAAGTCAGATTAACAATTCAAATGGAAGCATACCCGTGCGCTTACGCATCGTGTCGATGTCCAAAAGGGAACCACAAGACAAAGAATCAAATGGAAGCATACCCGCGCGCCACGATCGTGTCGTGATGTCCAAAAGGAAACGATAAGACAAAGATTCCAAATGGAAACATACCCGCGGCCACGATCGTGTCAAGATGCCCAAAGGGAAACAATAAAGCGCTTTCAACATGGAAGCATACCCGCAGCGCCACGATCGTGGTCGTGATGTCCAAAGTGATTAGCAAAAGTAACACAATCAGCGAACGCATCTGCGGAATTTCTCCATCATCGCCGCATGTCGCCCAAGTAAGTTCTCAACAAGTCAACCGACCTCTATCGAGACGCCAGAATACGTAAATACAACACTTGTACAACAAAGGCTATCATCACAAGCATAGGCAAGTTTCACACAACTCAAAGTACTTTCACATAAGCCACACAATACGTAGTATAAAAATCGTGACTATCTTTTAAGTAAACAAGACACTTCCCTTTGTAAAATCAAGTAACAACATTATTTTCCAAACGCTCAAATTTGCCTAATTTCAAATGCTCAAGTCACTTATTTTAGAAAGGTTTCATAACTCATAGTCTTAATCTCTTTTAAAACAATCGAGTAACATATGTCATATATGTGAGTAGTTTATTCTTGTTTATAACGATCTTATTACAAAGACATGATCTAGAAAATGTAATATCATTTTGTCTCATCTTAGCTTCATGCAGATGGAGGTTTCTATGGTTTTAATACAACACATCATTATTCAATACATTTTCCTTTATTAACGCCGCAATGGTCTGCCGATACACATTCGATTCCGAAATCAAGAAACATTATCCCTTTAAAACCAAGTACTCATTACTCACGAATGAGGTTTCACACAAACATCCACATTAAAACAAATAAGTTAAGTCTCTTATCTTATAAGATCAAGTCTCTTAACTTCTAACATCAAGAAACCATTTTCACTACATAAGGTCGTTATAACTAACTTCCCATAAAGCTATTATAACACCCTATGTTTTAAACCAACCAAATCACTTAGCACATGACGTCTACCGTACTACATAGTTCACAACAATCATGCTAGAAAAGATAGGAAGAGGTTCACATACCGCGACGAGTATCGACAATAAGCAAAATGCTCCAAGTACTACAACCTTGCTAGCCCTTTCCACTCTCAAGTAGAATACGCTACTCTTAGTACTTTCACCTAAAAAGGTCACAAACGCCTATTAACTTCAAAACACAAGGTTCCATGTTCTACGTAAAATTGAAAGACTCTCCCGCCACAAACAGTAAATCTCCTCCTCTATCGAGGCCGCTACCAAGCCAACCGTGGGTTTATACGCCTAACCTGACGTGTACAATTCTACTCAAGAACTCTACACAAGTCTACCGCAATACACCCTATGTAATTACGATTCAGCTTCTTTATTCTTCAGGGCTTAAGTCAAAAGACATTGCGAATACTAAGTATAGTTCCATATATAGTATACTTCAACTATATATTCTAACAAACATGTAATTTCCAATTACAATAGAGGACAAGATAATTACCTCGATAAGCCCAAAATTATCCAAGTTATAATGTCGATCCCGAGCAAGGTTTAGCTCCTACTCCGCGCTCCAATCCGCCTCCAAACAATCCCTTAGAAGTTCTAACTAACTTCTACTCAAATACTTCAACCAACTGAAGATTTCCTTAGGGTTTCGGTTTGAGACTAAAAAGGACAAAAGGTAGTATTTCCTAATCTACGATAGAGGTATCTTTGGAATACTACAAGGTACAAGGCTAAGGTAGTTTGGGCATTAGAACAGTACGAGGAGACGTATTTCAATACCACACGGGCGGGGTCTTATACGACAACAACTAGGCAGTGGTACCCTACACTAGCACCACAGCTGGAAGGGGAACCCTCGGCCAAAGGCCACTTGAAAGGGGGAGGGAAGGCTCTCGGCTAAGAGCTCACAAAGGGGAGGAGAGGGTTTCAAGACTTGGAAGTTTTGAATGGATGAAGTCTTCACACTTGTGGGGTATTTATAGCAAAACCAAAGGCCAACCAAGGGCCAAGATCCTTCCAAGTGTATAGCAAGTGTAAGGGCAAGATTAAGCCAAGTGCACCCTAAACCCTACTCCACAAAACACTCCACAAAACAAGCCACAAAGCAAGGCACACTTCAAGGGGCCAATCGGCCAAAGCCAACCCACTCGACCGCCCTCCAAATCGTCCAACGAGGTGACAAGTGTCACCCTCCCGCTGGTCCAAAAGGTTTCGTCTCGGAAAAATCCGCAAAAATACAAAACGACATAGCCGAATTTTCCTTCGCAGTTACGCAAAACGCTTCGTCGAAAAACGACTCTAACCGTGTTGCACAAAGGTAACTTCGGCCGTTACCTAGGCGGGTGACACGTGTCACCTCCTATTGGCCCTCATAAAACGCCTTTCAAAAATATCCACAATACCGAAATCTCAAAAACAAAGCGTTCTACAAAATCAGAATTTCTCCCGTGGCCCCACGTGACCATTTCCAAAATAAAATCTCAAAATTCTAATATAATTTAAGAAGCCCATATACCAAATCTGGGAAACCAATTCTCATTAACGAACCTTTTTCTTCACAAATAACCGGAAACTTTTCCGTCGAAAACTCACATCTTTCTTTCTTTTCAAAACTTCTGCCGTACTCTCGTACGTACGTCCTCACATACATACCCTGCACTATGGGGTATAACTTTCTCCCCTCCTTAGAAACATTCGTCCCGAATGTTCCTTCTCAAGTCGGATAACGATAAAGTTCCTCTAACAAGTTGCCGACGCCACAGCTTGGCCACGAACTAACACACGTTCTCTTCTCCCCTAACTCGTCAGATCCTTCTAACACTCGAACTCTTTCCAAGATCCGTATCACACTTCCACAATGCTTCGCTTTCCAACCTTTGGAGTTACTACCTCCAAACTTGGTCATCTTACTAACTTCGATCTCCTTAAGGCCATTCCCGCCTTCACGAACCGACTCGCAGAACGATCCACGAACTCATACGATGGTCACCTAAATCGGGCCTAGCATCCTCGTGACCTACCACCGCGGAACCACCTCGAACTGACCCCACCACAACCGGGCCGCGGTTGACCTCAAATGATCCTCAACCCGACCCCACAATCGCGCCACATTCTTGTTCCCGACACGAACAATCTAACCAACACACGCCATGAAAGCTAACACTTCCATCTCGCACTACCCATGGACTTATCACACAAATAAATCCCACGTATACTACGTGACTCGATAAAGGTCAAACATAAAATAAATCTTTTACTCATGACGACCCTACCTCTAAGGTCTCAATCGTGAAATAGTCTAAGGTTCACACTTCCATGCCCCCTGTGCTTACCCTTCTACACTCACCAGTTTCTCAATCACATACTAGCACAAAGCTATCCGAACATAACACTTAACACATTATCTTAACATCAATACATACAAGTCTCTGAGGGTTAAAGATATACCAAAAATAGGCGCTCAAAGGACCGCTAAGATCGGAACTTCCACCGCGACCTACCGTGGCTCCGTGTATGAACATCCCGCTAGCTGTGGAAGGTGAAGAACCCAGAATCGATCTCGTAGAGTCTGTGGCTAACCTACCAAGTACCCGGTGACAGTTTCTCCCTAAATGGCCTCGCATGTAAAACAAACTCCTGACTAGCACGACACTCCCACCGCGAGTCTACCACACTGGCCACAACGAGGTAGGTGGCTTCTGGCTTACACCGCTTCTCCCGAAAATTCAACCTCGAGCCCCGACCGCCCTCAATACTCGATGCCTTGAAGATTGTGGAGGACCACTATGCACCGGGCGAGGCGCATAACTAGTCTGGCCGAGGCGGTCCGCCTCGAAAGTCACCAGCGACCTCGCTGCTCGCCCTCTTTTCGACTCGTCATTCCGCCGATCTCTCCGCGCTCACATCCCAGCATGAGCTCGCATGCGGCAATGTCCATGCCCGGCCAAGAGCTACACCAACAAGCCTCGCTAAGTAATCATCTAGCCCGCGACGTAGCGCACTCTATCCTCCATGGTTGCCACTAAAGCGGGACATACCGAGCCAACGAGTCAAACTCCACGTTGTACTCGAATCAGACGCTCGCTTCGCCAAAGATCATAAATCGCTTACCGCGTTCTCCTTATCTCGCGAGGCAAGAAGTGAGTGAGGAATGCCTCGAGAACTCGCCCCATATCTGGAAGCGCATGCTCTCCCGACAACTCCCACGAATCAAACCACGATCATGCGGTATCACGCACCGATGCGAACCTAAGACCACCGACTCGGTCTCAAGCCTTGATCACTCTCATGACGACCACAGAATCGCCGATGAACTCTCGCGATCATCCTCGTGCCTCACCCATAAAACTCGCGGCTTAACTCGTAAAGTCCCGTAGCCTCAAACTATTCGCCGGGGTGAACCATCGTGCTACATCGAATCGAATCGCCGTGATCCAAATTATCCTCATGCTCGCCACGACTCGCCAAAGAATCGCCATCTCTTGTACCCTTATCTCATCTCGCTTCCAGCCGCGATCGAGGCTCGTATCAGGTCTCAGCAGCCACCGCCGCGCTCTAAACTCGCTCCGGGCGGCGTCGCAAAACTCGCCGTCAAGCACAATCTCGTATGCATCGCTCGCGCTGCATTTCTCTCAGATCTCACTAGCAGCCTCCTTGCTTTGCCTTCCGGGCTCGTTGCACTTGCGGAGGCATAATCGTAAAAACGAGATACGTGAGGGGTCCAACTTACAACACGGCTCTAAGGCACGATCTCGTAATGAGAAGAATGGAAACCAATCCTAAATGTCCTATAGCCTCCTCGATTATAGATGTGGTGCACAACACACCGATAATCAAGACTCTATTAGACACGGTCAGACACTTTCCGAGGATTAATCGCTTCGATACCACTTTTGTAACGACCCGCCCGCCAGCATCGTGTCTTATCCGGCACCCTAGTGATACAATCATCAGAGAAAACCAGCGAAGATAAAACTTTAAACAAGAAACAAGATATATGAACATAAACAAAGGCCAACCTAACGGTTACCTTCCAATAACATAAATAAATACAACTCTTTCAAAACGAGCAGCTTTAATCCTTTTACAAACCCCGCCTACAACAAGATTTACAGCACTTCTAAGATTTACAACAACTATGACGGACAGGGCTCGCCATACCCCGAATGTACAAGAACCTACAACTCAGTGGAACACATACCAAAAGATAAGCCTCCGAGAAACGGAGCTTCCCAAAACGCTGAACCGAGATCCTAAGAGCGAGGATCCACGATCGATGTACTCTACTCGCGGATGAACGCACCCGGGCGAGGTCAAGATAACAGTACCAAGTATGTGAAATCAGAAATATCAGAATGAAATCATAGCGATCTATATAAAGCAGAGACATGAATGATAACCAAACTACAAGATACACATATATCGCTTATATCAAGTCGTGGTCTCACGCCTCCACATCAATCATGCCCGTGAATGCCTTTCCTCATCGGCAGGCTATGATATGATAACACCAAGAAGTACACCAAAGACACCAAGTCCTACCGATGCCAAAGTCAGATAACAATTCAAATGGAAGCATACCCGCGCGCTACGATCGTGTCAAGATGTCCAAAAGGGAACCACAAGACAAAGAATCAAAATGGAAGCATACCCGCGCTTACGCATCGTGTCAAGATGTCCAAAAGGAAATGATAAGACAAAGATTCCAAATGGAAACATACCCGCGCCACGATCGTGGTCGATGCCCAAAGGGAAACAATAAAGCAAAGATCAACATGGAAGCATACCCGCGCGCCACGCATCGTGTCAAGATGTCCAAAGTGATTAGCAAAAGTAACACAATCAATGCGAACGCACTGCGGAATTTCTCCATCACCGCGACGCCCAAGTAAGTTCTCAACAAGTCAACCGACCTCTATCGAGAGACGCCAGAATACGTAAATACAACACTTGTACAACAAAGGCTATCATCACAAGCATAGGCAAGTTTCACAACTCAAAGTACTTTCACATAAGCCACACAATACCGTAGTATAAAAATCGTGACTATCTTTTTAAGTAAACAAGACACTTCCCTTTGTAAAATCAAGTAACAACATTATTTTCCAAACGTTCAAATTTGCCTAATTTCAAATGCTCAAGTCACTTATTTTAGAAAGGTTTCATAACTCATAGTCTTAATCTCTTTTAAAACAATTGAGTAACATATGTCATATATGTGAGTAGTTTATTCTTGTTTATAACGATCTTATTACAGCAGCCATGATCTAGAAAATGTAATATCATTTTGTCTCATCTTAGCTTCTATGCAGATGGAGGTTTCTACTGGTTTTAATACAACACATCATTATTCAATACATTTTCCTTTATTAACGCTGCAATGGTCTGTCGATACACATTCTGATTCCCGAAATCAGTAAAACATTATCCCTTTAAAAACCAAGTACTCATTACTCACGAATGAGGTTTCACACAAACATCCACATTAAAACAAATAAGTTAAGTCTCTTATCTTATAAGATCAAGTCTCTTAACTTCTAACATCAGTAAACCATTTTCACCTACATAAGGTCGTTATAACTAACTTCCCATAAAGCTATTATAACACCCTATGTTTTAAACCAACCAAATCACTTAGCACATGTACGTCTACCGTACTACATAGTTCACAACAATCATGCTAGAAAAGATAGGAAGAGGTTCACATACCTCGCGACGAGTATCGACAATAAGCAAAATGCTCCAAGTACTACAACCTTGCTAGCCCTTTCCACTCCTCAAGTAGAATACGCTACTCTTAGTACTTTCACCTAAAAAGGTCACAAACGTCTATTAACTTCAAAACACAAGGTTCCATGTTCTACGTAAAATTCGGCAAGACTCTCCCGCCACAACAGAAATCTCCTCCTCTATCGAGGCCGCCACCAAGCCAACCGGGGGTTTATACGTCGAACCGGACGTGTAAAATTCTACTCAGTAACTCTACACAAGTCTCATCGCAATACACCCTATGTGATTACTGTTCAATTCTTTATTCTTCAGGCTTAAGTCAAAAGACATTGCCGAATACTAAGTATAGTTCCATATATAGTATACTTCAACTATATATTCTAACAAACATGTAATTTCCAATTACAATAGAGGGACAAGATAATTACCTCGATAAGCCCAAAATTATCCAAGTTATAATGTCGATCCTGAGCAAGGTTTAGCTCCTACTCCGTGCGCTCCAATCCGCTCCAAACAATCCCTTAGAAGTTCTAACCAACTTCTACTCAAATACTTCAACCAACTATGAAGATTTCCTTAGGGTTTCGGTTTGAGACTAAAAAGGACAAAAGGTAGTATTTCCGGACTCTACGTATAGAGGTATCTTTGGAATACTACAAGGTACAAGGCTAAGGTATTTTTGGCATTATAACAATACTAGGAGAAGTATTTCAATACCACGCGAGTGGTATTATACGAAAACAACTAGCAGTGGTACCCCACTACTAGCACCACAAAGGGGAAGGGAACCCTCGCCAAAGGCCACACGCAAAAGGGGAGGGAAGGCTCTGCCAAGAGCTCACAAAGGGGGAGGAGAGGGTTTCAAGACTTGGAAGTTTTTGGAATGGATGAAGTCTTCACACTTAGGGGGGTATTTATAGCAAAACCAAAGGCCAACCAAGGGCCAAGATCCTTCCAAGTGTATAGCAAGTGTAAGGGCAAGATTAAGCCAAGTGCACCCTAAACCCTACTCCACAAAACACTCCACAAAACAAGCCACAAAGCAAGGCACACTTCAAGGGGCCAATCGGCCAAAGCCAACCCACCTTGACCGTCCCCTCCAAACCGTCCAATGAGGGTGACAAGTGTCACCCTCCCGTTGGTCCAAAAGGTTTCGTCTCTCGGAAAAATCCGCAAAAATACAAAACGACATAGCCGGAATTTTCCCTTCGCAAGTTACGCAAAACGCTTCAAAAAACGACTTAACCGGTGTTGTGACAAAGGTAACCGCCAAGCCCTAGGCGGGGTGACACGTGTCACCCTCCTATCGCCCTCATAAAACGTCTTTCAAAAATATCCACAATACCGAAATCTCAAAACAAAGCGGGCCCCACAAAACCGTAAATTTCTCCCGTGGGCCCCACGTGACCATTTCCGAAAATAAAATTTCAAAATTCTAATATAATTTAAGAAGCCCATATACCAAATCTGGGAAACCAATTCTCATTAACGAACCTTTTTCTTCACAAATAACCGGAAACTTTTCCGTCGAAAACTCACATCTTTCTTTCTTTTCAAAACTTCTGCCGTACTCTCGTACGTACGTCCTCACATACATACCCTGCACTACGGGGTATAACAATGTGATTCTTCCTATATTCTTGAGCATGATATTTTAAAGGAATATATATAGTACGGTAGACGTACGTGTGGCAATGTCTTTTGACTTAAGCCTGAATAATAAGAATCTCGAAGTATTTTAAAGGAATATATATATAGTACGGTAGACGTACGTTTGTTAACAGAACGTAGCTGTACGGCAATGTCTTTTGACTTAAGCCTGAATAATAAGAACCTTGAATGTATTTTAAAAGAATTAAGAAACCTTTTTTGGAAAGAAGAGTAATACTTGGTTTTGAAAACATAAGAGTTATACTAGCTTTATGGGAAGTTAGGTATAACGTCTTAAGAGAGATAAAGAGAATGGTTTACTGATTTTTAGAAGTTAAGAGACTTAATCTTAAAAGATAAGAGACTTGACTTAATATGGATGTTTGTGTGAAACCTCATTCGTGAGTAATGAGTACTTGGTTTTTAAAAAGGAATAACGTTTTACTGATTTCGGAAATCAGAATGAGTATCGACAAACCACTGCAGCGTTAATAAAGGAAAATGTATTGAATAATAAAGTATTATTAAAACCGAGAAACCTCCATTCGCATAAGCCCGCTTTCTCGGAGGCTATTCTTCTGCATGTGTTCCCCGAGTTGTAGGTTCTTGTACATTCGTGGTATGGCGGGCCCTGTCCCCGTCATGGTTGTTGTAAATCTTAGAGGTCTGTAGTAATCTTGTTGTGGCGGGGTTGTAAAAGGATTAAACTGCTCGGTTTTTATGTATTTATACACGTAAGGCAACTGCTTTTGGTCCTGCTTATATATAATATCTCTTGCTTCATGTCTTGTTTTTATGTTCCGCTGATTTTCTCGATGTATGACTACTGGGTGCCCGGTAAGGCACGACCACGGCCCGGTTCGGTCGTGACAGTTGGCCATGTGGTGTGGTGGGACCCACACACACATGGCCCAATCTTGACCATACACTTACATTGATCTTGGCCCTTGATTCTTCTATAAATACCCCATAATGCAAGACATAATATTCATTCCACACTTAAGTCTTCCAAGGCATATACTCCCTCCCCTTTAGTCTTGTTTCGTCCCCCTCCCCCTCTTGTGTAGAAAATACTTTGTGTATTGTTGTATAATCCCAAATACCTTGGCCTAGTATCCCTAGTAGTATTCCAAAGTTGTTTTAATACTAGGAGCCCGGAAATGCTACTTTATTCCAATAGTCGCAAAATGAAACCCTAGAAAAATCTTCATAAGCTTGGTTGAAGTGTTAAGAGAAGTTGTTTAGAAACTTCTAAGAGTCTCTTGGAGCGGGTTGGAGCGTAAGGAATTGGAGCTAAACGTTGCTCAGGATCGACATATAATCTTGGATAATTTTGGGCTTATCGAGGTAATAATCTATGTCCCCTATTGTAATTGGATATTACATGTTGTAGTAGTTATACTTGAGTTATGGGGGTAATTGGACGTGTAATCCCCTGGGAGTTGTAATTGTAATTGGACGTGTAATCCCCTGGGAGTTGTTGGCCTGGTAGCGGGCCTTAGTAGAGAGAGATTTATGTGTTACTGTGGGAGGTGCTTGTCACGACCCGATTCCGGCCCGTGATCGTGCCTTACCCTGCACCCTAGTGATACAACATCGAGTAATCAGTGAACATAAATGATACAAGACATATTATGAAACAATAACTGAGAAAACTTGCCTTTTCGGCATATATATAAATAACAATTCTTACAAAAGAACAGCTTTAATCCTTTTTACAAACCCCGCCACAACAAGATTACTGCACTTACGAATGATATGACAACAACGACGACAGACTTCGCCATACCACGAATGTAAGCACCTACAACAACAGGGGACTATACCAAGATAAGCCTCCGGAGAAACGGAGCTTTCCCAAACGCTGAACTGTGACCCTAAGAGCGAGGATCAACGACTGGTGTACCTTTACCTGCGGCATGAACGCAGCCCCCCGAAGGAGGTCAGTACAACAGGTACCGAGTATGTGAAACTGAAAATAAATACTGTAAATGAAATCATAGTAGTCTATACAAAGCAGGAGACATGTATGATAACCAACTACAGTTCACAATAAATAAGCAGTCATGTCAAGTCAGGGACTCACGCCCTCAAGTCATCACAATAGAACCGTACGGGGTAAGTACGAAGGCATAGCCGACTACTAAAACCCACAGTACCAACAAGGTCATAAACTGTATCATGAGATCTGTCTAGACCGTCACATGATCAAAGCTGGCCACTCGCCCGCAGTATCTAATGTGCGCATCTAGTCCTGGAACTTCCCGCAGCTCCGCATAGGCCAATCAGATAGGCCCGCATGAGGTATAACCCCGCATCGAGGGTAGCTACTCCCCGGCAGCGTCCTGGACTCGCCGTCCGCATGGCCACAAGGACCGCAAGACCACAAGGGCCGCATCCTAACCTGGAGCTCCCGTAGTTCCGCATAGGCCCCCTGGACCCGCATGAGGTAGTCTCGAATCATAGGTCCATCGACCCGCCTGAGTCTACCCCGCAGACGGAGGCGCTTAACTCTAATCATCTCAAGAGATGAGTGATGTATAATACTATCATAACAGCTTATCGTTAAACAACATAAGCACAACAAAGGAAAAACCCCTTTACACAAACATCACAAGATACTAACACACGTAGCATCCTAGCATGTTTACTTATCACATCAACAATAAAGTATTACAAGGCTATCACAAACCAATACAATCAAGTTATTCACACAAGGCACTTTCTACTATATGATTAACAAGATCGGGTTTTTATCCCCAAAATACTTCATACATTAACTCTTTTAAAAGATACGTTACTTTCACAAAAGTCACACAATACCCGGAGTATATGAAAATAGAGTGATTATCTTTTGAAGTAAATCAAAACACTTCTCTTTGTAAAAATCAAGTAACAACATTATTTTCCAAACGTCCAAGTTTGCCTAATTTCAAATGTTCATGTTTCTTATTTAGAAAGGTTTCGTAGTTCACAGTTTTATTCATTTAAGAATATAATTCTCTTTTAAACCATCTAAGAAACATAAGCCTTATATGTGAGTAGGATATTCTTGTTTATAACAATCTTACTACGGCAGCCATGATCTAGGAAATATCATTTTGTCTCATCTTAGCTTCTATGCAGATGGAAGTTTCTACTGGTTTTATTAATACTTCATTAATCAAAACATTTCCCTTTATTAACGCTGCAGTGGTTTGTCGATACACATTCTGATTTCCGAAATCAGTAAAACATTATCCCTTTTAAAAAATCAAGTACTCATTACTCACGAATGAGGTTTCACCCAAAATTCATATAATTCATTTAAGTTAAGTCTCTTATCTTACAAGATCAAGTCTCTTAACTTCTAAAATAATTAAAACATTCGTTTTATCTTTCTTAAGCCGTTATACCTAACTTCCCATAAAGCTAGTATAACTCTTAAGCTTTTAAAACCAAGTATTACTCTTCTTTTAAAACAGTTCTAATTCTCTTGAACTACTTCAAGATTATTATTATTCGCTTAAGTCAAAAGACATTGCCGCATAACTATGTTCAATTAACACACGACGTCACCGCATCAGTATAGTTATACACATATCATGCTAGAAGAGATAGGAAGAGGTTCACATACCTCGCGACGATTATCGACTATTAGCAAAACGCTCCACGGCTATAACCCGGGCTAGCTGGTCCACCTTCTCAAGAGCACACGCTACTCGCAGAACATTCAACCTATACAGTTACACAAGTCTATCAACGTCTAGACTACTCGGTGGAATAAATCTAGATGCAAGATCCTACGGGAAATTGGGCAGCCCTTCCCTACCCGTCAAATTACACAAGTCTACTGTAATACAGTCCTACGTGATTACAGTTCAGTTCTCATCTTTAAATTCAGGCTTAAGTCCAAGGACATTGCCACAACATTAAGTTCAGTACTATATATAGTATACTTCAACTATATATTCTAACATCATGTAATATCCAATTACAATAGGGGGACAAGATAATTACCTCGATAAGCCCATAATTATCCAAGTACAAATGTCGATCCTTAGCAACGCTTAGCTCCTACTCCGGGTGCTCCAACCCGCTCCAAGCAACCCTTAGAAGTTCTACGCGACTTATTTAATACTCCAACCAACTATGGAGATTTTCCTGTGGTTTCAGTTTGAGACAAAAGGACATACTAGAGTATTTCCGGGCTCTATGTATAGAGGTTTCTTTGGAATACTACAAGGTATACGGCTAAGGAAATTTGGGTATAGTAACAATACTTTTGAGAGTATTTCTACCAAGAGGGGGGGTGTATTCTACGAGAACAACAAGGCAAGGGGGGGGGGTACCTCACGGCACACCACTAGGAGGGGGGGTGTACCCCTCGGCCAAGGCCTCTAGGAGGGGGGTGCACCCCTCGGCCAAGGCCTCACAAAGGACGAGGGGAGGGACGAAACCAACAAGGAGGGAGGTTTTCAAGACTTGGAAATTATGGAATGGATGAAGAAGTCTTCAAAGGGGGAGGGTATTTATAGGCCAAGCAAAGGCCAACCAATGGCCAAGATCTAGCCAAGTGGGGGGCAAGTGGAGGGCCAAGATATGCCCAAGTGCCCCCTAGACCCTACTCCTTAAAACCCTCACAAATATCTACACAAATATCTACCAACACTTGCCCATCCAATCGGCCTAACCGCCTTCTTTCAGTCCACCAACGAGAGGGTGCCAAGTGTTGCCCTCGCTGGTCCAAAACGTTTCGCCTCTCGGAAAAATCCGCAAAAATACTAAATGACATAGCCGTAATTTACCCTTCGTAAGTTAGGTAGAACGCTTCGTCAAAAACGACTCTAACCAAGGTGTTGTGCACAAACATATTTCGGCCAAGGGTGCCACATGGGGGTGACACGTGTCGCCCCCCGATTCGTCCAAAATATTTCGTCTTCCGAAAATATCCATAACGGCCAAAATCTCAAAATCAAAGCGGGCCCCACAAAACCGAAAATTTCTCCCGTGGGCCCCACGTGACCATTTCCGAAAATAAAATCCCAAAATTCTAATATAATCTATGAAGTCCAAATACCAAATCTGGGAATCCAATTCCCATTAACGAACCTTTTTCCTTCACAAAAACCGGAAACTTTTCCGTGGAAAAATCACCTCTTTCTTCCTTTCCAATCTTTCTGTCGTATTCTCGTACGTACGTCCTCGCATACATACCCTGGAACTACGGGGTATAACATTCTTCCCCCCTTAGAAACATTCGTCCCGAATGTTCCTTCTAAGTCCCCAAACATACAAGCGCCGATATAGTCTCTACTACTATACTTACGAGAACAATCCTGCCACACCTGGCCATGGAAACACCTGCGCAAAAACTTACATCCAAGCCCATGAGGAAACACCTCTACATCAGCACAAATACCTCTTCCCGGGGTCAAAAATATACTTCCTCAGTCACTGATACCACTTTTGTCACTTGTCGCGAGCCTTGCTCCGATGACCCAACAAATGGTGCCGGCTGCCATGATCCTCGAGGCGTACGCCTACGGCCCTTCTCGTGATGTGCCATACGAGAGCCACGGTTCGGTTTCGTGGTAGAGGCTCTGGCCTCTTTATACGCTCAGCCCCCCGAACAACAATACGAAAGACCGGACGTACTGCCTCCTAAGTCGGACGGCAATTGCTAACATATAGGCAACCTGGCCTATTCTTCACATGAACTCAAAAGGCCCAAAGTAACTCGGCTAAGTTCCTTCTGTCCAACCTCGTCACACCCTGTCCGGGGTGGTACTTTCAAGAAGACCGACCGTCAACCTGAACTCTAAGCGTCGTCGCCGATTATCCGCACGATTCCTCGAATCGCTAGAACTTCTTCTAGACAAGCTTCACTATCCACGATCTGTGGAACAAGCTGAACCAATATGCGAACCTTGCCAACATCGAACCAATCGACCGGCAACTTACACTTCCGCCCTTACAAGGCTTCATAAGGCGACATCCGAACACTGAAAAGGTAGCTAGAAGCACTTCTCTCTACAGGAGACAACAATCCCCACGACTACCCCTGAAATCCACACACTGGCCCGAGGGCGAATGCGATTCTGAGACTCACCTGAGTTCTTAACCCTGCCTGGTAAAACTTCCAGAAACAATAACAGCCGCACTGGCTCCATCATCTGTCATAAGGTGAAGGTAGGCACCCCGTGCAGCCTTACAACCTTTCAGATAACTCAACACAGCCGAGTAAACGGTCCTGACCGAAAAACACGATGGGCTGCCCCCATCGGCCCGACCACTGGTCGAACGCATCCACGAACTCGTACGCTGGTTAACTAAACTTGGGCCTAACACCCTCACAACCCTAACACAAGGCGGGACCACCACAACCTGACCCCACCGCCATACATGCCGCGGGTTGACCCGCAATCGTGGCCTCAACCCGACCCGGCAACGCGCCCAATACTAGCTCCCCGATCCGGAACAATCTCACTAATCACGTTTCGAAAACCTAGCGGTCTTCTTAGCTCAACTACCCCCTTTCATTCCACACTACTAGGGACCTATCCCAAACATAGCTCACGTGCACTATGCACTTCTGATAAGGATCAAACATAACACTACACCTTTTCTTGAGATGGCCTCACCTCTAAGGTCTCTACGTATAACACTCTAAGGCTCACACCTTCTCTATCCCCCAAAATCTTACTCGGTTAACCCACCATGATTTCTAATCACAACTAACACACTGCTATCCGAACATAGCACTTAAGGTATACTCACCTTATCACATAAACAAAACTCTAGAGGGTTAAAGATATGTCTATATCTACTGCTTCACTCCCCTTAGTCGTTTTAATCAAACCTGCCCCGTAGGGCGCATAGCTAAGGAAGATGACAAACTACCCACCGATCCTGAAGGCTAAGTCCTCCTACTAGGACACTCTTCCGACATCAGACCCTGACGGTCATAGGTACAACAAGTACCAATCTAACAAGACGACATTCCCCGGGATGACGTCTGTCACACTGTGAACCGGAAGCCCTGGAGTTCTGACCAACTCCTGCACTGGTGGATGTGCATAATCTAAACTGCTGGTGAGGCGACTCGCCTCGAAAGTTACCAAAGGACCCTGCTGCTCTGGCCCTCTTCTGCTGTCCTTTGTTAACCCGTCGATCTCTATGTTTCTCGGCCTGATGCGCATAAGCCCGTACACAGGCCATGCTCAAGCCTAACTGAAGAATTTCTCTTGCACGACCCTCTCTTAGATAGCCATCAAGACTCGCGGTACATCGGTATACTCTCTGGTAGCCAAATCCATAGCTAGTAACAGGGTCGCCTCTTTGCAATCCATATTCTCTGTTCCTGGTCGTGGAACTGAAGGTTCAAATATCATGGCCGCAGTAGGAACTGCCGCCGCCGTGCTAAACTTTATCGGGCAGTGACGTCGCAGAAATCCCCGAATGAAGCATTACCCTAGGTAATGATTGGGCCTGTGCCCACGTAACCCTCTGAACTCTACTCGCAGCTCCCTCGGCTGCCTTGCCCTCCTGGGCCCGGGTTGCCCTACGCGGAGGCATAACGATAAGGAAAAGAATTTCATCAGAGGGTCCAACTTACAACACAGCTCTAAGGCACGATCTCAGAGTGAGAAGAATAGAAACCAATCCTAAATATCCTATAGCCTCCTGATTATTGGTGTGGTGCACAACACACCGATAATCAAGACTCTCATCGATACGGTCAGACACTTTCCGAGGATTAATCGCTCGATACCACTTTTGTCACGAATTCGATTCCGGCGCGGATCGTGCCTTACCCGGCACCCTAGTGATATAACATCGAGTAATCGGAACATAAATGATACAAGACATATTATGAAACAATAACTGAGAAAAACTTGCCTTTCGGCATATATATAAATAACAATTCTTACAAAAGAAATAGCTTTAATCCTTTTTACAAACCACGCCACAACAAGATTACTCTGCACTCTACGAATGATATGACAACAACGACGGACAGGGCCCGCCATACCCCGAATGTAAGCACCTACAACAACAGGGACTATACCAAGATAAGCCTCGAGAAACGGAGCTTTCCCAACGTACTGTGACCCTAAGAGCGAGGATCAACGATCGGTGTACCTTTACCGCGGCATGAACGCAGCCCGGGAGGTCGCGATAACAGTGCAGAGTATGTGAAACTGAAAATAAATACTGTAAATGAAATCATAGTAGTCTATACAAAGCAGGAGACATGTATGATAACCAACTACAGTTCACAATAAATAAGCAGTCATGTCAAGTCAGGGACTCACGCCCTCAAGTCATCACAATAGAACCGTACGGGGTAAGTACGAAGGCATAGCCGACTACTAAAACCACGCACTAACAAGGTCATAAATCAGATTATGAGATCTGTCTGGCCGTCACATGATCAAAGCCGCCACTCGCCCGCGATATCTAATGTGCGCATCTAGTCCTCGAACTTCCCGCACTCCGCATAGGCCAATCGATAGGCCCGCATGAGGTATAACCCGCATCGGTAGCTACTCCCGGCGGCGTCTCGACTCGCCGTCCGCACGCCAGGACCGCAAGACCACAAGGGCCGCATCCTAACTCGGAACTCGCATTTCCGCGATAGGCCCCCTCGACCGCGTAGGGTAGTCTCGAATCATAGGTCCATCGACCACCGAGTCTACCCCGCATCGGAGGGCAGCTTAACCCCCGGAATCATCTCAAGAGATGAGTGATGTATAATACTATCATAACAGCTTATCGTTAAACAACATAAGCACAACAAAGGAAAAACCCCTTTACACAAACATCACAAGATACTAACACACGTAGCATCCTAGCATGTTTACTTATCACATCAACAAGAAAGTATTACAAGGCTATCACAAACCAATACAATCAAGTTATTCACACAAGGCACTTTCTACTATATGATTAACAAGATCGGGTTTTTATCCACAAAATACTTCATACATTAACTCTTTTAAAAGATACGTTACTTTCACAAAAGTCACACAATACCCGGAGTATATGAAAATAGAGTGATTATCTTTTGAAGTAAATCAAAACACTTCTCTTTGTAAAAATCAAGTAACAACATTATTTTCCAAACGTCCAAGTTTGCCTAATTTCAAATGTTCATGTTTCTTATTTAGAAAGGTTTCGTAGTTCACAGTTTTATTCATTTAAGAATATAATTCTCTTTTAAACCATCTAAGAAACATAAGCCTTATATGTGAGTAGGATATTCTTGTTTATAACAATCTTACTACGGCAGCCATGATCTAGGAAATATCATTTTGTCTCATCTTAGCTTCTATGCAGATGGAAGTTTCTACTGGTTTTATTAATACTTCATTAATCAAAACATTTCCCTTTATTAACGCTGCAGTGGTTTGTCGATACACATTCGATTCAAATCAAGAAACATTATCCCTTTTAAAAAATCAAGTACTCATTACTCACGAATGAGGTTTCACCCAAAATTCATATAATTCATTTAAGTTAAGTCTCTTATCTTACAAGATCAAGTCTCTTAACTTCTAAAATAATTAAAACATTCGTTTTATCTTTCTTAAGCCGTTATACCTAACTTCCCATAAAGCTAGTATAACTCTTAAGCTTTTAAAACCAAGTATTACTCTTCTTTTAAAAACAGTTCTTAATTCTCTTGAACTACTTCAAGATTATTATTATTCGGGCTTAAGTCAAAAGACATTGCCGTACAACTATGTTCAATTAACACACGTACGCTCACCGCATCAGTAGTTATACACATATCATGCTAGAAGAGATAGGAAGAGGTTCACATACCTCGCGACGATTATCGACTATTAGCAAAACGCTCCACGGCTATAACCCGGCTAGCCTGGTCCACCTTCTCAAGTAGCACATGCTACTCGCAGAACATTCAACCTATACAGGTTACACAAGTCTATCAACGTCTAGACTACTCGGTGGAATAAATCTAGATGCAAGATCCTACGGGAAATTGGGCAGCCCTTCCCTACCCGTCAAATTACACAAGTCATCAGAATACACCCTACGTGATTACGATTCGGTTCTCATCTTAAAATTCAGGCTTAAGTCCAAGGACATTGCCACAACATTAAGTTCAGTACTATATATAGTATACTTCAACTATATATTCTAACATCATGTAATATCCAATTACAATAGGGGGACAAGATAATTACCTCGATAAGCCCATAATTATCCAAGTACAAATGTCGATCCTTAGCAACGCTTAGCTCCTACTCCGGGTGCTCCAACCCGCTCCAAACAACCCTTAGAAGTTCTACGCGACCTCTATTTAATACTCCAACCAACTATGGAGATTTTCCTTAGGGTTTCAGTTTGAGACAACAAGGACATACGGTAGTATTTCCGGGCTCTATGTATAGAGGTTTCTTTGGAATACTACAAGGTATACGGCTAAGGAAATTTGGGTATAGTAACAATACTTTTGAGAGTATTTCTACCAAGAGGGGGGGTGTATTCTACGAGAACCACAAGGCAAGGGGGGGGGTCCCTCACGGCACACCACGAGGAGGGTGTACCCCGCCAAGGCCTCAGGAGTGGTGCACCTCGGCCAAGGCCTCACAAAGGAAGAGGGAGGGACGAAACCAACAAGGAGGAGGAGGTTTTCAAGACTTGGAAATTATGGAATGGATGAAGAAGTCTTCAAAGGGGAGGTATTTATAGGCAAGCAAAGGCCAACCAATGGCCAAGATCTAGCCAAGTGGGGGCAAGTGGAGGGCCAAGATATGCCCAAGTGCCCCCTAGACCCTACTCCTTAAAACCCTCACAAATATCTACACAAATATCTACCAACACTTGCCCATCCAATCGGCCCTAACCGCCCCTTCAAGTCCACCAACGAGAGGGTGCCAAGTGTTGCCCTCTCGTTGGTCCAAAACGTTTCGTCTCTCGGAAAAATCCGCAAAAATACTAAATGACATAGCCGTAATTTACCCTTCGTAAGTTAGGTAGAACGTTTCGTCGAAAAACGACTCTAACCGGGTGTTGTGCACAAACATATTTCGGCCAAGGGTGCCACATGGGGGTGACACGTGTCTCCTCCCGATTCGTCCAAAATATTTCGTCTTCCGAAAATATCCATAACGGCCAAAATCTCAAAATCAAAGCGGGCCCCACAAAACCGTAAATTTCTCCCGTGGGCCCCACGTGACCATTTCCGAAAATAAAATCCCAAAATTCTAATATAATCTATGAAGTCCAAATACCAAATCTGGGAATCCAATTCCCATTAACGAACCTTTTTCCTTCACAAAAACCGGAAACTTTTCCGTGGAAAAATCACCTCTTTCTTCCTTTCCAATCTTTCTGTCGTATTCTCGTACATACGTCCTCGCATACATACCCTGGAACTACGGGGTATAACAGTGCTGCCGAATTTTCTGTAGAATAAGGAATCTTGTATTTAGAATATTCTACGAAGAGATCTAGAAGTTGATAGACGTTTTATGGCCAGTATAGGTGGAAGTACTACGAGTAGCGTATTCTACTTGAAGGGTGGAAAAGGCTAGCAAGGTTGTAGTACTTGGAGCATTTTGCTAATTGTCGATAATCGTCGCGAGGTATGTGAACCTCTTCCTATCTTTTCTAGCATGATTGTTGTGAACTATGTAAGATGAGCGTCGTGTGCTAAGTGAATTTGGTTGGTTTATTGATTTTAAAAGATAAAGGACTTGACTTATATTTGACTTGAGATAATATGTGAAGAACTTGAATTATGTAGAAAGTTGTGAAACCTCATTCGCGAGTAATGAGTACTTGGTTTTAAAATAATAACGTTATATTGTTTTCGGGAATGAGGATAAGTATCGAACGAACCACTGCAGCGTAAATAAAGGAAAATGTATTGACTAATTAATTACTATTAAAACCAGTAGAAACCTCCATCTGCATAGAAGCTAAGATAAGACAAAATTGTATTACATTTCCTAGATCATGGCTGCTTTAATAAGAATCACTATAAACAAGCATTAATTTTCTTGAATTTCCAAAGTAAGGAACTTGATTTCTAAGAGAAAAGAGACTTGAGGAATTGAAGAGTTTTTGGTTTAAAAGAAAGACATGGTTTTGTCTTAAATTGGTTTAAAACATAAAGTGTTATAACAGCTTTATGGGAAGTTAGTTATAACGACTTTATGAAAGCAAAAAGAATGGTTTTATCATTGGTTTTAAAATGATAACTTGAATTTAAAAGGAGAAGTGTTTTGGTCTAAAAAGAAGGCATGGTATTGTCTTAATTTGGTTTAAAAAGGAAAGTATGGAAGTTGTTTTGATTTACTTAAAATATTAGTCACTCTATTTTTTGATAATACGGGCATCAGGTGACCTTTGTAAAAGAATTGGATCTTTTAAAAAGAATTTAACGTACGTAGTACTTTGGGGTTAAAACCTGGACTTTGGCATAAAAATGAAAGTACCTTGAGTTGTGTGTAACTTGCCTATGTTTGCGTGTGATAGCCTTGTCGTGCCAGTATTGTATTTTTATACCACCGCGTCTCTCAATGGAGGGCCGGTTGATTTGTTATGATCTTACTTGGATGTACCAGCAGTGACGGAGGATTCCACGGGTACGCTCCTGTTGATAGCGTTATTCCATGGACTAGCTCTCCATGAGGTTTTACTGATTCGGCCTTGGTATCTGGTGGTTGGCTTTCGTACTTGCCCCGTCTCGTGGCTGATTTGGCCTTGGTACCTGGTAGTTAGCCTTCGCACTTGCCCCGTTCAGTTTAGTGGCGAAGTCTCGTGACACGGCGCGGTACTGGTAGTTAGCCGTACTTGCCCGGTCGCCACGTGACCACGGCCTTGGTACTGGTAGTCGGCTTCAGACTTGCCCGTGTCGCCTTCGTGGTTTGGTTGCATAGTATTGTTAGTACGGCCTTGGTATCTAGTAGTTGGCTTCGTACTTGCCCTGATCGATCGATGACGGCTTTTGTATCGGTAGTTAGCCGTACTTGCCGTGACGGTAGTTATTACACAGGTTTGACATGGTGTTCATGTGTATTCCTTGGTGTTGCTATATCATAGACTGCCGGCAGTGAGAAAGGTATTCCACGGGCATGATTGATGTTGTGGGCGTGAGACCCATAGTTATATTTGAGTGATGACTTTGAGGGCGTGAGTCCCTGACTTGACGTGACTGCTTACATATTATGTACTGTAATTTGGTTATCATATATGTCTCCTGTTTTTTTTTATAGACTACTATGATTTCATTTCTGATATTTTGATTTCACATACTTGGTACTGTTATCGACCTCCTTCGGGCTGCGTTCATCTGCAGTAGAGGTACATTGGTTGTGGATCCTCGCTCATAGGATCACAGTTCAGCGTTTTGGGAAGCTCCGTTTCTCCGGAGGCTCATCTTTGGTATAGTCCCCTGTCAGTGTAGTTACTTGTACATTCAGGGGTATGGCGGGGCCCTGTCCCGTCATAGTTATGGTTACATTCTTAGAGGTCTGTAGTACTGTTGTGGGCAGGGTTTGTAAAAGGATTTAACTGTTCAGTTGATATATATATGTATATATTCAGGAAGGTGACCGTTTTGGTTAGCCTGTTTCATACTTTATGTCTTGTCTCATGTTTTAGTTTTTATTTCCGCTGATTTTCTCTGATGTTGTATCACTAGGGTGCCCGGGGTAAGGCACCAGTCACGGGCCCGGGATCGGGTCGTGACAAAAGTGGTATCAGAGCAGTTAGTCCTCGGAAAGTGTCTACAGACCGTGTCTAGTATAGTCTTGATTATCGGTGTGTTGTGCACCACATCTATAATCAGGAGGCTGCAGGACATTTAGGATTGGTTTCCATTCTTCTCACTCTGAGATCGTGCCTTAGAGTTGTGTTGTAAGTGGGACTCCCTCTGACGTATTCTTTTATATCAGTTATGCCTCCGCGCAAGGCAACCAGAGCCCAGAAGGGCAAGGCAGCAAAGGGAGCTGCGAGTAGAGCACGGAGGGTTACCAGGGCAGAGGCACAGTTTTTTTACCCGGGGTGGTGCTACAGACGGCGGATTCTACGATGCCGCCAGCCCCAGCAGAGTTTAGTGCAGCAGCAGTAGCTACTGAGGCCACGATATCTGAGCCTCGATCCACGGCCAGAGCGGAGGATATGGGTTGCAAGGAGATGGCGATTACTAGTTAGGTTTATGGCGAGACTTGAGGACGACGGAGCGGTGGTGCGATGAGTGCACCCGGGGCCGATAGTTGGAGACCGGGACTTCTTAAGTTGCGATCCACCGATGTTCTATGGATCGAGAGGCGAGATGACCTCGTGAGTTTATCCGAAGCGATTCACGGATCATGAAGTGATCAAGGCCTCGTGAGTCGGTGATATTGGGTTCGCGTCGGTGCGTGATCGCAATGATCGTTTGATTCTACGGAACCGTCGGGGATCATGCACTTCCAGCTGTATGGGACGAGTTCTCAGGGGAATTTCTTGCACATTTCTTGCCGCGGATGAGAGGGCTCGGTCGGCAGATTTTTGATGTTGAGCGGGGCGGGCGTGCGGTTCGGAGTACAACGTGGAGTTCGACTCGTTGGCCCGTTACGTCCCGGCGTTAGTGGCAAATATGGAGGACAGAGTGCACCGCTACGTCACGGGGCTCGATGACTACTTGGCAGAGGCTTGCTCGGGTGTAGCTCTTCAGCCGGGCATGGACATTTCCCGCATGCAGGCTTATGCACTTGGGTGTGAGGAGCGGAGAGGTCGACGGAATGACCGGGATCAGCGAAGAGGCGAGCAGCAGGTCTTTTGGCGACTTTCGAGGCGGACCGCCTCGTGGCGAGCTAGTTATGCGCCTCCACCGATGCAGAGCGGTCCTCCACAAAGCTTCGGCATCCAGTATTCGTGAGCGGTCGTGGCTCCTGTTTTGATGTCACGACCCGTTCGGGGCGTGGATCGTGCCTTACCCGGGCACCCAAGTAGTCATACATCAGAGAAATCAGCGGAACATAAAACAAGACATGAATCAAATGTAAAATGAGACACATTTTATCTGAGAGAAAGTCGCCTTTCGGCATATATATATACAAAGTTTGAACAGTTACATCCTTTACAACCCTGCCCACAACAGTGCTACAGACCTCTAAGATTTTTACAGTAACTATGACGGGACAGGGCCCCGCCATACCCCTGAATGTACAAGAACCTACAACTCAGGGAAAACATACCAAAAGATAAGCCTCCGGAGAAACGGAGCTTCCCAATACGCTGAACTGCGATCCTATGAGCGAGGATCAACGACTGGTGTACCTCTACCTGCGGCATGAACGCAGCCCCCCGAAGGAGGTCAGTACAACAGGTACCAAGTATGTGAAACTGAACAAAAATACTGTAAGTGAAATCATAACAGTCTATATAAAACAGGAGACATGTATGATGACCAAACTACAGTTCACAATATAATCTAGCAGACATACCAAGTCAGGGACTCACGCCCGTAAAGTCATCACTCAAATATAACTCGGGAATTTAACCCGCAAACGGCCGCATGCCCCGGCATCTTACCTCGGTACAAGCATGGCCATGGAACCATCCTAATGGAAGCATACCCGTGGGCCACCCATCGTGTCAGTATGTCCAAAGGAAATAACAAGATAACAATCATAATGGAAGCATACTCGTGGGCCACCCATTGTGTCAGTATGTCCAAAGCAAATAACAAGATAACACTCCTAATGGAAGCATACCCGTGGGCCACCCATCGTGTCAGTATGTCCAAAAGGAAATAACAAAATAATAATCAAAGTGGAAGCATACTCGTGGGTCACCCATCGTGTCAGTATGTCCAAAACAAACAACAAGATCACACTTACAATGAGCATACGTGGGCCACCCATCGTGTCGGTATGTCCAAAAGGATCGATATAGTGGAAGCATACGTGGGCCACCCATCGTGTCGGTATGTCCATCAATCGGTCGGATAGCCTTACTCCAACGAGAGACGCGGTAGCACAGAAATACAACACTTGCACAACAAAGGCTATTACCACAAGCATAGGCAAGTTCAACATACTTATAGACTCTTTATTTTATTACAACAAATCCGGGTTTTAACCCCAAAGTACTACATACATTAATCCTTTCAAAAAGACCTCTTTTTTTTTACGTAAAAACAACTCGATACTATTATCCGTAGTACCAAATACGTTCATGTTTTAAAATCAAGTACTTTACACTGTTTTTAAACCAAGTGGCTTACACTTTTAGAACAACGTCAAGTAACAACATTCTTTTCCAAAAGTTCAAGTTTGCCTAATTTCAGATACTCAAGTCTTTTAGTTTCGAAAGATTTCATAGATTATAGTCTTAATCAAATAACGTACTCTCTTTTAAAACAATAAACCTTATGTGTGAGTAGGTTATTATTGTTTATAACAATCTTATAAAAGCAACCATGATCTAGGAAATGTAATACAATTTTGTCTTATCTTAGCTTCTATGCAGATGGAGGTTTCTACTGATTTTAATATAATTACATTATTAGTCAAAACATTTCCCTTTATTAACGCTGCGGTGGTTCGTTCGATACTTATTCTGATTTCCGAAATCAGTAAAACATTCTTCCATTTAAAAACCCAGTACTCATTACTCACGAATGAGGTTTCACACTTTTTAATAAAATTCATATTAATTCAATTAAGTCAAGTCTCTTATCTTTTAAGATCAAGTCTCTTAACTTCTACAATCAATAAATCATTCTTTTTATCTCTCTTAAGTCGTTATACCTAACTTCCCATAAGCTGGTATAACTCTTAAGCTTTTAAAACCAAGTATTACTCTTCTTTCAAAAAGGTTTCTTAATTCTTTTGAAATACTTCAAGATTCTTATTATTAGACTCAAGTCAAAAGACATTGCGGTAAAACCACGTTCAGTTAACACACGTACGTCTACCGTACTATATATATTCTTTTAAAATATCATGCTCAAGAGGATAGGAAGAATCACATACCTCGCGACGATTATCGACTATTAGCAAAACGCTCCAAAGTACTGTAATCCTGCTAGCCTTGTCCACCTTTCAAGTAGAACACGCTACTCGCAGTACTTCAACCTATACCGGTTTATACAAGTCTATCAATGTCTAGACTACTCTGTAGAATAAATCTAGATACAAGATTCTACGGAAAATTGGCAAGACTTCCCTACAGTCAAACTTCACAAGTTCATCAGAATACAATCCTATGTAAATCTGATTCAATTCTCTTCTTATATACCTTCCTTGTATATAACTTATACTTAATTCTTATACTTCAACAGTATGTAAACTCTAATTACAATAGAAGGTCAAGAGTATTTACCTCGATAAGCCCAAAATTATCCAAGTCTAAATGTCGATCTTAAGCAACGTTTAGCTCCTACTCTGGGCGCTCCAACCCTCTCCAAACAACCCTTAGAAGTTCCCAAACAACTTCTACTTAGCACTTCAACCAACTATGAAGATTTTCCTTAGGGTTTCATTTTGAGACTAAAAGGACATAAGGTAGTATTTCCGGGCTCTACGTAGAGGTAACTTTGGAATACTACAAGGTATAAGGCTAAGGTATTTTGGAATAGTAACAATACTTGGAGAATACTTTTCTACCAAGGGGGGGGGTGTATTTTACGAGAACAACTCAAGGTAGGGGGGGTACCCTCGGCTAGCACTACTAGGAAGGGGTACCTGCCGTGAAAGGCCTCACAGGGAGGAGGCTCTTTTGGACGAGAGCTTCTAAGAGGGGAGGATTTTCAAGACTTAGAAAGGTGTGGAGTGGATGAAGAAGTCTTCAACTAAGGGGGGGTATTTATAGGGAAACCAATGGACAAGATCAAGACAAGTGGGGGGCAAGTGGAGGGTGAGGATTTGCCCAAGTTCCCCCTAGCCATCTACTCCACAATTCACTCCAAACATTGACCCATGGTTTAGGCCACAAAACATGCCACGAAATGGGCACCCAATCGGCCACCACAAACCGCCAACTTGAGGGTGACAAGTGTCGCCCTCTCGTTGGTCCAAAATATTCCATCTCTCGGAAAAAATCCGCAAAAATTATAAATGACATAGCCGTAATTTTCCCTTCGCAAAGTTCGGAAAACGTTTCGTCGAAAAACAATTCGTTTCGTGGGTTGTGCACAAATTTTCGTCCTATGCCTAACTTAAGGCTTAGACTTTTGTACGTACGCCCTCACGTACATACTCTGAAAATACGGGGTATAACATTCAGACTTTCAGAGGAGTAGGAGTGATCGCCGGATAAGGTCACCCTTGTCTCAGTGTGGCCGTTGTGGAAAACTTCATAAGGGAGAGTGTCGTACTAATTTGGGAGATTGTTATTCTTGCGGCCAACAGGGCCATTTGGCGAGATCGTCCGACTGTGGTAGCATCGTGGATTAGCCTGCATCTACGAGATCAGTTGCGGGTTCTTCACCTTCCATAGCTAGGCAGAATGTACATGCACCGGCAGGCCACGGCAGATGTCGCGGTGGAAGTTCCCAGTTTTAGCGGTCCTTTGAACCGCCTATTTACAGGTATATCCTTAACCATCTAGAGACTAGTATGTAGTGATGTTATGATGATGTGTTAAGTGTTATGATCGGATAGCTTTGAGTTAAAATGTGATTTAGAAGCCTGGTTAGTGGAAAGGGTAAGTCTGGGGATGAGAAAATTTCGAACCTTAGAATATTACACGTTGAGACCTTAGATGTAAGGTCGTCTTGAGTAAAGGATTTTGCAGAAGATCCTTGTCGGAGTGCATTATATGCATAGGGTGTATTAGTGTGATAAAATTCCATGGGTAGTGTAAGATGAAAGTGGTAGCTTTCAGGACTTGTATAGGTAGGGTTGTTCCGGATCGGGGAACAAGAGTCTGGTGCGATTATGGGTCGGGTTGAGGACCGTTCGCGGGTCAACCCCCAGCCCGAAAGGAGATGTGGTCAGTTTGAGGTGGTCCCTCCAGGTGGTAGGATCACGAGGGTGCGAGGCCCAAGTTTAGGTAACCATCGTATGAGTTCGCGGATGTGTTCGATCGGAATCGGATCGTGAAGGTCGGGAATGGCCTTGAAGAAATTCGAGGCTAGTAAGATGACCAAGTTTGGAGGTAGTGACTCCAAAATTTTTGGAAACTGAAGTGACGACTGAGGTATGGTACGTGTACTAGAAAGAGTTCGAGTGTTCGAGAAGGGTACGACGAGAAAGGAAAGAAGTGAACATGTGCTGAGAGATGGAAGTGATCATTTCCTTGTGAGGTGAAGATGCGAAGGGAGTATCCTTTGGACAAGGAACGAGAGTTAGTATCGTTTTACATCTTAGAGGTTATTCCTCGTGGACTTGGATTTAAGTATTTGCGCGTATGTTATTTTTGTGGCCAGGTGTGGCATGATTGGTTTCGTAAGTATAATAGTGAAGACTATACCGACGCAGGTATGTTTTGGAGACTTAGAAGGAACATTCGGGACGAATGTTTCTAGGGGGGGAAGGATGTTATACCCCGTAGTTCCAGGGTATGTATGTGAGGACGTACGTACGAGAATACGACAGAAATTTTGGAAAGAAAGAAAGGTGTGATTTTTCGACGGAAAAGTTTCCGGTTTTTGTGAAGGAAAAAGGTTCGTTAATGGGAATTGGATCCCCAGATTTGGTATTTGGGCTTCTTGGATTATATTAGAATTATGAGATTTTATTTTCGGAAATGGTCACGTGGGGCCCACGGGAGAAATTTACGGTTTTGTGGGGCCCACTTTGTTTTTGAGATTTTCGGTATTTTGGATATTTTCGGAAGACGAAATATTTTGGAAAAGTAAGGGGGCAACACGTGTCACCCCTTGAGTGGCCATGTGGGCCGAAATTGGAGGGACAAGTGGCTAGCCACTTGTCCCCTTGGCCGAAATGGTCATGACACTTGGAAGCTCATTTCGTTGGCCATGTGGTGTGGTGGGACCCACACACACATGGCCCAATCTTGACCATACACTTACATTGATCTTGGCCCTTGATTCTTCTATAAATACCCCATAGTGCAAGACATAATATTCATTCCACACTTAAGTCTTCCAAGGCAAATACTCCCTCCCCTTTAGTCTTGTTTCATCCCCCTCCCCCTCTTGTGTAGAAAATACTTTGTGTATTGTTGTATAATCCCAAATACCTTGGCCTAGTATCCCTAGTAGTATTCCAAAGTTGTTTTAATACTAGGAGCCCGAAAATGCTACTTTATTCCAATAGTCGCAAAATGAAACCCTAGAAAAATCTTCATAAGCTTGGTTGAAGTGTTAAGAGAAGTTGTTTAGAAACTTCTAAGGGTCTCTTGGAGCGGGTTGGAGCGTAAGGAATTGGAGCTAAACGTTGCTCAGGATCGACATATAATCTTGGATAATTTTGGGCTTATCGAGGTAATAATCTATGTCCCCTATTGTAATTGGATATTACATGTTGTAGTAGTTATACTTGAGTATATTATATGAGGATAGAAGATTGATAGAATTGAACTGTATTTACATTGGACTGTATTTACAGTAGACTTGTAGTATTATTGTGGGGCAGTGTTGTACACGTCCGGTTAGACGTGTAATCCCCTGGGAGTTGTTGGCCTGGTAGCAGGCCAGAGTAGAGGAGGAGATTTATGTGGTTACGGGGGGGGAGGTGCTGCCGAATTTTCTGTAGAATAAGGAATCTGGTATTTAGAATATTCTACGAAGAGATCTAGAAGTTGATAGACGTTTTTTTATGGCCAGTATAGGTGGAAGTACTACGAGTAGCGTATTCTACTTGAAGGGTGGAAAAGGCTAGCAAGGTTGTAGTACTTGGAGCATTTTGCTAATTGTCGATAATCGTCGCGAGGTATGTGAACCTCTTCCTATCTTTTCTAGCATGATTGTTGTGAACTATGTAGTCTGAAGAGCGATACATGTGCTAAGTGAATTTGGTTGGTTTATTGATTTTAAAAGATAAAGGACTTGACTTATATTTGACTTGAGATAATATGTGAAGAACTTGAATTGTGTAGAAAGTTGTGAAACCTCATTCGCGAGTAATGAGTACTTGGTTTTAAAATAATAACGTTATATTGTTTTCGGGAATGAGGATAAGTATCGAACGAACCACTGCAGCGTAAATAAAGGAAAATGTATTGACTAATTAATTACTATTAAAACCAGTAGAAACCTCCATCTGCATAGAAGCTAAGATAAGACAAAATTGTATTACATTTCCTAGATCATGGCTGCTTTAATAAGAATCACTATAAACAAGCATTAATTTTCTTGAATTTCCAAAATAAGGAACTTGATTTCTAAGAGAAAAGAGACTTGAGGAATTGAAGAGTTTTTGGTTTAAAAGAAAGACATGGTTTTGTCTTAAATTGGTTTAAAACATAAAATGTTATAACAGCTTTATGGGAAGTTAGTTATAACGACTTTATGAAAGCAAAAAGAATGGTTTTATCATTGGTTTTAAAATGATAACTTGACTTTAAAAGGAGAAGTGTTTTGGTCTAAAAAGAAGGCATGGTATTGTCTTAATTTGGTTTAAAAAGGAAAGTATGGAAGTTGTTTTGATTTACTTAAAATATTAGTCACTCTATTTTTTGATAATACGGGCATCAGGTGACCTTTGTAAAAGAATTGGATCTTTTAAAAAGAATTTAACGTACGTAGTACTTTGGGGTTAAAACCTGGACTTTGGCATAAAAATGAAAGTACCTTGAGTTGTGTGTAACTTGCCTATGTTTGCGTGTGATAGCCTTGTTGTGCCAGTATTGTATTTTTATACCACCGCGTCTCTCAATGGAGGGCCGGTTGATTTGTTATGATCTTACTTGGACGTACCGGCAGTGACGGAGGATTCCACGGGTGCGCTCCTGTTGATAGCGTTATTCCATGGACTAGCTCTCCATGAGGTTTTACTGATTCGGCCTTGGTATCTGGTGTTGGCTATCGTACTTGCCCCGTCTCGTGGCTGATTCGGCCTTGGTACCTGGTAGTTAGCCTTCGCACTTGCCCCGTTCAGTTTAGTGGCGAAGTCTCGTGACACGGCCTTGGTACCTGGTAGTTAGCCTTCGTACTTGCCCCGGTCAGCTACGTGACACGGCCTTGGTACCTGGTAGTCGGCTTTCGTACTTGCCCCGTGTCAGCTTCGTGGTTTGGTTGCATAGTATTGTTAGTACGGCCTTGGTATCTAGTAGTTGGCTTTCGTACTTGCCCCGGTCAGTCGATGATGCGGCTTTGGTATCTGGTAGTTAGCCTTCGTACTTGCCCCGTACGGTTGTTATGACACAGGTGGGACCTGGTGTTCATGTGTATTCCTTGGTGTTGCTATATCATAGACTGCCGGCAGTGAGGAAGGTATTCCACGGGCATGATTGATGTTGTGGGCGTGAGACCCATAGTTATATTTGAGTGATGACTTTGAGGGCGTGAGTGTCACGACCCGATCCCGGGCCCGTGACTGGTGCCTTACCCCGGGCACCCTAGTGATACAACATCAGAGAAAACCAGCGGAAATAAAAACTTAAACATAAACATGAGACAAGATAATGAAACAGGCCAACCGAACGGTTACCTTCCAATAAAAATATATATAAACAACTCTTTTTTTAAAACGAACAGTTTAATCCTTTTACAAAACCACGCTTGCATACTCTGGACCTCTAGAGTTTATACAACAACTATGGCGGGACAGGGCCCGCCATACCCCGAATGTACAAGAACCTCTGCACTCGTGGGTAACATACCAACAGATAAGCCTCGAAGGAACGGAGCTTCCCAAAACGCTGAAATGAGATCCTAAACGCGGGGATCGGCGGTAGATGTACTCTACTGCGGCATGAACGCGGCCCGAAGGAGGTCAAGATAACAGTACCAGTATGTGAAATCGTAAAATCGTAAATGAAATCATAATAGTCTATAAAAGCAGGAGACAGGTATGATAACCAAACTACAGTACACACACATAACAGTTATATCGATTCAGGGTCTCATGCCCACAACATCAATCCTGCCCGTGGAGTACCTTCCTCACTACCGGCAGTCTATGATATGATAACAACAAGACAGCAATCCAAATGGGAGCATACCCGTGCGCTACGCATCGTGTCAGTATGTCCAAAGGGAACCAATAAGACAACATTCCAAATGGAAGCATACCCGTGCGCTACGCATCGTGTCAGCATGTCCAAAGGGAAACAATAAGACAACATTCCAAATGGAAGCATACCCGTGCGCTACGCATCGTGTCAGTATGTCCAAAGGGAGCAAATAAGATAACATTCCAAATGGAAGCATACCCGTGCGCTACGCATCGTGTCAGTATGTCCAAAGGGAGCAAATAAGACAACATTCCAAATGGAAGCATACCCGTGCGCTACGCATCGTGTCAATATGTCCAAAGGGAAACAATAGTAACACTATCAACAGGAACGTACCCGTGGAATTTATCCGTCACTGCCGGTCACGTCCAAGTAAGTTCTCAACAAGTCAACCGATCCTCCATCGAGAGACGCGGTAGTATAGAAACACAATTCTTGCACAACAAAGGCTATCACAACAAGCATAAGCAAGTTTCACAACAACAAGCATAGGCAAGTTTATACACAACTCGAAGTACTTCCATTTTATGCCCAAGTTCGGTTTTTAACCCTAAAGTACTACGTACGTTAAATTCCTTTTAAAGAGATTTATTCCTTTTATAAAAGTCACCCGATACCCGTAGTATAAAAATAGAGTGACTTATATCTTTTAAGTAAACCAAAACAACTTCCATACTTTCTTTTTTAAAGTCAAGTTACCACATTAAAACCAATGATAAAACCTTTCTTTTGTTTTCATAAGGTCGTTATAACCAACTTCCCATAAAGTCATTATAACACCTTATGCTTTAAACCATTTTAAGACAACACAATGCCTTTCTTTTCCCTAAGGTTCGGTTTGCCTAATTTCAAATACACAAGTCTCTTTTTGAAAAGTTCATAGTTCAATGTCTTAATCTCTTTTAAAACAATTGAGTAACATATGCCTTAGGCGAGTAGGTTATTCTTGTTCATAATCAATCTTATTAGCAGCCATGATCTAGAAATGTAATATCATTTTGTCTCATCTTAGCTTCTATGCAGATGGAGGTTTCTCTTGGTTTTAATAATACTTAATTATTCAATACATTTTCCTTTATTAACGCAGTGGTTTGTCGATACACATTCGATTTCAAATCAAGAAACATTATTCCTTCCAAAAACCAAGTACTCATTACTCACGAATGAGGTTTCACACAAACATCCATACTAAGTCAAGTCTCTTATCCTTTAAGAATAAGTCTCTTAACTTTTAACCCATTAAACCATTCTTTTTATCTCTCTTAAGGCGTTACACCTAACTTCTCATAAAGCTGGTATAACTCTTATGTTTTCAAACCAAGTACTTCAAAAAGGTTTCTTAATCTTTTAGAATACTCCAAGGTTCTTTTACATCCAGTCGGTTATAAGTCAAATCAGTTATCTTTTAAAAACCACAAAGCATTTCTCATTTACATAGAGCTGTTATAACCAACTTCCCATAAAGCCGTTATAACACTTTATGTTTAAAGACAATCAAATACATTTAACACACGCGTCGTCTACCGTACTACATAGTTATACACATATCATGCTAGAACAGATAGGAAGAGGTTCACATACCTCGCGACAGTATCGACTAATAGCAAAACGCCCAAGTACCTCAAACCGTGCTACACTCTCGGTCAGCAGTTACTCCACGTAGTACTACAACCTATAGAGGCCACAAAGCGCCTATTAATATCTTTAGATCTCAATGTAGAATATTCTACGTAAAATTCGCAAGACACCTCCCCACCCCGCACAACAGTAAATCTCCTCTCTATCGAGGTGGCTACCAAGCCAACCGGGGGTTAACACGTCTAACCGGACGTGTGTCACGACCGAACGGGCGTGGATCGTGCCTTACCGGGCACCCTAGTGACACAACATCGTAGTAATCGGAACATAAAACACATACATGAAACAAGTGAAGTACAAAACGATGTCTGAGGAAAACTTGCCTTCGGCATATATAAATAACAACTTTTACAAATGAGCAGTTTAATCCTTTTTACAAACCACCCACAACAGTATTCTGCACCTCTAAGAAATGATACGACAACAATGGCGGGACGGGGCCCGCCATACCCCGAATGTAAGCACCTACAACAACAGGGACTATACCATGATAAGCCTCGGAGGAACGGAGCTTCCACGCTGTTGTGACCCTAGGCGAGGATCAACGGCGGTGTACCTCAACTGCGGCATGACGCGGCCCGAAGGAGGTCGATCAAAGTGCGAGTATGTGAAACTGAAAATACATACTGTAAATGAAATCATAGCAGTCATATAAAGCAGGAGACATGTATGATAACCAAACTACAGTTTACAACAAAGCAGTCATGTCAAGTCAGGGACTCACGCCCTAAAAGTCATCCCTCATGCCCGTGGAACTCCTTCCTCACTGCCGGCAGTCTAGGTACAAATCATGTGATACGTATAACAGATCTCGGCCCATCTTATGGACCCAATATAGAAAAGGGTGGAATACATTCCCGGTTCATCCCATGAACCGGTAGTCGAGTGGAACACATTCCCGGATGAACCGGTAGTCAAGTGAAATACATTCCCGGATGAACCGGTCCTCAAGTGGAATACATTCCCGGATGAACCGGTCCTCAAGTGAAATACATTCCCGGATGAACCGGTAGTCGAGTGAAATACATTCCCGGATGAACCGGTAGTCGAGTGAAATACATTCCCGGATGAACCGGTCCTCAAGTGGAATACATTCCCGGATGAACCGGTCCTCAAGTGAAATACATTCCCGGATGAACCGGTAGTCGAGTGAAATACATTCCCGGATGAACCGGTAGTCGAGTGAAATACATTCGGATGAACCGTGTCGAGTAGAACACAATACTTACACAACAAGGCTATCACACGTAACATGGTCAAGTTTCATAACAACAAGTATAAGCAAGTTACACACGACTCAAGGTACTTTCATTTTATATCAAAGTCCCGATTTTAACCTTAAAGTACTACGTCCGTTAAATTCCTTTTAAGATCCATTTCTTTTACAAAGGTCACCCGATACAGTAGTATAAAAATAGAGTGACTAACATTGTTAAGTAAACCAAAATGCTTTCCTTTGTAAAAATCAAGTAACAACCTTATTTTCCAAACGTTCAAGTTTGCCTAATTTCGAATGCTCAAGTTTCTCATTTTAGAAAAAGGTTTCGTAGTTCATAGTCTTATTCAGTTGAGAATATAATTCTCCTTAAAACTATCTGAAAAACATAAGTCTCATATGTGAGTAGGATATTCTTGTTTATAACAATCTTATTACAGCAGCCATGATCTAGGAAATATCATTTTGTCTCATCTTAGCTTCTATGCAGATGGAAGTCTCTACTGGTTTTAATAATACTTAATTAGTCAAAAGCATTTCCTTTTTATTAACGCTGCAGTGGTATGTCGATACACATTCTGATTTCCGAAATCAGTAAAACATTCTTAAGCCGTTATACCTAACTTCCCATAAAGCTAGTATAACTCTTAAGTTTTCACAAACTAAGTCGTAGTCTTCTTTCAAAATGATTCAAAAATCTTTTGAAATACTTCAAGTTCTTTATTAACACATAACAAGCGCTTATAGTTCAAATCGATTACCTTTTAAAACCACATGTATTTTCTTACCAACATAAAGTCATTATAACCAGCTTCCCATAAAGCCGTTATAACACTTTATGTTTTAAATCAATCAAATACATTTAGCACGTATGCGTCTACCGTACTACATAGTTCACACATATCATGCTAGAAGAGATAGGAAGAGGTTCACATACCTCACGGCCAGTATCGACTAATAGCAAAACGCTCCAACCGTCGGCTACTCCTTAAGCCAAGCGGTCGCGCCACACGTAGTACTTCCACCTATAAGGCCACAAGGCGCTTATTAACATTTAGGTCTCATCGTAGAACTTTCTACGTAAATTTCTGACACCTCCCAATCACAGCGTAAATCTCCTCCTCATCGAGACCGGCTACCAAGCCAACCAGGGGGGGGGTTATACATCTAACCCTAACGGGTACAATTCTACTCCACAGTACTACTACACAATTCTCTTGTCAGATCCTATGTAATTACAGTTCAGTATTCTTCTTTAAATTCAGGCTTAAGTCGCAAGACATTGCCGTAAGTTTTATTCAGGCTTAAGTCAAAAGACATTGCCGATAACTACGTTCAGTTTTATATACAGTATACTTCAACTATATAATCTAACAACATGTAATTTCCAATTACAATAGAGGGACAAGATAATTACCTCGATAAGCCCATAATTATCCTAGCTTAAGTCGATCCTGGGCAATCGTTTAGCTCCACTCAGCGCCCAACCCGCTCTAAACCACCCTTAGAAGTTCTAACCAACTTCACACAATACTCAACGGACTATGGAGATTTTCCTAGGGTTTTGGTTTTGTGGTGGGAAGTATAATAGTATTTTACGGGCTTTTCAGATAGGTATAACCTAGAATACAACAAGGTATATGGCTAAGGTAATTTGGGCATTATAACAATACTTTTGAGAGTATTTCTACCAAGAGAGGGGTATTTATACGAAAACACTAGGCTAGGGGTACCCACGCCACACCCAAAGGGGAGAGGGGAGGCTCTCGGCCATAAAGGCTATCTAGGGAGGGCTCTTGGACGAGTCAAACAAGAGGAGGGAGGGATTTAACACTTAGGAAATATTTGGAATGGATGAAGAAGTCATCCTAAGGGGGGGGGTATTTATAGTGTAAGCCAAGGCCAACCAATGGCCAAGATCTTGCCAAGTGCATACTAGCCAACTAACACAAAAATATCCTACCAACCCTTGACCACAAAAGCCACACTTTCGGCCAACACAATTTCCGCCCAAGGTGTTCCAATGAGAGGGTGACAAGTGTCACCCTCTTGTTGGTCCATAATGTTTCGTCTCTCGGAAAAATCCGCAAAAATTAAAAATGACATAGCCGGAAATTCCCCTACAAAAGCTGTGAAAACGTTTCGTCGAAAAACGACTCTAACCGGGTGTTGTGCACAAATAAATTTCGGCCAAGCCACTTTCTCAAGTTCAAATTTTCTACGTACGTCCCACGTACATACTGAAAATCGGTATAACATTCTCCCCTCCTTAGAAACATTCGTCCCGAATGTTCCTTCTAAGTCTCAAAACTAACGTGCGCCAGTATATACTTCACTACTATACTTACGAGAACAATCCTTGCCACACATGGCCATAGAAACAACCGCACAAATACCCATCCAAGTCCACGAGGAAACACCTCTAACATCACCACAACCACCTCTCTCCAGGGTCTAAAATATACTTCCTTCGTACCTTCTCTCTACAAAAGAAATGATCACATCTATGCTCGCCATACATGCTCGCTTCTCTCTTTACTCGTCGTAGATACCACTTTGTCACTTTGTCGCGAGCCTTGCTCCGACGACCCAACAAATGGTACCGGGCTGCTTGCGATCCCGGAGGATGTCGTACACTCAAACTCTTACCACATTCTGATACGTATCTAAAACTCGGGGTTACTATCTCTAACGTGGTCATCATTAAGTGGGAACACTCTGGATGGATCTCCGATACTTTTCCCGAACATCACAATACGAAAGACCGGACGCACTGCCTCCCACGCCGGACGGCAAATGCTAACATATAGGCAACCTGGCCTATCCTTCACATGAACTCACAAAGGCCCAAAGTAACTCGGGCTAAGTTCCCTCTGTTTTCCAAAACTCGTCACACCCAAACCCGGGGTGGTACTTTCAAGAAGATCGACCGTCAACCTGAACTCTGCGTCGTCACCGATTATCCGCACAATTCCCCGAGCTGCGTAACTTCTTCTAGACAAGCTTCACTATCCACAATCTGTTGGAACAAGCTCGAACTATGCGAACCTTGCCAACCTCGAACCAATCGGCCGGCAACTTACACTTCCGCCACAAGGCTTCATAAGGTGATATCCGAACACCGAAATGGTAGATCAAACACTACCTCCACGAGAGACAACAATCCTCACAACTACCCACGAAATCCACGCCTTGGCGGGGCGAATGCGGTCTGAGACTCACTGAGTTCTTAACCCCGCTCGTAAACTTTAGAAAACGAAAATAACCACACAGGCTTCACTGCGACATAAGGTAAAGGTAGGCACCGTGCAGCCTTTCAACCCTTGGATAACTCAACACGAGTAAACGGTCGAACGAAGAACACGATGGGCTGCCCCATCGACCGACCACCGGTCGAACGATCCACGAACTCGTCTGTTAGTTAGCGAACATGGGCCTAACACCCTCGTGACCCTACCACAAGGCGGGACCACCACAAACTGACCCCACCACCAAACAGGCCGCGGGTTGACCCGCATCATGGCCTCAATCCGACCCGTCAACGAGCACAACACTAGTTCCCCGATTCGGAACAGTCTCACTAATCACGTTACGAAAACCTAGCGGTCTTCTTAGCTCAACTACCCCCTTTCATTCCACACTACTAGGGACCTATCCCAACCATAACTCACGTGCACTATGCACTCCGATAAGGGTCAAACATAACACTACACCTTTTCTCGAGATGGCCTCACCTCTAAGGTCTCTACGTAAAAAGCTCTAAGGCTCACACCTTCTCTATCCCCCAAAATCTTACTCGGTTAAACAACCATGATTTCAAATCACAACTAACACACTGCTATCAGAACATAGCACCTAAGGTATACTCACCTTATCACATATACTGATCTCTAGAGGGTTAAAGATATATCTATATCTCGCTTCACTCCCTTAATCGCTCAAATCAAACACGCCTGTAGGCGCATAACTAAGGAAGGTGGCGACTACCCATCGATCACGAAGGCTAAGTCCTCCTACAAGGACACTCTTCGACACGGACCACGGCGGTCATAGTACAACAAGTACCAACCTAAAAGATGACATTCCGGGATGGCGTCACAGGCTGTGAACCGGAAGCCACGGAGTTCTAACCAACTCTGCATACCGAATGTCACGAACTCGTGGAAGACCACTCTGCTGGCGGAGGTGCATAATCTGATCTGGTGAGGTGACTCGCCTCGAAAGTTACTAAAGGACCTTCTGCTCGGCCTCTTACGGTGTCGCCGTTAACACGTCGATTTCTACCGTCTCGGCTGCTGCGCATAAGCCCGATACGAGGCCATGCTCGAGCCTAATCAAGAATTACTCTTGCACAACCTCTTTTAGATAGTCCTCAAGACTCGCAGACATCGGTATACTCTCGTAGCCAAATCTATAGCTAGCAAGGTCGCCTCTTTGCAATCTAAATGCTCTGTCCGGCCGTGGGCGAAGGTTCATATATCATGGCGCAGATGGATCGCTGCCCGTGCCAAACTCTGCTGGGACTAGCGACGCCGCAGAAATCCCGAATGAAGCACTACCTAGGTAATGATTGGGCTGTGCCTCGCCACCCTCTGTACTCTACTCGCGGCTCCGCCTTGCGCCTCTGGGCTCGGGTTGCCACGCGAGGCATATCGGTAAGGGAAAGAAATACGTTAGAGGTCCAACTTACAACACAACTCTAAGGCACGATCTCGAGTGAGAAGAATAGAAACCAATCCTAAAATATCCTATAGCCTCACGATTATTGATGTGGTGCACAACACACCGATAATCAAGACTCTCATCGATACGTCAGACACTTTCCGAGGATTAATCGCTCACGATACCACTTTTGTCACGACCGAACCGGGCCGTGGATCGTGCCTTACCGGGCACCCTAGTGACACAACATCGAGTAATCAGAACATAAAACACATACATGAAACAAGTGAAGTACAAAACGATGTCTGAGGAAAACTTGCCTTTCGGCATATATAAATAACAACTTTTACAAATGAGCAGTTTAATCCTTTTTACAAACCACGCTTACAAGATTACTACGGACTTAAGAAATGATACGACAACAATGGCGGGGCGGGGCCCGCCATACCCACGAATGTAGCACCTACAACAACAGGGGACTATACCATGATAAGCCTCGGAGAACGGAGCTTCCAGCGCTGAATCAGTGACCAAGAGCGAGGATCAACGATCGGTGTACCTCAACTGCGGCATGAACGCAGCCCGAAGAGGTCGATAACAGTGCAGTATGTGAAACGAAAATACATATTGTAAATGAAATCATAGCAATCATATAAAGCGAGAGACATGTATGATAACCAAACTACGCTTTACAACAAGCGATCATGTCAAGTCGTGGACTCACGCCACAAAAGTCATCCTCCGCCCGTGGAACTCCTTCCTCATCGCCGTGATCTAGGTACAAATCATGTGATACGTATAATAGATCTCGGCCCATCTTATGGACCCAATATAGAAAAGGGTGGAATACATTCCTGCTTCATCCTATGAACCTAGTCGAGTGGAACACATTCGGATGAACCCGTAGTCAAGTGAAATACATTCCGGATGAACGGTCCTCAGTGGAATACATTCCCGGATGAACCGGTCCTCAAGTGAAATACATTCCCGGATGAACCGGTAGTCGAGTGAAATACATTCCCGGATGAACCGGTAGTCGAGTGAAATACATTCCCGGATGAACCGGTCCTCAAGTGGAATACATTCCCGGATGAACGGTCCTCAAGTGAAATACATTCCGGATGAGCCCAGAGTCGAGTGAAATACATTCGGATGAACCGTAGTCGAGTGAAATACATTCCGGATGAACCGGTAGTCGAGTAGAACACAATACTTACAACAAGGCTATCACACGTAACATGGTCAAGTTTCATAACAACAAGTATAAGCAAGTTACACACGACTCAAGGTACTTTCATTTTATATCAAAGTCCCGATTTTAACCTTAAAGTACTACGTCCGTTAAATTCCTTTTAAGATCCATTTCTTTTACAAAGGTCACCCGATACCGTAGTATAAAAATAGAGTGACTAACATTGTTAAGTAAACCAAAATGCTTTCCTTTGTAAAAATCAAGTAACAACCTTATTTTCCAAACGCTCAAGTTTGCCTAATTTGAATGCTCAAGTTTCTCATTTTAGAAAAGGTTTCGTAGTTCATAGTCTTATTCAGTTGAGAATATAATTCTCCTTAAAACTATCTGAAAAACATAAGTCTCATATGTGAGTAGGATATTCTTGTTTATAACAATCTTATTACGACCATGATCTAGGAAATATCATTTTGTCTCATCTTAGCTTCTATGCGGATGGAAGTCTCTCTTGGTTTTAATAATACTTAATTAGTCAAAAGCATTTCCTTTTATTAACGCCGTGGTATGTCGATACATTCTGATTTCAAATCAAGAAAACATTCTTAAGCCGTTATACCTAACTTCCCATAAAGCTAGTATAACTCTTAAGTTTTCACAAACCAAGTATTACTTCTTCTTTCAAAATGATTCAAAAATCTTTTGAAATACTTCAAGTTCTTTATTAACACATAACAAGCGATTTATAGTTCAAATCGCTTACCTTTTAAAACCACATGTATTTTCTTACCAACATAAAGTATTATAACCGCCTTCCCATAAAGCCGTTATAACACTTTATGTTTTAAATCAATCAAATACATTTAGCACGTATGCGTCTACCGTACTACATAGTTCACACATATCATGCTAGAAGAGATAGGAAGAGGTTCACATACCTCACGACGAGTATCGACTAATAGCAAAACGCTCCAACCGTCGGCTACTCCTTAAGCCAAGCAGATCGCGCCACACGTAGTACTTCCACCTATAAGGCCACAAGGCGCTTATTAACATTTAGGTCTCATCGTCGAACTTTCTCTGAAATTTAAGGCATTTCCCACAGAATCACAGAAATCTCCTCCTCTATCGAGACCGGCTACCAAGCCAACCGGGGGTTATACATCTAACCTACTGGTACAATTCTACTCCACGAGACTACTACACAATTCTCATGTCTGATCCTATGTAATTCTGATTCGATTCTTCTTTAAATTCAGCTTAAGTCGCAAGACATTGCAGTAAGTTTTATTCAGCTTAAGTCAAAAGACATTGCCGATAACTACGCTCGTTTTATATACAGTATACTTCAACTATATAATCTAACAACATGTAATTTCCAATTACAATAGAGGGACAAGATAATTACCTCGATAAGCCCATAATTATCCTAGCTTAAAGTCGATCCTGGGCAATCGTTTAGCTCCACTCGGCGCTCAACCCGCTCTAAACCACCCTTAGAAGTTCTAACCAACTTCTACACAATACTCCAACGGACTATGGAGATTTTCCTAGGGTTTTGGTTTTGTGACTGACGGGAAGTATAATAGTATTTTCTGGGCTTTTCGTATAGGTATAACCTTAGAATACAACAAGGTATATGGCTAAGGTAATTTGGGCATTATAACAATACTTTTGAGAGTATTTCTACCAAGAGAGGGGGGGTATTTATACGAAAACACTAGGCTAGGGGGGGGGGTACCCCACGGCCACACCCCAAAGGGGAGAGGGGGAGGCTCTCGGCCATAAAGGCCTATCTAGGGAGGGGGGGCTCTTGGACGAGAGTCAAACAAGAGGGGAGAGGGAGGGATTTAACACTTAGGAAATATTTGGAATGGATGAAGAAGTCATCCTAAGGGGGGGTATTTATAGTGTAAGCCAAGGCCAACCAATGGCCAAGATCTTGCCAAGTGCATACTAGCCAACTAACACAAAAATATCCTACCAACCCTTGACCACAAAAGCCACACTTTCGGCCAACACAATTTCCGCCCAAGGTGTTCCAATGAGAGGGTGACAAGTGTCACCCTCTTGTTGGTCCATAATGTTTCGTCTCTCGGAAAAATCCGCAAAAATTAAAAATGACATAGCCGGAAATTCCCCTACAAAAGCTGTGAAAACGTTTCGTCGAAAAACGACTCTAACCGGGTGTTGTGCACAAATAAATTTCGGCCAAGCCACTTTCTCAAGTTCAAATTTTCTACGTACGTCCTTACGTACATACTCTGGAAATACGGGGTATAACAACGTGTACAATTCTACTACACAGTAATGCTACACAAGTCTACTGTAATACAGTCCTATGTAATTACAGTTCAGTTCTCTTCTTTAAATTCAGGCTTAAGTCGCAAGACATTGCCGTAAGTATTATTCAGGCTTAAGTCAAAAGACATTGCCGCATAATTATAATTTTCAGTTCTATATATAGTATACTTCAACTATATATTCCTACAACATGTAATTTCCAATTACAATAGAAGGTCAAGAGTGTTTACCTCGATAAGCCCAAAAATTATCCGAGTTTATATGTCGATCCTGAGCAAGGTTTAGCTCCTACTCTGTGCGCTCCGACCCGCTCCAACCAACCCTTAGAAGTTCTAACCAACTTCTACTTATAACTTCAACTACGGGTGAAGATTTACTTAGGGTTTCGTTTTGTGACTGAGGGAAGTATAATAGTATTTTCTGGGCTTTTGTACAAGTGTAACTTTGGGAATACTACAAGGTATTTGGGCCAAGGTATTTGGACATTATAACACTACTAGGAGAGTATTTCTATACCACAAAGGGGTATTTATACGAGACAACAAGGCTAGGGGGTACCTCGGCTAGTGCACCACAGGGGAGAGGAGGCCCTCGGCAAGACTCTCAAAGGAGGGGAGAGTTGACGAACTCAACACTAAAGGGGAGGGATTTTTAACACTTAGAAAAGATTTTTGGATGAAGAAAGTTCATCACTTAGAGGGTATTTATAGGTCAAGTGAAGGCCAACCAATGGCCAAGATGAAGACAAGTGCATAGCAAGTGTAAGGCCAAGATTAAGCCATGTGCAACCTTATCCATCTACCCAAAATATCCTACCAACTCCTTGACCACCAATTCAACACAAAAACGTGCCACACTCCCCATTCGTCGCTGACCTTCACCACCAATTAGAGGGTGACAAGTGTCGCCCTCTTGTTGGTCCAAAATGTTACGCCTCTCGGAAAAATCCGCAAAAATTATAAATGACATAGCGGAAATTCCCTACGAAAGTCGTGGAAAACGTTTCGTCGAAAAACGACTCTAACCGGGTGTTGTGCACAAAAAGAATTCGGCCAAGCCTAAAGAAGTTCGAAAATTTCTACGTACGTCCCCCACGTACATACTCTGGAAATACGGGGTATAACATTCTCCCCTCCTTAGAAACATTCGTCCCGAATGTTCCTTCTAAGTCTCAAAACAAACGTGCGTCAGTATAGTCTTCACTACTATACTTACGAGAATCAAACATGCCACACCTGGCCACAAAATAACATGCGCGCAAAACCCAAATCCACGCCAACGAGGAACCACCTCAGTTAGCACAAAAGTCCCCACCAAGGTCTAAAATATACTCCCTTCGCACCTACATTTCACAAAAGAAACGATCACACGTTCACTTCTCCCCTATCTCGACGTACCCTTCTCGAACACTCGAGCTCTTTCTAGTATCCGTACCACACTTCCGTCAACGTTTCTGTTTCCAACCCTTGGAGTTACTACCTCCAAACTTGGTCATCTTACTACCCTCGATTTCCTCTAAGGCCATTCTCGGCCTTCACGAACTGATTCTGGTCGAACATATCTATGAACTCATACGATGGTCATCTAAACTTGGGCCTAGCACCTCGTGACCGCCACCTAGCGGGACCACCTGCAGCTGACCTTCCTCGAACGGGGCGGGTTGGCCCGCAACATGGCCCTAACCCGACCATCAGAGCGCCAACTTCCGCTCCTCGACACGGAACACATCATGGAAGCTACCACCTTCATCTCACACTAACCAGATTTTTAAATCACACTATAGCACAAAGTTATCCGAACATAACACTTAACACATCATTAACATCAATACATACAAGTATCTACAGGGTTAAGGATATACCTGAAACTAGGCGATTGGAGGACCGCTAAAATCGGGAACTTCCACCGCGACTTATCGTGGCCGGTGTATGAACATCCCGCTCGACTATGGGAGGTGAAGAACCCGAATCGATCCGTAGTGCATGCTATCCTACCGCTACCCACAGTCGGACAATTTCTCCCAAATGGCCTGGCCGCATGTAAAACAAACTCCGGACTAGCACGACATTCCCATCGGAGTCTACCACGGCGGTCACAACGAGGTATGGGTGGCTTCACCGTTAACACCCTCGCTCTCCGAAAATCTGAACCTCGAGCCACGACCGCTCCTCAAAACTCGACGCTCAAGATTGTAGAGGACCACTCTGTACTGGCGGAGGCACATAACTAGTCTGCTGCTGAGGCGGTCTGCCTCGAAAATCACCAAAGGATCCTGCAGTTCTGGCCCTTTTCTGCTGACTTTGGTCATTCCGTCGATTTCTCCGCTCCTCGCCTCCAAGTGCATAATCCTGCATGCGGGCAATGTCCATGCCGGTGAAGAGCTACACCGAACAACTCTCGCTAGGTAATCATCGAGCCTCGTAACATATCGGTGCACTCGATCCTCCATACTAGCTACTAATGCGGGACGCATCGCCAATGAGTCGAACTCACATTGTACTCCCGAACCGCGTCGCCCCGCCGCAACCCCAAAAATCTGTCGGCCCGAGCCCTCCTCATCTGTGGAGGCAAGAAATGTGCAAGAAAGGCCTCTGAGAACTCGTCCCATAAAGTTGGAAGTGCATGCTCTCCCCGGGACAGTTCCCACGAATCAAACCAGTCGACTGCGGTATCACGCAGCCGATGCGAACCTAGGACCACCGACTCGGTCTCCGATGCCTTGATCACTCTCATGATCACAGAATCGCCGGATGAACTCCTGCGGATCATCCTCGTGCCTCGACCCATAAAACTCGGCGGGTTACACCTCGTAAAATCGTAATCTCAAATGCGCTCGGGGGTGAACTACGGGTGCTACTGGGACTGGAACTGCTGCGTCCAGCTTATCCTCAAGTCTGGCCACAACCCTGGCCATTAACTGGGCCATCTCCTTGTAACCCATGTCCTGCGCGACTGTAGATCGAGGCTCAGTATCGCGGTCTCTGTAGAGGCGCCGCTTACTCGTATCTTCCTCGCTTTGCCTTGCCCTTCGGGCGGGTTGCCTTGCGCGGAGGCATAACTGGTAAAAACGAGATACGTCAGAGGGGTCCAACTTACAACACAGCTCTACGGCACGATCTCAGAATGAGAAGAATGGAAACCAATCCTAAATGTCCTATAGCCTCCTGATTATAGATGTGGTGCACAACACACCGATAATCAAGACTCTACTAGACACGATGCGTAGATACTTTCCGAGGACTAATCGCTCGATACCACTTTTGTCACGACCGATCCGGGCGTGATCGTGCCTTACCGGGCACCCTAGTGATACAACATCGGAGAAAACCAATGAAATAAAAACTTAAACATAAACATGAGACAAGATAATGAAGCAGCCAACCGGATTCGTTCCAATAAAAATATATAAAAACAACTCATTTTTTAAAACGAACAGTTTAATCCTTTTACACAACCCTGCCCACACAGTGCGACAGACCTCTAAGAGTTTATACAACAACTATGACGGGACAGGGCCCCGCCATACCTCGAATGTACAAGAACCTGCTGCACTGTGGTAACATACCAACAGATAAGCCTCGAAGGAACGGAGCTTCCCAAACGCTGAAATGAGATCCTAAACGCGGATCGGCGGTAGATGTACTCCTGCGGCATGAACGCAGCCCCGAAGGAGGTCGATGCATAACAGTACCAAGTATGTGAAATCAGAAAATCGTAAATGAAATCATAATAGTCTATAAAAGCAGGAGACAGGTATGATAACCAAACTACAGTACACACACATAACAGTTATATCGATTCAGGGTCTCATGCCCACAACATCAATCCCGCGTGAGTACGCCCTCACTGGCGATCTATGATATGATAACAACAAGACAAAGAATCCAAATGGGAGCATACGTGCGCTACGAATCGTGTCAGTATGTCCAAAGGGAACCAATAAGACAACATTCCAAATGGAAGCATACCCGTGCGCTACGCATCGTGTCAGCATGTCCAAAGGGAAACAATAAGACAACATTCCAAATGGAAGCATACCCGTGCGCTACGCATCGTGTCAGTATGTCCAAAGGGAGCAAATAAGATAACATTCCAAATGGAAGCATACCCGTGCGCTACGCATCGTGTCAGTATGTCCAAAGGGAGCAAATAAGACAACATTCCAAATGGAAGCATACCCGTGCGCTACGCATCGTGTCAATATGTCCAAAGGGAAACAATAGTAACACTATCAACAGGAACGTACCCGTGGAATTTATCCGTCACTGCCGGTCACGTCCAAGTAAGTTCTCAACAAGTCAACCGATCCTCCATCGAGACGCGGTAGTATAGAAACACAATTCTTGCACAACAAAGGCTATCACAACAAGCATAAGCAAGTTTCACAACAACAAGCATAGGCAAGTTTATACACAACTCGAAGTACTTCCATTTTATGCCCAAGTTCGGTTTTAACCTAAAGTACTACGTCGTTAAATTCCTTTTAAAGAGATTTATTCCTTTTATAAAAGTCACCCGATACCCGTAGTATAAACTTAGAGTGACTTATATCTTTTAAGTAAACCAAAACAACGTCCATACTTTCTTTTTTTTAAGTCAAGTTACCACATTAAAACCAATGATAAAACCTTTCTTTTGTTTTCATAAGGTCGTTATAACCAACTTCCCATAAAGCTGTTATAACACCTTATGCTTTAAACCATTTTAAGACAACACAATGCCTTTCTTTTCCCTAAGGTTCGGTTTGCCTAATTTCAAATACACAAGTCTCTTTTTTGAAAAGTTCATAGTTCAATGTCTTAATCTATTTTAAAACAATTGAGTAACATATGCCATAGGCGAGTAGGTTATTCTTGTTCATAATCAATCTTATTAGCAGCCATGATCTAGAAATGTAATATCATTTTGTCTCATCTTAGCTTCTATGCAGATGGAGGTTTCTCGGTTTTAATAATACTTAATTATTCAATACATTTTCCTTTATTAACTCTGCATTGGTTACTCGATACACATTATGATATCCGAAATCAGTAAAACATTATTCCTTAAAAAAAACCAGTACTCAAAACTCACGAATGATGTTTCACAAAAACATACAAATTAAGTCAAGTCTCTTATCCTTTAAGAATAAGTCTCTTAACTTTTAACCCATTAAACCATTCTTTTTATCTCTCTTGGCGTTACACCTAACTTCTCATAAAGGTATAACTCTTATGTTTTCAAACCAAGTACACACTTCTTTCAAAAGGTTTCTTAATCTTTTAGAATACTCGAGGTTCTTTTACATCCAGTCGGTTATAAGTCAAATCGATTTATCTTTTAAAAACCACAAAGCATTTCTCATTTACATAGAGCTGTTATAACCAACTTCCCATAAAGCCGTTATAACATTTTATGTTTAAAGACAATCAAATACATTTAACACACGTACGTCTACCGTACTACATAGTTATACACATATCATGCTAGAACAGATAGGAAGAGGTTCACATACCTCGCGACAGTATCGACTAATAGCAAGCGCTCCAAGTACCTCAAACCGTCTGCTACACTCTCAGTCAAGCAGATCACTCCACACGTAGTACTACAACCTATAGAGGCCACAAAGCGCCTATTAATATCTTTAGATCTCAATGTAGAATATTCTACAGAAAATTCGGCAGCACCTCCCCCCCCCCGCAACAGCGTAAATCTCCTCCTCTATCGAGGCCGGCTACCAAGCCAACCAGGGGGGGGTTAACACGTCTAACCGGACGTGTACAATTCTACTACACAAGAATGCTACACAAGTCTCATGTCTGATCCCTATGTAATTACGATTCGATTCTCTTCTTTAAATTCAGGCTTAAGTCGCAAGACATTGCCGTAAGTATTATTCAGGCTTAAGTCAAAAGACATTGCCGCACAATTATAATGTTCAGTTCTATATATAGTATACTTCAACTATATATTCCTACAACATGTAATTTCCAATTACAATAGAAGGTCAAGAGTGTTTACCTCGATAAGCCCAAAAATTATCCGAGTTTATATGTCGATCCTGAGCAAGGTTTAGCTCCTACTCCGTGCGCTCCGACCCGCTCCAACCAACCCTTAGAAGTTCTAACCAACTTCTACTTATAACTTCAACTACGGGTGAAGATTTACTTAGGGTTTCGTTTTGTGACTGAGGGAAGTATAATAGTATTTTCTGGGCTTTTGTACAAGTGTAACTTTGGGAATACTACAAGGTATTTGGGCCAAGGTATTTGGACATTATAACACTACTAGGAGAGTATTTCTATACCACAAAAGGGGGGTATTTATACGAGACAACAAGGCTAGGGGGGTACCCTGGCTAGGAGCACCACAAAGGAGGAGGAGGCCCTCAAGACTCTCAAAGGAGGGGGGGGAGAGTTGGACGAACTCAACACTAAAGGGGGAGGGATTTTTAACACTTAGAAAAAGATTTTTGGATGAAGAAAGTTCATCACTTAGAGGGGTATTTATAGGTCAAGTGAAGGTCAACCAATGGCCAAGATGAAGACAAGTGCATAGCAAGTGTAAGGCCAAGATTAAGCCATGTGCAACCTTATCCATCTACCCAAAATATCCTACCAACTCTTTGACCACCAATTCAACACAAAAAACGTGCCACACTCCCCATTCTCGTCCGCCAACCTTCACCAATTAGAGGTACAAGTGTCGCCCTCTTGTTGGTCCAAAATGTTACGTCTCTCGGAAAAATCCGCAAAAATTATAAATGACATAGCCGGAAATTCCCCTACGAAAGCTGTGAAAACGTTTCGTCGAAAAACGACTCTAACCGGGTGTTGTGCACAAAAAGAATTCGGCCAAGCCTAAAGAAGTTCGAAAATTTCTACGTACGTCCGCCACGTACATACTCTGGAAATACGGGGTATAACAGTGAGTCCCTGACTTGACGTGACTGCTTACATATTATGTACTGTAATTTGGTTATCATATATGTCTGTAGTTTTTTTTATATAGACTACTATGATTTCATTTACAGTATTTTCAGTTTCACATACTTGGTACTGTTATCGACCTCCTTGTGCGTTCATGCCGCAGGTAGAGGTACATTGGTTGTGGATCCTCGCTCATAGGATCACAGTTCAGCGTTTTGGGAAGCTCCGTTTCTCCGGAGGCTCATCTTTGGTATAGTCCCCTGTCAGTGTAGTTACTTGTACATTCAGGGGTATGGCGGGGCCCTGTCCCGTCATAGTTATGGTTACATTCTTAGAGGTCTGTAGTACTGTTGTGGGCAGGGTTTGTAAAAGGATTTAACTGTTCAGGTTGATATATATATATATATGTATATATTCAGGAAGGTGACCGTTTTGGTTAGCCTGTTTCATACTTTATGTCTTGTCTCATGTTTTAGTTTTTATTTCCGCTGATTTTCTCTGATGTTGTATCACTAGGGTGCCCGGGGTAAGGCACCAGTCACGGGCCCGGGATCGGGTCGTGACATAACTTCTCATTCTTAGTCTGAAATAAATCTCTCTCTTACCTCAAGGTACTTTTCACCCTATCCCCTATACACTAGAGGTTTGTCACATAAGCCAAAGTATTCCCACTGCACATTCTTCCCTATCGGTCTTACACTGTTATGGGGCAATTACTATTTGTGAGCTCTACACAACTATAGTCTCAGTTCACTTACCATTCTTGTCAACATTCTTAACTTCTTACTTACTAATCAAGGTATCCCTACCTCTGGGGTACTATCACTTTACAACTCTAGCAATAAAGGGAAAACATATACGCTAGGGTAAAATCTAAATCTATCAACGCACGTATGATTCAAAGGAATCGAAATATACCTGTAACCCCGTGCGATGTCGCCTCCTGATCCTGCCCCGTAGTCACGTCATCTCTGCGGTTCGAAGGACCGCCAGAACTATAAACTCCACCCTGACCTCTACCACGGCTGGCTAACATCTGAACACCCTGCCCTGGGGAACGCACAGCTGTGGAGGAAAGGGAACCAACTACCGGCCTCATAGGCTGAGCCACCTCACGGCTCTTTCTAAAAGGACATACCCTCGAATATGGCGGACGGCCACAACAAAACAAACACCGTGCCATAACGGCATTTCCCGAATGACGCTTACCATCCCGATACACTGAGGACGAGGTGGCCTCGCCCGAGAAAGTCCTCTGCTCCTCGGAGACCCTCGACCTCTGGAGCTCGGACCGGCTCCTAACTCCCTTGTGGGGTCCAAACTCCCACCTGTGAGCTGCGGGGTATGTCTTTGGGTAGGTGGGACAGATATCTCACTCATTCTGAGGCGGCTCGTCCAAAACTCACCGGAATAACCAACCGGTCTAGCCCTCTTCTGTTGAACTCGCGTTGGCCTCTACCCTCTGTACACTGCATCTTGGCCGAATAACCCTCTGGCGATGAAATCAGAGCTTCGCTATCTTGGTCAATAACATAATGGCTTCCTTCACGACCATAACGCCTTCCCCTGGCGAGAAACTGGAGGCTCGTGTGGGGCCTCAAAACTGGCGAAGAACTCACGATCGCGGAACAACATCCGGTATACCACAGGCATAAGCCCTATCAACTCTCGAGTCGACTAGTAGCTCTCGCTACTCCTTTGCCCTTCGGCGGCCGTTCTCGCGGAGCATAATCAGAATACAAAATCACGTCAGAGGAATTATCTTACTAACACAACTCATGTACGATCTTAGAGTGAGAAGAATAGAAACCAACTCCTAAATGTCCTGTAGCCTCTGTTTATGGGTGTGGCGCGCAACACACCGATAATCAAGACTTACTAGACACGTCAGTAGACATTCCGAGGATCGATCGCTCGATACCACTCACACGCCCGAACCCCGGACGTGGATCGTGCCCTACCTGGGCACCCTTCTACCTTAACAACTAAGTAAAACTGCGGAATTTAAATAACACCTTTTTTTTTTTTTTAAAACCCACATACGTGCAACGGAAAGCCGACAAGGCTGCCATAATATATATAAACAAAAGACACTACTGCATACGTGAGTCCATCCACATATGAATACAAACCTCTAAGAGTTATATCAACTATGATGGGACAAGGCCCACGCCGTATCCATACGTGTACAAAGCACATCGAAAGAACTTATACCAAAAAGATAAACTCCCGGGAAGGAGCTATCCAAAACTCGGAAGCGGTCCTACACTGCCGATCACCAAGCTGCGTACCTAAACTGCGGCATGAGCGGCCCGAAGGAGGTCGATGCGAAGAATGTACCAAGTATGTGAAAGCGATGAAATCAGTAATGAAATCATAACGTCTAAACAAAGCAGAGACATGTATGATATCCAACCTACAAGATACATACATAAGCGATCATATCAAGTCGTGGACGCGTGCCTCAAGTCATTTCTAAAATATAACCATGGGTCTACGCCATAATATCAATCATGCGTGGAATCCTTCCTCACCGCCATCCATGATATAATATAACACCAATAGGCACACATGAACACCAAGTCCCACCTGTGTCCTAAAAACTGTACGGGCCAAGTAGGAAGACGAGCAGGTGGTAAAGCAGGGGGTATAATGTCTTGGGGGTTTACCCCTCATTTATACTCTTACCCTGGAGAAGGTGGTATAGCGTCTTGGGGGTTTACCCCTCACTTATACTCTTACCCTATCTCGACCGACCATCAAACAAAACAAGCAGGGGGTATAATTTCTTGGGGGTTTACCCCTCATTTATACTCTTACCGTGGAGAAGGTGGTATAGCGTCTTGGGGGTTTACCCCTCACTTATACTCTTACCCTATCTCAACTGGCCGTCAAACAAAACATAAGCACTACCATGTCTTCTATAAAAATCCGAGAATTTAACTCAAGTACTACAAATAACGGAAGCATACCCGTGGAATCCCCCATCACTGTCGGTACGTCCAAGTACTTACAACAACACCGCCGGCCCTCCAACCGAGAGTCGCGACAACGTAATAAAACATAATACTTGCACACAAAGGCTATCACCAGCACATATAGGCAATTCTTCATTAAACAAGCCAAAGTACTTAGCAAGGCAGACTTAGAATAATTCTCTATTAATCAAGCCAAAGTACTTATCAAGGCACACTTAGAATAATTCTCAATTAATCAAGCCAAAGTACTACGTACGTACATTCTTTTCAAAAGACTCCTTTTTATGTAAATCCCAAGATACTAACACCCGTAGTATCAAGGTGTGTCTATTTTTCAAAGTAAGTTACTACACTTTTAGAAAACTCATTTCAAAGCTTGAAATCAAGTAACTTCAAATTTTCACAATCAAGGAAACTTATGCCCATTAATCAAAATAGACAACTTTCTAAACCTTCCATAAAGCCGTTATAACCAACTTCCCATAAAGCCGTTATAACCCTTTATGGTTTTTAGACAATTTCATTCCTTTTATAACCAAGAGACTTATACTTTTAAAACCAAGTATCACATACTTACTAATCAAGTTCTTAACTTTCAAAATACTTCAAGTCTCTTAATATTTAGAAAACAAGTTTCTTCTACTTTTAAACCTCAAGTAACTCACACCTTTAAAACAAGTTACTTCTCTTAAATCATGTCACTTCTCCTCTCTTTAAACAATTAAGTAAATCACTCCTTTGACTCCCCTAAAGTCATTATAATGACCTTTAGGTTTTGGAACTAAGGCACTAGCCAAAAGGTTTGGAAACCACTTCCTTTTCAAGACTCTATGTACTTTAAGTAAAATACTTTCACTTTTAAGAATCCAACTTCACTAAGGCAATGGATTATACAACTTACAATTTACACATCAAAGTACAATCAAGGAAGTTCATAGAACAAATTCTATATTAGGCAATCCAAGTACAACCAAGGAATGAATCATTTAAGGAGTGGAACTTACTTTCTTTATCCTAAGGAATCATGCTAGAAGAGGAGATAGTTCACATACCTTTTCGGCTAATATCCACAAGCTAAGTCGAATCGCGTGACGTAGAAGTGTCAACCTATAATGGTCACAACAAGACTATCAACTTCTAGTCTCTAACGAGAATAATACTAAGTATACGGTCTCTAATTCTACGGAAAATCGGGCAACACTTCATTTGTTTCTACTCACTTTTCCACATTTTTCAAGGACGAATACAATAACCAACACGCCACATTTAAGGCTCAAATAACAACCAAACAAAGGGGATTACACGCCTTACAATACGTGTAAAATTCCGCCCCACAATTTATACCAACTTAGTCCATAATCAAGCCATTCTCGGCTAACAACATAACCACAATTCAAAGTCTTTTCCAATCCTTTTCAAATTCCATGTTCTAAGGTCTAACATGTTATATAGTCATAAACAACTTCAACAACTACAATTTCTTTCTTATACAACATGCGACGACTTTAAACTAATAATCAACTTGAATTCCAATCTTAAGGCTAAACATGCTAGTTTTGGATTAGGGTTCCAATAGCAATACACTAATCCAACTACATAATATATAACTCATGCTTGCTAATATCCATAGCTACAATCAAAAAGTAAACTTAATTGCTAAAACGACAAAATTTATACCTTTCCAAGCCCTTAAAATTTCCAAGATTCAAAGTCGCGCCTTAGCAATTCTTAGCTCCTTTCCTTAGGTTCCAATCCGCTCCAAGCACTCCTTAGAGGCCTATGAAGAACCCATCTTTAAGTTCCAACTTCAAAGTTGAAGAACTCCACAAGTTTCCGCTTTGCGACTAATACGAAAACGCCGTTTTTCCGAAATCTTTCTATTGAGATATCCTTACAATACCCTTAGGGACATTGGGTTAAAGTCTTGTGGCTAATGGATCAAAACTACAAAATTTTGTGTGGAGGGGAGGACCAAACCCGAGAGCTCTAGAACTCAAGCTCTAGTTTCTCAAATATTTTCTAAGTGTTAGAGACTTAGTCTTGCACTAGCTATGCTTATATAACACATTGGATGGCTTAGATAAAAACACTTGTATTAATTGGATGAAAGGGATCAAGCCAAATGGCCCTTGGCAGTCAATGTCAAGCTCTAGCAAGACTAATCTTTTACCTTGGTCAATGACCATTATGCCCTTGCATAAATTCGACCAAGCCATGAGGGGGAGGTGCCACGTGTCACCCTCTCATTCGTCCATAAAATTCCGTAACCCTCGTGGGCCCCACAAAACGTAAAATTCCTCGGGTGGGCCCCGCGTGACCAAATCCATAAAAATAAATTTCCATAAGGTTAAGAATTCCATACTCTTCAAATAATGCCTTTTGAGAATCCAATTCTCAACAACGAACGTTTTTCCTTACCGACGTTCGGAAGATTTTCCGTCGGAAAAACAATTCTTCCTTTCGTACCGATTTCCAAGTCTTGATTCCTTACGTACATTCTCTTATACCTGTCCTGGACTTACGGGGTGTAACACAATGCCACACCTGGCCACAAATTAACACACGCGCAATTACTTAACCCAAGTCCACGAGGAATCACCTCTAGCATAACACAAGCTCCCACCCAAGGTCTAAAAGATATTCCCTTCACACCTTCACTTTACAAAAGAAATGATCACTTCTATTCTCTTACCACATGCTCGCTTCTTCCCTTACTGGTCGTACCCTCCTCGTATACTCGAACTCTTTCTCACAACTTACCACATTTCTGTTATTGCTTCAGTTTCCAAAATCTCTGCGTTACTATCTCCAACTTGGTCATCATTAACTGGGAACACTCTGGATGGATCTCCGATACTTTTCCGAACATAACAATATGAAAGGCCGGACATACTGCTTCCTAAGTCGGATGGCAATGCTAACTTATAGGCAACCTGGCCTATTCTCCACATGATCTGAAAGGGCCCAAAGTACCTCGGGCTAAGTTTCCTCTATTTTCCACAACTCGTCACACCCTTTCCGGGGTGGTACCTTCAAGAAAACCCACCGTCAACCTGAACTCCAAATGTCGACGCTGATTATCCGCATGACTTTTTTTGACTCTGAGCTGCCAATAACCTCTTCTGGATAAGCTTCACCCTATCCACATCCTGCCGAAACAAGTATGAACCAATTATCTGAACCTTGCCAATATCGAACCAATCGACCGGCAACCTACACTACCGCCCATACAAGGCTTCATAAGGCACCCTCCGAATACTGATGTGGTAGCTATAATAATACTCACTCAACCAAGAGGCGAATAATCCTTACATCTACCTCTGAAATCAAAAAACAACGCTCCGAGGGTGAATGCAATACTGAGACTCACCTGAGTTCCTAACCCTGCCTGGTAAAACTTCCAGAAAAAGAAATAGCCGTAACCTGGGCTCCATTGCCTGTCATAAGATGAAAGTAGGCACCTCGTGCAGCCTTACAACCTTCCCGATATAACATCTCGTGTCACGACCCGTTCCGGGGCTAGTGACTGGTGTCTTACCCGGGCACCCAAGTAGTCATACATCAGAGAAAATCAGCGGAATATAAAAACAAGACATGAAACAATGTAAATTGAGACACAGTTTATCTGAGAAAAGTCGTCTTTCGGCATATATATATACAAAGCCCGGCAGTTACATCCCAACTGTACAATAGGACTACAGACCTCTAAGAAGATAAACAACTATGGCGGGACAGGGCCCCGCCATACCCTGAATGTACAAAACTATCTACAACAACAGGGAGATCTGTTATACCCCGTATTTCCAGAGTATGTACGTAAGGACGTACGTAGAAAATTTGAGCCTTAGATAGGCATTGGATCGATTTTTTGTACACAACTACCGAAAGGAGTCGTTTTTCGACGAAACGTTTCCACAGCTTTCGTAGGGAAAATTCCGGCTATGTCATTTATATTTTTTGCGGATTTTTCCGAGAGACGAAACATTTTTGGACCAACGGGAGGGTGACACTTGTCACCCTCATTGGACGGTTTAGAGGGGCGGTCAAGGGTTGGTTGGCCTTGGCCGATTGGTCCCTCATTTTGGCCTTGTTTTGTGGCTTGTTTTGTGCCATGTTTGGTGGAGTAGGGTTAGGGTGCACTTGGCTTGATCAAGGCCTTACACTTGCCTTGCACATGGCTTGATCTTGGCCATTGGTTGGCTTTTGGCTTTCCTATAAATACCCCCCTAAGCTTGAAGACTTCATTCATCCAAAAACTTCCAAGTCTTGAAACCCTCTCCTCCCCCTTTGTGAGCTCTAAGCCGAGAGCCTTCCCCCTCCCCCTTTTCGTGTGGCCTTTGGCCGAGAGGTTCCCCTCCCCCTCGTAGTGGTGTGGCCGAGAGGTACCCCCCCCCCTTGGTAGAAAGTTGTCTTCCAAGTATTGTTATAATGCCCAAAATACCTTAGCCTTATACCTTGTAGTATTCCAAAGTTACCTCTATACGTAGAGCCCGGAAATACTACCTTTTGTCCTTTAAGTCTCAAACCGAAACCCTAAGGAAATCTTCTTTGTTGGTTGAAGTATTTAAGTAGAAGTTGGTTAGAACTTCTAAGGGTTGTTTGGAGCGCGCGGAGTAGGAGCTAAACCTTGCTCAGGATCGACTTTTATCTCGGATAATTTTGGGCTTATCGAGGTAAATAATCTTGTCCCCCTTTTGTAATTGGAAATTACATGTTGTTGTATTATATAGTTGAAGTATACTATATATAGAACTAAGCTTAGTACTGCGGCAATGTCTTTTGACTTAAGCCTGAATTTAAAGAAAAGAACTGAACTGTAACTACATGGACTGTATTACTGTAGAGTTGTGTAGCTTGTTGTGTAGTAGAATTGTACACGTCCGGTTAGACGTTTAAACCCCCCGTGATTGGCTTGGTAGCCTCGTTAGAGGAGGAGATTCTGTTGTTGCGGGGAGGAGATCTTGCCGAATTTTCTGTAGAAATGGAAGCTTGTGTTTTGAGGTTAATAGACGTTGTGGCCTATATAGGTGGAAGTGCTACGAGTAGCGTATTCTACTTGAGGAGTGGAAAGGGCTAGCAAGGTTGTAGTACTTGGAGCATTTTGCTTATTGTCGATACTCGTCGCGAGGTATGTGAACCTCTTCCTATCTGTTCTAGCATGATATGTGTGAACTATGTAGTACGGTAGACGTACATGTGCTAAATGTATTTGATTGGTTTAAAACATAAAGTGTTATAACGGCTTTATGGGAAGTTGGTTATAACAGCTTTATGTAGGTAAGAAAATACTCCGTGGTCTTAAAAGGTAACTGATGTGAATTATAACTGGCTTGTTATGTGATAATAAAGAACTTGATGTATTTCAAAAGATTTATGAATCGTTTTGAAAGAAGAGTAATACTTGGTTTTTGAAAACTTAAGAGTTATACTAGCTTTATGGGAAGTTAGGTATAACGGCTTAAGAATGTTTCTCGATTTCGAAATCGAATGTATCGACAAACCATTGCGGCGTTAATAAAGGAAAATGTCTCGACTAATGAGTTGTATTATTAAAACCAGTAGAAACCTCCATCTGCATAGAAACTAAGATTAGACAAAATGATATTACATTTTCTAGATCATGGCTGCTGTAGCAAGATTGTTATAAACAAGAATAACCTATTCACACATAAGACATATGTTACTTAAATGTTTTAAAAGAGATTAAGACTATGAGTTATGAAATCTTTCTAAAATAAGTGACTTGAGCATTTGAATTTAGGCAAACTTGAACGTTTGGAAAATAATGTTGTTACTTGATTTTACAAAAGGGGAAGCATTTTGTTTACTTAAAAAGATAGTCACTATTTTTATACTACGGGTATTGTGTGACTTATGTGAAAGAAACGGATCTTTTAAAAAGAGTTAATGTATGTAACACTTTAGGGTTAAAACCTGGTTTCTTTGAGTTGTGTATAAACTTGCCTATGCTTGTTGTTGTATAACTTGCCTATGCTTGTTGTTGTAAAACTTGCCTACGTTTGCGTATGATAGACTTGTTGTGCAAGGAATGTATTTCACTCGACTACCGGTTCATCCGGGAATGTATTTCACTCGACTACCGGTTCATCCGGGAATGTATTTCACTCGATCACCGGTTCATCCGAATGTATTTCACTCGACCACCGTTCATCCGGAATGTATTCCACACGTTTCTATACTTGGTCCATAAGACGGGCCGAGACATGTTGACGATCACCGATTTGTACCTAGATCACGGCATGAGGAAGGAGTTCCACGCGCACGGCGGATGACTAGAGGCGTGAGTCCCGCTCGACATGATCGCTATTATGTTGTGAATCGTAGTTTGGTTATCATACATGTCTCTCGCTTTATCTAGACTATTATGATTTCATTTACGATTTTTGATTTCACATACTTGGTACATGCCAGATCGACCTCCTTCGGCCGCGTTCATGCCGCAGTAGAGGTACATCGGCCGTGGATCCTCGCCATAGGATCACGATCAACAGATTGGGAAGCTCCGTTTCTCGAGGCTTATCTTTTGCATGTGTTCTCGAGTTGTAGGTTCTTGTACATTCGTGGTATGGCGGGCCCCGTCCCGCCATAGTCGTGTAAATCTTAGAGGTCTGTAGTAATGGCGCGTGGTTGTAAAAGGATTAAACTGTCGGTTTTGTGTATATACCAAGGCAAGCTTGTTGGCCTGCTTATTATTATATCTCTTGTTTCATGACTCATGTTTTATTTTTCCGCTGATTTTCTCTCACGATGTATCACCAGTGGTGCTCGGTAAGGCATCACCACGCCCGGATCGGGGTGTGACAGTGGTATCGAGCGCTTAATCTCGGAAAGTGTCTGCTGACCGTGTCTAGTAGAGTCTTGATTATCGGTGTCAGGCACCACATCTATAATCAGGAGGCTATAGGACATTTAGGATTGGTTTCCATTCTTCTCATTCTGAGATCGTGCCTTAAAGCTGAGTTGTAAGTTGGACCCCTCTGACGTATTTCATTTTACCAGTTATGCCTCCGCGCAGTGCAACCCCGCCCAGAAGGCAAGGCACCGAGGAGCCGCTAGTGGATACAGAGGAGCACGAGGCGCAGTCCTGGCCAAGACGAGACAAGCTCCGACGGCGAGTTTTACGCCGCCACCAAAGAGAGTTTAGAGTCGCGGATGGCTACGAGACCACGCACCGCCTCCACCCCACACCCAGAGCCGAGAGATGGGGTACCGAGAGATGGCCCAGTTATTTGCCAGGATAGTGGCCAGACATGAGGGTAGGCTGGATGCAGCAGCCTAGCCCAACGCGCACCGTAGTTCACCCTCGAGCAGATAGTTTGAGGCTTCGGACTTTCTCGAGTCAGAGCCCGAGTTTTACTGGTCGAGGCTCGAGGATGATCCGCAGGAGTTCATCCGGCGATGGGCCGATCACGCGGTGATCAAGGCTTGAGACCGAGTCGTGACCTTTGGTTCGCATCGGCCGCGTGATACCGCATGATTGGTTTGATTCGCGGAGCTTTCGGGAGAGCATGCACCTCCAGCAGTATGGGATGAGTTTTCGGGGGCTTTCCTCACGCACTTCTTGCCTCCGCAGATGAGGAGGGCACGGGCCGATAGATTTTTGTTACTGAGGCAGAGAGGGCGCACTGTCAGGGAGTACAATGTCGAGTTCGATTCTTTGGCTCGATATGTCCTCGCTTTGGTTGCCGATATGGAGGATAGGTGCATCGCCACGCCACCGGGCTTGATGATTATATGGTCGAGTCTTGTGCGGGTGTTTCTGCAGGCGGGCATGGACATTGCCCGCACGCAGCTCATGCACTAGGATGTGAGGCACGAGAGGTCGACGGAATGACCAGATCGGCAAGAGGCCGCAATGCAGGGTCTTTTGGCGACCTTCGAGGCGGACCGCCAAGAAGAAAGTTATGTACCTCCGCCAAGATGCAGTGGTCCTCCGCGCCTTCGTGATGTTCGGTATTCGAGCCGGTCGAGCTCCGTGGCTTCCGTTTCTGTGGTTACGTAAGTTCTAGCCAGCAGGATTCATGCCCTCGCCAGGCACGATGTGGCAGCGCCATCCCGGGAATGTCGTCTATTTATCGGTGCTTGTTTCACCCGCGTCGGCCATGTGTGACGAGATCGTGCTTATAGGAGGGGTTCGAGCAAAGACGACTCACCTTCGTGATCGATGGTTGGTTCATCGCCTCCTACGCATACGCCTGCAGGCGTGCCTATGATTAGAGTGGAGCGGTAGCTTCAGGTATATCCTTAACCCTCTAGAGTTTTGGTATGCTTGTTATGATGGTCTCATTATTGTGTGCTATGTACGAAATAGCGTTGCGATATTTGTGAGTTAGAAAACATGGCTAGTTGGAAGGGTAAGTATGGGGGCATGGGAAGTGTGAACCTTAGAATATTTCACGATTGAGACCTTACGGGTAAGGTCGTCTTGAGTAAAAGATTTATTTTATGTTTGACCTTATCGAGTGCGTAGTAATGGGATATATTTGTGTGATCAATCCATGGGTAATGTGAGATGGAAGTGGTAGCTTTCATGACTTGAATAGGTAAGATTGTTCCGGATCGGGGAACAAGGGTTTGACGCGATTGTGGGTCGGGTTGTGGACGTGTTGCGGGTCAACCCGTAACCCGGATTGAGGTGGGGTCAGTTCTGGGTGGTCCCGCCAGATGGTAGGGTCACGAGGGTGCTAGGCCCCAGTTTAGATGACCATCGTACGAGTTCGTGGATATGTTCGACCAGAAGCGGATCGTGAAGGCCGGGAATGGCCTTAGAGGAAGTGAAGCTAGTTAGATGACCAAGTTTGGAGGTGGTGACTCCAAAGCTTTGGGAACAGAAGCGTTGACGGAAGTGTGGTACGGATACTAGAACGAGTTCGAGTGTTCGAGAAGAGTACTACGAGAAAGGGGAGAAGTGAACGTGTGTTTTTGTGGCCAGGTGTGGCATGGTTGTTTTCGTAAGTATAGCAGTGAAGACTATACGGCGCGTGTGTGTTTTGAGGCTTAGAAGGAACATTCGGGACGAATGTTTCTAAGGAGGGGAGAATGTTATACCCCGTATTTCCAGAGTATGTACGTAAGGACGTACGTAGAAAATTTGAGCCTTAGATAGGCATTGGATCGATTTTTTGTACACAACTACCGAAAGGAGTCGTTTTTCGACGAAACGTTTCCACAGCTTTCGTAGGGAAAATTCCGGCTATGTCATTTATATTTTTTGCGGATTTTTCCGAGAGACGAAACATTTTTGGACCAACGGGAGGGTGACACTTGTCACCCTCATTGGACTGTTTAGAGGGGCGGTCAAGGGTTGGTTGGCCTTGGCCGATTGGTCCCTCATTTTGGCCTTGTTTTGTGGCTTGTTTTGTGCCATGTTTGGTGGAGTAGGGTTAGGGTGCACTTGGCTTGATCAAGGCCTTACACTTGCCTTGCACATGGCTTGATCTTGGCCATTGGTTGGCTTTTGGCTTTCCTATAAATACCCCCCTAAGCTTGAAGACTTCATTCATCCAAAAACTTCCAAGTCTTGAAACCCTCTCCTCCCCCTTTGTGAGCTCTCGCCGAGAGCCTTCCTCCTTTTCGTGGCCTTTGGCCGAGAGAGGTTCCTCCTCCTAGTGGTGTGGCCGAGAGGTACCCCCCCCCCTTTGGTAGAAAGTTGTCTTCCAAGTATTGTTATAATGCCCAAAATACCTTAGCCTTATACCTTGTAGTATTCCAAAGTTACCTCTATACGTAGAGCCCGGAAATACTACCTTTTGTCCTTTAAGTCTCAAACCGAAACCCTAAGGAAATCTTCTTTGTTGGTTGAAGTATTTAAGTAGAAGTTGGTTAGAACTTCTAAGGGTTGTTTGAGCGCAGAGTAGAGCTAAACCTTGCTCAGGATCGACTTTTATCTCGGATAATTTTGGGCTTATCGAGGTAAATAATCTTGTCCCCCTTTTGTAATTGGAAATTACATGTTGTTGTATTATATAGTTGAAGTATACTATATATAGAACTAAGCTTAGTACTGCGGCAATGTCTTTTGACTTAAGCCTGAATTTAAAGAAAAGAATCGAATCAGAATTACATAGGATCAGACATGAGACTTGTGTAGCTTGTTGTGTAGTAGAATTGTACACGTCCAGGTTAGACGTATAAACCCCTGGTTGGCTTGGTAGCCTCGTTAGAGAGGAGATTTACGCTCATGTGGGGAGATACGCGAATTTTCCAGAGAAATGGACGCTTGTGTTGTGAGGTTACTAGACGGTGTGGCCTATCTAGGTGGAAGGGCTACGTGTAGCGTATTCTACTGGAGGGGTGGTACGGGCTAGCGAGGTTGTAGTACTTGGAGCATTTTGCTTATTGTCGATACTGCCGCGAGGTATGTGAACCTCTTCCTACCTGTTCTAGCATGATATGTGTGAACTATGTAGTACGGTAGACGTACATGTGCTAAATGTATTTGATTGGTTTAAAACATAAAGTGTTATAACGGCTTTATGGGAAGTTGGTTATAACAACTTTATGTAGGTAAGAAAATACTCCGTGGTCTTAAAAGGTAACTGATGTGAATTATAACTGGCTTGTTATGTGATAATAAAGAACTTGATGTATTTCAAAAGATTTATGAATCGTTTTGAAAGAAGAGTAATACTTGGTTTTTGAAAACTTAAGAGTTATACTAGCTTTATGGGAAGTTAGGTATAACGGCTTAAGAATGTTTTACTGATTTCGGAAATCAGAATGTGTATCGACAAACCATTGCAGCGTTAATAAAGGAAAATGTACTGACTAATGAGTTGTATTATTAAAACCAGTAGAAACCTCCATCTGCATAGAAACTAAGATGAGACAAAATGATATTACATTTTCTAGATCATGGCTGATGTAGCAAGATTGTTATAAACAAGAATAACCTATTCACACATAAGACATATGTTACTCAAATGTTTTAAAAGAGATTAAGACTATGAGTTATGAAATCTTTCTAAAATAAGTGACTTGAGCATTTGAATTTAGGCAAACTTGAACGTTTGAAAAATAATGTTGTTACTTGATTTTACAAAAGGGGAAGCATTTTGTTTACTTAAAAAGATAGTCACTATTTTTATACTACGGGTATTGTGTGACTTATGTGAAAGAAACGGATCTTTTAAAAAGAGTTAATGTATGTAACACTTTAGGGTTAAAACCTGGTTTCTTTGAGTTGTGTATAAACTTGCCTATGCTTGTTGTTGTATAACTTGCTTATGCTTGTTGTTGTAAAACTTGCCTACGTTTGCGTATGATAGACTTGTTGTGCAAGGAATGTATTTCACTCGATCACGTTCATCCGGAATGTATTTCACTCGACTACCGGTTCATCCGAATGTATTTCACTCGACTACCGGTTCATCCGGAATGTATTTCACTCGACTACGGCTCATCCGAATGTATTTCACTCGACTACGGTTCATCCGGAATGTATTCCACACGTTTCTATACTTGGTCCATAAGATGGGCCGAGACATGTTGTACGTATCACCTGATTTGTACCTAGACTGCCGGCAGTGAGGAAGGAGTTCCACGGGCATGAGGGATGACTAGAGGGCGTGAGTCCCTGGCTTGACATGACTGCTATTATGTTGTGAACTGTAGTTTGGTTATCATACATGTCTCCTGCTTTATCTAGACTATTATGATTTCATTTACGATTTTTACGCTTTCACATACTTGGTACTTGCCAGACCGACTTCTCGGCCGCGCTCACGCCGCAGTAGAGGTACATCGGCCGTGATCCTCACCATAGGATCACGCCAACAGATTGGGAAGCTCCGCTTTCTCGAGGCTTATCTTTTGGTATGTGTTCCCGAGTTGTAGGTTCTTGTACATTCGGGGTATGGCGGGGCCTGTCCCGTCATAGTCGTTGTAAATCTTAGGTGCAGTAATCTTGTGGCGTGGTTGTAAAAGGATTAAACTGTCGTTTTGTGTATATCGAAGGCAATCGCTTTTGGTTGCTTTATTATTATATCTCTTGTTTCATGACTCATGTTTTATTTTTCCGCTGATTTTCTCTGATGTATGTATCACTAGGGTGCCCGGGGTAAGGCATCAGTCACGGGCCCGGGATCGGGGTGTGACAAGATCATACCCAAAAGTCGAGCCTCCGGAGAAGATGGAGCTCCTGACACCAAAGCAAAAGATCCTAAGGATGCGGATCTAGCACCGCTTCCTTACTCGCATGAACGCAGCCTTCAAGGAGGTCGATAACAATGTACCAAATATGTGAAACTGTAAAGTACTTTAAATGAAATCATTATCATTTTAAAACCACTTTTACAAATATGTACGAAACAACCAAGGTAACCGCACATAGTGCCACATCATAAACAAGAGCAACAATAGGTAAACTGTAACATGTCTTTTCTAGGCCGCGAATGATCGAAGCAAGGTCAATCGCCCATAGTATCATTATGCATGCCTAATCATGGACTCCCGTAGTCCGCATAGGCCACCTAGGCTCGCATGAGGTATTCCCCGCATCGAGGGTAGCTACTCCTCGGCATCGTCCTGGACTCGTAGTCCGCATGGCCACATAGACCGCATGGCCACATGGACCGCACATTAACTCGAACTCGTAGCTCGCATAGGTCCTCGACCCGCATGAGGTATTCTCGAATCATAGTCCTGCATCGCTCGAGATATACCCGCATCGGGGCACAACCCCTGTATCATGTCAAGAGGTGAGTGATGTAATACTAACATAACGGCTTACCGTTAAACAACATAAGAACAAATAAGAATAACCTCTTATACAAACGTTACAAGACACTAACACACATATCATCATAATATGTCTACTCATCAAACCATCTTATTATACTTTCCAGAAATCAATACAAGTCTTTCATAAACACATAAGTAAACTGTTCCTTTTCTCTTTCTTAAGTCGTTATACCTAACTTCCCATAAAGCTAGTATAACTCTTAAGCCTTTTGTTTTAAAAACAAATATTCTTCTTCTTTCAAAAATGATTTATAATTCTTTTGAAGGACTTCAAGATTTTTATTATTAGACTCAAGTCAAAAGACATCAAGTAAAACCATGTTCAGTTAACACACGTACGTCTACCGTACTATATATATATATTTTAAAATATCATGCTCAAGAGTATAGGAAGAATCACATACCTCCTCGGCGAAATCCACCTGCCAAGTCGAATATGTCGCGCGCAGAGTATCAACCTATAATAGTCAAATACGTCTATCAACGTCTAGACTACTCTGTAGGATAATCTAAGCAGAGGGTTCTCTATTCTACGGAAAATCGGGCAGCACTTCCCTACCCGGTAAACTATACAAGTCTATGTAAGTACAGTTCAATCTTCTTTAATTCTTCTGAGGTGATTATAGTTCAATTCTCTTCCGTAATACCCTTCTATGTAATTACAGTTCAATTCTCTTCTTTAATATCCTTCTATGTGTTCTATACTATTTCTATACTTCTACGGTTTGTATTCTCCAATTATAATAGAAGGATAAGATTATTTACCTCGATAAGCCCAATATTATCCAAGATATAAGTCGATCCTGAGCAAGGTTTAGCTCCTAATCTGTACGCTCCAATCCGCTCCAAGAAACCCTTAGAAGTTTCTACACAACTTCTACTTTCTACTTCAACCAACTATGAAGTTTCTCTTAGGGTTTCGTTTAGTGACTATAGGAATACAAGGTAGTATTTCCGGACTCTACGTATAGAGGTAACTTTGGAAAATACTATAAGGGATTGGCTAAGGTATTTTGGGGATAGTAACAATGCTTGGAGAGTATTTCTACCAAGAGGGGGGGTACTTGCCGAGACCACTAGGGAAGGGGGGGGGAGAGGGTGTTTCGGCTTAGCTCTCTAGAGGGGGGGGGGGGGGGAAATGAGGCTTGGACGAGAAGTTCACAAGGGGGAAGGGAGATTTCAAGACTTGGAAAATATTTGTGGATGAAGAAATCTTCAACTTAAGGGGGGTATTTATAGGACTTTCAAGGGTCAAGATGATGGCAAGTGGAGGGCAAGTGGAGGGTGTGGATTCACCCATGTGTCCTTATCCATCTACTACACAAAAGTATCCTACCTAACCTTGACTAAAGCAAGGCCACAAAACGTGCCCAAGGTCGTCCAAGTCCCGCCACTTGAGGGTGACAAGTGTCGCCCTCTCGTTGGTCCAAAATATTTTATCTCTCGGAAAAATCTGCAAAAAATATAAGTGACATAGCCGTAATTTTCCCTTCGCAAGTTTTGTAAAACATTTCATCGGAAAACGATTCTTTTCGTGGGTTGTGCACAAATTTCGCCCTATGCCTAACTTTAAGGCTTAAACTTTCAGACGACGCTTCATCACACGCCAACCCCGCTCGGATCGTGCCCTACCTGGGCACCCTTCTACCTTAACAACTAAGTAAACTGCGGAAATCGAATAACACCTCATTTTTTTTTTAAACCAACGTACGTGCAAGGAAAAGCCGACAAGGCTGCCATATAATATACATAACCCAAAGACACAACATCGTACATGAGTCCAATCCCACATATGAATACTGCACTTAAGAGTTATATCTGAACTATGACGGACAAGGCCCCGCTGCATCCATAATCAGATAAAAGCACATCATCGAAAGAACTTATACCAAAAGATAAAACTCCCGAACATAAGGAGCTATCCAAAACTCGAGGCGGTCCTACACCGCCGATCACCAAACAACATACCTAAACTCGCGACATGAACGCAGCTCAACGGGCGAGGTCAAGACGGGCATGTACCAAGTATGTGAAATAGCAATCAGAATGAAATCATAACAGTCTAAACAAAGCAGGAGACATGTATGATAGCCAACCTACAGTACATAATACATAAGCAGTCATATCAAGTCAGGGACGCATGCCCTCAAGTCATTTCTAAAATATAACCATGGGTCTCACGCCCATAATATCAATCATGCCCATGGAATCCTTCCTCACTGCCGGCAGTCCATGATATAGTATAACACCAATAGGCATACATGAACACCAAGTCCCACCTGTGTCCTAAAAACTGTACGGGCCCAGCAGGAAAAAACGAGCAGGTGGTAAAGCAGGGGGTATAATGTCTTGGGGGTTTACCCCTCACTTATACTCTTACCCTGGAGAAGGTGGTATAGCGTCTTGGGGGTTTACCCCTCACTTATACTCTTACCCTATCTCGACTGACCATCAAACAAAACAAGCAGGGGGTATAATGTCTTGGGGGTTTATCCCTCACTTATACTCTTACCTGAGAGAAGGTGGTATAAGCGTCTTGGGGTTTACCCTCACTTATACTCTTACCCTATCTCGATCGACCATCAAACAAAACAAGTGGGGTATAATGTCTTGGGGTTTATCCTCACTTATACTCTACCCTATCTCGACCACAAACAACACATAAGCACTACCAGGTCTTTTATAAAAATCCGGGAATTTAACCCAAGTACTACAAATAACGGAAGCATACCCGTGGAATCCCACATCACTGTCGGTACGTCCAAGTACTTACAACAAGACCGCCGGCCCTCCAACCGAGAGTCGCGACAACGTAATAAAACATAATACTTGCACTCAAAGGCTATCACCAACACATTTAGGCAATTCTTAATTAAACAAGCCAAAGTACTTAGCAAGGCACACCTAGAATAATTCTCAATTAATCAAGCCAAAGTACTTATCAAGGCACACTTTAGAATAATTCTCAATTAATCAAGCCAAAGTACTTATCAAGGCACACTTTAGAATAATTCTCAATTAATCAAGCCAAAGTACTTATCCAGGCACACTTTAGAATAATTCTCAATTAATCAAGCCAAAGTACTTATCAAGGCACACTTTAGAATAATTCTCAATTAATCAAGCCAAAGTACTTATCAAGGCACACTTTAGAATAATTCTCAATTAATCAAGCCAAAGTACTTATCAAGGCACACTTTAGAATAATTCTCAATTAATCAAGCCAAAGTACTACGTACATACATTCTTTTCAAAAGACTTCTTTTTATGTAAAATCCCAAGATACTAACACCCGTAGTATCAAGGTGTGTCTATTTTTCAAAGTAAGTTACTACACTCTTAGAAAACTCATTTCAAAGCTTGAAATCAAGTAACTTCAAATTTTCACAATCAAGGCAACTTATGCCCATTAATCAAAATAGACAACTTTCTTAACCTTCCATAAAGCCGTTATAATCAACTTCCCATAAAGCCGTTATAACCCTTTATGGTTTTAGACATATCCATTCCTCTTATAACCAAGAGACTTATACTATTAAAACCAAGTAGCACATACTTACAAATCAAGTTCTCAACTTTTAAAATACTACAAGTCTCTTAATATTTAGAAAACAAGTTTCTTCTACTTTTAAACATCAAGTAACTCACACCTCTAAAACAAGTTACTTCTCTTAAATCATGTCACTTCTCCTCTTTTAAAACAAGTAAGTAAAGCACTTTGACTTCTAAAGTCATTATAATGACCTTTAGGTTTTGGAATTAAGGCACTAGCCAAAAGATTTGGAAACCACTTCCTTTTCAAGACTCTATGTATTTTAAGTAAAATACTTTCACTTTTAAGAATCCAAACTTCACTAAGGAAATGGATTATACAACTTACAATTTAAACATCAAAGTACAATCAAGGAGGTACATAGAACAAATTCTATATTAGGCAATCCAAGTACAACCAAGGAATGGATCATTTAAGGAGTAGAGCTTACTTTCTTTATCTTAAGGAATCATGCTAGAAGAGGAGATATTTCACATACCTTTTCGGCTAAATCCACAAGCTAAGCCGAATACGCCGTACGTAGGAGTGTCAACCTATAATGGTCACAACAAGACTATCAACTTCTAGTCTCTAACGAGAATAATACTAAGTATACGGCCTCTAATTCTACGGAAAATCGGGCAAAGACTTCCTTTGTTTCTACTCACTTTGCCACCTTTTTCAAGGCCGAATACAATAACCAAACATGCCACATTTAAGGCTCCAAACAACAACCAACCAAAGGGGATTACACGCCTTACAATACGTGTAAAATTCCGCCCCACAATTAATATCAAGTAGTTTCCATAATCAAGCCATTCTCGGCCAACATAAATAACAACACTAAGTCCTTTCCAAATTCTTTTTCGATCCAAGTTCTTAGTTCAAAAATGTTATATAGTCATTAACAACTTCAACAACTACAATTTCCTTCTTTTTTACAACATGCGACGACTTTACTAATAATCGACTTGAATTGAAATCTTAGGGCTAACATGCTAGTTTTCGGATTTGGGTTGCAATAGCCAATATACTTATCAAACTTCATACAATATAACTCATGCTTGCTAATATCCATAGCTACAATCAATAAGTAAACTTAATTGCTAAAACGACAAAATTTATACCTTTCCAAGCCCTTAAAATTTCCAAGATTCAAAGTCGCGCCTTAGCAATTCTTAGCTCCTTTCCTTAGGTTCCACTCCGCTCCAAGCACTCCTTAGAGGCCTATGAAGAACCCATCTTCAAGTTCCAACTTCAAAGTTGAAGAACTCCACAAGTTTCCGCTTTGCGACTAATACGAAAACGCCGTTTTTCCGAAATCTTTCTATTGAGATAACCTTATAATACCCTTAGGGACATTGGGTTAAATTCTTGTGGCTAATGGATCAAAACTACAAAATTTTGTCTTCCTAAATGGCCAAAGCCGAGAGCAACATGCTAGCACAAAGCTTTCTCTAAAATTTTCTAAGTGTAAAATGACAAGTCTTGCTACTAGTTGGGTATATAAAACACATTGGAGGGTCTAGACTTAAACAAATGTGAGGCTAGGATGAATTTCACTGATTAAGCTGTGACAAGTTGACAAGTCAACAATGTCATGCTAGCAAGACTAATCTTCAAAGGTGGTCAATGACCAATCTAACCTTGCTGAATTTCGTCCAAGGGCATGTGGGGAAGGTGCCACGTGTCGCCCTCTCATTTGTCCATAAAATTCCGTAACCCTCGTGGGCCCCACAAAACGTAAAATTCTGTGGGCCCCACATGACCAAATCCGTAAAAATAAATTTCCATAATGTTAATAAGTTCCATACTCTTCAAATAATGCATTTTGAGAATCCAATTCTCAACAACGAACATTTTTCCTTTCCGACGTCCGGAAGATTTTCCGTCGAAAAAACAATTCTTCCTTTCGTATCAATTTCCAAGTCTTGTTTCCTTTCGCACATTCTCTTTTACATGTCTCGACTTACGGGTGTAACATTCTTCCCCTTAGAAACTTTCGCCCCCGAATGTTCTTAGTCGGTTGCCAAGCTATACAAACTCCTGATAAACTCTATACTATGCCTATCAATCAAAACACGACAAGACCAACGATGCCACACGGCCACCACAACATACGTGAACATAATAATGGACCTTCCGTCCGTGGTCCCTTCTCACAAAACTCGAAGGTTATTGTTTTCCCAAACACGGATCCTTAGAGGTTCCTTTCTTTCCTTACTTGTCATACTTTCTCGCACTTTCAAACTCATCTAGTACACGCACAAAATCTCAAATTTTGTTTCTCTTCTCCAACTCGAGTTACTATCCAAACTTGGCCATATAGTTACTTACATTCCCGTTAAGGCTCTTCCGGTCCTTACGACCTAGTTCGGTGGAACGCATCCACGAACTCGCATAACGATCAACTAGACTTGGGCCTAGCACCTCGTGACCCTATCACATACGGACCATTTCTAATCGACATCACCCCATTCCATACTATCGGTACGACGAAATGAGTCTATAACCCGACTCACACACTTAACTTTTCATTCTTAGTCCGAAATAAATCTCTCTTATCTCAAGGTACTTCTCACCCTATCCTCCCATTCACTAGAGGTTCACACATAAGCCAAAGTATTTCTATCAGACATCCTTCCCTATCGGTCTCACACTGTTACGGGGCAATTACTACTTGTGAACTCTACACAACTATAGTCTCAGTTCACTTATCATTCTTGTCAACATTCTTAACTTTTCACTTTACTAATCAAAGTATCCCTACCTCTGGGGTACTATCACTTACAACTACTAGCAATAAAGGGAAAACATATCCTCTAGGGCAAAAATCTGAATCCAACAATGCACGCATGATTCAAAAGAATCGAATATACCAGAACCCCGCGCGTGTCGCCTCCCGATCCCGCCCAAGAGTCACGCCATCTCTCGCGTTCAAGGACCGCGAACTATAAACTCCACTCGACCTCCACCACGGATGGCCGACATCCGAACACCTCGCTCGGGACGACACATGGAGGAAAGTGGAATCAACCATCGCTCATAGGTGAGCCACCTCACCGGTTTTTCTAAAAGGACATACCCTCGAATATGGCCCGGACACAACAAAACAAACACTGTTCCACAACGGCATTTCAACGACGCTTACCACATCCGATACATCGAGGAATAGGTGGCCTCGACCGAGAAAGTCCTTCGCTTCCTCAAAACTCGACTTCGAGCTTGGACCGCTCCTAAATACCTGGGTCCAATATCCCACCGTGGAATCGCGGGGTATGTACCGGGTAGGTGGGACGAATATCTCACTGGCCGCCGAGACGCCGTCAAAAACTCACCGGATAACCAACCGCCTAGCCATCTTACGCCGATCTCCGCGTTGCTCTACCCTCTCATACACTGTCAGATCGGGCCGAATAACCTCCCGCTGATGAAACTGTAGCACCGCTTATCTTGGTCAATAACATAATCGCTTCTCATGACCCTATAGTCTTCCTAATCGAGAAACTGGAGGCTCGTGTCGGGGTCTCAAAACTCGCATGTAAGAACTCGCCGATCGCGAACAACATCCAGATACCTCGGCATAAGCCCTATCAACTCTCTGAGTCCGACTAGTAGCTCTCGCTACTCCTTTGCCCTTCAGGCCGTTGTTCTCCTCGAGGCATAATCAGAAATGTAATACGTCAGAGGAATTATCTTACTAACATGCCTCTGGGCACGATCTCGTGAGTGAGAAGAATAGAAACCAACTCCTAAATGTCTCGTAGCCTCTTGTTTATGGGTGTGGCGCGCAACACACCGAGCAACTAAGACTCTACTAGACACGGCCTCAGACATTCCGAGGACCGATCGCTTCGATACCACTGCCACGCCCGAACCAAGCCGGATCGTGCCCTACCTGGGCACCCTTCTACCTTAACAACTAAGTAAACTGCGGAAATCGAATAACACCTCATTTTATTTTTAAACCAACGTACGTGCAAGGAAAGCCGACAAGGCTGCCATATAATATACATAACCCAAAGACACAACATCGTACATGAGTCCAATCCCACATATGAATACTGCACTTAAGAGTTATATCAACTATGACGGACAAGGCCCCGCCATCATAATCGCATAAAAGCCAGCATCGAAAGAACTTATACCAAAAGATAAAACTCCGAATGAAGGAGCTATCCAAAACTCGAGTAGGTCCTACACCGCCGATCACGAAACAACGACCTAAACTGCAGATGAACGCACTTCAAGCGAGGTCAAGCATTTAAAAATGTACCAAGTATGTGAAATGATAGCACTGTAATGAAATCATAATATCTAAACAAAGCAGAGACATGTATGATAGCCAACCTACAGATATAATACATAAGCGATCATATCAAGTCGTGACGCATGCCTCAAGTCATTTCTAAAATATAACCATGGGTCTCACGCCATAATATCAATCATGCCCGTGGAATCCTTCCTCACCGCGATCCATGATATAGTATAACACCAATAGGCATAGATGAACACCAAGTCCCACCTGTGTGTCCTAAAACTGCATTTGCCCAAAGAAAAAACGAAAGGTGTGGTAAAGTGGTATAATGTCTTGGGGTTTACCCTCACTTATACTCTTACTCGGAGAAGGTGGTATAGCGTCTTGGGGGTTTACCCTCACTTATACTCTTACCCTATCTCAACCGACCTCAAACAAAACAAGTGGTATAATGTCTTGGGGTTTACCTCATTTATACTCTTACCCCGGAGAAGGTGGTATAGCGTCTTGGGGGTTTACCTCACTTATACTCTTACCCTATCTCGATCGACCATCAAACAAAACAAGTGGTATAATGTCTGGGGTTTATCCTCACTTATACTCTTACCCTATCTCGACCGTCACAAACAACACATAAGCACTACTGTGTCTTTTATAAAAATCCGGGAATTTAACCCAAGTACTACAAATAACGGAAGCATACCCGTGGAATCCCACATCACTGTCGGTACGTCCAAGTACTTACAACAAGACCGCCGGACCTCCAACCGAGAGTCGCGACAACGTAATAAAACATAATACTTGCACTCAAAGGCTATCACCAGCACATATAGGCAATTCTTAATTAAACAAGCCAAAGTACTTAGCAAGGCACACTTAGAATAATTCTCAATTAATCAAGCCAAAGTACTTAGCAAGGCACACTTTAGAATAATTCTCAATTAATCAAGCCAAAGTACTTATCAAGGCACACTTTAGAATAATTCTCAATTAATCAAGCCAAAGTACTTATCAAGGCACACTTTAGAATAATTCTCAATTAATCAAGCCAAAGTACTTATCAAGGCACACTTTAGAATAATTCTCAATTAATCAAGCCAAAGTACTTATCAAGGCACACTTTAGAATAATTCTCAATTAATCAAGCCAAAGTACTTATCAAGGCACACTTTAGAATAATTCTCAATTAATCAAGCCAAAGTACTTATATAGGCACACTTTAGAATAATTCTCAATTAATCAAGCCAAAGTACTACGTACGTACATTCTTTTCAAAAGACTCATTTTTATGTAAAATCCCAAGATACTAACACCCGTAGTATCAAGGTGTGTCTATTTTTCAAAGTAAGTTACTACACTCTTAGAAAACTCATTTCAAAGCTTGAAATCAAGTAACTTCAAATTTTCACAATCAAGGCAACTTATGCCCATTAATCAAAATAGACAACTTTCTTAACCTTCCATAAAGCCGTTATAACCAACTTCCCATAAAGTCGTTATAACCCTTTATGGTTTTAGACATATCCATTCCTCTTATAACCAAGAGACTTATACTATTAAAACCAAGTAGCACATATTTACAAATCAAGTTCTCAACTTTTAAAATACTACAAGTCTCTTAATATTTAGAAAACAAGTTTCTTCTACTTTTAACTTCAAGTAACTCACACCTCTAAAACAAGTTACTTCTCTTAAATCATGTCACTTCTCCTCTTTTAAAACAAGTAAGTAAAGCACTCCTTTGACTCCCCTAAAGTCATTATAATGACCTTTAGGTTTTGGAATTAAGGCACTAGCCAAAAGATTTGGAAACCACTTCCTTTTCAAGACTCTATGTATTTTAAGTAAAATAATTTCACTTTTAAGAATCCAAACTTCACTAAGGAAATGGATTATACAACTTACAATTTAAACATCAAAGTACAATCAAGGAAGTACATAGAACAAATTCTATATTAGGCAATCCAAGTACAACCAAGGAATGGATCATTTAAGGAGTAGAGCTTACTTTCTTTATCTTAAGGAATCATGCTAGAAGAGGAGATATTTCACATACCTTTTCGGCTAAATCCACAAGCTAAGCCGAATACGCCGTACGTAGGAGTGTCAACCTATAATGGTCACAACAAGACTATCAACTTCTAGTCTCTAACGTAGAATAATACTAAGTATACGGTCTCTAATTCTACGGAAAATCGGGCAGCACTTCCTTTGTTTCTACTCACTTTGCCACCTTTTTCAAGGCCGAATACAATAACCAAACATGCCACATTTAAGGCTCCAAACAACAACCAACCAAAGGGGATTACACGCCTTACAATACGTGTAAAATTCCGCCCCACAATTAATATCAAGTAGTTTCCATAATCAAGCCATTCTCGGCCAACATAAATAACAACACTAAGTCCTTTCCAAATTCTTTTTCGATCCAAGTTCTTAGTTCTAAAATTTTATATAGTCATTAACAACTTCAACAACTACAATTTCCTTCTTTTTTACAACATGCGACGACTTTACTAATAATCGACTTGAATTGAAATCTTAGGGCTAACATGCTAGTTTTCGGATTTGGGTTCCAATAGCCAATATACTTATCAAACTTCATACAATATAACTCATGCTTGCTAATATCCATAGCTACAATCAATAAGTAAACTTAATTGCTAAAACGACAAAATTTATACCTTTCCAATCCCTTAAAATTTCCAAGATTTAAAGTCGCGCCTTAGCAATTCTTAGCTCCTTTCCTTAGGTTCCACTCCGCTCCAAGCACTCCTTAGAGGCCTATGAAGAACCCATCTTCAAGTTCCAACTTCAAAGTTGAAGAACTCCACAAGTTTCCGCTTTGCGACTAATACGAAAACGCCGTTTTTCCGAAATCTTTCTATTGAGATAACCTTATAATACCCTTAGGGACATTGGGTTAAAGTCTTGTGGCTAATGGATCAAAACTACAAAATTTTGTCTTCCTAAATGGCCAAAGCCGAGAGCAACATGCTAGCACAAAGCTTTCTCTAAAATTTTCTAAGTGTAAAATGACAAGTCTTGCTACTAGTTGGGTATATAAAACACATTGGAGGGTCTAGACTTAAACAAATGTGAGGCTAGGATGAATTTCACTTGGATTAAGCCTATGTGGACAAGTTGACAAGTCAACAATGTCATGCTAGCAAGACTAATCTTCAAAGGTGGTCAATGACCAATCTAACCTTGCTGAATTTCGTCCAAGGGCATGTGGGGAAGGTGCCACGTGTCGCCCTCTCATTTATCCATAAAATTCCGTAACCCTCGTGGGCCCCACAAAACGTAAAATTCCTCGGGTGGGCCCCACATGACCAAATCCGTAAAAATAAATTTCCATAATGTTAATAAGTTCCATACTCTTCAAATAATGCATTTTGAGAATCCAATTCTCAACAACGAACATTTTTCCTTTCCGACGTCCGGAAGATTTTCCGTCGGAAAAATAATTCTTCCTTTCGTATCAATTTCCAAGTCTTGTTTCCTTTCGCACATTCTCTTTTACATGTCCTGGACTTACGGGGTGTAACATTCTTCCCCCCTTAGAAACATTCGTCCCCGAATGTTCTTAGTCGGTTGCCAAGCTATACAAACTCCGGCATAAACTCTATACTATGCCTATCAATCAAAACATGCACAAGACCAACGATGCCACACATGGCCACCACAACATACGTGAACATAATAATGGACCTTCCGTCCGTGGTCCCTTCTCACAAAACTCGAAGGTTACTGTCTTCCCAAACACGGGATCCTTAGAGGTTCCTTTCTTTCCTTACTTGTCATACTTTCTCGTACTTTCAAACTCATCTAGTACACGTACAAAATCTCAAATTTTGTTTCTCTTCTCCAATCCTTGGAGTTACTATCCAAACTTGGCCATATAGTTACTTACATTCCCGTTAAGGCTCTTCCGGTCCCACGACCTAGTTCGGTGGAACGCATCCACGAACTCGCATAACGATCAACTAGACTTGGGCCTAGCACCCTCGTGACCCTATCACATACGGACCATTTCTAACCGACATCACCCCACTCCATACTATCGGTGACCAAATGAGTCTATAACCCGACTCGTCACACTTAACTTTTCATTCTTAGTCCAAATAAATCTCTCTTATCTCAAGGTACTTCTCACCCTATCCTCCCATTCACTAGAGGTTCGCCACATAAGCCAAAGTATTTCTACAGACATCCTTTCCTATCTGGCCTCACATCGTTATTGGCAATTACTACTTGGAACTCTACACAACTATAGTCTCGGTTCACTTATCATTCTTGTCAACATTCTTAACTTTTCACTTTACTAATCAAAGTATCCCTACCGGGTACTATCACTTACAATCGCTAGCAATAAAGGGAAAACATATCCTCTAGGCAAAAATCTGAATCCAACAATGCACGCATGATTCAAAAGAATCGAATATACCGTAACCCCGCGCGGTGTCGCCTCCGATCTCGTCCAAGAGTCACGCTATCTCTCGCGTTCGGCGACCGCGAACTATAACTCCACTGACCTCCACCACCGGCCGACATCCAACACCGCTCGGGGACGCATACCTGGAGGAAAGGGAATCAACCATCGGCCTCATAGCCGAGCCACCTCACCTGCTTCTTCTAAAAGGACATACTCCGAATATGGCCCTGACGGCCACAACAAAACAAACACTGCGCTACAACGGCATTTCGAATGACGTTTACCACATCCGATACATCGAGGAATAGGTGGCCTCGAGAAAGTCCTTCGCTTCCTCGAAAACCTCGACTTCGAGCTTGGACCGCTCCTAAATACTCTTGGGTCCAATATCCCACCCGTGAACTGCGGGGTATGTACTTGGTAGGTCGACGAATATCTCACTGGCCGAGGCGGCTCGCCCAAAACTCACCGGATAACCAACCGGTCTAGCCATCTTACGCTGATCTCCGCTGCCTCTACCCTCAGACACTGCTGCATCGCCGAATAACCTCCTGCGATGAAACTGTAGCACCGCTTATCTTGGTCAATAATATAACCGATTCTCACGACCCTATAGTCTTCTCCTAATCGAGAAACCGCCTGTGCTGGGTCTCAAAACTCGCGCGCAGAGGAACTCGCTTACCGCGAACAACATCCAGATACCACGGGCATAAGCCCTATCAACTCTCTCGAGTCCGACTAGTAGCTCTCGCTACTCTTTGCCCTTCGAGGTTGTGCCCTCCTCGAGGCATAATCAGAAATGAATACGCCGAGAGGAATTATCTTACTAACACGCCTCTAGTGGCACGATCTCGAGTGAGAAGAATAGAAACCAACTCCTAAATGTCCTGTAGCCTCCTTTATGGGTGTGGCGCGCAACACACCGAGCAACCAAGACTCTACTAGACACGGTCTCAGACATTCCGAGGATCGATCTTTGTGATACCACTGTCACGCCCAACCTCGGCTCGTGGATCGGTGCCCTACCTGGGCACCCTTCTACCTTAACAACTAAGTAAACTGCGGAAATCGAATAACACCTCATTTTTTTTTAAACCAACGTACGTGCAAGTCAAAGCCGACAAGGCTGCCATATAATATACATAACGCAAAGACACAACATCGTACATGAGTCCAATCCCACATATGAATACATACCTCTAAGAGTTATACTGAACTATGACGTGACAAGGCCCCGCCGTACCCATAATCGCATAAAAGCCTGCATCGAAAGTTAACTTATACCAAAAGATAAAACTCCAATGTATGAGCTATCCAAAACTCGAAAGGCGGTCCTACACTGCCGATCACCAAACAACAGACCTAAACTGCAGATGAACGCAGCCGAAAGGAGGTCAGATTTAAAATGTACCAAGTATGTGAAACAGCATCAGAATGAAATCATAAGATCTAAACAAAGCAGAGACATGTATGATAGCCAACCTACGATATAATACATAAGCAATCATATCAAGTCGTGGACGATGCCTCAAGTCATTTCTAAAATATAACCACGGGTCTCACGCCCATAATATCAATCATGCCCGTGGAATCCTTCCTCACCGCGATCCATGATATAGTATAACACCAATAGGCATACATGAACACCAAGTCCCACTGTGTCCTAAAATCAGACGCCCAAAGAAAACGAGCAGTGGTAAAGTTAGGGTATAATGTCTTGGGGGTTTACCCCTCATTTATACTCTTACCCTGGAGAAGGTGGTATAGCGTCTTGGGGGTTTACCCCTCACTTATACTCTTATCCTATCTCGACTGACCATCAAACAAAACAAGCAGGGGGTATAATGTCTTGGGGGTTTATCCCTCACTTATACTCTTACCGAGAAGTGGTATAAGCGTCTTGGGGTTTACCCTCACTTATACTCTTATCCTATCTCGATCGACCATCAAACAAAACAAGCGTGGGTATAATGTCTTGGGGTTTATCCTCACTTATACTCTTACCCTATCTCGACTCACAAACAACACATAAGCACTACCAGGTCTTTTATAAAAATCCGGGAATTTAACCCAAGTACTACAAATAACGGAAGCATACCCGTGGAATCCCACATCACTGTCGGTACGTCCAAGTACTTACAACAAGACCACCGGACCTCCAACCGAGAGTCGCGACAACGTAATAAAACATAATACTTGCACTCAAAGGCTATCACCAGCACATATAGGCAATTCTTAATTAAACAAGCCAAAGTACTTAGCAAGGCACACTTAGAATAATTCTCAATTAATCAAGCCAAAGTACTTATCAAGGCACACTTTAGAATAATTCTCAATTAATCAAGCCAAAGTACTTATCAAGGCACACTTTAGAATAATTCTCAATTAATCAAGCCAAAGTACTTATCAAGGCACACTTTAGAATAATTCTCAATTAATCAAGCCAAAGTACTTATCAAGGCACACTTTAGAATAATTCTCAATTAATCAAGCCAAAGTACTTATCAAGGCACACTTTAGAATAATTCTCAATTAATCAAGCCAAAGTACTTATCAAGGCACACTTTAGAATAATTCTCAATTAATCAAGCCAAAGTACTTATCAAGGCACACTTTAGAATAATTCTCAATTAATCAAGCCAAAGTAATACGTACGTACATTCTTTTCAAAAGACTCCTTTTTATGTAAAATCCCAAGATACTAACACCCGTAGTATCAAGGTGTGTCTATTTTTCAAAGTAAGTTACTACACTCTTAGAAAACTCATTTCAAAGCTTGAAATCAAGTAACTTCAAATTTTCACAATCAAGGCAACTTATGCCCATTAATCAAAATAGACAACTTTCTTAACATTCCATAAAGCCGTTATAACCAACTTCCCATAAAGCCGTTATAACCCTTTATGGTTTTAGACATATCCATTCCTCTTATAACCAAGAGACTTATACTATTAAAACCAAGTAGCACATACTTACAAATCAAGTTCTCAACTTTTAAAATACTACAAGTCTCTTAATATTTAGAAAACAAGTTTCTTCTACTTTTAAACTTCAAGTAACTCACACCTCTAAAACAAGTTACTTCTCTTAAATCATGTCACTTCTCCTCTTTTAAAACAAGTAAGTAAAGCACTTTGACTCCTAAAGTCATTATAATGACCTTTAGGTTTTGGAATTAAGGCACTAGCCAAAAGATTTGGAAACCACTTCCTTTTCAAGACTCTATGTATTTTAAGTAAAATACTTTCACTTTTAAGAATCCAAACTTCACTAAGGAAATGGATTATACAACTTACAATTTAAACATCAAAGTACAATCAAGGAAGTACATAGAACAAATTCTATATTAGGCAATCCAAGTACAACCAAGGAATGAATCATTTAAGGAGTAGAGCTTACTTTCTTTATCTTAAGGAATCATGCTAGAAGAGGAGATATTTCACATACCTTTCGCTAAATCCACAAGCTGCTTCGAATACGCTGCACGTAGGAGTGTCAACCTATAATGGTCACAACAAGACTATCAACTTCTAGTCTCTAACGAGAATAATACTAAGTATACGGTCTCTAATTCTACGGAAAATCGGGCAAAGACTTCCTTTGTTTCTACTCACTTTTCCACCTTTTTCAAGGCCGAATACAATAACCAAACATGCCACATTTAAGGCTCCAAACAACAACCAACCAAAGGGGATTACACGCCTTACAATACGTGTAAAATTCCGCCCCACAATTAATATCAAGTAGTTTCCATAATCAAGCCATTCTCGGCCAACATAAATAACAACACTAAGTCCTTTACAAATTCTTTTTCGATCCAAGTTCTTAGTTCTAACATGTTATATAGTCATTAACAACTTCAACAACTACAATTTCCTTCTTTTTTACAACATGCGACGACTTTACTAATAATCGACTTGAATTGAAATCTTAGGGCTAACATGCTAGTTTTCGGATTTGGGTTCCAATAGCCAATATACTTATCAAACTTCATACAATATAACTCATGCTTGCTAATATCCATAGCTACAATCAATAAGTAAACTTAATTGCTAAAACGACAAAATTTATACCTTTCCAAGCCCTTAAAATTTCCAAGATTCAAAGTCGCGCCTTAGCAATTCTTAGCTCCTTTCCTTAGGTTCCACTCCGCTCCAAGCACTCCTTAGAGGCCTATGAAGAACCCATCTTCAAGTTCCAACTTCAATGTTGAAGAACTCCACAAGTTTCCGCTTTGCGACTAATACGAAAACGCCGTTTTTCCGAAATCATTCTATTGAGATAACCTTATAATACCCTTAGGGACATTGGGTTAAAGTCTTGTGGATAATGGATCAAAACTACAAAATTGTGTCTTCCTAAATGGCCAAAGCCGAGAGCAACATGCTAGCACAAAGCTTTCTCTAAAATTTTCTAAGTGTAAAATGACAAGTCTTGCTACTAGTTGGGTATATAAAACACATTGGAGGGTCTAGACTTAAACAAATGTGAGGCTAGGATGAATTTCACTTGGATTAAGCCTATGTGGACAAGTTGACAAGTCAACAATGTCATGCTAGCAAGACTAATCTTCAAAGGTGGTCAATGACCAATCTAACCTTGCTGAATTTCGTCCAAGGGCATGTGGGGAAGGTGCCACGTGTCGCCCTCTCATTTATCCATAAAATTAGAACCTCATGGCCCCACAAAACGTAAAATTCCTCGGGTGGGCCCCACATGACCAAATCCGTAAAAATAAATTTCCATAATGTTAATAAGTTCCATACTCTTCAAATAATGCATTTTGAGAATCCAATTCTCAACAACGAACATTTTTCCTTTCCGACGTCCGGAAGATTTTCCGTCGGAAAAACAATTCTTCATTTCGTATCAATTTCCAAGTCTTGTTTCCTTTCGCACATTCTCTTTTACATGTCCTGGACTTACGGGGTGTAACATTCTTCCCCCCTTAGAAACATTCGTCCCCAAATGTTCTTAGTCGGTTGCCAAGTTATACAAACTCCGGCATAAACTCTATACTTTGCCTATCAATCAAAACATGCACAAGACCAACGATGCCACACATGGCCACCACAACATACGTGAACATAATAATGGACCTTCCGTCCGTGGTCCCTTCTCACAAAACTCGAAGGTTATTGTCTTCCCAAACACGGGATCCTTAGAGGTTCCTTTCTTTCCTTACTTGTCATACTTTCTCGTACTTTCAAACTCATCTAGTACACGTACAAAATCTCAAATTTTGTTTCTCTTCTCCAATCCTTGGAGTTACTATCCAAACTTGGCCATATAGTTACTTACATTCCCGTTAAGGCTCTTCCCGGTCCTTACGACCTAGTTCCGGTGGAACGCATCCACGAACTCGTACAACGATCAACTAGACTTGGGCCTAGCACCCTCGTGACCCTATCACATAGAGGGACCATTTCTAACTGACATCACCCCACTCCATACTATCGGCTGACCCGAAATGAGTCTATAACCCGACTCAGCGTCACACTTAACTTTTCATTCTTTGTCTGAAATAAATCTCTCTCTTATCTCAAGGTACTTCTCACCCTATCCTCCCATTCACTACAGGTTCGTCACATAAGCCAAAGTATTTTTACTGTACATCCTTCCCTATCGGTCTCACACTGTTACGGGCCAATTACTACTTGTGAACTCTACACAACTATAGTCTCAGTTCACTTATCATTCTTGTCAACATTCTTAACTTTTCACTTTACTAATCAAAGTATCCCTACCTCTGGGGTACTATCACTTACAACTGCTAGCAATAAAGGGAAAACATATCCTCTAGGGCAAAAATCTGAATCCAACAATGCACGCATGATTCAAAAGAATCGAAATATACCTGTAACCCCGTGTGGTGTCGCCTCCTGATCCTGTCCAGTAGTCACGTCATCTCTGCGGTTCGAAGGACCGCCAGAACTATAAACTCCACTCGACTCCACCACGGGTGGCCGACATCCAACACCTCGCTCGGGGACGACACCGCGAGGAAAGGGAATCAACCATCGGCCTCATAGGCTGAGCCACCTCACCGGTGCTCTTTCTAAAAGGACATACTCCGAATATGGCGGACGCCACAACAAAAACAAACACTGTGCTACAACGGCATTTCCCGAATGACGCTTACCACATCGATACATCGAGGAATAGGTGGCCTCGGCCGAGAAAGTCCTCTCGCTTCTGAAAACTCGACTTCGAGCTTGGACCGCTCCTAAATACCTTGTGAGGTCCAATATCCCACCTGGAACCGCGGGGTATGTACCGGGTAGGCCGACGAATATCTCACTCGGCCGAGGCGCTCGTCCAAAACTCAGGGATAACCAACCGGTCCTAGCCATCTTACGCCGATCTCCGCTGCCTCTCTACCTCTGACACTGCTCAGATCGCCGAATAACCTCCCGCCGATGAAATCGTAGCACCTCTATCTTGGTCAATAACATAATCGCTTCTCATGACCCTATAGTCTTCTCCTAATCGAGAAACTGGAGGCTCGTGCCGGGTCTCAAAACTCGCGCAAGAACTCGCCGATCGCGAACAACATCCGGTATACCTCGGCATAAGCCCTATCAACTCTGAGTCCGACTAGTAGCTCGCTACTCCTTTGCCCTGCAGGCGGTTGTTCTCCTCGAGGCATAATCAGAAATGCAGACGTCGAGAGAGGAATTATCTTACTAACACCACTCTGTGGCACGATCTCGGAGTGAGAAGAATAGAAACCAACTCCTAAATGTCCCGTAGCCTCGTTTATGGGTGTGGCGCGCAACACACCGATAACCAAGACTCTACTAGACACGGTCAGACATTCCGAGGATCGATCGCTCGATACCACTGTCACGCCCGAACCCGGCTGGATGGTGCCCTACCCAGGCACCCTTCTACCTTAACAACTAAGTAAATGCGAAATCGAATAACACTCTTTTTTTTTAAAACCAACGACGTGCAAGGCAAAGCCGGCTGCGTCGCCATATAATATACATAACCCAAAGACACAACATCGCATACGAGTCCAATCCACATATGAATACAGACGCCTAAGAGTTATCTCGAACTATGACGGACAAGGCCCCGCATCCATAATCGTATAAAGCACATCTTGAAAGAACTTATACCAAAAGATAAAACTCCCGAACCGAAGGAGCTATCCAAAAACTCTGAGCAGGTCCTACACCTGCCGATCACCAAACAACATACCTAAACTGCGGATGAACGCAGCCTCGGGCGAGGTCAAGAAGAATGTACCAAGTATGTGAAATGAAGTACGTAATGAAATCATAACAGTCTAAACAAAGCAGGAGACATGTATGATAGCCAATCTACAGTACATAATACATAAGCAGTCATATCAAGTCAGGGACGCATGCCCTCAAGTCATTTCTAAAATATAACCATGGGTCTCACGCCCATAATATCAATCATGCCCATGGAATCCTTCCTCACTGCTGGCAGTCCATGATATAGTATAACACCAATAGGCATACATGAACACCAAGTCCCACCTGTGTCCTAAAAGCGTAGGGGCCAAAGAGAAAAAGCGAGTGTGGTAAGCGAGGGGTATAATGTCTGGGTTTACCCTCACTTATACTCTTACCCTGGAGAAGGTGGTATAGCGTCTTGGGGGTTTACCCCTCACTTATACTCTTACCTTATCTCGACTGACCATCAAACAAAACAAGCAGGGGGTATAATGTCTTGGGGGTTTACCCCTCATTTATACTCTTACCCTGGAGAAGGTGGTATAGCGTCTTGGGTTTACCCTCACTTATACTCTTACTATCTCGATCGACCATCAAACAAAACAAGCGTAGGGTATAATGTCTGGGGGTTTATCCTCACTTAAACTATTACCCTATCTCGAACGGCCTAAAAACAACACATAAGCACTACCAGGTCTTTTATAAAAATCCGGGAATTTAACCCAAGTACTACAAATAACGGAAGCATACCCGTGGAATCCCACATCACTGTCGGTATGTCCAAGTACTTACAACAACACCGCCGGACCTCCAACCGAGAGTCGTGACAACGTAATAAAACATAATACTTGCAATCAAAGGCTATCACCAGCACATATAGGCAATTCTTAATTAAACAAGCCAAAGTACTTAGCAAGGCACACTTAGAATAATTCTCAATTAATCAAGCCAAAGTACTTATCAAGGCACACTTTAGAATAATTCTCAATTAATCAAGCCAAAGTACTTATCAAGGCACACTTTAGAATAATTCTCAATTAATCAAGCCAAAGTACTTATCAAGGCACACTTTAGAATAATTCTCAATTAATCAAGCCAAAGTACTTATCAAGGCACACTTTAGAATAATTCTCAATTAATCAAGCCAAAGTACTTATCAAGGCACACTTTAGAATAATTCTCAATTAATCAAGCCAAAGTACTTATTAAGGCACACTTTAGAATAATTCTCAATTAATCAAGCCAAAGTACTTATCAAGGCACACTTTAGAATAATTCTCAATTAATCAAGCCAAAGTACTACGTACGTACATTCTTTTCAAAAGACTCCTTTTTATGTAAAATCCCAAGATACTAACACCCGTAGTATCAAGGTGTGTCTATTTTTCAAAGTAAGTTACTACACTCTTAGAAAACTCATTTCAAAGCTTGAAATCAAGTAACTTCAAATTTTCACAATCAAGGCAACTTATGCCCATTAATCAAAATAGACAACTTTCTTAACATTCCATAAAGCCGTTATAACCAACTTCCCATAAAGCCGTTATAACCCTTTATGGTTTTAGACATATCCATTCCTCTTATAACCAAGAGACTTATACTATTAAAACCAAGTAGCACATACTTACAAATCAAGTTCTCAACTTTTAAAATACTACAAGTCTCTTAATATTTAGAAAACAAGTTTCTTCTATTTTTAAACTTCAAGTAACTCACACCTCTAAAACAAGTTACTTCTCTTAAATCATGTCACTTATCCTCTTTTAAAACAAGTAAGTAAAGCACTCCTTTGACTCCCCTAAAGTCATTATAATGACCTTTAGGTTTTGGAATTAAGGCACTAGCCAAAAGATTTGGAAACCACTTCCTTTTCAAGACTCTATGTATTTTAAGTAAAATACTTTCACTTTTAAGAATCCAAACTTCACTAAGGAAATGGATTATACAACTTACAATTTAAACATCAAAGTACAATCAAGGAAGTACATAGAACAAATTCTATATTAGGCAATCCAAGTACAACCAAGGAATGGATCATTTAAGGAGTAGAGCTTACTTTCTTTATCTTAAGGAATCATGCTAGAAGAGGAGATATTTCACATACCTTTCGCTAAATCCACAAGCTAAGCCGAATACGCGCACGTAGGAGTGTCAACCTATAATGGTCACAACAAGACTATCAACTTCTAGTCTCTAACGTAGAATAATACTAAGTATACGCCTCTAATTCTACGGAAAATCAGGCAAAGACTTCCTTTGTTTCTACTCACTTTGCCACCTTTTCAAGGCCGAATACAATAACCAAACATGCCACATTTAAGGCTCCAAACAACAACCAACCAAAGCGGGATTACACGCCTTACAATACGTAAAATTCCGCCCACAATTAATATCAAGTAGTTTCCATAATCAAGCCATTCTCTACCAACATAAATAACAACACTAAGTCCTTTCCAAATTCTTTTCGATCCAAGTTCTTAGTTCTAACATGTTATATAGTCATTAACAACTTCAACAACTACAATTTCCTTCTTTTTACAACATGCATTTACTTTACTAATAATCGACTTGAATTGAAATCTTAGGGCTAACATGCTAGTTTTCTGATTGGGTTCCAATAGCCAATATACTTATCAAACTTCATACAATATAACTCATGCTTGCTAATATCCATAGCTACAATCAATAAGTAAACTTAATTGCTAAAACGACAAAATTTATACCTTTCCAAGCCCTTAAAATTTCCAAGATTCAAAGTCGCGCCTTAGCAATTTTTAGCTCCTTTCCTTAGGTTCCACTCCGCTCCAAGCACTCCTTAGAGGCCTATGAAGAACCCATCTTCAAGTTCCAACTTCAAAGTTGAAGAACTCCACAAGTTTCCGCTTTGCGACTAATACAAAAACGCAGCTTTTTCCAAATCTTTCTATTGAGATAACCTTATAATACCCTTAGGGACATTGGGTTAAAGTCTTGTGGCTAATGGATCAAAACTACAAAATTTTGTCTTCCTAAATGGCCAAAGCCGAGAGCAACATGCTAGCACAAAGCTTTCTCTAAAATTTTCTAAGTGTAAAATGACAAGTCTTGCTACTAGTTGGGTATATAAAATACATTGGAGGGTCTAGACTTAAACAAATGTGAGGCTAGGATGAATTTCACTTGGATTAAGCCTATGTGGACAAGTTGACAAGTCAACAATGTCATGCTAGCAAGACTAATCTTCAAAGGTGGTCAATGACCAATCTAACCTTGCTAAATTTCGTCCAAGGGCATGTAGGGAAGGTGCCACGTGTCGCCCTCTCATTTGTCCATAAAATTCCGTAACCCTCGTGGGCCCCACAAAACGTAAAATTCCTCGGGTGGGCCCCACATGACCAAATCCGTAAAAATAAATTTCCATAATGTTAATAAGTTCCATACTCTTCAAATAATGCATTTTGAGAATCCAATTCTCAACAACGAACATTTTTCCTTTCCGACGTCCGGAAGATTTTCCGTCGGAAAAACAATTCTTCCTTTCGTATCAATTTCCAAGTCTTGTTTCTTTTCGCACATTCTCTTTTACATGTCCTGGACTTACGGGGTGTAACACTTACGTACATACTCTGGAAATACGGGGTATAACATTCTTCCCTCCTTAGAAATATTCGTTCCGAATGTTCCTTCCCAAGACAGATAACGATAAAGTTCCTCATAACTTAAACAGTTGCAAATGCCACACATGGCCACAATACATCACTTAAGCAAATATGACAATGAAAATTTACAAGTAGGAAAGTGAGTTACCTGGAGGTGTGGGGAATAGGTTAGGATACTTCTGCCTCATGTCCTTCTCAGCTTCCCACGTCATCTCCTCCCGAGGCTGCTCCGCCACAAGACTTTGACGGCCACGCCCGTCCGCAGACGCTTAACCCGACGATCGATTATCGCTATGGAATCTCTCATACGATAACCCCTCACACTGACATTGTCAATCGGGTGTACCCTAGATGGATCCCCGATACATCTCTCAAAGATAGAAACGTGAAAACCGGATGCACCGCCTCGGACGGACGACAGATCCAACTCATAGGCAACCTTGCCTACCTGCGGACAACTGACACGCCCAATGTACTGGCCGAGTTTCCTTTCTTCCCGAATCTCATCACACCCTTCATGGGTGACACCTTCAGAAAACCCAATCATCAACTCGAACTCCGATGCCGACGACGATGATCCGCATATGACTGCCGACTCAGCCGCCAAGAATCGCTCCGGATAAGCTTCACCTTATCCATCGCTCGCACCAACCGTCCTACTAATCGCACCTCGCCACATCAAACCAGCCTAGCGCGACCGCACTTCTCCCATACAAGGCCTCATAAGGCGCCATCCGAATCTCGGAGTGGTAGCTATTATTATACGCAAACTCAACTAGAGGCAAATGATCCTCCCACTACCCTCAAGTCAATAACACGGCTCGCAGCATATCCTCGAGTCCGGATAGTGCGCTCGCCTGTCCGTCTGCTCGAGGATGGAATGCGATTGTGCTCACCGCCCCTAATCCTTTCTCGGAAGGACCTCCAGATTTTAGTCGTAAATCGGGCTCTCCATGCGATATGATAGAAATAGGGACTCCATGCGATCGACGATCTCTGATATAAAGTCCGCATAATCCTCACCAAAAAGTCGCCCCGATCGGAAGAAAGTGGGCTGATTTCACACCGGTCGACGATAACCGGATAGAATCATGCTTCCTCCGAGTGCGAGGTAATCTGTGATAAAGTCCATGTTGATCACCTCCCACTTCCGTGTCGGGATCTCTATCGCTCGCAATAATCCACGGGCCTGCGGTGCTCTATCTTCACCGCCGACAACACGGGCACCGAGCTACAAACTCGCAACGCCCTCTTCAATCCATCCCACCAATACACGTATCTAAGGTCGTGGTACATCTTGGTCGACCCGGATGGATAGTAACGCTGGCGTTGTGTGCTTCCCGTAACTCCGCCAAGTCACGAAATATCCGGAACACACAACTCGCCCTCAAACCTTAGCACCCCATCAAAGCTACCTCAAAAGGACCTTCCTTACGAAGAGTCATATCACGCATACGCATCAAAACCGGATCCTCAAATTGCCTCTTCACCTCCTCGACGATGGAAGACTCGCAACCTCTCGAACTCGAACCCCATCGCTATCGTAATCAATCAATCGGACTCCAAGGCTCGCTAATCGATGCAACTCGCGGACCATGCTCTTCCTCTCTGCCAGACATCCGATAGACTCCATCGACCTACGACTAAGGGCATACGCCACGATTGGCCTTCCTCGGTGGTACAGATGTCGACATCGTAATCCTTGAGTAACTCTAACCACCGCTCGTCATAAGTTCAGCTCCTGCGGCCGAAGATATCTGAGGCTCTTGTGGTCCGTATAAATATCCACATGAACCCCATACAAATAGTGCCTCCAGATCTTGGCGTGAATCACCATTGCTAACTCCAAATCATGGGTGGGGTAGTTCCTCATGCTTCTTAATTTGTCGGGATGCGACGCTATAACCTTACCACCGCATCAACACACATCCGAGCCCGACGCCGACGATCACAATACACTACATAACCGCTCGACCTCCGAAGAGTAAGAACGGGGCGGTCGCGCCTCCTTCAAGAATCGGAAACCCCGCCACAAGCATCACCATCAAAATTAGCCGCTCGAGTCACCTAGGCAATGGTGCGAGATAGAAGCAAACTTCTCCACGAACCGATAGTAACTCGCAAGGCCCAAAGCCACGCACTGCCGGAGTAGTGGTCTAGGCCAACTCTCGATCGCCTCGATCTTGGTCGTATCCACCCGAATACCATCGGCCCGACAATATGCCCAAGAAAAGCCACGAAGCCAACCAAAACTCACATTTGGAAAACTTGGCGTATAATCGCTGGTCCCAAGAACTCTCAAGACAATCCTCAAATGCTCCGCATGCTCCCGCTTTGGCGAGAATAAACCAAGATATCATCAATGAACACTATCACAAACGTGTCCAAAATGGCTTGAACACTCGGTTCATCAAATCCATGAATACCGCGAGCATTGGTCAACCCAAAAGACATGACCAACTCATAATGCCCGCATCGTCCGAATGCGATCTAGGGACATCCGCCTCTCGACTTCGCACTGATGATAGCCCGATCGCAGATCAATCTTGAGAAACATCTCGCGCCCGCAATCGGTCGAACAAATCATCAATCCCGGAAGGGTATTCGTTTAATGGTCACCTTGTTCACCGCTCAGAATCAACACATGCGCAGCGCCCCGCTTTCTTCTTCTTCACGAACAATACAGGCGCTCCCGGGAGAAACACTAGGCCCGATGAAGCCTTCTCCAAAGAAATCTCTCACCGGGTCCTTCAACTCTCTCAACTCGGGTGCATTACGTATGGCGGAATAGAAATAGGTCGAGTGTCCGTAGCACATCGATACAAAACTCTATCTCCTCTCGTGAGGATACGGGAGGTCGCCTCAAACACGCCCGGGAACTCTCTCGACTACCGAACCGTGAAAATCGTACCGCAGCCTCAATATCAAACACCCGAATGAGATGGTAGATATACCCCTTCTGCACCATCTTCCTAGCCTTGAGGTAGGAAATAAACCTACCCCGGCGTCTGATGTTCCTCCCACTCAACAACCGGCTCTCAGAAATCGAACCGTATCACTCTCTCCCTGCAGTCTACATTGGCGTAGCAAGAAGCTAGCCAATCCATACCCATGATCACATCGAAATCAGTCATATCCAACTCTACCAAGTCGGCAAGGGTCTGACGACTGCATATGGTCACTGGACAAGCCCTATATACCCGCCGAGCTACCACCGAATCACCCACTGGCGTAGCTACCTCGAAAGATCTATGGACTCAGGCTCTATCCCTATCCTACTAGCAATAAGGGGAGATATATAGGACAGAGTAGAACCCGGATCTATCAAGGCATACACGTCACAACATGAAACTGATAAAGTACCTGTGACGACATCAGGTGAGGCCTCCTGGTCCTGCCGGCTGGACAAGGCATAAATGCGGTTCTGAGGACCGCTAGAATCGACCCGCGCCACGACCTCTACCGACCTGGCGATCCATGAGTACCACGCCCGGGCGAGTAATCGTAGGAGATGAAGAAGACCCGACGAAGACCTGTAGGCCGACTCCTACCTCTACGCGCTTGGCCTGACAGTGCTCGCAAAGTGACCGCTGGCCGCAATCAGAACAAACTCCCGAGCATACCCACAATTCCCGTAATGGGATCTACCGTGACGGCCACACCGGCGGGTGGTCCCGATCGCCAAGACTCTCTGCTACTCGACGCTCAAGTCACGGGGCCCTGGTCTGCCCTCGAATATCCCGGCTGTCCTGAGGACGGTGCAGGAGTGCTCTGAGCTGGCTGTGGTGCAAATCTAGACTGCTGCTGAGGCCGCCCACCACAATAGCTACCAAAAGACCCTGCCCCGGCCTTTTTGCCGCTGTCACAACCCGTCGGCCTCTACGCCTCGCATCCAAGTGCGTGAGCTCGCATGCGTAATGTCCATGCTCGTGAAGAGCCACACCCGCACAAGACTCGGCCATATAATCATCTAGCCCAGTGACGTAGCGATGTAATCTGTCCTCCATATCTGCTACCAACGCAGGGACATATCGAGCCAACGAATCGAACTCAACGTTGTACTCCCTAACTGTGCGTCCTCTCTGTCTCAGCAACAAAAACTTGTCGGCCCGTGCCCTCCTCATCTGTGGAGGCAAGAAGTGAGTGAGAAAAGCCTCCGAGAACTCGTCCCAAGTAGCTGGGGACGCGTGCTCTCCCCGGGACAACTCCCACGAGTCAAACCAGTCGACTGCGGTATCACGCAGCCGATGCGAACCGAAGATCACGGACTCGGTCTCCGAAGCCTTGATCACTCGCATGATCCTCTGTAACTGACGGATGAACTCCTGCGGATCATCCTCAGGCCTCGACCCGTAGAACTCTGGCGGGCTACAACTCAGAAAATCCCGTAGCCTCAAACTGTCCGATCTCGGGTGAACCACCGGCGATCTGAATCGCCAGATTCAACTTATCTCATGTTCGCCACGATCGACCCGAATCGAGCCATCTCTTCAGAACCCATCTCATCCGCTTCCAGCCGTGGATGGAGGCAGGTGTATCGTGGTCTCACTCCCATCTGCCGCGCCCTAAACCCTGCGGGGCGGCGTCGTGGAACTCGCTGCCGGTATAGGCGGGCACGAGCCCTCGTGACTCTCGGTGTCCTACTAGCAGCTCCCTCGGCTGCCTTGCCCTTCTGGGCCCGGGTTGCCTTACGTGGAGGCATAACTGTTAAAGAAAGGAAATACGTTAGAGGGGTCTAACTTATAACACAGCTCTAAGGCACGATCTCAGAGTGAGAAGAATGGAAACCAATCCTAAATATCCTATAGCCTCCTGATTATTGGTGTGGTGCACAACACACCGATAATCAAGACTCTACTAGATACGATGCAGTAGACACTTTCGAGGATTAATCGCTCGATACCACTTTTGTCACGACTGCTCGGTTAGTGATCGTGCCTTACCCGCACCCAAGTAGTCATACATCAGAGAAAATCAGCAGAATATAAAAACAAGACATGAAACAATGTAAATTGAGACACAGTTTATCTGAGAAAAGTCGCCTTTCGGCATATATATATACAAAGCCCGGCAGTTACATCCCAACTGTACAATAGGACTACAGACCTCTAAGAAGATAAACAACTATGGCGGGACAGGGCCCCGCCATACCTGAATGTACAAAACTATCTACAACAACGGGAGATCATACCCAAAAGTCGAGCCTCGAGAAGATGGAGCTCGACACCAAAGCAAAAGATCCTAAGGATGCGGATCTAGCACTGCCTACATGCGGCATGAACGCAGAATTTCAAGGAGGTCGCAACAGTACCAAGTATATGAAATCAGAAGTACTTTAAATGAAATCATTATCATTTTAAAACCAATTTTACAAATATGTAAACAACCAAGGTAACGCACATAGTGCCACATCATAAACAAGAGCAACAATAGATAAAGCAGAATGTGTCTTTTCTAGGCGCGAATGATCGAAGCGCAATCGCCCATAGTATCATTATGCATGCCTAATCCTGGACTCCCGTAGTCCGCATAGGCCACCTAGGCCCGCATGAGGTATTCCCCGCATCGAGGGTAGCTACTCCTCGGCATCGTCCTGGACTCGTAGTCCGCATGGCCACATAGACCGCATGGCCACATGGACCGCACACTAACACGAACTCGTAGCTCGCGATAGGTCCTCGACCCGCATGAGGTATTCTCGAATCATAGTCCCAGACTTCCTGAGATATACCCCGCATCGGGGGGCAGCTTAACCCCCGGTATCATGTCAAGAGGTGAGTGATGTAATACTAACATAACGACTTACCGTTAAACAACATAAGCACAAATAAGAATAACCTCTTATACAAACGTTACAAGACACTAACACACATAGCATCATAATATGTCTACTCATCAAACCATCTTATTATACTTTCCAGAAATCAATACAAGTCTTTCATAAACACATAAGTAAACTGTTCCTTTTCTCTTTCTTAAGTCGTTATACCTAACTTCCCATAAAGCTAGTATAACTCTTAAGCCTTTTGTTTTAAAAACAAATATTCTTCTTCTTTCAAAAATGATTTATAATTCTTTTGAAGGACTTCAAGATTTTTATTATTAGACTCAAGTCAAAAGACGTCAAGTAAAACCATGTTCAGTTAACACACGTACGTCTACCGTACTATATATATATATTTTAAAATATCATGCTCAAGAGTATAGGAAGAATCACATACCTCCTCGGCGAAATCCACCTGCCAAGTCGAATATGTCGCGCGCAGAGTATCAACCTATAATAGTCAAATACGTCTATCAACGTCTAGACTACTCTGTAGGATAATCTAAGCAGAGGGTTCTCTATTCTACGGAAAATCGGGCAGCACTTCCCTACCCGGTAAATTATACAAGTCTACTGTAAATACAGTCCTATGTAAGTACAGTTCAATCTTCTTTAATTCTTCTGAGGTGGTTATAGTTCAATTCTCTTCTGTAATACCCTTCTATGTAATTACAGTTCAATTCTCTTCTTTAATATCCTTCTATGTGTTCTATACTATTTCTATACTTCTACGCTATGTACTCTCCAATTATAATAGAAGGATAAGATTATTTACCTCGATAAGCCCAATATTATCCAAGATATAAGTCGATCCTGAGCAAGGTTTAGCTCCTAATTTGTACGCTCCAATCCGCTCCAAGAAACCCTTAGAAGTTTCTACACAACTTCTACTTTCTACTTCAACCAACTATGAAGTTTCTCTTAGGGTTTCGTTTAGTGACTATAGGAATACAAGGTAGTATTTCCGGACTCTACGTATAGAGGTAACTTTGGAAAATACTATAAGGGATTGGCTAAGGTATTTTGGGGATAGTAACAATACTTGGAGAGTATTTCTACCAAGGGGTACTTGCCGAGACCACTAGGGAAGGGGAGAGGTGTTTCGCTTAGCTCTCTAGAGGGAAATGAGGCTTGGAAGAGAAGCTCACAAGGGGGAAGGGAGATTTCAAGACTTGGAAAATATTTGTGGATGAAGAAATCTTCAACTTAAGGGGGGTATTTATAGGACTTTCAAGGGTCAAGATGATGGCAAGTGGAGGGCAAGTGGAGGGTGTGGATTCACCCATGTGTCCTTATCCATCTACTACACAAAAATATCCTACCTAACCTTGACTAAAGCAAGGCCACAAAACGTGCCCAAGGTCGTCGTCTGTCTCGCCACTTGAGGGTGACAAGTGTCGCCCTCTCGTTGGTCCAAAATATTTTATCTCTCGGAAAAATCTGCAAAAAATATAAGTGACATAGCCGTAATTTTCCCTTCGCAAGTTTTGTAAAACGTTTCGTCGGAAAACGATTCTTTTCGTGGGTTGTGCACAAATTTCGCCCTATGCCTAACTTTAAGGCTTAAACTTTTGTACGTACGCTCTTACGTACATACTCTGGAAATACGGGGTATAACATCTCGCATAACCCTCTGCCGAGTAAACAGTCCTGACTGAAAGACAAGATGGGCTGACCTCATCGGCCCGACTACTGGTCGAACGCATCCACGAACTCGTACGCTGGTTAACTAAACTTGGGCCTAGAGCCCCCGTGACCCTACCACCTGGCGGGACCACCTCGAACTGACCCCACCACATTACAGGTCGCGGGTTGACCCGCGATCGGTCCTCAACCCGACCCGCTATCGCGCCAAACTCTTGTTCCCCGATCCGGAACAATCTCACTAATCAAGTTACGAAAACCTAGTGGTCATTCTTAGCTCAACTACCCCCTTTCATTTCATACCACTCAGGGACTTATCACACAAACATATCCCACGTATACAATGCACTCCGATAAGGGTCAAACATAAAAATAAATCTTTTACTCAAGATGGCCTCGTATCTAAGGTCTCTACGTATAACATTCTAAGGCTCACACTTTCCCTATCTCCAATCTTACCCTTTTAACTGACCATGATTTCTAATCATAATTAACACAATGCTATCTGAACATAACACTTATGATATACTCATCTTATCACACATACAAATCTCTAGAGGGTTAAGGATATACCTGTATCTACTGCTTCACTCCCCTCTGTCGTTCCAATCAATCCTGCCCTGCTGGGCGCATAGCTAGGAAAGGTGATGAACTAGCCACTGATCCTGAAGGCTGAGTCTCTACATCCGCGCCACCTCTGGTCGGACAATTTCTCGCAAAATGGCCCTGCTGGCCGCAAGCAAAACAAGCTGTCGAAGAAGTACGACACTCCCCACAATGACACTTACCATAACGGCCACACGAAAGGGTGGCCTCCTCTGGCTAACACCCCTTCCTCTCCGAATTACTGAATCTGCAACTAATCTGGTAGGCTGAGTCCTCCTACTTACATCCCTCCTACTAGGACATCCTTTCGACAGATGGCCCTGACGGCCGCAGGTAAAACAAGCACCAACAAAAATATGACATTCCCCGGGATGACGCCTGCCACACTGTGAACACTGAGGAAAATCTGAACCCGGCTGGCTAGAACCTACGTATAGTTGTGAACCAGAAGCCCTGGAGTTCTGACCAACTCCGGCATACCCCGAACGTCCTGAAGTCTGTGGAGGACCACTCTGCTCTGGCGGAGGCGCATAACCAGTCTGCTGCTGAGAAGGTCCGCCTCGAAAGTTACCAAAGGACCCTGCCGATCTGGCCCTCTTCTGCTGATCTTGGTTAACCCGTCGATCCTCACGCTTTCGGCTCACGCGATAAGCTCAGACGCTGTGCCATGCTCATGTTCGATCAAGAGCTACTCTTGCACAACCCTCTCTTAGATAATCATCAAGACCCGTGATAAACCGGTACATAATATACTCTCTGGTTGCTAAATCCATAGCTAGTAACAGGGTCGTCTCTTTGCAATCCATACTTCCTGCTACTGGTCGTGGAACTGAAGGTTCAATTATCATGGCCGCAGTAGGAACTGTTGCCGCTGCGCTAGACTCTGCTGGGACCGTGGCGAGCGAACTCCTCGAATGGGCACCACCCGGTGATGATTGGGCTGCCCTCGTAACCTCTGTGCTTTACTCGCCTCCGCTTTGCCTTGCCATACGGGCCCGGGTTGCCTTACGCGGAGGCATAACTGGTAAAGGAAAGGAATACGTTAGAGGGGTCCTACTTGTAACACAACTCTAAGGCACGATCTCAGAGTGAGAAGAATGGAAACCAATCCTAAATATCCTATAGCCTCCTGATTATTGGTGTGGTGCACAACACACCGATAATCAAGACTCTACTAGATACGGTCTGTAGACACTTTTCGAGGATTAACTGCTCTGATACCACTTTTGTCACGACCCGAACCCGGGCCCGTGACTGGTGCCTTACCCCGGGAACCCAAGTAGACATACATCAGAGTAATCAGCAGAATATAAAACAAGACATGAAATAATATGAAGTGAAAACAGTTTATCTGAGAGAAGTTGCCTTTCGGCATATATATAAAAACATGAATCCGAACAGTTACATCCCTTTTACAAACTCTGCCCACAACGATTACTGACTTAAGAGTTTTATAACAACGACGGACAGTGGCCCCGCCATACCACGAATGTAAGTACCCACAATGACAGGGACTATACCAAAGATAAGCCTCGGAGAAGCGGAGCTTCCCAAAACGCTGAATCGTGATCCTAAGAGCGAGGATCGACGATCGGTGTACCTACTGCGGATGAACGCAGCCGAAGGAGGTCGATAACAGTACCAAGTATGTGAAACTGAAAATGTAAATGAAATCATAGTAGTCTATATAAAGCAGGAGACATGTATGATAACCAAACTACAGTTCACAATAAATAAGCAGTCATGTCAAGTCAGGGACTCACGCCTCAAAGTCATCACTCAAATATAACTATGGGTCTCACGCCCACAACATCAATCATTCGTGGAATACCTTCCTCATCACTGCGCCTATAATATAAAAGCACCAAGGAATACACATGAACACCAGGTCCCACCTATGTCATAATAAAACCGTACGGGGTAAGTATGAAGGCATAGCCGACTACTAAAACCCACAGTACCAACAATGTCATAAACTGTATCACGAGGTCTTTCTAGACCGCCATGATCGAGCCGCCACTCGCCCGCAGTATCAATGTGCGCGTCTAATCCTAGAACTTCCCGCAGCTCCGCATAGGCCACACACATAGGCCCGCATGAGGTATTCCCCGCATCGAGGGTAGCTACTCCTCGGCATCGTCCTGGACTCGTAGTCCGCATGGCCACATAGACCGCACACTAACCTGGAACTCTCGTAGCTCCGCATAGGCCCACTGGACCCGCATGAGGTATTCTCGAATCATAGTCACACAGACTGCCTGAGGTGTACCTCGCATCGGGGGGCAGCTTAACCCCCGGTATATCATGTCAAGAGGTGAGTGATATAATACTAGCACAACGGCTTATCGTTAAACAACATAAGCACAATAAGAATAACCTCTTACACAAACATCACAAGACACTAACACACGTAGCATCCTAACATGTTTACTTATCAAACCAATCAAGAAAGTATTACAAGGCTATCACAAACCAAACATAGTCAAGTTATTCACACAAGGTACTTTCTATTTCATGTCAACAAGTTTAGGTTTTTATCCCCAAAGTACTTCATACATTAACTCTTTAAAAGATCCGTTTCTTTCACAAAAGTCACACAATACCCGTAGTATAAAAAAATAGAGTGACTATCTTTTCAAGTAAACCAAAACACTTCCCTTTGTAAAATCAAGTAACAACATTCTTTTCCAAACGTTCAAGTTTGCTTAATTTCAAATGCTCAAGTTTCTCATTTTCGAAAGGTTTCGTAGTTCATAGTCTTAATCACTTAATAATATAATTCTCTTTTAAAAACAATTTGAGAAACATATGTCTTATGTGTGAGTAGGTTATTCTTGTTTATAACAATCTTATTAAAGCAGCCATGATCTAGGAAATGTAATATCATTATGTCTCATCTTAGCTTCTATGCAGATGGAGGTTTCTACTGGTTTCAATAATACTTAATTAGTCAATACATTTCCCTTTATTAGCGATGCAGTGGTTTGTTCGATACTTATTCTCATTTCTGAAATCAATATAAGGCGTTCATAAACAATTAAGTAAACCGTTCCTTTTATCTCCCTTAAGTCGTTATACCTAACTTCCCATAAAGCTAGTATAACTCTTAAGCTTTTAAAACCAAGTATTACTCTTCTTTCAAAAACGATTCTTAATTCTTTTGAAATACTTCAAGATTTTTATTATTAGACTCAAGTCAAAAGACATCGCAGTAAAACCACGTTCAGTTAACACACGTACGTCTACCGTACTATATATATTCTTTTAAAATATCATGCTCAAGAGGATAGGAAGAATCACATACCTCGCGACGATTATCGACAAATAGCAAAACGCTCCACCGCTATAACCCGGCTAGCCTTGTCCACCTTTCAAGTAGAACATGCTACTCGCAGAACTTTCAACCTATAAAGGCCATATACATCTATCAACGTCTAGACTACTCTGTAGAATATTCTAAGCAGAGGGTTCTCTATTCTACGGAAAATCGGGCAGCACTTCCCTACCCGTTTAAACTACACAAGTCTACTGTAAATACAGTCCTATGTAAGTACAGTTCAATCTTCTTCTTTAATATTCTTCTGATGTGATTTCAGTTCAATTCTCTTCTGTAATATCCTTCTATGTATCTTATATACATTTCTATACCACTACAGTATGTAATCTCCAATTACACTAGAAGGATATGATTATTTACATCCAAGTTTTAATGTCGATCCTGAGCAACGTTTAGCTCCTAATTTGCACGCTCCGAAAGCTCCAAGAAACCCTTAGAAGTTTCCAAACAACTTCTACTTAGCACTTCAACCAACTATGAAGATTTTCCTTAGGGTTTCGTTTTGCGACTGAAGGGAAGTATAGTAGTATTTCTGGGCTTTTAGTAGGGGTAACCTTGGAATACTACAAGGTATTTGGGCCAAGGTATTTTGGAATAGTAACAATACTTGGAGAGTATTTTCTACCAAGGGGGGGGGGGTATGTTTGGACGAGAGCAACTCGAGGAAGGGGTGTGTGGCGGACGAAACTACTACAAGGAGGGAGGGGAGGACTTGGGCGAGAACTTCACTACAAGGAGGAGGGATTTTAAGACTTAGAAGTCATTTGAGGGATGAAGAAATCCTTCAACTAAGGGGGGTATTTATAGGGCCTTCAATGGCCAAGATCAAGACAAGTGGTGGGCAAGTGGAGGGTGAAGATTTGCACAAGTGCACCCTAGCCATCTACTCCACAAATCACTCACCAAACATTGACCCAAGTTTTAGGCCACAAAACATGCCAAGAATCATCCAAAAATCCGCCACTTGAGTGTTATACCCCGTATTTCCAGAGTATGTACGTGAGGGCGTACGTACAAAAGTTTAGCCTTAGAGATTAGGCATTGGACGAAAATACTTGGGCACAACTCACTAAAAGAATCGTTTTTCGACGAAACATTTTACTAAACTTACGTAGGGTAAATTACGGCTATGTCATTTATATTTTTTGCGGATTTTTCCGAGAGACGAAACACTTTGGACCAACGAGAGGGCGACACTTGTCACCCTATAATTGATGGATGTGTGGGCGGTATAGGGCCGATTGGAAGGGCTTGGAGTTGGTAGGATATTTGTGATATTTTGTGGATAAGGACACTTGGGTAAATCCTCACCCTACACTTGCCTTGCACTTGGCTTCATCTTGGCCATTGGTTGGCCATTGCTTGACCTATAAATACCCCCCTTAAGATGAAGAGTTCTTCATCCACAAATCAACTTTCCAAGTCTTGAAATTCCCTCCCCTCTCTTGTTGAGTTTTCGTCCAACACCCTTTCCCCCCTCTAGCCTAGTGGCTTTGGCCGAGAGCCTCCCCCCCCCCCTCTAGCCTAGTAGTCCTAGCCGAAATCTACCCCCCCTCTCTTGGTAGAAATGTTGTCTTTCAAGTATAGTTACTATTCCTAAATACCCTAGCCCAAATCCCTTATAGTATTTAAGTAGAAGTTGTGAAGAACTTCTAAGGGTTCTTGGAGCTATCGGAGCATGCATTTAGGAGCTAAACCTCGCTCAGGATCGACGTTTATACTTGGATAATTTTGGGCTTATCGAGGTAAATAAACTTATCCTTCTTTTGTAATTAGAGAATACATACTGTAGAAGTATAGGAATAAGTATAAAATACTTAGAAGGATATTCTGAATAGAATTGAGCTTATCACCGTAGAGGGTATAAAGAAGAATAATTGAACCAGATTTACAAAGGATTTGATTCTGATGACTTGTATAGCTTAGGGTAGGGAAGTGCTGCCCAAATTTCCATAGAATAGAGAACCTGCTAGAGCTTTATACTGATACTGTCAGACGTTGATAGGCGTGTTGGTATTATAAGTCGATACTCTGCGCGCGACATATTCAACTTGGCAGGTGGTTTTCGCCGAGAAGGTATGTGATTCTTCCTATACTCTTAGCATGATATATTTTAAAGTATATATAGTACGGTAGACGTACGTGTGTTAACTGGACGTACTTTACGGCAATGTCTTTTGACTTAAGCCTGAATAATAAGAATCTTGAAGTATTTCAAAAAGAATATTGAATCATTTTTTTAACAGAAGAGTATTATTTGGTTTTTAAACAAAAAGCTTAAGAGTTATACTAGCTTTATGGGAAGTTAGGTATAACAACTTAAGAAAGATAAAAAGGAACTGTTTACTTGGTTGTTTATAAAAGCCTTGTATTGATTTTTGTTAAGTATAGTAAGATTGTTTGATAAGTAGACATATTATGATGCTACATGTGTTAGTGTCTTGTAATGTTGTGAAAGGGGGTCATTCTTGCTGTGCTTACGTTGCTAAACGGTAAGTCCGTTGTACTGTTATTATATCACCTACCCCCTTGACTTGTTATACCGAGGGATTGCCACCCTTGATGCGGGTCTATACGACCTATGCAGTCTATGTGACTATGCGAGTCCGCGGAGTTCGAGATTGATCATTCCGGTGTTTTAGCTCGACGCGGGGATGCCACTATGCGATGCTGTGTGACTATGCGGTCTATTGAGACTATGCGGATCGCGGAGTCCGGAGGGTACCGGTTAGCTACCCCGATGCGAGGAATACCTCATGCGGTGCATGTGTGACCTATGCGACTGCGGAGTCGAGATTAGCACGCATAATGATACTATGGGCGCTGCCTTGCTTCGATCATTCGCGCCTAGAAAAGACACCTGATTTACCTATTATTGTTCTTGTTTGTGATATGGCACTATGTGCAATTGAACTGATTTGCAAATGGTTTTAAATACTTGATTTCATTTAAGTACTTTACAGTTTCACATACTTGGTACCTGTTGTACTGACCTCCTTCGGGGGGCTGTGTTCATGCCGCACGTAAGGGCAAGCAGGTGCTAGATCCACATCCTTAGGATCTTTGCTTTTGTGTCGGGAGCTCCATCTTCTCCGGAGGCTCTACTTTTTGGGTATGATCTCCCTGTATTGTAGATAGTTTTGTACATTCAGGGTATGGCGGGGCCCTGTCCCGCCATAGTTGTTTACTTCCTTAGAGGTATGTAGTCCTATTGTACAGTTGGGATGTAACTGCAAAACTTGGGTTATATATATATGCCGAAAGGCAAGCTTTTCATCAGATAAACTGTTTCTCTTTTCATAAATGTTTCTTGTCTTGTCTTATGTTCACGATTACTCGATGTATGACTACTTGGGTGCGGGTAGGCACGATCCACGCCCCGAACGGTCGTGACAAAAGTGGTATCGAGCGATTAATCCTCGGAAAGTGTCTACGCACCGTATCTAGTAGAAGTCTTGATTATCGGTGTGTTGCACCACACCAATAATCGTGAGGCTATAGGATATTTAGGATTGGTTTCATTCTTCTCACTCGAGATCGTGCTTTAGAGCCGTGTTATAAGTTGGACCCTCTAACGTATTCCTTTCAGATGATTATGCCTCCACGTAAGGCAACCCGCCTGGCGGCAAGGCAGGCGAGGAGGCGCTAGTAGGACACCGAGAGTCACGAGGCACAGGCCCGATTCTTACGAGGCGATACCTCAGACGGCGAGTTCCATGACGCCGCCGGCCCCAGCAGAGACCACAGTACCCGCACCTCCTGTCCCACAGCCTGGGGCGGAGGAGTTAGGGTACAAGGAGATGGCCCAGCTATTGGCCAGGATTGTGGCCAGACATGAGGATAGGCTGACGCAGCTAGTTCAGCCGGCCAGATGGTACCCGTGGTTCACCCGAGGCGAATAGTTTGAGGCTACGAGATTTCCTGAGTTGTAGCCCGCCAGAGTTCTACGGGTCGAGGCCTGAGGATGATCCGCAGGAGTTCATCCGTCAGTTACAGAGGATCATACGTGTGATCAAGGCCTCAGAGACCGAGTCCGTGACCTTCGGTTCGCATCGGCTGCGTGATACCGCAGTCGATTTGTTTGATTCGTGAGCTTTCGAGGAGAGCATGCACTCCAGCAGATATGGGATGAGTTTTCGGAGGCTTTTCTCACGCACTTCGCCTCCGCAGATGAGGGCACGCCGACAAATTTTTATTCCGAGGCGAGAGGCGACGCCAGTGAGTACAATGTCGAGTTCGATTATTTGGCTCGATATGTCCACGCGCGCTAATGCGAACATGGAGGACCGTACACCGCTACGCCACCGGCTAGATGATTATATGGCCGAAGTCTTGTGCGGTGTGTCTCTTGACCAGCATGGACATTACCCGTATGCGAGCTCATGCACTTGGATGCGGCGAGCGTAGAGACCGACGGTAGTGATATCGCAGCAGGAAGGCGCTAAGACGGCCGGTTCTTTTGGTAGCCCTCAGGGTGGAAGCCATCAGCAGACGTCTAGATTTTCACCACAGCCGGCTCAGAGCACTCCTACATCATTTTCGGTACAGCCAGAGCATTCGGGGGCAGGTCAGGGCCCCAAGACTTCGGACTTCTAGGGTAGCAAGGGTGCTAACCGATCGAGGTCTGCTCAGTGTGTCCGTTGTGGTAGATTCCATTCAGGGAGCTGTAGTACTACTCAGGAGCTTGCTATACTTGTGGCCGCAGGTCATTATGCGAGTTTGTCCGACCGGCGCGGCGGTGGTAGGCTCGGCTACGGTCTGCTGCGGTTCATCATCTCCTACGATTACTCGCCCGAGGGCGTGGTACTCATGGGGCCAGGTGTCGCGCAGGTCGTGGCGCGGTCCCGATTCTAGCGGTCCTCGAATCGCATATATGCCTTGTCCACCGGCAGATCGGGAGGCATCGCGATGTCGCCACAGTACTTTATCGGGCCGTTATGATGTATGCGCCTTGATAGATCCGGGTTCTACTGTCCTATATATCCCCTTATTGCTAGTAGGATAGGATAGAGCACGAGCCCATAGACCCTTTCGAGGTAGCTACGCCAGTGGGTGATTCGGTGGTAGCTCGGCGGGTATATAGGGCTTGTCCAGTGACTATATGCAGTCGTCAGACCCTAGCCGACTTGATAGAGTTGGATATGACCGATTTCGATGTGATCATGGGTATGGATTGGCTAGCTTCTGCTACGCCAATGTAGACCGCAGGAGAGAGTGGTGCGGTTCCGCTTCGGCGAGTCGGTTGTTGAGTGGGAGGGGAACACTGTGTCGCCGAGGGGTAGGTTTATTTCTTACCTCAAGGCTAGGAAGATGGTGCAGAAGGGGTATATTTACCATCTCATTCGGGTGTTTGATCACGAGGTCGCGGTACCAGATTTTCGGCCCAAAGAGTCGAGAGTTCCCGATGTGTTTCAGACGACCTCCCGTATCCTCCCGAGAGGAGATTGAGTTTTGTATAGATGTGTTGCGGACACTCGCCTATTTCCATTCCGCCATACGAATGACACCGCCGAGTTGAGAGAGTTGAAGGACCACCGAGAGATTTGCTGGAGAAGAGCTTCATCAGACCTAGTGTTTCTCCCTGGGGAGCGCCGGTATTGTTCGTGAAGAAGAAGGATGGGACGCTGCGCATGTGTGTTGATTACAGGCAGCTGAACAAGGTGACCATTAAGAACAGATACCCCCTTTCCAGGATTGATGATTTGTTCGACGATTGCAGGCGCGAGATGTTTCTCAAGATTGATCTGCGATCGGGCTATCATCAAAGTGCGAGTCGAGAGGTGGATGTCCCTAGATCGCATTCCGACGATGCAGACGCATTATGAGTTCAGGGTCATGTCTTTTGGGTTGACCAATGCTCCGGCGGTATTCATGGATTTGATGAACCGAGTGTTCAAACCATTTTTGGACACGTTTGTGATAGTGTTCATTGATGATATCTTGGTTTATTCTCGCTCAGAGCACGAGCATGCGGAGCATTTGAGGACTGTGTTGACAGTTCTCCGGGACCAGCAGCTATACGCCAAGTTTTCCAAATGTGAGTTTTGGTTGGCTTCGGTGGCTTTTATTGGGCATATTGTCGGGGCTGATGGCATTCGAGTGGATACGGCCAAGATCGAGACAGTCAGGACTTGGCCTAGACCTACTACTCCGACAGAGGTTCGCAGTTTTCTGGGCCTCGCAGGTTACTATCGGCGGTTCGTAGAGAAGTTTGCTTCTATCTCTGCACCATTGACTAGGCTGACTCAGAAGGCAGCTAAGTTTCGATGGTGATGCTTGGAGCGTGGTTTCCGATTCTTTGAAAGAGAGACTGACGACCGCCCCCGTTCTTACTCTTCCAGAGGGTCCAGACGGTTATGTTGTGTATTGTGATGCGTCAGGCGTCGGGCTCGGTTGTGTGTTGATGCAGCTGGGTAAGGTTATAGCATATGCATCCCGACAGCTTAAGAAACACGAGAGGAACTACCCCACCCATGATTTGGAGTTGGCAGCGGTGATTCACGCCTTGAAGATCTGGAGGCACTATTTGTATGGGGTTCATGTGGATATTTATACAGACCACAAGAGCCTCCAGTATATCTTCAGCCAGAGGGAGCTGAACTTACGACAGAGACGGTGGTTAGAGTTACTTAAGGATTACGATGTCGATATCCTGTACCACCCGGGGAAGGCCAATGTTGTGGCAGATGCTCTTAGTCGTAGGTCGATGGGGAGTCTATCAGATGTGCAGCCAGAGAGGAGGGGCATGGTTCGTGATTTGCATCAGTTAGCGAGCCTTGGTATCCGTTTGATTGATTCTGATAGCAGTGGGGTTCGAGTTCGTGAGGTTGCCGAGTCTTCCATCGTCGAGGAGGTGAAGAGGCAACAGTTTGAGGATCCGGTTTTGGTTCGGTATCGTGATACGGCTCTTCGTGAGGGGAAGGGTCCTTTTGAGGTAGCACCTGAAGGGGTGCTAAGGTTTGAGGGCAGGTTGTGTGTTCCCGATGTTTCAGGACTTCGGCAGCAGGTTCTAGGGGAAGCACACAACGCGCGTTACTCTATCCATCCGGGGTCGACCAAGATGTACCACGACCTTAGATCTGTGTATTGGTGGGATGGCTTGAAGAGGGACGTTGCAGAGTTTGTAGCTCAGTGCCCGTGTTGTCAGCAGGTGAAGGTAGAGCACCAGAGGCCTGGTGGTTTGTTGCAGACGATAGAGATCCCGACCTGGAAGTGGGAGGTAATCAACATGGACTTTATCACAGGATTACCTCGCACTCCGAGGAAGCATGATTCTATTTGGGTTATCGTCGACAGGCTGACGAAATCATCCCACTTTCTTCCCGTCAGGACGACTTTTTCGGCTGAGGATTATGCCAGACTTTACATCCGAGAGATCGTCAGACTGCATGGAGTCCCTATTTCGATCATATCAGACAGAGGAGCCCAGTTTACGGCTAACTTCTGGAGGTCTTTCCAGAAGGGTTTAGGGACGCAGGTGAGCCTGAGTACTGCATTCCATCCACAGACAGACGGACAGGCAGAGCGCACTATCCAGACTCTTGAGGATATGCTGCGAGCCTGTGTTATTGACTTCAGGGGTAGCTGGGAGGATCATTTGCCTCTAGTTGAGTTTGCGTACAATAATAGCTACCACTCCAGTATTCAGATGGCGCCTTATGAGGCCTTGTATGGGAGGAAGTGCAGATCGCCGATAGGCTGGTTTGATGTTGGCGAGGTACAGTTAGTGGGACCAGATTTGATACAGCAGGCAGTGGATAAGGTGAAGCTTATCCAGGAGCGGCTTTTGACAGCTCAGAGTCGACAGAAGTCATATGCAGATCATCGTCGTCGGCATCTGGAGTTCGAGGTTGATGATTGGGTTTTCCTGAAGGTGTCACCCATGAAGGGTGTGATGAGATTCGGGAAGAAAGGGAAACTCAGCCCAAGGTACATTGGGCCGTATCAGATTGTCCGCAGGGTAGGCAAGGTTGCCTACGAGTTGGATCTGCCGTCCGATCTGGAGGCAGTGCATCCGGTTTTTCACGTTTCTATGCTGAGGAGATGTATCGGGGATCCATCTAGGGTACACCCGATTGACGATGTCCAGGTGACCGAGGGGTTATCGTATGAGGAGACTCCCATAGCGATAATCGATCGTCGTTAAGCGTCTGACCAAGCGACGGCTTCACAAAGTCTTGTGGCGAACGAGCTCGTGAGGAGATGACGTGGGAAGCTGAGGAGGACATGAGGCAGAAGTATCCTCACCTATTCCCCACACCTCCAGGTAATTCACTTTCCTACTTGTAAATTTTCATTGTCATATATGCCTAAGTGTTGTTTTGTGGCCGTATGTGGCATTTGCTAACTGTTTAAGTTATGAGGAACCTTATCGTTAACTGTCTTGGGAAGGAACATTCGAGACGAATGTTTCTAAGGAGGGGAGAATGTTACACCCCGTATTTCCAGAGTATGTACGTGAGGGCGTACGTACAAAAGTTTAGCCTTAGAGATTAGGCATTGGACGAAAATACCTGGGCACAACTCACTAAAAGAATCGTTTTTCGACGAAACATTTTACTAAACTTGCGTAGGGTAAATTACGACTATGTCATTTATATTTTTTGCGGATTTTTCCGAGAGACGAAAAACTTTGGACCAACGAGATGGCGACACTTGTCACCCTCTAATTGATGGATGTGTGGGCGGTATAGGGCCGATTGGAAGGGCTTGGAGTTGGTAGGATATTTGTGATATTTTGTGGATAAGGACACTTGGGTAAATCCTCACCCTACACTTGCCTTGCACTTGGCTTCATCTTGGCCATTGGTTGGCCATTGCTTGACCTATAAATACCCCCCTTAAGATGAAGAGTTCTTCATCCACAAATCAACTTTCCAAGTCTTGAAATTCCCTCCCCTCTCTTGTTGAGTTTTCGTCCAACACCCTTTCCCCCCTCTAGCCTAGTGGCTTTGGCCGAGAGCCTCCCCCCCCTCTAGCCTAGAAGTCCTAGCCGAAATCTACCCCCCCTCCCTTGGTAGAAATGTTGTCTTCCAAGTATAGTTACTATTCCTAAATAACCTAGCCCAAATCCCTTATAGTATTTAAGTAGAAGTTGTGAAGAACTTCTAAGGGTTCTTGGAGCTATCGGAGCGTGCATTTAGGAGCTAAACCTCGCTCAGGATCGACGTTTATACTTGGATAATTTTGGGCTTATCGAGGTAAATAAACTTATCCTTCTTTTGTAATTAGAGAATACATACTGTAGAAGTATAGGAATAAGTATAAAATACTTAGAAGGATATTACAGAATAGAATTGAACTGTTATCACCGTAGAAGGGTATAAAAGAAGAATAATTGAACTGTATTTACATAGGACTGTATTTACAGTAGACTTGTATAGCTTACCGGGTAGGGAAGTGCTGCCCAAATTTCCATAGAATAGAGAACCCTCTGCTTAGAGCTTTATACAGTACAGTCTAGACGTTGATAGACGTATTTGACTGTTATAGGTCGATACTCTGCGCGCGACATATTCAACTTGGCAGGTGGTTTTCGCCGAGAAGGTATGTGATTCTTCCTATACTCTTAGCATGATATATTTTAAAGTATATATAGTACGGTAGACGTACGTGTGTTAACTGGACGTACTTTACGGCAATGTCTTTTGACTTAAGCCTGAATAATAAGAATCTTAAAGTATTTCAAAAAGAATATTGAATCATTTTTTTAACAGAAGAGTAATATTTGGTTTTTAAACAAAAAGCTTAAGAGTTATACTAGCTTTATGGGAAGTTAGGTATAACAACTTAAGAAAGATAAAAAGGAACTGTTTACTTGGTTGTTTATAAAAGCCTTGTATTGATTTTTGTTAAGTATAGTAAGATTGTTTGATAAATAGACATATTATGATGCTACATGTGTTAGTGTCTTGTATGTTGTGAAAGGGGGTCATTCTTGCTGTGCTTACGTTGCTAAACGGTAAGTCCGTTGTACTGTTATTATATCACCTACCCCCTTGACTTGTTATACCGAGGGCTTGCCACCCTTGATGCGGGTCTATACGGCCTATGCGATCATGTGACTACGCGGAGTGCGGAGTTCCAGGATTGATCATTCGGGTGTTTTAGCCCGACGGGGATGCCTATGCGGTCCGTGTGACTATGCGGTCTATTGAGACTATGCGGATCGCGGAGTCTAGGAGGTACCGGGTTAGCTACCCCGACGCGAGGAATACCTCGCTGGTCTGTGTGACCTATGCGGATCGCGAGTCTAGGATTAGGCACGCATAATGATACTATGGGCGCTTGGCCTTGCTTTCGATCATTCGCGCCTAGAAAAGACACATTCGCTTTACCTATTATTGTTCTTGTTTGTGATATGGCACTATGTGCAATTGAACTGATTTGCAAATGGTTTTAAATACTTGATTTCATTTAAGTACTTTACAGTTTCACATACTTGGTACCTGTTGTACTGACCTCCTTCGGGGGGCTGCGTTCATGCCGCAGGTAAGGGCAAGCAGGTGCTAGATCCACATCCTTAGGATCTTTGCTTTGGTGTCGGGAGCTCCATCTTCTTCGGAGGCTCTACTTTTTGGGTATGATCTCCCTGTATTGTAGATAGTTTTGTACATTCAGGGTATGGCGGGGCCCTGTCCCTCCATAGTTGTTTACTTCCTTAGAGGTCTGTAGTCCTATTGTACAGTTGGGATGTAACTGCAAAACTTGGGTTATATATATATGCCGAAAGGCAAGCTTTTCATCAGATAAACTGTTTCTCTTTTCATAAATGTTTCTTGTCTTGTCTTATGTTCCGCTGATTACTCTGATGTATGACTACTTGGGTGCCCGGGTAAGGCACCAGTCACGGGCCCCGGAACGGGTCGTGACATTGAGGGTGACAAGTGTCGCCCTCTCGTTGGTCCAAAATATTTTATCTCTCGGAAAAATCCGCAAAAATAATAAATGTCGCAACCGTAATTTTCCCTTCGCAAAGTTGGAAAGCGTTTTGGAAAAACAATTCTTTCGGGTTGTGCACAAATTTTCGTCCATTGCCTAACTTAAGGCTTAAACTTTTGTACGTACGTCCTCACGTACACACTCTGGAAATACGGGGTATAACAGACTTTGTTATACCCCGTATTTCCAGAGTATGTACGTGAGGGCGTACGTACGAAAGTTTAGCCTTAAAGTTTAGGCATAGGACATTTTTTGGGCACAACTCACACAAAGAATCGTTTTCCGACGAAACGTTTTACAAGACTCGCGTAGGGTAAATTCCGGCTATGTCATTTCTAATTTTTGCGGATTTTTTCGAGAGACGAAACATTTTGGACCAACGAGAGAGCGACACTTGTCACCCTCTCATTGATGGATGTGGGGCGGCATTAAGGCCGATTGGAATGGCTATTTTGTCAAGGAGTTGGTAGGATATTTTTGTGTAGTGGATGGATAAGGACACTTGGGCAAATCCTCACCCTACACTTGCCTTGCACTTGGCTTCATCTTGGCCATTGGTTGGCCATGGCTTGACCTATAAATACCCCCTTAAGATGAAGAGTTCTTCATCCACAAATTACTTTCCAAGTCTTGAAAATCCTCCCCTCTCCCTTGTGAGCCTTTTCGTCCAAGCCTTCTTCCCTTTGAGTGAAGCTTGGCCAAGCAACCCCCCTAGCCTAGCCGAAACCTACCCCCCCTCCCTTGGTAGAAAAGTTGCCTTCTAGTATTGTTATAATGCCCAAAATACCCTAGCCCAAATCCCTTAGTACTTAGTAGAAGTTGTGAAGAACTTCTAAGGGTTCTTGGAGCTATCGGAGCGTTCAAATTAGGAGCTAAACCTCGCTCAGGATCGACGTTTATACTTGGATAATATTGGGCTTATCGAGGTAAATAAACTTATCCTTCTTTTGTAATTAGAGAATACATACTGTAGAAGTATAGGAATAAGTATAAATACTTAGAAGGATATTACAGAATAGAATTGAACTGTTATCACAGTAGAAGGGTATAAAAGAAGATTAATTGAACTGTACTCACATAGGACTGTTTTTGCAGTAGACTGTATAGTTTACCGGGTAGGGAAGTGCTGCCCAAATTTCCATAGAATAGAGAACCCTCTACTTAGAACTTTGTACAGTACAGTCTAGACGTTGATAGACGTATTTGACTGTTATAGGCTGATTCTCTGCGCGCGACATACTCGACTTGGCAGGTGGATTTCGCCGAGAAGGTATGTGATTCTTCCTATACTCTTAAGCATGATATATTTTAAAGTATATATAGTACGGTAGACGTACATGTGTTAACTGGACGTACTTTACGACAATGTCTTTTGACTTAAGCCTGAATAATAAGAATCTTGAAGTATTTCAAAAAGAATATTGAATCATTTTTAAACAGAAGAGTAATATCTGGTTTTTAAAACAAAAAGCTTAAGAGTTATACTAGCTTTATGGGAAGTTAGGTATAACAACTTAAGAAAGATAAAAGGAACTGTTTACTTGTTTGTTTATAAAAGCCTTGTATTGATTTCTGTTAAGTGTAGTAAGATTGTTTGATAAGTAGACATATTATGATGCTACATGTATTAGTATCTTGTAATATTGTGAAAAGGGGTCATTCTTGCTGTGCTTACGTTGCTAAACGGTAAGTCTGTTGTACTGTTATTATATCACCTACCCCCTTGACTTATTATACCGAGGGCTTGCCACCCTTGATGCGGGTCTATACGGCCTATGCAGTCTATGTGACTATGCGAGTCGCGGAGTTCCGTGATTGATCATTCGGTGTTTTAGCCCGACGCGGGGATGCCCTATGCGGTGCGTGTGACTACGCGGTCTATTGAGACTATGCGGACTGCGAGTCGGCGTGCACGGGTTAGCTACCGATGCGAGAATACCTACGCGGTACGTGTGTGACTATGCGCGGATCGCGGAAGTCCGTGATTAGGCACGCAGAATGATACTATGGGCGATCGTCGTGCTTGATCATTCGCGCCTAGAAAAGACTATACGCTTTTCCTATTATCGTTTGTTTGTGATATGGCACTACGCAAATCGAATCGATTATATTTGCAAATGGTTTTTAAATACTTTGACTTCATTTAAAGTACTTTACAGTTTCGCATACTTGGTACCTGTTGTACTGACCTCCTTCGAGGGGCTGCGTTCATGCCGCAGGTAAGGGCAAGCAGGTGCTAGATCTTCATCCTTAGGATCTTTTGCGTTGGTGTCAGGAGCTCCATCTTCTCCGGAGGCTCTACTTTTGGGTATGATCTCCCTGCATTGTAGATAGTTTTGTACGTTCAGGGTATGGCGGGGCCCTGTCCCGCCATAGTTGTTTACTTCCTTAGAGGTCTGTAGTCCTATTGTACAGTTGGGATGTAACTGCAAAACTATGTTTATATATCATGCCGAAAGGCGACTTTTTCTCACATAAAACTGTGTCTCCTTTTACAACTGTTTCCTGTCTTATTTTTATATTCCGCTGATTACTCTGATGTATGACTACTTGGGTGCCCGGGTAAGGCACCAGTCACGGGCCCCGGAACGGGTCGTGACAAAAGTGGTATCAGAGCAGTTAATCCTCGGAAAGTGTCTACAGACCGTATCTAGTAGAGTCTTGATTATCGGTGTGTTGTGCACCACACCAATAATCAGGAGGCTATAGGATATTTAGGATTGGTTTCCATTCTTCTCACTCTAAGATCGTGCCTTAGAGCTGTGTTATAAGTTGGACCCCTCTAACGTATTCCTTTCTCAATGATTATGCCTCCACGTAAGGCAACCCGCCCGTATGGCAAGGCACGAGGAGCTGCTAGTATGACACCGAGAGTCACGAGGGCTCAGGCCCAGTCTATACCCGAGACGGCGAGTTCCATGACGCCGCCAGCCGAGATACCACGACTGCACTCTCGTCCCCACACTGGGCGGAGGAGTTAGGTACAAGGAGATGGCCCACTATTGGCTAGATTGTGGCGACATGAGGATAGATCGGATGCGCAGCCCAGCCCAGTGAGTACCCGTGGTTCACCCGAGGCGCATGCTTTGAGGCTACGGGATTTCCTAAGTTGTAGCCCGCCAGAGTTCTACGGGTCGAGGCCAGAGGATGATCCGCAGGAGTTCATCCGTCAGTTGCAGAGGATTATGAGAGTGATCAGGGCGTCGAAGACCGAGTCCGTGACCTTCGGTTCGCGACGGCCGCGTGATACCGCGATCGATTGGTTTGATTATGGAGCTTTCCCGGGAGAGCATGCACTCCAGCAGATGGGATGAGTTTTGAGGCTTTTCTCACACACTTCTTGCCTCCGGATGAGGGCACGGCCGACAGATTTTTGTTCTTTGAGGCGCGAGGACGCACGATAGGGAGTATAACGTCGAGTTCGATTCATTGGCTCGATATGTCCTCGACCGGTAGCAGATATGGAGGACCGGTGCATCGCTACGCCACCGCTAGATGATTATATGGCCGAAGTCTTGTGCGGTGTATCTCTTGACCGAGCATGGACATTACCCGTATGCGTGCTCATGACCGGGATGCGAGGCGTAGAGACCGACGGGTAGACCGATATCAGCAGCAGAAGAAGGCCAAGACGGCCGGTTCTTTTGGTAGCCCTCAGGGTGGACGGCATCAGCAGAAGTCCAGATTTGCACCACAGCTGGCTCAGAGCACTCCTACATCATTTTCGGTACAACCAGAGCATTCGGGCGTGTCGGCCCCGTGACTTGGACTTCCGTGGTAGCAGCGGTGCTAACCGATCGAGGTCTGCTCAGTGTGTCCGTTGTGGTAGATTCCATTCTAGGAACTGTAGTACTACTCCGGGAGCTTGCTATACTTGTGGCCAGCAGGGTCATTTTGCGAGAGTTTGTCCGACCGGGCGGCATCGTGGTAGGCTCACCACGGGTCTTGCGGTCGCTCATCATCTTCGCAGCTACTCGCCCCGAGGGCGTGGTACTCATGGCCAGCCAGGTCGCGGCAGAGGTCGTGGCGCTGGTCCCGATTCTAGCGGTCCTCGAATCGCATATATGCCTTGTCCACCGGCAGATCGTGAGGCGTCGATGTCGCCACGTATTTTATCGCTTTTGGTTATGATGTACGCCTTGATAGATCCGGTTCTACTGGCCCCATATATCCCCTTATTGCGGTAGGATAGGATAGAGCACGAGTCCATAGACCCTTTCGAGGTAGCTACGCCATGGGTGATTCGATGGTAGCTCGGCGGGTATATAGGGCTTGTCCAAAGTGACTATATGCGATCGTCGGACCCTAGCCGACTTGATAGAGTCGATATGACCGATTTCGATGTGATCATGGTATGGATTGGCTAGCTTCTTGCTACGCCAATGTAGACCGCAGGAGAGAGTAGTGCGGTTCCGCTTCTGAGAGCCGGTTGTTGAGTGGGAGGAACATCAGACGCCGGGGGTAGGTTTATTTCTTACCTCGCTAGGAAGATGGTGCGAAGGGTATATCTACCATCTCGCTCGGTGTTTGATCACGAGGTTGCGGTACCAGATTTTGATCGCCCAATAGTCGAGAGTTCCCGACGTGTTTCCTGCACGACCTCCCGTATCCTCCCCGAGAGGAGATCGAGTTTTGTATAGATGTGTTGCGACACTCGCCTATTTCCATTCCGCCATACGTAATGGCACCGCCGAGTTGAGAGAGTCAAGGACCACCGAGAGATTTGCCGGAGAAAGGCTTCATCGACCTAGTGTTTCTCCCGGGAGCGCCAGATTGTTCGTGAAGAAGAAGGACGGACGCTGCGCATGTGTTGATTACAGCACCAAAAAAAGGTGACCATTAAGAACGATACCCCTTCCCGTGATTGATGATTTGTTCGACCGATGCGAGTGGCGCGAGATGTTTCTCCAAGATTGATCTACGATCGGGCTATCATCAGTGCGAGTCGAGAGGTGGATGTCCCTAGATCGCATTCCGGACCTTGACGCATTATGAGTTCAGTGGTCATGTCTTTGGGTTGACTAATGCTCGTGGTATTCATCGATTTGATGAACCGAGTGTTCAAGCCATTTTTGGACACGCTTGTGATAGTGTTCATTGATGACATCTTGGTTTATTCTCGCCAGAGCGAGGAGCACGCGAGCATTTGATCTGGCCGACGCTTCCAGACCAGCTTATACGCCAAGTTTTCCAAATGTTAGTTTTGGTTGTCTTCATTGGATTTTCTTGGGCATATTGTCGGGTGATGGCATTCGAGTGGATACGCCAAGATCGAGATCGAGACTTGCCTAGACCTACTACTCCGGCAGAGGTTCGCAGCTTTCTAGGCCTTGCAGGATATTATCGGCGTTCAGAGAAGTTTGCTTCTATCTACGCACCATTGACTAGGCCGACTCGAGGCGCAACAAGTTTGATGGATCGATGCGTGTGGCGGGGTTTCCGCTACTAAAGGAGAGATCGACGACCGCCCGCTTCTTACTCTTCCGCAGGTCCAGACGGTTATGTTGTGTATTGTGATGCGTCAGGCATCGGGCTCGGTTGTGTGTTGATGCAGCTGGGTAAGGTTATAGCATATGCATCCCGACAGCTTAAGAAACACGAGAGGAACTACCCCACCCATGATTTGGAGTTGGCAGTGGTGATACACGCCTTGAAGATCTGGAGGCACTATTTGTATGGGGTTCATGTGGATATTTATACAGACCACAAGAGCCTCCAGATATCTTCACCGCAGGAGTGAACTTACGACAGAGACGGTGGTTAGAGTTACTTAAGGATTACGATGTCGATATCTGTACCACCCGGGAAGGCCAATGTCAGGCGTATGCTCTTAGTCGTAGGTCAATGGGGAGTCTATCAGATGTGCAGCCAGAGAGGAGGGGCATGGTTCATGATTTGCATCAGTTAGCGAGCCTTGGTGTCCGTTTGATTGATTCTGATAGCAGTGGGGTTCGAGTTCGTGAGGTTGCCGAGTCTTCAATCGCCGGCGAGGTGAAGAGGCAACGATTTGAGGATCCGGTTTGGTTCGATCGTGATACGGCTCTTCGTGAGGAAGGGTCCTCGAGGTAGCACCGAAGGGTGCTAAGGTTTGAGGGCAGGTTGTGTGTTCCGATGTTTCGTGACTTCGGCAGAGGTTCTAGGAAGCACACAACGCGGCGTTACTATCCATCCGGTCGACCAAGATGTACCACGACCTTAAATCGTGTATTGGTGGGATGGCTTGAAGAGGACGTTGCGAGTTTGTAGCTCGCCCGTGTTGTCGCAGTGAAGGTAGAGCACCGAGGCCTGGTGGTTTGTTACAGACGATAGAGATCCCGACCTGGAAGTGGGAGGTAATCAACATGGACTTTATCACAGGATTACCTCGCACTCCGAGGAAGCATGATTCTATTTGGGTTATCGTCGACAGGCTGACGAAATCAGCCCACTTTCTTCCCATCAGGACGACTTTTTCGGCTGAGGATTATGCCAGACTTTACATCCGAGAGATCGTCAGACTGCATGGAGTCCCTATTTCGATCATATCGCATGCAGGAGCCCGCCACGCTAACTTCGGAGGTCTTTCCGAATGGGTTTAGGGACGCAGTGAGTTCGAGATCGCATTCCATCCACGCAGACGGACAGCAGAGCGCACTATCCGCACTCTCGAGGATATCTGCGAGCCCGTGTTATTGACTTCGTGGGTAGCCGAGGATCATTTGCCTCTAGTTGAGTTTGCGTATAATAATAGCTACCACTCCAGTATTCAGATGGCGCCTTATGAGGCCTTGTATGGGAGGAAGTGCAGATCGCCGATAGGCTGGTTTGATGTAGGCGAGGTGCAGTTAGTGGGACCAGATTTGATGCAGCAAGCAGTGGATAAGGTAAAGCTTATCCGGAGCGCGATCGACACTCGAGTCGCATGGTCATATGCAGATCATCGTCGTCGGCATCTGGAGTTCGAGGTTGATGATTGGGTTTTCCTGAAGGTGTCACCCATGAAGGGTGTGATGAGATTTGGGAGGAAAGGGAAACTCAGCCCAAGGTACATTGGGCCCTATCAGATTGTCCGCAGGGTAGGCAAGGTTGCCTACGAGTTGGATCTGTCGTCCGATCTTGAGGCAGTGCATCCGGTGTTTCACGTTTCTATGCTGAGGAGATGTATCGGGATCCATCTAGGGTACACCCGATTGACGATGTCCAGGTGACCGAGGGGTTATCGTATGAGGATATTCCCATAGCGATAATCGATCGTCAGGTTAGGCGTCTGCGGACTAAGGACGTGGCTTCCATCAATGTCTTGTGGCGGAACGAGCTCAGGGAGGAGATGACGTGGGAAGCTGAGGAGGACATGAGGCAGAAGTATCCTCACCTATTCCCCACACCTCCAGGTAATTCACTTTCCTACTTGTAAATTTTCATTGTCATATTTTGCCTAAGTGTTGTTTTTGTGGCCGTATGTGGCATTTGCAAACTGTTTAAGTTATGAAGAACCTTATCGTTAACTGTCTTGGGAAGGAACATTCGGGACGAATGTTTCTAAGGAAGGGAGAATGTTATACCCCGTATTTCCAGAGTATGTACGTGAGGGCATACGTACGAAAGTTTAGCCTTAAAGTTTAGGCATAGGACGTTTTTGGGCACAACTCACACAAAGAATCGTTTTCCGATGAAACGTTTTACAAGACTCGCGTAGGGTAAATTCCGGCTATGTCATTTCTAATTTTTGCGGATTTTTCCGAGAGACGAAACATTTTGGACCAACGAGAGGGCGACACTTGTCACCCTCTCATTGATGGATGTGGGGCGGCATTAAGGCCGATTGGAATGGCTATTTTGTCATGGAGTTGGTAGGATATTTTTGTGTAGTGGATGGATAAGGACACTTGGGCAAATCCTCACCCTACACTTGCCTTGCACTTGGCTTCATCTTGGCCATTGGTTGGCCATGGCTTGACCTATAACACTTCTTAAGATGAAGAGTTCTTCATCCACAAATTACTTTCCAAGTCTTGAAAATCCTCCCCTCTCCCTTGTGAGCCTTTTCGTCCAAGCCTTCTTCCTTCGAGTGAAGCTTGGCCAAGCAACCCCTAGCCTAGCCGAAACCTACCCCCCCTCCCTTGGTAGAAAAGTTGCCTTCTAGTATTGTTTTAATGCCCAAAATACCCTAGCCCAAATCCCTTAGTACTTAGTAGAAGTTGTGAAGAACTTCTAAGGGTTCTTGGAGCTATCAGAGCGTTCAAATTAGGAGCTAAACCTCGCTCAGGATCGACGTTTATACTTGGATAATATTGGGCTTATCGAGGTAAATAAACTTATCCTTCTTTTGTAATTAGAGAATACATACTGTAGAAGTATAGGAATAAGTATAAATACTTAGAAGGATATTACAGAATAGAATTTGAACTGTTATCACAGTAGAAGGGTATAAAAGAAGATTAATTGAACTGCATCACATAGATTGTTTTTGCGAGATCGTATAGTTTAGGGTAGGGAAGTGCTGCCAAATTTCCATAGAATAGAGAACCTCTACTTAGAGCTTTGTACTGATGCCTAGACGTTGATAGACGATTTGATTGGTTATAGTTGATTCTCTGGCGACATACTCGACTTGGCGGTGGATTTCGTAGAAGGTATGTGATTCTTCCTATACTCTTAAGCATGATATATTTTAAAGTATATAGTACTAGACGCATACGTGTTAATCGACGATTTTACGGCAATGTCTTTTGACTTAAGCCTGAATAATAAGAATCTTGAAGTATTTCAAAAAGAATATTGAATCATTTTTAAACATAAGAGTAATATCTGGTTTTTAAAACAAAAAGCTTAAGAGTTATACTAGCTTTATGGGAAGTTAGGTATAACAACTTAAGAAAGATAAAAGAAACTGTTTACTAGTTTGTTTATAAAAGCCTTGTATTGATTTCTGTTAAGTGTAGTAAGATTGTTTGATAAGTAGACATATTATGATGCTACATGTATTAGTATCTTGTAATATTGTGAAAAGGGGTCATTCTTGTTGTGCTTACGTTGCTAAACGGTAAGTCTGTTGTACTGTTATTATATCACCTACCCCCTTGACTTATTATACCGAGGGCTTGCCACCCTTGATGCGGGTCTATACACTATGCGCTCATGTGACTATGCGCGAGTCGCGGAGTTCCAGGATTGATCATTCCGGGTGTTTTAGCCCGATGCGGGGGATGCCCTATGTGGTCTGTGTGACTATGCGGTCTATTGAGACTATGCGGACTGCGGGAGTCCAGACGGGTACCGGGGTTAGCTACCCCCGATGCGAGGAATACCTCATGCGAGTCTGTGTGTGACCTATGCGGATCGCGAAGTCCGTGATTAGGCACGCAGAATGATACTATGGGCGATTGGCCTTGCTTCGATCATTCGCGCCTAGAAAAGACACATTAGCTTTTCCTATTATCGTTCTTGTTTGTGATAGGCACTACGCAATCGAATCGATTATATTTGCAAATGGTTTTTAAATACTTTGACTTCATTTAAAGTACTTTACAGTTTCGCATACTTGGTACCTGTTGTACTGACCTCCTTCGGGGGGCTGCGTTCATGCCGCAGGTAAGGGCAAGCAGGTGCTAGATCCGCATCCTTAGGATTTTTTGCGTTGGTGTCAGAAGCTCCATCTTCTCCGGAGGCTCTACTTTTGGGTATGATCTCCCTGCATTGTAGATAGTTTTGTACGTTCAGGGTATGGCGGGGCCCTGTCCCGCCATAGTTGTTTACTTCCTTAGAGGTCTGTAGTCCTATTGTACAGTTGGGATGTAACTGCAAAACTATGTTTATATATCATGCCGAAAGGCGACTTTTTCTCACATAAAACTGTCTCCTTTTACAACTGTTTCCTGTCTTATTTTTATATTCCGCTGATTACTCTGATGTATGACTACTTGGGTGCCCGGGTAAGGCACCAGTCACGGGCCCCGAAACGGGTCGTGACAGACTTAGTCAATAAACTCAAGCTCTAGCTTTGCAAGACTTGGTCATCTTTACTTTGGTCAAATGACCTTTCTACCCATGGTCAATTTCGACCAAGACCAACCAAGGGGGTGACACGTGTCACCCTCCCATTCATCGCAATATTTCGTTTCCCAACATTTCCATAATTCCGATAAATTTTTACTAGTCTCAAATCTTATCATTTTTGAGTTCATACGTACGTTCTTATAAACATGTCCTGGAAATACGGGGTGTAACATGACTATTGTTCATGTGTTGAAATAGTCTTTAAAAGGTAAAAAAAAAACTGACTTTCATTACTTTCACTTCGGCAAGGCACAGTGTACTGTTATTTTGGTTATCATATATGTCTCCAGCTTTATTTTTAGACTATTATGATTTCATTACAGTACTTTTAGTTTTACATATTTCGTACTGACCTCCTTCGGGGGGCTGCGTCCTAGGAATGGGCCGGGCAGTATACCTTTATGGGCAGACTTATATGACTTTATCGCATCCCAGGAATGGGCCGGGCAGTATACCTTTATGGGCAGACTTATATGACTTTATCGCGTCCCAGGAATGGGCCGGGCAGTATACCTTTATGGGCAGACTTATATGACTTTATCGCGTCCCAGGAATGGGCCGGGCAGTATACCTTTATGGGCAGACTTATATAACTTTATCGCGTCCCAGGACTGGGTCGGGAAGTATACCTTTATGGGCAGACTTACATGACTTTATCGCGTTCCAGAATGGATCGGGCAATATACCTTCGTGGGAAGATTTTTACGAATTCGCCGTGTCCCGCAAATGGGTCGGGATACATTATCACGTATGGATAATGAAAGTGAACTCCAAAATGAGGCGTCCCTTCATAAAGGGACGGATTATGTTATGCAAGATACGTAAGTTATATGTTTATGAACTTGATGATTTTTCCTAAGTATGTACGTAAGAATTTGACTATAACTCTTATTGAAAAATGGGAAAAGATAATAAAGTGCGATTAAGTTCATGAGTTGTAATGACACGGTAGGATCTGGTATTTACTTTTTTTATACTTGCCCCTGTCATTCTTTTGTACAATTATGATTTGTTTACTGTACCTTATTTCCGTTCCATATTCGGTACCTGTTGTACTGACCCCCTTCGGGGGGCTGCGTTCATGCCCGCAGGTATTAGGTACACAGGTTGGTGATCCTTGCTCTTAGGATCTTTGTTCAGTTTTGGGAAAAGGCTCCATTTACTCCGGAGGCTTATCTTTTGGTACGGTTTCCCTGAGGTTGTAGATTTATGTATATTCAGGGGTATGGCGGGGCCCTGTCCTGCCACAATTGTTATGTTAAAACTCTTAGAGGTCTGTAGTCATATCTTGTGGGTCAGTTTGTAAAGGAAAGGAGGCAACTGCTTTCGGTTATGTATGTATACATCCAGGGAGGTAGCCTTATCGGCTAACCTGTAGGTTATTCCTTATTGACTTTTTATTTATTTATTAAGAGTTGTATGTATGTTCCGCTGATTATCTTTGATGTATACGTGTAAGGGTGCCCAGGTAGGGCACCAGTCGTGGGCCCGGGGTCGGGTCATGACATATACATCAGAGAATAGTAGCGGAACATACATACAACTCAAAAAGAAATAAATAACAGGTTAGCCAATAAGGCCACCTTCCAAAAATATACACATAACCCAAAATGCAGTTACTTTTTTTTTTACAACCCAATCCACAAGATATGACTACAGACCTCTGAGAATTTTTACATAACAACTGTGACGGGACAGGGCCCCGCCATACCCCTGAATGTACAACAACCGTTAATACCAGGGATCTGAACCAAAGATAAGCCTCCGGAGTAATGGAGTTTCTCAACAGCTGAACAGTGATCCTAAGAGTGAGGATCAGCAACCTGTATAACTCTACCTGCGGCATGAACGCACTTCCGGCGAGGTCGATAACAGTACCAAGTATGTGAAACTGAAAGTACTGTAATGAAATCATAGTAGTCTAAAATAAAGATGGGGACATGTATGATAACCACATTAACAGTACACTGTGCCTTACTAACAATGAGAGTAAACAAGAGTATACTTTAATGCATAAAAATAGGAGGCTCGTGATCAAATTAGGGCCACCCGCCCGTAGTATCATTAAGCAATCCTACTCCTGGGACTATTTCACCCGCATAGGTCCTGTGGACCCGCAATGAGGTCATCCGCCTCGCATAGGACTGGTCCGCCCCGCATAGGACTATTTCACCCGCATAAGCCCTACAGACTCGCATGAGGTATTCCTCGCATCGTGGGGAGCAAATCCACGGAATATGCAAATGCCACAAGCCTGGGGAATGACCCCGTAATGAACAATACATCACTGGCACAACCGGCTATCATACATAACATAAGCACCACCGACTTATCATACATAACATAAGCACCACCGGCTTATCATAATTATCATAAGCAAGTTAAGACATCCCCTAACTTCTTATTAGCCTTAATTATCATGCACTCTCATTTTATTTAACTTAAGGAACTAACATGTAATTAGAAATCCGGGAATTTAACCCAAAGTACTACGTACTTCCGTTCCTTTAAAAATAACCCTCTTTATATAAAAACCCCAAGATACTAACACCCGTAGTATCAAGGCTTGTCTACTTTTCAAAACAAGTTACTACACCTTTAGAAATTCATTTCAAGGCTTTGACACTAAGTAACTTCTACATTCACAACCTAGGCAACTCATGCCTATAAATCAAGTAGACATTCTCTTAACCTTCCATAAAGCCGTTATAACTCTTTATGTTTTAGACAATTACATTCTTTTTGAAACCAAGAGACTTATACTTTTAAAACCAAGTATCATATACTTTCAAATCAAGTTTCATAACTTTCAGAATACTTCAAGTCTCTTAACTTTAGAAATCAAGTTTCATAACTTTCAGAATACTTCAAGTCTCTTAACTTTAGAAATCAAGTTTCTTAACTTTAGAATAGTTCAAGTAATCAATACTTTCCAAACTAAGTATTCTATACATTTTCAAGTCAAGAAATTTTTGTTTACCTTATTAGAATAAACCATTCTTTTAACTTCCCATAAAGTTGTCATAACCAACTTCTCATAAAGCCGTTATACTAACTTTATGCTTTAGAAACTAAGACATCTTTAACCTTTAAAACGAAGTGAGTTAATTCTCTAACTCAACCAACTTGTACATTCTTAAACAAGTCAAGGATATCAAATGAAACTAAATCTATTTAAATCTCATACGTCTACCGTACTATACATTTATAGCTACTCATGCTCAAGAGATAAGAAAAGTTCCACATACCTCTCCGGCTCAATCCACTTGCCAAGTTGAAAATGCCGCACGTAGAATGTCAACCTATAATGACCATAAATGTCCATCAACTACTAGCTTTCAACGTAGAATATTCATAAGTATAAGGACTCTTAATTCTACGGAAAATCGGGTAACACTTCCTTTGTTTCTACGTACTTTTCCACCTTTTTCAAGGCCCGAAAATCAATAACCAAATGCCACATTTAAGGCTCAACAATTCAGAAATTCAAAGGGGATTACACGCCTAATAGGACGTGTAAAATTTTGCCCCACAATTAATATAAAACTGTCCAACAACTTATGCCATTCTCGGCTACCATCAATATCAACAACAATGTCAATTTCCGTTCAATTCCTTTTTAATCCTTTCCAACATGTTATATACATAATAACAATTACAACAACTATAAATCATTTCTTCCTTAACATGCGACGATTGTATTTAACAATTAAATTGAATTACAAACTTAATGGCTGACATGTCCAATTTCGGTTTTCAACATGTCGACATGATCCAAATCTTTTCAAACTTCATAATATGTATCACATGATCATTCTAACTTATCATAACATGGAATCTTTAATCACATTAAGAAGACGAAGATTTTACCTCAATAAGCCCTAATAATGTCCAAGCGTAAAAGTCGATCCTTAGCAACTTTTAGCTCCTCTTCTTACGTTCCAATCCGCTCCAAGCACTCCTTAGAAGCTCATGATCAACTTCTTTTCAATTTCCAACTTCAAAGTTGAAGAACACCTTAGGTTTTCATCTTGCGACTAACGTTAAAATGTAGTTTTTGTCACGACCCGACCCCGGGCCCGCGACTGGTGCCTTACCCCGGGCACCCTAGTGATACAACATCAGAGAAAATCAGCGGAAATAAAAACATACACATGAAACAAGATATACAATAATGAAATAAGAAAACAGGTTAACCAAAACGGTTACCTTTCTGAATATATAAATAAAACTTGAACACGAACAGTTACATCCCTTTTACAAACTCTGCCCACAACAAGATTACGTAATCTACGAATGTTATAACAACAATGACGGACGGGGGCCGCCATACCACGAATGTAAGTACCAACAACGACAGCGGAATATACAAAAGATAAGCATCCGGAGAAACGGAGCTTCCCAAAACGATGAACCGTGATCCTATGGCGAGGATCGGCGATCGGTGTACTCTACTGCGCATGAACGCGGGCGAGGTCGATAACAGGTACCAAGTATGTGAAACTGTAAAGTACTGAAATCAAATCATAACATTTTAAAACCAATTACAAATACGTACGAACAACCAATTTAACTGCACATAGTGCCACAACATAAACAAGAGCAAAATAGATATAACGTAACTGGTCTTTTCTAGGCCGCTAATGATCGAAGCAAGGCCAATCGCCCATAGTATCATTATGCGTGCCTAATCTCGAACTCCGCTGTCCGCATAGGTCGCATGCACCGCGTGAGGTATTCCTCGTATCGGGAAGCTAACCCGCGACATCCTCCGACTCCGCGACCGCATAGTCACTGCACCGCATAGTCACACGCATCGCGTGAGGCATCCTCGTGACGGATACACACCGAATGATCAATCTGGAACTCCGCAGACTCGCGATAGTCACACGCACCTATGAGGTATACCTCGCATCGAGGGTGGCAAGTCCTCGGCATCATAACAAGTCAGGGGGGTATGTGATATAATAGCAGTACAACAGGCTTATCGTTTAACAACGTAAGCACAACAAGAATAACCCCCTCACACAAACATCACAAGACACTAACACACGTGGCATCGTAACATGTTTACTTATCAAACCATCTTACTACACTTTCCAGAAATCAATACAAGATTTTCATAAACAATTAAGTAAACCGTTCCTTTTATCTCTCTTAAGTCGTTATACCTAACTTCCCATAAAGCTAGTATAACACTTAAGCTTTTAAAACCAAGTATTTCTTTTCTTTCAAAAATGATTCATAACTCTTTTGAAATACTTCAAGATTCTTATTATTTAAAACTCAAGTCAAAAGACATCAAAGTAAAACCAAAACAATTTCCATACCTTCTTTTTAAACCAACCTTAAGACAAAAGCATGCCTTCCTTTTTAAAACCAAGGCACTTTTTCCTTTAAAAGTCAAGTAGCAATATACTTTTTAAACCAAGTGTCTCACTCTTTTAAAAACAAGTAACCTATACCTTTAAATCAAGTTACTTCTCCTTTCCCAAAACCAAGTTGTTTATAAGTCAAGTTATCATTTTAAATCCAATGATAAAACCACTTATAAATATAACATTTTAGGAGTTAGAGAGAAGTTTCTCTCACTAAGAAAACGCTCTCAACGTTTCCCCTTAGTTGCTCCTTCGGTTTTTCCTCTTCTTCCCCTTAGATTTTCGTTTGTCTCACAATGGTTTAATTGTTATTGTTCACAATATGAAGAAGTCTAAACGCTACACACGTTCTAGCAATGATTCAGGAGGTTCAGACAGTTCGGCTAAAACTAGAACAAGGAAGAAAAAAAAGAGTGGAGGCAGTCCAACAATTGCCGAGGAAAATCTTATTCCGGCAATCTCGAACCCGTCTGTCTTGGTTCATGTCACGCCAGACTCGCGATTTCCATTAGAAAATGTAGTAGATGATTCTATGCTACAAAGGATACATGAATGGGGCAAAAATATAGAAATTGAAAGCTTGGACATTAGTGAATTTGAAGGCAAAACTTCCAGTTGTCTTTTCCGATAGCCATTGACGCCTAATGCTTCTATGGTGGTGGACCATTCCACGCCAATTAGTTGGTAATGGGATCATTTCGAAGAACAAGACCACTCTAGCATTAGTACCCGTCGCTACCACCGGAAATTCACTCGGGTTAGCGGAAAGAAAGGGCTTAATGCGGCCCGACATTCTTTGTTGGAGGAACAAGGTACGATGGCATTCTTGGGTCTAAACCGGGTCAGGACGTGGGTCAGGAGTTCATGGAGGGTCGGGCAAGTGTTCATGGGTCCAAGAGTTATCACGTCTTGCTTGATTCAAAGTCAGTTGAAAGCATTGAAGGTAGTCCTATACCCAAGAAGTTTAACGCGGGTGTCAAGAAAAGAAACTTTAATGCCCCGGGAAACTATGTGACTCCTCCTATTACTGCCTGGTTGGGTCGATGGACAAGGCGGTCGTGAGGATATCAATGAAACTAGGAATATGAACTCTATGCATGGATCTAGGTCAGACGTGGGATACCAAGGGGTTTCTACACCCAAGGACTCTAACGTTATTATTGAAGGTGTCGAGGCGTCACACATTAATGTGGCGGGTACCAAGGATTCACTCACAACCACGGCCTTTATGATGGCACGATTTCCAAGATGGGACAGGGATAACCTAGGGACATTAACTACTCCCGTTATACAAAGAGTCAAGCCGCTTGAGAGTTCTAACGTTATTATTGAGGTGCCGAGGCGCCACTCATTAACGCCGCGTACCAATGATTCACTCACTAGCACGGACTTTATGATGGTGCGATTGCCAAGACGGGCGGGGTATAACCAAGGGACATTGAATATTCCGTTATACAAGGAGCCAAGTCAATTGTGAGAAACAAAGCTAAGTCTATTTCAAGGAGCTAGGAACTACATGGCCATTAATAACGCATGAACCAGTGGGGTCCGCTTGAATGACGCGGGAACCAAAGAGTCCTCTCGTATTAAGACAACAACCACTGATTCCTTTTAATGTCACAAATGAAGCCTTCCCTACTTTAGCTAGTTTGCTAAGTGGAGTCAATCTCCAGAACCAAAATAAGCCTTTCGTCTTTAATACTCCCCCAGATTCGAGTAAAGTCTTTAACTTACCCTCTCTCATCTAATAACACTTCACTACTTTCTGAAAACAAAACACTTCACCCTTCTATCTACTCTTCCTTCTTTCCTCCAAACCCAACACAAATTCCTTCCTTCCAAATGGCACGCGAATCATCCCTCCTATCGCGGGCACTAGTTCTTTCCTTCTACCCATCCCCTCTGCCTATACCTCCAGAAATACCCACCAATGATTTACACACTAATGCATCTTCTAAACCACATCATATTCCTACCACGGCTACAACTCATAACAACCCTCCCCCAAACCATGGCAAAGGTACCCTCCCTCCCAAAAGGACTTATGCTGGAGTCTTCATGGAACCGGGATTGAGGCTAAAGGCATGAAGTTACAATTTATTGAACAACAAGGGGCGGAAGTAGATATAGAAGCTGAGGATGAAGTCCCTTTCATAGAAACTTGGGGCTATTGCTTAATAGGATGATTCACGGGTCCTTTCCCGGGAAGAGAAGCATTGAATACGATTGTGAAAGGATGGGGAGTTAAATGCCATATTATACCATATGGCAAAGGCTGGACAGTGTTCAAATTCATGACGGAGGAGGAGCGCACTAATGTACTTCACGGAGGCCCTTATATGGTCTACGGGAAAACCATGATGCTTAAGGCTATCAATAAAGGAGTTCTTATAACGGACGATTTGTTTATGGACATTCCTATTTGGGTCACTTTCCCGGACATTCCCCTTTCTATTTGGAGTGCCACGGGCCTTAGTAAGATTGCTTCACATGTAGGAAAACCTCTTTACACTGACCAATATACTAAGGAAAGGTCTAATATGAACTATGCAAGAGTTCTAGTGGAAGTGGATGTTAGCAAGGAGCCGATAATGGATTTTGTCGTCAAACTCCCCGATAACAGAAGGTATACTCAAAGGGTAAACTATGAGAATTACCCGGACTTTTGCTATCATTGTGCGGCTTTCGGACACAACCATTTGAAGTGTAGGAAGCTGAGGGATGATGTCAACAATGAAGAAGCTCCAAAACACGCAATCGAGGTACCCAACAACAAGGATGATTCTACTCGTTTGAAGGTCAACAAAGGTGCGGGTGGAACCAACCTCCTTCCTCATCCACCAACTTCTCAACATCCCGTAGATGCTGATAACTTGATGGACATTGAACAAACTGAGCACACAACACCTCCTGGTACCGGAAGCTTGGGTGAAGTATCACATGCCGCGGGTCCTCCGGTTTTGGGTCATTCTGGCCCATCATGTTTGCGGGATTCTCTTGCCAAGTCCTCACTGCCTAATTCTCACAATGGCAGTTCACAACATGTTAGGATGAGGGGTAAGTCAAAACATTCTGATTCTGAAATGCCTATGAACCCGCCACCTTCATTGGAGGAAGTTACATACAACGGTGCTACGGATAAGGCTCAGCTTGTGTCAAGTAACGTTAACTTTGAACGCGGGGAGCATAGCTTGGCTGGTACACAAGTTATGGCTTCCAGCAACAAGGATGATGGATGGCAAGAGGTTTTGTCCAAAAAGAATGGGCCGAAAAGCAGTGGGAAAGCGAAGGCAGCTAAGCGCGGAGGTGCTAATAAAACCTCCTTTGTTTCCTAATGAAAATACTTTGTTGGAATGTCCGTGGTCTTTGCGGACAAAGGGATAGGGCTGCCACGCAAGCTCTAGTGTGTAGTATCACAAAGCAGCATGACGCTATGATTTGTCTATTGGAAACTAAGCTATCTCGGCGACGAATCTTTCTACTCAAAGATTCAAAGGTGGAAGTTTTGCTCTAATTTGGAATTCATTGGAGGCGGTAGAATGCTATTACTTTGGGATCCATCCAGATTTGTTGCGAAGTGCTTGGTATGGACTCTCGATATCCATGTCGGGCAAGTTGCAATATAGCACAAGTGTCCTTCCTGCCACATTTGTGTACCGGTTTATAGCATCTCGGATAGAAGGATGCTTTGGCATCACCTTTCTCACTGGGCGTTGGCATCACTAAGCCTTGGATGATTATGGAGATTTCAACACTTACCGCAGCCCTAATGATAAGGTGGGGTCCACCTCTCACGCCTTATGCACTTAGGGATCTTGGAGATTTCAGAATTCTCATGGACTAGAAGACGCCCTTCTTCCTGCCTTCTACACTGGACGAATGGTTCGATTTGGTCTAAGCTTGATAGAGTGTTGATGAATCAAAATTGGAGTGATTTGACCCTAGAATGCACGCCAATTTCATGCCTATGGAACCTGTCTCGGACCACTGTCCTGTGATAGCCACGATTATTGCATCCTATAATGTTGGGAAACGCCTTTTCAAGTTCATGAATATGTGGCTTTCTCACCCAGCCTTTGAGAACATTATGACTTCATGTTGGAGACAAGACATATTGGGAATTGCTCAATTCGTCCTTGCCTCCAAATTGAAAGCCTTGAAGCAACCTCTAAGGGCTTTGAACATAAATGACTTTTGAGGTATCGAACAAAGAGCAAAAGGGGCAAACATAGAGTTCAAGGAGGCTATCAATGCACACATGGAAAATCCCTTTGATGAGGAGCTTAAAGCCAAGGTTAAGTCCTCAAGAGCTAGAGCAAACACCTTACTGGAAGCTGAAAGACACTTCATAAGGCAGAAGTCAAGACAAAAACACTTGATTGGAAGTGATAGATGTTCCAAATACTTTCATAGCTTGATCAAAAGGAGTAATGTCAGGAACTCCATTAACTTTCTTGTTAAAGCTAATGGTACTATCACTACATCACCAGAAGAAGTTAGGAAGTTGCTTGTTGAATTTTACAAAGATCTATTAGGTACTTCCCGACCCACTACCAACTTTGATCCTGAAGTATTCAACTATGGCCCAAAGCTGAGTGAAGAAGAGAGATTACAGCTTTTGCATTTCATCACCCCAAAGGAGATTTGGGAAGCTCTCTCAGATATAGGCAATGACAAGGCACCTGGACCAGATGGTTATTGTCACGACCCATTCCGGGGCCCGTGACTGGTGCCTTACCGGGGCACCCAAGTAGTCATACATCAGAGTAATCAGCGGAATATAAAACAAGACAGGAAACATAGTAAAAACAGAAACAGTTTATCTGAAGAAAAGCTTGCCTTTCGGCATAATATATATAACTCAAGTTTTGCAGTTACATCCCAACTGTACAATAGTACTACAGACCTCTAAGGAAGTAAACAACTATGGCGGGACAGGGCCCCGCCATACCCTGACTGTACAGAACTATCTACAATACAGGGAGATCATACCCAAAAGTAGAGTCTCCGGAGAAGATGGAGCTCCTGACACCAACGCAAGGATCCTAAAGATGTGGATCTAGCACCTGCTTGTCCTTACCTGCGGCATGAATGCAGCCCCCCGAAGGAGGTCAGTACAACAGGTACCAAGTATGTGAAACTATAAAGTACTTAAATGAAATCAAAGTATTTAAACCTTTTCACAAATACAATCAGTTCAATTGCACATAGTGTCATATCACAAACAACAACAGTAATAGGAAAACTGTAACAGGTCTATTCTAGGCCGCGAACGATCGAAGCAAGGCCAATCGCCCATAGTATCATTCTGCGTGCCTAGTCACGACTTCCGCACCGCATAGGTCACACATGCACCCGCATGAGGTATTCCTCGTGATCGGGGTAGCCAACCCGTGCACTACCGACTCCCGCACCGCATAGTCTCGATAGACCGCATAGTCCATGGACCGCATAGGAATCCCGCGTCGGCTAAACACCGGAATGATCAATCACGAGCATACCGCTGCCCGCATAGTCTCACAGACCGCATAGCCGTATAGACCGCATCAAGCGTGGCAAGCCCTCGGTATAATAAGTCGAGGGGTAGGTGATATAATAACGATACAATGGACTTACCGCTTAGCAACGTAAGTACGCAAGAATGACCCCCTTACACAGCATTTCAAGACACTAACACATGTAGCATCATAATATGTCTACTTATCAAACAATCTTACTACACTTAACAGAAATCAATACAAGGCTTTTATAAACAAACAAGTAAATGATTCCTTTTCATCTTTCTTAAGTTGTTATACCTAACTTCCCATAAAGCTAGTATAACTCTTAAGCTTTTGTTTTAAAAACCAAATATTTATCTTCTGTTAAAAATGATTCAGTAGTTCTTTTGAAATGCATCGATTCTTATTATTCGTGCTTAAGTCAAAAGACATTGCCGTAGTTATTATTCAAAGCTTAAGTCAAACGACATTGCCGTAGTTATTATTCGATTAACACACGTACGTCTACCGTACTATATATATGTTAAAATATCATGCTTAGGAAGAATCACATACCTTCTCGGCGAAAACCTCCTGCCAAGTTGAATATGTCGCGCGCAGAGAATCAACCTATAATAGTCACAGACATCTATCAAAGTCTAGACTACTCTGAAGGTCATTCTAAGCAGAGGGTTCACAATTCTACGGAAAGTCGGGCAGACAACCCTACCGGTGAGCTATATAAGTCTCATGTGAAACGATCCATGTGAGTACAGTTCAATTATTCTTCTTTAAACCCTTCTACTGTGATACTCAATTCTATTCAGAATATTCTTCTAAGTATTTAATACTTATTCTTATACTTCTACAAGATGCATTCTCTAATACAAAAGAGGGTTAGGATTATTTACCTCGTAAGCCCAATAATATCCTAGATAAAGTCGTTAGAGCAAGGCTTAGCTCCTAAGTTGTACGCCCGATAGCTCCAGGAATCCTTAGAAGTTCTTCACAACTGCTACTCAGTACTAAGGATTTGGGCTAGGTATTTTGGGCATTATAACAATACTAGAAGGCAACTTTTCTACCAAGGGAGGGGTAGATTTCGGCTAGGCTAGTGGCAGGCCCTCGCCAAACTCACTCAAAGGGGGGGGGGATAGCTTTGGACGAACAAGCTCAAGGGAGAGGGGAGGGTTTTTCAAGACTTGAAGTAATTTGTGGAGGAAGAACTCTTCATCTCTAAGGGGGTATTTATAGGTCAAGAAGGGGCCAACCAAGGGCCAAGATGATGCCAAGTGCAAGGCAAGTGTAGGGTGAAGATTTAGGCAAGTGTCCATACACAAAATATCCTACCAACTCCTTGACTTGTGCAAAGGCACAAAAAACGTGCACACTATGTCCAATTCGGCCCAATGGGCGATTTCAAGTCCACCAATTGGAGGGTGCCAAGTGTCGCCTCCCGTTGGTCCAAAATGTTTCGCCTCGGAAAAATCCGCAAAAATACTAAATGACATAGCCGGAATTTTCCCTACAAAAGCTGTGGAAACGTTTCGTCGGAAAACGATTCTTTTAGTGAGTTGTGCACAAATAAAAACGTCCAAGGCTTAAACTTTTAAGGCCAAACTTTCGTACGTACGCCCTCACGTACATACTCCGGAAATACGGGGTATAACATTCTCCCCTCCTTAGAAACATTCGTCCCGAATGTTCCTTCCCAAGACAGTTAACGGTAAAAGCTTAAACAGTTTGCAAGTGCCACACATGGCCACAATATAACACTTAACAATTTACGAAAATTAAACCAGCAAGCAGGAAAGTAAGTTACCTGGAGGTGTGGGGAATAAGTGAGGGTACCTCTGCCTCATGTCCTCCTCAGCTTCCCACGTCATCTCCTCCCTAAGCTCGTTCCGCCACAAGACTTTGACGGAAGCCACGTCCTTGGTCCGCAGACGCCTAACCTGACGATCGACTATCGCTATGGGAATCTCCTCATACGATAACCCCTCGGTCACCTGGACATCGTCAATCGGATGTACCCTAGATGGATCCCCGATACATCTCCTCAGCATAGAACGTGAAACACCGGATGCACTGCCTCCAGATCGGACGGCAGATCCAACTCGTAGGCAACCTTGCCTACTCTGCGGACAATCTGATAGGGCCCAATGTACCTTGGGCTGAGTTTCCCTTTCCTCCCGAATCTCATCACACCCTTCATGGGTGACACCTTTAGGAAAACCCAATCATCAACCTCGAACTCCAGATGCCGACGACGATGATCTGCATATGATTGGCCGACTCGAGCCGTCACAAGAACCTCTCCGGATAAGTTTTACCTTATCCATCGCTCGCTGCACCAAATCGTCCCACTAATCGCACTCGCCCACATCGAACCAGCCTATAGGCGATCCGCACTTCCTCCCATACAAGGCCTCATAAGGCGCCATCCGAATCTTTGGAGTGGTAGCTATTATTATACGCGAACTCAACTAGAGGCAAATGATCCTCCCAACTACCATCGAAGTCAATAACACAGCTCGCAAAGATATCCTCAAGAGTGCGGATAGTGCGCTCTGCTGTCCGTCATTCGTGGATGAAATGCACGACTGGGCTCACTGCCCCTAAACCTCTCTGGAAGGACCTCCAGAAGTTAGCCGTAAACTGGGCTACTCTGTCTGATATGATCGAAATAGGGACTACATGCAGTCTGACGATCTCTCGGATCTAAAGTTCGCATAATCCTCACCGAAAGTCGTCCTAACGGAAGAAAGTGGGTTGATTTCACACTGTCGACGTTATCCCTTATGGAATCTTGTATCCTCTGAGTGCGAGGTTATCCAGTGATGAAGTCCATTTTGATTACCTCCCACTTCCGGTCGGGATCTCTATCGTCAGAATAAAACCACCGTGCCTCTCGTGCTCTACCTTTACCGCCGACAACACGGGCACCGAGCTACGAACTCGCAACGTCCTCTTCAAGCCATCCCACCAATACACGGATCTAAGGTCGTGGTACATCTTGGTCGACCGACGGATGGAGTAACGCGCTACGTGTGCTTCCCCAAGAACTCGCCGAAGTCTCAAACATCCGGGACACACAACTCGCTCAAACCTTAGCACCCCATCGTGCTACCAAAAGGACCCTTCCTCACGAAGAGCCGTATCACGATAACGTGTCGAATCGATCTCGAATCAAGGCCTCTTCACCTCTCGACGACGATGGAAGACTCGGCAACCTCACGAACTCGAACCCCAGCGCTATCGTAATCAATCAAGCGGACACCGAGGCTAGCTAAGCGATGCAAATCACGAACCATGTCCTCCTCTCTAGCTGCACATCGATAGGCTCCCATCGACCTACGACTAAGAGCATGCGCCACAACATTGGCCTTCCGGTGGTACAGGATATCAACATCGTAATCCTTAAGCAACTCTAACCACCGTCTCGCCGTAAGTTCGGCTCCTGCTGGTGAAGATATACCGAGGCTCTTGTGGTGCGTATAAATATCCACGTGAACCCCATACAAATAGTGCCTCCGGATCTTCAAAGCGTGAATCACCGCCGCCACTCCAAATCATGGGTGGGGTAGTTCCTCTCGTGTTTCTTAAGCCGTCGGGATGCGACGCTATGACCGCCTCGCTGCATCAACACACATCCCAACCCGATGCCCGACGATCACAATACACCACGTAACCATCCGACCTCGGGAAGAGTAAGAACGGGGCGGTCGTCGCCTCTTTTCAAGAATCGAAACCCCGCCACAAGCATCACCATCAAACTTAGCCGCTTTCCGAGTCACCTAGTCAATGGTGCGAGATAAGCAAACTTCTACGAACCGGATAATAACTGCGAGACCCGTAAAATCGCGAACCTCGCCGAGTAAGAGGTCTAGGCCAAGTCTCGATCGCCGATCTTGGCCGATCCACTCGAATGCCATCAGCCCGCACAATATGCCCAAGAAAAGCCACGAAGTCAACCAAAACTCACATTTGGAAAACTTGGCGTATAATCAGTCTCGAGAATCGCAAGATCGCCTTAAATGCTCCGCGTGCTCGCCGCTCTGGCGAGAATAAACCAAGATATCATCAATGAACACTATCACAAACGTGTCCAAAATGGTTTGAACACTCGGTCATCAAATCCATGAATACCACGAGCATTGTCAACCCAAAAGACATGACCACGAACTCATAATGCCCGCATCGGTCCGAATGCGATCTAGGACATCCACCTCTCTCGACTCGAACTCGATGATAGCCCGATCGCAGATCAATCTTGAGAAACATCTCGCGCCACCGCAACCGGGTCGAACAAATCATCAATCCCGGAAGGGTATTCGTTCTTAATGGTCACCTTGTTCAAATTGCTCAGATCAACACACATGCGCAGCGTCAGTCCTTCTTCTTCTTCACGAACAATACCGGCGCTCCCGGTGAAACACTAGGCCTAATGAAGCCCTTTCTCCGGAAGTCTCTCACCGACCTTCAACTCTCTCAACTCGGCGGTGCCATTACGTATGGCGGAATGGAAATAGGCCGAGTGTCCGCAAAGACATCTATACAAAACTCGATCTCCTCTCGGGAGGGATACCCGAGGTCGTCTGAAACACGCCCGGGAACTCTCTCGACCACCGAATCGCTGAAAATCTGCATCGCAGCCTCGGTATCAAACACCCGAACGAGATGGTAGATATACCCTTCGCACCATCTTCCTAGCCTTGAGGTAGGAAATAAACCTACCCGCGATACCGTGCTCCTCCCACTCCACAACCGGCCTCAGAAACCGAACTGCATTACTCTCTCTGCCTACATTGGCGTAGCAAGAAGCTAGCCAATCCATCCCCATGATCACGTCAGTCAATCATCTCCAACTCTATCAAGTCGGCTGTGGTCCGACGATCAGAATGGTCACAGACAAGCTCTATATACCCGCCGAGCTACCACCGAATCACCCATGGCGTAGCTACCTCGAAAGCGGTCTATGGACTCGTGCTCTATCCCTATCCTACTAGCAACAAGGGAGATATATAGGACAGAGTAGAACCGGATCTATCAAAGCATACACATCAAACCGAATCCGATAAGGTACCGTGACGACATCGTGAGGCCTCACGATCCCGCTACCGACAAGGCATAAATGCGGTTCGAGGACCGCTAGAATCGACTCGCGCCACGACCTCTGCGCACCGCTGGTCCATGAGTACCTTCTCCGGGCGAGTAATCGCCGGGATGAAGAAGCGGCAATGCACCAGATCGGGCCCACCACCGCCGCCCGGTCGGACAAACTCGCGAAATGACCTGCCGCCACACGTATAGCAAGCTCCCAGTCTGACTCGAATGGTATCTACCACAACGGGCACACCGAGCGGACCTCAAGCTTAGCACCCCGCCACTCGAAATCAAGTCTGGGGCCACGACACGCCCCATCGCTCGCTGTACCGAAATGATGTAGAGCGCTCTGCGCCGTGGTGCAAATCCGGACTTCGCGATGCCGCCACCCCGAACCACCAAAAGAACCGCCGCTCGCCTTCTTCTGCTGATATCGCTTACCCGGCGGTCTCTACGCCTCGCATCCTAGTGCATGAGCTGCATACGGTAATGTCCATGCTCGGGTGAAGGGACACACCCGCACAAGACTCGCCATGTAATCATCTAGCCCATGACATAGCGATGCACCCGGTCCTCCATATCCGCTACGGTGCAGAGGACATATCGAGCCAAAGAATCAAACTCGACATTGTACTCCTAACTGCGTCCTCCTGTCTCAAAGAACAAGAATCTATCGGCCGTGCCTCCTCATCTGCGGAGGCAAGAAGTGTGTGAGAAAGGCCTCTGAAAACTCATCCCATAATGCTGGAGGTGCATGCTCTCCCCGGGAAAGCTCCCACGAATCAAACCAATCGACTGCGGTATCACGCAGCCGATGCGAACCGAATGTCACACTCGGTCTCTGAAGCCTTGATCACCCGTGATGATCCTGCAGAATCGACGGATGAACTCCTGCGGATCATCCTCCGCCTCGACCGTAAAACTCGCGGGCTACAACTAAGGAAATCCGTAGCCTCAAACTGCTCGCCGGGTACTACAGCGCCAGCTGAATCGAATCGCCGGCCCACTGGCCTCGCGTCCGCCACAATCCGAGCAAATAATCGGGCCATCTCTCGCACCCATCTCCGTGCTCCGGTGTGGACCGAGGTACGGTATCGCGGTCTCTTTGGGCCGGGCGGCGCTACGAACTCGCTGTCTCGGGTATAGATCGGGCACGAGCCCTCGTGACTGGTGTCTCGCTAGCAGCCTCCGCCGCTTTGCCGCTTCGGGACCGGTTGCCTTACGTGGAGGCATAATCACATAGAAAGGAATACGTTAGAGGGTCCAACCTATAACATGACTCTAAAGCACGATCTCAGAATGAGAATAATGGAAACCAATCCTAAATATCCTATAGCCTCCTGATTATTGGTGTGGTGCACAACACACCGATAATCAAGACTCTACTAGATACGGTCTGTAGACACTTTCCGAGGATTAACTGCTCTGATAGCACTTTTGTCACGACCCATTCCGGGGCCCGTGACTGGTGCCTTACCGGGGCACCCAAGTAGTCATAAATCAGAGTAATCAGCGGAATATAAAACAAGACAGGAAACATAGTAAAACAGAAGCGCTTTATCGAAGAAAAGCTTGCCTTTCGCATAATATATATAACTCAAGTTTTGCGCTACATCCCAACCGTATAATAGTACTACTGACCTCTAAGGAAGTAAACAACTATGGCGGGACAGGCCCGCCATACCTCGATCTGAGAACTATCTACAATACAGGGAGATCATACCCAAAAGTAGAGTCTCCGGAGAAGATGGAGCTCCTGACACCAACGCAAGGATCCTAAGGATGTGGATCTAGCACCGCTGCCCTTACCGCATGAACGCATGGCCGAAGGAGGTCGATAACAGTACCAAGTATGTGAAACTATAAAGTACTTAAATGAAATCAAAGTATTTAAACCTTTTCACAAATACAATCAGTTCAATTGCACATAGTGCCATATCACAAACAACAATGAATAGGAAAAGCAGAATGTGTCTATTCTAGGCCGCGAACGATCGAAGCAAGGCCAATCGCCCATAGTATCATTGCGTGCCTAGTCACGGACTTCCGCGATCCGCATAGTCACACATGCACCGCATGAGGTATTCTCGCATCGGGGTAGCCAACCCCTGCACTCCGACTCCCGCACCGCATAGTCTCGATAGACCGCATAGTCCCATGGACCGCATAGGAATCCGCGTCGGGCTAAACACCCGAATGATCAATCGAGCATACCGCTGCTCGCATAGTCTCACAGACCGCATAGGCCGATAGACCCGCATCAAGGGTGGCAAGCCCGGTATAATAAGTCGAGGGTAGGTGATATAATAACAGTACAACAGACTTAACGTTTATAAACGTAAGCACAGCAAGAATGACCCTCTTACACAGCATTAGAAGACACTAACACATGTAGCATCATAATATGTCTACTTATCAAATAATCTTACTACACTTAATGTAAATCAATACAAGGCTTTTATAAACAAACAAGTAAACAGTTCCTTTTATCTTTCTTAAGTTGTTATACCTAACTTCCCATAAAGCTAGTATAACTCTTAAGCTTTTGTTTTAAAACCAAATATTTATCTTCATTAAAAATGATTCATAGTTCTTTTGAAATGCATCGATTCTTATTATTCGGGCTTAAGTCAAAAGACATTGCCGTAGTTATTATGATGAGCTTAAGTCAAACGACATTGCCGTAGTTATTATTCGATTAACACGTACGTCTCACCGCATTCATATATATGTTAAAATATCATGCTTAGGAAGAATCACATACCTTCTCGGCGAAAACCTCCTGCCAAGTTGAATATGTCGCGCGCAGAGAATCAACCTATAATAGTCACAGACATCTATCAAAGTCTAGACTACTCTGAAGGTCATTCTAAACAGAGGGTTCACAATTCTACGGAAAGTCGGGCAGCACAACCCTACCCGGTGAGCTATATAAGTCTACTGTGAAAACAGTCCTATGTGAGTACAGTTCAATTATTCTTCTTTTAAACCCTTCTACTGTGATAACAGTTCAATTCTATTATGTAATATTCTTCTAAGTATTTAATACTTATTCTTATACTTCTACAGTATGCATTCTCTAATACAAAAGAGGGTTAGGATTATTTACCTCGGTAAGCCCAATAATATCCTAGATAAAAGTCGTTCCGGAGCAAGGCTTAGCTCCTAAGTTGTACGCTCCGATAGCTCCAAGGAATCCTTAGAAGTTCTTCACAACTTCTACTAAGTACTAAGGGATTTGGGCTAGGGTATTTTGGGCATTATAACAATACTAGAAGGCAACTTTTCTACCAAGGGAGGGGGTAGATTTCGGCTAGGCTAGTGGGTAGGCCTCGCCAAACTCACTCAAAGGGGGATAGCTTTGACGAACAAGCTCGGGAGAGGAGGGTTTTTCAAGACTTGGAAGTAATTTGTGGATGAAGAACTCTTCATCTCTAAGGGGGTATTTATAGGTCAAGAAGTGGCCAACCAAGGGCCAAGATGATGCCAAGTGCAAGGCAAGTGTAGGGTGAAGATTTAGGCAAGTGTCCATACACAAAATATCCTACCAACTCCTTGACTTGTGCAAAGGCACAAAAAACGTGCCACACTATGTCCAATTCGTCCAATGGACGATTTCAAGTCCACCAATTGGAGGGTGCCAAGTGTCGCCCTCCCGTTGGTCCAAAATGTTTCGTCTCTCGGAAAAATCCGCAAAAATACTAAATGACATAGCCGGAATTTTCCCTACGAAAGCTGTGGAAACGTTTCGTCGGAAAACGATTCTTTTAGTGAGTTGTGCACAAATAAAAACGTCCAAGGCTTAAACTTTTAAGGCCAAACTTTCGTACGTACGCCCTCACGTACATACTCCGGAAATACTGGGTATAACATTTATACGGCTGCCTTCTTCAAGAATAGATGGAAAGATGTGGGCCATGATGTTGTAAGATGTGTCCAGGAGTTCTTCTCTACTGGAGTTCTTTTGAAGCAGGTAAATCATACCATCATTACCCTGCTACCAAAGACTGATCATGATCCCAAGGTAAATGATTTCAGGCCCATCGGATTGACTAATGTGATCTATAAGATCATCACAAAGATTCTAGCTAACAGAATGGCATTGATCCTTCCTTATCTCATTGACAAATCCCAAGGGGCTTTTGTGAAGGGAAGAAACATGATGGACAACGTATATGTGGCACAAGAGCTTGTGAGAGGATTTAATAGAGCCAGAGTCTCGCCAAGATGTATGCTTATGGTGGACCTTCGTAAAGCATTCGATACAGTCTCTTGGAGCTTCCTCGAATTGGTACTAAGAAGTCTAAAATTTCCGCATGATTTACAAGATGGATCATGGAATGTGTTAGCTCAACCTCCTTCTCCCTTTCTATCAATGGTGAGCTACATGGATACTTCAAAGGAAAGTGCGGCCTAAGACAAGGTGATCCCATGTCTCCTACTCTATTCATCTTGTGCATGGAATACCTCTCAAGGATGCTTAAAATGAAGGCTGAGGCAAGTGCTTTCTCATATTTTCCAAAGTGTAAGAAATTGGGCATTACTCATCTGGCATTCGCGGATGACCTCATGCTTTTTGCCAAAGGAGATATACCTTGATTGGGATTCTTATGAATTGTCCGGAAGAGTTGGAGGTCGCCTCAGATTAACTCTTAACCTGCTAAATCCTCTGTCTACTTAGCAGGAATGCATTACTGATTCGGGACTTGATATTGTCGAGTGGGTTTCGCCATTGGAAGCTTTCGATGCGATACTGGGGATTCCTTTGTCCCCAATTTCAGTCTCGGTGGATCAATTTGCCCCATTCATTAGTGCTATTTCGAATTACATTCAAAAATGGGGGCATCACACCCTTTCTTATGCTGGTAAGCTGGAACTAATCGGGTCGGTTGTCCAAGGGGTTGAGAGCTTTTGGTTATGGGCTCTTCCTATCCCGGCCACTATTATCAACAAGATACGGTCTGCTTGTATTCAGTTCTTATGGGGAGGGAAACCACCAAGAGTTGCTTGGGATATCATTTGCTTGCCTCAATCTGAAGGTGGCTTGGGTCTTATGAACATCAAGGAATGGAATCATGCCTTGCTATCCAGGACGATTTGGCAAACTCACACGAAAGCTGATTCTCTTTGGGTCCAATGGATCAATAGCCACTATTTGAGAGGTATTACAATTTGGGACTATGAGGTACGTCCTAGGGACTCCCCCTTATTCAAAAAGATTTGTGGGATTCGCGACAAATTCTTTTCTATCTTTGGTAGCCATGGTGATGCTATTGACGGCTTTACAAAATGTTGTGCCAACGGTATATTTGATTCAAGCATCGTGTATGATATCTTGCGCACTCCGCAAGCTAAAAAGCCTTGGATGTCACAAATTTGGAAAGGCTTCATTTCTCCCAAATTCTCTTTTACTATGTGGCTGATTTGCGACGGTTAGCTACAAAGGATACTTTATCATTTCTCAACTTGGAGGATAAATCTTGCGGGTTCTGCAAGTTGATGAAACAAGGGAACACCTCTTCTTTGCCTGCCCCTATACACACATGATTTGGAAGAGCATAAAAGATTGGTTGGGTATTAGAAGAGAGATGACAACTATTGAAAGCTCCCTTAAATGGATTAAGAAAGAACACCGCAGGACAAGCATCCGAGCCAAAGCTATTTTGCTTACTTTTTGCATAATGGTTTATGAGATTTGGAGGGCAAGAAACACAATGCTCTTTGAAGGCACAAGCTTTCCGGCAGAAGTGGTCATTGCAAGAATCAAAACAACATCTTATAGAGTTCTCTATGATTTTATCCCCTCTTGTAATGGCACCTTTTGAGTGACCACCCCTCCCCTCTATCACTTCTTCTTTGCATTACGTTGAGGCTTGAGATACCTCAATGATTGATTGTAGCCACTTCCTTTTTCGTTATTAGTAATAATATTTGCATTTACCTAAAAAAAAAAAGTAACTTTATTCTTTAAAAGACCACACACCCATTACTCATGAGTGAGGTTTTACTACTTTTTAACATAATTCAAGTCCTTAATATTTCATTACCAGTCACTTAACTTTGGAATCAAGTCAAGGACACAAAAGGAAAATCAAATTCCTTTAAACACACGTGCGTCTACCGCACTAAATATATTTCACAAATATCATGCTAGAAAGGATAGGAAGAGGTTCACATACCTCGCGACGATTATCGACAATTAGCAAAACGCTCCAAAGTACTCTAACCTTGCTCGCCTTTTCCACCCTTCAATTAGAATACGCTACTCGTAGTACTTCAACCTATAAAGGCCACAAAACGTCTATCAACCTCTAGATCTCTTCGTAGAATAATTCTAGATACAAGATTCCTTATTCTACGGAAAATTCGCCAGAACCTCCCCCCCCCCCCCCGCAACCACATAAATCTCCTCATCTAACGAGGCCTGCTACCAAGCCAACAATTCCAGGGGGGGTTACACGTCTAACCGGACGTGTACAATTCTACTCCACAATAATACTATAAGTCTACTGTAAATACAGTCCTATGTAAATACAGTTAAATTCTTATCCATATTCATTCTACATATAGTATAATCAACTATACATTACTACAACATGTAATATCCAATTACAATAGGGGGACAAAGATCATTACCTCGATAAGCCCAAAATTATCCAAGATATAAGTCGATCCTGAGCAACGTTTAGCTCCAATTCCTGATGCTCCAACCCGCTCCAAGCAACCCTTAGAAGTTTCCAAACAACTTCTCTTAACACTTCATCTAAGCTATGAAGATTTTTTTAGGGCTTCATTTTGCGACTATGGAATAAAGTAGTATTTTTCCGGGCTCTTAGTATTTGAAATAACTTTGGAAAACTACTAGGAATACTAGGCTAAGGTATTTGGGATTTATACAACAATACTTGGAGTATTTCTACACAAAGTGGGGGGGGGGGGTTGGACGAGAACTTCACAAGAGGGGGGGGATAGTTTTTGCCTTGGAAAAGCTTTAAGTGTGGATGAAGAATAAGTCTTGCACAAAGGGGTATTTATAGGAAAATCAATGGCCAAGATCTAGGCAAGTGGATGGTGAGGATGGGGTACATGTGTGTGGGTAGTTGGCCAACCATTTGTTCACCACAAAAATGGGACAAGTGGCCACCACAAAAATGGGCCACTTGTCCACCAAAAAAACGTCCCACTTGTCCTTCTCCAATTCGGCCAACATGGCCACACGGGGGTGACACGTGTCGCCCCCCTACTCGTCCAAAATATTTTATCTTCCGAAAATATCCGTAATGCCAAAAATCCGAAAATAAAGTGGGCCCCACAAAACCGTAAATTTTCCCGTGGGCCCCACGTGACCAATTTCGGAAATAAAATTTCATAATTCTCAAATATTCCAAAAAGTCTGAATACCAAATCTGGGAATCCAATTCTCATTAACAAACATTTTTCCTTCACAAAATCCGGAAACTTTTCCGTCGAAAAATCACATCTTTCTTCCTTTCCAATTTTACTGTCGTATTCTCGTACGTACGTCCTCGTATACATACCCTGGAACTACGGGGTGTAACATTCCTCCCCCCTTAGAAACATTCGTCCCGAATGTTCCTTCTAAGCCTCTAATCATACAAGCGCCGGTATAGTCTTCACTACTATATTTACAAAACCAATTATGCCACACATGGCCATAATATAACATACGCGCAAAACTCAATCCAAGCCAACGAGGAATCACCCCTAACATGTATAACAACACAAAAACTTCCACCCATGGTCCAAAGGATACTTTCTTCACATCTTCGCCTCTTTTCTTACTCGTCGTACCCTTCTCGTACACTCGAACTCTTCCTAATATACTTACCACATTTCGCATTGCTTGATTTCAAAATCTCGGGTTACTATCTCTAACTTGGTCATCATTAACTGGGAACACTCTGGAGGGATCTCCGATACTCTTCCGAAACATAGCAACATGGAATACCGGACGTACTGCCTCCTAAGTCGGACGGCAGTGCTAACTTATAGGCAACCTGGCCTATTCTACAAACGATCTGAAAACGCCCAAAGTACCTCAGGATAAGTTTCCCCTGCTTTCCAAATCTCGTCACACCCTTCCGGGGTGGTACCTTCAAGAAGACCCACCGTCAACCTGAACTCCAAGTGTCGACGCTGATTACCCGCACGACTTTTGTTGACTCTGAGCTGCTAATAATCTCTTCTGGATAAGCTTCACCTTATCCACATCCTGCTGAATCAAGTATGGACCCACTATCTGAACCTTGCCAACATCGAACCAATCGATCGGCAACCTACACTTCCGCCCATACAAGGCTTCATAAGGCGACATCCGAATACTGAAATGGTAGCTATTATAATACTCACTCAACAAGAGGCGAATAATCCTTACAGGTACCCCTGAAATCAAAACACCGGCCCGTAACCTATCCTCAAATGTCTGGATAAAACGCGTCGTTTGTCCATCGGCCCGAGGGTAAATGCAATACTGAGACTCACCTGAGTTCCTAACCCCGCCTGGTAAAACCTCCCGAAAAAGAAATAGCCATAAACTGGGCTCCACTGCATGCCATAAAAATAAAAGTAGGAACCCCGTGCAGCCTTACATCCTCCCTGATATACAACATCTCGCATAACCCTCCGCCGAGTAAATGTACGATCGAAAGACAAGATGGTGACCATCGGCCCTACTACTGGTCGAACGCATTCACAAACTCGTACGATGGTTACCTAAACTTGGGCGTAAGACCCTCGTGACCCTATCATCTAGCTTGAATACCTCTAACTGACCCAACCACATTCCGGTCTGCGGGTTGACTCGCGATATGGCATCTACACGACCCACTTCGTACTAAACTCTCGTTCCCCGATCCGGAACAATCTTACCAGTTCACGTAATGAAAGCTACCACTTCCATCTCACACTACCCATGGAATTATCCCACAACATATATCACGCATACCAAGTACTTCGACAAGGACCAACCGTAACATCCACTCAGGACGGCCTTGCATCCAAGGTCCCAACTGTTATAATTTCTAAGGCTCCCCATTTTCTCGTCCCCAGACTTACCCTTTTCAACTACCCATGTTTTCTAATCACAACTTACACAATGCTAACCGAACATAGCACTCCACATGTATCTACCATAACGACCTAAACAAGTGTTACACCCCGTAAGTCCAGGACATGTAAAAGAGAATGTACTTAAGGAAACAAGACTTGGAAATTAGTACGAAAGGAAGAATTGTTTTTCCGACGGAAAATCTTCCGAACGTCGGAAAGGAAAAATGTTCGTTGTTGAGAATTGGATTCTCAAAATGTATTATTTGGAGAGTAGGGAACTTATTATTATTATGAAAATTTATTTTTACGGATTTGGTCACGTGGGGCCCACCCGAGGAATTTTACGTTTTGCGGGGCCCACGAGGGTTACGGAATTTTGTGGACGAATGAGAGGGCGACACGTGGAACTCCCACATGTGGTGTTGGACGAAAATTAGTAAGGGTATTATGGTCATTTGGCCAATGATAGGATGACCAAGTCTTGCTAATAATAGAGCTTGATATTGTTGACTAAGTCCAAGGGACACTTGGCTTGATCTCTTCCCTCCAATTTTAACAAGTGTTGTTATCTAAGCCATCCAATGGGTTATATATTCACTACACTAGTGCAAGACTAGTCTTAAACACTTAGAAAAAAATCACACATTGTTGTCTCTCTTAGAAGCTCTCGGGTTTGCACCATTTCCCACTAGAAAAATTTGTAGTTTTGATCCATTAGCCACAAGACTTTAACCCAATGTCCCTAAGGGTATTGTAAGGATATCTCAATAGAAAGATTTGGAAAACGGAGTTTTCACGTTAGTCATGGCGGAAACTAAAGGAGTTCTTCAACTTTGAAGTTGGAACTTGAAGATGGGTTCTTCATAGGCCTCTAAGGAGTGCTTGGAGCGGATTGGAACCTAAGGAAAGGAGCTAAGAATTGCTAAGGCGCGACTTTGAATCTTGGAAATTTTAGGGCTTATAAAGGTATAATCTTGTCGTTTTAGCAATTAAGGTTTACTTATCATTGTAGCTATGGATTTTAGCAAGCATGAGTTATATATTATGAGGTTTGATAAGTGTTTTGACTATTGGAACCCTAATCCGAAAACTAGCATGTTTAGCCTTAAGATTGGAATTCAAGTTGATTATTAGTTTAAGTTGTCGCATGTTGTATAAAGAAGGAAATTGTAGTTATTGAAGTTGTTTATGACTATATAACATGTTAGACCTTAGAACTTGGAATTGGAAAAGAATTGGAAAAGACTTTGAATTGTTAAGTTATGTAGTTGGCCGAGAATGGCTAGTGAGTATTAATCTACTTGGTATGAATTGTGGGGCGGAATTTTACACGTATTGTAAGGCGTGTAATCCCCTTTTGTTTGGTTGTTGTTTGGAGCCTTAAATGTGGCGTGTTGGTTATTGTATTCGGCCTTGAAAAAGGTGGCAAAGTGAGTAGAAACAAAGGAAGTGCTGCCCCATTTTCCGTAGAATTAGAGACCGTATACTTAGTATTATTCTACGTTAGTGTCACGACCCGAACCCGGGCCCGTGACTGGTGCCTTACCCCGGGCACCCTAGTGATACAACATCAGAGTAATCAGCGGAACATAACACAACAACATGAAATAACAAGAAGTGTACAACAGTTATTTTAGAAAACTTGCCTTTCGGCATATATATAAATAACAATTTGAACAGTTACATCCCTTTCTACAACTCGCCACAGCATTACTGCACTTAAGAATGATATGACAACAACGACGGGACAGGGCCCCGTCATACTCCTGAATGTAAGCACCTACAACAACAGGGGACTATACCAAGATAAGCCTCCGGAGAAACGGAGCTTCCCCAAACGCTGAATTGTGACCCTAAGAGCGAGGATCAACGACTGGTGTACCTTTACCTGCGGCATGAACGCAGCCCCCCGAAGGAGGTCGATAACAAAAATTGGTATGTGAAATGAAAATAAATATCAGAATGAAATCATAGTAGTCTATATAAAGCAGGAGACATGTATGATAACCAAACTACAGTTCACAATAAATAAGCAGTCATGTCAAGTCAGGGACTCACGCCCTCAAGTCATCACTCAAATATAACTATGGGTCTCATGCCCACAATATCAATCATGCCCGTGGAATACCTTCCTCACTGCCGGCAGTCTATGATGTAAAAGCACCAAGGAATACACATGAACACCAGGTCCCACCTGTGTCCTAATAAAACCGTACAGGGTGAGTACGAAGGCATAGCCGACTACTAAAACCCACAGTACCAACAAGGTCATAAACTGTATCATGAGATCTGTCTAGACCGTCACATGATCAAAGCTGGCCACTCGCCCGCAGTATCTAATGTGCGCGTCTAGCCCTGGAACTCTCCGCATAGGCCAAACTCATAGGCCCGCATGAGGTATAACCCCGCATCGAGGGTAGCTACTCCCCGGCATCCGCCTGGACTCGCAGTCCGCATGGCCACATAGACCGCATGACCATAAAGGCCGCACACTAACCTGGAACTCTCGTAGCTCCGCATAGGCCCCCGGGACCCGCATGAGGTATTCTCGAATCATAGGTCACACAGACCGCTGAGTCTACCCGCGTCGGAGGGGCAACCTCCTAAACAAGTCAAGGTGAGTGGTACAATACCAACATATCGGCTGATAGTGAAGCAATTTAAGCGCAATCGAGGGGAAACCCCTTTACACAAACATCACAAGATACTAACACACGTAGCATCCTAGCATGTTTACTTAACAAATCAACAAGAAAGTATTACAAGGCTATCACAACCCAACACAATCAAGTTATACACACAAGGCACTTTCTACTATATGATTAACAAGATCGGGTTTTTATCCCCAAAGTACTTCATACATTAACTCTTTTAAAAGATACGTTACTTTCACAAAAGTCACACAATACCCGTAGTATATGAAAATAGAGTGATTATCTTTTGAAGTAAATCAAAACACTTCTCTTTGTAAAATCAAGTAACAACATTCTTTTCCAAACGTTTCAAGTTTGCCTAATTTCAATTACTCAAATTTCTCATTTTCGAAAGGTTTCGTAGTTCATAGTTTTTATTCATTTAAGAATATAATTCTCTTTTAAACAATCTGAGAAACTTAAGCCTTATATGTGAGTAGGATATTCTTGTTTATAACAATCTTATTACAGCAGCCATGATCTAGGAAATATCATTTTGTCTCATCTTAGCTTTTATGCAGATGGAAGTTTCTACTGGTTTTAATAATACTTAATTATTCAATACATTTTCCTTTATTAACGCTGCAGTGGTTTGTCGATATACATTTCTGATTTCCGAAATCAGTAAAATATTATCCCTTTTAAAAACCAAGTACTCATTACTCACGAATGAGGTTTCACACAAAATCCATATAATTCATTTAAGTCTCTTATCTTACAAGATCAAGTTTCTTAACTTCTAAAATAAATAAATCATTCGTTTTATCTCTCTTAAGCCATTATACCTAACTTCCCATAAAGCTAGTATAACTCTTAAGATTTTAAAACCAAGTATTACTCTTCTTTTAAAAACAGTTCTTAATTCTCTTGAACTACTTCAAGATTATTATTATTCGGGCTTAAGTCAAAAGACATTGCCGTACAACTACGTTCAATTAACACACGTACGTCTACCGTACTACATAGTTATACACATATCATGCTAGAAGAGATAGGAAGAGGTTCACATACCTCGCGACGATTATCGACTATTAGCAAATCGCTCCACGCTATAACCTGCTTAGCACTGGTCCACCTTCTCAAGTAGCCCATGCTACTCGTAGAACATTCAACCTATACAGGTTATACAAGTCTATCAAAGTCTAGACTACTCGGTAGAATAAATCTAGATACAAGATCCTACGGGAAAATTGGGCAGCCCTTCCCTACCCGTCAAACTACACAAGTCTCATCAGAATACACCCCTGCGTAATTACAGTTCGATTCTCTTCTTTAAATTGCTTAAGTCCAACGACATTGCCGCAAAACTATGTTCAGTTCTATATATAGTATACTTCAACTATATATTCCTACAACATGTAATTTCCAATTACAATAGGGGGACAAGATAATTACCTCGATAAGCCCATAATTATCCAAGTATAGATGTCGATCCTGGGCAACGTTTAGCTCCAACTCCGTGCGCTCCAACCCGCTCCAAACCACCCTTAGAAGTTCTAACCAACTTCTACATAATACTCCAACTAACTATGGAGATTTTCCTTAGGGTTCGGTTTTGTGACTGACGGGAAGTATAATAGTATTACTGGGCTTTTCGTATAGGTATAACCTTAGAATACTACAAGGTATACGGCTAAGGTAATTTGGGTATAGTAACAATACTTTGGAGAGTATTTCTACCAAGAGGGGGTATTTATACGAGACAACACCACAAGGGGGGGTGTATACCCCTCGGCCAACCCCACTAGGGGGGGTACTCTCGCCGAGGGGAGAACTCTCGCCACAAGGCCTCACAAAGGGGAGGGTGGGACGAAACCAACAAGGAGGGAGGGAAGATTTCAAGACTTGGAATTTTGTAGAATGGATGAAGAAGTCTTCAAAGGGGGGGGGGGGGGGTAATTATAGGTCTAGCAAAGGCCAACCAATGGCCAAGATCATGCCAAGTGCAAGGCAAGTGTAGGGCCAAGATCATGCCAAGTGCACCTTATCCATCTACCACAAAAATATCCTACCTACTACTTGACAAAAACCAACCCATTTCGTCCACCCTTGACCGCCCAACGTCTATCAATGAGAGGGTGACAAGTGTCGCCCTCTCGTTGGTCCAAAATGTTTCGTCTCTCGGAAAAATCCGCAAAAATTAGAAATGACATAGCCGGAATTTTCCCTTCGCAAGTTGTGTAAAACGTTTCGTCGAAAAACGACTCTAATCGGGTGTTGTGAACAAAATAAAATCGGTCAAGCCTACTTTAAAGCCCAAACTTTTCTACGTACGTCCTTACGTACATACTCTGGAAATACGGGGTATAACATTCTCCCCTCCTTAGAAACATTCGTCCCGAATGTTCCTTCTAAGTCTCAAAACAAACGTGTGCCAGTATAGTCTTCACTACTATACTTACGAGAACAATCCTGCCACACCTGGCCACAGAAACACCTGCGCAAATACTTACATCCAAGTCCACGAGGGAACACCTCTAACATCACCACAAATACCTCTCTCCGGGGTCTAAAATATACTTCCTTCGCACCTTCTCTTTACAAAAGAAATGATCACATCTAGGCTCGCCATACATGCTCGCTTCTTCCCTTACGTGTTGTACCCTTCTTGTACACTCGAACTCTTACCACATTTCTGTTACTGCTTCAGTTTCCAAAACTCATCACACCCTATCCGGGGTGGTACCTTCAAGAAGACCGACCGTCAACCTGAACTCTAAGCTTCGTCGTCGATAATCCGCACGATTTCTCTGAGCTGCCAAAAACCTCTTCTAGATAAGCTTCACCCTATCCACAGTCTGCTGGAACAAGCCTGAACCAACTATCTGAACCTTGCCAACATCGAACCAATCGACCGGCAACTTACACTTCCGCCCCTACAAGGCTTCATAAGGCGACATCCGAACACTGAAATGGTAGCTTAAACACTCCCTCCACAGGAGACAACAATCCCCACAACTACCCCCAAAATCCGAACACTGGCCCGAGGGCGAATGCGATTCTGAGACTCACCTGAGTTCCTAACCCTGCCTGGTAAAACCTCTAGAAAAAGAAACAGCCGTACCCTGGGCTCCACTGTCTGTCATAAGGTGAAGGTAGGCACCCCGTGCAGCCTTACAACCTTTCTGATATATCATCACTGCCGAGCAACGGTCCTGACTGAAAGACACGATGGGCTGACCCCATCGGCCCGACTACTGGTCGAACGCATCCACGAACTCGTACGCTGGTTAACTAAACTTGGGCCTAACACCCTCATGACCCTACCACAAGGCGGGACCACCACAAACTGACCCCATCACCAAACAGGCCGCGGGTTGACCCGCAACGTGGCCTCAACCCGACCCGGCAACGCGCAAGACACTAGCTCCCCGATCCGGAAAACTCTCACTAATCACATTACGAAAACCTAGCGGTCTTCTTAGCTCAACTACCCTCTTTCATTTCACACTACTTAGGGACCTATCCCAAACATAGCTCACGTGCATTATGCACTCCGATAAGGATCAAACATAACACTACACCTTTTCTCGAGATGGCCTTACCTCTAAGGTCTCTACGTATAAAACTCTAAGGCTCACACTTTCTCTATCCCCCAAATCTTACCCGGTTACTAACCATGATTTCCTAATCACAATTTACACCATGCTATCTGAACATAACACTTAAGGTATACTCACCTTATCACCTATACAAAACTCTAGAGGGTTAAAGATATGTCTGTATCTACTGTTTCACTCCTCTTAGTCGTTTTAATCCAACCTGCCCCGTAGGGCGCATAGCTAAGGAAGGTGACGAACTACCCATCGATCCTGAAGGCTGAGTCCTCCTACTTGCATCCCTCCTACTAGGACACCCTTTCGACACTGCCCCGACGGCCACAGAAACAATTACTAACTAAAAGACTACATTCCCGGATGGCGTGCGCCATCTGCGAACCGAAAAATCTGAGCTCGACCAACTCCTGCGATACCCCGAACGCCCCGAAATCCGCGAGGACCTCTGCGACCGTGGATGTGCATAATCAAATCCGCTGGTGAGGTGACTCGCCTCGAAAGTTACCAAAGGACCTTGCTGCTCTGGCCCTCTTCTGCAGTCCTTCGTTAACCCGTCGATCTCTACGTTTCTCGGCCTGCTGCGCATAAGCCCGTACACAGGCCATGCTCAAGCCTAAATGAAGAATTACTCTTACACAACCCTCTCTTAGGTAGTCATCAAGACTCGCGGTACAACAGTATACTCTCTGGTAGCCAAATCCATAGCTAGTATGTTATACCCCGTAGTTCTAGGGTATGTATGCGAGGACGTACGTACGAGAATACGACAGAAAGATTGGAAAGGAAGAAAGAGGCGATTTTTCCACGGAAAAGTTTCCGGTTTTTGTGAAGGAAAAAGGTTCGTTAATGGGAATTGGATTCCCAGATTTGGTATTCGGACTTCCTGGAATATTAGAGAATTATGGAATTTTATTTTCGAAAATGGTCACGTGGGGCCCACGGGAGAAATTTACGGTTTTGTGGGGCCCACTTTGTTTTCGAGATTTTGGCCATTATGGATATTTTCGGAAGATGTTTTATTTTGGGCCAATAGGAGGGTGACACGTGTCACCCCCGCCTAGGTGGCTTGGCCGAATGGCATTTGTGCACAACACCCGGTTAGAGTCGTTTTTCGACGCAAACTTTTACATAAAATGCGAGGGGAAAAATACGGCTATGTGTTTTCTTATTTTTTGGGATTTTTACGAGAGGCGAACATTTTGGACCAACGAGGCGACACTTGGCACCCTCTCATCAGTGGGCAAGCGGGCTACTGACGATTTGGGAAGGCAAGTGGGAGATATTTTTGGTAGATATTTTGTGTGCAAGTTGGCTAGGTACACATGGGTGAATCTTGGCCCTACACTTGCCTAACACTTGGTGTAATCTTGGCCATTGGTTGGCTTTCACTTGACCTATAAATACCCCCCCCTTTGAAGACTAATTCATTCACAAAATTGCCTAAGTCTTGAAAGCTTCTTCCTTCCCCCTTAGTGTAGTGTCTTGGCCGAGAGCCCCTCTCTCCCCCCTTGGCCGAGAGTCCCCCCCCCTAGTGGGGTAGGCCGAGGTAGCCACCCCTCCTTTGTGGTGTGGCCGTGGGTACCCCAGCCTAGTTTGTTTTCATATAATACCCCTCTCGTAGAAATACTCTCAAAAGTATTGTTATAATGCCCAAATTACCTTAGGCGTATACCTTGTTGTATTCTAAGGTTATACCTATCTAAAAGCCCGAAATACTATTATACTTCCCATCCACAAAACCAAACCCTAGGAAAATCTCCATAGTCCGTTGAGTATTGTGAAGAAGTTGGTTAGAACTTCTAAGGGTGGTTTAGAGCGTTGGGCGCTGAGTTGAGCTAAACGATTGCCCAGGATCGACTTTATATTTGGATAATTATGGGCTTAGCGAGGTAAATATCTTGTCCCCCTATTGTAATTGGATATTACATGTCAGAGGAAAATATAGTTAAAGTATACTATATATATATAATCAACATAGCTTGTGGCAATGTCCTTGGACTTAAGCACAAGAATCGAATCGCTTTTACATAGGTATCAGACAGAGACTTGTGTAGTAGTACTGTGGAGTAGAATTGTACCCGTTCGGGTTAGATGTATAACCCCCCCCTGGTTGGCTTGATAGCGGCCAGATAGAGAGAGATTTACGCCACATGGGGAGGTGTCGAATTTTCGGTAGAATGTTCTACGATAAGATCTAGATGTTAATAAGCGCCTTGTGGCCTTATAGGTTGAAGTACTACGTGTGGCGCGTTCTACTTGGCTTAAGGAGTAGCCGACGGCTTGAGGTACTTCGGAGCATTTTGCTATTAGTCGATAATCGTCGCGAGGTATGTGAACCTCTTCCTATCTCTTCTAGCATGATATGTGTGAACTATGTAGTACGGTAGACGCATACGTGCTAAATGTATTCGATGGGTTTAAAACATAAAGTTTTATAACGGCTTTATGGGAAGTTTGTTATAACAGCTTTATGTAGATAAGAAAACACTTTGTGGTTTTTAAAAGGTAAATGATTTGTTTATAAGCGCTTGATGTGTGATTATAAAGAACTTGAAGTATTTCAAAAGATTTCAAATCGTTTTGAAAGAGAAGTAATACTTGGTTTTGAGAACTTAAGAGTTATACTAGCTTTATGGGAAGTTAGGTATAACGGCTTAAGAACGCTTTTCTCGATTTTGGAAATCGGGATGTGTATCGACAAACCATCTAGCGTTAATAAAAGGAAATGTTTTGAATAATTAAGTATTATTAAAACCGAGAAACTTCCATCTGCATAGAAGCTAAGATAAGACAAAATGATATTTCCTAGATCATGGCTGCTGTAATAAGATTGTTATAAACAAGAATATCCTACTCACATATAAGGCTTATGTTTCTCAGATTGTTTAAAAGAGAATTATATTCTTAAATGAATAAGACTATGAACTACGAAACCTTTCTAAAATAAGAAACGTGAACATTTGAAATTAGGCAAACTTGGACGTTTGGAAAATAATGTTGTTACTTGATTTTACAAAGGTAAGAGTTTTGGTTTTCTTAAAAGGACAAATACTCTATTTTATACTACGGTATTGTGTGACTTATGTGAAAGAAACAGATCTTTTTTAAGATTTTAATGTGTGAAGTACTTTGGGGATAGATACCCGAACTTGTTAGTAGAAAGTACCTTGTGTGAATAACTTGATTGTATTGGTTTGTGATAGCCTTGTAATACTTTCTTGTTGCTTTGATAAGTAAACGTGTTAGGATGCTACGTGTGTTAGTATCTTGTGATGTTTGTGTAAGGGGGTTTCCCTTGATTGTGCTTATTAACTATCAGTCGTTATGATAGTATTGTGGCATTCATCTCTTGAGATGATTCCGGGTTGTCGCCTCCGACGCGGGGTAGACTCAGTGATGCGGGACCATGATTCGAGAATACCTCACGCGGGTCCCGGGGCCTACGCGAGCTACGAGTTCCGGTGTTAGTATCGCCCTTTATGGGCACGCGTCCAGGCGCCATGCGGACTCGAAAGTCCAGACGACGCCGGGAGTAGCTACCGATGCGGGAATACCTCACGCGGGCCGATGAGATTGGCCTACGCGAGCTGCGGAAGTTCGAGACTAGACGCGACATTAGATATTGCGGGCAAGTGGCCGCCTTTGATCATGTGACGGCCAGACAGATCTTATGATACGCTTTATGACCTTGTTGGTACCGCTGGTGTTAGTAGTCGGCTATGCCTTCGCATTTACCCTGCATACGCTTTATTAGACACAGCGGGACTCGTGTTCATGTATTCTTGGTGCTTGTATATCATAAGCCGCCGCGGTGAGGAAGGTATTCCACGCACGATTGATGTTGTGGGCGGAGACCCATTGTTAAATTGAGTGATGACTTGAGGGTGCGAGTCACGACTTGACATGATCGCTTATTTGTGGTGAATTGTAGTTTGTTATCATACATGTCTCCCGCTGGTATAGACTACTATGATTTCATTTACTGATTTATTTTTAGTTTCACATACTGCACTGTCAGATCGACCTCCTTCGGCTGCGTTCATGCCGCAGTCGAGGTACATCGATCGTTGATCCTAGCTCTCGTGGTCACAGTCAGCTTGGGAAGCTCCGCTTTCTCCGAGGCTTATCGAGTATAGTCCCCGTCAGAGTAAGTGTTTACATTCGTGGGTTTAAGGGCCCCGTCCCGCCATTGTGGTCGATCATTCTTAGAGGTCCGTAGTAATCGCTGGCGGTGGTTGGTAAAAAGGATTGCTGTTCATTTGTAAAAGAGTTGATGGTTATATATATGCCGACAGCAAGTTTTCCTGATTATTGTTTTATATTTCGTTATCTCATGTTGTTGTTTTATGTTCACTGACACTCGATGTTGTGTCACTAGGGTGCCCGGGTAAGGCACGACCACGCCCGCTGGTCGTGACAAAAGTGGTATCAGAGCAGTTAATCCTCGGAAAGTGTCTACAGACCGTATCCAGTAGAGTCTTGATTATCGGGGTGTTGTGCACCACACCAATAATCAGGAGGCTATAGGATATTTAGGATTGGTTTCTATTCTTCTCACTCTGAGATCGTGCCTTAGAGCTGTGTTGTAAGTTGGACCCTCTGACGAAATTATTTCCCTTATCGTTATGCCTCCGCGTAGGGCAAGGCAGCCGAGGGAGCTGCGAGTAGAGTTCAGAGGGTGGCGAGGGCACAGGCCAAATCATTACCTAGGGTAGTGCTTCATTCGGGGATTTCTGCGACGTCACTAGCCCCAGCAGAGTTTAAGCATGGCGACGGCAGTTCCTACTGCGGCCATGATATGTGAACCTTCGGGCCTAACGATCGAACCGAGAATATAGATTGCAAGAGACAACCTTGTTACTAGCTATGGATTTGGCTACCAGAGAGTATACCGATGTATCGCGAGTCTTGATGACTACCTAAGAGAAGGTTGTGCAAGAGTAATCCTTCAGTTAGGCTTGAGCATGGCCTGTGTACGGGCTTATGCGCAGCAGGCCGAGAAACGTAGAGATCGACGGGTTAACCAAGGACAGCAGAAGAGGGCCAGAGCAGCAAGGTCCTTCGGTAACTTTCAAGGTGAGTATACCTTAAGTGCTATGTTCTGATAGCAGTGTGTTAGTTGTGATTAGAAATCATGGTGGGTTAACCGAGTAAGATTTTGGAGGATAGAGAAAGTGTGAGCCTTAGAGCTTTATACGCAAAGACCTTAGAGGTAAGGCCATCTCGCAGTAGACGTATGTTTATGTTTGACCTTATAGAGTGCATAGTGCACGTGAGTCGTGTTTGGGATAAGTCCTATGTAGTATGAAATGAAAGAGGTAGTTGAGCTAATATGACCGTTAGTTTTTCGTAACGTGTTTAGTATGATTGTTCCTTCGGGAGATGGTATTTCGCGCCACGGCCTGCCGAGGCTACGCGCGGGTCAACCCGCGGTAGGTTTAGTGGGGTCAGTTTGTGGTGGTCCCTCTTTGTGTTAGGGTCATGAGGTGTTAGGCCCATGTTTAGTTAGCCGCGTGCAAGTTCGTGGATGCGTCGACCGATGGTCGGGCCGGGGGCGACCTATCGTGTTCTTCGGTCAGGGTCGTTCCCTCGGCAGTGTTGATGTTATCTGAAAAGGTTGTGAGGTTGCACGGGGTGCCTACCTTCACCTTATGACGGACAGTGGAGCCCAGGGTACGGCTGTTTCTCTTTCTGGGAGTTTGTACCAGGCAGGGCTAGGAACTCAGGTGAGTCTCAGAATCGCATTCGCCTCGCCGTTGTTTTGATTTCGTGGTAGCCGAGGATCATCGTTGTCTCGGTTGGGAGTGTTTGCTACCATTTCGTTGTTCGGATGTCGTCTTGTGACGCCTTGTAGGGCAGAAATGCAAGCCGGCCGATTGGTTCGATGTTGGCGTGGTTCGATAGTTGGTTCAGCTTGTTCCAGCAGATCGTGGATAGTGAAAGCTTGTCTAGAAGAAGTTCGGCACTCGGAGGAATCGTGCGGATAATCGCCGACGACGCCAGAGTTCAGCCGACGGTCTTCTTGAAAGTACCACCGGACAGGTGTGACGAGTTTTGGAAATGAAGGAACTTAGCCCGAGTTACTTGGGCCTTTGTGAGTTCATGTGAAGAATAGGCCGTTGCCTATATGTTAGCATTTGCCGTCCGACTTAGGAGGAAGGACGTCCGGTCTTCGTATTGTTATGATCGGGAAAGTATCGAAGATCCATCCAGAATGTCCCCAGTTAATGATGACCACGTTAGAGATAGTAACCCCGAGTTTTGGAAACCGGCCGTATCGTAATGTGGTAAGAGTTCGAGTGTACGAGATCCTCCGATCGCATGTTCCCGGCACCATTTGTTGGGTCGCCGAGCAAGGCTCGCGACAAAGTGACAAAAGTGGTATCGATGACTAAGGAAGTATATTTTGACCCGGGAAGAGGTATTTGTGGTGATGTAGAGTGTTTCCTCGTGGACTTAGATGTAAGTTTTGCGCAGTGTTTCCATGGCCGGTATGGCGATTGTTCTCGTAAGTATAGTAGTGAAGACTATATCGCACGCTTGTTTTGAGACTTAGAAGGAACATTCGGACGAATGTTTCTAAGGAGGAGAATGTTATACCCGTAGTTCTAGGGTATGTATGCGAGGACGCACGCACGAGAATACGCAGTAAAGATTGGAAAGGAAGAAAGAGGCGATTTTTCCACGGAAAAGTTTCGGTTTTGTGAAGGAAAAAGGTTCGTTAATGGGAATTGATTCCGATTTGGTATTCGCATTTCTGGAATATTAGAGAATTATGGAATTTTATTTTCGAAATGGTCACGTGGGCCCACGGAGAAATTTACTGGCTTTTGTGGGCCCACTTTGTTTTCTAGATTTTGGCCATTATGGATATTTTCGAAGATGTTTTATTTTGGGCCAATAGGAGGTGACACGTGTCACCCCGCCTAGTGGCTCGCCGAATGGCATTTGTGCACAACACCCGACAGAGTCGCCGACTAAACGCTTTTCATAACTCATAGGGAAAATTCGGCTATGTCTTTTCTTATTTTTATGGATTTTTCCGAGAGACGGAACATTTTGGACCAACGAGAGGGCGACACTTGGCACCCTCTCATCAGCGGGCAAGCGCGCGCTCGACGATTTGGGAAGGCAAGTGGGAGATATTTTTGGTAGATATTTTGTGTGCAAGTTGGCACAGTACACATGGGTGAATCTTGGCCCTACACTTGCCTAACACTTGGTGTAATCTTGGCCATTGGTTGGCTTTCACTTGACCTATAAATACCCTTTGAAGACTAATTCATTCACAAAATTGCCTAAGTCTTGAAAGCTTCTTCCTTCCCTTAGTGTAGTGTCTTGCCGAGAGCCCTCTCTCCCCTTGGCCGAGAGTCCCCTAGTGGGGTAGGTAGAGGTAGCCACCCCTCCTTTGTGGTGTGGCCGTGGGGTACCCCCCCCTAGCCTAGTTTGTTTTCATATAATACCCCCCCTCGTGGTAGAAATACTCTCAAAAGTATTGTTATAATGCCCAAATTACCTTAGCCGTATACCTTGTTGTATTCTAAGGTTATACCTATACGAAAAGCCTAAATACTATTATACTTTCCACTACCACAAAACCGAAACCCTAGGAAAATCTCCATAGTCAGTTGGAGTATTGTGAAGAAGTTGGTTAGAACTTCTAAGGTGGTTTAGAGCGGGTCGAGCTAAACGATTGCCCAGGATCGACTTTATATTTGGATAATTATGGGCTTAGCGAGGTAAATATCTTGTCCCCCTATTGTAATTGGATATTACATGTTGTAGGAAAATATAGTTAAAGTATACTATATATATATAACTGAACATAGCTTGTGGCAATGTCCTTGGACTTAAGCTCAAGAATCGAACTGCTTTTACATAGGATCAGACATGAGACTTGTGTAGTAATCGTGGAGTTGAATTGTACCCGTTCGGGTTAGATGTATAACCCCCCCCGGTTTGGCTTGATAGCCGGCCCCGATAGAGGAGGAGATTTACGCTGTTGCGGGGAGGTGTCGAATTTTCTGAGAATGTTCTACGATAAGATCTAGATGTTAATAAAGCCTGTGGCCTTATAGGTCAAGTACTACGTGTGGCGCGCTCTACTTGGCTTAGGAGTAGCCGACGCTTGAGGTACTCGGAGCATTTTGCTATTAGTCGATAATCGTCGCGAGGTATGTGAACCTCTTCCTATCTCTTCTAGCATGATATGTGTGAACTATGTAATGCAGAGACGATACGTGCTAAATGTATTCGATGGTTTAAAACATAAAGTGTTATAACGGCTTTATGGGAAGTTGGTTATAACAGCTTTATGTAGATAAGAAAACACTTTGTGGTTTTTAAAAGGTAAATGATTTGTTTATAACTGGCTTGATGTGTGATTATAAAGAACTTGAAGTATTTCAAAAGATTTCTGAAATCGTTTTGAAAGAGAAGTAATACTTGGTTTTTTGAGAACTTAAGAGTTATACTAGCTTTATGGGAAGTTAGGTATAACGGCTTAAGAACGCTTTTCGATTTTGGAAATCGGGATGTGTATCGACAAACCATCGCATACATTAAAAGGAAATGTTTTGAATAATTAAGTATTATTAAAACCAAGAGAAACTTCCATCCGCATAAGCTAAGATAAGACAAAATGATATTTCCTAGATCATGGTCATTGTAATAAGATTGTTATAAACAAGAATATCCTACTCATATAAGGCTTATGTTTCTCAGATTGTTTAAAAGAGAATTATATTCTTAAATGAATAAGACTATGAACTACGAAACCTTTCTAAAATAAGAAACGTGAACATTTGAAATTAGGCAAACTTGGACGTTTGGAAAATAATGTTGTTACTTGATTTTACAAAGGTAAGAGTTTTGGTTTTCTTAAAAGGATACCACTCTATTTTATACTACGGGTATTGTGTGACTTATGTGAAAGAAAGCAGATCTTTTTAAGATTTTAATGTGTGAAGTACTTTGGGGATAGATAGAACTTGTTAGTAGAAAGTACCTTGTGTGAATAACTTGATTGTATTGGTTTGTGATAGCCTTGTAATACTTTCTTGTTGCTTTGATAAGTAAACGTGTTAGGATGCTACGTGTGTTAGTATCTTGTGATGTTTGTGTAAGGGGGTTTCCCTTGATTGTGCTTATTAACTATCAGTCGTTATGATAGTATTGTGGCATTCATCTCTTGAGATGATTCCGGGTTAAGCCGCCTCCGCGGGTAGACTCAGCGATGCAGGACCATGATTCGAGAATACCTCATGCGGGTCCCGGGGCCTACGCGAGCTACGAGAGTTCCGTGTTAGTACGCGCCTTATGGGCACGCGGTCCTCAGGCCATGCGACTCGAAAGTCCGGGCGATGCCGGGAGTAGCTACCGACGCGGAATACCTGCGCGGCCGATGAGATTGGCCTACGCGAGTCGCGGAAGTTCCAGGACTAGACGCGCACATTAGATATTGCGGGCAAGTGGCCAGCTTTGATCATGTGACGGTCTAGACAGATCTTATGATACAGTTTATGACCTTGTTGGTACTGTGGGTGTTAGTAGTCGGCTATGCCTTCGCATTTACCCCGCAGCTTTATTAGGACACGTGGGACTCGGTGTTCATGTGTATTCCTTGGTGCTTGTATATCATAACGCCAGCGTGGCGAAGGTATTCCACGCACGATTGATGTTGTGGGCGGAGACCCATTGTTAAATTGAGTGATGACTTGAGGTGTGAGTCCCGACTTGACATGATCGCTTATTTGTGGTGAATCAGAGTTTGGTTATCATACATGTCTCCCGCTTGGTATAGACTACTATGATTTCATTTACTGATTTATTTTTAGTTTCACATACTGCACTGCCAGATCGACCTCTTCGGGCCGCGTTCATGCCGCAGTTGAGGTACATCGCCGTTGATCCTAGCTCGTGGTCACGATTCGTTGGGAAGCTCCGCTTCTCCGAGGCTTATCGGGTATAGTCCGCCGTAGTAAGTGTTTACATTCGTGGGTTTGGCGGGCCCCGTCCCGCCATTGTGGTCGTATCATTCTTAGAGGTCCAGTAATCGCTGTGGCGTGGTTGGTAAAAAGGATTAAGCCGCTCATTTGTAAAAGAGTTGATGGTTATATATATGCCGATGCAAGTTTTCACTGATTATTGTTTTATATTTCGTTATCTCATGTTGTTGTTTTATGTCTACGATTACTGATGTTGTGTCACTAGGGTGCCCGGTAAGGCACCACCACGCCCGGCCGGTCGTGACAAAAGTGGTATCGAGCGCTTAATCCTCGGAAAGTGTCTGCATCAGATATCAAGAGAGTCTTGATTATCGGTGTGCGGCACCACACCAATAATCGTGAGGCTATAGGATATTTAGGATTGGTTTCTATTCTTCTCACTCGAGATCGTGCCTTAGAGTGTGTTGTAAGTTGGACCCTCCGACGAAATTATTTCCTTATCGTTATGCCTCCGCGTAGGCAACCCGCCCAGGAGGGCAAGGCAGCCGAGGAGCCGCGAGTAGAGTTCGAGGGTGGCGAGGCACGTGCCAAATCATTACCTAGGGTAGTGCTTCATTCGGGGGTTTCTGCGACGTCACTAGCCCCAGCAGAGTTTAAGCATGGCGACGGCAGTTCCTACTGCGGCCATGATATGTGAACCTTGTGGCCATGCGGACTCGAAAGTCCAGGACGATGCCGGGGAGTAGCTACCCTCGATGCGGGGAATACCTCATGCGGGCCGATGAGATTGGCCTACGCGAGTCGCGGAAGTTCCAGACTAGACGCGCGACATTAGATATCGCGGCAAGTGGCGGCCTTTGATCATGTGACGCCAGACAGATCTTATGATACGCTTTATGACCTTGTTGATGCTGGGTGTTAGTAGTCGCCATGCCTTCGCACTTACCGCATGCTTTTATTAGGACACAGTGGACTGGTGTTCATGTGTATTCCTTGGTGCTTGTATATCATAAATCGCCGCGGTGAGGAAGGTATTCCACGCACGATTGATGTTGTGGCGGGAGACCCATTGTTAAATTGAGTGATGACTTGAGGTGTGAGTCACGACTTGACATCGCTATTTGTGGTGAATCGTAGTTTGGTTATCATACATGTCTCTCGCTGGTATAGACTACTATGATTTCATTTACTGATTTATTTTTAGTTTCACATGCATCTTGACCTCCTTCGGGCCGCGCTCATGCCGCAGTCGAGGTACATCGCCGTTGATCCTAGCTCTCGTGGTCAGTCAGTTGCTTGGGAAGCTCCGCTTTCTCCGAGGCTTATCGGTATAGTCCATCGTAGTAAGTGTTTACATTCGGGGTTTGGCGCCCCGCCCCGCCATTGGTCGTATCATTCTGGGAGGTCAGTACCGCTGTGGGGCGTGGTTGGTAAAAAGGATTGCCGTTCATTTGTAAAAGAGTTGATGGTTATATATATGCCGTGTGCAAGTTTTCTGATTATTGTTTTATATTTCGTTATCTCATGTTGTTGTTTTATGTTCCGTGACACTCGATGTTGTGTCACCAGGGTGCCCGGTAAGGCACGACCACGCCCGCCGGTCGTGACATAGTAACAGGGTCGCCTCCTTGCAATCTATATTCTCTGTCCCCGATCGTGGAACTGAAGGTTCAAACATCATGGCCGCAGTAGGAACTGCCGCCGCCGTGCTAAACTCTGCTGGGGCTTAGTTATGTCGCAGAACTCCCCGAATGAAGCACCACCCCAGGTGATGATTGGGCCTGTGCCCACGTAACCCTCTGAACTCTACTCGCAGCCTCCTGGCCGCTTTGCCTCTGGCCCGGGTTGCCCTACGCGGAGGCATAACGGTAAGGGAAAGGAATACGTTAGAGGGTCCAACTTACAACACAGCTCTAAGGCACGATCTCAGAGTGAGAAGAATAGAAACCAATCCTAAATATCCTATAGCCTCCTGATTATTGGTGTGGTGCACAACACACCGATAATCAAGACTTCATCGGATACGGTCAGAGACACTTTCCGAGGATTAATCGCTCGATACCACTTTTGTCACGACAACCCGCCCGTGGATCGTGCCTTACCGGGCACCCTAGTGATACAACATCAGAGTAATCAGCGGAACATAACACAACAACATGAAATAACAAGAAGTGTACAACAGTTATTTTAGAAAACTTGCCTTTCGGCATATATATAAATAACAATTTGAACAGTTACATCCCTTTCTACAACTCTGCCCACAACAGTACTACAGACCTCTAAGAATGATATGACAACAACGACGACGAGGCTCGCCATACCCCTGAATGTAAGCACCTACAACAACAGGGGACTATACCAAGATAAGCCTCCGGAGAAACGGAGCTTCCCCAAACGCTGAATTGTGACCCTAAGAGCGAGGATCAACGACTGGTGTACCTTTACCTTCGGCATGAACGCAGCCCGGGCGAGGTCAAGACAAGAAATTTAGTATGTGAAATCAAAATAAATCGTAAATGAAATCATAGTAGTCTATATAAAGCAGAGACATGTATGATAACCAAACTACAGCTCACAATAAATAAGCAAATATGTCAAGTCGTGACTCACGCCCTCAAGTCATCACTCAAATATAACTATGGGTCTCATGCCCACAATATCAATCATACCCGTGGAATACCTTCCTCACTGCCGGCAGTCTATGATATAAAAGCACCAAGGAATACACATGAACACCAGGTCCCACTGTGTCCTAATAAAACCGCATGTGCGAGTACGAAGGCATAGCCGACTACTAAAACCCACGCATCAACAAGGTCATAAATCAGATCATGAGATCTGTCTGCACCATCACATGATCAAAGCCGCCACTCGCCTCGCAGATCTAATGTGCGCGTCTAGCCCCGAACTCTCCGCAGCCCGCATAGGCCAAACTCATAGGCCCGCATGAGGTATAACCCCGCATCGAGGGTAGCTACTCTCAAGATCCGCCGACTCGCGATCCGCATGGCCACATAGACCGCATGACCATAAAGGCCGCACACTAACTCGAACTCTCGTAGCTCCGCATAGCCCCGGGACCCGCATGAGGTATTCTCGAATCATAGGTCACTGCACTACCGAAGTCTACCCCAGACGGAGGGCGACTTAACCTCCGAAACAAGTCAAGGTGAGTGGTACAATACCAACATATCGGTGATAGTGAAACAATTTAAGCGCAATCGGTGGAAACTCCTTTACACAAACATCACAAGATACTAACACACGTAGCATCCTAGCATGTTTACTTAACAAATCAACAAGAAAGTATTACAAGGCTATCACAACCCAACACAATCAAGTTATACACACAAGGCACTTTCTACTATATGATTAACAAGATCGGGTTTTTATCCCCAAAGTACTTCATACATTAACTCTTTTAAAAGATACGTTACTTTCACAAAAGTCACACAATACCCGTAGTATATGAAAATAGAGTGATTATCTTTTGAAGTAAATCAAAACACTTCTCTTTGTAAAATCAAGTAACAACATTCTTTTCCAAACGTTTCAAGTTTGCCTAATTTCAATTACTCAAGTTTCTCATTTTCGAAAGGTTTCGTAGTTCATAGTTTTTATTCATTTAAGAATATAATTCTCTTTTAAACAATCTGAGAAACTTAAGCCTTATATGTGAGTAGGATATTCTTGTTTATAACAATCTTATTACAGCAGCCATGATCTAGGAAATATCATTTTGTCTCATCTTAGCTTCTATGCAAATGGAAGTTTCTACTGGTTTTAATAATACTTAATTATTCAATACATTTTCCTTTATTAACGCTGCAGTGGTTTGTCGATACACATTTCTGATTTCCGAATCAAGAAACATTATCCCTTTTAAAAACCAAGTACTCATTACTCACGAATGAGGTTTCACACAAAATTCATATAATTCATTTAAGTCTCTTATCTTACAAGATCAAGTTTCTTAACTTCTAAAATAAATAAATCATTCGTTTTATCTCTCTTAAGCCATTATACCTAACTTCCCATAAAGCTAGTATAACTCTTAAGATTTTAAAACCAAGTATTACTCTTCTTTTAAAAACAGTTCTTAATTCTCTTGAACTACTTCAAGATTATTATTATTCGGGCTTAAGTCAAAAGACATTGTCGTACAACTACGTTCAATTAACACACGTACGTCTACCGTACTACATAGTTATACACATATCATGCTAGAAGAGATAGGAAGAGGTTCACCTACCTCGCGACGATTATCGACTATTAGCAAATCGCTCCACGGCTATAACCCGGCTAGCCTGGTCCAACATTCAACCTATACATGTTATACAAGTCTATCAAAGTCTAGACTACTCGGTAGAATAAATCTAGATACAAGATCCTACGGGAAATTGGGCAGCCCTTCCCTACCCGTCAAACTACACAAGTCATCAGAATACAGTCCTACGTAATTACAGTTCAGTTCTCTTCTTTAAATTCAGGCTTAAGTCCAAAGACATTGCCACAAAACTATGTTCAGTTCTATATATAGTATACTTCAACTATATATTCCTACAACATGTAATCTCCAATTACAATCGGGGGACAAGATAATTACCTCGATAAGCCCATAATTATCCAAGTATAGATGTCGATCCTGGGCAACGTTTAGCTCCAACTCCGAGCGCTCCAACCCGCTCCAAACCACCCTTAGAAGTTCTAACCAACTTCTACATAATACTCCAACTAACTATGGAGATTTTCCTTAGGGTTCGGTTTTGTGACTGACGGAAAGTATAATAGTATTACGGGGCTTTTCGTATAGGTATAACCTTAGAATACTACAAGGTATACGACTCAGGTAAGTTGGGTAGAGTAACAATACTTTGGAGAGTATTTCGACCAAGAGGGGGGGTATTTATACGAGACAACACCACAAGGGGGGGGTGTATACCCCTCGGCCAACCCCACTAGGGGGGGTACTCTCGGCCAAGGGAGGGGGGGAGAACTCTCGGCCACAAGGCCTCACAAAGGGGGAGGGTGGGACGAAACCAACAAGGAGGGAGGGAAGATTTCAAGACTTGGAATTTTGTAGAATGGATGAAGAAGTCTTCAAAGGGGGGGGGGGTATTTATAGGTCTAGCAAAGGCCAACCAATGGCCAAGATCATGCCAAGTGCAAGGCAAGTGTAGGGCCAAGATCATGCCAAGTGTACCTTATCCATCTACCACAAAAATATCCTACCTACTACTTGACAAAAACCAACCCATTTCGTCCACCCTTGACCGCCCAACGTCTATCAATGAGAGGGTGACAAGTGTCGCCCTCTCGTTGGTCCAAAATGTTTCGTCTCTCGGAAAAATCCGCAAAAATTAGAAATGACATAGCCGGAATTTTCCTTCGCAAGTCAGGTAAAACGTTTTAAAAAAACGACTCTAATCGGGTGTTGTGAACAAAATAAAATCGGCCAAGCCTACTTTAAAGCCCAAACTTTTCTACGTACATACTCTGGAAATACGGGGTATAACAGTTAGAGACTAGAAGTTAATAGTCTTGTTGTGACCTTTATAGGTTGACACTTCTACGTACGGCGTATTAGGCTTAGCTTGTGGATTTAGCCGAAAAGGTATGTGAACTATCTCCTCTTCTAGCATGATTCCTTAAGATAAAGAAAGTATGTCCTACTCCTTAAATGATCCATTCCTTGGTTGTATTTGGATTGCCTAAAATAGAATTCGTTCTATGTACTCCCTTGATTGTACTTTGATGTTTAAATTGTAAGTTGTATAATCCATTTCCTTAGTGAAGTTTGGATTCTTAAAAGTGAAAGTATTTTACTTAAAGTACATAGAGTCTTGAAAAGGAAGTGGTTTCAAAACCTTTTGGCTAGTGCATTAGTTCCAAAACCTAAGGGTTGTTGTAATGACTTTAGGGGAGTTAAAGGAGTGATTTACTTAATTGTTTTAAGAGAGGAGAAATGACATGATTTAAGAGAGGTAACTTGTTTTAAAGGTGTGAGTTACTTGAGGTTTAAAAGTAGAAGAAACTTGTTTTCTAAATATTAAGGGACTTGAAGTATTTTGAAAGTTAAGAAACTTGATTTGAAAGTTTGTGATACTTGGTTTTAAGTATAAGTCTCTTGGTTATAAAAAAGAATGAAATTGTCTAAAACCATAAAAGGGTTATAACGGCTTTATGGGAAGTTGGTTATAACGGCTTTATGGAAGGTTAAGAAAGTTGTCTATTTTGATTATTGGGCATAAGTTGTCTAGATTGTGAAAATTTGAAGTTACTTGATTTCAAGCTTTGGAATGAGTTTTTCTAAAAGTGTAGTAACTTACTTTGAAAAATAGACACACCTTGATACTACGGGTGTTAGTATCTTGGGATTTTACATAAAAAGGAGTCTTTTGAAAAGAATGCACGTACGTAGTACTTTGGCTTGTTAAATGAGAATTATTCTATTTGTGCCTTGATAAGTACTTTGGCTTGTTAAATGAGAATTATTCTATTTGTGCCTTGATAAGTACTTTGGCTTGTTAAATGAGAATTATTCTATTTGTGCCTCGATAAGTACTTTGGCTTGTTAAATGAGAATTATTCTATTTGTGCCTTGATAAGTACTTTGGCTTGTTAAATGAGAATTATTCTATTTGTGCCTTGATAAGTACTTTGGCTTGTTAAATGAGAATTTATTCTATGTGTGCCTTGATAAGTACTTTGGCTTGATTAATTGAGAATTGCCTATGTGTGCTGGCGATAGCCTTTGAGTGCAAGGAATATGTTTTATTAAGTTGTCGCGACTCTGGAGGGCCTACCTTTGTCATAAGTTACTTGGACGCATCGACGTGATGTGGGATTCCACGCATGCTTCCGCTATTTGTAGTACATGGGTTAAATTCGGATTTTTATGTAAGACATGGTAGTGCTTCTGTTTTGTTTGACAGCCGGTTGAGATAGGGTAAGAGTATAAGTGAGGGGTAAACCCCCAAGATGCAATACCACCTTCTCCAGGGTAAGAGTATAAGTGAGGGGTAAACCCCCAAGACATTATACCCCCTGCTTATGTTGTTTGATGGTCGGTCGAGATAGGGTAAGAGTATAAGTGAGGGTAAACCCCAAGATGCTTTACCACCTTCTCCGTGATAAGAGTATAAGTGAGGTAAACCCCCAAGACATTATACCCCCTGCTTGTGTTGTTTGATGGTCGGTTGAGATAGGGTAAGAGTATAAGTGAGGGGTAAACCCCCAAGATGTTTTACCACCTTCTCCAGGGTAAGAGTATAAGTAAGGAGTAAACCCCCAAGACATTATACTCGCTTACCACCGCCGTTCTCCGCCGCCTGCATGCTTTTAGGACACAGGTGGGACTTGGTGTTCATGTATGCCTATTGGTGTTATATTATATCATGGACTGCCGGCAGTGAGGAAGGATTCCACGGGCATGATTGATATTATGGGCGTGAGACCCATGGTTATATTTTAGTAATGATTTGAGGCACGCGCCCCCGACTTGATATGATTTATGTATTGCATCGTAGGTTGGCTATCATACATGTCTCATGTTTTGTTAGATCATATGATTTCATTACGATTTTTCACTTCACATACTTGGTACATTCTTCGCATCGACCTCCTTCGGGCCGTTCATGCCGCGAGTTTAGGTACGCAGATTTGGTGATCGGCAGTGTAGGATCCTGCTCGAGTTTTTGGATAGCTCCTGCTCGTGAGTTTATCTTTTGGTATAGTTCCTTCAAGATGTGCTTTTGTACGCATGGGTACGGCGGGCCTTGTCCCGTCACGATTGAAGAAACTCTTAGAGGTCTGTATTCATATGTGAGATTGGACTCATGTACAGTGTAGTGTCTTTTTTATGTATATTATATGGCAGCCTTGTCGGCTTTGCCCTTGCACGTACGTTGGTTTTAAAAAAAAAGGTGTTATTTAAATTACGCAGCTACTTAGTTGTTAAGATAGCGGTGCCTGTAGGGCACCACCACGCCCGGGTTCGGTGTGACAGAGTGGTATCGAGCGATATCCTCGGAATGTCTACAGACCGTGTCTAGTAGAGTCTTGATTATCGGTGTGTTGCGCGCCACACCCATAAACATGAGGCTACAGGACATTTAGGAGTTGGTTTCTATTCTCCTCACTCTAAGATCGTGCCATAGAGCTGTGTTAGTAAGATAATTCCTCTCTGAGGTGATTTTGTGTTACAGTTATGCCTCCAAGGAGGGCAACAACGCCTGAAGGCAAAGGAGTAGCGAGAGCTACTAGTCGACTCGAAGAGTTGATTGGGCTTATGCCTGTGGTATACCGGATGTCAGGCCGCATCGGCGAGTTCTTCTCGCCAGTTTTGAGGCCCCAAAGACCGCAGAGCCTCCAGCTCGGGTTAAGGGAAGACGTTAGAGTCATGAAGGAAGCCATTATGTTATTGACCAAGATAGCAGTGCTACAGTTTCATCAGCAGAGGGTTATTCGGCCAGTACAGACAGGTGTACAGAGGGTAGAGGGCCAACGCGGAGATCAGCGTAAGAGGGCTAGACCGGTTGGTTATTCCGGTGAGTTTTTGGACGAGCTGCTCAAGAAATGAGTGAGATATTCGTCCCAGCCTACCCAGTACAAACCCCCGCAGTTCACATGTGGGATATTGGACCCCACAAGGTATTTAGGAGTCGGTCCAAGCTCCAGAGGTCGAGGTTCTCAGAGGAGCAGAGGATTTTCTCGGTCGAGGCCACCTATTCCTCAGTGTATCAGATGTGGTAAGCGTCATTCGGGGAAATGTCGTTATGGCATAGGTGTTTGTTTTTATTGTGGCCGTCCGGGCCATATGCTGAGGGTATGTCCTTTTAGAAAGAGCATCGGAGGTGGCTCACCTATGAGGCGTAGTTGGTTCCTTTCCTCCACACCGCGGCCTCTGCAAGCGGTGTTCAGATGTTGGCCAGCCGTGGTAGAGGTCAGGGTGGAGTTTATAGTTCTGGCGGTCCTTCGAACCGCAGAGATGACGTGACTACGGGGCCGGATCAGGAGGCGACATCGCACGGGGTTACAGGTATATTTCGATTCCTTTGAATCATACGTGCGTTGATAGATTCAGATTTTACCCTAGCGTATATGTTTTCCCTTTATTGCTAGAGTTGTAAATTGATACTACCCCAGAGGTAGGGATACCTTGATTAGTAAAGTGAGAAGCTAAGAATGTTGACAAGAATGGTAAGTGAACTGAGACTATAGTTGTGTAGAGCTCACAAGTAGTAATTGCCCCATAACAGTGTAAGACCGATAGGGAAGAATGTGCAGTGGGAATACTTTGGCTTATGTGACAAACCTCTAGTGTATAGGGAATAGGGTGAGAAGTACCTTGAGATAAGAGAGAGATTTATTTTAGACTAAGGATGAGAAGTTAAGGGTGACGATGAGTTGGGTTATGGACTCATTTCGGGTCAGCCGATAGTATGGAATGGGGTGATGTCAGTTGGTAGTGGTCCCGCTATGTGGTAGGATCCCGGGGATGCAAGGCCCAAGTCTAGTTGATCGTTGTACGAGTTCGTGGATGCGTTCCACCGGAATCAGGTCGTAAGGACCGAGAAGAGCCTTATCAGGAAAGTAAGTAACAATATGGCCAAGTTTGGATAGTAACTCCAAGGATTGGAGAACAGAAACAAAATTTGAGATTTTGTACGTGTACTAGATGAGTTTGAAAGTACGAGAAAGTATGACAAGTAAGGAAGGAAAGGAACCTCTAAGGATCCCGTGTTTGGGAAGACTGTAACCTTCGAGTTTTGTGAGAAGGGGTCGCGGATGGAAGGTCCATTGATATGTTTACATATGTTTTGTGGTGGCCATGTGTGGCATCGTTGGTCTGGTGCAGTTTTGATCGATAGGCATAGTCTAGAGATTGTGCCGGAGTGTGTATAGCTTGACAACCGACTAAGAACATTCGGGGACGAATCTTTCTAAGGGGGGAAGAATGTTACACCCCGTAAGTCCAGGACATGTAAAAGCGAATGTACTTAAGGAAACAAGACTTGGAAATTAGTACGAAAGGAAGAATTGTTTTTCTGACGGAAAATCTTCCGAACGTCGGAAAGGAAAAATGTTCGTTGTTGAGAATTGGATTCTCAAAATGTATTATTTGGAGAGTAGGGAACTTATTATTATTATGGAAATTTATTTTTACGGATTTGGTCACGTGGGGCCCACCCGAGGAATTTTACGTTTTGCGGGGCCCACGAGGGTTACGGAATTTTGTGGACGAATGAGAGGGCGACACGTGGCACTCCCATATGTAGTGTTGGACGAAAATTAGTAAGGGTATTATGGTCATTTGGCCAATGATAGGATGACCAAGTCTTGCTAATAATAGAGCTTGATATTGTTGACTAAGTCCAAGGGACACTTGGCTTGATCTCTTCCCTCCAATTTTAACAAGTGTTGTTATCTAAGCCATCCAATGTGTTATATATTCACTACACTAGTGCAAGACTAGTCTTAAACACTTAGAAAAAAATCACACATTGTTGTCTCTCTTAGAAGCTCTCGGGTTTGCACCATTTCCCACTAGAAAAATTTGTAGTTTTGATCCATTAGCCACAAGAATTTAACCCAATGTCCCTAAGGGTATTGTAAGGATATCTCAATAGAAAGATTTCGGAAAAACGGAGTTTCCACGTTAGTCGCAAGGCGGAAACTAAAGGAGTTCTTCAACTTTGAAGTTGGAACTTGAAGATGGGTTCTTCATAGGCCTCTAAGGAGTGCTTGGAGCGGATTGGAACCTAAGGAAAGGAACTAAGAATTGCTAAGGCGCGACTTTGAATCTTGGAAATTTTAGGGCTTATAAAGGTATAATCTTGTCGTTTTAGCAATTAAGGTTTACTTATCATTGTAGCTATGGATTTTAGCAAGCATGAGTTATATATTATGAGGTTTGATAAGTGTTTTGACTATTGGAACCCTAATCCGAAAACTAGCATGTTTAGCCTTAAGATTGGAATTCAAGTTGATTATTAGTTTAAGTTGTCGCATGTTGTATAAAGAAGGAAATTGTAGTTATTGAAGTTGTTTATGACTATATAACATGTTAGACCTTAGAACTTGGAATTGGAAAAGAATTGGAAAAGACTTTGAATTGTTAAGTTATGTAGTTGGCCGAGAATGGCTAGTGAGTATTAATCTACTTGGTATGAATTGTGGGGCGGAATTTTACACGTATTGTAGGCGTGTAATCCCTTTTGTTTGGTTGTTGTTTGGAGCCTTAAATGTGGCGTGTTGGTTATTGTATTCGGCCTTGAAAAAGGTGGCAAAGTGAGTAGAAACAAAGGAAGTGCTGCCCGATTTTCCGTAGAATTAGAGACCGTATACTTAGTATTATTCTACGTTAGAGACTAGAAGTTGATAGTCTTGTTGTGACCTTTATAGGTTGACACTTCTACGTACGGCGTATTCGGCTTAGCTTGTGGATTTAGCCGAAAAGGTATGTGAACTATCTCCTCTTCTAGCATGATTCCTTAAGATAAAGAAAGTATGTCCTACTCCTTAAATGATCCATTCCTTGGTTGTATTTGGATTGCCTAAAATAGAATTCGTTCTATGTACTCCCTTGATTGTACTTTGATGTTTAATTTGTAAGTTGTATAATCCATTTCCTTAGTGAAGTTTGGATTCTTAAAAGTGAAAGTATTTTACTTAAAGTACATAGAGTCTTGAAAAGGAAGTGGTTTCAAAACCTTTTGGCTAGTGCAGTAGTTCCAAAACCTAAGGGTTGTTGTAATGACTTTAGGGGAGTTAAAGGAGTGATTTACTTAATTGTTTTAAGAGAGGAGAAATGACATGATTTAAGAGAGGTAACTTGTTTTAAAGGTGTGAGTTACTTGAGGTTTAAAAGTAGAAGAAACTTGTTTTCTAAATATTAAGGGACTTGAAGTATTTTGAAAGTTAAGAAACTTGATTTGAAAGTTTGTGATACTTGGTTTTAAGTATAAGTCTCTTGGTTATAAAAAAGGAATGAAATTGTCTAAAACCATAAAGGGTTATAACGGCTTTATGGGAAGTTGGTTATAACGGCTTTATGGAAGGTTAAGAAAGTTGTCTATTTTGATTATTGGGCATAAGTTGTCTAGATTGTGAAAATTTGAAGTTACTTGATTTCAAGCTTTGGAATGAGTTTTTCTAAAAGTGTAGTAACTTACTTTGAAAAATAGACACACCTTGATACTACGGGTGTTAGTATCTTGGGATTTTACATAAAAAGGAGTCTTTTGAAAAGAATGCACGTACGTAGTACTTTGGCTTGTTAAATGAGAATTATTCTATTTGTGCCTTGATAAGTACTTTGGCTTGTTAAATGAGAATTATTCTATTTGTGCCTTGATAAGTACTTTGGCTTGTTAAATGAGAATTATTCTATTTGTGCCTCGATAAGTACTTTGGCTTGTTAAATGAGAATTATTTTATTTGTGCCTTGATAAGTACTTTGGCTTGTTAAATGAGAATTATTCTATTTGTGCCTTGATAAGTACTTTGGCTTGTTAAATGAGAATTTATTCTATGTGTGCCTTGATAAGTACTTTGGCTTGATTAATTGAGAATTGCCTATGTGTGCTGGCGATAGCCTTTGAGTGCAAGGAATATGTTTTATTAAGTTGCCGCGACTCTCGGTTGGAGGGCCGGCTGTCTTGTTGTAAGTTACTTGGACGTACCGACAGTGATGTGGGATTCCACGGGTATGCTTCCGTTATTTGTAGTACTTGGGTTAAATTCCCGGATTTTTATAGAAGACATGGTAGTGCTTATGTTTTGTTTGGCCACGGTTGAGATAGGGTAAGAGTATAAGTGAGGTAAACCCCAAGATGCTATACCACCTTCTCCAGGGTAAGAGTATAAGTGAGGGGTAAACCCCCAAGACATTATACCCCCTGCTTGTGTTGTTTGATGGTCGGTTGAGATAGGGTAAGAGTATAAGTGAGGGGTAAACCCCCAAGATGCTTTACCACCTTCTCCAGGATAAGAGTATAAGTGAGGGGTAAACCCCCAAGACATTATACCCCCTTCTTGTGTTGTTTGATGGTCGGTTGAGATAGGGTAAGAGTATAAGTGAGGGGTAAATCCCCAAGATGTTTTACCACCTTCTCCAGGGTAAGAGTATAAGTGAGGGGTAAACCCCCAAGACATTATACCCCCTGCTTTACCACCTGCTCGTTCTCCTGCTTGGCCCATACAGTTTTTAGGACACAGGTGGGACTTGGTGTTCATGTATGCCTATTTGTGTTATATTATATCATGGACTGCCGGCAGTGAGGAAGGATTCCACGGGCATGATTGATATTATGGGTGTGAGACCCATGGTTATATTTTAGTAATGATTTGAGGGCATGCGTCCCTGACTTGATATGACTGTTTATGTATTGTGTACTGTAGGTTGGCTATCATACATGTCTCCTGTTTTGTTAGACTGTTATGATTTCATTCTGATATTTTTCACCACATACTTGGTACATTCTTGTCTTGACCTCGCCCGAAGTGCGTTCATCCGCATGAGTTTAGGTAATGATTTGGTGATCGGCAGTGTAGGACCGCTCGAGTTTTGGATAGCTCCTGCTCGGGAGTTTATCTTTTGGTATAGTTCCTTCAAGATGTGCTTTTGTCTGATTATGGGTGCAGCGGGGCCTTGTCCGTCACGATTGATAAAACTCTTAAGTGCGTATTCATATGTGGGATTGGACTCATGTATACAATGTAGTGTCTTTTTATGTATATTATATGGCAGCCTTGTCGGCTTTGCCGCACGCGACGTTGGTTTTAAAAAAAAAAAAAGGTGTTATTTAAATTCGCGATTTACTTAGTTGTTAAGATAGAGGTGCCTGGGTAGGGCACGATCCACGCCCGGTTCGGGTGTGACAACAAGTCTCTTAAGGTCAAGATATCTCAGTAACTCCGCCTCACTTTCCTTTGCTCTAATCAAATCACCGCTCTGTGGCGCATAACTTCTGACGGTGATGAACCAACCATCGATCCGAAGGTGAGTCGTAACATCCGCGCCACCTCTGTTCGGATAATTTCGCAAAATGGCCTGCCGCAAGCATAACAAGCTATCAAGTAGTACGACACTCCCATAGAACACCTACCACAACCGCCATACCGAGGTGGGGCGGCCTCCTCAGCTAACACCCTTCCTCTCCGAACCATGAATCATGGCCCGGCACAGTAGGCTAAGTCATCCCACCTGTATCCCTCTTACTAGGACATTCTCTCCTCACATGGCCCTGACGGTCGCTGGTAAAACAAGCATTAGTAGAAAGACGACATTTCCCGAGATGACGTCTACCACATAGTGAACACTGAGGGAAAACTGAATCTTGCTGGCTGGAACCTATGCAAATCTGTGAACCAGAAACCCTGGAGTTCTGACCAACTCCTAAATACCCCGAACGTCCTGAAGTCCGTGGAGGACCACCCTGTAGTGGCGGAGGCGCATAACCAGTCTGCAGATGAGAAGGTCCGCCTCGAAAGTTACCAAAGGACCCTGCTGTTCTGGCCCTCTTCTGCTGATCTTGGTTAATCCGTCGATCTCCACGTTCCTCAGTCTGCTGCGCGTAAGCCTGTACGCGGGCAATGTCCATGTCGATCAAGAGCTACTCTTGTACCACTCTCTGCTAGATAATCGTCATGTCCTGTGACATATCGGTGCACTCTATCCTCCATGTCTGCCACTAACGCGGGGACATAACGAGCCAATAAGTCAAACTCTATACTGTATTCCCGAACCGTCCGCCAGTTCTACCTCAACATCATAAACCTAATCGCGAGCTCTCATCTGCGAGGGCAAGAAGTGTAAGAAATGTCTCGAGAACTTCGTTCCAACCAGTGAGGCGCATGCTTCCCAGGATAGTTCCATGAATCAAACCGGTCATTGCGCGGTACCGTGCGGCCGTCGCGAACCTAAGACCACCGACTGTGACTCCGAATCCTTGATCATTCTCATGATCCGTCAGAATGCTGTCGAATAAACTCCTGAGGATCTTCCTCAGTTCTCGATCCATAGAACTCGGGTGGACTGCAACTCAAGAAGTCCCGAAGTCTCAAACTATCGGATCTAGGGTGAACTATTGGTACTGCCGGAACCTCTGACTCTCGTCTGTCCTCATTCCCATCCACCAGACTAGCTAGTAACTGGGCCATCTCCTTGTAACTCTTATCCTCTGTTCCTGGCCGTGGGACTAGAGGCTCAGGTATCGTGGTCTCAGTAGCTACTGCTACTGCTCTAAACTCTCCTGGGGCTAGCGGCGTCGCAGAACTCCCCGAATGAAGCGATGTCTCAGATAATGACTGGGCCCGTGCCCTGGTAACCCTCTGTGCTCTACTCGCAGCTCCCTCTGCTGCCTTGCCCTTCTGGGCTCTGGTTGCCTTGCACAGAGGCATAACGGGTGAAAAGAATACGTCAGAGGGAGTCCAACTTATAACACAGCTCTAAGGCACGATCTCAGAGTGAGAAGAATGGAAACCAATCCTAAATATCCTGCAGCCTCCTGATTATAGGTGTGGTGCACAACACACCGATAATCAAGACTCTACTAGATACGGTCTGTAGACACTTTCCGAGGATTAACTGCTCTGATACCACTTTTGTCACGACCCGACCACGGGCCCGCGACTGGTGCCTTACCCCGGGCACCCTAGTGATACAACATCAGAGAAAATCAGCGGAAATAAAAACATACACATGAAACAAGATATATAATAATGAAATAAGAAAACAGGCTAACCAAAACGGTTACCTTTCTGAATATATAAATAAAACTTGAACCCGAACAGTTACATCCCTTTTACAAACTCTGCCCAGCGATACTACTGGACCTCTACGAATGTTATAACAATAATGACGGACGGGGCCGCCATACCCACGAATGTAAGTACCTACAACGACGGGGACTATACGAAAGATAAGCCTCGGAGAAACGGAGCTTCCCAACGCTGTGATCCTATGAGCGAGGATCGACGATCGTGTACCTACTGCGGCATGAACGGCCCCGAAGGAGGTCGAGACAACATGTACCAAGTATGTGAAAGCGTAAATCAAATCAAATCATAACATTTTAAAACCAATTACAAATACGCACGAACAACGATTTAATCGCACATAGTACAACATAAACAAGAGCAAAATAGATATAACGAATCGGTCTTTTCTAGGCGCTAATGATCGAAGCAAGGCCATCGCCCATAGTATCATTATGCGTGCCTAATCCTGGAACTCCGCGATCCGCATAGGTCACGCTGCACTGCATGAGGTATTCCTCGCATCGGGCAGCTAACCCGCGGCATCCTCTCGGACTCCGCGCGATCGCGTAGTCACCACGAATCGCATAGTCACATTGCCGCGTGAGGAATCCCTCGCATCGGGATACACACCCGGAATGATCAATCCTGGAACTCCCGCAGCTCTGCATAGTCACACAGACCGCATGAGGTATACCTCGCATCGAGGGTGGCAAGTCCTGGGCATCATAACAAGTCAGGGGGGTATGTGATATAATAGCAGTAACGCTTATCGTTTAACAACATAAGCACAACAAGAATAACCCGCCACAAACATCACAAGACACTAACACACGTGGCATCGTAACATGTTTACTTATCAAACCATCTTACTACACTTTCCAGAAATCAATACAAGATTTTCATAAACAAATAAGTAAACCGTTCCTTCTATCTTCCTTAAGTCGTTATACCTAACTTCCCATAAAGCTAGTATAACACTTAAGCTTTTAAAACCAAGTATTTCTTTTCTTTCAAAAATGATTTATAACTCTTTTGAAATACTTCAAGATTCTTATTATTTAAAACTCAAGTCAAAAGACATCAAAGTAAAACCAAAACAATTTCCATACCTTCTTTTTAAACCAACCTTAAGACAAAAGCATGCTTTCCTTTTTTAAAACCAAGGCACTTTTTCCTTTAAAAGTCAAGTAGCAATATACTTTTTAAACCAAGTGTCTCACTCTTTTAAAAACAAGTAACCTATACCTTTAAATCAAGTTACTTCTCCTTTCCCAAAACCAAGTTGTTTATAAGTCAAGTTATCATTTTAAATCCAATGATAAAACCATTCTTATTTTCGAAATCAAGGTAACTTTATTCTTTAAAAGACCACACACCCATTACTCATGAGTGAGGTTTTACTACTTTTTAACATAATTCAAGTCCTTAATATTTCATAACCAGTCACTTAACTTTGGAATCAAGTCAAGGACACAAAAGGAAAATCAAATTCCTTTAAACACACGTGCATCTACCACACTAAATATATTTCACAAATATCATGCTAGAAAGGATAGGAAGAGGTTCACATACCTCGCGACGATTATCGACAATTAGCAAAACGCTCCAAAGTACTCTAACCTTGCTCGCCTTTTCCACCCTTCAAGTAGAATACGCTACTCGTAGTACTTCACCTATAAAGGCCACAAGCGTCTATCAACCTCTAGATCTCTTCGTAGAATAATTCTAGATACAAGATTCCTTATTCTACGGAAAATTCGGCACCTCCCCACAACCACATAAATCTCCTCTCTAACGAGGCTGCTACAAGCCAACAATTCCGGGGGTTACACGTCTAACCGGACGTGTACAATTCTACTCACAATAATACTATAAGTCTCGTAAATACGATCCTATGTAAATCTGATTCAATTCTTATCCATATTCATTCTACATATAGTATACTCAACTATACATTACTACAACATGTAATATCCAATTACAATAGGGGGACAAAGATCATTACCTCGATAAGCCCAAAATTATCCAAGATATAAGTCGATCCTGAGCAACGTTTAGTGTCACGACCCAAACCCGGGCCCGTGACTGGTGCCTTACCCCGGGCACCCTAGTGATACAACATCAGAGAAAAACCAGCGGAAATAAAAACTTTAAACATTGAAATAGACATGGATCAAGATAAAAGAAAATAGGCCAACCAAAACGGTTGCCTTTCAACATATATATATATAGACATTTGAGCGATTCTGATCCTTACAACCACTTGGCAATCTTTCTGCACCTCGAAGATTTATACAACAACTATGACGGGACAGGGCCCCGCCATACCCCTGAATGTACAAGAACCTACAGACTCAGGGTAACATACCAAAAGATAAGCCTCCGAAAGAACGGAGCTTCCCAATACGCTGAAATGTGATCCTAAACGCGGGGATCGACAGCCGATGTACCTCTACTGCGGCGTGAACGCAGCCCGAAGGAGGTCGATCTAACAGTACAGTATGTGGCGTAAATCACGTAAATGAAATCATAATAGTCTATATAAAGCGGGAGACATGTATGATAACCAAACTACGATTACACACATATATGATTATATCAAGTCGTGGACTCACGCCTCCAAGTCATTACTCAAATATAATTATGGGTCTCACGCCACAACATCAATCATGCGTGGAATTCGCCCGCCAGCTGGCGATCATGATATGATAACACGAAGTACACACGAACACCAAGTCCTACACGATGCCAAAGCGTACTATCAATACAATACAACCAAACCACGAAGGCGACGCAGGGGCAATCTGGCCGACTACGGATACCAAGGCCGCCACGTGGTGGCCGGGGCAATCGAGGGCTAACTACGGTACAAAGGCGTATCACGAGACCGTCACTCTGTTTGAGCGGGGCAAGTCGAGGGCTAACTACGGTACAGGCGAATCAGCCACGAGGCAGGCAAATCTGGAAACCGACCACGGTACCAAGGCGAACAAGAAGAAACCTCATGGAGAGCTAGTCCATGGAATAACACTATCAGCGAGGCGTGCGGTGGAATTCTCGTCCTTTGTCGATGCGTCTAAGTAAGTTCTCAACAAGTCAACGGCCTCGCGAGACGCGGTAGTATAGAAACACAATTTTTGCACAACAAAGGCTATCACAACAAGCATAGGCAAGTTATACACAACTCAAGGTACTTTCATTTTATGTCAAAGTCCGGGTTTTAACCCTAAAGTACTACGTACGTTAAATTCCTTTTAAGAGATCCATTCCTTTTATAAAAGTCACCCGATACCCGTAGTATAAAATAGAGTGACTTACATCTTTTAAGTAAACCAAAACAACTTTCATACTTTCCTTTTTAAAACTAAATTAAGGCAATACCATGCCTTCTTTTTAGACCAAAACACTTCTCTTTTTAAAGTCAAGTTACCACATTAAAACCTATGATAAAAACCTTCTTTTGTTTTCATAAAGTCGTTATAACTAACTTCCCATAAAGCTGTTATAACACTTTATGTTTTAAACCAATTTAAGACAAAACAATGCCTTTCTTTTCCCTAAAGTTCCAGTTTGCCTAATTTCAATTACTCAAGTCTCTTTATTTTAGAAAAGCTTCATAGTTCAATGTCTTAATCTCTTTTAAAACAATTGAGTAACATATGCCATAGGTGTGAGCAGTTTATTCTTGTTCATAATCAATCTTATTAAGCAGCCATGATCTAGGAAATGTAATATCATTTTGTCTCATCTTAGCTTCTATGCAGATGGAGGTTTCTACTGGTTTTAATAATACTTCATTATTCATTACATTTTCCTTTATTAACGCTGCAGTGGTTTGTCGATACTCATTCTGATTTCCGAAATCAGTAAAACATTATTCCTTTTAAAAACCAAGTACTCATTACTCACGAATGAGGTTTCACACAAAATTCATATTAATTCATTTAAGTCAAGTCTCTTATCTTTTAAGATCAAGTCTCTTAACTTCTAAAAATCAGTAAACCATTCTCTTTATCTCTCTTAAGACGTTATACCTAACTTCCCATAAAGCTAGTATAACTCTTATGTTTTCAAAAAAGTTTCTTAATTCTTTTGAAATACTTCAAGATTCTTATTATTCAGGCTTAAGTCAAAAGACATTGCCGTATAACTACGTTCAGTTAACACACGTACGTCTACCGTACTATATATATATTCCTTTAAAATATCATGCTCAAGAGTATAGGAAGAATCACATACCTCGCGACGATTATCGACTATAAGTAAAACGCTCCACGGCTATAACCCGGCTAGCCTTGTCCACCTTCCAAGTAGCACATGCTACTCGCAGAACATTCAACCAATAAAGGTTATTAGTCTACTGTAAATACAGTCCTATGTAAGTACATTTTAATCTTCTACTTAATATTCTTCTGAAGTGATTTCAGTTCAAGCCTTTTCTGTAATTTCCTTCTATTACAGTTCAATTCTCTTCTATGAATCTTATATTCATTTCTACAATACGACAGTATGTAATTCCCAATTACAATAGAAGGACAGTAGTATTTACCTCGATGAGCCCAAAATTATCCAAGTTTAATGTCGATCCTGAGCAACGTTAAGCTCCTACTCCGTGCGCTCCAACCCGCTCCAAACAACCCTTAGAAGTTCTACGCAACTTCTACTTAACACTTCAACCGACTATGAAGGTTTTCCTTAGGGTTTCGTTTTTGTGACTGAGGGAAAGTATAATAGTATTTCCGGGCTCTACGTATAGAGGTAACTTTGGAAAGTACTACAAGGTATTTGGGCTAGAGTATTTTGGCATTATAACAATACTTGGAGAGTATTTCCACCAAGAGGGGGGGTGTATTATACGAAAACAACTAGGCTAGGGGGGGGGGGGTTGTGTTCTCGGCCAAGGCTTCTCAAAGAGGGGGCTTTGGACGAAATCAACATGAGGGGAGGATTTCAAGACTTGGAAAATGATTTTAGGATGAAGAAGTTCATCAACTTAGGGGGGTATTTATAGGTCAAGCAATGGCCAACCAATGGCCAATATCAAGCCAAGTGCCATGCAAGTGTAGGGTCAAGATTTAACCATGTGTACCTTATCCATCTACCACACCAACTTGCACAAAATATCCTACCAACCACAAGCCCCATTTCGTCCCATCTGCCGCCCCAATGCGTGATGTGAGGTGACATGTCACCCTCCCGTTGGTCCAAAATGTTTCGTTTCTCGGAAAAATCCGCAAAAATTATAAATGACATAGCCGGAATTTTCCCTTCGCAAGTTTAGTAAAACGTTTCGTCGAAAAACGATTCTTTTTGGTACTTGTGCCAAAATTTTCGAACCTTGCCAATCCTTAAGGCTTAAATTTTTATAAGTACGCCCTCACGTACATACTCTGGAAAATACGGGGTATAACATTTAGCTCCAATTCCTGACGCTCCAACCCGCTCCAAGCAACCCTTAGTAGTTTCCAAACAACTTCTCTTAACACTTCATCTAAGCTATGAAGATTTTTCGAGGGCTTCATTTTGCGACTATGGAATAAAGTAGTATTTTTCCGGGCTCTTAGTATTTGAAATAACTTTGGAAAACTACTAGGAATACTAGGCTAAGGTATTTGGGATTTATACAACAATACTTGGAGTATTTCTACACAAAGTGGAGGGGGGGTGGTTGGACGAGAACTTCACAAGAGGGGGGGATAGTTTTTGCCTTGGAAAAGCTTTAAGTGTGGATGAAGAATAAGTCTTGCACAAAGGGGTATTTATAGGAAAATCAATGGCTAAGATCTAGGCAAGTGGATGGTGAGGATGGGGTACATGTGTGTGGGTAGTTGGCCAACCATTTGTTCACCACAAAAATGGGACAAGTGGCCACCACAAAAATGGGCCACTTGTCCACCAAAAAAACGTCCCACTTGTCCTTCTCCAATTCGGCCAACATGGCCACACGGGGGTGACACGTGTCTCCCCCCTACTCGTCCAAAATATTCTATCTTCCGAAAATATCCGTAATGCCAAAAATCCAAAAATAAAGTGGGCCCCACAAAACCGTAAATTTTTAAAGTGGGCCCACGTGATATTCGGAAATAAAATTTCATAATTCTCAAATATTCCAAAAAGTCTGAATACCAAATCTGGGAATCCAATTCCCATTAACGAACATTTTTCCTTCACAAAATCCGGAAACTTTTCCGTCGAAAAATCACATCTTTCTTCCTTTCCAATTTTACTGTCGTATTCTCGTACGTACGTCCTCGTATACATACCCTGGAACTACGGGGTGTAACAGTTTTCCCGGGATCTTTCTATTGAGATAACCTTAGAATACCTTTAGGAACCTTGGCTTTGAATATTGGGAATTATGGAGCAAGATTGCAAATTTTTTTGTGTGGGAATAGGGGCATTGTCGAGAGCTTCCCTCAAGAACAAGAAAGTTCTTGATTTTTCTAAGTCTTGAATTTTTTTGCTACTAGTAGTAGTAGTATATATAATTAAATCAAGGGCTAGGATTAATCCAAATGGAAGGCTAGGATGTGGTAAATATTATCAAGCTATCTTGACTTCTTGACTTAGTCAATATTATCAAGCCAATCTTTGGCTACACTTGACCATTGTTTCATCCAACATGACCCATGTGGAGGGTGACACGTGTCGCCCTCCCATTGGTCTAAAATATTTCGTTTCCCGAAATTTTCATAATTGGTCAAAATATCGGAAACCTCGTCGGTCCCACAAAAACGTAAAATTTCTCGGGTGGGCCACACGTATCCAACTCTGTAAATAAACTTCCATAGTTCCGATAAATTCTAAACGTCTCAAATAGCAAATTCGAGAACCCAATTCCCATTAACTAACACTTCTCTTTTCCAAGGTTCGGAAGATTTTTCCTTCGGAAAACAATTCTTTCTTTCGTTCAAATTTTTAACATCCGGATTCCTTACGTACATTCTTATATATATATCCTGGAATAACGGGGTGTAACAATAGCTATTGAAGATAAAGAACCCGCAGCTGACTCAGTAGGCTGTGCCATACTCCCCGTACCACGCCTAGAAGGACAATCTCTCCTCAAATGGCCTTGGCGACCAAAAAAATAATAGGCACCTGTAGTAACACGACACTCCCCAACATGGGACCTACCACACCGAGGACAAGGAGGTAAAGGTAGCCTCATCTAGCTAGAACCCCCGAATATCTGCGAACCTGCAGCCTTGGAGCCCTGACCTGCTCCCAAATACCCCGGATGGTCAAACCTCCTGCCTGAAGACTGTGGAGGAGCACTCTATGCTGGCTGAGATGCATACCTAGCCTGCTGCCGAGGCTTTCCGCCTCGAAAGTCATTCGAAAACCCTGTCGTCCTGGCCCTCTTGGGCTGATCTCTATCAAGTCATCGACCCCTATGTCGCTCCTCGACTCCCTGTGCATACGCCTGTATACAGGCAATGTCCATGCCTGGCTGAAGAGCTACAGTCATGCACCCATCAGTAAGATAGCGGTCTAGCCCCATCACGTAGCGATGCACTCTATCTGCCATGTCCGTTACTATAGTGGGCGCATACCAAGCCAATGAGTCGAACTCTAGGCTATACTCTTTGATCGTCCTCCCTCTCTGCCTCAACGTCAGGAACCTGTCAACCCGGGCTCTCCTCAACTCAGGAGGCAAGAAATGATCAAAAAAGGCCTCCGTTAACTCGTCCCTGTCACGACCCGACCCCGGGCCCGCGACTGGTGCCCTACCTGGGCACCCTTACAGGTATACATCAGAGATAATCAGCGGAACATACATAAACTTAACAGGAAATAAATAACAGGTTAGCCGATAAGGCTACCTTCCTGGATACATAAACTACGTAAAACCAAAAGCAGTTACCTCTTCTTCTTTTTTACAAAGCGACCCACAAGATATGACTACAGACCTCTAAGAGCTTTGACGTAACAAGTGTTATGGGACAGGGCCCCGTCATACCCCTGAATGTACAAAATCTACAACCTCAGGGAACTGTACCAAAATACAAAGCCTCCGAAATAATGAAGCTTCCCAACCAGCTGAACAGTGATCCTAAGAATGAGGATCAGCAAGCTATGTACCTCAACCTGCGGCATGAACGCAGCCCCCCGAAGGAGGTCAGTACGAAATATGTACCAAGTATATGGAATCGAAAATCGTAATGAAATCATACGATCTATAATAAAGCCGAGACATGTATGATAACCAAAATAACAGTACCCTGTGCCTTGCCAAAGTGAAAGTAATGAAAGTCAGTTTTACCTTGTACAGACTATTTCAACACATGAACAATAGTCACACCAGGACTATGGACACAAGCCCTCAAATATCATCACACAATCCAGTAAGGGTCTCAAGCCCACAAATATCAAAGCGTGCCCGTGGAATCCCCCATCACCGCAAGCGGTATAAGTGTAAAATATAACCGTGTGGCGCTTGTGGCATCCTACCTCCTTTGTCGGCGTACACACATACAATACATATATATATATCCCCTGCCCGTGGAATCCCCCATCACTGCCGACAGCCGTAAGTGTAAAATATAACCATGTGACGGGCCCGTGGCATCCTACCTCACTGTCGGCGTACACATATATGCAATATATATATATATATATATCATGCCCGTGGAATCCCTTATCTCAGGTACATGACTTCATGGAGAGCTAATCCATGGGGTAATAATCGTATATAACATGCCCGTGGAATTCCTCATCTCGGGTACATGTGTTCATGGGGAGCTAGTCCATGGAGTAATAATCGTATATAACATGCCCGTGGAATCCCTCATCTCGGGTACATGTCTTCATAGGGATCTAATCTGTTACACCCCGTAAGTCCAGGACATGTATAAGAGAATGGACACGAGAACGCAAGACTTGAAAAAAGGTACGAAAGGAAGAATTGTTTTTCCGATGGAAAAATCTTCCGAACGTCGGAAAGGAAAAATGTTCGTTGATGAGAATTGGATTCTCAAAATGCATTATTTGAAGAATATGGAACTTATTATCATTATGGAAATTTATTTTTATGGATTTGGTCACGTGGGGCCTACCCGAGAAATTTTACTTTTTGTGGGGCCCACGAGGGTTATGAAATTTTATGGACGAATGGGATAGCGACACATGGCACCCCCCACATGGTCTTGCACGAAATGGACCAAAGTTAAATTGGTCATTGACCATTGTAGATGATCAAGTCTTCAAAGCTTGAGATTATTGACTAAGTCAACTTGGCTAAATATTTAATGTTCTTCATCCTAGCCACACATATGTTGTAATCTTGACCCTCCATTGTGTTATATATACTACACTAGATGCAAGACAAGCTCTTCAACACTTAGAAAAAATTAGAGACCTTGTTCTTCATGGAGGAGCTCTCGGGTTTAGCAGTTTAGCCACACAAAAATTTTGCAATTTTGGTTCTTTATTCACAAGACTTTAACTCAAGGTCCCTAAGGGTATTGTAAGGATATCTCAATAGAAATATCTCATAAAAATGACGTTTTCACGTTAGTCTCAAGGCGAAAACCTAAGTCGTTTTCATAGTTTTGGATTGGAAATGGAAGAGAAGTTGGTTGTGAACTTCTAAAGGCTTCAAATAGCGGATTGGAGCGTAAAGGAAAGAAGCTAAGAATTGCTAAGGAGCGACTTTGAATCTTGGAATTTTATAAGGGCTTATAAAGGTAACTGTTATACCCCGTATTTCCAGAGTATGTACGTAAGGACGTACGTAGAAAAGTTTGAACTTTAAAGTTGGCTTGGACGAAATATTTTTGTGCACAACACCCGATTAGACTCGTTTTTCGACGAAACGCTTTACAAGACTTGCGAAGGGAAAATTCCGGCTATATCATTTTTAATTTTTGCGGATTTTTCCGGGAGACGAAATGTTTTGGACCAACGAGAGGGCGACACTTGTCACCCTCAAGTTGGTGGAGTGTGGGGCGGTAATCTTGGACGAAAGGGTGTCATAGTTGGTAGGATATTTTGTGAGGGTTTTAAGGAGTAGGGACTAGGGGGCACTTGGGCACATCTTGGCCCTCCACTTGCCCCCCACTTGGCTAGATCATGGCCCTTGATTTCCCTATAAATACCCCTCCCCCTTTGAAGACTTCTTCATCTAAAAACTTTCCTAAGTCTAAAAATCCTCCCCCCCTCTCTTGTAGTGTTCTCGTCCTAGCCTCCCCCTCCCCCCTTGGTGAGGCCCCTTGGCCGAGAGCCCCTCCCCCTTGGCCGAGAGTACCCCCCCTCCTAGTGGGGTTGGCCGAGGGGTACACACCCCCCCCTTGTGGTGTTGTCTCGTATAAATACCCCCCCTCTTGGTAGAAGTACTCTCCAAGTATTGTTTCTATACCCAAAATACCTTAGCCGTATACCTTATAGTATTCCAAAGATACCTCTATACGTAGAGCCCGGAAATACTACCTTATGTCCTTTTTGTCTCAAACCGAAACCCTAAGGAAAATCTTCACAGTTGGTTGAAGTATTAAGAAGAAGTTGCGTAGAACTTCTAAGGGTTGTTTGGAGCGGGTTGGAGCACCCGGAGTAGGAGCTAAGCGTTGCTCAGGATCGACATTTAACTTGGATAATTATGGGCTTACCGAGGTAAATATCTTGTCTCCCTATTGTAATTGAGTGTACATATTATTGTAGTATAAGTATATACAAGGAAAGTATATAAGAAGGGAAGTGAACTGTACTTACATAGGACTGTATTACAGTAGACTTGTGAAGTTTGACGGGTAGGGAAGTGCTGCCCAATTTTCCGTAGAATCTTGTATCTAGATTTATTCTACCGAGTAGTCTAGACTTTGATAGACTTGTATAACCTTTATATGTTGAATGTTCTACAAGTAGCATGTGCTACTAGAAAGGTGAACAAGGCTAGCCGGGTTATAGCCGTGGAGCGTTTTGCTAATAGTCGATAATCGTCGCGAGGTATGTGATTCTTCCTATACTCTTGAGCATGATATTTTAAAAGAATATATATATAGTACGGTAGACGTACGTGTGTTAACAGAACGTAGTTGTACGGCAATGTCTTTTGACTTAAGCCTGAATAATAAGAATCTTGAAGTATTTCAAAAGAATTAAGAACCGTTTTTGAAAGAAGAAGTAATACTGGATTTTAAAAGCTTAAGAGTTATACTAGCTTTATGGGAAGTTAGGTATAACGACTTAAGAGAGATAAAAAGAATGGTTTATTGATTTTAGAAGTTAAGAGACTTGATCTTAAAAGATAAGAGACTTAACTTAATTGAATTTTGTTAAAAGGTGTGAAACCTCATTCGTGAGTAATGAGTACTTGGTTTTGTCACGACCCGTTCCGGGGCCCGTGACTGGTGCCTTACCCCGGGCACCCTAGTGATACAACATCAGAGAAAAACCAGCGGAAATAAAAACTTTAAACATTCAAATAGACATGGATCAAGATAAAAGGAAATAGGCCAACCAAAACGGTTGCCTTTCAACATATATATATATAGACATTTGAACAGTTACAATCCTTACAACCCTGCCCACAACAGTGCTACAGACCTTGTTATACCCCGTATTTCCAGAGTATGTATGCGAGGACGTACGTACGAGAATACGACATTGAAGTTGGAAAGGAAGAAAGAGGTGATTTTTCCACGGAAAAGTTTCCGGTTTTTGTAAAGGAAAAAGGTTCGTTAATGGGAATTGGATTCCCAGATTTGGTATTCGGACTTCTTGGAATATTAGAGAATTATGGAATTTTATTTTTGGAAATGGTCACGTGGGGCCCACGGGAGAAAATTTACGGTTTTGTGGGGCCCACTTTGTTTTCGAGATTTTGGCCATTGTGGATATTTTCGGAAGATGAAATATTTTGGACGAGTAGGAGGGCGACACGTGTCACCCCCTAGTTGGCTTGGGCGAATTCCACGCATGGCACTTTGCGTTTAGAGTCGTTTTTAAATAAACGTTTCCACGACTTCGTAGGAAAATTCGGCTATGTCATTTTTAATTTTTGCGGATTTTTCAGAGGCGAAACATTTTGGACCAACGGGAGGGCGACACTTGGCACCCTCCAATTGGTGGACTTGAAACGTCCATTGGGACGATTTGGGCTAGCCTTTGCACGTTTTTGGTGCCTTGGCTAAAGTCAAGGGTTGGTAGGATATTTGTGTGTAGTAAATCCTAGCCCTACACTTGCCTAACACTTGGTTTAATCTTGGCCATTGGTTGGCCTTCACTTGACCTATAAATACCCCTCTCCCTTTGATGAATTCTTCATCCTTTCCACAAATCTCTAAGTGTTAAAATCCTCCCCTCTCTTGTTGTTGTTCTCGTCCCTCCCCCCTTGGCCGAGAGCCCCTCCCCCTTGTGTGGCCTTGTGGCCGAGACTTCACCCCCCCTCCTTGTGGTGTTGTTCTCGTATAATATACCCCCCCTTTGTGGTGTAGAAATACTCTCAAAAGTATTGTTATAATGCCCAAATTACCTTAGCCGTATACCTTGTTGTATTCTAAGGTTATACCTATACGAAAAGCCCAGAAATACTATTACACTTCCCGTCAGTCACAAAACCGAAACCCTAGGAAAATCTCCATAGTCCGTTGGAGTATTGTGTAGAAGTTGGTTAGAACTTCTAAGGGTGGTTTGGAGCGGGTTGGAGCGCTCGGAGTTGGAGCTAAACGTTGCCCAGGATCGACATCTCTACTTGGATAATTATGGGCTTATCAAGGTAATTATCTTGTCCCCCTATTGTAATTGGATATTACATGTTGTAGGAATATATAGTTGAAGTATACTATATATATAACTGAACATAGCTTGTGGCAATGTCTTTGGACTTAAGCCTGAAGAACTGAACTGAACTGTAATTACATAGGACTGTATTACAGTAGACTTGTGTAGTTTGACGGGTAGGGAAGGGCTGCCCAATTTCCCGTAGGATCTTGCATCTAGATTTATTCTACCGAGTAGTCTAGACTTTGATAGACTTGTATAACCTGTATAGGTTGAATGTTCTGCAAGTAGCATGTGCTACTTAAGAAGGTGGACCAGGCTAGCCGGGTTATAACCGTGGAGCGATTTGCTAATAGTCGATAATCGTCGCGAGGTATGTGAACCTCTTCCTATCTCTTCTAGCATGATGTGTGTATAACTATGTAGTACGGTAGACGTACGTGTGTTAATTGAACGTAGTTGTACGGCAATGTCTTTTGACTTAAGCCTGAATAATAATAATCTTGAAGTAGTTCAAGAGAATTAAGAACTGTTTTTAAAAGAAGAGTAATACTTGGTTTTAAAAGCTTAAGAGTTATACTAGCTTTATGGGAAGTTAGGTATAACGGCTTAAGAAAGATAAAACAAATGATTTATTTATTTTAAAAGTTAAGAGACTTGATCTTGTAAGATAAGAGACTTAACTTAAATGAAGTATATGAATTTTGTGTGAAACCTCATTCGTGAGTAATGAGTACTTGATTTTTAAAAGGGATAATGTTTCTTGATTTGAAATCGAAATGTGTATCGACAAACCAACTGCGGCGTTAATAAAGGAAAATGTATTGAATAATTAAGTATTATTAAAACCGAGAAACTTCCATCTGCATAGAAGCTAAGATGAGACAAAATGATATTTCCTAGATCATGGTCTTTGTAATAAGATTGTTATAAACAAGAATATCCTACTACATATAAGGCTTATGTTTCTCATTGTTTAAAAGAGAATTATATTCTTAAATGAATAAGACTATGAACTACGAAACCTTTCTAAAATAAGAAACGTGAACATTTGAAATTAGGCAAACTTGGGCGTTTGGAAAATAATGTTGTTACTTGATTTTACAAAGGTAAGAGTTTTAGTTTTCTTAAAAGCGATCACTCTATTTTATACTACGGGTATTGTGTGACTTATGTGAAAAAGCAGATCTTTTAAAGATTTAATGTGTGAAGTACTTTGGGGATAGATACGAACTTGTTAGTAGAAAGTACCTTGTGTGAATAACTTGATTGTATTGGTTTGTGATAGCCTTGTAATACTTTCTTGTTGATTTGATAAGTAAACATGTTAGGATGCTACGTGTGTTAGTATCTTGTGATGTTAGTGTAAAGGGTTTTCCTTTCGCGCTTAAAGTTGTTTGACTATCAACCGTTATGTTGGTATTGTACCACTCACCTTGACTTGTGTCCGGAGGTTGTCGCCTCCGACGCGGGGTAGACTTCGGTGATGCAGGACCATGATTCGAGAATACCTCATGCGGGTCGGGGATCCATGCGGAACTACGGAGTTCCGTGTTAGTGTCGCGGCCTTTATGGTCACGCGGTCTTTGTGGCAATGCGGATGCGAGTCGGGGCGATCTTGGGAGTAGCTACCCTCGATGCGGGGTTATACCTCATGCGGGCCTATGAGGTTGGCCTATGCGAGTGCGGAGAGTTCGGGGCTAGGCAGCGCGCATTTGATCTGCGGCGAGTGACGGCTTTTATCATGTGACGGTGCAGACAGATATCATGACACGATTTATGACCTTGTTGATGCGTAGGTGTTAGTAGTCGGCTATGCCTTCGCATTTACCACGTAGTGTTTTATTAGAGACGCAGGTGGGACTGGTGTTCATGTGTATTCCTTGGTGCTTGTATCTGGCGATGAGGAAGGTATTCCACGCACGATTGATGTTGTGGGCGTGAGACCCATTGTTAAAATTGAGTGATGACTTGGGGCGTGAGTCACGACTTGACATATTCGCTTATTTATGGTGATCAGTAGTTTGGTTATCATACATGTCTCTGCTTTGTATAGACTACTATGATTTCATTTACGATTTATTTTGATTTCACATACTTGGTACTGTTATCGACCTCCTCCGGCTGCGTTCATGCCGCAGTAAAGGTACACCCATTGATCCTCGCTCTTAGGGTCACGATTCGGCATTTGGGAAAGCTCGTTTCTCGGAGGCTTATCGATGGTATAGTCCTCGTTGTTGTAGGTGTTTACATTCGAGGTATGGCGGCCCCTGTCCGCCATTGTTGTCGTATCATTTCTTAAGTGCAGTAATGCTTGTTGTGGCGGGGTTTGTAAAAAGGATTAAACTGTTCATGTTGAAAAAATTGTTATTTATATATATGCCGAAAGGCAAGTTTTCCTCAGATTACTGTTTGTACTTCATTTGTTTCATGTATGTGTTTTATGTTCCGATTACTCGATGTTGTATCACTAGGGTGCGGGGTAAGGCACGATCCACGGGCCGGGCAGGTCGTGACAAAAGTGGTATCGAGCGATTAATCCTCGGAAAGTGTCTGACCGTATCCGATGAAGTCTTGATTATCGGTGTGTTGTGCACCACGCCAATAATCGTGGAGGCTATAGGATATTTAGGATTGGTTTCTATTCTTCTCACTCACGAGATCGTGCCTTAGAGGCGTGTTGTAAGTTGGACCTCCGACGAAATTCTTTCCTTATCGTTATGCCTCGCGCAGGCAACCGGGCCTGTGAGGGCAAAGCGGCAGGAGGCTGCGAGTAGAGTTCGGAAGGGTTGCGAGGAGGCACAGGCCCAATCATTACCTAGGGTAGTGCTTCATTCGGGATTTCTGCGATGTCACTAGCCCCAAAGAGTTAAGCACGGCGGCGGCGGTTCCTCTGCGGCCATGATATTTGAACCGATCCGCGGCCACGAGCGGTGAATATAGATTGCAAAGAGGCAACCACATTTACTAGCTATGGATTTGGCTACGGAGTATACCATGTATTGCGAGTCTTGATGACTACCTAAGAGAAGGTTGTGTAAGAGTAATTCTTCAGTTAGGCTTGAGCATGGCCTGTGTACGGGCTTATGCGCAGCAGGCCGAGAAACGTAAAGATCGACGGGTTAACGAAGGACGACAGAAGAGGGCCAGAGCAGCAAGGTCCTTTGGTAACTTTCGAGGCGAGTCACCTCACCAGCAGATTAGATATGCACCTCCGCCAGTGCAGAGTGGTCTTCCACGGATTTCAGGACGTTCGGGGTATCACGGGAGATGGTTAGAACTCCGTGGCTTAGGTTCCACGGTGCGATGAGCGTCATCGGGAATGTCATCTTTAGGTTGGTACTTGTTGTACTATGACCGTCAGTGCAGTGTCGAAGAGTGTCCTTGTAGGAGGACTTAGCCTTCGAGGATCGGTGGGTAGTTTGTCATCTCCTCGGTATCGCCTACAGGCGAGTTTGATTAGAACGACTAAGGGAGTGAAGCGTAGATATAGATATATCTTTAACCTCTAGAGTTTTGTTTATGTGATAAGGTGAGTATACCTTAAGTGCTATGTTACGATAGCGGTGTGTTAGTTGTGATTAGAAATCTTGGTTAGTTAACCAAGTAAGATTTGGGGATAGAAGGTGTGAACCTTAGAGTTTTGTTACGTAGAGACCTTAGAGGTAAGGTCATCTAGAGTAAAAGACGTATGGTTATGTTGATCCTTATCGGGGTGCCTAGTGCACGTGAGCTATGTTTGGGATAGGTCCCTAGTAGTGTGGAATGAAAGGGGGTAGTTGAGCTAAGAAGACCGCTAGGTTTTCGTAACTTGATTAGTGGGATTGTTCCGGATCGGGGAGCAAGTATTATGCGCGTTGCCGGGTCGGGTTGAGGCCACGTTGCGGGTCAACCCGCGGCATGTTTGGTGATGGGGTCAGTTTGTGGTGGTCCCGCCTTGTGTTAGGGTTACGAGGGTGTTAGGCCCAAGTTTTGTTAACCAGCGTACGAGTTCGTGGATGCGTTCGACCAGTGGTCGGGCCGATGGGGGCAGCCTATCGTGTTCTTGATCGGGGCCGTTTACTCGGTGTGTTGAGTTATCCGAAAGGTTGTAAGGCTGCAGGGTGCCTACCTTCACCTTAGAATGACAGTGAAGCCCAGGTGGTGGCTATTTTCATTTTCTAAAAGTTTTACAAAACATGTGTTAAGAACTCAGGTGAGTCTCAGAATCGCATTCGCCCTCGGGCCAGTGTGTAGATTTCAGGGGTAGTTGTGGGGATTGTTGTCTCCTGTTGAGGGAGCGTTTAAGCTACCATTTCAGTGTTCAGATGTCGCCTTATGAAGCCTTGTAAGGGCGGAAGTGTAAGTTGTCGGTCGATTGGTTCGATGTTGGCAAGGTTCGACATATGGTTCGAGCTTTCCGGCGGTGTGGATAGTGAAGCTTGTCTAGAAGAGGTTACGGCGGCTCGAGTTATCGTGCGGATAATCGGCGGCGACGCCAGAGTTGAGTTGACGGTCGATCTTCTTGAAAGGTACCACCGGTTAGAAATTGACGAGTTTTGGAAAACACAGGAAACTTAGCCCGAGTTATTTTGGGCCTTTTTGAGTTCATGTGAGGAATAGGCCAGGTTGCCTATATGTTAACATTTGCCGTCCGATTTAGGAGGCAGTACGTCCGGTCTTTCGTATTGTTATGTTGGTGGCGTATAAAGAGGCGAGCCTCTGCGAAACAGACCCGAACCGTGGCTCTCCGTATGGCACATCCTGAGAAGGGCCGTAGGGCATGCCTCAGGGATCGCAAGCAGCCCGGTACCATTTGTTGGGTCGTCGGAACAAGGCTCGCGGCAAAGTGACAAAAGTGGTATCACGACGAGTAAGGGAAGAAGCGAGGATGTATTACGGGCATAGGTGTGATCATTTCGGTTGTAAAGAGTAGGGCGAAGGGAGTACCTTTTTAGATCTCGAGTAGGAGTTTCTTTTGTGATAGAGGTGTTTCCTCGTGGACTTGGAGATAAGTATGTGCGCTTGTTGTGTTGTGACCAGGTGTGGCATGGTTGTTTTCATAAGTATAGCAGTGAGGACTATACTGGCGCCTGTTTGTTTTGAGACTTAGAAGGAACATTCGGGACGAATGTTTCTAAGGAGGGGAGAATGTTATACCCCGTATTTCCAGAGTATGTATGCGAGGACGTACGTACGAGAATACGACATTGAAGTTGGAAAGGAAGAAAGAGGTGATTTTTCCACGGAAAAGTTTCCGGTTTTTGTAAAGGAAAAAGGTTCGTTAATGGGAATTGGATTCCCAGATTTGGTATTCGGACTTCTTGGAATATTAGAGAATTATGGAATTTTATTTTTGGAAATGGTCACGTGGGGCCCACAGGAGAAAATTTACGGTTTTGTGGGGCCCACTTTGTTTTCGAGATTTTGGCCATTGTGGATATTTTCGGAAGATGAAATATTTTGGACGAGTTGGAGGCGACACGTGTCACCCCCTAGTTGGCTTGGGACGAATTCCACTTGTGCACTTTGCGTTTAGAGTCGTTTTTTAAAGCGTTTCCACGACTTTCGTAGGAAAATTCGGCTATGTCATTTTTAATTTTTGCGGATTTTTCCGAGAGGCGAAACATTTTGGACCAACGGGAGGCGACACTTGGCACCCTCCATTGGTGGACTTGAAACGTCCATTGGGACGATTTGGGCTAGCCTTTGCGTTTTGGTGCCTTGGCTAAAGTCAAGGGTTGGTAGGATATTTGTGTGTAGTAAATCCTAGCCTACACTTGCCTAACACTTGGTTTAATCTTGGCCATTGGTTGGCCTTCACTGACCTATAAATACCCTCTCCCTTTGATGAATTCTTCATCCTTTCCACAAATCTCTAAGTATTAAAATCCTCCCTCTCTTGTTGTTGTTCGTCCCTCCCCCTTGGCGAGAGCCCCTCCCCTTGTGTGGCCTTGTGGCGAGACTTCACACTCCTTGTGGTGTTGTTCTCGTATAATATACCCCCTGTGGTGTAGAAATACTCTCAAAAGTATTGTTATAATGCCCAAATTACCTTAGCCAGTATACCTTGTTGTATTCTAAGGTTATACCTATCTGAAAAGCCAGAAATACTATTACACTTCCGTCGGTCACAAAACCGAAACCACTAGGAAAATCTCCATAGTCAGTTGGAGTATTGTGTAGAAGTTGGTTAGAACTTCTAAGGGTGGTTTGGAGGCGGGTTGGGCGCTCGGAGTCGAGCTAAACGTTGCCCAGGATCGACATCTCTACTTGGATAATTATGGGCTTATCAAGGTAATTATCTTGTCCCCCTATTGTAATTGGATATTACATGTTGTAGGAATATATAGTTGAAGTATACTATATATATAACTGAACATAGCTTGTGGCAATGTCTTTGGACTTAAGCTGAAGAATCGAATGAATTGTAATTACATAGGGCGTATTACTGTGAGACTTGTGTAGTTGTGGGTAGGAAGAGGCTGCCCAATTTCCGTAGGATCTTGCATCTAGATTTATTCTAGGAGTAGTCTAGACTTTGATAGACTTGTATAACTGTATAGGTTGAATGTTCCGCAAGTAGCGTGTCTCTTAAGAAGGTGGACCAGGCTAGCGGGTTATAACAGTGAGCGATTTGCTAATAGTCGATAATCGTCGCGAGGTATGTGAACCTCTTCCTATCTCTTCTAGCATGATGTGTGTATAACTATGTAGTGCGGTAGGCGTCGTGTGTTAATTGAACGTAGTTGTACGGCAATGTCTTTTGACTTAAGCCTGAATAATAATAATCTTGAAGTAGTTCAAGAGAATTAAGAACTGTTTTTAAAAGAAGAGCAATACTTGGTTTTAAAAGCTTAAGAGTTATACTAGCTTTATGGGAAGTTAGGTATAACGGCTTAAGAAAGATAAAACAAATGATTTATTTATTTTAAAAGTTAAGAGACTTGATCTTGTAAGATAAGAGACTTAACTTAAATGAAGTATATGAATTTTGTGTGAAACCTCATTCGTGAGTAATGAGTACTTGATTTTTAAAAGGGATAATGTTTTACTGATTTCGGAAATCAGAAATGTGTATCGACAAACCACTGCAGCGTTAATAAAGGAAAATGTATTGAATAATTAAGTATTATTAAAACCAGTAGAAACTTCCATCTGCATAGAAGCTAAGATGAGACAAAATGATATTTCCTAGATCATGGTCTTGTAATAAGATTGTTATAAACAAGAATATCCTACTCACATATAAGGCTTATGTTTCTCATTTGTTTAAAAGAGAATTATATTCTTAAATGAATAAGACTATGAACTACGAAACCTTTCTAAAATAAGAAACGTGAACATTTGAAATTAGGCAAACTTGGACGTTTGGAAAATAATGTTGTTACTTGATTTTACAAAGGTAAGAGTTTTGGTTTTCTTAAAAGGCGATCACTCTATTTTATACTACGGGTATTGGGTGACTTATGTGAAAGAAGCAGATCTTTTAAAGATTTAATGTGTGAAGTACTTTGGGGATAGATACCCGAACTTGTTAGTAGAAAGTACCTTGTGTGAATAACTTGATTGTATTGGTTTGTGATAGCCTTGTAATACTTTCTTGTTGATTTGATAAGTAAACATGTTAGGATGCTACGTGTGTTAGTATCTTGTGATGTGAGTGTAAAGGGGAGTTCCCCTCGACTGCGCTTAAAGTTGTTTGACTATCAGCCGTTATGTTGGGATTGTACCACTCACCTTGACTTGAGTCCGGAGGTTAAGCTGCCCTCCGTTGCGGGGTAGACTTCGAGCGATGCAGGACCGTGATTCGAGAATACCTCATGCGGGTCGGGGATCCATGCGGAACTACGGAGTTCCGTGTTAGTGTCGCGGCCTTTATGGTCATGCGGTCTTTGTGGCCATGCGATGCGAGTCGGGGCGATCTTAGGGAGTAGCTACCCTCGATGCGGGGTTATACCTCATGCGGGCCTATGAGGTTGGCCTATGCGGAGCTGCGGAGAGTTCCAGGGCTAGACGCGCACATTTGATACTGCGGGCGAGTGACCAGCTTTTATCATGTGACGGTCTGGACAGATATCATGACACAGTTTATGACCTTGTTGAGTGCGTGGGTGTTAGTAGTCGGCTATGCCTTCGTGCCTACCTGTCTTGTTTTATTAGGACACGGTGGGACACGGTGTTCATGTGTATTCCTTGGTGCTTGTATACTGCCGGCAGTGAGGAAGGTATTCCACGGGCACGATTGATGTTGTGGGCGTGAGACCCATTGTTAAAATTGAGTGATGACTTAGGGGCGTGAGTCACGACTTGACATATTTGCTTATTTATAGTGAGCGTAGTTTGGTTATCATACATGTCTCTGCTTTGTATAGACTACTATGATTTCATTCTGATTTATTTTGATTTCACATACTTGGTACCTGTTGTACTGACCTCCTCCGGGGGCTGCGTTCATGCCGCAGGTAAAGGTACACCAGCCATTGATCCTCGCTCTTAGGGTCACAGTTCAGCATTTGGGAAAGCTCCGTTTCTCTGGAGGCTTATCAGTGGTATAGTCCCCTGTTGTTGTAGGTGTTTACATTCAGGGGTATGGCGGGGCCCTGTCCCGCCATTGTTGTCGTATCATTTCTTAGTGCAGTAATCTTTGTTGTGGCGGGGTTTGTAAAAAGGATTAAGCTGTTCATGTTGAAAAAGTTGTTATTTATATATATCGAAAGGCAAGTTTTCCTCAGTTCTTGTTTGTACTTCATTTGTTTCATGTATGTGTTTTATGTTCAGTGATTACTCGATGTTGTATCACTAGGGTGCCGGGGTAAGGCACGATCCACGGGCCGGGCAGTCGTGTGAACCTCTAGATTTATACAACAACTATGACGGGACGGGGCCCGCCATACCACAGATGTACAAGAACCTACTGCACTCGAGGGTAACATACCAAAGATAAGCCTCGAAGGAACGAAGCTTCCCAATCTGCTGAAATGAGATCCTAAACGCGAGGATCGGCGGTGATGTACTTACTGCGGCGTGAGCGGCTCCCGAGAAGTCGATCTGGCAACAGTACCAAGTATGTGAAACGAAAATCGTAAATGAAATCATAATAGTCTATATAAAGCGGGAGACATGTATGATGACCAAACTACGATACACAACATATAAACGATTATATCAAGTCGTGGACCCACGCCCAAATCATCACTCGTGCGTGGAATTCCTTCCTCAGCTGCGTGCTATGATCTAACAACACCAAGGAGTATACATGAACACGTGTCCCATCGTGTCATAAAAACCGTGCGGGGCAAGTATAACTACCAGATCCGACCGTACAATATCTTGTACAACCATATCATGAAGGCGACACGTGGAAAGTGCAATAGCCTCGCAGCTCCACTGCGCCACGTAGGCGGCGGGGCAAGTGAATCGACACGCAGATCACAACCGTAAGTCACGGCTCCATCCAAACACCGACTCGCGAAGGCGACCGTGGCGGTGCAATAACCTATACCAGATCCACCTACGCCACGTAGGCGGCGGGGCAAGTAAACAGCTACGCACGATCACAACCGTAAGTCACGATACGCCGCGCGAAGGCGACACGTGGCGGGCAATAACCTATACCAGATCCACTGCGCCACGTAGGCGGCGGGGCATAAACAGTACGCGCGATCACAACCGTAAGTCACGATCTTCGCCATAAATAACCATAATGGTCACATGTCCACATCATCGGTGTAGACATGCCCATGTAATAATAATAATGGAGCGTGCGTGGAATCTTCCGTCACGCTGACGCGTCAAGTAAGTTCTCAACAAGTCAACCGGCCCTCCATCGAGAGACGTGGTAGAATAGAAACACAATTCTTGCACAACAAAGACTATCTCAATAAGCATAGGCAAGTTACCCAACAACAAGCATAGGCAAGTTACACAACAACAAGCATAGGCAAGTTACACAACAACAAGCATAGGCAAGTTATACACAACTCAAAGTACTTTCATTTTATGTCAAAATCCGGGTGTTAACCCTAAAGTACTACGTACGTTAAATTCCTTTTAAAGAGATCCATTCCTGTTATAAAAGTCACCCGATACCCGTAGTATAAAATAGAGTGACTCACATTTTTAGGTAAACCAAAACACTTTCCTTTTCAACCACATTCATTTCCCTAAGGTTCCAGTTTGCCTAATTTCAATTACTCAAGGCTTTTTATTTTAGAAAAGTTTCATAGTTCAATGTCTTAATCTCTTTTAAAACAATTGAGTAACATATGCCTTATATGAGTGTAGGTTATTCTTATTCATAATCAATCTTATTAAGCAGCCATGAGCTAGGAAATGTAATATCATTTTGTCTCATCTTAGCTTCTATGCAGATGGAGGTTTCTACTGGTTTTAATATAATACTTCATTTATTCAATACATTTTCCTTTATTAACGCTGCAGTGGGTTGTCGATACTCATTCTGATTTCCGAAATCAGTAAAACATTATTCCTTTTTAAAAACCAAGTACTCATTACTCACGAATGAGGTTTTACACAAAATTCATATTAATTCATTCAAGTCAAGTCTCTTATCTTTTAAGATTAAGTCTCTTAACTTCTAAAAATCAGTAAACCATTCTCTTTATCTCTCGTAAGACGTTATACCTAACTCCCCATAAAGCTAGTATAACTCTTATGTTTTCAAAACCAAGTATTACTCTTCTTTCAAAAAGGTTTATTAATACTTGTCACGACCCATTCCGGGGCCCGTAACTGGTGCCTTACCGGGGCACCCAAGTAGTCATACATCAGAGTAATCAGCGGAAATATAAAACAAGACATGAAACAGTTTATAAAATAAGACGATTTATGTGAACAAACGTCGCCTTTCGGCATATATATATAAACAAGGTTTAGCGATTACATCCGAACCTTTGCATAACATGACTACAGACCTCTAAGGAAAAATACAACTATGGCGGGACGGGGCCCGCCATACCTCGATCATACAAAACTATCTACAACGGGGAGATCATACCAAAGTAGAGCCTCGGAAGAGATGGAGCTCCGACACCAACGTAGAGATCCTAAGGATGCGGATCTAGCACTGCTTGCCCTTACTGCGGCATGAGCGGCCGAAGGAGTCGATGCAACAGTACCAAGTATGTGAAACTATAAAGCGAATGAAATGAAATCAAAGTATTTAAAACCTTTTCACAAATACAATCAGTTCAATTGCACATAGTGCCACATCACAAACAACAAAGTAATAGAAAAAGCGCGAGTCTATTCTAGGCGCGAATGATCGAAGCAAGGCCAATCGCCCATAGTATCATTCTGCGTGCCTAGTCTGGACTTCGCGGCCGCATAGGTCACACGCACCGCGTGAGGTATTCCTCGCATCGGGGCAGCCAACCCCGGCATCCGCCTAGGCTCCGCGGCGCGCATAGCCTCAAAAGACGCGTAGTCTCAGCGGACCGCATAGGAATCCCGCGTCGGGCTAAACACCGGAATGATCAATCTCGAGCATACCGCTGCTCCGCATAGTCTCACAGAACCGCATAGGCCGTATAGACCGCATCAAGGGGCAAGCCACCGGTATAACGATCGAGGGTAGGTGATACAATAACGATTACAACGGACTTATCGGTTAGCAACGTAAGCACATCAAGAATGACCCCTTACGATGTATTTCAAGACACTAACCGGGTAGCATCATAATATGTCTACTTATCACACAAATCTTACTACACTTAATGAAATCAATACAAGGCTTTTATAAACAAACAAGTAAACAATTCCTTTTATCTTTCTTAAGTTGTTATACCTAACTTCCCATAAAGCTAGTATAACTCTTAAGCTTTTGTTTAAAAACCAAATATTTACCTTCATTAAAAAATGATTCGATATTCTTTTGAAATGCTTCCAGTTCTTTGTTATTCAGCTTAAGCGTGAGGCATTCGTAAGTATTATTCGAGCTTAAGCGTGAGGCATTGCCGTAAGTATTATTCGAGCTTAAGTCAAAGACATTGCCGTAGTTATTATTCGATTAACACGTACGCGTCTAGTACTATATATTGTAAAATATCATGCTTTAGGAAGAATCACATACCTTCTCGTGAAAACCACCAAGTTGAATATGTCGCACAGAGAGTCACTATAATAGTCACAAACATCTATCAAAGTCTAGACTACTCAAGGTCATTCTAAGCAGAGGGTTCACAATTCTACGGATAGTCGGGCAACCACCCGGTGAGCTATATAAGTTGTTATACCGTATTTCCGGTATGTATGCGTGGGGCGTGCGTATAAAATTTGAGCCTTAAGATAGGCAAGATTCGAAATTTGGGCACAAGTGCCGAAAAGAATCGTTTTTCGACGAAACGTTTTACTAGACTTGCGAAGGGTAAAATACGGCTATATCATTTTTAATTTTTGCGGATTTTTCTGAGAGACGAAACATTTTGGACCAACGGGAGGGTGACATGTGTCACCCTCACATTGGAAGCATTGGGGCGGCAACATGGACGAAAAAGGTGGCTTTAGTTGGTAGGATATTTTTGTGCAAGTTGGGTGGTAGATGGATAAGGTGCACTTGGCTTAATCTTGACCCTACACTTGCATGGCACTTGGCTTGATCTTGGCCATTGGTTGGCCATTGCTTGACCTATAAATACCCCTCTAAGTTGATGAACTTCTTCATCCAAAATTGTTCTAAGTGTTAAAAATCCTCCCCCCCCTCTTAGTGTGAGCTTTTCGTCCCTCTCCTCCTCTAGTTGTGCTTGGCCAGAGCCTCCCTCCCTTTGTGGTGCCCTAGCCGAGGGGTACCCCCCCTAGCCTAATTGTTTTCGTATAATACCCCTTTTTGTGGTATAGAAATACTCTCCTAGTATTGTTATAATGCCCAAATACCTTGGCCCAAATACCTTGTAGTATTCCCAAGGTTACACTTATACAAGCCCAGAAAATACTATTATACTTTCTTTAGCCACTAAACGAAACCCTAAGGAAAACCTTCATAGTCGATTGAAGTGTTAAGTAGAAGTTTCGTAGAACTTCTAAGGGTTGTTTGGAGCGGGTTGGAGCACTCGGAGTAGGAGCTTAACGTTGCTCAGGAGCGACATTATACTTGGATAATTTTTGGGCTCATCGAGGTAAATACTCATCCTTCTTTTGTAATTGGAAATTACATCGTAGTAGTGTAGAAATGAATATAATATACATAGAAGACATTTGAACTGTAATAGAAGGATATTACGAGAAAAGTTGAATCAAATCACTTGGAAGAATATAAGTAGAAGTTAAATCGTACTTACATAGGGTGTATCAGATGGTGATAACCTTTATTGGTTGAATGTTTTGCAAGTAGCATGTGCTACTTAGAAGGTGGACAAGGCTAAGCCGGGTTATAAGCGAGTGGGCGTTTTGCTTATAGTCGATAATCGTCGCGAGGTATGTGATTCTTCCTATACTCTTGGCATGAATATATAGTACGGTAGACGTCGTGTGGCAATGTCTTTTGACTTAAGCCAGAATAATATATATATATAGTACGGTAGACGTACGTGTGTTAACAGAACGTAGTTATACGGCAATGTCTTTTGACTTAAGCATGAATAATAAGAACCTTGAATGTATTTCAAAAATATTAAGAAACCATTTTGAAAGAAGAGTAACACTTGGTTTTAAAAGGTTTTAAAAAGAGTTATACTAGCTTTATGGGGAGTTAGGTATAACGTCTTAAGAGAGGTAAAGAAAATGGTTTACTGATTTTAGAAGTTAAGAGACTTGATCTTATAAGATAAGAGACTTAACTTAAATGAATTAATATGGATTTTGTGTGAAACCTCATTCGTGAGTAATGAGTACTTGGTTTTTAAAAGGAATAATGTTTCTTGATTTCGGAAATCAGAATGTGTATCGACAAACCACTGCAGCGTTAATAAAGGAAAATGTATTAATAATTAAGTATTATTAAAACCAGTAGAAACCTCCATCTGCATAGAAGCTAAGATGAGACAAAATGATATTACATTTTCTAGATCATGGCTGCTTAATAAGATTGATTATGAACAAGAATAACCTACTCGCCTATGGCATATGTTACTCAATTGTTTTAAAAAAGAGATTAAGACATTGAACTATGAAACTTTTCTAAAAAGAGACTTGAGTAATTGAAATTAGGCAAACTGGAACTTTTAGGGAAAAGAAAGGCATTGTGTTGTCTTAAAATGGTTTAAAACATAATGTGTTATAACAGCTTTATGGGAAGTTGGTTATAACGACTTTATAAAAACAAAAGAAGGGTTTTATCATTTGTTTTAATGTGGTAACTTGACTTTTAAAAGAGAAGTATTTTGGTCCAAAAAGAAGGCATGGTATTGCCTTAATTTGGTCTTAAAAAGGAAAGTATGAAAGTTGTTTTGGTTTACTTAAAAGATATAAGTCACGCATTTTTATATACTACGGGTATCGGGTGACTTTTATAAAAAGGAATGAATCTCTTAAAAGGAATTTAACGTACGTAGTACTTTAGTGTTAAAACCCGGACTTTGTCATAAAATGAAAGTACTTTAAGTTGTGTGTAACTTGCCTATGTTTGCGTGTGATAGACTTGTTGTGCAAGGAATGTATTTCACTCGACTACCGTGTTCATGGGATGAACCGGGAATGTATTTCACTCGACTACCGTGTTCATGAGATGAGCAGAATGTATTTCACTCACTCAGTGTTCATGGGATGAACCGAATGTATTTCACTCGACTATCCGCGACCAGGATGGGCCAGGAATGTATTCCATCCGACTCTCGAGTTCATGAGATGAGCAGGAATGTATTCCACACGTTTTTATCTGGGTCCATGAGATGGGCGAGACATGTTATACATATCACATGATTTGTACCTAGGCTTCGGCGGTGAGGAAGGAGTTCCACGGGCATGAGGATGACTTTGAGGCGTGAGTCACGACTTGACATATTTGCTTTTATGTTGTGAGCGTAGTTTGGTTATCATACATGTCTCCGCTTTATATAGACTATTATGATTTCATTTACGATGTTCTGATTTCACATACTTGGTACTGTTATGCGACCTCCTTGGGGTGCGTTCATGCCGGAGGTAGAAGTACATCGACTGTCGATCCTCGCTTTTAGGATCACCTTTCAGCGTATTGGGAAGCTCCGTTCCTTCGGAGGCTTATCTTTGTTATGTTACCCTGAGTCTGTAGGTTCTTGTACATTCAGGGGTATGGCGGCCACTGTCCGTCATAGTTGTTGTAAAAATCTTAGAGTGCATGCTTTGTTGTGGCGGGGTTGTAAGATTATAAATCGTTCAAATGTTTATATATTTTTATGTTGAAAGGCAACCGTTTTGGTTGGCCTGTTTTCTTTCATCTTGATCCATGTCTATTTTAATGTTTAAGTTTTTATTTCCGCTGGTTTTCTCTGATGTTGTATCACTAGGGTGCCCGGGGTAAGGCACCAGTCACGGGCCCGGGTTCGGGTCGTGACATAAGTCTCATGAAAGCGATCTATGTGAAGTCTGATTCAATTATTCTTCTTTTTAAACCCCTACTTGTGATGGATTCAATTCTATTCTCGTAATATTCTTCTAAGTATTTAATACTTATTCTTATACTTCTACAGATGCATTCTCTAATACAAAAGAGGTTAGGATTATTTACCTCGGTAAGCCCAATAATATCCTAGATAAAGTCGCGCTGAGCAAGGTTTAGCTCCTAAGTTATGCGCTCGGTAGCTAAGAAACCTTAGAAGTTCTGCACAACTTCTACAACGGACTAAGGGATTTGGGCTAGGGTATTTTGGGCATTATAACAATACTAGAAGACAACTTTTCTACCACGGGAGGGGGGTAGATTTCGGCTAGGCTAGGGGGGTAGGCCCTCGGCCAAACTTCATGAGGAGGGGAGGTGTTTGGACGAAGGCTTAAGGAGAGGAGAGGATTTTTCAAGACTTGGAAGATAACTTTGTGGATGAAGAACTCTTCATCTTTAAAGGGGTATTTATAGGTCAAGAAGTGGCCAACCAATGGCCAAGATTAAGACAAGTGCAAGGCAAGTGTAGGGTGAAGATTTACTCCACACAAATATCCTACCAACTCCTTGACTTGTGCCTGAGCACAAAAACGTGCACTTCTCTCCAATTTCGTCAATGGGCGATTCTGTCCATCAATGGGAGGGTGCCAAGTGTCGCCTCCGTTGGTCCAAAATGTTTCGTCTCGGAAAAATCCGCAAAAATTAGTAATGGCATAGCGGAATTTTCCTACGAAACCGTGGAAACGTTTCGTCGGAAAAGCGATTCTTTTAGTGAGTTGTGCACAAAAACGCGTCAAGGCTAACTTTAAGGCAAAACTTTTTATCGTATTCCCTTACGTACATACTGCGGAAATACGGGTATAACATTCTCCCCTCTTAGAAACATTCGTCGAATGTTCCTTCTCAAACGATTATCGATGAAGCTTAAGCGGTTTGTAAGTGCCACACATGGCCACAAAATAACACTTAGGCATAAATGATAATGGAAATTTACAAGTAGGAAAGTGAATTACACGGAGGTATGGGAATAGGTGAGGATACTTACGCCTCATGTCCTCCTCGGCTTCCCACGTCATCTCCTCCCGAGCTCGTTCCGCCACAAGACTTTGTGGAAGCCACGTCCTTCGTCCGCAGACGCCTAACTCCGACGATCGACTATCGCTATGGGAATCTCCTCATACGATAACCCACCGGTCACCGGACATCGTCAATCGGGTGCACCTAGATGGATCCCCGACATCTCCTCAAAGATAGATACGTGAAAAACCGGATGCACCGCCTCGGATCGGACGGCAGATCCAACTCATAGGCAACCTTGCCTACCTGCGGACAATGCGAAATGGCCCAATGTACCTTGGGCTGATTTTCCCTTCTTCCGAATCTCATCACACCGCTTCATGGGTGACACCTTTAGGAAAACCCAATCATGAACCTCGAACTCAAGATGCCGCGACGATGATGCATCGACTTACATCGACTCGGTTTGTCGATAGCCGCTCTCGGATAAGCTTCACCTTATCCACTGCCTGCTGCACCTCGCCCACATCGAACCAACCTATAGGCGATCTGCACTTCCTCCCATACAAGGCCTCATAAGGCGCCATCTGAATCTTTGGAGTGGTAGTTATTATTATCACGAACTCAACTAGAGGCAAATGATCCTCCCAACTACCATGAAGTCAATAACACGGGCTCGCGGCATATCCTCGAGAGTGCGGATAGTGCGCTCTGCTGTCCGTCTGCGTGGATGAAATGCGAGACTCGGGCTCACTGCGTCCCTAGACCTCTGGAAGGACCTCCGGAAGTTAGCGTAAATCGGGCTCCTGCATGCGATATGATCGAAGTAGGGACTCATGCGATCGACGATCTCTCGGATGTAAAGTCTGGCATAATCCTCAGCCGAAAAAGTCGTCCTGACGGGAAGAAAGTGGGCTGATTTCGTCAGCCTGTCGACGATAACCCATATAGAATCATGTCTCCTCTGAGTGCGAGGTAATCCTGTGATGAAGTCCATGTTGATTACCTCCCACTTCTAGGTCGGGATCTCAATCGTCTGTAACAAACCACGGGCCTGCGGTGCTCTACCTTCACTGCGACAACATGGGCGAGCTACGAACTCGCAACGTCCCTCTTCAAGCCATCCCACCAATACACGGATCTAAGGTCGTGGTACATCTTGGTCGACCCGGATGGATAGAAACGCTTGTGTGTGCTTCCCGAGAACTCGCTGAAGTCACGAAACATCCGGAACACCTGATCGCCTCAAACCTTAGCACCCCATGGTGCTACCTCAAAGGACCCTTGCCCTCACGAAGAGTCAGTATCACGATATCGAATCAAAGCGGATCCTCGGCTGTTGCCTCTTCACCTCGCCGGCGATGGAAGACTCGGCAACCTCACGAACTCTAACCCCATCGCTATCGAGAATCAATCAAGCGGACACCAGGCTCGCTAGCGATGCAAATCACGAACCATGTCCCTCCTCTCTAGTTGCACATCGATAGGCTCCCCATCGACCTACGACTAAGAGCATCTGCCACAACATTGGCCTTCCCCGGGTGGTACAGGATATCAACATCGTAATCCTTAAGCAACTCTAACCACCGTCTCTGTCGTAAGTTCGGCTCTCTCTGGCTGAAGATATACTGGAGGCTCTTGTGGTCTGTAAAAATATCCACGTGAACCCCATACAAATAGTGCCTCTAGATCTTCAAAGCGTGAATCACGGCCTTGACTCCAAATCATGGGTGGGGTAGTTCCTCTCGTGTTTCTTGGTGTCGGGATGCATATGCTATAACCCCGCCATCTTTGCGTCAACACACATGCGCAGCGTCGTCCTTCTTCACGAACAATCTGGCGCTCCCGGGGAGAAATACTAGGCTGATGAAGCCCTTCTCCAAAGAAATCCTAAGTGATCCTTGACTCTCTCAACTCGGCGGGTGTCATTCGTATGGCGGAATGGAAATAGGCCGAGTGTCCGCAATATGTCAATACAAAACTCAATCTCCTCTCGGGCGGGATACGGGAGGTCATCCGAAACACGTCGGGAACTCGTGACTCTGGAACTAGCGAAAATCTGGTACCGCAGCTTGATTATCAAACACGAACGAGATGGTAGATATACCCCTGCACCATCTTCCTAGCCTTGGTAGGAAATAAACCTACCACCGGCGATACCGTGCTCCTCACTCAACAACCGGCTCCTCGAAGCGGAACCGTACTACTCTCTCGGCGGTCCACATTGGCGTAGCAGAAGCTAGCCAATCCATCCCCATGATCACGTCGAAGTCAATCATCTCCAACTCTATCAAGTCGGCTAGGGTCCAAGGCGTAAATGGTCACAGACAAGCTCTATATACCCGCCGAGCTACCACCGAATCACCCACCTGGCGTAGCTACCTCGAAAGGGTCCATGGACTCGTGCTCATCCCATCCTACTAGAAACAAGGGAGATATATAGGATGAGTAGAACCGGATCTATCAAAGCATACATATCAAACCCGAGCGATAAGGTACGTGGCGACATCGGTGAGGCCTCTTGATCTGTCGGTTGGACAAAGCATAAATGCGGTTCGAGGACCGCTAGGCTGGACCGCGCCACGACCTGCCGCGACGCTGGTCCATGAGTACCTTGCCCTCGGGCGAGTAGCTGTCGAGGATGAAGAAGCGGCAGCAGACCGTGCAATCGGGCCTACTACGGCGCCGCTCGGTCGGACAAACTCGCGAAATGACCTCGGCCACAAGTATAGCAGCTCGAGTCTGACTCGAATGGTATCTACCACAACGCACACCGAGCAGACTCAACGGTTAGCACTCGCTACTCGAAATCAAGTCCTGGGGCCCCGACCGCCCCGATCGCTCTGGTCAGACCGGAATGAGGTAGAGCGCTCGCTGGGCCGTGGTGCAACCGACTTCGCTGATGCCGCCACCCCGAGGACCACCAAAAGAACCGCCGCTCGCCTTCTTCTCGCTGATATCGCTCTACCCGGCGGTCTCTACGCTCCTCGCATCCCAGTGCATGAGCCTGCATACGGGTTATGTCCATGCCTGGCTGAAGGGACACACCCGCACAAGACTCGGCCATGTAATCATCTAGCCCAGTGACATTACGATGCACCATGTCCTCCATCTCTGCTACCAGTGCAGGGACATATCGAGCCAAAGAATCAAACTCGACATTGTACTCCCTCACTGTGCGTCCTCCCTGCCTCAGCAACAAGAATCTATCAGCTCGTGCCCTCCTCATCTGCGGAGGCAAGAAGTGTGTGAGAAAAGCCTCTGAAAACTCATCCCATACTGCTGGAGGTGCATGCTCTCCCCGGGAAAGCTCCCATGAATCAAACCAATCGACTGCGGTATCACGCAGCCGATGCGAACCGAATGTCATAGACTCAGTCTCTGAAGCCCTGATCACCCGCATAATCCTCTCGGTGACGGATGAACTCCTGCGGATCATCCTCCGCCTCGACCAGAAAACTCGCGGGCTACAACTAAGGAAATCCCGTAGCCTCAAACTATTCGCCTCAGTGCACTACGGTGCGATCGAGCTGAGCTGGAACTGCCGCATCCAGCCTCTCCTCGTATCGGGCCACAACTCTAGCCAATAGTTGGGCCATCTCCTTGTACCCTAACTCCTCCGCCCCAGGCTGTGGGACAGGAGGTGTGGGTACGCGGTCTCGCTGGGCCGGGCGGCGTCATAGAACTCGCCGCCTCGTATAGACCGGGCACGAGCCCTCGTGACTCGGGTGTCCTACTAGCAGCCTCCTCGCCGCTTGCCCTTCGGGCCGGTTGCCTTACGTGAGGCATAATCGCACAGAAAGGAATACGTTAGAGGGGTCCAACCTATAACACAGCTCTAAAGCACGATCTCAGAATGAAGAATGGAAACCAATCCTAAATATCCTATAGCCTCCTGATTATTGGTGTGTGCACAACACACCGATAATCAAGACTTACTAGATACGATCGTAGACACTTTCCGAGGATTAACTGCTCTGATACCACTTTTGTCACGACCCATTCCGGGGCCCGTGACTGGTGCCTTACCGGGGCACCCAAGTAGTCATACATCAGAGTAATCAGCGGAAATATAAAATAAGACATGAAACAGTTTATAAAATAAGACACGCTTATGTGAACAAACGTCGCTTTCTAAGATATATATATAAACAAGGTTTAGCAGCTACATCCGACATCGCATAACATGACTACGCACTTAAGGAAAATACAACTATGGCGGACAGGGCCCCGCCATACCGATGGCATAAAACTATCTACAACAGTGAGATCATACCAAAGAGTAGAGCTCCTAAGAGATGGAGCTCCCGACACCAACGTAGATCCTAAGGATGCGGATCTAGCACTGCTGCCTCTTACCGCAGATGAACGCAGCTCAGAAGGAGGTCAAGACAACAGTACCAAGTATGTGAAACTATAAAGAATCGAATCAAATGAAATCAAAGTATTTAAAACCTTTTCACAAATACAATCAGTTCAATTGCACATAGTGCCACATCACAAACAACAACAAGAATAGAAAATCAGAATAGTCTATTCTAGGCCGCGAATGATCAAGCAAGGCCAATCGCCATAGTATCATTCTGCGTGCCTAGTCACGACTTCCGCACTCGCATAGGTCACACATGCACCCGCATGAGGTATTCTCGCATCGGGGCAGCTAACCCCAGATCCGCCTAGGCTCCCGCAGCCACATAGCCTCAAAAGACCGCGATAGTCTCAGCAGACCGCATAGGAATCCCCGCATCGGGCTAAACACCGGAATGATCAATCGAGCATACCGCTGCTCGCATAGTCTCACAGACCGCATAGCCGTATAAACTCAAGATCGCGGGCAAGCCCTCGGATAACGATCGAGGGTAGGTGATACAATAACAAGACAACGGACTTACTGCTAGCAACGTAAGCACATCAAGAATGACCCTTACACAGATTTCAAGACACTAACCTGTAGCATCATAATATGTCTACTTATCACACAAATCTTACTACACTTAATGTAAATCAATACAAGGCTTTTATAAACAAACAAGTAAATTCCTTTTATCTTTCTTAAGTTGTTATACCTAACTTCCCATAAAGCTAGTATAACTCTTAAGCTTTTGTTTTAAAACCAAATATTTACCTTCATAAAAATGATTCAAGATTCTTTTGAAATGCTTCAGCTTCTTTGTTATTCAGCTTAAGCGTGAGGCATCGCCGTAAGTATTATTCAGCTTAAGCCGAGGCATTGCCGTAAGTATTATTCAGCTTAAGTCAAAGACATTGCCGTAGTTATTATTCGCTTAACACACGTACGTCTCACCGTACTATATATTGTAAAATATCATGCTTTAGGAAGAATCACATACCTTCTCAAATAAAACCACCGCCAAGTTGAATATGTCACGCAGAGAGTCACCTATAATAGTCACAAACATCTATCAAAGTCTAGACTACTCAAGGTCATTCTAAACAGAGGGTTCACAATTCTACGGATAGTCGGGCAAAGACAACCCTACCGGTGAGCTATATAAGTTCATCAGAAAAAATTCTATGTGAGTACTGTTCAATTATTCTTCTTTTAAACCCTTCTCTGTGATGACGCTCAATTCTATTCAGAATATTCTTCTAAGTATTTAATACTTATTCTTATACTTCTACAGATGCATTCTCTAATACAAAAGAGGGTTAGGATTATTTACCTCGGTAAGCCCAATAATATCCTAGATAAAGTCGCTTTGAGCAAGGTTTAGCTCCTAAGTTGTACGCTCCAGAGTCTAAGAAACCTTAGAAGTTCTTCACAACTTCTACAACGGACTAAGGGATTTGGGCTAGGGTATTTTGGGCATTATAACAATACTAGAAGACAACTTTTCTACCAAGGGAGGGGGGTAGATTTCGGCTAGGCTAGGGGGGGTAGGCCCTCGGCCAAACTTCACAAGGGGAGGGGGGGAGGTGTTTGGACGAAAGGCTTAAGGGAGAGGAGAGGATTTTTCAAGACTTGGAAGATAACTTTGTGGATGAAGAACTCTTCATCTAAAAGGGGGTATTTATAGGTCAAGAAGTGGCCAACCAATGGCCAAGATTAAGACAAGTGCAAGACAAGTGTAGGGTGAAGATTTACTCCACACAAATATCCTACCAACTCCTTGACTTGTGCACAAGGCACAAAAAACGTGCACTTCCTCTCCAATTTCGTCCAATGGACGATTCAAGTCCATCAATGGGAGGGTGCCAAGTGTCGCCCTCCCGTTGGTCCAAAATGTTTCGTCTCTCGGAAAAATCTGCAAAAATTAGTAATGGCATAGCCGGAATTTTCCCTACGAAAGCTGTGGAAACGTTTCGTCGGAAAACGATTCTTTTAGTGAGTTGTGCACAAAAAAACGTCCAAGGCTAACTTTAAGGCAAAACTTTTTGTACGTATTCCCTTACGTACATACTCTGAAAATACGGGGTATAACAATACTTTTGAAATACTTCAAGATTCTTATTATTCAGGCTTAAGTCAAAAGACATTGCCGTACAACTACGTTCAGTTAACACACGTACGTCTACCGTACTATATATATATTCCTTTAAAATATCATGCTCAAGAGTATATGAAGAATCACATACCTCGCGACGATTATCGACTATAAGCAAAACGCTCCACGGCTATAACCCGGCTAGCCTTGTCCACCTTCCAAGTAGTTCATGCTACTCGCAGAACATTCAACCAATAAAGGTTATCAGTCTACTGTAAGTACAGTCCTATGTAAGTACAGTTTAAACTTCTACTTATATTTCTTCTGATGTGATTTCAGTTCAAGTCTTTTCTGTAATATCCTTCCATTACAGTTCAATTCTCTTCTATGAATCTTATATTCATTTCTATACAACTACAGTATGTAATTCCCAATTACAATAGAAGGACAGTAGTATTTACCTCGATGAGCCCAAAATTATCCAAGTTTAACGTCGATCCTGAGCAACGTTTAGCTCCTACTCCGAGTGCTCCAATCCGCTCCAAACAACCCTTAGAAGTTCTACGCAACTTCTACTAAACACTTCAACCGACTATGAAGGTTTTCCTTAGGGTTTCGTTTTGTGGCTGAGGGAAAGTATAATAGTATTTTCGGGCTCTACGTATAGAGGTAACTTTGGAAAGTACTACAAGGTATATGGGCTAAAGTATTTGGGCATTATAACAATACTTGGAGAGTATTTCTATACCACAAAAAGGGGGTATTTATACGAGACAACTAGGCAAGGGGTACCCTCTCGGCCAAGCCTCACTCAAGGGGGGGGGGAGGCTCTCGGCCAAGGCTTCTCAAAAGAGGGGGGGTTTGGACGAACTCAACTCACAAAAGGGGGAGGGATTTCAAGACTTGGAAAATGATTTTAGGATGAAGAAGTTCATCAACTTAGAGGGGTATTTATAGGTCAAGAAATGGCCAACCAATGGCCAAGATCCATCCAAGTGTTAGGCAAGTGTAAGGCTAAGATTAAGCCATGTGCACCTTATCCATCTACCACACCAACTTGCACAAAATATCCTACCAACTACAAGCCCCCCTTGTCGTCCACTTTGCCGCCCCAACACGTCCAATGTGAGGGTGACACATGTCACCCTCCCGTTGGTCCAAAATATTTCGTCTCTCGGAAAAATCCGTAAAAATTATAAATGACATAGCCGGAATTTTCCCTTCGCAAGTCTTGTAAAACGTTTCGTCTAAAAACGACTCTTTTCGGCACTTGTGTACAATTTTCGAAACTTGCCAAATCTTTAAGGCTCAAATTTTTATACGTACGCCCTCACGTACATACTCTGGAAATATGGGGTATAACATTCTCCCCTCCTTAGAAACATTCGTCCCGAATGTTCCTTCTCAAGACGGACAACGATGAAGTTCTTCTTAACAAGTTGCCAATGCCACACCTGGCCACAAAATAACACACGTTCTCTTCCTTCCTTACTCGTGCACTTTCCTAACACTTGAACTCTTTTAGTATAATGCATCACACTTTAGTCATCGCTTTAGTTTCCAAAACTTTGGAGTCACCACCTCCAAACTTGGTCATCTTACTAGCCTCAATCTCCCTTAAGGCTATTCCCGGCCTTCACGATCCGCTTCTGGTCGAACATATCCACGAACTCATACGATGGTCATCTAAACTTGGGCCTAGCACCCTCGTGACTTACCACCGGCGACCACCCAGAGCTGACCCCACCTCGAAACAGGCCGCGGGTTGGCCCGCAACATGGCCCCAACCCGACCCACTTAACGCATCAAGCTCTTGTTCCCTGATCCGGAACAATCTTACCTATACAGGTCATGAAAACTACCACTTTCATTTTACACTACCCAAGGAATTTTCCCACAATTACTCCACGTATACCTATACGTTCTTACAAGGATCACTCGCAAAAACTTGTACTCAAGACGGCCTTACATCTAAGGTCTCAACTGTAATATTCTAAGGTTCATCATTTTCTCACCCCCAGGCTTACCCTTTCTCACTAACCAGGTTTCTAAATCACATTTTAGCACAAAGCTATCCGAACATAACACTAAACACATCATCACAACATCAATACATACAAAACTCTAGAGGGTTAAGGATATACCTGAAAATAGGCGGTTCAAAAGGACCGCTAAAACTGGGAACTTCCACCGCGACCTCTACCGTGGCCTGCCGCAGTGTACATCCCGCCTAGCTATGGAAGGTGAAGAACCCGCAATCGATCTAGTAGTTCAGGCTATCCCACCGCTACCTGGTCGGACAGTCTCGTCAAATGGCCCTCGCTGGCCGCAAGTATAGCAATCTCCCAAACCAAGACGACATTCCCATGGGCTTTACCACAATGGTCACACCGAGATACGGTGGCCTCATCCGCGAGCATTCCTACTCCCAAAATCTGAAACACAGGAGCCCCGACCGCCTCCGAATATCCCGGCGTCCCGGGCGTGGAGGACCACTGCATCGGGCGGAGGTACATAACTAGTTCGCCGAGGCGGTCCGCCTCGAAAGTCACCAAAGGACCTCGCTGCTCGCCCTCTTCTCGCGATTCGTCATTCCGTCGATTTCTCCGCCTCACATCCAAGTGCATAAGCTGCGTGCGGGCAATGTCCATGCCCTACAAGAGCTACACCCGAACAACTTTCGCTAGGTAATCATCGAGCCTGAATATATCGGTGCACTCGATCCTCCATACTAGCTACTAACGCGGGACGCATCGCCAATGAGTCGAATTCCACATTGTACTCCCGAACCGACGCTCGTTTCGCCGCAACCCCAAAAATCATTTACCCGAGCCCTCTCATCCGGGAGGCAAGATATGTGCAAGAAAGGCCTCGAGAACTCGCTCCATACACTGAAGTGCATGCTCTCCCGACAGCTCCCACGAATCAAACCCGATCGCGGTATCACGCAAATGGACGGAACCTAGACCACCGACTCGGTCTCCGATGCCTCGATCACTCATGATCCGTCAGAATCGCCGGATGAACTCCTCGCGATCATCCTCGTGCCTCGACCCATAAAACTCGCAGTTACATCTCGTAAAATCCGTAGCCTCAAACTATCTCGACCGGGTGAACCATCGTGCTCTTTGGAACTGCCGGCCCACTTATCCTCAAGTTCGCCACAACCCCGCCATTAATCGGGCTCACTTTGTAACCCATCTCTCTCGCTCCAGACGGGATCGAGGCTCGTGCCGTGGTCTCTGTAGAGATCGCCACGCTTCTACTCGCAGCCTCCTCTCACGCTTTGCCCTTCTCTGCTGGGCGCGGAGGCATAATCGTAAAACGAGATACGTCGAGGGTCCAACTTACAACACGCCTCTAAGGCACGATCTCGTAATGAGAAGAATGGAAACCAATCCTAAATGTCCTATAGCCTCGATTATAGATGTGGTGCACAACACACCGATAATCAAGACTCTACTAGACACGGTCTCAGACACTTTCGAGGACTAATCGCTCGATACCACTTTTGTCACGACTGCCCGGCCCGTGGATCGTGTCTTACCTCGCACCCTAGTGATACAACATCGAGAAAAACCGGAAATAAAAACTTTAAACATTCAAAAAGACATGGATCAAGATAAAAGGAAATAGGCCAACCAAAACGGTTGCCTTTCAACATATATATATATAGACATTTGAACAGCATAATCATTACAACCCCGCCACAAATAAAGCATGCACTTCTAAGATTTATACAACAACTATGACGGAAAGGGCCCCGCCATACCCCGAATGTACAAGAACCTGCTGCACTCGTGGTAACATACCAAAGATAAGCCTCCAAGGAACGGAGCTTCCCAATACGTCAAATGAGATCCTAAACGCGGATCGACGGTGATGTACTTCTACCGCAGATTTAACGCACTTCAAGGAGGTCAAGATAACAGTACCAAGTATGTGAAATCAAAATATCAGAAATGAAATCATAATAGTCTATATAAAGCAGGAGACATGTATGATGACCAAACTACAGTACACAACATATAAACAGTTATATCAAGTCAGGGACCCACGCCCTCCAAATCATCACTCGTGCCCGTGGAATTCCTTCCTCACTGCCGGCCGTCTATGATCTAACAACACCAAGGAGTATACATGAACACCGTGTCCCACTCGTGTCATAAAACCGTGACGGCAAGTATAACTACCAGATCCGACCGTATCAATAATATCGTACAACCATATCACGGTCGACACGCGGCAAGTGCAATAGCCTCCACCACTCCCACCGCGCCACGTGGCCGACGGGGCAAGTGAATCGCCACGCACTGCATCACAACCGTAAGTCACGAAGCTCCATCCAAACACTGACTCGCGAAGCTGACACGTGGCAGGTGCAATAACCTATACCAAATCCACCTACGTCACGTAGCTGACGGGGGCAAGTAAACAGGCTACGCACCCGATCACAACCGTAAGTCACGATACTTCGCCGCGAAGCTGACACGTGGCAGGGGCAATAACCTATACCAGATCCACCTGCGTCACGTAGCTGACGGGGGCAAGTAAACAGGCTACGCACCCGATCACAACCGTAAGTCACGATACTTCGCCATAAATAACCATAATGGTCACATGTCCACATCATCGGTGTAGACATGCCCATGTAATAATAATAATGGAAGCGTACCCGTGGAATCTTCCGCCACCACGCAGACGCCCAAGTAAGTTCTCAACAAGTCAACCGCCCTCCATCGAGACGTGGTAGAATAGAAACACAATTCTTGCACAACAAAGACTATCTCAATAAGCATAGGCAAGTTACCCAACAACAAGCATAGGCAAGTTACACAACAACAAGCATAGGCAAGTTACACAACAACAAGCATAGGCAAGTTATACACAACTCAAAGTACTTTCATTTTATGTCAAAATCCGGGTGTTAACCCTAAAGTACTACGTACGTTAAATTCCTTTTAAAGAGATCCATTCCTGTTATAAAAGTCACCCGATACCCGTAGTATAAAATAGAGTGACTCACATTTTTAGGTAAACCAAAACACTTTCCTTTTCAACCACATTCATTTCCCTAAGGTTCCAGTTTGCCTAATTTCAATTACTCAAGGCTCTTTATTTTAGAAAAGTTTCATAGTTCAATGTCTTAATCTCTTTTAAAACAATTGAGTAACATATGCCTTATATGAGTGTAGGTTATTCTTATTCATAATCAATCTTATTAAGCAACCATGATCTAGGAAATGTAATATCATTTTGTCTCATCTTAGCTTCTATGCAGATGGAGGTTTCTACTGGTTTTAATATAATACTTCATTTATTCAATACATTTTCCTTTATTAACGCTGCAGTGGGTTGTCGATACTCATTCTGATTTCAAATCAAGAAACATTATTCCTTTTTAAAAACCAAGTACTCATTACTCACGAATGAGGTTTTACACAAAATTCATATTAATTCATTCAAGTCAAGTCTCTTATCTTTTAAGATTAAGTCTCTTAACTTCTAAAAATCAGTAAACCATTCTCTTTATCTCTCGTAAGACGTTATACCTAACTCCCCATAAATCTAGTATAACTCTTATGTTTTCAAAACCAAGTATTACTCTTCTTTCAAAAAGGTTTCTTAATACTTTTGAAATACTTCAAGATTCTTATTATTCAGGCTTAAGTCAAAAGACATTGCCGTACAACTACGTTCAGTTAACACACGTACGTCTACCGTACTATATATATATTCCTTTAAAATATCATGCTCAAGAGTATATGAAGAATCACATACCTCGCGACGATTATTGACTATAAGCAAAACGCTCCACGGCTATAACCCGGTTAGCCTTGTCCACCTTCCAAGTAGTTCATGCTACTCGCAGAACATTCAACCAATAAAGGTTATCAGTCTACTGTAAGTACAGTCCTATGTAAGTACAGTTTAAACTTCTACTTATATTTCTTCTGATGTGATTTCAGTTCAAGTCTTTTCTGTAATATCCTTCCATTACAGTTCAATTCTCTTCTATGAATCTTATATTCATTTCTATACAACTACAGTATGTAATTCCCAATTACAATAGAAGGACAGTAGTATTTACCTCGATGAGCCCAAAATTATCCAAGTTTAACGTCGATCCTGAGCAACGTTTAGCTCCTACTCCGAGTGCTCCAATCCGCTCCAAACAACCCTTAGAAGTTCTACGCAACTTCTACTAAACACTTCAACCGACTATGAAGGTTTTCCTTAGGGTTTCGTTTTGTGGCTGAGGGAAAGTATAATAGTATTTCCGGGCTCTACGTATAAAGGTAACTTTGGAAAGTACTACAAGGTATATGGGCTAAAGTATTTGGGCATTATAACAATTCTTGGAGAGTATTTCTATACCACAAAAAAGGGGGTATTTATACGAGACAACTAGGCAAGGGGGGGGGGGGGTACCCTCTCGGCCAAGCCTCACTCAATGGGGGGGGGAGGCTCTCGGCCAAGGCTTCTCAAAAGAGTGGGGGTTTGGACGAATTCAACTCACAAAAGGGGGAGGGATTTCAAGACTTGGAAAATGATTTTAGGATGAAGAAGTTCATCAACTTAGAGGGGTATTTATAGGTCAAGAAATGGCCAAGATCCATCCAAGTGTTAGGCAAGTGTAAGGCTAAGATTAAGCCATGTACACCTTATCCATCTACCACACCAACTTGCACAAAATATCCTACCAACTACAAGCCCCCCTTGTCGTCCACTTTGCCGCCCCAACACGTCCAATGTGAGGGTGACACATGTCACCCTCCCGTTGGTCCAAAATGTTTCGTCTCTCGGAAAAATCCGTAAAAATTATAAATGACATAGCCGGAATTTTCCCTTCGCAAGTCTTGTAAAACGTTTCATTTAAAAACGACTTTTTCTGCACTTGTGTACAATTTTCAAACTTGCCAAATCTTTAAGGCTCAAATTTTTATACGCACGCCTCACGCATATACTGTGAAATACGGGTATAACAGGTTTTTAAAAGGAATCTCGCTTATCGATTTGAAATCAGAATAAGTATCGTACAAACCACTGCAGCGTTAATAAAGGGAAATGTACTGACTAATTAATGTATTATTAAAACCAGTAGAAACCTCCATCTGCATAGAAGCTAAGATGAGACAAAATGATATTACATTTCCTAGATCATGGCTGCTGTAATAAGATTGTTATGAACAAGAATAACCTACTCACATATAAGGCATATGTTTCTCAAATCGTTTTAAAAGAGAACTGTTTCATTAAGTGATTAAAACTATGAACTACGAAACCTTTCGAAAATGAGAACTTGAGTATTTAAAATTAGGCAAACTTGAACGTTTGGAAAAGAATGTTGTTACTTGATTTTACAAAAAGAAGTATTTTGATTTACTTCAGAAGATAGTAACTCTATTTTTATACTACGGGTATTGTGTGACTTTTGTGAAAGTACCTTGTGTGAATAACTTGATTGTGTTGGTTTGTGATAGCCTTATAATACTTTCTTGTTGTTTTGATAAGTAAACATGCTAGGATGCTATGTGTGTTAGTATCTTGTGATGTTTGTGTAAAGGGGTTTTCCCTCGATTGCGCTTAAGTTGTTTAAAAGATCAGCCGTTATGTTGGTATTGTACCACTCACCTTGACATGTTTCCGGTTAAGTCGCCTCACGCGGTAGACTCAGTGATGCGGGACCATGATTCGAGAATACCTCACGCGGGTCCAGGGACCTGCGGAGCTACGAGAGTTCCGTGTTAGTGTGCGGCCTTTATGGTCATGCGGTCTATGTGGCCACGCGGATCGCGAGTCCAGCGGACGCCGGAGTAGCTACCCTCGACGCGGGAATACCTCACGCGGGCCTATGAGGTTGGCCTACGCGAGTGCGGAAGTTCCAGGGCTAGACGCGCACATTGATACTGCGGGCGAGTGACCAGCTTTGATCATGTGACGGTCTAGACAGATCTCATGATGCAGTTTATGACCTTGTTGGTACTGTGGGTGTTAGTAGTCGGCTATGCCTTCGTACTTACCCCGTACGGTTTTATTATGACACAGGTGGGACCTGGTGGTCAGGTGTATGCCTTGGTGCTTTTATATCATAGATTGGCAGCGAGAAAGGTATTCCACGCATGATTGATGTTGTGGGCGTGAGACCCATAGTTATATTTGAGTGATGACTTTGAGGCGTGAGTCCCCGACTTGACATGACCGCTATTTATTGTGAATCGTAGTTTGGTTATCATACATGTCTCCCGCTTATATAGACTACTATGATTTCATTTACTGATTTTTTTCGCCACATACTTGGTACTGTTGTAATCGACTTTTCGGGGCCGCGTTCATGCCGCAGTAGAGGTACACCGTGTTGATCCCGCTCATGTGGTCACGTCAAAGATTTGGGAAGCTCCGCTTCTCCGGAGGCTTATCTCGTATAGTCCCCGTTGTTGTAGGTGCTTACATTCGGGGTATGACGGCCCCGTCCCCGTCGTTGTTGTCATATCATTCGTAGAGGTCCGTAGTACCGTCAAGGCGTGGTTGTAATGGGATGTAACTGTTCGGATCTAAGTTTTTATATATATATGCCGAAAGGCAACTTTTCTTCAGATAAACATGTGTTTCCTTTGCATTATTTCATATTGTGTTTTATGTTTCGCTAATTTTTCTCTGATGTATGACTACTTGGGTGCCCGGGTAAGGCACCAGTCACGGGCCCCGGAACGGGTCGTGACAGTAACAATCTTGTCGTTTTAGTAATTAAGATTACTTATTGTTGTAGCTATGGATATTAGCAAGCATGAGGTATATAGTATGAAGTTTGATAAGTTTATTGGCTATTGGAACCCTAATCCGAAACTAGCATGTTTAGCCTTTGAGATTACAATTCAATTTGATTATTAGTTTAAGTAGTCGCATGTTATATAAAGAAGGAATTGTAGTTGTTAAAGTTGTTTACGACTATATAACATGTTAGACCTAAGAACTTGGATTGAAAAAGTATTGGAAAGGACTTTGTGTTGTTTTTTAAGTTAGCCGAGAATGGCTTTGAATATGGAACTAGTTGGTATTAATTGTGTCACGACCCGACCCCGGGCCCGCGACTGGTGCCCTACCTGGGCACCCTTACAGGTATACATCAGAGATAATCAGCGGAACATACATAAACTTAACAATGAAATAAATAATAGGTTAGCTGATAAGGCTACCTCCATGGATGTAAACAATCCCAAAAACAGTTACCTCAAATTTTTACGAAGTGACCCACAAGATATGACTACAGACCTCTAAGAGTTTACATAACACTGTGACGGGACAGGGCCCCGCCATACCCCTGAATGTACAAAAGTCTACAACTTCAGGGAACCGTACCAAAAGATAAAGCCTCCGGAGAAATGGAGCTTTCCAAGAACTGAACAGTGATCCTAAGAGTGGATCGCCAGTTACGCACTCAACTCGCGGCATTTAACGCACCGAAAGAGGTCAAGACATAACAGTACAAGTATGTGAAATCAAAATATCAGAATGAAATCATAATAGTCTATATTAAACAGGAGACATGTATGATAACCAAAATATGGTACACAAAGCCTGATTAACAACAAGAGTAATGAGAATCAACATCGTCTTTTAAAAGACCATTTCACAATCTATGAACAACCATGTCAAGTCAGGGACGCATGCCCTCCAAGTCATTACCCAAATATAACCACGAGTCTCATGCCCAACAATGTCAACCGTGCCCGTGGAATTCATTCCTCACTGCCGACAGTCTATGATATAACAACACCAAGCGAGTACATGCGAACACCGTGTCCCACTGTGTCATAAGAACTGACGGCAAGTACGAAGTCGACTACCAGATACCTCCTGCGTCACTCCGCTGACCGGGGCAAGTACGAAAGCCAACTACCAGATACCTACCGTACCAACAATATCAGATATCGTATCACGGCCGATCGGCAAGTACGAAGCTACTACGATACCACTGCCACGTCACTGACCGGGGCAGGTACGAAAGCTAACTACTAGATACCTCCTGCATCACAAGACTTCGCCATAATGCCGACCGGGGCAAGTACGAAAGCCAACTACCAGATACCGCTCAGATCGCCTACGACCGGGCAGAAAAGCTAACTACTAGATACCGCCTGCGTCCCTAAACCTCATGGAGGGCTAATCCATGGAACAACACTATCAACAGGGAAACGAACCCTCATCATGGCTGCATACCCGTGGACCCTCCATCGAGTCAGTATGCCCAAGATGATCCAGAACAACACGACCGGCCCTCCATCGAGAGACGCGGTAACATAAGGATACCACACTTGCACAACAAGGCTATCACAAGCAAACATAGGCAGGTTACTCACACTCAAGGTACTTTCATCTTATGCCAAAAATCCGGGTTTTAACCCCAAAGTACTACATGCTTTAACTCTTTCACAAAAGTCACATGATACTAATACTCGTAATATCAAAAATAGAGTAACTATTATATTAAGTAAACCAAACAATTTCCATACTTTCTTTTTAAATAAAAATCAAGACAATACCATGACTTCCTTTTCTATGTCAAATCACTTCTCGAACTAGTTTAAGTTTCAAAACTTCAAATTCTCAAGTCTCTTACTTTTAAACCAAATCCCATGACGGGGAACGATCAAGTCACACATCTTTTTAAAACAACTGTCAAGTTACCATTTTAAAACCAATAATAAAACCATTTCTTCATTTTCATAAAGTCGTTATAACTAACTTCCCATAAAGCTATTATAACATTTTATGTTTTAAACCATCCAAGGACAACTACTCTCATTTCCGAATTCAAGATAACTTATTCTTTTTAAAGACCAAGTACTCATTACTCATGAATGAGGTTTTACAACTTTTTAACATAATTCAAGTCCTTAACATTTTATAACAAGTCACTTAACTAGAATCAAGTCAAGGACATAAAAGGGGAATCAACTCCTTCAACACACGTGCGTCTACCGCACTATATATATGTATTTCACAAATATCATGCTCAAGAGAATAGGAAGAATCACATACCTCCTCGGCTAAATTCACTTGCCAAGTCGGATATGTCGCGCGCAGAGTGTCAACCTATAATAGTCAAAACACGCCTATCAACTTCTAGTTCTACGTAGAATTCTTTTAAGTAAGATCTCTAATTCTACGGAAAATTGGGCAGCACTTCCCCCGTTTCTACTCAATTTTCCACCTTTTTCAAGGCCCGATAAAAGTAACCAATATGCCATAATTAAGGTGCAATAATTCCGAAATTTAAAGAAGGGGATCACACGCCCAAACGGAACGCGATTAACAATCTTCCCCTTAACAACAACAATAATTAAAGAAGGGGATCACACGCCCAAACGGAACGCGATTAACAATCTTCCCCTTAACAACAACAATAATTAAAGAAGGGGATCACACGCCCAAACGGAACGCGATTAACAATCTTCCCCTTAACAACAATGTAAATACGGTCCAAAGTAAATACAGTCCAAAGTAAATATAGTCCAAAGTAAATACGGTCCAAAGTAAATACAGTCCTTAAGTTGGGGTCCTTGGCCAACTTTTACAATTTTACTTATCCAATTACTTCATTAGTCTTCCAACTTATATTCCAATCTTTATATAAGTTATAGTTTCTTTGTTGTTAACTTCTTAGTAAGTAATGGATACATTTTACCATTTTAATGGCTAATATGCCAATCCTCCTTTTAACATCTTAACAAGATCCAAATCTTTCCTTATGTCTCATACTTCATAATATACTTCCAATATATGTATAATATCCAATATACATAATAATCAACTTCACAAAGAGGTTAAGGTTCATTACCTCAAAATAGCCCAACAATATCCAAGAACTTAAAGTCGTTCCTAAGCAAGTTTTAGCTCCAAATCTTTGTGTTCCAAACCACCACAAGTCACCCTTAGAAGTTTCTAACCAACTTCTATTCAAGAATTAACTCCAAAAAGTGAAGAACACTAAAGTTCGTCCACTCTCGGCTTAGTGAGGGTTTTTGAGGCTAGGGGTGTGAAATCTTGTCTAACTCTTGGTTAATAATATTCCTAATACATTAAGGAAGAACACTTATAAGTTTAAGAATTTTTGGACAACAATTGCTCAAAAAAATACAAGGTTGGACGAGAGCAACTAGGGAGGGAGAGAAAATATTTTCAAGTCTTGAAATGTTCTAAGTGTGGAAGATTTTCATCAACTAAAGGGGTTTATATAGGACAACCAAGGGTTAGGATTGAAACATGTGTATGGTATAGATTGTTTGTGTAGGTTCCTTTCTCCACTTGTCCCACAAATATCATGCAAGACTTTGACCATTTGACTTGCCCACTAACCTTGCAAAAAACGTCCCACCCATGCAAATGCCATGCAAGACTTTTGACCACTTGTATTGCCCACTAATATTGAAAAACCGCCCACTATGTCTACTTGGGGTGACACGTGTCGCCCTCCTATTGGTCTAAAATATTTTATCTCTCGGAAAAATTTCATAATTGGAAAAAAAAATATTGAAAACGTAAAACTTCCTTCACAAGGTTCGGAAACTTTTCCGTCGGAAAACAATTCTTTCACTCTTACCCTAATTAGGGCTTATACATTCGTACGTACGTCCTCACATACATACTCCGGAACTACGGGGTATAACAAATTGTGGGGCAGAATTTTACACGTATTGTAAGGCATGTAATCCCCTTTGATTGGTTGATGTATTGAGCCTTAAATGTGGCATGTTGGTTATTGATTATCGGGCCTTGAAAAAGGTGGAAAAGTATGTAGAAACAAAGGAGGTGCTGCCCAATTTTCCGTAGAATAAGAGACCGTATACTTAGTATTATTCTACGTTAGAAACTAGAAGTTGATAGTCATGTTGTGGCCATTATAGGTTGACAATTCTACGTGTGGCGTATTCGACTTAGCTTGTGGATTTAGCCGAAAAGGTATGTGAACCATCTCTTCTTCTTCTAGCATGATTTCCTATGGTAAAGTAAGTAAGTCCTACTCCTTAAATGATTCATTCCTTGATTGTACTTGGATTGCCTAAAATAGAAGTTGTTCTATATACTTCCTTGATTGTACTTTGGATGATTAAATTGTAAGTCGTTATAATCCATTCCCTTAATGAAGTTTGGATTCTCAAATGTGAAAGTGTTTTACTTAAAGTACATGGAGTCTTGAAAAGGAAGTGGTTTCCAAATATTTTGGCTAGTGCCTTAGTTCCAAAACCTAAAGGTTGTTATAATGACTTTAGGGGAGTCAAAGGAGTGATTTACTTAATTGAGTTAAAAGAGGAGAAATGACATGATTTAAGAGAAGTAACTTGTTTTAAAGGTGTGAGTTACTTGAGATTTAAAAGTATAAGTTACTTGATTTCTAAAGTTAAGAAACTTGATTTCTAAAGTTAAGAGACTTGAAGTATTTTGAAAGTTAAGAAAATTGATTTGAAAGTATATGATACTTAGTTTTAAAAGTATAAGTCTCTTGGTTATAAAAAGAATGAATTTGTCTAAAACCATAAAGGATTATAATGGCTTTATGGGAAGTTAGTTATAACGGCTTTATGGAAGGTTAAGAAAATTGTCTATTTTGATTGATAGGCATGAGTTGCCTAGGTTGTGAAATTTAAAGTTACTTAGTTTCAAAGCCTTGAAATAAATTTCTAAAGGTGTAGTAACTTATTTTGAAAAATAGACATGCCTTGATACTACTGGTGTTAGTATCTTGGGGCTTTGTATAAAAATGAGTCTTTTGAAAAGAATGGACGTACGTAGTACTTTGGCTTGTTAAATGAGAATTATTCTATTTGTGCCTTGATAGTACTTTGGCTTGTTAAATGAGAATTATTCTATTTGTGCCTTGATAGTACTTTGGCTCGTTAAATGAGAATTATTCTATTTGTGCCTTGATAGTACTTTGGCTTGTTAAATGAGAATTATTCTATTTGTGCCTTGATAGTACTTTGGCTTGCTTAAATAAGGATTTCTCTTGGTTGTAAAAAGAAGGCATGGTAATTGTCTTGGTTTATGTAAAAAGAAGGCATGGTAATTGTCTTGGTTTATGTAAAAAGAAAGCATGGTAATTGTCTTGGTTTATGTAAAAAGAAGGCATGGTAATTGTCTTGGTTTGTGTAAAGGCATGGTATTGTCTTGGTTTATGTAAAAAAGAAAGGCATGGTATTGTCTTGGTGTGTAAAGGCATGGTAATGTCTTGGTTTGCTTGCATATGGGTTGCTCATATAGACATTCGTGCAAGTGTCATATTTCCACATCTCCGCGTCCCCCTATAAAGGGTCGACAACTTGTTTCAAGGATATCATGGAGTAGCTCCCCATGGTGGTGAGTGGTACACACTCACGGCGGGTCGGTATTTGACTCGGGCGGGTTAAATTCCCGGGATATATGTATAAGCCATGGATTAGCTATCCGTGATGCGAGTATCGTATACCGATGACTCATTGCGGGTCCACATGACCTAAGTGGGTGAAATAGTCTCTTGCAGGTGAAATAGTCCCATGATAGTGTCACGACCCGAACCCGGGCCCGTGACTGGTGCCTTACCCCGGGCACCCAAGTAGCCATACATCAGAGTAATCAGCGGAATATAAAACAAGACATCAAAATATTATGAAGTACGAAACAGAAATCTGAGAAAAACTTGCCTTTCGGCATATATATATATAAAAACTTCAAAACCGACGGCTACATCCTCTTACAAATTCCGCCACAACAAGATTACTGCACTTACGAATGATACGACAACAATGGCGGGACAGGGCCCCGCCATACCCCTGAATGTAAATACCTACAACGACAGGGGACTATACCAAGATAAGCCTCCGGAGCAACGGAGCTTTCCCAAACGTTGATATGTGACCCTAAGAGCGAGGATCAACGACTGGTGTACCTTTACCTGCGGCATGAACGCAGCCCCCCGAAGGAGGTCAGTACAACAGGTACCAAGTATGTGAAACTGAAAATATTGTAAATGAAATCATAGTAGTCTATATAAAGCAGGAGACATGTATGATAACCAAACTACAGTTTACAATAAATAAGCAGTCATGTCAAGTCAGGGACTCACGCCCTCAAGTCGTCACTCAAACATAACAATGGGTCTCACGCCCACAACATCAATCGTGCCCGTGGAACACATTCCTCACTGCCGGCAGTCTATGATATGAAAGCACCAAGGAACACACATGAACACCAGGTCCCACCTGTGTTATAATAAAACCGTACGGGGTAAGTACGAAGGCATAGCCGACTACTAAAACCCACAGTACCAACAAGGTCATAAACTGTATCATGAGATCTGTCTGCATCACATGATCAAAGCTGGCCACTCGCCCGCAGTATCTAATGTGCGCGTCTAGCCCTGGAACTTCCCGCAGCTCCGCATAGGCCAATCTCATAGGCCCGCATGAGGTATAACCCCGCATCGAGGGTAGCTACTCCCCGGCATCCGCCTGGACTTCGCAGTCCGCATGGCCACATGGACCGCATGCCCATAAAGGACGCACACTAACCTGGAACTCTCGTAGCTCCGCATAGGCCCCTGGGACCCGCATGAGGTATCCTCGAATCATAGGTCTCACAGACCCGCCTGAGTCTACCCCGCATCGGAGGGCAGCTTAACCTCCGGAAACAAGTCAAGGTGAGTGGTATAATACCAACATATCGGCTGATAGTGAAACAATTTGAGCGCAATCGAGGGGAAACCCCTTTACACAAACATCACAAGATACTAGCACACGTAGCATCCTAGCATGTTTACTTAAAAAATCAACAAGAAAGTATTACAAGGCTATCACAACCCAACACAATCAAGTTATACACACAAGGCACTTTCTACTATATGATTAACAAGATCGGGTTTTTTATCCCCAAAGTACTTCATATATTAACTCTTTAAAAGATCCGTTTCTTTCACAGAAGTCACACAATACCCGTAGTATAAAATAGAGTGACTATCTTTTTAAGTAAACCAAACACTTCCCTTTGTAAAATCAAGTAACAACATTATTTTCCAAACGTTCAAGTTAGCCTAATTTCAAATGTTCATGTTTCTTGTTTTAGAAAGGTTTCGTAGTTCATAGTCTTATTCATTTAAGAATATAATTCTCTTTTAAACAATTTGAGAAACATAAGCCTTATATGTGAGTAGGATATTCTTGTTTATAACAATCTTATTACAGCAGCCATGATCTAGGAAATATCATTTTGTCTCATCTTAGCTTCTATGCAGATGGAAGTTTCTACTGGTTTTATTAATACTTCATTAATCAAAACATTTCCCTTTTAAAAATCAAGTACTCATTACTCACGAATGAGGTTTCACACAAAATTCATATAATTTATTTAAGTTAAGTCTCTTATCTTACAAGATCAAGTCTCTTAACTTCTAAAATAAATAAATCATTCGTTTTATCTCTCTTAAGCCGTTATACCTAACTTCCCATAAAGCTAGTATAACTCTTAAGCTTTTAAAACCAAGTATTACTCTTCTTTTAAAAACAGTTCTTAATTCTCTTGAACTACTTCAAGATTATTATTATTCGGGCTTAAGTCAAAAGACATTGCCGTATAACTACGTTCAATTAACACACGTACGTCTACCGTACTACATAGTTACACACATATCATGCTGGAAGAGATAGGAAGAGGTTCACATACCTCGCGATGATTATCGACTATTAGCAAATCGCTCCACGGCTATAACCCGGCTAGCCTGGTCCACCTTCTCAAGTAGCACATGCTACTTGGTAACATTCAACCTATACAGTTATATAAGTCTATCAAAGTCTAGACTACTCGGTAGAATAAATCTAGATACAAGATCCTACGGAAAATTGGGCGCTTCCCTACCCACAAACTTACACAAGTCTCATCAGAATACACCCACGTAATTACAGTTCAGTTCTCTTCTTTTAATTCAGGCTTAAGTCCAAAGACATTGCCACAAAGCTATGTTCAGTTCTATATATAGTATACTTCAACTATATATTCTTACAACATGTAATCTCCAATTACAATAGGGGGACAGATAATTACCTCGATAAGCCCATAATTATCCAAGTAGAGATGTCGATCCTGGGCAACGTTTAGCTCCAACTCCGTGCGCTCCAACCCGCTCCAAACCACCCTTAGAAGTTCTAACCAACTTCAACATAACACTCCAACTAACTATGGAGATTTTCCTTAGGGTTTCGGTTTTGGATCGACGGAAGTATAATAGTATTTTCCACTTTCAGATAGGTATAACCTTAGAATACAACAAGGTATACTACTAAGGTAATTTGGGTATAGAATAATACTTTGAGAGTATTTCTACCAAGAGTGGGTATTTATACGAGACAACACCACAAGGGTGGAGGGGTGTCACTACCCCACCAGTGGTACTCTCGCTGGGTGGGAGAACTCTCGCCGAGGGGCCTCTCAAAGGGGGAGGACGAGAACAACAAGAAGGGAGGGGGAGGATTTCTAAGACTTAGAACATTTTAGGATGAATAAGTCTTCAAAGGGGAGGGGTATTTATAGGTCAAGCAAAGGCCAACCAATAGCCAAGATGATGCCAAGTGCAAGGCAAGTGTAAGGTCAAAATTTGGACAAGTGTGTGTGGGTCCCACTTTATCAATCAACACACAAAATATCCTACCAACCCCAAGGGTCCAATTCGGCTCATTACCGCCCCATAGGTCCACCAATGAGAGGGTGCCAAGTGGCGCCCTCTTGTTGGTCCAACACGTTTCGTCTCTCGGAAAAATCCGCAAAAATTAAAAATGACATAGCCGGAATTTTCCCTTCGCAAGTTATGTAAAACGTTTCGTCGAAAAACGACTCTAATCGGGTGTTGTGCACAAAATAAAATCGGCCAAGCCTACTTTAAAGCCCAAACTTTTCTACGTACGTCCTCACGTACATACTCTGGAAATACGGGGTATAACATTCTCCCCTCCTTAGAAACATTCGTCCCGAATGTTCCTTCTAAGTCTCAAAACAAACGTGCGCCAGTATAGTCTTTACTACTATACTTACGAGAACAAACCTGCCACAACTGGCCACAGAAACACCCGCACGAATACTTACATCCAAGTCCACGAGGAAACACCTCTAACATCACCACAAGCACCTCTCACCGGGGTCTAAAATATACTTCCTTCGCACCTTCTCTTTACAAAAGAAATGATCACACCTATGCTCGCCATACATGCCCGCTTCTTCCCTTACGTGTCGTACCCTTCTTGTACACTCGAACTCTTTCTCATAACCTACCACATTTCTGGTACTGCTCCAGTTTCCAAAACTCGGGGTTACTATCTCTAACGTGGTCATCATTAACTGGGAACACTCTGGATGGATCTCCGATACTTTCCCGAACATAACAATACGAAAGACCGGACGTACCGCCTCCTAAGTCGGACGGCAAATGCTAACATATAGGCAACCTGGCCTATTCTTCACATGAACTCAAAAAGGCCCAAAGTAACTCGGGCTAAGTTCCCTCTGTTTTCCAAAACTCGTCACACCCTATCCACAAATTACCGAACAAACTGAACCAACTATCCAACCTTGCCAAAGATCGAACCAATCGACCAAGAACTTACACTTCCGCCCTACAAGGCTTCATAAGGCGACATCCGAACACCAAATGGTAGCTAAAAACACTTCTCTACAGAGACAACAATCCCCACAACTACCCTCAAATCCAAACACTGGCCCGAGGGCGAATGCGATTCTGAGACTCACCTGAGTTCCTAACCCTGCCTGGTAAAACTTCCAGAAACAAAAACAACCGTATACCACTTTTGTCACTTTGTCGCGAGGTTCTAGTGTCACTCCGGCGACCCAACAAATGGTACCGGGCTGCATGCGATCCCTGAGGTTCTAGTGTCTGTCATAAGGTGAAGGTAGGCACCCCGTGCAGCCTTACAACCTTTCTGATATAATCAACTCTGCTGAGTACAAGGTCTTTGCTAGAAGACAAGACGGGCTGACCTCCTCGGCCCGACCATCGGTCAACGATCCACGAACTCAGACTGTTAACTAAACTTGGGCCTAACACCTCGTGACTTACCACCCGCGACCACCACAACCGACCTTACCACACATGTCGCGGGTTGACCCGCAACATAGCCTCAACCCGACCGGGCAACGCGCACAATACTAGCTCCCCGATCCGGAACAATCTCACAAATCCACATTACGAAAACCTAGCGGTCCTCTTAGCTCAACTACCCCCTTTCAATCCACACTACTTAGGGACCTATCCCAAACATAGCTCACGTGCACTATGCACTCCGATAAGGTTCAAACATAAACATACCTCTTTACTCGAGATGGCCTTACCTCTAAGGTCTCTACGTATAAAACTCTAAGGCTCACACCTTCTCTATCCCCCAAAACTTACTTGGTTAACTAACCATGATTTCCTAATCACAATTTACACCACGCTATCTGAACATAACACTTAAGGTATACTCACCTTATCCCATATACAAAACTCTAGAGGGTTAAAGATATGTCAGATTCATCGCTTCACTCCCTTTGTCGTTCTAATCAAACTCGCCTGTAGGCGATAGCTAGGGAAGATGACGAACTACCCACCGATCTGAAGGCTAAGTCCTCCTACTAGACACTCTTTCGACATCGACTCGACGGTCATAGGTATAACAAGTACCAACTAAAAGACGACATTCCACGGGATGACGTCTGTCACACTGTGAACCGGAAGCCCTGGAGTTCTGACCAACTCCTGCATACCCCGAACGTCCTGAACCCCGTGGAGGACCTCTCTGCACTGGTGGATGTGCACAATCTAATCCGCTGGTGAGGTGACTCGCCTCGAAAGTTACCAAAGGACTTGCCGCTCGCCTCTTCTCGCCCTTCGTTAACCCGCCGATCTCTACGTTTCTCGGCCGTGTACGAGCCCGCATACCATGCTCAAGCCTTCAATCAAGAGCTACTTGCACAACCTCTCGTTGATATTCATCAAGACTCGTGTACATCGGTATACTCTCCGTAGCCAAATCCATATCTAGTAACAGTGGTCGCCTTGCAATCTAAGTTCATCGTTCTGGCCGCGAATCGGGCGTTCAAATATCATGGCCGCAGAGAACCGCCGCCGTGCTAAACTTTACCGGGCTAGTGACGTCGCAGAATCCCGAATGAAGCATTACCCTAGGTAATGATTGGGCTGTGCCCACGTAACCTCTCAACTCTACTCGCAGCCTCCTGGCCGCTTGCCTCACCGGGCTCGGTTGCCCTACGCGGAGGCATAACGGTAAGGGAAAGAAATACGTTTAGAGGGTCCAACTTACAACACAGCTCTAAGGCACGATCTCAGAGTGAGAAGAATAGAAACCAATCCAAAATATCCTATAGCCTCCTGATTATTGGTGTGGTGCACAACACACCGATAATCAAGACTCTACTGGATACGGTCTGTAGACACTTTCCGAGGATTAACTACTCTGATACCACTTTTGTCACGACCCGAACCCGGGCCCGTGACTGGTGCCTTACCCCGGGCACCCAAGTAGCCATACATCAGAGTAATCAGCGGAATATAAAACAAGACATCAAAATATTATGAAGTACGAAACAGAAATCTGAGAAAAACTTGCCCTTCGGCATATATATATATAAAAACTTCAAAACCGAACAGTTACATCCCTCTTACAAATTCTGCCCACAACAGTACTACAGACCTCTACGAATGATACGACAACAATGGCGGGACAGGGCCCCGCCATACCCCTGAATGTAAATACCTACAACGACAGGGGACTATACCAAGATAAGCCTCCGGAGAAACGGAGCTTTCCCAAACGCTGATCTGTGACCCTAAGAGCGAGGATCAACGACTGGTGTACCTTTACCTGCAGATTTAACGCAGCCTCGGGCGAGGTCAAGATAACAGGTACCAAGTATGTGAAACTGAAAATATTATAAATGAAATCATAGTAGTCTATATAAAGCAGGAGACATGTATGATAACCAAACTACAGTTTACAATAAATAAGCAGTCATGTCAAGTCAGGGACTCACGCCCTCAAGTCGTCACTCAAACATAACAATGGGTCTCACGCCCACAACATCAATCGTGCCCGTGGAACACATTCCTCACTGCCGGCAGTCTATGATATGAAAGCACCAAGGAACACACATGAACACCAGGTCCCACCTGTGTTATAATAAAACCGTACGGGGTAAGTACGAAGGCATAGCCGACTACTAAAACCCACGCATCAACAAGGTCATAAATCAGATCATGAGATCTGTCTAGACCGTCACATGATCAAAGCTGGCCACTCGCCCGCAGTATCTAATGTGCGCGTCTAGCCCTGGAACTTCCCGCAGCTCCGCATAGGCCAATCTCATAGGCCCGCATGAGGTATAACCCCGCATCGAGGGTAGCTACTCCCCGGCATCCGCCTGGACTTCGCAGTCCGCATGGCCACATGGACCGCATGCCCATAAAGGACGCACACTAACCTGGAACTCTCGTAGCTCCGCATAGGCCCCTGGGACCCGCATGAGGTATCCTCGAATCATAGGTCTCATGCACTACCGAGTCTACCCCGCATCGAGGCGCCAACCTCCGAAACAAGTCAAGGTGAGTGGTATAATACCAACATATCGGCTGATAGTGAAACAATTTGAGCGCAATCGAGGGGAAACCCCTTTACACAAACATCACAAGATACTAACACACGTAGCATCCTAGCATGTTTACTTAACAAATCAACAAGAAAGTATTACAAGGCTATCACAACCCAACACAATCAAGTTATACACACAAGGCACTTTCTACTATATGATTAACAAGATCGGGTTTTTATCCCCAAAGTACTTCATATATTAACTCTTTAAAAGATCCGTTTCTTCATGTAAGTCACACAATACGTAGTATAAAATAGAGTGACTATCTTTTTAAGTAAACCAAACACTTCCCTTTGTAAAATCAAGTAACAACATTATTTTCCAAACGTTCAAGTTTGCCTAATTTCAAATGTTCATGTTTCTTATTTTAGAAAGGTTTCGTAGTTCATAGTCTTATTCATTTAAGAATATAATTCTCTTTAAACAACTGAGAAACATAAGCCTTATATGTGAGTAGGATATTCTTGTTTATAACAATCTTATTACAATGACCATGATCTAGAAATATCATTTTGTCTCATCTTAGCTTCTATGCAGATTTAAAGTTTCTCCGGTTTTATTAATACTTCATTAATCAAAACATTTCCTTTATTAACGCCGCAGTTGGTTTGTCGATACACATTCGATTTCAAATCAAGAAACATTATCCCTTTTAAAAATCAAGTACTCATTACTCACGAATGAGGTTTCACACAAAATTCATATAATTTAATTAAGTTAAGTCTCTTATCTTACGAGATCAAGTCTCTTAACTTCTAAAATAAATAAATCATTCGTTTTATCTCTCTTAAGCCGTTATACCTAACTTCCCATAAAGCTAGTATAACTCTTAAGCTTTTAAAACCAAGTATTACTCTTTCTTTAAAAAGGTTCTTTAATTCTCGAACTACTTCAAGATTATTATTATTCGGGCTTAAGTCAAAAGACATTGCCGTATAACTACGTTCAATTAACACACGTACGTCTACCGTACTACATAGTTACACACATATCATGCTGGAAGAGATAGGAAGAGGTTCACATACCTCGCGACGATTATCGACTATTAGCAAATCGCTCCACGGCTATAACCCGGCTAGCCTGGTCCACCTTCTCAAGTAGCACATGCTACTTGCAGAACATTCAACCTATACAGGTTATACAAGTCTATCAAAGTCTAGACTACTCGGTAGAATAAATCTAGATACAAGATCCTACGGGAAAATTGGGCAGCCCTTCCCTACCCGTCAAACTTACACAAGTCTACTGTAATACAGTCCTACGTAATTACAGTTCAGTTCTCTTCTTTTAATTCAGGCTTAAGTCCAAAGACATTGCCACAAAGCTATGTTCAGTTCTATATATAGTATACTTCAACTATATATTCCTACAACATGTAATCTCCAATTACAATAGGGGGACAGATAATTACCTCGATAAGCCCATAATTATCCAAGTAGAGATGTCGATCCTGGGCAACGTTTAGCTCCAACTCCGTGCGCTCCAACCCGCTCCAAACCACCCTTAGAAGTTCTAACCAACTTCTACATAACACTCCAACTAACTATGGAGATTTTCCTTAGGGTTTTGCCAGGATCGACGGAAGTATAATAGTATTTTCCTGGCCAGATAGGTATAACCTTAATACAACAAGGTATACGGCTAAGGTAATTTGGGTATAGTAACAATACTTTTGAGAGTATTTCTACCAAGAGGGGTATTTATACGAGACAACACCACAAGTGGTATACCCTCTACTACCCCACAGTGGGGTACTCTCGACTGGGGAGAACTCTCGCGAGGGCCTCTCAAAGGGGGAGGACGAGAACAACAAGAAGGGAGGGGGAGGATTTCTAAGACTTAGAACATTTTAGGATGAATAAGTCTTCAAAGGGGAGGGGTATTTATAGGTCAAGCAAAGGCCAACCAATGGCCAAGATGATGCCAAGTGCAAGGCAAGTGTAAGGTCAAAATTTGGACAAGTGTGTGTGGGTCCCACTTTATCAATCAATACACAAAATATCCTACCAACCCCAAGGGTCCAATTCGGCTCATTACCGCCCCATAGGTCCACCAATGAGAGGGTGCCAAGTGGCGCCCTCTTGTTGGTCCAACACGTTTCGTCTCTCGGAAAAATCCGCAAAAATTAAAAATGACATAGCCGGAATTTTCCCTTCGCAAGTTATGTAAAACGTTTCGTCGAAAAACGACTCTAATCGGGTGTTGTGCACAAAATAAAATCGGCCAAGCCTACTTTAAAGCCCAAACTTTTCTACGTACGTCCTCACGTACATACTCTGGAAATACGGGGTATAACAGATAGGTTGCATTATAACACAGAGGGTGGTTGACCCTGGCACTGGCACGGCCTTCATGTTTTGAAACGGTAGTGATTTCATTAATGAAAGGGTGCAGTGTGTTTATGACTTAAAGTGGAACAGTTGGTCTCATTGTTAAAAGCATAACTTAAAAGATAAAAAGGATTGCATTACTCTCATGATTGCAAGGTTCAGTTTGCTTACTGATGTTATATTATATCATGGACTGCCGTCAGTGAGGAAGGATTCCACGGGCATGATTGATATTATGGGCGTGAGACCCATGATTATATTTGAGTAATGACTTTGAGGCACGCGCCCTCGACTTGACGTGGATCGCTATGTATTGTGTATTGTAGTTTGGATGTCTCCTATTTTTTATAGACTATTATGATTTCATTACAGTATTTTCATTCACATACTTGGTACATTCTTTCAGACCGACTTCTTCTGGGCTGCATTCATGCCGCAGGTTTAGGTACGCAGGTTGGTGATCTGCAGGTGTAGGACCCTGCTCAGAGTTTTTGGATAGCTCCATCTGTTCAGGAGTTTATCATTTTGGTATAGATCCTTCAGTACAGGCTTTTGTACAGTTATGGGTACGGCGGGGCCTTGTCCCGTCATAGTTCAGTAAAACTCTTAGAGGTCTGTATTCATATATGGGATTGGACTCATGTATATTGTAGTGCCTTTTTGTTATGTATATTATATGACTGCCTTGTCGGTTTTTCCCTTGCATGTAAGTTGGTTTAAAAATATGAGGTGTTATTTAGTTCTGCGATTTACTTGTGTCGATTAGCGAATGGGGTGCCTGTGTAGGCACCACCACGCCCGGTTCGGGTCGTGACATAATCCATGGAGTAATAATCGTATATAACATGGTCGCATGCCCCGGAATCCCTCATCGTATAAACATGGCCATGGGGTAATAAAATAAATCCGGGAATCTAACCCGCCTCCTGGTCGCATACCCCGGAATCCCACATCGTATAAGCATGTCCAAGGAGTAATAAAAACAATCCGGGAATCTAACCTGCATCCTGGTTGCATGCCCCGGAATCCCTCATCGTATAAGCATGTCTAAGGATCAATCACAATGGAAGCATACCCGTGGAATCCTCCGTCACTGCCGGTACGTCCAAGTAAATTTACAACAAGACGGTCGACCCTCCAACTGAGAGTCACGGCAGCGTAAACATATAATACTTGCACTCAGGGCTATCACAAGCAAGCATAGGCAAGTTCATAAAAATTTTAGACTTTCATTATCATACAAAAATGAATTTCCTTTTATCAACTCAAGGCACCTTTCGTTTTACATAAAAATCCGGGAATTTAACCCAAAGCACTACGTACTTCAATTCTTTTCAAAAGACTCTTTTTCATATAGAGCCCCGAGATACTAACACCCGTAGTATCAAGGCATGTCTACATTTCAAACAAGTCACTACATTTTTAGAAATACATTTCTAGGCTTCTAAATCAAGTGACCTTTCTTTATTTTAAGTCATTTCTTTGTTTACATTACTAAAGAAAATCATTCTTTTTATAACCAAGAGACTTATACTTTCTAATCAAGTTACATAACTTTCAAAATACTTCAAGTCTCTTAACTTAGAATATCAAATCTCTTAACTTAGAATAATAAAGTCTCTTAACCTTTTAAGAATTCAAGGTTCATAGTCTTTAAAACTTCATAACGTAAACTCTTTAAATTAAGTAACATTTACTTTTATGCGTTGTGAATAGGTTATACTCGTTTATAACGATCTTATTAAAGCAGCCATGATCTAGAAAATGTAATACAATTTTGTCTTATCTTAGTTTCTATGCAGATGGAGAATTCTACTCATTTTAATATAATTGATTGTCGATACATTTTCTTTTATTAACGCTGCAATGGCTTGTTCGATACTTATTCTCATTCGTGCGGTAAATTAGCAAAGTCAACTCGACTTCAAATACTTCCTAACGACTCTTACCAACATCCCCCATAAGACTTGGTAAGAACTTAGGATAACTTAGACATAACTTTTACATAGAGTAAATCAACATACATACCTATTAACTTCTAAGAGTAGAAGGAATCATGAAATAACACCACATGTATATTTCATACATAGAATCATGCCCAAAAGGAGGAAGAGGTTCACATACCTCGCGACGATTATCGACAAGTAGCAAAATGCTCCAAAGTACTTCCACCTTGATAGCTATTCCATCCTTTAAGTAGAATACGCTATACGTAGTACTTCAACCTATAATGGCCATAATACGTCTATCAACTCCTCACTTTTTAACGTAGAATCATACTAAGTGTAAGGTCTCTTATTCTACGGAAAATCGGGCAGCACTTCCTTTGTTTCTATGTACTTTTCCACCCTTTTCAAGGCCCGAAAATCAATAACCAAACGCCACATTTAAGGCCCAACAATTCAGCAAATATAAAGGGGATTACACGCCTAATAAGACGTGTAAAATTATGCACCACAATCAATATAAAATTTTCCATTACTTAAGGCACATTCTTGGCAATAACACTATCCATAACAATAGTAATTTCCTTTCAATTCCTTTTTCAATCCAAGTTTTTATTCCAATATGTTATATACATAATAACAATTACAACAACTATAATTCATTTCTTCCTTAACATGCGACGATTGTAACTATCGACCAAATTGATTACAACATTAATGGCTAACTTGTCAATTTTCGGTTTTAACATGTCGACATGATCCAAATCTTTTCAAACTTCATTCTATATACCACATACTCATTTCTTAACTACTATAACATGTAATCTTCAATTATATTAAGAAGATGAAGATTTTACCTCAATAAGTCCTAATAATGTCCAAGCGTAAAACTCGATCCTTAGCAACTTTTAGCTCCTCTTCTTATGTCCCAATCCGCTCCAAGCACTCCTTAGAAGCTCATGAAGAACTCCTCTTCAAGTTCCATCTTCAAAGTTGAAGAACACCTTAGATTTTCGCCTTGCGACTAACGTAAAAACGTCATTTTTTCGGGATCTTTCTATTGAGATATCCTTACAATACCCCTAGGAACCTTGGGTTAAAGTCTTGTGAATTATGGACAACAATTGAAATTTTTTTGTGTGGAAGACTTCACAAAGCCGAGAGTTTCACCTATGTGCACAAAGTTTTCTCAATTTTTTTCTAAGTGTTGAAGACTTGTCTTGCACTAGTGTAGTATATATAAAACAATGGAGGGTCAAGATTATAACACTTGTGTGGTCTTAGATGAAGGCATTTAAATATCAAGCCAAGTGGGCTCTTGACTTAGTCAACAATCTCAAGCTTGAGCTTGCAAGACTTGTTCATCCAACTCTTGGTCAAATGACCTCCTAACCCTTGGCCAATTTCGAACAAGCCCATGTGGGGGTGACACATGTCGCCCTCCTATTCGTCCATAAAATTTCGTAACCCTCGGGGGCCCCACAAAACGTAAAATTTCTCGGGTGAGCCCTACGTGACCAAATCCGTAAAATACATTTCCACAATGATAATAAATTCTATACTCCTCAAATAATGCATTTTGAGAGTCTAATTCTCATCAACGAACATTTTTCCTTTCTGACGTTCGGAAAATTTTCCTTCAGAAAAACAATTTTTTCTTTCGTACCAATTTTCAAGTCTTGTGTTCTCGCGTCTATTCTCTTATTCATGTCCTGGAATTATGGGGTGTAACATTCTTCCCCCCTTAGAAACATTCGTCCCCGAATGTTCTTTCGGAGTCCAATCTAATTAGATAGCGACATAGTCTCCTTTTACTACACCCTTCATACAACATATGCCACCCACGGCCGCATAACAATACTCATACTAAAACGTCAACCTGAACTCCAAGTGTCGACGTCGGTTATCTGCATAAAGTTTTTGCTAACTCCGAGCTTACTAAAAAAAAATTCTGGATAATCTTCGCCTTATCCACAGCCCGCTGAATCAAGTCTGGGCCAATTATCTGAACCTCGCCTACGTGGAACCAACCAATCGACGATTCTACACTTTCTTACTGGTCGTATTCTTTCCGTACCTCCAACTTACACTAGCATACTTACATAACCTCCATACTAATTCTGGCCTCCAATCTTTGGAGTCACTCTACTAAACAATATAAGGCCATTTCCGGCTCTCACGACCTGGTTCCGATGGAACGCGTCCAAGAACCCGTAAAACAATTAACTAGACTTGGGCCTTGCACCGTCGTGACCCTGTCACGTAGCGGGATTACTACCAACCGACCCCACTCCATTTCAAGCTATGGGGCGACCCGTAATAGGTCCTCACCCCGACCCACCGTCGCACTTAACTCTTACCCTTAGTCTGAATAAAATCTTATTGCCCGAGAAGGCCTTATATACCTAAGGTCTCGGCGGTTATCAATATTCTTAGGCTCGTAATTTCCATTGTCACGACTGCCCGGTTCGTGGATCGTGCCTTACCCGCACCCAAGTAGTCATACATCGAGAAATCGTGGAATATAAAACATACAGATATGAAATAAGAGATAAGATAATAAACAAAGCAACCAAAACGGCCTTTTCGTATATATATAATAAATCTTGAGCAGATTACATCCCTTTACAAACCCCGCCACAACAAGATTACATGCACTCTAAGAATGTAATAACACCTATGACGGACAGTGGCGCGCCATACCTCGGATGTACAAGAACCTACAACTCGTGGAACATACTAAAAGATAAGCCTCCGAGAAACGGAGCTTCCCAAAACGGAATCGTGATCCTATGAGCGAGGATCAACAACCGTGTACCTCTACTGCGGCATGAATGCAGCCCCAAGGAGGTCGATAACAGTACCAAGTATGTGAAATCAAAAATATCAGAAATGAAATCACAACAGTCTAAATAAAACAGGAGACATGTATGATAACAAAACTACATTTCACAATATAAAAGCAGTCATGTCAAGTCAGGGACTCACGCCCTCGAGTCATCCCTCTTGCCCGTGGAACTCCTTCCTCACTGCCGGCAGTCTAGGTATAAATCGTGTGATACGTATAACATGTCTCGGCCCATCTCATGCACCCAGTGTCGCATCGTATGGAATACATTCCCGGCCCATCTCTACGGACTAGGTAGTCGTGTGAATACATTCCTGCTCATCTCACGAACGCGTAGTCGAGTGAATACATTCCTGGCCCATCCTACGGACGCGTAGTCGAGTGGAATACATTCCTGCTCATCCACGAACGCGTAGTCGAGTGAAATACATTCGGCTCATCCTATGAACGCGTAATCGAGTGAAATACATTCGGCCCATCCTACGGACGCGTAGTCGAGTGGAATACATTCGGCTCATCTCATGAACGCGTAATGAGTGAAATATATTCCCGCTCATCCCATGAACGCGTAGTCGAGTGAAATACATTCGGCTCATCCTACGAACGCGTAGTCGAGTGAAATACATTCCCTGCTCATCTCATGAACGTAGTCGAGTGAAATACATTCCCGCTCATCCTATAACGCAGAGTCGAGTGAAATACATTCCCGCTCATCTCATGAACGCGTAGTCGAGTGAAAGACATTCCCGATTCATCCCATGAACGCGTAGTCGAGTGAAATACATTCCTGCTCATCCTATTAACGCGTGTCGCGTGGTCATAACATTTAAACGCTCATTTAAGACTGATTAAGATAATACCATATTTTCCCTTTAAAACAACTAAGGTAATATTATGCCCTTCTTGTTAAACCAAAACACTTTCCTTCTTAAAGTCAAGTAACAACATTCTTTTTCAAAAGTTCAAGTTTGCCTAATTTCAAATATTCACGCTTTTTATTCGAAAGATTTCATAGTTCATAATCTTAATCATTTTAATAACATAATTCTCTTTTAAAACAACGAGTAATATATGTCTTATGTGTGAGTAGTTATTCTTGTTCATAACAATCTTATTAAAGCAACCATGATCTAGAAATGTAATATCATTTTGTCTCATCTTAGCTTCATGCAGATGGAGGTTTCACTGGGTTTTAATAATACTTTATTAGTCAATACATTTCCTTTATTAACGCCATTCTGTGGTTTGTTCGATACTTATTCTCATTTCCAAATCAAGAAACATTATCTTTTTACAAACCAAGTACTCATTACTCACGAATGAGGTTTCACGCTTTTTAACAAAATTCATATTAAATCAATTAAGTCAAGTCTCTTATCTTTTAAGATCAAGTCTCTTAACTTCTAAAATCAATAACCCATTCTTTTTATCTCTCTTAAGTCGTTATACCTAACTTTCCATAAAGATAGTATAACTCTTAGCTTTTAAAACCAAGTGTTACTCTTCTTTCAAAAAGGTTTCTTAATTCTTTGAAATACTTCAAGATTCTTATTATTCAGCTTAAGTCAAAAGACATTGCCGTAAAAACTACGCTCGCTTAACACACGACGTCTACCGCACTATATATATATATATATATACTTTTAAAATATCATGCTCAAGAGTATAGGAAGAATCACATACCTCGCGACGATTATCGACTATAAGCAAATAGCTCCAAAGATCAGAATCCGCTAGCCCTTTCCACCCTTCTCGAGTAGAATACGCTACTTGCGATTTCAACCTATAACGGCCATACAAGTCTATCAACGTCTAGATACAGATTCCTTATTCTACGGAAAATTGGGCAAGACTTCCCTACCCACAAATTATACAAGTTCATCAGAATACATACCCTAAGTAAGTACATTCACTTTCTTCTTTAATATTCTTACGATGCGATTTCGCTCAATTCCTTCAGAATATCCTTCTATTACGCAATTCTCTTCTCAGAATATCCTTCTATGTATCTTATATTCATTTCTATACTACTACAGTATGTAATTTCCAATTACACTAGAAGGATAGGATTATTTACCTCGATAAGCCCAAAATTATCCAAGTTTTAATGTCGATCCTGAGCAACGTTTAGCTCCTACTCTGGGCGCTCCAACCCGCTCCAAACAACCCTTAGAAGTTCTACGCAACTTCTTCTTAATACTTCAACCGGCTATGAAGATTTTCCTTAGGGTTTCGTTTTTGTGACTTAAGGGAAGTATAATAGTATTTCTGGGCTTTTAGTATAGAGGTAACTTTGGAAAGTACTACAAGGTATTTGGGCTAAAGTATTTGGAAATAGTAACAACACTTGGAGAATACTTTTCTACCGGGGTATTTATACGAGAACCACTTTAGGAAGGGGTGGTTTGCCTGGCCAGGGCTTCACAAAGGGGGAGTGGAAGGTAGGAAAAACTACACAAAGGGGAGGGAGTATTTTCCTTGGAATTTCACAAGTGTGGATGAAGAATAAGTCTTCAACTAAGGGGGTATTTATAGGACAACCATGGGCCAAGATCAAGACAAGTGGTGGGCAAGTGTAGGGTGAGGATTTGGGCAAGTGTACCTTATCCATCTACCACCAAAATATCCTACCTAACCCTTGACCAAAAACAAGGCCAAAAACGCCTGTCGTCCACTTTGAGGTGACATGTCACCCTCCCGTTGGTCCAAAATATTTCGTCTCTCGGAAAAATCCGCAAAAATAATAAAAGACATAGCCGTATTTTTCCCTTCGCAAAGTCCGAAAACGCTTCGCGGAAACGATTCTTTTCGCTAGTTGTGCACAAAATTTCGTCCCTTAGTCTACTTTAAGGCTTAAACTTTTGTACGTACGCCCTCACGTACATACTCTGGAAATACGGGGTATAACATCCATGCTCCAAGCCTACCTTACCAGTCCCCCCGTAAACGGGGTACAATAACTTCTCATAATACAATAACCATGTTGTCTTGATCACAACAACCATTACTTACTCCATACGGATCTCATCCGTAACATTCCCTTAAGCCTACCACGTAGCTTAATCTATTAACATGGCATTCCGTTAAGTTCCTTAACATGACTTCTTAAGGGTTCAATACCTTCTCAAGCAACTCATCATTCCCAATTATCTCAAAATAATACGTAAAACTTCGATGAGAATTCATTAACGGTTTCATACCTTCCCGGTATCTAGTTAGTCTTTACCAACTTTTGGTAATCTAAAATCATTCTAGGCAACCCATAAATGACCCTCATACATAACTCCGTATAGTTGTATGTCAATAAACCAACTATACTACAATCATTACCAACCTGGATACGCAATCCACATAGTCCTTCCTGGGTCACTGTTGCCTTTCTCGTAGCTGCAATCAACATAACTCGTTAGGGAGAGACGACCCTAACAACACAGCTCTATCGCACTGTTATAACCCGTATTTTTCAGAGTATGTACGTGAGGGCGTACGTATAATAATTTAAGCCTAAAAGTAGGCATAGGTTCGAAATTTGGGCACAACTGCCGAAAAGAGTCGTTTTTCGACGAAACATTTTACAAGACTTGCGAAGGGAAAATTCCGGCTATGTCATTTATTATTTTTGCGGATTTTTCCGAGAGATGAAACATTTTGGACCAACGGGAGGGTGACAAGTGTCACCCTCACATTGGACGTAAGGGTTGGGCGGTAATGGACGATTGGGGTCAAGGGGTTAGGTAGGATATTTTGTGCAAGTGGTTGTGGTAGATGGATAAGGTACACATGGTTAAAATCTAGCCCTACACTTGCCTTACACTTGGATTAATCTTGGCCATTGGTTGGCCATTTCTTGACCTATAAATACCCCTCTAAGTTGAAGACTTTCTTCATCCAAAACTTGAGCAATCTTTCTAAGTCTTGAAATCCTCCCTCCCCTCTTGTGTGGTTCGTCCAAAGCACCCCCCCCCCCCTTTGAGTGAGCCTTGGCCGAGAGCCTCCCCCCTCCCCCTTTGTAGTGTCTAGCCCAGGTACCCCCTAGCCTAGTTGTTTTCGTATAATACCCCCCCTTTGTGGTATAGAAATACTCTCCAAGTATTGTTATAATGCCCTAAATACTTTAGCCCAAATACCTTATAGTACTTTCCAAAGTTACCTCTACGTAGAGTCCGGAAATACTATTATACTTTCCCTCAGTCACAAAAACAAAACCCTAAGGAAAACCTTCATAGTCGGTTGAAGTGTTTAGTAGAAGTTGTGTAGAACTTCTAAGGGTTGTTTGGAGCGGGGTGGAGCACTCGGAGTAGGATCTAAGCGTTGCTCAGGAGCGACATTAAACTTGGATAATTTTGGGCTCATCGAGGTAAATACTACTATCCTTCTATTGTAATTGGGAATTACATACTGTAGTAGTATAGAAATGAATATAAGATTCATAGAAAAGAATTGAACTGTAATAGAAGGATATTACATAATAGACTTGAACTGAAATCACATCAAAAGAATATTAGAATAGAAGAGTAAATCAGATTTTACTTAGAATTTGTATTTACTGAGATCGATAACCTTTATTGGTTGAATGTTCTGCAAGTAGCCTGTGCTACTTAGAAGGTGGACAAGGCTAGCCGGGTTATAGCCGTGGAGCGTTTTGCTTATAGTCGATAATCGTCGCGAGGTATGTGATTCTTCCTATACTCTTGAGCAGGATAATTTAAAGGAATATATATATAGTACGGTAGACGTACATGTGGCAATGTCTTTTGACTTAAGCCTGAATAATAAGAATCTTGAACTATTTTAAAAGTATATATAGTACGGTAGACGTACGTGTGTTAACAGAACGTAGTTGTACGGCAATGTCTTTTGACTTAAGCCTGAATAATAAGAACCTTGAATGTATTTCAACAATATTAAGAAACCTTTTTGAAAGAAGAGTAATACTTGGTTTGAAAACATAAGAGTTGTACTAGCTTTGTGGGAAGTTAGGTATTACGTCTTAAGAGAGATAAAAAGAATGGTTTACTGATTTAGAAGTTAAGAGACTTAATCTTAAAAGATAAGAGACTTGACTTAATATGGATGTTTGTGTGAAACCTCATTCGTGAGTAATGAGTACTTGGTTTTTAAAAGGGGAATAATGTTTTACTGATTTCGGAAATCAGAATAAGTATCGACAAACCATTGCAGCGCTAATAAAGGAAAATGTATTGAATAATGAAGTATTATTAAAACCAGTAGAAACCTCCATCTGCATAGAAGCTAAGATGAGACAAAATGATATTACATTTTCTAGATCATGGCTGCTTTAATAAGATGGTTATAAACAAGAATAAACTGCTCACACATATGGCATATGTTACTCAGTTGTTTTAAAAGAGATTAAGACATCGAACTATGAAACTTTTCTAAAGTAAAGAGACTTGAGTAATTGAAATTAGGCAAACTGGAACTTTAGGAAAAAGAAAGGCATTGTTTTGTCTTAAAACGGTTTAAAACATAAAGTGTTATAACAGCTTTATGGGAAGTTAGTTATAACGACTTTATGAAAACAAAAGAAGGGTTTTATCATTGGTTTTAATATGGTAACTTGACTTTAAAAAGAGGAGTGTTTTGGTCTAAAAAGAAGGCATGGTATTGCCTTAATTTGGTTTTAAAAAAAAAGTAAAAGGTCACTCTATTTTATACTACGGGTATCGGGTGACTTTTATAAAGGGAATGGATCTTTTAAAAGGAATTTAACGTACGTAGTACTTTAGGGTTAAATCCCGGACTTTGACATAAAATGAAAGTACTTTGAGTTGTGTATAACTTGCCTATGCTTATTGAGATAGTCTTTGTTGTGCAAGAATTGTGTTTCAATTCTACCGCGTCTCTCGATGGAGGGCCGGTTGACTTGTTGAGAACTTACTTGGACGCATCGCAGCGGTGACGAGAATTCCACGTATGCTCCTCGTTGATAGTGTTATTCCATGGACTAGATCTCCGTGAGGTTTCGCATCGTCTACTGCACCGTGGTCGGCTTTTGTACTTGCCCCGCCTCGTGGTCGATTCGCCTGTACCGGTAGTTAGCCCTCGTGACTTGCCCCTGCTCAGTAGTGACGGTCTCGTGATACGCCTTGGTACCGTAGTTAGCCCTCGTATTTGCCCTGGCCACCATACGGCCGCCTTGGTATCCGTAGTCGGTTTCGCACCGCCCGTGTCGCCTTCGTGGTTTGGTTGTATTGTATTGTTAGTACGACTTTGGCATCGGTAGGACTTGGTGTTCAGTGTACTTCGTGTTATCATATCATACACCGCCAGCTGGCGAAGGTATTCCACGCATGGTTGATGTTGTGGCGTGAGACCCATAATTATATTTGAGTAATGACTTGGAGGCGTGAGACCGACTTGATATAATCGTTATATGTGTATCGTAGTTTGGTTATCATACATGTCTCCCGCTTTATATAGACTATTATGATTTCATTTACGATTTTCTGCTTCACATACTGTACTGTTAGATCGACCTCCTTGGCTGCGTTCATGTCGCAGTAGAGTTACTTCTACCGTCGATCCTCGCCATAGGATCACCTTTCAAAGATATTGGGAAGCTCCGTTCTTCGGAGGCTTATCTTTGTATGTTACCCCGAGTGCAGAGGTTCTTGTACATTCGTGGTATGGCGGCCTGTCCGTCATAGTTGTTGTAAAAATCTTAGAGGTGCATGTAGCACCGCAAGGCGTGGTAAGGATTGTAACTGTTCAAATGTCTATATATATATATGTTGAAAGGCAACCGTTTTGGTTGGCCTATTTCTTTTATCTTGATCCATGTCTATTTAAATGTTTAAGTTCTTATTTCCGCTGGTATTTCTCTGATGATGTATCACTAGGGTGCCCGGGGTAAGGCACCAGTCACGGGCCCGGGTTCGGGTCGTGACACGCACGATCTCAGAGTGAGAAGAATGGAAACCAATCCTAAATGCCCTGCAGCCTCCTGATTATAGATGTGGTGTACAACACACCGATAACCAAGACTCTACTAGACACGGTCTGTAGACACTTTTCGAGGACTAACTGCTCTGATACCACTTTTGTCACGACCCGACCCCGGGCCCGTGACTGGTGCCCTACCTGGGCACCCTTACAGGTATACATTAGAGATAATCTGCGGAACATACATAAACTTAACAGGAAATAAATAACAGGTTAGCCGATAAGGCTACCTTCCTGGATACATAAACTACGTAAAACTAAAAGCAGTTACCTCTTCTTCTTTTTTTTACAAAGCGACCCACAAGATATGACTACATACCTCTAAGAGTTTTGACGTAACAAGTGTGACGGGACAGGGCCCCGTTATACCCCTGAATGTATAAAATCTACAACCTCAGGGAACTGTACCAAAATACAAAGCCTCCGAAATAATGGAGCTTCCCAACCAGTTGAACAGTGATCCTAAGAATGAGGATCAACAAGCTATGTACCTCAACCTGCGGCATGAACGCAGCCTCCCGAAGGAGGTCAGTATGAAATATGTACCAAGTATGTGAAACTGAAAATACTGTAAGGAAATCATAACAGTCTATAATAAAGTTGGAGACATGTATGATAACCAAAATAACAATACCATGTGCCTTGCCTAAGTGAAAGTAATGAAAGTCAGTTTTACCTTGTACAAACTATTTCAACACATGAACAATAGTCACACCAGGGCTATGGAAACAAGCCCTCAAATATCATCACACAATCCAGTAAGGGTCTCAAGCCCACAAATATCAAAGCGTGTCCGTGGAATCCCCAATCACTGCCTACAGCTATAACTGTAAAATATAACCATGTGACGCGCCCGTGGCATCCTACCTCACTGTCGGCGTACACACATACAATACATATATATATATATCCCCTGCCCGTGGAATCCCTATCACTGCCGACAGCCGTAAGTGTAAAATATAACCATGTGACGCGCCAGTGGCATCCTCCCTCATTGTCGGTGTTACACCCCGTAGTTCAAGGACATGTTTAAGAGAATGTATGTAAGGAACACAAGACTTGAAATTGGTACGAAAGGAAGAATTGTTTTTCCGACGGAAAATCTTCCGAACGTCGGAAAGGAAAAATGTTCGTTGAAGAGAATTGGATTCTCAAAATACATTAATTGAGGATTATGGAATGTATTATCATTATGGAAATTTATTTGTACGGATTTGGTCATGTGGGGCCCACCCGAGGAATTTTACGTTTTGTGGGACCCACGAGGTTCTGCATTTTATGGACGAATGGGAGGGCGACACGTGGCACCCCTCCCACATGGCTTGGTCGAATTAATGCAAGGGAAAAAGGGTCATTTGACCATTGTAAAGATGAGAAAGTCTTGCTAGGCTTGAGCTTGAGATTGTTGACTAAGTCAAGAGCCACTTGGCTTGATCCCTTTCATCCAAACTTACCATGTGTTGTAATCTAGACCCTCCAATATGTTATATATCATCCTAAGTAGCAAGACTTAGCTCACAACACTTAGAAAAATTTGAGAGACTTGTGCTAGCCTTAGAGGTTCTCTCGGCTTTGTGAGCTTTCCCACACAAAAAAAATTCAATTGTTGTCCAATATTCACAAGACTTTAACCCAAGGTCCCTAAGGGTATTGTAAGGATATCTCGATAGAAAAATTTCGGAAAAACGGCGTTTTCACGTTAGTCGCAAGGCGAAAACCTAAGGCATTTTCATAGGTTTTGTTTGGAAATGGAAGAGAAGTTGGTTGTGAGCTTCTAAAGGCTTCAAATAGCGGATTGGAGCGTAAAGGAAAGGAGCTAAGAATTTATAAGGAGCGACATTGAATCTTGGAAATTATAAGGGCTTGTAAAGGTAAAATTCTTGTCGTTTTAGTAATTAAGATTACTTATTGTTGTAGCTATGGATATTAGCAAGTATGAGATATATATTATGAAGTTGATAAGTGTTATGGATATTGGAACCCTAATCCGAAAACTAGTATGTTTAGCCTTGAGATTTCAATTCAATTGGATTATTAGTTTAATCGTCACATGTTATATAAAGAAGGAATTATAATTGTTAAGTTGTTTATGACTATATAATATGTTAGGCCTAAGTTGGATTGAAAAAGAATTGAAAAGGACTTTGTGTTGTTGTATATGTTTAGCCAAGAATGGCTTTAAATATGGAACTAGTTTCAGATTAATTTGTGGCGGAATTTTACACGCCCCGTTAAGTGTAATCCCCTTTGGTTAGCTAGATTATTGGGCCTTAAATGTGCGTGTTTGTTTATTGAATTCGCCTTGAAAAGGTGGCAAAGTATGTAGAAACAAAGGAAGTGTTGTCCGATTTTCCGTAGAATTTAGTGACTTTGCACTTAGAATATTCTACGTTCAAGATAAAGGTTAATGGACGATATGGCCATTATAGGTTGAAGTACTAAGTATAGCGATTCTACTCAAGGATGGAATAGCTATCAAGGTTGAAGTACTTTGGAGCATTTTGCTATTTGTCGATAATCGTCGAGGTATGTGAACCTCTTCCTTCTTTTGACATGATTCTATGTATGGAATATACATGTAGTACTATTTCATGATTCCTTCTACTCTTAGAAGTTAAGAGGTATGTATGTTGATTTACTCTACGTAAAGGTTATGTCTAAGTTATCCTAAGTTCTTACCAAGTCTTATGGGGATGTTGGTAAGAGTCGTTAGAGGTATTTGGAGCCGTTGACTTGGCTAAGTTACGGCACAAATGAGAATAAGTATCGAACAAGCCACTGCAGCGTTAATAAAGGAAAATGTAATGACAATCAATTAAGTTAAAATGAGTAGAATTCTCCATCTGCATAGAAGCTAAGATAAGACAAAATTGTATTACATTTTCTAGATCATGGCTACTCGATTAAGATCGTTATAAATAAGTATAACTTATTCACAACGCACTAAAGTATATGTTACTTAATTTATAAGAATTTACGTATGAAGTTTTAAGACTATAAACCTCAAATTTTTAAAGGGTTAAGGGACTTTATTTTTCAAGTTATGGGACTTGATTCTTTTTTTTTTTTTAGGTAAATGCAAATATTATTACTAATAACGAAAAGGAAGTGGCTACAATCAGTCGTTGAGGTATCTCAAGCCTCAACGTAATGCAAACAAGAAGAGATAGAGGGGAGGGGTGGTCACTCAAAAGGTGCCACTACAAGAGGGGATAAAATCATAGAGAACTCTATAAGATGTTGTTTTGATTCTTGCAATGACCTCTTCTGCCTGCAAGCTTGTGCCTTCAAAGAGCATTGTGTTTCTTGCCCTCCAAATCTCATAGACCATTATGCAAAAAGTAAGCAAAATAGCTTTGGCTCGGATGCTTGTCCCGCGGTGTTCTTTCTTAATCCATTTAAGGGAGCTTTCAACAGTTGTCATCTCTCTTCTAATACCCAACCAATCTTTTATGCTCTTCCAAATCATGTGTGTAAAGGGCATTCAAAGAAGAGGTGTTCCTGTTTCATTAGCTTGCTGCAGAATCCGCAAGATTTATCCTCCAAGTTGAGAAATGATAGAGTATCCTTGTAGCTAACCGCTTCGCAATTTAGCCACATAGTAAAAGAGAATTTGGGAGGAATGAATCCTTTCCAAATTTGTGACATCCAAGGCTTTTTAGCTCATGAGTGCGCAAGATATCATATACGAGGCTTGAATCAAATATACCGTTGGCACAACATTTTGTAAAGCCACAATAGCATCACCATGGCTACCAAAGATAGAAACAAATTTTGTCGCGAATCCCACAAATCTTTTTGAATAAAGGAGTCCTCAGACGTACCTCATAGTCCCAAATTGTAATATCTCTCAAATAGTGGCTATTGATCCATTGGACCCATAGAGAATCGCCTTCCGTGTGAGTTTTCCAAATCGTCCCGGATAGCAGGCATGATTCCATTCCTTGATGTTCATAAGACCCAAGCCACCTTCACTGAGGCAGTAAATGATATCCCAAGAAACTCTTGGTGGTTTCTCCCCATAAGAATTGAATACAAGCAGACCTTACCTTGTTGATAATAGTGGCCGATAGGAAGTGCCCTAACCAAAAGCTCTCAACCCTCGACGACCAACCCGATTAGTTCCAGCTACCAAAGATAAGAAAGGGTGTGGTGCCCCCATTTCTGAATGTAATTCGAAATAGCACTAGTGAATGGGCAAATTGATCCACCGAGACTGAAATCGGGGACAAAGGGATCCCCAAGTATCGCATCGGAAAGCTACCAATGGCGAAACCCACTGGTCAATATCAAGTCCCGAATCAGAATGCATTCCCGCTAAGTAGACAGAGGATTTAGCGGGGTTAAGAGTTAATCCCGAGGCAGCCTCCAACTCTTCCGCACAATCCATAAGAATCCCAATCAAGATATATCTCCTTTGGCAAAAGCATGAGGTCATCCGCGAATGCAAGATGAGTAATGCCCAATTTCTTACACTTTGGAAAATATGAGAAAGCTCTTGCCTCACCTTCATTTTAAGCAAATTTGAGAGGTATTCCATACACAAGATAAAGAGAGTAGGGACATAGGATCACCTTGTCTTAGGCCGCGCTTTCCTTTGAAGTATCCATGTAGCTCACCATTGATAGAAAGGGAGAAGGAGGTTGAGCTAACACATTCCATGATCCATCTTGTAAACTGTCTGGGAATTTAAGACTTCTTAGTACCAATTCGAGGAAGCTCCAAGAGATCAGATCGAATGCTTTACGAAGGTCCACCATAAGCATACATCTTGGTGAGACTCGGCTCTATTAAATCCTCTCACAAGCTCTTGTGCCACATATACGTTGTCCATCATGTTTCTTCCTTTCACAAAAGCCCTTGGGATTTGTCAATGAGAGAAGGAAGGATCAATGCCATTCTGTTAGCTAGAATCTTGTGATGATCTTATAGATCACATTAGTCAATCCGATGGGCCTCAAATCATTTACCTTGGGGATCATGGTCAGTTTTTGCAGCAGGTAATGATGGTATGATTAACTCGCTTCAAAAGAACTCCAAGATAGAAGAACTTCGACACATCTTACAACATCACGGCCCACATCTTTCCATCTATTCTCAAGGCAAACCGTATAACCATCCGGTCCAGTGCCTTGTCATTGCCTATATCGTAGAGTGCTTCCCAAATCTCCTTTGGGGTGATGAAATGCAAAAGTCAGAATCTCTCTTCTTCACTCACTTTGGGCCATAGTTGAACACATCAGATCAAAGTTGGTAGTGGCCTGGGAAGTACCTAATAGATCTTTGTAAAATTCAACAAGCAACTTCGACTTCTTCCGTGATGTAGTGATAGTACCATTAGCTTTAACAAGAAAGTTAATGGAATTCTGACATTACTCCTTTGATCAAACTATGAAAGTATTTGGAACATCTATCACTTCCAATCAAGTGCTTCTCTTGACTTACGCCTTATGAAGTGTCTTTCACTTCCAAGAAGGTGTGTTTGCTCTAGCTCGAGGACTTAACCTTGGCTTTAAGCTCCTCATCAAAGGGATTTTCTATGTGTGCATTGATAGCCTCCTTGAACTCTATGTTTGCCCCTTTTGCTCTTTGTTCGATACCTCCAAAGTCACTTATGTTCAAAGCCCTTAAAGGTTGCTGAGGCTTTCAATTTGGAGGCAAGGACGAATCGAGCAAGACCATATGTCTTGTCTCCAACATGAAGTCATAATGTTCTCAAAGGTGGGAGAAAGCCACATATTCATGAACTTGAAAGCATGCTTTCCAACATTATAGGATGCAATAATCGTGGCTATCACAGATGGTGGTCCGAGATGTGCTCCATAGGCATGAAATTGGCCTTGCATTCTAAGGTCAAATCACTCCAATTTTGATTCATCAACACTCTATCAAGCTTAGACCAAATCGAACCATTCGTCCAAGTGTAGAAGGAACCGGATGAAGGAGCGTCTTCTAGTCCATGAGAATTCCTGAAATCTCCAAGATCCCTAAGTGCATAAGGCGTGAGATGAGGACCCCCCACCTTATCATTAGGGTTGCAGTAAGTGTTGAAATCTCCCATAATCATCCAAGGCTTATTGATGCCAACGCCCAAGTGAGAAAGGTGATGCCAAAGCATCCTTCTATCCGAGATGCTATAAACAGGGTACACAAATGTGGCAAGGAAGGACACTTGTGTTATATTGCAACTTGCCTGGACATGGATATGCTGAGAGTCCATACCAAGCACTTCGCAACAAACCCTGGATGGATCCCAAAGTAATAGCATTCTACCGCCTCCAATGAATTCCAAATTTGAGCAAAACTTCCATGCTTTGAATCTTTGAGTAGAGAAAGACTCATCTCGTTGAGATAGCTTAGTTTCCAATAGACAAATCATAGCCGCATCATGCTGTTTTGTGATACTACACACTAGAGCTTGCGTGGCAGCTCTATCCCTTTGTCCGCAAAGACCACGGACATTCCAACAAAGTATTTTCATAAGGAAACAAAGGAGGTTTTATTAGCACCTCCGCGCTTAGTCGCTCGCTTTCCCACCGCCGGCCCATTCTTTTGGACAAAACCTCTTGCCATCCATCATCTTTGTTGCTGGAAGCCATAACTTGTGTACCACCAAGCTATGTTCCCCACGCTCAAAGTTAACGTTATTTGACACAAGCCGAGCCTTTCCGTAGCAGTTGAATGTAACTTCATCCAACGAAGGTGGCGGGTTCATAGGCATCTCGAATCAGAATGTTTTGACTCACCCTCATCCTAACATGTTGTGTAACGCCATTGTGAGAATTAGGCGGTGAGGCCTTTGCTAGAGAATCCCGCAAACATGGTGGGCCAGAATGACCCAAAACCGGAGGACCCGCGGCATGTGATACTTCTCCCAAGCTTCTGGTACCAGGAGGTGTTGTGTGCACAGTTTCTTCAATGTCCATCAAGTTATCAGCATCTACGGGATGTTGAGAAGTTGGTGGATGAGGGGGGGGAGGGTTGGTTCCACCCGTACCTTTGTTGACCTTCAAATGAATAGAATCATCCCTGTTGTTAGTTGGGACCTCGATTGCATGTTATTGGAGCTTCTTCAATGTTGACATCATCCCTCAGCTTCCTACACTTCAAGTGGTTGTGTCCAAAATCCGCACAATGATAGCAAAAGTCCGGGTAATTCTCATAGTTTACCCTTTGAGTATACTTTCTGTTATCGGGGAGATTGACGACAAAATCCATTATCGGCTCCTTGCTAACATCCACTTCCACTAGAACTCTTGCATAGTTCATTTTAGACCTTTCCTTAGTATATTGGTCAGTGTAAAGAGGTTTTCCTACACGTGAAGCAATCTTACTAAGGCCCGTTACCTCCAATAGAAAGGGAATGTCAGGAAAGTGACCCAAATAGGAATGTCCATAAAAATCATCCGTTATAAGAACTCCTTTATTGATAGCCTTGAGCATCATGGTTTTCCGTAGACCATATAAGGGCCTCCGTGAAGTACATTAGTGCGCTCTTCCTCCGTCATGAATTTGAACATCATCCACCTTTGCCATATGGTATAATACGGCATTTAACTCCCCATCCTTTCACAATTGTATTCAATGCTTCTCTTCCGGAAAGGACAGTGAAGCAACCTATTAGGCAATAGCCCCAAGTTTCTATGAAAGGAACTTCATCCTCAAGATCTATATTTACTTCCTCCTTGTTGTTCAATAAATTGTAACTTCATACCTTTTGCCTCAATCCTAGTTCCCAAAGACTCAAAGATAAGTCTTTTTAGGAGGAAGGGACCTTTGCCATGGTTTGGGGAAGATTGTTGTGAGTTGTGGCCGTGGTAGGAAATGATGTGGTTTAGAAGGTGCATTAGTGTGTAAATCATTGGGAGGTATATCTGGAGGTATAGGCAGAGGAAGGGTAGAAGGGAGTGAGCTTGGGCATGATAGAAGAGATGATTTGCGTGCCATTTGGGAGGGTAGGGAATTTGTGTTGGTTTTCAGAAGGAATAGAAGGAAGAGGAGATAGAAGGGGTGTGGTGTTGTGAAATTCAGGAAGTAGTGAAGTGGTATTAGATGAGAGAGGGGGGACGTTTAGGACTACTCGAATCAGGAAGTGTTAAAGGCGAAAGGAGTGTTGTGATTCTTGAGATTGGCTCCACTTAGCAAACTAGCTAAAGTAGGAAGGCTTCATTGGTGACACTTAAAGAAATCGGGTTGTTGACTTGAATCACGAGAAGGCACTTTGAATGCCGTCTCATTCAATGTTGACCCCTCGGCTCTTGCATCATTGATGGTTATGGAGTTCCTAGGCTCCTTGGACATAGAAATAGCTTTGTTTCTCACAATTGACTTGGCTCTTCGTGTAACGTGAGTAGTCAATGCCCCTAGATTGTCCCCCTGATTCGTCTTGGAACCAATACCATCATAAAGTCCCGGAGTTATTAGAGAGTCATTGATACCCGCCACATTCAATGCCGACCCTTCGGCTCTCGTGGAGTTCCTAGGCTCCTTGGACAAAGAAATAGCTTTGTTTCTCACAATTGACTTGGCTCTTCGTGTAACGTGAGTAGTCAATGCCCCTAGATTATCCCCCTGATCCGTCTTGGAACTAATACCATCATAAAGAACCGGAGTAATGAGAGAGTCGTTGGTACCCGCCTCATAAATGTGCGACGCCTCGGCACCCTCAATCAAAACGTTGGAAACCACCATTGACTTAGCTCCTTGTAAAACGGGGGTAGTTAATGTCCCTAGGTTATCCCCCTGCCCCGCCTTGGAAATCAGACCATCATTAAGGCCCGAAGTTGGGAGTGTAAACTTGATACCCGCGGCATTAAAGTTTGACGCCTCGGCTCCTTCAATTGTGACGTTCGAAACCTTGGGGCTAGAAACCCCTTCGTATTCCACATCTGATCTTGATCCTTGCATAGAGTGCATATTCCTAGTATCATTGTTATCCTCGTGACCCGCCTTAGCCTTCTGACCCAAGACCCGACCCGTAATTGGAGTAGTCCCATCGTTTCCCGGGGCATTGAAGTTTGCTCTCTTGACATCCGCGTTGAACTTCTTGGGGAAAGAAGTACCATCAATGCTTTCAACTGACTTCGAATCAAACAAGACATGATTACTCTTGGACCCATGAACCCCTGCACGACCCGCCAAGAACCTTTGACCCACGCCCTGACCCGGTTTAGACCCGAGAATGCCATCGTGTCTTGCTTCACCAATTGCAATGTCTGGCCCAGATTTCAACCCTTTTCCGGCAAACCTGAGAGAATTTCCAGGTAGTGTCGGGGTACTAATGCTGGAGTGACTGTCTAGTTCTTCCGAAATGAACCCTTTACCAACAAATTGGCCCGTGGAATGATCGACCACCATAGTAGCATTAGGGGCGTCAATGGTCCTGCCGGAAGTTCTGCCTTCAAACTCACTAATATCCAAGCTTTCAATTTCGATATTTTTGCCCCATTCATGTATCCTTTGTAGCATAGAATCATCTACTACATTTTCTAAAGGAAAGCGCGAGTCTGGAGTAACATGAACCAACACAGAAGTCCGAGATTGGAATAAGATTTTCCTCGGCCATTGTTGGACTCTCGCCATTCTTTTTTTCTTCTTTGTTCTAGCTTTAGCTGAACCTCCTGAATCATTGCTAGAACGTGTGTAACGTTTAGACTTTTTCATATTGTGGACAATAACAATCAAACCATAATGAGTCAAACGAAAAAACTAAGGGGGGGGGGGGGGAAGAAGAGGAAGAAACCTAAGGAGCAACTAAGGGAAACGTTGAGAGCGTTTTCTTAGTGAGAGAAACTTCTCTCTAACTCCTTTTATGGGACTTGATTCTTAAAGGAAGAAATGAATTGATTTAAAAGTATAGAATACTTGATTTGGAAAGAATTGATTTATTGCCATTTTAAAGATAAGAGACTTGATTTCTAAAAGTTAAAGAAGCTTGATTTCAAAAGTTAAGAGACTTGAAGTATTTTGAAAGCTATGTGATTTGATTTGAAAGTATAAGTCTCTTGGTTATAAAATGAATGAATTTGTCTAAGACATAAAGAGTTATAACGGCTTTATGGGAAGTTGGTTATAACAACTTTATGGAAGATTAAAAGAATGGTTTTCTTCAGTAATGTAAGCAAAGAAATGATTTGAAATAAAGAAGGGCAAATTGTTTTAAAGGTACCAATTGCTTAAGGTTTTAAAGAAAGAAGTCACTTGATTTAGAAGCCTATAAATGTATTTCTAAAAGATATTGTGACTTGTCTTGAAAAGTAGATATGACTTGATACTACGGTTATTAGTATCTTGGAAGTTTTATTTGAAAGAGAATCATTTTAAAGGAGTAGAGGCACGTAGTACGTTGGGTTAAATTCCCGGATTTTATAATGACATGTTAGTGCCTTAAGTAAACAAAAATGAGAGTGTATATGAACAAGCTAATAAGAAGTTAGGGGATTTCTTAACTTGCTTATATTATGTATGGTAAGCCGGTGGTGCTTATGTTATGTATGATAAGTCGGTAGTGCTTATGTTATGTATGATAAGTCGGTAGTGCTTATGTTATGTATGATAAGCCGGTAGGGCTTATGTTATGTATGATGGCCGGTTGAGTTAGGGTAAGAGTATAAATGAGGGGTAAACCCCCAAGACGTTATACCACCTTATCCAAGGTAAGAGTATAAATGAGGGGTAAACCCCCAAGACGTTATACCACCTGCTTCAGGGTAAGAGTATAAATGAGGGGTAAACCCCCAAGACGTTATACCACCTGTTCCGTGGATTTGCTACCCATGATGCGAGGAATACCTCATGCGAGTCCTTATGGGCTTATGCGGGTGAAATAGTCTCATGCGGGCGGGTACAACCTATGCGAGGAATACCTCATGCGGGTCCACGGGACTCCACGGGTGAAATAGTCCCAGGAGTAGGATTGCTTATCGATACTGCGGGCGAGAGACCCTGCTTTGATCATGAACCTCCTATTTTTATGCAGTATACCTTTATGGGCAGACTTATGTGATTTTATCGCGTCCCATATTGGGCCGGGCAGTATACCTTTATGGGCAGACTTATGTGACTCTATCGCGTCCCAGATTGGGCCGACAGTATAGGCGTTCCTCCATAAAGGGACGGATTAGGTTATGCAAGATACGTAAGTAATATGTTTATGAACTTGATGAGTTTTCTTAAGTATGTACGTAAGAATTTGACTATACTCTTATGGGAAAATGGGAAAAGATAATAAGGTACGATTAAGTTCACGAGATGGAAATGACACGGTAGGATCTGGTATTTACCCTTTCTTTATACTTGCCCTGTCATTCTTTTATGCGATTATGATTTATTCTTGCACCTTATTTTCCGTTCCATATTAAATTTTTGTTATGACCGACTTCGGGGCTGCGTTCATGTCCGCGAGTTTAGGTACTGTGATTGTGGATCCGCGAGCTTAGGATCCTGGTTCAGCATTTTGAGATGGCTCCAATGTTTCGGAGCTTGTCGTCATGGTTATGTATATTCAGGGGTACGGCGGGGCCTTATCCCGCCATAGTATTTGTTCAAATCTTAGAGGTTTGTATTCATCGTAATTTGGGTAGCTAGAGTTGTTTTTACATTGTTAAACAGTGTAGACCCTTTCGGGTAATTATTATGATTATGGCAGCCTTATCGGCTTGGCCTTGGTTTAAAAAAAAGGTGTTATTTATCTTCCGCAGTTTATTATGTTGTATGATTAGAAGGGTGCCCAGGTAGGGCACCAGTCGCGGCCCGGGGTCGGGTCGTGACAAAAGTGGTATCAGAGCAGTTAGTCCTCAGAAAGTGTCTACAGACCGTGTCTAGTAGAGTCTTGATTATCGGTGTGTTGTGCACCACATATATAATCAGGAGCCTGCAGGGCATTTAGGATTGGTTTCCATTCTTCTCACTCTGAGATCGTGCGATAGAGCTGTGTTGTTAGGGTCGTCTCCCCCTAACGAGTTATGTTGATTGCAGCTATGAGAAAGGCAACAGTGACCCATGAAGGACTTCGTGGATTGCGTATCCAGGTTGGTAATGATTGTAGTATAGTTGGCATTGTGACATACAGCTATACGGAGTTATGTATGAGGGTCAGACGCGTGTTGCCTAGAATGATTTTAGATTACCAAGAGTTGGTAAAGACTAACTAGATACCGGGAAGGTATGGAACAGTTAATGAATTCTCGCCAAGGTCTTATGTCTTATTTTGGGATAATTGGGAAAGGATGAACTGTGTGATAAGGCAGTGGACCCTTAAGAAGTCATGTTAAGAAACTTAATGGAATGTCGTGTTAATAGATTAAGCTATGTGGTATGCGTAAGAGGATTGTACGGATGAGATCCGTATAGAGTAAGTAAGGGTTGTGGTGATCAAGACTACACGATTATGGTATTGTGAGAAGTTATTGTACCCGTTTACGGGGGGACTGGTAAGGTAGGCTTGGAGCATGGGAATTGCGAGCCTAAGAATATTGATAACTGCCGAGACCTTAGATATATAAGGCTTTCTCTGGAAATAAGATTTTAAGTCAGACCAAGGATAAGAGTTAAGTGTGACGCTGAGTCGGGTTGAGGACCTATTACGGGTCGCCTCATAGTTTGAAATGGAGTGGGATCAGTTGGTAGTAGTTCCGCTACGTGACAGGGTCACGAGGGTGCAAGGCCCAAGTCTAGTTAATTGTTTTACGGGTTCGTGGATGCGTTCCACCGGAACCAGGTCGTGAGAGACGGAAATGGCCTTATGTTGTTTAAAAGAGTGACTCCAAAAGATTGGGGGCCAGAATCGGTATGGGGGTTATGTATGTATGCTAGTATGAGTTGGAAGTACGGAAAGAGTGCGACTAGTAAGAAGGATAGCAACCAAGTGTAAAGGAATAGAGCCTGAATCCATAAGAACCTTTCAAGGTAACTATACCCGTTAGTGGTTGGGGTGGTAGCTGAGCGGGTATATGAGATTTGCCCGGTAATGATACAGTCGTCAGACCCTAGTAGACCTAGTAGAGATGATTATGACGGACTTTGAGGTCATTATGAGTATGGGCTAGTTGGTTTCGTGAGTGCCAAGGTTGACATTTTAGTATAAGTATTGTTATATGGCCATGGGTGGCATATGTTGTAAGAAGGGTGTAGTAAAAGGAGACTATGTCGCGCTCTAATTAGATTGGACTCCGAAAGAACATTCGAGGACGAATGTTTCTAAGGGGGGAAGAATGTTACACCACGTAGTTCAAGGACATGTTTAAGAGAATGTATGTAAGGAACACAAGACTTGAAATTGGTACGAAAGGAAGAATTGTTTTTCCGACGAAAAATCTTCCGAACGTCGGAAAGGAAAAATGTTCGTTGAAGAGAATTGGATTCTCAAAATTCATTATTTGAGGATTATGGAATGTATTATCATTATGTAAATTTATTTGTACGTATTTGGTCAAGTGGGGCCCACCCGAGGAATTTTACGTTTTGTGGGACCCACGAGGGTTACAGAATTTTATGGACGAATGGGAGGGCGACACGTGGCACCCCTCCCACATGGCTTGGTCGAATTAATGCAAGGGCAAAAGGGTTATTTGACCATTGTAAAGATGAGAAAGTCTTGCTAGGCTTGAGCTTGAGATTGTTGACTAAGTCAAGAGCCACTTGGCTTGATCCCTTTCATCCAAACTTACCATGTGTTGTAATCTAGACCCTCCAATGTGTTATATATCATCCTAAGTAGCAAGACTTAGCTCACAACACTTAGAAAAATTTGAGAGACTTGTGCTAGCCTTAGAGGTGCTCTCGGCTTTGTGAGCTTTCCCACACAAAAAAATTTCAATTGTTGTCCAATATTCACAAGACTTTAACCCAAGGTCCCTAAGGGTATTGTAAGGATATCTCGATAGAAAGATTTTGGAAAAACGGCGTTTTCACGTTAGTCGCAAGGCGTAAACCTAAGGCATTTTCATAAGTTTTGTTTGGAAATGGAAGAGAAGTTGGTTGTGAGCTTCTAAAGGCTTCAAATAGCGGATTGGAGCGTAAAGGAAAGGAGCTAAGAATTTCTAAGGAGCGACATTGAATCTTGGAAATTATAAGGGCTTGTAAAGGTAAAATTCTTGTCGTTTTAGTAATTAAGATTACTTATTGTTGTAGCTATGGATATTAGCAAGTATGAGATATATATTATGAAGTTGATAAGTGTTATGGATATTGGAACCCTAATCCGAAAACTTGTATGTTTAGCCTTCAGATTTCAATTCAATTGGATTATTAGTTTAATCGTCACATGTTATATAAAGAAGGAATTATAATTGTTAAGTTGTTTATGACTATATAACATGTTAGGCCTAAGAAGTTGGATTGAAAAAGAATTGGAAAAGGACTTTGTGTTGTTGTATATGTTTAGCCAAGAATGGCTTTAATTATGGAACTAGTTTCGTATTAATTTGTGGGGAGGAATTTTACACGTCCTGTTAAGGCGTGTAATCCCCTTTGGTTAGCTGAATTGTTGGGCCTTAAATGTGGCGTGTTTGGTTATTGAATTCGGCCTTGAAAAAGGTGGCAAAGTATGTAGAAACAAAGGAAGTGTTGTCCGATTCTCCGTAGAATTTAGTGACTTTGCACTTAGAATATTCTACGTTCGAAGCTAAAGGTTAATGGACGTATTATGGCCATTATAGGTTGAAGTACTAAGTATAGCGTATTCTACTTGAAGGATGGAATAGCTATCAAGGTTGAAGTACTTTGGAGCATTTTGCTATTTGTCGATAATCGTCGCGAGGTATGTGAACCTCTTCCTTCTTTTGACATGATTCTATGTATGGAATATACATGTAGTACTATTTCATGATTCCTTCTACTCTTAGAAGTTAAGAGGTATGTATGTTGATTTACTCTACGTAAAGGTTATGTCTAAGTTATCCTAAGTTCTTACCAAGTCTTATGGGGGATGTTGGTAAGAGTCGTTAGGAGGTATTTGGAGCCAATTTGACTTGGCTAATTTACGGCACAAATGAGAATAAGAATCGAACAAGCCACTGCAGCGTTAATAAAGGAAAATGTAATGACAATCAATTAAGTTAAAATGAGTAGAATTCTCCATCTGCATAGAAGCTAAGATAAGACAAAATTGTATTACATTTTCTAGATCATGGCTACTCGATTAAGATCGTTATAAATAAGTATAACTTATTCACAACGCAGCAAAGTATATGTTACTTAATTTATAAGAATTTACGTATGAAGTTTTAAGACTATGAACCTCAAATTTTTAAAGGGTTAAGGGACTTTATTTTTCAAGTTATGGGACTTGATTCTTAAAGGAAGAAATGAATTGATTTAAAAGTATAGAATACTTGATTTGGAAAGAATTGATTTCTTGCCATTTTAAAGATAAGAGACTTGATTTCTAAAAGTTAAAGAAGCTTGATTTCAAAAGTTAAGAGACTTGAAGTATTTTGAAAGCTATGTGATTTGATTTGAAAGTATAAGTCTCTTGGTTATAAAAGGAATGAATTTGTCTAAGACATAAAGAGTTATAACGGCTTTATGGGAAATTGGTTATAACAACTTTATGGAAGATTAAAAGAATGGTTTTCTTCAGTAATGTAAGCAAAGAAATGATTTGAAATAAAGAAGGGCAAATTGTTTTAAAGGTACCAATCGCTTAAGGTTTTAAAGAAAGAAGTCACTTGATTTAGAAGCCTATAAATGTATTTCTAAAAGGTATTGTGACTTGTCTTGAAAAGTAGATATGACTTGATACTACGGTTATTAGTATCTTGGAAGTTTTATTTGAAAGAGAATCATTTTAAAGGAGTAGAGGCACGTAGTACGTTGGGTTAAATTCCCGGATTTTATAATGACATGTTAGTGCCTTAAGTAAACAAAAATGAGAGTGTATATGAACAAGCTAATAAGAAGTTAGGGGATTTCTTAACTTGCTTATGTTATGTATGGTAAGCTGGTGATGCTTATGTTATGTATGATAAGTCGGTAGTTCTTATGTTATGTATGATAAGTCGGTAGTTCTTATGTTATGTATGATAAGCCGGTAGGGCTTATGTTATGTATGATGGCCGGTTGAGTTAGAGTAAGAGTATAAATGAGGGGTAAACCCCCAAGACGTTATACCACCTTCTTCAGGGTAAGAGTATAAATGAGGGGTAAACCCCCAAGACGTTATACCACCTGCTTCAGGGTAAGAGTATAAATGAGGGGTAAACCCCCAAGACGTTATACCACTTGTTCCGTGGATTTGCTACTCATGATGCGAGGAATACCTCATGCGAGTCCTTATGGGCTTATGCGGGTGAAATAGTCCCATGCGGGCTGGTACAGCCTATGCGAGGAATACCTCATGCGGGTCCACAGGACCTATGCGGGTGAAATAGTCCCAGGAGTAGGATTGCTTATCGATACTGCGGGCGAGAGACCCTGCTTTGATCATGAGCCTCCTATTTTTATGCAGTATACCTTTATGGGCAGACTTATGTGATTTTATCGCGTCCCAGATTGGGCCGGGCAGTATACCTTTATGGGTAGACTTATGTGACTCTATCGCGTCCCAGATTGGGCCGACAGTATAGGCGTTCCTCCATAAAGGGACGGATTAGGTTATGCAAGATACGTAAGTAATATGTTTATGAACTTGATGAGTTTTCTTAAGTATGTACGTAAGAATTTGACTATACTCTTATGGAAAAATGGGAAAAGATAATAAGGTACGATTAAGTTCACGAGATGGAAATGACACGGTAGGATCTGGTATTTACCCTTTCTTTATACTTGCCTGTCATTCTTTTGTCAGATTATGATTTGTTCTTGTACCTTATTTTCCGTTCCATATTAAATTTTTGTTATCGACCCCTTCGGCTGCGTTCATGTCCGCAGTTTAGGTATTGATTGTGGATCCATGAGCTTAGGATCATGGTTCACATTTTGAGATGGCTCCATGTTAGGAGCTTGTCGTCATGGTTATGTATATTCAGGGGTACGGCGGGGCCTTGTCCCGCCATAGTATTTGTTCAAATCTTAGAGGTCTGTATTCATTTGTGGGTTGGACTGGCTAGAGTTGTTTTTACATTGTTAAACAATGTAGACCCTTTCGGGTAATTATTATGATTATGGCAGCCTTATCGGCTTGGCCTTGGTTTAAAAAAAATGGGGGTGATTTATCTTCCGCAATTTATTATGTTGTATGATTAGAAGGGTGCCCAAGTAGGGCACCAGTCGCGGCCCGGGGTCTGTTCGTGACAGTCGGCGTACACATATATTCAATATATATATATATATATATATATATCATTCCCGTGGAATCCCTCATCTCGGGTACATGACTTCATGGAGGGCTAATCCATGGGGTAATAATCGTATATAACATGCCCGTGGAATCCCTCATCTCGGGTACATGTCTTCATGGAGAGCTAGTCCATGGAGTAATAATCGTATATAACATGCCCGTGGAATCCCTCATCTCGGGTACATGTCTTCATGAGGAGCTAATCCATGGAGTAATAATCGTATATAACATGGTCGCATGCCCCGGAATCCCTCATCGTATAAGCATGGCCATAGGGTAATAAAATAAATCCGGGAATCTTACCCGCCTCCTGGTCGCATGCCCCGGAATCCCACATCGTATAAGCATGTCCAAGGTGTAATAAAAACAATCCGGGAATCTAACGCGTCTCCGTCGCATTCGGAATCCCTCATCGTATAAGCATGTCCAAGGATCAATCACAATGGAAGCATACCCGTGGAATCCTCCGTCACTGTCGGTACGTCCAAGTAAATTTACAACAAGACGGTCGGCCCTCCAACTGAGAGTCACGGCAGTGTAAACATATAATACTTGCACTCAGGGCTATCACAAGCAAGCATAGGCAAGTTCATAAAATCTTTAGACTTTCATTATCATACAAAAATGAATTTCCTTTTATCAACTCAAGGCACCTTTCGTTTTACATAAAAATCCGGGAATTTAACCCAAAGCACTACGTACTTCCATTCTTTTCAAAAGACTCATTTTCATATAAAGCCCCAAGATACTAACACCCGTAGTATCAAGGCATGTCTATATTTCAAACAAGTCACTATTGTCACGACCCGAACCCGGGCCCGTGACTGGTGCCTTACCCCGGGCACCCTAGTGATACAATATCAGAGAAAATCAGCGGAAATAAAAACATAAACATGAAATAAGAGATTGATAAATAAACAGGCCAACCAAAATAGTTGCCTTCTGTATATATACATAAAAACCTGAACAGTTTAATCCTTTTTACAACCCTGCCCACAAAGATTACTCTGAGACCTTAGGAATGAAATGACAACTATGGCGGGGCAGGGCCGCCATACCACAGATGTACAAGAACTCTGACTCGGGGTAACATACCAAACGATAAGCCTCCGAAGAAACGGGGCTTCCTAACACGTTGGCTGTGATCCTAGGCGAGGATCCTGGCCGTACCTACTGCGGCGTGAACGCAGCCCCGAAGGAGGTCAAGATAACAGTACCAAGTATGTGAAATCGTAAAATCAGTAAATGAAATCATAATAGTCTATATAAAGCGGGAGACATGTATGATAACAAACTACGATTCACAACATAAGCGATCCTTTCAAGTCAGGGACTCACGCCCTCAAGTCATCCCTCATGCCCGTGGAACTCCTTCCTCACTGCCGACAGTCTAGGTATAAATCGTGTGGAATACGTGTCCCGGCCCATCCCATGGGACTCGGTAAGGGATCATGTGGAATACGTTTCCTGGCCCATCTCATGGGACTCGGTAAAGGATCATGTGGAATACGTGTCCCGGCCCATCCCATGGGACTCAGTAAAGAATCATGTGGAATACGTGTTCCGGCCCATCCCATGGGACTCGGTAAGAATCAGATGAAATACGTGTCCCGGCCCATCTCATGGGACTCGGTAAAAAATCGTTCATAACAAATCAGCCGACCCTCCATCGAGAGACGCGGTGGTATAGAAATACAGTACTTGCACAACAAAGGCTATCACAATAAGCATAGGCAAGTTTCACAACAACAAGCATAGGCAAGTTACACAACAAGCATAGGCAAGTTACACAACTCAAGGTACCTTCATTTTATGTCAAAGTCCGGGTTTTAACCCTAAAGTACTACGTACGTTAAATTCTTTTTAAAAGATCCACTTCTTTTATAAAGGTCACCCGATACCCGTAGTATTAAAATAGAGTGACTTACATCTTTTAAGTAAACCAAAACAACTTCCATACTTTCCTTTTTAAAACCAAATTAAGGCAACACCATGCCTTCTTTTTAGACCAAAACACTTCTCTTTTTAAAGTCAAGTTACCATATTAAAACCAATGATAAAACCCTTCTTTTGTTTTCATAAAGTCGTTATAACTAACTTCCCATAAAGCTGTTATAACACTTTATGTTTTAAACCAATTTAAGACAACACAATGCCTTTCTTTTCCCTAAAGTTCCAGTTTGCCTAATTTCAATTACTCAAGTCTCTTTATTTTAGAAAAGTTTCATAGTTCATAGTCTTATTCATTTAAGAATATAATTCTCTTTTAAACAATCTGAGAAACATATGCCTTATATGTGAGTAGGTTATTCTTGTTCATAATCAATCTTATTAAGCAGCCATGATCTAGGAAATGTAATATCATTTAGTCTCATCTTAGCTTACATGCGGATGGAGGTTTCTACTGGTTTTAATAATGCTTCATTAATCAGTACATTTCCTTTTATTAGCGCTGCAGTGGTTTGTCGATAGTCATTCTGATTTCCGAAATCAGTAAAACATTATTCCTTTTAAAGACCAAGTACTCATTACTCACGAATGAGGTTTCACACAAAATTCATATTAATTCATTTAAGTCAAGTCTCTTATCTTTTTAGATCAAGTCTCTTAACTTCAAAAATTAATAAACCATTCTTTTTATCTCTCTTAAGCCGTTATACCTAACTTCCCATAAAGCTAGTATAACTCTTAAGTTTTCTTAAAACCAAGCATTACTCTTCTTTCAAAAGGTTTCTTAATTCATTGGAATACTTCAAGATTCTTATTTATTCAGCTTAAGTCGAAAGACATTGCCAATAACTACGTTCGCTTAACACGACGTCACCGTACTTATATATATTTCCTTTAAAATATCATGCTCAAGAGGATAGGAAGAATCACATACCTCGCGACGATTATCGACTATAAGCAAAACGCCCGGCTATAACGGCTAGCCTGTCACCTTACAAGTAGTTCATGCTACTCGCAGAACATTCAACCAATAAGGTTATAAGTCTATCAGTAAATCTGATCTATGTAAGTACTGATTTAATCTTCTACTTATATTCTTACGATGTGATTTGATTCAAGTCTTTTACGTAATATCCTTCTATTACAGTTCAAATCTCTTCTATGAATCTTATATTCATTTCAATACAACTACAGTATGTAATTTCCAATTACAATAGAAGGACAGTAGTATTTACCTCGATGAGCCCAAAATTATCCAAGTATATATGTCGATCCTGAGCGACGTTAAGCTCCTACTCCGTGCGCTCCAACCCGCTCCAAACAACCCTTAGAAGTTCTACGCAACTTCTACTTAACACTTCAACCGACTATGAAGGTTTTCCTTAGGGTTTCGTTTTTGTGACTGAGGGAAAGTATAATAGTATTTCCGGGCTCTACGTATAGAGGTAACTTTGGAAAGTACTACAAGGTATATGGGCTAAGGTATTTAGGGCATTATAACAATACTTGGAGAGTATTTCTATACCAAAGGGGGGGTATTATACGAAACAACTAGGCAAGGGGGGTGTATTCTCGGCCGACCACTGGGAGGGGAGCACCTCGGCCAAGGCTTCTCGAGGGGAGGGTGTGGCGGACGAAAGCTCTCACTAAGAGGGGAGGGATTTTTGCCTTAGAAAATATCAAGTGAGGATGAAGAAAGTCTTCAACTTAGAGGGGTATTTATAGGTCAAGCAATGGCCAACCAATGGCCAAGATCAATCCAAGTGTAAGGCAAGTGTAGGGCTAGGATTTAACCATGTGTACCTTATCCATCTACCACACCAACTTGCACAAAATATCCTACCAACTCCCTCCTCCAAATCGTCCAAGCCGCCCACCATAGCTTCCAATGTGAGGGTGCCACATGTCACCCTCCCGTTGGTCCAAAATGTTTCGTCTCTCGGAAAAATCCGCAAAAATTAAAAATGACATAGCCGGAATTTTCCCTTCGCAAGTTTAGTAAAACGTTTCGTCGAAAAACGGTTCTTTTCGGCACTTGTGCACAAAATTTCGAACCTTTGCCAACTTTAAGGCTTAAACTTTTATACGTACGCCCTCACGTACATACTCTGGAAATACGGGGTATAACATTCTCCCCTCCTTAGAAACATTCGTCCCGAATGTTCCTTCTCAAGACGGAAAACGATAAAGTTCCTCTAACAAATTGCCAACGCCACGCTTGGCCACGAAATAACACACGTTCTCTTTCTTCCTTACTCGTCGCACCCTTCTCGAACACTTGAACTCTTCTAGTATACGTATCACACTTCAGTTATTGCTTCAGTTTCCAAAACTTTGGAGTCACTACCTCCAAACTTGGTCATCTTACTAGCCTCAATCTCCCTTAAGGCCATTCCCGGCCTTCACGATTCGCTTCTGGTCGAACATGTCCACGAACTCATACGATGGTCATCTAAACTTGGGCCTAGCACCCTCGTGACCCTACCACCTGGCGGGACCACCCAGAGCTGACCCGCTAGAACAGCCGCGGGTTGGCTCCGCATGGCCCCAACCCGACCCACTTAACGCATCAAGCTCTTGTTTCCCAATCCGGAACAATCTTTACTCTGGTCATAAGCTACCACTTCCATTTCACACTACCCAGGGACTTATCACACAATACATTCTAGGCATAAAATGCACTCCGACAAGGATCACTTGCAAAATCCTGTGCTCAAGACGACCTTACATCTAAGGTCTCAACTGTAATACCCTAAGGTTCATCATTTTCTCACCCCCCAGGCTTACCCTTTTCAACTAACCATGTTTTCTAGATCTTAATTTTACACAATGTTATCCAGACATAACACTCAACACAACTCATCAGATCAAATATACTAATATCTAGAGGGGTAAGAATATACCTGTATCAACTGCTCCATTTTCCTTTCGTCGTTCTAACCATAATCACGCCTGCAGCGCAGCTATAGAAAGCGATGAACACGCATCGACCGGTGGTGAGTCATTCTCGCATCCTTACTATTAGGACAGTTTCTTGTCACGTGGCCACACGGCGGCGCGGAAAAACAAGCACGAGAAAAAGACGACATTCCGGGATGGCGTCGCCACATCGTGCACACGAGGAAAACTCGAACCCGATGGCTAGAACTATGTATATCCGTGAACGAAGCCATGGAGCTCTGACCAGCTCCCAAATACCCCGAATGTCCTGAAGGTTGTTGAGGACCATGCATCGGGCGGAGGTACATAGCTAGCCTCTTTGAGCGGTCGCCTCGAAAGTTACCAAAGGACCTGTTTGTTCTGTCCTCTTCCTGGCGATCCGGCCATTCCGTCGACCTCTCCGTGCCTCACATCCTAGTGCATGAGCTTGCATGCGGGCAATGTCCATGCCCGGTGAAGAGCTACACCGTACAAGCCTCGCCAAGTAATCATCTAGCCCGTAACGTAGCGGTGTACTCATCCTCCATATCGGCCTCTACGGGGACGTACCGAGCTAATGAGTCGAACTCCACATTATACTCTCTAACTGTCCGCCCCGCCTCAACGTCAAAAATCTGGCCGAGCCCTCTCATCCGTGGGGGCAAGAAATGTGCAAGAAAAGCCCGAGAACTCGTCCCATACGGTGGAAGTGCATGCTCTTCCCGGGACAGCTCCACGAATCAAACGATCAAGCTGCAGATCACGCGGTGATGCGAACTCAATACCGACTACGCCTCGAGACTCGATCACTCTCACGATCATTGTAGGCTGTCGGATAAACTCCCGAGGTCATCCTCGGCTCGATCCATAGAACAAGCGGGCTCTGACTCAGAAAGTCCGTAGTCTCAAATGCGCTCGGGGGTGAACTACGGGTGTTACTTGAAGTGGGCTGCTGCATCCGACCTATCTCATATCGGCCACGACCACGGCGAATCGGGCCATCTCCTTGCCCCGTCTCATCTGCTCCGGTGTGGGGTGGAGGCTCAGTCTTGTAGTCTCGGCACCATACTGCGGCTCTAAACTCTGCTGGTGCTGGCGGTGTCGCAAGACTCGCCGTCTGAAGCACAATCTCAGGTACTGACCGGGCCTGCGCCCTCGTACTCCTCTGTATCCCACTAGCAGCTCCCTCGGCTGCCTTGCCCGTCTGGGCCTGGGTTGCCTTACGCGGAGGCATAACTGGTAAAGGAAAGGAATACGTCAGAGGGGTCCAACTTATCACACGGCTCTAAGGCACGATCTCAGAATGAGAAGAATGGAAACCAATCCTAAATGTCCTATAGCCTCCTGATTATAGATGTGGTGCACAACACACCGATAATCAAGACTCTACTAGACACGGTCTGTAGACACTTTCCGAGATTAATCGCTCGATACCACTTTTGTCACGACCGAACCGGGCGTGATCGTGCCTACCGGGCACCCTAGTGATACAACATCGGAGAAAAGAAAATCGGAAATAAAAACATAAACATGAAATAAGAGATTGATAAATAAACAGGCCAACCAAAATAGTTGCCTTCTGTATATATACATAAAAACCTGAACAGTTTAATCCTTTTTACAACCCTGCCCACAACAGTACTACAGACCTCTAGGAATGAAATGACAACTATGGCGGGACAGGGCCCCGCCATACCCCTGAATGTACAAGAACCTACAGACTCAGGGTAACATACCAAAAGATAAGCCTCCGAAGAAACGGGGCTTCCCTGTTGACCGTGATCCTAAGAGCGAGAATCCTGGCCGGCGTACCTACACTGCGGCGTGAACGCAGCCCCAAGGAGGTCGATCTAACAGTACAGTATGTGGCGTAAAATCACGTAAATGAAATCATAATAGTCTATATAAAGCAGGAGACATGTATGATAACCAAACTACAGTTCACAACATAAAAGCAATCCTTTCAAGTCAGGGACTCACGCCCTCAAGTCATCCCTCATGCCCGTGGAACTCCTTCCTCACTGCCGGCAGTATAGGTATAAATCGTGTGGAATACGTGTCCCGGCCCATCCCATGGGACTCGGTAAGGGATCATGTGGAATACGTGTCCTGGCCCATCCCATGGGACTCGGTAAAGGATCATGTGGAATACGTGTCCCGGCCCATCCCATGGGACTCGGTAAAGAATCATGTGGAATACGTGTTCCGGCCCATCCCATGGGACTCGGTAAGAATCAGATGAAATACGTGTCCCGGCCCATCTCATGGGACTCGGTAAAAAATCGTTCATAACAAATCAGCCGACCCTCCATCGAGAGACGCGGTGGTATAGAAATACAGTACTTGCACAACAAAGGCTATCACAATAAGCATAGGCAAGTTTCACAACAACAAGCATAGGCAAGTTACACAACAAGCATAGGCAAGTTACACAACTCAAGGTACCTTCATTTTATGTCAAAGTCCGGGTTTTAACCCTAAAGTACTACGTACGTTAAATTCTTTTTAAAAGATCCACTTCTTTTATAAAGGTCACCCGATACCCGTAGTATTAAAATAGAGTGACTTACATCTTTTAAGTAAACCAAAACAACTTCCATACTTTCCTTTTTAAAACCAAATTAAGGCAACACCATGCCTTCTTTTTAGACCAAAACACTTCTCTTTTTAAAGTCAAGTTACCATATTAAAACCAATGATAAAACCCTTCTTTTGTTTTCATAAAGTCGTTATAACTAACTTCCCATAAAGCTGTTATAACACTTTATGTTTTAAACCAATTTAAGACAACACAATGCCTTTCTTTTCCCTAAAGTTCCAGTTTGCCTAATTTCAATTACTCAAGTCTCTTTATTTTAGAAAAGTTTCATAGTTCATAGTCTTATTCATTTAAGAATATAATTCTCTTTTAAACAATCTGAGAAACATATGTCTTATATGTGAGTAGGTTATTCTTGTTCATAATCAATCTTATTAAGCAGCCATGATCTAGGAAATGTAATATCATTTAGTCTCATCTTAGCTTCTATGCAGATGGAGGTTTCTACTGGTTTTAATAATGCTTCATTAATCAGTACATTTCCTTTTATTAGCGCTGTAGTGGTTTGTCGATAGTCATTCTGATTTCCGAAATCAGTAAAACATTATTCCTTTTAAAGACCAAGTACTCATTACTCACGAATGAGGTTTCACACAAAATTCATATTAATTCATTTAAGTCAAGTCTCTTATCTTTTTAGATCAAGTCTCTTAACTTCAAAAATTAATAAACCATTCTTTTTATCTCTCTTAAGCCGTTATACCTAACTTCCCATAAAGCTAGTATAACTCTTAAGTTTTCTTAAAACCAAGCATTACTCTTCTTTCAAAAAGGTTTCTTAATTCATTGGAATACTTCAAGATTCTTATTTATTCAGGCTTAAGTCGAAAGACATTGCCAATAACTACGTTCAGTTAACACACGTACGTCTACCGTACTTATATATATTTCCTTTAAAATATCATGCTCAAGAGGATAGGAAGAATCACATACCTCGCGACGATTATCGACTATAAGCAAAACGCTCCACGGCTATAACCCGGCTAGCCTTGTCCACCTTCCAAGTAGTTCATGCTACTCGCAGAACATTTAACCAATAAGGTTATAAGTCTACTAAATCTGATCCTATGTAAGTACGCTTTAATCTTCTACTTATATTCTTACGATGTGATTTGATTCAAGTCTTTTACGTAATATCCTTCATTACAGTTCAAATCTCTTCTATGAATCTTATATTCATTTCAATACAACTACAGTATGTAATTTCCAATTACAATAGAAGGACAGTAGTATTTACCTCGATGAGCCCAAAATTATCCAAGTATATATGTCGATCCTGAGCGACGTTAAGCTCCTACTCCGTGCGCTCCAACCCGCTCCAAACAACCCTAAGAAGTTCTACGCAACTTCTACTTAACACTTCAACCGACTATGAAGGTTTTCCTTAGGGTTTCGTTTTTGTGACTGAGGGAAAGTATAATAGTATTTCCGGGCTGTACATATAGAGGTAACTTTGGAAAGTACTACAAGGTATATGGGCTAAGGTATTTAGGGCATTATAACAATACTTGGAGAGTATTTCTATACCACAAAGGGGGGTATTATACGAAACAACTAGGCAAGGGGGGGGTGTATTCTCGGACGACCACTAGGAGGGAGCACCTGCCGGCCAAGGCTTCTCAAGGGGGGAGGGGGTGTGGCGGACGAAAGCTCTCACTAAGAGGGGAGGGATTTTTGCCTTAGAAAATATCAAGTGAGGATGAAGAAAGTCTTCAACTTAGAGGGGTATTTATAGGTCAAGCAATGGCCAACCAATGGCCAAGATCAATCCAAGTGTAAGGCAAGTGTAGGGCTAGGATTTAACCATGTGTACCTTATCCATCTACCACACCAACTTGCACAAAATATCCTACCAACTCCCTCATCCAAATCGTCCAAGCCGCCCACCATAGCTTCCAATGTGAGGGTGACACATGTCACCCTCCCGTTGGTCCAAAATGTTTCGCCTCTCGGAAAAATCCGCAAAAATTAAAAATGACATAGCCGGAATTTTCCCTTCGCGAGTTTAGTAAAACGTTTCGTCGAAAAACGGTTCTTTTCGGCACTTGTGCACAAAATTTCGAACCTTTGCCTACTTTAAGGCTTAAACTTTTATACGTACGCCCTCACGTACATACTCTGGAAATACGGGGTATAACAACTACATTTTTAGAAATACATTTCTAGGCTTCTAAATCAAGTGACCCTTTTTTATTTTAAGTCATTTCTTTGTTTACATTACTAAAGAAAACCATTTTTTTTATAACCAAGAGACTTATACTTTCTAATCAAGTTACATAACTGTTACACCCCGTAAGTCCAGGACATGTATAAGAGAATGTACGTAAAGAATCAAGACTTGGAAATTGGTACGAAAGGAAGAATTGTTTTTCCGACGGAAAATCTTCCGAACGTCGGAAAGGAAAAATGTTCGTTGATGAGAATTGGATTCTCAAAATGTATTATTTGAAGAAGTATGGAACTAATTAACGTTATGGAATTTATTTTACGGATTTGGTCACGTGGGGCCCACCCGAGGAATTTTACGTTTTGTGGGACCCACGAGGGTTACGGAATTTTTATGGACGAATGAGAGGGCGACACGTGGCACCCCCACATATGGTCTTGGACGTTTAATGTAAGGGTAAAATGGTCATTTACCCTCAAGGAAGATCAAGTCTTCAAGCTTGAGATTGTTGACCAAGTCAACTTGTCCACTTGGCTTTGCATTAATTTCTCTTCATCCTAGCCCACAAGTGTATTAATCTAAGCCCTCCAATGTGTTATATAAGCATACTACTAGTGCAAGACTAGTCTTCAACACTTAGAAAAATCACAACACTTTGTTCTTCACAAGATAAGCTCTCGGGTTTGAGGTCTTTTGCACAAGAAAAATTTGTAGTTTTGATCCATTATTCACAAGACTTAAACCCAAGGTCCCTAAGGGTATAGTAAGGATATCCCAATAGAAATATTTCGGAAAAACGACGTTTTCGTATTAGTCGCAAGGCGGAAACTTAAGGAGTTCTTCAACTTTGGAGTTGGAACTTGAAGATGGGTTCTTCATAGGCTTCTAAGGAGTGCTTGGAGTGGATTGGAACATAAGGAAAGGAGCTAAGAATTGCTAAGGCGCGACTTTGAATCTTGGAAATTTTAAGGGCTTGGAAAGGTATAAATTTTGTCGTTTTAGCAATTAAAGTTTACTTATTGTTGTAGTTATGGATATTAGCAAGCATGAGGTATATTGTATGAAGTTGATAAGTATATTGGCTATTGGAACCCTAATTCGAAAACTAGAATGTTTAGCCTTAAGATTACAATTCAAGTCGATTATTAGTTTAAGTAGTCGCATGTTGTATAAAGAAGGAAATTGTAGTTGTTGAAGTTGTTTATGACTATATAACATGTTAGACCTTAGAACTTAGAATTGGAAAAGGATTGGAAAAGACTTTGAATTGTTGGTTGTTGTTGGCTGAGAATGGCTTGAATATGGAACTACTTCGTATTAATTGTGGGGCGGAATTTTACACGTATTGTAAGGCGTGTAATCCCCTTTGTTTGGTTGTTGTTTTGAGCCTTAAATGTGGCGTGTTGGTTATTGTATTCGGCCTTGAAAAAGATGGCAAAGTGAGTAGAAACAAAGGAAGTGTTGCCCGATTTTCCGTAGAATTAGAGACCGTATACTTGGTATTATTCTACGTTAGAGACTAGAAGTTGATAGTCTTGTTGTGACCATTATAGGTTGACACTTCTACGTACGGCGTATTCGGCTTAGCTTGTGGATTTAGCCGAAAAGGTTTAGGTACGCTGTTTGGTGATCGGCAGGTGTAGGACCCTGCTCAAAGTTTTTGGATAGCTCCTTCTGTTCGGGAGTTTATCTTTTTGGTATAAGTTCTTTCGATGTGCTTTTGTACAGTTATGGGTACGGCGGGGCCTTGTCCCGTCATAGTTCAGTATAACTCTTAGAGGTCTGTATTCATATGTGGGATTGGACTCATGTACAATGTAGTGTCTTTTTCATGTATATTATAAGGCAGCCTTGTCGGCTTTGCCCTTGTACGTATGTTGGTTTTAAAAAAAAAAAAAAAAAAAAAAAAAAGGTGTTATTTAAATTCCGCAGTTTTCTTAGTTGTTAAGGTAGAAGGGTGCCCAGGTAGGGCACCAGTCACGGGCCCGGGGTTCGGGGCGTGACAATAACTTTCAAAATACTTCAAGTCTCTTAACTTAGAATATCAAATCTCTTAACTTAGAATAATAAAGTCTCATAACCTTTTAAGAATTCAAGGTTCATAGTATTTAAAACTTCATAACGTAAACTCTTTAAATTAAGTAACATTTACTTTTATGCGTTGTTAATAGGTTATACTCGTTTATAACGATCTTATTAAAGCAGCCATGATCTAGAAAATGTAATACAATTTTGTCTTATCTTAGTTTCTATGCAGATGGAGAATTCTACTCATTTTAATATAATTGATTGTCGATACATTTTCTTTTATTAACGATGTAATGGCTTGTTCGATACTTATTCTCATTAGTGCGGTAAATTAGCAAAGTCAACTCGACTCCAAATACTTCCTAACGACTCTTACCAACATCCCCCATAAGACTTGGTAAGAACTTAGGATAACTTAGACATAACTTTTACATAGAGTAAATCAACATACATACCTATTAACTTCTAAGAGTAGAAGGAATCATGAAATAACACCACATGTATATTTCATACATAGAATCATGCCCAAAAGGAGGAAGAGGTTCACATACCTCGCGACGATTATCGACAAGTAGCAAAATGCTCCAAAGTACTTCCACCTTGATAACTATTCCATCCTTTAAGTAGAATACGCTATACGTAGTACTTCAACCTATAATGGCCATAATACGTCTATCAACTCCTCACTTTTTAACGTAGAATCATACTAAGTGTAAGGTCTCTTATTCTACGGAAAATCGGGCAGCACTTCCTTTGTTTCTATGTACTTTTCCACCTTTTTCAAGGCCCGAAAATCAATAACCAAACACCACATTTAAGGCCCAACAATTCAGCAAATACAAAGGTGATTACACGCCTAATAGGACGTGAAAAATTCTGCACCACAATCAATATAAAATTGTCCATTACTTAAGGCACATTCTTGGCAATAACACTATCCATAACAATAGCAATTTCCTTTCAATTCCTTTTTCAATCCAAGTTGTTATTCCAATATGTTATATACATAATAACAATTACAACAACTATAATTCTTTTCTTCCTTAACATGCGACGATTGTAACTATCGACCAAATTGATTACAACATTAATGGTTAACTTGTCAATTTTCGGTTTTAACATGTCGACATGATCCAAATCTTTTCAAACTTCATTCTATATACCACATACTCATTTCTTAACTACTATAACATGTAATCTTCAATTATATTAAGAAGATGAAGATTTTACCTCAATAAGTCCTAATAATGTCCAAGCGTAAAACTCGATCCTTAGCAACTTTTAGCTCCTTTTCTTATGTTCCAATCCGCTCCAAGCACTCCTTAGAAGCTCATGAAGAACTCCTCTTCAAGTTCCATCTTCAAAGTTGAAGAACACCTTAGGTTTTCGTCTTGCGACTAACGTAAAAACGTCGTTTTTCTGGGATCTTTCTATTTAGATATCCTTGCAATACCCCTAGGAACATTGGGTTAAAGTCTTGTGAATTATGGACAACAATTGAAATTTTTTTGTGTGGAAGACTTCACAAAGCCGAGAGCTTCACCTATGTGCACAAAGTTTTCTCAATTTTTTTTCTAAGTGTTGAAGACTTGTCTTGCACTAGTGTAGTATATATAAAACAATGGAGGGTCAAGATTATAACACTTGTGTGGTCTTAGATGAAGGCATTTAAATATCAAGCCAAGTGGGCTCTTGACTTAGTCAACAATCTCAAGCTTGAGCTTGCAAGACTTGTTCATCCAACTCTTGGTCAAATGACCTCCTAACCCGTGGCTAATTTCGAACAAGCCCATGTGGTGGGGTGACACGTGTCGCCCTCCCATTCGTCCATAAAATTTCGTAACCCTCGGGGGTCCCACAAAATGTAAAATTTCTCGGGTGAACCCTACGTGACCAAATCTATAAAATACATTTCCACAATGATAATAAATTCTATACTCCTCAAATAATGCATTTTGAGAGTCTAATTCTCATCAACAAACATTTTTCCTTTCCGACATTCGGAATATTTTCCTTCGAAAAAACAATTCTTTCTTTCGTACCAATTTTCAAGTCTTGTGTTTTCGCGTCTATTCTCTTATTCATGTCCTGTAATTACGGGGTGTAACAGTCCCACATAGCTGGAGGAGCACACTCGCAACTGGACAGCTCCCATGACTCGAACCAGTTAACTGCTACATCGCGCAACCGGTAAGAAGCCAATACTACTGACTCGGTCTCCGATGCCTTAATCACCCTCATTATCCGCTGAATCTGGCGAATAAACTCCTGAGGATCATCTTCAGGCCTCGACCCATAAAACTCTGGCGGACTGCAACTCAAGAAGTCCCGAACCCTCAAACTATCTGCTCTGGGGCTAACTCAGGCTCGTATGCAGAAGTGCGTCTGCTACTATCCTATCCATGTTGGATCAGTATCCCTGAAGTCTCTATCCTCTGCCCCTGGCTGAGGAACTGGAGGCTCAAGTATCGGGGCCTCTGGAGCTTCTCTAAGCTCCTCTGGTACTGGCGGTGTAACTGAACTCGCCGACTGGGCCACAACCTCAGGCATAGTCTGGGCCTGAGCCCTAGTAACTCTCTGTATCTGGCTAGCAGCTCCTGCTACTGACTTGCCCTTCTGGGCCACTGTTGCCTTCTTCGGAGGATACGTCTCAAAGTACTTCAATCTATAATGACAATAACACTTCTATCAACTTCATACTCACTAGTATAGACATATTAAATCACGACCGAACCCGAAAGACGCTGCGGTGCCCTACAGGCACCCTTATACCCGTACCTCCCATATAACCAACGGAAGCAAATAAAACTCATATAATTAAAACAACTCATGTAATAAAACCGGCAAGCCGACGAGGCTGCCATTATATACATAAGCCCAAAATGAGCTACAACAGTACATATGTCCTACCCACACATGACTATAGACCTCTAAGAGTATAACAATATCTATGACGGGACAAGGCCCCGCCGTACCCTGAATGGACATGAGTCTGTAATAACAAAAATGTACCAAAATGACTAGACTCCGGAATAAGAGAGTTATATCAACAGCTGAGCAAATATCCTAAGTACGCATATCAGCAAACTGAGTACCTACACCTGCGGGCATGAACGCAACCTGTCACGACCCGACCCCGGGCCCGCGACTGGTTCCCTACTAGGGCACCCTTACAGGTATACATCAGAGATAGTCAGCGGAACATACATAACCACATAACATGTAACGACAGAAATAAACAACAGGCTAGCCGATAAGGCTACCTCCCTGGACATATAAATAATTACATATCTAAAAGCAGTTACATCCATTCTTTTACAAACTGACCCATAAGATATGACTGCAGACCTCTAAGAGTTTTGACATAACAACAGTGACGGGATAGGGCCCCGTCATACCCCTGAATGTACAACAACCGACAATACCAGGGATCTGAACCAAAGTAAGCCTCCGGAGTAATGGAGCTTCTCAACAGCTGAACAGTGATCCTAAGAGTGAGGATCAGCAACCTGTTTAACTCTACCTGCGGCATGAACGCAGCCCCCCGAGGAAAGGGGGTCAGTACAAAATATGTACCAAGTATGTGAAATTGAAAGTACTAAAATGAAATCATATAGTCTAAAAATAAAGTTGGAGACATGTATGATAACCAAAATAACATTACACTGTGTCATACTAAAAATGAGAGTATAACCAGGGGATATCCGCCCGTAGTACCATGATGCAATCCTATTCAAGGGAATTTAACCCTCATGGGAATTTAACCCTCATGGGAATCGAACACGCATAGGTCATGTGGACCCGCAATGAGGATATATGGATACCCGCATCGTGGAGAGCTAACCCACAGAATAGTCATGGGAATTTAACCCGCATAAGAATCGAACCCGCATAGGTCATGTGGACCCGCAATGAGTATATATGGATACCAGCATCGTGGGGATCTAATCCCACGGAATCGAACAATTTCAAGGGAATTTAACCCATAGTATAACACTTGCACGAATGTCTATCATGTGTATCTATACTTGCGGCATGAAACGACCCAGAAAAATTCGATCTGAAATATGTATCAAGTATGTGGCCAGAAATCTTGAAATGAAATCATATAGTCTAAAATAAAGCTGGAGACATGTATGATGACCAAAATAACAGTACACTGTGCCTTACTAATAATGAGAGTAAACAAGAGTATACTTTACTGCATAAAAATAGAAAGCTCATGATCAAATCAGGGTCACCCGCCCGTAGTATCATTAAGCAATCCTACTCCTGGGACTATTTCACCCGCATAGGTCCTGTGGACCCGCAATGGAGCAATTTGCTCCGCATGGGACTATTTCACCCGCATGGGCCCGGTGGACCCGCAATGAGTACAAACGCCGCACTCGCATCGTGGGGAGAAAATCCACGGAATATGTAGTAACCCGGGGGTTTACCCCGCAAAATTTATATAACACAACACTTAAGGCTACCATAAATATCATAACATAAGCACAACCGACTATCGTAAATATCATAAGCAAGTTAAGAAATCCCTTAACTTCTCATTAGACTTTAATTAGCATGCACTCTCATTTTATTTAACTTAATGCACTAACATGTCATGAAAAATCCGGGAATTTAACCCAAAGTACTACGCACTTCTATTCTTTTCAAAAGACTCCTTTTTAAATAAAACCCCAAGATACTAACACCCGTAGTATCAAGGCTCGTCTACTTTTCAAAACAAGTCACTACACCTTTAGAATTTCATTTCAAAGCTTTTAAACCAAGTGACTTCTACTTTCAAAACTTAAGCAACTTATGACTTTAAATCAAGTTGCCCTTTCTCTAAATCAAGTCATTTATCTTCTTTAAAATCAATAGAGTAAACCACTATTTTATCAAACTTGCACATTTAAAATCAAGTCTATGAATTCTAAAGACCCTGAATTCATTTAAAGATTGTACGTCTATCGTACCATACATTTATAAAACTTCATGCTCAAGAGATAGGGAAAGTTACACATACCTCTTCGGCTCAATCCACTTGCTAAGTCCAATATGTCGCACGCAGGATGTCAACCTATAATGACCATAATACGTCTATCAACTTCTAGCTTTCTAACGTAGAATATTCTAAGTGTAAAGTCACTTATTCTACGGAAAATTGGGCAGCACTTCCTTTGTTTCTACGTACTTTTCCACCTTTTTCAAAGCCCGAAATCAATAACCAATATGCCAAATTTAAGGCTCAACACATCAACTAATCAAAGGGGATTACACGCCTTACAGGACGTGTAAAAGTCTGCCCCACAATTTATATAAAACAGTCGAATATTAAATGCCATTCTCGGCTACAATGTACAACCACATACAATATTTTCCAATTCCTTTTCAATCCATATTGTCGTTCTAACATGTTACATAGTCGCAACCAATTTTAACAACTATAATCCCTTCTTTATATAACATGTGACGGCTAACATGCAACTTTAGGATTTTCTTCCAAATATTCCATAACACTTATCAATCTTCATTATACATATCTCATGTTTGTGTACATATATATCTACAACAACATGAAATCTTTAATCACCAAGATGACAAGTGTTATACCCCGTATTTCCAGAGTATGTATGTGAGAACGTACGTACATTTGTACAAACCCTAATTAGGTTAAGGATGGAATTGTGAACTTTCAACGGAAAAGATTCCGAACCTTGTGAAGGAAATTCTACGTTTTTAATATTTTAACCGATTACGGATTTTTCCGAGAGACGAAATATTTTGGACGATAGGAGGCGACATGTGTCACCCTTAGTTGGCATGGGTTGGACGAAAATGTTGGCCAAGTGGACAAGGTCAAGTGGTCAAAGTCTTGGAAGACATTTTCTTTTGGTGAGTGGGAGTAGGTATGTTGGACGTTTTTTGTGCCTAGTGGAAGGCCACATGGCTCTTTTGTTGTGGGGGACATATGTCCCAATGTTGTGGTGGACATATGTCCCAAGGTTATGGTGGACACTTGGTTGGAAGACCTCATTCTTCACATGGATCCGTATCTTCACCCTCCATTTGTTTTAATCTAGACCATTGGTGGTTCTATAAATACCCCCCTCTTGTGCAAGACTTCTTCATCACTTGAACAATTTCCAAGTCTCAAAATCCCTCTCCCCCTTAGTAAGGCTCTCGTCCAACACTCTCCCCCCTTGTGTTCTCGCCGAGACACACCCCCCCTTCCTTGAAGCTTTCGTCCGAAATACCCCTTTGGTAGAAAAGTATTCTCCAAGTATTGTTACTATTCCAAAATACCTTGGCCCATATACCTTGTAGTATTCCAAAGTTACCTCTATACTTAGAGCCCGGAAATACTACTATATTTCCTTTAGTCACAAAACGAAACCCTAGGAAAATCTTCATTGTTGGTTGAAGTATTAAGTAGAAGTTGTATAGAACTTCTAAGGGTTTCTTGGAGCGAATTGGAGCGTACATAATAGGAGCTAAACCTTGCTCAGGATCGACTTTAATCTTGGATAATTTTGGGCTTATCGAGGTAAATATCTTTGTCCTTCTATTGTAATTGGAAATTACAAATAGTAGTTTAGAATTGAGTATAAGATATAGAAGGATGGTATATAAGAAGAGAATTGAACTGTACTTACATAGGACTGTATTTACAGTAGACTTGTGTAGTTTGTCGGGTAGGGAAGTGCTTGTTATACCCCGTAATTCCAGAGTATGTACGTAAGGACGTACGTAGAAAAGTTGAAGCTTAAAGTATGTAAGGGCCGAATTTCACTTTGTGCACAACACCCGATTAGAGTCGTTTTTCGACGAAACGTTCTACACAACTCGCGTAGGATAAATTACGGCTATGTCATTTCTAATTTTTGCGGATTTTTTCCGAGAGACGAAACATTTTGGACCAACGAGAGGGCGACACTTGTCACCCTCTCATTGGGGGACGTTGGGCGGTAAAGGGTGGCCGATTGGGTTGGTTTTTGTCAAGGAGTTGGTAGGATATTTTTGATGTAGTAGATAGAGTGGACACTTGCCTAAATCCTCACCCTACACTTGCCTTGCACTTGGCATCATCTTGGCCATTGGTTGGCCAATGCTTGACCTATAAATACCCCTCCATGTTGATGAACTTCTTCATCCAAATATTTTCTAAGTGTTAAAAATCCCTCCCCTTTCTTGTTGTGTTTTCGTCCAACACCTCCCCCCCCCCCCCTCTAAAGCAAGCCCTAGCCGAAACACTACCCCCCTCCCTTGGTAGAAATGTTGTCTTCCAAGTATTGTTATAATGCCCAAAATACCCTAGCCCAAATCCCTTATAGTATTTGAGTAGAAGTAGGTGTAGAACTTCTAAGGGTTCTTGGGGCTATCGGAGCGTGCATTTAGGAGCTAAACCTCGCTCAGGATCGACGTTTATACTTGGATAATATTGGGCTTATCGAGGTAAATAACCTTATCCTCCCTTTGTAATTAGAATATACTTACTGTAGAAGTCTAGGAATAAGTATTAAATACTTAGAAGGATATTACAGAATAGAAATGAACTGTTATCACCGTAGAAGGGTATAAAAGAAGAATAATTGAACTGTACTCACATAGGACTGTATTACCGTAGACTGTATAGTTTACCGGGTAGGGAAGTGCTGCCCAAATGTCCATAGAATAGCGAACCCTCCGCTAGAGCTTTATGCGATCTGATCAGAGCGTTGATAGACGATTTGATCGTTATAGGTCGATTCTCTGCGCGCGACATATTCAACTTGGCAGGTGGATTTCGCCGAGAAGGTATGTGATTCTTCCTATACTCTTGAGCATGATATTTTTGAAGAATATATATATAGTACGGTGAGCGACGTGTGTTAATCGAACGTAGTTATACGGCAATGTCTTTTGACTTAAGCCTGAATAATAAGAACCTTGAAGTATTTCAAAAGAATTAAGAACTGTTTTTGAAAGAAGAGTAACGCTTGGTTTTAAAAAGCTTAAGAGTTATACTAGCTTTATGGGAAGTTAGGTATAACGGCTTAAGAGAAATAAAACGAATGATTTCTTGATCTTAAAAGATAAGAGACTTGACTTAATTAAATTAATATGAATTTTGTGTGAAACCTCATTCGTGAGTAATGAGTACTTGGTTTTTAAAAGGAATAATGTTTTACTGATTTCGGAAATCAGAATGAGTATCGACAAACCACAGCAGCGTTAATAAAGGAAAATGTATTGACTAATAAGATATTATTAACCAGTAGAAACCTCAATCTGCATAGGAGCTAAGATGAGACAAAATGATATTTCCTAGATCATGACTACTTTAATCAGATTATTATAAATAAGAATAACCTACTCACATATAAGGCATATGTTTCTCAAATCTTTTTAAAGAAGAATTACATCATTAAGTGATTAAACTATGAACTATGAAACCTTTCGAAAATGAGAAACTTTAGTATTAAAAATTAGGCAAACTTGAACGTTTAGAAAGAATGTTGTTACTTGATTTATAAAAAGGAAAGTGTTCTGGTTTACCTAAAAATGTTAGTCACTCTATTACTACGGGTATCGGGTGACCTTTATAAAAGAAATGGACCTCTTAAAGAATTAATGTATGTAGTACTTGAAGATAGAACTTGGTTTTGTTATCATAAACATTAAAGTACCTTGTGTGGTTAGCTTGTCTATGTTTTGCTGGTAATAACCTTGTGATACCTTCCTGCTGTTTTGATAAGTACTCAGGTTATGATACTACGTGTGTTAGTGTCTTGTGATGTTATTCTTGTTGTGCTTACGTTGTTAAACGTTAAGATCATTATCTTGTTATTATATCACATACCCATGACTTATTATACCGGTGGCTTGCCTCGATCTGGTCTTTACGGCTACGCGTCTGTATGACTATGCGAGCAGCGGTATGCTCGTGATTGATCATTCCGGGTGTATTAGCTCGACGGGGATGCCTATGCGTTCTTTGTGACTATGCGGTCTTTTGAGGCTATGCGGGCTGCGGAAGTCGGAAGTGCAGGGGTTGGCTGCCCCGTCGCGAGAATACCTCATGCGGGTCTATGTGTGACCTATGCGATGCGGGAGTCCGGGCTAGGCATGCATAATGATACTATGGGCGATTGGCCTTGCCCGATCATTCGCGGCCTAGGAAAGACACATTACTGATTTAATTATTGCTCTTGTTTGTGATGTGGCACTATGTGCAAATTAAACTAATTATATTTGCAAATGGTTTTAAAATACTTTGATTTCATTTAAAGTACTTTACAGTTTCACATACTTGGTACTGTTATCGACCTCCTTGGGCTGCGTTCATGCCGCAGTAGAGTACTCCTCTGTTGATCCCCGTTCTTAGGATCACCGTTTCAGCGTGGGAAAAGCTTCGTTTCTCCGGAAGCTTAGCATTTTGGTATGGTCCCCTGTCGTTGTAGATATTTGCATTCAGGGGTATGGCGGGGCCCTGTCCCGCCATTGTTGTTTTAAACTCTTAGAGGTCTGTAGTCCTGTTGTAAGGTTGGGATGAATCGCTCATTTTGGGTATTTATATATATATGCCGAAAAGGCACTTTTCTCGAAGCGTGTCTCATTTATATTGTTTCATATCTTGGTTGTTTTATATTCCGCTGATTACTCTGATGTTGTATCACTGGGGTGCCCGGGGTAAGGCACCAGTCACGGGCCCCGGAACGGGTCGTGACAAAAGTGGTATCAGAGCAGTTAATCCTCGGAAAGTGTCTGAGCATCGTATCTAGTAGAGTCTTGATTATCGGTGTGTTGTGCACCACACCAATAATCGTGAGGCTATAGGATATTTAGGATTGGTTTCCATTCTTCTCACTCGAGATCGTGCTTTAGAGTCGTGTTATAAGTTGGACCCTCTAACGTATTCCTTTCCTTTACCGGTGATGCCTCGCGCCAGCAACTTCGGGCGAGAAGCGCAAAGCGGTAGGAGCCGCGAGTGGAGTTGAGAGAGTTAGAAGACGCAGGCCCAATCATCACTGAGGTGATGCTTCACGCGAGGAGTTACGAGGCGTCGCGGCGGCAGCAGAGTTTGGCACAGCGGCAGCAGTTCCTACTGCGGCCATGACATCTGGACCTTCAGTTCCACGGCTTGGAGCAGAAAATATGGATTGGAAGGAGACGGCCCTGTTACTAGCAAGGGATTTGGCAGCCAGAGAGTATTTTATGTACCGGTATACCAAGGATATTGATGATTATCTAAAGAAGGGTTGTGAAGAAGTAGCTCTTCAGTCAGGAATGAGTCGGGCTTGCGTTCAGGATTATGTGCAGCGGGCTGAGAGATGTAGAGATCGACAGATTAACCAAGATCGCGAAGAGGCCCGATTGGCGTGGATCATTTGGTAACTCTCGAGGCGAACCGCCTCGTGGCAGAATTAGACGTGCGCCTCGCCCGATGCAGTGTCCCTCCACGAGGTTGATTTTCCTCAGTGTTCACGATGTGGCAGGCGTCATCCCGGGGGATGTCGTCTCTTTACTGGTGCTTGTTTTACTTGCGGCCGTCGGGCCGTATGGCGAGGATGTTCTGAGGAAGGATGCAGTAGGAGGACTCGCCTACGGTCGATTGCGGATTGGTGGTGCGGAGAGGAAGGGGTGTTAGCCAGAGGAGGCCACCCCCACCTCGGTGTGGCCATTGTGGTCGATGTCATCGTGGGGAGTGTCGTGCTTCTGCGACAGCTTGTTTTTCTTGCGGCCAGCAGGGCCATTTTGCGAGAAATTGTCCAACCAGAGTTGGCGGGGATGTAGAGACTCAGCCTTCAGGATCAGTGGATAGTTCATCACTTTCCCCAGCTATGCGCCCAGCAGGGCGGGATTGATTAGAACGACCTAGGGGAAGTGCCGCGTAGATACAGGTATATCCTTAACCCTTTAGAGATTTATATGTATCGTAAGATGTGAATATCTTAAGTATTATTTTCGGTTAGCATTGTGTTATTGTGATTAGAAATTTTGGTTAGTTAACCAGGTAAGATTGGGGGATAGAAAAGTGGGAGCCTTAGAATATTATACGTAGAGACCTTAGAGGCGAGGCCATCTTTGGTGAAAGAATCATTTCATGTTTGACCCTTATCGAAGTGCATAGTTTACGTGAGATGTTTTTGTGGGATAAATCCCTGAGTGATGTGAAATGAAAGAGGGTAGTTGAGCTTAGAAGACCGCTAGGTTTTCGTAACGTGATTAGTGAGATTGTTCCGGATCAGGGAGCTAGTGTTTTGCGCGTTGCCGGGTCGGGTTGAGGCCATGTGGCGGATCGACCCGCGGCCTGTATGGTGGTGGGGTCAGTTTGTGGTGGTCCCGCTTTGTGTTAGGGTCACAAGGGTGTTAGGCCCAAGCTTAAGTTAACCATCGTACGAATTCGTGGATGCATTCGACCAGTAGTCGGGCCGATGAGGTCAGCCCATCTTATCTTTTATTCAAACCGTGTACTCAGTAGTAAGTTGCGAGATGATTATTTCAGGAAGGTTGTAAGGCTGCACGGGGTGCCTACCTTCACCTTATGGCAGACAGTGGAGTCCAAGTTATAGCTGTTTCTTTTCTAGAGGTGTTACCAGGCAAGGTTAGGAACTCAGGTGAATCTCAGTGTCGCATTCACCCTCAGGCCAGTGTTTGGATTTCGGGGGTAGCTGTAAGGACTCTTCGCCTCTTGTTGAGTATATATTATAGCTACCGTTTCAGTATTCGGGTGTCGCCGTAGGGAGCCTTTTATAAGCGCTAGTGTGAGTTTGTCGGTCGATTGATTCGATGTAAGCAGGGTTCTGATAGTTGGTTCATACCGGTTTCAGCAGAATGTGGTTAGGGTGTGACGAGTTTTGGAGAAACAGAGGAAACTTAGCCCGAGTTACTTTGGGCCTTTGCAGATCATATGAAGGATAGGCCAGGTTGCCTATAGTTGGCATTGCCGTCCAACGTGGGAGGCAGTGCGTCCAGTCTTTCGTGTCGTTATGTTCGGGAAAGTACCGGAGATCCATCCAGAGTGTTCTCAGTTAATGATGACCAAGTTGGAGATAGTAACCCAAGAGATTTCGGAAACAGGAAGCAGTAACAAGAATATGGTAAGTTATGAGAAAGAGTTCGAGTGTACGAGAAGGGTACGACGCGTAAGGGAAAAAGCGAGCATATATTGCGAGCAGAGATGTGATCATTTCTTTGTAAAGGAGAAGGTGCGAAGGGAGTATATTTTAGGCCTCGGGTAAAGGCTTTTGTGATGTTAGAGGTGTTTCCTCGTAGACTTGGATGTAAGTATTTGCGCAGGTGTTTCAGTGGCCAGGTGTGGCAGGATTGTTCTCGTAAGTATAGTAGTGAAGACTACACTGGCGCATGTTTGTTTTGAGACTTAGAAGGAACATTCGGGACGAATGTTTCTAAGGAGGGGAGAATGTTATACCCCGTAATTCCAGAGTATGTACGTAAGGACGTAAGTAGAAAAGTTGAAGCTTAAAGTATGTAAGGGCCGAATTTCACTTTGTGCACAACACCCGATTAGAGTCGTTTTTCGACGAAACGTTCTACACAACTCGCGTAGGATAAATTACGGCTATGTCATTTCTAATTTTTGCGGATTTTTTCCGAGAGACGAAACATTTTGGACCAACGAGAGGGCGACACTTGTCACCCTCGTTGAAGACGTTGAAGCGGTAAAGGGTGGCCGATTGGGTTGGTTTTTGTCAAGGAGTTGGTAGGATATTTTTGATGTAGTAGATAGAGTGGACATTTGCCTAAATCCTCACCCTACACTTGCCTTGCACTTGGCATCATCTTGGCCAATGCTTGACCTATAAATACCCCTCCATGTTGATGAACTTCTTCATCCAAATATTTTCTAAGTGTTAAAAATCCCTCCCCTTTCTTGTTGTGTTTTCGTCCAACACCTCCCCCCCCCCCCCTCTAAAGCAAGCCCTAGCCGAAACACTACCCCCCTTGGTAGAAATGTTGTCTTCCAAGTATTGTTATAATGCCCAAAATACCCTAGCCCAAATCCCTTATAGTATTTGAGTAGAAGTAGGTGTAGAACTTCTAAGGGTTCTTGGGGCTATCGGAGCGTGCATTTAGGAGCTAAACCTCGCTCAGGATCGACGTTTATACTTGGATAATATTGGGCTTATCGAGGTAAATAACCTTATCCTCCCTTTGTAATTAGAATATACTTACTGTAGAAGTCTAGGAATAAGTATTAAATACTTAGAAGGATATTACAGAATAGAAATGAACTGTTATCACCGTAGAAGGGTATAAAAGAAGAATAATTGAACTGTACTCACATAGGACTGTATTACCGTAGACTGTATAGTTTACCGGGTAGGGAAGTGCTGCCCAAATGTCCATAGAATAGCGAACCCTCTGCTTAGAGCTTTATGCGATCTGATCTAGCGTTGATAGGCGATTTGATATTATAGGTCGATTCTCTGCGCGACATATTCAACTTGGCGGTGGATTTCGCGAGAAGGTATGTGATTCTTCCTATACTCTTGAGCATGATATTTTGAAGAATATATATATAGTGCGGTGAGCGTACGTGTGTTAACTGAACGTAGTTATACGGCAATGTCTTTTGACTTAAGCCTGAATAATAAGAACCTTGAAGTATTTCAAAAGAATTAAGAACTGTTTTTGAAAGAAGAGTAACGCTTGGTTTTAAAAAGCTTAAGAGTTATACTAGCTTTATGGGAAGTTAGGTATAACGGCTTAAGAGAAATAAAACGAATGATTTCTTGATCTTAAAAGATAAGAGACTTGACTTAATTAAATTAATATGAATTTTGTGTGAAACCTCATTCGTGAGTAATGAGTACTTGGTTTTTAAAAGGAATAATGTTTTACTGATTTCGGAAATCAGAATGAGTATCGACAAACCACAGCAGCGTTAATAAAGGAAAATGTATTGACTAATAAGATATTATTAACCAGTAGAAACCTCCATCTGCATAGGAGCTAAGATGAGACAAAATGATATTTCCTAGATCATGACTGCTTTAATCAGATTGTTATAAATAAGAATAACCTACTCACATATAAGGCATATGTTTCTCAAATCTTTTTAAAGAAGAATTACATCATTAAGTGATTAAACTATGAACTATGAAACCTTTCGAAAATGAGAAACTTTAGTATTAAAAATTAGGCAAACTTGAACGTTTAGAAAGAATGTTGTTACTTGATTTATAAAAAGGAAAGTGTTCTGGTTTACCTAAAAATGTTAGTCACTCTATTACTACGGGTATCGGGTGACCTTTATAAAAGAAATGGACCTCTTAAAGAATTAATGTATGTAGTACTTGAAGATAGAACTTGGTTTTGTTATCATAAACATTAAAGTACCTTGTGTGGTTAGCTTGTCTATGTTTTGCTGGTAATAACCTTGTGATACCTTCCTGCTGTTTTGATAAGTACTCAGGTTATGATACTACGTGTGTTAGTGTCTTGTGATGTTATTCTTGTTGTGCTTACGTTGTTAAACGTTAAGACTGTTGTACTGTTATTATATCACATACCCCCTTGACTTATTTTACCGAGGGCTTGCCCCCCTTGATGCGGGTCTTTACGGCCTATGCGGTCTGTATGACTATGCGGAGCAGCGGTATGCTCCAGGATTGATCATTCCGGGTGTATTAGCCTGATGCGGGGGATGCCCTATGCGGTCTTTGTGACTATGCGGTCTTTTGAGGCTATGCGGGCTGCGGAAGTCGGTAGTGCAGGGGTCAGCTGCCCCGTCGCGAGGAATACCTCATGCGGGTCTATGTGTGACCTATGCGGACTGCGGGAGTCCAGGGCTAGGCATGCATAATGATACTATGGGCGATTAACCTTGCTTCGATCATTCGCGGCCTAGGAAAGACCTGTTACAGTTTACCTGTTATTGCTCTTGTTTGTGATGTGGTACTATGTGCAAATTAAACTAATTATATTTGCAAATGGTTTTAAAATACTTTGATTTCATTTAAAGTACTTTACAGTTTCACATACTTGGTACCTGTTGTACTGACCTCCTTCGGGGGGCTGCGTTCATGCCGCAGGTAGAGGTACTCCTCCTGTTGATCCCCGTTCTTAGGATCACCGTTTCAGCGTGGGAAAAGCTTCGTTTCTCCGGAAGCTTAGCATTTTGGTATGGTCCCCTGTCGTTGTAGATATTTGCATTCAGGGGTATGGCGGGGCCCTGTCCTGCCATTGTTGTTTTAAACTCTTAGAGGTCTGTAGACCTGTTGTAAGGTTGGGATGTAACTGTTCATTTTGGGTATTTATATATATATATGCCGAAAGGCACCCTTTTCTCAGAAACTGTGTCTCATTTATACTGTTTCATATCTTGGTTGTTTTAAATTCCGCTGATTACTCTGATGTTGCATCACTGGGGTGCCCGGGGTAAGGCACGATCCACGAGCCGGGCGGGTCGTGTGATCTTTGCCCAATTCCGTAGAAATAAGAACGTTCGCTTAGAATATTCTACGAGTAGTCTAGACGTTGATAGGCGTATTTGACTATTATAGGTTGATACTCTGCGCGACATATTCGACTTGGCGGTGGATTTCGAGGAGGTATGTGATTCTTCCTATCCTCTTGAGCATGATATTTTAAAAGAATATATATAGTACGGTAGACGTACGTGTGTTAACTGAACGTGGTTTTACTTCGATGTCTTTTGACTTGAGTTTTAAATAATAAGAATCATGAAGTATTTCAAAAGAATTAAGAATCGTTTGTGAAAGAAGAGTAATACTTGGTTTTAAAAGCTTAAGAGTTATACTAGCTTTATGGGAAGTTAGGTTTAACGACTTAAGAGAGATAAAAGGAACGGTTTACTTAATTGTTTATGAAAGCCTTGTATTGATTTCGGAAATGAGAATAAGTATCGAACAAATCTGTTATACCCCGTAGTTGCAGGGTATGTATGTGAGGACGTACGTACGAGAGTACGGCAGAAATTTTGAAAAGAAAGAAAGATGTGAGTTTTCGACGGAAAAGTTTCCGGTTATTTGTGAAGAAAAAGGTTCGTTAATGGGAATTGGATTCCCAGATTTGGTATTTGGACTTCATAGATTATATTAGAATTTTGAGATTTTATTTTCGGAAATGGTCACGTGGGGCCCACGGGAGAAATTCTGGTTTTGTGGGGCCACTTTGTTTTCGAGATTTTGGCCCTTGTGGATATTTTTCGGAAGACGTTTTTTGAGGGCCAATAGGAGGGTGACACGTGTCACCCCCGCCTAGGTGGCATTGCCGAATGACAAATGTGCACAACACCCGGTTAGAGTCGTTTTTCGACGAAACGTTTTGCGTAACTTGCGAAGGGAAAATTCCGGCTATGTCGTTTTGTATTTTTGCGGATTTTTCCGAGAGACGAAACATTTTTGGACCAACGGGAGGGTGACACTTGTCACCCTCATTGGACGGTAAAGAGGGCCACGGCTAGGAGGGTTTTGAGGCCCTTTTCTTGGGTCTTTGTTTTGTGAGGGATTTAAGGAGTAGGTTAGGGTGCACTTGTGCCAATCTTGGCCATCCACTTGCCCCACATGGCTTGATCTTGTCCGTTGGTGCCCTATAAATACCCCTTGCTTGAAGGTTTTCTTCATCCCTCAATTCATTCTAAGTCTTGAAAACTCTTTCCCCCCGTTGTGTTGTTCTCGTCCTAGCCTCTCCTCCCCTTGTGTGGCCTTGTGGCGAGAGCCTCCCCTCCCCCTTTGTGGTGCTAGCGTGGGGTACCACACTAGCCTAGTTATTTTCGTATAATACCCCTCCCTTGTGGCATTGAAATACTTCTCCTAGTATTGTTATAATGCCCAAAATACCTTAGCCTTGTACCTTGTAGTATTCCAAAGATACCTCTATACGTAGAGTCCGTAAATACTACCTTTTGTCCTTTTTAGTCTCAAACCGAAACCCTAAGGAAATCTTCATAGTTGGTTGAAGTTTTTGAGTAGAAGTTGGTTAGAACTTCTAAGGGTTGTTTGGAGCGCACGTAGTAGGAGCTAAACCTTGCTCAGGATCGACATTATAACTTGGATAATTTTGGGCTTATCGAGGTATTATCTTGTCCCTCTATTGTAATTGGAAATTACATGTTTGTTAGAATATATAGTTGAAGTATACTATATATGGAACTATACTTAGTATTCGGCAATGTCTTTTTGACTTAAGCCTGAAGAATAAAGAATCGAATCAATTGTATTTACATAGGGTGTATTGCGATGAACTTGTGTAGTATTTCGAGTAGAATTGTACACGTCAGGTTAGGCGTGTAAACCCCCTGGTTGTCTTGGTAGCCGGCCGCGATAGAGGAGAGATTTCTGTTGTTGCGGGAGAGGAGAGTCTTTGCGAATTTTACGTAGAAAGATAGTAACTTGTGTTTTGGGGTTAATAGACGTTGTGACCTTTATAGGTGAAAGTACTAAGAGTAGCGTATTCTACTCGAGGAGTGGAAAGGGCTAGCAAGGTTGTAGTACTTGGAGCATTTTGCTTATTGTCGATAAATCGTCGCGAGGTATGTGAACCTCTTCCTATCTCTTCTAGCATGATATGTGTGAACTATGTAGTGCGGTGAGCGTACATGTGTTAAGCGTGTTTGATTGTTCTTAAAACATAAAGTGTTATAACGGCTTTATGGGAAGTCGGTTATAACGACTTTATGTAGGTAAGAAAAATCTTGTGTGGTTTTAAGCGATGTGAATTATAAGCGGCTAAGTCATAATAAAGAACTTGATGTATTTCAAAAGATTTATAAATCGTTTTGAAGGAGAGTAACACTTGGTTTTATTTAAAGGGATAATGTTTCTTGATTTGGAAATCGGAATGTGTATCGACAGGACCCTGCAGCGTTAATAAAGGAAAATGTATTGAATAATGATGTATCGTATTAAAACCAGTAGAAACCTCCATCTGCATAGAAACTAAGATGAGACAAAATGATATTACATTTTCTAGATCATGGTCAGTAATAAGAATGTTGTAAACAAGAATAACCTACTCACGCGTGAGACATATATTACTCAATTGTTCTAAAAAGGAATCAAGTGATTAAGTTTGGGAACTATGAAACCATTTGAAAATGAGAAGCTTGAGTAATTGAAACTAGGCAAACGGGAACTTAGGAAAAAGAATGTTGTTACTTGATTTTGAAAAGGAATGTGGGTTGGTCATTCTAATACTACGGGTATCGGGTGACTTTTATAATAGTAATGGACCTCTTTTAAAAGAACTTGACGTATGTAGTACTTTGGGGTTAAAAACCCGGACTTTGGCATAAAATGAAAGTACCTTGAGTTGTGTGAAACTTGCCTATGCTTGTTGTTGTGAAACTTGCCTATGCTTGTTGTTGTGAAACTTGCCTATGCTTGTGATGATAGCCTTTGTTGTGCAAGTGTGGTATTTACGTATTCTGGCGTCTCGATAGAGGCGGTCGACTTGTTGAGAACTTACTTGGGCGTCTTTGGCGGTGATGGAGAATTCCACGGGTATGTTTCCATTTTGATTCCGTCTTGTTGTTGATGTCACGTGGACATGTCTACACGTCACGATTCGGGGCATGCGGCCGTGCGGCGGGTTGATTACCGATATATTGTTATTATGGTTACATGGACATGTCTACACCGAGGTAGAATTCGGGGCATGTGGCGTGCGGCGGGGTTGATCACCCAATATATTATTGTTGATGTCACATGGACGTGTCTACACCGGTAGAATTCGGGGCATGTGGCCATGGGGCATTGGTATTATTGTTGCATCATGGACATGTCTACACCGTCTGCAGTCGGGGCATGCGGCCATGATGCGAACATGATTGATGTTGTGGGCGTGAGACCCATAGTTATATTTGAGTGATGACTTGAGGCGTGAGTCACATCGACATATTCGCTTTTATGTTGTGATCGTAGTTTGGTTATCATACATGTCTCTGCTTTATATAGACTAGTATGATTTCATTCTGATATTTCTGATTTCACATACTTGGTACTGTTATCGACCTCGCCCGGGCTGCGTTCAATCTGCGGTAGAGTACATCGGTCGTGGATCCTCGCTCTTAGGATCTCGATTCAGCGTTTTGGGAAGCTCCGTTCTCGGAGGCTTATCTTTTGGTATGTGTTCCACTGAGTTGTAGGTTCTTGTACATTCGGGGTATGGCGAGCCTGTCCGTCATAGTTGTTGTAAATCTTAAGTGCAGAAATCTTTGTTGTGGCGGGGTTTGTAAAAAAGGATTAAAGCTGCGTTTTGTAAGAGTTGTATTTATATATGTTATTGGAAGGTAACCGTTGGGTTGGCACCTTTATGATAAATATCTTGTTTCTTGTTTAAAGTTTTATTTTCCATTGGTTCTCTCGATGTTGTGTCACTAGGGTGCAGGATAAGGCACGATAACGGGCCGGGGCGGGTCGTTACAAAAGTGGTATCGAGCGATTAATCCTCGGAAAGTGTCTCTGCACCGTGTCTAGTAGAGTCTTGATTATCGATGTGTTGTGCACCACATCTATAATCGAGAGGCTGAGACATTTAGGATTAGTTTCCATTCTTCATTCAGAGATCGTGCCTTAGAAGTGTGTTGTAAGTTGGACCCCTCGACGTATCTCGTTTTTACGATTATGCCTCCGCCAGGCAACCAGTGCCAGAAGGGCAAGGCAGCCGAGGAGGCGCTAGTGGGATCTGAGAGAATGCTGGCGCGAGCGGTCGATGCAGGGTTGTGCTTGACGGCGGGTTTTGTGACGCCGCCCGGCCCAGAGGTTAGAAGCGCGGCAATGGCTGCCGAGACCGCGATACACGAGCCTCGGTCCACGATGCGAGCGGAGAGATGGGTTACAAGAGATGGCCCGATTCTGGCGAGTCGTGGCGAATATGAGATAAATTTGAATCACGGCGATTCGATTCGATGCACCGATGGTTCACCCCGAGCGAATAGTTTGAGGTGCGGGACTTTACGAGTTGTAGCCGCGAGTTTTATGGGTCGAGGCACGAGGATGATCGCGAGAGTTCATCCGGCGATTCTGACGGATCATGCGGGTGATCAAGGCTTGAGACCGAGTCAGTGACCTTTGGTTCGCGTCGGTGCGTGATACCGCGATCGATTGGTTTGATTCATAGGAGCTTTCGGGAGAGCATGCACCTCCAGTATGGGATGAGTTTTGGGGCTTTCCTCACGCACTTCTTGCCTCGCGGATGAGGAGAACGCGGTAAACAGATTTTGATGCTTAGACGAGGCGGGCGTCTGATTCGGGAGTACAATGTGAGTTCGACTCATTGGCGTGCGTCCAGCGTTGGTAGCTAGTATAGAGGATCGAGTGCACGATATGTTCTGAGGCTCGATGATTACATGTCGAGGCATGTTCGGGAGTAGCTCTTGGTAGGGCATGGACATTGCCGCGTGCGAGCTCATCTGACTGGGATGTGAGGCACGGAGGTCGGCGGAATGACGAATCAGCGAAGAGGCGAACAACGAGGTCCTGGTGACTTTCGAGGCGGACCGCATCAGCTGCTTACTCGTTTTGTACCTCCGCCCGATGCAGTGGTCCTCCACAACCTTGAGTATTCGGGAAGCGGTCGAGGGCTCGAGGTTGAGTTTCGAGAAGTAAGGGTGTTGGCGGATCGGTCACCCTACCTCGGTGTGGTCGATGTGGTAGACCGCATTTGGGAGTGTCGTGGTGCGGGGAGCTTGTTATTTTGCGGCCAGCGGGGCCATTTGCGAGGAACTGTCCGGCCAAGGTAGCACGGATGTTACGACTGACCCTCTGGATCGATGGTGGTTCATCGCGCCTACGATTATGCGCCTGCGGTGGGCCTATGATTAGAGTGGGCGGTGGCGAGTATATCCTTAACCCTCTAGAGTTTTGGTATGCTTGTTATGATGGTCTCATTATTATGTGCTATATGCGAATAGCGTTGTGTTATTTGTGTGTTAGAAAAAAGGCTTAGTTGGGAGGATACGTATGGGGGCATGGTAAGTGTGAACCTTAGACTATGTCACGACTGAGACCTTAGGGGTAAGGTCGTCTTGAGTTAAAGATTTATTTTATGTTTGACCCTTATCGAGTAGTGGTATACGTGGGATTTATTTGTGTGATAAGTCAGTGGGTAGTGTGAGATGGAAGTGGTAGCTTTCATGATGTGAGTTAGTAAGATTGTTCGGATCGGGAATAAGAGTTTGGCGCGGTTGGGGGTCGGGTTGAGGACCAGTGCGGGTCAACCCGTAACCCGGTTTGGGGTGAGTCGATTCTGGTGGTCCCGGTGGTAGGGTCACGAGGATGCTAGGCCCAAGTTTGTATGACCATCGTATGAGTTGGTGGATATGTTCGACCGAGCGGATCGTGGGAGGGAATGGCCTTAAGGAGATTGAAGTTAGTATGATGACCAAGTTTGGAGGTAGTAACTCCAAAGGTTGGAAACGAAGCATTGGCGAAGTGTGGTACGGATACTAGAAAGAGTTCGAGTGTTCGAAAGTACAACGAGTTGGGGAGAAGAGAGCGTGTGTTAGTTCGTGGCAGTGTGGCGTCGGCACTTGTTAGAGGAACTTTATCGTTATCAGGCTTGAGAAGGAACATTCGGGACGAATGTTTCTAAGAGAGGGAGAATGTTATACCCGTAGTTGCGGGGTATGTATGTGAGGGCGTGCGTGCGAGTGCAGCGAAATTTTGAAAAGAAAGAAAGATGTGAGTTTTCGGAAAAGTTTAGGTTATTTGTGAAGAAAAGGTTCGTTAATGGGAATTGGATTCCCAGTTTGGTATTTGGACTTCATAGATTATATTAGAATTTTGAGATTTTATTTTTGGAAATGGTCACGTGGGGCCACGGAGAAATTCTATTTTGTAGGGCCCACTTTGTTTTGAGATTTTGGCCATTGTGGATATTTTTGGAAGGCGTTTTTGAGGGCCAATAGGAGGGTGACACGTGTCACCCGCCTAAGTGGCTTGGCCGAATGACATTTGTGCCTGACACGGTTAGAGTCGTTTTTAAATGAAGCGTTTTCATAACTTGCGAAGGAAAATTAGGCTATGTCGTTTTGTATTTTTGCGGATTTTTCGAGAGGCGAAACATTTTGGACCAACGGGAGGGTGACACTTGTCACCTCGTTTAGACGATAAAGAGGGCCACGGTAGGAGGGTTTTGAGGCCCTTTTCTTGGGTCTTTGTTTTGTGAGGATTTAAGGAGTAGGTTAGGGTGCACTTGTGCCAATCTTGGCCATCCACTTGCCCCATGGCTTGATCTTGTCAGTTGGTGCCCTATAAATACCCACTTGCTTGAAGGTTTTTCTTCATCCTCAATTCATTCTAAGTCTTGAAAACTCTTTCCCCTTTGTGTTGTTCTCGTCCTAGCCTCTCCCCTCCCCACTTGTGTGGCCTTGTGGCGAGAGCCTCCCTCCCTTTGTGGTGCTAGCCGTGGGGTACCCCACTGCCTAGTTGTTTCGTATAATACCACTCATGTGGCATTGAAATATTTCTCTAGTATTGTTATAATGCCCAAAATACCTTAGCCTTGTACCTTGTAGTATTCCAAAGATACCTCTATCGTAGAGTCAGGAAATACTACCTTTTGTCCTTTTAGTCTCAAACCGAAACCCTAAGGAAATCTTCATAGTTGGTTGAAGTTTTGAGTAGAAGTTGGTTAGAACTTCTAAGGGTTGTTTGGAGCGCACGGAGTAGGAGCTAAACCTTGCTCAGGATCGACATTATAACTTGGATAATTTTGGGCTTATCGAGGTATTATCTTGTCCTCTATTGTAATTGGAAATTACATGTTTGTTAGAATATATAGTTGAAGTATACTATATATGGAACTATACTTAGTATTCGGCAATGTCTTTTGACTTAAGCCTGAAGAATAAAGCGAATTGTATTTACATGGGGTATGTGCGGTAGACTTGTGTAGTATTCTTGAGTAGAATTGTACACGTCCGGTTAGGCGTGTAAACCCACCGGTTGGCTTGGTAGCGGCCTCGATAGAGGAGGAGATTTCTGTTGCGGGGAGAGTCTTTGCGAATTTTACGTAGAAAGATAGTAACTTGTGTTTTGGGGTTAATAGGCGTTGTGACCTTTATAGGTGAAAGTACTAAGAGTAGCGTATTCTACTCGAGAGTGGAAAGGGCTAGCAAGGTTGTAGTACTTGGAGCATTTTGCTTATTGTCGATAAATCGTCGCGAGGTATGTGAACCTCTTCCTATCTCTTCAGCATGATATGTGTGAACTATGTAGTGCGGTGAAGCGTACATGTGTTAGCTGTGTTTGATTGTTCTTAAAACATAAAGTGTTATAACGGCTTTATGGGAAGTCGGTTATAACGACTTTATGTAGGTAAAAAATCTTGTGTGGTTTTAAAGCGATGTGAATTATAAGCGGCTAAGTCATAATAAAGAACTTGATGTATTTCAAAAGATTTATAAATCGTTTTGAAGGAGAGTAACACTTGGTTTTATTTAAAGGGATAATGTTTCTTGATTTGGAAATCAGAATGTGTATCGACAGGACCAACTGCGGCGTTAATAAAGGAAAATGTATTGAATAATGATGTATCGTATTAAAACCAGTAGAAACCTCCATCTGCATAGAAACTAAGATGAGACAAAATGATATTACATTTTCTAGATCATGGTCAGTAATAAGAATGTTGTAAACAAGAATAACCTACTCTCACGTGAGACATATATTACTCAATTGTTCTAAAAAGGAATCAAGTGATTAAGTTTGGGAACTATGAAACCATTTGAAAATGAGAAGCTTGAGTAATTGAAACTAGGCAAACGGGAACTTAGGAAAAAGAATGTTGTTACTTGATTTTGAAAAGGAATGTGGGTTGGTCATTCTAATACTACGGGTATCGGGTGACTTTTATAATAGTAATGGACCTCTTTTAAAAGAACTTGACGTATGTAGTACTTTGGGGTTAAAAACCCGGACTTTGGCATAAAATGAAAGTACCTTGAGTTGTGTGAAACTTGCCTATGCTTGTTGTTGTGAAACTTGCCTATGCTTGTTGTTGTGAAACTTGCCTATGCTTGTGATGATAGCCTTTGTTGTGCAAGTGTGGTATTTACGTATTCTGGCGTCTCTCGATAGAGGCGGTCGACTTGTTGAGAACTTACTTGGGCGTCTTTGGCGGTGATGGAGAATTCACGGGTATGTTTCCATTTTGATTCTTGTCTTGTTGTTGATGTCACATGGGCATGTCTACCGTCTGAGATTAGGGGGCATGCGACCGTGCGGCGGGTTGATTACCGATATATTGTTATTATGGTTACATGGACATGTCTACAGAGGTAGAATTAGGGGGCATGTGGCGTGCGGCGAGTTGATCACCCAAGATATTATTGTTGATGTCACGTGGGCGTGTCACAGAGGTAGAATTCGGGGCATGTGGCCATGGGGCATTGGTATTATTGTTGCATCATGGACATGTCTACACCGTCTGAGAATTCGGGGCATGCGGCCGTGATGCGAACATGATTGATGTTGTGGGCGTGAGACCCATAGTTATATTTGAGTGATGACTTGAGGCGTGAGTCACGGTGGACATATCGCTTTTATGTTGTGAGCGTAGTTTGGTTATCATACATGTCTCACCTTTATATAGACTAGTATGATTTCATTCTGATATTTTCTGATTTCACATACTTGGTACTGTTATCTTGACCTCCCCGAGGCTGCGTTCATCTGCAGTAGAGGTACATCGATCGTGGATCCTCGCTCTTAGGATCTCGATTCGGCGTTTTGGGAAGCTCCGTTCTCGGAGGCTTATCTTTTGGTATGTGTTCCACGAGTTGTAGGTTCTTGTACATTCGGGGTATGGCGAAGCCTGTCCGTCATAGTTGTTGTAAATCTTAGAAGTGCAGTAATCTTGTTGTGGCGGGGTTTGTAAAAAAGGATTAAACTATTCGTTTTGTAAGAGTTGTATTTATATATGTTATTGGAAGGTAACAGTTGGGTTGCTTTGCTTTATGATCGTATCTTGTTTCTTGTTTAAAGTTTTATTTTCCATTGGTTCTCTCGATGTTGTGTCACTAGGGTGCAGGATAAGGCACGATGCTTGGGCCGGGGACGAGTCGTTACAAAATCAACTGCTTATTAATAAAGGAAAATGTATTGACTAATTAAGTATTATTAAAACCAGTAGAAACCTCCATCTGCATAGAAGCTAAGATAAGACAAAATTGTATTACATTTCCTAGATCATGGCTGCTTTAATAAGATCATTAATAAACAAGTTTTGATTTTCTTAAAATTTCAAAGTAAGGACTTGATTTATAAAAGACAAAGACTTGAAAATTTGAAGTGTTTTCGTTTAAAAAGGAAGGCATGCTTTTGTCTTAAGTTGGTTCAAAAAGAAGGTAGGAAAATTGTTTTGGTTTACTTAAAAAGATAGTCACTCTATTTTTATATTACGGGTATCGTGTGACTCTTGTGAAAGAAACGGATCTTTTTAAAGAGTTAATGTATGAAGTACTTTGGGGATAAAAACCCGAACTTGTTGACATAAAATAGAAAGTACCTTGTGTGAATAACTTGACTATGTTGGTTTGTGATAGCCTTGTAATACTTTCTTGTTGGTTTGATAAGTAAACATGTTAGGATGCTACGTGTGTTAGTGTCTTGTGATGTTTGTGTAAAGGGGTTTCCCTTGATTGTGCTTGTGTTGTTTAACGATAAGCCGTTATGTTAGTATTGTACCACTCGCTCTTGACATGATATCACAGGGGTTAAGCGCCCCGATTCGAGGATGCCTCATGCGGGTCGAGGACCTATGCGGAGCTCTGAGAGTTTCAGGTTAGTGTGCGGGGGAATACCTCATGCGGTCTATGTGGCCATGCGGACTACAAAAGTCCAGGACGATGCCGAGGAGTAGCTACCCTCGATGCGGGGAATACCTCATGCGGGCCTAGGTGGCTATGCGGAGCTGCGGTGAGTTCCAGGATTTGACGCGCACATTGATCACGAGGCGAGTGGCGGCCGATCGTGGCGCGATGCAGAAAGACCTCGTGATCTGATTTTATAGCATTGTTGATGCTGTGGGTTTTAGTAGTCGGCTATGCCTTTGTACTTACCGTCTGAGTTTATTATGACAGGTGGGACACGGTGTTCATGTGTATTCCTTGGTGTTTTTATATCATGGATGCAGCGGTGAGGAAGGAATTCCACGGGCATGATTGATATTGTGGGCATGAGACCCGTGGTTATATTTGAGTGATGACTTTAAGGCGTGAGTCACGACTTGACATATTGCTACATATTGTGTATAAATTGGTTATCATATATGTCTTACATTTTATATAGACTATTATGATTTCATTCTGATATTTTGATTTCACATACTTGGTACTGTTATCGACCTCGCCCGGGGGCTGCGTTCATCTGCGCGGTAAGTACACGATTGTTGATCCTCGCTCATGGGTCACAGTTCAGCGTTTTGGGAAGCTCGTGTCTCGGAGGCTTATCTTTGGTATAGTCCACATCGTTGTAGGTACTTACATTCGAGGGTATGGCGGGCCTGTCCCGCCATTGTTGTTATAACATTCTTAAGTGCATGTAATCTGTTGTGGGCAGGGTTTGTAAAAGGGATGTAATTGTTCAAGCTTTTATATGTATATGCCGACATGCAGCTTTTCTCAGATAAATTGTTTCTCACTTCATATTGTTTCATGTCTTGTTTTATATTCCGCTGGTTACTCTGATGTATGTCTACTTGGGTGCCCGGGTAAGGCACCAGTCACGGGCGAGGGTCGGTCGTGACAAAAGTGGTATCGAGCGATTAATCCTCGGAAAGTGTCTACAGACCGTATCTAGTAAGTCTTGATTATCGGTGTGTTGTGCACCACCAATAATCGAGAGGCTATAGGATATTTAGGATTGGTTTCCATTCTTCTCACTCGAGATCGTGCCTTAGAGTTGTGTTATAAGTTGGACCTCTAACGTATTTCTTTCCACTTACGATTATGCCTCCACGCAAGCAACCGGGCCCAGAAGGCAAAGCGGTAGGAGGCTGCGAGTAAACACGAGAGGGTTACGAGGGCACAGGCCCAACCATCACTGAGGTGGTGCTTCGTTCGGGAGTTCTGCGGCGTCGCCCGGCCCAGTATAGCCGCGGCGGCGATTCCTCTGCGGCCATGATATTTGAACCTTGATTCGCGACGATGGCAAAGTATGGATTGCAAAGGCGACCACATTACTAGCTAGGGATTTAGCAACGAGAGTATATTATGTACCGATTTATCACGGTGCGGATGACTATCTAAGAGAGGTTGTGCAAGAGTAGCTCTTGATCGAGGCATGAGCATGGCTGCGTCACGGGCTTATCGCGGCAGTCGAAAGCGTAGGGATCGGCGGGTTAACCAAGATCAGCGAAGAAGGCGGTCGGCGGGGTCCTGGTAACTTTCGAGGCGAATCGCCTCGGTGATGGCTGAATCGCACCTCCGCGATGCAGTGGTCCTCCGCGGGGTTCGGGGCGTTCGGGGTATGCGGAGTTGGTCGAGCTCGAGGCTTCGGATCACGGCTATCACGTAGGTTCTAGCGGCCCGGGTTCATTTTCCCTCGGTGTTCACGATGTGGCGTCGTCGGGAATGTCGTCTTTTGTTGGTGCTTGTTTTACTGCGGCGTCGGGACGTGGCGAGAGAATGTTCAAGTAGGAGGATGCAGCGGGAGGACTCGGCCTACGGTCGATTGTGGATTGATGGTTCGGAGAGGAAGGGGTGTTAGCGAGGAGGCCACCCGCTCGGTGTGGCGTTGTGGTAGGTGTCGTTGTGGGAGTGTCGTACTTCTTGACGACTTGTTATGCTTGCGGCCAGCGAGGCCATTTGCGAAAAATTGTCCGAGGAGGTGGCGCGGATGTAGAGACTTCGACGCCGAGGATCGGTGGCTAGTTCATCACGCCACTGCTATACGCCCAACAGGCGGGATTGATTAGACGACAAAGGGAGTGAAGCGGTAGATCTGGTATATCCTTAACCCTACAGAGATTAGTATGTGTGATAAGATGAGTATATCTTAAGTGTTATGTTCAGATAGCATTGTGTTAATTGTGATTAGAAATCATGGTTAGTTAAAAGGGTAAGATTGGGGATAGGGAAATTGTGAGCTTTAGGATATTATACGTGGAGACCTTAGAGGCGAGGCCATCTTGAGTAAAATATTTATTTTTATGTTTGACCCTTATCGGAGTGCATAGTATACGTGAGATATATTTGTGTGATAAGTCCCTGAGTAGTGTGAAATGAAAGAGGGTAGTTGAGCTAAGAAGACCACTAGGTTTTCGTGACTCGATGGAGAGATTGTTCCGGATCGGGGAACAAGAGCTTGGCGCGATAAATGGGTCGGGTTGAGGCCAGGTTACGGGTCAACCCGCAGCCCGATTTAAAGTAAGGAAAATTTATGGTGGTCCCGCTATGTGTTAGGGTCACGAGGGTGTTAGGCCCAAGTTTAGTTGACCATCGTACGAATTCATGGATACGTTCGACCGATGGTCGGGCGATGAGTCGACCATCTTGTCTTTCGAGCGGGTATTTACTCGGCGGAGGGTTATGCGAGATGTTATATATCAGGAAGGTTGTAAGACTGCACGGGGTTCCTACTTTTACTTTATGACGGGCAGTGGAGCCCAGTTTACGGCTATTTCTTTTCTGGAGATTACCAGGCGGGGTTAGAAACTCAGGTGAGTCTCGATGTGCATTCACCTCGGGCGGTGTTTTTGATTTGAGGTATTGTAAGGATTATTCACCTCTTGTTGAGTGAGTATTATAATAGCTACCATTTGATGTCGGATGTCGCCTTATAAAGTCGGGTATGGCGTAAGGGTAATTGCGATCGATTGGTTTGATGTTGGCAAGGTTCAGATAGTCGTTCATACTTGATTCAGCAGGATGTGGATAGGGTGAAGCTTACCCAGGAGAGGTTATTGGCAGCTCAGAGTCAACAGAAGTCGTGCGGATAATCGGCGTCGACACTTGGAGTTGAGTTGTGATGGGTTTCTTAAAGTACCACCGGAAGGCGTGGCGAGATTTGAAGCGGAAACTTAGCGAGGTACTTTGGCGTTTTGAGATCATTTGGAGAATAGGCGGGTTGCCTATAAGTTAGCTTTGTCGTCCGGCGTAGGAAGCGACGTCCGATCTTTCATGTTGCTATGTTCGGAAAAGTATCGGAGATCCATCCAGAGTGTTCCCAGTTAATGATGACCAAGTTGGAAATAGTAACCCCGAGATTTTGGAAACTGAAGCAATAACAGAAAGGTGGTAAGTTTATTTAGGAAGTGTGCGAGTGTGCGAGTGTGCGAGGAGGGTACGACGAGTAAGAGAATAGAAGTGATCATTATTTTTGTGAAGTAAAGGTGCGAAGGGAATATCTTTTAGACCTTGGGTGGGAGCTTTTGTGATGCTAAATATGATTCCTTGTGGACTTGGATTTAAGTATTTGCGTGTGTTGTATTGTGGCCATGTGTGGCATTTGCAAACTGTTTAAGTTATGAGGAACTTTATCGTTATCTGTCTTGAGAAGGAACATTCGGGACGAATGTTTCTAAGGAGGGGAGAATGTTATACCCCGTATTTCCAGAGTATGTATGTGAGAACGTACGTACATTTGTACAAACCCTAATTAGGTTAAGGATGGAATTGTGAACTTTCAACGGAAAAGATTCCGAACCTTGTGAAGGAAATTCTACGTTTTTAATATTTTAACCGATTACGGATTTTTCCGCGAGACGAAATATTTTGGACCAATAGGAGGGAGACATGTGTCACCCTTAGTTGGCATGGGTTGGACGAAAATGTTGGCCAAGTGGACAAGGTCAAGTGGTCAAAGTCTTGGAAGACATTTTCTTTTGGTGAGTGGGAGTAGGTATGTTGGACGTTTTTTGTGCCTAGTGGAAGGCCACATGGCTCTTTATTGTGGGGGACATATGTCCCAATGTTGTGGTGGACATATGTCCCAAGGTTATGGTGGACACTTGGTTAGAAGACCTCATTCTTCACATGGATCCAAATCTTCACCCTCCATTTGTTTTAATCTAGACCATTGGTGGTTCTATAAATACCCACTCTTGTGCAAGACTTCTTCATCACTTGACAATTTCCAAGTCTCAAAATCCCTCTCCCCCTTAGTAAGGCTCTCGTCCAACACTCTCCCCACTCCTTGTGTTCTCAGAGACACACACCCCTTCCTTGAAGCTTTCGTCAGAAATACCCCCTTTGGTAGAAAAGTATTCTCCAAGTATTGTTACTATTCAAAATACCTTGGCCCCAAATACCTTGTAGTATTCCAAAGTTACCTCTATACTTAGAGCCCGGAAATACTACTATATTTCCTTTAGTCACAAAACGAAACCCTAGGAAAATCTCCATTGTTGGTTGAAGTATTAAGTAGAAGTTGTATAGAACTTCTAAGGGTTTCTTGGAGCGAATTGGAGCGTACAGAATAGGAGCTAAACCTTGCTCAGGATCGACTTTAATCTTGGATAATTTTGGGCTTATCGAGGTAAATATCTTTGTCCTTCTATTGTAATTGGAAATTACATATAGTAGTTTAGAATTGAGTATAAGATATAGAAGGATGGTATATAAGAAGAGAATTGTACTTACATAGGGATTTGTATTCTGATGAACTTGTGTAGTTTGTCGGGTAGGGAAGTGCTGCCCAAATTTCCGTAGAAATAAGAACCTTCTGCTTAGAATATTCTACAGAGTAGTCTAGACGTTGATAGACGTATTTGACTATTTGTTATACCCCGTATTTCCAGGGTATGTACGTGAGGACGTACGTAGAAAAGTTTGTGCCTTGAAGTGGCTTGGCCGATTTATTCTTTGTGTACAACACCCGGTTAGAGTCGTTTTTCGACGAAACGTTTTACATAACTTGCGATGGGAAAATTCCGGCTATGTCATTTCTAATTTTTGCGGATTTTTCCGAGAGACGAAACCTTTTGGACCAACGAGAGGGCGACACTTGTCACCCTCTCATTGGGGACGTTGGGCGGCAACAAGTGGGACGAATTGCTTGGCTTTTTGTCAAGTAGTTGGTAGGATATTTTGTGGTAGATGGATAAGGTGCACTTGGCATGATCTTGGCCCTACACTTGCCTTGCACTTGGCATGATCTTGGCCATTGGTTGGCTTTTGCTAGACCTATAAATACCCCCCCCCCCCCTTTGAAGACTTCTTCATCCATTCTACAAATTTCCTAAGTCTAAAATTCCTCCCTCCCTTTGTGTTGTGTTTCGTCCAACACCCCCTCTCCCCCTTTGTGAGGCCTTGTGGCCGAGAGCCCTCCCCTTGGCGAGAGTACCCCACAGGGGTTGGCGAGAATATACCACTTGTGGTGTTGTCTCGTAGAATACCCCACTCTTGGTAGAAATACTCTCAAAAGTATTGTTACTATACCAAAATTACCTTAGCCAGTATACCTTGTAGTATTCCAAAGATACCTCTATCGTAGAGCGGAAATACTCCAGTATGTCCTTTTTGTCTCAAACCGAAGCCACTAAGGAAAATCTCCATAGTTGGTTGGAGTATTAAGTAGAGTCGCGTAGAACTTCTAAGGGTTGTTTGGGCGGGTTGGAGCACCCGGAGTAGGAGCTAAGCGTTGCTAAGGATCGACATTTATACTTGGATAATTATGGGCTTATCGAGGTAATTATCTTGTCCCCCTATTGTAATTGGAAGTTACATGTTGTAGGAATATATAGTTGAAGTATACTATATATAGAACTGAACATAGTTTTGCGGCAATATCTTTGGACTTAAGCCTGAATTTAAAGAAGAGAATCAATCGTAATTACTTAGGGTGTATTCTGATGAGACTTGTGTGGTTGTGGGTAGGGAAGGCTGCCCAATTTCCGTAGGATCTTGTATCTAGATTTATTCTACCGAGTAGTCTAGATTTTGATAGACTTGTATAACCTGTATAGGTTGAATGTTCTGCGAGTAGCATGTGCTACTTGAGAAGTGGGCAGGGCTAGCCGGGTTATAGCCGTGGAGCGATTTGCTAATAGTCGATAATCGTCGCGAGGTATGTGAACCTCTTCCTATCTCTTCTAGCATGATATGTGTATAACTATGTAGTACGGTAGATGTACATGTGTTAAAACGTGTTTGATTGGTCTAAAACATAAAGTGTTATAACGGCTTTATGGGAAGTTGGTTATAACAGCTTTATGTAGGTAAGAAAATACTTGTGGTTTTTAAAAGGTAACTGATTTGAACTATAATTGGCTTGTTATGTGATAATAAAGAACTTGAAGTATTTCATAATATTTTTGAATCATTTTGAAAGAAGAGTAATACTTGGTTTTTGAAAACTTAAGAGTTATACTAGCTTTATGGGAAGTTAGGTATAACGGCTTAAGAATGTTTTACTGATTTCGGAAATCAGAATGTGTATCGACAAACCACTGCAGCGTTAATAAAAGGAAATGTTTTGACTAATTAAGTATTATTGAAACCAGTAGAAACTTCCATCTGCATAGAAGCTAAGATGAGACAAAATGATATTTCCTAGATCATGGCTGCTGTAATAAGATTGTTATAAACAAGAATATCCTACTCACATATAAGGCTTATGTTCTCAGATTGTTTAAAAGAGAATTATATTCTTAAATGAATAAGACTATGAACTACGAAACCTTTCTAAAATAAGAAACGTGAACATTTGAAATTAGGCAAACTTGAACGTTTGGAAAATAATGTTGTTACTTGATTTTACAAAGGAAAGTGTTTGGGTTTACTTAAAAAGATAGTCACTCTATTTTATACTACGGGTATTGTGTGACTTCTGTGAAAGAAACGGATCTCTTTAAGAGTTAATGTATGAAGTACTTTGGGGATAGATACCCGAACTTGTTAGCATAAAGTACCTTGTGTGAATAACTTGATTGTGTTGGTTTGTGATAGCCTTGTAATACTTTCTTGTTGATTTGATAAGTAAACATGTTAGGATGCTACGTGTGTTAGTATCTGGTGTGATTGTTACGTAAGGGGGTCATTCTTGTTGTGCTTACGTTGTTAAACGTTAAGCCCGTTGTACTGTTATTGTATCACATACCCCCTTGACTTATTATACCGAGGGCTTGCCACCCTTGATGCGGGTCTATACGGCCTATGCAGTCCTTGTGACTATGCGGAGTTGCGAGAGCTCCAGGATTGATCATTCCGGGTGTTTAGCCTGATGCGGGGGATGCCCTATGCGGTCTGTTGAGACTATGCGGTCTTTTGAGGCTATGCGGGCTGCGGTAGTCCAGGCGGATACCGAGGGTTAAGCTGCCTTCGATGCGGGGTATACCTCAGGCAGTCTGTGTGACTATGAGGAATACCTCATGCGGGTCTGTGTGTGACCTATGCGGAGCTGCGGTAAGTTCCAGGGATAGACGCGCACAGTGATACTGCGGGCGAGTGGCCAGCTTCGATCATGTGGTGCGGTCTAGAAAGACCTCGTGATACAGTTTATGGCATCTTTGGTACTGTGGGTCTTAGTAGTCGGCTATGCCTTCGTACTTACCCCGTACGGTTCTATTTTGATGATTTTGAGGGCGTGAGTCCCTGACTTGACATGACTGCTTATTTATTGTGAACTGTAGTTTGGTTATCATACATGTCTCCTGCTTTATATAGACTACTATGATTTCATTTCTGATGTTATTTGATTTCACATACTTGGTACTGTTGTCTTGACCTCGCCCGGGTGGCGTATAAAGAGGCGAGCCTACCACGAAACAGACCCGAACCGTGGCTCTCCGTATGGCACGTCCTGAGAGTGTATGACAGTCTCAGGGATCGCATGCAGCCCGGTACCATTTGTTGGGTCGCCGGAGTGACACTAGAACCTCGCGGCAAAGTGACAAAAGTGGTATCAGAGCAGTTAATCCTCGGAAAGTGTCTACAGACCGTATCGATGAAGTCTTGATTATCGGTGTGTTGTGCACCACACCATAATCGGAGGCTATAGGATATTTAGGATTGGTTTCTATTCTTCTCACTCGAGATCGTGCCTTAGATTTGTGTTGTAAGTTGGACCCTCTAACGTATTTCTTTCCTTACTGGGTATGCCTCGCGTGGCAACCCGGGCAGAGGGAGGGCAAAGCGAGGAGGCTGCGATTAGAGTTCGGAGGGTTGCGAAGCGCGAGCCCAATCTTTCCCTAGGGTAGTGAGTCATTCGGGTAGTTCTGCGACGTCACTAGCCCGAGCAGAGTTTAGCACGGCGGCGGCTGTTCCTCTGCGGCCATGATGTTTGACCTTCGGTTCGCGGCCAGAAACGAAGAATATAGATGGCAAAGAGGCGACCACATTACTAGCTATGGATTTGGCTACCGAGAGTATACCGATGTACCACGAGTCTTGATGACTATCTAAGAGAGGTTGTGCAAGAGTAATTCTTGATTAGGCTTGAGCATGGCACGATGCGGGCTTATGCGCGGCCGAGAAACATAGAGATCGACGGGTTAACAAAGGGCGAGAAAGGGCGAGCGGCAAGGTCCTTTGGTAACTTCGAGGCGAATCGCCTCGCTGATTAGATTTGCACATCCACGGTGCGAGAGGTCCTCGCGGGTTTGGGGCGTTCGGGGTGGCGGGAGTTGGTCGAGCTCGGGGCTTAGGTTCCGCAGTGTGAGCGTCATCGGGAATGTCGTCTTTGTTGGTACTTGTTGTGCCGTGGCCGTCGAGGAGCCATGTGTCGAGGCGTCCTAGTAGGAGGATGCAAGTAGGAGGACTCGACGCCGGGGATCGGTGGGTAGTTCGTCACCTTCCTAGCTATCGCCTACAGGCGAGTTTGATTAGAGCGGCGAAGGGAGTGAAGCGATAAATCTGATTAGATCTTTAACCCTCTAGGGATTAGTATGTGTGATAAGGTGAGTATACCTTAAGTGTTATATTCTGATAGCATTGCGTAAATTGTGATTAGAAATCTTGGTTAGTTAACCAAGTAAGATTTGGGGGATAGAGAAGGTGTGAGCCTTAGAGTTTTATACGTAGAGACCTTAGAGGTAAGGCCATCTCGAGAGAAGGTGTAGTGTTATGTTTGATCCTTATCGGAGTGCATAGTGCACGTGAGCTATGTTTGGGATAGGTCCCTAAGTAGTGTGAAATGAAAGGGGGTAGTTGAGCTAAGAAGACCGCTAGGTTTTCATAACGTGATTAGAGAGATTGTCCCGGATCGGGGAGCTAGTGTTTTGCGCGTTGCCGGGTCGGGTTGAGGCCACGTTGCGGGTCAACCCGCGACCTGAATGGTGGTGGGGTCTGTTTGTGGTGGTCCCTCCTTGAGGTAGGGTCACGAGGGTGTTAGGCCCAAGTTTAGTTAACCAGCGTACGAGTTTGTGGATGCATTCGACCAGTAGTCGGGCCGATGGGGTCAGCCCATCGTGTCCTTCAGTCAGGACCATCGCTTGGCAGTGATGATATATCAGGAAGGTTGTAAGGCTGCACGGGGTGCCTACCTTCACCTTATGACAGACAGTGGAGCCAGTGCAGGTACATTTACATTTCGGAAGTTTTACGAGCGGGGTTAAGAACTCAGGTAAGTCTCAGAATCGCATTCGCCCTCGGGCCAGTGTTTGGATTTCTGGGGTAGTTGTGAGGATTGTTGTCTCCTGTGGAGGGAGTGTTTAAGCTACCATTTCAGTTTTCGAATGTCGCATTTTTAAAGCCTTGTAGGGGCAGAAGTGTAAGTTGCCGGTCGATTGGTTCGATGTTGGCAAAGTTCAGATAGTTGGTTCAGGCTTGTTCCAGCAGACTGTGGATAGGGTGTGACGAGTTTTGGAAAACGGAGGGAACTTAGCCCGAGTTACTTTGGCCCCTTTTGAGTTCATGTGAAGAATAGGCCAGGTTGCCTATATGTTAGCTTTTGCCGTCCGACTTAGGAGGCAGTACGTCCGGTCTTTCATATTGTTATGTTCGGGAAAGTATCGGAGATCCATCCAGAGTGTTCCCAGTTAATGATGACCACGTTAGAGATAGTAACCCTGAGTTTTGAAGCGACGATTTCGAAATGTGGTAAGAGTTCGAGTGTACGAGAAGGGTACGACGAGTAAAGGGAGAAGCGAGCATGTATTACGAGCATAGATGTGATCATTACTTTTGTGATGTTAGAGGTGTTTCCTCGTGGGCTTGGATGTAAGAATTTGCGCAGGTGTCTCTGTGGCCAGGTGTGGCAGGTTTGTTCTCGTAAGTATAGTGGTGAAGGCTATACTGGCGCGCGTTGTTTTGAGACTTAGAAGGAACATTCGGGACGAATGTTTCTAAGGAGGGGAGAATGTTATACCCCGTATTTCCAGAGTATGTACATGAGGACGTACGTAGAAAAGTTTGTGCCTTGAAGTGGCTTGGCCGATTTATTCTTTGTGCACAACACCCGGTTAGAGTCGTTTTTCGACGAAACGTTTTACATAACTTGCGATGGGAAAATTCCGGCTATGTCATTTCTAATTTTTGCGGATTTTTCCGAGAGACGAAATCTTTTGGACCAACGAGAGGGCGACACTTGTCACCCTCTCATTGAGGACGTTGGGCGGCAACAAGTGGGACGAATTGCTTGGCTTTTTGTCAAGTAGTTGGTAGGATATTTTGTGGTAGATGGATAAGGTGCACTTGGCATGATCTTGGCCCTACACTTGCCTTGCACTTGGCATGATCTTGGCCATTGGTTGGCTTTTGCTAGACCTATAAATACCCCCCCCCCCCCCCTTTGAAGACTTCTTCATCCATTCTACAAATTTCCTAAGTCTAAAATTCCTCCCTCCCTTTGTGTTGTGTTTCGTCCAACACCCCCTCTCCCCCTTTGTGAGGCCTTGTGGCGAGAGCCCCTCCCTGGCCGAGTACCCCAGGGGTTGGCGAGGGTATACCTCCACTTGTGGTGTTGTCTCGTAGAATACCCCTTGTGGTGTTGTCTCGTAGAATACCCCCCCCCCCCCCTCTTGGTAGAAATACTCTCAAAAGTATTGTTACTATACCAAAATTACCTTAGCCGTATACCTTGTAGTATTCCAAAGATACCTCTATACGTAGAGCCCGGAAATACTACCGTATGTCCTTTTTGTCTCAAACCGAAGCCCTAAGGAAAATCTCCATAGTTGGTTGGAGTATTAAGTAGAGGTCGCGTAGAACTTCTAAGGGTTGTTTGGAGCGGGTTGGAGCACCCGGAGTAGGAGCTAAGCGTTGCTAAGGATCGACATTTATACTTGGATAATTATGGGGTTATCGAGGTAATTATCTTGTCCCCCTATTGTAATTGGAAGTTACATGTTGTAGGAATATATAGTTGAAGTATACTATATATAGAACTGAACATAGTTTTGCGGCAATGTCTTTGGACTTAAGCCTGAATTTAAAGAAGAGAGCTGTAATTACGTGGGGTGTATTCAGATGAGACTTGTGTAGTTTGACGGGTAGGGAAGGGCTGCCCAATTTCCCGTAGGATCTTGTATCTAGATTTATTCTACCGAGTAGTCTAGATTTTGATAGACTTGTATAACCTGTATAGGTTGAATGTTCTGCGAGTAGCATGTGCTACTTGAGAAGTGGGCAGGGCTAGCCGGGTTATAGCCGTGGAGCGATTTGCTAATAGTCGATAATCGTCGCGAGGTATGTGAACCTCTTCCTATCTCTTCTAGCATGATATGTGTATAACTATGTAGTACGGTAGACGTACATGTGTTAAAACGTGTTTGATTGGTCTAAAACATAAAGTGTTATAACGGCTTTATGGGAAGTTGGTTATAACAGCTTTATGTAGGTAAGAAAATACTTGTGGTTTTTAAAAGGTAACTGATTTGAACTATAACTGGCTTGTTATGTGATAATAAAGAACTTGAAGTATTTCAAAAGATTTTTGAATCATTTTGAAAGAAGAGTAATACTTGGTTTTTGAAAACTTAAGAGTTATACTAGCTTTATGGGAAGTTAGGTATAACGGCTTAAGAATGTTTTACTGATTTCGGAAATCAGAATATGTATCGACAAACCACTGCAGCGTTAATAAAAGGAAATGTTTTGACTAATTAAGTATTATTGAAACCAGTAGAAACTTCCATCTGCATAGAAGCTAAGATGAGACAAAATGATATTTCCTAGATCATGGCTGCTGTAATAAGATTGTTATAAACAAGAATATCCTACTCACATATAAGGCTTATGTTCTCAGATTGTTTAAAAGAGAAGTATATTCTTAAATGAATAAGACTATGAACTACGAAACCTTTCTAAAATAAGAAACGTGAACATTTGAAATTAGGCAAACTTGAACGTTTGGAAAATAATGTTGTTACTTGATTTTACAAAGGAAAGTGTTTGGGTTTACTTAAAAAGATAGTCACTCTATTTTATACTACGGGTATTGTGTGACTTCTGTGAAAGAAACGGATCTCTTTAAGAGTTAATGTATGAAGTACTTTGGGGATAGATACCCGAACTTGTTAGCATAAAGTACCTTGTGTGAATAACTTGATTGTGTTGGTTTGTGATAGCCTTGTAATACTTTCTTGTTGATTTGATAAGTAAACATGTTAGGATGCTACGTGTGTTAGTATCTGGTGTGATTGTTACGTAAAGTGGTCATTCTTGTTGTGCTTACGTTGTTAAGCGTTAAGCGTTGTCTTGTTATTGTATCACATACCCTCGACTTATTATACAGGGCTTGCCACCGCGATGCGGGTCTATACGGCCTATGCAGTCCTTGTGACTATGCGGAGTGCGAGAGCTCCAGGATTGATCATTCCGGGTGTTTAGCCTGATGCGGGGGATGCCCTATGCGGTCTGTTGAGACTATGCGGTCTTTTGAGGCTATGCGGGCTGCGGTAGTCCAGGCGGATACCGAGGGTTAAGCTGCCTTCGATGCGGGGTATACCTCAGGCAGTCTGTGTGACTATGAGGAATACCTCATGCGGTGCGTGTGTGACCTATGCGGAGGCTGCGGTAAGTTCGAGGATAGAGCGCCGCGGTGATCTGCGGGCGAGTGGCGGCCGATCGTGTAGTGCGGTCTAGAAAGACCTCGTGATACGATTTATGGCATCTTTGATGCGTGGGTCTTAGTAGTCGGCTATGTCACGACCAACCGGGCGTGATGGTGCCTTACCGGGCACCAGTAGACATACATCGAGTGTCGAACGTAAAGACAATACATGAAACGATGTAATAAGACAGTGAAATAAGAAGACAGGCTAACCAAAAACGGTTACCTTCAGTATATATATAAATAGCAACTTTTCAACATGAACAGTTTAATCCTTTTTACAAACCCTACCCACAGCGATTACTACGGACCTCTAAGAATGATACGACAACAATGGCGGGACGGGGCCGCCAAACCACGAATGTAAACACTTACGGCGGCGAGGACTATACGGCTGATAAGCCTCGGAGAAGCGGAGCTTCCCAAATCTTGGCTGTGACCACGAGCTAGGATCAACGGCGGTGTACCTCAACTGCGGCATGAACGCGGCCCAGAAGAGTCGATCTGACGGCAGTGCAGAGTATGTGGCGAAAATACATCGTAAATGAAATCATAGCGATCATATAAAGCGGGAGACATGTATGATAACCAAACTACGATTTACAACAAAGCGGTCATGTCAAGTCGGGGACTCACGCCTCAGTCATCACTCAAGTATAACAATGGGTCTCGGGCCCACAACATCAATCATGCGTGGAATACCTTCCTCACTGCCGGCGATCATGATATAAAAGCACCAGGAACACACATGAACACGGGTCCCACGTGTCATAATAAAGCATGCGGGGTAAATGCGAAGGCATAGCGACTACTAAAAACCCACAGTACCAACAAGGTCATGAAGCGTATCATAAGATCTATCTAGACCGTCACATGATCAAAGGCCACTTGCCCGCGCGATATCGATGTGCGCGTCTAACCACGAACTCCGCGACTCGCATAGGCCAATCTCATCGGCCGCATGAGGTATTCCCGCATCGGTAGCTACTCCCGGCATCGTCACGGACTTGCGATCCGCGTGGCCACATGGACGCATGCCCATAAAGGACGATACTAACACGGAACTCGTAGCTCGCGATAGGCCCGGGACTGCATGAGGTATTCTCGAATCATAGGTCCATCGACCGCTGAGTCTACCCGCGTCGGAGGGCATCTTAACCCGGAATCATCTCGAGATGAGTGATGTAAAATACTAACACAACGACTTATCGTTAAGCATAAGCACAACAAAGGTAACCCTTTACACAACATCACAAGATACTAACACACGTAGCATCCTAGCATGTTTACTTATCAATCAACAAGAAAGTATTACCAGGCTATCACAAACCAACACAATCAAGTTATACATACAAGGTACTTTCTACTATATGCCAACAAGTTCGGGGTTTTATCCCCAAAGTACTTCATACATTAACTCTTTAAAAGATACGTTACTTCCACAATGTCACACAATACCCGTAGTATAAAATATAGTGACTATCCTTTTAAAGTAAATCAATTACTTCTCTTTGTAAAATCAAGTAGCAACATTCTTTTCCAATGATCAAGTTTGCCTAATTTCCAATGTTCAAGTTTCTCATTTTAGAAAGGTTTCGTAGTTCATAGTCTTATTTATTTAAGAATATAATTCTCCTTTAAACTATCTGAGAAACATAAGTCTTATATGTGAGTAGGATATTCTTGTTTATAACAATCTTATTACAGCAGCCATGATCTAGGAAATATCATTTTGTCTCATCTTAGCTTCTATGCAGATGGAAGTTTCTACTGGTTTTAATAATACTTAATTATTAAAAACATTTCCTCTTATAAACGCTGCAGTGGTTTGTCGATACACATTCTGATTTCCAAAATCAGTAAAACATTCTTAAGACGTTATACCTAACTTTCCATAAAGCTAGCATAACTCTTAAGTTTTCAAAACAAATCAAGTATTACTACTTCTTTCGAAATGATTCAAAAATCTTTTGAAATACTTCAAGTTCTTTATTAACACATAACACGCCAGTTATAGTTCAAATCAGTTACCTTTTTTAAAAACCACAAGTATTTTCTTACCAACATAAAGCTGTTATAACCAACTTCCCATAAAGCTGTTATAACACTTTATGTTTTAAACCAACCAAATACATTTAGCACATGTACGTCTACCGTACTACATAGTTCACACATATCATGCTAGAAGAGATAGGAAGAGGTTCACATACCTCGCGACGAGTATCGACTAATAGCAACACGCTCCAAGTACTTCAAACCGTCGGCTACTCCTTAGCGATGATCGCGCCATACGTAGTACTTCAACCTATAAGGCCACAAGGCGCTTATTAACATTTAGATCCCTTCAGAACATTCTACGAGAAAATTCGACACCTCCCCCATGCAGCGTAAATCTCCTCCTCTAACGAGGCCTACCTGCAAGCCAGGGGGTTATACATCTAACCTAACGGTACAATTCTACTCCACGGCACTATTTCACAAGTCTACTATAATATGACCCTAAGTAATTACTGATTCAAGAATCTTCTTTAAATTCAGCTTAAGTCGCAAGACATTGCGTAAGTATTATTCAGCTTAAGTCAAAAGACATTGCCAATAACTACGTTCAGTTCTATATATAGTATACTTCAACTATATATTCTAACAATATGTAATTTCCAATTACAATAGAGGACAAGATATTTACCTCAATAAGCCCATAATTATCCAAGTATAAAGTCGATCTGGGCAATCGTTTAGCTCGACTCCGAGCGCTCCAACCCGCTCGAAACCCCCCTTAGACGTTCTAAGCAACTTCTACACCATCCTCCAACGGACTATGGAGATTTGCCTAGGGTTTGGTTTTTGTATTGTAAGTATAATAGTATTTTCGGGCTTTTCGTATAGGTATATCCTTAGAATACTACAAGGTATATGGCTAAGGTAATTTGGGCATTATAACAATACTTTTGAGAGTATTTCTACCAAGAGGGGGTATATATACGAGACAACACCACAAGGGGGGGTGTATACCCCTCGGCCTACCCCACTAGGGGGGGGTACTCTCGGCCAAGGGGGGGAAGGGTGCTCTCGGCTAAGCCTCACAAAGGGGGGGACGAAAACACAACAAGGGAGGGGGAGAGTTTAACACTTAAAGATTTGTGGAAAGGATGAAGAATTCATCAAAGGGAGAGGGGTATTTATAGGTCAAGGGATGGCCAACCAAAGGCCAAGATCAATCCATGTGTTAGGCAAGTGTAGGTCTAGGACTTACCAAACACAAATATCCTACCTACCCTTGACTTTGTCAAGGCACAAAAAACGTGCCTTACTTGTCCATTTCGTCCAAGTTGGACGATTTCAAGCCACCAATTGGAGGGTGCCAAGTGGCGCCCTCTTGTTGGTCCAAAATGTTTCGTCTCTCGGAAAAATCCGCAAAAATTAAAAATGACATAGCCGTAATTTCCCCTACTAAAGCTGTTAAAACGTTTCGCCGAAAAACGACTCTAACCGGGTGTTGTGCACAAAATTAAATCGGCCAAGCCTACTTGAAGTTCGAAATTTCCTACGTACGTTCCTGCGTACATACTCTGGAAATACGGGGTATAACAGGCTATGCCTTCGTACTTACCCCGTACGGTTCTATTGTGATGATTTTGAGGGCGTGAGTCCCTGACTTGACATGACTGCTTATTTATTGTGAACTGTAGTTTGGTTATCATACATGTCTCCTGCTTTATATAGATTACTATGATTTCATTTCTGATATTTATTTGATTTCACATACTTGGTACTGTTATCGACCTCGCCCGAAGTGCGTTCATGCCGCAGTAAAGGTACACGATCGTTGATCCTCGCTCTTAGGGTCACGATTCGGCGTTTGGGAAAGCTCCGTTTCTCGGAGGCTTATCGATGGTATAGTCCCTGTCGTTGTAGGTATTTACGTTCAGGGTATGGCGGGCCACGTCCGCCATTGTTGTCGTATCATTCTTAGAAGTGCATGTAATGCTTTGTGGGCGAGTTGTAGAAAGGGATATGCATTCAAATTGCTATTTATATATATCTTGAAGGTAACCGTTTTGGTTGCTTTGTCTTCTTATTTCACTGTCTTATTACATTGGTTTCATGTTTTGTCTTTATGTTCCGTGATTACTCGATGTTGTATCACCAGGGTGCGAGGTAGGCACGATCCACGGGTTGGGTTGGTCGTGACACTATTATAGGTTGATACTCTGCGCGACATATTCGACTTGACAGTGGATTTCGTAGGAGGTATGTGATTCTTCCTATCCTCTTGAGCATGATATTTTAAAAGAATATATATAGTACGGTGAGCGACGTGTGTTAGCGAATGTGGTTTTACTTGATGTCTTTTGACTTGAGTTTTAATTAATAAGAATCTGGAAGTATTTCAAAAGAATTAAGAATCGTTTGTGAAAGAAGAGTAATACTTGGTTTTTAAAGCTTAAGAGTTATACTAGCTTTATGGGAAGTTAGGTATAATGACTTAAGAGAGATAAAAGGAACGGTTTACTTAATTGTTTATGAAAGCCTTGTATTGATTTCTGAAATGAGAATAAGTATCGAACAAACCACTGCAGCGCTAATAAAGGAAAATGTATTGACTAATTAAGTATTATTAAAACCAGTAGAAACCTCCAAGAAGCTAAGATAAGACAAAATTGTATTACATTTCCTAGATCATGGCTGCTTTAATAAGATCATTAATAAACAAGTTTTGATTTTCTTAAAATTTCAAAGTAAGGACTTGATTTATAAAAGACAAAGACTTGAAAATTTGAAGTGTTTTCGTTTAAAAGGAAGGCATGCTTTTGTCTTAAGTTGGTTCAAAAAGAAGGTAGGGAAATTGTTTTGGTTTACTTAAAAAGATAGTCACTCTATTTTTATAATACGGGTATCGTGTGACTCGTGTGAAAGAAGCAGATCTTTTAAAGAGTTAATGTATGAAGTACTTTGGGGATAAAACCCGAACTTGTTGACATAAAATAGAAAGGACCTTGTGTGAATAACTTGACTATGTTGGTTTGTGATAGCCTTGTAATACTTTCTTGTTGGTTTGATAAGTAAACATGTTAGGATGCTACGTGTGTTAGTGTCTTGTGATGTTTGTGTAAAGGGTTTCCCTTGATTGTGCTTATGTTGTTTAACGATAAGCCGTTATGTTAGTATTGTACCACTCACCTCTTGACATGATATACCGGGGGTTAAGCGCCCGTCGAGGATGACTCATGCGGGTCGGGGACCTATGCGGAGCTACGAGTTCTGAGTTAGTGTGCGGGAATACCTCATGCGGTCTATGTGGCCATGCGGACTACGAGTCGGGGCGATGCCGGGAGTAGCTACCTCGACGCGGGAATACCTCATGCGGGCCTAGGTGGCTATGCGGGCTGCGGTGATTTCGAGATTTGACGCGCATTGATCACGAGGCGAGTGGCGGCCGATCATGTGGCGCGGTCTAGAAAGACCTCGTGATCTGATTTTATAGCATTGTTGAGTGCGTGGGTTTTAGTAGTCGGCTATGCCTTCGCACTTACCGTCTGATTTTATTATGACACGGTGGGACACGGTGTTCATGTGTATTCCTTGGTGTTTTTATATCATGGATCGCCGGTGAGGAAGGAATTCCACGGGCATGATTGATATTGTGGGCATGAGACCCATGGTTATATTTGAGTGATGACTTTAAGGCGTGAGTCACGACTTGACATATTTGCTTACATATTGTGTATCGTAAATTGGTTATCATATATGTACATTTTATATAGACTATTATGATTTCATTTCTGATATTTTGATTTCACATACTTGGTACTGTTATCGACCTCCTTGAGGCTGCGTTCATGCCGGTAGAGGTACACCAGTTGTTGATCCTCGCTCATAGGGTCACGATTCAGCGTTTTGGGAAGCTCCGTGTCTCCGGAGGCTTATCTTTGGTATAGTCCCCTGTCGTTGTAGGTACTTACATTCAGGGGTATGGCGGGGCCCTGTCCCGCCATTGTTGTTATAACATTCTTAGAGGTCTGTAGTACTGTTGTGGGCAGGGTTTGTAAAAGGGATGTAACTGTTCAAGCTTTTATATGTATATGCCGACAGACAGCTTTTCTCAGATAAACTGTTTCTCACTTCATATTGTTTCATGTCTTGTTTTATATTCTGTTGGTTACTCTGATGTATGTCTACTTGGGTGCCCGGGTAAGGCACCAGTCACGGGCCCGGGGTCGGGTCATGACAACAAGATTGTTACCTTGATAAGCCCCAAATATAACTTCAAGATTCAAAGTCGCTCCTTAGCAACTTAGCTCATTTCCTTCACGCTCCAATCCGCTATTTGAAACCCTTAGAAGTTCATAAACAACTTCCCTTTAATTTCCAACCAAAACTTATGAAAACAACTTAGGTCTTCATCTTGCGACTAACATAAAAACGTAGCTTTTCCGGGATCTTTGTATTGAGATATCCTTATAATACCTCTAGGAACCTTGGGTTTAAGTATTGTGAATTATGAACAACAAACGATTTTTTTTGTGTGTGGGATAAGTGCTTAGCCGAGAGCCTCAAGAACAAGAATAAAATCTTGAAATTTTTCTAAGTGTCCAATTAGTCTTGCACTAGTAATGGATATATAAAGAGATCAAGGGCTAAGATTAAAACACTTGTGTGGCTTGGATTTGGATGACTTAAATATCAAGAGTCAACTTGTCCACTTGTCTTGGTCATTCTCGCCCAACATGGGCATGTGGAGGGTGACACGTGTCGCCCTCCGGTTGGTCCAAAATATTTCATCTTCCGGAATTTCCAATAAATTCTATAAGTCTCAAATATCAAATTCGGGAACTCAATTCCCTTTACTAAACATTTTTCCTTCACGAGGCTCGGAATAATTTTCCATAGGAACAAAAATAATCTTTATATCGCTTCAATAAAAAAAAATCCAAATTTCTCACGTACGTTTTCTTACACATGTCCTGGAACTACGGGGTGTAACACAACCCACGAAGAAATCGATCTAACAGGTACTAAGTATGGAAACATAAGGTACAATAATTAAACACATAACTGGCCAAAAGAATGACAGGGGCAAGTATAAAAATCAAATACCAGTTCCAACCGTTCCATATAAAGATAAAGCCAACTGTACCTTCTTTTATTTTAACCGAGAGTCAAGTCAATATCATGGGACGCCGGCCCATATAATTATCACGTGCACATGTATATAAATCAGTGTTGCGGATCGTGCAACCCGTCCCAATATAAAATAGTGTTGCGGATCGTGCAACCTGTCCCACTAAATGTACAATAAGTTCAATAATAATCAAAAAGTAAGTGATACCCGTATAGTGGTATTTAACAGTGCTACATTGAAATTTACCCATCATCCTTTGATCTTTGGTACAAATTGCAAACTTGGACAATGGTTAGTTTTGAGAAAATTAATCTTTGTATTGATCACTGATACAAAAGGAAATATATATATATATATATATATACCCTCTTCAAATTCTACAAATTCAGAGCAATGCCTTCGTGTGGGGATCATCCGATTGGAAATGATAACAAAATGCATAAGTCGTTAGAAGGAGTTCTAAAATTGTATATGGTATACCACCTAATTATCCTATTTTCTTTATGGGGAAGAAAGAAAATTAAGGAACCCGCAAATATCGGAAAAACGACAATTATTGTTAACCAAGGAAAATAATTCATAGTAAAGACAAGATATACTTGGATCAAAAAAAATTCGTGCTCAAATTTTTTTGATTTTCGAGCACAGGTTTATCGGTAAAAAATATTAAATGGATTCAAGTAGAGTTTTCTCGAACGTATCAATAAGCTAGACCCATATTGCGAGTTGTTTCATGCCATAAATAAACTCGGACACTCAAGAAATCAGTTGAACATGCGGATTCACATCTCTTACAACCAACACAGTCCTCTGTTCGTGGAGCGGAAGCAATTTGTTTAGCCTTACAACCGTCCCAAGGTATCATTTCTAATACATCGGTGGGGCAGGCTCGGACACATTGAGTACATCATATACACATATCATAAATCTTTACTGAATGTGACATTGGGTCTATACGTTTTTTAATGTTATAAATTTTCGATCAAGTAAACTTAGAAATGAATAATAATATTTAGATACCAGATGAATCAATGAGTTATCATAATTTTCTAATCAACCCCCTCCTGGATTGGTTTATGAGATATGAGAGAGGCCAAAATACTTTGATTTCTTATGTTTTGCAAACAAGATCATACCTTACATAGCAAACATGCTAATTAAAATCAATTTATCAATATTAGAATCTAGATGATTAATACTAATTATTCAACAAATTTGATTGGTTGATACGAGTTGATTTTCTGTTACGGTAAATTGATGAAACAATAGCGATCCTTTGAGCCGCATTTGCAATAGCTATAACAAAAATTGAGAAAATGTCACCTTTTTAATTGACGATTATCAAAAAAATCAAAAAATGTTACAAAATTGATATTAACCGCATTCAATATAAGTTCAAGACACATAAGTGCTTTAATCATATTTCGACTTGTGATCAATCCGTAGATACCGATAGAAAATAAATAGGCACTCAAAACAAGTACATGTTCGAGAATCATTAAACAACTCCTCATCAATCTCGACTCCTTTCAATATGAACAACAATTCAACCAATTAAATTGACTAGTATATAACAAGTTTTAATTGACTAGTATATAACAAGTATGGAACAAAGAAATACATTGGTACTAGATTGACCTAACGTCTTTCTATTTATACAGCCGGAATTCAAATAGAATTTTGTTCTGTCTTATCACATTCATTTTCCTTCAATTCTATTTGAATTCCAAGTTTTAATAGAAATTTTTTATTGACGAGCTACAGCAATTGCACCTATTAAAGCAACTAAAAGGATTATTGAAATCAGTTCAAATGGAAGAAATTTTTTTGTTGATAAACGAATTCTAATTTGTTGACTATTACTTAGAAAATCTTACTCTATAATCTGATTTGATCTTGTAGTCCAAATAGTCTCGTACCATGACGTATCTAAAATAGTAGTAATTAGTGAAATAAAAAGACTTATAAAAACCATCGAAGTAATTCCATCTCCTACGGTCTAAAGATGAAATTTTTTGTAATATTCTGAACCATTAATGAACATCACATCAAAAATGATTAAAACATTTATAGCTCCTACGTAAATAAGTAGTTGTTCTGCCTGCGCAGCAGCTACAAAATATGAGTTAGATATAATATAGAATAACGATGTACAAACAAGAACCAATCCCAAGGAAAAGACAGAATAAATTGGATTGGGAAGTAATACCACCCCTAGACCCCCTAATATAAGACCCGGTCCTAGAAAGACTAAAAGAAAATCATGTATTGATTCAGATAAATCCATTTTTTATAAAAAATCAAAAACGAAGAATTTCATGAATTTATTGACATGACCAGGAAAAAAAAAGTTTTTATATTTTTTATGATACTTCTTAATTGTTAATTGAATGAAATTGTAATGGCTATGAATTGACGTTGATGCTTTTTTTTTATTGGACCACTATCAATTTTTTATTCGTCGAAAGAGTAGTTTAAACCTATTTATTTTTTATATCATTTATCTACTTTGAAATCATTACTATTATTATAACTATAATATAGAAATCGGTTTTGTTTTCAATCTAAATTAAGCTAGGAGTCTCATTAACCAACCCCTAATTTGAATTGACCAAGCAAAAATCTAATTTTTTAGATCCGAACAAAGCCTTCGTAATTCAGAATTTTTTTCGAATCGAACTAAGGGTTTAGTTATTTTTTATTTGAGGTAAATTCGAAATTGTTCGAATTGTGTAATCATCAATTACTGACATTGGTAAGAGACCCAAAGCGATTTGATTATAATTCAATTCGTGACGATCATAAGTAGAAAATTCATATTCTTCGGTCATTGATAAACAATTTATTGGATAATACTCAACGCAATTACCACAAAATATAATCAAATAGCTTTATATATATATACTAATATTGCTCTGCAACTTCTTTAGCTCAAAGCAGCACATAAAACACTTTCACTTTGAAAGAAAAACTAAAGAAAAAGCATATTACAAAAAAATGGAAATAATTGATGCACCTTTCTAACCAAGCAAAGCAGTACGTGCCTCTTACTTTCCTCTCTTGAAAGACATGCCAAATTTTACCGACACTAGTGTGTTTTTGTCACGACCCGTTCCGGGGCCCGTGACTGGTGCCTTACCCGGGCACCCAAGTAGTCATACATCAGAGAAAAATCAGCGGAACATAAAAATGTAAACATGAAACAAGATATATGATAAGAACAGGCTAACCAAAACGGTCACCTTCCAATAATATATATAAATCTTTCAAACCGAACAGTTTAATCCTTTTTACAACCCTGCCCACAACAGTACTACAGACCTCTAAGAATGTAATGACAACTATGGCGGGACAGGGCCCCGCCATACCCCTGAATGTACAAGAACCTACAGACTCAGGGTAACATACCAAAAGATAAGCCTCCGGAGAAACGGAGCTTCCCAAAACGCTGATTTGTGATCCTAGAAGCGAAGATTGACAACCGATGTACCTCTACCTGCGGCATGAACGCTGCCCCCCGAAGGAGGTCAGTACAACAGGTACCAAGTATGTGAAACTGAAAATACTGTAGTTAAATCATAACAGTCTATTTAAAGCAGGAGAAATATATGATAACCAAAACACAGTACGCAACATAAAAGCAGTCAAGTCAGGGACTCACGCCCTCAAAGTCATCACTCAAATATAACTATGGGTCTCACGCCCACAACATCAATCATGTTCGCATCATGGCCACATGCCCCCGGAATTCTCCATCGGTGTAGACATGTCCAGGATGCAACAACAACAACGATATACCGGGTGATCAACCCTGCCACATGGCCGCATGCCCCCGGAATTCTGCATCGGTGCAGACATGTCCATGTAACCATCCTAATGGAAGCATACCCGTGGGCCACCCATCGTGTCAGTATGTCCAAAGGGAATAACAAGATAACAATCAGAATGGAAGCATACTCGTGGGCCACCCATCGTGTCAGTATGTCCAAGCCAATAACAAGATAACACTCCTAATGGAAGCATACCCGTGGGCCACCCATCGTGTCAGTATGTCCAAAAGGAATAACAAGATAACAATCAGAATGGAAGCATACTCGTGGGCCACCCATCGTGTCAGTATGTCCAGCCAATAACAAGATAACACTCCTAATGGAAGCATACCCGTGGGCCACCCATCGTGTCAGTATGTCCATCAATCAAACAGATAGCCGGCCCTCCAACGAGAGGCGCGGTAGTACAGAAATACAACACTTACACAACAAAGGCTATCACCACGAGCATAGGCAAGTTTAATCATACTCACAGACATTTATTTTATCACAACAAATCCGGGTTTTAACCCCAAAGTACTACATACAGTTATCCTTTCAAAAAGACCTCTTTTTACGTAAAAACAACTCGATACTATTATCCGTCGTACCAAATACGTTCATGTTTTAAACTCAAGTACTTTATACTATCTTAAACCAAGTGACTTACACTTTTTAGAACAACGTCAAGTAACAACATTCTTTTCCAAAAGTTCAAGTTTGCCTAATTTCAGATGTTCAAGTTTCTCATTCTCGAAAGATTTCGTAGTTCATATTCTTGATCACTTAATAATATAATTCTTCTTTAAAACAGTTGAGAAACATATGCCTTATGTGTGAGTAGGTTATTCTTGTTTATAACAATCTTATTAAAGCAGCCATGATCTAGGAAATGTAATATCATTTTGTCTCATCTTAGCTTCTATGCAAATGGAGGTTTCTACTGGTTTTAATAATACTTAATCAGTCAATACATTTCCTTTTATTAACGCTGCAGTGGTTTGTTCGATACTTACTCTGATCAGTAAAACATTATTCCTTTTAAAACCCAAGTACTCATTACTCACGAATGAGGTATCACACTTTTTAACAAACTTCATGTCAATTCAATTAAGTCAAGTCTCTTATCTTTTAAGATCAAGTCTCTTAACTTCTAAAATCCAATAACCATTCTTTTTATCTCTCTTAAGTCGTTATACCTAACTTCCCATAAAGCTAGTATAACTCTTACGTTTTTAAAACCAAGCATTACTCTTCTTTCAAAAAGATTTCTTAATTCTTTTGAAATACATTCAAGATTCTTTATTATTCAGGCTTAAGTCGAAAGACATTGCCATACAACTACGTTCAGTTAACATACGTACGTCTACCGTACTATATATATATATTCCTTTTAAAGTATCATGCTCAAGAGGATAGGAAGAATCACATACCTCGCGACGATTATCGACTATTAGCAAATAGCTCCACAGTACTGTAATCCGGCTAGCCCTTTCCACCCTTCGAGTAGAATATGCTACTTGCAGTACTTCAACCTATAACGGTCATACAAGTCTATCAACGTCTAGACTATTCTGCGGAAAATTGGGCAAGACTTCCACTGCGTCAAAATTCACAAGTCTCATAAATCTGATCCTATGTAAAATCTGATTCAATTCCTTTTCTGTAATATCCTTCTATGTCTCTTATATTCATTTCTATACCACTATAGTATGTAATTTCCAATTACACTAGAAGGATAGGATTATTTACCTCGATAAGCCCAAAATTATCCGAGATTAAATGTCGATCCTGAGCAAGGTTTAGCTCCTACTCCGTGTATTATCGACCGCTCCAAACAACCCTTAGAAGTTCTACGCAACTTCTTAATACTTCAACCGGCTATGAAGATTTTCCTTAGGGTTGTGTTTGGTGACTGAAGGGAAGTATAATAGTATTTCTGGGCTTTTAGTATAGGTGTAACCTTGAAATACTACAAGGTATTTGGGCCAAGGTATTTTTGTATAGTAACAATACTTGGAGAGTATTTTCTACAAAGAGGGGGGGTATTTTCACGAGAACAACACCACTAGGAGGGGGGTAGGTTTCGGCTAGCACCCCTATGAGGGGGGGGGTGGTACCTCTCGGCCAAAAGGCCTCACAAAGGGGGAGGGGGAAGGTTTGGACGAGAACTACACAAGAAGGGGGGAAGGATTTCAAGACTTAGAATTTATTTTAGGATGAAGAAGTCTTCAACTAAGGGGGGTATTTATAGGACAACCAAGGGCCAAGATCAAGCCAAGTGGTAGGCAAGTGTAGGGTGAGGATTTACCCATGTGTACCTTATCCATCTACCACACAAAATATCACAAATATCCTACCTAACCCAAGACTCCAATTCGTCCAAGAAAACGCCCACAAGTCCGCCAATTAGAGGGTGACAAGTGTCGCCCTCTCGTTGGTCCAAAATATTTCGTCTCTCGGAAAAATCCGCAAAAATTATAAATGACATAGCCGGTATTTTCCCTTCGCAAGTTTATAAAACGTTTCGTCGAAAAACGATTCCTTTCGGTAGTTGTGAACAAAATTTTCGGCCCTTGCCTACTTTAAGGCTCAAACTTTTCTACGTACGCCCATACGTACATACTCTGGAAATACGGGGTATAACATTCTCCCCTCCTTAGAAACATTCGTCCCGAATGTTCCTTCTAAGTCTCATAACACACATGCGCCCGTATAGTCTTTACTACTATACTTACGAAAACAATCATGCCACACCTGGCCACAGAAAACACACGTTCTCTTCCTTCCTTACGCGTCGTACCCTTCTCGAACACTTGAACTCTTCTAGTATACGTACCATACTTCAGTCATCGCTTCAGTTTCCAAAATCTCTGGAGTCACTACCTCCAAACTTGGTCATCTTACTAGCCTCAAATTCCTTTAAGGCCATTCCCCGGCCTTTACGATCCGATTCTGGTCGAACATATCCACGAACTCATACGATGGTTATCCAAACTTGGGCCTAGCACCCTCGTGACCCTACCACCTGGCGGGACCACCTCGAACTGACCCCTTGTCAAGACTCTGGGTTGACCCGCAATACGTCCTCAACCCGACCCTCCATCGTGCCGAACTCTCTTGTTTCTCGATCCGGAACAATCTTACTAATTCACATCATGAAAGCTACTACTTCCATCTCACACTACCCAAGGATTTATCACACAATACATTCTAGGCACATAATGCACTCCGACAAGGATCATTTGCAAAATCCTTTACTCAAGACGACCTTACATCTAAGGTCTCAATCGTGAAATATTCTAAGGTTCGCACTTTCCATGCCCCCATACTTACCCTTCCAACTAACCATGTTTTCTAACTCACAAATAACACAACGCTATCCGTACATAGCACACAATAATAAGATAAGCATACAAAACTCTAGAGGGTTAAGGATATACCTGTATCTACCGCTTCACTCTAATCATAGGCCTGCCCTGCAGGACGCATAGCTGTAGAAGGTGATGAACCAGCCATAGATCCCGTAGTCTGTACTATCCCATCAGTGCTACCTCTGGTCGGACAGTTTCTCGCAAAATGGCCCTGCTGGCCGCATGTAAAACAAACTCCCGAACTAGCACGACACTCCCCTGTCGCGCCCTTTTTCGACCGCGACTTTCTAAGAGCGAATCTCCTGCTCAAATAAAAATGTTAGAAAATAAATAATAAAATGCTAAAATGTTATAAGGTGCTAGAATGTTAAAAAGGTGCCTAAAATATTAATTTTAAAAGTAAAGGAATGCTAAAGGATAAAGGGTGTTAAAAGTGCTAAAATGCTAAAAGGGTTCGCGGAGTCGCCACCTAATTAATTGGGTGAATTAGGACACCTAAATGTTAACTAGTTTAAAGTAAACATTAACTCCATTTTAAGGTCTGTGAAACTATGCGAGATTCTGGGTAAGGGTTCTTTATTAATCTAGAGGGAAGGGGTTAGGCACCCTCTAAGATCCGCTAACTTGCGGTTATACTGCCAAACCTAGGTTGATTATTATGTTAGAGAAAATACATAGTTGAGAAGATGATGCAAGTGTCTTATAAGAGAATGCATTTTGATAAAAGATTTACAAGACCGATGCTACGAAGCCTACGTAAGGTTTAAAAGTATGCGTTTATAAAAAATAATAATACAGAATTGATGATTTACTAAAGATATGCATTTCATTTTGCAAAAATCAATTTTGATTAACAACATGCAAGGTGTGATATCAAGATTCTATATTCTTTACAGCTTGATAATAAAAGGGTAATTTTTATGAAATGAATTATAATGTCATTTAGTGATTTGTGAAAAAATCGATTTTGTTAGTTTCGTGATTGGGTATGCAAATAAAATTGTTTTGGCGAAGTTTAGATGTGCAGGACAAGCCTAAAAGACAAGCAGGTTAGAAGTGCGTTTCTAATTATGAATTACTTTCCCACCTTATATGTTTGAAACTTAATTGTTCTAGATATCCTAAATATTACAGAAATAGAGTAATTAAATTACACTAAACAAATAAATGAATGAATAGCAAGTAAAGAGAGAGGATGGGATTTAAGAGTGCTCTTTACGACGGATGACGACGTCCTATTTGTTTTTTCTAGGAATTTCTGAAACGGGAACGCGAATTCGGATGCACATAGACGCGGGTTGCCATTTGAAGTAGCTCGTGATGAGTCTCGCAATGAGACTCTTCGTTTTGCCTCCGGTGCATTTCATGTAAAAATAAGAAAGATAAGGATTAGTATATGTCCCAAGAAATAAACAAACGATTATGTAAACTCAAACATGTATATGATCCAATTTTGCTAAAACAGTAGACAAAACAGAGGACTGGGACAATAAACAATGGGCCGGATCTAAGCCAGCGATTGAGGGCACAGGACATATTAGATGCATAAGAATGAGAATCAGCAAAGATGATCAAATCCAGTCCAGGACAACATTTTAAGAGCGCAATGGAGACATTTGGACTTAAATCTGCCCCTAAGATACTATTCATGCTGCTGCTGGCTCAAATATCAAAAGAAAACACCAACATTCCGAACTAGAGCATGCAAATGGTTCACAACAAAGACCAAGTAAATAAACCTGCCAAGCTTACATATTCGATTCATTTATCCCTACAATAGTAACATCTTAATGATCTATTCTTAACCTATTCTGGAATGTGTATCACTGCAGGCCTCCCAGGCTTAAACCACATTCAGGTACAACAAAGTAGGGCATGCGAGAACAAATGCATTGATGCCAACCACACACATATAGCATGCGACTCGATAAGGTGTATTCCTAACAACGCGAAGATTGAACTTATATTTTTTAGATTTCTGAATACGCAAACAAGATGACACACAATAAGGTTAGGAGATCATAAGTCATATAGCGAATTTGACTATCATATCTTATAAATACTAACATCTCACTAAGGTGAACCAATTAAGAAGGGTAGCAAAATAAGACATGATTCTGACTCTAACATAATCGGCAAGCATCCAAAATCTCATTTAGTTAAGACTAGCATCAGACAATGTGTCGACTTAATACACCACAGGTCATACTACCTAAATCTAAGCCATACACTCAACACAATCCCACATTAACACCTCAGTTGAAAGTGTCAATAACAGTTAGCCTTAACTAAGCAGGTTCAGTGATTCGCAAAGCATAGGCAATTGTAAATATTGATTTGACATATACTCAAATAATCGCACAGAGAGACATATTTCACGTACTGATATTGAACAACATTAAGATTGAAAGGGTAATGGTTTTACCTTCTCCGGGCAGCGAACCGAGGCAGCGTATCAAGTCGTCGGTCCGCTCGGGTTTTGGCTGGCTAATGCAGTGGAAAAAGGAATGGTTTTGCGAGACTGGTTGACTATTAAGATTGTGTTCTTACTCTGAATGGCTCGATTGGACCCTACTCTACGAATGTGTAAAACGATGGTCCACGACCGTTACGCGCCTGCGTGCTCGCTTTCGATGTTCTCTGGTGAGCTCTGCTGTCGAGCTCGTCGTGCTCTATCTGGATGTTACGCCTAAATTGCTAGGTGACTGCTCTCTTCCCTGAGCTTTCTCCTCTTGTCCTCTGAATCGATGCCCTATTGCATGCATAGTGGTTCTATATTTATAGCTAGGATTTGGATTCCAAGTTGGTAAGTGTTTAAGGCTGAGATTTGTGCTTGATTCGTGCCTGATTTGGGTTGATTTGTTACTGATTTCGCGCGATTCGAACAAGTTATGATAAGGTAAACGATTTGGAAGGATTTGTTTAGTTATGGTAAGAAATCGTTGGCTGGCGTGTGTGGATAAAGGAAACCCCGGATTCTCCGGCGAGAATTCAGGCTGGGACGACGGGGGGATGTGAGGGAGAGGTGCGGCGATTGCTGTTAGGTTTTTTCTAGGTTAGGGGGCTGCTTATCGTTGTGGACGATGGGGAGTGTAAAGGGCTGAGGGGGACGAAAATGAATTGGGCTGAGGGGCGGATAAAGGAGATGGGCTGCGGATAAGAGGAGGGATGCTGGGCTTGCGGGTGTTGGGCTGAAATGGGTTGGGCGAGTGGATTAAATTAATGTAGGGAGTGGGCTGGGCGAATTTAAAAGGGCATTAGATTAAAGGAGTTAATTAACTAATTAGTGGTGAATTAAATTAGTAAATTGTGATTAAATTATTTAGGTGCTTTACTAATCTAATTGTCATAATAATAAATGCGGGCGTGTTATTTAATTAGTGCTTAATATTTATAATGCGACGCCATTATTTAAAATCTCATTTATTGTGCATTATTATCTAAAATAAGTTATGAAATTGCTTTGCGTATTAATAAATGCGGCTATGCTATTTGGCGCGACGTCACTGCTAATTTGACGTATTTATTATTAATTAAGAAATCATGACAGAGCTTAAAATTAATAAATGTGGGCGCGAGACTCTAAGTGCTTAATACTCTACGTAAAATGCGGTGTTATTATTAGATTGCTTATTTGTCACGACCCGTTCCGGGGCCCGTGACTGGTGCCTTACCGGGGCACCCAAGTAGTCATACATCAGAGAAATCAGCGGAAATATAAAACAAGACATGAAACAGTTTATAAAATAAGACACAGTTTATGTGAGAAAACATCGCCTTTCGGCATATATATATAATCAAAGTTCATGATTACATCCGACATCGCATAACATGACTACAGACCTCTGAAATATACAACTATGGCGGGACAGGCCCGCCATACCTCGATCGCATACAAACTATCTACAATAGGGAGATCATACCAAAAGTAGAGCCTCCGGAAGAGATGGAGCTCCCGACACCAACGTAGAGATCCTAAGGATGCGGATCTAGCACCTGCTTGCCCTTACTGCGGCATGACGCAGCCCCGAAGAGAGTCGATGCAATGTACTAAGTATGCGAAGCGTAAAGTACTTAAATGAAAACATATCATTTTTAAAACCAGTTTACAAATATGTATGAAACAACCGAAACCGCACATAGTGCCACATCACAAACAAGAGCAACAATAGGTAATCAGAATGAGTCTTGTCTAGGCTGCGAATGATCGAAAGCAGGGCCACTCGCCCCATCATCATTCGCAAGCCTAATCCTGGACTCGAGTCCGCATAGGCCACTCACGTGGGCCCGCAGGTATAACCGCATCGAGGTAGCTACTCCTCGGCGTAAATCGCCCGACTCATTGTCGCATGGCCACGCATCGCATGAGGCATAACCCGCATACTAACTCGGAACTCGTAGCTCGCATAGGCCCCCGGACCCGCATGAGGTATTCTCGAATCATGGTCCTGCATCGCCGAGTCTACCGCGTCGGAGGCGGCTTAACCCCTGTATCATCTCAAGAGGTGAGTGATAGTATACTAACATAACAACTTATCTTTAAACAACATAAGCACAACAAGGATACTCACCTATACAAACGTTACAAGATAGTAACACACATAGCATCATATCATGTCTACTTATCAAACCATCTTATTATTCTTTTCACAATATAAGTCCATTATAAACACATAGGCAAACTTGTTTCTTTTATCAATCTTAAGTGGTTATACTTAACTTCCCATAAAGCTAGTATAACTCTTAAGCTTCATTTAAAACCAATTAGTTCTCTTTAAAATGATTCAAGATTCTTTTGAAATGCTTTCGATCTTTATTATTGGGCTTAAGCGTGAGGCATTGCCGTAAGTGTTATTCAGCTTAAGTCAAAGACATTGCCGTAGTTATTATTCGGTTAACACGTATGCGTCTACCGTACTATATATATATTGTAAAATATCATGCTTTAGGAAGAATCACATACCTTCTGTGAAAACCACCGCCAAGTTGAATATGTCGCAGCAGAGTCAACCTATAATAGTCACAGATATCTATCAAAGACTACTCTGAAGGTCATTCTAAACAGAGGGTTCACAATTCTACGGAAAGTCGGGCAGCACTTCCCTACCCGGTGAGCTATATAAGTCTACTGTGAAACAGTCCTATGTAAGTACAGTTCAATTATTCTTCTTTTAAACCCTTCTACTGTGATAACAGTTCAATTCTATTCTGTGATATACTTCTAAGTATTTATACTTATCCTTATACTACAACAGTATATATTTTCTAATTCAAAAGAGTGTTAGTATTAGTTACCTCGGTAATACCAATAATATCGTAGAAAAGTCGCACTGAGCAAGGTTTTGCTCCTAAGTTGTATGCTCCAAGAACCATAGAAGTTCTTCACAACTTCCACTAAGTACTAAGGTATTTGGGCTAGGGTTTTTTGGGCATTATAACGATACAAGAAGGTAACTTTTCTACCAAGGGAGGGGGGTAGATTTTTGGCTAGGCTAGGGGGGGGGTATTCGGCCAAGGGCCTTCACAAGGGGAGGGGGAGGTGTTTTTGGACGAGAAGACTACAAAGGGAGAGGAGAGGATTTTTCAAGACTTGGAAGATTTGTGGATGAAGAACTCTTCATCTCTAAGGGGGGTATTTATAGGTCAAGCCTTGGCCAACCAATGGCCAAGATGAAGACAAGTGCAAGGCAAGTGTAGGGTGAGGATTAACTAAACACAAATATCCTACCAACCCTTGACTTGTGCACAAGGCACAAAAAACGTGCCTTGGCTCTCCAATTTCGTCCATGGACGATTCAAGTCCATCAATGGGAGGGTGCCAAGTGTTGCCCTCCCGTTGGTCCAAAATGTTTCGTCTCTCGGAAAAATCCGCAAAAATAAGAAATGGCATAGCCGGAATTTACTCTACGAAAGTCAGGAAACGCGTTTCGTCGGAAAACGATTCTTTTAGTGAGTTGTGTACAAAATAAAACGTCCAAGGCTTATCTTTAAGGCAAGACTTTCGTACGTATTCCCTTACGTACATACTCTGGAAATACGGGGTATAACATTCTCCCCTCCTTAGAAACATTCGTCCCGAATGTTCCTTCCCAAGACAGTTATCGAAGAAGCTTAAACAGTTGTAAATGCCACACACGGCCACAGAGCAACACATAGGCAGAAACGATAACGAAAATTTACAAGTAGGAAAGTGAATTTACCTGGAGGTGTGGGGAATAGGTGAGGATACTTCCACCTCATGTCCTCCTCGGCTTCCCATGTCATGTCCTCCCTGAGCTCGTTCCGCCACAAGACTTTGACGGAAGCCACGTCCTTCGTCCGCAGACGCCTAACCTGACGATCGACTATCGCTATGGGAATCTCTCATACGATACCCCCTCGGTCACCTGGACATCGTCAATCGGGTGCACCCTAGATGGATCCCCGATACATCTCCTCAGCAAAGATACGTGAAACACCGGATACACATCCTCCAGATCGGACGGCAGATCCAACTCGTAGCAACCTTGCCTACCTGCGACAATCAAACGGCCCAATGTACCTTGGGCTGAGCTTCCCCTTCTTCCCGAATCTCATCACACCCTTCATGGGTGACACCTTTAGGAAAACCCAATCATGAACCTCGAACTCAAGATGTCGACGACGATGATCTGCATACGACTTCTGTCGACTCTGAGCTGTCAATAGCCGCTCTCGGATAAGTTTCACCTTATCCACTGCCTGCTGTACCAAATCTGGTCCCACTAGCTGTCCGCCCATCGAACCAACCTATAGGCGATCTGCACTTCCTCCCATACAAGGCCTCATAAGGCGCCATCTGAATACTGGAGTGGTAGCTATTATTATATGCGAACTCAACTAGAGGCAAATGATCCTCCCAACTACCACTAAAGTCAATAACACAGGCTCGCAGCATATCCTCAAGAGTCTGGATAGTGCGCTCTGCCTGTCCGTCTGTCTGTGGATGAAATGCAGTACTCAGGCTCACCTGCGTCCCTAAACCCCTCTGGAAGGACCTCCAGAAGTTAGCCGTAAACTGGGCTCCTGCATGCGATATGATCAGTAGGGACTCCATGCGATCGACGATCTCTCGGATGTAAAGTCCGCATAATCCTCGGTAGAAAAAGTCGCCCCGACGGGAAGAAAGTGGGCTGATTTCGTCACCTGTCGACGATAACCCATATAGAATCATGTCTCTCCGAGTGCGAGGTAATCCGTGATGAAGTCCATGTTGATTACTTCCCACTTCCGGTCGGGATCTCGATAAATGCGTAACAAACCACCAGGCCTCGGTGCTCTACCTTCACTGCGACAACACGGGCACCGAGCTACGAACTCGCAACGTCCTCTTCAAGCCATCCCACCAATACACGATCTAAGGTCGTGGTACATCTTGGTCGACCGGATGGATAGTAACGCTTGCGTGTGCTTCCCAAGAACTCTTGCGAAGTCACGAAACATCCGGAACACGATGCGCCCTCAAACCTTAGCACCCCGGGTTCTACCTCAAGGACCTTGCCCTCACGAAGAGTTGTATCACGATATCGAATCAAAGCCGATCCTCGAGCTGTTGCCTCTTCACCTCCTCGACGATGGAAGACTCGGCAACCTCACGAACTCTAACCCCACCGCTATCGAATCAATCAAGCGGACACCAAGGCTCGCTGGCGATGCAAATCACGAACCATGTCAATCCTCTCTATCTGCACATCTGATAGGCTAACCATCGACCTACGACTAAGAGCATCGCCACATTGGCCTTCCCGGGTGGTATAGGATATCAACATCGTAATCCTTAAGCAACTCTAACCACCGTCTCAGCCGTAAGTTCGACTCCTCCTGAAGATATCTGGAGGCTCTTGTGGTGCGTATAAATATCCACGTGAACCCCATACAAATAGTGCCTCAGATCTTCAAAGCGTGAATCACTACGACTCAAATCATGGGTGGGTAGTTCCTCTCGTGTTTCTTCATTTGTCGGGATGCATGTGCTATAACCCCGCCATGCTGCATCAATACACATCCCAACCCGATGCACGACGATCACAATACACGACATAACCATCCGACCTCCGGAAGAGTAAGAACGGGCGGTCGTCGGTCTCTCTTTCAAAGAATCGAAACCCCGCCACAAGCATCACCATCAAACTTGGCCGCCTTCGAGTCACCTAGTCAATGGTGCGTAGATAGAAGCAAACTTCTCCACGAACCGCCGATAATAACTGCAAGGCCCGTAAAATCGCGAACCTCTGCCGGAGTAGTAGGTCTCGGCCAAGTCTCGCGCTTCGATCTTGGCGTATCAACTCGAATTCCATCACCCGACAATATGCCCAAGAAACGCCATCAAGTCAACCAAAACTCACATTTGGAAAACTTGGCGTGCAATCTTCAGTCTGAGAGAGCTATCGGCCTCAAATGCTCGCGTGCTCCGCTCTGGCGAGAATAAACCAAGATATCATCAATGAACACTATCACAAGCGTGTCCAAAAATGGTTTGAACACTCGGTTCATCAAATCCATGAATACCACGAGCATTGGTCAACCAAAAGACATGACTGAACTCATAATGCGTCTGGGTCCGAATGCGATCCAGGACATCCACCTCTCGACTCGCACTGATGATAGCCCGATCGCAGATCAATCTTGGAGAAACATCTCGCACTCGCAATCGGTCGAACAAATCATCAATCCCGGGAGGGTATCTTCTTAATGGTCACCTTGTTCACCGGTCAGTAATCAACACACATGCGCAGCGCCCCGCCCTTCTTCTTCACGAACAATCTGGCGCTTCGGGGAGAAACACGGGCCTAATGAAGCCCTTCTCTAGCAAATCCCTAAGCCGATCCTTCTCTCTCAACTCGGCGGTGCCATTACGTATGGCGGAATGGAAATAGGCGAGTATCCGCAATATGTCAATACAAAACTCAATCTCCTCTCAAGAGGGATACCCGAGGTCATCCGGGAACACGTGCGGGAACTTCACGACTACGGAATCGAAAATCTGGTACCGCAGCCTCGTGATCAAACACTCGAACTAGATGGTAGATATACCCTTCGCACCATCTTCCTAGCCTTGAGGTAGGAAATAAACCTACCACCGGCGATACCGTGCTCCTCCCACTCAACAACCTGGCTCCTCAGAAACCTGGAACCGCACTACTCTCTCTGCGATCTACATTGGCATAGCAAAGCTAGCCAATCCATCCCCATAATCACGTCGAAGTCAATCATCTCCAACTCTATCAAGTCGGCTAGGGTCCGACGATCAGAATGGTCACAGACAAGCCCTATATACCCGCCGAGCTACCACCGAATCACCCATGGCGTAGCTACCTCGAAAGTGGTCTATGGACTCGTGCTCTATCCCTATCCTACTAGCAACAAGGGAGATATATGGGGCAGTAGAACCCGGATCTATCAAGGCATAAACATCAAACCCGAACCGATAAGGTACTGTGGCGACATCGGGTGAGGCCTCACGATCTGTCGGTGGACAAAGCATAAACGCGGTTCGAGGACCGCTAGAATCGGGACTCGAGCCACGACCTGCCGCGACCTGGCGACCCATGAGCACCACGCCTCGGGGCGAGTAGCTGTAGGAGATGATGAAGCGGCCTGAACACGAAGGTGGGCCTACCACAGCGCCCCGGTCGGACGATCCGCAAAGTGACCTGCGGCCTGGCGTAACAAGATCCATAAGTAGTACCACTTCCCGTAATGGGATCTACGCATCGGCCACACGTGGGGTGGTCCCGATCGGCGATACCTCTGCTACTCGGGCGTCCGAAGCCACAGGGCCACAGTGCGCCCTCGAAAACTCTGGTGTCTTGAGGGCGGTGCAGGAGTGCTCGAGCCGGCGTGGTGCGAATCTAGGCTAGCCGAGGCCGCCCACCACGATAACCACGAGAAGACCCTCGTCCCGGCCTTCTGCTGCTTTGTCTGTCACTCGTCGACCTCTGCGCTCGCCGCATCCAGGCGTGAGCTGCGTGCGGGTAATGTCCATACGGTGGAGAGAAACCCATACATGACTCGGCCATATAGTCGTCTGGCGGTGACATAGCGGTGTACCTATCCTCCATATCTGCTACCAATCTTTGGGACATATCGAGCCAATGAATCAAACTCGACATTGTACTCCCGGCGGTCGTCCTCTCGCCTCGGCAGTAAAAATCTATCGGCCGCGCCCTCGCCATCTGTGGAGGCAAGAAGTGAGTGAGAAAGCCTGCGAGAACTCATCCCAGTAGGCGGGGGCGTGCTCTCCCGGGATAACTCCGTGAATCAAACCAATCGATGCGGTATCACGCGGCCTATGTGAACCAAAGATCACGGACTCGGTCTCCGACGCCCGATCACTCTCAAAATCCTCTGAAGGCGGCGGATGAACTCCTGCGGATCATCCTCGGCCTCGACCCATAAAACTCGGTGGCTCTGACTCAAGAAATCTCGTAGCCTCAAACTATTCGCCTCGGGTGTACCACGGGTGCGGCCGAGTGGAGCTGAACTGAACTGCCGCATCCATCTCTCTCCGTGTCGGGCCACACTTTAGCCAAAAGCGGGCCATCTCCTTGTACTCTAACTCCTCGCCCGGTGTGGGACGGGAGGTGTGGGTGCGTGGTCTGTGTTGGGCGGCGTCATAGAACTCGCCGTCTCGTATAGGCGGGCACGAGCCCTCGTGACTGGATGTCTCGCTAGCGACTCCGCCTTTGCCTTGCCCGGGCGGGTTGCCTTACGTGGAGGCATAATCACATAGGAAAGGAATACGTTAGAGGTCCAACCTATAACACGACTCTAAAGCACGATCTCGGAATGAGAAGAATGGAAACCAATCCTAAATATCCTATAGCCTCACGATTATTGGTGTGGTGCACAACACACCGATAATCAAGACTCTACTAGATACGGTGCGTAGACACTTTCAGAGGATTAATCGCTCGATACCACTTTTGTCACGACGTTCGGGGCGTGGATCGTGCCTTCAGGGGCACCCAGTAGTCATACATCGGAGAAATCAGCGGAAATATAAAACAAGACATGAAACGATTTATAAAATAAGACCACGCTTTATGTGAGAAAACATCGCCTTTCGGCGTATATATATAATCAAAGTTCAGTGATTACATCCGACCTTTGCACAACATGACTCTGAGACCTCTGAAATATACAACTATGGCGGGACAGGCCGCCATACCACTGCACAAACTATCTACAATAGGAGATCATACCAAAAGTAGAGCCTCGGAAGAGATGGAGCTCCCACCAACGTAGAGATCCTAAGGATGCGGATCTAGCACTGCTTGCCCCTGCGGCATGAACGCAGCCCGAAGGAGGTCGATACAATGAGTACTAAGTATGCGAAATCGTAAAGTACTTAAATGAAAACATATCATTTTAAAACCGGTTTACAAATATGTATGAAACAACGAGAAACGCACATAGTGCCACATCACAAACAAGAGCAACAATAGGTAATCAGAATGAGTCTTGTCTAGGCTGCGAATGATCGAAACAGGCCACTCGCCCCATCATCATTCTCGCAAGCCTAATCCTGAACTCGAGTCCGCATAGGCCACTCACGTGGGCGCGTGAGGTATAACCGCGTCGAGGTAGCTACTCCTCGGCGTAAATCGCTGGACTCATTGTCGCATGGCCACGCACCGCATGAGGCATAACCCGCATACTAACACGGAACTCGTAGCTCGCATAGGCCCCGGACCCGCATGAGGTATTCTCGAATCATGGTCCTGCATCGCTGAGTCTACCCGCGTCGGAGGCGCCTTAACCGGTATCATCTCAAGAGGTGAGTGATAGTATACTAACATAACAACTTATCTTTAAACAACATAAGCACAACAAGGATACTCACCTATACAAACGTTACAAGATACTAACACACATAGCATCATATCATGTCTACTTATCAAACCATCTTATTATTCTTTTCACAATATAAGTCCATTATAAACACATAGGCAAACTTGTTTCTTTTATCAATCTTAAGTGGTTATACTTAACTTCCCATAAAGCTAGTATAACTCTTAAGCTTACATTTAAAAACCAATTAGTTCTCTTTAAAATGATTCATATTCTTTTGAAATGCTTTGGATCTTTATTATTCGGGCTTAAGCGTGAGGCATTCCGTAAGTGTTATTCAGGCTTAAGTCAAAGACATTGCGTAGTTATTATTCATTAACACGTACGCGTCACCGTACTATATATATATTGTAAAATATCATGCTTTAGGAAGAATCACATACCTTCTCGTGAAAACCACCGCGAGTTGAATATGTCGCCAGAGAGTCACCTATAATAGTCACAGATATCTATCAAAGACTACTCAAGGTCATTCTAAGCAGAGGGTTCACAATTTACGGAAAGTCGGGCAGCACTTCCCTACCGGTGAGCTATATAAGTCTCATGTGAAAGCGATCCTATGTAATCTGATTCAATTATTCTTCTTTTAAACCGCCTACTGTGATAACAGTTCAATTCTATTCTGTGATATACTTCTAAGGATTTATACTTATCCTTATACTACAACAGTATATATTTTCTAATTCCAAAGAGGGTTAGGATTAGTTACCTCGGTAAGCCCAATAATATCCTAGAAAAGTCGCGCTGAGCAAGGTTTTGCTCTAAGTTGTATGCTCAAGAACCACAGAAGTTCTTCACAACTTCCACTAAGTACTAAGGTATTTGGGCTAGGGTTTTTGGGCATTATAACGATACAAGAAGGTAACTTTTCTACCAAGGGAGGGGGTAGATTTTTGGCTAGGCTAGGGGTATTCGGCCAAGGGCCTTCGAGGAGGGAGGTGTTTTGGACGAGAAGACTACAAAGGAGAGGAGAGGATTTTCAAGACTTGGAAGATTTGTGGATGAAGAACTCTTCATCTCTAAGGGGTATTTATAGGTCAAGCCTTGGACAATGGCCAAGATGAAGACAAGTGCAAGGCAAGTGTAGGGTGAGGATTAACTAAACACAAATATCCTACCAACCTCGACTTGTGCACAAGGCACAAAACGTGCCTTGGCTCTCCAATTTCGTCCATGGACGATTCAAGTCCATCAATGGGAGGGTGCCAAGTGTTGCCCTCCCGTTGGTCCAAAATGTTTCGTCTCTCGGAAAAATCCGCAAAAAATAAGAAATGGCATAGCCGGAATTTACTCTACGAAAGCTGTGGAAACGTTTCGTCGGAAAACGATTCTTTTAGTGAGTTGTGTACAAAATAAAACGTCCAAGACTTATCTTTAAGGCAAGACTTTCGTACGTATTCCCTTACGTACATACTCTGGAAATACGGGGTATAACATTATTTATGTCTGTATTTAATGTTTTATCGCTGCATTTTATTATAAAAAATCATAAAAATTATTTTACAAAATTAGTCTAATTTTATAGCTAATGACTGGACGGGAGGGTCAAAATTGGGTGTCAACATCCCCAAAAAGGAGTCTACCACAACGGTCACAACGAGGTAGGGGTGGCTTCAGATGGCTAGCACCCCTGCTCCCCTGAAAATCTGAACCCTTGGAGCCCTGACCTGCTCCTGAATACTCTGGATGCCCTGAAGATTGTGGAGGACCACTCTGTACTGGCGGAGGCGCATAACTAGTCTGCCGCTGAGGCGGTCCGCCTCGAAAGTCGCCAAAAGACCCTGTTGTTCTGGCCCTCTTCTGTTGATCTTGGTCATTCTGTCGACCTCTCCGCTCCTCACACCCAAGTGCATAAGCCTGCATGCGGGCAATGTCCATGCCCGGCTGAAGAGCTACACCCGAACAAGCCTCTGCCAAGTAGTCATCTAATCGTGCGTAGCGGTGTACTCGTCCTCCATATCGGCTACTACGGGGACATACTGAGCCAAAGAGTCGAACTCACATTGTACTCCCGAATCAGCGCGCTTCGCCTCAACGTCAAAAATTGCCGGCCCGAGCCCTCTCATCCGTGAGGCAAGAAATGTGCAAGGAATGCCTCAAAACTTCGTCCCAAACGGTGGAAGTGCATACTCTCCCGGGGCGGCTCGCGAATCAAACCGATCGCAGATCACGCGCGGCCGATGCGAACCTAAGACCACCGACTCGGTCTCGAAGCCTTGATCACTCTCATGATCCAGAATCGCTTCGGATGAACTCCTGCGGATCATCCTCGTGCCTCGACCGTAGAACTACGGCGGGCTCTGACTCGAAAGTCCGTAGCCTCAAACTATCCGATCTTGGGTGAACCATGGGTGCACGGATCGCTGCGTCGGCTATCCTCATGCCGCCACAATCTCGGCTAGCAATGCCATCTCCTTGTACCCATCTCCTGCCCCGGTGTGGGGCCGGAGGCTCAGTCTTGTTGTCTCGGCAGACCATGCTGCGACTCTAGCTTCTGCGGGGCGGTGGCGTCGCAAAACTCGTCGTTTGAAGCACTACCTCAGGTATTGACCGGGTCTGCGCCCTCGTACTCCTCTGTATCCCACTAGCAGCTCCCTCGACCGCCTTGCCCATCTGGGCCCGGGTTGCCTTGCGCGGAGGCATAACTGGTAAAAACGAGATACGTCAGAGGGGTCCAACTTACAACACAGCTCTAAGGCACGATCTCAGAATGAGAAGAATGGAAACCAATCATAAATGTCCTGCAGCCTCCTGATTATAGATGTGGTGCACAACACATCGATAATCAAGACTCTACTAGACACGGTCTGTAGACACTTTCCGAGGATTAACTGCTCTGATACCACTTTTGTCACGACCCGTTCCGGGGCCCGTGACTGGTGTCTTACCCGGGCACCCAAGTAGTCATACATCAGAGAAAAATCAGCGGAACATAAAAATGTAAACATGAAACAAGATATATGATAAGAACAAGCTAACCAAAACGGTCACCTTCCAATAATATATATAAATCTTTCAAACCGAACAGTTTAATCCTTTTTACAACCCTGCCCACAACAGTACTACAGACCTCTAAGAATGTAATGACAACTATGGCGGGACAGGGCCCCGCCATACCCCTGAATGTACAAGAACCTACAGATTCAGGGTAACATACCAAAAGATAAGCCTCCGGAGAAACGGAGCTTCCCAAAACGCTGATTTGTGATCCTAGAAGCGAAGATTGACAACCGATGTACCTCTACCTGCGGCATGAACGCCGCCCAGAAGGAGGTCGATGCAACAGTACCAAGTATGTGGCCCGAAAATCGTAGTTAAATCATAACAGTCTATATAAAGTAGGAGACATATATGATAACCAAAACACAGTACGCAACATAAGCGATCAAGTCGTGGACTCACGCCAAAGTCATCACTCGAATATAACGATGGGTCTCACGCCCACAACATCAATCATGTTCGCATCATGGCCACATGCCCCCGGAATTCTCCATCGGTGTAGACATGTCCAGGATGCAACAACAACAACGATATACCGGGTGATCAACCCGCGTGGCGCGTGCCGGATTGCGCCGGTGCGAGCGTGTCCATGTAACCATCCTAATGGAAGCATACCCGTGGGCCACCCCGTCGATGTCGGTATGTCGAAGGAATAACAAGATAACAATCAGAATAGAAGCATACTCGTGGGCCACCCATCGTGTCAGTATGTCCAAGCCAATAACAAGATAACACTCCTAATGGAAGCATACCCGTGGGCCACCCATCGTGTCAGTATGTCCAAAAGGAATAACAAGATAACAATCAGAATGGAAGCATACTCGTGGGCCACCCATCGTGTCAGTATGTCCAGCCAATAACAAGATAACACTCCTAATGGAAGCATACACGTGGGCCACCCATCGTGTCAGTATGTCCAAAAGGATCGATTAGTGGAAGCATACTCGTGGGCCACCCATCGTGTCAGTATGTCCATCAATCAAACAGATAGCCGGCCCTCCAACGAGAGGCGCGGTAGTACAGAAATACAACACTTACACAACAAAGGCTATCACCACGAACATAGGCAAGTTTAATCATACTCACAGACATTTATTTTATCACAACAAATCCGGGTTTTAACCCCAAAGTACTACATACAGTTATCCTTTCAAAAAGACCTCTTTTTACGTAAAAACAACTCGATACTATTATCCGTCGTACCAAATACGTTCATGTTTTAAACTCAAGTACTTTATACTATCTTAAACCAAGTGACTTACACTTTTTAGAACAACGTCAAGTAACAACATTCTTTTCCAAAAGTTCAAGTTTGCCTAATTTCAGATGCTCAAGTTTCTCATTCTCGAAAGATTTCGTAGTTCATATTCTTGATCACTTAATAATATAATTCTTCTTTAAAACAGTTGAGAAACATATGCCTTATGTGTGAGTAGGTTATTCTTGTTAATAACAATCTTATTAAAGCAGTCATGATCTAGGAAATGTAATATCATTTTGTCTCATCTTAGCTTCTATGCAGATGGAGGTTTCTACTGGTTTTAATAATACTTAATCAGTCAATACATTTCCTTTTATTAACGCTGCAGTGGTTTGTTCGATACTTACTCTGATCAGTAAAACATTATTCCTTTTAAAACCCAAGTACTCATTACTCACGAATGAGGTATCACACTTTTTAACAAACTTCATGTCAATTCAATTAAGTCAAGTCTCTTATCTTTTAAGATCAAGTCTCTTAACTTCTAAAATCCAATAACCATTCTTTTTATCTCTCTTAAGTCGTTATACCTAACTTCCCATAAAGCTAGTATAACTCTTACGTTTTTAAAACCAAGCATTACTCTTCTTTCAAAAAGGTTTCTTAATTCTTTTGAAATACATTCAAGATTCTTTATTATTCAGGCTTAAGTCGAAAGACATTGCCATACAACTACGTTCAGTTAACATACGTACGTCTACCGTACTATATATATATTCCTTTTAAAGTATCATGCTCAAAAGGATAGGAAGAATCACATACCTCGCGACGATTATCGACTATTAGCAAATAGCTCCACAAGATCAGAATCGGCTAGCCCTTTCCACCGCCGAGTAGAATATGCTACTTGCGATACTTCAACCTATAACGGCCATACAAGTCTATCAACGCCTAGACTATTCTCGGAAAATTGGGCAAAGACTTCCTACCCGTCAAAATTCACAAGTCTCATCAGAATACTGTCTATGTAAATCTGATTCAATTCCTTTTCTGTAATATCCTTCTATGTCTCTTATATTCATTTTTATACCACTATAGTATGTAATTTCCAATTACACTAGAAGGATAGGATTATTTACCTCGATAAGCCCAAAATTATCCGAGATTAAATGTCGATCCTGAGCAAGGTTTAGCTCCTACTCCGTGCGCTCAACCCGCTCCAAACAACCCTTAGAAGTTCTACGCAACTTCTTAATACTTCAATGGCTATGAAGATTTTCCTTAGGGTTGTGTTTGTGTGAAGGAAGTATAATAGTATTTACGGGCTTTTAGTATAGGTGTAACCTTGAAATACTACAAGGTATTTGGGCAAGGTATTTTGGTATAAGTGATACTTGGAGAGTATTTTCTACAAAGAGGGGGTATTTTCACGAGAACAACACCACCAGGAGGGGGTAGGTTTGGCTAGCACCCACAGGAGGGGTGGTACCTCTCGGCAAAAGGCCTCACAAAGGGGAGGAAGGTTTGGGCGAGAACTACAAGAAGGGAAGGATTTCAAGACTTAGAATTTATTTTAGGATGAAGAAGTCTTCAACTAAGGGGTATTTATAGGACAACGAGGGCGAATCAAGCCAAGTGGTAGGCAAGTGTAGGGTGAGGATTTACCCGTGTGTACCTTATCCATCTACCACAAAATATCACAAATATCCTACCTAACCCAAGACTCCAATTCGTCCAAGAAAACGCCCACAAGTCGCGATTAGAGGGTGACAAGTGTCGCCCTCTCGTTGGTCCAAAATATTTCGTCTCTCGGAAAAATCCGCAAAAATTATAAATGACATAGCCGGAATTTTCCCTTCGCAAGTTTATAAAACGTTTCGTCGAAAAACGATTCCTTTCGGTAGTTGTGAACAAAATTTTCGGCCCTTGCCTACTTTAAGGCTCAAACTTTTCTACGTACGCCCATACGTACATACTCTGGAAATACGGGGTATAACAGTTTTATTGGATGAAATATTTAATATTAAAATTTAATGATAACATTATTGTGTTGATGATTGGAGTTAGTGATATTAAAAAGCATATAATACAACAACATACTATCTAGAGAAGGGTAAGCTGTACACATATTTTATTCCCATCTTAAGAGATAGAAAAGTTATTTCGGTAGATTTTCGATTAAGAATAAAATAATATAATAATAACAATAAAACAGTAAAACAATATCGAAACAGATCAAATAGAAATTAAAAAAGTATATAATAGGTGCAAAAAGTGGTCGTATCTATGAGAGAAAAAACTAATTTCCATCTTTTAATAGAAAATATTTTGCTTGAAGTATCTTCATTAATCAAATACCATAAAGGGTCGTTTAGTTGTTGTTTTAGTGGATGAAATATTTTAATATTAAAGATCAATAATAACATTATCTAGTGATATTAAAAAGTATATAATCGGTGCAAGAATTGATCTTATCTATGAGAGAAAAAAAACATTTCCATCTTTTAATATCTTAATATAATATTTTGATAGATTTTTAGATGCCATGTATAAAATTTAACACACCAAGAACAATATTTAATCATCATTTTATAATTCCGCATAAGTAAAATATATATAAGTTATGATATGTTAGTTTATACATGATAGAAGAATATAATCGATGGCCCAATATATGAGATGATTTTAATTTTTCAGGATTTAAACTATATAAATTTTGACCAAATTTTAGAATATAATTTTTTCATCATATTGATATTAGAAAAATGACAACTTATAACGCATTATGTATAGTTTTGGAAATAAGTAAATATAATTTAAATTAACTTTAAAATCAATCAAATTAATTTTTTTTTTTAAATCACATTGAGATACAAAAATGCGTGCCTAACTCTAACAGCAATCAAACTACCCTGACATAATGAAAAATATGTTGCAACTTCGTTGTGGTAAAAGAAGTCTCCACCGACACTTTTGGAGCGCACGATGAACGTACTTTTGCTGTCTAGGATACGTGGCACTTTGTGGGCCGTGGATGGATTAGTCCTTTAGTTGGTGACGAGCTTTATCTGGAAGCGTAGACGATGGAAACCGTACAACCCACAACTTGCGTAAGTATGACGGCCGTTAGTTGTAGTGTCTGTTGACTACACCTATTATAATTCGAATTATAGTCTTACACTAAATTATGACTAACACTAATTAATAAAAAATAAAAAAAGGGCTCCTAAAATTTTTCGCTTTTTCGAAGGGCTTTGTGCGGTAGAACACCTCACACGGATCCAAAAACGATTCCGTTTGCCTGAATTGTACCCCAAAAACATTTATGCTTGCCTAAATAATGAAAGTTTTACCATCAGAAAGACAAGGTAAGGGGTGGGTAAGTAAGTTTTCAACCTTAATTAGGAATTTTGAGTTCAATTCTTAAAAATTAAATTAATTTTGATTGAAAGTGTGTGTCGCTGAAAAATATAGGTGGATTGAGGATTTTACGAGGATGCTAGTTCACTATTATAAAGAGGTAAATCTATATTTTATATTTGACAAATTTAACCTTAAGAGTTTACCATTAACTCATTACATATTTAAAATTATATATATAAAAAAGAGCATCCTGTTGTACTAAGCTCCCGCTGTGCGCGGAGTCTGAGGAAGAGCCGGACCACAAGAGTATGTTGTACGCAACATTACCTTGCATTTCTGTCAGAGGTCGTTTCCACGGCTTAAACTCATGACCTCCTGGTCACATGACAACAACTTTACCAGTTACTTCAAGACTCCCCTCCGATATATTTAAAATTATAGACTCAAAAAAATAATTTTCACATGTATATTTTACTTTGTGTCGAAAATCCCAAAATATTGGGATCAGTTGGGCCAATTATATGCTACATCATCCACTGCTCCTAGTTTATAGAGACATTTGATTTAATTATATAAATCTTACGGTGATGAAAGAAGAAAAAAGATTTCAATCAGTTAAACTTGGAAATTTCTAAAGAATGAACCAAGCAAAGAAAGAAGGAAAAAGAAAAAAGTATGAAATTTGAATCGTCAATTTCACGTATAGATGTTCACCGATAATTATTGCACCATAGGATCAGGGTCGTCTCAAACATTTTGGGACATTATTCTAATTCGTAAAAATGGACTCTTAATTGGACTAATACCTGCGAATATGAGCATTTACAGTAAATTCTAGCTAATACTAATTAATAAAAAATAAAAAAATGGATTCTAAAATTTTTCGTTTTTCGAGGAGCCCTGTACGATGACACATATCGCACGGGTCCAAAGACGATCTTGCCTAGGACACATGAACTAATTAAGTGTACATATGTACATATATATTAAAGTAATCTTGTAAAAATATCATATTGATATATATACATACATGATTTAAGGAGAAGAGCTATCGCTCAAACTAAATAGCTTGAAAAGTGGAACTACAAATTCAAATAAGTTGGATCCCAAATTAAACTGGGAACAAACATTGGTGAAAACCAAAAAAATCTGGATAACGAGTTAAGAAAATATTAATTTGCACCCGTTAATTTAACTCTAAAAGAAATACTACTTCACTATTAACTGACATAAGTTAGTTATCAGTCAGTATTTTTCTAATGATAATGTGGAGTTAAATTTAGAGAAAATAAAATAGTCACAAGAAAAATTTAAGAACTAAAATATGCATCTTAGAGAAGAAAAAGGCAACCCGTAGGTTAATTACTACTATAACTCTTCATATTTTCTTAAGCTTTTAGTTTTATATTACGGCTAAACTTCTCTATAATTGTCATTCGCTATAACAATATTTTACTATAACGGTCTGATTAACTCCAGAATCGATTTTTCATAATATATTTTATTTTTCTATAGCATCATTTTACCTATAACAACAATAACATTCATTATAGCGGTACACTCTTTATAAAATTACCTCTATTTAATAGTCATACTCAAATATTATGTAATAAAATTTGTAAGAAGTTGTTGAGGATGTTGGTAGTGTGTCATCACTTATAGCCAAAATCTCATCTCATAACACCAATGAAGCAATGGATGCTACCACGGAGTTTAACACAACTCTTCCAATCCTTCAATCTTACATTGATTAAGAGATTATTGTACAAGTGATTGGAGTGGAGAACAAGAGACAACAGATGCAGAAGGTGACTGACGACGAAAGTGTTGATGAAGAGCCTCAACCTATTGCTACTTGGGTGAGATAGAATAATCAATTGTTAAGCTCTTAAACAACCTCCAAGGAAAGCGATTGAATTTCCTTTTGTTGTCTGGACACAAAATTTTATCAACTCAAGTGTTATATTATCGCCAAGAGAATAAAATTTACGAAACAACCTATAATTAGAGAACTTGAAATTGTGTTTAAATTTTTAATTAATTTTAAATGCATATGTTCCTTAAAGTTCAATTCTTTATCGGTATGGTACGACTAGTCATTAATTTATTTATAATTTATTAGTCTTTTTAAATTTTAATTAATGAGATATGAAAATCAATTGAGATTTTAAAATTAACAAGTATATTATTTTCGTTTATAGCATAAAAAGTACAAAAAATAATTTTGTACATACTTTCGTTTATAAAAGCTAAATGAGATTTAAACATCAAATGTCAGTATACATATTTAACATCACTTTACTATATGGTCGTGAAATTCTCGGACAAACGCTGTCATTATAGAGAAGTTTGACTGTATATTCATAAAATATGTGTGACGTAATCGAAGTGATTAATCGATATATGATATGTGTCCATGTATTTATCAATCGGGGTGGCTTTTGGGTAAAGAAACAGTTAACTAATTAATAAAAAATAAGACCCCACAGTAAGTGACATATGTATAGTACAAATGGTGAATTTATTTTAGTATATTGATAAGAAAAAAAAGACTCCTAATTAATTTTTCTACTATATTTAATCTATTTTTAGTTTTTTACTCTAAAGCTTTAGTATATTTCTATCCTTTTATATTTATTGTTTATTTGTTCAAAGAGAGTCTCTGGCTAGATTGCTCTTAAATATAAGAGCTACAATATATGATTTGCTTTTTTATTTGGGCACCAAATAAGTGTTCTCAAATTAAGTTATCAACTTCTATTATTTCAACTTTTTTGTATTGTTTTCATCTAAAACTTGTTTTTTGATATTTTACCACGTAACATATATTATCATCTAAAACTATTTATTAAAATATAAATTATGTCAATTAGAAAATATGAATTAAATTTTTTATACAACTTATAAAAGGAGCTTTGAGGAAGTTAATGAGATATATATATGACATAGATCCTCTAAACTTCAAATGAAAAATATATAAAAGATATTTCTTTTCTCGTTTTTTGTGAGAAAAATAATTAAAGTCCCTTGTTAAATTTTTACTTTAGGCCCCAACATTATTAAGCCGCCCATGTTATCAATTTAATAAATGCATGTGGATATTATGTCCTGAATTATATTTGCTCTTCTGCTAGTGCTCCTATTTTAATATTTGGAAGTTTGTAAGAATTTTAAACTGGGACAGCCTACCGACACCCTTGATAGTATATTATTATTTTTTTGATGACGAGGGAATCCGCAGCTGCTATTTTATTATAAGTGCGCATTGGGTAAACCCTCGGACTGACGCAATAGCCTGCAAATTATGTTAGTCAGGTAAACCACACTTGACAAGTCATGTATGATAGGTTCAACCAAGAAGATGTTGGCAGGGGAAATCGAACTCGTGATCTTTCGGTCTCGCGCTCTCCTACTCCACCAACTTGACTACTCTTGCGGGTCCCTTGATAGTATATTGATTCCCCCCGCCAAAAGGTCACGAGTAGGTAGAATCAGTGGTTTTAGGGGAGTTAGGTAGAGACATTGTAGCCATAAATTTTTGTGGAGAAAGAAGGGTTGTCGTCGATGAAGAGGGGGGGGGGGGGTGGTCGACTGCTAGACAATATTTTTAGAGTTTGGGGTTTTGGCTACTAATATCATGTAAGATGGAATAATCTTCCTTAGAGATTCCTTTCATTATTCACAATATATATAGTTGTACAAAAGTGATTCTTAATACAGTAAGAATCTTAAACTACCTTAAATACATAACAATACTAATTACAATATATATTAGGAATATTCGGAGAATATTCGCTAATAGATTACCTACCAAATATTGGATTCAGAACCGGACGTTCGAAGGTATTAAACATTGCACATTTAATTGATTGAATAAATTGGCATATTACTTTTGATTTTCGACTATTTCTCACTTCATAAGCTGAAACTTTGTAATCGAGTTAGGTTCTAAACTTCTAGGTTCAATTTCTTAACACTTTGCCATTGTTAAGCTGGATCCTATAGAGTGTTGCCAAGCAAGCAGTGGAAGTCGGTAAACTTGAGAATGAGCCTGTTAGCAGCTGGTTGGACAGATTCTACATCACAATGATGATTAAATTTAATTAGCCAACTATGTTCAACCAAACTTGCTAGCTTATCAAATTACTACGAGAAAAGATTGCTTGTCTCAATTGAGAAGTGACAATTAGTGGACACTAAATTAGGTATATCTTAATGATTCTTTTTGGTTTCTCCCGGGGTTATGATATCCATATTAAAGTTCAATTATAATCGGATTCAAGCCGTGTAGGGCCCATTTGATGAAAACTCTCTCTATCAATGATTTTTCTTTACCAATGTTCGAATTCGAGACATCTAATTAAAGAAGAAAAAACGTCATTTGTTGCGCTACATTCTTTAGCGGTAAGTATATATATTAAGCTCGCCAAGCTATACAATCAAATGTTTGGTGAACTCCTTTAATTAATTTAGTTTTTAAAAGATCGAGAAGCAGGTTTACTGAATTCAAGATTTATTAATCACAGATTTCCATGAAATTAAACCACTACTTTGATCAGATATATTATATATACAATGACAAGAACTATTTAATTTTTCCAAAAAAGGTGGATCTCCCACCCCAGGAGTCCCCACATCCCGGTCCGACAGAATTTTCCGATGATGATCTGATCGTGGACACTATGAACCTAGTAAGTGAAATGATGGACTTTGAGGTCATTATGGGTACGGACTAGTTGGCTTCTTATTAGGCCAACGTTGACTGCAGAGAGAGATTGGTTCGATTCCAGTTTCCCGGTTAGCCGGTGATCGATTGGAAAGGAATGGAAGTGTTATTAATATGTAAGCTATTCCTTTCTTCTTTGACATGATAAATTGTGGAGTCTATGTGACTTGTTTCATTGAAGTAATTGATTTGAATATTGAGGAGTTAAGAGATGGAAATGAAAACGTACGATCATTGAAGGAGTTTATGTTAAGTGCCTTGAAGGTACTTGGAGTTGGTTTACTGTGGCAGTCAGGGCCACGACCTTCCGAATGATTTCAGGAAAAATGCGCAAGCCAAGAATAAGATAAGTACGAGTGCCGCCGACGAGAAACAGAAGGTATCATTAGTAGGTTTCGAAAAATCTACACGATTTATAATGCGGTTCTTGATGATTAGAATTATAGAGGAAACCGCAACAGGACCCTGTGATTAGGGTTGTAACTACAAGGAAAGATTATGAAAGGGATATAATGTTATACCCCGTATTTCCAAGAGTATGTATGTGAGGACGTACGTACAAAAGTTTAAGCCTTAGTTAGGCATAAGGGACGAAATTTGTGCACAACTAGCGAATAAGATTGTTTTCCGACGAAAAGTTTTCCGAACCTTGCGAAGGAAAAATTACGGTTGCGACATTTATTATTTTTGCGGATTTTTCCGAGAGATGAAATATTTTGGACCAACGAGAGGGTGACAAGTGTCACCTCAGTGAGCGGCATTAATGGGCATTCTTGGCACGTTTTTGGTCAAGGATTAGGTAGGATATTTTTGTGATATTTTTGTGGTAGATGGATAAGGTTACACTTGCCCAAATCCCCACCCTCCACTTGCCCTCCACTTGCCTTAATCTTGGCCATTGATTGGCCTATAAATACCCCCCCTTAGTTGAAGACTTCTTCATCCACAAACATTTTCCAAGTCTTAAAATCCTCCCCCTCTTAGGTGTAGTTTTCGTCCAAGCCTCCCTTCCTAGTAGAGCTAGCGAAACACCCCCTTGGTAGAAAAGTATTCTCCAAGTATTGTTACAATTCCAAAATACATTAGCCCAAATACCTTGTAGTATTCCAAAGTTATTTCAATACTAAGAGCCCGGAAATACTACTATACTTTCTTTAGTCACAAAACGAAACCCTAGGGAAAAATCTTCATAGTGGTTGAAGTATTAAGTAGAAGTTGTGTAGAACTTCTAAGGGTTTCTTGGAGCAAATTGGAGCGCACGGATTAGGAGCTAAACCTTGCTCAGGATCGACATTTAAACTTGGATAATTTTGGGCTTAACGAGGTAAATAATCTTATCCTTCTATTATAATTGGAGATTGCATATTGTAGAAGTTTATAATTGGGTATAGATGTATAGAAGGATGGTATAAGAGAAGAGAATTGAACTGTAATTACATAGGACTGTATTACAGTAGACTTGTGTATTTTGACGGGTAGGGAAGTCTTTTTAGATTTTCCGTAGCAATAAGAACCTTATGCTTAGAATATTCTACAGAGTAGTCTAGACGTTGATAGACGTATTTGACTATTATAGGTTGATACTCTGCGCGCGACATATTCGACTTGGCAGGTGGATTTCGTGAGAAGTGCGTGATTCTTCCTATCCTCTTGAGCATGATATTTTAAAAGAATATATATAGTACGGTGAGCGTCGTGTGTTAACTGAGCGTGGTTTTACTTGATGTCTTTTGACTTGAGTTTTAAATAATAAGAATCTTGAAGTATTTCAAAAAAATGAAGAATCGTTTTTGAAAGAAGAGTAATACTTGGTTTTTAAAATCTTAAGTGATATACTATCTTTATGGGAAGTTAGGTATAACGACTTAATAGAGATAAAAGGCAGTTTACTTAATTGTTTATGAAAGCCTTATATTGATTTGGAAATGAGAATAAGTATCGAACAAACCATCTGGCAGCTAATAAAGGAAAATGTATTGACTAATTAAGCATTATTAAAACCAGTAGAAACCTCCATCTGCATAGAAGCTAAGATAAGACAAAATTGTATTACATTTCCTAGATCATGGCTGCTTTAATAAGATTGTTATAAACAAGAATAACCTACTCACACATAAGGCATATGTTACTCAAATTGTTTCTAAAAAAGGAGATTACGTTGTTAAGTGTTTAAAACTATGATCTATGAATCTTTTTGAAGATAAGAGACTTGACTTAATTGACTTGATATGAATTTTGTTAAAAAGTGTGAAACCTCATTTGTGAGCAATGAGTACTTGGTTTTTAAAGAGTTAATGTATGAAGTACTTCGGGGATAAAAACCCGAACTTGTTGACATAAAATAGAAAGTACCTTGTGTAAATAACTTGACTATGTTGGTTTGTGATAGCCTTGTAATACTTCTTGTTGGTTTGATAAGTAAACATGTTAGGATCCACGTGTGTTAGTGTCTTGTGATGTTTGTGTAAAGGGTTTCCTTGATTGTGCTTATGTTGTTTAACGATAAGCCGTTATGTTAGTATTGTACCACTCACCTCTTGACATGATATCCGGGGTTAAGTTGCCCCGTCGAGGATGCCTCATGCGGGTCGAGGACCTATGCGGAGCTCTGAGAGTTCGGAGTTAGTGTGCGGGGGTAATTACCTCACGCGGTCTATGTAGCCATGCGGACTCACGAGAGTCGGGAGGATGCAGGGTTACCGCCTGCGATGCGAGGAATACCTCATGCGGGCCTATGTGTGGCCTATGCGAGCGGCGGTATGCTCGAGATTAGACACGCATTGATCACGAGGGCGAGTGGCCAACCGATCATGTGGCGCGATGCAGAAAGACCTCGTGATACGATTTATGGCATTGTTGGTGCGTGGGTTTTAGTAGTCGGCTATGCCTTCGATTTACCCCAGACGGTTTATTATGACACAGTGGGACACGTGTTCATGTGTATTCCTTGGTGCTTTTATATCATGGATTTGATGAGGAAGGAATTCCACGCATGATTGATATTGTGGGCATGAGACCCGGTGGTTATATTTGAGTGATGACTTTGGCGGCGAGTCACGACTTGACATAATCGCTATATTGTGTATCGTAAATTGGTTATCATATATGTCTTCATTTTATATAGACTATTATGATTTCACTTACGATTTTCGCCACATACTTGGTACTGTTATCGACCTCCTTCGGGCGCGTTCATGTCGCAGTAGAGGTACACCGCGATCGTCGATCCTCGCTCTTAGGATCACGCCAAAGATTTTGGGAAGCTCCGTTTCTCGGAGGCTTATCTGGTATAGTCCCCTGTTGTAGGTGCTACATTCGAGGGTATGGCGGGCCCCGTCCCGTCGTTGTTATTCTAACATTCTTAGGTGCATAGTAATCGTTGTGGGCAGAGTTTGTAAAAGGGATGTAACTGTTCGTGTTCAAGTTTTTATATATATATGTCGAAAGGCAACTGTTTCTCATTTCATGTCTTGTTTTATATTCTGCTGATTTCTCTGATGTATGACTACTTGGGTGCCCGGGTAAGGAACCAGTCACGGGCCCCGGAACGGGTCGTGACAAAAGTGGTATCAGAGCAGTTAATCCTCGGAAAGTGTCTACAGACCGTATCTAGTAGAGTCTTGATTATCGGTGTGTTGTGCATCACACCAATAATCAGAAGGCTATAGGATATTTAGGATTGGTTTCCATTCTTCTCACTCTGAGATCGTGCCTTAGAGCTGTGATTATAAGTTGGACCCCTCTAACGTAATTCTTTCCCTTACCAGTTATGCCTCCGCGCAAGGCAACCCGCCTGAAGGGCAAGGCGGCGGAGCCGCGAGTAGAGCACGAGGGTTACGAGGCACAGCCCAATCATCACCTGAGGTGGTGCTTCTTTCGGGGAGTTCTACGACGTCGCCAAAGCAGAGTTCAGCACGGCGGCAGCCTCTGCGACCATGATATCTGACCTTCGCCCACGACGCAGAGCAAAGTATGGATTGCAAAGAGACGACCACATTACTAGCTAGGATTTAGCAACCGCAGAGTATATTATGTACCGATTTATCGCGCCTTGATGATTATCTAAAGGAGGTTGTGTAAGAGTAGCTCTTGATCGACATGAGCATGGCTCGCAGACGCTTACGCGCAATGGCCGAGAAACGTAGATCGACGGTTAACCAAGAGCGGTAAGAGGCGGTCGGCAGGTCCTTGGTAGCTTTCGAGGCGGATCGCCAAGAAGAGATTGATACGCACCTCCGCCGGTGCAGAGTGGTCCTCCGCGTGGTTCGGGACGCTCGGTATGCAGGAGTTGGTCGAGCTCCGGGCTTCCGTTCACAGATACACGTAGGTTCCGGCCACCGATTGATTTTCCTCGGTGTTCACACAGGCGCGCCATCCCGGGGAATGTCGTCTTTTGTTGGTGCTTGTTTTACTGCGCCGTGGCCACGTGACGAGAATGTTCAAGTAGGAGGGATGCAAGTAGGAGGACTCACCTACGGATCGATTGTGGATTCGAGTTCGAGAGTAAGGGGTGTTAGCTGAGAGAGGCCACCCCACCTCGGTGTGGCGTTGTGGTAGATGTCATCATGGGAGTGTCGTTCTTCGACGGCTTGTTATGCTTGCGTCGGCGGGCCATTTGCGAGGAATTGTCCACCGTAAGTTGCGGATGTAGAGACTCACCTTCAGATCGGTGGCTAGTTCATCACCTTCCCTAGCTACGCCCAACAGTAAGGTGATTGATTAGAACGACAAAGGGGAGTGAAGCAGTAGATACATGTATAGCCTTAACCCTCTAGAGATTAGTATGTGTGATAAGATGAGTATATCTTAAGTGTTATGTTCAGATAGCATGGTGTTAATTGTGATTAGAAATCTTGGTTAGTTAAAAAGGGTTAGATTGGGGATAGGGAAAGTGTGAGCCTTAGAGTTTTATACGTGGAAACCTTAGAGGCGAGGCCATCTTGAGTAAAAGATTTATTTTGATGTTTGACCCTTATCGGAGTGCATAGTATACGTGAGATATATTTGTGTGATAAGTCCCTGAGTAGTGTGAAATGAAGGAGGGTAGTTGAACTAAGAAGACCACTAGGTTTTCGTGACTCATGTGTGAGATTGTTCTGGATCGGGAAACAAGAGTTTGGCGCGATAAATGGGTCGGGTTGAGGCCGATTTCGGTCAACCCGCGGCCCGGTGTGAAGTAAGGAAAAATTATGGTGGTTCCGCTTTGTGATAGGGTCACGAGGGTGTTAGGCCCAAGTTTAGTTAACCATCGTACGAGTTCGTGGATGCGTTCGACCAGTAGTCGAGCCGATGAGGTCAGCCATCCCGCCTTTCACAGACGGTTTACTCGGCAGAGGTATGCGAGATGTTACATATCGGGAAGGTTGTAAGATCGCACGGGTTCCTACTTTTACTTATGACAGCGGTGAGCCAGTTTACGCTATTTCTTTTTATGGAGGTTTTACCAGCGGGGTTAGGAGCTCGTGAGTCTCGATGTGCATTCACCCTGGTCGGCGTTTTGATTTCAAAGTGCAATGAGGATTATGTGCCTCTTGTTGAGTGAGTATCATTTTAGCTACCATATTCGGATTCTAAGTCGCCTTATCAAGCCTTGTATGGGCGGAGTAGTCACGGTCGATTGGTTCGATGTTGGCAAGGTTCGGATAGTTGGTTCATACTTGATTCGGCAGATGTGGATAGGGTGAAGCTTATCCAGAGAGGCTATTGACACCGTGAGTCAGCGTGAGTCGCACGGATAATCTGCGTCGATACTTGGAGTTCAGGTTGACGGTCGGTCTTCTTGAAGGTACCACCCCGGAAGGGTGGGACGAGATTTGGAAAGTAAGGGGAACTCAGCCCGAGGTACTTTGAGCGTTTTCAGATCATTGAAGAATAGGTCAGGTTGCCTATAAGTTAGCTTTGCCATCCGACTTAGGAAGCAGTACGACCGGTCTTTCATGTTGCTATGTTCGGAAAAGTATCGGAGATCCATCCAGAGTGTTCCCAGTTAGTGATGACCAAGTCGGAGATAGTAACCCCGAGATTTTGGAAACTGAAGCAATAACGGTGCGTGGTACGATAGTAGGAAGAGTTCGAAGTACGACGAAAGGGAGAAGCGAGCATAGGTTAAGAGAATAGAAGTCATCATTTCTTATCTTAAGTAAATGCGAAGGGAGTATCTTTTAGCCCTTGAAGTGGGAGCTTTTGTGATGCTAGAGGTGGTTCCTTGTGGACTTGGATTTAAGTATTTGCGCGTGTTGTATTGTGGCTATGTGTGGCATTTGCAAACCGATTAAGCTATGAGGAACTTTATCGTTATATGTCTTGAGAAGGAACATTCGGGATGAATGTTTCTAAGGAGGGGAGAATGTTATACCCCGTATTTCCAAGAGTATGTATGTGAGGACGTACGTACAAAAGTTTAAGCCTTAGTTAGGCATAAGGGACGAAATTTGTGCACAACTAGCGAAAAAGATTGTTTTCCGACGAAAAGTTTTCCGAACCTTGCGAAGGAAAAATTACGGTTGCGACATTTATTATTTTTGCGAATTTTTCCGAGAGATGAAATATTTTGGACCAACGAGAGGGTGACAAGTGTCACCCTGCCGAGCGGCATTGTGGGCATTCTTGCACGTTTTGGTCAAGGATTAGGTAGGATATTTTTGTGATATTTTTGTGGTAGATGGATAAGGTTACACTTGCCCAAATCCCCACCCTCCACTTGCCCTCCACTTGCCTTAATCTTGGCCATTGATTGGCCTATAAATACCCCCCCTTAGTTGAAGACTTCTTCATCCACAAACATTTTCCAAGTCTTAAAATCCTCCCCCTCTTAGTTGTAGTTTTCGTCCAAGCCTCCCCCCATTCCTAGTAGAGCTAGCCGAAACACCCCCCCCCCCCTCCTGGTAGAAAAGTATTCTCCAAGTATTGTTACAATTCCAAAATACATTAGCCCAAATACCTTGTAGTATTCCAAAGTTATTTCAATACTAAGAGCCCGGAAATACTACTATACTTTCTTTAGTCACAAAACGAAACCCTAGGGAAAAATCTTCATAGTGGTTGAAGTATTAAGTAGAAGTTGTGTAGAACTTCTAAGGGTTTCTTGGAGCAAATTGGAGCGCACTTGACATGAGCTAAACCTTGCTCAGGATCGACATTTAAACTTGGATAATTTTGGGCTTAACGAGGTAAATAATCTTATCCTTCTATTATAATTGGAGATTGCATATTGTAGAAGTTTAGAATTGGGTATAAGATGTATAGAAGGATGGTATAAGAGAAGAGAATTGAACTGTAATTACATAGGACTGTATTACAGTAGACTTGTGTATTTTGACGGGTAGGGAAGTGCTGCCCGATTTTCCGTAGCAATAAGAACCTTCTGCTTAGAATATTCTACAGAGTAGTCTAGACGTTGATAGACGTATTTGACTATTATAGGTTGATACTCTGCGCGCGACATATTCGACTTGGCAGGTGGATTTCGCCGAGGAGGTATGTGATTCTTCCTATCCTCTTGAGCATGATATTTTAAAAGAATATATATAGTACGGTAGACGTACGTGTGTTAACTGAACGTGGTTTTACTTCGATGTCTTTTGACTTGAGTTTTAAATAATAAGAATCTTGAAGTATTTCAAAAGAATTGAGAATCGTTTTTGAAAGAAGAGTAATACTTGGTTTTTAAAAGCTTAAGTGTTATACTAGCTTTATGGAAAGTTAGGTATAACGACTTAAGAGAGATAAAAGGAACGGTTTACTTAATTGTTTATGAAAGCCTTATATTGATTTCGGAAATGAGAATAAGTATCGAACAAACCATCGCAGCTAATAAAGGAAAATGTATTGACTAATTAAGTATTATTAAAACCAGTAGAAACCTCCATCTGCATAGAAGCTAAGATAAGACAAAATTGTATTACATTTCCTAGATCATGGCTGCTTTAATAAGATTGTTATAAACAAGAATAACCTACTCACACATAAGGCATATGTTACTCAAATTGTTTCTAAAAAAGGAGATTACGTTGTTAAGTGTTTAAAACTATGATCTATGAATCTTTTTGAAGATAAGAGACTTGACTTAATTGACTTGATATGAATTTTGTTAAAAAGTGTGAAACCTCATTCGTGAGCAATGAGTACTTGGTTTTTAAATAGTTAATGTATGAAGTACTTCGGGGATAAAAACCCGAACTTGTTGACATAAAATAGAAAGTACCTTGTGTAAATAACTTGACTATGTTGGTTTGTGATAGCCTTGTAATACTTCTTGTTGGTTTGATAAGTAAACATGTTAGGATGCTACGTGTGTTAGTGTCTTGTGATGTTTGTGTAAAGGGGTTTACCTTGATTGTGCTTATGTTGTTTAACGATAAGCCGTTATGTTAGTATTGTACCACTCACCTCTTGACATGATATACCGGGGGTTAAGCTGCCCCCCGATGCGAGGGATGCCTCATGCGGGTCCAGGGGACCTATGCGGAGCTACGAGTTCCGTGTTAGTGCGGGGTAATTACCTCACGCGGTCTATGTGGCCATGCAGATCACGAGTCCGTGAGGACGCCGAGGGTTACCGCCTGCGACGCGAGGAATACCTCATGCGGGCCTATGTGTGGCCTATGCGAGCGGTATGCTCCAGATTAGACGCGCACATTGATACCGAGGGAAGTGGCGGCCGATCATGTGGCGCGTGCAGAAAGACCTCGTGATACGCTTTATGGCATTGTTGGTACGTGGTTTTAGTAGTCGGCTATGCCTTCGCATTTACCCCAGACGGTTTATTATGACACAGTGGGACACGTGTTCATGTATTCCTGGTGCTTTTATATCATGGATCGCGGTGAGGAAGGAATTCCACGCATGATTGATATTGTGGGCATGAGACCCGGTGGTTATATTTGAGTGATGACTTTAAGGCGTGAGTCACGACTTGACATAATCGCTATATTGTGTATCGTAAATTGGTTATCATATATGTCTTCGCTTTATATAGAATATTATGATTTCACTTACGATTTTCGCCACATACTTGGTACCAGATCGACCTCGCTGGGCCGCTCATGCCGCAGTAGAGGTACACGATCGTCGATCCTCGCTCTTAGGATCACAGTTCAGCGTTTTGGGAAGCTCCGTTTCTCCGGAGGCTTATCTTTGGTATAGTCCCCTGTTGTTGTAGGTGCTTACATTCAGGGGTATGGCGGGGCCCTGTCCCGTCGTTGTTATTCTAACATTCTTAGAGGTTTGTAGTACTGTTGTGGGCAGAGTTTGTAAAAGGGATGTAAATCGTCGTGTTCAAGTTTTTATATATATACGCCAAAGGCAATCGCTTTCTCATTTCATGTCTTGTTTTATATTCCGCTGATTTCTCTGATGTATGACTACTTGGGTGCCCGGGTAAGGCACCAGTCACGGGCCCCGGAACGGGTCGTGACATATAAGCTCTCTCCCCCACGTAAAAGGATAGTTTTACGTATCTTTGAGGATTATGCGTACCCATATCATTAGGCGATGGATATGAGACTGGTAAAGTCTTCAGTTTCGTCATGCAATAGGTTATAATTTTAGGTAACCGTTGGAAAAGTATTGTGTTGGTGTAATTAAGGATGTGTCGTAAGGATATAAATGCTGGTAATAAGCATGAATGGAAATGTATGACCAAGGATTAAGATATGAAATCTTGGCAAGCCGTTGGATTAAGTAATACCATGAATGGAGGTTGAACACCATACTATAAGCTCTATGAGTTGGGGAGAATAATAGGATTACTACTTGACGGGATCAAGGAAATCTCCCCCTAAAGTGCGACTGGCAGGAAGTCTTAGCCATGTGACAAGCGAAGGAATTGAATCTAAGTATAGTGACCAAGTCTGGTTGCAACAGAGAATTAGAACAGGAACCATAATAGAGATTAGTGATTCCCGAACATTTCGAAAGTATGAGAAAAGGCTTCCAGTTAATGGAAGATAAGTTAGCTACGACTACAATTCTAACCCCTCCTGAGGGACTAGAGGGTTAGGTTATTATTGTAACACTTTGAGTGTTGGGCTAGCTTGGGTGCTGATGCAGCACGGTAAGGTTATAGCCTATGCTTCCCGGCAGCTACGAGAGCATGAGCGGAGTTACCCTAGCCACGATTTAGAGTTGGCAATAGTTATTCATGCCTTGAAGATTTGGAGGCATTAGTTATGTGGAGCTCAGGTGGATATTTAGGCAGACCGCAAGAGTCTCCAGTATATCTTCGGACTGAGGAAGTCGAAATTGTGGCAGAGACTGTGGTTAGAGTTGCTTAAGGATTATGATGTTGATATCCTATACCACCCGAAGGAAGCCAATGTGATTACAGATGCTCTTATTCGTAGATCTATGGGTAGTTTGTCAGATGGACCGCCAGATAGACAGGACATGGTCCGTGAGATTCATCAGCTAGCGAGCCTAGGGGTTCGGCTGGTTGATTCCGATAATAGTGGAGTTCAGATACGAGAGGTTTCCGAGTCTTCCCTCGTTGAGGAGGTGAAGAGGCGACGGTATAAGGATCCAGTTCTAGTATGGAGTTGAGATACAGTTCTCTGAGAGGAGAAGGGCCTGTTTGGGTAGCACCAGATGGGGTGTTGTGATATGAGGATAGATTGTGTGTGCCCGATGCTGCAGGACTCGTCAGCAGGTTTTAGGAGAGACACGCAGTGCTCGTTACTCTATTTATTCGGGGTCGACTAAGATGTATCATGACCACATATGTGTGTATTGGTAAGATGGCCCGGAGAAGGACGTAGCAGAGTTATTGCTCAGTGTCCAAATCGGCAGCAGGTCAAGGGTGAGCACCAGAAGCCCAGTGGGCTATTATCGACGATTGAGATCCCGACTTGGTAGTGGGAGGTGATTAATTTTGATTTTGTTACAGGGTTACATCGTACTCATAGGAAGTGCGACTCCTTATGGGTTATAGTAGACAAGCTGACGAAATCAACCCATTTTCTTCCGGTCAGGACCACTTACTCGGCTGAGGATTATGCTAGATTATATAGCAGGAAGATTGTGAGACTGCACGGGGTTCCTACATTATGATGTCAGACAGATGAGCTCAGTTTACGGCTAACTTCTGGGGGTTTTCCAGAAGGGGTTAGGGACACAGGTGAGTCTCAGTGGTGCATTTCACCTCGCACGCCGTCAGCAGGCATGTTATCCAGACACTTGAGGATAGGTTGCGGGCATGTGTTGTTGATTTCAGAGGTAGCTGGGAGGATCTTTTGCCTCTCGTGAGTTGAGTATAATACCCGTTATCATTCCAGTATTCAGATGGCCCTGTATGAGGCCTTGTATGAAAGAAAGTGTAGATCACCGGTTGGTTGGTTCGACGTAGGCGAGGTTCAGTTAGTTGGCCCAGACTTGATTAAGCGGGCTGTGGATAAGGCGAAGCTTATCCAGGAAAGATTTTTAGCAAGATCAGAGTCGACAGAAGCTTTATGCAGAGAATTGACGTCGGCACTTAGAGTTCGAGATTAACGATTGGGCCTTGGCAGATTGGACTCCGAAAGAACATTCGGGGATGAATGTTTCTAAGGGGGAGAATGTTACACCCCGTAATTCCAGGATATGTATAGGAGAATAGACGGGAGAACACAAGACTTGAAAATTTGAACGAAAGAAAGAATTGTTTTCCATAGGAAAAATCATCCGAACCCCGGGAAGGAAAAAATGTTCGTTAATGAGAATTGGGCTCTCAGATTGGCTATTTAAGACTTTTAAGAGTTTATCAGAATTATGGAATTTTATTTTCAGAGTTGGATACGTGGGGCCCATCCGAGAAATTTTACGTTTTTGTGGGGCCCACGAGATTTCCGATATTTTGACCAATTATGGAAATTTCGGGAAACAGAATATTATGGACCAATGGGAGGGCGACACGTGTCACCCTCCACATGGTCATGATGGACGAAAATGTCATTAAAAGAGTAGCCAATTTGGCTTGATAAAATGGACCAAGTCAAAGGGTCAAATTTAGCTTGAGATAATTGACCACATCCTAGCCTTCCATTTGGATTAATCCTAGCTCTTGATTTAATTATATATACTAACTACTAGTGCAAGACTAGTCTTCAAGACTTAGAAAAAAATCAAGAACTTGTGTGTTCTTGAAAGAGCTCTCGGCCAAGCATGAAGAAAAGAGAGAGAAAATTTGCAATCTTGCTTCATAAATCCCAATATTCAAACCTAAGATCCCTAGAGGTATTCTAAGGATATCCCAATACAAAAATCCCGGAAAAACTACGTTTTTACGTTAGTCGAAACATGAAAACCTATGGGGTTTCTCATAGTTGGAGTTGGAACTTGAAGAAGAGTTATTCATAAGCTTCTAAGGGTTGCTTGGAGTGGATTGGAATGTCAAGAAGAGGAGCTAAAGTTGCTAAGGATCGACATTGAATCTTGGATTAGATTTGGGCTTACTGAGGTAATAATATTCGTCTTACTATTGTAATTGAAGATTCCATGTTATGATAAGTTAGAAATGATCATGTGATATATACTATGAAGATTGATAAGCGTTATGGAATTTTGGAAGCCTAAAATCCGAAAAGTTCATGTTAGCCATTAAGATTGTAATTCAATTTAATTATTAATTACGATCGTCGCATGTTATAGAAAGAAAGAATTATAGTTGTTAGAATTGTTGTTATGTATATAACATGTTGGAATAACGACTAGTACTAAAACGGAAATTGAAGAGAATTGATGTTGTTGTAGCCGAGAATGGCCATTGAATTATTGGACTGTTTTATTAATTGTGGGGCAGAATTTTACACGTCCTGTTAGGCGTGTAATCCCCTTTGATTAGTTGATTGGTTGAGCCTTAAATGTGGCATGTTGGTTATTGATTTTCGGGCCTTGAAAACGGTGGAAAAGTACGTAGAAACAAAGGAAGTGCTGCCCATTTTTTCGTAGAATAGGAAGCTTTATACTTAGAATTATTCTACGATAGAAAGCTAGAAGTTGATAGCCGTATTATGGTTGTTACACCCCGTAATTCCAGGGCATGTTTATAAGAACGTACGTAAGAACTCAAAAATATTAAGATTTGAGACTAGTAAAAATTTATAGGAATTATGGAATTGTCGGAAAACGAAATATTGCGACGAATGGGAGGGCAATACGTGTCACCCCCCTTAGTGGTCTTGGACGAAATGGACATGGCTAGAATGGTCATTTGACCATAATTTAAGATGATCAAGTCTTGCAAAGTCTTGGAGCTTGATATAATTGACTTAGTCAAAGGGCCACTTGGCTTGAGCTTTATTGAATTGTATCTAAACCACCCATTTGTTCTCATCTTGACCCTTCATAGTGTTATATATGAATACTAGTAGCAAGACAAGCTTCTACACTTAGAAAATTTTCAAGAAAAATTGGATGAACACTAAGAGTGCTCTCGGGTTCATAGGGGTCCAAGAATAAAAAAAATTCGCTTGTTGTTCAATAAGCTCCACACTTTAAACCAAGGTTCATAAGGTTATTGTAAGGGTATCTGTCACGAACCGACCCCGGGCCGCGACTGGTGCCCTACCTGGGCACCCTTACAGGTATACATCAGAGAATAGCAACGGAACATACATACATAAACTTAACAAGAAATAATTAATAGGTTAGCCGATAAGGCTACCTTCCTGGATACATATAAATATGTAAAACCAAAAGCAGTTACCTCTTATTTTTTTTTACAAAGCGACCCACAAGATATGACTACAGACCTCTAAGATTTTGGACAAACACTATGACGGGACAAGGCCCCGCCGTACCCCTGAATATACATAACTATGACAACTCCGGAACATTGGAGCCATCTCAAAATGCTGAACCAGGATCCTAAGCTCGCGGATCCACAATCGTAATACCTAAACTGCGGACATTTAACGCACGGCGGGTCGATAACAAATTGCGAATATGGAACAAAAAATAAGGTACAGTAAACAAATCATAACTGTACAAAAGAATGACAGGGGCAAGTATAAAAAGGGTACATACCAGATCCTACCGTGTCATTACCATCTCGTGAACTTAATCGTACCTTATTATCTTTTCCCATTTTTCAATAAAAGTTATAGTCACTTTCTTATGTACATACTTAGGAAAAATCGTCAAGTTCATTACCATATAACTTACTTATCTTTCATAACATAATCCGGCCCTTTATGGAGGGACACATATACTACCCGGCCCAATCTGGGACGCGATCAAGTCACACAAATATCAAAGCGCGTCTGCGGAATTCCTTCCTCATCCGGCAGCCTATGACATAAATCATACTACGTGACGCGCCTGGCATCCTACCTCACCGTCGCGCACACATATACAATACATATATATATACCTCCCGCCGTGGAATCCTCCATCACGGCACTGTAGGTGTAACATATAACCAGTGACACGCCTGGCATCCTACCTCATCACATACCAGATACAATATATATATATATATATATATATATATATATATATATATATAATGCGCCGCATGTCCCTAATCCTCATCGTATAAGCATGGCCATAACGTGCCCTCGGCGTCCTCATCGCAGCGCAGTCTTCACGGGAGCTAGCCCATGGAATAAGAATATAACATGCCCCTAATCCTCATCGTGGTACATGTCTTCATGGGGATCTAGCCCATGGAGTAATAGTCGCATATAGCACGGTCGCATGCCTAATCCTCATCGTATAAGCATGGCCATGGGTAATAAAACAACCGAATCTAACCCGCCTCCGGTCACATGCCGGAATCCCACATCGTATAAGCATGTCCAAGGATCAATCATAATGGAAGCATACGTGGAATCCCACATCACCGCTCAGACGCCCAAGTAAACTTACAACAAGACACGCCCTCCAACTGAGAGTCACGACAACGTAAACATATAATACTTGCACTCAAAGATATCACAAGCAAACATAGGCAAGTTCATTAAACCTTTAGACTTCCATTTTTATAAACTCATGGCACTTTCGTTTCGCACATAAAAATCCGGGAATTTAACCCAAAGTACTACGCACCTCTACTCCTTTAAAATGACTCTTTTTCAAATAAAACTTCCAAGATACTAATAACCGTAGTATAAAGTCATATATACTTTTCAAGACAAGTCACAATACCTTTTAGAAATACAATTATAGGCTTCTAAATCACGTGACTTCTTTCTTTAAAACCTTAAGCAATTGGTACCTTTAAAACAATTTGCCCTTCTTTATTTCAAGTCATTTCTTTGCTTACATTACTGAAGAAAACCATTCTTTTAATCTTCCATAAAGTTGTTATAACCAACTTCCCATAAAGCCGTTATAACTCTTTATGTCTTAGACAATTTCATTACTTTTATAACCAAGAGACTTATACTTTCAAATCAATTACATAGCTTTCAAAATACTTCAAGTCTCTTAACTTTTAAGAAAACCAGTTTCTTAACTTTAGAATGGCAGGAAATCAATACTTTCCAAATCTAGTATTCTATGCTTTTAAATCAATTCATTTCTTCCTTTAAGAATCAAGTCCCATAACTTGAAAAATAAAGTCTCTTAACCTTTTAAGAATTTGAGGTTCATAGTCTTAAAACCTCATACGTAAATTCTTATAAATTTAGTAACATATACCTTGGTGCGTTGTGAATAAGTTATACTTATTTATAACGATCTTAATCAAGTAGCCATGATCTAGAAAATGTAATACAATTTTGTCTTATCTTAGCTTCTATGCAGATGGAGAATTCTACTTGTTTTAACTTAATTAATTGTCATTACATTTTCCTTTATTAACGCTGCAGTGGCTTGTTCGATACTTATTCTCATTTGTGCCATAACTTAGCCAAGTCAACTTGGCTCCAAATACCTCCTAACGACTCTTACCAACATCCCCCATAAGACTTGGTAAGAACTTAGGATAACTTAGACATAACCTTTTCGTAGAGTAAATCAACATACATACCTCTTAACTTCTAAGAGTAGAAGGAATCATGAAATAGTACTACATGTATATTCCATACATAGAATCATGTCAAAATAAAGAAGAGGTTCACATACCTCGCGACGATTATCGACAATTAGCAAAATGCTCCAAAGTACTTCACCTTGATAGCTATTCCATCCTTCAAGTAGAATACGCTATACTTGGTACTTCAACCTAAAATGGCCATAATACGTCCATTAACCTCTAGCTTCGAACGTAGAATATTCTAAGTGCAAAGTCACTAAATTCTACGGAAAATCGGACAACACTTCCTTTGTTTCTACATACTTTGCCACCTTTTTTCAAGGCCGAATTCAATAACCAAACACGCCACATTTAAGGCTCAAAACAACAACCAATCAAAGGGGATTACACGCCTTACAAGACGTGTAAAATTCCGCTCCACAATTGATATCAAACTAGTCCACAATACAAATGCCAATTTCGGCCAAAAGGTGCAACAATTTATCAACCTTTCCAATTCCTTTTCAATCCAAGTTCTTAGGTCAAACATGTTATATAGTCATAAACAACTTCAACAACTACAATTTCCTTCATTATATAACATGTGACGACTTATACTTATAATCAACTTGAATTGTAATCTTAGGCCTAAACATGCTAGTTTCGGATTAGGGTTCCAATAGCCAATATACTTATCAAACTTCATAATATATACTTCATGCTTGCTAAAATCCAAAGCTACAACAATAAGAAATCTTTAATTGCTAAAACGACAAGATTTTTACCTTTACAAGCCCTTATAAAATCCAAGATTCCAAGTCGCTCCTTAGAAATTCTTAGCTCCTTTTCTTATGTTCCAATCCGCTCCAACCACTCCTTAGAATCTCATGAAGAACTTCTCTTCATGTTCCATCTTCAAAGTTGAAGAACACCCTAGGGTTTCGCCTTGCGACTAACGTAAAAATGCGTTTTTTCTGAAATCTTTCTATAGAGATATCCTTACAATACCCTTAGGGAACTTGGGTTAAAGTCTTGTGGCTAATGGATCAAAACTACAAAATTTTCTTGTGAGAAACAAGACAAAGCCGAGAGCTCTTTAGTGGACAAGAAATGTTGTGAAATTTTCTAAGTGTTGAAGACTAGTCTTGCACTAGTGTAGTGTATATATAATACAATGGATGGCTTAGATATCAACACATGTGTGGTTTGGATGGAGAACATTAATTAATAAGCCAAGTGGACAAGTTGACTAGTCAACAATCTCAAGCTAGCAAGACTTTGTTCATCTTCAATGGTCAATGACCATTCTACCCTTGCCTAATTTCGTCCAATACCATGTGGGGGAGGTGCCAAGTGTCACCCTCCCATTCGTCCATAAAATTCCGTAACCCTCGTGGGCCCCACAAAACGTAAAATTCCCCGGGTGGGCCCCACATGACCCAATCCATAAAAATAAATTTCCATAATGATAATAAGTTCCATACTCTTCAAATAATGCATTTTGAGAATCCAATTCCCCTCAACAAACATTTTTCCTTTCCGACGTTCGGAAGACTTTCCGTCGGAAAAACAATTCTTCCTTTCGTACCCTTTTCAAGTCTTGTGTTCCTTACTTACATACTCTTAAACATGTCCTTGAATTTACAGGGTGTAACAGTATCTTAATAGAAAGATCCCGGAAAAGTGGCGTTTTCGTATTAGTCGCAAGGTGAAAACCTAGTCACTTTCCTAGGTTTGGATTGGGAACTTAAGGAAAGTTGTTTGTGATCTTCTAAGGGCTTCAAGTGGCGGATTGGAGTGTCAAGTAGAGGCTCTAAGTTGCAAGGGAGCGACTTCGGATCTTGAAGTGGATTAAGGCTCGTTAAGGTAACAATCTTGTTCTCTTAAGTGTTATAAGATTACATATTGTTGTAGCCTTAAATTTTAACTAGCATGAAGTATATGTATTGAAGATTGATAAGTGATGGATTGTAGAAGCCGAAATCCGAAATGACATTGTGAGCCATTTGAAATCGAAATACAATTTGGTCGTTAATTAGAATCGCCGCATGTTATCTACTTGAAGATTATAGTTGTTATAATCGATTGTGGTTTTATAACATGTTATACTAAACAACTTGGATTGAAGAGGAATTGGAAAAGACTTTGTATTGTTGTCCCTCAAATGGCCGAAAATGATATTGTATGTTGGACTAGTTTGATATCAATTGTGGGGCGGAATTTTACACGTCTTATAGGCGTGTAATCCCCTATTGTTAACTACATTGTTGAGCCTTAAATGTGGCGTGTTTGGTTATTGAATTCGGGCCTTGAAAAAGGTGGAAAAGTATGTAGAAAAAAAGGAAGTGTTGTCCGATTTTCCATAGAATTTAGTGACTTTACACTTAGAATATTCTACGTTTGAAGTAAGAAGTTAATAGACGTTTATGGTCATTATAGGTTGACATACTACGTACGGCATATTGGACTTAGCAAGTGGATTGAACCGAAGAGGTATGTGGAACTTTCTTATCTCTTGAGCATGAATAGTTGTAAATATATAGTACGGTAGACGTACGAGATTTTGAAAATCTAGCCCATTTGATATCCTCGGCTTATTTTTAAGAATGTCCAAGTTGGTTGAGTTAGGGAATTAACTCACTTGTCTAAAAATATTAAGGATATCTTAGTCTCTAAAAGTTAAGGGACTTGAAGTACTTTAAAAGTATATGATACTTGTTTCGTTTTAAAAGTCTAAGTCCCTTGGTTATAAAGAAGAATGTAAGTATCTAAGGTATAAAGCTAGTATAACGACTTTATGGGAAGTTGGTTATAATAGCTTTATGGAAAGTTAAAAGAGTGGTTTACTCTAAGTAATGTAAGTAATAATAAATGACTTGAAATAATGAAAGACAAATTGATTGAAGGCATCAATTTCTTAAAGTTTTAAAAGAAAGAAGTCACTTGATTTAGAAACCTATACTTGTATTTCTAAAAGGTATTGTGACTTGTCTTAAAAAGTAGATCTGACTTGATACTACGGTTATTAGTATCTTGGAAGTTTTATATGAAAAAGAGTCATTTTAAAAGAATAGAAGCACGTAGTACTTTGGGTTAAAGTCCCGGATTTTTAAAATGACATGTTAGTGCCTTAAGTAAACTAAAATGAGAGGGTATATAAAGAAGGTTAATAAGAAGTTAGGGGATTTCTTAACTTGCTTTGTTGTGATAAGCCGGTAGCGCTTATGTTATGTATGATAAGCCGGTAGTGCTTATGTTATGTATGATAGCCGGTTGAGCTAGTTTATGTTATTCTTACGGGGTAAAGCCCCGGGTTACTACTAATTCCATGGATTTGCTACCCATGATGCGAGTGCGGCGTTTGTACTTATTGCGGGCCCACCGAGCCTAAGCGGGTGAAATAGTCCTGTGCGGGTGAAATAGTCCTATGCGGAGCGCATTGCTCCATTGTGGGTCCGCAGGACCTATGCGGGTGAAATAGTCTCATGCGGAGCACATCACTCCATTGCGGGTCCGCAGGACCTATGCGGGTGAAATAGTCCCAGGAGTAGGATTGCTTAATGATACTACGGGCGGGTGACCCTACTTTGATCATGAGCCTCCTATTTTTATGCAGTAATGTATACACCTGTTCACTCTCATTGTTAGTAAGGCACAGTGCACAATTTGATTATCATACATGTCTCCAGCTTTATTTTAGACTTATGAGGTAAATTGCAGTATTTTCCAGTTTTACATACTTGGTACATCTGTTGTAATCGACCCCTTTCCTGGCCGCTCATGCCGCAGTGGGTAAAGGTGGTGGATCCTCATTCTTAGGATCACTGATCAGGTGTCAGAAGCTCCATTTCTCCGGAGGCTTGTCTTTTGGTAGGGTTTTCCCTGATGTTGTAGATTTATGTACATTCAGGGGTATGGCGGGGCCCTGTACCGCCACAGTTGTTATTCTTAGATGTCTGTAGTCATATTTGTGGATTGGGTTGTAAGAACAGAGATGTAACTATTTTTATTTTAGGGTTATGTATATTTCCCGGAATGCGGCCTTACCGGCCAGCCTGTTGATATTTGTTGTTATGTATTGTTTGAGTTTTGTATGTTCCGCTGCAATTCTCTGATGTATACCTGTAAGGGGTGCCCAGGTAGGGCACCAGTCGCGGGCCCGGGGTCGGGTCGTGACAATGGTCATTATAGGTTGACATTCTACGTGCGGCATATTCAATTTGGCAAGTGGATTAAGTCGAAGAGGTATGTGAACTCTTCCCTATCTCTTGAGCATGAGTATTTACAAAGGTATAGTACGGTAGACGTACGTATTTTAAGTGAACTTGGTTTCAGTTTGGTATCCTTGCCTTGATTTCGAAAAGTGAAGTAACTCGGCTTTTAAAAGTATATGTTACTTGATGTTACATGTAAAGATTACTTGACTTGAAAAGAATAGAATACTTCATTTGGAAAAGTATGGGTTACTTGAACTATTTTAAAGTTAAGAGACTTGATTTTTAAAGTCAAGGAACTTGAAGTATTCTGGAAGTTATGAAACTTGATTTGAAAGTATATGATACTTGGTTTTCAAAAGTATAAGTCTCTTGGTTTCAAAGAGGAACGTAATTGTCTTGGTTTGTCTAAAACATAAAGAGTTATAACAGCTTTATGGGAAGTTAGTTGTAACGGCTTTATGGAAGGTTAAGAGAGTGGTCTATTTGATTTATAGGCATGAGTTGCCTAGGTTGTGAAAGTAGAAACGCTTGATTTCTTTTGAAAAACTTTGATTTGAATTTCTAAAGACGTAGTGACTTGTTTTGAAAAAGCAAGCATGCCTTGATACTAAGGGCGTTAGTATCTTGGGGTTTTATTTAAAAAGGAGCCTTTTGAAAAGAATAGAAGTACGTAGTACTTTGGGGTTGAATTCCCGGATTTGACGTGACATGCTAGTGCCTTGAATGTTATAAAATGATAAGTGATTTATCTTGTTCTAATGAAAGTCCTAAATGATTTAACTTGCGTATGTTACTCCTGATAGACATTCGTGCAAGTGTTATACTACGGGTTCAATTCCCTTGACATTGTTCGATTCCGTGGGATTAGCTCCCCACGATGCGGGTATCCATATATACTCATTGCGTGTCCACATGACCTATGCGGGTTCGATTCCTATGCGGGTTAAATTCCCATGACTATTCCGTGGGTTAGATCTCCACGATGCGGGTATCCATATATCCTCATTGCGGGTCCACATGACCTATGCGGGTTCGATTCCCATGAGGGTTAAATTCCCATGAGGGTTAAATTCCCTTGAATAGGATTGCATCATGGTACTACGGGCGGATAACCCCTGGTTATACTCCCATTTTTAGTATGACACAGTGTACTGTTATTTTGGTTATCATACATGTCTCCAGCTTTATTTTTAGACTATATGATTTCATTTCAGTACTTTCAATTTCACATACTTGGTACATATTTTGTAATCGACCCCTTTCTGGCTGCGCGTTCATGCCGCAGGTAGAGTTAAACAGGTTGATGATCCTCACTCTTAGGATCATTGTTCAGCTGTTGAGAAGCTCCATTACTCTGGAGGCTTATCCTTGGTTCAGATCCCTGGTATTGTCGGTTGTTGTACATTCAGGGGTATGGCGGGGCCTTGTCCCGTCACAGTTATTATGTCAAAACTCTTAGAGGTCTGTAGTCATATCTTGTGGGTCAGTTTGTAAAAGAAGGGATGCAACTGCTTTTGGATATGTAATTATATATATGTCAAGGGAGGTAGCCTTATCGGCTAGTGTCACGACCCGTTCCGGGGCCCGTGACTAGTGCCTTACCCGGGCACCCAAGTAGTCATACATCAGAGTAATCAGCGGAACATAAAAACAAGACATGAATCAAATGTAAAATGAGACATATTTTATCTGAGAGAAAGTCGCCTTTCGGCATATATATAAATACAAAGTTTGAACAGTTTAATCCTTTTACAAACCCTGCCCACAACAGTACTACAGACCTCTAAGAGTTTTTATACAACATGACGGGACAGGGCCCCGCCATACCCCTGAATGTACAAGAACCTACAACTCAGGGTAACATACCAAAAGATAAGCCTCCGGAGAAACGGAGCTTCCCAACGCTGAACTGTGATCCTAAGAGCGAGGATCAACAACCGATGTACCTCTACCTGCGGCATGAACGCAGCCCCCCGAAGGAGGTCAGTACAACATGTACCAAGTATGTGAAATCAAAATATCAGAGTTAAATCATAATAGTCTATATAAAGCAGGAGACATATATGATAACCAAAATACAGTACACAACATAAAAGCAGTCAAGTCAGGGACTCACGCCCTCAAAGTCATCACTCAAATATAACTATGGGTCTCACGCCCACAACATCAATCATGTTCGCATCATGGCCACATGCCCCCGGAATTCTCCATCGGTGTAGACATGTCCAGGATGCAACAGTAATAACAATGTACCGGGTAATCAACCCTGCCGCATGGCCACATGCCCCTAATTCTCGACGGCAGCATATGTCCATGTAACAATGATAACAATATACCGTGATCAACCCCGCCGCACGGCCACATGCCCCGAATGCCAGACGTGCGGCACATGTCCATGTAACAACAATAACAATATACCGGTGATTAGCCCACCACATGGCCGCATGCCCCTAATTCTTCATCTGCGTATACGCATGTACATGTAACAATAATAATATACCGTGATTAGCCCGCATGGCCGCATGCCCCCGGAATTCTTCATCGGTGCAGACATGTCCATGTAACAACAACAACAATATACCGGCCCTCCGTCGAGAGACGCGGTAGCACAGAAATACAATATTTGCACCACAAAGGCTATCACCACAAGCATAGGCAAGTTCAATCATACTCACAGACTTTTATTTTATTACAACAAATCCGGGTTTTAACCCCACAGTACTACATACATTAATCCTTTCAAAAAGACCTTTTTTTACGTAAAAACAACTCGATACTATTATCCGTAGTACCAAATACGTTCATGTTTTAAAATCAAGTACTTTACACTATTTTAAACCAAGTGGCTTACACTTTTAGAACAACGTCAAGTAACAACATTCTTTTCCAAAAGTTCAAGTTTGCCTAATTTCAGATATTCAAGTCTTTTAGTTTCGAAAGATTTCATAGCTATAGTCTTAATCAAATAACGTACTCTCTTTTAAAACAATTGAGTAACGTATGCCTTATGTGTGAGTAGGTTATTCTTATTCATAATCAATCTTATTAAAGCAGCCATGATCTAGGAAATGTAATATCATTTTGTCTCATCTTAGCTTCTATGCAGATGGAGGTTTCTACTGGTTTTAATAATACTAAATTATTCGATACATTTCCCTTTATTAGCGCTGCAGTGGTTTGTTCGATACTTATTCTGATTTCCGAAATCAGTAAAACATTATTCCTTTTAAAAACCAAGTACTCATTACTCACGAATGAGGTTTCACACTTTTTTTTTTTTAACAAAATTCATATTAATCCAATTAAGTCAAGTCTCTTATCTTTTAAGATCAAGTCTCTTAACTTCTAAAATCAATAAACCATTCTTTTTATTTCTCTTAAGTCGTTATACTTAACTTCCCATAAAGCTAGTATAACTCTTAAGCTATTAAAACCAAGTATTACTCTTCTTTCAAAAAGGTTTCTTAATTCTTTTGAAATACTTCAAGATTCTTATTATTCAGGCTTAAGTCAAAAGACATTGCCGTAAAACTACGTTCAGTTAACACACGTACGTCTACCGTACTATATATATATACTTTTAAAATATCATGCTCAAGAGTATAGGAAGAATCACATACCTCGCGACGATTATCGACTATTAGCAAATAGCTCCAAAGTACTGTAATCCGGCTAGCCTTTTCCACCCTTCGAGTAGAATACGCTACTTGCAGTACTTCAACCTATAACGGTCATACAAGTCTATTAACTTCTAGACTACTCGGTAGAATAAATCTAGATACAAGATTCTACGGAAAATTGACAAAGACTTCCCTACCCACAAACTACACAATTCTATCAGAATGCAGCTTATGTAAGTACTGATTTCTTCCTTAATATTCTTCTGATGTGATTTCAATTCAATTCTCTTCTTTTATACCATCCTTATATACGTCTTATACTCACTTCTATACAACTACGATGTAATTTCCAATTACAATAGAAGACAAGAGTATTTACCTCGATAAGCCCAAAATTATCCAAGTTTATATGTCGATCCCGAGCAACGCTTAGCTCCTACTCCGGCGCCCAACCCGCTCCAAACAACCCTTAGAAGTTCTACGCAACTTCTTCTTAATACTTCAACCCGCTAAGAAGATTTCCTTAGGGTTTCGTTTTTGTGACTTAGGGGAATATAGTAGTATTTCCGGGCTCTACGTATAGAGGTATCTTTGAAAAGTACTACAAGGTATTTGGGCTAAAGTATTTTGGTATAGTAACAACAATACTTGGAGAAGTATTTTTCTACCAAAAAGGGGGGTATTTTACGAGAACAACTTTAGGTAGGGGGGGGGGTAGTCTCGGCCAAGGCTTCTCAAAGGGGGAGGGGTAGCTTGGACGAGAGCTTCCAAGAGGGAGGGGGGAAGGATTTTTAGACTTGGAAATTATCTAAGTGTGGATGAAGAAGTCTTCAACTAAGGGGGTATTTATAGGCCAACCAATGGCCAAGATCAAGACAAGTGGTAGGCAAGTGTAAGGTCAAGATTTGGACAAGTGTTTGTGGGTCCCACTTGCTCATCAACTACACAAAATATCCTACCAACTCCAAGGCTTAAATTCGTCCCATTGACGCCCACAAGTCCGCCAATTAGAGGGTGACAAGTGTCGCCCTCTCGTTGGTCCAAAATATTTCATCTCTCGGAAAAATCCGCAAAAATTATAAATGACATAGCCGGAATTTTCCCTACGCAAGCTTTGGAAGACGTTTCGTCGGAAAACGATTTTTTTCGCTAGTTGTGCCCAAAATTTCGGTCCTTGCCTAACTTAAGGCTTAAACTTTTATACATACGTCCTCACATACATACTCTGGAAATACGGGGTATAACATTCTCCCCTCCTTAGAAACATTCGTCCCGAATGTTCCTTCTCGATACAGATAATGATAAGTTCCTCTTAACTTAAACCAGTTGCCAATGCCACACCTGGCCACAAAATAATACACGCGCAAATACTTAACCCAAGTCAACGAGGAATCACCTCTAGCATTACAAAAGCTCCCACCCAAGGTTTAAAAGATACTCCCTCCGCACCTTTTCTTTACAAACGAAATGATCTCTATTGTTCTGCTAACACACGTTCACCTCTTTCCTCACTCGTCGTACTCTTCTCGAACACTTGAACTCTTCTAGTATACGTACCATACTTCAGTAATTACTTCAGTTTCCAAAATCTCTGGAGTCACTACCTCCAAACTTGGTCGTCTTACTAGCCTCAATCTCTTTTAAGGCCGTTCCCGGCCTTCACGATCCGATTCTGGTCGAACACATCCACGAACTCATGCGATGGTTACCTAAACTTGGGCCTAGCACCCTCGTGACCCTACCACCCGGCGGGACCACCCAGAACTGACCCCACCATAATACAGGCCGCGGGTTGACCCGCGATTGGTCCGCAACCCGACCCACAATCGCGCCAACTCTTGTTCCCCGATACGGAACAATCTTACTAATTCACGCCATGAAAGCTACCACTTCCATCTCACACTACCCATGGACTTATCTCACTAATACACCCTAGGCATATAATGCACTCTGACAGGGATCATTTGCAAAACCCCTTACTCAAGACAGCCTTACATCTAAGGTCTCGACGCGTAATATTCTAAGGTTCACACCTTCCATACCCCCATACTTACTTTTTCAACTACCCATGTTCTCTAGATCATAATTTTACACAATGTTATCCAGACATAACACTCAACATAAACTCATCATATCAAGCATACTAATATCTAGAGAGTTAAGGATATACCTGTATCTACCGCTTACTCTAATCACAGTCCTGCCCTGCAGGGCGCATAGCTAGTGAAGGTGATGAACCAGCCACTGATCCCGAAGGCTGTGTCGTAACATCCGTACTACCCCTGGTCGGGCAGTTCCTCGCAAAATGGCCCTGCTGGCCGCAAAAGTAACAAGCTCCCTTGGCACCACGACACTCCCCGAAATGCGGTCTACCAAATCGACCACACCGAGGTAGGGTGACCGATCCGCCAACACCCTACTCCTCGAAACTCGAACCTACGGAGCTCGACCGCCTCAATACCTGAACGCCCTGAAGGTTGTGGAGGACCACTCCGTACTGGCGACGGTGCATAACTAGCCTGCTGCTGAGGCGGTCCGCCTCGAAAGTCACCAAAGGACCTCGCTGCTCGCCTCTCGCTGATCTTCGTCATTCCGTCGACCTCTCCGCCTCGCATCCAAGTGCATAAGCTCGCGCGGCAATGTCCATGCTCGGCAAGAGCTACACCAACAAGCCTCGCCAAGTAGTCATCTAGCCCGTGACGTAGCGGTACTCGCCCTCCATATCGCCTACTACTGGGACATACCGAGCCAATGAGTCGAACTCCACATTGTACTCAATCAGACGCCTGCTCGCCTCAACATCAAAAATTTGTCAGCCCGAGCCCTCCTCATCTGTGGAGGCAAGAAATGTGCAAGAAATGCCCCTGAAAACTCGTCCCATACGGCTGGAAGTGCATACTCTCCCCGGGACAGCTCCCACGAATCAAACCCGATCGCAGATCACGCACCGATGCGAACCTAAGACCACCGACTCGGTCTCAAGCCTTGATCACTCATGATCTCAGAATCGCTTGATGAACTCCTCGCGATCATCCTCGTGCCTCGACCAGAACTCGCGGGCTACAACTCGTAAAGTCCCGTAGCCTCAAACTATCCGATCTCGTGAACCATGGGTACCATCGAATCGAATCGCCAGATTCAAATTTATCCTCACGTTCGCCACGATCCCCGCCAAGAATCGGGCCATCTCTTTGTACCCCAACTCTCCGCCTCAGCCGTGGGACCGAGGTGCAGTATCGTGGTCTCATCGCCCATCGCCGCGCTCTAAACTCGCAGGGTCGGGCGGCGCAAAAACCCGCCGTCAAGCACTATCTCGTAATGTCCGGCTCGCGCCAGTACTCTGTACTCCTACCAGCGCCTACCTGCCGCTTTGCCCATCTGGGCCCGTTGCTTTGGCGCGAGGCGAATCGTAAAAACGAAATGCGCGAGGGGTCCAACTTATAACACAAATTTCAGGCACGATCTCAGAATGAGAAGAATGGAAACCAATCCTAAATGTCCTGCAGCCTCCTGATTATAGATGTGGTGCACAACACATCGATAATCAAGACTCTACTAGACACGGTCTGTAGACACTTTCCGAGGATTAACTGCTCTGATACCACTTTTATCACGACCCGTTCCGGGGCCCGTGATTGGTGCCTTACCCGGGCACCCAAGTAGTCATACATCAGAGTAATCAGTGGAACATAAAAACAAGACATGAATCAAATGTAAAATGAGACACATTTTATCTGAGAGAAAGTCGCCTTTCGGCATATTTATAAATACAAAGTTTGAACAGTTTAATCCTTTTACAAACCCCGCCACAACAAGATTACATGCACTTAAGAGTTTTTATACAACATGACGGGACAGGGCCCCGCCATACCCCTGAATGTACAAGAACCTACAACTCATGGTAACATACCAAGAGATAAGCCTCCGGAGAAACGGAGCTTCCCAACGCTGAACTGTGATCCTAAGAGCGAGGATCAACAACCGATGTACCTCTACCTGCGGCAGGAACGCACTTCGGAGGTCGATAACAGTACTAAGTATGTGAATCAAAAATATCAGATTTAAATCATAATAGTCTATATAAAGCAGGAGACATATATGATAACCAAAATACAGTACACAACATAAAAGCAGTCAAGTCAGGGACTCACGCCCTCAAAGTCATCACTCAAATATAACTATGGGTCTCACGCCCACAACATCAATCATGTTCGCATCATGGCCACATGCCGAATTCTCCATCGGTGTAGACATGTCCAGATGCAACAAGAATAACAATGTACCGTAATCAACCCCGCCGCATGGCCACATGCCCCAAATTTCAGACGGTGCGCATATGTCCATGTAACAATGATAACAATATACCGGTGATCAACCCCGCCGCACGCCACATGCCTCGAATTCGTGACGGCGTATATGTCCATGTAACAACAATAACAATATACCGTGATTAGTCCGCCGATGGCCGCATGCCCCTAATTCTTCATCGGTGCGCATATGTCCATGTAACAATAATAACAATATACCGTGATTAGCCCGCCGCATGGCCGCATGCCCCTAATTCTTCATCTGCGTATACGTCCATGTAACAACAACAACAATATACCGCCCGCCGAGAGACGCAGAGTACGTAAATACAATATTTGCACCACAAAGGCTATCACCACAAGCATAGGCAAGTTCAATCATACTCGCACTTTTATTTTATTACAACAAATCCGGTTTTAACCCCACAAGATTACATACATTAATCCTTTCAAAAGACCTTTTTACGTAAAAACAACTCGATACTATTATCCGTAGTACCAAATACGTTCATGTTTTAAAATCAAGTACTTTACACTATTTTAAACCAAGTGGCTTACACTTTTAGAACAACGTCAAGTAACAACATTCTTTTCCAAAAGTTCAAGTTTGCCTAATTTCAGATATTCAAGTCTTTTAGTTTCGAAAGATTTCATAGCTATAGTCTTAATCAAATAACGTACTCTCTTTTAAAACAATTGAGTAACGTATGCCTTATGTGTGAGTAGGTTATTCTTATTCATAATCAATCTTATTAAAGCAGCCATGATCTAGGAAATGTAATATCATTTTGTCTCATCTTAGCTTCTATGCAGATGGAGGTTTCTACTGGTTTTAATAATACTAAATTATTCGATACATTTCTCTTTATTAGCGCTGCAGTGGTTTTTTCGATACTTATTCTGATTTCCGAAATCAGTAAAACATTATTCCTTTTAAAAACCAAGTACTCATTACTCACGAATGAGGTTTCACACTTTTTTTTTTTTAACAAAATTCATATTAATCCAATTAAGTCAAGTCTCTTATCTTTTAAGATCAAGTCTCTTAACTTCTAAAATCAATAAACCATTCTTTTTATTTCTCTTAAGTCGTTATACTTAACTTCCCATAAAGCTAGTATAACTCTTAAGCTATTAAAACCAAGTATTACTCTTCTTTCAAAAAGGTTTCTTAATTCTTTTGAAATACTTCAAGATTCTTATTATTCAGGCTTAAGTCAAAAGACATTGCCGTAAAACTACGCTCGCTTAACACACGCACGCCTCACCGTACTATATATATATACTTTTAAAATATCATGCTCAAGAGTATAGGAAGAATCACATACCTCGCGACGATTATCGACTATTAGCAAATAGCTCCAAAGCATCAGAATCCGCTAGCCTTTTCCACCCTTCGAGTAGAATACGCTACTTGCAGTACTTCAACCTATAACGGTCATACAAGTCTATTAACTTCTAGACTACTCGGTAGAATAAATCTAGATACAAGATTCTACGGAAAATTGGACAGCACTTCCCTACCACAAACTACACAATTCCCATCAGAATGCGCCTTATGTAAGTACAGTTCAGTCTTCTTCCTTAATATTCTTCTGATGTGATTTCAATTCAATTCTCTTCTTTTATACCATCCTTATATACGTCTTATACTCACTTCTATACAACTACAGTATGTAATTTCCAATTACAATAGAAGGACAAGAGTATTTACCTCGATAAGCCCAAAATTATCCAAGTTTATATGTCGATCCTGAGCAACGTTTAGCTCCTACTCCGGCGCCCAACCCGCCTCCAAACAACCCTTAGAAGTTCTACGCAACTTCTTCTTAATACTTCAACCCGCTAAGAAGATTTCCTTAGGGTTTCGTTTGTGACTTCAGGGAATATAGTAGTATTTCCTGCTCTACGATAGAGGTATCTTTGAAAAGTACTACAAGGTATTTGGGCTAAAGTATTTTGGTATAGTAACAACAATACTTGGAGAAGTATTTTTCTACCAAAAAGGGGGGTATTTTACGAGAACAACTTTAGGTAGGGGGGGGGGTAGTCTCGGCCAAGGCTTCTCAAAGGGGGAGGGGTAGCTTGGACGAGAGCTTCCAAGAGGGAGGGGGGAAGGATTTTTAGACTTGGAAATTATCTAAGTGTGGATGAAGAAGTCTTCAACTAAGGGGGTATTTATAGGCCAACCAATGGCCAAGATCAAGACAAGTGGTAGGCAAGTGTAAGGTCAAGATTTGGACAAGTGTTTGTGGGTCCCACTTGCTCATCAACTACACAAAATATCCTACCAACTCCAAGGCTTAAATTCGTCCCATTGACGCCCACAAGTCCGCCAATTAGAGGGTGACAAGTGTCGCCCTCTCGTTGGTCCAAAATATTTCATCTCTCGGAAAAATCCGCAAAAATTATAAATGACATAGCCGGAATTTTCCCTACGCAGTTGGAAGACGTTTCGTCGGAAAACGATTTTTTTCGCTAGTTGTGCCCAAAATTTCGGTCCTTGCCTAACTTAAGGCTTAAACTTTTATACGTACGTCCTCACATACATACTCTGGAAATACGGGGTATAACATTCTCCCCTCCTTAGAAACATTCGTCCCGAATGTTCCTTCTCGATACAGATAATGATAAGTTCCTCTTAACTTAAACCAGTTGCCAATGCCACACCTGGCCACAAAATAATACACGCGCAAATACTTAACCCAAGTCAACGAGGAATCACCTCTAGCATTACAAAAGCTCCCACCCAAGGTTTAAAAGATACTCCCTCCGCACCTTTTCTTTACAAACGAAATGATCTCTATTGTTCTGCTAACACACGTTCACCTCTTTCCTCACTCGTCGTACTCTTCTCGAACACTTGAACTCTTCTAGTATACGCACTCATACTTCCATTACTTCGCTTCAAAATCTGGAGTCACTACCTCCAAACTTGGTCGTCTTACTAGCCTCAATCTCTTTTAAGGCCGTTCCCGGCCTTCACGATCCGATTCTGGTCGAACACATCCACGAACTCATGCGATGGTTACCTAAACTTGGGCCTAGCACCCTCGTGACCCTACCACCCGGCGGGACCACCCAGAACTGACCCCACCATAATACAGGCCGCGGGTTGACCCGCGATTGGTCCGCAACCCGACCCACAATCGCGCCAACTCTTGTTCCCCGATACGGAACAATCTTACTAATTCACGTCATGAAAGCTACCACTTCCATCTCACACTACCCATGGACTTATCTCACTAATACACCCTAGGCATATAATGCACTCTGACAGGGATCATTTGCAAAACCCCTTACTCAAGACAGCCTTACATCTAAGGTCTCGACGCGTAATATTCTAAGGTTCACACCTTCCATACCCCCATACTTACTTTTTCAACTACCCATGTTCTCTAGATCATAATTTTACACAATGTTATCCAGACATAACACTCAACATAAACTCATCATATCAAGCATACTAATATCTAGAGAGTTAAGGATATACCTGTATCTACCGCTTACTCTAATCACAGTCCTGCCCTGCAGGGCGCATAGCTAGTGAAGGTGATGAACCAACCATCGATCCCGGCGTCGGTCGTAACATCCGTACTACCCGGTCCGCGCCTCGCAAATGGCCCCGCTGGCCGCAAAGTAACAAGCTCCTTGGCACCACGACACTTCAAATGCGGTCTACCACATCGACCACACCGAGGTAGGGTGATCGATCCGCCAACACCCTACTCCTCGAAACTCGAACCCACGGAGCTCGACCGCTCCCGAATACCTGAACGCCCTGAAGGTTGTGGAGGACCACTCCGTACTGGCGAAGGTGCATAACTAGCTCGCCGAGGCGGTCCGCCTCAAAGTCACCAAAGGACCTCGCTGCTCGCCTCTTCGCCGATTCGTCATTCCGTCGACCTCTCCGCCTCACATCCAAGTGCATAAGCTCGCACGCGGCAATGTCCATGCTCGGGTCAAGAGCTACACCAACAAGCCTCGCCAAGTAGTCATCTAGCCCGTGACGTAGCGGTACTGGCCCTCCATATCGCATTACTACGGGGACATACCGAGCCAATGAGTCGAACTCCACATTGTACTCCGAATCAGACGCTCGCTCGCTCAACATCAAAAACTGTTTACCGAGCCCTCTCATCCGCGAGGCAAGAAATGTGCAAGAAATGCCTCAAAAACTCGGCCCCAAATGGCCGGAAGTGCATACTCTCCCGACAGCCCCACGAATCAAACCACCGATCGCAGATCACGCAAATGACGCGAACCTAAGACCACCGACTCGGTCTCCAAGCCTTGATCACTCTACGATCCGTCAGAATCGCTTGATGAACTCCTCGCGATCATCCTCGTGCCTCGACCAGTAACTCGCGGCTACAACTCGTAAAGTCCCGTAGCCTCAAACTATCCGATCTCGTGAACCATGGGTACCATCGAATCGAATCGCCGTGATCCAAATTTATCTCATGTTCGCCACGATCCTCGCCAAGAATCGGGCCATCTCTTTGTACCCCAACTCTCGCCTCAGCTGGGACCGAGGCGCAGTATCGTGGTCTCATCACCATCGCCGCGCTTCTAAACTCGCTGGGCCGGGCGGCGCGCAAAACCCGCCGTCAAGCACTATCTCGGGTAATGTCCGGCTCGTGCTCTCGCATTCTCTTCAGACTTACCAGCAGCTCCTCGCCGCTTGCCCATCTCCCGGCCGCTTGCGCGAGGCATAATCGTAAAAACAAATGCGCGAGTGGTCCAACTTATAACACGCCTTCAGGGAACGATCTCGTAATGAGAAGAATGGAAACTAATCCTAAATGTCCTGCGGCCTCACGATTATAGATGTGGTGCACAACACATCGATAATCAAGACTCTACTAGACACTCTCAGACACTTTCCGAGGATTAATCGCTCGATACCACTTTTATCACGACTGCCCGGTTCGTGATTGGTGCCTTACCCGCACCCAAGTAGTCATACATCGAGTAATCACGAACATAAAAACAAGACATGAATCAAATGTAAAATGAGACACATTTTATCTCGAGAGAAAGTCGCTTTCTAAGATATATATAAATACAAAGTTTGAACAGCTTTAACTTTTACAAACCCCGCCCACAACAAGATTACTGCACTCTAAGAGTTTTTATACAACATGACGGACAGGGCCCGCCATACCCCGAATGTACAAGAACCTACAACTGTGGTAACATACCAAGAGATAAGCCTCGGAGAAACGAGCTTCCCAACGCCGAATCGTGATCCTAAGAGCGAGGATCAACAACCGATGTACTTCTACCGCGCAGATGAACGCAGCCCAAGGAGGTCGACAACATGTACCAAGTATGTGAAATCAAAATATCAGAGTTAAATCATAATAGTCTATATAAAGCAGAGACATATATGATAACCAAAATACAAGATACAACATAAAAGTGCCAAGTCGTGGACTCACGCCTCAAAGTCATCACTCAAATATAACTATGGGTCTCACGCCACAACATCAATCATGTTCGCATCATGGCCACATGCCGGAATTTCCATCGCAGAGCATGTCCAGGATGCAACAAGAATAACAATGTACCGTAATCAACCCGCCGCACGCCACATGCCCCGAAATTTCGCAGACGTGCGTACATGTCCATGTAACAATGATAACAATATACCGGTGATCAACCTCGCCAGACGGTTACATGCCCCGAATTATGACGTGCGCATATGTCCATGTAACAACAATAACAATATACCGTGATTAGCTCCGCCGCACGGGCCGCATGCCCTAATTCTTCATCTGCGTATATGTCCATGTAACAATAATAACAATATACCGTGATTAGCCGCCGCATGGCCGCATGCCCCTAATTCTTCATCTGCAGCATGTCCATGTAACAACAACAACAATATACCTCCCGTCGAGACGCGAGTACGTAAATACAATATTTGCACCACAAAGGCTATCACCACAAGCATAGGCAAGTTCAATCATACTCACAGACTTTTATTTTATTACAACAAATCCGGGTTTTAACCCCACAGTACTACATACATTAATCCTTTCAAAAAAGACCTCTTTTTACGTAAAAACAACTCGATACTATTATCCGTAGTACCAAATACGTTCATGTTTTAAAATCAAGTACTTTACACTATTTTAAACCAAGTGGCTTACACTTTTAGAACAACGTCAAGTAACAACATTCTTTTCCAAAAGTTCAAGTTTGCCTAATTTCAGATATTCAAGTCTTTTAGTTTCGAAAGATTTCATAGCTATAGTCTTAATCAAATAATGTACTCTCTTTTAAAACAATTGAGTAATGTATGCCTTATGTGTGAGTAGGTTATTCTTATTCATAATCAATCTTATTAAAGCAGCCATGATCTAGGAAATGTAATATCATTTTGTCTCATCTTAGCTTCTATGCAGATGGAGGTTTCTACTGGTTTTAATAATACTAAATTATTCGATACATTTCCCTTTATTAGCGCTGCAGTGGTTTGTTCGATACTTATTCTGATTTCCGAAATCAGTAAAACATTATTCCTTTTAAAAACCAAGTACTCATTACTCACGAATGAGGTTTCACACTTTCTTTTTTTTAACAAAATTCATATTAATCCAATTAAGTCAAGTCTCTTATCTTTTAAGATCAAGTCTCTTAACTTCTAAAATCAATAAATCATTCTTTTTATTTCTCTTAAGTCGTTATACTTAACTTCCCATAAAGCTAGTATAACTCTTAAGCTATTAAAACCAAGTATTACTCTTCTTTCAAAAAGGTTTCTTAATTCTTTTGAAATACTTCAAGATTCTTATTATTCAGGCTTAAGTCAAAAGACATTGCCAGAAACTACGCTCGCTTAACACACGTACGTCTACCGTACTATATATATATACTTTTAAAATATCATGCTCAAGAGTATAGGAAGAATCACATACCTCGCGACGATTATCGACTATTAGCAAATAGCTCCAAAGCATCAGAATCCGGCTAGCCTTTTCCACCCTTCGAGTAGAATACGCTACTTGCAGTACTTCAACCTATAACGGTCATACAAGTCTATTAACTTCTAGACTACTCGGTAGAATAAATCTAGATACAAGATTCTACGGAAAATTGGACAGCACTTCCCTACCCGTCAAACTACACAATTCTACTGTAAATGCAGTCTTATGTAAGTACAGTTCAGTCTTCTTCCTTAATATTCTTCTGATGTGATTTCAATTCAATTCTCTTCTTTTATACCATCCTTATATACGTCTTATACTCACTTCTATACAACTACAGTATGTAATTTCCAATTACAATAGAAGGACAAGAGTATTTACCTCGATAAGCCCAAAATTATCCAAGTTTATATGTCGATCCTGAGCAACGTTTAGCTCCTACTCCGGGCGCTCCAACCCGCTCCAAACAACCCTTAGAAGTTCTACGCAACTTCTTCTTAATACTTCAACCCGCTAAGAAGATTTCCTTAGGGTTTCGTTTTTGTGACTTAGGGGAATATAGTAGTATTTCCGGGCTCTACGTATAGAGGTATCTTTGAAAAGTACTACAAGGTATTTGGGCTAAAGTATTTTGGTATAGTAACAACAATACTTGGAGAAGTATTTTTCTACCAAAAAGGGGGGTATTTTACGAGAACAACTTTAGGTAAAGGGGGGGGGGGGGGGTAGTCTCGGCCAAGGCTTCTCAAAGGGGGAGGGGTAGCTTGGACGAGAGCTTCCAAGAGGGAGGGGGGAAGGATTTTTAGACTTGGAAATTATCTAAGTGTGGATGAAGAAGTCTTCAACTAAGGGGGTATTTATAGGCCAACCAATGGCCAAGATCAAGACAAGTGGTAGGCAAGTGTAAGGTCAAGATTTGGACAAGTGTTTGTGGGTCCCACTTGCTCATAAACTACACAAAATATCCTACCAACTCCAAGGCTTCAATTCGTCCCATTGACGCCCACAAGTCCGCCAATTAGAGGGTGACAAGTGTCGCCCTCTCGTTGGTCCAAAATATTTCATCTCTCGGAAAATCCGCAAAACTTATAAATGACATAGCGAATTTTCTCACGCAAGCTTTGGAAGACGTCATTGAAAACGATTCTTTTCGCTAGTTGTGCCCAAAATTTCGGTCCTTGCCTAACTTAAGGCTTAAACTTTTATACGTACGTCCTCACGTACATACTCTGGAAATACGGGGTATAACAGCTAGCCTGTGATTTACTTACTATTGATGTATGTTATGAGTTTCACGTATGTTCCGCTGAGTTTTCTCTGATGTGTACCTGTAAGGGTGCCCAGGTAGGGCACCAGTCGCGGGCCCGGGGTCGGGTCGTGACATATGTGTAGGCTCGGTGTATCTCATAACATAACACGGCCTATTTGTAGGTTCGGTGTGTCTCATAACATAACCCGTCCTATTTGTAGGCTCGGTGTATATCATAACATAACCCGACCTATTTGTAGGCTCGGTGTGTCTCATAACATAACCCGGCCTATTTGTAGGCTCGGTGTATCTCATAACATAACCCGACCTATTTGTAGGCTCGGTGTGTCTCATAACATAACCCGTCCTATTTGTAGGTTCGGCGTGATTTTCCTTACATAACATTTTTAAACCACCTTTTCACTTCTTCTTAAGTCGTTATAACAACTTCCCATAAAGCTATTATAACAACCTTTAATTTTAGAGAACTTAAGGCACTTTTATTTATTATCACATTGGGAAAACTAAACCCAAAAGTACTACGTACATACATACTTAAAAAGAATCATAAAACTCATTTCTTTTTAAAACTCAAGTTACATACTCATTTGAAATCAATCTTCTTAACTTTTGAAATAAATTAATATGCCATGCTTTTTAAATCAAGTCATTTCCACTTATAAAATCAAGGCTTATAGTCTTAAAACCTCGTAGCATATACTCTTTAAAATCATGTCGCTTATACATATAAAATCATGTCGCTTATACATATAAAATCATGTCATCTATACTTTAGAAATCAAGTCTCATAACTTGAAAAATAAAGTTTCATACACTTCCAAAACCAAGTAACTTATTCTCTTTAAAATCATATAACTTCCACTTATAAAATCAATCCCCTTCTCACATATAAATTCAAGTCATTTTCAAATATAAAATCAACTTACTTCAAATAAATCAAGGCACATATCTTTAAATCAAACCTCATAACTTCCTAACCATTCTTACCAACATCTCTCATAAGACTTGGTAAGGACTTAGGATAATTTAGACATACTTTTAACTTAGAATCAACAATGTGGATACTTCTTAACTTCTAAGAGTAGAAGGAATCATGAAATAATATCACATGGCTATTTCATACGTAGGATCATGCCAAAAGAAAGAAGAGGTTCACATACCTCGCGACGACTAACGATACGTAGCGATATGCTCCAAAGTACTTCAACTTTGTTAGTTATTCCACCCTTCAAGTAGAATACGCTACTCGTAGTACTTCAACCTATAAGGACCATAATACGTCTATCAATTCCTAGCCTTTCTAAGGTAGAATATTACTAAGTGTAAAGTCTCTTATTCTACGGAAAATTGGGCAGCACTTCCTTTGTTTCTACGTACTTTTCCACCTTTTTCAAGGCCCGAAATCAATAACCAACATGCCACATTTAAGGCGCAACAAACCAGCAATTCAAAGGGGATAACACGCCTTAACAGGACGTGTAAAATTCTGCCCCACAATTTAATATAAGACAGTCCATTTATATTGTCCATATTTAACCAATTTCTAGGGCCATTCTCGGCCACAACCAATTCAATACAACATAAAGCCCTTTTTCAATTCTTTTCAATCCAAGTCGTTATTCTAACATGTTATATAAGTCATAACCAATTGTAACAACTATATTCCTTTCCTTAAATAACATGCGACGATTATAACTAACAACTTTAATGGCTAGCATGCCAATTTTCGGTTTTAACATCTCAACATGATCCAAATCTTTTCAAACTTCATTCTATATAACACATGCTCATCTATCAACGACTACAACATGAAATCTTGAATTTCAATAGCAAGACGGAGATTATTACCTCTTTAAGCCCAAATACAATCCAAAACCTAAAGTCGATCCTTAGCAACTTTAGCTCATTTTCTCGACGTTCCAATCCACTTCAAGCAACCCTTAGAAGCTTGTGAAGAACTCCTATTCAAGTTCCAACTTCAAAGTTGAAGAACACCTTAGTTTTTCATGTTGCGACTAACGTAAAAACGTAGTTTTTCCGGGATTTTTGTGTTGAGATATCCTTAGAATATCTTTAGGGATCTTGGGTTTGAATATGGGGATTTATGAACAACAATTGAGAAAATTCCTTGTTCTTGGAGAGGCTTAGCCGAGAGCCCTCTAGTGCAACAACAAGTTCCTTGAAAAAATTTCTAAGTATGGCATTCATCTTACTACTAGTATAGATATATAGTACAATCAAGGGCTTGGATTAAACCAAATGGATGGCTAGGATTGGGTCAATTATATTAAGCTCCCACTTGTCTTCCTTGACTTGGTCAATTATATCAAGTCTTGGCTTCAAGACTTGACCATCCTACCATTGGTCATTTTCGACCAAGTCCATGTGGGGGGTGACACGTGTCACCCTCCCATTCGTCTATAAAATTTCGTTTCCAAAAATTTCCATAATTCGTCAAAATATCAAAAACCTCGTGGGCCCCACAAAACGTAAAATTTCCCGGGTGGGCCCTACGTGACCAAATCCGTAAATAAATTTCCACAATGCTAATAAATTCCTTACGTCTCAAATAACAATTCTGAGAACCCAATTCTTACTAACAAACATTTTCCTTAGAAATAACAACTCTTTCTTTCGTTCAAATTTTTAAGTCCTGATTCCTTACGTACATTCTCTTTAACATGCCCTGGACTTACGGGGTGTAACATTCTCCCCCCCTTAGAAACATTTGTCCCCGAATGTTCTTTCGAGGTTCAATCTAACGGATATCGCATAGTCCCCCTTAACTACACCCAACATAATCACATGTGCCACACATGACCCTAATACATCGCATATGCATACCTATCAATCACCAGCCAAACGAGGAATCAAATCCAAAGGGTGCATCATCACTATTTACTCTCATTCTATTCCGGGCAATGGGTTGACCCGTAATTGGTCCACACCCGACCCGTCCTCGCACTTAATTCTCATTCTTAGCCTGAAATAAACCTTACTACCTGAGAAGGCCTTGTACATCTAAGGTCTCTGCAATAATCAATATTCTTAGGTCCTTAAATATTCCATATCCCTAAACTTATATTACCACATAACCAGGTTGTCTTAATCACAACTCAATAATATCCGTACATAACACTTAAACACATAACAATCTTATTAATACGTACAAGTCTCTAAAGGGTCAAAGATATACCTGTAACCCCAGGCGACGCTGCCTCCTGATCCTGTCTAGCAGCCACGACATCCCTGCGGTTCGAAGGACCGCCCGAATCATAAGCTCCACCACGACCTCTATCGCGGTTGACTGAAATCTGAATCCCCCGTCCTAGAGTGCGCATAACCATAAAGGAAGGGGAAATAACTACCATCCTCAAAAGTCGTGCCACACCACCAGTGTCCATCCTAAGCGGACATTCTCTCAACAAATGGCCCAGACGGCCGCAAGCATAACAGGAACCTATAACGGAATGGCACTGCCCAAGATGACTCCTCCCACAATGACAACACCGAGGCAGCGGTGGCCTCGACTGCCTATGACCCCCGTATCTCAAATCTCGATCCCCGAGCTCACCGCCTCCCGAATATCTCGTGGGGCCAAGTCTCACACCCGTGAACCGTGGGGGTATGCCCTGGGTAGGCTGGGACGAAAATCTCACCACGCCGATGAGGCTCTCCTAAACTCACCGGATGTCCAATCGCCTAGCCTCTTACGCCACTTCGTAGTGGCCTCTACCCTTTCTACATATGCTCAGAATGGCCGAGTAGCCTCGCATCGTTGGTATCAGTATCACCGCTTAGCTTGGTCAAGAATATAACCGCTTCTGTGAGGCTATATTATTCCTTTAATCGGCGAGCCGAGGCTCGTGCATCGTGCCTCACTGACCGCGCGAATAACTCGCTGACGATGGTACCATGTCCGGTATAGACAGGGCATTAGACTCATCAACCATGTGCGCCCCGCTAGCAGCTCCTACTGCCGACTTGCCCTTCTGGGCCCTGGTCGCCTTCCGTGGAGGCATAGCTGATACATATACATAAGAATGCGTCAGAGACGGATCAACCTAATAACACAGCTCTACTGCACGATCTCAGAGTGAGAAGAATGGAAACCAATCCTAAATCTCCTGTAGCCTCCTGGTTATAGATGTGGTGCACAACACACCGATAACCAAGACTCTACTAGACACGGTTTGTAGACACTTTACGAGGACTAACTGCTTTGATACCACTCTGTCACGACCTGAACCCCGGGCCCGTGACTGGTGCCCTACCTGGGCACTCTTCTATTCATACATTATAAGTAAAATGCGAAAGATAAATATCACTCTTTTTTTTTCCTAAACAAAGGCAAAACTGATAAGGCTGCCACCATACATACATACATAACAAAAGGACTTACATCTTTTCAAAGTACAACCCACATACATGACTACAGACCTCTAAGAGTTGGACATAACAGCTAGGACGGGACAGGGCCCCGCCATACCCCTGAATGTACATAAATCTACAATAACAGGGACCCATACCAAAGACAAGCCTCTGGAGTAAATGGAGCTTCTTCCAAAAATTGAACAGAGATCCTAAGAGCAAGGATCACCAACCTGTGTACCTAACACCTGAGGGCATGAACGCAGCCCCCCGAATGGGGTCAGTACAACAGGTACCGAGTATGGAACGGAAATAAGGTACAACAATCAAATCATAATTTTATAAAGGAATGACAGGGGCAAGTATAAAAATCAAATATCAGATCCTACCGTGCCATTTTAACTCATGAAGTCAATCGTACATTAGTCGTTCTTTTCCTTATTTCAATATGAATTAGCATTTTATTCTTACATACATACTTAAGAATTTCATCAAGTTCCTTTCCACATAACTTACATAACAAAATTCGGCCCTTTATGGAGGGACTTCTTATATGAGAGCTTACTTTGATTATCCATATGTGATAACGTAACCCGACCCATTTACGGGACACGGTGTACTGATGAATCATGTGACATAACCCGACCCACCCGCGGGCTTGCATCGATGGAATATGTAGCATAACCCGCCGCCCGTGGGGCCGGCATCGTGGAATCATGTAGCATAACCCGGCCCGCCTATGAGGCTCGGTGTACTGTGGAATCATGTAGCATAATTCGGCCCGCCTGTGGGGCTCGGTGTACTGTGGAATCATGTAGCATAACCCGCCGCTGTGGGCTCGTGTCTCGTGGAATCATGTAGCATAACCCGCCCGTCTGGGGCAGGTGTATGTGGAATCATGTAGCATAACCCACCGCTGTGGGGCTCGTGTACTGTGGAATCATGTAGCATAACCCGCCCGCATGTGGCCTTGCATTGTGGAATCATGTAGCATAACCCGGTCTGTCTGGGGCTCTGTAAGATAACGCATCGCCTATGTGTAGGCTCGCACAGATATGGCGTAACCCGGCCTATGTGTAGGCTCGGTGTATCTCATAACATAACCCGGCATATTTGTAGGCTCGGTGTGTCTCATAACATAACTCGGCCTATTTGTAGGCTCGGTGTATCTCATAACATAACCCGGCCTATTTGTAGGCTTGGTGTGTCTCATAACATAACTCGGCCTATTTGTAGGCTCGGTGTATCTCATAACATAACCCGACCTATTTGTAGGCTCGGTGTATCTCATAACATAACCCGGCCTATTTGTAGGCTCGGTGTGATTTTCCTTACATAACAATTTTAAACCACCTTTTCACTTCTTCTTAAGTCGTTATAACAACTTCTCATAAAGCTATTATAACAACCTTTCATTTTAGAGAACTTAAGGCACTTTTATTTCTTATCACATTGGGGAAACTAAACCCAAAAGTACTACGTACATACATATACGTAAAAAGAATCATAAAACTCCTTTCTTTTTAAAACTCAAGTTACATACTCATTTGAAATCAATCTTCTTAACTTTTGAAATAAATTAATATGTCATGCTTTATAAATCAAGTCATTTCCACTTATAAAATCAAAGCTTATAGTCTTAAAACCTCGTAACATATACTCTTTAAAATCATGTCGCTTATACATAAAAAATCATGTCATCTATACTTTAGAAATCAAGTCTCATAACTTGAAAAATAAAGTTTCATACATTTCCAAAACCAAGTAACTTATTCTCTTTAAAATCATATAACTTCCACTTATAAAATCAATCCCCTTCTCACATATAAATTCAAGTCATTTTCAAATATAAAATCAACTTACTTCAAATAAATCAAGGCACATAGCTTTAAATCAAACCTCATAACTTCCTAACCATTCTTACCAACATCTCTCATAAGACTTGGTAAGGACTTAGGATAATTTAGACATACTTTTAACTTAGAATCAACAATGTGGATACTTCTTAACTTCTAAGAGTAGAAGGAATCATGAAATAATATCACATGGCTATTTCATACGTAGGATCATGCCAAAAGAAAGAAGAGGTTCACATACCTCGCGACGACTAACGATACGTAGCGATATGCTCCAAAGTACTTCAACTTTGTTAGTTATTCCACCCTTCAAGTAGAATACGCTACTCGTAGTACTTCAACCTATAAGGACCATAATACGTCTATCAATTCCTAGCCTTTCTAAGGTAGAATATTACTAAGTGTAAAGTCTCTTATTCTACGAAAAATTAGGCAGCACTTCCTTTGTTTCTACGTACTTTTCCACCTTTTTCAAGGCCCGAAATCAATAACCAACGTGCCACATTTAAGGTGCAACAAACTAGCAATTCAAAGGGGATTACACGCCTTAACAGGACGTGTAAAATTCTGCCCCACAATTTAATATAAGACAATCCATTTATATTGTCCATATTTAACCAATTTCTAGGGCCATTCTCGGCCACAACCAATTCAATACGACATAAAGCCCTTTTCAATTCTTTTCAATCCAAGTCGTTATTCTAACATGTTATATAAGTCATAACCAATTGTAACAACTATTGTCACGACCCGAACCCGGGCCCGTGACTGGTGCCTTACCCCGGGCACCCTAGTGATACAACATCAGAGAAAACCAGCGGAAATAAAAACTTTAAGCATGCAAAATAGACATGGATCCTGATGAAATAAAATAGGCCAACCAAAACGGTTGCCTTTCAACATATATATATAAAGACGTTTGAACAGTTACAATCCTTACAACCCTGCCCACAACAAAGGTTACTGCACTTAAGATTTATACAACAACTATGACGGACAGGCCCCGCCATACCCCGAATGTACAAGGACCTACAGACTGTGTAACATACCAAAGATAAGCCTCCAAGGAACGAGCTTCCCAAGACGCTAAATGAGATCCTAAACGCGGATCGACAATGACGATTCTACTCGCAGATGAACGCACTTTCAAGGAGGTCAAGACAACAGTACTAAGTATGTGAAATCAGAAATATCAGAAATGAAATCATAGCAGTCTATATAAAGCAGGAGACATGAATGATAACCAAACTACAGTACACACATATAACAGTTATATCAAGTCAGGGTCTCACGCCCTCCACATCAATTGTTATACCCCGTATTTCCAAAGTATGTACGTAAGGACGTACGTAGAAAATTTGAACTTTTAATATTGGCTTGGCCGAAAATTATTTGTGCACAACACCCGTTTAGAGTCGTTTGACTAAACGCTTTCACGCCTTTGTAGGGAATTTCCGCTATGTCATTTTTAATTTTTATGGATTTTTCCGAGAGACGAAACGTGTTGGGCCAACAAGAGGGCGCCACTTGGCACCCTCCCATCATGACGTGAGGCTTGGCCAGGCCGATTGAAATGGCTTTAGTTGGTAGGATATTTGTGTGTTAGTTGGTTAAGGGCACTTGGCAAGATCTTGGCCCTACACTTGCTAGGCACTTGGCAGATCTCGCCATTGGTTGGCCTCGTCAGTGCTATAAATACCCTCTAAGGTTGAAGACTTCTTCATCCAAAATGCCTAAGTCTTGAGAGCCTTCCTCCCCATTTCGCGAGGCCCTCGTCGAGAGTTTCCCCAATGGTAGGCCGAGGTAGCCACCCCCTCCTTTGTGGTGTGGCCGTGGTACCCCCTAGCCTAGTTTGTTTTCATATAATACCCTCTTGGTAGAAATACTCTCAAAAGTATTGTTATAATGCCCAAATTACCTTAGCCTTATACCTTGTTGTATTCTAAGGTTATACCTATACGAAAAGCCCGTAAATACTATTATACTTACTACCAATACCAAATCGAAACCCTAGGAAAATCTCCATAGTCCGTTGAGTATTGTGTAGAAGTTGGTTAGAACTTCTAAGGGTGGTTTAGAGCGGGTCGAGCGCCAGAGTCGAGCTAAACGATTGCCCAGATCGACTTTAAGCTAGGATTATTATGGGCTTATCGAGGTAAATATCTTGTCCTCTATTGTAATTGGAAATTACATGTTGTTAGAATATATAGTTGAAGTATACTATATATAGAACTGAACGTAGTTATCGCAATGTCTTTTGACTTAAGCCCGAATAATACTTACATGAATGTCTCGCGACTTAAGCCCGAGATTAAAGAAGATTACCGAATCAGAATTACTTAGGGTCAGACAAAGAGACTTGTGAAGTAGTACCGTGGAGTAGAATTGTACCCGTTAGGGTTAGATGTATAACCCTCGGTTGGCTTGGTAGCCACCGATAGGAGGAGATTTACGCTGTCATGTGGGGAGGTGTCGAATTTTCTCAGAATGTTCTACGAAGAGACCTTATGTTAATAAGCGCCTTGTGGCCTTATAGGTGGAAGTACTATGCGGCGCGATCTACTTGGCTTAGGAGTAGCGGCTGAGGTACTTGAGCGCTTTTGCTATTAGTCGATAATCGCCGCGAGGTATGTGAACCTCTTCCTATCTCTTCTAGCATGATATGTGTGAAATATGTAGTACGAGACGCATACGTGCTGAACGTATTTGATTGGTGTAAAACATAAAGTGTTATAACGGCTTTATGGGAAGTTGGTTATAATGACTTTATGTTGGTAAGAAAATACACGTGGTTTTTAAAAGGAAACCGATTTGAACTATAATCGCTTGTTATGTGTTAATAAAGAACTTGAAGTATTTCAAAAGATTTTGAATCATTTTGAAAGAAGAAGTAATATTTGGTTTTTGAAAACTTAAGAGTTATACTAGCTTTACGGGAAGTTAGGTATAACGCTTAAGAATGTTTTATCGATTTCGAAATCGAATGTGTATCGACAAACCATCGGCGTTAATAAAAGGAAACGCTTTGAATAATTAAGTATTATTAAAACCAAGAGAAACTTCCATCCGCATAGAAGCTAAGATGAGACAAAATGATATTTCCTAGATCATGGTCATTGTAATAAGATTGTAATAAACAAGAATATCCTACTCACATATAAGGCTTAGGTTTCTCGATTGTTTAAAGGAGTATTATATTCTTAAATGAATAAGACTATGAACTACTAAACCTTTCAAAAAAAATGAAACTTGAACATTGGAAATTAGGCAAACTTGAACATTGGAAAAGAATGTTGCTACTTGATTTTACAAAGAGAAGTAATTGATTTACTTTAAAAGATAGTCACTCTATTTTTATACTACGTATTGTGACACGTGAAGGTAACGATCTTTTAAAGAGTTAATGTATGAAGTACTTTGGGAATAAAACCCGATCTTGTTAATCATATAGTAGAAAGTACCTTGTGTGAACAACTTGATTGTATTGGTTTGTGATAGCCTTGTAATACTTTCACGATTGCTTTGATAAGTAAACATGTTAGGATGCTACGTGTGATAGTATCTTGTGATGTTTGTGTAAAGGGGTTTCTTGATTGTGCTTATTAACTATCATCGTTATGATAGTATTGTGACATTCATCTCGAGATGATTCCGGGTTGCGCCCTCCGACGCGGGTAGACTTCAGCGGTCGATGGACCTATGATTCGAGAATACCTCACGCAGTCCCGGCCTACGCGAACTACGAGTTCCGTGTTAGTGACGCCCTTACGGGCACGCGTCCTTGTGGCTACGCGGATCGCGTTCGTGACGACGCCGGAGTAGCTACCTCGATGCGGGAATGCCTACGCGGGCCGATGAGATTGGCCTACGCGAGTCGCGGAGTTCCAGTGGTTAGACGCAGACATCGACATCGCGGGCCGCCGCTTTGATCATGTGACGGCCTAGACAGATCTTATGATACGCTTCATGACCTTGTTGGTACTGTGGGTTTTAGTAGTCGGCTATGCCTTCGCACTTACCCCGCACGCTTTATTATGACAGTGGGACTCGTGTTCATGTGTTCCTTGGTGCTTTTATATCATAGATCACGGCAGCTGGCGAAGGTATTCCACGCATGATTGATGTTGTGGCCCGAGACCCATTGTTATACTTGAGTGATGACTGAGGGCGTGAGTCCCCGACTTGACGATCGCTTTGTTGTAAATCGTAGTTTGTTATCATACATGTCTCCCGCTTTATACGATCGCTATGATTTCATTTACAGACGTATTTTTCGGGCCACATACTGCACTGTATCGACCTCGGGGCTGCGTCATGCCGCAGTTGAGGTACACCGCCGTTGATCCTAGCTCGTGGTCACGCCAGCGTTGGAAGCTCCGCTTTCTCGAGGCTTATCACCGTACACCGTCGTAGTAAGTGTTTACATACAGGGTTTGGCGGGCCCGCCCCGCCACGGTTGTCATATCATTCGTAGAGGTCCAGAGTATCGTTGCAAGTGGTTTGTAAAAGGATTAAACTGCTCGATTGTAAAGTTGTTATTCATATATGCCGAAAGGCCGCTTTTCTCGACATCGCTTTGTACTTCACTTGTTTCATGTATATGTTTTATGTTCCGATTGACACTCGATGTTGTCACTAGGTGCCCGGTAAGGCACCACCACGCCCGCCGGTCGTGACAAAAGTGGTATCGTGAGCGCTTAATCTCGGAAAGTGTCTACGCATCAGATCCAAGAGAGTCTTGATTATCGTGTGTTGTGCACCACACCAATAATCGTGAGGCTATAGGATATTTTAGGATTGGTTTCTATTCTTCTCACGAGATCGTGCCTCAGAGTCGTGTTGTAAGTCGACCTCTAACGTATTTCTTTCCCTTACCGCTATGCCTCCGCGTAGGCAACCCGCCCAGTGAGGCAAGGCGGCGGAGCCGCGAGCAGAGTACAGGGTTACGTGGGCACAGCCCAATTATCACCTCGGGTGGTGCTCATTCGGGAGTTCCGACGCCACTAGCCCCAAAGAGAGTTTAGCACGGCAGCAGCCTCATCGCGACCATGATATTTGAACCTTCGCCCACGACGAACGGTGAATATAGATTGCAAAGAGGCAACCTCATTAGCTATAGATTTGGCTACCAGAGAGTATACCGATGTACCGCGAGTCTTGAGGACTATCTAAAAGAGGGTTGCAAGAGTAATTCTTCGCCAGCTTCGAGCATGGCTCGTACGCTTACGCGCAGCAGTCGAGACGCAGAGATCGACGTTAACGGGCGATGAGAAGAGGCCGAGCAGCAAGGTCCTTGGTAACTTTCGAGGCGAGTCGCTTCCCAAAGGTTAGATATGCACCTCCGCCAAAGGCAGAGTGGTCTTACACATTTCGTGACGCTCGGTGTGCAGAGTTGGTCAACCTGTGGCTTCCTGCTCACACGATGCACGCCATCCCGGGAATGTCATCTTTTAGGTTGGTACTTGCGGTACCATGACCGCTGTGGTCCGTGTCAAGAGTGTCCTCAGGAGGACTTAGCCTTCGTGATCGGTGGGTAGTTTGTCATCTCCTCACGGCTACTACGGCGTGTTTGATTAGAACGACTAAGAGGAGTGAAGAAGAGATATAGATATATCTTTAACCCTCTAGAGTTTTGTTTATGTGATAAGGTAGTATACCTTAAGTGTTATGTTCGATAGCAAGGTGTTAGTTGTGATTAGAAATCTTGGTTAGTTAACCGAGTAAGATTTTGGGGGATAGATAAGGTGAGCCTTAGAATGTTTTACGAAAGCACCTTGAGGTAAGGCCATCTCGAGTAAAGGTGTAGTGTTATGTTTGATCCTTATAGGAGTGCATAGTGCACGTGAGCTACGTTTGTGGATAAGTCCCGAGTAGTGTGAAATGAAAGAGGGTAGTCGAGCTATGAAGACCGCCAGGTTTTCGTAACGTGATTAGCGAGAGTTTTCCTTCGGGGAACTAGTGTTGTGCTCGCTGACGGTCGGATTGAGGCTGATGCGGGTCAACCCGCGGCCCGCTTTGGTAGTGGGTCGGGTGGTGGTCCCGCCTGTGGTAGGGTCACGAGGGTGTTAGGCCCAAGTTTAGTTAACCAAACAGACGAAGTTCGTGGACGCGTCGACCTGGTCGGGCCGACGGGGGCAGCCCATCGTGTCTTTCTGGCCGACCGTTTACTCGGCTGTGTTGTTTTATCAGAAAGGTTGTAAGGCTGCACGGGGTGCCTACCTTCACCTTATGGCAGACGGTGGAGCCCAGGTTACGGCTGTGTTTGTTTCTGGAAGTTTTGTCAAGCATGTGTTAAGAACTCAGGTGAGTCTCAGACCGCATTCGCCTCGCCGTTGTTTGATTTCGTGATAGTAGTGGGGATTGTAGTCTCATGTGTAGGTAGTGATTAAGCTACTATTTCATTGTTCGGATGTAGCCTTTGAGGCCTTGTAGGGGCGGATGTGTTAGTTGCCAGTCGAGTGGTTCGATGTCAGGTTCGCATACCGTTCAGGATTGTTCCAGCAGACCGTGGATAGTGAGAAGCTTGTCTAGAAGAAGTTCTGGCAACTCAGAGGAAATCGTGCGGATAATCGGCGACGACGCTTAGAGTTCAGGTTGACGGTCGGTCTTCTTGAAGGTACCACCCCGGGTTGGGTGTGACGAGTTTGGAATACAGAGGGAACTTAGCCCGAGTTACTTTGGGCCCTTTTGAGTTCATGTGAAGAATAGGCCAGGTTGCCTATATGTTAGCTTTTGTCGTCCGACTTAGGAGGCTGTACGTCCGGTCTTTCGTATTGTTATGATCGGGAAAAGTATCGAAGATCCATCCAGAGTGTCCCCAGTTAATGATGACCACGTTAGAGATAGTAACCCCGAGTTTTGGAAACTGAAGCAGTATCAGAAATGTGGAAAGAGTTCGAGTATACGACATCCTCAGGGATCGCATGCAGTGGTACCATTTGTTGGGTCGCCTGAGAAGGTTAATGCCTCAGGAAAAGTGACAAAGTGGTATCTACGACGAGTAAAGAGAGAAGCGAGCATGTATGGCGAGCATAGATGTGATCATTTCTTTGGTAAGAGAAGGTGCGAAGGAGGTATATTTTAAACCCCGGTGAGAAGTGTTTTATGGTGATGTTAGAGGTGTTTCCTCGTGGACTTGGATGTAAGCTTTTTGCGCAAATTGTTTCGTACGCGTGGCAAGGATTGTTCTCGTAAGTATAGTAGTGAAGACTACACTGGCGCATGTTTGTTTTGAGACTTAGAAGGAACATTCGGGACGAATGTTTCTAAGGAGGGGAGAATGTTATACCCCGTATTTCCAAAGTATGTACGTAAGGACGTACGTAGAAAATTTGAACTTTTAATATTGGCTTGGCCGAAAATTATTTGTGCACAACACCCGTTTAGAGTCGTTTTTCGACGAAACGTTTTCACAGCTTTTGTAGGGGAATTTCCGGCTATGTCATTTTTAATTTTTGCGGATTTTTCCGAGAGACGAAACGTGTTGGGCCAACAAGAGGGCGCCACTTGGCACCCTCCCATTGGCGGACGTGAGGCTCGGTTGTGGCCGATTGAAATGGCTTTAGTTGGTAGGATATTTGTGTGTTAGTTGGTTAAGGGGCACTTGGCAAGATTCGCCCTACACTTGCTAGGCACTGGCTAGATCTCGCCATTGGTTGGCCTTGGCTTGTGCTATAAATACCCTCTAAGGTCAAGACTTCTTCATCCAAAATGCCTAAGTCTTGAGAGCCTTCCTCCCCATTTCGTGAGGCCCTCGCCGAGAGTTTCCCCAATGGGGTAGGCCGAGGGCAGCCACCTCCTTTCAGGTGTGGCCGTGGGTACCCCTAGCCTAGTTTGTTTTCATATAATACCCTCTTGGTAGAAATACTCTCAAAAGTATTGTTATAATGCCCAAATTACCTTAGCCTTATACCTTGTTGTATTCTAAGGTTATACCTATCTAAAAGCCCGTAAATACTATTATACTTACCGTCACCACCAAATCAAAACCCTAGGAAAATCTCCATAGTCCGTGAGTATTGTGTAGTTGGTTAGAACTTCTAAGGGTGGTTTAGAGCGGGTTGAGCGCCAGAGTCGAGCTAAACGATTGCCCAGGATCGACTTTAAGCTAGGATAATTATGGGCTTATCGAGGTAAATATCTTGTCCCTCTATTGTAATTGGAAATTACATGTTGTTAGAATATATAGTTGAAGTATACTATATATAGAACTGAACGTAGTTATCGGCAATGTCTTTTGACTTAAGCCTGAATAATACTTACGGCAATGTCTCGCGACTTAAGCCCGAGATTAAAGAAGATTACGAATCAGTAATTACTTAGGTCAGACATTACAAGAGACTTGTGAAGTAGTACCGTGAGTAGAATTGTACCTAGTTAGGTTAAGTATAACCCCCGGTTGGCTTGCAGCGGCCTCGATAGAGGAGGAGATTTACGCTGTTGCGGGGGGGGGGGAGGTGCTGCCGAATTTTCTGTAGAATGTTCTACGAAGAGACCTTATGTTAATAAGCGCCTTGTGGCCTTATAGGTGGAAGTACTATGCGTGGCGCGATCTACTTGGCTTAGGGAGTAGCCGGCGGTTTGAGGTACTGAGCGCTTTTGCTATTAGTCGATAATCGTCGCGAGGTATGTGAACCTCTTCCTATCTCTTCTAGCATGATATGTGTGAAATATGTAGTACGTAGACGCATACGTGTCGAACGTATTTGATTGGTGTAAAACATAAAGTGTTATAACGGCTTTATGGGAAGTTGGTTATAACAGCTTTATGTTGGTAAGAAAATACATGTGGTTTTTAAAAGGAAACTGATTTGAACTATAACTGGCTTGTTATGTGTTAATAAAGAACTTGAAGTATTTCAAAAGATTTTTGAATCATTTTGAAAGAAGAAGTAATATTTGGTTTTTGAAAACTTAAGAGTTATACTAGCTTTATGGGAAGTTAGGTATAACGGCTTAAGAATGTTTTACTGATTTCGAAATCGTAATGTATCGACAAACCATCGCAATACATTAAAAGGAAACGCTTTGAATAATTAAGTATTATTAAAACCAAGAGAAACTTCCATCCGCATATAAGCTAAGATGAGACAAAATGATATTTCCTAGATCATGGCTGCTGTAATAAGATTGTAATAAACAAGAATATCCTACTCACATATAAGGCTTAGGTTTCTCAGATTGTTTAAAGGAGTATTATATTCTTAAATGAATAAGACTATGAACTACGAAACCTTTCAAAAAAAATGAGAAACTTGAACATTGGAAATTAGGCAAACTTGAACATTGGAAAAGAATGTTGCTACTTGATTTTACAAAGAGAAGTAATTGATTTACTTTAAAAAGATAGTCACTCTATTTTTATACTACGGGTATTGTGTGACATCGCAAGGTAACGATCTTTTAAAGAGTTAATGTATGAAGTACTTTGGGAATAAAACCCGATCTTGTTAATCATATAGTAGAAAGTACCTTGTGTGAACAACTTGATTGTATTGGTTTGTGATAGCCTTGTAATACTTTCCTGATTGCTTTAATAAGTAAACATGTTAGGATGCTACGTGTGATAGTATCTTGTGATGTTTGTGTAAAGGGGTTTCCCTTGATTGTGCTTATTAACTATCGGCCGTTATGATAGTATTGTGGCATTCATCTCGAGATGATTCCGGGTTGCCGCCTCCACGCGGGTAGACTCAGCGGTCGATGGACCTATGATTCGAGAATACCTCACGCAGTCCCGGCCTATGCGCGAACTACGAGTTCCGTGTTAGCGACGCCCTTTATGGGCACGCGGCCTCAGGGCTACGCGGATCGCGGTCCGTGACGACGCCGGGAGTAGCTACCTCGACGCGGGAATGCCTCATGCGGGCCGATGAGATTGGCCTACGCGGAGTCGCGGAGTTCCGTGGTTAGACGCAGACATCGACATCGCGCAAGTGGCCGCTTTGATCATGTGACGGCCTAGACAGATCTTATGCGATACGCTTCATGACCTTGTTGGTACCGTGGTTTTTAGTAGTCGGCTATGCCTTCGCATTTACCCCGCACGCTTTATTATGACACGTGGACCCGTGTTCATGTGTTCCTCGTGCTTTTATATCATGATCGGCAGCGATGGGAAGGTATTCCACGCATGATTGATGTGTGGGCCCGAGACCCATTGTTATACTTGAGTGATGACTGAGGCGTGAGTCCCGACTCGACATGATCGCTTTGTTGTAAATCGTAGTTTGGTTATCATACATGTCTCCCGCTTTATATGATCGCTATGATTTCATTTACAAGACGTATTTTTCGGGCCACATACTCTGCACTGTATCGACTTCTTCGGGCCGCGTCACGCCGCAGTCGAGGTACACCGCCGCTGATCCTAGCTCGTGGTCACAGGCCATTGGGAAGCTCCGCTTCTCCGAGGCTTATCACGTACACCCGTCAGTAAGTGTTTACATACAGGGGTTTGGCGGGGCCCTGTCCCGCCATGGTTGTCATATCATTCGTAGAGGTCTGTAGTACTGTTGTGGGCAGGGTTTGTAAAAAGGATTAAACTGTTCAGTTGTAAAAGTTGTTATTCATATATGCCGAAAGGCCAGTTTTCCTCAGATTACTGTTTTGTACTTCACTTGTTTCATGTATATGTTTTATGTTCCGCTGATTACTCTGATGTTGTGTCACTAGGGTGCCCGGGGTAAGGCACCAGTCACGGGCCCAGTTTCGGGTCGTGACATCAATCATGCCCGTGGAATACCTTTCTCACTGCCGGCAGTCTATGATATGATAACATCAAGAAGTACACCTGCACACCAAGTCCTACCTGATGCCAAAGCCGTACTAACAATTCAAAATGGAAGCATACCCGTGCGCTACGCATCGTGTCAGTATGTCCAAAAGGAAACAACAAGATAGAAATCAAAATGGAAGCATACCCGTGCGCTACGCATCGTGTCAGTATGTCCAAAGTGATTAGCAAAAGTAAGACAGCATTCCAAATGGAAGCATACCCGTGCGCTACGCATCGTGTCAGTATGTCCAGAAGGAAACAACAAGGCGGCAATCAAAATGGAAGCATACCCGCAGCGCCACGATCGTGTCGATGTCCAAAGTGATTTAGCAAAAGTAACACTATCAACGTGAACGCACTGCGGAATTTCTCCACATCACGCAGACGCCCAAGTAAGTTCTCAACAAGTCAACCGACCTCCATCGAGACGCGGTAGTATAGAAACACAATTCTTGCACAACAAAGGCTATCACAACAAGCATAGGCAAGTTTCACAATAACAAGCATAGGCAAGTTTCACAACAACAAGCATAGGCAAGTTTCACAACAACAAGCATAGGCAAGTTTCACAACAACAAGCATAGGCAAGTTATACACAACTCAAAGTACTTTCATTTTATGCCAAAGTTCGGGTTTTAACCCTAAAGTACTACGTACGTTAAATTCCTTTTAAAGAGATCCATTCCTTTTATAAAAGTCACCCGATACCCGTAGTATAAAATAGAGTGACTCACATTTTTAAGCAAACCAAAACACTTTTCTTGTTAAAGCCAAGTTATCACATTAAAACCAATGATAAAACCCTTCTTTTGTTTCCATAAAGTCGTTATAACTAACTTCCCATAAAGCTGTTATAACACTTTATGTTTTAAACCAATTTAAGACAACACGATGCCTTTTCTTTTTCCTAAAGTTCCAGTTTGCCTAATTTCAATTACTCAGGTCTCTTTATTTTAGAACAGTTCATAGTTCAATGTCTTAATCTCTTTTAAAACAATTGAGTAACATATGCCTTATATGAGTGTAGGTTATTCTTATTCATAATCAATCTTATTAAGCAGCCATGATCTAGAAAATGTAATATCATTTTGTCTCATCTTAGCTTCTATGCAGATGGAGGTTTCTACTGGTTTTAGTAATACTTCATTATTCAATACATTTTCCTTTATTAACGCTGCAGTGGTTTGTCGATACACATTCTGATTTCCAAATCAAGAAACATTATTCCTTTTAAAAACCACGTACTCATTACTCACGAATGAGGTTTCACACAAAACTCATATTAAGTCATTTAAGTTAAGTCTCTTATCTTGTAAGATCAAGTCTCTTAACTTCTGAAATCAGTAAACCATTTTCTTTACCTCTCTTAAGATGTTATACCTAACTCCCCATAAAGCTAGTATAACTCTTTTTAAAACCTTTTAAAAAAACCAAGTGTTACTCTTCTTTCAAAAATGGTTTCTTAACTCTTTTGAAATACTTCAAGATTCTTATTATTCAGGCTTAAGTCAAAAGACATTGCCGTACAACTACGTTCAATTAGCACACGTACGTCTACCGTACTATATATTATTCAGGCTTAAGTCAAAAGACATTGCCGTACAACTACGTTCAATTAGCACACGACGCCTACCGACTATATATTATTCAGGCTTAAGTCAAAAGACATTGCCGTACTATATATATCTTCCTTTAAAATATCATGCTCAAGAGTATAGGAAGAATCACATACCTCGCGACGATTATCGACTATAAGCAAAACTCTCCACGGCTATAACTAGCCTGGTCCACCTTCTAAGTAGCCCATGCTACTTGCAGAACATTCAACCAATAAAGGTTATCACCATCAGATATACAATCCCATGTAAGTACGCTTTAACTTCTACTTATATTCTTCCTCGTGATTTAAGTTCAAGTCTTTTCGTAATATCCTTCATTACGCTTCAATTCTCTTCTTATGAATCTTATATTCATTTCTATACTACTATAGTATGTAATTTCCAATTACACTAGAATGATGAGTATTTACCTCGATAAGCCCAAAATTATCCGAGTTTAATGTCGCCTCCCGAGCAACGCCTAGCTCCTACTCCGAGTGCTCCAATCCGCTCTAAACAACCCTTAGAAGTTCTACGAACTTCTACTTAACACTTCAACCGACTATGAAGGTTTTCCTGTGGTTTCGTTTTTGGATCGAGGAAGTATAATAGTATTTTCTGGCTTTTGTATGTTGTAACTCGGGAATACTACCAGGTATTTGGGCCAAGGTAGTTGGGCAGTCTAACACTCCTTGGAGCGTATTTCTATACCACAAAAAGGGGGTATTTATACGAGACAACTAGGCAAGTGGGGTACCTGGCCAGTGGCACTACAGGGGAGGAGGCTCTCGCCAAGGCTCACCAAAGTGGGGCTTGGACGAAATACAACTCTCAAAGGGGAATGGATTTTAACACTTAGAAATGATTTTTGGATGAAGAAAGTTCATCACTTAGAGGGGTATTTATAGGTCAAGCAATGGCCAACCAATGGCCAAGATCAAGCCAAGTGCCATGCAAGCAGTAGTGGTCAAGATTTAACCATGTGGACCTTATCCATCTACCACACCAACTTGCACAAATATCCTACCAACTACAAGCCCCAATTCGTCCAACCTTACCGCCCACAACGTGCTCCAATGTGAGGGTGACACATGTCACCCTCCCGTTGGTCCAAAATGTTTCGTCTCTCGGAAAAATCCGAAAAAAATAGAAATGACATAGCCGGAATTTTCCCTTCGCAAGTCTTGTAAAACGTTTCGTCGAAAAACGATTCTTTTCGGCACTTATGCCTAAATTTCGAACCTATGCCTACTTTAAGGCTCAGATTATATACGTACGCCCTCACGTACATACTCTGGAAATACGGGGTACAACTATATTCCTTTCCTTAAATAACATGCGACGATTATAACTAACAACTTTAATGGCTAGCATGCCAATTTTCGGTTTTAACATCTCAACATGATCCAAATCTTTTCAAACTTCATTTTATATAACACATGCTCATCTATCAACTACTACAACATGAAATCTTGAATTTCAATAGCAAGACGGAGATTATTACCTCTTTAAGCCCAAATACAATCCAAAACCTAAAGTCGATCCTTAGCAACTTTAGCTCCTCTTCTCGACGTTCCAATCCACTCCAAGCAACCCTTATAAGCTTGTGAAGAACTCCTCTTCAAGTTCCAACTTCAAAGTTGAAGAACACCTTAGGTTTTCATGTTGCGACTAACGTAAAAACGTAGTTTTTTCGGGATTTTTGTGTTATCCTTAGAATACATTTAGGGATCTTGGGTTTGAATATGGGGATTTATGAACAACAATTGAGAAAATTTCTTGTTCTTGGAGAGGCTTAGCCGAGAGCCCTCTAGTGCAACAACAAGTTTCTTGAAATTTTTTCTAAGTATGGAATTCATCTTGCTACTAGTATAGATATATACTACAATCAAAGTCTTGGATTAAACCAAATGGATGGCTAGGATTGGGTCAATTATATCAAACTCCCACTTGTCTTCCTTGACTTGGTCAATTATATCAAGTCTTGGCTTCAAGACTTGACCATCCTACCCTTGGTCATTTTCGACCAAGTCCATGTGGGGGTGACACGTGTCACCCTCCCATTCGTCCATAAAATTTCGTTTCCGAAAATTTCCATAATTCGTCAAAATATCGAAAACCTCGTGGGCCCCACAAAATGTAAAATTTCCCGGGCGGCTACGTGACCAAATCCGTAAATAAATTTCCACAATGCTAATAAATTCCATACGTCTCAAATAACAATTCTGAGAACCCAATTCTTACTAACAAACATTTTTCCTTAGAAATAACAACTCTTTCTTTCGTTCAAATTTTTAAGTCCTGATTCCTTACGTACATTCTCTTTAACATGCCCTGGACTTACGGGGTGTAACATCTAAACACGTGTGTCGTTCTCTTTTAATAAGTATGACGTAAAACAAGCAGGAGATGTAAGCAATTAGGACGTGCAAGCAAGTAAAACAGCAAGTAGGTGAGGCACGTAGGTGAAACATATAGGTGACACACACACAGGTGAAGCTAGTAGGTCGTCTACCTTTTTTCGATGTCTTATTCGTTGATGAAAACTCATTCACTTTGCTTAGACTTAACATTTACATACACTTGGACCTTAAGAAGCAACTATAACCTTATTCTTCTATATTCAACTAAGTTTATCGACATCAATTAGTCTTACACACGTTGAGAAGTACGGGTTGTTACACCACCCATTTTCCATCCCTACCTATATATGTATCATTATTCCCGGGCGCTGAAAGATGTACTATGTTTTTCTATTTGTCTTAAATTAGTATAAAATGGAAACTTGGATATTTCCCTCCAAGATCCTTATCATGGTCCCAATGCCTGTGATAGTCGACAGTTACTATTTCCTGTTGTAGCTCAATGAACAAGTTACGACTAGTTGAACATGTTATTATTATCTTCTGTTGCATTTCAATGAAAAAGTTAAGAATAGTTGAAAATATGAAACTGCTCTAAGGTATTGATTTTGCCTTCCTAAATGTATTGGTCAAGGTACTGACAAGTATAATCTGCACTAATACGAAAATTCTGAAACTCATATACGCAAAAAGCGAGAGTTAATATGTTCTATTTAGGTTTTTGTTTTATCTTGGTTCTGAAATTGATATGTGATTTATTAACTTGTTTTTCGATTGTTGTTGCAGGTCGCAATGTTGAGTTTTTGGTTAATGTGTTGTCCAGAAACAAAAGGTATTCTCCGCCAGCAACCAAGAATATACTACTACCTAAGTATTTTTGTGGCGTGCTTGCTATATGTTGTTTCGATATTTGGTGTATACATTTGAGTAAAAGGATATTTTTATTTAACTCTAGGTTTAGTTTTTGTTCTGCCAATTTCTAGTTGTTCCAATCTGGACGTATGAAATGCTATTTACTTTTGTTACAAGTGTGAATTGTACTGGAGTTTAACTAGTATCCACTGCAAATGAAACTTTGTTTTACATGGTCAAGAGTCTTTTAAGGCTTATAACATGTAAGTTTCTCAATTAATTTTATCTTTTAAATTTTAAATAATAAAAAAGAAAATAGTATTATTAAGGCAATTTGAACTCTAATAGGATGGCTTCCACGTTACGTTCTTGGTTTCATCTTCAATTTTATAGTGTTTTTGTTTAGAGTACAGTACACCAATGAAACAGTAACCGAACACCATTGAAGCAATCTTCAACAATTTTTAAATTTGAGATTTAGAGACGTATACAAGAAATTTGATTTAATTTACAAAGTGATATTCTTTTGTTGAGTGTAATCATAATTCTTCGAATGTTTGTGAGAGGTAGGTCCAATAACAAAATATCCGAGAAGATGAGATTGAATTCTACAAAGTGTGGATCTCTTTACTGAATGCTTGGAGGAGTACATTAATAGTAGACCTCTTAAGGCACTATCACTACAAGATGGATTCATCACTACAAAACTGAAATAATTTCTCCCAAAAATTAAGTTTAAACATGAAAAGATGGTACACCGCTCCAGCAATTTCTGATGAATGGATGTCTTGACCTTTTATTTTGAGTCTTGAGGTCATGAGGAACCTAGGTGAGAGGAAAGACATGGATAGAAGGATTGAGAAGATCCGTAGAGAGAAAGAGAGAAGAGATTAAGGAGGTGAGTAGGAAAACCAAAGAAAACTAACTGGCTTACTACCTGTCAAACGACCCTCACCACAAAACAAAACAAAAAAAGTATTTCAATATTAAACCTCATTGTACTGTTAACATTCAACCTGAATTTGTTGGGCCCATGCAAAGCACGGGCATCTCACATCTAGTAAGAATAATATGAGAGATGCAATCAAGTGCACAATTGCAAAATCTAAACATATAAGCCTGCACCAAAGGCCAAACGTCATCCAATAATTATCGTCATCTCAGAATACAACAATATGCTACGCCCCTAAAACCTATGCAAAACTCCATTTCCACTGGACAACAAAACTTTTGTTCATCAGGTAAAGCTAATTCTCAACGTTACACTGTTTCCCAACACATGCAGAATAGACATATTGGAAAAAAAAAATTGGTTCTTTCACATTGACACCACTGCTTCTAAAGGATCTTTTTACAGATTAAATTCCTGCTTCAAATTGTGTATAGCTACATCTTATAAGCAGCAGCTAGTCTGGTTTACTTCCAGCTATTACCGCTCAAATCACCCTCTTTGGATCACGAGCTGCAGCCAAATGATCCTGCAAAAACCATAGGGAGTCCAGGATGGGAACAAAATTAGAGTCATACAGTCCTAATATTGCGAGTGGTGGTGAGTGGCGGGAGGGAGGATTTAGGCCAAATAAATAGATAAAGAAAAGGCATAATTGTCAATGGCATACCTTTAAAATCAGGGACACATTACGGCGGTCACAATTCATTGTAGATTCAAAGCAATAATAGAAAATGGAAGTGCACAAGAAACTTACCGAGATAAAATCAAATGCTTCAGTATCTTCTTTCTTCGAAGTTTTCATCAAGGAAGTAGGAGTTTGATTAGAAATGCTAGCATTGAAGATATCGGGGAGACCTGAACCACAACCTTCAGCAGAATCAGCAGCATGACTAGCACTAGTGGATGGGTGCACATTACCTAATTGCTGGTAACTGGAAAGTGTTGCAATGAGTTGCTGTTGAGCTAAAATGTTACCCATGGCATTATAGTTTAGAGCCTGAGGAGCAAATGATGGATTCAACACGAAACCAGGAGGCAAGTTATACTGCATAGCACCCAAAGGAAACATGGGATTTGCATTTGCTCCACCAGCCTGGGAGGAAAGTATGGTTTTCAAGGCATCATTAGATGCCTGATGACGAGGATCAATAGTGGTGGACTCTTGAAATATATTCTGATAGGGGGTTCCCCCTGAGCTGCCATTCTGCTTCTTAGACGACTCATTCCCCTTCAAGGAGAGACTATTCATTAAATCGGGAACCTCCTTTCTAAGATTATTGGGTTCCTGTGGAACTTCAACACTGGGACCAAAGATGTCAAACAGTTCGGGTCCATTTATATTGACAGCTGAATGGACTTCAGTAGCTTCTGATTTGTCAACTGTCATTCCAGAAAAGAGATCAGCTTCAGGCGCCTTCTCATTACTGGTGTGAAATGAGACATCAGCAAAGGGGTCATCATCATTTTTCTGCTGGCCGGAACTAAGGCCGCCGGCCAAATTGTCTCCAAATAGACCATCAATCAGAGGGGTGGCAGAGGTGGATGCAATTTTTACGCCTTCACCACTCTGCATATTTGCTAAATCATCTGCTCCAAGCAGATCATCAGAATTATCTGTGTCTATCAAGTCCGGCATTTGAACAGCAGGGTTACCAGACTTTGCTGACCTATCTACATGAGCCACAGCATCAGCTGTTTGTCCATCATTCAGAAGACTTAAGACCTGCCAATATTCATCACATAACTTCAACTAGGAAAGATACATAATCATACACTTGTTCCAAGATGCCAAGATATGCACATTAAATGTTTATTTATCCTTTTCCTTCTGAAGCTGAGATGTATAACTCAAACTCTGTAAGAGAACTCATTCAGACCCTTATGGATACCTAAGGTCAGAATCACAATGGTGCATGAAATGGAGGATCATGAAATAATGCTTTCTCCTAGTCATCTCTTTTTCCTTTTTTTTGGGTTAAATATAAATGAGATCTCATCAGCTTTAATTTTTCCACTGGCTGAACTGCTTTATGTAATGGTCTAGCTCTTGCTGAGCAGAACAATGAGATTTGAGAGCATACCCATCATTATGAATATATAACCTAAGCTACATATCTGATCAATGCCAATCAACCTTTAAGTTATAAGTTAGCCACATATGCAAAAGATTTGCGATCCAAGTATACATGAGTTTTTGTAACTGCAACTAGACAGCATAGAAGCAAGGATCGATAAAACCTTGTGCCGTGAACCTGGTCGAATTCAAGTGCACATAATAGTTAACGCACCATGTGATAAACGCTTATTCGAGTTGTTTTTCCTCTCTGTCTCTCTCTCTCTCTCTTTCTCTCTTTCTCTCCATATTTTTCTTTATAAACATTAATCTTTGCATTTATATTTGTGTATGAGGGAAAGGAATTGCAGAGCGTTCATCTTGGAAAATCTTACTTTGTTTGCTTTTTCTCTTAATGACGCTTGGGGAGATTCAGAGCATATTACCAGAACATCTTTATTTTCATTGAAATAAGATGCCATAGTACCAAAGTGTGTGTCATCTTTTTTCCTCAAGATAGCCTCGAGGACACAGATTGCTTTCACACGAACCTAGCAAAAAAGAAGACCAAGTAAAAATATGTGAACAATTTTGATCACAACATTAATCAGCAGTCTCTCAGTTTAAATAAGAGATTAAGCGCCAATGCCAGTGCCAGTGCCGAAAGAAGATCAATTACAATGAAATGCTTCTCTGCTTCTCATAGCGACTATCTGTACGTAGAAGAGCAACTTCTGAAAATTCTAACAGTATAGCTTATGGACAAACCTGCCATGATGGTGATTGCAGTTTTGATTCAAGAGCATGAGTCAAAGCCAAAGCATCTAATTTTGACGCCTCCAGAAGGAAAACCTGAAGTGCATCACGAGTTGGCTGCAGACGAACTCCACCAGATGTTGCAATAGTATCTAATAACTTCTCTTCTCGGGTCTTTTCACCAGAACTCAACCCTGAAGCTGCATTGGTTGTTTCAGTCTGAGATGCTTGAAGATCTTGACTCCAACATCCAGAAGCAGCATTTCTTGAAAACCCAGAAGTGTCATTGTGAGAGGAAATCCCTTCATATCTCTCTGTGTAGTCAGCTTCTGTTGTCAATGACCTCTGAAGATTTGGACTCCTGTAACTTCCAGTTTCATTCTTTTTCAGGGATGGAGATTGTGTAAGAGTATTAAGTCCTTGTTTTATTGTAGCACTTCCTATACCAACAACCTCACTGAGGAAAGAAGACTTCTTATCATCCGATGGCATTTCATAGCTGGTATTACCAAATCCTTGTATCCGACCACCAAGAGTTTCTGTGGGGGCTGGTTTACTCTCCTCTGAAGAAAATAGAGCAGATAATGCTTCCTGTGCTGTTTCACGGACTGCTTTATTGAGTGCGTCACCCTTCAAAGGATCCGGTTGGCCCTTGTAGTGAATTAACTGGCGTATAGCCACTGAATTCCTTTGCATCTCCCTTCTGAATTCTGCACCAGATTTTCCCACCGCATACTTGATCACTCTCAGAGCCTGCATAAAGCAGAAAGGAGTCAGACAAGTTACATCCTAAGGTCTTGACATTCTCTTATTTGTCATGTACTCAAAAGTAAAGGATCTCGAAAAAAAAAATAGGATTCTCTGCAAAGATCTATGCTTTCTCGTCTAAAGAAGTTGCTCAAGTTAACACCAAAAATCACAATATACCCCAGTACTATTTCTCTTTCTTTTGGGTGCAAAATAGAGCTCAAATCAACTAACTATATCAATCAATAAACACATGCAAAAGTAAATGCTGAAGAAACAACAACAACATACCCAGTGAAATCCCACAACGTGAGGCTTGGGGAGGATAGAATGTACGCAGACCTTACCTCTACCTTGGTAGGTAGAGCGGCTGTTTCCGAGAGACCCTCGGCTCATGACAAGCAAAGAAAAAGTCAAACCCGATCAAAAAAATAAGCAAAAAGCAGTAAGAAAATGAGATAAACCAACGCGAATACGTCATGATATCACATCCAAACAGTAAGAAAATGAGATAAACCAACGCGAATATGCCATGATATCACAACCTAAAAGAGAAGCAGTAACTAACGTAGATAAATGAAATAACCCAAGTATATTAGAGAATGCATAGCAGAAGAAATAAAACTAGAGAAGATTATAAAGAAATATTATGTCTATTCGTATGATATGCTAAGTCTGCCTATAGTAATAACACCACAAGTCCACAACTATCAGTTTGTAAGTGTAAGTAGGTCTACACTCGACTACCTACTACCCTTCTACCCAAATTGTGTCCTCTACAACCCCAACCCCTATCTAAGGTCATGTACTCATTAAGTTGCGCCTGCTTCATATCCCGTCTAATCACCTCGCCCAATATTTTTTCGGCCTACCTCTGCCCTTCCTGAACCCGTCCATAGCCAACCTCTCACACCTCCGCACGAGAGTATTTGTGTCTCTCCTCCGCACATGTCTAAACCACCTCAACCTCACTTCTCGCATCTTGTCTTCCACCGAGGACACTCTCACTCTGCCCCGGATATCATCGTTTTTAATCCTGTCCCTCCTCGTATGCCCACACTTCCATCTGAGCATCCTCATCTCCGTCACTCTCATCCGTTGGGTGTGCGACGTATTGACTGGTCAACACTCCGCCCCATACAACATAATCAGTCTAACCACCACCCTATAAAACTTGTCTTTTAGTTTTTGTGGCACTTTTTTGTCGCACAAGGCTCCAGATGCAAGCCTCCATTACATTCACTCTACTTCAATACGATGTGTGACATCATCATCAATCTCTCCATTACCTTGGATGATAGACCCGGGTACTTGAAGCTTCCTTTCTTTGGAATGACCTGAGCCTCAAGCCACACCTTCACACTTGTCTCACGGTCGCTCTCGTTGCTGAACTTGCACTACAAATATTTTGTCTTGATCTTACTCAGTCTAAACCCTTTAGATTCCAGAGTCTGTCTCCAAACCTCCCTCTTAGCATTCACCCCGCTACGAGTCTCATCAAGCAGGACTATGTCCCTTGGATTTGTCGCGTGAGTCCATTCATTACCAAGGCAAATAAGAATGGGGTAAAAAAATCCAGCAGTTAAATCTAACCAAATTGGACCATATCAATCACAAAATGCATCGGTTTACAATAAATTCAGCTAGAGGTAACAAAAGGGGTTACCTTTCAGTTCACAGCACGCCACTATATCCACTTGCTAATTCTATTTTTGTCTTTTTCATTAGAACTCAAACTCAGTGTGAGTCCAAAAATTCAATAGAACAGATGATCCAAAAGAAAGAAAATTGAGCATGGAAGTACCTTTTGCTTGACAATAGGGGATTTGTGTTGGAGACGTTTGAGGATGAAGTCAGATACTTCTTTAACAATAGTGGAATGGGAGGACCTAAGCAACTCGCAAATCTCCTCCAATTTGTAAACAGGCGTCACTTTTTCCTCATCTGACGTCGCTCCATCGATCATCCGCGATCTCCAATATGACTCTACCGCCCTCCTGCTTGAATCCATTCGTCTCCGATCCAAAACAATGTTGTAATTTATTGAAATCTAGTTACTACTGTTAGGATTTTTGTAAGGGGCGGGTATATTGAGGAGACAATAAGAGGAGACAAGCAAATGGATTTAGGGGTATTGTTATAGCTTATTAAAAATAGCCTTTTAGGAGTACGAGCTTTTAGAATTAGAGTTTAGCTCTTAGGAGTATGAGCTTTTAGAATTAGAATTTTTTCAACTAGATTTTTTATCAAAAAGTTGTTATGTGTTTGGTTGTCAATATTTTTTTTTTTTATGATATTAATAAGTAGAGACAAAAGTCAAAATAGACTCTACTCAAGAAGTCCAATTTTGAGTTTCTTTCAAAAGCACTTTTGGAATCAAAAAACACTTTTAAATTTGTCAACCAAACACTTCAATTAAAGACCAAAAATGCTTTTGACTCTTCAAAAATGTTTTTGGCCTTTAAAAAAGTCATATCAAACAGGCACTTAAAGGGCTTCCTCTATATCAAAAGCCAAAAATTAGTCTTTTAGCCCGAGGCATTCACATCCCCTGCCTTTTGACCTCTTCTTTCAAGTTTAGGTAACAGGTAAAGTTCTCTGTCTGGGCGCTATAAGGCGCTCTGACATGAATAGCGTGACTTCGATTTCCCGCAAGCACGAAATAACTCTGCATGTTGGGGAATTGAACCTTGTCTCATTGATCAGACGCCTCGTAAACGGCTCGTGGAAAGACATTCCGCGATTTACTGGTAATAGTGTTGAAGGACTGATGCTATTACGGACATCTGGGTAATATGAAGTAGTTAAGTACAACTCTGAAAACCTGAACTATTAAAAAAAAAAAGTAACAAGTAAAATTGGAAGAATGTTGTTTGAATCATGATAACTCAGAGGTGATGTAATTTCTATTGACCTCATAAAACAAATAGAAAAGAAAATATTTCTTTAAATAGAAGAGAGGCAGGTCATAAATATGTGATGGCTTCTTCTTATTGGATGGTAGGTGGTGTATAGCCAACTCACTGCTCACGTTATCAGGCGTATCAAATATCCAATGTTAACAAACAATATCGAAAGCACTTTCTATGATTAGCAAAACATCAATTACTGCCCCGCCCCCATTTAATAAAGCATAATTAAAGTTAAGACACAATTGAATAATTTCTCTAAATTTAGATTAATAGTCAATGGTCAATAAATGATCACGACCAAAAGTCCGGAACCTAAAAGACCCAACAAAAAAAGGAAAGTAACCAAATAAACCCAATAAAAAAAAGACAAAAGTACTTTTAACTCAGGAGCAACTATAACGGCGTGATTAAATTCTTTAATGCATGAATTTCCTGAGTTAAAGGTGGTGTTTTAAATTTTTCCACACTAAGTCTTCATTGATCGTCTATATTTTCACTCTTTCACAGTTTGGTCAAAGGTTAGTCATGTATAAGTGTCTGAAACATCAACATTTTATATAAAATTCGATATTTTTTTGCGTGAATAATAATATAGGGTTAACACATTAAGAATACCTAAAATTTGGGCCACCGTTTTAGGTTGTAAAGTGTCAATTATTATTTTTTGAAACTTGTTATCATTAAGTTTAAGTGTTTTATTTTTAGGGTTTAGATTTGAGTGTTATTTTTTAGTTAATGTACAACTTTATTTTGAATATGTCGAGATTTTTTTTTACAATTAATTTAGGATGTCACACGAGTTAGTAATAAATGAATAATAAAGACTAAGATAATATTTATCATTAAGAAATAGATAACAAACAATATAATATTGACTTACACTATACAACTTAATTATATATACATAATCGTCAAGGGGTCTCACAAGTAGTAGGCTTTAAAATAACTTGAGGCCTGAGGCTCATACGATCACCACTACCCTCGTCATCATCCCCATCCCCTTGCTCCTCTTAATATCAGGATGCTCTAAGTCATGATGAACCACCATATCAGGTCCCCTTACCTTCTTTGTTCCCTTAATCATATGTGCTTCTTTTTGGGATTTCATAAGAATGGTATTGTTACACCACATACTTTTACATCGATTGTGTCATCATGTTATTTAACGTAAAGCTCGTAGAGGTTAAGATACCTCTACAAGGTTAATAAAAAATTTAAACAAGTGCTAAGTAAGTCTTGTAAGAGTTCGGGGCTAAACGAATCAAAGAAAATGAGTTCTCGAATCTCCGTGAAAGATTGGCTGAACTTTGGACAGGATTTTGGATCAACTTTGTCACGAACCGAACCCCGGACCCGCGACTGGTGCCCTACCTGGGCACCCCTCTGTTATCCTCACACCCCATATAATACACATGCCAAAATAAAGTAAGAAAGACAAAACATTATTTCAACTGGCCAATCAAACACACATACACACACACACACACACACACACACACACACATATATATATATATATATATATATTATATATAAAACTCCCGCAAGTCCAGCCCACATATGAATACAGACCTCTAAGAGTTTGGACAAAACAACTATGACGGGATAGGGCCCCGCCATACCCCTGAATGTATATAAACCTACAACAACAGGGATTCGTACCAAAAGATAAGCCTCCGAAGTAATGGAGCTTCCCAAAAAAAGCTGAACAGAGATCCTAAGAGCGAGGATCACCAACCTGTGTATCTACACCCTGCGGCATGAAACGCAGCCCCCCGATGAAAGGGGGTCAGTACGAAAGATGTACCAAGTATGTGAAACTGAAAGTACTGTAATGAAATCATAATAGTCCAAGTAAAGCAGGAGATAAGTATGATAATCAAAATAATAGTACAACTAATGCCTTGTAAAAAAAAATAAAAGAAATGAGAGTCAGTTCTTACCCTTTTCAAAATATGAAAGTCATGTAAACATCAGGGACACCTGCCCTCAGAATCATTATGCAGATCCTATTCATGAGACTTTTTCACCCGCATGGGACTCGAACCCGCATGGATCTTGTAGACCCGCAATGAGTATATATCTATACCCGCATCATGGAGAGTTAGTCCATGGAATAATATCATGGGACTCATACCCGCATGAGTCATTGGACCCGCATGGACATATATACTTGCTCGCATCATGGATCGCAAGTCCATGGAATAATATAGTAATGTTGTCGGCCCCCTAGTGAGGGACGCGGTGATGTGGTAATATAACACTTGCACGAATGTCTATATGAATAACCATATGCAAGTAAATCATCTTTGACTCTCTTTTAAACAAATAGAATGAACTATCATTTTATAAAAACCCAAGGCATTATCATGTCGTTTTATCCTCTTTTAAATCAATCAAGTAAACCACTCTTTTAACTTCCCATAAAGCCATTATAACAAACTTTATGTTTAGAAAAACTAAGGCACTTATATCCTTTAAAAATCAAATGAGCTTAACTCTTCACTCAAATAAACTTGTACCTTTCAACTCAAGTCAATTTGTACCAATATAAAACCGAATTCATTTAAAACTTGTACGTCCACCCGTACTATACATTTTATAAGTTTCATGCTCAAGAAAATAGTGAAGGTTCCACATACCTCGTAAGCTATTCTACACGCCAAGTAGAATACGCCAAACATAGAATATCAACATATAAGGATAATAATACGTCTATCAACTTCTAGCTTTCTAAGGTAGAATAATACTAAGTAAAAAGGTCTCTTATTCTATGAAAAATTGGGCAGCACTTCCCTTGTTTCTACGTACTTTTCCACCTTTTTCAAGGCCCGAACTTCAACAACCAACCAGTTAACCAAAGGGGATTACACGCCTAACTTGACGTGTAAAATTCTGCCCCTTAATTATATAAAAGCAGTCCATAATTTAGTCCACTAAAATTTGTTTGTAATCCAATATAAAAACAGTCCTTTAGTCCGCTAAAACAGTCCATTAGTACAATCCACTAATACAGTCCATTAGTTGGTGTTCTTGGCCAACTACTACAATCAATATTGTCCAGTTTTCGGCTAGCATGCCAAAACTGTTTCCATAACTTCTTTATAATCCAACTTATATTCCAATACCTTTATATAAATTTTATTAACTTGTTAACAACAAGATTTCTTCATGAGTCTATAAACAAACTCAAATGGTCTGAGAGTTGCCTTTGGCTTCTGAACTCAACCTCTGAAGAAGATGAAGGAAATCAAGCGGGACTGGGTCCCTAAAAAGACTGATAATGCTAACGACAGTTCCATCCAAGCTCGGTTTTGTCTGAATCTTCTGCGAGCCCCACTGTAGAGTGAAGTAAAAGGGACTTCTACTTCAAATATGATATTTTCCTTCTTTTGTTTTGAAGTCGTGTGGCTGCTGCCCCATTGACTACGTTTCAAGAGGATTCATCCAAGACTCTAGATCTCGTTAATTCTAAGGAGGAGCCTCAACATGTAATAGGTAATGTTTTAACAACAACAATAACCAACGAATCCATTAACACCAAAACTGTCTACAATCGGCTAACATGCCAAGATTGTGACATGTACTTCTCATTCTTTATTCCAACATATAATATTAACTATCAACAACCATAATTCCTTTATTATATAACATGTAACAGATGATAATACCAATAAGAATGATCAACAATTCCAATGGCCAAAGGTGCCATGGCTCGACCTCAACTTCCAATTAGTCCTTAATACTTCTTAATCTTCATTCTTTATATCACAAGCTCATTTATATACTACTACTGTTACACCTCGTAATTACAGGACATGTTTGTAAGAACGTACGTAAGAATTCAAATGTTAAGATTTGAGACTAGTAAAAATTTATCGAAATTATGGAAATATCGGAAAACGAAATATTGCGACGAACGGGAGGGCGACACGTGTCACCCCCTTAGTGGTCTTGGACGAAATGGACATGGATAGAATGGTCATTTGACCAATATTGAGATGAGCAAGTCTTGCTAGACTAGAGCTTGATAACTTTGACTAAGTCAAGGCCACTTGGCTTGACCTTTTATTAATTCATCCTAGCCACCCATTTGTGCAAATCTTGACCCTCCTTTTTGTTATTTTTTTTTTTTAGGTAAATGCAAATATTATTACTAATAACGAAAACGCAGTGGCTACAATCAGTCGTTGAGGTATCTCAAGCCTCAACGTAATGCAAACAAGAAGAGATAGAGGGGAGGGGTGGTCACTCAAAAAGTGCCACTACAAGAGGGGATAAAACTTGAAGAACAAAGAGGAAGCTCTCGGGTTCATGAAGTTTCAAAGGAGAAAAATTTTCGTTTGTTGTCCAATAAGCTCCACACTTTAAACCAAGGTTCCTAAGGGTATTGTAAGGGTATCTCAATAGAAAGATCCTGAAAAAGTGGCGTTTTTGTATTAGTCGCAAGGTGAAAACCTAGTCACTTTCCTAGGTTTGGATTTGGAATTGAAGGAAAGTTGTTTGTGATCTTCTGGCGGCTTCTGGCGGATCGAGTGTCAAGGAGAGGCTTTAAGTTGCTAGGGAGCGACTTCGGATCTTGAAGTGGATTAAGGCTCACTAAGGTAACAATCTTGTTCTCTTAATTGTATTGTCACGACCCGACCCCGGGCCCACGACTAGTGCCCTACCTGTGCACCCCTTACAGGTATACATCAGAGAATAGCAGCGGAACATACACAACTCATAAAAACACTTAGACATAATGCATCAACAGGCTAGCCGATAAGGCCACCTTCCGTAAAACATACAAAATCCATAAATAAAACGGTATAACTCTTTCTTTTCTTTACAACCCAAATCCACAAGATATGACTACATGCACTTAAGAATAACAATCGTGACGGACAGGCCCCGCCATACCCTCGAATACAACAACCGACAATACCAGGGATGAGCCTCCGGAGTAATAGAGCTTCTCAACAGCTGAATCAGTGATCCTATAAGTGAGGATCAATAACTCAGATACTCTACTGCAGATGAACGCATCCTCAAGGAGGTCAAGATAACATGTACCAAATATGTGAAATCAGCATCAGAAGTGAAATCATAAGTTTAAAATAAGATCGAGACATGTATGATAACTCAAATAACAAAGACATCAGGCCTTACTAACAATGAGAGTAAACAAGAGTATACTTTACTTCATAAAAATAGGAGGCTCATGATCAAAGTAGGGCCACCCGCCAATAGTATCATTAAGCAATCCTACTCCTGGGACTATTTCACCCGCATAGGTCCTGTGGACCCGCAATGAGGTAACTTCTTCGTGATAGTCAGATCCGCTCGCATAGGTCGTGTGGACCCGCATGAGGTATTCCTCGTGATAGACTATTTCACCCGCACATGACTATTTCACTCATTGGGCGGTGGCCCGCAATGAGTACAAACGCCGCACTCACATCATGGGTAGCAAATTCATGGAATTAGTAGTAACCCGGGGCTTTACCCCGTAAGAATAACATAAACTAGCACAACCGGCTATCATACATAACATAAGTACTACCGGTTTATCATACATAACATAAGCGCTACCGACTTATCCTAACATAACATAAACGCTACCGGCTTATCATACATAACATAAGCAAGTTAAGAAATCCCCCTAACTTCTTATTAGTCTTATTCATATACACTCTCATTTTAGTTTACTTAAGGCACTAACATGTCTTTATAACAATCCGGGAATTTAACCCAAAGTACTACATACTTCTACTCTTTTAAAATGGCTCTTTTTCATATAAAACTTCCAAGATACTAATAACCGTAGTATCAAGTCACATCTATTTTTCAAGACAAGTCACAATACCTTTTAGAAATACATTTAGGCTTCTAAATCAAATGACTTCTTTCTTTTAAAAACCTTAAGCAATTGATGCCTTCAAATCAATTTGTTTTTCATTATTTCAAGTCATTTATCATACTTACATTACTTAGAGTAAACCCCTCTTTTTAACTTTCCATAAAGCTATTATAACCAACTTCCCATAAAGACGTTATACTAGCTTTATGCCTTAGATACTTACATTCTTCTTTATAATTAAGAGACTTAAATTTTCCAACAAAACAAGTATCGAAAATACTTTCAAAATACTCAAAGTCTCTTAAGTTTTAGAAACCAAGATATCCTTAATATTTTTAGACAAGTGAGTTAATTCCCTAACTCAACCAACTTGGACATTCTTAAAATAAGCCAAGGATATCAAATGGACTAGATTGTCAAAATCTTGTACGTCTACCGTACTATACATTTACAACTTATTCATGCTCAAGAGATAGGAAAGTTCCACATACCTCTTCGGTTCAATCCACTTGCCAAGTCCAATATGTCGTACGTAGTATGTCAACCTATAATGACCATAATACGTCTATTAACTTATTTACCTCAAACGTAGAATATTTTAAGTGCAAAGTCACTAAATTTTACGGAAAATCGGACAACACTTCCTTTGTTTCTACATACTTTGCCACCTTTTTCAAGGCCGACTTTCAATAACCAAACACGCCACATTTAAGGCTCAACAATGTAGTTAACAATAGGGTATTACACGCCTACAAGACGTGTAAAATTCTGCCCCACAATTGATATCAAACTAGTCCAACATACTATGTCACATTCGGTAAATTTGAGGTACATCACTACAAAGTCTTTTCCAATTCCTTTTTAATCCAAGTTGTTTAGTACAACATGTTATAAAGCCGCAATCGATTATAGCAACTATAATCTTCAAGTAGATAACATGCGACGATACTAGTTAACGACCAAATTGTAATTCAATTTCAAACTACTCAACATGTCATTTTCGGATTTGAGCTTCTAAACTTCCATAACACTTATCAATATTCATAACACATATCACATTATCATTTCTAACTTATCATAACATGGAATCTTCAATTACAAAAGTAAGACGAAGCTTATTACCTCATTTAGCCCAAATATGATCCAAGATTACAAGTCGATCCTTAGCAACTTTAGCTCCTCTTTTCGACGTTCCAATCCACTCCAAGCAACCCTTAGAAGCTTATGAAGCACTCCTCTTCAAGTTCCAACTTCAAAGTTGAAGAACTCCTTAGGTTTTCGCCCTGCGACTAATACAAAAATGCCACTTTTCCGGGATCTTTCTATTGGGATACCCTTACAATACTCTTAGGAACCTTGGTTTAAAGTATGGGGATTATTGGACAACAAACTAAAAAATTTCTCTTGAAAAAATGGCTCAAAGTCGTGAGCTTTACAAAAGGAGCAAGAACAAGATTGAAATTTCTCTAAGTGTTGAGAATGACAAAGTCTTGCACTACTAGTGTACATATATAACATAATGGAGGGTCAAGATTAGTACATATGGATGACTTGGATGCATTTCACTAGGATCAAGCCCAAGTGGCCCTTTGACAAGTCAACAATGTCAAGCTCTTTGTCTTAGCAAGACTTGGTCATTTAAATTATGGTCAAATGACCATTTTATCCATGCCATTTCGTCCAAGACCACTAAGGGGGGGGGGGGGTGACACGTGTCGCCCTCCCGTTCATCGCAATATTTTGTTTTCCGACAAATTCCAAAATTCCGATAAATTTTTACTCGTCTCAAATCTTAACATTCTTGAGTTCTTACGTACGTTCTTATAAACATATCTTGGAAATTCCGGGGTGTAACATTCTTCCCCCCTTAGAAACATTTGTCTCCGAATGTTCTTTTGGGAGTCAAACTTAAAGATAGCGACATAGTCTCCTTACAACCCCTACATACCAATAATGCCACATCTGGCCACATAACCATACTTATACCGTAACGCCAACTCAACTCCGTTGTCGACGCTGTTAATCGCATAAAGCTTATATCGACTCGAAGCCATTATTAATCTTTCTGGATAAGCTTCACCTTATCCATACCACTGAATCAAGTCCGCCAACTAATCGCATTTCGCCCACGTCGAACTAACCAATCGACGACCTACACTTCCGCCCATACAAAACCTCATATGGTGTCATCTGAATGCAAAAAAAAAAATGGTAGCTGTTGTTATAAGCGAACCCAACAAGAGGGAAATGGTCCTCCCGGCTACCCCTGAAATAAAAAAAACAGGCCCGACACCTATCCTCGCGCTCGGATAGTACGCTCCGCTCGTCCGCTTGGCTCGAGGTGTAATGCAACACTGAGACTCACCTGTGTCCCTAACCCCTTCTATAAAAACCCCAGAGGTTATCCATAACTGAGCTCATCTGTCTGACATCATAAACGTAGGAACCCCGTGCAGTCTCACAATCCCCTGCTATAAAAGCTAGCAAAATCCTCAACCGAGTAAGTGGTCCTAACCGAAAGAACACGACTGGTTTCGTCACCACATTGACTTCTGCGGAGTCGCACTTCCTCTGAGTACGATGCTACCCTGTAACAAGATCCATAATAATCACCTCCCATATCTATGTTGGGATCTAAATTGCCTGTAATAGCCTACTGGGCTTCTGGTGTTCAACCTTGACCTGCTACTAATTCGGACATTAAGCAATAACTCTGCTACGTCCCTCTTTAGGCCATCTTACCAATACATACATCTGAGGTCACGACGCAACTTAGTCGAATTTCAACCATTAGAGCAATAAGCACCGCGGCTCTCCTAAAACTCGACAAGTCCTGCAAAGACCTGCTACACACAATATGTCCTCATATCACAAAGACTTCATCCGGCTACTCAAACATGTTCTTCTTTTCTGAGAGTCGATTCGATGTCGTAGCATAACCGATCCTCATCTGCCGCTTCTTTACCTCCTCAACGCATGTAAGATTCGAACCTCTGATCTAAACTTCATTAACCTTGGAAACAACTAATCGAACCCCGGCCAGAAATGATGAATCTCACGGACCACGCCCCGCCTATCTCAATGCTCATTCGATGCACTACCCCAGATCCACGACTAAGAGTATCTCAGAATCGCCTCGCCTTCCCGTGGTATAGGATATCAATATCACAATCCTTGAGTAACTCTAACCACCGTCTCTGTCGCAATTCGGTCGCCTCTGTCCGAAGATATACCGGAGGCTCTAGTGGTCTGCACAACTATTCACATGAAGTCTATATAAAGAATGCCTCCAAATCTTCAAGATGCGATTAATCCGCCACGATCAGAATCGTGAGTAGCGTAATTTCTTTCATGCTTCCTAATCGCCGGAAACATAGGCTCTAACCTTATCGTGTTGCGTCAGCACACAACCTAGCCCAACACCCAACGTGTTACCATAATAACCTAACCCTCTAGTCTCTCAGGAGGGGTTAGAATTGTAGTCGTGGTCAACTAATCTTCCAATAACTGGAAGTCTTTCTCATACTTGCGAAATATTCGGCATCCTTAATCTCAATTATGGTTCCTGTTTCCTTTTCTCTGTTGCGACCAAACTTGGTCACTAAACTTAGACTTGATTCCTTTGCTTGCCTCATGGCTAAGACTTACTGTCAATTACAATTTAGGGGGGGGGGGGGGGATTTCCTTGATCTTGTCAAGTAGTAACCCGATTATTTTTCCCCAGCTCATAGAGCTTATAGTCAGGTGTTCAACCTCAATTCACGATATTACATAATCCAATGACTTATCGAGATTTCTTATCGTTCGAGTGCCTACTCGTCTTTCCTTTATAATTCATTTCAAGTTGTCCTGGGGTCCCTTACTCCCCCGTATTTTCATACTATCTTTCTCGTCACTACAGATGCTACCACCTTTCCTCGAGGTGTTCTTACTGCCCATTATTTACTAATGGTCTTACACTAGTCTGGGGTAATCATATCTCGTGCAACTTACATAACCATAGTCGTATTCTCTTTTATCATTCAGGTCATAACCTTACCTTATGCTTACTATTAGCAAAAGTATTTCTACCTTGATTCATAATCGTACAGTTTCATATATGCGTACTACCTGCATTTATGTCCTTACGACACTTCCTCGACCATTTCGTAATGTCGTTCTCAGTTACCCCAACACAAAACTTTTCCCACGATTAACTAAAATCAGAACCTATGGTACGACGACATCAAGACCTTATCCGCTCCTATCCTTCGCCTAACAACACGGGTACACGTGAACCCCATAATACGAAACTATCCTTTACGTGGAGAGAACTTATCTCCGTAAGTAAACTTTCCTCGAGTCACAACCCTAATCACAGGTCCTCTCGCGTCCTCAGAAATATCTAATCATCAAGCACCGCCTTAAAATCGTAGATTTTCAAAACCTACCAAAGATGCCTCATCTTTCCGCAAAGACTGTGATTTATTTTATTCCCCGCTTGCACATTTTCCCCGAATTATCCTAAGGTCGTGGCCCCGACCTCCACACCAAACAAACTCCAAGTACCTCCAAGGGCACTTAACATAAATTCCTTCAAATTCAATTATTACTTACTTTCACTAATTTACCTCAAATGAACAAGTCACACGGACTTATTAAAAACAATGATGCCAAAGAAGGAAGGATAATTCATCGTTACCACCACTTCTCTTCCTTTCCACTCGATAACCGCCACGAAATCGTACCAATCAATTTCTCTCAGTAGTCCACGTTGGCATAACAAGAGGCCAACTAGCCTGCATCATAATGACCTCAACGTCGCATAATAGATCCGCTAGGTCGGCAGTGGTCCAACGATCGTATCGTTACACGTAATTATTATCTACCCGCCGCCTACCACCCAACACTCACGTGTAGTCACCTCGAAAGGTCTTCATGGATTCAGTGCTCCATTTCTTTACACTTGGTTGCTCTTTCTTTCGGGTCGCATTTCTTCCCGCATTTCCAAACTTATTCTAGCGCACGACATAGCCTTCATATCGATTCGCCTCCAATCTGGAGTTACTATTCTAAACAACATAAGGCCATTTCCGCTCACAACCTCGGTTCCGGTGGAATGCGCCCAAGAACCCGTAAAATGATTAACTAGACTTGCCTTGCACTCGTGACTCGCCACGAATGACTACTACCAACTGATCCCATTCCATTACAGGTTATGGGGTGACCCTTAATAGGTCCTCAACCCGACTCGGCGTCACACTTAACTCTTATCCTTGGTCTGACTTAACTTTTTTTTCTACCCGAGGAGGCCTTATATACCTAAGGTCTCGGCGGTTATCAATATTCTTAGGATCGCAATTCCATGCTCCAAGCCTACCTTATCACTCCCCTCGTAAACGGGTACAAAAACTTCTCGTAATACCATATCGTGTTGTCTTGACCACAACAACCATACTTACTCCATACGGATCTCATCCGTACCATTTTCTTAACCATACCACGTAGCTTAAGTTACTAATCCAGTCACCCATTACGTCCCTTAATTAAACTTCTTAAGGGCCCATTACCTTCTCAGCCAACTCATCATCTCCTAATTATCTCAAATTAGTACGTAAAACCTTGATGAGAGTTCATTAAACATGTTTCATACCTTCCCGGTATTTATTTAGTCCTTACCAATTCCTGGTAATCTAAGCTCCTTCTAGTCAACACATATGTGACCCTCATACATAAATCCGTATAGTTGTACGTCATAATACCAACTATACTACAAATATTACCAACCTGGATACGCAATCCACACAATCTTTCCTAGGTCACTGCTGCCTTTCTCGTAGCTGCAATCAACATAACTTGTTAGGGGGAGACGACCCTAACCACACAGCTCTATCGCACGATCTCAGAGTGAGAAGAATGGAAACCAATCCTAAATGTCCTGCAGCCTCCTGGTTATAGATGTGGTGCACAACACACCGATAACCAAGACTTTACTGTACACCTGGCCCAGACACTTTCCGGGGACTAATCGCTCGATACCACTTTTGTCACGACCACCCCGCTCGCGACTAGTGCCCTACTCGGGCACTCTTACGGTATACATCGAGAATAGCGATGGAACATACACAACTCATAAAAACACTTAGACATAATGCATCAACAAAGTTAGCCGATAAGGCCACATTCAGAAACATACAAAATCCATAAATAAAACTGCATAACTCTTTTCTTTTCTTTACAACCCAAATCCACAAGATATGACTACGCACTTAAGAATGACAATCGTGACAGTGGCCCCGCCATACCCCGAATGTACAACAACCGACAATACTGGAGGATGAGCCTCCGAGTAATAGAGCTTCTCAACAATTAATCGGTGATCCTATGTGAGGATCAATAACTCAGATATTCTACTCGCAGATTTAACGCAAATTTCAAGGAGGTCAAGACAACATGTACCAAATATGTGAAATCAGCATCAGAGTGAAATCATAAGTCTAAAATAAGACTGGAGACATGTATGATAACTCAAATAACAGTACACTGTGCCTTACTAATAATGAGAGTAAACAAGAGTATACTTTACTGCATAAAAATAAGAGGCTCATGATCAAAGTAGGGCCACCCGCCCATAATATCATTAAGCAATCCTACTCCTGGGACTATTTCACCCGCATAGGTCCTGTGGACCCCGCATGAGGTAACTTCCTCGCATAGGCTGTATCCGCCCGCATAGGTCGTGTGGACCCGCATGAGGTATTCCTCGCATAGGACTATTTCACCCGCACAAGACTATTTCATCTACTGGCGGTGGCCCGCAATGAGTACAAACGCCGCACTCGCATCATGGGTAGCAAATCCATGGAATTAGTAGTAACCCGGGGCTTTACCCCATAAGAATAACATAAACTAGCACAACCGTCTATCATACATAACATAAGCACTACCGGCTTATCATACATAACATAAACGCTACCGGCTTATCCTAACATAACATAAGCGCTACCGACTTATCATACATAACATAAGCAAGTTAAGAAATCCCTCTAAATTCTTATTAGTCTTATTCATATACACTCTCATTTTAGTTTACTTAAGACACTAACATGTCTTTATAACAATCCGGGAATTTAACCCAAAGTACTACATACTTCTACTCTTTTAAAATGACTCTTTTTCATATAAAACTTCCAAGATACTAATAATCGTAGTATCAAGTCACATCTATTTTTCAAGACAAGTCACAATACCTTTTAGAAATACATTTAGGCTTCTAAATCAAGTGACTTCTTTCTTTTAAAAACCTTAAGCAATTGATGCCTTCAAATCAATTTGTTTTTCATTATTTCAAGTCATTTATCATACTTACATTACTTAGAGTAAACCCCTCTTTTTAACTTTCCATAAAGCTATTATAACCAATTTCTCATAAAGCCGTTATACTAGCTTTATGCCTTAGATACTTACATTCCTCTTTATAACTAAGAGACTTAAATTTTCCAACAAAACAAGTATCGAAAATACTTTCAAAATACTCAAAGTCTCTTAAGTTTTAGAAACCAAGATATCCTTAATATTTTTAAACAAGTGAGTTAATTCCCTAACTCAACCAACTTGGTGTCACGACCCGACCCCGGGCTGCGACTGGTGCCCTACCTGGGCACCCTTCTATTCATACAACATAATAAACTGCGGAAGATAAATAACATTTTTTTTTATTTTTTTTTTTATCAAAAACTAAGGCCAAGCCGATAAGGCTGCCATAACATAAAAACTTCCCGAAAGGGTCTACACTGTTTAACAATGTAAAAACAACTCTAGCTACCCAAATTTACGTATTTAATACAAACCTCTAAGATTTGGACAAATACTATGACGGGACAAGGCCCCGTGTCACGACCCGAACCCGGGCCCGTGACTGGTGCCTTACCCCGGGCACCTTAGTGATACAACATCAGAGAAAATCAGCGGAAATAAAACATAAACATGAAACAAGAGATATGATAACTAAACAGGTCAACCAAAATAATTGCTCAGATATATACATAAAAACCCAACAGCTTATCCTTTTTACAACTCGCCCACAACAAGATTACATGCACTTCTAAGAGTTTTACAACAACAACTATGACGGACAGGCCCCGCCATACCTCGAATGCATAAGAACTCTGCTGCACTGTGGTAACATACCAAAAGATAAGCCTCCGAGAAACGGCTTCCTAACACGAATCGTGATCTCATGGCGAGGATCCACAACCGATGTACTTCTACTCGCGGATGAACGCAGCTCGGGCGAGGTCGATAACAGTACCAAGTATGTGAAATCAAAAATATCAGAATGAAATCATACGATTTATATAAAGCAGAGACATGTATGATAACCAAACTACAGCTCATAACATAAAAGCGCCACGCCAAGTCGTGACTCACGCCTCAAGTCATCCTCATGCCCGTGGAACTACTTCTCACCGCCGGCACCGATATAAACCGATATACGCATAACATGTTCTGGCCATCCTACGGGATGAGGTGGAATCGTGTGGTACATGTCCGCCCATCCCGTGGGACTCGGTGAAGATGGAATACATGTCCCGCCATCCCACGACTCGTGAAAGAATCGGATGAATACGTGTCCCGCCTATCTCACGGGACTCGGAAAGAATCGATGAATACGATCCCGCCCATCTCTACGGGACTGGTGAAGAATCGATGAATACGTGTCCCGGCCCATCTCATGGGACTCGGTGAAGAATCAGATGGAATACGTGTCCCGGCCCATCTCATGGGACTCGGTGAAGAATCGTTCATAACAAATCAGCCGGCCCTCCATCGAGAGACGCGGTGGTATAGAAAATACAGTACTTGCACAACAAGGCTATCAAACGCAAACATAGGCAAGTTACACACAACTCAAAGTTATTTTATGCCAAAGTCCAGGTTCTGACCCCAAAGTATTACGTACGTTAAATTCTTTTTAAAAGATCCATTTCTTTTATAAAGGTCACCCGATACCCGTAGTATTAAAATAGAGTGACTCACATTTTTAGGTAAACCAAAACACTTTCCTTTTCAACATCAAGTAACAACATTCTTTTCCATAAGTTCAAGTTTGCCTAATTTCAAGTACTTAAGTCTCTTATTTTAGAAAGGTTTCGTAGTTCATAGTCTTAATCACTTAAGAATATAATTCTCTTTTAAACAATTTGAGAAACATATGCCTTATATGTGAGTAGGTTATTCTTGTTCATAATCAATCTTATTAAAGCAGCCATGATCTAGGAAATGTAATATCATTTTGTCTCATCTTAGCTTCTATGCAGATGGAGGTTTCTACTGGTTTTAATAATACTTAATTAGTCAATACATTTCCCTTTATTAACGCTGCAGTGGTTCGTTCGATACTTATTCTGATTTCCGAAATCAGTAAAACATGATTCCTTTTTAAAAACCAAGTACTCATTACTCACGAATGAGGTTTCACACTTTTTAACAAAATTCATGTTAATTCAAAATAAGTCAAGTCTCTTATCTTTTAAGATCAAGTCTCTTAACTTCTAAAATCAATAAACCATTCTTTTTATCTCTCTTAAGTCGTTATACCTAACTTCCCATAAAGCTAGTATAACTCTTAAGCTTTTAAAACTTTTAAAACCAAGTGTTACTCTTCTTTCAAAAAGGTTTCTTAACTCTTTTGAAATACTTCAAGATTCTTATTATTCAGGCTTAAGTCAAAAGACATTGCCAGAAACTACGCTCGCTTAACACACGCACGCTCACCGCACTATATATATATATTCTTTTAAAATATCATGCTCAAGAGGATAGGAAGAATCACATACTCGCGACGATTTATCGACTATTAGCAAATAGCTCCAAAGTAATCAGAATCCCGCTAGCCTTTTCCACCCTTCGAGCACTACGCTACTCGCAGATTTCAACCTATAACGGTTATACAAGTCTATCAATGTCTAGACTACTCGGTAGAATAAATCTAGATACAAGATTCTACGGAAAATTGGGCAAAGACTTCCCTACCCACAAACTTCACAAGTCTCATCAGAATACAAATTCTATGTAAGCATACCAATTCTCTTCTTATATACCTTCCTCAGATATAACTTATACTTAATTCTTATACTTCAACAAAGGTGTAAACTTTAATTACAAAAGGACAAGATATTTACCTCGATAAGCCCAAAATTATCCAAGATTAAATATCGATCCCGAGCAACGCTTAGCTCCTACTGGCGCCCAACCCGCTCCAAACAACCCTTAGAAGTTCTACGTAACTTTTACTTAACACTTCAACCGACTATGAAGGTTTTCCTTAGTGGTTTCGTTTTTGAGACAAAAGGACATAAGGTAGTATTTCCGGCTCTACGATAGAGGTATCTTTGAATACTACAAGGTATAAGGCTAAGGTATTTTGGTATAGTAACAATACTGAGAGTATTTTCTACCAAGATGGGGTATTTTACGAGTACAACTTTAGGTAGTGTGGGGTAGTCTCGCTAGAACACTACAAGGGGAGGGTGCTTCGCCAAGGCCTTCTCGGGGAGGGTGTTGTGGACGAGAACTCTCAAAGGGGAGAGGGTTTTCAAGACTTGAAAATGTCTAAGTGGATGAAATAACTCATCAACTAAAGGGTATTTATAGCCAACCAATGGCCAAGATGAAGCCAAGTGGTAGGCAAGTGTAAGGTGGAGATTTGCACAAGTGCACCCTATCCTACTCCACAAATCCTCACAAACATTGACCCAAGTTTTAGGCCACAAACAAGCCCCAAAATCGTGCCATCCAAGCCCTCTTTGCTCATACGAGGGGTGACAAGTGTCACCCTCTCGTTGGTCCAAAATATTTCATCTCTCGGAAAAATCCGCAAAATTATAAATGACATAGCCGTAATTTTCCTACGCAAATTTTGGAAGACGTTTCGTGAAACGGTTCTTTTAGTGGTCAGTGCACCAATTTCGTCCTATGCCTAACTTTAAGGCTAAAACTTCAGACGACGCCCCACGCATATACTGAAATACGGTATAACACCCGCTGCACTTCTGAATATACATAACCATGACGCATAAACTCGAACATTAGAGCCATCTCAAAATCTCAACCAGATCCTAAGCTCATGGATCCACAATCGTACCTAAACTCGCGGACATTTAACGCAGCTTCGGGCGGGGGTCGATAACAAAAATTTAATATGGAATGTAAATAAGGTACAAGAAACTAATCATAATCAGATAAAAATGACAGTGGCAAGTATAAAAGGGTAAATACGGATCCTACCGTGTCATTACCATCTCACAACTTAATCGTACTTTATTATCTTTTCCCATTTTTCAATAAAAGTTATAGTCACTTTCTTACGCATATACTTAGGAAAATCATCAAGTTCATTACCATATAACTTACTTACCTTACATAACATAATCCGCCCTTTACGAGGACGCTTATATCGCCTTACCTAACTGGGACGCGATAAAGTCACATAGTCCGCCCATAAGGTATCGCCTACCATTCTCGACGCGATAAGGTCACATAGTTCGCCCATAAAAGTATAACGCCCGCCCATTTCTAGACGCGATAATGTCATATAGTCCGCCCATAAAGGTATCTCGCCTACCATTTCGACGCGATAATGTCATATAGTCTGCCCATAAAGGTATACTGCCCGACCCATTTCTGGGACGCGATAATGTCATATAGTCTGCCCATAAAGGTATACTGCCCGACCCATTTCTGGGACACGATAATGTCATATAAAATCCGGGAATTTAACCCAACGTACTACGTACCTCTACTCCTTTTAAAAAAGACTATTTTTCAAATAAAACTTCCAAGATACTAACAACCGTAGTATCAAGTCATATCTACTTTTCAAGACAAGTCACAATACCTTTTAGAAATACATTTACCGGCTTCTAAATCAAGTGACTTCTTTCTTAAAAACCTTAAGCAATTGGTACCTTTAAAACAATTTTCCCTTCTTTATTTCAAGTCATTCTTTGTTTATATTACTGAAGAAAACCATTCTTTTAATCTTCCATAAAGTTGTTATAACCAACTTCCCATAAAGCCGTTATAACTCTTTATGTTTTAGACAAATTCATTTCTTCCTTTAAGAATCAAGTCCCATAACTTGAAAAAAATAAAGTCCCTTAACCTTTTTAAAAAATTTGAGGTTCATAGTCTTAAAACTTCATACGTAAATTCTTATAAATTAAGTAACATATGCAATGGTGCGTTGTGAATAAGTTATACTTATTTATAACGATCTTAATCAAGTAGCCATGATCTAGAAAATGTAATACAATTTTGTCTTATCTTAGCTTCTATTGTTACGACCCGTTCCCGGGCCCGTGACTGGTGCCTTACCCGGGCACCTAAGTAGACATACATCAGAGTAACCAGCGGAATATAAACTTGCAAACATGAAACAGTGTAAAATAAGAACAGTCTATCCAAAGAAAAGTTGCCTTTCGACAAGTATATAAAAAGCTCCAAAGTACTGTAATCCTGCTAGCCTTTTCCACCCTTCAAGTAGAATACGCTACTCGCAGTACTTCAACCTATAATGGCCATAAACCGTCTATCAACTTTTGGATCTCTTCGTAGAACAGTTCTAGGTAAACAGTTCCTTATTCTACGGAAAATTCGCAGACCTCCCCGTAAAACCACAGAAATCTCCTCCTCTCCTCAGGCCCGCTACCAGGCCAACAACTCCCAGGGGATTACACGTCTAACCGGACGTGTTCAATTCTACCCCACAGATATACTACACAAGTTCATCAGAATACAAATCCAATGTAAATACGGTTCAATCCTTTCCAATATTCATTCTACATATAGTATACTCAACTATACATTACTACAAATGTAATATCCAATTACATAGGGGATAAAGATCATTACCTCGATAAGCCCAAAATTATCCAAGATTATATGTCGATCCCGAACAACGTTTAGCTCCACCTTACGCCCAACCCGCCTCCAAGCAACCCTTAGAAGTTTCTAAACAACTTCTCTTAACACTTCAACTCCAAAAAGTGAAGAACACTTAGGCTTTGATCAGGCAACTCTCGCCAAGCGGGTACTTTTAGTGGCTGGGTGTGAAATCTTTTCTAACTTTTGGTTAATAATCTTCCTAATACACTAAGGAAGAACACTTAAAACTTTAAGAATTTTTGGACAACTTTAGCTCACAAAATCAAGGCAAAGCCGAGAGCTACACTCAAGAGGGAGGGAGTATTTCAAACTTGGAAAACTCTAAGTGTGGATGAATTTTAGTCTTGCACTAAGAGGGTATTTATAGGTCAATCAATGGCCAAGATCAAAGCAAGTGTAAGGTCTAGATTGAGCCATGTGTGTGTGGGTCCCACTTATCTATCTACTACTCAAAATATCTTCAAGACTTTGACCAAATGTTTCAGACATTTTAAAGGCAAAAAACGTGCCAAACATTGACCACCATTTCGTCCAACATTGCCACCTAGGGGTGACACATGTCGCCCTCCTATTGGTCCAAAATATTTCATCTTCCGAAAATATCCGTAATGCCAAAAATCTCGAAAAAATAAAGTGGGCCCTACAACCGTAAATTCCTCCCGCGGGCCCCACGTGACCAATTCCGGAAAATAAAATTCCATAATTCTCAAATATTCCAAAAAGTCCGACTACCAAATCTGGGAATCCAATTCCCATTAACGAACCTTTTTCCTTCACAAAATCCGGAAACTTTTCCGTCGAAAAATCACATCTTTCTTTCTTCCAAAATTACTGTCGTATTCTCGTACGTACGTCTTCACATACATACCCTGGAACTACGGGGTGTAACAAGGGTTCCAATATCCATATTACTTATCAACTTCATAATATATATCTCATACTTGCTAATATCCATAGCTACAACAATAAGTAATCTTAATTACTAAAACGACAAGAATTTTACCTTTACAAGCCCTTATAATTTTCAAGATTCAATGTCGCTCCTTAGCAATTCTTAGCTCCTTTCCTTTACGCTCCAATCCGCTATTTGAAGCCTTTAGAAGCTCACAACCAACCTCTCTTCCATTTCCAATCAAAACCTATGAAAATGCCTTAAGTTTTTGCCTTGCAACTAACGTGAAAACGCAATTTTTCCGAAATCTTTCTATTGGGATATCCTTACAATACCCTTAGGGACCTTGGGTTAAAGTCTTGTGAATAATGGAACAAAAACTAAAAATTTTGTGTGGGCATTCTCACTAAAGCCGAGAGCACTATAATGTGCAAGACAAGTGTGAAATAATTCTAAGTGTTGAAGAGCTAGTCTTGCACTAGTGTGGTATATATAACACAAGGAAGGGTCAAGATTATAACAAATGTGTGGCTAAGATGAGGATCATTAATTAATTAGCCAAGTGGACAAGCTGACTTGGTCAATAATATCAAGCTAGCAAGACTTATCATCCACAATGGTCAAATGACCATTCTAACCTTGAATATTTCGTCCAAGACCATGTGGGGGAGGTGCCACGTGTCGCCCTCTCATTCGTCCATAAAATTCTGTAACCCTCGTGGGTCCCACTAAACGTAAAATTCCTCGGGTGGGCCCCACGTGACCAAATCCATAAAAATAAATTTCCATAATGATAATACATTCCATAATCCTCAATTAATGCATTTTGAGAATCCAATTCTCCTCAACGAACATTTTTCCTTTCTGACGTTCGGAAGATTTTCCGTCGGAAAAACAATTCTACCTTTCGTATCAATTTCAAGTCTTGTGCTCCTTACGTACATTCTCTTAAACATGTCCTTGAATTACGGGGTGTAAAATTCTTCCCCCCTTAGAAACATTCGTCCCCGAATGTTCTTTCGGAGTCCAATCTAATTAGATAGTGACATAGTCTCCTTTTACTACACCCTTTATTCAACATCTGCCACCCATGACCACATAACAATACTTATACTAAAATGTCAACCTTGGCACTCACGAAGCCAACTAGACCATACTCATAATGACCTCAAAGTCTGTCATAATCATCTCTACTAGGTCTACTAGGGTCTGACGATCAGATCATCACCGGCAAATCTCATATACCCGCCACTACCACCCCAAACACTCATCGTGTAGCTACCTCGAAAGGTCTTTACTGATTCGTGCTCTATTCCTTTACACTTGGTTGCTATCTTTCATCGGTCGCATTTCTTCCGCATTTCCAACTCATACTAATATACATACATAACTTCCATACCGATTCTCGCCCCAATCTTTGAGTCACTCTATTAAACAATATAAGGCCATTTCCGCTCACGACTGTTCCGTGGAACGCGCCCACGAACCCGTAAAATAATTAACTAGACTTGGCCTTGCACCTCGTGACTCGCCACGAGCTTAAACTACTACCAACTGATCCCACTCCCTTTCAGGCTATGGGGCGACCCGCAATAGGTCCTCACCCCGACCCGCCGTCGCACTTAGCTTTTACCCTTAGTCTGAATAAAATCTTATTGTCCGAGAAGGCCATATATATACCTAAGGTCTCGGCGGTTATCAATATTCTTAGGCTCGCAATTCCCATGCTCCAAGCCTACCTTACCAGTCCCCCCGAAAACGGGTACAATAACTTCTCATAATACCATAATCGTGTCGTCTTGATCACAACAACCATTACTTACTCTTTACAGACTTCATCCGTACAATTCTCTTACGCCTACCACGTAGCTTAATCTATTAACATGGCATTCCATTAAGTTCCTTAACATGACTTCTTAAGGGTTCATCACCCTATCAGACAGCTCATCATTTCCCAATTATCTCAAAATAAAACATAAGACCTTGGCGGAAATTCATTAACTGATCCATACCTTCCCGGTATCTAGTTAGTCTTTACCAACTCTTGGTAATCTAAAATCATTCTAGGCAACACGCGTCTGACCCTCATACATAACTCCGTATAACTGTATGTCACATTACCAACTATACTACAATCATTACCAACCTGGATACGCAATCCACAAAGTCCTTCCTGGGTCACTGTTGTCTTGCTCGTAGCTGGAATCAACATAACTCGTTAGGGGGATACGACCCTAACAACACAACTCTATCGCACGATCTCAGAGTGATAAGAATGGAAACCAATCCTAAATGACCTGCAGCCTCCTGATTATAGATGTGGTGCACAACACACCGATAATCAAGACTCTACTAGACACGGTCTGTAGACACTTTCCGAGGACTAACTGCTCTGATACCACTTTTGTCACGACCACCTTCGCCGCATCGGTGCCCTACCTGGGCACCCTTCTATTCATACAACATAATAAACTGCGGAAGATAAATAACACTCATTTTTTTTTATTTATCAAAAACTAAGGCCAAGCCGATAAGGCTGCCATAACATAAAAACTTCCCGAAAGGGTCTACACTGTTTAACAATGTAAAAACAACTCTAGCCACCCAAATTACGTATGAATACATGCACTTCTAAGATTTGGTCAAATACTATGACGACAAGGCCCCGCTGCACTTCTCAATATACATAACCATGACGACAAACTCCGAACATCGAGCCATCTCAAAATGTCAACCAGATTCTAAGCTCATGGATCCACAATCGTACCTAAACTCATGGACATTTAACGCAGCTCAAGGGGCCGCAAGATAACAAAAATTTAATATGGAATGTAAATAAGGTACAAGAAACCAATCATAATCAGATAAAAGAATGACAGGGCAAGTATAAAAAGGGTAAATACGGATCCTACCGTGTCATTACCATCTCACAACTTAATCGCACCTTATTATCTTTTCCCATTTTTCAATAAAAGTTATAGTCACTTTCTTACGCATATACTTAGGAAAATCATCAAGTTCATTACCATATAACTTACTTACCTTACATAACATAATCCGCCTTTACGAGGGACGCTTATACCGCCTCACCCAACTGGGACGCGATAAAGTCACATAGTCCGCCCATAAAGGTATAACGCCTACCATTCTCGACGCGATAAGGTCACATAGTTCGCCCATAAAGGTATACCGCCCGACCCATTTCTAGACGCGATAATGTCATATAGTCCGCCCATAAAGGTATACCGCTCGCCCATTTCGGGACGCGATAATGTCATATAGTCGCCATAAAGGTATCTCGCCCGCCCATTTCTCGACGCGATAATGTCATATAGTCCGCCCATAAAGGTATAACGCCCGCCCATTTCTCGACGCGATAATGTCATATAAAATCCGGAATTTAACCCAACGACTACGCACTCTACCCTTTTAAAAATGACTCTTTTCAAATAAAACTTCCAAGATACTAACAACCGTAGTATCAAGTCATATCTACTTTTCAAGACAAGTCACAATACCTTTTAGAAATACATTTACCGGCTTCTAAATCAAGTGACTTCTTTCTTAAAAACCTTAAGCAATTGGTACCTTTAAAACAATTTGCCCTTCTTTATTTCAAGTCATTCTTTGTTTATATTACTGAAGAAAACCATTCTTTTAATCTTCCATAAAGTCATATAACCAACTTCCCATAAAGCCGTTATAACTCTTTATGTTTTAGACAAATTCATTTCTTCCTTTAAGAATCAAGTCCCATAACTTGAAAAAAATAAAGTCCCTTAACCTTTTTAAAAAATTTGAGGTTCATAGTCTTAAAACTTCATACGTAAATTCTTATAAATTAAGTAACATATGCATTGGTGCGTTGTGAATAAGTTATACTTATTTATAACGATCTTAATCAAGTAGCCATGATCTAGAAAATGTAATACAATTTTGTCTTATCTTAGCTTCTATGCAGATGGGGAATTCTACTCATTTTAACTTAATGATTGTCATTACATTTTCCTTTATTAACGCTGCAGTGGCTTGTTCGATACTTATTCTCATTTGTGCCGTAACTTAGCCAAGTCAACTTGGCTCCAAATATCTCCTAACGACTCTTACCAACATCCCCCATAAGACTTGGTAAGAACTTAGGATAACTTAGACATAACCTTTACGTAGAGTAAATTAACATACATACCTCTTAACTTCTAAGAGTAGAAGGAATCATGAAATAGTACCACATGTATATTCCATACATAGAATCATGTCAAAAGAAGGAAGAGGTTCACATACCTCGCGACGATTATCGACAAGTAGCAAAATGCTCCAAAGTACTTCAACCATGATAGCTATTTGTTACACCCCGTAGTTCCAGGGTATGTATGTGAAGACGTACGTACGAGAATACGACAGTAATTTTGGAAAGAAAGAAAGATGTGATTTTTTTGACGGAAAAGTTTCCGGTTTTTGTGAAGTAAAAAGGTTCGTTAATGGGAATTGGATTCCCAGATTTGGTATTCGGACTTTTTGGAATATTTTAGAAGTATTGAAATTTTAATTTCCGGAATTGGTCACGTGGGGCCCACGAGAGAATTTACGGTTTTGTGAGGCCCACTTTATTTTCGGATTTTTGGCATTACGGATATTTTCGGAAAATGAATATTTTGGACCAACGAGAGGCGATACGTGTCACCCTCGTGGGCGGATCATGGACGATTTAGTGTGGCACGTTTTTGTCATTTTAAAGGCCAAAAATGTTTGGTCAAAGTCTTGAAGATATTTGTGTAGTAGATAGATAAGGTAGAACATGTCCTAATCTACACCATCCATTTGCTTGAATCTTGGCCCTTCATTTTTCTATAAATATCCCCCTAAGTGCAAGACTTCTTCATCCACAAAACAATTTCCAAGTCTTAAAATACTCCCTCCCTTTGATGAAGTTCTCGTCCCACACCCCTCTCCCTTAACCAAACTTTGTCCAAAAATTCTTAAACTCTTAAGTGTTCTTCCTTAGTGTATTAGGAAGACTAGTAACCAAAGGTTAGAAAATATTTCACACCCTTAGCCTAAATACACCCTCTTGGCCGAGAGTTGCCACAAGTTTAGCCTAAGTGTACTTCACTTTTTGGAGTTGAAGTTGTGACGCCCAACTCGGCCCACATCGTGCCTTACCCGGCACCCTAGTTGATACAACATCGAGAAAACCAATGAAATAAAAACTTTACACAAGAAATAAGAGATATAATAAAAACAAAGCAACCAAAACAATTGCCTTCAAGATATACATAAAACTCCGAACAGCTTAATCTTTTACAACCCCGCCACAACAAGATTTCATGCACTTCTAAGATTTATACAACAACTATGACGGACAGGCCCCGCCATACCCTCGAACGCACAAGAACTTACATGCACTGTGGTAACATACCAAAGATAAGCCTCCGACGGAACGGAGCTTCCCAAAACGCTAAATGAGATCCTAAACGCGGATCGACAAATGACGTACTTACTGCGCAGATTTAACGCAGCCCCGGCGAGGTCAAGATAACAAGTACTAAGTATGTGAAATCAGAATATCAGAAATGAAATCATAATAGTCTATATAAAGCAGAGACATGTATGATGACCAAACTACAAGATATAACATATAACCAAGCATATCAAGACAGTGGACTCACGCCTCCAAATTATCACTCGTGCGTGGAATTTCTTCCTCACCGCCGCAGCTTTATGATATAACCATACCAAGGATTATACATGAACACCATGTCCCACCCGTGTTATAAAACCGCACAGACAAGTATAACTACCAGATCCGATCGTATCAATAATACAATGCAACCAAAACACGGCCGACACGGCAAGTGCAGAGCCGATCATCGGATATCAAGGCCGGCCACGCACCGACCGGGCAAGTACGGTGACCACCGTGGACCAAGGTCAGATCACGAAACTTCGCACTATAATCGAACGGGCAAGCGCGAGGGTCGACTACCGATACCAAGGCCGAATCACCACGCAGACGGCAAGACGCAGAGCCGACCACCGATACCCAGCCGAACAAGAAGAAACCTCATGGAGAGCTAGTCCATGGAATAACACTATCAGCGCGAGCATACCCGTGGAATTCTCCATCACCGCCAAAGACGTCCAAGTAAGTTCTCAACAAGTCGACCTACTCTATCGAGAGACGCCAGAATACGTAAATACCACACTTGCACAACAAAGGCTATCATCACAAGCATAGGCAAGTTTCACAACAACAAGCATAGGCAAGTTTCACAACAACAAGCATAGGCAAGTTTCACACAACTCAAAGTACTTTCATTTTATGCCAAAGTCCGGTTTTTAACTCCAAAGTACTACATACGTTAAGTTCTTTAAAAGAGATCCATTACTTTTATAAAAGTAACCAGATACCCGTAGTATTAGAATGAACAAACCACATACCTTTTCAAAATCAAGTAACAACATTCTTTTCCTAAGTTCCAGTTTGCCTAGTTTCAATTAGTCTAGATTCTCATTTTCAAAAGTTTTCATAGTTCAGAAAGTTAATCACTTGATTCATTTTTAGAATAATTTATTTAATTATGTCGTACGTGTTAGTATGTTATTATTGTTTACAACATTCTTATTACAAATGCATGATCTAGAAAATGTAATATCATTTTGTCTCATCTTAGTTTCTATGCAGATGAGGTTTCACTGGTTTTAATACAATTCATCATTATTCAATACATTTTCCTTTATTTACGCTGCAGTTGTCTGTCAATACACATTCTGATTTCAGATATAAGTTAAACATTATTCATTTAAATAAAATCAAGTACTCATTACTCACGAATGAGGTTTCACACAAACATTCACATTAAAACAAATAAGTTAAGTCTCTTATCTTATAAGATCAAGTCTCTTAACTTCTAACATCAAGAAACTATTCTTATGCCGTTATACCTAACTTCACTTTAATCTAGTATAACTATTAAGTTTTCATATCACTATAATAAAGTTCTTTCAATACGATTCATAAATCTTTTGAAATACTTCAAGTTTTATTATAACGCCCCAAGCCGCTTATAAATCACATCAATTATCTTTTAAAACCACAACCCATTTTCTTACCTACATAAAGTCGTTATAACCAACTTCCCATAAAGCCGTTATAACACTTTATGTTTCAAACCAATCAAATACATTAAACACATGTACGCTCACCGCACTACATAGTTACACACATATCATGCTAGAAGAGATAGGAAGAGGTTCACATACCTCGCGACGAGTATCGACTAATAGCAAAACGCTCCAAACAAATGGCTACTCCTTAAGCCAAGTAAATCGCGCCACACGTAGTACTTCAACCTATAAGGCCACAAGGCGCCTATTATCATCTAGACCACAACGTAGAATATTCTACGTAAAATTGGCAAAGATCTCCCGCCACAACAGAAATCTCCTTCTCTATCGAGGCCGGCTACCAAGCCAACCAGAGTGGGTTTCACACGCCTAACCTGACGTGTACAATTCTACAACACAAGAATACTACACAAGCTCATCAGAATACAATCTGGCCTTAATTCTTCAGCTTAAGTCAAAAGACATTGCCACAAGATTAAGTATAGTTCTATATATAGTATACTTCAACTATATATTCTTACAACATGTAATTTCCAATTACAATAAGGACAGAGTGTTTACCTCGATAAGCCCAAAATTATCCGAGTAATGTCGCTACCGAGCAAGGTTTAGCTCCTACTCCGAGTGCTCCAAACCGCTCCAAACAACCCTTAGAAGTTCTATCCAACTTCTACTCCAAAACTTCAACCAATGTCAAGGGTTCCTTAGTGGTTTCGGTTTGAGACTAAAAGGACAAAAGGTAGTATTTCCTGACTCTACGATAGAGGTAACTTTGGAATACTACAAGGTATAAGGCTAAGGTATTTTGGGCATTATAACAATACTTGGAGGAGTATTTTAATACCACAAAGTGGTACCACACGAGAACAACACCCTGGGAGGGGGTGTTCTCGGCTTTAGCTCACAAAGGGAAGGTTTCGCCAAAAGGCCTTCACATGGAGAGAGGCTCTGGACGAGAGTCAACAAGAGGAGGGGAGGGTTCTCAAGACTTAGGCAAGTGAAGAGTGGATGAAGAAGTCTTCAAAGAGAGGGTATTTATAGCAAAACCAAAGGCAACCAATGGCCAAGATCAAGCCATGTGCAAGGCAAGTGTAAGGCCAAGATCAAGCCAAGTGCACCCACAAAACACTCCACAAAACACTCCACAAAACAAGCCACAAAGCAAGGCACAAAGAGGAGCCAATCGCCAAGGCCAAGCCTTCTCTGTTGCCCAACGAGGGTGACAAGTGTCACCCTCCCGCTGGTCCAAAAATGTTCCGCCGCCTAAAAATCCGCAAAAATACTAAATGACATAGCCGGAATTTTCCCAACGTAGTCGTGGAAACGTTTCGCCGAAAAACGACTCTTTCTGCACTTGTGTACAAATTTCAAACTATGCCTACTTAAGGCTCAAATTGTACGCACGCCTCACGCATATACTGAAACACGGTATAACATTCTTCCTTAGAAACATTCGTCCGAATGTTCCTTCTAGGTCTCAAAACAACAAAGCGCCGTGATAGTCTTCACCGCTATACGCATTTAAAAACAATCATGCCACACCGCCACAAAACACACGCTCACTTCTCCCTTTCTCGTAGTACTCGCCACGAACACTGAACTCGCCCTAGTATCCGTACTCACACTTCGTTAACGCTTCATACAACCCTCGAGTCACTACCTCCAAACTTGTCATCTCACTAACCTCGATTTCTAAGGCCATTCCCGCCTTCCCAATCGATTCTCGTCGAACACACCCACGAACTCATACGATGGTCAACTAAACTGGGCCTAGCACCCTCGTGACTTACCACCGTGACCACCCAACCGACCCCACCCTAAATCGGTTACGGTTGACCCGCAAATGGTCCCCAACCCGACTCCCAATCCGCACAACTCTTGTTCCCGATCCGAACAATCTTACTATTTCACATCATGAAAGCTACCACTTCCATCTCACACTACCTGTGACTTACCCTTTTCACTAACTGTGTTTCTAAATCACATTTTAGCACAAAGCTATCCAAACATAACATTAAACACATCAACAACATCAATACAAACAAAACTCTGAGGTTAAGGATATACTCAAACTAGGCGTTCAAGGACCGCTTAAACTGGAACTCCCATCGCGACTTACCGGCCTTCCGGTGTACAAACATCCCGCCTGCTACTAAGGTGAAGAACCCGAATCGCCTAGTAGTCCATGCTATCCTACCGTGCTACCTCGGCCTGGACGCCTCTTGCCGATGGCCTCGCTGGGCCGCAAAATAATAATCTCCGAGTTAGTACGACACTCTCCTTATGAAGCTTTCCACAACGGCCAGACCGAGACAAGGGCACCTCATCCGGCGAGCACTCGCTTCTCCCGAAAATCTGAAACACGGGAGCCCCGACCGCTTCCCGAATATCCCGGCGTCCCGAAAGCCGGAGGACCACTCAGATCGACGAGGTACATAACTAGTTCACGCTGGCGGTCCGCCTCGAAAGTCACCAAAGGACTCGCTGTTCGCCTCTTCTCACGACTTTGGTCATTCCGCCGATTTATCCGCCTCACATCCAAGTGTATACGCTGACGCGGCAATGTCCATGCCTACCAAGAGCTACACCAACAACTCTCGCAAGGCAATCATCGAGCCCTCAGAACATATCGGCACTCGATCCTCCATACTAGCTACTAACGCGGGACGCACGCCAATGAGTCGAACTCCACATTGTACTCCCGAACCAGACGCCTGCTTCGCCAGAACACCAAAAATCGTTTACCCGAGCCTCCTCATCCGGGAGGCAAGAAATGTGCAAGAAAGGCCTCGAGAACTCGTTCCATACCACTGGAAGTGCATGCTCTCCTCGACAGCCTCCCAAGAATCAAACCACCGATCGGTATCACGCGCTGATGTGGAACCTGTGGCCACCGACTCGATCTCCGATGCGCTTGATCACTCACGATCCGTCAGAATCGCTTCGGATGAACTCCTCGCGATCATCCTCGTGCCTCGACCCATAAAACTCGCGCCTACAACTCGTAAAAATCCGAAGCCTCGAACTATCTCGACGGTGAACCATCGGTGCATCGAATCGCTGTGGTTCAGCTTATCCTCAAGTCGCCACAACCCCGCCATTAATCGCCTACCTTGTAACTCATCTCTCTCGCTTCCGCATCGCGGATCGAGGCTCAGTATCGTGGTCTCTCGCCACGCTTTACTCGCAGATCCTTCACGCTTGCCTTCTTCGGGCCCGGTTGCCTTTCGCAGGCATAATCGTAAAAACGAAACACGCCGAGGGGTCCAATCTTATCACACACTCTAAGGCACGATCTCGTAATGAGAAGAATGGAAACCAATCCTAAATGTCCTATAGCCTCCTCGATTATAGATGTGGTGCACAACACACCGATAATCAAGACTTACTAGACACGGCTCAGACACTTTCCGAGGATTAATCGCTCGATACCACTTGTGACGCCCGAACTCGCCCACATCGTGCCTTACCCCGCACCCTAGTGATACAACATCGAGAAAACCAAATGGAAATAAAAACTTTACACAAGAAATAAGAGATATAATAAAAACAAAGCCAACCAAAATTGCTTTTCAAGATATACATAAAACTCGAGCTTTAATCCTTTTACAACCCCGCCACAACAAGCATTACTGCACTTAAGATTTATACAACAACTATGACGGACAGTGGCCCCGCCATACCCCGAACGCATAAGAACTTACTGCACTGTGGTAACATACCAAAGATAAGCCTCCGACGGAACGGAGCTTCCCAAAACGTGAAATGAGATCCTAAACGCGGGATCGACAAATGATGTACTTCTACCTGCGGATGAACGCAGCTTCAAGGAGGTCGATAACAGTACCAAGTATGTGAAATCAGAATACGTAAATGAAATCATAATAGTCTATATAAAGCGAGACATGTATGATGACCAAACTACAATATATAACATATAACGATTACATCAAGACAGGACTCACGCTCCAAATTATCACTCGTGCGTGGAATTTCTTCCTCACCGCTAGCTTTATGATATAACCATACCAAGGATTATACATGAACACCATGTCCCACCCGTGTTATAAAACCGTGACAGACAAGTATAACTACCAGATCCGATCGTACCAATAATACAATGCAACCAAAACACGGCCGATACGGGGCAAGTGCGAGCCGATCATCGGATACCAAGGCCGGCCACGCACCGATCGGCAAGTACGAGGGTGACCACCAGGACCAAGGTCAGATTACGAAACTTCGTCACTATAATCGAATCTGGCAAGCGCGAGGGTCGACTACCGATACCAAGGCCGAATCACCACGAGACGGCAAGACGAGAGCCACCACCGATACCCAGCCGAACAAAGAAGAAACCTCATGGAGAGCTAGTCCATGGAATAACACTATCAGCGAGCATACCCGTGGAATTCTCCATCACCGCCAAAGATGTCCAAGTAAGTTCTCAACAAGTCGACCGCCTTCATCGAGACGCAGAATACGTAAATACCACACTTGCACAACAAAGGCTATCATCACAAGCATAGGCAAGTTTCACAACAACAAGCATAGGCAAGTTTCACAACAACAAGCATAGGCAAGTTTCACACAACTCAAAGTACTTTCATTTTATGCCAAAGTCCGGGTTTTTAACTCCAAAGTACTACATACGTTAAGTTCTTTTAAAAGAGATCCATTACTTTTATAAAAGTCACCCGATACCCGTAGTATTAGAATGACCAACCCACATTCCTTTTCAAAATCAAGTAACAACATTCTTTCCTAAGTTCCAGCTTTAGTTTCAATTACTCAAGCTTCTCATTTTCAAAAGGTTTCATAGTTCATAAACTTAATCACTTGATTCCTTTTAGAATAATTGAGTAAATTATGTCGTACGTGAGAGTAGGTTATTCTTGTTTACAACATTCTTATTACAGCAGCCATGATCTAGAAAATGTAATATCATTTTGTCTCATCTTAGTTTCTATGCAGATGGAGGTTTCTACTGGTTTTAATACAATTAATCATTATTCAATACATTTTTATTTATTAACGCCGCAGTTGGTCCTGTCGATACACATTACGATTTCCAAATCAAGAAACATTATCCCTTTAAATAAAATCAAGTACTCATTACTCACGAATGAGGTTTCACACAAACATTCACATTAAAACAAATAAGTTAAGTCTCTTATCTTATAAGATCAAGTCTCTTAACTTCTAACATCAGTAAACCATTCTTAAGCCGTTATACCTAACTTCCCATAAAGCTAGTATAACTCTTAAGTTTTCAAAGCACAATACTACACTTCTTTCAAAACGATTCATAAATCTTTTGAAATACTTCAAGTTTTATTATAACGCCCAAGCCGCTTATAAATCACATCAATTATCTTTTAAAACCACAACCCATTTTCTTACCTACATAAAGCTGTTATAACCAACTTCCCATAAAGCCGTTATAACACTTTATGTTTCAAACCAATCAAATACATTAAACACATGTACGTCTACCGCACTACATAGTTACACACATATCATGCTAGAAGAGATAGGAAGAGGTTCACATACCTCGCGACGAGTATCGACTAATAGCAAAACGCTCCAAACGATGGCTACTCCTAAGCCAAGTAAATCGCGCCACACGTAGTACTTCAACCTATAAGGCCACAAGGCGCCTATTATCATCTAGACCACAACGTAGAATATTCTACGTAAAATTGAAGATCTCCCGCCACAACAGAAATCTCCTTCTATCGAGGCCGCTACCAAGCCAACCAGAGTGGGTTTCACACGCCTAACCTGACGTGTACAATTCTACAACACAAGAATACTACACAAGTCTCATCAGAATACAATTGATTCTTAATTCTTCAGCTTAAGTCAAAAGACATTGCCACAAGATTAAGTATAGTTCTATATATAGTATACTTCAACTATATATTCTACAACATGTAATTTCCAATTACAATAGAAGGATGAGTGTTTACCTCGATAAGCCCAAAATTATCCGAGTAATGTCGCTCCGAGCAAGGTTTAGCTCCTACTCCGAGTGCTCCAAACCGCTCCAAACAACCCTTAGAAGTTCTATCCAACTTCTACTCCAAAACTTCAACCAACCGTGAAGGGTTCCGTAGGGTTTCGGTTTGAGACTAAAAGGACAAAAGGTAGTATTTCAGGACTCTACGGATAGAGGTAACTTTGGAATACTCCACGGTATAAGGCTAAGGTATTTTGGGCATTATAACAAGACTTGGAGGAGTATTTTAATACCACAAAGTGGTACCACACGAGAACAACACCCTAAGGGAGGGGTGTTCTCGGCTTTAGGCTCACAAAGGGAAGGTTTCGCCAAAAGGCCTTCACAAGGGAGAGAGGCTCTTGGACGAGAGTCAACAAGAGGAGGAGGGTTCTCAAGACTTAGGCAAGTGAAGAGTGGATGAAGAAGTCTTCAAAGAGAGGGGGTATTTATAGCAAAACCAAAGGCCAACCAATGGCCAAGATCAAGCCATGTGCAAGGCAAGTGTAAGGCCAAGATCAAGCCAAGTGCACCCACAAAACACTCCACAAAACACTCCACAAAACAAGCCACAAAGCAAGGCACAAAAGAGGAGCCAATCGCCAAGGCCCAAGCCTTCTCTTTGCCGTCAATGAGGGTGACAAGTGTCACCTCCCGTTGGTCCAAAAATGTTCCGCTCGGAAAAATCCGCAAAAATACTAAATGACATAGCCGGAATTTTCCCAACGTAGTCGTGGAAACGTTTCGTCGAAAAACGACTCCTTTCGGCACTTGTGTACAAATTTCGAAACTATGCCTACTTAAGGCTCAAATTGTACACGTACGCCCTCACGTACATACTCTGGAAACACGGGGTATAACAGAAGTGTTTAAGAGAAGTTATTAGAAACTTCTAAGGGTTGCTTGGAGTGGTTTGGAGCGTGCAGATTAGGAGCTAAACGTTGCTCAGGATCGACATATAATCTTGGATAATTTTGGGCTTATCGAGGTAATGATCTTTATCCCCCTATTGTAATTGGAAATTACATGTTGTAGTGATGTATAGTTGAGTATACTATATATAGAATGGATATTAAAGAAGAAAATTGAACTGTAATTACATAGATTGTATTTCTGAGACTTGTAGTATTCCTGTGAAGTAGAATTGAACACGTCCGGTTAGACGTGTAATCCCCTGGGAGTTGTTGGCCTGGTAGCGGGCCTTGTTAGGGGAGGAGATTTATGTGATAGCGGGGGGGGGGGGGGAGGGTGCTGCCGAATTTTCCGTAGAAATATTCTATGAAGAGAACTAGAAGTTAATAGGCGTTTTATGGCCATTATAGGTGGAAGTACTGCGAGTAGCGTATTCTACTTGAAGGGTGGAAAAGGCTAGCAGGATTACAGTACTTTGGAGCTTTTTGCTATTTGTCGATAATCGTCGCGAGGTATGTGAACCTCTTCCTATCTTTTCTAGCATGATATGTTGTGAACTATGTAGTACGGTAGACGTACATGTGTTAAATGAATTTGGTTTGTTTAAAACATAAAGTGTTACAACGGCTTTATGGGAAGTTGGTTATAACAACTTTATGTGGGCAAAGAAATGGTTTGTGGTTTTTAAAAGATAAAAGACTGGATGTGAATTAATAAGGACTTGGGTTGTGTTAAAAAGTTGTGAAACCGTTTTAATGAGAAATGGGTAATTGGGTTTTAAAAGGAATAATGTTATATTGATTTCGGAAATAAGAACAAGTATCGAACAAACCACTGCAGCGTTAATAAAGGAAAATGTATTGACTAATTAATTATTATTAAAACCAGTAGAAACCTCCATCTACATAGAAGCTAAGATAAGACAAAATTGTATTACATTTTCTAGATCATGGCTGCTTTAATAAGATTGTTATAAACAAGAATAACCTACTCACACATAAGGCATATGTTACTCAAATTATTTTAAAAGAGAATTATGTTATTAAGTGATTAAGACTATGAACTACGAAACCTTTCGAAAATAAGAGACTTGAGTATTTGAAATTAGGCAAACTTGAACTTTTGGAGAAGAAGGTTGTTACTTGTCTTTAAAAAGGGGAAAATAATTATGTTCACTTAAGATAATAGTTACTGCTTTGGATACTACGAGTGTTGGTATCAGGTGACTTCTTGTGAAAGAATGGATATTTGTAAGGGAATTGAAGTATGGTAATTTGCTTGTGCTTGCTTGTGATAGCCTTGTTGTGTGAAAAGTTGTATTCCTATGCTACCGCGTCTCTCGATGGAGGGCCGGTATATTGTTATTGTTGTTACATGGACATGTCTGCACCGATGAAGAATTCCGGGGGCATGCGGCCATGCGGCGGGTTAATCACCCGGTATATTGTTATTGTTGTTACATGGACATGTCTGCACCGATGAAGAATTCCGGGGGCATGCGGCGGGTTAATCACCCGATATATTGTTATTGTTGTTACATGGACATGTCTGCACCGATGCAGAATTCCGGGGGCATGCGGCGGGTTAATCACCCGATATATTGTTATTGTTGTTACATGGACATGTCTGCACCTATGCACTCGGGCATGTGGGCTACGCGGCGGTTGATTACCCGATATATTGTTATTGTTGTTACATGGACATATACGCACCGGCGCACTCGGGACATGTGGCTACGCGCAGGTTGATTACCCGATATATTGTTATTGTTGTTACATGGACATGTCTGCACCGATGAAGAATTCCGGGGGCATGTGGCCATGCGGCAGGGTTGATTACCCGGTATACTGTTATTGCATCCTGGACATGTCTACACCGATGGAGAATTCCGGGGGCGTGTGGCCATGATGCGGGCATGATTGATATTGTGGGCGTGAGACCCTTGGTTATATTTGAGTGATGACTTTGAGGGCGTGAGTCCCTGCTTTGACATGACTGCTTTTATGTCGTGAACTGTAGTTTGGTTGTCATACATGTCTCCTGTTTTATTTAGACTGTTATGATTTCGTTTACAGTATTTTCAGTTTCACATACTTGGTACATGTTGTACTGACCTCCTTCGGGGGGCTGCGTTCATGCCGCAGGTAGAGGTACACCAGTTGTTGATCCTCGCTCATAGGATCACAGTTCAGCGTTTTGGGAAGCTCCGTTTCTCCGGAGGCTTATCTTTGGTATAGTCCTCTGTCGTTGTAGGTACTTACATTCAGGGGTATGGCGGGGCCCTGTCCCGTCATTGTTGTTATAACACTCTTAGAGGTCTGTAGTAATCGCTGTGTGTGGTTGTAAAGGTTGTAAATCGCTCAATTTCTCAGATATATGCAAGAAGGCAACCGTTTTGGTTGGCCTGTTTTATTATCATATCTCTTGTTTCATGTTTAAGTTTTTATTTCCGCTGATTTTCTCTGATGTTGTATCACTAGGGTGCCCGGGGTAAGACACCAGTCACGGGCCCGGGGTCGGGTCGTGACACTATTTCATCCTTCAAGTAGAATACGCTATTCTTAGTACTTCAACCTATAATGGCCATAATACGTCCATTAAACCTCTAGCTTCAAACGTAGAATATTCTAAGTGCAAAGGCACTAAATTCTACGGAAAATCGGACAGCACTTTCTTTGTTTCTACATACTTTGCCACCTTTTTCAAGGTCGAATTCAATAACCAAACACGCCACATTTAAGGCTCAATACAACAACCAATCAAAGGGGATTACACGCCTTACAATACGTGTAAAATTCCGCCCCACAATTAATACCAACTAAGTCCTTAATCAAGGTCATTCTCGGCTAACTTATTCAATAACACAAAGTTCTTTCCAATTCTTTTTCAATTCAACTTCTTAGGCCTAACATGTTATATAGTCATAAACAACTTAACAATTATAATTCCTTCTTTATATAACATGTGACGATTAAACTAATAATCCAATTGAATTGAAATCTCAAGGCTAAACATACTAGTTTTCGGATTAGGGTTCCAATATCCATAACACTTATCAACTTCATAATATATATCTCATACTTGCTAATATCCATAGCTACAACAATAAGTAATCTTAATTACTAAAACGACAAGAATTTTACCTTTACAAGCCCTTATAATTTTCAAGATTCAATGTCGCTCCTTAGAAATTCTTAGCTCCTTTCCTTTACGCTCCAATCCGCTATTTGAAGCATTTAGAAGCTCACAACCAACCTCTCTTCCATTTCCAATCAAAACCTATGAAAATGCCTTAGGTTTTTGCCTTGCGACTAACGTGAAAACGCCGTTTTTCCGAAATCTTTCTATTGGGATATCCTTACAATCCCCTTAGGGACCTTGGGTTAAAGTCTTGTGAATAATGGAACAAAAACTAAAAATTTTGTGTGGGCATTCTCACTAAAGCCGAGAGCACTATAATGTGCAAGACAAGTGTGAAATAATTCTAAGTGTTGAAGAGCTAGTCTTGCACTAGTGTGGTATATATAACACAAGGAAGGGTCAAGATTATAACAAATGTGTGGCTAGGATGAGGATCATTAATTAATTAGCCAAGTGGACAAGTTGACTTGGTCAATAATATCAAGCTAGCAAGACTTATCATCCACAATGGTCAAATGACCATTCTAACCTTGAATATTTCGTCCAAGACCATGTGGGGGAGGTGCCACGTGTCGCCCTCTCATTCGTCCATAAAATTCCGTAACCCTCGTGGGTCCCACTAAACGTAAAATTCCTCGGGTGGGCCCCACGTGACCAAATCCGTAAAAATAAATTTCCATAATGATAATACATTCCATAATACTCAATTAATGCATTTTGAGAATCTAATTCTCCTCAACGAACATTTTTCCTTTCCGACGTTCGGAAGATTTTCCGTCGGAAAAACAATTCTTCCTTTCGTATCAATTTCAAGTCTTGTGCTCCTTACGTACATTCTATTAAACATGTCCTTGAATTACGGGGTGTAACACTTGGACATTCTTAAAATAAGCCAAGGATATCAAATGGACTAGATTGTCAAAATCTTGTACGTCTACCGTACTATACATTTACAACTTATTCATGCTCAAGAGATAAGAAAGTTCCACATACCTCTTCGGTTCAATCCACTTACCAAGTCCAATATGCCGTACGTAGTATGTCAACCTATAATGACCATAATACGTCTATTAACTTCTTTACCTCAAACGTAGAATATTCTAAGTGCAAAGTCACTAAATTCTACGGAAAATCGGACAGCACTTCCTTTGTTTCTACATACTTTGCCACCTTTTTCAAGGCCGAATTTCAATAACCAAACACGCCACATTTAAGGCTCAACAATGTAGTTAACAATACGGTATTACATGCCTACAAGACGTGTAAAAGTCCTGTTATACCCCGTATTTCCAGAGTATGTACGTGAGGACGTACGTAGAAAAGTTTGAGCCTTAAAGTTAGGCAAGGACGAAATTTTGTTCACAACTACCGAAAAGAATCGTTTTTCGACGAAACGTTTTACAAAACTTGCGAAGGGAAAATTACGGCTATGTCATTTATATTTTTTGCGGATTTTTCCGAGAGATGAAATATTTTGGACCAACGGGAGGGTGACATGTGTCACCCTCAAAGTGGACGTTATTTGGGCGGCAAGTGGGACGAATTGGTGGTCAAGGGGTTGGTAGGATATTTGTGATATTTTGTGTGGTAGTTGAATAAGGTACACATGGGTAAATCCTCACCCTACACTTGCCTGTCACTTGGCTTGATCTTGGCCCTTGGTTGTCCTATAAATACCCCCCCCCCCCCCTTTGTGAAGACTTCTTCATCCTAAAATAATTTCTAAGTCTTGAAAACCCTTCCCCCCTTTGGAGAGGTTCTCGTCCAAGCCTCCCCCTCCCCCATTTGTGAGGCCTTTTGGCCGAGAGGTACCCCCCCTTCCTAGTGGTGCTAGCCGAGGGTACCCCCTACCTTGGGTTGTTTTCGTAAAATACACCCCCCCTCTTGGTAGAAAATACTCTCCAAGTATTGTTACTATACCCAAAATACCTTAGCCTTATACCTTGTAGTATTCCAAAGATACCTCTATACGTAGAGCCCGAAAATACTACCTTATGTCCTTTTTATCTCAAAACGAAACCCTAAGAAAAATCTTCATAGCCGGTTGAAGTATTAAGAAGAAGTTGCGTAGAACTTCTAAGGGTTGTTTGGAGCGGGTTGGAGCACCCAGAGTAGGAGCTAAACGTTGCTCAGGATCGACATTTAAACTTGGATAATTTTGGGCTTACCGAGGTAAATACTCTTGACCTTCTATTGTAATTGGAAATTACATACTGTAGTTGTATAGAAATGAATATAAGATTCATAGAAGAGAATTGAACTGTAATAGAAGGATATTACAGAAAAGACTTGAATCAAATCACATCGAAGAATATTAAAGAAGAAGATTAAATCTGCATTTACATAGATTTGTATTTACATGAACTTGTATAACCTTTATAGGTTGAAGTTCTGCGAGTAGCATGTTCTACTTGAAAGGTGGACAAGGCTAGCCGGGTTATAGCCGTGGAGCGTTTTGCTAATAGTCGATAATCGTCGCGAGGTATGTGATTCTTCCTATCCTCTTGAGCATGATATTTTAAAGAATATATATATATAGTACGGTAGACGTACGTGTGTTAACTGAACGTAGTTTTACAGCAATGTCTTTGGACTTAAGCCTGAATAATAAGAATCTTGAAGTATTTCAAGAGAATTAAGAAACCTTTTTGAAAGAAGAGTAATACTTGGTTTTAAAAGCTTAAGAGTTATACTAGCTTTATGGGAAGTTAGGTATAACGGCTTAAGAGAGATAAAAAGAATGATTTATTGATTTTAGAAGTTAAGAGACTTGATCTTAAAAGATAAGAGACTTGACTTAATTAAATTAATATGAATTTTGTTAAAAAGTGTGAAACCTCATTCGTGAGTAATGAGTACTTGGGTTTTAAAGGAATAATGTTTTACTGATTTCGGAAATCAGAAGAAGTATCGAACAGACCACTGCAGCGTTAATAAGGGAAATGTATTGACTAATTAAGTATTATTAAAACCAGTAGAAACCTCCATCTGCATAGAAGCTAAGATGAGACAAAATGATATTACATTTCCTAGATCATGGCTGCTTTAATAAGATTGATTATGAACAAGAATAACCTACTCACATATAAGGCATATGTTTCTCAGATTGTTTTAAAAGAGAATTATATTATAAGTGATTAAAACTATGAACTACGAAACCTTTCGAAAATGAGAAACTTGAGCATTTGAAATTAGGCAAACTTTAACGTTTGGAAAATAATGTTGTTACTTGATTTTACAAAGGGAAGTGTTTTGGTATACTTAAAAAGATAGTCACTCTATTTTTATACTACGGGTATTGTGTGACTTTTGTGAAAGAAACAGATCTTTTAAGGAGTTAATGTATGAAGTACTTTGGGGATACAAACCCGAACTTGTTAACATAAAGTAAGAAGTACCTTGTGTGAATAACTTGATTGTGTTGGTTTGCGATAGCCTTGTAATACTTTCTTGTTGAATTGATAAGTAAACATGTTAGGATGCTACGTGTGTTAGTATCTTGTGATGTTTGTGTAAAGGGGTTTCCCTTGTTGTGCTTATGTTGTCTAACGATAAGCTGTTATGTTAAGTATTATATCACTCACCTCTTGACATGATACCGGGGGTTAAGCTGCCCTCCGATGCGGGGTAGACTCAGGCGGGTCTGTGTGACCTATGATTCGAGAATACCTCATGCGGGTCTGTGTGACCTATGCGGAGCTACGAGAGTTCCGTTAGTGCGCGCCTTTATGGTCATGCGGTTCATGTGGCTATGCGGACCGCGACGTTGCCGGAGTAGCTACCCTCGACGCGGGAATACCTCATGCGGGCCATTGGAGTGGCCTATGCGAGTCGCGGAAGTTCGGACTAGACGCGCACATTAGATATCGCAGGCGAGTGGCGGCCGATCATGTGGCGGTTCAGACAGATCTCATGATACGCTTTATGACCTTGTTGGTACCGTGGTTTTAGTAGTCGGCTATGCCTTCGCACTTACCCCAGACGGTTTTATTATGACACAGGTGGGACCTGGTGTTCATGTGTATTCCTTGGTGCTTTTATATCATAGACTGCCGGCAGTGAGGAAGGTATTCCACGGGCACGAGTGATGTTGTGGGCGTGAGACCCATAGTTATATTTGAGTGATGACTTTGAGGGCGTGAGTCCCTGACTTGACATGACTGCTTATATTATTATGAACTGTAGTTTGGTTATCATACATGTCTCCTGCTTTATATAGACAACTATGATTTCATTTACAGTATTTTCGGGCCACATACTTGGTACTGTTATCGACCTCCTTCGGGCTGCGTTCATGCCGCAGTAGAAGTACACGACCATCGATCCTCGCCATGGTCACAGTTCAGCGTTTGGGAAGCTCCGTTTCTCCGGAGGCTTATCAGTGGTATAGTCCCCTGTAGTTGTAGGTACTTACATTCAGGGGTATGGCGGGGCCCTGTCCCGCCATTGTTGTTATATCATTCTTAGAGGTCTGTAGTACTGTTGTGGGCAGAGTTGTAATGGGATGTAACTGTTCGGATTTAAGTTTTTATATATATATATGCCGAAAGGCAATTTTTCTTCAGATAAACATGTGTCTCCCTTACATTGTTTCATGTGGTGTTTTATATTCCGATGATTTCTCTGATGTTGTATCACTAGGGTGCCCGGGGTAAGGCACTAGTCACGGGCCCGGGTCGTGACAAGTCCGCCCCACAATTGATATCAAACTAGTCCAACATACTATGTCATTCGGTAAATTTGAGGTACATCACTACAAAGTCTTTTCCAATTCCTTTTTAATCCAAGTTGTTTAGTACAACATGTTATAAAGCCGCAATCGATTATAGCAACTATAATCTTCAAGTAGATAACATGCGACGATACTAGTTAACGACCAAATTGTAATTCAATTTCAAACTACTCAACATGTCGTTTTCGGATTTGAGCTTCTAAACTTCCATAACACTTATCAATCTTCATAACACATATCACATGATCATTTCTAACTTATCATAACATGGAATCTTCAATTACAAAAGTAAGACGAAGCTTATTACCTCATTTAGCCCAAATATGATCCAAGATTACAAGTCGATCCTTAGCAACTTTAGATCCTCTTTTCGACGTTCCAATCCACTCCAAGCAACCCTTAGAAGCTTATGAAACACTCCTCTTCAAGTTCCAACTTCAAAGTTGAAGAACTCCTTAGGTTTTCGCCTTGCGACTAATACGAAAATGCCATTTTTCCGGGATATTTCTATTGAGATACCCTTACAATACTCTTAGGAACCTTGGTTTAAAGTATGGGGATTATTGGACAACAAACCAAAAAATTTCTCTTGAAAAAATGGCTCAAAGCCGTGAGCTTTACAAAAGGAGCAAGAACAAGATTGAAATTTCTCTAAGTGTTGAGAATGACAAAGTCTTGCACTACTAGTGTACATATATAACATAATGGAGGGTCAAGATTAGTACATATGGATGGTTTGGATGCATTTCACTAGGATCAAGCCCAAGTGGCCCTTTGACAAGTCAACAATGTCAAGCTCTTTGTCTTAGCAAGACTTGGTCATTTAAATTATGGTCAAATGACCATTTTATCCATGCCATTTCGTCCAAGACCACTAAAGGGGGGTCACACGTGTCGCCCTCCCGTTCGTCACAATAATTCATTTTCCGACAAATTCCAAAATTCCGATAAATTTTTACTCATCTCAAATCTTAATATTCTTGAGTTCTTACGTACGTTCTTATAAACATATCCGGGAAATTTCGGGGTGTAACATGTATAAGGTTACATATTGTTGTAGCCTTACATTCTAACTAGCATGAAGTATATGTATATAAGATTGATAAGTGTTATGGATATTGGAAGCCTAAAATCCGAAATGACATTGATTAGCCATTTGAAATTGAAATACAATTTTGGTCGATAATTAGAATCGTCGCATGTTACCTACTTGAAGATTGTAGTAGTTATAATCGATTGCGGCTTGATAACATGTTATACTAAACAACTTGAATTGAAAAGGAATTGGAAAGGTTGATATGTTGTTACACCTTTGGCCGAGAATGACTTTGTATGTTGGACTAGTTTGATATTAATTTGTGGGACGGAATTTTACATGTCTTGTAGGCGTGTAATCCCCTATTGATAACTACATTGTTGAGCCTTAAATGTGGCGTGTTTGATTATTGAATTTGAGCCTTGAAAAAGGTGGAAAAGTATGTAGAAACAATGAAAGAGCTGTCCGATTTTCCGTAGAATTTAGTGACTTTGCACTTAGAATATTCTACGTTTGAAGTAAGAAGTTAATAGACGTATTATGGTCATTATAGGTTGACATACTACGTACGGCATATTGGACTTGACAAGTGGATTGAACCGGAGAGGTATGTGGAACTTCCTTATCTCTTGAGCATGAATAGTTGTAAACATATAGTACGGTAGACGTATGAGATTTTGACAATCTAGTCCATTTGATATCTTTGGCTTATTTTTTAAGAATGTCCAAGTTGGTTGAGTTAGGGAATTAACTCACTTGTTTAAAAATATTAAGGATATCTTAGTGTCTAAAAGTTAAGAAACTTGATTACTAAAGTTAAGGGACTTGAAGTAATTTAAAAGTATATGATACTTGTTTCGTTTTAAAAGTATAAGTCCCTTGGATATGAAAGAATGTAATTACCTAAAGTATAAAGTGAATATAACGACTTTATGGGAAGTTGGTTATAATAGCTTTATAGAAGGTTAATAGAGTGGTTTACTCTAAGTAATGTAAGTATGATAAATGACTTGAAATAATGAAAGGCAAATTGATTTTGAGGCATCAATTGCTTAAGATTTTAAAAGAAAGAAGTCACTTGATTTAGAAGTTTATAAATGTATTTCTAAAAAGTATTGTGACTTGTCTTGAAAAGTAGATATGAATTGATACTACGGTTATTAGTATCTTGGAAGTTTTATATGAAAAAGAGTCATTTTAAAAGAATAGAAGTACGTAGTACTTTGGGTTAAATTCACGGATTTTATAATGACATGTTAGTGCTTTAAGTAAACTAAAATGAGAGTGTATATGAATAAGGCTAATAAGAAGTTAGGGAAATTTCTTAACTTGCTTATGTTATGTATGATAAGCCGGTAGTGCTTATGTTATGTATGATAAGCCGGTAGTGCTTATGTTATGTATGATAAGCCGGTAGTGCTTATGTTATGATAAGGTGGCCATGACCCGACTGCCGCGATCGTGCCCTACTGGCACCCTTTCAGGATCAGAGAATAGCAGCGGAACATACACAACACATAAACATGTTTAGATAATAATCATCACAGGCTAGCCGATAAGGCCGCATTCCATAAAATATACATAACCAAAAGAAAAACAGTACAACTCTGTTCTTACAGCCCAAACCACAAATGTGACTACAGACCTCTAGGAATAACAACTGTGGCGGGACAGGGCCCCGCCATACCCCTGAATGTACATAATATCTACAACATCAGGGAAAACCGTACCAAAAGACAAACCTCCGGAGAAATGGAGCTTCTGACACATGATCAGTGATCCTAAGAATGAGGATCCACCACCGCTACTCCCTACTGCGGCATGAACGCAACCCCCGAGGAAGGGGGTCAGTACACAATATGTACTAAGTATGTAAAACTGGAAAATACTGTAATTACATCATAATTCTAAAACAAAGCCGGAGACATGTATGATAATCAAATTACAGTACACTGTGCCTTACTAACAATGAGAGTAAATAAGGGTATACTTACAACATAAAAATAGGAGGCTCACGATCAAAGCAGGACCACCCGCCCGCAGTATCATTAAGCAATCCTACTCCTGGGACTATTTCACCCGCAAGGGTCGTGTGGACCCGCATGAGGTATTCCTCGCATGATCAGATCCGCCCGCATAGGTCGTGTATACCCGCATGAGGTATTCCTCGCATAGGACTGGTCCGCCCCGCATGGGACTATTTCACCCGCATAAGCCCTTACAGACCCGCATGAGGTATTCCTCGCATCATGGGTAGCAAATCCACGGAATATGCAAATGCCACAAACCCGGGGAATGACCCCGTAAGGAATAATATACCACTAACACAAACCGGCTATCATACATAACATAAGCACTACCGGCTTATCATATATAACATAAGCACTACCGGCTTATCATACAATATATAAGCAAGTTAAGAAATCCCCTAACTTCTTATTAGTCTTGTTCAAATACACTCTCATTTTAGTTTACTTAAGGCACTAACATGTCTTTATAAAAATCCGGGAATTTAACCCAAAGTACTACATACTTCTACTATTTTACAAATGACTCTTTTTCATATAAAACTTCCAAGATACTAATAACCGTAGTATCAAGTCACAATTACTTTTCAAGACAAGTCACAATACCTTTAGAAATCTAATTAGGCTTCTAAATCAAGTGACTTCTTTTCTTTTAAAACCTTAGGCAATTGATGCCTTAAAATCAATCCGCCTTTCATTAATTCAAGTCATTTATCCTTACTTATTTTACTTAGAGTAAATCTCTCTTTTTAACTTTCCATAAAGCTAATATAACCAACTTCCCATAAAGTCGTTATATTAACTTTATACCTTAGTCAATTACATTTTCCTATATCCAAGGGACTTATACGTTTAAAACGAAACAAGTATCATATACTTTAAAACACTTCAAGTCCCTTAACTTTGAAAACTAAGACATCCTTACTACTTTTAAACAAGTGAGTTAATCCCCTAACTCAACCGACTTGGACATTCTTAAACAAGTAAAGGATATCAAGGTCTTGTACGTCTACCGTACTATATAGGTACAACTATTCATGCTCAAGAGATAGGAAAGTTCCACATACCTCTTCGGGTCAATCCACTTGCTAAGCACAATATCCCGCACGTAGTATGTCAACCTATAATGACCATAATACGTCTATTAACTTCTTACTTTAAACGTAGAATATTATAAGTGCAAAGTCACTAAATTCTACGGAAAATCAGACAACACTTCCTTTGTTTCTACATACTTTGCCACCTTTTTCAAGGCCGAATTCAATAACCAAACACGCCACATTTAAGGCCCAACAATGTAATTAACAATAGGGGATTACACGCCTACTATACGTGCAAAATTCCGCCCCACAATTGATATCAAACTAGTACAAACTACAAGTGTAAATCCGGCAACTTGAGATACAACAACACCAATTCTTATCCAATTTCCTTTTCAATACAAGTTGTTAGCATAACATGATATCAAGTCGCAATCGATTATAACCACTACAATCTTCAAGTAAGTAACATGCGACGGTTCTAATTAACGACCAAATTGTAATCCAACTTCAAATGGCTTATATGACATTTCGGATTTTAGGCTACAACAATCCATATCACTTATAAATCTTCAACACATATACTTCATGCTAGTAAAAATGTAAGGCTAACAACAATATATAATCTTGTAACACTTTAAGAGAACAAGATTGTTACCTCAACGAGCCTTAATCCAACTTCAAATCCAAAATCGCTCCGTAGCAACTTAGAGCCTCTTCTTGACACTTCAATCCGCCACTTGAGACCCTTAGAATATCACAAACAACTTTCCTTTAATCTTCCAATCAAAATCTAGGAAAGCAACTAGGTTTTCACCTTGCGACTAATACGAAAACGCTATTTTTTTCCGGGATATTTCTATTGAGATACCCTTCCAATACCCTCATGAACCTTGGTTTAAAGTGTGGAGCTTATTGGACAACAAACAAATTTTTTTCTCTTTTGGACTTGATGAACCCGAGAGCTTCACTCTATGTTCATCCAATTTCTTGAAATTTTTCTAAGTATGAAATGCTTGTCTCACTACTAGTATACTTATATAGTAACATGGAGGGTCAATATTTGTACATATGTGTGGTTTGGATGAAGTTCTTTTAAATATCAAGTCATGTGGCCCCATTGACTAAGTCAATTTTATCAAGCTCTTCAACTTGCAAGACTTTGTCATCCTAATAATGGTCAAATGACCCTTATACCCATGGTATTTTCGTCCAAGACCATTTAAGGGGGGTGACACGTGTCGCCCTCCCATTCGTCACAATATTTCGTTTCCCGACAATTTCATAATTCCGATAAATTTTTACTAGTCTCAAATCTTAACATTTGGGATTTTTACGTACGTTCTTAAAACATGTCATGTACTTACGGGGTGTAACATTCTCCCCCCCCCCCTTAGAAACATTTGTCCCCGAATTTCTTTCGGAGTCAAACTTATAATTAGCGTCATAGTTTCTTTTTACAACCCCGACATACCAATAATGCCACACATGGCCACATAAAAGCACATAAGCAAAAATATTTCAATTAAAACTTGACAAGTAAGGGAAAACGAATTACCTGAAGGTGTAGGGAATAAGTGAGGATACTTCCTCAACATGCCCTCCTCCGCTTCCCAAGTCATCTCCTTCCTGTTATCATTCCGCCACAAGACTTTGACGGAAGCCACATCCTTGGTCCGATGCGCTTCGACTGGCGATCGAGTATCTCTATGGGACTCTCCTCATACGATAACCCCTCTGTCACCTGGACCTCACTAGCTGGGAAAACTCTCGATGGATCTCCGATACACTTCCGCAACATAGAAACATGGAAGACCGGATGTACCACCTCTAACTCTGATGGTAGATCCAACTCATAGGCAACCTTGCCTACTCTACGGATGATCTGGTAGGGCCCAATGTACCTTGGGCTAAGTTTTCCCTTCTTTCTGAAACTCATCACACCCTTCATGGGTGATACCTTCAAGAAGACCTAATCATCTACCTGAAACTCCAAATGTCGACGTCGATTATCTGCATATGACTTCTGCCGACTCTGAGCTGCTAACAGTCTCTCCTGGATAAGCTTCACCTTATCCACAGCCTGCTGAATCAAGTCTGGGCCAACCAACTGCACCTCGCCCACGTCGAACCAACCAATCGGCGACCTACATTTTCGCCCATACAAAGCCTCGTATGGCGCCATTTGTATACTAGAATGGTAGCTGTTGTTATAAGGAAACTCCACAAGAGGCAAATGATCCTCCCAGCTACCCCTGAAATCAATCACGCAGGCTCGCAGCATATCCTCAAGTGTCTGGATAGTACGCTCTGCCTACCCGTCAGTCTGAGGATGAAACGCTGTACTGAGACTCACCTGTGTCCCTAATCCTTTCTGGAAAGACCTCCAGAAGTTAGCCGTAAACTGGGCTCCTCTATCTGATATAATCGATATAGGGACTCCGTGCAGTCTCACAATCTCTCTGATATACACCGCATAGTCCTCACCAAAACGCGTCATCCCGATCGGAAGGAAGTGGGCTGATTTCGTCAGCCTGTCAACAATAACCCAGATGGAGTCATACTTCCTCTGAGTACAAGGTAACCCTGTAATAAAGTCCATGTTGATCACTTCCCACTTCCACGTCGGAATATCAATAGCCTGCAATAGGCCAATAGGCCTCTGGTGCTCGACCTTGACCTGCTGGCAATTAGGACACTGTGCAACAAAACCTGCCACGTCCCTCTTCAGTCCATCCCACCAATACATACATCTGAGGTCATGGTACATCTTGGTCGACCCCGGATGAATAGAATAACGAGCACTGTGTGCCTCCCGCATCTGGCCGACGGTCTCGCCACATCGGGAACACACAACCGCCTCAAATCTTAGCACCCCATCGCGGTACCTCGAATAGACTCTTCTCCTCCCAAGAGCCGCATCTCGATACCGCACCAACACTGGGTCCTCATCGCCGCCTCTTCACCTCATCAACGATGGAAGACTCGGCAACCTCACAAACCCGCACCACTATCATCGATGTCGATCAATCGAACCCCAAGGCTCGCTACCGATGGATCCGACGGACCATGTCTGTCTTTCCGTCGCACTCGGCTGCACTCCCATCGATCTACGACTCAAGGCATCTGCAACCACGTTGGCTTTCCCCGGATGGTATAGAATATCAACATCATAGTCTTTCAACAACTCTAACCACCGTCTCTGTCGCAAGTTCAGCTCCTTCTGCATGAAGATATACTAGAGGCTCTTGTGGTCTGTATTAATATCCACATGAACCCCATATAAATAATATCTCCAAATCTTCAAGGCATGAATAACTGCGGCCAACTCTAAGTCGTGGGTAGGGTAATTCCTCTCATGCTTCTGTAACTGCCAGGAAGCATAGGCTATAACCTTGCTGTGCTGCATCAAAACACACCGTAGCCTGATACCCGAGGCATCACAATAAATCACGTACTCGTCTAACCCCTCAGGAAGAGTAAGAACTGGAGCCGTCGTCAACCTTTCCTTCAGTAACTGGAAGCCCTTCTCACAAGCTTCTGTCCACTGGAACTTAGCCGCTCGAGTCACTAGTCAATCTGCGGCCGATATCGGCAAATCGCTCCACAAACCTACGATAATAACCTGCCAGCCCTAAGAAAATGCGCACCTCGGTCGGAGTAGTAGGTATCGGCCAAGACTTGACTGCCTCAATCTTTGCCGTATCAACCTGAACACCATCAACCCCAATAATGTGCCCCAGAAATGCCACTGAGGCCAACCAAAACTCACACTTGGAGAACTTGGCGAACAACTGCCGGCTCCGGAGGACCCTCACCGCCTCCAGTGATTCAGATGCTCACGATCTGTGCGCGAATAAACCAGGATGTCATCAATGAATACTATAACAAACGTATCCAAAAATGGCTTGAACACCCGGTTCATCAAATCCATAAATATCGCTGGAGCGTTGGTCAAACCGAAAGACATCACCCTGAACTCATAGTGCCCATACCGGGTCCTGAATGTAGTCTTTGGGATATCTGTGTTACACCCCGTAAGTCCAGGACATGTATAAGAGAAAGTACGTAAGGAACACAAGACTTGAAATTGGTACGAAAGGAAGAATTGTTTTTCCGACGGAAAAATCTTCCAAACGTCGGAAAGGAAAAATGTTCGTTGTTGAGAATTGGATTCTCAAAATGCATTATTTGAAGAGTATGGAACTTATTAACATTATGGAAATTTATTTTTACGAATTTGGTCATGTGGGGCCCACCCGAGGAATTTTACGTTTTGTGGGGCCCACGAGGGTTACAGAATTTTATGGACGAATGGGAGGGCGACATGTGGCACCCCCATAATAGTCTTGGATGAAATTAATGCTAGGGTAAAATGGTCATTAACCATCAAGGAAGATAAGTCTTCAAAGCTTGAGTTTATTGACCAAGTCAACTTGTCCACTTGGCTATTTAATTAATGATCTTCATCCAAGCCACACAAGTGTTATAATATAAGCCATCCATTGTGTTATATATACTAAACTAGTGCAAGACTAGCTCTTCAACACTTAGAATTTTTCACAACATTGTTGTTCTTCACTTAAGGCTCACGGGTTCAAGGACTTATCCACACAAATTTTTGTAGTTTTAATCTATTATTCACAAGACTTAAACCCAAGGTACCTAAGGGTATTGTAAGGGTATCTCAATAGAAAGATTTCGGAAAAACGGCGTTTTCACGTTAGTCGCAAGGCGAAAACCTAAGTAGTGTTCCTAGTTTTGGATTGGAATGGAAGAGAAGTTGGTTGTGAACTTCTAAGGGCTTCAAATAGCGGATTGGAGCGTAAAGGAAAGGAGCTAAAAATTGCTAAGGAGCGACTTTGAATCTTGGAAATTTTAAGGGCTTGTAAAGGTATAATTCTTGTCGTTTTAGTAATTAAGATTACTTATTGTTGTAGCTATGGATATTAGCAAGTATGAGATGTTTATATTATGAAGTTTGATAAGTATATTAGCTATTGGAACCCTAATCCAAAAACTAGTATGTTAAGCCCTTAAGATTACAATTCAAGTTGATTATTGGTTTAAGTCGTCGCATGTTGTATAAAGAAGGAAATTGTAGTTGTTGAAGTTATTTATGACTATATAACATGTTGACCTTAGAACTTGGAATTGGAAAAGTATTGGAAAAGACTTTGTGTTGTTGTTTATATAGCCGAGAATGGCTTTAAATATGGAACTACTTCGTATGAATTGTGGGGCGGAATTTTACACGTATTGTAAGGCGTGTAATCCCCTTTGATTGGTTGGTATGTTGAGCCTTAAATGTGGCATGTTTGGTTATTGTATTCGGCCTTGAAAAAGGTGTCAAAGTATGTTGAAACAAAGGAAGTGCTGCCCGATTTTCCGTAGAATAAGAGACCGTATACTTAGTATTATTCTACGTTTGAAGCTAGAGATTAATGGACGTATTATGGCCATTATAGGTTGAAGTACTACGAGTAGCGTATTGTTACACCCCGTAAGTCCAGGACATGTAAAAGAGAATGTACGTAAGGAAACAAGACTTGGAAATTAGTACGAAAGGAAGAATTGTTTTTCCGGCGGAAAATCTTCCGAACGTCGGAAAGGAAAAATGTTCGTTGTTGAGAATTGGATTCTCAAAATGCATTATTTGAAGAGTATGAAACTTATTAACATTATGGAAATTTATTTTTACGGATTTGGTCATGTGGGGCCCACCCGAGGAATTTTACGTTTTGTGGGGCCCACGAGGGTTACGGAATTTTATGGACGAATGAGAGGGCGACACGTGGCACCCCACATATGGTCTTGGACGAATTTGAGGGAGGGTAAAATGGTCATTGACCATCTTGGAAGATTAGTCTTGCTAGCATGACATTGTTGACTTGTCAACTTGTCCACTTGGCTATTATCCATGTGATTTTCATCTTAGCCACCCAAGTGTTTTAATCTAAGCCATCCAATGTGTTTTATATACCCAACTAGTAGCAAGACTTGGCATTTACACTTAGAAAATTTTAGAGAAAGCTTTGTGCTAGCATAAGTTCTCTCGGCTTTAGTGAGTTTCCAACAAGAAAATTTTGTAATTTTGGTTCATTAGCCACAAGACTTTAACCCAAGGTTCCTAAGAGTGTTGTAAGGTTATCTCAATAGAAAGATTTAAAAAGCGGCGTTTTATTAGTCAAGTGAAACTTAAGTTCTTCAATTGTGAAGTTGGAACTTGAAGACGGGTTCTTCATAAAGCCAAGGAGTGCTTGGAGCGGATTGGAACATAAGGAAAGGAGCTAAGAATTGCTAAGGCGCGACTTTGAATCTTGGAAATTTTAAGGGCTTATAAAGGTATAATCTTGTCGTTTTGGTAATTAAGGTTTACTTATCATTGTAGTTACGGATATTAGCAAGCATGAGATGTTTAGTATGAAGTTTGATAATTATTTTGGCTATAGGAACCCTAATCCGAAAACTAGCATGTTAGCCTTAAGACTACAATTCAAGTTGATTATTCGTTTAAGTCGTCGCATGTTGTATAAAGAAGGAAATTGTAGTTGTTGAAGTTGTTTATGACTATATAACATGTTAGAACTAAGATCTTGGAGTGAAAAAGAAATTGGAAAGGACTTAGTGTTGTTATTTATGTTGGCCGAGAATGGCTAGAATATGGAACTACTTCGTATGAATTGTGAGGCGGAATTTTACACGTATTGTAAGGCGTGTAATCCCCTTTGATTGGTTGTTGTTTTGAGCCTTAAATGTGGCATGTTGGTTATTTTATTCGGCCTTGAAAAAGGTGGCAAAGTGAGTAAAAACAAAGGAAGTGCTGCCCGATTTTCCGTAGAATTAGAGACCGTATACTTAGTATTATTCTACGTGAGACTAGGAGTTGATAGTCTTGTTGTGACCATTATAGGTTGACACTTCTACGTACGGCGTATTCGGCTTAGCTTGTGGATTTAGCCGAAAAGGTATGTGAACTATCTCCTCTTCTAGCATGATTCCTTAAGACAAATGAAGTATTTCCTACTCCTTAAATGATCCATTCCTTGGTTGTATTTGGATTGCCTAAAGTAGAATTTGTTCTATGTACTTCCTTGATTGTACTTTGATTTTTAAATTGTAAGTTGTATAGTCCATTTCCTTAGTGAAGTTTGGATTCTTAAAAGTGAAAGTATTTTGCTTAAAGTACATAGAGTCTTGAAAAGGAAGTGGTTTCCAAATCTTTTGGCTAGTGTCTTAGTTCCAAAACCTAAAGGTCATTATAATGACTTTAGGGGAGTCAAAGGAGTGATTTACTTAATTGGTTTAAAAGAGGAGAAATGACATGATTTAAGAGAAGTAACTTGTCTTAAAGGTGTGAGTTACTTGAGGTTTAAAAGTAGAAGAAACTTGTTTTCTATATATTAAGAGACTTGAAGTATTTTGAAAGTTAAGAAACTTGATTTGAAAGTTTGTGATACTTGGTTTTAAGTATAAGTCTCTTGGTTATAAGAGGAATGGAATTGTCTAAAAACCATAAAGGGTTATAACGGCTTTATGGGAAGTTGGTTATAACGGCTTTATGGAAGGTTTAGAAAGTTGTCTATTTTGATTAATGGGCATAAGTTGCCTAGATTGTGAAAATTTGAAGTTACTTGATTTCAAGCTTTGAAATGAGTTTCCTAAAGGTATAGTAACTTACTTTGAAAAATAGACACCTTGATACTACGGGTGTTAGTATCTTGGGATTTTACATAAAAAGGAGTCTTTTGAAAAGAATGTACGTACGTAGTACTTTGGCTTGTTAAATGAGAATTATTCTATTTGTGCCTTGATAAGTACTTTGGCTTGTTAAATGAGAATTATTCTATTTGTGCCCTGATAAGTACTTTGGCTTGTTAAATGAGAATTATTCTATTTGTGCCCTGATAAGTACTTTGGCTTGTTAAATGAGAATTATTCTATTTGTGCCTTGATAAGTACTTTGGCTTGTTAAATGAGAATTATTCTATTTGTGCCCTGATAAGTACTTTGGCTTGTTAAATGAAAATGATTCTATGTGTGCCTTGACAAGTACTTTGGCTTGATTAATTGAGAATTAGCCTATGTGTGCTGGTGATAGCCTTTGAGTGCAAGTATTATGTTTTATTACGTTGCCGCGACTCTCGGTTGGAGGGCCGACTGTCTTGTTGTAAGTTACTTGGACGTACCGACAGTGATGTTGTCACGACCTGCCCGGTTGATCGTGCCTTACCCGCACCCAAGTAGTCATACATCGAGAAAATCAGCGAATATAAAAACAAGACATGAAACAATGTAAATTGAGACACAGTTTATCTGAGAAAAGTCGCCTTTCGGCATATATATATAAACCAAAATCTGGCAGTTACATCCCAACTGTACAATAGGACTACAAACCTCTAAGGAAGTAAACAACTATGGCGGGACAGGGCCCCGCCATACCCTGAATGTACATATATCTACAACTTCAGGGAGAACCATACCAAAAGTCGAGCCTCCGGAGAAGATGGAGCTCCTGACACCAAAGCAAAAGATCCTAAGGATGCGGATCTAGCACGCTTTCCACTCGCGGCGTAACGCAGCTCGGGCGAGGTCGATAACAGTACCAAGTATGTGAAACTGTAAAGTACTTAAATGAAGTCATATCATTTTAAAGCCAATTTTACAAATATGTATGGAATAACCAATGTAGCCGCACATAGTGCCACATCACAAACAAGAGTAACAATAGGTAAACTGTAACAGGTCTTTTCTAGGCTGCGAATGATCGAAGCAAGGCCAATCGCCCATAGTATCATTATGCATGCCTAATCCTGGACTCCCGTAGTCCGCATAGGCCACCTAGGCCCGCATGAGGTATTCCCCGCATCGAGGGTAGCTACTCCTCGGCATCGTCCTGGACTCGTAGTCCGCATGGCCACATAGACCGCATGGCCACATGGACCGCACACTAACCTGGAACTCTCGTAGCTCCGCATAGGTCCCCTGGACCCGCATGAGGTATTCTCGAATCATAGTCCCAGACTGCCTGAGGTATACCTCGCATCGGAGGACAGCTTAACCCCCGGTATATCATGTCAAGAGGTGAGTGATGTAATACTAGCATAACGGCTTATCGTTAAACAACATAAGCACAAATAAGAATAACCTCTTTACACAAACGTTTACAAGATACTAACACACATAGCATCACAATATGTCTACTCAACAAACCATCTCACTGTACTTTCCAGAAATCAATACAAGTCTTTTATAAACACATAAGTAAACCGTTCCTTTTATCTTTCTTAAGTCGTCATACCTAACTTCCCATAAAGCTAGTATAACTCTTAAGCTTTTGTTTAAAAACCAAGTATTACTCTTCTTTCAAAAATGATTCATAATTCTTTTGAAATACTTCAAGATTCTTGTTATTTAGACTCAAGTCAAAAGACGTCAAGTAAAACCATGTTCAGTTAACACACGTACGTCTACCGTACTATATATATACTTTAAAATATCATGCTCTAGAGGATAGGAAGAATCACATACCTTCGGTGAAATCCACCGCCAAGTCGAATATGTCGTAGAGTATCAACCTATAATAGTCAAATACGTCTATCAACGTCTAGACTACTCTGTAGAAAGTTCTAACCAGAGGGTTATCTATTCTACGGAAAATTGGGCAGCATTTCCCTACCCGTCAAACTACTCAAGTCTACTGTAAATACAGTCCTATGTAAGTACAGTTCAATCTTCTTTAATTCTTCTGATGTGATTACAGTTCAATTCTCTTCTGTAATACCCTTCTATGTATTTTATACTTATTTCAATACTTCTACAGTATGTATTCTCCAATTATAATAGAAGGATAAGATTATTATTTACCTCGATAAGCCCAAAATTATCCAAGATATAAGTCGATCCTGAGCAAGGTTTAGCTCCTAATCTGAACGCTCCAATCCGCTCCAAGAAACCCTTAGAAGTTTCTACACAACTTCTACTTTCTACTTCAACCAACTATGAAGTTTCTCTTAGGGTTTCGTTTAGTGACTAAAGGAAGTATAGTAGTATTTCCGGGCTCTAGGTATAGAGGTGACTTTGGAATACTACTAGATATACGGCTAGGGTATTTTAGGGATAGTAACAATACTAGGAGAGTATTTTCTACCAAGGGGGGCTTTGCCGAGACCACTAGGAAGGGGAGAGGGTGTTTCGGCTAAGCTCTTTCTCAAGAGGGGAAGAAGGCTTGGACGAGAGCTTCTCTCAAAAAGGGGGGGGGGGAGATTTGGAGACTTGGAAGATGATTTGTGGATGAAGAAGTCTTCAACTTAAGGGGGGTATTTATAGGACTTTCAAGGGTCAAGATGAAGGCAAATGGAGGGCAAGTGGAGGGTGGGGATTTGCACAAGTGCACCCTAACCCTACTCCACAAATCACTCACAAACATTGACCCATGGTTTAGGCCTTAAAATCATGCCAACCGTGCCCTCTTTGCCGTCCACTTGAGGGTGACAAGTGTCACCCTCTCGTTGGTCCAAAATATTTCATCTCTCGGAAAAATCCGCAAAAATTATAAATGACATAGCCGTAATTTTCCCTACGCAAATTTTGGAAAACGTTTCGTCGGAAAACAATTCGTTTAGTGGGTTGTGCACAAATTTTCGTCCCTATGCCTACTTTAAGGCTCAAACTTTTGTACGTACGCCCTTACGTACATACTCTGGAAATATGGGGTATAACATTCTCCCCTCCTTAGAAACATTCGTCCCGAATGTTCCTTCCCAAGACAGATAACGATAAGGTTTCTCATAACTTAAACAGTTTGCAAATGCCACACATGACCACAATACAACACTTAAGCAAATATGATACTGAAAATTTACAAGTAGGAAAATGAGTTACCTGGAGGTGTGGGGAATAGGTGAGGATACTTCTACCTCATGTCCTCCTCAGCTTCCCACGTCATCTCCTCCCTGAGCTCGTTCCGCCACAAGACTTTGACGGAAGCCACGTCCTTGGTCCGCAGACGCCTAACCTGACAATCGATTATCGCTATGGGAATCTCCTCATACGATAACCCCTCGGTCACCTGGACATCGTCAATCGGGTGCACCCTAGATGGATCCCCGATACATCTCTCAAAGATAGAAACATGAAACACCGGATGCATCGCCTCCGATCGGACGGCAGATCCAACTCATAGTAACCTTGCCTACCTGCGACAATCGACACGCCCAATGTACTGGCCGAGTTTCTTTCTTCCCGAATCTCATCACACCTTCATGGGTGACACCTTCAGAAAACCCAATCATCAACCTCGAACTCCGGATGCCGACGACGATGATCTGCATATGACTTCGCCGACTACGAGTTGTCGATACCGCTTCCGGATAAGCTTCACCTTATCCATCGCTGTCAGTCAGTCCGGTCCCACTAATCGCACTCGCCTACATCAAACCAGCCAATCGGCGATCTGCACTTCCTCCCATAAAAGGCCTCATAAGGCGCCATCCGAATACCGGAGTGGTAGCTATTATTATCGTAAACTCAACTAGAGGCAAATGATCCTCCGCCTACCCTCGAAGTCAATAACACAGCTCGCAAAGATATCCTCAAGAGTGCGGATAGTGCGCTCGCTGCTTGTTATACCAGTAGTTCAGTGGTATATATGTGAGGATGCGTGACGGAATACGACAAAAATTTTGGAAAGAAAGAAAGATGTGATTTTTCGACGGAAAAGTTTCCGGTTTTTGTGAAGAAAAAGGTTCATTAATGGGAATTGGATTCCCAGATTTGGTATTTGGACTTCGTGGATTATTTTAGAATTTTGGGATTTTATTTTCAGAAATGGTCACGTGGGGCCCACGAGAAAAATTTACGGTTTTGTGGGGCCTGCTTTGTTTTTGAGATTTTCGGTATTTTTGATATTTTCGGAAGACGAAATATTTTGGACGAGTAGGGGGGCGACACGTGTCACCCCCATGTGGCCATGGTTGGCCGTTTCTTGTTGACACTTGGCTTTGGCCGAAATGGTGTGGACAAGTGGCAAACCACTTGTCCCAAGTTTTGTGAAGCCATTTGGAGGGTGGGACCCACACACACTTGTCCCAAGATCTCACCACACACTTGCCTTGATCTTGGCCTTTGATTGTTCTATAAATACCCCATAGTGCAAGACATATTATTTCATCCACTTAAGAGCTTTCCAAGGCAAAAATATCCCTTTCCCTTTGAGATTGTGTTTTCGTCCCTCCCCCCTTATGTGTAGAAAATACTTTGTGTATTGTGGTATAATCCCAAATACCTTGGCCTAGTATCCCTAGTAGTATTCCAAAGTTGTTTTAATACTAGGAGCTCGGAAATGCTACTTTATTCCAATAGTCGCTAAACGAAACCCTAGAAAAATCTTCATAGCTTGGTTGAAGTGTTAAGAGAAGTTGTTTAGAAACTTCTAAGGGTTGTTTGGAGCGGGTTGGAGCGTAAGGAGTTTGGAGCTAAACGTTGCTCAGGATCGACTTATAAACTTGGATAATTTTGGGCTTATCGAGGTAATGATCTATGTCCCCCTATTGTAATTGGATATTACATGTTGTAGTAATTATACTTGAGTATATTATATTGGAGGGATGATTATAAAGGATTGAACTGTATTTACATTGGACTGTACTTACAGTAGACTTGTGTAGTATTATTGTGAAGCAGAGTTGAACACGTCCGGTTAGACGTGTAATCCCCTGGGAGTTGATGGCACAGTGGCCCCACAGTGAGAGATTTATGTGATAGCGGGGAGGTGTGCCGAATTTTCTGTAGAATAAGGAACCATGCATTTAGAATATTCTACGAAGAGATTTAGAAGTTGATAGGCGTTTTGTGGCCTTTATAGGTTGCAGATGCCGAGTAGCGTATTCTACTCAAGAGTGGAAAAGGCTAGCGTGGTTACGATCGTGGAGCGCTTTTGCTAATTGTCGATAATCGTCGCGAGGTATGTGAACCTCTTCCTATCTTTTCTAGCATGATTGTTGTGAACTATGTAAATGCAGACGCATACGTATGCTAAGTGATTTGGTTGGTTTAAAACATAGGGTGTTATAATAGCTTTATGGGAAGTTAGTTATAACGACCTTATGTAGGTAAAAGAATGGTTTATTGATTGTAGAAGTTAAGAGACTTGATCTTGAAAGATAAGAGACTTGACTTATAACAACTTGTTTTCAGAAAAAGAGAAGTAACTTGATTTTAAGTATAGGTTACTTGTTTTGAAAAGAGTAAGTTATTTGGGTTTTAAAAGAATACTTGTTGTTGTTTTAAAAGAAAAGAAACTTGTGGAATTGAAGAGTTTTTGGTTTAGAACATAAAGTGTTATAACAACTTTATGGGAAGTTAGTTATAACGACTTTATGAAAACAAAGGAATGGTTTTATCATTGGTTTTAAAATGGTAACTTGACTTTAAAGGAGAAGTGTTTTGGTCTAAAAAGAAGGCATGGTATTGTCTTATTTTGGTTTAAAAAGGAAAGTATGGAAGTTGTTTTGGTTTACTTAAAATGTTAGTCACTTTATTTTGATACTACGGGTATCGGGTAACTTTTGTAAAAGAAATGGATCTTCTAAAAGAATTTAACGTATGTAGTACTTTGGGGATTAAAACCTAGACTTGTCATAAAATGAAGGTACCTTGAGTTGTGTGTAACGTGCCTATGTTTGCGTGTGATAGCCTTGTTGTGCAAGTGTTGTATTCTTATGTTACCGCGTCTCGATGGAGTTCGGTCGTGTTATTCTTGATCATTTTGGACATACCGACACGATGGGGCCACGGGTATGCTTCCACTATGATAGTCCATGGGCATCCGACTCGGTGGATGGTCCACGGTATCGCGCCATGATGAGGGTTCGTTTCCTGTTGATAGTGTTATTCCATGGACTAGCTCTCCATGAGGTTTTACCGATTCGCCTTGGTATCCGGTGGTTGGCTTGACTTGCCGCCTCGTGGTGATTCGGCCTTGTACCGTAGTTAGCCTTGACTTGCCGTTCGGTTTAGTGGCGAAGTCGTGACACGCCGGTACACAGTAGTTAGCCTTCGTACTTGCCGGCCGCTCACGTGACACGGCCTTGGTACACAGTAGTCGGCTTCGTACTTGCCCGTGTCGCCTTCGTGGTTTGGTTGTATAGTATTGTTAGTGCGGTTGTTATGACACAGTGGGACCTAGTGTTCATGTGTACTTCTTGGTGTGATTATATCATGATCGGCGGTGAGGAAGGTATTCCACGGGCATGATTGATGTTGTGGGCGTGAGACCCATTGTTATACTTGAGTAATGACTTTGAGGGCATGAGTCCCTGTGACATGACTGTTTATATATTATGGACTGTAGTTTGGTTATCATACATGTCTCCTGCTTTATATAGACTATTATGATTTCATTTACGATTTTACGCTTTCACATACTTGGTACTGTTATCGACCTCCTCGGGGCTGCGTTCATGCCGCAGGTAGAGGTACACCGGTTGTGGATCCGCACTCTTAGGATCACCGTTCAGCGTTTTGGGAAGCTCCGTTTCTCCGGAGGCTTATCTTTGGTATAGTCCCCTGTCAGTGTAGATACTTGTACATTCAGGGGTATGGCGGGGCCCTGTCCCGTCATAGTTATGGTTACATTCTTAGAGGTCTATAATCTTGTGGCGGTGGTTTGTAAAAGGATTTAAGCTTGGGTTGATATATATATGTATATATTCGGGAAGGTGGCCTTTCGGTTAGCCTGCTTTCATACTTTATGTCTTGTCTCATGTTTTAGTTTTATTTCGCTGATTTTCTCGATGTTGTATCACTAGGGTGCCCGGTAGGCACCGCCACGCCCGGATCGGTCGTGACAAAAGTGGTATCGAGCGATTAGTCTCGGAAAGTGTCTCTGCATCGTGTCACAGTAGTCTTGATTATCGGTGTGTTGTGCACTACATCTATAATCGGGAGGCTGCAGGACATTTAGGATTGGTTTCCATTCTTCTCACTCGAGATCGTGCCTTAGAGCCGTGTTGTAAGTTGGACTCCTCTCGACGTATTCTTTATATCGCTTATGCCTCCACGCAAGGCAACGAGCCCGAGCGGCAAGGCACAGAGGAGGCTGAGTAGAACACGGAGGTTACGAGGCGAGGCCCGATTTTTACGAGTGGTGCACTGACGGCGGATTCTACGATTCCGCCACCCCAGAGAGTTTAGAGCAAAGAAGCGGTAGCTCACGAGGCCACAATATCCGAGCCTCGATCCCACGGCGAGCAGAGGATATGGGTTGCAAGGAGATGGCGATTACTAGTTAGGTTTATGGCGAGACTTGAGGACGAGCGGGAGCGGGTACGATGAGTGCACCCTGGGCGATAGTTGGAGACTTCGAGACTTCTTAAGTTGCGATCCACGGTGTTCTATGGATCGAGAGCGAGGATGACCCTCGGGAGTTTATCAAGCGATTCTGACGGATCATGAGAGTGATCAAGGCTTCGAGACCGAGTCGGTGGTCTTAGGTTCGCATCGGCTGCGTGATCTGCTGATCGGTTTGATTCGTGGAACCGTCCCGGGAGCATGCGCTTCAGCGGTATGGGACGAGTTCGAGGCTTTTCTTGCACATTTCTTTCCCCGCGATGGCGAGGGCTCGGGCCGCATTTTTGATGTTGAGGCGGGGCGGCGCGGTTGGGAGTACAACGTGAGTTCGACTCGTTGGCCCGATATGTCCCCGCGTTAGTAGCTAGTATGGAGGGCGAGTGCACCGCTATGTCACGAGGCTAGACGATTATTTGGCGAGAGTTGCTCGGGTGTAGCTCTTCACCGCATGGACATTGCCGTGCGCAGCTTATGCACTGGGTGTGAGGAGCGGAGAGGTCGATGGAATGACCGGGATCAGCAAAAGAGGGCCAGAACAACAGGGTCTTTTGGCGACTTTCGAGGCGGACCGCCTCGGCAGACCGCGATTATGCGCGCTTCACGGCCAGAGTGGTCCTCCACGATTGTCGGACGTTCGGGATATTCGAGAGCGGTCGGGGCTCCTGTGTTTCAGATTTTCGCGAGTAAGTGCTCGCGGATGAGGTCACCCTTGTCTCAGTGTGGCCGTTGTGGAAAACTTCATAAGGGAGAGTGTCGTACTAATTTGGGAGATTGTTATGCTTGCGGCCAACAGGGCCATTTGGCGAGAGACTGTCCGACCAGAGGTAGCGCGGATGTTGAGACTCGACGCCGGGATCTGTTGCGGGTTCTTCGCCTTCGATAGCTAGGCAGGATGTTTATGCACCGGCAGGCCACGGCAGAGGTCGCGGTGGAAGTTCCCAGTTTTAGCGGTCCTTTGATCCGCCTATTTACAGGTATATCCTTAACCCTCTAGAGACTAGTATGTATTGATGATGTGTTAAGTGTTATGATCGGATAGCGTTGTGTTATTGATGTGTTAGAAAACATGGTTAGTTGAAAGGATAAGTATGAGGACATGGAAGGTGTGAACCTTAGAATAGTACACGTTGAGACCTTAGATGTAAGGCCGTCTTGAGAAAAAGATTTTACGGTTAGTCTTTGTCGAAACACTTGGTATACGTGAAATGTATTGAGGGATATTTCCTTGGGTTGTGTGAGATGAAAGTTGTAGCTTTCATGACTTGGATAGGTAAGATTGTTCCGGATCGGGGAACAAGAGTCTAGTGCGATTATGGGTCGGGTTGAGGACCGTTCGCGGGTCAACCCGCAGTCCGAAAGGAGATGTGGTCAATTTGTGGTGATCCCGCTTTGTGATAGGGTCATGAGGGTGCTAGGCCCAAGTTTAGGTAACCATCGTATGAGTTCGTGGATGCGTTCGACCAGAATCGGATCGTGAAGGCCGGGAATGGCCTTGAGGGAATGAGAGGCTTGTAGATGACCAAGTTGGAGGTAGTGACTCCAAGGTTTTGGAAACTGAATCAATGACTGGAGTGTGGTACGTGTAATAGAAAGAGTTCAGGTATACGAGAAAGGTACGACGAGTAAGAAGAGAAGCGAACAATGTGTTATGAGAACGGAAGTGATCATTTCTTTTGTGAAGTGAAGATGCGAAGGGAGTACCCTTTAAACCATGGGTGTGAGCTTTTTGTGATGTTAGAGGTGATTCCTCGTTGGCTCGGATTTGTATGTTATACTATGGCGTTGATGGCATGATTGGTTTCGTAAGTATAGTAGTGAAGACTATACCGGCGCATGTGTGTTTGGAGACTTAGAAGGAACATTCGGGACGAATGTTTCTAAGGGGGGAAGAATGTTATACCCCGTAGTTCCAGGGTATATATGTGAGGATGTACGTACGGGAATACGACAGAAATTTTGGAAAGAAAGAAAGATGTGATTTTTCGACGGAAAAGTTTCCGGTTTTTTGTGAAGAAAAAGGTTCATTAATGGGAATTGGATTCCCAGATTTGGTATTTGGACTTCGTGGATTATTTTAGAATTTTGGGATTTTATTTTCAGAAATGGTCACGTGGGGCCCACGAGAGAAATTTACGATTTTGTGGGGCCCGCTTTGTTTTTGATATTTTCGATATTTTTGATATTTTCGGAAGACGAAATATTTTGGACGAGTAGGGGGGCGACACGTGTCACCCCCATGTGGCCATGGTTGGCCGTTTCTTGTTGACACTTGGCTTTGGCCGAAATGGTGTGGACAAGTGGCTTGCCACTTGTCCCAAGTTTTGTGAAGCCATTTGGAGGGTGGGACCCACACACACTTGTCCCAATATCTCACCACACACTTGCCTTGATCTTGGCCTTTGATTGTTCTATAAATACCCCATAGTGCAAGACATATTATTTCATCCACTTAAGAGCTTTCCAAGGCAAAAATATCCCTTTCCCTTTGAGATTGTGTTTTCGTCCCTCCCCCCTTGTGTGTAGAAAATACTTTGTGTATTGTGGTATAATCCCAAATACCTTGGCCTAGTATCCCTAGTAGTATTCCAAAGTTGTTTTAATACTAGGAGCCCGGAAATGCTACTTTATTCCAATAGTCGCTAAACGAAACCCTAGAAAAATCTTCATAGCTTGGTTGAAGTGTTAAGAGAAGTTGATTAGAAACTTCTAAGGGTTGTTTGGAGCGGGTTGGAGCGTAAGGAGTTTGGAGCTAAACGTTGCTCAGGATCGACTTATAAACTTGGATAATTTTGGGCTTATCGAGGTAATGATCTATGTCCCCCTATTGTAATTGGATATTACATATTGTAGTAATTATACTTGAGTATATTATATTGGAGGGATGATTATAAAGGATTGAACTGTATTTACATTGGACTGTACTTACAGTAGACTTGTGTAGTATTATTGTGAAGCAGAGTTGAACACGTCCGGTTAGACGTGTAATCCCTGAGTTGATGGCACAGTAGCGGGCCCCAGTAGGAGAGATTTATGTGATAGCGGGGGAGGTGCCGAATTTTACGTAGAATAAGGAACCATGCATTTAGAATATTCTACGAAGAGATCTAGAAGTTGATAGGCGTTTTGTGGCCTTTATAGGTTGCGAAGATTTCGAGTGGCGTATTCTACTTGAAGAGTGGAAAAGGCTAGCGGTTACGATCGTGGGCGTTTTGCTAATTGTCGATAATCGTCGCGAGGTATGTGAACCTCTTCCTATCTTTTCTAGCATGATTGTTGTGAACTATGTAGTACGCAGACGCATGTGCTAAGTGATTTGGTTGGTTTAAAACAAGGGGTGTTATAATAGCTTTATGGGAAGTTAGTTATAACGACCTTATGTAGGTAAAAGAATGGTTTATTGATTGTAGAAGTTAAGAGACTTGATCTTGAAAGATAAGAGACTTGACTTATAACGACTTGTTTTCGGAAAAAGAGAAGTTACTTGATTTTAAGTATAGGTTACTTGTTTTGAAAAGAGTAAGTTATTTGGGTTTTAAAAGAATACTTGTTGTTGTTTTAAAAGAAAAGAGACTTGTGGAATTGAAGAGTTTTTGGTTTAGAACATAAAGTGTTATAACAGCTTTATGGGAAGTTAGTTATAACGACTTTATGAAAACAAAGGAATGGTTTTATCATTGGTTTTAAAATGGTAACTTGACTTTAAAGGAGAAGTGTTTTGGTCTAAAAAGAAGGCATGGTATTGTCTTATTTTGGTTTAAAAAGGAAAGTATGGAAGTTGTTTTGGTTTACTTAAAATGTTAGTCACTTTATTTTGATACTACGGGTATCGGGTGACTTTTGTAAAAGAAATGGATCTTCTAAAAGAATTTAACGTACTTAGTACTTTGGGGATTTGTCACGACCCGACCCCGGGGCCGCGACTGGTGCCCTATTGGGGCACCCTGTCAGGTACACATCAGAGAATAGCAGCGGAACATACATAACACATAACTTATAAAAAGGTAAACATCGCTGGCCAGCCGATAAGGCTGCCTTCCATAAAAAAAAACATACTTAATCAGAAGTACAACTTATTCTTACAGCCCAAACCACAAACGTGACTACAGACCTCTAGGAATAACAACTGTGGCGGGACAGGGCCCCGCCATACCCCCTGAATGTACAAAAGTCTATAACCTCAGGGAATCATACCAAAAAGACAAAGCCTCCGGAGGGATGGAGCTTTCCAAGAACTGAACAGTGATCCTAAGAGAGCGGACCAGCAAGCTACGTATCTCGACCTGCGGCATGAACGCAGCCCCCCGAAGGAGGTCAGTACAACAGGTACCAAGTATGTGAAACTGAAAATACTGTAATGAAATCATGATAGCATATATATAAAGCAGGAGACATGTATGATAGCCAAACTACATTACACAACATATACGCAGCCATGTCAAGTCAGGGACTCACGCCCTCTAAGTCATCACTCAAACATAACCATAGGTCTCATGCCCATAATATCAATCGTGCCCGTGGAATTCCTTCCTCACTGCCGGCAGTCTATGATATAACAACACTAAGGAGTACACATGAATACTAGATCCCACCTGTATCATAAGAACCGTACGAGGCAAGTACGAAGGCATAGCTACCAGATCCACCCTGCATCCTCAATCGATCGGGCAAAAGCCAGCTACCAGATCCACCCGTACCAACAATACTATAACTGAATCACGAAGCTGACCGGGGCAAGTGCGATAGCCTCTACCAGATCCACCTGCCACATCACGATCGGGCAAGACGCTGAGCTAACCACCAGATCCACCTGCATCACACCACCGCCCTAACCCCGACCGGCAAGTACGAAAGCCAACTACGGATCCACTGCATCACGTCTCTAACCGGGCAAGTACGAGGCTAACTACTAGATCCACCGCATCGTGAGACCTCATGGAGAGCTAATCCATGGAATAATATCCAACAGGGAAACGAACCCTCATCATGGCGCATACGTGGAATCCTCCATCACCGACCAGACGCCCAAATAGACTCATAACTACATGCTTTTAATTCGAATTGCAATACCATGCCTTTACATAAACCAAGACAATTACCATGCCTTCTTTTCACATAAACCAAGAGAATTCTTCTTTAAGCAGGCCAAAGTACTTATCAAGGCACACATAGAATAATTCTCAATTAAACAAGCCAAAGTACTATGTACGTACATTCTTTTCGAAAGCCTCCTTTTTATGTAAAATCCAAGATACTAACACCCGTAGTATCGAGGAGTGTCTATTTTTCAAAGTAAGTTACTACACCTTTAGAAAACTCATTTCAAAGCTTGAAACCAAGTAACTTCAATTTTTCACAATCTAGACATCTTATTCTCATTAATCAAAATAGACAACTTTCATAACCTTCCATAAAGTTATTATAACCAACCTCCCATAAAGTCGTTATACTAACTTTATGCTTTAGAAATTTAAGACATCCTTATCCTTTCATAAGGCCGTTATAACTAACTTCCCATAAAGCCGTTATAACTCCTTATAAACCATTTCGTTCTTTTACTAACTGTTATACCCCGTATTTCCGAAGTATGTACGTGAGGACGTACGTACAAAAGTTTGGCCTTAAAGTTTAGGCATGGCACGTTTTTTGGGCACAACCCTCACAAAGAATCGTTTTCCGACGAAACGTTTTACAAGACTCGCGTAGGATAAATTCCGGCTATGCCATTTCTAATTTTTGCGGATTTTTCCGAGAGACGAAACACTTTGGACCAACAAGAGGGCGACACTTGTCACCCTCTCATTGGTGGACTTGTGGCGGAAATGGACCGAATTGGAGAGCCATTTTTGTCAAGTAGTTGGTAGGATATTTTGTGTGCAAGTTGGCTAAGGACACTTGCCCAAATCCTCACCCTACACTTGCCTTGCACTTGGCACCATCTTGGCCAATGGTTGGCCATCCCTTGACCTATAAATACCCCTCTTGAGATGAAGAGTTCTTCATCCACAAAAACTTTCCAAGTCTAAAATCCTCTCCTCTCCCTTAAAGCCTTTTCGTCCAAACACCTCCCCCCCCTTTGAGAAGCTTAGCCGAGGCTATTCCCCCCCTAGCCTAGCCCAAATCTACCCCCCTCCCTTGGTAGAAAAGTTGCCTTCTAGTATTGTTATAATGCCCAAAATACCCTAGCCCAAATCCCTTAGTACTTAGTAGAAGTTGTGAAGAACTTCTAAGGTTTTCCTTGGAGCTATCGGAGCGTACAACTTAGGAGCTAAACCTCGCTCAGGATCGACTTATACCTAGGATATTATTGGGCTTACCGAGGTAAACAATCTTACCCTTCTTTTGTAATTAGAGAATACATACTGTAGAAGTATAAGAATAAGTATAAATACTTAGAAGAATATTACAGTATAAAATTGAACTGTTATCACAGTAGAAGGGTATAAAAGAAGAATAATTGAACTATACTTACATAGGACTGTTTTCACAGTAGACTTATATAGCTCACCGGGTAGGGAAGTGCTGCCCGACTTTCCGTAGAATTGAGAACCCTCTGTTTAGAATGACCTACAGAGTAGTCTAGACTTTGATAGATGTCTGTGACTATTATAGGCTGATTCTCTGCGCGCGACATATTCAACTTGGCAGGAGGTTTTCGCCGAGAAGGTATGTGATTCTTCCTAAAACATGATATTTTAATATATATAGTACGGTAGACGTACATGTGTTAACTGAATAATAACTACGGCAATGTCTTTTGACTTAAGCCTGAATAATACTTACGGCAATGTCTTTTGACTTAAGCCTGAATAATACTTACGGCAATGTCTTGCGACTTAAGCCTGAATAATAAAGATCTTAAAAAGTCTTTCAAAAGAATTATAACACAGTTTTGAAAGAAGAAGAATAGTTGTTTTTAAAACAAGAAGCTTAAGGGTTATACTAGCTTTATGGGAAGTTAAGTATAACAGCTTGAGTTTTATAAAAAGGAACAGTTTACTGATATGTTTATAAAAGACTTGTATTGATTTCTGAAAGGTATAATAAGATGGTTTTGATGAGTAGACATATTGTGATGCTATGTGTTAGTATCTTGTAACGTTTGTGTAAAGAGGTCAGTCTTACTTATGCTTATGTTGTTTAAACTATAAGCTGTTGTGTTAGTACTATATCACTCACCTCTTGAGATGATACCGGGGGTTAAGCGCCTCCGACGCGGGGTAGACTCAGCGTCCGGGGACCATGATTCGAGAATACCTCATGCGGGTCCAGGGGCCTATGCGAGCTACGAGAGTTCCGTGTTAGTGTGCGGGTTATGCCTCACGCGGTCTATGTGGCCACGCGACAACGAGTCGGGGCGATGCCGAGGAGTAGCTACCCTCGATGCGGGGTTATACCTCATGCGGGCCTATGTGAGTGGCCTATGCGGACTACGGGAGTCCAGGATTAGGCTTGCAGAATGATAATATGGGCGAGTGGCCCTGCTTCGATCATTCGCAGCCTAGAAAAGACCTGATACAGTTTACCTATTGTTGCTCTTGTTTATGATGTGGCACTATGTGCGGTTACCTTGTTTGTTTCATACATATATGTAAACTGATTTTAAAATGATATGTTTTCATTTAAGTACTTTACAGTTTCACATACTTAGTACCTGTCAGATCGACCTCCTGGGCCGCTCATGCCGCAGGTAAAGGCAAGCAGGTGCTAGATCCACATCCTTAGGATCTTTGCGTTGGTGTCAGGAGCTCCATCTTCTCCGGAGGCTCTACTTTTGGGTATGATCTCCCTGTATTGTAGATAGTTTTGTACATTCAGGGTATGGCGGGGCCCTGTCCCGCCATAGTTGTTTACTTCCTTAGAGGTCTGTAGTCCTATTGTACAGTTGGGATGTAACTGCAAAAACTTGGGTTATATATATATGCCGAAAGGCAAGCTTTTCTTCAGATAAACTGTTTTCTCTTTTCATAATGTTTCATGTCTTGTTCTATATTTCCGCTGATTTTCTCTGATGTATGATCATTGGTGCCCGGTAAGGCACGATCCACGCCCTAACAGTCGTGACAAAAGTGGTATCGAGCGCTTAATCCTCGGAAAGTGTCTACGCACCGTATCTAGTAAGTCTTGATTATCGGTGTGTTGTGCACCACACCAATAATCGTGAGGCTATAAGATATTTAGGATTGGTTTCATTCTTCTCACTCGAGATCGTGCTTTAGAGGCGTGTTATAGGTCGGACCCTCTAACGTATTCCTTTCTCAGAATGATTATGCCTCCACGTAAGGCAACCCGCCCGTGGCGGCAAGGCACCGAGGAGTCGCTAGTGGGACACCTAGAGTCACGAGGGCTCGGGCCCAGTCTATACCAGAGACGGCGAGTTCTACGACGCCGCCGACCCCAGGAGGGTTTAGGGCCGCAGCAGTGGCTGATGAGACCACAGTACCTACACCTCCAGTCCCACAGCCTGGAGCAGATGAGATGGGTTACAGAGAGATGACCCGCCATCGCCGAGATCGTGGCTGCATACGAGTGACAGCCGACGCGGCAGTTCAGCCCGGTCGCACCCGTGGTTCACCCGAGGGCAGATAGTTTGAGGCTACGGGATTTCCTGAGTTGTAGCCCGCCAGAGTTTTACGGGTCGAGGCCGGAGGATGATCCGCAGGAGTTCATCCGTCAGCTACAGAGGATCATGCGGGTGATCAGGGCCTCAGAGACCGAGTCTGTGACCTTCGGTTCGCATTGGCTGCGTGATACCGCAGTCGATTGGTTTGATTCGTAGGAGTTATCCCGGGGAGAGCACGCGTCCCCAGCTACTTGGGATGAGTTCTCAGAGGCTTTCCTCACTCACTTCTTGCCTCCACAGATGAGGAGGGCGCGGGCTGACAGATTGTTACTGCTGAGACAGAGGGGACGCACAGTTAGAGAGTACAATGTCGAGTTCGATTCGTTGGCTCGATATGTCCCTGCGTTGGTAGCAGATATGGAGGACAGGGTGCATCGTTACGTCACGGGGCTAGATGATTATATGGCTGAGTCATGTGCGGGTGTGGCTCTTCAGCCAGGCATGGATATTACCCGTATGCAGGCTCACGCCTTGATGCGCGGCGAGCGCAGAGGTCGACGAGTGGGATGTGACAGCAGCAGAAGAAGGCCAGGACGGGAGGGTCTTCTGGTGGCTATCGTGGTGGGCGGCCTCGGCGAGCCTAGATTCGCACCACGCACCGTCGAGCACTCGCACCGCCCTCAAGCCCAGAGTATTCGAGGCGCACTGCGGCCCCGGGCTTCGTGACGCCCAGAGAAGAGGTACTGGCCGATCGGGACCACCCCCCCCTCAGTGTGGCCGATGCGGTAGATCCCATTACGGGAAGTGTGGTACTGCTACGGGAGCTTGTTACAGTTGTGGCCAGCAGGGTCACTTTGCGAGGGACTGTCCGACCGGGGGCAGCGCTGGTGGTAGAGCTCAGCCTTCAGGGTCTGTTGCCGCCTCTTCGTCCCCTACAGTTACACGCCCCGGAGGGCAGGGTACTCATGGACCAGCAGGTCGCGGCAGAGGTCGTGGCGCGGGTCCCAGTTCTAGCGGTCCTCAGAACCGCATTTATGCCTTGTCCAGCCGGCAGGATCAGGAGGCCTCACCTGATGTCGTCACAGGTACCTTATCAGTTTCTGGGTTTGATGTGTATGCCTTGATAGATCCGGGTTCTACACTGTCCTATATATCTCCTCTTGTTGCTAGTAGGATAAGGATAGAGCCTGAGTCCATAGACCCTTTCGAGGTAGCTACGCCAGTGGGTGATTCGGTGGTAGCCCAGCGGGTATATAGGGCTTGTCCAGTGACCATATACAGTCGTCAGACCCTAGCCGACTTGATAGAGCTGGACATGACTGATTTCGACGTGATCATGGGCATGGATTGGCTAGCTTCTTGCTACGCCAATGTAGACTGCAGGGAGAGAGTGGTACGGTTCCAGTTTCCTGAGGAGCCGGTTGTTGAGTGGGAGGGAAGCACTGTATCGCCGAGGGGTAGGTTTATTTCTTACCTCAAGGCTAGGAAGATGGTGCAGAAGGGGTATATCTACCATCTCGTTCGGGTGTTTGATACTGAGGCTGCAGTGCCAGATTTTCACCACCCAGAGTCGAGAGTTCCCGCACGTGTTTCCGCACGACCTCGTATCCTCCCGAGAGGGAGATTGAGTTTTGTATAGGCGTGTTGCACACACCGGCCTATTTCCATTCCGCCATACGAATGGCACCGCCGAGTTGAGTGAGTTGAAGGATCAGCTTATGGATTTGGTTGAGAATGGCTTCATCAGGCATAGTGTTTGTCCCTGGGGAGCGCCGGTATTGTTCGTGAAGAAGAAGGGCGACGCCGCGCATGTGTGTTGATTACGGTGAAACAAGGTGACCATTAAGAACGATACCCCTTCCCGTGATTGATGATTTGTTCGACCATTGCGTGGTGCGAGATGTTTCTCCAAGATTGATCTACGGTCGCTATCATCAGTAGTCGAGAGTCGGACATCCCTAGATCGCATTCGACCCAGACGCACTACGAGTTTAGGCTTATGTCGTTTGTTTTGACCAACGCCCGCGGTATTCATGGATTTGATGAACCGAGTGTTCAAACCATTTTGGACACGCTTGTGATAGTGTTCATCGATGATATCTTGGTTTATTCTCGCCAGAGCAAGAGCGCGCGAAGCATTTGGCGATCGTGGCCGACAGCTTCTCCGACCAGCGGTTATACGCCAAGTTTTCCAAATGTGAGTTTTGGTTAGCTTGGTGGCTTTTCTTGGGCATATTGCCGGGCCGATGGCATTCGAGTGGATACGCCAAGATCGAGGCGATCGGGACTTGGCCTAGACCTACTACTCCGGCAGAGGTTCGCAGCTCGGGCCTTGCAGGTTATTATCGCGGTTCAGAGAGAAGTTTGCTTTATCTCTCGCACCATTGACTAGGCCGACTCGGAGGCGCCAAGTTTGATGGTGATGCTTGTGAGCGTGGTTTCGATTCTTTGAAAGAGAGATCGACGACCGCTTCGCTTCTTACTCTTCCGGAGGTCCAGACGGTTATGTTGTGTATTGTGACGCGTCGTGCATCGGGTTGGGATGTGTGTTGATGCAGCAGAGCAAGGTTATAGCGTATGCATCCCGACAGCTGAAGAAACACGAGAGGAACTACCCCACCCATGATTTGGAGTTGGCAGCGGTGATTCACGCCTTGAAGATCTGGAGGCACTACTTGTATGAGGTTCATGTGGATATTTATACAGACCACAAGAGCCTCGGATATCTTCACAGAGGAGCCGAACTTACACGCAGACGGTGGTTAGAGTTGCTTAAGGATTACAATGTTGATATCTGCACCACCCGGGAAGGCCAATGTTGTGGCGGATGCTCTTAGTCGTAGGTCGATGGGAGCCTATCGGATGTGCGACTAGAGAGGGCGGCATGGTTCGTGATTTGCATCGATTAGCGAGCCTTGGTGTCCGCTTTGATTGATTCCGATAGCTGGGGTTCGAGTTCGTGAGGTTGCCGAGTCTTCCATCGTCGAGGAGGTGAAGAGGCAACATTCGAGGATCCGTTTTGACACGTTATCGTGATACGCTCTTCGTGAGGAAGGGTCCTTTGAGGTAGCACCGATGGGTGCTAAGGTTTGAGGCAGTTGTGTGTTCCAGATGTTTGAGGACTTGGCAGCAGTTCTTGGGAAGCACACGCGCGCGCGTTTATCCATCCGTGGTCGACCAAGATGTACCACGACCTTAGATCCGTGTATTGGTGGGATGGCTTGAAGAGGACGGCGTTGCGAGTTCGTAGCTCGCCCGTGTTATCGCAGTGAAGGTAGAGCACCGAGGCCCGGTGGTTTGTTGCACGATAGAGATCCCGACCGAAGTGGAGATAATCAACATGGATTTTATCACGTGGATTGCCTCGCACTCAGAGGATACATCATTCTATTTGGGTTATCGCCGACGGTCGACGAAATCAGCCCACTTTCTTCCCGTCGGGGCGACCTTTCTACCGAGGATTATGCGGACTTTACATCCGAGAGATCGTCGATCGCATGGAGTCCCTATTTCGATCATATCCGCAGAGGAGCCCGTTCGGCTAACTTCCGGAGGTCTTTCGAAGGGTTTAGGGACCCAGTGAGCTCGAGCAATCGCATTCCATCCACGCACGCACGACAGTCGAGCGCACAATCCAGACTCTTGAGGATAGGCTGCGAGCCTGTGTAATTGACTTCAGGGTAGCTGGGAGGATCATTTGCCACTAGTTGAGTTGGCGTATACTAATCGCGACCACTCCAGTATTCAGATGGCGCCGTATGAGGCCTTGTATGAGGAAGTGCGGATCGCCGATAGGATGGTTCGATGGGCGAGTGCGATTAGTGGGACCAGATTTGGTGCAGTGCGATGGATAAGGTGAAGCTTATCCAGAGAGGTTCCGACACCGAGTCGATGAAGTCATATGCAGATCATCGTCGTCGGCAGATCCGGAGTTCGAGGTTCATGATTGGGTTTTCTAAAGGTGTCACCCATGAAGGGTGTGATGAGATTCGGAAGAAGAAACTCACCCAAGGTACATTGGGCCGATCGATTGTCCGCAGGTAGGCAAGGTTGCTATGAGTTGGATCTGCCGTCCGATCCGGAGGCGCGCATCCGGTGTTTCATGTTTCTACTTTGAGGAGATGTATCGGGATCCATCTAGAGTGCATCGATTGACGATGTCCAGGTGACCGAGGGTTATCGTATGGAGGTTCCCATAGCGATAATCGATCGTCGTTAGGCGTCTGCGGCGACGTGGCTTCCGTCAAAGTCTTGTGGCGGAACGAGCTCAGGGAGGAGATGACGTGGGAAGCTGAGGAGGACATGAGGCAGAAGTATCCTCACCTATTCCCCACACCTCCAGGTAATTCACTTTCCTACTTGTAAATCTTCATTATCGTTTATGCCTAAGTGTTGTTACGTGGTGTGTGGCATTTGCAACTGTTTAAGTTATGAAGAATCTTATCGTTAACTGTCTTGGGAAGGAACATTCGGGATGAATGTTTCTAAGGAGGGGAGAATGTTATACCCCGTATTTCCGAAGTATGTACGTGAGGACGTACGTACAAAAGTTTGGCCTTAAAGTTTAGGCATGGCACATTTTTTGGGCACAACCCTCACAAAGAATCGTTTTCCGACGAAACGTTTTACAAGACTCGCGTAGGATAAATTCCGGCTATGCCATTTCTAATTTTTGCGGATTTTTCCGAGAGACGAAACACTTTGGACCAACAAGAGGGCGACACTTGTCACCCTCTCATTGGTGGACTTGTGGCGGAAATGGACCGAATTGGAGAGCCATTTTTGTCAAGTAGTTGGTAGGATATTTTGTGTGCAAGTTGGCTAAGGACACTTGCCCAAATCCTCACCCTACACTTGTCTTGCACTTGGCACCATCTTGGCCCTTGGTTGGCCATCCCTTGACCTATAAATACCCCTCTTGAGATGAAGAGTTCTTCATCCACAAAAACTTTCCAAGTCTAAAATCCTCTCCTCTCCCTTAAAGCCTTTTCGTCCAAACACCTCCCCCCCTTTGAGAAGCTTAGTCGAGGCTATTCCCCCCCTAGCCTAGCCGAAATCTACCCCCCTCCCTTGGTAGAAAAGTTGCCTTCTAGTATTGTTATAATGCCCAAAATACCCTAGCCCAAATCCCTTAGTACTTAGTAGAAGTTGTGAAGAACTTCTAAGGTTTTCCTTGGAGCTATTGGAGCGTACAACTTAGGAGCTAAACCTCGCTCAGGATCGACTTATACCTAGGATATTATTGGGCTTACCGAGGTAAACAATCTTACCCTTCTTTTGTAATTAGAGAATACATACTGTAGAAGTATAAGAATAAGTATAAATACTTAGAAGAATATTACAGTATAAAATTGAACTGTTATCACAGTAGAAGGGTATAAAAGAAGAATAATTGAACTATACTTACATAGGACTGTTTTCACAGTAGACTTATATAGCTCACCGGTAGGGAAGTCTGCCCGACTTTCCGTAGAATTGAGAACCCTCTGTTTAGAATGACCTCTGAGTAGTCTAGACTTTGATAGATGTCCGTGACTATTATAGTGATTCTCTCGCGACATATTCAACTTGGCGAGGTTTTCCGAGAAGGTATGTGATTCTTCCTAAATCATGATATTTTAATATATATAGTGCGGTAGACGATATGTGTTAAGCTGAATAATAACTACGGCAATGTCTTTTGACTTAAGCTGAATAATACTTACAATGTCTTTTGACTTAAGCCCGAATAATACTTACGACAATGTCTTGCGACTTAAGCCCGAATAATAAAGATCTTAAAAAGTCTTTCAAAAGAATTATAACACGCTTTGAAAGAAGAAGAATAGTTGTTTTTAAAACAAGAAGCTTAAGGGTTATACTAGCTTTATGGGAAGTTAAGTATAACGACTTGAGTTTTATAAAAGGAGCCATCGATATGTTTATAAAAGACTTGTATTGATTTACGAAAGGTATAATAAGATGGTTTTGATGAGTAGACATATTGTGATGCTATGTGTTAGTATCTTGTAACGTTTGTGTAAAGAGGTCTTTTACTTATGCTTATGTTGTTTAAACTATAAGCTGTTGTGTTAGTACTATATCACTCACCTCTTGAGATGATACCGGGGGTTAAGCTGCCCTCCGATGCGGGGTAGACTCAGGCGGTCTGGGACCATGATTCGAGAATACCTCATGCGGGTCCAGGGGGCCTATGCGGAGCTACGAGAGTTCCAGGTTAGTGTGCGGGGTTATGCCTCATGCGGTCTATGTGGCCATGCGGACAACGAGTCCAGGACGATGCCGAGGAGTAGCTACCCTCGATGCGGGATTATACCTCATGCGGGCCTATGTGAGTGGCCTATGCGGACTACGGGAGTACAGGATTAGGCTTGCAGAATGATAATATGGGCGAGTGGCCCTGCTTCGATCATTCGCAGCCTAGAAAAGACGTCGATGATTTACCTATTGTTGCTCTTGTTTATGATGTGGCACTATGTGCGGTTACCTTGGTTGTTTCATACATATATGTAAACTGATTTTAAAATGATATGTTTTCATTTAAGTACTTTACAGTTTCACATACTTAGTACCTGTTGTACTGACCTCCTTCGGGGGGCTGCGTTCATGCCGCAGGTAAAGGCAAGCAGGTGCTAGATCCACATCCTTAGGATCTTTGCGTTGGTGTCAGGAGCTCCATCTTCTCCGGAGGCTCTACTTTTGGGTATGATCTCCCTGTATTGTAGATAGTTTTGTACATTCAGGGTATGGCGGGGCCCTGTCCCGCCATAGTTGTTTACTTCCTTAGAGGTCTGTAGTCCTATTGTACAGTTGGGATGTAACTGCAAAAACTTGGGTTATATATATATGCCGAAAGGCAAGCTTTTCTTCAGATAAACTGTTTTCTCTTTTCATAATGTTTCATGTCTTGTTCTATATTTCCGCTGATTTTCTCTGATGTATGACTGCTTGGGTGCCCGGGTAAGGCACCAGTCACGGGCCCCGGAACAGGTCGTGACACTAACCAAGAGACTTATACTTTAAACAACTTCATACCATTTTCAAAATACTTCAAGCCTCTTATCCTTTAGAAAACAAGTTTCTTACCTCAAAAATTTAAGTCTCTTATCTTCTAGAATAATTCAATACTCAATACTTTCACACCAAGTACTCTATACTTCATTATGTCAAGAAATCCTTGTCTACCTTATTTAGGATAAACCACTCCTTAAGAACAAGCGGGTTAACTACTTAACCCAACCAACTTGGACATTTTCTTAAAACAAGTCAAGTATAACAAAAGGATTTACTTCATTCAAAACACGTACGTCTACCGTACTATATAGTTATAACTACTCATGCTCAAGAGATAAGAAAGTTTCCACATACCTCTTCGGTCAATCCACTTGCTAAGCTCAAACTACCGCAAGTAATACGCCAACCTATAATAACCATAATACGTTTATTAACCTCTAATTTCAATGTAGAAATAATCTAAGTTCAAAGCCCCTAAATTCTATGGAAAATTGGGCGGCATTTCCTTTGTTTCTACATACTTTGCCACCTTTCTCAAGGCCGAATTCAACACCCAAATGCCACATTTAAGGCTCAACAATCCAACATTTTAAAGGGGATTACACCTCCAAACTTGGGTGTGTAAAATTCTGCCCCATTAGGTAAAACAACTAACTTAACAAGTCTAAGGTAGTTTTTAGGCTACAACATGCTCCTAATATCTTCTTAACCAATTCTTTCACATCCAAACCATATTTCTTACATGCAATGACTCTAAGAGCATTATTCACTACCACAAGTTCTTTCTTCTTAACATGCAACACTAGAAACTAATTCTAAAGGAAGAATCATTACCTTAGAGCTTTAGCCAAATCTTTTCAACCACTTGCTAGCTTCCTTTCCAAGAATACCACCACAACAACCTTCACAAGCTAGCCACAAGTTTCCCTCTTGCTTTTACTTTTTCAGATTTTTCCTAAGGCTAGAATGTCTCTTGGGATTTTAGAGAGAAGGAGGAGCTTGAACTTTTAAGAGAGAAGGAAGAGCTTTTGTCTAAGAGAGAGAGATGAAGTATGACCAAGTCTTGAAGACTTGGTCAATATAGTGCATGCAAAATCAGATGGGGGGGACACTTGTCACCCTCCCAAGGTCTTTTAAAAGAAAAATCTGACTTTTCCTAAGTTTTTCCGCCTGAATCCGCCTCGCTTCCCTGGGCGCATGGCTAAACCTCCGCAACTTTCTGAACTTCCGCGCCGCGGCTCGCTTCCCGCGCGGCGCAGACTTCAGCGGCCCTCGCACTTTCGGCGCTGCGTTCGCATCCGGCGCCGCGGCCCTGTTGCCTTTGCCTGAAATGCATTTCTGTCCGTCTGCGCACTGAACTTGTAACTCTCATAACTTTCTACTCTGATGTCCTATCGACGAACGGTTGGTTGCGTTGGAATCTAGACTCAACGAACTACGCCCCAGGCCTTTGAAACACTTAAGAACTCCTAATGTATCAGGTCATAACCCGCCTCAAAGTTGACTAAAACCCGTCTGGAACAATCCGTCAACCTATCCTTAGAAAATTTTAAGTCTTACCCCCTTTCGTACGCTCTCAAACGCATGACCTGAACTACGGGGTGTAACAGGATTAAAACCTGGACTTGTCATAAAATGAAGGTACCTTGAGTTGTGTGTAACGTGCCTATGTTTGCGTGTGATAGCCTTGTTGTGCAAGTGTTGTATTCTTATGTTACCGCGTCTCTCGATGGAGGGTCGGTCGTGTTATTCTTGATCATTTTGGACATACTGACACGATGGGTGGCCCACGGGTATGCTTCCACTATGATAGTCCATGGGCATACTGACTCGATGGATGGTCCACGTACGCGCCATGATGAGGGTTCGCTTTCTGTTGATAGTGTTATTCCATGGACTAGCTCTCCATGAGGTTTTACTGATTCGGCTTGGTATCCGTGGTTGGCTTTCGTACTTGCCTGTCTCATGGCTGATTCGCCTTGGTACTGGTAGTTAGCCTCGACGCCCTGCTCGGTTTAGTGGCGAAGTCTCGTGACACGACCAGTACTGTAGTTAGCCTTCGTGATTTGCCGGCCACCACGTGACACGACCTTGGTACCGTAGTCGGCCGTACTTGCCGTGTCGCCTTCATGGTTTGGTTGTATAGTATTGTTAGTACGGTTGTTATGACACAGGTGGGACCTAGTGTTCATGTGTACTTCTTGGTGTGATTATATCATAGACTGCCGGCAGTGAGGAAGGTATTCCACGGGCATGATTGATGTTGTGGGCGTGAGACCCATTGTTATACTTGAGTAATGACTTTGAGGGCGTGAGTCCCTGACTTGACATGACTGTTTATATATTATGGACTGTAGTTTGGTTATCATACATGTCTCCTGCTTTATATAGACTATTATGATTTCATTTACAGTATTTTACAGTTTCACATACTTGGTACTGTTATCGACCTCCTTCGGGGGGCTGCGTTCATGCCGCAGGTAGAGGTACACCGGTTGTGGATCCGCGCTCTTAGGATCACCGTTCAGCGTTTTGGGAAGCTCCGTTTCTCCGGAGGCTTATCTTTGGTATAGTCCCCTGTCAGTGTAGATACTTGTACATTCAGGGGTATGGCGGGGCCCTGTCCCGTCATAGTTATGGTTACATTCTTAGAGGTCTGTAGTACTGTTGTGGGCAGGGTTTGTAAAAGGATTTAACTGTTCAGGTTGATATATATATGTATATATTCAGGAAGGTGACCTTTTCGGTTAGCCTGTTTCATACTTTATGTCTTGTCTCATGTTTTAGTTTTTATTTCCGCTGATTTTCTCTGATGTTGTATCACTAGGGTGCCCGGGGTAAGGCACGACCACGCCCGGATCGGTCGTGACACCGCCCGTCTGTCTCGAGGATGGAATGTAGTACTCAGCTCACTGCGTCCCTAGACCTTCTCGAAAGACCTCAGGAAGTTAGCCAGAACCGGCTCCTCATGCGATATGATAGAAATAGGGACTCCATGCACCGACGATCTCTCGGATGTAAAGTCCGCATAGTCCTCACCGAAAAGTCGCCCCGACGGAAGAAAGTGGGCTGATTTCACACCGGCGATATAACCCATATAGAATCATGCTTCTCCGAGTGCGAGGTAATCTGTGATAAAGTCCATGTTGATCACCTCCCACTTCCGTGTCGGGATCTCTATCGTGCGCAATAATCCACCGTGCCTGCGTGCTCTATCTTCACCGCGACAACACGCACCGAGCTACAAACCCCGCAACGCCCTCTTCAAGCCATCCCACCAATACACGATCCGAGGTCGTGGTACATCTTGTCGACCGGATGGATAGAGTAACGCGCACCGTGCTTCCCTAGAACTCGCCGCGAAGTCACGAAATATCCGAACACACAACCCGCCTCAAACCTTAGCACCCCATCGGTGCTACCTCAAAAGGACCCTTCCTCACGAAGAGCCATATCACGGCATCGTCAAAACCGGATCCTCAAACTGTTGCCTCTTCACCTCCTCGACGATGGAAGACTCGGCAACCTCTCGAACCCCACTGCTATCAGAATCAATCAATCGGACTCCAAGGCTCGCTAGCAGATGCAACTCGCGGACCATGCTCCTCCTCTCGGGTCGCATCCGATAGACTCCATCGACTCACGACTAAGGGCATCCGCCACAACATTGGCCTTCCCCGGTGGTACGGGATGTCGACATCGTAATCCTTGAGTAACTCTAACCACCGCCTCTCGCCGTAAGTTCACCACCTGGTCTGAAGATATCCGAGGCTCTTGTGGTCTGTATAAATATCCACGAACCCCATACAAATAGTGCCTCAAGATCTTGGCGTGAATCACCGCCGCGACTCCAAATCATGGGTGGGGTATTTCCTCATGCTTCTTAAGTCGGGATGCGACGCTATAACCTTACCAGTGCATCAACACACATCCGAGCCCGACGCCGACGATCACAATACACTACATAACCGCTGGACCTCGGAAGAGTAAGAACGGGGCGGTCGTCGATCTCCTTCAAGAATCGAAACCCCGCCACAAGCATCACCACTAAAACTTAGCCGCCTTCCGAGTCACTAGTCAATGGTGCGAGATAGAAGCAAACTTCTCCACGAACCGATAGTAACTCGCAAGGCCTGTAAAGCGCACTGCCGGAGTAGTAGGTCTAGGCCAACTCCCGATCGCCTCGATCTTGTTCAGATCCACCGAATACCATCGCACCGACAATATGCCCAAGAAAAGCCACCGAAGCCAACCAAAACTCACATTTGGAAAACTTGGCGTATAACTGCTGGTCCTGGAGAACTCTCAGCACAGTCCTCAAATGCTCCGCATGCTCCTGCTCTGAGCGAGAATAAACCAAGATGTCATCAATGAACACTATAACAAACGTGTCCAAAAATGGCCTGAACACTCGGTTCATCAAATCCATGAATACCGCCGGAGCATTGGTCAACCCGAAAGACATGACCACGAACTCATAATGCCCGCATCGTCCGAATGTAGTCCTAGGGACATCCGCCTCTAACACGCACTGATGATAGCCCGATCGCAGATCAATCTTGAGAAACATCTCGCACTCGCAATCGGTCGAACAAATCATCAATCACAGGAAGGGTATTCGTTCTTAATGGTCACCTTGTTCACCGTCAGAATCGACACACGCGCGCCCCGCCCTTCTTCTTCTTCACGAACAATACCGGCGCTCCCGGGGAGAAACACTAGGCCTGATGAAGCCCTTCTCCAAAGAAATCTCTCACTGGTCCTTCAACTCTCGCAACTCGGCAGTGCCATTACGTATGGCGGAATGGAAATAGCCGAGTGTCCGGCAAAGACATCGATACAAAACTCTATCTCCTCTCGGGAGGATACCCGGAGGTCGTCTGAAACACATCGTGGAACTCTCTCGACTCTCGAATCGATCAAAATCTGGTACCGCAGCCTCGAGATCAAACACCCGAATGAGATGGTAGATATACCCTTCGCACCATCTTCCTAGCCTTGAGGTAAGAAATAAACTTACCCTCGCGACACGGTGTTCCTCCCACTCAACAACCGGCCTCGTGAAACCGGAACCGTACCACTCTCTCCTCAGCTACATTGGCGTAGCAAGACGCTAGCCAATCCATACCCATGATCACATCGAATCAGTCATATCCAACTCTGTCAAGTCGGCAGTGGTCCGACGATCGCATATGGTCACCGGATAAGCCCTATATACCCGCCGAGCTACCACCAATCACCCATCGCGTAGCTACCTCGAAAGGTCTATGGACTCGTGCTCTATCCCTATCCTACTAGCAACATGGGAGATATATAGACAGAGTAGAACCGGATCTATCAAGGCATACACGCCACAACAAGAAATCGATAAAGTACTGTGACGACATCGGTGAGGCCTCACGTCCCGCCGGCCGACAAGGCATATATGCGTTCGAGGACCGCTAGAATCGGGACCCGCGCCATGACCTCTGCCGCGACCTGGCCGCCCATGAGTACCACGCCCCCGGGCGAGTAAATCGTAGGAGATGAAGAAGACCGGTGAAAGAACACGTAGTCGACCTACCCTCTGCGCTCTGAGTCGGACAGCTCGCAAAGTGACCGCTGGCCGCAATCAAACAAACTCCCGAGCGGCACCACAATTCCCGTAATGGATCTACCGCATCGCCACACCGGTGGAGGGTGGTCCCGTCGGTTAGCACCTCTGCTACCCTCGACGCCGAAGTCTTGGGGCCCCAGTCCGCCTCGAATACCCGCCGCCCCGAGGACGGTAGGAGTGCTCGAGCCGGGTTGTGGCGCAAATCTAGACTGCTGCTGAGGCAGTCCACCCCGATAGCTACTAAAAGACCCTGCCGTCCTGGCCTTCTTCTGCTGCTGCTGTCTGTCAACCCGTCGACCTCTACGCTCCTCGCATCCAAGTGCATGAGCCTGCATACGGGTAATGTCCATGCCTGGCTGAAGAGCCACACCCGCACAAGACTCGGCCATATAATCATCTAGCCCGGTGACATAGCGGTGTACCCTGTCCTCCATATCTGCTACCAACGCAGGGACATATCGAGCCAACGAATCGAACTCAACGTTGTACTCCCTAACTGTGCGCCCTCTCTGTCTCAACAACAAAAATTTGTCGGCCCGTGCCCTCCTCATCTGCGGAGGCAAAAAGTGAGTGAGAAAAGCCTCCGAGAACTCATCCCAAGTAGCTGGGGACGCGTGCTCTCCCCGGGATAACTCCCACGAATCAAACCAATCGACTGCGGTATCACGCAGCCTATGTGAACCGAAGATCACGGACTCGGTCTATGAAGCCTTGATCACTCGCATGATCCTTCAGAATCGACGGATGAACTCCTCGCGATCATCCTCGTGCCTCGACCGTAGAACTCTGGCGGCTACAACTCGAGAAAATCTCGTAGCCTCAAACTATCTCGATCTCGTGAACCATAGGTACCAGGCTGAATCGAATCGCCGATCCTATCCTCATGTTCGCCACGATCACGCCGAATCGCCATCTCTCAGAACCCATCTCATCCGCTCCAGCCGTGGACCGAGGTGCAGTCTCGTGGTCTCATCACCACCGCCGCGCCCTAAACCTCGCTGGGCCGGCGTCGTGGAACTCGCCATCGGTATAGATCGGGCACGAGCCCTCGTGACTCTCGGTGTCCTACTAGCGGCTCCTCTCGCCGCTTTGCCCTTCGGGCGGGTTGCCTTACGTGAGGCATAATCATAAGAAAGGAAATACGTTAGAGGGTCCAATTTATAACACACTCTAAGGCACGATCTCGAGTGAGAAGAATGGAAACCAATCCTAAATATCATATAGCCTCACGATTATTGGTGTGGTGCACAACACACCGATAATCAAGACTCTACTAGATACGGTTCAGAGACACTTTCCGAGGATTAATCGCTCGATACCACTTTTGTCACGACTGCCGTTCGGGTGATGGATCGTGCCTTACCCGGCACCCAAGTAGTCATACATCGAGAAAATCACGGAATATAAAAACAAGACATGAAACAATGTAAATTGAGACACGCTTTATCTCGAGAAAAGTCGCTTTTCGCATATATATATAAACCAAAATCTGGCGATTACATCCCAACCGCATAATAGACTACTGCACTTCTAAGGAAGTAAACAACTATGGCGGGACAGGGCCCTGCCATACCCTGAATGTACATATATCTACAACATCAGGGAGAACCATACCAAAAGTCGAGCCTCCGGAGAAGATGGAGTTCCTGACACCAAAGCAAAAGATCCTAAGGATGCGGATCTAGCACCTGTTTCCCCTTACCTGCGACATGAACGCAGCCTCGGCGAGGTCGATAACAGTACCAAGTATGTGAAACTGTAAAGTACTTAAATGAAGTCATATCATTTTAAAGCCAATTTTACAAATATGTATGGAATAACCAATGTAACCGCACATAGTGCCACATCACAAACAAGAGTAACAACAGGTAAATCAGAATGTGTCTTTTCTAGGCCGCGAATGATCGGGCAAGGCCAATCGCCCATAGTATCATTATGCATGCCTAATCCTCGACTCAGTACCGTGATAGCCACCTAGGCCCGCATGAGGTATTCCCCGCATCGAGGGTAGCTACTCCTCGGCATCATCCTGGACTCGTAGTCCGCATGGCCACATAGACCGCATGGTCACATGGACCGCACACTAACCTGGAACTCTCGTAGCTCCGCATAGGTCCCCTGGACCCGCATGAGATATTCTCGAATCATAGTCCCAGACTGCCTGAGGTATACCCCGCATCGGAGGGCAGCTTAACCCCCGGTATATCATGTCAAGAGGTGAGTGATGTAATACTAGCATAACGGCTTATCGTTAAACAACATAAGCACAAATAAGAATAACCTCTTTACACAAACGTTTATAAGATACTAACACACATAGCATGACAATATGTCTACTCAACAAACCATCTCACTGTACTTTCCAGAAATCAATACAAGTCTTTTATAAACACATAAGTAAACCGTTCCTTTTATCTTTCTTAAGTCGTCATACCTAACTTCTCATAAAGCTAGTATAACTCTTAAGCTTTTGTTTAAAAACCAAGTATTACTCTTCTTTAAAAAATGATTCATAATTCTTTTGAAATACTTCAAGATTCTTGTTATTTAGACTCAAGTCAAAAGACGTCAAGTAAAACCATGTTCAGTTAACACACGTACGTCTACCGTACTATATATATACTTTAAAATATCATGCTCTAGAGGATAGGAAGAATCACATACCTCCTTGGCGAAATCCACCTGCCAAGTCGAATATGTCGCGCGCAGAGTATCAACCTATAATAGTCAAATACGTCTATCAACGTCTAGACTACTCTGTAGAAAGTTCTAACCAGAGGGTTCTCTATTCTACGGAAAATTGGGCAGCATTTCCCTACCCGTCAAACTACTCAAGTTCATCAGAATACACCCTATGTAATCTGATTCAATCTTCTTTAATATCCTTCTATACGATGTGATTACATTTCAATTCTCTTCTGTAATACCCTTCTATGTATTTTATACTTATTTCAATACTTCTACAGTATGTATTCTCCAATTATAATAGAAGGATAAGATTATTATTTACCTCGATAAGCCCAAAATTATCCAAGATATAAGTCGATCCTGAGCAAGGTTTAGCTCCTAATCTGAACGCTCCAATCCGCTCCAAGAAACCCTTAGAAGTTTCTACACAACTTCTACTTTCTACTTCAACCAACTATGAAGTTTCTCTTAGGGTTTCGTTTAGTGACTAAAGGAAGTATAGTAGTATTTCCGGGCTCTAGGTATAGAGGTGACTTTGGAATACTACTAGATATACGGCTAGGGTATTTTGGGGATAGTAACAATACTAGGAGAGTATTTTCTACCAAGGGGGCTTTGCCGAGAGACCACTAGGAAGGGGGTAGAGGGTGTTTCGCTAAGCTCTTCTCAAGAGGGGAAGAAGGCTTGGACGAGAGCTTCTCTCAAAAAGGGGGGGGGGAGATTTGGAGACTTGGAATGTTATACCCCGTATATCCAGAGTATGTACGTGAGGACGTACGTAGAAAATTTAAGCCTTAAGGATTGGCAAGAATCGAAATTTGTACACAAGTGCCGAAAAGAGTCGTTTTTCGACGAAACGTTTCACTAGACTTGCGAAGGGAAAAATACGGCTATGTCATTTTTAATTTTTGCGGATTTTTCCGAGAGACGAAACATTTTGGACCAACGGGAGGGTGACATGTGTCACCCTCACATTGGAAGCAATTGGGGCGGCAAGATGGACGATTGGGGTCAAGGGAGGTTGGTAGGATATTTTGTGCAAGTTGTTGTGGTAGATGGATAAGGTCCACATGGTTAAAATCTAGCCCTACACTTGCCTTACACTTGGATTGATCTTGGCCATTGGTTGGCCATTGCTTAACCTATAAATACCCCTCTAAGTTGAAGACTTTCTTCATCCTCACTTGAGCATTTCTCTAAGTCTCAAACTACTCCCTCCCTCTTGAGTTTCGTCCGCCACACCCCCTCCCCTCATGAGCCCTAGCGAGAACACTACCCCCCCTAGCCTAGTTGTTTTCGAGAAATACCCCCCCTCTTGGTAGAAATACTCTCCAAGTATTGTTATAATGCCCAAATACCTTAGCCCATATACCTTGTAGTACTTTCCAAAGTTACCTCTATACGTAGAGCCCGGAAATACTATTATACTTTCCTTTAGCCACTAAACGAAACCCTAAGGAAAACCTTCATAGTCGGTTGAAGTGTTAAGTAGAAGTTGCGTAGAACTTCTAAGGGTTGTTCGGAGCGGGTTGAGCAAGACGAGTAGAGCTTAACGTTGCTCAGGAGCGACATTAAACTTGGATAATTTTGGGCTCATCGAGGTAAATACTACTGTCCTTCTATTGTAATTGGAAATTACATACTGTAGTAGTATAGAAACGAATATAAGATTCATAGAAGAGATTTGAACTGTAATAGAAGGATATTACAGAATAGACTTGAACTGAAATCACATCAGAAGAATTAAGTAGAAGATTAAACTGTACTTACATAGGACTGTATTTACAGTAGACTGATAACCTTTATTGGTTGAATGTTCTGCGAGTAGCATGTGCTACTTGGAAGGTGGACAAGGCTAGCCGGGTTATAGCCGTGGAGCGTTTTGCTTATAGTCGATAATCGTCGCGAGGTATGTGATTCTTCCTATACTCTTGAGCATGATATTTTAAAGGAATATATATATAGTACGGACGTGACGTCGTGTGTTAACAGAACGTAGCTGTACGGCAATGTCTTTTGACTTAAGCCTGAATAATAAGAACCTTGAATGTATTTTAAAAGAATTAAGAAACCTTTTTTGGAAAGAAGAGTAATACTTGGTTTTGAAAACATAAGAGTTATACTAGCTTTATGGGAAGTTAGGTATAACGTCTTAAGAGAGATAAAGAGAATGGTTTACTGATTTTTAGAAGTTAAGAGACTTAATCTTAAAAGATAAGAGACTTGACTTAATATGGATGTTTGTGTGAAACCTCATTCGTGAGTTATGAGTACTTGGTTTTAAAAGGGAATAATGTTTCTTGATTTGAAATCGAATGAGTATCGACAAACCACTGCAGCGTTAATAAAGGAAAATGTATTGAATAATGAAGTATTATTAAAACCAGTAGAAACCTCCATCTGCATAGAAGCTAAGATGAGACAAAATGATATTACATTTCCTAGATCATGGCTGCTTAATAAGATTGATTATGAACAAGAATAACCTACACTCATATAAGGCATATGTCTCTCAGTTGTTTAAAAGAGAATTATATTCTTAAATGATTAAGACTATGAACTATGAAACTTTTCTAAAATAAAGAGACCTGAGTAATTGAAATTAGGCAAACTGGAACTTTAGGGGAAAGAATGTTGTTGAAAAGGAAAGTGTTTTGGTTTACCTAAAATTGTGAGTCACTCTATTTTTATACTACGGGTATCGGGTGACCTTTATAAAAGGAATGGATCTCTTTAAAAGGAATTTAACGTACGTAGTACTTTGGGGTTAAAACCCGGATTTGTTGTAATAAAATAGGAGTCTATAAGTATGTTGAACTTGCCTATGCTTGTGGTAATAGCCTTTGTTGTGCAAGTGTTGATATCAGGTGACTTCTTGAGAAAGAATGGATCTTTTTATGAAAGTCTAGAAGTATGGTAATTTGCTTGTGCTTGCTTGTGATAGCCTGGTTGTGCGATATATGGTTATTGTTGTTACATGGACATGTCTAGACCGATGCAGAATTCCGGGGGCATGTGGCCATGCGGCAGTGCTGATTACCCGATATATGGTTATTATTGTTACATGGACGTGTCTGCACCGATGCAGAATTCCGGGGGCATGTGGCCATGCGGCAGGGTTGACCACCCAGTATATTGTTGTTGATGTTACATGGACATGTCTGCACCGATGCAGAATTCTGGGGGCATGTGGTCATGCGACATTGTTATTATTGTTGCATCATGGACATGTCTGCACCGGCGCAATCCGGCACGCGGCCATGATGCGAACATGATTGATGTTGTGGGCGTGAGACCCATAGTTATATTTGAGTGATGACTTTGAGGCGTGAGTCACGACTTGATCGCTTTATGTTGCGTCGTATTTTGGTTATCATACGCTCTCCCGCCTTATATCGATCGTTATGATTTAAGCTGCAGATTTTCGGGCCACATACTGGTACTGTTAGATCGACCTTCGGGCCGCGTTCATGCCGCAGTAGAGTACACCGCAGAGTTGATCCTCGCTCATAGGATCACGCCAACAGATTGGGAAGCTCCGCTTTCTCGGAGGCTTATTCTTGGTATGTGTTCCCGAGTTGTAGGTTCTTGTACATTCGTGGTATGGCGGCCCCGTCCGTCATAGTTGTTGTAAATCTTAGAGGTCTGTAGTACTGCAAGTGTGGTTGTAAAAAGGATTAAACTGTTCGGTTTTTATGTATTTATATACGTAAGGCAAGCGTTGGTTGGCCTGCTTATATATAATATCTCGCTTCATGTCTTTTTTTATGTTCCACCGATTTTCTCACGATGTATGACTACTTGGGTGCCGGTAGGCACGACCACGCCCGGTTCGGTCGTGACAAAAGTGGTATCGTGAGCGCTTAATCTCTGAAAGTGTCTAGGCATCGTTCAGTAGTCTTGATTATCGGTGTGTTATGCACCACATCTATAATCGTGAGGTCGCAGGACATTTAGGATTAGTTTCATTCTTCTCATTCCGAGATCGTGCCTTAGAGTGTGTTGTAAGTTGGACCCTCTCGACGATTTCGTTTTCACCGATTATGCCTCAGCGAAGTGCAACCCGCCCAGTGGGCAAGGCGAGGAGTCGCTAGTGAGATCTGAGGAGTACGAGGCGCGATCCGGTCATTACTCGAGATGCTTGACGGCGAGTTTTGCGACGCCGCCCAAAGAGAGTTTAGAGCCGCAGCAGATGGCGATGAGACCACGACTGCACCTTCGCCCCACACCGGGCAGGAGTTGGGGTACAAAGAGATGGCCATCGCCGTGATCGTGGCGAATACGAGGATAGCCGACGCAGCGATCCGTGAGCACCCATGGTTCACCCAAGATCGGATAGTTTGAGGCTACGGGACTTTACGAGATGTAGCCCGCGAGTTCTACGGTCGAGGCACGAGGATGATCCGCGAGTTCATCCGGCGATTCTGGATCATGAGAGTGATCAAGGCTTCAAGACCGAGTCGGTGGTCCTAGGTTCGCATCGGCCGCGTGATACCGCAGCCGATCGTTTGATTCGTGGAGCCGTCCCGGAGGAATGCACTTCCAGCCGTTTGGGACGAGTTTTCGGGGGCATTTCTTGCACATTTCTTGCCTCCACAGATGAAGAGGGCTCGGGCCGACAGATTTTTGATGTTGAGGCAAAACGCGCATGGGCCGAGTACAATGTGAGTTCGACTCATTGGCTCGGTATGCCCCACCGTAGTAGCGATATGGAGGGCGAGTACACCGCCACGCACGGGTTAGTTGACTACTTGGCGAGGCTTGTTGGTGTAGCTCTTCACCGGGCATGGACATTGCCGTATGCAGCTTATGCACTTGGGTGTGAGCGGAGAGGTCGGCGAGAATGACCAAGATCAGCGTAAGAGGCGAACAACAGGGTCCTTTGGTGACTTTCGAGGCGGACCGCCTCAGCAGCATACTAGTTTTGTACCTCCGCCAGTGCAGAGTGGTCCTCCACAACCTTCAGGGCATCCGGGGGATTCAGGAGCAGGTCAGAGCTCCAGGGGTTCAGATTTCCAGGGGAGTAGGGGTGTGGGCCAGATGCAGTCACCCCTACCTCGGTGTGGTCGATGTGGTAGACCGCATTTCGGGGAGTGTCGTGGTACCAAGGGAGCTTGTTATTTTTGCGGCCAACAGGGCCATCTGGCGAGAGACTGTCCGACCAGGGGTAGCGCTGGTAGGATAGCACAGACTACGGGATCAGTTGCGGGTTCTTCACCTTCCATAGCTAGGCAGGATGTTCATACACCGGCAGGCCACGGCAGAGGTCGCGGTGGAAGTTCCCAGTTTTAGCGGTCCTTTGAACCGCCTATTTTCAGGTATATCCTTAACCCTCTAGAGACTTGTATGTATTGATGTTATGATGATGTGTTTAGTGTTATGTTCGGATAGCTTTGTGCTAAAATGTGATTTAGAAACCTGGTTAGTGTAAAAGGGTAAGCCTGGGGGTGAGAAAATGATGAACCTTAGAATATTACAATTGAGACCTTAGATGTAAGGCCGTCTTGAGTACAAGATTTTGCGGGTGATCTTTGTCAGAATGTATAAGTATACGTGGAGTAATTGTGGGAAAATTCCTTGGGTGGTGTAAAATGGAAGTGGTAGCTTTCATGACCTGTATAGGTAAGATTGTTCCGGATCGGGAAACAAGAGCTTGATGCGTTAAGTGGGTCGGGTCAGCCATGTTGCGGGCCAACCCGCGGCCTGTTTTGGGATTGGGTCAGCTCTGGGTGGTCCCGCCAGGTGGTAGGGTCACGAGGGTGCTAGGCCCAAGTTTAGTTGACCATCGGATGAGTTCGTGGATATGTTCGACCGAGCGGTCGTGAAGGCCGGAATGGCCTTAAGGAAGATTGAGGCTAGTAAGATGACCAAGTTTGAGGTGGTGACTCAAAGTTTTGGGAAGCAAGCGATGACTGAAGTGTGGTACGTATACTAGAAGAGTTCAAGTGTTCGAGAAGGGCACGACGAGTAAGGAAGGAAGAGGACGTGTGTTATTACGTGGCCAGGTGTGGCGTTGACAACTTGTTAGAGGAACTTTATCGTTATCCGTCTTGAGAAGGAACATTCGGGACGAATGTTTCTAAGGAGGGGAGAATGTTATACCCCGTATTTCCAGAGTATGTACGTGAGGACGTACGTAGAAAATTTAAGCCTTAAGGATTGGCAAGAATCGAAATTTGTACACAAGTGCGAAAAGAGTCGTTTTGACTAAACGTTTCACTAGACTTGCGAAGGAAAAAATACGGCTATGTCATTTTTAATTTTGCGGATTTTTCCGAGAGACGAAACATTTTGGACCAACGAGGGTGACATGTGTCACCTCACATTGAAGCAATCGGGGCGCAAGATGGACGATTGGGGTCGGGAGGTTGGTAGGATATTTTGTGCAAGTTGTTATGGTAGATGGATAAGGTCCACATGGTTAAAATCTAGCCCTACACTTGCCTTACACTTGGATTGATCTTGGCCATTGGTTGGCCATTGCTTGACCTATAAATACCCCTCTAAGTTGAATACTTTCTTCATCCTCACTTGAGCATTTCTCTAAGTCTCAAACTACTCCCTCCTCTTGAGTTTCATCCGCCACACCCCTCCCCTTGAGCCCTGGCCGAGAACACTACCCCTAGCCTAGTTGTTTTAGAAATACCCCTCTTGGTAGAAATACTCTCCAAGTATTGTTATAATGACCAAATACCTTAGCCCATATACCTTGTAGTACTTTCCAAAGTTACCTCTATACGTAGAGCCCGGAAATACTATTATACTTTCCTTTAGCCACTAAACGAAACCCTAAGGAAAACCTTCATAGTCGGTTGAAGTGTTAAGTAGAAGTTGCGTAGAACTTCTAAGGGTTGTTCAGAGCGGGTTGGAGCGCACGGAGTAGGAGCTTAACGTTGCTCAGGAGCGACATTAAACTTGGATAATTTTGGGCTTATCGAGGTAAATACTACTGTCCTTCTATTGTAATTGGAAATTACATACTGTAGTAGTATAGAAACGAATATAAGATTCATAGAAGAGATTTGAACTGTAATAGAAGGATATTACAGAATAGACTTGAACTGAAATCACATCAGAAGAATTAAGTAGAAAATTAAATCAGATTACTTACATAGGATCGTATTTGATGAGATCGATAACCTTTATTGGTTGAATGTTCTGCGAGTAGCATGTGCTACTTGGAAGGTGGACAAGGCTAGCCGGGTTATAGCCGTGGAGCGTTTTGCTTATAGTCGATAATCGTCGCGAGGTATGTGATTCTTCCTATACTCTTGAGCATATATTTTAAAGGAATATATATATAGTACGGTAGACGTACGTGTGTTAACAGAACGTAGCTGTACGGCAATGTCTTTTGACTTAAGCCTGAATAATAAGAACCTTGAATGTATTTTAAAAGAATTAAGAAACCTTTTTTGGAAAGAAGAGTAATACTTGGTTTTGAAAACATAAGAGTTATACTAGCTTTATGGGAAGGTAGGTATAACGTTTTAAGAGAGATAAAGAGAATGGTTTACTGATTTTTAGAAGTTAAGAGACTTAATCTTAAAAGATAAGAGACTTGACTTAATATGGATGTTTGTGTGAAACCTCATTCGTGAGTAATGAGTACTTGGTTTTTAAAAGGGAATAACGTTTTACTGATTTCGGAAATCAGAATGAGTATCGACAAACCAACGCGGTTAATAAAGGAAAATGTATTGAATAATGAAGTATTATTAAAACCAGTAGAAACCTCCATCTGCATAGAAGCTAAGATGAGACAAAATGATATTACATTTCCTAGATCATGGCTGCTTAATAAGATTGATTATGAACAAGAATAACCTACACTCATATAAGGCATATGTTTCTCAGATTGTTTAAAAGAGAATTATATTCTTAAATGATTAAGACTATGAACTATGAAACTTTTCTAAAATAAAGAGACCTGAGTAATTGAAATTAGGCAAACTGGAACTTTAGGGGAAAGAATGTTGTTGAAAAGGAAAGTGTTTTGGTTTACCTAAAAATGTGAGTCACTCTATTTTTATACTACGGGTATCGGGTGACCTTTATAAAAGGAATGGATCTCTTTAAAAGGAATTTAACGTACGTAGTACTTTGGGGTTAAAACCCGGATTTGTTGTAATAAAATAGGAGTCTATAAGTATGTTGAACTTGCCTATGCTTGTGGTAATAGCCTTTGTTGTGCAAGTGTTGATATCAGGTGACTTCTTGAGAAAGAATGGATCTTTTTATGAAAGTCTAGAAGTATGGTAATTTGCTTGTGCTTGCTTGTGATAGCCTGGTTGTGCGATATATGGTTATTGTTGTTACATGGACATGTCTACACCGATGCAGAATTCCGGGGGCATGTGGCCATGCGGTAGGGCTGATTACCCGATATATGGTTATTATTGTTACATGGACGTGTCTGCACCGACGCAATTCGGGGCACGCGTGCGCGCAGGTTGACCACCCGATATATTGTTGTTGATGTTACATGGACATGTCCGCACCGGCGAATTTCGGCATGTGGCCACGCGGCATTTTTATTATTGTTGCATCATGGACATGCCGCACCGGCGCACTCCGGCACGCGACCATGATGCGAACATGATTGATGTTGTGGGCGTGAGACCCATAGTTATATTTGAGTGATGACTTTGAGGGCGTGAGTCACGACTTGATCGCTTATGTTGCGTACTGTATTTTGGTTATCATACATGTCTCCTGCCTTATATCGACTGTTATGATTTAACTGCAGTATTTTTAGTTTCACATACTGGTACTTGTATCGACCTCCTCGGGCCGCGTCATGCCGCAGTAGAGTACACCGTAGTTGATCCTAGCTCATAGGATCACGATCAGACGTAGGAAGCTCCGCTTTCTCCGAGGCTTATTCTTCTAGATGTGTTCCCCGAGTTATGCGTTCTTGTACATTCGTGGTATGGCGGCCCCTGTCCGTCATAGTTGTTGTAAATCTTAAGTCTGTAGTAATCGCCAAGTGTGGTTGTAAAAAGGATTAAACTGTTCGGGTTTTTATGTATTTATATACAGAAGGCAACTGTTTTGGTTGGCCTGTTTATATATAATATCTCTTGCTTCATGTCTTGTTTTTATGTTCCGCTGATTTTCTCTGATGTATGACTACTTGGGTACCCGGGTAAGGCACCAGTCACGGGCCCGGGTTCGGGTCGTGACATGGAAGATGATTTGTGGATGAAGAAGTCTTCAACATAAGGGGGGTATTTATAGGACTTTCAAGGGTCAAGATGAAGGCAAGTGGAGGGCAAGTGGAGGGTGGGGATTTGCACAAGTGCACCCTAACCCTACTCCACAAATCACTCACAAACATTGACCCATGGTTTAGGCCTTAAAATCATGCCAACCGTGCCCTCTTTGCCGTCCACTTGAGGGTGACAAGTGTCACCCTCTCGTTGGTCCAAAATATTTCATCTCTCGGAAAAATCCGCAAAAATTATAAATGACATAGCCGTAATTTTCCCTACGCAAGTTTTGGAAAACGTTTCGTCGGAAAACAATTCGTTTAGTGGGTTGTGCACAAATTTTCGTCCCTATGCCTACTTTAAGGCTCAAACTTTTCAGACGCACGCCTACGCATATACTGGAAATACGGGTATAACAGATGTGGATTCCACGTATGCTTAGTCATTGTAGTACACGGTTAAATTCTGATTTTTATAGAAGACACGGTAATCGCTTGTTTTGTTTGATGGTCGGTTGAGATAGGTAAGAGTATAAGTGAGGGTAAACCCTCAAGACGCTATACCACCTTCTCCAGGTAAGAGTATAAATGAGGTAAACCCCAAGACATTATACCCCGCTTGTTTTGTTTGATGGTCGGTTGAGATAGGGTAAGAGTATAAGTGAGGGTAAACCCCAAGACGCTATACCACCTTCTCCAGGTAAGAGTATAAATGAGGTAAACCCCAAGATATTATACCTCGCTTACCACCTTCTACAGGTAAGAGTATAAATGAGGTAAACCCCAAGACATTATACCCCGCTTGTTTTGTTTGATGGTCGGTTGAGATAGGGTAAGAGTATAAGTGAGGGGTAAACCCCCAAGACGCTATACCACCTTCTCCAGGGTAAGAGTATAAATGAGGGGTAAACCCCCAAGATATTATACCCCCTGCTTTACCACCTTCTCCAGGGTAAGAGTATAGTGAGGGGTAAACCCCCAAAACGCTATACCACCGGTGGGACTTGGTGTTCATGTATACATATTGGTGTTGTACTATATCATGGACCGCGGTGAGGAGGATTTACCGCATGATTGATATTATGGGCGTGAGACCCATGGTTATATTTTAGTAATGACTTGAGGCACGCGCCCTGACTTGATATGATTGCTTATGTGTCAGAGCATCGTAGGTTGGCTATCATACATGTCTCTGCTTTGTTAGATCGTTATGATTTCATTACGATTTATCGTTTCACATACTTGGTACATTCTTCGATCGACCTCTTCGGGCCGCGTCATGCCGCAGTTTAGGTACGCAGATTTGGTGATCGGCAGTGTAGGACCGCCAGAGTTTTTGGATAGCTCCTTCGCTCGAGTTTATCTTTTGTTATACCGTATTTCCGCAGTATGTACGCGTGAGGCGACGTATAAAAATTTAAGCCTTAAGGATTGTCAAGGTTCGAAAATTTGGGCACAAGTGCCGAAAAGAATCGTTTTTCGACGAAACGCTTTACAAGACTTGCGGGCGGAAAATTCCGCTATGTCATTTCTAATTTTTGCGGATTTTTCCGAGATACGAAACATTTTGGACCAACGGGAGGGTGACATGTGTCACCCTCACATTGGGCGTGACTTTGGGCGGTCTTTGGACGATTGGGGGGTCAAGGTTGGTAGGATATTTTGTGCAAGTTGGTGTGGTAGATGGATAAGGTGTACTTGGCTTGATCTTGCCTTACACTTGCCTAACACTGATTGATCTTGGCCATTGGTTGGCCATTGCTTGACCTATAAATACCCCTCTAAGTTGAAGACTTTCTTCATCCAAACTTGAGCATGTCTCTAAGTCTCAAACTACTCCCTCCCTCGTGCGTTTCGTCCGCCACACCCCTCCCTCAGAGGCCTTCACGAGAAACCCCTTGCCTAATTGTTTCGTATAATACCCCTTCAGGTATAGAAATACTCTCCAAGTATTGTTATAATGCCCAAATACCTTGGCCCAAATACCTTGTAGTATTCCCAAGGTTACCTCTATACTAAAAGCCCTGAAAATACTATTATACTTCCTTTAGCCACTAAACGAAACCTTAAGGAAAACCTTCATAGTCGGTTGAAGTGTTAAGAAGTTGCGTAGAACTTCTAAGGGTTGTTTGGAGCGGGTTGAGCACTCGGAGTAGGAGCTTAACGTTGCTCAGGAGCGACATTAAACTTGGATAATTTTGGGCTCATCGAGGTAAATACTACTGTCCTTCTATTGTAATTGGGAATTACATACTGTCGTATTATAGAAATGAATATAAGATTCATAGAAGAGAATTGAACTGTAATAGAAGGATATTACAGTATAGACTTGAACTGAAATCACATCAGAAGAATAATATAAGTAGAAGATTAAATCATTTACATAGGATCAGTATTTACTGAGATCGATAACCTTTATTGGTTGAATGTTCTACAAGTAGCGTGTACTACTTGGAAGGTGGACAAGGCTAGCCGGGTTATAGCCGTGGAGCGTTTTGCTTATAGTCGATAATCGTCGCGAGGTATGTGATGCTTCCTATACTCTTGAGCATGATATTTTAAAAGAATATATATGTAGTACGGTAGACGTACGTGTGTTAACAGAACGTAGTTTTACGGCAATGTCTTTTGACTTAAGCCTGAATAATAAGAACCTTGAATGTATTTCAAAAGAATTAAGAAACCTTTTTGAAAGGAGAGTAATACTTGGTTTGAAAACATAAGAGTTATACTAGCTTTATGGGAAGTTAGGTATAACGTCTTAAGAGAGATAAAAAGAATGGTTTACTGATTTAGAAGTTAAGAGACTTAATCTTAAAAGATAAGAGACTTGACTTAATATGGATGTTTGTGTGAAACCTCATTCGTGAGTAATGAGTACTTGGTTTTTAAAAGGGGAATAATGTTTTACTGATTTCGGAAATCAGAATGAGTATCGACAAACCACTGCAGCGCTAATAAAGGAAAATGTATTGAATAATGAAGTATTATTAAAACCAGTAGAAACCTCCATCTGCATAGAAGCTAAGATGAGACAAAATGATATTACATTTTCTAGATCATGGATGCTTTAATAAGATGGTTATAAACAAGAATAAACTGCTCACACATATGACATATGTTACTCAATTGTTTTAAAAGAGATTAAGACATCGAACTATGAAACTTTTCTAAAGTAAAGAGACTTGAGTAATTGAAATTAGGCAAACTGGAACTTTAGGGAAAAGAAAGGCATTGTTTTGTCTTAAAACGGTTTAAAACATAAAGTGTTATAACAGCTTTATGGGAAGTTAGTTATAACGACTTTATGAAAACAAAAGAAGGGTTTTATCATTGGTTTTAATGTGGTAACTTGACTTTAAAAAGAGAAGTGTTTTGGTCTAAAAAGAAGGCATGGTATTGCCTTAATTTGGTTTTAAAAAGGAAAGTAAAAGTCACTCTATTTTATACTACGGGTATCGGGTGACTTTTATAAAGGGAATGGATCTCTTAAAAGGAATTTAACGTACGTAGTACTTTAGGGTTAAAACCTGGACTTTGACATAAAATGAAAGTACCTTGAGTTGTGTAACTTGCCTATGCTTATTGTGATAGCCTTTGTGTGCAAGAATTGTGTTTCTATACTACCGCGTCTCTCGATGGAGGACCGGTTGACTTGTTGAGGACTTACTTGGACGTACCGGCAGTGACGGAGAATTCCACGGGTACGCTCCTGTTGATAGTGTTATTCCATGGACTAGATCTCCATGAGGTTTCTTCTTGCTCGCCTTGGTACCGTGGTCGGCCAGACTTGCCCCGCCTCGTGGCTGATTCGCCTTGGTACACGGTAGTTAGCCCTCGCACTTGCCCCGCTCAGTAGTGACGAAGTCTCGTGATACGCCTTGGTACTGTAGTTAGCCCTCGTACTTGCCCGGCCACTACGTGGCCGCCTTGTATCCGTAGTCGGCTTTACTTGCCGTGTCGCCTTCGGGGTTTGGTTGTATTGTAGTGTTAGTACGACTTTGGCATCATGTAGGACTTGGTGTTCAGGTGTACTTCTTGGTGTTTTCATATCATAGACTTCGGGCAGTGAGGAAGGTCTTCCTCGGGCATGGTTGATGTTGTGGGCGTGAGACCCATAATTATATTTGAGTAATGACTTGGAGGCGTGAGACCACGACTTGATATAATCGTTATATGTGTATCGTAGTTTGGTTATCATACATGTCTCCCGCTTTATATAGACTATTATGATTTCATTTACGTGATTTACGATTTCACATACTTGGTACTGTTATCGACCTCCTTCGGCCGCTCACGCCGCAGTAGAGGTACATCGATCGTCGATCCCCGCTTATAGGATCACCTTTCAGCGTATTGAAGCTGCTCCTTCCTTCGGAGGCTTATCTTTGGTATGTTACCCTGAGTCTGTAGGTTCTTTGTACATTCAGGGGTATGGCGGAGCCCTGTCCCGTCATAGTTGTTGTAAATATCTTAGAGGTGCAGAGTAATCGTTGTGGGCGGGTTGTAAGGATCAGAATCGCTCAAATGTTTATATATATATATGTTGAAAGGCAACCGTTTTGGTTGGCCTATTTTCTTTTATCTTGATCCATGTCTATTTGAATGTTTAAGTTTTATTCCGCTGGTTTTTCTCTGATGTTGTATCACTAGGGTGCCCGGTAGGCACTACCACGCCCGGTTCGGTCGTGACAAAAGTGGTATCAGAGCAGTTAGTCCTCGGAAAGTGTCTACAGACCGTGTCTAGTAGAGTCTTGATTATCGATGTGTTGTGCACCACATCTATAATCAGGAGGCTATAGGACATTTAGGATTGGTTTCCCTTCTTCTCATTCTGAGATCGTGCCTTAGAGCTGTGTTGTAAGTTGGACCCCTCTGACGTATCTCGTTTTTACCAGTTATGCCTCCGCGCAAGGCAGCAGAGGGAGCTGCGAGTAGAGCAGCGGCAGTCTCTACAGAGACCACAGTACCTGAGCCTCCAGTCCCACAGTCTGGAGCAGAGGAGATGGGTTACAAGGAGTGGGCCCAGTTAATGGCCAGGGTTGTGGCCAGACTTGAGGATAGGCTGGACGCAGCAGTTCCAGTAGCACCAGTGGTTCACCCTAGATCAGATAGTTTGAGGCTACGGGATTTTCTGAGATGTAACCCGCCAGAGTTTTATGGGTCGAGGCCTGAGGATGATCCGCAGGAGTTCATCCGGCAGTTACAGCGGATCATGAGAGTGATCAAGGCATCGGAGACCGAGTCAGTAGTCCTAGGTTCGCATCGGCTGCGTGATACCGCAATGATCGGGTTTGATTCGTGAGCCGTCCCGGGAGAGAATGCACTTCCACTATATGGGACGAGTTCTCGTGGGCATTTCTTGAACATTTCTTGCCTCCACGGATGAGGAGGGCTCGCCGACGATTTTTGGTGTTGCGCAGAATCCGCGCATTCGGGAGTACAATGTGGAGTTCGACTCATTGGCCCGGTACGTCCCCGCGTTAGTAGCTAGTATCGAGGATCGAGTGCACCGATATGTTACAGGGCTCGATGATTACCTAGCAGAAAGTTGTTCGGGTGTAGCTCTTCAGCCGGGCATGGACATTGCCCGCATGCAGGCTTATTGTGAAATCCGGAAAATAAATAAATAATAATATATAGTTGTGGTTGGGTTAATAAAAATATATATATATAAGAAAACAAAGAATAAATTGCATGGGATAGAGTTAGTATTAAAGTTGGATAAATAGATAGATGAAATGAAAATAAGAAAACAAAAAAGAAAAAACAAAAGAAAAACAAAAGAAAAGAAAAAAAAAAGAAAAAAAAGATGTCTTTAGCAGCCATGCACGTTCATTCCCTCCCCTTCCCCCCCTTTTCATTTCCCCTCCAATTCTTGTCATTTCACCTCCCATAGGTTATAGAAAACTCCTCCATTTATACATTATATTTACACACAAACAAAGTACATAACATAAAGGTTAGAAAATCAGAAAAAAACAAGTGAAAAAGAAGGAAAAAAATCAAGAAAATATCAAGGGAGGAAGGAGAACAAGAAAATTAGGGAACACTAAGGAGCAAGGGTGGTTGTAGCAACCGAACCACAATCTTTTTCACACTTACAAGGTGAGTTTTCTCACTCAGAAATTCTTGGTAACATCCTTTATTTTATGTTCAATACATGTTAGAATAAGAATTAAGTGTTGAAAAGAAATATTGAACTTTTGATTGTTTAGACAACTAGTTGCGTCATGAACTTTACGAACTGTTCTCACTGAGTTATAATTGTTAGAATTTGATGAAATTCGTAGGAGTAGTACACCTCTCTAATATGATCATATAGAACCAAAAATGAGGTAAAATGGACATACGGTTTGAAAGTTATCATAGTTCAAAGTTCCTGTCTTAGATTTGGTCGAAATTCGGAAAGGCATAATTACGGACTGTTTTTATTGAGTTTTACTTATTAGAATTATATGAAAATTTACATGGTTGTAAATCTCTATGTTACGGACAGATATATATAAAGATTTATTAAAACGGACTTACGAGTTGAAAGTTATTGTAGTTTGAAGTTGCTGCCTCGGATTCGTCGGAATCCAGAAGGGCAGGACGTTGAAACGTAAAACTGTACTAATCTGTGGGGAATATGAAAATTGTTGCTAAACGAAAGTTCTAGATATCTTTGTTTTGGACATTTTGAGACCTTACGGGGGTCTATTCGACTTACGGATTGAGAGTTATCTCTGTTTAAAGTTTCTGCCTCGGATCTATCGAGATCCAGGAAGGGCAGCGAATAAAAGTGTAAAACTGTACCAAATGGTACAGAATATGAAAGAATGGTTCATATGGAGACGTGTAGCTCTCTGTTCTCGTCGTTTTGAGAATTTATGGGGATTGAACGGGTTTACAGATTAGGAGTTATGACTATTATAAGATTGGGTGTTGTTTAATAAAAATTCTGCCGAAACAAATTTCATGTGGCTGTTTTGAGGATAAATTTGTGTTAGTTATCCAAAGTAGTTTTAAATGAAATTGGGTACAGTGAAAGATCCCCGTCTTACCCTAGTTTCCGCTTGAGAAACACCTTAGTTGGAGTTATGGTTAAAAAGTTATAATCGTTACAAGTATGAATGACAGAATGTTAGAAAAGAGAATAGTATTTATTTGATCTTCTGAAAAATATGAAAAGTGAATACGCGTTCACAAATACATAAACATAATGGATCGGGTTGCACGCCGCAACAAAACGTAAAGTGAATATATGTTCACAAATACGTAAATATAATGGATCGGGTTGCACGCCGCAACAAAACGTAAAGTGAATACGCGTTCACAAATACGTAAATATAATGGATCGGGTTGCACGCCGCAACAAAACGTAAAGTGAATACACGTTCACAAATACGTAAACATAATGGATCGGGTTGCACGCCGCAACAAAACGTAAAGTGAATACGTGTTCACAAATACGTAAATATAATGGATCGGGTTGCACGCCGCAACAAATATGAAAGATGAATACGTGTTCATCTATATATAAATATGAAAAGTGAATACGCGTTCACAAATATATAAATGTAATAAACATGTGGAAATGCAGGGGAATGTCCTAACGTATAGTACGAGATAAAATGAAGTGTTAGTTAAACTGAGAATTTCCTATGAGGAGTTGCTGCATATTTAAAAATGTTGTAACCTGATATGTTTTTGCAATATGCTTATTACGTTATAATGTGATTGCGCTTGGAATATTGTGGTGTTACTTTGAATTGCAGGGTAAGGTTCTCTCACTTTGCGGATGGTAGGGCTGACTCTTTATTTAACATGTTTCAGGAAAGCGTGATAGAGGAAAGACCTCACGCCAAGGCTAGCGATCGTCCCGCAGCCTCTTGTCATACCAAGTCCATTATTTCGGGCTTGGTACTCGTCAGTTCAGAATGTCAGTTCCAATGTCTCGGGAAATGCCTGTGTGGAATGGTCTCACTTCCAACTTAGAATAATATTTGTCAGTATGTCTATGTAGAAACAATATTTGCACGAGCATGGGCTCGCGTTATATTTTCAATAAAGTCATAAACAAATTTCTTTATTGTTATTTTTATTAATAGCTCCGTATTTGAATATAAGTTTAAATTTCTAAATAAAGAGAATTAAATGGTGCTCCTGGTGGAAAAAAAATTGTCCAGGTGCCATCACGCCCTAAGTAAAGACTTAGGAAAAGTAGGGGCGTGACACTTATGCACTTGGATGTGAGGAGCGGAGAAATCGACGGAATGACCAAGATCAGCAGAAGAGGGCCAGAACAGCAGGGTCCTTTGGTGACTTTCGAGGCGGACCGCCTCAGCAGCAGACTAGTTATGTACCTCCGCCAGTACAGAATGGTCCTCCACAGCCTTCGGGACCTTCGGGATATTCAGGAGCAGTGCCTGGGGCCCTGTGTTTTAGATTTTCAGGGGAGTAGGAGTGCTCGCCGGATGAGGTCGCCCTTGTCTCAGTGTGGCCGTTGTGGAAAACTTCATAAGGGAGAGTGTCGTACTGACTTGGGAGATTGTTATTCTTGCGGCCAACAGGGCCATCTGGCGAGAGACTGTCCGACCAGGGGTAGCGCTGGTAGGATAGCACAGACTACTAGAGCAGTTGCGGGTTCTTCACCTTCCATAGCTAGGCAGGATGTTCATACACCGGCAGGCCCCGGTAGAGGTCGCGGTGGAAGTTCCCAGTTTTAGCGGTCCTTTGAACCGCCTATTTTTAGGTATATCCTTAACCCTCTAGAGACTTGTATGAATTGATGTTATGATGATGTGTTTAGTGTTATGTTCGGATAGCTTTGTGCTAAAATATGATTTAGAAGCCTGGTTAGTGAAAATGGTAAGCCTGGGGGTGAGAAAATGATGAACCTTAGAATATTACAGTTAAGACCTTAGATGTAAGGCCGTCTTGAGTACAAGATTTTGCGAGTGATCTTTGTCAGAATGTATAAGTATACGTGGAGTAATTGTGGGAAAATTCCTTGGGAGGTGTAAAATGGAAGTGGTAGCTTATGACCAGATAGGTAAGATTGTTCGGATCGGAAACAAGAGCTTGATGCGTTAAGTGGGTCGGGTTGGGGCCATGTTGCGGGCCAACCCGTGGCCTGTTTAGAGGTAGGGTCAGCTCTGGGTGGTCCCGCCAGGTGGTAGGGTCACGAGGGTGCTAGGCCCATGTTTAGATGACCATCGTATGAGTTCGTGGATATGTTCGACCAGAAGCGGATCGTGAAGGCCGGGAATGGCCTTAAGGGAGATTGAGGCTAGTAAGATGACCAAGTTTGGAGGTGGTGACTCCAAAGTTTTGGGAACTGAAGCGATGACTGAAGTGTGGTACGTATACTAGAAGAGTTCAAGTGTTCGAGGAGGGCACGACGAGTAAGGAAGGAAGAGAACGTGTGTTATTTCGTGGCCAGGCGTGGCGTTGGCAACTTGATAGAAGAACTTTATCGTTATCCGTCTTGAGAAGGAACATTCGGGACGAATGTTTCTAAGGAGGGGAGAATGTTATACCCCTGTTATACCCCGTAGTTCCAGGGTATGTATGCGAGGACGTACGTACGAGAATACGACAGAAAGATTGGAAAGGAAGAAAGAGGCGATTTTTCCACGGAAAAGTTTCCGGTTTTTGTGAAGGAAAAAGGTTCGTTAATGGGAATTGGATTCCCAGATTTGGTATTCGGACTTCCTGGAATATTAGAGAATTATGGAATTTTATTTTCGGAAATGGTCACGTGGGCCCACGGAGAAATTTACTGATTTTGTGGGGCCCACTTTGTTTTGAGATTTTGGCCATTGTGGATATTTTGGAAGATGTTTTATTTTGGGCCAATAGGAGGGTGACACGTGTCACCCCGCCTAGTGGCTCGCCGAATGGCATTTGTGCACAACACCCTTGCTAGAGTCGTTTTCGAAAACGCTTTACATAACTTGCGGCGGAAAATTCCGGCTATGTCTTTTCTTATTTTTGCGGATTTTTCCGAGAGGCGGAACATTTTGGACCAACGAGAGGCGGCACTTGGCACCCTCTCATCAGCGGGCAAGTGGCGCGTGGGACGATTTGGGGAGGTCAGTGGTAGATATTTTGGTAGATATTTGAGGGTTTTGGGGAGTAGGGACTAGGGGCACTTGGGCATATCTTGCCCTACACTTGTGTAGCACTTGGCTCAATCTTGGCCATTGGTTGGCCTTGTCAGGCTATAAATACCCTCTCCCTTGATGAATTCTCTTCATCCTTTCCTAAATGTTTCTAAGTGTTAAATCTTCTCCTCCCTTAGTGTTGAGTTCGCCAAGAGGCCTCCCCTCTCCTAGAGGCCTTGCCGGCGAGGGTACACCCTCCTAGTAGTGTGGGGTACCCCTAGCCAAGTTGCTTCAGATAATACCCCCTTTGTGGTGTAGAAATACTCTCAAAGTATTGTTATAATGCCCAAATTACCTTAGCAGATACCTTGTAGTATTCTAAGGTTATACCTATCTGAAAAGCCCGGAATACTATTATACTTCCCGTACCACAAAACCGAAACCCTAGGAAAATCTCCATAGTCCGTGGAGTATTGTGGTGTGTTGGTTAGAACTTCTAGGGTGGTTTAGAGCGGGTTGAGCGCCGGAGTTGAGCTAAACGATTGCCCAGATCGACTTTATACTTGGATAATTATGGGCTTATCGAGGTAAATATCTTGTCCTCTATTGTAATTGGAAATTACATGTTGTTAGAATATATAGTTAAAGTATACTATATATAGAATCAACGTGGTTAGTTGGCAATGTCTTTTGACTTAAGCACAAGAATCGAATCGAATCAGACATGAGACTTGTGTAGTAATCGTGAGTAGAATTGTACCCGTTCGGGTTAGATGTATAACCCCCGGTTGGCTTGGTAGCGGCCCGTGAGAGAGGAGATTTACGCCGCATGCGGGAGGTGCCAATTTTCTCAGAGAATGTTCTACGATAAGATCTTAATGTTAATAAAGCGCCTTGTGGCCTTATAGGTTGAAGTACTACGTGTGGCGCGTCTACTTGGCTTTAGGAGTAGCCGGTTGGGAGTACTGAGCGTTTTGCTATTAGTCGATACTGTCGCGAGGTATGTGAACCTCTTCCTATCTCTTCTAGCATGATATGTGTGAACTATGTAGTACAGAGACGCATACGTACTAAATGTATTTGATTGGTGTAAAACATAAAGTGTTATAACGGCTTTATGGGAAGTTAGTTATAACGGCTTTATGTTGGTAAGAAAATACATGTGGTTTTTAAAAGGTAAATCGATTTGAACTATAAGCGCTTGTTATGTGTTAATAAAGAACTTGAAGTATTTCAAAAGAGTTTTGAATCATTTTGAGAGAAGAAGTAATACTTGATTTGTTTTGAAAACTTAAGAGTTATACTAGCTTTATGGAAAGTTAGGTATAACGTCTTAAGAATGTTTTACTGATTTTGGAAATCGAATGTATCGACAAACCATCGCGTTAATAAAAGGAAATGTTTTGTGATTAAGTATTATTAAAACCAAGAGAAACTTCCATCCGCATGAAGCTAAGATGAGACAAAATGATATTTCCTAGATCATGGCTGCTGTAATAAGATTGTTGTAAACAAGAATATCCTACTCACATATAAGACTTATGTTTCTCAGATAGTTTAAAAGAGAATTATATTCTTAAATGAATAAGACTACGAACTACGAAACCTTTCTAAATAAGAAACATGAACATTTGAAATTAGGCAAACTTGGACGTTTGGAAAATAATGTGTTACTTGAGTTTTACAAAGAGAAGTGTTTTGATTTACTTCAAAAGATAATCACTATATTTTCATATACTACGGGTATTGTGTGACTTTTGTGAAAGTAACGTATCTTTTAAAGAGTTAATGTATGAAGTACTTTGGGGATAAAACCCCGAACTTGTTAGCATATAGTAGAAAGTACCTGGTGTGTATAACTTGATTGTGTTGGTTTGTGATAGCCTTGTAATACCTTCTTGTTTATTTGATAAGTAAACATGCTAGGATGCTACGTGTGTTAGTATCTTGTGATGTTTGTGTAAAGGGGTTTTTCCTTTGTTGTGCTTATGTTGTTTAACGATAAGCTGTTATGATAGTATTATACATCACTCATCTCTTGAGATGATTCCGGGTTAAGTCGCCTCCGACGCGGGTAGACTCAGCGGTCGATGGACCTATGATTCGAGACTACCTCTACGCGGTCCAGGGGCCTGCGCGAATCGCGAAGTTCCGTGTTAGACGCGCCTTGTGGTCACGCGGTCCTTGTGGCTACGCGACGGCGAGTCCAGACGCCGCCGGGAGTAGCTACCCTCGATGCGGGTTATACCTCATGCGGCCGATCGATTGGCCTACGCGAGTCGCGGAAAGTTCTGTGGCTAGACGCGCACATTAGATCCGCGGGCAAGTGGTCGCTTTGATCATGTGACGGTCCAGACAGATCTTATGATACGATTCATGACCTTGTTGGTACTGGGTGTTAGTAGTCGGCTATGCCTTCGCATTTACCCCAGACGTGTTATTATGGCACGTGGGACACGGTGTTCATGTGTGTTCCTTGGTCGTTATATCATAAAGCGGCGATGAGGAAGGTATTCCACGCATGATTGATGTTGTGGGCGTGAGACCCATTGTTATATTTGAGTGATGACTGAGGCGAGTCCCCGACTTGACACGATCGCTTATTATTGTGAATCGTAGTTTGGTTATCATACATGTCTCTGCTTTATAGACTATTATGATTTCATTTACGATTTTTAGTTTCACATACTTGCACTCAGATGCGACCTCCTTGGGGCCGCGTTCATGCCGCAGTAAAGGTACACCGATCATTGATCCTCGCTCTAGTGGTCATGATTCACGTGGAAAGCTCCGTTTCTCGGAGGCTTATCAGCCGTATAGTCCCCGTTGTCAGGTGTTTACATTCGGGGTATGGCGGGCCCTGTCCCGCCATTGTTGTCGTATCATTTCTTAAGTGCAGAGTAATGTAAGCGGTGGTTTGTAAAAGGATTAAAACTGTTCATGTTGGAAAAAGTTGTTATTTATATATATGCCAAAGGCAAGTTTTTCTCGATTATTGTTTCATATTTCATAATATGTCTTGTATTGTTTTATGTTCGCGATTACTGATGTTGTATCACTAGGGTGCCCGGTAGGCACGACCACGCCGGAATCGGTCGTGACAAAAGTGGTATCGAGCGATTAATCCTCGGAAAGTGTCTGCACCGTATCGATGCAGTCTTGATTATCGCACCACGCCAATAATCGTGAGGCTATAGGATATTTAGGATTGGTTTCTATTCTTCTCACTGAGGTCGTGCCTTAGAGCCGTGTTTTAAGTTGGACCTCTAAACGTATTTCTTTCCTTACCGCTATGCCTCCGCGTAGGCAACCCGCCCGTGAGGGCAAGGCGCCGGGAGGCGCGAGTAGAATACAGAGGGTTGCGAGGGCACAGCCCAATCATTACCTAGGTAGTGCTTCATTCGGGATTTCTGCGACGTTACTAGTCCCAGCGGAGTTTAGCACGGCGACGGCAATTCCTACTGCGGCCATGATATTTGAACCTTCAGTTCCACGACCGGGAACAGAGAATGTAGATTGCAAAGAGGCGACCACATTAGCCATGGATTTGGCTACCAGAGATTATACCGATGTACCACGAGTCTTGATGACTACCTAAGAAAGGGTTGTGCAAGAGTAATTCTTCAGTTGGGCTTGAGCATGGCCTGTGTGCGGGCTTATGCGCAGCAGGCCGAGAAACGTAGAGATCGACGGTTAACCAAGCGGCAGAAGAGGCCAGAAAGAAGGCGTCCTTCGGTAACTTTCAGGTGAGTATACCTTAAGTGCTATGTTCTGATAGCAGTGTGTTAGTTGTGATTAGAAATCATGGTGGGTTAACCGAGTAAGATTTTGGAGGATAGAGAAAGTGTGAGCCTTAGAGCTTTATACGCAAAGACCTTAGAGGTAAGGCCATCTCGGGTAGAGACGTATGTTTATGTTTGACCCTTATAGGAGTGCATAGTGCACGTGAGCTGTGTTTGGGGATAGGTCCCTAAGTAGTGTGAAATGAAGAGGGTGGTTGAGCTAAGAAGACCGCTAGGTTTTCGTAACGTGATTAGTGAGATTGTTCAGATCGGGAGCTAGTATTGTGCGGCTTGCGGTCGGGTTGAGGCCACGTTGCGGGTCAACCCGCGCATGTATGGCGCGGGTCTGGTTGTGGTGGTCCCGCCTGTGGTAGGGTCACGAGGTGCTAGGCCCAAGTTTAGTTAACCAACGTACGAGTTCGTGGATGCGTTCGACCGGTGGTCGGGCCGATGGGGGCAGCCCATCGTGTTCTTCGGTCGGGACCGTTCACTTGGCAGTGTTGATTTACCAGAAAGGTTGTAAGGCTGCACGGGGTGCCTACCTTCACCTTATGACGCATGGAGCCTGTGTTACTACTGTTTTGTTTCGAAGTTTTACCAAGCATGTGTTAAGAACTCAGTGAGTCTCAGATCGCATTCGCCTCGCCGGTGCGTGGATTTGAGGGTAGTTGAGGATTGTTGTCTCCCGTGGAGGAGCGTTTGAGCTACCATTTCGGTGTTCGGATGTCGCCTTGAAGACTTGCAGGGCGGAAGTGTAAGTTGCCGGTCGATTGGTTCGATGTTGCGGTGGTTCAGATAGTTGGTTGATCTTGTTCCACAGATCGTGGATAGTGAAGCTTGTCTAGAAGAAGTTACGCAGCGGCAGGAATCGCGGATAATCGGCGACGACGCCAGAGTTCGAGCCGACGGTCGGTCTTCTTGAAAGTACCACCGGACGGTGTGACGAGTTTTGGAAACGAAGGAACTTAGCCCGAGTTACTTTGGGCCTTGTGAGTTCATGTGAAGAATAGGCCGTTGCCTATATATGTTAGCATTTGCCGTCCGACTTAGGAGGAAGGGCGTCCCTTTTCAGATTGTTATGTTCGGAAAGTATCGAAGATCCATCCGAATGTTCCGATTAATGATGACCTCGTTAGAGATAGTAACCCGAAGTTTGGATACTAAAGCGAGATCGTAAATATGGTAAGAATTCGAGTGCACGATACCTTGAATCGCACGCGGCCGGTACCATTTGTTGGGTCGTTGGAGCAAGGCTCGCGACAAAGTGACAAAAGTAGTATTATTTGTGGTGATGTTAGAGGTGTTTCCTCGTGGACTTGGATGTAGGTATTTTGCGTGGGTATTTCGCGCCACCGTGTGGCAGATTGTTTCGTAAGTATAGTAGTGAAGACTATATCGCACGCGCTCGCTTTGAGACTTAGAAGGAACATTCGGACGAATGTTTCTGGGGAAGAATGTTATACCCGTAGTTCCGTGGTATGTATGCGAGGACGTGCGCACGAATACGGCGTAAAGATTGGAAAGGAAGAAAGAGGCGATTTTTCCACGGAAAAGTTTCCGGTTTTGTGAAGGAAAAGGTTCGTTAATGGGAATTGATTCCCAGATTTGGTATTCGGACTTCTGAATATTAGAGAATTATGGAATTTTATTTTCTGAAATGGTCACGTGGGCCCACTGGAGAAATTTACTGCTTTTGTGGGCCCACTTTGTTTTGTAGATTTTGGCCATTGTGGATATTTTGGAAGATGTTTTATTTTGGGCAATAGGAGGGTGACACGTGTCACCCCGCCAGTGGCTCGCCGAATGGCATTTGTGCACAACACCCTGTTAGAGTCGTTCGACTAAACGCTTTACATAACTTGCGAAGGAAAATTCCGCTATGTCTTTTCTTATTTTTGCGGATTTTTCGAGAGACGAACATTTTGGACCAACGAGAGGGCGCACTTGGCACCCTCTCATCAGCGGCAAGGGCGCATACGGGACGATTTGGGGAGGTCAGTGGTAGATATTTTGGTAGATATTTGTGAGGGTTTTAAGGAGTAGGGACTAGGGGCACTTGGGCATATCTTGCCCTACACTTGTATAGCACTTGGCTCAATCTTGGCCATTGGTTGCCTTGGCTTGGCTATAAATACCCTCTCCCTTTGATGAATTCTTCATCCTTTCCTAAATGTTTCTAAGTGTTAAATCTTCTCCTCCCCTTAGTGTTGAGTTCGCCAAGAGGCCTCCCCTCCTAGAGGCCTTGGCCGGCGGGTACACCCCCTCCTAGTAGTGTGGCCGGGGTACCCCCAGCCAAGTTGCTTTCGTATTATAACCCCCTGTGTGGTGTAGAAATACGCTCCAAGTATTGTTCTTATGCCCAAATTACCTTAGCCAGATACCTTGTAGTATTCTAAGGTTATACCTATACGAAAAGCCGGAAATACTATTATACTTCCCGTCACCACAAAACCGAAACCCTAGGAAAATCTCCATAGTCCGTTGGAGTATTGTGTAAGTTGGTTAGAACTTCTAAGGGTGGTTTAGAGCTGGCGAGCGCTGAGTTGGAGCTAAACGATTGCCAGGATCGACTTTATACTTGGATAATTATGGGCTTATCGAGGTAAATATCTTGTCCTCTATTGTAATTGGAAATTACATGTTGTTAGAATATATAGTTAAAGTATACTATATATAGAATCAACGTGGTTAGTTGGCAATGTCTTTTGACTTAAGCCCAAGAATCGAATCGAATCAGACATGAGACTTGTGTAGTAAAGATCGTGAGTAGAATTGTACCCGTCGGGTTAGATGTATAACCCCCGGTTGACTTGGTAGCCGCCCGTGAGAGAGGAGATTTACGTTGCCATGGGGAGTGCCGCCAATTTTACGTAGAATGTTCTACGATAAGATCTTAATGTTAATAAGCGCTTGTGGCCTTATAGGTTGAAGTACTACGTGTGGCGCTCTACTTGGCTTTAGGAGTAGCCGGTTGGGAGTACTTGAGCGTTTTGCTATTAGTCGATACTGCCGCGAGGTATGTGAACCTCTTCCTATCTCTTCTAGCATGATATGTGTGAACTATGTAGTACGGTAGACGCATACGTACTAAATGTATTTGATTGGTGTAAAACATAAAGTGTTATAACGCTTTATGGGAAGTTGGTTATAACGGCTTTATGTTGGTAAGAAAATACATGTGGTTTTTAAAAGGTAATCGATTTGAACTATAATCGGCTTGTTATGTGTTAATAAAGAACTTGAAGTATTTCAAAAGAGTTTTGAATCATTTTGAGAGAAGAAGTAATACTTGATTTGTTTTGAAAACTTAAGAGTTATACTAGCTTTATGGAAAGTTAGGTATAACGTCTTAAGAATGTTTTACGATTTTGGAAATCGAATGTATCGACAAACCATCGCAGCGTTAATAAAAGGAAATGTTTTGTGATTAAGTATTATTAAAACCAAGAGAAACTTCCATCCGCATAGAAGCTAAGATGAGACAAAATGATATTTCCTAGATCATGGTCACTGTAATAAGATTGTTGTAAACAAGAATATCCTACTCACATATAAGACTTATGTTTCTCGAGATAGTTTAAAAGAGAATTATATTCTTAAATGAATAAGACTACGAACTACTGAAACCTTTCTAAATAAGAAACATGAACATTTGAAATTAGGCAAACTTGGGCGTTTGGAAAATAATGTGTTACTTGAGTTTTACAAAGAGAAGTGTTTTGATTTACTTCAAAAGATAATCACTATATTTTCATATACTACGTATTGTGTGACTTTTGTGAAAGTAACGTATCTTTTAAAGAGTTAATGTATGAAGTACTTTGGGGATAAAACCCGAACTTGTTAGCATATAGTAGAAAGTACCGTGTGTATAACTTGATTGTGTTGGTTTGTGATAGCCTTGTAATACCTTCTTGTTGATTTGATAAGTAAACATGCTAGGATGCTACGTGTTAGTATCTTGTGATGTTTGTGTAAAGGGTTTTTCCTTTGTTGTGCTTATGTTGTTTAACGATAAGTCGTTATGATAGTATTATACATCACTCATCTCTTGAGATGATTCCGGTTAGTCGCCTCCGACGCGGGTAGACTCAGCGGTCGATGGACCTATGATTCGAGACTACCTCTACGCGGTCGAGGGGCCTATGCGGAATGCGGAAGTTCCGTGTTAGACGCGCCCTTGTGGTCATGCGGTCCTTGTGGCTACGCGGACGGCGAGTCCAGACGCCTGCCGGAGTAGCTACCCTCGATGCGGGTTATACCTCACGCGGCCGACCGATCCTCGGCGCGAGTCAGCGGAAAGTTCTGTGGCTAGACGCGCACATTAGATATCGCGCAAGTGGTCGCTTTGATCATGTGACGGCCAGACAGATATTATGATACGATTCATGACCTTGTTGGTACTGTGGGTGTTAGTAGTCGGCTATGCCTTCGCACTTACCCCAGACGTGTTATTATGGCACAGTGGGACACGTGTTCATGTGTGTTCCTTGTGTCATATATCATAAACCGCGGCAGTGAGGAAGGTATTCCACGCATGATTGATGTTGTGGGCGTGAGACCCATTGTTATATTTGAGTGATGACTTGAGGCGTGAGTCCCCGACTTGACACGATCGCTATTATTGTGAATCGTAGTTTGGTTATCATACATGTCTCTGCTTTATAGACTATTATGATTTCATTTACGATTTTTAGTTTCACATACTCTGCACTGTTATCGACCTCCTTCGGCTGCGTTCATGCCGCAGTAAAGGTACACCGCCATTGATCCTCGCTCTAGGGTCACGATCGTGTGGAAAGCTCCGTTTCTCCGAGGCTTATCGATGGTATAGTCCCCGTTGTTGTAGGTGTTTACATTCGTGGGTATGGCGGGCCCCGTCCCGCCATTGTTGTCGTATCATTTCTTAGAGGTCCGTAATCTTTGTGTGGTTTGTAAAAGGATTAAAACTGCTCATGTTGGAAAAAGTTGTTATTTATATATACGCCAAAGGCAAGTTTTTCTCAGTTATTGTTTCATATTTCATAATATGTCTTGTATTGTTTTATGTTCCACTGATTACTCGATGTTGTATCACTAGGTGCCCGGGTAAGGCACGATCCACGGGCGGAATCGGGTCGTGACAACCCGTATTTCCGCAGTATGACGTGAGGCGCACGATAAAAATTTAAGCCTTAAGGATTGGCAAGGTTCGAAAATTTGGGCACAAGTGCGAAAAGAATCGCTTTTTCGACGAAACGCTTTACAAGACTTGCGAAGGAAAATTCCGCTATGTCATTTCTAATTTTTGCGGATTTTTCCGAGAGAAAACATTTTGGACCAACGGAGGGTGACATGTGTCACCCTCACATTGGGCGTGACTTTGGGCGGTCTTTGGACGATTGGAGGGTCAAGGTTGGTAGGATATTTTGTGCAAGTTGGTGTGGTAGATGGATAAGGTGTACTTGGCTTGATCTTGGCCTTACACTTGCCTAACACTTGGATTGATCTTGGCCATTGGTTGGCCATTGCTTGACCTATAAATACCCCTCTAAGTTGAAGACTTTCTTCATCCAAACTTGAGCATTTCTCTAAGTCTCAAACTACTCCTCCTCTTGAGTTCGTCCGCCACACACCCCCTCCTGAGAGGCCTTGGAGAAACCCCCTTGCCTAATTGTTTCTTATAATACCCCCCTTTGTGGTATAGAAATACTCTCCAAGTATTGTTATAATGCCCAAATACCTTGGCCCAAATACCTTGTAGTATTCCCAAGGTTACCTCTATACGAAAAGCCCGGAAAATACTATTATACTTCCTTTAGCCACTAAACGAAACCCTAAGGAAAACCTTCATAGTCGGTTGAAGTGTTAAGTAGAAGTTGCGTAGAACTTCTAAGGGTTGTTTGGAGCGGGTTGGAGCACTCGGAGTAGGAGCTTAACGTTGCTCAGGAGCGACATTAAACTTGGATAATTTTGGGCTCATCGAGGTAAATACTACTGTCCTTCTATTGTAATTGGGAATTACATACTGTCGTATTATAGAAATGAATATAAGATTCATAGAAGAGAATTGAACTGTAATAGAAGGATATTACAGTATAGACTTGAACTGAAATCACATCAGAAGAATAATATAAGTAGAAGATTAAACTGTACTTACATAGGACTGTATTTACAGTAGACTGATAACCTTTATTGGTTGAATGTTCTACAAGTAGCGTGTACTACTTGGAAGGTGGACAAGGCTAGCCGGGTTATAGCCGTGGAGCGTTTTGCTTATAGTCGATAATCGTCGCGAGCGATGTGATGCTTCCTATACTCTTGAGCATGATATTTTAAAGGAATATATATGTAGTACGGTAGACGTACGTGTGTTAACAGAACGTAGTTTTACGGCAATGTCTTTTGACTTAAGCCTGAATAATAAGAACCTTGAATGTATTTCAAAAGAATTAAGAAACCTTTTTGAAAGGAGAGTAATACTTGATTTGAAAACATAAGAGTTATACTAGCTTTATGGGAAGTTAGGTATAACGTCTTAAGAGAGATAAAAAGAATGGTTTACTGATTTAGAAGTTAAGAGACTTAATCTTAAAAGATAAGAGACTTGACTTAATATGGATGTTTGTGTGAAACCTCATTCGTGAGTAATGAGTACTTGGTTTTTAAAAGGGGAATAATGTTTCCGATTTGAAATCGAATGAGTATCGACAAACCACTGCAGCGATAATAAAGGAAAATGTATTGAATAATGAAGTATTATTAAAACCAGTAGAAACCTCCATCTGCATAGAAGCTAAGATGAGACAAAATGATATTACATTTTCTAGATCATGGCTGCTTTAATAAGATGGTTATAAACAAGAATAAATCGCCACACATATGGCATATGTTACTCAATTGTTTTAAAAGAGATTAAGACATCGAACTATGAAACTTTTCTAAAGTAAAGAGACTTGAGTAATTGAAATTAGGCAAACTGGAACTTTAGGGAAAAGAAAGGCATTGTTTTGTCTTAAAACGGTTTAAAACATGAAGTGTTATAACAGCTTTATGGGAAGTTAGTTATAACGACTTTATGAAAACAAAAGAAGGGTTTTATCATTGGTTTTAATGTGGTAACTTGACTTTAAAAAGAGAAGTGTTTTGGTCTAAAAAGAAGGCATGGTATTGCCTTAATTTGGTTTTAAAAAGGAAAGTAAAAGTCACTCTATTTTATACTACGGGTATCAGATGACTTTTATAAAGGGAATGGATCTCTTAAAAGGAATTTAACGTACGTAGTACTTTAGGGTTAAAACCCGGACTTTGACATAAAATGAAAGTACCTTGAGTTGTGTAACTTGCCTATGCTTATTGTGATAGCCTTTGTGTGCAAGAATTGTGTTTCTATACTACCGCGTCTCTCGATGGAGGACCGGTTGACTTGTTGAGGACTTACTTGGACGTACCGGCAGTGACGGAGAATTCCACGGGTACGCTCCTATTGATAGTGTTATTCCATGGACTAGCTCTCCATGAGGTTTCTTACTGTTCGGCCTTGGTACCTGGTGGTCGGCCAGACTTGCCCCGCCTCGTGGCTGATTCGGCCTCGTACTGGTAGTTAGCCCTCGTGACTTGCCCCGCTCAGTAGTGGACGGTCTCGTGATACGCCTGCACCGTAGTTAGCCCTCGTGATTGCCGGCCAGCTACGTGGCGGCCTGGTATCCGTAGTCGGCCAGACTTGCCCCGTGTCAGCTTCGTGGTTTGGTTGTATTGTATTGTTAGTACGACTTTGGCATCAGGTAGGACTTGGTGTTCAGGTGTACTTCTTGGTGTTATCATATCATAGACTGCCGGCAGTGAGGAAGGTATTCCACGGGCATGGTTGATGTTGTGGGCGTGAGACCCATAATTATATTTGAGTAATGACTTGGAGGGCGTGAGACCCTGACTTGATATAACTGTTATATGTGTGTACTGTAGTTTGGTTATCATATATGTCTCCTGCTTTATATAGACTATTATGATTTCATTTACAGTATTTACAGTTTCACATACTTGGTACCCAGATCGACCTCCTTCGGGGGGCTGCGTTCATGCCGCAGGTAGAGGTACATCGACTGTCGATCCCAGCTTATAGGATCACCTTTCAGCGTATTGGGAAGCTCCGTTCCTTCGGAGGCTTATCTTTGGTATGTTACCCTGAGTTTGTAGGTTCTTGTACATTCAGGGGTATGGCGGGGCCCTGTCCCGTCATAGTTGTTGTAAAAATCTTAGAGGTGCAGAGTAATCACAAGTGTGGCGGGGTTGTAAGGATTGTAACTGTTCAAATGTTTATTGTTATACCCCGTATTTCCAGAGTATGTACGTAGGGACGTACGTAGAAAATTTAAGCCTTAAGGATTGGCAAGAATCGAAATTTGTACACAAGTGCCGAAAAGAGTCGTTTTTCGACGAAACGTTTTACTAGACTTGCGAAGGGAAAAATACGGCTATGTCATTTTTAATTTTTGCGGATTTTTCCGAGAGACGAAACATTTTGGACCAACGGAGGGTGACATGTGTCACCTCACATTGGAAGCAATTGGCTGCAAGATGGACGATTGGGTCGAGGGAGGTTGGTAGGATATTTTGTGCAAGTTGTTGTGGTAGATAGATAAGGTCCACATGGTTAAAATCTAGCCCTACACTTGCCTTACACTTGATTGATCTTCGCCATTGGTTGCCATTGCTTGACCTATAAATACCCTCTAAGTTGAAGACTTTCTTCATCCTCACTTGAGCATTTCTCTAAGTCTCAAACTACTCCTCCCTCTCGAAGCCTCCGCCACACCCCCTCAGTGATCCCTGGCCGAGAACACTACCCCCTAGCCTAGTTGTTTTGAGAAATACCCCTCTTGGTAGAAATACTCTCCAAGTATTGTTATAATGCCCAAATACCTTAGCCCATATACCTTGTAGTACTTTCCAAAGTTACCTCTATCGTAGAGCAGGAAATACTATTATACTTTCCTTTAGCCACTAAACGAAACCCTAAGGAAAACCTTCATAGTCGGTTGAAGTGTTAAGTAGAAGTTGCGTAGAACTTCTAAGGGTTGTTCGGAGCGGGTTAGAGCGCATGGAGTAGGAGCTTAACGTTGCTCAGGAGCGACATTAAACTTGGATAATTTTGGGCTCATCGAGGTAAATACTACTATTCTTCTATTGTAATTGGAAATTACATACTGTAGTAGTATAGAAACGAATATAAGATTCATAGAAGAGATTTGAACTGTAATAGAAGGATATTACAGAATAGACTTGAATCAAATCACATCGAAGAATTAAGTAGAAGATTAAACCGCATTTACATAGGATCGTATTTGAGTAGATCGATAACCTTTATTGGTTGAATGTTCTGCGAGTAGCATGTGCTACTTGGAAGGTGGACAAGGCTAGCCGGGTTATAGCCGTGGAGCGTTTTGCTTATAGTCGATAATCGTCGCGAGGTATGTGATTCTTCCTATACTCTTGAGCATGATATTTTAAAAGAATATATATATAGTACGGTAGACGTACGTGTGTTAACAGAACGTAGCTGTACGGCAATGTCTTTTGACTTAAGCCTGAATAATAAGAAACCTTTTTTGGAAAGAAGAGTTATACTAGCTTTATGGGAAGTTAGGTATAACGTCTTAAGAGAGATAAAAAGAATGGTTTACTGATTTTTAGAAGTTAAAAGACTTAATCTTAAAAGATAAGAGACTTGACTTAATATGGATGTTTGTGTGAAACCTCATTCGTGAGTAATGAGTACTTTGTTTTTAAAAGGGAATAATGTTTTACTGATTTCGGAAATCAGAATGAGTATCGACAAACCACTGCAGCGTTAATAAAGGAAAATGTATTGAATAATAAAGTATTATTAAAACCAGTAGAAACCTCCATCTGCATAGAAGCTAAGATGAGACAAAATGATATTACATTTCCTAGATCATGGCTGCTTAATAAGATTGATTATGAACAAGAATAACCTACACTCATATAAGGCATATGTTTCTCAGATTGTTTAAAAGAGAATTATATTCTTAAATGATTAAGACTATGAACTATGAAACTTTTCTAAAATAAAGAGACCTGAGTAATTGAAATTAGGCAAACTGGAACTTTAGGGGAAAGAATGTTGTTGAAAAGGAAAGTGTTTTGGTTTACCTAAAAATGTGAGTCACTCTATTTTTATACTACGGGTATCGGGTGACTTCTTGAGAAAGAATGGATCTTTTTATGAAAGTCTAGAAGTATGGTAATTTGCTTGTGCTTGCTTGTGATAGCCTGGTTGTGCGATATATGGTTATTGTTGTTACATGGACATGTCTACACCGGCGCAGTCCGGCATGTGGCTACGCGTAGGTGATTACGATATATGGTTATTATTGTTACATGGACGTGTCTGCACCGATGCAGAATTCTGGGGGCATGTGGTCATGCGGCAGGGTTGACCACCCAATATATTGTTGTTGATGTTACATGGACATGTCTGCACCGATGCAGACTCGGTACGGCATGCGGCATTGTTATTATTGTTGCATCATGGACATGTCTGCACCGATGCATAATTCCGGGGGCATGCGGCCATGATACGAACATGATTGATGTTGTGGGCGTGAGACCCATAGTTATATTTGAGTGATGACTTTGAGGCGCGAGTCCTCGACTTGATCGCTTTTATGTTGCATCGTATTTTGGTTATCATATATGTCTCGCTTATATAGATCGTTATGATTTAAGCGCAGATTTTCGATTTCACATACTTGGTACTGTATCGACCTCCTTCGGGGCTGCGTCATGCCGCAGGTGAGTACACCGATAGTTGATCCTCGCCATAGATCACGCCAACAGATTAGGAAGCTCCGCTTTCTCCGAGGCTTATTCTTCTGTATGTGTTCCCGAGTCAGAGGTTCTTGTACATCTGTGGTATGGCGGGGCCCTGTCCCATCATAGTTGTTGTAAATCTTAGAGGTCTGTAGTACTGTTGTGGGCAGGGTTGTAAAAAGGATTAAATTGTTCGGGTTTTTATGTATTTATATACAGAAGGCAACTGTTTTGGTTGACCTGTTTATATATAATATCTCTTGCTTCATGTCTTGTTTTTATGTTCCGCTGATTTTCTCTGATGTATGACTACTTGGGTACCCGGGTAAGGCACCAGTCACGGGCCCGGGTTCGGGTCGTGACATTTATATATATATATATGTTGAAAGGCAACCGTTTTGGTTGGCCTATTTTCTTTTATCTTGATCCATGTCTATTTGAATGTTTAAGTTTTATTCCGCTGGTTTTTCTCTGATGTTGTATCACTAGGGTGCCCGGGGTAAGGCACCAGTCACGGGCCCGGGTTCGGGTCGTGACATTTTTGGTATAAGTTCTTTCAGTACAGGCTTTTGTACAGTTATGGGTACGGCGGGGCCTTGTCCCGTCATAATTCAGTTTAACTCCTAGAGGTCTGTATTCATATGTGGGATTGGACTCTTGTACAGTGTAGTGTCTTTTGATTTTGTATATTATGGCAGCCTTGTCGGCTTTGCCCTTGTACGTGTGTTGGTTTTAAAAAGAAAAAAGAAAAAAAAGGGGTGTTATTTAATTTCCGCAGTTTACTTAGTTGTTAAGGTAGAAGGGTGCCTGTGTAGGCACCGCCACGCCCGGTTCGGGCGTGACAGAGTGGTATCGAGCGATACCCTCGGAATGTCTACAGACCGTGTCTAGTAGAGTCTTGATTATCGGTGTGTTGCGCGCCACACCCATAAACAGGAGGCTACAGGACATTTAGGAGTTGGTTTCTATTCTTCTCACTCTAAGATCGTGCCATAGAGCTGTGTTAGTAAGATAATTCCTCTCTGACGTATTGTTGTGTTACAGTTATGCCTCCAAGGAGGGCAACTGTCACCAGAAGGGCAAATCAGTAGCAGGAGCTGCTAGTCAGACTCAGAGAGTTGATAGGGCTTATGCCTGTGGTATACTGAGATGTTGTCCGCATCGGCGAAGTTCTTCTCGCCGAGTTGAGGCCCCAGCACCAGAGCCTCCAGTTTCTCAGTTAGGGGAAGACTTTAGGGTCATGAAGGAAGCCATTATGTTATTGACCAAGATAGCAGTGCTACAGTTTCATCAACAGGAGGTTATTCGGCCAGTACAGACAGGTGTACAGAGGGTAGAGGGCCAACGCGGAGATCTGCGTAAGAGGGCTAGACCGGTTGGTTATCCCGGTGAGTTTTTGGACGAGCAGCCTCAGCAGCAAGTGAGATATTCATCCCAGCCTACCCAGTACATACCCCCGCAGCTCACAGGTGGGAGTTTGGACCCCACAAGGTATTTAGGAGCCGGTCCGAGCTCCAGAGGTCGAGGTTCTCAGAGGAGCAGAGGATTTTCTCAATCGAGGCCACATATTCCTCAGTGTTTCCAATGTAGTAAGCGTCATTTGGGGAAATGCCGTCATGGCACAGGTGTTTGTTATTATTGTGACCGTCCGGGCCACAAGAAGTGGGAATGTCCTGTTAGAAAGAGCACCGGTAAGGTGGCTCAGCCTATGAGGCCGATGGTTGGTTACCTTTCCTCCACACCAAGGCCCCCTGCAGGCGGTGTTCGGATGTCACCACCGTGGTAGGTCAGGTGGAGTTTATAGTTCTGCGGTCCTTCTCACGACCGATCCGGGCCGTGGATCGTGCCTTACCCGGGCACCCAAGTAGTCATACATCAGAGTAATCAGCGGAATATAAAAACAAGACATGAAACAATTGTAAAATGAGACACAGTTTATCTGAGAAAAGTTGCCTTTCGGCATATATATATAAACCAAGTCTGGCAGTTACATCCCAACTGTACAACAGGACTACAGACCTCTAAGGAGGTAAACAACTATGACGGGACAGGGCCCCGCCATACCCTGAATGTACAAAACTATCTACAACAACAGGGAGATCATACCCAAAAGTCGAGCCTCCGGAGAAATGGAGCTCCTGACACCAGAGAAAAGATCCTAAAACTGAGGATCCGCTACCTGCTTCCCTTTACCTGCGGCATGAAAGCAGCCCCCCGAAGGAGGTCAGTACAACAGGTACCAAGTATGTGAAACTGTAAAGTACATTAAATGAAATCATATCATTTTAAAACCAATTTTTACAAGTATGTACGAAACAACCAATGTAACCGCACATAGTGCCACATCACAAACAAGAGCAATAATAGGTGAACTGTAACAGATCTTTTCTAGGCTGCGAATGATCGAAGCAAGGCCAATCGCCCATAGTATCATTATGCATGCCTAATCCTGGACTCCCGTAGTCCGCATAGGCCACCTAGGCCCGCATGAGGCATTCCCCGCATCGAGGGTAGCTACTCCTCGGCATCGTCCTGGACTCTCGTAGTCCGCATGGCCACATAGACCGCATGAGGTATTCCCCCGCACACTAACCTGGAACTCGTAGAGCTCCGCATAGGTCCCCGACCCGCATGAGGCATCCTCGTGACGGGGCGCAACCCCTGTATATCATGTCAAGAGGTGAGTGGTATAATACTAACATAACGGCTTATCGTTAAACAACATAAGCACAATAAGAATAACCTCTTTATACAAACGTTTACAAGACACTAACACACATAGCATCATATTATGTCTACTCATCAGACCATCCTACTATACTTTCCAGAAATCAATACAAGTCTTTCATAAACACATAAGTAAACCGTTCCTTTTATCTTTCTTAAGTCGTTATACCTAACTTCCCATAAAGCTAGTATAACTCTTAAGTTTTTTGTTTAAAAACCAAGTATTATTCTTCTTTAAAAAATGATTCATAATTCTTTTGAAATACTTCAAGATTCTTTATCATTTAGACTCAAGTCAAAAGACGTCAAGTAAAACCATGTTCAGTTAACACACGTACGTCTACCGTACTATGTATATATTTTAAAGTATCATGCTCAAGAGGATAGGAAGAATCACATACCTCCTTGGCGAAATCCACCTGCCAAGTCGAATATGTCGCGCGCAGAGTATCAACCTATAATAGTCAAATACGTCTATCAACGTCTAGACTACTCTGTAGAATGTTCTAAGCAGAGGGTTCTCTATTCTACGGAAAATTGGGCAGCATTTCCCTACCCGTCAAACTACTCAAGTCTCATCAGAATACAAATCCTATGTAAATGCAGTTCAATCTTCTTTAATATCCTTCTATACGATGTAATTACGTTCAATTCTCTCTCAGAATATCCTTCATGTAATTACAGTTCAATTCTCTTTAATATCCTTCTATGTATCTTATACTATTTCTATACTACTACAGTATGAAATCTCCAATTACCATAGAAGGATAAGATTATTTACCTCGATAAGCCCAAAATTATCCAAGTTATAAGTCGATCCTGAGCAAGGTTTAGCTCCTAATCTGTACGCTCCAATCCGCTCCAAGAAACCCTTAGAAGTTTCTACACAACTTCTACTTACTACTTCAACCAACTATGAAGTTTCTCCTAAGGTTTCGTTTAGTGACTAAAGGAATATAAGGTAGTATTTCCGGACTCTACGTATAGAGGTAACTTTGGAAATACTACAAGGGATTGGTTAAGGTATTTGGGAATAGTAACAATACTTTGGAGAGATTTTTCTAGCAAAGGGGGGGGGGTGTTTCGGCTAGAGCTCTCTAGAGGGGGGGGGAGTGAGGCTTGGACGAAAGCTCACTAGGGGAGAAGGGAATTTTCAAGACTTGGAAAATATTTGTGGATGAAGAATTCTTTGCAACTTAGGGGGGTATTTATAGGACTTTCAAGGGCCAAGATTAAGGCAAGTGGAGGGCAAGTGGAGGGTGTAGATTTACACATGTGTACCTTATCCATCTACTCCAAAAATATCACAAAATATCCTACCTAACCTTGACCAATGTTTAAGCCATTTTTCTTGACAAAAACGTGCCAAGAATTCGTCCATAATTCCGCCAACTTGAGGGTGACACATGTCGCCCTCTCGTTGGTCCAAAATATTTCATCTCTCGGAAAAATCCGCAAAAATAATAAATGTCGCAACCGTAATTTTCCCTTCGCAAGGTTTGGAAAACTTTTCGTCGGAAAACAATTCTTTTCGGGGGTTGTGCACAAATTTTCGTCCCTTGCCTAACTTAAGGCTTAAACTTTGACGACGCCTCACGTACATACTCTGGAAATACGGGGTATAACATTCTCCCCTCCTTAGAAACATTCGTCCCGAATGTTCCTTCCCAAGATATATAACGATAAAGTTCCTCATAACTTAAACAGTTTGCAAATGCCACACTTGGCCACAATACAACACTTAAGCAAATATGTCAATGAAAATTTACAAGTAGGAAAGTGAGTTACCTGGAGGTGTGGGGAATAGGTGAGGATACTTCTGCCTCATGTCCTCCTCAGCTTCCCACGTCATCTCCTCCCTGAGCTCGTTCCGCCACAAGACTTTGACGGAAGCCACGTCCTTGTGTTATACCCCGTATTTTCCAGAGTATGTACGTGAGGACGTACGTAGAAAAGTTTGAGCCTTAAAGTTAGGCTAGGACCGAAAATTTGGGCACAAGTACCGAAAAGAGTCGTTTTTCGACGAAACGTTTTACAAGACTTGCGAAGGGAAAAATACGGCTATGTCATTTATAATTTTTGCGGATTTTTCCGAGAGACGAAACATTTTGGACCAACGGGAGGGTGACATGTGTCACCCTCACATTGGGCGTTAATTGGTGCGGCAAGTTGGACGACTTGGAGCTTGTGGTTGGTAGGATATTTTTGTGCAAGTTGGTGGTAGATGGATAAGGTACACATGGTTAAATCCTAGCCCTACACTTGCCTTACACTTGGATTGATCTTGGCCATTGGTTGGCCATTGCTTGACCTATAAATACCCCCCCTTAGTTGATGAACTTCTTCATCCAAAAATCATTTTCCAAGTCTTGAAATCCCTCCCCCTTTGAGAGTTGTGCTCGTCCAAAGCCACCCCCCCTCCCCTTTGATAAAGGCCCTCGGCCGCGCACCCCCCCCCCCTTGCCTAGTGGTTCTAGCCGAGCCTACCCCCCCCCCCCCCCTTGGTAGAGAAATACTCTCCAAGTATTGTTATAATACCAAAATACTTTAGCCCAAATACCTTGTAGTACTTTCCAAAGTTACCTCTATACGTAGAGCCCGGAAATACTATTATACTTCCTTTAGCCACTAAACGAAACCCTAAGGAAAACCTTCATAGTCGGTTGAAGTGTTAAGTAGAAGTTGCGTAGAACTTCTAAGGGTTGTTTGGAGCGGATTGGAGCACTCGGAGTAGGAGCTAAACGTTGCTCAGGATCGACATTAAACTTGGATAATTTTGGGCTTACCGAGGTAAATAATCCTATCCTTCTAGTGTAATTGGAAATTACATACTGTAGTAGTATAGAAATGAATATAAGATTCATAGAAGAGAATTGAACTGTAATAGAAGGATATTACAGAAAAGGATTGAACTGATATCACGTCAGAAGAATATATAAGTAGAAGATTAAATCAGATTTACATAGAATTTGTATTTACATGAGACTTAACCTTTTTGTTTGAATGTTCTGCGAGTAGCATGTACTACTTGGAAGGTGGACAAGGCTAGCCGGGTTATAGCCGTGGAGCGTTTTGCTTATAGTCGATAATCGTCGCGAGGTATGTGATTCTTCCTATACTCTTGAGCATGATATTTTAAAAGAATATATATATAGTACGGTAGACGTACGTGTGTTAACAGAACGTAGTTGTACGGCAATGTCTTTTGACTTAAGCCTGAATAATAAGAATCTTGAAGTATTTCAAAAGAATTAAGAAACCTTTTTGAAAGAAGAGTAATACTTGGTTTTGAAAACATAAGAGTTATACTAGCTTTATGGGAAGTTAGGTATAACGTCTTAAGAGAGATAAAGAGAATGGTTTACTGATTTTTTTGAAGTTAAGAGACTTAATCTTAAAAGATAAGAGACTTGACTTAACATGAATGTTTGTGTGAAACCTCATTCGTGAGAAATGAGTACTTGGTTTTAAAAGGAATAATGTTTTACCGATTTTCTAAATCGAATAAGTATCGAACAAACCATCTGCGCTAATAAAGGAAAATGTATTGAATAATGAAGTATTATTAAAACCGTAGAAACCTCCATCTGCATAGAAGCTAAGATGAGACAAAATGATATTACATTTTCTAGATCATGGCTGCTTTAATAAGATGGTTATAAACAAGAATAAACTGCTCACACATATGGCATATGTTACTCAATTGTTTTAAAAGAGATTAAGACATTGAACTATGAAACCTTTCTAAAATAAAGAGGCTTGAGTAATTGAAATTAGGCAAACTGGAACTTTAGAAAGAGAATGTTGTTACTTGATCTTAGAAAAAAAGGAAGTGTTCTGGTTTACTTAAAAATGTGAGCCACTCTATTTTATACTACGGGTATCGGGTGACTTTTATAAAAGGAATGGATCTCTTTAAAAGGAATTTAACGTACGTAGTACTTTAGGGTTAAAACCCGGACTTTGATATAAAATGAAAGTACCTTGAGTTGTGTATAACTTGCCTATGCTGGTTGTGATAGCCTTTGTTGTGCAAGAATTGTGTTTCTATACTACCGCGTCTCTCGATGGGTAGGTTGACTTGTTGAGAACTTACTTGGACGTACCGGCAGTGACGGAAGATTCCACGGGTATGCTTCAATTGTTATTACATGGGCATGTCTACACCGATGATGGATTCTGTGGACATGTGACCATTATGGTTATTTATGGCGAAGTATCGTGACTTACGGTTGTGATCGCGCGTAATGCTTATTGCCCCCGTCGCCACGTGACGCAGTGGATCTGGTATAGGTTATCGCACTTGCCACGCGTCGCCTTCGCGCGGCGAAGTATCGTGACTTACGGTTGTGATCGGTGCTTAGCCGATTCACTTGCCCCGCCGCCTACGTGGCGCGAGGAGGAGTCGCGAGGCTAGTGCACTTGCCACGTGTCGCCTTCGCGAGTCGGTGTTTGGATGGAGCCGTGACTTACGGTTGTGATCAGCGCGAGTCGATTCACTTGCCCCCGCGCCACGTGGCGCGAGGAGGAGCCGCGAGGCTATTGCACTTGCCACGTGTCGCCTTCATGATATGGTTGTACAATATTATTTATGCGGTCGGATCCGTAGTTATACTTGCCTCAGACGGTTTTTATGACACGTGGGACACGTGTTCATGTATACTCCTTGTGTTGTTATATCATGATCGCGGTGAGGAAGGAATTCCACGCACGAGTGATGATTTGGAGGCGTGAGTCCACGACTTGATATATTTGTTTATATGTTGTGTCTTGTAGTTTGGTTATCATACATGTCTCCTACTTTATATAGACTATTATGATTTCATTTACTGATTTTCGCCACATACTGTAATTGGCCAGATCGACTCCTTCGAGGCTGCGTTCATGCCGCAGTAGAGGTACATCGCCGTCGATCCCCGCTTATAGGATCACATTTCAAAGATATCAAGCCCGCTCCTTCCTTGAGGCTTATCTTTGGTATGTTACTCGAGTCAGAGGGTTCTTGTACATTCGTGGTATGGCGGGCCCCGTCCGTCATAGTTGTTGTAAAATCTTAGAGTGCAGAGTAATCCTGCAAGTGTGGTTGTAAGGTTTGTAACTGTTCAAATGTCTATATATATATATATGTTGAAAGACAACCGTTTTGGTTGGCCTATTTTCTTTATCTTGATCCATATCTAAATTGTATGTTTAAGTTTTTATTTCCGCTGGTTTTTCTCTGATGTTGTATCACTAGGGTGCCCGGGGTAAGGCACCAGTCACGGGCCCGGGTTCGGGCCGTGACAAAAGTGGTATCAGAGCAGTTAGTCCTCGGAAAGTGTCTACAGACCGTGTCTAGTAGAGTCTTGATTATCGATGTGTTGTGCACCACATCTATAATCAGGAGGCTATAGGACATTTAGGATTGGTTTCCATTCTTCTCATTCTGAGATCGTGCCTTAGAGTTGTGTGATAAGTTGGACCCCTCTTACGTATTCCTTTCCTTTACCAGTTATGCCTCCGCGTAAGGCAACCCGCCCGTGGCGGCAGCAGGCGAGTCGCGAGTAGAAATGGCAGCCTCTCTGCAGACCACAAGACTGAGCCTCCACCCGCACCGGAGCAGAGGAGATGGGTTACAAGGAGTGGCCCGATTAATGGCCGTGGTCAGGCGGACTTGAGGATAGGGCCGGACGCAGCAGCCCGAGCACCATGGTTCACCCTAGATCGATAGTTTGAGGCTACGGATTTTCTCGAGTTGTAGGCGCGAGTTTTATGGGTCGAGGCCTGGATGATCCGCAGGAGTTCATCCGTCGCCATTCTGATGGATCGTGAGTGATCAAGGCATCGAAGACCGAGTCGGTGGTCTAGGTTCGCATCGGTGCGTGATACCGCATGATCGGTTTGATTCGCGAGCTGTCCCGGAGAGAATGCACTTCCACTATATGGACGAGTTCTCAAGGGCATTTCTTGCACATTTCTTGCCTCCACAGATGAGGAGGGCTCGGGCCGACAGATTTTTGGTGTTGCGGCAGAACGAGCGTACGGTTCGGGAGTACAATGTGGCGTTCGACTCATTGGCTCGGTATGTCCCCACGTTAGTAGCTAGTATGGAGGATCGAGTGCACCGATATGTTACAGGGCTCGATGATTACCTAGCAGAGAGTTGTTCGGGTGTAGCTCTTCACCGCATGGACATTGCCCGCACGCAGCTTATGCACTTGGATGTGAGGCGGAGAATCGGCGGAATGACCAAGATCGCGAAGAGGCCGAACAACAGTGGTCCTTGATAACTTTCGAGGCGGACCGCCTCGCAGCAGACTAGTTATGTACCTCCGCCAAGTCTGAGTGGTCCTCCACGCCCGGGACCTTCGGATATTCAGAGCAGTCGTGGCTCCTGTGTTTGATTTTCGCGAGTAGAAGTGTTCGCGGATGAGGCCACCCGTATCTCGGTGTGACCATTGTGGTAAAGCCCATGTAGGGAATGTAAATCGGTTTGGGAGATTGCTATACTTGCGGCCGACAGGGCCATTTGACGGGAGACTGTCCGACCAGGGGTAGCACTGGTGGGATAGCACAGACTACTAGATCAGTTGCGGGTTCTTCACATTCCATAGCTAGGCAGGATGTTCATACACCGGCGGGCCACGGTAGAGGTCGCGGTGGAAGTTCCCAGTTTTAGCGGTCCTTTGAACCGCCTATTTTCAGGTATATCCTTAACCCTCTAGAGACTTGTATGTATTGATGTTATGATGATGTGTTTAGTGTTATGTTCGGATAGCTTTGTGCTAAAATGTGATTTAAAAACCTGGTTAGTGAAAAAGGGTAAGCCTGGGGGTGAGAAAATGATGAACCTTAGAATATTACAGTTGAGACCTTAGATGTAAGGCCGTCTTGAGTACAGGATTTTGTGGGTGATCTTTGTCAGAATGTATAAGTATACGTGGAGTAATTGTGGGAAAATTCCTTGGGTAGTGTAAAATGGAAGTGGTAGCTTTCATGACTTGTGTAGGTAAGATTGTTCCGGATCGGGGAACAAGAACTTGATGCGTTAAGTGGGTCGGGTTGGGGCCTTGTTGCGGGTCAACCCGTAGCCCGGTTTGGGGTTGGGTCAGCTCTGGGTGGTCCCGCCAGGTGGTAGGGTCACGAGGGTGCTAGGCCCAAGTTTAGATGACCATCGTATGAGTTCGTGGATATGTTCGACCAGAAGCGGATCGTGAAGGCCGGGAATGGCCTTAAGGGAGATTGAGGCTAGTAAGATGACCAAGTTTGGAGGTGGTGACTCCAAAGTTTTGGGAACTGAAGCGATGACTGAAGTATGGTACGTATACTAGAGAAGTTCAAGTGTTCGAGAAGAGTACGACGGGTAAGGATAGATGTGAACATGTGCTGAGAGAATAGAAATGATCGTTACCCTTGTGAAGTAAAGGTGCGAAGGAATATCTGTTAGACCGGGGGGTGGAAGCTTTTGTAATGCTAGAGGTGATTCCTCGTTGACTTGGGTTAAGTACTGGAGCGTGTGTTATTTTTGTTGCCATATGTGGCATTGGCAACTTTTTTAAGATAAGAAGAACTTGATCGTTATCCGTCTTGAGAAGGAACATTCGGGACGAATGTTTCTAAGGAGGGGAGAATGTTATACCCCGTATTTTCCAGAGTATGTACGTGAGGACGTACGTAGAAAAGTTTGAGCCTTAAAGTTAGGCTAGGATCGAAAATTTGGGCACAAGTACCGAAAAGAGTCGTTTTTCGACGAAACGTTTTACAAGACTTGCGAAGGGAAAAATACGGCTATGTCATTTATAATTTTTGCGGATTTTTCCGAGAGACGAAACATTTTGGACCAACGGGAGGGTGACATGTGTCACCCTCACATTGGGCGTTAATTGGGGCGGCAAGTTGGACGACTTGGAGCTTGTGGTTGGTAGGATATTTTTGTGCAAGTTGGTGGTAGATGGATAAGGTACACATGGTTAAATCCTAACCCTACACTTGCCTTACACTTGGATTGATCTTGGCCATTGTTTGGCCATTGCTTGACCTATAAATACCCCCCCTTAGTTGATGAACTTCTTCATCCAAAAATCATTTTCCAAGTCTTGAAATCCCTCCCCCTTTGAGAGTTGTGCTCGTCCAAAGCCACCCCCCTCCCCTTTGAGAAAGGCCCTCGGCCGAGCACCCCCCTCTTGCCTAGTGGTTCTAGCCGAGCCTACCCCCCCCCGGTAGAGAAATACTCTCCAAGTATTGTTATAATACCAAAATACTTTAGCCCAAATACATTGTAGTACTTTCCAAAGTTACCTCTATACGTAGAGCCCGGAAATACTATTATACTTCCTTTAGCCACTAAACGAAACCCTAAGGAAAACCTTCATAGTCGGTTGAAGTGTTAAGTAGAAGTTGCGTAGAACTTCTAAGGGTTGTTTGGAGCGGATTGGAGCACTCGGAGTAGGAGCTAAACGTTGCTCAGGATCGACATTAAACTTGGATAATTTTGGGCTTACCGAGGTAAATAATCCTATCCTTCTAGTGTAATTGGAAATTACATACTGTAGTAGTATAGAAATGAATATAAGATTCATAGAAGAGAATTGAACTGTAATAGAAGGATATTACAGAAAAGGATTGAACTGATGTCACGTCAGAAGAATATATAAGTAGAAGATTAAACTGTACTTACATAGGACTGTATTTACAGTAGACTTAACCTTTTTTGGTTGAATGTTCTGCGAGTAGCATGTACTACTTGGAAGGTGGACAAGGCTAGCCGGGTTATAGCCGTGGAGCGTTTTGCTTATAGTCGATAATCGTCGCGAGGTATGTGATTCTTCCTATACTCTTGAGCATGATATTTTAAAAGAATATATATATAGTACGGTAGACGTACGTTTGTTAACAGAACGTAGTTGTACGGCAATGTCTTTTGACTTAAGCCTGAATAATAAGAATCTTGAAGTATTTCAAAAGAATTAAGAAACCTTTTTGAAAGAAGAGTAATACTTGGTTTTGAAAACATAAGAGTTATACTAGCTTTATGGGAAGTTAGGTATAACGTCTTAAGAGAGATAAAGAGAATGGTTTACTGATTTTTTTGAAGTTAAGAGACTTAATCTTAAAAGATAAGAGACTTGACTTAACATGAATGTTTGTGTGAAACCTCATTCGTGAGAAATGAGTACTTGGTTTTTAAAAGGAATAATGTTTTACTGATTTTCGGAAATCAGAATAAGTATCGAACAAACCACTGCAGCGCTAATAAAGGAAAATGTATTGAATAATGAAGTATTATTAAAACCAGTAGAAACCTCCATCTGCATAGAAGCTAAGATGAGACAAAATGATATTACATTTTCTAGATCATGGCTGCTTTAATAAGATGGTTATAAACAAGAATAAACTGCTCACACATATGGCATATGTTACTCAATTGTTTTAAAAGAGATTAAGACATTGAACTATGAAACCTTTCTAAAATAAAGAGGCTTGAGTAATTGAAATTAGGCAAACTGGAACTTTAGGAAGAGAATGTTGTTACTTGATCTTAGAAAAAAAGGAAGTGTTCTGGTTTACTTAAAAATGTGAGCCACTCTATTTTATACTACGGGTATCGGGTGACTTTTATAAAAGGAATGGATCTCTTTAAAAGGAATTTAACGTACGTAGTACTTTAGGGTTAAAACCCGGACTTTGATATAAAATGAAAGTACCTTGAGTTGTGTATAACTTGCCTATGCTGGTTGTGATAGCCTTTGTTGTGCAAGAATTGTGTTTCTATACTACCGCGTCTCTCGATGGAGGGCCGGTTGACTTGTTGAGAACTTACTTGGACGTACCGGCAGTGACGGAAGATTCCACGGGTATGCTTCCATTGTTATTACATGGGCATGTCTACACCGATGATGGATTCTGTGGACATGTGACCATTATGGTTATTTATGGCGAAGTATCGTGACTTACGGTTGTGATCGGGTGCGTAGCCTGTTTACTTGCCCCGTCGCCCACGTGGCGCAGTGGATCTGGTATAGGTTATTGCACTTGCCACGGTCGCCTTCGCGCGAAGTATCGTGACTTACGGCCAGGATCCGGTGCTTAGCCGATTCACTTGCCCCCGTCGCCACGTGGCGCAGGAGAGCCGGTAGAGGCTAGTGCACTTGCCACGTGTCGCCTTCGCGAGTCGGTGTTTGGATGGAGCCGTGACTTACGGTTGTGATCTGTGCGTGGTCGATTCACTTACCCCCGCTACCACGTGGCGCAGGAGGAGCTGGTGGAGGCTATTGCACTTGCCACGCGTCGCCTTCATGATATGGTTGTACAATATTATTTGTGCGGTCGGATCCGTAGTTATACTTGCCTCAGACGGTTTTATGACACATGGGACCCGTGTTCATGTATACTCCTTGGTGTTATATCATGATCACGGCATGAGGAAGGAATTCCACGGGCACGAGTGATGATTTGGAGGGCGTGAGTCCCTGACTTGATATGATTGTTTATATGTTGGGTAATGTAGTTTGGTTATCATACATGTCTCCTGCTTTATATAGACTATTATGATTTCATTTACGATTTTCGTTTCACATACTTGGTACTGTTATCGACCTCCTTCGGGCCGCTCATGCCGCAGTAGAGGTACATCTACCGCCGATCCCCGCTTATAGGATCACATTTCAGATATTGGGAAGCTCCGTTCCTTGCAGGCTTATCTTTGGTATGTTACCACGAGTCCGCAGGTTCTTGTACATTCGTGGTATGGCGGCCCGCCCCGGCCATAGTTGTTGTAAAATCTTAAGGTGCAGAGTAATCCAAGTGTGGTTGTAAGGTTTGTAACTGTTCAAATGTCTATATATATATATATATGTTGAAAGGCAACCGTTTTGGTTGGCCTATTTTCTTTATCTTGATCCATATCTAAATTGTATGTTTAAGTTTTTATTTCCGCTGGTTTTTCTCTGATGTTGTATCACTAGGGTGCCCGGTAGGCACGACCACGCCCGGTTCGGGCCGTGACAAAAGTGGTATCGTGAGCGATTAGTCCTCGGACAGTGTCTAGAGACCGTGTCTAGTAGAGTCTTGATTATCGATGTGTTGTGCACCACATCTATAATCAGGAGGCTATAGGACATTTAGGATTGGTTTCCATTCTTCTCATTCTGAGATCGTGCCTTAGAGTTGTGTGATAAGTTGGACCCCTCTTACGTATTCCTTTCCTTTACCGATTATGCCTCCGTAGCAGCAACCCGGCCCGGGCGGCAAGGCCAGGCGAGTCGCGAGTAGAAGCGGCAGCTCTACTGAGACCACAAGACTGAGCCTCCACCCGCACCGGAGCAGAGAGATGGGTTACGGAGTGGGCCCGATTAATGGCCGTGGTCAGGCGGACTTGAGGATAGCCGGACGCAGCAGTTCGATGCACCGATGGTTCACCCTAGATCGATAGTTTGAGGCTACGGATTTTCTCGAGTTGTAGCCGCGAGTTTTATGGGTCGAGGCCTAGGATGATCCGCAGGAGTTCATCCGTCGATTCTGACGGATCACGAGTGATCAAGGCATCGGAGACCGAGTCGGTGGTCCTAGGTTCGCATCGGCCGCGTGATACCGCGATCGTTTGATTCGCGAGCTGTCCCGGGAGAGAATGCACTTCCACTATATGGGACGAGTTCTCGTGGGCATTTCTTGCACATTTCTTGCCTCGCGGATGAGGGCTCAGCCGACATATTTTTGGTGTTGCGGCGAAGCAGGCGCATTTGCCGGGAGTACAATGTGGAGTTCCTTGAGGCTTATCTTTGGTATGTTACCCGAGTGCAGAGGTTCTTGTACATTCGGGTATGGCGGGGCCCCGCCGTCATAGTTGTTGTAAAATCTTAGAGGTGCAGAGACCTTGTTGTGGCAGGGTTGTAAGGTTTGTAACTGTTCAAATGTCTATATATATATATATATGTTGAAAGGCAACCGTTTTGGTTGGCCTATTTTCTTTATCTTGATCCATATCTAAATTGTATGTTTAAGTTTTTATTTCCGCTGGTTTTTCTCTGATGTTGTATCACTAGGTGCGGGGTAAGGCACGATCACTGCCCGGTTCGGTCGTGACACTGGTCCGCAGACGCTTAACTCGACGATCGATTATCGTATGGGAATCTCTCATACGATAACCCCTACCACTGGACATCGTCAATCGGGTGCACTTAGATGGATCCGATACATCTCTCAAAGATAGAAACATGAAAACCGGATGCATCGCCTCAAGATCGGACGGCAGATCCAACTCATGTGCAACCTTGCCTACCTCGCGACAACTGACACGCCCAATGTACCTTGGCCGAGTTTCCCTTTCTTCCGAATCTCATCACACCCTTCATGGGTGACACCTTCAGAAAACCCAATCATCAACCTCGAACTCCGGATGCCGACGGCGATGATCTGTGATACGACTTGCCGACTCAGCCGCCAAGAATCGCCTCGGATAAGCTTCACCTTATCCATCGCTCAGACGTCCGGTCCCATTAATCGCACTCGCCTACATCAAACCAGCCTATCGGGCGACCGCACTTCCTCCCATACAAGGCCTCATAAGGCGCCATCCGAATACTAGAGTGGTAGCTATTATTATACGCAAACTCAACTAGAGGCAAATGATCCTCCCACTACCACAAGTCAATAACACAGCTCGCAGATATCCTCAAGAGTGCGGATAGTGCGCTCCGCCGTCCGTCTGTGCGAGGATGGAATGCGATCTTGAGGCTCACTGCGTCCCTAATCCTTCGGAAAGACCTCGAAGTTGGCGTAAACCGGGCTCCTGTCTGATATGATAGAAATAGGGACCCCATGCGATCGGCGATCTCTGATTTAAAGTGCGCATAATCTCACCGAAAAAGTCGCCCCGACGGAAGAAAGTGGGCTGATTTTGTCACCGTCGACGATAACCGATAGAATCATGCTTCCTCCGAGTGCGAGGTAATCCGGTGATAAAGTCCATGTTGATCACCTCCCACTTCCGGTCGGGATCTCTATCATTCGCAACAAACCACCGTGCCTGCGGTGCTCTACCTTCACCGCCGACAACACGGGCACCGAGCCACAAACTCGCAACGCCCTCTTCAAGCCATCCCACCAATACACGGATCCGAGGTCGCGGGTACATCTTGGTCGACCCGGATGGATAGAGTAACGCCGCGCCGTGTGCTTCCCTAGAACTCCGCCAAGTCCCGCAATGTGCGGAACACACAACTCGCCTCGAACCTTAGCACCCCATCAGGTGCTACCTCAAAAGGACCCTTCCCCTCACGAAGAGTCGTATCACGATACCGCGTCAAAACAGGATCCTCAAACTGTTGCCTCTTCACCTCCTCGACGATGGAAGATGTTATACCCCGTACTTCCAGAGTATGTACGTAAGGACGTACGTAGAAAATTTGAAACTTGTAGTAGGCTTGACCGATTTAATTTTGTGCACAACACCCGGTTAGAGTCGTTTTTCGGCGAAACGTTTTCACAGCTTTCGTAGGGGAATTTCCGGCTATGTCATTTTTAATTTTTGCGGATTTTTCCGAGAGACGAAACGTGTTGGACCAACAAGAGGGCGCCACTTGGCACCCTCTCATTGGTGGACTTCAAATCGTCCATTTGGACGAAATGGACAAGGTAAGGCACGTTTTTTGTGCCTTGACAAAGTCAAGGGTAGGTAGGATATTTGTGTTTGGTAAATCCTAGCCCTACACTTGCCTAACACATGGATTGATCTTGGCCATTGGTTGGCCAAGGCTTGTGCTATAAATACCCATCCCTTTGAAGACTTATTCATCCATTGCTAAATGTTTCTAAGTGTTAAATCTTCTCCTCCCTTGTGTTGAGTTCGCCAAGAGGCCTCCTCTCCAGAGGCCTTGGCCGATGGGTACACCCCTCTCCTAGTAGTGTGGCCATGGGTACCCCCTAGCCTAGTTGCTTTGATAATACCCCCTTTGTGGTGTAGAAATACTCAAAAGTATTGTTATAATGCCCAAATTACCTTAGCGTATACCTTGTTGTATTCTAAGGTTATACCTATCTGAAAGCCGTAAATACTATTATACTTCCGTCACCACAAACCGAAACCCTAGGAAAATCTCCATAGTCCGTTGAGTATTGTGTAGAAGTTGGTTAGAACTTCTAAGGGTGGTTTAGAGCGGGTTGAGCGCTCGGAGTTGAGCTAAGCGATTGCCCAGATCGACTTTAACTATGATAATTATGGGCTTATCGAGGTAATTATCTTGTCCCTCTATTGTAATTGGAAATTACATATTGTTAGAATATATAGTTGAAGTATACTATATATAGAACTGAACGTAGTTATCTGCAATGTCTTGCGACTTAAGCTCGAATAATACTTACAGAATGTCTTGCGACTTAAGCTGAATTTAAAGAAGAATACTGAAATGTAATTACATAGGTTTGTACATGTGAGACTTGTGTAGTAGTACCGTGGTGTAGAATTGTACTGTTAGGGTTAGACATATAACCCCGGTTGGCTTGGTAGCGGCCTCGATAGAGAGGAGATTTCTGCCATTGGGGAGGTGCTTTGGAATTTTCGGTAGAATGTTCTACGATGAGATCTAAATGTTAATAAAGCGCCTTGTGGCCTTATAGGTTGAAGTACCACGTGTGGCGCGATCTACTTGGCTTAAGGAGTAGCGACGGTTGGAAGTACTTGAGCGTTTGCTATTAGTCGATACTCGTCGCGAGGTATGTGAACCTCTTCCTATCTCTTCTAGCATGATATGTGTGAACTATGTAGTACGGTGACGTCATGTGCTAAATGTATTTGATTGGTTTAAAACATAAAGTGTTATAACGACTTTATGGGAAGTTGGTTATAAACTTTATGTTGGTAAGAAAATACTTGTGGTCTTTAAAAGGTAGCGATTTGAACTATAAGCGGCTTGTTATGTGTTAGTAAAGAACTTGAAGTATTTCAAAAGATTTTTGAATCATTTTGAAAGAAGAAGTAATAATTGGTTTTGCAAAACTTAAGAGTTATACTAGCTTTATGGGAAGTTAGGTATAACGGCTTAAGAATGTTTTACGATTTGGAAATCGAATGTGTATCGACAAACCAACGCAGCGTTAATAAAAGGAAATGTTTTGACTAGTTAAGTATTATTAAAACCGGAGAAACTTCCATCCGCATAAACTAAGATGAGACAAAATGATATTTCTAGATCATGGTCTTTGTAATAAGATTGTTATAAACAAGAATATCCTACTCACATATAAGACTTATGTTTCTCGATAGTTAAAGAGAATTATATTCTTAATGAATAAGACTATGAACTACGAAACCCTTCTAAAATAAGAAACTTGAACATTGGAAAAGAAGGTTGCTACTTGATTTTACAAAGAGAAGTAATTGATTTACTTTAAAAGATAATCACTCTATTTTCATATACTACGGTATTGTGTGGTTTTGTGAAGTAACGTATCTTTTAAAGATTTAATGTATGAAGTACTTTGGGGATAGGTACAACTTGTTAGTAGAAAGTACCTTGTGTGAATAACTTGATTGTATTGGTTTGTGGTAGCCTCGTAATACTTTCTTGTTGATTTGATAAGTAAGCATGTTAGGATGCTACGTGTGTTAGTATCTTGTGATTATTGTGGGGGTCACTCTTGTTGTGCTTACGTTGTCAAGCGTTAAGCCAGATCGTTATTGTATCACATACCCTTGACTTGTTATACCGAGGCTTGCCACCTTGATGCGGGTCTATACGGCTATGCGATCCTTGTGACTACGCGGAGCGGTAGCTCCGGGATTGATCATTAGGTGTTTAGCCCGACGCGGGGATTCCTATGCGCGGTCTGCTGAGACTATGCGGTCTTTTGAGACTACGCGGCCGGGAGCCTAGGCGGATACCGAGGTTGGCTGCGCCGACGCGGTATACCTCAGCGATGCAGGACCATGATTTGAGAATACCTCACGCGGTGCATGGGTGACCTATGCGAGTCTGCGAGTTCGAGGATAGACGCGACATTGATATTGCGGCGAGTGGCGGCCGATCGTAGTGCGGTCTAGAAAGACCTCGAGATACGTTTGTGGTATTTTTGCATCGCTGGTCTTAGTAGTCGGCTATGCCTTCGTACTTGACCCATACGGTTTTATTGTGATAACTTTGAGGCGTGAGTCACGACTTGACGATCGCTTATTTATCAGGAACGTATTTTGGTTATCATACATGTCTCCCGCTTTATATAGACTACTATGATTTCATTTACTGATGTATTTTGATTTCACATACTTGGTACTTGTATCGACCTCCGGGGCCGCGTTCATGCCGCAGTAAAGGTACACGATCGTTGATCCTAGCTCGTGGTCACGATTGGTTGGAAGCTCCGCTTTCTTGAGGCTTATCACGTATAGTCCCCGCCGTCGTAAGTGTTTACATTCGGGGTTTGGGCCCCGTCCCGCCATTGTTGTCGTATCATTCTTAGAGTGCGTAGAAATCTTTGTGGCGTGGTTTGTAAAAAGGATTAAACTGTTCATGTTGAAAGAGTTGTTATTTATATATATCTTGAAGGTAACCGCTTTTGGTTAGCTTGCTCGCTTATTTCACCGTCTTATTACATCGGTTTCATGTATTGTCTTTATGTTCACTGATTACTACGATGTATGGCTACTGGGTGCCCGGTAAGGCACGATCACGCCCGGTTCGGTCGTGACAAAAGTGGTATCGAGCGATTAATCCTCGGAAAGTGTCTACTGCACCGTATCCGCAGAGTCTTGATTATCGGTGTGTTGTGCACCACACCAATAATCGTGAGGCTATAGGATATTTAGGATTGGTTTCTATTCTTCTCACTCGAGATCGTGCCTTAGAGGTGTGTTGTATGTTGGACGCTCTAACGTATTTCTTTCCATTACCGTTATGCCTCCGTAGGGCAACCCGCCCGGAGGCGCGCAATGGAGGAGTCGCGAGTAGAGTTCGGAGGGTTGCGAGGGCACAGCCCAATCATTACTTAGGGTAATGCTTCATTCGGGGATTTTCTGACGCCACTAGCCCCAAAGAGTTTAAGCGCGGCGATTCCTCTGCGGCCATGATATTTGAACCTTCACCCCACGGCCGGAGCGGTGAATATAGATTGCAAAGAGGCAACTCATACTAGCCATGGATATGGCTACCAAAGAGTATACCGATGTACGCGAGTCTTGATGACTACCTAAGAAAGGGTTGTGCAAGAGTAATTCTTGATTGGGCTTGAGCATGGCCGTACGCTATGCGCAGCAGCCGAGAAACGTAGAGATCAGCGGGTTAACCAGGACGCGAGAAGAGGGCGAGCAGCAAGGTCCTTTGGTAAACTTTGAGGCGAGTCACCTCACGGCAGATTAGATTATGCACCTCCGCCGCAGCAGTGGTCTTCCGCGATTTCGGGACGTTCGGGCGCAGGAGTTGGTCGAACTCCGTGGCTTCCGCTCATTGTGATGAGCGTCATTCCGGGAATGTCGTCTTTTAGTTGGTACTTGTTGTACCACGACCGTCCGGTTCGATGTCGATGGGGTGTCCTTGTAGGAGGACTTAGCCTTCGTGATCGGTGGGTAGTTCGTCATCTTCCTTAGCTATGAGCCTACGTGGCGGTTTGATTAGAACGACTAAGGGAGTGAAGGCGTAGATATAGATATATCTTTAACCCTCAGAGATCGGTATGTGTGATAAGGTGAGTATACCTTAAGTGCTATGTTCGATAGCGATGTTAGTCGTGATTAGATCATGGTTGTTTAACAGAGTAAGATTTTGGGGATAGAGGTGTGAGCCTTAGAGCTTTTTACGTAAAGACCTTAGAGGTGAGGCCATCTCGAGAAAAGGTGTAGTGTTATGTTTGACCCTTATCGGAAGTGCATAGTGCGTGAGTTATGATGGGATAGGTCCCAGTAGTGTGGAATGAAAGGGGTAGTTGAGCTAAGACCGCCAGGTTTTGAAACGTGATTAGTGAGATTGTTCGGATCGGGGATCTAGTATCGCGCGCATTCTTGCGGACGGGTTGAGGCTACGTGGGTCAACCCGCGGCATGTTTGGCGGTGGGGTCTGGTTGTGGTGGTCCCGCGTGATAGGGTCACGAGGTGTTAGGCCCAAGTTTAGTTGACCAGCACGAGTTCGTGGATACGTTCGACCGATGGTTGGGCGATGGCAGCCCATCGTGTTCTTGGTCGACCGTTTACCGTGTGTTGAGTTATCCGAAAAGTTGTAAGGCTTGCACGGGTGCCTACCTTCACCTTATGGCGCAGACAGTGGAGCCAGCACGGCTGTTTTGTTTCGGAAGTTTTACCAAACATGTGTTAAGAACTCGTGAGTCTCGACCGCATTCGCCCTCGGCCGTTGCTTGGATTTCGAGGATAGTTGTGGGGTTTGTTGTCTCTGTGGAGGAGTGTTTAAGCTACCAATTCGGTGTTCGGATGTCACCTTTTGAAGCCTTGTAGGACGGAAGTGTAAAGTTGGTCGATTGGTTCGATGTTGGCAAGTTCGCATAAATTAGTTGAGCTTGTTCCACAGATCGTGGATAGTGAAGCTTGTCTAGAAGAAGTTACGCGGCTCGGAGGAATCGTGCGGATAATCGGCGACGCTTAGAGTTGAGTTGACGGTCGGTCTTATTGAAAGTACCACCGGACGAGTGTGACGAGCTTGGAAAACAGAGGAAACTTAGCCCGAGTTACTTTGGGCCTTTTGAGTTCATGTGAGAATAGGCGGGTTGCCTATATGTTAGCATTTGCCGTCCGACGTAGGAGGCAGTGCGTCCGGTCTTTCGTATTGTTATGTTCAGGAAAGTATCGAAGATCCATGCAGAATGTTCCCAGTAAATGATGCCCACGTTAAGAGATAGTAACCCCGAGTTTTGGAAACTAAAGCAGTATCAGAAATGTGGTAAGAGTTCGAGTGTACGACAGCTTCAGTGATCGCATGCAGCCCGGTACCATTTGTTGGGTCGTCGGAGCAAGGCTCGCGACAAAGTGACAAAGTGGTATCATTTTGGTGATGTTAGAGGTGTTTCCTCGTGGACTTGGATGTAAGTTTTTGTGCGCGGTGTTTCGCGGCGGTGTGGCGATTGTGCTCGTAAGTATAGTAGTGATCGCGCACGCGTTTGTTTTGAGACTTAGAAGGAACATTCGGGACGAATGTTTCTAAGGAGGGGAGAATGTTATACCCCGTACTTCCAGAGTATGTACGTAAGGACGTACGTAGAAAATTTGAAACTTGTAGTAGGCTTGGCCGATTTAATTTTGTGCACAACACCCGGTTAGAGTCGTTTTTCGGCGAAACGTTTTCACAGCTTTCGTAGGGGCAATTCCGGCGATGTGAATTTTAATTTTTGCGCATTTTTACGAGAGACGAACGTGTTGGACAACAAGAGGCGCCACTTGGCACCCTCTCATTGGTGGACTTCAAATCGTCCATTTGGACGAAATGGACAAGGTAAGGCACGTTTTTTGTGCCTTGACAAAGTCAAGGGTAGGTAGGATATTTGTGTTTGGTAAATCCTAGCCCTACACTTGCCTAACACATGGATTGATCTTGGCCATTGGTTGCCAAGGCTTGTGCTATAAATACCCATCCTTGAAGACTTATTCATCCATTCCTAAATGTTTCTAAGTGTTAAATCTTCTCCTCCTCAGGTTGAGTTCGCCAAGAGGCCTCCCCCTCTCCTAGAGGCCTTGGCCGAGGGGTACACCCCCCCTCTCCTAGTAGTGTGGCCGTGGGTACCCTAGCCTAGTTGCTCAGATAATACCCCTTTGTGGTGTAGAAATACTCTCAAAAGTATTGTTATAATGCCCAAATTACCTTAGCCGTATACCTTGTTGTATTCTAAGGTTATACCTATCTGAAAGCCCAAATACTATTATACTTCCCGTCCACAAAACCGAAACCCTAGGAAAATCTCCATAGTCCGTTGGAGTATTGTGTAGAAGTTGGTTAGAACTTCTAAGGTGGTTTAGAGCGGGTTGAGCGCTGAGTTGAGCTAAACGATTGCCTGGATCGACTTTAACTAGGATAATTATGGGCTTATCGAGGTAATTATCTTGTCCTCTATTGTAATTGGAAATTACATATTGTTAGAATATATAGTTGAAGTATACTATATATACAACCGAACGTAGTTAGCGGCAATGTCTTTGGACTTAAGCCTGAAGAATACTTACGGCAATGGCTTGCGACTTAAGCCCGAATTTAAAAGAAGAATACCGAATTGTAATTACATAGGTTGTATTACATGAGACTTATGTAAGAGTACCGTGGTGTAGAATTGTACAGTGGTTAGACATATAACCCCCGGTTGGCTTGGTAGCCTCGATAGAGGAGAGATTTACGCTTGCCATGGGGGAGGTGCTACCAATTTCGGTAGAATGTTCTACGATGAGATCTAAATGTTAATAAGCGCCTTGTGGCCTTATAGGTGAAGTACTACGTGTGGCGCGATCTACTTGGCTTAAGGAGTAGCCGACGGTTGGAAGTACTTGGAGTGTTTTGCTATTAGTCGATACTCGTCGCGAGGTATGTGTAACGCCCCGAACCCGGGCCCGTTACTGGTGCCTTACCCCGGGCACCCTAGTGATACAACATCAGAGAAAACCAGCGGAAAATAAAACATGAATCATGAAACAAGAGATATAATAAATAAACAAAGCAACCAAAACAGTTGCCTTGATATACATAAAACCCAGTTTTAATCCTTTTACAACCACGCCACAACGGCTTTCTACTGCACTTAAGATTTACTGATCGTGACGGGGCCCCGCCATACCTCAATGTACAAGAACCTACAACTCAGTGGAACACATACCAAAAGATAAGCCTCCGAGAAACGGAGCTTCCCAAAACGTGAACCGAGATCCTAAGGCGAGGATCCACGGCCGATGTACCTCTACTGCGGATGAACGCCGGGCGAGGTCGACAACAGTACCAAGTATGTGAAATCACAACATCAGAATGAAATCATAATAGCTTAAAAAGCGGGAGACATGTATGATAACCAAAATACGACGCAACATAAAAGCGATCCAAGTCGGGACTCACGCCTCAAAGTCACCACTCAAATATAACTATGGGTCTCACGCCCATACATCCATCATGTTCGCATCATGGCGCGTGCCGGAATCGCCTCGGTGTAGACATGTCCATGATGCAACAATATTAACAAGGCCGCACGGCCACGTGCCGGAATCTTGCGACGGTGTAGACATGCCCATGTAACCTCAATAACAATATCTGGGTGGTCAACCCCGCCGTACGGCCACATGCCCCGAATCATCGTGACGGTAGACACGCCCATGTTGCGCAATAACCATATATCGGGTAATCAACCCGCCGCACGGCCGCGTGCCCCGAATCATCAGACGGTAGACATGTCCATGTGATATCAACAACAAGACGAGAATCAAAATGGAAACATACGTGGAATTCTCCATCATCGCCAAAGACGCCCCATGAAGTTCTCGACAAGTCAACCGCCTCTATCGAGACGGCAGAATACGTAAATACCACACTTGTACAACAAAGGCTATCACAAGCATAGGCAAGTTTCACAACAACAAGCATAGGCAAGTTTCACAACAACAAGCATAGGCAAGTTTCACAACAACAAGCATAGGCAAGTTTCACAACAACAAGCATAGGCAAGTTTCACAACAACAAGCATAGGCAAGTTTCACAACAACAAGCACAGGCAAGTTTCACAACAACTCAAAGTACTTCCATTTATACCAAAGTCCGGGTTTAACCCCAAAGTACTACATCGTTAAGTTCTTTTAAAAGAGATCCATTACTTTTATAAAGGTCACCCGATACCGTAGTATTAGAATGACCAACCCACATTCCTTTTCAAAAATCAAGTAACAACATTCTTTTCCTAAGTTCCAGTTTGCCTAGTTTCAACTACTCGAGCTTCTCATTTTCAAATGGTTTCATAGTTCCCAAACTTAATCACTTGATTCCTTTTAGAACAATTGAGTAATATATGTCTCACGTGAGTAGGTTATTCTTGTTTACAACATTCTTATTAATGCAAACATGATCTAGAAAATGTATATCATTTTGTCTCATCTTAGTTTCTATGCGGATGGAGGTTTCTACCGGTTTTAATACAATTCATCATTATTCAATACATTTTCCTTTATTAACGCGCAGTTGGTGCTGCCGATACACATTCGATTTCGAAATCGAGAAACATTATCCCTTTAAATAACACCAAGTACTCATTACTCACGAATGAGGTTTCACACAAACATTCACATTAGAACAAATAAGTTAAGTCTCTTATCTTATAAGATCAAGTCTCTTAACTTCTAACATCAGTAAACCATTTTCTTTACCTCTCTTAAGACATTATACCTAACTCCCCATAAGCTTAGTATACTCTTTTTAAAACCTTTTTAAAACCAAGTGTTACTCTCCCTTCAAAACGATTTATAAATCTTTTGAAATACATCAAGTCCTTTATTATAACAAGCCAGTTATAATTCTCATCAGTTACCTTTTTTAAAACCACAAAGTATTTTCTTACCTACATAAAGCTGTTATAACCAACTTCCCATAAAGCCGTTATAACACTTTATGTTTTAAGAACAATCAAACACAGTTAACACGTACGCTCACCGTACTTACATAGTTCACACATATCATGCTAGAAGAGATAGGAAGAGGTTCACATACCTCGCGACGATTGTCGACTAATAGCAAAACGCTCCAAGTACCTCAAACCGCCGGCTACTCCTTAAGCCAAGTGGATCACTCCACACGTAGTACTTCAACCTATAAGGCCACAAGGCGCTTATTAACATCTAGATCTCAACGTTCCATAATCTACAGAAAATTCGGCAGCACCTCCCCCCCCGCCACAGCGCAAATCTCCTTCTCTATCGAGGCCGGCTACCAAGCCAACCAGGGGGGGGTTTTACACGCCTAACCGGACGTGTACAATTCTACTACACAGTAATACTACACAAGTCTACTGTAATACAGTCCTATGTAATTACAGTTCAGTTCAGTTCTTAATTCTTCAGGCTTAAGTCAAAAGACATTGCCACAGTACTAAGTATAGTTCTATATATAGTATACTTCAACTATATATTCAAACATGTAATTTCCAATTACAATAGAAGGACAGTAGTGTTTACCTCGATAAGCCCAAAATTATCCAAGTATAAAGTCGATCCTGAGCAACGCTTAGCTCCTACTCCGAGCGCTCCAAACAACCCTTAGAAGTTCTAACCAACTTCTACTTACAACGTCCACACCCGCGAAGATTTCCGGAGGGGTTCCTTTTTGTGGCTAAAGGAAGTATAATCGTATTTTCTGGGCTTTGTATAAGTGTAACCTTGGGAATACTACAAGGTATTTGGGCCAAGGTATTTGGACATAATAACAATATTAGGAGAGTATTTCTATACCACAACAAGGGGTATTATACGAAAACAACTAGGCTAGGGGTACCCTATGGCCAAGGCACCACAAAGGGAGGGTGGCCTCTCGCCAAGGCTCACCTGGGGGGTAGTGTGGCGGACGAATTGCTCACAAGAGGGAGGAGTATTTTTCTTGGAATTTCACAAGTGTGGATGAAGAATAACTCTTGCATTAGAGGGTATTTATAGCAAAACCAAAAGCCAACCAATGGCCAAGATCCTTCCAAGTGTATAGCAAGTGTAAGGCCAAGATCAAGCCAAGTGCACCCTAACCCTACTCCACAAAACATGGCACAAAACAAGCCACAAACAAGGCACAAAACCACGAACCAATCGCCAAGGCCAAGCCTCCTTGTGCCCAACGAGGGTGACAAGTGTCACCTCCCGTTGGTCCAAAATGTTCCGCCGGAAAAATCCGCAAAAATACTAAATGACATAGCCGGAATTTTCCCAACGTAGGTGGGAAACGTTTCGTCGAAAACGACTTAATCGCACTTGTGCCCAAATTTGAATCCATGCCTATCTTAAGGCTCAATTTACGTCGCACGTCCATACGCATAACTGGAAAAACGGGGTATAACATTCTCCTTCCTTAGAAACATTCGTCGAATGTTCCTTCTCAAGTCTCAACATAAACATGCGCTAGTATAGCCTTCATCGCTATACGCACGAAACGATCATGCCACACCTGGCCATAAAAAAATAACAAACGCACCAATACTTAAACCCAAGTCAACGAGGAAATACCTCTAATCATCACAAAAACCCCCTTACCCGAGGTCTAAAATATACACCCTTCACACCTTCATTTCACAAAAGAAACGATCATACACGTTCACTTTTCCCATCTTCTTTGCACTTTCTCGAACACTCAAACTCTTTCTAGTATCCGTACCACACTTCCGTCAACGCTCGTTTCCAACCCTCGAGTCACTACCTCCAAACTTGGTCATCTCACTAATCTCGATTTCCTAAGGCCATTCGGCCTTCACGAACCGATTCTGGTCGAACGTATCCACGAACTCATCGATGGTCATCTAAACTGGGCCTAGCACCCTCGTGACCGCCACTGGCGACCACCCAGTGACCCTTCCTCAAGCGGACGCGGTTGGCCCGCAACATGGCCCCAACCCGACCCACTGTAGCGCCAACTCTCTAGTTTCTTGATCCGAACAATCTTACCTCTACAGGTCATGAAAGCTACCACTTCCATTTCACACTACCCAGGGACTTACCCTTTTCACTAACTGTGTTTCTAAATCACATTTTAGCACAAAGCTATCCAAACATATCATTAAACACATCAACAACATCAATACACACAAAACTCTAGGTTAAGGATATACACAAAACTAGGCGTTCGAGGACCGCTAAAAGCTGAACTTCCACCGCGACTTACCGTGGCCCGCAATCGCTCTAGTAGTCTGTGCTATCCTACGATGCTACAGCCTGGACGGTCTCGTCATATGGCCTGTTGGCCGCAAGAATAACAAGCTCCTTGGTACTACGACACTTCTCAAATGCGGTCTACATCGACCACACCGAGGTAGGGTGATCGTGATCCGCCAACACCCCTACTCGCGAACATTCAAACACGGGAGCCCCGACTGCCTCGAATATCCTGGGTCCCGGCGTGCGGAGGACCACTCGCAATGGCGGAGGTACATAACTAGTCTGGCCGAGGCGGTCCACCTCGAAAGTCGCCAAAATATCCGCCGTCTTGGCCTTCTTCTCAAAGCGGTCCACCGTCGATCCGCGCCTCGCACCCAAGTGTATGAGCACGAATGCGGGCAATGTCCATGCCGGTGAAAGAGAAACACCAACAACTCTCGCTAGGTAATCATCGAGCCTGTAACATATCGGTGCACTCGATCCTCCATACTAGCTACTAATGCGGAACATACCGCCAATGAGTCGAACTCCACATTGTACTCCCGAATCAGACGCCTGCTCGCCAACATCAAAAATCGTTTACCGAGCCCTCCTCATTTGTGGAGGCAAGAAATGTGCCAGAAGGCCCTCAAAACTTCGTCCCCAACGGTGGAAGTGCATGCTCTCCCGAAAGCTCCCACGAATCAAACCAATCGATGCGGTATCACGCACCGATGCGAACCAAATGTCACGCACTTACGAAGCCTTGATCACCCGCATGATCTCTGCAGAATCGACGGATGAACTCCTGCGATCATCCTCCGCCTCGACCAGAAACTCAAAGTGCTACAACTAAGGAAATCCGTAGCCTCAAATGCTCGCCTCGGTGCACTACATGCTGGCCGCTGAATCGAACTGCGTCCGGCCTATCTCATATCCGCCACAACCACGCCAATAATCGGGCCATCTCGCGTGACCCATCTCCCGCTCGGCATCGTGGGATGGAGGCTCGGTATCAGAGTCTCAGCAGCCACCGCTGCGGCTCTAAACTCGCTGGCCGGGCGCGCCGCAAAACTCGCCGTCAAGCACTACTCGTCATCGGCCGCTCGCGCTCGTACTCTCTCAATCCCACTAGCGGCTCCTCGCCGCCTTGCCCTTCGGGCCACGGTTGCCTTCGCAGGCATAATCGTAAAAGCGAAACACGTCGAGGGTCCAACTTACAACACGGCTCTAAGGCACGATCTCGGAATGAGAAGAATGGAAACCAATCCTAAATGTCCTATAGCCTCCGATTATAGATGTGGTGCACAACACACCGATAATCAAGACTCTACTAGACACGGTCTCAGAGACACTTTCCGAGGACTAATCGCTCGATACCACTTTGTAACGCCCGAACGGGCCGCATCGTGCCTTACCCCGCACCCTAGTGATACAACATCGAGAAAACCAGGAAAATAAAACATGAATCATGAAACAAGAGATATAATAAATAAACAAAGCAACCAAAACAGCTTTGCCTTGATATACATAAAACCGACAGCTTTAATCCTTTTACAACCACGCCCACAACAGCTTCTATGCACTTAAGATTTACAATGATCGTGGCGGACAGGCCCCGCCATACCACGAATGTACAAGAACCTACAACTCGGGGAACACATACCAAAAGATAAGCCTCCGAGAAACGGAGCTTCCCAAAACGCCAACCGAGATCCTAAGGCGAGGATCCACGCCGATGTACCTCTACCGCGGATGAACGCGGCCAAGGAGGTCGAGCATAACAGTACCAAGTATGTGAAATCACAAATCAGTAAATGAAATCATAATAGCTTAAAAGCGGAGACATGTATGATAACCAAAATACGACGCAACATAAAATAGATAAGTCGTGGACTCACGCCTCAAAGTCACCACTCAAATATAACTATGGGTCTCACGCCATACATCCATCATGTTCGCATCATGGCGCGTGCCCCGAATCGCCTCGGTGTAGACATGTCCATGATGCAACAATATTAACAAGGCCGCATGGCCACATGCCGGAATCAGACGGTGTAGACATGCCATGTAACCTCAATAACAATATATCGGGTGGTCAACCCGCCGCACGGCCACATGCCCCGGAATCTGCGTCGGCAGACACGTCCATGTTGCGGTAATAACCATATATCGGGTAATCAACCCGGCCGCGTGGCCGCGTGCCGAATATCGCGACGGTGTAGACATGTCCATGTGATATCAACAACAAGACAAGAATCAAAATGGAAACATACCGTGGAATTCTCCATCACCGCCAAAGACGCCCCGAAGTTCTCAACAAGTCAACCGCCTCTATCGAGAGACGCGGAATACGTAAATACCACACTTGTACAACAAAGGCTATCATCACAAGCATAGGCAAGTTTCACAACAACAAGCATAGGCAAGTTTCACAACAACAAGCATAGGCAAGTTTCACAACAACAAGCATAGGCAAGTTTCACAACAACAAGCATAGGCAAGTTTCACAACAACAAGCACAGGCAAGTTTCACAACAACTCAAAGTACTTCCATTTATACCAAAGTCCGGGTTTTTAACCCCAAAGTACTACATACGTTAAGTTCTTTTAAAAGAGATCCATTACTTTTATAAAGGTCACCCGATACCCGTAGTATTAGAATGACCAACCCACATTCCTTTTCAAAAATCAAGTAACAACATTCTTTTCCTAAGTTCCAGTTTGCCTAGTTTCAACTACTCGAGCTTCTCATTTTCAAATGGTTTCATAGTTCCCAAACTTAATCACTTGATTCCTTTTTAGAACAATTGAGTAATATATGTCTCACGTGAGAGTAGGTTATTCTTGTTTACAACATTCTTATTACCGCAGCCATGATCTAGAAAATGTATATCATTTTGTCTCATCTTAGTTTCTATGCAGATGGAGGTTTCTACTGGTTTTAATACAATTCATCATTATTCAATACATTTTCCTTTATTAACGCTGCAGTGGTCTGTCGATACACATTCTGATTTCGAAATCAAGAAACATTATCCCTTTAAATAACCAAGTACTCATTACTCACGAATGAGGTTTCACACAAACATTCACATTAGAACAAATAAGTTAAGTCTCTTATCTTATAAGATCAAGTCTCTTAACTTCTAACATCAAGAAACCATTTTCTTTACCTCTTAAGACATTATACCTAACTCCCATAAGCTTAGTATAACTCTTTTTAAAACCTTTTAAAACCAAGTGTTACTCTCCTTCAAAACGATTTATAAATCTTTGAAATACATCAAGTCCTTTATTATAACAAGCCGCTTATAATTCTCATGATTACCTTTTTAAAACCACAAAGTATTTTCTTACCTACATAAAGTCGTTATAACCAACTTCCCATAAAGCCGTTATAACACTTTATGTTTTAAGAACAATCAAACACGATTAACACGTACGCTCACCGTACTTACATAGTTCACACATATCATGCTAGAAGAGATAGGAAGAGGTTCACATACCTCGACGATTGTCGACTAATAGCAAAACGCTCCAAGTACCTCAAACCGCGGCTACTCCTAAGCAGTGGATCACTCCACACGTAGTACTTCAACCTATAAGGCCACGGCGCTTATTAACATCTAGATCTCAACGTTCCATAATCTACGAAAATTCGGCAAGACTCTCCGCCACACGCAAATCTCCTTCTCTACCGAGGCCGGCTACCACGCCAACCAGGGGGGGGGTGTTTACACGCCTAACCGGACGTGTATAATTCTACTACACAAGAATACTACACAAGTCTCATCTGAATACACCCTATGTAATTACTGATTCGATTCTTAATTCTTCAGCTTAAGTCAAAAGACATTGCCACAAAGATTAAGTATAGTTCTATATATAGTATACTTCAACTATATATTCAAACATGTAATTTCCAATTACAATAGAAGAACGATAGTGTTTACCTCGATAAGCCCAAAATTATCCAAGTATAAAGTCGATCCCGAGCAACGCTTAGCTCCTACTCCGGCGCCCAAACAACCCTTAGAAGTTCTAACCAACTTCTACTTACAACTTCAACAACGGGTGAAGATTTCCTTAGGTTTCGTTTTTGTGGCTAAAGGAAGTATAATCGTATTTTCCGGGCTTTGTATAAGTGTAACCTTGGGAATACTACAAGGTATTTGGGCCAAGGTATTTGGACATAATAACAATATTAGGAGAGTATTTCTATACCACAACAAGGGTATTATACGAAACAACTAGGCTAGGGGTACCCCACGGCCAAGGCACCACATGAGGGGTGGCCTCTCGCCAAGGCTCACTCAGGGGGTATTGTGGCGGACGAATTGCAAACAAGATGGAGGGATTATTTTTCTTGGAATTTAACAATTGTGGATGAAGAATAACTCTTGCATTAGAGGGGTATTTATAGCAAAACCAAAAGCCAACCAATGGCCAAGATCCTTCCAAGTGTATAGCAAGTGTAAGGCCAAGATCAAGCCAAGTGCACCCTAACCCCTACTCCACAAAACATGGCACAAAACAAGCCACAAAACAAGGCACAAAACCATGAACCAATCGGCCAAGGCCAAGACTCCTCTTTGCCGTCCAATGAGGGTGACAAGTGTCACCCTCCCGTTGGTCCAAAAATGTTCCGTCGCTCGGAAAAATCCGCAAAAATACTAAATGACATAGCCGGAATTTTCCCAACGTAAGCTGTGGAAACGTTTCGTCAGAAAACGACTCTAATCGGCACTTGTGCCCAAATTTCGAATCCAATGCCTATCTTAAGGCTCAAATTTCGTACGTACGTCCATACGTACATACTCTGGAAAAACGGGGTATAACAGTATGTGAACCTCTTCCTATCTCTTCTAGCATGATATGTGTGAACTATGTTATAACAGCTTTATGGGAAGTTGGTTATAACAGCTTTATGGGAAGTTGGTTATAACAGCTTTATGTTGGTAAGAAAATACTTGTGGTCTTTAAAAGGTAACTGATTTGAACTATAACTGGCTTGTTATGTGTTAGTAAAGAACTTGAAGTATTTCAAAAGATTTTTGAATCATTTTGAAAGAAGAAGTAATAATTGGTTTTTGCAAAACTTAAGAGTTATACTAGCTTTATGGGAAGTTAGGTATAACGGCTTAAGAATGTTTCTTGATTTGGAAATCGAATGTGTATCGACAAACCATCAGCGTTAATAAAAGGAAATGTTTTGACTAGTTAAGTATTATTAAAACCAGAGAAACTTCCATCTGCATAGAAACTAAGATGAGACAAAATGATATTTCCTAGATCATGGTCTTTGTAATAAGATTGTTATAAACAAGAATATCCTACTCACATATAAGACTTATGTTTCTCGGATAGTTAAAAGAGAATTATATTCTTAATCGAATAAGACTATGAACTACGAAACCCTTCTAAAATAAGAAACTTGAACATTGGAAAAGAAGGTTGCTACTTGATTTTACAAAGAGAAGTAATTGATTTACTTTAAAAAGATAATCACTCTATTTTCATATACTACAGGTATTATGTGGTTTTTGTGAAGTAACGTATCTTTTAAAGAATTAATGTATGAAGTACTTTGGGGATAGGTACCCGAACTTGTTAGTAGAAAGTACCTTGTGTGAATAACTTGATTGTATTGGTTTGTGGTAGCCTCGTAATACTTTCTTGTTGATTTGATAAGTAAGCATGTTAGGATGCTACGTGTGTTAGTATCTTGTGATTATTGTGTAAGGGGGTCACTCTTGTTGTGCTTACGTTGTCAAACGCGTTAAGCCCGTTGTCTTGTTATTGTATCACATACCCTTGACTTGTTATACCGAGGGCTTGCCACCCTTGACGCGGGTCTATACGGCTATGCGATCCTTGTGACTACGCGGTCGCGGTAGCTCGAGGATTGATCATTCCGGTGTTTAGCACGATGCGGGGATTCTATGCGGTCTGTTGAGACTATGCGGTCTTTTGAGACTATGCGGCTGCGGGAGCCCAGGCGGATACCGAGGTTGGTCGCTTCGACGCGGGTATACCTCAGCGTGATGCAGGACCATGATTCGAGGAATACCTCACGCGGTGCGTGGGTGACCTATGCGAGCTGCGAGAGTTCCAGGATAGACGCGCACATTGATATTGCGCGCAGTGGCCGCCGATCATGTGGTGCGGTCTAGAAAGACCTCGAGATACGGTTGTGGTATTTTTGGTGCGTGGTCTTAGTAGTCGGCTATGCCTTCGCACTTGACCCGCACGGTTTTATTGTGATAACTTTGAGGCGTGAGTCCCCGACTTGACATGACCGCTATTTATTGTGAATCGTATTTTGGTTATCATACATGTCTCCCGCTTTATATAGACTACTATGATTTCATTTACGTGATGTATTTTCGCCACATACTTGGTACTGTTATCGACCTCTTCGGGGCTGCGTCATGCCGCAGTAAAGGTACACCGCCGTTGATCCTAGCTCGTGGTCACGCCGTTTGGGAAGCTCCGCTTTCTTGGAGGCTTATCGATGGTATAGTCCCCGTCGTCGTAAGTGTTTACATTCGTGGGTTTGGCGGGCCCTGTCCCGCCATTGTTGTCGATCATTCTTAGAGGTCCGTAGTACCGTGGGGCGTGGTTTGTAAAAGGATTAAACTGCTCGTGTTGAAAGAGTTGTTATTTATATATATACTGAAGGTAACCGTTTTGGTTAGCTTTATCGCTTATTTCACTGTCTTATTACACTGGTTTCATGTATTGTCTTTATGTTCCGCTGATTACTCTGATGTATGGCTACTTGGGTGCCCGGGGTAAGGCACCAGTCACGGGCCCGGGTTCGGGTCGTGACAGAAGACTCGGCAACCTCTCGAACTCGAACCCCACTGCTATCAGAATCAATCAATCGGACCCCGAGGCTCGCTAGCTGATGTAAATCGCGAACCATGCCCCTCCTTTCTGGCTGTACATCTGATAGACTCCCCATCGACCTACGACTAAGGGCATCTGCCACAACATTGGCCTTCCCTGGGTGGTACAGGATATCGACATCATAATCCTTGAGTAACTCTAACTACCGTCTCTGTCATATGTTCAGCTCCCTCTGGCTGAAGATATACTGGAGGCTCTTGTGGTCTGTATAAATATCCACATGAACCCCATACAAATAGTGCCTCCAGATCTTCAAGGCGTGAATCACCGCTGCCAACTCCAAATCATGGGTGGGGTAGTTCCTCTCATGCTTCTTAAGCTGTAGGGATGCGTATGCTATAACTTTGCCCTGCTGCATCAACACACATCCAAGCCCGATGCCTAACGCATCACAATACACGACATAGCCATCTGGACCATCTGGAAGAGTAAGAACGGGGGCGGTCGTCGCCTCCTTCATGGCTGGAAACCCCGCCACAAGCATCACCCACCAAACTTAGCCGCATTCGAGTCGGCCTAGTCAATGGTGCAGAGATAGAACCAAACTTCTCCACGAACCGCCGATAATAACTGCGAGGCCCGAAAATCGCGCACTGCCGGTGTAGTAGGTTCAGGCCAAGTCTCGATCGCCTCGATCTTAGCCGTGTCCACCTGAATACCCTCGGCCCCGACAATGTGCCCAAGAAAAGCCACCGAAGTTAACCAAAACTCACATTTGGAAAACTTGGCGTACAACTGCTGGTCCTGGAGAACTCTCAGCACAGTCCTCAAATGCTCCGCGTGCTCCTGCTCTGAGCGAGAATAAACCAAGATGTCATCAATGAATACTATCACAAACGTATCCAAAAATGGCTTGAACACTCGGTTCATCAAATCCATAAATACCGCCGGAGCATTGGTCAAACCGAAAGACATAACCCTGAACTCATAGTGCGCACAGTCCGAATGCGATCTAGGGATATCCGCCTCGACTGCACTGATGATAGCCCGATCGCAGATCAATCTTGGAGAAACATCTCGCACCCTGCAACTGGTCGAACAAATCATCGATCATGGGAAGGGGGTATTTGTTCTTAATGGTCACCTTGTTCAGCTGCCTGTAATCAACACACATGCGCAACGTCCCGTCCTTCTTCTTCACGAACAATATCGGCGCTCCCCAGGGAGAAAAACTAGGCCTGATGAAGCCCTTCTCCAGCAAATCTCTCAGCTGATCCTTCAACTCTCTCAACTCGGCAGGTGCCATTCTGTATGGCGGAATGGAAATAGGCCGAGTGTCTGGCAGCACATCGATACAAAACTCTATCTCCCTCTCAGGAGGAACACCCGGGAGGTCATCTGGAAACACATCTGGGAACTCTCGACCATCGAATCGATCAAGATCCGTACCGCAACCTCAGTATCAAACACCCGAATGAGATGGTAGATATACCCCTTCTGCACCATCTTCCTAGCCTTGAGGTAGGAAATAAACCTACCCCTCGGCGACACAGTGTTCCCCTCCCACTCAATAACCGGCTCCCCAGGAAACTGGAACCGTACCACTCTCTCCCTGCAGTCTACATTGGCGTAGTAGGAAGCTAGCCAATCCATACCCATGATCACATCGAAATCAGTCATGTCCAACTCTATCAAGTCGGCTAGGGTCTGACGACTGCATAAAGTCACTGGGCAAGCCCTATATACCCGCCGAGCTACCACCGAATCACCCACTGGCGTAGCTACCTCGAAAGGGTCTATGGACTCAGGCTCTATCCCTATCCTACTAGCAATAAGGGGGGATATATAGGACAGAGTAGAACCCAGATCTATCAAGGCATACACGTCACAACAAGAAACTGATAAGGTACCTGTGACGACATCCGGCGATGCCTCCTGGTCCTGCCGGCTGGACAAGGCATAAATGCAGTTCTGAAGACCGCTAGAACTGGAACCCGCGCCACGACTCGCCGCGACTGCTGGCCCATGAGTACCACGCCCGGGCGAGTAATCTGAGGAGATGAAGAAGACCGGCGAAAGACCTTGTAGTCGACCCTACCCTCTCATACGCTCTTGGCCTGACAGCCTCGCAAAGTGACCCTTCTGGCCGCAAGTGAAAAAAACTCCCGTAGCAGTACCACAATTCCCGTAATGGGATCTACCGCATCGGCCACACTGAGGGGAGGTGGTCGGTCGGTTAGCACTCTGCTACCCGACGTCCAAAGTCCCGGCCCCGGTGCCCTCGAAGACGGTGTAGGAGTGCTCTGAGCTGGCTGTGGTGCAAATCTAGACTGCTGCTGAGGCCGTCCACCCCGAGAGCTACCAAAAGATCCTGACGTCCTAGCCTTCTTCTGCTGATATCTGTCGACCCGTCGACCTCTACGCTCCTCACACCCAAGTGCATGAGCCTGCATGCGGGCAATGTCCATGCCCGGCTGAAGAGCTACACCCGCGCAAGACTCTGCCATATAATCATCTAGCCCGGTGACGTAGCGGTGCACCCTGTCCTCCATATCTGCTACCAACGCAGGGACATATCGAGCCAACGAGTCGAACTCCACGTTGTACTCCCGAACTGTGCGCCCTCTCTGCCTCAGCATCAAAAACTTGTCGGCCCGTGCCCTCCTCATCTGCGGAGGCAAGAAGTGAGTGAGAAATGCCTCAGAGAACTCGTCCCATACTGCTGGAGGCGCATGCTCTCCCCGGGATAGCTCCCACGAATCAAACCAATCGACTGCGGTATCACGCAGCCGATGCGAACCGAAGATCACGGACTCGGTCTCCGAAGCCTTGATCACTCGCATGATCCTCTGTAACTGACGGATGAACTCCTGCGGATCATCCTCAGGCCTCGACCCGTAGAACTCTGGCGGGCTACAACTCAGAAAATCCCGTAGCCTCAAACTATCCGACCTCGGGTGAACCACGTGCATCGCTGAGGCTGAACTCTGATCCGGCCTATCCTCGTGTTCGCCATAATCACGGCTAGCAACTAGGCCATCTCTCTCAGAACCCATCTCTCCGCTCCAGCCGTGGGACCGAGGTGCATGTCGTGGTCTCATCAGCCACTGCTGCGGCTCTAAACCATGCTGGGGCCGGCGGCGTCGTGGAACTCGCCGTCTGAGGTATCGCCTCGGGTATAGACTGGGCCTAGGCCCTCGTGACCCTCTGTGTACTACTAGCGGCCTCTCGCTGCCTTGCCTCTGGGCGGGTTGCTGCGCGCGAGGCATAATCGTAAAGAAAGGAAATACGTTAGAGGGTCCAACTTATAGCACAGCTCTAAGGCACGATCTCAGAGTGAGAAGAATGGAAACCAATCCTAAATATCCTATAGCCTCCTGATTATTGGTGTGGTGCACAACACACCGATAATCAAGACTCTACTAGATACGGTCTGTAGACACCTTCCGAGGATTAACTGCTCTGATACCACTTTTGTCACGACCCGATCCGGGGCCCGTGACTGGTACCTTACCCGGGAACCCAAGTAGTCATACATCAGAGTAATCAGCGGAATATAAAAACAAGACATGAAACAATTGTAAAATGAGACACAATTTATCTGAGAAAAATCGCCTTTCGGCATATATATATAAACCAAGTCTGGCAGTTACATCCCAATGCATAACAGACTCTGAGACTCTGGGCGAGGTAAACAACTATGACGACGCCCCGCCATACCCTGAATGTACAAAACTATCTACAACAACAGGGAGATCATACCCAAAAGTCGAGCCTCCGGAGAAATGGAGCTCCTGACACCAGAGAAAAGATCCTAAAACTGAGGATCCGCTACCTGCTTCCCTTTACCTGCGGCATGAACGCAGCCCCCGAAGGAGGTTAGTACAACAGGTACCAAGTATGTGAAACTGTAAAGTACATTAAATGAAATCATATCATTTTAAAACCAATTTTTACAAGTATGTACGAAACAACCAATGTAACCGCACATAGTGCCATATCACAAACAAGAGCAATAATAGGTGAACTGTAACAGGTCTTTTCTAGGCTGCGAATGATCGAAGCAAGGCCAATCGCCCATAGTATCATTATGCATGCCTAATCACGACTCCGTAGTCCGCATAGGCCACCTAGGCCCGCATGAGGCATTCCCCGCATCGAGGGTAGTTACTCCTCGGCATCGTCCTGGACTCTCGTAGTCCGCATGGCCACATAGACCGTATGAGGTATTCCCCCGCACACTAACCTGGAACTCTCGTAGCTCCGCATAGGTCCCCTGGACCCGCATGAGGCATCCCTCGCATCGGGGGGCAGCTTAACCCCCAGTATATCATGTCAAGAGGTGAGTGGTATAATACTAACATAACGGCTTATCGTTAAACAACATAAGCACAATAAGAATAACCTCTTTATACAAACGTTTACAAGACACTAACACACATAGCATCATATTATGTCTACTCATCAGACCATCTTACTATACTTTCCAGAAATCAATACAAGTCTTTCATAAACACATAAGTAAACCGTTCCTTTTATCTTTCTTAAGTCGTTATACCTAACTTCCCATAAAGCTAGTATAACTCTTAAGCTATTTGTTTAAAAACCAAGTATTATTCTTCTTTCAAAAATGATTCATAATTCTTTTGAAATACTTCAAGATTCTTTATCATTTAGACTCAAGTCAAAAGACGTCAAGTAAAACCATGTTCAGTTAACACACGTACGTCTACCGTACTATATATATATTTTAAAATATCATGCTCAAGAGGATAGGAAGAATCACATACCTCCTTGGCGAAATCCACCTGCCAAGTCGAATATGTCGCGCGCAGAGTATCAACCTATAATAGTCAAATACGTCTATCAACGTCTAGACTACTCTGTAGAAAGTTCTAACCAGAGGGTTCTCAATTCTACGGAAAATTGGGCAGCATTTCCCTACCCGTCAAACTACTCAAGTGTACTGTAAATACGATCACATGTAAATCTGATTCAATCTTCTTTAATATCCTTCTATACGATGTAATTACAGTTCAATTCTCTTCTGTAATATCCTTCTATGTAATTACAGTTCAATTCTCTTCTTTAATATCCTTCTATGTATCTTATACTATTTCTATACTACTACAGTATGAAATCTCCAATTACAATAGAAGGATAAGATTATTTACCTCGATAAGCCCAAAATTATCCAAGTTATAAGTCGATCCTGAGCAAGGTTTAGCTCCTAATCTGTACGCTCCAATCCGCTCCAAGAAACCCTTAGAAGTTTCTACACAACTTCTTCTTACTACTTCAACCAACTATGAAGTTTCTCCTAAGGTTTCGTTTAGTGACTAAAGGAATATAAGGTAGTATTTCCGGACTCTACGTATAGAGGTAACTTTGGAAATACTACAAGGGATTGATTAAGGTATTTGGGAATAGTAACAATACTTTGTAGAGATTTTTCTAGCAAAGGGGGGGAGGGGGTGTTTCGGCTAGAGAGCTCTAGAGGGGAGGGAGGCTTGGACGAAAGCTCACTAGGGGAGAAGGGAATTTTCAAGACTTGGAAAATATTTGTGGATGAAGAATTCTTTGCAACTTAGGGGGGTATTTATAGGACTTTCAAGGGCCAAGATTAAGGCAAGTGGAGGGCAAGTGGAGGGTGTAGATTTACACATGTGTACCTTATCCATCTACTCCAAAAAATATCACAAAATATCCTACCTAACCTTAACCAATGTTTAAGCCATTTTTCTTGACAAAAACGTGCCAAGAATTCGTCCATAATTCCGCCAACTTGAGGGTGACACATGTCCCCCTCTCGTTGGTCCAAAATATTTCATCTCTCGGAAAAATCCGCAAAAATAATAATTGTCGCAACCGTAATTTTCCCTTCGCAAGGTTTGGAAAACTTTTCGTCGGAAAACAATTCTTTTCGGGGGTTGTGCACAAATTTTCGTCCCTTGCCTAACTTAAGGCTTAAACTTTTGTACGTACGCCCTCACGTACATACTCTGGAAATACGGGGTATAACACCTTCGAACCGCATAGCTGACGTGACTACGGGACAGGATCAGGAGGCGACATCGCACGGGGTTACAGGTATATTTTGATTCTTTTGAATCATACGTGCATTGATAGATTCAGATTTCGCCCTAGCATATATGTTTTCCCTTTGTTGCTAAGAGTTGTAAAGTGATAGTACCCAGAGGTAGGGATACCTTGATTAGTAAAGTGAGAAGTTAAGAATGTTGACAAGAATGATTAAGTGAATTGAGACTATAGTTGTGTAGAGTGCACAAGTTGTAGTTACCCCATAATAAGAGTAAGACCGATAGGGAAGAATGTGCAGTAGAAATACTTTGGCTTATGTGACGAACCTCTAGTGAATGGGAGGATAGGGTGAGAAGTACCTTGAGCTAAGAGAGAGTTTTATTTCAAACTAGGGATGAGAAGTTAAGTGTGACGATGAGTCGAGTTATGGACTCATTTCGGGTCAGCCGGTAGTATGGAATGGGGTGATGTCAGTTGGTAGTGGTCCCGCTATGTGATAGGGTCACGAGGATGCCAGACCCAAGTCGAGTTAATCGTTGTACGAGTTCGTGGATGCGTTCCACCGGAACTAGGTCGTAAGGACCGAGAAGAGCCTTAGCGGAAATTCAAGTAGCATAATGGCCAATTTTGGTTAGTATCTCCAAGGATTGGAGAACAGAAACAATATTTGAGATTTTGTACGTGTACTAGATAAGTTTGAAAGTACGAGAAAGTATGACAAGTAAGGAAATAAAGGAACCTCTAAGAATCCCGTGTTTTAGAAGACTGTAACCTTCGAGTTTTGTGAGAAGGGGTCACAGACGGAAGGTCCATTGATATGTTTACGTATGTTATGTGGTGGCCATGTGTGGCACCGTTGGTCTGGTGCAGTGTTGATTGATAGGCATAGTAGAGATTGTGCCGGAGTTTGTATAGCCTGACAACCGACTAAGAACATTCGGGGACGAATGTTTCTAAGGGGGGAAGAATGTTACACCCCGTAAGTCCAGGACATGTAAAAGAGAATGTACGTAAGGAAACAAGACTTGGAAATTAGTACGAAAGGAAGAATTGTTTTTCCGGCGGAAAATCTTCCGAACGTCGGAAAGGAAAAATGTTCGTTGTTGAGAATTGGATTCTCAAAATGCATTATTTGAAGAGTATGAAACTTATTAACATTATGGAAATTTATTTTTACGGATTTGGTCATGTGGGGCCCACCCGAGGAATTTTACGTTTTGTGGGGCCCACGAGGGTTACGAAATTTTATGGACGAATGAGAGGGTAACACGTGGCACCCCACATATGGTCTTGGACGAATTTGAGGGAGGGTAAAATGGTCATTGACCATCTTGGAAGATTAGTCTTGCTAGCATGACATTGTTGACTTGTCAACTTGTCCACTTGTCTATTATCCATGTGATTTTCATCTTAGCCACCCAAGTGTTTTAATCTAAGCCATCCAATGTGTTTTATATACCCAACTAGTAGCAAGACTTGGCATTTACACTTAGAAAATTTTAGAGAAAGCTTTGTGCTAGCATAAGTGCTCTCGGCTTTAGTGAGTTTCCAACAAGAAAATTTTGTAATTTTGGTTCATTAGCCACAAGACTTTAACCCAAGGTTCCTAAGAGTGTTGTAAGGTTATCTCAATAGAAAGATTTCAGAAAAATGGCGTTTTCGTATTAGTCGCAAGGCGGAAACTTAAGAAGTTCTTCAACTTTGAAGTTGGAACTTGAAGATGGGTTCTTCATAGGCTTCTAAGGAGTGCTTGGAGCGGATTGGAACATAAGGAAAGGAGCTAAGAATTTCTAAGGCGCGACTTTGAATCTTGGAAATTTTAAGGGCTTATAAAGGTATAATCTTGTCGTTTTGGTAATTAAGGTTTACTTATCATTGTAGTTACGGATATTAGCAAGCATGAGATGTTTAGTATGAAGTTTGATAATTATTTTGGCTATAGGAACCCTAATCCGAAAACTAGCATGTTAGCCTTAAGACTACAATTCAAGTTGATTATTCGTTTAAGTCGTCGCATGTTGTATAAAGAAGGAAATTGTAGTTGTTGAAGTTGTTTATGACTAAATAACATGTTGACCTAAGAACTTGGAATTTGGAAAAGGATTGGAAAAGACTTTGAATTGTTAGTATGTAGTGGCCGAGAATGGCTTGGAGTTTTAACTATTTGGTATGAATTGTGGGGCGGAATTTTACACGTATTGTAAGGCGTGTAATCCCCTTTGATTGGTTGTTGTTTTGAGCCTTAAATGTGGCATGTTGGTTATTGTATTCGGCCTTGAAAAAGGTGGCAAAGTGAGTAAAAACAAAGGAAGTGCTGCCCGATTTTCCGTAGAATTAGAGACCGTATACTTAGTATTATTCTACGTGAGACTAGGAGTTGATAGTCTTGTTGTGACCATTATAGGTTGACACTTCTACGTACGGCGTATTCGGCTTAGCTTGTGGATTTAGCCGAAAAGGTATGTGAACTATCTCCTCTTCTAGCATGATTCCTTAAGACAAAGGAAGTATTTCCTACTCCTTAAATGATCCATTCCTTGGTTGTATTTGGATTGCCTAAAGTAGAATTTGTTCTATGTACTTCCTTGATTGTACTTTGATGATTAAATTGTAAGTTGTATAGTCCATTTCCTTAGTGAAGTTTGGATTCTTAAAAGTGAAAGTATTTTGCTTAAAGTACATAGAGTCTTGAAAAGGAAGTGGTTTCCAAATCTTTTGGCTAGTGCCTTAGTTCCAAAACCTAAAGGTCATTATAATGACTTTAGGGGAGTCAAAGGAGTGATTTACTTAATTGGTTTAAAAGAGGAGAAATGACATGATTTAAGAGAAGTAACTTGTCTTAAAGGTGTGAGTTACTTGAGGTTTAAAAGTAGAAGAAACTTGTTTTCTATATATTAAGAGACTTGAAGTATTTTGAAAGTAAAGAAACTTGATTTTAAAGTTTGTGATACTTGGTTTTAAGTATAAGTCTCTTGGTTATAAGAGGAATGGAATTGTCTAAAAACCATAAAGGGTTATAACGGCTTTATGGGAAGTTGGTTATAACGGCTTTATGGAAGGTTTAGAAAGTTGTCTATTTTGATTAATGGGCATAAGTTGCCTAGATTGTGAAAATTTGAAGTTACTTGATTTCAAGCTTTGAAATGAGTTTCCTAAAGGTATAGTAACTTACTTTGAAAAATAGACACCTTGATACTACGGGTGTTAGTATCTTGGGATTTTACATAAAAAGGAGTCTTTTGAAAAGAATGTACGTACGTAGTACTTTGGCTTGTTAAATGAGAATTATTCTATTTGTGCCTTGATAAGTACTTTGGCTTGTTAAATGAGAATTATTCTATTTGTGCCCTGATAAGTACTTTGGCTTGTTAAATGAGAATTATTCTATTTGTGCCCTGATAAGTACTTTGGCTTGTTAAATGAGAATTATTCTATTTGTGCCTTGATAAGTACTTTGGCTTGTTAAATGAGAATTATTCTATTTGTGCCCTGATAAGTACTTTGGCTTGTTAAATGAAAATGATTCTATGTGTGCCTTGACAAGTACTTTGGCTTGGTTAATTGAGAATTAGCCTATGTGTGCTGGTGATAGCCTTTGAGTGCAAGTATTATGTTTTATTACGTTGCCGCGACTCTCGGTTGGAGGGCCGGCTGTCTTGTTGTAAGTTACTTGGACGTACCGACAGTGATGTGGGATTCCACGGGTATGCTTCCGTCATTGTAGTACCTGGGTTAAATTCCCGGATTTTTATAGAAGACATGGTACTGCTTGTTTTGTTTGATGGTCGGTTGAGATAGGGTAAGAGTATAAGTGAGGGGTAAACCCCCAAGACGCTATACCACCTTCTCCAGGGTAAGAGTATAAATGAGGGGTAAACCCCCAAGACATTATACCCCCTGCTTGTTTTGTTTGATGGTCAGTTGAGATAGGGTAAGAGTATAAGTGAGGGGTAAACCCCCAAGACGTTATACCACCTTCTCCAGGGTAAGAGTATAAATGAGGGGTAAACCCCCAAGATATTATACCCCCTGCTTTACCACCTTCTCCAGGGTAAGAGTATAAATGAGGGGTAAACCCCCAAGACATTATACCCCCTACTTGTTTTGTTTGATGGTCAGTTGAGATAGGGTAAGAGTATAAGTGAGGGGTAAACCCCCAAGACGCAATACCACCTTCTCCAGGGTAAGAGTATAAATAAGGGGTAAACCCCGAATATATTATACCCCCTGCTTTACCACCTTCTCCAGGGTAAGAGTATAAGTGAGGGGTAAACCCCCAAGACGCTATACCACCGGTGGGACTTGGTGTTCATGTATACCTATTGGTGTTGTACTATATCATGGACTGCCGGCAGTGAGAAGGGATTTCCACGGGCATGATTGATATTATGGGCGTGAGACCCATGGTTATATTTTAGTAATGACTTGTGGGCATGCGTCCCTGACTTGATATGACTGCTTATGTGTTGTGTACTGTAGGTTGGCTATCATACATGTCTCCTGTTTTGTTAGACTGTTATGATTTCATTCTGATTTATCATTTCACATACTTGGTACATTCTTCGCATCGACCTCCTTCGGCCGCGTTATGTCGCGAGTTTAGGTAATGCAGATTTGGTGATCGGCAGTGTAGGACCGCCAGAGTTTTGGATAGCTCCTTCTGTTCGGGAGTTTATCTTTTTGGTATAAGTTCTTTCAGTACATGCTTTTGTACAGTTATGGGTACGGCGGGGCCTTGTCCCGTCATAATTCCGTTTAACTCCTAGAGGTCTGTATTCATATGTGGGATTAGACTCTTGTACAGTGTAGTGTCTTTTGATTTTTTATATTATGACAGCCTTGTCGGCTTTGCCCTTGTACGTGTGTTGGTTTTAAAAAAAGAAAGAAAAAAAAGGGGTGTTATTTAATTTACACAGTTTACTTAGTTGTTAAGGTAGAAGGGTGCCCAGGTAGGGCACCAGTCACAGGCCCGGGGTTCGGGGCGTGACACGTATTCTACTTGAAGGGGTGGAAAAGCTAGCAAGGATAAAGTACTTGGGAGCATTTGCAACTTGTCGCTAGTCGTCGCGAGGTATGTGAACCTCTTCTTTCTTTGGCATGATCCTACGTATGAAATATCCATGTGATAGTATTTCATGATTCCTTCTACTCTTAGAAGTTAAGAAGTATTCACATTGTTAATTCTAAGTTAAGAGTATGTTTAAATTGTCATAAGTCCTTACCAAGTCTTATGGGAGATGTTGGTAAGAATGGTTAGGAAGTTATGAGATTTGATTTAAAGCTATGTGTCTTGATTTATTTAAAGTAAGCAAGTTGATTTTTTTGTTTAAAAATGACTTGAATTTATATGTGAAAAGGGGTTTGATTTTAAAAGTGGAAGTTACATGGTTTTAAAGAGAATAAGTTACTTGGTTTTGAAAGTGTATGAAATTTTATTTTTCAAGTCATGGGACTTGATTTCTAAAGTGTTGATGATATGATTTTATAAGTATAAGTAAATTGGCTTTAAAGAATGTATGTTATGAAGTTTTAAGACTATGAACTTTGATTGTCTTTTAAGGATTATGAAGTTTTAAGCGATATGATTTTAAAGAGTGTATGCTACGAGGGGTTAATACTATAAGCCTTGATTTTATGAGTGGAAATGACTAAACTTTAAAAAGTATGGCTTTTTATTTATTTCAAAAGTTAAGAAGATGATTTCCAAAAGAGTGTGTGACTTGAGCTTTAAAAAGAAAGGAGTTTTATGATTCTTTTTAAGTATGTATGTACGTAGTATTTTTGGGTCTAGTTTTCCTAATGTTGTAAGAATAAAAGTGTCTTAAGTTCTCTAAAATGAAAGGTTGTTATAATAGCTTTATGGGAAGTTGTTATAACAACTTAAGAAGAAGAAGAAAAAATACGGTTTAAAATGTTATGTAAGGAACATCACACCGAGCCTACAAATAGGCCGGATTATGTTATGAAATACACCGAGCCTACAAATAGGCCGGATTATGTTATGAGATACACCGAGCCTACAAATAGGCCGGATTACGCCATATTACCCCGAGCCTACACACAGTCCGGGTTACGTCATCTTACACCAAGCTCCACAGGCGGGCCAGATTATGATACATGATTCCACAGTACACCGAGCTCCACAGGCGGGCCGGATTATGCTACATGATTCCACAGTACACCGAGCTCCACAGGCGGGCCGGATTATGCTACATGATTCCACAGTACACCGAGCCCCACAGGCGGGCCGGATTATGTCACATGATTCATCAGTACACCGTGTCCCGCAAATGGGCCGGATTACGTTATCACGTACGGATAATCAAAGTAAGCTCCCAAATAAGAAGTCCCTCCATCCGTCGACCTTTTGGAAGTGAAAGGTGAAGAGAAGTTGATCCTAAGGTTGTAGGGGATACATATATGTGATTGGAACTTGAAGAAGTGGAGCGAAACGAAAACTGCAGACCAATAAAGACCGGACTGTTTTGGGGCGTTTTTGGGCAAACAAATGAGGTAAAAGTCCTTTTTCTTTTAAAGTAATTGGATATTACTTATTGTTATAATGTATGGATGAACTTGTGTTAAAAATAATGAAGAATAAAAAGCGTTTGAGCCATTTTTGGGGCTAAAACCGATTTGGGACAGATTTGGTGTAAATGGAATTCGTTGGTTATTGTCGTTGTTATATTCACCTATTGCATGTTATAATGGATTAATATTATTGTTAATAAGTTATTATAACTTATGTAGAAGTTTTGGAACTCGAATTGGAATAAAAAGGATTAAGGAAAGAGTTATCGGATTTTAGTTGTTGACCGTAGAATCTATAAAACTGTTGGATATTGTCGTGCAGTTTTTAGGGACTGTTTTAGACGTGTTGTATGATGGAAAATCAGCCCCTATATTTCATGTTTAATCTAGTAGATTGATAATGAAAACCCCAAAGGAATAAGGGTGTGGAAAGGCGTTGAAAGGCCTCACATTCCACCCTCGTTATAGTTAATTATGGACTATTTTAGGGGATGTTTTGGTATGGTTTTGGGGCAGAATTTTACACGTCCTGTTGGGCGTGTAATCCCCTTTGATTATCTGAGTTGGTTGTGCCTTAAATGTGGCGTTTTGGTTGATGAATACGGGCCTTGGAAAAGGTGGAAAAGTACATAGAAACAAAGGAAGTGCTGCCCGAATTTCGGTAGAATTAGAGGGCATTATTTGGTATAAGTCTTATACTAAGTAACTATGATATTGATAGAAGTTCTATCGTCATTATAGGTTGAAGTACTACGTGTAGCATAGTCTACTTGGCTTAAGGAATAGCCGAAGAGGTTAAAGTACTTCGGAGCATTTTGCTACTTGTCGTATGAGTTAGTCGTCATGAGGTATGTGAACTTCTTCCTTCTATCGACGTGACTATCCTTGAAGTATACTTGCCTTGTTATTTGGAGTATACTTGACTTGTTTCTTGAAGTATACTTGCCTTGTTATTTGGAGTATACTTGACTTATTTTCTTGAAGTATACTTGCCTTGTTATTGGGGGTATACATGACTTTTTCTTGAAGTATACTTGCCTTGTTATTTGGAGTATACTTGACTTATTTTCATGAAGTATACTTGCCTTGTTATTGGGGTATACATGACTTATTCTTTAAGTATAATTGCCTTTGTCAAGACCCGAATCCGGGCCCGTGACTGGTGTCTTACCCCGGGCACCCTAGTGATACAATCATCAGAGAAAATCAGCGGAAAGTAAAACATGAACATGAAATGAGAGATATTATAAATAAACAGGCCAACCAAAACAGTTGCCTTTCAACATATATATATAAAGACATTTGAACAGTTACAATCCTTACCACCTCGCCTACAGGACAGGCTGCACTTAAGATGTATACAACAACTATGACGGGACAGGGCCCCGCCATACCCCTGAACGTACAAGAACTTACAGACTCAGGGTAACATACCAAAGATAAGCCTCCGACGGAACGGAGCTTCCCAAAACGCTGAAATGAGATCCTAAACGCGGATCGGCAAATGACGATTTCTACCGCGGCATGAACGCGGCCCCAAGGAGGTCAAGACAACAGTACCAAGTATGTGAAATCAGAAATCAGAAATGAAATCATAATAGTCTATATAAAGCAGAGACATGTATGATGATCAAACTACAAGACATAACATATAACGATATCAAGTCGGGGCTCACGCTCCAAATTATCACTCGTGCTCGTGGAATTTCTTCCTCATCGCTGCCGCTTTATGATATAACAATACCAAGGAGTATACATGAACACGAGGTCCCACTGTGTCATAAAACCGTGACAGACAAGTACAACTACGGATCCGACCGTACCAATAATACAATGCAACCACAACCAAGTTGACACGGGCAAGTGCGGAGCCGACTACGATACCAAGGCCGGTCACGTATGGCCGGGCAAGTACGGTGGTCGACCACCGGTACCAAGGTCAGTATCACGAGACCGTCACTACACCGAGCGGGGCAAGCGAGGGCTAACTACCAGTACCAAGGCCGAATCAGCCACGATTCGGCAAGCACGAAAGCCGACCACCGGGTACCAAGGCCGAACGAAGAAACCTCGTGGAGAGCTAGTCCATGGAATAATACTATCAGCGGGAGCATACGTGGAATTTTCCACACCGCGCAGACGCCCAAGTAAGTCCTCAACAAGTCAACCGGCACTCCATTGAGAGACGCGGTTATATAGAACACCATTTGCACAACAACGGCTATCACCACAAGCATAAGCAAGCTACACAACAACAAGCATAGGCAAGTTACACAACAACAAGCATAGGCAAGTTACACAACAACAAGCATAGGCAAGTTACACAACAACAAGCATAGGCAAGTTACACAACTCAAGGTACGTTCATTTTATGCCAAGGTCCGGGTTTTTTAACCCTAAAGTACTACGTACGTTAAATTCCTTTTAAAGAGATCCCTTCCTTTTATAAAAGTCACCTGATACCCGTAGTATAAAAATAGAGTGACTTACATCTTTTAAGCAAACAAAAACAACTTCTCTTATTAAAGCCAAGTTTCCACATTTAAAACCAATGATAAAAACCCTTCTTTTGTTCTCATAAAGTCGTTATAACCAACTTCCCATAAAGCTGTTATAACACTTTAAGTTTTAAAACATTTTAAGACAACACAATGCCTTTCTTTTCCTAAAGTTCGGTTTGCCTAATATTCATTACACAAGTCTCTTTTTAGAAAAGTTTCATAGTTCAATGTCTTAATCCCTTTTTAAAACTATTGAGTAACATATGCCTTATATGAGTGTAGGTTATTCTTATTCATAATCAATTTCATTAAGCAGCCATGATCTAGGAAATGTAATATCATTTTGTCTTATCTTAGCTTCTATGCAGATGGAGGTTTCTACTGGTTTTAATAATACTTCATTAGTCAATACATTTTCCTTTTATTAACGCTGCAGTGGTTTGTCGATACACATTCTGATTTCCGAAATCAGTAAAACATTCTTAAGCCGTTATACCTAACTTCCCATAAAGCTAGTATAACTCTTAAGCTTTCAAAAACCAAGTACTACTCATTCTTTCAAAACGATTCAAGAATCTTTTGAAATACTTCAAGTTCTTATTTAACACATATCAAGTCAGTTACCTTTTAAAACCACAAAGCATTTTCTTACCTACATAAGGTCGTTATAACCAACTTCCCATAAAGCGTTATAACACCTTATGTTTCAAACCAATCAAATCTGATTAACACGTATGTCACCGTACTACATAGTTATACACATATCATGCTAGAAACAGATAGGAAGAGGTTCACATACCGCGACGATTATCGACTAATAGCAAACGCTCAAGTACCTCAAACCGCGGCTACCTAAGCCAAGTAGATCACGCCACACGTAGTACTTCAACCTATAGAGGCCACAAGGCGCTTATTAACATCAAGGTCTCCACGTAGAATATTCTACAGAACATTCGGCACATTTTCCCGCAAATGCGCGTTAATCTCCTCGCTTTATCGAGGCCGCTACCAAGCCAACCGTGGGGTCCGACGCCTAACCGGACGTGTACAATTCTACTCACGAATACTACACAAGTCTCATGTAATACGGTCTATGTAATTACTGATTCGCCACTTCTTAAAATTCAGGCTTAAGTCGCAAGACATTGCCGTAAGTATTATTCAGGCTTAAGTCAAAAGACATTGCCGACGAACTACGTTCAGTTCTATATATAGTATACTTCGACTATATATTCAACAATATGTAATTTCCAATTACAATATAGGGACAAGATATTTACCTCGATAAGCCCAAATTATCCGAGTTTAAATGTCGATCCTGAGCAAGGTTTAGCTCCTACTCCGTGCGCTCCGACCCGCTCCAACCAACCCTTAGAAGTTCTAACCAACTTCTACTTATAACTTCTACTGCGGGTGAAGATTTCCTTAGGGTTTCGTTTTGTGGCTAAAGGGAAGTATAATAGTATTTTCTGGGCTTTTGTATAAGTATGACCTTAGAATACAACAAGGTATACGGCTAAGGTAATTTGGGCATTATAACAATACTTGGTGAGTATTTCTATACCACAAAGGGGGGTATTATACGAAAACAACCTAGGCTAGGGGGGGGGGGTACCCCACGGCTAGCTGGTCAAAGGGGAGAGGGGGAAGCTCTCGGCCACTCAAGGGGGGGAGGGGGAAGGTTCTTGGACGAGAACCACAAGAAGGGAGAGGGAGGGATTTTAACACTTAGAAGATTTGTGGAAAGGATGAAGAATTCATCAAAGGGAGAGGGGTATTTATAGGTCAAGTGAAGGCCAACCAATGGCCAAGATCATGCCAAGTGCAAGGCAAGTGTAAGGTGTAGATTTAGCCATGTGTTGTGTGGGTCCCACCTTATCAAACTACCACACAAATATCCTACCAACTACTTGACAAAAATGGAGCAAGCAATTCGTCCATTACCGCCCATTCACTACGTCCAATGTGAGGGTGACACTTGTCACCCTCCCGTTGGTCCAAAATGTTTCGTCTCTCGGAAAAATCCGCAAAAATTAAAAATGACACAGCCGGAATTTTCCCTACGAAAGCTGTGAAAACGTTTTGTCGAAAACGACTCCTATCGGCACTTGTGCCCAAATTTCGAAACTTGTCAATTCTTAAGGCAAAAATTTAATACGTACGCCCTCACGTACATACTCAGGAAATACGGGGTATAACAGCCTTGTTATAGGAAGTATTCATGTTATTAATTTTATGCTAAAGGCATGTCTAGAATATTCCTAAGTTCTTACCAAGTCTTATGGGGGATGTTGGTAAGAGTCGTTAGGAAGTATTAGTGTTATACCCCGTATGTCCAGAGTATGTACGTGTCACGACCCGAACCCGGGCCCGTGACTGGTGCCTTACCCCGGGCACCCAAGTAGACATACATCAGAGTAATCAGCGGAACATAAAGACAATACATGAAACCAGTGTAATAAGACAGTGAAATAAGAAGACAGGCTAACAAAAAACGGTTACCTTCAGTATATAAATAAATAGCAACCTTTTGCAACATGAACAGTTTAATCCTTTTTACAAACCCTGCCCACAACAAGATTACTGCACTTCTAAGAATGATACGACAACAATGGCGGACAGGCCCCGCCAAATCCTCGAATGTAAACACTTACGACGGCGGACTATACCACCGATAAGCCTCGGAGAAACGGAGCTTCCCAAACGCCAAATCGTGACCGAGAGCTAGGATCAACGATCGTGTACCTCAACTGCGGCATGAACGCGGCCCCGGGCGAGGTCGATAACAACAGTGCAGTATGTGAAATCAAAATACATATCGTAAATGAAATCATAGCGATCATATAAAGCGGAGACATGTATGATAACCAAACTACGATTTACAACAAAGCGACATGTCAAGTCGTGGACTCACGCCTCAAGTCATCACTCAAGTATAACAATGGGTCTCGGGCTCACCACATCAATCATGCGTGGAATACCTTCCTCACCGGCAGCCTATGATATAAAAGCACCAAGGAACACACTGAACACGGGTCCCACTGTGTCATAATAAAATCATGCGGGTAAGTGCGAAGGCATAGCCGACTACTAAAAACCCAGTACCAACAAGGTCATGAATCGTATCATAAGATCTGTCTGCCGTCACATGATCAAAGCCGCCACTTGCCCGCAGATCAATGCGCGCGTCAACCTCGAACTCCCGCAGCTCCGCATAGGCCAATCTCATCGGCCCGCATGAGGTATTCCCCGCATCGAGGGTAGCTACTCCCCGGCATCGTCCTGGACTTCCGAGTCCGCATGGCCACAAGGACCGCATGCCCATAAAGGACGCACGCTAACCTGGAACTCTCGTAGCTCCGCATAGGCCCCCAGGACCCGCATGAGGTATTCTCGAATCATGGTCCCAGACCGCCTGAGTCTACCCCGCATCGGAGGGCAGCTTAACCCCCGGAATCATCTCAAGAGATGAATGCCACAATACTATCATAACGACTGATAGTTAATAAGCACAATCAAGGGAAACCCCTTTACACAAACATCACAAGATACTAACACACGTAGCATCCTAACACGTTTACTTATCAAAGCAACAAGAAGTATTACAAGGTTATCACAAACCAATACAATCAAGTTGTTCACACAAGGTACTTTCTACTATATGATTAACAAGATCGGGTTTTTATCCCCAAAGTACTTCATACATTAACTCTTTAAAAGATACGTTACTTTCACAAAAGTCACACAATACCCGTAGTATATGAAAATAGAGTGATTATCTTTTTAAAGTAAATCAATTACTTCTCTTTGTAAACTCAAGTAGCAACATTCTTTTCCAATGTTCAAGTTTCTCATTTTTTTTAGAAAGGTTTCGTAGTTCATAGTCTTATTCATTTAAGAATATAATTCTCCTTTAAACAATCTGAGAAACCTAAGCCTTATATGTGAGTAGGATATTCTTGTTTATTACAATCTTATTACAGCAGCCATGATCTAGGAAATATCATTTTGTCTCATCTTAGCTTCTATGCGGATGGAAGTTTCTCGGTTTTAATAATACTTAATTAGTCAAAACATTTCCTTTTATTAACGCTGATGGTTTGTCGATACACATTCGATTTCAAATCAAGAAACATTCTTAAGCCGTTATACCTAACTTCCCATAAAGCTAGTATAACTCTTAAGTTTTTCAAAAACCAAGTATTACTTCTTCTTTCAAAATGATTCAAAAATCTTTTGAAATACTTCAAGTTCTTTATTAACACATAACAAGCCAGTTATAGTTCAAATCAGTTACCTTTTAAAGACCACAAGTATTTTCTTACCAACATAAAGCTGTTATAACCAACTTCCCATAAAGCCGTTATAACACTTTATGTTTTAAATCAACCAAATATGTTTAGCACATGTACGTCTACCGTACTACATAGTTCACACATATCATGCTAGAAGAGATAGGAAGAGGTTCACATACCTCGCGACGAGTATCGACTAATAGCAAAACGCTCCAAGTACTTCCAACCGTCGGCTACCTTGCCAAGTAGATCGCGCCACACGTAGTACTTCAACAGATATGGCCACAAGTCGCTGATTAACATTAAGATCTAATCGTAGAACATTCTACCAAAATTCTAAGACTCCCCGCAACAACAGTAAATCTCCTCCTCCATCTAGGCCGGCTACCAAGCCAACCGGAAGTTATACATCTAACCCTAACGGGTACAATTCTACTCCACGGTACTACTTCACAAGTCTATGTAATACACCCTAAGTAATTACACAAGAATCTTCTTTAATTTCGTGCTTAAGTCGCAAGACATTGCAGTAAGTATTATTCAGCTTAAGTCAAGACATTGCCGATAGCTACGTTCTTCTATATATAGTATACTTCAACTATATATTCTAACAACATGTAATTTCCAATTACAATAGAGGGACAAGATATTTACCTCGATAAGCCCATAATTATCCTAGCTTAAAGTCGATCCTGGGCAATCGTTTAGCTCCAACTCTGAGCGCTCCAACCCGCTCTAAACCACCCTTAGAAGTTCTAACCAACTTCTACACAATACTCCAACAGACTATGGAGATTTTTCCTAGGGTTTCGGTTTGGTGACTGACGGTAAGTATAATAGTATTTCTGGGCTTTTCGTATAGGTATAACCTTAGAATACAACAAGGTATAAGGCTAAGGTAATTTGGGCATTATAACAATACTTTTGAGAGTATTTCCACCAAGAGGGGTATTATATGAAAACAAACTAGGCTAGGGGTACCCACGGCCATACCACAAAGGAGTGGGTGGCTACCCTCGCCTACCCCACTGTGGGAAACTCTCGCCAAGGGGCCTCACGAAGGGGGAAGGCTCTCAAGACTTAGGCATTTTGGATGAAGAAGTCTTCAACCTTAGAGGGTATTTATAGCACAAGCCAAGGCCAACCAATGGCCAAGATCTAGCCAAGTGCCCAGTGTGTAGGCCAAGATCTTGCCAAGTGCCCCTTAACCAACTAACACACAAATATCCTACCAACTAAAGCCATTCCAATCGGCCACAACCGAGCCTCACGTCCGCTAATGGGAGGTGCCAAGTGGCGCCTCTTGTTGGCCCAACACGCTTCGTCTCTAAAAATCCGCAAAAATTAAAAATGACATAGCCGGAAATTCCCTACGAAAGTCAGGAAAACGTTTAGTCGAAAAACGACTCTAAACGTGTTGTGCACAACAATTTTCGCCAAGCCAATATTAAAAGTTTCAAATTTTCTACGACGCCCCACGCATACTACCGGAAATACGGGTATAACATTCTCCTTCCTTAGAAACATTCGTCCCGAATGTTCCTTCTAAGTCTCAAACAAATACGCGCCAAGATAGTCTTCACTACTATACTTACGAGAACAATCCTTGCCACACATGGCCACAGAAACAACTTGCGCAAAAAGCTTACATCCAAGTCCACGAGGAAACACCTCTAACATCACCATAAAACACTTCTCACCGGGGTTTAAAATATACCTCCTTCGCCTTCTCTCTTTACAAAAGAAATGATCACATCTATGCTCGCCATACATGCTCGCTTCTCTCTTTACTCGTCGTAGATACCACTTTGTCACTTTGCCTGAGGCATTAACCTTCTCAGGCGACCCAACAAATGGCACCACTTTTGTCCCTTTGTCGCGAGCCTTGTCTGACGACCCAACAAATGGTACCGGCCGCATGCGATCCCCGAGGATGTCGTGACACTCGAACTCTTACCACATTTCGACATCGCTTGGTTCCAAAACTCGGGTTACTATCTCTAACGTGGTCATCATTAAGTGGGAACACTCGATGGATCTCCGATACTTTTCCGATCATAACAATACGAAAGATCGACGTCTGACCTCCTAAGTCGGACCAAGAAAAGCTAATCATATAGGCAACCTGGCCTATTCTTCACATGAACTCAAAAGGCCCAAAGTAACTCGGGTTAAGTTCCCTATGTCTTCCAAAACTCGTCACACCCACCCCGGGGTGGTACTTTCAAGAAGACCGACCGTCAACCTGAACTCTAAGCGTCGTCGCCGATAATCCGCACGATTCCTCCGAGTGCGTAACTTCTTCTAGACAAGCTTCACTATCCACATCTGCCGGAACAAGCTCGAACCAACCGTTCGAACCTTGTTAACATCGAACCAATCGACCGACATCTTACACTTCCGCCCTGACAAGGCTTCATAAGGCGATATCCGAACACTGAAATGGTAGCTTAAACACTACCTCCACGAGACAACAATCCCTACAACTATCCTCAAATCCAAACACCGCCCGGGCGAATGCGACTCGAGACTCACCTGAGTTCTTAACACATGCTTGGCAAAACTCCTAAACAAAACAGCCGTAACTGGCTCCATCATGCGCCATAAGGTGAAGGTAGGCACCCCGCAGCCTTACAACCTTCGATAAAACAACACAGCAGTAAACGGTCCCGATCGGCGACACACGATGGGCTGCCCCATCGCCCGACCATCGGTCGAACGCATCCACGAACTCGCACGTTTGGTTAACTAAACTGGGCCTAACACCTCGTGACTACCACAAGGTGGGACCACCACAACCGACCACCACCAAACAGCCGCGGGTTGACCCGCATCATGGCCTCAATCCGACCGTCAACGAGCACAACACTAGTTCCCGAAGGAAAACTCTCACTAATCACGTTTAAAACCTCGCGCCTTCATAGCTCAACTACCCTCTTTCATTTCACACTACTCAGGGACTTATCCCACAAACGTAGCTCACGTGCACTATGCACTCCTATAAGGATCAAACATAACACTACACCTTTACTCGAGATGGCCTTACCTCTAAGGTCTTTACGTAAAACATTCTAAGGCTCACACCTTATCTATCCCCCCAAAATCTTACTCGGTTAACCCACCATGATTTCTAAACACAACTAACACACCGCTATCAGAACATAGCACTTAAGGTATACTCACCTTATCACATAAACAAAACTCTAGAGGGTTAAAGATATATCTATATCTACTGCTTCACTCCTCTTAGTCGTTCTAATCAAACTCGCCTGCAGGCGCATAGCTAAGGAAGGTGACGAACTACCCACCGGTACTGAAGGCAAAGTCCTCCTACAAGGACACTCTTCGACACCAGACCCTGACGGTCATAGGTACAACAAGTACCAACCTAAAAGATGACATTCCCCGGGATGACGTCTGTCACACTGTGAACCGGAAGCCCTGGAGTTCTAACCAACTCCTGCATACCCCGAATGTCCTGAACTCCGTGGAAGACCACTCTGCACTGGCGGAGGTGCATAATCTAATCTGGCGAGGTGACTCGAAAGTTACCAAAGGACCTTGCCGCTCGCCCTCTTCTCGTTGTCCTTCGTTAACCCGTCGATCTCTACGCTCGGCTGCGCGATAAGCCCGCATACGTGCCATGCTCAAGCCCGACTGAAGAATTACTCTTGCACGACCCTCTTTTAGATAGTCCTCAAGACTCGCGGTACCTCGGTATACTCTCTGGTAGCCAAATCTATAGCTAGTAACAGGGTTGCCTCTTTGCAATCTATATTCACCGTTCCCGGCCGCGAATCAAGGTTCAAATATCATGGTCGCAGAGGAATCGCCGCCGTGCTAAACTCATTGGGCTAGTGACGCCGCAGAACTCCCGAATGAAGCACCACCCAAGGTGATAATTGGGCTGTGCCCACGTAACCCTCTCAGATTTACTCGCAGCCTCCCTGGCCGCTTGCCCTCCCGGGCCCGGTTGCCTACGCGAGGTATAACGATAAGGAAAGAATTTCGTCAGAGGTCCAACTTACAACACGCCTCTAAGGCACGATCTCGGAGTGAGAAGAATAGAAACCAATCCTAAATATCCTATAGCCTCACGATTATTGGTGTGGTGCACAACACACCGATAATCAAGACTTCATCGATACGGCTCAGAGACACTTTCCGAGGATTAATCGCTCGATACCACTTTTGTCACGACCGAACCGGCCCGTGATCGTGCCTTACCCGGCACCCAAGTAGACATACATCGAGTAATCAATGAACATAAAGACAATACATGAAACCAGTGTAATAAGACGTTGAAATAAGAAGACAAAGCAACTAAAAACGGTTACCTTCAGATATAAATAAATAGCAACCTTTGCAACATGAACAGCTTTAATCCTTTTTACAAACCCCGCCACAACAGATTACTGCACCTCTAAGAATGATACGACAACAATGGCGGACAGTGGCCCCGCCAAATCCTCGAATGTAAACACTTACGACGCATGTGGACTATACCACCGATAAGCCTCCGAGAAACGGAGCTTCCCAAACCAAATCGTGACCGAGAGCTAGATCAACGATCGGTGTACCTCAACTCGCGGCATGAACGCAGCTTCAAGGAGGTCAAGACAACAAATTTGCAGTATGTGAAATGAAAATACATATCGTAAATGAAATCATAGCGATCATATAAAGCAGAGACATGTATGATAACCAAACTACGATTTACAACAAAGCGATATGTCAAGTCGTGACTCACGCCTCAAGTCATCACTCAAGTATAACAATGGGTCTCGTGCTCACCACATCAATCATGCGTGGAATACCTTCCTCACCACGGCGCCTATGATATAAAAGCACCAAGGAACACACTGAACACGTGTCCCACTGTGTCATAATAAAATCAGACGGTAAGTACGGCGCATAGCCGACTACTAAAACCCACGCATCAACAAGGCCGCGAATCAGTATCATAAGATCTGTCTAGACCGTCCACATGATCAAAGCCGCCACTTGCCCGCAGATCAATGCGCGCTGCCTAACTCGAACTCCCGCAGCCCGCGATAGGCCAATCTCATCGCCCGCATGAGGTATTCCCGCATCGAGGTAGCTACTCCCGCATCGCCCCGACTTCCGAGTCCGCATGGCCTACGCGACCGCATGCCCATAAAGGACGACGCTAACCTCGAACTCTCGTAGCTCAAGATAGGCCCTCAGACCCGCATGAGGTATTCTCGAATCACGGTCCTGCATCACCGAGTCTACCCCGCATCGGAGGCGCAACCCTGAATCATCTCAAGAGATGAATGCCACAATACTATCATAACGACCGATAGTTAATAAGCACAATCAAGGGAAACCCCTTTACACAAACATCACAAGATACTAACACACGTAGCATCCTAACACGTTTACTTATCAAAGCAACAAGAAGTATTACAAGGTTATCACAAACCAATACAATCAAGTTGTTCACACAAGGTACTTTCTACTATATGATTAACAAGATCGGGTTTTTATCCCCAAAGTACTTCATACATTAACTCTTTAAAAGATACGTTACTTTCACAAAAGTCACACAATACCCGTAGTATATGAAAATAGAGTGATTATCTTTTTAAAGTAAATCAATTACTTCTCTTTGTAAACTCAAGTAGCAACATTCTTTTCCAATGTTCAAGTTTCTCATTTTTTTTAGAAAGGTTTCGTAGTTCATAGTCTTATTCATTTAAGAATATAATTCTCCTTTAAACAATCTGAGAAACCTAAGCCTTATATGTGAGTAGGATATTCTTGTTTATTACAATCTTATTACAGCAGCCATGATCTAGGAAATATCATTTTGTCTCATCTTAGCTTCTATGCAGATGGAAGTTTCTACTGGTTTTAATAATACTTAATTAGTCAAAACATTTCCTTTTATTAACGCTGCAGTGGTTTGTCGATACACATTCGATTTCCAAATCAAGAAACATTCTTAAGCCGTTATACCTAACTTCCCATAAAGCTAGTATAACTCTTAAGTTTTTCAAAACCAAGTATTACTTCTTCTTTCAAAATGATTCAAAATCTTTTGAAATACTTCAAGTTCTTTATTAACACATAACAAGCCAGTTATAGTTCAAATCAGTTACCTTTTAAAGACCACAAGTATTTTCTTACCAACATAAAGCTGTTATAACCAACTTCCCATAAAGCCGTTATAACACTTTATGTTTTAAATCAACCAAATATGTTTAGCACATGTACGTCTACCGCATTTACATAGTTCACACATATCATGCTAGAAGAGATAGGAAGAGGTTCACATACCTCGCGACGAGTATCGACTAATAGCAAAACGCTCCAAGTACTTCCAACCGTCGGCTACTCCTTAAGCCAAGTAGATCGCGCCACACGTAGTACTTCAACCTATAAGGCCACAAGGCGCTTATTAACATTTAGATCTCATCGTAGAACATTCTACCGAAATTGGCAAAGACTCTCCCGCAACAGCGTAAATCTCCTCCTCCATCGAGGCCGGCTACCAAGCCAACCGGGGGGGGTTATACATCTAACCCTAACGGGTACAATTCTACTCCACGGTACTACTTCACAAGTCTACTGTAATACAGCCCTAAGTAATTACAGTTCAGTAATCTTCTTTAATTTCAGGCTTAAGTCGCAAGACATTGCCGTAAGTATTATTCAGGCTTAAGTCAGAAGACATTGCCGATAGCTACGTTCAGTTCTATATATAGTATACTTCAACTATATATTCTAACAACATGTAATTTCCAATTACAATAGAGGGACAAGATATTTACCTCGATAAGCCCATAATTATCCTAGCTTAAAGTCGATCCTGGGCAATCGTTTAGCTCCAACTCTGAGCGCTCCAACCCGCTCTAAACCACCCTTAGAAGTTCTAACCAACTTCTACACAATACTCCAACAGACTATGGAGATTTTTCCTAGGGTTTCGGTTTGGTGACTGACGGTAAGTATAATAGTATTTCTGGGCTTTTCGTATAGGTATAACCTTAGAATACAACAAGGTATAAGGCTAAGGTAATTTGGGCATTATAACAATACTTTTGAGAGTATTTCTACCAAGAGGGGGGGGGGTATTATATGAAAACAAACTAGGCTAGGGGGGGGGGTACCCCACGGCCACACCACAAAGGAGGGGGGGTGGCTACCCCTCGGCCTACCCCACTAGGGGGGGGAAACTCTCGGCCAAGGGGGCCTCACGAAAAGGGGAGGGGGAAGGCTCTCAAGACTTAGGCATTTTGGATGAAGAAGTCTTCAACCTTAGAGGGGTATTTATAGCACAAGCCAAGGCCAACCAATGGCCAAGATCTAGCCAAGTGCCTAGCAAGTGTAGGGCCAAGATCTTGCCAAGTGCCCCTTAACCAACTAACACACAAATATCCTACCAACTAAAGCCATTCCAATCGGCCACAACCGAGCCTCACGTCCGCCAATGGGAGGGTGCCAAGTGGCGCCCTCTTGTTGGCCCAACACGTTTCGTCTCTCGGAAAAATCCGCAAAAATTAAAAATGACATAGCCGGAAATTCCCTACGAAAGTGTGAAAACGCTTCATTTAAAAACGACTCTAAACGGGTGTTGTGCACAAATAATTTTCGGCCAAGCCAATATTAAAAGTTTCAAATTTTCTACGTACGTCCTTACGTACATACTCTGGAAATACGGGGTATAACTACGTACGTACGAAAGTTTAAGCCTTAAGATAGGCAAGGGTCAAAATTTGCTCACAACCCCCGAAAAGAATTGTTTTCCGACGAAACGTTTTCCAAACTTTGCGAAGGGAAAATTACGGTTGCGACATTAATTATTTTTGCGGATTTTTCCGAGAGATGAAATATTTTGGACTAACGAGAGGGCGACACTTGTCACCCTCAAGTGGGCGGTCATGTGGCCGATTGGGTGCACGATTCTTGGCTTGTTTTGTGGCCTAAAACTTGGGTCAATGTTTGGAGTGAATTGTGGAGTAGATGGCTAGGGTGCACTTGGGCAAATCCACACCCTCCACTTGCCCACCACTTGTATTGATCTTGGCCATTGAAAGTCCTATAAATACCCCCCTTAGTTGAAGACTTCTTCATCCACTCCACACTTTCTAAGTCTTGAAAATCCTTCCCCCTCTTAGTAGAAGCTCTCGTCCAAGAGCTCCCCCTCCCCCTTTGTGAGGCCTTTGGCCGAGAAAATACCCCCCCCCCCCCTTTTCTAGTGGTGCTAGCCGAAAGTACCCCCCCCCCCCCTCTTGAGTGTTGTTCTCGTGAAATACCCCCTTGGTAGAAAAATACTCTCCAAGTATTGTTACTATTCCAAAATACCTTGGCCCAATACCTTGTAGTATTCCAAGGTTACCCCTATACTAAAAGCCCATAAATACTATTATACTTCCCTTCAGTCACAAAAACGAAACCCTGAGGAAAATCTTCATAGCCGGTTGAAGTATTAAGAAGAAGTTGCGTAGAACTTCTAAAAGTTGTTTTGAGCGGGTTGGAGCACCCAGAGTAGGAGCTAAACGTTGCTCAGGATCGACATTAAAACTTGGATAATTTTGGGCTTATCGAGGTAAATACTCTTGTCCTTCTATTGTAATTGGGAATTACATACTGTAGTAATATAGAAATGAATATAAGATACATAGAAGGATATTACAGAAGAGAATTGAACTGTAATAGAAGGATATTACAGAAGAGAATTGAACTGAAATCACATCAGAAGGATATTAAAGAAGAAGATTGAATCAGATTTACATAGGATCAGATTTACTGAGACTTGTGTAGTTTAACGGGTAGGGAAGTGCTGCCCAATTTTCCGTAGAATAGAGAAGCCTCTGCTTAGAATGTTCTACAGAGTAGTCTAGAAGTTGATAGACGTATATGGCCTTTATAGGTTGAATGTTCTGCGAGTAGCATGTTCTACTTGAAAGGTGAACAAGGCTAGCCGGGTTATAGTCGTGGAGCGTTTTGCTAATTGTCGATAATCGTCGCGAGGTATGTGATTCTTCCTATCCTCTTGAGCATGATATTTTAAAAGAATATATATAGTACGGTAGACGTACGTGTGTTAACTGAACGTGGTTTTACTCCGATGTCTTTTGACTTGAGTTTAAATAATAAGAATCTTGAAGTATTTCAAAGAATTAAGAATCGTTTTTGAAAGAAGAGTAATACTTGGTTTTAAAAGCTTAAGAGTTATACTAGCTTTATGGGAAGTTAGGTATAACGACTTAAGAGTGATAAAAGGAACGATTTACTTAATTGTTTATGAACGCCTTATATTGATTTCAGAAATGAGAATAAGTATCGAACAAACCACAGCAGCGCTAATAAAGGGAAATGTATTGACTAATAAAGTATTATTAAAACCAGTAGAAACCTCCATCTGCATAGAAGCTAAGATGAGACAAAATGATATTACATTTCCTAGATCATGGCTGCTTTAATAAGATTGTTATGAACAAGAATAACCTACTCACACATAAGGCATATGTTTCTCAAATTGTTTTAAAAGAGAATTATATTATTAAGTGATTAAGACTATGAACTACGAAACCTTTCGAAAATGAGAAACTTGAGCATTTGAAATTAGGCAAACTGGAACGTTTGGAAAAGAATGTTGTTACTTGATTTTACAAAGGGAAGTGTTTTGGTTTACTTAAAAAGATAGTCACTCTATTTTCATACTACGGGTATTGTGTGACTTTTGTGAAAGAAACGGATCTTTCAAAGAATTAATGTACGTAGTACTTTGGGGATAAAAACCCGAACTTGTTGGCATAAAATAGAAAGTACCTTGTGTGACTAACTTGACTATGTTTGGTTTGTGATAGCCTTGTAATACTTTCTTGAATGGTTTGATAAGTAAACATGTTAGGATTCTACGTGTGTTAGTGTCTTGTGATGTTTGTGTAAGAGGTTATTCTTATTGTCTTATGTTGTTTAACGATAAGCCGTTGTGCTAGTATTATATCACTCACCTCTTGACATGATACCGGGGGTTAAGCTGCCCTCCGATGCGGGGTATACCTCAGGCAGCCTGGGACTATGATTCGAGAATACCTCATGCGGGTCCAGGGGACCTATGCGGAGCTACGAGAGTTCCAGGTTAGTGTGCGGTCTATATGGCCATGCGGTCTATGTGGCCATGCGGACTGCGAGTCCGTGATTTACGCCGGGAGTAGCTACCTCGATGCGGGAATACCTCATGCGGCCTACGTGTGTGGCCTACGCGGAATCGGGAGGTTCTGTGGATTAGACGCGCACATTTGATATCTGGGCGAGTGGCGGCTTCGATCATGTGGCGGTCTAGAAAGACCTTGTGATACGCTTTATGACATTGTTGGTACTGTGGTTTTAGTAGTCGGCTATGCCTTCAGATTTAGTCCCGACGGTTTTATTATGACACAGTGGGACTCGTGTTCATGTGTATTCCTTGGTGCTTTTATATCATAGATCGCCACGGAGGAAGGTATTCCACGGCATGATTGATGTTGTGGGCGTGAGACCCATAGTTATATTTGAGTGATGACTTTGAGGCGTGAGTCCTCGACTTGACATGATCGCTATTTATCAGGAATCGTAGTTTGGTTATCATACATGTCTCTGCTTTATATAGACTACTATGATTTCATTTACGATTTTTAGTTTCACATACTTGGTACTGTTGTAATCGACTCTCGGCGGCTGCGCTCATGCCGCAGTGTAGGTACACCATGTTGATCCTCGCCATGGGTCACATTCAGCGTTTGGGAAGCCCGCTTCTCCGAGGCTTATCGATGTATAGTCCCCGCCGTAGGTACTTACATTCAGGGGTATGGCGGGGCCCTGTCCCGCCATTGTTGTTAGATCATTCTTAGAGGTCTGTAGTACTGTTGTGGGCAGAGTTGTAAATGGGATGTAACTGTTCGGATTTAAGTTTATATATATATATGCCGAAAGGCAACTTTTCTCAGATAAACTGTTTCACACTTCATATTATTTTATGTCTTGTTTTATATTCCGCTGATTACTCTGATGTATGTCTACTTGGGTGCCCGGGTAAGGCACTACCACGCCCGGTTCGGTCGTGACAAAAGTGGTATCGTGAGCGATTAATCCTCGGAAAGTGTCTACAGCACCGTATCTAGAGTCTTGATTATCGGTGTGTTGTGCACCACACCAATAATCAGGAGGCTATAGGATATTTAGGATTGGTTACATTCTTCTCACTATGAGATCGTGCCTTAGAGCTGTGTTATAAGTTGGACCCCTCTAACGTATTTCTTCCCGTACCAGTTATGCCTCCGCGTAAGGCAACCCGCCTGTATGGCAAGGCACTGGCGGAGCCGCGAGTAGAGCAGAGGGTTACGAGGGCACGTGCCCAATCATCACCGGGTGGTGCTTCATTCGGGAGTTCTGCGACGCCGCCACCAAGCAGAGTTTAGCACACGGCAATAGCTCATCGCGCCATGATATATGAGCCTTCGCCCACGCATCGAACAGAGAATATGGATTACAAAGGAATGGACTCACATTAGCTAGGATTTTAGCAACCAGAGAATATAGAGTGCACCGATATATCACGGTCTAGACAATTATCTAGTAAAGGGTTGTACAAGAAAGAGCTCTTCAACAAGCATGGTCGCGAGCTTATGCGCAGCAGACGAGAAACGAGGGATCACGGGTTAACCAAGATCGGCGAAGAGGCCGTAACAGCAGGTCCTTTGGTAACTTTCGAGGCGACCTTCTCGCCAGCAGACGGGTTATGCGCCCGCCAAGCAGAGTGGTCCTCCACTGTGGTTCGTGACGCTCGGGTATGCAGGAGTTGGTCGAGCTCGGTGGCTGCTGGTTCAGATACACGTAGGTTCCGGCCAGCCGATTGATTCCTCGTATTCACATGCAAGCGTCATCCCGGGGAATGTCGTCTTGTTGTTGGTGCTTGTTTTATCTGCGGCCGTCAGGGCCATGTGTCGAGAGGGTGTCCTAGTAGGAGGGATTCAAGTAGGAGGACTCAGCCTACCAGATCAGTTGCAGATTCAGTAGTTCGGAGAGGAAAGGGTGTTAGCCAGAAGAGGCCACCCACACCTCGGTGTGGCCGTTGTGGTAAGTGTCATTGTGGGGAGTGTCGTACTTCTTCGACAACTTGTTTTGCTTGCGGCCAACAGGGCCATTTTGCGAGAAATTATCCGACCAGAGGTGGCGCGGATGTAGAGACTCAGCCTTCAGGATCAGCGGCTAGTTCATCACATTTCCTAGCTATGCGCCCAGCAAGGCAGGATTGATTAGAACGACAAAGGGTAGTGAAACAGTAGATGCAGGTATATCCTTAACCCTCTAGAGATTTGTATGTGTGATAAGATGAGTATATCTTAAGTGTTATGTTCAGATAGCATTGTGTTAATTATGATTAGAAATAATGGTTAGTTAAAAGGGTAAGATTGGGGATAAGGAAAGTGTGAGCCTTAGAGTGTTATACGTGGAGACCTTAGAGGCGAGGCCATCTCGAGTAAAAGATGTATTTTTATGTTTGACCCTTATCGGAGTGCATAGTACACGTGAGATATGTTTGTGTGATAAGTCCCTGAGTAGTGTGAAATGAAGAGGGTAGTTGAGCTAAGAAGACCACTAGGTTTTCGTAACTTGATTAGTGAGATTGTTCCGGATCGGGGGAACAAGAGTTTTGCGCGATAATGGTCGGCCGAGGACCGACGTGGTCAACCCGCGCCCGTAATGTGGTGGGTCAGTTCGAGGTGGTCCCGCCAGGTGGTGGTCACAAGGGCGCTAGGCCCAAGTTTAGTTAACCAAACAGACGAGTTCGTGGATGCGTTCGACCAAGAGGTCGGGCCGATGAGGTCACCCATCTTGTCTTTTAGTCAAGACCGTTTACTCACAGAGGTTACGCGAGATGTTATATCGGGAAGGTTGTAAGGCTGCACGAGGTGCCTACTTTCACCTTATGACAGCAATGGAGCCTGTGTTACGCTTATTTCTTTTCTCGAAGTTTTACCAGCAGGTTAGGAACTCGTGAGTCTCGATGTGCATTCGCCTCTGCCGTTGTTTGGATTTCAGGGGTAGCTGTGAGGATTGTTGCCTCCTGTTGAGGGAGTGTTTTATAGCTACCATTTCAGTATTCGGATGTCGCCTTATGACGCCTTGTAGGGGCGGAAGTGTAGGTTGTCGGTCGATTGGTTCGATGTTGGAAAGGTTCAGATAGTTGGATCATACTTGTTTCGGCAGGATGTGCATAGGGTGAAGCTTATCCAGGAGAGGTTATTGGCAGCTCAGAGTCAACAGAAGTCATGCGGATAATCGGCGTCGACACTTGGAGTTCAGGTTGACGGTGGGTTTTCTTGAAGGTACCACCCCAGAAGGGCATGACGAGATTTGGAAAACAGAGGAAACTTAGCCTGAGGTACTTGGAGCGTTTTCAGATCCTTTGGAGAATAGGCCAGGTTGCCTATATGTTAGCATTTGCCGTTCGACTTAGGAGGCAGTACGTCCGGTCTTTCATGTTGTTATGTTCGGAAAAGTATCGGAGATCCATCCAGAGTGTTCCCAGTTAATGATGACCAAATTGGAGATAGTAACCCCGAGATTTGGAAACTGAAGCAGTAACAGAAATGTGGTAAGATATGAGGAAGAGTTCGAGTGTACGAGAAGGGTACGACGAGTAAGGGAAGAGGCGAGCATGTGTTAAGAACATAGATATGATCATTTCTTTTGTAAAGAAAAGGTGCGAAGGGAGTATCTTTTAGCCCTTGGGTGGGAGCTTTTGTAATGATGGAGGTGATTCCTCGTGGACTTGGATTAAGTATTGGCGTGTGTGTTGTTTTGGGGCCAGGTGTGGCATTAGCGACTTGTTTAAGTTAAGAGGAACGTTATCGTTATCCGTCTTGAGAAGGAACATTCGGGACGAATGTTTCTAAGGAGGGGAGAATGTTATACCCCGTATGTCCAGAGTATGTACGTGAGGACGTATGTACGAAAGTTTAAGCCTTAAGATAGGCAAGGGTCGAAATTTGCTCACAACCCCCGAAAAGAATTGTTTTCCGACGAAACGTTTTCCAAACTTTGCGAAGGGAAAATTACGGTTGCGACATTAATTATTTTTGCGGATTTTTCCGAGAGATGAAATATTTTGGACCAACGAGAGGGCGACACTTGTCACCCTCAAGTGGGCGGTCATGTGGCCGATTGGGTGCACGATTCTTGGCTTGTTTTGTGGCCTAAAACTTGGGTCAATGTTTGGAGTGAATTGTGGAGTAGATGGCTAGGGTGCACTTGGGAAAATCCACACCCTCCACTTGCCCACCACTTGTCTTGATCTTGGCCATTGAAAGTCCTATAAATACCCCCCTTAGTTGAAGACTTCTTCATCCACTCCACACTTTCTAAGTCTTGAAAATCCTTCCCCCTCTTAGTAGAAGCTCTCGTCCAAGAGCTCCCCCTCCCCCTTTGTGAGGCCTTTGGCCGAGAAATACCCCACCCTTTTCTAGTGGTGCTAGCCGAAAGTACCCCCTCTCGGGTGTTGTTCTCGTAAATACCCCTTGGTAGAAAAATACTCCAAGTATTGTTACTATTCCAAAATACTCGCCCAATACCTTGTAGTATTCCAAGGTTACCCCTATACTAAAAGCCCATAAATACTATTATACTTCCCTTCAGTCACAAAAACGAAACCCTGAGGAAAATCTTCATAGCCGGTTGAAGTATTAAGAAGAAGTTGCGTAGAACTTCTAAAAGTTGTTTGGAGCGGGTTGGAGCACCTGCAGTAGAGCTAAACGTTGCTCGGATCGACATTAAAACATGGATAATTTTGGGCTTATCGAGGTAAATACTCTTGTCCTTCTATTGTAATTGGGAATTACATACTGTAGTAGTATAGAAATGAATATAAGATACATAGAAGGATATTACAGAAGAGAATTGAACTGTAATAGAAGGATATTCTGAAGAGAATTGAATCAAATCACATCGTAAGGATATTAAAGAAGATTGAATCAGATTTACATAGGACTGTATTTACAGTAGACTTGTGTAGTTTAACGGGTAGGGAAGTGCTGCCCAATTTTCCGTAGAATAGAGAAGCCTCTGCTTAGAATGTTCTACAGAGTAGTCTAGAAGTTGATAGACGTATATGGCCTTTATAGGTTGAATGTTCTGCGAGTAGCATGTTCTACTTGAAAGGTGAACAAGGCTAGCCGGGTTATAGCCGTGTTGCGTTTTGCTAATTGTCGATAATCGTCGCGAGGTATGTGATTCTTCCTATCCTCTTGAGCATGATATTTTAAAAGAATATATGTAATACGGTAGACATACTGTCACAGCCCGAACCCCGGGCCCGTGACTGGTGCCCTACCTGGGCACCCTTCTACCTTAACAATACAAGTAAGCTGCGGAACTGAAATAACACCTCATTGTTTTTTTCTTTAAAACCAACGTACGTGCAAGGCAAAGCCGACAGGGCTGCCCTATAATATACATAATAAAAGACACTACACTGTACATGAGTCCAATCCCACATATGAATACAGACCTCTAGGAGTTAAACTGAACTATGACGGGACAAGGCCCCGCCGTACCCAAAACTATACAAAGTGCATCAAGGACATATACCAAAGATAAACTCCTAATAGAAGGAGCTTATCCAAAACCCCGAGCAGATCCTACACTGCCGATCACCGAATCGTACCTAAACTGCGCAGATGAACGCACCCAAGCGAGGTCAATGCGAAGAATGTACCAAGTATGTGAACAATAAATCAGAATGAAATCATAACAGTCTAAACAAAACAGGAGACATGTATGATAGCCAACCTACAGTACATAACACATAAGCAGTCATATCAAGTCAGGGACGCAGGCCCTCAAAGTCACTACTCAGATATAACTATGGGTCTCACGCCCATACATCAATCATGCCCGCAGAATCCTTCCTCGCTGCCGGCAGTCCATGATATACTACAACATCAGTAAGCACACTGAACCTTACAATCATAAGAGCAAATATCAGTATACTTGCAATATAAAATAGGAAGCTCACGATCAAAGCAGGACCACCCGCCCGCAGTATCATTTAACAATCCTTTCCCTGGGACTATTTCACCCGCATAGGTCACGTGGACCCGCGTGAGGTATTCCTCGCATGGGACTATTTCACCCGCATAAGCCCTTACAGACTCGCATGAGGTATTCCTCGCATAGGCTGGACCCGCCCGCATGGGACTATTTCACCCGCATAAGCCCTACGGACTCGCATGAGGTATTCTCGTGATCGTGGGTAGCAAATCCACGGAATTATGCAAATGCCACCAACCCGGAATGACTCAAACGACTGATATAACAATAGCACACAACCGGCTATTTCCAGCACACATAGGCAAATCCTTAATTACAAGCCAAAATCCTTACCAAGGCACACTTAGAATAATTCTCTTTAACAAGCCAAAGTACTTATCAAGGCACACTTTAGACAAATTCTCAATTTATCAAGCCAAAGTACTAATCAAGGCATACATAGAATAATTCTCTTTAACAAGCCAAAGTACTTATCAAGGCACACTTTAGACAAATTCTCAATTTATCAAGCCAAAGTACTAATCAAGGCATACATAGAATAATTCTCTTTTAACAAGTCAAAGTACTTATCAAGGCACACTTTAGACAAATTCTCAATTTATCAAGCCAAAGTACTAATCAAGGCATACATAGAATAATTCTCTTTTAACAAGTCAAAGTACTTATCAAGGCACACTTAGACAAATTCTCAATTTATCAAGCCAAAGTACTACATACGTACATTCTTTTATAAAAGACTCCTTTCTATGTAAAGCCCCAAGATACTAACACCCGTAGTATCAAGACGTGTCTATTTTTCAAAGTAAGTTACTACACTTTTAGAAAACTCATTTCAAAGCTTGAAATCAAGTAACTCCAAATTTTCACAATCTAGGCAACTTATGCCGATTTAATCAAAATAGACAACTTTCTAAACCTTCCATAAAGCCGTTATAACCAACTTCCCATAAAGCCGTTATAACCCTTTATGGTTTTAGACGTATCCATTCCTTCAATAACCAAGAGACTTATACTATTAAAACCAAGTATCACATACTTACAAATCAAGTTCTCAACTTTCAAAATACTTCAAGTCTCTTAATAGTTAGAAAACAAGTTTTCTTCTACTTTTTAAACCTCAAGTAACTTCACCCTTAACGCAAGTTACTTCTCTTAAATCATGTCATTTCTCCTCTTAAATCAAATAAGTAAATCACTCATTTGACTCCCCTAAAGTCATTATAATGACCTTTAGGTTTTAGAACTAAGGCACTAGCCAAAAGATTTGGAAACCACTTCCTTTTCAAGTCTCTATGTACTTTAAGAAAAATACCTTCACTTTTAAGAATCCAAACTTCCCTAAGGAAATGGATTATACTACTTACAATTTAAACATCAAAGTACACTCAAGGAAGTACATAGAACAAATTCTATTTTAGGCAATCCAAATACAAGCAAGGAATGGATCATTCAAGGAGTAGAACTTACTTTCTTTATTCTAAGGAATCATGCTAGAAGAGGAGATAGTTCACATACCTTTTCGGCTAATATCCACAAGCTAAGCCGAATACGCCGTACGTAGAAGTGTCAACCTATAATGGTCAAACAAGACTATCAACTTCTAGTCTCTACGTAGAATAATACTAAGTATTTAGTCTCTAATTCTACAGAAAATCGGGCAGCACTTCCTTTGTTTCTACTCACTTTGCCACCTTTTTCAAGGCCGAATACAATAACCAACAAGCCACATTTAAGGCTCCAATCAACAACCAAAAAAAAGGGGATTACACGCCTTACAATACGTGTAAAATTCCGCCCCATAATTCATACGAAGTAGTTCAATACTTACTAGTCATTCTCGGCCAACAATGACTCAACACAAGTCCTTTCCAATTCTTTTCCAATTTCAAGTTCTTAGGTCAACATGTTACTTAGTCATAAACAACTTCAACAACTAAAATTTCCTTCTTTATTCAACATGCGACGACTTAAACTAATAATCAACTTGAATTCCAATCTTAAAGCTAAACATGCTAGTTTTCGGATTAGGGTTCCAATAGCCCATAAACACATCAAACTTCATACTATATAACACATGCTTGCTAAGATCCATAGCTACAACAATAAGTAAGTCTTAACTTACTAAAACGACAAAATTTATACCTTTCCAAGCCCTTAAAATTTCCAAGATCCAAAGTCGCGCCTTAGAAATTCTTAGCTCCTTTCCTTAAGTTCCAATCCGCTCCAAGCACTCCTTAGAGGCCTATGAAGAACCCATCTTCAAGTTCCAACTTCAAAGTTGAAGAACTCCCATAGTTTCCGCCTTGCGACTAACGTGAAAATGCGTTTTTTCCGAAATCTTTCTATTGAGATATCCTTACAATATCCTAAGGGACATTGGGTTAAAGTCTTGTGGCTAATGGATCAAAACTACAAAATTTTGTGTGGGAAAGTTGGACAAAGCCGAGAGCAACAAGTGAAGAACAATTGTTCTCTAATTTTTTTCTAAGTGTTAATGAGCTAGTCTTGCACTAGTAGAATACTTATAACACAATGGAGGGCTTAGACTTAAACAAATGTGAGGTTAGGATGAGTTTCACTTGGATCAAGCCTAGGTGGACAAGTTGACTTGTCAACAATATCAAGCTTAGAAGACTTATCATCTACATAGGTCAAATGACCATAACACCCTTGCAACATTTCGTCCAACATCATGGAGGGGGTGCCACGTGTCGCCCTCTCATTCGTCCATAAAATTCCATAACCCTCGTGGGCCCCACAAAAACGTAAAATTCCTCGGGTGGGCCCAACGTGACCAAATTCGTAAAAATAAATTTCCATAAGGTTAAAAGTTCCATACTCTTCAAATAATGCATTTTGAGAATCCAATTCTCAACAACGAACATTTTTCCTTTCCGACGTTCGGAAGATTTTCCGTCGGAAAAACAATTCTTCCTTTCGTACTAATTTCCAAGTCTTGATTCCTTACGTACATTCTCTTATACATGTCCTGGACTTACTGGGTGTAACACATACGTGTGTTAACTGAACGTGGTTTTACTCCGATGTCTTTTGACTTGAGTCTAAATAATAAGAATCTTGAAGTATTTCAAAGAATTAAGAATCGTTTTTGAAAGAAGAGTAATACTTGGTTTTAAAAGCTTAAGAGTTATACTAGCTTTATGGGAAGTTAGGTATAACGACTTAAGAGTGATAAAAGGAACGATTTACTTAATTGTTTATGAACGCCTTATATTGATTTCAGAAATGAGAATAAGTATCGAACAAACCACAGCAGCGCTAATAAAGGGAAATGTATTGACTAATAAAGTATTATTAAAACCAGTAGAAACCTCCATCTGCATAGAAGCTAAGATGAGACTAAATGATATTACATTTCCTAGATCATGGCTGCTTTAATAAGATTGTTATAAACAAGAATAACCTACTCACACATAAGGCATATGTTTCTCAAATTGTTTTAAAAGAGAATTATATTATTAAGTGATTAAGACTATGAACTACGAAACCTTTCGAAAATGAGAAACTTGAGCATTTGAAATTAGGCAAACTGGAACGTTTGAAAAAGAATGTTGTTACTTGATTTTACAAAGGGAAGTGTTTTGGTTTACTTAAAAAGATAGTCACTCTATTTTCATATTACGGGTATTGTGTGACTTTTGTGAAAGAAACGAATCTTTCAAAGAATTAATGTACGTAGTACTTTGGGGATAAAAACCCGAACTTGTTGGCATAAAATAGAAAGTACCTTGTGTGACTAACTTGACTATGTTTGGTTTGTGATAGCCTTGTAATACTTTCTTGATTGGTTTGATAAGTAAACATGTTAGGATGTTACGTGTGTTAGTGTCGTGTGATGTTTGTGTAAGAGGTTATTCTTATTGTGCTTATGTTGTTTAACGATAAGCCGTTGTGCTAGTATTATATCACTCACCTCTTGACATGATACCGGGGGTTAAGTTGCCCTCCGATGCGGGGTATACCTCAGGCAGTCTGGGACTATGATTCGAGAATACCTCATGCGGGTCCAGGGGACCTATGCGGAGCTACGAGTTCCGTGTTAGTGCGGTCTATATGGCCATGCGTCTATGTGCCACGCGATCGCGAGTCCGTGACGATGCCGGGAGTAGCTACCTCGACGCGGGAATACCTCACGGGCCTATGTGTGGCCTATGCGAATCGCGGAAGTTCCAGGATTAGACGCGACATTTGATATCGCGCGTGGCCAGCTTCGATCATGTGGCGGTCTAGAAAGACCTTGTGATACAGTTTTATGACATTGTTGGTACTGTGGTTTTTAGTAGTCGGCTATGCCTTCGTACTTAGCCCGTACTGTTTTATTATGACACAGGTGGGACCCGTGTTCATGTATTCCTTGGTGCTTTTATATCATAGATCGCCGCAGTGAGGAAGGTATTCCACGCATGATTGATGTTGTGGGCGAGACCCATAGTTATATTTGAGTGATGACTTTGAGGGCGTGAGTCCCTGACTTGACATGACTGCTTATTTATTGTGATCTGTAGTTTGGTTATCATACATGTCTCCTGCTTGATATAGACTACTATGATTTCATTTACTGATTTTCAGCCACATACTTGGTACCGTTGATCGACCTCATTCGGGCCGCGCTCATGCCGCAGTAGAGGTACACCGTTGTTGATCCTCGCCATGTGGTCACAGCGTTGGGAAGCTCCGCTTTCCGAGGCTTATCGGTATAGTCCCCGTCGTTGTAGGTACTTACATTCAGGTATGGCGGGCCTCGCCCCGCCATTGTTGTTAGATCATTCTGCAGGTCCGTAGTACCGCCAGGCGAGAGTTGTAAAAGGGATGTAACTGTTCGGATTTAAATTTATATATATATATGCCGAAAGGCAACTTTTCTCAGATAAACTGTTTCACACTTCATATTATTTTATGTCTTGTTTTATATTCCGCTGATTACTCTGATGTATGTCTACTTGGGTGCCGGGGTAAGGCACCAGTCACGGGCCCGGGTTCGGGTCGTGACAATTAGAGTCGAGTTGACCTTGGTAAATTACTATACTAATGAGAATAGGTATCAAACAATCCATTGCAGCGTTAATGAAAATGTATCGACAATCAATTATATTGAAATGAGTAGAATTCTCCATCTGCATAGAAACTAAGATAAGACAAAATTGTATTACATTTTCTAGATCATGGCTGATTTAACAAGATCGTTATAAACGAGAATAACCTATTCACGGCTCATAAGAGTATTAATTTTGTAAGTACATGAGGCTTGATTTTCGAAAGTACTTGGGACTTGAATTTCGAAAATGTGTAGTAACTCGATTTGAAAAGTATAAGTTACTTGGTCTTAAAAGTATAAGTTACTTGAGTTTAAAAAAGTAAGTAACTTGGTTTTAATGGTGAAAATACTTTTGGGTCCAACGCCCTAATATTTCATGAAACGATTCTTTTATAAAGAATAGATGTACAAAGTACTTTGGGTTCAATTTCCTTACGTGGCATGATAATGCCTTGGTTTTTTATAAAAAGGAAAGAGGTAATGGTGCGTTAGTTGTCTAAAAATGAAGTGGTTATAACGACTTTATGGAAAGTTTGTTATAACAAGTTTTAGTGGAAAGTCAAGGGATGGTTTAAAATGTTTTAAGGAAATCGTGCGAGAATGTCCATGATTAAGTCCTTAATATAATACATGATATATGTCACTTTGATGTTTAAGATGTTTTAAAGTAACACGTGAGGTCTAGTGCCTTGATTTGCCAAAACCATGTCTTTGAAGGATACTTGGTACGATAAGTGTCTCGATTTTCTAAATGATGGTTTCAAAATGATACGTGTATAGGATCCTACTTCCTAGCGATACATGTAGTACTTGGGCTTTCCTAAAATGGAAACTTAGTTCATAAAGTGAATGTACGGCTCACGTACATTGTCGTAATGGACTTTAATCCTTAGTAATGCAAGGTGTGTTAGTGCCTTGATAGTACTTTGGCTTGCTTAAATGATAGTTATTCTATTTTGTGCCTTGATAGTACTTCGGCTCGCCTAAATGGTATTTTCTTGATTTGTTGAAAAAGAAGGCATGGAAATTGTCTTGGTTTGTTAAAATGATGGTTTATTCATTTTATGATGTTAAGAGTCAAAGATTATCTTAACTTGCATATGTTGTTCATGATAGCCATTGGTGCTAGTGTTATGAGTATAAATGCGGGGTAAACCCCCAAGACGTTATACACCTCCTGAGTATAAATGCGGGGTAAACCCCCAAGACGTTATACACCTCCTGAGTATAAATGCGGGGTAAACCCCCAAGACGTTATTGTCACGACCCCGCCCGTGGATCGTGCCTTACCCCGCACCCTAGTGAAACAACATCGAGTAACTGGAATATGAAACAAGACATGAAACAATGTGAATGAGAAACAGTTTATCTGAGAAAAGTTGCCTTTCGGCATATATATATGTATGAAAACTTGAACAGTTACATCCATTTTACAAACCCTGCCCACAACAGTACTACATACCTCTAAGAATGTTATAACAAAAATGACGGGACAGTGGCTCCCGCCATACCACGAATGTAAGTACTACAACGACAGGGACTATACTACGATAAGCCTCCGAGAAACGGAGCTTCCCAAAATCGAATCGTGACCCTATGAGCGAGATCAACAATCGCGTACCTCTACCGCAGCATGAACGCAGCTTCAAGGAGGTCAAGATAACAGTACCAAGTATGTGAAATCAAAATATCGTAAGTGAAATCATAATAGTCTATATAAAATGTAAGACATATATGATAACCAATTTACGATGCACAATATGTAAGCAAATATGTCAAGTCGTGACTCACGCCTTAAAGTCATTACTCAAATATAAACATGGGTCTCATGCCCACAATATCAATCATGCCGTTGAATTCTTCCGCATCGCCAAGCCCATGATATAAAAGCACCAAGGAATACACATGAACACCGTGTCCCACATGTGTCATAATAAAACCGTGACGGTAAGTGCGAAGGCATAGCCGACTACTAAAACCTACGCATCAACAATGCCATAAATCGTATCACGAGGTCTTTCTGCAGACCGCGCCACATGATCGGCCGCCACTCGCCTCGTGATCAATGTGCGTCTAACTCGAGCATACCGCTGCCCGCATAGGCCACACATAGGCCCGCATGAGGTATTCTCGTGACGGGGCAGCTAACCCGCAGATTCTGCCACGACCCGATTCCGGCCCGTGATCGTGCCTTACCCCGGCACCCTAGTGATACAACATCGAGTAATCACGAACATAAAACGATACAAGACATATTATGAATATGAAACAATAACTGAGAAAACTTGCCTTTTCGCATATATATAAACAACAACTTTTTCAACATGAATGCTTTAATCCTTTTTACAAACCCCGCCACAACAAGATTACTGCACTTCTACGAATGATATGACAACAACGACGGACAGGTTCCCGCCATACCCCGAACGTAAGCACCTACAACAACAGGGACTATACCAAGATAAGCCTCCGAGAAACGGAGCTTTCCCAAACGAATCGTGACCCTAAGAGCGAGGATCAACGATCGTGTACCTTTACTGCGCAGATGAACGCACTCAAGGAGGTCGCATAACAAAAATTTAGTATGTGAAATCGAAAATAAATCAGAAATGAAATCATAGTAGTCTATACAAAGCAGAGAGACATGTATGATAACCAAACTACGCCATGATAAATAAGCAAATATGTCAAGTCGTGGACTCACGCCTCAAGTCATCACTAAAACATAACAATGGGACTCACGCCCACATCAATCGTGCAGTGGACACATTCCTCACCGCCGATCATGATATGAAAGCACCAAGGAACATACATGAACACCAGGTCCCACCTGTGTTATAATAAAATTGTACGGGGTAAGTACGAAGGCATAGCCGACTACTAAAACCTACGCACTCAACAAGGTCATAAATCGTATCATGAGATCTGTCTTGCGTCACATGATCAAAGCCGCCACTCGCCCGCAGTATCTAATGTGCGCGTCTAGCCACGAACTTCCCGCACTCGCATAGGCCAAACTCATAGGCTCGCATGAGGTATAACCCGCATCGAGGGTAGCTACTCCCGGCATCCGCTCGACCTCGCGATCCGCATGGCCATAGACGCATGCCCATAAAGGACGCACCCTAACGGAACTCGTAGCTCCGCATAGGCCCCGGGACCCGCACGAGGTATTCTCGAATCATAGGTCCATCGACTACCTGAGTCTACCCGCGACGGAGGCGCCAACCGGAATCATCTCAAGAGATGAGTGATGTATAATACTATCATAACAGCTTATCGTTAAACAACATAAGCACAACAAAGGAAAAACCCCTTTACACAAACATCACAAGATACTAACACACGTAGCATCCTAGCATGTTTACTTATCAATCAACAAGAAAGTATTACAAGGCTATCACAACCAACACAATCAAGTTATGCACACAAGGTACTTTCTACTATATGTCAACAAGTTCGGGTTTTTATCCCCAAAGTACTTCATACATTAACTCTTTAAAAGATACGTTACTTTCACAAAAACCACACAATACCCGTAGTATATGAATAGAGTGATTATCTTTTGAAGTAAATCAAAACACTTACCTTTGTAAAATCAAGTAACAACATTATTTTCCAAACGTCCAAGTTTGCCTAATTTCAAATGTTCACGTTTCTTATTTTAGAAAGGTTTCGTGGTTCATAGCCTTATTCATTTAAGAATATAATTCTCTTTTAAACAATCTGAGAAACATAAGCCTTATATGTGAGTAGGATATTCTTGTTTATAACAATCTTATTACAGCAGCCATGATCTAGGAAATATCATTTTGTCTCATCTTAGCTTCTATGCAGATGGAAGTTTCTACTGGTTTTAATAATACTTAATTAATCAAAACATTTCCCTTTATTAACGCTGCAGTGGTTTTGTCGATACACATTTCTGATTTCCGAAATCAGTAAAACATTATCCCTTTTTGAAAACCAAGTACTCATTACTCACGAATGAGGTTTCACACAAAATTCATATAATTCATTTAAGTTAAGTCTCTTATCTTACAAGATCAAGTCCCTTAACTTCTAAATAAATAAAGCGTTCGTTTTATCTCTCTTAAGCCGTTATACCTAACTTCCCATAAAGCTAGTATAACTCTTAAGATTTTAAAACCAAGCATTATTCTTCTTTTAAAACAGTTCTTAATTCTCTTGAACTACTTCAAGATTATTATTATTCGGGCTTAAGTCAAAAGACATTGCCGTACAACTACGTTCAATTAATACACGTACGTCTACCGTACTACATAGTTATACACATATCATGCTAGAAGAGATAGGAAGAGGTTCACATACCTCGCGACGATTATCGACTATTAGCAAATCGCTCCACGGCTATAACCCGGCTAGCCTGGCCCACCTTCTCAAGTAGCACATGCTACTCGCAGAACATCCAACCTATACAGGTTACATAAGTCTATCAAAGTCTAGACTACTCGGTAGAATAAATCTAGATGCAAGATCCTACGGGAAATTGGGCAGCCCTTCCTACCCACCACAAACTACACAAGTCTCATGTCTGATACACCCACGTAATTACAGTTCAGTTCTCTTCTTTAAATTCAGGCTTAAGTCCAAGGACATTGCCACAACATTAAGTTCAGTTCTATATATATAGTATACTTCAACTATATATTCTAACAACATGTAATCTCCAATTACAATAGGGGGACAAGATAATTACCTCGATAAGCCCATAATTTATCCAAGTAGAGATGTCGATCCTGGGCAACGTTTAGCTCCAACTCTGAGCGCTCCAACCCGCTCTAAACCACCCTTAGAAGTTCTAACCAACTTCTACACAATACTCCAACCAACCACGGAGATTTCCTTAGGGTTTCGGTTTTGTGACTGACGGGAAGTATAATAGTATTTCTGGGCTTTTCGTATAGGTATAACCTTAGAATACTACAAGGTATACGGCTAAGGTAATTTGGGCATTATAACAATACTTTGGAGAGTATTTCTACACCAAAAAGGGGGGGGGGTATTATACGAAAGCAACTAGGCTAGGGGGGGTACACTCTCGGCTAGCACCCCTAGAGGGGGTGCTCTCGCCTGAGGAGGCCCTCCGAACTCAACACAAGGGGAGGGAGAAGGAGAGCTTTCAAGACTTAGGCAAATTTATGGATGAATTAGTCTTCAAAGGGGTGGGTATTTATAGGTCAAGTGAAGGCCAACCAATGGCCAAGATCTTGCCAAGTGCATAGCAAGTGTAGGGCCAAGATTGGGACAAGTGTGTGTGGGTCCCACTTTATCAATCAACACACAAAATATCCTACCAACTACACCTCTCCATTTCGTCCAATCCGTCCCTCACGTCCGCCAATGGGAGGGTGCCAAGTGGCGCCCTCTCGTTGGTCCAACACGTTACGTCACTCGGAAAAATCCGCAAAAATTAAAAATGACATAGCCGGAATTTTCCCTACGAAAGCTGTGGAAACGTTTCGTCAAAAAACGACTCTAATCGGGTGTTGTGAACAAAGTTAATTCGGCCAAGCCTAATTAAAAGTTTCAAATTTTCTACGTACGTCCCCACGTACATACTCTGGAAATACGGGGTATAACATTCTCCCCTCCTTAGAAACATTCGTCCCGAATGTTCCTTCTAAGTCTCAAAACAAACGCGCGCCAGTATAGTCTTCACTACTATACTTACGAAACAATCCTGCCATACCTGGCCACAGAAACACCTGCGCAAATACTTACATCCAAGTCTACGAGGAAACACCTCTAACATTGTTATACCCCGTATTTCCAAAGTATGTACGTAAGGGAATACGTACAAAAGGTTAGCCTTAAAAGTTAGGCTTGGACGAAAATTATTGGGCACAACTCACAAAACGATTGGTTTTCCGACGAAACGTTTCCACAGCTTTCATAGGATAAATTCCGGCTATGTCATTTCTTATTTTTGCGGATTTTTCCGAGAGACGTAACACTTTGGACCAATGAGAGGGCGACACTTTCCACCCTCTCATTGGTGGACTTGTCACGGCAATAGGGCCGATTGGATGACAATCCTTGTCATAAAGTTGGATAGATATTTTGTGTGCAAGTTGGCTAGGTACACTTGCCCTAATCTTGACCTTACACTTGCCTAGCACTTGGCTAAATCTTGGCCATTGGTTGGCCATGTCTTGACCTATAAATACCCCTCTTGTGATGAAGAGTTATTCATCCACTAAAGCTTTCAAGTCTTGAAAAATCCTCCTCTCCTTGTGAGCAATTCGTCCAAACACCCTCCCCTTTGAGTGAAGTTTTGGCGAGGCCCTTCCCCTCTAGCCTAGCGAAACCTACCCCTCCTTGGTAGGAAAGTTGCCTTCTAGTATTGTTATAATGCCCAATTTAACCTAGCCCAAATTCCTTAGTACTTAGTAGAAGTTGTGGGAAACTTAGGATTCTTGGAGCGCCTTGGAGCTTTGGATTAGGAGCTAAACCTCGCTCGGGATCGACTTTTACTTGGATATTATTGGGCTTATCGAGGTAAATAATCCTAACCCTCTTTTGTAATTAGAGAATGCATCTTGTAGAAGTATTGAGATAAGTATAAATACTTAGGAGGTTATTAAGAATAGAATTGAACTGTAACACCTTAGAAGGGTATAAAGAAGAATATCTGTTGTACTTACATAGGTGTTTTCACGATGAGACTTATATAGCTCACGGGTAGGGTTGTGCCCGACTTTCCATAGAATTGAGGACCCTCTGTTTAGAATGACCTACAGAATAGTCTAGACTTTGATAGATGTCTGTGACTATTATAGGCTGATTCTCTGCGCGCGACATACTCGACTTGGCGGGTGGATTTCGCCGAGAAGGTATGTGATTCTTCCTATACTCCTGAGCATGATATTTTAAACATATATAGTACGGCAGACGTACATATGATAATCGGCAATGTCTTTTGACTTAAGCCTGAATAATAAGAACCTTGAAGTATGTCAAAAGAATAATGAATCATTTTAACAGAATAGTAATTGTTTGTGTTAAAACAAAAGCTTAAGAGTTATACTAAGCTTTATGGGAAGTAGGTATAACAACCTAAGAATGATAAAAGGCTGTTTACTTGTTTGTTTATAAAAGCCTTGTATTGCTTTCATTAAGTGTAGTAAGATTGGTTGATAGGTAGACATACTATGATGCTACATGTGTTAAAAGCCTTGTAATGTGTGAAAGGGGGTTATTCTTGCTGTGCTTACGTTGCTAACCGGTAAGTCCGTTGTACTGTTATTGTATCACCTACCCTCGACTTGTTATACAGGGCTTGCCACCCTTGATGCGGGTCTATACGGCTATCGCGGTCTATGAGACTATGCGAGCTGCGGTATGCTGCAGGATTGATCATTCCGGGTGTTTAGCCCGATGTGGGGGATGCCCTATGCGGTCCATGGGACTATGCGGTCTTTTGAGGCTATGCTTACTGCGGAAGTCCAGGAGAATACCGGCTAGCTACCCCGTCTGGGAATACCTCACGCAGTGCGTGTGACCTATGCGGTGCGGAAGTCCAGGACTAGGCACGCAGAATGATACTATGGGCGGTTGGCCTTGCTTCGATCATTCGCGGCCTAGACTAGACCTGTTACAGTTTTCCTATTACTGTTATTGTTGTGATGTGGCACTATGTGCAATTGAACTGATTATATTTGTGAAAAGGTTTTAAATACCTTGATTTCATTTAAAGTACTTTATAGTTTCACATACTTGGTACCTGTTGTACTGACCTCCTTGAAGTGCGTTCATGCCGCAGGTTCTAGAGGAAAGCAGGTGCTAGATCCACATCCTTAGGATCTCTACGTTGGTGTTAGGAGCTCCACTCTCTCCGGAGGCTCTACTTTTGGGTATGATCTCCCTGTTGTAGATAGTTTTGTACAGACAGGGTATGGCGGGGCCCTGTCCCGCCATAGTTGTTATTTCCTTAGAGGTCTGTAGTCCTGTTGTACAGTTGGGATGTAACTGCAAAAAAACTTGGTTTATGTATATATGCCGAAAGGCAATCTTTTCATCAGATAAAATGTTCTAGTTATATCATGTTTCATGTCTTGTTTTATATTCCGCTGATTGTTCTCTGATGTATGACTACTTGGGTGCGGGTAAGGCACGATCCACGAACCGGGCAGTCGTGACAAAAGTGGTATCGAGCGATTAATCCTCGGAAAGTGTCTACGCACCGTATCTAGTAAGTCTTGATTATCGGTGTGTTGTGCACCACACCAATAATCGAGGCTATAGGATATTTAGGATTGGTTTCCATTCTTCTCACTCGAGATCGTGCTTTAGAGTCGTGTTATAGGTTGGACCTCTAACGCATTCCTTTCAGAATGAGATATGCCTCCACGTAAGGCAACCGGGCCCGAAGGGCAAAGCGTAGGAGGCGCTAGTGTGACACCCAGTCACGAGGGCTCGAGCCTGTGCTATACGAGACAGCGAGTTCTATGACACCGCCGGCCCGGCGAGACCGCAGCACCACACCTCCCATCCCTCGGCCGGGGCGGAAGGTTAGGTACAAGAGATGGCCCGATTACTAGCCAAGGTCGTGGCCGATATGAGAGAGGTTTGAGGCGGCCATTCGATTCGATTCGGCTCCGTGAGTACCCGTTGTTCACGGAGGCGAGATAGCGAGGCTACGGGACTTCACGAGTTGCGACCGCGAGTTTCTGGGTCTAGACCAGAGGATGATCCGCAGGAGTTCATCCGTCGATTCTGAAGGATTATGCGGGTGGTCAAGGCTTCAGAGACTGAGTCTGTGACATTCGGTTCGCATCGGCTGCGTGATACCGCAGTCGATTGGTTCGATTCATGGGAGCTTTCCCGGGGAGAGCATGCACCTCCAGCAGTATGGGATGAGTTTTCAGAGGCTTTTCTCACACACTTCTTGCCTCCGCAGATGAGGAGGGCACGATCTGACAGATTTTATTCTCGAGGCGGGAGGACGCATGATTAGAGATACAATGTCGAGTTTGATTCATTAGCTCGATATGTTCTCGTGACCGTAGCGAATATGGAAGACCGGGTGCATCGCTACGTCACCGGGCTAGACGACTATATGGCCGAGTCTTGTGCGGGTGTGTCCCTTCAGCCGGGCATGGACATTACCCGTATGCAGGCTCATGCATTGGGATGCGAGGAGCGTAGAGACCGCCGGGTAGACCGATATCAGCAGCAGAAGAAGGCCAGGACGGCCGGTTCTTTTGGTGGTTCTCAGGGTGGGCAGCATCGTGAAGTCGGTTGCACCACACCGGCTCGAGCACTCCTACATCATTTTCGATCTGACCAGGCGATCGGGGCGGTCGGGGCCCGGGACTTGATTTCGAGTGGTAGCGGGGGCTAACCGTTCGAGGTCTGTTCAGTGTGCCCGTTGTGGTAGATTCCATTCTGGGAGCTGTTATGCTACTACGGGAACTTGCCATACTTGTGGCCAGCAGGTCATTCGCGAGGTTTGCGGCCGGCGTGGCGGGGTAGGGCCCGGCCTACAGTGCATTGCCGCTTCATCCCCGACGATTACTCGCCCGGGCGTGGTACTCAGAGATCGCCAGTCGCGAGCAGTCGTGGCGCGAGTCGATTCTAGCGGTCCTCGAACGCATTTATGCTTTGTCCACCGGAGATCGTGAGGCCTCACCGATGTCGCCCAGTACCTTATCAGGTTCTGGGTTTGATGTATATGCTTTGATAGATCCGGGTTCTACTCTGTCCTATATATCTCCCCTTGTTGCTAGTAGGATAGGGATAGAGCCTGAGTCCATAGACCCTTTCGAGGTAGCTACGCCGGTGGGTGATTCGGTGGTAGCTCGGCGGGTATATAGAGCTTGTCCTGTGACCATTTACAGTCGTCAGACCCTTGCCGACTTGATAGAGTTGGAGATGATTGACTTCGACGTAATCATGGGGATGGATTGGCTAGCTTCTTGCTACGCCAATGTAGACTGCAGAGAGAGTAAATGCGGTTCCGATTTCTGAGAGCCGGTTGTTGAGTGGGAAGGGAGCACGGTATCGCCGAAAGGTAGGTTTATTTCCTACCTCAAGGCTAGGAAGATGGTGCAGAAGGGGTATATCTACCATCTCGTTTGGGTGTTTGATACTGAGGCTGCGGTACCAGATTTTTGACGATTCCGATGGTCCGAGAGTTCTCAGACGTGTTTCCAGACGACCTCCCGGGTATTCCTCCAGAGAGGGAGATTGAGTTTTGTATAGATGTGTTGCCAGACACTCGGCCTATTTCCATTCCGCCATACAGGATGGCACCTGCCGAGTTAAGAGAGTTGAAGGAGCAGCTGAGTGATTTGTTGGAGAAGGGTTTCATCAGACCTAGTGTTTCTCCCAGAAGCGCCGGTATTGTTCGTGAAGAAGAAAGGCGGGGCGCGCGCATGTGTTGACTGACGGTGAACAAGGTGACCATTAAACGAATACCCCCTTCCCAGGATTGATGATTTGTTCGATCAGTTGCAAGGCGCGAGATGCTTTTCCAAGATTGATCTACGATCGGGCTATCATCAGGTTCGAGTTAGAGAGGTGGATGTCCCTAGATCGCATTCGGACGATGCGGGCATTATGAGTTCGTGGTCATGTCTTTTGGGTTGACCAATGCTCGGCGGTATTCATGGAGTTGATGAACCGAGTGTTCAAACCATTTTGGACACGTTTGTGATAGTGTTCATTGATGATATCTTGGTTTATTCTCGCTCAGAGCAGGAGCATGCGGAGCATTTGAGGACTGTGCTGACAGTTCTCCGGGATCAGCAGCTGTATGCGAAGTTTTCCAAATGTGAGTTTTGGTTGACCTCGGTGGCTTTTCTTGGGCACATTGTCGGGGCTGATGGCATTCGAGTGGATACGGCCAAGATCGGCGATCGAGGACTTGGCCTGAACTCTTACTCCGAGAGGTTCGCGATTTCGGGCCTTGCAGGATATTATCGGCGGTTCGTGGAGAAGTTTGCTTCTATCTACGCACCATTGACTAGGTGACTCGTAAGGCAACCAAGTTTGATGGTGATGCTTGTGGCGTGGTTTCGATTCTTTGAAAAGAAAGCGACGATCGCCCGTTCTTACTCTTCGGAGGTCGGATGGTTACGTGGTGTATTGTGATCGTCGGGCATCGGGTTGGGATGTGTGTTGATGCGGCAGGCGAGTTATAGCATACGCGTCAGGCGGCTTAAGATACGAGAGGAACTACCCGCGTGATTTGGGTGGCGGCGGTGATTCACGCTTTGAAGATGCGGAGGCACTATTTGTATGGGGTTCACGTGGATATTTATCTGAGACCACAAGAGCCTCGGTATATCTTCACGGAGGAGCCGAACTTACGGCGAGGCGGTGGTTAGAGTTGCTAAAGGATTATGGCGTCAATATCCTGTACCACGGGAAGGCGATGTTGTGGCGAATGCTCTTAGTCGTAGGTCGATGGGAGTCTATCGAGTGCGGCCAGAGGAGGGCATGGTTCGTGATTTGCATCGATTAGCGAGCCTTGGTGTCCGTTTGATTGATTCGATAGCGGCGGGGTTAGGGTTCGTGAGGTTGCCGAGTCTTCCATCGTCGAGGAGGTGAAGAGCAGCGATTCGAGGATCCGGTTTTGCACGTTATCGTGATCTGACTCTCCGTGAGGCAAGGGTCCTTTTGAGGTAGCACGATGGGCGCTAAGGTTTGAGGCGAGTTGTGTGTTCGGATGTTTGAGGACTTGAGTTCTTGGGGAAGCACTGCGGCGCGTTACTCTATCCATCCGTGGTCGACCAAGATGTACCACGACCTTAGATACGTGTATTGGTGGGATGGTTTGAAGAGGACGTTGCGAGTTCGTAGCTCGATGCGTGTTGTCGGCGGTGAAGGTAGAGCACGGAGGCACGGTGGTTTTATTCTGACGATAGAGATCCCGACACGGAAGTGGGAGGTGATCAACATGGACTTCATCACGGGATTGCCTCGCACTCGGAGGAGACATGATTCTATATGGGTTATCGTCGGCGGTGGCGAAATCAGCCCACTTTCTTCCGTCGGGGCGACTTTCGGTGAGGATTATGCGGACTTTACATCAGAGGTCGTCGATCGCATGGAGTCCCTATTTCGATCATATCGCATGCAGAGCCCGGATTTACGGCTAAGCGGAGAGGTCCTTCGAGGGTTTAGGGGCGGTGAGCACGATCGCATTTCATCCACAGCAGACGGACAGCAGAGCGCACTATCGGACTGCTTGAGGATATCTGCGAGCTGTGTTATTATTGACCAGAGGTAGGGAGGATCACTTGCCCGGTAGAGTTCGCGTATAATAACAGCTACCACTCTAGCATTCAGATGGCGCCGTATGAGGCTTTGTATGGGAGGAAGTGCAGATCGCCGATAGCATGGTTCGATGTGGGCGAGGTACAATTAGTGGGACCAGACTTGGTACAGCAGGCAGTGGATAAGGTGAAGCTTATCCGGAAGCGGCTATTAATGACTCGAGTCGGCGAAGTCGTATGCGGATCATCGGCGTCGACATCGGAGTTCGCGATTGATGATTGGGTTTTCTGAAGGTGTCACCCATGAAGGGTGTGATGAGATTCGGGAAGAAGGAAAACTTCGGCCGTACATTGGGCGTTTGATTGTCGCGAGGTAGGCAAGGTTGCACATGAGTTGGATCTGCCGTCCGTCGGAAGCGATGCATCCGGTATTTCACGTATCTATCTTGAGGAGATGTGTGGGGATCCATCTAGGGTACACCGATTGGCGATGTCGGTGGCCAGGGGTTATCGTATGAGAGATTCCCATAGCGATAGTCGATCGTCGGAGTTAGGCGTCTGCGGACGGGGCGTGGCTTAGTCAAAGTTTTGTGGCGGAGCGAGCTTAGGGAGGAGATGGCGTGGGAGCGAGAGGAGGACATGAGGCGAGATACCTCACCTATTCCCCACACCTCGGGTAACCTACTTTCCTACTTATTGATTCAATTGACTTATGTGCTAAGTGTTTTTTTTTTTTGCAAGCGCTAGGTTGTTAAGAACCTTATCTTTAATCATCACGGGAAGGAACATTCGGGACGAATGTTTCTAAGGAGGAGAATGTTATACCGTATTTCAAAGTATATGCGTAAGGAATACGTCTAAAAGGTTAGCCTTAAAAGTTAGGCTTCGACGAAAATTATTGGGCACAACTCACAAAACGAGTGGTTTTCCGCCGAAACGTTTCCACAGCTTTCATAGGATAAATTCCGGCTATGTCATTTCTTATTTTTGCGGATTTTTCCGAGAGACGTAACACTTTGGACCAATGAGAGGGCGACACTTTCCACCCTCTCATTGGTGGACTTGTCACGGCAATAGGGCCGATTGGATGACAATCCTTGTCATAAAGTTGGATAGATATTTTGTGTGCAAGTTGGCTAGGTACACTTGCCCTAATCTTGACCTTACACTTGCCTAGCACTTGGCTAAATCTTGGCCATTGGTTGGCCATGTCTTGACCTATAAATACCCCTCTTGTGATGAAGAGTTATTCATCCACTAAAGCTTTCAAGTCTTGAAAAATCCTCCCCTCTCCCTTGTGAGCAATTCGTCCAAACACCCCTCCCCCTTTGAGTGAAGTTTTGGCCGAGGCCCTTCCCCCCTCTAGCCTAGCCGAAACCTACCCTCCTTGGTAGGAAAGTTGCCTTCTAGTATTGTTATAATTAAAAATTTAACCTATCCCAAATTCCTTAGTACTTAGTAGAAGTTGTGGGAAACTTAAGGATTCTTGGGCTCCTTGGAGCTTTGGATTAGGAGCTAAACCTCGCTCAGGATCGACTTTTTACTTGGATATTATTGGGCTTATCGAGGTAAATAATCCTAACCCTCTTTTGTAATTAGAGAATGCATACTGTAGAAGTATTGAGATAAGTATAAATACTTAGGAGGTTATTAAGAATAGAATTGTATAACACCTTAGAAGGGTATAAAAGAAGAATATCTGTTGTACTTACATAGAATTTGTTTTCTGATGAGACTTATATAGCTCAGGGTAGGGTTGTGCTGCCCGACTTTCCATAGAATTGAGGACCCTCTGTTTAGAATGACCTCTGAGAATAGTCTAGACTTTGATAGATGTCGTGACTATTATAGGCTGATTCTCTGCGCGACATACTCGACTTGGCGGGTGGATTTCGTAGAAGGTATGTGATTCTTCCTATACTCCTGAGCATGATATTTTAAACATATATAGTACGGCAGACGTACATATGATAATCGGCAATGTCTTTTGACTTAAGCCTGAATAATAAGAACCTTGAAGTATGTCAAAAGAATAATGAATCATTTTAACAGAAGAGTAATAGTTGGTGTTAAAACAAAAGCTTAAGAGTTATACTAAGCTTTATGGGAAGTAGGTATAACAACCTAAGAATGATAAAAGGCTATTTACTTGTTTGTTTATAAAAGCCTTGTATTGCTTTCTGTTAAGTGTAGTAAGATTGGTTGATAGGTAGACATACTATGATGCTGCATGTGTTAAAAGCCTTGTAATGTGTGAAAAGGGGTTATTCTTGCTGTGCTTACGTTGCTAACCGGTAAGTCCGTTGTACTGTTATTGTATCACCTACCCCCTTGACTGTTATACCGAGGGCTTGCCCCCCTTGATGCGGGTCTATACGGCCTATGCGGTCTGTGAGACTATGCGGAGCTGCGGTATGCTCCAGGATTGATCATTCCAGGTGTTTAGCGTCACGGGGATGCCCTATGCGGTCCATTGGGACTACGCGGTCTTTTGAGGCTATGCGGTGCGGAAGTCGAGGAGGTGCCGGGCTAGCTACCCCGTCGGGGAATACCTCGTGCGGTGCGTGTGTGACCTATGCGGATCGCGGAAGTCGAGACTAGGCCTTGAGAATGATACTATGGGCGGTTGGCCTTGCCCGATCATTCGCGGCCTAGACTAGACACATTCTGCTTTTCCTATTACTGTTATTGTTGTGATGTGGCACTATGTGCAATTGAACTGATTATATTTGTGAAAAAGATTTTAAATACCTTGATTTCATTTAAAGTACTTTATAGTTTCACATACTTGGTACCGTTGTCTTGACCTCCTTGGAGTGCGTTCATCCGCGAGTTCTAGAGAAGCGGTGCTAGATCCACATCCTTAGGATCTCTACGTTGGTGTTAGGAGCTCCACTTTCTCGGAGGCTCTACTTTTGGGTATGATCTCCTGTTGTAGATAGTTTTGTACAGACAGGTATGGCGGCCCCTGTCGCCATAGTTGTTATTTCCTTAAGTGCGTAGTCTGTTATGCAGTTGGGATGTAGCGCAAAAAACTTGGTTTATGTATATACGCGAAGGCAATCTTTTCATCAGATAAAATGTTCTAGTTATATCATGTTTCATGTCTTGTTTTATATTCCGCTGATTGTTCTCTGATGTATGACTACTTGGGTGCCCGGGTAAGGCACCAGTCACGGGCCCCGGAACGGGTCGTGACAAACATCACCACAATTAACTCTCCTCGGGGTCTAAAATATACTTCCTTAGCACCTTTTCTTCACAAAAGAAATGATCACATCTACGATCGCCATACATGCTCGCTTCTTCCCTTACGTGTCGTACCCTACTCGTACACTCGAACTCCTTCTCATAACTTACCACATTTCCTGTTACCGTTTCAGCTTCCAAAACTCGGGGTTACTATCTCTAACGTGGTCATCATTAACTGATACCACTTTTGTCACTATGTCGCGAGCCTTGCTCCGACGACCCAACAAATGGTACCGGGCTGCTTGCGATCCCTGAGGCATGCCCTTCGGCCCTTCTCAGGATGTGCCATACGGAGAGCCACGGTTCGGGTCTGTTCCCGTGGTAGAGGCTCTGGCCTCTTTATACGCTCAGCCCCCCGAACATAACAATACGAAAGACCGGACGTACTGCCTCCTAAGTCGGACGGCAAATGCTAACATATAGGCAACCTGGCCTATCCTTTACATGAACTCACAAAGGCCCAAAGTAACTCGGGCTAAGTTTCCTCTGTTTTCCAAAACTCGTCACACCCAAACCGGGGTGGTACCTTCCAGAAGACCGACCGTCAACCTGAACTCTAAGCGTCGTCGCCGATTATCCGCACGATATCTCTGAGCTGCCAGAACCTCTTCTAGACAAGCTTCTCACTATCCACAGTCTGCTGGAACAAGCCTGAACCAACTGTCTGAACCTTGCCAACATCGAACCAATCGACCGTGACTTACACTTCCGCCTACAAGGCTTCATAAGGCGAAATCCGAACACTGAAATGGTAGCTTAAACGCTCCCTCCACAGGAGACAACAATCCTCACAACTACCACTGAAATCCACACTTGGCGGCGGCGAATGCGATTTCGAGACTCACTGAGTTCTTAACCTGCTGGTCAAACTCTTAGAAAACGAAAATAGCCACAACGGGCTTCATGCTGTCATAAGGTGAAGGTAGGCACCCCGTGCAGCCTTACAACCTTTCTGATATAATCAACACTGCAAGTATATGGTCTCGATCGAAAAACACGACGGGCTGCCCCCATCGGCCCGACTACTGGTCGAATGCATCCACGAACTCGTATGCTGGTTAACTAAATATGGGCCTAACGCCCTCATGACCCTATCACAAGGCGGGACCACCACAACCAGACCCCACCACCAAAAATGCCGCGGGTTGACCCGCAACGTGGCCTCAACCCGACCCGGCAAGGCGCAAAATACTATCTCCCCGAAGGAACAATCTCACTAAACACGTTACGAAAACCTAGCGGTCTTCTTAGCTCAACTACCCTCTTTCATTCCACACTACTCAGGGACTTATCCCACGAACATAGTTCACGTGCACTATGCACTCCTATAAGGGTCAAACATAAACATATGTCTTTTACTCGAGATGGCCTTACCTCTAAGGTCTCTACGTATAAAACTCTAAGGCTCACACCTTCTCTATCCCCCAAATCTTACTTGGTTAACCCACCATGATTTCTAATCACAACTAACACACTGCTATCAGAACATAGCACTTAAGGTATACTCACCTTATCACACATACTGATCTCTAGAGGGTTAAAGATATACTGCGACTCTTTGTTTCATTCCCTTAGTCGTTACTAATCAAACACGCCTAGGCGTATATTGAGGAGATGACAAACTACCCACCGATCCTAAAGGCTAAGTCCTCCTACAAGGACACTCTTCGACACCAGACCCTGACGGACATAGGTACAACAAGTACCAACTAAAAGACGACATTCCGGGATGGCGTGCATCGCAATGAGCCGGAAGCCACGGAGTTCTAACCAACTCCTGCGTACCCGAACGTCCCGAAATCCGTGGAAGACCACTCTGCGTGGATGTGCATAATCAAATCTCGGTGAGGTGACTCGCCTCGAAAGTTACCAAAGGACCTTCTGCTCGGCCTCTTCGCCGCCCTCGTTATCCCGTCGATCTCTACGTTTCTCGGCCTGCTGCGCATAAGCCCGTACACAGGCCATGCTCAAGCCGAACTAAAGAATTACTCTTGCACAACCTTCTCTTAGGTAGTCATCAAGACTCGCGATACATCGGTATACTCTCTGGTAGCCAAATCCATAGTTAGTAACAGGGTCGCCTCTTGCAATCTAAGTTCACTGTTCCTGGTCGTGGAACTGAAGGTTCAAATATCATGGCGCGATGAGCGCGCGCCGTGCTAAAACTTTCGGGGCTAGTGGCGTCGCGAAATCCCGAATGAAGCATTACCTAGGTAATGATTGGGCTGTGCCACGTAACCCTCGAACTCTACTCGCGGCTCCTACGCCTTGCCCTCACGGGCGGGTTGCCTACGGAGGCATAATGATAAGGGAAAGAAATACGTTAGAGGGTCCAACTTACAACACAGCTCTAAGGCACGATCTCAGAGTGAGAAGAATAGAAACCAATCCTAAATATCCTATAGCTTCCTGATTATTGGTGTGGTGCACAACACACCGATAATCAAGACTCTACTAGATACGGTGCAGTAGACACTTTCCGAGGATTAAGCGCTCGATACCACTTTTGTCACGACCGATTCCGGGCGTGGATCGGTGCCTACCGGACACCTAGTGATACAACATCAGAGTAATCAGCGGAACATAAAACGATACAAGACATATTATGAAATATGAAACAATAATCTGAGAAAAACTTGCCTTTCGGCATATATATAAACAACAACTTTTTCATCATGAACAGTTTAATCCTTTTTACAAACCCTGCCCACAACAGTACTACAGACCTCTACGAATGATATGACAACAATGACGGGCGGGGCCGCCATACCCCGAACGTAGCACCTACAACAACGGGGACTATACGAAGATAAGCCTCGGAGAAACGGAGCTTTCCCAAACGCTGTGACCCTAAGAGCGAGGATCAACGATCGGTGTACCTTTACTGCGGCATGAACGCGGCCCCGAGGTCGAGACAACAGTGCAGAGTATGTGGCGAAAATAAATCACGTAAATGAAATCATAGTAGTCTATACAAAGCGGGAGACATGTATGATAACCAAACTACGATTCTGATAAATAGCGATCATGTCAAGTCGTGGACTCACGCCTCAGTCATCACTAAAACATAACAATGGGACTCACGCCACAACATCAATCGTGCGTGGGACACATTCTCATTCTTGGCGATCTATGATATAAAGCACCAAGGAACACATGAACACCGTGTCCCACTGTGTTATAATAAAGCTGCGGGGTAAATGCGAAGGCATAGCCGACTACTAAAACCACGGTACCAACAAGGTCATAAAGCGTATCATGAGATCTGTCTAGGCGTCACATGATCAAGCCGCCACTCGCGCGCGATATCTAATGTCGCGTCTAGCCACGAACTTCCGCGACTCGCATAGGCCAAACTCATAGGCTGCATGAGGTATAACCCCGCATCGAGGGTAGCTACTCCCGGCATCCGCTTTGGACCTCGCGATCCGCATGGCCATATAGACGCGTGCCCATAAAGGACGCACCTAACACGGAACTCGTAGCTCCGCATAGGCCCACAGGACCGCGTGAGGTATTCTCGAATCATAGGTCCATCGACCGCTGAGTCTACCGCGACGGAGGCGACAACCGGAATCATCTCGAGATGAGTGATGTATAATACTATCATAACGACTTATCGTTAAACAACATAAGCACAACAAAGGAAAAACCCCTTTACACAAACATCACAAGATACTAACACGTAGCATCCTAGCATGTTTACTTATCAATCAACAAGAAAGTATTACAAGGCTATCACAACCAACACAATCAAGTTATGCACACAAGGTACTTTCTACTATATGTCAACAAGTTCGGGTTTTTATCCCCAAAGTACTTCATACATTAACTCTTTAAAGATCGTTACTTTCACAAAAACCACACAATACCCGTAGTATATGAATAGAGTGATTATCTTTTGAAGTAAATCAAAACACTTACCTTTGTAAAATCAAGTAACAACATTATTTTCCAAACGTCCAAGTTTGCCTAATTTCAAATGTTCACGTTTCTTATTTTAGAAAGGTTTCGTGGTTCATAGCCTTATTCATTTAAGAATATAATTCTCTTTTAAACAATCTGAGAAACATAAGCCTTATATGTGAGTAGGATATTCTTGTTTATAACAATCTTATTACAGCAGCCATGATCTAGGAAATATCATTTTGTCTCATCTTAGCTTCATGCGGATGGAAGTTTCTCTTGGTTTTAATAATACTTAATTAATCAAAACATTTCCCTTTATTAACGCTGCGATGGTTTTGTCGATACACATTTACGATTTCAAATCGAGAAACATTATCCCTTTTTGAAAACCAAGTACTCATTACTCACGAATGAGGTTTCACACAAAATTCATATAATTCATTTAAGTTAAGTCTCTTATCTTACAAGATCAAGTCCCTTAACTTCTAAATAAATAAAGCGTTCGTTTTATCTCTCTTAAGCCGTTATACCTAACTTCCCATAAAGCTAGTATAACTCTTAAGATTTTAAAACCAAGCATTATTCTTCTTTTAAAACAGTTCTTAATTCTCTTGAACTACTTCAAGATTATTATTATTCGGGCTTAAGTCAAAAGACATTGCCGTACAACTACGTTCAATTAATACACGTACGTCTACCGTACTACATAGTTATACACATATCATGCTAGAAGAGATAGGAAGAGGTTCACATACCTCGCGACGATTATCGACTATTAGTAAATCGCTCCACGGCTATAACCCGGCTAGCCTAGCCCACCTTCTCAAGTAGCACATGCTACTCGCAGAACATCCAACCTATACAGGTTACATAAGTCTATCAAAGTCTAGACTACTCGGTAGAATAAATCTAGATGCAAGATCCTACGGGAAATTGGGCAGCCCTTCCCTACCCGTCAAACTACACAAGTCTCTTTGTGTCTGATCCACGTAATTCAGATTCGATTCTCTTCTTTAAATTCAGGCTTAAGTCCAAGGACATTGCCACAACATTAAGTTCAGTTCTATATATATAGTATACTTCAACTATATATTCTAACAACATGTAATCTCCAATTACAATAGGGGGACAAGATAATTACCTCGATAAGCCCATAATTTATCCAAGTAGAGATGTCGATCCTGGGCAACGTTTAGCTCCAACTCCGAGCGCTCCAACCCGCTCTAAACCACCCTTAGAAGTTCTAATCAACTTCTACACAATACTCCAACCAACCACGGAGATTTCCTTAGGGTTTCGGTTTGTGGTGTGGGAAGTATAATAGTATTTCTGGGCTTTTCGTATAGGTATAACCTTAGAATACTACAAGGTATACGGCTAAGGTAATTTGGGCATTATAAAAATACTTTGGAGAGTATTTCTACACCAAAAAGGGGGGGGTATTATACGAAAGCAACTAGGCTAGGGGGGGTACACTCTCGGCTAGCACCCCTAGAGGGGGGGGGTGCTCTCGGCCTGAGGGAGGCCTCGGCCGAACTCAACACAAGGAGGAGAAGGAGAGCTTTCAAGACTTAGGCAAATTTATGGATGAATTAGTCTTCAAAGGGGTGGGTATTTATAGGTCAAGTGAAGGCCAACCAATGGCCAAGATCTTGCCAAGTGCATAGCAAGTGTAGGGCCAAGATTGGGACAAGTGTGTGTGGGTCCCACTTTATCAATCAACACACAAAATATCCTACCAACTACACCTCTCCATTTCGTCCAATCCGTTCCTCACGTCCGCCAATGGGAGGGTGCCAAGTGGCGCCCTCTCGTTGGTCCAACACGTCACGCCACTCGGAAAAATCCGCAAAAATTAAAAATGACATAGCCGGAATTTTCCCTACGAAAGCTGTGGAAACGTTTCGTCAAAAAACGACTCTAATCGGGTGTTGTGAACAAAGTTAATTCGGCCAAGCCTAATTAAAAGTTTCAAATTTTCTACGTACGTCCCCACGTACATACTCTGGAAATACGGGGTATAACAGTATCCTCCTGGACTCCCGCAGTCCGCATAGTTATATAGACCGCATAGTCACACAGACCGCATGAGGCATTCCTCGCATCGGGATAATACACCCGGAATGATCAATCGTGGAACTCCCGCAGCTCCGCATAGTCACACAGACCGCATAGGCCGTATAGACCCGCATCAAGGGTGGCAATCCCTCGGTATAACAAGTCAAGGGGGTATGTGATATAATAACAGTACAACGGGCTTAACGTTTAACAACGTAAGCACAACAAGAATAACCCCCTTACACAACATCACAAGATACTAACACACGTAGCATCATAACATGCTTACTTATCAAACCAACAAGGAAGCATTACAAGGCTATCACAAACCAACATAGTCAAGTTATTCACACAAGGTACTTTCTACTTTATGTCAACAAGTTCGGGTTTTTATCCCCAAAGTACTTCATACATTAACTCTTAAAAACCAAGCACTCATTGCTCACGAATGAGGTTTCACACTTTTTAACAAAATTCATATCAAGTCAATTAAGTCAAGTCTCTTAACTTCTAAAATCAATAACCCATTCTTTTCCAAAAGTTCAAGTTGCATAATTTCAAATACTCAAGTCTCTTATTTTCAAAAGATTCATAGATCATAGTTTTAAACACTTAACAACGTAATCTCCTTTTTAAAACAATTTGAGTAACATATGCCTTATGTTTAAGTAGGTTATTCTTGTTTATAACAATCTTATTAAAGCATCCATGATCTAGGAAATGTAATACAATTTTGTCTTATCTTAGCTTCTATGCAGATGGAGGTTTCTACTGGTTTTAATAATACTTAATTAGTCAATACATTTTCCTTTATTAGCGCTGCAGTGGTTTGTTAGATACTTATTCTCATTTCCTAAATCAATATAAGGCTTTCATAAACAATTAAGTAAATCGTTCCTTTTATCTCTCTTAAGTCGTTATATTTAACTTCCCATAAAGCTAGTATAACTCTTAAGCTTTTAAAACCAAGTATTACTCTTCTCTAAAAAACGATTCTTAATTCTTTCGAAATACTTCAAGATTCTTATTATTTAAAACTCAAGTCAAAAGACATCGAAGTAAGACCACGTTCAGTTAACACACGTACGTCTACCGTACTATACATATTCTTTTAAAATATCATGCTCAATAGGATAGGAAGAATCACATACCTCCTCGTGAAATCCACCGCCTTGATCGAATATGTCGCGCGCAGAGTATCAACCTATAATAGTCAAATACGTCTATCAACGTCTAGAATACTCTGTAGAATATTCTAAGCAGAAGGTTCTTATTTCTACGGAAAAATCGGGCAGCACTTCCCTACCCGTCAAACTACACAAGTCTCTTATGTCTGATCTATGTAATTCTGATTCAATTCTCTTCTTTTATACCATCCTTCTATATCTTATACTCATTTATAAACTACTATATGTAATCTCCAATTACAATAGAAGGACAAAGATATTTACCTCGATAAGCCCAAAATTATCCAAGATTTAATGTCGATCCTGAGCAACGTTTAGCTCCTACTCCGTGCGCTCCAACCCGCTCCAAGCAACCCTTAGAAGTTTCTAAACAACTTCTACTTAACACTTCAACCAACTATGAAGATTTTCCTAGGGTTTCGTTTTGTGACTAAAGGATATAAAGTAGCATTTTCGGGCTTTTTAGTATAGAGGTAACTTTGGAATACTACAAGGTATTGGGCCAAGGTATTTTGGAATAGTAACAATACTTGGAGAATACTTTTCTACCAAGGGGGGGTATTTTGGACGAAAGCTTCAAGGAAGGGGGGGGGTAGTGTTTCGGCCGAGAGCTTCCAAGAGGGGGGGGGTGTGTTTGGACGAGAGCTTCTCAAAGGGGGAGAGAGATTTCAAGACTTGGAAAATGTTTAAGGGATGAAGATGTCTTGCACAAGAGGGGGGTATTTATAGAACCACCAAGGGCCAAGATTAAAACAAATGGAGGGTGTAGATGTGGTAGTTTGTTCAAGTGAGGTCTTCCACCAAGTGTCCACCACAACATGGGGATATATGTCCACCACAACATTGGGACATATGTCCACAACAACAATGAGCCAAGTGGCCATCCACTTGCTCAAGAAAAAACGTCCAAGAGGCCTCCACTTGCCCCACACAAATCGTCCATCTACCTACCCCCACTCACCAAAAGAAAATATCTTCCAAGACTTGACCATTTGACCTTGTCCACTTGGCCACCATTTCGTCCAACCCATGCCAACTAAGGGTGACACATGTCGCCCTCCAATTGGTCCAAAATATTTCGTCTCTCGGAAAAAATCCGTAATCGGTTAAAATATTAAAAACGTAGAATTTCCTTCACAAGGTTCGGAATATTTTCCGTCGAAAGTTCACAATTCCATCCTTAACCTAATTAGGGCTTGTTCAAACGTACGTACGTCCTCACATACATACTCTGGAAATACGGGGTATAACATTCTTCCCCCCTTAGAAACATTCGTCCCGAATGTTCCTTCTAAGTCTCAAAACACGCTAGCGCCGGTAAAGTCTTCACTATTTATACTTACGGAACCAATTATGCCACACCTGGCCATAATATAACACACGCGCAAATACTTAACTCCAAGTCCACAAGGAACCACCTCTAGCATCACAAAAACTTCCACCCAAGGGCTAAAAGATACTCCCTTCGCACCTTTCACTTCACAAAAGAAATGATCGCTCTATTCTCTTAACACATGTTCACTTCTTCCCTTACTCGTCGTACCCTCCTCGTACACTCGAACTCTTCCTAATAAACTTACCACATTTCTGTTATTGCTTCAGTTTCCAAAATCTCAGGGTTACTATCTCCAACTTGGTCATCATTAACTGGGAACACTCTGGATGGATCTCCGATACTTTCCGAACATAGCAACATGAAAGACCGGACGTACTGCCTCCTACGTCGGACGGCAAAGCTAACTTATAGGCAACCTGGCCTATTCTCCAAATGATCTGAAAACGCTCAAAGTACCTCGGGCTAAGTTTCCCCTGCTTTCCAAATCTCGTCACGCCCTTCCGGGGTGGTATCTTCAAGAAAACCCACCGTCAACCTGAACTCCAAGTGTCGACGCCGATTATCCGCATGACTTCTGTTGACTCTGAGCTGTCAATAACCTTTCCTGGATAAGCTTCACCCTATCCACATCCTGCTGAATCAAGTATGAACCAACTATCTGAACCTTGCCAACATCGAACCAATCGACTGGCAACCTATACTACCGCCCATACGAGGCTTCATAAGGCACCCTCCGAATACTGAAATGGTAGCTAGTATAATACTCCCTCAACAAGAGGCACATAATCCTTACAGCTACCTCTGAAAACAAAAACACCGGCCCGAGGGTGAATGCAATACTGAGACTCACCTGAGTTCCTAACCTTGCCTGGTAAAACCTCCATAAAAAGAAATAGCCGTAAACTGGGCTCCACTGCCTGCCATAAAGTAAAAGTAGGAACCCCGTGCAGTCTTACAACCTTCCTGATATATAACATCTCGCATAACCCTCTGCCGAGTAAACAGTTCTGACTGAAAGACAAGATGGGCTGACCTCATCGGCCCGACTACTGGTCGAACGTATCCACGAACTCGTACGATGGTTAACTAAACTTGGGCCTAACACCCTCGTGACCCTAACACAAAGCGGGACCACCAAAAATTTTCCTTACTTCAAACCGGGCTGCGGGTTGACCCGCAATCTGGCCGCAACCCGACCCATTTATCGCGCCAAGCTCTTGTCTCCCGATCCGGAACAATCTCACCATCGAGTCACGAAAACCTAGTGGTCTTCTTAGCTCAACTACCCTCTTGCATTTCACACTACTCAGGGACTTATCACACAAACATATCTCACGTATACTATGCACTCCGATAAGGGTCAAACATAAAAATAAATCTTTTACTCGAGATGGCCTCGCCTCTAAGGTCTCCACGTATAAAACTCTAAGGCTCACACTTCCCTATCCCCAATCTTACCCTTTTAACTAATCATGATTTCTAATCATAATTAACACAATGCTATCTGAACATCACACCTAAAATATACTCATCTTATCACACATACAAATCTCTAGAGGGTTAAGGATAAACTGATCTCATCGCTTCACTCTCCTTTGTCGTTCTAATCAATCACCTTACTGTTGGCGCAAAGCATAACAAGCCGTCGAAGTACGACACTCCCCACAATGACACCTACCACAACGGCCACACCGAGGTGGGGGTGGCCTCCTCTGGCTAACACCCCTTCCTCTCCGAACCACTGAATCCGCAACTAATCTGGTAGGCTGAGTCCTCCTACTTGAACATTCTTTCGTCACATGGCCCTGACGACCGCAGGTAAAACAAGCACCAACAAGAAGACGACATTCCCCGGGATGACGCCTGTCACACTGTGAACACTGAGGGAAAACTGAATCCGGCTGGCTGGAACCTACGTGTATCTGTGAACCAGAAGCCCTGGAGCTCTGACCAACTCCGGCATACCCCGAACGTCCTGAACCCCGCGAGGACCACTGCGATGGCGGAGGTGCATATCGATCTGCTGAGGTGATTCGCCTCGAAAGTTACCAAAGGACCTGCCGTCGGCCTCTTCTGCTGATCTTGGTTAACCCGTCGATCCCTACGTTTCTCGGCCTGTTGCGCATAAGCCCGTACGCAGGCCATGCTCAAGCCTGACTGAAGAGCTACTCTTGCACAACCCTCCCTTAGATAATCATCAAGGCCCGCGATAAATCGGTACATAATATACTCTCTGGTTGCTAAATCCCTAGCTAGTAACAGGGTCGTCTCTTTGCAATCCATACTTTCTGCTCATGGTCGTGGGCGAAGGTCCAAATATCATGGCCGCAGAGGAATCGCCGCTATACTAAACTCTGTTGGCCGTGGCGACGAGCGTAATCGCTACACCGAACCCGGGCTCGTGGGTGCCCTACTGGCACCGCTACCTTAACAATACAAGTAAACTGCGGAAATTAATAACACCTCATTTTTTTTTTCTTTTAAAACAACCGTACGTGCAAGGGCAAAGCCGACAAGGCTGCCATATATACATAAATAAAAGACACTACACCGTACATGAGTCCAATCCCACATATGAATACAGACCTCTGAGTTAAATCGAAATATGACGGGACAAGGCCCCGCCAGTACCCAAAACTGTATAAAGCACATCTTGAAGGATATATACCAAAAGATAAACTCGGACAGAGGAGCTATCCAAAACCACGGCGAGGATCCTACACCTGCCGATCACCGAACTGCGTACCTAAACCTGCGGCATGAACGCAGCCCCCCGAAGGAGGTCAGTACGAAGAATGTACCAAGTATGTGAACAATAAGTACTGTAATGAAATCATAACAGTCTAAACAAAACAGGAGACATGTATGATAGCCAACCTACAGTACATAACACATAAGCAGTCATATCAAGTCAGGGACGCAAGCCCTCAAAGTCACTACTCAGATATAACTATGGGTCTCACGCCCATAATATCAATCATGCCCGTGGAATCCTTCCTCACTGCCGGCAGTCCATGATGTAATAACACCAATAAGGATACATGAACACCCAGTCCCACCTGTGTCCTAAATACCACGTGGTCTCATGCCCCGGAATCCCACATCGTAAAAGCATGACCATAGGGTAACACAAACAAATCCGGGGACATATATGATAATCAAATTACAACACATTGTGCCTTACCAACAATGAGAGTAAACAGTAGTATCCTTACAATATAAAATAGGAAGCTCATGATCAGAACAGGACCATCCGCCCGCAGTATCATTTAGCCATCCTACTCCTGGGACTATTTCACCCGCATAGGCCGCGTGGACCCGCGTGAGGTATTCCTCGCATAGGACTATTTCACCCGCATAAGCCCTTACGGACTCGCATGAGGTATTCCTCGCATAGGCTGCCCGCATGGGACTATTTCACCCGCATAAGCCCTACGGACTCGCATGAGGTATTCCTCGCATCGTGGGTAGCAAATCCACGGAATTATGCAAATGCCACCAACCCGGGGAATGACCCCGAAACGACTGATATAACAATAGCACACAACCGGCTATTTCCAGCACACATAGGCAAATCCTTAATTACAAGCCAAAGTACTACGTACGTACATTCTTTTATAAAAGACTCCTTCCTATGTAAAGCCCCAAGATACTAACACCCGTAGTATCAAGGCGTGTCTATTTTTCAAAGTAAGTTACTACACTTTAGAAAACTCATTTCAAAGCTTGAAATCAAGTAACTCCAAATTTTCACAATCTAGGCAACTTATGCCGATTAATCAAAATAGACAACTTTCTAAACCTTCCATAAAGTCGTTATAACCAACTTCCCATAAAGTCGTTATAACCCTTTATGGTTTTAGACGTATCCATTCCTTCAATAACCAAGAGACTTATACTATTAAAACCAAGTATCACATACTTACAAAATCAAGTTCTTAACTTTCAAAATACTTCAAGTCTCTTAATAGTTAGAAAACAAGTTTTCTTCTACTTTTTAAACCTCAAGTAACTTCACCCTTAACACAAGTTACTTCTTTTAAATCATGTCATTTCTCCTCTTTTAAATCAAATAAGTAAATCACTCCTTTGACTCCCCTAAAGTCATTATAATGACCTTTAGGTTTTAGAACTAAGGCACTAGCCAAAAGATTTGGAAACCACTTCCTTTTTAAGACTCCATGTACTTTAAGTAAAATACCTTCACTTTTAAGAATCCAAACTTCATCAAGAAAATGGATTCTACAACTTACAATCTAACATCAAAGTACAATCAAGGAAGTACATAGAACAAATTCTATTTTAGGCAATCCAAATACAACCAAGGAATGGATCCTTTAAGGAGTAGAACCTACTTTCTTTATCTTAAGGAATCATGCTAGAAGAGGAGATAGTTCACATACCTTTTCGGCTAAATCCACAAGCTAAGCCGAATACACCGTACGTAGAAGTGTCAACCTATAATGGTCACAACAAGGCTATCAACTTCTAGTCTCAACATAGAATAATACTAAGTATACGGCCTCTAATTCTACGGAAAAACGGGCAGCACTTCCTTTGTTTCTACTCACTTTGCCACCTTTTTCAAGGCCGAATACAATAACCAACAAGCCACATTTAAGGCTCCAAACAACAACCAAACAAAAGGGGATTACACGCCTTACAATACGTGTAAAATTCCGCCCCGCAATTCATACGAAATAGCTTAAAACTCCAAGCCATTTTCGGCCAACTACATACTAACAATTCAAAGTCTTTTCCAATCCTTTTCCAATTTCAAGTTCTTAGGTCAACATGTTACTTAGTCATAAACAACTTCAACAACTAAAATTTCCTTCTTTATTCAACATGCGACGACTTAAACTAATAAACAACTTGAATTCCAAACTTAAAGCTAAACATGCTAGTTTTCGGATTAGGGTTCCAATAGCCCATAAACATATCAAACTTCATACTATATAACTCATGCTTGCTAATAACCATAGCTACAATGATAAGTAAACCTTAATTGCTAAAACGACAAGAATATACCTTTATAAGCCCTTAAAATTTCCAAGATTCCAAAGTCGCACCTTAGCAATTCTTAGCTCCTTTCCTTAGGTTCCAATCCGCTCCAAGCACTACTTAGAGGCCTATGAAGAACCCATCTTCAAATTCCAACTTCAAAGTTGAAGAACTCCAATAGTTTCCGCCTTGCGACTAACGTGAAAACTCCGTTTTTCCAAAATCTTTCTATTGAGATAACCTTACAATACTCTTAGGAACCTTGGGTTTAAGTCTTGTGAATTATCATCCACAATTGCAAATTTTTGTCTTCAAAATAGGCCTAAAGCCGAGAGCTCTTATGCTTGCACAAAGCTTTCTCTAAAATTTTCTAAGTGTAAATGCCAAGTCTTGCTACTAGTAGTATACTTATAACACAATGGATGGCTAAGATTTCAACACTTGAGTGGTTAGGATAGGTTTCACTAGGATCAAGCCCATGTGGGCAAGTTGACCTTGGTCAACATTATCAAGCTTGCAAGACTTATCTTCCACCATGGTAAATGACCATTTTACCCTTAACATTTTCGTCCAAGACCACTTGTTGGGGTGCCACGTGTCGCCCTCTCATTCGTCCATAAAATTCCGTAACCCTCGTGGGCCCCACAAAACGTAAAATTCCTCGGGTGGGCCCCACGTGACCAAATCCGAAAAAAATAAATTTCCATAAGGTTAAGAGTTCCATACTCTTCAAATAATGCATTTTTAGAATCCAATTCTCAACAACGAACATTTCTCCTTTCCGACGTTCGGAAGATTTTCCGTCGGAAAAACAATTCTTCCTTTCGTACCAATTTCCAAGTCTTGTTTCCTTTCGTACATTCTCTTTTACATGTTCTGGACTTACGGGGTGTAACAAGAACTCCCCGAATGAAGCATCACCTCAGGTGATGATTGGGCCTGTGCCCTCAACCCTCGTAACCTCGTGTTTCACTCGCAGCCTCCCGCGCTGCCTTCTACGGGCGAGTTGCCTGCGGCGAGGCATAACTACGGAAAGAAATACGTTAGAGGGGTCCAACTTATAACACAACTCTAAGACACGATCGCAGAGTGAGAAGAATGGAAACCAATCCTAAATATCCTATAGCCTCCTGATTATTGGTGTGGTGCACAACACACCGATAATCAAGACTCTGCTAGATACGGTCTGTAGACACTTTCCGAGGATTAACTGCTCTGATACCACTTTTGTCACGACCCGACCCTGGGCCCGTGACTGGAGCCTTACCCCGGGCACCCTAGTGATACAACATCAGAGTAACCAGCGGAATATGAAACAAGACATGAAACAATGTGAATGAGAAACAGTTTATCTGAGAAAAGTTGCCTTTCGGCATATATATATATATATGAAAACTTGAACAGTTACATCCCTTTTACAAACCACATCCACAGCGATTACTCTGAGACCTCTAAGAATGTTATAACAAAAATGACGGACAGTGGCCCATACCCACGAATGTAAGTACCTACAACGACAGGGGACTATACTACGTATAAGCCTCGAGAAACGGAGCTTCCCAAAACGCTGGCTGTGACCACATGGCGAGGATCAACAAGCGGTGTACCTCTACTGCGGCATGACGCGGCCCGAAGGAGGTCGATACAACAGTACCAAGTATGTGAACCGAAAATCTGTAAGTGAAATCATAATAGTCTATATAAAATGTACATATATGATAACCATTTACGATGCACAATATGTATGCAGTCATGTCAAGTCTGGGACTCAAGACCTTAAAGTCATTACTCAAATATAACCATGGGTCTCATGCCCACAATATCAATCATGCGGTGGAATTCCTTCCTCACCGCCGTGATCCATGATATAAAAGCACCAAGGAATACATATGAACACCGGGTCCTACGTGTGTCATAATAAAACCGTGCGGGGTAAGTGCGAAGGCATAGCCGACTACTAAATCCTACAGTACCAACATCGCCATAAAGCGTATCACGAGGTCTTTCTAGAGCGCCACATGATCGAAGGCGGCCACTCGCCCTCGATATCAATGTGCGCGTCTAATCTCGAGCATACCGCTCGCGCATAGGCACATAGGCCCGCATGAGGTATTCCTCGCGTCGAGGCGGCTAACCGCGGTATCCTCTGGACTCCGCGATCCGCATAGTCATATAGACCGCGTAGTCACGCGAGACCGCATGAGGCATTCCTCGCGACGGGATAATACACGGAATGATCAATCCGGAACTCCCGCACTCCGCATAGTCACGCATCGCATGAGGCATTCCTCGCGTCGGGATAATACACCGGAATGATCAATCTCGAACTCCGCAGCTACGCATAGTCACTGCACCGCATAGGCCGTATAGACCCGCATCAAGGGTGGCAAGCCCTCGGTATAACAAGTCAAGGGGGTATGTGATATAATAACAGTACAACGGGCTTAACGTTTAACAACGTAAGCACAACAAGAATAACCCCCTTACACAACATCACAAGATACTAACACACGTAGCATCATAACATGTTTACTTATCAAACCAACAAGGAAGCATTACAAGTGTTATACCCCGTATTTCCAGAGTATGTACGTAGGGACGTACGTAGAAATTTTGAACTTTTAAATAAGGCTTGGCCGAATTATTTTTGTGCACAACACCCGATTGGAGTCGTTTTTCGACGAAACGTTTCCACAGCTTTCGTAGGGAAAATTCCGGCTATGTCATTTTTAATTTTTGCGGATTTTTCCGAGAGACGTAACATTATGGACCAACAAGAGGGCGCCACTTGGCACCCTCTCATTGGAGCACGTTGGGCGGCAATAGGGTGGACGAAATGGCCTTGTTTGGTCAAGGGGTTGGTAGGATATTTTTGTGGTAGTTGGATAAGGTGCACTTGGCATGATCATGGCCCTACACTTGCCTTGCACTTGGCATGATCTTGGCCATTGATTGGCCTTGGCTTGACCTATAAATACCCCCCCTTTGTGAAGACTTCTTCATCCAAATATTTTTTCTAAGTCTTTGAAATCCTCCCTCCCTTGAAGAGTTGTTCTCGTCCTCCCCCCTTTGTGAGGCCCCCTTGGCCGAGAGCCCTCCCCCCCTCCTTGTGGTGCTAGCCGTGGGGTACCCCCCCTAGCCTAGTTGCTTTCGTATAATACCCCCCTTTGTGGTGTAGAAATACTCTCCAAGTATTGTTATAATGCCCAAAATACCTTAGCCTTATACCTCGTAGTATTCTAAGGTTATACCTTTACGAAAAGCCCAGAAATACTATTATACTTCCCGTCAGTCACCAAACCGAACCCTAAGGGAAAATCTCCATGGTTAGTTGGAGTAGTATGTAGAAGTTGGTTAGAACTTCTAAGGGTAGTTTGGAGCGGGTAATTCACTTTCCTACTTGTAAATTTCCATTATCATATATGCCTAAGTGTTGTTCTATGGCCGTGTGTGGCATTTGCAACTGTTTTAGCTTTATCGATAACTGTCTTGGGAAGGAACATTCGGGACGAATGTTTCTAAGGAGGGGAGAATGTTATACCCCGTATTTCCGGAGTATGTATGTGAGGACGTACGTACAAAAGTTTAGCCTTAAAGTTAGGCCAAGTTCGAAAATTGTACACAACTCGCTAAAAGAATCGTTTTCCGACGAAACGTTTTCACAGCTTTCGTAGGGAAAATTCCGGCTATGCCATTTCTAATTTTTGCGGATTTTTCCGGGAGACGAAACATTTTGGACCAACGGGAGGGCGACACTTGTCACCCTCCAATTGATGGACTTGAAATCGTCCATTTGGACGAATTGGGCAAAGATGAGCACGTTTTTTGTGCCTTGTGCACAAGTCAAGGAGTTGGTAGGATATTTGTGTATAGTTAATCTTCACCCTACACTTGCCTTGCACTTGTCTTCATCTTGGCCATTGGTTGGCCAAGGCTTGAGCTATAAATACCCCCCTTTAGACGAAGAGTTCTTCATCCACAAAGTTATCTTCCAAGTCTAAAAATCCTCTCCTCTCCCTTAGCCTTTCGTCCAACACCTCCCCCCCCCCCCCCTTTGAGTGAGTTTGGCCGAGGGCCTACCCCCCTAGCCTAGCCAAAATCTACCCCCCTCCCTTGGTAGAAAATTTGTCTTCTAGTATTGTTATAATGCCCAAAATACCCTAGCCCAAATCCTTAGTCCTTTGTAGAAGTTGTGAAGAACTTCTAAGGTTTCTTGGAGCCTCTGAGCGTACAACTTAGGAGCTAAACCTTGCTCAGCGCGACTTTATCTAGGATATTATTGGGCTTACCAGGTAAATAATCCTAACCTCTTTTGTATTAGAGAATGCATCTGTAGAAGTATAAGAATAAGTATTGAATACTTAGAAGATTATTCTGAGAATAGAATTGAACTATTATCACAGAGAATGGTTTAAAGAAGAATAATTGAACGTACTCACATAGAATTTGTTTTCTGATGAGACTTATATAGCTCACGGGTAGGGTTGTGCGCCCGACTATCCGTAGAATTGTGAACCCTCTGTTTAGAATGAGGTTCAGAGTAGTCTAGAGTTTGATAGATGTCTGTGACTATTATAGGCTGATTCTCTGCGCGCGACATATTCAACTTGGCAGGAGGTTTTCGCCGAGAAGGTATGTGATTCTTCCTAAAGCATGATATTTTAACATATATATAGTACGGTAGACGTACATGTGTTAACTGAATAATAACTACGGCAATGTCGTTTGACTTAAGCCTGAATAATAACTACGGCAATGTCTTTTGACTTAAGCCTGAATAATAAGAATCCTGATGCATTTCAAAAGAACTACTGAATCATTTTTAACAGAAGATAAATATTTGGTTTTTAAAACAAAAGCTTAAGAGTTATACTAGCTTTATGGGAAGTTAGGTATAACAACTTAAGAAAGATAAAAAGGAACTGTTTACTTGTTTGTTTATAAAAGCCTTGTATTGATTTCTGTTAAGTGTAGTAAGATTTGTTTGATAAGTAGACATATTATGATGCTACCTGTGTTAGTATCTTGAAATGCTGTGTAAGGGGGTCATTCTTGCTGTGCTTACGTTGCTAACCGGTAAGTCCGTTGTACTGTTGTTGTATCACCTACCCTCGATCGTTATACCGGGCTTGCCTCAGTCTTGGTCTATACGGCTATGCGGTCTATGAGACTATGCGAGCAGCGGTATGCTCGTGATTGATCATTCGGGTGTTTAGCCCGACGCAGGGATTCCCTATGCGGTCTGTTGAGACTATGCGGTCTTTTGAGGCTATGCGGGCTGCGGGAGCCTAGGCGGATGCCGGGGGTTGGCTGCCCCCGATGCGAGGAATACCTCATGCGGGTCTGTGTGTGACCTATGCGGGCTGCGGAAGTCCAGGACTAGGCACGCAGAATGATACTATGGGCGATTGGCCTTGCCCGATCATTCGCGGCCTAGAATAGACTATTCTGATTTTCCTATTCATTGTTGTTGTGATGTGGCACTATGTGTAATTGAACTGATTGTATTTGCGAAAAGGTTTTATATACTTTGATTTCATTTAAAGTACTTTATAGTTTCACATACTTGGTACCTGTTGTACTGACCTCCTTCGGGGGGCTGCGTTCATGCCGCAGGTAAAGGCAAGCAGGTGCTAGATCCGCATCCTTAGGATCCTTTGCGTTGGTGTCAGGAGCTCCATCTTCTCCGGAGGCTCTACTTTTGGGTATGATCTCCCGTTGTAGATAGTTTTGTCTGATCGGGGTATGGCGGGGCCCTGTCCGCCATAGTTATATATTTCCTTAAGTGCGTAGTCATGTTTATGCAGTTTGGGATGTAGCTTCTTGAACCATGTTTATTTATATATGCCGAAAGCGACGTTTTCTCACATAAAGCGTGTCTTATTTTATAAATCATTTCTGTCTTGTTTTATATTCCGCTGGTTACTCTGATGTATGACTACTTGGGTGCCCCGGTAAGGCACCAGTCACGGGCCCCGGTACGGGTCGTGACATGTTGTCTCCTGTGGAGGGAGTGTTTAAGCTACCATTTCAGTGTTCGGATGTCGCCTTATGAAGCCTTGTAAGGGCGGAAGTGTAAGATTGCCGGTCGATTGGTTCGATGTTGGCAAGGTTCAGATAGTTGGTTCAGGCTTGTTCCAACAAACTATGAATAGGGTGAAGCTTGTCCAGAAGAGGTTCTGGCAGCTCAGAGGAAATCGTGCGGATAATCGGCGACGACGCTTAAAGTTCAGGTTGACGGTCGATCTTCTTGAAAGTACCACCCCGGTTAGGGTGTGACGGGTTTTGGAAAACAGAGGAACTTAGCCCGTGTTACTTTGGGCCTTTTTGAGTTCATGTGAAAAATAGGCCAGGTTGCCTATATATTAGCATTTGCCGTCCGATTTAGGAGGCAGTACGTCCGGTTTTTCGTATTGTTGTGTTGGTGGCGTATAAAGAGGCGAGCCTCTACCACGAATGACCGAACCGTGGCTCTCCGTATGGCACATCCTGAGAAGGGCCGTAGGGCATGCCTCAGGGATCGCAAGCAGCCCGGTACCATTTGTTGGGTCGCCTGAGAAGGTTAATGCCTCGAGCGGTGACAAAAGTGGTATCGAAGTATATTTTAGACCACAGAGAGAGGTGTTTGTGGTGATGTTAGAGGTGTTTCCTCGTGGGCTTGGATGTAAGTATTTTGCGCAAGTTGTTTCTGTGGCCAGGTATGGCAGGATTGTTCTCGTAAGTATAGTAGAGAAAACTATACTGGCGCGCGTTTGTTTTGAGACTTAGAAGGAACATTCGGGACGAATGTTTCTAAGGAAGGAGAATGTTATACCGTATTTCAGTATATGCGTAGGGGCGACGTAGAAATTTTGAACTTTTAAATAAGGCTTGGCCGAATTATTTTTGTGCACAACACCCGATTGGAGTCGTTTTTCGACGAAACGTTTCCACAGCTTTCGTAGGGAAAATTCCGGCTATGTCATTTTTAATATTTGCGGATTTTTCCGAGAGACGTAACATTATGGACCAACAAGAGGGCGCCACTTGGCACCCTCTCATTGGAGCACGTTGGGCGGCAATAGGGTGGACGAAATGGCCTTGTTTGGTCAAGGGGTTGGTAGGATATTTTTGTGGTAGTTGGATAAGGTGCACTTGGCATGATCATGGCCCTACACTTGCCTTGCACTTGGCATGATCTTGGCCATTGATTGGCCTTGGCTTGACCTATAAATACCCCGCTGTGAAGACTTCTTCATCCAAATATTTTTCTAAGTCTTTGAAATCCTCCTCCTGAAGAGTTGTTCTCGTCCTCCCCCCTTTGTGAGGCCCCCTTGGCCGAGAGCCCTCCCCCCCTCCTTGTGGTGCTAGCCATGGGGTACCCCCCCCTAGCCTAGTTGCTTTCGTATAATACCCCCCTTTGTGGTGTAGAAATACTCTCCAAGTATTGTTATAATGCCCAAAATACCTTAGCCTTATACCTCGTAGTATTCTAAGGTTATACCTTTACGAAAAGCCCAGAAATACTATTATACTTCCCGTCAGTCACCAAACCGAAACCCTAAGGAAAATCTCCATGGTTAGTTGGAGTAGTATGTAGAAGTTGGTTAGAACTTCTAAGGGTAGTTTGGAGCGGGTTGGAGCGCACGGAGTTGGAGCAAAACGTTGCCCAGGATCGACTTTTTACTTGGATAATTATGGGCTTATCGAGGTAAATATCTTGTCCCTCTATTGTAATTGGAAATTACATGATTGTTAGACTATATAGTTGAAGTATACTATATATAGAACTGAACGTTGTTATCGGCAATGTCTTTGGACTTAAGCCTGAATAATAAGAACCTTTTCGAAGAAGAGTCTTTGACCGTAATTACTTAGAGTGTATTACGATGAGACTTGTGTAGCTTTTCGTGAGGTAGAATTGTGCGTCGGGTTAGACGTATAACCCCTGGTTGGCTTGGTAGCCGTCCCGATAGAGGAGGAGATTTACGCTATCATGCGGGGAGGTCTTTGCCGAATTTTACGTAGAATGTTCTACGAAGAGATCTAAATGTTAATAGCGCCTTGTGGCCTTATAGGTTGAAGTACTACGTGTGGCGCGATCTACTTGGCTTAGGAGTAGCCGGCGGTTGGAAGTACTTGGGCGTTTTGCTATTAGTCGATACTCGTCGCGAGGTATGTGAACCTCTTCCTATCTCTTCTAGCATGATATGTGTGTAACTATGTAGTACGGTGAGCGTACGTGTGTTAAATGTATTTGATTGGTCTAAAACATAAAGTGTTATAACGGCTTTATGGGAAGTTGGTTATAATGACTTTATGTAGGTAAGAAAATACTTGTGGTTTTTAAAAGGTAATCGATTTGAACTATAACTTTGGTTATGTGATAATAAAGAACTTGAAGTATTTAAAAGATTTTTGAATCATTTTGAAAGAAGAAGTAATACTTGGTTTTTGAAAACTTAAGAGTTATACTAGCCTTACGGGAAGTTAGGTATAACGGCTTAAGAATGTTTTACTGATTTCGGAAATCAGAATGTATATCGACAAACCACTGCAGCGTTAATAAAAGGAAATGTTTTGACAGATTAAGTATTATTAAAACCAGTAGAAACTTCCATCTGCATAGAAGCTAAGATGAGACAAAATGATATTTCCTAGATCATGGCTGCTTTAATAAGATTGTTATAAACAAGAATATCCTACTCACATATAAGGCTTATGTTTCTCAGATTGTTTAAAAGAGAATTATATTCTTAAATGAATAAGACTATGAACTACGAAACCTTTCTAAAATAAGAAACGTGAACATTTGAAATTAGGCAAACTTGGACGTTTGGAAAATAATGTTGTTACTTGATTTTACAAAGGTAAGTGTTTTGGTTTACTTAAAAAGATGATCCACTCTATTTTATACTACGGGTATTGTGTGACTTATGTGAAAGAAGCGGATCTTTTAAAGATTTAATGTATGAAGTACTTTGGGGATAGATACCCGAACTTGTTAATAAAAAGTGTCTTGTGTGAATAACTTGATTGTATTGGTTTGTGATAGCCTTGTAATACTTTCTTGTTGATTTGATGAGTAAACATGTTAGGATGCTACGTGTGTTAGTATCTTGTGATTGTTGTGTAAGGGGGTCACTCTTGTTGTGCTTACGTTGTTAAACGTTAAGCCCGTTGTACTGTTATTGTATCACATACCCCCTTGACTTGTTATACCGAGGGCTTGCCACCCTTGATGCGGGTCTTTACGGCCTATGCAGTCCTTGTGACTATGCGGAGCTGCGGGAGCTCCAGGATTGATCATTCCGGGTGTTTAGCCTGATGCGGGGGATGCCCTATGCGGTCTTTGAGGGACTATGCGGTCTTTGAGGGACTATGCGGGCTGCGGGAGCCTAGGCGGATACCGGGGGTTAAGCTGCCCTCGATGCGGGGTATACCTCAGGCGGTCTGGGACCATGATTCGAGGAATACCTTATGCGGGTCTGTGTGTGACCTATGCGGAGCTGCGGGAGTTCCAGGGATAGACGCGCACATTGATACTGCGGGCGAGTGGCCAGCTTCGATCATGTGGTGCGGTCTAGAAAGACCTCGTGATGTAGTTTATGGTATTTTGTTTGTACTGTGGGTCTTAGTAGTCGGCTATGCCTTCGTACTTACCCCGTACGGTTCTATTGTGATGACTTGAGGGCGTGAGTCCCTGACTTGACATGGCTGCTTATTTATTGTGAACTGTAGTTTGGTTATCATACATGTCTCCTGCTTTATATAGACTACTATGATTTCATTTACGATTTATTTGATTTCACATACTAAATTTGTTATCGACCTCCTTGGCTGCGTTCATCCGCAGTAAAAGGTACACGATCGTTGATCCTCGCTCTTGGAGTCACGATTCATCGTTTGGGAAAGCTCGTTTCTCGGAGGCTTATCTTGGTATAGTCCTGTTGTTGTAGGTGCTTACATTCGGGGTATGGCGAGCCTGCCCCGTCGTTGTTGTCGTATCATTCTTAGAGGTGCATGTAATCGTTGTGGGCAGAATTTGTAAGAGGTTATGTATTCAAATTGCTATTTATATATATCGAAGGTAACCGTTTTGTTAGCTTTGTCTTCTTATTTCACTGTCATTTTACATTGGTTTCATGTATTGTCTTTATGTTCGTGATTACTCGATGTTGTGTCACTAGGGTGCGGGGTAAGGCACGATGCGGACCGGGCGAATTCGTTACAACAAGGCTATCACAAACCAACATAGTCAAGTTATTCACGAGTGCTTTCTACTTTATGTCAACAAGTTCGGGTTTTTATCCCCAAAGTACTTCATACATTAACTCTTTAAAAACCAAGCACTCATTGCTCACGAATGAGGTTTCACACTTTTTAACAAAATTCATATCAAGTCAATTAAGTCAAGTCTCTTAACTTCTAAAATCAATAACCCATTCTTTTCCAAAAGTTCAAGTTGCATAATTTCAAATACTCAAGTCTCTTATTTTCAAAAGATTCATAGATCATAGTTTTAAACACTTAACAACGTAATCTCCTTTTTAAAACAATTTGAGTAACATATGCCTTATGTGTGAGTAGGTTATTCTTGTTTATAACAATCTTATTAAAGCAGCCATGATCTAGGAAATGTAATACAATTTTGTCTTATCTTAGCTTCTATGCAGATGGAGGTTTCTACTGGTTTTAATAATACTTAATTAGTCAATACATTTTCCTTTATTAGCGCTGCAGTGGTTTGTTCGATACTTATTCTCATTTCCTAAATCAATATAAGGCTTTCATAAACAATTAAGTAAATCGTTCCTTTTATCTCTCTTAAATCGTTATACCTAACTTCCCATAAAGCTAGTATAACTCTTAAGCTTTTAAAACCAAGTATTACTCTTCTCTCAAAAACGATTCTTAATTCTTTCGAAATAATTCAAGATTCTTATTATTTAAAACTCAAGTCAAAAGACATCGAAGTAAGACCACGTTCAGTTAACACACGTACGTCTACCGTACTATACATATTCTTTTAAAATATCATGCTCAATAGGATAGGAAGAATCACATACCTCCTCGGCGAAATCCACGCTTGATCGAATATGTCGCGCGCAGAGTATCAACCTATAATAGTCAAATACGTCTATCAACGTCTAGACTACTCTGTAGAATATTCTAAGCAGAAGGTTCTTATTTCTACGGAAAAATCGGGCAGCACTTCCATACCCGTCAAACTACACAAGTCTCTTAATGTCTGATCCCATGTAATTCTGATTCAATTCTCTTCTTTTATACCATCCTTCTATATCTTATACTCATTTATAAACTACTATAGGTAATCTCCAATTACAATAGAAGGACAAAGATATTTACCTCGATAAGCCCAAAATTATCCAAGATTTAATGTCGATCCTGAGCAACGTTTAGCTCCTACTCCGTGCGCTCCAACCCGCTCCAAGCAACCCTTAGAAGTTTTTAAACAACTTCTACTTAACACTTCAACCAACTATGAAGATTTTCCTAGGGTTTCGTTTTGTGACTAAAGGATATAAAGTAGCATTTTCGGGCTTTTTAGTATAGAGGTAACTTTGGAATACTACAAGGTATTGAGCCAAGGTATTTTGGAATAGTAACAATACTTGGAGAATACTTTTCTACCAAGGGGGTGTATTTTGGACCAGCTTGAGGAAGGGGTAGTGTTTAGTGAGAGCTTCCAAGAGGGGGGGGGGGTGTGTTTGGACGAGAGCTTCTCAAAGGGGGAGAGGGATTTCAAGACTTGGAAAATGTTTAAGGGATGAAGATGTCTTGCACAAGAGGGGGGTATTTATAGAACCACCAAGGGCCAAGATTAAAACAAATGGAGGGTGTAGATGTGGTAGCTTGTTCAAGTGAGGTATTCCACCAAGTGTCCACCACAACATGGGGACATATGTCCACCACAACATTGGGACATATGTCCACCACAACAATGAGCCAAGTGGCCATCCACTTGCTCAAGAAAAAACGTCCAAGAGGCCTCCACTTGCCCCACACAAATCGTCCATCTACCTACCCCCACTCACCAAAAGAAAATATCTTCCAAGACTTGACCATTTGACCTTGTCCACTTCGCCACAATTTCGTCCAACCCATGCCAACTAAGGGTGACACATGTCACCCTCCAATTGGTCCAAAATATTTCGTCTCTCCGAAAAAATCCGTAATCGGTTAAAATATTAAAAACGTAGAATTTCCTTCACAAGGTTCGGAATCTTTTCCGTCGAAAGTTCACAATTCCATCCTTAACCTAATTAGGGCTTGTACAAACGTACGTACGTCCTCACATACATACTCTGGAAATACGGGGTATAACAGTTATACACCTTCTGAGTATAATTGCGGGGTAAACCCCCAAGACATTATACATCTCCATGGATTTGCTACCCATGATGCGAGCATGACGTATATGCTCATTGCGGGCCCGTAGGGCCTAAGCGGGGAAATAGTCCTGTGCGGGTGAAATAGTCCTATGCGGGGCAAATTGTCCTATGCGGGTCCACAAGACCTTGCGGGTGAAACAGTCCCAGGAGTAGGTTTTCATAATGATACTACGGGCGGGTGGCCCTAGATTGATCATAAGCTTCATTTTTTAAAGCATGTAAAGTTTACTCTCATTATTAAAAAGGCACAGTATGCGGGTAGTTGTATGTTATATTTGTTACATGCTGACAGTGATGTTGTATTCCACGAGCATGTTTCTGTGATATTATATGCTGAGAGAAGGTGTCCCAGATTTTGATATGGCTTTCATATTTGAAAGTGGTGCGGTTATTCTGAGTCTGATGATACAAGTCTGATTGGCTCACGATTGTTATATGACACGGTAGGATCTGGTATTTGATTTTCATACTTGCCCCTGTCATTCCTTGTATAGTTATGATCTAAATTGTTATACTTTATTTCCGTTCCATACTTAGTACTTGTTGTACTGACCCCCTTCAGGGGGCTGCGTTCATGTCCGCAGGTCTAGGTACACAGTTGTGGATCCGCGAGCTTAGCATCCTGGTTCAGCATTTTGAGATGACTCCAATGTTCCGGAGTTTGTCATTATGGCTAGGTATATTTAGGGGTACGACGGGGCCTTGTCCCGTCATAGAATTTGTCCAAACTCTTAGAGGTCTGTATTCATATGTGGGCTGGACTGGCTAGAGTTGTATTTACATTATTGAACAGTGTAGACCCTTTTGGGTGATTTATATTATGGCAGCCTTATCGGCTTTGCCTTTGTTTTAAAAAAAATGAGTGTTATTTATCTTCCACGGTTTATTGTGTCGTGTGAATAGAAGGGTTCCCAGGTAGGGCACCAGTCGCGGGCCCGGGGTACGGGGCGTGACACATACTACTAGCAAGACAAGTTCCCATACTTAGAAAAAATTTCAAGAAACTTGTTCTTTTCTTAGGGAGCTCTCGGGTTAGGGCACAAGTTCAAGACAAAAAATTTCGTTTGTTGTTCAATAATCTCCATACTTTAAACCAAGGTTCCTAAGGGTATTGTAAGGGTATCTCAATAGAAAGATCCCGGAAAAGTGTCGTTTTTGCATTAGTCGCAAGGTGAAACCCTAAGTCGATTTCATAAGTTTGGATTGGAAATTGAAGGAAAGTTGTTTGTGAACTTCTAAGGGCTTCAAGTGGCGGATTGGAGTGTCAAGGAAATGAGCTAAGTTGCTAAGGAGCGACTTCGGATCTTGAAGTTGGATTAAGGCTTGTCAAAGGTAACAATCTTGTTCTCTTAGTGTTATAAGATTACATATTGTTGTAGTTATACATTTTAACAAGCATGAGGTATATGTATTAAGGATTGATAAGTGTTATGGTTATTGGAAGCCTAAAATCCGAAATGACCTTGTTAGCCATTTGAAATTGAAATACAATTTGGTCGATAATTAGAATCGTCGCTTGTTATCTACTTGAAGATTGTAGTTGTTATAATTGATTGCGGCTTTATAACATGTTATACTAAACAACTTGAATTGAAAAGGAATTGGAAAGGATGATATGTTGGTGCACCTATTGGCCGTGAATGGCATTACCTTTTGGATTAGTTTGATATCAATTGTGGGGAAGAATTTTACACGTCCTATTAGGCGTGTAATCCCCTTTTGTTAGCTACATTGTTGAGCCTTAAATGTGGCATGTTTGGTTATTGAATTCGGGCCTTGAAAAGGTGGAAAAGTACGTAGAAACAAAGGAAGTGTTGTCCGATTTTCCGTAGAATTTGGTGACTTTACACATAGAATATTCTACGTTTGAAGTTAGAAGTTAATAGATGTATTATGGTCATTATAGGTTGACATACTACGTACGACATATTGGACTTAACAAGTGGATTGAGCCAAAGAGGTATGTGGAACTTTCTTATCTCTTGAGCATGAGTAGTTATAAATGTATAGTATGGTAGACGTACGAGCTTTAAATGAATTCAGTTTCATTTGGTATCCTTGACTTGTTTTAAGAATGTCCAAGTTGGTTGAGTTAGAGAAGTAACTCACTTGTTTTTAAAAGGATAAGAATGCCTTTGTGTCTAAAGCATAAAGTTAGTATAATGGTTTTATGGGAAGTTGGTTATAATAACATTATGGGAAGTTAAAAGAATGGTTGCTCTAGTAATGTAAATAAAGATAAAATGACTTGGAAGGAAGAAAGACAAATTGATTTGAAGGCATCAATTACTTAACGTTTTAAGGTAAAAAGTCACTTGAATTAGAAGCCTATAAATGTAGTTCTAAAAGGTATTGTGACTTGTCTTGAAAAGTAAATATGGCTTGATACTACGGTTATTAGTATCTTGGAGTTTTATATGAAAAAGAGTCATTTTAAAAGAATAGAAGTACGTAGTACTTTGGGTTAAATTCCCGGATCTTTTATGATACGATAGTGCCTTAAGTTAAAAAGAAATGAGAGTGTATGCTAATTAAGTCAAATGAGAAGTTAAGGGGTTTCTTAACTTGTTTATGATATTTATAGTAACCGGTTGTGCTTGTAATATATTGTTCATTACGGGGTCATTCTCCGGGCTTGTGGCATTTGCAAATTCCGTGGATTTGCTACCCATGATGCGAGGAATACCTCATGCACGTATGTAGGGCTCATGCGGGTGAAATAGTCCTATGCGTGGCGGACCAGTCCTATGCGAGGAAGTTACCTCATGTGGGTCCATACGGCCTATGCGGGTGAAATAGTCCCAAGAGTAGGATTGCGTGATAATACTATGGGCGGATGGTCCTAGGTTAATCACAGGCTTCCTATTTTTAAGAACCGGAAATGTATATTTTTCTCTCATTGTTAGTAAGGCACAGTATACTGCTAATTTGATTTTCATACATGTCTCCAGCTTTATTTTAGACTTATGATGTAAATTGCAGTATTTTCCAGTTTTACATACTTGGTACATATTGTGTACTGACCCCCTTTCCTCGTGGGGCTGCGTTCATACCGCAGGTAGGGGTAAGCAGGTGGTGGATCCTCATTCTTAGGATCACTGATCAGGTGTCAGAAGCTCCATTTCTCCGGAGGCTTATCTTTTGGTACGGTTTCCCTGATGTTGTAGATTTATGTACATTCAGGGGTATGGCGGGGCCCTGTCCCGTCACAGTTGTTATTCTTAGAGGTCTGTAGTCATATCTTGTGGATTGGGTTATAAGAACAGAGGTGTATTGTTTTATTTTTGGATTATGTATATTTCACGGAAGGTGGCCTTATCGGCTAGCCTGTTGATAATTAATGTTTAAGTATTTTTATGAGTTGTGTATGTTCCGCTGCTATTCTCTGATGTATACCTGAAAGGGGTGCCCAGGTAGGGCACCAGTCGCTGGCCCGGGGTTGGGTCATTTCAAAAGTGGTATCAGAGCAGTTAGTCTTCGGAAAGTGTCTACAGACCGTGTCTAGTAGAGTCTTGATTATCGGTGTGTTGTGCACCACATCTATAATCAGGAGGCTGCAGGACATTTAGGATTGGTTTCCATTCTTCTCTCTATGAGATCATGCAGTAGAGCTGTCTTATTAGGTTGAACCTCTCTGATTTATTCTTATGTATCAGTTATGCCTCCACGGAAGGCGACCAGGGCCCAGAAGGGCAAGGCGAGGCGCTAGCGGTACGTGAGAGGGTTACTAGGACTCAGCCCGGACTATGGCGAGTTTGTGGGTGGGTCGGCAAGTTCACCACGCCGGCGATTAGAGGCGAGGCGGCGTAGCTCGAGAGGTTACGATACGAGCCTCTAGTTCATGACGAGCGGTATAGAGATTCAGAGCGGTCAGATTATTGACTAGCATAGTGGCGAGCGTGCAAATGACTTGAGATTCGGATTTTACGGGTTGTAACCCACCCGAGTTCTATGGTTCGAGATCTGAGGAGGATCCTCAGGAGTTTATTCGAAAGATACAGCGGACTATGCAGGTGCTGAGGGACTCGGAGATAGAGTCAGTTGTGTTAGCCTCTTACCGGTTACACGATATTGCGTTGAACTGGTTTGAGTCATGAGAGCTGTCTAGAGGTGTGTATGCTCTTCCAGCTGTTTGGGATGAGTTTGCAGAGGCCTTCCTTGATCTCATTTTGCCTCCTGAGATGAGGAGAGCCCGCGTGGATAGATTTTTGACATTGAGACAGAATGGGAGGACTATCAGAGATTACAACCTGGAGTTTGACTCATTGGCCAGGTATGCGCTCACTATTGTGGCTGACATGGAAGACAGAGTTCATCGCTATGTGATTGGGCTAGACCGTTATATGATTACTGCATGCACAGGAGTGGCCGCCCGCGGTATGGATATTTCGAGATGCGAGCTTATGCGGGGATAGAGGATAGAGAGAGGATCGGCCGGACCAGGCTAGCCCGAGGCGGGGCAGCGAGGTTCGAGGTAATTTTCTAGGCGGACGGCCTCGTGGCGAACTAGGTACACATTTCAGCGACCACGAGTGCTCCTTCTCAGTTTTGGTGGAGGTTTGATCACCGGGTTATTTAGGAGCGGTCGGGGCTCACAGGACTTGAGGGGTTTCAAGGAGGCGGCAGTAACGTCGAGACCACCCGTATCTCGGTGTGTTCGATGCGGTAGATCTCACCCGGGCGAGTATCGTACTGCTTCGGGAGCTTGTTTCTCTTGTGGCCAGCAGGGCCATATGAAGAGGGATTGTCCGACCAGAGGCGGCGGGGGTGGTATGGTTCAACCTACAGGGTCAGTTTTTGGGTCTTCTTCTTCTGTGGTTATGCGCCCCGGAGGGCAGGGTGTTCACGGACTGGCACGCCGCGGCAGAGGTCGTGGTTGTTACACCCCGTAAATTCAAGAGATTAAGATAAGAACGTACGGAAGGAAATAAGGTTTGAACTTGGAAAGATAAGTTGGCAAAAATGTTGGAGACATATTTTCAGTCAACTTTGGTGTGGTATATCTCCTCGTTCTGTAGGAGTTTTTAGGTGTTTCAAAAGCCTAGTATGAAGTTCGTTGAATCTAGTTTCCAACGCAACAAACCGCTCGTCGACTGGACATCGGAGTAGGAAGTTATGGACATTGCAAGAGCAGCTGGCAGAAGAGGGGGAAAAGAATTCCTGACAAGCGTCACAGCGCCGCGGCGCCGTAAGACCTGAACCCCTCTGAAGTTGCAGCGCCGCGGCACCGGCTGCAGGAGGGCGGCGCCGAGGCGGGATTTTTAGCGAAATTTGGGGAAAATCATAAGATATTTTGATAAAAGGCCTATGGGAGGGTGACAAGTCTTCCTCCCATCTTTTTGACCAAGAGAGGGTCTTACTTTAGGACCAAGTCTTGAAGACTTGGTCATTTGACAAAGTTCCTTCTAAGAAAAATCCCCTCTTCTCTCCCTAAAATTGATAAACCCCGATGAGATTTTTGGAAAGGCAACAAGAAGGAAATATGTTGGCAAGCTTGTAGAGGGTTCGTGTGGGTGATTTTAACGTGAAGAAGATTTCGGAAAGAGGGCTTATTGAGGTAAAATGTTACACCCCGTAATTACAGGACGTGTTTTAAGAACGTACGTAAGAACTCAGAAATGTTAAGATTAGAGACTTGTAAAAATTTATCGGAATTATGAAATTGTTGGAAAACGAAATATTGTGAAGAATGGGAGGGCGACACGTGTCACCCCCCTTAAGTGAGCTTGGACGAAAATCAACATGGGTATAAGGGTCATTTGACCATTATTAAGATGACAAGTCTTGCAAGTAGTAGAGCTTGATAATATTGACTTGGTCAATGGGACCACTTAGCTTGATATTTAAAAGATTTGCATCCAAACCACACATATGTATTAATCTTAGCCCTCCATGTTGCTATATAAGGATACTAGTAGTGAGACAAGCTTTCTATACTTAGAAAAATTTCAAGAAATTGGATGAACAACAATAGGTGCTCTCGGGTTCCACACTTCCAAGAAAGAAAAAAATTTGTTTGTTGTCCAATAAGCTCCACACTTTAAACCAAGGTTCATGAGGGTATTGTAAGGGTATCTCAATAGAAAGATCCCGGAAAAATAGCGTTTTCGTATTAGTCGCAAGGTGAAAACCTAGTTGCTTTTCTAGGTTTTGATTGGAAGATTAAAGGAAAGTTGTTTGTTATATTCTAAGGGTCTCAAGTGGCGGATTGAAGTGTCAAGAAGAGGCTCTAAGTTGCTAGGGAGCGACTTCGGATTTGAAGTTGGACTAAGGCTCGTTGAGGTAACAATCTTGTTCTCTTAAAGTGTTACAAGATTATATATTGTTGTTAGCCTTACATTTTACTAGCATGAAGTATATGTATTGAAGATTGATAAGTGATATGGATTGTGGTAGCCTAAAATATGAAATGACTTATAAGCCATTTGAAGTTGGATTACAACATGGTCGTTAATTAGAATCGTTGCATGTTACTTACTTGAAGAGTGTAGTAGTTATAATCGATTGCGACTTGATATCATGTTATACTAAACAATTTGGATTGAAAAGGAATTAGATAAGAATTGGTGTTGTTGTATCTCAAGTTGCCGAATTTACACTTGTAGTTTGTACTAGTTTGATATCAATTGTGGGGCGGAATTTTACACGTCTAGTAGGCGTGTAATCCCCTATTGTTAACTACATTGTTGGGCCTTAAATGTGGCGTGTTTGGTTATTGAATTCGGCCTTGAAAAAGGTGGCAAAGTATGTAGAAACAAAGGAAGTGCTGTCCGATTTTCCGTAGAATTTAGTGACCTTGCACTTATAATATTCTACGTTTGAAGTAAGACGTTAATAAACGTATTGTGGACATTATAGGTTGACATACTACAGGCGGGATATTGTACTTAGCAAGTGGATTGACCCGAAGAGGTATGTAGAACTTTCCTATCTCTTGAGCATGAATAGTTGCACTTATATAGTACGATGGACGTACAAGACCTTGATATCCTTTACTTGTTTTAAGAATGGCCAAGTTGGGTGAGTTAGGGGATTAACTCACTTCCTTAGAGTATTAAGGATGTCTTAAGTTTTCAAAGTTAAGGGACTTGTAGTGTTTTAAGTATATGATACTTGTTTCGTTTTAAAAGTATAAGTCCATTGGATATAGGAAAATGTAATTTACTAATGTATAAAGTTAATGCAACAACTTTATGGGAAGTTGGTTATATTAGCTTTATGGAAAGTTGAAAGAGAGATTTACTCTAAGTAAAATAAGTACGGATAAATGACTTGAATTAATGAAAGGCAAATTGATTTTAAGGCATCAATTGTCTAAGGTTTTAAACGAAAAGGAGTCACTTGATTTAGAAGCCTAATTATATTTCTAAAAGGTATTGTGACTTGTCTTGAAAAGTAATTGTGACTTGATACTACGGTTATTAGTATCTTGGAAGTTTATATGAAAAAGAGTCATTTTTAAAAAAAGGAATAGAAGTATGTAGTACTTTGGGTTAAATTCCCGGATTGTTATAAAGACATGTTAGTGCCTTAAGTAAACTAAAATGAGAGTGTATATGAACAAGACTAATAAGAAGTTAGGGGATTTCTTAACTTGCTTATGTATTGTATGATAAGCCGGTAATGCTTATGTTATGTATGATAAGCCGGTAGGGCTTATGTTATGTATGATGGCCGTTTGAGTTAGGGTAAGAGTATAAATGAGGGGTAAACCCCCAAGACGTTATACCACCTTCTCCAGGGTAAGAGTATAAATGAGGGGTAAACCCCCAAGACGTTATACCACCTTCTCCAGGGTAAGAGTATAAATGCGGGGTAAACCCCCAAGACGTTATACCACCTTCTGAGTATGATTGAGGGGTAAACCCCCAAGACATTATACCACTCCATGGATTTGCTACCCATGATGCGAGGAATACCTCATGCGGGTCCACACGACCCTTGCGGGTGAAATAGTCCCAGGAGTAGGATTGCTTAATGATACTGCGGGCGGGTTGTCCTGCTTTGATCGCGAGCCTCCTATTTTTATGCAGTAAGTATACTCTTATTTACTCTCATTGTTAGTAAGGCACAGTGTACTGTAATTTGATTATCATACATGTCTCCGGCTTTGTTTTAGACTTATGATGTAATTACAGTATTTTCCAGTTTTACATACTTAGTACATATTGTGTACTGACCCCCTTCCTCGGGGGCTGCATTCATGCCGCAAGTAGGGGTAAGAAGGTGGTGGATCCTCATTCTTATGATCACTGATCAGGTGTCAGAAGCTCCATTTCTCCGGAGGCTTGTCTTTTGGTACAATTTTCCCTGATGTTGTAGATTTTATGTACATTCAGGGGTATGGCGGGGACCTGTCCCGCCACAGTTGTTATTCCTAGAGCTCTGTAGTCATATTTTGTGGTTTGGACTGTAAGAACAGAGTTGTACTGTTTTACTTTCGATTATGTATATTTTATGGAAGGCGGCCTTATCGGCTAACCTGTGATGTTTACTGTCTAAACATATTTATGTGTTGTGTATGTTCATTGCTATTCTCGATGTATACGAGCAGGTGCCCAGGTAGGGCTTAGTCGCGGCAGTGGTCGTGACAAAAGTGGTATCAGAGCAGTTAGTACTCGGAAAGTGTCTACAGACTGTGTCTAGTAGAGTCTTGATTATCGGTGTGTTGTGCACCACATCTATAATCAGGAGGCTGCAGGACATTTAGGATTGGTTTCCATTCTTTTCTCTCTGAGATCGTGCAAGTAGAGCTGTCTTATTAGGTTTAATCCTCTATGACCTATTCTTATGTATCAGTTATGCCTCCACGGAAGATGACCAAGGCCCGAGAAGGCAAAGCGGCGGGAGGCGCTAGCGGTCTGTGAGAGGTTACTAGGACTCGAGCCAGACTATGCACGAAGTAGTAGGAAAGTCGGCGAGTTCAGCCACGCCGCGATATTAGAAGGCAGGCGGCGGTAGCTCGAGAGGTTCGGTACCGAGCCTCGATTCCACGGCCGGTGAGTATAAGATGCGAGGCGGTCGGTTATTGGCTGAATAGTGGCGGTGGTAGCGCCGGAAGCGGTAGCTAACCCAGGCCGAAGCGGTTTGCGGATTCGGGATTTTAGGTTGTCATCCACCCGAGTTTTATGGTTAGTGCGAGGAGGATCGCGGGAGTTCATTCGGCGATTCTGACGGACTATGCAGGTGCTTAGGGCCTCAGAGACAGGGTCAATTATGCTAGCCTCTTACCGGTTACGCGATATTGCGTTGAACTGGTTTGAGTCATGGGAACTGTCGAGAGGTGAGAGTGCTCTTCCAGCTATTTGGGAAGAGTTCATAGAGGCCTTCCTGGATCACTTTTTGCCTCCTGAGATGAGGAGAGCCCGCGTGGATAGATTTTTGACCTTGAGGCAGAATGGGAGGATTATCAGAGAGTACAACCTGGAGTTTTACTCATTGGCAGTATCGCACACCATTGTAGCGACATGGCGAATAGAGTTCATCGCTATGTGATGGGGCTAGGCCGTCATATGATTCTGCGTGCTTGGGTGTGGCTCTTGGCCGGTATGAATATTGCCGGAGATGCAGCCTATCGCGAGGATAGAGAGGCGAGAGAGAGAGTATCGGCAACTCAGGCCAGCCCGAGGCGGGGCAGCGAGTCTCGGGGCCATTTTCGAGCGGACATCCTCGGCAGACTAGGTCCACATTTCAGCCCGGCCAGAGTGCTCCTTCTCGGTTTACGGCGGGAGGTCCGATCAGCCGGGTCATTCGAGGCAGTCGGGGCTCAGGACTTGAGGTTTCGGAGGCGAAATCGTCACCGTCGAGACCACCCACATTGTCATGCGGCGACCACGGGCGCGATAGTGCCTTACCGGGCACCCTAGTGATATAACATCGAGAAAATCAGTGAAATGAAAACTTACACATGAAACAAGATATACAATAATGAAATAAGAAAGCGAGTTAACCAAAGCGGTTACCTTTACGAATATATAAATAAAACTTGAACGACAGTTAGATCCCTTTTACAAACTCGCCACAACTGATACTGAGACCTAAGAATGTTATAACAACAACGACGGACGGGGCCGCCATACCCCGAATGTAAGTACCTACAACGGTGGGACTATACGAAAGATAAGCCTCGGAAGCGGGCTTCCCAACGCTAAGCGTGATCCTATGGCGAGGATCAACAACTGGTGTACCTCTACTGCGGCATGAACGGCCCGAAGGAGTCGATCTGGCAATGTACAGTATGTGGCCCGAAAATCACGTAAATGAAATCATAGTAGTCTATATAAAACAGGAGACATAAAACCTTGCTAGCCTTTTCCACCCTTCAAGTAGAATACGCTACTCGTAGTACTTCCACCTATAATGGCCATAAAACGCCTATTAACTTCTAGTTCTCTTCGTAGAATATTTCTACGGAAAATTCGGCACCTCCCCGCAACCACAAAAATCTCCTCCTCTAACGAGGCACGCTGCAAACCAACAATCCCGGGGAAGACACGTCTAATCGGACGTGTACAATTCTACTCCACACAATAATACTACAAGTCTCATCAAATACGGTCCTATGTAAATCTGATTCAATTCTTTATAATCATCCTTCCAATATATCTTATACTCAATTCTAAACTACTCTGACATGTAATCTCCAATTCTGATAGGGGACATAGGTAATTACCTCGATAAGCCCAAAATTATCCAAGATATAAGTCGATCTGAGCAACGTTTAGCTCGATTCCTTACGCTCCACCCGCTCCAGCAACCCTTAGAAGTTTCTAAACAACTTCTCTTAACACTTCATCTAAGCTATGAAGATTTTTCTAGGGCTTCATTTTGCGACTATGGAATAAAGTAGTATTTCCGGGCTCTTATGTTGGGATTTTTTTGGAATACCACAAGGTATTTAGGCTATGGTATTTGGAATAACAACAATACTTGAAGAATTCTACTCAAGGTGGGGGGGGGGGTGTTTGGACGAGAACTCACTAAGGGAGGGAGGGGAATTCTTTTGCCTTGGAAACTTTCTAATGTGGATGAAATAAAGTCTTGCACACAAGGGGTATTTATAGGGAAATCAATGGCCAAGATCTAGGCAAGTGGATGGTGAGGATGGGGTACATGTGTGTGTCACGACCCGAACCCGGGCCCGTGACTGGTGCCTTACCCCGGGCACCCTAGTGATACATACATCAGAGTAATCAGCGGAATATAAAACAAGACATGAAATAATATGAAGTGTGAAACAGTTATCTGAGAAAAGTTGCCTTTCGGCATATATATAAAAACTTAAATCTGAACAGTTACATCCCTTTTACAAACTCTGCCCACAACAGTACTCTGGACCTGCAGAATGATATAACAACAATGGCGGACGGGGCCGCCATACCTCGAATGTAAGTACCTACAACGACGGGGACTATACGAATAATCCTCGGAGAAGCGGAGCTTCCCAAGCTGTTTGTGACCACATGGCGAGGATCAACATCGTTGTACCTCTACTGCGGCATGAACGCAGCCCGAAGGAAAGTCGATCAGTACCAAGTATGTGGCCCAGAAATCTTGTAAATGAAATCATAGTAGTCTATATAAAGCGGAGACATGTATGATAACCAAACTACGATTCCTGATAAATAAGCGATCATGTCAAGTCGGGGACTCGCCTCAAAGTCATCACTCAAATATAACTATGGGTCTCGCCCACAACATCAATCATGCGTGGAATACCTTCCTCGCCGGCGATCTATGATATAAAAGCACCAAGGAATACATGAACACGAGTCCCACGTGTCATAATAAAACCGTCTGGGGTAAATGCGAAGGCATAGCCGACTACTAAAACCCAGTACCAATAATGCTATAAAACTATATCACGGGGTCTTTCTAGGCGCACCACATGATCGAAGTTGGCCACTCGCCTCGGTATCAATGTGCGCGTCTAGTCTGGAGCATACCGCTGCTCGCCCGCGAGGCCACATAGGCGCGTGGTATTCCTCGCGTCGAGGCGGCTAACCCGGTACCTCACGGACTCCGCGATCCGCATAGTCTCATAGACCGCGTAGTCACGCAGACCGCGTAGGGCATCCGCGTCGGGATAAAACACCGGAATGATCAATCACGGAGCATACCGCTGCTCGTATAGTCACACGGACGCGTAGGCGTATAGACCGCATCAAGGGTGGCAAGCCCTCGGTATATCAAGTCGAGGAGGTATGTGATAATATAACGATCTGACGGCTTATCGTTAATCAACATAAGCACAGTGAAGGAAACCCTTTACACAAACATTATAAGACACTAACACACGTAGCATCATAACATGATTACTTATCAAACCAATCAAGAAAGTATTACAAGGCTATCACAAACCAACATAGTCAAGTTATTCACCCAAGGTACTTTCTATTTTATGACAACAAGTTCGGATTTCAACCCCAAAGTACTTCATACATTAATTCTTTAAAAAGATCCGTTTCTTTCACAAAAGTCACCTGATACCCGTAGTATCAAAAATAGAGTGACTATCTTTTTAAGTAAACCAAAACAGTTTCCTTTTTAATATCAAGCAACAACATTCTTTTCCAAACGTCCAAGTTTGCCTAAGTTCAATTACTCGAGTCTTTTATTTTCGAAAGGTTTCGTAGTTCGTAGTATTAATCACTTACTAATATAATTCTCCTTTAAAACAATTTGAGAAACATATGCCTTATGTGTGAGTAGGTTATTCTTGTTCATAACAATCTTATTAGAGCAGCCATGATCTAGGAAATGTAATATCATTTTGTCTCATCTTAGCTTCTATGCAGATGGAGGTTTCTACTGGTTTTAATAATACTTTATTAGTCAATACATTTCCCTTTATTAGCGCTGCTGTGGTTTGTTCGATAATTATTCTCATTTCCAAAATCAATATAAGGCTTTCATAATTAATTAAGTAAACCGTTCATTTTATTTCTCTTAAGTCGTTATACCTAACTTCCCATAAAGCTAGTATAATTTCTTAAGCTTTCAAAACCAAGTATTATCCTTCTTTCAAAAAGGTTTCTTAATTCTCTTGAATTACTTCAAGATTCTTATTATTCAGGCTTAGGTCAAAAGACATTGCCGTAAAACTACGTTCAGTTAACACATGTACGTCTACCATACTATATATATTCTTTTAAAATATAATGCTCAAGAGGATAGGAAGAATCACATATCTCGCGACGATTATCGACTATTAGCAAAACGCTCCACGGCTATAACCCGGCTAGCCTTGTCCACCCTTCAAGTAGTACATGCTACTCGCAGAACATTCAAGCTATAAAGGTTATATAAGTCTACTGTAAATACAGTCCTATGTAAGTACAGTTTAATCTTCTACTTTAATACTCTTCTGATGTGATTTCAGTTCAAGTCTTTTCTGTAATATCCTTCTATTACAGTTCAATCCTCTTCTATGAATCTTATATTCATTTCTATACAACTACAGTATGTAATTTCCAATTACAATAGAAGGTCAAGAGTATTTACCTCGATAATCCCAAAATTATCCAAGTTTTAATGTCGATCCTGAGCAACGTTTAGCTCCTACTCCGGGTGCTCCAACCCGCTCCAAACAACCCTTAGAAGTTCTACGCAACTTCTTCTTAATACTTCAACCGGCTATGAAGATTTTCCTTAGGGATTCGTTTTGTGACTGAAGGGAAGTATAGTAGTATTTTTGGGCTTTTAGTATAGGTGTAACCTTGGAATACTACAAGGTATTTGGGCCAAGGTATTTTGGAATAGTAACTATACTTGGAGAGTATTTTCTACCAAGGGGGTAGTATTTTACGATAACAACTCAAGAGGGGTGTGTGTCTCGCAACACCACTAGGAAGGGAGGTGTTTCTCGGCCATGGGCCTCACAAAGGGGGTGGGGTTTCGGCTAGCACAACTAGAAAGGGGGGGAGAGGTGCTCTCGGCTAGAGCTCTCAAGAGAGGGGGGAAGGGATTTCAAGACTTGGGAAATATTTTGTGGATGAAGAAGTTCATCAACTAAAGGGGTATTTATAGGCCAACCAATGGCCAAGATCAAGACAAGTGGTAGGGAAGTGTAAGGTCAAGATTTGGACAAGTGTGTGTGGGTCCCACCTTATCAATCTACCACACAAATATCCTACCTAATCCTTGACCAAGGAAAAGGCAGAAACGCCAGTTTCGTCCACGAGGTGACAAGTGTCACCCTCTCGTTAATCCACAATATTTCATCTCTCGGAAAAATCCATAAAATTATAAATGACATAGCGGAATTTTCCCTTCGCAAAGTTGTAAAGCGTTTCATGAGCGGTTCTTTTAGTGTATTGCGCACAAAATTTTGGTCCTTGCCTAACTTAAGGCTTAAACTTTTATCGTCGCCTCACGCACATACTGCGGAAATACGGGTATAACATTCTCCTCGCCGAAACATTCGTCCGAATGTTCCTTCGATCTGAGATAACGATAAAGTTCCTTTTAACTTAAACAAGTTGCCAATGCCACACCTGGCCACAAAATAACACACGCGCGAATACTTACATCCAAGTCCACGAGGGAACACCTCTAACATCACAAAAGCTCCCACGAGGTCTAAAATATACTCCTTCGATCTTCACTTTACAAAAGAAATGATCACATCTATGTTCTTAACACTGCCGCTTCTTCCCTTACTCGTCGTACCACTTCTCGTACATTCGAACTCTTCCTCATAACTTACCATGTTTACATTCTCGCTTGGTTCCAAAATCTACGGGTTATTACCTCCAACTTGGTCATCATTAACTGGGAACACTCTGGATGGATTTCCGATACTTTTCCGAACATAACAATATGAAAGACCGGACATACTGCCTCGTACGTCGGACGGCAATGCTAACCTATAGGCAACTTGGCCTATTTTCCAATGATCTAAAACGCTCCAAGTACCTCAGGCTAAGTTCCTTCTGTTTTCTAAAACTCGTCACACCCTTTCCGGGGTGGTACCTTCAATGACCCGTCGGCACTGAACTCTAAGTATATCGTCGACTATCCGCACGACTTCTGTTGACTCTGAGCTGCCAAAAATCTCTTCTGGATAAGCTTCACCTTATCCACATCCTGCCGAAACAAGTATGAACCAACTATCGAACTTTGCCAACATCGAACCAATCGGCCAAGACTTACACTTCCGCCCTACGGCGTCATAAGGCGATATCCGAATCTGAAATGGTAGCTATAAAACACTCCTCAACAGAGGCAACAATCCTCACGGCTACCACGGAATCCAAAGCGGTGGCGAGGCGAATGCGATCGAGACTCACTGAGTTCCTAACCTGCTGGTAAAACTCGGAAAAGAAGTAGTAACACTGGCTCCACATGCGTCATAAGGTGAAAGTAGGCACCCCGTGCAACCTTACAACCTTCCCGATATATGACATCTCGCATAACCCTCTGCCGAGTAAACGATCTTGACTAAAAGACAAGATGGGCTGACCCCATCAGCCCGACTACTGGTCGAACGCATCCACGAACTCGTACAATGGTTAACTAAACTTGGGCCTAACACCCTCGTGACCCCACCACCCGGCGGGACCACCTCGAACTGACCCCACCACAATGCAGGCCGCGGTTTGACCCGTAATCGATCTGCAACCCGCCCCGCTATCGCGCAAAACTCTCGTTCCCCGATCCGGAACAATCTCCTCATTGAGTCACGAAAACCTAATGGTCTTCTTAGCTCAACTACCCTCTTTCATTTCATACCACACAGGGACTTATCACACAAACATATCTCACGTGTACTATGCACTCCGATAAGGGTCAAACATAAAAATACATCTTTTACTCGAGATGGCCTTACCTCTAAGGTCTCTACGTATAAAACTCTAAGGCTCGCACTTTCCCTATCCCCAATCTTACCCTTTTAACTAACCATGATTTCTAATCACAATTTACACAATGCTATCTGAACATAGCACTTAAGATACACTTATCTTATCACACATACAATCTCTAGAGGGTTAAGGATATACCTGAATCTACTGTTTCACTCCCCTCTGTCGTTCTAATCAATCCTGCCCTGTTGGGCGTAAGCAGGGAAGATGATGGCGGTCACTGATCCTGAAGGCTGAGTCTTCCTACTTACATCCCTCCTACTAGGACATCCTTTCGACACACGGCCCGGACGGCCGCAGGTAAAACAAGCACCAACAAAAAGATGACATTCCCCGGGATGACGCCTGTCACACTGTGAACACTGGGGAAAAACTGAATCCGGCTGGCTGGAACCTACGTGTATCTGTGAATCGGAAGCCCTGGAGCTCTGACCAACTCCGGCATACCTCGAACGTCCTGAAGTCTGTGGAGGACCACTCTGCACTGGTGGAGGTGCATAACCAGTCTGCTGCTGAGAAGGTCCGCCTCGAAAGTTACCAAAGGACCCTGCCGATCGGCCCTCTTCTGCTGTCCTTGATTAATCTGTCGATCCTTACGTTTCTTGGCCTGTTGCGCATAAGCCCGTACACAGGCCATGCTCAAGCCTGACTGAAGAGCTACTCCTGCACAACCCTCTCTTAGATAATCATCAAGACCCGAGATAAATCGGTACATAATATACTCTCTGGTCGCTAAATCCATAGCTAGTAACCGGGTCGTCTCTTTGCAATCTATACTGTTTGCTGCTGGTCGTGGAACTGAAGGTTCAAATCTCATGGTCGCAGTAGGAACTGCTGCCGCTGTGCTAGACTCTGTTGGGGCTGGTGACGTCGCAGAACTCCCCGAATGAAGCACCACCTCTGGTGATGATTGGGCCTGTGCCCTCGTAACCCTCTGTGCTCTACTCGCAGCTCCCTCGGCTGCCTTGCCCCACTGGGCCCGGGTTGCCTTACGCGGAGGCATAACGGTAAGGGAAAGAAATACGTTAGAGGGGTCCAACTTATAACACAGCTCTAAGGCACGATCTCAGAGTGAGAAGAATGGAAACCAATCCTAAATATCCTATAGCCTCCTGATTATTGGTGTGGTGCACAACACACCGATAATCAAGACTCTACTAGATACGGTCTGTAGACACTATCCGAGGATTAACTGCTCTGATACCACTTTTGTCACGACCCTAACCCGGGCCCGTGACTGGTGTCTTACCCCGGGCACCCTAGTGATACATACATCAGAGTAATCAGCGGAATATAAAACAAGACATGAAATAATATGAAGTGTAAAGCGATTATTCGAGAAAAGTTGCCTTTGGCATATATATAAAAACTTAAATCGAGCGATTACATCCCTTTTACAAACTCGCCACAAGATTACTACAGACCTAAGAATGATATAACAACAATGGCGGGACGGGGCCGCCATACCCTGAATGTAAGTACCTACGGCGAGGACTATACGAATAAGCCTCGGAGAAGCGGAGCTTCCCAAGCTGAGTGACCACATGGCGAGGATCAACATTTGGTGTACCTACCTACTGCGGCATGACGCGGCCGAAGGAGTCGGTCAAGCAGTACCAAGTATGTGGCCCGAAATCAGTAAATGAAATCATAGTAGTCTATATAAGCGGGAGACATGTATGATAACCAAACTACGATTCCTGATAAATAGCGATCATGTCAAGTCGTGGACTCACGCCTCAAAGTCATCACTCAAATATAACTATGGGTCTCACGCCCACATCAATCATGCCCGTGGAATACCCCCGCCATGGCGATCTATGATATAAAAGCACCAAGGAATACACATGAACACCAGGTCCCACCTGTGTCATAATAAAACCGTACGGGGTAAGTACGAAGGCATAGCCGACTACTAAAACCCACAGTACCAATAATGCTATAAAACTGTATCACGAGGTCTTTCTAGACCGCACCACATGATCGAAGCTGGCCACTCGCCCTCAGTATCAATGTGCGCGTCTAGTCCTGGAGCATACCGCTGCTCCGCATAAAGCACATAGGCGCGTGAGGTATTCCTCGCGTCGGGGCAGCTAACCCGGTACCCTCACGGACTCCGCAGTCCGCATAGTCTCATAGACCGCATAGTCACACAGACCGCATAGGGCATCCCCCGCATCGGGATAAAACACCCGGAATGATCAATCCTGGAGCATACCGCTGCTCCGCATAGTCACACAGACCACATAGGCCGTATAGACCCGCATCAAGGGTGGCAAGCCCTCGGTATATCAAGTCAAGGAGGTATGTGATAATATAACAGTACAACGACTTATCGTTAATCAACATAAGCACAGCAAGGGAAACCCCTTTACATAAACATTATAAGACACTAACACACGTAGCATCATAACATGATTACTTATCAAACCAATCAATAAAGTATTACAAGGATATCACAAACCAACATAGTCAAGTTATTCACCCAAGGTACTTTCTATTTTATGACAACAAGTTCGGGTTTCAACCCCAAAGTACTTCATACATTAATTCTTTAAAAAGATCCGTTTCTTTCACAAAAGTCACCCGATACCCGTAGTATCAAAAATAGAGTGACTATCTTTTTAAGTAAACCAAAACAGTTTCCTTTTTAATATCAAGCAACAACATTCTTTTCCAAACGTCCAAGTTTGCCTAAGTTCAATTACTCGAGTCTTTTATTTTCGAAAGGTTTCGTAGTTCGTAGTATTAATCACTTACTAATATAATTCTCCTTTAAAACAATTTGAGAAACATATGCCTTATGTGTGAGTAGGTTATTCTTGTTCATAACAATCTTATTAGAGCAGCATGATCTAGGAAATGTAATATCATTTTGTCTCATCTTAGCTTCTATGCAGATGGAGGTTTCTACTGGTTTTAATAATACTTTATTAGTCAATACATTTCCCTTTATTAGCGCTGCTGTGGTTTGTTCGATACTTATTCTCATTTCCGAAATCAATATAAGGCTTTCATAAGTAATTAAGTAAACCGTTCCTTTTATTTCTCTTAAGTCGTTATACCTAACTTCCCATAAAGCTAGTATAACTTCTTAAGCTTTCAAAACCAAGTATTATCCTTCTTTCAAAAAGGTTTCTTAATTCTCTTGAATTACTTCAAGATTCTTATTATTCAGGCTTAAGTCAAAAGACATTGCCGTAAAACTACGTTCAGTTAACACATGTACGTCTACCGTACTATATATATTCTTTTAAAATATCATGCTCAAGAGGATAGGAAGAATCACATACCTCGCGACGATTATCGACTATTAGCAAAACGCTCCACGGCTATAACCCGGCTAGCCTTGTCCACCCTTCAAGTAGTACATGCTACTCGCAGAACATTCAACCTATAAAGGTTATATAAGTCTACTGTAAATACAGTCCTATGTAAGTACATTTTAATCTTCTACTTTAATACTCTTCTGATGTGATTTCAGTTCAAGTCTTTTCTGTAATATCCTTCTATTACAGTTCAATCCTCTTCTATGAATCTTATATTCATATCTATACAACTACAGTATGTAATTTCAGATTACAATAGAAGGTCAAGAGTATTTACCTCGATAATCCCAAAATTATCCAAGTTTTAATGTCGATCCTGAGCAACGTTTAGCTCCTACTCCGGGTGCTCCAACCCGCTCCAAACAACCCTTAGAAGTTCTACGCAACTTCTTCTTAATACTTCAACCGGCTATGAAGATTTTCCTTAGGGTTTCGTTTTGTGACTGAAGGGAAGTATAGTAGTATTTCTGGGCTTTTAGTATAGGTGTAACCTTGGAATACTACAAGGTATTTGGGCCAAGGTATTTTGGAATAGTAACTATACTTGGAGAGTATTTTCTACCCAGGGGGTAGTATTTTACGATAACAACTCAAGAGGGGGTGTGTGTCTCGGCCAACACCACTAGGAAGGGGGAGGTGTTTCTCGGCCAGGCCTCACAAAGGGGAGGGTTTCGGCTAGCACAACTAGAAAGGGGGAGAGGTGCTCGGCTGAGAAATCTCGAGAGGGGGGAAGGGATTTCAAGACTTGGGAAATATTTTGTGGATGAAGAAGTTCATCAACTAAAGGGGTATTTATAGGCCAACCAATGGCCAAGATCAAGACAAGTGGTAGGCAAGTGTAAGGTCAAGATTTGGACAAGTGTGTGTGGGTCCCACCTTATCAATCTACCACACAAATATCCTACCTAATCCTTGACCAAGGAAAAGGCAAGAAACGCCTGTTTCGTCCACTTGAGGGTGACAAGTGTCACCCTCTCGTTGGTCCACAATATTTCATCTCTCGGAAAAATCCGCAAAAATTATAAATGACATAGCCGGAATTTTCCCTTCGCAAAGTTTGTAAAACGTTTCGTCGGAAAACGGTTCTTTTCGTGTGTTGCGCACAAAATTTTCGGTCCTTGCCTAACTTAAGGCTTAAACTTTTATACGTACGCCCTCACGTACATACTCTGGAAATACGGGGTATAACAGTGTGTGGGTAGTTGGCCAACCATTTGGCTACCACAAAAATGGGACAAGTGGCCACCACAAAAATGGGCCACTTGTCCACCAAAAAAACGTGCCACTTGTCCTTCTCCAATTCGGCCAACATGGCCACACGGGGGTGACACGTGTCGCCCCCTACTCGTCCAAAATATTTCTGTTACACCCCGTATTTACAGGACATGTTTTAAGAACGTAAGTAGAACTCAGAAGTGTTAAGATTTGAGACTTGTAAAAATTTATCGGAAATTATGGAATTGTCGGAAAACGTATTATTGTGACGAATGGGAGGGCGACACGTGTCACCCCCCTTATGTGATGCCTTGGTCGAAATGTGCAAGGGCAAGAGGGTCATTGGACCTTTGTTGCAAGACAAGTCTTGCAACTTGTGTAGCATGAGAATGTTGACTAAGTCAAAGGTCAATTAGTCTTGATATTTTGTAAGACTTCATCCTAGCCACCCAAATGGTTGCATCTTGTCCCTCCATGACCCTTTATATTACTACTAGTAGCACTACTAGTGCCAACACTTAGCAAATTTCTTGAAAAATTGGATGAACATAGAGCTTGAGCTCTCGGGTTACACACAAAAAAAGAAAAGAAAATCTTTGTTTGTGATCCATTTAGCTCCACACTTTAAACCAAGGTTCTTAGGTGTATTGTAAACACATCTCAATAGAAAAATCTTGGAAAAAGATTGTTTACGGGTTAGTCGCAAAACGAAAACCTAGTGTCTTTCTAAGTTTTGTTTGGAGATTTGAAGGATATTTGTTGGTGTTGTTCTAAGGGTCTCAACAAGCGGATTGAAGTGTCTTGGAGAGGCTATAAACTACTAAGGAGAGACTTCGTATTGGAGTTGGATTAAGAATCATTGAGGTATAATCTTGTTCTTTGAAAGTATTACAAGATTATTTATATTGTTGTTGTTAGCTTTGTATGTTGCTAGCATGAAGTTGTTATATTAAAGTTATAAGGACTATGGAATGATTATAGCCTTGGAAATCCGAAATGTAATGTAAGCCATGACTAAGTTGGATTACAATTTAATCGTTGTTAGAATCGTCGCATGTTATTGACTTGAAGATTATGGTAGTTATAACCAAATGCGACTTGATATCATATTATGCTACCAATTTGGATTGAATTGGAAATTGAATAAGAATTGGTATTGTTGAACTCATTATGGCCGAATTTGGACTTGTAGTTGTATTAGATTGTTATCGTTTGTGGGGCGGAATTTTACACGTCTAGTAGGCGTGTAATCCCCTATTGATTAATTGCTTTGATTGTGCCTTAAATGTGGCGTGTTTGGTTATTGTATTCGGCCTTGAAAAAGGTGGAAAAGTTAGTAAAAACAAAGGAGGTGCTGTCCGATTTTCCGTAGAAATTGGAGACTAACACTTATAATATTCTACGTTTGAAGTAAGGCGTTAATAGACGTATTGTGAATATTATAGGTTGACATACTACGGGCGGGACTTTGTATTTGGCAAGTGGTTTGACCCGGCGAGGTATGTAGAACTTTTCCTATCTTTGAGCATGACTAGTTTCACGTATATAGTACGGTAGACTTACAAGACTTTGACATTCTTTACTAGCTTTATGAAATGCCAAGTCGGGTGAGTTAGGAGATTAACTCACTTCTTTGAAAATATTAAGGATGTCTTAATGTTTTATTAAAGTTAAGGGACTTGAAGAGTTTTAAAGTATGTGATACTTGTTTCGTTTTAAACATATAAGTCCCTTGGATAGGAAATTGTACTTAACTAAGGTATAAAGTGAATATAACGACTTTATGGGGAGTTGGTTATATTGACTTTATGGAAAGATAAATGACTTGATTTAATGGAAGGCAATTCGATTTTAAGGCATCAAATTGCCTAAGGTTTTATAAGAAAAGGAGTCACTTAATTTAGAAACCTAACATTATTTCTAAAGGTGTTGTGACTTGCCTTGAAATGTAATTTGGACATGATACTAGGTTTAATAGTATCTTGGAAGTTTTCTACTAAAAAGAGTCGTTGGTTTTAAAGGATAGAAGTACGTAGTACTTTGGGTTAAATTCCCGGATTTTCATAAAAGACATGTTAGTGCCTTAGGTAAAAACTAAAATGAGAGTGTATATAACAAGAATAATAAGAAGTTAGGGGATTTCTTAACTTGCTTATGTATTGTATGATAAGCCGGTAGTGCTTATGTTATGTGTGATAGCCGGATTTGTGCTAGTGATATATTATTCGTTGCGGGGTCATTCCCCGGGTTTGTGGCATTGCATATTTCCGTGGATTTGCTACCCACGATGCGAGGAATACCTCATGCGAGTCCGTACGGGCTTATGCGGGTGAAATAGTCCCATGCGGGCGGGTCCAGCCTATGCGAGGAATACCTCATGCGAGTCCGTAAGGGCTTATGCGGGTGAAATAGTCCCATGCGAGGAATACCTCACGCGGGTCCACTGGATCTATGCGGGTGAAATAGCCCCAGGAGTAGGATTTCAATCCTATTTTTCGTTGCAAGTATACTCCTATTTTACTCTCATTGTTAGTAAGGCACAGTGTACTGTATTTTGATTATCATACATGTCTCCGGCTTTGATTTAGACTTATGATGTAATTACAGTATTTTCCAGTTTTACATACTTGGTACATATTGTGTACTGACCCCCTTCTTCGGGGGCTGCGTTCATGCCGCAGGAAAGGGTAAGCAGGTGGTGGATCCTTATTCCTAGGATCACTTATCAGACTTCAGAAACTCCATTTATCCGGAGGCTTGTCTCTTTTGGTACAGTCTTTCCCCTGGTGTTGTAGATTTATGTACATTCAGGGGTATGGCGAACCTATCCCTTCTGATTGTTATTACTAAGTGCTGTATTCACCTTTGTGGTTGGGCTGTAAGAACTGAGTTGTACTTTTGATTATGTTTATATTATGGAAGGCGGCCTTATCGGCTAGCCTGTGATGTTTATTATTTACACATGTGTTTATGTTGTGTATGTTCATTGCTATTCTCGATGTATACAGATAGGGTGCCCGGGTAGGGCACCGATGCGGCCGAGTGGAGTCGTGACTAAAGTGGTATCGAGCGATTAGTCCTCGGAAAGTGTCTACGACCGTGTCAGTAGAGTCTTGATTATCGGTGTGTTGTGCACCACATCTATAATCGAGGAGGCTGCAGGACATTTAGGATTAGTTTCATTCTTCTCTTCCCGAGATCGTGCGATGAAATTTGTCTTATTAGGATGAATCCTCTCGACCTAGTCTTATGAAAGCAGATATGCCTCGCGGAAGGCGGCGAGCCCGAAGGGCAAAGCGGCGAGGCGCTAGCGGTACTCGAGAGGTTACGGGCTCGAGCCGCATTATGCACGAGGTAGTAGCGGGTCGGCGAGTTCAGCCACGCGGCAAGATTAGAGGAGGCCGAGGCGGCGGTAGCTCGAGGTTCGGTGCAGACCCTCGGTTCCCGGCCGGTGCTTGAGTATAGAGACTACGGGAACGGTCCGGTTGTTGACCAAGATAGTAGTCGGGCGGCCAAGCGAGAAGCGGCCACCCGCTGAGCCGGTTTGCGGATTAGGGATTTTCGGATGTCATCCACTGAGTTTTATGGTTCGAGGTGCGATGAGGATCCGCGGGAGTTCATTCGGCAGCCTACGGACCATGCGAGTTCTTCGGGCCAGAGACGAGTGCATTACACTAGCCTCTTCTGGGTTCTGCGATATTGCGTTGAACTGGTTTGAGTCGTGGTTGTTTTTGAGAGGTGATGATGCTCTTCCAGCTGTTTGGGAGGAGTTTACAGAGGCCTTCATGGATCACTTTTTGCCTCCTGAGATGAGGAGAGCCCGGGTAGACAGATTCTTGACCTTGAGGCAGAACGGGAGGACTGTCAGGGAGTATAGCTTGGAGTTTGACTCCTTGGCCAGACATGCGCATACTATTGTAGCTGACATGGCGGATAGGGTTCATCGTTATGTGATGGGGCTTGACCGTCATATGATTACAGCATGCTTGGGGGTGGCTCTTCAGCCCGGTATGGACATTGCTAGGATGCAGCCTATCTGCGAGGATAGAGGATAGAGAGGAGGACCAGATTGACGCGAGCGGCCCAAGAGGCGTGACATCGTCTCGGGCGGTTCTCGAGGCGGACAGCCTCGGTGATCGGGTCTACTTTCCGGCCAAAGCGAGTGCTCCGTCACGGTTTTCCGCGGGAGTCGATCAGCAAGGTCATACGGGGCGGTCGAGGGCTCAGTGGCCGAGGTTTCGAGGCGAGATCCTCGCCGATCGAGACCACCACACCTCGGTGTGCTCGTCTGATAGATCTCACCCAGCGAGTGTCGTGTTCCTGCGAGGAGGTTGTTACTCTTGTGGCGGTTGGGCCATTTGAAGAGGATTGTCCGTCTAGGCGGCACGGGTGGTGCTGTGCGGCCAAGCAGGATCTGTTCTTTGGGTCTTCTTCTCCTTCTGTGGTTATACGCCCCGGAGGGCAGGGTACTCACGGACAGGCAGGCCGCGGTAGAGGTCGATGTGGTGGTTCTAGTTCTAGCGGTCCTCAGAACCGCATATATTCATTATCCAGCCGCCAGGATCAGGAGGCTTCCCCTGACGTCGTCACAGGTACATTATTGATTTCATGATGTGATGTATATGCATTGATAGATCCAGGTTCTACCTTGTCCTATGTGTCCCCTCTTATTGCGGGTAGAATAGGGGTAGAGCCGGTGTCGATAGAGCCATTTGAGGTAGCTACGCCTATGGGAGATTCGGTGTTAGCTGAGCGGGTTTATAGAGGTTGTCCAGTGTTTATTTACAGTCGTCAGACCCTTGCAGATTTGATAGAGTTGGAGATGACAGATTTTGATGTCATTATGGGTATGGACTGGTTGGCTTCTTGTTATGCCAACGTTGACTGTAGGGACAGGTTGGTTCGGTTCGGTTTCTGGCGAGCGATTATCGAGTGGAAGGGCAACACAAAGATCGCGAGGGGTAGGTTTATTTCTTACCTCAAGGCTAGGAAGATGGTGCGAAAAGTACATCTACCATCCGGTTGGGTATTCGACACGAGAGGTGAGGTGCGATTCTTGATCGATACCGATGGTTAGGGAGTTTCGGATGTGTTCCCAAATGATCTTAGGGTATCCTCCCGAGAGGAGATTGAGTTTTGTATTGACACGTTGCGGACACTCGACCTATTTCCATTCCGCCATCTGAGGATGGCACCCTCGAGTTGAGGAGTGAAGGACCGGTGAAAGATTTCTCGGAGAAAGGCTTTATCATGCCTAGTGTATCTCCCGGGAGCCGGTGTTGTTTGTGAAGAAGAAGGATGGAGCAGCTGCGTATGTGTGTTGATTCTGACGGTGAATAAGGTAACCATTAAGAATAGGTACCCTCCCGTGATTGATGATTTGTTTGACGATTGCGAGTGCGAGGTGTTTCTCAAAGATAGACTGCGATGCAGTTATCATCGAGTTCGAGCTGAGGCGAGATATCCCAAAGATCGCATTCAGGACCGGTATGGGCACTATGAGTTCGTGGTTATGTCTTTCGGTTTGACAGCCTCAGCGGTGTTTATGGATTTGATGAACCGTGTTCAAGCCATTTTGGACACATTTGTGATAGTGTTTATTGATGACATCTGGTTTTATTCGCGAGAGCAGAGCATGCAGATCACTCGAGGCGTACTTGGGGTTCTTGGGGCGATTATTCGCCAAGTTCTCCAGTGTGAGTTTTGGTTGGCCTCGGTGGCATTCACAGGGCATATTATTGGGGCGATGGTGTTCGGGTAGATACGGCGAAGATTGGCGATCAAGTCTTGGGCGAGACCTACTACTCCGACCGAGTGCGCGATTTCTTAGGGTGGCGAGTTATTATCGTAGGTTTGTGGAAGCGGTTGCTTGATTTCAAGACCGCTGACTAGGTGACTCGAGCGGCCAAGTTCCGATGGGCGAGGCTTGCGAGAAGGGTTTCGAGTTCTTTGAAGGAAAGGTTGACTACGACTCAGTTCTTACTCTTGGAGGTTAGGCGGTGCGTGATCTATTGTGATGCCTCGGGTATCGGGCTAGGGTATGTTTTGATGCGACGGCAAGGTTATAGCCTATGCTTCCGGCGATTCTGAGCATGAGAGGAATTACCCTACCCATGACTTAGAGTTGGCGCGATTATTCATGCCTTGAAGATTTGGAGACACTATTTGTCTTGGGTTGATGTTGAGATTTATACAGACCACAAGAGCCTCAAGTATATCTTGAGCGAGAGCCTGAACTTGCGGCGAGGCGGTGGTTAGAGTCTTTGAAAGATTATGATGTTTATATTCTACCATCCGGAAAGCCAACGTAGTTGGCGATGCCTTGAGTCGTAGATCGATGGGGATCTGTCGGAGTGCGAGAGAGGCGGACACGGTCCGTCGATCCACCGATTAGCGAGCCTTGGGGTTCGATTGATCGACACCGACGATAGTAAGTGCGGGTTCGTGAGGTTGCGAGTCTTCCATCGTTGATGAGGTGAAGAGGCGGCAGTTTGAGACCCAGTGTTGGTATGGTATCGAGATGCAGCTCTTCGGGAGAGAAGAGTCTATTCGAGTAGCGCTGATAAGTCTTTGAGATTTGAGGGCGGTTGTGTGTTCCCGATGTGTCGAGCTTCGTCGCCAGATTCAGGAGGCACTGCGGTGCTCGTTATTCTATTCATCCGGTCGACCAAGATGTACCATGACCTCGGATGTTTGTATTGGTGGGATGGCACGAAGGGGCGTGGCGAGGTTTTGTTGCACGATGTCCTAATTGCCCGGCGAGTTAAGGTCGAGCACCGAGGCCCAATGGATTATTGCGATCTATTGAGATTCCGACTTGGAAGTGGGAGATGATCAACATGGACTTTGTTCTGAGGTTACCTCGTACTCTCGGAGGAAATCACGACTCCATTTGGGTTATTGTTGTGAGTTGACGAAATCAGCCCATTTCCTTCCGGATCGGGGCGGCGTTTTGGTGAGACTATGCGGTGTACATCGAGAGATTGTGAGGCTGCGGTGTCGGTGTCGATTATATCCGATAGGGAGCCCAATTTACGGCTAACTCGGAGGTCTTTCCGGAAGGTTTAGGGACACGGTGAGTCTCGATCTGACATTTCATCCTCGGTGACCAGGCAGGAAGAGCGTACTATCCAGACACTTGAGGATATGCTACGAGCCTGCGTGATTGATTTCAGTGGTAGCTGGGAGGATCATTTTCCTCTGGTGGAGTTTGCTTATAACAACAGCTACCATTCCGGATATCTGAGATGGCGCCATACGAGGCTTTATATGGCGGAAATGTAGGTCGCCGATTGGTTGGTTCGGCGTGGGCGAGTGCGATTAGTTGGCGGACTTGGTACGGGCTATGGATAAGGTGAAGCTTATCCAGGAGAGACTGTTAGCAGCTCAGAGTCGGCAGAAGTCATACGCGGATAATCGGCGTCGGCATTTGGAGTTTGGTGAGCGATTGGGTCTTCTTGAAGGTGTCACCCATGAAGGGTGTGATGAGATTCGGTAAGAAGGAAACTCAGCCCAAGGTACATTGGGCCCTACCAGATCGTTCGTAGAGTGGGCAAGGTTGCCTACGAGTTGGATCTGCCATCAGAGTTAGAGGCGGTACATCCGGTCTTCCATGTTTCTATGTTGCGGAAGTGTATCGGTGATCCAGCGAGAGTTTTTCCTACTAGTGAGGTGTTATACCCCGTAGTTCCAGGGTATGTATGCGAGGACGTACGTACGAGAATACGACAGAAAGATTGGAAAGGAAGAAAGAGGTGATTTTTCCACGGAAAAGTTTAGGTTTTGTGAAGGAAAAAGGTTCGTTAATGGGAATTGGATTCCCAGATTTGGTTTTTGGACTTCTTAGATTATAATAGAATTTTGGGATTTTATTTTCGGAAATGGTCACGTGGGGCCCACGGTATAAATTTAAGTTTTTGTGGGGCCAGCTTTGATTTTGAGATTTTGGCCGTTATTGATATTTTCGGAAGACGAAATATTTTGTACGAATCGGGGCGACACGTGTCACCAATGTGGCACCCTTGGCGAAATATGTTTGTGCACAACACGGTTAAGTCGTTTTTAAATGAAGCGTTCTACCTAACTTACGAAGGGTAAATTACGGCTATGTCATTTAGTATTTTTGCGGATTTTTAGAGGCGAAGCGTTTTGGACCAACGAGAGGGCAACACTTGGCACTCTCGTTGGTGGACTGAAGGCGTTAGGGCGAATGGATGAGCAAGTGTTGGTTGATATTTGTGTAGATATTTGTGAGGTTTTAAGGAGTAGGGTCTAGGGGCACTTGGGCATATCTTGGCCTCCACTTGCCCCACTTGGCTAGATCTTGGCCCTTGGTTGGCCTTTGCTTGCCTATAAATACCTCCCTTTGAAGACTTCTTCATCCATTCCATAATTTCAAGTCTTGAAAACCTCCTCCCTCCTTGTTGGTTTCATCCTCCCTCTTCCTGTGAGGCCTTGGCGAGGTGCACCACTCCCAGAGGCCTTGGCCGAGTACACCCCACTCTAGTGGGGTCCGTGAGTACCCACTTCTTGTTGTTCTCGTAGAATACACCCTCTTGGTAGAAATACTCTCAAAAGTATTGTTACTATACCCAATTACCTTAGCCGTATACCTTGTAGTATTCCAAAGAAACCTCTATCGTGAGCAGGAAATACTCTGTATGTCCTTTTGTCTCAAACCGAAACCACAAGGAAATCTTCGTTGAGTGATTGAAGTAATTAAGTAGAAGTTGGTTAGAACTTCAAGGGTTGTTGGAGCGGGTTGGAGCACCGGAGTAGGAGCTAAGCGTTGCTAAGGATCGACATTTATACTTGGATAATTATGGGCTTATCGAGGTAAATATCTTGTCCTCTATTGTAATTGGAAATTACATGTTGTTAGAATATATAGTTGAAGTATACTATATATAGAATGAACGTGGTTAGTTAGCAATGTCTTTTGACTTAAGCTCAAGCCCAGGCGAATCGTAATTACATAGGGTGTATTCAGATGAGACTTGTGTAGTAATCTTGTGAGTAGAATTGTACCGTTCGGGTTAGATGTATAACCCCCTGGTTGGCTTAGTAGCCGGCCAGTTAGAGAGGAGATTTCTGTTGTTGTGGGGAGGTCTTTGCGAATTTTACGTAGAATGTTCTACGATAAGATCTTGATGTTAATAAGCGCCTTGTGGCCTTATAGGTTGAAGTACTACGTGTGGCGCGTTCTACTTGGCAGGAGTAGCCGGCGGTTGGAAGTACTTGGGCGTTTTGCTATTAGTCGATACTCGTCGCGAGGTATGTGAACCTCTTCCTATCTCTTCTAGCATGATATGTGTGAACTATGTAGTGCGGTGAGCGTCATGTACTAAATGTATTTGATTGGTGTAAAACATAAAGTGTTATAACGGCTTTATGGGAAGTTGGTTATAACGGCTTTATGTTGGTAAGAAAATACATGTGGTTTTTAAAAGGTAACTGATTTGAACTATAACTGGCTTGTTATGTGTTAATAAAGAACTTGAAGTATTTCAAAAGAGTTTTGAATCATTTTGAAAGAAGAAGTAATACTTGGTTTTTGAAAACTTAAGAGTTATACTAGCTTTATGGGAAGTTAGGTATAACGGCTTAAGAATGTTTCTTGATTTGAATCGAGAATGTGTATCGACAAACCACGGCGTTAATACAGTGAAATGTTTTGATTAATTAAGTATTAATAAAACCAGTAGCAACTTCCATCTGCATAGAAGCTAAGATGAGACAAAATGATATTTCCTAGATCATGGTTGCTGTAATAAGATTGTTATAAACAAGAATATCCTACTCACATATAAGGCTTATGTTCTCAGATTGTTTAAAAGAAAATTATATTCTTAAATGAATAAGGCTATGAACCACGAAACCTTTCTAAAATAAGAAACGTGAACATTTGAAATTAGGCAAACTTGGACGTTTGGGAAATAATGTTGTTACTTGATTTTACAAAGGTAAGAGTTTTAGTTTTCTTAAAAGGGCAGTCACTCTATTTTATACTACGGGTATTGTGTGACTTATGTGAAAAAGCAGATCTTTTAAAGATTTAAGGTGTGAAGTACTTTGGGGTTAGATACGAACTTGTTAGTAAAGCACCTTGTGTGAATAACTTGATTGTATCGGTTTGTGATAGCCTTATAATACCTTCTTGTTGATTTGAGAAGTAAACATGTTAGGATGCTACGTGTGTTAGTATCTTGTGATGTTAGTGTAAAGGGTTTTCCTCATTGCGCTTAAAGTTGTTTGACTATCGGTAGTTATGTTGGTATTGTACCACTCACCTTGACTTGTGTCGGAGGTTAAGCGCCTCCGTCGGGGTAGACACGGTGATGCAGGACCGTGATTCGAGGATACCTCATGCGGGTCGAGGATCCATGCGGAACTACGGGAGTTCGTGTTAGTTTACGGCCGCTTGTGGTCATGCGGTCTTTGTGGCCATGCGGACTGCGAGTCCAGGACGATGTCGGGGAGTAGCTATCCTCGATGCGGGGTTATACCTCATGCGGGCCTATGAGGTTGGCCTATGCGGAGCTGCGGAGAGTTCCAGGGCTAGACGCGCACATTTGATACTGCGGGCGAGTGACGGCTTTTATCATGTGATGATGCAGACAGATATCATGATACAGTGTATGACCTTGTTAGTTCTGTGGGTGTTAGTAGTCGGCTATGCCTTCGTACTTACCCTGTACTATTTTATTTGGACACAGGTGGGACCTGGTGTTCATGTGTATTCCTTGGTGCTTTTATATCATAGACTGCCGGCAGTGAGGAAGGTATTCCACGGGCATGATTGATGTTGTGGGCGTGAGACCCATGGTTATTATTGAGTAATGACTTTGAGGGCGTGAGTCCCTGGCTTGACATGACTGCTTATTTATTGTAAACTGTAGTTTGGTTATCATACATGTCTTCTGCTTTGTATAGACTACTATGATTTCATTTACATTTATTTTGATTTCACATACTAAATTTTTGTTATCGACCTCCTTGGGCTGCGTTCATCTGCGAGTAAAGGTACACGATCGTTGATCCTCGCTCTTAGGGTCACGATTCGGCGTTTGGGAAAGCTCCGTTTCTCGGAGGCTTATCTTGGTATAGTCCTGTTGTTGTAGGTGCTTACATTCGAGGGGTATGGCGAGCCTGTCCGTCGTTGTTGTCATTTCATTCATAAGTGCAGTAATCGATGTGGCGGGGGTTGTAAAAGGATTAAACTATTCGCTTTAAAAGATTGTTTATATATCGAAGGCAAGTTTTCACAAGATTATTGTTTATACTTCTTGTTATTTCATGTTATTGTTTATATTCGATTACTCGATGTTGTATCACTAGGGTGCGGGTAAGGCACGATCCACGGGCGAGTTGGTCGTGACAAAAGTGGTATCGAGCGATTAATCCTCGGAAAGTGTCTCTGACCGTATCGGTAGAGTCTTGATTATCGGTGTGTTGTGCACCACGCCAATAATCGTGAGGCTATAGGATATTTAGGATTGGTTTCTATTCTTCTCATTACGAGATCGTGCCTTAGATTTGTGTTGTAAGTTGGACCTCCGCGCATTTCTTCCCTACCGTTATGCCTCGCGTAGGCAACCGGGCCCGAGGAGGCAAGCGGCCAGGAGGCTGCAGTAGAGTTGAGAGGGTTACGTGGGCACAGGCCCAATCATTACCTAGGGTAATGCCGTTCGAGATTTCTGCGACATCACTAGCCCGATAAAGTTTAGCACAGCGGCGGTTCCTCTGCGGCCATGATATTTGAACCTTGGTTCGCGACCGAGCAGAGAATATGGATTGCAAAGCGACCATTACTAGCTATGGATTTGGCTACCAGAGAGTATATCGATGTACCGCGAGTCTTGATGGCTATCTAAGAGAGGGTCGTGCAAGAGTAGTTCTTCAGTTAGGCTTGAGCGTGGCACGTATGCGGGCTTATGCGCGTCGGTAGAAACATAGAATTCATGGTGGGTTAGCAGGTAAGTTTTTGGGGGATAGAGAAGGTGTGAGCCTTAGAGTGTTATACGTAGAGACCTTAGAGGTGAGGCCATCTCAAGAAAAGGTGTAGTGTTATGTTTGATCCTTATCAGAAGTGCATAGTGCACGTGAGCTATGTTTGGGGATAGGTCCCTAAGTAGTGTGGAATGAAAGGGGGTAGTTGAGCTAAGAAGGCCGCTAGGTTTTCGTAGCGTGATTAGTGAGAGTTTTCCTTCGTGGAGCTAGCATTGTGCGCGTTGCCGGGTCGGGTTGAGGCCACGTTGCGGGTCAACCCGCGGCAGGTTTGGTGGTGGGGTCAGTTGTGGTGGTCCCGCCTTGTGTTAGGTCACGAGGTGTTAGGCCCAAGTTTAGTTGACAGCGTCTGAGTTCGTGGATCGTTCGACGATGGTCGGGCGATGGGAAGCGGCCGTCGTGTTTTCGTCGAGACCTTGTACTTGCGGTGTTGATTATATCGTAAAGGTTGTAAGGCTGCGGGGTGCCTACGCCGCTTGTGACATGCGGTGAAGCCCGGGTTGTGGCTATTTTCGTTTTCTAAGAGTTTGACCAGCGGGTTAAGAACTGGTGAGTCTCGAATCGCGTTCGCCTCGGGCGGTGTGTGGATTTGGGGGTAGTTGTGAGATTGTTGGTTCTGTGGAAGGAGCGTTTAAGCTACCATTTCGGTTCGGATGTCGCCTTATGAAGCCTTGTAGGGGCGGAAGTGTAAGTTGCGGTCGATTGGTTCGATGTTGGCAAGGTTCGGATGGTTGGTTGAGCTTGTTCGGCGGTGTGGATAGGGTGAAGCTTGTCTAGAAGAAGTTACGGCGGCTCGGAGGAATCGTGCGGATAATCGGCGGCGCTTAGAGTTGAGTTGACGGTCGGTCTTCTTGAAAGTACCACCGGACGGTGTGGCGAGTTTTGAAACGAAGGAACTTAGCGAGTTACTTTGGGCCTTTTGAGTTCATGTGAAGAATAGGCGGGTTGCTATATGTTAGCAATTGCCGTCCGACTTAGGAAGCGACGTCCGATCTTCGTATTGTTGTTGGGGTGAGCGTATAAAGAGGCGAGCCTCTACCAGGAACAGAACCAACCGTGGCTCCGTATGGCGTCACGAGAAGGGCGTAGGCGTGCCTCGAGGATCATGGCGGCCGGTACCATTTGTTGGGTCGTCGAGCAAGGCTCGCGACAAAGTGACAAAAGTGGTATCGGTGACTAAAGAAGTATATTTTAACCGGGAAGAGGTATTTGTGGTGATGTTAGAGGTGTTTATCGTAGACTTGGATAAGTATGTTGCGCGGTATTTACGTGGCGGTATGGCGAGGATTGTTTCGTAAGTATAGTAGTGAAGACTATACTGGCGCCCGTTTGTTTTGAGACTTAGAAGGAACATTCGGGACGAATGTTTCTAAGAGGAAGAATGTTATACCGTAGTTCCAGGTATGTATGCGAGGGCGTGCGTGCGAGAATCTGACGAAAAAGGAAAGGAAGAAAGAGGTGATTTTTCCACGGAAAAGTTTCGGTTTTGTGAAGGAAAAAGGTTCGTTAATGGGGTGGATTCCCAGATTTGGTTTTGGACTTCTTAGATTATATTAGAATTTTGGGATTTTATTTTGGAAATGGTCACGTGGGGCCCACGGGAGAAATTTACTGGTTTTGTAGGGCCGCTTTGATTTTGAGATTTTGGCGTTATGGATATTTTGGAAGACGAAATATTTTGGGCGAATCGGGCGACACGTGTCACCCCGTGGCACCGCCGCGAAATATGTTTGTGCACAACACCCGGTTAGAGTCGTTTTTCGACGAAACGTTCTACCTAACTTACGAAGGGTAAATTACGGCTATGTCATTTAGTATTTTTGCGGATTTTTACGAGAGACGAAAAGTTTTGGACCAACGAGAGGGCAACACTTGGCACCCTCTAGGTGGTGGACTTGAAGAGGCGTTAGGGCGAATGGATGAGCAAGTGTTGGTTGATATTTGTGTAGATATTTGTGAGGTTTTAAGGAGTAGGGTCTAGGGGCACTTGGGCATATCTTGGCCTCCACTTGCCCACTTGGCTAGATCTTGGCCCTTGGTTGGCCTTTGCTTGCCTATAAATACCCTCCCTGAAGACTTCTTCATCCATTCCATAATTTCCAAGTCTTGAAAACCTCCTCACTCCTTGTTGGTTTCGTCCCTCCTCTTCCTTTGTGAGGCCTTGGCCGAGGTGCACCACTCCTGAGGCCTTGGCCGAGGTACACCACTCCTCCTAGTGGGGTCTGGTGAGTACCCACTTCTTGTTGTTCTCGTAGAATACACCACTCTTGGTAGAAATACTCTCAAAAGTATTGTTACTATACCCAAATTACCTTAGCCGTATACCTTGTAGTATTCCAAAGAAACCTCTATCGTAGAGCAGTAAATACTCAGTATGTCCTTTTGTCTCAAACCGAAACCCTAAGGAAATCTTCGTTGAGTGATTGAAGTAATTAAGTAGAAGTTGGTTAGAACTTCTAAGGGTTGTTGGAGCGGGTTGGAGCACCGGAGTAGGAGCTAAGCGTTGCTAAGGATCGACATTTATACTTGGATAATTATGGGCTTATCGAGGTAAATATCTTGTCCTATTGTAATTGGAAATTACATGTTGTTAGAATATATAGTTGAAGTATACTATATATAGAACTGAACGTGGTTAGTTGGCAATGTCTTTTGACTTAAGCACTGAAGAATCCCAGGCTGTAATTACATAGGGTGTATTCTGATAGACTTGTGTAGTAATCTTGTGGAGTAGAATTGTACCCGTTCGGGTTAGATGTATAACCCCCTGGTTGGCTTGGTGGCGGCCAGTTAGAGAGGAGATTTCTGTTTGTTGCGGGAGGTCTTGCCGAATTTTACGTAGAATGTTCTACGATAAGATCTTGATGTTAATAAGCGCCTTGTGGCCTTATAGGTTGAAGTACTACGTGTGGCGCGTTACTTGGCTTAAGGAGTAGCCGGCGGTTGGAAGTACTTGGGCGTTTTGCTATTAGTCGATACTCGTCGCGAGGTATGTGAACCTCTTCCTATCTCTTCTAGCATGATATGTGTGAACTATGATGCGGTGAGCGTCACGTGTACTAAATGTATTTGATTGGTGTAAAACATAAAGTGTTATAACGGCTTTATGGGAAGTTGGTTATAACGGCTTTATGTTGGTAAGAAAATACATGTGGTTTTTAAAAGGTAATCGATTTGAACTATAAGCGGCTTGTTATGTGTTAATAAAGAACTTGAAGTATTTCAAAAGAGTTTTGAATCATTTTGAAAGAAGAAGTAATACTTGGTTTTGAAAACTTAAGAGTTATACTAGCTTTATGGGAAGTTAGGTATAACGGCTTAAGAATGTTTCTTGATTTGAAATCGAGAATGTGTATCGACAAACCACAAAGGCGTTAATAAAGGAAATGTTTTGATTAATTAAGTATTAATAAAACCGGTAGCAACTTCCATCTGCATAGAAGCTAAGATGAGACAAAATGATATTTCTAGATCATGGTTCTTTGTAATAAGATTGTTATAAACAAGAATATCCTACTCACATATAAGGCTTATGTTCTCAGTTGTTTAAAAGAAAATTATATTCTTAAATGAATAAGGCTATGAACCACGAAACCTTTCTAAAATAAGAAACGTGAACATTTGAAATTAGGCAAACTTGGGCGTTTGGGAAATAATGTTGTTACTTGATTTTACAAAGGTAAGAGTTTTAGTTTTCTTAAAAGGAATGATCCTCTATTTTATACTACGGGTATTGTGTGACTTATGTGAAAGAAAGCAGATCTTTTAAAGATTTAAGGTGTGAAGTACTTTGGGGTTAGATACCCGAACTTGTTAGTAGAAAGCACCTTGTGTGAATAACTTGATTGTATCGGTTTGTGATAGCCTTATAATACCTTCTTGTTGATTTGAGAAGTAAACATGTTAGGATGCTACGTGTGTTAGTATCTTGTGATGTTAGTGTAAAGGGGTTTTCCGCCATTGCGCTTAAAGTTGTTTGACTATCAGTAGTTATGTTGGTATTGTACCACTCGCGCCTTGACTTGTGTCGGAGGTTGGCGCCTCCGTCGCGGGTAGACTCGGTGATGCAGGACCGTGATTCGAGGATACCTCGTGCGGGTCCGAGGATCCATGCGGAACTACGGGAGTTCGGGTTAGTTTACGGCCCTTGTGGTCATGCGGTCTTTGTGGCCATGCGGTGCGAGTCGGGGCGATCTTGGGAGTAGCTACCCTCGATGCGGGGTTATACCTCATGCGGGCCTATGAGGTTGGCCTATGCGAGGCTGCGGAAGTTCGAGGGCTAAAGCGCACATTTGATCTGCGAGCGAGTGACCGGCTTTTATCATGTGGAGTGCAAGCAGATATCATGATCTGATGTATGACCTTGTTAGTTACGTAGGTGTTAGTAGTCGGCTATGCCTTCGTACCACCTGTCTTGTTTATTTGGACACAGGTGGGACCTGGTGTTCATGTGTATTCCTTGGTGCTTTTATATCATAGACTGCCGGCAGTGAGGAAGGTATTCCACGGGCATGATTGATGTTGTGGGCGTGAGACCCATGGTTATTATTGAGTAATGACTTTGAGGGCGTGAGTCCACGGCTTGACATTTGCTTATTTATTGTAAAGCGTAGTTTGGTTATCATACATGTCTTACGCTTTGTATAGACTACTATGATTTCATTCTGACATTTATTTTGATTTCACATACAAATTTTTGTTATGCGACCTCGCCGAGGCTGCGTTCATCACGCGAGTAAAGGTACACCGATCGTTGATCCTCGCTCTTAGGGTCACGATTCGGCGTTTGGGAAAGCTCCGTTTCTCGGAGGCTTATCTTGGTATAGTCCCTGTTGTTGTAGGTGCTTACATTCGTGGGTATGGCGGAACCACGTCGTTGTTATCATTCATTCATAAGTGCAGAAATCTTGATGTGGCGGGGTTGTAAAAGGATTAAGCTTCGCTTTAAAAGATTGTTTATATATGAAGGGCAAGTTTTCACAAGATTATTGTTTATACTTCTTGTTATTTCATGTTATTGTTTATATTCAGTGATTACTCGATGTTGTATCACTAGGGTGCGGGGTAGGCACGATCACGGGCCGAGGTTGGTCGTGACAAAAGTGGTATCGAAGCGATTAATCCTCGGAAAGTGTCTGAGCCGTATCGATGAAGTCTTGATTATCGGTGTGTTGTGCACCACGCCAATAATCGAGGAGGCTATAGGATATTTAGGATTGGTTTCTATTCTTCTCATTACGAGATCGTGCCTTAGAGTGTGTTGTAAGTTGGACCCTGCGCATTTCTTCCCTTACCGTTATGCCTCCGCATAGTGCCGAGCCCGGAGGGCAAGCGGCCGAGGAGGCTGAGTAGAATTCAGAGGGTTACGTGGGCACAGGCCCAATCATTACCTAGGGTAATGCTTCGTTCGGGGATTTCTGCGACATCACTAGCCCCAGTAAAGTTTAGCACGGCGGCGGCAGTTCCTACTGCGGCCATGATATTTGAACGCCGGTTCCACGACCGAGAGCAGAGAATATGGATTGCAAAGCGACCACATTACTAGCTATGGATTTGGCTACAGAGTATATCGATGTCTGCGCGAGTCTTGATGGCTATCTAAGAGGGTCGTGCAAGAGTAGTTCTTGATTAGGCTTGGCGTGGCACGTATGCGGGCTTATGCGCATCGGTAGAAACATAGAATTCATGGTGGGTTAACCGAGTAAGTTTTGGGGATAGAGAAGGTGTGAGCCTTAGAGTGTTATACGTAGAGACCTTAGAGGTGAGGCCGTCTCAAGAAAGGTGTAGTGTTATGTTTGATCCTTATCGAAGTGCATAGTGCACGTGAGCTATGTTTGGGGATAGGTCCTAAGTAGTGTGGAATGAAAGGGGGTAGTTGAGCTAAGAAGGCGCTAGGTTTTCGTGGCGTGATTAGTGAGTTTTCCTTCGTGGAGCTAGCATTGTGCGCGTTGCGGGTCGGGTTGAGGCCACGTTGCGGGTCAACCCGGCGGGTTTGGTGGTGGGTCGGTTGTGGTGGTCGCGCTTGTGTTAAGTCCGCGAGGGTGTTAGGCCCAAGTTTAGTTGACCGCGTCTGAGTTCGTGGATCGTTCGACCGATGGTCGGGCGATGGGAAGCGGCCGTCGTGTTTCGATCGAGACCTTGTTGACACCCAATTTTGACCCTCGTCCGGCCATTAACTATAAAATTACACTAATTTTGTAAAATAATTTTTAGGATTTTTATAATAAAATCGTGAATAAAACATTAAATACTGAGCATAAATAATTAATTTAATAACGACATCGCGTCTTACGTAGAGTTTTAAGCATTTAGAGTCCCGCGCACCTTTATTAACTTTAAGCTTTGTCGTAATTCTTAAATAATTAATAAATACATAAAATAAATAATTTAGCAATGACGTCGTGTCAAGTAGCATAACCGCATTTATTAATACGCAAGAGAATGTCATAGTCATTTATAATTTAAAATCAATCTTAATCTAATACATGCATTTTAATAGCGTCGCATTTATAAAGTTTTAAACAATTCTTAAATATCATACTTGCATTTAGCATTTAAATATTTTAATCTAAACTCAACTTTAATTTAATTTAACGTCGCAATAATGCAATAATAAGATTTTAATAGCGCTGCATTCTAGAGCATTAAGCACTAATTAAATGACACACCGCACTTATTATTTAGACTAATAAAGCACCTAAAATAATTTAAGCACAATTAATTAATTAATTTATCGCTAATTAAAAGCCTAGAACTAATTAAATAACTTAACTAATCTAATACCCTAATTAATTAACTACCCACTGATTTCCGTCGACGCGACCGCGAAGCCCACACATGAAGCCAGCGTCCCTTATCTCTCCTCACCCTTGGCGGACCTTCACTTCTCTCCACGCCTCACGCAAAAGAAAACCTGACGAAACCACAGGGCTCGTTCCATCGCCGAAGACACGGCGAATTTCCGAGATTCGCCGGAGAATCCGGGAGCCTTCCCTTACCCACGTACCCTAGCCAGCCCTTCCTTCCATAACCAAACGAATCTTCCACAAATCCCTGCAAATCATTTCCGCACCATATAAACCCGTTCGAATCAAACCAAATCGACAAATATCTTACGAAATATCAGCACCAAATCTCGTCCCAATCGACCTTTAATTGCTTACGGTGTTAGAACCTAGAAAGAGGGCTATATAAGCACACGCAATAGCATCGGCACCTCAATGCGATTAGCATACCCATAGCATCGAAAGCAGGCGTCGAATTGAACGCATGACAGCGAGTTGAGAGGAACCCACAACATCGATACGACGTCCCCCTTTAGCAGCAGTCAACAACTCAGAGGATAGCAGAATATCGGGAATTAGGGGCTCAGCACCTAGACCACTAGCATCGCCATAAAAGGTAGTTCGAATCCCCCTTAGTTTAGTTCCAGCCAAAAACCAGCAAACAAAACCTCGCCCTTTCATTCGCGTCGCAAAGCGAAACGGCGAGTCGGCGACTTGATCTGACTGCCTCGGTTATTTGTCCGGAGAAGGTAAACCTATTTACTCTCCACTCTAATTTATTTCGATGCCTACGTGCTTGTTGTGTTCTCTGTGGCTTAATCATGTTTAGATGAGCTCGTCGTGTTATTGTTTCTATCATTGCTTAATACAACGACGATGTAATCTGTCTTAGTTAATCTAGACTGGTAATGGTTTATTAAAATCAGGAAATAGGTTGAGGTTACTGTAATTACTTGCTTGCCGGGTATGATGATGTATAGTGAAATGCTCATTGATGTTTGTTGTTGTCTTATGGCTTGCCGACTGTTTTACTAGGTGATATGTAAATATGAAATATACACAAATATTGAAGTATGCTCTTGTCCCGCTATTAATGTCAAAGTATTCTTGTGTTGATCGATTTAGTTAATCTGTATGGTGATGGTTATTAATATGGTTGCTTCTTTGCGTGGCGATACGATGTATTTTGAATGATCATTTTGAGAATGGTTCTTAGCACGCGTCGAGTTATTTGTCGCGTTAAATTAAAATAGTTTAAAGTAGGAAGATCTCTAAAGTTATTTAATTCACAACCGTGCTACACATAGCCTAGTTCTATGTGTTTGGATGAGGCTATCCATCGTGTTGAATTATTGTTATGTATGCCTAAGTCCATAAAATGCTCCTATGTTGGTTTAAGAAGTTGTTAACTTGACATACTAGCATCTAGTTTAAATATATATTCGAATGAACTTGGCCCGAAAGTCGTATGCTTAGATTCTGGCCAAGACATGCTTAATTTACTGTCAGATTGAGTGTAGAATAATATGTGACCTAGTTGATATTGCTTCGTTATTTACTGCTTCTATTATACTCTTAATGTTATTCAAATTTAGACAAATGAAAAATGCAGTTGTCTTCAGTTCTGTAGCGTAGGAATTGTGCATGAAAACAGTCCCTATAGGCATGCTCACGACTTTGTGATATCCCTGAATATGACTCTTAAGTCACAACTCTCATGCTGTGTGATAACCTCTCCGTATCTAGCTATCTATAAATGGCTGGACTCGTGTTTACACATAAGTATGAGTGGTGGGAAGAAAAGCTGATGTTTGGTTTCTACTGTCTAAAGGGATTATGAATAGCCCATTACTTTAGATATAGTTTTTGACCAAGTTGGTATCCCGCGCTTTGAGTATATCCTAAAAATTGATATCTCCCTGCTGCTTCGTTTCCTATCATGATTCGGCTAACTTTACTTCTGGCATATATGTTTAAAGTTTAGGCCAAATGTTATTTGTTATTTTGATGATATTTGAACGTGTACTAATCCTTATCTTTCTTTTTTTTTTTTACATGGCACGCACCGGAGCAACAAAAGAGTCTCATAATGAGACTCGTCGTGGCAAACGTAAAGGCATGCATATACATCCATCGAGTCCCTCCTCGGCCATTCCTAGACAAACAAATAGGACGTGGTCATCCGCTCCAATCCCTTCACTCTCTTAATTTTCTTGTGTCGTTTTATGCCATTTATTTGTTTTTTTCTATTATCTAAATTGTAATTAATAGGGGAACTTCTAGCAATTAGTTTTTTTTAACATATAAGGGGAGAGATAATTTAAAGTTCATCGCCTAATTTACTTGCCTTTTTAAGATTGTCATGCACATCTAATTTTGCCAAAATGAATTAACTTTCATTATAAAACCAACATTTTGCGTATTAAAATTCATAACAGGTTTCTTCCTAAACTCTCAAAAATCATCTTAAAGCATCGCTTATATAACATTGTACGCAGGCTAGGCAAGATTAATTTAGCTAGCATGAGCATATAATTAGTCTATAAAACACTTTAGCATTTGGCGCTTTCTAGCATCTTATGATTTTTAGCCCTTCTTTAAACTTTAGTAACATTTAGCACCTTCCTAGCATTCTTTGTACTTTAGCACATAGCACCTTTCGCCCTTTCAGTACTTTAACCACCTTTTAAACATTTTAACATGCTAGCATCTATTTTCTAACATTCAGCACTTTAGTATTTAACACTTTTAAACACCTCTTAGCACCTTTAGCACCCTTCTATCATTTAATGCCTTTTAGCAACCTTTAGTATTTTAAGCATTTTAAACATTTAGCATTTGGCTCTATTATTTATTCATAACACTTTTGCCCTGTTATACCTCTTAGTACCTTAGCACCCTTTAGCTTTAAAATTAACCTCTTAGCACCTTTAAACATCTTCCAACATTTTAAAACCCTTTTAACTACTTAGCACTATTTTTGACATCTAGCACTTTATTTTCTAACATTGCACCTTTTTATAGATCTTTTACTTTGCATTTTTTTTAAATATAATAACTACCCTAGGTTTGGCAGGACAACCGCGAGTTAGCGGATCTTAGAGGGTGCCTAACCCCTTCCCTCTAGATTAATAAAGAACCCTTACCCGGAATCTCATTAAGTTTAGCAGACCATAAAAATGGAGTTAATGTTTTACTTTAAACTAGTTAAACATTTAGGTGTCCTAATTCACCCAAACTAATTAGGTGGCGGCTCCGCGAACCCTTAGCCTTTTTAGCATTTTAGCCTCTTTTGCACTTTTAGCACCTTTTGCAATTTTAGCCATCTATTTTAGCAATTTTAATACTTTAAACATTTCTTTAACTTTCCTTTAGCGTTTTATTATTTTATTTTCTAACCTTTTAATTGGAGAAGCAGGAGTTTAGAAAATAAATGCCGCGGTCGAAAAAGGGCGCGACAGAAATGGCGACTCCGCTGGGGATTTTAGGTTCTTAACCACAACAAACCTAGGATAATTATTTGGCAATTACTTTTGCATTTAATTTTTTGTGTGCTGTATTTTGTTTTGTTTATTTTAAATTGCTACCTGCTTTACTGCTTTCCTTAAACTGGCATTCCGCTCATATTTCTTCCACTCTGGAAAATTCACACAAACACACACTACATGCGAGGTGCGCTGGGTGCATCAGCAAAATTCTTTCTTCAAAATCCAAATTTAGGAGAGTCGGTAATATACGTGGAGTGCCCGGTCTAACAGGTGGCGCGTAGCCTTCTCGCTCGAGTTGTCGCTCGAACCTGCGTCGAAAAGCCAAATCTTAGAAACTTAAGATAGAGCTATACCACCCTTATTTTAGGGCATGCATGCATTTACCTTAGGTGGGTCGGTCCTGGGCATCGACACCACAATTAGGAAGACACCACACTTGTCGACGGGTTTCTCAACCCAACGACCAACGGCGTATTATGTGTAGCGTGACAATGACGGACAAATCCAAGCCCAATCATGACATGCGAAATTGGGAAAAGTGCACCGTCGTTTGGTCGCCATTTCCAACAAAGGCATTATAGTTGGGCGACTTGGACAAATCCGTCATAATCTCGCATAAGTGGCGTTTAGGCTTACCTGCGGCATAAAGAGGTCCCCGCATGTTAGGAAGCGTTCGAATGTGCTATATGCGATATATACGCTACATACTTGCAAATTATGTGCTTTATGCTAACACCGTTTGTTGCATTTTAGAAAGATTTATCATCCTCCCAAAAGTCGGTTCGTATTTGACTAAGCAATGGCGAGCATCAATATTTCACAAGATCAAAGTGCGGTCCGAACATGGTGATTCAAGGACATCCGGCGGAGCAGTCGGAACTGTCTTGGTTCCTATAAGCAAGCGAGGTCTCGGGAGAGAAAGACGGCATAGATCGATCGAGCAACTTCGCACAATTACCACAACAAATGGCAACCTGCGGCGAAATCAAAAGGCTCAAGAACCTCACGAGCACTCGTCGCGCAAATAACCAAAACAGTCAAAAATCTCCAAATTATTACCAGTACCCGCTTGCTACATATCCCATTCAGCAAATATACAATGCACCCATATATCCCACAAAAAACCGAATGCCTAACGTACTCCAGCAAAACACGAACCAAAGGCCACCACAGCCCCTTCTCGCGTCATATGGCAACCGCTGCGATACCCGTATGTGTATACGCCACAAGCCCGCCCAAATATCTTCACACCGCCTAAATACCACGAAAGGCGGCCAAAATATACGCCCATTTAGCGAGCCTTTATCGCGGTTGTGCGAGAGGTTGAGGTTTGCAGGGATACTCGGCCAATTCCAAGAATGTGCCCAATCCCAAGTCCAAAGCTCATGATGGAAACAAAGGCATGCATACCATTCGGAGCCATCGGACACGACGTGGGAAGGTGTTATACACTCGAGAGACAAAGTAAGGAGGCGATCGAGGAGAGTCATTCGGTGGAGGAGGCTTACCCGATGAGTACAATGAACCCCAAAGGAAGAGGTGTTCCCTTGCGAGAACCGCTCGCTGAATCGATTATTTATCCAAGCGGGCACGCGCGAAGCCAAAGAAGGAGATCACGGCGAGCACGAAGACCCGGCCGACCACGATGCGAGCAAGAAGGTGTATTGGTTGGATTTGCACCTGTCTTGGTCCCCAGAGCACGGATAGGAAAAACGATTTATTTTAGCAGAATAATTTATAAACTCATATTTAAGCTTTAATAATGTTTTCTTTCGTTTTGCTTGTAATGAACTACGTTTGACCTGATTCCCTTAGTGGATACGTAGGCGGCCGTCTCGGCTTCGGTCCCACACCTAGAATTTTAATTCTACCCAATATTCGCTTGTAATGAACTACGTTCGACCTGATTCCCTCATGGGGATACGTAGGCGGCCTAAATCGGCTTCGGTCACACCATTAGGAAACCTTCCCTTTGCTTTAAAAATGACAAGAATACACATAGCCCGGCAACTACCTTGAGACCCATTTTAGGCGGACCCGGCACTTCAGCGGGACGGGCGGGGGTTGCAAGTCCAAACAAGCCAGGCGCGCAGATATCAAGGAACAAGGCGGCGAAGTCAAATACAAATCGACCCCCCCCAAAAAACTCACAAAATTTTCTTTGAGCGCAGGTCTTTTCATACTAACAGAAGCAGCAAAGGCAGAGGATTGCAACAATCCAAAGTCGCGAGCAAAGCGGCAGCGAAAGAGCATCAACAATCGGCAATCAAAGTTGAGTTCGCAACAAAACCTAGCGCGTCAACTTCGGGCATAAAGTCAAGCGGCAACGGTAGCATCGCACACAACAAAGGCATCATAACAATTAAATCGATTGCGGTGCAAGGCAACATCTCGATTCGTCGGGCATATCGGGGCGACATCTCTATCCGTAAAATTGCACTTCTCGTATATATTTATCATTTTGTTTAAGCGGTATACACTAACGTTTTCCCAAGCTTAGCTTGCGGGAGCATTTATTCTACGGGAAGCGGCGGCAACACGTCGAGCAACGGCGTTATCGGCCGCAACAAGTCCACGCAGCGGCGCCCGGCGGAACACGTCCGGACAACGGCGTGATCGGCAAGTCCACGCAACGGCGCCCGGCGGCACGTCCGGACAACGGCGTGATCGGCAAGTCCGCAACGGCGCCCGGCGGCCGTACGTCCAAACAACGGCGTTATCGGCCACGATCCACGCAGCGGCGCCCGGCGGCACGTCCGGACAACGGCGTAATCGGCAAGTCCATTACAGCGGCGCCCGGCGGCACGTCCGGACAACGGCGTAATCGGCAAGTCCATGCAGCGGCGCCCGGCGGCACGTCGAACAACGGCGTAATCGGCAAGTCCATGCAACGACGCCCGGCGGCAACCGTCCAACAACGGCGTGTCGGCAAGTCCGTGCGGCGCCCGGCGGCTGCGTCCGGACAACGGCGCAATCGGCAAGTCCGTACGCAGCGACACCCGGCGGCGGCACGTCCAAACGGCGGCGTAATCGGCAAGTCCGTGCAGCGGCGCCCGGCGACACGTCGAACAACGGCGGCGTGTCGGCAAGTCCATGCAGCGGCGCCCGGCAACGCGTCGAACAACGGCGTAATCGGCAAGTCCATGCAACGGCGCCCGGCAATACGTCCGCATAATGGCGTTATCGGCCAAAGCAAGTCTGCAACGGCGCCGGCGGAACACGTTCAGCGGCGCTATCGGACAACAAGTCGCAGCGCGCCATCATGAAGATATCACGCAGGGGCGATTTCTATACTCCGAAATTGCATTTCTTACACATGCTTTATTATTCGTCTTAGCGATTATGCACTAACTCTTTCTTGAGCTTTAGTACGAGGACAATTGCAGCAGGACAATATACGCGTTCACAATCGCAACCGCGTGCGTGCAAGGCGAAAATCACGGCGTTCGCAAAATCGCATCAACACAAATGCATCGCGTTTTGCGGGATAATCTTTTCTATTCACGATTACATTGTTTTTAAAATTATTTTGCCTTAGCGATTTATGCACTAACCGTTTGTTCAAGTCTTAGCATGCGGCGGCGGAGCCTGGCGTGGATTTTCTCTTCTACAACCGGGCAATCTGTTGGGGCGACCTTCCCAACGATTGGCGGCGACCTCAGCGTCGGTCCACTCGCTCCACATCACCATAGAACCAGACCACGCGGCCATGCGATGACACCCTGTGTTCAAGCGGTTATTTTCTTTTACTTTTGCACCATAACTTGATGTCATCATAACTCGACCTTTGGGGCGGCTTTAAGTCGCGTTAGCCCGCTTGGTGTTTAGACCATGGTAACCCGATGTCGTCATAACTCGACCGGGGCGGTTTGATTTTTGACGCGTCTACGCGGCATTTACGCAGTGCGAAGATCGAGACAAAATTGGCTATGAGTCAACGTCTTTGTCCGAAGATTCTTCCATCATCTCCATACAAAGAGGGACATCTGTTGACACCCAATTTTGACCCTCCCGTCCAGCCATTAACTATAAAATTACACTAATTTTGTAAAATAATTTTTAGGATTTTTATAATAAAATCGTGAATAAAACATTAAATCTGCATAAATAATTAATTTAATAACGACATCGCGTCTTACGTAGAGTTTTAAGCATTTAGAGTCCGCGCACTTTATTAACTTTAAGCTTTGTCGTAATTCTTAAATAATTAATAAATACATAAAATAAATAATTTAGCAATGACGTCGTGTCAAGTAGCATAACCGCATTTATTAATACGCAAGAGAATGTCATAGTCATTTATAATTTAAAATCAATCTTAATCTAATACATGCATTTTAATAGCGTCGCATTTATAAAGTTTTAAACAATTCTTAAATATCATACTTGCATTTAGCATTTAAATATTTTAATCTAAACTCAACTTTAATTTAATTTAACGTCGCAATAATGCAATAATAAGATTTTAATAGCGCGCATTCTAGAGCATTAAGCACTAATTAAATGACACACCGCACTTATTATTTAGACTAATAAAGCACCTAAAATAATTTAAGCACAATTAATTAATTAATTTATCGCTAATTAAAAGCCTAGAACTAATTAAATAACTTAACTAATCTAATACCTAATTAATTAACTACCCGTAATTTCCGTCGACGCGACCATGAAAGCCACCGCATGCCCAGCGTCCTTATCTCTCCTCCATTGCCGGACCTTCACTTCTCTCCCACGCCACATTCACAAAAGAAAACCTAGGCGAAACCACAGGGCTCCTTCCATCGCCGCGTGAACACGGCGGCCAGAGATTCTCGTAGGAGAATCAGAGCCTTCACTTACCCACGTACCTAGCCACCGCCTTCCATAACCAAACGAATCTTCCACAAATCCCTTCAAATCATTTCCTCACCATATAAACCCGTTCGAATCAAACCAAATCGACAAATATCTTACGAAATATCAGCACCAAATCTCGTCCCAATCAGCCTTTAATTGCTTACGGTGTTAGAACACAGAAAGAGGGCTATATAAGCACATGCAATAGCATCGGCATCCTCGATGATTAGCATACCATAGCATCGAAGCAGGCGTCGAATTGAGCACGGCAGAGTTGAGAGGAACCCAACATCGATACGACGTCCCGCTTAGCGGCGATCAACAACTTCGGAGGATAGCAGAATATCGGGAATTAGGGGCTCAGCACCTAGACCACTAGCATCGCCATAAAAGGTAGTTCGAATCCCCCTTAGTTTAGTTCCAGCCAAAAACCAGCAAACAAAACCTCGCCCTTTCATTCGCATCGCAAAACCGAAAGTCGGCGACTTGATCTGTTGCCTCGGTTATTTGTCAGGAGAAGGTAAACCTATTTACTCTCCACTCTAATTTATTTCGATGCCTACGTGCTTGTTGTGTTCTCTGTGGCTTAATCATGTTTAGATGAGCTCGTCGTGTTATTGTTTCTATCATTGCTTAATACAACGACGATGTAATCTGTCTTAGTTAATCTAGACTGGTAATGGTTTATTAAAATCAGGAAATAGGTTGAGGTTACTGTAATTACTTGCTTACCGGGTATGATGATGGATAGTGAAATGCTCTCATTGATGTTTGTTGTTGTCTTATGGCTTGCCGACCTGTTTTACTAGCTGATATGTAAATATGAAATATACACAAATATTGAAGTATGCTACTGTCCTGCTATTAATGTCAAAGTATTCTTGTTGTGTTGATCGATTTAGTTAATCTGTATGGTGATGGTTATTAATATGGTTGCTTCTTTGCGTGGCGATACCCAATGTATTTTGAATGATCATTTTCGAGAATGGTTCTTAGCACGTCGAGTTATTTGTCGCGTTAAATTAAAATAGTTTAACCGTAGGAAGATCTCTAAAGTTATTTAATTCACAACCAGGCTACACATAGCCTAGTTCTATGTGTTTGGATGAGGCTATCCATCGTGTTGAATTATTGTTATGTATGCCTAAGTCCATAAAATGCTCCCTATGTTGGTTTAAGAAGTTGTTAACTTGACATACTAGCATCTAGTTTAAATATATATTCGAATGAACTTGGAAACTGAAAGTCGTATGCTTAGATTCTGGCCAAGACATGCTTAATTTACTGTCAGATTGAGTGTAGAATAATATGTGACCTAGTTGATATTGCTTCATTATTTACTGCTTCTATTATACTCTTAATGTTATTCAAATTTAGACAAATGAAAAATGCAGTTGTCTTCAGTTCTGTAGCGTAGGAATTGTGCATGAAAACAGTCCCTATAGGCATGCTCACGACTTTGTGATATCCCTGAATATGACTCTTAAGTCACAACTCTCATCTTTGTGTGATAACCTCTCCGTATCTAGCTATCTATAAATGAAACTGGACTCCCATGTTTACACATAAGTATGAGTGGTGGGAAGAAAAGCTGATGTTTGGTTTCTACTGTCTAAAGGGATTATGAATAGCCCATTACTTTAGATATAGTTTTGACCAAGTTGGTATCCCGCGCTTTGAGTATATCCTAAAAATTGATATCTCCCTGCTGCTTCGTTTCCTATCATGATTCGGCTAACTTTACTTCTGGCATATATGTTTAAAGTTTAGGCCAAATGTTATTTGTTATTTTGATGATATTTGAACGTGTACTAATCCTTATCTTTCTTTTTTTTTTTACATGGCACGCACCGGAGCAACAAAAGAGTCTCATAATGAGACTCGTCGTGGCAAACGTAAAGGCATGCATATACATCCATCGAGTCCCTCCTCGGCCATTCCTAGACAAACAAATAGGACGTGGTCATCCGCTCCAATCCCTTCACTCTCTTAATTTTCTTGTCTCGTTTTTATGCCATTTATTTGTTTTTTCTATTATCTAAATTGTAATTAATAGGGGAACTTCTAGCAATTAGTTTTTTTAACATATAAGGGGGAGAGATAATTTAAAGTTCATCGCCTAATTTACTTGCCTTTTTAAGATTGTCATGCACATCTAATTTTTGCCAAAATGAATTAACTTTCATTATAAAACCAACATTTTGCGTATTAAAATTCATAACAGGTTTCTTCCTAAACTCTCAAAAATCATCTTAAAGCATCGCTTATATAACATTGTACGCAAGCTAGGCAAGATTAATTTAGCTAGCATGAGCATATAATTAGTCTATAAAACACTTTAGCATTTGGCGCTTTCTAGCATCTTAACAGTTTTTTTTTTTAGCCCTTCTTTAAACTTTAGTAACATTTAGCACCTTCCTAGCATTCTTTGTACTTTAGCACATAGCACCTTTCGCCCTTTCAGTACTTTAAGCACCTTTTAAACATTTTAACATGCTAGCATCTATTTTCTAACATTCAGCACTTTAGTATTTAACACTTTTAAACACCTCTTGCACTTTAGCACCCTTCTATCATTTAATGCCTTTTAGCAACCTTTAGTATTTTAAGCATTTTAAACATTTAGCATTTGGCTCTATTATTTATTCATAACACTTTTGCCCTGTTATACCTCTTAGTACCTTAGCACCCTTTAGCTTTAAAATTAACCTCTTAGCACCTTTAAACATCTTCCAACATTTTAAAACCCTTTTAACTACTTAGCACTATTTTTGACATCTAGCACTTTATTTTCTAACATTGCACCTTTTTATAGATCTTTTACTTTGCATTTTTTTTAAATATAATAACTACCCTAGGTTTGGCAGGACAACCGCGAGTTAGCGGATCTTAGAGGGTGCCTAACCCCTTCCCTCTAGATTAATAAAGAACCACTTACAGAATCTCATTAAGTTTAGCAGACCATAAAAATGGAGTTAATGTTTTACTTTAAACTAGTTAAACATTTAGGTGTCCTAATTCACCCAAACTAATTAGGTGGCGGCTCCGCGAACCCTTAGCCTTTTTAGCATTTTAGCCTCTTTTGCACTTTTAGCACCTTTTGCAATTTTAGCCATCTATTTTAGCAATTTTAATACTTTAAACATTTCTTTAACTTTCTTTTAGCATTTTATTATTTTATTTTCTAACCTTTTAATTTGAGCAGTAGGAGTTTAGAAAATAAATGCCGCGGTCGAAAAAGGGCGCGACAGACCTTGTACTTGCAGTGTTGATTATATCAGAAAGGTTGTAAGGCTGCACGGGGTGCCTACCTTCACCTTATGACATGCAGTGAAGCCCAGGTTGTGGCTATTTTCGTTTTCTAAGAGTTTGACCAGGCAGGGTTAAGAACTCAGGTGAGTCTCAGAATCGCATTCGCCCTCGGGCCAGTGTGTGGATTTCAGGGGTAGTTGTGAGGATTGTTGGTTCCTGTGGAAGGAGCGTTTAAGCTACCATTTCAGTGTTCGGATGTCGCCTTATGAAGCCTTGTAGGGGCGGAAGTGTAAGTTGCCGGTCGATTGGTTCGATGTTGGCAAGGTTCAGATGGTTGGTTCAGGCTTGTTCCAGCAGACTGTGGATAGGGTGAAGCTTGTCTAGAAGAAGTTACAGCGGCTCGGAGAATCGTGCGGATAATCGGCGGCGCTTAGAGTTGAGTCGACGGTCTTCTTGAAAGTACCACCGGACGGTGTGGCGAGTTTTGGAAACGAAGGAACTTAGCGAGTTACTTTGGGCCTTTTGAGTTCATGTGAAGAATAGGCGGGTTGCACATATGTTAGCAATTGCCGTCCGACTTAGGAGGCGAGACGTCCGGTCTTCGTATTGTTGTTCGAAATTTGGCGTATAAAGAGGCCAGAGCCTCTACCACGGGAACAGACCCGAACCGTGGCTCTCCGTATGGCACATCCTGAGAAGGGCCGTAGGGCATGCCTCAGGGATCGCAAGCAGCCCGGTACCATTTGTTGGGTCGTCGGAGCAAGGCTCGCGACAAAGTGACAAAAGTGGTATCGATGACTAAGAAGTATATTTTAACCCGGGAAGAGGTATTTGTGGTGATGTTAGAGGTGTTTCCTCGTAGACTTGGATAAGTATGTTGCGCGGTATTTACGTGGCGGTATGGCGAGGATTGTTTCGTAAGTATAGTAGTGAAGACTATCTTTGGCGCCGCGTTTGTTTGAGACTTAGAAGGAACATTCGGAATGAATGTTTCTAAGGGGAAGAATGTTATACCCGTAGTTCGAGGGTATGTATGCGAGGGCGTGCGTGCGAGAATCGACGAAAGATTGGAAAGGAAGAAAGAGGTGATTTTTCCACGGAAAAGTTTAGGTTTTGTGAAGGAAAAAGGTTCGTTAATGGGAATTGGATTCCCAGTTTGGTTTTGGACTTCTTAGATTATATTAGAATTTTGGGATTTTATTTTGGAAATGGTCACGTGGGGCCACGAGAAATTCTGGTTTTGTAGGGCCCGCTTTGATTTTGAGATTTTGGCGTTATGGATATTTTCGGAAGACGAAATATTTTGGGCGAATCGGGGCGACACGTGTCACCCCATGTGGCACCTTGGCGAAATATGTTTGTGCACAACACGGTTAGAGTCGTTTTGACGAAGCGTTCTACCTAACTTACGAAGGGTAAATTACGGCTATGTCATTTAGTATTTTTGCGGATTTTTCCGAGAGGCGAAGCGTTTTGGACCAGCGAGAGGGCAACACTTGGCACCTCGTTGGTGGACTGAAGGCGTTAGGGCGAATGGATGAGCAAGTGTTGGTTGATATTTGTGTAGATATTTGTGAGGGTTTTAAGGAGTAGGGTCTAGGGGCACTTGGGCATATCTTGGCCCTCCACTTGCCCACTTGGCTAGATCTTGGCCCTTGGTTGGCCTTTGCTTGCCTATAAATACCTCTCCTTTGAAGACTTCTTCATCCATTCCATAATTTCCAAGTCTTGAAAACCTCCTCACTCCTTGTTGGTTTCGTCCTCCTCTTCCTTTGTGAGGCCTTGGCGGAGGTGCACCACTCCTGAGGCCTTGGCCAGGGTACACCACTCTGAGTGGGGTCGGTGAGTACCACTCCCAGTGGGGTGCCCACTTGCCTTGTTGTTCTCGTAGAATACACACTCTTGGTAAAAATACTCTCAAAGTATTGTTACTATACCCAAATTACCTTAGCCGTATACCTTGTAGTATTCCAAAGAAACCTCTATCGTAGAGCAGGAAATACTACAGTATGTCCTTTTGTCTCAAACCGAAACCACAAGGAAATCTTCGTTGAGTGATTGAAGTAATTAAGTAGAAGTTGGTTAGAACTTCTAAGGGTTGTTGGAGCGGGTTGGAGCACCGGAGTAGGAGCTAAGCGTTGCTAAGGATCGACATTTATACTTGGATAATTATGGGCTTATCGAGGTAAATATCTTGTCCTCTATTGTAATTGGAAATTACATGTTGATAGAATATATAGTTGAAGTATACTATATATAGAATCGAGCGTGGTTAGTTGGCAATGTCTTTTGACTTAAGCTCAAGAATCGAATCAGTAATTACATAGGGCGTATTCTGATGAGACTTGTGTAGTAATCTTGTGGAGTAGAATTGTACCCGTTCGGGTTAGATGTATAACCCCACGGTTGGCTTGGTAGCGGCCGTTAGAGGAGGAGATTTCTGTTGTTGCGGGAAGTCTTTGCGAATTTTACGTAGAATGTTCTACGATAAGATCTTGATGTTAATAAGCGCCTTGTGGCCTTATAGGTTGAAGTACTACGTGTGGCGCGTTACTTGGCTTAGGAGTAGCCGGCGGTTGGAAGTACTTGGGCGTTTTGCCATTAGTCGATACTCGTCGCGAGGTATGTGAACCTCTTCCTATCTCTTCTAGCATGATATGTGTGAACTATGTAGTACGGTGAGCGTCGTGTACTAAATGTATTTGATTGGTGTAAACATAAAGTGTTATAACGGCTTTATGGGAAGTTGGTTATAACGGCTTTATGTTGGTAAGAAAATACATGTGGTTTTAAAAGGTAAGCGATTTGAACTATAAGCGGCTTGTTATGTGTTAATAAAGAACTTGAAGTATTTCAAAAGAGTTTTGAATCATTTTGAAAGAAGAAGTAATACTTGGTTTTGAAAACTTAAGAGTTATACTAGCTTTATGGGAAGTTAGGTATAACGGCTTAAGAATGTTTCTTGATTTGAATCGAGAATGTATCGACAAACCACAAAGCGTTAATAAAGGAAATGTTTTGATTAATTAAGTATTAATAAAACGAGTAGCAACTTCCATCTGCGTAGAAGCTAAGATGAGACAAAATGATATTTCTAGATCATGGTTCTTTGTAATAAGATTGTTATAAACAAGAATATCCTACTCACATATAAGGCTTATGTTCTCAGTTGTTTAAAAGAAAATTATATTCTTAAATGAATAAGGCTATGAACCACGAAACCTTTCTAAAATAAGAAACGTGAACATTTGAAATTAGGCAAACTTGGGCGTTTGGGAAATAATGTTGTTACTTGATTTTACAAAGGTAAGAGTTTTAGTTTTCTTAAAAGGGCAGTCACTCTATTTTATACTACGGGTATTGTGTGACTTATGTGAAAGAAAGCAGATCTTTTAAAGATTTAAGGTGTGAAGTACTTTGGGGTTAGATAAGAACTTGTTAGTAGAAAGCACCTTGTGTGAATAACTTGATTGTATCGGTTTGTGATAGCCTTATAATACCTTCTTGTTGATTTGAGAAGTAAACATGTTAGGATGCTACGTGTGTTAGTATCTTGTGATGTTAGTGTAAAGGGGTTTTCCTCATTGCGCTTAAAGTTGTTTGACTATCAGTAGTTATGTTGGTATTGTACCACTCACGCCGACTTGTGTCAGGAGGTTAAGGCGCCTCCGTCGGGGTAGACTCGGTGATGCAGGACCGTGATTCGAGGATACCTCATGCGGGTCGGGGATCCATGCGGAACTACGGAGTTCGGGTTAGTTTACGGCCCTTGTGGTCATGCGGTCTTTGTGGCCGTGCGGTGCGAGTCGGGGCGATGCGGGAGTAGCTACCCTCGATGCGGGTTATACCTCATGCGGGCCTATGAGGTTGGCCTATGCGGAGCTGCGGAGAGTTCGAGGCTAGACGCGCACATTTGATCTGCGAGCGAGTGACCGGCTTTTATCATGTGGCGATGCAGAGCAGATATCATGATCTGATGTATGACCTTGTTAGTTACGTAGGTGTTAGTAGTCGGCTATGCCTTGCATTACCACTGTCTTTATTTTATTTGGACACAGGTGGGACCTGGTGTTTATGTGTATTCCTTGGTGCTTTTATATCATAGACTGCCGGCAGTGAGGAAGGTATTCCACGGGCATGATTGATGTTGTGGGCGTGAGACCCATGGTTATTATTGAGTAATGACTTTGAGGGCGTGAGTCCCTGGCTTGACACGATCGCTTATTTATTGTAATCGTAGTTTGGTTATCATACATGTCTTACGCTTTGTATAGACTACTATGATTTCATTTACATTTATTTTGATTTCACATACTAAATTTTGTTATCGACCTCGCCTTGGGCTGCGTTCATCGCCGCAGTAAAGTACACGATCGTTGATCCTCGCTCTTAGGGTCCGATTCAGCGTTTGAAAGCTCCGTTTCTCGGAGGCTTATCTTCGTATAGTCCTGTTGTTGTAGGTGCTTACATTCGGGGTATGGCGGGGCCACTGTCCGTCGTTGTTGTCATTTCATTCGAAGTGCATGAAATCTTGATGTGGCGGGGTTGTAAAAGGATTAAACTGCTTCGCTTTAAAAGATTGTTTATATATGCCGAAGGGCAAGTTTTCACAAGATTATTGTTTATACTTCTTGTTATTTCATGTTATTGTTTATATTCCGCTGATTACTCTGATGTTGTATCACTAGGGTGCCCGGGGTAAGGCACCAGTCACGGGCCCGGGTTCGGGTCGTGACATGAGGTCCAGGTGACAGAGGGGTTATCGTATGAGGAGAGTCCCATAGCGATACTCGATCGCCAGGTCGAGCATCGCGGACGAGGATGTAGCTTCACAAAGTCTGTGGAGGAATGATAACCGGGAGGAGATGACTTGGGAGACGGAGGAGGACATGTTGAGGAAGTATCCTCACTTATTTCCTATACCTTCAGGTAATTCATCTTCCCTTACTTGTCAAGTTTTAAATTGAAGTATCTCTTTTGCTTAAATGCTATTATGTGGCCATGTGTGGCATTTTTGGTATGTCGGGGTTGTGAAAGGAAACTATGTCGCTAATTAAGTTTGACTCCGAAAGAACATTCGGGGACGAATGTTTCTAAGGGGGGAAGAATGTTACACCCCGTATTTACAGGACATGTTTTAAGAACGTAAGTAGAACTCACAAGTGTTAAGATTTGAGACTTGTAAAAATTTATCGGAAATTATGGAATTGTCGGAAAACGTATTATTGTGACGAATGGGAGGGCGACACGTGTCACCCCCCTTATGTGATGCCTTGGTCGAAATGTGCAAGGGCAAGAGGGTCATTGGACCTTTGTTGCAAGACAAGTCTTGCAACTTGTGTAGCATGAGAATGTTGACTAAGTCAAAGGTCAATTAGTCTTGATATTTTGTAAGACTTCATCCTAGCCACCCAAATGGTTGCATCTTGTCCCTCCATGACCCTTTATATTACTACTAGTAGCACTACTAGTGCCAACACTTAGCAAATTTCTTGAAAAATTGGATGAACATAGAGCTTGAGCTCTCGGGTTCCACACAAAAAAAAAAAAATCTTTGTTTGTGATCCATTTAGCTCCACACTTTAAACCAAGGTTCTTAGGTGTATTGTAAACACATCTCAATAGAAAAATCTTGGAAAAAGATTGTTTACGGGTTAGTCGCAAAACGAAAACCTAGTGTCTTTCTAGGTTTTGTTTGGAGATTTGAAGGATATTTGTTGGTGTTGTTCTAAGGGTCTCAACAAGCGGATTGAAGTGTCTTGGAGAGGCTATAAACTACTAAGGAGCGACTTCGGATTGGAGTTGGATTAAGAATCATTGAGGTATAATCTTGTTCTTTGAAAGTATTACAAGATTATTTATATTGTTGTTGTTAGCTTTGTATGTTGCTAGCATGAAGTTGTTATATTAAAGTTATAAGGACTATGGATTGATTATAGCCTTGGAAATCCGAAATGTAATGTAAGCCATGACTAAGTTGGATTACAATTTAATCGTTGTTAGAATCGTCGCATGTTATTGACTTGAAGATTATGGTAGTTATAACCAAATGCGACTTGATATCATATTATGCTACCAATTTGGATTGAATTGGAAATTGAATAAGAATTGGTATTGTTGAACTCTTTATGGCCGAATTTGGACTTGTAGTTGTATTAGATTGTTATCGTTTGTGGGGCGGAATTTTACACGTCTAGTAGGCGTGTAATCCCCTATTGATTAATTGCTTTGATTGTGCCTTAAATGTGGCGTGTTTGGTTATTGTATTCGGCCTTGAAAAAAGTGGCAAAGTTAGTAAAAACAAAGGAGGTGCTGTCCGATTTTCCGTAGAAATTGGAGACTAACACTTATAATATTCTACGTTTGAAGTAAGGCGTTAATAGACGTATTGTGAATATTATAGGTTGACATACTACGGGCGGGACTTTGTACTTGGCAAGTGGTTTGACCCGGCGAGGTATGTAGAACTTTTCCTATCTTTGAGCATGACTAGTTTCACGTATATAGTACGGTAGACTTACAAGACTTTGACATTCTTTACTAGCTTTATGAAATGCCAAGTCGGGTGAGTTAGGAGATTAACTCACTTCTTTGAAAATATTAAGGATGTCTTAAAGTTTTATTAAAGTTAAGGGACTTGAAGAGTTTTAAAGTATGTGATACTTGTTTCGTTTTAAACATATAAGTCCCTTGGATAGGAAATTGTACTTAACTAAGGTATAAAGTGAATATAACGACTTTATGGGGAGTTGGTTATATTGACTTTATGGAAAGATAAATGACTTGATTTAATGGAAGGCAATTCGATTTTAAGGCATCAAATTTCCTAAGGTTTTATAAGAAAAGGAGTCACTTAATTTAGAAACCTAACATTATTTCTAAAGGTGTTGTGACTTGCCTTGAAATGTAATTTGGACATGATACTAGGTTTAATAGTATCTTGGAAGTTTTCTACTAAAAAGAGTCGTTGGTTTTAAAGGATAGAAGTACGTAGTACTTTGGGTTAAATTCCCGGATTTTCATAAAAGACATGTTAGTGCCTTAGGTAAAAACTAAAATGAGAGTGTATATAACAAGAATAATAAGAAGTTAGGGGATTTCTTAACTTGCTTATGTATTGTATGATAAGCCGGTAGTGCTTATATTATGTGTGATAGCCGGATTTGTGCTAGTGATATATTATTCGTTGCGGGGTCATTCCCCGGGTTTGTGGCATTGCATATTTTCGTGGATTTGCTACCCACGATGCGAGGAATACCTCATGCGAGTCCGTACGGGCTTATGCGGGTGAAATAGTCCCATGCGGGCGGTCCGACCTATCGAGAATACCTCATGCGAGTCCGTAACGGCTTATGCGGGTGAAATAGTCCCATGCGAGGAATACCTCACGCGGGTCCACTGGATCTATGCGGGTGAAATAGCCCCAGGAGTAGGATTTCAATCCTATTTTTCGTTGCAAGTATACCCCTATTTTACTCTCATTGTTAGTAAGACACAATGTACTGTATTTTGATTATCATACATGTCTCCGGCTTTGATTTAGACTTATGATGTAATTACAGTATTTTCCAGTTTTACATACTTGGTACATATTGTGTCTCGACCCCTTCGCGGGCTGCGTTCACGCAGGAAAGGGTAAGCAGGTGGTGGATCCTCATTCCTAGGATCACTTATCAGACTTCAGAAGCTCCATTTATCCGGAGGCTTGTCTCTTTTGGTACAGTCTTTCCCCTGGTGTTGTAGATTTATGTACATTCAGGGGTATGGCGCCCCGTCATTCTGATTGTTATTCCTAAGTGCGTATTCACCTTTGTGGTTGGGCTGTAAGAACTGAGTTGTAATTTTGATTATGTTTATATTATGGAAGGCGGCCTTATCGGCTAGCCTGTGATGTTTATTATTTACACATGTGTTTATGTTGTGTATGTTCCGCTGCTATTCTCTGATGTATACCTGAACGGGGTGCCCAGGTAGGGCACCAGTCGCGGCCCGGGGTCGGGTCGTGACAATTTCATCTTCCTAAAATATCCGTAATGCCAAAAATCCGAAAATAAAGTGGGCCCCACAAAACCGTAAATTTTCCCGTGGGCCCCACGTGACCAATTTCTGAAATAAAATTTCATAATTCTCAAATATTCCAAAAAGTCCAAATACCAAATCTGGGAATCCAATTCCCTTTAACGAACATTTTCCTTAAAATCAGGAAACTTTTAGTCGAAAAATCACATCTTTCTTCCTTTCCAATTTTCTTCCGTATTCTCAAATGCGTACGTCCTCGTATACATACTCTGGAACTACGGGGTGTAACATTCTTCCCCCCTTAGAAACATTCGTCCCGAATGTTCATTCTAAGCCTCTAATCATACAAGCGTCGGTATAGTCTTCACTACTATACTTACAAAACCAATTATGCCACACATGGCCATAATATAACATACGCGCAATACTCAATCCAAGCCAACGAGGAATCACCCCTAACGTGTATAACAACACAAAAACTTCCACCCATGGTCCAAAGGATACTTTCTTCGCACCTTCACTTCACAAAAGATCACTTCCATCCTCTTAACACATGTTCGCTTCCTCCCTTACTCGTCGTACCCTTCTCGTACACCCGAACTCTTTCTAGTATACTTACCCCACTTCAGTCATTACTTCAGTTTCCAAAACCTTGGAGTCACTACCTCCAAACTTGGTCATCATTAACTGGGAACACTCTGGAGGGATCTCCGATTACTCTTCCGAAACATAGCAACATGGAATACCGAACGTACTGCCTCCTAAGTCGGACGACAGTGCTAACTTATAGGCAACCTGGCCTATTCTACTATTATCTGAAAATGCCCAAAGTACCTCGGGCTAAGTTTCCCCTTCTTTCCAAATTTCGTCACACCGCCAGGGGTGGTACCTTGAAGACCAGTCGGCAACTGAACTCCAGTGTCGACGCGATCGTCGCCGCGACTTACGGTGACTACGAGCCGCTAATAACTTCTTAGGATAAGCTTCACCTTATCCACATCCTGCTGAAACAAGTAGGGACCTAACTATCTGAACCTTGCCGACATCGAACCAATCGGCCGTGACTACACTTCCGCCATACAAGGCTTCATAAGGCACCATCCGAATATTGAAATGGTAGCTAGTATAATACTCACTCAACAAGAGGCAAATAATCGTCACGGCTACCCCCAAATCAAAACAGGCGTAACCTATCCTCAAATGTGCGGATAAAATCGTTGTTCGTCCGTCGGCCCGAGGCGAATGCGTCTTGAGACTCACTTTGAGTTCCTAACCGCGTGGTAAAACCTCCGAAAAGAAATAGCCATAAGCGGGCTCCACGCCTACCATAAAAATAAAAGTAGAAACCGTGCGACCTTACAACCTTCACGATATACAATATCTCGCATAACCTCCGCCGAGTAAATGATCACGACTAAAAGACAAGATGGGTTGACCAGCCAGCCTACTACTTCGGTCGAACGCATCCACAAACTCGTGCGATGGTTATCTAAACTTGGGCCTAACACCCTCGTGACCTATCATCTAGCGGGACCACCTCAACCGGCCCGCACATTCGTGCGGGTTGACTCGCGAAATGGCCTCAACCCGACCAGCCGTACTAAACTCGTTCCCGATTCGAACAATCTTACGATTCCACGTCATGAAAGCTACTACTTCCATCTCACACTACCCATGGATTTATCACAACTTACACCATGCTAAGAACATAGCACTCCACATGTATCTACCATAACAACCTAAACAAGTCTCTTAAGGCTGAAGATCTCCCTGTAACTACTGCCTCACTTTCACTTTGCCGCTCTAATCAAATCTTGCTCTGCTGGGCGCATAACTACAGAAGGTGATGAACGACCATCGATCCCGAAGTGAGTCGTAACATCCGCGCCACCTCTGTTCGGACAATTTCTGCAAAATGGCCTGCCGCATAAGCCTAACAAGCTATCTAAGTAGTCGACACTCCCTAAGAACCCCTACCACAACGACCATGCAGGGTGGGGGTGGCCTCTCAGCTAACACCCTTCCTCTCCGATCCAGAATCCATGCGACACAGTAGGCTAAGTCATCCCACTGTATCCCTCCTACTAGGACATTCTCTCCTCACGTATGCGCCACTAACGGGGACATAACGAGTCAATAAGTCAAACTCTATACTGTATTCCCGAACCGTCCGCCCGTTCTGCCTCAACATCATAAATCTATCTGCCCGAGCTCTCCTCATCTGCGAGGGCAAGAAGTGTGTAAGAAATGCCTCTGAGGTCTTTGTTATACCCCGTATTTCCAGAGTATGTATGTGAGGACGTACGTACGAGAATACGACATTTAAATTGAAAAGGAAGAAAGATGTGATTTTTTTGACGGAAAAGTTTCCGGTTTTTGTGAAGGAAAAAGGTTCGTCATTGGGGATTTGATTTCCAGTTTTGGTATTCGGACTTCTGGGATTATTTTAGAAGTATTGGAATTTTATTTCCGGAATTGGTCACGCGGGGCCCACGGGAGGTTTTACGGTTTGTGGGGCCCACTTTAATTCGGATTTTTTCCGAGAGACGAAATATTTTGGACCAATAGGAGGGCGACATGTGTCACCCTTATGTGGCATGGGTTGGACGAAAATTTGTGGGCTAGTGGACAAGTCAAATGGTCAAGTCTTGGAAGATAATTTTTGGGATAGTGGGAGTAGGTGAAAACGTTTTTTGTGGGCATGTGGAGGTTGGCCTTGGACGTTTTTTTGTGTACATGTGGAGGCCACATGGCTCTTTGTTGTGGGGGACATATGTCCCAATGTTGTGGTGGACATATGTCCCAAAATTGTGGTGGACACTTGGTTGGAAGACTTCATCCATCACATGGATCCTAATCTACACCTTACATATGTTTTGATCTTGGCCCTTGAGTGTCCTATAAATACCCCCCTTAGTTGAAGACTTATTTCATCCACACTTGAGCAATTTCCAAGTCTCAAAATACTCCCTCCCTTTGATTGAAGTTCTCGTCCAAACACCCCTCTCCCTTAGCCAAAGTTGTCCAAAAATCCTTAGAGTTTTAAGTGTTCTTCCTTAGAGTATTAGGAAGATTATTAACCAAGTGTTGGAAAAGAATTCACACCCCTAGCCCCTAAAGTACCCCCTTGGCCGAGAGTGCCACAAATTGTAGCCTAAGTGTTCTTCACTTTTGGAGTGAAAGTGTTTAAGAGAAGTTGTTTAGAAACTTCTAAGGGTTTCTTGGAGCGAATTGGAGCGTACAGAATAGGAGCTAAACCTTGCTCAGGATCGACTTATACCTTGGATAATTTTGGGCTTATCGAGGTAAATAATCTTGTCCCCCTATTGTAATTGGAAATTACATGTTGTAGTAATATATAGTTGAGTATACTATATATAGAATGAATATTGAAAAGAATTGAACTGTAATTACTTAGAAGGATATTAAAGAAGAGAACTGAACTGTAATTACATTGGACTGTATTTACAGTAGACTTGTGTAGTATTACTGTGAAGTATAATTGAACGCGTCCGGTTAGACGTGTAAACCCCCCCGGGAGTTGTTGGCCTGGTAGCGGGCCTGAGTAGAGGAGGAGATTTATGTGGTTACGGGGGGGAGGTGCTGCCGAATTTTCTGTAGAATAAGGAATCTTGCATTTAGAATATTCTACGAGGAGATCTAGGAGTTGATAGGCGTTTTGTGGCCTTATAGGTTGCAGTACTACGAGTGGCGTATTCTACTTGAAGAGTGGAAAAGGCTAGCAGGATTACAGTACTGCGGAGCGTTTTGCTAATTGTCGATAATCGTCGCGAGGTATGTGAACCTCTTCCTATCTTTTCTAGCATGATATGTTGTGAACTAGGTAGTACGGTAGACGTACATTTGTTAAGTGAATTTGGTTGGTTTACAATATAAAGTGTTATAACGGCTTTATGGGAAGTTTGTTATAACCACTTTATGTGGGTAAAGGAATGGTTGGTGGTTTTTAAAAGATAAATGACTTGATGTGAATTAATAATGACTTGGTTTGTGTTAAAAAGTTATGAAACCGCTTTTTTGAGAAATGGGTAATTGGGTTTTAAAAGGAATAATGTTATATTGATTTTTCGGAAATGAGAACGAGTATAGAACAAACCACTGCAGCGTTAATAAAGGAAAATGTATTGACTAATTAATTATTATTAAAACCAGTAGAAACCTCCATCTGCATAGAAGCTAAGATAAGACAAAATGATATTACATTTTCTAGATCATGGCTGCTTTAATAAGATTGTTATAAACAAGGATAACCTACTCACACTTAAGGCATATGTCACTCAAATTGTTTTAAAAGAGATTACGTTATTAAGTGATTAAGACTATGAACTATGAAATCTTTCGAAAATAAGAGACTTGAGTATTTGAAATTAGGCAAACTTGAACTTTTGGAAAAGAATGTTGTTACTTGATTTTAAAAAGGAAAGTGTGTTGGTTTATTTAAAAATGTTAGTCACTCTATTTTTAATACTACGGGTATCGGGTGACCTTTGTAAAAGGAATAAATCTTTTAAAAGAATTTAACGTATGTAGTACTTTGGGGTTAAAACCCGGACTTTGACATAAAATGAAAGTACCTCGAGTTGGGTGTAACTTACCTATGTTTGCGTGTGATAGCCTTGTTATGCAAGTATTGTATTTCTATACCACCGCGTCTCTCAATGGAGGGTCGGCTGATTTGTTATGATCTTACTTGGGCGTCTGGCGGTGGAGGATTCCACGGTGCGCTCACGCTGATAGTGTTATTCCATGGACTAGCTCTCCGAGGTTTTACCGATTCGGCCTTGGTATCCGGTGGTTGGCTTTCGTACTTGCCGCCTCGTGGCTGATTCGCCTTGGTACCGTAGTTAGCCTTCGACTTGCCCTGTTCAGTTTTGTGGCGGTCTCGTGATCACGGCCTTGGTACACAGTAGTTAGCTCGTACTTTGCCGGTCGCCACGTGACACGGCCTTGGTACCTGGTAGTCGGCTTTCGTACTTGCCCCGTGTCAGCTTCGTGTTTTGGTTGTATAGTATTGTTAGTACGACTTTGGTATCTGGTAGTTGGCTTTCGTACTTGCCCCGGTCAGTTGATGATGCGGCTTTGGTATCTGGTAGTTAGCCTTCGTACTTGCCCCGTACGGTTTTATGACACAGGTGGGACCTGGTGTTCCTATGTACTCCTTGGTATTGTTATATCATAGACTGCTGGCAGTGAGGAAGGAATTCCACGGGCACGATTGATGTTGTGGGCGTGAGACCCAAGGTTATATTTTGAGTGATGACTTAGAGGGTGTGAGTCCCTGAGTTGACATGACTGCTTATATGTTGTGTACTGTAGTTTGGTTATCATACATGTCTCCTGCTTTATATAGACTATTATGATTTCATTCACGATTTTGATTTCACATACTTGGTACCTTGTTATCGACCTCGCCGGAAGTGCGTTCATCTGCGCGGTAGAGGTACATCGGTTGTCGATCCTCGCTTATAGGATCACAGTTCAGCGTATTGGGAAGCTCCGTTTCTCCGGAAGCTTATCTTTTGGTATGTTTTTCCTTGAGTGGTAGGTTCTTGTACATTCAGGGGTATGGCGGGGCCCTGTCCCGTCATAATTGTTGTTACATTCTTAGGTGCAGAGTATCGTTGTGGCGTGGTTGTAAAGATTGTAGAATTCAAATTTCTGTATATATGCAATAAGGCAACCGTTTTGGTTGGCCTGTTTTATTATCATAACTCTTGTTCATATCTGTATGTTTTTATTTCCGCTGGTTGTTCTCTGATGTTGTATCACTAGGGTGCCCGGGGTAAGGCATTAGTCACGGGCCCGGGATCGGGTCGTGACAGTCTTGATCACTTTTATGATCCGCTGCAACTGTCGAATAAACTCCTGATGATCTTCCTCAGTTCTAGATCCATAGAACTCGGGTGGACTGCAACTCAAGAAGTCCCGAAATCTCAACTATCGGATCTAGGGTGAACTACTGGTACTGCCGGAACCTCCGACTCTCGTCTTTCCTCATTCCTAGCCACAAGCCTAGCTAGTAACTGGGCCATTTCATTGTAACTCATATCCTCGGCTCCTGGTCGTGAAACTGGAGGCTCAGGTATCGTGGCCCCAGTAGAAACTGCTGCCGCTCTAAACTCTGCTGGGGCTAGCGGCGTCATAAAACTCGTCGTCTGAAGTACTATCTCAGGTAATGACCGGGCCTGTGCCCTCGTAACCCTCTGTGTTCTACTCGTAGCTCCCTCTGCTGCCTTGCCCTTCTGGGCTCTAGTTGCCTTGCGTAGAGGTATAACGGGTGCAAAGAATACGTCAGAGGGAGTCCAACTTATAACACAGCTCTAAGGCACGATCTCAGAGTGAGAAGAATGGAAACCAATCCTAAATATCCTGCAGCCTCCTGATTATAGGTGTGGTGCACAACACACCGATAATCAAGACTCTACTAGATACGGTCTGTAGACACTTTCCGAGGATTAACTGCTCTGATACCACTTTTGTCACGACCCGACCACGGGCCCGCGACTGGTGCCTTACCCCGGGCACCCTAGTGATACAACATCAGAGAAAATCAGCGAAAATGAAAACTTACACATGAAACAAGATATACAATAATGAAATAAGAAAACAGACTAACCAAAACGGTTACCTTTCTGAATATATAAATAAAACTTGAACCCGAACAGTTACATCCCTTTTACAAACTCGCCACAACAGATTACGGACTTAAGAATGTTATAACAACGACGGACGGGGCCGCCATACCCCGAATGTAAGTACCTACAACGAGCGGACTATACCAAAGATAAGCCTCGAGAAACGGAGCTTCCCAAGCTGAGCGTGATCCTATGAGCGAGGATCAACAATCGGTGTACCTCTACTGCGGCATGAACGCAGCCCGAAGGAGGTCGATAACAGTACCAAGTATGTGGCGAAAATCACGTAAATGAAATCATAGTAGTCTATATAAAAAGCGAGACATATATGATAACCAAACTACGATTACATAATATGTAGCGATCATGTCAAGTCGTGGACTCACGCCTCAAAGTCATCACTCAAATATAACTACGGGTCTCATGCCCGCAACATCAATCATGCCCGTGGAACACCTTCTCACCGCTGCGATACGATAACCACACCAAGGAGTACACATGAACACTGTGTCCCACCTGTGTCATAAAACCGTATGGGCAAGTACTGGCTAACTACGGATACCAAAGTCGCATCATCAATCGACGGGCAAGTACGAAAGCCAACTACGGATACCAAAGTCGTACCAACAAATCTATATAACCATACCACGGTGACCTGTGGCAAGACGAAAGCCAACTACCGATACCACTGCGCCACGTAGGCGGGGGCAATCTAAGACTAACTACGGATACCGCCGGAATCACGAGACTTCGCCACAAACCGAACGGGCAAGTCTGACGGCTAACTACCGATACCGCCGAATCAGCCACGACCTCGGGGCAAGAGAGCCAACTACCGATACCTAGACGAATCGGTAAAACCTCGTGGAGCTAGTCCATGGAATAATAATCACGGCGTGCGTGGAATGCTCGATCGCGCCGACGCCCAAGTAAGATCATAACAAATCAGCGACCTCCATCGAGACGCGGTGGTATAGAAATACAATACTAGCACGACAAGGCTATCACACGCAAACATAGGCAAGTTACACACAACTCAAGGTACTTTCATTTTATGCCAAAGTCCAGGTTTTAACCCCAAAGTACTACGTACGTTAAATTCTTTTTAAAAGATCAATTTCTTTTACAAAGGTCACCCGATGCCCGTATTATCAAAATAGAGTGACTAACATTTTAAGTAAACCAAAACAACTTCCATACTTTCCTTTTTAAACCAAATTAAGACAATACTATGCCTTCTTTTTAGACCAAAACACTTCTCCTTTTAAAGTCAAGTTACCATTTTAAAACTAATGATAAAACCATTCTTTTGTTTTCATAAAGTCGTTATAACTAACTTCCCATAAAGCTGTTATAACACTTTATGTTTTAAACCAATTTAAGACAAAACCATGTCTTTCTTTTAAACCAAAAACTCTTCAATTCCTCAAGTCTCTTTTTTTTTAGAAATCAAGCTCCTTAATATTTCACATCAAGTCATTTATAAGTCAAGTCTCTTATCTTTTAAAAACCACAAACCATTTCTTTACCTACATAAAGTTGTTATAGCAAACTTCCCATAAAGCCGTTATAACACTTTATGTTTTAAACCAACCAAATTCATTTAGCACACGTACGCGTCACCGCTACATAGTTCACAACAATCATGCTAGAAAAGATAGGAAGAGGTTCACATACCTCGCGACGATTATCGACAATTAGCAAAATGCTCCAAGTACTACAACCTTGCTAGCCTTTTCCACCCTTCAAGTAGAATACGTTACTCGTAGTACTTCCACCTATAATGGCCATCAAACGCCTATTAACTTCTAGTTCTCTGCGTAGAATATTTCTACGGAAAAGTCGGCGACACCTCCCCCGCAACCACAAAATCTCCTCTCTAACGAGGCTGCTGCAAACCAACAATCCGGGGGGTTACACGCCTACCGGGACGTGTACAATTCTACTCCACAATAATACTACAAGTCATCAGAATACAATCCTATGTAAATACATTCAATTCTTTATAATCATCCTTCCAATATATCTTATACTCAATTCTAAACTACTACAACATGTAATCTCCAATTACAATAGGGACATAGGTAATTACCTCGATAAGCCCAAAATTATCCAAGATATAAGTCGATCCCGAGCAACGTTTAGCTCCAATTCCTTACGCCCAACCCGCTCCAGCAACCCTTAGAAGTTTCTAAACAACTTCTCTTAACACTTCATCTAAGCTATGAAGATTTTTCTAGGGCTTCATTTTGCGACTATGGAATAAAGTAGTATTTTGCTCTTATGTTGGGATTTTTTGGAATACCACAAGGGATTTAGGCTAAAGTATTTGGAATAACAACAATACTTGAAGAATTCTACTCAAGGTGGGGGGGGGGGGGGTGTTTGGACGATACCTCACAAGGGGAGGGCCGGGAATTTTTTTGCCTTGGTAACTTTGGAATGGGGATGAATTCAAGACTTCCACACAAGGGGTATTTATAGGGAAATCAATGGCCAAGATCTAGGCAAGTGGATGGTGAGGATGGGGTACATGTGTGTGGGTAGTTGGCCAACAATTTGGCTACCACAAACATGGGACAAGTGGCCACCACAAAAATGGGCCACTTGTCCACCAAAAAAACGTGCCACTTGTCCTTCTCCAATTCGGCCAACATGGCCACACGGGGGTGACACGTGTCGCCCCCCTACTCGCCCAAAATATTTCATCTTCCGAAAATATCCGTAATGCCAAAAATCCAAAAATAAAGTGGGCCCCACAAAATCAGAATTTTCAGTGGGCCCCACGTGACCAATTTCGGAAATAAAATTTCATAATTCTCAAATATTCCAAAAAGTCCAAATACCAAATCTGGGAATCCAATTCCCTTTAACGAACATTTTTCCTTCACAAAATCCGAAAACTTTTCCGTCGAAAAATCACATCTTTCTTTCTTTCCAATTTTACTGTCGTATTCTCGTACGTACGTCCTCGTATACATACCCTGGAACTACGGGGTGTAACACACATCTCAGTGTGCTCAATGCGGCAGGTCTCACCCGGGCGAGTGTCGTATGGCTTCGGGAGCTTGTTATTCTTGTGGCCAGCAGGGCCATTTGAGGAGAGATTGTCCGTCCAGAGGCGGCGGGAGTGTTATGGTTCAGCCGACAGGGTCAGTTGCTGGATCTTCTTCTTCTGTGGTTATGCGCCCCGGAGGACAGGGTGTGCACAGACCAGCAGGCCGCGGCAGGAGTCGTGGTGGAGGTCCCAGTTCTAGCGGTCCACAGAACCGCATTTATTCCTTAGCCAGCCGCCAGGATGAGGAGGCTTCCCCTGACGTCGTCACAGGTACATTATTGATTTCATGCTGTGACGTATATGCTTTGATAGATCCAGGTTCTACCTTGTCCTATGTGTCCCCTCTTATTGCTGGTAGAATCGGGATAGAGCCGGTGTCGATAGAGCCTTTTGAGGTAGCTACGACAGTGGGTGATTCGGTGTTAGCTGAGCGGGTGTACCAAGGTTGTCCGTTGTTTATTTACAGTCTTCAGACCCTAGCAGACTTGATAGAGTTGGATATGACAGATTTTGACGTCATTATGGGTATGGACTGGTTGGCTTCTTATTATGCCAACGTTGACTGTAGAGACAGGTTGGTCCGGTTCCAGTTTCCTGGCGAGCCAGTTATCGAGTGGAAGGGCAACACAACGTCGCCGAGGGGTAGGTTTATTGTCACGCCCCAAATCCCGGGCCCGTGACTGGTGCCCCTACCTGGGCACCCTTCTACCCATACAACATAAATAAACCGCGGAAGATAAATAGCACTCTTTTTTTTTTTAAAACAAAGGCAAAGCCGGAAAGGCTTTTGTATAAATATAAATCACCCGAAAGGGTCTACGATGTACAACGATGTAAATACAACTTACACCAGTCCAACCCACATATGAATACAGACCTCTAAGAAGGTGACAACAACTATGACGGGACAAGGCCCCGCCGTACCCCTGAATATACCTAGCCATAATGACAAACTCCGGAACTTGGAGCCATCTCAAAATGTTGAACAAGGATTCTAAGCTCGCGGATCCACAACTGTGTACCTAGACCTGCGGACATGAGCAGCCCAGAAGGGGTCGCATAACAAAAATCAGAATATGGAACAGAAATAAGGTACAGTAAACCAATCATAACTGTATAAAAGAATGACAGGGGCAAGTATAAAAAGGGTAAATACCAGATCCTACCGTGTCATTACCATCTCGTGAACTTAATCGTACCTTATTATCTTTTCCCTTTTTTACATAAAAGTTATAGTCACATTATTACGTACATGCTTAGGAAAAACCATCAAGTTCATTACCATATAACTTACTTACCTTGCATAACATAATCCGACCCTTTATGGAGGGACGCCTGTACTTCCCGGCCCAATCTGGGACGCGATAAAGTCACATAAGTCTGCCCATAGAGGTATACTGCCCGACCCATTTCTGGGACGCGATAATGTCATATAGTCTGCCCATAAAGGTATACTGCCCGACCCATTTCTGGGACGCGATAATGTCATATAAAATCCGGGAATTTAACCCAACGTACTACGTACCTCTACTCCTTTTAAAAATGACTCTTTTTCAAATAAAACTTCCAAGATACTAACAACCGTAGTATCAAGTCATATCTACTTTTCAAGACAAGTCACAATACCTTTTAAAAATACATTTATAGGCTTCTAAATCAAGTGTCTTCTTTCTTTAAAACCTTAAGCAATTGGTACCTTTAAAACAATTTGCCCTTCTTTATTTCAAATCATTTCTTTGCTTACATTACTGAAGAAAACCATTCTTTTAATCTTTCATAAAGTTGTTATAACCAACTTCCCATAAAGACGTTATAACTCTTTATGTCTTAGACAAATTCATTCCTTTTATAACCAAGAGACTTATACTTTCAAATCAAATCACATAGCTTTCAAAATACTTCAAGTCTCTTAACTTTTAAGAAAACAAGTTTCTTAACTTTAGAATGGCAAGAAATCAATACTTTCCAAATCAAGTATTCTATACTTTTAAATCAATTCATTTCTCCCTTTAAGAATCAAGTCCCATAACTTGAAAAATAAAGTCCCTTAACCTTTTAAAAATTTGAGGTCCATAGTCTTAAAACTTCATACGTAAATTCTTATAAATTAAGTAACATATACTTCGGTGCGTTGTGAATAAGTTATACTTATTTATAACGATCTTAATCAAGTAGCCATGATCTAGAAAATGTAATACAATTTTGTCTTATCTTAGCTTCTATGCAGATGGAGAATTCTACTCATTTTAATTTAATTAATTGTCATTACATTTTCCTTTATTAACGCTGCAATGGCTTGTTCGATACTTATTCTCATTCGTGTCGTAAATTAGCCAAGTCAACTTGGCTCCAAATACCTCCTAACGACTCTTACCAACATCCCCCCTAAGACTTGGTAAGAACTTAGGATAACTTAGACATAACCTTTACGTAGAGTAAATCAACATACATACCTCTTAACTTCTAAGAGTAGAAGGAATCATGAAATAGTACTACATGTATATTCCATACATAGAATCATGTCAAAAGAAGGAAGAGGTTCACATACCTCGCGACGATTATCGACAAATAGCAAAATGCTCCAAAGTACTTCAACCTTGCTAGCTATTCCATCCTTCAAGTAGAATACGCTATACTTGGTACTTCAACCTAAAATGGCCATAACACTTCTATCAACTACAAGCTATCAAGTGTAGGACTTATACCAAATAATGACCCTCTAATTCTACGGAAAATTGGGCAGCACTTCCTTTGTTTCTACGTATTTTCCACCTTTTCCAAGGCCCGTATTCATCAACCAACAAGCCACATTTAAGGCATAACCAACAGTTAGCCAAAGGGGATTACACGCCTAAATGGACGTGTAAAATTCTGCCCCACAGTTATACAAAACAGTCCACAAATCAGCCCATAAAAACAGTCCGCAATCCAACCATAACGAGGGTAAAATGTGAGGCCTTTTAACGCCTTTCCACACCCTTATTCCCTAAGGAATTTCATTAGCAACTACTACACTTAAACATGCATAACAACAACTAAATTTCCAGCATTTAATACCTCAAAACAGTCCACTAAACGACACAACAACGTCTAACAGTTTTGGGCAGTTTCTCGGCCACAACAACTACAGCCCGATAACTCGTTCCTTAATCCATTTTATTCCAATTCGAGTTCCAAAACTTCTACCTAAGTTATAACAACTTATTAACAACAATATTAATCCATTATAACATTCAATAGGTGAAGATAACAACGACAATAACCAACGAATTCCATTTGCACCAAATCTGTCCCAAATCGGGTTTAGCCCCAAAAATGGCTCAAACGCTTTTTATTCTTCATTATTTTCTAACACAAGTTCATCCATACATAATAACAATAAGTAATATCCAATTACTTTAAAAGAAGAAGGACTTTTACCTCATTTATTGCCCAAAAACGCCCCAAAACAGTTCGGTCTTTATTGGTGCGCAGTTTTCGTTTCGCTCAACTTCTTCAAGTTCCAATCATATATATGTACCCCCTACAACCTTAGGAGCAACTTCTCTTTGAATCTCACTTCCAAAAAGTCGACGGAACCCCTAGGGTTTTGGCATCAACTTTCGGCCAAGACAAGTAAAAACGTGTAGAATATTAATCTAGGCTTAGCACTTGGTTAAAAGCTTAATCTTGGAGAACTAAATTGATCAACAATGGTTGTTTTTAGCCAAGGGGCTCTCGAAATTATGGAGCTAAAGGGGAGAAGATGAGAGCTTATTTTTTTGTCCAAGTGTAAAGTGATCCAAGTCTTGCAAGACTTGGATATGTATAGCCAAGTGGAGTGGGACCCATGTCTACTTGTCCCCTCTCAAAATATCTATTTTTTTGTCATCTTAGCAAGACAAGTGGAGGGGCGCCACGTGTCGCCCTCCGATTGGTCCAAAATATTATAATTTTTCGAAGGTCCCTACGAAATTGTGAAATTCTCGGCGGACCCCATATTATCAATTTCAACACCTTATAATCCAATACTAAGTCCATAAATCCAATTAGAAGTATTATACTCCAAGTTAATAATTTTTCCGTCGTCACATTTTTTCCGAAATTTTCCTTAAGAAAATGTAATTATTCTTTCCTTCCAAAATTCAAATCTTAAATCCTTATTCACGTTCTCAATTAGTAGCCCTGGTATTACGGGGTGTAACATCCTTCCCCCCTTAGAAACATTCATCCTCGAATGTCCATCTAAGGTCTCAATAGTTAGCTAGTATTCCACGATTCTCGATTATTCCATGTCCCAATCTTACATTATCTATCCCCTCATACGGGTAAGATAGTTTCTCATAGTCTCAATATCATGTTGTCCTAATCACAACAACCATATTTACTCCATAAAAATATTATTCGTGCATCTCACTTAAGCATACAACACAGCTTAATCTAATAACATGGTATGTCCATAAGTCAATTAAACCTGATCTTTCAAGAGTCTATCACAATCTTAGTCAGTTCATTACCTCTTAACTATTCCAAATAAGTACATAAATAAAGCATAGGTGTGGATTCAATAAACTGTTTCACACCTTCCAAGTAATTATTAAGGCTTAACCAACTCATGGTAACTCATAATCATTCTAGGCAACGCATATATGACCCCAAATAAATACGCTCGTACATATACACATCATCATTATACCAACTGTACAATAGTTTTACCAACCTGGATACGAAGCCCATATAATCCTTTCTGGGTCACTGTTGCATTTCTCATATCTACAATCAAAATACATGTTAGGGATAGATTACCCTAACAACACAACTCTATCGCACGATCTCAGAGTGAGAAGAAGGAAAACCAATCCTAAATGTACTATAACCTCCTGTTTATAGATGTGGTGCACAACACATCGATAAACAAGACTCTACTATACACGGTCTGTAGACATGCCGAGGACTAATCGCTCGATACCACTGTCACGCCCCAAATCCGGGCAGTGGATCGGTGCCCCTACCAGGCACCTTCTACCCATACAACATAAATAAACCGCGGAAGATAAATAACACTCATTTTTTTTTAAAAACAAAGGCAAAGCCGGAAAGGCTTCTGTATAAATATAAATCACCCGAAAGGGTCTACGATGTACAACGATGTAAATACAACTTACACCAGTCCAGCCCACATATGAATACAAACCTCTAAGAAGGTGACAACAACTATGACGGGACAAGGCCCCGCCGTACCCCTGAATATACCTAGCCATAATGACAAACTCCGGAACATGGAGCCATCTCAAAAGGCTGAACAAAGATCCTAAGCTCGCGGATCCACAACTGTGTACCTAGACCTGCGGACATGAACGCAGCGCGGCCGAAGGTCGATAACAATTGCGAATATGGAACAGAAATAAGGTCTGAGAAACCAATCATAATCAGATAAAAAGAATGACAGGGGCAAGTATAAAAAGGGTAAATACCAAATCCTACCGTGTCATTACCATATCGTGAACTTAATCGTACCTTATTATCTTTTCCCATTTTTACATAAAAGTTATAGTCACATTCTTACGTACATGCTTAGGAAAAAACCGTCAAGTTCATTACCATATAACTTACTTACCTTGCATAACATAATCCGACCCTTTATGGAGGGATGCCTGTACTGCCCGGCCCAATCTGGGACGCGATAAAGTCACATAAGTCTGCCCATAGAGGTATACTGCCCGGCCCATTTCTGAGACGCGATAATGTCATATAGTCTTCCCATAAAGGTATACTGCCCGGCCTATTTCTGGGACGCGATAATGTCATATAAAATCCGGAAATTTAACCCAACGTACTGCGTACCTCTACTCCTTTTAAAAATGACTCTTTTTCAAATAAAACTTCCAAGATACTAACAACCGTAGTATCAAGTCATATCTACTTTTCAAGAAAAGTCACAATACCTTTTAGAAATACATTTATAGGCTTCTAAATCAAGTGACTTCTTTCTTTAAAACCTTAAGCAATTGGTACCTTTAAAACAATTTGCCCTTCTTTATTTCAAATCATTTCTTTGCTTACATTACTGAAGAAAACCATTCTTTTAATCTTCCATAAAGTTGTTATAACCAACTTCCCATAAAGACGTTATAACTCTTTATGTCTTAGACAAATTCATTCCTTTTATAACCAAGAGACTTATACTTTCAAATCAAATCACATAGCTTTCAAAATACTTCAAGTCTCTTAACTTTTAAGAAAACAAGTTTCTTAACTTTAGAATGACAAGAAATCAATACTTTCCAAATCTAGTATTCTATACTTTTAAATCAATTCATTTCTCCCTTTAAGAATCAAGTCCCATAACTTGAAAAATAAAGTCCCTTAACCTTTTAAATATTTGAGGTCCATAGTCTTAAAACTTCATACGTAAATTCTTATAAATTAAGTAACATATACTTCGGTGCGTTGTGAATAAGTTATACTTATTTATAACGATCTTAATCAAGTAGCCATGATCTAGAAAATGTAATACAATTTTGTCTTATCTTAGCTTCTATGCAGATGGAGAATTCTACTCATTTTTATTTAATTAATTGTCATTACATTTTCCTTTATTAACGCTGCAATGGCTTGTTCGATACTTATTCTCATTCGTGTCGTAAATTAGCCAAGTCAACTTGGCTCCAAATACCTCCTAACGACTCTTACCAACATCCCCCATAAGACTTGGTAAGAACTTAGGATAACTTAGACATAACCTTTACGTAGAGTAAATCAACATACATACCTCTTAACTTCTAAGAGTAGAAGGAATCATGAAATAGTACTACATGTATATTCCATACATAGAATCATGTCAAAAGAAGGAAGAGGTTCACATACCTCGCGACGATTATCGACAAATAGCAAAATGCTCCAAAGTACTTCAACCTTGCTAGCTATTCCATCCTTCAAGTAGAATACGCTATACTTGGTACTTCAACCTAAAATGGCCATAACACTTCTATCAACTACAAGCTATCAAGTGTAGGACTTATACCAAATAATGGCCCTCTAATTCTACGGAAAATTGGGCAGCACTTCCTTTGTGTCACGACCCGACCTCTGGCCCACGACTGGTGCCTTACCCCTGGCACCCTAGTGATACAACATCAGAGAAAATCAGCGGAAATAAAAACTCATAAAAGATAAACAGTGAAATAAGAAAATAGGCTAACCAAAACGGTTACCTTTCCGAAAATAAAAGAAAACTTGAACAGTTACATCCTTTACAAACCCTGCCCACTACAGTGCTACAGACCTCTAAGAATTTTATAACAACAATGACGGGACAGGGCCCCGCCATGCCCCTGAATGTACAACAGTCTACAACTTGGGGAACTGCATGAGACAAGCTTCCGGAGATATGGAGCTTTCCGAGAACTGAACAGCGATCCTAAGAGTGCGGATCCGCAAGCTATGTACCTCAACCTGCGGCATGAACGCAGCCCCCCGAAGGAGGTCAGTACAACAGGTACCAAGTATGTGAAACTAAAAATACTGTAAATGAAATCATAATAGTCTATATAAAGCAGGAGACATGTATGAAGACCAAAATACAGTACACAACATATAAGCAGTCATGTCAAGTCAGAGACTCATGCCCGTAAAATCATCACTCAAATACAACCCGGGAATTTAACCCGCACAATGGCCGCATGCCCCGGCATCTCACCTCGGTATAAGCATGGCCGTGGAACCGTCCTAGTAGGCCTATACCCGTGGACCATCCAACGTGTCGGTATGCCCAAAGGAGATAACAAGATGACACCCATAGTGGAAGCATACCCGTGGGCCACCCAACGTGTCAGTATGTCCAAACAAATAACAAGATAATACTCACTGTGGAAGCATACCCGTGGGCCACCCAACGTTTCAGTATGTCCAAACAATAACAAGATAATACTCACTGTGGAAGCATACCCGTGGGCCACCCAACGTGTCAGTATGTCCAAACAATAACAGATAGTCGGCCCTCCATCGAGAGACTCGGTAGCACAAAATCAAACACTTGCACAACAAAGGCTATCTCAACAAGCATAGGCAAGTTACACATAACTCAATGTACTTTCATTTTATGTCAAAGTCCGGGTTTTAACCCCCAAAGTACTACATACTTAATTCTTTCAAAAAGAAGATCTCCTTCTTTTCTTACGTAAAAACAACTCGATACTAATATCCGTAGCACCAAACACGTTCATGTTTAAATCATGTACTTTAAACACTTTAACACAACGTCAAGTATACCATTAACCCAAGTAACTAACCCCTTTAGGATCAAGGTACTCCTACCTTTTAAAACCAAGCCACTTATATTTTTCCATCAAGAAGAGTTCAATATTTGAAAACAAGTTACTTATACTTTTAAACTCAAGTTACTTCTCTTTTCCCAAAATCAAGTTACATGACCTTCAAAAAGCCTTTAAGTCTCCTTACTTTAGAATGTCAAGAAACCAAATAAAACTTTATTCTTTTAAAGACCAAGTACTCATTACTCGCGGATGAGGTTTCACACTTTTCAACACATTTAGGTGAATTATAAGTCCAGTCTCTTATCTTTTGAAATCAACAAACCATTATTTTACCTACATAAAGTCGTTATAACTAACTTCCCATAAAGTCATTATAACACTTTATGTCTTGAACCAACCAATTACAACTATAAGCATTTATGAGACCAAGAGGGCTTTTTCTTTAACAACCGAGTACCCATTACTAACGAATAAGATTTTACTACTTTTCCACACAATCAAGCCCTTTACACTTCATATCAAGCCAAGGCACAAAAAGGGAAATCAAACTCCTTTAACACACGTGCGTCTACCGCACTATACATTTCACAAATAATCATGCTCAAGAGGATAGGAAGAATCACATACCTCGCGACGATTATCGACAAGTAGCCAACTGTTCCAACGTACTATACCCTTGCTAGCCCTTTCCACCCTTCAAGTAGAATATGCTACTCGTAGTACTTCACCCTATAATGGCCATAATACGTCTATTAGCTTCTAGCTTTAACGTATAATACTCTAATTGAAAAGCCCCTTATTCTATGGAAATTTGGACATCATTTCCTTTGTTTCTACTTACTTTGCCACCTTTTTCAAGGCCGAATTCAGTAACCAACCACGCCACATTTAAGGCTCCACAATGTAGTTATCAATAGGGGATTACACGCCTACAAGACGTGTAAAATTCTGCCCCACAATACCAACAAGTCTAAACTACAATGTCAATTCGGCACATTTGAGGGACAACAACACAAAGTCTCCTTTCCAATTTCTTTTAAATCCAAGTTTTTAGTAAGACATGTAATCAAGCCGAAATCGATAAAGACTACTACAATCCTCTAGTAGATAACATGCGACGATTTTAGATAACGACCAAATTGTAATTCAAATTCAAATGACTCAATCATGTCATTTTCGGATTTCTAGCCTTTCAAAATCCATAGTACTTACCAATCTCTAATACATGATTCACGTGGTCTATATCAACTATAACAAGTATTATAACTTATATCCAAGAGAAGAGGAAATCTTTTACCTTTTGGATTAGCCCACTAAAGCCCTCTTTCTTCAACTCCTTTCCCGTCAAACTCGCCTACGGGCGCTTCCTACAAGTTACCAACACTTTGCCTCCTTGCCGCCGCTCCAACAAATTTTCCTTAGGCTAGGTTTTCTTCAAAAAGTCTAGAGAGAAAAGAGAGAGGAGTTCTTAGGAGGGTTAGGTGAAATGACCAAGTCTTCCAAGACTTGGCCCTAAAATAGGACCCTTTTCTTGGTCAAAAAGATGGGAGGGACACTTGTCACCCTCCCATAGGCTTTTCTCTAAAATATCCTGTTTTCTCCCTTGACCGCGGAAAAATCCCGCCTTGCGCCATGGCCACCTCTGAGAATATCCTGCATTCGGCGCGCGGCCTGCGTCGGCGTGGGCCACTGTAACCTCTGTGGAACCCCAGATAACGGCGCCGTGTCTGCCTCCGGCCTTGCCGTGGCCCCTGACCGAAAATACCTATATGCCTGACTGCGCACCGAACTTGTAACTTCCATATCTTTCGACTTCGATGTCCTATCGACGAACGGTTTGTTGCGTTGGGAACTCGATTTAACAGACTACACACTAGGTGTTTGAAACACCTAAAAACTCCTGATGTAACGGGGCATAAACCGCCTCAAGGTTGACTAAAACTCGTCTGAAACAGTCCACCACCCTATTTTTCTAAATTTTGATCTTAGTTCCTTTCGTACGGTCTCATAAGCTGGACCTGAAATGCGGGGTGTAACATTCTCCCCCCCCCCCCCCTTAGAAACATTCGTCCCGAATGTTCCTTCTAAGTCTCCAAAACGTATGCGCTGGTATAGTCTTCACTACTACACCTACATAAATCAAATATGCCACTCACGACCATAATAAAATAATCACGCAAAACTTTAAATCCCAGCCAACGAGGGATCATTTCTAATATCACAAAAGCTCCCACCACTCATGGACTTATCACCCGAATATACCCCACGTATACTATGTACTCCGACAAAGATAACCGTAAAATCTTTTGCTCAAGACGGCCTTACATCTAAGGTCTCGATTGTTATAAATCCTAAGGTTCAAAATTTTCTCATCCCCAGACTTACCCTTTTCACTAATCAGGCTTCTAAATCACATTTTAACACCAAGCTATCCGAACATAACACTTAGCACATCACCATAATATCAATGCATACTAGTCTCTAGAGGGTTAAGAATATACCTGTAACTATTGCTTCACTTTCCCTTTGTCGTTCTAATCATGTTCCTTCCCTGCACGGCGCATAAAAGGAGGAGATGAACCAGTCGCTGATCCCGAAGGCTGAGTCTCTACATCCGCGCTACCTCTGGTTGGACAATTTCTCGCAAAATGGCCCTGCTGGCCGGATGTAAAACAAACTCCAATACTAGCACGACATTCCCCATCGTGGAGCCTACCACAACGGCCACAACGAGGTAGGGGTGGTCCCATCTGACTAACATCCCTGTTCCCCCAAAAAACCTGAAATCTTGGAGCCCTGACCTGCTCCTGAATCTCCCGAACGTCCTGAAGACTGTGGTGGGGCACTCCGTACTGGCGGAGGCGCATAACTAGCTCGCCGAGGTTGCTGCCTCGAAAGTCACCAAAGGACCCTGCTGTCTTGGCCCTCTTCTGCTGATCTTGGTTATCCCGTCGACTTACGTTTCGCCGATCTGCGCAGGCACGGATGCGGGCTATGTCCATGCCCGGCTGAAGAGCTACTCCTGTGCACCCCTCCGCTAAATAATCATCGAGCCCGGTGACATAACAGTGCACTCTATCCTCCATGTCTGCCACTAAAGCGGGGACATACCGGGCCAACGAGTCGAACTCCACGTTGTAATCCCGAACCGTACGCCCTCCCTGTCTCAGCATCATAAATATGTCGGCCAGTGCTCTCCTCATCTGAGGAGGCAAAAAATGGCTGAGAAATGCCTCCGAGAACTCGTCACAAACAGTTGGAGGCGCATGCTCCCCCCGGGATAGCTCCCACGAATCAAACCAGTCGACTGCAGTATCACGCAGCCGATGCGAACCTAAGACCACCGACTCGGTCTCCGAAGCCTTGATCACCCTCATGATCCGCTGTAACTGTCGGATGAACTCCTGCGGATCATCCTCAGGCCTCGACCCATAGAACTCGGGTGGGCTGCAACTCATAAAGTCCCGAAGTCTCAAACTATCTGACTTGTGTGAACTACGGTGCTCGAACCTCCGACTCGTCGCCCTCGTGTCTAGCCACAATCCTAGCTAGTAACTGGGCCATCTCCTTGTAACCCATATCCTCTGCTCTGGCCGTGGACTGAAGCTCAGTCTTGTGGCCTCGATGAGACCGCCGCCGCTTCTACTCGCAGACTCCCTATGCCGCTTTGCCTCTTCAGGCCCTGGTTGCCTTTCTTGGAGGCATCACTGGTATAAAAAGAATACGTCAGAGGGAGTCCAACTTATAACACAGCTCTAAGGCACGATCTCAGAGTGAGAAGAATGGAAACCAATCCTAAATATCCTATAGCCTCCTGATTATAGATGTGGTGCACAACACACCGATAATCAAGACTCTACTAGATACGGTCTGTAGACACCTTCCGAGGACTAACTGCTCTGATACCACTTTTGTCACGACCCGACCTCGGGCCCGCGACTGGTGCCTTACCCCGGGCACCCTAGTGTTACAACATCAGAGAAAATCAGCGGAAATAAAAACTCATAAAAGATAAACAGTGAAATAAGAAAACAGGCTAACCAAAACGGTTACCTTTCCGAAAATAAAAGAAAACTTGAACAATTACATCCTTTACAACCCTGCCCACTACAGTGCTACAGACCTCTAAGAATTTTATAACAACAATGACGGGACAGGGCCCCGCCATGCCCCTGAATGTACAACAGTCTACAACTTCAGGAACTGCTGAGACAAGCTTAGGAGATATGGAGCTTTCAGAACCGACAGCGATCCTAAGAGTGCGGATCGCAAGCTATGTACCTCAACTCGCGGCATGAACGCAACCCCGGAGAGGTCGAGACAACAGGTACCAAGTATGTGAAACTGAAAATACTGTAAATGAAATCATAATAGTCTATATAAAGCAGGAGACATGTATGATGACCAAAATACAGTACACAACATATAAGCAGGAGTTGGTTTGTATTTTTCTCACTCTAAGATCGTGCCATAAAGCTGTGTTAGTAAGATAATTCCTCTTTGACGTAATTTTGTGTTACAGTTATGCCTCCAAGGAGGGCAACAACCGCCCAAAAGGGCAAAGGAGTAGCAGGAGCTACTAGTCAGACTCAGAGAGTTGATAGGGCTTATGCCTGTGGTATCTGGATGTTGTTCGCGATGGCGAGTTCTTCTGCGCCAGGTTTTGAGGCCCCAGCACCAGAGCCTCCAGTTTCTCAGTTAGGGGAAGACTTTAGGGTCATGAAGGAAGCCATTATGTTATTGACCAAAATAGCGATTACTCGCTTTCTTGTGAGAGGTTACTCGGCAGATGCAGACAGTGTACAGGGTAGAGGGCGGTAGCGGAGATCTGCGTAAGAGGGCTAGACCGGTTGGTTATCCCAGTGAGTTTTTGGACGAGCAGCCTCAGCAGCGAGTGAGATATTCGTCCTAGCCTACCCAGTACATACCCCCGCAGTTCACAGGTGGGATATTGGACCCCACAAGGTATTTAGGAGCCGGTCCAAACTACAGGGGTCGAGGTTCTCAGAGGATTTTCTCAGTCGAGGCCACATATTCCTCAGTGTTTCCATTGTAGTAAGCGTCATTTGGGGAAATGCCGTCATGGCACAGGTGTTTGTTATTATTGTGACCGTCCGGGCCATAAAAAGTGGGAATGTCCTGTTAGAAAGAGCACCGGTAAGGTGGCTCAGCCTATAAGGCCGATGGTTGGTTACCTTTCCTCCACAGCTGTGCGTCCCCCAGGGCAGGGTGTTCAGATGTCATCCAGTCGTGGTAGAGGTCAGGGTGGAGTTTATAGTTCTGGCGGTCCTTCGAACCTGTTATACCCCGTATTTCCAGAGTATGTACGTAAGGGCGTACGTATAAAAGTTTAAGCCTTAAGTTAGGCAAGAGTCGAAATTTTGTGCACAACACACGAAAAGAATCGTTTTCCGACGAAACGTTTTCCAAACTTTGCGAAGGGAAAAATACGGCTATGTCATTAATAATTTTTGCGGATTTTTCCGAGAGATGAAATATTTTGGATCAACGAGAGGGAGACACTTGTCACCCTCTAATTGGCGGATGTGTGGGCGTCTTTTGGACGATTTGGAAGTCTTGGAGTAGGTAGGATATTTGTGATATTTTGTGTGGTAGTTGGATAAGGTACACATGGATGAATCCTCACCCTACACTTGCCTACCACTTGGCTTGATCTTGGCCATTGACTTCCCTATAAATACCCCCCTAACTAGAAGGTTTTCTTCATCCCTTAAATCATTTCTAAGTCTTGAAAAACCCTTCCCCCCTTTGGAGAGGCTCTCGTCCATAGAGCACCCCTCCCCCTTGAGAAGGCCTTTGGCCGAAACCTACCCCCCCCCCTTCCTAGTGGCCTTGGCCGAGAGTACCCCCCCCTCTTGAGTGTTGTCTCGTATAAATACCCCCCCCCCTTGGTAGAAAAGTATTCTCCAAGTATTGTTACTATACCAAAATACCTTAGCCTTATACTTTGTAGTATTCCAAAGTTATCTCTATACGTAGAGCCCGGAAATACTACCTTATGTCCTTTTAGTCTCAAACCGAAACCCTAAGGAAAAATCTTCATAGCCGGTTGAAGTACTAAGAAGAAGTTGCGTAGAACTTCTAAAGGGTTGTTTGGAGCGGGTTGGAGCACCCAGAGTAGGAGCTAAACGTTGCTCAGGATCGACATTAAAACTTGGATAATTTTGGGCTTATCGAGGTAAATACTCTTGTCCTTATATTGTAATTGGAAATTACATACTGTAGTAGTATAGAAATGAATATAAGATTCATAGAAGAGAATTGAACTGTAATAGAAGGATATTACAGAAAAGACTTGAACTGAAATCACGTCAGAAGAATATATAAGAAGAAGATTAAACTGTACTTACATAGGACTGTATTTACAGTAGACTTGTGTAGCTTAACGGGTAGAGAAGTGCTGCCCGATTTTCCGTAAAATAGAGAACCTACTGCTTAGAATATTCTACAGAGTAGTCTAGTCATTGATAGACTTGTATAACCTTTATAGGTTGAAAGTTCTGCGAGTAGCATGCTCTACTTGAAAGGTGGACAAGGCTAGCCGGGTTATAGTCGTGGAGCGTTTTGCTAATAGTCGATAATCGTCGCGAGGTATGTGATTCTTCCTATCCTCTTGAGCATGATATTTTAAAAGAATATATATAGTACGGTAGACGTACATGTGTTAACTGAACGTAGTTTTACGGCAATGTCTTTTGACTTAAGCCTGAATAATAAGAATCTTGAAGTATTTCAAGAGAATTAAGAAACCTTTTTGAAAGAAGGATAATACTTGGTTTTGAAAGCTTAAGAAGTTATACTAGCTTTATGGGAAGTTATGTATAACGACTTAAGAGAGATAAAAGGAACGATTTACTTAATTATTTATGAAAGCCTTATATTGATTTCGGAAATGAGAATAAGTATCGAACAAACCACAGCAGCGCTAATAAAGGGAAATGTATTGACTAATAAAGTATTATTAAAACCAGTAGAAACCTCCATCTGCATAGAAGCTAAGATGAGACAAAATGATATTACATTTCCTAGATCATGGCTGCTCTAATAAGATTGTGATGAACAAGAATAACCTACTCACACATAAGGCATATGTTTCTCAAATTGTTTTAAAGGAGAATTATATTAGTAAGTGATTAAAACTATGAACTACGAAACCTTTCGAAAATAAAAGACTCGAGTAAGTGAACTTAGGCAAACTTGGACGTTTGGAAAAGAATGTTGTTACTTGATATTAAAAAGGAAACTGTTTTGGTTTACTTAAAAAGATAGTCACTCTATTTTTGATACTACGGGTATCGTGTGATTTTTGTGAAAGAAACGGATCTTTTTAAAGAATTAATGTATGAAGTACTTTGGGGTTAAAACCCGAACTTGTTGTCATGAAATAGAAAGTACCTTGGGTGAATAACTTGACTATGTTGGTTTGTGATAGCCTTGTAATACTTTCTTGATTGGTTTGATAAGTAATCATGTTATGATGCTACGTGTGTTAGTGTCTTATAATGTTTATGTAAAGGGGTTCCTTCTTTGTGCTTATGTTGATTAACGATAAGCGTTGTCAGTTATATTATCACATACCCTTGACTTGATATACAGGGCTTGCCACCCTGATGCGGGTTTATACGGCTACGCGGTCTGCGTGACTATGCGAGCAGCGGTATGCTCGTGATTGATCATTCCGGTGTTTTATCCCACGGGGATGCCCTATGCGATGCAATGTGACTATGCGGTCTATGAGACTATGCGGTGCGGAGTCCAGGAGTGCAGGGGTTAGTTTTCCCGACGCGAGAATACCTCATACGGGCCTATGTGGCTTATCACGGGCATCGGTATGCTCTAGACTAGACGCGCACATTGATACCGAGGCAGTGGCCGCCGATCATGTGGTGCGGTCTAGAAAGACCCCGTGATATAGTTTTATAGCATTGTTGGTACTGTGGGTTTTAGTAGTCGGCCATGCCTTCGTACTTACCCCGTACGGTTTTATTATGACACCGATGGGACCTGGTGTTCATGTGTACTCCTTGGTGTTATTACATCATAGACTGCCGACAGTGAGGAAGGTATTCCACGGGCATGATTGATGTGTTGGGCGTGAGACCCATTATTGTATTTGAGTAATGACTTTGAGGGCGTGAGTCCCTGACTTGACGTGACTGCTTACATTGTGTATCGTAAATTGATTATCATATATGTCTTCTGTTTATATAGACTATTATGATTTCATTTACAGTATTTTCAGTTTCACATACTTGGTACCTGTTGTACTGACCTCCTTCGGGGGGCTGCGTTCATGCCGCAGGTAGAAGTACACCAGTCATCGATCCTCGCTCATAGGGTCACAGTTCAGCGTTTGGGAAGCTCCGTTTCTCCGGAGGCTTATCAGTGGTATAGTCCCCTGTAGTTGTAGGTACTTACATTCAGGGGTATGGCGGGGCCCTGTCCCGCCATTGTTGTCATATCATTCTTAGAGGTCTGTAGTACTGTTGTGGGCAGAGTTGTAATGGGATGTAACTGTTCGGATTTATATATATATATGCCGAAGGGCAACCTTTCTTCAGATAATCATGTGTCTCTTTTACATTGATTCATGTCTTGTTTTATGTTCCGCTGATTACTCTGATGTATGTCTACTTGGGTGCCCGGGGTAAGGCACCAGTCACGGGCCCGGGTTCGGGTCGTGACAAAAGTGGTATCAGAGCAGTTAATCCTCGGAAAGTGTCTACAGACCGTATCTAGTAGAGTCTTGATTATCGGTGTGTTGTGCACCACACCAATAATCAGGAGGCTATAGGATATTTAGTATTGGTTTCCATTCTTCTCACTCTGAGATCGTGCCTTAGAGCTGTGTTATAAGTTGGACCCCTCTAACGTATTTCTTTCCACCGCTATGCCTCGCGTAAGGCAACCCGCCCAGAAGGCAAAGCGAGGAGGCGCGAGTAAGTCTGAGGGTTACGAGGGCACAGGCCCAATCATCACCTAGGGTAGTGCTTCATTCGGGGAGTTCTGCTACGTCGCTAGCCCCAGCAGAGTTTAGCACGGCGGCAGTTCCTACTGCGGCCATGATATTTGAACCTTCATTCGCGGGAGAGCAGAGAATATAGATTGCATAGAGATGACCCTGTTACTAGCTAAGGATGTAGCTACCAGAGAGTATATTATCTACCGATTTATCGCGAGTCTTGATGACTATCTAAGAGAGGGTTGGGCAAGAGTGGCTCTTCAGTCAGGCATGAGCATGGCCTGTGTGCGGGCTTATGCGCAGCACACAGAGAAACGTAGAGATCGACGGAATAACCAAGATCAGCAGAAGAGGGCCAGAATAGCAGGGTCCTTTAGTAAATTTCGAGGCGAACCGCCTCAGCAGCAGAATGAATATGCGCCTCCGCCAGTGCAGAGTGGTCCTCCACAGGGTTCAGGACATTCGGGGTATGCCGGGGTTGGCGTAACTCGTGGGCTTCAGTTCGCACTATATGTATGTTCTAGCCAGCCGGATTCAGTGGTTCAAAGAGGAAGGGGTGTTAGCCAGAGGAGGCCACCCCCACCTCGGTGTGGCCGTTGTGGTAGATGTCATTGTGGGGAGTGTCGTACTTCTTCGACAGCTTGTTTTGCTATGCGCCCAGCCGGGCAGGATTGATTAGAACGACAAAGGGTAGTGAAGCAGTAGATACATGTATATCCTTAACCCTCTAGAGATTAGTATGTGTGATAAGATGAGTATATCTTAAGTGTTATGTTCAGATAACATTGTGTTAATCATGATTAGAAATCATGGTTAGTTATCAGGGTAAGATTGGGGATAGGGAAAGTGTGAGCCTTAGATTTTTATACGTGGATACCTTAGAGGCGAGGCCATATTGGGTAAAAGAGTTATTTTATGTTTGACCCTTATCAGAGAGCATTGTATGCGTGAGCTATGTTTGTGGGATAAGTCCATGAGTAGTGTGAAATGAAAGAGGGTAGTTGATCTAAGAAGACCACTAGGTTTTCGTGACTTGATTGTGAGATTGTTCCGGATCGGGGAACAAGAGTTTTGTGCGATAGAGGGTCGGGTTGCGGACCGATTGCGGGTCAACCCGCGGCCTGTATTGTGGTGGGGTCAGTTCGAGGTAGTCCCGCCAGGTGGTGGGGTCACGAGGGTGTTAGGCCCAAGTTTAGTTAACCAGCGTACGAGTTCGTGGATGCGTTCGACCAGTAGTCGGGCCGATGGGGTCAGTCCCTCTTGTCTTTCGACCAAGACGTTTACTCGGCAGAGGGTTATGCGAGATGTTATATCGGGGAAGGTTGTAAGGCTGCACGAGGTGCCTACTTTCACCTTATGATGACGGTGGAGCCAGTTTGGCTATTTCTTTTTCTGGAAGTTTTACCAGGCAAGGTTAGGAACTCAGGTGAGTCTCAGTATCGCATTCGCCCTCGGGCCAGTGTGTGGATTTCAGGGGTAGCTGTGAGGATTGTTGTCTCCTGTTGAGGGAGTGTTTTAATAGCTACCATTTCAGTATTCGGATATCGCCTTATGAAGCCTTGTAGGGGCGGAAGTGTAAGTTGCCGGTCGATTGGTTCGATGTTGGCAAGGTTCAGATAGCTGGTTCATTCTTGTTTCACTACGATGTGGATAGGGTGAAGCTTATCCAGGAGAGGTTATTGGCAGCTCAGAGTCAACAGAAGTCGTACGGATAATCTGCGACAACGCTTGGAGTTCAGGTTGACGGTGGGTCTTCTTGAAGGTACCACCCCGGAAAGGGTGTGACGAGTTTTTGGGAAACAGAGGAAACTTAGCCCGAGTTACTTTAGGCCTTTTCAGGTCATGTGAAGAATAGGCCAGGTTGCCTATGGTTAGCATTGTCGTCCGACGTAGGGAGCAGTACGTCCGGTCTTCCATGTTGTTATGTTCGGAAAAGTATCGGAGGTCCATCCAGAGTGTTCCCAGTTAATGATGATCAAGTTGGAGGTAGTAACCCAGAGATTTTGGAAACAGAAGCAGTAACAGAAATGTGGTAAGTTATGAGAAGGAGTTCAAATGTACGAGAAGGGTACGACGAGTAAGGGAAGAAGCGAGCATGTATTACGAGCATAGATGTGATCATTTCTTTTGTAAAGTGAAGGTGCGAAGGGAGTATATTTTAGACCTCGGGTGGGAGCTTTTGTGATACTAGAGGTGATTCCTCGTGGACTTGGATTAAGTATTTGCGCGTGTGTTATTTTGTGGCCATGTGTGGCATTTGCAACTGGTTAAGCTATGAGAAACTTGATCGTTATCCGTCTTGAGAAGGAACATTCGGGACGAATGTTTCTAAGGAGGGGAGAATGTTATACCCCGTATTTCCAGAGTATGTACGTAAGGGCGTACGTATAAAATTTTAAGCCTTAAGTTAGGCAAGAGTCGAAATTTTGTGCACAACACACGAAAATAATCGTTTTCCGACGAAACGTTTTCCAAACTTTGCGAAGGGAAAAATACGGCTATGTCATTAATAATTTTTGCGGATTTTTCCGAGAGATGAAATATTTTGGACCAACGAGAGGGCGACACTTGTCACCCTCTAATTGGCGGATGTGTGGGCGTCTTTTGGACGATTTGGAAGTCTTGGAGTAGGTAGGATATTTGTGATATTTTGTGTGGTAGTTGGATAAGGTACACATGGATGAATCCTCACCCTACACTTGCCTACCACTTGGCTTGATCTTGGCCATTGACTTCCCTATAAATACCCCCCTAACTTGAAGGTTTTCTTCATCCCTTAAATCATTTCTAAGTCTTGAAAAACCCTTCCCCCCTTTGGAGAGGCTCTCGTCCATAGAGCACCCCTCCCCCTTGAAAAGGCCTTTGGCCGAAACCTACCCCCCCTTCCTAGTGGCCTTGGCCGAGAGTACCCCCCCCCTCTTGAGTGTTGTCTCGTATAAATACCCCCCCCTTTGGTAGAAAAGTATTCTCCAAGTATTGTTACTATACCAAAATACCTTAGCCTTATACCTTGTAGTATTCTAAAGTTATCTCTATACGTAGAGCCCGGAAATACTACCTTATATCCTTTTAGTCTCAAACCGAAACCCTAAGGAAAAATCTTCATAGCCGGTTGAAGTACTAAGAAAAAGTTGCGTAGAACTTCTAAAGGGTTGTTTGGAGCGGGTTGGAGCACCCAGAGTAGGAGCTAAACGTTGCTCAGGATCGACATTAAAACTTGGATAATTTTGGCCTTATCGAGGTAAATACTCTTGTCCTTATATTGTAATTGGAAATTACATACTATAGTAGTATAGAAATGAATATAAGATTCATAGAAGAGAATTGAGCTGTAATAGAAGGATATTACAGAAAAGACTTGAACTGAAATCACGTCAGAAGAATATATAAGAAGAAGATTAAACTGTACTTACATAGGACTGTATTTACAGTAGACTTGTGTAGCTTAACGGGTAGAGAAGTGCTGCCCGATTTTCCGTAAAATAGAGAACCTACTGCTTAGAATATTCTACAGAGTAGTCTAGTCATTGATAGACTTGTATAACCTTTATAGGTTGAAAGTTCTGCGAGTAGCATGCTCTACTTGAAAGGTGGACAAGGCTAGCCGGGTTATAGCCGTGGAGCATTTTGCTAATAGTCGATAATCGTCGCGAGGTATGTGATTCTTCCTATCCTCTTGAGCATGATATTTTAAAAGAATATATATAGTACGGTGAGCGCATACGTGTGTTAGCGAGCGTAGTTTTACGGCAATGTCTTTTGACTTAAGCCTGAATAATAAGAATCTTGAAGTATTTCAAGAGAATTAAGAAACCTTTTTGAAAGAAGGATAATACTTGGTTTTGAAAGCTTAAGAAGTTATACTAGCTTTATGGGAAGTTATGTATAACGACTTAAGAGAGATAAAAGGAACGGTTTACTTAATTATTTATGAAAGCCTTATATTGATTTCGGAAATGAGAATAAGTATCGAACAAACCACAGCAGCGCTAATAAAGGGAAATGTATTGACTAATAAAGTATTATTAAAACCAGTAGAAACCTCCATCTGCATAGAAGCTAAGATGAGACAAAATGATATTACATTTCCTAGATCATGGCTGCTCTAATAAGATTGTGATGAACAATAATAACCTACTCACACATAAGGCATATGTTTCTCAAATTGTTTTAAATGAGAATTATATTAGTAAGTGATTAAAACTATGAACTACGAAACCTTTCGAAAATAAAAGACTCGAGTAAGTGAACTTAGGCAAACTTGGACGTTTGGAAAAGAATGTTGTTACTTGATATTAAAAAGGAAACTGTTTTGGTTTACTTAAAAAGATAGTCACTCTATTTTTGATACTACGGGTATCGTGTGATTTTTGTGAAAGAAACGGATCTTTTTAAAGAATTAATGTATGAAGTACTTTGGGGTTAAAACCCGAACTTGTTGTCATGAAATAGAAAGTACCTTGGGTGAATAACTTGACTATGTTGGTTTGTGATAGCCTTGTAATACTTTCTTGATTGGTTTGATAAGTAATCATGTTATGATGCTACGTGTGTTAGTGTCTTATAATGTTTGTGTAAAGGGGTTCCCTTGCTGTGCTTATGTTGATTAACGATAAGTCGTTGTACTGCTATATTATCACATACCCCCTTGACTTGATATACCGAGGGCTTGCCACCCTTGATGCGGGTCTATACGGCCTATGCGGTCTGCGTGACTATGCGGAGCAGCGGTATGCTCCAGGATTGATCATTCCGGGTGTTTTATCCGTCACGGGGATGCCCATGCGATCTGTGACTATGCGGTCTATGAGACTATGCGCGGTGCGGGAGTCGAGGAGAATGCAGGGTTAGCGTCCCCGTCGAGGAATACCTCATGCGGGCCTATGTGGCTTTATGCGAGCGGCGGTATGCTCCAGACTAGACGCGCATTGATCGAGGCGAGTGGCGGCCGATCATGTGGTGTGGTCTAGAAAGACCGTGATATAGTTTTATAGCATTGTTGGTACTGGGTTTGATGAGTCGGCCATGCCTTCGCATTTACCGTCTGATTTTATTATGACACCGTGGGACTGGTGTTCATGTGTACTCCTTGGTGTTATTACATCATGATCACTGCGGTGAGGAAGGTATTCCACGGGCATGATTGATGTGGTGGGCGTGAGACCCATTATTGTATTTGAGTAATGACTTTGAGGGCGTGAGTCCCTGACTTGACGTGACTGCTTACATTGTGTATCGTAAATTGATTATCATTTATGTCTTCTGTTTATATAGACTATTATGATTTCATTTACAGTATTTTCAGTTTCACATACTTGGTACCTGTTGTACTGACCTCCTTCGGGGGGCTGCGTTCATGCCGCAGGTAGAAGTACACCAGTCATCGATCCTCGCTCATAGGGTCACAGTTCAGCGTTTGGGAAGCTCCGTTTCTCCGGAGGCTTATCAGTTGTATAGTCCCCTGTAGTTGTAGGTACTTACATTCAGGGGTATGGCGGGGCCCTGTCCCGCCATTGTTGTCATATCATTCTTAAGTGCATGAAATGCTGTTGTGGGCAGAGTTGTAATGGGATGTAACTGTTCGGATTTATATATATATATGCCGAAGGGCAACCTTTCTTCAGATAAACATGTGTCTCTTTTACATTGATTCATGTCTTGTTTTATGTTCCGCTGATTACTCTGATGTATGTCTACTTGGGTGCCCGGGGTAAGGCACCAGTCACGGGCCCGGGTTCGGGTCGTGACAGAACCGCAGAGATGACGTGACTACGGGGCAGGATCAGGAGGCGGCATCGCATGGGGGTACATGTATATTTTGATTCTTTTGAATCATACGTGCATTGATAGATTCAGATTTCTCCCTAGCATATATGTTTTCCCTTTGTTGCTAGCAGTTGTAAGTGATAGTACCCCAGAGGTAGGAATACTTTGATTTGTAAAGTGAAAAGTTAAGAATGTTGACAAGAATGGTAAGTGAACTGAGACTATAGTTGTGTAGAGTTCACACGTAATTGCCCATGTGATGTAAGACCAATAGAGAAGATTGTACAGTAGAAATACTTGGACCTATGTGACGAACCTCTAGTGAATAGGGGGATAGGGTGAGAAGTACCTTGAGATAAGAGAAAGATTTATTTCAGACTAAGAATGAGAAGTTAAGTGTGACGACGAGTCGGGTTATGGACTTATTTCGGGTCAGCCGGTAGTATGGAATGGGGTGATGTCAGTTAGAAATGGTCCCGCTATGTGATAGGGTCACGAGGGTGCAAGGCCCAAGTCTAGTTGATCGTTGTACGAGTTTGTGGACGCGTTCCATCGGAATCAGGTCGTAAGGACCGAGAAGAACCTTAACGGGAATGTGAGTAACAATATGGCCAAGTTTGGATAGTAACTCCAAGGATTGGAGAATAGAAACAATATTTGAGATTTTGTACGTGTACTAGATAAGTTTGAAAGTACGAGAAAGTATGACAAGTAAGGAAATAAAGGAACCTCTAAGGATCACGTGTTTTAGAAGAGTGTAACCTTCGAGTTTTGTGAGAAGGGGTCGCGGATGGAAGGTCCATTGTTATGTTTACGTATGTTGTGGTGGCCATGTGTGGCATCGTTGGTCTTGTGCATTTTTGATTGATAGGCATAGTATAGAGATTGTGCCGGAGTTTGTATAGCTTGACAACCGACTAAGAACATTCGGGGACGAATGTTTCTAAGGGGGGAAGAATGTTACACCCCGTAAGTCCAGGACATGTATAAGAGAATGTACGTAAGGAATCAAGACTTGAAAATTGGTACGAAAGGAAGAATTGTTTTTCCGACAGAAAATCTTCCGGACGTCGGAAAGGAAAAATGTTCGTTATTGAGAATTGGATTCTGAAAATGCATTATTTGAAGAGTATGGAACTTATTAACATTATGGAAATTTATTTTTACGGATTTGGTCATGTGGGGCCCACCCGAGGAATTTTACGTTTTGTGGGGCCCACGAGGGTTACGGAATTTTATGGACGAATGAGAGGGCGACACGTGGCACCTTACCCACATGCCCTTGGACGAAATTCAGCAAGGTTAGATTGGTCATTGACCATCTTGGAAGATAAGTCTTCAAAGCATGAGATGGTTGACCAAGTCAATCATTCACGGCTTTACATTAATTGTTCTTCATCCTAGCTCACAAGTGTGTTAATCTAAGCCCTCCAATATGTTTTATAAGCTTACTACTAGTGCAAGACAAGGTCTTCAACACTTAGAAAAAATCACAACACTTCTTGTTCAAGAAGGTGCTCTCGGCTTTGATGAATAATCCACACAAAAATTTTGTAGTTTTGATCCATTATTCACAAGACTTTAAACCAAGGTTCCTAAGGGTATTGTAAGGATATCTCAATAGAAAGATTGCGGAAAAACGGCGTTTTCGTATTAGTCGCAAGGCGGAAACTTAAGGAGTTCTTCAACTTTGAAGTTGGAACTTGAAGATGGGTTCTTCATAGGCTTCTAAGGAGTTCTTGGAGCGGATTGGAACTTAAGGAAAGGAGCTAAGAATTGCTAAGGCGCGACTTTGAATCTTGGAATTTGTAAGGGCTTGTAAAGGTATAAATTTTGTCGTTTTAGTAGTTAAGACTTACTTATTGTTGTAGCTATGGATATTAGCAAGCACGAGTTATATAGTATGAAGTTGGATAAGTGTTTTGGCTATTGGAAACCTAATTCGAAAACTAGCATGTTTAGCCTTAAGATTACAATTCAAGTCGATTATTAGTTTAAGTCGTCGCATGTTGTATAAAGAAGGAAATTGTAGTTGTTGAAATTGTTTATGACTATATAACATGTTAGACCTTAGAACTTGGAATTTGAAAAGGATTGTAAAAGACTTTAAATTGTTGGTTATGTTGTTGGCCGAGAATGGCTTGATTATGGAACTACTTCGTATTAATTGTGGGGCGGAATTTTACACGTATTGTAAGGCGTGTAATCCCCTTTGTTTGGATTGTTGTTTTGAGCCTTAAATGTGGCATGTTGGTTATTGTATTCGGCCTTGAAAAAGGTGGCAAAGTGAGTAGAAACAAAGGAAGTGCTGCCCGATTTTCCGTAGAATTAGAGACCGTATACTTAGTATTATTCTACGTTAGAAACTAGAAATTGATAGTCATATTGTGACCATTATAGGTTGACAAATCTACGTACGGCGTATTCGGCTTAGCTTGTGGATTTAGCCGAAAAGGTATGTGAACTATCTCCTCTTCTAGCATGATTCCTTAAGATAAAGAAAGTATGTCCTACTCCTTAAATGATTCATTCCTTGGTTGTATTTGGATTGCCTAAAATAGAATTTGTTCTATGTACTTCCTTGATTGTACTTTGATGTTTAAATTGTAAGTTGTATAATCCATTGCCTTAGTGAAGTTGGATTCTTAAAAGTGAAAGTATTTTACTTAAAGTACATAGAGTCTTGAAAAGGAAGTGGTTTCCAAATCTTTTGGCTAGTGCCTTAGTTCCAAAACCTAAAGGTCATTATAATGACTTTAGGGGAGTCAAAAGAGTGATTTACTTATTTGATTTAAAAGAGGAGAAATGACATGATTTAAGAGAAGAAACTTGTTTTCTATATATTAAGAGACTTGAAGTATTTTGAAAGTTAGGAAACTTGTTTTGTAAGTATGTGATACTTGGTTTTAAGTATAAGTCTCTTGGTTATAAAAGGAATGAATATGTCTAAAACCATAAAGGGTTATAACGGCTTTATGGGAAGTTGGTTATAACGGCTTTATGGAAGGTTAAGAAAGTTGTCTATTTTGATTAATGGGCATAAGTTGCCTTGATTGTGAAAATTTGAAGTTACTTGATTTCAAGCTTTGAAATGAGTTTTCTAAGAGTGTAGTAACTTACTTTGAAAAATAGACACACCTTGATACTACGGGTGTTAGTATCTTGGGGTATTACATAAAAAGGAGTCTTTTGAAAAGAATGTACGTACGTAGTATTTTGGCTTGATTAATTGAGAATTATTCTAAATGTGCCTTGATAAGTACTTTGGCTTGATTAATTGAGAATTAGTCTAAGTGTGCCTTGATAAGTACTTTGGCTTGATTAATTGAGAATTAGTCTATGTGTGCCTTGATAAGTACTTTGGCTTGGTTAATTGAGAATTATTCTATGTGTGCCTTGATAAGTACTTTGGCTTGATTAATTGAGAATTGCATATATGTGCTGGTGATAGCCTTTGAGTGCAAGTATTATGTTTTATTACGTTGCCGCGACTCTCGGTTGGGTGGTTTGTCTTGTTGTAAGTTACTTGGACGTACCGACAGTGATGTGGGATTCCACGGGTATGCTTCCGTTATTTGTAGTACTTGGGTTAAATTCCCGGATTTTTATAAAAGACATGGTAGTGCTTATGTGTTGTTTGACGGCCGGTTGAGATAGGGTAAGAGTATAAGTGAGAGTAAACCCCAAGACGCTATACCACCTTCTCCGTGGTAAGAGTATAAATGAGGTAAACCCCAAGACATTATACCCCTGCGTTACCACCTCTCGGTAAGAGTATAAGTGAGGGTAAACCCCAGACATTATACCCTTGCGTTACCTTTATTACACCGTAATACTGGGCTACTAATTGAGAACGTGATTAAGGATTTAAGATTTGAATTTTGGAAGGAAATAATAATTACATTTTCTTAAGGAAAATTTGAAAAAATGTGTGACGGAAAAATTATTAACTTGGAGTATAATACTTCTAATTGGATTTATGGACTTAGTATTGGATTATAAGGTGTTGGAATTGATAATATGGGGTCATGAAAATTTCACAATTTCGCAGGACCTTGAAAAATTATAATATTTTGGACCAATCGGAGGCGACACGTGGCACCCTCCACTTGTCTTGCTAAGATGACAACAAAATAGATATTTTGAGAGGGACAAGTGGACATGGGTCCCACTCCACTTGGCTATACATATCCAAGTCTTGCAAGACTTGGATCACTTTACACTTAGACAAAAATAAGCTCTCATCTTCTCCCTTTTAGCTCCATAATTTCGAGAGCCCTTGGCTAAGAACAACCATTGTTGATCAATTTATTTCTCCAAGATTAAGCCCTTAAACCAAGTGCTAAGCCTAGATTATTATTCTACGTTTTTACTTGTCTTGGCGAAAGTTGATGTCAAAACCCTAGGGGTTCCGTCGACTTTTTGGAAGTGAGATTCAAAGAGAAGTTGCTCCTAAGGTTGTAGGGGGTACATATATGTGATTGGAACTTGAAGAAGTGGAGCGAAACGAAAACTGCGCACCAATAAAGACCGGACTGTTTTGGGGCATTTTTGGGCAATAAATGAGGTAAAAGTCCTTCTTCTTTTAAAGTAATTGGATATTACTTATTGTTATTATGTATGTATGAACTTGTGTTAGAAAAGAATGAAGAATAATAAGCGTTTGAGCCATTTTTGGAGCTAAAACCGATTTGGGACAGATTTGGTGCAAATGGAATTCGTTGGTTATTGTCGTTGTTATCTTCACCTATTGCATGTTATAATGGATTAATATTGTTGTTAATAAGTTGTTATAACTTATGTAGAAGTTTTGGAACTCGAATTGGAATAAAATGGATTAAGGAACGAGTTATCGGGTTGTAGTTGTTGTGGTAGAATGACCAAAGCGTTAGACGTTGTTGTGTCGTTTAGTGGACTGTTTTGAGGTATTAAATGCTGGAAATTTAGTTGTTGTTATGCATGTTTAAGTGTAGTAGTTGCTAATTAAAGTCCTAAGGGAATAAGGGTGTGGAAAGGCGTTAAAAGGCCTCACATTTTACCCTCGTTATGGTTGGATTGCGGACTGTTTTTTGGGCTGATTTGTGGATTGTTTTGTATAAGCGTGGGGCAGAATTTTACGCCGATTAGGCGTGTAATCCCTTTGGCTAACTGTTGGTTGTGCCTTAAATGTGGCTTGTTGGTTGATGAATACGGGCCTTGGAAAAGGTGGAAAAGTACGTAGAAACAAAGGAAGTGCTGCCCAATTTTCCATAGAATTAGAGGGCCATTATTTGGTATAAGTCCTACACTTGATAGCTTGTAGTTGATAGAAGTGCTATTGTCATTTTAGGTTGAAGTACTACGTGTAGAACATTCTACTTGGCTTGTGGAATAGCCAATAAGGTTGAAGTACATTGGAGCGTATTGCTACTTGTCGTTTGGGTTAGTCGCCAACGAGGTATGTGAACTTCTTCCTTCCTTTGACATGATTATTTGGTAAGTCTATGTGACAACATTTTAGTGAGTCTATGTGACTTGATTTGGTAAGTCTATGCGACTTAATTCATTTGAAGTAAGTAAGTCCATTTTGGAAATATATGAGTCTTGATTATGAAAGTATGAGTGGCTTAGTCAAAATTGTATAAGTTACGTGAAGTACTTTAAAGTTAAGAGATTTGATTTAAGGTTAAGAGACTTGATTTCTTTACAAGTTATGAGACTTTATTTTTCAAGAAATGGGACTTGATTTCTAAAGTTAAGAGATTTGATTTAAAGTTATGAGACTTGATTTCTTTACAAGTTATGAGACTTTATTTTTCAAGATATGAGACTTGATTTCTAAAGTTAAGAGATTTGATTTAAAGTTATGAGACTTGATTTCTTTACAAGTTATGAGACTTTATTTTTCAAGATATGGGACTTGATTTCTAAAGTTAAGAGATTTGATTTTAAGTTATGAGACTTGATTTCTTTACAAGTTATGAGACTTTATTTTTCAAGATATGGGACTTGATTTCTAAAGTTAAGAGATTTGATTTAAAGTTATGAGACTTGATTTCTTTACAAGTTATGAGACTTTATTTTTCAAGATATGGGTTACTTGATTTACTTCTAATATGGGTTACTTGATTTACTTCTAAAGTTAAGAGGCTTGATTTCGAAAGAGTATGTGACTTGAGTTTTAAAAGTATACATTTATTGATTTAAAGAGAAGGAGTTTTATGATTCTTTTTAAGTATGTATGTACGTAGTACTTTTGGGTTTAGTTTTCCCAATGTGATAAGAAATAAAAGTGCCTTAAGTTCTCTAAAATGAAAGGTTGTTATAATAGCTTTATGGGAAGTTGTTATAACGACTTAAGAAGAAGTGAAAGGGTGGTTAAAATGTTATGTAAGGAAAATCACACCGAGCCTACAAATAGGACGGATTATGTTATGAGATACACCGAGCCTACAAATAGGCCGGATTACGCCAAATCACACCGAGCCTACAAATAGGCCGGATTATGTTATGAGATACAACGAGCCTACAAATAGGCCGGATTACGCCATATTACCCCGAGCCTACACATAGGCCGGGTTACGTCATCTTACACCGAGCTCACAGCGGGCGGATTATGCTACATGATTCCACAAGACCGAGCTCGCAGCGGGCGGATTATGCTACATGATTCCACAAGACACCGAGCTCACAGCGGGCGGATTATGCTACATGATTCCACGATGCACCGAGCCCCACAGCGGGCGGATTATGCTACATGATTCCACAAGACACCGAGCCCCAGCGGGCGGGCATTATGCCACATGATTCATCAGTACACCGTGTCCCGCAAATGGGCCGGATTACGTTATCACGTATGGATAATCAAAGTAAGCTCCCAAATAAGAAGTCCCTCCATAAAGGGCCAGATTATGTTATGTAAGATATGTAAGTTATGTGGAAAAACTTGATTGAATTCTTAAGTATGTATGTAAGAATATGATGCTAATTCTTATTGAAAGAAGGAAAATAATGATTAATGTACGATTGATTTCATGAGTTAAAATGGCACGGTAGGATCTGGTATTTTAATTTTTATACTTGCCCCTGTCATTCTTTTGTACAGTTATGATCTTGTTTAATGTACTTTATTTTCGTTCCATACTTAGTACTTGTTGTACTGACCCCCTTAGGGGGGCTGCGTTCATGTCCGCAGGTCTAGGTACACAGTTGTGGATCCGCGAGCTTAGGATCCTTGTTCAGCATTTTGAGATGGCTCCAAGTTCCGGAGTTTGTCATTATGGCTAGGTACATTGAAGTGCACGGGGCCTTGTCCCGTCATAGTTGTTGTCACCTTCTTAGAGTCTGTATTCATATGTGGGCTGGCTGGTGTAAGTTGTATTTACATTGTTGTACAGCGTAGACCCTTTCGGGTGATTTATATTTATACGGAAGTCTTTCCGGCTTTGCCTTTGTTTTAAAAAAAATGAGTGTTATTTATCTTCCGCGGTTTATTTATGTTGTATGGGTAGAAGGGTGCCCAGGTAGGGGCACCAGTCAAGGGCCAGGGATTTGGGGCGTGACAACCACCTTCTCTAGGGTAAGAGTATAAATGAGGGGTAAACCCCCAAGACGTTATACCCCCTGCGTTACCACCTGCTCGTTTTCCTACTTAGCCCGTACAGTTTTTAGGACACAGGTGGGACTTGGTGTTCATGTATTCCTATTGGTGTTATATTATATCATGGATCGCCGTGATGAAGTAAGATTCCACAGGCATGATTGATATTATGGGCGTGAGACCATGGTTATATTTTAGAAATGACTTGAGGCACGTCACGACTTATTATATTTGCTTATGTGTTGTATCGTAGGTTGGCTATCATACATGTCTCTGTTTTGTTAGATTTATGATTTCATTCTGATTCTTATTTCACATACTTGGTACATTCTTTCGACCTCGCCGGGGCTGCGTTCAATCTGCGAGTTTAGGTACGCAGTTTGGTGATCGACATGTGTAGGATCCTGCTCAGAGTTTTTGGATAGCTCCTTCTGTTCGGGAGTTTGGGTATAACAGAAGTACTACGTATAGTGTATTCTACTTAAAGGATGGAATAACTATCAAGGTTGAAGTACTTTGGAGCATTTTGCTACTTGTCGATAATCGTCGCGAGGTATGTGAACCTCTTCCTTCTTTTGGCATGTTCTAGGTGTGAAATATATATGTGGTGTTATTTCATGATTCCTTATACTCTTAGAAGTTAAGCGGTACGTATGTTGATTTACTCTATGTAAAAGGTATGTCTAAGTTATCCTAAGTTCTTACCACGTCTTATGGGGGATGTTGGTAAGAGTCGTTAGGAAGTATTTGGAGTCGAGTTGACTTTTGCAAATTTACTACACTAATGAGAATAAGTATCGAACAAGCCATTGCAGCGTTAATAAAAGAAAATGTAACGACAATCAATTATATAAAAATGAATAGAATTCTCCATCTGCATAGAAACTAAGATAAGACAAAATTGTATTACATTTTCTAGATCATGGATGCTTTAATAAGATTGTTATAAACGAGTATAACCTATTCACAACTCATAAAAGTACATGTCACTTAAATTAAAAGAGTTTATGTTATGAAATTTTAAGACTATGAACCTTGATTTCTAAAAGGGTTATGAGACTTTATTTTTCAAGTTATGGGACTTGATTCTTAAAGGAAGAAGTGACTTGATTTAAAAAGTTTGGTTGCCATGAATTATTTCAAAGGTTAAGCGGCTTGATTTCAAAAGTGAATGTAACTTGAGTTTTTAAAAGAAGAAGTTTATGGATTTAAAAAGAGAAGGAGTTTTATGATTCTTTTTAAGTATGTATGTATGTAGTACTTTTGGGTTTAATTTTCCCCAATGTAAAAATAAATAAAAGTGCCTTAAGTTCTCTAAAGTGAAAGGTTGTTATAATAGCTTTATGGGAATTTGTTATAACAACTTAAGAAGAAAGGAAAAGATGATTTAAAATGGTATGTAAAGATGACTTTATCGCGTCCCAGAAATGGGCCGGGCAGTATACCTTTATGGGCAGACTATATGACTTTATCGCGTCCCAGGAATGGGCCGTGCAGTATACCTTTATGGGCAGACTATATGACTTTATCGCGTCCCAGGAATGGGCCGGGTAGTATACCTTTATGGACATACTATATGACTTTATCGCGTCCCAGGAATAGGCCGGGCAGTATACCTTCGTGGGAAGATTTTTTATGAATTCGCCGTGTCCCGCAAATGGGCCGGGTTACATTATCACATATGGATAATCAAATTGAACTCCAAAATGAGGCGTCCCTCCATAAAGGGCCGGATTATGTTATGCAAGATACGTAAGTTATATGTTTATGAACTTGATGATTTTTCCTAAGTATGTACGTAAGAATTTGACTATAACTCTTATTGAAAAATGGGAAAAGATAATAAAGTGCGATTAAGTTCATGAGTTGTAATGACACGGTAGGATCTGGTATTTACCCTTTTTATACTTGCCCCTGTCATTCTTTTGTACAGTTATGATTTGTTTACTGTACCTTATTTCCGTTCCATATTCGGTACCTGTTGTACTGACCCCCTTCGGGGGGCTGCGTTCATGCCCGCAGGTATTAGGTACACAGGTTGGTGATCCTTGCTCTTAGGATCTCTGTTCAGTTTTTGGGAAAAGGCTCCATTTACTCCGGAGGCTTATCTTTTGGTACGGTTTCCCTGAGGTTGTAGATTTATGTATATTCAGGGGTATGGCGGGGCCCTGTCCCGTCACAGTTGTTATGTTAAAACTCTTAGAGGTCTGTAGTCATATCTTGTGGGTCAGTTTGTAAAAGAAAGGAGGCAACTGCTTTCGGTTATGTATTTATTTATCCAGGGAGGTAGCCTTATCGGCTAACCTGTTGGTTATTCCTTATTGATTTCTTTTCATTTATTAAGAGTTTTATGTATGTTCCGCTGATTTTCTCTGATGTATACCTGTAAGGGTGCCCAGGTAGGGCACCAGTCGCGGGCCCGGGGTCGGGTCGTGACAAAAGTGGTATCAGAGCCAGGTTGTCCTCGGAAGTGTCTACAGACCGTGTCTAGTAGAGTCTTGGTTATCGGTGTGTTGTGCACCACATCTATAACCAGGAGGCTGCAGGACATTTAGGATTGGTTTCCATTTTTCTCTTTCTAAGATCGTGCAGTAGAGCTATCATATTTGGTTGAATCCTCTCTGACCTATTCTTATGTATCAGTTATGCCTCCAAGGAAGGCGACCAGGGCCCAGAAGGGCAAGGCAGCAGCAGGAGCTCCTAGAGGTATACAGAGGGTTACCAGTACTCAGGCCCAGATTATGCCTGAGGTTGTGTGTCACGACCGAACCGGGCCGTGGCGGTGCCTACAGGCACCCTTACGCTTTAACAACTAAGTAAAGCTGCGAATTTAAATAACACTTTTTTTAAAACAAACATACGTGCAGCCAAAGCGAAACAAGTGCCATAATATATATAAACAAAAGACACCACCGCATACGAGTCCAATCCACATATGAATACGGACCTCTAAGAGTTATCTTGAACTATGACGGGACAAGGCCCGCCGTACCCATAATCGTACAAAAGCATGTCTTGAAAGACTTATACCAAAAGATAAACTCCGACGAAGGAGCTATCCAAAACTACGGCGGTGTCATACACTGCCGATCATCAAGCTGCGTGACTGAACTGCGGCATGACGCGGCCGAGAGGTCGATGCGAAGAATGTACCAAGTATGTGAGGCGATGAAATGCGTAATGAAATCATAGCGATCTAAGCAAAGCAGAGACATGTATGAAAGCCAACCTACAGATTACACACATAAGCGATCATAACAAGTCGTGACGCGTGCCCTCAAGTCATTTCTAAAATATAACCATGGGTCTCACGCCATAATATCAATCATGCGTCGAATCCTTCCTCACGGCCGATCAGCGATATAGTATAACACCAATAGGCATACATGAACACCAAGTCCTACGTGTCTTAAAATCAGACGGGCCCAAAGAGAAAAATGAGCGGTGGTAAGCGAGGTATAATGTCTTGGGGTTTACCCCTCACTTATACTCTTACCCTGGAGAAGGTGGTAAAATATCTTGGGGGTTTACCCCTCACTTATACTCTTACCCTATCTCAACTGACAATCAAACAAAACAAGCAGGGGGTATAATGTCTTGGGGGTTTACCCCTCACATATACTCTTACCCTGGAGAAGGTGGTATAGCATCTTGGGGGTTTACCCTTCACTCATACTCTTACCCTATCTCGACCGTCCGTCAAACAAAACAGAAGCACTACCATGTCTTCTATAAAAATCCGAGAATTTAACCCAAGTACTACAAATAACGAAAGTATACCCGTGGAATCCCACATCACTATCGGTACGTCCAAGTACTTACAACCAGACGATGACCTCCAACCGAGAGTCGCGGCAACGTAATAAAACATAATACTTGCACTCAAAGGCTATCACCAGCACACATAGGCAATTCTCAACTAATCAGGCCAAAGTACTTATCAAGGCACACATGGAATAATTCTCAATTAACCAAGCCAAAGTACTTATCAAGGCACACATAGAATAATTCTCATTTAACAAGCCAAAGTACTTATCAGGGCACAAATAGAATAATTCTCATTTAACAAGCCAAAGTACTTATCAGGGCACAAATAGAATAATTCTCATTTAACAAGCCAAAGTACTTATCAGGGCACAAATAGAATAATTCTCATTTAACAAGTCAAAGTACTTATCAAGGCATCACATGGAATTATTCTCAATTAAACAGGCCAAAGTACTACGTACGTACATTCTTTTCAAAAGACTCTTTTTTATGTAAAACCCCAAGATACTAACACTCGTAGTATCAAGGCATGTCTATTTTTCAAAGTAAGTTACTACACGTTTAGAAAACTCATTTCAAGGCTTGAAATCAAGTAACTTCAAATTTTCACAATCTAGGAAACTTATGCCCTTTAATCAAAATAGACAACTTTCTAAACCTTCCGTAAAGCCGTTATAACCAACTTCCCATAAAGCCGTTATAACCCTTTATGGTTTTTAGACAATTTCATTCTTTTTATAACTAAGAGACTTATACTTAAAATCAAGTATCACAACCTTTCAAATCGAGTCTCTTAACTTTCAAAATACTTCGAGTCTCTTAATATATAGAAAATAAGTTTCTTCTACTTTTAAACCTCAAGTAACTCACACCTTTAAAACAAGTTACTTCTCTTAAATCATGTCATTTCTCCTCTTTTAAAACAAGTAAGTAAATCACTCATTTGACTCCCCCTAAAGTCATTATAATGACCTTTAGGTTTTTGGAACTAAGGCACTAGCCGAAAGATTTGGAAACCACTTCCTTTTCAAGACTCTATGTACTTTAAGTAAAATACTTTCACCTTTAAGAATCCAACTTCACTAAGGCAATGGATTATACAACTTACAATTTAAACATCAAAGTACAATCAAGGAAGTACATAGAACAAATTCTATATTAGGCAATCCAAGTACAACCAAGGAATGAATCATTTAAGGAGTAGAACTTACTTTCTTTATCTTAAGGAATCATGCTAGAAGAGGATATAGTTCACATACCTTTTGTGTTATTATCCACAAGCTAAGCCGAATACGCCGTACGTAGAAGTGTCAACCTATAATGGTCACAACAAGACTATCAACTTCTAGTCTATAACGTAGAATAATACTAAGTATATGGTCTCTAATTCTACGGAAAATCGGGCAGCACTTCCTTTGTTTCTACTCACTTTGCCACCTTTTTCAAGGTCGAATACAATAACCAACACGCCACATTTAAGGCTCCAAACAACAATCAAACAAAGGGGATTACACGCCTTACAATACGTGTAAAATTCCGCCCCACAATTCATATAAAATAGCCCCATAATCTAGCCATTCTCGGCCAACATAAATAATAACACTAAGTCCTTTCCAATCCTTTTCCAATTCCAAGTTCTAAGGTCTAACATGTTATATAGTTATAAACCACTTCAACAACTACAATTTCCTTCTTTATACAACATGCGATGACTTAAACGAATAATCAACTTGAATTGTAGTCTTAAGGCTAACATGCTAGTTTTCGGATTAGGGTTCCAATAGCCAATATAATTATCAAACTTCATACAATATAACTCATGCTTGCTAATATCCATAGCTACAATCAATAAGTAAACTTAATTGCTAAAACGACAAAATTTATACCTTTCCAAGCCCTTAAAATTTCCAAGATTCAAAGTCGCGCCTTAGCAATTCTTAGCTCCTTTCCTTAGGTTCCAATCCGCTCCAAGCACTCCTTAGAGGCCTATGAAGAACCCACCTTCAAGTTCCAACTTCAAAGTTGAAGAACTTCTTTAGTTTCCGCCTTGCGACTAATACGAAAACTCCGTTTTTCCGAAATCTTTCTATTGAGATAACCTTATAATACCCTTAGGGACATCGGGTTTAAGTCTTGTGGCTAATGGATCAAAACTACAAATTTTTCATGTGGAAATGGTAGTGAACCCGAGAGCTAAGCTACAAGAACAAGAATGTGTGATATTTTTCTAAGTCTTCAAGACCTTGTCTTGCTACTAGTATGTATTTATAACACATTGGAAGGCTTAGATTATAACAAATGGGTGGCTAAGATGAAAATCACAAGGATTAAGCACAAGTGGACAAGTTGACTTTGGTCAAATATATCAAGCTTGAAGACTTATCTTCCAAGATGGTCAATGACCATATTACCCCTCCTCTAATTCGACCAAGACCTTAAGTGGGGGTGCCACGTGTCGCCCTCTCATTCGTCTATAAAATTCCGTAACCCTCGTGGGCCCCACAAAAATGTAAAATTCCTCGGGTGGGCCCCACGTGACCAAATCCATAAAAATAAATTTCCATCATGTTAATAGGTTCCATACTGTTCAAATAATACATTTTGAGAATCCAATTCTCAACAACTAACATTTTTCCTTTCCGACGTTCGGAACATTTTCCGTCGGAAAAACAATTCTTCCTTTCGTATCAATTTCCAAGTCTTGTTTCCTTTCGTACATTCTCTTTTACATGTCCTGGACTTACGGGGTGTAACATTCTTCCCCCCTTAGAAACATTCGTCTCCGAATGTTCTTAGTCGGTTGTCAAGCTATACAAACTCCGGCATAAACTCTATACTATGCCTAACAGTCAATACATGCACAAGGCCAACGATGCCACACATAGCCACCACAACACATACGTAAACATATCAATGGACCTTCCGTCCGCGACCCCTTCTCACAAAACTCGAAGGTTACAGTCTTCCCAAACACGAGATCCTTAGAGGTTCCTTTCCTTCCTTACTTGTCATACTTTCTCGTACTTTCAAACTCATCTAGTACACGTACAAAATCTCAAATTTTGTTTCTGTTCTCCAATCCTTGGAGTTACTATCTAAACTTGGCCATATTGTTACTTACTTTCCCGATAAGGCTCTTCTCGGTCCTTACGACCTAGTTCCGGTGGAACGCATCCACGAACTCGTACAACGATTAACTCAACTTGGGCCTGGCATCCCCGTGCCCCTATCACATAGCGGAACCACTACCAACTGACATCACCCCATTCCATACTACCGGTTGACCCGAGATGAGTCCATAACCCGACTCATCATCACACTTAACTTCTCATTCTTAGTCTGAAATAAATCTCTCTCTTATCTCAAGGTACTTCTTACCCTATCCCCTATTCACTAGAGGTTCGTCACATAAGCCAAAGTATTTCTACTATACATCCTTCCCTATCGGTATTTCACTGTTACGGGGTAATTACAACTTGTGAACTCTACACAACTATAGTCTCAGTTCACTTATCATTCTTCTCAACAGTCTTAACTTTTCACTTTACTAATCAAAGTATCCCTACCTCTGGGGTAATATCACTTTACAACTCTAGCAATAAAGGGAAAACATATACGCTAGGGTAAAATCTGAATCTAACAATGCACGTATGATTCAAAGAATCAAAGTATACCTGTAACCCCGTGCGATGTTGCCTCCTGACCCTGCCTAGTAGTCACGTCAACTATGCGGTTCGAAGGACCGCCAGAACTATAAACTCCACCCTGACCTCCACCACGGCTGGCTAACATCTGAACACCCTGCCCTGGGGAACGCACAGCTGTGGAGGAAAGGAAACCAACCATCGGCCTCGAAGGCTGAGCCACTACACCAGTGCTCCTTTTAAAAGGACATTCCCACTTCTTGTGGCCCGGACGGTCACAATAATAACAAACACCTGTGCCATGACGGCATTTCCCCAAATGACGCTTACTACATTGGAAACACTGAGGAATATGTGGCCTCGACTGAGAAAATCCTCTGCTCCTTTGAGAACCTCGACCCCTGGAGCTTGGACCGGCTCCTAAATACCTTGTGGGGTCCAATATCCCACCTGTGAACTGCGGGGTATGTCTTGGGTAGGTGGGACGAATATCTCACTTCTTTGAAATCGCTCGTCCAAAAACTCACCGGGATAACCAACCGGTCTAGCCCTCTTACGCTGATCTCCACGTTGGCCCTCTACCCTCTGTACACCTGTCTGTACTGGCCGAATAACCTCCTGTTGAAGAAATTGTAGCACCGCTATCTTGGTCAATAACATAATGGCTTCATTCATGACCCTAAAGTCTTCCCCTAACTGAGAAACTGGAGGCTCTGGTGCTGGGGCCTCAAAACCTGGCGCAGAAGAACTCACCGATCATGAACAACATCCGGTATACCACGGCATAAGCCCTATCAACTCTCTGAGTCGACTAGTAGCTTCGCTACTCCTTTGCCCTTCAGCGTTTGTTGCCCTCATCGGAGGCATAACTGTAACACAAAATACGTCAGAGAGGAATTATCTTACTAACACAGCTCTATGGCACGATCTTAGAGTGAGAAGAATAGAAACCAACTCCTAAATGTCCTGTAGCCTCCTGTTTATGGGTGTGGCGCGCAACACACCGATAATCAAGACTCTACTAGACACGGTGCGTAGACATTCCGAGGATCGCTCGATACCACTGTCACGACCGAACCCGAGCGTGGATCGTGCCCTACTGGGCACCTTCTCGCTTTAACAACTAAGTAAAGCTGCGAATTTAAATAACACTTTTTTTTAAAACCAACATACGCAACGGCAAAGCAAATTTTGCCATAATATATATAAACAAAAGACACCACCGTACATGAGTCCAATCCTACATATGAATACAGACCTCTAAGAGTTATACCGAACTATGACGGGACAAGGCCCCGTACCCATGCGTAATCACTAAAAGCACATCTTGAAAGACTTATACCAAAAAGATAAACTCTAGCGGAAGGAGCTATCCAAAACTACGGCGGTCCTACACTGCCGATCATCAAGCTGCGTGCACTAACTGCGGCATGAACGCAGGCCGGGCGAGGTCGATGAAGAATGTACCAAGTATGTGAAACGATGAAATCGTAATGAAATCATAGCAGTCTAAGCAAAACAGGAGACATGTATGATAGCCAACCTACAGTACACAACACATAAGCAGTCATAACAAGTTAGGGACACATGCCCTCAAGTCATTTCTAAAATATAACCATGGGTCTCACGCCCATAATATCAATCATGCCCGTGGAATCCTTCCTCACGGCCGGCAGTCCATGATATAGTATAACACCAATAGGCATACATGAATACCAAGTCCTACCTGTGTCCTAAAAACTGTACGGGCCCAGCAGGAAAAACGAGCAGGTGGTAAAGCAGGGGGTATAATGTCTTGGGGGTTTACCCCTCACTTATACTCTTACCCTGGAGAAGGTGGTAAAGCATCTTGGGGGTTTTCCCCTCACTTATACTCTTACCCTATCTCAACCGACCATCAAACAAAATAAGCAGGGGGTATAATGTCTTGGGGGTTTACCCCTCACTTATACTCTTACCCTGGAGAAGGTGGTATAGCATCTTGGGGGTTTACCCCTCACTCATACTCTTACCCTATCTCGACCGGACGTCAAACAAAACAGAAGCACTACCATGTCTTCTATAAAAATCCGGGAATTTAACCCAATTACTACAAATAACGGAAGCATACCCGTGGAATCCCACATCACTGTCGGTACGTCCAAGTACTTACAACAAGACAGACGACCCTCCAACCGAGAGTCGCGGCAACGTAATAAAACATAATACTTGCACTCAAAGGCTATCACCAGCACACATAGGCAATTCTCAACTAATCAGGCCAAAGTACTTATCAAGGCACACATGGAATAATTCTCAATTAACCAAGCCAAAGTACTTATCAAGGCACACATAGAATAATTCTCATTTAACAAGCCAAAGTACTTATCAGGGCACAAATAGAATAATTCTCATTTAACAAGCCAAAGTACTTATCAGGACACAAATAGAATAATTCTCATTTAACAAGCCAAAGTACTTATCAAGGCATCACATAGAATTATTCTCAATTAAACAGGCCAAAGTACTACGTACGTACATTCTTTTCAAAAGACTCCTTTTTATGTAAAACCCCAAGATACTAACACCCGTAGTATCAAGGCATGTCTATTTTCAAAGTAAGTTACTACCGTTTAGAAAACTCATTTCAAGGCTTGAAATCAAGTAACTTCAAATTTTCACAATCTAGGCAACTTATGCCCTTTAATCAAAATAGACAACTTTCTAAACCTTAGTAAAGCCGTTATAACCAACTTCCCATAAAGCCGTTATAACCCTTTATGGTTTTAGACAATTTCATTCTTTTTATAACTAAGAGACTTATACTTAAAACCAAGTATCACAACCTTTCAAATCGAGTCTCTTAACTTTCAAAATACTTCGAGTCTCTTAATATATAGAAAACAAGTTTCTTCTACTTTTAAACCTCAAGTAACTCACACCTTTAAAACAAGTTACTTCTCTTAAATCATGTCATTTCTTCTCTTTTAAAACAAGTAAGTAAATCACTCCTTTGACTCCCCCTAAAGTCATTATAATGACCTTTAGGTTTTCGAACTAAGGCACTAGCCGAAAGATTTGGAAACCACTTCCTTTTCAAGACTCTATGTACTTTAAGTAAAATACTTTCACCTTTAAGAATCCAACTTCACTAAGGCAATGGATTATACAACTTACAATTTAAACATCAAAGTACAATCAAGGAAGTACATAGAACAAATTCTATATTAGGCAATCCAAGTACAACCAAGGAATGAATCATTTAAGGAATAGAACTTACTTTCTTTATCTTAAGGAATCATGCTAGAAGAGGAGATAGTTCACATACCTTTGGCTAATATCCACAAGCTGCCGAATCGCGTGCGTAGAAGTGTCAACCTATAATGGTCACAACAAACTATCAACTTCTAGTCTCTAACGTAGAATAATAACAAGTATACGGTCTCTAATTCTACGGAAAATCGGGCAGCACTTCCTTTGTTTCTACTCACTTTGCCACCTTTTTCAAGGTCGAATACAATAACCAACACGCCACATTTAAGGCTCCAAACAACAATCAAACAAAGGGGATTACACGCCTTACAATACGTGTAAAATTCCGCCCCACAATTCATACGAAATAGCCCCATAATCTAGCCATTCTCGGCCAACATAAATAATAACACTAAGTCCTTTCCAATCCTTTTCCAATTCCAAGTTCTAAGGTCTAACATGTTATATAGTTATAAACCACTTCAACAAATACAATTTCCTTCTTTATACAACATGCGACGACTTAAACGAATAATCAACTTGAATTGTAGTCTTAAGGCTAACATGCTAGTTTTTGGATTAGGGTTCCAATAGCCAATATAATTATCAAACTTCATACAATATAACTCATGCTTGCTAATATCCATAGCTACAATCAATAAGTAAACTTAATTGCTAAAACGACAAAATTTATACCTTTCCAAGCCCTTAAAATTTCCAAGATTCAAAGTCGCGCCTTAGCAATTCTTAGCTCCTTTCCTTAGGTTCCAATCCACTACAAGCACTCCTTAGAGGCCTATGAAGAACCCACCTTCAAGTTCCAACTTCAAAGTTGAAGAACTCCTTTAGTTTCCGCCTTGCGACTAATACGAAAACTCCATTTTTCTGAAATCTTTCTATTGAGATAACCTTATAATACCCTTAGGGACATTGGGTTTTAGTCTTGTGGCTAATGGATCAAAACTACAAATTTTTCATGTGGAAATGGTAGTGAACCCGAGAGCTAAGCTACAAGAACAAGAATGTGTGATATTTTTCTAAGTCTTCAAGACCTTTTCTTGCTACTAGTATGTATTTATAACACATTGGAAGGCTTAGATTATAACAAATGGGTGGCTAAGATGAAAATCACAAGGATTAAGCACAAGTGGACAAGTTGACTTTGGTCAAATATATCAAGCTTGAAGACTTATCTTCCAAGATGGTCAATGACCATATTACCCCTCCTCTAATTCGACCAAGACCTTAAGTGGGGGTGCCACGTGTCGCCCTCTCATTCATCCATAAAATTCCGTAACCCTCGTGGGCCCCACAAAAATGTAAAATTCCTCGGGTGGGCCCCACGTGACCAAATCCTTAAAAATAAATTTCCATCATGCTAATAGGTTCCATACTGTTCAAATAATACATTTTGAGAATCCAATTCTCAACAACTAACATTTTTCCTTTCCGACGTTCGGAACATTTTCCGTCGGAAAAACAATTCTTCCTTTCGTATCAATTTCCAAGTCTTGTTTCCTTTCGTACATTCTCTTTTACATGTCCTGGACTTACGGGGTGTAACATTGTGGCTCAGGCGGCAAGTTCTGTTATGCCGACAGTATTAGAGGAGCCGAGAACAGCCGCAGCTCCAGAGGTTTCGATACCCGAGCCTCCAGTTCCGCAGCCAGGGGCAGAGTTTATAGATTATGGAGAGCGGTCATCACACCCGGTCGGGCGTGGTCGTGCCTTACCGGGCACCCTAGTGATACAACATCGAGAAAACGGCGGAAAATAAAACATGAGTCATGAAACAAGAGATATAATAATAAACAAAGCAACAAGCGGTTGCGCAGATATACATAAAACTCCGAACAGTTTAATCCTTTACAACCCCGCCCACAACAATACTACGGACCTCTAAGATTTACGACTATGACGGACGGGGCCCGCCATACCACGAATGTACAAGAACCTACAACTCGGGAAACACATACCAAAAGATAAGCCTCGAGAAACGGAGCTTCCCAATCTGTTGTGATCCTATGGCGAGGATCCACGACCGATGTACCTCTACCTGCGGCATGAACGCAGCCCCCCGAAGGAGGTCAGTACAACAGGTACCAAGTATGTGAAACTGTAAAATACTGTAAATGAAATCATACTAGTCTATATAAAGCAGGAGACATGTATGATAACCAAACTCTGATTCACAACATAAACGCGATCATGTCGATCGAGGACTCACGCCTCAAGTCATCACTCAAATATAACTATGGGTCTCACGCCCACAACATCAATCGTGTTCGCATCATGGCGCATGCCCCGGAGTGCATCGGTGTAGGCATGTCCATGATGCAACAATAATACCAATGCCCTACGGCCACGTGCCGGAATTCTACCTCGGTGTAGACACGTCCATGTGACATTAATAACAATATACTGGGTGATCAACCCTGCCGCATGGCCACATGCCCCCGGAATACTGCATCGGTGTAGACACGTCCATGTGACATCAACAACAAGACAGTAATCAAAATGGAAACATACCCGTGGAATTCTCCGTCACTGCCAAAGACGCTCCAAGTAAGTTCTCAACAAGTCAACCTACTCTATCGAGAGCGGTAATACGTAAATACCACACTTGCACAACAAAGGCTATCATCACAAGCATAGGCAAGTTTCACAACAACAAGCATAGGCAAGTTTCACAACAACAAGCATAGGCAAGTTTCACACAACTCAAAGTACTTTCATTTTATGCCAAAGTCCGGGTTTTTAACCCCAAAGTACTACTGTTATACCCCGTAGTTTCAAGGTATGTATGCGAGGACGTACGTACGAGAATACGACATTGGAATTGGAATGGAAGAAAGAGGTGATTTTTCCACGGAAAAGTTTCCGGTTTTTGTGAAGGAAAAAGATTCGTTAATGGGAATTGGATTCCCAGATTTGGTATTCGAACTTCTTGGAATTTTAGAGAATTATGGAATTTTATTTTCGGAAATGGTCACGTGGGGCCACGGAGAAAATTCTGCTTTTGTAGGCCCACTTTGTTTTCGAGATTTTGGCCATTGTGGATATTTTGGAAGATGAAATATTTTGGACGAGTAGGAGGCGACACGTGTCACCCCTAGTTGGCTTGGGCGAATTCCACTTTGTACACAACACGTTTAGAGTCGTTTCGACGAAACGTTTTACACAACTCGCGTAGGATAAATTCCGGCTATGTCATTTCTAATTTTTGCGAATTTTTCCGAGAGACGAAACATTTTGGACCAACGAGAGGGCGACACTTGTCACCCTCTCATTGATGGATGTTACACGGCATTGAGGCCAATTGGATGACAATTTTTGTCAAGTAGTTGGTAGGATATTTTGTGTGCAAGTTGGCCAAGGACACTTGCCTAAATCCTCACCCTACACTTGCCTTGCACTTGGCATAATCTTGGCCATTGGTTGGCCATGTCTTGACCTATAAATACCCCCCTTGTTGAAGAGTTATTTCATCCTAAATTGAGCAATCTATCTAAGTCTCAAATCCCTCCCTCTTGTTGTTTCGTCCAAACACACCCCTCCCCTTTTGAGAAGCCCTAGCCGAGAGCAACCCCCCCCCCCTCTAAAGCTAGCCTAGCCGAAACACTACCCCCCCTCCCTTGGTAGAAAAGTTGCCTTCTAGTATTGTTATAATGCCCAAATTACCCTAGCCCAAATCCCTTAGTCCTTAGTAGAAGTTGTGAAGAACTTCTAAGGTTTTCTTGGAGCTACCGGAGCGCACAACTTAGGAGCTAAACCTTGCTCAGGCGCGACTTTTATCTAGGATATTATTGGGATTAACGAGGTAAATAACCTTATCCTCCTTTTGTAATTAGAATATATATCTGTAGAAGTATAGGAATAAGTATTAAATACTTAGAAGGATATTGCAGAATAGAATTGGTATTATCACGATGAAGGGTTTAAAAGATGAATAATAGAATCAGACTTACATAGAATTTGTTTTCACGATGAACTTGAGTAGCTCACGGGTAGGGAAGTGCGCCCAAATGACCATAGAATAACGAACCCTCCGCTTAGAACTTTGTACGATCTGATACGGGCGTTGATAGACGTGTTGGTATTATAGGTCGATACTTTGCGCGCGACATATTCAACTTGGCAGGTGGTTTTCGCTGAGAAGGTATGTGATTCTTCCTAAAGCATGATATTTTACAATATATATAGTGCGGTAGACGCATACGTGTTAATCGAATAATAACTACGGCAATGTCTTTGACTTAAGCTGAATAATACTTACGGCAATGCCTCTGGCTTAAGCACGAATAACACTTTGCGAATGCCTCACGCTTAAGCTGAATAATAAAGAATCGAAAACATTTCAAAGGAATCTGAATCATTTTTTAATGTAAGAGTAACATTTGGTTTTAAAAGCTTAAGAGTTATACTAGCTTTATGGGAGATTTGGTATAACGGCAAGAGTGATAAAAGAACGATTTATTGATTTAAGGAAATAAGAGACTTGACTTATTATACTAATATGAATTTTGTTAAAAGTGTGAAACCTCATTAGTGAGTAATTAGTATTTTTGGTTTTCAAAAGGAATGATGTTTTACCAATCGAATAAATGTCGAACAAACCACAATAGCCGCTAATAAAGGGAATTATTTTGACTAATAAGGTATTATTAAAACTAGTAGAAACTTCCATGCATAGGAGCTAAGATGAGACAAAAGGATATTACATTTACTAGATCATGGTCTTTGTAATAAGATTGTTACGAATAATAATAACCTACTCACACTTAGGGTATATGTTTCTCAAATTGTTTTAAAGGATTAAAACTATGAACTACAAACCCTTTCAAAATGATAAACTTGAGTAATTGAAATTAGGCAAACTTGAGCGTTAGGAAAAGAATGTTGTTACTTGATTTTACAAGGAGAAGTGTTTTAATGTACTTCAAAAGATACTTACTCTATTTTTATACTACGGTTATTGTGTGACTTTTGTAAAAGAAACGGATCTTTTAAAAGAGTAATACATGAAGTACTTTGGGGCTAACAACCGAACTTGTTATCCTAATGTAGAAAGTACCTTGTGTGAATAACTTGATTGTATTGATTTGTGATAGTCTTGTAATATTTTCTTGTTATTGGATAAGTAAACATGTTAGGATGCTACGTGAGTTAGTATCTTGTGATATTTGTGTAAAGGGGTTTTCCTTGTTGTGCTTATGTTGTTTAGCAATAATCGGTTATGTTGATATTATATCATTCATAACTCAGGGGTTAAGCCGCCCTCCGTCTGGGGGTAGACTCAGGCGGTCGATGGACCTATGATTCGAGAATACCTTATGCGGTGCAGATGGCCTATGCGGAGCTGGGAGTTCCAGTTAGTATGCGGCCCTTGTGGTCACGCGGTTCTTGTAGCCATGCGGACGACGAGTCTAGGGCCGCCGGGAGTAGCTACCCTCGATGCGGGGTTATACCTCATGCGGGCCTATCTGTTTGGCCTATGCGAGCTGCGGGAAGTTCGAGGACTAGATCGCGCATTAGATCTGCGGCGAGTGGCGGCTTTGATCATGTGACGGTGCAGACAGATCTCATGATCTGATTTATGACCTTGTTGGTGCTGTGGGTTTTAGTAGTCGGCTACGCCGCCGTACTTACCCCGCACGGTTCTATTGTGATGACTTTGAGGCATGAGTCACGACTTGACATGGCGCTTATTTATTGTGAAGTAGTTTTGGCTTATCATACATGTCTCTGCCTTATATAGACTACTATGATTTCATTTGATATTTCGATTTCACATACTTGGTACTGTTATCGACCTCCTTCGGGGCTGCGTTCATCTGCGCAGTAAAGGTACTCCTACCGTTGATCCGTTCTTAGGATCACCGCTTGACGTTGGAAAGCTCCGTTTCTCGGAAGCTTAGCATTTTGGTATGGTCCTGTCGTTGTAGATATTCGTATTCGGGGTATGGCGGGGCCTGTCCGCCATTGTTGTTTTAAACTCTTAGAGTGCATGGACTGTTGTAAGGTTGGGATATCGCTGTTCATTTTGGGTTATTTATATACATTATGCGAAAGGCAACCTTTTTTTCCGAAGCGTGTCTTATTTATCTTGTTTCATATCTTGGTTGTTTTATATTCCGCTGGTTTTCTCGATGTATGACTACTTGGGTGCGGGTAAGGCACGATCCACGAACCGGGCAGTCGTGACAAAAGTGGTATCGAGCGATTAATCCTCGGAAAGTGTCTCTGCACCGTATCTAGTAGAGTCTTGATTATCGGTGTGTTGTGCACCACCAATAATCGGAGGCTATAGGATATTTAGGATTGGTTTCCATTCTTCTCACTCGAGATCGTACTTTAGAGTGTGTTATAAGTTGGACCCTCTAACGTATTCCTTTCCTTTACGGTGATGCCTCGCGCCAGTAACTCGGGCCTGGAAGAGCGAAGCGGCCGAAGGCTGCGAGTAAATCTGAGAGATTTAGAAGCGGCACAGCCCAATCATCACTGAGGTGATGCTTCATGCGAGGAGTTACGAGGCGCCGCTAGCGGCGTGAGTTTGGCACGGCGGCGATTCCTCTGCGGTCATGACATCTGGACTTTCGGTTCCACGGCTTGAGCAGAAAATATGGATTGGAAGGAGACGGCCGCATTGCTAGCAAAGGACTTGGCGGCCAGTATTTTATGTCTGTATTCCAAGGATATTGATGCTTATCTAAAGAAGCGGTTGTGAGGAGTAGCTCTTGATCGAGGGCGAGCGGGCTTGCGTTCAGGATTATGTGCGTGGTGAGAGAGGTAGAGATCGGCCAGTGACCAGAGTGGCGAGAAGAGGGCCCGATTGGCGAGGATCATTTGGTAACTATCGAGGCGAATCGCCTCGGCGAGATTAGACATGCGCCTCCGCCCGGGCGAGTGTCCCTCGCAAGTTGATTTTTCCTCGGTGTTCACGCATGTGGCGGTGTCATCGGGAAGTGCGTCTTTTATCGGTGCTTGTTTTATTGCGGCCGTCGAGGGCCATATGGCAAGGAATGTTTTATGAGGAAGGATACAAGTGCGAGGACTCGGCTACTAGACCGATTGTGGATGCGGTGGTTCGGAGAGGAGGGTGTAAGCGGAGGCCACCCCGCTCGGTGTGGCGTTGTGGTCGATGTCATCATGGGAGTGTCGTTCTTCGCGTCGGCTTGTTATGTTTGCGGCCAGCGGGGCCATTTTGCGAGAATTGTCAGGCCAAGGGTGGTGCGGATGTAGAGACTCGGCGCCGAGGATCGGTGGATAGTTCATCACCTTCCCACTATCGCCCGGCGAGTTTGATTAGAAACGACCTAAGGAAGTCGGCGTAGATCTGGTATATCCTTAACCCTTTAGAGATTTATATGTAGCGAATATCTTAAGTATTATTTTGGATAGCATTATGTTAATCGTGATTGGGAATCATGATTAGTTAATCAAGAAAGATTGGGGATAGAAAGTGGGAGCCTTAGGATGTGTGCGTAGAGACCTTAGAGGCGAGGCCATCTTTGGTAAAGAATTACCGTGTTTGACCCTTGTCGAGGTGCATAGTATACGTGAGATATTTTGTGGGATGAATCCTCGAGTAATGTGGAATGAAAGAGGGTAGAAGACCGCTAGGTTTTAAATGCGTGATTGGTGAGATTATTAGAATCGGGAGCTAGTGTTTGCGTCGGGTTGGGTTGAGGCCGTGTGGCGGGTCGACCGTGGCCCGTTTGGTGGTGGGGTCAGTTTTTGGTGGTCCCGCCGGGTGGTAGGGTCACTAGGGTGTTAGGCCCAATTTTAGTTAACCAACGAACTAGTTCGTGGATACATTCGACCAGTAGTCGGGCCGAGGAGAGTCGGCCGTCTTGTCTTAGCAAAGGCGTGTACTCGGTAGTAAGTTGCGAGATGATTATTTCAGAAAGGTTGTAAGGCTGCACGGAGTGCCTACCTTCACCTTATGACAGACAGTGGAGCCAGTGCATTTGTTTCCTTTTTTGGAAGTTTTACCAGGCAGGGTTAAGAACTCAGGTAAGTCTCAGAATCGCATTCGCCCTCGGGCAGTGTTTGGAGTTCAGGAGTAGTTATGGGGATTGTTGTCTCCTGTAAAGGGAATGTTTAAGCTACCATTTTCAGTATTCGGATGTCGCCTTAGGAAGCCTTGTAGGGGCGGAAGTATAAGTTGCCGATCGATTGGTTCGATGTTGGCAAGGTTCAGATAGTTGGTTCAGGTTTGTTCCAAATTTGTGGATAGGGTGTGATGAGTTTTGGAAAACAGAGGAAACTTAGCCGTGTTACTTTGGGCCTTTTTGAGTTCATGTGAAGATTAGGCCAGGTTGCCTATATGTTAGCATTGCCGTCCGACTTAGGAGGCGATACGTCCGTCTTCGTATTGTTATGTTCGGAAAGTATCGAAATCCACCCAGAGTGTTCCCAGTTAATGATGACCACGTTAGAGATAGTAACCCCGAGATTTGGAAACTAAGCAGTAACAGAAGGGTGGTAAGAGTTCGAGCGTACAAGAAGTGTACGACATCCTCAGGGATCGCAAGCAGCCGGTACCATTTGTTGGGTCGTCGGGGCAAGGCTCGCGACAAAGTGACAAAAGTGGTATCACGACGAGTAAAGGAAGAACGAGCATGTATTACGAGCATAGGTGTGATCATTCGTTTGTAAAGAGTAGGGGCGAAGGGAGTATCTTTTAGATCTCGAGTAGGAGTTTTTGTGATAGAGGTGATTCCTCGTGGACTTGGAGTTAAGTATGCGCTTGTTGTGTTGTGACCGGTGTGGCATGGTTGTTTCCGTAAGTATAGCGATAAGGACTATCTTGGCGCTGTTTGTTTGATACCTAGAAGGAATATTCGGGACGAATGTTTCTAAGGAGGGGAGAATGTTATACCCCGTAGTTTCAGGGTATGTATGCGAGGACGTACGTACGAGAATACGACATTGGAATTGGAATGGAAGAAAGAGGTGATTTTCCACGGAAAAGTTTAGGTTTTTGTGAAGGAAAAAGATTCGTTAATGGGTGGATTCCCAGTTTGGTATTCGGACTTCTTGGAATTTTAGAGAATTATGGAATTTTATTTTGGAAATGGTCACGTGGGGCCACGGGAGAAAATTCTGATTTTGTAGGCCCACTTTGTTTTGAGATTTTGGCCATTGTGGATATTTTGGAAGATGAAATATTTTGGGCGAGTAGGAGGCGACACGTGTCACCCCCTAGTTGGCTTGGGCGAATTCCACTTTGTACACAACGCTTTGTTTAGAGTCGTTTTTAAACGAAGCGTTTTACACAACTCGCGTAGGATAAATTCGGCTATGTCATTTCTAATTTTTGCGAATTTTTCGAGAGGCGAAACATTTTGGACCAACGAGAGGCGACACTTGTCACCCTCGTTGATGGATGTTACACGGCATTGAGGCCATTGGATGACAATTTTTGTCAAGTAGTTGGTAGGATATTTTGTGTGCAAGTTGGCCAAGGACACTTGCCTAAATCCTCACCCTACACTTGCCTTGCACTTGGCATAATCTTGGCCATTGGTTGGCCATGTCTTGACCTATAAATACCCCTTGTTGAAGAGTTATTTCATCCTAAATTGAGCAATCTATCTAAGTCTCAAATCCTCCCTCTCCCTCTTGTTGTTTCGTCCAAACACACCCTCCCCTTTTGAGAAGCCTGGCAGAGCAACCCCTCTAAGCTAGCCTAGCGAAACACTACCCCCTCCTTGGTAGAAAAGTTGCCTTCTAGTATTGTTATAATGCCCAAATTACCTAGCCCAAATCCCTTAGTCCTTAGTAGAAGTTGTGAAGAACTTCTAAGGTTTTCTTAGACTCTGGGAGCGCACAACTTAGGAGCTAAACCTTGCTCAGTGCGACTTTTATCTAGGATATTATTGGGCTTACCGAGGTAAATAACCTTATCCTCCTTTTGTAATTAGAATATATATCTGTAGAAGTATAGGAATAAGTATTAAATACTTAGAAGGATATTGCGAGAATAGAATTGAATCTGTTATCACGATGAAGGGTTTAAAAGATGAATAATAGAAGCGTACTTACATGGGACTTTGTTTTCACGATGAACTTGAGTAGCTCGGGTAGGGAAGTGCTGCCCAAATGACCATAGAATAACGAACCCTCCGCTTAGAACTTTATGCGAGATGCGGGCGTTGATAGGCGTATTGGTATTATAGGTCGATACTCTGCGCGACATATTCAACTTGGCGGAGGTTTTCGCGAGAAGGTATGTGATTCTTCCTAAAGCATGATATTTTACAATATATATAGTACGGTGAGCGTACGTGTGTTAAGCGAATAATAACTACGGCAATGTCTTTGACTTAAGCTGAATAATACTTACAGCAATGCCTTAAAGCGCTTTGAATAACACTTGCGGCAATGCCTCACGGCTTAAGCCTGAATAATAAAGAACTGAAAACATTTCAAAGGAATACTGAATCATTTTTTAACAGAAGAGTAACATTTGGTTTTAAAAGCTTAAGAGTTATACTAGCTTTATGGGAGGTTAGGTATAACGGCTTAAGAGTGATAAAAGAACGATTTATTGATTTAAGGAAATAAGAGACTTGACTTATTATACTAATATGAATTTTGTTAAAAGTGTGAAACCTCATTAGTGAGTAATTAGTATTTTTGGTTTTCAAAAGGAATGATGTTTTACCAATCGAGAATAAATGTCGAACAAACCACGCTAGCTAATAAAGGAATTATTTTGACTAATAAGGTATTATTAAAACTAGTAGAAACTTCCATCTGCATAGGAGCTAAGATGAGACAAAAGGATATTACATTTACTAGATCATGGTCTTTGTAATAAGATTGTTACGAATAATAATAACCTACTCACACTTAGGGTATATGTTTCTCAAATTGTTTTAAAGGATTAAAACTATGAACTACAAACCCTTTCGAAAATGATAAACTTGAGTAATTGAAATTAGGCAAACTTGAACGTTAGGAAAAGAATGTTGTTACTTGATTTTACAAGGAGAAGTGTTTTAATGTACTTCAAAAGATAATTACTCTATTTTTATACTACGGTTATTGTGTGACTTTTGTAAAAGAAACGGATCTTTTAAAAGAGTAATACATGAAGTACTTTGGGGCTAACAACCCGAACTTGTTATCCTAATGTAGAAAGTACCTTGTGTGAATAACTTGATTGTATTTATTTGTGATAGTCTTGTAATATTTTCTTGTTGACTGGATAAGTAAACATGTTAGGATGCTACGTGAGTTAGTATCTTGTGATATTTGTGTAAAGGGTTTTCCTTGTTGTGCTTATGTTGTTTAGCAATAATCGGTTATGTTGATATTATATCATTCATAACTCCGGTTAAGCGCCCTCCGACGGGGTAGACTCAGCGGTCGATAGACCTATGATTCGAGAAATACCTTATGCGGTGCAGTATGGCCTATGCGGAGCTGCGGGAGTTCCAGTTAGTATCACGGCCCTTGTGGTCATGCGGTTCTTGTAGCCATGCGGACGCGAGTCTAGGGCGCTGCGGGAGTAGCTACCCTCGATGCGGGGTTATACCTCATGCGGGCCTATCTGTTTGGCCTATGCGAGCTGCGGGAAGTTCGGGACTAGATGCGCACATTAGATCTGGCGAGTGGCGGCTTTGATCATGTGACGGTCTGAGCAGATCTCGTGATCTGATTTATGACCTTGTTGATGCTGTGAGTTTTAGTAGTCGGCTCGCCTTCGTACTTACCGTGCGGTTCTATTGTGATGACTTTGAGGCATGAGTCACGACTTGACATGGCTTATTTATTGTGAGCTGTAGTTTTGGCTTATCATACATGTCTCACGCCTTATATAGACTACTATGATTTCATTTCTGATATTTTGGTTTCACATACTTGGTACTGTTGATCGACCTCCTTCGGGGGCTGCGTTCATGCCGCAGTAAAGGTACTCCTATTGTTGATCCTCGTTCTTAGGATCACCGCCGGCGTTGGGAAAGCTCCGTTTCTCGGAGCTTAGCATTTTGGTATGGTCCTGTCGTTGTAGATATTCGTATTGGGGTATGGCGGGGCCACTGTCCGCCATTGTTGTTTTAAACTCTTAGAGGTGCTGTAGACTGTTGTAAGGTTGGGATGTAACGTTCATTTTGGGTTATTTATATACATTATGCGAAAGGCAACCTTTTTTCCGTAAGCGTGTCTTATTTATACTGTTTCATATCTTGGTTGTTTTATATTCCGCTGGTTTTTCTCTGATGTATGACTACTTGGGTGCCCGGGTAAGGCACCAGTCACGGGCCCCGGAACGGGTCGTGACAACTACATACGTTAAGTTCTTTTAAAAGAGATCCATTACTTTTATAAAAGTCACCCGATACCCGTAGTATTAGAATGACCAACCCACATTCCTTTTCAAAATCAAGTAACAACATTCTTTTCCTAAGTCCCAGTTTGCCTAGTTTCAATTACTCAAGCTTCTCATTTTCAAATGGTTTCATAGTTCCCAAACTTAATCACTTGATTCCTTTTTAGAACAATTGAGTAATATATGTCTCACGTGAGAGTAGGTTATTCTTGTTTACAACATTCTTATTACTGACCATGATCTAGAAAATGTAATATCATTTTGTCTCATCTTAGTTTCTATGCAGATGGAGGTTTCTACTGGTTTTAATACGATACATCATTATTCAATACATTTTCCTTTATTAACGTTGCAGTGGTCTGTCGATACACATTCTGATTTCCGAAATCAGTAAAACATTATCCCTTTAAATAAAACCAAGTACTCATTACTCACGAATGAGGTTTCACACAAACATTCACATTTAAAACAAATAAGTTAAGTCTCTTATCTTATAAGATCAAGTCTCTTAACTTCTAACATCAGTAAACCATTTTCACCTACATAAGGTCGTTATAACTAACTTCCCATAAAGCTATTATAACACCCTATGTTTTAAACCAACCAACTCATTTAGCACATGTACGTCTACCGTACTACATAGTTTACAAAACATCATGCTCGAAGGATAGGAAGAGGTTCACATACCTCGCGACGAGTATCGACAATAAGCAAAATGCTCCAAGTACTACAACCTTGCTAGCCCTTTCCACTCCTCAAGTAGAATACGCTACTCATAGTACTTTCACCTAAAAAGGTCACAAACGTCTATTAACTTCAAAACACAAGGTTCCATTTCTCTACAGAAAATTCGAAGCTTCCCCATGACAGCGTAAATCTCCTCTCTATCGAGGCTACCAAGCCAACCAGGGGGTTTACACGTCTAACGGGCGTGTACCATTCTACTCGATGTCTACAACACAAGTCTCTTGCAATACGATCTATGTAAATACTGATGCGATTCTTTTCTTTATTCTTCAGGCTTAAGTCAAAAGACATTGCCGCAGTACTAAGCTTAGTTCTATATATAGTATACCTCAACTATATATTCCAACTACATGTAATCTCCAATTACAATAAGGGGACAAGAATATTTACCTCGACAAGCCCAAAATTATCCAAGTTATAATGTCGATCCTGAGCAAGGTTTAGCTCTACTCCATGCGCTCCAATCCGCTCCAAACAACCTTGAAGTTCTAACCAACTTCTACTCAAATACTTCAACCAACTATGAAGATTTCCTTAGGGTTTCGGTTTGAGACTAAAAGGACAAAAGGTAGTATTTCTGGGCTCTACGTATAGAGGTAACTTTTGGAATACAACAAGGTAAAGGCTAAGGTATTTTGGGCATTATAACAATACTCGGAGAGTATTTCTACCAAGAGGGGGGGTGTATTATACGAAACAACTAGGCTAGGGGTACCCAGCTAGCACCACAAGGGGAGGGAGGCTCTCGGCCACAGGCCACTCGAGGGGAGGGGAAGGCTTAGGACGAGAACACTCGAAGGGAGGAGAGGGACTCAAGACTTGGAAGATTTTAGGAATGGATGAAGTCTTCAGCTTAGGGGGGTATTTATAGCAAAACCAAAGGCCAACCAATGGCCAAGATCAAGCCATGTGCAAGGCAAGTGTAAGGCCAAGATCAAGCCAAGTGCACCCTAGTCCCTACTCCTTAAAACCCTCACAAATATCTACACAAATATCTACCACAACTTGCCACTCCATCGGCCCAGTGCGCCCACTGCCTCGTTGTGAGGTGACACATGTCACCTCCCGTTGGTCCAAAATGTTTCGTCTCTCGGAAAAATCCGCAAAAATAAGAAAATACATAGCGGTATTTTCCTCGCAAGTTATGTAAAGCGTTTCGTCAAAAACGACTCTAGCAAGGGTGTTGTGCACAAATGTCATTCGGCGAGCCACTAGGCGGGGTGACACGTGTCACCCTCTATTGGCCCTCAAAAACGTCTTCAGAAAAATATCCACAATGGCCAAAATCTCGAAAACAAAGTGGGCCCCACAAAAGTAAATTTCTCCGTGGGCCCACGTGACCATTTCGAAAATAAAATTCCATAATTCTAATATAATCTAAGAAGCCCAAATTCCAAACTGGAACCCAATTCCCATCAACGAACATTTTCTTTACAAAACGGAAACTTTTTCCGTGGAAAAATCACCTCTTTCTTCCTTTCCAATTTTACGCCGTGCTCTCGTGCGTGCGTCCTCACATACATACCACGAGAATACGGGTATAACATTCTCCCTCGCCAGAAACATTCGTCCGAATGTTCCTTCTCAAGACGGATATCGATGAAGTTCCTCTAACAAGTTGTCAACGCCACGGCAGCCACGAAATAACACACGTTCTCTTCCTTCCTTACTCGTCGTGCCCTTCTCGAACACTTGAATTCTCGAAGACGTACCAAACTTGTCATTACTTCGTTCCCAAAATCTGCGGAGTCACTACCTCCAAACTTGGTCATCTTACTAACCTCAAACTTCCTTAAGGCCATTCCGGCCTTCTACGAACCGCTTCGGTCGAACGCGTCCACGAACTCATACGATGATCATACAAACTTGGGCCTAGCATCCTCGTGACCCTACCACCGGCGGGACCACCCAGACTGACCCCACCTTAATCGGGATACGGGTTGACCCGTATCACGTCCTCAACCGACCAGCAATCGCGTCAAGCCCTCGTTCCCGACGGAACAATCTCGCTAAATCACATCATGAAAGCTACCACTTCCATCTCACACTACCCATGGACTTATCACACAAATAAAACCCACGTATACTACGCACTCTGATAAAGGTCAAACATAAAGCGAATCTTTTACTCAAGACGACCTTACCTCTAAGGTCTCAATCGTGACAGTCTAGGGTTCACACTTACCATGCCCCCATACTTACCCTTCTACAATAACGGCGTCTAAATCACATTTAGCGCAGCTATCGAACATAACACTAAAACACATCAGTATACCAAACTCTAGAGGTTAAGGATATACTGTCTCTTCCGCTTCCTAATCACGGTCACGCCTGCAGTAGCAGCTAGTGAAGGTGATGAACCAGCCACTGATCCTGAAGGCTGAGTCGTAACATCCGTGCTACCCTTGGTCGGACAGTTCCTCGCAAAATGGCCGCTGGCCGCAAAAATAACAAGCTCCCTTGGCACCACGACACTCCCCGAAATGCGGTCTACCACATCGGCCACCGAGGTAGGGGTGACCGTCCGCCAACACCCTTACTTCGAAACTCGAACCCGGAGCCACGACCGCTCCTAAAGACGGAGGACCACTGCATCTTGGCGGGGTACAAAACTAGTCTGCTTCTTGAGGCGGTCCGCCTCGAAAGTCGCCAAAGACCACGATGTCTCGCCTCTTCGCTGATCCAGTCATTCGTCGACCTCTCCGCACCTCACATCCTAGTGCATGAGCTGCGCATGCGGGCAATGTCCATGCGGTGAAGAGCTACACCGAACAAGCCTCTGTCAAGTAATCATCTAATCCAGTGGCGTGGCGGTGCACTCTATCCTCCATGGTTGCCACTAAAGCGGGGACATACCGAGCCAACGAGTCAAACTCCACGTTGTACTCTCGAACTGTACGCCCTCTCTGTCTCAGCATCATAAATCTGTCGGCCCGTGCCCTCCTCATCTGCGGAGGCAAGAAGTGAGTGAGAAATGCCTCTGAGAACTCGTCCCATACTGCTGGAAGCGCATGCTCTCCCCGGGACAACTCCCACGAATCAAACCGATCGCGGTATCACGCGGCCGATGCGAACCTAAGACCACCGACTCGGTCTCGAAGCCTTGATCACTCTCGCGACCCAGAATCGCCGGATGAACTCCTGCGGATCATCCTCAGGCCTCGACCCATAAAACTCTGGCGGGCTCTGACTCGAGAAAGTCCGTAGCCTCAAACTATCCGCTCGGGGTGAACCATGGTGCTCTGGGCCGAGGCTGGGCTGCTGCATCGGCCTATCCTCATATCTGGCCACGACCCTGACCAGCAACTGGGCCATCTCCTTGTAACCCATCTCTCCGCCTGCATCGGTGTGGGGTGGAGGCTCAGTGCTTGTGGTCTCGCAGCCCACCGCTGCGGCTCTAGCTTCTTTGGGCGGCGTCCAAAACCCGCCGTCAAGCACAACCTCAGTCTTGTCAGGGCTGCGCCTCGTACTCCTCTATATCTCACTAGCGGCACCCTCGGCGCCTTGCCCTTCGGGCTCTGGTTGCACTTGCGGAGGCATAGCGGTAAAACGAGATACGTCGAGAGGGTCCAACTTACAACACGGCTCTAAGGCACGATCTCGTAATGAGAAGAATGGAAACCAATCCTAAATGTCCTATAGCCTCACGATTATAGATGTGGTGCACAACACACCGATAATCAAGACTCTACTAGACACGGTGCGTAGACACTTTCCGAGGACTAATCGCTCGATACCACTATGTCACACCAATTCGGGCGTTCGTGGTGCCTTACCCGGCACCCTAGTGATACAACATCGAGAGAAAACGGAAAATAAAACATGAGTCATGAAACAAGAGATATAATAATAAGCAGGCCAACCAAAGCGGTTGCCTTCACTATATACATAAAACACGAACAGTTTAATCCTTTTACAACCCCGCCACAGCATTACTACGGACCTAAGATTTACAACGACTATGACGGGACAGGGCCCGCCATACCACAGATGTACAGAACCTACAACTCGGGAAACACATACCAAAAGATAAGCCTCGGAGAAACGGAGCTTCCAATCTGTTGGCTGTGATCCTATGGCGAGGATCCACGGCCGATGTACCTCTACTGCGGCATGAACGCAGGCCCCGAAGAGTCGATACAAGTACAGTATGTGAAAGCGTAAATATCAAATGAAATCATACTAGTCTATATAAAGCAGGAGACATGTATGATAACCAAACTCTGATTCACAACATAAACGATCATGTCGATCGAGGACTCACGCCTCAAGTCATCACTCAAATATAACTATGGGTCTCACGCCCACAACATCAATCGTGTTCGCATCATGGCGCGTGCCGGAATTCTGCGCCGGTGTAGACATGTCCATGATGCAACAATAATACCAATGCCCGTGGCCACATGCCCGAATTCTACCTCGGTGTAGACACGCCCACGTGACATTAATAACAATATCTTGGGTGATCAACCTGCGCGTGGCCACATGCCGGAATCTTGCATCGGTGTAGACACGCCCATGCATCAACAACAAAGACATAATCAAAATGGAAACATACCCGTGGAATTCTCGTCACCGCCAAGACGCTCCAAGTAAGTTCTCACAAGTCAACCTCTATCGAGACGCGGTAACGTAAATACCACACTTGCACAACAAAGCACAAAGGCAAGCATAGGCAAGTTTCACAACAACTCAAAGTACTTTCATTTTATGCCAAAGTCGGGTTTTTAACCCCAAAGTACTACATCGTTAAGTTCTTTTAAAGAGATCCATTACTTTTATAAAAGTCACCCGATACAGTAGTATTAGAATGACCAACCCACATTCCTTTTCAAAATCAAGTAACAACATTCTTTTCCTAAGTCCCAGTTTGCCTAGTTTCAATTACTCAAGCTTCTCATTTTCAAATGGTTTCATAGTTCCCAAACTTAATCACTTGATTCCTTTTTAGAACAATTGAGTAATATATGTCTCACGTGAGAGTAGGTTATTCTTGTTTACAACATTCTTATTACTGACCATGATCTAGAAAATGTAATATCATTTTGTCTCATCTTAGTTTCTATGCGGATGGAGGTTTCTCTTGGTTTAATACGATACATCATTATTCAATACATTTTCCTTTATTAACGCTGCAGTGGTCTGTCGATACACATTCTGATTTCCGAAATCAGTAAAACATTATCCTTTAAATAAAACCAAGTACTCATTACTCACGAATGAGGTTTCACACAAACATTCACATTTAAAACAAATAAGTTAAGTCTCTTATCTTATAAGATCAAGTCTCTTAACTTCTAACATCAGTAAACCATTTTCACCTACATAAGGTCGTTATAACTAACTTCCCATAAAGCTATTATAACACCCTATGTTTTAAACCAACCAACTCATTTAGCACATGTACGTCTACCGTACTACATAGTTTACAAAACATCATGCTCGAAGGATAGGAAGAGGTTCACATACCTCGCGACGAGTATCGACAATAAGCAAAATGCTCCAAGTACTACAACCTTGCTAGCCCTTTCCACTCCTCAAGTAGAATACGCTACTCATAGTACTTTCACCTAAAAAGGTCACAAACGTCTATTAACTTCAAAACACAAGGTTCCATTTCTCTACAGAAAATTCGGCAGCACCTCCCCCCCCCGCAACAGCGTAAATCTCCTCCTCTATCGAGGCCGGCTACCAACGAGGGTTTACACGCCTAACGGACGTGTACCGTTATACCCGTATTTCAGGTATGCGTAAAGGAATACGTCTGAAAAAGTTTTGGTCTTAAAGTTAGGCCTTGGGCGATTTTTAGGCACAACTCACAAAGCGACGGTTTTCCGGCGAAGCGTTTCCACAGCCTTCATAGGATAAATTACGGCTATGTCATTTCTTATTTTTGCGGATTTTTCCGAGAGACGTAACACTTTGGACCAATGAGAGGGCGACACTTTCCACCCTCTCATTGGTGGACTTGTCACGGCATTAGGGCCGATTGGAATGCCAAGCCTTGTCATAAAGTTGGCTAGATATTTTGTGTGCAAGTTGGCCAAGGACACTTGCCTAAATCCTCACCCTACACTTGCCTTGCACTTGGCATAATCTTGGCCATTGGTTGGCCATGTCTTGACCTATAAATACCCCCCCTTGTTGAAGAGTTATTTCATCCTAAATTGAGCAATCTATCTAAGTCTCAAATCCCTCCCTCTCCCTCTTGTTGTTTCGTCCAAACACACCCCTCCCCTTGAGAAGCTTGGCCGAGGCTACCCCACCCCCTAGCCTAGCCGAAACCTACCCCCCTCCCTTGGTAGAAAAGTTGTCTTCTTGTATTGTTATAATGCCCAAAATACCCTAGCCCAAATACCTTAGCACTTAGTAGAAGTTGTGAAGAACTTCTAAGGTTTCCTTGGAGCATACAACTTAGGAGCAAAACCTTACTCAGGCGCGACTTTTTCTAGGATATTATTGGGCTTGCCGAGGTAACTAATCCTAACCCTCTTTTGAATTAAAGAATACTTACTGTTGTAGAATAAGAATAGTATAAATACTTAGAAGTATATCACAGAATAGAATTGAAGTGTTAATCACTTAGAAGGGTTTAAAAGAAGAATAATCAAATCTACTTACATAGGATTTGTTTTCATGATGAACTTATATAGCTCATCGGGTAGGAAGTCTGCCCGACTTACCGTAGAATTATGAACCCCTGTTTAGAATGACCTTGAGTAGTCTTTGATAGATATCTGTGACTATTATAGGCTGACTCTCTGCGCGCGACATATTCAACTTGGCAGGTGGTTTTCGCTGAGAAGGTATGTGATTCTTCCTAAAGCATGATATTTTACAATATATATATATAGTACGGTAGACGTACATGTGTTAACTGAATAATAACTACGGCAATGTCTTTGACTTAAGCCTGAATAATACTTACGGCAATGCCTCACGGCTTAAGCCTAAATAATAAAGAACTGAAAACATTTCAAAGGGACTACTGAACCATTTATTAACAGAAGAGAACTAATTGGTTTTTAAAACAGAAGCTTAAGAGTTATACTAGCTTTATGGGAAGTAAGTATAACCACTTAAGATTTATAAAAGAAACAAGTTTGCCTATGTGTTTATAACAGACTTGTATTGTGAAAAGAATAATAAAGATGGTTTGATAAATAGACATGATATGATGCTATGTGTGTTAGTATCTTGTAACGTTTGTATAGGTGAGTATCCTTGTTGTGCTTATGTTGTTTAAAGATAAGTTGTTATGTTAGTATACTATCACTCACCTCTTGAGATGATACCGGGGGTTAAGCTGCCCTCCGATGCGGGGTAGACTCAGGCGGTCTGGGACCATGATTCGAGAATACCTCATGCGGGTCCAGGGGGCCTATGCGGAGCTACGGGAGTTCCAGGTTAGTATGCGGGGTTATGCCTCATGCGGTCTGTGTGGCCATGCGGACAGCGAGTCCAGGACGATGCCGAGGAATAGCTACCCTCGATGCGGGGTTATACCTCATGCGGGCCCATGTGAGTGGCCTATGCGGACTCCGGGAGTCCAGGATTAGGCTTGCAGAATGATGATGGGGGCGAGTGGCCCTGTTTCGATCATTCGCAGCCTAGACTAGACCTGTTACAGTTTTCCTATTACTGTTATTGTTGTGATGTGGCACTATGTGCAATTGAACTGAATGTATTTGTGAAAAGGTTTTGAATACTTTGATTTCATTTAAAGTACTTTATAGTTTCACATACTTGGTACCTGTTGTACTGACCTCCTTCGGGGGGCTGCGTTCATGCCGCAGGTAAGGGCAAGCAGGTGCTAGATCCACATCCTTAGGATCTCTACGTTGGTGTCAGGAGCTCCACTCTCTCCGGAGGCTCTACTTTTGGGTATGATCTCCCTGTTGTAGATAGTTTGTATGCGATCGAGGTATGGCGGCCACTGTCGCCATAGTTGTTATTTTCCTTAGAAGTGCAGTAGTCATGTTTATGCAGTTGGGATGTAATCGCAAAACTTGGTTTATATATATATGCGAAAGGCAACCTTTTCTTGAGATAAAATGTTCTAGTTATATCATGTTGCATGTCTTGTTTTATATTCCGCTGATTGTTCTCGATGTATGACTACTGGGTGCGGGTAAGGCACGATCCACGCCCCGGAATGGGTCGTGACAAAAGTGGTATCGAGCGATTAATCCTCGGAAAGTGTCTGCACCGTATCTAGTAAGTCTTGATTATCGGTGTGTTGTGCACCACACCAATAATCGAGGAGGCTATAGGATATTTAGGATTGGTTTCCATTCTTCTCATTCCGAGATCGTGCGTTAGAGCCGTGTTATAGGTTGGACCCTCTAACGTATTCCTTTCTATGATTATGCCTCGCGTAAAGCGGCAACCCGGGCCCCGGAAGGGCAAGCGGAGGCGCTAGCAGACACCCAGTCACGAGGCTCGTGCCCAGTCTATACCGAGACGGCGAGTTCTATGCGCCGCCAGCCCAGCCAAAGACCACAGTACCCACACCTCCGTCCCACGGCACTGGGCGGAGGAGTTAGGGCAAGGAGATGGCCCACTTTTGGCTAAAGTTGTGGCCGTCTGAGAGAGATTGGATGCGGCAGTTCCGGCTCAGCTCGGTCGCACCCGTGGTACACCGAGGCAGATAGTTTGAGGCTACGAGATTTCCTGAGTTGTAGCCCGCCAGAGTTTTACGGGTCGAGGCCGGAGGATGATCCGCAGGAGTTCATCCGTCAGTTACAGAGGATTATGAGGGTGATCAGGGCGTCGGAGACCGAGTCCGTGATGTTTGGTTCACATAGGTGCGTGACACGCGATCGATTGGTTTGATTCACGGGAGTTATCCCGGGAGAGCACGCGTCCCACTACTGGGATGAGTTCTCGAGGCTTTCCTCACTCACTTCTTGCCTCCACGGATGAGGAGGCGCGGGGTGATAGATTTTTACCATCGAGGCGAGAGAGGCGCCGTCGGGAGTACAATGTCGAGTTTGATTCATTGGCTCGATATGTCCCGGCATTGGTAGCGATATGGAGGATAGGGTGCACCGCTATGTCAGGGCTAGACGACTATATGGCGAGTCTTGTGCGGGGTTTCTCTCCGGTAGGGTATGGACATTACCGCGTGCGAGCTCACGCCCTTGGATGCGAGGCGCAGGTCGACGAGTGGGCGACGGCGGCGAGAAGAAGGCCGGGGCGGAGGGTCTTACGGTGGTTATCGTGGTGGCGGCCTCGGCAGATCTAGATTCGCACCACGGCCCGGCCAGAGCACTCCTGCACCGTCCTCGGCCACGGCCCAGTTTTGAGGCGGACTGGGCCCCGTGGCTTGACGTCGGTAGCAGGTGCGGCCGCCGGGACCACCCCGTGTGGCCGTCGGTAGATCCCATTACGGGAAGTGTGGTACTACTTTTGGATCTTGTTACTGATTGTGGCCAGGGTGGTCACTTTGCGAGGACTGTCCGGCCGAGCGTGGCGGTGGAAGGGCTCACCGAGTTACATTGCCGCTTCATCATCTCCTACGCTGATTACCCGCCGGGCGGTGCTCATGGGTCGGCCAGTCGCGGCAGGTCGTGGCTCGGGTCCCGATTCTAGCGGTCCTCGAACGCATATATGCTTTGTCCACCGACAGATCGTGAGGCCTCACCGATGTCGTCACGGTACCTTATCGGTTCGGTTTGATGTGTATGCTTTGATAGATCCGGGTTCTACTCTGTCTATATATCTCCCTTGTTGCTAGTAGGATAGGGATAGAGCACGAGTCCATAGACCCGTTCGAGGTAGCTACGCCATGGGTGATTCGGTGGTAGCTCGGCGGGTATATAGGGCTTGCCACGTGACCATTCTGATCGTCGGACCTGGCGACTTGATAGAGTTGGAGATGATTGACTTTGACGTGATTATGGGGATGGATTGGCTAGCCTCTTGCTATGCCAATGTAGACTGCAGAGAGAGTAATGCAGTTCCGATTTCTGAGGAGCCGGTTGTTGAGTGGGAGGAGCACGGTATCGCCGAGGGTAGGTTTATTTCCTACCTCAGGCTAGGAAGATGGTGCGAAGGGTATATCTACCATCTAGTTCGGGTGATTGATACTGAGGCTGCCGTACCAGATTTTCCGTCGATTCGATGGTCGTGAGTTCCCAGACGTGTTTCGGATGACCTCGGGTATCCTCCCGAGAGGAGATCGAGTTTTGTATTGATGTGTTGCGGATACTCGGCCTATTTCCATTCCGCCATACGAATGGCACCTGCCGAGTTGAGAGAGCTGAAGGATCAGCTTAGGGATTTGCTAGAGAAGGGCTTCATTAGGCCCAGTGTTTCTCCCTGGGGGGCGCCGGTATTGTTCGTGAAGAAGAAGGACGGGACGCTGCGCATGTGTCGATCTGACGGTGAACAAGGTGACCATTAAGAACGAATACCCTTCCTAGGATTGATGATTTGTTCGACCAGATTGCGGTGCGAGATGTTTCTCAAGATTGATCTGCGATCGGGCTATCATCAGTGCGAGTCGAGAGAGGTGGATGTCCCTAGGATCGCATTCGGACGTGCGGGCATTATGAGTTCGGTCATGTCTTTTGGGTTGACCAATGCTCCGGCGGTATTCATGGATTTGATGAACCGAGTGTTCAAACCATTTTTGGACACGTGTGTGATAGTGTTCATTGATGATATCTTGGTTTATTCTCGCTCAGAGCAGGAGCATGCGGAGCATTTGAGGACTGTCTTGTGATTCTCAGACCAGTGATTTACGCCAAGTTTTCCAAATGTGAGTTTTGGTTGACTTGATGGCGTTTCTTGGGCATATTGTCGGTGATGGCATTCGAGTTGATCTGCCAAGATCGGCGATCGAGACTTGGCCTGAACTCTTACTCCGCGAGGTTCGCATTTCGGGCCTTGCAGGTATTATCGGCGGTTCGTGGAGAAGTTTGCTTCTATCTCGCACCATTGACTAGGCCGACTCGTAAGCGGCCAAGTTTGATGGTGATGCTTGTGGCGGGGTTTCGATTCTTGAAAGAGGCGACGACCGCCCGTTCTTACTCTTCGGAGGTCGGATGGTTATATCGTGTATTGTGATCGTCGGGCATCGGGTTGGGATGTGTATTGATGCGGCATGGCGGGGTTATAGCATATGCATCCCGGTGAAGAAACACGAGAGGAACTACCCCCATGATTTGGAGTTAGCGGTAGTGATTCACGCTTTGAAGATCCGAGGCACTATTTGTATGGGGTTCACGTGGATATTTATACGGACCACAAGAGCCTCCAGATATCTTCACCAGAGGAGCCGAACTTACGTGAGCGGTGGTTAGAGTTGCTTAAGGATTACGATGTTGATATCCTATACCACGGGAAGGCCAATGTTGTGGCGGATGCTCAGTCGTAGGTCGATGGGAGCCTATCGGATGTGCAGCTAGAGAGGAGGGACATGGTTCGTGATTTGCATCGATTAGCGAGCCTTGGTGTCCGCTTGATTGATTACGATAGCGGTGGGGTTAGAGTTCGTGAGGTTGCCGAGTCTTCCATCGTCGAGAGGTGAAGAGGCAAGATTCGAGGATCCGGCTTTGATTCGATATCGTGATACACTCTTCGTGAGGCAAGGGTCCTTTGAGGTAGCACTGATGGGGTGCTAAGGTTTGAGGGCGGTGTGTGTTCGGATGTTTCAGACTTGGCAGTTCTTGGGGAAGCACACGCGGCGTTACTCTATCCATCCGGGTCGACCAAGATGTACCACGACCTTAGATCGTGTATTGGTGGGATGGCGAAGAGGACGTTGCGAGTTCGTAGCTCGATGCGTGTTGTCGCAGTGAAGGTAGAGCACGAGGCACGGTGGTTTGTTCTGAGCGATAGAGATCCCGACACGGAAGTGGGAGGTAATCAACATGGACTTCATCACAGGATTGCCTCGCACTCGGAGAGACATGATTCTATATGGGTTATCGTCGACGGTGTCGAAATCAGCCCACTTTCTTCCGTCGGACGACTTTTTCGGTGAGGATTATGCGGACTTTACATCAGAGATCGCCGATGCATGGAGTCCCTATTTCGATCATATCTCGGCAGGAGCCCGGTTACGGCTAACTTAGGAGGTCCTTCGAAGGGTTTAGGGGCGCAGTGAGCACGAATCGCATTCCATCCACGAGCAGACGGACAGCGAGCGCACTATCCGGACTTCGAGGATATCTGCGAGCTGTGTTATTGACCGGGTAGCTGGGAGGATCACTTGCCGGTAGAGTTCGCGTATAATAACGGCTACCACTCTAGCATTCGGATGGCGCCGTATGAGGCTTTGTATGGGAGGAAGTGCGGATCGCGATAGCATGGTTCGATGTGGGCGAGGTACGATTAGTGGGACGGACTTGGTGCGGCAGCGATGGATAAGGTGAAGCTTATCCGAGCGGCTATTGACGGCTCGAGTCGGCAAGTCGTATCACGGATCATCGACGTCGACATCCGGAGTTCGCGATTGATGATTGGGTTTTCTGAAGGTGTCACCCATGAAGGTGTGATGAGATTCGGGAAGAAGGAAACTCGGCCCAGTACATTGGGCGTTTGGATTGTCGCGAGGTAGGCAAGGTTGCCTATGAGTTGGATCTGCCGTCCGATCCGAGGCGATGCATCCGTGTTTCACGTTTCTATCTTGAGAGATGTATCGGGGATCCATCCGGTACATCCGATCGGCGATGTCCAGTGGCCAGGGGTTATCGTATGAGAGGTTCCCATAGCGATAATCGATCGTCAAAGTTAGGCGTCTGCGGACGAAGGACGTGGCTTCCGTCAAAGTCCTGTGGCGGAACGAGCTTAGGGAGGAGATGACGTGGGAAGCAGAGGAGGACATGAGGCAGAGGTACCCTCACCTATTCCCCACCCCTCCAGGTAACTCACTTTCCTACTTATAATTTTCGTTATCGTTTATGCCTAAGTGTTGTTTATGGCCGTGTGTGGCTTTTGCAAACTGTTTAAGTTTTGAAGAACCTTATCGTTATCTGTCTTGGGAAGGAACATTCGGGACGAATGTTTCTAAGGAGGGGAGAATGTTATACCAGTATTTCGTGGTATGCGTAAAGGAATACGTACAAAAAAGTTTTGGTCTTAAAGTTAGGCCTTGGACGATTTTTAGGCACAACTCACAAAGCGAACGGTTTTCCGACGAAACGTTTCCACAGCTTTCATAGGATAAATTACGGCTATGTCATTTCTTATTTTTGCGGATTTTTCCGAGAGACGTAACACTTTGGACCAATGAGAGGGCGACACTTTCCACCCTCTCATTGGTGGACTTGTCACGGCATTAGGGCCGATTGGAATGCCAAGCCTTGTCATAAAGTTGGCTAGATATTTTGTGTGCAAGTTGGCCAAGGACACTTGCCTAAATCCTCACCCTACACTTGCCTTGCACTTGGCATAATCTTGGCCATTGGTTGGCCATGTCTTGACCTATAAATACCCCCCCTTGTTGAAGAGTTATTTCATCCTAAATTGAGCAATCTATCTAAGTCTCAAATCCCTCCCTCTCCCTCTTGTTGTTTCGTCCAAACACACCCCTACCCATGAGAAGCGTCGCCGAGGCTACCCCACCCCCTAGCCTAGCCGAAACCTACCCCCCTCCCTTGGTAGAAAAGTTGTCTTCTTGTATTGTTATAATGCCCAAAATACCCTAGCCCAAATACCTTAGCACTTAGTAGAAGTTGTGAAGAACTTCTAAGGTTTCCTTGGAGCATACAACTTAGGAGCAAAACCTTACTCAGGCGCGACTTTTTCTAGGATATTATTGGGCTTGCCGAGGTAACTAATCCTAACCCTCTTTTGAATTAAAGAATACTTACTGTTGTAGAATAAGAATAGTATAAATACTTAGAAGTATATCACAGAATAGAATTGAAGTGTTAATCACTTAGAAGGGTTTAAAAGAAGAATAATCAAATCAGATTTACATAGGACTGTTTTCACAGTAGACTTATATAGCTCACCGGGTAGGGAAGTGCTGCCCGACTTACCGTAGAATTATGAACCCCCTGTTTAGAATGACCTTCAGAGTAGTCTTTGATAGATATCTGTGACTATTATAGGCTGACTCTCTGCGCGCGACATATTCAACTTGGCAGGTGGTTTTCGCTGAGAAGGTATGTGATTCTTCCTAAAGCATGATATTTTACAATATATATATATAGTACGGTGAGCGCATGTGTGTTAACTGAATAATAACTACGGCAATGTCTTTGACTTAAGCCTGAATAATACTTACGGCAATGCCTCACGGCTTAAGCCTAAATAATAAAGAACTGAAAACATTTCAAAGGGACTACTGAACCATTTATTAACAGAAGAGAACTAATTGGTTTTTAAAACAGAAGCTTAAGAGTTATACTAGCTTTATGGGAAGTAAGTATAACCACTTAAGATTTATAAAAGAAACAAGTTTGCCTATGTGTTTATAACAGACTTGTATTGTGAAAAGAATAATAAAGATGGTTTGATAAATAGACATGATATGATGCTATGTGTGTTAGTATCTTGTAACGTTTGTATAGGTGAGTATCCTTGTTGTGCTTATGTTGTTTAAAGATAAGTTGTTATGTTAGTATACTATCACTCACCTCTTGAGATGATACCGGGGTTAAGTCGCCTCCGTCGCGGGGTAGACTCAGCGATGCAGGACCATGATTCGAGAATACCTCATGCGGGTCCAGGGGCCTATGCGAGCTACGGAGTTCCGTGTTAGTATGCGGGGTTATGCCTCATGCGGTGCGTGTGGCCCATGCGGACGAGTCGGGGCGATGCCGAGGAATAGCTACCCTCGATGCGGGTTATACCTCATGCGGGCCCGTGTGAGTGGCCTATGCGGACTCGGGAGTTCAGATTAGGCTTGCGAGAATGATGATGGGGCGAGTGGCCTGTTTCGATCATTCGCGGCCTAGACTAGACACATTCTGATTTTCCTATTCTTGTTATTGTTGTGATGTGGCACTATGTGCAATTGAACTGAATGTATTTGTGAAAAGGTTTTGAATACTTTGATTTCATTTAAAGTACTTTATAGTTTCACATACTTGGTACCTGTTGTACTGACCTCCTTCGGGGGGCTGCGTTCATGCCGCAGGTAAGGGCAAGCAGGTGCTAGATCCACATCCTTAGGATCTCTACGTTGGTGTCAGGAGCTCCACTCTCTCCGGAGGCTCTACTTTTGGGTATGATCTCCCTGTTGTAGATAGTTTATCAGATCGGTATGGCGGGCCTGTCCGCCATAGTTGTTATTTTCCTTAGAGGTGCAGAGTCGTATTTATGCAGTTGGGATGTAACTGCAAAACTTGGTTTATATATATATGCCGAAAGGCAACCTTTTTCTTCAGATAAAATGTTCTAGTTATATCATGTTGCATGTCTTGTTTTATATTCCGCTGATTGTTCTCTGATGTATGACTACTTGGGTGCCCGGGTAAGGCACCAGTCACGGGCCCCGGAATGGGTCGTGACAGTACCATTCTACTCAGTAATACAACACAAGTCTACTGCAATACAGTCCTATGTAAATACAGTGCAGTTCTTTTCTTTATTCTTCAGGCTTAAGTCAAAAGACATTGCGCGATCTAAGCTTAGTTCTATATATAGTATACCTCAACTATATATTCCAACTACATGTAATCTCCAATTACAATAAGGGGACAAGAATATTTACCTCGACAAGCCCAAAATTATCCAAGTTATAATGTCGATCCTGAGCAAGGTTTAGCTCCTACTCCGTGCGCTCCAATCCGCTCCAAACAACCCTTAGAAGTTCTAACCAACTTCTACTCAAATACTTCAACCAACTATGAAGATTTCCTTAGGGTTTCGGTTTGAGACTAAAAGGACAAAAGGTAGTATTTCTGGGCTCTACGTATAGAGGTAACTTTTGGAATACAACAAGGTAAAGGCTAAGGTATTTTGGGCATTATAACAATACTCGGCTAGTATTTCTACCAAGATGGGGCTATATTATACGAAACAACTAGGCTAGGGGTACCCACGGCTAGCACCACAAAGGGGAGGAGGCTCTCGCCACAAGGCCACTCAAGGGGAGGGAAGGCTTAGGACGAGAACACACTCAAAGGGAGGGAGATGACTCAAGACTTGGAAGATTTTAGGAATGGATGAAGTCTTCAAGCTTAGGGGGGTATTTATAGCAAAACCAAAGGCCAACCAATGGCCAAGATCAAGCCATGTGCAAGGCAAGTGTAAGGCCAAGATCAAGCCAAGTGCACCCTAGTCCCTACTCCTTAAAACCCTCATAAATATCTACACAAATATCTACCACAACTTGCCCCTCCAATCGGCCAAGTGCCGCCCCACTTGCCTCCATTGTGAGGGTGACACATGTCACCCTCCCGTTGGTCCAAAATGTTTCGTCTCTCGGAAAAATCCGCAAAAATAAGAAAAGACATAGCCGGAATTTTCCCCTCGCAAGTTATGTAAAACGTTTGTCAAAAACGACTCTAAGGTGTTGTGCACAAATGTCATTCGGCCAAGGCACCTAGGCGGGGTGACACGTGTCACCCTCTATCGGCCCTCAAAAACGTCTTCCGAAAAATATCCACAATGGCCAAAATCTCGAAAACAAAGTGGGCCCCACAAAACCGTAAATTTCTCCCGTGGGCCCCACGTGACCATTTCCGAAAATAAAATTCCATAATTCTAATATAATCTAAGAAGCCCAAATTCCAAATCTGGGAACCCAATTCCCATCAACGAACATTTTTCTTTAAAAAAACCGGAAACTTTTTCCGTGGAAAAATCACCTCTTTCTTCCTTTCCAATTTTCTGTCGTGCTCTCGTACGTACGTCCTCGCATACATACCCTGAGAATACGGGGTATAACAAGATCAGGTTATTGACTAGCATAGTGGTAGGGCAGTGCCGACAGGAGCAGGTAGCTAACCCTAGAGCCGACAATTTAAGGATCCGAGATTTTTTGGGTTGTAGTCCACCCGTGTTCTATGGTTCGAGATCTGAGGATTATCCTCAGGAGTTCATTCGGTAGATACAACGGACTATGCATGTACTTAGGGTCTCGGAGACCGAGTCAGTGGTGCTAGCTTCTTACCAGTTACGCGATATTGCGTTAAACTGGTTTGAGTCATGGGAATTATCGAGGGGAGTGGGTGCTCTTCCAGCAGTTTGGGATGAGTTCACAGAGGAATTTCTTGATCACTTTTTGCCTCCTGAGATGAGGAGTGTTACACCCCGTAAGTCCAAGACATGTATAAGAGAATGTACGAAAGGAAACAAGACTTGGAAATTAGTACGAAAGGAAGAATTGTTTTTCCGACGGAAAATGTTCCGAACGTCGGAAAGGAAAAATGTTCGTTGTTGAGAATTGGATTCTCAAAATGCATTATTTGAAGAGTATGGAACTCTTAACCTAATGGAAATTTATTTTTACGGATTTGGTCACGTGGGGCCCACCCGAGGAATTTTACATTTTGTGGGGCCCACGAGGGTTACGGAATTTTATGGACGAATGAGAGGGCGACACGTGGCACCCCCACATGGCTTGGTCGAAATTTATGCAAGGGTAAAATGGTCATTGACCATGGTTGAAGATAAGTCTTCCAAAGCTTGACATTGTTGACAAGTCAACTTGTCCACCTAGGCTTGATCCAAGTGAAACCCATCCTAACCTCACATTTGTGGACATCTAAACCCTCCAATGTGTTATATATACATAGTTAGTGCAAGACTTGGCATTTTCTACACTTAGAAAAAATTAGAACCCTTAGAGAGAGGAGAGAAGCTCTCGGCTTTCATGTAATTCCCACACAAAATTTTTATAGTTTTGATCCATTAGCCACAAGACTTTAACCCAATGTCCCCAAGGGTATTGTAAGGTTATCTCAATAGAAAGATTTCGGAAAAAATGCATTTTTACGTTAGTCGCAAGGCGGAAACTAAGGGAGTTCTTCAACTTTGAAGTTGGAACTTGAAGATGGGTTCTTCATAGGCCTCTAAGGAGTGCTTGGAGCGGATTGGAACTTAAGGAAAAGAGCTAAGAATTGCTAAGGCGCGACTTTGGAATCTTGGAAATTTTAAGGTCTTATAAAGGTATATTCTTGTCGTTTTAGCAATTAAGGTTTACTTATCATTGTAGTTATGGTTATTAGCAAGCATGAGTTATATAGTATGAAGTTTGATATGTTTATGGGCTATTGGAACCCTAATCCGAAAACTAGCATGTTTAGCTTTAAGATTGGAATTCAAGTTGATTATTCGTTTAAGACGTCACATGTTGTGTAGGAAGGAAATTGTAGTTGTTGAAGTGGTTTATAACTATATAACATGTTAGACCTAAGAACTTGAAATTGGAAAAGGATTGGAAAAGACGTAGTGTTATTGGTTATATGTTGGCCGAGAATGGCTAGTGAAGTATTATACTATTTTGGTATGAATTGTGGGGCGGAATTTTACACGTAGTGTAAGGCGTGTAATCCCCTTTGTTTGGATGTTGTTTGGAGCCTTAAATGTGGCTTGTTGGTTATTGTATTCGGCCTTGAAAAAGGTGGCAAAGTGAGTAGAAACAAAGGAAGTGCTGCCCGATTTTCCGTAGAATTAGAGACTAAATACTTAGTATTATTCTACATAGAGACTAGAAGTTGATAGCCTTGTTGTGACCATTATAGGTTGACACTTCTACGTACGGTGTATTCAGCTTAGCTGGTGGATTTAGCCGAAAAGGTATGTGAACTATCTCCTCTTCTAGCATGATTCCTTAAGATAAAGAAAGTAGGTTCTACTCCTTAAATGATCCATTCCTTGGTTGTATTTGGATTGCCTAAAATAGAATTTGTTCTATGTACTTCCTTGAGTGTACTTTGATGTTTAGATTGTAAGTTGTAGAATCCATTTTCTTGATGAAGTTTGGATTCTTAAAAGTGAAGGTATTTTTACTTAAAGTACATGTAGTCTTAAAAAGGAAGTGGTTTCCAAATCTTTTGGCTAGTGCCTTAGTTCTAAAACCTAAAGGTCATTATAATGACTTTAGGGGAGTCAAAGGAGTGATTTACTTATTTGATTTAAAAGAGGAGAAATGACATGATTTAAGAGAAGTAACTTGTGTTAAGGGTGAAGTTACTTGAGGTTTAAAAAGTAGAAGAAAACTTGTTTTCTAACTATTAAGAGACTTGAAGTATTTTGAAAGTTAAGAACTTGATTTGTAAGTATGTGATACTTGGTTTTAATAGTATAAGTCTCTTGGTTGTTGAAGGAATGGATACGTCTAAAACCATAAAGGGTTATAACGGCTTTATGGGAAGTTGGTTATAACGGCTTTATGGAAGGTTTAGAAAGTTGTCTATTTTGATTAATCGGCATAAGTTGCCTAGATTGTGAAAATTTGGAGTTACTTGATTTCAAGCTTTGAAATGAGTTTTCTAAAAGTGTAGTAACTTACTTTGAAAAATAGACACGCCTTGATACTACGGGTGTTAGTATCTTGGGGCTTTACATAGAAAGGAGTCTTTTATAAAAGAATGTACGCGTCGTAGTACTTTGACTTGTTAAAGAGAATTATTCTATGTATGCCTTGATTAGTACTTTGGCTTGATAAATTGAGAATTTGTCTAAGTGTGCCTTGATAAGTACTTTGACTTGTTAAAAGAGAATTATTCTATGTATGCCTTGATTAGTACTTTGGCTTGATAAATTGAGAATTTGTCTAAGTGTGCCTTGATAAGTACTTTGACTTGTTAAAAGAGAATTATTCTATGTATGCCTTGATTAGTACTTTGGCTTGATAAATTGAGAATTTGTCTAAGTGTGCCTTGATAAGTACTTTGACTTGTTAAAAGAGAATTATTCAATGTATGCCTTGATTAGTACTTTGGCTTGATAAATTGAGAATTTTTCTAAGTGTGCCTTGATAAGTACTTTGACTTGTTAAAAGAGAATTATTCTATGTATGCCTTGATTAGTACTTTGGCTTGATAAATTGAGAATTTGTCTAAGTGTGCCTTGATAAGTACTTTGGCTTGTTAAAAGAGAATTATTCTATGTATGCCTTGATAAGTACTTTGGCTTGATTAATTGAGAATTAGTCTAAGTGTGCCTTGATAAGTACTTTGGCTTGATTGATTGTGAATTATTCTAAGTGTGCCTTGGTAAGGACTTTGGCTTGTTGATTGAGGATTTGCCTATGTGTGCTGGAAATGGCCGGTTGTGTGCTATTGGTATATTAGTCGTTCCGAGGTCATTCCCCGGGGTTGTGGCATTGCATATTTCCGTGGATTTGCTACCCACGATGCGAGGAATACCTCATGCGAGTCCGTAGGGCTTATGCGGGTGAAATAGTCCCATGCGGGCGGGTCCAGCCTATGCGAGGAATACCTCATGCGAGTCCGTAAGGGCTTATGCGGGTGAAATAGTCCCATGCGAGGAATACCTCACGCGGGTCCACGTGACCTATGCGGGTGAAATAGTCCCAGGGAAAGGATTGCTAAATGATCTTTGCGCGGGTGGTCCTGCTTTGATCGTGAGCTTCCTATTTTATATTGTAAGGATACTACTGTTTACTCTCATTGTTAGTAAGGCACAGTGTGTTGTAATTTGATTATCATATATGTCCCCGGATTTGTTTGTGTTACCGTATGGTCATGCTTTTACGATGTGGGATTCTGGGCATGAGACCACGAGGTATTTAGGACACAGGTGGGGCTTGGTGTTCATGTATCCTTATTGGTGTTATTATATCATGGACTGCCGGCAGTGAGGAAGGATTCCACGGGCATGAATGATATTATGGGCGTGAGACCCATGGTTATATTTGGGTAATGACTTTAAGGGCCTGCGTCCCTGACTTGATATGACTGCTTATGTGTTATGTACTATAGGTTGGCTATCATACATGTCTCCTGTTTTGTTTAGACTGTTATGATTTTATTACGCATTTCATCGCTCACATACTTGGTACATTCTTGTCTTGACCTCCTTCGGGGTGCGTTCATACCGCAGTTTAGGTAATGATTTGGTGATCGGCAGTGTAGGACCTGCTCGAGTTTTGGATAGCTCCTGCTCGGGAGTTTATCATTTTGGTATAGTTCCTTGATGCAGGCTTTTGTACAGTTATGGGTACGGCGGGGCCTTGTCCCGTCATATTTCAGTAAAACTCTTAGAGGTCTGTATTCATATGTGGGATTGGACTCATGTACGGTGTAGTGTCTTTTGTTTATGTATATATGGCAGCCTTGTCGGCTTTGCCTTGCACGTACGTTGGTTTAAAAAAAAAATGAGGTGTTATTTAATTTCCGCAGATTACTTAGTTGTTAAGGTAGAATGGTGCCCAGGTAGGGCACCAGTCACGGGCCCGGGGTTCGGGGTGTGACAAGGAGAGCCCGTGTTGATAGGTTCTTGTCATTGAGGCAGAATGGGAGGACCATCAGGGAGTACAACCTGAAGTTTGACTCGTTGGCCAGGTATGCGCATACTATTGTAGCTGAAATGGCTGATAGAGTTCATCGCTATGTTATGGGGCTAGACCGTTATATGATCACTGCTTGCCTGGGAGTGGCCCTTCAGCCAGGTATGGATATTGCCAGGATGCAGGCTTATGCACAGGGGATCGAGGACAGAGAGAGAGAGGACCAGCCAGACACAGTCCTGCACAAGAGGGCCAGGACGGCAGGGTTTCAGGGTAACTTTCGAGGCGGACAACCTCAGCAACAGTCTAGGTCTACATTTCATCCAACACCGAGTGCTCCTCCACAGTTTTCCGGCGGGGGGTTTTACAACCACGGGAATGCAGGGGCCGGTCAGATCTCTAGAGCTTCAGGGTCTCAGGGAGATGGGGTTCGGTCGATCGAGGCCACTTTTGCCTCAATGCACCCAGTGTGGTAGGTTCCATTATGGGGTGTGTCGCGCCGGTATGGGTGCTTGTTTTTCTTGTGGTCGTCTAGGCCATATGTTAAGAGAGTGTCCTTATAGAGGTGGCACTGGTGGGACAACACAGTCTATTAGATCAGTTGCAGGTTCTTCACCTTCAATAGCTAGGCAGGATGTTCATGCACCGGCAGGCCGTGACAGAGGTCGTGGTGGAAGTTCCCAGTTTTAGCGGTCCTTTGAACCGCCTATATGATTTCAGGTATATCTTTGACCCTTTAGAGACTTGTATGCATGATAAGGTTGTTGTATGTTTAAGTGTCATGAACGGATAATATTGAGATTATGTAAGTATGCAAGAATAAGTTTAGAAGTACAAAAAAAAAATCCTTTTGGCCATGCATGGGAGTAAATAGTGATGGTGCACACTTTGGATTTGTTTTCTCGTTTGGCTTATGATGGATGGATATGCATGTGCAATGTATTAGGGCCATATGTGGCATAATTAGGTTTCATTAAGTGTAGTTTTATGAGACTATACCGAGAAATGCTAGATTGAGCTCCGAAAGAACATTTGGGGACGAATGTTTCTAAGGGGGGAAGAATGTTACACCCCGTAATCCCAAGACATGTATATAAGAACATACATATGAAATCAGGACGTTAATATTTGAGACTTGTAGAATTTATCGGGATTTTGGAAATATCGGGAAACATAATATTACGACGAATGGGAGGGTGACATGTGTCACCCCCTTAGAAGGTCTTGGACGTTTGGACCAAGGGAAAAAGGGTCAATTGACCAAGACAAAGATGATCAAGTCTTGCAAAGCCCAAGCTTGACATAATTGACTACGTCAATGAGCCACTTGACTTGAGATATTTAAATCTCCTTCATCCAAACCCAAAAAGTGTTATGATCTTGACCCTCCATTTATTTATATATTCATCCATGTAGCAAGACTTGTCTAAACACTTAGAATTTTTTTAGAGAAACTTGAGCTAGGCTTATGAAGCTCTCGGCTTTGCTCTCTAAGAAGAAGAATTTTTTTTCGTTTGTGGTTCAATAATCCCAATACATTAAACCAACGTTCCTAGGAGTAGTACAAGGATATCTCAATAGAAAGATCCCGGAAAAACGACGTTTTTACGTTAGTCGCAAGGCGAAAACCTAAGGTGTTCTTCAACTTTGAAGTTGGAAATAGAAGAGGAGTTTTTCACAAGCTTCTAAGGGTTGCAAATAACGGATTGGAGCGTCAATAAAAGGAGTTGAAGTTGCTAAGGATCGACTTTAGGTTTTGGATTGTTTTGGGCTCAAAGAGGTAATAATCTCCGTCTTGCTATTGTAATTCAAGATTTCATGTTGTAGTAGTTAGGATTGATCATGTGAAATATATTATGAAGATTGATAAGTGTTATGGAATATTTGGATGGAATCCGAAAGTTGCATGATTTAGCCTTTAAGGTTGTAATTCAATTTAGTTACTAGTTTAGTCGTCGCATGTTATCTAAAGAGTTGATTAAAGTGTTATAATTGTTACAACTAGTTGTGACTATATGACATGTTAGACGTAACAACTTGGATTGAAAAGGAATTGAATAAGACTTTGTAGTATGATACATTATAGCCGAGAATGGCATGGAATTATTGGATTGTTTTGTATTATTGTGGGGCAGAATTTTACACGTCCTGTTAAGGCGTGTAATCCACTTTGGATAGCTGAATAGTTGGGCCTTAAATGTGGCATGTTTGGTTGTTAAATTCGGGCCTTGAAAAAGGTGGAAAAGTACGTATAAACAAAGGAAGTGTTGTCCGATTTTTCGTAGAATTTGGTGACTTTACACTTAGAATATTCTACGTTTGAAGCTAGAGGTTAATAGACGTATTATGGCTATTATAGGTTGAAGTACTACGAATAGCGTATTCTACTTAAATGATGGAATTGTCACGACCCGTTCCGGGGCCCGTGACTGGTGCCTTACCCGGGCACCCAAGTAGTCATACATCAGAGTAATCAGCGGAATATAAAAACAAGACATGAAACAAATGTAAATTGAGACACAGTTTATCTGAGAAAAGTCGCCTTTCGGCATATATATATAAACCAAAATCGCGATTACATCCCAGTGCATAATAGGACTACAGACCTCTAAGAAAGTGAATAACTATGGCGGGACAGGCCCGCCATACCTAATTGTCACGACCGAACCGGGCGTGGATCGTGCCTACCGGGCACCCTAGTGATACAACATCGAAATCGGAATATAAAACACAACATGAAACAATGTAAAGGAAACACATGTTTATACGAAGAAAAGTTGCCTTTCGGCATATATATATAAAAACTTAGATCCGAAACGATACATCCCATTACAACTCGCCTACAGTACTCTGAGACCTCTACGAATGATATGACAACAACGACGGGACGGGGCCGCCATACCCACGAATGTAGCACCTACAACAACAGGGGACTATACCAAAGATAAGCCTCCGGAAAGCGGAGCTTCCCAACGCTGAATGTGACCCTATGGCGAGGATCAACAACGGTGTACCTCTACTGCGGCATGAACGGCCCCGAAGGAGGTCGATAACAGTACCAAGTATGTGAAACGAAAATATCGTAAATGAAATCATAGTAGTCTATATAAAGCGGGAGACATGTATGATAACCAAACTACGATTCACAATAGATAAGCGATCATGTCAAGTCGGGGACTCACGCCTCAAAGTCATCACTCAAATATAACTATGGGTCTCACGCCCACAACATCAATCATGCGTGGAATACCTTCCTCACCGCGATCTATGATATAAAAGCACCAAGGAATACACATGAACACCAGGTCCCACCTGTGTCACAATAAAACCGTACGGGGTAAGTATGAAGGCATAGCCGACTACTAACACCCACAGTACCAACAAGGTCATCAACTGTATCATGAGATCTGTCTAGACCGCCACATGATCGGCCGCCACTCGCCGCGATATCTAATGTGCGCGTCTAGTCCCGAACTTCCGCAGACTCGCATAGGCCACTCGATGGCCCGTGAGGTATTCCCGCATCGAGGGTAGCTACTCCCGGCAACGCCACGGACTCGCGATCCGCATGGCCACATAGACCGCATGACCACAAGGGCCGCACTAACACTGGAACTCGCGACTCGCATAGGTCCCTGGACCCGCATGAGGTATCCTCGAATCATAGTCACGATCGCTGAGTATTACCCGCGACGGAGGCGCCTTAACCCGGGATCATGTCAAGGGTGAGTGGTACAATACCAACATAACGGCTGATCGTTAAACAACGTAAGCGCAATCAAGGGAAACCCCTTTACACAAACATCACAAGATACTAACACACGTAGCATCCTAGCATGTTTACTTATCAAATCAACAAGAAAGTATTACAAGGCTATCACAAACCAACACAATCAAGTTATTCACACAAGGTACTTTCTACTTTAAGTTAACAAGTTCGGGTGTTTATCCCCGAAATACTTCATACATTAACTCTTTTTTAAAAGATCTGTTTCTTTCACAAAAGTCACACAATACCCGTAGTATAACAATAGAGTGACTATCCTTTAAGTAAACCAAAACACTTCCCTTTGTAAAATCAAGTAACAACATTAGTTTCCAAACGTTCAAGTTTGCCTAATTTCAAATGCTTAAGTTTCTCATTTTCGAAAGGTTTCGTAGTTCATAGTTAATCACTTAATGATATAATTCTCCTTTAAAACAATTTGAGAAACATATTCCTTATATGTGAGTAGGTTATTCTTGTTTATAACAATCTTATTAAAGCAGTCATAATCTAGGAAATGTAATATCATTTTGTCTCATCTTAGCTTCTATGCAGATGGAGGTTTCTACTGGTTTTAATAATACCTTATTAGTCAATACATTTCCCTTTATTAGCGCTGCTGTGGTCTGTTCGATACTTATTCTGATTTCCGAAATCAGTAAAAACATTATTCCTTTTAAAAACCAAGTACTCATTACTCACGAATGAGGTTTCACACTTTTTAACAAAATTCAGATTAATTCAATTAAGTCAAGTCTCTTATCTTTTAAGATCAAGTCTCTTAACTTCTGAAATCAATAAACCATTCTTTTTATCCTTCTTAAGTCGTTATACCTAACTTCCCATAAAGCTAGCATAACTCTTAAGCTTTTAAAACCAAGATTTATTCTTCTTTCAAAAAGGTTTCTTAATTCTTTTTGACATACTTCAAGATTCTTATTATTCAGGCTTAAGTCAAAAGACATTGCCGTAACACTATGTTCAGTTAACACACGTACGTCTACCGTACTATATATATTCTTTTAAAATATCATGCTCAAGAGGATAGGAAGAATCACATACCTCGCGACGATTAGCGACTATTAGCAAAACGCTCCACGGCTATAGCCCGGCTAGCCTTGTCCACCTTTCAAGTAGAACATGCTACTTGCAGAACTTTCAACCTATAAAGGTTATACAAGTCTATCAATGTCTAGACTACTCGGTAGAATAAATCTAGATACAAGATTCTACGGAAAATTGGGCGTGACTTCTGCCGTCAAACTTCACAAGTCTACTGTAAATACAGTCTTATGTAAGTACAGTTCAATTCCCTTCTTATATACCACCCTTGTATATAACTTATACTTAATTCTTATACTTCAACAGTGTTATACCCCGTAGTTCCAGGGTATGTATGCGAGGACGTACGTACGAGAATACGACAGAAAGATTGGAAAGGAGGAAAGAGGTGATTTTTCCACGGAAAAGTTTCCGGTTTTTGTAAAGGAAAAAGGTTCGTTAATGGGAATTGGATTCCCAGATTTGGTATTCGGACTTCCTGGAATATTAGAGAATTATGGAATTTTATTTTCGGAAATGGTCACGTGGGGCCCACGGGTGAAATTCTGGTTTTGTAGGCCCACTTTGTTTTGAGATTTTGGCCATTGTGGATATTTTGGAAGATGTTTTATTTTGGGCCATTAGGAGGGTGACACGTGTCACCCCCAGGTGGCTTAGCCGAATGACATTTGGGCACAGTCGGAATTAAGTCGTTTTCGACGAAACGTTTTACATAACTTGCGAGGGGAAAATTCCGGCTATGTCTTTTCTTATTTTTGCGGATTTTTCCGAGAGATGAAATGTTTTGGACCAACGAGAGGCGACACTTGTCACCTCAAGTTGGTGGAGTTAGACGCCACCTTGGGCGTTTGAAGGGTCAAGTTGGTGAGATATTTTTGTGAGGATTTGTGGAGTAGGGACTAGGGGCACTTGGGCACATCTTGGCCCTACACTTGCATAGCACTTGGCTAGATCTTGGCCCTTGGTTGGCCTTTGCTTACCTATAAATACCACTCCCTTTGAAGACTTCTTCGTCCTCAAATCTCTAAGTCTTGAGAACCCTCTCCTCCCTCTTGTTGACTCTCGTCCAAGAGCCTCCCCTCCCCCTTTCATGTGGCCTTGTGGCCGAGAGCACCCTCTCCCCTTCCTAGTAGGCCCTTCGGCCGAGAGCACCCCCCCCTACCTTGGGGTGTTCTCGTGGGGTACCCCCCCCTTGGTTGAGAAATACTCTCAAAAGTATTGTTATAATGCCCAAATACCTTAGCCTTATACCTTGTAGTATTCTAAGGTTATATCTATACGAAAAGCCCAGAAATACTATCATACTTCCTGTCGATCTACAAAACCGAAACCCTAGGAAAATCTCCATGGTTAGTTGGAGTGCTTTGTAGAAGTTGGTTAGAACTTCTAAGGGTTGTTTGGAGCGGGACGGAGCACCCGGTGTAGGAGCGAAACATTGCTAAGGATCGACTTTAAACTCGGATAATTATGGGCTTATCGAGGTAATTATCTTGTCCCCCTATTGTAATTGGATATTACATGTTGTTAGAATATATAGTTGAAGTATACTATATATAGAACTGAACGTAGTTGTTGGCAATGTCTTTTGACTTAAGCCTGAAGAATAAGGAATCGAAGAATCGTAATTACATAGGGTGTATTCTGATAGACTTGTGTAGTATTACGGTATAGTAGAATTGTACCCGTTCGGGTTAGATGTATAACCCCCCCCGGTTGGCTTGGTAGCCGGCCTCGATAGAGGAGGAGATTTGCGCTGTGGCGGGGGGGGGAAGTGCTGCCGAATTTTCTGTAGAATGTTCTACGATGTTAATAAGCGCCTTGTGGCCTTATAGGTTGAAGTGCTACGTGTGGAATGATCCACTTGGCCAGGAGTAGCCATTGTTTGGAGCGTTTTGCTATTAGTCGATACTCGTCGCGAGGTATGTGAACCTCTTCCTATCTCTCCTAGCATGATATGTGTGAACTATGTAGTGCGGTGAGGCGTACATGTGTTTGATTGTTGTAAAACATAAAGTGCTATAACGGCTTTATGGAAAGTTGGTTATATGACTTTATGTAGGTAAGAAAATGGGTTGTGGTTTTGAAAGGTGGCGGATTTGATTATAAGCGACTTGTTATGTGTTAATGAAGAACTTGAAGTATTTCAAAAGGTTTATAAATCATTTTGAAAGAATATGTGTAGTAATGTATTTTTGAAAACTTAAGAGTTATACTAGCTTTATGGGAAGTTAGGTATAACGGCTTAAGAATGTTTCTTGATTTTGGAAATCAGGATGTGTATCGACAAACCAACTGCGTTAACAAAAGGATATGTTTTGAATAATTAAGTATGATTAAAACCGGTAGAAACTTCCATCTGCATAGAAGCTAAGATAAGACAAAATGATATTTCCTAGATCATGGTCTTTGTAATAAGATTGTTATAAATAAGAATAACCTACTTACATGTAAGGCTTATGTTTCTCAATTGGTTAATAAAAAGGATTATATTCTTGAATGAATAAGACTATGAACTCTGAAACCTTTTAAAATAAGAAAGCTGGAACATTTGAAATTAGGCAAACTCGAGCGTTTGGAAAATAATGTTGTTACTTGATTTTACAAAGGTAAGTGTTTTGGTTTACTTAAAAAGATCACTCTATTTTATACTACGGGTATTGTGTGACTTATGTGATAGGAACGGATCTTTTAAAGATTTAATGTATGAAATGCGTTGGGGTTAGATACTCGAACTTGTTAGTAGAAAGTACCTTGTGTGAACAACTTGATTGTATTGGTTTGTGATAGCCTTGTAATACTTTCTTGTTGATTTGATAAGTAAACATGTTAGGATGCTACTTGTGTTAGTATCTTGTGATTGTTATGTAAGGGGGTCATTCTTGCGTGCTTACATTGTTAAAAGGTAAGTCCATTATCTTGTTATTACATCACCTACCCTCGATTGTATATCTGAGGGCTTGCCACCCTTGACGCGAGTCTATCGGCTATCACGGTCCTTGAGACTACGCGGCAGCGGTATGCTCGGGATTGACCGATCATTCGGGTGTTTAGCACGATGCGGGGATTCCTATGCGGTCTCGAGGACTATGCGGTCGCGAGGGCTATGCGAGTGCGGAAGTCGGGGCGGATCCGAGGTTGTGCGCCGACGCGGGGTATACCTCGGGTGGTCTAGGACCGAGATTCGAGGAATACCTTATGCGGGTGCTGTGTGTGACCTATGCGGGCTGCGAGTTCGAGGAATAGACGCAGCATTGATCTGCGGGCGATGGCGGCCGATCTGTGGTTCGGTCTAGAGAGACCTCGTGATACAGTTTGTGGCATTTGTGGTTCTGGGGGTCTTAGTAGTCGGCTATGCCTTCGCACTTACCGTGCGGTCTTATTGTGATGACTTTGAGGCGTGAGTCACGACTTGACATATCGCTTAGTTGTTGTGAGCGTAGTTTGGTTATCATACATGTCTCTGCTTTATATAGACTACTATGATTTGATTCTGATGTTACTTCTGATTTCACATACTTGGTACATGTTATCTTGACCTCCTTGGGCTGCGTTCATGCGCGAGGAAAAGGTACACGATCGATGATCCTCGCTCTTAGGGTCACGATTCGGCGTTTGGGAAAGCTCCGTTTCTCGGAAGCTTATCGGTGGTATAGTCCTGTCGTTGTAGGTATTTACATTCGGGGTATGGCGGGCCCCTGTCGTCATAGTTATTGCAAATCTTAGAGGTCCGTAAATCTTTGTTGTGGGCGGGGTTTGTAAAAGGATTAAGCATTCTCTTTAAAAGATTGTTTATATATGCGAAAGGCAAGTTTTCCTGATTATTGTTTTATATACATTTGTCTCATGTTATGTTTTATGTTCGTGATTACTCGATGTTGTATCACTAAGGTGCCCGGTAAGGCACGATCCACGGGCAGTTTGGGCGTGACAGAGTGGTATCAGAGCAGTTAATCCTCGGAAAGTGTCTACAGGCCGTATCCAGTAGAGTCTTGATTATCGGTGTGTTGTGCACCACGCCAATAATCGGGAGGCTATAGGATATTTAGGATGGTTTCTATTCTTCTCACTCTGAGATCGTTCCTTAGGGCGGTGTTGAAAGTTGGACCCTCTGACGAAATTCTTTCCCTTATCGTTATGACTCCGCGTAGGGCAACCCGGGCCCAGGAGGGCAAAGCGGCAGGAGGCTGCGAGTTGAGTTCGGAGGTTGCGTGGGCACGAGCCCAATTACCACAGGGCGGTGTTTTGTTCGGGAGTTATGCTACGTCACTATCCCCAAAGAGTTTAGCGGCGGCGATTCCTCTGCGGCCATGATATTTGCACCTTCAGTTCCACGATTGGGAACAGAGAATATAGATTACAGAGACGACCACATTACTAGCTATGGATGTGGCTACGGAGAATATACCGATGTACCGCGAGTCTTGATGACTATCTAAAGAGAGGTTGTACAAGAGTAATTCTTGACTGGCGTGAGCATGGCCTATGAGCGGGCTTATACGCGGCGAGAAAGCGTAGAGATCGGCGGGTTAACGAAGGACATCGAGAAGGGGGCGGGCGGCTAGGTCCTTTGGTAACTTCGAGGCAAGTCGCCTCGCGGCATATTAGATTATGCACATCCGCGGTGCAAAGAGGTCCCCGGGATTGATGCGTTCGGGGTATGCGGGAGTTAGTCGAGGACTCGGGGTTTCGATTCATTGTGTAATGACGTCATCGGGAATGTCGTCTTTTAGATTGATACTTGTTGTACTGTGGCCGTCGGGGCCATATGTCGAATAGGTGACCTAGTAGAAGGATTTTGTCTTGATGCAGGTGGGTAGTTCGTCACCTTCCTTAACTATCGCCTACAGGCGGGTTCGATTAAACGACATAGAGTGAAGCGGTAGATGCGAGCATATCCTAAACCCTCAGAATTTTGTTTATGTGATAAGGTGAGTATACCTTAAGTGTTATGTTACGTAGCGGTATGTTAGTTGTGATTAGAAATCATGGTTGTTTAGCAGAGTAAGATGTTGGGGATAGAGAAAGTGTGAGCCTTAGAGTTTTACGCGTAGAGACCTTAGAGGTAAGGCCGTCTCGAGTAAGAGGCGTATGTTGATGTTTGACCGCTTATAGGAGTGCATTGTGCACGTGAGCTATGTTTTTGGGATAAGTCACGAGTAGCGTAAAATGAGAGAGGGTAGTTGAGCTCGAGAAGACCGCTAGGTTTCGTAACGTGATTAGTGAGAGTTTTCCTCGGGAAGCTAGTGTGTTGCGGCGTTCTTGGTCGGGTTGAGGCCACGTTGCGGGTCAACCCGCGGCTGTATGGTGGTGGGGTCGGTTGTGGTGGTCCGCCTTGTGATAGGTCATGAGGGTGTTAGGCCCAAATTTAGTTAACCAGTCTGAGTTCGTGGATGCGTTCGACCGATGGTCGGGCGATGGGGGTATTTGTGAGGATCGTTGTCTCGGTTGAAGTGTTTAAGCTACCATTTGGTGATCGGATGTCGTCTTATGAAGCCTTGTAGGGAAGAAATGCAAGTTGCGGTCGATTGGTTCGATGTTGGCAAGGCTCGGTAGTTGGTTGAGTTTGTTCCAGTGACGGTGGTTAGGGTGTGACGAGTTTTGAGAGCAGAGGAACTTAGCGAGTTACATTGGGCCTTTTTGAGTTCATGTGAAGAATAGGCGGGTTGCCTATAGGTTAGCATTTGCGTCCGACTTAGGAAGCGTCGTCCGATCGCCCGTATTGTTATGTTCGGGAAGTATCGAAGATCCATCAGTGTTCCCGATAATAATGACCACGTTAGAGATAGTAACCCGAGTTTTGGATCGACGATGCTCGAAATGTAGTAAGAGTTCGAGTGTCGGCGAACTTCGGTGATCGCATGCGATCGGTACCATTTGTTGGAGTCGCTTTGAGAAGGTTAATGCCTCGAGCAAAGTGACAAAAGTGGTATCATTTTGGTGATGTTAGAGGTGTTTCCGTGGACTTGGAGGTAAGCATTTTTTTTGCGCGATTGTTTAGGGCGGTATGGCGGGATTGTTCTCGTAAGTATAGTAGTGAAGACTACATCGGCGCCGGTTGTTTTGAGACTTAGAAGGAACATTCGGACGAATGTTTCTAAGGAGGGAGAATGTTATACCCGTAGTTCCGGGTATGTATGCGAGGGCGTGCGTGCGAGAATCTGAGAAAGATTGGAAAGGAGGAAGAGGTGATTTTTCCACGGAAAAGTTTCCGGTTTTGTAAAGGAAAAAGGTTCGTTAATGGGGTGGATTCCCAGTTTGGTATTCGGACTTCTGGAATATTAGAGAATTATGGAATTTTATTTTGGAAATGGTCACGTGGGGCCCACGGGTGAAATTTACGGTTTTGTAGAACCACTTTGTTTTGAGATTTTGGCCATTGTGGATATTTTGGAAGATGTTTTATTTTGGGCCATTAGGAGGGTGACACGTGTCACCCCTGAGTGGCTTAGTAGAATGACATTTGAGCACAGTCTGTTAGAGTCGTTTTTACGAAGCGTTTTACATAACTTGCGAGGAAAATTCCGGCTATGTCTTTTCTTATTTTTGCGGATTTTTCCGAGAGATGAAATGTTTTGGACCAACGAGAGAGGCGACACTTGTCACCCTCGAGTTGGTGGAGTTAGACGCCACCGCGGGCGTTTGAAGGTCAAGTTGGTGAGATATTTTTGTGAGGATTTGTGGAGTAGGGACTAGGGGCACTTGGGCACATCTTGGCCCTACACTTGCATAGCACTTGGCTAGATCTTGGCCCTTGGTTGGCCTTTGCTTACCCTATAAATACCCCCCCTCCCTTTGAAGACTTCTTCATCCCTCAAATCTCTAAGTCTTGAGAACCCCTCTCCTCCCGCTTGTTGACTCTCGTCCAAGAGCCTCCCCACCCCCTAGCATGTGGCCGTGTGGCCGAGCACCCTCTCCCTTCCTAGTAGGCCGCCCGGAGCGCACCCCCCCCTACCTGGGGGTGTTCTCGTGGGGTACCCCCCCCCCCCCTTGGTTGAGAAATACTCTCAAAAGTATTGTTATAATGCCCAAATACCTTAGCCTTATACCTTGTAGTATTCTAAGGTTATACCTATACGACAAGCCAGGAAATACTATCATACTTCCCGTCGGTCCACAAAACCGAAACCCTAAGGAAAATCTCCATGGTTAGTTGGAGTGCTTTGTAGAAGTTGGTTAGAACTTCTAAGGGTTGTTTGGAGCGGGACGAGCACCGGTGTAGGAAGCGAAACATTGCTAAGGATCGACTTTAAACTCGGATAATTATGGGCTTATCGAGGTAATTATCTTGTCCCCCTATTGTAATTGGATATTACATGTTGTTAGAATATATAGTTGAAGTATACTATATATAGAACTGAACGTAGTTGTTGGCAATGTCTTTTGACTTAAGCCTGAAGAATAAGGAAATCGAACTGTAATTACATAGGGTGTATTCTGATGAACTTGTGTATTACGGTATAGTAGAATTGTAGTTCGGGTTAGATGTATAACCCCACTGGTTGGCTTGGTAGCCGGCCTCGATAGAGGAGGAGATTTCTGTTGTGGCGGGGAGAGTCTGCGAATTTTACGTAGAATGTTCTACGATGTTAATAAGCGCGCTTGTGGCCTTATAGGTTGAAGTGCTACGTGTGGAATGATCCACTTGGCTTAAGGAGTAGCCATTGTTTGGAGCGTTTGCTATTAGTCGATACTCGTCGCGAGGTATGTGAACCTCTTCCTATCTCTCCTAGCATGATATGTGTGAACTATGTAGTACGGTAGCGTCGTATGTTTGATTGTTGTAAAACATAAAGTGCTATAACGGCTTTATGGGAAGTTGGTTATATGACTTTATGTAGGTAAGAAAAATGGGTTGTGGTTTTGAAAGGTAGCGGATTTGATTATAAGCGACTGGTTATGTGTTAATGAAGAACTTGAAGTATTTCAAAAGGTTTATAAAACATTTTGAAAGAATATGTCTAGTAATGTATTTTTGAAAACTTAAGAGTTATACTAGCTTTATGGGAAGTTAGGTATAACGGCTTAAGAATGTTTCTTGATTTTGGAAATCGGGATGTGTATCGACAAACCAACTGCGGCGTTAACAAAGGAAATGTTTTGAATAATTAAGTATGATTAAAACCGGTAGAAACTTCCATCTGCATAGAAGCTAAGATAAGACAAAATGATATTTCTAGATCATGGTTTTGTAATAAGATTGTTATAAATAAGAATAACCTACTTACATGTAAGGCTTATGTTTCTCAATTGGTTAATAAAAGGATTATATTCTTGAATGAATAAGACTATGAACTACGAAACCTTTTTAAAATAAGAAAGCTGGAACATTTGAAATTAGGCAAACTCGAGCGTTTGGAAAATAATGTTGTTACTTGATTTTACAAAGGTAAGTGTTTTAGTTTACTTAAAAAGACAGTCACTCTATTTTATACTACGGAATTGTGTGACTTATGTGATAGGAACGGATCTTTTAAAGATTTAATGTATGAAATGCGTTGGGGTTAGATACTCGAACTTGTTAGTAGAAGTACCTTGTGTGAACAACTTGATTGTATTGGTTTGTGATAGCCTTGTAATACTTTCTTGTTGATTTGATAAGTAAACATGTTAGGATCTACTTGTGTTAGTATCTTGTGATTGTTATGTAAGGGGGTCATTCTTCTTTGTGCTTACATTGTTAAAAGGTAAGTCCATTATCTTGTTATTACATCACCTACCCTCGATTGTGTATCGAGGGCTTGCCACCCTTGATGCGGTCTATCGGCTATGCGGTCCTTGAGACTATGCGAGCCGCGGTATGCTCAGGATTGGTGATCATTCCGGGTGTTTAGCACGATCGCGGGGATTCCTATCACGGTCTCGAGGGACTATGCGGTCCGAGGGGCTATGCGAGTGCGGAAGTCGGGGCGGATACCGAGGTTAGGCCGCGCCGATGCGGGGTATACCTCGGGTGGTCTAGGACCAGATTCGAGGAATACCTTATGCGGGTGCATGTGTGACCTATGCGAGTCTGCGAGAGTTCGAGGAATAGACGCGCACATTGATCTGCGGGCGGTGGCGGCCGATCTTGTAGTGCGGTCTAGAGAGACCTCGTGATACTGATTTGTGGCATTTGTGGTGCTGGGGTCTTAGTAGTCGGCTATGCCTTCGTACTTACCGTGCGGTCTTATTGTGATGACTTTGAGGCGTGAGTCCACGACTTGACATAGCTTAGTTGTTGTGAGCTGTAGTTTGGTTATCATACATGTCTCTGCTTTATATAGACTACTATGATTTGATTCTGATATTACTTCTGATTTCACATACTTGGTACATGTTATCTCGACCTCGCCGGGCTGCGTTCATGCCGCAGAAAAGGTACACGATCGATGATCCTCGCTCTTAGGGTCCGATTCGGCATTTGGGAAAGCTCCGTTTCTCGGAAGCTTATCGGTGGTATAGTCCCTGTCGTTGTAGGTATTTACATTCGGGGTATGGCGGGCCTGTCCGTCATAGTTGTTGCAAATCTTAAGTGCAGTAATCTTTGTTGTGGCGGGGTTTGTAAAAAGGATTAAGCGTTCTCTTTAAAAGATTGTTTATATATGCCGAAAGGCAAGTTTTCACAGATTATTGTTTTATACTTCTGTTGTCTCATGTTATGTTTTTATGTTCCGCTGATTACTCTGATGTTGTATCACTAAGGTGCCCGGGGTAAGGCACCAGTCACGGGCCCGGGTTTCGGGGCATGACAAACAGTATGTAAACTCTAATTACAATAGGGGGACAAGATATTTACCTCGATAAACCCATAATTATCCAAGTTTAAATGTCGATCCTGAGCAACATTTAGCTCCTACTCTGGGCGCTCCAACCCGCTCCAAACAACCCCTAGAAGTTCTACACAACTTCTTCTTAATACTTCAACCGGCTATGAAGATTTTCCTTAGTGTTTCGGTTTGAGACTTAAAGGGACATAAGGTAGTATTTCCGGGCTCTACGTATAGAGGTAACTTTGGAATACTACAAGGTATAAGGCTAAGGTATTTTGGTATAGTAACAATACTTGGAGAGTATTTTCTACCAAGAGGGGGGTATTTTACGAGAACAACTAGGCAAGGGGGGGGGGGGGGGTGTGTCTCGGCCACACCACTAGAAGGGGGGGGGGGGTGTACCCCTCGGCCAAGGGCCTTCACGAAAGGGGGGAGGGGGAAGACTCTTTGGATGAGAGCTCTTCAAGAGGGGGGGAGGATTTCAAGACTTAGAACAATTTTGGGATGAAGAAGTCTTCAAGTTAGGAGGGGTATTTATAGGGAAACCAATGGACAAGATCAAGCCAAGTGGGGGGCAAGTGGAGGGCCAAGATTTGCCCAAGTGCCCCCTATCCCTACTCCACAAACATTGACCCACATTTTAGGCCACAAAACATGCCCAAATCGTGCAAGCTAAACGACCACTTGACCGCCCACTAGAGGGTGACAAGTGTCGCCCTCTCGTTGGTCCAAAATATTTCATCTCTCGGAAAAATCCGCAAAAATTATAAATGACATAGCCGTATTTTTTCCTTCGCAAGTTTTGTAAAACGTTTCGTCGAAAAACGATTCTTTTCGGTACTTGTGAACAAAATTTCGTCCTTGCCTAACTTTAAGGCTCAAACTTTTCTACGTACGTCCTCACGTACATACTCTGGAAATACGGGGTATAACATTCTCCCCTCCTTAGAAACATTCGTCCCAAATGTTCCTTCCAAGTCTCAAAACACACATGCGCCCGTATAGTCTTCACTACTATACTTACGAAAACAATCATGCCGTACCTGGCCATAACACACGCGCAATTACTCAACTTCAAGTCCACGAGGAATCACCTCTAACATCACAAAAACTCCCACCCAAGGGCTAAAAGATACTCCCTTCGCACCTTCACTTTACAAAAGAAATGATCACAACTATGTTCTTAACACATGCTCGCTTCTTCCCTTACTCGTCGTACACTTCTCGTACATTTGCACTCTTTCTCATAACTTACCACATTTCTGCTACTGCTTTAGTTTCCAAATCTCTGGGTTACTACCTCCAACTTGGTCATCATTAACTGGGAACACTCCGGATGGATCTCCGATATTTTTCTGATCATAGCAACACGAAAGACCGGACATACTGCCTCCTACGTCGGACGGCAATGCTAACCTATAGGCAACTTGGCCTATTTTCCAAATGATCTGAAAGGGCCCAAAGTAACTCGGGCTAAGTTCCCTCTGTTTTCCAAAACTCGTCACACCCTTCCGGGGTGGTACCTTCAAGAAGACCCACCGTCAACCTGAACTCCAAGCGTCGTTGCTGATTATCCGCACGACTTCTGTTGACTCTGAGCTGCCAACAACCTCTTCTGGATAAGCTTTACCCTATCCACATCCTGCCGAAACAAGTACGAATCAACTATCTGATCCTTGCCAACATCGAACCAATCGACCGGCAACTTACACTTCCGCCCCTACAAGGCTTCATAAGGCGATATCCGATTACTGATATGGTAGCTATTATAACACACACTCAACCAAGAGGCGAATAATCCCTACAGCTACCCCTGAAATCCAAACACTGGCCCGAGGGCGAATGCGATACTAAGGCTCACCTGAGTTCCTACCCTGCCTGGTAAAAACCTCCAGAAAAGAAACAGCTGTAACCTGGGCTCCACCGCCTGTCATTAGGTGAAAGTAGGCACCTCGTGCAGCCTCACAACTTTCCAGATATAACATCTCGCATAACCCTCTGCCGAGTAAACGGTCCTGACCAAAAGACAAGAGGGACTGACCTCATCGGTCCGACTACTGGTCGAACGCATCCACGAATTCGTACGATGGTTAACTAAACTTGGGCCTAACACCCTCGTGACCGTATCACAAAGCGGGACCACCCCAAACTGACCCCACCACCATACAGGCCGCGGGTTGACCCGCAATCGGTCCGCAACCCGACCCACTATCGCGTCAAACACTTGCTTCCCGATTCCGGAACAATCCCACAATCAAGTCACGAAAACCTAGTGGTCTTCTTAGATCAACTACCCTCTTTCATTTCACACTACCCAGGGACTTATTACACAAATATATCTCACGTGCACTATGCACTCCGATAAGGGTCAAACATAAAAATACATCTTTTACTCGAGATGGCCTTACCTCTAAGGTCTTTACGTATAAAACTCTAAGGCTCACACTTTCCTTAACCCCAATCTTACCCTTATTACTAACCATGCTTTCTAATCACAATTAACACTTATGTTACCTGAACATAACACTTAAGATATACTCATCTTATCACATATACTAATCTCTAGAGGGTTAAAGATATGCCTGTATCTACTGCTTCACTTCCCCCTTTGTCGTTCTAATCAATCCGGCCATGTTGGGCGCATAGCTAGGGAATGTGATGAATTAGCCACTGATCCCGAAGGCTGAGTCTCTACATCCGCGCCACCTCTGGTCGGACAATTTCTTGCAAAATGGCCCTGCTGGCCGCAAGCATATCAAGCTGTCGAAAAAGTACGACACTCCCCATAATGACATCTACCACAACGGCCACACCGAGGTGGGGGTGGCCTCCTCTGGCTAACACCCCTTCTTTTCCGAACCACTGAATCCGGCTGGCTGGAACCGACGTGTATCTGTGAATCCTAAGCCCTGGAGTTCTGACCAACTCCTACATACTCCGAACGTCCTGAACCCTGTGGAGAACCACCCTGCACTGGCGGAGGCGCATAACCAATCTGTTGCCGAGAAGGTCCGCCTTGAAAGTTACCAAAGGACCCTGCTGTTCTGGCCCTCTTCTGCCGATCTTGGTTAACCCGTCGATCCCTACGTTTCTCGGCCTGCTGTGCATAAGCCTGTACGCAGGCCATGCTCATGCCTGACTGAAGAGCTACTCTTGCACAACCCTTTCTTAGATATTCATCAAGGCCCGCGATAAATCGATACATAAAATACTCTCTGGTTGCTAAATCCATAGCTAGAAACAGGGTCGTTTCTTTGTAATCTAAATTCTCTGTCCCCGGTCGTGGAACTGAAGGCGTAAATGTCATGGCCGCAGTAGGAACTGCTGCCGCCGTGCTAAACTCTGTTGGGGCTAGCGACGTAGCAGAACTCCCCGAATGAAGCACCACCCCAGGTGATGATTGGGCCTGTGCCCTAGTAACCCTCTGTACTCTACTCGCAGCTCCCTCGGCTGCCTTGCCCTTCTGGGCCCGGGTTGCCTTACGCGGAGGCATAACGGTAAGGGAAAGAAATACGTTAGAGGGGTCCAACTTATAACACAGCTCTAAGGCACGATCTCAGAGTGAGAAGAATGGAAACCAATCCTAAATATCCTGCAGCCTCCTGATTATTGATGTGGTGCACAACACATCGATAATCAAGACTCTACTGGATACGGTCTGTAGACACTTTCCGAGGATTAACTGCTCTGATACCACTTTTGTCACGACCCGAACCCGGGCCCGTGACTGGTGCCTTACCCCGGGCACCCTAGTGATACAACATCAGAGAAATCAGCGGAATATAAAACACAACATGAAACAATGTAAAGGAGACACATGTTTATCTGAAGAAAAGTTGCCTTTCGGCATATATATATAAAAACTTAGATCCGAACAGTTACATCCCATTACAACTCTGCCCACAACAGTACTACAGACCTCTACGAATGATATGACAACAACGACGGGACAGGGCCCCGCCATACCCCTGAATGTAAGCACCTACAACAACAGGGGACTATACCAAAGATAAGCCTCCGGAGAAACGGAGCTTCCCAAACGCTGTGACCACATGAGCGAGGATCAACATCGGTGTACCTCTACTGCGGCATGAACGCAGCCCGAAGGAGGTCGATAACAGTACCAAGTATGTGAAATCAAAATCGTAAATGAAATCATAGTAGTCTATATAAAGCGGAGACATGTATGATAACCAAACTACGATTCCTGATAGATAAGCGATCATGTCAAGTCAGGGACTCACGCCCTCAAAGTCATCACTCAAATATAACTATGGGTCTCACGCCCACAACATCAATCATGCGTGGAATACCTTCGCCAGCTGCCGTGATCTATGATATAAAAGCACCAAGGAATACACATGAACACGAGTCCCACGTGTCACAATAAAACCGTGCGGGGTAATGCGAAGGCATAGCCGACTACTAACACCAGTACCAACAAGGTCATCAATCGTATTATGAGATCTGTCTGCACGCCACATGATCGGCCGCCACTCGCGCGATATCTAATGTGCGCGTCTAGTCCCGAACTCCGCGACTCGCATAGCCACTCTAATGGCCCGCATGAGGTATTCCCGCATCGGTAGCTACTCCCGGCAACGTCACGGACTCGCGATCCGCATGGCCACATAGACCGCATGACCACAAGGGCGCACACTAACACGGAACTCGCGACTCCGCATAGGTCCCTGGACCCGCGTAGGTATCCTCGAATCATAGTCACGCATCGCTCGAGTATTACCCGCGTCGGAGGGCTTAACCCGGGATCATGTCAAGGGTGAGTGGTACAATACCAACATAACTGCTGATCGTTAAACAACGTAAGCGCAATCAAGGGAAACCCCTTTACACAAACATCACAAAATACTAACACACGTAGCATCCTAGCATGTTTACTTATCAAATCAACAAGAAAGTATTACAAGGCTATCACAAACCAACACAATCAAGTTATTCACACAAGGTACTTTCTACTTTAAGTTAACAAGTTCGGGTGTTTATCCCCAAAATACTTCATACATTAACTCTTTTTTAAAAGATCCGTTTCTTTCACAAAAGTCAAACAATAACCGTAGTATAACAATAGAGTGATTATCCTTTAAGTAAACCAAAACACTTCCCTTTGTAAAATCAAGTAACAACATTAGTTTCCAAACGTTCAAGTTTGCCTAATTTCAAATGCTTAAGTTTCTCATTTTCGAAAGGTTTCGTAGTTCATAGTTAATCACTTAATGATATAATTCTCCTTTAAAACAATTTGAGAAACATATGCCTTATATGTGAGTAGGTTATTCTTGTTTATAACAATCTTATTAAAGCAGCCATAATCTAGGAAATGTAATATCATTTTGTCTCATCTTAGCTTCTATGCAGATGGAGGTTTCTACTGGTTTTAATAATACCTTATTAGTCAATACATTTCCCTTTATTAGCGCCGTAGTGCATTCGATACTTATTCTGATTTCTGAAATCAGTAAAAACATTATTCCTTTTAAAAACCAAGTACTCATTACTCACGAATGAGGTTTCACACTTTTTAACAAAATTCAGATTAATTCAATTAAGTCAAGTCTCTTATCTTTTAAGATCAAGTCTCTTAACTTCTGAAATCAATAAACCATTCTTTTTATCCTTCTTAAGTCGTTATACCTAACTTCCCATAAAGCTAGCATAACTCTTAAGCTTTTAAAACCAAGATTTATTCTTCTTTCAAAAAGGTTTCTTAATTCTTTTTGACATACTTCAAGATTCTTATTATTCAGGCTTAAGTCAAAAGACATTGCCGTAACACTATGTTCAGTTAACACACGTACGTCTACCGTACTATATATATTCTTTTAAAATATCATGCTCAAGAGGATAGGAAGAATCACATACCTCGCGACGATTATCGACTATTAGCAAAACGCTCCACGGCTATAGCCCGGCTAGCGTTGTCCACCTTTCAAGTAGAACATGCTACTTGCAGAACTTTCAACCTATAAAGGTTATACAAGTCTATCAATGTCTAGACTACTCGGTAGAATAAATCTAGATACAAGATTCTACGGAAAATTGGGCAGCACTTCCCTACCCGTCAAACTTCACAAGTCTACTGTAAATACAGTCTTATGTAAGTACAGTTCAATTCCCTTCTTATATATCTCCCTTGTATATAACGTATACTTAATTCTTATACTTCAACAGTATGTAAACTCTAATTACAATAGGGGGACAAGATATTTACCTCGATAAGCCCATAATTATCCAAGTTTAAATGTCGATCCTGAGCAACGTTTAGCTCCTACTCTGGGCGCTCCAACCCGCTCCAAACAACCCCTAGAAGTTCTACGCAACTTCTTCTTAATACTTCAACCGGCTATGAAGATTTTCCTTAGGGTTTCGGTTTGAGACTTAAAGGGACATAAGGTAGTATTTCCGGGCTCTACGTATAGAGGTAACTTTGGAATACTACAAGGTATAAGGCTAAGGTATTTTGGTATAGTAACAATACTTGGAGAGTATTTTCTACCAAGAGGGGGGTATTTTACGAGAACAACTAGGCAATGGGGGGGTGTGTGTGTGTCTCGGCCACACCACTAGAAGGGGGGGTGTACCCCTCGGCCAAGGGCCTTCACGAAAGGGGGGAGGGGGAAGACTCTTTGGACGAGAGCTCTTCAAGAGGGGGGGAGGATTTCAAGACTTAGAACAATTTTGGGATGAAGAAGTCTTCAAGTTAGGGGGGTATTTATAGGGAAACCAATGGATAAGATCAAGCCAAGTGGAGGGCCAAGATTTGCCCAAGTGCCCCCTATCCCTACTCCACAAACATTGACCCACATTTTAGGCCACAAAACATGCCCAAATCGTGCAAGCCAAACGGCCACTTGACCGCCCACTAGAGGGTGACAAGTGTCGCCCTCTCGTTGGTCCAAAATATTTCATCTCTTCAAAAATATCCGCAAAAATTTTAAATGACATAGCCGTATTTTTTCCTTCGCAAGTTTTGTAAAACGTTTCGTCGAAAAACGATTCTTTTCGGTACTTGTGAACAAAATTTCGTCCTTGCCTAACTTTAAGGCTCAAAATTTTCTACGTACGTCCTCACGTACATACTCTGGAAATACGGGGTATAACAAGAATGTACATATATCTACAACTACAGGGAGAACCATACCAAAAGTCGAGCCTCCGGAGAAGATGGAGCTCCTGACACCAAAGCAAAAGATCCTAAGGATGCAGATCTAGCACCTGCTTTCCCTTACCTGCGGCATGAACGCAGCCCCCCGGAGGAGGTCAGTACAACAGGTACCAAGTATGTGAAACTGTAAAGCACTTAAATGAAATCATATCATTTTAAAACCAATTTTACAAATATGTTCGAAACAATCAATGTAACCGCACATAGTGCCACATCACAAACAAGAGCAATAATAGGTAAATCGTATGAGTCTTTTCTAGGCTGCGAATGATCGAAGCAAGGCCAATCGCCCATAATATCATCATGCATGCCTAATCCTGGACTCCCGCAGTCCGCATAGGCCACCTAGGCCCGCATGAGGTATTCCCCGCATCGAGGGTAGCTATTCCTCGGCATCGTCCTGGACTCTCGTAGTCCGCATGGCCACATAGACCGCATGAGGTAATCCCCCGCACACTAACCTGGAACTCTCGTAGCTCCGCATAGGTCCCCTGGACCCGCATGAGGTATTCTCGAATCATAGTCACACAGACCGCATGAGGTGTACCTCGCATCGGGGGGCAGCTTAACCCCCGGTATATCATGTCAAGAGGTGAGTGATATAATACTAACATAACGTCTTATCGTTAAACAACATAAGCACCATAAGAATAACCTCTTTACACAAACGTTACAAGGTACTAACACACATAGCATCATAGTATGTCTACTCAACAAACCATCTTACTATACTTTCCAGAAATCAATACAAGTCTTTCATAACACATAAGTAAACCGTTCCTTTTATCTTTCTTAAGTTGTTATACCTAACTTCCCATAAAGCTAGTATAACTCTTAAGCTTTTTGTTTAAAAACCAAGTATTACTCTTCTTTCAAAAATGATTCATAGTTCTTTTGAAATACTTCAAGATTCTTTATTATTTAGACTCAAGTCAAAAGACGTCAAGTAAAACCATGTTCAGTTAACACACGTACGTCTACCGTACTATATATATATTTTAAAATATCATGCTCAAGGGGATAGGAAGAATCACATACCTTCTCGGCGAAATCCACCGCCAGTTGAATATGTCGCGCAGAGTATCAACCTATAATAGTCAAATACGTCTATCAACGCCTAGACTACTCAGTAGGATATTCTAAGCGAAGGTTCTTAATTTACGGAAAATCGGGCAAAGACTTCCCTACGTTAAACTACACAAGTCTACTGTAAATACAGTCCTATGTAAGTACAGTTCAATCTTCTTTAATATTCTTCTGATGTGATTACAGTTCAATTCTCTTCTTTTAATACCATCCTTCTATAAGTCTTATACTTAGTTCTATACTTCTACAGTATGTATTCTCCAATTACAATAGAAGGATAAGATTATTATTTACCTCGATAAGCCCAAAATTATCCAAGATATAAGTCGATCCCGAGCAAGGTTTAGCTCCTAATCATGCGCTCCAATCCGCTCCAAGAAACCCTTAGAAGTTTCTACACAACTTCTACTACTTCAACCAACTATGAAGTTTCTCCTAGGGTTTCGTTTAGTGACTAAAGGAAGTATAGTAGTATTTTCCGGGCTCTAAGTATAGAGGTAACTTTGGAAATACTACAAGGGATTGGCTAGGGTATTTGGGAATAGTAACAATACTTGGAGAGTATTTTCTACCAAGGGGGGGGGGGGTGTTTCGGCTAGCTCACTCAAGAGGGGGGGGAGATGGCTTTGGACGAGAGCTTCTCTCAAAGGGGGGGGGGGGGAGTTTTGAGACTTGGAGAAATGATTTGTGGATGAAGAATTTCTTCAACTTAGGGGGGGTATTTATAGGACTTTCAAGGGCCAAGATGAAGGCAAGTGGATGGTGGAGATTTGGGCAAGTGGAACCTTATCCATCTACTCCATAAATATCTAGCAAACATTGACCAAGTGTTTAAGGTGTTTTCCATCAAAAAAATGTGCCAACAATTGCCCATTGTTGCCGTCCACTTAAGGGTGACAAGTGTCGCCCTCTCGTTGGTCCAAAATATTTCATCTCTCGGAAAAATCCATAAAAATTATTAATGTTGCAACCGTAATTTTCCCTTCGCAAGTTTTGGAAAACGTTTCGTCGGAAAACAATTCTTTTTGTGGGTTGTGCACAAATTTTCGTCCCTTATGCCTACTTAAGGCTTAAACTTTTGTATGTACGCCCTCACGTACATACTCTGGAAATACGGGGTATAACATTCTCCCCTCCTTAGAAACATTCGTCCCGAATGTTCCTTCCCAAGACAGATAACGATAAAGTTCCTCATAACTTAAACAGTTTGCAAATGCCACACATGGCCACAATACAGTACTTAAGCAAATATGACAATGAAAATTTTACAAGTAGGAAAGTGAGTTACCTGGAGGTGTGGGGAATAGGTGAGGATACTTCTGCCTCATGTCCTCCTCAGCTTCCCACGTCATCTTCTCCCTGAGCTCGTTCCGCCACAAGACTTTGTGGAAGCCACGCGTCCGTCCGCAGACGCCTAACCTGACGATCGATTATTGCTATGGGAATCTCCTCATACGATAACCCCTCGGTCACCTGGACATCGTCAATCGAGTGTACCCTAGATGGATCCCCAATACATCTCCTCAGCATAGAAACATGAAAAACTGGATGCACTGCCTCAAGATCGGACGGCAGATCCAACTCATAGGCAACCTTGCCTACCCTGCGGACAATCGACACCCAATGTACCTTGGTGAGTTTCCTTTCTTCCCGAATCTCAGACACCTTTCATGGGTGACACCTTCAGAAAACCCAATCATCAACCTCGAACTCCGGATGCCGACGACGATGATCTCGTATGACTTCTGCGACTCTAAGTCGAAGAATCGCTCTGGATAAGGTTCACCTTATCCATCGCTTTGTCAGTGCGGTCCCACTAATCGCACTCGCCTACATCAAACCAGCCTATCGGCGATCTGCACTTCCTCATACAAGGCCTCATAAGGCGCCATCCGAATCGGAGTGGTAGCTATTATTATACGCAAACTCAACTAGAGGCAAATGATCCTCGGCTACCCTCAAGTCAATAACACGGGCTCGCAGATATCCTCAAGAGTCCGGATAGTGCGCTCTGCTGTCATGCGAGGATGGAATGCGAGACTCGTGCTCACTGCGTCCCTAAAACCTTCGGAAAGACCTCCGAAGTTAGCCGTAACCGGGCTCCTGCATGCGATATGATAGAAATAGGGACCCCATGCAGTCTGACGATCTCTCGGATGTAAAGTCTGGCATAATCCTCAGCCGAAAAAGTCATCCTGACGGGAAGAAAGTGGGCTGATTTCGTCAGCCTGTCGACGATAACCCAGATAGAATCATGCTTCCTCTGAGTGCGAGGTAATCCTGTGATAAAGTCCATGTTGATCACCTCCCACTTCCAGGTCGGGATCTCTATCGTCTGCAACAAACCACCAGGCCTCTGGTGCTCTACCTTCACCTGCTGACAACACGGGCACTGAGCCACAAACTCTGCAACGTCCCTCTTCAATCCATCCCACCAATACACAGATCTGAGGTCGTGGTACATCTTGGTCGACCCCGGATGGATAGAGTAACGCGCGCTGTGTGCTTCCCCTAGAACCTGCTGCCGAAGTCCTGCAATATCCGGAACACACAACCTGCCCTCAAACCTTAGCACCCCATCAGGTGCTACCTCAAAAGGACCCTTCCCCTCACGAAGAGCCGTATCACGGTACCGCGTCAAAACCGGATCCTCAAACTGTTGCCTCTTCACCTCCTCGACGATGGAAGACTCGGCAACCTCTCGAACTCGAACCCCACTGCTATCAGAATCAATCAATCGGACTCCAAGGCTCGCTAGCTGATGCAACTCGCGGACCATGCTCCTCCTCTCTGGCTGTACATCTGATAGACTCCCCATCGACCTACGACTAAGGGCATCTGCCACAACATTGGCCTTCCCTGGGTGGTACAGGATGTCGACATCGTAATCCTTGAGCAGCTCTAACCACCGTCTCTGTCGTAAGTTCAGCTCCCTCTGGCTGAAGATATACTGGAGGCTCTTGTGGTCTGTATAAATATCCACATGAACCCCATACAAATAGTGCCTCCAGATCTTCAAGGCGTGAATCACCGCTGCCAACTCCAAATCATGGGTGGGGTAGTTCCTCTCATGTTTCTTAAGCTGTCGGGATGCGTATGCTATAACCTTGCCCTGCTGCATCAACACACATCCAAGCCCGATGCCTGACGCATCACAATACACGACATAGCCATCTGGACCCTCTGGAAGAGTAAGAACGGGCGTCGTCGATCTCCTTCATGAATCGGAAACCCCGCTCCAAGCATCACCATCGAAACTTAGCCGCTTCCGAGTCGGCTGGTCAATGGTGCAGAGATAGAAGCAAACTTCTCCACGAACCGCCGATAATAACCTGCGAGGCCCAGAAAACTGCGCACCTCTGTCGGTGTAGTAGGTCTAGGCCAAGTCCTGACTGCCTCGATCTTGGCCGTATCCACCCGAATACCATCAGCCCCTACAATATGCCCAAGAAATGCCACCGAAGCCAACCAAAACTCACATTTGGAAAACTTGGCGTATAACTGCTGGTCCTGGAGAACTCTCAAGATCGCCAAATGCTCCGCATGCTCTCGTTACGGCGGGAATAAACCAAGATGTCGCCAATGAACACTATCACAAACGTGTCCAAAATGGCTTGAACACTCGGTTCATCAAATCCATGAATACCGGAGCATTGGTCAACCCGAAAGACATGACCACGAACTCATAATGCCCGTCTGGTCCGAATGCGATCTAGGGACATCCGTCTCTCGACTCGCACTGATGATAGCCCGATCGCAGATCAATCTTGGAGAAACATCTCGCACTCGCAATCGGTCGAACAAATCATCAATCTCGGGAAGGGGTATCATTCTTAATGGTCACTTTGTTCACCGCTCAGTAATCAACACATGTGCGGCGTCGCCCTTCTTTTCACGAATAATCTGGCGCTCCCGGGGAGAAACACTAGGCTCGATGAAGCCGCTTCTCCAAAGAAATCTCTCACTGGTCCTTCATTCTCTCAACTCGGCGGTGCCATTACGTATGGCGGAATGGAAATAGGCCGAGTGTCCGCAAAGACATCGATACAAACTCTATCTCCTCTCGTGAGGATACCCGGAGGTCATCCGAAACACATCGGGAATTCTCGACTCTCGAATCGATGAAAATCTGGTACCGCAGCCTCAGTATCAAACACTCGAACGAGATGGTAGATATACCCCTTCTGCACCATCTTCCTAGCCTTGAGGTAAGAAATAAACTTACCCCTCGGCGACACAGTGTTCCCCTCCCACTCAACAACCGGCTCCTCGAGCTGGAACCGTACTCACTCTTTCCCTGCATCTACATTGGCGTAGCAGAAGCTAGCCAATCCATACCCATGATCACATCGAAATCGGTCATATCCAACTCTACCAAGTCGGCAAGTCGACGATCGCATATGGTCACTGGACAAGCCCTATATACCCGCCGAGCTACCACCGAATCACCCACTGGCGTAGCTACCTCGAAAGGGTCTATGGACTCAGGCTCTATCCCTATCCTACTAGAAATATGGGGAGATATATAGGACAGAGTAGAACCCGGATCTATCAAGGCATACACGTCACAACATGAAACTGATAAAGTACCTGTGACGACATCAGGTGAGGCCTCCTGGTCCTGCCGGCTGGACAAGGCATATATGCGGTTCTGAGGACCGCTAGAATTGGGACCCGTGCCACGACCTCTGCCGCGACCTGCTGGCCCGTGAGTACCACGCCCTCAGGGCGAGTAGCGTAGGAGATGAAGAAGACCCGAAAGACCACAGCAGGTGACCTCACCTCTGCGCCGCCCGGTGGACAGGCTCGCAAAGTGACCCGGCTGGCCGCAACTGAAACAAACTCCCGGAGCAGTACCACAATTCTCGTAATGGGATCTACCGCATCGGCCACTGGGGTGGTCCGTCGGTAGCCTCTGCTACCGGACGCCGAAGTCACGGGGCCCGTCCGCCTCGAATACCACGGGCCGCCCCGAGGGCGGTGTAGGAGTGCTCGAGTGGTGTGGTGCAAATCTAGGCTGCCACGAGGCCGTCCACCGAGAGCTACCAAAGACCTCGCCGACCGCCTTCCTGCTGTCACAACCCGTCGGCCTTACGCTCGCCGCGTCAGTCGTGAGCTGCGTGCGGGTAATGTCCATGCCTGGCTGAAGAGCTACACCCGCACAAGACTCGGCCATATAATCATCTAGCCCGGTGACGTAGCGATGCACCCTGTCCTCCATATCTGCTACCAATGCAGGGACATATCGAGCCAACGAATTGAACTCAACGTTGTACTCGGCTGTGCGCCCTCTGCTCTCAAAGCAAAAACTTGTCGGCCCGTGCCCTCCTCATCTGTGGAGGCAAGACGTGAGTGAGAAAAGCCTCCGAGAACTCGTCCCAAGTAGCTGGGGGCGTGCTCTCCCGACAACTCCCGAGTCAAACGATCATCGCGGAATCACGCAGCCTATGTGAACCGAAGATCACAGACTCGGTCTCCGAAGCCTTGATCACTCGCATGATCCTCTGTAACTGACGGATGAACTCCTGCGGATCATCCTCAGGCCTCGACCCGTAGAACTCTAGCGGGCTACAACTCAGAAAATCTCGTAGCCTCAAACTGTCCGATCTCGGGTAAACCACAGTCTGCTGGGCTGAATCGCTGATCCAACCTATTCTCATGTTCGCCACGATCCCGGCAAGAATCGGGCCATCTCTCAGAACCTATCTCATCGCTTCCAGCGGTGGGGTGGAGGTGCAGTGCGTGGTCTCATCACCATCGCTGCGGCCCTAAACCTCTTTGGGGCGGCGGCGTCGTGGAATCGCCGTCTCGGGTATAGGCGGGCACGAGCCTCGTGACTCTCGGTGTCCTACTAGCGGCTCCCGCTGCCTTGCTCCGGGCGGGTTGCCTTACGTGGAGGCATAATTATTAAAGAAAGGAAATACGTTAGAGGGGTCCAACTTATAACACAGCTCTAAGGCACGATCTCAGAGTGAGACGAATGGAAACCAATCCTAAATATCCTATAGCCTCCTGATTATTGGTGTGGTGCACAACACACCGATAATCAAGACTCTACTAGATACGGTGCAGTAGACACTTTCCGACGATTAATCGCTCACGATACCACTTTTGTCACGACCCGCTCGGGGCGTGGATCGTGCCTTACCCGGCACCCAAGTAGGCATACATCAGAGTAATCAGCGGAATATAAAAACAAGACATGAAACAAATGTAAATTAAGACACAATTTATCTGAGAAAAGTCGCCTTTCGGCATATATATATAAACCAAAATCGCGATTACATCCCAACTGCATAATAGGACTCTGCACCTAAGAAAGTGAATAACTATGGCGGGATAGGGCCCCGCCATACCCTGAATGTACATATATCTACAACAACAGGGAGAACCATACCAAAAGTCGAGCCTCCGGAGAAGATGGAGCTCCGGACACCAAAGAAAAAGATCCTAAGGATGCGGATCTAGCACCTGCTTTCCCTTACCTGCGGCATGAACGCAGCCCCCCGGAGGAGGTCAGTACAACAGGTACCAAGTATGTGAAACTTTAAAGCACTTAAATGAAATCATATCATTTTAAAACCAATTTTACAAATATGTTCGAAACAATCAATGTAACCGCACATAGTGCCACATCACAAACAAGAGCAATAATAGGTAAACTGTAACAGGTCTTTTCTAGGCTGCGAATGATCGAAGCAAGGCCAATCGCCCATAGTATCATCATGCATGCCTAATCCTTGACTCCCGCAGTCCGCATAGGCCACCTAGGCCCGCATGAGGTATTCCCCGCATCGAGGGTAGCTACTCCTCGGCATCGTCCTGGACTCTCGTAGTCTGCATGGCCACATAGACCGCATGAGGTATTCCCCGCACACTAACCTGGAACTCTCGTAGCTCCGCATAGGTCCCCTGGACCCGCATGAGGTATTCTCGAATCATAGTCACACAGACCGCATGAGGTGTACCTCGCATCGGGGGGCAGTTTAACCCCCGGTATATCATGTCAAGAGGTGAGTGATATAATACTAACATAACGGCTTATCGTTAAACAACATAAGCACCATAAGAATAACCTCTTTACACAAACGTTACAAGGTACTAACACACATAGCATCATAGTATGTCTACTCAACAAACCATCTTACTATACTTTCCAGAAATCAATACAAGTCTTTCATAACACATAAGTAAACCGTTCCTTTTATCTTTCTTAAGTTGTTATACCTAACTTCCCATAAAGCTAGTATAACTCTTAAGCTTTTTGTTTAAAAACCAAGTATTACTCTTCTTTCAAAAATGATTCATAGTTCTTTTGAAATACTTCAAGATTCTTTATTATTTAGACTCAAGTCAAAAGACGTCAAGTAAAACCATGTTCAGTTAACACACGTACGTCTACCGTACTATATATATATTTTAAAATATCATGCTCAAGGGGATAGGAAGAATCACATACCTTCTCGGCGAAATCCACCTGCCAAGTTGAATATGTCGCGCGCAGAGTATCAACCTATAATAGTCAAATACGTCTATCAACGTATAGACTACTCTGTAGGATATTCTAAGCAGAAGGTTCTTAATTCTACGGAAAATCGGGCAGCACTTCCCTACCCGTTAAACTACACAAGTCTACTGTAAATACAGTCTTATGTAAGTACAGTTCAATCTTCTTTAATATTCTTCTGATGTGATTACAGTTCAATTCTCTTCTTTTAATACCATCATTCTATAAGTCTTATACTTAGTTCTATACTTCTACAGTATGTATTCTCCAATTACAATAGAAGGATAAGATTATTATTTACCTCGATAAGCCCAAAATTATCCAAGATATAAGTCGATCCTGAGCAAGGTTTAGCTCTGTCATGCGCTCCAATCCGCTCCAAGAAACCCTTAGAAGTTTCTACACAACTTCTACTACTTCAACCAACTATGAAGTTTCTCCTAGGGTTTCGTTTAGTGACTAAAGGAAGTATAGTAGTATTTTCCGGGCTCTAAGTATAGAGGTAACTTTGGAAATACTACAAGGGATTGGCTAGGGTATTTGGGAATAGTAACAATACTTGGAGAGTATTTTCTACCACGGGGGTGTTTGCTAGCTCACTCAAGAGGGGAGAGGGCTTTGGACGAGAGCTTCTCTCAAAGGGGGGGGGGGGGGGGGAGTTTTGTTACTTGGAGAAATGATTTGTGGATGAAGAATTTCTTCAACTTAGGGGGGTATTTATAGGACTTTCAAGGGCCAAGATGAAGGCAAGTGGAGGGCAAGTGGATGGTGGAGATTTGGGCAAGTGGAACCTTATCCATCTACTCCATAAATATCTAGCAAACATTGACCAAGTGTTTAAGGTGTTTTCCATCAAAAAAACGTGCCAACAATTGCCCATTGTTGTCGTCCACTTGAGGGTGACAAGTGTCGCCCTCTCGTTGGTCCAAAATATTTCATCTCTCGGAAAAATCCGTAAAAATTATTAATGTTGCAACCGTAATTTTCCCTTCGCAAGTTTTGGAAAATGTTTCATCGGAAAATAATTCTTTTCGTGGGTTGTGCACAAATTTTCGTCCCTTATGCCTACTTTAGGCTTAAACTTTTGTACGTACGCCCTCACGTACATACTCTGGAAATATGGGGTATAACAGGAATAGCTATCAAGGTTGAAGTACTTTGGATCATTTTGCTACTTGTCGATAATCGTCGCGAGGTATGTGAACCTCTTCCTTCTTTTGGCATGTTCTAGGTGTGAAATATACATGTGGTGTTATTTCATGATTCCTTATACTCTTAGAAGTTAAGAGGTACGTATGTTGATTTACTCTTTGTAAAAGGTATGTCTAAGTTATCCTAAATTCTTACCACGTCTTATGGGGGATGTTGGTAAGAGTCGTTAGGAAGTATTTGGAGTCGAGTTGACTTTTGCAAATTTACTACACTAATGAGAATAAGTATCGAACAAGCCATTGCAACGTTAATAAAAGAAAATGTAACGACAATCAATTATATTAAAATGAGTAGAATTCTCCATCTGCATAGAAACTAAGATAAGACAAAATTGTATAACATTTTTTAGATCATTGCTGCTTTAATAAGATTGTTATAAACGAGTATAACCTATTCACAACTCATAAAAGTATATGTCACTTAAATTAAAAGAGTTTATGTTATGAAATTTTAAGACTATGAACCTTGATTTCTAAAAAGGTTATGAGACTTTATTTTTCAAGTTATGAGACTTGATTCTTAAAGGAAGAAGTGACTTGATTTAAAAAGTTTGGTTGCCGTGAATTATTTCAAAGGTTAAGCGGCTTGATTTCAAAAGCGAATGTAACTTGAGTTTTTAAAAGAAGAAGTTTATGGATTTAAAAAGAGAAGGAGTTTAATGATTCTTTTTAAGTGTGTATGTATGTAGTACTTTTGGGTTTAATTTTCCCCAATGTAAAAAGAAATAAAAGTGTCTTAAGTTCTCTAAAGTGAAAGGTTGTTATAATAGCTTTATGTGAAGTTGTTATAACAACTTAAGAAGAAAGGAAAAGATGATTTAAAATGTTATGTAAGGATGACTTAATCGCGTCCCAGGAATGGGCCGGGCAGTATACCTTTATGGGCAGACTATATGACTTTATCGCGTCCCAGGAATGGGTCGGGCAGTATAACTTTGTGGGCAGACTATATGACTTTATCGCGTCCCAGGAATGGCTCGGGCAGTATACCTTTATGGGCAGACTATATGACTTTATCGCGTCCCAGGAATGGGCCGGGCAGTATACCTTTATGGGCAGACTTACATGACTTTATCGCGTCCCAGAATGGACCGGGCAGTATACCTTCGTGGGAAGATTTTTTATGAATTCGCTGTGTCCCGCAAATGGGCCGGGTTACATTATCACGTATGGATAATCAAAGTGAACTCCAAAATGAGGCGTCCCTCCATAAAGGGTCGGATTATGTTATGCAAGATACGTAAGTTATATGTTTATGAACTTGATGATTTTTCCTAAGTATGTACGTAAGAATTTGACTATGACCCTTATTGAAAAATGGGAAAAGATAATAAAGTGCCATTAAGTTCATGAGTTGTAATGACACGGTAGGATATGGTATTTACCATTTTTATACTTGCCCCTGTCATTCTTTTGTACAATTATGATTTGTTTACTGTACCTTATTTCCGTTCCATATTCTTTTTGTTATCGACCCTTCGGGGCCATGCTCATGCCCGCAGGTATTAGGTACACAAGTTGGTGATCCTTGCTCCTAGGATCTCTGTTCAGTTTTTAGGAAAAGGCTCCATTTACTCCGGAGGCTTATCTTTTGGTACGGTTTCCCTGAGGTTGTCGATTTATGTATATTCAGGGGTATGGCGGGGGCGTTGTCCCGTCACATTTGTTATGTTAAAACTCTTAGAGGTATGTAGTCATATCTTGTGGGTCAGTTTGTAAAAGAAATGAGGCAACTGCTTTCGGTTATGTTTTTATTTATCTAGGGAGGTAGCCTTATCGGCTAACCTGTTGGTTATTCCTTATTGATTTCTTTTCATTTATTAAGAGTTTTATGTATGTTCCGCTGATTTTCTCTGATGTATACCTGTAAGGGTGCCCAGGTAGGGAACCAGTCACGGGCCCGGGGTCAGGTCGTGACAGGGTTAGGGACACAGGTAAGTCTCAGTGTTGCATTTCACCCTCAGACCGACGGACAGGCAGGGCATGTTATCCAGACACTTGAGGATAGGTTGCGGGCCTGTGTTATTGATTTTAGGGGTAGCTGGGAGAATCTTTTGCCTCTCGTTGAGTTGCGTATAATATCTGTTACCATTCAAGTATTCAAATGGCCCTGTATGAGGCCTTGTATGAAAGAGGGTGTAGAATCGCCGATTGGTTGGTTCAACGTAGGCGAGGTTCAGATAATTGGCCCAGACTTGATTCAGCGGGCTGTGGATAAGGCGAAGCTTATCCAGGAAAGATTATTAGTAAGCTCGAGTCGTGAAGCTTTATGCGGATAGCAAGCGTCGACACTTGGAGTTCAGGTTGACGTTTTAGCATAAGTATTGTTATGTGGCCATGTGTGGCAAGTGTGATTATGTTGGGTGTAGTCAAGGGACTATGCCAATATCCGTTTAGATGGAACCTCGAAGGAAAATTCGGGGACGAATGTTTCTAAGGAGGGGAGAATGTTACACCCCAAAATTTCAGGACATGTATAGGAGAATAGACGGGAGAACACAAGACTTAAAAATTCAAACGAAAGAAAATTGTGATTCCTAAGGAAAAATCTTCCGAACCTCGGGAGAGAAAAATGTTCGTTAATGAGAAATGGGTTCTCAAATTTGTTAATTGAGACATTTAGAATTTATCAAAATTATGGAAATTTTGGGAAACGAAATATTATGGACCAATGGGAGGGCGACACGTGTCACCCTCCACATGGTCATATGGGACGAAAATGACAAGAAAGAGTAGCCAAGATGAGCTTGATATTATTGACCAAGTCTTAGGGTCAAGTTTCTAGCTTTAGTCATCCAAATCTTGGACACACATTTGGTCCAATCCTATACCTTGATCTCATTATATATACATACCACTACTAGTGCAAGACTAGGATTCGATACTTAGAGAAATTTCAAGAAATTTAGAGAGCAAGAGAGAAGCTCTCGGCAATGAGGAAAAAAAAGAGAAAATTTTGTAATTTTGCTTCATAAATCCCAATATTCAAACCTAAGATCCCTAGAGGTATTCTAAGGATATCTCAATACAAAAATCCTGAAAAAACTACATTTTTACGTTAGTCGCAACATGAAAACCTAAGGGGGTTTTCATGGTTGAAGTTGGAACTTGAGGAGGAGTTCTTCATAAGCTTCTAAGGGTTGCTTGGAGTGGATTAGAACGTCAAGAAGAGGAGCCAAAGTTGCTAAGGATCGACTTTGAATCTTTGATTAGATTTGAGCTTATTGAGGTAATAATCTTTGTCTTACTATTGTAATTGAAGATTCCATGTTATGAAAGTGATAGATGATCATGAGATATAGATTATGAAGATTGATAAGTGTTATTGAATATTGAAAGCCTAAAATCCGAAAAAAAAGTTCATGTTAGCCATTAAGATTGCAATTCAATTTAATTGTTAGTTACAATCGTCGCATGTTATAGAAGAAAAGAATTATAGTTGTTAGAATTGTTATTATGTATATAACATGTTGGAATAACGACTAGGACTAAAAAGGAAATTGAAGGAGAATTGATGTTGTAGTAGCCGAGAATGGCCATTGAATTATTGGACTGTTTTATGCAATTGTGGGGCAGAATTTTACACGTCCTGTTAGGCGTGTAATCCCCTTTGATTAATTGATTGATTGAGCCTTAAATGTGGCATTTGGTTATTGATTTTTGGGCCTTCAAAAAGGTGGAAAAGTACGTAGAAACAAAGGAAGTGCTGCCCAATTTTCCGTAGAATAGGAAGCTTTATACTTAGAAATATTCTACGTTGAAATCTAGTAGTTGATGGACGTATTATGGTCATTATAGGTTGACATTCTACGTGCGGCGTATTCAACTTGGCAAGTGGTTTAAGTCGAAGAGGTATGTGGAACTTTCCCTATCTTCTTGAGCATGAGTTTTATAAATGTGTAGTACGGTGGACGTACATGTTTAAAATGAATTCGGTTTCATTTTGGTATCCTTGCCTTGATTTCGAAAAGTGAAGTAACTCGGCTTTTAATAGTAATGTGACTTGATGTTACATGGAAGGATTACTTGACTTGAAAAGTATTGATTACTTGATTTCTAAAGTTAAGAGATTTGAAGTATATGATACTTGGTTTTAAAAGTATAAGTCTCTTGGTTTCAAAAAGAATGTAATTGTCTAAAACATAAAGAGTTATAACGGCTTTATGGGAAGTTAGTTATAACGGCTTTATGGAAGGTTAAGAGAGTGTCTACTTGATTTATAGGCACGAGTTGCCTAGGTTGTGAAAGTACAAGTTACTTGGTATTAAAGCCTTGAAATGAATTTCTAAAGGTGTAGTAACTTGATTTGAAAAATAGACATGCATTGATACTACGGGTGTTAGTATCTTGGGGTTTTTATATAAAAGGGTTATTTTTAAAGGAACGGAAGTATATAGTACTTTTGGTTAAACTCCCGGATTTTATGTGACATGATACTTCCTTAAGTTTAAATAAAATGAGATTGCATGTTAATTAAGTGTAATAAGAAGTAGGGGATTTCTTAACTTGCTTATGATATTTATGATAAGCCGGTGGTGCTTATGTTATGTATGATAGCCGGTTGTGCTAGTGTTATGTTATTCTTGCGGGGTAAACCCCCGGGTTACTACTTATTCCATGGATTTGCTACCCATGATGCGAGTGCGGCGTATGTACTCATTGTGGGTCCACAGGGCCCATGCGGGTGAAATAGTACTATGCGGGTGAAATAGTCCCATGCGGAGCAAATTGCTCCATTGCGGGTCCACAGGACCTATGCGGGTGAAATAGTCCCAGGAGTAGGATTGCTTAATGATACTACGGGCGGGTGGCCCTAATTTGATCATGAGCTTCCTATTTTTATGCAGTAAAGTATACTCTTGTTTACTCTCATTATTAGTAAGGCACAGTGTACTGTTATTTTGGTCATCATACATGTCTCCAGCTTTATTTTAGACTATATGATTTCATTTCAAGATTTCGCCACATACTTGGTACATAGTTTGTCTTGACCCTTCTCGGGGCTGCGTTCATGCCGCAGTATAGTTATACAAAGTTCGATCCTCACTCTTAGGATCACTGTTCAGCTGTTGAGAAGCTCCATTACTCCGGAGGCTTATCTTTGGTTCAGATCCCTGGTATTGTCGGTTGTTGTACATTCAGGGGTATGGCGGGGCCCTGTCCCGTCACAGTTGTTATGTCAAAATTCTTAGAGGTCTGTAGTCATGTATGTGGGTCGGTTTGTAAAGAAAAAGGATGTAACTGCTTTTGACTATTTATGTTTATATATCGGAAGGCAGCCTTATCGGCTAGCCTGTTGTTTACTTCTTACTGATTTAGCCTCAACATAATCCAGAATGCTACCCGGATTCCAAAAATATCAAGCCACACGAAATGGTTTGCTAAGGACTGAACCTCCAATGCCAAAGGACGCTCAGAAAAAATTAGAAGAGCCAAACTCCCCATACTAACTTCCTTTTGGCTCAACGCATCCGCCACCACATTGGCCTTACCTAGATGGTACAAAATAGTCATATCATAGTCTTTCAGCAACTCCATCCACCTACGCTATCTAGAACTAAAATACCTCTGGTTGTACACATGTTGATGGTTGCAGTGATTGGTATACGCCTCACAATAAACTCCATAAAGGTAATGCCTCCAATTATTCAAAGCAAATACAATAATCGTCATATCTAATTCATTAATAAGGTAATTCTTCTCGGGCACCTTTAACTACCTCGATGCATAAGCTATCACCTTACCATCTTGCATCAACATAGATCCCAACCCAATCTTCAAAGAATCACAATATATGTTAAAGTCCTTCCCTTTCACTAAAAAGGCTAAGATTGGGGATGTGGTCAAAAACGACTTGAGCTTTTGAAAGATCTCCGCACATTCATCATACCACTAGAAAGGCACTTATTTCTGAGTCAAATGCATCAAATGAGAAGCAATAGAAGTGAATCTCTTGGCGAACCAGGGATAGTAGCTAGAAATACCCACAAAGCTCCGAATCTCTATCAATGAGGTAGGTCTAGCCAAGTCCTTGCCTACCTATATCTTCTTTGGATCAACCATAATCTCACATTTCGAGAATTTAGCATACAACTTCTTCTCTTTAAATAACCCCAAAACTACTCTCAAATGTTTCTCGTGGTCCTCCTGACTCTTTGAATAGATCAAGATGTCATCAATGAAGACAATCACAAACGAATTCAAATATGTCTAGAAAAGCCCATTTATCAAATCCATGAACGTTGCAGGGGCATTGGTAAGCCCACAGGACATTACCAAGAACTTGTAATGACCATAACGAGTCCTGAAAGTTGTATTGGGAACATCCTCAATCCGAATAATCAACTGATGATATCCAGACCTTAAATCAATCTTCGAAAACACAGAAGCACCTTGAAGCTGGTCAAATGTGTCATTAATTCAGGGAATCAAATACTTGTTTCTGATGGTGGTCTTGTTAACTACCTCTAATCAATACATATTAACATGGTGCCATCCTTCTTCTTCATAAACAACACAGGAGCACCACATGGAGACACAATAGGTCGAATGAAACCCATTACTCAATAAATTATGAAGTTGTTCCTTAAATTCTCTCAGCTCTGCTAAATCCACACGGTACAGAAGAATAGAAATGGGTCGAGTACCCGAATCTAGATTGATGCAGAAAAGAATATCTCAGTCTGGTCATATACAAGGTAAGTCTGACAGAAAAAACTCGGCAACTCACTAACTACAAAAACTGACTCAAGGAATGTGGTCTCCACACTTGTATCCCAAATATGATCTAGGTACGCCAAACAAACCTTATCTACCAACTTCCTAGCCTGGATGAAAGAATAATCTTCTTAGGAGAAGGGCTAGGAGCGCCCCTCTAGTCTGACCTCGAAAGACCATGCATTGCTAGAGTCACTGTCTTGGCATATAGTCCAGAATAATATGGTACAGTGATAACCAATAATTTCCTAGAATAATATCAAAATCAACCATGTCTTGTATGACAAAGTCTACCCAAGTATCATAACCCATAAAAGTGATCACAAAAAGCCGATAGACACGATCTACAACCATAGAATCACCAAATGGTGTAGACATACAAATAGGAACATCAAGCATAAAACACCGCATATCCAAATCAACAGAAACATAGACAGACACATATGAGAACGTAGAACCTGGATCAAATACCACTGAAGCAGACCATCACAAACTCAGATGATACATGTGATAACTGCATCTGATGCCTCAACCTCTAGCATACCAGGGAAAGTATAGAAATGAGTGTGTCCTCCATCCAACTGAGTACCCTGATGATCGCCTCAACCTGAATGAGTCCCATATTGAAACGACCCGACCCCGGGCCCGCGACTGGTGCCCTACCTGGGCACCCCTTACAGGTATACATCAGAGAATATCAATGGAACATACATAAAATACTTAGACAAACAAATATCAACAGGCTAGCCGATAAGGCCTCCTTCCGTGAAATATACGCAACCCAAAAATAAAACAGTTACATCTTTGTTCTTACAACCCAATCCACAAGATATGACTACAGACCTCTAAAAAATTTTACATAACAACTGTGACGGGACAGGGCTCCGCCATACCATTCAAGACTTGGCCCATTCTTGACCATTTTCGTCCAAGCCCAAGTGTGGGGGGGTGACACGTGTCACCCTCCCATTCATCCATAATGTTTCTTTTCCCGAAATTTCCATAATTGGTCAAAATATCAAAAGTTTCATGGGCCCCACAAAAACGTAAAATTTCTCGGGTGGGCCACACACTCTGTAAATAAACTTCCGTAGTTCTGATAAATTCTAAATGTCTCAAATAGCAAACTCGAGAACCCAATTCCCCTTAACAAACACTTCTCTTTGCCGAGGTTCGGAAGATTTTTCCTTCGGAAAATAATTCTTTCTTTTGTTCAAATTTTTAACATCCTGGTTTGTTACGTACATTCCTATATATATATATCCTGGAATAATGGGGTGTAACATTTTCCCCTCCTTAGAAACATTCGTCCCCGAATGTTCCTTCGAGGTTCCATCTAAACGGATATTGGCATGGTCCCTTGAATACACCCAACATAATCACACTTGCCACACATGGCCACATAACAATACTTATACTAAAACGTCAACCTGAACTCCAAGTGTCGACGTCGTTAACCTGCATAAAGTTTCTGCTGACCCTGAACTTACTAACAACCTTTGCTGGATAAGCTTCGCCTTATCTACAACCCGCTGAATTAAGTCTGGGCCAATTAACTGAACCACGCCTACGTCGAACCAACCAACCGGCGATCTACACTTTCTTTCATATAAGGCCTCACACAGGGCCATCGGAAAACTGGAAGGGTATCTGTTATCGTACGTAACTCAACAAGAGGCAAATAATCCTCCCAGCTATCTCTGAAATCAATAATACAGACCCGCAACCTATCCTCAAGTGTCTGGATAGTACGCTCTGCCTGTCTATCGATCTGAGGGTGAAATGCAACACTGAGACTCACCTGTGTCCCTAATCCCTTCTGGAAAACCTCCAGAGTTATCCGTCAACTAAGCTCATACGTCTAACATCATAAATATAGGAACCCCGTGCAGTCTCACAATCTCTCTGCTATATAATCTAGCATAATCCTCAGCAGAGTAAGTAGTCCTGACCGGAAGAACATGGGCTGATTTTGTCAGCCTGTTTACTATGACCCTCAGGGAGTCGCACTTCCTCTGAGTACGATGCAACCCTATAACAAAATCCATATTAATCACCTCCCATTTCTAAGTCTAGATCTCAATCGCCTGTAATAGCCCACTGGGCTTCTGGTGTTCAACCTTGACCTGCTACTAATTTAGACACTAAGCAACAAGCTCCGCTACGTCCCTCTTCAGGCCATCCTACCAATACATATATCTGAGGTCATGATACATCTTAATCGACCCCGGATGAATAGAGTAACGAGCACTGTGTGCCTTCCTTAAAACTTGCTGACAAGTCCTGCAGCATCGGGCACACACAATCTATCCCCAGATCACAATACCTTATCCGTTGCTATTCAAACAGGTTCTTCTCCTCTTGGAGGGCCGTATCTCAAATTTGCCCTAGAACTGGATTTTTATACTGTCGCCTCTTCACCTCCTCAACGAGGGAAGACTCGGCAACCTCTCGAATCTGAGCTCCACTATCATGCTCCCGTAGCTGCCGGGAACTATAGGTTGTTACCTTATCATGTTGCATCCGCACACAACCCAGCCAAACACTCAAAGTGTTACCATAATAACCTAACCCTCTAGTCCTTCAGGCCTCATGAGGGGTTAGAACAGTAGTCGTAGTCAGCTTATCTTCCCATAACTGGAAGCCTGTCTCATACTTCCAAAATATTCGGGGATATAATCTCAATTATGATTCCTACTTCCATCTCTCTGTTGCAACCAAACTTGGTCACTATACTTAGATACGATTCCTTTGCTTGTCGCATGGCTAAGGCTTCCTGCCAATCACAATTTAGTGGGAGACTTCCTTGATCTCGTCAAGTAGTAATCCTATTATTCTCTTCCAGCTCATAGAGCTTATAGTCAGGTGTTCAATCTCAATTCATGGTATTACATAATCCAATGGCTTGCCAAGATTTCTTATCGTTCGAGTGTCTACTCGTCTTACCTTGATATTTCATTTCAAGTTGTCCTGGGGTCCCTTACCCCCGTATTTTCCTACTATCATTCTCGTCAGTACAGATGTTACCACCTTTCCTCGAGGTGTTCTTACTGCCCATTTTTCACTAATGGTCTTTACACTAGTCTTGAGTAATCATATATATCGTGCAACTTACATAACCATAGTTGCATCGTTTTTTTTTTCATTCTGGTCATAACCCTTCCTTATGCTTATTATTAGCAAAAGTATTTCTATCTTGATTCATGATCATTCAGTTTCATTCATGCGTACTACCTGCATTTATATCCTTACGATACTTTTTCAACTATTTCCTAGTGTCGTCTTCAATTACCCCAACCCAATACCTTTTTCCAAGGTTATTGTAACCTATTGCATAACGAGGCCGGGGACTTTACCAGTCCCATATCCATCACCTAATAACATGGGTACATATAACCCCATAATACGTAAAACTATCCTTTTACGTGGGGGAGAGAGCTTATCTCTCTTTCAAAATCTTAATCATCAAGCGCCACCTTATCATCGTATAGATTTTCAAAACCTACCAACGATATCTTCTGTTTTCCGCAGGCAGCACTCGTACTTGTTTTATTCTTGCCTTGCGTGTTTTCCTGAAATTATCCGGAAGGTCGTGGCCCTGACCGCCACGCCAAACCAACTCCAAGTACCTCCAAGGCACTTAACATAAACTCCTTCAAATTCAAGTATTGCATACTTTCTGCATTAATTTACCTCAAAGAACAAGTCACACCGACTTATTAAAATCAATGATGTCAAAGAAGGAAGGATAATTCACTGGTTACCACCACTTCCTTTCCTTTCCACTCGATAACCGGCTTACCGGAACACTGGAATCGAACCAAACTCTCTCTGCAGTCAACGTTGGCATAACAAGAGGCCAACTAGCCCGTACCCATAATGACCTCAAAGTCTGTCATAACAGCGCTACTAGGTCTGCTAGGGTCCGACGACTGTATCTTCACCAGGCAATTATTATATACCCGCTCAGCTACCACCCATCAATCACGGGTGTAGTCACCACGAAAGGTTCTCATGGATTCAGACTCTATTCTTTTACACGTGGTTGCTCTCTTTCTTACCGGTCGTACTCTTTTCGTACTTCCAAACTTATTCTAGCTTACGTACATAACCTCCATACTGATTCTGGCCTCCAATCTTTGGAGTTACAATTCTAAACAACATAAGGCCCTTTCCGGCTCTCACGACCCGGTTCCGGTGGAACGCGTTCACGAACCCGTAAAACAATTAACTAGACTTGGGCCTTGCACCCTCGTGACCCTATCACGTAGCGGGACTATTACCAATTGATTCCACTCCATATATGGCTATGGGGCGACCCGTAATATGTCCTCAACCCGACCCACCGTCGTACTTAACTCTTACCCTTAGTCTGAATTAAATCTTATGCCCGAGAAGGCCTCATATACATAAGGTCTCGACGGTTATCACTATGTTTAGGCTCGCAATTCCCATGTTCCAAGCCTATCTTATTAGTCCCCCCATAAACGGGTAAAATGGCTTCTAATAAACTCTCAATCGTGTTGCCTTAATCATAACAACCATAATTACTCCATACATATCTCATCCGTACAATTCTCTTAAACATACCACGTAGCTCAATCTATTAACATAGTCTTCCATGAAGTACCTTAACAGGACTTCTTAAGGGTTCATTACCCTATCAGACAACTCATCATTTCCTAATTATATCAAATTAGCACCTAAACCTTGATGAGAATTCATTAACCGCTTCATACCTTCCCGGTATCTATTTAGTCCTTACCAATTCCTGGTAATCTTTAAGCATTCTAGGCAACCCATATGTGACCCTCATACATAAATCCGTATAGCTGTACGTCATTATACCACTATACAACAATTATTACCAACCTGGATACGCATTCCACATAATCCTTCATGGGTCACTGCTGCCTTTCTCATAGCTCCAATAAACATAACTCGTTAGGGAGAGACGACCCTAACAACACAGCTCTATCGCACGATCTCAGAGTGAGAAGAATGTAAACCAGTCCTAAATGTCTTACAGCCTCCTGATTATAGATGTGGTGCACAATACACCGATAACCAAGACTCTACTAGACATGGTCTGTAGACACTTTTCGAGGACTAACTGCTCTGATACCACTTTTGTCACGACCCGATCCCGGGCCCGTGACTGGTGCCTTACCCCGGGCACCCTAGTGATACAACATCAGAGAAAATCAGCGGAAATAAAAAAAACTTAAACATGAACAAGAGATATGATAATAAAATAGGCCAACCAAACGGTTACCTTCTTGCATATATAATTAAAAACTAGAACAGTTACATCCTTACAAACCCTGCCCACAACAGTACTACAGACCTCTAAGAGTTTTTATACAACATGACGACAGGCTCCCGCCATACCCTCGAATGTACAAGTACCTACATGACAGGGACTATACCAAAAGATAAGCCTCCGAGAAACGGAGCTTCAATACGCCGAATCGTGATCCTATGAGCGAGGATCAACGATCGTGTACTTCTACCGCGCAGATTTAACGCACTCGGCGAGGTCAAGATAACAGTACCAAGTATGTGAAACTGAAAATACTGTAAATGAAATCATAGTAGTCTATATAAAGCAGGAGACATGTATGATAACCAAACTACAGTCCACAATAAAAAAACGGTCATGTAAGTCAGGGACTCACGCCCTCAAAGTCATCACTCAAATATAACTATGGGTCTCACGCCCTCAACATCAATCATGCCCGTGGAATACCTTCTCATCGCCGGCATTTATGATATAATAACACCGCGAGTACACACCAAGTCCCGCCGAGTCATAAACCGACGGGGCAAGTACGGCTAACTACGATACCAAAGCCGCGATCATCAATCGACCGGCAAGTACGAAAGCCAACTACTAGATACCAACCAGATAACAATACTATACAACCAAACCACGGCCGACACGGGCAAGTACGAAAGCCAACTACGGATACCAAAGCCGTGTCACGATGACCGGGGCAAGTACGAGGGCTAACTACAGATACCAAGCGTCAGATCACGACTCCGCCACGGTTCGACACGGCAAGTACGAAAGCCAACTACCGATACCAAAGCCGTGGTCACGAGTCGACCGGGCAAGTACGAAGCTAACTACCGATACCGCGTCGATCACGAGACTTTGCCACTAAACCGAATCTGGCAAGTCGAAGGCTAACTACTGTGTACTAAGGCCGAATCACCACGAGACGGGCAAGCACGAAGCCAACCACCGATACCAAGGCCGACCAAGAAAACCTCACGGAGAGCTAGTCCATGGAATAACACTATCAATGCGAGCGCACTGCGGAATTCTCCACACCGCCGCAGACGCCCAAGTAATATCATAACAAATCAGCCACTCCATCGAGAGACGCGGTGGTATAGAAATACAATACTAGCACGACAAGGCTATCACACGCAAGCATAGGCAAGTTACACACAACTCAAGGTACTTTCATTTTATGCCAAAGTCCAGGTTTTAACCCCAAGTACTACATACATTAAATTCTTTTTAAAAGATCCTTTTCTTTTACAAAGGTCACCTGATGCCCGTATTATAAAAATAGAGTGACTAACATTTTTAAGTAAACCAAAACAACTTCCATACTTTCCTTTTTAAACCAAAACACTTCTCCTTTTAAAATCAAGTTACAACATTCTTTTCCAAAGTTCAAGTTTGCCTAATTTCAAATATTCACGTCTCTTATTTTCGAAAGATTTCATAGTTCATAGTCTTAATCATTTAATAACGTAATTCTCTTTTAAAACCATTTGAGCAACATATGCCTTATGTGTGAGTAGGTTATTCTTGTTTATAACAATCTTATTAAAGCAGCCATGATCTAGGAAATGTAATACAATTTTGCCTTATCTTAGCTTCTATGCATGAGGTTTCTACCGGTTTTAATATAATTACTTATTCAATACATTTTCCTTTATTAACGCCGCAGTTGGTTCTGCTCGATACTTATTCTCATTTCCAAATCAAGAAACATTATTCTTTAAAACCAAGTACTCATTACTCACGAACGAGGTTTCACACTTCTTAACAACTTTCATATCAATTCAATTAAGTCAAGTCTCTTATCCTTTAAGATTAAGTCTCTTAACTTCTAAAATCAATAAACCATTCTTTTATCTTTCTTAAGTCGTTATACCTAACTTCCCATAAAGCTAGTATAACTCTTAAGCTTTTAAAACCAAGTATTACTCTTCTTTCAAAAACGATTCTTAATTCTTTTGAAATACTTCAAGATTCTTTATTATTTAAAACTCAAGTCAAACGACATCAAGTAAAACCACGCTCATTAACACACGACGCTCACCGCACTATATATATATTCTTTTAAAATATCATGCTCAAGAGGATAGGAAGAATCACATACCTCGCGACGATTATCGACTATTAGCAAAACACTCCAAAGTACTGTAATTCTGTTAGCCTTTTCCACCCTTCGAGTAGAATACGCTACCCGCAGTACTTCAACCTATAACGGTCATACAAGTCTATCAACGTCTAGACTACTCAGAAATAATTCTAGATACATATTCCTTTATTCTACGGAAAATTGGGCAAGACTTCCCTACCCGCCAAACTACACAAGTTCATCAGAATACAAATTCTATGTAAGTCACTTCTTCTTCTTTAATATTCTTCTAACGTGATTTCAATTCAATTCTCTTCTTTTATACCATCCTTATATACGTCTTATAGTCATTTCTATACTACTACAAGATGTAATTTCCAATTACAATAAGGACAATGGTAATTACCTCGATAAGCCCAAAATTATCCAAGTTAAATGTCGATCCCGAGCAACGCTTAGCTCCTACTCCGGGCGCTCAACCCGCCTCCAAACAACCCTTAGAAGTTCTACGCAACTTCTTCTTAATATTTCAACCCTCTATGAAGATTTTTCTTAGGGTTTCGCTTTTTGGATCAAGGGAAGTATAATAGTATTTCGGCTTTTAAGATAGGGTAACCTTGGAATACTACAAGGTATTTGGGCCAAGGTATTTTGGAATAGTAACAATACTTGGAGAATACTTTTCTACCAAGGGGGGGGGGGTATATTTTACGAAAACAACTCAAGGAAGGGGGGGGGGGTATATTTTACGAAAACAACTACACTTAAGGGGGGGAGAGTTTTGAGACTTGGAAAATGATTTGTGGATGAAGATTTAGTCTTGCATTGGAGGGGTATTTATAGGCCAATCAATGGCCAAGATTAAGGCAAGTGGAGGGCAAGTGAGGTGGATTTGGACATGTGTGTGTGGGTCCCACTTGCTCATCAACTACACAAAATATCCTACCAACTCCTTGACAAAAATTTAAAGGCAAAACGTGCCATAGATTATCCTATTTTTCCGCCCACTTGAGGTGACACTTGTCACCCTCTCGTTGGTCCAAAATATTTCATCTCTGAAAATCCGCAAAAATTATAAATGTTGCAACCGTATTTTTCCCTTCGCAAAGTCCGGAAACGCTTCGCTTTAAAACGATTCTTTTTGCTAGTCAGGCACAAATTTTGACCCTTTGCCTACTTAAAGCTTAAACTTTCAGACGCACGCCTCACGCATATACTGGAAATACGGTATAATAACTTTTGTCACGACCGACCCTCGCTCGCGATCGTGCCCTACCTGGGCACCCCTTACCGGTATACATCAGAGAATAGCAGCGGAACATACATAAAATACTTAGACAAACAAATATCAACATGCTAGCCTATAAGGCCACCTTCCGTGAATATACGCAAACCAAAAATAAAACAGTTACATCTTTGTTCTTACAACCCAATCCACAAGATATGACTACAGACCTCTAAAATATTTTACATAACAACTGTGACGGGATAGGGCCCCGCCATACCCCGAACGCATTTACGACCGACAATAACAGTGGATCTCAATCAAAGATAAGCCTCCGAGTAATGAAGCTTCAATCACTGAACAGTGATCCTAAGAGTGAGGATCAAGAATCAGATAACTCTACTCGCAGATGAACGCACTCAAGGAGGTCAAGATAACAGTACCAAGTATGTGAAACTGAAAGTACTGTAATTAAATCATAATAGTCTAAAATAAAGTCGGGGACATGTTGTCACGAATTCGCTTTGGCCCGTGGATCGTGCCTTACCCCGCACCCTAGTGATACAACATCGAGAAAACCAGCGGAAATAAAAACTTAAACATTCAAATAGACATGGATCAAGATAAAGAAAATAGGCCAACCAAAACGGCCTTTTCAACATATATATATACATAGACATATCCGAATAGCCATAATCCTTACAACCCCGCCCACAACAAAGGTTATGCACTTCTAAGATTTATACAACAACTATGACGGACAGTGGCCCGCCATACCTCGAATGTACAAGAACCCATGCACTGTGGTAACATACCAAAGATAAGCCTCCAAGGAACGGAGCTTCCAAGACGGAAAGGTGATCCTAAAATGAGATCGACACCGATGTACTTCACCGCGCAGATGAACGCAGCGGTCACGACCCGCTCGGCCCGGATCGTGCCTTACCCGCACCCAAGTAGTCATACATCGAGAAAATCAGCGAATATAAAAACACAAGACATGAAACAATTGTAAATGATACGCTTCGAGAAGGGTGCGCTTTTCGCATATATATATATAAAACCAAAGTCCGCGCTTTACATCCCAACTGCATAATAGACTACTGCACTTCTAAGGAAGTAACAACTATGGCGACAGGGCCCCGCGATTCCCTGAATGTACAAAAACTATCTACTATACAGGGAGTTCATTCCGAATAAGTAGAGCCTCCTGAGAAGATGGAGCTCCCGTCACCAATGCAAAGATCCTAAGGATGTGGATCTAGCACTGATCGCTCTTACCGCAGATGAACGCAGCCTCGAAGGAGGTCAAGACAACAGTGTACTAAGTATGTGAAATCAGAAAGTACTTAAATGAAATCATATCACTTTAAAAATCAATTTTACAAATACGCATTTAAACAACCAATGAACCGCACATGCCACATCATAAACAAGAGCAACAATAGGTAAATCAGAATAGTCTTTTCTAGGTCGCGAATGATCGCAGGCCACTCGCCATATTATCATTCCGCAAGCCTAATCTCGACTCCCGTAGTCCGCATAGGCCACTCACATAGGCCCGCATATGGTATAACCCCGCATCGAGGGTAGCTACTCCTGCATCGCCCCGACTCGTTGTCAGATGGCCACATAGACCGCATGAGGCATAACCCCGCATAGCTAACTCGAACTCGTAGCTCAAGATAGGCCCTCGACCCGCATGAGGTATTCTCGAATCACGGTCCTGCATCGCCGAGTCTACCCCAGACGGAGGGCGCTTTAACCCCTGTGATCATCTCAAGAGGTGAGTGATATAGTACTAACATAACAGCTTATAATTTAAACAACATAAGGATAAGTAAGACTGACCTCTTTACACAACGTTACAAGATACTAACACATAGCATCACAATATGTCTACTCATCAAAACCATCTTCTTATACCTTTCAGAAATCAATACAAGTCTTTTATAAACACATAAGTAAATCGTTTCCTTTTTATAAATCATATGCCGTTATACTTAACTTCCCATAAAGCTAGTATAACCCTTAAGCTTCTTGTTTTAAAAACAAATATTCTTCTTCTTTCAAAACTGTTTTATAATTCTTTTGAAAGACTTTTTAAGATCTTTACTATTCAGTCTTAAGTCGCAAGACATTGCCGTAAGTATTATTTAGGCTTAAGTCAAAAGACATTGCCGTAGTTATTATTCGCTTAACACACGACGCTTCACCGTACTATATATATATTTAAAATATCATGCTCAAGAGTATAGGAAGAATCACATACCTTCTGGCGAAATCCACCGCCAAGTCGTATATGTCGCTACAGCAGAGAATCAAATTATAATAGTCACGCACATCTATCAAAGTCTAGACTACTCAGAGGTCATTCTAAACAGAGGGTTCTCAATTCTACGGAAAGTCGCATCACTTCCTACCCGTGAGCTATATAAGTCATCAGTGAAAACAAATTCATGTAAGTATAGTTCAATTATTCTTCTTTTATACCCTTCTACCGTGATAATAGCTCAATTCTATTCAGAATATTCTTCTAAGTATTTAATACTTATTCTTATACTTCTACAAAGGTGTATTCTCTAATTACAAAAGAAGGATAAGATTATTTACCTCGATAAGCCCAAAATTATCCAAGTTAAACGTCGCTCCCGAGCAAGGTTTAGCTCCTAATTTGTATCGCTCCGATAGCTCCAAGAACCCTTAGAAGTTCTTCACAACTTCTACTAAGTACTAAGGGATTTGGGCTAGGTATTTTGGGCATTATAACAATACTAGAAGGGAACTTTTCTACCAAGGAGAGGGGTAGGTTTCTGCTAGGCAGTGGGGTAGCCTCGCTAAGCTTCACTTGGGGGAGAGTAGGCTTGGACGAAAAGGCTCAAGGGAGAGGTGAGGATTTTCAAGACTTGGAGAAAGATTTGTGGATGAAGAACTCTTCATCTAAAGGGGGGTATTTATAGGTCAAGCCATGGCCAACCAATGGCCAAGATGATGCCAAGTGCAAGGCAAGTGTAAGGTCAAGATTTGGGCAAGTGTCCTTATCCATCTACTACACAAAAATATCCTACCAACTACTTGACAAAAATGGCCATCCACCCGCTCACTTCGCCACACATCCACCAATGAAAGGGTGACAAGTGTCGCCTCTCGTTGGTCCAAAGTGTTTCGCCTCTGAAAAATCCGCAAAAATTAGAAATGACATAGCCGAATTTACCCTACGCGAGTTGTGTAAAACGCTTCATCGAAAACGATTCTTTTAGCGAGTCAGTGCACAAACTTTTTCGGCCCAATGCCTAACCAAGGCTAATTTCAGACGCACGCCCCACGCATATACTCCGAAATACGGTATAACATTCTCCTCCTTAGAAACATTCGTCCCGAATGTTCCTTCCCAAGACAGTTAACGATAAAACTTAAACAGTTTGCAAATGCCACATACGGCCACCAAACAACACTTAGGCATATATGGCAATGAAAATTTACAAGTAGGAAAGTGAATTACCTGGAGGTGTGGGGAATAAGTGAGGATACCTCTGCCTCATGTCCTCCTCAGCTTCCCACGTCATCTCCTCCCTGAGCTCGTTCCGCCACAGAACTTTGACGGAAGCCACGCCCCGGTCCGCAGACGCTTAACTCGACGATCGATTATCGCCATGGGAATCTCCTCATACGATAACCCCTGGCCACCGACATCGCCAATCGGGTGTACCAGATGGATCCCCGATACATCTCTCAAGATAGAAACGTGAAAACCGGATGACCGCTTCCGCATCGGACGGCAGATCCAACTCATAGGCAACCTTGCCTATCTCGCGACAACTGACACGCCCAATGTACCTTGGGCCGAAGCCTTTCTTCCCGAATCTCATCACACCTTCATGGGTGACACCTTTAGGAAAACCCAATCATCAACCTCGAACTGCATGCCGACGACGACGATGATCTCGCATATGACTTTTGTCGACTCGAGCCGCCAAGAACCTCCCGGATAAGCTTCACCTTATCCATCGTCACGCACCAAATCTGGTCCTACTAATCGCACTCGCCCACATCGAACCAGCCTATAGGCGATCCGCACTTCCTCCCATACAAGGCCTCATAAGGCGCCATCCAATACCGGAGTGGTAGCTATTATTATACGCGAACTCAACTAGAGGCAAATGATCCTCCCACTACTCGAAGTCGATAACACAGCTCGCAGATATCCTCCAGTCCGATAGTGCGCCACCGCCTGTCTGCTCTGCGGATGGAATGCACTGTGCTCACCGCGCCCCAAACCCTTCGAAAGACCTCCGTAAGTTAGCCGAATCGGGCTCTGTGCGATATGATCGAAATAGGGACTCCATGCGCGACGATCTCTGATGTAAAGTCCGCATAGTCCTCACCAAAAGTCGCCCTAACGGAAGAAAGTGGGCTGATTTCACACCGCCGACGTTAACCCATATAGAATCATGTCTCCTCCGAAAGGCGAGGTAATCCCGTGATGAAGTCCATGTTGATCACCTCCCACTTCCGTGTCGGATCTCTATCGTCAGAATAAACCACCGTGCCTCCGTGCTCTACCTTCACCGCCGACAACACGGCACCGAGCTACGAACTCGCAACGCCCCTCTTCAAGCCATCCCACCAATACACGCATCTAAGGTCGTGGTACATTTTGGTCGACTCGATGGATAGAGTAACGCGCGCGCAGTGCTTCCCTAGAACTCCGCCAAGTCTCAAACATCCGAACACACAACTCGCCTCAAACCTTAGCACCCCATCGTGCTACCAAAAGGACCCTTCCTCACGAAGAGCCGCATCACGATACGTAATCAAAACCGATCTCAAATCGTTGCCTCTTTACCTCCTCGACGATGGAAGACTCGGCAACCTCACGAACTCTAACCCCATCGCTATCGTAATCAATCAACGGACACCAAGGCTCGCTAATCGATGCAAATCACGAACCATGCCCTCCTCTCTAGCTGCACATCCGATAGGCTCCCATCGACCTACGACTAAGAGCATCCGCCACAACATTGCCTTCCGGGTGGTACAGATATCAACATCGTAATCCTTAAGCAACTCTAACCACCGCCTCTCGCTGAAGTTCAGCTCCTCCGTCAAGATATACCGAGGCTCTGTGGTCTCAGATAAATATCCACGTGAACCCCATACAAATAGTGCCTGCATCTTCAAAGCGTGAATCACCACGCTAACTCCAAATCATGGGTGGGTAGTTCCTCTCGTGTTTCTTAAGTCGCTGACGCTGCGACGCTTATAACTCTACCCCCGCGCATCAACACACATCTCACCCCGATGCCCGACGATCAAAATACACAACATAACCGTCGTCCTCCGAAGAGTAAGAACGGGGCGCTGCCGATTCTTTCAAGAATCGAAACCCCGCCACAAGCATCACCATCAAACTTAGCCGCTTTCCGAGTCACCCTAGTCAATGGTGCGTAGATAGAAGCAAACTTCTACGAACCGCCGATAATAACTCGCGAGGCCCGTAAAGTCGCGAACCTCTGGCTTGAGTAGTAGGTCAGGCCAAGTCTCGATCGCTTCGATCTTGGCCGATCCACTTCGAATGCCATCACCCGACAATATGCCCAAGAAAAGCCACCGGCTAACCAAAAGTCACATTTGGAAAACTTGGCGATAATCGCTGGTCCCGAGAATCACAAGACATTCTCAAATGCTCCGCATGCTCCCGCCTGAGCGAGAATAAACCAAGATATCATCAATGAACACTATCACAAACGTGTCCAAAAATGGTTTGAACACTCGGTTCATCAAATCCATGAATACCGCCGAGCATTTGTCAACCCAAAAGACATAACCTCGAACTCATAATGCCCGCACGTCCGAATGCACCCTAGGGACATCCACCTCTCTCGACTCGCACTGATGATAGCCCGAACGCAGATCAATCTTGAGAAACATCTCGCGCTTCGCAAATCGGTCGAACAAATCATCAATCTCGGGAAGGGGGTATTCGTTTAATGGTCACCTTGTTCACCGTCAGAATCAACACATGCGCAGGCCCCGCCCTTCTTCTTCACGAACAATACCGCGCTTCCTGCGGAGAAACACTAGGTCCGATGAAGCCCTTCTCCAAAGAAATCTCTCACCTGGTCCTTCAACTCTCTCAACTCGCAGGTCATTCTGTATGGCGGAATGGAAATAGGCCGAGTGTCCGCAAAGACATCGATACAAAACTCTATCTCCTCTCGTGAGGGATACCCAGAGGTCATCCGAAACACGTCTGGGAACTCTCTCGACTACCGGAATCGATCAAAAATCTGCACCGCAGCCTCGTGATCAAACACCCGAACGAGATGGTAGATATACCCTTCGCACCATCTTCCTAGCCTTGAGGTAAGAAATAAACTTACCTCGGCGATACAATGTTCCTCCCACACAACAACCGGCTTCAGAAATCGAACTGCATTACTTTCTCCCGGTCTACATTGGCGTAGCAAGAAGCTAGCCAATCCATCCCCATGATCACATCGGTCCATGTCCAACTCTATCAAGTCGCCAGTGGTCCGACGATCGATACGGTCATCGACAAGCCCTATATACCCGCCGAGCTACCACCGAATCACCCATCGCGTAGCTACCTCGAAAGCGGTCTATGGACTCGTGCTCTATCCCTATCCTACTAGCAATAAGGGGAGATATATAGACAAAGTAGAACCGTGGATCTATCAAGGCATACACATCAAACCTAAACCGATAAGGTACCCGGACGACATCGTGAGGCCTCCGATCCCGCCGGCCGACAAGGCATAAATGCGTTCGAGGACCGCGAATCGACCCGCGCCACGACCGCCGCGACTGCTGGTCCATGAGTACCTCGCCCGGGCGTAAATCGTAGGGACGAAGAACCGCAATGCACTCGTAGCCGAGCCCTACCACCGCCACGCCTCGGCCGATAGCCGCAGTGACCCCGCTGCCACAATCAGAATAAGCTCCCGGCGCACCACACTTCCCGTAATGGGATCTACCGACGCCACACCGGCGGGTGGTCCCGATCGCCGCACTCGCCGCTCGACGCTCAAGCCCTGGGCCTCGTCCGCCTCGAGTACTGGGCCGGCCGAGGACGTGCAGAGTGCTCAGCCGGGCTGTGGTACCCAGATCTAGGCCGAGGCCGCCACCACGATAGCCACCGTAAGACCTCCCGCCCCGGCCTTCTTCTCGGGCTGCTCACAACTCGTCGCTTTCACGCCTCGCATCCAAGCGCGTGAGCTCGCATACGGTAATATCCATGCTCGTCAAGAGCCACACCCGCACAAGACTCGCCATATAATCATCTAGCCCGTGATGTAACGATGCACCGCCCTCCATATCTCGCTACCAACGCAGGACATATCGAGCCAACGAATCAAACTCAACGTTTCCCTAACGGCAAGGCCCTCTCGCCTCAAAGAACAAAAATCTATCGCCCGTGCCTCTCATCCGTGGAGGCAAGAAGTGAGTGAGAAAGGCCTCCAAAACTCGCCCCATATGCGGAGGCGCATGCTCTCCCGAAAGCTCCCACGAATCAAACCAATCGATCATGTATCACGCAGCCGATGCGAACCGGGCGTCACGACTCGGTCTTCAAGCTTGATCACCCGTGACGATCCTTCAGAATCGACGGATGAACTCGCGGATCATCCTCCGCCGACCAGAAACTCGCGCTACAACTCAGAAATCCGTAGCCTCAAACTATTCGCCTCGGGTGAACCATGGGCGCGATCGGGCTGAATCGAATCGCCAGATTCACTGCCCTCATGTTCGCCACGATCCCGCCAAGAATCGCCATCTCTCTCAGAACCCATCTCATCCGCTTCCAGCCGTGGATCGAGGTGTAGGTACGTGGGTCTCTCACCATCGCCGCGCCCTAAACTCGCTGGGTCGGCGGCGTCGTGGAACTCGCCTCTGCATAGATCGGGCTCGAGCCTCGTGACTTTGTCATACTAGCAGCTCCTCGGCCGCTTTGCCCTTCGGGCCCGGTTGCCTTACGCGAGGCATAATCAGCATGGTAAAAGGAATACGTTAGAGGGGTCCAACCTATAACACAACTCTAAAGCACGATCTCAGAGTGAGAAGAATGGAAACCAATCCTAAATATCCTATAGCCTCCTCGACATTGCGTGGTGCACAACACACCGATAATCAAGACTTACTAGATACGGTCAGACACTTTCCGAGGATTAATCGCTCGATACCACTTTTGTCACGACTGCTCGGTTCGTGATCGTGCCTTACCCGGTCACCCAAGTAGTCATACATCAGAGAAAATCAGCAGAATATAAAAACACAAGACATGAAACAATTGTAAATGATACACGCTTCGAGAAAGGGGTGCCTTTCGCATATATATATATAAAAACTAAAGTCCGCGCTTTACATCCCAACTGCATAATAGACTACTGCACTTCTAGGAAGTAACAACTATGGCGGGACAGTGGCCCGCCATACCTCGAATGTACAAAACTATCTACAATAAAGGGAGATCAAACCCAAAAGAAAAGCCTCCGTAGAAGATCGAGCTCCTGACACCAAAGCAAAGATCCTAAGAAACTGGATCTAGCACTGACGCTCTTACCATGCAGATGAACGCAGCTCCAAGGAGGTCAAGATAACAGTACTAAGTATGTGAAATCAGAAAGTACTTAAATGAAATCATATCACTTTAAAAATCAATTTTACAAATATGCACGAAACAACCAATGTAACCGCACATTGTGCCACATCATAAACAAGAGCTACAATAGGTAAATCAGAATAGTCTTTTCTAGGCCGCGAATGATCGGCAGGCCACTCGCCATATTATCATTCTCGCAAGCCTAACTCGACTCCGTAGTCCGCATAGGCCACTCACATAGGCCCGCATGAGGTATAACCCCGCATCGAGGGTAGCTACTCTCGCATCGCCCCGACTCGTTGTCAGACGGCCACATAGACCGCATGATGAGGCATAACCCCGCATAGCTAACACCGAACTCGTAGCTCGCGATAGGCCCTCGGACCCGCATGAGGTATTCTCGAATCACGGTCCTGCATCACCGAGTCTACCTCAGATCGGAGGCGCTTAACCCGGTATCATCTCAAGAGGTGAGTGATATAGTACTAACATAACAGCTTATAGTTTAAACAACATAAGCATAAGTAAGACTGACCTCTTTACACAACGTTACAAGATACTAACACATAGCATCACAATATGTCTACTCATCAAAACCATCTTCTTATACCTTTCAGAAATCAATACAAGTCTTTTATAAACACATAAGTAAACTGTTCCTTTTTATAAAACTTAAGCCGTTATACTTAACTTCTCATAAAGCTAGTATAACCCTTAAGCTTCTTGTTTTAAAAACAAATATTCTTCTTCTTTCAAAACTATTTTATAATTCTTTTGAAAGACTTTTTAAGATCTTTATTATTCAGGCTTAAGTCGCAAGACATTGTCGTAAGTATTATTTAGGCTTAAGTCAAAAGACATTGCCGTAGTTATTATTCAGTTAACACACGTACGTCTACCGTACTATATATATATTTAAAATATCATGCTCAAGAGTATAGGAAGAATCACATACCTTCTTGGCGAAATCCACCTGCCAAGTCGTATATGTCGCGCGCAGAGAATCAGCCTATAATAGTCACAGACATCTATCAAAGTCTAGACTACTCTGTAGGTCATTCTAAACAGAGGGTTCTCAATTCTACGGAAAGTCGGGCAGCACTTCCCTACCCGGTGAGCTATATAAGTCTACTGTGAAAAACAGTCCTATGTAAGTATAGTTCAATTATTCTTCTTTTATACCCTTCTACTGTGATAACAGTTCAATTCTATTCTGTAATATTCTTCTAAGTATTTAATACTTATTCTTATACTTCTACAGTATGTATTCTCTAATTACAAAAGAAGGATAAGATTATTTACCTCGATAAGCCCAAAAATTATCCAAGTTAAACGTCGCTCCTGAGCAAGGTTTAGCTCCTAATTTGTACGCTCCGATAGCTCCAAGAACCCTTAGAAGTTCTTCACAACTTCTACTAAGTACTAAGGGATTTGGGCTAGGGTATTTTGGGCATTATAACAATACTAGAAGGCAACTTTTCTACCAAGGGAGGGGGGTAGGTTTCGGCTAGGCTAGGGGGGGTAGCCTCGGCTAAGCTTCACTTAAGGGGGGGGGGGGGGAGAGTAGGCTTGGACGAAAAGGCTCAAGGGAGAGGGGAGGATTTTCAAGACTTGGAGAAAGATTTGTGGATGAAGAACTCTTCATCTTAAGGGGGGTATTTATAGGTCAAGCCATGGCCAACCAATGGCCAAGATGATGCCAAGTGCAAGGCAAGTGTAAGGTCAAGATTTGGGCAAGTGTCCTTATCCATCTACTACACAAAAATATCCTACCAACTACTTGACAAAAATGGCCATCCAATTCGGCTCACTTCCGCCACACATCCACCAATGAAAGGGTGACAAGTGTCGCCCTCTCGTTGGTCCAAAGTGTTTCGTCTCTCGGAAAAATCCGCAAAAATTAGAAATGACATAGCCGGAATTTACCCTACGCGAGTTGTGTAAAACGTTTCGTCGGAAAACGATTCTTTTAGCGAGTTGTGCACAAACTTTTTCGTCCAATGCCTAACCAAGGCTAACTTTTTGTACGTACGTCCCACGCATACTCCGAAATACGGTATAACACGCACTTCGGGCGAGGTCAAGATAACAGTACCAAGTATGTGAAATCAGAAAATATCAGAATGAAATCATAGCAGTCTATATAAAGCAGGAGACATGTATGATAACCAAACTACAGTACACACATATATCAGTTATATCAAGTCAGGGTCTCACGCCCTCCACATCAATCATGCCCGTGGAATACCTTCCTCACTGCCGGCAGTCTATGATATGATAACACCAAGAAGTACACCTGCACACCAAGTCCTACCTGATGCCAAAGCCGTACTAACAATACAATACAACCAATCCACGAAGCTGACACGGGGCAAGTACGAAAGCCGACTACCAGATACCAAGGCTAAACAGTAAAACCTCATGGAGAGCTAGTCCATGGAATAACAATCCCAATGGAACCATACCCGTGCGCCACGCATCGTGTCAGTATGTCCAAAAGGAAACAATCAAGACAGCAATCCCAATGGAACCATACCCGTGCGCCACGCATCGTGTCAGTATGTCCAAAAGGAAACAACAAGACAACAATCAAAATGGAAGCATACCCGTGCGCCACGCATCGTGTCAGTATGTCCAAAGCGACAGCGTAAATAACACTATCAACGTGAGCGCATCTGCGGAATTCTCCACACCGCCGACGCCCAAGTAAGTTCTCAACAAGTCAACCGACCCTCCATCGAGAGACGCGGTAGAATAGAAACAAAATTCTTGCGCAACAAAGGCTATCACAATAAGCATAGGCAAGTTTCACAACAACAAACATAGGCAAGTTTCACAACAACAAGCATAGGCAAGTTATACACAACTCAAGGTACTTTCATTTTATGTCAAAGTCCGGGTTTTAACCCTAAAATACTACGTACGTTAAATTCCTTTTAAAGATCCATTTCTTTTACAAAGGTCACCCGATACCCGTAGTATAAACAAATAGAGTGACTAACATTGTTAAGTAAACCAAAATGCTTTCCTTTGTAAAATCAAGTAACAACATTATTTTCCAAACGTTCAAGTTTGCCTAATTTCAAATGGTCAAGTTTCTCCTTTTCGAAAAGGTTTCGTAGTTCATAGTTTTAATCCTTTAAAACATAATTCTCTTTTAAACAATTGAGAAACATATGCCTTATATGTGAATAGGTTATTCTTGTTTATAATCGATCTTATTAAGCAGCCATGATCTAGGAAATGTAACATCATTTTGTCTCATCTTAGTTTCTATGCAGATGGAGGTTTCTACCGTTTTAATACAATACTTCATTATTCAATACATTTTCCTTTATTAACGCCGCAGTTGGTTTGTCGATACTCATTCGATTTCAAATCAAGAAACATTATTCCTTTTAAAACCAAGTACTCATTACTCACGAATGAGGTTTCACATTTTAACAAAATGCATATCAATACAATTAAGTCAAGTCTCTTATCTTTTAAGATTAAGTCTCTTAACTTCTCAAATCAAGAAACCATTCTCTTTATCTCTCTTAAGACGTTATACCTAACTCCCATAAAGCTAGTATAACTCTTATGTTTTCAAAACCAAGTATTACTCTTCTTTCAAAAAGGTTTCTTAATTCTTTTGAAATACTTCAAGATTCTTATTATTCAGCTTAAGTCAAAAGACATTGCATAACTACGCTCAATTAGCACACGACGCTACCGTACTATATATATATATATCTTATTCAGCTTAAGTCAAAAGACATTGCCGCATAACCACGCTCAATTAGCACACGACGTCACCGTATATATATATATATCTTATTCAGCTTAAGTCAAAAGACATTGCCGCATAACCACGCTCAATTAGCACACGACGCCTACCGTATCATATATATATATATCTTATTCAGCTTAAGTCAAAAGACATTGCCGCATAACCACGCTTCAATTAGCACACGACGCCTACCGCATTATATATATATATATATATATATTTTATTCAGCTTAAGTCAAAAGACATTGTCGCATAACCACGCTCAATTAGCATACGACGCTCACCGTACTATATATATATATATATCTTTAAAATATCATGCTCAAGAGTATAGGAAGAATCACATACCGCGACGATTATCGACTATAAGCAAAACGCTCCACGGCTATAACCCGCTAGCCTTGTCCACCCTCTAAGTAGCACATGCTACTTGCGTAACATTCAACCAATAAAGGTTATCACCATCAGTAAATACAAATTCTATGTAAATACGCTTTAATCTTCTACTCTAATATTCTTCCGATGTGATTTCGCCAAGTCTATTCTCAGAATGTCCTTCTATTACGCTTCAATTCTCTTCTATGAATCTTATATTCATTTATATACAACTACAAGATGTAATTCCCAATTACAATAAGGACAGAGTATTTACCTCGACGAGCCCAAAATTATCCAAGTATATAAGTCGCCCCGAGCAACGTTAAGCTCCTACCCGAGTGCTCCAATCCGCCTAAACAACCCTTAGAAGTTCTACGCAACTTCTACTTAACACTTCAACCGACTATGAAGGTTTTCCTGTGGTTTCGTTTTTGTGGCTAAAGGAAAGTATAATAGTATTTTCCAAGCTTTCAGATAGAGGTAACCTGGGAATACTACAAGGTATTTGGGCCAAGGTATTTGGGCATTATAACAATACTAGGAGAGTATTTCTATACCACAAAAGGGGTATTATACGAAACAACTAGCAGTGGGTACCTCTGGCTAGACACTACAAAGGAGGGGAGGCTCTCGCCGCGGCCTTCTCAAAGGGAAGGGACTATTGGACGAGATACTACACTAAGGGGAGGAAGAGAGCTTTCAAGACTTAGGAAGATTTTTGACGAAGTCTTCCAAAGGGGGTATTTATAGGTCAAGGAATGGCCAACCAATGGCCAAGATCCATCCAAGTGTTAGGCAAGTGTAGGGCTAGGATTAAGCCATGTGCACCTTATCCATCTACCACACCAACTTGCACAAAATATCCTACCAACTACAAGTCCCAATCGTCCACTTCACCGCCCACAACGTGCTCCAATAGAGGTGACAAGTGTCGCCTCTCGTTGGTCCAAAATGTTTCGCCTCTAAAAATCCGCAAAAATTATAAATGACATAGCCGGAATTTTCCCTTCGCAAGTCTTGTAAAACGTTTCGTCGAAAAACGATTCTTTTCGGCACTTGTGCCCAAATTTCGAACCTATGCCTACTTTAAGGCTTAAATTTTATACGTACGCCCTTACGTACATACTCTGGAAATACGGGGTATAACATTCTCCCCTCCTTAGAAACATTCGTCCCGAATGTTCCTTCTTAAGACGGAAAACGATGAAGTCCTTCTTAACTTAAACAAGTTTCCAATGGCCACAAACATAACACACGTTCTCCTCCTTCCTTACTCGTCGTGCCCTTCTCGAACACTTGAACTCTTCTAGTATAATGCATCATACTTCGCCATCGCCAGCTTCCCAAAACTTTGGAGTCACCACCTCCAAACTTGGTCATCTTACTAGCCTCAATCTCCCTTAAGGCCATTCCCGGCCTTCACGATCCGCTTCTGGTCGAACACATCCACGAAATCATACGATGGTCATCTAAACTTGGGCCTAGCACCCTCGTGACCCTACCACCTGGCGGGACCACCCAGAGCTGACCCCACCTCGAAATAGGCCGCGGGTTGGCCCGCAACATGGCCCCAACCCGACCCACTGTCGCGCCAACTCTTGCTCCTCAATACGGAACAATCTTACTAATTCACATCATGAAAGCTACCACTTTCATTTACCCAACTCACGGAATTTTCCCACAATTACTCCACGTATACTTATACATTCCGACAAAGATCACTTTGCAAAGTCTTGTTCTCAAGACGGCCTTACATCTAAGGGCTCAACTGTAATATTCTAAGGTTCATCATTTTCTCACCCCCAGGCTTACCCTTTTTCACTAACCAGGTTCTAAATCACATTTTTGCACAAAGCTATCCGAACATAACACTTAACACATTATCATAACATCAATACATACAAGTCTCTAGAGGGTTAAGGATATACCTGAAAATAGGCGGTTCAGAGGACCGCTAAAACTGGGAACTTCCACCGCGACCTCTAACGTGGCCCGCCGGTGTATGAACATCCTGCCTAGCTATGGAAGGTGAAGAACCCGCAACTGATCCCGTAGTCTGTGCTATCCTACCAGCGCTACCCCTGGTCGGACATTTTCTCGCAAAATGGCCCTGCTGGCCGCATGTAAAACAAACTCCCGAACTAGCACGACACTCCCCACTGTGGAGTCTACCACAGCGGTCACAACGAGGTAGGGGTGGCTTCACCGCTAACACCCCGCTTCTCCCGAAAATCAACCTCGAGCCTCGACCCGCCTCGAATACTGATGCTCAAGATTGCGAGGACCACTCAGATCGGGCGAGGCGCATAACTAGTTCGCCGAGGCGGTCCGCCTCGAAAGTCACCAAAGGACCTCGCTGCTCGCCTCTTCGCCGACTCTCGTCATTCCGCCGATTTCTCCGCCTCACCTCCAAGTGCATAAGCTCGCATGCGGCAATGTCCATGCTCGGGTCAAGAGCTACACCAACAACTCTCTCGCTAGGTAATCATCGAGCCTCAGAACATATCGCCGCACTCGATCCTCCATACTAGCTACTAATGCGGGACGCACGCCAATGAGTCGAACTCACATTGTACTCCCGAACCGCACGCCTGCTTCGCCGCAACACCAAAAATTGTTTACCGAGCCCTCTCATCCGCGAGGCAAGAAGTGTGCAAGAAATGCCTTTGAGAACTCGCCCCATAAAGCCGGAAGTGCGTTTTCCCGACAGCTCCCACGATCAAACCACCGATCATGTATCACGCAGCCGACGCGAACCTAGACCACCGACTCGGTCTCCGATGCCTTGATCACTCACGATCCACAGAATTGTTTGATGAACTCTCGCGATCATCCTCGTGCCTCACCCATAAAACTCGGGCGCTACATCTCGTAAAATCCGTAGCCTCAAACTATCTCGAACTAGGGTGAACCATCGGGTGCTAATGGAACTGGCCGCGGCCCACTTATCCTCAAGTCCGCCACAACTCGCCATTAATCGGGCCATCTCCTTGTAACCCATCTCTCCGCCTGCATCGCTGGACCGGAGGCTCGTATCGTGGGTCTCAGAGACCGCCACGCTTACTCGTGATCACCTTCGCCGCTTTGCCCTTCGCCCGCTGCCTTACGCGAGGCATAATCGTAAAACGGCACGCTGAGGGTCCAACTTACAACACGACTCGCGGACGATCGCAGACGAGAAGCGGAAACCAATCCTAAATGTCCTATAGCCTCTCGACATAGATGTGGTGCACAACACACCGATAATCAAGACTCTACTAGACACGGTTCGTAGACACTTTCCGAGGACTAATCGCCTGATACCACTTTTTGTCACGACTGCTTCGGGCCCGTGGATCGTGCCTTACCTCGCACCCTAGTGATACAACATCGAGAAAAACCAATGGAAATAAAAACTTAAACATTCAAATAGACATGGATCAAGATAAAGAAAATAGGCCAACCAAAACGCTTTTCAACATATATATATACATAGACATTCAACGAGCATAATCCTTACAACCCCGCCCACAACAAAGCATGCACTTCTAAGATTTATACAACAACTATGACGGATAGGGCCCCGCCATACCCCGAATGTACAAGAACCTCTGCACTGTGTGGTAACATACCAAAGATAAGCCTCCAAGGAACGGAGCTTCCCAAGACTGGCGTGATCCTAAAATGGATCGACAAATGACGACTCTACTCGCGCAGATGAACGCACCTCAAGGAGGTCAAGATAACAGTACTAAGTATGTGAAATCAGAAATATCAGAATGAAATCATAGCGCTATATAAAGCAGAGACATGTATGATAACCAAACTACAAGACACACATATATCGCTTATATCAAGTCGTGGTCTCACGCCTCCACATCAATCATGCCCGTGGAATACCTTCCTCACCAGCGGCATGATATGATAACACCAAGAAGTACACTGCACACCAAGTCCTACCGATGCCAAAGCCGCACTAACAATACAATACAACCAATCCACGAAGTCGACACGGGCAAGTACGAAAGCCGACTACCGATACCAAGGCTAAACAAGAAACCTCACGGAGAGCTAGTCCATGGAATAACAATCCCAATGGAACCATACCCGCGCGCCACGATCGTGTCAAGATGTCCAAAAGGAAACAATCAAGACAAAGAATCCCAATGGAACCATACCCGCGCCACGATCGTGTCGAGATGTCCAAAAGGAAACAACAAGACAAAGAATCAAAATGGAAGATACCCGCGCGCCACGATCGTGGTCGTGATGTCCAAAGCGACAGCGTAAATAACACTATCAGCGAGCGCACTGCGGAATTCTCCGCCACCGCCACACGTCCAAGTAAGTTCTCAACAAGTCAACCGACCCTCCATCGAGAGACGCAGTAGAATAGAAACACAATTCTTGCGCAACAAAGGCTATCACAATAAGCATAGGCAAGTTTCACAACAACAAGCATAGGCAAGTTTCACAACAACAAGCATAGGCAAGTTATACACAACTCAAGGTACTTTCATTTTATGTCAAAGTCCGGGTTTTAACCCTAAAATACTACGTACGTTAAATTCCTTTTAAAGATCCATTTCTTTTACAAAGGTCACCCGATACCCGTAGTATAAACAAATAGAGTGACTAACATTGTTAAGTAAACCAAAATGCTTTCCTTTGTAAAATCAAGTAACAACATTATTTTCCAAATGTTCAAGTTTGCCTAATTTCAAATGGTCAAGTTTCTCCTTTTCGAAAAGGTTTCGTAGTTCATAGTTTTAATCCTTTAAAACATAATTCTCTTTTAAACAATTGAGAAACATATGCCTTATATGTGAATAGGTTATTCTTGTTTATAATCGATCTTATTAAGCAGCCATGATCTAGGAAATGTAACATCATTTTGTCTCATCTTAGTTTCTATGCAGATGGAGGTTTCTACTGGTTTTAATACAATACTTCATTATTCAATACATTTTCCTTTATTAACGCTGCAGTGGTTTGTCGATACTCATTCTGATTTCCGAAATCAGTAAAACATTATTCCTTTTAAAACCAAGTACTCATTACTCACGAATGAGGTTTCACATTTTTAACAAAATTCATATCAATACAATTAAGTCAAGTCTCTTATCTTTTAAGATTAAGTCTCTTAACTTCTCGAAATCAGTAAACCATTCTCTTTATCTCTCTTAAGACGTTATACCTAACTCCCCATAAAGCTAGTATAACTCTTATGTTTTCAAAACCAAGTATTACTCTTCTTTCAAAAAGGTTTCTTAATTCTTTTGAAATACTTCAAGATTCTTATTATTCAGGCTTAAGTCAAAAGACATTGCCGTACAACTACGTTCAATTAGCACACGTACGTCTACCGTACTATATATATATATATATATCTTATTCAGGCTTAAGTCAAAAGACATTGCCGTACAACTACGTTCAATTAGCACACATACGTCTACCGTACTATATATATATATATATATCTTATTCAGGCTTAAGTCAAAAGATATTGCCGTACAACTACGTTCAATTAGCACACGTACGTCTACCGTACTATATATATATATATCTTATTCAGGCTTAAGTCAAAAGACATTGTCGTACAACTACGTTCAATTAGCACACGTACGTCTACCGTACTATATATATATATATATATCTTATTCAGGCTTAAGTCAAAAGACATTGCCGTACAACTACGTTCAATTAGCACACGTACGTCTACCGTACTATATATATATATATCTTTAAAATATCATGCTCAAGAGTATAGGAAGAATCACATACCTCGCGACGATTATCGACTATAAGCAAAACGCCCACGCCATAACCCGCTAGCCTTGTCCACCCTCTAAGTAGCACATGCTACTTGCGTAACATTCAACCAATAAAGGTTATCACCATCAGAAATACAAATTCTATGTAAATACTGTTTAATCTTCTACTCTAATATTCTTCTGATGTGATTTCAGTTCAAGTCTATTCTGTAATGTCCTTCTATTACAGTTCAATTCTCTTCTATGAATCTTATATTCATTTATATACAACTACAGTGTTATACCCCGTATTTCCAGAGTATGTACGTAAGGGAATACGTACAAAAAGTCTAGCCTTAAAGTTTAGGCAAAACGTTTTTTTTGGGCACAACTCACAAAACGAATAGTTTTCCGACGAAACGCTTCCACCTTTCGTAGGGTAAATTCCGCTATGCCATTTCTAATTTTTGCGGATTTTTCCGAGAGACGAAACATTTTGGACCAACGAGGGCTTACACTTGGCACCCTCCAATTTGTGGACTTGAAATCGTCCATTGGACGAATTGAAGACCATTGGCACGTTTTTTGTGCCTTGTGCACAAGTCAAGGAGTTGGTAGGATATTTGTGTATAGTTAATCCTCACCCTTCACTTGCCTTGCACTTGTCTTAATCTTGGCCATTGGTTGGCCACTTCTTGACCTATATATACCCCCTTAGAGATGAAGAGTTCTTCATCCACAAATCTTTCCAAGTCTTGAAAATCCTCTCCTCTCCCTTTGTAGCCTTTTCGTCCCAACACCTCCCCTCCCTCGGAAGGCCCTGGCCGAATACCCCCTCTAGCCTAGTAGTTTGGCCGAGGCCCCCCCCCCCCTAGCCTAGCCAAAAATCTACCCCCCTCCCTTGGTAGAAAAGTTGTCTTCTAGTATTGTTATAATGCCCAAAATACCCTAGCCCAAATCCCTTAGTACTTAGTAGAAGTTGTGAAGAACTTCTAAGGTTTCGAGCTACCTGAGCGCATAACTTAGGAGCTAAACCTTGCTCAAAGCGACTTTATCTAGGATATTATTGGGCTTACTGAGGTAACAAATCCTAACCTTCTTTTGAATTAGAGAATACTTACTGTTGTAGTATTAGAATAAGTATTAAATACTTAGAAGAATATCGCAGAATAGAATTGAACTGTTACCACAGTAGAAGGGTTTAAAAGAAGAATAATCAAACGGATTTACATGGACTGCTTTCACAGAGACTTATATAGCTCACCGCAGGGAAGTACGCCCAACTTTCCATAGAATTGTGAACCCCGCTTAGAATGACCTTGAGTAGTCTTTGATAGATGTCGTGACTATTATAGTCGACTCTCTCACGACATATTCAACTCGCGTGGTTTTCACGAGAAGGTATGTGATTCTTCCTAAAGCATGATATTTTACAATATATATAGTACGTAGACGCATACGTGTTAATCGAATAATAACTACGCAATGTCTTTGACTTAAGCTCGAATAACACTTACAGAATGCCTCACGCTTAAGCCCGAATAATAAAGATCTGAAAGCATTTCATAAGAATACTGAATCATTTTTAACAGAAGAGAACTAACTGGTTTTTAAAAACATAAGCTTAAGAGTTATACTAGCTTTATGGTAAGTTAATTATAAAAACTTAAGATTTATAAAAGAAACAAGTTTGACTATGTGTTTATAATGCACTTATGTTGAATTGTGAAAAGAATAATAAGATGGTTTGATAAGTAGACATGATATGATGCTATGTGTTAGTATCTTGTAACGCTTGTATAAGAGAGTATCCTTGTTGGCTTATGTTGTTTAAAGATAAGTTCGTTATGTTAGTGTACTATCACTCACCTCGAGACGATACCGGAGGTTGTCGCCTCCACGCGGGTAGACTCAGTGTCCGGGACCATGATTCGAGAATACCTCACGCGGGTCTAGGGGGCCTGCGCGAGCTACGAGAGTTCCGTGTTAGTATGCGGGTTATGCCTCACGCGGTCTATGTGGCCATGCGACAACGAGTCCAGTGATACGCCGAGGAGTAGCTACCCTTGATGCGGGTTATACCTCACGCGCCCACGTGAGTGGCTATGCGGACTCGAGTCCGTGATTAGGCTTGCAGAGTGATAATACGGGCGAGTGGCCCCGCTCAATCATTCGCAGCCTAGAAAAGACCTATTACGCTTACCTATTGTTGTTTTGTTTGTGATGGCACTATGCGGTTCCTTGATTGCTTCATACATATTTGTAAACCGGTTTTAAAAAGTGTTATGATTTCATTTAAGTACTTTACGCTTTCACATACTTAGTACTGCAGATCGACTCCTTTGGGGCTGCGCTCATGCCGCACAGTGGCAAAGCAGTGTGCTAGATCCACATTCTTAGGATCTCTACGTTGGTGTCTGAGCTCCATCTTTTCCGAGGCTCTACTTTGGGTATGATCTCCTGTTGTAGATAGTTTTGTAAGTGGTATGGCGGCCCCGTCCCGCCATAGTTGTATATTTCTTAGAGGTCTGTAGTCATGTTGTACAAAGGTTGTCGGATGTAATCGCTAAACCATGTTTATATATATATGCCGAAAGGCGATGTTTTCTCACATAAACCGTGTCTTATTTTATAAATCGTTTATGTCTTGCTTTATATTTCCGCTGATTACTGATGTATGACTACTGGGTGCCCTGCAGGCACCACTGCCCCGAACGGGTCGTGACAAAAGTGGTATCGTGAGCGCTTAATCCTGGAAAGTGTCTACGCAGACCGTATCTAGTCAGTCTTGATTATCGGTGTGTTGTGCACCACACCAATAATCAGGAGGCTATAGGATATTTAGGATTGGTTTCCATTTTTCTCATTCTGAGATCGTGCTTTAGAGTTGTGTTATAGGTTGGACTCCTCTAACGTATTCCTTTCCTGTAACAGTTATGCCTCCACGTAAGGCAACCCGCCCGTATGGCAAGGCAATGAGGAGTCGCCAGCAGACACCCAGAGTCACGAGGCTCGTGCCCGCCTATACCGCAGACGGCGAAGTTCTATGACGCCGCCACCCAAAGACAGACCACGCACCCACACCTCCCGCCCCACACCGGGCGGAGGAGTTAGGTACAAGGAGATGGCCCACTATTGGCAAAGTTATGGCCCGACACGAGGAGAGATCGACGCGGTTCAGCCCAGGCCTCCAGCCTCCAGCACCTGGTGCACCCGAGGCGATAGTTTGAGACTACGAGATTTCTTGAGTTGTAGCCCGCCGAGTTTTACGGTCGAGGCCGGAGGATGATCCGCAGGAGTTCATCCGTACCACAGAGAGAATCATGAGGGTGATCAAGGCCTCGAGACAGAGTCTGGACCTTTGTTCGCGATCGGCCGCGTGATACCACACCGATTGGTTTGATTCACGGAGTTATCCCGGAGAGCACGCGTCCCCGCCTACTGGGATGAGTTCTCGAGGCTTTCTCACTCACTTCTTGCCTCCACGACGGCGAGGGCGCTGGCCGATAGATTTTTACCATCGAGGCGCAGAGGACGCACCATCGTGGAGTACAATGTCGAGTTTGATTCATTGGCTCGATATGTCCCAAAGATTGCAGCAGATATGGAGGATAGGGTGCACCGCTATGTCACCGCTAGACGACTATATGGCCGAAGTCATGTGCGGGTGTTTCTCCACCGTATGGACATTACCCGCATGCGCAGCTCACGCCTTGGATGCGGCGAGCGCAGAGGTCGACGAGTGACAGACAAAGAAGCAGGCGCCGTGACGAGGGTCTTCTCGTGGTTATCGTGGTGGGCGGCCTCAAGAAGAGCCTAGATTCGCACTACGCCATCTCAGAGCACTCGCACCGCCCTCAAGACACCAGAGTTTTCGAGGGCGCACTGTGGCCCTGTGGCTTCGTGACGCCCAGAGTAACAGAGGTATCGCCGACGGACCACCTCAGTGGCCGATGCAGAGATCCCATTACGGGAAGTGTGGTACTACTTTTGAGCTTGTTACGCCAGGCCGCAGGTCACTTTGCAGGATCGTCCGACCGGGGCACGCTGGTGGTAGGCTCACCTTCGTGTTCTCTACCGCTTCATCATCTCCTACGCTTACTCGCCCGAGGCGTGGTGCTCACGGGTCGCCAGGTCGCGGCAGAGGTCGTGGCTCGTCCCAGCTTCTAGCGGTCCTCGTAACCGCATTTATGCTTTGTCCACCGACAGATCGTGAGGCCTCACCGATGTCGCCAGTGTACCTTATCGCTCGGGTTTGACGTGTATGCTTTGATAGATCCGGTTCTACTGGCCCCATATATCTCCCTTGTTGCTAGTAGGATAGTGGATAGAGCTCGAGTCCATAGACCCTTTTCGAGGTAGCTACGCCACTGGGTGATCTGGTAGCTCGGCGGTATATAGAGCTTGTCCCGTGACTATTTACGCCGTCGACCCAGCCGACTTGACAGAGTCGAGATGATTGACTTGACGTGATTATGGGACGGATTGGCTAGCTTCTGCTACGCCAATGTAGACCGCAGAGAGAGTAGTACGGTTCCAGCTTCCGGCGAGCCGCATTGTCGAGTGGGAGGAGCACCAGACGCCGGTGGTAGGTTTATTTCCTACCTAAAGGCTAGAAGACGCGCAGGCGGTATATCTACCATCTCGTTCGGGTGTTTGATATCAAGTCGCGTACCAGATTTTCACCCGAAGAGTCACGAGTTCCCGCACGTGTTTCCTGATGACCTTCCCGTATCCTCCCGAGAGGAGATCGAGTTTTGTATAGATGTGTTGCGATACTCCTATTTCCATTCCGCCATACGTAACGGCACCGCCGAGTTGAGGAGTCAAGGACCACCGAGGGATTTGGCCGGAGAAGGGTTTTATCGACCTAGTGTTTCTCCCGGGGCGCCAGATTGTTCGTGAAGAAGGACGGACGCCGCACGCATGTGTTGATTACGTGCAACAACAAGGTGACCATTAAGAATGTATACCCTTCCTGTGATTGATGATTTGTTCGACCAGCCGTGGTGCGAGATGTTTCTCCAAGATTGATCTGCGATCGCTATCATCAAAGTGCGAGTCGAGAGGTGGATGTCCCTAGATCGCATTCCGACCAGACGCATTATGAGTTCGTGGTCATGTCTTTGGTTGACCAATGCTCCGCCAGATTCATGGATTTGATGAACCGAGTGTTCAAACCATTTTGGACACGCTTGTGATAGTGTTCATCGATGATATCTTGCTTTATTCTCGCCGAGCAGAGCACGCGAGCATTTGGCGATCTGTGGCCGATAGCTTCTCCAGACAGCAGCTTGTACGCCAAGTTTTCCAAATGTGAGTTTTGTTGACTTGATGGCGCTTGGGCATATTGTCTGGCCGATGAAATTCGAGTTGATACGCCAAGATCGAGGCCAGACTTGGCCTAGACCTACTACTCCGGCAGAGGTTCGCAGCTCGGGCCTTGCAGATATTATCGGGCGTTCAGAGAAGTTTGCTTCTATCTTCGCACCATTGACTAGGCCGACTCGTGGCGCCAAGTTTCAGCCGGATCGATGCTTGTGAGCGTGGTTTCCAGCTGTCGAAAGAGATCGACGACCGCCTCGCTTCTTACTCTTCCGTAGGTCCAGATGGTTATGTCAGGTATCATGCGCGTGCATCGGGTTGGGATGTGTTGACGCAGCATGGCAGGTTATAGCATATGCATCCCGACACCAAGAAACACGAGAGGAACTACCCCACCCATGATTTGGAGTCGGGTCGTGATTCACGCCAAGATCCGAGGCACTATTTGTATGGGTTCACGTGGATATTTTTACTGCACCACAAGAGCCTCCAAAGATATCTTCACCAGAGGAGCCGAACTTACGGCAGACTGGTGGTTAGAGTTGCTTAAGGATTACGATGTTGATATCCCGTACCACCCGGGAAGGCCAATGTCAGGCGTATGCTCTTAGTCGTAGGTCGATGGGGAGCCTATCGATGTGCAGAGAGAGGGACATGGTTCGTGATTTGCATCGCTTAGCGAGCCTCGTGTCCGCTTGATTGATTCCGATAGCAGGGGGGTTAGAGTTCGTGAGGTTGCCGAGTCTTCCATCGCCGGCGAGGTGAAGAGGCAACAGCTCGAGGATCCAGCCTTGATTCGATATCGCGATACGCCTCTTCGTGAGGGCAAGCGGTCCTTTGAGGTAGCACCGATGGGTGCTAAGGTTTGTGGGAAGTTTGTGTGTTCCAGATGTTTCAGGACTTGGCAGCAGAGTTCTTGGGAAGCACACACAAGCATTTCATCCATCCGTGGTCGACTCAAGATGTACCACGACCTTAGATCCGTGTATTGGTGGGATGGCTTGAAGAGGACGCTGCAGAGTTCGTAGCTCAATGCCCGTGTTGTCCGCAGTGAAGGTAGAGCACCGTGAGGCCCGTGGTTTGTTACGCATTTATCGAGATCCCGACCGGAAGTGGGAGGTAATCAACATGGACTTCATCACAGGATTACCTCGCACTCGGAGGAGACATGATTCTATATGGGTTATCGCCGACAGTCGATTTAAATCAGCCCACTTTCTTCCCGTCAGACGACTTTTTCTACCGAGGATTATGCCGACTTTACATCCGAGAGATCGCCGATCGCATGGAGTCCCTACTTCGATCATATCGCATGTGGAGCCTGGGCCACGCTAACTTCGAGGTCCTTCCAGGGGTTTAGGGACGCAGTGAGCCCGAGCAATCGCATTTCATCCACAGACAGACGGACAGCAGAGCGCACTATCCGCACTTCGAGGATATGCCGCTAGCCTGTGTTATTGACTTCATGGTAGTTGGGAGGATCATTTGCCTCTAGTTGAGTTCGCTGATAATAATAGCTACCACCCAAAGATTCGGGATGGCGCCTTACGAGGCCTTGTATGGGAGGAAGTGCAGATCGCCTATAGGTTGGTTCGATGTGGGCGAGGTGCAATAGTGGGACCAGATTTGGTACAGCAGTGCTGGATAAGGTGAAGCTTATCCGAGAGCGCTATTGACACCGTAGTCGGCATGTAAGTCGATGCAGATCATCGCCGTCGATCTTGAGTTCGAGGTTCATGATTGGGTTTTCTAAGGTGCCACCCACGGCGGTGTGATGCGATTCGAAGAAGGGAAACTCACCAAGGTACATCGGGCCGCTTCGCATTGTCCGCAGGTAGGCAAGGTTGCCTAGCGAGTTGGATCTGTCGTCCGATCCGAGGCAGTGCATCCGCTTTTTCATGATCTATGCCGGCGAGATGTATCGGATCCATCTAGTGGTACACCCGATCGACGATGTCCAGTGATCGGGGTTATCGATGAGGAGATTCCCATAGCGATAGTCGATCGTCGTGTTAGCGCTGCTCATGACGGACGGGCTTCCGCCAAAGTCTTGTGGCGAACGAACTCGTGAGGAGATGACGTGGGAAGCCGAGGAGGACATGAGGCAGAGGTATCTCACCTATTCCCACACCTCCGTAATTCACTTTCCTACTTGTAAATTTTCGTTATCGCTTCGCCAAGTGTTGTTTCCGTGGCGCGTGTGGCATTTGCAAATCGCTTAAGTTATGAAGAATCTTATCGTTAATCGTTTTGGGAAGGAACATTCGACGAATGTTTCGGCGAGGGGAGAATGTTATACCGTATTTCGCAGTATGTACGTAAGGGAATACGTACAAAAAGTCTAGCCTTAAAGTTTAGGCAAAACGTTTTTTTTTTGGCACAACTCACAAAACGAATAGTTTTCCGACGAAACGTTTCCACAGCTTTCGTAGGGTAAATTCCGGCTATGCCATTTCTAATTTTTGCGGATTTTTCTGAGAGACGAAACACTTTGGACCAACGAGAGGGCGACACTTGGCACCCTCCAATTTGTGGACTTGAAATCGTCCATTGGACGAATTGAAGACCATTGGCACGTTTTTTGTGCCTTGTGCACAAGTCAAGGAGTTGGTAGGATATTTGTGTATAGTTAATCCTCACCCTACACTTGCCTTTCACTTGTCTTAATCTTGGCCATTGGTTGGCCACTTCTTGACCTATAAATACCCCCTTAGAGATGAAGAGTTCTTCATCCACAAATCTTTCCAAGTCTTGAAAATCCTCTCCTCTCCCTTTGTAGCCTTTTCGTCCAACACCTCCCCTCCTTGTGAAGGCCCTTGGCCGAATACTCCCCTCTAGCCTAGTAGTTTGGCCGAGTTCCCCTAGCCTAGCCAAAATCTACCCTCCCTTGGTAGAAAAGTTGTCTTCTAGTATTGTTATAATGCCCAAAATACCCTAGCCCAAATCCCTTAGTACTTAGTAGAAGTCACAAGAACTTCTAAGGTTTCTCGAGCTACCTGAGCGCATACAACTTAGAGCTAAACCTTGCTCAGCGCGACTTTATCTAGGATATTATTGGGCTTACCCAGGGAACCAATCCTAACCCTCTGTTGAATGAGAGAATACTTCATGTTGTAGTATTAGAATAAGTATTAAATACTTAGAAGAATATCGCAGTAGAATTGAACTCATACCACAAAGTAGGGCGGTTTAAAAGAAGAATAATCAAACTAAGATTTACATAGGACTGTTTTCACAAGAGACTTATATAGCTCACCGTAGGGCACGCCCAACTTTCCATAGAATTGTGAACCCCGCTTAGAATAACCTTCAGAGTAGTCTTTGATAGATGTCTGTGACTATTATAGTCGACTCTCATACGACATATTCAACTTAAGTGTGGTTTTCACGAGAAGGTATGTGATTCTTCCTAAAGCATGATATTTTACAATATATATAGTACGGTAGACGCATACGTGTTAATCGAATAATAACTACGGCAATGTCTTTGACTTAAGCCCGAATAACACTTACGCAGAATGCCTCACGGCTTAAGCCCAATAATAAAGATCTGAAAGCATTTCATAAGAATACTGAATCATTTTTAACAGAAGAGAACTAACTGGTTTTTAAAAACAGAAGCTTAAGAGTTATACTAGCTTTATGGGAAGTTAAGTATAACCACTTAAGATTGATAAAGGAAACAAGTTTGACTATGTGTTTATAATGGACTTATGTTGAATTGTGAAAAGAATAATAAGATGGTTTGATAAGTAGACATGATATGATGCTATGTGTGTTAGTATCTTGTAACGCTTGTATAAGAGAGTATCCTTGTTGTGCTTATGTTGTTTAAAGATAAGTCGTTATGTTAGTGTACTATCACTCACCTCGAGATGATACGGAGGTTAAGTCGCCTCCGACGCGGGTAGACTCAGCGATGCAGGGACCATGATTCGAGAATACCTCACGCGGGTCCAGGGGCCTATGCGCGAGCTACGAGTTCCGTGTTAGTATGCGGTTATGCCTCACGCGGTCTATGTGGCCATGCGACAACGAGTCCAGACGACGCCGGCGGAGTAGCTACCCTCGATGCGGGTTATACCTCACGCGCCCACGTGAGTTCCATGCGACTCGGAGTCCAGTGATTAGGCTTGCAGAGTGATAATACGGGCGAGTGGCCCCGCTTCAATCATTCGCAGCCTAGAAAAGACCTATTACGCTTTACCTATTGTTGCTTTGTTTGTGATGTGGCACTATGCGGTTCCTCGATTGCTTCATACATATTTGTAAACCGGTTTTAAAAAGTGTTATGATTTCATTTAAGTACTTTACGCTTTCACATACTTAGTACTGTTATCGACCTCCTTCGGGCCGCTCATGCCGCAGTGAGGCAAGCAGTGCTAGATCCACATTCTTAGGATCTCTACGTTGGTGCGGGAGCTCCATCTTTCCGAGGCTCTACTTTTGGGTATGATCTCCTCTGTAGATAGTTTTGTACGATAGTGGTATGGCGGGGCCCTGCCCCGCCATAGTTGTATATTTCTTAGAGGTCTCAGAGTCATGTTGTACAAAGGTTGTCGGATGTAATCGCTAAACCATGTTTATATATATATGCCGAAAGGCGATGTTTTCTCACATAAATCGTGGTCTTATTTTATAAACTGCTTTCATGTCTTGCTTTATATTTCCGCTGATTACTGGATGTATGACTACTGGTGCCCCTAAGGCACTACCACGCCCCGAACGGGTCGTGACATACAGTATGTAATTCCCAATTACAATAGAAGGACAGTAGTATTTACCTCGATGAGCCCAAAATTATCCAAGTATATAAGTCGCTCCTGAGCAACGTTAAGCTCCTACTCCGAGTGCTCCAATCCGCTTCCAAACAACCCTTAGAAGTTCTACGCAACTTCTACTTAACACTTCAACCGACTATGAAGGTTTTCCTTAGGGTTTCGTTTTTGTGGCTAAAGGAAAGTATAATAGTATTTTCCGGGCTTTTCGTATAGAGGTAACCTTGGGAATACTACAAGGTATTTGGGCCAAGGTATTTGGGCATTATAACAATACTAGGAGAGTATTTCTATACCACAAAAGGGGGTATTATACGAAAACAACTAGGCTAGGGGGGGTACCCCTCGGCTAGACACTACAAAGGGGGAGGGGGAGGCTCTCGGCCAAGGGGCCTTCTCAAAGGGGGGGAAGGGGACTCTTGGACGAGATACTACACTAAGGGGGGAGGAAGAGAGCTTTCAAGACTTAGGAAGATTTTTGGATGAAGAAGTCTTCCAAAGGGGGGGGGGGTATTTATAGGTCAAGGAATGGCCAACCAATGGCCAAGATCCATCCAAGTGTTAGGCAAGTGTAGGGCTAGGATTAAGCCATGTGCACCTTATCCATCTACCACACCAACTTGCACAAAATATCCTACCAACTACAAGTCCCAATCGTCCACTTCACCGCCCACAACGTGCTCTAATTAGAGGGTGACAAGTGTCGCCCTCTCGTTGGTCCAAAATGTTTCGTCTCTCGGAAAAATCCGAAAAAATTATAAATGACATAGCCGGAATTTTCCCTTCACAAGTCTTGTAAAACGTTTCGTCGAAAAACGATTCTTTTCGGCACTTGTGCCCAAATTTCGAACCTATGCCTACTTTAAGGCTTAAATTTTATATGTACGCCCTTACGTACATACTCTGAAAATACGGGGTATAACACATGTATGATAACCACATTAACAGTACACTATGCCTTACTAACAATGAGAGTGGACAAGAATAAACTTTTCCGGTTTTAAAACAGGAAGCTCATGATTATCCTAGGGCCATCCGCCTGTAGTATCATTCTGCAATCCTACTCCTGGGACTATTTCACCCGCATAGGCCGTATGGACCCGCATGAGGTAATTTCCTCGCATAGACTGTATCCGCCCGCATAAGTCGTATGGACCCGCATGAGGTAATCTCCTCACATAGGACTGGTCCGCCCTGTATAGGACTATTTCACCTGCATAAGCCCTACGGACTCGCATGAGATATTTCTCGCATCATGGGTAGCAAATCCACGGAATATGCAAATGCCACATACCCGGGGAATGACCCCGTAATGAACACTATATCACTAGCACAACCGGCTATCATACATAACATAAGCACTACCGGCTTATCATACATAACATAAGCACCACCGGCTTATCATAATTATCATATACTCTCATTTTAGTTTATTTAAGGCACTAACATGTCATTATAAAATCCGGGAATTTAACCCAAAGTACTACGTACTTCCATTCTTTTAAAAAGGCTCATTTTCATATAAAACCATACATTTCAAACAAGTCACTACACTTTTAGAAATACATTTTTAGGCTTCTAAATCAAGCGACCGTTACTTTAAAACTTTAAGCAATTGATGCCTTTAAATCAAATTGTCCTTCCTTATTTCAAATCCTTAATCTTTGTTTACATTACTAGAGAAACCATTCCTTTAACCTTCCATAAAGTTGTTATAACCAACTTCTCATAAAGCCGTTATACTAACTTTAAGCTTTAGAAACTAAGACATCTTTAACCTTTCATAAAACCGTCATAACTAACTTCCCATAAAACCGTTATAACTCTTTATGTTTTAGACAAATTCGTTCTTTTTATAACTAAAAGACTTATACTTTCAAATTACTTCAAGTCTCTTAACTTTAAAAATCAAGTTTCTTAACTTAACATAGTTCAAGTAATCGATACTTTACACGTCAAGATGTCTTTATACATATGATCAAGCAACCTATACTTTTCAAAAGTCAAGTTACTACACTTTCAAGAATCAAGGCAAGGATACTAAAATGGAACCGAGTTCCCTTAATTTACGTACGTCTATCGTACTATACATTTTTACAAGATTCATGCTCAAGAGATAAGAAAAGTTTCCACATACCTCTTCGGCTTAATCCACTTGCCAAGTTGAATACGCCGCACGTAGAATGTCAACCTATAATGACCACAATACGCATGTCACGACCCGTTCCGGGGCCCGTGACTGGTGCCTTACCCGGGCACCCAAGTAGGCATACATCAGAGTAACCAGCGGAATATAAAAACAAGACATGAAACAAATGTAAAATGAGACACAGTTTATCTGAGAAAAAGTCGCCTTTCGGCATATATATATAAACCAAGTCTGGAAGTTACATCCCAACTGTACAATAGGACTACAGACCTCTAAGAAAGTAAACAACTATGGCGGGACAGGGCCCCGCCATACCCCTGAATGTAAGTACCTACAACGACAGGGGACTATACCAAAGATAAGCCTCCGGAGACACGGAGCTTCCCAAAACGCTGAATCAGGACTCCTATGAGCGAGGATCAACAATCGTGTACTTCTACTGCGCAGATGAATGCAGCTTCAAGGAGGTCAGTACAACAGGTACCAAGTATGTGAAACTGAAAAATACTGTAAATGAAATCATAGCAGTTTATATAAAACAGGAGACATGTATGATAATCACACTACAGTTTACAACATAAAAGTAGTCATGTCAAGGCAGGGACTCACTCACTCAAAGTCATCCCTCATGCCCGTGGAACTCGCTCTCACCGCTAGTCTAGGTATAAATCGTATGATACGTATAACATGTCTCGGCCCATCCCATGGGACTCGAGGTGGAATCGTGTGGAATACATGTCTCGACCCATCTCGTGGGACTCGATGAAGAATCGTATGGAATACATGTCTCGGCCCATCTCATGGGACTCGATAAAGAATCGTATGGAATATATGTCTCGGCTCATCTCATGGGACTCGATAAAGAATCGTATGGAATACATGTCTCGGCCCATCTCATGGGACTCGATAAAGAATCGTATGGAATACATGTCTCGGCCCATCTCATGGGACTCGATAAAGAATCGTATGGAATACATGTCTCGGCCCATCTCATGGGACTCGATAAAGAATCGTATGGAATACATGTCTCGGCCCATCTCATGGGACTCGATAAAGAATCGTATGGAATACATATCTCGGCCCATCTCATGGGACTCGATAAAGAAACGTATGAAATACATGTCTCGGCCCATCTCATGGGACTCGATAAAGAATCGTATGGAATACATGTCTCGGCCCATCTCATGGGACTCGATAAAGAATCGTCCATAACATTTAAACCCTCTTTTAAGACAGATTAAGACAATACCATGCCTTCATTTTAAACCAACACATTTTCCCTTTTTAGGTCAAGTGACAACATTCTTTTCCAAAAGTTCAAGTTGCATATTTATAAATACTTAAGTCTTTTATTTTCGAAAGATTTCATAGTTCATAGTCCTAATCACTTAACAACGTAATTTCTTCTTTTAACAAAATTGAGTAACATATATCTTATGTGTGAGTAGTTTATTCTTGTTTATAACAACCTTATTAAAGCAGCCATGATCTAGGAAATGTAATACAATTTTATCTTATCTTAGCTTCTACAGATGAGGTTTCTCTGGTTTTAATATAATTAATTAGTCAATACATTTTCCTTTATTAGCGCCATGATGGTTTGTTCGATACTTATTCTCATTTCCGAAATCAATACAAGGCTTTCATAAACAATTAAGTAAACCGTTCCTTTTATTTCTCTTAAGTCGTTATACCTAACTTCCCATAAAGCTAGTATAACTCTTAAGCTTTTAAAAACCAAGTATTACTCTCCTTTCAAAAATGATTCATAATTCTTTTGAAATACTTCAAGATTCTTATTATCTAAAACTCAAGCCAACAGACATCGAAGTAAAACCACATTCAGTTAACACACGTACGTCTACCGTACTATATATATTTTTTTAAAAATATCATGCTCAAGAGGATAGGAAGAATCACATACCTCCTCGGCGAAATCCACCTGCCAAGTCGAATATGTCGCGCGCAGAGTATCAAGCTATCAACGTCTAGACTACTCTGTAGACTATTCTAAGCAGAAGGTTGTTAATTCTACGAAAAATTGGGCAGCACTTCCCTACCCGTCATACTACACAAGTCTACTGTAAATACAGTCCTATGTAAGTACAGTTCAATCTTCTTTAATACCCTTCTATACGATGTAATTACAGTTCAATTCTCTTCTTTAATATCCTTCTATGTATCTTATACTTATTTATATACTACTACAGTATGTAATCTCCAATTACAATAGAAGGATAGGATTATTTACCTCGATAAGCCCAAAATTATCCAAGATATAAGTCGATCCTGAGCAAGGTTTAGCTCCTAATATGTACGCTCCAATCCGCTCCAAGAAACCCTTAGAAGTTTCTACACAACTTCTACTTACTACTTCAACCAACTATGAAGTTTCTCCTAGGGTTTCGTTTAGTGACTAAAGGAAGTATAGTAGTATTTTCCGGGCTCTAAGTATAAAGGTAACTTTGGAAATACTACAAGGGATTGGATAAGGTATTTGGGAATAGTAACAATACTTTGGAGAGATTTTTCTATCAAAAGTGGTGGGTCTCGGCTAGACCACTCAAGAGAAGGGGAGGCTTGACGAAAAGCTACTAAGAGAGTGGAGGGATTTTGAGACTTGGAAAATGATTTGTGGATGAAGAATTCTTCCAACTTGTGGGGTATTTATAGACTACCAAGGGCCAAGATTAAGGCAAGTGGAGGGCAAGTGGAGGTGTAGATTTGCACATGTGTACCTTATCCATCTACTCCACAAATATCACAAAATATCCTACCTAACCTTGACCAATGTTTAAGGTCTTTTTCTTGACAAAAACGTGCCAAGAAATCGTCCACAATGTCGTCCACTTTGAGGGTGACACATGTCGCCCTCTCGTTGGTCCAAAATATTTTATCTCTCGGAAAAATCCGCAAAAATTAAATTATTGAACACGCAAAATTCCCTTACAAGGTTCGGAAAATTGTCCGTCGGAAAAACAATCTTTTTCGCTAGTTGTGCACAAATTTCGTCCCTTATGCCTAACTAAGGCTTAAACTTTCAGACGCACGCCCTCACATACATACTCTGGAAATACGGGGTATAACATTCTCCCCTCCTTAGAAACATTCGTCCCGAATGTTCCTTCTCAAGACAGATAACGATGAAGTTCCTCTTAACTTAAACAAGTTGCCAATGCCACACATGGCCACAAAATAACACACGCGCAAATACTTAAATCCAATTCCACGAGGAATCACCTCTAACATCACAAAAGCTCCCACCCAAGGTCTAAAAGATATTCCCTTCGCACCTTTACTTCACAAAAGTAATGATCACTTCTATTCTCTTACTGTCGCATTCTCCTCGCAGACACTCGAACACTTCCTAACTAAACTTACCACCTTTCTGTTATTGCTTCAGTTTCCAAAATCTTGGGGTTACTATCTCCAACTTGGTCATAATTAACTGGGGACACTCTGGATGGATCTCCGATACTTTTCCGAACATAGCAATATGAAAGACCGGACGTACTGCCTCCTACGTCGGACGGCAAAGCTAACTTATAGGCAACCTGGCCTATTCTCCAAATGATCTGAAAACGCTCAAAGTACCTCGGCTAAGTTTCCCCTGCTTTCCAAATCTCATCACGCCCTTCCGGGGTGGTACCTTCAAGGAAACCCACCGTCCACCTGAACTCCAAGTGTCGGCGCCGATTATCCGCATGACTTCTGTTGACTCTCAGCTGCCAATAACCTTTCCTGGATAAGCTTCACCGTATCCACATCCTGCTGAATCAAGTATGAACCAACTATCTGCACCTTGCCAAAATCGAACCAATCGACTACCCTTACGCCCATACAAGGCTTCATAAGGCGATATCCAAATACTGAAATGGTAGCTATAATGATACTCACTCAACAAGAGGCACATAATCCTTGCTGCTACCCCTGAAATCAAAAACACTGGCCCGAGGGTGAATGCAATACTGAGACTCACCTGAGTTCCTAACCCCGCCTGGTAAAAGCTCCAGAAAAGAAATAGCCATAAACTGGCTCCACTGCCTGTCATAAAGTAAGAGTAGGAACCCCGTGCAGTCTTACAACCTTCCTGATATATAACATCTCGCATAACCCTCCGCCGAGTAAACAGTCCTGATTGAAAGACAAGATGGGCTGACCTCATTGGCCCGACTACTGGTCGAACGCATCCACGAACTCGTACGACGGTCATCTAAACTTGGGCCTAGCGCCCTCGTGACCCTACCACCTGGCGGGACCACCTCGAACTGACCCCACCATATTACAGGCCGCGGGTTGACCCGCGATCGGTCCTCAACCCGACCCGCTATCGCGCCAAACTCTTGTTCCCCCGATCCGGAACAATCTCACTAATCAAGTCACGAAAACCTAGTGGTCTCCTTAGCTCAACTACCCTCTTCCATTTCATACCACTCAGGGACTTATCACACAAATATATCCCACATATACTATGCACTCCGATAAAGGTCAAACATAAAGTAAATCTTTTACTTAAGATGGCCTCGCATCTAAGGTCTCTACGTATAATATTCTAAGGCTCACAATTTCCCTGTCCCCAAACTTACCCTTCTAACTAACCATGTTTTCTAAACACAATTTTAACATAATGCTATCTGAACATAATACTTAGCACTTCATCATATCATCAACGCATACTAGTCTCTAGAGGGGTAAGAATATACCTGTATCATCTGCTTCATTTTCCCTTTGTCGCTTTAATCCTAATCCTGCCCTGCCGGGCGCATAGCTATAGAAGGTGATGAACCTGCCACTGACCCGGTAGGCTGCGTCATTCTACCTGTATCCCTCCTTCTAGGACAGTCCCTCGTCACATGGCCCTGACGGCCGCAGGTGAAACAAGCACCAGTAAGAAGACGACACTCCCCGGGATGACGCGTTTGCGCGCACGCGCGAGGAAAACATGAACCCGACCGCTAGAACCTACGTATACCGTGAACTAAGCCACGGAGCTCGACCAGCTCCCGAATACCCCGAACGCCCCAAGATCGCGGAGGACCACTGCATCGGGCGGAGGTGCATAACTAACTTTCACGAGGCGGTTCGCCTCGAAAGTTACCAAAGCGACCTGCTGCTCGGCCTTCGCGCCGATCTCGGCCATTCGTCGACCCTCCGCTCCACATCCTAGTGCATAAGCTCGCATGCGGACAATGTCCATGCCGGTGAAGGCTACGAACAAGCCTGCGCTAAGTAGTCATCGAGCCGGTGACTTAGCGGTGTAATCTCTCCTCCATCAACTACTAACGGGACATACCGAGCCAATGAGTCGAACTCCACGTTGTACTCGAACCGCACGCCTCTCTCTCGCTCAAAGATCGTAAATCGGCCCGTGCCCTCCTCATCTGCGGAGGCAAGAAGTGGCTGAGAAATGCCTCCGAGAACTCGTCCCAAATAGTTGGAGCGCGCTCTCCCGTGACAGCTCCCACGAATCAAACCCGATCATCGCAGATCACGCGGTGATGCGAACCTAAGACCGACTCGGTCTCCAAGCCTTGATCACTCTCATGATCCGTCAGAATCGTCGGATGAACTCCTGCGGATCATCCTCGTGCCTCGATCCATAAAACATCGGCGGTCGCAACTCGTAAAGTCCCGCATCTCAAACTATCCGCCTCGGGTGAACTACGGTACTACGGCATCTAATGCTGTGATCCAGCTTATCCTCGTGCCTTGACACTATCCCCGCCAATAATCGGGCCATCTCTTGTAACCCATCTCCTCTCGCTCCAGTGTGGGGATCGAGGCTCAGTCTTGTGATCTCCGTAGAGACCGCCGCTACTCTACTCGCAGCTCCCTCTGCTGCCTTGCCCTTCTGGGCCCTGATTGACTTGCGTGGAGGAATAACTGGCATAAAAGAATACGTTAGAGGGGTCCAACTTATAACACAGCTCTAAGGCACGATCTCAGAATGAGAAGAATGGAAACCAATCCTAAATATCCTATAGCCTCCTGATTATTGGTGTGGTGCACAACACACCGATAATCAAGACTCTACTAGATACGGTCTGTAGACACTTTCCGAGGATTAACTGCTCTGATACAACTTTTGTCACGACCCGTTTCGGGGCCCGTGACTGGTGCCTTACCCGGGCACCCAAGTAGGCATACATCAGAGTAACCAGCGGAATATAAAAACAAGACATGAAACAAGTGTAAAATGAGACACAGTTTATCTGAGAAAAAGTCGCCTTTCGACATATATATATAAACCAAGTCTGGAAGTTACATCCCAACTGTACAATAGGACTACAGACCTCTAAGGAAGTAAACAACTATGGCGGGACAGGGCCCCGCCATACCCCTGAATGTAAGTACCTACAACGACAGGGGTATACCAAAGATAAGCCTCCGGAGACACGGAGCTTCCCAAAACGCTGAACTGTGACCCTATAAGCGAGGATCAACAACTGGTGTACCTCTACCTGCGGCATGAGCACGCCCCGAAGGAGGTCGATAACAGTACCAAGTATGTGGCGAAAAATCAGTAAATAAAATCATAGCGCTTTATATAAAGCAGGAGACATGTATGATAATCAAACTACGATTTACAACATAAAAGTAGTCATGTCGGCGGGGACTCACTCCTCAAAGTCATCCTCATGCCCGTGGAACTCGTTCCTCACCGCGGCGATCAGGTATAAATCGTATGATACGTATAACATGTCTCGGCCCATCCCATGGGACTCGAGGTGGAATCGTGTGGAATACATGTCTCGGCCCATCTCGTGGGACTCGATGAAGAATCGTATGGAATATATGTCTCGGCCCATCGCATGGGACTCGATAAAGAATCGTATGGAATACATGTCTCGGCCCATCTCATGGGACTCGATAAAGAATCGTATGGAATACATGTCTCGGCCCATCTCATGGGACTCGATAAAGAATCGTCCATAACATTTAAACCCCCTTTTAAGACAGATTAAGACAATATCATGCCTTCATTTTAAACCAACACATTTTCCCTTTTTAGGTCAACTAACAACATTCTTTTCCAAAAGTTCAAGTTGCATATTTTTAAATACTTAAGTCTCTTATTTTCGAAAGATTTCATAGTTCATAGTCCTAATCACTTAACAACGTAATTTCTTCTTTTAACAAAATTGAGTAACATATATCTTATGTGTGAGTAGTTTATTCTTGTTTATAACAACCTTATTAAAGCAGTCATGATCTAGGAAATGTAATACAATTTTGTCTTATCTTAGCTTCTATGCAGATGGAGGTTTCTACTGGTTTTAATATAATTAATTAGTCAATACATTTTCCTTTATTAGCGCTGCAGTGGTTTGTTCGATACTTATTCTCATTTCCGAAATCAATACAAGGCTTTCATAAACAATTAAGTAAACCGTTCCTTTTATTTCTCTTAAGTCGTTATACCTAACTTCCCATAAAGCTAGTATAACTCTTAAGCTTTTAAAAACCAAGTATTACTCTCCTTTCAAAAATGATTCATAATTCTTTTGAAATACTTCAAGATTCTTATTATCTAAAACTCAAGCCAACAGACATCGAAGTAAAACCACGTTCAGTTAACACACGTACGTCTACCGTACTATATATATTCTTTTTAAAATATCATGCTCAAGAGGATAGGAAGAATCACATACCTCCTCGGCGAAATCCACCTGCCAAGTCGAATATGTCGCGCGCAGAGTATCAACCTATAATAGTCAAATACGTCTATCAACGTCTAGACTACTCTGTAGACTATTCTAAGCAGAAGGTTCTTAATTCTACGGAAAATTGGGCAGCACTTCCCTACCCGTCATACTACACAAGTCTACTGTAAATACAGTCCTATGTAAGTACAGTTCAATCTTCTTTAATACCCTTCTATACGATGTAATTACAGTTCAATTCTCTTCTTTAATATCCTTCTATGTATCTTATACTTATTTCTATACTACTACAGTATGTAATCTCCAATTACAATAGAAGGATAGGATTATTTACCTCGATAAGCCCAAAATTATCCAAGATATAAGTCGATCCTGAGCAAGGTTTAGCTCCTAATCTGTACGCTCCAATCCGCTCCAAGAAACCCTTAGAAGTTTCTACACAACTTCTACTTACTACTTCAACCAACTATGAAGTTTCTCCTAGGGTTTCGTTTAGTGACTAAAGGAAGTATAGTAGTATTTTCCGGGCTCTAAGTATAGAGGTAACTTTGGAAATACTACAAGGGATTGGCTAAGGTATTTGGGAATAGTAACAATACTTTGGAGAGATTTTTCTATCAAAAAGGGGGGGTTTCGGCTAGACCACTCAAGAGAGGGGGGGAAGGCTTGGACGAAAAGCTACTAAGAGAGGGGAGGGATTTTGAGACTTGGAAAATGATTTGTGGATGAAGAATTCTTCCAACTTAGGGGGGGTATTTATAGGACTACCAAGGGCCAAGATTAAGGCAAGTGGAGGGCAAGTGGAGGGTGTAGATTTGCACATGTGTACCTTATCCATCTACTCCACAAATATCACAAAATATCCTACCTAACCTTGACCAATGTTTAAGGTCTTTTTCTTGACAAAAACGTGCCAAGAAATCGTCCACAATGCCGTCCACTTTGAGGGTGACACATGTCGCCCTCTCGTTGGTCCAAAATATTTTATCTCTCGGAAAAATCCGCAAAAATTAAATTATTGAACACGCAAAATTCCCTTACAAGGTTCGGAAAATTGTCCGTCGGAAAAACAATCTTTTTCGCTAGTTGTGCACAAATTTCGTCCCTTATGCCTAACTAAGGCTTAAACTTTTGTACGTACGTCCTCACATACATACTCTGGAAATACGGGGTATAACATTCTCCCCTCCTTAGAAACATTCGTCCCGAATGTTCCTTCTCAAGACAGATCTCATGGGACTCGATAAAGAATCGTATGGAATACATGTCTCGGCCCATCTCATGGGACTCGATAAAGAATCGTCCATAACATTTAAACCCTCTTTTAAGACAGATTAAGACAATACCATGCCTTCATTTTAAACCAACACATTTTCCCTTTTTAGGTCAAGTGACAACATTCTTTTCCAAAAGTTCAAGTTGCATATTTATAAATACTTAAGTCTTTTATTTTCGAAAGATTTCATAGTTCATAGTCCTAATCACTTAACAACGTAATTTCTTCTTTTAACAAAATTGAGTAACATATATCTTATGTGTGAGTAGTTTATTCTTGTTTATAACAACCTTATTAAAGCAGCCATGATCTAGGAAATGTAATACAATTTTGTCTTATCTTAGCTTCTATGCAGATGGAGGTTTCTACTGGTTTTAATATAATTAATTAGTCAATACATTTTCCTTTATTAGCGCTGCAGTGGTTTGTTCGATACTTATTCTCATTTCCGAAATCAATACAAGGCTTTCATAAACAATTAAGTAAACCGTTCCTTTTATTTCTCTTAAGTCGTTATACCTAACTTCCCATAAAGCTAGTATAACTCTTAAGCTTTTAAAAACCAAGTATTACTCTCCTTTCAAAAATGATTCATAATTCTTTTGAAATACTTCAAGATTCTTATTATCTAAAACTCAAGCCAATGACATCAAGTAAAACCACGCTCGGTTAACACACGTGACGTCACCGTACTATATATATTCTTTTTAAAATATCATGCTCAAGAGGATAGGAAGAATCACATACCTCCTGGCGAAATCCACCGCCAAGTCGAATATGTCGCGCAGAGTATCAACCTATAATAGTCAAATACGCCTATCAACGCCTAGACTACTCAGACTATTCTAAGCGTATGTTCTTAATTCTACGGAAAATTGGGCAGCACTTCCCTACCCACATACTACACAAGTTCATCAGAATACAAATCATGTAAGTACAGTCAATCTTCTTTAATACCCTTCTATACGATGTAATTACGCAATTCTCTTCTTTAATATCCTTCTATGTATCTTATACTTATTTATATACTACTACAGTATGTAATCTCCAATTACAATAGAAGGATAGGATTATTTACCTCGATAAGCCCAAAATTATCCAAGATATAAGTCGATCCTGAGCAAGGTTTAGCTCCTAATCTGTACACTCCAATCCGCTCCAAGAAACCCTTAGAAGTTTCTACACAACTTCTACTTACTACTTCAACCAACTATGAAGTTTCTCCTAGGGTTTCGTTTAGTGACTAAAGGAAGTATAGTAGTATTTTTCGGGCTCTAAGTATAAAGGTAACTTTGGAAATACTACAAGGGATTGGCTAAGGTATTTGGGAATAGTAACAATACTTTGGAGAGATTTTTCTATCAAAAAGTGGTCTCGGCTAGACCACTCAAGAGAAGGGGGGGAGGCTTGGACGAAAAGCTACTAAGAGAGGGGAGGGATTTTGAGACTTGGAAAATGATTTGTGGATGAAGAATTCTTCCAACTTAGGGGGGTATTTATAGGACTACCAAGGGCCAAGATTAAGGCAAGTGGAGGGCAAGTGGAGGGTGTAGATTTGCACATGCGTACCTTATCCATCTACTCCACAAATATCACAAAATATCCTACCTAACCTTGACCAATGTTTAAGGTCTTTTTCTTGACAAAAACGTGCCAAGAAATCGTCCACAATGTCGTCCACTTTGAGGGTGACACATGTCGCCCTCTCGTTGGTCCAAAATATTTTATCTCTCGGAAAAATCCGCAAAAATTAAATTATTGAACACGCAAAATTCCCTTACAAGGTTCGGAAAATTGTCCGTCGGAAAAACAATCTTTTTCGCTAGTTGTGCACAAATTTCGTCCCTTATGCCTAACTAAGGCTTAAACTTTTGTACGTACGTCCTCACATACATACTCTGGAAATACGGGGTATAACAACGCATATCAACTTCTAGCTTTCAACGTAGAATATTTCTAAGTATAAGGACTTTTATTCTACGGAAAATCGGGCAGCACTTCCTTTGTTTCTACGTACTTTTCTACCTTTTTCAAGGCTCGAAAATCAATAACCAAATGCCACATTTAAGGCTCAACAATCAGTTAAACAAAGGGGATTACACTCCGCACAGGACGTGTAAAATTCTGCCCCACAATCGATATCCAAATAATCTAACATTTCAAAGTCATTCTCGGCTAACAATGTACAACAACACAAAGTCTTTTCCAATTCTTCTTCAATCCAAGTTGTTTACTCTAACATGTTATATAGCCGCAAACGATTATAACAACTATAATCCCTTCTTTCAATAGCATGTGACGATTGTATCGACAATTAAATTGAATTACAAACTTAATAGCTAACATGAACTTTTTCGGACTTTAGGCTTCTAAAATTCCATAACACTTATCAATCTTCATAACATATATCACATGCTCATTTCTAACTTATCATAACATGGAATCTTCAATTACAATAGTAAGACGAAGATTATTACCTCATTTAGCCCAAATATAATCCAAGATTACAAGTCGATCCTTAGCAACTTTAGCTCTTCTTTTCGACGTTCCAATCCACTCCAAGCAACCCTTAGAAGCTTATGAAGAACTCCTCTTCAAGTTCCAACTTCAAAGTTGAAGAACTCCTTAGGTTTTCGCCTTGCGACTAACGTGAAAACGTAGTTTTTTCGGGATATTTCTATTGTGATATCCTTACAATACTGTCACGCCCCGAACCCCGGGCCCTTGACTGGTGCCCTACCTGGGCACCCTTCTACCTAACTGACACAAGTAAACTGCGGAACTTAAATAACACCTCATTGTTTTTTAAACCAACATACGTACAAGGGCAAAGCCGACACGGCTGCCATATAATATACATACTCAAAAGACACTACACTGTACATGAGTCCAATCCCACATATGAATATAGTCCTCTAAGAGTTTTACTGAACTATGATGGGACAAGGCCCCGCCGTACCCAAAACTGTACAAAAGCTTGTACTGAAGGAACTATACCAAAAAGATAAACTCCTGAACAGATGGAACTATCCAAAAACTCTGAGCAGGGTCCTACACCTGTAGATCACCAAATCACAGCACCTAAACTCATGCATTTAACGCATGTCACGACCGAACCGGCCTGCGGATCGTGCCTTACCCCGGCACCCAAGTAGACATACATCGAGTAATCACGAACATAAACAAGACATGAAATAATAGGAAGTGTAAAAGCTTTTTCATAAAAGTTGCCTTTCGGCATATATCTATAAAAACTTAAATCCGAACATTTACATCCCTTTTACAAACTCTGCCCACAACAAGATTCTGCACTTAAGAACGATATGACAACAATGGCGGGCGGGGCCCGCCATACCTGAATGTAAGTACTTACAACGACAGGACTATACCATCGATAAGCCTCCGAGAAACGGAGCTTCCCAAACGCTGAATCGTGACCTACGAGCGAAGATCAACATCGTGTACTCTACCGCAGATGAACGCAGCCTCAAGGAGGTCAACGGTACCAAGTATGTGAATCAAAATACGTAAATGAAATCATAGTAGTCTATATAAAGCGTGAGACATGTATGATAACCAAACTACGATTCACAATAAATAAGCAATATGTCAAGCCTGGGACTCACGCCTCAAAGTCATCACTCAAATATAACTATGGGTCTCACGCCCACAACATCAATCATGCCCGTGGAATACCTTCCTCACCGCCAGCCTATGATATAAAAGCACCAAGGAATACACATGAACACGTGTCCCACGTGTCATAATAAAACCGTGACGGTAAGTACGAAGGCATAGCCGACTACTAAAACCTACGCATCAACAGTGGTCATAAATTGTATCATGAGATCTGCCTGCACCGCCACATGATCGGCCGCCACTCGCCGCAGATCTAATGCGCGATCTAGTCCCGGAACTTCCGCGACTCCGCATAGGCCACTCCAATGGCCCGCATGAGGTATTCCCCGCATCGAGGGTAGCTACTCCCCGGCAACGTCCTGGACTCGCAGTCCGCATGGCCACATAGACCGCATGACCATAAAGGCCGCACACTAACCTGGAACTCTCGTAGCTCGCATAGGTCACACACCGCGCATGAGGTATTCTCGAATCATAGGTCACATGCACCGCGCATGAGTCTACCGCGTGGAGGCGCATTTTAACCCCTAATCATGTCAAGAGGTGAGTGATATAATACTAACATAACAGCTTATCGTTAAACAACATAAGCACAACAAGGGAAACCCCTTTTCACAAACATCACAAGACACTAACACACGTAGCATCCTAACATGTTTACTTATCAAATCAACAAGAAAGTATTACAAGGCTATCACAAACCAACACAATCAAGTTATTCACACAAGGTACTCTCTACTTTTAGCAAGTTCGGGTTTTTATCCCCAAAGTACTTCATACAATAACTCTTTAAAAGATCTGTTTCTTTCACAAAAGTCACATAATACCCGTAGTATAAAAATAGAGTGACTATCTTTTTAAGTAAACCAAGACACTTCTCTTTGTAAAATCAAGTAGCAACATTCTTTTCCAAACGTTCAAGTTTGCCTATTTTCAAATGCTCAAGTTTCTCATTTTCGAAAGGTTTCGTAATTCATAGTCTTAGTCACTTAATAATATAATTCTCCTTTAAAACAATTTGAGAAACATATGCCTTATGTGTGAGTAGGTTATTCTTGTTTATAACAATCTTATTAAAGCAGCCATGATCTAGGAAATGTAATATCATTTTGTCTCACCTTAGCTTCTATGCAGATGGAGGTTTCTACTGGTTTTAATAATACTTAATTAGTCAATACATTTCCCTTTATTAACGCTGCAGTGGTTTGTTCGATACTTATTCTGATTTCCGAAATCAGTAAAACATTATTCCTTTTAAAAACCAAGTACTCATTACTCACGAATGAGGTTTCACACTTTTTAACCAAATTCATATTAATTCAAATAAGTCAAGTCTCTTAAGTCGTTATACCAATCTTCCCATAAAGCTAGTATAACTCTTAAGCTTTTAAAACCAAGCATTATCCTTCTTTCAAAAAGGTTTCTTAATTCTCTTGAAATACTTCAAGATTCTTATTATTCAGGCTTAAGTCAAAAGACATTGCCGTAAAACTACGTTCAGTTAACACACGTACGTCTACCGTACTAAATATATTCCTTTTAAAATATCATGCTCAAGAGGATAGGAAGAATCACATACCTCGCGATGATTTATCGACTATTAGCAAATAGCTCCAAAGTACTGTAATCCTGCTAGCCTTTTCCACCCTTCGAGTAGAATACGCTACTCGCAGTACTTCAACCTATAATGGTTATACAAGTCTATCAATGTCTAGACTACTCGGTAGAATAAATCTAGATACAAGATTCTACGGAAAATTGGGCAAAGACTTCCCTACCACAAACTTCACAAGTCTCATCAGAATACAAATTCTATGTAAGTACAGTTCAATTCCCTTCTTATATACCTTCCTTGTATATAACTTATACTTAATTCTTATACTTCAACAGTATGCAAACTTAATTACAATAGGGGGACAAGATATCTCCCTCGATAAGCCCAAAATTATCCAAGTTTTAAATGTCGATCCTGAGCAACGTTTAGCTCCTACTCTGGGCGCTCCAACCCGCTCCAAACAACCCTTAGAAGTTCTACGCAACTTCTTCTTAATACTTCAACCGACTATGAAGATTTTCCTTAGGGTTTCGTTTAGAGACTAAAAGGACAAAAGGTAGTATTTCCGGGCTCTACGTATAGAGGTAACTTTGGAATACTACAAGGTATAAGGCTAAGGTATTTTGGAATAGTAACAATACTTGGAGAGTATTTTCTACCAAGAGGGGGGGTATTTTACGAGAACAACTAGGCGGGGTGTGTCTCGCCAACACCACTAGGAGGGAGATATCTCTCGGCCAAGGGGGCCTCACGAAAGGGGGGAGGCTTGGACGAGAACCTCTCCAAAGGGGGGAAGGGTTTTCAAGACTTAGAAATTTTTGTGGATGAAGAAGTCTTCACAAATGGGGGGTATTTATAGGGAGATCAATGGCCAAGATCAAGCCAAGTGGGGGGCAAGTGGAGGGTCAAGATTTGCCCAAGTGCACCCTAACCCTACTCCACAAATCCCTCACAAACATTGAGCCAAGTTTTAGGCAACAAAACATGGAAGAAAAACGTCCCACAATCGTCCACTCCATCCGCCACTTGAGGGTGACAAGTGTCGCCCTCTCGTTGGTCCAAAATATTTCGTCTCTCGGAAAAATCCGTAAAAAATATAAATGACATAGCCGTAATTTTCCCTTCGCAAGTTTTGTAAAACGTTTCGTCGAAAAACGATTCTTTTTGGTAGTTGTGAACAAAATTTTCGTCCCTTATGCCAACTTAAGACTTAACTTTGACGACGCCCTTACGTATATACTGGAAATACGGTATAACTAACTCGAGCAGGTCCTACACTGCAGATCACCAAATCTGCACCTAAACTCGCAGATGAACGCATCCCCCCGAAGGAGGTCAGTACGAAGAATGTACCAAGTATGTGAAACAGTAAATACTGTAATGAAATCATAATAGTCTAAACAAAACAGGAGACATGTATGATAGCCAACCTACAATACACAATACATAAGCAGTCATATCCAGTGAGGGACGCATGCCCTCAAAGTCATTACTCAAATATAACCATGGGTCTCACGCCCATAATATCAATCATGCCCGTGGAATCCTTCCTCACTGCCGGCAGTCCATGATATAACAAAACATCAGTAAGCACACTGAACCTTACAATCATGAGAGTAATGCAATCCTTTTTATCTTTTTAAGTTATACTTTAACAATGAGAATTACTGTTCCACTTTAAATCATACACACACTGCACCCTTTCATTAATGAAATCACTACCGTTTCAAAGCATGAAGGACGTGCCAGTGCCAGGGTCAACCACCCTCTGTGTTATAATTCAACCTATCATAGGACTATTTCACCCGCAAGAGACTATTTCACCCGCTTAGGTCATGAGGACCCGCAATGAGTCATCGGTACACGATACTCGCATCACGGATAGCTAATCCATGGCTTATATATATCCCGGGAATTTAACCCGTCGAGTCAAATACCGACCCGCGAAGTGTGTGTGTACTCACCTACGGGAGCTAACCCATGGTATCCTTGAAACAAGTTGCCAGCCCTTTATGGAGGGACGCGGAGATGTGGAGATATGACACTTGCACGAATGTCTATATGAGCAACCCATATGCAAGCAAACCAAGACAAAACCATGCCTTTACACAAATCAAGACAATTACCATGCCTTTCTTTTTGTCATAAACCAAGACAATACCATGCCTTTCCTTTTTACACAAACCAAGATAATACCATGCCTTTACACAAACCAAGACAATACCATGCCTTCTTGTTACATAAACCAAGAGAAATCCTTATTTAAGCAAGCCAAAGTACTTATCAAGGCACACATAGAATAATTCTCATTTAAACAAGCCAAAGTACTATCAAGGCACAAATGGAAAAATTCTCATTTAAACAAGCCAAAGTACTACGTACGTACATTCTTTTCAAAAGACTCCTTTTTATGTAAAACAACAAGATACTAACACCCGTAGTATCAAGGCATGTCTATTTTTCAAAGTAAGTTACTACACTTTTAGAAAACTCATTTCAAAGCTTGAAACCAAGTAACTTCAAATTTTCACAATCTAGGCAACTTATGCCCATTAATCAAAATAGACAACTTTCTTAACCTTCCATAAAGCCGTTATAACCAACTTCCCATAAAGCCGTTATAACCCTTTATGGTTTTAGACATATTCATTCGTTTTATAACCAAGAGACTTATACTATTAAAACCAAGTATCACATACTTACAAATCAATTTTCTTAACTTTCAAAATACTTCAAGTCTCTTAATCTTTAGAAATCAAGTTTTTTCTACTTTTAAACCTCAAGTAACTCACACCTTTAAAACAAGTTACTTCTCTTAAATCATGTCATTTCTCCTTTTTTTAAAACAATTAAGTAAATCACTCCTTTGACTCCCCTAAAGTCATTATAACGACCTTTAGGTTTTGGAACTAAGGCACTAGCCAAAAGATTTGGAAACCACTTCCTTTTCAAGACTCTATGTACTTTAAGTAAAATACTTTCACTTTTGAGAATCCAAACTTCACTAAGGAAATGGATTATAACAACTTACAATTAAAACATCAAAGTACAATCAAGGAAGTATATAGAACAAATTCTATATTAGGCAATCCAAGTACAACCAAGGAATGGATCATTTAAGGAGTAGGACATACTTTTTTTATCTTAAGGAATCATGCTAGAAGATGAGATAGTTCACATACCTGATCGGCTTAATCCCCAAGCTAAGTCGAATACGCCGCTCGTAGAATTGTCAACCTATAATGGTCACAACATGACTATCAATTTCTAGTTTCTAACGTAGAGTAATACTAAGTATACTGTCTCTTATTCTACGGAAAATCGGGCAGCGCTTCCTTTGTTTCTACATACTTTGCCACATTTTTCAAGGCCGAATTCAATAACCAAACATGCCACATTTAAGGCTCAACATACCAACCAATCAAAGGGGATTACACTCCTTACAATATGTGTAAAATTTCGCCCCACCATTCATACGAAGTAGTTTAATATCCAAAGCCATTCTCGGCTAACTTATTCAACAACACAAAGTTATTTCCAATTTATTTTTCAATCCAAGTTCTTAGTTCTAACATGTTATATAGTCATAAACAACTTCAACAACTACAATTCCTTCTTTATATAACATGTGATGACTTATACAATAATCAACTTGAATTGTAATCTTAAGGCTAAACATGCTAGTTTTTGGATTAGGGTTCCAATAGCCAATACACTTATCAAACTTCATACTAAATACCTCATGCTTGCTAATATCCATAACTACAATGATAAGTAAACTTTAATTGCTAAAACGACAAGATTTATACCTTACAAGCCCTTAAAATTTCCAAGATTCAAAGTCGCTCCTTAGCAATTCTTAGCTCATTTCCTTTACGCTCCAATCCGCTATTTGAAGCCTTTAGAAGCTCACAACCAACTTCTCTTCCAATTCCAATCTAAACTTGTGAAAACGACTTAGGTTTCCGCCTTGCGACTAACGTGAAAATGTCATTTTTCTGAAATATTTCTATTGCGATATCCTTACAATACCCTTAGGGACCTTGGGTTAAAGTCTTGTGAATAATGGATCAAAACTACAAAAAATTTGTGTGAGAGAGAAGGCAAACCCGAGAGCATTGTTCTTGCACAAGAATGTTGTGATTTTTTTCTAAGTGTTGGAGACCTTGTCTTGCACTAGTGTAGTATATATATAACACAATGGATGGTCAAGATAATCACATATGTGTGGCTAGGATGAAGATCATTAATGTAAAGCCAAGTTGACAAGTCAACAATCTCAATCTTTGAAGACTTGTTCATCTACTATGGTCAATGACCATTTTACCCTTGCAATATTTCGTCCAAGACCATATGAGGGGGGTGCCACGTGTCTCCCTCTCATTCGTCCATAAAATTCCGTAACCCTCGTGGGCCCCGCAAAACGTAAAATTCCTCGGGTGGGCCCCACATGACCAAATCCGTAAAAAAATAAATTTCCATAATGTTAATAAGTTTCATATTCTTCAAATAATGCATTTTGAGAATCCAATTCTCATCAACGAACATTTTTCCTTTCCGACGTTCGGAAGATTTTCCGTCGGAAAAACAATTCTTCCTTTCGTACTAATTTTCAAGTCTTGAGTTCTCGCGTCTATTCTCTTATACATGTCCTGGACTTACGGGGTGTAACATTCTTCCCCCCTCAGAAACATTCGTCCCCGAATGTTCTTAGTCGGTTGTCAAGCTATACAAACTCCGGCACAGTCTCTATACTATGCCTATCAATCAATACTCCACAAGACCAACGATGCCACACATGGCCACCACATAACATACGTAAACATATCAATGGACCTTCCGTCCGTGGTCCCTTCTCACAACACTCGAAGGTTACCGTCTTCTCAAACACGGGATCCTTAGAGGTTCCTTTATTTTTGTCAAGACCCGAACCCGGGCCCGTGACTGGTGCCTTACCCCGGGCACCCTAGTGATACAACATCAGAGAAAACCAGCGAAAATAAAACTTAAACATGCAAATAGACATGGATCAAGATGAAAGAAAACAGGCCAACCAAAACGGTTGCCTTTTTACATATATGTATATAAACATTTGAACAGTTACAATCCTTACAACCCTGCCCACAACAGTGCTACAGACCTCTAAGATTTTTACAACAACTATGACGGGACAGGGCCCCGCCATACCCCTGAATGTATAAGAACCTACAGACTCAGGGTAACATACCAAAGATAAGCCTCCGAAGGAACGGAGCTTCCCAATACGCTGAAAAGGTGATCCTAAAAGCGGAGATCGACAGCTGATATACCTTTTACCTGCGGCATGAACGCAGCCCCCCGAAGGAGGTCAGTACAACAGGTACCAAGTATGTGAAACTGTAAAAAAATACTGAAAATGAAATCATAATAGTCTATATAAAGCAGGAGACATGTATGATAACCAAACTACAGTTCACAACATAAAAGCTGTCATGTCAAGCCAGGGACTCACGCCCTCAAGTCATCCCTCATGCCCGTGGAACTCCTTCCTCACTGCCGGCAGTCTAGGTATACATCGTGTGGAATACGTGTCCCGGCCCATACCATGGGACTCGGTAAAGAATCATGTGGAATACGTGTCCCAGCCCATCCCATGGGACTCGGTAGAGAATCAGATGAAATACGTGTCCCGGCCCATCTCGTGGGACTCGGTGAATAATCAGATGGAATACGTGTCCCGGCCCATCTCGTGGGACTCGGTGAATAACCAGATGGAATACGTGTCCCGGCCCATCTCGTGGGACTCGGTGGTATAGAAGTACAGTACTTGCACAACAAAGGCTATCACAATAAGCATAGGCAAGTTTCACAACAACAAGCATAGGCAAGTTACACCACAACAGCATAGGCAAGTTATACACGACTCAAGGTACTTTCATTTTATGTCAAGTCCGGGTTTTTAACCCTAAAGTACTACGTACGTTAAATTCTTTTTAAGAGATTCGTTCCTTTTATAAAAGTCACCCGATACCCGTAGTATAAAATAGAGTGACTTACATCTTTTTAAGTAAACCAAAACAACTTCCATACTTTCCTTTTTAAAACCAATTAAGGCAATACCATGCTTTCTTTTTAGACCAAAACACTTCTCTTTTTAAAGTCAAGTTACCACGTTAAAACCAATGATAAAACCCTTCTTTTGTTTTCATAAAGTCGTTATAACCAACTTCCCATAAAGCTGTTATAACACTTTATGTTTTAAACCATTTTAAGACAACACAATGCCTTTCTTTTCCCTAAAGTTCCAGTTTGCCTAATTTCAATTACGCAAGTCTCTTTTTAGAAAAGTTTCATAGTTCAATGTCTTAATCTCTTTTTAAAACAATTGAGTAACATAAGCCATAGGCGAGTAGGTTATTCTTGTTCACAATCAATCTTATTAAGCAGCCATGATCTAGAAAATGTAATATCATTTTGTCTCATCTTAGCTTCTATGCAGATGGAGGTTTCTACTGGTTTTAATAATACTTCATTATTCATTACATTTTCCCTTATTAACGCTGCAGTGGTTTGTCGATACACATTCTGATTTCCGAAATCAGTAAAACATTATTCCTTTTAAAAACCAAGTACTCATTACTCACGAATGAGGTTTCACACAAACATCCACATTAATTCATTTAAGTTAAGTCTCTTATCTTATAAGATCAAGTCTCTTAACTTCTAAAATCAGTAAACCATTTTCTTTACCTCTCTTAAGACGTTATACCTAACTCCCCATAAAGCTAGTATAACTCTTTTTAAAACCTTTTAAAACTAAGTGTTACTCTTCTTTTAAAAATGGTTTCTTAACTCTTTTGACATACTTCAAGTTTCTTATTATTCAGGCTTAAGTCAAAAGACATTGTCGTACAACTACGTTCTGTTAACACACGTACGTCTACCGTACTATATTTATATATTATTCGGGCTTAAGTCAAAAGACACTGCCACACGTACGTCTACCGTACTATATATTCATGCTCAAGAGTATAGGAAGAATCACATACCTCGTGACGATTATCGACTATAAGCAAAACGCTCCACGGCTATAACCCGGCTAGCCTTGTCCACCTTCTAAGTAACACATGCTACTTGCAAAACATTCAACCAATAAAGGTTATAAGTCTACTGTAAGTACAGTCCTATGTAAGTACAGTTTAATCTTCTTCTTATAAATTCAGGCTTAAGTCCAAAGACATTGCCACAAGACTATGTTCAGTTCTATATATAGTATACTTCAACTATATACTCCTACAACATGTAATTTCCAATTACAATAGAAGGACAGTAGTATTTACCTCGATGAGCCCAAAAATTATCCAAGTTTAACGTCGATCCTGAACAAGGTTTAGCTCCTACTCCGTGCGCTCCAATTCGCTCCAAGAAACCCTTAGAAGTTCTACGCAACTTCTACTTATAACTTCAACTACGGGTGAAGATTTTTCCCTTAGGGTTTCGTTTAGTGGCTAAAGGAAGTATAATAGTATTTTCTGGGCTTTTGTATAAGTGTAACCTTGGGAATACTACAAGGTATTTGGGCCAAGGTATTTGGACATAATAACAATACTTGGAGAGTATTTCTATACCACAAAGGGGGGTAGTATTTCGACTAGCACAACTAGGCTAGGGGGAGGGGGGGTTCTCGGCTAGAACCACTAGGCAGGGGGGGTTCGGCCGAGGGCCTACAAGAGGGGGGGAGAGGGGTGGTGTTTGGACGAGACAAGCAAGAGGGAGAGGGAGTATTTGAGACTTGGAAATGATTTTAGGATGAAGAAGTTCATCACTTAGGGGGGGTATTTATAGGTCAAGAAATGGCCAACCAATGGCCAAGATTCATCCAAGTGTAAGGCAAGTGTAGGGCTAGATTTAAGCCAAGTGCACCTTATCCATCTACCACAACAACTTGCACAAATATCCTACCAACTCCCTTGACCCCTTTTTCGTCCACCATTGCCGCCCCACTTGTTCCAATGTGAGGGTGACACATGTCACCCTCCCGTTGGTCCAAAATATTTCGTCTCTCGGAAAAATCCGCAAAAATTAAAAATGACATAGCCGGAATTTTCCCTTCGCAAGTCTTGTAAAACGTTTCGTCGAAAAACGACTCTTTTCGGCACTTGTGCCCAAATTTCGAACTTGCCAAATCTTTAAGGCTCAAATTTTATACGTACGCCCTCTCGTACATACTCTGGGAAAAAAAAATACGGGGTATAACATTCTCCCCTCCTTAGAAACATTCGTCCCGAATGTTCCTTCTCAAGACGGATAACGATAAAGTTCCTTTAACAAGTAGTCAACGCCACATCTGGCCACGTAATAACACACGTTCTCTTCCTTCCTTACTCGTCGTGCCCTCCTCGAACACTTGAACTCTTCTAGTATACGTACCCTACTTCAGTCATCGCTTTAGTTCCAAAACTTTGGAGTCACTACCTCCAAACTTGGTCATCTTACTAGCCGCAATCTCCCTTAAGGCCATTCCTGGACTTCACGATCCGCTTCTGGTCGAACATATCCACGAACTCATACGATGGTCATCTAAACTTGGGCCTAGCACCCTCGTGACCCTACCACCTGGCGGGACCACCCAGAGCTGGCCCCACATCAAAACAGGCCGTGGGTTGGCCCGCAACATGGCCCCAACCCGACCCACTTAACGCATCAAGCTCTTGTTCCCCGATCCGGAACAATCTTACCTATACAGGTCATGAAAGCTGCCACTTCCATTTCACACTACCCAGGGACTTATCACACAATACATTCTAGGCATAAAATGCATTCCGACAAGGATTACTCGCAAAAACTTGTACTCAAGACGGCCTTACATCTAAGGTCTCAACTGTAATATTCTAAGGTTCATCATTTTCTCACCCCCAGGCTTACCCTTTTCAACTAACCATGTTTTCTAGATCTTAATTTAACACAATGCTATCCAGACATAACACTCAACATAACTCATCAGATCAAATATACTAATATCTAGAGAGGTAAGAATATACCTGTATCAACTGCTCCATTTTCCTCTCGTCGCTCTATCCATAATCCTGCCCAGCAGGGCGCATAGCTATAGAAGGCGATGAACTCACATCGACCCTAGGTGAGTCATTCTGTCGCATCCTTCCTATTAGACGCTTGTCACGTGGCCCCGACGGCCGCAGAAAAACAAGCACTAAAAGACGACATTCTCGATGACGTCGCCCGCACATCGCGTACACCGAGGAAAACTCAACCCGATCGCTGTAACCCATGTATATCTCGAACTGAAGCCCCGAGCTCACCAGCTCCCCGAATACCCCGAACGCCCCAAGATCGCGGAGGACCACCTGCATCGGGCGGAGGTACATAGCTAGCCTGCTGCTGAGGCGGTCCGTCTCGAAAGTTACCAAAGCGACCCCGCTCGCCTCTTCGCCGATCCCGGCCATTCCGTCGATCTCTCCGTGCCTCACATCCTAGTGCACGAGCTTGCATGCGGGCAATGTCCATGCCCGGCCGAGAGCTACACCCGCATGCTCTGCCAAGTAATCATCTAGCCCGTGATGTAGCGGTGTACTTATCCTACATATCGCCTACTACAATGGGACATACCGAGCTAATGAGTCAAACTCACATTGTACTCTCTAACCGTCCGCCCGCCCCGCCTCAATGTCGTAAATCGTGCCCGAGCCCTCCTCATCTGTGGAGGCAAGAAGTGTGCAAGAAACGCCCTTGAGAACTCGTCCCATATAGCCGGAAGTGCATTCTCTCCCCGGGACAGCTCCCACGAATCAAACTGGGCCGATCGCGGTATCACGCACTGATGCGAACCTAGGACCACCGACTCGGTCTCCGATGCCTTGATCACTCACGATCCGTTGTAATCGCCGGATGAACTCCGCGATCATCCTCGTGCCTCACCCATAAAACTCGCGGGTTACATCTCGTAAAATCCCGTAGTCTCAAATCGCTCGCCGGGTGAACTACGGTGCTATCGGGCCGAATCACGATCCACTTATCTCATATCCGCCACGACTCGCCAAGAATCGGGCTATCTCCTTGTACTTATCTCATTCGCTCCAGCCGGATCGAGGCTCAGTGTATCAGAGTCTCAGCAGCCATCGCCGCTCTAAACTCTGGGTCTTGGCGGCGTTGCGAAACTTGCCGCTTAAGCACTGCTCGTATCGACGCTCGCGCTCGCACTCTCAGAATTCCACTAACAGCCTCTCATCGCTTTGACCATCTGGGCTCAAGGTTTTACGCGAGGCATAATCGTAAAGGAAAGGAATACGCCGAGGGTCCAACTTATCACACGCCTCTAAGGCACGATCTCGTAATGAGAAGAATGGAAACTAATCCTAAATGTCCTATAGCCTCGATTATAGATGTGGTGCACAACACACCGATAATCAAGACTCTACTAGACACGGTTCGTAGACACTTTCCGAGGATTAATCGCTTCGATACCACTTTGTCAAGACCCAACCTCGCCCGTGGATCGTGCCTTACCCGCACCCTAGTGATACAACATCGAGAAAACCAGCGGAAATAAAACTTAAACACGCAAATAGACATGGATCAAGATGAAAGAAAACAAAGCCAACCAAAACGGTTGCCTTTTACATATATGTATATAAACATTTGAACAGCATAATCCTTACAACTCGCCCACATCAAGCTGCACTTCTAAGATTTTTACAACAACTATGACGGACAGGGCCCCGCCACACCCCTGAATGTATAAGAACCTACAGACTCAGGGTAACATACCAAAGATAAGCCTCCGAAGGAATGGAGCTTCCCAATACACTGAAAAGGTGATCCTAAAAGCGGAGATCGACAGCTGATATACCTTTTACTCATGCAGATGAACGCACTCAAGGAGGTCAAGACAACAGTACCAAGTATGTGAAATCTGTAAAAATATCAAAATGAAATCATAATAGTCTATATAAAGCGGAGACATGTATGATAACCAAACTACGCTCACAACATAAAAGTGCCATGTCAAGCCGTGGACTCACGCCTCAAGTCATCCTCACGCCCGTGGAACTCCTTCCTCACCGCCAGCCTCAGGTATACATCGTGTGGAATACGTGTCCCGACCCATACCATGGGACTCGGTAAAGAATCATGTGGAATACGTGTCCCGGCCCATCCCATGGGACTCGGTAGAGAATCAGATGAAATACGTGTCCCGGCCCATCTCGTGGGACTCGGTGAATAATCAGATGGAATACGTGTCCCGCCCATCTCGTGGGACTCTGAATAACCGGATGGAATACGTGTCCCTACCATCTCGGACTCGGTGGTATAAGTACAAGACTTGCACAACAAAGGCTATCACAATAAGCATAGGCAAGTTTCACAACAACAAGCATAGGCAAGTTACACCACAACAGCATAGGCAAGTTATACACGACTCAAGGTACTTTCATTTTATGTCAAGTCCGGGTTTTTAACCCTAAAGTACTACGTACGTTAAATTCTTTTTAAGAGATTCGTTCCTTTTATAAAAGTCACCCGATACCCGTAGTATAAAATAGAGTGACTTACATCTTTTTAAGTAAACCAAAACAACTTCCATACTTTCCTTTTTAAAACCAATTAAGGCAATACCATGCTTTCTTTTTAGACCAAAACACTTCTCTTTTTAAAGTCAAGTTACCACGTTAAAACCAATGATAAAACCCTTCTTTTGTTTTCATAAAGTCGTTATAACCAACTTCCCATAAAGCTGTTATAACACTTTATGTTTTAAACCATTTTAAGACAACACAATGCCTTTCTTTTCCTAAAGTTCCGGTTTGCCTAATTTCAATTACGCAAGTCTCTTTTTAGAAAAGTTTCATAGTTCAATGTCTTAATCTCTTTTAAAACAATTGAGTAACATAAGCCATAAAGTAGCAGTTATTCTTGTTCACAATCAATCTTATTAAGCACCATGATCTAGAAAATGTAATATCATTTTGTCTCATCTTAGCTTCTATGCAGATGGAGGTTTCATCCGGTTTTAATAATACTTCATTATTCATTACATTTTCCCTTATTAACGCCGCAAAGGGTTTGTCGATACACATTCGATTTCAAATCAGAAACATTATTCCTTTTAAAACCAAGTACTCATTACTCACGAATGAGGTTTCACACAAACATCCACATTAATTCATTTAAGTTAAGTCTCTTATCTTATAAGATCAAGTCTCTTAACTTCTAAAATCAGTAAACCACTTTCTTTACCTCTCTTAAGACGTTATACCTAACTCCCCATAAAGCTAGTATAACTCTTTTTAAAACCTTTTAAAACCAAGTGTTACTCTTCTTTTAAAAATGGTTTCTTAACTCTTTTGACATACTTCAAGTTTCTTATTATTCAGGCTTAAGTCAAAAGACATTGCCGCATAACCACGTTCATTAACACACGTACGTCTACCGTACTATATTTATATATTATTCGGGCTTAAGTCAAAATACATTGCCACACGTACGTCTACCGTACTATATATTCATGCTCAAGAGTATAGGAAGAATCACATACCTCGTGACGATTATCGACTATAAGCAAAACGCTCCACGGCTATAACCCGGCTAGCCTTGTCCACCTTCTAAGTAGCACATGCTACTTGCAAAACATTCAACCAATAAAGGTTATAAGTCTACTGTAAGTACAGTCCTATGTAAGTACAGTTTAATCTTCTTCTTATAAATTCAGGCTTAAGTCCAAAGACATTGCCACAAGACTATGTTCAGTTCTATATATAGTATACTTCAACTATATACTCCTACAACATGTAATTTCCAATTACAATAGAAGGACAGTAGTATTTACCTCGATGAGCCCAAAATTATCCAAGTTTAACGTCGATCCTGAGCAAGGTTTAGCTCCTACTCCGTGTGCTCCAATTCGCTCCAAGAAACCCTTAGAAGTTCTATGCAACTTCTACTTATAACTTCAACTACGGGTGAAGATTTTTCCCTTGTGGTTTCGTTTAGTGGCTAAAGGAAGTATAATAGTATTTTCCGGGCTTTTCGTATAAGTGTAACCTTGGGAATACTACAAGGTATTTGGGCCAAGGTATTTGGGCATAATAACAATACTTGGAGAGTATTTCTATACCACAAAGGGGGGTAGTATTTCGACTAGCACAACTAGGCAGTGGGAGGGGGTTCTCGCTAGAACCACTAGGCAAGGGGTTCGGAGGGCCTACAAGAGGAGAGGGGTGGTGTTTGGACGAGACAAGCAAGAGGAGAGGGAGTATTTGAGACTTGAAATGGTTTTAGGATGAAGAAGTTCATCACTTAGGGGGGGTATTTATAGGTCAAGAAATGGCCAACCAATGGCCAAGATTCATCCAAGTGTAAGGCAAGTGTAGGGCTAGATTTAAGCCAAGTGCACCTTATCCATCTACCACAACAACTTGCACAAATATCCTACCAACTCCCTTGACCCCTTTTTCGTCCACCATTGCCGCCCCACTTGTTCCAATGTGAGGGTGACACATGTCACCCTCCCGTTGGTCCAAAATGTTTCGTCTCTCGGAAAAATCCGCAAAAATTAAAAATGACATAGCCGGAATTTTCCCTTCGCAAGTCTTGTAAAACGTTTCGTCGAAAAACGACTCTTTTCGGCACTTGTGCCCAAATTTCGAACTTGCCAAATCTTTAAGGCTCAAATTTTATACGTACGCCCTCTCGTACATACTCTGGAAAAAAAAATACGGGGTATAACAATTTTCTTACTTGTCATACTTTCTCGTACTTCTAAACTTATTTAGCATACGTACAAAATTTCGCGTATTGATTCTGTTCTCCGGTCCTTGGAGTTACTATCCAAACTTGGCCATTATGCTACTTGAATTTCCGCTAAGGCTCTTCTCGGTCCTTACGACCTGATTCCGGTGGAACGCGTCCACAAACTCGTACAACGATCAACTAGACTTGGGCCTTGCATCCTCGAGACCCTATCACATAGCGGGACTACTACCAACTGACATCACCCCATTTCATACTACCGGTTGACCCGAAATGAGTCCATAACCCGACTCATCGTCATACTTAACTTCTCATTCTTAGTCTGAAATAAATCTTTCTCTTATCTCAAGGTACTTCTTACCCTATCCCCTATTCACTAGAGGTTTGTCACATATGTCGAAGTATTTCTACCGTACATCCTTCCCTATTGGTCTTACACTTATTATGGGGTAATTACAACTTGTGAACTCTACACAACTATAGTCTCAGTTCACTTTATTATTCTTGTCAACATTCTTAACTTTTCACTTTACTAATCAAAGTATTCCTACCTCTGGGGGTACTATCACTTACAACTGCTAGCAACAAAGGGAAAACATATACGCTAGGGCAAAATCTGAATCTAACAATGCACGTATGATTCAAAAGAATCGACATATACATGTAACCCCATGCGATGTCGCCTCCTGATCCTGCCCCGTAGTCCCGTCATCTATGCAGTTCGAAGGACCACCAGAACTATAACCTCCACTCGACTCTACCACACCGGCCGACATCCAACACCGCCTCGGGGACGACAATGCGAGGAAAGAGAATCAACCATCGGCCTCATAGGCTGAGCCACCTCACCGGTGCTCTTTCTAAAAGGACATACCCTCAGTATATGGCCCGGACGACTACAATAAAAACAAACACCTATTCCATAACAGCATTTCCCCATATGACGCTTACTACAACGGAAACACTGAGGAATAAGTGGCCTCGACTGAGAAAATCCTCTGCTCCTCTGAGAACTTCGACCCCTGGAGCTCGGACCAGCTTCTAAATACCTGGTGGGGTCAAATCTCCCACCTGTGAGCTGCGGTGGTATGTACTGGGTAGGCTGGGACGAATATCTCACTCGCTGATGAGGCTGCTCGTCCAACAATTCACCGGGATAACCAACCGGTCTAGCCCTCTTACGCTGATCTCCGCGTAGGCCCTCTACCCTCTGTACACCGCTCGAATCGCCGAATAACTCGCCGATGAAACTGTAGCACCGCTATCTTGGTCAATAACATAACTGCTTCCCTTATGACCCTATAGTCTTCTCCTAACTGAGAAACTGGAGGCTCTGGTGTTGGGGCCTCAAAACCTGGCGCAAAAGAACTCGTCGACTGTGGCACAATATCCGGTATACCCTGGGCATAAGCCCTATCAACTCTCTGAGTCTTACTGGTAGCTCCTGCTACTTCTTTGCCCTTCTGGGCGACTGTTTCCCTCCTTGGAGGCATAGCTGTAACACAAAAATACGTCAGATAGGAATTATATTACTAACACAGCTCTATGGCATGATCTCAGAGTGAGAAGAATAGAAACCAACTCCTAAATGTCCTGTAGCCTCCTGTTTATGGGTGTGGCGCGCAACACACCGATAATCAAGACTCTACTAGACACGGTCAGAAATTCCGAGGATCGATCGCTCGATACCACTGCCACGCCCGAACCCCGAAGCGTGATCGTGCCCTACCCGCACCTTCTACCTAATCGACACAAGTAAATCGCGAACATAAATAACACCTCATTTTTTTAAACCAACATACGAGCAAGGGCAAAGCCGATAGTCGCCATATAATATACATACTCAAAAGACACTACACTGCATACGAGTCCAATCCACATATGAATACTGCACTCTAAGAGTTTTATCGAACTATGACGGACAAGGCCCCAGACTAAAACTGCATAAAGCTCAGATCAAGGAACTATACCAAAAAGATAAACTCCTGAACAGATGGAGTTATCCAAAAACTTTGAGCAGGGTCCTACACCTGCAGATCACCAAACTGCGTACCTAAACATGCGGCATGAACGCAGCCCCCCGAAGGAGGTCAGTACGAAGAATGTACCAAGTATGTAAAACAGTAAATACTATAATGAAATCATAACAGTCTAAACAAAACAGGAAACATGTATGATAGCCAACCTACAATACACAATACATAAGCAGTCATATCAAGTCAGGGACGCATGCCCTCAAAGTCATTACTCAAATATAACCATGGGTCTCACGCCCATAATATCAATCATGCCCGTGGAATCCTTCCTCACTGCCGGCAGTCCATGATATAACAAAACATCAATAAGCACACTGAACCTTACAATCATGAGAGTAATGCAATCCTTTTTATCTTTTTAAGTTATACTTTAACAATGAGAATTACTGTTCCACTTTAAATCATACACACACTGCACCCTTTCATTAATGAAATCACTACCATTTCAAAACATGAAGGTCGTGCCAGTTCCAGGGTCAACCACCCTCTGTGTTATAATTCAACCTATCATAGGACTATTTCACCCGCAAGAGACTATTTCACCCGCTTAGGTCATGAGGACCCGCAATGAGTCATCGGTACACGATACTCGCATCACGGATAGCTAATCCATGGCTTATATATATCCCGGGAATTTAACCTGCCCGAGTCAAATACCGACCCGCCGTGAGTGTGTACCACTCACCCCTATGGGGAGCTAACCCATGGTATCCTTGAAACAAGTTGCCATCCCTTTATGGAGGGACGCGGAGATGTGGAGATATGACACTTGCACGAATGTCTATATGAGCAACCCATATGCAAGCAAACCAAGACAAAACCATGCCTTTACACAAATCAAGATAATTACCATGCCTTTCTTTTTGTCATAAACCAAGACAATACTGTTACACCCCGTAAGTCCATGACATGTATAAGAGAATGTACGTAAGGAACACAATACTTGAAATTGGTACGAAAGGAAGAATTATTTTTCCGACGGAAAATCTTCCGAACGTCGGAAAGGAAAAATGTTCGTTGAGGAGAATTAGATTCTCAAAATGCATTATTTGAAGAGTATGGAACGTATTAACATTATGGAATTTTATTTTTACGGATTTGGTCATGTGGGGCCCACCCGAGGAATTTTACATTATTGTGGGGCCCACGAGGGTTACGAAATTTTATGGACGAATGAGAGGGCGACACGTGGCACCCCCACATATGGTCTTGGACGAATATAGTAAGGGTAAAATGGTCATTGACCATCAAGGAAGATAAGTCTTCAAATCTTGAGATTGTTGACTTGTCAACTTGTCCACTTGGCTTAACATTAATTGTCCTTCATCCTAGCCCACAAGTGTTTTAATCTAAGCCCTCTATTGTGTTATAAATGCTACACTAGTGCAAGACAAGCTCTTGAACACTTAGAAAAAAATTAGAGAAGCCTTGTTCTTGAGAAAGTGCTCTCGGGTTTGGGGTCTCTTCCACACAAAAATTTTGTAGTTTTGATCCATTATTCACAAGACTTAAACCCAAGGTCCCTAAGGGTGTTGTAAGGATATCTCAATAGAAAGATCTCAAAAAAACGGCGTTTTCACATTAGTCGCAAGGCGAAAACCTAAGGCATTTTCATAGGTTTTGATTGGAAATGGAAGAGAAGTTGGTTGTGAACTTCTAGAGGCTTCAAATAGCGGATTGGAGCGTAAAGGAAAGGAGCTAAGAATTTCTAAGGAGCGACTTTGAATCTTGGAATTTTTAAGGGCTTGTAAAGGTATAATTCTTGTCGTTTTAGTAATTAAGATTTACTTATTGTTGTAGCTATGGATATTAACAAGCATGAGATGTTTAGTATGAAGTTTTATAAGTGTATTGGCTATTGGAACCCTAATCCGAAAACTAGCATGTTTAGCCTTAAGATTACAATTCAAGTTGATTATTAGTTTAAGTCGTCGCATGTTGTATAAGAAGGAAATTGTAGTTGTTGAAGTTGTTTATGACTATATAACATGTTAGACCTTAGAACTTGGAATTGGAAAAGGATTGGAAAAGACTTAGTGTTGTTGTATATGTTGGCCGAGAATGGCTTGGTTGTTAAACTACTTGGTATGAATTGTGGGGCGGAATTTTACACGTATTGTAAGGCGTGTAATCCCCTTTGATTGGTTGGTATGTTGAGCCTTAAATGTGGCATGTTTGGTTATTGAATTCGGCCTTGAAAAAGGTGGCAAAGTATGTAGAAACAAAAGAAGTGCTGCCCGATTTTCCGTAGAATAAGAGACCGTATACTTAGTATTACTCTACGTTAGAAACTAGAAATTGATAGTCATGTTGTGACCATTATAGGTTGACAATTCTACGAGCGGCGTATTCGACTTAGCTTGGGGATTAAGCCGATCAGGTATGTGAACTATCTCCTCTTCTAGCATGATTCCTTAAGATAAAGAAAGTATGTCCTACTCCTTAAATGATCCATTCCTTGGTTGTACTTGGATTTCCTAATATAGAATTTGTTCCATATACTTCCTTGATTGTACTTTGATGTTTTAATTGTAAGTTGTTATAATCCATTTCCTTAGTGAATTTCGGATTCTCAAAAGTGAAAGTATTTTACTTAAAGTACATAGAGTCTTGAAAAGGAAGTGGTTTCCAAATCTTTTGGCTAGTGCCTTAGTTCCAAAACCTAAAGGTCGTTATAATGACTTTAGGGGAGTCAAATGAGTGATTTACTTAATTGTTTTAAAAATAGGAGAAATGACATGATTTAAGAGAAGTAACTTGTTTTAAAGGTGTGAGTTACTTGAGGTTTAAAAGTAGAAGAAACTTGATTTCTAAAGATTAAGAGACTTGAAGTATTTTGAAAGTTAAGAAACTTGATTTGTAAGTATGTGATACTTGGTTTTAATAGTATAAGTCTCTTGGTTATAAAAGGAATGAATATGTCTAAAACCATAAAGGGTTATAATGGCTTTATGGGAAGTTGGTTATAACGGCTTTATGGAAGGTTAAGAAAGTTGTCTATTTTGATTAATGGGCATAAGTTGCCTAGATTGTGAAAATTTGAAGTTACTTGGTTTCAAGCTTTGAAATGAGTTTTCTAAAAGTGTAGTAACTTACTTTGAAAAATAGACACACCTTGATACTACGGGTGTTAGTATCTTGGGGTTTTACATAAAAAGGAGCCTTTTGAAAAGAATGTACGTACGTAGTACTTTGGCTTGTTTAATTGAGAATTATTCTATGTGTGCCTTGATAAGTAATTTGGCTTGTTTAATTGAGAATTATTCTATGTGTGCCTTGATAAGTACTTTGGCTTGTTTAATTGAGAATTATTCTATGTGTGCCTTGATAAGTACTTTGGCTTGTTTAATTGAGAATTATTCTATAAGTGCCTTGAGTTTATAAAATGAAAGTCTAAAGATTTTATGAACTTGCCTATGTGTGCTGGTGATAGCCTTTGAGTGCAAGTATTATGTTTTATTACGTTGCCGCGACTCTCGGTTGGAGGGCCGGCTGTCTTGTTGTAAGTTTACTTGGACGTACCGACAGTGATGTGGGATTCCACGGGTATGCTTCCATTATTTGTATTACTCCTTGGACATGCTTATACGATGTGGGATTCCGGGGCATGTGACCAGGAGGCGGGTTAGATTCCCGGATTTGTTTGTGTTACCCCATGGTCATGCTTATACGATGTGGGATTCCGGGGCATGCGACCACGTGGGATATTTTTATTCCATGGATTCGCCCTCCATGAGATTTAGTGACGCAGGCTGGATCTGGTAGTTAGCTTTCGTGTCACGACCCGACCTCGGGCCCGTGACTGGTGCCTTACCCCGGGCACCCTAGTGATACAACATCAGAGAAAAACCAGCGGAAATAAAAACTCATGAAAGAAAACAGTGAAATAAGAAAACAGGCTAACCCAAACGGTTACCTTTTTGTACATAAATGAAACTTGAACAGTTACATCCCTTACAAACCCTGCCCACAACAGTGCTACAGACCTCTAAGAATTTTAAAAACCATAACGACGGGACAGGGCCCCGCCATGCCCCTGAAAATACAAAAGTCTACTACTTCAGGGAACTGCACCACGTGACAAGCTTAGGAGATATGGAGCTTTCGAGAACTTAACAGCGATCCTAAGAGTGCGGATCGCCAAGCTATGTACCTCAACTGCGGCATGAACGCAGCCCAAGGAGGTCGATAACAGTACCAAGTATGTGGCGAAAAATACTGTAAATGAAATCATACTAGTCTATATAAAGCAGGAGACATGTATGATAACCAAACTACAGTACAATATAAAGTAGTCATGCCAAGTCAGGGACTCATGCCCGTAAAATCATCACTCAAATACAACCCGGGAATTTAACCCGCACAATGGCCGCATGCCCCGGCATCTCACCTCGGTAAGCATGGCCCTGGAACCGTCCTAGTGGGCCCATACCCGTGGACCATCCAACGTGTCGGTATGCCCAAAGGAGATAACAAAATAACAATCCCTGTGGAAGCATACCCGTGGGCCACCCAATGTGTCGGTATGTCCAAACAACTAACAAAACAATACTCACTGTGGAAGCATACCCGTGGGCTACCCAACGTGTCAGTATGTCCAAACAACTAACAAAACAATACTAACTGTGGAAGCATACCCGTGGGCTACCCAACGTGTCAGTATGTCCAATCAAATAACAAGATAATACTCACTGTGGAAGCATACCCGTGGGCTACCCAACGTGTCAGTATGTCCAAAAGAAATAACCAGATAATACTCAAAGTGGACGCATACTCGTGGACCATCCAACGTGTCAGTATGTCCCACAATCGATCACATAGCCGGCCCTCCACCGAGAGACACGGTAGCACAAAATCAAACACTTGCACAACAAAGGCTATCTCAACAAGCATAGGCAAGTTACACCCAACTCAAGGTACTTTCATTTTATTACAACAAAACCGGGTTTTTAACCCCAAAGTACTACATACATTAATCCTTTCAAAAAGATCTCCTTTTACGTAAAAGCCACCGATACTAATGCTCGTAGTACCGAACACATTCAGGTTTAAATCAAGTACTTTAAACACTTTTTAGCCCAACGTCAAGTACACCATTTAAAAACCCAAATAACTAACCCCTTTAAGATCAAGGTACTCCTACCTTTTAAAACCAAGCTACCTTATACTTTTAAACTCAAGTTACCATTTTAAATCCAATAATAAAATCATTCTTTTGTTTCCATAAAGTCGTTATAACTAACTTCCCATAAAGCTATTATAACACTTTATGTTTTAAACCGATTTAAGACAAAACCTTGCCTTCCTTTTAAACCAAAACGCTTCAAATTCTTGAGTCTCTTTTCTTTTAGAAATCAAGTACTCATTTCTCACGAATGAGGGTTCACACTTTTCAACACCATTCAGGTAAATTATAATCCAAGTCTCTTATTTTTGAAATCAACAAACCATTCTTTTACCTACATAAAGTGATCATAACAAACTTCCCATAAAGCTGTTATAACACTTTATGTTTTAACCCAACCAATTACTAATGAATAAGATTTTCCTACTCTTTCACACAATGAAGCCCTTTACACTTCATAACAAGTCAAGGCACAGAAGGGAACTCAAATTCCTTTAACACACGTGCATCTACTGCACTATATATTTCACAAATAATCATGCTGAAGAGGATATGAAGAATCACATACCTCGCGACGATTGTCGACAATTAGCAAAATGCTCCACAGTACTATACCCTTCAGGTAGGATACGCTACTCGTAGCACTTCAATCCTAATATGGTCATAAAACGTCTATCAAACTCTAGCTTCGAACGTAGAATAAACTAAGTGTAAAGTCCCTAAATTCTACGGAAAATTGGACAGAACTTCCTTTGTTTCTACTAACTTTGCCACCTTTTTCAAGGCCGAATTCAATAACCAACGCCACATTTAAGGCTCAATTAATCCAGCAAAAACAAGGGGATTACACGCCTAACAATACGTGTAAAATTCCGCCCCACAACAATACAAAAATAACCCAATACTTTCCATGCCATTCTTGGCCAACAATATAACCAATCCTAAATCTTTTCCAACTATCTTCTCAATCCAAGTTATTAGGTCTAACATGATATCTAGCCCTAGACATCTTCAACAACTACAATTTCCCCCTTTACAACATGTGACGACCAAATTAGAAATCCAATTGAAGTTACAATCTTAAGGCTAACATGCCCATTTCGGTTTTCAACAAGACAACAAGATCCAAATCTATTCAAACTTAAATATAACAGCCTCAGGCTCATTTCTAAACTACAATAACAAGTATTAACTCATATCCAAGAGAAGGGGAAACGTTTACCTTTGGAGAAGCCCACAAAAGCCCCTTTCTTCCACTTCTTTTCCGTCAAACTCGTCCACCAGCGCTTCCCACAAGTTTACCCACACTTTTCCTTCTTGCCGCCGCTCCAACAATTTCTCCTAAGGCAAGGTTCTTCAAAGATCTAGAGAGAAAGGGAGAGGATTTCTTAGGAGGGTTAGGTGAAATGGCCAAGTATTCCAAGACTTGGCCCTAAAATAGGACCCTTTACTTGGTCAAAAAGATGGGAGGGACACTTGTCACCCTCCCATAGGCTCTTTTCGAAAATATCCCCTGATTTTCGCCCTTTCTGAGAAAAATCCTGGCTGCATGGCCATGGCGCTTCACTCGAAAAGTTCCAGATTCGGCGCGCGGCCTGCAACCATGGACTCCAAGATACAACGGCGTCGCGACCTGCGTCGGCGTCGCGGCCACGCATTCGGCCGCGCCACACTGAATCGAAACCATCGCTTTGCACATGCGCGCAAACTTGAAATTTTCATAATTTTTTACTCCGATGTCCTATCGACGAACGGTTTGTTGCGTTGGGATCTAGATTTAACGGACTACACACTAGGCTTTTTAAACACCTTACAATCCTTAACAACTGGGGTACAACACTCCAAGGTAGACTCAAAATCCGTCCAACACATGTTTGTCAACTTATCTTCCCACTTTCAAATCTTATATTCCGGGGTAGGTTCTTATCTTAACTTCTTGAATTTACGGGGTGTAACATTCTCCCCCCCTTAGAAACATTCGTCCTGAATGCTCCTTCTAAGTCTCCAAAACGCAGACGCCGGTATAGTCTTCACCACTGCACTTACAAAGGAATCAGTTATGCCACTCATGGCCATAACATACGAATTACGCAAAACTCTAAATTCCAGCCAATGAGGGATCATCCCTAACACCACAAAAGCTCCCACCACTCATGGACTTATCACCCGAATATACTCCCCGTATACTATGTACTCCGACAAAGATAACTGTAAAATATTTTACTCTAGCCGGCCCTACCTCTAAGGTCTCGATTGTTATAAATTCTAAAGTTCAAAGTTTCTCATCCCCAGACTTACCCTTTTTCACTAGCCAAGCTTCTAAATCACATTTTTAACACAAAGCCGTCCGAACATAACACTTAACACATCACCATAATATCAATGCCTACCAGTCTCTAGAGGGTTAAGAATATACCTGTAACCATTTCTTCACTTTCCCTTTTTTGTCGTTCTACTCATGATCCTTCCTTGCACGGCGCACAAAAGGAGGAGATGAAGCAGTCGCTGATCCCGAAGGCTGAGTCTCTACATCCGTGCTACCTTTGGTTGGACAATTTCTCGCAAAATGGCCCTGCTGGCCGCATGTAAAACAAACTCCCATACTAGCACGACACTCCCCATCATGGAGCCTACCACAATGGTCACAACGAGATAGGGGTGGTCCCATCTGACTAACATCCTCGCTTCCCAAAAACTCAAACCTTGGAGCCCCGACCGCTTCCCGATCTCCCGAACGCCCCGGCGTGTGGTGGAGCACTCAGATCGGGCGGAGGCGCATAACTAGTCTCGCTGCGAGGCCGCCTCTAAGGTCACCAAAGGACCTCGCTCGCCTCTTCTGCTGATCTTGGTTATACTGTCGACCTCTACGCTCCTCAGTCTGGAGCGCATAGGCCTGGATGAGGGCAATGTCCATGCCCGGCTGAAGAGCTACCCCTGTGCACCCCTCCGCTAAATAATCATTGAGCCCGGTGACATAATGGTGCACTCTATCCTCCATGTTTGCCACTAAAGCAGGGACATACCGGGCCAACGAGTCAAACTCTAAGTTGTATTCCCTAACTGTGTGTCCTCACTGTCTCAGTATCAAAAATCTGTCGGCCCGTGCTCTCCTCATCTGTGGCGGCAAGAAATGGCCAAGGAAAGCCTCTGAGAACTCGTCTCATACTGCTGGTGGCGCATGCTCCCCCCGGGACAGCTCCCACGAATCAAACCAGTCGACCGCGGTATCACGCAGTCGATGCGACCCCAAGACCACAGACTCGGTCTCCGAAGCCTTGATCACTCTACGATCCAGAATCGCTTCGGATGAACTCCTCGCGGATCATCCTCGTGCCTCGCCGTAGAACTCGGTGGGCCGCTTCGTAAAATCCCGTAGTCTCAAACTATCTCGACCTCGGGTGAACTATGGGTACCATCGAATCGAATCGCGATTCACCTATCTCATGTCCGCCACAACTCGCTAGTAATCGCCATTTCCTTGTAACCCATCTCCTCTGCTCCAGGCTGTGGAACTGGAGGCTCAGGTGTCGTGGTCTCAGTAGAGACCGTTGCTGCTCTACTCGCAGCCTCCTCGCCGCTTGCCCTTCGGGCTCGTTGCCTTGCGTGGAGGCATCACCGTATAAAAAGAGTACGTCGGAGGAGTCCAACTTATAACACGCCTCTAAGGCATGATCTCGAGTGAGAAGAATGGAAACCAATCCTAAATATCCTGTAGCCTCCTGATTATAGATGTGGTGCACAACACACCGATAATCAAGACTCTGCTAGATACGGTCTGTAGACACTTTCTGAGGATTAACTGCTCTGATACCACTTTTGTCACGACCCGACTGGGCCTGGGATCGTGCCTTACCCGGGCACCCTAGTGATACAACATCGAGAGAAAAACCGGAAATAAAAACTCATGAAAGAAAAAAGTTGAAATAAGAAAACAGCTAACCCAAACGGTTACCTTTTTGTACATAAATGAAACTTCAACAGATTATCCCTTACAAACCCCGCCCACAACAAAGGCTGCACTCTAAGAATTTTAAAACCATAACGACGGACAGGCCCCGCCATGCCCTCAAAATACAAAAGTCTACTACTTGTGGAACTGCACTACGTGACAAGCTTCCGAGATATGGAGCTTTCCGAGAACCGAACAATGATCCTAAGAGTGCGGATCGCCAGCTATGTACCTCAACTCGCAGATGAACGCAGCCAAGGAGGTCGATAACAGTACCAAGTATGTGAATCAAAATATCAGAAATGAAATCATACTAGTCTATATAAAGCGAGACATGTATGATAACCAAACTACAAGATAATATAAAGTAGTCATGCCAAGTCGTGGACTCATGCCCGTAAAATCATCACTCAAATACAACCCGAATTTAACCCGCACAACGGCCGCGTGCCCCAAGATCTCACCTCGTAGTACGGCCTCGAACCGTCCTAGTGGGCCCATACCCGTTGACCATCCAACGTGTCGGTATGCCCAACGGAGATAACAAAATAACAATCCCGTTGGAAGCATACCCGTGGGCCACCCAACGTGTCGATGTCCAAACAACTAACAAAACAATACTCATCGTGGAAGCATACCCTGGCTACCCAACGTGTCAGTATGTCCAAACAACTAACAAAACAATACTCACTGTGGAAGCATACCCGTGGGCTACCCAACGTGTCAGTATGTCCAATCAAATAACAAGATAATACTCACTGTGGAAGCATACCCGTGGGCTACCCAACGTGTCAGTATGTCCAAAAGAAATAACCAGATAATACTCAAAGTGGACGCATACTCGTGGACCATCCAACGTGTCAGTATGTCCCACAATCGATCACATAGCCGGCCCTCCACCGAGAGACACGGTAGCACAAAATCAAACACATGCACAACAAAGGCTATCTCAACAAGCATAGGCAAGTTACACCCAACTCAAGGTACTTTCATTTTACTACAACAAAACCGGGTTTTTAACCCCAAAGTACTACATACATTAATCCTTTCAAAAAGATCTCCTTTTACGTAAAAGCCACCGATACTAATGCTCGTAGTACCGAACACATTCATGTTTAAATCAAGTACTTTAAACACTTTTTAGCCCAACGTCAAGTACACCATTTAAAAACCCAAATAACTAACCCCTTTAAGATCAAGGTACTCCTACCTTTTAAAACCAAGCTACCTTATACTTTTAAACTCAAGTTACCATTTTAAATCCAATAATAAAATCATTCTTTTGTTTCCATAAAGTCGTTATAACTAACTTCTCATAAAGCTATTATAACACTTTATGTTTTAAACCGATTTAAGACAAAACCTTGCCTTCCTTTTAAACCAAAACGCTTCAAATTCTTGAGTCTCTTTTCTTTTAGAAATCAAGTACTCATTTCTCACGAATGAGGGTTCACACTTTTCAACACCATTCAGGTAAATTATAATCCAAGTCTCTTATTTTTGAAATCAACAAACCATTCTTTTACCTACATAAAGTGATCATAACAAACTTCCCATAAAGCTGTTATAACACTTTATGTTTTAACCCAACCAATTACTAATGAATAAGATTTTCCTACTCTTTCACAAAATGAAGCCCTTTACACTTCATAACAAGTCAAGGCACATAAGGGAAATCAAATTCCTTTAACACACGTGCATCTACTGCACTATATATTTCACAAATAATCATGCTAAAGAGGATAGGAAGAATCACATACCTCGCGACGATTGTCGACAATTAGCAAAATGCTCCACAGTACTATACCCTTCAGGTAGGATACGCTACTCGTAGCACTTCAATCCTAATATGGTCATAAAACGTCTATCAAACTCTAGCTTCGAACGTAGAATAAACTAAGTGCAAAGTCCCTAAATTCTACGGAAAATTGGACAGAACTTCCTTTGTTTCTACTAACTTTGCCACCTTTTTCAAGGCCGAATTCAATAACCAACACCACATTTAAGTCTCAATTAATCCAGCACAAACAATGGGATTACACGCCTAACAATACGTGTAAAATTCCGCCCCACAACAATACAAAAATAACCCAATACTTTCCATGCCATTCTTGGCCAACAATATAACCAATCCTAAATCTTTTCCAACTATCTTCTCAATCCAAGTTATTAGGTCTAACATGATATCTTGCCCTAGACATCTTCAACAACTACAATTTCCCCCTTTACAACATGTGACGACCAAATTAGAAATCCAATTGAAGTTACAATCTTAAGGCTAACATGTCCATTTCGGTTTTCAACAAGACAACAAGATCCAAATCTATTCAAACTTAAATATAACAGCCTCAGGCTCATTTCTAAACTACAATAACAAGTATTAACTCATATCCAAGAGAAGGGGAAACTTTTACCTTTGGAGAAGCCCACAAAAGCCCCTTTCTTCCACTTCTTTTCCACAAACTCGTCCACCAAAGGCTTCCCACAAGTTTACCCACACTTTTCCTTCTTGCCGCCCAACAATTTCTCCTAAGGCAAGGTTTCTTCAAAGATCTAGATAGAAAGGAGAGGATTTCTTAGGAGGTTAGGTGAAATGGCCAAGTCTTCAAGACTTGGCCCTAAAATAGGACCCTTTACTTGGTCAAAAGATGGGAGGGACACTTGTCACCTCCCATAGGCTCTTTCGAAAATATCCCCGATTTTCGCCTTTACCGTGAAAAATCCGCCTGGGCGGCGCCCACTTCCGAAAAGTTCCAGATTCCGCGGCCCTGCGTCGGCGTCGCCGCAGCTGCAACCCCAAGGACTCCCAAGATACTGGCCGTGCGCGCGCGTCGTGGCGCGCATCGGCGCGCTGGGCGTACTGCACTTCGAATCAAACCATCTGCGCTCGATCAAGCACCAAACTTGAAATTTTCATAATTTTTTACTCCGATGTCCTATCGACGAACGGTTTGTTGCATTGGGATCTAGATTTAACGGACTACACACTAGGCTTTTTAAACACCTTACAATCCTTAACAACTGGGGTACAACACTCCAAGGTAGACTCAAAATCCGTCCAACACATGTTTGTCAACTTATCTTCCCACTTTCAAATCTTATATTCCGGGGTAGGTTCTTATCTTAACTTCTTGAATTTACGGGGTGTAACATTCTCCCCCCCCTAGAAACATTCGTCCTGAATGTTCCTTCTAAGTCTCCAAAACGCAGACGCCGGTATAGTCTTCACCACTGCACTTACAAAGGAATCAGTTATGCCACTCATGGCCATAACATACAAATTACGCAAAACTCTAAATTCCAGCCAATGAGGGATCATCCCTAACACCACAAAAGCTCCCACCACTCATGGACTTATCACCCGAATATACTCCCCGTATACTATGTACTCCGACAAAGATAACTGTAAAATCTTTTACTCTAGCCGGCCCTACCTCTAAGGTCTCGATTGTTATAAATTCTAAAGTTCAAAGTTTCTCATCCCCAGACTTACCCTTTTTCACTAGCCAAGCTTCTAAATCACATTTTTAACACAAAGCCGTCCGAACATAACACTTAACACATCACCATAATATCAATGCCTACCAGTCTCTAGAGGGTTAAGAATATACCTGTAACCATTTCTTCACTTTCCCCTTTTTGTCGTTCTACTCATGATCCTTCCTTGCACTGCGCACAAAAGGAGAGAGATGAAGCGATCGATCCCGGCCGAGTCTCTACATCCGTGCTACCTTTGGTTGGACAATTTCGCAAAAATGGACTGCTGGCGCATGTAAAACAAACTCCCCTACTAGCACGACACTCCTCATCATGGTGCCTACCACAATGGTCACAACGAGATAGGGGTGGTCCCATCTGACTAATATCCCTGCTTCCCCAAAAACCTGAAACCTTGGAGCCCTGACCTGCTCCGGAATCTCCCGAACGTCCTGAAGACTGTGGCGGAGCACTCCGTACTGGCGGAGGCGCATAACTAGTCTGCTGGGCCGAGGCCGTCGCTAAGGTCACCAGGACCCCGCCGCTCGCCTCTTCGCTGATCTTGGTTATTCGCCGACCTCACGCCTCGCCCCGAGCGCATAGGCCTGGATGAGGGCAATGTCCATGCCCGGCTGAAGAGCTACCCCTGTGCACCCCTCCGCTAAATAATCATTGAGCCCGGTGACATAACGGTGCACTCTATCCTCCATGTTTTCCACTAAAGCAGGGACATACCGGGCCAACGAGTCAAACTCTAAGTTGTATTCCCTAACTATGCGTCCTCTCTGTCTCAGTATCAAAAATCTGCGGCCGTGCTCTCCTCATCTGTGGCGGCAAGAAATGGCCAAGGAAAGCCTCACGAGAACTCGTCTCATCCGCTGGTGGCGATGCTCCCGACAGCTCCCACGAATCAAACCCGACCGCGGTATCACGCAATTGCCGCGACCCCAAGACCACGCACTCGGTCTCCGCCTTGATCACTCTCGCGATCCAGAATCGCTTGATGAACTCCTGCGGATAATCCTCGTGCCTCGCCCCATGTAACTCGGTGTGCGGCACTCGTAAAATCCCGTAGTCTCAAACTATCTCGACCTCGGGTGAATCTATGGGTACCATCGAATCGAAGGCCGCTGCGTCGGCCTATCTCCGTATGCGCCCACAATCTCGCTAGTAATCGGGCCATTTCTTGTAACCCATCTCCTGCTCGGTGTGGACTGGAGGCTCAGCCGTGGTCTCGCAGAGACATTGTTGCTCTACTCGCAGCCTCCTCTCGCCTTGCCCTTCTGGGCTCTGGTTGCCTTGCGTGGAGGCATCACTGGTATAAAAAGAGTACGTCAGAGGGAGTCCAACTTATAACACAGCTCTAAGGCACGATCTCAGAGTGAGAAGAATGGAAACCAATCCTAAATATCCTATAGCCTCATGATTATAGATGTGGTACACAACACACCGATAATCAAGACTCTACTAGATACGGTCTGTAGACACTTTCCGAGGATTAACTGCTCTGATACCACTTTTGTCACGACCCGACCTCGGGCCCGTGACTGGTGCCTTACCCCAGGCACCCTAGTGATACAACATCAGAGAAAAACCAGCGGAAATAAAAATTCATGAAATAAAACAGTGAAATAAGAAAACAGGCTAACCCAAACGGTTACCTTTTTGTACATAAATGAAACTTGAACAGTTACATCCCTTACAAACCCTGCCCACAACAACAAGCATGCACTTCTAAGAATTTTAAAACCATAACGACGGACAGGCCCCGCCATGCCCCCGAATATACAAAAGTCTACTACTTCAGTGGAACTGCATCACGTGACAAGCTTCCGAGATATGGAGCTTTCGAGAATCGAACAATGATCCTAAGAGCGGATCGCCAGTTACGTACTCAACTCGCAGATGAACGCAGCTTCGGGCGAGGTCAAGCATAACAGTACCAAGTATGTGAATCAAAAATATCAGAAATGAAATCATACTAGTCTATATCAAGCAGGAGACATGTATGATAACCACACTACAGTACAATATCCAGTAGTCATGCCATGTCAGGGACTCATGCCCGTAAAATCATCACTCAAATACAACCCGGGAATTTAACCCGCATTAACGGCCGCATGCCCCAAGATCTCACCTCAGAAGCATGGCTCGAACCGCCCTAGCTGGCCCATACCCGTGGACCATCCAACGTGTCGGTATGCCCAAAGGAGATAACAAAATAACAATCCTCGTGGAAGATACTCGTGGCCACCCAACGGTTTCCAGATGTCCAAACAACTAACAAAACAATACTCATCGTGGAAGCATACCCGCTGGCTACCCAACGGTCAAGATGTCAACTAACAAAACAATACTCATCATGGAAGAATACCCGGCTACCCAACGTGTCAAGATGTCCAATCAAATAACAAGATAATACTCATCAGGAAGCATACCCGGCTACCCAACGTGTCAAGATGTCCAAAAGAAATAACCAGATAATACTCAAAGTGGACGATACTCGCGACCATCCAACGACAAGATGTCCCACAATCGATCACATAGCCGACCCTCCACCGAGAGACACGGTAGCACAAAATCAAACACTTGCACAACAAAGGCTATCTCAACAAGCATAGGCAAGTTACACCCAACTCAAGGTACTTTCATTTTACTACAACAAAACCGGGTTTTTAACCCCAAAGTACTACATACATTAATCCTTTCAAAAAGATCTCCTTTACGTAAAGCCACCGATACTAATGCCAGAGATCAACACATTCAGTTTAAATCAAGTACTTTAAACACTTTTAGCCCAACGTCAAGTACACCATTTAAAAACCCAAATAACTAACCCCTTTAAGATCAAGGTACTCCTACCTTTTAAAACCAAGCTACCTTATACTTTTAAACTCAAGTTACCATTTTAAATCCAATAATAAAATCATTCTTTTGTTTCCATAAAGTCGTTATAACTAACTTCTCATAAAGCTATTATAACACTTTATGTTTTAAACCTATTTAAGACAAAACCTTGCCTTCCTTTTAAACCAAAACGCTTCAAATTCTTGAGTCTCTTTTCTTTTAGAAATCAAGTACTCATTTCTCACGAATGAGGGTTCACACTTTTCAACACCATTCGTAAATTATAATCCAAGTCTCTTATTTTGAAATCAACAAACCATTCTTTTACCTACATAAAGTGATCATAACAAACTTCCCATAAAGCTGTTATAACACTTTATGTTTTAACCCAACCAATTACTAATGAATAAGATTTTGCTACTCTTTCACACAATGAAGCCCTTTACACTTCATAACAAGTCAAGGTACGTATGGGAAATCAAATTCTTTAACACACGCGCATCTACCGACTATATATTTCACAAATAATCATGTCAAGAGGATAGGAAGAATCACATACCTCGCGACGATTGTCGATAATTAGCAAAATGCTCCACAAGACCATATCCTTCAGTAGGATACGCTACTCGTAGCACTTCAATCCTAATATGGTCATAAACGCCTATCAAACTCTAGCTTCGAACGAATAAACTAAGTGCAAAGTCCCTAAATTCTACGGAAAATCGATGTAACTTCCTTTGTTTCTACTAACTTTGCCACCTTTTCAAGGCCGAATTCAATAACCAACACCACATTTAAGTCTCAATTAATCCAAAGACAACAACGGGATTACACGCCTAACAATACGTAAAATTCCGCCCCACAACAATACAAAAATAACCTAATACTTTCCATGCCATTCTTGGCCAACAATATAACCAATCCTAAATCTTTTCCAACTATCTTCTCAATCCAAGTTATTAGGTCTAACATGATATCTTGCCCTAGACATCTTCAACAACTACAATTTCCCTTTACAACACGTGACGACCAAATTAGAAATCCAATCAAGTTACAATCTTAAGGCTAACATGTCCATTTCGGTTTTCAACAAGACAACAAGATCCAAATCTATTCAAACTTAAATATAATAACCTCGTGCTCATTTCTAAACTACAATAACAAGTATTAACTCATATCCAAGAGAAGGGAAACTTTACCTTTGGAGAAGCTCCACAAAAGCCCCTTTCTTCCACTTCTTTTCCACAAACTCGCCCACCGCTTCCCACAAGTTTACCCACACTTTTCCTTCTTGCCGCTCCAACAATTTCTCCTAAGGCAAGGTTTCTTCAAAGATCTAGAGAGAAAGGAGAGGATTTCTTAGAGGGTTAGGTGAAATGGCCAAGTCTTCCAAGACTTGGCCCTAAAATAGACCCTTTACTGTCAAAAGATGGGAGGACACTTGTCACCCTCCCATAGGCTCTTTTCAAAATATCCCCGATTTTCGCCTTTACCGCAAAAATCCCGGCGCTGGCCAAAGGGCGCTTCCACTCCGGAAAGTTCCAAAGATTCCGGCCATGGCCAGATTCCGGCTGCCTCAGATTCCGGCACATGGCCGCAACCCCGCAGACTCAAGATAACCGGCGCCATGGCCAGATTCCGGCGCCATGCCTCGCAACCCCGCGACTTAATACAACCGGCGCGCGCCAGATTCCGGCGCCGCGGCGTTGTACCCCTGAACCGAAACCACTGCTTTGCCTGACTGCGCACCAAACTTGAAATTTTCATAACTTTTGACTCCGATGTCCTATCGACGAACGGTTTGTTACGTTGGGATCTAGATTTAACGGACTACACACTAGGCTTTTTAAACACCTTCAATCCTTAACAACTGGGGTACAACACTTCAAGGTAGACAAAATCCGTCCAACACATGTTTGTCAACTTATCTTCCCACTTTCAAATCTTATATTCCGGGGTAGGTTCTTATCTTAACTTCTTGAATTTACGGGGTGTAACATTTCGTACTTGCCCCCGTCAGTTGTTGACGCAGGCTGGATCTGGTAGTTGTCTTTCGTACTTGCCCCCGTCATTTCTATTACACAGTTTGGTACGGTAGGCTCTGGTAGATAGCTTTCGCACTTGCCCCGGTCATATCTCGTAACGACAGCCGGATCCGTAGTTAGCTGCACTTGCCTCGCCGCTTGTCGACGCAGCCGGATCTCGTAGTTGGCTTCGCATTGCCCCCGCCGCTTTATGATGCAGCCGGATCCGTGGTTCATTTTCCTACTGCCCGTGCATGCTTTTAGGACACATGCGACTTGGTGTTCATGTATGCCTATTGGTGTTATATTATATCATGGATCGCCGATGAGGAAGGATTCCACGCATGATTGATATTACGGGCGCGAGACCCATGGTTATATTTTAGTAATGACTTTGAGGCACGCGCCCTCGACTTGATATGATCGCTATGTATCAGGTAATCGTAGGTTGGCTATCATACATGTCTCGCTTTTGGTTAGATCATATGATTTCATTACAAGCATTTCATCGCTTCACATACCGTACATTCTTCGCATCGACCTCCTTTCGGGCCGCTCACGCCGCAGTTTAGGTACGCTAGCTTGGTGATCCGCAGTGTAGACCGCCGTAGTTTTTGGATAGCTCCTCATTAAGAGTTTATCTTTTGGTATAGTTCTTTCAAGATGTGCTTTTATACTAAGCATGGGTACGGGCCTTGTCCCGTCATATTTCGCTTAAACTCTAGAGGTCCGTATTCATACGTGGATCGACTCATGTATAGTGTAGTGTCTTTTGAGTATGTATATTATATGGCAGCCTTGTCGGCTTTGCCCTTGCATGTACGATGGTTTTAAAATAAAAAATGAGGTGTTATTTAAATTCCGCAGTTTACTTGTGTTGTTAAGGTGTATGGTGCCTGTAGTGGTACCATTCACTGCCCGGTTCGGCGTGACAAATACCATGCCTTTCCTTTTTACACAAACCAAGACAATACCATGCCTTTACACAAACCAAGACAATACCATGCCTTCTTGTTACATAAACCAAGAGAAATCCTTATTTAAGCAAGCCAAAGTACTTATCAAGGCACACATAGAATAATTCTCATTTAAACAAGTCAAAGTACTATCAAGGCACAAATGGAAAAAATCTCATTTAAACAAGCCAAAGTACTACGTACGTACATTCTTTTCAAAAGACTCTTTTTTATGTAAAACCCCAAGATACTAACACTCGTAGTATCAAGGCATGTCTATTTTTCAAAGTAAGTTACTACACTTTTAGAAAACTTATTTCAAAGCTTGAAACCAAGTAACTTCAAATTTTCACAATCTAGGCAACTTATGCCCATTAATCAAAATAGACAACTTTCTTAACCTTCCATAAAGCCGTTATAACCAACTTCCCATAAAGCCATTATAACCCTTTATGGTTTTAGACATATTCATTCCTTTTATAACCAAGAGACTTATACTATTAAAACCAAGTATCACATACTTACAAATCAAGTTTCTTAACTTTCAAAATACTTCAAGTCTCTTAATCTTTAGAAATCAAGTTTCTTCTACTTTTAAACCTCAAGTAACTCACACCTTTAAAACAAGTTACTTCTCTTAAATCATGTCATTTCTCCTATTTTTAAAACAATTAAGTAAATCACTCATTTGACTCCCCTAAAGTCATTATAACGACCTTTAGGTTTTGGAACTAAGGCACTAGCCAAAAGATTTGGAAACCACTTCCTTTTCAAGACTCTATGTACTTTAAGTAAAATACTTTCACTTTTGAGAATCCGAAATTCACTAAGGAAATGGATTATAACAACTTACAATTAAAACATCAAAGTACAATCAAGGAAGTATATGGAACAAATTCTATATTAGGAAATCCAAGTACAACCAAGGAATGGATCATTTACGAGTAGACATACTTTCTTTATCTTAAGGAATCATGCTAGAAGAGGAGATAGTTCACATACCTGATCGGCTTAATCCCCAAGCTAAGTCGAATACGCCGCTCGTAGAATTGTCAACCTATAATGGTCACAACATGACTATCAATTTCTAGTTTCTAACGTAGAGTAATACTAAGTATACGGTCTCTTATTCTACGGAAAATCGGGCTGCACTTCCTTTGTTTCTACATACTTTGCCACCTTTTTCAAGGCCGAATTCAATAACCAAACATGCCACATTTAAGGATCAACATACCAACCAATCAAAGGGGATTACACGTCTTACAATACGTGTAAAATTCCGCCCCACCATTCATACGAAGTAGTTTAATATCCAAAGCCATTCTCGGCTAACTTATTCAACAACACAAAGTTCTTTCCAATTTCTTTTTCAATCCAAGTTCTTAGTTCTAACATGTTATATAGTCATAAACAACTTCAACAACTACAATTCCTTCTTTATATAACATGTGACGACTTATACAATAATCAACTTGAATTGTAATCTTAAGGCTAAACATGCTAGTTTTCGGATTAGGGTTTCAATAGCCAATACACTTATCAAACTTCATACTAAATACCTCATGCTTGCTAATATCCATAACTACAATGATAAGTAAACTTTAATTGCTAAAACGACAAGATTTATACCTTTACAAGCCCTTAAAATTTCCAAGATTCAAAGTCGCTCCTTAGCAATTCTTAGCTCCTTTCTTTTACGCTCCAATCCTCTATTTGAAGCCTTTAGAAGCTCACAACCAACTTCTCTTCCAATTCCAATCCAAACTTGTGAAAACGACTTAGGTTTCCGCCTTGCGACTAACGTGAAAACGTCGTTTTTCCGAAATCTTTCTATTGAGATATCCTTACAATACCCTTAGGGACCTTGGGTTAAAGTCTTGTGAATAATGGATCAAAACTACAAAAATTTTGTGTGAGAGAGAAGGCAAACCCGAGAGCATTGTTCTAGCACAAGAATGTTGTGATTTTTTTCTATGTGTTGGAGACATTCTCTTGCACTAGTGTAGTGTATATATAACACAATGGAGGGTCAAGATAATCACATATGTGTGGCTAGGATGAATATCATTAATGTAAAGCCAAGTGGACAAGTTGACAAGTCAACAATCTTAAGCTTTGAAGACTTGTTCATCTACTATGGTCAATGACCATTTTACCCTTGCAATATTTCATCCAAGACCATATGAGGGGGTGCAACGTGTCGCCCTCTCATTCGTCCATAAAATTCCGTAACCCTCGTGGGCCCCGCAAAAACGTAAAATTCCTCGGGTGGGCCCCACATGACCAAATCTGTAAAAAAATAAATTTCCATAATGTTAATAAGTTCCATATTCTTCAAATAATGGATTTTGAGAATCCAATTCTCATCAACGAATATTTTTCCTTTCCGACGTTCGGAAGATTTTCCGTCGGAAAAACAATTCTTCCTTTCGTACTAATTTTCAAGTCTTGAGTTCTCGCGTCTATTCTTTTATACATGTCCTGGACTTACGGGGTGTAACAATACCCTTAAGAACCTTGGTTTAAAGTATTGGGATCATTGAACCACAAACGAAAAATTTTCTTGTTCTTCCAAGTGCAAACCCGAGAGCTCCCATTTTCAAGCTCAAAGTTTTTCTAATTTTTCTAAGTGTTGAGATGACCAAGTCTTGCACTACTAGTATAGATATATACTACATTAAAGGGTCTAGATTAGAACATTTGTGTGGCTTGGATGAATTCATTTAAATATCAAGCTAAGTGGGCTTATTGACTTGGTCAATAATGTCAAACCTTGACCTTTCAAGACTTGGCCCATTCTTGACCATTTTCGTCCAAGCCCAAGTGTGGGGGGGTGACACGTTTCACCCTCCCATTCGTCCATAATGTTTCTTTTCCAAAAATTTCCATAATTGGTCAAAATATCAAAAACCTCGTGGGCCCCACAAAAACGTAAAATTTCTCGGGTGGGCCACACACTCTGTAAATAAACTTCCGTAGTTCTGATAAATTCTAAATGTCTCAAATAGCAAACTCGAGAACCCAATTCCCCTTAACAAACACTTCTCTTTGCCGAGGTTCGGAAGATTTTTCCTTCGGAAAACAATTCTTTCTTTCGTTCAAATTTTTAACATCCTGGTTCCTTACGTACATTCCTATATATATATTGTTACACCTCGTAAGTTTAAGGCAATAATTAAGAACGTCATTAAGGAAGTAAGATTCGGATATTGAATATAAAGAATACTTACATATGCTAATATGGAAAATTAGTGTATAAACGGGTGTTATCCCGAGAATTGTTTTTAGTACTATAAATGTGACGACGAGAATTAATCCTAGTAGTTGAATTTGTCCCAATGGAGTTATGGAATAGTATTGTATTATAAATTATGACATTGAGGATACGAGGCCTTATGAAATCCCCGGAAATTAAGAGAAGTGGGACATAAGATTAATTATTGGTGAGAAGTGGACCAAAGTGTTATAGGTAAGGGACTAAATTGCAATTTAATTTTTCAGATTTTAATTGCCCTTAAAGACATATTAAACCCTTCATTTTCCATTTCAAACTCAACTCCATAGCCAAACTCAATCTCTCTTCTTCCTCTCAAGCTTGGCCGAAAATAACCCCAATTCCATAGCCAAAACTTGAAGTTTTTCATCTCTTATTCCTAGATTAATTCTTCTATCATTCCAAGCCAAGTTTTTTTAAACCCAAAATAGCTGGCTCACCACCACTGGCCGAGAATTCCCAACCCAAAACGCTGGTTTTGATGAAACTTTGGAAGAAAACATGTATAAATGATGGGTTAACATTGGGGGATTCATGCATGACGATTAGGAGTGAAGAAGGAGGAAGATTGGTGAAGAAAATCAATAAATCGTGGGAAAATCTTGGATCGGGCAAAGCGATTTTCGGGACTGTTTTGGATAGATTTTTAGTCAAATTTGGAAGGGAATATCTCCTAGCATATTAGGAGTTTTTGGATGTTTTAAAATCCTAAAATGAAGTTCGTCGAGTCTAGTTTCCAAATCAACAAACCACTCATCGATCTGCACAAGCCGGTTACTTTAAATAGAGTAAAAACATATTTTTCAACATAAAATTGTTGTAGTCAATATCATGCCATATTTTGTCTTTCTTAATCGAGATTGTAACGCACACCTTTCATATGTATCCAGTGGATTGTCAAATTTCTTTTGATCTTTAACCTCATCTAAAGGAGGATGAGGTCTAGACTCCAACCCAAGCAAAAAAGTCCAAGAAAAAAATGTCTACCTTCATTTTGCTCAAGCAAAAGCTCATTTTGCTAACTCAAGTCGCAAGTCAAGATAGTGTAGATTGTAGTAGGTGTTGTATGTTAAGGGACTTCCTTGAGTTATTTAAATGAAGAGTTAAGTGGTTAGAGGTGGGACTGTTGGAAACAGCTCCTTAGGCTTTACAAGGGTGATTGTAAACCTTTGGAAAATTCCTATAGAGTATGTTGTGTTGACAGTCAATTTTGACCCGTTTTTTGTATATTTGTTGCAATTCTAAGTATTTTAGCACATCACATTTTAATCAGCATTTTTTGCATTTTTTATCTTTTTATGTTAAATTAAGCATTATATTTTTGTTAATATTATGTTTTTATTATTGCTACACCGTCGTTTATTTTAATAATATTTGCATCTTTTTAAATAATTAATTGGCATACCGTTTTTACTTTTAATCATGCATTAAACATGTCTTAAAAATTGCATTTTAGTATTATTGCGTCGGCATTTGAATTTTAATAATCTTGCATTTTTTTTAAATAATTTTCTTTTAAATAATTAACCAGCCTTGCATTTTTGTCAAACCAGTCCAGTCCAAGACACAATTTGAATCAGTCCAAGCCAACACTATTTTTTTTAATATCATCCAAACACCTCTTTTATTTTCCCCCCTAAAATCAAATACCACTTTTCATTTTTCCCCCCAAATCAAAACCTACTTTTCATTTCCCCCCCAAATACCAAACCCTAACACACCCCCCCTATATAATAAACTTTCCCCCCCAACCCAACAAAAAATCAGCCCTAGTATTAACCCCTCAGCCGTCTCTCTCTCACATCACCCTCACCCCCACTTTATCACATCACCCTCTCCCTCACATACACCAGCGTCGACCCCACCAGCAACCCTCTCTCCCCCTTCCCCTTTCCCGTCGACCACCACCACTGGTTGCGACGAACCTCACCATCGCCGCCACCACCCTCACCCCTGCCCTCACCTTCAACCCGCCGCCCTCAGTCGCTCCTCCTCTCAGCCCTAACTCCCGAAGCCCCCCCCCTTTAACCCTCTCAACGCCTCAGCCCACTCCCGTCGACCCCCACTATACATAGAACCTCACCCACATGCACACACACACACTGTCGACCAACACCATTTTCTCCGCCAAATCGGCGGCGTTGTTCGGCGACTTCGTCAGGAAGCGACGCCGCCACGCTCACGCTTTTGTATTGTTAAAATCACTGTTTGTCTCTTCGGATCTATGGCATATCTAGTTATTTGGACTGATTTTTATTTTTTGAATGTCGCCGGAGTTTAAAAACTCTGGCGAACGTTGGTTACTACTTTACCATTTGGTTGGACTGATTTCGATTTTTTGCTGGCTATTATTGTTGATGTTTTTTCGTTTGTTTTTCTGGAACTCCGCAAGTTCAAACTTCGCCGTGGTTTGCCGTTATTTTTCCCATCGCTTTACCTTACGGCCGATTTGATTTTTCGTCGTAAATCGCCGAGTAAAACTCCGCTAAGTTCTCGATTTTCCTGAATCATCGCCACGCCATGTAGCACACCACTTGTTTGTCGTGGTTGCTATTGTTTCGCTGTTCGGGTATTTTGGACTATTTTACCCCTTTTATGTTTATTTAGACCGATTGGAATATATTTCCAAAAGAACTGACATCGTGACGTGGTATTTTTACTAATTTTGGGCCTCGCATCGCTGATTTCTGATATTTCTTTTGCTGGTTAATTGATTTGAACAAGATGCTACACTTGTTTGGCCGATGAAAAAGTTATCCGTCGATTTTTGAGGCCTCCACAGTTGCAAAGACGGAAAATAAAATAAATGAAGCTTTCTGGGCAAGGATGATTTCTTCCACTTACACCGGATAACCAACATGCGCTTGGCAAGGCGAATTCTCGCCGCCACACTTGTTTAGGCTGTCCTACTTTATATTTTTACATATCTGAGCCCTCCGTGTTTAAAACTATTACTGTTTTGGCGCGGATATGAAGGTTTTATTTATTTTATTGCAATATTGGCCGATGAAGGAATCCCCGTCTGATTTCCAAGGCCTCCTCTGTGCAAAAGACGGATTTATTTATTTTTGTTTTACTTATTAATTCTTGTCATTACTTTTAAAATTATTTGTTCTACTATTAATACTTTTACTAAGTGTTTATGCAAATTCTGAGATTATCTTGTGCAGAAGGGCTAAAAGATGTCCCGGAGCTTTATTTTTATGTCACATTTAATTTTAAGCTTTTATTATTTTTGTATTGCATTTTATTTTAATTATAAATTATTAAAAATGCTTAGAATAGGTAGAATAAAAAGGGAAATAAATAATTAACCTAGGTTTGAACGAATAACCGCAAGTTAGCGGATCTTGAAGGATGCCTAACCCCTTCCCTTTAGGATAATAAAGAACCCTGACTCAGAATCTCACATAACTTTCGCAGACCATTAAATGGAGATTAATTGCAGTCTTTTACTGCAATAAATCAAGTGTCCTAATTCACTTAAATAATTAGGTGGCGACTCCTTAAATACATTTAGGAATCAACCATATGTAGCAGTAATCCCGTTTCCGACTCCGGTTAAAATGGGGTGTTACAGCATGGCGACTCCACTGGGGATATCAGGTTCTTGATCATAGCAAACCCAGGTTAATTAAATATTGCATTTTATTTTGCTTTTATATTTGTTGTAAATATTTTATATTGTTTGCTTTTATTTTGTAATTAACTACTTTAATTGCTACATTATTTTTATTGCTTTCCTTAAATTGACATTCCGCTCATATTTCCTCTATTCTGGAAAAATTAACACTATCACACACTACACGCGAGGTGCGCTTGGTGCATCAGCAAAATTCTTTCTTCAAAACCCAAATTTAGGAGAGTTGGTAATAGACGCGGAGAATCCGGTCCAACCGTGGTCACAGAGCCTTCTCACTCGAGTAGTCCGCTCGGGAACCATTGTGTCTAGTAAGCCAAATCTTACAAAACTTAAGATAGAGCTATACCACTTTTTATTAAGTCATGCATGCATAAACCTTAGGTGGGTTAATCCTTGGTATTAACGCCACAATTAGAAATCCACCAAACTTGTCGACGGGTTTCACAACCCAACGACCCATTAGCATACTATGTGTAGCGTGATGATGATAGACGGATCCAAGCCTGGTCATGACACGCCAAAGTTGGAAAAAGTGCACCATTTGGTCGCCATTTCCAACAAAATATTGCGCTTTAACGGCTTGACCTATTTATCATAATCCCGCATATTTGGCGTTAGGCTCACCGCATAAGGGAGGTCCCAAGCATATTAGGGCACGCGCTTGATTTGCATGTTTTTGTTTATTATTGTTTGTCGCTAGCAACTCGCATATATTGTTTAATTCAATAATTGCTCTTTTGTGATTCCGGCTCGAGCATTTGTATTTTTGCACTTTTGCTTTCACATTGCAATCGTGACTTCATCACAGAAATCACTCTTGAATAGCGCGACTTGGAATTTGTGAAGCATCAACCACCAGTCCGGTCGAACCAATCAGGGGAGTCTCTGACTATATGGTCACACCCCTTCATTTTGTTATTTTGTCATTTTCCTACTCTCACCTATTTCTCATATTTTTGCAGAAAACAAATTCCGCAAATAGTCGAGGGCGCTCAAAAAGAAAACAAAAAAGTCATCACAAGGAGCGAGAATTATGTTGACTAATAAGTCGCTTTATACTGCATTCAACGAGACATCGCTCTCAATTCTTTTATACTTTGTATTTTTATTCATATTTGCAAATTCAATTAATATGTTTAGCGTTAATTACATAGTTTTCGTGATATCATGCATTTTACAAAGATAATTATTTCAACTACGCTGGTTCGATTCTCACCACACGGTGTGATACGTAGGCAACTCATTTTGGGTTCGACACCACAAAAAAAAAAACCACAAAAAAAAAAAAAAACCGCATTTTCACTCATGCATCTCATTCATCATGTTTGCGGGCATTCATTTTACGTTAAGTTCATTTTACTTTGCATTCGTCCACAATGGACAATCATTTCTTTTGCACAACTTTATATTGCTATCCTTTCATTGATAAATTATTTCCAAGCATACATTTTATAACATATTTGAACGAACTACGCAGACTGATTCTCTACGGATACGAGGCAAATTTCTATTCGGTTCGTACCATTTATTCAAAAAATACAAAAAAAAAAACAATTATTCAAAATACAAAAAAATTATTTTATTCAAAAAAAAAAAAACAATGTTATTCAAAAATACAATTTTTTTTTTTTATTTTAGCATCATTGTTTGACTCGGTTGATACCAACACAGTTAGGTGTGTGCATAGAAAAAAAAAACAACAAGTGATAATCAGTATGGGTTGACTTTGTGGTAAACCATTGATTCTTTTGGTACATCTTATTCATACCCGCAGATGACATTGTCTTGTGTGTTTCCAAGATAAGGACGAAACCAACCTCATCGTTTCATATGCATTGTGTGGTGAGTGTTTGAATAAGTTCAATTGCATTGCATTGTGATCTAGAACTTGGCCTGAATGTTTGTTGAGGCGAAATTCTGAGTAACACTCGGTGTAGGAAATGAACGTAGACTTTCTTTGACCCGTTTGAGCCTTTTCAGCCTACCAAATAACATTATCCCTAGTACACCCCTTTGAGCCTAAAACCTATTTTTTGACAATCGCATATTAAACCTATACCCTTTCTGAGTGCGTATGCACTATCCCTCTCTTGGCCCGACCTCCTCGAGTGCTTTAGAAATGTGCAAGTGGCTGACAAAATTCTAGCTGAAGTTTGCAAAGACAAAAATTGTCAAAGTCTCAAAAAAAATAAAAGCAGAGACGACTTCACACAATCAAAAGCCCCGATATAAATAAAAAAAAATATGGGAATATATAACCCCGAAAAAAAAAAAGGGGTTACAAATGAAAGATTCAAAAGAAGTCAATACAAAAAACTGAGACAAAAAGAAAGCAAGTCAGCATCAAAACGCACAAATATCAAGCACGGACATAGTCCAACTCTCGAGGAATGATTAGTCACTTTTACCCAAATAATATCCATTCCTTTCCCCAAGCCTACATTACAAGCCCGTGACAAGCCCTACATGATCTTATACTGAGGGTTCTCACATTAGTGGATACTTACATGACGGCCAAGCCTATGGTATCACAATTGCATGCATTGAACATCTTTTTGAGTGTGAGCGCAATTCTCTCAACGTCCCAAAATTCAAAATACTGAAATACATGTGTAAAATGGGACTTTCTTTCAGTGAGGGCATTTGAAACGTGAGATTACGTAGTTCAAACCTCGATGCAAGCAGTGTGTCGACACTCGTATGTCTGAGGTACTATCTGAAGCTGTGTGAATTACACCAGAGTCAATCTCGATTAGACTGAAATCAATAAAAGAACATCCTTATGCACAATACTAATTGTTGGTATCAACTGAAGTCAGAACGTAATGTGGTCTTCTATTTTTCAGGAAAAAAATGCATATTAATCCTTATTTTGCATCACGAACTACGTCTTGACCTGATTCCCTCAGCTGGATACGTAGGCGGCCACATCGGCTTCGGTCCCACATCATTTTTAAATCGTAAAAATTCTTATTTTGCATCACGAACTACGTCTTGACCTGATTTCCTCAGCTGGATACGTAGGCGGCCACATCGGCTTCGGTCCCACAACATTTTTAAATCGTAAAAATTCTTATTTTGCATCACGAACTACGCTCGACTGATTCTCACGGATACGAGGCGCCACATCGCTTTGGCCCCACAACATTTTAAAATCATAAAAATCTTATTTTTGCATCACGAACTACGCTCGACCGATTCCTCAATGGATACGAGGCGCCACATCGCTTCGGCCCCACAACATTTTAAAATCATAAAAATTCTTATTTTTGCAGCATGAACTACGCTCGACCGACTTCTGGGATACGAGGCGCCACATCGCTTCGGTCCCGCATCATTTTAAAATCATAAAAATTCTTATTTTTGCAAAGATGAACAACGCTTGACTGACTTCTCGGCGGGATACGTAGACAGCCACATCGGCTTCGGTCACACCGTTAGAAATATTTCTTCCTTATTTTGCACTGGACTCGATTTTGTCCATATTCTCGCATTAGCTTTTCATTCATTATAAAAAAAAATGCTTACCTGATCGCCTTGATAGCGTCAAGATGCAACCTTACCCAGTTCAACATCTTCATTACCAGAAACTGGGACATTTTAAGGAATTCACTGCAAGAAAATGACAATAGACAGGGAAAAGCAGGCCAACTAGGTCTTCACCAAGAATGCAAGCGTCAAGGCCAAAGCTACAGAGTTGACGTTAATCAACCATTCCTTTTCTAAAAAAAACTCACAAGTTTTCTTTGAGTGCAGGATCTTCATATCAACAAAGGCAGGAGCATAAACAAAAAAAAAAAAAAACTCATGCGTGTCACAAACGCACGACGTCTATGCAATGAAGCTACCTCAACCCAGACGGGTCACAAAGCAGGTACGCCCATAAACCAATGCATTTCATTTTAAGCCTATGCAACGGCTTCATCTATGTTTCGTCTATGCAACGACGAGCATCTGCATCGCGTCTATGCAACGGCGCCATTTCATTTTAAGCCTATGCAACGGCTTCATTCATGTTTCGTCTATGCAACGACGAGCATCTGCATCGCGTCTATGCAACGACGCCATTTCATTTTAAGCCTATGCAACGGCTTCATTCATGTTTCGTCTATGCAACGACGAGCATCTGCATCGCGTCCATGCAACGACGCCATTTCATTTTAAGTCTATGCAACGGCTTCATCCATGTTTCGTCTATGCAACGACGAGCATCTGCATCGCGTCCATGCAACGACGCCTTTTCATTTTAAGCCTATGCAACGGCTTCATTCATGTTTCGTCTATGCAACGACGAGCATCTGCATCGCGTCTATGCAACGACGCCATTTCATTAAAAGCCCATGTAACGGCTTCATTCATGTTTCGTCCATGCAACGACGAGCATCTGCATCGTGTCTATGCAACGACGCCATTTCATTAAAATCCCATGCAACGGCTTCATTCATGTTTCGTCCATGCAACGACGAACATCTGCATCGCGTCTATGCAACGACGCCATTTCATTAAAAGCCCATGCAACGGCTTCATTCATGTTTCGTCCATGCAACGACGAGCATCCGTGACGCTCGCCTATGCAACGACACCTTTTCATTTTAAGCCTATGCAACGGCTTATTCATGTTTCGCCCATGCAACGACGAGCATCTGCATTGGCGTCCAAAACGACGCTATTTCTTTTAAGCCTATGCAACGGCTTCATTCATGTTTCGTTTATGCAACGACGAAGATCGTGATCGCGTCCATGCAACGACGCATTTTCATTAAAAGCCCATGCAACGGCTTCATTCATGTTTCGTCTATGCAACGACGAGCATCTGCATCGCGTCTATGCAACGACGCCATTTCTTTTAAGCCTATGCAACGGCTTCATCCATGTTTAGTCTATGCAACGACGAGCATCTGCATTGCGTCCGAAAACGACGTCATTTCATTTTAAGCCTATGCAACGGCTTCATTCATGTTTCGTCTATGCAACGACGAGCATCTGCATCGCGTCCATGCAACGACACCTTTTCATTTTAAGCCCATGCAACGCTTTCATATGTTTCGGCCCATGCAACGACGAGCATCCGTGATCGCGTCACGCAATGACGCCATCAACATCTACAATAACCTTGTCTTTTCAAAGACCACATCACCTCGCAACCCGCTGTCAATCATACTTCGACATCGACATTTTTAATCGCCACTTTGCTTTTTATTTTTGTTACAACGACCCAAAGGTCATCATGATTTGACATCGACATTTTGGTCCGTGATCATCCCTATTTTGAGTTCTAGTTTATAAAACAGACAAAATTGGCTACAAGTCAACATCTTTGTCCAAGACTCTTCCATCATCTCCGCATAAAGAGGGACATGTCTGATACCAATTTTGACCCGTTTTTTGTATATTTGTTGCAATTCTAAGTATTTTAGCACATCGCATTTTAATCTGCATTTTTTGCATTTTTTATCTTTTTATGTTAAATTAAGCATTATATTTTTGTTAATATTATGTTTTTATTATTGCTACACCGTCGTTTATTTTAATAATATTTGCATCTTTTTAAATAATTAATTGGCATACCGTTTTTACTTTTAATCATGCATTAAACATGTCTTAAAATTGCATTTTAGTATTATCAAGTCAAGATTTGAATTTTAATAATCTTGCATCTTTTTAAATAATTTTCTTTTAAATAATTAACCACTTTGCATTTTGTCAAACCAAATTCACCCAAGACACAATTTGAATCAGTCCAAGCCAACACTATTTTTTTTAATATCATCCAAACACCTCTTTTATTTTCCCCCCTAAAATCAAATACCACTTTTCATTTTTCCCCCCAAATCAAAACCTACTTTTCATTTCCCCCCCCCCCCCCAAATACCAAACCCTAACACACACCCCTATATAATAAACTTTCCCCCCCAACCCAACAAAAAATCAGCCCTAGTATTAACCCTCACCGCCTCTCACACATCACCTCACCCCCACTTTATCACATCACCTCTCCTCACATACACCAAATACGACCCCATCAAGAACCCTCTCTCCCTTCCTTTCCCGTCGACCACCACCACTGGTTGCGACGAACCTCACCATCGCCGCCACCACCCTCACCCCGGCCCTCACCTTCAACCCGCCGCCTCGCCGCCTCCTCTCACCCTAACTCCCAAGCCCCCTTTAACCCTCTCAACGCCTCACCACTCCCGCCGAATTTCACTTTACATAGAACTCACCACATGCACCGCCGACCAACACCATTTTCTCCGCTCAAATCGCTGGGCGGCGTTGTTCGGCGACCCGCCGTGGAAGCCGACGCCGCCGCCGCCGCCACGCTTTTTGTATTGTTAAAATCACTGTTTGTCTCTTCGTATCTATGGCATATCTGGTTATTTGGACTGATTTTTATTTTTTGAATGTTGCCGGAGTTTAAAAACTCCGGCGAACGTTGGTTACTACTTTACCGTTTGGTCGATCGATTTCATTTTTTGCCGCTATTATTGTTGCCGCTTTTTCGCTTGTTTTTCGAACTCCGCAAGTTCTCAAACTTCCGTGGTTTGCCGTTATTGTTCCTACCGCTTATCTTGCGTCGGGCCGATTTGATTTTTCGTCGGTAAATCACGAGTTTTACTCCGCAAGTTCTCGATTTTCCTGAATCACCGCCGCTTCGCAGTAGCACACCAATTGTTTGTCGTTGCTATTGTTTCGTTGTCGGTATTTTGGACTATTTTACCCTTTTATGTTTATTTAGACCGATTGGAATATATTTCCAAAAGAACTGACATCGCATTGTGGTATTTTTACTAATTTGGCCTCATATCGCCGATTTGATATTTCTTTTGCTGGTTAATTGATTTGAACAAGATGCTACACTTGTTTGGCCGATGAAAAAGTTATCCGTCGATTTTTGAGGCCTCCACAGTTGCAAAGACGGAAAATAAAATAAATGAAGCTTTCTGGGCAAAGATGATTTCTTCCACTTACACCGGATAACCAACATGCGCTTGGCAAGGCGAATTCTTGCCGCCACACTTGTTTAGGCTGTCCTACTTTATATTTTTACATATCTGAGCCCTCCGTGTTTAAAACTATTACTGTTTTGGCGCGGATATGAAGGTTTTATTTATTTTATTGCAATATTGGCCGATGAAGGAATCCCCGTCTGATTTCCAAGGCCTCCTCTGTGCAAAAGACGGATTTATTTATTTTTGTTTTACTTATTAATTCTTGTCATTACTTTTAAAATTATTTGTTCTACTATTAATACTTTTACTAAGTGTTTATGCAAAAATCTGAGATTATCTTGTGCAGAAGGCCTAAAAAGGGCTAAAAGATGTCCCGGAGCTTTATTTTTATGTCACATTTAATTTTAAGCTTTTATTATTTTTGTATTGCATTTTATTTTAATTATAAATTATTAAAAATGCTTAGAATAGGTAGAATAAAAAGGGCAATAAATAATTAACCTAGGTTTGAACGAATAACCGCAAGTTAGCGGATCTTGAAGGATGCCTAACCCCTTCCCTTTAGGATAATAAAGAACCCTGACTCAGAATCTCACATAACTTTCGCAGACCATTAAATGGAGATTAATTGCAGTCTTTTACTGCAATAAATCAAGTGTCCTAATTCACTTAAATAATTAGGTGGCGACTCCTTAAATACATTTAGGAATCAACCATATGTAGCAGTAATCCCGTTTCCGACTCCGGTTAAAATGGGGTGTTACATGTTGTTACACTCCAAACGTTATACGTCATTGTCGTTGTAAGTTATCCGCTATAGGTTCAGAGGGGGAGGTCCTTCCTCAAGGTTAATAAAGGTTTATTGAAGTGTTAAGTAAGTTTTAGAAAAGTTTGAGACTAATCAGATCGAAGAAAATAAGTTTCGATGAAAATTGATTGTCACGACCCGACCCCGGGCCCGCGACTGGTGCCCTACCTGGGCACCCTTACAGGTATACATCAGAGATAATCAGCGGAACATACATGAAACTTATAAATAAATCAACAAAAGTAAAACAACAGGATAGCCGATAGGGCTACCTTCCTGGACATACATATATACAACCGAAGCTTACCTTTCCTTTACAAATCGACCCACACATGTGACTACTGCACTTCTAAGAGTTTTAACATAACAATCGTGTATGGACAGGCCCCGCCATACCTCGAATATACATGAATCTACTACCTCGTGGAAAACTGCATCAAGAGATAAGCCTCCGAGCAAATGGAGCTTTTTCCCAAAATCAACCGAGATCCTAAGAGCAAGGATCACCAACCTGGTATATAAAACTGCGGCATTTAACGCAGCTGGGCGGAGTCGATAACAAAAATTTAATATGGAATGTAAATAACGCACAAGAAATGATCATAATCAGATAAAAGAATGACAGGGACAAGTATAAAAATACATACCATATCCTGCCGTGTCATTACCACTTATGAACTTAATCGCACCTTATTATCTTTTCCCATTTTCAATAAAAGTTATAGTCACATTCTTATGTACATGATTAGGAAAAATCATTAAGCTCATTACTGTATAACTTACTTATCTTTCATAAGTATAATCCGGCCCTTTAAGGAGGGGCACCTATACTACCCGGCCTAATTTGGGACGCGATCAAGTCACACAAATATCAAAGCGTGCCCGTGGCATCCCACCTCACTGTCGGCGTACACATACACAACACATATATATATATCTCCTGCCCGTGGAATCCCACATCATTGCCGACAACTATAAGTGTAAAATATAACCATGTGACGCGCCCGTGGCATCCCACCTCACTGTCGGCGTACACATACACAACACACACACATATATATATATATATATATATAACGCGGCCGCATGCCCCGGAATCCCACATCGTATAAGCATGGCCATAACGCCCCTGCATCCTCATCGAGCGCAGTCTTCATGGGAAGCTAGCCCATGGAGTAATAATATAACATGCCCCTAATCCCTCATCGTAGCGCAGTCTTCGGGGAGCTAGCCCATGGAGTAAGATATAACACGGTCGCATGCCCTAATCCCACATCGTATAAGCATGGTCACGAGTAATAACACGCTACGCATCTAACCCGCATCCTAGTCGCATGCCCCGCATCCTTCATCGATAAGCATGGCCAAGATCAATCACAATGGAAGCATACCGTGGAATCCCCGCCACCGCCAGACGCCCAATAAAATGTCCGCATCTAACCCGCATCCTGGTCACATTCCCCGGAATCCCACATCGTATAAGCATGTCCAAGGATCAATCATGATGGAAGCATACCCGTGGAATCCCACATCACTGTCGGTACGTCCAAGTACTTATAACAAGACAGTCGGCCCTCCAACTGAGAGACACGACAACGTAGACATGTAATACTTGCACTCAAAGCTATCACAAGCAAACCTAGGCAAGTTCATTAAACCCTTAGACTTCCATTTTTATAAACTCATGGCACTTTCGTTTTACACATCAAAATCCGGGAATTTAACCCCAAGATACTAACACCCGTAGTATCCAGGCTTGTGTACATTTCACATAAGTCACGATACTTTTAGAAATACATGTCTCGGCGTCTAAATCAAGTGACCCTTACTTAAAGCTTTTAAGCAAGTGATACCTTTAAATCACATTGCCCTTCCTTAATTCAAGTTATTCCTTGGATTACTTTATTAGAGAAAACCATTCTCTTAACCTTCCATAAAACCGTTATAACCAACTTCCCATAAAGCCGTTATAACCCTTTATGGTTTTAGACAAACTCATTCCTTTTATAACCAAGAGACTTCTATTTTTTAAAAACCAAGTATTGTATACTTTCAAATCGATTCTCTTAACTTCAAAAATACAATTAGTCTCTTAACCTTTAGAAATCAAGTGACTCCTTTTATTATAAAACCTTAGGCAATTGATGCCTTAAAATCAAGTCATTATCCTTCCATAAAGCAAATATAACCAACTCCCCATAAAGTCGTTATATTCACTTTATACATAGCCAAAATATAATTTCCTATCCAAGGGACTTATACGTTTAAAACGGAACAAGTATCACATACTTTAAAACTCTTCAAGTCCCTTAACTTAATAAAACTTAAGACATCCTTTATTCTTTCAAAGAAATGAGTTAATCTCCTAACTCACCTGACTTGGCTATTTATAAAACTAGTAAAGGATATCAAGGTGTCAGACGCCTACCGTATCACACATAATGCAACTAGTCATGCTCAAAAGATAAGAAAAGTTCTACATAGAACAAATCACACAACTACCTCTTAACTTCTAAGAGTAGAAGGAAACATGAAATGATACCACAGGTATATTCCATACATAGAATCATGCCAAAGGAAGGAAGAGGTTCACATACCTCGCGACGATTATCGACAAGTAGCAAAATGCTCCAAAGTACTTCAACCTTGATAGCTATTCCACCCTCCAATTAGGATACGCTATACTTAGTACTTCAACCTATAATGGTCACAATATGTCCATTAACCTCTTACTTCAAACGTAGAATATTCTAAGTGTTAAGTCACTAAATTCTACGGAAAATCGGACAGCACCTCCTTTGTTTTTACTTACTTTGCCACCTTTTCAAGGCCGAATACAGAACCAAACACGCCACATTTAAGGCCCAATCAATGCAATCAACAATAGGATTACACGCCTACTAGACGTGTAAAATTCCCCGCAAACGATATCAAATTAATACAACTTACTAGGCCAATTCGCTAACTCAAGTACTACAACATCAATTCTTATCCAATTTCCATTTCAATCCAAGTTATTAGCCTAACATGATATCAAGTCGCAAACGATTATAACTACTATAATCTTCAAGTAAGTAACATGCGACGATTCTAAATACGACCAAATTGTAATCCAACTTCAAATGGCTAATATGTCATTTCGGTTTTTAGGCTACCACAATCCATAACACTTATAAAACTTCAACACATATACTTCATGCTAGCAACATGTAAAGCTAACAACAATATAAAATCTTGTAACACTTAAGAGACAAGATTATTACCTCAACGAATCTTAATCCAACTCCAAATCCGAAGTCGCTCCCTAGCAACTTAGAGCCCCTTCAAGACACTTCAATACGCTACTTGAGACCCTTAGAACAATACCAACAACTTTCCTACAAACTTCCAATCCAAAACCTAGAAAGCAACTAGGTTCTCACTCATGACTAACCCGAAAACTATCTTTTTCCGAGATTTTTCTATTGAGATACACTTACAATACACTCATGAACCTTGGTTTAAAGTGTGGAACTTAATGGACAAGAAACAATTTTTTTTCCTTTTGAAAGGTATGGAACCCGAGAGCTAAGCCTTAGTGTTCTTGGAATTCTTGAAAAAATTTCTAAGTGTAGAACTTAGTCTTGCTACTAGTATTACTATATAGTGTAATGGAGGGTCAAGATGTGCACAAATGGGTGGCTTGGATGAACTTCAATTAAATATCAAGACTTGTGGGACCTTTGACTTAGTCAATTTTCTCAAGCTCACACTTGCAAGACTTTGTCATCTTAAGACTATGGTCAATGACCATTTTGGCCATGCCTATTTCGTCCAAGGCATCACAAGGGGGGGTGACACGTGTCGCCCTCCCATTCGTCACCATATTACGTTTTCCGACAATTCCATAATTCCGATAAATTTTTACTAGTCTCAAATCTTAACATTCAGAATTCTTACGTACGTTATTAACACATGTCCTGAAAATACGGGGTGTAACATTCTTCCCCCCTTAGAAACATTCGTCCGCGAATGTTCTTTCGGAGTCAAACTGTTATACCCCGTATTTCCAGAGTATGTACGTGAGGGCGTACGTACAAAAGTTCAAGCCTTAAGTAGGCATAAGGGACGAAATTGTGCATAACTAGCGAAAATAATTGTTTTCCGACGAAAAGTTTTCCGAACCTTGCGAAGGGAAAATTACGGTTGCGGCATTTATAATTTTTGCGGATTTTTCCGAGAGATAAAATATTTTGGACCAACGAGAGGGCAACACTTGTCACCCTCAAGTGGACGGCAATTGAGGGCAAATCTTGGCACGTTTTTTTGCCTTGAACATTGGTCAAGGTTAGGTAGGATATTTTGTGATATTTTTGGAGTAGATGGATAAGGTTACACTTGCCCAAATCCCCACCCTCCACTTGCCCTCCACTTGCCTTAATCTTGGCCCTTGGTAGTCCTATAAATACCCCCCCTTAGTTGAAGACTTCTTCATCCACAAAATAATTTCTAAGTCTTAAAATCCTTCCCCCTCCCTCTTGAAGCTCTCGTCCAACCTCCTCCCCTTTGCAGGCCTCTACCAAAACCCCTTTTTCCTAGTTGTTCTCGTGAAATGCCCCTCGGTAGAAAAGTATTCCCCTAGTATTGTTACTATTCCAAAATACCTTGGCCCAAATACCTTGTAGTATTCCAAAGTCACCTCTATACTAAAAGCCCGGAAAAATACTACTATACTTCCATTAGTCACTAAACGAAACCCTGGGGAAATCTTCATAGTTGGTTGAAGTATTAAGTAGAAGTTGTGTAGAACTTCTAAGGGTTTCTTGGAGCGTATTGGAGCGTACAGAATAGGAGCTAAACCTTGCTCAGGATCGACATATATCTTGGATAATTTTAGGCTTATCGAGGTAAATAATCTTGTCCTTCTATTGTAATTGGAGATTACATATTGTAGAAGTGTAGATTTTAGTATAAGTTATATACAAGGAAGGTATATAAGAAGAGAATTGAACTGTACTTACATAGGACTGTATTTACAGTAGATTTGTGTATTTTGACGGGTAGGGAAGTGCTGCCCGATTTTCCGTAGCAATAAGAACCTTCTGCTTAGAATATTCTACAGAGTAGTCTAGACGTTGATAGACTTATATGACCGTTATAGGTTGAAGTTCTTCGAGTAGCGTGGTCTACTGAAAGGGTGGAAAAGGCGAGCAAGGTTAGAATACTTTGGAGCGTTTTGCTAATTGTCGATAATCGTCGCGAGGTATGTGATTCTTCCTATCCTCTTGAGCATGATGTTTTAAAAGAATATATATAGTACGGTAGACGTACGTGTGTTAACTGAACGTGGTTTTACTTCGATGTCTTTTGACTTGAGTTTTAAATAATAAGAATCTTGAAGTATTTCAAAAGAATTAAGAATCGTTTTTGAAAGAAGAGTAATACTTGGTTTTGAAAGCTTAAGAGTTATACTAGCTTTATGGGAAGTTAGGTATAACGACTTAAGAGAGATAAAAGGAACGGTTTACTTAATTGAATTGATATGAATTTTGTTAAAAAGTGTGAAACCTCATTCGTAAGTAATGAGTACTTGGTTTTTAAAGAATAATGTTTTACTGATTTCGGAAATGAGAATAAGTATCGAACGAACCACTGCAGCGTTAATAAAGGAAAATGTATTGACAAATAAGTAATTATATTAAAACCAGTAGAAACCTCCATCTGCATAGAAGCTAAGATAAGACAAAATTGTATTACATTTCCTAGATCATGGCTGCTTTAATAAGATTGTTATAAACAAGAATAACCTACTCACACATAAGGCATACGTTATTCAATTGTTTTAAAAAAGATTACGTTATTTGATTAAGACTATGAACTATGAAATTTTTCGAAACTAAAAGACTTGAGTATTTGAAATTAGGCAACTTGAACTTTTGGAAAAGAATGTTGTTACTTGACTTTAAAAAGGAAAGTGTTTTTGGTTTAAAAAGGAGGGCATAATATTGCCTTAGTTGATTTAAAAGGAAAGCATGGTATTATCTTAATCTGTCTTAAAAGAACGTTTAAATGTTATGGTCGATTCTATACCGCGTCCATGGGATGGACCGGGAATGTATTCCACTCGACACCGCGTTCATGGGATGAATCGGGAATGTATTTCACCCGACACCGAGTTCATGGGATGAACCGGGAATGTATTTCACCCGATACCGAGTTCATGGGATGAACCGGGAATGTATTCCACACGACACCGCGTTCATGGGATGAACCGGGAATGTATTTCACCCGATACCGAGTTCATGGGATGAACCGGGAATGTATTTCACTCGACACCGCGTTCATGGGATGAACCGGGAATGTATTCCACACGACACCGAGTTCATGGGATGAACCGGGAATGTATTTCACCCGACACCGAGTTCATGGGATGAACCGGGAATGTATTTCACATGATACCGAGTCCATGAGATGGACCGGGAATGTATTCCATACGATCCGACACCGAGTCCATGAGATGGTCTGAGACATGTTATACGTATCACGCGATTTATACCTAGATCACGGCGGTGGCGAAGGAGTTCCACGCACGAGGGATGACTTTGGCGTGGGTCCCCGACTTGACATGATCGCTTATGTTATGAATCGTAGTTTTGTTATCATATATGTCTTCTGCTTTTATATAGACTATTATGATTTCATTTTCGCATTTTCGCCACATACTTGGTACTGTCAGATCGACTCTTCGGGCCGCGTTTCATGCCGCAGTAGAGGTATACGCTTGTTGATCCTCGCCATAGGATCACGCCAACAGATTGGGAAGCTCCGCTTTCTCCGAGGCTTATCTTTGTATGTTTCCACGAGTTGTAGGTTACGCACATCTGTGGGTATGGGCCCCGCCCCGGTCATACTTGTTATAACATTCTTAAGGTCCGTAGTACTGCAAGTGTGTTTGTAAAAGGGATGTAATCGCTCAAATATATATATATATATATATATATGCCGAAAGGCAACTTTTCTCGTATAAACTGCTTTCACTTCATATTGTTTCATGTCTTGTTTTATATTCCGCGTTACTCGATGTTGTATCACTAGGTGCCCGGTAGGCACGACCACGCCCCGGATCGGTCGTGACAAAAGTGGTATCGAGCGCTTAATCCTGAAAGTGTCTACGCATCGCGTGTTCAGTAGTCTTGATTATCGATGTGTTGTGCACCACATCTATAATCGTGAGGTCGCAGGACATTTAGGATTGGTTTCATTCTTCTCATTACGAGATCGTGCCTTAGAGCCGTGTTATAAGTCGACCTCTGACGTATTTCGTTTTTGCCAGTTATGCCTCCGCGCAAGGCAACCCGGGCCCAGATGGGCAAGGCAGCCGAGGAAGCTGCTAGTAGGATACAGAGGAGTACGAGGGTGCAGGCCCGGTCATTACCTGAGATAGTGCTTTAGACGGCGAGTTTTGCGACGCCACTTTCAAAGAGAGTTTAGAGCCGCAGCGGTGGGCCGAGACCACAAGACTGAGCCTCCACCCCACACCGAGCAGGAGTTGGGGTACAAAGAGATGGCCCGCCATCGCCGTGATCGTGGGCCGCATACGAGGATAAGATGGATGCAGCAGCCTCACCCAATAGTACCCATGGTTCACCCGAGATCGGATAGTTTGAGGCTACGGACTTTCCGAGTTGTAGCCCGCGATTTCTACGGTCGAGGCACGAGATGATCCGCAGGAGTTCATCCGACGCTACGGATCATGAGAGTGATCAAGGCTTCGAGACCGAGTCGGTGGTCTTAGGTTCAGATCGGCCGCGTGATACCGCAATGATCGTTTGATTCGCGAGCCGTCCCGGGAGAGTATGCACTTCCACCGTATGGACGAAGTTCTCGTGGCATTTCTTGCACATTTCTTGCCTCCACGATGAGAAGGGCTCGGCCGAGATTTTTGACGCTGAGGCGCACCGCATACGGCTCGAGTACAATGTGGAGTTCGACTCATCGCTCGGTATGTCCCCGTTAGTAGCCGATATGGAGGACAGAGTACACCGCCACGCCACCGGACTCGACTACTTGGCGAGGCTTGTTGGGGTGTAGCTCTTCACCGGGCATGGACATTGCCCGCACGCAGCTTATGCACTGGGTGTGAGGAGGAGAGGTCGACGGAATGACCGAGATCGCCAAGAGGCCAGCGGCAGCAGGTCCTTTGGTAACTTTCGAGGCGGACCGCGCCAAAGAAGAGCTAGTTATGTACCTCCGCCAGACGTAATGGTCCTCCGCGCCTTCGTGACGCTCGGTATTCGGAGCCGGTCGAGCTCGTGGCTTCGGTTTACGATATACATGGGTTCTAGCCGCCAGGATTCACGCCCTCAGCACGACGCGGTGCATCATCCCGGAATGTCGTTTTTATCGGGTGCTTGTTTCACCGCGCCGCCGTGGTCATGTGACGAGATCGTGCTCATGGAGGGGTACAGCGTAACGACGCAGCCTACCGGTCGGCGTGTTCATCGCTTCTATAGCTGCGCACGGCAGTAAGGTGATTAGGATTAAAGCGACTAAGGAAAAATGAAGCAGATGATACAGGTATATTCTTACCCCTCTAGAGACTAGTATGCGTTGATGTTATGATGAAGTGCTAAGTATTATGTTCAGATAGCATTATGTTAAAATTGTGTTTAGAAAACATGGTTAGTTAGAAGGGTAAGATTGGGGGACAGGTAAATTGTGAGCCTTAGAATATTATACGTAGAGACCTTAGATGCGAGGCCATCTTGAGTAAAAGATTTATTTTTATGTTTGACCTTTATCGGGGTGCATAGTATACGTGGGATATATTTGTGTGATAAGTCCCTGAGTGGTACGAAATGAAAGAGGGTAGTTGAGCTGAGGAGACCACTAGGTTTTCGTGACTTGATTAGTGAGATTGTTCCGGATCGGGGGAACAAGAGTTTGGCGCGATAGCGGGTCGGGTCGAGGACCGATCGCGGGTCAACCCGCGGCCTGTAATGTGGTGGGGTCAGTTCGTGGTGGTCCCGCCAGGTGGTAGGATCATGAGGGCGCTAGGCCCAAGTTTAGATGACCATTGTACGAGTTCGTGGATGTGTTCGACTAAAAATCAGATCGTGAAGGCCGGAAATGGCCTTGAAAGAGTTGGAGGATAGGTTACGGGCCGGTGTTTTGATTTCAGGGGTAGCTGTGAGGATTATTTGCCTCTTGTTGAGTGAGTATTATATAGCTACCATTTTAGTATTCGGATATCGCCTTGTGAAGCCTTGTATGGGCGGAAGTGTAGGATTGCCGGTCGATTGGTTCGATGTTGGCAAGGTTCAGATAGTTGGTCCGTACTTGATCCAGCAGGATGCGGATATGTTCAGAAAAGTATCGGGGATCCATCCAGAGTGTTCCCAGTTAATGATGACCAAGTTAGAGATAGTAACCCTGAGATTTTGGAAACTGAGGCAATGACAGCAATAGGGTACGACGAGTAAGGGAAGAAGTGAACATGTGTTAAGAAAATAGAAATGATCATTACTTTTGTGAAGTAAATGTGCGAAGGGAATATCTTTTAGACCGTGGGTGGGAGCTTTTGTGATGCTAGAGGTGATTCCTTGTGGACTTGGATTTAAGTATTTGCGCGTGTTGTATTGTGGCCATGTGTGGCATTTGCAAACTGTTTAAGTTAAAGAGGAACTTTATCGTTATCTGTCTTGAGAAGGAACATTCGGGATGAATGTTTACGAGAGGGCGACACTTGTCACCCTCAAGTGGACGGCAATTGAGGGCAAATCTTGGCACATTTTTTTTCCTTGAACATTGGTCAAGGTTAGGTAGGATATTTTGTGATATTTTTGGAGTAGATGGATAATGTTACACTTGCCCAAATCCCCACCCTCCACTTGCCCTCCACTTGCCTTAATCTTGGCCCTTGGTAGTCCTATAAATACCCCCCCCTTAGTTGAAGACTTCTTCATCCACAAAATAATTTCTAAGTCTTAAAATCCTTCCCCCTCCCTCTTGAAGCTCTCGTCCAACCTCCCCCTCCCCCTTTGTGAGGCCCTCGGCCGAAACCCCCCCTTTTTCCTAGTTGTTCTCGTGAAATACCCCTTGGTAGAAAAGTATTCCCCTAGTATTGTTACTATTCCAAAATACTTTGGCCCAAATACCTTGTAGTATTCCAAAGTCACCTCTATACTAAAAGCCCAGAAAAATACTACTATACTTCCATTAGTCACTAAACAAAACCCTGGGGAAATCTTCATAGTTGGTTGAAGTATTAAGTAGAAGTTGTGTAGAACTTCTAAGGGTTTCTTGGAGCGTATTGGAGCGCATGCATAGGAGCTAAACCTTGCTCAGGATCGACATATATCTTGGATAATTTTGGGCTTATCGAGGTAAATAATCTTGTCCTTCTATTGTAATTGGAGATTACATATTGTAGAAGTGTAGAGTTGAGTATAAGTTATATACAAGGAAGGTATATAAGAAGAGAATTGAACTGTACTTACATAGGACTGTATTTACAGTAGACTTGTGTATTTTGACGGGTAGGGAAGTGCTGCCCGATTTTCCGTAGCAATAAGAACCTTCTGCTTAGAATATTCTACAGAGTAGTCTAGACGTTGATAGACTTATATGACCGTTATAGGTTGAAGTTCTTCGAGTAGCGTGGTCTACTGAAAGGGTGGAAAAGGCGAGCAAGGTTAGAATACTTTAGAGCGTTTTGCTAATTGTCGATAATCGTCGCGAGGTATGTGATTCTTCCTATCCTCTTGAGCATGATGTTTTAAAAGAATATATATAGTACGGTAGACGTACGTGTGTTAACTGAACGTGGTTTTACTTCGATGTCTTTTGACTTGAGTTTTAAATAATAAGAATCTTGAAGTATTTCAAAAGAATTAAGAATCGTTTTTGAAAGAAGAGTAATACTTGGTTTTGAAAGCTTAAGAGTTATACTAGCTTTATGGGAAGTTAGGTATAACGACTTAAGAGAGATAAAAGGAACGGTTTACTTAATTGAATTGATATGAATTTTGTTAAAAAGTGTGAAACCTCATTCGTAAGTAATGAGTACTTGGTTTTTAAAGAATAATGTTTTACTGATTTCGGAAATGAGAATAAGTATCGAGCTAACCATCGCAGTTAATAAAGGAAAATGTATTGACAAATAAGTAATTATATTAAAACCAGTAGAAACCTCCATCTGCATAGAATCTAAGATAAGACAAAATTGTATTACATTTCCTAGATCATGGCTGCTTTAATAAGATTGTTATAAACAAGAATAACCTACTCACACATAAGGCATACGTTATTCAATTGTTTTAAAAAAGATTATGTTATTTGATTAAGACTATGAACTATGAAATCTTTCGAAACTAAAAGACTTGAGTATTTGAAATTAGGCAACTTGAACTTTTGGAAAAGAATGTTGTTACTTGACTTTAAAAAGGAAAGTGTTTTGGTTTTAAAAGGAGGGCATAATATTGCCTTTAGTTGATTTAAAAGGAAAGCATGGTATTATCTTAACTGCCTTAAAAGAGCGTTTAAATGTTATGGTCGATTCTATACCGCTGGCCCATGGATGGATGGACCGAATGTATTCCACTCGACACCGCTGCTCATGGGATGAACCGAATGTATTCCACTCGACACCGCTGCTCACGGGATGAACCGGAATGTATTTCACCCGACACCGAAGTTCATGGATGAACCGGGAATGTATTCCACTCGATACCGAGTTCATGGGATGAACCGGGAATGTATTCCACACGACACCGCGTTCATGGGATGAACCGGGAATGTATTTCACCCGATACCGAGTTCATGGGATGAACCGGGAATGTATTTCACTAGACACCGCGTTCATGGGATGAACCGGGAATGTATTCCACTCGACACCGCGTTCATGGATGAATCGGGAATGTATTTCACCCGACACCGAGTTCATGGGATGAACCGGGAATGTATTTCACCCGATACCGAGTTCATGGGATGAACCGGGAATGTATTCCACACGACACCGCGTTCATGGGATGAACCGGGAATGTATTTCACCCGATACCGAGTTCATGGGATGAACCGGGAATGTATTTCACTCGACACCGCGTTAATGGGATGAACCGGGAATGTATTCCACACAACACCGAGTTCATGGAATGAACCGGGAATGTATTTCACCCGACACCGAGTTCATGGGATGAACCGGGAATGTATTTCACATGATACCGAGTCCATGAGATGGACCGGGAATGTATTCCATACGATCCGACACCGAGTCCATGAGATGGTCTGAGACATGTTATACGTATCACGCGATTTATACCTAGACTGCCGGCAGTGAGGAAGGAGTTCCACGGGCATGAGGGATGACTTTGAGGGCGTGGGTCCCTGACTTGACATGACTGCTTTTATGTTATGAACTGTAGTTTTGTTATCATATATGTCTTCTGTTTTTATATAGACTATTATGATTTCATTTTCAGTATTTTCAGTTTCACATACTTGGTACCTGTTATCGACCTCCTTGGCCGCGTCATGCCGCAGTAGAGGTACACCAGCTTGTTGATCCTCACCATAGGATCACAGTCAACAGATTGGGAAGCTCCGCTTTCCGAGGCTTATCTTTTGGTATGTTTCCCTGAGTTGTAGGTTCTTGTACATTCAGGGGTATGGCGGGGCCCTGTCCCATCATACTTGTTATAACATTCTTAGAGGTCTGTAGTACTGTTGTGGGCAGGTTTGTAAAAGGGATGTAACTGTTCAAATATATATATATATATGCCGAAAGGCAACTTTTCTCAGATAAACTGTTTCTCACTTCATATTGTTTCATGTCTTGTTTTATATTCCGCTGGTTACTCTGATGTTGTATCACTAGGGTGCCTGGGGTAAGGCACCAGTCACGGGCCCGGGATCGGGTTGTGACACAAACTTATAATTAGCAACATAGTTTCCTTTTACCACCCCGACATACCAATAATGCCACATATGGCCCTAATACCTCGCATACGCATATCTGTCCATCATAAGCCCAAAAAGGGATTATCTTTTCGTACTTCCAACTCCTTCTAACTTATACACAGTCTCAATATAATCTGTTTATGACACTTAAACATACAACAACTTTATCATGTCTACAAGTTTCTAAAGGGTCAAAGACATACCTGAAATCATATAGGCGGTTCAAAGGACCGCTAAAATCGAACTTCCACCACGACTCACTACTGCCACGGCAAAAACATCCCGCCTAGCTATGGAAGGCGAAGAACCCGCAACTAATCCAAAGATCGCGCTATCCCACCAGCACTACCTCGGACAGCCTCTCACGAAATGGCCTGGGCCGCAAGCATAACAAATCGCCGAGGTAGTACGACACTCCCAAAATGAAATCTACTACGCGACTACACCGGCAGCGTGGCTTCTCGCTACTATTCTGGACATCTGTGAACTCGAGCTCGACCGCTCCCGAATATCCCCGGCGACCAAACCTCCGGCGTAAGACGGGAAGGAGCACTGGCCGCTGAGATGTAGACCTAGTTCGCTGAGGCTATCCGCCTCGAAAGTTACCTCGAACCTCGCGCCCCGCCTCGGGCCGCTCGAGTCTGACCCTCTCTCTCTCGTCCTCTATCCTCGCGCATAAGCTTGCATCCCGGCAATATCCATACCAGCCGGGCGGCCACCCTGTGCATGCAGTAATCATATAATGGTCTAGCCCCATCACATAACGGTGAACTCTGTCCGCCATATCAGCCACAATAGTATGCGCATACCTAGACAATGAGTCAAACTCCAGGTTGTATTCCCTGATGGTCCTCCCATTCTGCCTCAATGACAAGAACCTATCAACACGGGCTCTCCTAATTTCAGGAGGTAAAAAGTGATCAAGAAAGGCCTCCGTGAACTCATCCCAAACTGCCGGACGAGCACCCACACCTCTCGACAAAGACTCCAAGACTCAAACCAGCCAACGCAATATCACAGAATCCCAGAAGAGGCTAGCGTAATGCACTGCCTCAGAGCCCTAAGAACCTCGCATGGTCCGTCAGTGCCGAACGAACTCTTGAGGATCATTCTCGATCTCGAACCATAAAACTCGGGTGGACTACAACCTAAAATCCCGAATCCTCAAACCGGCTCAGGGTTAGCTACTCGCTTCATGTCGGCGCCGCCTACCACTAGGCTAGTCAATAGCCCGACCGCTCTCCATAATCTCTAAACTCGCTCGTCAGCGGATCGAGGCTCGCACGGAACCTCCGAGCTACCGCCGCTCTTGGCTCTTCTACCGCGTGGCCGAGCTCGCCAATCCGCTTACTACCTCGTGCATAGCTCAGGATCGAAGTCGTGGTAACCTTCGCACCACTAGCGCCTCGCCGCCGCTTTGCCCTTCGTGTGGCCCCGTCGCCTTCCGTAGAGGCATAATCATACATAAGAAGGGTCGAGAGATTCAACCTACTAGATGCCTTCATCGCACGATCTCAAAGAGAGAAGAATGGAAACAAATCCTAAATGTCCCGCACCTCCGATTATAGATATGGTGCACAACACACCGATAATCAAGACTTACTAGACACGGCTCAGACATTTTCCGAGGACTAATCGCTTCGATACCACTTTTGTCACGACACCTCAAGCTCGCGATCGTGCCCTACTCCGGGCACCCTTACAGGTATACATCGTAGATAATCAGGAACATACATGAAACTTATAAATAAATCAACAAAAGTAAAACAACAGATAGCCGATAGGCTACCTTTCTCGACATACATATATACAACCAAGCAGTTACCTCATTTCTTTACAAACGACCCACAATATGTGACTACTGCACTCTAAGAGTTTTAACATAACAATCGTGGACAGGCCCCGCCATACCTCAATATACATGAATCTATTACCTCGTGGAAAACCGTTCAAGAGATAAGCCTCCGAGCAAATGGAGCTTTTTCCCAAAATCAACCGAGATCCTAAGAGCAAGGATCACCAACCTGGGTACCTAAACTCGCGGCATTTAACGCAGCTTCGGCGGGTCATAACAGAAACAGTAATTAATATGGAATGTAAATAACGCATAAGAAATGATCATAATCAGACAAAAGAATGACAGGACAAGTATAAAAATACATACCGATCCTCCGTGTCATTACCACTTATGAACTTAATCGCACCTTATTATCTTTTCCCATTTTCAATAAAAGTTATAGTCACATTCTTATGTACATGATTAGGAAAATCATTAAGCTCATTATCAGATAACTTACTTATCTTTCATAAGTATAACTGCCCTTTGGGAGGGCACCTATACTACCCGGCCCAATCTGGAACGCGATCAAGTCACACAAATATCAAAGCGTGCCCGTGGAATCCCCCATCACGGCCGACAACTATAAGTGTAAATTATAACCATGTGACGCGCCCGTGGCATCCCACCTCACCGCTTGCCGCATACATACACAACACATATATATATCTCCTGCCCGTGGAATCCCACATCACTGCCGACAACTATAAGTGTAAAATATAACCATGTGACGCGCCCGTGGCATCCCACCTCACTGTCGGCGTACACATACACAAGACACACATATATAACGCGGCCGCATGCCCCGGAATCCCACATCGTATAAGCATGGCCATAACGTGCCCTCGGCATCCCTCATCGTAGGTGCAGGTCTTCATGGGGAGCTAGCCCATGGAGTAATAATATAACATGCCCCTAATCCTCATCGTAGTGCAGTCTTCACGGGAGCTAGCCCATGGAGTAAGATATAACATGGTCGCATGCCCCGGAATCCCACATCGTATAAGCATGGCCACGGAGTAATAACACGCGCGGGCATCTAACACGCATCCGCTCGCACGCCGATCCTCATCGTATAAGCATGGCCAAGATCAATCACAATGGAAGCATACCCGTGGAATCCCCGCATCGCCAGACGCCCAATAAAATGTCCGCATCTAACCCGCATCCCGGTCACATTCCTCAATCCCACATCGTATAAGCATGTCCAAGGATCAATCATGATTAAGCATACCCGTGGAATCCCACATCACCGCCGACGCCCAAGTACTTATAACAAGACAACCGAATTCTCCAACCGAGAGACACGACAACGTGACATGTAATACTTGCACTCAAAGCTATCACAAGCAAACCTAGGCAAGTTCATTAAACCCTTAGACTTCCATTTTTATAAACTCATGGCACTTTCGTTTTACACATCAAAATCCGGGAATTTAACCCCAAGATACTAACACCCGTAGTATCCAGGCTTGTGTACATTTCACATAAGTCACGATACTTTTAGAAATACATGTCTCGGCTTCTAAATCAAGTGACCCTTACTTAAAGCTTTTAAGCAAGTGATACCTTTAAATCACATTGCCCTTCCTTAATTCAAGTTATTCCTTGGATTACTTTATTAGAGAAAACCATTCTCTTAACCTTCCATAAAGCTGTTATAACCAACTTCCCATAAAGCCGTTATAACCCTTTATGGTTTTAGACAAACTCATTCCTTTTATAACCAAGAGACTTCTATTTTTTAAAAACCAAGTATTGTATACTTTCAAATCGATTCTCTTAACTTCAAAAATACAATTAGTCTCTTAACCTTTAGAAATCAAGTGACTCCTTTTATTATAAAACCTTAGGCAATTGATGCCTTAAAATCAAGTCATTATCCTTCCATAAAGCAAATATAACCAACTCCCCATAAAGTTGCTATATTCACTTTATACCTTAGCCAAAATATAATTTCCTATCCAAGGGACTTATACGTTTAAAACGGAACAAGTATCACATACTTTAAAACTCTTCAAGTCCCTTAACTTAATAAAACTTAAGACATCCTTTATTCTTTCAAAGAAATGAGTTAATCTCCTAACTCACCTGACTTGGCTATTTATAAAACTAGTAAAGGATATCAAGGTGTTGTACGCCTACCGTACTACATACGTGCAACTAGTCATGCTCAAAAGATAGGAAAAGTTCTACATAGAACAAATCACACAACTACCTCTTAACTTCAAAGAGTAGAAGGAAACATGAAATGATACCACAGGTATATTCCATACATAGAATCATGCCAAAGGAAGGAAGAGGTTCACATACCTCGCGACGATTATCGACAAGTAGCAAAATGCTCCAAAGTACTTCAACCTTGATAGCTATTCCACCCTCCAAGTAGGATACGCTATACTTAGTACTTCAACCTATAATGGTCACAATATGTCCATTAACCTCTTACTTCAAACGTAGAATATTCTAAGTGCTAAGTCACTAAATTCTACGGAAAATCGGACAGCACCTCCTTTGTTTTTACTTACTTTGCCACCTTTTTCAAGGCCGAATACAGTAACCAAACACGCCACATTTAAGGCCCAATCAATGCAATCAACAATAGGGGATTACACGCCTACTAGACGTGTAAAATTCCGCCCCACAAACGATATCAAATTAATACAACTTACTAGGCCAATTCGGCTAACTTGAAGTACTACAACATCAATTCTTATACAATTTCCATTTCAATCCAAGTTATTAGCCTAACATGATATAAATTCACAAACGATTATAACTACTATAATCTTCAAGTAAGTAAATACGCGACGATTCTAAATACGACCAAATTGTAATCCAACTTCAAATGGCTAATATGTCATTTCGGTTTTTAGGCTACCACAATCCATAACACTTATAAAACTTCAACACATATACTTCATGCTAGCAACATGTAAAGCTAACAACAATATAAAATCTTGTAACACTTAAGAGACAAGATTATTACCTCAACGAATCTTAATCCAACTCCAACCAAGTCGCCCTAGCAACTTAGAGCCCCTTCAAGACACTTCAATACGCTACTTGAGACCCTTAGAACAATACCAACAACTTTCCTACAAACTTCCAATCCAAAACCTAGAAAGCAACTAGGTTTTCACCTTGCGACTAACCCGAAAACTATCTTTTTCCGAGATTTTTCTATTGAGATACACTTACAATACACTCATGAACCTTGGTTTAAAGTGTGGAGCTTAATGGACAAGAAACAAATTTTTTTCCTTTTGAAAGGTATGGAACCCGAGAGTTAAGCCTTAGTGTTCTTGGAATTCTTGAAAAAATTTCTAAGTGTAGAACTTAGTCTTGCTACTAGTATTACTATATAGTGTAATGGAGGGTCAAGATGTGCACAAATGGGTGGCTTGGATGAACTTCAATTAAATAACAAGACTTGTGGGACCTTTGACTTAGTCAATTTTCTCAAGCTCACACTTGCAAGACTTTGTCATCTTAAGACTATGGTCAATGACCATTTTGGCCATGCCTATTTCGTCCAAGGCATCACAAGGGGGGGTGACACGTGTCGCCCTCCCATTCGTCACCATATTACGTTTTCCGACAATTCCATAATTCCGATAAATTTTTACTAGTCTCAAATCTTAACATTCGGAATTCTTACGTACGTTCTTAACACATGTCCTGAAAATACGGGGTGTAACATTGATAAAATGGAATTTCTGAGGAGCATTCTGTGAACCGCATAATAGGTCTGTAGGCCATACCGTTGATCGCACAAATGATTAGAGAAGTTGATATTTCTGGGCAATTTTATGACCATTCTGCAAATCAGTAACCTCTTCTCGGTGTATGGTTCTCATGGCGCAGAATGTGCCACGACAAAGGCGCGCCGACCTTTTGAGATATTTAAGTGTTGCCTTCATCTTTTATCTTCATATCTCGACCAAATCAGACCCTAAGTACCTGAAGAAACTTCCTTATTTCCATGGTGTCCAAGTAAATCCAAAGCCAAATCGCATAATACCTTCATCAAAAGTGTTTTAGATGATGAAAAATTACTCGATTGGTGTTGTTGCTAAGTTGTGAGCACTTTCAAGTAATGTGAGAGTTGTTCCTAAGCTTCTTCTTGTTGATGAAGGTAAGTTTTACATCTCTTTGTGTATTTGAGTATAACTAATGTCTTAGCTAAGTTGTATGGTGTAGAAGTGGCAAAATAGTACTTGAAAGTTGATGGTAGTGTTGTTGTGCCTTGTTGGGCTATTTGGTGGTGTTCATATGATGGATTTATGGTTGGTTATTATTGTATATATAATTGGATGTGTGTTGAATGTGTGGGTGTTTATGTTGGAAATTGGAGAAAGGTGAAAGAAGTAGTAGAGGTGTTGTCGCAATTGATATAGACGAGCTTGTTAACTTCAACAAGCTTAACCATGGTTCTTTATCACTTGTTGTAGATAGAAGTGACGTACGAATGTGTCTTTTGAATGGTTAAATAATATTACGAGGTATGTAAGACATACCCTTTCTTTCTATTACGCCCCGTAATTCCAAGAGAATGAGATGAGAACGTACAAAAATGGGTAAAAATCAGAAGATATTTGTGTAAAGGACCTATGGGATGGCGACAAGTGTCCTTCCCAACTTGTAGAGCAAGCAAGATCTTATATTATGACCAAGTCTTGCAAGACTTGGCCATTTGCAAGACTTCTTCCTAAAAAAATTGCTCTTTTCTACTCTTCTCTCTCAAAATTTATAAAACCCTAAGCCTAATGAAATTATTGAAAAGGCGACAAGAAGGCAATATGTTGGCAAGCTTGTAGAGGGTTCGTGTGGATAATTTTTTTAACGTGAAGAAGGATTGCAGAAAGAGGGCTAAAGTGGGCGAGATTGTTGAACTATTTTGGGCGAAATACCAAGGTAAATTCATTCTCCTTCTTAAAGTAAAATATGTCACGTGTTGTAGAAGTTGGAGAAGGGTATTGGGATAGGGAAAATGGATTTTGGAACCACAATCCAAAACTAGCATGATTTAGTGTCACGACCCGACCCCGGTGTCACGACCCATTCCGGGGCCCGTGACTGGTGCCTTACCGGGGCACCCAAGTAGTCATACATCAGAGTAATCAGCGGAAACATAAAGCAAGACATGAAACAGTTTATAAAACAAGACATGATTTTGTGAGAAAACATCGCTTTCTAAGATATATATATAATCATGTTTTAGAAGCTACATCCGACATCGCATAACATGACTACGCACTTAAGGAAATATACAACTATGGCGGACAGGTTCCCGCCATACCTCGATCAGATAAAAACTATCTACAACAGGAGAGATCATACCAAAAGTAGAGCCTCGGAAGAGATGGAGCTCCCGACACCAACGTAGAGATCCTAAGGACGCGGATCTAGCACCGCTTGCTCTTACCGCGGCATGAACGCAGCCAAGGAGGTCGCAAGACAGTACTAAGTATGCGAAATCAGAAAGTACTTAAATGAAAACATATCATTTTTAAAACCAGTTTACAAATATGTGAAACAACCAAGGAAACCGCACGTAGTACCACATCACAAACAAGAGCAACAATAGTAATCAGAATAGGTCTTGTCTAGGCCGCGAATGATCGAAACAGGCCACTCGCCCATATCATCATTCCCGCAAGCCTAACTCGACTCCGAGTCCGCATAGCCACTCACGGGCCCGCATGAGGTATAACCCCGCATCGAGGGTAGCTACTCCTCGCATCGCCCCGACTCGTCCGCATGGCCACATAGACCGCATGAGGCATAACCCCGCATACTAACTCGAACTCTCAGAGCTCCGCATAGGCCCTCGACCCGCATGAGGTATTCTCGAATCATGGTCCTGCATCACCGCAGTCTACCCCGCATCGGAGGCGCCTTAACCCCTGTATCATCTCAAGAGGTGAGTGATAGTATACTAACATAACAACTTATCTTTTAAGTAACATAAGCACAACAAGGATACTCACCTATACAAACGTTACAAGATACTACACACATAGCATCATATCATGTCTACTTATCAAACCATCTTATTATTCTTTTCACAATATAAGTCCGTTATAAACACATAGGCAAACTTGTTTCTTTTATCAATCTTAAGTGGTTATACTTACTTCCCATAAAGCTAGTATAACTCTTAAGCTTCGCTTTTAAAACCAATTAGTTCTCTTCATTAATATGATTCAAAGAGTCTTTTGAAATGTTTTCGCTTCTTTATTATTCAGTGCTTAAGCCGTGAGGCATCGCCGTAAGTATTATTCAGCTTAAGCCGTGAGGCATTGCCGTAAGTATTATTCAAAGCTTAAGTCAAAGACATTGCCATAGTTATTATCCGCTTAACACATGTACGTCTACCGACTATATATATTGTAAAATATCATGCTTTAGGAAGAATCACATATCTTCTCAAATAAAACCACCGCCAAGTCAATATGTCGCAAGCAGAGTCATCCTATAATAGTCACAGATATCTATCAAAGACTACTCCGAGGGTCATTCTAAACAGAGGGTTCACAATTCTATGGAAAGTCAAGACAACCCTACCCATGAGCTATATGAGTTCATCGTGGAAAACAAATTCTATGCGAGTACGCTCAATTATTCTTCTTTAAACCCTTCTATCGTGATAGCAGCTCAATTCTATTCGTGATATTCTTCTAAGTATTTATACTATTCTTATTCTACAACAAAGAAGTATTCTCTAATTCAAAGGAGGGTTAGGATTAGTTACCTCGGTAAGCCCAATAATATCCTAGAAAAGTCGCGCTGAGCAAGGTTTTGCTCCTAAGTTGTATGCTCGAGAAACCTTAGAAGTTCTTCACAACTTCTACTAAGTACTAAGGTATTTGGGCTAGGGTATTTTGGGCATTATAACAATACAAGAAGGCAACTTTTCTACCAAGGGAGGGGGTAGGTTTCTGCCAGGCTAGGGGGGGGTAGCCTCGCCAAGCTTCTCGGGAGGGTGTGTTGGACGAATTGCTTACAAAGGAGAGGGAAGGATTTTTAGACTTGAAAGCTTTTGTGGATGAAGAACTCTTCATCTCAAGAGGGTATTTATAGGTCAAGACATGGCCAACCAATGGCCAAGATTTAGCCAAGTGCTAGGCAAGTGTAAGGTCAAGATTAGGCAAGTGTACCTAGCCAACTTGCACACAAAATATCTAACCAACTTTATGACAAGGATGGTCATCCATTCGCCCTATTGCCGTGACAAGTCCACCAATGAGAGGTGGCAAGTGTCGCCTCTCGTTGGTCCAAAGTGTTACGCCTCTCTAAAAATCCGCAAAAATTAGAAATGACATAGCCGGAATTTATCCTACGAAAGTCGTGGAAACGCTTTCGGAAAACTGCTCGCTTTGAGAGTTGTGCCTAAAAATCGCCCAAGGCCTAACTTTAAGACCAAACTTTTGACGTATTCCTTTACGTACATACTCCGAAATACGGGTATAACATTCTCCTCCTTAGAAACATTCGTCCGAATGTTCCTTCCCAAGACAGATAACGATAAGGTTCTTCAAAACTTAAACAGTTTGCAAAAGCCACACACTACCATAAACAACACTTAGGCATAAACGATAATGAAGATTTACAAGTAGGAAAGTGAATTACCCGGAGGGGGGAACAGTGAGGATACTTCGCCTCATGTCCTCCTCGGCTTCCCACGTCATCTCCTCCTCGAGCTCGTTCCGCCACAAGACTTTGACGGAAGCCACGCCCTTCGTCCGCAGACGCCTAACTCGACGATCGATTATCGCTATGGGAATCTCTCATACGATAACCCCCGGTCACCGACATCGTCAATCGGATGTACTTAGATGGATCCCCGATACATCTCCTCAAAGATAGAAACGTGAAACATCGATGCACCGCCCAGACGGACGGCAGATTCAACTCATAGGCAACCTTGCCTACCTCGCGACAATCAAACGCCCAATGTACTGGCCGAAGTTTCCTTCTTCCCGAATCTCATCACACCCTTCATGGGTGACACCTTCAGAAAACCCAATCATCAATCAGAACTCGGATGTCGACGACGATGATCTGCATACGACTTCGCCGACTCGAGTCATTAATAGCCGCCTCGGATAAGCTTCACCTTATCCATCGCCGTCAGATCAAATCTGGTCCCACTAGCCGCACTCGCCCACCTCGAACCAACCTATAGGCGACCGCACTTCCTCCCATACAAGGCCTCATAAGGCGCCATCCGAATACCGGAGTGGTAGCTATTATTATACGCGAACTCAACTAGAGGCAAATGATCCTCCCAACTACCATCGGTCAATAACACGGCTCGCAGATATCCTCAAGAGTGCGGATAGTGCGCTCGCTCGTCCGTCTGCTCTGTGGATGAAATGCGATTTGTGCTCACTCGCCCCTAAACCCTCTCGGAAGGACCTCCGTTGGCCGTCAGAACCGGCTCTGCCTGCGATATGATCGGTAGGGACTCCATGCACCGACGATCTCTGATGTAAAGTCCGCATAATCCTCACCAAAAGTCGCCCGACGGAAGAAAGTGGGCTGATTTCACACCGCCGACGATAACCCATATAGAATCATGTCTCCTCCGAGTGCGAGGTAATCCCGTGATGAAGTCCATGTTGATTACCTCCCACTTCCGGTCGGGATCTCTATCGCCGCAACAAACCACCGTGTCTCGTGCTCTACCTTCACCGACAACACGCACCGAGCTACGAACTCGCAACGCCCTCTTCAAACCATCCCACCAATACACGATCTAAGGTCGTGGTACATCTTGGTCGACCGGATGGATAGAGTAACGCCGCTGTGTGCTTCCCCAAGAACTCCGCCAAGTCCTCAAACATCCGGAACACATACCGCCTCGAACCTTAGCACCCCATCGTGCTACCTCAAAAGGACCCTTGCCCTCTCAAGAGTCAGATCACGATATCGAATCAAAGCCGGGTCCTCGAATCGCTGCTCTTCACCTCCTCGACGATGGAAGACTCGCAACCTCACGAACTCTAACCCCATCGCTATCGTAATCAATCAAACGGACACCAAGGCTCGCTAATCGATGCAAATCACGAACCATGTCCCTCCTCTCTAGCCGCACATCCGATAGGCTCCCATCGACCTACGACTAAGAGCATTCGCCACAACATCGCCTTCCGGGTGGTACAGATATCAACATCGTAATCCTTAAGCAACTCTAACCACCGCCTCTGCCGTAAGTTCACTCCTCTCGTGAAGATATACCGAGGCTCTTGTGGTCTGTAAAAATATCCACACGAACCCCATACAAATAGTGCCTCCAGATCTTCAAAGCGTGAATCACTACCGCCAACTCCAAATCATGGGTGGGTAGTTCTCTCGTGTTTCTTCAATCGCCGATGCATATGCTATAACCCCGCCATGCTGCATCAACACACATCCCAACCCGATGCTCGACGCATCACAATACACAACATAACCATCCGACCCTCCGAAGAGTAAGAACGGGCGGTCGTCGCCTCTTTTCAAGAATCGGAAACCCCGCCACAAGCATCAGTCCATCAAACTTGGTCGCCTTTCGAGTCAGCCTAGTCAATGGTGTAGAGATAAGCAAACTTCTCCACGAACCGCCGATAATACCCGCAAGGCCCGTAAAATCGCGAACCTCTATCGGAGTAAGAGTTCAGGCCAAGTCCTCGATCGCTCGATTCGCCAGATCAACTCGAATGCCATCACCATAATATGCCCAAGAAACGCCATCAAGTCAACCAAAACTCACATTTGGAAAACTTGGCGCATAACCGCTGGTCTCGAGAATCACAAGACAGCCTCAAATGCTCGCATGCTCCTCGCTCGAGCGAGAATAAACCAAGATATCATCAATGAACACTATCACAAACGTGTTCAAAATGGTTTGAACACTCGCTCATCAAATCCATGAATACCGCGAGCATCGTCAACCCAAAAGACATGACTCAACTCATAATGCCTGCATCGTCCGAATGCGATCCTGTGGACATCCACCTCTCTCGACTCGCACTGATGATAGCCCGATCGCAGATCAATCTTGGAGAAACATCTCGCACTCGCAATCGGTCGAACAAATCATCAATCCTAGGAAGGGTATTCGTTCTTAATGGTCACCTTGTTCACCGTCAGAATCAACACACATGCGCAGGCCCCGCCCTTCTTCTTCACGAACAATACACGCTCCCTGGGAGAAACACTAGGCCTAATGAAGCCCTTCTCTAGCAAATCCCTAAGCCGATCCTTCAACTCTCTCAACTCGGCAGTGTCATTCTCAGATGGCGAATGGAAATAGCCGAGTATCCGCAACACATCTATACAAAACTCGATCTCCTCTCGGGAGGGATACCCGGAGGTCATCCGAAACACGCCCGGGAACTCACGACCATCGAATCGACGGAAAATCTGGTACCGCAGCCTTCGTGATCAAACACTCGAACGAGATGGTAGATATACCCCTTCGCACCATCTTCCTAGCCTTGAGGTAGGAAATAAACCTACCCTCTGGCGATACCGTGCTCCTCCCACTCAACAACCGCCTCGTGAAACCGAACTGCATTACTCTCTCTCAGCTTACATTGGCATAGCAAGAAGCTAGCCAATCCATCCCCATAATCACGCCGGTCAATCATCTCCAACTCTATCAAGTCGCCAGGTCCGACGATCAGAATGGTCACAGACAAGCCCTATATACCCGCCGAGCTACCACCGAATCACCCATCGGCGTAGCTACCTCGAAAGGGTCTATGGACTCGTGCTCTATCCCTATCCTACTAGCAACAAGGGAGATATATAGACAGAGTAGAACCCGGATCTATCAAAGCATACACATCAAACCTAAATCGATAAGGTACCGTGGCGACATCGGCGAGGCCTCCCGATCCCGCTTACCGACAAAGCATAAATGCGGTTCGAGGACCGCTAGAATCGGGACGAGCCACGGCTCGCCGCGACTGCCGACCCATGAGCACCCCGCCCCGGCGAGTAATCAGGAGATGATGGCGGCAATGAACACGGGCGTCGAGCCCTACCACCGCCACGCCGGCCGGACAAGCCGCAAAGTGACTCGCCGCCACAATCAGAATAAGATCCAAAAGTAGTACCACACTTCCCGTAATGGGATCTACCGACGGCCACACCGGTGGTCCCGACGCCAAGCACTCGCTACTCGACGCCTCAAGCCTCGGGCCCCGGTCCGCCAAAATCGCGGCCGTGGCCTTGAGGACGGCAGAGTGCTCTGGCCGGCCGTGGTGCGACCCAGATCGCCGCCGAGGCCGCCACCACGATAACCACCGTAAGACCCTCCCGCCCCGCCTTCTTCTCGCCGGGCCGTCGCCCACTCGCCGACCAAGGCGCTCGCATCCAAGGGCGTGAGCAGCACGCGTAATGTCCATACCTACCGAGAGAAACCCCGCACATGACTTCGCCATATAGTCGTCTAGCCCTGACATAGCGGTGCACCCTATCCTCCATATTCGCTACCAATGCCGGGACATATCGAGCCAATGAATCAAACTCGACATTGTACTCGACAAGGCCCTCTCTCGCCTCGATGAGTAAAATCTATCACCCGCGCCTCCTCATCCGCGAGGCAAGAAGTGAGTGAGAAAGCCTCGAGAACTCATCCCAGTAGGCTGGGACGCGTGCTCTCCGGATAACTCCCATGAATCAAACCAATCGATCGCGGTATCACGCAAATTTATGAACCAAAGATCACGGACTCGGTCTCCGATGCCCGATCACTCTCAAAATCCTCTGCCGACGGATGAACTCGCGGATCATCCTCCGCCTCGATCCATAAAACTCGGCTGCATACCAAGAAGTCTCGTAGCCTCAAACTCTCTCGCCGGGTGAACAACGCGCGGCCAAGATCGAGCTGAATCGAATCGCCAGATCCAAATTTCTCTCAGATCGGGCCACAACTTTAGCCAAAAGTCGGGCTATCTCTCAGTACCCTAACTCTCCGCCTGCATCGCGGGATGCGAGGTGCTGGTACTGTGGTCTCGCTGGGCCGGGCGGGTCATAGAACTTCGCCTCTCGTATAGACGGGCACGAGCCTCGTGACTCTGGGTGTCTCGCTAGCGACTCCTGGCCGCTTTGCCGCTTCTCGGGGTTGCCTTTACGTGAGGCATAATCATTACAGAAAGGAATACGTTAGAGGGTCCAACCTATAACACGCCTCTAAAGCACGATCTCGGAATGAGAAGAACGGAAACCAATCCTAAATATCCTATAGCCTCACGATTATTGGTGGTGCACAACACACCGATAATCAAGACTCTACTAGATACGGTCAGACACTTTCCGAGGATTAATCGCTCGATACCACTTTTGTCACGACCCATTCCGGGCGTGGATCGTGCCTGCGGGCACCCAAGTAGTCATACATCGAGTAATCCGGAAACATAAAGCAAGACATGAAACAGCTTTATAAAACAAGACACGATTTTGTGAGAAAACATCGCTTTCTAAGATATATATATAATCATGTTTTAGCGATTACATCGCATAACATGACTACTGCACTCTAAGGAAATATACAACTATGGCGACAGGGCCCCGCCATACCCGATCGATAAAAAACTATCTACAACAGTGAGATCATACCAAAAGTAGAGCCTCGGAAGAGATGGAGCTCGACACCAACGTAGATCCTAAGGATGCGGATCTAGCACTGCCGCCCTTACCGCGCAGATGAACGCAGCCCGGGCGAGGTCGATAACAGTACTAAGTATGCGAAATCAGAAAGTACTTAAATGAAAACATATCATTTTTAAAACCGGTTTACAAATATGTGTGAAACAACCAGAAACCGCACGTAGTGCCACATCACAAACAAGAGCAACAATAGTAATCAGAATAGGTCTTGTCTAGGCCGCGAATGATCAAACAGGCCACTCGCCATATCATCATTCTCGCAAGCCTAATCCCGACTCGAGTCCGCATAGCCACTCACTGGGCCCGCATGAGGTATAACCCCGCATCGAGGGTAGCTACTCCTCGGCATCGCCCCGACTCATTGTCCGCATGGCCACATAGACCGCATGAGGCATAACCCCGCATACTAACCTCGAACTCAGAGCCCGCATAGGCCCCCGACCCGCATGAGGTATTCTCGAATCATGGTCCCAGACCGCCTGAGTCTACCCCGCATCGGAGGGCAGCTTAACCCCCGGTATCATCTCAAGAGGTGAGTGATAGTATACTAACATAACAACTTATCTTTTAAGTAACATAAGCACAACAAGGATACTCACCTATACAAACGTTACAAGATACTAACACACATAGCATCATATCATGTCTACTTATCAAACCATCTTATTATTCTTTTCACAATATAAGTCTGTTATAAACACATAGGCAAACTTGTTTCTTTTATCAATCTTAAGTGGTTATACTTACTTCCCATAAAGCTAGTATAACTCTTAAGCTTCTGTTTTTAAAAACCAATTAGTTCTCTTCTGTTAATATGATTCAGTAGTCTTTTGAAATGTTTTCAGTTCTTTATTATTCAAAGCTAGTGAGGCATCTTAGTAAGTATTATTCAGGCTTAAGGCGTGAGGCATGGCGTAAGTATTATTCAGGCTTAAGTCAAAGACATTGCCATAGTTATTATCCAGTTAACACATGTACGTCTACCGTACTATAGATATTGTAAAATATCATGCTTTAGGAAGAATCACATACCTTCTCAGCGAAAACCACCTGCCAAGTCAATATGTCGCGCAGAGAGTCACCTATAATAGTCACAGATATCTATCAAAGACTACTCGAGGTCATTCTAAACAGAGTTCACAATTCTATGGAAAGTTGGGCAGACAACCCTACCCATGAGCTATATGAGTTCATCAGAAAACAAATCCTATGCGAGTACAGTTCAATTATTCTTCTTTTAAACCCTTCTACTGAGATAGCAGTTCAATTCTATTCTGATATTCTTCTAAGTATTTATACTATTCTTATTCTACAACAGTAAGTATTCTCTAATTCAAAGGAGGGTTAGGATTAGTTACCTCGTAAGCCCAATAATAATATCCTAGAAAAGTCGCTACTGAGCAAGGTTTTGCTCCTAAGTTGTATGCTCCAGAAACCTTAGAAGTTCTTCACAACTTCTACTAAGTACTAAGGTATTTGGGCTAGGTATTTTGGGCATTATAACAATACAAGAAGGCAACTTTTCTACCAAGGGAGGGGGTAGGTTCGGCTAGGCTAGGGTGGGGTAGCCTCGGCCAAGCTTCTCGGAGGAGGTGTGTTGGACGAATTTCTTACAAAGGGAGAGGGAAGGATTTTAGACTTGAAAGCTTTTGTGGATGAAGAACTCTTCATCTCAAGAGGGGTATTTATAGGTCAAGACATGGCCAACCAATGGCCAAGATTTAGCCAAGTGCTAGGCAAGTGTAAGGTCAAGATTAGGGCCAGTGTAGCTAGCCAACGTGCACCCAAAATTTCTAACCAACTTTATGACAAGGATGGTCATCCATTCGCCCTATTGCCGCGTGACAAGTCCACCAATGAGAGTGGCAAGTGTCGCCTCTCGTTGGTCCAAAGTGTTACGCCTCTCTCGGAAAAATCCGCAAAAATTAGAAATGACATAGCCGAATTTATCCTAAAAGTCGTGGAAACGCTTTCGAAAACTCGTCGCTTGAGAGTTGTGCCTAAAAATCGCCCAAGGCCTAACTTTAAGACCAAACTTTTCAGACGTATTCCTTTACGCACATACTGAAATACGGGTATAACACTGCTGGATCGTGCCCTACAGGCACCCCGCAGTATATATCGAGAATAGCAAATGAACATACACAACACACATAAAAACTTAGACAAGAACAAAGAACAAAGCTAGCCGATAAGGCCACCTCCCGTAAAATATACACAATCTAGAAATCGAACAAGATATCTTTCTTTTTCTTTACAACCCAATCCACAATGTGACTACTGCACTTAAGAATAACAATTGTGACGGACAGGCCCCGCCATACCCCGAATATACAACAACCAACCATACCAGTGGATAGGCCTCCGAGTAATGGAGATTCCCAACGGTGAACAGTGATCCTAAGAGTGAGGATCAAGAACTCAGATACTCTACTGTGGCATGAACACACTCAAGGAGGTCAAGACAACGTACCAAATATGTGAAATCAAAGCATCAGTAGTGAAATCATAAGTCTAAAATAAAGTCGAGACACGTATGATAACTCAAACAACAAGACAATGTGCCTTACTAACAATGAGAGTAAACAAGTATATACTTTCTCGCATAAAAATAGAGGCTCATGATCAAACAGGTCCTCGCCCGTAGTATCAATAAGCAATCCTACTCCGGGACTATTTCACCCGCACGGGTCCCGTGGACCCGCATGAGGTATTCCTCGATAGGTCAGACTACCGCCGCGTGGGACTATTTCACCGCATAAGCCCATAAGGACTCGCATGAGGTATTCCTCGCATCACGGGTAGCAAATCCACTAACAGTGGTATAACGTCTTGGGGTTTACCCTCATTTATACTCTTACCCTGAAGCAGGTGGTATAACGTCTTGGGGGTTTACCCCTCATTTATACTCTTACCCTGGAGAAGGTGGTATAACGTCTTGGGGGTTTACCCCTTATTTATACTCTTACCATGGAGAAAGTGGTATAACGTCTTGGGGGTTTACCCCTCATTTATACTCTTACCCTAGCTCAACTGGCCATCATACATAACATAAGCCCTACCGGCTTATCATACATAACATAAGCACTACCGGCTTATCATACAATAAATAAGCAAGTTAAGAAATCCCCCTAACTTCTTATTAGTCTTATTCATATACACTCTCATTTTAGTTTACTTAAGGCACTAACATGTCATTATAAAATCCGGGAATTTAACCCAAAGTACTACGTACTTCTATTCTTTTAAAATGACTCTTTTTCATATAAAACTTCCAAGATACTAATAACCGTAGTATAAAGTCATAACTACATTCTAAGACAAGTCATAATACCTTTTAGAAAATACATTTTCAGGCTTCTAAATCAAGTGACTTCTTTCTTTTAAAACCTTAAGCAATTGATGCCTTTAAATCAATTTGCCTTTCATTATCAAGTCATTTATCATACTTATATTACTTAGAGTAAACCACTCTTTTTAACTTTTCATAAAGCTATTATAACCAACTTCCCATAAAGTCGTTATACTAGCTTTATACTTTAGAAACTTACATTCTTCTTTATAACCAAGAGACTTAAACTTTCCAACAAAACAAGTATCAAAAATACTTTCAACATACTTAAAGTCTCTTAACTTTTGAAAACCAAGATATCCTTAATATTTAAACAAGTGAGTTAATGTTATACCCCGTATTACCAGAGTATGTATGCGAGGACGTACGTACGAATATTCAAGCCCTAATTAGGTTAAGGATGAAATTGTGAACTTTCGACGGAAAAGATTCCGAACCTTGTGAAGGAAATTCTACGTTTTTAATATTTTAACCGATTACGGATTTTTTTTCCGAAAGATGAAATATTTTGGACCAATAGGAGGGCGACATGTGTCACCCCACTTAGACCCATGTTGGCCGATTTGTATGGCCAAGTGGACAAGTCAAATGGTCAAGTCTTGGAAGATATTTTTTTTGGGTGAGTGGGAGTAGGTAGTGGACGTTTTTTTGGTGCTAGTGGAAGGCCACATGGCTCATTGTTGTGCGGGACATATGTCCCAAGGTTGTGGTGGACATATGTCCCAACATTGTGGTGGACACTTGGTTGGAAGACCTCATTCTTCACATGGATCCAAATCTTCACCCTCCATTTGTTTTAATCTTGGCCCTTGGTGGTTCTATAAATACCCCCCTCTTATACAAGACTTCTTCATCCACAAAACAATTTCCAAGTCTCAAAATCCCTCTCCCCCTTTGAGAAGATCTGGTCCAAACACCCCCCCTTCCTAGTAGCTCTCGCCGAAACTCCCCCCCTCTTGATAGTTCTCGTCCCACACCCCTCTCCCTTAACCAAACTTTGTCCAAAAATTCCTAAACTCTTAAGTGTTCTTCCTTAGTGTATTAGGAATATTATTAACCAAAAGGTTAGAAAAGATTTCACACCCTAGCCCCTAAAGCCTCGCCTTGGCCGAGAGTTGTGAGGACAAGAACCTTAGTGTTCTTCACTTGTTTAGGTTGGTTCTTAAAGAGGAGTTGATTAGGAGCGTATATGGGTTACTTGGAGCGGGTTGGAGCGTGCGGAGTAGGAGCTAAACGTTGCTCAGGATCGACATTAAATCTTGGATAATTTTGGGCTTATCGAGGTAATTAATTCTGTCCTTCTATTGTAAGTGGAGATTACATACTGTAGTAGTATAGAAATGAGTATAAGTTATAGAAGGATGGTATAAGAGAAGAGAATTGAACTGTACTTACATAGGGCTGTATTTACAATAGACTTGAGTAGTTTGATGGGTAGGGAAGTGCTGCCCAATTTTCCGTAGAATAGAGAAACCTCTGCTTAGAATATTCTACAGAGTAGTCTAGACGTTGATAGACGTATTTGACTATTATAGGTTGATACTCTGCGCGCGACATATTCGACTTGGCAGGTGGATTTCGCCGAGGAGGTATGTGATTCTTCCTATCCTCTTGAGCATGATATTTTGATATATATATATATATAGTACGGTAGACGTACGTGTGTTAACTAAAAAGGGTTTTACTCTGATGTCTGTTGACTTGAGTTTTAGATAATAAGAATCTTGAAGTATTTCAAAAGAATTATGAATCATTTTTTAAAGAAGAGTAATACTTAGTTTTAAAAGCTTAAGAGTTATACTAGCTTTATGGGAAGTTAGGTATAACGACTTAAGAGAGATAAAAGGAACGATTTACTTAATTGTTTATGAAAGCCTTGTATTGATTTCGGAAATGAGAATAAGCATCGAACAAACCACTGCAGCGCTAATAAAGGAAAATGTACTGACAAATAATTAATTATATTAAAACCAGTAGAAACCTCCATCTGCATAGAAGCTAAGATAAGACAAAATTGTATTACATTTCCTAGATCATGGCTGCTTTAATAAGATTGTTATAAACAAGAATAAACTACTCACACATAAGATATATGTTACTCAATTTTGTTAAAAGAAGAAATTACGTTGTTAAGTGATTAGGACTATGAACTATGAAATCTTTCGAAAATAAGAGACTTAAGTATTTAAAAATATGCAACTTGAACTTTTGGAAAAGAATGTTGTTACTTGACCTTAAAAAGGGAAAATGTGTTGGTTTAAAATGAAGGCATGGTATTGTCTTAATCTGTCTTAAAAGAGGGTTTAAATGTTATGGACGATTCTTCACCGAGTCCCACGGATGGGTCGACATGTATTCCATACGATTCTTCACCGAGTCCCGTGGATGGGCGGGGACATGTATTCCATACGATTCTTCACCGAGTCCCATGGGATGGGCCGGGATATGTATTCCATACGATTCTTCACCGAGTCCCATGGGATGGGCCGGGACATGTATTTCATACGATTCTTCACCGAGTCCCATGGGATGGGCCGGGACATGTATTCCACACGATTCCACCTCGAGTCCCATGGGATGGGCCGAGACATGTTATACGATCATACACGATTTATACCTAGATCGCCGCAGTGAGGAAGGAGTTCCACGCATGAGGATGACTTTGAGGAGTGAGTCCCCGCTTGACTACTTTTATGTCAGAATCGTAGTTTGGTTATCATACATGTCTCTGCTTTATATAAACTGTTATGATTTCATTTACTGATTTTCCGCTTCACATACTTGGTATCTCAGATCGACCTCCTTCGGCCGCTGCGTTCATGCCGCAGGTAGGTACACCGCTTGTTGATCCTCGCCATGTGGTCACAGCGTTTGGGAAGCTCCGTGTCTCGAGGCTTATTCGTATAGTCCCTGTCGTTGTAGGTACTTACATTCGGGTATGGCGGACCCTGTCCCGCCATTGTTGTTATAACATTCTTAGGTCTGTAGAAATGCTTGTTGTGGCGTGGTTTGTAAAAGGGATGAATCGCTCAAGTTTTTATATATATACGCCGAAAGGCAACTTTTCTCGATAAACTGCTTTCACTTCATATTGTTTCATGTCTTGTTTTATATTCCGCCGTTACTCGATGTATGTCTACTTGGGTGCGGGTAAGGCACCACGCCCGGTTCGGGTCGTGACAAAAGTGGTATCGAGCGATTAATCCTCGGAAAGTGTCTACGCACCGTATCTAGTAGTCTTGATTATCGGTGTGCGCACTACACCAATAATCGTGAGGCTATAGGATATTTAGGATTGGTTTCATTCTTCTCATTCCGAGATCGTGCCTTAGAGTTGTGTTATAAGTTGGACCTCTAACGTATTCTTTTATGCCGCTTATGCCTCCACGCAAGGCAATCGGGCCCAGCGGCAAGGCAGCAGAGGAGTCGCGAGAGTAGCGGCGGTCTCACCGAGACCACACACCGAGCCTCCATCCCACACCGGAGCATAGGAGATGGGTTACGCGAGATGGCCCGATTATTGGCCGGGATAGTGGCAAGGCACGGATAAGCCGAACGCAGCAATTCGATGCGGTAGTACCGTAGTTCACCCGAGAGCGGATAATTTGAGATCGCGGACTTTTGAGTCGCGACGCCGATGTTTTATGGATCGAGGCCTGAGTATGATCCGCAGGAGTTCATCCGACAGTTACAGCGGATCATAAGAGTGATCAAGGCTTCGGAGACCGACTCAGTGGTCTTAGGTTCGCATCGGCTGCGTGATCTGCAATGATCCGGTTTGATTCGTGAGCCGCCCCGGGGAGCATGCGCCTCCAACTATTTGGGACGAGTTCTCGGAGGCATTTCTCAGCCACTTCTTGCCTCCGCAGATGAGGAGGGCACGGACCGACATATTTCTGATGCTGAGACAGAGAGGGCGTATGGTTCGGGAGTACAACGTGGAGTTCGACTCATTGGCTCGGTATGTCCCCGCGTTAGTAGCTGATATGGAGGACAGAGTACACCGCTACGTCACCGGGCTCGACGACTACTTGGCGAGGCTTGTTCGGTGTAGCCCTTCACCGGCATGAACATTGCCCGCATGCAGCTTATGCACTTGGATGTGAGGAGCGGGGTCGGCTAACGGCCGAGATCGCGAAGAGGTCCGCAATGCAGGTCCTTTGGTAACTTTCGAGGCGAACCGCCTCAAAGAAAGTTAGTTATGCACCTCCGCCAAGATGCAGTGGTCCTCCGCGCCTTCGTGGACGTTCGGGTATTCGAGCCGGTCGAGCTCCGTGGCTTCGTTCACTGGTATACATGGATCTAGCGATCGGGTTCATGTTTTCCTCGGTGTGCACGATGCGGAAAACGTCATCCCGAGTGTCGTTTTTATCGCGCTTGTTTCACTGCGCCGCCGTGGCCACGTGACGAGAGACCGCCCTGTAGAAGGAGGATACAGTAGAATGACGCAGCCTACTGTCGATGGCGGGTTCATCGCCTTCTAGCTATGCGCGGCAGGCGTGATTAGGATCGGCGACGAAGGGAAAATGAAGCAGATGATACAGGTATATTCTTACCCCTCTAGAGACTAGTATGCGTTGATGATATGATGAAGTGCTAAGTATTATGTTCAGATAGCATCATGTTAAAAATTGTGTTTAGAAAACATGGTTAGTTAGAAGGGTAAGATTGGGGGCAGGGAAATTGTGAGCCTTAGAATATTATACGTAGAGACCTTAGATACGAGGCCATCTTGAGTAAAGATTTATTTTTATGTTGACCTTTATCGGAGTGCATAGTATACGTGGGATATATTTGTGTGATAAGTCCCTGAGTGGTATGAAATGAAAGAGGGTAGTTGAGCTAAGGAGACCACTAGGTTTTCGCGACTAGATTAGTGAGATTGTTCCGGATCGGGGGAACAAGAGTTTGGCGCGATAGCGGGTCGGGTTGAGGACCGATCGCGGGTCAACCCGCGGCCTGCAATGTGGTGGGGTCAGTTCGAGGTGGTCCCGCCAGGTGGTAGGGTCACGAGGGCGCTAGGCCCAAGTTTAGATGACCGTTGTACGCGTTCGTGGATGCGTTCGACCAATAGCCGGGCCGATGAGATCAGCCCATCTTGTCTTTCAGTCAGGACTGTTTACTCGGCGGAGGGTTATGAGAGATGTTATATATTAGGAAGGTTGTAAGTGTTATACCCCGTAGCTCCAGGGTATGTATGTGAGGACGTACGTACGAGAATACGAAAGAAATTTTGGAAAGAAAGAAAAATGTGATTTTTCGACGGAAAAGTTTCCGGGTTTTGTGAAGGAAAAAGGTTCGTTGATGAGAATTGGATTCCCAGATTTGGTATTTGGGCTTCTTGGATTATATTAGAATTATGAGATTTTATTTTCGGAAATGGTCACGTGGGGCCCACGGGAGAAATTTACTGATTTTGTAGGGCCACTTTGTTTTGAGATTTTGGTATTTTGGATATTTTCGGAAGACGAAATATTTTGACGAGTAGGGGCGACACGTGTCACCCCTTAGGTGGCCTTGGCCGAAATGGCTTGACACTTGTGGTCGATTTTGTTGCCATGTGGCTAGCCACTTGTCTTGCTTAGACAAGTGGCTTGTGGCACCACACTTGTACCCCAATCTCACCACACACTTGCATTAATCTTGCCCTTGAATTCTCTATAAATACCCCTTAAGTGCAAGACTTCATTTCATCCACACTTAAGCTTTCCAAAGCAAAATATTTTCCCTCCCTTTGTAGTTGATTTCGTCCCCTCCCCTCGAGTAGAAAATACTTTGAGTATTGTAGTATAAATCCCAAATACCTTAGCCTAGTATCCCTAGTTGTATTCCAAAGTTATTTCAATACTAGGAGTCCTAATACTACTTTATTCCAATAGTCGCAAATGAAACCCTAGAAAATCTTCCTAGCTTGGTTGAAGTGTTTAGAGAAGTTGTTTAGAAACTTCTGGCGGTTGCTGGAGCGGGTTGGAGCGTAAGGATTGGAGCTAAACGTTGCTCGATCGACTTATATCTTGGATAATTTTGGGCTTATCGAGGTAATGATCTATGCCCCTATCAGAATTGGATATTACATATTGTAGTAGTTTAGAATTGAGTATAAGATATATTGGAAGGATTATTATAAAGGATTGAACTGTATTCTGAGACTTGTGTAGTATTATTGTGAGGAGAATTGAACACGTCAGGTTAGACGTGTAATCCTCGAGATGTTGGCTTGCAGCGTGCCTTGTTAGGGAGGTTATTTATGTGTTCATGGGGAGGCGCCGAATTTTCCGTAGAATAAGGAATTTACTTGAATATGCTACAAGAGAACTAGAGATTGATAGATATATTGTGATTATTATAGGTGAATCTTCTACGCGCGGCATACTTGACTTGGCTTGTGGTTTAAGCTAAAAAGGTATGTGATTCTTCCTATACTCTTGAGCATGATTGTTGTGAACTATATAGTACGGTAGACGTACGTGTGTGAAATGAATTTTGTTTATTTAAAACATAAAGTGTTATAATAGCTTTATGGGAAGTTAGTTATAACGACTTTATGAAGATAAAAGAAAGATTTGATTTTGAAAGCTAAACAACTTGATTTCGGAAAAGGAGAAGTAACTTGATTTAAGTATAGGTTACTTGTTTTGAAAAGAGTAAGTTATTTGGGTTTTAAAGAGTATACTTGATGTTGTTTTTTTTAAGAAAAGCACTTGGTTTAAAAAAATATAGAGTACTTGATTTTAAAAGTCTTGTAAAGATTTTTACGAAGGTAAAGTAATTTGGTTTGAAAAGAAAACGTGTTTTTGATACTACGAGTATTAGTATCGTGTGGCTTTTACGTAAAAAGAGGTCTTTTTGAAAGAATGAAAGTATGTAGTATTTTGGGGTTGAAACCCAGATTGTTGACATAAAATGAAAGTACGTTGAACTTGCCTATGCTTGTTGTGATAGCCTTTGATGTGCAAGTGTTTTGTTTACGTACCGTGTCTCTCGGGAGGCCATTATCCGATTGATTGTTTGACATACCGACACGCTTGGATGGTCTACGAGTACGCGCCCACTTTGAGTATTATCCGGTTATTTCTTTTGACATACCGACACGTTGGATGGTCCACGAGTATGCGCCCACTTTGAGTATTATCTTGTTATTTCCTTCGACATACCGACACGATGGATGGTCCACGTATGCGGCCCGCAGGATGGTTTCATGCCATGCTTATACCGAGGTGAGATGCCGGCATGCGGTCTTTGTGAGGATTATGTTATTTGTCCATGGACCGCTAATCCATGAAGCTTGCCGCGCGACGAGCGATCACGGCTTGATTTGTACACGTGGTTCGTGCACACTTTAGATACTTGTCCCGGTCATTTCTCGTATCGCAGTGCTCGTAGATAGCTTAAGATACTTGCCACGGCCATATCTCGTGAGACGGTAGGCTATCAGACGTTAGCTTAAGATACTTGCTTCGCCGATTGCGTGGCTAGCTTTTGGTAGTAGTTGGCTTCGTACCTTGCCGTGAAGGATATGACTAGCCTTCTGATCGGTAGTTGGCTATTCTACTCGCCCGTCGGTTTGACGACGCAGCAGATCTAGTGTTCAGTTCACATACGGGTGTGGTTTTACATCATGTATCACGGCAGTGAGGAATGAGTTCCACGGGCATGATTGATATTATGGGCGTGAGACCCATAGTTATGTGTGAGTGATCATTTTGGGGATATGCGTCCCCTTACTTGACCTAACTGTTTACTTATTGCGAAATGGTTTTATAAAATAATGAAATGTGATTTCATTACATTTTCGATTTCACATACTTGTTGTTATCGACTCCTTCGTTCATGCCGTCGAGCCACAATTTCATCCTTAACCTAATTAGGGCTTGAATATTCGCACGCACGCCCGCATACATACTCTGGAAATACGGGGTATAACATTCTCCCCTCCTTAGAAACATTCGTCCCGAATGTTCCTTCTCAAGACAGTTAACGATAAAGTTCCTCATAACTTAAACATTTTGCAAATGCCACACATGGCCACAAAATAACACACGCGTAAATACTTACATCCAAGTCCACGAGGAATCACCTCTAACATCACAAAAAGCTCCCACCCAAAGTCTAAAAGATACTCCCTTCGCACCTTTACTTCCCATAAGAAATGATCACTTCTATTCTCTTAACCCATGCTCGCTTCTTCCCTTTCTCGCACTTTCTCGCATCTAACTCCCTATAGTGTATGTATCATATTTCCGTCATCGCTATAGGGCTATCCTCATACGATAACCCCCCTGCCACCCGGTCACTAATAACTGGGAACACCCTGGATGGACCTCCGATACTCTTCCGAAACATAGCAACATGGAAGACCGGACGTACTGCCTTCTACGTCAGACGACAATGCTAACTTGTAGGCAACCCGGCCTATTCTTCATCGATCTGAAAAGGCCCAAAGTATCTCGGGCTAAGTTTCCCCTGCTTTCCAAATCTCGTCACGCCCTTCCGGGGTGGTACCTTTAAGAAAACCCACCGTCAACCTGAACTCCAAGTGTCGACGCCGATTATCCGCATGACTTCTGTTGACTCTGAGATGCCAATAACCTCTTCTGGATAAGCTTCACCTTATCCACATCCTGCTGAATCAAGTATGAACCAACTATCTGCACCTTGCCAACATCGAACCAATCGACTGACAACCTACCCTTACTCCCATACCCGGCTTCATAAGGCGACATCCGAATACTGAAATAGTAGCTATTATAATACTCACTCAACAAGAGGCGAATAATCCTTACAGCTACCTTTGAAATCAAAAACACCGGCCCGAGGGTGAATGCAATACTGAGACTCACCTGAGTTCCTAACCTCGCCTGGTAAACCTCCATAAAAAGAAATAGCCAGAACCGGGCTCCACCGCCTCATAAGGTAAAGTAGGAACCCTGCAGCCTTTCATCACACGACTCGACTGGCCCGATCGATGCCTTACCGGGCACCCTAGTGATACAACATCGAGAAAATCATGAAACAAAACTTGAACAGAAACAAGATACAAGATAAGAAAACAGTTAACCAAAACGGCCACCTTCATGTATATACAATATAACCGAACAGCCATAATCCTTTACAAACCCCGCCACAACAAGATTACATGCACTTCTAAGAATGTAATAACAACTATATGACAGGCCCCGCCATACCCCTGAATGTACAAGTACCTATAGTGACAGGGGACTATACCAAAAGATAAGTCTCCGGAGAAACGGAGCTTCCCAAACGCTGAACTGCGATCCTATGAGCGAGGATCAACAACTGGTGTACTTACTTCTTGAACTTCAGATCTCCGAGTCTTAAGTTAAGTCTTGCCAAAGTCTAGCTTCAAACCTCATATCTGAATTTGAATTACATCAAACTCATTTCAAATTTGGACATGAGGTCTGAAGTTAGAAACTTCAGGCTCGCAAATTTAACTTCAGACCTATATATACGAAGTTGATTCTGAGACTATTGCCTGACTTTTTTTCCGTCTTAAAAAGTCTTAGGTGAGAATGAGAATACCTTCGGAACAGGGGAATAAGTGTTTTAAGGCGGGATCTAAAAGCTCTGCAACATGGTTGTGACAAGGTCTTTCGGTTTCCCCAGGTCGTGTGAAACTTAGCTTGTTTTAGCAACAATATTCTGTTCGTGGTAGTCATAGGAGATGACTATACTTTAAAATCTTTTATAAATTTCGGTTATTCTTGAAATAGAGTTCCTAAAACGGCTATTTGTGCACTTGCCTCCTTAATTGGGAGTCCTGGGCTTATATCCGTGGGCCATATGAAGTAGCCCAATAAATGACATATTGGTGAGGGAATATCTCAAAACACCATTATAGAGATAAAGTGAAGTGGAGTTACACAAGGAAGAAAAGCCACATAGAGATAGCACGACACTCGTAGAAGAAGCCAAAGAGAGTGCAAACAACAATTTTAGCTAAAGCTACTATACAGACAAGTCATTCTCGGCGTGGACCTCCAGACTTGCGGACAATCTGTTTGTTAAAATGCCTCAAATAGTAAACTAGTGTACTAAGCTTTAGTGCTTCTCCTATTCCTTTCTGGGTTCAATGATGTTAATGTTTTGCTTGCAGTGATGCGTTTCTGAGCTGTGGGAAAGGAAATTGTAAAGAAATGAGTTGGTGTTCTTGTAATAGTCTTCGCACTTCAAGTTCCAGACAACTGTTGGTGACTACTCATTTATCGAGCCAATTGAACACACCCTGTAGAGTAGAAAATGTTGTAGGTGTTTCGGACTTTACGACTGTTCTTTCTTGTATCTTCTGTGTGTGTAAGTGTTAAATGGTTGTGTTACATTGCAGGGTTTGAGGCAGAAGAGAAGCCTTCACGGACATCATCGCAGGGTACCAAAAGTTTTTGCTTATTATGGCCTTAAAACCCCACCTTATAAGCTTGTAAGTTTTTTTCCCGGCTTTTGATATTCGGTGTTGATATATAATTCCAAAAGGGAAAAAAAGAATAGTAAACAAAAATCACACTGAGATATGTATTTGTCAAATTTAACAATTACAATGTCCTAATGGCTAGTGATTCACCATTTGTAGGATGCACTCGAACCATATATGAGCCAAAGGATGCTTCAGGTACATTGGGGAGAGCATCATCGTGGTTATGTTGAAGCTCTTAACAAACAACTTGAGAAGAATGACATACTTTATGGATGCACCATGGAGGAACTTATCACAGTCACATATAACAATGGAAATCCATTACCTGAATTCAGTGATGCGGCCCAGGTAATGGCGTCAAGATTGTATTATGCCCTCTTGCATCTGCCATAGGATTGGTTTCTTTCTTCTATTACATTTCAACACTTTTAGCATAGTTTTAATGGAAGTTAAAACATATCTTCCATTTCGGATCATGTCTTCATTAACAAATAATTGGTGGTTCTCTTAATATTATGTGTAGCCGACATTGTTAGCGTAAGAATATTTAAACGAGATGCCTAAGCAAGTTGCTTGCTAGGGAAACCAGATTGTATTGTTAGATTGGAGCAGGGGCGGCTCAACGAAATCGGTGGCCTAAAACCAAACCTTTATAAGAGGCCTTAAAGTTTATTAATAGAATTTTGTATATTTTTATTCTAATTCTTTCTCAGTTACTTGCCACCTACTACCATTAGAGATATTTAGTAACTCTATCCACTCAAATGTAAATAAATATTTCTATAAGAAACATATATATTGGCGGTTATGGTAATAAATTTATAAATTCTCATAATCTAATATTCTCAATTTGTACCACTAAGTAGATGTCAAAATAATTTCATACATTTAGAATAATTCAAATCTATCTTGAAGTAAAAAAATGTTTTAATCCACTATTTATATGAAATAATCAACTCTACAAGAGACTTTTTCTTCAAAAAATTTATCAAAGTTGTCAGATATATTGCATAATGTTTACTACTCTCTAATTCATCTAAAGATATTTGACTGGGCACACAATTAAGAGAAAAAGAAAGATTTTTCAAAATTATGGTCCAAAACAAGTTATAATTATTTTTTAGCTGTAAATCATCTCATTATTGTTAAAACGAAAAGTTTAAAATTAGATTTTTGTTAAATATGAAAATATATCATTTTTTGGGGATTCATATGCAGGATCCAGAGCGATGAAAAGATTTTCCATCTATAGATCCTGGTGTAATGGACGGGTGGAGGTTAACGGGTGGAGGTTAATGGGTGGAACCAATGAGTTTTAACCCGGAAAAGTATTTAGATATGTCGAATCATATAAAAGAAAATGTACAACATGGTGAAGAGAGACCTGAAGAGATTAAAAAAAACTTTGAGAGAACCAGAACTAGTAATGTTACTTTCAACACATATTAGTTGTTATGTACTAATAATCACTCGATGTTTTATATAGTTTTCACACCATAAATCGTGTGCCGTCTTTATAAAATAGTAAAATACATTCTTGTTTGTGATCCCCTGTTCTGTCAATGTCCTATTTTACTCTTGAGGGTTTCCATTAGCATCACAGTATCTTCAAATCTCCAAGTTAAGCCTTTCGTATTTAAGTTAATAGCTTTTCCATGTGAAAGTTGGTCCTAAGTTCTTGTTCAGGCAGCTGAAACATTCTTCTCTGGATCTGGCATGGTTCTCTTCCTCTATGATCAACTTCTTCCTTCCTTCACCTATTCTCATCATGCCTACTATTGTCTGCAAGTCCAAGTTGTGTCTTATGCTCTTATTTCAGATATGTTTCGACAAAAGTCACTTCTAAATGGCTGAATGTAATAAAAAAGCAAAATCATTAGAAATTTCTCTATATTGAGTATTAGACATAAAATAAATGAATGTGTCCATCTCTATGGGTTAAGCTTTTAGGTAAGCGGTCATACAATCCAACATGGTAGATCTTGCATTTGAACCTCACTGCCACCATCTATGAAATATTCCATGTGCTTGACCTAAAAAATGAGATTTAGGCCCAAACAAGATGATTTCAGACATGAAATAAATAAATAAATGCATTCCTCTCTAAGAACTTAAACTTTTAGATGAAGTTATCACACATTGAACAGTGAGTACTCAGATGTCTTAAGGACTATTTGCTTTGAAGCAGGTAGTATAAGCAAGAGTTGGTATCTACACATTTTGCTGCATGGAATGACGCACATCCCATTTCATGCTTTTAAGTTCAGCAAAAATCCTTGCATGTTTGCTATAGAATTTCTTCTTTTTTGATGAAGTAAGGAATTGCATTACTAAGGCATCCAGAAGATGCAGATTTACAAAAGATAACAAAAGAAGACACTAAGTTAACCTCTGTACAGTATCTAAGATAAGGCCAGGGAGCTAACAAAGTCCAAAAAATTATCCACACTATTAAAAAAAGCCTTTTTCTGGTGTTATGTAAATCGCTTTGTTAAGCCAAAATCTTTTTGTAGGTTGCAACCCCCAGCTTGTACTTTTTCGTTTCTTATGTTAAACAACATTTTCATTTATTCTTAGTGAAATTACTCTTGGAAATTGATACTACTGAATGTACTTCATGTATACACATGAGTTCCTGGAAAATGCTGATATAGAGGAACGCCAATCAACTTATAACCATAAAAGGGGTTTCATTTAGGCTGCATATATCTTTTAAAGTCCTCTTTCAAGTTCTATAAGAAAAAGTTTGAATGCCCTCAGTTGGTATTCCTGTCATCATAAAGGAATCACCCCTTCTGTTGGTATGCATGTCAAGTGCTTCAAATCAATATTGTGTTTGCGGATGTCTTATCAATTTCTTAATGTTTGATGACGCAGTTAGTTTTTTTGTACTCATATATATGTTGGTGGAGAAAAGGAGTTCAATGTGGAAATATCCCAAGTAGGAGGGTTTTTAGCAATATTTCGGACATAGGAATAATTTTCGATTTGTATTTAGATATGTAAAATACTTTTGAAAGTGGCAATAAGACAGTTGGAGGCCACAATAAACTTGACTGGGAACATTATATGTCTACCAATAAGAAGAGACAAGACCTTTTGGTGAAAGATAAATGTATAAAAAGGAGTCAACAAGAAAAACTATTGTAGGACATAGGGAGCCGGATTTTGATTAAGTACCATTCAATTTTTATCAAATTCATATCTCTGAGGAATTTCTGTGGATTTCCCAACAAGTTTTCTGTTATTCAGTTTATGTCTTTTAACTTTTTTATTTTTTCGAATCAAGAAGAGATTGAGCTTCTCTTGCACCTCATTCGTCTATATTCTGTGAACCTAATTTTAACAAGGACAAAACTTGTCCATCTTATTCTTTCCAGGTATGGAATCATGATTTCTTCTTCGAATCCATGCAACCGGGAGGTGGTGACATGCCTAAATTAGGACTCCTTCAGCAGATTGAGAAGGATTTTGGTTCATTTACCAACTTTAAGGAGAAGTTTATAGAAGCAGCTCTCACATTATTTGGCTCTGGATGGATTTGGCTCGTCTGTAAGTTGCTAAATATAGCTAATATCCTATATCTGTTTTATGCTTGTTTACTTTCTTCTGCGGCTGTTCTTTTATTGTAATGAGAAAGCTGTAGTATTTGGGAACTAGAATTGATGTTCTTCTGTACTCTTCTTTTGATGTGTTTCACTGCTGCTTGTATATGTGTTTCTCCAAATCAAATCCTTCATTGAGGGACAGCTTGTTGTCAGTTGTATAACTAAACCATTTCGTAAGGATAACTTTTGCTTTTTATTTCTCAAAAGTCCTACATTAAATTTCCAGTTCCCATCATTAATTTCTGTTTAGTATGTTTGACAGTTCAAAAATGAGAAAGATCGAGCTTAGATTTTGGCCTGTCTCCTCTACTGAGTGTGTACACAATGAGTTCAGAATGAAGTTCTGGACTAAATATTGTCTGTCAACTCAATTCTTGTATAATCATGAAAAATTGGTAGATGAAAAGTTTAGCAAAATTGTAATTTCTGGTCATCAACTATCATCCGAACATGGTCATTTTTCTCAACATTCAAATATTCAGTATTCCTCTAGATCCGTTAAGTGCTGCCATGTGACATCATGGGTTCAAGTCGTGGAAATAGTCTCTGGCAGAAATGCAAGGTAAGGTTGCGTACAACAGACCCTTGTGGTCCAGCCCTTCCCCGGACCCAGCGCATAGCGGGAGCTTAGTGCACCGGGCTGCCCCTCTAGATCCGTAAAGTTTTCATTGCATTAACCTCCTGATTCATCAGTTGGAAAGTTTTATAGCCATTGTCAGCCACAGTTGAACAGTCCATGCATTACCTTCAAGGTTCTTTGATAACACCTTCAATTTCATTATTTCAGTGAACAGAGAGGAGAAGCGTCTTTCAATTATTAAAACATCAAATGCTGTCAACCCTCTTGTGTGGAATGATATCGTGAGGAGTCCTTTTCCTAATGTTCAATAACTTGTAACACTGAGAAATTACATTTTCTTGGTTATCAGTACTCGCATATTCATTTGGTATCTCTTTGATTCTGCAGCCCCTGATCGGTTTGGACTTGTGGGAGGTGAGTTCGTAGGCAGTATTTTTCCATCCATTCCCCATGTACCCTTCACACAGTCTCTGAAAGCAATCACAAACCTTTCAACATTTGCATTCCCCGTGCTTATAAAATTATATTGAGAAAAAATATTCATTATTACTTGTTCTTCCTGTTTTGCAGCATGCTTATTATCTGGATTACAAGGTAACCCATAGTTCTTCCCTTTGCTTTCTGCAAAGAGTTTCTTTCTAATGTGTCCGTCTTTGTTTCCTCTCTTTTCACAGAATGATAAAGCAAGCTACGTTAATGTGTTCATGAATCATCTTGTCTCTTGGGATGTGGCATTGGGACGCATGGCTCGAGCACAGGCCTTCTTAAATTTAGGCGAACCCGAAATCCCTGTTGCATGACATGTTCCTTTAATCAGTTCTTACATCATATCCATGCGCAAGAACATGTTATATTAGTACTTAACCTTCTGCAGTTGCTTCGTTCCCTGGTGGAAGGTGCATTGCTTCGCAACAAGCCACACTCAGCTGACATAATAAATACACTTTCCAGCAAAGTAATTCGGAGAATGTTTAACGCAAGCACATGTTAGATTTCTTTCTACTGTGGATCAGTGCACTAGGAATTTCATTGTTTTCTCATAATTGCTAGCTTGTAGTTTGAAATAGATGTAGGCGACTGATTAGCAAGCAATAATATAATGGGACATTAATTGTGTACTGAATGACTCCTCTAGACTGAGAATTGGCTTTAGATAAATCAATGGCTGATTTCATTTCATTTCAGTTACATAAGGTTGTTGGGCAAAAAACGTATATATACATAGTAAGAGGGTATATTTAGAGAACATGACGATACTTTTCAGTTTACAAAATATATAGATTTGGTATAAAATCTATACCATTAAAAGAAGCAAATAAAACACAGTAAATAACGTAAGGAAACTGCTTCCCTTATTTTATCCACTTCTCTCCCCATTCAAAATTAAGAGCTGTTCCCTGATTTTCTCCAACTTTTGCTCCCTTATTTTATCCACTTTTCTCTCCCCATTCAAAATCAAGAGATAGTATTCCCTAATTTTCTCCAACTTTTGCTTGAAAAGTCAATTCTAATCGGAAACTCTCTCATTCAAAATTCATATACAATTAATTGTTGGAAATTTACTAAGCGTAAAATAAAATTAATCTTATTAATTATGACTCGAACAATTGAGGCCCCGCACGTCGGAAACATGGTTTTCACACACGTGTACATAAAGTATCAAAGATCGTAATTTCCTTAAATGGAAGAGATATTGGTATGTATATGAATTGTTTGAGACGTAAGAGAATAGACGGTTATTGGCCAAATAACAATGGTTTCACGTTGGTAAACGAAGGGAAGACGTGTATAAAGTGTAAAAGATGAAACAAGTCTGAATAATGCCGCGGCGCCAGAGCGCCACGACGCCTCCCTGCAGGGTCGTGGCGCTGGCGACGCCCGAAACTCTCTGAAGTTTCGGCGCCGCGGCGCCAGTGGCGCTGCGGACGTTTCAGAACGTTGGAAGATGAACAAAAACTGTTTTTTGGGCTGATTTTGGAGCATTAATTCTCCATTATTTGGCTCATTACTCCACATTCATGGCCATTACATGGTCTTTATTGGCCATTACTTGGCTATGTGGAAGATTGTCACGCCCCGGGCCCGTGACTGGTGCCCTACCTGGGCACCCTTCTATCTTAACAACTAAGTAAAATGCGGAAATTAAATAACACCTCATTTTTTTTTAAAACCAACGTACGTGCAAGGCAAAGCCGATGCGTCGCCATATAATATACATAATAAAAGACACTACACCGCATACGAGTCCAATCCCACATATGAATACTGCACTCAAGAGTTATATTGAACTATGACGGACAAGGCCCCGCCGTACCCATAATCGCATAAAGCACATCGAAAGAACTTATACCAAAAAGATAAACTCCCGAACAGAAGGAGCTATCCAAAAACTCTGAGCAAGGTCCTACACCTGCCGATCACCAAACAACGTACCTAAACTCGCAGATGAACGCAGCCTCCGGCGAGGTCAAGACTGAAGAATGTACCAAGTATGTGAAATGAGCATCGTAATGAAATCATAACAGTCTAAACAAAACAGGAGACATGTATGATAGCCAACCTACAGTACACAATACATAACAGTCATATCAATTCAGGGACGCATGCCCTCAAAGTCATTACTAAAATATAACCATGGGTCTCACGCCCATAATATCAATCATACCCGTGGAATCCTTCCTCACTGCCGGCAGTCCATGATAATCAAATTACAGTACACTGTGCCTTACTAACAATGAGAGTAAATAGTAGTATACTTACAATATAAACTAGGAAGCTCACGATCAAAGCAGGACCACCCGCCCGCAGTATCATTAAGCACTCCTACTCCTGGGACTATTTCACCCGCATAGGTCGCGTGGACCCGCATAAGATATTCCTCGCATGGGACTATTTCACCCGCATAAGCCCTTACGGACTCGCATGAGGTATTCCTCGCATAGGCTGGACCCGCCCACATGGGACTATTTCACCCGCATAAGCCCTTACGGACTCGCATGAGGTATTCCTCGCATCGTGGGTAGCAAATCCACGGAATATGCAAATGCCACAAACCCGGGGAATGACCCCGAAATGAATGATATACCACTAGCACACAACCGGCTAGTACCAGCACACATAGGCAATTCTCAATTAAACAAGCCAAAGTACTTATCAAGGCACACATGGAATAATTCCCAATTAAACAAGCCAAAGTACTTATCAAGGCACACTTAGAATAATTCTCAATTAATCAAGCCAAAATACTTATCAAGGCACACTTAGACTAATTCTCAATTAATCAAGCCAAAGTACTTATCAAGGCACACTTAGAATAATTCTCAATTAATCAAGCCAAAGTACTTATCAAGGCACACTTAGAATAATTCTCAATTAATCAAGCCAAAGTACTTATCAAGGCACACTTAGAATAATTCTCAATTAATCAAGCCAAAGTACTTATCAAGGCACACTTAGACTAATTCTCAATTAATCAAGCCAAAGTACTTATCAAGGCACACTTAGAATAATTCTCAATTAATCAAGCCAAAGTACTACGTACGTACATTCTTTTCAAAAGACTCATTTTAATGTAAAACCCCAAGATACTAACACCCGTAGTATCAAGGTGTTTCTATTTTTCAAAGTAAGTTACTACACTTTTAGAAAACTCATTTCAAAGCTTGAAATCAAGTAACTTCAAATTTTCACAATCTAGGCAACTTATGCCTAATAATCAAAATAGACAACTTTCTTAACCTTCCATAAAGCCGTTATAACCAACTTCCCATAAAGCCGTTATAACCCTTTATGGTTTTAGACATATTCATTCCTTTTTATAACCAAGAGACTTATACTTAAAACCAAGTATCACAAACTTCCAAATCAAGTCTCTTAACTTTCAAAATACTTCGAGTCTCTTAATATATAGAAAACAAGTTTCTTCTACTTTTAAACCTCAAGTAACTCACACCATTAAAACAAGTTACTTCTCTTAAATCACGTCATTTCTCCTCTTTTAAAACAATTAAGTAAATCACTCCTTTGACTCCCCTAAAGTCATTAAAATGACCTTTAGGTTTTGGAACTAAGGCACTAGCCAAAAGATTTGGAAACCACTTCCTTTTCAAGACTCTATGTACTTTAAGTAGAATACTTTCACTTTTAAGAATCCAACTTCACTAAGGCAATGGATTATACAACTTACAATTTAAACATCAAAGTACAATCAATGGAAGTACATAGAACAAATTCTACTTTAGGCAATCCAAATACAACCAAGGAATGGATCATTTAAGGAGTAGGACGTACTTTCTTTATCTTAAGGAATCATGCTAGAAGAGGAGATAGTTCACATACCTTTTCGGCTAAATCCACAAGCTAAGCCGAATACGCCGTACGTAGAAGTGTCAACCTATAATGGTCACAACAAGACTATCAACTTCTAGTCTCTAACGTAGAATAATACTAAGTATACGGTCTCTAATTCTACAGAAAATCGGGCAGCACTTCCTTTGTTTCTACTCACTTTGCCACCTTTTTCAAGGCCGAATACAATAACCAACACGCCACATTTAAGGCTCAAAACAACAACCAAACAAAGGGGATTAAATGCCTTACAATACGTGTAAAATTCCGCCCCACAATTCATACGAAGTAGTTTAATGCTTACTAGCCATTCTCGGCCAACTTACATAACCAACAATTCAAAGTCTTTTCCAATCCTTTTCCAATTCCAAGTTCTAAGGTCTAACATGTTATATAGTCATAAACAACTTCAACAACTACAATTTCCTTCTTAATACAACATGCGACGACTTAAACTAATATTCAACTTGAATTGTAATCTTAAGGCTAAACATGCTAGTTTTCGGATTAGGGTTCCAATAGCCAATATACTTACCAAACTTCATACTATATAACTCATGCTTGCTAATAACCATAGCTACAACAATAAGTAAGTCTTAATTACTAAAACGACAAGATTATACCTGTTATACCCCGTATTTCCAGAGTATGTACGTGAGCGCGTACGTATTATAATTTGAGCCTTAAAGTTGGCTAGTTTCGAAATTTGTACACAACACCCGATTAGAGTCGTTTTAAACGCGTTTCCAGACTTTCGTAGGGAAAATTCGGCTATGTCATTTATAATTTTTGCGGATTTTTCCGAGAGACGAAACATTTTGGACCAACGAGAGGGCGACACTTGTCACCCTCTAATTGGAAGGAGTGGACGGACGAAAGTGGGAAGGTTGGCACGTTTTTTGTGCATTATTTTTGGTCAAGGAGTTGGTAGGATATTTTGGGTAGATGGATAAGGTTGCACATTGCTTAATCTTGAACTTACAATTGCCTAAAACTTGGATGGATCTCGCCATTGGTTGGCCTTCACTTGACCTATAAATACCCCTCTAGTTGAAGACTTTCTTCATCCAAAAACTTGAGCAATCTAACTAAGTCTCAAAATACTCCTCTCCTCGAGCTGGCCCACCACACCCCTCCCCTTTGAGAGCCCTGGCCGAGAGCCACCTCCTCCCCTTTGAGGTGTTTTGCCGTGGGGTACCCCCCCTAGCCTAGTTGTCTCGTATAAATACCCCCTTTTGTGGTATAGAAATACTCTCCAAGTATTGTTATAATGCCCAAATACCTTGGCCCAAATACCTTGTAGTATTCCCAAGGTTACACTTTTACAAAAGCCCAGAAAATACTATTATACTTCCCTCAGTCACAAAAACGAAACCCTAAGTAAATCTTCACCCGTAGTTGAAGTCATAAGTAGAAGTTGGTTAGAACTTCTAAGGGTTGGTTGGAACGGATTGGAGCGCCCGGAGTAGGAGCTAAACGTTGTTCAGGATCGACATATAAACTCGGATAATTTTGGGCTTATCGAGGTAAACATTCTTGACTTACATTTGTAATTGGAAATTACATGTTGTAGGAGTATATAGTTAAATATACTATATATAGAACTGAACATAGTTGTGCGGCAATGTCTTTTGACTTAAGCCTGAATAATACTTACGGCAATGTCTTGCGACTTAAGCCTGAATTTAAAGAAGAGAATCGAATCGTAATTACATAGGTGTATCAGACATGAGACTTGTGTAACATTACTGTAGTAGAATTGTCCACGTCCGGTTTGAAGTGTTAACCCCCCCCCCCCCTGGTTGGCTTGGTAGCCGGCCTCGATAGAGAGAGATTTACTGTTGTTGCGGGAGTGCCACGAATTTTTCACGTAGAATATTCTACGTCGGGATCTAAAGATATTAATAGGCGCTTTGTGGCCTCTATAGGTTGTAGTACTACGTGTGGAGTGATCCGCTTGATCGAGAGTGTAGCCGAGCGGTTTGAGGTACTTGGAGCGCTTTTGCTATTAGTCGATAATCGTCGCGAGGTATGTGAACCTCTTCCTATTTGTTCTAGCATGATATGTGTATAACTATGTAGTACGGTGAGACGTCATATGTTTAATGTATTTGATTGGTTTGAAACATAAAGTGTTATAACGCTTTATGGGAAGTTGGTTATAACGACTTTATGTAGGTAAGAAAGTACTTGTGGTTTTTAAGAGGTAATTGATTTGAACTATAACTGGCTGGCTATGTGATAATAAAGAACTTGAAGTATTTCAAAAGATTTTTGAATCATCTTGAGAGAAGAAGTAATACTTGGTTTTGGAAACTTAAGAGTTATACTAGCTTTATGGGAAGTTAGGTATAACGGCTTAAAAATGTTTTACTGATTTCGGAAATCAGAATGTGTATCGACAAACCACTGCAGCGTTAATAAAAGGAAATGTTTTGGACAGATTTAGTATTATTAAAACCAGTAGAAACTTCCATCTGCATAGAAGCTAAGATGAGACAAAATGACATTTCCTAGATCATGGCTGCTTAATAAGATTGATTATAAACAAGAATAACCTACTCACTTATAAGACATAGGTTTCTCAAAACGTTTAAAGGAGAATTATGTTTTAAAGGATTTAAAACTATGAACTACGAAACCTTTTTCTAAAATGAGAAACTTGAGCAGTCGAAATTAGGCAAACTTGAACGTTTGGAAAATAAGGTTGTTACTTGATTTTACAAAGGAAAGCATATTGGTTTACTTAACAATGTTAGTCACTCAAATTTTATACTACGTATCGGGTGACCTTTGTAAAAGAAATGGATCTTAAAGGGAATTTAACGGACGTAGTACTTTAAGGTTAAAATCCGGACTTTGACATAAAATGAAAGTACCTTGAGTCGTGTGTAACTTGCTTATGCTTGTTGTTATGAAACTTGACCATGTTACGTGTGATAGCCTTGTTGTGCAAGTACTGTGTTCTACTCGACTACCGGGTCATCCGGGAATGTATTTCACTTGATTACCGGGTCATCCGGGAATGTATTTCACTTGATTACGTCATCCGGAATGTATTTCACTTGATTACGGGTCATCCGAATGTATTTCACTTGATTCACGGGTCATCCGAATGTATTTCACTTGATTACACGGCTTCATTCGGAATGTATATCACTTGACTACGGCTCATCCGGAATGTATTTCATCGACTACGGTTCATCCGGAATGTATTCCACACGCTTTATCGGGTCCATAAGATGGGCCGAGACGTTATACGTATCACATGATTTGTACCTAGATCGCCGGCGTGAGGAAGAAGTTCCACGGGCGTGAGGATGACTTTGAGGCGTGAGTCACGACTTGACATGATCGCTTCTATGTTGTGAATCGTAGTTTGGTTATCATACATGTCTCCGCTTTATATAGACTATTATGATTTCATTCTGATTTTACGCTTTCACATACTTGGTACTGTTATCGACCTCCTTGGGTGCGTTACGCCGCAGTAAAAGGTACATCGGCCGTCGATCCCCGCTTAGGATCACCTTTCGTATTGGGAAGCTCCGTTCCTTGGAGGCTTATCTTTTGCATGTTACTCGAGTCTGTAGATTCTTATACATTCTGGTATGGCGGGCCCGTCCCTGGCCATAGCGTTGTAAAAAATCTTAGAGGTGCAGAGCATTGTTGTGTGGTTTGTAAAAGGATAACTCGTCGGTATTTATGTATATATGATGAAGGCAATCGCTTTGGTTGGCCTGTTTATTTATCTTTTCTCTTAATTCATGTTCATGTTTTTATTTCCGATTTTCTCGATGTTGTATCACTAGGGTGCGGGTAAGGCACGATCCACGCCCGGTTCGGTCGTGACAAAAGTGGTATCGAGCGATTAGTCCTCGGAAAGTGTCTGAGACCGTGTCTAGTAGAGTCTTGATTATCGGTGTGTTGTGCACCACATCTATAATCGTGAGGTTGCAGGACATTTAGGATTAGTTTCTATTCTTCTCATTCCGAGATCGTGCCTTAGAGTCGTGTGATAAATCGACCCTCCGACGTATTTCTTTCATTTACCAGTTATGCCTCCGCGTAAGGCAACCCATCCCAGATGGGCAAGGCAGTCGAGGGAGCTGTTAGTGAGATACAGAGTACGAGGCGCAGCCCAAGACTGAGATAAGATTCGACGGCGGGTTTAGCGCGACGCCACAAGACCAAAGAGAGTTTAGAGCGCAGCGGTGGGCTGCCGAGACTACTGACTGAGCCTCCATCCCACACCTGGAGCCGATGAGACGGGTACAAGGAGATGGCGATCGCCGTGGTCGTGGCGAGATATGATAGGCCGACGCAGCAGCCCAAATTTCAAAGACCCGTAGTTCACCCCGAGCGCATTTGAGGCTACGGACTTCGAGTTGTAGCCTCCGGTGTTCTATGGATCGAGAGCGAGGACGACCCTCGGGAGTTTATCCGACCTACGGATCATGAGAGTGATCGAGCCTCGAGGCGTAGTCGGTGGTATTGGTTCGCATCACCGTGCGTGATCCGCAGCTTGATCGGTTTGATTCGTGGGAGCTGTCCCGGGAAGAGCATGCACTTCCAGCAGTTTGGGACGAGTTCTCGAGGGCATTTCTTGCACATTTCTTGCCTCCACAGATGAGGAGGGCTCGGGCCGACAGATTTTTGACGTTGAGGCAGGACGGGCGGACGGTTAGAGAGTACAATGTGGAGTTCGACTCATTAGCTCGGTAGTAGCGGATATGGAGGACAGAGTACACCGCTACGTCACCGGGCTGGACGATTACTTGGCAGAGGCTTGTACGGGTGTAGCTCTTCAGCCGGGCATGGACATTGCCCGCATACAAGCTCATGCACTAGGATGTGAGGCACGGAGAGGTCGACGGAATGACCGAGATCAGCAGAAGAGGGCCAGAACAGCAGGGTCCTTTGGTAACTTTCGAGGCGGACCGCCTCAGCAGCAGTCTAGTTATGTACCTCCGCCAGATGAGTAGTCCTCCGCGCCTCTCGTGTCGTTCGGTATTCGGGAGCTGGTCGAGCTCCGTGGCTTCGTTCCATGTGTTTACGTGAGTGCTAGCCAGCAGGATTCATGTCCCTCGGTGTACGATGTGGCAAACATCATCCCGGAAATGTCGTTTTTATCGGTGCTTGCTTCACTGCGGCGTCGAGGCCATGTGACGAGAGACTGTGCTTATAGGAGAGGTACCGGCAGCTTGGCGCAACCTACCGGATCAGTGGCAGGTTCATCGCCTTCTACAGTTATGCGCCCTGCAGGGCAGACTTATGATTAGAGTGGAGCGGTAGCTTCAGGTATATCCTTAACCATCTAGAGGCTTGTATGTTTTGATGTTATGTTAATGTGTTAAGTGTTATGTTCGGATAGCTTTGTGCTAAAATGTGATTTAGGAACACGTTGGGAAAAGGGTAAGCTCAGGGTGAGAAAATGATGAACCTTAGAATATTACGCTTGAGACCTTAGATGTGCGCCGTCTTGAGTACAAGATTTTGCGAGTGATCCTTGTCGAGTGCATTTTATGCCTAGAATATATTGTGTGATAAGTCTGGTTGGGTAAATGAAAGTGGTATCTTTCATGTGATTAGCAAGGTTGTTCGGATCGAGAAACGAGAGTCGGCGATGCAGGCTCGGGTTGAGGACGTGTTGCGTGTCAACCCGTGGCCGAATGAGTGGGTCAGCTCTGGGTGGTCCCGCCAGCGGTAGGGTCACGAGGGTGCTAGGCCCAAGTTTAGATGACCATCGTATGAGTTCGTGGATATGTTCGACTGAGCGGATCGTGAAGGCGGAAGTGGCCTTAAGGAAGATTGAGGCTAGTAAGATAACCAAGTTGGAGGTGGTGACTCCAAGGTTTGGAGAACTGAAGTGATGACTGAAGTGTGGTACGTATACTGGAAGAGTTCAAGAGTTCGAGAAGAGTACGACGAGTAAGGGTAGAGGCGAGCATGTATTGCGAGCATAGATATGATCATTTCTTGTAAAGGGAGAATGCGAAGGATGTATATTTTAGACCTCGTGAATCGCATGCGATCCGGCACCATTTGTTGGGTCGCCGGAGTGACACTAGAACCTCGCGCAAAGTGACAAAAGTTTGTGATGTTAGAGGAGTTTCCTCGTGGACTCGATATAAGTATTTGCGTGCATGTGTTTCGTGGCGGTTGTGGCGTTGGCAACTTATTAGAAGAACTTTATCGTTATCCGTCTTGAGAAGGAACATTCGACGAATGTTTCTAAGGAGGGGAGAATGTTATACCCCGTATTTCCAGAGTATGTACGTGAGCGCGTACGTATTATAATTTGAGCCTTAAAGTTGGCTAGTTTCGAAATTTGTACACAACACCCGATTAGAGTCGTTTTTCGACGAAACGTTTCCACAGCTTTCGTAGGGAAAATTCCGGCTATGTCATTTATAATTTTTGCGGATTTTTCCGAGAGACGAAACATTTTGGACCAACGAGAGGGCGACACTTGTCACCCTCTAATTGGAAGGAGTGGACGGACGAAAGTGGGAAGGTTGGCACGTTTTTTGTGCATTATTTTTGGTCAAGGAGTTGGTAGGATATTTTGGGTAGATGGATAAGGTTGCACATGGCTTAATCTTGACCTTACACTTGCCTAACACTTGGATGGATCTTGCCATGGTTGGCCTTCACTTGACCTATAAATACCCTCTAGTTGAAGACTTTCTTCATCCAAAAACTTGAGCAATCTAACTAAGTCTCAAAATACTCCCTCTCCTCGAGCTGGCCCACCACACCCCCCTCCCCCTTTGAGAGCCCTTGGCCGAGAGCCACCTCCCTCCCCTTTGTGGTGTTTTGCCGTGGGGTACCCCCCCCCCTAGCCTAGTTGTCTCGTATAAATACCCCCGTTTTGTGGTATAGAAATAATCTCCAAGTATTGTTATAATGCCCAAATACCTTGGCCCAAATACCTTGTAGTATTCCCAAGGTTACACTTTTACAAAAGCCCAGAAAATACTATTATACTTCCCTCAGTCACAAAAACGAAACCCTAAGTAAATCTTCACCCGTAGTTGAAGTCATAAGTAGAAGTTGGTTAGAACTTCTAAGGGTTGGTTGGAACGGATTGGAGCGCCCGGAGTAGGAGCTAAACGTTGTTCAGGATCGACATATAAACTCGGATAATTTTGGGCTTATCGAGGTAAACATTCTTGACCTTCTGTTGTAATTGGAAATTACATGTTGTAGGAGTATATAGTTAAGTATACTATATATAGAACTGAACATAGTTGTGCGGCAATGTCTTTTGACTTAAGCCTGAATAATACTTACGGCAATGTCTTGCGACTTAAGCCTGAATTTAAAGAAGAGAATTGAATCAGAATTACATGGTATCAGACATGAGACTTGTGTAACATTCCTGTGTAGTAGAATTGTACACGGCCGGTTAGACGTGTTAACCCCTCGTTGGCTTGGTAGCCTACCGATAGAGGAGGAGATTTACGCTGCGCGGTGGAGGTCGCCGAATTTTTACGTAGAATATTCTACGCCGGGATCTAAAGATATTAATAGCGCCGTGGCCTCTATAGGTTGTAGTACTACGTGTGGAGTGACCGCTGATCGAGAGTGTAGCCGACGGTTTGAGGTACTTGGAGCGTTTTGCTATTAGTCGATAATCGTCGCGAGGTATGTGAACCTCTTCCTATTTGTTCTAGCATGATATGTGTATAACTATGTAGTACGGTAGACGCATATATGTTTAATGTATTTGATTGGTTTGAAACATAAAGTGTTATAACGGCTTTATGGGAAGTTGGTTATATTGACTTTATGTAGGTAAGAAAGTACTTGTGGTTTTTAAGAGGTAATCGATTTGAACTATAATCGGTCAAGCTATGTGATAATAAAGAACTTGAAGTATTTCAAAAGATTTTGAATCATTTTGAGAGAAGAAGTAATACTTGGTTTTGGAAACTTAAGAGTTATACTAGCTTTATGGGAAGTTAGGTATAACGGCTTAAAATGTTTTATCGATTTGAAATCGAATGTGTATCGACAAACCACCGCAGCGTTAATAAAAGGAAATGTTTTGGACAGATTTAGTATTATTAAAACCAGAGAAACTTCCATCCGCATAGAAGCTAAGATGAGACAAAATGACATTTCCTAGATCATGGTCGCTTAATAAGATTGATTATAAACAAGAATAACCTACTCACTTATAAGACATAGGTTTCTCAAAACGCTTTAAAGGAGAATTATGTTTTAAAGGATTTAAAACTATGAACTACGAAACCTTTTTCTAAAATGAGAAACTTGAGCATTCGAAATTAGGCAAACTTGAACGTTTGGAAAATAAGGTTGTTACTTGATTTTACAAAGGAAAGCATTTTGGTTTACTTAACAATGTTAGTCACTCAAATTTTATACTACGTATCGGGTGACCTTTGTAAAAGAAATGGATCTTAAAGGGAATTTAACGGACGTAGTACTTTAAGGTTAAAATCCGGACTTTGACATAAAATGAAAGTACCTTGAGTCGTGTGTAACTTGCTTATGCTTGTTGTTATGAAACTTGACCATGTTACGTGTGATAGCCTTGTTGTGCAAGCACTGTGTTCTACTCGACTACCGGTCATCCGGAATGTATTTCACTTGATTCACGTCATCCGAATGTATTTCACTTGATTACGGGTCATCCGAATGTATTTCACTTGATTACCGGTCATCCGAATGTATTTCACTTGATTACCGGGTCATCCGAATGTATTTCACTTGATTAACGGTTCATTCGAATGTATATCACTTGACTACCGGTTCATCCGAATGTATTTCATCGACTACCGTTCATCCGGAATGTATTCCACACGCTTTCTATATTGGGTCCATAAGATGGGCCGAGACTCGTTATACGTATCACATGATTTGTACCTAGATCACGGCGGTGAGGAAGAAGTTCCACGCATGAGGGATGACTTTGAGGCGTGAGTCACGACTTGACATGATCGCTTCTATGTTGTGAATCGTAGTTTGGTTATCATACATGTCTCTCGCTTTATATAGACTATTATGATTTCATTTACGATTTTACGCTTTCACATACTTGGTACTGCCAGATCGACCTCCTTCGGGCCGCGTTCACGCCGCAGTAAAGGTACATCGGCCGTCGATCCCCGCTTTTAGGATCACCTTTCAACAGATTGAAGCTCCGTTCCTTCGAGGCTTATCTTTTGTATGTTACTCGAGTCCGTAGATTCTTATACATTCAGGGGTATGGCGGGCCCCGTCCCGTCATAGTTGTAAAAATCTTAGAGGTCAGAGTAATCGTTGTAAGTGTGGTTTGTAAAAGGATAACTGTCGGTATTTATGTATATATGATGAAGGCAACTGTTTTGGTTGGCCTGTTTATTTATCTTTTCTCTTAATTCATGTTCATGTTTTTTATTTCCGCTGATTTTCTCTGATGTTGTATCACTAGGGTGCCCGGGGTAAGGCACCAGTCACGGGCCCGGGTTCGGGTCGTGACAATACCTTTACAAGCCCTTAAAAATTTCCAAGATTCAAAGTCGCTCCTTAGCAAATTCTTAGCTCCTTTCCTTAAGTTCCAATCCGCTCCAAGCACTCCTTAGAAGCCTATGAAGAACCCTTCTTCAAGTTCCAACTTCAAAGTTGAAGAACTCCTCAAGTTTCCGCCATGACTAATACGAAAAACGCTGCTTCCGCAATCTTTCTATTGAGATATCCTTACAATACCATTAGGGACATTGGGTTTAAGTCTTGTGAATAATGGATCAAAACTACAAATTTTTCTTGTGCAAAAGGTAGTGAACCCGAGAGCATGTCTTGAAGAACACAAGGTTCTCTAATTTTTCTAAGTGTAAAAAGCCAAGTCTTTCTACTAGTTGGGTATATAAAACATATTGGAGGGCTTAGATTAACACACTTGTGGGCTAGGATGAAGAACAATTAATGTAAAGCCAAGTGGACAAGTTGACTTGGTCAACAAACTCAAGCTAGCAAGACTTATCTTCCAAGATGGTCAATGACCATTTTACCCTTCCTCCAATTCGTCCAAGACCATATGTGGGGGTGCCACGTGTCACCCTCTCATTCGTCCATAAAATTCAGAACCTCGGGCCCCGCAAACGTAAAATTCCTCGGGTGGGCCCCACGTGACCAAATCCGTAAAAATAAATTTCCATAATGTTAAGAGTTCCATACTCTTCAAATAATGCATTTTGAGAATCCAATTCTCAACAACGAACATTTTTCCTTTCCGACGTCCGGAAGATTTTCCGCCGGAAAAACAATTCTTCCTTTCGTACCAATTTCTAAGTCTTGATTCCTTACGTACATTCTCTTATACATGTCCTGGACTTACGGGGTGTAACATTCTTCCCCCTTAGAAACATTCGTCCCCGAATGTTCTTAGTCGGTTTTCAAGCTATACCCACTCCGGCACAATCTCTATACTATGCCTATCAATCAACACTGCACAAGACCAACGATGCCACACATGGCCACCTCATAACACACATGAACATAATAATGGACCTTCCGTCCGTGGTCCCTTCTCACAAAACTCGAAGCTTACAGTCTTCCCAGACACGGGATCCTTAGAGGTTCCTTTATTTCTTACTTGTCATTCTTTCTCGTACTTTCAAACTCATCTAGTACACGTACAAAATCTCAAATTTTGTTTCTATTCTCCAATCCTTGGAGTTACTATCCAAACTTGGCCATATTGTTACTTACTTTCCCGTTAAGGCTCTTCTCGGTCCTTACGACCTGATTCCGGTGGAACGCGTCCACAAACTCGTACAACAATTATCTAAACTTGGGCCTTGCACCCTCGTGACCCTATCACTGTTATACCCCGTAGTTCCGGAGTATGTACGTGAGGACGTAAGTACGTTTGTACAAACCCTAATTAGGTTAAGAATTAAATTGTAAGCTTTCGACGGAAAAGATTCCGAACCTTGTGAAGGAAATTCTACGTTTTTAATATTTTTAACCGATTACGGATTTTTCCGAGAGACGAAATATTTTGGACCATTAGGAGGGCGACATGTGTCACCCTTAGTTGGCTTAGGTTGGACGAAAATGTGGCCTAGTGGGCAAGTCAAATTGGTCAAGTCTTGCAAGTTGATTTGTGTGAGTGGGAGTAGGTAGAAGTGGACGTTTTTTTGGAGAGTTAGTGGAGTCCACATGGCTCATTGTTGTGGTGGGCATGTGTTCCAATTTTGTGGTGGACATATGTCCAAATGTTGTGGGAGACACTTGGTTGGAAGACCTCATCTTTCACTTGGATCATAATCTCCACCTTCCATTTGTTTTGATCTTAGCCCTTGAGTGTTCTATAAATACCCCTTGAGTGAAGAGTTCTTCATCCACTCCTCATTCCCTAAGTCTCAAAACTCCTCTCCCTTGTAGTGTTTCTCGCCCAAGCCCTCTCCCCTTCCTAGTGGCTTCGCCGAGAACCCTCTCCCCTTTGTAGAAAGTTGCCTTCTAGTAGTTACTATTCCAAAATACCCTAGCCCCAAATCCCTTTTAGTAGTTGAGTAGAAGTTGTTTAGAAACTTCTATGGTCTTGAGCTATCTGAGCGTGCAATTGTGAGCTAAACCTTGCTCGGATCGACATTTAACTTGGATAATTTTGGGCTTGTCGAGGTAAACACTTTTGTCCTTCTATTGTAATTGAAGATTACCTATAAGAATAGTTAAGATTTGAGTATAAGATATAGAAGGATATTAAAGAATAGAATTGAACTGTAATCACAGTAGAAGGGTATAAAGAAGAAGATTTGAATCAGATTTACATAGACTGCATTTACAGAGACTTGTAGTATGACGGTAGGAAGACGCCCGATTTTCCGTAGAATAGAGAACCTCTACTTAGAATATTCTTCAAGGTAGTCTAGACGTTGATAGACGATATGGCCTTTATAGGTTGAATGTTCTGCGAGTAGCATGTTCTACTTGAAAGGTGGACAAGGCTAGCCGGGTTATAGCGGTGGAGCATTTTGCTATTAGTCGATAATCGTCGCGAGGTATGTGATTCTTCCTATCCTCTTGAGCATGATATTTTTAAAAGAATATATATAGTACGGTAGACGTACGTGTGTTAACTGAACGTGGTTTTACTGCGATGTCTTCTGACTTGAGTCTAATAATAAAGAATCTTGAAGTATTTCAAAAGAATTAAGAACCGTTTTTGAAAGAAGAGTAATACTTGGTTTTAAAAGCTTAAGAGTTATACTAGCCTTATGGGAAGTTAGGTATAACGACTTAAGAGAGATAAAATGAACGGTTTACTTAATTGTTTATAAACGCCTTGTATTGATTTCGGAAATGAGAATAAGTATCGAACAAACCACTGCAGCGCTAATAAAGGGAAATGTATCGACTAATTAAGTATTATTAAAACCAGTAGAAACCTCCATCTTGTAACGCCCCGAAACCCGGGCCCGTCACTGGTGCCTTACCCCGGGCACCCTAGTGATACATACATCAGAGAAAATCAGCGGAACATAAAACATGAGTCACTAAACAAGAGATATAGTAAAAAAAACAGGCCAACCAAAACAGTTGCCTTCAGTATATACATAAAACTCGAGCAGCTTTAATCCTTTTACAACCCCGCCTACAACAAGATTACATGCACTTAAGATATACAACAACTATGACGGATGGCTCGCCATACCCCTGAATGTACAAGAACCTACAACTCAGTGGAAACATACCAAAGATAAGCCTCCAAGGAACGGAGCTTCCGACACGCTGAAGTGAGATCCTAAGAGCGGATCCACGATCGATGTACTCTACTCGCGCATGAACGCAGCCCGAAGGAGGTCGGCATAACAGTACCAAGTATGTGAAATCAGAATATCTGCAGCTTAAATCATATGATCTATATAAAGCAGGAGACATGTATGATAAACAAAATACAGAAAGCAACATAAAAGAAGTCAAGTCAGGGACTCACCCCCTCAAAGTCACCACTCAAATATAACTAAGGGTAACACGACCACCACAACCATCATGTTGGCATCATGGCCACATGCGCCCGGAATTCTGCATCGGTGTAGTCATGTCCATGATGCAACTATATTAACAAGGCCGCATGGCCACATGACCCCGGAATCAGACGGTGTAGACATGCCCATGTAACCTCAATAACAATATATCGGTGGTCAACCGCCGCACGGGCCACATGCCCGGAATCACGTGACGGTAGACACGCCCATGTTGCGGTAATAACCATATATCGGTAATCAACCCACGCATGGCCGATGCCCCTAATATCGTGACGGCAGACATGTCCATGTGACATCAACAACAAGACAAGAATCAAAATGGAAACATACCGTGGAATTCTCCATCACCGCCAAAGACGCCCAAGTAAGTTCTCAACAAGTCAACCGCCTCTACCGAGACGCCAGAATACGTAAATACCACACTTGCACAACCAAGGCTATCATCACAAGCATAGGCAAGTTTCACAACAACAAGCATAGGCAAGTTTCACAACAACAAGCATAGGCAAGTTTCACAACAACAAGCATAGGCAAGTCTCACACAACTCAAAGTACTTTCATTTTATGCCAAAGTCTGGGTTTGTAACCCCAAAGTACTACATACGTTAAGTTCTTTTAAAAGAGATCCATTACTTTTATAAAAGTCACCCGATACCCGTAGTATTAGAATGACCAACCCACATTCCTTTTCAAAATCAAGTAACAACATTCTTTTCCTAAGTTCCAGTTTGCCTAGTTTCAATTACTCAAGCTTCTCATTTTCAAATGGTTTCATAGTTCCCAAACTTAATCACTTGATTCCTTTTTAGAACAATTGAGTAATATATGTCTCACGTGAGAGTAGGTTATTCTTGTTTACATCATTCTTATTACAGCAGCCATGATCTAGAAAATGTAATATCATTTTGTCTCATCTTAGTTTCTATGCAGATGGAGGTTTCTACTGGTTTTAATACGATACATCATTATTCAGTACATTTTCCTTTATTAACGCTGCAGTGGTCTGTCGATACACATTCTGATTTCCGAAATCAGTAAAACATTATCCCTTTAAATAACACCAAGTACTCATTACTCACGAATGAGGTTTCACACAAACATTCATATTAGAACAAATAAGTTAAGTCTCTTATCTTATAAGATCAAGTCTCTTAACTTCTAACATCAGTAAACCATTTTCTTTACCTCTCTTAAGACATTATACCTAACTCCTCATAAAGCTTAGTATAACTCTTTTTAAAACCTGTTGAAAACCAAGTGTTACTCTTCCTTCAAAACGATTATAAATCTTTTGAAATACATCAAGTTCTTTATTATAACTAGCCAGTTATAATTCACATCAGTTACCTTTTAAAACCACAAAGTATTTTCTTACCTACATAAAGCTGTTATAACCAACTTCCCATAAAGCCGTTATAACACTTTATGTTTTAAGAACAATCAAACACGATTAACACACGTACGCTCACCGTACTACATAGTTCACACATATCATGCTAGAAGAGATAGGAAGAGGTTCACATACCTCGCGACGATTGTCGACTAATAGCAAAACGCCCAAGTACCTCAAACCGCCTACTCCTTAAGCCAAGTGGATCACTCCACACGTAGTACTTCAACCTATAAGGCCACAAGGCGCTTATTAACATCTAGATCTCAACGTTCCATAATCTACGAAAATTCAAAGACTCTCCCCGCCACAAGCAAATCTCCTTCTCTATCGAGGCGGCTACCAAGCCAACTGGGGGTTTTACACGCCTAACCTGACGTGTACAATTCTACTACACAAGAATACTACACAAGTCTCATCAGAATACACCTATGTAATTACAGTCATCGATTCTTAATTCTTCAGGCTTAAGTCAAAAGACATTGCCACAGTACTAAGTATAGTTCTATATATAGTATACTTCGACTATATATTCAAACATGTAATTTCCAATTACAATAAGGACAAGAGAGTGTTTACCTCGATAAGCCCAAAATTATCCAAGTATAAGGTCGATCCTGAGCAACGCTTCTCTCCTACTCCGAGCGCTCCAAACAACCCTGAGAAGTGCTAACCAGCTTCTCCTTACCACTTCAAGCAAGGGTGAAGATTTCCGTAGGGTTTCGTGTTTGTGGCGAAAGGAAGTATAAGCGTCTGTTCTGGGCTTTGTATAAGTGTAACCGTGGGAATACTACAAGGTATTTGGGCCAAGGTATTTGGACATTATAACAATATTAGGAGAGTATTTCTATACCACAACAAGGGGTATTATACGAAGACAACTAGGCTAGGGGGGGGGGTACCCCACGGCCAAGGTACCACAAAGGGGGGAGGGGTGTGCTCTCGGCCACAAGGCCTCACGAAAAGGGGGAGGGAGGGGAAGCTCTCGGCTAGCACAACAAGAAGGGAGGAGAGGGTTTCAAGACTTGGAAGTTTTTGGAATGGATGAAGTCTTCACACTTAGGGGGGTATTTATAGCAAAACCAAAAGCCAACCAATGGCCAAGATCAAGCCATGTGCAAGGCAAGTGTAAGGCCAAGATCAAGCCAAGTGCACCCTAACCCTACTCCACAAAACACTCCACAAAACACTCCACAAAACAAGGCCAAAACAAGGCACAATTCAAGGGACCAATCGCCAAGGCCAACCGATCCCTCTTGGACGCCCAATCGTCCAAGTCCCCTCCACTTGCTAATAATGCGGGTGACACATGTCACCCTCCCGCTGGTCCAAAATGTTTCGCCTCTAAAAATCCGCAAAAATTATAAATGACATAGCCGGAATTTTCTACGAAAGTCGTGGAAACGCTCCGCCGAAAAACGACTCTAATCGCACTTGTGCCCAAAATTTCAAACATGCCTAACTTAAGGCTCAAAATTGCACGCACGCCCACACGCATATACCGAAATACGGTATAACATTCTTCCTTAGAAACATTCGTCCCGAATGTTCCTTCAAGGTCTCAAAACAACAGCGCCAAGATAGTCTTCACCGCTATACGCATTTAAAAACAATCATGCCACACCGTCACAAAACACACGCCACTTCTCCCTTTCTCGCAAAGATTGCCACGAAAACTCGAACTCGTTCTAGTGTCCGCACTCACACTTCCGCCAACGCTCGTTTCCCAACCTCGAGTCACTACCTCCAAACTTGGTCATCTCACTAACCTCGATTTCCTAAGGCCATTCCCGCCTTCACGAACCGATTCTCGTCGAACGATCCACGAACTCATACGATGGTCATCTAAACTGGGCCTAGCACCTCGTGACCCGCCACCGGCGACCACCTGAGCTGACCCTTCCTCAAAACGGACGCGGTTGGCCCGCAACATGGCCCCAACCCGACCCATCGTAGCGCCAACTCTCTAGTTTCTTGATCCGAACAATCTTACCTCTACAGCCGCGAAAGCTACCACTTCCATTTCACACTACCTGTGACTTACCCTTTTCACTAACTGTGTTTCTAAATCACATTTTAGCACAAAGCTATCCAAACATATCATTAAACACATCAACAACATCAATACACACAAAACTCAGAGGTTAAGGATATACTCAAACTAGGCGGTTCAAGGACCGCTAAAATCGAACTTCCACCGCGACTTACCGTGGCCCGCAATCGATCTAGTAGTTCAGGCTATCCTACCAGCTACCACTGGTCGGATCTCTCGTCATATGGCCCCGTTGGCCGCAAGAATAACAAGCTCCTCGTACTACGACACTCTCCAAATGCGGTCTACCACATCGACCACACCGAGGTAGGGTGATCGATCCGCCAAAACCCCTACTCCCCGAACATTCAAACTCGGAGCCCCGATCGCCTCGAATATCCTGGGTCCCGGCGTCGCGGAGGACCACTCGCAATGGCGGAGGTACATAACTAGTCTGGCCGAGGCGGTCCGCCTCGAAAGTCGCCAAAATATCCATTGCCTTCGCCTTCTTCGCTGAAAGCGTCCACCTGCCGATCTTCGCGCCTCGCACCCAAGTGCATGAGCTCGCATGCGGCAATGTCCATGCCCTACCAAGAGAAACACCAACAACTCTTCGCTAGGTAATCATCGAGCCTCAGAACATATCGGTGCACTCGATCCTCCATACTAGCTACTAATGCGGAACATACCGCCAATGAGTCGAACTCACATTGTACTCCCGAATCAGACGCTCGCTCGCCTCAACATCAAAAATCTGTTTACCGAGCCCTCTCATCTCGCGAGGCAAGAAATGTGCTGAAGGCCTCAAAACTCGCCCCAAACGGCCGGAAGTGCATTCTCTCCCGACAGCTCCCACGATCAAACCGATCGCGTATCACGCGGCCGATGCGAACTCAGACCACCGACTCGGTCTCCAAGCTTGATCACTCTACGATCCGTCAGAATCGCTTGATGAACTCCTCGCGATCATCCTCGTGCCTCACCCGTAGAACTCGCGGCTACATCTCGTAAAGTCTCGTAGCCTCAAACCGCTCGCCGGTGAACTACGGTGCTATCGGGCCGGAATCCGCGATCCAAATTTATCCTCATATCGGCCACGACTCGCCAAGAATCGCCATCTCTTGTAACCCAACTCTTCTCGCCCCTGCATCGTGGATCGAGGCTCGTGTATCAGAGTCTCAGCAGCCATCGCCGCGCTTCTAAATCACTGGTGCCGGGCGGCGCCGCGAAACCCGCCGTCCGGAAGCACTGCTCGTAATCGACCGCTCGCGCTCGCATTCTCTGAATCACACTAGCGCCTCCTCGGCCGCTTTGCCCTTCGGGCCCCGTTGTTTTCGCAGAGGCATAATCGTAAAAACGAAACACGCCGAGGGTCCAACTTACAACATAGCTCTAAGGCACGATCTCGTAATGAGAAGAATGGAAACCAATCCTAAATGTCCTATAGCCTCCTCGATTATAGATGTGGTGCACAACACACCGATAATCAAGACTCTACTAGACACGGTCTCAGACACTTTCCGAGGACTAATCGCTCGATACCACTTTGTAACGCCTCAAACTCGTTCACATCGTGCCTTACCCTGCACCCTAGTGATACATACATCGAGAAAATCAGGAACATAAAACATGAGTCACTAAACAAGAGATATAGTAAAAAAGGCCAACCAAAACAGGCTTGCCTTCAAGATATACATAAAACTCGAGCTTTAATCCTTTTACAACCCCGCCACACAACAAGATTCATGCACTTAAGATATATTAACAACTATGACGGACAGTGGCTTCGCCATACCCCGAATGTACAAGAACCTACAACTCAGTGGAAACATACCAAAGATAAGCCTCCAAGGAACTGAGCTTTCCGACACTGAAGTGAGATCCTAAGAGCGGATCCACGATCGATGTACTCTACTGCGGCATGAACGCAGCCCCGGGAGGTCAAGACAACAGTACCAAGTATGTGAAATCAGAATATCGCAGCTTAAATCATAACGCCTATATAAAGGTGAGACATGTATGATAACCAAAATACAAGACGCAACATAAAAGTTAGCCAAGTCGTGACTCACGCCTCAAAGTAACCACTCAAATCTAAATATGGTTATGACGACCACCACATTCTTCATGTTCGCATCATGGCCACATGCCCCGGAATCGTGACGGTGTAGACATGTCCATGATGCAACACACAACAAGGCCGCACGGCCACATGCCGGAATATCAGACGGTAGACATGCCCATGTAACCTCAATAACAATATACCGTGGTCAACCCCGCCGCATGGCCACATGCCCCGGACATCAGACGGTGTAGACACGCCCATGTTGCGGTAATAACCATATATCGGTAATCAACCCGCCGCATGGCCGCATGCCCCGAATATCGTGATCGCAGTGTAGATATGTCCATGTGACATCAACAACAAGACAAGAATCAAAATGGAAACATACCCGTGGAATTCTCCATCACCGCCAAAGACGCCCAAGTAAGTTCTCAACAAGTCAACCGCCTCTACCGAGACGCCAGAATACGTAAATACCACACTTGCACAACCAAGGCTATCATCACAAGCATAGGCAAGTTTCACAACAACAAGCATAGGCAAGTTTCACAACAACAAGCATAGGCAAGTTTCACAACAACAAGCATAGGCAAGTCTCACACAACTCAAAGTACTTTCATTTTATGCCAAAGTCCGGGTTTGTAACCCCAAAGTACTACATACGTTAAGTTCTTTAAAAGAGATCCATTACTTTTATAAAAGTCACCCGATACGTAGTATTAGAATGACCAACCTACATTCCTTTTCAAAATCAAGTAACAACATTCTTTCCTAAGTTCCAGCTTTGCCTAGTTTCAATTACTCAAGCTTCTCATTTTCAAATGGTTTCATAGTTCCCAAACTTAATCACTGATTCCTTTTAGAACAATTGAGTAATATATGTCTCACGTGAGAGTAGGTTATTCTTGTTTACATCATTCTTATTACAAAGACCATGATCTAGAAAATGTAATATCATTTTGTCTCATCTTAGTTTCTATGCAGATGGAGGTTTCTACTGGTTTTAATACGATACATCATTATTCAAGACATTTTCCTTTATTAACGCCGCAGTTGGTCCTGTCGATACACATTCGATTTCCAAATCAAGAAACATTATCCCTTTAAATAACACCAAGTACTCATTACTCACGAATGAGGTTTCACACAAACATTCATATTAGAACAAATAAGTTAAGTCTCTTATCTTATAAGATCAAGTCTCTTAACTTCTAACATCAAGAAACCATTTTCTTTACCTCTTAAGACATTATACCTAACTCCCCATAAAGCTTAGTATAACTCTTTTTAAAACCTGTTTAAAACCAAGTGTTACTCTTCCTTCAAAACGATTATAAATCTTATGAAATACATCAAGTTCTTTATTATAACTAGCCCGTTATAATTCACATCGATTACCTTTAAAACCACAAAGTATTTTCTTACCTACATAAAGCTGTTATAACCAACTTCCCATAAAGCCGTTATAACACTTTATGTTTTAAGAACAATCAAACACAGTTAACACATGTACGTCTACCGTACTACATAGTTCACACATATCATGCTAGAAGAGATAGGAAGAGGTTCACATACCGCGACGATTGTCGACTAATAGCAAAACGCCCAAGTACCTCAAACCGCGGCTACTCCTAAGCCAAGTGGATCACTCCACACGTAGTACTTCAACCTATAAGGCCACAAGGCGCTTATTAACATCTAGATCTCAACGCTCCATAATCTACGTAAAATTCGCAAAGACTCTCCCCGCCACAGCGCAAATCTCCTTCTCTATCGAGGCCGGCTACCAAGCCAACCAGGGGGGGGGGTTTTACACGCCTAACCGTACGTGTACAATTCTACTACACAGTAATACTACACAAGTCTATCTGAATACACCCCCATGTAATTACAGCTCGATTCTTAATTCTTCAGCTTAAGTCAAAAGACATTGCCACAAGATTAAGTATAGTTCTATATATAGTATACTTGACTATATATTCAAACATGTAATTTCCAATTAAAATAGAAGGACAGTAGTGTTTACCTCGATAAGCCCAAAATTATCCAAGTATAAAGTCGATCCTGAGCAACGCTTAGCTCCTACTCCGAGCGCTCCAAACAACCCTTAGAAGTTCTAACCAACTTCTACTTACAACTTCAACAACGGTGAAGATTTCCTAGGTTTCGCTTTTGTGGCTAAAGGAAGTATAATCGTATTTTCTGGCTTTGTATAAGTGTAACCTTGGGAATACTACAAGGTATTTGGGCCAAGGTATTTGGACATTATAACAATATTAGAGAGTATTTCTATACCACAACAAGTGGTATTATACGTAAGACAACTAGGCTAGTGGGGTACCCCACGCCAAGGTACCACAAAGGGGGAGGGTGTGCTCTCGCCACAAGGCCTCACGAAAAGGGGAGGAGGGGAAGCTCTGGCTAGCACAACAAGAAGGGAGGAGAGGGTTTCAAGACTTGGAAGTTTTGGAATGGATGAAGTCTTCACACTTGGGGTATTTATAGCAAAACCAAAAGCCAACCAATGGCCAAGATCAAGCCATGTGCAAGGCAAGTGTAAGGCCAAGATCAAGCCAAGTGCACCCTAACCCTACTCCACAAAACACTCCACAAAACACTCCACAAAACAAGGCCAAAACAAGGCACAATTCAAGGGACCAATCGCCAAGGCCAACCGATCCTCTTGACGCCCAATCGCCCAAGTCCTCCACTTGCTACCAATGTGGGGTGACACATGTCACCTCCCGTTGGTCCAAAATGTTTCGTCTCTGGAAAAATCCGCAAAAATTATAAATGACATAGCCGAATTTTCTACGAAAGTCGGAAACGCTCCGCCGTAAAACGACTCTAATCAAGACTTGTGCCCAAAATTTCGAAACATGCCTAACTTAAGGCTCAAAATTGCACGCACGCCCACACGCATACTCTGGAAATACGGGTATAACACATCCGCATAGAAGCTAAGATGAGACAAAATGATATTACATTTCCTAGATCATGGTCGCTTAACAAGATTGTTATAAACAAGAATAACCTACTCACACATAAGGCATATGTTTCTCAAATTGTTTTAAAAGGAGAATTATATTATTAAGTGATTAAAACTATGAACTACGAAACCTTTCAAAATGAGAAGCTTGAGCATTTGAAATTAGGCAAACTTGAACGTTTGGAAAATAATGTTGTTACTTAGGAAGTGTTTTGGTTTACTTAAAAGATAGTCACTCTATTTTTATTCTACGGTTATTGTGTTTGTTTTTTTAAAGAAACGGATCTTTTAAAGAGTTAATGTATGAAGTACTTTGGGGATAAAAACCAGAACTTGTTAACATAAAGTAGAAAGTACCTTGTGTGAATAACTTGATTGTGTTGGTTTGTGATAGCCTTGTAATACTTTCTTGTTGATTTGGTAAGTAAACATGTTAGGATGCTACGTGTGTTAGTATCTTGTGATGTTGTGTAAGGGGGTTATTCTTGTTGTGCTTACATTGTTAAACGTTAAGCCCGTTGTACTGTTATTATATCACATACCCCCTTGACTTATTATACCGAGGGCTTGCCACCCTTAATGCGGGTCTATACGGCCTATGCGGTCTGTGTGACTATGCGGAGCAGCGGTATGCTCCGTGATTGATCATTCGGTGTATTATCCCGACGCGAGGAGTGCCTTATGCGGCCGTGTGACTACGCGGTCTATGTGACTATGCGGATCGCGGAGTCCAGAGGGTACCGCGGGCTAGCTACTCGACGAGGAATACCTCACGCGGGCCTAGCGCGGAGCAGCGGTATGCTCGAGATTAGACGCGCACATTGATACCGAGGGCGAGTGGCGGCCGATCATGGTGCGGTCAGAAAGACCTCGTGATACGCTTTATGGCATTGTTGGTACCGCTGGTCTTAGTAGTCGGCTATGCCTTCGTACTTACCCCGTACGGTTTTATTATGACACAGGTGGGACCTGGTGTTCACGTGTATTCCTTTGTGGTTGTTATATCATGGATTGCTGGCAGTGAGGAAGGAATTCCACGGGCATGATTGATATTGTGGGCATGAGACCCATGGTTATATTTGAGTGATGACTTTAAGGCCGTGAGTCCTCGACTTGACATATCTACATATTGTGTATCGTAAATTGTTTATCATATATGTCTTTTGTTTTATATAGACTATTATGATTTCATTTACTGATTTTGATTTCACATACTTGGTACTGTTGTCGACCTCCTTCGGGGCGTTCATGCCGCAGTAGAGGTACACCGCCGTCGATCCTCGCTCATGGATCACAGTTCGGTTTTGGGAAGCTCCGCTTTCTCGGAGGCTTATCTTTGGTATAGTCCCCGATGTCAGAGGTATTAATGTTCATTCAGGTATGGCGGGGCCCTGTTCCGCCATAGTTGTTTTACTTCCTAGAGGTCCGTAGTCCCGTTGTAAAGTTGGGATGTAATCGCTCACTTTGGGTTTATATATATATCGAAAGGCAACTTTTCCTCGATAAAGCGTGTCTCTTTACATTGTTTCATGTTGTGTTTTATATTCCGCTGATTACTCTGATGTATGTCTACTTGGGTGCCCGGGGTAAGGCACCAGTCACGGGCCCGGGTTCGGGTCGTGACAAAAGTGGTATCAGAGCAGTTAATCCTCGGAAAGTGTCTACAGACCGTATCTAGTAGAGTCTTGATTATCGGTGTGTTGTGCACCACACCAATAATCCGGAGGCTATAAGATATTTAGGATTGGTTTCCATTCTTCTCACTGAGATCGTGCCTTAGAGCCGTGTTATAAGTTGGACCTCTAACGTATTTCTTTCCTTACCGCTTATGCCTCCGCGCAAGGCAACCCGGCCGAAAGGCAAGGCAGAGGAGCGGCAGAGCACAGAGGGTTACGAGGGCACAGGCCCAATCATCACCTAGGGTGGTGCTTCATTCGGGGAGTTCTGCGACATCGCCAGCCCCAACAGAGTTTAGCACAGCGGCAGCAGTTCCTACTGCGGCCATGATATATGAGCCTTCAGTTCCACGACCGGGAACAGAGAATATGGATTGCAAAGGAATGGACTCATTAGCTAGGATTTTAGCAATCAGAGAATATAGAGTGCACCGATATATCACGGGTCTAGACGATTATCTAGTAAAGGGTTGTACAAGAGTAGCCCTTCAGTCAGGCATGGATATTGCCCGCGTACAGGCTCATGCGCAGCACACAGAGGAACGTAGAGATCGACGGGTTAACCAAGATCAACAGAAGAGGGCCAGATCGGCAGGGTCCTTTGGTAACTTTCGAGGCAAATCGCCTCGAAGAGATCGATATGCACTTCCGCCAGTGCAGAATGGTCCTCCACTGGGTTCAGGACGTTCGGGGTATGCCGGAGTTGGTCAGATCTCCAGGGCTTCTGATTCACAGCTATACGTAGGTTCCAGCCAGCCGGATTCAGTAGTTCGGAGAGGAAGGGGTGTTAGTGTCACGACCCGAACCGGGGCCCGTGACTGGTGCCTTACCCGGGCACCCAAGTAGTCATACATCAGAGAAAATCAGCGGAACATAAAACAAGACATGAAATATCAAGAAGTGTAAAACAGTAATCTGAGAAAACTTGCCTTTCGGCATATATATAAATCAATTTAAAATCGAACAGTTACATCCTTATTACAACTCTGCCCACAACAGTACTACAGACCTCTAAGAATGATACGACAACAATGGCGGGAAAGGGCCCCGCCATACCCCTGAATGTAAGTACCTACAACGACAGGGGACTATACCACTGATAAGCCTCCGGAGAAACGGAGCTTCCCATACGCCGAATCGTGACCAAGAGCGAGGATCAACACGGTGTACCTACTGCGGCATGAACGCAGCCCCGGGCGAGGTCAAGCATAACAGTACCAAGTATGTGAAATCAAAATACTGTAAATGAAATCATAGTAGTCTATATAAAGCAGAGACATGTATGATAACCAAACTAGTTCACAATAAATAAGCGAATATGTCAAGTCGTGGACTCACGCCTCAAAGTCATCACTCAAATATAAATATGGGTCTCACGCCCACAACATCAATCATGCCCGTGGAATACCTTCTCACCGCCAGCCTATGATATAAAAGCACCAAGGAATACACATGAACACCAGGTCCCACCTGTGTCCTAATAAAACCGTACAGGGTAAGTACGAAGGCATAGCCGACTACTAACACCCATAGTACTAACAAGGTCATAAACTGTATCATGAGATCTGTCTAGACCGCCACATGATCGAAGCTGGCCACTCGCCCGCAATATCAAATGTGCGCGTCTAGTCCTGGAACTTCCCGCAGCTCCGCATAGGCCAACCTCATAGGCCCACATGAGGTATTCCCCGCATCGAGGGTAGCTACTCCCCGGCATCCGCCTGGACTCCCAGTCCGCATGGCCACAAGGACCGCATGACCACAAGGGCTGCACACTAACCTGGAACTCCCGTAGCTCCGCATGGATTCCCTGGACCCGCATGAGGTAGTCTCGAATCATGGTCCCAGACCGCCTGAGCTATACCCCGCATCGGAGGGCAGCTTAACCCCCGGTATTAGGTCAAGAGGTGAGTGATATAATACTAGCATAACGGCTTACCGTTAGACAACATAAGCAAAACAAGGGAAACCCCTTTACACAAACATCACAAGACACTAACACACGTAGCATCCTAACATGTTTAATTATCAAATCAAACAAGGAAGTATTACAAGGCTATCACAAATCAACATACTCAAGTTATCCACACAAGGTACTTTATACTTTATGCTTAACACGTTCGGGTTTTTAGCCCCAAAGTACTTCATGTATTAACTCTTTAAAAGATCCGTTTCTTTCACAACAGTGACACAATACCCGTAGTATAAAAATAGAGTTACTATCTTCTGAAGTAAATCAAAATACTTCTTTTAGTAAAATCAAGTAACAACATTATTTTCCAAACGTTCAAGTTTGCCTAATTTCAAATGCTCAAGTTTCTCATTTTTCGAAAGGTTTCGTAGTTCATAGTTTTAATCCTTTAAAACAATTTGAGAAACATATGCCTTATGTGTGAGTAGGTTATTCTTGTTCATAACAATCTTATTACAGCAGCCATGATCTAGGAAATGTAATATCATTTTGTCTCATCTTAGCTTCTATGCAGATGGAGGTTTCTACTGGTTTTAATAATACTTATTTATTCAAGACATTTCCTTTATTAGCGCTGCAGATGGTTTGTTCGATACTTATTCGATTCAAATCAAGAAACATTATTCCTTTTAAAAACCAAGTACTCATTACTCACGAATGAGGTTTCACACAAAATTCATATTAATTCATTTAAGTCAAGTCTCTTATCTTTTAAGAACAAGTCTCTTAACTTCTAAAATCAGTAAACCATTCCTTTTACTACTCTTAAGTCGTTATACCTAACTTCCCATAAAGCTAGTATAACTCTTAAGCTTTTAAAACCAGTGTTACTCTTCTTTCAAAAGGTTACTTAATTCTTCTGAAATACTTCAGATTCTTTTTATTCAGGCTTAAGTCAAAAGACATTGCCGTAAAACTACGTTCAGTTAACACACGTATGTCTACCGTACTATATATATTAAAATATCATGCTCAATAGTATAGGAAGAATCACATACCTCGCGACGATTTATCGACTATTAGCAAATCGCTCCATGGCTATAACCCGGCTAGCCTTGACCACCTTTCAAGTAGCACATGCTACTCGCAGACCATTCAACCTATAAAGGTTATACGTCTATCAAAGTCTAGACTACTCGGTAGAATAAATCTAGATACAAGATTCTATGGAAAATTGGGCAGCCCTTCCCTACCCGTCAAACTACACAAGTCTACTGTAATACAGTCCTATGTAAGTACAGTTCAATTCCCTTCTTATATACTTTCCTTGTATATACTTATACATATTCTTATACTTCAATAGTGTGTAAACTTAATTACAATAGGGAGACAAGATATTTACCTCGATAAGCCCATAATTATCCAAGTTAAAATGTCGATCCTGAGCAACGCTTAGCTCCTAATCCGGGTGCTCCAACCCGCTCCAAACAACCCTTAGAAGTTCTACGCAACTTCTTCTTAATACTCCAACCAACTATGGAGATTTTCCTTAGGGTTTCGTTTTTGTGACTGACGGGAAGTATAATAGTATTTCTGGGCTTTTCGTATAAGTGTAACCTTGGAATACTACAAGGTATTTAGGCCAAGGTATTTTGGAATAGTAACAATATTTGGAGAGTATTTCTACCAAGAGGGGGGGTGTATTTTACGAAAACAACAAGGCAAGTGGTACCCAGGCCAAGGCCACTAGGAGTGGTACCTCGCCAAGTGGCCTCTCAAAGGGGAGGTGCTCTCGGCTAAAGCCTCACAAGTGGGGACGAGAACAAAACAAGAGAGGGGAGGGAATTTAAAAAATTTGAGATTTTTAGAATGGATGAAAAATTCTTCAAAGGGGGGGGGGGGGTATTTATAGGAGAATCAAAGGCCAAGATCATGCCAAGTAGTAGGCAAGTGTAGGGTGTGGATTTGGACAAGTGTGTGTGGGTCCCACCTTATCCATCTAACACAAAAAATATCCTACTAACTACACTCTCCATTTCGTCCAATACCGCCCCACACGTCCACCAATGAGAGGGTGCCAAGTGTTGCCCTCTCGTTGGTCCAAAACATTTCGTCTCTCGGAAAAATTCGCAAAAATTAAAAATGACATAGCCGGAATTTTCCCTTCGCAAGTCTTGTAAAACGTTTCGTCGAAAAACGACTCTAATCGGGTGTTGTGCACAAAAATAATTCGGCCAAGCCTACTTTAAAGCCCAAACTTTTCTACGTACGTCCTTACGAACATACTCTGGAAATACGGAGTATAACATTCTCCCCTCCTTAGAAACATTCGTCCCGAATGTTCCTTCTAAGTCTCAAAGCAAACGTGCGCCAGTATAGTCTTCACTACTACACTTACGAGAACAATCCTGCCACACCTGGCCACAGAAACACCTGCGCAAATACTTACATCCAAGTCCACGAGGAAACACCTCTGACATCACAAAAGACCTTACCCGAGGTCTAAAATATACCTCCTTCGCACCTTCTCCTTACAAAAGAAATGATCACAACTATGCTCACAATACATGCTCGCTTCTTCCCTTACGCTGCCGCACTTTCTCGCACACTCGAACTCTTTCTCATAACTTACCATATTTATATCGCTCCGCTCAAAACCTCTGGGTTACTATCTCCAACTTGGTCATCATTAACTGGGAACACTCTGGATGGATCTCCGACACTTTCCCGAACATAACAATCACGAAAAACTGGACGCACTGCCTCCCACGTTGGACGGCAATGCCAACAATAGGCAACCTGGCCTATCCTTCATATCATCTGAAAGGCCCAAAGTAACTCGGGCTAAGTTTCCTCAGTCTTCCAAAACTCGTCGCACCCTAACCACATTCTGCTGAAACAGGTATGAACCAACAATCTGAACCTTGCCAACATCGAACCACTCGACCGGCAACTTATGCTTCTGCCCCTACAAGGCTTCATAAGGCAATATCCAAACATTGAAATGGTAGCTAACACATTCCCTCTACAGGAGACAACAATCCCCACAACTATCCCTAAAATCCAAACACTGGCCCGAGGGCGAATGCGATTCTGAGACTCCCTTGAGTTCCTAACCCTGCCTGGTAAAACTTCCAGAAAAAGAAACAGCCGTAACCTGGGCTCCACTGTCTGTCATAAGGTGAAGGTAGGCACCCCGTGCAGCCTTACAACCTTTCTGATATAACGTCTCGCATAACCCTCTGCCGAGTGAATGGTCTTTACTAGAAGACAAGACGGGCTGACCTCCTCGGCCCGACTACTGGTCGAACGCATCCACGAACTCGTACGCTGGTTAACTAAACTTGGGCCTAACACCCTCGTGACCCTACCACCCGGCGGGACCACCACAAACTGACCCCACCATAAAACAGGTCGCGGGTTGACCCGCGGCATGGCCTCAACCCGACCCACTCTCGCGTACAACACTAGCTCCCCGATCCGGAACAATCTCACTAATCCACGTTACGAAAACCTAGCGGTCTTCTTAGCTCAACTACCCTCTTTCATTCCACACTACTCAGGGACTTATCACACAATATATCTCACGTGCACTATGCACTCCGATAAGGATCAAACATAACAATACATCTTTACTCGAGATGGCCTTACCTCTAAGGTTTCCACGCATAAAACTCTAAGGCTCACACTTCCCTTATCCCCAATCTTACCCGGTTAACTAACCATGATTTCCAATCACAACTAACACACTGCTATCAGAACATAGCACTTATGATATACTCATCTTATCACACATACTGATCTCTAGAGGGTTAAGGATATACCTGTATCTACTTCTTCACTCCCCTTAATCGTTCTAATCAAACCTGCCCCGTAGGGCGCATAGCTAAGGGAGGTGACGAACTACCCACCGATCCTGAAGGCTGAGTCCTCCTACTAGGACATCCTTTCGGCACCTGGCCCTGACGGCCGTAGGTACAACAAGTACCAACTAAAAGATGACATTCCCCGGGATAACGCCTGTCACATTGTGAACACTGGGGAAAAACTGAATCCGGCTGGCTAGAACCTACGTGTAGCTGTGAACCGGAAGCTCTGGAGCTCTGACCAACTCCTGCATACCCCGAACGTCCTGAACCACGCGAGGACCACTGCGACCGGTGGATGTGCATAACTGGGTCACGCGAGGCGATCCGCCGAAAGTTACCAAAGGACCTTGCTCGCCCTCTCCTGCCGCCTCGTTAACCCGCCGATCTCTACGCTTTCGGCCGCGCATAATCCCGCATACGTGCCATGCTCAAGCCTAATCAAGAATTACTCTTGTACAACCTCTTAGATAGTCATCAAGACTCGCGACATCGGTATACTCTCGGTAGCCAAATCCATAGCTAGTATCGTGGTCGCTTCTTTGCAACTATATTCTCTGCTCCTGGCCGAAGGCGTTCGAATGTCATGGCCGCAGTAGGAATCGCCGCCGTGCTAAACTCACTGGGCCGGCGACGAGCATAACTCCCGAATGAAATACCACCTGTGATGATTGGGCTGTGCCTCGTAACCATCCGAACTCTACTCGCAGCCTCCTCCGCTTTCGCTCTCCCGGGCCCGGGTTTGCCTACGCGAGGCATAACATAGTGGAAAGAAATACGTTGGAGGGTCCAACTTACAACATGACTCTAAGGCACGATCTCGAGTGAGAAGAATGGAAACCAATCCTAAATATCCTATAGCCTCACGATTATTGGTGGTGCACAACACACCGATAATCAAGACTCTACTAGATACGGTCTGTAGACACTTTCCGAGGATTAACTGCTCTGATACCACTTTTGTCACGACCCGAACCGGGGCCCGTGACTGGTGCCTTACCCAGACACCCAAGTAGTCATACATCAGAGAAAATTAGCGGAACATAAAACAAGACATGAAATATCAAGAAGTGTAAAACAGTAATCTGAGAAAACTTGCCTTTCGGCATATATATAAATCAATTTAAAATCGAACAGTTACATCCTTATTATAACTCGCCACAACAAGATTACATGCACTTCTAAGAATGATACGACAACAATGGCGACAGGGCCGCCATACCACGAATGTAAGTACCTACAACGACAGGACTATACCACCGATAAGCCTCCGAGAAACGGAGCTTCCATACGCCGAATTGTGACCCTAAGAGCGAGGATCAACACCGTGTACCTCTACCGCGGCATGAACGCAGCCCGGGCGAGGTCGATAACAGGTACCAAGTATGTGAAACTGAAAAATACTGTAAATGAAATCATAGTAGTCTATATAAAGCAGGAGACATGTATGATAACCAAACTACAGTTCACAATAAATAAGCAGTCATGTCAAGTCAGGGACTCACGCCCTCAAAGTCATCACTCAAATATAAATATGGGTCTCACGCCCACAACATCAATCATGCCCGTGGAATACCTTCCTCACTGCCGGCAGTCTATGATATAAAAGCACCAAGGAATACACATGAACACCAGGTCCCACCTGTGTCCTAATAAAACCGTACAGGGTAAGTACGAAGGCATAGCCGACTACTAACACCCATAGTACTAACAAGGTCATAAACTGTATCATGAGATCTGTCTAGACCGCCACATGATCGAAGCTGGCCACTCGCCCGCAGTATCAAATGTGCGCGTCTAGTCCTGGAACTTCCCGCAGACTCGCGATAGGCCAACCTCATAGGCCCGCATGGTATTCCCAGACGAGGGTAGCTACTCCAAGATCCGCTCGACTCGCAGTCCGCATGGCCACAAGGACCGCATGACCACAAGGGCCGCACACTAACCTGGAACTCCCGTAGCTCCGCATGGATCCCCTGGACCCGCATGAGGTAGTCTCGAATCATGGTCCCAGACCGCCTGAGCTATACCCCGCATCGGAGGGCAGCTTAACCCCCGGTATTAGGTCAAGAGGTGAGTGATATAATACTAGCATAACGGCTTACCGTTAGACAACATAAGCACAACAAGGGAAACCCCTTTACACAAACATCACAAGACACTAACACACGTAGCATCCTAACAAGTTTAATTATCAAATCAAACAAGGAAGTATTACAAGGCTATCACAAATCAACATACTCAAGTTATCCACACAAGGTACTTTCTACTTTATGCTTAACACGTTCGGGTTTTTAGCCCCAAAGTACTTCATGTATTAACTCTTTAAAAGATCCGTTTCTTTCACAAAAGTGACACAATACCCGTAGTATAAAAATAGAGTTACTATCTTCTGAAGTAAATCAAAATACTTCTTTTAGTAAAATCAAGTAACAACATTATTTTCCAAACGTTCAAGTTTGCCTAATTTCAAATGCTCAAGTTTCTCATTTTTCGAAAGGTTTCGTAGTTCATAGTTTTAATCCTTTAAAACAATTTGAGAAACATATGCCTTATGTGTGAGTAGGTTATTCTTGTTCATAACAATCTTATTACAGCAGCCATGATCTAGGAAATGTAATATCATTTTGTCTCATCTTAGCTTCTATGCAGATGGAGGTTTCTACTGGTTTTAATAATACTTATTTATTCAGTACATTTCCTTTTATTAGCGCTGCAGTGGTTTGTTCGATACTTATTCTGATTTCCGAAATCAGTAAAACATTATTCCTTTTAAAAACCAAGTACTCATTACTCACGAATGAGGTTTCACACAAAATTCATATTAATTCATTTAAGTCAAGTCTCTTATCTTTTAAGAACAAGTCTCTTAACTTCTAAAATCAGTAAACCATTCCTTTTACTACTCTTAAGTCGTTATACCTAACTTCCCATAAAGCTAGTATAACTCTTAAGCTTTTTAAAACCCAGTGTTACTCTTCTTTCAAAAAGGTTACTTAATTCTTCTGAAATACTTCAGATTCTTTTTATTCAGGCTTAAGTCAAAAGACATTGCCGTAAAACTACGTTCAGTTAACACACGTACGTCTACCGTACTATATATATTAAAATATCATGCTCAAGAGTATAGGAAGAATCACATACCTCGCGACGATTTATCGACTATTAGCAAATCGCTCCATGGCTATAACCCGGCTAGCCTTGACCACCTTTCAAGTAGCACATGCTACTCGCAGACCATTCAACCTATAAAGGTTATACGTCTATCAAAGTCTAGACTACTCGGTAGAATAAATCTAGATACAAGATTCTACGGAAAATTGGGCAGCCCTTCCCTACCCGTCAAACTACACAAGTCTACTGTAATACAGTCCTATGTAAGTACAGTTCAATTCCCTTCTTATATACTTTCCTTGTATATACTTATACATAGTCTTATACTTCAATAGTGTGTAAACTTAATTACAATAGGGAGACAAGATATTTACCTCGATAAGCCCATAATTATCCAAGTTAAAATGTCGATCCTGAGCAACGCTTAGCTCCTAATCCGGGTGCTCCAACCCGCTTCAAACAACCCTTAGAAGTTCTACGCAACTTCTTCTTAATACTCCAACCAACTATGGAGATTTTCCTGGGTTTCGTTTTTGTGGATCGACGGGAAGTATAATAGTATTTCTGGGCTTTTCGTATAAGTGTAACCTTGGAATACTACAAGGTATTTAGGCCAAGGTATTTTGGAATAGTAACAATACTTGGAGAGTATTTCTACCAAGAGGGGGTGTATTTTATGAAAACAACAAGGCAAGGGGGGGTACCCCACGGCCAAGGCCACTAGGAGGGGTGTACCTCGCCAAGGCCTCAAAGGGGAGGGTTCTCTGGCTAAAGCCTCACAAGGGGGGGACGAACACACAACAAGAGAGGAGGGAATTTCAAAACTTGAGATTTGTAGATGGATGAAGAAGTCTTCAAAGGGGGGGGGGGTATTTATAGGAGAATCAAAGGCCAAGATCATGCCAAGTAGTAGGCAAGTGTAGGGTGTGGATTTGGACAAGTGTGTGTGGGTCCCACCTTATCCATCTAACACAAAAAATATCCTACCAACTACACTCTCCATTTCGTCCAATACCGCCCCACACGTCCACCAATGAGAGGGTGCCAAGTGTTGCCCTCTCGTTGGTCCAAAACATTTCGTCTCTCGGAAAAATTCGCAAAAATTAAAAATGACATAGCCGGAATTTTCCCTTCGCAAGTCTTGTAAAACGTTTCGTCGAAAAACGACTCTAATCGGGTGTTGTGCACAAAAATAATTCGGCCAAGCCTACTTTAAAGCCGAAACTTTTCTACGTACGTCCTTACGTACATACTCTGGAAATACGGGGTATAACAGTTAGCCAGAGGAGGCCACCCCCACCTCGGTGTGGCCGTTGTGGTAAGTGTCATTGTGGGGAGTGTCGTACTTCTTCGACAGCTTGTTATGCTTGCGACCAGCAGGGCCATTTTGCGAGAAATTGTCCAACCAGAGGTGGCGCGGATGTAGACTCAGCCTTCGGGATCAGTGGCTAGTTCATCATCCTCCCTAGCTATGCGCCCAACAGGGCAGGATTGATTAGAACGACAAAGGGTAGTGAAGCAGTAGATACAGGTATATCCTTAACCCTCTAGAGATTTTTGTGTGTGATAAGATAAGTATATTTTAAGTGTTATGTTCAGATAGCATTGTGTTAATTGTGAGCCTTAGATTTTTTTTCGTAGAGACCTTAGAGGCGAGGCCATCTTGAGTAAAAGATTATTTTTATGTTTGACTCTTATCGGAGTGCATAGTATACGTGAGATATGTTTGTGTGATAAATCCCCGAGTGGTATGAAATGAAAGAGGGTAGTTGAGCTAAGAAGACCACTAGGTTTTCGTAACTTGATTAGTGAGATTGTTCCGGATCGGGGAACAAGTGTTTGGCGCGATAGCAGGTCGGGTTGAGGATCGATCGCGGGTCAACCCGGCTTTGTAATGTGGTGGGGTCAATTCGAGGTGGTCCCGCCAGGTGGTGCGGTCATGAGGGGGTTAGGCCCAAGTTTAGTTAACCAGCATACGAGTTCGTGGATGCGTTCGACCAGTAGTCGGACCGATGAGGTCAGCCCACCTTATCTTTCAGTCAGGACCGTTTACTCGGCAGAGGGTTATGCGAGATGTTATATATCGGGAAGATTGTAAGGCTACACGGGGTCCCTACTTTTACTTATGACCGGCGATGGAGCCTGTGTTACTGCTTTTTCTCGGGGTTTTACTGCAGGGTTAGGAACTCAGGTGAGTCTCCGTATCACATTCACCCTCGGGCCAGTGTTTGGATTTCAGGGGTAGCTGTGAGGATTGTTGCCTCCTGTTGAGGGAGTGTTTTATAACTACCATTTCAGTATTCGGATGTCGCCTTATGAAGCCTTGTAGGGGCGGAAGTGTAGGTTGCCGATCGATTGGTTCGATGTTGGCAAGATTCAGATAGTGGGTACATACTTGATTCAGCAGGATGTGGATAGGGTGAAGCCTATCCAGGAGAGGTTATTGGCAGCTCAGAGTCAACAGAAGTCATGCGGATAATCGGCATCGACACTTGGAGTTCAGGTTGACGGTGGGTTTTCTTGAAGGTACCACCCCGGAAGGGCATGACGAGATTTGGAAAACAGAGGAAACTTAGCCTGAGGTACTTAGAGCGTTTTCAGATCCTTTGGAGGATAGGCCAGGTTGCCTATAAGTTAGCTTTGCCGTCCGACGTGGGAGGCAGTACGTCCGGTCTTTCATGTTGATATGTTCAGAAGAGTATCGGAGATCCATCCAGAGTGTTCCCCGGTGATGATGACCAAGTTGGAGATAGTAACCCCGAGATTTTGGAAACTGAAGCAATAACAGGAAGGTGGTAAGTTTATTTAGGAAGTGTTCGAGTGTTCGAGGAGGGTACGACGAGTAAGAGAATAAGAGTGATCATTACTTTTGTGAAGTAAAGGTGCGAAGGGAATATCTTTTAGACCTTGGGTGGGAGCTTTTGTGATGATAGAGGTGATTCCTCGTGGACTTGGATTTAAGTATTTGCGCATGTTGTATTGTGGCCATGTGTGGCTTTTGAAAACTGTTAAGTTGTGAGGACCTATATCGTTATCTGTCTTGAGAAGGAACATTCGGGACGAATGTTTCTAAGGAGGGGAGAATGTTATACCCCGTAGTTCCGGAGTATGTATGTGAGGACGTACGTACGTTTGTACAAACCCTAATTAGGTTAAGAATTAAATTGTAAGCTTTCGACGGAAAAGATTCCGAACCTTGTGAAGGAAATTCTACGTTTTTAATATTTTTAACCGATTACGGATTTTTCCGAGAGACAAAATATTTTAGACCATTAGGAGGGCAACATGTGTCACCCTTAGTTGGCTTAGGTTGGACGAAAATGTGGCCTAGTGGGCAAGTCAAATTGGTCAAGTCTTGCAAGTTGATTTGTGTGAGTGGGAGTAAGTAGAAGTGGACGTTTTTTTGGAGAGTTAGTGGAGTCCACATGGCTCATTGTTGTGGTGGGCATGTGTTCCAATTTTGTGGTGGACATATGTCCAAATGTTGTGGGAGACACTTGGTTGGAAGACCTCATCTTTCACTTGGATCATAATCTCCACCTTCCATTTGTTTTGATCTTAGCCCTTGAGTGTTCTATAAATACCCCCCTTGAGTGAAGACTTCTTCATCCACTCCTCATTCCCTAAGTCTCAAAAACTCCCTCTCCCTTGTAGTGTTTCTCGTCCAAGCCCTCTCCCCCCCCTTCCTAGTGGCTTCGGCCGAGAACCCTCTCCCCCCCCTTTGTAGAAAGTTGCCTTCTAGTAGTTACTATTCCAAAATACCCTAGCCCCAAATCCCTTTTAGTAGTTGAGTAGAAGTTGTTTAGAAACTTCTAAGGGTCTTGGAGCTATCGGAGCGTGCAATTAGGAGCTAAACCTTGCTCAGGATCGACATTTAACTTGGATAATTTTGGGCTTGTCGAGGTAAACACTTTTGTCCTTCTCTTGTAATTGAAGATTACCTATAAGAATAGTTAAGATTTGAGTATAAGATATAGAAGGATATTAAAGAATAGAATTGAACTGTAATCACAGTAGAAGGGTATAAAAGAAGAAGATTTGAACTGTACTTACATAGGACTGTACTTACAGTAGACTTGTGTAGTATGACGTAGAAATCGCCCGATTTTCCGTAGAATAGAACCCTCTACTTAGAATATTCTTCAGTGTAGTCTAGACGTTGATAGACGTATATGGCCTTTATAGGTTGAATGTTCTGCGAGTAGCATGTTCTACTTGAAAGGTGGACAAGGCTAGCCGGGTTATAGCGGTGGAGCATTTTGCTATTAGTCGATAATCGTCGCGAGGTATGTGATTCTTCCTATCCTCTTGAGCATGATATTTTTAAAAGAATATATATAGTACGTAGACGTCGTGTTAATCGAACGTGGTTTTACTGCGATGTCTTCTGACTTGAGTCTAATAATAAAGAATCTTGAAGTATTTCAAAAGAATTAAGAACCGTTTTTGAAAGAAGAGTAATACTTGGTTTTAAAAGCTTAAGAGTTATACTAGCCTTATGGGAAGTTAGGTATAACGACTTAAGAGAGATAAAATGAACGGTTTACTTAATTGTTTATAAACGCCTTGTATTGATTTCGGAAATGAGAATAAGTATCGAACAAACCACTGCAGCGCTAATAAAGGGAAATGTATCGACTAATTAAGTATTATTAAAACCAAGAGAAACCTCCATCCGCATAAGCTAAGATGAGACAAAATGATATTACATTTCCTAGATCATGGCTGCTTTAACAAGATTGTTATAAACAAGAATAACCTACTCACACATAAGGCATATGTTTCTCAAATTGTTTTAAAAGGAGAATTATATTATTAAGTGATTAAAACTATGAACTACGAAACCTTCAAAATGAGAAGCTTGAGCATTTGAAATTAGGCAAACTTGAACGTTTGGAAAATAATGTTGTTACTTAGGAAGTGTTTTGGTTTACTTAAAAAGATAGTCACTCTATTTTTATACTACGGGTATTGTGTGACTTTTGTGAAAGAAACGGATCTTTTAAAGAGTTAATGTATGAAGTACTTTGGGGATAAAAACCCGAACTTGTTAACATAAAGTAGAAAGTACCTTGTGTGAATAACTTGATTGTGTTGGTTTGTGATAGCCTTGTAATACTTTCTTGTTGATTTGGTAAGTAAACATGTTAGGATGCTACGTGTGTTAGTATCTTGTGATGTTGTGTAAGGGGGTTATTCTTGTTGTGCTTACATTGTTAAACGTTAAGCCCGTTGTACTGTTATTATATCACATACCCCCTTGACTTGTTATACCGAGGGCTTGCCACCCTTGATGCGGGTCTATACGGCCTATGCGGTCTGTGTGACTATGCGGAGCAGCGGTATGCTCCAGGATTGATCATTCCGGGTGTATTATCCCAATGCGAGGAGTGCCTTATGCGGTCTGTGTGACTATGCGGTCTATGTGACTATGCGGATCGCGAGTCGAGGTGTGTACCGCGGGCTAGCTACCCCCGATGCGAGGAATACCTCATGCGGGCCTATGTGTGGCCTATGCGGAGCAGCGGTATGCTCCAGGATTAGACGCGCACATTGATACTGAGGGCGAGTGGCCAGCTTCGATCATGTGGTGCGGTCTAGAAAGACCTCGTGATACAGTTTATGGCATTGTTGGTACTGTGGGTCTTAGTAGTCGGCTATGCCTTCGTACTTACCCCGTACGGTTTTATTATGACACATGTGGGACCTGGTGTTCATGTGTATTCCTTGGTGCTTGTTATATCATGGACTGCCGGCAGTGAGAAAGGAATTCCACGGGCATGATTGATATTGTGGGCATGAGACCCATGGTTATATTTGAGTGATGACTTTAAGGGCGTGAGTCCCTGACTTGACATGACTGCTTACATATTGTGTATCGTAAATTGTTTATCATATATGTCTTTTTTTTTATATAGACTATTATGATTTCATTTACGATTTTCGCCACATACTTGGTACTGTTATCGACCTCCTTCGGGGGGCTGCGTTCATGCCGCAGGTAGAGGTACACCAGTCGTCGATCCTCGCTCATAGGATCACAGTTCAGCGTTTTGGGAAGCTCCGTTTCTCCGGAGGCTTATCTTTGGTATAGTCCCTGATGTTGTAGGTATTAATGTTCATTCAGGGTATGGCGGGGCCCTGTCCCGCCATAGTTGTTTTACTTCCTTAGAGGTCTGTAGTCCCGTTGTAAAGTTGGGATGTAACTGTTCACTTTGGGTTTATATATATATGCCGAAAGACAACTTTTCCTCAGATAAACTGTGTCTCTTTTACATTGTTTCATGTTGTGTTTTTATATTCCGCTGATTACTCTGATGTATGTCTACTTGGGTGCCCGGGTAAGGCACCAGTCACGGGCCCGGGTTCGGGTCGTGACAATCACATAGCGGGACCATTTCTAACTGACATCACCCCATTCCATACTACCGGCTGACCCGAAATGAGTCCATAACCCGACTCATCGTCACACTTAACTTCTCATTCTTAGTCTGAAATAAATCTCTCTCTTATCTCAAGGTACTTCTCACCCTATCCCCCTATTCACTAGAGGTTCATCACATAGGTCCAAGTATTTCTACTGTACAATCTTCCCTATTGGTCTTACACTGTCATGGGGCAATTACTACGTGTGAACTCTACACAACTATAGTCTCAGTTCTCTTACCATTCTTGTCAACATTCTTAACTTTTCACTTTACTAATCAAAGTATTCCTACCTTTGGGGTACTATCCCTTTACAACTCTAGCAATAAAGGGAAAACATATACGCTAGGGTAAAATCTGAATCTAACAATGCACGTATGATTCAAAAGAATCGGCGAAACTCAGAACCCCATGCGATGTCGCCTCGATCGACCCGTGAGTCACGTCATCTCTGCGGTTCGAAGGATCGCCAGAACTATAAACTCCACTCTGACCTCTACCACGATCGGCCGACATCCAACACCGCTCGGGGACGACAATTGTGGAGGAAAGGGAATCAACCATCGCCTCATAGCCGAGCCACCTCACCGGTTCCTTCTAAAAGGACATACCTCGTAATATGGCCCTGACGACCACAATAAAAACAAGCACTCGTGCCATAACGGCATTCCCCAAATGACGCCATTACATCGGAAACTCGAGGAAAAAGTGGCCTCGATCGAGAAAATCCTCCGCTCTCGAGAACCTCGACCGGAGCTTGGACTGCTCCTAAATACCTTGTGGGATCAAATCTCCCACTGTGAGCTGCGGGGTATGTCTTGGGTAGGTGGGACGAATATCTCACTTGCCGAGGCCGCTCGTCCAAAACTCACCGGATAACCAACCGTCTAGCCCTCTTACGCAGATCTCCGCGCCGCCCTCTACCCCCGTACACTGTCTGCATCGCCGAGTAACCTCCTGTGATGAAATCAGAGTAATCGCTATCTTGGTCAATAACATAATGGCTTCCTTCATGACCCTAAAGTCTTCCCCTAATCGAGAAACCGAGGCTCGTGCCGGGGCCTCAAAACTCGCGCAGAAGAACTTCGCCGATCGCGAACAACATACGGTATACCACGGGCATAAGCCCTATCAACTCTCGAGTCCGACTAGTAGCTCTCGCTACTCCTTTGCCCTTCCGGCCGTGTTCTCCTCGAAGCATAACTGTAACACAACATTACGTCAGAGAGGAATTATCTTACTAACACAGTTCTGTGGCACAATCTTAGAGTGAGAAGAATAGAAACCAACTCCTAAATGTCCTGTAGCCTCCTGTTTATGGGTGTGGCGCGCAACACACCGATAATCAAGACTCTACTAGACACGGTCTGTAGACATTCCGAGGATCGATCGCTCGATACCACTGTCACGCCCAACCGGGCGTGGATCGGTGCCCTACCTGGGCACCCTTCTATCTTAACAACTAAGTAAACTGCGGAAATTAAATAACACCTCATTTCTTTTTAAAACCAACGTACGTGCAAGGCAAAGCCGACAAGGCTGCCATATAATATATATAATAAAAGACACTACACCGTACATGAGTCCAATCCCACATATGAATACTGCACCTCAAGAGTTATATCAACTATGACAGACAAGGCCCCGCTGCATCCATAATCGCATAAAAGCACATCGAAAGAACTTATACCAAAAAGATGAACTCCTGAACAGAAGGAGCTATCCAAAACTCTGAGCAGGGTCCTACACCTGCCGATCACCAAACTGCGTACCTAAACCTGCGGCATGAACGCACCCGGGCGAGGTCAAGACGAAGAATGTACCAAGTATGTGAACGATGAAATCAGTAATGAAATCATAACAGTCTAAACAAAACAGGAGACATGTATGATAGCCAACCTACAGTACACAATACATAACAGTCATATCAATTCAGGGACGCATGCCCTCAAAGTCATTACTAAAATATAACCATGGGTCTCACGCCCATAATATCAATCATGCCCGTGGAATCCTTCCTCACTGCCGGCAGTCCATGATAATCAAATTACAGTACACTGTGCCTTACTAACAATGAGAGTAAATAGTAGTATACTTACAATATAAACTAGGAAGCTCACGATTAAAGCAGGACCACCCGCCCGCAGTATCTTTAAGCACTCCTACTCCTGGGACTATTTCACCCGCATAGGTCGCGTGGACCCGCATAAGGTATTCCTCGCATGGGACTATTTCACCCGCATAAGCCCTTACGGACTCGCATGAGGTATTCCTCGCATAGGCTGGACCCGCCCGCATGGGACTATTTCACCCGCATAAGCCCTTACGGACTCGCATGAGGTATTCCTCGCATCGTGGGTAGCAAATCCACGGAATATGCAAATGCCACAAACCCGGGGAATGACCCCGAAATGAATGATATACCACTAGCACACAACCGGCTAGTACCAGCACACATAGGCAATTCTCAATTAAACAAGCCAAAGTACTTATCAAGGCACACATGGAATAATTCCCAATTAAACAAGCCAAAGTACTTATCAAGGCACACTTAGAATAATTCTCAATTAATCAAGCCAAAGTACTTATCAAGGCACACTTAGACTAATTCTCAATTAATCAAGCCAAAGTACTTATCAAGGCACACTTAGAATAATTCTCAATTAATCAAGCCAAAGTACTTATCAAGGCACACATGGAATAATTCCCAATTAAACAAGCCAAAGTACTTATCAAGACACACTTAGAATAATTCTCAATTAATCAAGCCAAAGTACTTATCAAGGCACACTTAGACTAATTCTCAATTAATCAAGCCAAAGTACTTATCAAGGCACACTTAGAATAATTCTCAATTAATCAAGCCAAAGTACTACGTACGTACATTCTTTTCAAAAGACTCCTTTTAATGTAAAACCCCAAGATACTAACACCCGTAGTATCAAGGTGTTTCTATTTTTCAAAGTAAGTTACTACACTTTTAGAAAACTCATTTCAAAGCTTGAAATCAAGTAACTTCAAATTTTCACAATCTAGGCAACTTATGCCTAATAATCAAAATAGACAACTTTCTTAACCTTCCATAAAGCCGTTATAACCAACTTCCCATAAAGCCGTTATAACCCTTTATGGTTTTAGACATATTCATTCCTTTTTATAACCAAGAGACTTATACTTAAAACCAAGTATCACAAACTTCCAAATCAAGTCTCTTAACTTTCAAAATACTTCGAGTCTCTTAATATATAGAAAACAAGTTTCTTCTACTTTTATACCTCAAGTAACTCACACCATTAAAAACAAGTTACTTCTCTTAAATCACGTCATTTCTCCTCTTTTAAAACAATTAAGTAAATCACTCCTTTGACTCCCCTAAAGTCATTATAATGACCTTTAGGTTTTGGAACTAAGGCACTAGCCAAAAGATTTGGAAACCACTTCCTTTTCAAGACTCTATGTACTTTAAGTAGAATACTTTCACTTTTAAGAATCCAAATTCACTAAGGCAATGGATTATACAACTTACAATTTAAACATCAAAGTACAATCAATGGAAGTACATAGAACAAATTCTACTTTAGGCAATCCAAATACAACCAAGGAATGGATCATTTAAGGAGTAGGACATACTTTCTTTATCTTAAGGAATCATGCTAGAAGAGGAGATAGTTCACATACCTTTTCGGCTAAATCCACAAGCTAAGCCGAATACGCCGTACGTAGAAGTGTCAACCTATAATGGTCACAACAAGACTATCAACTTCTAGTCTCTAACGTAGAATAATACTAAGTATACAGCCTCTAATTCTACGGAAAATCGGGCAAAGACTTCCTTTGTTTCTACTCACTTTGCCACCTTTTTCAAGGCCGAATACAATAACCAACACGCCACATTTAAGGCTCAAAACAACAACCAAACAAAGGGGATTACACGCCTTACAATACGTGTAAAATTCTGCCCCACAATTCATACGAAGTAGTTTAATGCTCACTAGCCATTCTCGGCCAACTTACATAACCAACAATTCAAAGTCTTTTCCAATCCTTTTCCAATTCCAAGTTCTAAGGTCTAACATGTTATATAGTCATAAACAACTTCAACAACTACAATTTCCTTCTTAATACAACATGCGACGACTTAAACTAATATTCAACTTGAATTGTAATCTTAAGGCTAAACATGATAGTTTTCGGATTAGGGTTCCAATAGACAATATACTGTTATACCCCGTAGTTCCAGGGTATGTATGTGAGAATTTACGTACGAGAATACGACAGAAATTTTGGAAAGAAAGGAAGATGTGATTTTTTCGACGGAAAAGTTTCCGGTTTTTGTGAAGAAAAAGGTTCGTTAATGGGAATTGGATTCCCAGATTTGGTATTTCGACTTCTTGGATTATTTTAGAATTATGAGATTTTATTTTCGGAAATGGTCACGTGGGGCCCACGGGAGAAATTTACGGTTTTGTGGGGCCCGCTTTGTTTTTGAGATTTTCGGTATTTTGGATATTTTCGGAAGACGAAATATTTTGGACGAGTCGGGGGGCGACACGTGTCACCCTCATGTGGCACCTTGGCCGAAATGGTGAGACAAGTGGCTAGCCACTTGTCCCTTGGCCGAAATGGGCTAACAAGTGGCAAGCCACTTGTCTAGCAATTTCGTTGGCCATGTGGTGTGGTGGGACCCACACACACATGGCCCAATCTTGACCCTACACTTAACTTGATCTTGACCCTTGATTCTTCTATAAATACCCCCTTAGGTTGAAGAGTATTTCATCCACACTTGAAGACTTTCCAAAGCCAAAAATACTCCCTCCCTTTCGTGAGTTTTCGTCCCTCCCCCCTCTTGTGTAGAAAATACTTGGTGTATTGTTGTATAATCCCAAATACCTTGGCCTAGTATCCCTAGTAGTATTCCAAAGTTATTTCAATACTAGGAGCCCGGAAATACTACTTTATTCCAATAGCCGTAAAGTGAAACCCTAGAAAAATCTTCCTAGCTTGGTTGAAGTTTTTAGAGATGTTGTTGGAAACTTCTAAGGGTCGCTTGGAGCGGGTTGGAGCGTAAGGAGTTGGAGCTAAACGTTGCTCAGGATCGACTTATAATCTTGGATAATTTTGGGCTTATCTAGGTAATGATCTATGTCCCCCTATTGTAATTGGATATTACATATTTTAGTAATGTATAGTTGAGTATACTATATATAGAATGAGTATTGGTAAGGATTGAATCAGATTTACATTGGACTGTACTTACAGTAGACTTGTGTAGTATTATTGTGAAGCAGAATTGAACACGTCCGATTAGACGCGTAATCCCCTGGGAGTTGTTGGCCTGGTAGCGGGCCTTGATAGGGGAGGAGATTTATGTGATAATGGGGGGGAGGTGTCGAATTTTCTCAGAGAATAAGGAATCTTGTATTTAGAATATTCTACGAAGAGAGCTAGAAGTTGATAGATGTATTGTGGTTATTATAGGTGGATCTTCTACGCGCGACATACTTGACTTGGCTTGTGGTTTAAGCTAAAAAGGTATGTGATTCTTCCTATACTCTTGAGCATGATTGTTGTGAACTATATAGTACGGTAGACGTACGTGTGTGAAATGAATTTTGTTGTTTAAAACATAAAGTGTTATAATGGCTTTATGGGAAGTTAGTTATAACGACTTTATGAAGATAAAAGAAAGATTTGGTTTTGACAGTAAAAAGACTTGATTTTGAAAGTTAAGAGACTTGATCTTGGAAGATAAGAGACTTGACTTATAACGACTTGTTTTCGGAAAATGAGAAGTAACTTGATTTAAGTATAGGTTACTTGTTTTGAAAAGAGTAAGTTAATTGGGTTTTAAAAGAGTATACTTGAGGTTGTTCTAAAAGAAAAGCACTTGGTTTAAAAAGTATAGAGTACTTGATTTTAAAAGCCTTGTAAAGATTTTTACGAAGGTGAAGTAATTTGGTTTTAAAAGTAAAACGTGTTTTCTTTATATACTACGAGTATTAGTATCGTGTGGCTTTTACGTAACAAGAGGTCTTTTTGAAAGAATGAAAGTATGTAGTATTTCGGATTGTTGATATACAATGAAAGTACATTAAACTTGCCTATGCTTGTTGTGATAGCCTTGTTGTGCAAGTGTTGTGATTACGTACCGTGTCTCTCGGGGAGGACCGTTATCTCGATTGATTGTTGGACATACCGACGCGTTGGATTTTCCACGCAGTATCGTCCACTATCGAGTATTATCTGGTTATTTCTTTTGACATACCGACGCGTTGGATTTTCCACGAGTACGCGTCCACTTTGAGTATTATCTTGTTATTCCTTCGACATGCCGACGCGATGGATGGTCCACGCATGCGTCCAGAGGATGGTTTCATGGCCATGACTTCCGAGTGAGATGCCAGGCACGCGGTCATTGTGAGGTTCAGATTGTTAGTCCATGGACCGCTAATCCATGAAGCTTGCCGCGCGACGAGCGATCACGGGCTTGATTTGTACGCGTGGTTCGTGCACACTTTAGATACTTGTTCGTCATTTTCTCGTACGTGAGCCTCGGTAGATAGCTTAAGATACTTGCCTCTGGCCATATCTTGTGAGACGGTAGGCTATTGCACGTTAGCTTAAGATACTTGCCTCGCCGATTGTGGCTAGCTTTGATCGGTAGTTGGCTTCCGTATGGGATATGACTAGCTTTTGACCGTAGTTGGCTATTCTACTCGCCCGACGGTTTTGATGACGCAGTGTGATCTAGTGTTCAGGTTCACATATGGGTGTTGTTTTACATCATGTACTGCCGGCAGTGAGGAATGAGTTCCACGGGCATGAGTGATATTATGGGCGTGAGACCCATAGTTATGTGTGAGTGGTTATTCTGGGGATATGCATCCCCTTACTTGACATAACTGTTTACTTATTGCGAAATGGTTTTATAAAATGATGAAATGTGATTTCATTACAGTATTTTCAGTTTCACATACTTGGTACCTGTTGTACTGACCTCCTTCGGGGGGCTGCGTTCATGCCGCAGGTAGAGGTACACCAGTTGTTGATCCTCGCTCATAGGATCGCAGTTCAGCGTTGGGAAGCTCCGTTTCTCCGGAGGCTTATCTTTTTGGTATAGTCCCCTGTCATCAGAGGTACTTGTACATTCGTGGGTATGGCGGCCCTGTCCGTCATAGATGTTGTTATATTCTTAGAGGTGCGTAGTAATCGCTGTGGCGTAGTTTGTAAAAAGGATAACTGTTCGGGTTTTTATGTATGTATACAGAAGGCAACTGTTTTGGTTGGCCTGTTTATTTATCATATCTCTTGTTTCATGTTTATGTTTTATTTCCGCTGATTTTCTCTGATGTTGTATCACTAGGGTGCCCGGGGTAAGGCACCAGTCACGGGCCCGGGTTCGGATCGTGACATAAGTGGTATCAGAGCAGTTAGTCCTCGGAAAGTGTCTACAGACCGTATCTATTAGAGTCTTAATTATCGGCGTGTTGTGCACCACACCTATAATCAGGAGGCTATGGGATATCTAGGATTGGTTTCTATTTCTTCTCGCTCTGAGATCGTGCCTTAGAGCTGTGTTATAAGTTGGACTCCTTCTGACGTATTCTTTTCTGCCAGTTATGCCTCCACGTAAGGCAACCAGAGCCCGTGGCGGCAGCAGAGGAGTCGCGAGTAGAGCAAGAGCGCCTCATCGAGGCCACAAGATTCGAGCCTCCACCGACACCGGAGCAGATGAGATGGGTTACAAGGAGATGGCCCGCCATCGCCGTGATCGTGGCGACACGAGGATAGGCCGATGCAGCAGTTCGAGCCCATGGTACCGTGGTTCACCCGAGGTCGATAGTTTGAGGTTACGGACTTTCGAGTTGTAGCCCACCGAGTTTTACGGTCGAGGCTCGAGGATGATCCGCAGGAGTTCATCCGTCGATTCTGAAGGATCATGCGAGTGATCAAGGCTTCGAGACCGAGTCCGTGATTTTCGGTTCGCATCGGCCGTGTGATACCGCAATGATCGGTTTGATTCGTGAGCTGTCCCGGGGAGCATGCGCTCCAAATGTTGGGGACGAGTTCTCGAGGCATTTCTCGCCATTTTTACCTCCGCAGATGAGGAGGGCACGGGCCGAGGTGTTTCATCGAGACAGAGGGACGCATACCGGAGTACAACGTAGAGTTCGACTCGTTGGCTCGATATGTCCTCGCGTTAGTAGCTAATATGGAGGACGAGTGCACCGCCACGTCACAAGGCTTGATGACTACTTGGCGTAGTCTTGTTCGGTGTATCGCTCACCGGCATGGACATTGCCCGCATGCAGCTCATGCACTAGGTGTGAGGCACGGAGAGACCGACGGATTGACCAATACCAGCAAGAAGGCGCAGACGGCAGGTCTTTTGGTGACTTTCAAGGCGGACCGCGCAGCAGACTAGTTATACGCCGTCGCCAAGATGCAGTGGTCCTCTGCGCCTTCGTGGCCTCGAGTATTCGTGGAGCAGTCGTGGCTCGAGGTTCGAGTTTTCGAGGAGTTGGGGTGTCAAAATGAAGCCACCCGACCTAAGTGTAGCCATGTGGTAAACCCCATTCGAAGTGTCGAGGACTTGTTTTACATGTGGCAGGCCATTTTGCGCGAAATTGTCCTACTGCAGGTAGCGCGGATGTTGAGACTCGGCCTTCGGATCTCATGGGTTCTTCGCCTTCGATAGCTAGGCGGTGTTCATATACCGCAGCCGCGCAGGGTCGTGGTGGAAGTTCGATTCTAGCGGTCCTGAAACCGCCTATTATTTTGATATCAGGTATATCTTTGACCCTCTAGAGACTAGTATGCATTTGTGTTAAGATGAGTATATTTTAATTGTTATGTTCTGATAGCATTATGTTGTTGTGATTAGAAAACATGGTTAGTTATAAGAGGGTAGTTGAGCTAAGAAGACCTCTAGGTTTTCGTGACTTGATTAGTGAGATTGTTCCAGATCGGGGAACAAGAGCTTGGCGCGGTAAATGGGTCGGCCGAGGCAAGGCGTGTCAAACCGCAGCCGGTTTGGGGTAGGGTCATTTTGTGGTGATCCCGCCAGTGATAGGGTCACGAGGGTGCTAGGCCCAAGTTTAGGTAACCATCGTACGGGTTCGTGGATGCGTTCGACCAGAATCGGATCGTGAAGGCCGGAGATAGGCCTTAGAGTAAATTGAAGCTAGTGGGAGCTGTTGTGAGATTAGGAATAATTTCCTCGTTGGTTTGGATTTGAGTTTTGCGCATATGTTATATTCTGGCCATGGGTGGCATGATCGGTTTTTGTAAGTATAGTGGTGGAGACTATACTGGCGCATGTATGTTTGGAGGCTTAGAAGGAACATTCGGGACGAATGTTTCTAAGGGGGGGAGAATGTTATACCCCGTAGTTCCAGGGTATGTATGTGAGAATGTACGTACGAGAATACGACAGAAATTTTGGAAAGAAAGGAAGATGTGATTTTTTCGACGGAAAAGTTTTCGGTTTTTGTGAAGAAAAAGGTTCGTTAATGGGAATTGGATTCCCAGATTTGGTATTTGGACTTCTTGGATTATTTTAGAATTATGAGATTTTATTTTCGGAAATGGTCACGTGGGGCCCACGGGAGAAATTTACGGTTTTGTGGGGCCCGCTTTGTTTTTGAGATTTTCGATATTTTGGATATTTTCGGAAGACGAAATATTTTGGACGAGTCGGGGGGCGACACGTGTCACCCCCATGTGGCACCTTGGCCGAAATGGTGGGACAAGTGGCTAGCCACTTGTCCCTTGGCCGAAATGGGCTAACAAGTGGCAAGCCACTTGTCTAGCAATTTCGTTGGCCATGTGGTGTGGTGGGACCCACACACACATGGCCCAATCTTGACCCTACACTTACCTTGATCTTGACCCTTGATTCTTCTATAAATACCCCCTTAGGTTGAAGAGTATTTCATCCACACTCAAGACTTTCCAAAGCCAAAAATACTCTCTCTCTTTAGTGAGTTTCGTCCCTCCCCTCTTGTGTAGAAAATACTTGGTGTATTGTTGTATAATCCCAAATACCTTGGCCTAGTATCCCTAGTAGTATTCCAAAGTTATTTCAATACTAGGAGCCCGGAAATACTACTTTATTCCAATAGCCGTAAAGTGAAACCCTAGAAAAATCTTCCTAGCTTGGTTGAAGTTTTTAGAGAAGTTGTTGGAAACTTCTAAGGTCGCTGGAGCGAGTTGGAGCGTAAGGAGTTGGAGCTAAACGTTGCTCAGGATCGACTTATAATCTTGGATAATTTTGGGCTTATCGAGGTAATGATCTATGTCCCCCTATTGTAATTGGATATTACATATTTTAGTAATGTATAGTTGAGTATACTATATATAGAATGAGTATTGGTAAGGATTGAATCAGATTTACATTGACTGCATTTACATGAGACTTGTGTAGTATTATTGTGAAGGTAATTGAACACGTCCGATTAGACGCGTAATCCTCGGGAGTTGTTGGCACAGTAGCGGGCCTTGATAGGGGAGGAGATTTATGTGATAGCGGGGGGGGGGGGAGGTGCTGCCGAATTTTCTGTAGAATAAGGAATCTTGTATTTAGAATATTCTACGAAGAGAGCTAGAAGTTGATAGATGTATTGTGGTTATTATAGGTGGATCTTCTACGCGCGACATACTTGACTTGGCTTGTGGTTTAAGCTAAAAAGGTATGTGATTCTTCCTATACTCTTGAGCATGATTGTTGTGAACTATATAGTACGGTAGACGTACGTGTATGAAATGAATTTTGTTGTTTAAAACATAAAGTGTTATAATGGCTTTATGGGAAGTTAGTTATAACGACTTTATGAAGATAAAAGAAAGATTTGGTTTTGACAGTAAAACGACTTGATTTTGAAAGTTAAGAGACTTGATCTTGGAAGATAAGAGACTTGACTTATAACGACTTGTTTTCGGAAAAGGAGAAGTAACTTGATTTAAGTATAGGTTACTTGTTTTGAAAAGAGTAAGTTAATTGGGTTTTAAAAGAGTATACTTGAGGTTATTCTAAAAGAAAAGCACTTGGTTTAAAAAGTATAGAGTACTTGATTTTAAAAGCCTTGTAAAGATTTTTACGAAGGTGAAGTAATTTGGTTTTAAAAGTAAAACGTGTTTTCTTTATATACTACGAGTATTAGTATCGTGTGGCTTATACGTAACAAGAGGTCTTTTTGAAAGAATGAAAGTATGTAGTATTTCAGATTGTTGATATAAAATGAAAGTACATTAAACTTGCCTATGCTTGTTGTGATAGCCTTGTTGTGCAAGTGTTGTGATTACGTACCGCGTGTTCTCGGGAGGACCGGTTATCCGATTGATTGTTGGACATACCGACGCGTTGGATTTTCCACGCAGTATCGTCCACTATTGAGTATTATCCGTTATTTCTTTTGGGACATACCGACGCGTTGGATTTTCCACGAGTATCGTCCACTTTGAGTATTATCTTGTTATTCCTTCGACACGCCGACGCGATGGATGGTCCACGCATGCGCCCAAGAGGATGGTTTCATGGCCATGACTTCCGAGGTGAGATGGCGGGGCATGCGGTCATTGTGAGGTTCAGATTGTTAGTCCATGGACCGCTAATACATGAAGCTTGCCGCGGTGACGAGCGATCACGGGCTTGATTTGTACGTGTGGTTCAGGCACACTTTAGATACTTGTTCTGGTCATTTTCTTGTGTACCTGTAGCCTCTGTTAGATATCTTAAGATACTTGCCTCGGCCATATCTTGTGAGACGGTAGGCTATCAGACGTTAGCTTAAGATACTTGCCTCGCCAGATGCGTGCTAGCTTTTGGATCGGTAGTTGCTTCCGCATTTCGCCCGTGATGGGATATGACTAGCTTTGACCGGTAGTTGGCTATTCTACTCGCCCGATCGGTTTTGATGACGCAGTGTGATCTAGTGTTCAGTTCACATATGGGTGTTGTTTTACATCATGTACCGCCGTGATGAGAATGAGTTCCACGCATGAGTGATATTATGGGCGTGAGACCCATAGTTATGTGTGAGTGGTTATTCGGGATACGCGTCCCTTACTTGACATAATCACATTTATTGCGAAATGGTTTTATAAAATGATGAAATGTGATTTCATTACGATTTTCAGGCCACATACTTGGTACTGTTATCGACCTCCTTCGGGCCGCGTTCATGCCGCAGTAGAGGTACACGCTTGTTGATCCTCGCTCATAGGATCGCGATTCAACGTTGGGAAGCTCCGCTTTCTCGAGGCTTATCTTTTTGGTATAGTTCCACGTCATCAGAGGTACTTGTACATCTGTGGTATGGCCGGGCCCTCCCCGTCATAGATGTTGTTACATTCTTGAGGTGCAGAGTATCTTGCCAGGCGAGTTTGTAAAAAGGATAACTGTTCGGGTTTTTATGCATGTATACAGAAGGCAATTGTTTTGGTTGGCCTGCTTATTTATCATATCTCTTGTTTCATGTTTATGTTTTATTTCCGCTGATTTTCTCTGATGTTGTATCACTAGGGTTCCCGGGGTAAGGCACTACCACGCCCGGTTCGGTCGTGACAAAAGTGGTATCAGAGCAGTTAGTCCTCGGAAAGTGTCTACAGACCGTATCTAGTAGAGTCTTGATTATCGGCGTGTTGTGCACCACACCTCTAATCAGGAGGCTATGGGATATCTAGGATTGGTTTCTATTTCTTCTCGCTCTGAGATCGTGCCTTAGAGCTGTGTTATAAGTTGGACTCCTTCTGACGTATTCTTTCTCGCCGCTTATGCCTCCACGTAAGGCAACGAGCCCAAAAGGGCAAGGCGGTTATACCCGTATTTCAGTATATGTACGCAGGACGACGTAGGAAATTTCGAACTTGAGAATAGGCTTGGCCGAATTATTTTTGTGCACAACACCCGATTAGAGTCGTTTTTCGACGAAACGTTTCCACAGCTTTCGTAGGGGAATTTCCGGCTATGTCATTTTTAATTTTTGCGGATTTTTCCGAGAGACGAAACATTTTGGACCAACAAGATGGAGACACTTGTCACCCTCTCATTGGAACACCTTGGGCGGTAATAGTGGTGGCCGAAAGTATGGCCATTGTGGTCAAGGGTTGGTAGGATATTTTGTGTTAGTTGGCTAGTGTGCACTTGGCAAGATCTTGGCCCTACACTTGCTATGCACTTGGCAAGATCTTGGCCATTGGTTGGCCTTGGCTTGTCCTATAAATACCCACCCCTTTGGAAGACTAATTCATCCATAAATTTGCCTAAGTCTTGAAAGCTCTCCTTCTCCCTCCCCTTGTGTTGAGTTCGCCGAGGCCTCCTCTTGTGGCCGAGCACCCCCTCTAGGGGTGCTAGCCGAGAGTGTACCCCTAGCCTAGTTGCTTAAGTATAATACCCCCTTTGTGGTGTAGAAATACTCAAAAGTATTGTTATAATGCCCAAATTACCTTAGCCGTATACCTTGTTGTATTCTAAGGTTATACCTATCTGAAAAGCCCGTAAATACTATTATACTTCCCAGTACCACAAACCGAAACCCTAGGAAAATCTCCATAGTCAGTTGAGTTTTGTGTAAGTTGGTTAGAACTTCTAAGGGTGGTTTAGAGCGGGTTGAGCGCTCGAGTCGAGCTAAACGTTGCCCGGATCGACATCTCTACTTGGATAATTATGGGCTTATCGAGGTAATTATCTTGTCCCTATTGTAATTGGAGTTTACATGTTGTTAGAATATATAGTTGAAGTATACTATATATAGAATCGAACTTAGTGTTGTGGCAATGTCCTTGACTTAAGCTGAATTTAAAGAAGAGAATCGAATCGTAATTACGTAGGATCAGACAAAGAGACTTGTGTAGTTTGGCGGGTAGGAAGTGTCACGACCGATTCGCCCGTGATCGTGCCTTACCCCGCACCCTAGTGATACAACATCGAGTAATCGAACATAAAACAATACAAGACATATTATGAAATATGAAACAATAACTGAGAAAACTTGCCTTTCGGCATATATATAAATAACAACTTTTTCCAACATGAGCAGTTTAATCCTTTTTACAAACCCCGCCACAACAAGATTACTGCACTCTAAGAAATGATACGACAACAATGGCGGGACGGCCCGCCATACCACGAATGTAAACACCTACAACAACAGGGACTATACCATCGATAAGCCTCCGAGAAACGGAGCTTTCCCACACGCTGAATCGTGACCCTAAGAGCGAGGATCAATGATGGTGTACCTTTACCGCGGCATGAACGCAGCCGGCGAGGTCAAGATAACAGTACCAAGTATGTGAAATCAAAATATCAGAAATGAAATCATAATAGTCTATAAGGCGGGAGACATGTATGATAACCAAACTACGATTCACAATAAATAAGCGATCATGTCAAGTCGTGGACTCACGCCTCAAAGTTATCACAATAAAACCGTGACGGGGCAAGTGCGAAGGCATAGCCGACTACTAAGACCCACGCACCAAAAATACCACAACCGTATCTCGAGGTCTTTCTAGACCGCACCACGATCGGCCGCCACTCGCCCGCAATATCAATGCGCGTCTATCCTCGAACTCTCGCAGCCCGCATAGGTCACCCAGCACCCGCATGAGGTATTCCTCGAATCATGGTCCTGCATCACCGAGGTATACCCCGCATCGGCGCAGCCAACCCTCGGTATCCGCCTAGGCTCCCGCAGCCCGCATAGTCTCAAAAGACCGCATAGTCTCAACAGACCGCATAGGGAATCCCCCGCATCAGGCTAAACACCCGGAATGATCAATCCCGAGCTACCGCGACCGCATAGTCACAAGGATCTGCATAGCCGTATAGACCGCATCGCGGTGGCAAGCCCTCGGTATAACAAGTCAAGGGGGTATGTGATACAATAACAGTACAACGGGCTTAACGTTTGACAACGTAAGCACAACAAGAGTGACCCCCTTACACAATAATCACAAGATACTAACACACGTAGCATCCTAACATGCTTACTTATCAAATCAACAAGAAAGTATTACAAGGCTATCACAAACCAATACAATCAAGTTATTCACACAAGGTACTTTCTACTAACAAGTTCTGGTACCTATCCCCAAAGTACTTCATACATTAAATCTTTAAAAGATACGTTTCACAAAACCACACAATACCGTAGTATATGAAAAATAGAGTGATTATCTTTTTAAAGTAAATCAATTACTTCTCTTTGTAAAATCAAGTAGCAACCTTCTTTCCAATGTTCAAGTTTCTTATTTTAGAAGGGTTTCGTAGTTCATAGTCTTATTGATTAAGAATATAATTCTCTTTTAACTATCCGAGAAACATAAGTCTTATATGTGAGTAGGATATTCTTGTTTATAACAATCTTATTACAAGAAACATGATCTAGGAAATATCATTTTGTCTCATCTTAGCTTCATGCAGATGGAAGTTTCTCCGGTTTTAATAATACTTAATTAGTCAAAACATTTCCTTTTATTAACGCTGCAGTTGGTTTGTCGATACACATTCTGATTTCCAGTAAAACATTCTTAAGCCGTTATACCTAACTTCCCATAAAGCTAGTATAACTCTTAAGTTTTGCAAAAACCAAGTATTACTTCTTCTTTCAAAATGATTCAAAAATCTTTTGAAATACTTCAAGTTCTTTACTAATACATAACAAGCCAGTTATATGTTATACCCCGTATTTCCAGAGTATGTATGCGAGGACGTACGTACGAGAATACGGCAGAAAGATTGGAAAGGAAGAAAGAGGTGATTTTTCCACGGAAAAGTTTCCGGTTTTTGTGAAGGAAAAAGGTTCGTTAATGGGAATTGATTCTGATTTGGTATTCGGACTTCGAATATTAGAGAATTATGGAATTTTATTTTGGAAATGGTCACGTGGGCCCACGGAGAAATTTACGTTTGTGGGGCCCGCTTTGTTTTTGAGATTTCAGAAATTGATATTTTGGAAGACGAAATATTCGGCGAATCGGGGCGACACGTGTCACCCCATGTGGCACCCTTGCCGATTTTACATTTGGGCACAACACCTTGTTAGAGTCGTTTTCGACGAAACGCTTTCTTGTAACTTGGCGGAAAATTCCGCTATGTCGCTTTGTTTTTGCGGATTTTTCCGAGAGGCGAAACATTCGGACCAACGGAGGGTGACATGTGTCACCTCACAATGGAGACAAGTGGGCGACAGCCGAAACAAGCGGGCAAGTTGGGCTTGATATTTGTGTAGATATTTGTGAGGGTTTTAAGAGTAGGGTCTAGGGTGCACTTGGCTTGATCTTGGCCTTACACTTGCCTTGCACTTGGCTAGATCTTGGCCATTGGTTGGCCTTTGGGTTTGCTATAAATACCCTCCTTGTGAAGACTTATTCATTCACTCTCACTTTGTCTAAGTCTTGAAATCCCTCCTCCCTCTAGTAGCTCTCGCCCTAAGCCTCTCCCTCCCTCCTCCTTGTGGCCTTTGGCCGAGAAGCGGTTCCCCTCATTGGTGCTAGCAGTGGGTACCCCTAGCCTAGTTGTTTTCGTATTATACCCTTTGTGGTATAGAAATACACCCCTAGTAATGTTATAATGCCCAAAATACCTTAGCCTTGTACCTTGTAGTATTCCAAAGATACCTCTTTACGTAGAGTCCGGAAATACTACCTTTTGTCCTTTTTAGTCTCAAACCGAAACCCTAAGGAAATCTTCATGGTTGGTTGAAGTAATTGAGTAGAAGTTGGTTAGAACTTCTAAGGGTTGTTTGGAGTGGTTTGGAGCGCACGGAGTGGAGCTAAACCTTGCTCAGGAGCGACATTAAACTCGGATAATTTTGGGCTTATCGAGGTAATTATCTTGTCCCTCTATTGTAATTGGAAATTACATGTTTGTTAGATTATATAGGTGAAGTATACTATATATGGAACTATACTTAGTATTCGCAATGTCTTTTGACTTAAGCTGAAGAATTAAGAATCGAACTAAACTGTATTTACATAGATTGTATTGCAAAGAGGCTTGTGTAGAATTGTACACGTCAGGTTAGGCGTAAACCCCCGGTTGGCTTCGTAGCCGGCCTCGATAGAGAGAGATTTACGCTGTTGCGTGAGGTCGCCGAATTTTCTATAGAAAGATAGAAACTTATGTTTGGGGTTAATAGACGTTTGTGACCTTTATAGGTGAAAGTACTAAGAGTAGCGTATTCTACTCGAGGAGTGGAAAGGGCCAGTGCGTTGTAGTACTTGGAGCATTTTGCTTATTGTCGATAAATCGTCGCGAGGTATGTGAACCTCTTCCTATCTTTTCTAGCATGATTGTTGTGAACTATGTAGTACGGTAGACGCATACGTGCTAAGTGATCTGGTTGGTTTAAAACATAGGTGTTATAATAGCTTTATGGGAAGTTAGTTATAACGACCTTATGTAAGTGAAAATGGTTTCTCGACGTTAGAAGTTAAGAGACTTGATCTTATAAGATAAGAGACTTAACTTATTTGTTTTAATGTGGATGTTTGTGTGAAACCTCATTCGTGAGTAATGAGTACTTGGTTTTAAAGGGATAATGTTTTACCGATTTCGGAGTCGAATGTATCGGCTGCACCACCGCGGCGTTAATAAAAGGAAAATGTATTGAATAATGATGTGTTGTATTAAAACCAAGAAACCTCCATCCGCATAGAAGCTAAGATGAGACAAAATGATATTACATTTTCTAGATCATGGTCATTTGTAATAAGATCGTTATAAACAAGAATAAACTACTCACGATATGACATATGTTACTTAATTGTTCTAAAAAGGAATCAAGTGATTAAGTTTGGGAACTATGGAACCATTTGAAAATGAGAAGCTTGAGTAATCAAACTAGGCAAACCGGAACTTAGGAAAAGAATGTTGTTACTTGGTTTTGGAAAAGGAAGGTGGGTTGGTCATTCTAATACTACGGTATCGGGTGACTTTTATAAAAGAAATGGATCTCTTTAAAAGAACTTACGTATGTAGTACTTTGGGGTTAAAACCTGGACTTTGGTATAAAATGAAAGTACTTTGTGTTGTTGTGAAACTTGCCTATGCTTGTTGTTGTGAAGCTTGGCTATGCTTATCGCGATAACCTTTGTTGTGCAAAGCGTTGTATTTACGTGTTACCGCTCGATGGAGGGTCGGTTGACTTGTTGAGAACTTACTTGGACGTGCCGGCAGTGACGGAGAAATTCCACGGGTACGTTCCTGTTGATAGTATTATTGTTGTTAATCACTTTGGACATACTGACACGATGCGTAGCGCACGGGTATGCGTCCATTTTGGTTAAGGTCTTGTGGTTAATCGCTTTGGATATACTTACACGATGAGTAGCGCACGCATGTTTCCATTTTGATTATCACCTTGTGATTTCCTTTTGGACATACTGACACGATGCGTAGCGCACGGGTATGCGTCCATTTGGAATGCCGTTCTATTGTTTCCCTCTGGACATACTGACACGATGCGTAGCGCACGGGTATGCGTCCATTTGGAAAGTTGTCTTATTGTTTCCCTTTGGACATACTGACACGATGCGTAGCGCACGGGTATGCTTCCATCCGGATTGCTGTCTTGTTGTTGAGGTCACATGGACATGTCTACACCGATGCAGTATTCCGGGGGCATGCGGCCACGATGCAACATGATTGATGTTGTGGGCGTGAGACCCATAGTTATATTTGAGTGATGATCGCTTTATGTTGTGAATCGTAGTTTGGATATCATACATGTATCCTGCTTTATATAGACTAATATGATTTCATTTACGATTGCATGCCACATACTTGGTACTGTTGTCGACCTCCTCGGGCCGCGTTCATGCCGCAGTAGAGGTACATCGGTCGTGGATCCTCGCTCTTAGGATCACGCCAACAGATTCAAGCTCCGCTTTCTCCGAGGCTTATCTTTTGCAGTGTTCCCGAGTTGTAAGTTCTTGTACATTCTGTGGTATGGCGGCCTGTCCGTCATAGTCATCAGATATCTTAGAGGTGCAGAGTACCTTGTTGTGGCGTGGTTGTAAAAGGATTAAACTGTTCAGGTTTTATGTATATACTGAAGGCAACCGTTTTGGTTGGCCTGTTTATTTATTATATCTCTTGTATAATGACTCATGTTTTATGTTCCGCTGATTTTTCTCTGATGTATGTATCGCTAGGGTGCCCGGTAAGGCACGACCACGCCCGATTTTCGGGTGTGACATAGTGGTATCGAGCGATTAATCCTCGGAAAGTGTCTACGCACCGTGTCTAGTAGTCTTGATTATCGGTGCAGGCACCACATCTATAATCGTGAGGCTATAGGACATTTAGGATTGGTTTCCATTCTTCTCATTCCGAGATCGTGCCTTAGAGTCAGAAGTTGTAAGTTGTACCCTCCGACGATCTCGCTTTTACCGCTTATGCCTCCGCGCAAGGCAACCAGAGCCCAAGGCAAGGCAGCCGAGGGTGCCGCTAGTGAGATACTGAGAGGAGTACGAGGGCGCAGCCCGCACAAGACTGAGGTTGTGCTTGACGGCGGGTTTCGCGACGCCACAAAGACCAAAGAAGTTTAGAGCCGCAGCCGCGTGGTCGATGAGACTACACACCGAGCCTCCACCCCACACCGGGGCGTAGGAGATGGGTTACAAGGAGATGGCCCAGCTTGGCCGTGGTCAGGCCGATATGGCGACAGCCGGACGCAGCAGATCCGCCCAAAGAGCACCATGGTTCACCCCGAGCGATAGTTTGAGGCTACGGACTTTCTCGAGTCAGAGCCCGCCGAGTTTTACGGTCGAGGCTCGAGGATGATCCGCAGGAGTTCATCCGCAGATTCTGCCGATCACGCGGTGATCAAGGCTTCAGAGACCGAGTCTGTGACCTTTGTTCGTGATCGGCCGCGTGATACCGCAATCGATTGGTTTGATTCACGGGAGCTTTCGGGAGAGCATGCACCTCAGCAGTATGGGATGAGTTTTCGGGGCTTTCTCACGCACTTCTTGCCTCCGCAGATGAGGAGGGCACGCCGGCAGATTTTTGTTATCGAGACAGAGGGCGACCGTCGTGAGTACAATGTCGAGTTCGATTCTTTGGCTCGATATGTCCTCGCGCTTAGTTGCAGATATGGAGGATAGGTGCATCGCCACGCCACCGCTTGATGATTATATGGCCGAGTCTTGTGCGGTGTTTCTCTTCACCGGCATGGACATTGCCCGCACGCAGCTCATGCACTAGGATGCGAGGCACGAGGGGTCGGCGGAATGACTGGATCGCCAGAAGAGGGCCAGACGGCAGGTCCTTTGTGGCTTTCGAGGCGGACCGCCTCAGAAGAGTTAGTTATATACCCCCACCGCATGCAGTGGTCCTCCACCGCCTTCGTGAGCAGTCGTGGCTCCAAGGGTTCAGATTTTCGGCAGCGGGGTGTTAACCACCAAGCCACCCCTACCTCGTTGTGACCATTGTGGTAGACTCCATTTTGGAGAGTGTCGTGCTAGATTGGGAGTTTGTTTTGCATGCGGCCAGCAGGGCCATTTTTCGAGGAACTGTCCGACCAAGGGAAGCGGATGTTACGACTCACCTTCAGATCTGTGGCTGGTTTATCACCTTCATAGCCATGCACTGCAGGCGTGCCTATGATTAGAGTGAGCAAAGAGCTTGGTATATCCTTAACCTCTAGAGTTTTGGTATGCTTGTTATGCTGATCTCATTATTGTGTGCTATGTACGGATAGCATCGTGCTATTGTGAGTTTGAAAACATGTTTAGTTGGGAGGTTACGTCGGGGGGCCTGGTAAGTATGAACCTTAGACTATGTCACGACTGAGACCTTAGGGGTAAGGTCGTCTTGAGATTAAAGATTCGTTTTATGTTTGACTTTTATCAGAGTAGTAGTATACGTGGGATTTATTTGTGTGATAAGTCCGTGGGTAGTGTGAGATGGAAGTGGTAGCTTTCATGATGTGAATTAGTAAGATTGTTCCGGATCGGGGAACAAGAGTTTGGCACGGTTGTGGGTCGGGTTGAGGACGTGATACGGGTCAACCCGTAGTCTTGATTAAGGTGGGGTCAGTTAGGTGGTCCCGCCAGTGGTAGGGTCACGAGGATGCTAGGCCCAAGTTTGTATGATCATCGTATGAGTTCGTGGACGCGTTCGACCAGAAGCGTTCGTAAAGGCCGGAATGGCCTTAAGGAAGTTCGAGGTTAGTAAGATGACCAAGTTCGAGGTGGTGACTCCAAGGTTTTGGGAACCGCGGCGATGAAGTGTGGTACGTATGCTAGAAGATTTCAAGTGTTCGATAAGGGCAAGACGAGAAAGGAAGGAAGATAACGTGTGTTATTTCTAGACCAATCTGTGTCGTTGGCAATTTGTTAGAATATCTTTTTCGATATCCTTCTTGTGAAGGAACATTCGGACGAATGTTTCTGGCGAGGAGAATGTTATACCCGTATTTCCAGTATGTATGCGAGGACGACGCACGAGAATACGCAGAAAGGTTTGAAAGGAAGAAAGAGTTGATTTTTCCACGGAAAAGTTTCCGTTTTTTTTGAAGGAAAAAGGTTCGTTAATGGGAATTGGATTCCCAGATTTGGTATTCGGACTTCATGGAATATTAGAGAATTATGGAATTTTATTTTCTGAATGGTCACGTGGGCCCACGAGAAATTTACTGATTTGTGGGCCCGCTTTGTTTTTGAGATTTCAGAAATTGGATATTTTCAAGACGAAATATTCGGCGAATCGGGGCGACACGTGTCACCCCACGTGGCACCCTTGGCCGATTTTACATTTGGGCACAACACCCTGCTAGAGTCGTTCGACTAAACGCTTGCGTAACTTGCGAAGGAAAATTCGGCTATGTCGCTTTTGTTTTTTGGCGGATTTTTCCGAGAGACGAAACATTCGACCAACGGAGGGTGACATGTGTCACCTCACAATGGAGACAGTGGGCGCACTGGCCGAAACAAAGGGCAAGTTGGGCTTGATATTTGTGTAGATATTTGTAGGGTTTTAAGGAGTAGGGTCTAGGGTGCACTTGGCTTGATCTTGGCCTTACACTTGCCTTGCACTTGCTAGATCTCGCCATTGGTTGGCCTTTGGGTTTGCTATAAATACCCCTCCCTTGTGAAGACTTATTCATTCACCTCACTTTGTCTAAGTCTTGAAATCCCTCCTCCTCTAGTAGCTCTCGTCCTAAGCCTCCCCTCCTCCTCCTTGTGGCCTTTGGCCGAGAAGCGGTTCCCCTCATGGTGCTAGCCTGGGTACCCCTAGCCTAGTTGTTTCAGTATTATACCCCTTTGTGGTATAGAAATACTCCCTAGTATTGTTATAATGCCCAAAATACCTTAGCCTTGTACCTTGTAGTATTCCAAAGATACCTCTTTACGTAGAGTCCTAAATACTACCTTTTGTCCTTTTAGTCTCAAACCGAAACCCTAAGGAAATCTTCATTGGTTGAAGTAATTGAGTAGGTTGGTTAGAACTTCTAAGGGTTGTTTGGAGTGGTCGAGCGCACTGAGCGAGCTAAACCTTGCTCAGAGCGACATTAAACTCGGATAATTTTGGGCTTATCGAGGTAATTATCTTGTCCTCTATTGTAATTGGAAATTACATGTTTGTTAGGATATATAGTTGAAGATACTATATATGGAACTATACTTAGTATTCGCAATGTCTTTTGACTTAAGCTCAAGAATTAAGAACCGAACTAAACTGTATTTACATAGGATCAGACAAAAGAGGCTTGTGTAGAATTGTACACGCCCGGTTAGGCGTGTAAACCCCCGGTTGGCTTGGTAGCCGGCCTCGATAGACAGAGAGGAGATTTACGCTGTCATGTGTGAGGCCGCGAATTTTCTATAGAAAGATAGAAACTTATGTTTTGGGGTTAATAGACGTTTGTGACCTTTATAGGTGAAAGTACTAAGAGTAGCGTATTCTACCGAGGAGTGGAAAGGGCTAGTGCGTTGTAGTACTTGGAGCATTTTGCTTATTGTCGATAAATCGTCGCGAGGTATGTGAACCTCTTCCTATCTTTTCTAGCATGATTGTTGTGAACTATGTAGTACGGTAGACGCATACGCTAAGTGATCTGGTTGGTTTAAAACATGTGGTGTTATAATAGCTTTATGGGAAGTTAGTTATAACGACCTTATGTAAGTGACCATGGTTTACTGACGTTATAAGTTAAGAGACTTGATCTTATAAGATAAGAGACTTAACTTATTTGTTTTAATGTGGATGTTTGTGTGAAACCTCATTCGTGAGTAATGAGTACTTGGTTTTAAAGGGATAATGTTTTACCGATTTCGGAGTCGAATGTATCGGCTGCACCACCGCAGCGTTAATAAAAGGAAAATGTATTGAATAATGATGTGTTGTATTAAAACCAAGAGAACCTCCATCCGCATAAGCTAAGATGAGACAAAATGATATTACATTTTCTAGATCATGGTCACAGAATAAGATCGTTATAAACAAGAATAAACTACTCACGATATGACATATGTTACTTAATTGTTCTAAAAGGAATCAAGTGATTAAGTTTGGGAACTATGGAACCATTTGAAAATGAGAAGCTTGAGTAATCAAACTAGGCAAACCGAACTTAGGAAAAGAATGTTGTTACTTGGTTTTGGAAAAGGAAGGTGGGTTGGTCATTCTAATACTACGGTATCGGGTGACTTTTATAAAAGAAATGGATCTCTTTAAAAGAACTTACGATGTAGTACTTTGGGGTTAAAACCCGACTTTGGTATAAAATGAAAGTACTTTGTGTTGTTGTGAAACTTGCCTATGCTTGTTGTTGTGAAGCTTGGCTATGCTTATCGCGATAACCTTTGTTGCAAAGCGTTGTATTTCTCGTGTTACCGCTCTCTCGATGGAGGGTCGGTTGACTTGTTGAGAACTTACTTGACGCGTGCAGCGACGGAGAAATTCCACGCACGCTCCTCGCTGATAGTATTATTGTTGTTAATCACTTTGGACATACCGACACGCGCGTAGCGCACGCATGCTTCCATTTTGGTTAAGGTCTTGTGGTTAATCGCTTTGGATATATCGACACGATGCGTAGCGCACGTATGTTTCCATTTTGATTATCGCCTTGTGATTTCCTTTTGGACATACCGACACGATGCGTAGCGCACGTATGCGTCCATTTGGAATGCCGTCTATTGTTTCCTCGACATATCGACACGATGCGTAGCGCACGCATGCGCCCATTTGGAAAGTTGTCTTATTGTTTCCCTTTGGACATACCGACACGACGCGTAGCGCACGGTATGCTTCCATCCGATTGCTGTCTTGTTGTTGAGGTCACATGGACATGTCTACACCGATGCGATTCGGGCACGCGCGCGATGCGACCACGATTGATGTTGGGCGTGAGACCCATAGTTATATTGGAGTGATGATCGCTTTATGTTGTGAATCGTAGTTTGGTTATCATACATGTCTCCCGCTTTATATAGACTAGTATGATTTCATTTACGTGATTGCAGCTTCACATACTTGGTACTGTTATCGACCTCCTTCGGGCTGCGTTCATGCCGCAGTAGAGGTACATCGGCCGTGGATCCTCGCTCTTAGGATCACGATTCAGATTCAAGCTCCGCTTTCTCCGAGGCTTATCTTTTGCAGTGTTCCCCGAGTTGTAAGTTCTTGTACATTCGTGGGGTATGGCGGGCCCCGTCCGTCATAGTCATTGTATATCTTAGAGGTCTGTAGTACTGTTGTGGGTAGGGTTGTAAAAGGATTAAACTGTTCAGGTTTTATGTATATACGGAAGGCAACCGTTTTGGTTGGCCTGTTTATTTATTATATCTCTTGTATAATGACTCATGTTTTATGTTCCGCTGATTTTTCTCTGATGTATGTATCGCTAGGGTGCCCGGGGTAAGGCACCAGTCACGGGCCCGATTTTCGGGGTGTGACATTATAGTTCAAATCAGTTACCTTTTAAAGACCACACGTATTTTCTTACCAACATAAAGCTGTTATAACCAACTTCCCATGAAGCCGTTATAACACTTTATGTTTTAAACCAATCAAATACATTTAGCACACGACGCCTATCGCACTACATAGTTCACACATATCATGCTAGAAGAGATAGGAAGAGGTTCACATACCTCGCGACGAGTATCGACTAATAGCAAAACGCTCCAAGTACTTCCAACCGTCGGCTACTCCTTAAGCCAAGTAGATCGCGCCACACGTAGTACTTCAACCTATAAGGCCACAAGGCGCTTATTAACATTTAGATCCCCTCGTAGAACATTCTACAGAAAATTCGGCAAAGACTCTCCCGCAACAACAGAAATCTCCTCCTCTATCGAGGCCGCTACCAAGCCAACCAGTGGGGTTATACGTCTAACCCTAACTGTACCATTCTACTCCACTGCACAACTACACACAAGTCCACCAATACACCCTATGTAATTACAACAAGATTCTACTTTAAAATCAGCTTAAGTCAAAAGACATTGCGATAACTACGCTCGATTCTATATATAGTATAGTTCAACTATATCTTCTAACAATATGTAATTTCCAATTACAATAGAGGGACAAGATAATTACCTCGATAAGCCCATAATTATCCTAGTTAAAGTCGATCCTGGGCAATCGTTTAGCTCCAACCCGCTCTAAACCACCCTTAGAAGTTCTAACCAACTTCTACATACTACTCCAACAAACCATGGAGATTTTCCTGTGGTTTCGGGTGGACCGACGGAAGTATAATAGTATATCCGGGCTTTTCAGATAGGTATAACCTTAGAATACTACAAGGTATAAGGCTAAGGTAATTTGGGCATTATAACAATACTTTGAGAGTATTTCTACCAAGAGGGGTATTATACGAAAGCAACTAGGGTAGTGTGGTACCCCACGGCCAAGGCACCACAAAGGGAGGGAGGCTCTCGCCACAAGGCCACTCAAAGGGGAGGTGTTGGACGAACACAACACAAGAGGAGGGAGGGATTTTAGGCTTGAAGGTTTCATTTGTGGATGAAGAGTTCATCAACATAAGGGGTATTTATAGCAAAACCAAAGGCCAACCAATGGCCAAGATCTAGCCAAGTGCAAGGCAAGTGTAAGGCCAAGATCAAGCCAAGTGCACCCTAACCCCTACTCCACAAAACATGGCACAAAACAAGCCACAAAATAAGGCACAAAACCATGAACCAATCGGCCAAGGCCAAGCCTCCTCTTTACCGTCCAAACGAGGTGACAAGTGTCACCTCCCGCTGGTCCAAAAATGTTTCGCCTCTCGGAAAAATCCGCAAAATTAAAAATGATATAGCCGAAATTCCCTACGAAGTTGTGGAAAACGTTTTCACTAAAAACGACTCTAATCGGTGTCAGGTACAAAAATAATTCGCCAAGCCTATTCTCAAGTTCGAATTTCACGCACGCCCTTACGCATATACTTTGAAAATACGGGGTATAACATTCTCCCCTCCTTAGAAACATTCGTCCCGAATGTTCCTTCTAAGTCTCAAAACAAACGCGCGCCAGTATAGTCTTCACTACCATACTTACGAAACAATCCTGCCACAGTGGCCACAGAAACAACTGCACAAAATACTTACATCCAAGTCCACGAGGAATCACCTCTAACATCACCACAAACACCTCTCTCCGGGGTCTAAAATATACTTCTTCCACACTTTTCCAAACAAAAGAAATGGTCACATCAATTCTCGCCATACATGCTCGCTTCTTCCCGATACCACTTTTGTCACATTGCCGCGAGGTTCTAGTGTCACTCCGGCGACCCAACAAATGGTACCGACTACACGCGATCCCCGAGGTCGCCGTGACACTCGAACTCTTACCACATTTCGACATCGTCGCTTTCCAAAACTCGGGTTTCTATATCTAACGTGTTCATCATTTACTGGGAACACTGATGGATCTCGATACTTTCCGATCATAACAATACGAAGATCGGCCATACCGCCTCCTAAGTCGGACGGAAAAGCTAACATATAGGCAACCCGCCTATTCTTCACATGAACTTAAAAGGCCCAAAGTAACCCGGGCTAAGTTCCCTCCGTTTTCCAAAACTCGTCACACCCAAACCGGGGTGGTACTTTCAAGAAGACCGACCGTCAACCTGAACTCTAAGCGTCGTCGCCGATTATCCGCACGATTTCTCTGAGCTGCCAGAACCTCTTCTAGACAAGCTTTACTCTATCCATATTACCGGAACAAGCTCAACCAATTATTCAATCCCGCCAACATCGAACCAATCGATCGCGACTCACCCATCCGCCCCTACAAGGCTTCAAAAGGCGACATCCGAACACTGAAATGGTAGCTTAAACACTCCTTCAACAGGAGACAACAATTCTCGCAACTATCCCTGAAATCCAAACACTGGCCCGAGGGCGAATGTGATTCTGGGACTTACTCGAGTTCCTAACCTTGCTCGGTAAAACCTCCGTAAAAGAAACACCGCAACTGGCTCCACTGTTCGACATAAGGTGAAGGTAGGCACCTCGTGCACTTTACACTTTTCTCTCGATATATCATCTCGCATAACCTCTCGCCGAGTAAACGGTCTTAGCTAAGACAACACGGCCGACCTCCTCGCCCAACCATCGGTCGAACGATCCACGAACTCGTGACTGGTTAACTAAACTTGGGCCTAACACCCTCACAACCCTAACACAAGGCGGGACCACCACAACCTGACCCCACCACCAAACCTACCGCGGGTTGACCCACAACGTGGCCTCAACCCGACCCGGCAACACGCACAATACTAGCTCCCCGATTCGGAACAATCTCACAAATCACGTTTCGAAAACCTAGCGGTCTTCTTAGCTCAACTACCCCCTTTCATTCCACACTACTAGGGACCTATCCCAAACATGACTCACGTGCACTATGCATTTCCGATAAGGGTCAAACATAACACTACACCTTTTCTCGAGATGGCCTCACCTCTAAGGTCTCTACGTAAAAAGCTCTAAGGTTCACACCTTCTCTATCCCCCAAAATCTTACTCGGTTAAACAACCATGATCTAATCACGACTAACACACTGTTATCAGAACATAGCACTTAAGGTATACTCACCTTATCACACATACCGATCTCAGAGGTTAAAGATATATCTATATCTATCGCTTCACTCCCTTAGTCGTTCAAATCAAACTCGCCTGTAGGCGCATAGCTAAGGAAGATGACGAACTACCCACCAATCTCGGCTAAGTCCTCCTACAAGGACACTCTCTCGACACATGGCCTCGACGGCCGCAGTACAACAAGTACCAACTAAAAGACGACATTCGGGATGACGTCGTCACAATGAACGAAGCCCCGGAGTTCGACCAACTCGCACACCCCGAACGCCCCAAATTCGTGGAAGACCACTGCGATCGGGCGAGGTGCATATCTAATTCGGCCGTGAGGCGACTCGCCGAAAGTTACTAAAGGACCTTGCCGCTCGCCCTCTCTCGCTGTCCTTTGTTAACCCGTAAATCTCACGCTTGGCTCGCCGCGCATAAGCCCGCATACGTGCCATGCCAAGCTTCAATCGAAGAATTACTCTTGCACAACCTCTCTAGATAGTCATCAAGACCCGCGTGGTACATCGGTATACTTCCGGTAGCCACATCCATAGCTAGTAATGGTCGCTTTCTTTGCACTCTATATTCATCGCCCCTGGCCGTGGAACCAAGGTTCAAATATCATGGCCGCAGCTGGAACCGCCGCTGCCAAACTCACTGGGCTAGTGACGCCGCAAAACTCCCGAATGAAGCACTACCCTAGGTAATGATTGGGCATGTGCCCTCGCCACCCTCCGAACTCTACTCGCAGCCTCCTCCGCTTGACCTCCGGGCCCGTTGCTCACGCGGAGGCATAACGGTAAGGGAAAGAAATACGCCGAGGGTCCGACTTACAACATGCTCTAAGGCACGATCTCGAGTGAGAAGAATAGAAACCAATCCTAAATACCCTATAGCCTCCTCGACATTGGTGGTGCACAACACACCGATAATCAAGACTTCATCGATACGGTGCGTAGACACTTTCCGAGGATGAATCGCTGCGATACCACTTTTGTCACGACCCGATTCCGCCCGTGATCGTGCCTTACCCCGCACCCTAGTGATACAACATCGAGTAATCACGAACATAAACAATACAAGACATATTATGAAATATGAAACAATAACTGAGAAAACTTGCCTTTCTAAGATATATATAAATAACAACTTTTTCCAACATGAACAGCTTTAATCCTTTTACAAACCCCGCCACAACAAGATTACTGCACTTCTAAGAAATGATACGACAACAATGGCGGACAGTGGCCCCGCCATACTCGAATGTAAACACCTACAACAACAGGACTATACCATCGATAAGCCTCCGAGAAACGGAGCTTTCCCACACGCCGAATCGTGACCTAAGAGCGAGGATCAATGATCGTGTACCTTTACTCGCGGCATGAACGCAGCCGGCGAGGTCGATAACAGTACCAAGTATGTGAAATCAAAATACGTAAATGAAATCATAATAGTCTATAAGGCAGAGACATGTATGATAACCAAACTACGCTCACACAATAAATAGCGATATGTCAAGTCGTGGACTCACGCCTCAAAGTCATCACAATAAAACCGCACGGCAAGTACGAAGGCATAGCCGACTACTAAGACCCACGCACCAAAAATACCACAAATCAGATCTCGAGGTCTTTCTAGACCGCACCACATGATCGGCCGCCACTCACCCGCAATATCAATGCGCGTCTATCCTCGAACTCTCGCAGACTCCGCATAGGTCACCCATGCACCCGCATGAGGTATTCCTCAATCATGGTCCTGCATCACCGAGGTATACCTCGCATCGGCGCAGCCAACCTCGGTATCCGCCAGGCTCCCGCACCGCATAGTCTCAAAAGACCGCATAGTCTCACTGCATCGCATAGGAATCCCCGCATCGGGCTAAACACCGGAATGATCAATCTCGAGCTACCGCGACCGCATAGTCACAAGGATCGCATAGCCGATAGACCCGCATCAAGGGTGGCAAGCCCTGTATAACAAGTCAAGGGTATGTGATACAATAACAAGATAACGCTTAACGCTTGACAACGTAAGCACAACAAGAGTGACCTCCTTACACAATAATCACAAGATACTAACACACGTAGCATCCTAACATGCTTACTTATCAAATCAACAAGAAAGTATTACAAGGCTATCACAAACCAATACAATCAAGTTATTCACACAAGGTACTTTCTACTAACAAGTTCGTACCTATCCCCAAAGTACTTCATACATTAAATCTTTAAAAGATACGTTACTTCACAAAAACCACACAATACCTGTAGTATATGAAAAATAGAGTGATTATCTTTTTAAAGTAAATCAATTACTTCTCTTTGTAAAATCAAGTAGCAACCTTCTTTTCCAATGTTCAAGTTTCTTATTTTAGAAGGGTTTCGTAGTTCATAGTCTTATTCATTAAGAATATAATTCTCTTTTAACTATCTGAGAAACATAAGTCTTATATGTGAGTAGGATATTCTTGTTTATAACAATCTTATTACAGCAGCCATGATCTAGGAAATATCATTTTGTCTCATCTTAGCTTCTATGCAGATGAAAGTTTCTACTGGTTTTAATAATACTTAATTAGTCAAAACGTTTCGTTTATTAACGCCGCAGGGTTTGTCGATACACATTCTCGATTTCAAATCAAGAAAACATTCTAAGCCGTTATACCTAACTTCCCATAAAGCTAGTATAACTCTTAAGTTTTGCAAAAACCAAGTATTACTTCTTCTTTCAAAATGATTCAAAAATCTTTTGAAATACTTCAAGTTCTTTACTAATACATAACAAGCCAGTTATAGTTCAAATCAGTTACCTTTTAAAGACCACACGTATTTTCTTACCAACATAAAGCTGTTATAACCAACTTCCCATGAAGCCGTTATAACACTTTATGTTTTAAACCAATCAAATACATTTAGCACATGACGCCTATCGCATTACATAGTTCACACATATCATGCTAGAAGAGATAGGAAGAGGTTCACATACCTCGCGACAGTATCGACTAATAGCAAAACGCCCAAGTACTTCCAACCGCTTCGCTACTCCTTAAGCCAAGTAGATCGCGCCACACGTAGTACTTCAACCTATAAGGCCACAAGGCGCTTATTAACATTTAGATCCCCTCGTAGAACATTCTACAGAAAATTCGGCAGCACCTCCCCCCCCGCAACAGCGTAAATCTCCTCCTCTATCGAGGCCGGCTACCAAGCCAACCAGGGGGGGGGGGTTATACGTCTAACCCTAACGGGTACCATTCTACTCCACGGTACAACTACACAAGTCTACTGTAATACAGCCCTATGTAATTACAGTTCAGTATTCTACTTTAAAATCAGGCTTAAGTCAAAAGACATTGCCGATAACTACGTTCAGTTCTATATATAGTATACTTCAACTATATCTTCTAACAATATGTAATTTCCAATTACAATAGAGGGACAAGATAATTACCTCGATAAGCCCATAATTATCCTAGTTAAAGTCGATCCTGGGCAATCGTTTAGCTCCAACCCATTTAAACCACCCTTAGAAGTTCTAACCAACTTCTACATACTACTCCAACAAACCATGGAGATTTTCCTAGGGTTTCGGTTTGGTGATTGACGGAAGTATAATAGTATATCCGGCTTTTCAGATAGGTATAACCTTAGAATACTACAAGGTATAAGGCTAAGGTAATTTGGGCATTATAACAATACTTTTGAGAGTATTTCTACCAAGAGAGGGGTATTATACTAAAGCAACTAGGCAGTGGGGTACCCCACGCCAAGGCACCACAAAGGGAGGGGAGGCTCTCGCCACAAGGCCACTCAAAGGGGAGGGGTGTTGACGAACACAACACAAGAGGAGGGAGGGATTTTAGGCTTGAAGGTTTCATTTGTGGATGAAGAGTTCATCAACATAAGGGGGTATTTATAGCAAAACCAAAGGCCAACCAATGGCCAAGATCTAGCCAAGTGCAAGGCAAGTGTAAGGCCAAGATCAAGCCAAGTGCACCCTAACCCCTACTCCACAAAACATGGCACAAAACAAGCCACAAAATAAGGCACAAAACCATGAACCAATCGGCCAAGGCCAAGCCTCCTCTTTACCGTCCAATGAGGGTGACAAGTGTCACCCTCCCGTTGGTCCAAAAATGTTTCGTCTCTCGGAAAAATCCGCAAAAATTAAAAATGACATAGCCGAAATTCCCTACGAAAGTCGTGGAAAACGTTTCACTAAAAACGACTCTAATCGGGTGTTGTGTACAAAAATAATTCGGCCAAGCCTATTCTCAAGTTCGAAATTTCCTACGTACGTCCTTACGTACATACTTTGAAAATACGGGGTATAACAGGAAGGGCTGCCCAATTTCCCGTAGGATCTTGCATCTAGATTTATTCTACAGAGTAGTCTAGACTTTGATAGACTTGTGTAACCTGTATAGGTTAAATGTTCTGCAAGTAGCATGTGCTACTTGAGAAGGTGGACCAGGCTAGCCGGGTTATAGCCGTGGAGCGATTTGCTGATAGTCGATAATCGTCGCGAGGTATGTGAACCTCTTCCTATCTCTTCTAGCATGATGTGTGTATGACTATGTAGTACGCAGACGACGTGTTAATTGAACGTAGTTGTACGGCAATGTCTTTTGACTTAAGCCCGAATAATTATAATCTGGAAGTAGTTCAAGAGAATTAAGAACTGTTTTTAAAGGAAGAGTAATACTTGGTTTTAAAAACTTAAGAGTTATACTAGCTTTATGGGAAGTTAGGTATAACGGCTTAAGAGAGATAAAACAAATGATTTATTTTAGAAGTTAAGAGACTTGATCTTGTAAGATAAAAGACTTAACTTAATCAATGAATTTTGTGTGAAACCTCATTCGTGAGTAATGAGTACTTGGTTTTTAAAAGGGTTAATGTTTTACTGATTTTGGAAATCAGAATGTGTATCGACAAACCATCAGCGTTACATTAAAAGGAAATGTTTTGATTAATGAAGTATTAATAAAACCAAAGAGAAACTTCCATCCGCATAAGCTAAGATGAGACAAAATGATATTTCCTAGATCATGGCTGCTGTAATAAGATTGTTATAAACAAGAATATCCTACTCACACATAAGGCTTATGTTTCTTAGATGGTTTAAAAGAGAATTATATTCTTAAATGAATAAGACTATGAACGACGAAACCTTTCTAAAATAAGAAACGTGAACATTTGAAATTAGGCAAACTTGAACGTTTGGAAAATAATGTTGTTACTTGATTTTACAAAGGTAAGTGTTTTGGTTTACTTAAAAGACAATACTCTATTTTATACTACGTATTGCGTGACTTATGGGAAAGAAGCGGATCTTTGAAAGATTTAATGTGTGAAGTACTTTGGGGATAGATACCCAAACTTGTTAGTAGAAAGTACCTTGTGTGAATAACTTGATTGTATTGGTTTGTGATAGTCTTGTAATACTTTCTTGTTGATTTGATAAGTAAACATGTTAGGATGCTACGTGTGTTAGTATCTTGTGGTTGTTATGTATGTGGAGTCATTCTTGTCGTGCTTACGCTGCTAAACGGTAAGTCCATTGTACTATTATTATATCACCTACCCTCGACTTATTATACCGAGGGCTTGCCACCCGATGCGGTCTATACGCCTATGCGTCCTTGTGACTACGCGAGCGCAGAGCTCCAGGATTGATCATTCCGGTGTTTAGCCCGACGCGGGGATTCCTACGCGTCCGCTGAGACTATGCGGTCTTTTGAGACTACGCGGGTCGCGGAGCCTAGCGGATACCGGGTTAAGCCGCCTCGACGCGGTATACCTCAGCGTCTAGGACCATGATTCGAGGAATACCTCACGCGGTCCGTGTGTGACCTATGCGAGTCGCGAGTTCCAGTGGATAGACGCGACATTGATATTGCGCGCAGTGGCCGCCTTCGACATGCGCGCGCCTAGAAAGACCTCGGATACGCTTGTGGTATTTTTGGTACGCTGGTCTTAGTAGTCGGCTATGCCTTCGCATTTGCCCCGCACGGTTTTATTGTGATAACTTTGGCGGCGTGAGTCCCCGACTTGACATGATCGCTATTTATCAGGAATCGTAGTTCGCTATCATACATGTCTCCCGCTTTATATAGACTACTATGATTTCATTTACGTGATTTATTTTCGCCACATACTTGGTACTGCCAGATCGACCTCTTCGGGCCGCGCTCATGCCGCAGTAAAGGTACACCGCCGTTGATCCTCGCCTTAGGGTCACAGTCAGCGTTGGGAAAGCTCCGCTTCTCCGAGGCTTATTCGTATAGTCCGTCGCTGTAGGTATTTACATTCGTGGTATGGCGGGTCCCGTCCCGCCATTGTTGTCATATCATTTCTGAAGGTCCGTAGTAATGCTGCAAGGCGTGGTTTGTAAAAAGGATTAAACTGCTCATTTGTAAGAGTTGTTATTTATATATATGCCAAAGACAAGTTTTCCTCGACATCGCTTTGTACTTCATTTGTTTCATGTATGTGTTTTATGTTCCACTGACACTGATGTTGTATCACTAGGGTGCCCGGTAAGACACGACCACGCCCAGTTCGGTCGTGACAAAAGTGGTATCAGAGCGATTAATCTCTGAAAGTGTCTGCATCAGATCCAGCAGAGTCTTGATTATCGGTGTGTTGTGCACCACGCCAATAATCGTGAGGCTATAAGATATTTAGGATTGGTTTCTATTCTTCTCACTCGAGATCGTGCCTTAGAGCCGTGTTGTAAGTCGGACCTCCGACAAAATTCTTTCCTTATCGTTATGCCTCCGCGTAGGCAACCCGCCTGTGAGGCGTGGCCGGCGGAGCCGCGAGCAGAGTTCGAGGGTCGCGAGGGCACAGCCCAATCATTACCTAGGGTAGTGCTTCATTCGGGATTTCGCGACGTCACTAGCCCCAAAGCAGAGCTTAGCACGCGACGGCAGCTCCTCGCGCCATGATATTGAACCTTCGCCCACGCATCGAACAGAGAATTTGGATTGCAAGAAGGCGACCCTGTTACTAGCTATGGATTTGGCTACCAGAGAGTATACCGTTGTACCGCGAGTCTTGATGACTACCTACGAGAGGGTTGTAAAGAGTAATTCTTCATTGGGCTTAAGCATGGCTCGTACGCTTATGCGCGCAGCAGCCGAGAAACGTAGAGATCGACGGGTTAACGAAGGACAACGTAAGAGGCCGAGCAGAAGGTCCTTTGGTAACTTTTGAGGCGAAGTCACCTCACCGGATTAGATTATGCACATCCACCAAGATGCAGAGGTCTCCACGGGTTCGTGACGCTCGGTATGCAGGAGTCGTTAGAACTCGTGGCTTCCTGCTCATTGGCTTGATAGACGCCATCCCGGAATGTCGTTTTAGTCGGGTACTTGTTGCACTATGACCGCCGTGGCCGATGTCGAAAGAGTGTCCTGGTAGGAGGACTTAGCCTTCAGGATCGGTGGGTAGTTTGTCATCTCCCTCAGCTATGCGCCCTACGGGGCAGGTTTGTTTAGAACGACTAAGGGGTGTGAAACAGTAGTTACAGGTAAATCTTTAACCCCCTAGAATTTTGTTTATGTGATAAGGTGAGTATACCTTAAGTGCTATGTTCTGATAGCAGTGTGTTAGTTGTGATTAGAAATCATGGTGGGTTAACCGAGTAAGATTTTGGGGGATAGAGGAGGTGTGAGCCTTAGAGTGTTATACGTAGAGACCTTAGAGGTAAGGCCATCTCGAGTAAAGGTGTAGTGTTATGTTTGATCCTTATCGGAGTATATAGTGCACGTGAGCTATGTTTGGGATAGGTCCCTAAATAGTATGAATGAAAGAGGGTAGTTGAGCTAAGAAGACCGCTAGGTTTTCGTAACGTGTTTAGTGAGATTGTTCCTTCGGGGAGATAGTATTTTGCGCATTGCCGGGTCGGGTTGAGGCCACGTTGCGGGTTAACCCACGGCATGTTTGGTGGTGGGGTCTAGTTGTGGTGGTCCCGCCTTGTGGTAGGGTCACGAGGGTGTTAGGCTCAAGTTTAGTTAACCAGCGTACGAGTTCGTGGATGCGTTCGACCGGTGGTCGGGCCGATGGGGGCAGCCCATCGTGTTCTTCGGTCAGGACCGTTTACTCGGCTGTGTTGAGTTATCTGAAAGGTTGTAAGGCTGCACGGGGTGCCTACCTTCACCTTCTGGCAGGCAGTGGAGCCCAGGTTACAGCTGTTTTTATTTCTGGAAGTTTTACCGGCAGAGTTAAGAACTCAGGTGAGACTCAGCATCGCATTCGCCGCCGCCAGCGGAGTTCAGTGGATAGTTGTGGGGATTGTTGTCTCTGTGAGGAGTGTTTAAGCTACCATTTCGGTGTTCGGATGTCGCTTTGAAGCCTTGTAGGGCGGAAGTGTAAGTTGCGGCCGATTGGTTCGATGTGGCGCGTTCGGAGATAGTTGGTTCAGCTTGTTCCAGCAGATCGTGGTTAGTGTGACGAGTTTTGCATAACCGAGGAACTTAGCCCGTGTTACTGGGCCTTTTAGTTTATGTGAAGAATAGGCCAGTTGCCTATATGTTAGCATTGCCGTCCGACTTAGGAGGCAAGACGTCCGGCCTTTCGTGTTGTTATGTTCGAAAGTATCGAAATCCATCCAAAGTGTTCCCGCTAATGATGACCACGTTAGAGATAGTAACCCGAAGTTTTGAAATCAAGCGATCAAGAGTTCGAATGCACGGCTTGGTGATCGACGCAGCCGGCACCATTTGTTGGGTCGCCGAGAAGGTTAATGCCTGCAAAGTGACAAAAGTGGTATCATTTTGGTGATGTTAGAGGTGTTTCGTGACTTGATGTAAGCATTTTGCGCAAGTTGTTTCGTGGCGGTGTGGCGGGATTGATTCTCATAAGTATAGTAGTGAAGACTATCTCGCGCACGCTTGTTTTGAGACTTAGAAGGAACATTCGGACGAATGTTTCGGGCGAGGAGAATGTTATACCGTATTTCCGAGTATGTACGCAGGACGACGTAGGAAATTTCGAACTTGAGAATAGGCTTGGCCGAATTCTTTTTGTGCACAACACCCGATTAGAGTCGTTTTTTTAAACGCTTCCACAACTTTCGTAGGGGAATTTCCATTATGTCATTTTTAATTTTTATGATTTTTCCGAGAGACGAAACATTTTGGACCAACAAGAGGCGACACTTGTCACCCTCTCATTGGAACACCTTGGGCGTAATAGTGGTGGCCAAAGTATGGCCATTGTGGTCAAGGGTTGCAGGATATTTTGTGTTAGTTGGCTAGTGTGCACTTGGCAAGATCTCGCCCTACACTTGCTATGCACTTGGCAAGATCTTGCCATTGGTTGGCCTTGGCTTGTCCTATAAATACCCACCCCTTTGGAAGACTAATTCATCCATCAAGTTGGCTAAGTCTTGAAAGCTCTCCTTCTCCCTCGCCTTGGTGTTGAGGTCGGCCGAGGGCCGCCCCCTTGTGGCCGAGAGCACCCCCCCCTCTAGGGGTGCTAGCCGAGAGTGTACCCCCCCTCGCCTAGTTGCTTTCGTATAATACCCCCCTTTGTGGTGTAGAAATACTCTCAAAAGTATTGTTATAATGCCCAAATTACCTTAGCCGTATACCTTGTTGTATTCTAAGGTTATACCTATACGAAAATCCCAGAAATACTATTATACTTCCCGTCAGTCACAAAACCGAAACCCTAGGAAAATCTCCATAGTCCGTTGGAGTTTTGTGTAGAAGTTGGTTAGAACTTCTAAGGGTGGTTTAGAGCGGGTTGGAGCGCTGAGTCGAGCTAAACGTTGCCCAGGATCGACATCTCTACTTGGATAATTATGGGCTTATCGAGGTAATTATCTTGTCCCCCTATTATAATTGGAGTTTACATGTTGTTAGAATATATAGTTGAAGTATACTATATATAGAACTGAACTTAGTGTTGTGGCAATGTCCTTGGACTTAAGCCTGAATTTAAAGAAGAGAACTGAACTGTAATTACGTAGGACTGTATTACAGTAGACTTGTGTAGTTTGGCGGGTAGGGAAGGGCTGCCCAATTTCCCGTAGGATCTTGCATCTAGATTTATTCTACCGAGTAGTCTAGACTTTGATAGACTTGTGTAACTGTATAGGTTAAATGTTACGCAAGTAGCATGTGCTACTGAGAAGGTGGACCAGCTAGCCGTTATAGCCGTGGAGCGATTTGCTGATAGTCGATAATCGTCGCGAGGTATGTGAACCTCTTCCTATCTCTTCTAGCATGATGTGTGTATGACTATGTAGTACGGTAGACGTACGTGTGTTAATTGAACGTAGTTGTACGGCAATGTCTTTTGACTTAAGCCCGAATAATTATAATCTGGAAGTAGTTCAAGAGAATTAAGAACTGTTTTTAAAGGAAGAGTAATACTTGGTTTTAAAAACTTAAGAGTTATACTAGCTTTATGGGAAGTTAGGTATAACGGCTTAAGAGAGATAAAACGAATGATTTATTTTAGAAGTTAAGAGACTTGATCTTGTAAGATAAAAGACTTAACTTAATCAATTAATTTTGTGTGAAACCTCATTCGTGAGTAATGAGTACTTGGTTTTTAAAAGGGTTAATGTTTTACTGATTTTGGAAATCAGAATGTGTATCGACAAACCACTGCAGCGTTAATAAAAGGAAATGTTTTGATTAATGAAGTATTAATAAAACCAGTAGAAACTTCCATCTGCATAGAAGCTAAGATGAGACAAAATGATATTTCCTAGATCATGGCTGCTGTAATAAGATTGTTATAAACAAGAATATCCTACTCACACATAAGGCTTATGTTTCTTAGATGGTTTAAAAGAGAATTATATTCTTAAATGAATAAGACTATGAGCCATGAAACCTTTCTAAAATAAGAAACGTGAACATTTGAAATTAGGCAAACTTGAACGCTTGGAAAATAATGTTGTTACTTGATTTTACAAAGGTAAGTGTTTTGGTTTACTTAAAAAGACAAATACTCTATTTTATACTACGTATTGCGTGACTTATGGAAAGAAGCGGATCTTTGAAAGATTTAATGTGTGAAGTACTTTGGGGATAGATACCCAAACTTGTTAGTAGAAAGTACCTTGTGTGAATAACTTGATTGTATTGGTTTGTGATAGTCTTGTAATACTTTCTTGTTGATTTGATAAGTAAACATGTTAGGATGCTACGTGTGTTAGTATCTTGTGGTTGTTATGTAAGGAGTCATTCTTGCGGCTTACGTTGCTAAACGGTAAGTCCATTGTACTATTATTATATCACCTACCCTCGACTTATTATACCGAGGGCTTGCCACCCTCGACGCGGTCTATACGGCCTATGCGGTCCTTGTGACTATGCGGAGCGCGAGCTCCGTGGATTGATCATTCCGGTGTTTAGCCCGACGCGGGATTCCTATGCGGTCCGTTGAGACTATGCGGTCTTTTGAGACTATGCGGGTTGCGGAGCCTAGGCGGATACCGGTTGCCGCCTCGACGCTGGTATACCTCAGCGGTCTAGGACCATGATTCGAGGAATACCTCATGCGGTCCGTGTGACCTATGCGAGTCGCGAGAGTTCGAGGATAGACGCGCACATTGATATTGCGGCGAGTGGCCGCCTTCGATCACGTGGTGCGGTCTAGAAAGACCTCGGATACGCTTTGTGGTATTTTTGGCATGCTGGTCTTAGTAGTCGGCTATGCCTTCGCACTTTGCCCCGCACGGTTTTATTGTGATAACTTTGAGGCGTGAGTCCTCGACTTGACATGATCGCTATTTATTGTGAATCGTAGTTTGGTTATCATACATGTCTCCCGCTTTATATAGACTACTATGATTTCATTTACAATATTTATTTTCGCCACATACTTGGTACTGTTATCGACCTCCTTCGGGGCCGCTCACGCCGCAGTAAAGGTACACCGCCGTTGATCCTCGCCTAGGGTCACAATTCAGCGTTGGGAAAGCTCCGCTTTCTCCGAGGCTTATCTTCGTATAGTCCCCGCCGTTGTAGGTATTTACATTCGTGGGTATGGCGGGTCTGTCCCGCCATTGTTGTCATATCATTTCTTAGGTCCGTAGTATCGCAAGTGTGGTTTGTAAAAAGGATTAAACCGTTCATTTGTAAGAGTTGTTATTTATATATATGCCGAAAGGCAAGTTTTCCTCGACATCGCTTTGTACTTCATTTGTTTCATGTATGTGTTTTATGTTCCGTGATTACTCGATGTTGTATCACTAGGGTGCCCGGTAAGGCACCACCACGCCCAGTTCGGTCGTGATAGCAGCAGAGGAGTCGCGAGTAAAAGCAGCAGCTCTCATCGAGGCCACAAGACGAGCCTCCATCCGACCGGAGCGAGATGAGATGGGTTACGCGAGATGGCCCGCCATCGCCGTGATCGTGGCCGACACGAGGATAGGCCGGATGCAGCCTGGGTGGTACCCGTGGTTCACCCGAGGTCGATAGTTTGAGGTTACGGACTTTACGAGTCAGCCCACCGAGTTTTACGGTCGAGGCTCGAGGATGATCCGCAGGAGTTCATCCGCTGGCCATGTAAGATCACGCGAGTGATCAAGGCTTCGAGACCGAGTCCGTGATTTTCGGTTCGCCGGCGTGATACCGCAATGATCGTTTGATTCGCGAGCTGTCCGGGGAGCATGCGCCCACCTGCTTGGGACGAGTTCTCGAGGCATTTCTCACCATTTTTACCTCCGCAGATGGCGAGGGCACGGCCGAGTGTTTCGATCTTGAGAGACAGAGGGACGATACCGGGAGTACAATGTAGAGTTCGACTCGTTGGCTCGATATGTCCTCGCGTTAGTAGCTAATATGGAGGACGAGTGCACCGCTACGTCACGGCTTGATGACTACTTGGCGTAGTCTTGTTCGTGTATCGCTCACCGCATGGATATTGCCCGCATGCAGGCTCATGCACTAGGGTGTGAGGCACGGAGAGACCGACGGATTGACCAATACCAGCAGAAGAAGGTCAGGACGGCAGGGTCCTTTGGTGACTTTCAAGGGCGGACGCGCAGCAGCAGACTAGTTATACGCCGTCGCCAGTACAGAGTGGTCCTCTACAGTCTTCAGGGCCTCCAGAGTATTCAGGAGCAGGTCAGGGCTCCAAGGGTTCAGGTTTTCAGGGGAGTTGGGGTGCTGGCCAGATGAAGCCACCCCGACCTAAGTGTAGCCAGTGTGGTAAACCCCATTCGGGGGAGTGTCAGAGGACTTGTTTTACATGTGGCCAGCAGGGCCATTTTGCGAGAAATTGTCCTACCAGAGGTAGCGCGGATGTTGAGACTCGGCCTTCGGGATCTGTTGCGGGTTCTTCGCCTTCGATAGCTAGGCAGGGTGTTCATATACCCAGCGTGCAGGTGGGTCGTGGAAGTTCCCAGTTCTAGCGGTCCTTGAAACCGCCTATTCTTTTGATATCAGGTATATCTTTGACCCTCTAGAGACTAGTATGCATTTGTGTTAAGATGAGTATATTTTAATTGTTATGTTCTGATAGCATTATGTTGTTGTGATTAGAAAACATGGTTAGTTATAAGAGGGTAGTTGAGCTAAGAAGACCACTAGGTTTTCGTGACTTGATTAGTGAGATTGTTCGGCATCGGGAACAAGAGCTTGGCGTGATAAATGGGTCGGCCGAGGCAAGGTTGCGTGTCAACCCGCAGCCCGGTTTGGGGTAGGGTCATTTGTGGTGATCCCGCTTTGTGATAGGGTCACGAGGGTGCTAGGCCCAAGTTTAGGTAACCATCGTACGGGTTCGTGGATGCGTTCGACCAGAATCGGATCGTGAAGGCCGGAGATAGGCCTTAGAGTAAATTGAAGCTAGTGGGAGTTGTTGTGAGATTAGGAATAATTTCCTCGTTGGTTTGGATTTGAGTTTTGCGCACATGTTATATTCTGGCCATGGGTGGCATGATCGGTTTGTAAGTATAGTGGAGACTATCTTGGCGCATGTATGTTTGGAGGCTTAGAAGGAACATTCGACAAATGTTTCGGGGGAGAATGTTATACCCGTAGTTCCGTGGTATGTATGTGAGAATGCACGAGAATACGGCGTAAATTTTGGAAAGAAAGGAAGATGTGATTTTTTCGACTAAAAGTTTCGGTTTTTGTGAAGAAAAGGTTCGTTAACGGGAATTGGATTCCCAGATTTGGTATTTGGACTTCTTGGATTATTTTAGAATTATGAGATTTTATTTTCTGAATGGTCACGTGGGCCCACTGAGAAATTTACTGCTTTGTGGGCCCGCTTTGTTTTTGAGATTTTGGTATTTTGGATATTTTCGGAAGACGAAATATTTTGGACGAGTCGGGGGGCGACACGTGTCACCCCATGTGCACCTGGCGAATGGGCTAACAAGTTGGCAAGCCACTTGTCTAGCATTCGTTGCCATGTGTGGTGGACCCACACACACATGGCCCAATCTTGACCCTACACTTACCTTGATCTTGACCCTTGATTCTTCTATAAATACCCCCTTAGGTTGAAGAGTATTTCATCCACACTTGAAGACTTTCCAAAGCCAAAAATACTCCCTCCCTTTAGTGAGTTTCGTCCCTCCCCTCTTGTGTAGAAAATACTTGGTGTATTGTTGTATAATCCCAAATACCTTGGCCTAGTATCCCTAGTAGTATTCCAAAGTTATTTCAATACTAGGAGCCCGAAAATACTACTTTATTCCAATAGCCGTAAAGTGAAACCCTAGAAAAGTCTTCCTAACTTGGTTGAAGTTTTGCAGAAGTTGTTGGAAACTTCTAAGGTCGCTGGAGCGGGTTGGAGAGTAAGGATTTGGAGCTAAACGTTGCTCAGGATCGACTTATAATCTTGGATAATTTTGGGCTTATCGAGGTAATGATCTATGTCCCCCTATTGTAATTGGATATTACATATTTTAGTAATGTATAGTTGAGTATACTATATATAGAATGAGTATTGGTAAGGATTGAATCAGATTTACATTGACTGCATTTACAGAGACTTGTGTAGTATTATTGTGAAGGTAATTGAACACGTCCGATTAGACGCGTAATCCTCGGGAGTTGTTGGCACAGTAGCGCCTTGATAGGAGGAGAGATTTATGTGATAGCGGGGCGGGGAGGTGTCTGAATTTTCAGAGAATAAGGAATCTTGTATTTAGAATATTCTACGAAGAGAGCTAGAAGTTGATTGATGTATTGTGGTTATTATAGGTGGATCTTCTACGCGCGGCATACTTGACTTGGCTTGTGGTTTAAGCTAAAAAGGTATGTGATTCTTCCTATACTCTTAAGCATGATTGTTGTGAACTATATAGTACGGTAGACGTACGTGTGTGAAATGAATTTTGTTGTTTAAAACATAAAGTGTTATAATGGCTTTATGGGAAGTTAGTTATAACGACTTTATGAAGATAAAAGAAAGATTTGGTTTTGACAATAAAACGACTTGATTTTGAAAGTTAAGAGACTTGATCTTGGAAGATAAGAGACTTGATGTTATACCCCGTATTTCCAGAGTATGTACGCAGGGACGTACGTAGGAAATTTCGAACTTGAGAATAGTCTTGGCCGAATTATTTTTTGTGCACAACACCCGATTAGAGTCGTTTTTCGACGAAACGTTTCCACAAATTTTCGTAGGGAATTTCCGCTATGTCATTTTTAATTTTTGCGGATTTTTCCGAGAGACGAAACATTTTGGACCAACAAGAGGGCGACACTTGTCACCCTCTCATTGGAACACCTTGGGCGGTAATAGTGGTGGCCGAAAGCATGGCCATTGTGGTCAAGGGTTGGTAGGATATTTTGTGTTAGTTGGCTAGTGTGCACTTGGCAAGATCTTGGCCCTACACTTGCTATGCACTTGGCAAGATCTTGGCCATTGGTTGGCCTTGGCTTGTCCTATAAATACCCACCCCTTTGAAGACTAATTCATCCATAAATTTGCCTAAGTCTTGAAAGCTCTCCTTCTCCCTCCCCTTGTGTTGAGTTCGTAGGGCCTCCCCTGTGGCCGAGCACCCCCTCTAGGGGTGCTAGCCGAGAGTGTACCCCCCCTAGCCTAGTTGTTTTTGTATAATACCCCCCCCCCCTTTTGTGGTGTAGAAATACCCTCCAAAGTATTGTTATAATGCCCAAATTACCTTAGCCGTATACCTTGTTGTATTCTAAGGTTATACCTATACGAAAAGCCCAGAAATACTATTATACTTCCCGTCAGTCACAAAACCGAAACCCTAGGGAAATCTCCATGGTTAGTTGGAGTAGTATGTAGAAGTTGGTTAGAACTTCTAAGGGTGGTTTAGAGCGGGTTGGAGCGCACGGAGTTGGAGCTAAACGATTGCCCAGGATCGACTTTTTACTTGGATAATTATGGGCTTATCGAGGTATTATCTTGTCCCTCTATTGTAATTGGAAATTACATGATTGTTAGATTATATAGTTGAAGTATACTATATATAGAACTGAACGTAGTATCGGCAATGTCTTTTGACTTAAGCCTGAATAATAAGAAACCTTTTCGAAAGAAGTATCGAATGTAATTACATAGAGGTGTATTACTGAGACTTGTGTAGCTTTTCCGTAAGGTAGAATTGTGCACGTCCGATTAGACGATAACCCCTCGGTTGGCTTGGTAGCCGGCCGATAGAGGAGGAGATTTACGTTTGTTGCGGGAAGAGAGTCGCCTGAATTTTACGTAGAATGTTCTACGATAAGATCTAATTGTTAATAGCGCCTTGTGGCCTTATAGGTCAAGTACTACGTGTAACGTGATCTTACGGCTAAGGAGTAGCGAAGCGGTTTGAGGTACTCGAGCGTTTTGCTATTAGTCGATAATCGTCGCGAGGTATGTGAACCTCTTCCTATCTTTTCTAGCATGATATGTGTGTAACTATGTAGTACGGTAGACGTACATGTGTTAAATGTATTTGATTGGTCTAAAACATAAAGTGTTATAACGGCTTTATGGGAAGTTGGTTATAACGACTTTATGTTGGTAAGAAAATACTTGTGGTTTTAAAAGGTAATCGATTTGAACTATAAGCGGCTTGTTATGTGTTAATAAAGAACTTGAAGTAATACTTGGTTTTGAAAACTTAAGAGTTATACTAGCTTTATGGGAAGTTAGGTATAACGGCTTAAGAATGTTTCTTGATTTCGGAAATCAGAATGTGTATCGACAAACCACTGCAGCGTTAATAAAAGGAAATGTTTTGACAGATTAAGTATTAATAAAACCAGTAGAAACTTCCATCTGCATAGAAGCTAAGATGAGACAAAATGATATTTCCTAGATCATGGCTGCTGTAATAAGATTGTTATAAACAAGAATATCCTACTCACACATAAGTCTTATGTTTCTTAGATGGTTTAAAGGAGAATTATATTCTTAATTGAATAAGGCTATGAACCACGAAACCTTTCTAAAATAAGAAACGTGAACATTTGAAATTAGGCAAACTTGGACGTTTGGAAAATAATGTTGTTACTTGATTTTACAAAGGTAAGTACTTGGTTTACTTAAAAAAGATAATCACTCTATTTTATACTACGGGTATTGTGTGACTTATGTGAAAGAAACGGATCTTTTAAAAAGTTAATATATGAAGTACTTTGGGGATAGATACCCGAACTTGTTAGTAGAAAGTGCCTTGTGTGAATAACTTGATTGTGTTGGTTTGTGATAACCTTGTAATACTGTCTTGTTGATTGATAAGTAAACATGCTAGGATGCTACGTGTGTTAGTATCTTGTGATGTTTGTGTAAAGGGGTTTTTCCTTTGTTGTGCTTATGTTGTTTAACAATAAGCTGTTATGTTAGTATTATACATCACTCATCTCTTGAGATGATTCCGGGGGTTAAGCTGCCCTCCGATGCGGGGTAGACTCAGGCGGGTCGATGGACCTATGATTCGAGAATACCTCATGCGGGTCCCCGGGGCCTATGCGGAGCTACGAGAGTTCCAGGTTAGGGTGCGTCCTTTATGGGCATGCGGTCTATGTGGCCATGCGATCGCGAAGTCCGTGCGGATCGGGGAGTAGCTAACCTCGATGCGGGGTTATACCTCACGCGGGCGATGAGATTGGCCTACGCGAGCTGCGGGAAGTTCCAGGGCTAGACGCGCACATTAGATACTGCGGGCGAGTGGCCAGCTTTGATCATGTGACGGTCTAGACAGATTTCATGATACAGTTTATGACCTTGTTGGTACGGTGGGTTTTAGTAGTCGGCTATGCCTTCATACTTACCCCGTACGGTTTTATTATAACACAGGTGGGACCTGGTGTTCATGTGTGTTCCTTGGTGCTTTCATATCATAGACTGCCGGCAGTGAGGAATGTATTCCACGGGCACGAACGATGTTGTGGGCGTGAGACCCATTGTTAAAATTTGAGTGATGACTTGAGGGCGTGAGTCCCTGACTTGACATGACTGCTTATTTATTGTAAACTGTAGTTTGGTTATCATACATGTCTCATGCTTTGTATAGACTACTATGATTTCATTCGTGATTTATTTTCGATTTCACATACTCGGTACTGTTATCGACCTCGCCGGGCTGCGTTCATGCCGCAGGTAAAGGTACACCAGTCGTTGATCCTCGCTCTTAGGGTCACAATTCAGCGTTTGGGAAAGCTCCGCTTCTCCGGAGGCTTATCTTGGTATAGTCCCCTGTTGTTGTAGGTGCTTACATTCAGGGGTATGACGGAACCTGTCCGTCGTTGTTGTCATATCATTCGTAAGTGCAGTAATCTTGTTGTGGCAAGGGGTTTGTAAAAGGATTAAACTGTTCATGTTGAAAAAAATTTGTTTATATATATGCCGAAAGGCAAGTTTTTCTCAGATTATTGTTTCATATTTCATAATATGTCTTGTATCGTTTTATGTTCCGCTGATTACTCTGATGTTGTATCACTAGGGTGCCCGGGGTAAGGCACCAGTCACGGGCCCGGAATCGGGTCGTGACACTTGACTTATAACGACTTGTTTTCGGAAAAGGAGAAGTAACTTGATTTAAGTATAGGTTACTTGTTTTGAAAAGAGTAAGTTAATTGGGTTTTAAAAGAGTATACTTGAGGTTGTTCTAAAAGAAAAGCACTTGGTTTAAAAAGTATAGAGTACTTGATTTTAAAAGCCTTGTAAAGATTTTTACGAAGGTGAAGTAATTTGGTTTTAAAAGTAAAACGTGTTTTCTTTATATACTACGAGTATTAGTATCGTGTGGCTTTTACGTAACAAGAGGTCTTTTTGAAAGAATGAAAGTATGTAGTATTTCAGATTGTTGATATAAAATGAAAGTACATTAAACTTGCCTATGCTTGTTGTGATAGCCTTGTTGTGCAAGCGTTGTGATTCGTACCGTGTCTCGGGAGGACCGGTTATCGATTGATTGTTGGACATCTCGACGTTGGATTTTCCACGAGTATGCGTCCACTATTGAGTATTATCTGGTTATTTCTTTTGGACATACTGACGCGTTGGATTTTCCACGAGTATGCGTCCACTTTGAGTATTATCTTGTTATTCCTTTGGACATGCTGACGCGATGGATGGTCCACGGGCATGCGTCCAGTAGGATGGTTTCATGGCCATGACTTCCGAGGTGAGATGCCGGGGCATGCGGTCATTGTGAGGTTCAGATTGTTAGTCCATGGACCGCTAATCCATGAAGCTTGCCGCGGTGACGAGCGATCACGGGCTTGATTTGTACGTGTGGTTCAGGCACACTTTAGATACTTGTTCTGGTCATTTTCTCGTGTACCGGTAGCCTCTGATAGATAGCTTAAGATACTTGCCTCGGTCATATCTTGTGAGACGGTAGGCTATTGTACGTTAGCTTAAGATACTTGCCTCGGCCAGTTGCGTGGCTAGCTTTTGGACTGGTAGTTGGCTTCCGTACCTTGCCCGTGATGGGATATGACTAGCTTTTGGACTGGTAGTTGGCTATTCTACTTGGCCCGATCGGTTTTGATGACGCAGGCAGGATCTAGTGTTCAGGTTCACATATGGGTGTTGTTTTACATCGTGTACTGCCGGCAGTGAGGAATGAGTTCCACGGGCATGAGTGATATTATGGGCGTGAGACCCATAGTTATATGTGAGTGGTTATTCTGGGGATATGCGTCCCCTTACTTGACATAACTGTTTACTTATTGCGAAATGGTTTTATAAAATGATGAAATGTGATTTCATGTCACGACCCGTTCCGGGGCCCGTGACTGGTGCCTTACCCGGGCACCCAAGCAGTCATACATCAGAGAAAATCAGCGGAATATAAAAACATAAGACATGAAACAATTGTAAAAGAGACACATTTTATCTGAGAAAGGCGCCTTTTCGGCATATATATATATCGAGAATCGCGCTTTACATCCCAACTGCATAATAGGACTACAGACCTCTAAGAAGTAAACAACTATGGCGGACAGGGCCCGCCATACCGATGTACAAAACTATCTACAACAGGAGATCATACCCAAAAGTCGAGCCTCGGAGAAGATGGAGCTCCGACACCAACGCAAAGATCCTAAGATGCGGATCTAGCACTGCTTGCCCTTACCGCGGCATGAACGCAGCCAAGGAGGTCAAGACAACAGTACTAAGTATGTGAAATCGTAAAATACTTAAATGAAATCATATCATTTTAAAACCAATTTTACAAATATGCACGAAACAACTAATGTAACCGCATAGTGCCACATCATAAACAAGAGCAACAATAGGTAAATCAGAATCGTCTTTTCTAGGCTGCGACTGATCGAAGCAGGGCCAATCGCCCATAGTATCATTATGCAAGCCTAATCCTGGACTCCGTAGTCGCATAGGCCACTCACATAGGCCCGTGAGGTATAACCCGCATCGAGGGTAGCTACTCCTCGGCATCGCCCCGACTCATAGTGTCACGACGTTCGGGGCGTGGTGAGTGCCTTACCCGCACCCAAGTAGTCATACATCAGTAATCGGGAATATGAAACAAGACATGAAACAGCTTGTAAAATGAGATGAGTTTTATGTGAGAAAATGTCGCCTTTCGGCATATATATATAAACATGGTTTAGCAGTTACATCACAACTGTACAATAGGGCTACAGACCTCTAAGAAGTTAAACAACTCTGGCGGGACCGGGCCCCGCCAAACCCTGAATGTACTCAACTATATCCAACAAGTGGGAGATCCTACCCAAAAGTAGAGCCTCCGGAGAAGATGGAGCTCCTGACACCAAAGCAAAGATCCTAAGGATGTGGATCTAGCACCTGCTTGCCCTTACCTGCGCCATGAACGCAGCCCCCCGAAGGAGGTCAGTACAACAGATACTAAGTATGTGAAACTGTAAAATACTTAAATGAAATCATATCATTTTAAAACCAGTTTTACAAATATGCACGAAACAACTAATGTAACTGCACATAGTGCCACATCATAAACAAGAGCAACAATAGGTAAACTGTAACCGGTCTTTTCTAGGTTGCGAATGATCGAAGCAGGGCCAATCGCCCATAACATCATTATGCAAGCCTAATCCTGGACTCCCGTAGTCCGCATAGGCCACTCACATAGGCCCGCATGAGGTATAACCCCGCATCGAGGGTAGCTACTCCTCGGCATCGTCCTGGACTCGTAGTCCGCATGGCCACATAGACCGCATGAGGTATAACCCCGCACACTAACCTGGAAATCTCGTAGCTCCGCATAGGTCCCCTGGACCCGCATGAGGTATTCTCGAATCATGGTCCCAGACCGCCTGAGTCTACCCCGCATCGGAGGGCAGCTTAACCCCTGGTATTATGTCAAGAGGTGAGTGATATAGTACTAACATAACAGCTTATTGTTAAACAACATAAGCACAAATAAGAATGACCTCTTTACACAAACGTTACAAGATACTAACACACATAGCATCACAATATGTCTACTCATCAAAACCATCTTATTATACTTTTCAGAAATCAATACAAGTCTTTTATAAACACATAAGTAAACTGTTCCTTTTTATAAATCTTAAGCCGTTATACTTAACTTCCCATAAAGCTAGTATAACCCTTAAGCTTCTTGTTTTAAAACAATTATTCTTCTTCTTTCAAAACGGATTTATAATTCTTTTAAAAGACTTCAAGATCTTTATTATTCAGGCTTAAGTCAAAAGACATTGCCGTAAAACTACGTTCAGTTAACACACGTACGTCTACCGTACTATATATATATTTAAAATATCATGCTTAAGAGTATAGGAAGAATCACATACCTTCTCGGCGAAATCCACCTGCCAAGTCGAATATGTCGCGCGCAGAGTAACAGCCTATAATAGTCAAAGACGTCTATCAAAGTCTAGACTACTCTGTAGGACAATCTAAGCAGGGGGTTCTCTATTCTACGGAAAATCGGGCGACTTCCCTACAGGTGAGCTATATAAGTCTCATCAGAATACAGTCTATGTAAGTCTGATTCAAACTTCTTTACATGTTCTGGGGTGATTAAGTTCAATTCTCTTCTGTAATATCCTCCTATGTGATTACAGTTCGATACTCTTCTTTTAATATCCTTCTATGTATTTATACCTATTTCTATACTTCTACAGTATGTATTCTCCAATTACAATAGAAGGATAAGATTATTTACCTCGATAAGCCCAATATTATCCAAGATAAAAGTCGATCCTGAGCGAGGTTTAGCTCTAGTCCGAACGCTCCGATAGCTCCAAGAAACCCTTAGAAGTTCTTCACAACTTCTACTAAGTACTAAGGGATTTGGGCTAGGGTATTTAGGAATAGTAACTATAATTGGAAGACAACATTTCTACCAAGGGAGGGGGTAGGTTTCTGGGACTACTAGGCTAGAGGGGAGGTGTTTCGCCAAGGCCTTCACAAGGAGGGGAAGTGTTGGACGAAAAGCTCATGAGAGGAGGGATTTTAGACTTGGAAAGTTTGTTTTATGGATGAAGAACTCTTCATCTTAAGGGTATTTATAGGTCAAGCAATGGCCAACCAATGGCCAAGATGAAGCCAAGTGCAAGGCAAGTGTAGGGTGAGGATTCACCCAAGTGCCTTATCCATCTACCACACACAAATATCCTACCAACTCCTCGACAAAACAAGGCCACCAATTCGGCCAATGGACGCCTCAGTCGCCAACTAGAGGGTGACAAGTGTCGCCCTCTCGTTGGTCCAAAATGTTTCGTCTCTCGGAAAAATCCGCAAAAAATATAAATGACATAGCCGTAATTTACCCTACGCAAGTTTAGTAAAACGTTTCGTCGAAAAACGATTCTTTTAGTGAGTTGTGCACAAATGTTTTTCGTCCAAGGTCTTAACTTAGGCTAACTTTTGTACGTACGCCCTCACGTACATACTCTGGAAATACGGGGTATAACATTCTCCCCTCCTTAGAAACATTCGTCCCGAATGTTCCTTCCCAAGACAGATAACGATAAGGTTCCTTATAACTTAAACAGTTCGCAAATGCCACATACGGCCACAAAACAATACTTAGGCATATATGACAATGAAAATTTACAAGTAGGAAAGTGAGTTACCTGGAGGTGTGGGGAATAGGTGAGGATACTTCTGCCTCATGTCCTCCTCAGCTTCCCACGTCATCTCCTCCCTGAGCTCGTTCCGCCACAAGACTTTGACGGAAGCCACGTCCTTGGTCCGCAGACGCCTAACCTGACGATCGATTATCGCTATGGGAATCTCCTCATACGATAACCCCTCGGTCACCTGGACATCGTCAATCGGGTGTACCCTAGATGGATCCCCGATACATCTCCTCAGCATAGAAACATGAAACACCGGATGCACTGCCTCCAGATCGGACGACAGATCCAACTCATAGGCAACCTTGCCTACCCTGCGGACAATCTGATACGGCCCAATGTACCTTGGGCTGAGTTTCCCTTTCTTCCCGAATCTCATCACACCCTTCATGGGTGACACCTTCAGGAAACCCAATCATCTACCTCGAACTCCGGATGCGACGACGATGATCTGTGATACGACTTGCCGACTCGGTGTCGATAGCCGCTCGGATAAGCTTCACCTTATCCATCGCTGCACCAAGTCTGTCCCACCAACTGCACCTCGCCCACATCGAACCAGCCTATCGGCGATCTGCACTTCCTCTCATACAAGGCCTCATAAGGCGCCATCTGAATACTGGAGTGGTAGCTATTATTATACGCAAACTCAACTAGAGGCAAATGATCCTCGGCTACCCTCGAAGTCAATAACACGGGCTCGCAAAGATATCCTCAAGAGTGCGGATAGTGCGCCACTGTCCGTCTATCGTGGATGGAATGCGATGCTCGTGCTCACTGCGTCCCTAAACCCTTCGGAAAGACCTCCGGAAGTTGGCAGAATCGGGCTCCTGCATCGATATGATCGAAATAGGGACTCCATGCAGTCTGACGATCTCTCGGATGTAAAGTCTGGCATAATCCTCAGCCGAAAAGGTCGTCCTGACGGGAAGAAAATTGGCTGATTTCGTCAGCCTGTCGACGATAACCCAAATAGAATCATGCTTCCTCGGAGTGCGAGGTAATCCTGTGATAAAGTCCATGTTGATCACCTCCCACTTCCAGGTCGGGATCTCTATCGTCTGCAACAAACCACCGGCCTGCGGTGCTCTATCTTCACCGCGACAACACGGGCGAGCTACAAACTCGCAACGCCCTCTTCGCCATCCCACCAATACAGATCTAAGGTCGTGGTACATCTTGGTCGACCCGGATGGATAGTAACGCCGCGTGTGATTCCCTAGAACTCGCCAAGTCACAAACATCTGGAACACACAACCTGCCCTCAAACCTTAGCACCCCATCAGGTGCTACCTCAAAAGGACCCTTCCCCTCACGAAGAGCCGTATCACGATAACGTGTCAAAACCGGATCCTCGAACTTGTAACGACCCGTTCCGGGGCCCGTTACTGGTGCCTTATCCCGGGCACCCTAGTGATACAACATCAGAGAAAACCAGCGGAAAATAAAACATGAGTCATGAAACATGAGATATAATAATAAACAAGCAACCAAAACGGTTGCCTTCGTGATATACATAAAACACGAACAGTTTAATCCTTTACAACCCCGCCACAACAAGATACTACAGACCTCTAAGATTTACACGACTATGACGGGACAGGGCCGCCATACCCCGAATGTACAAGAACCTACAACTCGGGAACACATACAAAAGATAAGCCTCAGAAGAAACGGAGCTTCCCAATACGCTGTGACCGTGATCCTAAGAGGGGATCCACGATCGATGTACCTCTACTGCGGCATGAACGGCCCCGAAGGAGTCGGTCGCACAGTACCAAGTATGTGAATCAGAAAATATCAGAATGAAATCATACTAGTCTATATAAAGCAGAGACATGTATGATAACCAAACTACTGATCACAACATAAAAGCGATCATACGATCGGGGACTCACGCCTCAGTCATTACTCAAATATAACTATGGGTCTCACGCCACAACATCAATCATGTTCGCATCTGGCCGCATGCCCGGAATTCTGCATCGGTGTAGACATGTCCATGATGCAACAATAATACCAATGCCCTACGGCCACATGCCCCTAATTCTACCTCGGTGACACGCCCATGTGACATCAACAATAATATCTTGGGTGATCAACCCCGCCGCACGCCACATGCCCCTAATTCTACCTCGGTGTAGACATGTCCATGTAACCACAATAACAATATATCGGTAATCAACCCGACCGCACGGCGCATGCCGGAATCTGCATCGGTGTAGACATGTCCATGTGACATCAACAACAAGACAAGAATCAAAATGGAAACATACCCGTGGAATTCTCCATCACCGCCAAAGACGCCCAAGTAAGTTCTCAACAAGTCGACCGCCTCTATCGAGACGCGGAATACGTAAATACCACACTTGTACAACAAAGGCTATCATCACAAGCATAGGCAAGTTTCACAACAACAAGCATAGGCAAGTTTCACAACAACAAGCATAGGCAAGTTTCACAACAACAAGCATAGGCAAGTTTCACAACAACAAGCATAGGCAAGTTTCACAACAACTCAAGGTACTTCCATTTATACCAAAGTCCGGGTTTTTAACCCCAAAGTACTACATACGTTAAGTTCTTTTTAAGAGATCCATTACTTCTATAAAAGTCACCCGATACGTAGTATTAGAATGACCAACCCACATTCCTTTTCAAAATCAAGTAACAAAGATTCTTTCCTAAGTTCGGTTGCCTAGTTTCAATTACTCAAGCTTCTCATTTTCAAATGGTTTCATAGTTCCCAAACTTAATCACTGATTCCTTTTTAGAACAATTGAGTAATATATGTCTCACGTGAGAGTAGGTTATTCTTGTTTACAACATTCTTATTACAAAGACCATGATCTAGAAAATGTAATATCATTTTGTCTCATCTTAGTTTCTATGCAGATGGAGGTTTCTACCGGTTTTAATACAACACATCATTATTCAATACATTTTCCTTTATTAACGCCGCAGTTGGTCCTGTCGATACACATTCGATTCCCAAATCAAGAAACATTATCCCTTTAAAAACCAAGTACTCATTACTCACGAATGAGGTTTCACACAAACATCCACATTAAAACAAATAAGTTAAGTCTCTTATCTTATAAGATCAAGTCTCTTAACTTCTAACATCAAGAAACCATTTTCACTTACATAAGGTCGTTATAACTAACTTCCCATAAAGCTATTATAACACCCTATGTTTTAAACCAACCAAATCACTTAGCACACGTACGCTCACCGTACTACATAGTTCACAACAATCATGCTAGAAAAGATAGGAAGAGGTTCACATACCTCGCGACGATTTATCGACAATAAGCAAAATGCTCCAAGTACTACAACCTTGCTAGCCCTTTCCACTCCTCGAGTAGAATACGCTACTCTTAGTACTTTCACCTATAAAGGTCACAAACGCCTATTAACCCCAAAACATAAGTTTCTATCTTTCTATAGAAAATTGGCAAGACTCTCCCACATGGCAGCGTAAATCTCCTCTCTATCGAGGCCGACTACCAAGCCAACCAGTGGGGTTTACACGCCTAACCGGACGTGTACAATTCTACACACAAGTCTACCGCAATACACCTATGTAAATACTGATTCGATTCGATTCTTTATTCTTCAGCTTAAGTCAAAAGACATTGCGAATACTAAGTATAGCTCCATATATAGTATACTTCAACTATATATTCTAACAAACATGTAATTTCCAATTACAATAGAGGACAAGATAATTACCTCGATAAGCCCAAAATTATCCAAGTTATAATGTCGGTCTGAGCAAGGTTTAGCTCACTCGTGCGCCCAAACCACTCCAAACAACCCTTAGAAGTTCTAACCAACTTCTACTCAAATACTTCAACCAACTATGAAGATTTCCTTAGGGTTTGGTTTGAGACTAAAAGGACAAAAGGTAGTATTTCGGACTCACGTAAAGAGGTATCTTTGGAATACTACAAGGTACAAGGCTAAGGTATTTTGGGCATTATAACAATACTAGGGAGTATTTCTATACCACAAAGGGTATTATGCGAAAACAACTAGGCAGTGGGTACCCACGGCTAGCACCACATGAGGGGACCTCTCGGCCAAAGGCCACAAGGAGGAGGAGGAGGAGGCTTAGGACGAGAGCTACTAGAGGAGGAGGGATTTCAAGACTTAGACAAAGTGAGGAGTGAATGAATAAGTCTTCACAAGGAGGGGTATTTATAGCAAAACCAAAGGCCAACCAACGGCCAAGATTAAGCCATGTGCAAGGCAAGTGTAAGGCCAAGATCAAGCCAAGTGCACCTAGCCCCTACTCTTAAAACCCTCACAAATATCTACACAAATATCTAGCACAACTTGCCCTCCAAATCGGCCGTCGCCCCACTTGTCTCCATTGTGAGGGTGACACATGTCACCCTCCCGTTGGTCCAAAATGTTTCGTCTCTCGGAAAAATCCGCAAAAATACAAAACGACATAGCCGGAATTTTCCCTTCGCAAGTTACGCAAAACGTTTCGTCGAAAAACGACTCCAACCGGGTGTTGTGCACAAATGTAAAATCGGCCAAGGGTGCCACATGGGGGTGACACGTGTCGCCCCCCGATTCGCCCAGAATATTTCGTCTTCCGAAAATATCCAATTTACCGGAAATCTCAAAAACAAAGCGGGCCCCACAAAACCGTAAATTTCTCCCGTGGGCCCCACGTGACCATTTCCGAAAATAAAATCTCAAAATTCTAATATAATCTATGAAGTCCAAATACCAAATCTGGGAATCCAATTCCCATTAACGAACCTTTTTCTTCACAAATAACCGGAAACTTTTCCGTCGAAAACTCACATCTTTCTTTCTTTTCAAAATTTTCTGCCGTACTCTCGTACGTACGTCCTCACATACATACCCTGCAACTACGGGGTATAACATTCTCCCCTCCTTAGAAACATTCGTCCCGAATGTTCCTTCTCAAGTCGAATAACGATAAAGTTCCTCTAACAAGTTGCCAATGCCACAGCTTGGCCACGAAATAACACACGTTATCTTCCTCCCTTACTCGTTGTACCCTTCTCGAACACTCGAACTCTCCCAGTACGTACCATACTTCAGTCATTACTTCCGTTCCCGAAAATCTCTGGAGTCACTACCTCCAAACTTGGTCATCTTACTAACCTCAAACTTCCTTAAGGCCATTCCCGGCCTTTACGAACCGCTTCTGGTCGAACGCGTCCACGAACTCATACGATGATCATACAAACTTGGGCCTAGCATCCTCGTGACCCTACCACTGGCGGGACCACCCAGAACTGACCCCACCCCAAACCGGGTTAAGGGTTGACCCGCAAATGGTCCTCAACCCGACCCCCAACCGCGCCAAACTCTTGTTCCCCGATCCGGAACAATCTTACTAATTCACATCATGAAAGCTACCACTTCCATCTCACACTACCCACGGACTTATCACACAAATAAATCCCACGTATACTACTACTCTGATAAAGGTCAAACATAAAACGAATCTTTAATCTCAAGACGACCTTACCCTAAGGTCTCGATCGTGACATAGTCTAAGGTTCACACTTACCATGCCCCATCGTAACCTCCCAACTAAACATGTTTTCAAACTCACAATTACCACAACGCTTATTCGTACATAGCAACCAATCATGAGACCATCATCACAAGCATACCTAAAATCTAGAGGGTTATGGATATACGAAGCTACCGCTCCACTCTAATCATAGGCACACGCAGGCGCATAATCGTAGAAGCGATGAACCAGCCATCGATCCGTAAATTTGAGTCGTAACATCCGTGCTACCCTTGGTTGACAGTTCCTCGCAAAATGGCCTGCTGCCGCCAAAATAACAAGCTCCCGCACCACGACACTCCGAAATGTGGTCTACCACATCGACCACACCGGTAGGGGTGACCATCCGCCAACACCTTACTTCCTCGAAACTCAACCCTTGGAGCCACGACGCTCCCGAATACTCTGAAGGTTGTGGAGGACCACTCTGCACCGGCGGAGGTGCAAAACTAATATGCTGCTGAGGCGGTCCGCCTCGAAAGTCGCCAAAAGACCCTGATGTCCTGGCCCTCTTCTGCTGATCCAGGTCATTCCGTCGACCTCTCCGTACCTCACATCCTAGTGCATGAGCCTGCATGCGGGCAATGTCCATGCCCGGCTGAAGAGCTACTCCTGAACATGCCTCTGACATGTAATCATCGAGCCCTGTAACATATCGGTGCACTCGATCCTCCATACTAGCTACCAACGCTGGGACGTACCGGGCCAATGAGTCGAACTCCACATTGTACTCCCGAACCGTACGCCCGCTCTGTCTAAGCATCAAAAATCTGTCGGCCCGTGCCCTCCTCATCTGCGGAGGCAAGAAGTGCGTGAGGAAAGCCCCCGAAAACTCATCCCATACTGCTGGAGGTGCATGCTCTCCCCGGGAAAGCTCCCATGAATCAAACCAATCGACTGCGGTATCACGCAGCCGATGCGAACCAAAGGTCACAGACTCGGTTTCTGAAGCCTTGATCACCCGCATGATCCGCTGTAACTGCCGGATGAACTCCTGCGGATCATCCTCAGGCCTCGACCCATAAAACTCTGGCGGGCTACAACTCAGAAAGTCCCGCAGCCTCAAACTATCTGCTCTCGGGTGCACCACAGGTGCTGCTGGAACTGGGCTGCGAATCCGGCCTCTCCTCATACTGCCACGACCATGGCCAAGAATCGCCATCTCCTTGTAACCCATCTCCTGCGCCCGGTGTGGATGGAGGCTCAGTCTGCGGTCTCAGCAGCCATTCATTGCCGCTCTAACCTCTCGCTGGGCGGCGTCCTACAAAACCCGCCGTCTCAAGCACAACCTCAGTCTTATGCGGGCTGCGCCTCGTACTCCTCAGATCTCACTAGCGGCACCCTCGGCCGCCTTGCCCTCTGGGCTCTGGTTGCCTGCGCGGAGGCATAATCGGTAAAACGAGATACGTCGGAGGGTCCCACTTACAACACGACTCTAAGGCACGATCTCGGAATGAGAAGAATGGAAACCAATCCTAAATGTCCTATAGCCTCACGATTATAGATGTGGTGCACAACACACCGATAATCAAGACTCTACTAGACACGGTGCAGACACTTTCCGAGGATTAATCGCTCGATACCACTTTTGTAACGACGTTCGGGGCCCGCATCGTGCCTTATCGGGCACCCTAGTGGTACAACATCGAGAGAAAACGGCGGAAAATAAAACATGAGTCATGAAACATGAGATATAATAATAAGCAAGCCAACCAAAACGGTTGCCTTCAGATATACATAAAACTCGAGCAGTTTAATCCTTTACAACCCCGCCACAACAAGATTACTACGGACCTCTAAGATTTACAACGACTATGACGACAGGGCTCGCCATACCCCGAATGTACAAGAACCTACAACTCAGGGAACACATACCAAAAGATAAGCCTCAGAAGAAACGGAGCTTCCCAATATGCTGAACTGTGATCCTAAGAGCGGGGATCCACGACCGATGTACCTCTACCTGCGGCATGAACGGCTTCGAAGGAGGTCGATGCAACAGTACCAAGTATGTGGCGTAAAAATCAGAATGAAATCATACTAGTCTATATAAAGCAGGAGACATGTATGATAACCAAACTACGATTCACAACATAAGCGATCATACCCGATCGTGGACTCACGCCTCAAGTCATTACTCAAATATAACTATGGGTCTCACGCCCACAACATCAATCATGTTCGCATCACGGCGCATGCCGGAATCTGCATCGGTGTAGACATGTCCATGATGCAACAATAATACCAATGCCCGTGGCCACATGCCCCGAATTCTACCTCGGTGTAGACACGCCCATGTGACATCAATAATATCTTTGGGTGATCAACCCGCCGCAGCCACATGCCCCCGGCATTCTACCTCGGTGTAGACATGTCCATGTAACCACAATAACAATATATCGGGGAATCGACCCGCCCGCACGGCATGCCCGGAATCTGCGTCGGTGTAGACATGTCCATGTGACATCAACAACAAGACAAGAATCAAAATGGAAACATACCCGTGGAATTCTCCATCACCGCCAAAGACGCCCAAGTAAGTTCTCAACAAGTCGACCGCCTCTATCGAGAGACGGTAACGTAAATACCACACTTGTACAATAAAGGCTATCATCACAAGCATAGGCAAGTTTCACAACAACAAGCATAGGCAAGTTTCACAACAAGCATAGGCAAGTTTCACAACAACAAGCATAGGCAAGTTTCACAACAACAAGCATAGGCAAGTTTCACAACAACTCAAGGTACTTCCATTTATACCAAAGTCCGGGTTATTAACCCCAAAGTACTACATACGTTAAGTTCTTTTTAAAGAGATCCATTACTTCTATAAAAGTCACCCGATACGTAGTATTAGAATGACCAACCCACATTCCTTTTCAAAATCAAGTAACAAAGATTCTTTTCCTAAGTTCGGTTTGCCTAGTTTCAATTACTCAAGCTTCTCATTTTCAAATGGTTTCATAGTTCCCAAACTTAATCACTTGATTCCTTTTTAGAACAATTGAGTAATATATGTCTCACGTGAGAGTAGGTTATTCTTGTTTACAACATTCTTATTACAAGACCATGATCTAGAAAATGTAATATCATTTTGTCTCATCTTAGTTTCTATGCAGATGGAGGTTTCACCGGTTTTAATACAACATCATTATTCAATACATTTTCCTTTATTAACGCCGCAGTGGTCCTGTCGATACACATTCGATTCCCAAATCAAGAAACATTATCCCTTTAAAAACCAAGTACTCATTACTCACGAATGAGGTTTCACACAAACATCCACATTAAAACAAATAAGTTAAGTCTCTTATCTTATAAGATCAAGTCTCTTAACTTCTAACATCGAGAAACCATTTTCACTTACATAAGGTCGTTATAACTAACTTCCCATAAAGCTATTATAACACCCTATGTTTTAAACCAACCAAATCACTTAGCACGTATGCGTCACCGTACTACATAGTTCACAACAATCATGCTAGAAAAGATAGGAAGAGGTTCACATACCTCGCGACGATTTATCGACAATAAGCAAAATGCTCCAAGTACTACAACGCTAGCCCTTTCCACTCCTCGAGTAGAATACGCTACTCTTAGTACTTTCACCTATAAAGGTCACAAACGTCTATTAACCCCAAAACATAAGTTTCTATCTTTCTATAGAAAATTCAAGACATTTTCCCGCAACAGCGTAAATCTCTCTCTATCGAGGCCGACTACCAAGCCAACCGGGGGTTTACACGCCTAACCTGGACGTGTACAATTCTACACAAGTCTACCGCATGTCTGATCCCATGTAAATACTGATTCGATTCGATTCTTTATTCTTGTGCTTAAGTCAAAAGACATTGCGAATACTAAGTATAGCTCCATATATAGTATACTTCAACTATATATTCTAACAAACATGTAATTTCCAATTACAATAGAGGACAAGATAATTACCTCGATAAGCCCAAAATTATCCAAGTTATAATGTCGGTCTGAGCAAGGTTTAGCTCACTCCGTGCGCTCCAAACCACTCCAACAACCCTTAGAAGTTCTAACCAACTTCTACTCAAATACTTCAACCAACTATGAAGATTTCCTTAGGGTTTCGGTTTGAGACTAAAAGGACAAAAGGTAGTATTTAGGACTCTACGTAAAGAGGTATCTTTGGAATACTACAAGGTACAAGGCTAAGGTATTTTGGGCATTATAACAATACTAGGGAGTATTTCTATACCACAACAAGGGTATTATGCGAAAACAACTAGGCAGTGGGTACCCATGGCTAGCACCACAAGGGGACCTTCTCGGCCAAAGGCCACAGGAGGAGGAGGGGAGAGGCTTAGGACGAGGCTACTAGAGGGAGGGGAGGGATTTCAAGACTTAGACAAGGTGAGGAGTGAATGAATAAGTCTTCACAAGGGAGGGGTATTTATAGCAAAACCAAAGGCCAACCAATGGCCAAGATTAAGCCATGTGCAAGGCAAGTGTAAGGCCAAGATCAAGCCAAGTGCACCCTAGCCCTACTCCTTAAAACCCTCACAAATATCTACACAAATATCTAGCACAACTTGCCCTCCAAATCGGCCAGTCTTGCCCACTTGTCTCCATTGTGAGGGTGACACATGTCACCCTCCCGTTGGTCCAAAATGTTTCGTCTCTCGGAAAAATCCGCAAAAATACAAAACGACATAGCCGAAATTTTCCCTTCGCAAGTTACGCAAAACGTTTCGTCGAAAAACGACTCTAACCGGGTGTTGTGCACAAATGTAAAATCGGCGAGGTGCCACGTGGGGTGACACGTGTCGCCCGATTCGCCGAATATTTCGTCTTAGAAAATATCCAATTCTGAAATCTCAAAAACAAAGCGGGCCACAAAGTAGAATTTCTCCGTGGGCCCCACGTGACCATTTCCGAAAATAAAATCTCAAAATTCTAATATAATCTATGAAGTCCAAATACCAAATCTGGGAATCCAATTCCCATTAACGAACCTTTTTCTTCACAAATAACCGGAAACTTTTCCGTCGAAAACTCACATCTTTCTTTCTTTTCAAAATTTTCTGCCGTACTCTCGTACGTACGTCCTCACATACATACCCTGCAACTACGGGGTATAACAGAACTGTTGCCTCTTCACCTCCTCAACGATGGAAGACTCGGCAACCTCACGAACTCGAACCCCACTGCTATCAGAATCGATCAAACGGACACCAAGGCTCGCTAACTGATGCAAATCGCGAACCATACCCCTCCTCTCTGGCTGCATGTTATACCCCGTATTTCCAGAGTATGTACGTGAGGGCGTACGTATAAAAATTTAAGCCTTAAGGATTGGCAAGGTTCGAAAATTTGGGCACAAGTACCAAAAAGAATCGTTTTTCGACGAAACGTTTTACTAAACTTGCGAAGGGAAAATTCCGGCTATGTCATTTATAATTTTTGCGGATTTTTCCGAGAGACGAAACATTTTGGACCAACGGGAGGGTGACATGTGTCACCCTCACATTGGGCGTTACTTGGGGCGGCAGATGGGACGAAATGGGGCTTGTGGTTGGTAGGATATTTTGTGCAAGTTGGTGTGGTAGATGGATAAGGTACACATGGTTAAATCTTGACCCTACACTTGCATGGCACTTGGCTTGATCTTGGCCATTGATTGGCCCTTGCTTGACCTATAAATACCCCCATTAGTTGATGAACTTCTTCATTCAAAACTCATTCTCCAAGTCTAAAAACCCTCTCCCCCTTAAGTGTTGTGTTCGTCCAAGGTCCCCCCCCTTGGGAAGCCTTGGCCGAGAGTCTACCCCCCCTAGCCTAGTGGTTTCGTATAATACCCCCCTTTGTGGTATAGAAATACTTCTCCAAGTATTGTTATAATGCCCAAATACTTTAGCCCAAATACCTTGTAGTATTCCCAAGGTTACCTCTATACGAAAAGCCCGGAAAATACTATTATACTTCCTTTATCCACTAAACGAAACCCTAAGGAAAACCTTCATAGTCGGTTGAAGTGTTAAGTAGAAGTTGCATAGAACTTCTAAGGGTTGTTTGGAGCGGATTGGAGCACTCGGAGTAGGAGCTAAACGTTGCTCAGGATCGACATTAAACTTGAATAATTTTGGGCTCATCGAGGTAAATACTACTGTCCTTCTATTGTAATTGGGAATTACATACTGTCGTATTGTAGAAATGAATATAAGATTCATAGAAGAGAATTGAACTGTAATAGAAGGAAATTACAGAAAAGGCTTGAACTGAAATCACTTCAGAAGAATATTAAGTAGAAGATTAAATCAGACTTACATAGGAATTTGTATTCTGATGAGACTTAACCTTCATTGGTTGAATGTTCTGCGAGTAGCATGTACTACTTGGAAGGTGGACAAGGCTAGCCGGGTTATAGCCGTGGAGCGTTTTGCTTATAGTCGATAATCGTCGCGAGGTATGTGATTCTTCCTATACTCTTGAGCATGATATTTTAAAGGAATATATATATAGTACGGTAGACGTACGTGTGTTAACTGAACGTAGTTATACGGCAATGTCTTTTGACTTAAGCCTGAATAATAAGAATCTTGAAGTATTTCAAAAGAATTAAGAAACCTTTTTGAAAACATAAGAGTTATACTAGCTTTATGGGAAGTTAGGTATAACGTCTTAAGAGAGATAAAGAGAATGGTTTACTGATTTTTAGAAGTTAAGAGACTTGATCTTAAAAGATAAGAGACTTGACTTAAATGAATTAATATGAATTTTGTGTGAAACCTCATTCGTGAGTAATGAGTACTTGGTTTTTAAAAAGGAATAATGTTTTACTGATTTCGGAAATCAGAATAAGTATCGAATAAACCACTGCAGCGTTAATAAAAGAAAATGTATTGAATAATGAAGTATTATTAAAACCAGTAGAAACCTCCATCTGCATAGAAGCTAAGATGAGACAAAATGAGATTACATTTTCTAGATCATGGCTGCTTTAAATGGTTATAAACAAGAATAAACTGCTCACACCTATGTCATATGTTACTCAATTATTTTAAAAGAGATTAAGACATTGAACTATGAAACTTTTCTAAAATAAAGAGACTTGAGTAATTGAAATTAGGCAAACTGGAACTTTAGGGAAAAGAAAGGCATTGTTTTGTCTTAAATTGGTTTAAAACATAAAGTGTTATAACAACTTTATGGGAAGTTAGTTATAACGACTTTATGAAAACAAAAGAAGGGTTTTATCATTGGTTTTAATGTGGTAACTTGACTTTAAAAAGAGAAGTGTTTTGGTCTAAAAAGAAGGCATGGTATTGCCTTAATTTAGTTTTAAAAAGGAAAGTATGAAAGTTGTTTTGGTTTACTTAAAAGATGTAAGTCACTCTATTTTATACTACGGGTATCGGGTGACTTTTATAAAAGGAATGGATCTCTTAAAAGGAATTTAACGTACGTAGTATTTTAGGGTTAAAACCCGGACTTTGATATAAAATGAAAGTACCTTGAGTTGTGTATAACTTGCCTATGCTTGTTGTTGTGAAACTTTCCTATGCTTGTTGTGATAGCCTTTGTTGTGCAAAAATTGTGTTTCTATACTACCGCGTCTCTCGGTGGAGGGCCGGTTGACTTGTTGAGAACTTACTTGGACGTACCGGCAGTGACGGAGAATTCCACGGGTACGCTCCTGTTGATAGTGTTATTCCATGGACTAGCTCTCCATGAGGTTTCTTACTGTTCGGCCTTGGTACCTGGTGGTCGGCTTTCGTACTTGCCCCGTCTCGTGGCTGATTCGGCCTTGGTACCTGGTAGTTAGCCCTCGCACTTGCCCCGTTCAGTGTAGTGACGAAGTCTCGTGATACGGCCTTGGTACCTGGTAGTTAGCCCTCGTACTTGCCCCGGTCAGCTACGTGGCCGGCCTTGGTATCTGGTAGTCGGCTTTCGTACTTGCCCCGTGTCAGCTTCGTGGTTTGGTTGTATTGTATTGTTAGTACGGCTTTGGCATCAGGTAGGACTTGGTGTTCAGGTGTACTTCTTGGTGTTATCATATCATAGACTGCCGGCAGTGAGGAAGGTATTCCACGGGCATGATTGATGTTGTGGGCGTGAGACCCAATATTTATATTTGAGTAATGACTTGGAGGGCGTGAGTCCCTGACTTGATATAACTGTTATATGTGTGTACTGTAGTTTGGTTATCATACATGTCTCCTGCTTTATATAGACTATTATGATTTCATTTACAGTATTTACAGTTTCACATACTTGGTACCTGTTGTACTGACCTCCTTCGGGGGGCTGCGTTCATGCCGCAGGTAGAGGTACATCGGCTGTCGATCCCCGCGTTTAGGATCACATTTCAGCATATTGGGAAGCTCCGTTCCTTCGGAGGCTTATCTTTTGGTATGTTACCCTGAGTCTGTAGGTTCTTGTACATTCAGGGGTATGGCGGGGCCCTGTCCCGTCATAGTTGTTGTATAAATCTTAGAGTGCAGCATGCTTTGTTGTGGGCAGGGTTGTAAGGATTGTAACTGTTCAAATGTCTATATATATATATGTTGAAAGGCAACCGTTTTGGTTGGCCTATTTTCTTTTATCTTGATCCATGTCTATTTGAATGTTTAAAGTTTTTATTTCCGCTGGTTTTTCTCTGATGTTGTATCACTAGGGTGCCCGGGGTAAGACACCAGTCACGGGCCCGGGTTCAGGTCGTGACACTGCACATCTGATAGGCTACCCATCGACCTACGACTAAGGGCATCTGCCACAACATTGGCCTTCCCCGGGTGGTACAGGATATCGACGTCATAATCCTTAAGCAACTCTAACCACCGTCTCTGTCGTAAGTTCAGCTCCCTCTGGCTGAAGATATACTGGAGGCTCTTGTGGTCTGTATAAATATCCACATGAACCCCATACAAATAGTGCCTCCAGATCTTCAAGGCGTGAATCACCGCTGCCAACTCCAAATCATGGGTGGGGTAGTTCCTCTCGTGTTTCTTAAGCTGTCGGGATGCGTACGCTATAACTCTACCCTGCTGCATCAACACACATCCCAGCCCGATGCCTGACGCATCACAATACACGACATAACCATCTGGACCCTCTGGAAGAGTAAGAACGGGGGCGGTCGTCAGTCTCTCAAGAATCGGAAACCACGCCACAAGCATCGATCCTCAAACTTAGCGCCTCGAGTCGGCCTAGTCAATGGTGCGAGAGATAGAAGCAAACTTCTCTGAACCGATAATAACTCGCGAGGCCCGAAAGCTGCGCACCTCTGGCCGGAGTAGTAGGTCAGGCCAAGTCTCGCCTCGATCTTGGCGTATCCACTCGAATACCATCGGCCCGACAATATGCCCAAGAAAAGCCACGAAGCCAACCAAAACTCACATTTGGAAATCTTGGCGTATAGCTGTCCCGAGAATCGGCCGATCGCCTCAAATGCTCCGCATGCTCGCTCTGGCGAGAATAAACCAAGATATCATCAATGAACACTATCACAAGCGTGTCCAAAAATGGTTTGAACACTCGGTTCATCAAATCCATGAATACCACGGAGCATTGGTCAACCCAAAAGACATGACCACGAACTCATAATGCCCGTCTGGGTCGGAATGCGATCTAGGGACATCCACCTCTCGACTCGCACTGATGATAGCCCGATCGCAGATCAATCTTGGAGAAACATCTCGCACTCGCAACGATCGGACAAATCATCAATCACGGGAAGGGTATTCATTATTAATGGTCACCTTGTTCACCGCCTATAATCAACACATGCGCGGCGTCCGCCCTTCTTCTTCACGAACAATACGGCGCTCCCGAGGAGAAACACTTGCTTTGATGAAGCCCTTCTCCAACAAATCTCTAAGTCGATCCTTCAACTCTCTCAACTTGGCGGTGCCATTCGTATGGCGGAATGGAAATAGGCGAGTGTCCGCGGCAAAGACATCGATACAAAACTCTATCTCCTCTCCGGAGGATACCGGAGGTCGTGCGGAAACACATCCGGAACTCCCGACTCTGGAATCGATCGAGATCCGTACGCGACCTCGATATCAAACACCGAATAAGATGGTAGATATACCGCTCGCACGATCTTCCTAGCCTTGAGGTAAGAAATAAACCTACCCTCTAGCGTCTGATGTTCCTCCCACTCAATAACCGGCTCCCCAGGAAACTGGAACCGTACCACTCTCTCCCTGCAGTCTACACTGACGTAGCAAGAAGCTAACCAATCCATGCCCATGATCACATCGAAATCAGTCATGTCCAACTTTATCAAGTCGGCTAGGGTCTGACGACTGCATATGGTCACCGGACAAGCCCTATATACACGTCGAGCTACCACCGAATCACCCACTGGCGTAGCTACCTCGAAAGGGTCTATGGACTTAGGCTCTATCCCTATCCTACTAGCAATAAGGGGAGATATATAGGACAGAATAGAACCCGGATCTTCAAGGCATACACATCAAATTCGGAAACTGATAAAGTACCTGTGACGACGTCAGGCGACGCCTCCTGGTCCTGCCGGCTGGACAAGGCATAAATGCGGTTCTGAGGACCGCTAGAACTGGGACCCGCGCCACGACCTCTGCCGCGACCTGCTGGTCCATGAGTACCCTGCCCTCCGGGGCGTGTAACTGTAGGGGACGAAGAACCAGCAGCGAACCGCATGGTGAGCCTACCACCACGCCCCGGTCGGACGATCCGCAGTGACCTGCGGCACAATCGTAACAAGCTCGGCGGTACCACACTTCCGTAATGGGATCTACCGCATCGGCCACACCGAGGGGTGGTCCCGTCGGTCGCGCCTCTGCTACCCGACGTCAAGTCACGGGGCCTGTCCGTCCTCGAAGACGGTGCGGGAGTGCTCGAGTGGCTATGGTGCAAATCTAGGCTGCCGAGGCCGCCCACCCCGAGCTACCAAAAGACCTGCCGTCACGGCGCCTTCTTCTCGCTGTCACAACTCGTCGGCCTACGCTCGCCGCGTCAGTCGTGAGCTGCATGCGGGTAATATCCATGCCTGGCTGAAGAGCCACACCCGCACAAGACTCGGCCATATAATCATCTAGCCCGGTGACGTAGCGATGCACCCTGTCCTCCATATCTGCTACCAACGCAGGGACATATCGAGCCAACGAATCAAACTCAACGTTGTACGCCTGGCGTGCGCCTCTGTCTCGAACAAAAATCATCGGCCCGCGTGCCCTCATCCGTGGAGGCAAGAAGTGAGTGAGGAAAGCCTCGAGAACTCGTCCCAAGTAGCCGGGACGCGTGCTCTCCGGGATAACTCCACGAATCAAACCAATCGATTGCGGTATCACGCGGCCGTCTGAACAAAGGTCACGGACTCGGTCTCTCAAGCCTTGATCACCGCGTGATCCTTCAGAGGCGACGGATGAACTCCTGCGGATCATCCTCGTGCCTCGACCGTAGAACTCTGGCGGGCTCTGACTCAGGAAATCCGTAGCCTCAAACTATCTCGCTCTCGGGTGAACCACGGTACTACTGGGCTGAATCGAATCGGCCTATCCTTATGTTCGGCCACAATCACGGCGAATCGGGCCATCTCCTTGTACCTAACTCCTCTCGCGGTGTGGGGTCGGAGGTACGAATGCGTGGTCTCTTTGGCGGCGGCGTCATGGAACTCGCCGTCTCGGGTATAGGCGGGGCGAGCCCTCGTGACTCTCGGTGTCTACTAGCGACTCCGCCGTGCCTTGCCGCCGGGCGGGTTGCCTTACGTGGAGGCATAATCCATTCTGAGAAAGGAATACGTTAGAGAGGTCCAACTTATAACACGGCTCTAAAGCACGATCTCGAGTGAGAAGAATGGAAACCAATCCTAAATATCCTATAGCCTCACGATTATTGGTGTGGTGCACAACACCGATAATCAAGACTCTACTAGATACGGTCGGTAGACACTTTCCGAGATTAATCGCTCGATACCACTTTTGTCACGACCTGTTCGGGGCGTGGTCGTGCCTTACCCGGCACCCAAGTAGTCATACATCGAGTAATCGCGGAATATAAAAACAAGACATGAAAACGTTGTAAAATGAGACACGATTTGATGTGAGAAAATGTCGCCTTTTCGGCATATATATATAAACATAGTTTTGCGATTACATCCCAACTTTACAATAGGACTACTGGACCTCAAGAAGATAAACAACTATGGCGGGACGGGGCCCGCCATACCTGAATGTACAAAACTATATACAACAACAGGGGAGATCATACCCAAAGTCGAGCCTCAGAAGAAGATGGAGCTCACGACACCAAAGCAAAAGATCCTAAGGATGTGGATCTAGCACTGCTTGCCCTACTGCGGCATGAACGCAGCCCAGGAGGTCAAGACAACAGTACTAAGTATGTGAAATCAAAATACTTAAATGAAATCATATCATTTTAAAACCAATTTTACAAATATGCACGAAACAACCAATGTAACCGCATAGTGCCACATCATAAACAAGAGCAACAATAGGTAAATCAGAATCGTCTTTTCTAGGTGCGAATGATCGAGCAGGCCAATCGCCCATAGCATCATTATGCAAGCCTAATCCTGGACTCCCGTAGTCTGCATAGGCCACTCACATAGGCCCGCATGAGGTATAACCCCGCATCGAGGGTAGCTACTCCTCGGCATCGTCCTGGACTCGTAGTCCGCATGGCCACATAAACCGCATGAGGTATAACCCCGCACACTAACCTGGAACTCTCGTAGCTCCGCATAGGTCCCCTGGACCCGCATGAGGTATTCTCGAATCATGGTCCCAGACCGCCTGAGTCTACCCCGCATCGGAGGGCAGCTTAACCCCCGGTATCATGTCAAGAGGTGAGTGATATAGTACTAACATAACAGCTTATTGTTAAACAACATAAGCACAAATAAGAATGACCTCTTTACACAAACGTTACAAGATACTAACACACATAGCATCACAATATGTCTACTCATCAAAACCATCTTATTATACTTTTCAGAAATCAATACAAGTCTTTTATAAACACATAAGTAAACTGTTCCTTTTTATAAATCTTAAGCCGTTATACTTAACTTCCCATAAAGCTAGTATAACCCTTAAGCTTCTTGTTTTAAAACAATTATTCTTCTTCTTTCAAAACTGATTTATAATTCTTTTAAAAGACTTCAAGATCTTTATTATTCAGGCTTAAGTCAATAGACATTGCCGTAAAACTACGTTCGCTTAACACGACGTCTACCGTACTATATATATATATATTTAAAATATCATGCTTAAGAGTATAGGAAGAATCACATACCTTCGGCGAAATCCACCGCCAAGTCGAATATGTCGTGTGCAGTATGACTATAATAGTCAAAGACGCCTATCAAAGTCTAGACTACTCGTAGGACAATCTAGCGGGGTTCTCTATTCTACGGAAAATCGGCAGACTTCCCTACCGGTGAGCTATATAAGTCATCAGTAAATCTGGTCCATGTAAATCTGATTCAAACTTCTTTACATGTTCAGGGTGATTAAGTTCAATTCTCTTAGTAATATCCTTCTATGTGATTACAATTCGATACTCTTCTTTTAATATCCTTCTATGTATTTATACCTATTTCTATACTTCTACAGTATGTATTCTCCAATTACAATAGAAGGATAAGATTATTTACATCGATAGGCCCAATATTATCCAAGATAAAAGTCGATACTGAGCGAGGTTTAGATCCTAGTATGAACGCTCAGATAGCTCCAAGAAACCCTTAGAAGTTCTTCACAACTTCTACTAAGTACGAAGGGCGTTGGGCGAGGGGATTTCGGAATCGTAACTATACTTGGAAGACAACAGTTCTACCACGGGAGGGGGGTAGGGTTCGGCGAGGACTACTAGGCTCGGGGGGGTGTTTCGCCAAGGCCTTCACAGGAGGAAGTGTTGGACGAAAATCTCACAAGGGAGAGGGAGGGATTTTAGACTTGGAAAGTTTGTTTTGTGGATGAAGAACTCTTCATCTTAAGGGGGGTATTTATAGGTCAAGCAATGGCCAACCAATGGCCAAGATGAAGCCAAGTGCAAGGCAAGTGTAGGGTGAGGATTCACCCAAGTGCCCTTATCCATCTACCACACACAAATATCCTACCAACTCCTTGACAAAACAAGGCCACCAATTCGGCTCAATGGACGCCTCAAGTCCGCCAACTAGAGGGTGACAAGTGTCGCCCTCTCGTTGGTCCAAAATGTTTCGTCTCTCGGAAAAATCCGCAAAAATTATAAATGACATAGCCGTAATTTACCCTACGCAAGTTTAGTAAAACGTTTCGTCGAAAAACGATTCTTTTAGTGAGTTGTGCACACATGTTTTTCGTCCAAGGTCTTAACTTAGGCTAACTTTTGTACGTACGCCCTCACGTACATACTCTGGAAATACGGGGTATAACACGTAGTCCGCATGGCCACATAGACCGCATGAGGTATAACCCCGCACACTAACCTGGAACTCTCGTAGCTCCGCATAGGTCCCCTGGACCCGCATGAGGTATTCTCGAATCATGGTCCTGCATCGCTGAGTCTACCCGCGTCGGAGGACTTAACCCGGTATCATGTCAAGAGGTGAGTGATATATTACTAATATAACAGCTTATTGTTAAACAACATAAGCACAAATAAGAACGACCTCTTTACACAAACGTTACAAGATACTAACACACATAGCATCACAATATGTCTACTCATCAAACCATCTTATTATACTTTTCAGAAATCAATACAAGTCTTTTATAAACACATAAGTAAACTGTTCCTTTTTATAATTCTTAAGTCGTTATACTTAACTTCCCATAAAGCTAGTATAACCCTTAAGCTTCTTGTTTTAAAAACAATTATTCTTCTTCTTTCAAAACTGATTTATAATTCTTTTAAAAGACTTCAAGATCTTTATTATTCAGGCTTAAGTCAAAAGACATTGCCGTAAAACTACGTTCAGTTAACACACGTACGTCTACCGTACTATATATATACTGTATAATATCATGCTCAAGAGTATAGAAAGAATCACATACCTTCTCGGCGAAATCCACCTGCCAAGTCGAATATGTCGCTCGCAGAGTAACAGCCTATAATAGTCAAAGACGTCTATCAAAGTCTAGACTACTCTGTAGGACATTCTAAACAGAGGGTTCTTAATTCTATGGAAAATCGGGCAGCACTTCCCTACCCGGTAAGCTATACAAGTCTACTGTAAATACAGTCCTATGTAAGCACAGTTCAATCTTCTTTACATGTTCTGAGGTGATTAAGTTCAATTCTCTTCTGTAATATCCTTCTATGTGATTACAGTTCAATACTCTTCTTTTAATATCCTTCTATGTATTTATACTTATTCCTATACTTCTACAGTATGTATTCTCCAATTACAATAGAAGGATAAGATTATTTACCTCGATAAGCCCAATATTATCCAAGATATAAGTCGATCCTGAGCGAGGTTTAGCTCCTAGTCTGGACGCTCCGATAGCTCCAAGAAACCCTTAGAAGTTCTTCACAACTTCTACTTAAGTACTATAAGGGATTTGGGCTAGGGTATTTAGGAATAGTAACCCTACTTGGAAGACAACTTTCTACCAAGGGGGGGGGTGTACTTGGCCGAAGCCACTAGGCTAGAGGGGGGGAGAGGGGTGTTTCGGCTAGGCTCTTTTAGAGGGGGGGGGGGAGAGAGCTCTTGGACGAGAAGCTCACAAGGGAGAGGGAGGGATTTTAGACTTGGAAAGTTTGATTTGTGGATGAAGAACTCTTCATCTTAAGGGGGGTATTTATAGGTCAAGAAATGGCCAACCAATGGCCAAGATGAAGCCAAGTGCAAGGCAAGTGTAAGGTGAGGATTTAGGCAAGTGTCCTTATCCATCTACTACACAAAAATATCCTACCAACTCCTTGACAAAACAAGCCCCCAATTCGTCCCCTTTACCGCCCAATACGTCCACCAATTAGAGGGTGACAAGTGTCGCCCTCTCGTTGGTCCAAAATGTTTCGTCTCTCAGAAAAATCCGCAAAAATTAGAAATGACATAGCCGTAATTTTCCCTTCGCAAGTTTTGTAAAACGTTTCGTCGGAAAACGATTCTTTTAGTGAGTTGTGCACAAACTTTTTCGTCCATAATGCCTAACTAAGGCTAAACTTTTGTACGTACACCCTCACGTACATACTCTGGAAATACGGGGTATAACATTCTCCCCTCCTTAGAAACATTCGTCCCGAATGTTCCTTCCCAAGACAATTAACGATAAAGCTTCTTCATAACTTAAACAGTTTGCAAATGCCACATACGGCCACAAAACAACACTTAGGCAATATATGACAATGAAAATTTACAAGTAGGAAAGTGAGTTACCTGGAGGTGTGGGGAATAGGTGAGGATACTTCTGCCTCATGTCCTCCTCAGCTTCCCACGTCATCTCCTCCCTGAGCTCGTTCCGCCACAAGACTTTGACGGAAGCCACGTCCTTGGTCCGCAGACGCCTAACCTGACGATCGATTATCGCTATGGGAATCTCCTCATACGATAACCCCTCGGTCACCTGGACATCGTCAATCGGGTGTACCCTAGATGGATCCCCGATACATCTCCTCAGCATAGAAACATGAAACACCGGATGCACTGCCTCCAGATCGGACGGCAGATCCAACTCGTAGGCAACCTTGCCTACCCTGCGGACAATCTGATAGGGCCCAATGTACCTTGGGCTGAGTTTCCCTTTCTTTCCGAATCTCATCACACCCTTCAGGAAAACCCAATCATCAACCTCGAACTCCGGATCCGACGGCGATGATCTGCGATATGACTTGCGACTCGGTATCAAGAACCGCTCTGGATAAGCTTTACCTTATCCACTGCCTGCTGCACCAAATCTGGTCCCACTAACTGCACCTCGCCTACATCGAACCAGCCTATCGGCGATCGCACTTCCTCGTACAAGGCCTCATAAGGCGCCATCTGAATACTGGAGTGGTAGCTATTATTATACGCAAACTCAACTAGAGGCAAATGATCCTCCCAGCTACCCCTGAAGTCAATAACACAGGCTCGCAGCATATCCTCAAGAGTCTGGATAGTGCGCTCTGCCTGTCCGTCTGTCTGTGGATGGAATGCGATGCTCAAAGCTCACTGCGTCCCTAAACCCTTACGGAAAGACCTCGAAGTTAGCGAAATCGGGATCCTCTGTCGATATGATCGAAATAGGGACTCCATGCGATCGACGATATCTCGGATGTAAAGTCCGCATAATCTCGGTGAAAAAGTCATCCTGACGGGAAGAAAGTGGGCTGATTTCATCAGCCTGTCGACGATAACCCATATAGAATCATGTCTCCTCTGAATGCGAGGTAATCCTGTGATAAAGTCCATGTTGATCACCTCCCATTTCCAGGTCGGGATCTCTATCGTCTGCAACAAACCACGGGCCTCCGCGCCTATCTTCACTGCGACAACACGGGCACCGAGCTACAAACTCGCAACGTCCTCTTCGCCATGCCACCAATACACGGATCTAAGGTCGTGGTACATCTTGGTCGACCGGATGGATAGAGTAACGCGCGCGTGTGCTTCCCTAAAACCTCGCCAAGTCTCAAACATCTGGAACACACAACCTGCCCTCAAACCTTAGCACCCCATCAGGTGCTACCTCAAAAGGACCCTTCCCCTCACGAAGAGCCGCATCACGATACCGAATCAAAACCGGATCCTCAAACTGTTGGCTCTTCACCTCCCCGACGATGGAAGACTCGGCAACCTCTCGAACTCGAACCCTACTGCTATCAGAACTAATCAAACGGACACCAAGGCTTGCTAACTGATGCAAATCGCGAACCATGCCCCTCCTCTCTGGCTGCACGTCTGATAGACTCCCCATCGACCTACTAGGCATACGCCACAACATTGGCCTTCCCGGGTGGTACGGGATATCAACATCGTAATCCTTAAGTAACTCTAACCACCGTCTGCCGTAAGTTCGGCTCCTGCTGAAGATATACTGAGGCTCTTGTGGTGCGTATAAATATCCACATGAACCCCATACAAATAGTGCCTCGGATCTTGGCGTGAATCACCGCGACTCCAAATCATGGGTGGGGTAGTTCTCTCATGCTTCTTAGGTCGGCTGACGCGTGCGCTATAACCTTACCTTTGCATCAACACACATCGGCCGATGCCCGACGCATCACAATACACAACATAACCGCTCGACCTCCGGAAGAGTAAGAACGGGCGGTCGTCGCCTCTCGCAAGAATCGGAAACCCCGCTACAAGCATCACCATCGAAACTTGGCGACTTTCCGAGTCGGCCTAGTCAATGGTGCAGATAGAAGCAAACTTCTACGACGCGATAATAACGCAAGGCCCGAGCTGCGAACCTCTGCCGGAGTAGTAGGTCTAGGCCAACTCGATCGCCTCGATCTTGGCGTATCCACTGAATACCATCACCCGACAATATGCCCAAGAAAAGCCAGAAGCTAACCAAAACTCACATTTGGAAAACTTGGCGTATAAGCTGCTGTCGGAGAATCACAAGATCGCCTCAAATGCTCGCGTGCTCTCGCTACGGCGAGAATAAACCAAGATATCATCAATGAACACTATCACAAGCGTGTCCAAAATGGTTTGAACACTCGGTTCATCAAATCCATGAATACCACCGGAGCATCGTCAACCCAAAAGACATGACCACGAACTCATAATGCGTCGGGTCCGGAATGCGATCTAGGGACATCCGCCTCTCGACTCGCACTGATGATAGCCCGATCGCAGATCAATCTTGAGAAACATCTCGCGCTCGCAATCTGGTCGAACAAATAATCAATCACGGAAGGGGGTATTCGATCTTAATGGTCACCTTGTTCACTGTAATCAACACACGTCGCGCTGCGTCCGCCCTTCTTCTTTACGAACAATACCGGCGCTCCTGGGGAGAAACACTAGGTCCGATGAAACCTTCTCCAAAGAAATCTCTCAACTGGTCCTTCACTCTCTCAACTCGGCGGGGGCCATTCGTATGGCGGAATGGAAATAGGCGAGTGTCCGGCAAAGTCGATACAAAACTCTATCTCCTCTCCGGGAGGATACAGGGAGGTCGTGCTGAAACACATCCGGGAACTCTCGACTCTTTGGGCCCGATCAAAATCTGGTACCGCAGACCTCGATTATCAAACACCGAATGAGATGGTAGATATACCCTTCTGCACCATCTTCCTAGCCTTGAGGTAGGAAATAAACCTACCACCGGCGTCTGATGTTCCTCCCACTCAATAACCGGCTCCCAGAAACCGGAACCGTACCACTCTCTCCCTGCAGCCTACCCGGGCGTAGCAGAAGCTAACCAATCCATGCCCATGATCACATCGAAATCGGTCATGTCCAACTCTATCAAGTCGCTGGTCGGCGATCGCAAATGGTCACCGGACAAGCCCTATATACCCGCCGAGCTACCACCGAATCACCCATCTGGCGTAGCTACCTCGAAAGGGTCTATGGACTCGTGCTCTATCCCTATCCTACCGCAATAAGGGGAGATATATAGGCAGTAGAACCGGATCTATCAAGGCATACACATCATAACCAGCGATAAGGTACTGTGGCGACATCGGTGAGGCCTCCCGATCTGCCGGTGGACAAGGCATAAATGCGGTTCGAGGACCGCTAGAATCTGGGACCGCGCCACGACCTCTGCGCGACCTGGCCCTCGAGTACCACGCCTCGGGCGAGTAATCGTAGGAGATGAAGAGGCAGCGAAAGAACTCGTAGGTGACTTCACCCTCTGCGCGCCGCCGGTGGACGGTCTCGCAAAATGACCGGCTGGCCGCATCGTAACAAGCTCCAGTAGTACCACACCTCGTAATGGGATCTACCGTCGGCCACGCTAAGGGTGGTCGTCGGTCCGCACTCTCTACTACCCGGGCGTCAAGTCCCGGGGCCGTCTGTCCTCGAAGACGGTGCAGGAGTGCTCTGGGCTGGCTGTGGTGCAAATCTAGACTGCTGCTGAGGTCGTCCACCCCGAGAGCTACCAAAAGACCACGACGACTGGCGCCTTCTTCGCCTGTCAACCGCGTCGGCCTCTACGCTCGCCGCGTCCAAGTGCATGAGCTGCATGCGGGTAATGTCCATACCGTGAAGAGCCACACCCGCACAAGACTCGGCCATATAATCATCTAGCCCGGTGACGTAGCGATGCACCCTGTCCTCCATATCTGCTACCAACGCAGGGACATATCGAGCCAACAAATCAAACTCAACGTTGTACTCCCTAACTGTGCGTCCTCTCTGTCTCAGCAACAAAAATCTATAGGCCCGTGCCCTCCTCATCTGTGGAGGCAAGAAGTGCGTGAGAAAAGCCTCCGAGAACTCGTCCCAAGTAGCTGGGGATGCGTGCTCTCCCCGGGATAACTCCCACGAATCAAACCAATCGACTGCGGTATCACGCAGCCTATGTGAGTCGAAGGTCACAGACTCGGTCTCTGAAGCCTTGATCACCGCGTGATCCTTCATGGCCAGCGGATAAACTCGCGGATCATCCTCGTGCCTCGACCGTAAAACTCGCGGGCTACAACTCAGAAATCTCGTAGCCTCAAACTATTCGCCTCGGGTGAACCACGGTACGACGTGGGCTGAATCGAACTGCATCCGGATTTATCCTCGTGTGCGGCCACGATCACGGCAAGATTGGGCTATCTCGCGTACCCTAACTCCTCGCGGTGTGGACCGGAGGTACTGCATCGTGGTCTCTTTGGGGCCGGCGGCGTCATGGAACTCGCCGCCTCGGGTATAGGCGGGCACGAGCCCTCGTGACTCTTGTCCTACTAGCGCCTCCGCCTTTGCGCGCCGCCCGGGCGGGTTGCTTTACGTGGAGGCATAATCATTCTGAGAAAGGAATACGTTAGAGGTACAACTTATAACACACTCTAAAGCACGATCTCGAGTGAGAAGAATGAAAACCAATCCTAAATATCCTATAGCCTCACGATTATTGGTGTGGTGCACAACACACCGATAATCAAGACATTACTAGATACGGTCTGTAGACACTTTCAGGATTAATCGCTCTGATACCACTTTTGTCACGACGTTCGGGCCGTGATCGTGCCTTACCCGCACCCAAGCGATCATACATCGAGAAAATCGAATATAAAAACATAAGACATGAAACAATTGTAAAAGACACATTTTATTCGAGAAAAGTGGCGCGCTTTCGGCATATATATATATCGAGAATCGCGGTTACATCTCAACTGTACAATAGGACTACAGACCTCTAAGGACGTAAACAACTATGGCGGGACAGGGCCCCGCCATACCCTGACTGTACAAAACAATCTACAATACAGGGAGATCATACCCAAAAGTCGAGCCTCCGGAGAAGATGGAGCTCCTGACACCAACGAAAAGATCCTAAGGATGCGGATCTAGCACTGCTTGCCCTTACCGCGGCATGAACGGCCCAGAAGAGGTCGATAACAGTACTAATTATGTGAAATCAGAAATACTTAAATGAAATCATATCATTTTAAAACCAATTTTACAAATATGCGCGAAACAACCAATGTAACGCATACATGCCACATCATAAACAAGAGCAACAATAGGTAAATCAGAATCGTCTTTTCTAGGCTGCGAATGATCGAAGCAGGGCCACTCGCCCATAGTATCATTATGCAAGCCTAATCCTGGACTCCCGTAGTCCGCATAGGCCACTCACATAGGCCCGCATGAGGTATAACCCGCATCGGTAGCTACTCCTCGGCATCGCCCCGGACTCATAGTCCGCGTGGCCACATAGGCCGCATGAGGTATAACCCCGCATACTAACTCGGAACTCTCGTAGCTCGTATATGTCCCTGGACCCGTAGGGTATTCTCGAATCATGGTCCTGCATCACCGAGTCTACCCGCATCGGAGGCGCCTTAACCCCCGGTATCATGTCAAGAGGTGAGTGATATAGTACTAACATAACAGCTTATTGTTAAACAACATAAGCACAAATAAGAACGACCTCTTTACACAAACGTTACAAGATACTAACACACATAGCATCACAATATGTCTACTCATCAAACCATCTTATTATACTTTTCAGAAATCAATACAAGTCTTTTATAAATACATAAGTAAACTGTTCCTTTTTATAATTCTTAAGTCGTTATACTTAACTTCCCATAAAGCTAGTATAACCCTTAAGCTTCTTGTTTAAAAACAATTATTCTTCTTCTTTCAAAACGATTTATAATTCTTTTAAAAGACTTCAAGATCTTTATTATTCGGCTTAAGTCAAAAGACATTGCAGTAAAACTACGCTCGATTAACACACGTACGTCTACCGTACTATATATATACTGTATAATATCATGCTCAAGAGTATAGAAAGAATCACATACCTTCTCGGCGAAATCCACCTGCCAAGTCGAATATGTCGCTCGCAGAGTAACAGCCTATAATAGTCAAAGACGTCTATCAAAGTCTAGACTACTCTGTAGGACATTCTAAACAGAGGGTTCTTAATTCTATGGAAAATCGGGCAGACTTCCCTACGTAAGCTATACAAGTTCATCAGAATCTGATCCTATGTAAGCACAGTTCAATCTTCTTTACATGTTCTGAGGTGATTAAGTTCAATTCTCTTCTGTAATATCCTTCTATGTGATTACAGTTCAATACTCTTCTTTTAATATCCTTCTATGTATTTATACTTATTCCTATACTTCTACAGTATGTATTCTCCAATTACAATAGAAGGATAATATTATTTACCTCGATAAGCCCAATATTATCCAAGATATAAGTCGATCTGAGCGAGGTTTAGCTCCTAGTCCGACTCCGATAGCTCCAAGAAACCCTTAGAAGTTCTTCACAAATTCTACTTAAGTATTATAAGGGATTTGGGCTAAGGTATTTAGGAATAGTAACCTTACTTGGAAGACAACTTTCTACCAAGGGGGGGGGGTGTACTTGGCCGAAGCCACTAGGCTAGAGGGGGGGGGGGAGAGGGGTGTTTCGGCTAGGCTCTTTTAGAGGGGGGGGGGGGGAGAGCTCTTGGACGAGAAGCTCACAAGGGAGAGGGAGGGATTTTAGACTTGGAAAGTTTGATTTGTGGATGAAGAACTCTTCATCTTAAGGGGGGTATTTATAGGTCAAGAAATGGCCAACCAATGGCCAAGATGAAGCCAAGTGCAAGGCAAGTGTAAGGTGAGAATTTAGGCAAGTGTCCTTATCCATCTACTACACAAAAATATCCTACCAACTCCTTGACAAAACAAGCCCCCAATTCGTCCCCTTTACCGCCGTCGTCCACTGATTAGAGGGTGACAAGTGTCGCCCTCTCGTTGGTCCAAAATGTTTCGTCTCTCAGAAAAATCCGCAAAAATTAGAAATGACATAGCCATAATTTTCCCTTCGCAAGTTTTGTAAAACGTTTCGTCGGAAAACGATTCTTTTAGTGAGTTGTGCACAAACTTTTTCGTCCATAATGCCTAACTAAGGCTAAACTTTTGTACGTACACCCTCACGTACATACTCTGGAAATACGGGGTATAACATTTCATTACAGTATTTTCAGTTTCACATACTTGGTACCTGTTATCGACCTCCCGGAAATGCGTTCATCTGGCGGTAGAGGTACACCAGTTGTTGATCCTCGCTCATAGGATCGCAGTTCAGCGTTTGGGAAGCTCCGTTTCTCCGGAGGCTTATCTTTTTTGGTATAGTCCCCTGTCATTGTAGGTACTTGTACATTCAGGGGTATGGCGGGGCCCTGTCCCGTCATAGATGTTGTTACATTCTTATAGGTCTGTAGTACTGTTGTGGGCAGAGTTTGTAAAAAGGATAACTGTTCGGGTTTTTATGTATGTATACAGAAGGCAACTGTTTTGGTTGGCCTGTTTATTTATCATATCTCTTGTTTCATGTTTATGTTTTATTTCCGCTGATTTTCTCTGATGTTGTATCACTAGGGTGCCCGGGGTAAGGCACCAGTCACGGGCCCGGGTTCGGGTCGTGACATATACTTACCAAACTTCATACTATATAACTCATGCTTGCTAATAACCATAGCTACAACAATAAGTAAGTCTTAATTACTAAAACGACAAGATTATACCTTTACAAGCCCTTAAAAATTTCCAAGATTCAAAGTCGCTCCTTAGCAAATTCTTAGCTCCTTTCCTTAAGTTCCAATCCGCTCCAAGAACTCCTTAGAAGCCTATGAAGAACCCATCTTCAAGTTCCAACTTCAAAGTTGAAGAACTCCTCAAGTTTCCGCCTTGCGACTAATACGAAAACGCCATTTTTCTGCAATCTTTCTATTGAGATATCCTTACAATACCATTAGGGACATTGGGTTTAAGTCTTGTGAACAATGGATCAAAACTACAAATTTTTCTTGTGCAAAAGGTAGTGAACCCGAGAGCATGTCTTGAAGAACACAAGGTTCTCTAATTTTTCTAAGTGTAAAAAGCCAAGTCTTGCTACTAGTTGGGTATATAAAACATATTGGAGGGCTTAGATTAACACACTTGTGGGCTAGGATAAAGAACAATTAATGTAAAGCCAAGTGGACAAGTTGACTTGGTCAACAAACTCAAGCTAGCAAGACTTATCTTCCAAGATGGTCAATGACCATTTTATCCTTTCTCCAATTCGTCCAAGACCATATGTGGGGGTGCCACGTGTCGCCCTCTCATTCGTCCATAAAATTCTGTAACCCTCGTGGGCCCCGCAAAACGTAAAATTCCTCGGGTGGGCCCCACGTGACCAAATCCGTAAAAATAAATTTCCATAATGTTAAGAGTTCCATACTCTTCAAATAATGCATTTTGAGAATCCAATTCTCAACAACGAACATTTTTCCTTTCCGACGTCCGGAAGATTTTCCGCCGGAAAAACAATTCTTCCTTTCGTACCAATTTCCAAGTCTTGATTCCTTACGTACATTCTCTTATACATATCCTGGACTTACGGGGTGTAATATTCTTCCCCCCTTAGAAACATTCATCCCCGAATGTTCTTAGTCGGTTTTCAAGCTATACCCACTCCGGCACAATCTCTATACTATGCCTATCAATCAACACTGCACAAGACCAACGATGCCACACATGGACACCTCATAACACACGTGAACATAATAATGGACCTTCCGTCCGTGGTCCCTTCTCACAAAACTCGAAGGTTCTGATCTTCCTGCACCGGGATCCTTAGAGGTTCCTTTATTTCTTACTTGTCATTCTTTCTCGTACTTTCAAACTCATCTAGTACACGTACAAAATCTCAAATTTTGTTTCTATTCTCCAATCCTTGGAGTTACTATCCAAACTTGGCCATATTGTTACTTACTTTCCCGTTAAGGCTCTTCTCGGTCCTTACGACCTGATTCCGGTGGAACGCGTCCACAAACTCGTACAACGATTATCTAAACTTGGGTCTTGCACCCTCGTGACCCTATCACATAGCGGGACCATTTCTAACTGACATCACCCCATTCCATACTACCGGCTGACCCGAAATGAGTCCATAACCCGACTCATCGTCACACTTAACTTCTCATTCTTAGTCTGAAATAAATCTCTCTCTTATCTCAAGGTACTTCTCACCCTATCCCCCTATTCACTAGAGGTTCGTCACATAGGTCCAAGTATTTCTACTGTACAATCTTCCCTATTGGTCTTACAATGTCATGGGGCAATTACTACGTGTGAACTCTACACAACTATAGTCTCAGTTCACTTACCATTCTTGTCAACATTCTTAACTTTTCACTTTACTAATCAAAGTATTCCTACCTCTGGGGTACTATCCCTTTACAACTCTAGCAATAAAGGGAAAACATATACGCTAGGGTAAAATCTGAATCTAACAATGCACGTATGATTCAAAAGAATCGGTAAACTCAGTAACCCGTGCGATGTCGCCTCCCGATCGACCGAGAGTCACGTCATCTCGCGGTTCAAGGATCGCGAACTATAAACTCCACCGATCTCTACCACGATGGTCGACATCCGAACACCACCTCGGGGGGCCTTGCGGTGGAGAAGGAATCAACCATCGGCCTCATATATTTGAGCCACTCACCGGTGCTCCTTCTAAAAGGACATACTCGAATATGGCGGGACGGCCACAATAAAAACAAGCACTCGTGCCATAATGGCATTCCCCCAAATGACGCTTACTACATCGGAAACACTGAGGAAAAAGTGGCCTCGACTGAGAAAATCCTCTGCCCCTCTGAGAACCTCGACCCCTGGAGCTTGGACCGCTCTAAATACCTTGTGGGATCAAATCTCCCACCGTGAGTCGCGGTATGTCTGGGTAGGTGGGACGAATATCTCACTTCTTCGAGGTGCCGTCCAAAAACTCACGGGATAACCAACCGGTCTAGCCTCTTACGCAGATCTCCGCCGCCTCTACCCCTATACACTGTCTGTGGCCGAGTAACCTCCTGCGATGAAATCAGAGCTCGCTATCTTGGTCGAGAACATAATGGCTTCCTTCATGACCCTAAAGTCTTCCCAATCGAGAAACGGAGGCTCGTGTCGGGGCCTCAAAACTGGCGCGAAGAACTTCATCGCGGAACAACATCCGGTATACCACAGGCATAAGCCCTATCAACTCTCTGAGTCGACTAGTAGCTCCTCGCTACTCCTTTGCCCTTACAGGCGGTGTTGCACTCGAGGCATAATCGTAACACAACATTACGTCGAGAGGAATTATCTTACTAACACGGCTATGGCACGATCTTAGAGTGAGAAGAATAGAAACCAACTCTAAATGTCACGTAGCCTCCTGTTTATGGGTGTGGCGCGCAACACCGATAATCAAGACTCTACTAGACACGATCAGAGACATTCCGAGGATCGATCGCTCGATACCACTCTGTCACGCCCGAACCTCGGGCGTGTTGGTGCCCTACACAGGCACCCTTCTATCTTAACAACTAAGTAAATCGGAAATTAAATAACACCTCATTTTTTTAAAACCAACGTGCGTGCAAGGCAAAGCCGATTTGCCATATAATATACATAATAAAAGACACTACACCGCATATGAGTCCAATCCACATATGAATACGGACCTCTAAGAGTTATCTTGAACTATGACATGACAAGGCCCCACTGCACCCATAATCGTACAAAAGCACATGCTGAAAGAACTTATACCAAAAAGATAAACTCCGAATGAAGGAGCTATCCAAAACTCGGCGGTGGTCCTACACTGCCGATCACCAAACAGCGTACCTAAACTGCGGCATGAACGCGGCCCGAAGGAGGTCGGTCTGAAGAATGTACCAAGTATGTGAAGCGATGAAATCAGAATGAAATCATAATGATCTAAACAAAGCAGAGACATGTATGATAGCCAACCTACGATTACACAATACATATGATCATATCAATTCGTGGACATTGTTAAGACCGAACCTGGCGTGGATCGTGCCTTACCGGGCACCCTAGTGATACAACATCGAGAAAACCAAATGAAATAAAAACTTAAACATGAAAATAGACATGGATCAAGATGAAATAAAATAGGCCAACCAAAACGGTTGCCTTTCAACATATATATATAAACATTTGCACAGTTACAATCCTTACAACCCTGCCCATAGCAGTGCTACAGACCTCTAAGATTTTTACAACAACTATGACGGGACAGGGCCCCGCCATACCCCTGAATGTACAAGAACCTCTGCACTCGGGGTAACATACCAAAGATAAGCCTCGGCGGAACGGAGCTTCCCAACGCTGAAATGAGATCCTAAACGCGGATCGGCGGTAGATGTACTTACTGCGGCATGAACGCGGCCCCGAAGAGGTCAAGATAACAGTACCAAGTATGTGAAAGCGTAAAAATCGCAAGTGAAATCATAACGATCTATACAAAGCAGGAGACATGTATGATAGCCAAACTACAGTACACAACATATAAGCAGTTATATCAAGTCAGGGACTCACGCCCTCCAAATCATCACTCGTGCCCGTGGAATTCCTTCCTCATGCGTGATCTATGATATAACAACACCAAGGAGTATACATGACCACCGGTCCCACGTGTCATAAAAACCGTGCAGGGCAAGTATAACTACGATCAAGCGGTACCATAATCTTTGTACAACCATCATGAAGGCGACACGTGGCAAGTGCAATAGCCTCCACTTCCACTGCGCCACGTGGTGGACGGGGCAAGTGAATCGCCTACGCACGGATCACATCCGTAAGTCACGAAGCTCCATCCAAACACTGACTCGCGAAGCTGACACGTGGCAGGTGCAATAACCTATACCAGATCCACCTGCGTCACGTAGCTGACGGGGGCAAGTAAACAGGCTACGCACCCGATCACAACCGTAAGTCACGATACTCCGCCGTAAATAACCAGAATGGCCACATGTCCACATCATCAGTGTAGACATGCCCATGTAACAATAATAATGGAAGCATACCCGTGGAATCTTCCGTCACTGCCAGTACGTCCAAGTAAGTCCCTAACAAGTCAACCGACCCTCCATCGAGAGACGCGGTAATATAGAAACACAATTCTTGCACAACAAAGGCTATCACAACAAGCATAGGCAAGTTTCACAACAACAAGCATAGGCAAGTTTCACAACAACAAGCATAGGCAAGTTTCACAACAACAAGCATAGGCAAGTTATACACAACTCAAGGTACTTTCATTTTATGCCAAAGTCCGGGTTTCAACCCTAAAGTACTACGTACGTTTAAATTCCTTTTAAGGAGATCTATTCCTTTTATAAAAGTCACTCGATGCCCGTAGTATAAAATAGAGTGACTCACATTTTTAAGCAAACCAAAACACTTCTCTTTTTAAAGCCAGGTTATCCCATTAAAACCAATGATAAAACCCTTCTTTTGTTTTTTATAAAGTCGTTATAACTAACTTCCCATAAAGCTGTTATAACACTTTATGTTTTTAAACCATTTTAAGACAAAACAATGCCTTCCTTTTCCTAGAGTTCGGTTGCCTAATTTCAATTACTCCAGTCTCTTTATTTTAGAAAAGTTTCATAGTTCATAGCCTTAATCATTTAAGAATATAATTTTCTTTTAAACAACCTGAGAAACATATGCCTTATATGTGAGTAGGTTATTCTTGTTTATAACAATCTTATTACAGCAGCCATGATCTAGAAAATGTAATATCATTTTATCTCATCTTAGTTTCTATGCAGATGGAGGTTTCTACTGGTTTTAATATGATACGTCATTATTCAATACATTTTCCTTTATTAGCGCTGCGATGATGCAGCCGGTTGCACACATTCGATTTCAAATCAAGAAACATAATTCCTTTTAAAAACCAAGTACTCATTACTCATGAATGAGGTTTCACACAAACATCCATATTAAGACAATTAAGTTAAGTCTCTTATCTTATAAGATCAAGTCTCTTAACTTCTAAAAACAGCAAACCATTTTCTTTACCACTCTTAAGACGTTATACCTAACTTCCCATAAAGCTAGTATAACTCTCTTTTTAAAACCTTTAAAACCAAGTGTTACTCTTCTTTCAAAAATGGTTTCTTAACTCTTTTGAAATACTTCAAGATTCTTATTATTCAGGCTTAAGTCAAAAGACATTGCCGCATAACTACGTTCAATTAGCACACGACGCGTCTACCGTACTATATATTATCGGGCTTAAGTCAAAGACATTGTCGCACTATCTATATCTTCTTTTAAAATATCATGCTCAAGAGTATAGGAAGAATCACATACCTCGCGACGATTATCGACTATAAGCAAAATGCTCATGGCTATAACCGGCTAGCCTTGTCCACCTTTCAAGTAGCACATTCAACCTATACAGTTATACGATCTATCAAAGTCTAGACTATTCTGCAGTAAATTGGCAAGACTTCCTACCGTCAAATTTTACAAGTCTACTGTAAATACAGTCCTATGTAAGTACAGTTCAATTCCCTTCTTATATACCTTCCTTGTATATACTTATACTTAAATCTTATACTTCAACAGTATGCAAACTCTTATAACAAAAGAAGGTTAAGGGTATTTACCTCGATAAGCCCAAAATTATCCAAGTATATAAGTCGCTCCTGAGCAACGTTTAGCTCCAACTCCGGGCGCTCCAACCCACTCCAAACAACCCTTAGAAGTTCCTAACAACTTCTACTTAACACTTCAACCCACTATGAAGGTTTTTCTTAGGGTTTCGGTTTGAGACAAAAGGTAGTATTTTCGGGCTCTACGTAGGGAGGTAACTTTTGGAATACAACAAGGTATAAGGCCAAGGTATTTTGGGCATTATAACAATACTTGGAGAGTATTTCTACCAAAAGGGGGGGTGTATTATACGAAACAACTAGGCTGGGGTACCCGGCTGAACCACTAGGAGGGGAGGGAACCTCTCGGCCAAAGGCCACACGAAAAGGGGGGGGAGGGGGAAGCTCTCGGCTAGAGCAACAAGAAGGGAGGAGAGGGTTTCAAGACTTGGAAGTTTTTGGATGAATGAAGTCTTCAAGCTTAGGGGGGTATTTATAGCAAAACCAAAAGCCAACCAATGGCCAAGATCAAGCCATGTGCAAGGCAAGTGTAAGGCCTTGATCAAGCCAAGTGCACCCTAGCCCCTACTCCACAAAACAAGGCACAAAACATGGCACCAAACAAGCCACAAAACAAGGCCAAAACAAGGAGCCACTTGGCCAAGAAAACGTGACCCCAATTCGCCCAAGGGTTGCGCCCGCAGCTTCGATGTGAGGTGACACGTATGCCCTCCGTTGGTCCAAAATATTTTATCTCTCGGAAAAATCCGCAAAAAATATAAATGACATAGCCGGAATTTTCCCTACGTAAGCTGTGGAAACGTTTCGTCGGAAAACGACTCTATTCGGCACTTGTGCCCAAATTTCGAACCAAAGCCAAACTTTAAGTCTCAAATTGTCGTACGTACGTCCTTACGTATATACTCTGGAAATACGGGGTATAACATTCTCCCCTCCTTAGAAACATTCGTCCCGAATGTTCCTTCTCAAGACGGATATCGATGAAGTTCTTCTAACAAGTTGCAACGCCACGGCGTACGAAATAACACACGTTCTCTTCTTCCTTACTCGTCGTGCCCCTTAGAACACTTGAACTCTCTCCCAAGACGTACCACACTTGATCATCGCCAGTTCCCAAAACCTTGAGTCACCACCTCCAACTTGGTCATCTTACTAGCCGTAATAACCCCTAAGGCCATTCGGCCTTTCTGACGATTCTGGTCGAACACATCCACGAACTCATACGATGGTCGCCCAAACTTGGGCCTAGCACCCTCGTGACCCTAAAACCTGGCGTGACCACCAGAACTGACCCCACCTAAAACCGGGCTGCGGGTCGACCATGGCGACCATCAACCCGACCAATCGCGCAACACTTGCTCGCCGATCCGGAACAATCTTACTAAATCACATCATGAAAGCTACCACTTCCATCTCACACTACCCATGGACTTATCACACAAATAAATCCCACGTATACTACTTACTCTGATAAGGGTCACACATAAAATAAATCTTTTACTCAAGACGACCTTACCTCTAAGGTCTCAGTCGTGACATAGTCTAAGGTTCACACTTACCATGCCCCCCAAACTTATCCTTTTTCACTAACCAGGTTTCTAAATCACATTTTAGCACAAAGCTATCCGATCATAACACTAAACACATCATCAGTACATCAATACATACAAACTCTAGAGGGTTAAGGATATACCTGAAAAAATAGGCGGTTCACAGGACCGCTAAAACTGGAAACTTCCACCGCGACCTCTACCGTGGCCTGCCGGTGTATGAACATCCTGCCTAGCTATGGAAGGTGAAGAACCCGCAACTGATCTAGTAGTCTGTGCTATCCCACGATGCTACCCACGGTGGACGATCTCGTCAAATGGCCACATCGGCCGCAAGTATAGCAATCTCCCAAACGATGACGACATTCCCTATGGGTTTTACCACAATGATCATCTTGAGATACGGGTGGCCTCATCCGCGAGCACTCTTACTCCCGAAAATCTGAAACACAGGAGCCAGGCACGCTCCTCGAATATCCGAAGGTCCCGAAGGCTGTGGAGGACCACTCTGTACTGGCGGAGGTACATAACTAGTCTGCTGCTGAGGCGGTCCGCCTCGAACGTTACCAAAGGACCCTGCTGTTCTGGCCCTCTTCTGCTGACCTTGGTCATTCCGTCGATTTCTCTGCTACTCACATCCTAGTGCATGCGCTGCGTGCGGGCAATGTCCATGCGGTGAAGAGCTACACCGAACAACTCTGCGCTAGGTAATCATCGAGCCTGTAACATATCGGTGCACTCGATCCTCCATACTAGCTACCAACGCGGACGTCTGGCCAATGAGTCGAACTCCACATTGTACTCCCGAACGCGCGGATCACGCGCAACACCAAAAATCTATCGGCCGAGCCCTCCTCATCCGGGAGGCAAGAAATGTGCAAGAAAGGCCTCCGAGAACTCGTTCCACCACGGTGGAAGTGCATGCTCTCCCGGGGCAGCTCGCGAATCAAACCGATCATTGCGGTATCCGCGGCCGATCGCGAACCTAGGACCACCGACTCGGTCTCGATGCCTTGATCACTCTCATGATCCAGAATCGCGTCGGATGAACTCCTGCGGATCATCCTCGTGCCTCGACCCATAAAACTCGGCGGTTTACAACTCGAGAAAATCCGTAGCCTCGAACTATCGATCTAGGGTGAACCACTGGTGCTCGGGCCGCTGCGTCCGGCCTATCCTCAAGTCCGCCTGACCACGGCCATTAATCGGGCCCACTCCGTAACTCATCTCCTGCCCTTGCATGGGGCCGGAGGCTCAGTGCTGTGGTCTGTAGAGGCGCATTGCTCTACTCGCGACTCCTCTGCTTGCCGCCGCCACGGGCCGGGTTGCCTTGCGCGGAGGCATAACTGGTAAAAACGAGATGCGTCAGAGGGGTCCAATCTTATCACACAGCTTTAAGGCACGATCTCAGAATGAGAATAATGGAAACCAATCCTAAATGTCCTATAGCTTCCTGATTATAGATGTGGTGCACAACACACCGATAATCAAGACTCTACTAGACACGGTCTGTAGACACTTTCCGAGGACTAACTGCTCTGATACCAATTTGTCAAGACCCGAACCCGGGCCCGTGACTGGTGCCTTACCCCGGGCACCCTAGTGATACAACATCAGAGAAAACCAGCGGAAATAAAAACTTAAACATGCAAATAGACATGGATCAAGATGAAATAAAAATAGGCCAACCAAAACGGTTGCCTTTCAACATATATATATAAACATTTGAACAGTTACAATCCTTACAACCACACTTGCGCGATCTTCTGGACCTCTAAGATTTTTACAACTATGGCGGGACGGGGCCGCCATACCACGAATGTACAAGAACCTACGGACTCGGGGTAACATACAAAGATAAGCCTCCGACAGGCGGAGCTTCCCAAGCTGAAATGAGATCCTAGCGCGGGGATCGGCGGTAGATGTACTTACTGCGGCATGAACGCGGCCGAAGGAGAGTCGATCTGGTACCAAGTATGTGAAGCGTAAAATCGCAAGTGAAATCATAACGATCTATACAAGCGGAGACATGTATGATAGCGAACTACGATGCAACATATAGCGATTATATCAAGTCGAGGACTCACGCCAAATCATCACTCGTGCGTGGAATTCCTTCCTCACCGCGGCGATATGATATAACAACACGAGAGTATACATGACCACGGGTCCCGCGTGTCATAAAAACCGTGCGGGGCAAGTATAACTACGGATCCGGCGGTACAATAATCTTTGTACAACGATCATGAAGGCGACCGTGGCAAGTGCAATAGCCTCGCGGCTCGCTGCGCGCGTGGCGGCGGGGCAAGTGAATCGACTACGCACGAGATCCTGGCCGTAAGTCACGAAGCTCATCCAAACCGACTCGCGAAGGCGACACGTGGCGGTGCAATAACCTATACCAGATCCACTGCGTCACGTGGCGGCGGGGGCAAGTAAACAGCTACGCGCCCGATCTGGCCGTAAGTCACGATGCTTAGCGTAAATAACCAGAATGGCCACATGTCCACATCATCGGTGTAGACATGCCCATGTAACAATAATAATGGAAGCATACGTGGAATCTTCCGTCACCGCGACGCGTCAAGTAAGTCCTCAACAAGTCAACGGCCCTCCATCGAGGCGGTAATATAGAAACACAATTCTTGCACAACAAAGGCTATCACAACAAGCATAGGCAAGTTTCACAACAACAAGCATAGGCAGTTTCACAACAACAAGCATAGGCAAGCTTCACAACAACAAGCATAGGCAAGTTATAAACAACACAAGGTACTTTCATGTTATGCCAAAGTCGGGTTTCAACCTAAAGTACTAAATGCGTTTAAATTCCTTTTAAGGAGATCTATTCCTTTTATAAAAGTCACCCGATGCCCGTAGTATAAAATAGAGTGACTCACATTTTTAAGCAAACCAAAACACTTCTCTTTTTAAAGCCGAGTTATCCCATTAAAACCAATGATAAAACCCTTCTTTTGTTTTTATAAAGTCGTTATAACTAACTTCCCATAAAATTGTTATAACACTTTATGTTTTTAAACCATTTTAAGACAAAACAATGCCTTCCTTTTCCTAGAGTTCGGTTTGCCTAATTTCAATTACTCCAGTCTCTTTATTTTAGAAAAGTTTCATAGTTCATAGCCTTAATCATTTAAGAATATAATTCTCTTTTAAACAACCTGAGAAACATATGCCTTATATGTGAGTAGGTTATTCTTGTTTATAACAATCTTATTACAGCAGCCATGATCTAGAAAATGTAATATCATTTTATCTCATCTTAGTTTCTATGCAGATGGAGGTTTCTTGGTTTTAATATGATACATCATTATTCAATACATTTTCCTTTATTAGCTGCGATGGTGCTGTTACACACGTTACGATTTCCGAAATCAGTAAAACATAATTCCTTTTAAAAAAACCAAGTACTCATTACTCACGAATGAGGTTTCACACAAACATCCATATTAAGACAATTAAGTTAAGTCTCTTATCTTATAAGATCAAGTCTCTTAACTTCTAAAAACAGCAAACCATTTTCTTTACCACTCTTAAGACGTTATACCTAACTTCCCATAAAGCTAGTATAACTCTTTTAAAACCTTTTAAAACCAAGTGTTACTCTTCTTTCAAAAATGGTTTCTTAACTCTTTTGAAATACTTCAAGATTCTTATTATTCAGGCTTAAGTCAAAAGACATTGCCGTACAACTACGTTCAATTAGCACACGTACGTCTACCGTACTATATATTATTCAGGCTTAAGTCAAAAGACATTGCCGTACTATCTATATCTTATTTTAAAATATCATGCTCAAGAGTATAGGAAGAATCACATACCTCGCGACGATTATCGACTATAAGCAAAATGCTCCACGGCTATAACCCGGCTAGCCTTGTCCACCTTTTAAGTAGCACATTCAACCTATACAGGTTATACCAGTCTATCAAAGTCTAGACTATTCTGCGGTAAATTGGCGACTTCCCAGTCAAATTTTACAAGTCTTGTAAATACTGATCTATGTAAGTCTGGTTCAATTCTTCTTATATACCTTCCTTGTATATACTTATACTTAAATCTTATACTTGACGGTATGCAAACTCTTATAACAAAAGAAGGTTAAGAGTATTTACCTCGATAAGCCCAAAATTATCCAAGTATATAAGTCGCTCACGAGCAACGTTTAGCTCAACTCAGGCGCTCCACCAGCTCCAAACAACCCCAGAAGTTCCTAACAACTTACTTAACACTTCAACCCACTATGAAGGTTTTTCTTAGGGTTTGGTTTGAGACAAAGGTAGTATTTTCGGGCTCTACGTAGGAGGTAACTTTGGAATACTACAAGGTATAAGGCTAAGGTATTTTGGGCATTATAACAATACTTGGAGAATATTTCAATACCACAAAAAGGGGGGGTATATAATACGAAACAACTAGGCTAGGGGGGGGGGGTACCCCACGGCTAGACCACTAGGAGGGGGAGGGGGAACCTCTCGGCCAAAGGCCACACGAAAAGGGGGGGGAGGGGGAAGCTCTCGGCTAGAGCAACAAGAAGGGAGGAGAGGGTTTCAAGACTTGGAAGTTTTTGGATGAATGAAGTCTTCAAGCTTAGGGGGGTATTTATAGCAAAACCAAAAGCCAACCAATGGCCAAGATCAAGCCATGTGCAAGGCAAGTGTAAGGCCTTGATCAAGCCAAGTGCACACAGCCCCTACTCCACAAAACAAGGCACAAAACATGGCACCAAACAAGCCACAAAACAAGGCCAAAACAAGGAGCCAATTGGCAAGAAGAAAACGTGACCCCAATTCGTCCAGGGTTTCGCCCGCTTGCTTCGATGTGAGGGTGACACATGTCACCCTCCCGTTGGTCCAAAATATTTTATCTCTCGGAAAAATCCACAAAAAATATAAATGACATAGCCGGAATTTTCCCTACGTAAGCTGTGGAAACGTTTCGTCGGAAAATGACTCTATTCGGCACTTGTGCCCAAATTTCGAACCAAAGCCAAACTTTAAGTCTCAAATTGTCGTACGTACGTCCTTACGTATATACTCTGGAAATACGGGGTATAACACGCATGCCCTCAAAGTCATTACTAAAATATAACCATGGGTCTCACGCCCATAATATCAATCATGCCCGTGGAATCCTTTCACCGCCGTGATCCATGATAATCAAATTACGATAATCGCTCCTTACTAACAATGAGAGTAAATAGTAGTATACTTACAATATAAACTAGGAAGCTCACGATCAAAACAGGACCACCCGCGCGATGTCATTAAGCACTCCTACTCGCAGGACTATTTCACGCGTAGGTCGCGTGGACCGCGTAAGGTATTCCTCGCATGGGACTATTTCACCCGCATAAGCCCTTACGGACTCGCGTGAGGTATTCCTCGCATAGGTTTGGACGCCGCGTGGGACTATTTCACCCGCATAAGCCCTTACGGACTCGCATGAGGTATTCCTCGCATCGTGGGTAGCAAATCCACGGAATATGCAAATGCCACAAACCCGGGGAATGACCCCGAAATAAATGATATACCACTAGCACACAACCGGCTAGTACCAGCACACATAGGAAATTCTCAATTAAACAAGCCAAAGTACTTATCAAGGCACACATGGAATAATTCACAATTAAACAAGCCAAAGTACTTATCAAGGCACACTTAGAATAATTCTCAATTAATCAAGCCAAAGTACTTATCAAGACACACTTAGACTAATTCTCAATTAATCAAGCCAAAGTACTTATCAAGGCACACTTAGAATAATTCTCAATTAATCAAGCCAAAGTACTTATCAAGGCACACTTAGAATAATTCTCAATTAATCAAGCCAAAGTACTTATCAAGGCACACTTAGAATAATTCTCAATTAATCAAGCCAAAGTACTTATCAAGGCACACTTAGACTAATTCTCAATTAATCAAGCCAAAGTACTTATCAAGGCACACTTAGAATAATTCTCAATTAATCAAGCCAAAGTACTACGTACGTACATTCTTTTCAAAAGACTCCTTTTAATGTAAAACCCCAAGATACTAACACCCGTAGTATCAAGGTGTTTCTATTTTTCAAAGTAAGTTACTACACTTTTAGAAAACTCATTTCAAAGCTTGAAATCAAGTAACTTCAAATTTTCACAATCTAGGCAACTTATGCCTAATAATCAAAATAGACAACTTTCTTAGCCTTCCATAAAGCCGTTATAACCAACTTCCCATAAAGCCGTTATAACCCTTTATGGTTTTAGACATATTCATTCCTTTTTATAACCAAGAGACTTATACTTAAAACCAAGTATCACAAACTTCCAAATCAAGTCTCTTAACTTTCAAAATACTTCGAGTCTCTTAATATATAGAAAACAAGTTTCTTCTACTTTTAAACATCAAGTAACTCACACCATTAAAACAAGTTACTTCTCTTAAATCACGTCATTTCTCCTCTTTTAAAACAATTAAGTAAATCACTCCTTTGACTCCCCTAAAGTCATTATAATGACCTTTAGGTTTTGGAACTAAGGCACTAGCCAAAAGATTTGGAAACCACTTCCTTTTCAAGACTCTATGTACTTTAAGTAGAATACTTTCACTTTTAAGAATCCAACTTCACTAAGGCAATGGATTATACAACTTACAATTTAAACATCAAAGTACAATCAATGGAAGTACATAGAACAAATTCTACTTTAGGCAATCCAAATACAACCAAAGAATGGATCATTTAAGGAGTAGGACGTACTTTCTTTATCTTAAGGAATCATGCTAGAAGAGGAGATAGTTCACATAACTTTTCGGCTAAATCCACAAGCTAAGCCGAATACGCCGTACGTAGAAGTGTCAACCTATAATGGTCACAACAAGACTATCAACTTCTAGTCTCTAACGTAGAATAATACTAAGTATACGGTCTCTAATTCTACGGAAAATCGGGCAGCACTCCCTTTGTTTCTACTCACTTTGCCACCTTTTTCAAGGCCGAATACAATAACCAACACGCCACATTTAAGGCTCAAAACAACAACCAAACAAAGGGGATTACACGCCTTACAATACGTGTAAAATTCCGCCCCACAATTCATACGAAGTAGTTTAATGCTCACTAGCCATTCTCGGCCAACTTACATAACCAACAATTCAAAGTCTTTTCCAATCCTTTTTCAATTCCAAGTTCTAAGGTCTAACATGTTATATAGTCATAAACAACTTCAACAACTACAATTTCCTTCTTAATACAACATGCGATGACTTAAACTAATATTCAACTTGAATTGTAATCTTAAGGCTAAACATGCTAGTTTTCGGATTAGGGTTCCAATAGCCAATATACTTATCAAACTTCATACTATATAACTCATGCTTGCTAATAACGATAGCTACAACAATAAGTAAGTCTTAATTACTAAAACGACAAGATTATACCTTTACAAGCCCTTAAAAATTTCCAAGATTCAAAGTCGCTCCTTAGCAAATTCTTAGCTCCTTTCCTTAAGTTCCAATCCGCTCCAAGCACTCCTTAGAAGCCTATGAAGAACCCATCTTCAAGTTCCAACTTCAAAGTTGAAGAACTCCTCAAGTTTCCGCCTTGCGACTAATACGAAAACGCCATTTTTCCGCAATCTTTCTATTGAGATATCCTTACAATACCATTAGGGACATTGGGTTTAAGTCTTGTGAACAATGGATCAAAACTACAAATTTTTCTTGTGCAAAAGGTAGTGAACCCGAGAGCATGTCTTGAAGAACACAAGGTTCTCTAATTTTTCTAAGTGTAAAAAGCCAAGTCTTGCTACTAGTTGGGTATATAAAACATATTGGAGGGCTTAGATTAACACACTTGTGGGCTCGGATGAAGAACAATTAATGTAAAGCCAAGTGGACAAGTTGACTTGGTCAACAAACTCAAGCTAGCAAGACTTATCTTCCAAGATGGTCAATGACCATTTTACCCTTCCTCTAATTCGTCCAAGACCATATGTGGGGGTGCCACGTGTCGCCCTCTCATTCGTCCATAAAATTCTGTAACCCTCGTGGGCCCCGCAAAACGTAAAATTCCTCGGGTGGGCCCCACGTGACCAAATCCGTAAAAATAAATTTCCATAATGTTAAGAGTTCCATACTCTTCAAATAATGCATTTTGAGAATCCAATTCTCAACAACGAACATTTTTTCTTTCCGACGTCCGGAAGATTTTCCGCCGGAAAAACAATTCTTCCTTTCGTACCAATTTCCAAGTCTTGATTCCTTACGTACATTCTCTTATACATGTACTGGACTTACGGGGTGTAACAAAGATCATCTTCTTCATACTATAAAATGGGGCCTTGGGCACATTTGCAAATACACTTCACACTCAACAATTCTCTGAAATTATCTCTCTCTTGCAATCAAAAAACACTTAAAGATCTTTCTTCCTAAGCGAACACTTGAATTCTATTTGCTCATTTGTTTGATTGTTGTTTTATCTTGGGAGATAAATTATCATTACACCGTTGAAAGAATATACGATACGGGGAAATATTATCTTAAGCATATATTGTTCATTCAATTGACTCAGCAAGACAATTTACTTTGTTCATTTCCAGATTCTAACATACTGTTGTTGTTGTTGTTACATTTCCCATTTCCTTGTTTAAACATTGGTATCCACAAGCTTAAGATAATATTCGTTGTTTCAACAACAACATGACTGGATAAGATCAATTCAACCAATTCTACGCTGAAAACGCCACTGCTCAAGGCAATCGTAATGCTCAAGGCAATCCCACAACCTTCAATCCAACTGCTCAAGGCAATACTAATGCCTTGACTTCCGCCACTCAAGGCGATGACGTTGCCTACACTCCAACTAATCTAGACACTCCAAATGCTTTCCAAACTGTTGGTTTTGGCACAACCAATGCCACCACTGCTCCGGGAACTTACAGTGCCTATGCTCATGCCCAAGGCATCAACAACGCCTATGCTCCTGTTAGAGGCGTTCCCAATGCCTTTGCAACTGCTCAAGGGGGCGTCACTGCCCCGACACCCGCTGATTTTCACCATGAACGTCCTGAAAAGTTTATGGGTGCTCACTTTAAGAGATGACAGCAAAAGATGCTATTTTTCCTGACGGTTATGAGAATGTCACGTTTCATAACCGAAGACCTCCACTAGTTGGGGAAGACGTGGACCCTCAGTCAAATGATTTGACGGGAGGGGGCCAAGGTAACCATGTCGCTGACGACATGAGGATGGTTCGCGAAGCATGGAAACATAGCGATTTCATGTGTAGGAACTATATTCTAAACAGTTTGTCCGATCCTCTCTACACAGTATATTGTACCGCTGAAACTGCCAAGCAGTTATGGGACAAACTTCAGAAGAAATATAACACCCAAGATGCGGGTAGAAAAAAGTTCATCATTGGGAAATTCCTGAAATTTCAAATGGTGGATAACAAATGTGTGTTATCCCAAGTCCAGGAATTTCAAATGATTCTACATCACATGGATTTGGAAGGATTAAAGCCCAACGAACAATTCTTGGTTGAGGCGTTGATCGAGAAGCTGCCTCTCTCGTGGACTGAGTTTATGGACTATCTAAAACTCAAAACGAAGGAGATGACCTTAGACGAACTTATTGTCAAACTCCAGATTCAGGAGGACAGTAAGAAGGCCATGCCAAAGGGGAAACAACCCGCTGAGGCTAAGGCGAACCTGATGGAAGTCAAAGGGAACTCAAGCAAAAAGCGGAAGTTTCAGAAGATAGGCAAGACCCAAATAACTGAAAAGTTCCAAGGGAAATTGTAATCATTGTGGTATAATTGGTCACATGGCCAAAGACTGCCGCAAGCTCAAACGTGAGAATAAAGAGAAGGCCAAAGGCAAAGCTAAGGCTAACATCGTCGAAGACACGCTCGTCGACGATATGATCTAGGAGTTCTCAGCGGTGGTTCTTGAAGCTAACCTCGTTGAGAATCCGGTGCAATGGTGGCTAGACACGGGTGCTACCCGTCATATTTGTTCCAATAAAGATGCCTTCTCCACATATACACCAATCACAGATAAAAAAATATTCATGGGCAACAATTCTTCTTCAGAGGTGCTGGGGGTAGGAAAGGTGACCCTAAAGATGACGTCCGGAAAGGAGCTGATTCTGAAGGAAGTGATGCATGTCCCAGAAATTCGAAGAAATTTAATTTCTGGACCTTTGTTAGTAAATGCTGGTTTTAGGCTAGTGTTAGAGGCTAACAAGTTTGTAATCACTAAAAATGAAACCTTTGTAGGAAGGGGTTTCGTCTGTGAAGACCTCTTTAAGCTTAATGTTGCACCTGTAGTGCCTTCTGTTTCAACTATCAATAAAATTGAGCCTTTTACTTACTTGATTGAGTCATCTAATTTATGGCATCATAGATTAGGACATGTTAACTATCAATCTATCCAAAGATTGGTAAAGCTGGAATTATTGCCGTCTATCGACATAAACCCTCAACATAAGTGTGAGGTTTCGTAGAGGCAAAACTGTCCAAGAGTCCCTTTAGATCCATCGAAAGGGAAATCGCTCTTCTAGAACTTATACACACTGATATATGTGATTTTAAGTTCGCTCAAACTAGAGGGGGGAACAAGTACTTTGTGACTTTCATAGATGATGACACAAGGTTTTGTTACCTTTACTTACTAAAAAGTAAAGATAAAGCCTTTGAAGCATTCAAACGCCACAAAACAGAAGTTGAAAACCAACTAAGCGGACGGATTAAAACAATCTGTAGCGATAGAGGGGGAGAATATGTAGCGCCTTTCGAAGAATTTTGTACCCAGCCGGGTATAGTTCATCAAATGACGGCTCCTTACTCACCTCAATCAAACGGTGTGGCTGAACGCAAGAACCGAACGTTAAAAGAAATGATGAATGCCTTACTCATCAATTCAGGCCTTCCCCAATACATGTGGGGAGAAGCTGCCCTTACCGCGAATAGGATTCTTAATAGAGTCCCACACAAGGGTAAGGACAAGACTCCATACGAGCTATGGAAAGGAAAGAAACCTACCTACAAATATTTAAAGGTATGGGGTTGTCTGACCAAGGTAAAAGTACCTATGCCAAAGCAGGTCAAGATTGGACCTAAGACTGTGGATTGCATATTCATCGGATATGCCAATAACAGTAGTGCTTATCGCTTCATAGTGCATAAGTCGGATGTACCGGACATTTATGAGGTACGATCATGGAATCAAGGAACACGAGTTTCTTTGAAGACACGTTTCCGTATAAGAAAAACAACATAACCTCTCTCAGACGAAGTTATGATCAAATCTCTGAGGATCAAGGGGTCGATGACTACCTAGATCCAAACGGTTCAGATCTAGTAAATTCTGAAGTGCCTGATTATCCGGAATCCAGTATTTCAGATTCTCATGACTTGAAAGATTCAGAGATGGAACCAAGGAGAAGCAAAAGGGTCCGGAAGGACAAGTCCTTTAGTCCAAACTTTGAAGCTTATTTAGTTCAGGATGAACCACGGACAATCGCCGAAGCATTGTCAACTCCAAAAGCACCGCTCTGGAAGGAAGCTTTAGAAAGTGAGCTAGAATCCATCCTGCATAACCACACCTGGGAGTTGACTGAACTTCCCCCGGGACACAAACCTTTGGGTTGTAAGTGGATTCTTAAACGGAAGTTAAATGCAGATGGATCTATCGACAAGTACAAAGCTAGGTTAGTAGTCAAGGGCTATCGCCAAAAGGAGGACCTTGATTACTTCGACACCTACGCTCCAATATCTAGAATGACATCCATACGTATGCTCATAGCTATCGCTGCCTTGCGGGATCTTGACATACATCAAATGGATGTTAAGACTGCCTTCCTAAATGGTGATTTGGAAGAAGAAATATTTATGGACCAACCCGAGGGGTATTGTCACGACCCGACCCCGGGGCCGCGACTGGTGCCCTACCGGGGCACCCCGTCAGGTATACATCAGAGAATAGCAGCGGAATATACATAACACATAACTTATAAAAAGGTATACATCACTGGCCAGCCGATAAGACTGCCTTCCATAAAAACATACTTAATCAAAAGTATAGCAGTATAACTTATTCTTACAGCCCAAAACCACAAACGTGACCACAGACCTCTAAGAATAACAACTGTGGCGGGACAGGGCCCCGCCATACCCCTGAATGTACACAATACCTATAACATCAGGGTAGAACCGTACCAACAAAACAAGCTTCCGGAGGAATGGAGCTTCTGACACCGGAACAGTGATCCTAAGAATGAGGATCCACCACCTGCTTACCTCTACCTGCGGCATGAACGCAGCGGCCAGGAAGGGGTCGTTACCAATATGTACTAAGTATGCGGCGGAAAATACTGAAAATACCTCAAGTATAAAATAACTGGAGACATGTATAAAAATCAGTTTACAGAACACTGTGCCTTACTAATAATGAGAATATCAAACATATACAATACTGCATGAAAATAGGAAGCTCATGGTCAAAGCAAGGTCATCCGCCTCGCAGTATCATTAAGCACTCCTACTCCTGGGACTATTTCACCCGCATGGGTCCTGTGGACCGTGAGGTATTCTCGCGTAAATTGTGCTACGCGTGAGACTATTTCACCGCATGAGCCCTACGGACTCGCGTGAGGTATTTGTCACGACCACCGGGCGCGTGATGGTGCCTACACGGGCACGCTTTCGATACATCGAGAATAGCGTGAACATACACACTGATAAAATGCTGAAACATAATATAACAACAGGCTAGCCGATAAGGCCACCTTCCGTAATTATACAAATAAAATAGTACATTTTTTTTTTCCTTTACAACCCAAACCACAATGTGACTACAGACCTCTAAGAATAACAACTCTGGCGGGACAGGGCCCCGCCATACCCCTGAATGTACAACAACCGACAATACCGAGGATAAGCCTCGAAATAAAGGAGCTTCTCAGCGGTGAGCAGTGATCCTAAGAGCGAGGATCAACAACTGTACTACACTGCGTGAGATGAACGCGAAGGAGGTCGGCACAACATGTACCAAATATGTGAAGTGAAAATCAGTAATGAAATCATAAGTCTATAATAAAGCGAGGCGGTTATGATAACTCAATTATCGATTACACAATGCCTTACTAACAATGAGAGTAACTAGGAGTATCGTCTGACATAAAAAAATAGGAAGCTCACGATCAAAGCGGAACCATCCGTCGCGATGTCATTAAGCAATCCTACTCCGGGACTATTTCACCGCGTAGGTCGTGCGGACCGCATGAGGTATTCTCGCGATAGGTGTATCGCCCGCGTGGGACTATTTCACCGCATAAGCCCATAAGGACTCGCGTGAGGTATTCCTCGCATCGTGGGTAGCAAATCCACGGAAGCGGTGGTATAACTATCTTGGGATTTACCCGCCGATTATACTCTTACCAGGCGGTGGTATAACTATCTTGGGGATTTACCGCCGGATATACTCTTACCACGGAGAAGGTGGTATAACTATCTTGGGAATTTACCCTCGGATATACTCTTACCTATCTCAACCGGCCATCATACATAAAGTAAGCAAGTTAAGAAATCCCCTAACTTCTTATTCATATACACTCATTTTAGTTTACTTAAGGCACTAGCATATCTTTTATAAAAATCCGGGAATTTAACCCAAGTACTACATACTTCTACTCTTTAAAACAAATGACTCTTTTTAGTATAAAACTTCCAAGATACTATTAACCATAGTATCAAGTCGAAATTACGTTTCAAGACAAGTCACAATACCTTTAGAAATAAAGTTAGGTTTCTAAATCAAGTGACTCCTTTTCTTATAAAACCTTAGGCAATTGATGCCTTAAAATCAAATTGCCTTTCATTAAATCAAGTCATTTATCATACTTAAATTACTTAGAGTAAACCACTCTTTTTAACTTTCCATAAAGCTATTATAACCAACTTCCATAAAGCCGTTATACTAGCTTTATACATTAGCAACTTACATACTTCTTTATAACCAAGAGACTTAAACTTTCCAACAAAACAAGTATCAATAATACTTTCAACATACTTAAAGTCTCTTAACTTTTGAAAGCCAAAATATCCTTAATATTTAACAAGTGAGTTAATTCCCTAACTCAATCAACTTGGACATTCTTAAAATAAGCCAAGGATATCAAATGGACCTAGATTGTCAAAATCTAAATGCGTCACCGTACTATACATTTACAACCTATTCATGCTCAAGAGATAAGAAAGTTCCACATACCTCTTCGGTTTAATCCACCTGCTAAGTCCAATTCTCCGTACGTAGTATGTCAACCTATAATGACCATAGTACGTCTATTAACATCTTACTTCAAACGTAGAATATTATAAGTGTAAAGTCTCTAAATTCTACGGAAAATCGGACAGCACCTCCTTTGTTTCTACTCACTTTGCCACCTTTTTCAAAGCCGAATTCAATAACCAAACACGCCACATTTAAGGCCCAAACAATTCAATTAACAATAGGGGATTACACGCCTACTAGACGTGTAAAATTCCGCCCCACAAAAGATACCAAACTAATACAAACTACTAGTACAATTCGGCTACATTGAGATGCAACAATACCAATTCTTATCCAATTTCCATTTCAATCCAAGTTGTTAGCATAACATGATATCAAGTCGCAATCGATTATAACTACTATAATCTTCAAGTAAGTAACATGCGACGATTCTAATAAACAACCAAATTGTAATCCAACTTCACATGGCTTAAATGACATTTCGGATTTAAGGCTACAATCAATCCATAATACTTATAAAACTTCAACACATAAACTTCATGCTAGCAACATGTAAAGCTAACAACAATATATATATATATAATCTTGTAATACTTTTAAGGGACAAGATTATACCTCAACGAATCTTAATCCAACTCCAAATCCGAAGTCGTTCCTTAGCAACTTAGAGCCTCTTCAAGACACTTCAATCTGCCACTTGATACCCTTAGAACAACACCGACCAATTTCCTTCAAACCTCCAAACAAAACCTAGAAAGCAACTAGGTTTTCACCTCGCGACTAATACGAAAACTATCTTTTTCCGAGATTTTTCTATTGAGATACACTTACAATACACTCAATAACCTTGGTTTAAAGTGTGGAGCTTAATGGACAAGAAACAAATTTTTTTCCTTTTCTTCTTGAGTGAACCCGAGAGCTAGCATAGTGAGCTCTTCAATTTCTTGAAATTTTTTCTAAGTGTTAAGCTTGTCTTGCTACTACTAGTATTATATAGCACAATGGAGGGTCAAGATGTGAACAAATGGGTGGCTTGGATGAGCTCTTATTAAATATCAAGACTTTGTGGACCCTTTGACTTAGTCAATATTCTCAAGCTCACTACTTGCAAGACTTAGTCATCCTACAAAGGTCAAATGACCCTTAAGCCCTTGCCTATTTCGTCCAAGGCAACCATAAGGGGGGTGACACGTGTCGCCCTCCCATTCGTCACAAAATTTCGTTTTCCGACAATTCCATAATTACGATAAATTTTTACTCGTCTCAAACCTTAACATTTTTGAGTTCTTACGTACGTTCTTAGAAACATATCCTGAAATTCCGGGGTGTAACATTCTTCCCCCCTTAGAAACATTCGTCCCCGAATGTTCCTTTGGGAGTCAAACTTAAAGATAGCGACATAGTCTTCTTTTACAACCCCTACATACCAATAATGCCACACGTGGCCACATAAAAATACTCATACAAAGATGTCAAGCTGAACCCCATGTGTCAACGTCGGTTATCTGCATAAAGCTTCTACTGACTCTAAGCTTACTAATAATCTTTCCCGGATAAGCTTCGCCTTATCCATAGCCCGCTGAATCAAGTCTGGACCAAATAACTGAACCTCGCCTATGTCGAACCATCCAACCGGCGATCTACACTTTCTTACATACAAGGCCTCATACAGGGCCATCTGAAAGCGGAAGGGTATCATTGTATCGCGTAACACGACAAGAGGCAATTAACCTTCCCGCTATTTCGAAATCAAAAACACGGGCCCGCATGACCTATCCTCGAAGTGCACGGATAGTACACTCTGCATGCGTCGGTGCGAGGTGTAATGCAACACGAGACTCACGTGTGTCCCTAAAACCTTACGAAAAAACCTCCGGAAGTTATCATGTCGAGCTCATCATGCGACATCATAAACGTAGGAACCCCGTGCGATCTCACAATCCCCGCTATAAAAGCTAGCATAATCCTCGGTAGAGTAAGTGGTCCTAACAGGAAGAACACGATGGTTCGACGACCATTTACCATGACCCCCAGGGAGTCGCACTTCCTCCGAGTACGATGCCACCCTGTAACAAGATCCATATTAATTACCTCTCATATCTAGGTTGGGATTTCAATCGCCTGCTAGTGGCCTTGGCCGAGAGTACCCCCCCCCCCCCCTACCTAAAGTTGTTCTCGTAAAATACTACCCCCCCTCTTGGTAGAAATACTCTCCAAGTATAGTTACTATTCCAAATACCTTGGCCCAAATACCTTGTAGTATTCCAAGGTTACACCTATACTAAAAGCCCAGAAATACTATTATGCTTCCCTTCAGTCACTAAACGAAACCCTAAGGAAAATCTCCATAGTTGGTTGGAGTATTAAGAAGAAGTTGCGTAGAACTTCTAAGGGTTGTTGGAGCGGGTTGGAGCACCCGGAGTAGGAGCTAAACGTTGCTCAGGATCGACATTAAACTTGGATAATTTTGGGCTTACCGAGGTAAATAATCCTATCCTTCTATTGTAATTGGAAATTACATACTGTAGTTGTATAGAAATGAATATAAGATTCATAGAAGAGAATTGAACTGTAATAGAAGGATATTACAGAATAGGCTTGAACTGAAATCACATCAGAAGAATATTCTACAAGGGTAGTCTAGGCATTGATAGACTTGTATAACCTTTATAGGTTGATTGATCTGCAAGTAGCATGTACTACTTGAAAGGTGGACGAGGCTAGCCGGGTTATAGCCGTGGAGCGTTTTGCTAATAGTCGATAATCGTCGCGAGGTATGTGATTCTTCCTATCCTCTTGAGCATGATATTTTAAAAGAATATATATATAGTACGGTAGACGTACGTGTGTTAACTGAACGTAATTGTACGGCAATGTCTTTTGACTTAAGCTTGAATAATAAGAATCTTGAAGTATTTCAAAAGAATTAAGAATCCTTTTTGAAAGAAGAGTAATACTTGATTTTTAAAAGCTTAAGAGTTATACTAGCTTTATGGAAAGTTAGGTATAACGACTTAAGAGTGATAAAAAGAATGGTTTATTAATTTTAGAAGTTAAGAGACTTGATCTTAAAAGATAAGAGACTTGACTTAAAGAAATTAATATGAGTTTTTGTGTGAAACCTCATTCGTGAGTAATGAGTACTTGGTTTGTAAAAGGAATAATGTTTTACTAATTTCGGAAATGAGAATAAGTATCGAACAAACCACAGCAGCGCTAATAAAGGGAAATGTATTGACTAATAAAGTATTATTAAAACCAGTAGAAACCTCCATCTGCATAGAAGCTAAGATGAGACAAAATGATGTTACATTTCCTAGATCATGGCTGCTTTAATAAGATTGTTATAAACAAGAATAAACCTACTCACATATAAGGCATATGTTTCTCAAACTGTTTTAAAGGAGAATTATATCATTAAGTGATTAAAACTATGAACTACGAAACCTTTCAAAGATGAGAACTTGAGCAATTGAAATTAGGCAAACTTGAACGTTTGGAAAATAATGTTGTTACGTGATTTTACAAAAGGAAGGGTTTTGGTTTACTTAAAAAGATAGTCACTCTATTTTTATACTACGGGTATTGTGTGACTTTTGTGAAAGAAGCGGATCTTTTAAAAAAGTTAATGTATGAAGTACTTTGGGAATAAATACCCGAACTTGTTAACATAAAGTAGAAAGTACCTTGTGTGAATAACTTGATTGTATTGGTTTGTGATAGCCTTGTAATACTTTCTTGTTGATTTGATAAGTAAACATGTTAGGATGCTACGTGTGTTAGTATCTTGTGATGTTGTGTAAGAGGGTTATTATTGTGGTGCTTACGTTGTTAAACGTTAAGCCCGTTGTACTGTTATTATATCACATACCCCCTTGACTTGTTATACCGAGGGCTTGCCACCCTTGATGCGGGTCTATACGGCCTATGCGGTCTGTGTGACTATGCGGAGCAGCGGTATGCTCCAGGATTGATCATTCCGGGTGTATTTTCCCGATGCGGGGGATGCCCTATGCGGTTTGTGTGACTATGCGGTCTATTGAGACTATGCGGGCTGCGGGAGTCCAGGAGAATGCAGGGGTTAGCTACCGTCTTGCGGTCTATACGACTATGCGGGTCTATGTGTGACCTATGCGAGTGCGGGAAGTCGAGATTAGGCACGCATAATGATACTATGGGCGATTGGCCTTGCCCGATCATTAGCGGCCTAGAAAAGACCGATTCTGATATATCTATTTCGCTCTTGTTTATGTTGTGGGCGTGAGACCCATAGTTATATTTGAGTGATGACTTGAGGCGTGAGTCACGACTTGACATACCGCTTATTTATTGTGACCTGTAGTTTGGTTATCATACATGTCTCCTGCTTATATAGACTACTATGATTTCATTTACAGTATTTTTCAGTTTCACATACTTGGTACCTATTGTCTTGACCTCGCCCGGGTGCGTTCATCTGCGCGGTAAAGGTACACGCGATCGTTGATCCTCGCTCTTAGGGTCACAGTTCAGCGTTTGGGAAGCTCCGTTCCTCCGGAGGATTATTAGTGGTATAGTCCCCTGTCGTAGTAGGTACTTACATTCAGGGGTATGGCGGGGCCCGCCATCCGTTGTTGTCGTATCATTCTTAGAGTGCATGAAATCTTGTTGTGGGCAGAGTTGTAAATGGGATGTAACTATTCGGTTTTAAAGTTTATATATATATGCCGAAAGACAAGTTTTCTCAGATAACTGTTTCAGATTTCATATTATATCATGTCTTGTTTTATGTTCCGCTGATTACTCTGATGTATGTCTACTTGGGTGCCCGGGGTAAGGCACCAGTCAGGGGCCCGGGTTCGGGTCGTGACAAAAGTGGTATCAGAGCAGTTAAACCTCGGAAAGTGTCTACAGACCGTATCTAGTAGAGTCTTGATTATCGGTGTGTTGTGCACCACACCAATAATCAGGAGGCTATAGGATATTTAGGATTGGTTTCCATTCTTCTCACCCTGAGATCGTGCCTTAGAGTCGTATTCTGAGTTGGACCTCTAACGTATTTCTTTCCCTTCTTGTTATGCCTCGCGTAAAGGCAACCGGGCCCGAGAAGGGCAAAGCGGTAGGAGGCTGCGAGTAAATCTGAGAGGTTACGAGGGCACAGGCCCAACCATCACGCTGGGTGGTGCTTCATTCGGGAGTTCTGCGGCGTCGCGGCTCAGAGAGTTTATACATGGCGGCGATTCCTCTGCGGCCATGATGTATGAGCCTTCAGTTCCACGACCGGGAACAAAGAATATGGATTAAAAGGAATGGACATGTTACTAGCTAGGATTTTAGCAACCAGAGAATATAGAGTGCACCGATATATCACGGGTCTTGATGACTATCAAAAAGAAAAAAAAGGATGTGCAAGAGTAGCTCTTCAGTCAGGCTTGAGCATGGCCTGTGTACGGGCTTATGCGCGGGGGCGAAGGCGTGAGATCGACGGATTAACCAAGATCAAGAAGAGGCGAGCAATGAGGTCCTTTGGTAACTTCGAGGCGAACCGCCTCGGCGAGACTAGATATGCACCTCCGCGGTCGCAGAATGGTCCTCGGGGTTGGGGCGTTCGAGGTATGCATGAGTTGGTCAAAGCTCCAGGGCTTCTGATGCACAGATACACGTAGGTCCCGCCAGCCGGATTCAGTTTTTTCCGGTGTTCCGCGGTGTAGCGTCATCCCGGGGAATGCCATCTTTTGTTGATGCTTGTTTTACTGCGTGTCGAGGCCGTATGTCGAAAGGATGTCCTAGTAGGAAGGATGCAAGTAGGAGGACTCACTACGGTCGATTCGGATTGATTCAAGAGTTCGGAGAGGAAGGGTGTTAGCGGAGGAGGCCACCCCACCGGTGCGGCCGTTGTGGTAAGTGTCATTGTGGGGAGTGTCGTACTTCGGCGGCTTGTTATGCTTGCGCCCGGCGAGATTGATTGGAGCAGCGGAGGGTAGTGAAGCAGTAGATACAGGTGTATCCTTAACCCTCTAGAGATAACATTGTGTAAATTGTGATTAGAAATCATGGTTAGTTAACCGGGTAAGTTGGGGGGGTAGAGAAAGTGGAGACCTTAGAGGTAAGGCCATCTCGAGTAAAAGATGTATTTTTTTGTTTGACCCTTATCGGAGTGCATAGTGCACGGGAGATATATTTGTGTGGTAAGTCCCTGAGTGGTATGATATGAAAGAGGGTAGTTGAGCTAATAAGACCACTAGGTTTTCGTGACTTGATTAGTGAGATTGTTCCGGATTGGGGAACAAGAGTCTTTCGCGGGTTGGGGACCGATCGCGGGTCAACCCGCGACCTGTTTTATGGTGGGGTCAGTTCGGGGTGGTCCCGCCAGGTGGTAGGGTCACGAGGATGTTAGGCCCAAGTTTAGTTAACCATCGTACGAGTTCGTAGATGCGTTCGACCAGTAGTCAGGCCGATGAGGTCAGCCCATCTTGTCCTTCAGTCAGGACCGTTTACTCGGCAGAGGGTTATGCGAGGTGTTATATCAGGAAGGTTGTAAGGTTGCACGAGGTGCCTACTTTCACCTTATGGCAGGCAGTGGAGCCCAGGTTACGGCTATTTCTTTTTCTGGAAGTTTTACCAGGCAGGGTTAGGAACTCAGGAAAGTCTCAGTATCGCATTCGCCCTCGGGCCAGTGTTTGGATTTCAGGGGTAGCTGTAAGGATTATTCGCCTCTTGGTTGAGTGTGTATTATAATAGCTACCATATCAGTATTCGGATATCGCCTTATGACGCCTTGTAGGGGCGGAAGTGTAAGTTGCCAGTCGATTGGTTCGAGGTTGGCAAAGTTCAGATAAATTGGTTTATACTTGTTTCGGCAGGAGGTGGATAGGGTGAAGCTTATCCAGAAGAGATTGTTGGCAGCTCAGAGTCAACGGAAGTCATGCAGATGATCAGCGACGACGCTTGGAGTTCAGGTTGACGGTGGGTCTTCTTGAAGGTACCACCCCGGAAGGGTGTGATGAGACTTGGAAAACAGAGGAAACTTAGCCCGAGTTACTTTGGGCCTTATTAGATCATGTGAAGAATAGGCCAGGTTGCCTATATGTTAGCTTTGTCTTCCGACGTAGGAGGCAGTACGTCCGGTCTTCATGTTGTTATGTTCGGAAAAGTATCGGAGATCCGTCCAGAGTATTCCCAGTTAATGATGACCAAGTTGGAGGTAGTAACCCAGAGATTTGGAAACTGCAGCAGTAACAGAAATGTGGTAAGTTATGAGAAGGAGTTCGAGTGCACGAGAAGGGTACGACGAGTAAGGGAAGAAGTGAACAGGTGTTAAGAGGATAAAAGTGATCGTTTCTTAAGGGAGTATCGTTTAGACTTTGGGTGGAAGCTTTTCTGAGGTTGAGGTGATTCCTCGTGGACTTGGACTAAGTATTTGCGCGTGTGATATTTTGTGGCCAGGTGTGCCAATGGAAACTTGTTATGTTAAGAGGAACTTATCGTTATCTGTCTTGAGAAGGAACATTCGGGACGAATGTTTCTAAGGAGGGGAGAATGTTATACCCCGTATTTCCAGAGTATGTACGTGAGGACGTACGTAGAAAAGTTTGAGCTTTAAAGATTAGGCAAGGACGAAATTTTGTTCACAAGTACCGAAAAGAATCGTTTTCTGACGAAACGTTTTACAAGACTTGTGAAGGGAAAATTACGACTATGTCATTTATAATTTTTGCGGATTTTTTCGAGAGACGAAATATTTTGGACCAACGAGAGGGCGACACTTGTCACCCTCAAGTTGGTGGATGTGGGGCGGCAAGTTGGACGATTGGGAGGTCTTGGTTAGGTAGGATATTTTGTGTAGTAGATGGATAAGGACACTTGGATAAATCCTCACCCTACACTTGCTTAGCACTTGGCTTGATCTTGGCCATTGGTTGGCCTATAAATACCCCCCTTGGTTGATGAACTTCTTCATCCTAAAATAGTTTCTAAGTCTTGAATTCTCCCTCCCCTCTTAGCTAGGTTCTCGTCCAAGCCTTGGGGGGGCATTGGCCAACCCCCCCCCCCCCCCCCCCCCTCCTTTGAGTAGGCCCTTGGCCGAGGTACCCCTCCTTTGAGTAGGCCCTGGCGAGGGTACACCACTCCCAGTGGCCTCGCCGAGTACCCCACTACCTAAAGTTGTTCTCGTAAAATACTACCCCCCCTCTTGGTAGAAATACTCTCCAAGTATAGTTACTATTCCAAATACCTTGGCCCAAATACCTTGTAGTATTCCAAGGTTACACCTATACTAAAAGCCCAGAAATACTATTATGCTTCCCTTCAGTCACTAAACGAAACCCTAAGGAAAATCTCCATAGTTGGTTGGAGTATTAAGAAGAAGTTGCGTAGAACTTCTAAGGGTTGTTGGAGCGGGTTGGAGCACCCGGAGTAGGAGCTAAACGTTGCTCAGGATCGACATTAAACTTGGATAATTTTGGGCTTACCGAGGTAAATAATCCTATCCTTCTATTGTAATTGGAAATTACATACTGTAGTTGTATAGAAATGAATATAAGATTCATAGAAGAGAATTGAACTGTAATAGAAGGATATTACAGAATAGGCTTGAACTGAAATCACATCAGAAGAATATTCTACAAGGGTAGTCTAGGCATTGATAGACTTGTATAACCTTTATAGGTTGATTGATCTGCAAGTAGCATGTACTACTTGAAAGGTGGACGAGGCTAGCCGGGTTATAGCCGTGGAGCGTTTTGCTAATAGTCGATAATCGTCGCGAGGTATGTGATTCTTCCTATCCTCTTGAGCATGATATTTTAAAAGAATATATATATAGTACGGTAGGCGACGTGTGTTAGCGAACGTAATTATGCGGCAATGTCTTTTGACTTAAGCCTGAATAATAAGAATCTTGAAGTATTTCAAAAGAATTAAGAATCCTTTTTGAAAGAAGAGTAATACTTGATTTTTAAAAGCTTAAGAGTTATACTAGCTTTATGGAAAGTTAGGTATAACGACTTAAGAGTGATAAAAAGAATGGTTTATTAATTTTAGAAGTTAAGAGACTTGATCTTAAAAGATAAGAGACTTGACTTAAAGAAATTAATATGAGTTTTTGTGTGAAACCTCATTCGTGAGTAATGAGTACTTGGTTTGTAAAAGGAATAATGTTTTACTAATTTCGGAAATGAGAATAAGTATCGAACAAACCACAGCAGCGCTAATAAAGGGAAATGTATTGACTAATAAGGTATTATTAAAACCAGTAGAAACCTCCATCTGCATAGAAGCTAAGATGAGACAAAATGATGTTACATTTCCTAGATCATGGCTGCTTTAATAAGATTGTTATAAACAAGAATAAACCTACTCACATATAAGGCATATGTTTCTCAAACTATTTTAAAGGAGAATTATATCATTAAGTGATTAAAACTATGAACTACGAAACTTTTCAAAAATGAGAACTTGAGCAATTGAAATTAGGCAAACTTGAACGTTTGGAAAATAATGTTGTTACGTGATTTTACAAAAGGAAGGGTTTTGGTTTACTTAAAAAGATAGTCACTCTATTTTTATACTACGGGTATTGTGTGACTTTTGTGAAAGAAGCGGATCTTTTAAAAAAAGTTAATGTATGAAGTACTTTGGGAATAAATACCCGAACTTGTTAACATAAAGTAGAAAGTACCTTGTGTGAATAACTTGATTGTATTGGTTTGTGATAGCCTTGTAATACTTTCTTGTTGATTTGATAAGTAAACATGTTAGGATGCTACGTGTGTTAGTATCTTGTGATGTTGTGTAAGAGGGTTATTATTGTGGTGCTTACGTTGTTAAACGTTAAGCCCGTTGTACTGTTATTATATCACATACCCCCTTGACTTGTTATACCGAGGGCTTGCCACCCTTGATGCGGGTCTATACGGCCTATGCGATGCGTGTGACTATGCGAGCGGCGGTATGCTCGAGATTGATCATTCGGTGTATTATCCGATCACGGGGATGCCTATGCGATGCAATGTGACTATGCGGTCTATTGAGACTATGCGGGCTGCGGGAGTCCAGGAGGGTACCGGGGTTAGCTACCCCCGATGCGGGTCTATACGACCTATGCGGGTCTATGTGTGACCTATGCGGGCTGCGAGAAGTCCATGATTAGGCACGCATAATGATACTATGGGCGATTGGCCTTGCTTCGATCATTAGCGGCCTAGAAAAGACCGATTCTGATATATCTATTTCGCTCTTGTTTATGTTGTGGGCGTGAGACCCATAGTTATATTTGAGTGATGACTTGAGGGCGTGAGTCCCTGACTTGACATGACTGCTTATTTATTGTGAACTGTAGTTTGGTTATCATACATGTCTCCTGCTTATATAGACTACTATGATTTCATTTATGATATTTTGATTTCACATACTTGGTACTGTTGATCGACCTCGCCCGTGCGTTCATCTGCGAGTAAAGGTACACGATCGTTGATCCTCGCTCTTAGGGTCACGATTCGGCATTTGGGAAGCTCGCTCCTCGGAGGCTTATCGATGGTATAGTCCCTGCGTAGTAGTACTTACATTCGAGGTATGGCGGGGCCACTGTCCGCCATTGTTGTCGTATCATTCTTAGAGGTGCAGTAGTAATCTTTGTTGTGGCGAGTTGTAAATGGGATGTAACTGTTCGGTTTTAAAGTTTATATATATATGCCGAAAGGCAAGTTTTCTCAGATAACTGTTTCACATTTCATATTATATCATGTCTTGTTTTATGTTCCGATGATTACTCTGATGTATGTCTACTTGGGTGCCCGGGGTAAGACACCAGTCACGGGCCCGGGTTCGGGTCGTGACATGTGGTTTGCACAAATATCCACATGAAGTCTATATATACGTCATGCTCCCCAAATCTTCAATGCATGATTTAACTGCCGCCAGCTCTAAATCGTGAATTGGCGTAATTTCCTTTCCTGTTTCCCTAACTACCGGGAAAACATAGGCTCCATCCTGATCGGGTTGCGTCAGCACACAACCTAGCCCAACACCCAACGTGCTATCATAATAACCTAACCCTCTAGTCTCACAGGAGGGGTTAGAACTGTAGTCGTGGTCAACTTATCTTCCAATAACTGAAAGCCTTTCTCATTCCTGCGAAATATTCGGGTATTCTTAATCTCACCTATGGTTCCTGTTTCCTTTTCTCTGTTGCAACCAAACTTGGTCATTAACTTAGATTTGATTCTTTTGCTTGCCTCCTGGCTAAGACTTCCTGTCAATAATAATTTAGGGGGGGAGATTTCCTTGATATCGCCAAGTAGTAACCCGATGCTACCACCTTTCCTCCAGGTGTTCTTACTGCCCATTATTTACTAATGGTCTTACACTAGTCTGGGGTAAACATATCTCGTACAACTTACATAACCATAGTTGTATTCTCTTTTATCATTCTGGTCATAACCTTACCTTATGCTCATTATTAGCAAAAGTATTTCTATCTTGATTCATAATCGTACAGTTTCATACAAGCGTACAACCTGCATTTATATCTTTACGATATTCCCCTGACCAATTCGTACGTCGTTCTTAATTTCCCCAACACAACACTTTTCCCACGGTTATCCACAATTGTAACCTATGGCATGACGATACTGAAGACTTTACCAGTCTCATATCCTTCGTCTAACAACATGGGTACACGCAACCCCATAATACGTAAATCTGTCCTTTTACGTAGGGGAGAGAACTTATCTCCCTTACTTAAACTTTCCTTGGAGTCACAACCCTAATCACAGGGTCCTCTCGCGGTCCAGTAAATATCTAATCATCACGCACCTCCTTAAAGTCATGTAGATTTTCAAAACCTACCAAAGATGCCCTCAGCTTTCCGCCGGCAGCACTCGTACTTATTTTATTCTTGCCTTGTACATTTTCCTGAAATTATCCGGAAGGTCGTGGCCTTGACCGCCACACCAAACCAACCCCAAGTACCTCCAAGGGCACTTAACATAAATTCCTTCAAATTCAATTATTACTTACTTTCTGCGTCAATTTTCCTCAAGTGAACAAGTCACACAGACTTAAAAGAAAAACATGATGCCAAAGAAGGAAGGATAATTCACTGGTTACTACCACTTCTCTTCCTTTACACTGGATAATCAACTTACGAAAAAACTGGAATCGAGCCAATCTCTCTGCGATCAGCGTTGGCATAACAAGAGGCTAACTAGCGCACTCATAATAACCTCGATATGCGTCATAACGCTCTGCTAGGTCAACGATCGTATCATTCTGGCAATTATTATCTAACCGCTCGGCTACCCAACACTCACGGGTGTAGTCACCTCGAAAGGTTTTCATAGATTCGGCTTTATTTCTTTACACTTGGTTGCTCTCTTTCTTCTGGTCGCATTCTCCCGCACTTCCAAACTTATTCTAGCGTACGTACATAGCCTTCATACTGATTCGGGCCTCCAATCTTTGGAGTTACAATTCTAAACAACTTAAGGCCATTTCCGGCTCTCTCAACCTGGTTCCGGTGGAACGCGTCCACGAACCCGTAAAATGATTAACTAAACTTGGGCCCTGCACCCTCGTGACCCTGTCACATAGCGGGACTACTACCAACTGATCCCATTTCATTTCAAGCTATGGGGCGACCCTTAATAGATCCCCAACCCGACTCGGCGTCGTATTTAACTCTTTTCCTTGATCTGTCTTAACTCTTTACTACCCGAGAAGGCGTTATATATCTAAGGTCTCGGTGGTTATCACATTCTCAGGCTCGCAATTTCCATGCTCCATGCCTACCTTATCAGTCCTCCCGTAAATGGGTACAAAACTTATCGTAATACCATGATCGTGTCGTCTTGACCACAACAACCATACTTACTCCATACGGATCTCACCCGTACCATTCTCGAAATCCTACTACGTAGCTTAATCTATTAACACAGTCTTCCATTAATTCCCTTAATAATAACTTCTTAAGGGTCCATTTCCTTCTCAGACAGCTCATCATTTCCTAATTATCTCAAATTAGTACGTAAAACCTTGATGAGAATTCATTAAACTGTTTCATACCTCCCCGGTATTTATTTAGTCCTTACCAAATCCTGGTAATCTAAAATCATTCTAGGCAACACGCGTCTGACCCTCATACATAAATCCACATAGTTGTATGTCACAATACCAACTACAAACATTACCAACCTGGATACGCAATCCACATAATCCTTCCCGGTCATCACGCTTTCTCAGAGTCGCAAACAATCATAACTTGTTAGGGAGAGATGACCCTAACCATACAGCTCTATCGCACGATCTTAGAGTAAGAAGAATGGAAACCAATCCTAAATGTCCTGCAGCCTCCTGATTATAGATGTGGTGCACAACACACCGATAATCAAGACTCTACTAGACACTTTCCGAGGACTAACTGCTCTGATACCACTTTTGTCAAGACCACCCTGCCTGGATCGTGCCCTACCAGGCACCCTTTTCGATATACATCGAGAACAAAGAATGAACATACACAACTGATAAAATGCTGAAACATAATATAACAACAGGCTAGCCGATAAGGCCACTGTTATACCCCGTATTTCCAGAGTATGTACGTGAGGGCGTACGTATAAAAATTTAAGCCTTAAGGTTGGCAAGGTTCGAAATTTGTACACAAGTGCCGAAAAGAATCGTTTTTCGACGAAACGTTTTACAAGACTTGCGAAGGGAAAAATACGGCTATGTCATTTTTAATTTTTGCGGATTTTTCCGAGAGACGAAACATTTTGGACCAACGGGAGGGTGACATGTGTCACCCTCACATTGAAGGAATCAGCGCAATGGACGAAATTGGTGGCATTTGTTAGGTAGGATATTTTGTGCAAGTTGGTGTGGTAGATGGATAAGGTACACATGGTTAAATCCTAGCCCTACACTTGCCTAACAGTTGGATTGATCTTGGCCATTGGTTGGCCATTGCTTGACCTATAAATACCCCTCTAAGTTGAAGACTTTCTTCATCCAAACTTGAGCATTTTTCTAAGTCTCAAAATACTCCCTCCCTCTTGAGGTTTCGTCCAAAGCCATCCCCCCCTCCCCTTTGAGAAAGGCCCTCGGCCGAGCACACCCCCCTAGCCTAGTTGTTTTCGAGAAATACCCCCCCCCCCTCCTTGGTAGAGAAATACTCTCCAAGTATTGTTATAATGCCCTAAATACCTTAGCCCATATACCTTGTAGTACTTTCCAAAGTTACCTCTATACGTAGAGCCCGAAAATACTATTATACTTTCCCTCAGTCACAAAAACAAAGCCCTAAGAAAAACCTTCATAGTCGGTTGAAGTGTTAAGTAGAAGTTGCGTAGAACTTCTAAGGGTTGTTTGGAGCGGGTTGGAGCGCCCAGAGTAGGAGCTAAACGTCGCTCAGGATCGACATTTATACTTGGATAATTTTGGGCTTATCGAGGTAAATAATCCTATCCTTCTAGTGTAATTGGAAATTACATACTGTAGTAGTATTGAAATGAATATAAGGTTCATAGAAGAGAATTGAACTGTAATAGAAGGATATTACAGTAAAGACTTGAACTAAAATCACATCAGAAGAATATAAGTAGAAGATTAAATTGTACTTACATAGGACTGTATTTACAGTAGACTTATAACCTTATTGGTTGAATGTTCTGCGAGTAGCATGAACTACTTGGAAGGTGGACAAGGCTAGCCGGGTTATAGCCGTGGAGCGTTTTGCTTATAGTCGATAATCGTCGCGAGGTATGTGATTCTTCCTATACTCTTGAGCATGATATTTTAAAGGAATATATATATAGTACGGTAGACGTACGTGTGTTAACTGAACATAGTTATACGGCAATGTCTTTTGACTTAAGCCTGAATAATAAGAATCTTGAAGTATTTCAAAAGAATTAAGAAACCTTTTTTAAAGAAGAGTAATGCTTGGTTTTGAAAACATAAGAGTTATACTAGCTTTATGGGAAGTTAGGTATAACGTCTTAAGAGAGATAAAGAGAATGGTTTACTGATTTTTAGAAGTTAAGAGACTTGATCTTAAAAGATAAGAGACTTGACTTAATATGAATTTTGTGTGAAACCGCATTCGTGAGTAATGAGTACTTGGTTTTAAAAAGGAATAATGTTTTACTGATTTCGGAAATCAGAATAAGTATCGAACAAACCATTGCAGCGCTAATAAAGGGAAATGTATTGAATAATTAAGTATTATTAAAACCAGTAGAAACCTCCATCTGCATAGAAACTAAGATGAGACAAAATGATATTACATTCCTAGATCATGGCTGCTTAATAAGATTGTTTATAAACAAGAATAAACTGCTCACACCTATGGCATATGTTACTCAATTATTTTAAAAGAGATTAAGACATTGAACTATGAAACTTTTCTAAAATAAAGAGACTTGAGTAATTGAAATTAGGCAAACTGGAACTTTAGGGAAAAGAAAGGCATTGTTTTGTCTTAAATTGGTTTAAAACATAAAGTGTTATAACAGCTTTATGGGAAGTTAGTTATAACGACTTTATGAAAACAAAAGAAGGTTTATATCATAGGTTATAATGTGGTAACTTGACTTTAAAAAGAGAAGTGTTTTGGTCTAAAAAGAAGGCATGGTATTGCCTTAATTTGGTTTTAAAAGGAAAGTATGGAAGTTGTTTTGGTTTACTTAAAAGATGTTAGTCACTCTATACTACGTATCGGTGACCCTTGAAAAGAAATAGATCTTAAAAGAATTTAACGTGACGTAATACTTAGGGTTAAAACCCGACTTTGACATAAAATGAAAGTACCTTGAGTCATGTATAACTTACCTATGCTTGTTGTTGTGAAACTTGCCTATGTTTGCGTGTGATAGCCTTGTCGTGCTAGCATTGTATTTATACCACCGCGTCTCAATGGAGGGCGGCTGATTTGTTATGATATTACTTGACGCGTCGGCAGCGACGGAGAATTCCTCGGGTACGCCTCCCGCTGATAGTGTTATTCCACGGACTAGCTCTCCACGAGGTTTCTTCTGCTCGGCCTTGGTACCGTGGTCGGCCAGACCGCCTGCCTCATGGCTGATTCGCTTTGGTACTGTAGTCACCGCACTTGCCCTGCTCAGAGTGACGAAGTCTCGTGATACGGCCTTGTACCAGTAGTTAGCCCTCGTGATTGCCGGCCACTACGTGGCGCCTTGGTATCCGTAGTCGGCCAGATTTGCCCCGTGTCGCCTTCATGGTTTGGTTGTATTGTATTGTTAATACGGCTTTGGCATCGTGTAGGACTTGGTGTTCGGTGTACTTCTTGGTGTTATCATATCATGATCGCCAGCTGGCGGGAAGGTATTCCACGCATGATTGATGTTGTGGGTGTGAGACCCATAATTATATTTGAGTAATGACTTGGAGGCGTGAGACCACGACTTGATATAATCGTTATATGTGTGCATCGTAGTTTGGTTATCATACATGTCTCCCGCTTTATATAGACTATTATGATTGCATTTACTGATTTACGCTTCACATACTTAGTAATTGCAGATCGACTCCTTCGGGGCTGCGTCACGCCGCAGTAGAGGTACATCGATTGTCGATCCCCGCTTAGGATCACATTTCAGCGTATTGGAAGCTCCGTTCCTTCGAGGCTTATCTTTTGCATGTTACCCGAGTCCGTAGGTTCTTATACATTCTGTGGTATGGCGGCCCCGTCCCGTCATAGTTGTTGTAAAAATCTTAGAGGTGCAGAAGACCGCTGTGGCGGTGGTTGTAAGGATTGTAATCGTTGAAAGGTCGATATATATATATATATCTTTGAAAGGCAACCGCTTTGGTTGGCCTATTTTCTTTCATCTTGATCCATATCTATTTATATGTTTAAGTTTTTATTTCACCGGTTTTTCTCTCGATGTTGTATCACCAGGTGCCCGGTAGGCACGACCACGCCCGGTTCGGTCGTGACAAAAGTGGTATCGAGCGCTTAGTCCTCGGAAAGTGTCTACAGACCGTGTCTAGTAGAAGTCTTGATTATCGATGTGTTGTGCACCACATCTATAATCGTGAGGCTATAGGACATTTAGGATTGGTTTCATTCTTCTCATTCTGAGATCGTGCCTTAGAGCTGTGTGATAAGTTGGACCCCTCTGACGTATTCCTTTCCTCTACCAGTTATGCCTCCGCGCAAGGCAACCCGCCCGTGGCGGCAAGGCAGCAGAGGAGTCGCGAGTAGAGCGGCAATCTCTGAGACCACAAGACACGAGCCTCCACCCCACACCGGGAGCAAGAGATGGGTTACAAGGAGTGGCCCGATTAATGGCCGTGGTCAGGCTGGACTTGAGGATAGATCGACGCAGCAGCCCAGAGCACCATGGTTCACCCTAGATCGAGATAGTTTGAGGCTACGGATTTTCTCGAGTCAGGCCGCCAGAGTTTTATGGGTCGAGGCCGGATGATGATCCGCAGGAGTTCATCCGACAGTTACAGCGGATCATGAGAGTGATCAAGGAATCGGAGACCGAGTAAGTGGTCCTAGGTTCGCATCGGCTGCGTGATACCGCAATGATCGTTTGATTCGTGAGCCGTCCCCGGGAGAGAATGCACTTCCACTATATGGGACGAGTTCTCGTGGGCATTTTTGCACATTTCTTGCCTCCACAGATGAGGAGGGCTCGCCGACATATTTTTGGTGTTGCGCGTAATCCGCGCACGGTTCGGGAGTACAATGGAGTTCGACTCATTGGCCCAGACGCCCTCGCGTTAGTAGCTAGTATGGAGGATCGAGTGCACCGATATGTTACAGGCTCGATGATTACCTAGCAGAGTTGTTCGGTGTAGCTCTTCACCGCATGGACATTGCCCGCACGCAGCTTATGCACTGGATGTGAGGAGCGAGAAATCGACGGAATGACCAAGATCGCCAGAAGAGGGCGCAAAGCAGGTCCTTTGGTGACTTTCGAGGCGGACCGCCAAAGATCGACTAGTTATGTACCTCCGCCAAGACAGAGTGGTCCTCCACAGCCTTCGGGACCTTCGGAATATTCAGGAGCAGGTCAGGGCTCCCAGGTTTCAGATTTTCAGGGGAGTAGGAGTGCTCGCCGGATGAGGTCGCCCTTGTCTCAGTGTGGCCGTTGTGGAAAACTTCATAAGGGAGAGTGTCGTACTAACTTGGGAGATTGTTATTCTTGCGGCCAACAGGGCCATCTGGCGAGAGATCGTCCACTGTGGGTAGCGCGGTAGGATAGCACTGACTACGGGATCGATGGGTTCTTCACCTTCCATAGCTAGGCAGATGTTCATACACCTACAGCCACGGTAGAGGTCGCGTGAAGTTCCAGCTTTAGCGGTCCTTTGAACCGCCTATTTTCAGGTATATCCTTAACCCTCTAGAGACTTGTATGTATTGATGTTATGATAATGTGTTAAGTGTTATGTTCGGATAGCTTTGTGCTAAAATGTGATTTAGAAACCTGGTTAGTGAAAAAGGGTAAGCCTGGGGGTGAGAAAATGATGAACCTTAGAATATTACAGTTGAGACCTTAGATGTAAGGCCGTCTTGAGTACAAGATCTTACGGGTGATCTTTGTCAGAATGTATAAGTATATGTGGAGTAATTGTGGGAAGAATTCCTTAGGTGGTGTAAAATGAAGTGGTAGCTTTCATGACCTGTATAGGTAAGATTGTTCCGAATCGGGAAACAAGAGCTTGATGCGTTAAGTGGGTCGGGTTGGGGCCATGTTGCGGGCCAACCCGCGGCCTGCTTCGGTGCTGGGTCAGCTCGGGTGGTCCCGCCAGTGGTAGGGTCACGAGGGTGCTAGGCCCAAGTTTAGATGTCCATCGTATGAGTTCGTGGATATGTTCGACCGAGCGATCGTGAAGGCCGGAATGGCCTTAAGGAGATTGAGGCTAGTAAGATGACCAAGTTCGAGGTGGTGACTCCAAAGTTTTGGAACCGTGGTGCGATCAAGTGTGGTACATATTGGGAGAGTTCAAGTGTTCGAGAAGGGCACGACGAGTAAGGAAGGAAGAGAACGTGTGTTATTACGTGGTCAGGTGTGGCGTTGACAACTTGTTAGAGGAACTTTATCGTTATCCGTCTTGAGAAGGAACATTCGGGACGAATGTTTCTAAGGAGGGGAGAATGTTATACCCCGTATTTTGCAGAGTATGTACGTGAGGGTGTACGTATAAAAATTTAAGCCTTAAGGTTGGCAAGGTTCGAAATTTGTACACAAGTGCCGAAAAGAATCATTTTTCGACGAAACGTTTTACAAGACTTGCGAAGGGAAAAATACGGCTATGTCATTTTTAATTTTTGCGGATTTTTCCGAGAGACGAAACATTTTGGACCAACGGGAGGGTGACATGTGTCACCCTCACATTGGAAGGAATTGGGGCGGCAATGGACGAAATTGGTGGCATTTGTTAGGTAGGATATTTTGTGCAAGTTGGTGTGGTAGATGGATAAGGTACACATGGTTAAATCCTAGCCCTACACTTGCCTAACACTTGGATTGATCTTGGCCATTGGTTGGCCATTGCTTGACCTATAAATACCCCTCTAAGTTGAAGACTTTCTTCATCCAAACTTGAGCATTTTTCTAAGTCTCAAAATACTCCTCCTCTCGAGGTTTCGCCCAAAGCCATCCCCTCCCCTTTGAGAAAGGCCCTCGGCCGAGCACACCCCCCCTAGCCTAGTTGTTTTCGAGAAATACCCCCCCTTTTGGTAGAGAAATACTCTCCAAGTATTGTTATAATGCCCTAAATACCTTAGCCCATATACCTTGTAGTACTTTCCAAAGTTACCTCTATACGTAGAGCCCAGAAATACTATTATACTTTCCCTCAGTCACAAAAACAAAACCCTAAGGAAAACCTTCATAGTCGGTTGAAGTGTTAAGTAGAAGTTGCAGAACTTCTAAGGGTTGTTTGAGCGGTTGAGCGCCAGAGTAGAGCTAAACGTCGTCAGATCGCCATTTATACTTTGATAATTTTGGGCTTATCGAGGTAAATAATCCTATCCTTCTAGTGTAATTGGAAATTACATACTGTAGTAGTATTGAAATGAATATAAGGTTCATAGAAGAGAATTGAACTGTAATAGAAGGATATTACAGTAAAGACTTGAATCAAATCACATCGTAAGAATATAAGTAGAAGATTAAATCAGCATTACATAGATTGTATTTACAGAGACTTATAACCTTATTGGTTGAATGTTCGCGAGTAGCATGAACTACTTGGAAGGTGGACAAGGCTAGCCGAGTTATAGCCGTGAGCGCTTTTGCTTATAGTCGATAATCGTCGCGAGGTATGTGATTCTTCCTATACTCTTGAGCATGATATTTTAAAGGAATATATATATAGTACTAGACGCGTGTTAACCGAACGTAGTTATACGGCAATGTCTTTTGACTTAAGCCCAATAATAAGAATCTTGAAGTATTTCAAAAGAATTAAGAAACCTTTTTGAAAGAAGAGTAATGCTTGGTTTTGAAAACATAAGAGTTATACTAGCTTTATGGGAAGTTAGGTATAACGTCTTAAGAGAGATAAAGAGAATGGTTTACTGATTTTTAGAAGTTAAGAGACTTGATCTTAAAAGATAAGAGACTTGACTTAATATGAATTTTGTGTGAAACCTCATTCGTGAGTAATGAGTACTTGGTTTTAAAAGGAATGATGTTTTACTCGATTTGAAATCGACTAAGTATCGAACAAACCATCGCAGCTTAATAAAGGGAAATGTATTGAATAATTAAGTATTATTAAAACCAGTAGAAACCTCCATCTGCATAGAAACTAAGATGAGACAAAATGATATTACATTCCTAGATCATGGCTGCTTAATAAGATTGTTTATAAACAAGAATAAACTGCTCACACCTATGACATATGTTACTCAATTGTTTTAAAAGAGATTAAGACATTGAACTATGAAACTTTTCTAAAATAAAGAGACTTGAGTAATTGAAATTAGGCAAACTGGAACTTTAGGGAAAAGAAAGGCATTGTTTTGTCTTAAATTGGTTTAAAACATAAAGTGTTATAACAACTTTATGGGAAGTTAGTTATAACGACTTTATGAAAACAAAAGAAGGGTTTTATCATTGGTTTTAATGTGGTAACTTGACTTTAAAAAGAGAAGTGTTTTGGTCTAAAAAGAAGGCATGGTATTGCCTTAATTTGGTTTTAAAAAGGAAAGTATGGAAGTTGTTTTGGTTTACTTAAAAGATGTTAGTCACTCTATACTACGGGTATCGGGTGACCCTTGTAAAAGAAATGGATCTTAAAAAGAATTTAACGTACGTAGTACTTAGGGTTAAAACCCGGACTTTGACATAAAATGAAAGTACCTTGAGTCATGTATAACTTACCTATGCTTGTTGTTGTGAAACTTGCCTATGTTTGCGTGATAGCCTTGTCGTGCTAGCATTGTATTTCTATACCACCGCGTCTCTCAATGGAGGCCGGCTGATTTGTTATGATATTACTTGACGCACGCAGCGACGAGAATTCCACGCACGCCTCCGCTGATAGTGTTATTCCATGGACTAGCTCTCCATGAGGTTTCTTCTGCTCGCCTTGGTACCGGTGGTCGGCTTCGCACCGCCTGCCTCATGGCTGATTCGCCTTGGTACCGTAGTCACCGTGACTTGCCCCGCTCAGTGGACGAAGTCTCGTGGATACGCCTTGGTACCGGTAGTTAGCCCTCGATTGCCCGGCCAGCACGTACGCGGCCTTGGTATCCGGTAGTCGGCCGACTTGCCCCGCGTGTCGCCTTCGTGGTTTGGTTGTATTGTATTGTTAATACGGCTTTGGCATCGTAGGACTTGGTGTTCGTGTGTACTTCGTGTTATCATATCATAGATCGCCAGTGAGGAAGGTATTCCACGCATGATTGATGTTGTGGGCGTGAGACCCATAATTATATTTGAGTAATGACTGGAGGCGCGAGACCCGACTTGATATAATCGTTATATGTGTATCGTAGTTTGGTTATCATACATGTCTCCCGCTTTATATAGACTATTATGATTGCATTTACTGATTTACTGCTTCACATACTTAGTACCGCCAGATCGACCTCCTTCGGCCGCGTTCATGCCGCAGTAGAGGTACATCTACCGCCGATCCCCGCTTAGGATCACATTTCAGCGTATTGGGAAGCTCCGTTCCTTCCTGAGGCTTATCTTTTGCATGTTACCCCGAGTCCGCAGGTTCTTGTACATCTGTGGTATGCGGGCCCCCGTCCCGTCATAGTTGTTGTAAAAATCTTAGAGATCCGTAGCAATCGCTGCAAGTGTGGTTGTAAGGATTGTAACTGTTCAAAGGTCGATATATATATATATATGCTGAAAGGCAACCGTTTTGGTTGGCCTATTTTCTTTCATCTTGATCCATATCTATTTATATGTTTAAGTTTTTTATTTCACTGGTTTTTCTCTCGATGTCAGATCACTAGGTGCTCGGTAAGGCACCGCCACGCCCGGTTCGGTCGTGACAGCCACCTTCCGTAAATTATACAAATAAAACAGTACCTACTAGACGTGTAAAATTCCGCCCCACAAAAGATACCAAACTAATACAAACTACTAGTCCAATTTGGCCACATTGAGATGCAACAATACCAATTCTTATCCAATTTCCATTTCAATCCAAGTTGTTAGCATAACATGATATCAAGTCGCAATCGATTATAACTACTATAATCTTCAAGTAAGTAACATGCGACGATTCTAATAAACAACCAAATTGTAATCCAACTTCACATGGCTTAAATGACATTTCGGATTTAAGGCTACAATCAATCCATAATACTTATAAAACTTCAACACATAAACTTCATGCTAGCAACATGTAAAGCTAACAACAATATATATATAATCTTGTAATACTTTTAAGGGACAAGATTATACCTCAACGAATCTTAATCCAACTCCAAATCCGAAGTCGCTCCTTCGCAACTTAGAGCCTCTTCAAGACACTTCAATCCGCCACTTGAGACCCTTAGAACAACACCGACCAATTTCCTTCAAACCTCCAAACAAAACCTAGAAAGCAACTAGGTTTTCACCTTGCGACTAATACGAAAACTATCTTTTTCCGAGATTTTTCTATTGAGATACACTTACAATACACTCAAGAACCTTAGTTTAAAGTGTGGAGCTTAATGGACAAGAAACAATTTTTTTTTCCTTTTCTTCTTGAGTGAACCCGAGAGCTAGCATAGTGAGCTCTTCAATTTCTTGAATTTTTTTCTAAGTGTTAAGCTTGTCTTGCTACTACTAGTATTATATAGCACAATGGAGGGTCAAGATGTGAACAAATGGGTGGCTTGGATGAGCTCTTATTAAATATCAAGACTTTGTGGACCCTTTGACTTAGTCAATATTCTCAAGCTCACTACTTGCAAGACTTAGTTATCATACAAAGGTCAAATGACCCTTAAGCCCTTGCCCATTTCGTCCAAGGCAACCATAAGGGGGGTGACACGTGTCGCCCTCCCATTCGTCACAAAATTTCGTTTTCCGACAATTCCATAATTCCGATAAATTTTTACTCGTCTCAAACCTTAACATTTTTGAGTTCTTACGTACGTTCTTAGAAACATATCCTGAAATTCCGGGGTGTAACAGTATTCCTCGCATCGTGGGTAGTAAATCCACGGAATAGGTGGTATAACGTCTTGGGGGTTTACCCCTCATTTATACTCTTACCCTGAAGAAGGTGGTATAACGTCTTGGGGATTTACCCCTCATTTATACTCTTACCCTGGAGAAGGTGGTATAACGTCTTGGGGATTTACCCCTCATTTATACTCTTACCCTAGCTCAACCGACCATCATACATAACATAAATAAAAGAAAATCCGGGGATTTAACCCAAAGTACTACATACTTCCACTCTTTTAAAAATGACTCATTTTCACATAAACTTTTGGGCAATTGATGTCTTAAAACCAATTTGCCTTTCACAACCTCAAATCATTTATCCGTACCCATTTTACTTAGAGTAAATCCTCCTTTGTTAACCTTTCATAAAGCTAATATAATCGACTTCCCATAAAGTCATTATATTAACACTATACCTTAGTCAAATACATTTTCCTAAAACCCAAGGGACTTACACTTTTTAAAAGGAAAACAAGAATCATATACTTGAACACATCAAGTCCCTTAACTTTGAAAACTCAAGACATCCTTAAAACAAGTAAGGGATATCAAACCTTGTACGTCTATCGTACTACATAGGTAAAACCATTCATGCTCAAGAGATAGGAAAGTTCCACATACCTCTTCGGTCAATCCACTTGCTAAGCCCAAAATACTGCACGTAATATGTCAACCTATAATGACAATAATACGTTTATCAACCTCTAATTTCAATGTAGAATATTCCAAGTTCAAAGTTACTAATTCCTATGGAAAATTGGGCAGCATTTCCTTTGTTTCTACATACTTTGCCACCTTTTTCAAGGCCGAATTCAACATCCAAACGCCACATTTAAGGCCCAACAATCCAAACATTTCAAAGGGGATTACACAACTAAACTTGGGTGTGTAAAATTCTGCCCCATAAGGTACAACAATTAACTTAACAAGTTTAAGGTAGTTTTTAGGCTACAACATGCTCACATAACCTTTTTAACCAATCTTTTCATATCCAAACCATATTTCTTACATGCAATTAATCTAAGAGCATTATTTACTACTACAAGTTCCTTCTTCTTCACATGCAACATCAATAACTAGCTACAAGAGAAGAATTGTTACCTTAGAGCTTTAGCCAAAATTATTCCAACAACTTTGCTAGCCTTCTTTTCAAGAACACCACCACAATAACTCCTACAAGCTAGCCACAAACTTTCTTCTTGCCACACTTTTTCAGATTTTCCTCAAGCTTTGAATTCCTCTTGGAATTCTAGAGAGAAGGGAGAGCTTTAGCTTTAGAGAGAGATGAGAGTTTGAAGAATGACCAAGTCTTCAAGACTTGGTCAATAAGTAGTGCATGCAAAATCAGATGGGGGGTGGGGACACTTGTCACCCACCCATGACCTCTTTTAAAACAAAACAGTGCAGAATTTCCCACTTAACTTCGCAGAACCCGCCTCGGCGCCGCGGCGCTGAAACTTCAGTGAACCCTCAGATTATCCGGCGCCGCGGCCCTGCATCCGGCGTCGCGACCCTGTGGCTCCTGCCCGAAACACATTTCTGTCCGACTGTGCACTGAACTTGTAACTCCCATAACTTTCTACTCCGATGTCCTATAGACGAACGGTTGGTTGCGTTGGAAACTAGACTCAACGAACTTCGAATTATGCCTTTGAAACACCTAGGAACTCTCAATGTAACGGGTCATAACCCGCCTCAAAGTTGACTAAAACTCGTCCGAGACAATCCGTCAACCTATCTTTCGAAAATTTTAAGTGTTAACCCCTTTCGTACGCTCCCATACGCATGGACAGAACTACGGGGTATAACAGGTATGTGGTTCCAGGACAAGAGACAAAAGTGTGTCGGCTTGTCAAATCATTGTATAGGCTAAAACAGGCCCCTAAACAATGGCACGAGAAATTTGATAGTACCCTGCTATCAAAAGGGTTTGCCATTAATAAATGTGACAAATGTGTTTACATGAAAGGAAATTCCGATTCATTCGTCATGATATGCCTTTATGTAGATGACTTGTTGATTACTGGTAGCAGTCCTAGGATAGTCCTAGAGACTAAGAACATGTTAGAACAATGTTTCGACATGAAAGATATGGGGGTCGCAGATGTCATCTTAGGGATCAAGATCTCTAAGAAATCTAATGGACTGGTTTTGTCTCAATCTCACTACATCGAAGATGTGCTGAAGAAATTTGAGATGTTCGACAGTTCACCGGTAAGGACACCATTAGATAGAAGTCAAAAGATTGACAAGCTTCTTGGTGTACCCATACGCCAGGAGCGATACACAAAGGTGATTGGGAGTTTGATGTATCTCACAAACTGCACTCGACCAGATATTGCTTATGCAGTCAATAAATTGGTTAGGTTTACCCGAAATCCGAGTGAGGATCACTGGAAAGCTTTGAATAGGGTACTACGGTTCCTGAAGTTCACGCTAAAATTCGGGTTAGACTATTCGAGATATCCAACTGTACTAAAAGGGTACAATGATGCAAACTGGATATCTGATAGCGACGACATCAAGTCCACCAGCGGATATATTTTTACAATCGGTGGTGGAGATGTGTCTTGGAAATCCTCTCGACAAACACTTATTTTTCGATCCACGATGGAGTCAGAATTTATCGCTTTAGACAAAACGGGAGAAGAAGCTGATTGGCATCATGGTTTTCTAGAGGATGTCCCATGTTGGGATAAACCCGTATCTTCTGTAATGATCCACTACGTTAGTCAGTCGGCCCTAGGAAGGGCACGAAGTTCTATGTACAACGATAAGTCTCGTCATATTCGACGGAGACATGAGTCTGTAAGCCAGCTGATCACCTCGGGTGTTATTTCCATTGATTACGTAAAATCAAAGGAAAATATCGCAGATCTCTTGACGAAGGGAATGGCCAGAGATCAGATGTACTGCCTGTATAGGGGAATGGGCTTAAAACCCAATCAATAAGAACCAATATAGTAGACACCCAACCTTACAGACTGGAGATCCCAGGAATAAAGTTCAATGGGAAAACTAAACTGTAAAGGTTCCGTGAGCGCTTCGGTGGAAGCAATAGCACTTCGGATAATGTTTCTTTCTTAAGAAACATAATCCAAGGCCGTTCCCGTGATAGACATAAAGTTCTACCTGTAAGAGGGGTAAATGATAAGTTTCCAAACCTTTAATGATCCTCAATACTTGAGGTTAGGTTGGGAAAAATTTTAATGGTTCCTAACGCCTGTGTAGCGGGGTATTGCAGGATACCTTGTAGGAGACCACCTATTTAAGTGCGAGGACATGTCACCTCAAATGAACGCACTTAAGAATCCAAGTGTGTCCACGGCCCACGATGGACAAAAACATTAGAAAAATTGAGTAGGAAAGGTGTTGTGTTGGTACCATTGTCTTGACATATACTAAACACTGACGGTTCAAGACATCACGTTCACCGCGCAGTAAATATGTCCGATGGTATTCTACTATGGAAGGTTCAAAGCTCTGGCTACCTCTCCAAATGCAACATCGATCCGCCGAGTGATTGCTCGAAAGACACCATGTGTGTGCGCCAAAATCTCTTCCAAGAGGAGATTGTTGGAAATTTACTAAGCGTGAAATAAAATTAATTCTATTAATTATGACTCGAACAATTGGAGCTCCGCACGTCGGAAATATGGTTTTCACACACGTATACATAAAGTACCAAGGATCATAATTTCCTTAAATGTAAGAGATATTGATATGTATACGAATTGTTTGAGACGTAAGAGAATAGACGATTATTGGCCAAATAACAATGGTTTCATGTTGGTAAACGAAGGGAAGACATGTATAAAGTGTAAAAGATGAAACGAGTCTGAAAAATACCGCGGCGCCAGAGCGCCACGGTGTCTCCTTGCAGGGCCGTGGCGCCGACGACGCCCGAAACTCTCTGAAGTTTCTGCGCCGCGGCGCCAGCCTGCAGGGCCACGACGCCAACTCTCAGGAGTTTTGGCGCCACAGAGCCAGCCTGCAGGGCCACGACGCTGCGGACGTTTCAGACCGTTGGAATATGAACGAAAACTGTTTTTTGGGTTGACTTTGGAGCATTAATTTTCCATTATTTGGCTCATGAATTCAGCCATTATTTGGCTGAATTATTACTCCACATTCATGGCCATTACATGGTCTTTATTGACCATTACTTGGCTATGTGGAAGATCATCTTCTTCATATTATAAAATGGAGCCTTGGGCACATTTGCAAATACACTTCACACTCAACATTTCTCTGAAATTGTCTTCATCTCTTGCAATCACAAAACACTCAAAGATCTTTCTTCCTAAGCGAACACTTGAGTTCCCTTTGCTCATTTGTTTGATTGTTGTTTTATCTTGTGAGATAAATTGTCATTACACAATTGAAAGGATATACGAGACAATATTATCTTAATGATATATTGTTCATCCAATTGACTCAGTAAGACAATTTACTTTGTTCATTTCCAGATTCTAAATATTGTTGTTGTTGTTACATTTCCCATTTCCTTGTTTTACACATTGGTATCCACATTAATTTCTCTGTATGAAATCAGATTCCATACGAAGTTCGTTATAATTATGTAATTCATACAAATCAGAATTCATACAAAGTTCATACACCAGAAAACAAATATGTATAAATTTTGTATGCAATATGTATATATAAAATCATTATAATTTTTATATATGAAATATGAATAAAAGTTGTGTATATATTTTGATTATGATAAAGTACATATAAATTGTATAAAATCTGATCAAAGTATGTATAAATTATTAGAAAGTATGTATAATAAATCTGTAATTGATACAAACCACATTCCGTACAAAGTTCATACACCAGAAAATAAACATGTATAAATTTTTGTACTCAGCGTGTATAACTGTAAATTTGTTATAATTTTTATGTGTGAAACATGTATAAAAGTTGTATGTATGTTGATGTAGTTTATTACTTCGCGAACGGCAATGATCTGGTAATTAGCAGGAAACTGTAAGAGAAATGTTTTGTTTTGCGATGGAACTTCAAACATTTTGGATAGATGCCAGAACATCTTTATAGTATTTGTAAAACCATCTGTAACTTGAACTATACTCTTTAATATTGGGACATTAGAATGAATTATGATATGTGTCTGGAAATGGTGTCTATCAACGGCTGTAGAGGAGGGAGAGAGAGAAATCTTTTTTTTTTTAAAAGAAGAAGCTGATTGGTAACTATCCTATATTAAGCCCACATCTAAAAATCAGATTGTTACCCCCGTATTTTTGAGCTCATATGTGTCGTAAATAACGTAAAGCCCGGTGAGGCTATCATCTCATTTTTGGATGGAAACAAGTTTAAATAAGTGTTATGTGTGTTTAATAAGAGTTTGAGGTTAAACAGATAAAATAAATTAAATTCGTCGAAACTCAAGAAAGGCAGGCAAAATTTTCGGATCAGATTTTTGTCCCAACTTATCTGGGGTATATCTCGTAGTATACAAAGAGTTAAGGAGGGCATAACCTATCTAAATTCAAATTTCGAGAGTCTACTTTTCAATTCAATTGACGGTTCCTCAATCTGAGAAATAAGGTAAAAGTTAAGGACCGTATAAAATTGTACGATCCGTAGAAAAATTGTACGAACCGTAAAACAAAAATACGGCCGGTACTTTCTAGGCGGTGGCCAACCTTTTAACTTTTAAATTGTTCCCGCTCGTTCTTTTCGTCATTTTGTCGACCAAGACACCTCCAAAAACCCTCCTAAAAGTCTCCTAACATAATTTCTGTAGGTGTTTTGTCGGTTTCGTACGCGCAACGAAATTTAAAAACTTATGTTTCAAACCCGACATGCGGTCAAACTTGTTACACCCCGTAAGTCCAGGACTTGTATAAGAGAATGTACGTAAGGAATCAAGACTTGGAAATTAGTACGAAAGGAAGAATTGTTTTTCCGGCGGAAAATCTTCCGAACGTCGGAAAGGAAAAATGTTCGTTGTTGAGAATTGAATTCTCAAAATGCATTATTTGAAGAGTATGGAACTCTTAACCTTATGGAAATTTATTTTTACGGATTTGGTCATGTGGGGCCCACCCGAGGAATTTTACGTTTTGTGGGGCCCACGAGGGTTACGGAATTTTATGGACGAATGAGAGGGCGACACGTGGCACCCCCACATGGTCTTGGTCGAAATATAGTAAGGGTAAAATGGTCATTGACCATCAAGGAAGATAAGTCTTGCTAGCTTGAGATTGTTGACCAAGTCAACTTGCCACTTGTGCTTGATCCTTGTGAAACTCATCCTATCCACTCATGTGTTGCAATCTAAACCCTCCATTGTGTTTTATATACCCAACTAGTAGCAAGACTTGGCATTTTACACTTAGAAAAATTAGAGAAACTCTTGTGCAAGAACAAGAGCTCTCGGGTTTGACACTTTGCTCACAAGAAATTTTGTAGTTTTGATCCATTGTTCACAAGACTTCAACCCAAGGTCCCTAAGGGTATTGTAAGGTTATCTTAATAGAAAGATTTCAGAAAAATGACGTTTTTGTATTAGTCGCAAGGCGGAAACTTAAGGAAAGGAGTGCTTGAAGCGGATTGGAACATAAGGAAAGGAGCTAAGAATTGCTAAGGCGCGACTTTGAATCTTGGAATTTTTAAGGGCTTGTAAAGGTATAATCTTGTCGTTTTAGTAATTAAGATTACTTATTGTTGTAGCTATGGATATTAGCAAGCATGAGTTATATAGTATGAAGTTTGATAAGTGTATTGACTATTGGAACCCTAATCCGAAAACTAGCATGTTTAGCTTTAAGATTACAATTCAAGTCGATTATTAGTTTAAGTCGTCGCATGTTGTATAAAGAAGGAAATTGTAGTTGTTGAAGTTGTTTATGACTATATAACATGTTAGACCTTAGAACTTGGAATTTAAAAAGGATTGGAAAAGACTTTGAGTTGTTGGTTATAAGTTGGCCGAGCATGGCTTGGATTTTTTATACTACTTGATATGAATTGTGGGGCGGAATTTTACACGTATTGTAAGGCGTGTAATCCCCTTTGATTGGTTGTTGTTTTGAGCCTTAAATGTGGCGTGTTGGTTATTGTATTCGGTCTTGAAAAAGGTGGCAAAGTGAGTAGAAACAAAGGAAGTGCTGCCCGATTTTCCGTAAAATTAGAGACCGTATACTTAGTATTATTCTACGTTAGAGACTAGAAGTTGATAGTCTTGTTGTGACCATTATAGGTTGACACTTCTACGTACGGCGTATTCGGCTTAGCTTGTGGATTTAGCCGAAAAGGTATGTGAACTATCTCCTCTTCTAGCATGATTCCTTAAGATAAAGAAAGTATGTCCTACTCCTTAAATGATCCATTCCTTGGTGGTATTTGGATTGCCTAAAATAGAATTCGTTCTATGTACTCCCTTGATTGTACTTTGATGTTTAAATTGTAAATTGTATAATCCATTTCCTTAGTGAAGTTTGGATTCTTAAAAGTGGAGGTATTTTACTTAAAGTACATAGAGTCTTGAAAAGGAAGTGGTTTCCAAACCTTTTGGCTAGTGCCTTAGTTTCAAAACCTAAGGGTTGTTGTAATGACTTTAGGGGAGTTAAATGAGTGATTTACTTAATTGTTTTAAGAGAGGAGAAATGACATGATTTAAGAGAAGTAACTTGTTTTAAAGGTGTGAGTTACTTGAGGTTTAAAAGTAGAAGAAACTTATTTTCTAAATATTAAGAGACTTGAAGTATTTTGAAAGTTAAGAAACTTGTTTTGTAAGTATGTGATACTTGGTTTTAAGTATAAGCCTCTTGGTTATAAAAAAGGAATGAATATGTCTAAAACCATAAAGGGTTATAACGGCTTTATGGGAAGTTGGTTATAACGGCTTTATGGAAGGTTAAGAAAGTTGTCTATTTTGATTAATGGGCCTAAGTTGCCTAGATTGTGAAAATTTGAAGTTACTTGATTTCAAGCTTTGAAATGAGTTTTCTAAAAGTGTAATAACTTACTTTGAAAAATAGACACACCTCGATACTACGGGTGTTAGTATCTTGGGGTTTTACATAAAAAAGAGTCTTTTGAAAAGAATGTACGTACGTAGTACTTTGGCTTGTTTAATTGAGAATTATTCTATGTGTGCCTTGATAAGTACTTTGGCTTGATTAATTGAGAATTTCCTATGTGTGCTGGTGATAGCCTTTGAGTGCAAGTATTATGTTTTATTACGTTGCCGCGACTCTCAGTTGGAGGGTCGGTTGTCTTGTTGTAAGTTACTTGGACGTACCGACAGTGATGTGGGATTCCACGGGTATGCTTCCGTTATTTGTAGTACTTGGGTTAAATTCCCGGATTTTTATAAAAGACATGGTAGTGCTTATGTTTTGTTTGATGGCCAGTTGGCTAAGGTAAGAGTATAAATGAGGGGTAAACCCCCAAGACGTTATACCACCTTCTCCAGGGTAAGAGTATAAATGAGGGGTAAACCCCCAAGACGTTATACCACCTTCTCCAGGGTAAGAGTATAAATGAGGGGTAAACCCCCAAGACGTTATACCACCTGCTTTACCACCTTCTCCAGGGTAAGAGTATAAATGAGGGGTAAACCCCCAAGACGTTATACCCCCTGCTTTACCACCTTCTCCAGGGTAAGAGTATAAATGAGGGGTAAACCCCAAGACGTTATACCACCGCCGTTTTCCTACTCGCCCGCATGCTTTAGACACAGGTGGGACTTGGTGTTCATGTATGCCTATTGGTGTTATATTATATCATGGATCACGGCGGTGAGGAAGGATTCCACGCATGATTGATATTATGGGCGTGAGACCCATGGTTATATTTAGAAATGACTTGAGGGCACGCGCCACGACTTGTTATGACCGCATGTGTTGTGTCGTAGGTCGGCTATCATACATGTCTCTGCTTTGTTTAGATCATATGATTTCATTACTGATTTTTCACTTCACATACTTGGTACATTCTTCGCATCGACCTCCTTCGGCCGCGTTCACGCCGCAGTTTAGGTACGCTTGTTTGGTGATCCGCAGTGTAGAACACGCCCGAAGTTTTTGGATAGCTCCATCTGCTCGTGAGTTTATCTTTTGGTATAAGTTCTTTCAAGATAGGCTTTTGTACGATTATGGGTACGCGGGCCTTGTCCCGTCACGCTCAAGAAACTCTTAGAGGTCTGTATTCATATGTGGGATTGGACTCATGGACAGTGTTGTGTCTTTTTTATGTATATTATATGGCAGCCTTGTCGGCTTTGCCCTTGCACGTACGTTGGTTTTAAAAAAAAAAGGTGTTATTTAAATTCCGCAGTTTGCTTAGTTGTTAAGGTAGAAGGGTGCCCAGGTAGGGCACCGCCACGCCCGGGTTCGGTGTGACAGAGTGGTATCGAGCGATCCCTCTAATGTCTACAGACCGTGTCTAGTAGAGTCTTGATTATCGGTGTGTTGCGCGCCACACCCATAAACAAGAGGCTACAGGACATTTAGGAGTTGGTTTCTATTCTTCTCACTCTAAGATCGTGCCATAGAGCTGTGTTAGTAAGATAATTCCTCTCTTACGTAATTTTGTGTTACAGCTATGCCTCCAAGGAGGGCAACAGCTGCCCAGAAGGGCAAAGGAGTAGAAGGAGCAACTAGTCAGACTCAGAGAGTTGATAGGGCTTATGTCCAGGGTATACCGGATGATGTTCCGCAGTCGGCGAGTTCTTCTGCGCCAGGTTTTGAGGCCCCAGCACCAGAGCCTCTAGTTTCTCAGTTAGGAGAAGACTATAGGGTCATGAGGGAAGCAGTTATGTTATTGACCAAGATAGCGGTGCTACAGTTTCATCAGTAGGAGGTTATTCGGCCAGTACAGACAGGTGTACAGAGGGTAGAGGGCCAACGTGAAGATCAGCGTAAGAGGTCTAGACCGGTTGGTTATCCCAGTGAGTTTTTGGACGAGCTGCCTCAGCAGCGAGTGAGATATTCGTCCCAGCCTACCCATTACATACCCCCGCAGTTCACAGGTGGGAGATTTGATCCCACAAGGTATTTAGGAGCCGGTCCAAGCTCCAGGGGTCGAGGTTTTCAGAGGAGCAGAGGACTTTCTCGGTCGAGGCCACCTATTCCTCAGTGTTTCAGATGTGGTAAGCGTCATTCGGGGAAATGCCGTTATGGCATAGGTATTTGTTTTTATTGTGGCCGTCCGGGCCATATACTTAGGGTATGTCCTTTTAGAAGGGGCACCGGTGATGTGGCTCAGCATATGAGGCCGATGGTTGATTCCCTTTCCTCCGGTATCGTCCCCAGGCGGGGTGTTGGATGTCGACCACCGTGGTAGAGGTCAGGGTGGTGTTTATAGTTCTGGCGGTCCTTCGAACCACATAGCTGACGTGACTACTAGGCAGGATCAGGAGGCAACATCGCACGGGGTTACAGGTATATTTTGATTCTTTTGAATCATATGTGCATTGATAGATTCAGATTTCGCCCTAGCATATATGTTTTCCCTTTGTTGCTAGCAGTTGTAAGTGATAGTACCCAGAGGTAGGAGTACTTTGATTAGTAAAGTGAAAAGTTAAGAATGTTGACAAGAATGGTAAGTGAACTGAGACTATAGTTGTGTAGAGTTCACAAGTTGTAATTGCCCCATAACAAGTGTAAGACCAATAGGGAAGATTGTACAGCAGAAATACTTGGACCTATGTGACGAACCTCTAGTGAATAGGGGGATAGGGTGAGAAGTACCTTGAGATAAGAGAGATTTATTTCAGACTAAGAATGAGAAGTTAAGTGTGACGATGAGTCGGGTTATGGACTAATTTTGGGTCAGCCGGTAGTATGGAATGGGGTGATGTCAGTTAGAAATGGTCCCGCTATGTGATAGGGTCACGAGGGTGCAAGGCCCAAGTCTAGTTGATCGTTGTACGAGTTTGTGGACGCGTTCCATCGGAATCAGGTCGTAAGGACCGAGAAGAGCCTTAACGGGAAAGTAAGTAACAATATGGCCAAGTTTGGATAGTAACTCCAAGGATTGGAGAATAGAAACAATATTTGAGATTTTGTACGTGTACTAGATAAGTTTGAAAGTACGAGAAAGTATGACAAGTAAGGAAAGAAAGGAACCTCTAAGGATCCCGTGTTTGAGAAGACTGTAACCTTCGAGTTTTGTGAGAAGGGACCACGGACGGAAGGTCCATTGTTATGTTTACGTATGTTGTGGTGGCCATGTGTGGCATCGTTGGTCTTGTGCAGTTTTGATTGATAGACATAGTATAGAGATTGTGCCGGAGTTTGTATAGCTTGACAACCGACTAAGAACATTCGGGGACGAATGTTTCTAAGGGGGGAAGAATGTTACACCCCGTAAGTCCAGGACTTGTATAAGAGAATGTATGTAAGGAATCAAGACTTGGAAATTAGTACGAAAGGAAGAATTGTTTTTCCGGCGGAAAATCTTCCGAACGTCGGAAAGGAAAAATGTTCGTTGTTGAGAATTGGATTCTCAAAATGCATTATTTGAAGAGTATGGAACTCTTAACCTTATGGAAATTTATTTTTACGGATTTGGTCAAGTGGGGCCCACCCGAGGAATTTTACGTTTTGTGGGGCCCACGAGGGTTACGAAATTTTATGGACGAATGAGAGGGCGACACGTGGCACCCCCACATGGTATTGGTCGAAATATAGTAAGGGTAAAATGGTCATTGACCATCAAGGAAGATAAGTCTTGCTAGCTTGAGATTGTTGACCAAGTCAACTTGCCTCTTGTGCTTGATCCTTGTGAAACTCATCCTAGCCACTCATGTGTTGCAATCTAAACCCTCCATTGTGTTTTATATACCCAACTAGTAGCAAGACTTGGCATTTTACACTTAGAAAAATTAGAGAAACTCTTGTGCAAGAACAAGAGCTCTCGGGTTTGACACTTTGCTCACAAGAAATTTTGTAGTTTTGATCCATTGTTCACAAGACTTCAACCCAAGGTCCCTAAGGGTATTGTAAGGTTATCTCAATAGAAATATTTAGGAAAAACGACGTTTTCGTATTAGTCGCAAGGCGGAAACTTAAGGAGTTCTTCAACTTTGAAGTTGGAACTTGAAGATGGGTTCTTCATAGGCTTCTAAGGAGTGCTTGAAGAGGATTGAAACATAAGGAAATGAGCTAAGAATTGCTAAGGCGCGACTTTGAATCTTCAAATTTTTAAGGGCTTGTAAAGGTATAATCTTGTCGTTTTAGTAATTAAGATTACTTGTTGTTGTAGCTATGGATATTAGCAAGCACGAGTTATATAGTATGAAGTTTGATAAGTGTATTGTCTATTGGAACCCTAATCCGAAAACTAGCATGTTTAGCTCTAAGATTACAATTCAAGTCGATTATTAGTTTAAGTCGTCGCATGTTGTATAAAGAAGGAAATTGTAGTTGTTGAAGTTGTTTATGACTATATAACATGTTAGACCTTAGAACTTGGAATTTGAAAAGGATTGGAAAAGACTTTGAGTTGTTGGTTATAAGTTGGCCGAGCATGGCTTGGATTTTTTATACTACTTGATATGAATTGTGGGGCGGAATTTTACACGTATTGTAAGGCGTGTAATCCCCTTTGATTGGTTGTTGTTTTGAGCCTTAAATGTGGCGTGTTGGTTATTGTATTCGGCCTTGAAAAAGGTGGCAAAGTGAGTAGAAACAAAGGAAGTGCTGCCCGATTTTCCGTAGAATTAGAGACTGTATACTTAGTATTATTCTACGTTAGAGACTAGAAGTTGATAGTCTTGTTGTGACCATTATATGTTGACACTTCTACGTACGGCGTATTCGGCTTAGCTTGTGGATTTAGCCGAAAAGTTATGTGAACTATCTCCTCTTCTAGCATGATTCCTTAAGATAAAGAAAGTATGTCCTACTCCTTAAATGATCCATTCCTTGGTTGTATTTGGATTGCCTAAAATAGAATTCGTTCTATGTACTCCCTTGATTGTACTTTGATGTTTAAATTGTAAGTTGTATAATCCATTTCCTTAGTGAAGTTTGGATTCTTAAAAGTGGAGGTATTTTACTTAAAGTACATAGAGTCTTGAGAAGGAAGTGATTTCCAAACCTTTTGGCTAGTGCCTTAGTTCCAAAACCTAAAGGTTGTTGTAATGACTTTAGGGGAGTTAAAAGAGTGATTTACTTAATTGTTTTAAGAGAGGAGAAATGACATGATTTAAGAGATGTAACTTGTTTTAAAGGTGTGAGTTACTTGAGGATTAAAAGTAGAAGAAACTTGTTTTCTAAATATTAAGAGACTTGAAGTATTTTGAAAGTTAAGAAACTTGTTTTGTAAGTATGTGATACTTGGTTTTAAGTATAAGCCTCTTGGTTATAAAAAAGGAATGAATATGTCTAAAACCATAAAGGGTTATAACGGCTTTATGGGAAGTTGGTTATAACGGCTATGTGGAAGGTTAAGAAAGTTGTCTATTTTGATTAATGGGCCTAAGTTGCCTAGATTGTGAAGATTTGAAGTTACTTGATTTCAAGCTTTGAAATGAGTTTTCTAAAAGTGTAATAACTTACTTTGAAAAATAGACACACCTCGATACTACGGGTGTTAGTATCTTGGGGTTTTACATAAAAATGAGTCTTTTGAAAAGAATGTACGTACGTAGTACTTTGGCTTGTTTAATTGAGAATTATTCTATGTGTGCCTTGATAAGTACTTTGGCTTGATTAATTGAGAATTTCCTATGTGTGCTGGTGTCATGACCCGACCTCGGGCCGCGACTGGTGCCTTACCCCGGGCACCCTAGTGATACAACATCAGAGAAAATCAGCGGAAATAAAAACTTAAACATGAAACAAGATAAAATAAGAAACAGGCTAACCAAAACGGTTACCTTTCTGCATATATATACCTGAACAGTTATATCCTTTACAAACCCTGCCCACAACAGTACTACAGACCTCTAAGAATTTAACCACAACTATGACGGGACAGGGCCCCGCCATACCCCTGAATGTATAAGTACCTACAATGACAGGGGACTATACCAAAGATAAGCCTCCGGAGAAACGGAGCTTCCCAAAACGCTGAACTGTGATCCTATGAGCGAGGATCAACAACCGGTGTACCTCTACCTGCGGCATGAACGCAACCCCCCGAAGGAGGTCAGTACAACAGGTACCAAGTATGTGAAACTGTAAAATACTGTAAATGAAATCATAATAGTCTATATAAAGCAGGAGACATGTATGATAACCAAACTACAGTCCACAATATATAAACAGTCATGTCAAGTCAGGGACTCACGCCCTCAAAGTCATCACTCAAATATAACAATGGGTCTCACGCCCTCAACATCAATCATGCCCGTGGAATTCCTTCCTCACTGCCGGCAGTCTATGATATAACAACACCAAGGAGTACACATGAACACGTGTCCCACTGTCATAAAAAGACGTCGGGCAAGTCGAAGGCTAACTACCGGATACCAACGCCAGTACTAACAATACTATATAACCATACCACGGCGACACGGGGCAAGTACGAAAGCCAACTACCAGATACCAAGGCCGCGTCACGTAGCTGACGGGGGCAAGTACGAGGGCTAACTACCAGATACCAAGGCCGTGATCACGAGACTTCGCCACAAAACTGAACGGGGCAAGTGTGAAGGCTAACTACCAGATACCAAAGCCGAATCAGCCACGACCGGGGCAAGTACGAGAGCCAACCACCACGGATACCGGCCGAATCGGAAACCTCATGGAGGGTGGTCCATGGAATGACACTATCAAGAACGATCGGGCAAGTACGAAAGCCAACTACCGTAACCAACTGCGCATCAAGAACGGCCAAGGCAAGTACGAGGTCTAGCTACCAGATACCAAGGCCGAATCAGTAACCTCATGGAGAGCTGGTCCATGGAACAACAATCCTAACGGAACCCTACCCGTGGGCCACCCAACGTGTCGAGAGTCCAAGGATCAAAATAACATGACCGCCCTCCATGAGACGCGCGGTAACATAAGGATACAACACTTGCACAACAAGGCTATCACACGCAAACATAGGCAAGTTACACACAACACAAGGTACTTTCATTTTATGTCAAAGTCCGGGTTTTAACCCCAAAGTACTACATACTTTAATTCTTTTAAAAAAAGACCCATTTCTTTTACAAAGATCACACGATACCCGTAGTATCAAAATAGAGTAACTATCTTTTTTTTAAGTAAACCAAAACAATTTCCATACTTTCTTTTTAAACCAAATCACTTCTCCCTTTAAAGCCACGTTACCATTTTAAATCCAATAATAAAACCATTCTTTTGTTTCCATAAAGTCGTTATAACTAACTTCCCATAAAGCTATTATAACACTTTATGTTTTAAACCAATTTAAGACAAAACCATGCCTTTCTTTTAAACCAAAACACTTCAAATTCTTAAGTCTCTTTTCTTTTAGAAAATCAAGTTCCTTACTTTGGAATTTTTAAGAAAATCAAAACTTGATTATAATAATTTTTATTAGAGCAGCCATGATCTAGGAAATGTAATAAAATTTTGTCTTATTTTAGCTTCTATGCAGATGGAGGTTTCTACTGGTTTTAATATAATTAATTGTCATTACATTTTCCTTTATTAACGCTGCAATGGCTTGTTCGATAGTTATCCCCATTTCCGAAATTAATATAACTTATTCCTTTTTCTAGACCAAGTACTCATTACTCACGAATGAGGTTTCACCACTTAAACACAATTCAAGTTCTTCACATTTTATATCAAGTCAAAATATAAGTCCAGTTTCTTATCTTTTAAAATCAACCAAAATTGCTTAGCACACGTGACGTCTCACCGTACATAGTTCACAACATCATGCTAGAAAAGATAGGAAGAGGTTCACATACCTCGCGACGATTATCGACAAATAGCAAAATGCTCCAAAGTACTATCCCCTTGCCAGCCTTTTCCACCCTTCAAGTGGGATACGCTACTCGTAGTACTTCAATCCTATAATGGTCATAAAACGTCTATTAACATCTAGCTCTCTTTGTAGAATATTCTAAGTACAAGGTCACTAAATTCTACGGAAAATCGGGCAGCACTTCCTTTGTTTCTACATACTTTGCCACCTTTTTCAAGGCCGAATACAATAACCAAACGCCACATTTAAGGCTCAAATCAATTCAGCAAATACAAAGGGGATTACACGCCCTACAAGACGTGTAAAATTCCGCCCCACAATTACTACCAACTAGTCCACAATACAATGCAATTACACGATGTTATTCTCGACTAACAACAACACTACTTATCTTTCAATTTCTATTTCAATACAAGTTGTTATTCCAACATGCTACATAGTCATAAACAACTTCAACAACTATAATTCCCTCTTTATATAACATGCGACAACTTATACTAATAATCAACTTGAATTCCAATCTTAAGGCTAAACATGCTAGTTTTGGATTAGGGTTCCAATATCCATAACAATAATCAATATTCATAATATAAACACCTCATGCTTGCTAATATCCAAAGCTACAACAAGTAGTAATCTTAATTACTAAAACGACAAGAATTATACCTTTACAAGCCCTTAAAATTTCCAAGTTTCAAAGTCGCTCCTTAGAAATTCTTAGCTCCTTTCCTTAGGTTCCAATCCGCTCCAAGCACTCCTTAGAAGCCTATGAAGAAGTCATCTTCAAGTCCCAACTTCAAAGTTGAAGAACTCCTTAAGTTTTCGCCTTGCGACTAATACGAAAACGCCACTTTTTCAAAATCTTTCTATTGAGATAACCTTACAATACCCTTGGGGACATTGGGTTAAAGTCTTGTGAATAACGGAACAAAACTACAAAATTTTCTTGTTCAAAAGTGAGCAAAGCCGAGAGCCTCTAATATGAAGAACAAGTCTTGAAATTTTTCTAAGTGTTGAAGAGCAAGTCTTGCACTAGTTGGGTATATATAACACAATGGAGGGTCAAGATCTCAACAAATGTGTGGCTAGGATGAAGATCACATGGATAATAGCCAAGTGGACAAGTTGACTTGGTCAATACACTCAAGCTTGAAGACTTTCATCCACAATGGTCAAATGACCATCATATCCTTGCATTAAATCGTCCAAGACCATATGAGGGGGTGCCACATGTTGCCCTCTCATTCGTTCATAAAAATTTTGTAACCCTCGTGGGTCCCACAAAACGTAAAATTCCTCGGGTGGGCCCCACATGACCAAATCCGTAAAATATAAATTCCATAATTCTTATAAGTTCTTAAAGTTTTAAATACCAAAGTTGAGAATCCAATTCTCAATAATAAACCTCTTTCCTTCACGAAGTTCGGAAACTTTTCCGTCGAAAAATCACATCTTTCTTTTATTCCAATTTTAATGTCGTATTCTCGTACGTATGTCCTCACATACATACCCTGGAACTACGGGGTGTAACATTCTCCCCCCCTTAGAAACATTCGTCCCGAATGTTCCTTCTAAGTCTCAAAACATACACGCGTCGGTATAGTCTTCACTACTATACTTACAAAACCAATTATGCCACACCTGGCCATAATATAACACATGCGCAAAACTCGAATCCAAGCCAACGAGGAATCACCTCTAACATCACAAAAGCTTCCACCCATGGTCTATAGGTTACTTTCTCCGCACCTTCACTTCACAAAAATGATTACTTCCCTTCTCTTAACACATGTTCACTTCTTCCCTTATTCGTCGTACCTTTCTCAAATACCCGAACTCTTTCTAGTACACGTACCATACTTCCGTCATTGCTTCAGTTTCCAAAATCCTGGAGTTACTACCTCCAACCTTGGTCATCTTACTAGGCTCACACCCCTTTAAGGCCAATCCCGGCCTTCATGATCCGATTCTGGTCGAACGCGTCTACGAACTCGTACAATGGTTACCTAAACTTGGGCCTAGCACCCTCGTGACCCTACCACCTGGCGGGACCACCTCAAACTGACCCCACCTCATTCCGGCCGCGTTGACCCGCGACCGCCTCAACCCGACCCATTATCGCGCCAAACTCTCTCGTTCCCCGATCCAGAACAATCTTACTAATTCACGTCATGAAAGCTACCACTTCCATCTCACACTACCCATGCAATTATCCCACAAATACTCCACGTAAACTATGCACTCCGACAAGGATCATCCGCAAAATCTTTTACTCAAGACGGCCTTACATCTAAGGTCTCAATTGTCATAATTTCTAAGGTTCACAAATTACCTGACCCCAAACTTACCTTTTTTTTACTGCCCATGTTTTCTAATCACAATTATCACAATGCTATCTGAACATAACACTTAACATAAAAAAAAAACCATCATATCACGCATACTAATCTCTAGAGGGTTAAGGATATACCTGTAATTACTGCTTCACTTTCCCTTTGTCGCTCTAATCATAATCCTGCCCTGTTGGCGCATAGCTATAGAAGGCGATGACCCGCCACTGATCCTGAAGGATGAGTCTTAACATCTGCTCTACCTGCCTGACAATCTCGCAAAATGGCCCTGTCGGCCGCAAGTATAACAATCTCCCAAACTAGTACGACACTCCCCCTTGGAGTTTTCCAAAAAACGGCCACACTGATAAGGGTGGCCTCATCCGGCGAGCACTCCTACTCCCCGAAAATCTGAAACTCGAGCCCCGACCGCTCCCGAATACTGGATGCCTCAAGATCGTGGAGGACCACTCAGATCGGGCGAGGTGTATAACTAGCTCGCCGAGGCGTCCGCCCAAAGTTACCAAAGGACCTCGTTGTCTCGCCTCTTACGCTGATCCGGTCCCCACGCCGGTCTCTACGCCTCCATCCCCGTGGCATAAGCGTGTATACGGCAATGTCCATGCCCGGCCAAGAGCTACACCGAGCAAGCCTCGCCAAATAATCATCGAGCCGTGACGTAGCGGCACTCGCCCTCCATATCCGCTAATAACGCAGGACATATCGAGCCAACGAGTCGAACTCAACGTTGTACTCGAATCGGCGCCCTCTCGCCTCAACATCAAAAATCTGTCGCCCGCGTTTCTCTCATCTGCGGGCGGCAAGAAATGGCCAAGGAATACCTCAGAGAACTCGCCCCATACACCGGAGGCGCATGCTCTCCCGACAGCTCCACGAATCAAACCGCCGATCGCGGATCACGCAGCCGATGCGAACCTAAGACCACCGACTCGGGCCTCGAAGCCTTGATCACTCATGATCCGTCAGAATCGCTTGATGAACTCCTCGCGATCATCCTCGTGCCTCACCGTAGAACTCGCGGTCGCAACTCAGAAATCCCGTAGTCTCAAACTATCGGATCTAGGGTGAACCATCGGTACCATCGAACCTCCGACTTTGTCCGCCCTCGTGTTCAGCCACAATCCTAGCTAGTAATCGCCATCTCCTTGTAACCCATATCCTCGCCCGTGCCGTGGGACCGAGGCTCGTATCGTAGCCTCGCAGCTACCGCCGCCGCTTCTAAACTCGCGGGCCGGGCGGCGCGCAAAACTCTCCGTCTCAAGCACTATCTCGTAATGACCGGCTCGCGCTCGCACTCTCTGTCCTACTAATGCCTCCATCGGCCGCTTTGCCCTTCGGGCCCGTTGCCGCTTATGCGAGGCATAACTGGTAAAAACGAAATACGTTAGAGGGGTCCAACTTATAACACAACTCTAAGGCATGATCTCAGAATGAGAAGAATGGAAACCAATCCTAAATATCTTATAGCCTCCTGATTATTGATGTGGTGCACAACACACCGATAATCAAGACTCTACTAGACACTGGTCAGACACTTTCCGAGGATTAATCGCTCGATACCACTTTTGTCACGACCGACTCGCCCGCGATCGTGCCTTACCCCGGGCACCCTAGTGATACAACATCAGAGAAAATCAGCGAAATAAAAACTTAAACATGAAACAAGATAAAATAAGAAACAAAGCAACCAAAACGGTTACCTTTCGCATATATATACCGAGCTTGTATCCTTTACAAACCCCGCCCACAACAAGATTACATGCACTTCTAAGAATTTAACCACAACTATGACGACAGTGGCTCGCCATACCCTCAATGTATAAGTACCTACAATGACAGTGGACTATACCAAAGATAAGCCTCCGAGAAACGGAGCTTCCTAAAATGCTGAATCGTGATCCTATGAGCAAGGATCAACAACCGTGTACTCTACCGCAGATGAACGCAACCCCCGAGGGAGTGTTATACCGTATTTCCAGAGTATGACGCGAGCAGACGTATTATAATTTGAGCCTTAAAGTTGGCTAGTTTCAAATTTGTACACAAGTGCCGAAAAGAGTCATTTTCCGACTAAACGCTTTCCACAGCTTACGTAGGAAAATTCCGCTATGTCATTTATAATTTTTATGATTTTTCCGAGAGACGAACATTTTGGACCAACGAGGGTGACAAGTGTCACCTCACATCGCCTTGAGAGGGCGGCTTAATGGACGATTTTGGGCTACTTTAGTTGGTAGGATATTTTGTGCAAGTTGTGTGGTAGATGGATAAGGTCCACATGGTTGAAATCTAGCCCTACACTTGCACCACACTTGTCTTCATCTTGACCATTGGTTGGCCTTCACTTGACCTATAAATACCCTCTAGTCAAGACTTTCTTCATCCAAAAACTTGAGCAATCTATCTAAGTCTCAAAATACTCCCTCTCCCTTGAGCTGGCCCACCACACCCCCTCCCCTTTGAGAGCCCTCGCCGAGAGCCACCCCCCTCCCCTTTGTGGTGTTTTGCCGTGGGGTACCCCTAGCATAGTTGTCTCGTATAAATACCCCCTTTTGTGGTATAGAAATACTCTCCTAGTATTTTTATAATGCCCAAATACCTAGGCCCAAATACCTTGTAGTATTCCCAAGGTTACACGTATACAAAAGCCCAGAAAATACTATTATACTTCCTTTCGCCACAAAAACGAAACCCTAAGTAAATCTTCACCCGTAGTTGAAGGTATAAGTAGAAGTTGGTTAGAACTTCTAAGGTTGTTTGAGCTGGCCTGAGCGCACTGAGTAGAGCTAAACCTTGCTCAGATCGACATATAAACTCGGATAATTTTGGGCTTATCGAGGTAAACACTCTTGACCTTCATTGTAATTGGAAATTACATGTTGTAGGAATATATAGTTAAAGTATACTATATATAGAACTGAACATAGTTGCGGCAATGTCTTTTGACTTAAGCTCGAATAGTACTTACGGCAATGTCTTGCGACTTAAGCTGAATTTTAAGAAGTGAATCAATCAGTAATTACATAGATCAGACAAGAGACTTGTGTAGTATTATCGTGAGTAGAATTGTACACGCCCGTTAACGTGCAAACCCCGGTTGGCTTGCAGCCTACCGATAGAGAGAGATTTACGCTGCCATGGGAGTGTCGCCGAATTTTCTGTAGAATGTTCTACTTGGAGATCTAGGATGTTAATAGCGCCTGTGGCCTCTATAGGTCAAGTACTACGATGGCGTGATCTACTTGGCTTAAGGAGTAGCCGACGCTTGAGGTACTGAGCGCTTTGCTATTAGCCGATAATCGTCGCGAGGTATGTGAACCTCTTCCTATCTGTTCTAGCATGATATGTGTATAACTATGTAGTACGGTAGACGCATACGTGTTTAATGTATTTGATTAGTTTGAAACATAAAGTGTTATAACGGCTTTATGGGAAGTTGGTTATAATGACTTTATGTAGGTAAGAAAATGCTTTGTGGTGTCAAAGGGTAAATCGATTTGACTTATAACGGATTTGATGTGTAGTAATAAAGAACTTGAAGTGTTTCAAAAAGACCTTTTTGAAAGAAAAGTAATACTTGGCTTTGAAAACATAAGAGTTGCACTAGCTTTATGGGAAGTTAGGTATAACGTCTTAAGAGTGATAAAAAGAATGGTTTACTGATTTTTTTTTAAAAAAAGATAAGAGACTTGACTTAATGGTATTGATATGAACTTTGTTAAAGGTGTGAAACCTCATTCGTGAGTAATGAGTACTGGGTTTTAAAAGGAATAATGTTTCTTGATTTTGGAAATCGAATGAGTATCGACAAACCACTGCAGCGTTAATAAAGGAAAATGTATTGAATAATGAAGTATGGTATTAAAACCAGTAGAAACCTCCATCTGCATAGAAGCTAAGATAAGACAAAATGATATTACATTTCCTAGATCATGGCTGCTTAATAAGATTGATTATAAACAAGAATAACCTACTCACATATAAGATATATGTTTCTCAAAACGTTTAAAGGAGAATTATGTTTTAAAGGATTTAAAACTATGAACTCTGAAACCTTTTCTAAAATGAGAAATTTGAGCTTTTGAAATTAGGCAAACTTGAACGCTTGGAAAATAAGGTCATTACTTGATTTTACAAAGGAAAGCATTTTGGTTTACTTAACAATGTTAGTCACTCTATTTTTATACTACTGCATCGGAGACCTTCGTAAAAAGAAATGGATCTTTAAAAGGAATTTAACGACGTAGTACTTTGAGTTAAAACCCGCACTTTGGCATAAAATGAAAGTACTTTGAGTTGTGTATAACTTGCCTATGCTTGTTGTTGTGAAGCTTGCCTATGCTGGTTGTTGTGAAGCTTGCCTATGCTTGTTGTTGTGAAGCTTGCCTATGCTTGTTGTGATAGCCTTTGTTGTATTTGCACCCCGCATCTCGATGGAGGGTAGGTTGATTTGTTATGAACGATTATACACCGAGTCCCACGAGATGGCGGTCACGATTTCATCCGATTTTACACCGAGTCCCACGAGATGGCAGGTCACGATTTCATCTGATATTACACCGAGTCCCACGAGATGGGCAGGGTCACGTATTTCATCTGATATTACACCGAGTCCCACGAGATGGGCAGGGTCACGTATTTCATCTGGTTATCATATATGTCTCCTGCTTTATATAGACTATTGTGATTTCATTTACAGTCTTTTACAGTTTCACATACTTGGTACTGTTATCGACCTCCTTCGGCCGAAGCGTATAAAGAGGCCAGAGCCTCTATCACGGGAACAGACCCGAACCGTGGCTCTCCGTATGGCACATCCTGAGAAGGGCCTTAGGGCATGCCTCAGGGATCGCAAGCAGCCCGGTACCATTTGTTGGGTCGCCTGAGAAGGTTAATGCCTCAGGCAAAGTGACAAAAGTGGTATCAGAGCAGTTAATCCTCGGAAAGTGTCTACAGACCGTGTCTAGTAGAGTCTTGATTATCGGTGTGTTGTGCACCACATCTATAATCAGGAGGCTGCAGGACATTTAGGATTGGTTTCCATTCTTCTCATTCTGAGATCGTGCCCTAGAGCTGTGTGATAAGTTGGACCCCTCTGACGTATTCCTTTCCTTTACCAGTTATGCCTCCGCATAAGGCAACCCAGGCCCAGATGGGCAAGGCAGTCGAGGGAGCTGTTAGTGAGATACAGAGGAGTACGAGGGCGCAGGCCCGGTCAGTACCTGAGACAGTGCTTCCGACGGCGAGTTTCGCGCCCGCCAAAGACCAGCAGAGTTTAGAGTCGCAGCGATGGCTGCGAGACTACAAGACTGAGCCTCCATCCCACTGGAGCGAGATGAGACGGGTACAAGGAGATGGCCCGATCGCCGTGGTCGTGGCGAATATGAGATAGGCTAGACGCAGTTCCAGCCCAAGAGCACCCGTAGTTCACCCCGAGCGAGCGGTTTGAGGCTACGTGACTTTCCGAGTCAGAGCCCGCCAATGTTCTATGGATCGAGAGCGAGGATGACCCTCGTGAGTTTATCCGACATTCTGACGGATCATGAGTGATCGAGTCTCGAGGCGTCGGTGGTATTGGGTTCGCATCACCGCGTGATCCGCAGATTGATCGTTTGATTCGCGGGAGTTGTCGGGAAGAGCATGCACTCAACCGTATGGGACGAGTTCTCAAGGGCTTTTCTTGCACATTTCTTGCCCCACAGATGAGGAGGGCTCGCCGGCAGATTTTTGACGCTGAGGCGGGGCGGGCGGGCGGTTAGAGAGTACAATGTGGAGTTCGACTCATTAGCTCGGTATGTTCCCGCCGTGTAGCTGATATGGAGGACAGAGTACACCGCTACGTCACCGGGCTGGATGATTACTTGGCAGAGGCTTGTACGGGTGTAGTTCTTCAGCCCGGCATGGACATTGCCCGCATGCAAGCTCATGCACTAGGATGTGAGGCACGGAGAGGTCGACGGAATGACCGAGATCGCGAAGAAGAGGCGAGCAGCGGTCCTTTGGTAACTTTCGAGGCGGACGCCTCGCGTGATCTAGTTATGTACCTCACCAAGATGCAGTGGTCCCCGCGATCGCCGGGGCGCTCAGGGTATTCGAGCCGGGTGAGCTCCGGCTTCGTTCACAGATATACATGGGTTCTAGCCATCGGGTTGAGTTTTCCTCGGTGCACGATGTGGCGACGCCATCCCGGAATGTCGTCTTTTATCGGTGCTTGTTTTCTGCGGCCGTCAGGGCCATATGACGAAACCGTCTAGTAGGAAGGATGCAACAGAATGACTCACCTTACGGGTCGATGGCGTGTTCATCGCCTACGCATACACTGCTGAGCTTATGATTAGAGTGGAGCGGTAGATTCAGGTATATCCTTAACCCTCTAGAGATTTGTATGCATGATATAATGACCTTCTTATTGTGTGCTACGTTCGGATAGCGTTATGTTGGTTATGAGTTAGAAAGCATGGTTAGTTGAAAGGATATGTATGGGGGCATGGAAAGTGTGAACTTTAGAATATTTCATGTTGAGACCTTAGATGTAAGGTCATCTTGAATAAAAGATTTTACGATTAGTCTTTGTTGAAATACTTGGTTTGTGTATAAATGTGTTCTGGGATAATTCCTTGGGTAGTGTAAAATAGAAGTGGTAGCTTTCATGACTTGTATAGGTAAGATGGTTCCGGATCGGGAAACAAGAGCGTGATGCGTTAAGTGGGTCGGGTTGGGGCCATGTTGCGGGCCAACCCGTGGCCTGTTTAGAGGTAGGGTCAGCTCTGGGTGGTCCCGCCAGGTGGCAGGGTCACGAGGGTGTTAGGCCCAAGTTTGGATGACCATCGTATGAGTTCGTGGATATGTTCGACCAGAATCGGTTCGTGAAGGCCGGGGATGGCCTTAGAGGAAAGTGGAGCTAGTAAGATGACCAAGGTAGGAGGTGGTGACTCCAAAGTTTCGGGAACTGAAGCGATGACTGAAGTGTGGTACGTATACTAGAAGAGTTCGAGTGTTCGAGAAGAGTACGACGAGTAAGGAAGGAAGTGAACTTGTGCTGAAAGATGGAAGAAATCATTTTTGAGAAACGAATGTGCGAAGGGAGTGTCCCTTGGATCAAGGGCGAGAGTTGGTATTGTTTTGCATCATCGAGGTGGTTCCTCGTTGGCCTGGATTTAAGTAATTGCGCGCATGTGTTATTTCGTGGCCAGTTGTGGCGTTGGCAACTTGTTAGAGGAACTTTATCGTTATCCGTCTTGAGAAGGAACATTCGGGACGAATGTTTCTAAGGAGGGGAGAATGTTATACCCCGTATTTCCAGAGTATGTACGTGAGCGCGTACGTATTATAATTTGAGCCTTAAAGTTGGCTAGTTTCGAAATTTGTACACAAGTGCCGAAAAGAGTCATTTTCCGACGAAACGTTTCCACAGCTTACGTAGGGAAAATTCCGGCTATGTCATTTATAATTTTTGCGGATTTTTCCGAGAGACGAAACATTTTGGACCAACGGGAGGGTGACAAGTGTCACCCTCACATTGGCCTTGAGTGGGCGGCTTAATGGACGATTTTGGGCTACTTTAGTTGGTAGGATATTTTGTGCAAGTTGTGTGGTAGATGGATAAGGTCCACATGGTTGAAATCTAGCCCTACACTTGCACCACACTTGTCTTCATCTTGGCCATTGGTTGGCCTTCACTTGACCTATAAATACCCCTCTAGTTGAAGACTTTCTTCATCCAAAAAAACTTGAGCAATCTATCTAAGTCTCAAAATACTCCCTCTCCCTTGAGCTTTCGTCCACCACACCCCCCTCCCCCTTTGAGAGCCCTTGGCCGAGAGCCACCCCCCTCCCCTTTGTGGTGTTTTGCCGTGGGGTACCCCCCCCTAGCATAGTTGTCTCGTATAAATACCCCCCTTTTGTGGTATAGAAATACTCTCCTAGTATTGTTATAATGCCCAAATACCTTGGCCCAAATACCTTGTAGTATTCCCAAGGTTACACTTATACAAAGCCCAGAAAATACTATTATACTTCCCTCAGTCACAAAAACGAAACCCTAAGTAAATCTTCACCCGTAGTTGAAGTTATAAGTAGAAGTTGGTTAGAACTTCTAAGGGTTGGTTGGAGCGGCCTGAGCGCACGGAGTAGGAGCTAAACCTTGCTCAGGATCGACATATAAACTCGGATAATTTTGGGCTTATCGAGGTAAACACTCTTGACCTTCTGTTGTAATTGGAAATTACATGTTGTAGGAATATATAGTTAAAGTATACTATATATAGAACTGAACATAGTTGTGCGGCAATGTCTTTTGACTTAAGCCTGAATAATACTTACGGCAATGTCTTGCGACTTAAGCCTGAATTTTAAGAAGTGAACTGAACTGTAATTACATAGGACTGTATTACAGTAGACTTGTGTAGTATTACTGTGAGTAGAATTGTACACGTCCGGTTAGACGTGCAAACCCCCCCCCCCCTGGTTGGCTTGGTAGCCGGCCTCGATAGAGGAGGAGATTTACGCTGTTGTTGCGGGAAGTCTTGCCAATTTTACGTAGAATGTTCTACTTGGAGATCTAGGATGTTAATAGGCGCCTTGTGGCCTCTATAGGTTGAAGTACTACGTATGGCGTGATCTACTTGGCTTAAGGAGTAGCCGACGGTTTGAGGTACTTGGAGCGTTTTGCTATTAGCCGATAATCGTCGCGAGGTATGTGAACCTCTTCCTATCTGTTCTAGCATGATATGTGTATAACTATGTAGTACGGTAGACGTACATGTGTTTAATGTATTTGATTAGTTTGAAACATAAAGTGTTATAACGGCTTTATGGGAAGTTGGTTATAACAGCTTTATGTAGGTAAGAAAATGCTTTGTGGTGTCAAAGGGTAACTGATTTGACTTATAACGGATTTGATGTGTAGTAATAAAGAACTTGAAGTGTTTCAAAAAGACCTTTTTGAAAGAAAAGTAATACTTGGCTTTGAAAACATAAGAGTTGCACTAGCTTTATGGGAAGTTAGGTATAACGTCTTAAGAGTGATAAAAAGAATGGTTTACTGATTTTTTTTTAAAAAAGATAAGAGACTTGACTTAATGGTATTGATATGAACTTTGTTAAAGGTGTGAAACCTCATTCGTGAGTAATGAGTACTGGGTTTTAAAAGGAATAATGTTTTACTGATTTTGGAAATCAGAATGAGTATCGACAAACCACTGCAGCGTTAATAAAGGAAAATGTATTGAATAATGAAGTATGGTATTAAAACCAGTAGAAACCTCCATCTGCATAGAAGCTAAGATAAGACAAAATGATATTACATTTCCTAGATCATGGCTGCTTAATAAGATTGATTATAAACAAGAATAACCTACTCACATATAAGATATATGTTTCTCAAAACGTTTAAAGGAGAATTATGTTTTAAAGGATTTAAAACTATGAACTACGAAACCTTTTCTAAAATGAGAAACTTGAGCTTTTGAAATTAGGCAAACTTGAACGTTTGGAAAATAAGGTTGTTACTTGATTTTACAAAGGAAAGCATTTTGGTTTACTTAACAATGTTAGTCACTCTATTTTTATACTACGTATCGGAGACCTTCGTATAAGAAATGGATCTTTAAAAGGAATTTAACGTACGTAGTACTTTAGGGTTAAAACCCAGACTTTGGCATAAAATGAAAGTACTTTGAGTTGTGTATAACTTGCCTATGCTTGTTGTTGTGAAGCTTGCCTATGCTTGTTGTTGTGAAGCTTGCCTATGTTTGTTGTTGTGAAGCTTGCCTATGCTTGTTGTGATAGCCTTTGTTGTATTTCTGCACTCGCATCTCGATGGAGGGCGCTTGATTTGTTATGAACGATTATACACCGAGTCCCACGAGATGGGCAGGGTCACGTATTTCATCTGATTTTACACCGAGTCCCACGAGATGGGCAGGGTCACGTATTTCATCTGATATTACACCGAGTCCCACGAGATGGGCAGGGTCACGTATTTCATCTGATATTACACCGAGTCCCACGAGATGGGCAGGGTCACGTATTTCATCTGATATTACACCGAGTCCCACGAGATGGGCAGGGTCACGTATTTCATCTGGTTATCATACATGTCTCCTGCTTTATATAGACTATTGTGATTTCATTTACAGTCTTTTACAGTTTCACATACTTGGTACCTGTTGTACTGACCTCCTTCGGGGGGCTGCGTTCATGCCGCAGGTGGAAGTACATCGGTTGTGGATCCTCGCTCTTAGGATCACAGTTCAGCGTGTCGGGAAGCCCCATTTCTTCGGAGGCTTATCTTTTGGTATGTTACCACAGTCATAGATTCTTATACATTCAGGGGTATGGCGGGGCCCTGTCCCGTCATAGCTGTTGTAAAAATTTTAGAGGTCTGTAGCACTGTTGTGGTCAGGGTTTGTAAAAAGGATAACTGTTCGGGTATTTATGTATATATGTTGAAGGCAACTGTTTTGGTTGGCCTGTTTATTTATCTTGTCTCTTAATTCATGTTCATGTTTTTATTTCCGCTGATTTTCTCTGATGCTGTATCACTAGGGTGCCCGGGGTAAGGCACGATCCACGGGCCGGTTGGTCTTGACGGAGGTCGATCTAACAGTACAAGTATGTGGCGTAAAATCGTAAATGAAATCATAATAGTCTATATAAAGCAGGAGACATGTATGATAACCAAACTACAGTCCACAATATATAAACAGTCATGTCAAGTCAGGGACTCACGCCCTCAAAGTCATCACTCAAATATAACAATGGGTCTCACGGCCTCAACATCAATCATGCCCGTGGAATTCCTTCCTCACTGCCGGCAGTCTATGATATAACAACACCAAGGAGTACACATGAACACCAGGTCCCACCTGTGTCATAAAAACTGTACGGGGCAAGTACGAAGGCTAACTACCAGATACCAACGTCGTACTAACAATACTATATAACCATACCACGAAGCTGACACGGGGCAAGTACGAAAGCCAACTACCAGATACCAAGGCCGCGTCACGTAGCTGACGGGGGCAAGTACGAGGGATAACTACCAGATACCAAGGCCGTGATCACGAGACTTTGCCACAAAACTGAACGGGGCAAGTGTGAAGGCTAACTACCAGATACCAAAGCCGAATCAGCCACGACCGGGGCAAGTACGAGAGCCAACCACCAGATACCAAGGCCGAATCAGTAAAACCTCATGGAGGGCTGGTCCATGGAATGACACTATCAAGAACTGATCGGGGCAAGTACGAAAGCCAACTACCAGAACCAACCTGCATCAGCAACGACCGGGGCAAGTACGAGGGCTAGCTACCAGATACCAAGGCCGAATCAGTAACCTCATGGAGAGCTGGTCCATGGAACAACAATCCTAACGGAACCCTACCCGTGGGCCACCCAACGTGTCAGTAGGTCCAAGGATCAAAAATAACATGACCGGCCCTCCATCGAGAGACGCGGTAACATAAGGATACAACACTTGCACAACAAGGCTATCACACGCAAACATAGGCAAGTTACACACAACACAAGGTACTTTCATTTTATGTCAAAGTCCGGGTTTTAACCCCAAAGTACTACATACTTTAATTCTTTTAAAAAAAGACCCATTTCTTTTACAAAGATCACACGATACCCGTAGTATCAAAATAGAGTAACTATCTTTTTTTTTTAAGTAAACCAAAACAATTTCCATACTTTCTTTTTAAACCAAATCACTTCTCCCTTTAAAGCCAAGTTACCATTTTAAATCCAATAATAAAACCATTCTTTTGTTTCCATAAAGTCGTTATAACTAACTTCCCATAAAACTATTATAACACTTTATGTTTTAAACCAATTTAAGACAAAACCATGCCTTTCTTTTAAACCAAAACACTTCAAATTCTTAAGTCTCTTTTCTTTTAGAAAATCAAGTTCCTTACTTTGGAATTTTTAAGAAAATCAAAACTTGATTATAATAATTTTTATTAGAGCAGTCATGATCTAGGAAATGTAATAAAATTTTGTCTTATCTTAGCTTCTATGCAGATGGAGGTTTCTACTGGTTTTAATATAATTAATTGTCATTACATTTTCCTTTATTAACGCTGCAATGGCTTGTTCGATAGTTATCCCCATTTCCGAAATTAATATAACTTATTCCTTTTTCTAGACCAAGTACTCATTACTCACGAATGAGGTTTCACCACTTAAACACAATTCAAGTTCTTCACATTTCATATCAAGTCAAAATATAAGTCCAGTTTCTTATCTTTTAAAATCAACCAAAATTCGTTTAGCACACGTACGTCTACCGTACTACATAGTTCACAACATCATGCTAGAAAAGATAGGAAGAGGTTCACATACCTCGCGACGATTATCGACAAATAGCAAAATGCTCCAAAGTACTATCCCCTTGCCAGCCTTTTCCACCCTTCAAGTGGGATACGCTACTCGTAGTACTTCAATCCTATAATGGTCATAAAACGTCTATTAACCTCTAGCTCTCTTTGTAGAATATTCTAAGTACAAGGTCACTAAATTCTACGGAAAATCGGGCAGCACTTCCTTTGTTTCTACATACTTTGCCACCTTTTTTAAGGCCGAATACAATAACCAAACGCCACATTTAAGGCTCAAATCAATTCAGCAAATACAAAGGGGATTACATGCCCTACAAGACGTGTAAAATTCCGCCCCACAATTACTACCAACTAGTCCACAATAAAATGCAATTACACGATGTTATTCTCGGCTAACAACAACACTACTTCTCTTTCAATTTCTATTTCAATACAAGTTGTTATTCCAACATGCTACATAGTCATAAACAACTTCAACAACTATAATTCCCTCTTTATATAACATGCGACAACTTATACTAATAATCAACTTGAATTCCAATCTTAAGGCTAAACATGCTAGTTTCGGATTAGGGTTCCAATATCCATAACACTAATCAATCTTCATAATATAAACACCTCATGCTTGCTAATATCCAAAGCTACAACAAGTAGTAATCTTAATTACTAAAACGACAAGAATTATACCTTTACAAGCCCTTAAAATTTCCAAGTTTCAAAGTCGCTCCTTAGCAATTCTTAGCTCCTTTCCTTAGGTTCCAATCCGCTCCAAGCACTCCTTAGAAGCCTATGAAGAAGTCATCTTCAAGTCCCAACTTCAAAGTTGAAGAACTCCTTAAGTTTCCGCCTTGCGACTAATACGAAAACGCCACTTTTTCGAAATCTTTCTATTGAGATAACCTTACAATACCCTTGGGCACATTGGGTTAAAGTCTTGTGAATAACGGAACAAAACTACAAAATTTTCTTGTTCAAAAGTGAGCAAAGCCGAGAGCCTCTAATATGAAGAACAAGTCTTGAAATTTTTCCAAGTGTTGAAGAGCAAGTCTTGCACTAGTTGGGTATATATAACACAATGGAGGGTCAAGATCTCAACAAATGTGTGGCTAGGATGAAGATCACATGGATAATAGCCAAGTGGACAAGTTGACTTGGTCAATACACTCAAGCTTGAAGACTTTCATCCACAATGGTCAAATGACCATCCTATCCTTGCATTAAATCGTCCAAGACCATATGAGGGGGTGCCACGTGTCGCCCTCTCATTCGTTCATAAAAATTCCGTAACCCTCGTGGGTCCCACAAAATGTAAAATTCATCGGGTGGGCCCCACATGACCAAATCCGTAAAATATAAATTCCATAATTCTTATAAGTTCTTAAAGTCTTAAATACCAAAGTTGAGAATCCAATTCTCAATAATAAACCTCTTTCCTTCACGAAGTTCGGAAACTTTTCCGGCGAAAAATCACATCTTTCTTCTATTCCAATTTTAATGTCGTATTCTCGTACGTATGTCCTCACATACATACCCTAGAACTACGGGGTGTAACAGCTGGTGATAGCCTTTGAGTGCAAGTATTATGTTTTATTACGTTGCCGCGACTCTCAGTTGGGGGGCCGGCTGTCTTGTTGTAAGTTACTTGGACGTACCGACAGTGATGTGGGATTCCACGGGTATGCTTCCGTTATTTGTAGTACTTGGGTTAAATTCCCGGATTTTTATAAAAGACATGGTAGTGCTTATGTTTTGTTTGATGGCCAGTTGAGCTAGGGTAAGAGTATAAATGAGGGGTAAACCCCCAAGACGTTATACCACCTTCTCCAGGGTAAGAGTATAAATGAGGGGTAAACCCCCAAGACGTTATACCACCTGCTTTACCACCTTCTCCAGGGTAAGAGTATAAATGAGGGGTAAACCCCCAAGACGTTATACCACCTGCTTTACCACCTTCTCCAGGGTAAGAGTATAAATGAGGGGTAAACCCCCAAGACGTTATACCCCCTGCTTTACCACCTTCTCCAGGGTAAGAGTATAAATGAGGGGTAAACCCCAAGACGTTATACCACCTGCTCGTTTTCCTACTTGGCCCGTACAGTTTTTAGGACACAGGTGGGACTTGGTGTTCATGTATGCCTATTGGTGTTATATTATATCATGGACTGCCGGCAGTGAGGAAGGATTCCACGGGCATGATTGATATTATGGGCGTGAGACCCATGGTTATATTTTAGAAATGACTTGAGGGCATGCGTCCCTGACTTGTTATGACTGCTTATGTGTTGTGTACTGTAGGTTGGCTATCATACATGTCTCCTGTTTTGTTTAGACTGTTATGATTTCATTACAGTATTTTTCAGCTTCACATACTTGGTACATTCTTCGTACTGACCTCCTTCGGGGGGCTGCGTTCATGCCGCAGGTTTAGGTACGCTGTTTGGTGATCCGCAGGTGTAGGACCCTGCTCCGAGTTTTTGGATAGCTCCATCTGTTCAGGAGTTTATCTTTTTGGTATAAGTTCTTTCGATCTGAGCTTTTTGCGATTATGGGTACGGGGGCCTTGTCGTCACGATTGATAAAACTCTTAGAGGTCTGTATTCATATGTGGGATTGGACTCATGTACAGTGTTGTGTCTTTTTTATGTATATTATATGGCAGCCTTGTCGGCTTTGCCCTTGCACGTACGTTGGTTTTTTTTAAAAAAAGGGTGTTATTTAAATTCCGTAATTTGCTTAGTTGTTAAGGTAGAAGGGTGCCCAGGTAGGGCACCAGTCACGGGCCCGGGGTTCGGGGTGTGAGAAAACTGTAGTATGATTACATAATGTAAAATAACACAAAGCAATAATGTAATACTTCGAACGAAAACTTACATTTTGTAGTTAGCAATCTGAAACTTGAAGCTTTGTGTAGTCCGAGGATGCACACACAAATATTCCTCGATTTGCAAGTTCTTGAAAACTTTGATGTAATTTGCTAAGTCTTGGAATGCTAGGGATTCCAGTAGAGCTTCAGAAGTGATTAGTCTTGTTACACCCCGTAAGTCCAGGACTTGTATAAGAGAATGTACGTAAGGAATCGAGACTTGGAAATTAGTACGAAAGGAAGAATTGTTTTTCCGGCAGAAAATCTTCCGAACGTCGGAAAGGAAAAATGTTTGTTGTTGAGAATTGGATTCTCAAAATGCATTATTTGAAGAGTATGGAACTCTTAACCTTATGGAAATTTATTTTTACGGATTTGGTCATGTGGGGCCCACCCGAGGAATTTTACGTTTTATGGGACCCACGAGGGTTACGGAATTTTATGGACGAATGAGAGGGCGACACGTGGCACCCCCATATATGGTCTTGGATGAAATTTGGTAAGGGTAGAATGGTCATTTACCATGGTGGAAGATAAGTCTTGCTAAGCTTGATATTGTTGACCAAGTCAACTTGCCACTTGTGCTTAATCCATGTGATCTTCATCTTAGCCACCCATTTGTTTAAGTATAAGCCATCCATAGTGTTATAAATACTAAGCTAGTGCAAGACAAGCTCTTCTAACACTTAGAATTTATCACAACATTTTCTTGTCCACTACATTGCTCTCGGGTTTGGAGGGGTTCCCACACAAAAAATTTGTAGTTTTTCTCCATTGTTCACAAGACTTAAACCCAATGTCCCTAAGGGTATTATAAGGATATCTCAATAGAAAGATTTCGGAAAAACGGCGTTTTCGTATTAGTCGCAAGGCGGAAACTTAAGGAGTTCTTCAACTTTGAAGTTGGAACTTGAAGATGGGTTCTTCATAGGCTTATAAGGAGTGCTTGGAGCAGATTGGAACATAAGGAAAGGAGCTAAGAATTGCTAAGGCGCGACTTTGAATCTTGGAATTTTTAAGGGCTTATAAAGGTATAAATTTTGTCGTTTTAGTAGTTAAGACTTACTTATTGTTGTAGCTATGGATATTAGCAAGCATGAGTTATATATTATGAGGTTTGATAAGTGTTTTGGCTATTGGAACCCTAATCCGAAAAACTAGCATGTTAGCCTTAAGATTACAATTCAAGTCGATTATTAGTTTAAGTCGCCGCATGTTGTATAAAGAAGGAAATTGTAGTTGTTGAAGTGGTTTATGACTATATAACATGTTAGACCTTAGAACTGGGAATTGGAAAAGGGTTGGAAAAGACTTTAAATTGTTGGTTATGTTGTTGGCCGAGAATGGCTTGAATATGGAACTACTTCGTATTATTGTGGGGCGGAATTTTACACGTATTGTAAGGCGTGTAATCCCCTTTGTTTGGTTGTTGTTTTGAGCCTTAAATGTGGCGTGTTGGTTATTGTATTCGGCCTTGAAAAAGGTGGCAAAGTGAGTAGAAACAAAGGAAGTGCTGCCCGATTTTCCGTAGAATTAGAGACCGTATACTTAGTATTATTCTACGTTAGAGACTAGAAGTTGATAGTCTTGTTGTGACCATTATAGGTTGACACTTCTACGTACGGCGTATTCGGCTTAGCTTGTGGATTTAGACGAAAAGGTATGTGAACTATCTCCTCTTCTAGCATGATTCCTTAAGATAAAGAAAGTATTTCCTACTCCTTAAATGATCCATTCCTTGGTTGTATTTGGATTGCCTAAAGTAGAATTTGTTCTATGTACTTCCTTGATTGTACTTTGATGTTTAAATTGTAAGTTGTATAATCCATTGCCTTAGTGAGGTTTGGATTCTTAAAGAGTGGAAGTATTTTACTTAAAGTACATAGAGTCTTGAAAAGGAAGTGGTTTCCAAACCTTTTGGCTAGTGCCTTAGTTCCAAAACCTAAAGGTCATTATAATGACTTTAGGGGAGTCAAATGAGTGATTTACTTAATTGTTTTAAAAGAAGAGAAATGACATGATTTAAGAGAAGTAACTTGTTTTAAAGGTGGGAGTTAATTAAGGTTTAAAAGTAGAAGAAACTTGTTTTCTATATATAAAGAGACTCGAAGTATTTTTGAAAGTTAAGAAACTTGATTTGAAAGTTTGTGTCACGACCCGAACCCGGGCCCGTGACTGGTGCCTTACCCCGGGCACCCTAGTGATACATACATCAGAGTAATCAGCGGAATATAAAACATAACATGAAACAATATAAAAGAGACACTGTTTATCTGAAGAAAAAGTTGCCTTTCGGCATATATATATAAAAACTTTAAATCCGAACAGTTACATCCCATTTACAACTCTGCCCACAACAGTACTACAGACCTCTAAGAATGATAACAACAATGGCGGGACAGGGCCCCGCCATACCCCTGAATGTAAGTACCTACAACGACAGGGGACTTTACCACTGATAAGCCTCCGGAGAAACGGAGCTTCCCAAACGCTGAACTGTGACCCTATGAGCGAGGATCAACACTGGTGTACCTCTACCTGCGGCATGAATGCAGCCCCCCGAAGGAGGTCGATAACAGTACCAAGTATGTGGCGAAAATCGTAAATGAAATCATAGTAGTCTATATAAAGCAGGAGACATGTATGATAACCAAACTACAGTTCACAATAAATAAGAAGTCATGTCAAGTCAGGGACTCACGCCCTCAAAGTCATCACTCAAATACAACTATGGGTCTCACGCCCACAACATCAATCATGCCCGTGGAATACCTTCCTCACTGCCGGCAGTCTATGATATAAAAGCACCAAGGAATACACATGAACACCAGTCCCACTGTGTCATAATAAAACCGTCACGGTAAGTACGAAGGCATAGCCGACTACTAAAACCTACAGTACCAACAAGGTCATAAATCGTATCATGAGATCTGTCTGAACCGCCACATGATCGGCCGCCACTCGCGCGATATCTAATGCGCGCGTCTAGTCACGAACTTCCCGCAGCTCGCATAGGCCACTCCAATAGCCCGCATGAGGTATTCCCGCATCGAGGTAGCTACTCCCGGCAACGTCCTGGACTCGCAGTCCGCATGGCCACATAGACCGCATGACCATAAAGGCCGCACACTAACCTGGAACTCTCGTAGCTCCGCATAGGTCACACAGACCCGCATGAGGTATTCTCGAATCATAGGTCACACAGACCCGCCTGAGTCTACCCCGCATCGGAGGGCAGCTTAACCCCCGGAATCATGTCAAGAGGTGAGTGATATAATACTAACATAAAAGCTTATCGTTAAACAACATAAGCACCACAAGGGAAACCCCTTTACACAAACATCACAAGATACTAACACACGTAGCATCCTAACATGTTTACTTATCAAATCAACAAGAAAGTATTACAAGGCTATCACAAACCAACACAATCAAGTTATTCACACAAGGTACTTTCTACTTTATGTTAACAAGTTCGGGTTTTTATCCCCAAAGTACTTCATACATTAACTCTTTAAAAGATCCGTTTCTTTCACAAAAGTCACACAATACCCGTAGTATAAAATAGAGTGACTATCTTTTTAAGTAAACCAAAACACTTCCCTTTGTAAAATCAAGTAACAACATTATTTTCCAAACGTTAAAGTTTGCCTAATTCAAATGCTCAAGTTTCTCATTTTCGAAAGGTTTCGTAGTTCATAGTTTTAATCACTTAATGATGTAATTCTCCTTTAAAACAATTTGAGAAACATATGCCTTATATGTGAGTAGGTTATTCTTGTTTATAACAATCTTATTAAAGCAGACATGATCTAGGAAATGTAATATCATTTTGTCTCATCTTAGCTTCTATGCAGATGGGGGTTTCTACTGGCTTTAATAATACTTTTATTAGTCAAAACATTTCCCTTTATTAACGCTGCAGTGGTGCGTTCGATACTTATTCTGATTTCCGAAATCAGTAAAAAAACATTATCCCTTTTAAAAACCAAACACTCATTACTCACGAATGAGGTTTCACACCTTTTTAACAAAATTCATATTAATTAAGTCAAGTCTCTTATCTTTTAAGATCAAGTCTCTTAACTTCTAAAATCAGTAAACCATTCTTTTTATCTCTCTTAAGTCGTTATACCTAACTTCCCATAAAGCTAGTATAACTCTTAAGCTTTTTAAAACCAAGTATTACTCTTCTTTCAAAAAGGTTTCTTAATTCTCTTGAAATACTTCAAGATTCTTATTATTCAGGCTTAAGTCAAAAGACATTGCCGTAAAACTACGTTTAGTTAACACACGTACGTCTACCGTACTATATATATATTCTTTAAAATATCATGCTCAAGAGGATAGGAAGAATCACATACCTCGCGACGATTATCGACTATTAGCAAAACGCTCCACGGCTATAACCCGGCTAGCCTTGTCCACCTTTCAAGTAGAACATGCTACTTGCAGAACTTTCAACCTATAGAGGTTATACAAGTCTATCAATGTCTAGACTACTCTGTAGAATACTCTAAGCAGTAGGTTCTCTATTTTACGGAAAATCGGGCAGCACTTCCCTACCCGTTAAGCTACACAAGTCTCTTTGTAAATACGACCACATGTAAGTACAGTTTAATCTTCTTCTTTAATAATCTTCTGATGTGATTTCAGTTCAAGTCTTTTCTGTAATATCCTTCTATTACAGTTCAATTCTCTTCTGTAAATATCTTCTATGAATCTTATATTCATTTTCTATACAACTACAGTGTAATTTCCAATTACAATAGAAGGTCAAGAGTATTTACCTCGGTAAGCCCAAAATTATCCAAGTTTAATGTCGATCCTGAGCAACGTTTAGCTCCTACTCGGTGCTCCAACCGCTCCAAACAACCCTTAGAAGTTCTACGACTTCTTCTTAATACTTCAACCAAGCTGTGAAGATTTTCCTTAGGGTTTCGTTTTGTGACTGAAGGGAAGTATAATAGTATTTCTGGGCTTTTAGTATAGGTGTAACCTTGGAATACTACAAGGTATTTGGGCCAAGGTATTTTGGAATTGTAACAATACTTGGAGAGTATTTTCTACCAAGAGGGGGGGGGGGGTATTTACGAGAACAACACCACTAGGAGGGGGGGTAGGTTTCGGCTAGCACCCCTAGGAGGGGGGGTACCTCTCGGCCAAAAGGCCTCACAAAGGGGGAGGGGGAAGGCTTGGACGAAAGCTTCTACTAAGAGGGGGAAGGGTTTTCAAGACTTAGAAAAGATTTTGTGGATGAAGAAGTCTTCAACCAAGGGGGGTATTTATAGGACAACCAAGGGCCAAGATCTAGCCAAGTGGTAGGCAAGTGTAGGGTGAGGATTTACCCATGTGTACCTTATCCATCTACCACACAAAATATCACAAATATCCTACCAACCCTTGACCCACAAATCATCCACTTGACGCCCACAACAACGTCCACTATGAGGGTGACACATGTCACCCTCCCGTTGGTCCAAAATATTTCATCTCTCTGAAAAATCCGCAAAAACATATATAAATGACATAGCCGTAATTTTCCCTTCGCAAGTTTTGTAAAACGTTTCGTCGGAAAACGATTCCTTTCGTGTGTTGTGCACAAAATTTTCGGTCCTAGCCTAACTTAAGGCTTAAACTTTTTTACGTACGCCCTCACGTACATACTCTGGAAATACGGGGTATAACATTCTCCCCTTCTTAGAAACATTCGTCCCGAATGTTCCTTCTCAAGACAGATAACGATGAAGTTCCTCTTAACTTAAACAAGTTGCCAATGCCACACATGGCCACAAAATAACACACGCTCCAATACTTAATCCAAGTCTACGAGGAATCACCTCTAACATCACAAAAGCTTCCACCCAAAGTCTAAACGATACTCCCTTAAGAAACGATCACTTTTATCCTCTTAACACATGTTCACTTCTTCCCTTACTCGTCGTACCCTTCTCGTACACTCGAACTCTTTCTCATAACTTACCACATTTCTGTTACTGCTTCAGTTTCCAAATCTCTGGGTTACTATCTCCAACTTGGTCATCATTACTGGGAACAATCTGGATGGATCTCCGATACTTTTCCGAACCTAGCAACACGAACGACCGGACGCACTGCCTCCAACGTCGGACGGCAATGCTAACCATAGGCAACCTGGCCTATTCTTCACATACCCTGAAAAGGCCCAAAGTAACTCAGGCTAAGTTTCCTCTGTTTTCCAAAACTCGTCACACCCTTTCCGGGGTGGTACCTTCAAGAAGACCCACCGTCTACCTGAACTCCAAGCGTCGTCGCCGATTATCCGCACGACTTCTGTTGACTCTGAGCTGCCAATGACCTCTCCTGGATAAGCTTCACCCTATCCACATCCTGCCGAAACAAGTATGAAACAACTATCTGAACCTTGCCAACCTCGAACCAATCGACCGGCAACTTACACTTCCGCCCCTACAAGGCGTCATAAAGCGACATCCGAATACTGAAATGGTAGCTATTAAAACACTCCCTCAACAAGAGGCAACCATCCTCACAGCTACCCCTGAAATCCAAACACTGGCCCGAGGGCGAATGCGATACTGAGACTCACCTGAGTTCCTAACCCTGCCTGGTAAAACTTCCAGAAAAAGAAATAGCCATAACCTGGGCTTCACTGTCTGTCATAAGGTGAAAGTAGGCACCTCGTGCAGCCTTACAACCTTTCTGATATAACATCTCGCATAACCCTCTGCCGAGTACATGGTCCTGACTGAAAGATAAGATGGGCTGACCTCATCGGCCCGACTACTGGTCGAACGCATCCATGAACTCGTACGCTGGTTAACTAAACTTGGGCCTAACACCCTCGTGACCCTATCACAAAGTGGGACCACCCCAAACTGACCCCACCACCATACAGGCCGCGGGTTGACCCGCAATCGGTCCTCAACCCGGCCCGCTATCATGCCAAACTCTTGTTCCCCGATCCGGAACAATCTCACAGTCAAGTCATGAAAACCTAGCGGTCTTCTTAGCTCAACTACCCTCTTTCATTTCACACTACTCAGGGTCAAACATAAAAAAAATATAAATCTATAACTCGAGCTGGCCTTGCCTCTAAGGTCTCCACGTATAAAACTCTAAGGCTCACACTTTCCTTATCCCCAATCTTACCCGGTTAACTAACCATGATTTCTAATCACAATGCTATCTGAACATAACACTTAAGGTATACTCATCTTATCACACATACAAATCTCTAGAGGGTTAAGGATATACCTGCATCTACTGCTTCACTTCCCTTCGTCGTTCTAATCAATCCTGCCATGTTGGGCGCATAGCTAGGGAAGATGATGAATTAGCCACTGATCCCGAAGGCTGAGTCTCTACATCCGCGCCACCTCTGGTCGGACAATTTCTCGCAAAATGGCCCTGCTGTCATAAGCATAACAAGTGTCGAAGAAGCACGACACTCCACAATGACATCTACCACAACCACCGAGGTGGGGTGGCCTCCTCAGCTAACACCTTCCTCTCCGAACCATTGAATCCGGTGGTGGAACGGCGTGTATCGTGAATCGAAGCCACGAGATCTGACCAACTCCTGCATACCCCGAACGTCCTGAACCCTGTGGAGGACCATTCTGCACTGGCGGAGGCGCATATCTAATCTGCTGCTGAGGCGGTTCGCCTCGAAAGTTACCAAAGGACCCTGTTGTTCTGGCCCTCTTCTGCTGATCTTGGTTAATCCGTCGATCTCTACGTTCCTCTGCGTGCTGCGCATAAGCCTGTACGCGGGCAATATCCATGCCTGACTGAAGAGCTACTTTTGCACAACCTTTCTTTAGATAGTCATCAAGACCCGTGATATATCGGTGTACTCTATATTCTCTGGCTGCTAAAATCCTAGCTAATGTGAGTCCATTCCTTTGTAATCCATATTCTTTGTTCCGGTCGTGGGCGAAGGCTCATATATCATGGCATGATGGAGCTGCTGCATTGTGCTAAACTCTCTGGGCGACGTGCGAACTCCCGAATGAAGCACCACCCGGTGATGATTGGGCTGTGCCTCGTAACCCTCGTGCTCTACTCGTAGCTCCTCGGCTGCCTTGCCCTTCGGGCCGGGTTGCCACGCGGAGCATAGCGGTAAGGAAAGAAATACGTTAGAGGGTCCAACTTATAACACGACTCTAAGCACGATCTCGAGTGAGAAGAATGGAAACCAATCCTAAATATCCTATAGCCTCACGATTATTGGTGTGGTGCACAACACACGATAATCAAGACTCTACTAGATACGGTTTGTAGACACTTTCCGAGGATTAATCGCTCGATACCACTTTTGTCACGACCAGAACCGGGCAGTGATCGTGCCTACCGGGCACCCTAGTGATACATACATCGAGTAATCGTGGAATATAAAACATAACATGAAACAATATAAAGAGAACCTTTGTTTATCCGAAGAAAAGTTGCCTTCGGCATATATATATAAAAACTTTAAATCAGAACAGTTACATCCCATTCTGACTCTGCCACAAGCGGTACTCTGGACCTCTAAGAATGATAACAACAATGGCGGGACGGGACCCGCCATACCCTGAATGTAAGTACCTACTGACGGGGGACTTTACGTGATAAGCCTCGGAGAAGCGGAGCTTCCCAACGCCGAATCAGTGACCCTATGGCGAGGATCAACAACGGTGTACCTCTACTGCGGCATGACGCAGCCCCGAAGAGGTCGATACAACGGTACCAAGTATGTGGCCCGAAAATCTGTAAATGAAATCATAGTAGTCTATATAAAGCGGGAGACATGTATGATAACCAAACTACGATTCACAATAAATAGCGATCATGTCAAGTCGAGGACTCGCGCCATCAAAGTCATCACTCAAATACAACTATGGGTCTCACACCCAACATCAATCATGCCCGTGGAATACCTTCCTCACTTGCGGTGATCTATGATATAAAAGCACCAAGGAATACACATGAACACGAGTCCCACTGTGTCATAATAAAACCGTGCGGGGTAAGTGCGAAGGCATAGCCGACTACTAAAACCACAGTACCAACAAGGTCATAAAGCGTATCATGAGATCTGTCTGAACCGCCACATGATCGGCGGCCACTCGCCCGCGCGATATCTAATGTGCGCGTCTAGTCCTGGAACTTCCGCGACTCGCGCATAGGCCACTCCAATGGCCGCATGAGGTATTCCCGCATCGAGGGTAGCTACTCCGGCAACGTCCCGGACTCGCGATCGCGTGGCCACATAGACCGCATGACCATAAAGGCCGCACACTAACACGGAACTCTCGTAGCTCGCGATAGGTCACATAGACCCGCATGAGGTATTCTCGAATCATAGGTCACCTGAGACCCGCTGAGTCTACCCGCGACGGGCGGCTTAACCCCGGAATTGTCACGACCCGACCACAGGCGCGGCCCGGTGCCTACACGGGCACCTGTTCGGTATACATCAGAGAATAGCAGCGGAACATACACAACAAAAACATATGTGTAAACAAAAGACAACACAGGCTGGCCGATAAGGCCGCCTTCCATACTATAAACATAATCAAAGTACAATCTGCATAACTCGGTTCTTCTGACCCAACCACATATGTGAATACAGACCTCTAGGAATAACAACTGTGGCGGGACAGGGCCCCGCCATACCCCTGAATATACATGAATCTACTACCTCAGGGAAAACCGTACCAAGAGCTAAGCCTCCGGAGCAAATGGAGCTTTCTCTCAAAGACTGAACCGAGATCCTAAGAGCAAGGATCACCAACCTGGGTACCTAAAACCTGCGGGCATGAACGCAGCCCCCCGAAGGGGGTCAGTACAACAGGTACCGAATATGGAACAGAAATAACGTCTGATGAAGCGGATCATAACTGTACAAAAGAATGACAAGGACAAGTATAAAAAGTACATACCAGATCCTGCCGTGTTATTACCACTTATGAACTTAATTTCACATCAATATCTTGTTATACCCCGTATTTCCGGAGTATGTACGTAAGGACGTACGTAGAAAAGTTTGGACTTTAAAATGGCTTGGACGATTTATTTTTGTGCACAACACCCGGTTAGAGTCGTTTTTCGACGAAACGTTTTACACAACTTGCGAAGGGAAAATTCCGGCTATGTCATTTTTAATTTTTGCGGATTTTTCCGAGAGACGAAACATTTTAGACCAACAAGAGGGCGACACTTGGCACCCTCTCATTGGTGGGCTTTGGGGCGGCAACATGGACGACTTCTTGGCCTTTTTTGTCAAGTAGTAGGTAGGATATTTTGTGGTAGATGGATAAGGTGCACTTGGCATGATCTTGGCCCTACACTTGCCTTGCACTTGGCATGATCTTGGCCATTGGTTGGCCTTTGCTAGACCTATAAATACCCCCCCTTTGAAGACTTCTTCATCCATTCCTAAACTTTCCTAAGTCTTGAGAGCTCCCCCCCCCCCTTTTGTGTGGTGTTCTCGTCCTCCCCTTGTGAGGCCCTTGGCGAGAGCCCCTCCCCCTTGGCGAGGTACCCCACTAGTGGGGTAGAGGGTATACACCACTTGTGGTGTTGTCTCGTATAAATACCCACTCTTGGTAGAAATACTCTCAAAAGTATTGTTACTATACCCAAATTACCTTAGCCGTATACCTTGTAGTATTCTAGGTTATACCTATCTGAAAAGCCAGTAATACTATTATACTTCCATGATCCACAAAAACCGAACCCTAAGAAAAATCTCCATAGTTAGTTGGAGTATTATGTAGAAGTTGGTTAGAACTTCTAAGGGTGGTTTGGAGCGGAGTTGGAGCTAAACGTTGCCCAGGATCGACATCTATACTTGGATAATTATGGGCTTATCGAGGTAATTATCTTGTCCCCCTATTGTAAATGAAGATTACATGTTGTAGGAATATATAGTTGAAGTATACTATATATAAGAACTGAACATAGTTTTGTGGCAATGTCCTTGGACTTAAGCCTGAATTTAAAGAAGAGAAGCTGAGCGTAATTACGTGGGGTGTATTCTGATGAACTTGTGTAGTTTGGGGGTAGGGAAGGGCTGCCCAATTTCCCGTAGGATCTTGTATCTAGATTTATTCTACCGAGTAGTCTAGACTTTGATAGACTTGTATAACCTGTATAGGTTGAATGTTCTGCGAGTAGCATGTGCTACTTGAGAAGGTGGACCAGGCTAGCCGGGTTATAGCCGTGGAGCGATTTGCTAATAGTCGATAATCGTCGCGAGGTATGTGAACCTCTTCCTATCTCTTCTAGCATGATATGTGTATAACTATGTAGTACGGTAGACGTACGTGTGTTAATTGAACGTAGTTGTACGGCAATGTCTTTTGACTTAAGCCCGAATAATAATAATCTTGAAGTAGTTCAAGAGAATTAAGAACTGTTTTTAAAAGAAGAGTAATACTTGGTTTTAAAATCTTAAGAGTTATACTAGCTTTATGGGAAGTTAGGTATAATGGCTTAAGAGAGATAAAACGAATGATTTATTTATTTTAGAAGTTAAGAGACTTAACTTAAATGAATTATATGAATTTTGTGTGAAACCTCATTCGTGAGTAATGAGTACTTGGTTTTTAAAGGGATAATGTTTTACTGATTTCGGGAATCAGAATGTGTATCGACAAACCACTGCAGCGTTAATAAAGGGAAATGTTTTGATTAATGAAGTATTATTAAAACCAGTAGAAACCTCCATCTGCATAGAAGCTAAGATGAGACAAAATGATACTACATTTCCTAGATCATGGCTGCTTAATAAGATTGTTATGAACAAGAATAACCTACTCACACATAAGGTATATGTTTCTCAAATTGTTTTAAAGGATTAAAACTATGAACTACGAAACCTTTCGAAAATGAAAAACTTGAGTAATTGAAATTAGGCAAACTTGAAACGTTTGGAAAAGAATGTTGTTACTTGATTTTACAAAGAGAAGTGTTTTGATTTACTTCAAAATATAATCACTCTATTTTCATATACTACGGGTATTGTGTGACTTTTGTGAAAGTAACGTATCTTTTAAAAGAGTTAATGTATGAAGTACTTTGGGGATAAAAACCCGATCTTGTTAATCATATAGTAGAAAGTGCCTTGTGTGTATAACTTGATTGTGTTGGGTTGTGATAGCCTTGTAATACCTTCTTGTTGATTTGTTAAGTAAACATGCTAGGATGCTACGTGTGTTAGTATCTTGTGATGTTTGTGTAAAGGGGTTTCCCCTCGATCGCGCTTAAATTGTTTCACTATCAGCCGATATGTTGGTACTGTACCACTCACCTTGACTTGTTTCCGGAGGTTAAGCTGCCCTCCGTCTGGGGTAGACTTCGGTAGTGCATGTGACCTATGATTCGAGAATACCTCATGCGGGTCCCGGGGGCCTATGCGGAGCTACGAGAGTTCCAGGTTAGTGTGCGGCCTTTATGGTCATGCGGTCTATGTGGCCATGCGGACTGCGAGTCCAGGCGGATGCCGGGGAGTAGCTACCCTCGATGCGGGGTTATACCTCATGCGGGCCAATGAGTTTGGCCTATGCGGAGCTGCGGAGAGTTCCAGGGCTAGACGCGCACATTAGATACTGCGGGCGAGTGGCCAGCTTTGATCATGTGACGGTCTAGACAGATCTTAGTAGTCGGCTATGCCTTCGTACTTACCCTGTACGGTTTTATTAGGACACAGGTGGGACCTGGTGTTCATGTGTATTCCTTGATGCTTTTATATCATAGACTGTCGACAGTGAGGAAGGTATTCCACGGGCATGATTGATGTTGTGGGCGTGAGACCCATAGTTATATTTGAGTGATGACTTTGAGGGCGTGAGTCCCTGACTTGACATGACTGCTTATTTATTGTGAACTGTAGTTTGGTTATCATACATGTCTCCTGCTTTATATAGACTACTATGATTTCATTTACAGTATTTATTTTCAGTTTCACATACTCATTTTTGTCTTGACCTCGCCCGAAGTGCGTTCATGCCGCAGGTAAAGGTACACCAGTCATTGATCCTCGCTCTTAGGGTCACAGTTCAGCGTTTGGGAAAGCTCCGTTTCTCCGGAGGCTTATCAGTGGTATAGTCCCCTGTCGTTGTAGGTATTTACATTCAGGGGTATGGCGGGGCCCTGTCCCGCCATTGTTGTCGTATCATTCTTAGAGTGCATGTAAATGCTGTTGTGGGCAGAGTTGTAATAAGAATGTAACTGTTCGGTTTTAAATTGATTTATATATATGCTGAAAGGCAAGTTTTCATAGATTATTGTTTTATACTTCTTGTTATTTCATGTTATTGTTTATTTTCCGCTGATTACTCTGATGATTGTATCACTAGGGTGCCCGGGGTAAGGCACCAGTCACGGGCCCGGGTTCGGGTTGTGACATATCTTTTCCCATTTTCAATAAAGGTTATAGCCACATTCTTACGCACGTGATTAGGAAAAATCATTAAGTTCATTTCTATATAACCTACTTATCTTTCATAAGCATAATCCGGCCCTTAAAGGAGGGCTCATTTACTACCCGGCCCAATCTGGGACGCGATCAAATCACACTAATATCAAGCGTGTCCGTGGAATCCCCCATCACTGCCGACAGCTACAAGTGTAAAATATAATCATGTGTCGCGCCCGTGGCATCCCACCTCACTGTCGGCGTACACATTCACAACACATATATATATCTCCTGCTCGTGGAATCCCACATCATCGCCGATCCCAGATATAATAATACACCAATAGGCATACATGAACACCAAGTCCCACCGGTGGTATAGCGTCTTGGGGGTCTACCCCTCACTTATACTCTTACCCTGGAGAAGTTGGTAAAGCAGGTGGTATAGCATCTTGGGGGTCTACCCCTCACTTATACTCTTACCCTGGAGAAGATGGTATAACGTCTTGGGGCTTGCCCCTCATTTATACTCTTACCCTATCTCAACCGACCATTATACAAAACAAGCAGGGGGTATAATGTCTTGGGGGTTTACCCCTCACTTATACTCTTACCCTGGAGAAGGTGGTATAACATATTGGGGGTTTACCCCTCACTTATACTCTTACCCTATCTCGACCGGCCGTCAAACAAACAGAAGCACTACCATGTCTTCTATAAGAATCAGGGAATTTAACCCAAGTACTACAAATAACGGAAGCATACCCGTGGAATCCCACATCACCGCTAGACGTCCAAGTACTTACAACAAGACAGCCGGCCCTCCAACCGAGAGTCGCGGCATTGTAATAAAACATAATACTTGCACTCAAAGGCTATCACCAGCACACATAGGCTAATTCTCAATTAACAAGCCAAAGTACTTATCAAGGCACATTTAGACTAATTCTCAATTAATCAAGCCAAAGTACTTATCAGGGCACAAATAGAATAATTCTCATTTAACAAGCCAAAGTACTTATCGGGGCACAAATAGAATAATTCTCATTTAACAAGCCAAAGTACTTATCGGGGCACAAATAGAATAATTCTCATTTAACAAGCCAAAGTACTTATCGGGGCACAAATAGAATAATTCTCATTTAACAAGCCAAAGTACTTATCGGCACAAATAGAATAATTCTCATTTAACAAGCCAAAGTACTTATCGGGGCACAAATAGAATAATTCTCATTTAACAAGCCAAAGTACTTATCGGGGCACAAATAGAATAATTCTCATTTAACAAGCCAAAGTACTTATCGGGGCACCACATAGAATTATTCTCAATTAAACAGGCCAAAGTACTACGTACGTACATTCTTTTCAAAAGACTCCTTTCCAAATAAAACTTCCCCGATACTAACAACCGTAGTATCAAGTCCTATTCACCTTTCAAGACAAGTCACAATACCTTTTTAGAAATACAATTACCGGCTTCTAAATCAAGTGACTTCTTTATTAAAAACCTTAAGCAATTGGTACCTTTAAAACAATTTGCCCTTCCTTAACACAAGTTATTTCTTTGATTACTTTATTAGAGAAAACCGTTCTCTTAACCTTCCATAAAGCCGTTATAACCAACTTCCCATAAAGCCGTTATAACCCTTTATGGTTTAGACCAACACGTTCCTTTTATAACCAAGAGACTTCTACTTTTTGAAACCAAGTATTAAATACTTTCAAATAAATTCTCATAACTTTCAAAAATACAATTAGTCTCTTAACCTTTAGAAAACAAGTGACTCCTTTTATTATAAAACCTTAGGCAATTAATGCCTTAACAACAAGTGGCCTTTTCACTAAAATCAAGTCATTTATCTTTCCATAAAGCAAATATAACTAACTTCCCATAAAGCCGTTATATTCACTTTATACCTTAGGCAAAAACAATTTCCTATCCAAGGGACTTATACGTTTAAAACGGAACAAGTATCACATACTTTAAAACTCTTCAAGTCCCTTAACTTAAATAAAACTTAAGACATCCTTTATACTTTCAAAGAAGTGAGTAAATCTCCCAACTCACCTGACTTGGCTATTCACACTACTAGTAAAGGATATCAAGGTGTTGTACGCCTACCGTACTACATACGTGCAACTAGTCATGCTCAAAGATAGGAAAAGTTCTACATAGAGTAGATCACACAACTACCTCTTAACTTCTAAGAGTAACAGGAAACATGAAATGATACCACATGTATATTCCATACATAGAATCATGCCAAAGGAAGGAAGAGGTTCACATACCTCGCGACGATTGTCGACAAGTAGCAAAATGCTCCAAAGTACTTCAACCTTGAGCTATTCCATTCTTCAAGTAGGATACACTATACTTAGTACTTCAACCTATAATGGTCACCATATGTCCATTAACCTCTTATTTCAAACGTAGAATATTCTAAGTGCTAAGTCACTAAATTCTACGGAAAATCGAACAGCACCTCCTTTGTTTCTACTTACTTTGCCACCTTTTTCAAGGCCGAATTACAATAACCAAACAGCCCCAATTGGCTCACAACAATAGAAGGTAGTCCAATACAAATGAATAACAAACTAATACAAACTACAAGTCCAAATTCGGCCACCTTGAGTTCAACCATACCAATTCTTATCCAATTTCCATTTCAATCCAAATTGGTAGCATAACATGATATCAAGTCGCATTTGATTATAATAACCATAATCTTTAAGTAAGTAACATGCGACGATTTCTAAAAACGACCAATTAGTAATCCAATTTTCAAGTGGCTTGCATAACATTTCGGATTTAGCTACAAGCAATCCATAATACTTATAACTTCAACACATGTACTTCATGCTAGCAACAAGTAAAGCTAACAACAAAATAAATAATCTCGTAACACTATCAAAACAAAACAAGATTATACCTCAACGAGTCTTAATCCAATCTTCAAATCCGAAGTCGCTCCTTAGCAACTTAGAGACTCTTCAAGACACTTCAATCCGCTACTTGAGACCCTTAGAACCATACCAACAACTTTCCTTCAATCTTCCAATCCAAAACCTAGAAAGCCACTAGGTTTTCACTTTGCGACTAATATGAAAACTCTCTTTTTCCGGGATTTTTCTATTGAGATACACTTACTATAACCTCATGAACCTTGGTTTAAAGTGTGGGGCTTAATGGACATGAAACAAAAATTTCTCCTTCTTGTTGGACCCAAACCCGTGAGCTTCAAGCTCTTGTTCTTCAATTTTTTTGTGATATTTGGCTAAGTGTTAAGCCCTCTCTTGCTACTAGTATTATATATAGTGTATTGGAGGGTCATGATACAACCAAATGGGTGGTTAGGATTTTGTCTTATGAAATATCAAGATTAAGTGGGTCCTTTGACTTAGTCAATGTTCTCATGCTACAAGTTGCAAGACTTAGCCATAGAAGACTTATGGTCAATGACCATATTGGCCATGCCATTTCGTCCAAGGCATTGCTAAGGGGGGTGACACGTGTCGCCCTCCCATTTGTCACAATACTACGTTTTCCGACAATTTCATAATTCCGGCAAACTTTTTACAAGTCTCAAATTTTAACACTTGCGAGTTCTTACGTACGTTCTTAAAACATGTCCTGTAAGTACGGGGTGTAACAAGAATCATGTCAAGAGGTGAGTGATATAATACTAACATAACAGCTTATCGTTAAACAACATAAGCACCACAAGGGAAACCCCTTTACACAAACATCACAAGATACTAACACACGTAGCATCCTAACATGTTTACTTATCAAATCAACAAGAAAGTATTACAAGGCTATCACAAACCAACACAATCAAGTTATTCACACAAGGTACTTTCTACTTTATGTTAACAAGTTCGGGTTTTTATCCCCAAAGTACTTCATACATTAACTCTTTAAAAGATCCGTTTCTTTCACAAAAGTCACACAATACCCGTAGTATAAAATAGAGTGACTATCTTTTTAAGTAAACCAAAACACTTCCCTTTGTAAAATCAAGTAACAACATTATTTTCCAAACGTTATAGTTTGCCTAATTCAAATGCTCAAGTTTCTCATTTTCGAAAGGTTTCGTAGTTCATAGTTTTAATCACTTAATGATGTAATTCTCCTTTAAAACAATTTGAGAAACATATGCCTTATATGTGAGTAGGTTATTCTTGTTTATAACAATCTTATTAAAGCAGCCATGATCTAGGAAATGTAATATCATTTTGTCTCATCTTAGCTTCTATGCAGATGGGGGTTTCTACTGGCTTTAATAATACTTTTATTAGTCAAAACATTTCCCTTTATTAACGCTGCAGTGGTGCGTTCGATACTTATTCTGATTTCCGAAATCAGTAAAACATTATCCCTTTTAAAAACCAAGCACTCATTACTCACGAATGAGGTTTCACACCTTTTTAACAAAATTCATATTAATTAAGTCAAGTCTCTTATCTTTTAAGATCAAGTCTCTTAACTTCTAAAATCAGTAAACCATTCTTTTTATCTCTCTTAAGTCGTTATACTTAACTTCCCATAAAGCTAGTATAACTCTTAAGCTTTTTAAAACCAAGTATTACTCTTCTTTCAAAAAGGTTTCTTAATTCTCTTGAAATACTTCAAGATTCTTATTATTAAGGCTTAAGTCAAAAGACATTGCCGTAAAACTACGTTCAGTTAACACACATACGTCTACCGTACTATATATATATTCTTTAAAATATCATGCTCAAGAGGATAGGAAGAATCACATACCTCGCGACGATTATCGACTATTAGCAAAACGCTCCACGGCTATAACCCGACTAGCCTTGTCCACCTTTCAAGTAGAACATGCTACTTGCAGAACTTTCAACCTATAAAGGTTATACAAGTCTATCAATGTCTAGACTACTCTGTAGAATACTCTAAGCAGTAGGTTCTCTATTTTACGGAAAATCGGGCAGCACTTCCCTACCCGTTAAGCTACACAAGTCTACTGTAAATACAGCCCTATGTAAGTACAGTTTAATCTTCTTCTTTAATAATCTTCTGATGTGATTTCAGTTCAAGTCTTTTCTGTAATATCCTTCTATTACAGTTCAATTCTCTTCTGTAATATCCTTCTATGAATCTTATATTCATTTCTATACAACTACAGTGTAATTTCCAATTACAATAGAAGGTCAAGAGTATTTACCTCGGTAAGCCCAAAATTATCCAAGTTTAATGTCGATCCTGAGCAACGTTTAGCTCCTACTCCGGGTGCTCCAACCCGCTCCAAACAACCCTTAGAAGTTCTACGCAACTTCTTCTTAATACTTCAACCAACTGTGAAGATTTTCCTTAGGGTTTCGTTTTGTGACTGAAGGGAAGTATAATAGTATTTCTGGGCTTTTAGTATAGGTGTAACCTTGGAATACTACAAGGTATTTGGGCCAAGGTATTTTGGAATTGTAACAATACTTGGAGAGTATTTTCTACCAAGAGGGGGGGTATTTACGAGAACAACACCACTAGGAGGGGGGTAGGTTTCGGCTAGCACCCCTAGGAGTGGTACCTCTACCAAAAGGCCTCACAAAGGGGGAGGGGGAAGGCTTGGACGAAAGCTTCTACTAAGAGGGGGAAGGGTTTTCAAGACTTAAAAAAGATTTTGTGGATGAAGAAGTCTTCAACCAAGGGGGGTACTTATAGGACAACCAAGGGCCAAGATCTAGCCAAGTGGTAGGCAAGTGTAGGGTGAGGATTTACCCATGTGTACCTTATCCATCTACCACACAAAATATCACAAATATCCTACCAACCCTTGACCCACAAATCGTCCACTTGACGCCCACAACAACGTCCACTATGAGGGTGACACATGTCACCCTCCCGTTGGTCCAAAATATTTCATCTCTCGGAAAAATCCGCAAAAAATATAAATGACATAGCCGTAATTTTCCCTTCGCAAGTTTTGTAAAATGTTTCGTCGGAAAACGATTCCTTTCGTGTGTTGTGCACAAAATTTTTGGTCCTAGCCTAACTTAAGGCTTAAACTTTTTTACGTACGCCCTCACGTACATACTCTGGAAATACGGGGTATAACTGTTTGTGATACTTGGTTTTAAGTATAAGCCTCTTGGTTATAAAAAGAATGAAATTGTCTAAAAACCATAAAGGGTTATAACGACTTTATGGGAAGTTGGTTATAACGGCTTTATGGAAGGTTTAGAAAGTTGTCTATTTTGATTAATGGGCATAAGTTGCCTTGATTGTGAAAATTTGAAGTTACTTGATTTCAAGCTTTGAAATGAGTTTTCTAAGAGTGTAGTAACTTACTTTGAAAAATAGACACACCTTGCTACTACGGGTGTTAGTATCTTGGGGTATTACATAAAAAGGAGTCTTTTGAAAAGAATGTACGTACGTAGTACTTTGGCTTGATTAATTGAGAATTAGTCTAAGTGTGCCTTGATAAGTACTTTGGCTTGATTAATTGAGAATTATTATAAGTGTGCCTTGATAAGTACTTTGGCTTGATTAATTGAGAATTAGTCTAAGTGTGCCTTGATAAGTACTTTGGCTTGATTAATTGAGAATTATTCTAAGTGTGCCTTGATAAGTACTTTGGCTTGATTAATTGAGAATTAGTCTAAGTGTGCCTTGATAAGTACTTTGGCTTGATTAATTGAGAATTATTTCATGTGTGCCTTGATAAGTACTTTGGCTTGTTTAATTGGGAATTATTCCATGTGTGCCTTGATAAGTACTTTGGCTTGTTTAATTGAGAATTGTCTATGTGTGCTGGTACTAGCCGGTTGTGTGCTAGTGGTATATCATTCATTTCGGGGTCATTCCCCGGGTTTGTGGCATTTGCATATTCCGTGGATTTGCTACCCACGATGCGAGGAATACCTCATGCGAGTCCGCAAGGGCTTATGCGGGTGAAATAGTCCCATGCGGGCGGGTCCAACCTATGCGAGGAATACCTCATGCGAGTCCGTAAGGGCTTATGCGGGTGAAATAGTCCCATGCGAGGAATATCTCATGCGGGTCCACACGACCTATGCGGGTGAAATAGTCCCAGGAGTAGGATTGCTTAATGATACTGCGGGCGGGTGGTCCTGCTTTGATCGTGAGCTTCCTAGTTTATATTGTAAGTATACTACTATTTACTCTCATTGTTAGTAAGACACAGTGTACTGTAATTTGATTATCATGGACTGCCGGCAGTGAGGAAGGATTCCACGGGCATGATTGATATTATGGGCGTGAGACCCATGGTTATATTTTAGTAATGACTTTGAGGGCATGCGTCCCTGACTTTATATGACTGTTATGTATTGTGTACTGTAGGTTGGCTATCATACATGTCTCCTGTTTTGTTTAGACTGTTATGATTTCATTACAGTACTTACTGTTTCACATACTTGGTACATTCTTGTCTTGACCTCGCCGGCTGCGTTCATGCCGCAGGTTTAAGTACGTTGTTTGGTGATCGGCAGGTGTAGGACCCTGCTCAGAGTTTTTGGATAGCTCCTTCTGTTCGGGAGTTTATCTTTTTGGTATAAGTTCTTTCGATCTGAGCTTTTGTACGATTATGGATGGCGGGGCCTTGTCCGTCATAGTTGATATAACTCTTAGAGTGCGTATTCATATGTGGGATTGGACTCGTATGCGATGTTGTGTCTTTTTATGTATATTATATGGCAGCCTTGTCGCTTTTGTTATACCAGTATTTCCAGTAGTATGCGTGAGGCGTCGTGTACAATTTGAGCCTTAAGTAGGCATAGTTTCGAAATTTGTACACAAGTGCCGAAAGGAGTCGTTTTTCGACGAAACGTTTCCACAGCTTTCGTAGGGAAAATTCCGGCTATGTCATTTATAATTTTTGCGGATTTTTCCGAGAGACGAAACATTTCGGACCAACGGGAGGGTGACATGTGTCACCCTCACATTGGAAGCAAGTGGGGGCTTGGACGATTTGGGCGTCCAAGAGGCCTTGGTTGGCCTTGGCCGATTGGCTCCCTCTTTTGTGCCTTGTTTTGTGGCTTGTTTTGTGGAGTGTTTTGTGGAGTAGGGTTAGGGTGCACTTGGCTTGATCTTGGCCTTACACTTGCCTTGCACATGGCTTGATCTTGGCCATTGGTTGGCTTTTGGTTTTGCTATAAATACCCACAAGTGTGAAGACTTCATCCATTCCAAATATGTTCCAAGTCTTGCTATCCTTCCTCCTCCTCTTGTTTGACTCTCGTCCAAGAGCCCCCTCCTAGATAGGCCTTTGTGGCGAGAGCCTCCCTCTCCCCTTTGTGGTGTGGTAGTGGGTACCCACAGCCTAGTTGTTTCGTATAATACCCATTGTTGGGGTATAGAAATACTCTCCTAACGATGGGAAGAATGACCCAAAGACTGTAGCCCAGAGACCGTGTAGTACTTTCCAAAGTACCTTTGTCTGAAAAACCGGAAAATACGATTATACTTTCCTTAGCCTCTACACGAAACCCTAAGGAAAATCTTCACCCGTTGTTGAAGTATGGAGTAGAAGTTGCGTAGAACTTCTAAGGGTTGTTTGGAGCGGATTGAGCACTCGGAGGAGGAGCTAAACCTTGCTCGGAAGCGACTTTAAACTCGGATAATTTTGGGCTTATCGAGGTAAATATCTTGTCCCCTATTGTAATTGGAAATTACATAAGTGTTGAATATATAGTGTTGTATACTATATATAGAATCAACGTAGTTGTTGGCAATGTCTTTTGACTTAAGCTGAAGAATAAAGAATCGAATCGAATCAGAATTACATAGATCAGACATGCAGAGACTTGTGTAGTATTCTTGTATAGTAGAATTATGCGCGTCGGTTAGGCGTGTTAACCCCCGGTTGGCTTGGTAGCCGACCTCGATAGAGAGGAGATTTACGTTGTTGCGGGAAAATCTTGCGAATTTTACGTAGAAAGATGGGAGCGTGTGTTTAAGATTTAATGACGTTTGTGGCCTTTATAGGTGAAAGTACTAAGAGTAGCGTATTCTACTCGAGGAGTGGAAAGGGCTAGTGCGTTGTAGTACTTGGAGCATTTTGCTTATTGTCGTTAAATCGTCGCAGGTATGTGAACCTCTTCCTATCTCTTCTAGCATGATATGTGTGAACTATGTAGTGCGGTAGACGTACGTGTTAAGCGTGTTTGATTGTTCTTAAAACATAAAGTGTTATAACGGCTTTATGGGAAGTTGGTTATAACGACTTTATGTAGGTAAGAAAATACTTTGTGGTTTTAAAAGGTAATCGATGTGAATTATAAGCGGCTTGTTATAATAAAGAACTTGATGTATTTCAAAAGATTTATAAATCGTTTTGGAAGGAGAGTAACACTTTGTTTTAAAAGGTTTTAAAAAGAGTTATACTAGCTTGATGGGAGTTAGGTATAATGTCTTAAGAGAGGTAAAGAAAATGGTTTTGATGTTAGAAGTTAAGAGAGACTTGATCTTATAAGATAAGAGACTTAACTTATTTGTTTTAAATGTGAATGTTTGTGTGAAACCTCATTCGTGAGTAATGAGTACTTGGTTTTATTTAAAGGATAATGTTTCTTGATTTGAAATCGGAATGTGTATCGACAGGACCATGCGAGCGTTAATAAAGGAAAATGTATTGAATAATGATGAATTGTATTAAAACCAGAAACCTCCATCTGCATAGAAACTAAGATGAGACAAAATGATATTACATTTTCTAGATCATGGTCTTTGTAATAAGAATGTTGTAAACAAGAATAACCTACTCTCGCGTGAGACATATATTACTCAATTGTTCTAAAAAGAAATCAAGTGATTAAGTTTATGAACTATGAAACCATTTGAAAATGAGAAGCTTGAGTAATTGAAACTAGGCAAACTGGAACTTAGGAAAAGAATGTTGTTACTTGATTTTGAAAAGGAATGTGGGTCGGTCATTCTAATACTACGGGTATCGGGTGACTTTGATAAAAGTAATGGATCTCTTTTAAAGAATTTAACGTACGTAGTACTTTAGGGTTAAAACCCGGACTTTGGCATAAAATGAAGGTACTTTGAGTGATGTGAAACTTGCCTATGCTTGTGATGATAGCCTTTGTTGTGCAAGTGTGGTGTTTTACGTATTACCGCGTCTCGATAGGCGGTTGGTAGTTGAGGTTTCTTCTGTTCGGCTGGGTATCCGGTGGTCGGCTCGACTTGCCCGTCTCGTGGCGATTCGGCCGTATCCGGTAGTCACCGACTTGCCCGTTCGATAGTGACGAAGTTTCGTGATACGGCCTTGGTCCTGGTGGTCGACCAGTACTTGCCGGCCACCTGCGTGACCGGCCAGTATCCTGTAGTCGGCTCGCACTTGCCCCGTGTCGCCCGTGTTTGTGGTTGCATTGTATTATTGGCACGGTCGGATCCGGTAGTTGTACTTGTCTGACGGTTTTTATGACACGTGGGACACGTGTTCATGTATACTCCGTGGTATTGTTATATCATAAACTGTCGGCAGTGAGGAAGAAATTCCACGGGCACGAGTGATAATTTGGAGGGCGTGAGTCCCGGACTTGAGGTACCTGGTTATATGGTAGGTACTGTAGTTGGTCATCATACATGTCTCCGGCTTATATAGACTATTATGATTTCATTTACATTCTGATTTCACATACTGTACTGTTCAGATCTTGACCTCGCCGGAAGTGCGTTCACGCCGCAGTAAAAGGTACATCGATCGTCGATCCGCTTATAGGATCACATTCGGCGTTGGGAAGCTCCGTTTCTCGAGGCTTATCTTTTGGTATGTGTTCCTGAGTTGTAGGTTCTTGTACATTCGGGGTATGGCGGCCTGTCCGTCATAGTTGTTGTAAATCTTAAGTGCAGCCTGTTGTGGCGAGGGTTGTAAAAGGATTAAACTGTTGGGTTTTATGTATATACCAAGGCAAATCGCTTGCTTGGCTGCTTATTTATCATGTCTCTCATTTCATGTTTAAAGTTTTTATTTCCATTGGTTTTCTCGATGTTGTATCGCTAGGGTGCCCGGGTAAGGCACGACCACGCCCGATTTTCGGGTGTGACAAAGTGGTATCAGAGCGATTAATCCTGAAAGTGTCTGACCGTGTCTAGTAGAGTCTTGATTATCGGTGTGTTGCACCACATCTATAATCGTGAGGCTATAGGACATTTAGGATTGGTTTCCATTCTTCTCATTACGAGATCGTGCCTTAGAGGCGTGTGATAAGATTGACCCTCCGACGTGTTTCGTTTTACGATTATGCCTGCGAAGGCAACCCGCCCGGGCGGCAAGGCAAAGCGTGAGAGGATCTGCGAGCAGAGCGTGGCGAGACCACGATACTGAGCCTCGATCCCGCACCGAGCAGAGGAGATGAGTTACAAGGAGTGGGCGATTAATGGCGAGGTTGTGGCGACTTGAGGATAGCCGGACGCAGCAGCCGATGGCACGATGGTTCACCCTAGATCGATAGTTCGAGGCTACGGATTTTACGAGTTGTAGCCGCGAGTTTTATGGGTCGAGGCACGAGGATGATCCGCAGAGTTCATCCAAGATTCAATGGATCATGAGAGTGATCAAGTCATCGGAGATCGAGTAGGTGGCCTAGGTTCACATCAACTGCGTGATACCGCAGTCGACTGGTTTGATTCTTGGGAGCTGTCCAGGGGAGAGCATGCACTTCCAGCGGTATGGAACGAGTTCTCAGAGGCCTTTCTTGCACATTTCTTGCCTCCCCAGATGAGGAGGGCTCGGGCCGACAGATTTTTGGTGTTACGGCAGAACGGGCGTACGGTTCGGGAGTACAATGTGGAGTTTGACTCATTGGCCCGGTACGTCCCCGCGTTAGTAGCTAGTATGGAGGATCGAGTGCACCGATATGTTACAGGGCTCGATGATTGCCTTGCAGAGAGTTGTTCGGGTGTAGCTCTTCAGCCGGGCATGGACATTGCCCGCATGCAGGCGTATACACTTGGATGTGAGGAGCGGATAAATCGACGGAATGACCAAGGTCAGCAGAAGAGGGCCAGAACAGCAGGGTCCTTTGGTGACTTTCGAGGCGGACCGTCTCAGCGGCAGACTAGTTATGTACCTCCGCCAGTACAGAGTGGTCCTCCACAGCTTTCGGGACCTTCGGGATATTCAGGAGCAGGTCGGGGCTCCCAGGTTTCAGATTTTCAGGGGAGCAGGAGTGCTCGCCGGATGAGGTTGCCCTTGTCTCAGTGTGGCTGTTGTGGAAAGCTCCATAAGGGAGAGTGTCGTACTAACTCGGGAGATTGTTATTTTTGCGGCCAACAGGGCCATCCGCAAGAGATCGTCCAGGCAGGGTAGCACTGGTAGGATAGCAAGGACTACTAGAGCAGTTGCGGGTTCTTCACCTTCCGTAGCCAGGCAGGATGTTCGTACACCGGAAGGCCCCGGTAGAGGTCGCGGTGGGAGTTCCCAGTTTTAGCGGTCCTTTGAACCGCCTATTTTCAGGTATATCCTTAACCCTCTAGAGACTTATATTGTATTGATGTTGATGATGTGTTTAGTGTTATGTTCGGATAGCTTTGTGCTAAAATGTGATTTAGGAGCATGGTTGATGAAAAAGGGTAAGCCTGGGGGCATGGAAAGTGTGAACTTTAGGACATTTTATGTTGAGACCTTACAGGTAAGGTCGTCTTGAGTAAAAGATTTATTTTTATGTTTGACCTTTATCAGAATGCGTAGTGTACGTGGGTTATAATTGTGTGATAAGTCCATGAGTAATGTGGGATGGAAGTGGTAGCTTTCATGGCTTGAATAGGTAAGATTGTTCCGTGTCGAGGAGCAAGAGTTGGCGCGGTTGGGGGTCGGGTTGAGGACCATTTGCGGGTCAACCCAGAACCCGGTTTGGGGTCGGTTCGGGGTGGTCCCGCCAGGTGGTAGGGTCACGAGGGTGCTAGGCCCAAGTTTAGATGACCATCGTATGAGTTCGTGGATGCGTTCGATCAGAATCAGTTCGTGAAGGCCGGGAATGGCCTTAGGGGAAATCGAGGTTAGTGAGATGACCAAGTTTGGAGGTAGTGACTCCAAGGGTTGGAAACAGAAGCGTTGACAGAAGTGTGGTACGGATACTAGAACGAGTTCGAGTGTTCGTGACGAGTACTACGAGAAAGGGGAAAAGTGAACGTATGTTTTTGTGGCCAGGTGTGGCATGATTGTTTTCGTACGTATAGCAGTGAAGACTATACTGACGCCTGTTTGTTTTGAGACCTTGAAGGAACATTCGGGACGAATGTTTCTAAGGGGGGGAGAATGTTATACCCCGTATTTCCAGAGTATGTACGTGAGGGCGTACGTGTACAATTTGAGCCTTAAGTAGGCATAGTTTCGAAATTTGTACACAAGTGCCGAAAGGAGTCGTTTTTCGACGAAACGTTTCCACAGCTTTCGTAGGGAAAATTCCGGCTATGTCATTTATAATTTTTGCGGATTTTTCCGAGAGACGAAACATTTCGGACCAACGGGAGGGTGACATGTGTCACCCTCACATTGGAAGCAAGTGGGGGCTTGGACGATTTGGGCGTCCAAGAGGCCTTGGTTGGCCTTGGCCGATTGGCTCCCTCTTTTGTGCCTTGTTTTGTGGCTTGTTTTGTGGAGTGTTTTGTGGAGTAGGGTTAGGGTGCACTTGGCTTGATCTTGGCCTTACACTTGCCTTGCACATGGCTTGATCTTGGCCATTGGTTGGCTTTTGGTTTTGCTATAAATACCCCCTAAGTGTGAAGACTTCATCCATTCCAAATATGTTCCAAGTCTTGCTATCCTTCCCCTCCCCTCTTGTTTGACTCTCGTCCCAGAGCCCACTCCCTAGATAGGCCTTTGTGGCGAGAGCCTCCTCTCCTTTGTGGTGTGTGGTGGGGTACCCCTAGTCTAGTTGTTTTCGTATAATACCCTTTGTTGTGGTATAGAAATACTCTCCTAAGTATTGTTATAATGTCCAAAATACTTTAGCCCAAATACCTTGTAGTACTTTCCAAAGTACCCTTTGTACGAAAAACCCGGAAAATACGATTATACTTTCCTTAGCCTCTACACGAAACCCTAAGGAAAATCTTCACCCGTTGTTGAAGTATGGAGTAGAAGTTGCGTAGAACTTCTAAGGGTTGTTTGGAGCGGATTGGAGCACTCGGAGGAGGAGCTAAACCTTGCTCAGGAGCGACTTTAAACTCGGATAATTTTTGGGCTTATCGAGGTAAATATCTTGTCCCCCTATTGTAATTGGAAATTACATAAGTGTTGAAAATATAGTGTTGTATACTATATATAGAACTGAACGTAGTTGTTGGCAATGTCTTTTGACTTAAGCCTGAAGAATAAAGAACTGAACTGAACTGTAATTACATAGGACTGTATTACAGTAGACTTGTGTAGTATTACTGTATAGTAGAATTGTACGCGTCCGGTTAGACGTGTTAACCCCCCCCCTGGTTGGCTTGGTAGCCGACCTCGATAGAGGAGGAGATTTACGCTGTTGCGGGGGGGGGAGGTGCTGCCGAATTTTCTGTAGAAAGATGGGAACGTGTGTTTAAGATTTAATAGACGTTTGTGGCCTTTATAGGTGAAAGTACTAAGAGTAGCGTATTCTACTCGAGGAGTGGAAAGGGCTAGCAAGGTTGTAGTACTTGGAGCATTTTGCTTATTGTCGTTAAATCGTCGCGAGGTATGTGAACCTCTTCCTATCTCTTCTAGCATGATATGTGTGAACTATGTAGTACGGTAGACGTACATGTGTTAACTGTGTTTGATTGTTCTTAAAACATAAAGTGTTATAACGGCTTTATGGGAAGTTGGTTATAACAACTTTATGTAGGTAAGAAAATACTTTGTGGTTTTAAAAGGTAACTGATGTGAATTATAACTGGCTTGTTATAATAAAGAACTTGATGTATTTCAAAAGATTTATAAATCGTTTTGGAAGGGAGAGTAACACTTTGTTTTAAAAAGGTTTTAAAAAGAGTTATACTAGCTTGATGGGGAGTTAGGTATAATGTCTTAAGAGAGGTAAAGAAAATGGTTTACTGATGTTAGAAGTTAAGAGACTTGATCTTATAAGATAAGAGACTTAACTTATTTGTTTTAAATGTGAATGTTTGTGTGAAACCTCATTCGTGAGTAATGAGTACTTGGTTTTATTTAAAGGATAATGTTTCTTGATTTGAAATCGAATGTGTATCGACAGGACCAACTGCAGCGTTAATAAAGGAAAATGTATTGAATAATGATGAATTGTATTAAAACCAGTAGAAACCTCCATCTGCATAGAAACTAAGATGAGACAAAATGATATTACATTTTCTAGATCATGGTCACGTAATAAGAATGTTGTAAACAAGAATAACCTACTCACGTGAGACATATATTACTCAATTGTTCTAAAAAGAAATCAAGTGATTAAGTTTATGAACTATGAAACCATTTGAAAATGAGAAGCTTGAGTAATTGAAACTAGGCAAACTGGAACTTAGGAAAAGAATGTTGTTACTTGATTTTGAAAAGGAATGTGGGTCGGTCATTCTAATACTACGGGTATCGGGTGACTTTGATAAAAGTAATGGATCTCTTTTAAAGAATTTAACGTACGTAGTACTTTAGGGTTAAAACCCGGACTTTGGCATAAAATGAAGGTACTTTGAGTGATGTGAAACTTGCCTATGCTTGTGATGATAGCCTTTGTTGTGCAAGTGTGGTGTTTCTGTGTTACCGCGTCTCTCGATAGAGGGCCGGTTGACTGGTTGAGGTTCTTACTGTTCGGCCTGGGTATCCGGTGGTCGGCTCTCGTACTTGCCCCGTCTCGTGACTGATTCGGCCTTGGTATCTGGTAGTCACCCTGACTTGCCCGCTCGAGATAGTGACGAAGTTTCGTGATACGACCTTGGTCCCCGTGGTCACCGTACTTGCCGGTCGGTGTGTGACCGGCCTTGTATCCGATAGTCGGCTCTGACTTGCCGTATCGCCCGTGTTTGTGGTTGCATTGTATTATTGGCACGGTCGGATCCGGTAGTTGTACTTGTCCTGTACGGTTTTTTTATGACACAGGTGGGACCTGGTGTTCATGTATACTCCTTGGTATTGTTATATCATAAATCGCAGCGGTGAGGAAGAAATTCCACGCACGAGTGATAATTTGGAGGCGTGAGTCACGACTTGAGGTAATCGGTTATATGTTATGCATCGTAGTTGGTCATCATACATGTCTCGCTTATATAGACTATTATGATTTCATTTACTGATTTCTGATTTCACATACTTAGTACTGTTATGCGACCTCGCGGAAGTGCGTTCATGCCGCAGGTAAAAGGTACATCGACTGTCGATCCCCGCTTATAGGATCACATTCAGCGTGTTGGGAAGCTCCGTTTCTCCGGAGGCTTATCTTTTGGTATGTGTTCCCTGAGTTGTAGGTTCTTGTACATTCAGGGGTATGGCGGGGCCCTGTCCCGTCATAGTTGTTGTAAATCTTAGAGGTCTGTTGTGGCGGGGTTGTAAAAGGATTAAACTGTTCGGGTTTTATGTATATACTGAAGGCAACTGTTTTGGTTGGCCTGTTTATTTATCATGTCTCTCATTTCATGTTTAAAGTTTTTATTTCCGCTGGTTTTCTCTGATGTTGTATCGCTAGGGTGCCCGGGGTAAGGCACCAGTCACGGGCCCGATTTTCGGGGTGTGACAGCTTTGCCCTTGCACGCACGTTGGTTTTAAAAAAAAAGGGTGTTATTTAAATTCCGCAGTTTGCTTAGTTGTTAAGGTAGAAGGGTGCCCAGGTAGGGCACAGTCACGGGCCCGGGGTTTGGGGCGTGACAGAGTGGTATCAGAGCAGTCAGTCCTCGGAATGTCTACAGACCGTGTCTAGTAGAGTCTTGATTATCGGTGTGTTGCGCGCCACACTCATAAACAGGAGGCTACAGGACATTTAGGAGTTGGTTTCTATTCTTCTCACTCTAAGATCGTGCCATAGAGCTGTGTTAGTAAGATAATTCCTCTCTGGCGTGATTTTGTGTTACAGTTATGCCTCGGAGAGGCAACGCCCTTGAAGGGCAAAGGAGTAGCAGGAGCTACTAGTCAGACTCAGAGAGTTGATAGGGCTTATGCCCAGGGTATACTGGATGTTGTGCCGCAGTCGGCGAGTTCTTCTGCGCCAGGTTTTGAGACCCCAGCACCAGAGCCTCCAGTTTCTCAGTTAGGAGAAGACTATAGGGTCATGAGGGAAGCAGTTATGTTATTAACCAAGATAGCGGTGCTACAGTTTCATCAGCAGGAGGTTATTCGGCGATGCAGACAGTGTCAGAGGCTAGAGGGCCAACGTGGAGATCAGCGTAAGAGGGCTAGACCGGTTGGTTATCCCTGTGAGTTTTTGGACGAGCTGCCTCAGCAGCAAGTGAGATATTCGTCCCAGCCTACCCAGTACATACCCCCGCATCTCACAGGTGGGAGATTTGATCCCACAAGGTATTTAGGAGCCGGTCCAAGCTCCAGGGGTCGAGGTTCTCGAAGGAGCAGAGGATTTTCTCAGTCGAGGCCACTTTTTCCTCAGTGTTTCCGATGTAGTAAGCGTCATTTGGGGGAATGCCGTTGTTATACCCCGTATTTCCAGTGTATGTACGTGAGGGCGTACGTATTAAAATTTGAGCCTTAAAGATTAGGCAAGAATGAAATTTTGTGCACAAGTACCGAAATGAGTCGTTTTTCGACGAAACGTTTCCACAGCTTTCGTAGGGAAAATTCCGGCTATGTCATTAATAATTTTTGCGGATTTTTCCGAGAGACGTAACATTTTGGACCAACGGGAGGGTGACATGTGTCACCCTCACATTGGAAGCAAGTGGACGGCAAAGCTAGACCATTGGCACGTTTTTTGTGTTGAAACTTTGGTCAAGGGTTAGGTAGGATATTTTGTGTAGATGGATAAGGTAGCACATGGCTAAATCTTGGCCTTACACTTGCTATGCACTTGTCTTCATCTTGGCCCTTGGTTGGCCTTTGCTTGACCTATAAATACCCCTCTAGTTGAAGACATTCTTCATCCAAAACTTGAGCAATCTATCTAAGTCTCAAAATACTCCCTCCCTCTTGTTCTTTCGTCCACCACACCCCCTCCCCCTTTGAGAAGGCCCTTTGGCCGAGAGCTTCCCCCTCCCCCTTTGTAGTGGTTAGCCGTGGGGTACCCCCCCTAGCCTAGTTGTCTCGTATAAATACCCCCCTTTTGTGGTATAGAAATACTCTCCTAGTATTGTTATAATGCCCAAATACCTTGGCCCAAATACCTTGTAGTATTCCCAAGGTTACACTTACAAAAGCCCAGAAAATACTATTATACCTTCTTTAGCCACTAAACGAAACCCTAAGGAAAATCTTCATTGATAGTTAAAGTATTTAAGTAGAAGTTGGTTAGAACTTCTAAGGGTTGTTTGGAGCGGATTGGAGCACTCGGAGTAGGAGCTAAACATTGCTCAGGAGCGACTAAACTCAGATAATTTTGGGCTTATCGAGGTAAATACTACTGTCCTTCTAGTGTAATTGGAAATTACATACTGTAGTAGTATAGAAATGAATATAAGATTCATAGAAGAGGATTGAACTGTAATAGAAGGATATTACAGAAAAGACTTGAACTGAAATCACTTCAGAAGAATATAAGTAGAAGTTAAATCAGCTTACATAGATTGTATATACTGATGGTCGATAACCTTTATTGGTTGAATGTTCTGCAAGTAGCATAGGCTACTTAGAAGGTGGACCAGGCTAGCCGGGTTATAGCCGTGGAGCGTTTTGCTTATAGTCGATAAATCGTCGCGAGGTATGTGATTCTTCCTATACTCTTGAGCATGATATTTTAAAGGAAGATATATATAGTACGGCAATGTCTTTTGACTTAAGCCTGAATAATATATAGTACGGTAGACGTACGTGTGCTAATTGAACGTAGTTGTACGGCAATGTCTTTGACTTAAGCCTGAATAATAAGAACCTTGAATGTATTTCAAACGTTAAGAAACCATTTTTGAGAGAAGAGTAACACTTGGTTTTAAAAGGTTTTAAAAAGAGTTATACTAGCTTTATGGGGAGTTAGGTATAACGTCTTAAGAGAGGTAAATGGTTTACTGATTTTAGAAGTTAAGAGACTTGATCTTATAAGATAAGAGACTTAACTTAAATGAATTAATGTGAATTTTGTGTGAAACCTCATTCGTGAGTAATGAGTACTTGGTTTTTAAAAGGAATAATGTTTCTTGATTTGAAATCGAATGTGTCGCCAAACCACTGCAGCGTTAATAAAGGAAAATGTATTAAATAATGAAGTATTATTAAAACCAGTAGAAACCTCCATCTGCATAGAAGCTAAGATAAGACAAAATGATATTACATTTCCTAGATCATGGCTGCTTAATAAGATTGATTACGAATAAGAATAACCTACACTCATATAAGGCATATGTTACTCAATAGTTTTAAAAAGGGATTAAGACATTGAACTATGAGACTTTTCTAAAAAGAGACTTGAGTAATGAAAATTAGGCAAACTGGAACTTTAGGGAAAAGAAAGGCATTGTGTTGTCTTAAAAATTGTTTAAAACTTAAAGTGTTATAACAACTTTATGGGAAGTTGGTTATAACGACTTTATGAAAACAAAAGAAGGGTTTTTATCATTGGTTTTAAATGTGGAAACTTGGCTTTAATAAGAGAAGTTGTTTTGTTTTGCTTAAAAGATGTAAGTCACTCCATTTTTTTATACTACGGGTATCGGGTGACTTTTATAAAAGGAATGGATCTCTTTAAAAGGAATTTAACGTACGTAGTACTTTAGGGTTAAAACCCGGACTTGACATAAAATGAAAGTACCTTGAGTTGTGTATAACTTGCCTATGTTTGTTGTTGTGTAACTTGCCTATGCATGTTGTTGTGAAACTTGCCTATGCTTATTGTGATAGCCTTTGTTGTGCAAGTAATGTATTTCACTCGACTACCGGTTCATCCGGGAATGTATTTCACTCGACTACCGGGTCATCCGGGAATGTATTTCACTCGACTACCGGTTCATCCGGGAATGTATTTCACTCGACTACCGGTTCATCCGGGAATGTATTTCACTCGACTACCGGGTCGTCCGGGAATGTATTTCACTCGACTACCGGGTCATCCGGGAATGTATTTCACTCGACTACCGGTTCATCCGGGAATGTATTCCACACGTTCCTATACTTGGTCCATGAGATGGGCCGAGACATGTTGTACGTATCACCTGATTTGTACCTAGACTGCCGGCAGTGAGGAAGGAGTTCCACGGGCATGAGGGATGACTTGAGGGCGTGAGTCCCTGACTTGACATGACTGCTTTTATGTTATGAACTGTAGTTGGTTATCATACATGTCTCCTGCTTTTTATAGACTATTATGATTTCATTACAGTATTTTACAGTTTCACATACTTGGTACTTGTTGTACTGACCTCCTTCGGGGGGCTGCGTTCATGCCGCAGGTAGAAGTACACCGGCTGTCGATCCCCGCGTTTAGGATCTCATTTCAGCGTCTTGGGAAGCTCCGTCCCTTCGGAGGCTTATCTTTGGTATGTTACCCTGAGTCTGTAGGTCCTTGTACATTCAGGGGTATGGCGGGGCCCTGTCCCGTCATAGTTGTTGTATAAATCTTAAGTGCAGCCTTTGTTGTGGCGGGTTGTAAGGATTATGCATTCAAATGTTTATATATATATATGTTGAAAGGCAACCGTTTTGGTTGGCCTATTTTCTTTCATCTTAATCCATGTCTATTTACATGTTTAAGTTTTATTTCCGCTGGTTTTCTCTGATGTTGTATCACTAGGGTGCCCGGGGTAAGGCACCAGTCACGGGCCCGGGTTCGGGTCTTGACAAAGTGGTATCAGAGCAGTTAGTCCTCGGAAGGTGTCTACAGACCGTGTCTAGTAGAGTCTTGATTATCGATGTGTTGTGCACCACATCTATAATCAGGAGGCTATAGGACATTTAGGATTGGTTTCCATTCTTCTCATTACGAGATCGTGCCTTAGAGCGTGTGATAAGTTGGACCCTCCGTATTCCTTTACCGCTTATGCCTCTGCGTGCAACCCAGCCTGACGGGCGATGGGCAAGGCAAGGAGTCGAGAGGCTGAGATACGAGAGAGTACGAGGCGCAGCCCGGCCAAGACTGAGACAAGCAGGCTTCCGACGGCGGGTTTCGCGACGCCGCCAAAGACCAAAGAGTTTAGAGCCGCGGCGGTAGCTGCCGAGACTACTGATACTGAGCCTCCAGTCCCACACCTGGAGCGGATGAGACGGGTACTGAGAGATGGCGCCATCGCCGTGGTCGTGGCGAATATGAGATCGGTGGATGCTGCAGTAGCCCCGTAGCACCCGTAGTTCACCCCCGAGCGCATTTGAGACTACGGGATTTTACGAGATGTAACCCGCGAGTTTTATGGGTCGAGGCACGAGGATGATCCGCAGGAGTTCATCCGGCGATTCTGGCCGGTCATGAGTGATCAAGGCATCGGAGACCGAGTCGGTGGTCCTAGGTTCGCATCGGCTGCGTGATACCGCAGTCGACTGGTTTGATTCGTGGGAGCTATCCCGGGGAGAGAATGCACTTCCAGATATATGGGACGAGTTCTCAAAGGCATTTCTTGCACACTTCTTGCCTCCAGATGAGAGGCTCGGGCCAGATTTTTGACGTTAAGGCGGGGCGGGCGGGCGGTTAGAGAGTACAATGTGGAGTTCGACTCGTTAGCTCGGTATGTCCCCGTGTAGTAGGCCGATATGGAGGGCAGTACACCGCTACGCCACCGGGCTAGATGATTACTGCAGAGGCTTGCGGTGTAGCTCTTCACCGGGCATGGACATTGCCCGCATGCAAGCTCATGCACTAGGATGAAGCACGGAGAGGTCGACGGAATGGCCGAGATCTGCAGAAGAGGCCGTGACAGCAGGTCCTTTGGTAACTTTCGAGGCGGATCGCCTCGGCGAAGATTAGTTATGTACCTTCGCCAAGATGCAGTGGTCCTCCACGCCTTCGGGACGTTCGGGTATTCGAGCCGGGTCGAGAACTCGTGGCTTCGGTTCACAGGTTTACGTAAGTGCTAGGCAGCAGGATTCATGTCCCCCTCAGTGTGCACGATGTGGCAAACATCATCCCGGGGAATGTCGTCTTTTATCGGTGCTTGTTTCACTGCGGCCGTCGTGGCCATGTGACGAGATGTGCTTATAGGAGAGGTACCAGCGGTTTGGCGCCCACCGGATCGATGGCGTGTTCATCGCCTTCTATGCGCATACAGTGGCAGGCCTATGATTAGAGTGGAGCGGTAGATTCAGGTATATCCCTAACCCTCTAGAGTTTTGTATGTTTTGATGTTGTTGATGTGTTTAGTGTTATGATCGGATAGCTTTGTGCTAAAATGTGATTTAGAAACCTGGTTAGAGAAAAGGGTAAGTCCCTGGGTAGTGTGAAATGGAAGTGGTAGCTTTCATGACCTGTATAGGTAAGATTGTTCCGGATCGGGGAACAAGAGCGTGATGCGTTAAGTGGGTCGGGTTGGGGCCATGTTGAGGGCCAACCCGCGGCCTGTTTCGAGGTGGGGTCAGCTCTGGGTGGTCCCGCCAGGTGGTAGGGTCACGAGGGTGCTAGGCCCAAGTTTAGATGACCATCGTATGAGTTTGTGGATATGTTCGACCATAAGCGGAACGTGAAGGCCGGGAATGGCCTTAAGGAAGAATGAAGCTAGTAAGATGACCAAGTTTGGAGGTGGTGACTCCAAAGTCTTGGGAACAGAAGCGATGACTGAAGTATGGTGCGTATACTAGAAGAGTTCAAGTGTTCGAGGAGGGCACGACGAGTAAGGAAGGAAGAGAACGTGTGTTAGTTCGTGGCCAGGCGTGGCGTTGGCAACTTGTTAGAAGATCTTCATCGTAATCCGTCTTGAGAAGGAACATTCGGGACGAATGTTTCTAAGGAGGGGAGAATGTTATACCCCGTATTTCCAGAGTATGTACGTGAGGGCGTACGTATTAAAATTTGAGCCTTAAAGATTAGGCAAGAATGAAATTTTGTGCACAAGTACCGAAAGGAGTCGTTTTTCGACGAAACGTTTCCACAGCTTTCGTAGGGAAAATTCCGGCTATGTCATTAATAATTTTTGCGGATTTTTCCGAGAGACGTAACATTTTGGACCAACGGGAGGGTGACATGTGTCACCCTCACATTGGAAGCAAGTGGACGGCAAAGCTAGACCATTGGCACGTTTTTTGTGTTGAAACTTTGGTCAAGGGTTAGGTAGGATATTTTGTGTAGATGGATAAGGTAGCACATGGCTAAATCTTGGCCTTACACTTGCTATGCACTTGTCTTCATCTTGGCCCTTGGTTGGCCTTTGCTTGACCTATAAATACCCCTCTAGTTGAAGACATTCTTCATCCAAAACTTGAGCAATCTATCTAAGTCTCAAAATACTCCCTCCCTCTTGTTCTTTCGTCCACCACACCTCCCCTTTGAGAAGGCCCTTTGGCCGAGAGCTTCCTCCCCTGTAGTGGTTAGCCGTGGTACCCCTAGCCTAGTTGTCTCGTATAAATACCCCCCTTTTGTGGTATAGAAATACTCTCCTAGTATTGTTATAATGCCCAAATACCTTGGCCCAAATACCTTGTAGTATTCCCAAGGTTACACTTACAAAAGCCCAGAAAATACTATTATACCTTCTTTAGCCACTAAACGAAACCCTAAGGAAAATCTTCATTGATAGTTGAAGTATTTAAGTAGAAGTTGGTTAGAACTTCTAAGGGTTGTTTGGAGCGGATTGGAGCACTCGGAGTAGGAGCTAAACATTGCTCAGGAGCGACATTAAACTCGGATAATTTTGGGCTTATCGAGGTAAATACTACGGTCCTTCTAGTGTAATTGGAAATTACATACTGTAGTAGTATAGAAATGAATATAAGATTCATAGAAGAGGATTGAACTGTAATAGAAGGATATTACGAGAAAGACTTGAATCGAAATCACTTGAGAAGAATATAAGTAGAAGTTAAAGCGTACTTACATAGGTGTATATACTGATGGCGATAACCTTTATTGGTTGAATGTTCTGCAAGTAGCATAGGCTACTTAGAAGGTGGACCAGGCTAGCCGGGTTATAGCCGTGGAGCGTTTTGCTTATAGTCGATAAATCGTCGCGAGGTATGTGATTCTTCCTATACTCTTGAGCATGATATTTTAAAGGAAGATATATATAGTACGACAATGTCTTTTGACTTAAGCCTGAATAATATATAGTATGGTAGACGTACGTGTGCTAATTGAACGTAGTTGTACGGCAATGTCTTTGACTTAAGCCTGAATAATAAGAACCTTGAATGTATTTCAAACGTTAAGAAACCATTTTTGAGAGAAGAGTAACACTTGGTTTTAAAAGGTTTAAAAAGAGTTATACTAGCTTTATGGGGAGTTAGGTATAACGTCTTAAGAGAGGTAAATGGTTTACTGATTTTAGAAGTTAAGAGACTTGATCTTATAAGATAAGAGACTTAACTTAAATGAATTAATGTGAATTTTGTGTGAAACCTCATTCGTGAGTAATGAGTACTTGGTTTTTAAAAGGAATAATGTTTTACTGATTTCGGAAATCAGAATGTGTGTCGCCAAACCACTGCAGCGTTAATAAAGGAAAATGTATTAAATAATGAAGTATTATTAAAACCAGTAGAAACCTCCATCTGCATAGAAGCTAAGATAAGACAAAATGATATTACATTTCCTAGATCATGGCTGCTTAATAAGATTGATTACGAATAAGAATAACCTACACTCATATAAGGCATATGTTACTCAATAGTTTTAAAAAGGGATTAAGACATTGAACTATGAGACTTTTCTAAAAAGAGACTTGAGTAATGAAAATTAGGCAAACTGGAACTTTAGGGAAAAGAAAGGCATTGTGTTGTCTTAAAAATGGTTTAAAACTTAAAGTGTTATAACAGCTTTATGGGAAGTTGGTTATAACGACTTTATGAAAACAAAAGAAGGGTTTTTATCATTGGTTTTAAATGTGGAAACTTGGCTTTAATAAGAGAAGTTGTTTTGTTTTGCTTAAAAGATGTAAGTCACTCCATTTTTTTATACTACGGGTATCGGGTGACTTTTATAAAAGGAATGGATCTCTTTAAAAGGAATTTAACGTACGTAGTACTTTAGGGTTAAAACCCGGACTTGACATAAAATGAAAGTACCTTGAGTTGTGTATAACTTGCCTATGTTTGTTGTTGTGTAACTTGCCTATGCATGTTGTTGTGAAACTTGCCTATGCTTATTGTGATAGCCTTTGTTGTGCAAGTAATGTATTTCACTCGACTACCGGTTCATCCGGGAATGTATTTCACTCGACTACCGGGTCATCCGGGAATGTATTTCACTCGACTACCGGTTCATCCGGGAATGTATTTCACTCGACTACCGGTTCATCCGGGAATGTATTTCACTCGACTACCGGGTCATCCGGGAATGTATTTCACTCGACTACCGGGTCATCCGGGAATGTATTTCACTCGACTACCGGTTCATCCGGGAATGTATTCCACACGTTTCTATACTTGGTCCATGAGATGGGCCGAGACATGTTGTACGTATCACCTGATTTGTACCTAGACTGCCGGCAGTGAGGAAGGAGTTCCACGGGCATGAGGGATGACTTGAGGGCGTGAGTCCCTGACTTGACATGACTGCTTTTATGTTATGAATCGTAGTTGGTTATCATACATGTCTCCCGCTTTTATAGACTATTATGATTTCATTCTGATTTTTCGTTTCACATACTGTACTTGTTATCGACCTCCTTCGGGGCCGCGTCATGCCGCAGGTAGAAGTACACCTACCGTCGATCCGTGTTTAGGATCTCATTTCAGCGTCGGGAAGCTCCGTCCTTCGAGGCTTATCTTTGGTATGTTACCACGAGTGCGTAGGTCCTTGTACATTCAGTGGTATGGCGGCCCCGTCGTCATAGTTGTTGTATAAATCTTAAGGTGCAACTGCTGTAAGTGTGGTTGTAAGGATTAGAATCGCTCAAATGTTTATATATATATATGTTGAAAGGCAACCGTTTTGGTTGGCCTATTTTCTTTCATCTTAATCCATGTCTATTTACATGTTTAAGTTTTATTTCCGCTGGTTTTCTCTGATGTTGTATCACTAGGGTGCCCGGGGTAAGGCACCAGTCACGGGCCCGGGTTCGGGTCTTGACAGCCGTTATGGCACGAGTGCTTGTTTTTATTATGGCCGTCCAGGCAATATACTGAGGGTATGTCCTTTTAGAAGAGGCACCGGTGTGGTGGCTCAGCCTATGAGGCCGATGGTCGATTCCCTTTCCTCCAATTGTTGCGTCCCCGAGCGGTGTTGGATGTCGGCCCGATCGTGGTAGAGGTCGGTAGTGTTTACGATTCTGGCGGTCGCCGGACCGCAGAGGTGACGTGATCTTGGGCGAGATCGTGAGGCGACATCGCACGGGGTTACAGGTATATTTTGATTCTTTTGAATCATACGTACATTGATAGATTCAGATTTTACCCTAGCGTATATGTTTTCCCTTTATTGCTAGAGTTGTAAAGTGATAGTACCCCAGAGGTAGGGATACCTTGATTAGTAAAGTGAGAAGTTAAGAATATTGACAAGAATGGTAAGTGAACTGAGACTATAGTTGTGTAGAGTTCACAAGTTATAATTACCCCGTAACAGTGTAAGACCGATAGGGAAGGATGTACAGTAGAAATACTTTGGCTTATGTGACGAACCTCTAGTGAATGGGAGGATAGGGTGAGAAGTACCTTGAGATAAGAGAGAGATTTATTTCAGACTAAGAACGAGAAGTTAAGTGTGACGATGAGTCGGGTTATGGACTCATTTCGGGTCAGCCGGTAGTATGAAATGGGGTGATGTCAGTTGGTAGTGGTTCCACTATGTGATAGGGTCCCGAGGATGCCAGGCCCAAGTTCAGTTAATCGTTGTACGAGTTCGTGGATGCGTTCCACCGGAACTAGGTCGTAAGGACCGAGAAGAGCCTTAGCGGAAATTCTAGTAGCATAATGGCCAAGTCTGGTTAGTAACTCCAAGGATTGGGGAACAGAAACAATATTTGAGATGTTGTACGTTTACTAAATAAGTTTAGAAGTACGAGAAAGAAAGATAGGTAAGAAATAAAGGAACCTCTAAGGATCCCGTGTTTGAGAAGACCGTAACCTTCGAGTTTTGTGAGAAGGGGTCGCGGATGGAAGGTCCATTGATATGTTTACGGATGTTAGGAGGTGGCCATGTGTGGCATCGTTGGTCGTGTGCAGTTTTGATTGATAGGCATAGTATAGAGATTGTGCCGGAGTTTGTATAGCTTGACAACCGACTAAGAACATTCGGGGACGAATGTTTCTAAGGGGGGAAGAATGTTACACCCCGTAAGTCCAGGACTTGTATAAGAGAATGTACGTAAGGAATCGAGACTTGGAAATTAGTACGAAAGGAAGAATTGTTTTTCCAGCGGAAAATCTTCCGAACGTCGGAAAGGAAAAATGTTCGTTGTTGAGAATTGGATTCTCAAAATGCATTATTTGAAGAGTATGGAACTCTTAACCTTATGGAAATTTATTTTTACGGATTTGGTCATGTGGGGCCCACCCGAGGAATTTTACGTTTTGTGGGGCCCACGAGGGTTACGGAATTTTATGGACGAATGAGAGGGCGACACGTGGCACCCCCCACATATGGTCTTGGACGAAATTTGGTAAGGGTAGAATGGTCATTTACTGTTATACCCCGTATTTCCAGAGTATGTACGTAAAGGAATACGTACAAAAAGTTTGGTCTTAAAGTTAGGCCTTGGACGATTTTTTTAGGCACAACTCACAAAGCGAATAGTTTTCCGACGAAACGTTTCCACAGCTTTCGTAGAGTAAATTCCGGCTATGCCATTTCTATTTTTTGCGGATTTTTCCGAGAGACGAAACATTTTGGACCAACGGGAGGGCGACACTTGTCACCCTCCAATTGATGGATGTGAGGCGTTCATATGGCCGATTGGAGTTGCCAACTTGGTCAAGTGGTTGGTAAGATATTTTGTGTGCAAGTTGGCTAGGTACACTTGCCCTAATCTTGACCTTACACTTGCCTAGCACTTGGCTAAATCTTGGCCATTGGTTGGCCATCCCTTGACCTATAAATACCCCCCTTAAGATGAAGAGTTCTTCATCCACAAATTACTTTCCAAGTCTTGAAAATCCTCCCTTCTCCCTTGTTAGCCATTTCGTCCAAGCCCTCTTCCCCCTCTAGCCTAAGTGACCCTTGGCCGAGGCTTCCTCCCCCCCTAGCCTAGCCGAAATCTACCCCCCCTCCCTTGGTAGAAAAGTTGCCTTCTAGTATTGTTATAATGCCCAAAATACCCTAGCCCAAATCCCTTAGTCCTTAGTAGAAGTTGTGAAGAACTTCTAAGGTTTCCTTGGAACTATCGGAGCGTTCAACTTAGGAGCTAAACCTTGCTCAGGCGCGACTTTTTCTAGGATATTATTGGGCTTACCGAGGTAACTAATCCTAACCCTCTTTTGAATTAGAGAATACTTACTGTAGTAGTATTAGAATAAGTATTAAATACTTAGAAGAATATCACAGAATTGAACTGTTACCACAGTAGAAGGGTTTAAAAGAAGAATAATCAAACTGTACTCACATAGGACTGTTTACACAGTAGACTCATATAACTCACCGGGTAGGGTTGTGCTGCCTGACTTTCCGTAGAATTGTGAACCATCTGTTTAGAATGACCTTCAGAGTAGTCTTTGATAGATATCTGTGACTATTATAGGCTGACTCTCTGCGCGCGACATATTCAACTTGGCAGGTGGTTTTCATTTGAAGGTATGTGATTCTTCCTAAAGCATGATATTTTACAATATATATAGTGTAGACGCATACGTGTTAACTGAATAATAACCACGGCAATGTCTTTGACTTAAGCTGAATAATACTTACGGAATGCCTCACGCTTAAGCCTGAATAATACTTACGGCAATGCCTCACGGCTTAAGCCTGAATAATAAAGATCTGTAAGCATTTCAAAAGAATACTGAATCATTTTTAACAGAAGAGAACTAATTGGTTTTTAAACAGAAGCTTAAGAGTTATACTAGCCTTATGAGAAGTTAAGTATAACCACTTAAGATTGATAAAAGAAACAGTTTGCCTATGTGTTTATAACAGACTTATATTGAATTGTGAAAAGAATAATAAGATGGTTTGATAAGTAGACATGATATGATGCTATGTGTGTTAGTGTCTTGTAACGTTTGTGAAAAAGAGTATTCTTGTTGTGCTTATGTTGTTTAACGATAAGTTGTTAGGTTAGTGTAGCATCACTCACCTCTTGACATATTACCGGGGGTTAAGTCGCCTCCGACGCGGGTAGACTCGGTGATGCAGGACCATGATTCGAGAATACCTCATGCGGGTCCAAGGGACCTATGCGGAGCTACGAGAGTTCCAGGTTAGTGTGCGGGGTTATACCTCATGCGGTCTATGTGGCCATGCGGACGACGAGTTATGTATTGTGTACTGTAGGTTGGCTATCATACATGTCTCCTGTTTTGTTTACACTGTTATGATTTCATTACGATTTCATCGCTTCACATACTTGGTACATTCTTCGTCTTGACCTCCTTCGGCCGCGTTCACGCCGCAGTTTAGGTACGCTGTTTGGTGATCGGCAGTGTAGGACCGCCGTAGTTTTGGATAGCTCCTTCTGTTCGGGAGTTTATCTTTTTGGTATAAGTTCTTTCAGTACAGGCTTTTGTATAGTTATGGGTACGGCGGGGCCTTGTCCCGTCATAGTTCAGTATAACTCTTAGAGGTCTGTATTCATATGTGAGATTGGACTCATGTACAGTGTTGTGTCTTTTTTTATGTATATTATATGGCAGCCTTGTCGGCTTTGCCCTTGCACGCACGTTGGTTTAAAAAAAAAAAAAGGTGTTATTTAAATTCCGCAGTTTGCTTAGTTGTCCAGGTAGGGCACCAGTCACGGGCCCGGGGTTCGGGGCGTGACAAGTCTCTTGCTTTTGGTGTAGTGAAAAGGGAGGGGGAACCCTCTTATTTATAGCTGAAGAGGACATCTAGGGTTCCCCTATGGGTCAGCCCATCAAACCTCAGCAGACTGGGCCAGCAGTCGGACCCACTGGACGCGCCACAGCGCCACGGCCCTGAATCAATGGCGCCGCAACCCTGTCCCAATTTCTGCCTTGTTTCCATTTCTAATGTCCCAGTTATCAACCGAACATATATATAATCTCTTCTCTAATTGCATCCTTCAATCGACAGAACATTTGACTTAGTGTTACCCTTCAGGCCTTTACATATTGACATTAATAACATTAGGGTATTCACGGAACTACTAGACTGCGCCGGAAGACGAACTCAATATGTAAAGTTTAGCTACACGAAACATGTGAACTGAACCAATATGTGGGAAGATAGAATCCTTTCATTCACGACACACTCAATCAAGCTTAGGATTTGTCAAGTGTCTATCCAAATGGCTTGATCATTATAACCCATCTATATTAGTTAACAACGGGACCATATCAAAGACATGTACATTGCGTTGGCCAATCGTTTTAGTCAACTTAATACCATATGAGTATCTGAGTGTTCACTCGAATATACATTCGAGGAATGAATCCTAATCTTGGTTCAACCACCACCTTTAATCTACTTCGTAATGCACCCAAAACAAGCCGCGTCTCAACCTATAAGGCATTTGAGCTTAGGACAGGATCAAAGTACATTACTCCATAAACAAGGTGGTATCGACGTCAAGTCTAAGGACTTCTATCTCCCACACGCCGATGACATTATAGACATATAACAAAATAGTGCATCAGCAGGGTATATCAATACTTCAACAAGTATCCATGTGTCCATCACGAGTTGCCATAACTCGTATCAAGTGAGACATACTACATCCCCTAATGATATGATGCAGACCACATGTCGACGTATTACATATCATCGATATCCCAATCTCGATGATCATTAGTCGAGGCTATTTAAGAGTTATGTTATAATATTAATTCTCACATCATTAATAACCACATAAACTCTAGGGATGCATTTCTAGAATATTATAAACAATCGACTAATAATTCAACAAATGCAAGTGCCATAATATTAATCATTATTAATATAAATACGAATGTGTATAAAGTACATTTTTTCCTAATACAGATTGTCTCTAGGACATACATATACTTTCAATCTCCCACTTGGCCTAGAGCCAATCACCAACATATCTAATACCCATATTCTCAAAATGACCATTATGCTTTACCAAGCTTAATGGTTTGGTAAACGGGTCTGCTAGATTATTGTCTGTGGGAACTTTGTATATCCTAATATCTTCAGTATTACACCCCGTAATACCAGGGCTACTAATTGAGAACGTGATTAAGGATTTAAGATTTGAATTTTGGAAGGAAAGAATAATTACATTTTCTTAAGGAAAATTTCGGAAAAAATGTGACGACAGGAAAATTATTAACTTGGAGTCTAATACTTCTAATTGGATTTATGGAATTAGTATTTAATTATAAGGTGTTGGAATTGATAATATGGGGTCCGCCGAGAATTTCACAATTTCGCGGGGACCTTCGAAAAATAATAATATTTTGGACCAATCGGAGGGCGACACGTGGAACCCCTCCACTTGTCTTGCAAAGATGACAACAAATTAGATATTTTTAGAGGGGACAAGTGGACATGGGTCCCACTCCACTTGGCTATACATATCCAAGTCTTGAAAGACTTGGATCACTTTACACTTAGACCAAAAAATAAGCTCTCATCTTCTCCCCTTTAGCTCCATAATTTCGAGAGCCCCTTGGCTAAGAACAACCATTGTTGATCAATTTATTTGTCCAAGATTAAGCCCTTAAACCAAGTGCTAAGCCTAGATTAATATTCTACACGTTTTTACTTGTCTTGGCCGAAAGTTGATGCCAAAACCCTAGCGGTTCCGTCGACTTTTTGGAAGTGAGATTCAAAGAGAAGTTGATCCTAAGGTTGTAGGGGGTACATATATGTGATTGGAACTTGAAGAAGTGGAGCGAAACGAAAACTGCACACCAATAAAGACCGGACTGTTTTGGGGCATTTTTGGGGAAAAAATAAAGTTAAAAGATTTGATTTAAAGTTATGAGACTTGATTTCTTTACAAGTTATGAGACTTTATTTATCAAGATATGAGACTTGATTTCTAAAGTTAAAAGATTTGATTTAAAGTTATGAGACTTGATTTCTTTACAAGTTATGAGACTTTATTTTTCAAGATACGGGACTTGATTTCTAAAGTTAAGAGATTTGATTTAAAGTTATGAGACTTGATTTCTTTACAAGTTATGAGACTTTATTTTTCAAGATGTGAGACTTGATTTCTAAAGTTAAAATATTTGATTTAAAGTTTTGAGACTTGATTTCTTTACAAGTTATGAGACTTTATTTTTCAAGATATGGGACTTGATTTCTAAAGTTAAGAGATTTGATTTAAAGTTATGAGACTTGATTTCTTTACAAGTTATGAGACTTTATTTTTCAAGATATGAGACTTGATTTCTAAATTTAAAAGATTTGATTTAAAGTTATGAGACTTGATTTCTTTACAAGTTGTGAGACTTTATTTTTCAAGATGTGAGACTTGATTTCTAAAGTTAAAAGATTTGATTTAAAGTTTTGAGACTTGATTTCTTTACAAGTTATGAGACTTTATTTTTCAAGATATGGGACTTGATTTCTAAAGTTAAGAGATTTGATTTAAAGTTATGAGACTTGATTTTTTTACAAGTTATGAGACTTTATTTTTCAAGATATGAGACTTGATTTCTAAATTTAAAAGATTTGATTTAAAGTTATGAGACTTGATTTCTTTACAAGTTATGAGACTTTATTTTTCAAGATATGAGACTTGATTTCTAAAGTTAAGAGATTTGATTTAAAGTTATGAGACTTGATTTCTTTACAAGTTATGAGACTTTATTTTTCAAGATATGGGTTACTTGATTTACTTCTAAAGTTAAGAGGCTTGATTTCGAAAGAGTATGTGACTTGAGTTTTAAAAGTATACGTTTATTGATTTAAAGAGAAGTAGTTTTATGATTCTTTTTAAGTATGTATGTACGTTGTACTTTTGGGTTTAGTTTCCCCAATGTGATAAGAAATAAAAGTGCCTTAAGTTCTCTAAAATGAAAGGTTGTTATAATAGCTTTATGGGAAGTTGTTATAACGACTTAAGAAGGAGTGAAATATGGTTTAAAAATGTTATGTAAGGAAAATCACACCGGGCCTACAAATAGGCCAGATTATGTTATGAGATACACCGAGCCTACACATAGGCCGGATTACGCCATATTACCCCGAGCCTACACATAAGTCGGGTTACGTCATCATACACCGAGCCCCACAAGCGGGCCGAATTATGCTACATGATTCCACAGTACACCGAGCCCCACAGGCGGGCCGAATTATGCTACATGATTCCACAGTACACCGAGCCCCACAGGCGGGCCGGATTATGCCACATGATTCATCAGTACACCGTGTCCCACAAATGGGCCGGATTACGTTATCACGTACGGATAATCAAAGTAAGCTCCCAAATAAGAAGTCCCTCCATAAAGGGACGGATTATGTTATGTAAGATATGTGGAAAAACTTGATCGAATTCTTAAGTATGTATGTAAGAATATGATGTTAATTCTTATTGAAAGAAGGAAAAGAATGATTAATGTACGATTGATTTCATGAGTTAAAATGGCACGGTAGGATCTGGTATTTTAATTTTTATACTTGCCCCTGTCATTCTTTTGTACAGTTATGATCTTGTTTAATGTACTTTATTTCCGTTCCATACTTAGTACTTGTTGACCGACTTCTGTGGGCTGCGTCATGTCCGCAGTCTAGGTACGATTGTGGATCCGCGAGCTTAGGATCCTTGTTCAGCATTTTGAGATGGCTCCAAGTTCCGGAGTTTGTCATTATGGCTAGGTATATTCAGGGGTACGGCGGGGCCTTGTCCCGTCATAGTTGTTGTCACCTTCTTAGAGGTCTGTATTCATATGTGGGCTGGACTGGTGTAAGTTATATTTACATTGTTGTACAGCGTAGACCCTTTCGGGTGATTTATATTTATACGAAAGCATTTCTGGCTTTGCCTTTGTTTTTATTAAAAAAGAGTGTTATTTATCTTCCGCGGTTTATTTATGTTTTATGGGTAGAAGGGTGCCCAGGTAGGGGCACCATCCACTGCCCGGATTTGGGGCGTGACAGTGGTATCGAGCGATTAGTCGTGGCATGTCCTACGCAGTGTATAGTAGAGTCTTGTTTATCGATGTGTTGTGCACCACATCTATAAACAGGAGGCTATAGTACATTTAGGATTGGTTTCCCTTCTTCTCACTCTGAGATCGTGCGATAGAGCTGTGTTGTTAGGGTAGTCTCTCCCTAACGTGTTATTTTGATTGCAGATATGAGAAAGGCAACAGTGACCCAGAAAGGATTATATGGACTTCGTATCCAACTTGGTAAAACTATTGTACAGTTGGTATAATGATGATGTGTATTTGTACGAGCGTATTTATTTGGGGTCATATGTGCGTTGCCTAGAATGATTATGAGTTACCACGAGTTGGTTAAGCCTTAATAATTACTTGGAAGGTGTGAAACAGTTTATTGAATCCACACATAGGCTTTATATATGTACTTATTTGGAATAGTCAAGAGGTAATGAACTGACTAAGATTGTGATAGACTCTTGAAAGATCAGGTTTAATTGACTTATGGACATACCATGTTATTAGATTAAGCTGTGTTGTATTCTTAAGTGAGATGCACGAATAATATTTTTATGGAGTAAATATGGTTGTTGTGATTAGGACAACATGATATTGAGATTATGAGAAACTATCTAACCCGTATGAGGGGAGAGATAATGTAAGATTGGGACATGCAATAATCGAGAATCGTGGAATACTAGCTAACTATTGAGACCTTAGATGAACATTCGAGGACGAATGTTTATAAGGGGGAAGGATGTTACACCCCGTAATACCAGGGCTACGAATTGAGAACGTGATTAAGGATTTAAGATTTGAATTTTGAAAGGAAAGAATAATTACATTTTCTTAAGGAATATTTCGGGAAAAATGTGACGACGGGAAAATTATTAACTTGGAGTCTAATACTTCTAATTGGATTTATGGACTTAGTATTGGATTATAAGGTGTTGGAATTGATAATATGCGGGGGACCTTCGAAAAATTATAATATTTTGGACCAATCGGAGGGAGACACGTGGCACCCCTCCACTTGTCTTGCTAAGATGACAACAAATTAGATATTTTGAGAGGGGACAAGTGGACATGGGTCCCACTCCACTTGGCTATACATATCCAAGTCTTGAAAGACTTGGATCACTTTACACTTAGACCAAAAAATAAGCTCTCATCTTCTCCCCTTTAGCTCCATAATTTCGAGAGCCCCTTGGCTAAGAACAACCATTGTTGATCAATTTATTTCTCCAAGATTAAGCTCTTAAACCAAGTGCTAAGCCTAGATTAATATTCTATACGTTTTTACTTGTCTTGGCCGAAAGTTGATGCCAAAACCCTAGCGGTTCCGTCGACTTTTTGGAAGTGAGATTCAAAGAGAAGTTGATCCTAAGGTTGTAGGGGGTACATATATGTGATTGGAACTTGAAGAAGTGGAGCAAACGAAAACTGCGCACCAATAAAGACCGGACTGTTTTGGGGCGTTTTTGGGCAAAAAATGAGGTAAAAGTCATTCTTCTTTTAAAGTAATTGGATATTACTTATTGTTATTATGTATGGATGAACTTGTGTTAGAAAAGAATGAAGAATAAAAAGTGTTTGAGCCATTTTTGGGGCTAAAACCGATTTGGGACAGATTTGGTGCAAATGAAATTCGTTGGTTATTGTCGTTGTTATCTTCACATATTGCATGTTATAATGGATTAATATTGTTGTTAATAAGTTTTTATAACTTATGTAGAAGTTTTGGAACTCGAATTGGAATAAAATGGATTAAGGAACGAGTTATCGGGTTGTAGTTGTTGTGGCCGAGAAACTGCCCAAAACTGTTAGACGTTGTTGTGTCGTTTAGTGGACTGTTTTGAGGTATTAAATGCTGGAAATTTAGTTGTTGTTATGCATGTTTAAGTGTAGTAGTTGCTAATGAAAGTCCTAAGGGAATAAGGGTGTGGAAAGGCGTTAAAAGGCCTCACATTTTACCCTCGTTATGGTTGGATTGCGGACTGTTTTTATGGGCTGATTTGTGGACTGTTTTGTATAACTGTGGGGCAGAATTTTACACGTCCAGTTAGGCGTGTAATCCCCTTTGGCTAACTGTTGGTTGTGCCTTAAATGTGGCTTGTTGGTTGATGAATACGGGCCTTGGAAAAGGTGGAAAAGTACGTAGAAACAAAGGAAGTGCTGCCCAATTTTCCGTAGAATTAGAGGGCCATTATTTGGTATAAGTCCTACACTTGATAGCTTGTAGTTGATAGAAGTGCTATTGTCATTTTAGGTTGAAGTACTACGTGTAGCACATTCTACTTGGCTTGTGGAATATCCAATAAGGTTGAAGTACATTGGAGCGCATTACTACTTGTCGTTTGGGTTAGTCGCCAACGAGGTATGTGAACTTCTTCCTTACTTTGACATGATTATTTGGTAAGTCTATGTGACTAAATTTTAGTGAGTCTGTGTGACTTGATTTGGTAAGTCTATGCGACTTAATTCATTTGAAGTAAGTAAGTCGATTTTGAAAATATATGAGTCTTGATTATGAAAGTATGAGTGGCTTAGTCAAAATTGTATAAGTTGCGTGAAGTACTTTAAAGTTAAAAGATTTGATTTAAAGTTATGAGACTTGATTTCTTTACAAGTTATGAGACTTTATTTATCAAGATAGGAGACTTGATTTCTAAAGTTAAAAGATTTGATTTAAAGTTATGAGACTTGATTTCTTTACAAGTTATGAGACTTTATTTTTCAAGATACGGGACTTGATTTCTAAAGTTAAGAGATTTGATTTAAAGTTATGAGACTTGATTTCTTTACAAGTTATGAGACTTTATTTTTCAAGATGTGAGACTTGATTTCTAAAGTTAAAAGATTTGATTTAAAGTTTTGAGACTTGATTTCTTTACAAGTTATGAGACTTTATTTTTCAAGATATGGGACTTGATTTCTAAAGTTAAGAGATTTGATTTAAAGTTATGAGACTTGATTTCTTTACAAGTTATGAGACTTTATTTTTCAAGATATGAGACTTGATTTCTAAATTTAAAAGATTTGATTTAAAGTTATGAGACTTGATTTCTTTACAAGTTGTGAGACTTTATTTTTCAAGATATGAGACTTCATTTCTAAAGTTAAGAGATTTGATTTAAAGTTATGAGACTTGATTTCTTTACAAGTTATGAGACTTTATTTTTCAAGATATGGGTTACTTGATTTACTTCTAAAGTTAAGAGGCTTGATTTCGAAAGAGTATGTGACTTGAGTTTTAAAAGTATACGTTTATTGATTTAAAGAGTAGTTTTATAATTCTTTTAAAGTATGTATGTACGTTGTACTTTTGGGTTTAGTTTCCCCAATGTGATAAGAAATAAAAGTGCCTTAAGTTCTCTAAAATGAAAGGTTGTTATAATAGCTTTATGGGAAGTTGTTATAACGACTTAAGAAGGAGTGAAGTATGGTTTAAAAATGTTATGTAAGGAAAATCACACCGAGCCTACAAATAGGCCAGATTATGTTATGAGATACACCAAGCCTACATATAGGCCGGATTACGCCATATTACCCCAAGCCTACACATAAGTCGGGTTACGTCATCTTACACCGAGCCCCACAAACGGGCCGAATTATGCTACATGATTCCACAGTACACCGAGCCCCACAGGCAGGCCGGATTATGCTACATGATTCCACAGTACACCGAGCCCCACAAGCGGGCCGGATTATGCCACATGATTCATCAGTACACCGTGTCCCACAAATGGGCCGGATTACATTATCACGTATGGATAATCAAAGTAAGCTCCCAAATAAGAAGTCCCTCCATAAAGGGCCGGATTATGTTATGTAAGATATGTGGAAAAACTTGATCGAATTCTTAAGTATGTATGTAAGAATATGATGTTAATTCTTATTGAAAGAAGGAAAAGAATGATTAATGTACGATTGATTTCATGAGTTAAAATGGCACGGTAGGATCTGGTATTTTAATTTTTATACTTGCCCCTGTCATTCTTTTGTACAGTTATGATCTTGTTTAATGTACTTTATTTCCGTTCCATACTTAGTACTTGTTGCATCGAATTTCTTGCGGGTGCGCTCATGTCCGCAGGCTAGGTACACAGTTGTGGATCCGCGAGCTTAGGATCCTTGTTCAGCATTTTGAGATGGCTCTAAGTTCCGGAGTTTGTCATTATGGCTAGGTATATTCAGGGGTACGGCGGGGCCTTATCCTGTCATAGTTGTTGTCACCTTCTTAGAGGTCTGTATTCATATGTGGGCTGGACTGGTGTAAGTTGTATTTACATTGTTGTACAGCGTAGACCCTTTCAGGTGATTTATATTTATACGAAAACCTTTCCGGCTTTGCCTTTGTTTTTAAAAAAAAAAGAGTGCTATTTATCTTCCGCGGTTTATTTATGTTTTATGCGTAGAAGGGTGCCCAGGTAGGGGCACCAGTCACGGGCCTGGGATTTGGGGCGTGACATTCAGCTTCCACCATCTCTCGGAGAATGTGGTACTTCATCGGTACATGCTTGTTTCTGTTTTTTTATCTTGGTTCCTTTGCTTGTGCAATTGCACCAGTGTTGTCATAATAAATGGTTATTGGGCAACTAGCACTCGGAACAACCCCTAGTTTCTTTAGGAACTCAGAAATCACGACAACTTCTTTAGCAGCTTCCAATCCAACAATGTACTCCACTTCATTAGTCGAGTCAGCAGTAGTAGCTTGTTTGGAACTCTTCCAGCTCACTGCTCCACTATTGAAAATGAACGTGTAACCAGACTGAGATTTAAAATCATCAACATCTGTCTGAAAACTAGCATCGATATACCCAGTGGCAAACAACTTATCTCCTCCACCATAGACTAAGAAGTAATCTTTAGTACGTCTGAGATACTTAAGAATACTCTTGACTGCCTTCTAGTATTTCTCACCAGGATTCTGCTGGAACTTGCAAGTCATACTAAGTGCAAAGGCCACATCTGGCCTAGTACAGGTCATAGCATACATGATTGATCATATAGCCGAGCATATGAGATCCTCTTCATGCGCTCAAGTTCTACAACACTAAAAGGGAAACACTTTTTAGATAACTTGATGCCTTGACCCATTGGAAGACCGCCTTTCTTGGAATTCTCAATTGAAAAACAACTAAGCACTTTGTCTATGTAGATTGACTGTGACATCCCCAACAATATATTAGGTCTATCTCTATAGATCCTAATTCCCAGAATGTAGCAGGCTTCACCTAAATCCTTCATCATGAAGGTTTTGGACAACCAATCCTTAACTGACTGCATGTGATTCTTATTATCTCCCATTATCAATATGTCATCAACATATATAATAATGAAGACAATACTCTCATCCTTGCGTTTGATATAAACACAAGGATCCTCTTTGCTTCTAACGAAATCAAAAGATTTGATAACATTGTCAAAGCAAATATTCCAACTCCTAGAGGCTTGTTTAATTCCATAAATGGACTTCTGTAGCTTGCACACAACATTTGGTCTGGACTCGGATGAAAAACCCTCGGGTTGTTTCATATACACTTCCTCAACTAGATTACCGTTGATGAATGTAGTTTTGACGTCCATCTGCCAAATGTCGTAATCATAATGTGCTGCTATCGCAAGCAAAATCCAAATAGACTTTATCTTATCCACTAGTGAAAAGGTTTCATCATAATCCACGTCAGGATGCTGAGTACAACCTTTAGCCACTAGTCTAGCTTTATAAGTCTGAATCTTGCTAGATGCATCAATCTTCTTCTTGAAGACCCATTTGCATCCTATGGGTTTAACCCTATTTGACAAATCAACTAAGTTCCACACTTGATTAATATACATAGATTCCATTTCGGATTTCATGGCTTATTGCCATCTCTTCGAATCAATGTCTAGAATTGCTTCGCTGTAGGTTGTAGGCTCATCATCATCGGGAATATCTAACTCATTTTGTGTTTCTACAAGTAGATTTAGTCTTTCCGGAAGATGAGTTCTAACAGACCTACGGAGTTGAGTATCTTGCTGTTACACCCCGTAATTTCAAGAGAATGAGATGAAAACGTACGAAAGGAAATAAGATTCGAATTTGGAAAAAGAAAAAAAAAGTTGGCAGAATATTTTTTTGACTGATTTTCAGTCAACTTTGGAGCGATATATCTCCTAGAATATTAGGAGTTTTTAGGTGTTTCAAAATCCTAATATGAAGTTCATTGAGTCTAGTTTCCAACGCAACAAACAGCTCATCGATAGGACATCGGAATAGAACGTTATGGACGTTACAAGTTCAGCTGACAGAAGAGACAGGGTCAGGCGCCACGACGCCGGCTGCAGGACCATGGCTTCGTAAGCCCTGAAACTGTCTGAAGTTGCAGCGTCACGGCGCCGGATGCAGGGCCGCGGCGCCGAGGCGGGATGTTTTGCGAAAAATGGGCAAAATTAGAAGATATTTATGTAAAGGACCTATGGGAGGGCGACAAGTGTCCCCCCACCTTGTAGAACAAGAAAGAGGCTATATTATGACCAAGTCTTGCAAGACTTGACCATTTGCAAGATTTCATTCTAAGAAATTGCTCTTCTCTTCTCTCTCAAAAATTGATAAACCCTAAGTGTGATGAGATTTTTGGAAAGGCGACAAGAAGGAAATATGTTGGCAAGCTTGTAGGGGGTTCGTAGAGGTGATCTTAATGTGAAGAAGAATTACGGAAAGAGGGATAAAGTGGACGATTTGTTGGACTGTTTTGGGCGAATTCCAAGGTAAAATTCATTCTCCTTTTGAAGTAAATTATGTCACGTATTGTAGAAATTGGAGAAGGGTATTGTGATGGGTAAAATGGATATAAGAATCGAAGGTTTTCATGTTATAAATGAAAGTATAAAAGGGCAATTTTCGAGCTCTAGTCGTGGATATTTATGGTCGTCGTCTTCACTTTTTATGTGGGGTTTATTGAAGTGATTTTAGTCGTTCAAATTGTCAATGTGAATTATGTAGTAACTTTGGAATAACGACTTGGGTTATAAGGAATGGAAAAAGGACTATATGTTGTAATCAATTTGGTCGATAGTTATAATCATCGCATGTTGTCTAAATAAGGGATTATAGTTGTTGAAACTGGTTGCGACTATATAACATGTTGAAATGACAATATGGATTAAAAAGGAATTGGAAAAGTTTGTATGTGGTTGTACATTGTAGTCGAAAATGACATTTAATATTGGAATGTTTTATATGAATTATGGGGCAGAATTTTACACGTCCTGTTAGGCGTGTAATCCCCTTGGAATTTGCTGAATTGTCAAGCCTTAAATGTGGCATTTGGTTATTGAATTCGGGCCTTGAAAAAGGTAGAAAAGTACGTAGAAACAAAGGAAGTGCTGTCTAATTTTCCGTAGAATAAGGGACTTTACAATTAGAATATTCTACGTTGAAGCTAGAAGCTAATAGACGTATTATGTTCATTATAGGTTGACATACTACGTACGACATATTGGACTTGGCAAGTGGATTAAGCCGGAGAGGTATGTGGAAACTTTTCTTATCTCTTGAGCATGAGTAGTTATAAATGTATAGTACGGTAGACGTACGAGAATTAAATGAAGTCAGTTCATTTGATATCCTTGACTTGTTTTAAGAATGTCTTAGTTGGTTGAGTTAGAGAATTAACTCACTTGTTTTTAAAGAAAGGTTAAAAGAATGGTTTATTCTAATAAGGTAAACAAAGATTTCTTGACTTGAAAAAGTATAGAGTACTTGATTTGGAAAGTATTGATTCTTGAACTATTCTAAAGATAAGAGACTTGATTTCTAAGTTAAGAGACTTGATTTCTAAAGTTAAGAGACTTGAAGTATTTTGAAAGTTGTGTAACTTGATTTGAAAGTATAAGTCTCTTGGTTATAAAAAGAATGAATTTGTCTAAGACATAAAGAATTATAACGGCTTTATGGAAAGTTAGTTATAACGACTTTATGAAATGTTAAAGATGTCTTAGTTTCTAAAGCATAAAGTTAGTATAACGGCTTTATGGGAATTTGGTTATAACAACTTTATGAAAAGTTAAAAGAATGGTTTACTCTAGTGATGAATACAAAGATAAATGGCTTGAAATGAAGAAAGGCAAATTGATTTAAAGGCATCAATTGCTTAAAGTTTTAAAGTAAGGGTCACTTGATTTAGAAGCCTAAAAATGTATTTCTAAAATTGTAGTGACTTGTTTGAAATGTAGACAAGCCTTGATACTACGGATGTTAGTATCTTGGGGTTTTATATCAAAAGGAGTCTGTTAAAAATAATGGAAGTACGTAGTACTTGGGGTTAAATCCCCGGATTGTTATGTGATATGAAAGTGCCTTGAGTTAATAAAAATGAAATTCATTTTTGTATGATAATGAAAGTCTAAAGATTTTATGAACTTGCCTATGCTTGCTTGTGATAGCCTTGAGTGCAAGTATTATATGTTTACGCAGTCGTGACTCTCAGTCTGAGGGCCGGCTGTCTTGTTGTGAATTTACTTGGACGTACCGACAGTGACGGAAGATTCCACGGGTATGCTTCCATTGTGATTGATCCTTGGACATGCTTATACGATGAATGATTCTGGGGCATGTGACCAGGATACGGGTTAGATTCCCGGATTGTTGTTATTACTCCATGGACATGCTTATACGATGAGGGATTTCGGGGCATGCGACCAGAATGCGGGTTAGATTCCCGGATTGTTTTTATTACTCCATGGACATGCTTATACGATGAAGGATTCCTGAGCATGCGACCATGTTGGATATTGTTATTCCATGGACTAGCTCTCCATGAGGTTTAGTGACGCAGGATGGTCTGGTAGTTAGCTTCCGTACTTGCCCCTGGCCGATGGTCGACGCAGTCGATCCGGTAGTTGGCTTTCATACTTGCCCCCGTCAGTTCTATGGCACAGTTTGGTACGGTAGACTCTGGTAGATAGCTTTCGCACTTGCCCCGATCATATCTCGCACGGGCAGTCAGACCGTAGTTGGCTTCGTACTTGCCCCGCCGATTGTTGACGACGCTAGATCTGTAGTTGGCTTTCGTGATTGCCTCTGGCCGATTTATGATGCAGCCGGATCCGTGGTTCGCTTCCTACTGCCTGCATGCTTTTATGACACAGGTGGGACCTGGTGGTCATGTATACATATTGTTGTTATATTATATCATAGACTGCCGGCAGTGAGGAAGGAATTCCACGGGCATGATTGATATTATGGGCGTGAGACCCATGGTTATATGTGAGTAATGACTTGAGGTACGCGTCCCGACTTGATCGCTATATATTGTATCGTAGTTTAGTTATCATACATGTCTCTGCTTTATATAGATCGTTATGATTTCATTCTGATTTTCGGGCCACATATTTTGTACTGACCTCCTTCGGGGGGCTGCGTTCATGCCGCAGGTTGAGGTACATAGCTTGCTGATCCTCATTCTTAGGATCACTGTTCAGATGGTTGGAAAGCTCTATTATTTCGGAGGCTTTGTATTTCGGTACAGTTCCCTGAGGTTGTAGATTTTTATACATTCAGGGGTATGGCGGGGCCCTATCCCGTCACAGTTGTTACGTCAAACTCTTAGAAGTCTGTAGTCATATCTTGTGAGTCGCTTTGTAAAAATAAAAAGAGGTAACTGCTTTTGGATTTATGTATATTTATATATATCCAGGGAGGTGGCCTTATCGGCTAGTCTGTTATTTATTTCTTGTTGAGTTTATGTATGTTCTACTGATTATCTCTGATGTATACTTGTAAGGGTGCCCAGGTAGGGCACCAATCGCGGACCCGGGGTCGGGTCGTGACACTTGCAATCCAGTTTCAGGTATGATATGATTGTGAGAAGGTTCTTGTGCGTTGGTTGATCCACCAACATTAGAGTTTTTAGGAATATTTTTCATGTCTTTCCTGAATAGGAGGAGGTGAAACTGGTGCACTTGCTCCCAAGGTCTGTGTCGGAGGATCTTGCATTTCTGCATTTCTCCTCGTAGCACTCCCACTGGACAAAGGGCGTACCCTGAGTACCCAATCTTTGCCAAAAGCTCCCACTGAATTCTTGCCTTTATCATCTGGCAAGGATTCTACCTCTATGTTACTTTGTTCTTGAATTTCTTCAAGTTCTATCTCTGTGCATCTCTCTTCCTTGTAGACATATTCATCTTCAAGAAAAGTTGCGTTCCTAGAAACAAATATCTTATGTTCTCCAGGAAGATAGAAATAGTATCCATTAGTTTCATTTGGATACCCAACGAAGTAGCATTTCTCACTCTTTGACTCCAACTTATCAGTGATCAACTTCTTGACATATGCAGGACACCCCCAGGGACTCATGTGTCTAAGTGATGGCTTCGTGCCACAACATACCTCATATGGCGTCTTTTCAACTGATTTAGAAGGAACTCGGTTCAAAACATATATTGAGGTTAGAATAGCGTATCCCCAAAGGTATGTAGGAAGAGCTGAAAAGCTCATCATGGATCGAACCATGTGAAGCAAGGTTCGGTTTCTCCTCTCGGCAACACCATTCATCTATGGTGTCCCAGGAGGTGTCCATTCTGAATGAACTCCATGATGCTTTAAGTATTCAAGAAATTCTTTACTTAAGTATTCACCTCCTCGATCAAATCGAAGAGTATTGATACTCTTTGAGAGCTGTTTCTCAACTTCACACAAACTTTTCGAAAGCCTCGAATTTGTGTCTCATAAGATACACATAACCATACCTTGATAAGTCATCTGTAAAAGTAATGAAGTAAGAGAAACCTTCTCTAGCTTGAGTAAAAAATGGTCCACATACATCAGTATGTACCAACTCAAGCACCTCCTTGGCATAGATTCCCTTTTCAGAAAGAGATTTAATGGTCATCTTACCTTTCAAACAGGATTCACAGTTACCATAAGATTGTAAGTCAAATGGTTCAAGGTAATTTAATTTCCTCAACCGTTCTATCCTCATTTGATTGATATGACCAAGTCTACAATGCCACAAGTAGGTAGAATTACTTTCACTTAACTTAGCTCTTTTATTTTGTACATTGAAATTTTTCCTGCGACAGTTTAATGTATACAATCCATTCGCAAGAGGCGCAATTCCATACACAACATTATCAAAATCCAAAATCATATTGCCATTATTAATGCTTGAGGAAAAGGCCTCAGTGTCAAGAACAGGAATGGAAATAATGTTCCTCGTCAATGAGAGAACATAATAACAATTGTTTAACATTAAAATTTTGCCGGAAGTTAAATCTAATCTATAATTTCCCTACTCGTTGTCACGACCCGAACCCGGGCCCGTGACTGGTGCCTTACCCCGGGCACCCAAGTAGCCATACATCAGAGTAATCAGCGGAACATAAAGACAATACATGAAACCAGTGTAATAAGACAGTGAAATAAGGCATAAAGCAACTAAAAACGGTTACCTTCGGATATATATAAATAACAACTCTTTCAACATGAGCAGCTTTAATCCTTTTTACAAACCCCGCCACAACAAGATTACATGCACCTCTAAGAATGATACGACAACAATGGCGGACAGGCCCCGCCAAACCCCGAATGTAAACACTTACGACGACAGGGACTATACCATCGATAAGCCTCCAAGAAACGGAGCTTCCCAAACGCTGAAATCGTGACTCGAGAGCTAGGATCAACGATCGGTGTACCTTTACTCGCGGCATGAACGCACTTCGGGCGAGGTCAAGACAACAGTACCAAGTATGTGAAATCAAAATAAATATCAGAAATGAAATCATAGTAGTCTATATAAAGCAGAGACATGTATGATAACCAAAATACGATTCACAATAAATAAGCAAATATGTCAAGTCGTGACTCACGCCTCAAAGTTATCACAATAAACCGCACGGTCAAGTACGAAGGCATAGCCGACTACTAAGACCCACGCACCAAAAATAGCACAAATCGTATCTCGAGGTCTTTCTAGACCGCACCACATGATCGGCCGCCACTCGCCCGCAATATCAATGTCGCGTCTATCCTCGAACTCTCGCAGACTCCGCATAGGTCACCCACGCACCGCATGAGGTATTCTCGAATCATGGTCCTGCATCACCGAGGTATACCCCGCATCGAAGCGCCCAACCCTCGGTATCCGCCTAGGCTCCCGCAGCCGCATAGTCTCAAAAGACCGCATAGTCTCAATGCATCGCATAGGGAATCCCGCATCGGGCTAAACACCGGAATGATCAATCTCGAGCTACCGCGACTCGCATAGTCACAAGGATCGTGATAGCCGTATAGACCGCATCGCGGTGGCAAGCCCTGGTATAACAAGTCGGGGGGTATGTGATACAATAACAAGATAACGGGCTTAACGTTTGACAACGTAAGCACAACAAGAGTGACCCCCTTACACAATAATCACAAGATACTAACACACGTAGCATCCTAATATGCTTACTTATCAAATCAACAAGAAAGTATTACGAGGCTACCACAAACCAATACAATCAAGTTATTCACACAAGGTACTTTCTACTAACAAGTTCTGCACCTATCCCCAAAGTACTTCATACATTAATTCTTTAAAAGATACGTTACTTCACAAAACCACACAATACCGTAGTATATGAAAATAGAGTGATTATCTTTTTAAAGTAAATCAATTACTTCTCTTTGTAAAATCAAGTAGCAACCTTCTTTCCAATGTTCAAGTTTCTTATTTTAGAAGGGTTTCGTAGTTCATAGTCTTATTCGATTAAGAATATAATTCTCTTTTAACTATCCGAGAAACATAAGTCTTATATGTGAGTAGGATATTCTTGTTTATAACAATCTTATTACAAAGACCATGATCTAGAAATATCATTTTGTCTCATCTTAGCTTCTATGCAGATGAAAGTTTCTACTGGTTTTAATAATACTTAACTAGTCAAAACATTTCCTTTTATTAACGCTGCAGTGGTTTGTCGATACACATTCTGATTTCCGAAATCAGTAAAACATTCTTAAGCCGTTATACCTAACTTCCCATAAAGCTAGTATAACTCTTAAGTTTTGCAAAAACCAATTATTACTTCTTCTTTCAAAATGATTCAAAAATCTTTTGAAATACTTCAAGTTCTTTACTAACACATAACAAGCCAGTTATAGTTCAAATCAGTTACCTTTTAAAGACCACAAGTATTTTCTTACCAACATAAAGCTGTTATAACAACTTCCCATAAAGTCGTTATAACACTTTATGTTTTAAACCAATCAAATACATTTAGCACATGTACGTCACCGTACTACATAGTTCACACATATCATGCTAGAAGAAATAGGAAGAGGTTCACATACCTCGCGACGAGTATCGACTAATAGCAAAACGCTCCAAGTTCTTCCAACTGTCGGCTACTCCTTAAGCCACGTAGATCGCACCACACGTAGTACTTCAACCTATAAGGCCACCAGGCGCTTATTAACATTAGATCTCATCGTAGAACATTCTACCGAAAATTCGGCAAAGACTCTCCCGCAACAACAGCGTAAATCTCCTCCTCTACCGAGGCCGGCTACCAAGCCAACCGGGGGGGGGTTATATGTCTAACCCTAACGGGTACAATTCTACACCACGGTACTACTACACAAGTCTACTGTAATACATCCCTATGTAATTACAGTTCAGTATACTTCTTTTAAATTCAGGCTTAAGTCGCAAGACATTGCCGTAAGTATTATTCAGGCTTAAGTCAAAAGACATTGCCGATAACTACGTTCAGTTCTATATATAGTATACTTCAACTATATATTCTAACAATATGTAATTTCCAATTACAATAGAGGGACAAGATAATTACCTCGATAAGCCCATAATTATCCTAGTTAAAGTCGATCCTGGGCAATCGTTTAGCTCCAACTCCGCGCTCTCCAACCCGCTCCAAACTACCCTTAGAAGTTCTAACCAACTTCTACATACTACTCCAACTAACCATGGAGATTTTCCTTAGGGTTTCGGTTCTGTGACGGAAGGGAAGTATAATAGTATTTCTGGGCTTTTCGTATAAGTATAACCTTAGAATACAACAAGGTATACGGCTAAGGTAATTTGGGCATTATAACAATACTTTTGAGAGTATTTCTACCAAGAGGGGGGGGGTATTATACGAAAACAACTAGGCTAGGGGGGGGGGTGTATACCCCTCGGCCTACCCCACTAGGGGGGGAAACTCTCGGCCAAGGGGGAGGGGGAAGGCTTTTGGACGAGAACCACAAGAAGGGAGAGGGAGGGATTTTAACACTTAGAAGATTTTAGGATGAAGAAAGTCTTCAACATAGGGTGGTATTTATAGCACAAGCCTTGGCCAACCAATGGCCAAGATCAATCCATGTGTTAGGCAAGTGTAGGGCTAGGATTTACCAAACACAAATATCCTACCTACCCTTGACTTTGTCAAGGCACAAAAAATGTGCCTTACCTTGTCCATTTCGTCCAAATGGACGATTTGAAGTCCACCAATGAGAGGGTGCCAAGTGGCGCCCTCTTGTTGGTCCAACACGTTTCGTCTCTCGGAAAAATCCGCAAAAATTAAAAATGACATAGCCGGAAATTCCCCTACGAAAGCTGTGAAAACGTTTCGCCGAAAAACGACTCTAACCGGGTGTTGTGCACAAAATTAAATCGGCCAAGCCTACTACAAGTTTCAAATTTTCTACGTACGTCCTTACGTACATACTCTGGAAGTACGGGGTATAACATTCTCCCCTCCTTAGAAACATTCGTCCCGAATGTTCCTTCTAAGTCTCAAAACAAACGTGCGCCAGTCACTACTATACTTACGAGCACAATCCTGCCACACCTGGCCACAGAAACACCCGCGCACAAAAAAAAAACTTACATCCAAGTCCACGAGGAAACACCTCTAACATCACCAAAATGATACCACTTTGTCACTTTGTCGCGAGCCTTGCTCCGACGACCCAACAAATGGTACCGGGCTGCATGCGATCACTGAAGCTGTCGTACACTCGAACTCTTACCACATTTCTGATACTGCTTTAGTTTCCAAAACTCGGGGTTACTATCTCTTAACGTGGGCATCATTTACTGGGAACATTCTGCATGGATCTTCGATACTTTCCTGAACATAACAATACGAAAGACCGGACGCACTGCCTCCTACGTCGGACGGCAAATGCTAACATATAGGCAACCTGGCCTATTCCTCACATGAACTCAAAAAGGCCCAAAGTAACTCGGGCTAAGTTTCCTCTGTTTTCCAAAGCTCGTCACACCCTGTCCGGGGTGGTACTTTCAAGAAGACCGACCGTCAACCTGAACTCTAAGCGTCGTCGCCGATTATCCGCACGATTCCTCTGAGCTGCCAGAACTTCTTCTAGACAAGCTTCTCACTATCCACAGTCTGCTGGAACAAGCCTGAACCAATCGTTCAACGCGCCAACATCGAACCAATCGACCGGCAACTTTACACTTCCGTCCCTACAAGGCTTCAAAAGGTGACATCCGAACACTGAATTGGTAGCTTAAACACTCCCTCCACAGGAGACAACAATCCCCACAACTATCCCTGAAATCCAAGCACTGGCCCGAGGGCGAATGCGATTCTGAGACTCACCTGAGTTCTTAACACATGTTTGGTAAAACTTCCAGAAACAAAAACAGCCGTACCCTGGGCTCCACTGTCTGCCATAAGGTGAAGGTAGGCACCCCGTGCAGCCTTACAACTTTTCAGATAACTCAACACAGCCGAGTAAACGGTCCTGACCGAAGAACACGATGGGCTGCCCCCATCGGCCCAACCACTGGTCGAACGTATCCACGAACTCGTACGCTGGTCAACTAAACTTGGGCCTAACACCCTCGTGACCCTATCACAAGGCGGGACCACCACAACCAGACCCCACCACCAAACATGCCGCGGGTTGACCCGCACGTAGCCTCAACCCGTCCCGGCAATGCGCACAATACTAGATCCCCGATCCGGAACAATCTCACTAATCACGTTTCGAAAACCTAGCGGTCTTCTTAGCTCAACTACCCCCTTTCATTCCACACTACTAGGGACCTATCCCATCATAACTCACGTGCACTATGCACTTCCGATAAGGGTCAAACATAACACTACACCTTTTCTCGAGATGGCCTCACCTCTAAGGTCTTTACGTAAAAAGCTCTAAGGCTCACACCTTCTCTATCCCCCAAAATCTTACTCGGTTAAACAACCATGATCTAATCACGACTAACACACTGCTATCAGAACATAGCACTTAAGGTATACTCACCTTATCACACATACTGATCTCTAGAGGGTTAAAGATATATCTATATCTACAGCTTCACTCCCCTTAGTCGTTCTAATCAAACCTGCCACGTAGGGCTCATAGCTAAGGAAGATGACGAACTACCCACCGATCCTGAAGGCTAAGTCCTCCTACAAGGACACCCCATCGACATCAGACCCGGACGGTCGTAGGTACAACAAGTACCAACTAAAAGACGACATTCCCCGGAATGACGTCTGTCACACTGTGAACCGGAAGCCCTGGAGTTCTGACCAACTCCTGCATACTCCGAACATCCTGATATCCGTGGAAGACCACTCTGCACTGGCGGAGGTGCATATCAAATCTGCTGGTGAGGCGACTCGCCTCGAAAGTTACCAAAGGACCTTGCTGCTCTGGCCCTCCTCTGCTGTCCTTCGTTTAACCCGTCGATCTCTACGCTTCTCGGCCTGCTGCGCATAAGCCCGTACACAGGCCATGCTCAAGCCCAACTAAAGAATTACTCTTGCACAACCCTCTTTTAGATAGTCCTCAAGACTCGCGGTACATCGGTATACTCTCTGGTAGCCAAATCTATAGCTAGTAACAGGGTCGCCTCTTTGCAATCTAAATTCTCTGTTCCCGGTCGTGGAACTGAAGGTTCAAATGTCATGGCCGCAGTAGGAACTGCCGCCGCCGTGCTAAACTCTGCTGGGGCTAGTGACGTCGCAAAACTCCCCGAATGAAGCATTACCCTAAGTAATGATTGGGCCTGTGCCCTCGCAACCCTCTGAACTCTACTCGCAGCTCCCTCGGCTGCCTTGCCCTCCTGGGCCCGGGTTGCCCTACGCGGAGGCATAACGGTAAGGGAAAGAAATACGTTAGAGGGTCCAACTTACAACACGACTCTAAGGCACGATCTCGAGTGAGAAGAATAGAAACCAATCCTAAATATCCTATAGCCTCACGATTATTGGTGTGGTGCACAACACCGATAATCAAGACTGCATCGGATACGATGTAGACACTTTCAGGATTAATCGCTCACGATACCACTTTTGTCACGACCGAACCGGGCCGTGGTGGTGCCTTACCGGGCACCCAGTAGCCATACATCGAGTAATCGTGAACATAAAGACAATACATGAAACCAGTGTAATAAGACGGTGAAATAAGCGACAAAGTAACCAAAGCGGTTACGCCGGTATATATATAAATAACAACTCTTTCAACATGAACAGTTTAATCCTTTTTACAAACCCCGCCACACAAGATTACTACGGACCTCTAAGAATGATACGACAACAATGGCGGGGCGGGCCCGCCAAACCCACGAATGTAAACACTTACGACGGCGGACTATACCATCGATAAGCCTCCAAGAAAGCGGAGCTTCCCAAACGTCAAATCGTGACCACGAGCTAGGATCAACGATCGGTGTACCTTTACTGCGGCATGAACGCACCGGCCAAGGAGGTCGATGCAGTACCAAGTATGTGGCGAAAATAAATCGTAAATGAAATCATAGTAGTCTATATAAAGCGAGAGACATGTATGATAACCAAAATACGATTCACTGATAAATAAGCAATCATGTCAAGTCGTGGACTCACGCCTCAAAGTTATCACAATAAAACCGTGCGGGTCAAATGCGAAGGCATAGCCGACTACTAAGACCCAGCATGCCAAAAATACCTGGCTGTATCTCGAGGTCTTTCTAGACCGCACCACATGATCGGGCGCCACTCGCGCCAATATCAATGCGCGTCTATCCTCGAACTCGCAACTCCGCATAGGTCACCCGGCACCGCATGAGGTATTCCTCGAATCATGGTCCTGCATCCGCTGAGGTATACCCGCATCGGGCGGCCAACCCTCGGTATCCGCCAGGCTCCCGCAGCCCGCATAGTCTCAAAAGACCGCATAGTCTCAACAGACCGCATAGGGAATCCCCCGCATCAGGCTAAACACCCGGAATGATCAATCCTGGAGCTACCGCACTCCGCATAGTCACAAGGACTGCATAGGCCGTATAGACCCGCATCAAGGGTGGCAAGCCCTCGGTATAACAAGTCAAGGGGGTATGTGATACAATAACAGTACAACGGGCTTAACGTTTGACAACGTAAGCACAACAAGAGTGACCCCCTTACACAATAATCACAAGATACTAACACACGTAGCATCCTAACATGCTTACTTATCAAATCAACAAGAAAGTATTACGAGGCTACCACAAACCAATACAATCAAGTTATTCACACAAGGTACTTTCTACTAACAAGTTCGGGTACCTATCCCCAAAGTACTTCATACATTAATTCTTTAAAAGATACGTTACTTCACAAAAACCACACAATACCTGTAGTATATGAAAATAGAGTGATTATCTTTTTAAAGTAAATCAATTACTTCTCTTTGTAAAATCAAGTAGCAACCTTCTTTTCCAATGTTCAAGTTTCTTATTTTAGAAGGGTTTCGTAGTTCATAGTCTTATTCAGTTAAGAATATAATTCTCTTTTAACTATCTGAGAAACATAAGTCTTATATGTGAGTAGGATATTCTTGTTTATAACAATCTTATTACAGCAGCCATGATCTAGGAAATATCATTTTGTCTCATCTTAGCTTCTATGTAGATGAAAGTTTCTACTGGTTTTAATAATACTTAACTAGTCAAAACATTTCCTTTTATTAACGCTGCAGTGGTTTGTCGATACACATTCTGATTTCCGAAATCAGTAAAACATTCTTAAGCCGTTATACCTAACTTCCCATAAAGCTAGTATAACTCTTAAGTTTTGCAAAAACCAATTATTACTTCTTCTTTCAAAATGATTCAAAAATCTTTTGAAATACTTCAAGTTCTTTACTAACACATAACAAGCCAGTTATAGTTCAAATCAGTTACCTTTTAAAGACCACAAGTATTTTCTTACCAACATAAAGTTGTTATAACCAACTTCCCATAAAGCTGTTATAACACTTTATGTTTTAAACCAATCAAATACATTTAGCACATGTACGTCTACCGTACTACATAGTTCACACATATCATGCTAGAAGAAATAGGAAGAGGTTCACATACCTCGCGACGAGTATCGACTAATAGCAAAACGCTCCAAGTTCTTCCAACTGTCGGCTACTCCTTAAGCCACGTAGATCGCACCACACGTAGTACTTCAACCTATAAGGCCACCAGGCGCTTATTAACATTTAGATCTCATCGTAGAACATTCTACCGAAAATTCGGCAGCACCTCCCCCCCCCCGCAACAGCGTAAATCTCCTCCTCTACCGAGGCCGGCTACCAAGCCAACCAGGGGGGGTTATATGTCTAACCCTAACGGGTACAATTCTACACCACGGTACTACTACACAAGTCTACTGTAATACAGCCCTATGTAATTACAGTTCAGTATACTTCTTTTAAATTCAGGCTTAAGTCGCAAGACATTGCCGTAAGTATTATTCAGGCTTAAGTCAAAAGACATTGCCGATAACTACGTTCAGTTCTATATATAGTATACTTCAACTATATATTCTAACAATATGTAATTTCCAATTACAATAGAGGGACAAGATAATTACCTCGATAAGCCCATAATTATCCTAGTTAAAGTCGATCCTGGGCAATCGTTTAGCTCCAACTCCGCGCGCTCCAACCCGCTCCAAACTACCCTTAGAAGTTCTAACCAACTTCTACATACTACTCCAACTAACCATGGAGATTTTCCTTAGGGTTTCGGTTTTGTGACGGAAGGGAAGTATAATAGTATTTCTGGGCTTTTCGTATAAGTATAACCTTAGAATACAACAAGGTATACGGCTAAGGTAATTTGGGCATTATAACAATACTTTTGAGAGTATTTCTACCAAGAGGGGGGGTATTATACAAAAACAACTAGGCTAGGGGGGGTACCCCACGGCTAGCACCCCAAGGAGGGGGGGGTGTATACCCCTCGGCCTACCCCACTAGGGGAACTCTCGACGAGGGGAGGAAGGCTTTGGGCGAGAACCACGAAGGGAGAGGGAGGGATTTTAACACTTAGAAGATTTTAGGATGAAGAAAGTCTTCAACATAGGGTGGTATTTATAGCCTGACCTTGGCCAACCAATGGCCAAGATCAATCCATGTGTTAGGCAAGTGTAGGGCTAGGATTTACCAAACACAAATATCCTACCTACCCTTGACTTTGTCAAGGCACAAAAAACGTGCCTTACCTTGTCCATTTCGTCCAAATGGACGATTTGAAGTCCACCAATGAGAGGGTGCCAAGTGGCGCCCTCTTGTTGGTCCAACACGTTTCGTCTCTCGGAAAAATCCGCAAAAATTAAAATTGACATCGCCGTAAATTCCCCAACTAAAGGTGTGAAAAGTTTTCGCCTAAAAACGACTCTAACCGGGTGTTGTGCACAAAATTAAATCGGCCAAGCCTACTACAAGTTTCAAATTTTCTACGTACGTCCTTACGTACATACTCTGGAAGTACGGGGTATAACACTCGTGCTCCGTTTCCGACGTGCAGGTCCACCTCTCGGGGTACGACCTTCCTGCTATTAGTTAAACCCCACACATTTGTACAAACGTGTGAGCCACAAGAGGTATCTAGTATCCAGGAATGAGAATCATTTATAGACAGATTAATTTTAATTACAAACATACCTTGTCCACTAGAGGATGGTGCACCAGGTGCCATCCATTCTCCTGGAGCAGTACAGTCCTTCCTCCAATGCCCCTTCCTGTTACAGTTCATGCACACATCCGTTGTCGGGATTTCTTCTTCTTCATCTTCGCCCCTCATCTGGGCTTCATTGTTGCTGGCGCAGCAACAACTTTGCCCTTCCTCTTCTGTTGTCCCTTACCTTTCGGTTTGGGATGACTAGAGGAGCCAACCATGAGAATAGGTTTGCTTTTGGAGACCAAAGATTCAAAGGTTTTCAGCATATTATGCAACTCTAGCAACTTCGTCTTAGTTCCATTCATATTGCAGTTAATGATGAAACTTTCGAACAAACGTGGAAGTGAATACAGGATGAGGGTGGAGGCAACTCTGTCGTGAAACTTTATATCGATCGAAGCCAACCTTTCTATCAACTCAATCATTTTCAACACATGTGGAGACACATGACCCCCTTAATTTAGTTTACATTTAAAAAGTTCTATGAGCAGCTCATACTCCATTGTCTGAGACTGAGAGTCATAGAGACTCTTTAAATGTTCTAACATTTCATTAGGCCCCATGTGCTCATGCTGTCTTTGTAATGGAGGTGACATAGAAGACAACATCAAACATTGAGCTGAAGTGGCATCATCATAATGTTTCTGGTAAGCAACCTTATCAAAAGTGGCATACTCAGCAGAGTCTTCTGCAGGCACTGTAGGGAATACCTGGTCCAATACATATTCAATATTTTCTTGTCTCAGGACGATTCTTACATTCCTGAACCAATCTAGAAAATTAGGTCCGGTCAATCTGTTGGATTCCATTAACATTTTCAACGAGAAGCTCGACATTCTGAAGATCTGAAGATATAGATAGACAGGAAAATACAATAAAAATTCATTCTCCTAATTATACACATTTATTATATGCTAATTTAACATGACATTTTATTTAATTAGCTCCCACTATTTTGCATACTTCTACGACCCCAAGGTAGAATACGAACCTAAAACATTTTAAGGTCATAATGGTTCAAGATCCAAACATATGCTATATCCGCATTTTCTTTGTTACACCCAGTAGTTCCAGAGTATGTATGTAAGGACGTACGTACAAGAATACGACATTTAATTTGGAAAGGAAGAAAGATGTGATTTTTCGACGGAAAAGTTTCCGGATTTTGTGAAGGAAAAAGGTTCGTTAATGGGGTGGATTCCCATTTGGTATTCGGACTTTTTGGAATATTTGAGAATTATGAAATTTTATTTCGAAATTGGTCACGTGGGGCCCAGGAAAATTCTGGCTTTTGTAGGGCCCACTTTATTTTCGGATTTTTGGCATTACGGATATTTTCGGAAGATGAAATATTTTGGACGAGTAGGGGGGAGACACGTGTCACCCCCGTGTGGCCATGTTGGCTGAATTGGAGAAGGACAAGTGGGACGTTTTTTAGGTGGACAAGTGGCCCATTTTTGTGGTGGCCACTTGTCCCATTTTTGTGGTGAACAAATGGTTGGCCAACTACCCACACATGTACCCATCCTCACCTTACACGTGCCTAGATCTTGGCCATTGATTTTCCTCTAAATACCCCATTGTGCAAGACTTATTCTTCATCCACACTTAAAGCTTTTCCAAGGCAAAAACTATCCCCCCCTCTTGTGAAGTTCTCGTCCAACCCCCCCACTTTGTGTAGAAATACTCCAAGTATTGTTGTATAAATCCCAAATACCTTAGCCTAGTATTCCTAGTAGTTTTCCAAAGTTATTTCAAATACTAAGAGGGAAAAATACTACTTTATTCCTATAGTCAAAAATGAAGCCTAGAAAAATCTTCATAGCTTAGATGAAGTGTTGAGAAGTTGTTTGGAAACTTCTAAGGGTTGCTTGGAGCGGGTTGGAGCGTCGAGGTGGAGCTAAACGTTGCTCAGGATCGACTTATATCTTGGATAATTTTGGGCTTATCGAGGTAATGATCTTTGTCCCCCTATTGTAATTGGATATTACATGTTGTAGTAATGTATAGTTGAGTATACTATATGTAGAATGAATATGGATAAGAATTGAGTTGTATTTACATAGGACTGTATTTACAGTAGACTTATAGTATTATTGTGGAGTAGAATTGTACACGTCCGGTTAGACGTGTAACCCCCCTGGAATTGTTGGCTTGGTAGCAGGCCTCGTTAGAGGAGGAGATTTATGTGGTTGCGGGGGGGAGGTGCTGCCGAATTTTCCGTAGAATAAGGAATCTTGTATCTAGAATTATTCTACGAAGAGATCTAGAGGTTGATAGACGTTTTGTGGCCTTTATAGGTTGAAGTACTACGAGTAGCGTATTCTACTTGAAGGGTGGAAAAGGCGAGCAAGGTTAGAGTACTTTGGAGCGTTTTGCTAATTGTCGATAATCGTCGCGAGGTATGTGAACCTCTTCCTATCCTTTCTAGCATGATATTTGTGAAATATATTTAGTGCGGTAGACGCACGTGTGTTTAAAGGAATTTGACTTTCCTTTTGTGTCCTTGACTTGATTTCAAAGTTAAGTGACTTGTTATGAAATATTAAGGACTTGAATTAGGTTAAAAAGTTGTATAACCTCACCATGAGTAATGGGTGTGTGGTCTTTTAAAGAATAAAGTTATCTTGATTTCGAAAATAAGAATGGTTTTATCATTGGATTTAAAATGATAACTTGACTTATAAACAACTTGATTTTGGGAAAGGAGAAGTAACTTGACTTAAGGTATAGGTTACTTGTTTTTAAAAGAGTAAGACACTTGGTTTAAAAAGTATATTGCTACTTGACTTTTAAAGGAAAAGTGCCTTTGTTTTAAAAGAAGGTATGGAAATCATTTTGGTTTTACTTTGATGTCTTTTGACTTGAGTTTTAAATAATAAGAATCTTGAAGTATTTCAAAAGAGTTATTAACCATTTTTGAAAGAAAAGAAATACTTGGTTTTAAAAGCTTAAGTGTTATACTAGCTTTATGGGAAGTTAGGTATAACGACTTAAGGAAGATAGAAGAGCGGTTTACTTATTTGTTTATGAAAGTCTTGTATTGATTGGAAAGTGTAGTAAGATGGTTTGATAAGTAGACATGTTAGGATGCTACGTGTGTTAGTGTCTTGTGATGTTTGTGTAAAGGGGTTTCCTTGTTGTGCTTATGTTGTTTAACGATAAGCGTTATGTTAGTATTGTACCACTCACTCTTGACATGTTATACGGGGTTAAAGCCCCGTCACGAGGATGCCTCATGCGGGTCCAGGACCTATGCGAGCTCAGAGTTCGGTTAGTGTGCGGGAATACCTCATGCGGTCTATGTGGCCATGCGGACTACGAGAGTCGGTGACGATGCCGAGGAGTAGCTACCCTCGATGCGGAGAATGCCTCATGCGGGCCTAGGTGGCCTATGCGGAGCTGCGGTAAGTTCCAGGATTAGACGCGCACATTGATACTGAGGGCGAGTGGCTAGCTTCGATCATGTGGCGCGGTCTAGAAAGACCTCGTGATACAGTTTTATAGCATTGCTTTAATCGTGGGTTTTAGTAGTCGGCTATGCCTTCGTACTTACCCCGTACGGTTTTATTATGACACAGGTGGGACCTGGTGTTCATATATATTCCTTGGTGCTTTTATATCATGGACTGCCGGCAGTGAGGAAGGAATTCCACGGGCATGATTGATATTGTGGGCATGAGACCCATGGTTATATTTGAGTGGTGACTTTAAGGGCGTGAGTCCCTGACATGACATGACTGCTTACATATTGTGTATCGTAAATTGGTTATCATATATGTCTTACATTTTATATAGACTATTATGATTTCATTTCTGATATCTTCGCCACATACTTGGTACCTGTTGTACTGACTTCCTTCGTGGGGCTGCGTTCATGCCGCAGGTAGAGGTACACCAGTCGTCGATCCTCGCTCATAGGATCACAGTTCAGCGTTTTGGGAAGCTCCGTTTCTCCGGAGGCTTATCTTTGGTATGGTCCCCTGTTGTTGTAGGTACTTACATTCAGGGTATGGCGAGGCCCTGTCCCGTCGTTGTTATAACATTCTTAAGTGCAGAAATCTTGTTGTGGGCAGAGTTTGTAAAAGGGATATAACTGTTCGGGTTCAAGTTTTATTTATATATTCAGAAAGGTAACCGTTTTGGTTAGCCTGTTTTCTTATTTCATTATTGTATATCTTGTTTCATGTGTAAGCTTTTATTTCCGCTGATTTTTCTCTGATGTTGTATCACTAGGGTGCCCGGGGTAAGGCACCAGTCACGGGCCCGGGGTCGGTTCGTGACAAAAGTGGTATCAGAGCAGTTAATCCTCGGAAAGTGTCTACAGACCGTATCTAGTAGAGTTTTGATTATCGGTGAGTTGTGCACCACACTTATAATCAGGAGGCTGCAGTATATTTAGGATTGGTTTCCATTCTTCTCACTCTGAGATCGTGCCTTAGAGCTGTGTTATAAGTTGGACTCCCTCTGACGTATTCTTTTCACCCGTTATGCCTCTACGCAAGGCAACCAGCCCGGGAGGCGGCGGCGAGGGAGCTGCGAGTAGAACACGAGAGGTTACTGAGGCAGGCCGGGTCATTATCCGAGACAACCATTCGGGGAGTTCTGCGACGCCGCTAGCCCCAGGAGAGTTTTAGAGCAGTAGCTACTAAGACCACGATACCTGAGCCTCTAGTCCCACGGCCAGGAACAGAGGACATGAGTTACAAGGAGATGGCGATTACTAGCTAGTCCGTGGTAGGAATGAGGATGAGCGAGTCGGAGGTTCGTAGTACCGATAGTTCACCCTAGATCCGATAGTTGAGATTTGGGACTTCGAGTTGCGATCCACCCGAGTTCTATGGATCGGGAGGCGAGGAAGATCCTCGGGGAGTTTATTCGACGATTCTGTGGATCATGAGAATGATCAAGGCTTGGAGACACGATCGGTGGTCTTAGGTTCGCATCGGTGCGTGATCGCTGCGATCGGCGGTTTGATTCACGGGAACTATCCCGGAAGCATGCGCCTCGGTGGTTGGGACGAGTTCTCGAGAGGCATTTCTTACACCTTCTTGCCCTCGCAGATGAGAGAGCTCGCGCGATTAGGTTTATGATGTTGAGGTAGAAGCGGCGGGCGGTTGGGAATCTGATATAGAGTTTGACTTATTGGCTCGTTATATCCGCGTTAGTGGCAGACATGGAGGATAGAGTGCACCGATATGTCACAGGACATGACGATTATCTAGCAGAGAGTGGTACAAGAGTAGCTCTTCAGTCAGACATGGACATTGCCCGTGTACATGCTTACGCGCAGCAGACTGAGGAACGTAGAGATCGACGGATTAACCAAGATCAGCAGAAGAGGGCCAGAACAGCAGGGTCCTTTGGTAACTTTCGAGGCGGACCTTCTCAGCGACAAGCGGTTATGCGCCTCGCCCGATCTGAGGTGGTCCTCGCGAGACCGGGGCGTTCAGGGTATTTAGGAGTTGGTCGAACTCCGGGTTTACAGTTATGATTTATATAGGTTCTAGCCAGCCAGATTCAGTTTTCTCTCAGTGTTCACTATGTAGTAGGCATCATCCCGGGGAATGTCGTCTTTTTACTGGTGCTTGTTTTACCAGCGGCCGTCAGGGCCATGTGGGGAGAGAATGTCCTAGTAGGAGGGATACAGGTGGGACGACTTAGCCTACCAAGTCAGTTGCGGATTCATTGGTTCGGAGAGGAAGGGGTGTTAGCCAGAGGAGGCCACCCCCACCTCGGTATGGCCGTGGCGGTAGGTGTTCTTATGGGGAGTGTCGTACTACTTAGATAGCTTGTTAGGCTTGCGGCCAGCAGGCCATTTGCGAGAAATTGTCCGAGCAGGTGGCGCGGATGTTACGACTCGACGCCGGGATCGGTGTTGGTTCATCACCGTCAGAGTTATGCGCCCGTGAGCAGGATTTTATTAGAGCGACAAAGGGAAAGTGAGGCAGTAGTTACAAAGATATCTTCAGCCCTTGAGAGACTTGTTTAGGTCGTTATGGTAGATACATGTGGAGTTCTATGTTCGGTTAGCGTTGTGATTATAAAACATGGGTAGTTGAAAAGTGCCACGACCCGACCTCGGGCCCGCGACTGGTGCCTTACCCCGGGAACCCTAGTGATACAACATCAGAGAAAATCAGCGGAAATAAAAAACTTAAACATGAACAAGACATAAAATAAGCAATAGGCTAACCAAAACGGTTACCTTCCTGTATATATAAATCAAAATTGAACAGTTAAATCCCTTACAAACCCTGCCCACAACAGTACTACAGACCTCTACGAATTTTATAACAACTATGACGGGACAGGGCCCTACCATACCCCTGAATGTACAAGAACCTACAAACTCAGGGAATCATACCAAAAGATAAGCCTCCGGAGAAACGGAGCTTCCCAATCTTTGGCTTGTGATCCTATGGCGAGGATCAATAGCAGTGTACCTCTACTGCGGCATGAACGCGGCCAGAAGGAGGTCGATGCAGCAGTACCAAGTATGTGAAATCGAAAATCAGTAAATGAAATCATAATAGTCTATATAAAATAAGAGACATGTATGATAACCAAACTACAGTTCACAATATATATTAGCAGTCATGTCAAGTCAGGGACTCACGCCCGTAAAGTCATCACTCAAATATAACCCGAATTTAACTCGCATGACGGCCGTGCTGAAAAGATCTTACCTCGGTATAAGCATGGCCATGGAACCATCCTAATGGAAGCATACAGTGGGCCACCCATCGTGTCGGTATGTCCAAGGAAATAACAAGATAACAATCATAATGGAAGATACTCGTGGGCACCCATCGTGTCGGTATGTCCAAAGCAAATAACGAATAACACTTAATGGAAGCATACGTGGGCCACCCATCGTGTCAGTATGTCCAAAAGGAAATAACAAGATAACAATCATAGTGGAAGCATACTCGTGGGCCACCCATCGTGTCAGTATGTCCAAAGCAAATAACAGAATAACACTCCTAATGGAAGCATACCCGTGGGCCACCCATCGTGTCAGTATGTCCAAAAGGATCGATATAGTGGAAACATACCCGTGGGCCACCCATCGTGTCAGTATGTCCATCAATCAACCAGATAGCCGGCCCTCCAACGAGAGACGGGTAGCACAGAAACACAACACTTGCACAACAAAAACTATCACCACAAGCATAGGCAAGTTCAACATACTTTTAGACATTCTTTTTATGAATACAAATCCGGGTTTTAACCCCAAGGTACTACGTATTTTAACTCTTTAAAAGATCCATTTCTTTCACACAAAGTCACACGATACCCGTAGTATCAAAAATAGAGTAACTGTCTTTGTAAGTAAACCAAAACAATTTTCATACTTTCTTTTTAAACCAAATCATTTCTCCCTTTAAAGTCCAGTTACCATTTTAAATCTAATAATAAAACCATCCTTTTGTTTTCATAAAGCCGTTATAACTAACTTCCCATAAAGATGTTATAACACTTTATGTTTTAAACCAATTTAAGACAAAACCATGCCTTTCTTTTAAACCAAAACACTTCAAATTCCTCAAGTCTAATTTCTTTTAGAAAACAAGTTCCTTACTTTGGAATTTAAGAAAAATCAATACTTGTTATTAATGATCTTATTAAAGCAGCCATGATCTAGGAAATGTAATACAATTTTGTCTTATCTTAGCTTCTATGCAGATGGAGGTTTCTACTGGTTTTAATATAATTAATTATTTGTCAATACATTTTCCTTTATTAACTGCGATGGTTTGTTCGATACTTATTCTCATTTCCGAAATCAATATAAATTATTCCTTTTAAAACTCAATTACCCATTTATCATAAATGCGGTTTCACAACTTTTTAACACAAACCAAGTCCTTAATATTTCACATCAAGTCATTTATAAGTCAAGTCTCTTATCTTTTAAAAATCACAGACCATTTCTTTACCTACATAAAGTTGTTATAACAAACTTCCCATAAAGTCGTTATAACACTTTATGTTTTAAACCAATCAAATTCGTTTAGCACACGTACGTCTACCGTACTACATAGTTCACACAATCATGCTAGAAAAGATAGGAAGAGGTTCACATACCTCGCGACGATTATCGACAATTAGCAAAACGCTCCAAAGTACTATCACTCTGCTAGCCTTTTCCACCCTTCAAGTAGAATACGCTACTCGTAGTACTTCCACCTATAATGGCCATAAAATGTCTATCAACTTCTAGATCTCTTCGTAGAATATTCTAAATACAAGATTCCTTATTCTACGGAAAATTCGGCAGCACCTCCCAGTAACATAAATCTCCTCTATCAAGGCCTACTAAGCCAACAACTCTGCAGGGGTTACACGTCTAACCGGACGTGTACAACACTGCCCCACAATAATACTACAAGTCTACTGTAAATACAGTCCAATGTAAATACAGTTCAATTCTTATCCATATTCATTCTACATATAGTATACTCAACTATACATTACTACAACATGTAATATCCAATTACAATAGGGGGACAAAGATAATTACCTCGATAAGCCCAAAATTATCCAAGATATAAGTCGATCCTGAGCAACGTTTAGCTCCAATTCCTAACGCTCCAACCTGCTCCAAGCAACCCTTAGAAGTTTCTAAACAACTTCTCTTAACACTTCATCTAAGCTATGAAGATTTTTCTAGGGCTTCATTTTGCGACTATGGAATAAAGTAGTATTTCCGGGCTCTTATGTTGGGATTTCTTTGGAATACCACAAGGGATTTAGGCTAAAGTATTTGGAATAACAACAATACTTGAAGAATTCTACTCAAGGTGGGGGGGTGTTTGGACGAGAACTCACTAAGGGAGGGAGGGAAATTTTTTGCCTTGGAAACTTTCTAATGTGGATGAAATAAAGTCTTGCACACAAGGGGTATTTATCGGGAAATCAATGGCCAAGATCTAGGCAAGTGGATGGTGAGGATGGGGTACATGTGTGTGGGTAGTTGGCCAACCATTTGGCTACCACAAAAATGGGACAAGTGGCGCACAAAATGGGCCACTTGTCCACCAAAAAAACGTCTCACTTGTCCTTCTCCAATTCGGCCAACATGGCCACACGAGGGTGACACGTGTCTCCCCCGTACTCGTCCAAAATATTTCATCTTCCGAAAATATCCGTAATGCCAAAAATCCGAAAATAAAGTGGGCCCACAAAATCGTAAATTTTCGTGGGCCCACGTGACCAATTCGGAAATAAAATTTCATAATTCTCAAATATTCCAAAAGTCCAAATACCAAATCTGGGAATCCAATTCCCTTTAACGAACATTTTCCTTCACAAAATCCGGAAACTTTTAGTCGAAAAATCACATCTTTCTTCCTTTCCAATTTCTTATGTCAGATTCTCAGACGTGCGTCCTCGTATACATACCGTGGAACTACGGGTGTAACATTCTTCCTTAGAAACATTCGTCGAATGTTCCTTCTAAGTCTCCAATCGTACATGCGCCGGTATAGTCTTCACTACTATACTTACGAAACCAACTATGCCCCATATTGCCATAATACAACACACGCGCACCAACTCAAATCCAAGCCAACGAGAAATCACCTCTAACATTACAAAAGCTTCCACCTATGGTCTAAAGGATACTCCCTTCGCATCTTCACTTCACAACAAAATGATCTATTTTATTCTGTTAACACACGTTCACTCCTTTCCTTACTCGTCATACCCTTCTCGTACACCCGAACTCTCTCTAGTACACGTCTGCACTCGACCATCGCCGGTTCCAAAACCTTGGAGTCACTACCTCCAACTTGGTCATTTTCTAGCCTCAAATTCCTTTAAGGCCCTTCCGGCCTTCACGATCCGATCTGGTCGAACGCGTCCACGAACTCGTACAACGGTTACCTAAACTTGGGCTTAACACCCTCGTGACCCTATCATCTAGCGGGACCACCTCAAACTGACCCCACCACATTCCGGGCTGTGGGTTGACTCGCGAAATGGCCTCAACCCGACCCACTTCGTACTAAACTCTCGTTCCCCGATCCGGAACAATCTTACCAGTTCACGTCATGAAAGCTACTACTTCCATCTCACACTACCCATGGATTTATCACAACTTACACCATGTTAACCGAACATAGCACTCCACATGAATCTACCATAACGACCTAAACAAGTCTCTTAAGGCTGAAGATCTCCGTGTAACTACTGCCTCACTTTCCCTTTGCCGCTCTAATCAAATCTTGCTCTGCTGGGCGCATAACTGCAGAAGGTGATTGTCACGACCCGTTCCGGGGCCCGTGACTGGTGCCTTACCCGGACACCCAAGTAGTCATACATCAGAGATATCAACGGAATATAAACAAGACATGAAACAATATAAATGAGACACAGTTTCTGGGGAAAAGTTGCCTTTCGGCATATATATAAATACCCAAAATGAACAGTTACATCCCAACTTTACAACAGGACTACAGACCTCTAAGAGTTTATAACAAAAATGGCGGGGCGGGGCGCCATACCTGAATGCAAATACCTACAACGGGGGACCATACCAAAATGCTAAGCCTCCGGAGAAATGGAGCTTTCCCAAATGCTGATACGGTGATCCTAAGAACGGGGATCAACAGTAGGAGTACCTACACTGCGGCATGAACGGCCCCCGAAGGTTGTTATACCGTATTTCGAGTATATGCGTGGGGCGTGCGTGAAAAATTTGAACTTGTGAAGTTGGCTTGGCGAATTAAATTTTGTGCATAACACGGATTAGAGTCGTTTTCGGCGAAACGTTTTCACGACTTTCGTAGGGAATTTCGGCTATGTCATTTTTAATTTTTGCGGATTTTTCAGAGATACGAAAAAATGTGGACCAACAAGAGGCGCCACTTGGCACCTCTCATTGGAAGGCGTCTTGGGCGGTGAAGTGGACGATTGGGTTGGCCATTTTGGTCAAGGGTTGGTAGGATATTTTGTGCTAGTTGGCTAGTGTGCACTTGGCAAGATCTTGGCCCTACACTTGCTAGGCACTTGGCTAGATCTTGGCCATTGGTTGGCCTTGGCTTGTGCTATAAATACCCCTCTAAGGTTGAAGACTTCTTCATCCAAAAATGCCTAAGTCTTGAGAGCCTTCTCCCTCCCCTTGTGTGAGTTCGGCCGAGAGCACCCCCCCCCTCTAGGGGTGCTAGCCGAGTGTACCCTCCCCTTGGCGAGAGTACCCCTTGTGGGAGTAGGCCGAGGGTATACACCCCCTAGCCTTGTTGCTTTGTATAATACCCCTTTGTGGTGTAGAAATACTCTCCAAAGTATTGTTATAATGCCCAAATTACCTTAGCCTTATACCTTGTAGTATTCTAAGGTTATACCTATCTGAAAAGCCAGAAAATACTATTATACTTAGTCGGTCACCAAACCGAAACCACAGGAAAATCTCCATGGTTAGTTGGAGTAGTATGTAGAAGTTGGTTAGAACTTCTAAGGGTAGTTTGGAGCGGGTTGGAGCGCACGGAGTTGGAGCTAAACGATAGCCGGGATCGACTTTATACTTGGATAATTATGGGCTTATCGAGGTAAATATCTTGTCCTCTATTGTAATTGGAAATTACATGTTGTTTGAATATATAGTTGAAGTATACTATATATAGTCTCGAACGTAGTTAGTTGGCAATGTCTTTTGACTTAAGCTCAAGAATCGAATCAACTGTAATTACATAGGTATCAGACATGAGACTTGTGTAGTAGTGCGGTGGAGAAGAATTGTACCCTTTTGGGTTATACGTATACCCCCCCCCCCGCTGGTTGGCTTGGTATCCGGCCTCGATAGAGGAGGAGATTTACGCTGTTGCGGGGAGGTGTCACGAAATTTCAGAGAAAGTTCTACGATGCGACTGAATGTTAATAAGCGCCACTGTGGCCTTATAGGTGGAAGTACTACGTATGGCGCGATCCGCTTAGCTTAAGGAGTAGCCGACGGTTGAGCGTTTTGCTATTAGTCGATACTCGTCGCGAGGTATGTGAACCTCTTCCTATCTCTTCTAGCATGATATGTGTGAACTATGTAGTACGGTAGACGCATACGTGCTAAATGTATTTGATAGTGTAAACATAAAGTGTTATAACGGCTTTATGGGAAGTTGTTTATAACTTTTTATGTTGGTTAGAAAATACATGTGGTTTTTAAAAGGTAATCGATTTGAACTATAACCGCTTGTTATATGTTAATAAAGAACTTGAAGTATTTCAAAAGATTATTGAATCATTTTGAAAGGAGAAGTAATACTTGGTGTTTGAAAACTTAAGAGTTATACTGGCTGTATGGGAAGTTAGGTATAACGGCTTAAGAATGTTTTATCGATTTGAAATCGTAATGTGTATCGACAAACCATCGCTGCGTTAATAAAAGGAAATGTTTTGACTAATTAAGTATTTTTAAAACCAAGAGAAACTTCCATCCGCATAGAAGCTAAGATGAGACAAAATGATATTTCCTAGATCATGGCTGCTGTAATAAGATTATTATAAACAAGAATATCCTACTCACATATAGGGCTTAGGTTTCTCAGATTGTTTAAAGGAGAACTATATTCTTAAATGAATAAGACTATGAACTACGAAACCGTTCTAAAATGAGAAACTTGAACATTGGAAATTAGGCAAACTTGAACATTGGAAATTAGGCAAACTTGAACATTGGAAAAGAATGTTACTACTTGATTTTACATAGAGGAGTAATTGAGTTACTTTAAAAAGATAATCACTCATGTTCATATACTACGGGTATTGATGGTTTCTTTGTGAGTAACGTATCTTTTAAAGATTTAATGTATAAAGTACTTTGGGGATAAAACCCGATCTTGTTAATCGTATAGTAGAAAGTACCTTGTGTGAACAACTTGATTGTGTTGGTTTGTGATAGTCTTGTAATACTTTCTTGTTGCTTTGATAAGTAAACGTGTTAGGATGCTACGTGTGTTAGTATCTTGTGATGGTTGCGTAAAGGGGGTTTCCCTTGATTGTGCTTATTAACTATCAGTCGTTATGATAGTATTGTGGCATTCATCTCTTGAGATGATTCCGGGGGTTAAGCTGCCTCCGACGCGGGTAGACTCAGCGGTCGATGGACCTATGATTCGAGATACCTCACGCGGTCCCGGGGCCTGCGCGAGCTACGAGTTCCAGTTAGTATGCGTCCTTTACGGGCACGCGGTCCTCAGGGCCACGCGGACTCGAAAGTCCGTGACGACGCCGGAGTAGCTACCTCGATGCGGGAATGCCTACGCGGCCGATGAGATTGGCCTACGCGGAGTCGCGGAAGTTCCAGGACTAGACGCGACATCGAGCATCTGCGCAAGTGGCGGCCTTTGATCATGTGACGGTCTAGACAGATCTTATGATACGATTCATGACCTTGTTGGTACTGCTGGTGTTAGTAGTCGGCTATGCCTTCGCATTTACCCTCAGACGGTTTTATTTGGACACGTGGACCCGTGATCATGTGTATTCCTTGTGCTTTTCTATCATAGATCGCCAGCCGGCGGAAGGTATTCCACGCATGATTGATGTTATGGGCCCGAGACCCATAGTTATATTTGAGTGATGACTTTGAGGGCGTGAGTCCTCGACGTGACACGATCGCTTATTTATTGTGAATCGTAGTTTGCTATCATACATGTCTCCCGCTTTATAGACTATTATGATTTCAATTACGATTTTTTTAGTTTCACATACTCGCACTTTCAGATCGACCTCCTTCGGGCCGCGTTCATGCCGCAGTTGAGGTACACCATCGTTGATCCTAGTTCTCGTGATCACAGATCAGCGTGGAAGCTCCGTTTCTCCGAGGCTTATCATGTATAGTTCCCCGTAGTAAGTGTTTACATTCAGGGTTTGGCGGGCCCCGTCCCCGCCATTGTTGTCGTATCATTCTTAGAGGTCCGTAGTAATCGCAAGGTGGTTGTAAAAAGGATTAAACTGCTCATTTGTAAAGTTGTTATTTATATATGCCGAAAGGCAAAGTTTTCTAAAGATAATCCAGACGCTTCTTGTTACTTCATGTCAGGTTTTATGTTCCGATTACTGATGTTGTGTCACTAGGGTGCCCGGTAGGCACCACCACGCCCAGTTCGGTCGTGACAAAAGTGGTATCGAGCGATTAATCCTGAAAGTGTCTACGCACCGTATCCATAGAGTCTTGATTATCGCGTGTTGTGCACCACACCAATAATCGTGAGGCTATAGGATATTTAGGATTGGTTTCTATTCTTCTCACTCCGAGATCGTGCCTTAGAGCCGTGTTGTAAGTTGGACCCTCGACGAAATTCTTTCCTTATCGTTATGCCCGCGTAGGCAACCCGAGCCTGTGAGGCAAGGCACCGGAGGAGCCGCGAGTAGAGTTCAGAGGTGGCGAGGGCACAGCCCAATCATTACCTAGGTAGTGCTTCATTCGGGAGTTTTGCGACGTCACTAGCCCCAGCAGAGTTTAGCACGGCGGCGGTTCTCATGCGCCATGACATTTGAACCTTCGCCCACGCACGAACAGAGAATTTAGATTGCAAAGAAGCGACCACATTAGCTATAGATTTGGCTACTAGAGTGTATACCAATGTACCGCGAGTCTTGATGACTATCTAAGAGGGTTGTGCAAAGAGTAATTCTTCGCTAGGCTTGGGCATGGCCTGGTCGGGCTTATGCGCAGCAGCCGAGAAACGAGAGATCGACGTTAACAAAGCGAGAAGAGGGCCGAGCGGCAAGGTCCTTTAGTAACTTTCAAGGCGAGCCGCCTCACCAAAGAGATTAGATATGCACCTCCGCCCGGGCAGAGTGGTCTTCCACGGATATCGGGACGTTTGGAGTACGCAGGAGTTGGTCGAACCTGTGGCTTCCGGTTCATTGCGATGCACGCCATCCCGGGAATGTCGTCTTTAGTTGGTACTTGTTGTACCTACGACCGCCGTGGTCTGATGTCGATAGAGTGTCCTTGTAGGAGGACTTAGCCCTCAGATCGGTGGGTAGTTCGTCATCTTCCTAGCTACGCTCACGGCAAGGTGTTTGATTAGAACAACTAAGGAGTGAAGCGGAGATATAGATATATCTTTAACCTCTATGTGTGATAAGGTGAGTATACCTTAAGTGCTATGTTCGATAGCAAAGGTGTTAGTCGCGATTAGATTATGGTTGTTTAACCAAGTAAGATTTTGGGGGATAGATAAGGTGAGCCTTAGAATGTTTTACGTAAAGACCTTAGAGGTAAGGCCATCTCGAGTAAAGGTGTAGTGTTATGTTTGATCCTTATCGGAAGTGCATAGTGCACGTGAGTTATGTTTGGGATAGGTCCCAGTAAGTGCGCGGAATGAAAGGGGTAGTTGAGCTAAGACCGCCAGGTTTTCGTAACGTGATTGTGAGACCGTTCGGATCGGAACTAGTGTTGTGCTCGCTGACGGTCGGATTGAGGCGCGATGCGGGTCAACCCGCGGCCTTTTTGGGCGCGGGTCATTTGTGGTCCCGCCTGTGGTAGGTCACGAGGGTGTTAGGCCCAAGTTTAGTTAACCAACAGACGAGTTCGTGGACGCGTCGACCCGTGGTCGCCGATGGGGGCAGCCCATCGTGTTCTTCTCGGTCGACCGTTTACTGCGTGTTGAGTTATCCGAAAGGTTGTAAGGCTGCACGGGTGCCTACCTTCACCTTATGTCGCAGTGAAGCCCGTGTCAGGCTATTTTCGTTTTCTAAAAGTTTTACCGTGCAAGGATAGGAACTCGTGAGTCTCGTAATCACATTCACCTCGCCGTTGTTTGGATTTCAGGGATAGTTGTGGGGATTGTTGTCTCCTGATGAGGTAGCGTTTAGGCTACCATTGTAGTGGTCGGATGTCGCCTTCTGAAGCCTTGTAGGGCGGAAGTGTAAGTCACGGCCGATTGGTTCGATGTTGGCAAGGTTCAGATAGTTGGTTCAGGTTTGTTCCAGCAGACTGTGGATAGTGAGAAGCTTGTCTAGAAGAGGTTCTGGCAGCTCAGAGATATTGTGCGGATAATCGGCGACGACGCTTAGAGTTCAGGTTGACGGTCGGTCTTCTTGAAAGTACCACCCCGAGTTGGGTATGACGAGTTTGGAAAACTAAGGAACTTAGCCCGAGTTACTTTGGGCCTTTGTGGGTTCATGGGAAGAATAGGCCAGGTTGCCTATATGTTAGCATTTGCCGTCCGACTTAGGAGGAAGGACGTCCGGTCTTTCGTATTGTTATGTTCGGGAAAGTATCAAAGATCCATCCAGAGTATTCACAGTTAATGATGAACACGTTAGAGATAGTAATCCCAGTTCGAGATCGGCGATCGTAAATGTGGTAAGTTATGAGAAAGAGTTCGTGGTACAGGAGTGTACGACATCCTCGAGGATCGCAGTTGTTCCCGGTACCATTTGTTGGGTCGTAGCAAGGCTCGCGAAAAAGTGACAAAATGTGAGAGGTGTTTTCCTCGTGGAATTTGATGTAAGTTTTTTTTGTGCGCGGGTGTTTTTGTGGCCTGATGTGGCAGGTTGGTTCTCGTAAGGGTAGTAGTGAAGACTATCTTCGGCGACGTTGTTTTGAGATTAGAAGGAACATTCGACGAATGTTTCTGGCGAGGAGAATGTTATACCGTATTTCCGAGTATGTACGTAAGGCGACGAGAAAAATTTGAACTTGTGAAGTTGGCTTGGCGAATTAAATTTTGTGCATAACACCCGATTAGAGTCGTTTTCGACGAAACGCTTTCACGACTTTCGTAGGGAATTTCCGCTATGTCATTTTTAATTTTTGCGGATTTTTCCGAGACGAAACATTGTGGACCAACAAGAGGGCGCCACTTGGCACCCTCTCATGGAAGCGTCTTGGGCGGTGAAGTGGACGATTGGGTTGGCCATTTTGGTCAAGGGTTGGTAGGATATTTTGTGCTAGTTGGCTAGTGTGCACTTGGCAAGATCTTGCCCTACACTTGCAGGCACTTGGCTAGATCTTGCCATTGGTTGCCTTGGCTCAGGCTATAAATACCCTCTAAGGTCAAGACTTCTTCATCCAAAATGCCTAAGTCTTGAGAGCCTTCTCCTCCCCTTGTGTGAGTTCGCCGAGAGCACCCTCTCAGGGGTGCTAGCCGAGAGTGTACCCTCCCCTCGCCGAGAGTACCCTCAGGGGTAGGCAGGGTATACACCCCCTAGCCTTGTTGCTTCGATAATACCCCTTTGTGGTGTAGAAATACTCTCCAAAGTATTGTTATAATGCCCAAATTACCTTAGCCTTATACCTTGTAGTATTCTAAGGTTATACCTATACGAAAAGCCAGTAAAATACTATTATACTTCCGCTACCAAACCGAAACCCTAAGGAAAATCTCCATGGTTAGTTGGAGTAGTATGTAGAAGTTGGTTAGAACTTCTAAGGGTAGTTTGGAGCGGGTTGAGCGCACGGAGTTGAGCTAAACGATAGCCCAGGATCGACTTTATACTTGGATAATTATGGGCTTATCGAGGTAAATATCTTGTCCTCTATTGTAATTGGAAATTACATGTTGTTTGAATATATAGTTGAAGTATACTATATATAGTCTCAACGTAGTTAGTTGGCAATGTCTTTTGACTTAAGCCCAAGAATCGAATCGAATCAGTAATTACATAGGATCAGACATGAGACTTGTGTAGTAGTGCGGTGGAGAAGAATTGTACCCGTCGTTAGATGTATAACCCCGGTTGGCTTCGTATCCGCCTCGATAGAGGAGGAGATTTACGCTGTTGCGGGGAGTCTGCGAAATTTCAGAGAAAGTTCTACGATGCGACTGAATGTTAATAAAGCGCCTTGTGGCCTTATAGGTGGAAGTACTACGTATGGCGCGACCGCTTAGCTTAAGGAGTAGCCGACGGTTGAGCGTTTTGCTATTAGTCGATACTCGTCGCGAGGTATGTGAACCTCTTCCTATCTCTTCTAGCATGATATGTGTGAACTATGTAGTGGTAGACGACGATACGTGCTAAATGTATTTGATCGTGTAAACATAAAGTGTTATAACGGCTTTATGGGAAGTTGTTTATAACAGCTTTATGTTGGTTAGAAAATACATGTGGTTTTTAAAAGGTAACTGATTTGAACTATAACTGGCTTGTTATATGTTAATAAAGAACTTGAAGTATTTCAAAAGATTCTTGAATCATTTTGAAAGGAGAAGTAATACTTGGTGTTTGAAAACTTAAGAGTTATACTGGCTTTATGGGAAGTTAGGTATAACGGCTTAAGAATGTTTTACTGATTTCGGAAATCAGAATGTGTATCGACAAACCACTGCAGCGTTAATAAAAGGAAATGTTTTGACTAATTAAGTATTTTTAAAACCAGTAGAAACTTCCATCTGCATAGAAGCTAAGATGAGACAAAATGATATTTCCTAGATCATGGCTGCTGTAATAAGATTATTATAAACAAGAATATCCTACTCACATATAGGGCTTAGGTTTCTCAGATTGTTTAAAGGAGAACTATATTCTTAAATGAATAAGACTATGAACTACGAAACCGTTCTAAAATGAGAAACTTGAACATTGGAAATTAGGCAAACTTGAACATTGGAAATTAGGCAAACTTGAACATTGGAAAAGAATGTTACTACTTGATTTTACATAGAGGAGTAATTGAGTTACTTTAAAAAGATAATCACTCTATGTTCATATACTACGGTATTGATGGTTTCTTTGTGGAGTAACGTATCTTTTAAAGATTTAATGTATAAAGTACTTTGGGGATAAAACCCGATCTTGTTAATCGTATAGTAGAAAGTACCTTGTGTGAACAACTTGATTGTGTTGGTTTGTGATAGTCTTGTAATACTTTCTTGTTGCTTTGATAAGTAAACGTGTTAGGACGCTACGTGTGTTAGTATCTTGTGATGGTTTGCGTAAAGGGGGTTTCTTGATTGTGCTTATTAACTATCGATCGTTATGATAGTATTGTGGCATTCATCTCTTGAGATGATTCCGGTTAAGTCGCCCTCCGACGCGGGTAGACTCAGGTGGTCGATGGACCTATGATTCGAGATACCTACGCGGTCCCGGGGCCGCATGCGAGCTACGAGTTCCGTGTTAGTATCGTCCTTTATGGGCACGCGTCTCAGGGCTACGCGGACTCGAAAGTCGGGGACGATGCCGGAGTAGCTACCTCGACGCGGGAATGCCATGCGGCCGATGAGATTGGCCTACGCGGAGTGCGGGAAGTTCCGGACTAGACGCGACATCGACATCGCGGGCAAGTGGCCGCCTTTGATCATGTGACGGTGCAGACAGATCTTATGATACGATTCATGACCTTGTTGGTACCGCTGGTGTTAGTAGTCGGCTATGCCTTCGCATTACCTGCAGACGGTTTTATTTGGACACAGTGGACCCGTGATCATGTGTATTCCTTGGTGCTTTTCTATCATGATCACGGCAGTGAGGAAGGTATTCCACGCATGATTGATGTTATGGGCCCGAGACCCATAGTTATATTTGAGTGATGACTTTGAGGCGTGAGTCCCTGACGTGACATGACTGCTTATTTATTGTGAACTGTAGTTTGGTTATCATACATGTCTCCTGCTTTATAGACTATTATGATTTCAATTACAGTATTTTTTTAGTTTCACATACTGCACTGTTGATCGACCTCTTCGGGGCTGCGTTCATGCCGCAGTTGAGGTACACCGCCGTTGATCCTAGTTCTCGTGATCACGGATCAGCGTGGGAAGCTCGCTTTCTCCGAGGCTTATCGGTGGTATAGTTCCGTCGTAGTAAGTGTTTACATTCGGGGTTTGGCGGGCCCTGTCCCGCCATTGTTGTCGTATCATTCTTAGAGGTGCAGTAGTAATCGCAAGTGTGGTTGTAAAAAGGATTAAACTGTTCATTTGTAAAGTTGTTATTTATATATGCCGAAAGGCAAAGTTTTCTAAAGATAACTGTTGTACGTTTCTTGTTACTTCATGTTGTGGTTTTATGTTCCACTGACACTACGATGTTGTGTCACTAGGGTGCCCGGTAAGGCACGATCACGCCCAGTTCGGTCGTGACAGTGGTCGACAACAGTACCAAGTATGTGAAATCAGTAAAGTACTTTAAATGAAATCAAAGTATTTAAAACCATTTGCAAATACAATTAGTTCAATTTGCACATAGTGCCATATCACAAACAAGAGCAATAATAGGTAAATCAGAATGTGTCTTTCCTAGGCCGCGAATGATCGAAGGCAAGGCCAATCGCCCATAGTATCATTATGCATGCCTAACCTCGACTCCCGCAATCCGCATAGTCACACATAGACCCGCATGAGGTATTCCTCGTGACGGTAGCTAACCCCTGTACTCTCCTCGACTCCCGCGGTCCGCATAGTCTCAATAGACCGCATAGTCACATTGCATCGCATAGTGGCATCCCCGTCGGATAAAACACCCGAATGATCAACCCCGAACTCCGCACCCGCATAGTCACGCAGACCAGATAGCCGATAGACCCGCATCAAGGGTGGCAAGCCCTCGGTATAACAAGTCAAGGGGGTATGTGATATAATAACAATACAACAGTCTTAACGTTTAACAACGTAAGCACAACGAGAATAACATCACAAGACACTAACACACGTAGTATCATAACATGGGTACTTATCAAACCAGCAGGAAGGTATCACAAGGCTATTACCAGCAAAACATAGACAAGCTAACCACACAAGGTGCTTTAATGTTTACGTTAACAAAACCAAGTTCTAATTCCAAAGTACTACATACATTAATTCTTTACGAGATCCATTTCTTTTATAAAGGTCACCCGATACCCGTAGTAATAGAGTGACTAACATTTTTAGTAAACCAGAACACTTTCCTTTTTAAAATCAAGTAACAACATTCTTTTCTAAACGTTCAAGTTTGCCTAATTTCAATTACTCAAGTCTTTTATTTTAGAAAGGTTTCATAACTCATAGACTTGATCATTTAAAACGTAATCTCTTTTTAAAACAAGTTGAGCAATATGCCTTAGGTGTGAGTAGGTTTATTCTCGTTTATAACAATCTTATTAAAGCAGCCATGATCTAGGAATTGTAATATCATTTTGTCTCATCTTAGCTTCTATGCAGATGGAGGTTTCTACTGGTTTTAATAATACTTAAATAGTCAATACATCTCCCTTTATTAGCGCTGCAGTGGTTTGTTCGGTACTTATTCTCATTTCCAAAATCAATACAAGGCTTTTATAAACAATTAAGTAAACCGTTCCTTTTATCACTCTTAAGTCGTTATACCTAACTTCCCATAAAGCTAGTATAACTTCTTAAGCTTTCAAAACCAAGTATTATCCTTCTTTAAAAAAGGTTCCTTAATTCTCTTGAACTACTTCAAGATTCTTATTATTCAGGCTTAAGTCAAAAGACATTGCCATAAAACTACGTTCAGTTAACACACGTACGTCTACCGTACTATATATATATATTCCTTTAAAATTTCATGCTCAAGAGTATAGGAAGAATCACATACCTTCTCGGCGAAATCCACTTGCCAAGTCGAATATGTCGCGCGCAGAGAATCAACCTATAATAGTCAAATACGTCTATCAACGTCTAGACTATTCTGTAAACAGTTCTAAGCGGAGGGTTCTCTATTCTACCGAAAATTGGGCAGCACTTCCCTACCCGCCAAGCTACTCAAGTCTACTGTAAAAACAGTCCTATGTAAGTACAGTTCAATTATTCTTCTTTTATACCCTTCTCTCGTGATAATTCAATTCTATTCTTTAATACCCTTCTAAGTATCTTATACTCAAGTCTTAACTATTCTTACATGTAATATCCATTTACAATAGAAGGACAAGAGTATTTACCTCGATAAGCCCAAAATTATCCAAGTTAAAGTCGATCCTGAGCAACGTTTAGCTCCTACTCCGAGTGCTCCAATTCGCTCCAAGAAACCCTTAGAAGTTCTACCCAACTTCTACTTAATACTTCAACTACTTATGAAGATTTTTCCAAAGGGTTTCGTTTTTTGGCTAAAGGAAAGTATAGTAGTATTTTCGGGCTTTTCAGATAGAGGTACTTGGAAATTCTACAAAGGTTTTGGGCTAGAGTATTTTGGCATTATAACAATACTGAGAAGTATTTCTCAACCAAGGGGGTGTTTCGCCAAGGCCTTCACAAGGGGGAGGGGTTTGGCTAGCACAACTAGGAAGTGGGAGAAGGGTGCTCTGGCCAGAGCTCTCAAGAGGGAAAGGGATTTCAAGACTTAGAAAACATTTTGTGGATGAAGAAAACCTTGAGTTAGGGAGTATTTATAGGCCAACCAATGGCCAACCAATGGCCAAGATGAAGCCAAGTGCTAGGCAAGTGTAGGGTCAAGATTTGGGCAAGTGTACCTTATCCATCTACCACCAAAATATCCTACCAACTCCTTGACTAAAGAAAGGCCAAGAAAATCGTCCCACCTTCTCCCATTTTGCCGTCCATTGAGGGCGACAAGTGTCACCCTCCCGTTGGTCCAAAATATTTCATCTCTCGGAAAAATCCGCAAAAATAATAAATGACATAGCCGGAATTTTCCCTTCGCGAAGTTTGGAAAACGTTTCGTCGGAAAACGATTCTTTTAGTGAGTTGTGCACAAGTATTTTCGTCCAAAATTGCCCAACTAAGGCTAAACTTTTATACGTACGCCCCCACGTACATACTCTGGAAATACGGGGTATAACATTCTCCCCTCCTTAGAAACATTCGTCCCGAATGTTCCTTCTAAGTCTCAAAACAAACATGCGCCAGTATAGTCTCCACTGCTATACTTACGAAAACAATTATGCCATACCTGGCCACAATACAACACGTGCAAATACTTACATCCAAGTCCACGAGGAATCACCTCCACTATAAAAGCTCCCTCCCAAGGGCTAAAAGATACTCCATTCGCACCTTTTCTTTACAAACGAAATGATCACTTCCATGTTCTCAACACATGCTCGCTTCTTCCCTTACTCGTCGTACCCTTCTCGTACACTCGAACTCTTTCTCATAACTTACCACATTTCGGTTACTGCCCCAGTTTCCAATTCTCTGGGTTACTACCTCCAACTTGGTCATCATAATGGGAACATTCTGGATAGATCTCCGATACTCTTCCGAACATAGCAACATGAAAGACCGGACGTACTGCTTCCTAAGTCGGACGACAATGCTAACTCATAGGCAACCTGGCCTATTCTACAAACAATCTAAAAGGCCCAAAGTAACTCGGGCTAAGCTTCCCCGCTTCAAATTCGCCACACTCCGGGGTGGTATTTTCAAGAAGACTCACTGTCAACCTGAACTCCAAGTGTCGACGCAGATCATCCGCACGACTCCTGTTGACTCTGAGCTGTCAATAACAGCTTCACCCCATCCACATCCTGCTGAATCAAGTATGAACCCACTAGCTGAACCTTGCCAACATCGAACCAATCGATCGACAACCTACACTTCCGCCCATACAAGGTGACATCTGAATACTGAAACGGTAGCTATTATAATACACACTCAACAAGAGGACCTCAACAACAGGCGAATAGTCCTTACAACTACCCCTGAAATCAAAACACCGGCCCGACTACTGGTCGAACACATCCACGAACTCGTACGATGGTTAACACAATTTGGGCCTAACACCCTCGTGATCCTACCACCTGGCGGGACCACCACAAGCTGACCCAACCTCAAACCGGGCTACGGGTTGACCCGCAACGTGGCCCCAACCCGACCCACTTCTCGCGCCAAGCTCTTGTTCCCCGATCCGGAACATTCTTAATAACCAAGTCATGAAAACCTAGTGGTCATTCTTAGCTCAACTACCCTCTTTCATTTCACACTACTCAGGGACTTATCTCACGGATATATCCCACGTATACTATGCCCACTGGTAAAGGTCAAACACACAAAAACATAAATCTTCCACGCAAGATGGCCTCGCCTTTAAGGTTTCTACGTAATACTCTAAGGCTCACACTTCCCCTATCCCCAATCTTACCCTTTTTCCTAACCAGGATTTCTAATCACAATTAACACAATGCTATCTGAAAATAATACTTAAGATATTCGCATCTTATCATACATACAAATCTCTAGAGGGTTAAGGATATACCTGTATCTCCTGCTTCACTCTCCTTTGTCGTTCTAATCAAACCTGCCCTGTTGGGCGCATAGCTGGGGAAGGTGATGAACTAGCCACTGATCCCGAAGGCTGAGTCTCCACATCCGCACCACCCTTGGTCGGACAATTCCTCGCAAAATGGCCCTGCTGGCCGCAAGCATAACAAGCTGTCGAAGTAGTACGACACTCCCCCGAATGATACCTACCACAACGCCACAACGGTGGGTGGCCTCCTGCTAACACCCTTCCTCTCCGCACCACCAATCCGCAATCGACCGTAGGCTGAGTCCTCCTTCTTGCACATTCTTTCATCACATGGCCCTGACGGCCGCAAGTAAAACAAGCACCAGTAAAAAGACGACATTCCCCGGGATGACGCCTGCCACACCGCGTGAACACCGAGGAAAATCAACGGTGGCTAGAACCTACGATACCGCAACCGTAAGCCCTGGAGTTCTAACCAACTCTGGCATACCTCGAACGTCCTGAACCCTGTGGAGGAACACTCTGCACTGGTGGAGGCGCATATCTAATCTGCTGCTGAGGCGGTTCGCCTCGAATGTTACCAAAGGACTCTGCTGATCCGCCTCTTCGCCGCCTCGATTAACTGCCGATCTCTACGCTTTCAACTGTTGCACATAAGCTCAACGCAGCCATGCTCATTCCCCGATCAAGAGCTACTTCTTCACAACCCTCTCTTAGATAGTCATCAAGGCCCGTGATAAATCGGTACATAATATTTTCTATGGTTGCTATATCAATAGCTCGTAACAGGGTCGTCTCTTTGCAATCCATACTCCCTGTTCCCTGTCGTGGAACTGAAGGCTCATACATCATGGCCGCAGAGGAACCGCCGCCGCCGTGTTAAACTTCTTTGGGCCGCGACGCCGTAACTCCCGAATGAAGCACTCCTCGGGTGATGATTGGGCTGTTCCTCGTAACCCTCTCAGATTTACTCGCAGCCTCTCGGCCGCTTTGCCCTTCGGGCCCGGGTTGCCTTGCGCGGAGGCATAACTGGTAAAGGAAATGAATACGTTAGAGGGGTCCAACTTATAACACAGCTCTAAGGCACGATCTCAGAGTGAGAAGAATGGAAACCAATCCTAAATATCCTATAGCCTCCTGATTATTGGTGTGGTGCACAACACACCGATAATCAAGACTCTACTAGATACGTGCCAGAGACACTTTCCGATGATTAATCGCTCGATACCACTTTTGTCACGACTGCCCGGCCCGTGGATCGTGCCTTACCGGACACCCAAGTAGTCATACATCGTGATATCGTGGAATATAAACAAGACATGAAACAATATAAATGAGACACAGTTTCTGGGGAAAAGTTGCCTTTCGGCATATATATAAATACCCAAAATGAACAGTTACATCCCAACTTTACAACAGGACTACAGACCTCTAAGATTTTATAACCACAATGGCGGAACAGGGCCCCGCCATACCCCTGAATGCAAATACCTACAACGACAGGGGACCATACCAAAATGCTAAGCCTCCGGAGAAACGGAGCTTTCCCAACGCTGAAACGGTGATCCTAAGAACGGATCAAAAGAGGAGTACTCTACTGCAGATGAACGCAGCGGGCGGGGTCGAACAACAGTACCAAGTATGTGAAAGCGTAAAGTACTTTAAATGAAATCAAAGTATTTAAAACCATTTGCAAATACAATTAGTTCAATTTGCACATAGTGCCATATCACAAACAAGAGCAATAATAGGTAAATCAGAATGTGTCTTTCCTAGGCCGCGAATGATCAAGCAAGGCCAATCTCCCATAGTATCATTATGCATGCCTAACCTCGACTCCCGCAGTCCGCATAGTCACACATAGACCCGCATGAGGTATTCTCGACGGGGTAGCTAACCCCTGCACTCCTCGACTCCCGCACCGCATAGTCTCAATAGACCGCATATTCACACAGCACCGCATAGGGCATCCCCGCGTCGGATAAAACACCGAATGATCAACCACGAACTCCCGCAGCTCCGCATAGTCACGCAGACCGCATAGGCCGTATAGACCCGCATCAAGGGTGGCAAGCCCTCGGTATAACAAGTCAAGGGTGTATGTGATATAATAACAATACAACAGTCTTAACGTTTAACAACGTAAGCACAACGAGAATAACATCACAAGACACTAACACACGTAGTATCATAACATGGGTACTTATCAAACCAGGAAGGTATCACAAGGCTATTACCAGCAAAACATAGACAAGCTAACCACACAAGGTTCTTTAATGTTTACGTTAACAAAACCAAGTTCTAATTCCAAAGTACTACATACATTAATTCTTTACGAGATCCATTTCTTTTATAAAGGTCACCCGATACCCGTAGTAATAGAGTGACTAACATTTTTAGTAAACCAGAACACTTTCCTTTTTAAAATCAAGTAACAACATTCTTTTCTAAACGTTCAAGTTTGCCTAATTTCAATTACTCAAGTCTTTTATTTTAGAAAGGTTTCATAACTCATAGACTTGATCATTTAAAATGTAATCTCTTTTTAAAACAAGTTGAGCAATATGCCTTAGGTGTGAGTAAGTTTATTCTCGTTTATAACAATCTTATTAAAGCAGCCATGATCTAGGAATTGTAATATCATTTTGTCTCATCTTAGCTTCTATGCAGATGGAGGTTTCTACTGGTTTTAATAATACTTAAATAGTCAATACATCTCCCTTTATTAGCGCTGCAGTGGTTTGTTCGGTACTTATTCTCATTTCCAAAATCAATACAAGGCTTTTATAAACAATTAAGTAAACCGTTCCTTTTATCACTCTTAAGTCGTTATACCTAACTTCCCATAAAGCTAGTATAACTTCTTAAGCTTTCAAAACCAAGTATTATCCTTCTTTCAAAAAGGTTCCTTAATTCTCTTGAACTACTTCAAGATTCTTATTATTCAGGCTTAAGTCAAAAGACATTGCCGTAAAACTACGTTCAGTTAACACACGTACGTCTACCGTACTATATATATATTCCTTTAAAATATCATGCTCAAGAGTATAGGAAGAATCACATACCTTCTCGGCGAAATCCACCTGCCAAGTCGAATATGTCGCGCGCAGAGAATCAACCTATAATAGTCAAATACGTCTATCAACGTCTAGACTATTCTGTAAACAGTTCTAAGCGGAGGGTTCTCTATTCTACGGAAAATTGGGCAGCACTTCCCTACCCGCCAAGCTACTCAAGTCTACTGTAAAAATAGTCATATGTAAGTACAATTCAATTATTCTTCTTTTATACCCTTCTACTGTGATAACAGTTCAATTCTATTCTTTAATACCCTTCTAAGTATCTTATACTCAAGTCTTAACTATTCTTACATGTAATATCCATTTACAATAGAAGGACAAGAGTATTTACCTCGATAAGCCCAAAATTATCCAAGTTAAAGTCGATCCTGAGCAACGTTTAGCTCCTACTCCGAGTGCTCCAATTCGCTCCAAGAAACCCTTAGAAGTTCTACCCAACTTCTACTTAATACTTCAACTACTTATGAAGATTTTTCCAAAGGGTTTCGTTTTTTGGCTAAAGGAAAGTATAGTAGTATTTTCCGGGCTTTTCGTATAGAGGGTACTTGGAAATTCTACAAAGGTTTTGGGCTAGAGTATTTTGGCATTATAACAATACTTGGAGAAGTATTTCTCAACCAAGGGGGTGTTTCGCCAAGGCCTTCACAAGGGGGGAGGGGTTTCGGCTAGCACAACTAGGAAGGGGGGGGGGGGGGGGAGAAGGGTGCTCTCGGCTAGAGCTCTCAAGAGGGGGGGAAAGGGATTTCAAGACTTAGAAAACATTTTGTGGATGAAGAAAACTTTCAAGTTAGGGAAGTATTTATAGGCCAACCAATGGCCAACCAATGGCCAAGATGAAGCCAAGTGCTAGGCAAGTGTAGGGTCAAGATTTGGGCAAGTGTACCTTATCCATCTACCACCAAAATATCCTACCAACTCCTTGACTAAAGAAAGGCCAAGAAAATCGTCCCACCTTCTCCCATTTTGCCGTCCATTGAGGGTGACAAGTGTCACCCTCCCGTTGGTCCAAAATATTTCATCTCTCGGAAAAATCCGCAAAAATAATAAATGACATAGCCGGAATTTTCCCTTCGTGAAGTTTGGAAAACGTTTCGTCGGAAAACGATTCTTTTAGTGAGTTGTGCACAAATATTTTCGTCCAAAATTGCACAACTAAGGCTAAACTTTTATACGTACGCCCCCACGTACATACTCTGGAAATACGGGGTATAACAGTGATGAACCAACCACTGATCCCGAAGGCTGAGTCGTAACATCCGCGCCACCTCTGTTCGGACAATTTCTCGCAAAATGGCCCTGCTGGCCGCAAGCCTAACAAGCTATTTATGTAGTACGACACTCCCCATAAGAACCCCTACACAACGACCATACCGAGGTGGGGGTGGCCTCCTCTGGCTAACACCCCTTCCTCTCCGATCCATCAATCCAAGAATCGACTGGTAGGCTAAGTCATCCCACCGTATCCTCCTACTAGGACATTCTCCTCACACGGCTCGACGGCTACCGGTAAAACAAGCATTAGTAAGAAAGACGACATTTCCTCGGGATGACGTCACCACATAGTGAACACCGAGGGAAAATCGAATCTTTGGCTAGAACCTATGCAAATCGGAACGAAAACCCCGGAGTTCGACCAACTCCTAAATCCCCGAACGCCCCGAAGTCCGCGAGGACCACTCAGATCTTGGCGGAGGGCATAACGATCTCACGAGAATGTCCGCCTCGAAAGTTACCAAAGGACCTGCTGCTCGCCCTCTTCTGCGATCTTGGTTAATCCGCCGATCTCACATTCCTCGATCCACGCGCGTAAGCTGACGCGGGCAATGTCCATGTCTCGATCAAGAGCTACTCTTGTACAACTCTCTTATAGATAATCGTCATGTCTCGTGACATATCGGTGCACTCTATCCTCCATGTCCGCCACTAACGCGGGACATAACGAGCCAATAAGTCAAACTCTATATCAGTATTCCCAACCGCCCGCCTGCTCGCCTCAACCTCATAAATCTATCTCGCCGAGCTCTCTCATCCGCGAGGGCAAGTGTGTAAGAAATGCCTCGAGGTCTTGATCACTTTCGTGATCCGCCAGAATCGTCGAATAAACTGATGATCTTCCTCGCCCTCAATCCATAGGACTCGGGTGGATCGAACTCAAGAAGTCGAAGTCTCAAAACTATCGGATCTAGGGTGAACTATCGGTATCGCCGGAACCACCGGCTCCGTCTCCTCATTCTACCACCACTAGCTAGTAATCGGGCCATCTCCTTGTAACTCATATCCTTTGTTCTCGCCGTGGGCAAGACTCGGTATCGTGGTCTCGTAGCTACCGCCGCCGCTCTAAACTCTCTGGGGCTAGCGGCGCGAACTCCCCGAATGAAGCACTATCTCGTAATGACCGGGCTCGTGCCCTCGTGACCCTCCGTGTTTTACTCGTAGCTCCTCCGCCGCCTTGCCCATCTCTACCGGCCTTTGCGTAGAGGCATAACTAGCACAAACGAATACGCGGATGGAGTCCAACTTATAACACAGCTCTAAGGCACGATCTCAGAGTGAGAAGAATGAAACCAATCCTAAATATCCTGCAGCCTCCTGATTATAGGTGTGGTGCACAACACGCCGATAATCAAGACTCTACTAGATACGGCTCAGAGACACTTTCCGAGGATTAATCGCCTGATACCACTTTTGTCACGACCCGACCTCGGGCCCGCGACTGGTGCCTTACCCCGGACACCCTAGTGATACAACATCAGAGAAAATCAGCGGAAATAAAAACTTAAACATGAACAAGACATAAAATAAGCAATAGGCTAACCAAAACGGTTACCTTCCTGTATATATAAATCAAAATTGAACAGTTAAATCCCTTACAAACCCTGCCCACAACAGTACTACAGACCTCTACGAATTTTATAACAACTATGACGGACAGGGCTCCCGCCATACCCCGAATGTACAAGAACCTACAAACTCGTGGAATCATACCAAAAGATAAGCCTCGGAGAAACGAAGTTTCCCAAAATCTTGGCTTGTGATCCTATGGCGAGGATCAACGGTGTGTACTTACTGCGGCATGAACGCGGCAAGGAGGTCAAGACGACAGTACCAAGTATGTGAAACTGAAAATACTGTAAATGAAATCATAATAGTCTATATAAAACAGGAGACATGTATGATAACCAAACTACAGTTCACAATATATATTAGCAGTCATGTCAAGTCAGGGACTCACGCCCGTAAAGTCATCACTCAAATATAACCCGAATTTAACTCGCAGACAACGCCGCATGCCCCAAGATCTTACCTCGGTATAAGCATGGCCATGGAACCATCCTAATGGAAGCATACCCGCCACCCATCGTGTCGATGTCCAAAGGAAATTACAAGCTAACAATCATACTGGAAGCATACTCGTGGGCCACCCATCGTGTCAGTATGTCCAAAGCAAATAACGAATAACACTCTAATGGAAGCATACCCGGGCCACCCATCGTGTCGATGTCCAAAAGGAAATAACAAGATAACAATCATAGTGGAAGCATACTCGTGGGCCACCCATCGTGTCAGTATGTCCAAAGCAAATAATGAATAACACTCCTAATGGAAGCATACGTGGGCCACCCATCGTGTCGATGTCCATCAATCAACCAGATAGCCGAATTCTCCAACGAGAGACGCCAGAGTACGTAAACACAACACTTGCACAACAAAAGCTATCACCACAAGCATAGGCAAGTTCAACATACTTTTAGACATTCTTTTTTTATGAACACAAATCCGGGTTTTAACCCCAAGGTACTACGTATTTTAACTCTTTAAAAGATCCATTTCTTTCACACAAAGTCACACGATACCCGTAGTATCAAAAATAGAGTAACTGTCTTTGTAAGTAAACCAAAACAATTTTCATACTTTCTTTTTAAACCAAATCATTTCTCCCTTTAAAGTCCAGTTACCATTTTAAATCCAATAATAAAACCATCCTTTTGTTTTCATAAAGTCGTTATAACTAACTTCCCATAAAGCTGTTATAACACTTTATGTTTTAAACCAATTTAAGACAAAACCATGCCTTTCTTTTAAACCAAAACACTTCAAATTCCTCAAGTCTCATTTCTTTTAGAAAACAAGTTCCTTACTTTGGAATTTAAGAAAAATCAATACTTGTTATTAATGATCTTATTAAAGCAGCCATGATCTAGGAAATGTAATACAATTTTGTCTTATCTTAGCTTCTATGCAGATAGAGGTTTCTACTGGTTTTAATATAATTAATTATTTGTCAATACATTTTCCTTTATTAACGCTGCAGTGGTTTGTTCGATACTTATTCTCATTTCCGAAATCAATATAACTTATTCCTTTTAAAACTCAATTACCCATTTATCATAAATGCGGTTTCACAACTTTTTAACACAAACCAAGTCCTTAATATTTCACATCAAGTCATTTATAAGTCAAGTCTCTTATCTTTTAAAAATCACAGACCATTTCTTTACCTACATAAAGTTGTTATAACAAACTTCCCATAAAGTCGTTATAACACTTTATGTTTTAAACCAATCAAATTCGTTTAGCACACGTACGTCTACCGTACTACATAGTTCACACAATCATGCTAGAAAAGATAGGAAGAGGTTCACATACCTCGCGACGATTATCGACAATTAGCAAAACGCTCCAAAGTACTATCACTCTGCTAGCCTTTTCCACCCTTCAAGTAGAATACGCTACTCGTAGTACTTCCACCTATAATGGCCATAAAATGTCTATCAACTTCTAGATCTCTTCGTAGAATATTCTAAATACAAGATTCCTTATTCTACGGAATATTCGGCAGCACCTCCCCCCGTAACAACATAAATCTCCTCCTCTATCAAGGCCCTCTACCAAGCCAACAACTCCTAGGGGGGTTACACGTCTAACCGGACGTGTACAACACTGCCCCACAATAATACTACAAGTTCATCAGAATACATCCCAATGTAAATACGATTCAATTCTTATCCATATTCATTCTACATATAGTATACTCAACTATACATTACTACAACATGTAATATCCAATTACAATAGGGGGACAAAGATAATTACCTCGATAAGCCCAAAATTATCCAAGATATAAGTCGATCCTGAGCAACGTTTAGCTCCAATTCCTTACGCTCCAACCTGCTCCAAGCAACCCTTAGAAGTTTCTAAACAACTTCTCTTAACATTTCATCTAAGCTATGAAGATTTTTCTAGGGCTTCATTTTGCGACTATGGAATAAAGTAGTATTTCCGGGCTCTTATGTTGGGATTTCTTTGGAATACCACAAGGGATTTAGGCTAAAGTATTTGGAATAACAACAATACTTGAATAATTCTACTCAAGGTGGGGTGTTTCGACGAGAACTCACTAAGGGAGAGAGGGAAATCAATGGCCAAGATCTAGGCAATTGGATGGTGAGGATGGGGTACATGTGTGTGGGTAGTTGGCCAACCATTTTGCTACCACAAAAATGGGACAAGTGGCCACCACAAAAATGGGCCACTGGTCCACCAAAAAAATGTCCCACTTGTCCTTCTCCAATTCGGCCAACATGGCCACACGGGGTGACACGTGTCTCCCCCCTACTCGTCCAAAATATTTCATCTTCCGAAAATATCCGTAATGCCAAAAATCCGAAAATAAAGTGGGCCCCACAAAACCGTAAATTTTCCCGTGGGCCCCACGTGACCAATTTCGGAAATAAAATTTAATAATTCTCAAATATTCCAAAAAGTCCAAATACCAAATCTGGGAATCCAATTCCCTTTAACGAACATTTTTCCTTCACAAAATCCGGAAACTTTTCCGTCGAAAAAATCACATCTTTCTTCCTTTCCAATTTTACTGTCGTATTCTCGTACGTACGTCCTCATATACATACCCTGGAACTACGGGGTGTAACAAAAAGGGTAAGTCTGGGGACGAGAAAATGGGGAGCCTTAGAATTTATAACAGTTGGGACCTTGGATGCAAGGCCGTCCTGAGTGGATGTTACGGTTGGTCCTTGTCGAAGTACTTGGTATGCGTGATATATGTTGTGGGATAATTCCATGGGTAGTGTAAGATGGAAGTGGTAGCTTTCATGACGTAAACTGGTAAGATTGTTCCGGATCGGGGAACGAGAGTTTAGTACGAAGTGGGTCGGGTTGAGGCCATATCGCGAGTCAACCCGGCCGAATGTGGTGAAGTCGGTTGAGGTGGTCCCGCTAAATGATGGTCACGAGGGTGTTAAGCCCAAGTTTAGGTAACCATCGCGAGTTTGTGAATGCGTCGACGGTAGTAGGGCGATGGGGTCACCCATCTTGTCTTTCGATCATGGCCACATTTACTCGGAGGTTATACGAGATGTTGTATATCGGGAGGATGTAAGGTCGCACGGTTCCTACTTTTATGACAGCGGTGAGCCCGCTTTCGGCTATTTCTTTGTTTCGTGAGGTTTTACCAGCGGGTTAGGAACTCGGTGAGTCTCGATTGCATTTACCCTGCCGATGGACAAACAGCGCTTTATCCGCACGTTTGAGGATAGGTTACGCCTGTTTTGATTTCGGTGGTAGTAAAGGATTATTCGCCTCTTGTGAGTGAGTATTATAATAGCTACCATTTCAGTATTCGGATGTCGCCTTATGAAGCCTTGTATGGGCGGAAGTGTAGGTTGCCAATCGATTGGTTCGATGTTGGCAAGGTTCAGATAGTGGGTCCATACTTGATTCAGCAGGATGTGGATAAGGTGAAGCTTATCCAGAAGAGGTTATTAGCATCTCAGAGTCAGCGAAGTCGCATGGTAATCGCCGACACTTGGAGTTCAGGTTGACGGTGGGTCTTCTTGAAGGTACCACCCCGGAAGGGTGTGACGAGATTTGGAAAGCAGGGGAAACTTAGCCCGAGGTACTTTGGGCATTTTCATATCGTTTGTAGAATAGGCCAGGTTGCCTATAAGTTAGCACTGCCGTCCGACTTAGGAGGCAGTACGTCCGGTATTCCATGTTGCTATGTTTCGGAAGAGTATCGGAGATCCATCCAGAGTGTTCCCAGTTAATGATGACCAAGTTAGAGATAGTAACCCCGAGATTTTGGAAATCAGCAATGATGTGAGTGCGTATAGTAGGAAGAGTTCGAGTGTGCGGTACGACGAGTAAGGTAAGGGAAGAAGCGAGCATGTGTTATGAGAATAGAAGTGATCATTTCTTGTGTGAAGAAAGTATCCTTTGGACCATGGGTGGAACTAATGGTATTGTTATACACGTTAGAGGTGATTCTTCATTGGCTCGGATGTGAGTTTTGCGCGTATGTTGTATTGTGGCCATGTGTGGCATATTTGGTTTCGTAAGCATAGTAGGGAAGACTATACCGACAGGTATGTTTGGAGACTTAGAAGGAACATGCGGGACGAATGTTTCTAAGGGGGGAAGAATGTGTTATACCCCGTAGTTCCAGGGTATGTATGTGGGGACGTACGTACGAGAATACGACAGAAATTTTGGAAAGAAAGAAAGGTGTGATTTTTCGACGGAAAAGTTTTCGGGTTTTGTGAAGGAAAAAGGTTCGTTAGTGGGAATTGGATTCCCAGATTTGGTATTTGGACTTCTTGGATTATATTAGAATTATGGGATTTTATTTTCGGAAATGGTCACGTGGGGCCCACGGGAGAAATTTACTGATTTTAGGGCCCACTTTGTTTTTGAGATTTTCGGTATTTTGGATATTTTCGAAGACGAAATATTTTGACGAATCGGGGCGACACGTGTCACCCCACGTGGCACCCTTGGTCGATGGTGGGACAAGTGGCTAGCCACTGTCTCGCCGAAATGGCCATGACACTGGAAGCAATTTCGTTGGCCATGTGGTGGTGGGACCCACACACATGGCCCAATATTGACCACCCACTTGACTTGATCATGGCCCTTGATTCTTCTATAAATACCCCCTTAGCTTGAAGACTAATTTCATCCCTCACTTGAAGTATTTCCAAGCAAAATACTCCCTCCCTTTAGCCTTGTTTCGTCCAACCTCCCCCACTTGTGTAGAAAATACTCCAAGTATTATTGTATAATCCCAAATACCTTAGCCTAGTATCCCTAGTTGTATTCCAAGTTATTTCAATACTAGGAGCCCGGAAATACTACTTTATTCCATTAGTCGCAAAGTGAAACCCTAGAAAAATCTTCATAGTTGGTTGAAGTAGTAAGTAGAAGTGGTGTAGAACTTCTAAGGGTTTCTTGGAGCGAATTGGAGCGTGCAGATTAGGAGTTAAACCTTGCTCAGGATCGACTTTTAAACATGGATAATTTTGGGCTTATCGAGGTAATGATCTATGTCCCCCTATTGTAATAGGATATTACATATTGTAGTAATTTAGAATTGAGTATAAGATATATTGGAAGGATGATTATAAAGGATTGAACTGTATTTACATTGGATTGTATTTACAGTAGACTTGTGTAGTATTATTGTGAAGTAGAATTGTACACGTCCGGTTAGACGTGTAACCCTCCCCCCTGGGAGTTGTTGGCACGTAGCGCCCGAGTAGAGGAGAGATTTATGTGGTCATGCGGAGAGTCTTTGCGAATTTTACGTAGAATAAGGAATCTTGTATATAGAATATTCTACGAAGTGATCTAGAAGTTGATAGACGTTTTATGGCCATTATAGGTTAAAGTACTACGAGTAGCGTATTCTACTTGAAGGGTGGAAAAGGCTAGCAAGGTTATAGTACTTCGGAGCGTTTTGCTAATTGTCGATAATCGTAGCGAGGTATGTGAACCTCTTCCTATCTTTTTTTTTTTTTTTTTTTTTTTTAGGTAAATGCAAATATTATTACTAATAACGAAAAGGAAGTGGCTACAATCAGTCGTTGAGGTATCTCAAGCCTCAACGTAATGCAGACAAGAAGAGATAGAGGGGAGGGATGGTCACTCAAAAGGTGCCATTACAAGAGGGGATAAAATCATAGAGAACTCTATAAGATGTTGTTTTGATTCTTGCAATGACCTCTTCTGCCGGAAAGCTTGTGCCTTCAAAGAGCATTGTGTTTCTTGTCCTCCAAATCTCATAAACCATTATGCAAAAAGTAAGCAAAATAGCTTTGGCTCGGATGCTTGTCCCACGGTGTTCTTTCTTAATCCATTTAAGGGAGCTTTCAACAGTTGTCATCTCTCTTCTAATACCCAACCAATCTTTTATGCTCTTCCAAATCATGTGTGTATAGGGACAAAAAGTAGAGTGTTCCCTTGTTTCGTTAGCTTGCTGCAGAACCCGCAAGATTTATCCTCCAAGTTGAGAAATGATAGAGTATCCTTTGTAGCTAACCGCTACGCAATTTAGCCACATAGTAAAAGAGAATTTGGGAGGAATGAAGCCTTTCCAAATTTGTGACATCCAAGGCTTTTTAGCTCATGGAGCGCAAGATATCATATCTGAGGCTTGAATCAAATATACCGTTGGCACAACATTTTGTAAAGCCACAATAGCATCACCATGGCTACCAAAGATAGTAACAAATTTGTCGCGAATCCCACAAATCTTTTTGAATAAATGGGAGTCCCTAGGACGTACCTCATAGTCCCAAATTGTAATATCTCTCAAATAGTGACTATTGATCCATTGGACCCATAGAGAATCACTTAGTGTGAGTTTGCCAAATCGTCTGGATAACAGGCATGATTCCATTCCTTGATGTTCATTAGACCCAAGCCACCTTCGTTGAGGCAAGAAAATGATATCCCAAGCAACTCTTGGTGGTTTCTCCCATAAGAACCGAATACAAGCAGACTGCACCTTGTTGATAATAGTGGCGGGATAGGAAGTGCGGGAACCAAAACTCTCAACCCTCGACGACCGACTGATTAGTTCCAAATTACCAAAGATAAGAAAGGGTGTGATGCCCCCATTTCTGAATGTAATTCGAAATAGCACTAGTGAATGGGGCAAATTGATCCACCGAGACTGAAATTGGGGACAAAGGGATCCCCAAGTATCGTACCGGAAAGCTTCCAATGGCGAAACCCACTTTGAACAATATCAGGTCCCGAACTGTAGAATGCATACCCGCTAAGTAGACAGAGGATTTAGCTGGGTTAAGAGTTAATCCTGAGGCAGCCTCCAACTCTTCCAGACAATTCATAAGAATCCCAACTGAAGATATATCTCCTTTGGCAAAAATCATGAGGTCATCCGCGAATGCCAAATGAGTAATGCCCAATTTCTTACACTTTGGAAAATATGAGAAAGCACTTGCCTCAGCCTTCATTTTAAGCATCCTTGAGAGGTATTCCATGCACAAGATAAAGAGAGTAGGGGACATAGGATCACCTTGTCTTAGGCCGCGTTTTTCTTTGAAGTATCCATGTAGCTCACCATTGATAGAAAGGGAGAAGGAGGTTGAGCTAACACATTCCAAGATCCATCTTGTAAATCTGTCTGGAAATTTTAGACTTCTTAGTACCAATTCGAGGAAGCTCCAAGAGACTGTATCGAATGATTTACGAAGGTCCACCATAAGCATACATCTTGGTGAGACTCTGGCTCTATTAAATCCTCTCACAAGCTCTTGTGCCACATATACGTTGTCCATCATGTTTCTTCCTTTCACAAAAGCCCCTTGGGATTTGTCAATGAGAGAATGAAGGATCAATGCCATTCTGTTAGCTAGAATCTTTGTGATGATCTTATAGATCACATTAGTCAATCCGATGGGTCTGAAATCGTTTACCTTGGGATCATGATCAGTTTTTGGTAGCAGGGTAATGATGGTATGATTTACCTGCTTCAAAAGAACTCCAGTAGAGAAGAACTCTTGGACACATCTTACAACATCATGGCCCACATCTTTCCATCTATTCTTGAAGAAGGCAGCCGTATAACCATCTGGTCCAGGTGCCTTGTCATTGCCTATATCAGAGAGTGCTTCCCAAATCTCCTTTGGAGTGATGAAATGCAAAAGCTGTAATCTCTCTTCTTCACTCAGCTTTGGGCCAAAGTTGAACACATCAGGATCAAAGTTGGTAGTGGGTCGGGAAGTACCTAATAGATCTTTGTAAAATTCAACAAGCAACTCCCTAACTTCTTCTGGTGATGTAGTGATAGTACCATTAGCTTTAACAAGAAAGTTAATGGAGTTCCTGACATTACTCCTTTTGATCAAACTATGAAAGTATTTGGAACATCTATCACTTCCAATCAAGTGCTTTTGTCTTGACTTCTGCCTTATGAAGTGTCTTTCAGCTTCCAGTAAGGTGTTTGCTCTAGCTCTTGAGGACTTAACCACGCTTTAAGCTCCTCATCAAAGGGATTTTCCATGTGTGCATTGATAGCCTCCTTGAACTCTATGTTTGCCCCTTTTGCTCTTTGTTCGATTCCTCCAAAGTCATTTATGTTCAAAGCCCTTAAAGGTTGCTTCAAGGCTTTCAATTTGGAGGCAAGGACGAATTGAGCAGTTCCCAATATGTCTTGTCTCCAACATGAAGTCATAATGTTCTCAAAGGCTGGGTGAGAAAGCCACATATTCATGAACTTGAAAGGGCGTTTCCCAACATTATAGGATGCAATAATCGTGGCTATCACAGGACAGTGGTCCGAGACAGGCTCCATAGGCATGAAATTGGCCTTGCATTCTAAGGTCAAATCACTCCAATTTTGATTCATCAACACTCTATCAAGCTTAGACCAAATCGAACCATTCGTCCAAGTGTAGAAGGAACCGGATGAAGGAGCGTCTTCTAGTCCATGAGAATTCACGAATCTCCAAGATCCCTAAGTGCATAAGGCGTGAGAGGAGGACCCCCCACCTTATCATTAGGGTTGCAGTAAGTGTTGAAATCTCCCATAATCATCCAAGGCTTAGTGATGCCAACACCCAGGTGAGAAAGGTGATGCCAAAGCATCCTTCTATCCGAGATGCTATAAACCGGGTACACAAATGTGGCAAGGAAGGACACTTGTGTTATATTGCAACTTGCACGACATGGATATGCTGAGAGTCCATACCAAGCACTTCGCAAAAAACCCTGGATGGATCCCAAAGTAATAGCATTCTACCGCCTCCAATGAATTCCAAATTTGAGCAAAACTTCCACGCTTTGAATCTTTGAGTAGAGAAAGACTCTATCCTTGGCTGTGATAGCTTAGTTTCCAATAGACAAATCATAGCCGCATCATGTTGTTTTGTGATACTACACACTAGAGCTTGCGTGGCAGCCCTATCCCTTTGTCCGCAAAGACCACGGACATTCCAACAAAGTATTTTCATTAGGAAACAAAGGAGGTTTTATCAAGACTCCGCGCTTAGCTACCTTCGCTTCCCATCGCTGCCCATTCTTTTTTGACAAAACCTCTTGCCATCCATCATCTTTGTTGATGGAAGCCATAACTTGTGTACCAGCCAAGCTATGTTCCCCGCGTTCAAAATTAACGTTACTTGACACAAGCTGAGCCTTTTCCGTAGCACCGATGTATGTAACTTCATCCAATGAAGGTGGCGGGTTCATAGGCATCTCAGAATCAGAATGTTTTGACTCACCCCTCATCCTAACATGTTGTGTACTGCCATTGTGAGAATTAGGCAGTGAGGACTTTGCTAGAGAATCCCGCAAACATGGTGGGCCAGAATGACCCAAAACCGGAGGAACCGCGGCATGTGATACTTCTCCCAAGCTTCCGTTACCAGGAGGTGTTGTGTGCACAGTTTCTTCAATGTCCATCAAGTTATCAGCATCCACGGGGTGTTGAGAAGTTGGTGGATGAGGGGGAGGAGGGTTGGTTCCACCCGTACCTTTGTTGACCTTCAAACGAGTAGAATCATCCTTGTTGTTAGGGGGTACCTCAGTATTGCGTGTTTTTGGAGCTTCTTCAATGTTGACATCATCCCTCAGCTTCCTACACTTCAAGTGGTTGTGTTCAAAAGCCGCACAATGATAGCAAAAGTCCGGGTAATTCTCATAGTTTACCCTTTGAGTATACCTTCTGTTATCGGGGAGTTTGACGACAAAATCCATTATTAGCTCCTTGCTAACATCCACTTCCACTAGAACTCTTGCATAGTTCATTTTAGACATTTCCTTAGTATATTGGTCAGTGTAAAGAGGTTTCCCTACACGTGAAGCAATCTTACTAAGGCCCGTTGCACTCCAAATAGAAAGGGGAATGTCCGGGAAAGTGACCCAAATAGGAATGTCCATAAACAAATCATCCGTTATAAGAACTCCTTTATTAATAGCCTTGAGCATCATGGTTTTCCCGTAGACCATATAAGGGCCTCCGTGAAGTACATTAGTGATCTCTTCCTCCGTCATGAATTTGAACACTGTCCAGCCTTTGCCATATGGTATAATACGACATTTAACTCCCCATCCTTTCACAATCGTATTCAATGCTTCTCTTCCCGGGAAAGGACCCGTGAAGCAACCTATTAGGCAATAGCCCCAAGTTTCTATGAAAGGAACTTCATCCTCAGCTTCTATATCTACTTCCTCCCCTTGTTGTTCAATAAATTGTAACTTCATACCTTTTGCCTCAATCCTAGTTCCCGCAAAGACTCCAGCATAAGTCTTTTTAGGAGGGAAGGGTCCTTTGCCATGGTTTGGGGGAAGATTGTTATGAGTTGTGGCCGTGGTAGGGATATGATGTGGTTTAGAAGATGCATTAGTGTGTAAATCATTGGGAGGTATATCTGGAGGTATAGACAGAGGGGGAAGGGTAGAAGGGAGTGAGCTTGGGCCCGCAATAGAAGAGATGATTTGCGTGCCATTTGGGAGGGTAGGGAATTTGTGTTGGTTTTCAGAAGGAATAGAAGGAAGAGGAGATAGAAGGGGTGAGGTGTTGTGAAATTCAGGAAGTTTTGAAGTGGTATTAGATGAGAGTGGGGGGATGTTTAAGATTTTACTTGAATCCGATGAAGTGTTAAAGACGAAAAGAGTGTTGTGATTCTTGAGATTGCCTCCACTTAGCAAACTAGCTAAAGTAGGGAAGGCTTCGTTGGTGACACTTAAAGAAATCTGGGGTTGTTGTCTTGTATCACGAGAGGGCACTTTGAATCCCGCCACATTCAATGCCGACCCTCTCGTGATTATTGATGGTTATGGAGTTCCTAGGCTCCTTGGACAAAGAAATAGCTTTGTTTCTCACAATTGACTTGGCTCTTCGTGTAACGTGAGTAGTCAATGCCCCTAGATTATCCCCCTGATCCGTCTTGGAACTAAGACCATCATAAAGTACCGGAGTTATGAGAGAGTCATTGGTACCCGCCTCATAAATGTGCGACGCCTCGGCTCCCTCAATCAAGACGTTGGAACCCACCATTGACTTAGCTCCTTGTAAAACGGGGGTAGTTAATGTCCCTAGGTTATCCCCCTGCCCCGCCTTGGAAATCAGACCATCATAAAGGCCCGTGGTTGGGAGTGTAAAGTTGAAACCCGCGGCATTAAGGTTTGACGCCTCGGCACCCTCAATAATGACGTTAGAATCCTTAGGGCTAGAAACCCCTTCGTATTCCACATCTGATCTTGATCCTTGCATAGAGTGCAAATTCCTAGTAACATTGTTATCCTCGTGACCCGCCTTAGCCTTCTGACCCAAGACCCGACCCGTAATAGGAGTAGTCACATCGTTTCCCGGGGCATTGAAGTTTGCTCTCTTGACACCCGCGTTGAACTTCTTGGGGATAGGAGTACCATCAATGCTTTCAACTGACTTTGAATCAAACAAGACATGATTACTCTTGGACCCATGAACACCTGCACGACCCGCCAAGACCTTCTGACCCACGCCCTGACCCGGTTTAGACCCGAGAATGCCATCGTGTCTTGCTTCACCAATTGCAATGTCTGGCCTAGATTCTAACCCTTTTCCGGCTAACCTGAGAGAATTTCCAGGTAGTGTCGGGGTACTAATGCTGGAGTGACTGTCTAGTTCTTCCGAATTGATCCCTTTACCAACAAATAGGCCCGTGGAATGATCAGCCACTATAGTAGCATTAGGGGCGTCAATGGTCCTGATGAAATTTAGTTGGTTTACAAAAGTGTTATAACGGCTTTATGGGAAGTTTGTTATAACAACTTTATGTGGGTAAAGGAATGGTTGGTGGTTTTTAAAAGATAAATGACTTGATGTGAATTAGTAATGACTTGGTTTGTGTTAAAAAGTTGTGAAACCGCTTTTATGAGAAATGGGTAATTGGGGTTTTAAAAGGAAGAATGTTGTTCTTGATTTTAAAAAGGAAAGTGTGTTGTTTTACTTAAAAGTGTTAGTCACTCTATTTTTAATACTACGGGTATCGAGTGACCTTTGTAAAAGAAATAAGTCTTTTAAAAGAATTTAACGTACGTAGTACTTTGGGGATTAAAACCTGGACTTTGGCATAAAATGAAAGTACCTCGAGTTAGGTGTAACTTACCTATGTTTGCGTGTGATAGCCTTGTTGTGCCAGTATTGTATTTCTATACCACCGCGTCTCTCAATGGAGGGCCGGTTGATTTGTTATGATCTTACTTGGACGTACCGGCAGTGACGGAGGATTCCACGGGTGCGCTCCTGTTGATAGCGTTATTCCATGGACTAGCTCTCCAAGAGGTTTTACTGATTCGCCTTGGTATCCGTGGTTGGCTTCGTACTTGCCCGCCTCGTGGCTGATTCGGCCTGGTACTGGTAGTTAGCCTTCGCACTTGCCCTGCTCAGTTTAGTGGCGGTCTCGTGACACGCTTGGTACCGTAGTTAGCCTCAGATTTTCCGGTCGCCACGTGACACGGCCTTGGTACCTGGTAGTCGGCTTTCGTACTTGCCCCGTGTCAGCTTTGTGGTTTGGTTGCATAGTATTATTAGTACGGCCTTGGTATCTAGTAGTTGGCTTTCGTACTTGCCCCAGTCAGTCGATGATGCGGCTTTGGTATCTGGTAGTTAGCCTTCGTACTTGCCCCGTACGGTTTTATGACACAGGTGGGACCTGGTGTTCATGTGTACTCCTTGGTGTTGTTCTATCATAGACTGCCGACAGTGAGGAAGGAATTCCACGGGCACGATTGATATTGTGGGCGTGAGACCCATGGATATATTTTGAGTGATGACTTGGAGGGCGTGAGTCCCTGACTTGACATGACTGTTTATATGTTGTGTACTGTAGTTTGGTTATCATACATGTCTCCTGCTTTATATAGACTATTATGATTTCATTACAGTATTTTCAGTTTCACATACTTGGTACCTGTTGTACTGACCTCCTTCGGGGGGCTGCGTTCATGCCGCAGGTAGAGGTACATCGGTTGTGGATCCTCGCTCATAGGATCACGGTTCAGATTAGGAAGCCCGTTTCTCGAGGCTTATCTTTTGGTATGTTACCACAGTCAGAGGTTCTTGTACATTCGTGGTATGGCGGGCCCCGTCGTCATAGTTGTTGTTATAAAACTCTTAAAGGTGCAGAACACTGCTGTGGGCGAGTTTGTAAAAGGATAACTGTCGGGTTTTTATGTATATATACAAAAGGCAGCATTGGTTAGCTCGTTCTTATCATATATCTTGTTTCATGTTTAAGTTTTTATTTTCCGCTGATTTTTCTCTGATGTTGTATCACTAGGGTGCCCGGGTAGGCACGATCACGCCCGGATCGGGTCGTGACAAAAGTGGTATCGAGCGATTAGTCTCGGAAAGTGTCTACATACCGTATCTAGTATAGTCTTGATTATCGGCGTGTTGTGCACCACACCTATAATCAGGAGGCTGCAGGATATTTAGGATTGGTTTCTATTCTTCTCACTCTGAGATCGTGCCTTAGAGCTGTGTTGTAAGTTGGACCCATCTGACGTAATTCTTCTGTACCAGTCATGCCTGCGAAAGGCAACCAGTGGCCCGTGGGCAAGGCATCGAGGAGCCGCGACAGAACACGAGGAGTACGAGTGCGCAGCCCGGTCAAGACTGAGATAGTGCTTGACGGCGAGTTTTGCGACGCCACCGCCCCAAAGCAGAGTTTAGAGCGCATCGATGGCTGAGACCACAAGACACGAGCCTCCATCCCACACCGGAGCAGAGAGATGGGCTACGTGGAGATGCGCGATTACTAGCCGTGATTGTGGCGACATGAGGATAGCCGGACGCAGCAGTTCGATAGCACCCGTGGTTCACCCGAAGCGGATAGTTTGAGGCTACGGACATTCGAGTCAGAGCCCGCGAGTTCTACGTCGAGGCACGAGGATGATCCGCAGGAGTTCATCCGAAGCGATTCTGACGGATCATGAGAGTGATCAAGGCTTCGGAGACCGAGTCAGTGGTCTTGGGTTCACATCGGCTGCGTGATACTGCAGTCGACTGGTTTGATTCGTGGGAGCTGTCCCGGGGAGGGCATGCACTTCCAGCCGTATGGAACGAGTTCTCAGAGGCATTTCTTGCACATTTCTTGCCTCCACAGATGAGGAGGGCTCGGGCCGACAGATTTTTGGTGTTGAGGCAGAACGCGCACGTTCGAGTACAATGTGGAGTTCGACTCATTGGCTCGGTATGTCCCCGCGTTAGTAGCTAGTATGGAGGACAGAGTGCACCGCTATGTCACAGGGCTAGACGATTATTTGGCAGAGAGTTGCTCGGGCGTAGCTCTTCAGCCGGGCATGGACATTGCCCGCATGCAGGCTTATGCACTTGGATGTGAGGCACGGAGAGGTCGACGGAATGACCGGGATCAGCAGAAGAGGGCCAGAACAGCAGGGTCTTTTGGCGACTTTCGAGGCGGACCGCCTCAAAGAAGAGCCGATGCGCCTCCCAAGACAAGTGGCCTCCACGCCTTGGGACGCTCGGGATATTCAGAGTAGGTCGTGGCTCCTGTGTTTGAGACTTTCGAGAGTAAGAGTGCTCGCGGATAAGGTCACCCTTGTCTCATGTGGCGTTGTGGAAAACTTCATAAGGGAGAGTGTCGTACTAATTTGGGAGATTGTTATTCTCGCGCCAACAGGCCATTTGGCGAGATCTGTCGACTGTGGGTAGCATGGTGGATTAGCACTGACTACGAGATCGGGCCATGGTTCTTCACCTTCCATAGCTAGGCAGGATGTTCATGCACCGGCAGGCCACGACAGAGGTCGCGGTGGAAGTTCCCAGTTTTAGCGGTCCTTTGAACCGCCTATTTACAGGTATATCCTTAACCCTCTAGAGACTAGTATGTATTGATGTTATGATGATGTGTTAAGTGTTATGATCGGATAACTTTGAGTTAAAAGGTGATTTAGAAGCCTGGTTAGTGAAAAGGGTAAGTCTGGGGATGAGAAAATTTCGAACCTTAGAATATTACACGTTGAGACCTTAGATGTAAGGCCGTCTTGAGTAAAGGATTTTGCAGAAGATCCTTGTCGGAGTTCATTATATGCATAGGGTGTATTAGTGTGATAATTCCATGGGTAGTGTAAGATGAAAGTGGTAGCTTTCAGGACTTGTATAGGTAGGGTTGTTCCGGATCGGGGAACAAGAGTCTGGTGCGATTATGGGTCGGGTTGAGGACCGTTCGCGGGTCAACCCGCAGCCCGAAAGGAGATGTGGTCAGTTTGAGGTGGTCCCGCCAGGTGGTAGGATCACGAGGGTGCGAGGCCCAAGTTTAGGTAACCATCGTATGAGTTCGCGGATGTGTTCGACCGGAATCGGATCGTGAAGGCCGGGAATGGCCTCAAGAAATTCGAGGCTAGTAAGATGACCAAGTTTGAGGTAGTGACTCAAAGATTTTGGAAACCAAGTGACGATCGAGGTATGGTACGTGTACTAGAAAGAGTTCGAGTGTTCGAGAAGGGTACGACGAGAAAGGAAAGAAGTGAACATGTGCTGAGAGATGGAAGTGATCATTTCTTTGTGAGGTGAAGATGCGAAGGGAGTATCCTTTGGACAAGGAACGAGAGTTAGTATCGTTTTACATCTTAGAGGTGATTCCTCGTGGACTTGGATTTAAGTATTTGCGCGTATGTTATTTTTGTGGCCAGGTGTGGCATGATTGGTTTCGTAAGTATAGTAGTGAAGACTATACCGGCGCAGGTATGTTTTGGAGACTTAGAAGGAACATTCGGGACGAATGTTTCTAAGGGGGGAAGAATGTTATACCCCGTAGTTCCAGGGTATGTATGTGGGGACGTACGTACGAGAATACGACAGAAATTTTGGAAAGAAAGAAAGGTGTGATTTTTCGACGGAAAAGTTTCCGGGTTTTGTGAAGGAAAAAGGTTCGTTAGTGGGAATTGGATTCCCAGATTTGGTATTTGGACTTCTTGGATTATATTAGAATTATGGGATTTTATTTTCGGAAATGGTCACGTGGGGCCCACGGGAGAAATTTACGGTTTTGTGGGGCCCACTTTGTTTTTGAGATTTTCGGTATTTTGGATATTTTAAGAAGACGAAATATTTTGATTTAATCGGGGGGCGACACGTGTCACCCCCATGTGGCACCCTTGGCCGAATTGGAGGGACAAGTGGCTAGCCACTTGTCCCCTTGGCCGAAATGGCCATGACACTTGGAAGCAATTTCGTTGGCCATGTGGTGTGGTGGGACCCACACACACATGGCCCAATATTGACCACCCACTTGACTTGATCATGGCCCTTGATTCTTCTATAAATACCCCCTTAGCTTGAAGACTAATTTCATCCCTCACTTGAAGTATTTCCAAGCAAAATACTCCCTCCCTTTAGCCTTGTTTCGTCCAACCTCCCCCACTTGTGTAGAAAATACTCCAAGTATTATTGTATAATCCCAAATACCTTAGCCTAGTATCCCTAGTTGTATTCCAAGTTATTTCAATACTAGGAGCCCGGAAATACTACTTTATTCCATTAGTCGCAAAGTGAAACCCTAGAAAAATCTTCATAGTTGGTTGAAGTAGTAAGTAGAAGTGGTGTAGAACTTCTAAGGGTTTCTTGGAGCGAATTGGAGCGTGCAGATTAGGAGTTAAACCTTGCTCAGGATCGACTTTTAAACTTGGATAATTTTGGGCTTATCGAGGTAATGATCTATGTCCCCCTATTGTAATAGGATATTACATATTGTAGTAATTTAGAATTGAGTATAAGATATATTGGAAGGATGATTATAAAGGATTGAACTGTATTTACATTGGATTGTATTTGATGAGACTTGTGTAGTATTATTGTGAAGTAGAATTGTACACGTCCGGTTAGACGTGTAACCCTCCCCCCTGGGAGTTGTTGGCCTGGTAGCGGGCCTGAGTAGAGGAGGAGATTTATGTGGTCATGGGGAGGTGCTGCGAATTTTCTCAGAGAATAAGGAATCTTGTATATAGAATATTCTACAAGTGATCTAGAAGTTGATAGACGTTTATGGCCATTATAGGTTAAAGTACTACGAGTAGCGTATTCTACTTGAAGGGTGGAAAAGGCTAGCAAGGTTATAGTACTTGAGCGTTTTGTCACGATTCGCCCGGCCCGTGGATCGTGTCTTACTGGCACCCAAGTAGTCATACATCGAGTAATCAGTGAAATATAAAACAAGACAGAAACATAGTAAAATAAAACAGCTTTATCGATGAAAAGCTTGCCTTACGGCATAATATAAACGACTCAAGTTTTGCAGCTACATCCCAACTGCACAATAGTACTACGCACTTCTAAGGAAGTAAACAACTATGGCGGACAGGCCCGCCATACCGATCAGTACAAAACTATCTACAATACAGGAGATCATACCCAAAAGTAGAGCCTCCGAGAAGATGGAGCTCCCGACACCAACGCAAAGACCTAAGGATGTGGATCTAGCACACGCTTGCCTTTACTCGCGGATGAACGGAGCCCCCGGGCGAGGTCAAGACAACAGTACCAAGTATGTGAAACTATAAAGAACGAAATGAAATCAAAGTATTTAAAACCTTTTCACAAATACAATCGTTCAATTGCACATAGTGCCACATCACAAACAACAACAGAATAGGAAAATCAGAATAGTCTATTCTAGGCCGCGAATGATCGAAGCAAGGCCAATCGCCCATAGTATCATTCTGCGTGCCTAGTCCTGGACTTTCGCAGCCCGCATAGGTCACACCCAGACCCGCATGAGGTATTCCCCGCATCGGGGGCAGCCAACCCCCGGCATCCGCCTAGGCTCCCGCAGCCCGCATAGCCTCAAAAGACCGCATAGTCTCAACAGATCGCATAGGAATCCCCGCATCGGGCTAAACACCCGAATGATCAATCTCGGAGCATACCGCTGCTCGCATAGTCTCACAGACCGCATAGGCCGTATAGACGCGTCAAGATCAAGCCCTCGTGATAACAATCGAGGGTAGGTGATACACAAAGACAACGGACTTACCTGGTTAGAAACGTAAGCACAAAGCAAGAATGACCCTTTACACAAAGATTTCAAGACACTAACCTGTAGCATCATAATATGTCTACTTATCACACAAATCTTACTACACTTAATGTAAATCAATACAAGGCTTTTATAAACAAACAAGTAAACAGCCTTTTTATCTTCTTAAGTTGTTATACCTAACTTCCCATAAAGCTAGTATAACTCTTAAGCTTTTGTTTTAAAACCAAATATTTATCTTCTGTAAAATGATTCGATATTCTTTGAAATGTTTTGATTCTTTGTTATTGGGCAAGCTTAGCCGTGAGGCATTGCCGTAAGTATTATTCAAAGCTTAAGCGTGAGGCATTGCCGTAAGTATTATTCAGCTTAAGCCGTGAGGCATTGCCATAAGTATTATTCAAAGCTTAAGTGAGGCATTGCCATAAGTATTATTCGATTAACACGTACGCTCACCGTACTATATATTGTAAAATATCATGCTTTAGGAAGAACCACATACCTTCTCAAATAAAAACCACCGCCAAGTCAATATGTCGCGCGCAGAGAGTCAGCCTATAATAGTCACAGACATCTATCAAAGACTACTCTGAAGGTCATTCTAAACAGAGGGTTCACAATTCTACGGAAAGTCGGGCAACACTTCCCTACCCGGTGAGCTATATAAGTTCATTGTGAAAACAAATTCTATGTAAGTACAGTTTGATTATTCTTCTTTTAAACCCTTCTACTGTGGTAACAGTTTAATTCTATTCTGTGATATTCTTCTAAGTATTTAATACTTATTCTAATACTACTACAGTATGTATTCTCTAATTCAAAAGAGGGTTAGGATTAGTTACCTCAGTAAGCCCAATAATATCCTAGAAAAAGTCGCGCCTGAGCAACGTTTAGCTCCTAAGTTGTACGCTCAGAGTCTAAGAAACCTTAGAAGTTCTTTACAACTTCTACAAAGGACTAAGGATTTGGGCTAGGTATTTTGGGCATTATAACAATACTAGAAGACAACTTTTCTACCAAGGAGGGGGTAGATTTCGGCTAGGCTAGGGGGGGGGGTAGGCCCTCGGCCAAACTCACTCAAAGGGGGGGGGGAGGTGTTGGACGAAAGGCTTAAGGGAGAGGAGAGGATTTTTTCAAGACTTGGAAGATTTGTGGATGAAGAACTCTTCATCTCTAAGGGGGTATTTATAGCTCAAGCCTTGGCCAACCAATGGCCAAGATGAAGACAAGTGCAAGGCAAGTGTAGGGTGAGGATTAACTATACACAAATATCCTACCAACTCTTGACTTGTGCACAAGGCACAAAAACGTGCCATGGCTCTCCTCCAATTCGTCCAAATGGGCGATTCAAGTCCACCAATGGGAGGTGCCAAGTGTCGCCTCCCGTTGGTCCAAAATGTTTCGTCTCGGAAAAATCCGCAAAATTAGTAATGGCATAGCCGAAATTTTCCTACGAAAGCCGTGGAAACGTTTCGTGGAAACGATTCTTTTAGTGAGTTGTACAAAAACGCCCAAGGCTAACTTTAAGGCCAAACTTTTGTACGTATTCCCTACGCATACTCCGGAAATATGGGTATAACATTCTCCTCCTTAGAAACATTCGTCCCGAATGTTCCTTCCCAAGACGCTTATCGATAAGGTTCTTCATAACTTAAGCGGCTTGCAAAAGCCACACACGGCCACAAAACAACACTTAGGCAAAACGATAACGAAAATTTACAAGTAGGAAAGTGAATTACCCGGAGGTGGGGAATAGGTGAGGATACTTCGCCTCATGTCCTCCTCGGCTTCCCACGCCATCTCCTCCCGAGCGTTCCGCCACAAGACTTTGACGGAAGCCACGCCCTTCGTCCGCAGACGCCTAACTCGACGATCGACTATCGCTATGGGAATCTCCTCATACGATAACCCCTCACACGGACATCGTCAATCGGTGTACCTAGATGGATCCCGATACATCTCCTCAAAGATAGATACGTGAAAACCGGATGCATCGCCTCAGATCGGACGACAGATCCAACTCATAGGCAACCTTGCCTACCTCGCGACAACTGAAACGCCCAATGTACCTTGGGCCGAGTTTCCTTCTTCCCAAATCTCATCACACCCTTCATGGGTGACACCTTTAGGAAAACCCAATCATGAACTCGAACTCAAGATGCCGACGACGATGATCTGCATCGACTTCATGCGACTCGAGTCAAAGCCGCCTCGGATAAGCTTCACCTTATCCATCGCCGCACCAAATCGTCCCACTAGCCGCACTCGCCCACATCGAACCAACCTATAGGCGATCAGCACTTCCTCCCATACAAGGCCTCATAAGGCTCCATCTGAATACTGGAGTGGTAGCTATTATTATACGCAAACTCAACTAGAGGCAAATGATCCTCCCAGCTACCATCGAGTCAATAACACAGCTCGCAGATATCCTCAAGAGTCTTGATAGTGCGCTCGTCGTCCGTCTGCTGCGTGGATGAAATGCGACTGTGCTCACCGCCCCTAAACCCTCGGAAGGACCTCCAGTTAGCCAGAACCGGGCTCCTGCATGCGATATGATCAAGTAGGGACTCATGCGATCGACGATCTCTCGGATGTAAAGTCCGCATAATCCTCACTAAAAGTCGCCCCGACGGAAGAAAGTGGGCTGATTTTGTCACCGTCGACGATAACCCATATAGAATCATGTCTCCTCCGAGTGCGAGGTAATCCCGTGATGAAGTCCATGCTGATTACCTCCCACTTCCGGTCGGGATCTCAATCGTCAGAATAAAACCACCGTGCCTCCGTGCTCTACCTTCACTGCCGACAACACGGCACCGAGCTACGAACTCGCAACGCCCTCTTCAAGCCATCCCACCAATACACAGATCTAAGGTCGTGGTACATCTTGGTCGACCCGGATGGATAGAGTAACGCGCGCCGTGGTGCTTCCCCAAGAACTCGCCAAGTCCTCAAACATCCGAACACATACCGCTCAAACCTTAGCACCCCATCGGGTGCTACCTCAAAAGGACCCTTGCCCTCACGAAGAGTCAGTATCACGATATCGAATCAAAGCCGGATCTCGAATCGTTGCCTCTTCACCTCCTCAACGATGGAAGACTCGGCAACCTCACGAACTCTAACCCCATCGCTATCGAATCAATCAAGCGGACACCAAGGCTCGCTAATCGCGCAAATCACGAACCATGTCCTCCTCTCTAGCGCACATCCGATAGGCTCCCATCGACCTACGACTAAGAGCATCCGCCACAACATTGGCCTTCCCGTGGTACAGATATCAACATCGTAATCCTTAAGCAACTCTAACCACCGTCTCGCCGTAAGTTCACTCCTCTGGTGAAGATATACCGAGGCTCTTGTGGTCCGTAAAAATATCCACGTGAACCCCATACAAATAGTGCCTCCAGATCTTCAAAGCGTGAATCACACCGCTAACTCCAAATCATGGGTGGGGTAGTTCTCCGTGTTTCTTCACCGCCGGGATGCATATGCAATAACCCCGCCATGCTGCATCAACACACATCCCAACCCGATGCCCGACGCATCACAATACACGACATAACCATCCGACCTGGAAGAGTAAGAAGCGGGCGCCGCCTCTCTTTCAAGAATCGAAACCCCGCCACAAGCATCACCATCAAACTTGGCCGCTTACGAGTCACCTAGTCAATGGTGCGTAGATAAAGCAAACTTCTACGAACCGCCGATAATATCCTGCAAGGCCCAAAATCGCGAACCTGGCCGAGTAAGAGTTCAGGCCAAGTCCCGATCGCCGATCTTGCCGTATCCACTCGAATGCCATCACCCACAATATGCCCAAGAAACGCCATCAAGTCAACCAAAACTCACATTTGGAAAACTTGGCGTACAGCTGTCCCGAGAATCACAAGATAGCCTCAAATGCTCCGCATGCTCCCGCTCTGGCGAGAATAAACCAAGATATCATCAATGAACACTATCACAAGCGTGTCCAAAATGGTTTGAACACTCGTTCATCAAATCCATGAATACCGCCGAGCATTGGTCAACCCAAAAGACATGACCACGAACTCATAATGCCCGCACGTCCGAATGCGATCTAGGGACATCCACCTCTCTGACACGAACCTGATGATAGCCCGAACGCAGATCAATCTTGGAGAAACATCTCGCGCCCTGCAACTGGTCGAACAAATCATCAATCCTGGGAAGGGGGTATCTGTTCTTAATGGTCACCTTGTTCAGCTGCCTGTAATCAACACACATGCGCAGCGTCCCGTCCTTCTTCTTCACGAACAATACCGGCGCTCCCCAGGGAGAAACACTAGGCCTGATGAAGCCCTTCTCCAGCAAATCCCTAAGCTGATCCTTCAACTCTCTCAACTCGGCAGGTGCCATTCTGTATGGCGGAATGGAAATAGGCCGAGTATCCGAAATATGTCAATACAAAACTCAATCTCCTCTCGGGAGGATACCCGAGGTCGCCCGAAATACGTTCGGGAACTCTCTCGACCACCGAATCGATGAAAATCTGGTACCGCAGCCTCAGTATCAAACACCCGAACGAGATGGTAGATATACCCTTTCGCACCATCTTCCTAGCCTTGAGGTAGGAAATAAACCTACCTCGGCGATACCGTGCTTCCTCCCACTCAACAACCGGCTCCTCAGAACCGGAACTGCATTACTCTCTCTGCGGTCTACATTGGCGTAGCAAAGCTAGCCAAGCCATCCCCAGGCTCACGTCGAACTCAAGCATCTCCACCTCTAACACCTCGGCTAGGGTCCGACGACTGTAAATGGTCACAGGACAAGCTCTATAGACCCGCCGAGCTACCACCGAATCACCCACTGGCGTAGCTACCTCGAAAGGGTCTATGGACTCAGGCTCTATCCCTATCCTACTCGCAACAAGGGGAGATATATAGGACAGAGTAGAACCCGGATCTATCAAAGCATACACATCAAACCCGAACCGATAAGGTACCGTGACGACATCGTGAGGCCTCACGATCCCGCTTACCGGACAAAGCATAAATGCGGTTCGAGGACCGCTAGAATCGGGACTGCGCCACGACCGCGCGACCGCTGGTCCATGTACCTTGCCCTCCGGGCGAGTAATCTGTCGGGATGAAGAAGCGGCAATGCACCGTAGGCCGAGCCTACCACTGGGCCGCCGGTCGGACAAACTCGCGGTGACCTCGCTGGCCACAAGTATAGCAAGCTCGAGTACGCCTCGAATGGTATTCGCCACAACGGGCACACCGAGCAGACCTCGAGCAGTTAGCACCTCGCTACTCGAAATCAAGTCCCGGGCCCCGACCGCTTCGATCGCTCGGCTGTACCGAAATCGATGTAGAGCGCTCTGCCGGGCCGTGGTGCAACCGACTTCACGATGCCGCCACCCGAGAACCACCAAAAGAACCGCCGTCTTGGCCTTCTTCCGCTGATATCGCTTACCCGGCGGTCTCTACGCCTCGCATCCTAGTGCATGAGCTCGCATGCGGTAATGTCCATACCCGATCGAAGAGAAACACCCGCATACGACTCGCCATATAATCATCTAGCCGTGACGTAGCGGTGTACCTATCCTCCATATCTCGCTACCAATGCCGGGACATATCTAGCCAAAGAATCAAACTCGACATTGTACTCGACGGCGCGTCCCTCGTCTCGCAGAAGAATCTATCGGCTCGTGCCCTCCTCATCCGCGAGGCAAGAAGTGTGAGAAAAGCCTCAAAACTCATCCCATACTGCTGAGGTGCATGCTCTCCCGAAAGCTCCTATGAATCAAACCAATCGATCGCGTATCACGCAGCCGATGCGAACCGAATGTCACAGACTCAGTCTCTGAAGCCCTGATCACCCGCATAATCCTCTGCAGCTGACGGATGAACTCCTGCGGATCATCCTACGGCCTCGACCAAAAACTCGCGGCTACAACTCAAGAAATCTCGTAGCCTCAAACTATTCGCCTCGTGCACTACGGTGCGACCGAGCCGAGCTAATCGAACCGCCAGATCCGGCCTCTCCTCGTATCGGGCCACAACTTTAGCCAATAGTCGGGCCATCTCCTTGTACCCCTAACCTCCGCCCCAGTGCCGCGGGATGAGGTGGGTACTGTGGTCTCGCTGGGCCGGGCGCGGCCATAGAACTCGCCGTCTCGTATAGACGGGCTCGAGCCTCGTGACTGGGTGTCTCGCTAGCAGCCTCCTGGCCGCCTTGCCCTTCGGGCCCGGTTGCCTTTACGTGGAGGCATAATCATACAGAAAGGAATACGTTAGAGGGTCCAACCTATAACACCTTTCTAAAGCACGATCTCGTAATGAGAAGAATGGAAACCAATCCTAAATATCCTATAGCCTCCTGATTATGTGGTGCACAACACACCGATAATCAAGACTCTACTAGATACGATGCCTGTAGACACTTTCCGAGGATTAATCGCTCGATACCACTTTTGTCACGACTGCCCGGCCCGTGGATCGTGTCTTACCGGCACCCAAGTAGTCATACATCGAGTAATCGCAGAAATATAAAACAAGACAGAAACATAGTAAAATGTAAAGCTTTATCTCGATGAAAAGCTTGCCTTACGGCATAATATAAACGACTCAAGTTTTTGCGCTACATCCCAACTGCATAATAGTACTACTGCACTTCTAAGGAAGTAACAACTATGGCGGACAGGCCCGCCATACCCCGACTGCATAAAACTATCTACAATACAGGAGATCATACCCAAAAGTAGAGCCTCGAGAAGATGGAGCTCCCGACACCAACGCAAAGACCCTAAGGATGTGGATCTAGCACTGCTTGCCTTTACTCGCAGATTTAACGCAGCTTCAAGGGCGAGGTCAAGACAACAGTACCAAGTATGTGAAACTATAAAGAATCAAATGAAATCAAAGTATTTAAAACCTTTTCACAAATACACCGCTCAATTGCACATAGTGCCACATCACAAACAACAACAAGAATAGGAAAATCAGAATGTGTCTATTCTAGGCCGCGAATGATCAAGCAAGGCCAATCGCCCATAGTATCATTCTGCGTGCCTAGTCCCGACTTTCGCACCCGCATAGTCACACATGCACCGCATGAGGTATCCTCGCATCGGGGCAGCTAACCCCAGATCCGCCTAGGCTCCCGCACCGCATAGCCTCAAAAGACCGCATAGTCTCAACAGACCGCATAGGAATCCCCGCATCAGGCTAAACACCCGAATGATCAATCGAGCATACCGCCGCTCGCATAGTCTCACAGACCGCATAGGCCGTATAGACCAAGATCGGGGCAAGCCCTGTATAACAACTGGGGTAGGTGATACAATAACAAGACAACGGACTTACCTGCTAGCAACGTAAGCACAAAGAAGAATGACCCCTTTACACAACATTTCAAGACACTAACCTGTAGCATCATAATATGTCTACTTATCACACAAATCTTACTACACTTAATGTAAATCAATACAAGGCTTTTATAAACAAACAAGTAAATGCCTTTTTATCTTCTTAAGTTGTTATACCTAACTTCCCATAAAGCTAGTATAACTCTTAAGCTTTTGTTTTAAAACCAAATATTTATCTTCTATAAAATGATTCAGATTCTTTGAAATGTTTTCGCTTCTTTGTTATTCAAGCTTAAGCCGTGAGGCATTGCCATAAGTATTATTCAAAGCTTAAGCCGTGAGGCATCCATATAAGTATTATTCAGCTTAAGCCAGGCATTGCCATAAGTATTATTCGCTTAACACATGTACGCTCACCGTACTATATATTGTAAAATATCATGCTTTAGGAAGAACCACATACCTTCTCAAATAAAACCACCGCCAAGTCAATATGTCGCGCAGAGTCACCATAATAGTCACGACATCTATCAAAGACTACTCAAGGTCATTCTAAACAGAGGGTTCACAATTTACGGAAAGTCGGGCAGCACTTCCTACCCGGTGAGCTATATAAGTTCACAAAGGAAAACACCCTATGTAAGTACAGTTTGATTATTCTTCTTTTAAACCCTTCTACTATGGTAACAGTTCAATTCTATTCTGTGATATTCTTCTAAGTATTTAATACTTATTCTAATACTACTACAGTATGTATTCTCTAATTCAAAAGAGGGTTAGGATTAGTTACCTCGGTAAGCCCAATAATATCCTAGATAAAGTCGCGTCTGAGCAAGGTTTAACTCCTAAGTTGTACACTCCAGAGTCTAAGAAACCTTAGAAGTCCTTTACAACTTCTACAACGGACTAAGGGAGTTGGGCTAGGGTATTTTGGGCAATATACCACTACTAGACGACAACTTTTCTCCCAAGGGAGGGGGGTAGAGTTCGGCTAGGCTAGGGGGGGTAGGCCCTCGCCAAACTCACTCAAAGGGGGAGGTGTTGACGAAAGGCTTAAGGGAGAGGAGAGGATTTTTTCAAGACTTGAAGATTTGTGGATGAAGAACTCTTCATCTCTAAGGGTATTTATAGCTCAAGCCTTGGCCAACCAATGGCCAAGATGAAGACAAGTGCAAGGCAAGTGTAGGGTGAGGATTAACTATACACAAATATCCTACCAACTCCTTGACTTGTGCACAAGGCACAAAAAACGTGCCATGGCTCTCCAATTCGTCCAAATGGACGATTCAAGTCCACCAATGGGAGGGTGCAAAGTGTCGCCCTCCCGTTGGTCCAAAATGTTTCGTCTCTCGGAAAAATCCGCAAGAAGTAGTCATGGCATAGCCGAATTTTCCTACGAAAGTTGTGGAAACGCTTTCGCCTGAAAACGATTCTTTTAGTGAGTTGTGTACAAAAAAACGTCCAAGGCTAACTTTAAGGCCAAACTTTTTGTACGTATTCCCTTACGTACATACTCTGGAAATACGGGGTATAACAGTTTTGCTAATTGTCGATAATCGTAGCGAGGTATGTGAACCTCTTCCTATCTTTTTTTTTTTTTTTTTTTTTTAGGTAAATGCAAATATTATTACTAATAACGAAAAGGAAGTGGCTACAATCAGTCGTTGAGGTATCTCAAGCCTCAACGTAATGCAAACAAGAAGAGATAGAGGGGAGGGATGGTCACTCAAAAGGTGCCATTACAAGAGGGGATAAAATCATAGAGAACTCTATAAGATGTTGTTTTGATTCTTGCAATGACCTCTTCTGCCGGAAAGCTTGTGCCTTCAAAGAGCATTGTGTTTCTTGTCCTCCAAATCTCATAAACCATTATGCAAAAAGTAAGCAAAATAGCTTTGGCTCGGATGCTTGTCCCACGGTGTTCTTTCTTAATCCATTTAAGGAAGCTTTCAACAGTTGTCATCTCTCTTCTAATACCCAACCAATCTTTTATGCTCTTCCAAATCATGTGTGTATAGGGACAGGCAAAGTAGAGGTGTTCCCTTGTTTCGTTAGCTTGCTTGCAGAACCCGCAAGATTTATCCTCCAAGTTGAGAAATGATAGAGTATCCTTTGTAGCTAACCGCTTCGCAATTTAGCCACATAGTAAAAGAGAATTTGGGAGGAATGAAGCCTTTCCAAATTTGTGACATCCAAGGCTTTTTAGCTCATGGAGGCGCAAGATATCATATACGAGGCTTGAATCAAATATACCGCTGGCACAACATTTTGTAAAGCCACAATAGCATCACCATGGCTACCAAAGATAGTAACAAATTTGTCGCTAATCCCACAAATCTTTTGAATAAATGGGAGTCCCTAGACGTACCTCATAGTCCCAAATTGTAATATCTCTCAAATAGTGGCTATTGATCCATTGGACCCATAGAGAATCACTTCCGGTGAGTTTGCCAAATCGTCTGGATAACAGGCATGATTCCATTCCTGATGTTCATTAGACCCAAGCCACCTTCGCTGAGGCAAGCAAATGATATCCCAAGCAACTCTTGTGGTTTCTCCCATAAGAACTGAATACAAGCGGACTGCACCTTGTTGATAATAGTGGCCGATAGGAAGTGCCCTAACCAAAAACTCTCAACCCTCGACGATCGACTGATTAGTTCCACTTACCAAAGATAAGAAAGGGTGTGATGCCCCATTTCGAATGTAATTCGAAATAGCACTAGTGAATGGGGAAAATTGATCCACCGAGACTGAAATTGGGGACAAAGGGATCCCCAAGTATCGTACCGGAAAGCTTCCAATGGCGAAACCCACTCTGAACAATATCAGGTCCCGAACTGTAGAATGCATACCCGCTAAGTAGACAGAGGATTTAGCTGGGTTAAGAGTTAATCCTGAGGCAGCCTCCAACTCTTCCGCATAATTCATAAGAATCCCAACTGAAGATATATCTCCTTTGGCAAAAAGCATGAGGTCATCCGCGAATGCCAGATGAGTAATGCCCAATTTCTTACACTTTGGAAAATATGAGAAAGCTCTTGCCTCAGCCTTCATTTTAAGCATCCTTGAGAGGTATTCCATGCACAAGATAAAGAGAGTAGGGGACATAGGATCACCTTGTCTTAGGCCGCGTTTTCCTTTGAAGTATCCATGTAGCTCACCATTGATAGAAAGGGAGAAGGAGGTTGAGCTAACACATTCCATGATCCATCTTGTAAATCTGTCTGGAAATTTTAGACTTCTTAGTACCAATTCGATAAGCTCCAAGAGATCAGACGAATGATTTACTAAGGTCCACCATAAGCATACATCTTGGTGAGACTGCTCTATTAAATCCTCTCACAAGCTCTTGTGCCACATATACGTTGTCCATCATGTTTCTTCCTTTCACAAAAGCCCTCGGGATTTGTCAATGAGAGAAGGAAGGATCAATGCCATTCGTTAGCTAGAATCTTTGTGATGATCTTATAGATCACATTAGTCAATCCGATGGGTCCAAATCGTTTACCTTGGGATCATGATCAGTTTTTGCAGCAGGTAATGATGGTATGATTTACCCGCCTAAAAGAACTCGAGAGAAGAACTCTTGACACATCTTACAACATCATGCCCACATCTTTCCATCTATTCTTGAAGAAGGCACCGATAACCATCCGGTCCAGTGCCTTGTCATTGCCTATATCGAGAGTGCTTCCCAAATCTCCTTTGGAGTGATGAAATGCAAAAGTCAGAATCTCTTCTTCACTCACTGGGCCAAAGTTGAACACATCAGATCAAAGTTGGTAGTGGGTGGGAAGTACCTAATAGATCTTTGTAAAATTCAACAAGCAACTCCCTAACTTCTTCCGTGATGTAGTGATAGTACCATTAGCTTTAACAAGAAAGTTAATGGAGTTCCCGACATTACTCCTTTGATCAAACTATGAAAGTATTTGGAACATCTATCACTTCCAATCAAGTGCTTTTGTCTTGACTTACGCCTTATGAAGTGTCTTTCACTTCCAAAGAAGGTGTTTGCTCTAGCTCTTGAGGACTTAACCACGGCTTTAAGCTCCTCATCAAAGGGATTTTCCATGTGTGCATTGATAGCCTCCTTGAACTCTATGTTTGCCCCTTTTGCTCTTTGTTCGATTCCTCCAAAGTCATTTATGTTCAAAGCCCTTAAAGGTTGCTTCAAGGCTTTCAATTTGGAGGCAAGGACGAATTGAGCAGTTCCCAATATGTCTTGTCTCCAACATGAAGTCATAATGTTCTCAAAGGTCTGAGAAAGCCACATATTCATGAACTTGAAAGCATGCTTCCCAACATTATAGATGCAATAATCGTGGCTATCACAGATGGGTCCGAGACAGGCTCCATAGGCATGAAATTGGCCTTGCATTCCAGGGTCAAATCACTCCAATTTTGATTCATCAACACTCTATCAAGCTTAGACCAAATCGAACCATTCGTCCAAGTGTAGAAGGAACCGGATGAAGGAGCGTCTTCTAGTCCATGAGAATTCCTGAAATCTCCAAGATCCCTAAGTGTATAAGGCGTGAGAGGAGGACCCCCCACCTTATCATTAGGGTTGCAGTAAGTGTTGAAATCTCCCATAATCATCCAAGGCTTAGTGATGCCAACACCCAGGTGAGAAAGGTGATGCCAAAGCATCCTTCTATCCGAGATGCTATAAACCGGGTACACAAATGTGGCAAGGAAGGACACTTGTGTTATATTGCAACTTGCTCGACATGGATATGCCGAGAGTCCATACCAAGCACTTCGCAAAAACCCCGGATGGATCCCAAAGTAATAGCATTCTACCGCTCCAATGAATTCCAAATTTGAGCAAAACTTCCACGCTTTGAATCTTTGAGTAGAGAAAGACTTATCCTCGGGTCGTGATAGCTTAGTTTCCAATAGACAAATCATAGCCGCATCATGTTGTTTTGTGATACTACACACTAGAGCTTGCGTGGCAGCTCTATCCCTTTGTCCGCAAAGACCACGGACATTCCAACAAAGTATTTTCATTAGGAAACAAAGGAGGTTTTATCAAGACCTCCGCGCTTTAGCTACCTTCGCTTCCCAATCGCTGCCCATTCTTTTGACAAAACCTCTGCCATCCATCATCTTTGTTGCGGAAGCCATAACTTGTGTACCAAGCTATGTTCCCGCGCTCAAAGTTAACGCATTTGACACAAGTCGAGCCTTTTCCGTAGTAATCGATGTATGTAACTTCATCCAACGGGCGTGGCGTTCATAGGCATCTCGTAATCAGAATGTTTTGACTCACCCTCATCCTAACATGTTGTGTAACGCCATTGAGAATTAGGCGGTGAGGACTTTGCTAGAGAATCCCGCAAACATGGTGGGCGAATGTGTTATACCGTATTTGCAGTATGCACGTAAGTGAATACGCATAAAAAGTTTAGCCTTAAAGTTTAGGCTTGGACGATTTTTGGGCACAACTCACTAAAAGAATCGCTTTTCCGACTAAACGCTTCCACAGCTTCGTAGTAAATTCCGCTATGCCATTTCTTATTTTTGGGATTTTTCCGAGAGACGAAACATTTTGGACCAACGAGGGCGACACTTGGCACCCTCCAATTTGTGGACTTGAAATCGTCCATTTGGACGATTTGAAGAAGATTGGCACGTTTTTGGTGCCTTGTTCAAAGTCAAGGAGTTGGTAGGATATTTGTGTATAGTTAATCCTCACCCTACACTTGCCTTGCACTTGTCTAAATCTTGGCCATTGGTTGGCCACTTCTTGACCTATAAATACCCCCCTTAAGATGAAGAGTTCTTCATCCACAAAGCTTTCCAAGTCTTGAAAATCCTCTCCTCTCCCTTTGTAGCTCTTTCGTCCAACACTCCTCCCCCTCCCTTGTGAAGGCCTCTACGAATACCCCTAGCCTAGCCAAAAATCTACCCTCCCTTGGTTGAAACGTGACCGTCTTGTATCGTTATACTGCCCAAAATACCCTAGCCCAAATACCTTAGTACTTTGTAGAAGTTGTGAAGAACTTCTAAGGTTCTGAGCATACAACTTAGAGCAAAACCTTGCTCAGCGCGACTTTTCTAGATATTATTGGGCTTACCGAGGTAATAATCCTAACCCTCTTTGAATTAGAGAATACTTATCGTTATAGTATAAGAATAAGTATAAATACTTAGAAGTATATCACGTAATAAAATTGAAGTGTTAATCACTTAGAAGGGTTTAAAAGAAGAATAATCAAATCAGATTTACATAGACTGCTTTCACAAGAGACTTATATAGCTCACCGGCAGGGAAGTGCTGCCCGACTTACCGTAGAATTATGAACCCCTGCCTAGAATGACCTTGAGTAGTCTTTAATAGATATCCGTGACTATTATAGGTCGACTCTCACGCGACATATTCAACTCGCGTGGTTTTCACGAGAAGGTATGTGATTCTTCCTAAAGCATGATATTTTACAATATAACTACGGCAATGCCTCACCCGCTTAAGCTCGACAATACTTACTAAGAATGCCTCACGCTTAAGCTCGAATAATACTTACTGAATGCCTCACGCTTAAGCTCAATAATAAAGAACTGAAAACATTTCAAAGGACTACTGAGTCATATTAACAGAAGAGAACTAATTGGTTTTTAAAACAGAAGCTTAAGAGTTATACTAGCTTTATGGGAAGTAAGTATAACCACTTAAGATTTATAAAAGAAACAAGTGTGCCTATGTGTTTATAACAGACTTATATTGTGAAAAGAATAATAAAGATGGTTTGATAAGTAGACATGATATGATGCTACGTGTGTTAGTATCTTGTAACGCTTGTATAGGAGTATCCTTGTTATGCTTATATTGTTTTAAGATAAGTTGTTATGTTAGTATACTATCACTCACCTCTTGAGATGATACCGGGGGTTAAGCTGCCCTCCGATGCGGGGTAGACTCAGGCGGTCTGGGACCATGATTCGAGAATACCTCATGCGGGTCCAGGGGCCTATGCGAGCTACGAGTTCCGTGTTAGTATGCGGGTTATACCTCACGCGGTCCGTGCGCCATGCGACAATGAGTCCAGGACGACGCCGAGGAGTAGCTACCGACGCGGGTTATACCTCACGCGGCCCACGTGAGTGGCCTATGCGGACTCGGAGTCCAGGATTAGGCTTGCGAATCGAGGATGGGGCGAGTGGCCCTGCTTTCGATCATTCGCAGCCAGACAAGACTCATTACGCTTACCTATTGTTGCTTTGTTTGTGATGTGGCACTATGTATGCTTCCTCGTTGTTTCATACATATTTGTAAACTGGTTTTAAAATGATATGTTTCATTTAAGTACTTTACGCTTTCGCATACTTAGTACTTGTATCGACCTCTTCGGGCCGCTCATGCCGCAGTAAGGGCAAGCAGTGCTAGATCCGCATTCTTAGGATCTCTACATTGGTGTGAGCTCCATCTCTTCCGAGGCTCTACTTTTGGTATGATCTCCTGTTGTAGATAGTTTTGTACAGGTATGGCGGGCCCCGTCCCGCCATAGTTGTATATTTCCTTGAGGTGCAGAGTAAGGTTGTACAAAGGTTTGGATGTAATCGCTAACTATGATTATATATATATGCCGAAAGGCGTGTTTTTCTCACATAAATCGTGTCTTATTTTATAAACTGTTTCATGTCTTGTTTTATATTTCCGCTGATTTCTCCGATGTATGACTACTGGGTGCCTTGCAGAGGCACGATCCACGCCCCGAACGGGTCGTGACAAAAGTGGTATCAGAGTTAATCCTGGAAAGTGTCTACGCATCGTATCTAGTAGTCTTGATTATCGGTGTTGTGCACCACACAAATAATCGTGAGGCTATAGGATATTTAGGATTGGTTTCATTCTTCTCATTCCGAGATCGTCTTTGTAGAGTGTGTTATAGGTCGACCCTCTAACGTATTCCTTTCCCGTAACAGCTTATGCCTCCACGTAAGGCAACCCGCCTGGCGGCAAGGCAAATGGCGGAGCCGCAGCGTGACACCCAGAGTCACGAGGGCTCGTGCCCGCCTATACCGAGACGGCGAGTTCTATGACGCCGCCACCAAAGACAGACCACAAGACCCACACCTCGCCCCACACCGGGCGGAGGAGTTAGGGTACAAGGAGATGGCCCAGCCTTTGGCCAAAGTCAGGCCCGACACGGCGAGAGATTGATGCGGCAGCCTCCAGCCTGGGCCGCACCCGTACACCCGAGGGCAGAGTTTGAGGCTACGAGACTTCGAGTCAGAGTTCACGGAGTTTTATGGGTCGAGGCCGGAGGATGATCCGCAGGAGTTCATCCGTCGCCTTCAGAGGATTTTGAGAGTGATCGTATGCCGAGACCGAGTGCGTGATCTTTGGTTCACATAGGCCGCGTGATACCGCAGCCGATTGGTTTGATTCACGGAGTTATCCCGGGAGAGCACGCCCCAGCCTACTGGGATGAGTTCTCGCAGGCTTTCTCACTCACTTTTTGCCTCCACAGATGGCGAGGGCGCTGGCCGATAGATTTTTACCGCCGAGGCAGAGAGGACGACCGCCGTGAGTACAATGTCGAGTTTGATTCTTTGGCTCGATATGTCCCAAAGATTGGTAGCAGATATGGAGGATAGGTGCACCGCTATGTCACCGCCAGACGACTATATGGCCGAGTCATGTGCGGGTTTCTCTCCACCGTATGGACATTACCCGCATGCAGCTCACGCCTCGATGCGGCGAGCGCAGAGGTCGACGAGTGGATGAAGCAGGTTAAGGCCGTGACGGAGGGTCTTCCGTGGTTATCGTGGTGGGCGGCCTCGCAGCTAGCCTAGATTCGCACCACGGCCACTTCGAGCACTCTGCACCGGCCCTCAAGACACAGAGTTTTCGAGGGCGCACTGGGGCCCTGTGGCTTCGACGCCCGTAGTAGCAGAGGCATCGCCGACGACCACCCCAGTGTGGCCGATGCGGTAGATCCCATTACGGAAGTGTGGTACTACTTATGGATCTTGTTACGCCAGGCGCAGGTCACTTTGCGAGGGACCGTCCGACCGGGGCAACACGGTGGTAGGCCACCTTCGTGTTACGGGCCGCTTCATCATCTCCTACAGTTACTCGCCCCGGAGGGCAGGGTGCTCATGGGTCAGCAGGTCGCGGCAGAGGTCGTGGCTCGGGTCCCAGTTCTAGCGGTCCTCAGAACCGCATTTATGCTTTGTCCAGCCGACAGGATCAGGAGGCCTCACCTGATGTCGTCACAGGTACCTTATCAGTTCGGGTTTGATGTTTATGCCTTGATAGATCCGGTTCTACTGGCCCTATATATCTCCCTTGTTGCTAGTAGGATAGTGGATAGAGCCCGAGTCCATAGACCCTTTCGAGGTGGCTACGCCATGGTGATTCGGTGGTAGCTCGGCGGGTATATAGAGCTTGTCCCGTGACTATTTACGCCGGACCCTAGCCGACTTGATAGAGTTGGAGATGATTGACTTCGACGTGATCATGGGGATGGATTGGCTAGCTTCTGCTACGCCAATGTAGACTGCAGAGAGAGAGTAGTACGGTTCCAGCTTTCGGCGAGCCGGTTGTTGAGTGGGAGGAGCACCAGACGCCGAGTGGTAGGTTTATTTCCTACCTCAAGGCTAGGAAGATGGTGCGAAGGGTATATCTACCATCTAGTTCGGTGTTTGATATCGAGGCGCGGTACCAGATTTTCGAGCCTTCCGTAGTCGCGAAGTTCCCGCACGTGTTTCTGCATGACCTCCCGCATCCTCCCGAGAGGGAGATTGAGTTTTGTATTGACATATTGCGAGATACTCGCCTATTTCCATTCCGCCATACGTAATGGCACCGCCGAGTTGAGAGTCAAGGATCGCCTTAGGGATTTGCTAGAGAAGGGCTTCATTAGGCCTGTTTCTCCCGGGGCGCCAGATTGTTCGTGAAGAAGAAGGACGGACGCCGCGCATGTGTGTTGATTACTGACGGTGAACAAGGTGACCATTAAGAACGAATACCCTCCCGTGATTGATGATTTGTTCGACCAGTTGCAGTGCGAGATGTTTCTCCAAGATTGATCCGCGATCGGGCTATCATCAAAGTAGTCGAGAGGTGGATGTCCCTAGGATCGCATTCGGACCCAGACGCATTATGAGTTCAGGGTCATGTCGTTTGGGCTGACCAATGCTCCGGCGGTATTCATGGATTTGATGAACCGAGTGTTCAAACCATTTTTGGACACATTTGTGATAGTGTTCATTGATGATATCTTGGTTTATTCTCGCTCAGAGCAGAGAGCATGCGAGCATTTGAGGATCGTGGCCGACAGTTCTCCAGACCAGCTTGTACGCCAAGTTTTCCAAATGTGAGTTTTGGTTAACTTCATGGCGTTTCTTGGGCATATTGCCGGGCTGATGGCATTCGAGTTGATACGCCAAGATCGGCGCCAGACTTGCCGAGACCTACTACTCGGCCAGAGGTTCGCAGCTCGGGCCTCGCAGTTATTATCGGTTCGTGGAGAAGTTTGCTTCTATCTTCGCACCATTGACTAGGTCGACTCGTAAGGCGCCAAGTTTCATGGATCGATGCTTGGAGCGTGGTTTCGATTCGAAAGAGAGACCGACGACCGCCTCGCTTCTTACTTCCGCAGGGTCGGATGGTTATGTCGTATTGATGCGTCGGGCATCGGGTTGGGATGTGTATTGACGCAAAGCATGGCAGGGTTATAGCATATGCATCCCGACACCAAGAAACACGAGAGAACTACCCCACCCATGATTTGGAGTCGCAGTGATTCACGCCAAGATCCGGAGGCACTATTTGTATGGGTTCACGTGGATATTTATACGCACCACAAGAGCCTCCAAGATATCTTCACCAGAGGAGCCGAACTTACGACAGACGGTGGTTAGAGTTGCTTAAGGATTACGATGTTGATATCCTATACCACCCGGGAAGGCCAATGTTGTGGCGTATGCCCGAGTCGTAGGTCGACGGGAGCCTATCGATGTGCGGCTAGAGAGGAGGGACATGGTTCGTGATTTGCATCGCTTAGCGAGCCTTGTGTCCGCTGATTGATTCGATAGCAGTGGGTTAGAGTTCGTGAGGTTGCCGAGTCTTCCATCGCCGGCGAGGTGAAGAGGCAACAGCTCGAGGATCCACTTTGATTCGATATCGTGATACGCCTCTTCGTGAGGCGCGGTCCTTGAGGTAGCACCACTGGGTGCTAAGGTTTGAGGCGCATCAGGTGTTCCAGATGTTTCGTGACTTGGCAGCAGAGTTCTGGGGAAGCACACAAGCGTTACATCCATCCGGTCGACCAAGATGTATCACGACCTTAGATCCGTATTGGTGGGATGGCTTGAAGAGGACGCTGCAGTTCGTAGCTCGCGCCCGTGTTGTCGCAGTGAAGGTAGAGCACCGAGGCCCGGTGGTTTGTTACAGCGATAGATCCCGACACGGAAGTGGAGGTAATCAACATGGACTTCATCACAGGATTACCTCGCACTCGGAGGAGACATGATTCTATTTGGGTTATCGTCGACAGTCGACGAAATCAGCCCACTTTCTTCCGTCCGACGACTTTTTCTACCGAGGATTATGCGGCACTTTACATCCGAGAGATCGTCGATTGCATGGAGTCCCTACTTCGATCATATCGCATGAGGAGCCCGCCACGCTAACTTCTGAGGTCCTTCCAGAGGGGTTTAGGGACGCAGTGAGCCCGAGTATCGCATTTCATCCACGCATGACGGACAGCAGAGCGCACTATCCGCACTTCGAGGATATCTCGCGAGCTGCGTTATTGACTTTAGTGGTAGTTGGGAGGATCATTTGCCTCTAGTTGAGTTCGCATATAATAATAGCTACCACTCCAAAGATTCGATGGCGCCTTATGAGGCCTTGTATGGGAGGAAGTGCAGATCGCCTATAGGTTGGTTCGATGTGGGCGAGGGAGCTAGTGGGACCAGATTTGGTACAGAAAGTGGATAAGTGGAAGCTTATCCGAGATCGGCTATCGATACTCGAGTCGCATGTAAGTCGACGCAGATCATCGTCGTCAGATCTTGAGTTCGAGGTTCATGATTGGGTTTTCCTAAAGGTGTCACCCATGAAGGGTGTGATGAGATTCGAAGAAGGAAGCTCACCCAAGGTACATCGGGCCGCTTCAGATTGTCCGCAGGTAGGCAAGGTTGCCTACGAGTTGATCCGCCGTCCGATCCGGAGGCGATGCATCCGTGTTTCACGATCTACGCCGGCGAGATGTATCGGGATCCATCTAGGGTGCACCCGATTGACGATGTCCGTGTGATCGGCGGGCTATCGTATGAGGAGATTCCCATAGCGATAGTCGATCGTCGTTAGGCGTCTGACGAAGCGACGTGGCTTCCGTCAAAGTCTTGTGGCGGAACGAGCTCAGGGAGGAGATGACATGGGAAGCCGAGGAGGACATGAGGCGGAAGTATCCTCACCTATTTCCCACACCTCCAGGTAATTCACTTTCCTACTTGTAAATTTTCGTTATCGTTTTTACCTAAGTGTTGCTCTGTGGCCGTGTGTGGCATTTACAATCGCTAAGCTTCTTCGATAATCGTTTGGGAAGGAACATTCGGGACGAATGTTTCTAAGGAGGGGAGAATGTTATACCCCGTATTTCCAGAGTATGTACGTAAGGGAATACGTACAAAAAGTTTAGCCTTAAAGTTTAGGCTTGGACGATTTTTTGGGCACAACTCACTAAAAGAATCGTTTTCCGACGAAACGCTTCCACACTTCGTAGAGTAAATTCCGCTATGCCATTTCTTATTTTTATGGATTTTTCCGAGAGACGAAACATTTTGGACAACGAGGGCGACACTTGGCACCTCCAATTTGTGGACTTGAAATCGCCCATTTGGACGATTTGAAGAAGATTGGCACGCTTTGGTGCCTTGTTCAAAGTCAAGGAGTTGGTAGGATATTTGTGTATAGTTAATCCTCACCCTACACTTGCCTTGCACTTGTCTAAATCTTGGCCATTGGTTGGCCACTTCGACCTATAAATACCCCTTAAGATGAAGAGTTCTTCATCCACAAAGCTTCCAAGTCTTGAAAATCCTCTCCTCTCCCTTTGTAGCTCTTTTCGTCCAACACCCTCCCCTCCTCAGGAAGGCCCCTACGAATACCCCTAGCCTAGCCAAAAATCTACCCCTCCCTTGGTAGAAAAGTTACCTTCTTGTATCGTTATAATGCCCAAAATACCCTAGCCCAAATACCTTAGTACTTTGTAGAAGTTGTGAAGAACTTCTAAGGTTCTGAGCATACAACTTAGAGCAAAACCTTGCTCAGTGCGACTTTTCTAGGATATTATTGGGCTTACCGAGGTAATAATCCTAACCTCTTTGAATTAGAGAATACTTACTGTTATAGTATAAGAATAAGTATAAATACTTAGAAGTATATCACGTAATAAAATTGAAGTGTTAATCACTTAGAAGGTTTAAAAGAAGAATAATCAAACTGATTTACATAGGACTGCTTTCACAAGAGACTTATATAGCTCACCGGTAGGAAGTGCCCGACTTACCGTAGAATTATGAACCCCCTGTCTAGAATGACCTTCAGAGTAGTCTTTAATAGATATCTGTGACTATTATAGGCTGACTCTCTGCGCGCGACATATTCAACTCGCGTGGTTTTCACGGTAAGGTATGTGATTCTTCCTAAAGCATGATATTTTACAATATAACTACAAGAATGCCTCACGCTTAAGCCTGAATAATACTTACGGCAATGCCTCACGCTTAAGCTGAATAATACTTACAGAATGCCTCACGCTTAAGCTCAATAATAAAGAATCAAAACATTACAAAGGACTACTGATTCATATTAACATAAGAGAACTAATTGGTTTTTAAAACAGAAGCTTAAGAGTTATACTAGCTTTATGGGAAGTAAGTATAACCACTTAAGATTTATAAAAGTAACAAGTGTCATGTGTTTATAATGACTTATATTGTGAAAAGAATAATAAAGATGGTTTGATAAGTAGACATGATATGATGATGCTACGTGTTAGTATCTTGTAACGCTTGTATAGGTAGTATCCTTGTTATGCTTATATTGTTTTAAGATAAGTTGTTATGTTAGTATACTATCACTCACCTCTTGAGATGATACCGGGTTGTCGCCTCCGACGCGGTAGACTCAGCGATGCAGGACCATGATTCGAGAATACCTCACGCGGTCCAGGGGGCCTATGCGGAGCTACGAGTTCCGTGTTAGTATGCGGGTTATACCTCACGCGATGCAGTGGCCATGCGACAATGAGTCCAGATTTACGCCGAGGAGTAGCTACCGATGCGGGTTATACCTCACGCGGGCCCACGTGAGTGGCCCATGCGACTCGAGTCCGTGATTAGGCTTGCAGAATGAGGATGGGGCGAGTGGCCTGCTTTCGATCATTCGCAGCCTAGACAAGACTCATTACAGTTACCTATTGTTGCTCTTGTTTGTGATGTGGCACTATGTGCGTTTTCCTTGGTTGTTTCATACATATTTGTAAACTGGTTTTAAAATGATATGTTTCATTTAAGTACTTTACGCTTTCGCATACTTAGTACTGTTGTAATCGACTCTTCGGGCCGCGCTCATGCCGCAGGGCAAGCAGTGCTAGATCCGCATTCTTAGGATCTCTACATTGCGTCTGAGCTCCATCTCTTCCGAGGCTCTACTTTTGTATGATCTCCTCAGTAGATAGTTTTGTATGCTGTGGTATGGCGGCCCTGTCCCGCCATAGTTGTATATTTCAGAGGTCTCAGTAGTTGTACAAAGGTCGATGTAATCACTGAACTATGATTATATATATATGCCGAAAGCGTGTTTTTCTCACATAAATCGTGTCTTATTTTATAAACTGTTTCATGTCTTGTTTTATATTTCCGCTGATTTCTCCGATGTATGACTACTGGTGCCGGTAAGGCACTACCACGCCCCGAACGGTCGTGATGAATGACCCAAAACCGAGGAACCGCGGTACGTGATACTTCTCCCAAGCTTCCGTTACTGCGAGGTGTTGTGTACGCTTTCTTCAATGTCCATCAAGTTATCGCATCCACGGTGTTGAGAAGTTGGTGGATGAGGGGGAGGAGGGTTGGTTCCACCCGTACCTTTGTTGACCTTCAAACGAGTAGAATCATCCTTGTTGTTAGGGGGTACCTCAGTATTGCGTGTTTTTGGAGCTTCTTCAATGTTGACATCATCCTCGCCTTCCTACACTTCAGTGGTTGTGTTCAAAAGCGCACAATGATAGCAAAAGTCCGGGTAATTCTCATAGTTTACCCTTTGAGTATACCTTCTGTTATCGGGGAGTTTGACGACAAAATCCATTATTAGATCCTTGCTAACATCCACTTCCACTAGAACTCTTGCATAGTTCATTTTAGACCTTTCCTTAGTATATTTGTCAGTGTAAAGAGGTTTCCCTACACGTGAAGCAATCTTACTAAGGCCCGTTGCACTCCAAATAGAAAGGGGAATGTCCGGGAAAGTGACCCAAATAGGAATGTCCATAAACAAATCATCCGTTATAAGAACTCCTTTATTAATAGCCTTGAGCATCATGGTTTTCCCGTAGACCATATAAGGGCCTCCGTGAAGTACATTAGTGCGCTCTTCCTCCGTCATGAATTTGAACAACATCGGCCTTTGCCATATGGTATAATACGACATTTAACTCCCATCCTTTCACAATCGTATTCACGCTTCTCTTCGGGAAAGGACAGTGAAGCAACCTATTAGGCAATAGCCCCAAGTTTCTATGAAAGGAACTTCATCCTCAGCTTCTATATGTACTTCCTCCCCTTGTTGTTCAATAAATTGTAACTTCATACCTTTTGCCTCAATCCTAGTTCCCGAAGACTCAAAGATAAGTTTTTAGGAGGAAGGGACCTTTGCCATAGTTTGGGGAAGATTGTTATGAGTTGTGGCGTGGTAGGGATATGATGTGGTTTAGAAGATGCATTAGTGTGTAAATCATTGGGAGGTATATCTGGAGGTATAGACAGAGGGGGAAGGGTAGAAGGGAGTGAGCTTGGGCCCGCAATAGAAGAGATGATTTGCATGCCATTTGGGAGGGTAGGGAATTTGTGTTGGTTTTCAGAAGTAATAGAAGGAAGAGGAGATAGAAGGGGTGAGGTGTTGTGAAATTCAGGAAGTTTTGAAGTGGTATTAGATGAGAGTGGGGGGATGTTTAAGATTTTACTTGAATCCGATGAAGTGTTAAAGACGAAAGGAGTGTTGTGATTCTTGAGATTGCCTCCACTTAGCAAACTAGCTAAAGTAGGGAAGGCTTCGTTGGTGACACTTAAAGAAATCTGGGGTTGTTGTCTTGTATCACGAGAGGGCACTTTGAATCCCGCCACATTCAATGCCGACCCTTCTCGTGATTATTGATGGTTATGGAGTTCCTAGGCTCCTTGGACAAAGAAATAGCTTTGTTTCTCACAATTGACTTGGCTCTTCGTGTAACGTGAGTAGTCAATGCCCCTAGATTATCCCCCTGATCCGTCTTGGAACTAAGACCATCATAAAAATCTGGGAGTTATGAGAGAGTCATTGGTACGCCTCATAAATGCGCGACGCCTCGGCTCCTCAATCAAGACGCTGGAACCCACCATTGACTTAGCTCCTTGTAAACGGGGTAGTTAATGTCCCTAGGTTATCCCCCCGCCTTGTAAATCAGACCATCATAAAGGCCCGTGGTTGGGAGTGTAAAGTTGAAACCCGCGGCATTAAGGTTTGACGCCTCGGCACCCTCAATAATGACGTTAGAATCCTTAGGGCTAGAAACCCCTTCGTATTCCACATCTGATCTTGATCCTTGCATAGAGTGCAAATTCCTAGTAACATTGTTATCCTCGTGACCCGCCTTAGCCTTCTGACCCAATACCCGTAATAGGAGTAGTCAAATCGTTTCCCGGGGCATTGAAGTTTGCTCTCTTGACACCCGCGTTGAACTTCTTGGGGATAGGAGTACCATCAATGCTTTCAACTGACTTTGAATCAAACAAGACATGATTACTCTTGGACCCATGAACACCTGCACGACCCGCCAAGACCTTCCGACCCACGCCCGACCGGTTTAGACCGAGAATGCCATCGTGTCTCGCTTCACCAATTGCAATGTCCGCCTAGATTCTAACCCTTTTCCGCTAACCCGAGAGAATTTCCGGGTAGTGTCGGGTACTAATGCTGGAGTGACTGTCTAGTTCTTCCGAATTGATCCCTTTACCAACAAATAGGCCCGTGGAATGATCAGCCACTATAGTAGCATTAGGGGCGTCAATGGTCCTGATGAAATTTAGTTGGTTTACAAAAGTGTTATAACGGCTTTATGGGAAGTTTGTTATAACAACTTTATGTGGGTAAAGGAATGGTTGGTGGTTTTTAAAAGATAAATGACTTGATGTGAATTAGTAATGACTTGGTTTGTGTTAAAAAGTTGTGAAACCGCTTTTATGAGAAATGGGTAATTGGGGTTTTAAAAGGAAGAATGTTGTTCTTGATTTTAAAAAGGAAAGTGTGTTGTTTTACTTAAAAGTGTTAGTCACTCTATTTTTAATACTACGGGTATCGAGTGACCTTTGTAAAAGAAATAAGTCTTTTAAAAGAATTTAACGTACGTAGTACTTTGGGGATTAAAACCTGGACTTTGGCATAAAATGAAAGTACCTCGAGTTAGGTGTAACTTACCTATGTTTGCGTGTGATAGCCTTGTTGTGCCAGTATTGTATTTCTATACCGCGTCTCTCGATGGGTAGGTTGATTTGTTATGATCTTACTTGGGCGTCTGGCGGTGACGGAGGATTCCGCAGCGCGCTCGCATTGATAGCGTTATTCCATGGACTAGCTCTCCATGAGGTTTTACTGATTCGGCCTTGGTATCTGGTGGTTGGCTTTCGTACTTGCCCCGTCTCGTGGCTGATTCGGCCTTGGTACCTGGTAGTTAGCCTTCGCACTTGCCCCGTTCAGTTTAGTGGCGAAGTCTCGTGACACGCGGTACACAGTAGTTAGCCGTATTTGCCGGTCGACTCGTGACACGGCCGGTACACAGTAGTCGGCTTCGTACTTGCCGTGTCGACCGTGGTTTGGTTGCATAGTATTATTAGTACGGCCTTGGTATCTAGTAGTTGGCTTCGTACTTGCGGTCGATCGATGACGGCTTTGGTATCGGTAGTTAGCGCAGACTTGCCGTGACGGTTTTATGACACAGTGGGACACGGTGTTCATGTGTACTCCTTGGTGTTGTTCTATCATAGGCCGAAGCGGTGAGGAAGGAATTCCGCACACGATTGATATTGTGGGCGTGAGACCCATGGATATATTTTGAGTGATGACTTGGAGGCGTGAGTCACGACTTGACATATTTGTTTATATGTTGTATCTTGTAGTTTGGTTATCATACATGTCTCGCTTTATATAGACTATTATGATTTCATTCTGAGATTTTTAGTTTCACATACTTGGTACTGTTGCATCGACCTCCTCGGGGCTGCGTTCATGCAGTAGAGTACATCGGTTGTGGATCCTCGCCATAGGATCATGATTCAGCGTATTAGGAAGCCCGTTTCTCGGAGGCTTATCTTTTGGTATGTTACCACAGTGCAGCAGGTTCTTGTACATTGGGGTATGGCGGGGCCCTGTCCCGTCATAGTTGTTGTTATAAAACTCTTAGAGGTCTGTAACACTGTTGTGGGCAGAGTTTGTAAAAAGGATAACTGTTCGGGTTTTTATGTATATATACAAAAGGCGACCGCTTGGGTTAGCCTGTTCTTATCATATATCTTGTTTCATGTTTAAGTTTTTATTTTCCGCTGATTTTTCTCTGATGTTGTATCACTAGGGTGCCCGGGGTAAGGCACGATCCGGCCCGGATCGGGTCGTGACAAAAGTGGTATCAGAGCAGTTAGTCCTCGGAAAGTGTCTACAGACCGTATCTAGTAGAGTCTTGATTATCGGCGTGTTGTGCACCACACCTATAATCAGGAGGCTGCAGGATATTTAGGATTGGTTTCTATTCTTCTCACTCTGAGATCGTGCCTTAGAGCTGTGTTGTAAGTTGGACCCCTCTGACGTAATTCTTTTGTACCAGTCATGCCTCTGCGAAAGGCAACCAGGGCCCAGAAGGGCAAGGCATCAGAGGGAGCTGCGGACAGAACACAGAGTGCAGTGCGAGCCGTCGAGACACGAGATAGTGCTTCAGACGGCGAGTTTTGCGACGCCACCGGCCCCAGCAGAGTTTAGAGCCGCAGCAGTGGCTCGAGACCACGATACACTGTGCCTCGGTCCCACACCGGCGAGAGGAGATGGGCTACAGGGAGATGGCACAGTTACTAGCCAGGATTGTGGCCAGACATGAGGATAGGCTGGACGCAGCAGTTCCAGTAGCACCCGTGGTTCACCCGAGAGCGGATAGTTTGAGGCTACGGGACTTTCTGAGCTGTAGCCCGCCAGAGTTCTACGGGTCGAGGCCTGAGGATGATCCGCAGGAGTTCATCCGACAGTTACAGCGGATCATGAGAGTGATCAAGGCTTCGGAGACCGAGTCAGTGGTCTTGGGTTCACATCGGCTGCGTGATACTGCAGTCGACTGGTTTGATTCATGGGAGCTGTCCCGGGGAGGGCATGCACTTCCAGCCGTATGGAACGAGTTCTCAGAGGCATTTCTTGCACATTTCTTGCCTCCACAGATGAGAGGCTCGGTAAAGATTTTTGGTGTTGAGGCAGAACGGGCGTACGGTTCGGGAGTACAATGTGGAGTTCGACTCATTGGCTCGGTATGTCCCCGCGTTAGTAGCTAGTATGGAGGACAGAGTGCACCGCTATGTCACAGGGCTAGATGATTATTTGGCAGAGAGTTGCTCGGGCGTAGCTCTTCAGCCGGGCATGGACATTGCCCGCATGCAGGCTTATGCACTTGGATGTGAGGCACGGAGAGGTCGACGGAATGACCGGGATCGCGAAGAGGCGTAACAGCGAGGTCTTTTGGCGACTTTCGAGCGGACCGCCTCAAGGCCGAGCGATTATCGCCTCCCAGTACAAGTGGCCTCCGCGCCTTGGGACGTTCGGGATATTCAGGAGCAGGTCAGGGCTCCCAGGTTTCAGACTTTCAGGGGAGTAGGAGTGCTCGCCGGATAAGGTCACCCTTGTCTCAGTGTGGCCATTGTGGAAAACTTCATAAGGGAGAGTGTCGTACTAATTTGGGAGATTGTTATTCTTGCGACCAACAGGGCCATTTGGAGAGATCGTCCGACCGTGGTAGCATGGTGGATTAGCCAGACTACGAGATCGGGCGGGTTCTTCACCTTCCATAGCTAGGCGGGATGTTCATGCCGGCAGTCACGGCAGAGGTCGCGGTGGAAGTTCGATTTTAGCGGTCCTTTGAACCGCCTATTTACTGTATATCCTTAACCCTCTAGAGACTAGTATGTATTGATGTTATGATGATGTGTTAAGTGTTATGATCGGATAGCTTTGAGTTAAAAGGTGATTTAGAAGCCTGGTTAGTGAAAAGGGTAAGTCTGGGGATGAGAAAATTTCGAACCTTAGAATATTACACGTTGAGACCTTAGATGTAAGGCCGTCTTGAGTAAAGGATTTTGCAGAAGATCCTTGTCGGAGTTCATTATATGCATAGGGTGTATTAGTGTGATAATTCCATGGGTAGTGTAAGATGAAAGTGGTAGCTTTCAGGACTTGTATAGGTAGGGTTGTTCCGGATCGGGGAACAAGAGTCTGGTGCGATTATGGGTCGGGTTGAGGACCGTTCGCGGGTCAACCCGCAGCCCGAAAGGAGATGTGGTCAGTTTGAGGTGGTCCCGCCAGGTGGTAGGATCACGAGGGTGCGAGGCCCAAGTTTAGGTAACCATCGTATGAGTTCGCGGATGTGTTCGACCGGAATCGGATCGTGAAGGCCGAGAATGGCCTTGAAGAAATTCGAGGCTAGTAAGATGACCAAGTTTGGAGGTAGTGACTCCAAATATTTTGGAAACTGAAGTGAGGACTGAGGTATGGTACGTGTACTAGAAAGAGTTCGAGTGTTCGAGAAGGGTACGACAAGAAAGGAAAGAAGTGAACATGTGCTGAGAGATGGAAGTGATCATTTCTTTGTGAGGTGAAGATGCGAAGGGAGTATCCTTTGGACAAGGAACGAGAGTTAGTATCGTTTTACATCTTAGAGGTGATTCCTCGTGGACTTGGATTTAAGTATTTGCGCGTATGTTATTTTTGTGGCCAGGTGTGGCATGATTGGTTTCGTAAGTATAGTAGTGAAGACTATACCGGCGCAGGTATGTTTTGGAGACTTAGAAGGAACATTCAGGATGAATGTTTCTAAGGGGGGAAAAATGTTATACCCCGTAGTTCCAGGGTATGTATGTGGGGACGTACGTACGAGAATACGACAGAAATTTTGGAAAGAAAGAAAGGTGTGATTTTTCGACGGAAAAGTTTCCGGGTTTTGTGAAGGAAAAAGGTTCGTTAGTGGGAATTGGATTCCCAGATTTGGTATTTGGACTTCTTGGATTATATTAGAATTATGGGATTTTATTTTCGGAAATGGTCACGTGGGGCCCACGGGAGAAATTTACGGTTTTGTGGGGCCCACTTTGTTTTTGAGATTTTCGGTATTTTGGATATTTTCGGAAGACGAAATATTTTGGACGAATCGGAGGGCGACACGTGTCACCCCCATGTGGCACCCTTGGCCGAATTGGTGGGAAAGTGGCTAGCCACTTGTCCCCTTGGCCGAAATGGCCATGACACTTGGAAGCAATTTCGTTGGCCATGTGGTGTGGTGGGACCCACACACACATGGCCCAATATTGACCACCCACTTGACTTGATCATGGCCCTTGATTCTTCTATAAATACCCCCTTAGCTTGAAGACTAATTTCATCCCTCACTTGAAGTATTTCCAAGCAAAATACTCCCTCCCTTTAGCCTTGTTTCGTCCAACCTCCCCCACTTGTGTAGAAAATACTCCAAGTATTATTGTATAATCTCAAATACCTTAGCCTAGTATCCCTAGTTGTAGTCCAAGTTATTTCAATACTAGGAGCCCGGAAATACTACTTTATTCCATTAGTCGCAAAGTGAAACCCTAGAAAAATCTTCATAGTTGGTTGAAGTAGTAAGTAGAAGTGGTGTAGAACTTCTAAGGGTTTCTTGGAGCGAATTGGAGCGTGCAGATTAGGAGCTAAACCTTGCTCAGGACCGACTTTTAAACTTGGATAATTTTGGGCTTATCGAGGTAATGATCTATGTCCCCCTATTGTAATAGGATATTACATATTGTAGTAATTTAGAATTGAGTATAAGATATATTGGAAGGATGATTATAAAGGATTGAACTGTATTTACATTGGATTGTATTTACAATAGACTTGTGTAGTATTATTGAGAAGTAGAATTGTACACGTCCGGTTAGACGTGTAACCCTCCCCCCTGGGAGTTGTTGGCCTGGTAGCGGGCCTGAGTAGAGGAGGAGATTTATGTGGTTGCGGCGGGAGGTCTGCCGAATTTTCTGTAGAATAAGGAATCTTGTATTTAGAATATTCTACGAAGTGATCTAGAAGTTGATAGACGTTTTATGGCCATTATAGGTTAAAGTACTACGAGTAGCGTATTCTACTTGAAGGGTGGAAAAGGCTAGCAAGGTTATAGTACTTCGGAGCGTTTTGCTAATTGTCGATAATTGTCGCGAGGTATGTGAACCTCTTCCTATCTTTTCTAGCATGATATGTTGTGAACTATGTAGTACGGTAGACGTACATGTGTTAAGTGAATTTAGTTGGTTTACAACATAAAGTGTTATAACGGCTTTATGGGAAGTTTGTTATAACAACTTTATGTGGGTAAAGGAATGGTTGGTGGTTTTTAAAAGATAAATGACTTGATGTGAATTAGTAATGACTTGGTTTGTGTTAAAAAGTTGTGAAACCGCTTTTATGAGAAATGGGTAATTGGGGTTTTAAAAGGAAGAATGTTGTTCTTGATTTTAAAAAGGAAAGTGTGTTGTTTTACTTAAAAGTGTTAGTCACTCTATTTTTAATACTACGGGTATCGGGTGACCTTTATAAAAGAAATAAGTCTTTTAAAAGAATTTAACGTACGTAGTACTTTGGGGATTAAAACCTGGACTTTGGCATAAAATGAAAGTACCTCGAGTTAGGTGTAACTTACCTATGTTTGCGTGTGATAGCCTTGTTGTGCCAGTATTGTATTTCTATACCACCGCGTCTCTCAATGGAGGGCCGGTTGATTTGTTATGATCTTACTTGGAAGTACCGGCAGTGACGGAGGATTCCACAGGTACGCTCCTGTTGATAGCGTAATTCCATGGACTAGCTCTCCATGAGGTTTTACTGATTCGGCCTTGGTATCTGGTGGTTGGCTTTCGTACTTGGCCCGTCTCGTGGTTGATTCGGCCTTGGTACCTGGTAGTTAGCCTTCGCACTTGCCCCGTTCAGTTTAGTGGCGAAGTCTCGTGACACGACGCGGTACACGGTAGTTAGCCTTCGTACTTGCCGATCACTCGTGACCACGACTCTTGGTACACGTAGTCGGCCGTACTTGCCGTGTCGCCGTGGTTTGGTTGCATAGTATTGTTAGTACGGCCTTGGTATCTAGTAGTTGGCTTTCGTACTTGCCCCGGTCAGTCGATGATGCGGCTTTGGTATCTGGTAGTTAGCCGTACTTGCCGTCACGGTTTATGACACAGTGGGACACGGTGTTCATGTGTACTCTTTGGTGTTGTTCTATCATAGACTGCCGACAGTGAGGAAGGAATTCCACAGGCACGGTTGATATTGTGGGCGTGAGACCCATGGATATATTTTGAGTGATGACTTAGAGGGCGTGAGTCACGACTTGACATATTTGCTTATATGTTGTGTCTTGTAGTTTGGTTATCATACATGTCTCACGATTTATATAGACTATTATGATTTCATTCTGATATTTTCAGTTCACATACTGTTGTCTTGACCTCGCCCGGCTGTGTTCATGCCGCAGGTAGAGGTACATCGGTTGTGGATCCTCGCTCATAGGATCACAGTTCAGCGTATTAGGAAGCCCCGTTTCTCTGGAGGCTTATCTTTTGGTATGTTACCCTGAGTCTGTAGGTTCTTGTACATTCAGGGGTATGGCGGGGCCCTGTCCCGTCATAGTTGTTGTTATAAAACTCTTAGAGGTCTGTAGCACTGTTGTGGGCAGAGTTTGTAAAAAGGATAACTGTTCGGGTTTTTATGTATATATACAAAAGGCGACCGCTTGGGTTAGCCTATTCTTATCATATATCTTGTTTCATGTTTAAGTTTTTATTTTCCGCTGATTTTTCTCACGATGTTGTATCACTAGGGTGCGGGGTAAGGCACGATCCACGGGCGGATCGGTCGTGACAGAATGTTACACCGTAGTTCAGTATGTATGTAAGGGCGTGCGTCTGAGAATCGACATTTAATTTGGAAAGGAAGAAAGATGTGATTTTTCGACGGAAAAGTTTCCGAATTTTGTGAAGGAAAAAGGTTCGTTAATGGGAATTGGATTCCCAGATTTGGTATTCGGACTTTTTGGAATATTTGAGAATTATGAAATTTTATTTCCGAAATTGGTCACGTGGGGCCCACGGGAAAATTTACGGTTTTGTGGGGCCCACTTTATTTTCGGATTTTTGGCATTACGGATATTTTCGGAAGATGAAATATTTTGGACGAGTAGGGGGGCGACACGTGTCACCCCCGTGTGGCCATGTTGGCCGAATTGGAGAAGGACAGTGGGGCGTTTTTAGGTGGACAAGTGGCCCATTTTTGTGGTGGCCACTTGTCCCATTTTTGTGGTGAACAAATGGTTGGCCAACTACCCACACACATGTACCCCATCCTCACCTTACACTTGCCTAGATCTTGGCCATTGATTTTCCTATAAATACCCCTTTGTGCAAGACTTATTCTTCATCCACACTTAAAGCTTTTCCAAGGCAAAAACTATCCCCCCCTCTTGTGAAGTTCTCGTCCAACCCCCCTCCCACTTTGTGTAGAAATACTCCAAGTATTGTTGTATAAATCCCAAATACCTTAGCCTAGTATTCCTAGTAGTTTTCCAAAGTTATTTCAAATACTAAGAGCCCGGAAAAATACTACTTTATTCCTATAGTCGCAAAAATGAAGCCCTAGAAAAATCTTCATAGCTTAGATGAAGTGTTGAGAGAAGTTGTTTGGAAACTTCTAAGGGTTGCTTGGAGCGGGTTGGAGCGTCAGGAATTGGAGCTAAACGTTGCTCAGGATCGACTTATATCTTGGATAATTTTGGGCTTATCGAGGTAATGATCTTTGTCCCCCTATTGTAATTGGATATTACATGTTGTAGTAATGTATAGTTGAGTATACTATATGTAGAATGAATATGGATAAGAATTGAACTGTATTTACATAGAATTTGTATTCTGATAGACTTATAGTATTATTGTGGAGTAGAATTGTACACGTCCGGTTAGACGTGTAACCCCCCCTGGAATTGTTGGCTTGGTAGCAGGCCTCGTTAGAGGAGGAGATTTATGTGGTTGCGGGGGGGGAGGTGCTGCCGAATTTTCCGTAGAATAAGGAATCTTGTATCTAGAATTATTCTACGAAGAGATCTAGAGGTTGATAGACGTTTTGTGGCCTTTATAGGTTGAAGTACTACGAGTAGCGTATTCTACTTGAAGGGTGGAAAAGGCGAGCAAGGTTAGAGTACTTTGGAACGTTTTGCTAATTGTCGATAATCGTCGCGAGGTATGTGAACCTCTTCCTATCCTTTCTAGCATGATATTTGTGAAATATATTTAGTGCGATAGACGCACGTGTGTTTAAAGGAATTTGACTTTCCTTTTGTGTCCTTGACTTGATTTCAAAGTTAAGTGACTTGTTATGAAATATTAAGGACTTGAATTAGGTTAAAAAGTTGTAAAACCTCACTCATGAGTAATGGGTGTGTGGTCTTTTAAAGAATAAAGTTATCTTGATTTCGAAAATAAGAATGGTTTTATCATTGGATTTAAAATGATAACTTGACTTATAAACAACTTGATTTTGGGAAAGGAGAAGTAACTTGACTTAAGGTATAGGTTACTTGTTTTTAAAAGAGTAAGACACTTGGTTTAAAAAGTATATTGCTACTTGACTTTTAAAGGAAAAGTGCCTTTGTTTTAAAAGAAGGTATTGTAATCGTTTTGGTTTTACTTTGATGTCTTTTGACTTGAGTTTCAAATAATAAGAATCTTGAAGTATTTCAAAAGAGTTATTAACCATTTTTGAAAGAAAAGAAATACTTGGTTTTAAAAGCTTAAGTGTTATACTAGCTTTATGGGAATTTAGGTATAACGACTTAAGGAAGATAGAAGGAACGGTTTACTATTTGTTTATGAAAGTCTTGTATTGATTTCTGGAAAGTGTAGTAAGATGGTTTGATAAGTAGACATGTTAGGATGCTACGTGTGTTAGTGTCTTGTGATGTTTGTGTAAAGGGGTTTCCCTTGTTGTGCTTATGTTGTTTAACGATAAGTCGTTATGTTAGTATTGTACCACTCACCTCTTGACATGTTATACCGGGGGTTAAGCTGCCCCCCGATGCGATGGATGCCTCATGCGGGTCCAGGGGACCTATGCGGAGCTACGAGTTCGTGTTAGTGTGCGGGAATACCTCATGCGGTCTATGTGGCCACGCGGACTACGAGTCGGGGCGATGCCGAGTAGCTACCCTCGATGCGGGAATGCCTCATGCGGGCCTAGGTGGCCTACGCGAGTCGCGGTAAGTTCGAGATTAGACGCGCACATTGATGCGAGGCGAGTGGCGGCCGATCACGTGGCGCGATCTAGAAAGACCTCGTGATACAGTTTTATAGCATTGTTGGTACTGTGGGTTTTAGTAGTCGGCTATGCCTTCGTACTTACCCCGTACGGTTTTATTATGACACAGGTGGGACCTGGTGTTCATATGTATTCCTTGGTGCTTTTATATCATGGATCGGCGGTGAGGAAGGAATTCCACGCATGATTGATATTGTGGGCATGAGACCCATGGTTATATTTGAGTGGTGACTTTAAGGCGTGAGTCCACGACTTGACATATTTGCTAACATATTATGTATAAATTGGTTATCATATATGTCTTACATTTTATATAGACTATTATGATTTCATTTCTGATATCTTTCGATTTCACATACTTGGTACTGTTATCTTGAACTCCTTGAGGCTGCGTTCATGCGCGGTAGAGGTACACGATCGTCGATCCTCGCCATAGGATCACAATTCAGCGTTTTGGGAAGCTCGTTTCTCGGAGGCTTATCTTTGGTATGGTCCACTGTTGTTGTAGGTGCTTACATTCGGGGTATGGCGAGCCGTCCGTCGTTGTTATAACATTCTTAGAGGTGCAGTAATCTTGTTGTGTGGGCAGAGTTTGTAAAAGGGATATAACTGTTCGGGTTCAAGTTTTATTTATATATTCAGAAAGGTAACCGTTTTGGTTAGCCTGTTTTCTTATTTCATTATTGTATATCTTGTTTCATGTGTAAGCTTTTATTTCCGCTGATTTTTCTCTGATGTTGTATCACTAGGGTGCCCGGGGTAAGGCACCAGTCACGGGCCCGGGGTCGGGTCGTGACATGCTTTGACTGATAACTTCAATAGCACATTTCGGCAGGTCCTCAACCAATTGTAAAACTTATTTACAACTCTTGGTTTGATTAAAAATCTTTCATTTAATCTTGCGTCTTTAGACTAGTCCGACACTTTGGCGCCAAGATATAAACAGGCCAACCCCATTACGCGACTGCGTTTAAGTACCTAAGTAATTTGGCCTTTGCGAACAAACACTTTGGTGTAAATACCCACAAAAGTTTATCATCTACTTTTACTTTAACAAATCTATGAAAGGGCCTGAGTCCTCGTATACTTAGAGCAAATGCTTTGGCATAAATACTCGTATCGCCGAAAATGATTTTTGTCACGACTCGTTCCGGGGCCCGTGACTGGTGCCTTACCCGGGCACCCAAGTAGTCATACATCAGAGAAATCAGCGGAATATAAAACAAGACATGAAATGAGAAACAGTTGCCTTTCGGCATATATATATAAAAACTTGGACACGAACAGTTACATCCCTTTTACAAACTCTGCCCACAACAAGTACTACAGACCTCTAAGAATGTTAGAATAACAACGACGGGACAGGGCCCCGCCATACCCCTGAATGTAAGCACCTACAACAACAGGGGACTATACCAAAGATAAGCCTCCGGAGAAATGGAGCTTCCCAAACGAACTGTGATCCTAGGCGAGGATCGACGGCGGTGTACCTACTGCGGCATGAACGGCGAAGGAGTCGATAACAGGTACCAAGTATGTGAAACTGAAAATACTGTAAATGAAATCATAACAGTCTAAAATAAAACAGGAGACATGTATGATAACAAAACTACAGTTCACAACATAAAAGCAGTCATGTCAAGTCAGGGACTCACGCCCTCAAAGTCATCCCTCGTACGTGGAACTCCTTCACCGCCAGCTGGCGATCTAGGTATAAATCGTATGATACGTATAACATGTCTCGGCCCATCCCATGGGACTCGAGGTGGAATCGTGTCGAATACATGTCTCGGCCCATCTCATGGGACTCGATAGGAATCGTACATGTCTCGGCCCATCTCATGGGACTCGATAGGAATCGTACATGTCTCGGCCCATCTCATGGGACTCGATAGGAATCGTACATGTCTCGACCCATCTCATGGGACTCGATAGGAATCGTACATGTCTCGACCCATCTCATGGGACTCGATAGGAATCGTACATGTCTCGGCCCATCTCATGGGACTCGATAGGAATCGTACATGTCTCGGCCCATCTCATGGGACTCTATAGGAATCGTATAGAATACATTCCCGGTTCATCCCATGAACGCGGTGTCGTGTGAAATACATTCCTGGTTCATCCCATGAACGCGGTGTCGAGTGAAATACATTCCCGGTTCATCCCATGAACGCGGTATAGAATTGACCATAACATTTAAACGCTCTTTTAAGACAGATTAAGATAATACCATGTTTTCCTTTTAAATCAACTAAGGCAATATTATGCCCTTCTTTTTAAACCAAAACACTTTCCTTCTTAAAGTCAAGTAACAACATTCTTTTCCAAAAGTTTAAGTTTGCCTAATTTCAAATATTCACGTCTCTTATTTTCGAAAGATTTCATAGTTCATAGTCTTAATCATTTAATAACATAATTCTCTTTTAAAAACAGTTGAGTAATATATGCCTTATGTGTGAGTAGGTTATTCTTGTTTATAACAATCTTATTAAAGCAGCCATGATCTAGGAAATGTAATACAATTTTGTCTTATCTTAGCTTCTATGCAGATGGAGGTTTCTACTGGTTTTAATATAATTACTTATTTGTCAATACATTTTCCTTTATTAACGCTGCAGTGGTTCGTTCGATACTTATTCTCATTTCAATCAAGAAACATTATTCTTTTAAAAACGAAGTACTCATTACTCACGAATGAGGTTTCACACTTTTTAACAAAATTCATATCAATTCAATTAAGTCAAGCCTCTTATCTTTTGAGATCAAGTCTCTTAACTTCTAAAATCAATAAACCATTCTTTTTATTACTCTTAAGTCGTTATACCTAACTTCCCATAAAGCTAGTATAACTCTTAAACATTCAAAACCAAGTATTACTCTTCTTTCAAAAACGATTCTTAATTCTTTTGAAATACTTTAAGATTCTTATTATTTAAAACTCAAGTCAAAAGATATCGAAGTAAAACCACGTTCAGTTAACACACGTACGTCTACCGTACTATATATATTCTTTTAAAATATCATGCTCAAGAGGATAGGAAGAATCACATACCTCCTCGGCGAAATCCACCTGCCAAGTCGAATATGTCGCGCGCAGAGTATCAACCTATAATAGTCAAATACGTCTATCAACGTCTAGACTACTCAGAGAATATTCTAAGCGTAGGTTCTTATTGTTACGGAAAATCGAAAGACTTCCCTACCCGTCAAAATACACAAGTCTACTGTAATACAGTCCTATGTAATTACAGTTCAATTCTCTTATCTTATACCATCCTTCTATACATCTTATACCCAATTCTAAACTTCTACAATATGTAATCTCCAATTACAATAGAAGGATAAGATATTTACCTCGATAAGCCCAAAATTATCCAAGTTTAAATGTCGATCCTGAGCAACGTTTAGCTCCAATTCTGAACGCTCCAACCCGCTCCAAACAACCCTTAGAAGTTCTACGCAACTTCTTCTTAATACTTCAACCCGCTATGAAGATTTTCCTTAGGGTTTCGTTTTGTGACTAAAGAAAGTATAGTAGTATTTCCGGGCTCTTAGTATTGAAATAACTTTGGAATACTACAAGGTATTTGGGCTAAGGTATTTTGGAATTGTAACAATACTTGGAGAATACTTTTCTACCAAGGGGGGGGGGTATTTTACGAAAACAACTTAGCAAAGGGGGGGGGGGGTTTCGGCCAAGGCCTCACAAAGGGGGAGAGGGAGCTCTTGGACGAGAGCTTTGCTAAGAGGGGAGGGATTTTTAGACTTGGAAAAATGATTTGTGGATGAAGAAATCCTTCAACTAAGGGGGGTATTTATAGGCCAATCAATGGCCAAGATTAAGGCAAGTGGAGGGTGGGGATTTGGACAAGTGTTGTGTGGGTCCCACTTTCTCATCTACTACACAAAATATCACAAAATATCCTACCTAATCCTTGACCAAAAAGAAAGGCAAAAACGTGGCTTGATCGTCCCATTTTTTCCGCCCACTTGAGGGTGACACTTGTCACCCTCTCGTTGGTCCAAAATATTTCATCTCTCGGAAAAATCCGCAAAAATTATAAATGTTGCAACCGTATTTTTCCCTTCGCAAAGTCCGGAAAACGTTTTGTCGGAAAACAATCTTTTTCGCTAGTTGTGCACAAATTTCGTCCCTTATGCCTAACTAAGGCTTAAACTTTTGTACGTACGTCCTCACATACATACTCTTGAAAATACGGGGTATAACATTCTCCCCTCCTTAGAAACATTCGTCCCGAATGTTCCTTCTCAAGACAGATAACGATAAAGTTCCTCATAGCTTAATCGGTTTGCAAATGCCACACAGGGCCACAATACAACACGCGCAAATACTTATATCCAAGTCCACAAGGAACCACCTCTAGCATCACAAAAGCTCCCACTTCAAGGGCTAAAAGATACTCCTTTCGCACCTTTACTTCACATAAGAAATGATCACTTCTATTCTCTTAACCTATGCTCGCTTCTCCCTTTTCTCGTCGTACCCTCGAACTTGTCACGACCCGTTCCGGGGCCCGTGACTGGTGCCTTACCGCGGGCACCCTAGTGATGCAACATCAGAGAAAATCATCGGAAATAAAACATGAACATGAAATAAGAGATATTATAAATAAACAGGCCAACCAAAATAGTTGCCTTCTGTACATACATAAAAACCCGAACAGTTATCCTTTTACAAACTCGCCACAACAACTCATGCACTCTAAGAGTTTTATAACAACAACTATGACGACAGGCCCCGCCATACCACGAATGTACAAGAACCTACAGACTCAGGGTAACATACCAAAAGATAAGCCTCCGAAGAAACGGGGCTTCCCAACACGCGGAACTGTGATCCTAAGAGCGAGGATCCACAACCGATGTACCTCTACCTGCGGCATGAACGCAGCCGGCGAGGTCGATAACAGTACCAAGTATGTGAAATCAGAAATACGTAAATGAAATCATAATAGTCTATATAAAGCGGGAGACATGTATGATAACCAAACTACGATTCACAACATAAAAGCGATTATGTCAAGTCGTGGACTCACGCCTCAAAGTCATCCTCATGCCCGTGGAACTTCTTCCTCACCGCAGCCTAGGTACAAATCATGTGATACATATAACATGTCTCGCCCATCTCATGGACCCGATAGAAACGTGTGGAATATATTCCGTGCTCATCCCATGAACGCGGTAGTCGAGTGGAATACATTCGGCTCATCCCGTGAACCAGAGTCGAGTGAAATACATTCCTGCTCATCCCATAAACCTAGAGTCGAGTGAAATACATTCGGTTCATCCCATGAACCGGTAGTCGAGTGAAATACATTCCAGGTTCATCCCCTGCACCTGTAGGCGATTAGAATACACTACTTGCACAACAAGGATATCACACCTAACATGGTCAAGTTACACACAACTCAAAGTACTATCATTTTATGCCAAAACCGTGTTTTAACCCTAAAGTACTACATACGTTAAATCCCTTTAAAAGATCCATTCCTTTTACCAAAGTCACCGATACGTAGTATAGAGTGACCCACATTTATAAAGCAACCCACATTCTTTTTAAAGTCAAGTAACAACATCCTTTTCCTAAAGTTCGGTTTGCCTAGTTTCAATTACTCAAGTTCCATTTTGAGAGATTTCATAGTTCAAAGTCTTAATCACGTAATTCCTTTTTAGAACAATGGAGTAATATAAATCTTAGGTGTGAGTAGGTTATTCATAACAATCTTATTAAAACAGCCATGATCTAGGAAATGTAATATCATTTTGTCTCATCTTAGCTTCTATGCAGATGGAGGTTTCTACTGGTTTTAATAATACAATTCATTAGTCAGTACATTTCCTTTATTAACGCTGCAGTGGTTTGTTCGATACTTGTTCACATTTCCGAAATCCATATAACATTCTTAAGCCGTTATACCTAACTTCCCATAAAGCTAGTATAACTCTTAAGTTTTCAAAAACCAAGTATTACTCTTTTATCAAAATGATTCATAAATATTTTGAAATACTTCATGTTCTTTATTATCACACATCAAGCCAGTTATAGTTCAAATCAGTTACCTTTTTAAAAAACCACAAAGCATTTTCTTACCTACATAAAGCTATTATAACCAACTTCCCATAAAGCCGTTATAACACTTTATGTTGTAGACCAATCAAATACATTTAACACATGTACGTCTACCGTACTATATAGTTATACACATATCATGCTAGAAGAGATAGGAAGAGGTTCACATACCTCGCGACGAGTATCGACTAATAGCAAAATGCTCCAAGTACTTCAAACCGTCGGCTACTCCTTAAGCCAAGTAGATCGCGCCACCCGTAGTACTTCAACCTATAAAGGCCACAAGGCACCTATTAACATCTAGATCTCAACGTAGAATATTCTACAGAAAATTCGGCAGCACCTCCCCCCCCCCCGCAACAGCGTAAATCTCCTCTTCCAACGAGGCCGGCTACCAAGCCAACCAGGGGGGGTTTACACGTCTAACCGGACGTGTACGACTCTACTTCACAGCAAAGCTACACAAGTCTACTGTAATACAGTCCTATGTAATTACCGTTCAGTTCTCTTCTTTATTCTTCAGGCTTAAGTCAAAAGACATTGCCGCAAAACTACGTTCAGTTCCTTTTCAATATTCATTCTATATATAGTATACTTCAACTATATATTCTAACAAACATGTAATTTCCAATTACAATAGGGGGACAAGATATTAACCTCTATAAGCCCAAATTTATCCAAGTTATATGTCGCTCCTGAGCAAGGTTTAGCTCCTACTCCGTGCGCTCCAATTCGCTCCAAGAAACCCTTAGAAGTTCTACGCAACTTCTACTTATAACTTCAACTACGGGTGAAGATTTTCCTTAGGGTTTCATTTAGTGGCTAAAGGAAAGTATAATCGTATTTCCGGGTTTTTCGTATAGAGGGTACTTTGGAAAGTACTACAAGGTATATGGGCTAAGGTATTTTGGGCATTACAACAATACTTGGAGAAGTATTTCTCAACCAAGGGGGGGGGTAGTATTTCGACTAGCACAACAAGGCTAGGGGGGGTTTCTCGGCCGAGGGCCTCCAAGAGGGGGAGGAGTGTTTCGGCTAGGCTACCACAAAGGGGGAGGGGGTGTGGTGGACGAGAGCAACAAGAGGGAGAGGGAGGGATTTTGCCTTAGGAATTTTCAAGTGAGGATGAAGAAAGTCTTCAACTTAGGGGAGTATTTATAGGCTAACCAAAGGCCAACCAATGGCCAAGATGAAGCCAAGTGCATAGCAAGTGTAAGGCCAAGATTTAGCCATGTGCAACCTTATCCATCTACACAAAATATCCTACCTAACCCTTGACCAAGGGAAAGGCAAGAAATCGTCCAATCTAGCCCCCACTTTGCCGTCCAATGAGGGTGACAAGTGTCACCCTCCCGTTGGTCCAAAATATTTCATCTCTCGGAAAAATCCGCAAAAATTATTAATGACATAGCCGGAATTTTCCCTACGCAAGCTGTGGAAACGTTTCGTCGGAAAACTATTCGTTTCGAGTGTTGTGCACAATTTTCGAACCTTGCCTAACTTAAGGCTAAACTTTTACACGTACGCCCTCACGTACATACTCTGGAAATACGGGGTATAACATTCTTCCCCCCTTTGAAACATTCGTCCCGAATGTTCCTTCTCAGCCTCAAAACATACACGAGCCGGTATAGCCTTCACTACTATACTTACGAAACCAAACATGCCGCACCTGGCCACAAAATAACACACGCACAAATACGTAATCCCAAGTCCACGAGGAATCACCTCGAAGATATAAAACAATATAACTCTCGCTCCTGGTTCAAAAGACACGTCCCTCCATCTTCACTTCACAAAAGAAATGATCACTTCCGTTCCCGTAACACATGTTCGCTTCCCTCCTTCCTCGTCGCACCCTTCTCGAACACCCGAACTCTTTCTAGTACATGTTCCACACTTCTGTCAACGCTTCTGTTTCCAACCCTTGGAGTCACTACCTCCAAACTTGGTCATCTCACTAGCTTCAAATTCCTTTAAGGCCATTCCCGGCCTTCACGATCCGATTCTGATCGAACATACCCACGAACTCACACGATGGTCAACTAAACTTGGGCCTGGCGCCCTCGTGACCCTACCACTTGGCAGGACCACCTCGAACTGACCCCACCCCAAACCGGGCTGGGGCTGGCGACGTCGCAGAACTCGCCGTCTGAAGCACTATCTCAGGTAATGACCGCTCGCGCTCGCATTCTTTGTATCCTACTAGCGGCTCCCGCTTTGCCCATCTGGCCCGGTTGCTTGGCGGAGGTATAACTGGTAAAAACGAAATACGTCAGAGGGGTCCAACTTATAACACAGCTCTAAGGCACGATCTCAGAATGAGAAGAATGGAAACCAATCCTAAATGTCCAGCAGCCTCCTGATTATAGATGTGGTGCACAACACACCGATAATCAAGACTCTACTAGACACGGTCTGTAGACACTTTCCGAGGATTAACTGCTCTGATACCACTTTTATCACGACCCGTTTCGGGGCCCGTGACTGGTGCCTTACCCGGGCACCCAAGTAGTCATACATCAGAGAAATCAACGGAATATAAAACAATACATGAAATGAGAAACAGTTGCCTTTCGGCATATATATATATATATATAAAAACTTGAACACGAACAGTTACATCCCTTTTACAAACTACGCCACAACAAGATTACTGCACTTCTAAGAATGTTAGAATAACAACGACGACAGGGCTCGCCATACCCCGAATGTAAGCACATACAACAACAGGGACTATACGAAAGATAAGCCTCGAGAAACGGAGCTTCCCAAAATGCTGAATCGTGATCCTAAGGCGAGGATCGACGATCGTGTACCTCTACTGCGGCATGAAAGCGGCCTGAAGGAGGTCGATAATAGGTACCAAGTATGTGAAATCGAAAATACGTAAGTGAAATCATAATAGTCTAAAATAAAGCAGAGACATGTATGATAACAAAACTACGATTCACAACATAAAAACAAATATGTCAAGTCGTGACTCACGCCTCAAAGTCATCCTCACGCCCGTGGAACTCCTTCCTCACCGCCAGCCTAGGTAGAAATCGTGTGATACGTATAACATGTCTCGACCATCCCATGGGACTCGAGGTGGAATCGTGGAATACATGCCTCGCCCATCTCGTGGGACTCGATAGGAATCGTATGGAATACATGTCCTACCATCTCGTGGAACTCGATAGGAATCGTACATGTCTCGCCCATCTCATGGGACTCGATAGGAATCGTACATGTCTCGCCCATCTCACGGGACTCGATAGGAATCGTACATGTCTCGGCCCATCTCATGGGACTCGATAGGAATCGTACATGTCTCGGCCCATCTCATGGGACTCGATAGGAATCGTACATGTCTCGGCCCATCTCATGGGACTCGATAGGAATCGTACATGTATCGGCCCATCTCATGGGACTCGATAGGAATCGTATGAAATACATTCCCGGTTCATCCCATGAACGCGGTGTCGTGTGAAATACATTCCCGGTTCATCCCATGAACGCGGTGTCGAGTGAAATACATTCCCGGTTCATCCCATGAACGCGGTATAGAATTGACCATAACATTTAAACGCTCTTTTAAGACAGATTAAGATAATACCATGTTTTCCTTTTAAATCAACTAAGGCAATATTATGCCCTTCTTTTTAAACCAAAACACTTTCCTTCTTAAAGTCAAGTAACAACATTCTTTTCCAAAAGTTCAAGTTTGCCTAATTTCAAATATTCACGTCTCTTATTTTCGAAAGATTTCATAGTTCATAGTCTTAATCATTTAATAACATAATTCTCTTTTAAAAATAGTTGAGTAATATATGCCTTATGTGTGAGTAGGTTATTCTTGTTTATAACAATCTTATTAAAGCAACCATGATCTAGGAAATGTAATACAATTTTGTCTTATCTTAGCTTCTATGCAGATGGAGGTTTCTACTGGTTTTAATATAATTACTTATTTGTCAATACATTTTCCTTTATTAACGCTGCAGTGGTTCGTTCGATACTTATTCTCATTTCCGAATCAGTAAAACATTATTCTTTTAAAAACCAAGTACTCATTACTCACGAATGAGGTTTCACACTTTTTAACAAAATTCATATCAATTCAATTAAGTCAAGCCTCTTATCTTTTGAGATCAAGTCTCTTAACTTCTAAAATCAATAAACCATTCTTTTTATTACTCTTAAGTCGTTATACCTAACTTCCCATAAAGCTAGTATAACTCTTAAACTTTCAAAACCAAGTATTACTCTTCTTTCAAAAACGATTCTTAATTCTTTTGAAATACTTCAAGATTCTTATTATTTAAAACTCAAGTCAAAAGACATCGAAGTAAAACCACGTTCAGTTAACACACGTACGTCTACCGTACTATATATATTCTTTTAAAATATCATGCTCAAGAGGATAGGAAGAATCACATACCTCCTCAGCGAAATCCACCTGCCAAGTCGAATATGTCGCGCGCAGAGTATCAACCTATAATAGTCAAATACGTCTATCAACGTCTAGACTACTCTGTAGAATATTCTAAGCAGAAGGTTCGTATTGCTACAGAAAATCGGGCAGCACTTCCCTACCCATCAAAATACACAAGTCTATTGTAATACAGTCCTATGTAATTACAGTTCAATTCTCTTCTCTTATACCATCCTTCTATACATCTTATACCCAATTCTAAACTTCTACAATATGTAATCTCCAATTACAATAGAAGGATAAGATATTTACCTCGATAAGCCCAAAATTATCCAAGTTTAAATGTCGATCCTGAGCAACGTTTAGCTCCAATTCTGAACGCTCCAACCCGCTCCAAACAACCCTTAGAAGTTCTACGCAACTTCTTCTTAATACTTCAACCCGCTATGAAGATTTTCCTTAGGGTTTCGTTTTGTGACTAAAGAAAGTATAGTAGTATTTCCGGGCTCTTAGTATTGAAATAACTTTGGAATACTACAAGGTATTTGGGCTAAGGTATTTTGGAATTGTAACAATACTTGGAGAATACTTTTCTACCAAGGGGTATTTTACGAAAACAACTTAGGAAAGGGGGGGGGGGGGGGTTTCGGCCAAGGCCTCACAAAGGGGGAGAGGGAGCTCTTGGACGAGAGCTTTGCTAAGAGGGGAGGGATTTTTAGACTTGGAAAAATGATTTGTGGATGAAGAAATCCTTCAACTAAGGGGGGTATTTATAGGCCAATCAATGACCAAGATTAAGGCAAGTGGAGGGCAAGTGGAGGGTGGGGATTTGGATAAGTGTTGTGTGAGTCCCACTTGCTCATCTACTACACAAAATATCCTACCTAATCCTTGACCAAAAAGAAAGGCAAAAACGTGCCTTGATCGTCCCATTTTTTCCGCCCACTTGAGGGTGACACTTGTTACCCTCTCGTTGGTCCAAAATATTTCATCTCTCAGAAAAATCCGCAAAAATTATAAATGTTGCAACCGTATTTTTCCCTTCGCAAAGTCCGGAAAACGTTTTGTCGGAAAACAATCTTTTTCGCTAGTTGTGCACAAATTTCGTCCCTTATGCCTAACTAAGGCTTAAACTTTTGTACGTACATCCTCACATACATACTCTTGAAAATACGGGGTATAACAATTTTTTCCTAACAATTGTAATGGACGACGTGTTTTAATTAGACTTATATTAAAAGATTTGGGGAACATTTTCAGCTTTCGGGGATTTCATCCAAGATCAACAATTATGTCATACATCATATGACATCCTATCATGTAATTTCTAAACAAATTTAGATGGGTAACCATCAAACCTTTAAGCATGATATAAGATGGTTTTAATCAAATACTGGGTGTCGTCTACCCAGACAGTTATCGCGGTAATTGAAAGTAAACAATTACTGGGCACCGCCTACCCATACAATAATTGCGGACGCTATGCTAATAATTTAAATGAATCACATTCAAAACACTTAGCACATTTATATATTATACAATAATATACCATTAATGATAATCATAGGTCTATTTGTCTAAACTCTATAATCTATGTCTATGCCAAACAGTCTCTAAATATTTTCTGATTTTTAGGAATTCTGCAAACTTTTAAAAATTTACAGTTTATTCCTTCAAGAATTTAAATATTCAATTCGAACCCTAATAAAATCAGAAAATACAATTTTAACTCTCAGAAAATATTTTCAGGTTTCAGGGATCTACTTGCAAATTTCAGAACTTAAAATCAAATTTTCATAAAGTTTCTTTAATCACAGATTTGCCCGAAAGGACCAAATCTGTCCAATTAAAACTTTATTTTCAGATTCTGACATTTTGAAAACTTCAGAACCAGATTCTGAATATTTCAAACTTTAGTTTCTGATTTCGATTTTTTTTAATTACCGTCGACATTGCCATGACCCTTGGGGCAGGCGCCGCGACGTCGAAAGTTTAGAGAACCTTAGACTGTCTCGTCAGCGCCGCGACCCTAACAGGTGGTGTCGCGGCGCCTCAAAGGTAGTAAGTCCAAAAATTTATTTTAAGCTTTCTGGATGAACTGCGCCGCGGTGCTCTAGAACAGAGCCGCGGCGCCTCTGGCGTCATCAGGGCAGCACCGCGACACTCCATCATGGAGCCCCAGCGCCGCCATCAAAACCCTAGAAGCGTCGCGGCGCTTACCTCCAGAATCACAAAATTCGAAAATCCGAACCCCTAAAACTGGTTTAGGGTCAGATTTTCAGATTTATCATTTGCATCTCCATCACCATTAAACAATACGTTCAACGATCATCATTCCAATTTTCTTATTGTTCTTCGTTTCAATGCACTATGCTCTAAATCGAGCCGGATAACACATATCAACTTAGAAGAGATATATTGGAAAAACTTCCTCGAATACATCATTGTTTTAATAAATCCGGGTGCAAGGACTATGTGTTCTAAAGATTTAGGATTTTAAAGACTTTAACAACATATAAAATAGATCTAAACAAATCCTAAACCATATTATCATTAAAATTCTCATATAATCACACAAAACAGCTCAGGATCTGATACCACTGTAGGTGTTTTGTCGGGTTCGTACGTGAAGCGGAATTTGAAAATTTATGTTTCTAATCCGACATGGCGGTCAAACTGTAGTATGATTACATAATGTAAAATAACACAAAGCAATAATGTAATACTTCGAACGAGGACTTACATTTTGTAGTTAACAATCTGAAACCTGAAGCTTTGTGTAGTCCGAGGGTGCGCACGGAAATATTCCTCGATTTGCAAGTTCTTGAAAACTTTGATGTAATTTGCTATGTCTTGGAATGCTAGGGATTCCAGTAGAGCTTTAGAATATATTAGTCTCTTGCTTTTGGTGTAGTGAAAGGGAGGGGGAACCCTCTTATTTATAGCTGAAGAGGACATCTAGGGTTCCCCAATGGGCCAGCCCATCAAACCTCAGCAGACTGAGCCAGCAGTCGGACCCACTGGACGCACCTCAGCGCTGCGACCATGCATAAGTGGCGTCGCGGTGCTTGACACGCGTTTTGGCACCGCGACCCTGAATCAATGGCACCGCGGCCCTGAATGAATGGCACCACGACCCTGTCCCAATTTCTGCCTTGTTTCCATTTCTAATGTCCCGGTTATCAACTGAACATATATATAATTTTTTCTCTAATTACATCCTTCAATCGACGGAACATTTGACTTAGTGTTACCCTTCAGGCCTTTACATAATGGCACTAATAACATTAGGGTCTTCACGGAACTCCTAGACTGCGCTGGAAGATGAACTCAATATGTAAAGTTTAGCTACACGAAACATATGAACTGAACCTCTACGTAGAAGATAAAATCCTTTCATTCACGACACACTCAATCAAGCTTAGGATTGTCAAGTGTCTATCCAAATGGCTTGATCATTATAACTCATCTATATTAGTTAACAACAGGACCATATCAAAGACATGTCCATTGCATTGGCCAACGACTTAGTTAACCTAATACCATATGAGTATCTGAGTGTTCACTCGAATATACATTCGAGGAATGAATCCTAATCTTGGCTCAACCACCACCTTTAATATACTTCGTAATGCACTCAAAACAAGTCGCGTCTCAACCTATAAGGCATTTGAGCTTAGGACAGGATCAAAGTACATTACTCCGTAAACAAGGTGGTATCGACCTCAAGTCTAAGGACTTTTATCTCCCACACGCCGATGAAATTATAGACATATAACAAAACAGTGCATCAGTAGGGCATACCAATACTTCAACAAGTATCCATGTGTCCATCACGAGTTGCCATAACTCGTAGCAAGTGAGACATACTACATCCCCTAAGGATATGATGCAGACCACATGTCGACGTATCACATATCATTGATATCCCAATCTCGATGATCATTAGTCGAGGCTATTTAAGAGTTACATTATAATATTAATTCTCACATCATTAATAACCACGTAAACTCTAGGGATGTATTTCTAGAATATTATAAACAATCAACTAATAGTTCAACAAATGCAAGTGCCACAATATTAATCATTATTAATATAAATATGAATGTATATAAAGTACATTTTGTACTAATACAGATTGTCTCTAGGACATACATATAATTTCAATTTCATGGTGTGGGAGTGAATCCAAAGAGATTTGAGCCAAAACTAAACTTGGAGAACCATGTAAAGCTTGAAGAAGAACTTCTATGTTGTCTTATTCTTAAAGTTTACTGCAAGTTTGGAGAAGATGTTGATAAGGATTTTTCTGATTATAAAAAGGTAAGTTTAACATTCTCTTAGTTATGTTTAAGATTATCCTTAGGTTGGTTGAGTTGTTGAGATGAAAATACTCTAAGAGAAGCCTATGGTTGCGTTTTTTAGTTGTGGATTAAGAGTGTAATATGATGTTGTTGAATTGATAATTATGTTGTGGTGATGCAGGGGAAGGTTTGATGAAGTTTGTTGTGTCAATTAAGCTTAAGGTTGGATGTAGGGAATAATAAGAATTCGTTGTACGCAAGTTGTTTTACAAAATATTTGAATAAACTTCCTTATAAGCTATGAATCCGATATTGATACAAACCATTCGTATCATGTAGATAATCATTCGTAGAGCTTACGAAGGCTTGTGGGATCCGTTGAACTAAAGCGAAAAGGTATGTTGTCACGACCCAAATCACAAGTCGTGATGGCACCTACCCTATTCCCCCGAGTAGGCGAACCACGTTCTCATTACCAAGCTAAATCATCGGAAAATAAATAAAGAAAAATAAGTTATAAAGTCTTAATACTGATCATCACTAAATTTGTCACGACATTCCCCAAAACCTGGTTAAAAGGGTACAAAAGCACTAAACATAGTCTGGAATAGAAGTCTGAAAAATGCCCGAAGGCTACATACTATCTATCAACTAACGAAAGTAAATGGAATTAACTAGGAAACCCTTCAGTGGCCACGGATGATCAAGTAGCTCACCCTGAATGACTGAAAGATATCACCCTCGCGAATCAGCCACGGGACGTAGAACTGGAACCTGGATCGTACTCTACACTCAACAAAAGTGCAGCAAGAGTAGTATCAGTACAACACTAGTACCAGTAAGCATCAAGGCCGACAATGATTAGATAAAACATGAAGAAGTTGAAACCAACAAGTAGCACATAGAGCACACATGCATGGTCACATATCATATACAGGTAAGGTGTAAAGAAATCAAGAAACATCCAGGACAGATAAAATTCACCAATGATCAGTCAAATATAAGAGTGGATGAATGCAATGCAATGCAATAGTCACCTCTCTCACTCCACTTCTGTACACACATGCTAAGGGCAGTTCCTCAATAGCCATGACCCATAGGGGACCCGCGAAGTCTATGTACCACTCGTTCTCTCCGGCAGAAACCTCAGAGGCTATCAATCACTTGTGCTCTCCGGCAGAAAATCGAAGGCTATCAATCACTCGTACTCTCCGGCAGAAACCTCGGAGGCTATAAATCATTCGTGCTCTCCGGCAGAAACCTCAGAGGCTATTCTAGATGACGAGGGTGTTTTGATGATTAAGGGGCGCATCTGCGTTCCTAGAATTGGTGATTTGATTCCGTTGATCTTGAGAGAGGATCATAGTTCCAGATACTCCATTCATCCAGGAGCAACAAAGATGTATCATGATTTGTGACAACACTATTGGTGGGGAAGAATGAAGAGAGACATTGTGGAGTTTGTTGCTCAGTGTTCGAATTGCCAGCAGGTTAAGTATGAGCACCAGAGACCAGGCGATGTGCTTCAGAGGATGCTCATTCCCGAATGGAAATGGGAAAGGATCGCTATGGATTTCGTGGTTGGTCTTTAGAAGACTTTGGGCAAGTTTGATTTGATTTGGGGCGTGACAAAGTTGGTATCAGAGCTTTTAGGTTAATCGGTCTTATGAGTACAATAGAAATGTCTAGTAGAGTCTTGTGGATTGGTACGTAGACGTTCGTACCCATCCTCGAGAGGCTATAGGACATTTAGGAAACAATTCACTTCTTTACTCTTTTCGTGCTAGTTCAATCCGATTGGTATCTGGTTCATTTTTTTCGTGCGAGATTGTTCAGATTGATATCTTACACTCATTTCTATGTTCTCTCATAGATGGCGAGGACGCGATAGACTGCTACTGGAGGCCAGGAGGATGCACCTGCACCCGCACCCGCATCCATACCCGTTGCTAGAGCAACTGTTCGTGGGCAAGGCAGGGGACGTGGCAGGGGATGTGGAAGGGGCAGAGGCCATGCAGCTATACCAGATAGGGACCAAGCACCAGCACCTGCTCAGGACCCTGACATAGAGTTGACTCCGGAGCTTGACGACATTCTGGAGGAGGAGATTAGGGTTGCTGAGGCACAGCCTAGGGTCGCTGCTACTCCGAATTTTCAGGAGGCTGTGTTTCGGGTGCTGGGGTACTTTGGTAGTTTGGCTCAGGCAGGCATGCTTCCACTTGTTCCAGACGCCTCGCAGACTAGAGTGGAAGGTCAGACACTCGATGTTGCAGTTGCTCCAGAATTTCGAACATCGAGGGTATTGCCGGCGACGGTAGTGGCTCTCCGTATTGACGATACTCCAGCGCCTGATTTTGTTCTAAGGCCTATGGATGGACCAGTGTTGACCACTGAGGAGCGGAAATTGTTTGAGGGGTTTACCAAAATGACTCTTCCTTGGTTCTATGGTACTCACGGGGAGGATGCGTATGAGTTTATTGTCAGCTGCCATAAGATGCTTCATAAGTTGGGAATAGTCGAGTCTCACGGGGTTGATTATGTTTCTTTCCAGTTAGTTGGGGATGCTAAGCAGTGGCGAAGATCGTACGTGGAGTGTCGACCAGTTGGATCGCCACCTTTGACTTGGACCCAGTTCTACCAGGTGTTCCTGGAGAAGTATGTCCCTCGTACTTTGAGAGATGAAAGGAAGGATGAATTTTTGACATTGGAGCAACAGAGTAGGTCGGTTGCGGAGTATGAGACCAGATTTCTCGCATTGTCCCGTTATACGACATCTTTACTTCCCACAGAGGCTGAGAGAGTGAGGAGATTTGTGAAGGGTTTGGACCTTCCGCTTCGGCTGACGACCTTGCAATTGGAGGCTTCCGGGTCCTTGTTCCAGTCAGTAGTAGAGCATGCAAGGAGGGTTGAGTCAGAGATGGGTCGGGCACGTAGTGGGGGTGGCGATAAGATAGCTCGTAGATTTGACAGTTCCAGAGGTCCTATTAGAGGTGGGGGACACCATGACAGGGTTCATCATCATCCATACAGCTGCCCCATCCAATCATCACTATAGGCTTCAGCAGGTCGTTCTTCAGGTTATATCGGGCCCAGCTCTGAGCAGACTTCCCAAGGGTCTTACTCTCGACCTTCAGACCGTGGAGGATATTCGGGTTCTTCTAGTACAGTTCAACAACCTATGGCTAAGGGATCATGTTATGAGTGCAGTGACTCAGGGCATTTGTTACACCCCGTAGTTCCAGGGTATGTATGTGAAGACGTACGTACGAGAATACGACAATAATTTTGGAAAGAAAGAAAGATGTGATTTTTCGACGGAAAAGTTTCCGGTTTTTGTGATGTAAAAAAAAAGGTTCGTTAATGGGAATTGGATTCCCAGATTTGGTATTCGGACTTTTTGGAATATTTTAGAAGTATTGAAATTTTAATTTCCGGAATTGGTCACGTGGGGCCCACGAGAGAACTTACGGTTTTGTGAGGCCCACTTTATTTTCGGAATTTTCGCATTCCGGAGTTTGCCGAGAGACGAAATATTTTGGACCAATAGGAGGGCGACATGTCTCACCCTTAGTTGGCATGGGTTGGACGAAAATGTTGGGCTAGTGGACAAGTCAAATGGTCAAGTCTTGGAAGATATTTCTTTGGGTGAGTGGGAGTAGGTAGTAGACGTTTTTTGGTGCTAGTGGAAGGCCACATGGCTCATTGTTGTGGGGGACATATGTCCCAAGGTTGTGGTGGACATATGTCCCAACATTGTGGTGGACACTTGGTTGGAAGACCTCATTCTTCACATGGATCCAAATCTTCACCCTCCATTTGTTTTAATCTTGGCCCTTGGTGGTTCTATAAATACCCCCCTTGATAGCAAGACTTCTTCATCACTTGAACAATTTCCAAGTCTCAAAATCCCTCTCCCCCTTTAGTTGAAGTTCTCGTCCAAACTTCCCCTCCCCCTTCCTTGAAAGCCTTCGTCCGAAACACCCTTCTCCCTTAACCAAACTTTGTCCAAAAATTCCTAAACTCTTAAGTGTTCTTCCTTAGTGTATTAGGAAGATTGTTAACCAAAAGTTAGAAAAGATTTCACACCCTAGCCCCTAAAGTACCCCCTTGTCCGAGAGATTGCCACACTTAGAGCCTAAGTGTTCTTCACTTTTTAGAGTTGAAGTGTTAAGAGAAGTTGTTTAGAAACTTCTAAGGGTTGCTTGGAGCGGGTTGGAGCGTAAGGATTAGGAGCTAAACGTTGCTCAGGATTGACATATAATCTTGGATAATTTTGGGCTTGTCGAGGTAATTATCTTTGTCCCCCTATTGTAATTGGATATTACATGTTGTAGTAATGTATAGTTGAGTATACTATATGTAGAATAAATTTGGATAAGATTTGAACTGTATTTACATTGGACTGTATTTACAGTAGACTTGTAGTATTCCTGTGGAGTAGAATTGAACACGTCCGGTTAGACGTATAATCCCCTGGGAGTTGTTGGCCTGGTAGCGGGCCTTGATAGGGGAGGAGATTTATGTGATAAGCGGGGAGGTCTTCAGAATTTTCCGTAGAAATATTCTACGAAGAGAACTAGAAGTTAATAGGCGTTTTATGGCCATTATAGGTGGAAGTACTACGAGTAGCGTATTCTACTTGAAGGGTGGAAAAGGCTAGCAAGGTTGTAGTACTTGGAGCATTTTGCTAATTGTCGAAAATAATCGCGAGGTATGTGAACCTCTTCCTATCTTTTCTAGCATGATATGTTGTGAACTATGTAGTACGGTAGACGTACATGTGTTAAATGAATTTGGTTGATTTAAAACATAAAGTGTTATAACGGCTTTATGAGAAGTTTGTTATAACAACTTTATGTGGGCAAAGAAATGGTTTGTGGTTTTTAAAAGATAAAAGACTTGATGTGAAATAATAAGGACTTGGGTTGTGTTAAAAAGTTGTGAAACCGCTTTAATGAGAAATGGGTAATTGGGTTTTAAAAGGAATAATGTTATATTTCGGAATTGAGAACAAGTATCGAACAAACCACTGCAGCGTTAATAAAGGAAAATGTATTGACTAAGTAATTATTATTAAAAACCAGTAGAAACCTCCATCTGCATAGAAGCTAAGATAAGACAAAATTGTATTACATTTTCTAGATCATGGCTGCTTTAATAAGATTGATATAAACAAGAATAACCTACTCACACATAAGGCATATGTTACTCAAATTGTTTTAAAAGAGAATTATGTTATTAAGTGATTAAGACTATGAACTACGAAACCTTTCGAAAATAAGAGACTTGAGTATTTGAAATTAGGCAAACTTGAACTTTTGGAAAAAGAATGTTGTTACTTGTCTTTAAAAAGTGAAATTATTTTGGTTTACTTAAAATAATAGTTACTCTATTTTGGATACTACGAGTGTTGGTATCAGGTGACTTCTTGTGAAAGAATGGATATTTGTAAGAGAATTGAAGTATGGTAATTTGCTTGTGCTTGCTTGTGATAGCCTTGTTGTGTAAAAGTTGTATTCCTATGCTCTGGCGTCTCTCGATGGAGGGCGGTATATTGTTATGTTGTTACATGGACATGTATGCACAGATGAAGAATTAGGGGCATGCGGCCATCTGGCGGGTTAATCACGGTATATTGTGATCGTTGTTACATGGACATGCGCAGATGAAGAATTGCAGGGCATGTGGCCATGCGGCGGGTTAATCACGGTATATTGTTATTGTTGTTACATGGACATGTCTGCCAGATGAAGAATTCGGGGCATGTGGCCCGCTGGCGAGGTTGATTACCCGATATATTGTTATTGTTGTTACATGGACATATGCACCGATGAAGAATTTCGGGGCATGTGGCGTCTGGCGAGGTTGATTACGGTATCTTGTTATTGCATCACGGACATGTCTACAGATGGAGAATTCGGGGCATGTGGCCATGATGCGGGCATGATTGAGATTGTGGGCGTGAGACCCTTGGTTATATTTGAGTGATGACTTTGAGGGCGTGAGTCCCTGCTTTGACATGACTGCTTTTATGTTGTGAAATGTAGTTTGGTAATCATACATGTCTCCTGTTTTATTTAGAATGTTATGATTTCGTTTACAGTATTTTCAGTTTCACATACTTGGTACCTGTTGTACTGACCTCGCCGGAAGTGCGTTCATCTGCAGCGGTGAAGGTACATCCGTTGTTGATCCTCGTTCTTAGGATCACAGTTCAGCGTATTGGGAAGCTCCGTTTTCTCCGGAGGCTTATCTTTTGGTATGTTTCCCTGAGTTTGTAGGTTTTTGGTACATTCAGGGGTATGGCGGGGCCCTGTCCCGTCATAGTTGTTGTAAAAATCTTAGAGGTCTGTAGTACTGTTGTGGGCAGGGTTTGTAAAGGATGTAAATGTTCAAATTTCCGTATATATGCAAGAAGGCAACCATTTAGTTGCTTTGTTTTCTTATGTTGTATCTTGTTTCTGTTTAAGTTTTATTTCCGCTGATTTTCTCGATGTTGTATCACTAGGGTGCAGGGTAAGGCACGATCGCGGGCCGAGTCGGGTCGTGACAAAAGTGGTATCGAGCGATTAGTCCTCGGAAAGTGTCTACAGACCGTGTCTAGTAGAGTCTTGATTATCGGTGTGTTGTGCACCACATCTATAATCAGGAGGCTGCAGGACATTTAGGATTGGTTTCCATTCTTCTCACTCTAAGATCGTGCCTTAGAGCTGTGTTATAAGTTGGACCCCTCTGACGTATTTCGTTTTTACCAGTTATGCATCCACGCAAGGCAATCAGGGCCCAGAAGGGCAAAGCGTGAAGAGGCTGCGAGTAGAAGCGGCGATGGCTCACGAGACCACGGTACACGAGCCTCGGTCCCATGACTTTGGAAGCGAGAGAGATGGGTTACAAGAGATGGCGATTATTGGCGAGATTGTGGCGAACATGAGGATAGGGCGGCGGATTCGATGCACCCATGGTTCACGAGATCGGATAGTTTGAGGCTACGGGACTTTACGAGTTGCGGCACGCTAGAGTTCTTGGTCGAGGCACGAGGATGATCCGCAGGAGTTCATCAAGCGATTCTGACGGATCATGAGTGATCAAGGCTTGAGACCGAGTCGGTGGTCTTAGGTTCGCGTCATTGCGTGATCTGCGATCGGCGGTTTGATTCATGAGGCTGTCGGGAGAGCATGCACTTTCAGCGGTATGGGGCGAGTTCTCGGAGGCATTCTCACTCACTTCTTGCCTCGTAGATGAGGAGGCGCGGTAAACGATTTATGATCTTTGAGACGAGAGAGGCGTGCGGTTCGGGAGTACAATGTGGAGTTTGACTCACTAGCTTCGACGCGTCCGCATTATTATCGACATGGAGGGCGAGTGCACCGCCACGTTACGAGGCTCGATGACTACTTGGCGAAGCTTGCTCGGGTATAGCTCTTGGCCGGGCATGGACATTGCCGTATGCGAGCTTATGCACTTAGGTGTGAGGCGGAGAGGTCGGCGGAATGGCCGGGATCGGCGAAGAGGCGAACAGCGAGGTCTTTTGGCGACTTTCGGCGGACCACCTCGGCCGGCGGACTAGTTATGCGCCTCGCCCGATCTGAGTGGTCCTCCACGGTCTTGAGCTTCGGGATATTCGGGAGCGGTCGGGGCTCGAGTTGAGTTTCGGGAGTTGGGGTCTTGGCGGATGAAGCCACCCGACCTCGGTACGATCGATGTGGTAGACCCGTTTTGGGAGTGTCGTCTTGCCAAGGAGCACTGTTATATTTGCGGCCGTCGGGGCCATTTTGCGAGGCTGTCCAGGCCGGTATACGGATGTTACGACTCGACGCCGGGATCGATGGTGGTTCATCACCTTCGCTAGTTATCGCCTGCGGTGGGTATGATTAGAGTAAAGCGGTAGTTACAGGTATATCCTTAATGTCACGTCCCGAACCGGGGCCCGTGACTGGTACCTTACCCGGGCACCCAAGTAGTCATACATCAGAGAAAATCAGCGGAACATAAAACAAGACATGAAATATCAAGAAGTGTAAAACAGTAATCTGAGAAAACTTGCCTTTCGGCATATATATAAATCAGTTTAAAATCGAACAGTTACATCCTTATTACAACTCGCCACAGCGATTACTCTGAGACCTGCAGAATGATACGACAACAATGGCGAGATAGGGCCGCCATACCACGAATGTAAGTACCTCTGACGGGGACTATACGTCGATAAGCCTCGGAAGCGGAGCTTCCCATCTGTTGGCTGACCAAGGCGAGGATCAACATTGGTGTACCTCTACTGCGGCATGACGCGGCCGTGGCGAAAAATCGTAAATGAAATCATAGTAGTCTATATAAAGCGGGAGACATGTATGATAACCACTACGATTCCTGATAAATAGCGATCATGTCAAGCGGGGACTCACGCCCAAGTCGTCACTCGAATATAAATATGGGTCTCACGGCGACAACATCAATCATGCGTGGAATACCTTCGCCAGCTGCCGTGATCTATGATATAAAGCACCAAGGAATACACATGAACACGAGTCCCACTGTGTCCTAATAAAACCGTCTGAGGTAAGTACAAAGGCATAGCCGGCTACTAACACGCCCGTAGTACTAACAAGGTCATAAAGCGTATCATGAGATCTGTCTGAAGCCACATGATCGAAGGCGGCCACTCGCGCGATATCAAATGCGCGCGTCTAGTCCTGGAACTTCCGCGACTCGCGTAGGCCAACCTCGTAGGCCGCGTGAGGTATTCCCGCGTCGGTAGCTACTCCGGCGTCCGCTGGACTCGCGATCCGCGTAGCGCGAGACCGCGTGACCACGAGGCGCGCACTAACTGGAACTCCGTAGCTCGCATGGATCCCTGGACCGCGTAGGGTAGTCTCGAATCATGGTCCCAGACCGCCTGAGCTATACCCCGCATCGGAGGGCAGCTTAACACCCGGTATTAGGTCAAGAGGTGAGTGATATAATACTAGCATAACGGCTTACCGTTAGACAACATAAGCACAACAAGGGAAACCCCTTTATACAAACATCACAAGACACTAACAGCGTAGCATCCTAACATGTTTAATTATCAAATCAAACAAGGAAGTATTACAAGGCTATCACAAATCAACATACTCAAGTTATCCACACAGGTACTTTCTACTTTATGCTTAACACGTTGGGTTTTTAGCCCCAAAGTACTTCATGTATTAACTCTTTAAAAGATCCGTTTCTTTCACAAAAGTGACACAATACCCGTAGTATAAAAATAGAGTTACTATCTTCTGAAGTAAATCAAAATACTTCTTTTAGTAAAATCAAGTAACAACATTATTTTCCAAACGTTCAAGTTTTCCTAATTTCAAATGCTCAAGTTTCTCATTTTTCGAAAGGTTTCGTAGTTCATAGTTTTAATCCTTTAAAACAATTTGAGAAACATATGCCTTATGTGTGAGTAGGTTATTCTTGTTCATAACAATCTTATTACAATGACCATGATCTAGGAAATGTAATATCATTTTGTCTCATCTTAGCTTCATGCGGATGGAGGTTTCTACTGGTTTTAATAATACTTATTTATTCAGTACATTTCCTTTTATTAGCGCTGCAGTGGTTTGTTCGATACTTATTCTGATTTCCGAAATCAGTAAAACATTATTCCTTTTAAAAACCAATTACTCATTACTCACGAATGAGGTTTCACACAAAATTCATATTAATTCATTTAAGTCAAGTCTCTTATCTTTTAAGAACAAGTCTCTTAACTTCTAAAATCAGTAAACCATTCCTTTTACTACTCTTAAGTCGTTATACCTAACTTCCCATAAAGCTAGTATAACTCTTAAGCTTTTTAAAACCCAGTGTTACTCTTCTTTCAAAAAGGTTACTTAATTCTTCTGAAATACTTCAGATTCCTTTTATTCAGGCTTAAGTCAAAAGACATTGCCGTAAAAATACGTTCAGTTAACACACGTACGTCTACCGTACTATATATATTAAAATATCATGCTCAAGAGTATAGGAAGAATCACATACCTCGCGACGATTTATCGACTATTAGCAAATCGCTCCATGGCTATAACCCGGCTAGCCTTGACCACCTTTCAAGTAGCACATGCTACTCGCAGACCATTCAACCTATAAAGGTTATACGTCTATCAAAGTCTAGACTACTCGGTAGAATAAATCTAGATACAAGATTCTACGGAAAATTGGCGACCACTTCCCTGCAGTCAAACTACACAAGTCTCTGTCTGATCACTATGTAAGTCTGATTCAATTCCCTTCTTATATACTTTCCTTGTATATACTTATACATAGTCTTATACTTGATAGTGTGTAAACTTAATTCTGATAGGGACAAGATATTTACCTCGATAAGCCCGTAATTATCCGAGTTAAAATGTCGATCTGAGAGCAACGCAGCTCTACTCCGGGTGCTCGACCGCTCCAAACAACCCTTAGAAGTTCTACGCAACTTCTTCTTAATACTCCACCAACTATGGAGATTTTCCTTAGGGTTTCGTTTTTGTATTGACGGGAAGTATAATAGTATTTACGGGCTTTTAGTATAAGTGTAACCTTGGAATACTACAAGGTATTTAGGCCAAGTATTTTGGAATAGTAACAATATTTGGAGAGTATTTCTACGAGAGGGGGTGTATTTTACGAAAACAACAAGGCAAGGGGTACCCACGGCAGGCCAGGAGGGGGTGTACCCGCCGGCGAGGCTCTCAAAGGGGAGGGTGCTCGGCTAAAGCCTCACAAGGGGGCGAGAACAACAAGAGAGGGAGGGAATTTCAAGACTTGGAGATTTGTAGAATGGATGAAGAAGTCTTCAAAGGGGTATTTATAGGAGAATCAAGGCGAGATCATGTGCAGTAGTAGGCAAGTGTAGGGTGTGGATTTGGACAAGTGTGTGTGTGTCCCTTATCCATTTAACACAAAAATATCCTACCAACTACACTCTCCATTTCGTCCAATCTTGCGCGTCCACCAATGAGAGGGTGCCAAGTGTTGCCCTCTCGTTGGTCCAAAACATTTCGTCTCTCGGAAAAATTCGCAAAAATTAAAAATGACATAGCCGGAATTTTCCCTTCGCAAGTCTTGTAAAACGTTTCGTCGAAAAACGACTCTAATCGGGTGTTGTGCACAAAAATAATTCGGCCAAGCCTACTTTAAAGCCCAAACTTTTCTACGTACGTCCTTACGTACATACTCTGGAAATACGGGGTATAACATTCTCCCCTCCTTAGAAACATTCGTCCCGAATGTTCCTTATAAGTCTCAAAGCAAACGTGCGCCAGTATAGTCTTCACTACTACACTTACGAGAACAATCCTGCCACACGCCACGCGAAACACTGCGCAAATACTTACATCCAAGTCCACGAGGAAACACCTCTGACATCACAAAAGACCTTACCCGAGGTCTAAAATATACCTCCTTCGCACCTTCTCCTTACAAAAGAAATGATCACAACTATGCTCACAATACATGCTCGCTTCTTCCCTTACGCGTCGTACCCTTCTCGTACACTCGAACTCTTTCTCATAACTTACCATATTTACATTCTCGCTTCCGAAACCTGCGGGTTACTATCTCGACTTGGTCATCATTAACTGGGAACACTCTGGATGGATCTCCGACACTTTCCCGAACATAACAATCACGAAAAACTGGACGCACTGCCTCCCATGTTGGACGGCAATGCCAACAATAGGCAACCTGGCCTATCCTTCATATCATCTGAAAGGCCCAAAGTAACTCGGGCTAAGTTTCCTCAGTCTTCCAAAACTCGTCGCACCCTAACCATATTCTCTTTGAAGCGGTATGAACCAACAATCGAACGCGCAACGTGAACCACTCGTGACAACTTATGTACGCCTCTGAGGCTTCATAGGCAATATCCAAACATTGAAATGGTAGCTAACACATTCCCTCTGAGAGACAACAATCCACAACTATCCACGAAATCCAAACAACGGCAGAGGCGAATGCGGTCTGAGACTCGCGTGTTCCTAACCTGCTGGTAAAACTTCGGAAAAAGAAACAAGCGTAACACAGGCTCCACATGCGTCATAAGGTGAAGGTAGGCACCCCGTGCAGCCTTACAACCTTTCTAATATAACGTCTCGCATAACCCTCTGCCGAGTGAACGGTCTTTACTAGAAGACAAGGCGGTGACCTCGCCGGCGACTCATCGGTCGAACGCGTCCACGAACTCGTCTGATTAACTAAACTTGGGCCTAACACCCTCGTGACCCTACCACCCGGGGACCACATGGCCGGCCCGCGTAAAGCAGTGTCGTGGGTTGACGTGGCGTGGCCTCAACCGATCCACTCGCGTCTGACACTAGCTCCCCGATCCGGAACAATCTCACTAATCCACGTTACGAAAACCTAGCGGTCTTCTTAGCTCAACTACCCTCTTTCATTCCACACTACTCAGGGACTTATCACACAATATATCTCACGTGCTCTATGCACTCCGATAAGGATCAAACATAACAATACATCTTTACTCGAGATGGCCACCTCTAAGGTTTCCACGCGTAAAACTCTAAGGCTCACACTTCCCTTATCCCCAATCTTACGGTTAACTAACCATGATTTCTAATCACAACTAACATGTGCTATCGAACATAGCACTTATGATATACTCATCTTATCACACATCTGATCTCTAGAGGTTAAGGATATACCGTATCTACTTCTTCCCCTCCATGTCGTTCTAATCAAACCTTGCCGTAGTGCGCAGCTAAGGAGATGACGAACTACCCACCGATCTGAAGGTGAGTCCTCCTACTAGGACATTCTTTGACTGCCCGACGGCCGTAGTACAACAAGTACCAACTAAAAGCGACATTCCGGGATAACGCACATCGCATTGTGAACAACGGGAAAAAGCGAATCGGTGGCTAGAACTGCGTGTAGGCGTGAGCGGAAGCTCTGGAGCTCGACCAAATCCTGCATACCGAGCGTCCACGAACCTGGAGGACCACTGCTGCGGTGGATGTGCATAACCAATCTACTGGTGAGGCGATTCGCCTCGAAAGTTACCAAAGGACCTTGTTGTTCTGGCCCTCTTCTGCTGTCCTTGGTTAACCCGTCGATCTCTACGTTTCTCGGCCTGCTGCGCATAAGCCCGTACACAGGCCATGCTCAAGCCTAACTGAAGAATTACTCTTGTACAACCCTCTTAGATAGTCATCAAGACTCGCGGTACATCGGTATACTCTGCAGTAGCCAAATCCATAGCTAATGTGAGGTCGCCTCTTTGCAACTATATTCTCTGTTCGGTCGTGGGCGAAGGTTCGAATGTCATGGCGCGGTAGGGCTGCTGCGTGCTAAACTCTCTTTGAGGCGGCGTAGCATAACTCCCGAATGAAATACCACCCGGTGATGATTGGGCTGTGCCTCGTAACCTCGAACTCTACTCGCGGCTCCGCCGCGCTTGCCCTCCCGGGCGGGTTTGCCTGCGGAGGCATAACGGTGAGGAAAGAAATCGTTGGAGGTCCACTTACAACACGGACTCTAAGGCACGATCTCGAGTGAGAAGAATGGAAACGATCCTAAATATCCTATAGCCTCACGATTATTGGTGTGGTGCAAAACACACCGATAATCAAGACTACTAGATCTGATGCGTAGACACTTTCAGGATTAGCGCTCGATACCACTTTTGTCACGACCGACCGGGGCGTGGTCGTGCCTTACGGGCACCCAGTAGTCATACATCGAGAAAATCAGCGGAACATAAAACAAGACATGAAATATCGAAGTGTAAAGCGATGTCTGAGAAAACTTGCCTTTCGGCATATATATAAATCGATTTAAAATCGAGCGATTTACATCCTTATTACAACTCTGCCCGCGTGATTACTCTGGACCTCACAGAATGATCGACAACAATGGCGGACGGGGCCGCCATACCCTGAATGTAAGTACCTACAACGGCGGGGACTATACCATTGATAAGCCTCGGAGAAGCGGAGCTTCCATCTGTTGGCTGTGACCCTAGGCGAGGATCAACAACGGTGTACCTCTACTGCGGCATGAACGCGGCCCGAAGAGGTCGATTACAGGTAACAAGTATGTGGCGAAAAATCGTAAATGAAATCATAGTAGTCTATATAAAGCGGAGACATGTATGATAACCAACTGATTCCTGATAAATAAGCGATCATGTCAAGTCACGGACTCACGCCTCAAAGTCATCACTCGAATATAAATATGGGTCTCACGCCCAACATCAATCATGCGTGGAATACCTTCCGCCAGCTGACGATCTATGATATAAAAGCACGAGAATACACATGAACACGGGTCCCACTGTGTCCTAATAAAACCGTCTGAGGGTAAATGCGAAGGCATAACCGACTACTAACACCCATAGTACTAACAAGGTCATAAAGCGTATCATGAGATCTGTCTGACCGCCACATGATCGGCCGCCACTCGCGCGATATCAAATGTCGCGTCTAGTCCTGGAACTTCCGCGACTCGCATAGGCCAACCTCATAGGCGCGTGAGGTATTCCGCGTCGAGGGTAGCTACTCCCGGCGTCCGCTGGACTCGCGATCCGCGTAGCCTGAGGACGCGTGACCACAAGGGCGCGACTAACTGGAACTCCGTAGCTCGCGTGGATCCTGGACCGCGTGAGGTAGTCTCGAATCATGGTCCTGCATCGCTGAGCTATACCCGCGTCGGAGGCGACTTAACCCGGTATTAGGTCAAGAGGTGAGTGATATAATACTAGCATAACGACTGCCGTTAGACAACATAAGCACAACAAGGGAAACCCCTTTATACAAACATCACAAGACACTAACACACGTAGCATCCTAACATGTTTAATTATCAAATCAAACAAGGAAGTATTACAAGGCTATCACAAATCAACATACTCAAGTTATCCACACAAGGTACTTTCTACTTTATGCTTAACACGTTCGGGTTTTTAGCCCCAAAGTACTTCATGTATTAACTCTTTAAAAGATCCGTTTCTTTCACTAAAGTGACACAATACCCGTAGTATAAAAATAGAGTTACTATCTTCTGAAGTAAATCAAAATACTTCTTTTAGTAAAATCAAGTAACAACATTATTTTCCAAACGTTCAAGTTTGCCTAATTTCAAATGCTCAAGTTTCTCATTTTTCGAAAGGTTTCGTAGTTCATAGTTTTAATCCTTTAAAACAATTTGAGAAACATATGCCTTATGTGTGAGTAGGTTATTCTTGTTCATAACAATCTTATTCAATGACCATGATCTAGGAAATGTAATATCATTTTGTCTCATCTTAGCTTATGCGGATGGAGGTTTCTCTTGGTTTTAATAATACTTATTTATTCGGTACATTTCCTTTTATTAGTACTGATGGTTTGTTCGATACTTATTCTGATTTCCGAAATCAGTAAAACATTATTCCTTTTAAAAACCAAGTACTCATTACTCACGAATGAGGTTTCACACAAAATTCATATAAATTCATTTAAGTCAAGTCTCTTATCTTTTAAGAACAAGTCTCTTAACTTCTAAAATCAGTAAACCATTCCTTTTACTACTCTTAAGTCGTTATACCTAACTTCCCATAAAGCTAGTATAACTCTTAATCTTTTTAAAACCCAGTGTTACTCTTCTTTCAAAAAGGTTACTTAATTCATCTGAAATACTTCAGATTCTTTTTATTCAGGCTTAAGTCAAAAGACATTGCCGTAAAACTACGTTCAGTTAACACACGTACGTCTACCGTACTATATATATTAAAATATCATGCTCAAGAGTATAGGAAGAATCACATACCTCGCGACGATTTATCGACTATTAGCAAATCGCTCCATGGCTATAACCCGGCTAGCCTTGACCACCTTTCAAGTAGCACATGCTACTATTAGCAAATCGCTCCATGGTTATACGTCTATCAAAGTCTAGACTACTCGGTAGAATAAATCTAGATACAAGATTCTACGGAAAATTGGGCGCCCATACTTCCAGTCAAACTACACAAGTCTCATCATGTCTGATCCATGTAAGTACAGTTCAATTCCCTTCTTATATACTTTCCTTGTATATACTTATACATAGTCTTATACTTCAATAGTGTGTAAACTTAATTACAATAGGGAGATAAGATATTTACCTCGATAAGCCCATAATTATCCAAGTTAAAATGTCGATCCTGAGCAACGCTTAGCTCCTACTCCGGGTGCTCCAACCCGCTCCAAACAACCCTTAGAAGTTCTACGCAACTTCTTCTTAATACTCCAACCAACTATGGAGATTTTCCTTAGGGTTTTGTTTTTGTGACTGACGGGAAGTATAATAGTATTTCTGGGCTTTTCGTATAAGTGTAACCTTGGAATACTACAAGGTATTTAGGCCAAGGTATTTTGGAATAGTAACAATATTTGGAGAGTATTTCTACCAAGAGGGGGGGTGTATTTTACGAACACAACAAGGCAATGGGGTACCCACGGCGAGCCACTAGGAGGGTGTACCCGCCGACCGAGCCTCTCAAAGGGGAGGGTGCTCGGCTAAAGCCTCACAAGGGGGGACGAGAACACAACAAGAGAGGGGAGGGAATTTCAAGACTTGGAGATTTGTAGAATGGATGAAGAAGTCTTCAAAGGGGGGGGGGGGGTATTTATAGGAGAATCAAAGGCCAAGATCATGCCAAGTAGTAGGCAAGTGTAGGGTGTGGATTTGGACAAGTGTGTGTGGGTCCCACCTTATCCATCTAACACAAAAAATATCCTACCAACTACACTCTCCATTTCGTCCAATACCGCCCCACACGTCCACCAATGAGAGGGTGCCAAGTGTTGCCCTCTCGTTGGTCCAAAACATTTCGTCTCTCGGAAAAATTCGCAAAAATTAAAAATGACATAGCCGGAATTTTCCCTTCGCAAGTCTTGTAAATCGTTTCGTCGAAAAACGACTCTAATCGGGTGTTGTGCACAAAAATAATTCGGCCAAGCCTACTTTAAAGCCCAAACTTTTCTACGTACGTCCTTACGTACATACTCTGAAAATACGGGGTATAACACTTAACCCTCTAGAGATTTGTATGCGTGATATGATGATTTTATGTTGAGTGTTATGTTTGGATAGCATTGTGTAAAATTGTAATCTAGAGAACATGGTTAGTTGATAGGATAAGTATGGGGACATGGAAATTGTGAACCTTAGAATATTTCACGTTGAGACCTTAGATGTAAGGCCGTCTTGAGTAAAGGATTTTGCAAATGATCCTTGTCGGAGTGCATTATATGCATAGGGTGAATTAGTGTGATAAGTCCATGGGTAGTGTGAGATGGAAGTGGTAGCTTTCATGACGTGAATTAGTAAGATTGTTCTGTATCGGGGAACAAGAGTTTGGCGCGATTATGGGTCGGGTTGAGGACCATTCGCGGGTCAACCCGTAGCCCGGCATGAGGTGGGGTCAGCTCGAGGTGGTCTCGCCAGGTGATGGGGTCACGAGGGTGCTAGGCCCAGGTTTTAGGTAACCATCGTATGAGTTCGTGGATATGTTCGACCAGAATCGGACCATGAAGACCGGGAATGGCCTTAAAGGAATTTGAGGCTAGTAAGATGACCAAGTTTGGAGGTAGTGACTCCAAAGATTTTGGATACTGAAGTGATGACTGAAGTATGGTACGTGTACTAGAAAGAGTTCGAGTGTTTGAGAAGAGTACGACGAGTAAGGAAAGAAGTGAACATGTGTTGAGAGATAGAAGTGATCTCTTTTGTGAAGTGAATGTGCGACAGGAGTATCCTTTGGACCAGGAGCGAGAGTTGGTGTTGTTTTACACCTTCGAGGTGATTCCTCGTTGGCTTGGATTTGGGTTTCGCGCGTATGATTTTATTATGGCAATATGGGGCATAGTTGGTTTCGTAAGTATAGTAGTGAAGACTATACCGGCGCATGTATGTTTGGAGACTTAGAAGGAACATTCGGGACGAATGTTTCTAAGGGGGGAAGAATGTTACACCCCGTAGTTCCAGGGTATGTATGTGAAGACGTACGTACGAGAATACGACAGTAATTTTGGAAAGAAAGAAAGATGTGATTTTTCGACGGAAAAGTTTCCGGTTTTTGTGATGTAAAAAAAAAGGTTCGTTAATGGGAATTGGATTCCCAGATTTGGTATTCGGACTTTTTGGAATATTTTAGAAGTATTGAAATTTTAATTTCTGGAATTGGTCACGTGGGGCCCACGAGGGAACTTACGGTTTTGTGAGGCCCACTTTATTTTTAGATTTTTTGGGCATTACGGATTTTTCCGAGAGACGAAATATTTTGGACCAATAGGAGGGCGACATGTGTCACCCTTAGTTGGTATGGGTTGGACGAAAATGTTGGGCTAGTGGACAAGTCAAATGGTCAAGTCTTGGAAGATATTTCTTTGGGTGAGTGGGAGTAGGTATTGGACGTTTTTTGGTGCTAGTGGAAGGCCACATGGCTCATTGTTGTGGGGGACATATGTCCCAAGGTTGTGGTGGACATATGTCCTAACATTGTGGTGGACACTTGGTTGGAAGACCCCATTCTTCACATGGATCCAAATCTTCACCCTCCATTTGTTTTAATCTTGGCCCTTGGTGGTTCTATAAATACCCCCCTTGATAGCAAGACTTCTTCATCACCTGAACAATTTCCAAGTCTCAAAATCCCTCTCCCCCTTTAGTTGAAGTTCTCGTCCAAACTTCCCCTCCCCCTTCCTTGAAAGCCTTCGTCCGAAACACCCCTCTCCCTTAACCAAACTTTGTCCAAAAATTCCTAAACTCTTAAGTGTTCTTCCTTAGTGTATTAGGAAGATTGTTAACCAAAAGTTAGAAAAGATTTCACACCCTAGCCCCTAAAGTACCCCCCTTGGCCGAGAGATTGCCACACTTAGAGCCTAAGTGTTCTTCACTTTTTAGAGTTGAAGTGTTAAGAGAAGTTGTTTAGAAACTTCTAAGGGTTGCTTGGAGCGGGTTGGAGCGTAAGGATTAGGAGCTAAACGTTGCTCAGGATCGACATATAATCTTGGATAATTTTGGGTTTGTCGAGGTAATTATCTTTGTCCCCCTATTGTAATTGGATATTACATGTTGTAGTAATGTATAGTTGAGTATACTATATGTAGAATAAATTTGGATAAGATTTGAACTGTATTTACATTGGACTGTATTTACAGTAGACTTGTAGTATTCCTGTGGAGTAGAATTGAACACGTCCGGTTAGACGTATAATCCCCTGGGAGTTGTTGGCACGTAGCGGGCCTTGATAGGGAGAGATTTATGTGATAGCGGGGAGGTCTTTGCCGAATTTTCCGTAGAAATATTCTCTGAAGAGAACTAGAAGTTAATAGGCGTTTTATGGCCATTATAGGTGGAAGTACTACGAGTAGCGTATTCTACTTGAAGGGTGGAAAAGGCTAGCAAGGTTGTAGTACTTGGAGCATTTTGCTAATTGTCGATAATCATCGCGAGGTATGTGAACCTCTTCCTATCTTTTCTAGCATGATATGTTGTGAACTATGTAGTACGGTAGACGTACATGTGTTAAATGAATTTGGTTGATTTAAAACATAAAGTGTTATAACGGCTTTATGGGAAGTTTGTTATAACAACTTTATGTGGGCAAAGAAATGGTTTGTGGTTTTTAAAAGATAAAAGACTTGATGTGAAATAATAAGGACTTGGGTTGTGTTAAAAAGTTGTGAAATCGCTTTAATGAGAAATGGGTAATTGGGTTTTAAAAGGAATAATGTTATATTTCGGAAATGAGAACAAGTATCGAACAAACCACTGCAGCGTTAATAAAGGAAAATGTATTGACTAAGTAATTATTATTAAAAACCAGTAGAAACCTCCATCTGCATAGAAGCTAAGATAAGACAAAATTGTATTACATTTTCTAGATCATGGCTGCTTTAATAAGATTGATATAAACAAGAATAACCTACTCACACATAAGGCATATGTTACTCAAATTGTTTTAAAAGAGAATTATGTTATTAAGTGATTAAGACTATGAACTACGAAACCTTTCGAAAATAAGAGACTTGAGTATTTGAAATAAGGCAAACTTGAACTTTTGGAAAAAGAATGTTGTTACTTGTCTTTAAAAAGGGAAATTATTTTGGTTTACTTAAAATAATAGTTACTCTGTTTTGGATACTACGAGTGTTGGTATCAGGTGACTTCTTGTGAAAGAATGGATATTTGTAAGAGAATTGAAGTATGGTAATTTGCTTGTGCTTGCTTGTGATAGCCTTGTTGTGTAAAAGTTGTATTCCTATGCTCTGGCGTCTCTCGATGGAGGGGCGGTATATTGTTATTGTTGTTACATGGACATATACGCAGATGAAGAATTAGGGGCATGCGGCCACGCGGGTTAATCACGGTATATTGTTATCGTTGTTACATGGACATGCTGCGCAGGAAGAATTAGGGGCATGCGGCCACGCGGCGGGTTAATCACCCGACATATTGTTATTGTTGTTACATGGACATATACGCACCGATGAAGAATTAGGGGCATGTGGCGTCTGGCGGGAGATGATTACGATATATTGTTATTGTTGTTACATGGACATGCGCACAGATGAAGAATTAGGGGTATGTGGCGTGCGGCGGGTTGATTACGATATATTGTTATTGTTGTTATATGGACATGCTGCGATGAAGAATTACGGGGCATGTGGCGTCTGGCGGGGGTTGATTACAGATATCGCATTGTGCATCACGGACATGTCTACACCGATGGAGAATTCCGGGGGCATGTGGCCATGATGTGGGCATGATTGAGATTGTGGGCGTGAGACCCTTGGTTATATTTGAGTGATGACTTTGAGGGCGTGAGTCCCTGCTTTGACATGACTGATTTTATGTTGTGAACTGTAGTTTGGTAATCATACATTGTCTCCTGTTTTATTTAGACTGTTATGATTTCGTTCTGATATTTCGATTTCATACTTGGTACTGTTATCGACCTCCTTGAGGCTGCGTTCATGCCGCAGGTAGAGGTACATCGGTTGTTGATCCTCGTTCTTAGGATCACAGTTCAGCGTATTGGGAAGCTCCGTTTTCTCCGGAGGCTTATGTTACACCCCGTATTTACAGGACATAGTTTAAGAACGTACGTAAGAACTCACAAGTTTTAAGATTTGAAACTTGTAAAAATTTATCGGAATTATGAAATTGTCGGAAAACGTATTATTATGACGAATGGGAGGGCGACACGTGTCACCCCCCCTTAATGATGCCTTGGACGATTTGTGCAAGGGTAAGAGGGTCATTGGACCTTTGTTAGCAAGACAAGTCTTGCAACTTGAAAGCTTGATAATCTTGACTAAGTCAAAGGACCCACAAAGGCTTGATATTTACTAGGAGCTTATCCAAGCCACCCAATTGTTCATATATTGACCCTCCAATGTGCTATATAATACTACTAGTAGCAAGAGTGATCTTAACACTTAACCAAATGTTCACAAAATTTGAAGAACTCAAGCATGTTGCTCTCGGGTTCATGTCCAAAGAAAAAGAAAATTTTTGTTCCTTGTTCATTAAGCTCCACACTTTAAACCAAGGTTGTTGAGTGTATTGTAAGCATGTCTCAATAGAAACATCTCGGAAAAGATAGTTTTCGGGTTAGTCGCAAAGCGAAAACCTAGTTGCTTTCTAGGTTTTGTTTGGAATTTTGAAGGAAGTTTGTTGGTATTGTTCTAAGGGTCTCAAGTAGCGGATTGAAGTGGCTTGAAGAGGCTCTAAGTTGCTAAGGAGAGACTTCAGATTTGGAGTTGGATTAAGATTCGTTAAGGTATAATCTTGACCCTTAAAAGTGTTACAAGATTATTTATATTGTTGTTAGCTTTACATGTTGCTAGCATGAAGTATATGTGTTGAAGTTTATAAGTATTATGGATTGCTTGTAGCTTAAATCCGAAATGTTATAAGCCACTTGAAGTTGGATTACTAATTGGTCATTTATTAGAAATCGTCGCATGTTGCTTACTTGAGGATTATTGTAGTTATAATCAATTGCGACTTGATATCATGTTATGCTAACAACTTGGATTGAAATGGATATTGGATAAGAATTGATGTAGTAGTACTTCAAGTTAGCCGATTGGGCCTAGTAAGTTGTATCAAATTGATATCTATTGTGGGGCGGAATTTTACACGTCTAGTAGGCGTGTAATCCCCTATTGTTGATTGCATTGATTGGGCCTTAAATGTGGCGTGTTTGGTTATTGTATTCGGCCTTGAAAAAGGTGGCAAAGTAAGTAGAAACAAAGGAGGTGCTGTCCGATTTTCCGTAGAATTTAGTGACTTAGCACTTGGAATATTCTACGTTAGAAGTAAGAGGTTAATGGACGTATTGTGACCATTATAGGTTGAAGTACTAAGTGTAGCGTATCCTACTTGAATAATGGAATAGCTCAAGGTTGAAGTACTTTGGAGCATTTTGCTACTTGTCGACAATCGTCGCGAGGTATGTGAACCTCTTCCTTCTCTTGACATGATTCTATGTATGAAATATACATGTGGTAGTATTTCATGATTCCGTCTACTCTTAGAAGTTAAGAGGTAGTTATGTTGATTTACTCTACGTAAAGGTTATGTCTAAGTTATCCTAAGTTCTTACCAAGTCTTATGGGGGATGTTGGTAAGAGTCGTTAGGAAGTATTTGGAGTTGAGTTGACTTGACTAATTTACGACACGAATGAGAATAAGTATCGAACAAGTCATTGCATCGTTAATAAAGGAAAATGTAATGACAATTAATTATATTAAAACAAGTAGAATTCTCCATCTGCATAGAAGCTAAGATAAGACAAAATTGTATTACATTTTCTAGATCATGACTACTTGAATAAAATCGTTATAAATAAGTATAACTTATTCACAACGCACCAAAGTATATGTTACTTAATTTAAAAGAGTTTACGTATGAAGTTTTTAAGACTTTGAACCTTGAATTCTTAAAAGGTTAAGAAACTTTATTTTTCAAGTTATGGGACTTGATTTCTAAAGGAAGAAATGACTTGATTTAAAAGTATAGAATACTTGATTTGGAAAGTATTGATTTCTTGCCATTCTAAAGTTAAGAAACTTGTTTTCTTAAAAGTTAAGAGACTTGAAGTATTTTGAAAGCTATGTGATTTGATTTGAAAGTATAAGTCTCTTGGTTATAAAAGGAATGAATTTGCCTAAGACATAAAGAGTTATAACGGCTTTATGGGAAGTTGGTTATAACAACTTTATGGAAGATTAAAAGAATGGTTTTCTTCAGTAATGTAAGCAAAGAAATGATTTGAAATAAAGGAGGGCAAATTGTTTTAAAGGTACCAACTGCTTAAGGTTTTTAAGAAAGAAGTCACTTGATTTTAGAAGCCGGTAATGTATTTCTAAAAAGGTATTGTGACTTGTCTTGAAAGGTAGATGTGACTTGATACTACGGTTGTTAGTATCTGGGAAGTTTTATTTGAAAAAGAGTCTTTCTAAAGGAGTAGAGGTGCGTAGTACGTTGGGTTAAATTCCCGGATTCTATATGACATTATCGCATCCCAGAAATGGGCCGGGCAGTATACCTTTATGGGCAGACTATATGACATTATCGTCCCAGAAATGGGCCGGGCAGTATACCTTTATGGGCAGACTATATGACATTATCGTCCCAGAAATGGGCCGGGCAGTATACCTTTATGGGCAGACTATATGACATTATCGTCCCAGAAATGGGTCGGGCAGTATACCTTTATGGGCAGACTATATGACATTATCGTCCCAGAAATGGGTCGGGCAGTATACCTTTATGGGCAGACTATATGACATTATCGTCCCAGAAATGGGTCGGGCAGTATACCTTTATGGGAAGACTATATGACATTATCGTCCCAGAAATGGTAAGGCGATATACTGTATGGGCGGACTATGTGACTTTATCGCGTCCCGGTTTGGTAGAAGCGGTATAGGCGTCCCTCCGTAAAGGGCCGGATTAGGTTATGAAAGATAAGTAAGTTAGATGGTAATAAACTTAATGACTTCTCCTAAATATGTACGTAAGATATGGCTATAACTCTTAATGGAATGGAAAAGATAATGATGTGCAATTAAGTTCATAAGGGGTAATGACCCGGCAGGATCTGGTATGTACTCTTTATACTTGCCCCTGTCATTCTTTTGTCTGATTATGATCATTTCTTGTACTTTATTTACATTCCATATTAAATTTTTGTTATCGACCCGCCGAAGTGCGTTAAATGTCCGCAGGTTTAGGTACACAGTTGTGGATCCGCGAGCTTAGGATCCTGGTTCAGCATTTTGAGATGGCTCCAATGTTCCAGAGTTGTCATGTTTATGTATATTCAGGGGTACGGCGGGGCCTTGTCCCGTCACAGTATTGGTCCAAAAAAAAAATCTTAGAGGTCTGTATTCACATGTGGGCTGGACTGGTTAGAGTTGTAATTACATTTTTGGATAGTGTAAGCCCTTTTGGGTGATTTATATTATGGCAGCCTTATCGGCTTTGCCTAAGTTTTAAAAAAAAAAAAAATGTGTTACTTATTTTCCGCAGTTTGTTATGTTGTATGATTAGAAGGGGACATACCGGGCCAACGAGTCAAACTCTACATTGTACTCCCGGCTATGCGCCTCTTTGTCTCAAAGATCAAAAATGCGCCGGCGTGCCCTCTCCTCATGTGGAGGCAAGAAATGGACAAGAAAGCCTCGAGAACTTCCTGACCAGGTGGAGTGCATGCTCCCGGGACAACTCCCACGAATCAAACGATCATTGCGGTATCACGCGGCCGATGTGAACAAAACCACCGACTCGGTCTCGAAGCCTTGATCACTTTCATGATCGTCAGAATCGCTTCGGATGAACTCCTGCGGATCATCCTCAGGCCTCGACCCGTAGAACTCAGGTGGGCTGCAACTCAGAAAATCCCGTAGTCTCAAACTATCTGACATCGGGTGAATTATGGGTGCTCACGGCAAAGCTGCGCATCGGTCTATCCTCGTGCACGGCCCACGATCACGGCCAATAATCGGGCCATCTCGCGTAACCATCTCTCCTGCTGCTCCGGTGTGGGCGGAGGCTCAGTGCCGTGGTCTCGATGAGACGGCCGCTCTACTCGCAGACTCCTCTGCCTTGCCCTACGGGCTCTGGTTGCCTTGCGTGGAGGCATCACTGGTATACAAAGAATACGTCAGAGGGAGTCCAACTTATAACACAACTCTAAGGCACGATCTCAGAGTGAGAAGAATGGAAACCAATCCTAAATATCCTATAGCCTCACGATTATAGATGTGGTGCACACACCGATAATCAAGACTACTAGATACGATGCGTAGACACTTTCCGAGGATTAATCGCTCTTATACCACTTTTGTCACGACCGACCTCGGGCGTGGTAGTGCCTTACCGGGCACCTAGTGATACAACATCGAGAGAAAAACCGTGAAATAAAAACTCATGAAAGAAAACAGTGAAATAAGAAAGCAGGCTAACCCAACGGTTACCTTTTTGTACATAAATGAAAACTTGAACAGTTACATCCTTACAAACTCTGCCCACAACAGTGTTACAGACCTCTAAGAATTTTAAAACCATAATGACGGACGGGGCCCGTGCCCCGAATATACAAAGTCTACAACGAGGAACCATACCACAGGACAAGCTTCCGGAGATATGGAGCTTTCCGAGAACCGAATAGCGATCCTAAGAGTGCGGATCAGCAAGCTATGTACCTCAACCTGCGGCATGAACGCTGCCCCCCGAAGGAGGTCAGTACAACAGGTACCAAGTATGTGAAACTGAAAAATACTGTAAATGAAATCATAATAGTCTATATAAAGCAGGAGACATGTATGATAACCAAACTACGATTACCTGACATATAAGCAGTCATGTCAAGTTAGGGACTCATGCCCGTGAAATCATCACTCAAATACAACCCGGGAATTTAACCCGCACAATGGCCTCATGCCCCGACATCTCACCTCGGTATAAGCATGGCCCTGGAACCGTCCTAGTGGGCCCATACCCGTAGACCATCCAACGTGTCGGTATGTCCAAAGGAGATAACAAGATAACAATCCCTGTGGAAGCATACTCGTGGGCCACCCAACGTGTCGGTATGTCCAAACAACTAACAAGATAATACTCACTGTGGAAGCATACCCGTGGGCTACCCAACGTGTCAGTATGTCCAAACAAATAACAAGAGAATACTTACTGTGGAAGCATACCCGTGGGCTACCCAACGTGTCAGTATTGTTATACCCCGTATTTCCGGAGTATGTACGTGAGGGCGTACGTACGAAAGTTTGGCCTTGAAAGTTTAAGCCTTGGACGTTTTTATTTGTGCACAACTCACTAAAAGAATCGTTTTCCGACGAAACGTTTCCACAGCTTTCGTAGAGAAAATTCCGGCTATGTCATTTAGTATTTTTGCGGATTTTTCCGAGAGACGAAACATTTTGGACCAACGGAAGGGCGACACTTGGCACCCTCCAATTGGTGGACTTGAAATCGTCCATTGGACGAATTGGAATAGGATGGCACGTTTTTTGTGCCTTTGCACAAGTCAAGGAGTTGGTAGGATATTTGTGTGTAGTAAATCCTCACCCTACACTTGCCTTGCACTTGTCTTCATCTTGGCCATTGGTTGGCCATGGCTTGAGCTATAAATACCCCCCTTAAGATGAAGAGTTCTTCATCCACAAATCTTTCCAAGTCTTGAAAAATCCTCTCCTCTTCCTTAAGCCTTTTTCGTCCAACACACCTTCCCCCCCTTTGGTGAGCTTAGCCGAGGCTAATCCCCCCCTAGCCTAGCCGAAATCTACCCCCCTCCCTTGGTAGAAAAGTTGCCTTCTAGTATTGTTATAATGCCCAAAATACCCTAGCCCAAATCCCTTAGTACTTAGTAGAAGTTGTGAAGAACTTCTAAGGTTTCCTTGGAGCTATCGGAGCGTACAACTTAGGAGCTAAGCCTTGCTCCGGATCGACTTTTATCTAGGATATTATTGGGCTTACCGAGGTAAATAATCCTAACCCTCTTTTGTATTAGAGAATGCATAATGTAGAAGTATAAGAATAAGTATTAAATACTTAGAAGAATATTACAGAATAGAATTGAACTGTTATCACAGTAGGAGGGTTTAAAAGAAGAATAATTTAACTATACTTATATAGAATTTGTTTTCTGATGAGACTTATATAGCTCAGGGTAGGGTTGTCTTGCCCGACTTTCCGTAGAATTGTGAACCCTCTGTTTAGAATGACCTTTAGAATAGTCTAGACTTTGATAGATGTGCGTGACTATTATAAATTTGATTCTCTGCGCGACATATTCGACTTGGCGGAGGTTTTCACGAGAAGGTATGTGATTCTTCCTAAGCATGATATTTTAACATATATATAGTGCGGTAGGCGTACATGTGTTAAGCGAATAATAACTACGGCAATGTCGTTTGACTTAAGCACGAATAATAACTACGGCAATGTCTTTTGACTTAAGCACGAATAATAAGAATCGATGCATTTCAAAGAACTCTCGAATCATTTTTAACAGAAGATAAATATTTGGTTTTAAAACAAAAGCTTAAGAGTTATACTAGCTTTATGGGAAGTTAGGTATAACAACTTAAGAAAGATAAAAAGAAAGCATTTACTTGTTTGTTTATAAAAGCCTTGTATTGATTTACATTAAGTGTAGTAAGATTTGTTTGATAAGTAGACATATTATGATGCTACGTGTTAGTGTCTTGAAATCTTTGTGTAAGGGTCATTCTTGATGTGCTTACGTTGCTAAGCGGTAAGTCTGTTATCTTGTTATTATATCACCTATCCCTTGACTTATTATACGAGGGCTTGCCACCCTTGATGCGGGTCTATCGGCTGTCACGATCTGTGAGACTATGCGGAGCAGCGGTATGCTCGGGATTGATCATTCGGGTGTTTAGCCCGTCACGAGATGCCTATGCGGTCCATGGGACTATGCGGTCTATTGAGACTATGCGGTGCGGGAGTCGGTAGTGCAGGGGTTGGCTACCCCGACGCGAGGAATACCTCATGCGGTGCATGTGTGACCTATGCGGTGCGGAAGTCGAGGACTAGGCGCAGAATGATACTATGGGCAATTGGCCTTGCCGATCATTCGCGGCCTAGAATAGACTTCTGATTTTCCTATTCTTGTTGTTGTTTGTGATGTGGCACTATGTGAAATTGAACCGATTGTATTTGTAAAAGGTTTTAAATACTTTGATTTCATTTAAGTACTTTATAGTTTCACATACTTGGTACTGTTGTCTTGACCTCCTTCGAAGTGGCGTATAAGAGGCGAGCCTCTATCACGAAACAGACCAGTGGCTCTCCATATGGAACATCACGAGAAGGGCCGTAGGGCATGCCTCGAGGATCGCAACGACCGGTACCATTTGTTGGAGTCGCTGAGAAGGTTAATGCCTCGAGCAAAGTGAAAAAGTGGTATTAGAAGCGATTAATCCTCGGAAAGTGTCTCTGCACCGTATCTAGTAAGTCTTGATTATCGGTGTGTTGTGCACCACACCGATAATGTCGAGGCTATAGGATATTTAGGATTGGTTTCCATTCTTCTCATTACGAGATCGTGCTTTAGAGGCGTGTTATAGGTTGGACCCTCTAACGTATTCCTTTCTATATGATTATGCCTCCACGTAAGGCGACCGGGCCCGAAGGCAAAGCGGAGGAGCCGCTAGTAGGACACCCGAGTCACGAGGCTCGAGACGATCTATACGAGGCAGCGAGCTCCATGACGCCCGGCCCAGCGAGACCGCGATACCGTAACTCGATCCCATAGCTGGAGCGGGAGATAAGTGCTGAGAGATGGCCCGATTATTTGCTCGGATTGTGGCGGACATGAGGACAGTGGGCCGGCGATTCGATTCAGCGGCGCATGTAGTGCACTCCGAGCGAGTTTGAGGCTAAGGGATTTCCTTAGTTGTAGCCCGCCAGAGTTTTACGGGTCGAGGTCGGAGGATGATCCGCAGGAGTTCATCCGTCGATTCTGAAGGATCGTCGCGGGTGATCAAGGCTTAGGCCCGAGTGCGTGACATTCGGTTCGCATCGGTGCGTGATACCGCGATCGATTGGTTTGATCGTGGGAGCTTTCGGGAGAGCATGCACCTCCAGATATGGGATGAGTTTTGAGGCTTTTCTCACACTTCTTACCTCCGCGGATGAGGAGGGCAGTGATAGATTCTTGTTCTTGAGGCAGGAGGGCCTTGCGGTGAGGAGTACAATGTCGAGTTTGATTCTTTGGCTCGATATGTCCCTGCACTGGTAGCAGATATGGAGGACCGGGTGCATCGCTATGTCACTGGGCTAGATGATTACATGGCCGAGTCTTGTGCGAGTGTGTCCCTTCAGCCAGGCATGGACATTACCCATATGCAGGCTCATGCACTAGGATCACGAGGCGTAGAGACCGCCGGGTAGAGCGATATCGCCAGCGAAGAAGGCCAAGACGGCCGGTTCTTTTAGTGGTTCGTGGTGGGCGGCATCGTGAAGTCGGATTTGCACCAATGGCGCGAGCGCTCTACATCATTTTCTGATCGGAGCGATCGGCGGTCGGGGCCCGGGACTTGATTTCGAGGTAGCGGGGTGCTAACGTTCGAGGTCCGCTCGGTGTGCCGTTGGTAGATACCATTCGGGGCGTACTCGGGAGCTTGCTATACTTGTGGCCACAGGTCATTTCGCGAGTTTGTCCGGCCGGGCGGCGGTAGTGAGCTCGGCTACGAGTGCATTGCCGCTTCTTCATCCCAAGCGATTACTCGCCGGAGCAAGGTACTCATGGACCAGGTAGTCGCGGCGGTCGTAGCGCAGTCCCGATTCTAGCGGTCCTCGAACCTCATTTATGCCTTGTCGGTACGGGCAGATCGGGAGGCCTCACTGATGTAAATCACGCAGTACCTTATCGGTTCTGGGTTTGATGTGTATGCTTTGATAGATCGGGTTCTACTGTCCTATATATCTCCCCTTGTTGCTAGTAGGATAGGGATAGAGCACGAGTCCATAGACCCTTTCGAGGTAGCTACGCGATGGGTGATTCGGTGGTAGCTCGGCGGGTATATAGAGCTTGTCTGTGACCATTCTGATCGTCGGACCTGGCCGACTTGATAGAGTTGGAGATGATTGACTTCGGCGTGATCATGGGGATGGATTGGCTAGTTTCTTGCTACGCCAATGTAGACTGAGAGAGAGATTAGTGCAGTTCCGGTTTCTGAGGCGGTGGTTGAGTGGGAGAGCACGGTATCGTAGAGGTAGGTTTATTTCTACCTCAAGCGAGGAAGATGGTGCGAAGGGTATATCTACCATCTCGTTCGGGTGTTTGATCTTTGAAGGCTGCGGTACCAGATTTTCCGTCGATTCCGGTGGTGAGAGTTCCCAGACGTGTTTCAGACGACCTCGGGTATCCTCACGAGAGGAGATCGAGTTTTGTATAGATGTCTTTGCGGACACTCGGCTTTATTTCCATTCGCCATACTGAGAATGGCACTGCCGAGTTGAGAGAGTTGAAGGACCGGTGAGAGATTGTTATACCCGTAGTTGCGGGTATGTATGTGAGGACGTGCGTGCGAGTCTGGCGAAAATTTTGAAAAGAAAGAAAGATGTGAGTTTTCACGGAAAAGTTTAGGTTATTTGTGAAGAAAAGGTTCGTTAATGGGGTGGATTCCCAGTTTGGTATTTGGACTTCATAGATTATATTAGAATTTTGAGATTTTATTTTGGAAATGGTCACGTGGGGCCCACGGGAGAAATTCTGATTTTGTAGCCCGCTTTGTTTTTGAGTTTTCCGGTATTTTGGATATTTTGGAAGACGAAATATTCGGCGAATCGGGGCGACACGTGTCACCCCGTGTGGCACCTTGGCGAAATAACATTTGTGCACAACACGGTTAGAGTCGTTTTTGACGAAGCGTTTGCGTAACTGCGAAGGAAAATACGGCTATGTCGTTTTTTATTTTTGCGGAATTTTACGACAGACCAAACCATTTTTGACCAACCGGAGGGTGACACTTGTCACCCCGTTGTGATTTGGAGGGACGGTCGAGGTGGGTTGGCCGATTGGCCCCTTGAAGTGTGCCTTGTTTGGTGCATTGTTTTGTGGAGTGTTTTGTGGAGTAGGGTTTAGGGTGCACTTGGCTTAATCTTGCCCTTACACTTGCTTTACACTTGGAAGGATCTTGGCCCTTGGTTGGCCTTTGGTTTTGCTATAAATACCCCCCTTATGTTGATGAACTCTTCATCCACAAATGAAACCTTCCAAGCCTAAAAATCCCTCCTCCTCAGTGTTGAGTTCGTCGACTCATCCCCTCTTTTGAGAGTCTTGGCCGAGGGCCTCCTCCCTCCCCCTTTGTGGTGTCTTGGCCGTGGGGTACCCACACTGCTAGTTGTTTCGTATAATACCCTTGTTGTGGTATAGAAATACTCCTAGTATTGTTATAATGCCCAAAATACCTTAGCCTTGTACCTTGTAGTATTCCAAAGATACCTCTTTCGTAGAGTCAGGAAATACTACCTTTTGTCCTTTTAGTCTCAAACAAAACCCTAAGGAAATCTTCATAGTTGGTTGAAGTATTTGAGTAGAAGTTAGTTAGAACTTCTAAGGGTTGTTTGGAGTGGTTTGGGCGCACGGTGGAGCTAAACCTTGCTCGGGATCGACATTATAACTTGGATAATTTTGGGCTTATCGAGGTAATTATCTTGTCCTCTATTGTAATTGGAAATTACATGTTAGTGAGCATATATAGTGGAAGTATACCATATATAGAACTACTTAGGATTCGGCAATGTCTTTTGACTTAAGCCGGAAGAAGAAAGAACTGAATTGTATTTACATGGGGTGTATTGCGATGAGACTTGTGTAGAATTGTACACGTCAGGTTAGGCGTGTAAACCCCACTGGTTGGCTTGGTGGCCGGCCTCGATAGAGGAGGAGATTTCTGTTGTTGGGGAGAAGTCTTACAATTTTCTTTAGAAAGATAGAAAACTTGTGTTTTGGGGTTAATAGACGTTTGTGACCTTTATAGGTGAAAGTACTAAGAGTAGCGTATTCTACTCGAGGAGTGGAAAGGGCTAGCATGGTTGTAGTACTTGGAGCATTTTGCTTATTGTCGATAAATCGTCGCGAGGTATGTGAACCTCTTCCTATCTTTTCTAGCATGATTGTTGTGAACTATGTAGTACGGTAGACGTACATGTGCTAAGTGATTTGGTTGATTTAAAACATAGGGTGTTATAATAGCTTTATGGGAAGTTAGTTATAACGACCTTATGTAAGTGAAAATGGTTTACTGATGTTAGAAGTTAAGAGACTTGATCTTATAAGATAAGAGACTTAACTTATTTGTTTTAATGTGGATGTTTGTGTGAAACCTCATTCGTGAGTAATGAGTACTTGGTTTTAAAGGGATAATGTTTCCGATTTGGGAATCAGAATGTGTATCGACAGGACCAACTGCGGCGTTAATAAAGGAAAATGTATTGAATAATGATGTGTTGTATTAAAACCGGTAGAAACCTCCATCTGCATAGAAGCTAAGATAAGACAAAATGATATTACATTTTCTAGATCATGGTTCTTTGTAATAAGATCGTTATAAACAAGAATAAACTACTCACATATATGACATATGTTACTCAATTGCTCTAAAAAGGAATCAAGTGATTAAGTTTGGGAACTATGAAACCATTTGAAAATGAGAAGCTTGAGTAATTGAAACTAGGCAAACTGGAACTTAGGAAAAGAATGTTGTTACTTGATTTTGAAAAAGAAGGTGGGTTGGTCATTCTAATACTACGTATCGGGTGACTTTTATAACGATAATGGATCTCTTTTAAAAGAACTTAACGTATGTAGTACTTTGGGGTTAAAAACCGGACTTGGGCATAAAATGAAAGTACTTTGAGTTGTGTGAAACTTGCCTATGCTTGTTGTTGTGAAACTTGCCTATGCTTGTGATGATAGCCTTTATTGTACAAGCGTTGTGTTTCTGTGTTACCGCGTCTCGATAGAGGTCGGTTGGTAGTTGAGAACTTACTTGGATGTCTTGCAGCGGTGGCGGAGAAATTCCGCAGTGCGTTCACGGTTGATAGTATTATTGTTGTTAATCGCTTTGGACATCGACACGATCGTGGCGCGCGGGTATGCTTCCATTTTGGTTAAGGTCTTGTGGTTAATCGCTTTGGATATATTGACCGCGACGCGTAGCGCGCGGGTATGTTTCCATTTCGATTATCGCCTTGTGATTTCCTTTTGGACATCGACACGATCGTGGCGCGCGGGTATCGTCCATTTGGAAAGTTGTCTTATTGTTTCCTTGGACATACCGACACGATGCGTAGCGCGCGGGTATCTTCCATTTGGATTCTCGTCTTATTGTTGCATCATGGACATGTCTGCCGTCTGATATTAGAGCGTCACGGCCATAATGCGAACGATTGATGTTGTGGGCGTGAGACCCATAGTTATATTGGAGTGATGGCATTTTATGTTGTGAGCGTAGTTTGGTTATCATACATGTCTCTCGCTTTATATAGACTAGTATGATTTCATTTCTGATGTTATGCATTTCACATACTTGGTACTGTTGTCTTGACCTCGCCGAGGCTGCGTTCATCTGCGCGGTAGAGTACATCGATCGTGGATCCTCGCTCTTAGGATCTCGGTTCACGTTTTGGGAAGCTCCGTTTCTCGGAGGCTTATCTTTTGGTATGTGTTCCACTGAGTTGTAGGTCTTGTACATTGAGGGTATGGCGGGGCCACGTCCGTCATAGTCGTTGTAAATCTTAAGTGCATGCAGAAGCTGTTGTGGCGGGGTTGTAAAAGGATTAAACTGTTCGGGTTTTATGTATATCTTGAAGGCAAGCTGTTTTGGTTGCTTTGTTTATTTATTATATCTCTTGTTTCATGATTCATGTTTTATTTTCATGGTTTTCTCGATGTTGTATCACTAGGGTGCGGGGTAAGGCACGATGTGGGCCGAGTTCGGGCGTTACAAAAGTGGTATCGAGCGATTAATCCTCGGAAAGTGTCTGCACCGTGTCTAGTAGAGTCTTGATTATCGGTGTGTTGTGCACCACATCTATAATCGTGAGGCTATAGGACATTTAGGATTGGTTTCCATTCTTCTCATTACGAGATCGTGCCTTAGAGTCGTGTTGTAAGTTGGACCCTCCGCGTATCTCGTTTTACGATTATGCCTCCGCAAGGCAGCGAGCCGAGAAGGGCAAGGCGGCCGAGGCTGCTAGTGAGATCTGAGAGGAGTTCGAGGCGCAGCGGTCGAGACTGAGGCAGTGCTTCCGGCGAGTTTTGTAGCGCCCGGCCCAGCGAAGGTTAGGCGCGGCAATGGGCTGCTGAGACCGCGATACTGAGCCTCGGTCCGCGATGCAGGCGAGAGAGATGGGTTACAAGGAGATGGCCCGATTCTTGGCGGTCGTGGCGAGATATGAGATAAATTTGATCACGGCGATTCGATTCGATGCGATGGTTCACCCCGAGCAGATAGTTTGAGGCTACGGGACTTTCCGAGTTGTAGCGCCCGAGTTTTATGGGTCGAGGCACGAGGATGATCGCGAGAGTTCATCCGGCGATTCTGACCGGATCGTCACGGGTGATCAAGCTTGAGCAGTATGTGACCTTTGGTTCGCGTCGGTGCGTGATACCGCATGATCGATTGGTTTGATTCATAGGAGCTTTCGGGAGAGCATGCACTCCGCAGAATGGGATGAGTTTTGGGGCTTTCTCACGCGCACTTGCCTCCGCAGATGAGGAGGCGGGCGGCAGATTTTTGTTCTTGAGAGGCGAGAGAGCGCTTTGTCGAAGTACAATGTCGAGTTCGATTCTTTGGCTCGATATGTCCTCTGCGCTAGTTGCAGATATGGAGGATAGGAGTGCATCGCTACGTCACGGGCTAGATGATTATATGGTGAGTCTTGTGCGGGTGTTTCTCTTGGTAGGGCATGGACATTGCCCGCGTGCGAGCTCATGCACTAGGATGTGAGGCACGGAGGGTCGGCGGAATGACTGGATCGGCGAAGAGGGCCGAGGCGGCGAGGTCCTGGTGGCTTTCGAGGCGGACCGCCTCGAAGAAGAGCTAGTTATATACCCCCACCGATGCAGTGGTCCTCCACCGTCTTGAGGCGGTCGGGGCTCGAGGTTGATTTTGGCGAGCGGGGTGTTAACGGTGAAGCCACCTACCTCGTTGTGACCATTGTGGTAGACTCCATTTTGGAGAGTGTCGTGCTAGATTGGGAGTTTGTTTTGCATGCGGCAGCGGGGCCATTTGCGAGGCTGTCAGGCCAAGGGTAGCACGGATGTTCTGACTTCGACGCCCGGGATCTGTGGCTGGTTTATCACCTCATACGGTATCGCCTGCAGTGAGCCTATGATTAGAGTGGAGCGGTAGCTTCAGGTCTATCCTTAACCCTCGAGAGTTTTGGTATGCTTGTTATGATGATCTCATTCGTGGGTGCTATGTACGGATAGCATTGTGATATGTGTGAGTTAGAATGCATGGTTAGTTGGAAGGATACGTATGGAGGCATGGTAAGTGTGAACCTTAGACTATTTCACGACTGAGACCTTAGAGGTAAGGTCGTCTTGAGTAAAAGATTCGTTTTATGTTTGACCTTTATAAGGGTGAGTAGTATACGTGGGATTTATTTGTGTGATAAGTCCATGGGTAGTGTGAGATGGAAGTGGTAGCTTTCATGATGTGAATTAGTAAGATTGTTAGGATCGGGAACAAGAGTTTGGCGCGGTTGATTGGGGTCGGGTTGAGGACCATTTGCGGGTCAACCGTAACGGTTTGGGGTGGGGTCAGTTAGGTGGTCCCGCCAGGTGGTAGGGTCACGAGGGTGCTAGGCCCAAGTTTGTATGATCATCGTTTGAGTTCGTGGACGCGTTCGACGAGCGGTTCGTAAAGGCGGGAATGGCCTTAAAGAAGTTTGAGGTTAGTAAGATGACCAAGTTTGGAGTAGTGACTCAGAGATTTTGAGAGCGGAAGTAATGGTGAAGTATGGTGCGTAATGGGAGAGTTCAAGCGTTCGAGAGAAGGGCACGACGAGTAAGGAAAGAAGAGGGCGTATGTTATTTGTGGCGGTATGTGGCATTGGCAACTTGTTAGAGGAACTTTATCGTTATTCGACTTGAGAAGGAACATTCGGGACGAATGTTTCTAAGGAGGAGAATGTTATACCCGTAGTTGCGGGGTATGTATGTGAGGACGTGCGTGCGAAGTGCAGTGAGAAAATTTTGAAAAGAAAGAAAGATGTGAGTTTTACGGAAAAGTTTAGGTTATTTGTGAAGAAAAAGGTTCGTTAATGGGAATTGGATTCCCAGTTTGGTATTTGGACTTCATAGATTATATTAGAATTTTGAGATTTTATTTTGGAAATGGTCACGTGGGGCCACGGGAGAAATTCTGATTTTGTGGGAGCGCTTTGTTTTGAGTTTTCGGTATTTTGGATATTTTGGAAGACGAAATATTCTGGCGAATCGGGGCGACGTGTCACCCCATGTGGCACCCTTGGCGAAATAACATTTGTGACACGGTTAGAGTCGTTTTTGGCGAAGCGTTTGCGTAACTGCGAAGGAAAATTCGGCTATGTCGTTTTGTATTTTGCGGATTTTTAGAGAGGCGAAACCTTTTGGACCAACGGGAGGGTGACACTTGTCACCCGTTGTGATTTGGAGGGACGGTCGAGTGGGTTGGCCTTTGGCCGATTGGCCCCTTGAAGTGTGCCTTGTTTGGTGCATTGTTTTGTGGAGTGTTTTGTGGAGTAGGGTTTAGGGTGCACTTGGCTTAATCTTGCCCTTACACTTGCTTTACACTTGGAAGGATCTTGGCCCTTGGTTGGCCTTTGGTTTTGCTATAAATACCCCCCTTATGTTGATGAACTCGACCTCCACAACTGAAACCTTCCAAGCCAAAAAATCCCTCCCTCCTCTAGTGTTGAGTTCGTCCAACTCATCCCCCCCCTCTTTGGAGAGTCTTGGCCGAGGGCCTCCGCCCTCCCCCTTTGTGGTGTCTTGGCGTGGGTACCCCACTGCTAGTTGTTTTAGTCTAATACACCTTGTGGTGGTATAGAAATACTCCCCTAGTATTGTTATAATGCCCAAAATACCTTAGCCTTGTACCTTGTAGTATTCCAAAGATACCTCTTTACGTAGAGTCCGGAAATACTACCTTTTGTCCTTTTAGTCTCAAACCGAAACCCTAAGGAAATCTTCAGAGTTGGTTGAAGTATTTGAGTAGAAGTTGGTTAGAACTTCTAAGGGTTGTTTGGAGTGGTTTGGAGCGCACGGAGTGGAGCTAAACCTTGCTCAGGATCGACATTATAACTTGGATAATTTTGGGCTTATCGAGGTAATTATCTTGTCCCTCTATTGTAATTGGAAATTACATGTTTGTTAGCATATATAGTTGAAGTATACTATATATAGAACTACTTAGTATTCGTGATGTCTTTTGACTTAAGCTGAAGAATAAAGCCCAATGAACTGTATTTACATGGGTGTATTGCGGTAGACTTGTGTAGAATTGTACACGTCAGGTTAGGCGTGTAAACCCCCAGTTGGCTTGGTAGCGGCCTCGATAGAGGAGGAGATTTCTGTTGTTGCGGGGAGAGTCTTTGCGAATTTTCTTTAGAAAGATAGAAAAGTTGTGTTTTAGGGTTAATAGACGTTTGTGACCTTTATAGGTGAAAGTACTAAGAGTAGCGTATTCTACTCGAGGAGTGGAAAGGGCTAGCATGGTTGTAGTACTTGGAGCATTTTGCTTATTGTCGATAAATCGTCGCGAGGTATGTGAACCTCTTCCTATCTTTTCTAGCATGATTGTTGTGAACTATGTAGTACGGTGAGCGTCATGTGCTAAGTGATTTGGTTGATTTAAAACATAGGGTGTTATAATAGCTTTATGGGAAGTTAGTTATAACGACCTTATGTAAGTGAAAATGGTTTACTGATGTTAGAAGTTAAGAGACTTGATCTTATAAGATAAGAGACTTAACTTATTTGTTTTAATGTGGATGTTTGTGTGAAACCTCATTCGTGAGTAATGAGTACTTGGTTTTAAAGGGATAATGTTTCTTGATTTGGGAATCGAGAATGTGTATCGACAGGACCAACTGCGGCGTTAATAAAGGAAAATGTATTGAATAATGATGTGTTGTATTAAAACCGGTAGAAACCTCCATCTGCATAGAAGCTAAGATAAGACAAAATGATATTACATTTTCTAGATCATGGTCTTTGTAATAAGATCGTTATAAACAAGAATAAACTACTCACATATATGACATATGTTACTCAATTGCTCACAAAAGGAATCAGTGATTAAGTTTGGGAACTATGAAACCATTTGAAAATGAGAAGCTTGAGTAATTGAAACTAGGCAAGCGGAACTTAGGAAAGAATGTTGTTACTTGATTTTGAAAAGAAGGTGGGTTGGTCATTCTAATACTACGGTATCGGGTGACTTTTATAACGATAATGGATCTCTTTTAAAAGAACTTAACGTATGTAGTACTTTGGGGTTAAAACCCGGACTTTGGCATAAAATGAAAGTACTTTGAGTTGTGTGAAACTTGCCTATGCTTGTTGTTGTGAAACTTGCCTATGCTTGTGATGATAGCCTTTATTGTACAAGCGTTGTGTTTTACGTGTTACGCGTCTCTCGATAGAGTCGGTTGGTAGTTGAGAACTTACTTGGATGTCGGCGGTGGCGGAGAAATTCCGCAGATGCGTTCACGGTTGATAGTATTATTGTTGTTAATCGCTTTGGACATCGACACGATCGTAGCGCTGCGGGTATGCTTCCATTTAGTTAAGGTCTTGTGGTTAATCGCTTTGGATATCTTGACCACGATCGTAGCGCGCGGGTATGTTTCCATTCGATTATCGCGCGTGATTTCCTTTTGGACATCTCGACACGATCGTAGCGCGCGGGTATCGTCCATTTGGAAAGTTGTCTTATTGTTTCCCTTTGGACATCTCGACACGATCGTAGCGCTGCGGGTATGCTTCCATTTGGATTCTTTGTCTTATTGTTGCATCATGGACGTCTACACCGTCTGCACGATATTAGAGGCATGCGGCCATAATCTGAACTGATTGATGTTGTGGGCGTGAGACCATAGTTATATTGGAGTGATGATTTTATGTTGTGAGCGTAGTTTGGTTATCATACATGTCTCTGCTTTATATAGACTAGTATGATTTCATTTCTGATATTATGCTGATTTCACATACTTGGTACTGTTATCGACCTCCTTGAGGCTGCGTTCATCCGCGGTAGAGTCGTCGGTCGTGGATCCTCGCTCTTAGGATCTCGGTTCAGCGTTTTGGGAAGCTCCGTTTCTCGGAGGCTTATCTTTTGGTATGTGTTCCACGAGTTGTAGGTGCTTGTACATTCGGGGTATGGCGAGCCTGTCGTCATAGTCGTTGTAAATCTTAAGTGCATGCATTTGTGTGGCGGGGTTGTAAAGGATTAAAGCTGTTGGGTTTATGTATATCTTGAAGGCAAGCTGTTTTGGTTGCTGTTTATTTATTATATCTCTTGTTTCATGATTCATATTTTATTTTCCGCTGGTTTTCTCGATGTTGTATCAGGGTGCCGAGGTAAGGCACGATGTGGGCCGAGTTCGGGCGTTCAGGATTTCTTTGGAGAAAGGGCCATCAGGCCTAGTGTTTCTCTCTGAGGCTTGGTATTGTTCGTGAAGAAGAAGGATGGGGCCCGAGCATGTGTGTTGATTCTGACGGTGAACAAGGTGACCATTAAACGAATACCCTTCCCGGGATAGATGATTTGTTCGACCGATTGCGAGCGCGAGATGTTTCTCAAGATTGATCTGCGTTGGGCTATCATCAGTGCAGTCGAGAGGTGGATGTCCACAGGGCGCATTAGGACCTGTCACGGGCATTATGAGTTCAGTGGTATGTCTTTTGGGTTGACGATGCTCGTGCGGTATTCATGGATTTGATGAACAAGTGTTCAAACCATTTTGGACACGTTTGTGATAGTGTTCATTGATGATATCTTGGTTTATTCTCGCTCAGCGAGGCATCGCGAGCATTTGAGGCTGTCTTGTGATTCTCCGACAGCGATTTATGCGCCAAGTTTTCCAAATGTGAGTTTTGGTTGACTTGGTGGCTTTTAGGGCATATTGTCGGGTGATGGCATTCAGTGGATACGGCCAAGATCGAGGCGATCGAACTTGGCCTAGACCTCTACTCAAGCAGGTTCGCGATTTTCTAGGCCTTGCGAGGATATTATCGGTGGTTCGTAGAAGTTTGCTTATCTACGCACCATTGACTAGGGTGACTCGGAAAGCGGACAAGTTTGATGGTGATGCTTGTGGCGAGGTTTCGATTCTTGAAAGAGGGTGGCACCGCCCGTTCTTACTCTTCCCGAGGTCGACGGTTATGTTGTGTATTGTGATCGTCGGGCATCGGGTTGGGATGTGTGTTGATGCAGTGAGGCAAGGTTATAGCGTATGCATCCCGTGAAGAAACACGAGGAACTACCCGCATGATTTGGAGTTGGGAGGCGTGATTCGCTTTGAAGATCTGGAGGCACTATTTGTATGAGGTTCATGTGGATATTTATCTGAGACCACAAGAGCCTCCGTATATCTTCGGCGAGAGAGTGAACTTACGGCGAGGCGGTGGTTAGAGCCGCTCAAGGATTATGATGTTGATATCTGTACCACGGGAAGGCCAATGTTGTGGCGGATGCTCTTAGTCGTAGGTCGATGGGAGCTTATCGGATGTCTGACCGGCGAGGAGGACATGGTTCGTGATTTGCATCGATTAGCGAGCCTCGGTGTCCGTTTGATTGATTACGATAGCGGTGGGGTTAGAGTTCGTGAGGTTGCGAGTCTTCCATCATCGAGGAGGTGAAGAGGCAACGGTTCGAGGATCGATTTTGACACGTTATCGTGATCTGACTCTTCGTGAGGGCAAGGGTCCTTTTGAGGTAGCACTGATGGGGTGCTAAGGTTTGAGGCGAGTTGTGTGTTCGGATGTTTGAGGACTTGGCGAGTTCTTGGGAAGCACTGCGGTAGCGCGTTACTCTATCCATCGAGGTCGACCAAGATGTACCACGACCTTAGATCGTGTATTGGTGGGATGGCTTGAAGAGGGGCGTTGCGAGTTCGTAGCTCGGTGCGTGTTGTCGGCAGTGAAGGTAGAGCACCGGAGGCACGGTGGTTTATTCTGACGATAGAGATCGACACGGAAGTGGGAGGTGATCAACATGGACTTCATCACGGGATTGCCTCGCACTCGGAGGAGACATGATTCTATATGGGTTATCGTCGGCGGTGTGAAATCAGCCCACTTTCTTCCGTTAGGGCGACTTTCTCGGTGAGGATTATGCGGACTTTACATCAGAGATCGTCGGTGCATGGAGTCCCTATTTCGATCATATCGGTGAGAGCCCAGTTCGGCTAAGCGGAGGTCCTTCGAGAGGGTTTAGGGGCGAGTGAGCACGAGTCTGCATTTCATCCACGCAGAGCAGACGGACAGGCGCGCCTTATCCGGACTCTTGAGGATATCTTTGCGAGCACTGTGTTATCGACCGAGGGTAGTTGGGAGGATCATTTGCCTCTAGTTGAGTTCGCGTACAATAATAGCTACCACTCCGGTATTGGATGGCGCGCATGAGGCCTTGTATGGGAGGAAGTGCAGATCGCCTATAGGTTGGTTCGATGTGGGCGAAGTGCGGCTAGTGGGTCCCGATTTGGTGCGGCGATGGATAAGGTGAAGCTTATCCGGAGAGGTTCTTGGCGGCTCGAGTCGGCCGAAGTCATATCACGGATCATCGTCGTCGGCATCCGAGTTCGAGGTTCATGATTGGGTTTTCTAAAGGTGTCACCCATGAAGGGTGTGATGAGATTCGGAAAGAAGAAACTTCGGCCAAGGTACATTGGGCGTTTAGATTGTCGCGAGGTAGGCAAGGTTGCCTATGAGTTGGATCCGCCGTCGATGCGGAGGCAGTGCATCCGGTGTTTCACGTTTCTATGCTGAGGAGATGTATCGGGGACCCATCTAGGGTACATCCGATTGACGATGTCCAGGTGACCGAGGGGTTATCGTATGAGGAGATTCCCATAGCGATAGTCGATCGTCGAGTTAGGCGTCTGCGGACCAGGGCGTGGCTTCCGTCAAAGTTCTGTGGCGGAACGAGCTTAGGGAGGAAATGACGTGGGAAGCTGAGGAGGATATGAGGCAGAGGTACCCTCACTTATTCCCCACACCTCCAGGTAACTTACTTTCCTGCTTGCTGGTTTAATTTTCGTAATTGTTAAGTGTTATATTGTGGCCATGTGTGGCACTTGCAAGCTATTTAAGCTTTTACCGTTAATCGTCTTGGGAAGGAACATTCGGGACGAATGTTTCTAAGAGGGAGAATGTTATACCCGTATTTCGGAGTATGCGTGAGGCGTGCGTGAAAGTTTGGCCTTGAAAGTTTAAGCCTTGGGCGTTTTTATTTGTGCACAACTCACTAAAAGAATCGTTTCCGGCGAAGCGTTTCCACGACTTTCGTAGAAAATTCGGATATGTCATTTAGTATTTTTGCGGATTTTTAGAGAGGCGAAACATTTTGGACCAGCGGGAGGCGACACTTGGCACCTCGATTGGTGGAGTTGAAATCGTCCAATTGGACGAATTGGAATAGGATGGCACGTTTTTTGTGCCTTTGCACAAGTTAAGGAGTTGGTAGGATATTTGTGTGTAGTAAATCCTCACCCTACACTTGCCTTGCACTTGTCTTCATCTTGGCCATTGGTTGGCCATGGCTTGAGCTATAAATACCCTTAAGATGAAGAGTTCTTCATCCACAAATCTTTCAAGTCTTGAAAAATCCTCTCCTCTTCCAGCCTTTTAGTCAACACACCTTCCCCTTTGGTGAGCTTAGCGAGGCTAATCCCCCCTAGCCTAGCCGAAATCTACCCCCCCTCCCTTGGTAGAAAAGTTGCCTTCTAGTATTGTTATAATGCCCAAAATACCCTAGCCCAAATCCCTTAGTACTTAGTAGAAGTTGTGAAGAAATTCTAAGGTTTCCTTGGAGCTATCGGAGCGTACAACTTAGGAGCTAAGCCTTGCTCCGTATCGACTTTTATCTAGGATATTATTGGGCTTACCGAGGTAAATAATCCTAACCCTCTTTTGTATTAGAGAATGCATACTGTAGAAGTATAAGAATAAGTATTAAATACTTAGAAGAATATTACAGAATAGAATTGAACTGTTATCACAGTAGGAGGGTTTAAAAGAAGAATAATTGAACTATACTTATATAGAATGTTTTCACTGATGAGACTTATATAGCTCACGGGTAGGGTTGTCTTTGACTTTCCGTAGAATTGTGAACCCTCTGTTTAGAATGACCTTGAATAGTCTAGACTTTGATAGATGTGCGTGACTATTATAGTTTGATTCTCTGCGCGACATATTCAACTTGGCAGGAGGTTTTCGCCGAGAAGGTATGTGATTCTTCCTAAGCATGATATTTTAACATATATATAGTACGGTAGACGTACATGTGTTAACTGAATAATAACTACGGCAATGTCGTTTGACTTAAGCCTGAATAATAACTACGGCAATGTCTTTTGACTTAAGCCTGAATAATAAGAATCCTGATGCATTTCAAAAGAACTACTGAATCATTTTTTAACAGAAGATAAATATTTGGTTTTTAAAACAAAAGCTTAAGAGTTATACTAGCTTTATGGGAAGTTAGGTATAACAACTTAAGAAAGATAAAAAGAAACTGTTTACTTGTTTGTTTATAAAAGCCTTGTATTGATTTCTGTTAAGTGTAGTAAGATTTGTTTGATAAGTAGACATATTATGATGCTACCTGTGTTAGTGTCTTGAAATGCTGTGTAAGGGGGTCATTCTTGATGTGCTTACGTTGCTAAACGGTAAGTCTGTTGTACTGTTATTATATCACCTATCCCCTTGACTTATTATACCAAGGGCTTGCCACCCTTGATGCGGGTCTATACGGCTTATGCGGTCTGTGAGACTATGCGGAGCAGCGGTATGCTCCAGGATTGATCATTCCGGGTGTTTAGCGTCACGCGGATGCCTATGCGGTCCATGGGACTATGCGGTCTATTGAGACTATGCGGTGCGGGAGTCGGTAGTGCAGGGGTTGCTACCGTCACGAGAATACCTCAATGCGTGCGTGTGTGACCTATGCGGGCTGCGGAAGTCCAGGACTAGGCACGCAGAATGATACTATGTCACACCCCGAAAATCGGGCCCGTGACTGGTGCCTTACCCCGGGCACCCTAGTGATACATACATCAGAGAAAAATCAGCGGAACATAAAACATGAGTCGTTTAACAAAAGATATAATAAATAAACAGGCCAACCAAGCGTTGCCTTGGTATATACATAAAACACGAGCAGTTTAATCCTTTTACAACCCCGCCAACAAGATTACTACAGACCTCTAAGATATCTGATGACTATGACGGACGGGGCCGCCATACCTGAATGTACAAGAACCTACAACTCGTGGAACACCTGCAAAAGATAAGCCTCGGAGAAACGGAGCTTCAATCTGTTGGCTGTGATCCTAATGGCGAGGATCTACGGCCAGATGTACCTCTACTGCGGCATGAACGCGGCCCGAAGGAGGTCGATCTGGCAGTACCAAGTATGTGAAATCGCATAATATCAGTAAATGAAATCATACTAGTCTATATAAAGCGGAGACATGTATGATAACCAAACTACGATTCACAACATAAAGCGATCATCACTCCACTATAACTATGGGTCTCACGCCCACAACATCAATCAGTTCGCATTATGGCGCATGCCGGAATCTTGCATCGGTGTAGACATGTCCATGATGCAACAATAATACCAATGTCCCATGGCCACATGCCGGAGTGCACGCCGGTGTAGACATGTCCATGTGACCTCAACAACAAGGCAATCCAAATGGAAGCATACCCGCGCTACGATCGTGTCGGTATGTCCAAGGAAACAATAAGACAACTTTCCAAATGGACGATGCGTGCGCTACGCGTCGTGTCGATATGTCCCAAAGGAAATCATGGCGTTAATCGAAATGAAACATACGTGCGCTACGCATCGTGTCAGTATATCCAAAGCGATTAACCACAAGACCTTAACCAAAATGGAAGCATACCCGTGCGCTACGCATCGTGTCAGTATGTCCAAAGCGATTAACAACAATAATACTATCAACAGGAACGTACCCGTGGAATTCCTCCGTCACTGCCGGCACATCCAAGTAAGTTCTCAACCAGTCAACCGACCCTCTATCGAGAGACGCGGTAACACAGAAACACAACGATTGTACAATAAAGGCTATCATCACGAGCATAGGCAAGTTTCACAACAACAAGCATAGGCAAGTTTCACACAACTCAAAGTACTTTCATTTTATGCCAAAGTCCGGGTTTTTAACCCCAAAGTACTACATACGTTAAGTTCTTTTAAAAGAGATCCATTACTTTTATAAAAGTCACCCGATACCCGTAGTATTAGAATGACCAACCCACCTTCTTTTTCAAAATCAAGTAACAACATTCTTTTCCTAAGTTCCAGTTTGCCTAGTTTCAATTACTCAAGCTTCTCATTTTCAAATGGTTTCATAGTTCCCAAACTTAATCACTTGATTCCTTTTTAGAACAATTGAGTAACATATGTCATATATGTGAGTAGTTTATTCTTGTTTATAACGATCTTATTACTGACCATGATCTAGAAAATGTAATATCATTTTGTCTTATCTTAGCTTATGCGGATGGAGGTTTCTCCGGTTTTAATACAACACATCATTATTCAATACATTTTCCTTTTATTAACGCTGCGGTGGTGCTGTCGATACACATTCGATTCGAAATCGGTGAAACATTATCCCTTTAAAAACCAAGTACTCATTACTCACGAATGAGGTTTCACAAACATCCACATTAAAACAAATAAGTTAAGTCTCTTATCTTATAAGATCAAGTCTCTTAACTTCTAACATCGAGAAACCATTTCCACTTACATAAGGTCGTTATAACTAACTTCCCATAAAGCTATTATAACACCCTATGTTTTAAACCAACCAAATCACTTAGCACGTATGCGTCTACCGCACTACATAGTTCACAACAATCATGCTAGAAAAGATAGGAAGAGGTTCACATACCTCATGACGATTTATCGACAATAAGCAAAATGCTCCAAGTACTACAACCTCGCTAGCCCTTTCCACTCCTCGAGGTAGAATCGCTACTCTCGATCTTTCACCTATAAAGGTCACAAACGTCTATTAACCCCAAAACACAAGTTTCTATCTTTCTATAGAAAATTCGTGACACTCTCACATGGCAGCGTAAATCTCCTCTCTATCGAGGCCGCACAAGCTTGACCAGGGGGGTTTACACGCCTAACGGGCGTGTACAATTCTACAAGTCTCTTGCAATCTGATCCTATGTAAATCTGATTCGATTCGATTCTTTATTCTTCAGCTTAAGTCAAAAGACATTGCCGAATACTAAGTATAGTTCCATATATAGTATACTTCAACTATATACTCTAACAAACATGTAATTTCCAATTACAATAGAGGGACAAGATAATTACCTCGATAAGCCCAAAATTATCCAAGTTATAATGTCGATCCTGAGCAAGGTTTAGCTCCACTTCGCGCGCTCCAAACCACTCCAAACAACCCTTAGAAGTTCTAACCAACTTCTACTCACATACTTCAACCAACGATGAAGATTTCCTTAGGGTTTCGGTTTGAGACTAAAAGGACAAAAGGTAGTATTTCCGGACTCTACGTTAAAGAGGTATCTTTGGAATACTACAAGGTACAAGGCTAAGGTATTTAGGGCATTATAACAATACTAGGGGAGTATTTCTATACCACAACAAGGGGTATTATACGAAAACAACTAGGCTAGGGGTACCCTAGGCTGAACCTCATGAGGGGAGGAACCCCTCGGCCAAAGGCCACACGAAAAAGGGGGGAGAGGAGCTCTTGGACGAGAGTCAACAAGAGGGAGGGGAGGGATTCAAGACTTGGAAACATTTGTGGATGAATGAAGTCTTCACCAAGGGGGGGTATTTATAGCAAACCCAAATGCCAACCAATGGCCAAGATCAAGCCATGTGCAAGGCAAGTGTAAGGCCTTGATCAAGCCAAGTGCACCCTAACCCCTACTCCACAAAACATGGCACAAGACAAGCCACAAAACAAGGCCAAAACAAGGCACAAAACAAGGAACCAATAGGGCCAAAAACGTGAGCCACAAAACAATCCCAAACGTGAACCAATCGTCCACTGGCGCCTAAGCTTCAATGTGAGGTGACACATGTCACCCTCCCGTTGGTCCAAAATGTTTCGTCTCTCGGAAAAATCCGCAAAAATTAAAAAGGACATAGCGAATTTTCCCTACGAAAGTCGTGGAAACGTTTAGTCGGAAAGCGACTCTACAGTCGACGCGTGCCCAAATGTAACCGGCCAAGCCACAGGCGGGGTGACACATGTCACCCTCCTACTGGCCCTCAAAAACGTCTTTCAAAAAAAAAAATATCCACAATGGCCAAAATCTGAAAACAAAGTGGGCCCAAAATCAGTAAATTTCTCCGTGGGCCCGTGACCATTTCGAAAATAAAATTCCATAATTCTCTAATATTCCAGAAGTCCGAATACCAAATCGGGAATCCAATTCCCATTAACGAACCTTTTCCTTCACAAATAACTCGAAACTTTTCCGTAAAACTCACATCTTTCTTTTCAAAATTTCTGTAGTACTCGCAAATGCGTCGTCCTCACATACATACCTTGCAACTACGGGTATAACATTCTCCCTCTTAGAAACATTCGTCGAATGTTCCTTCTCAAGACGGATATCGATAAAGTTCCTCTAACAAGTTGTCAACGCCTACGGCCACGAAATAACACACGTTATCTTCCTTCCTTACTCGTCGTGCCCTCCTCGAACACTTGAACTCTCCCAGTACGTACCATACTTCAGTCATTACTTCCGTCCCCGAAAATCTCTGGAGTCACTACCTCCAAACTTGGTCATCTTACTAACCTCAAACTTCCTTAAGGCCATTCCCGGCCTTTACGAACCGCTTCTGGTCGAACGCGTCCACGAACTCATACGATGATCATACAAACTTGGGCCTAGCATCCTCGTGACCCTACCACCTGGCGGGACCACCCAGAACTGACCCCACCCCAAACCGGGTTACGGGTTGACCCGCAAATGGTCCTCAACCCGACCCCCAACCGCGCCAAACTCTTGTTCCCCGATCCGGAACAATCTTACTAATTCACATCATGAAAGCTACCACTTCCATCTCACACTACCCGTGGACTCATCACACAGATAAATCCTACGTATACTACTCACCCTTATAAAGGTCAAACATAAAACGAATCTTATACTCAAGACGACCTTACCTCTAAGGTCTCAGTCGCGAAATAGTCTAAGGTTCACACTTACCATGCCTCCATACGTATCCTTCCAACTAACCATGTATTCTAACTCACACATATCACAATGCTATCCGTACATAGCACACAATAATGAGATCATCATAACAAGCATACCAAAACTCTAGAGGGTTAAGGATATACCTGAAGCTACCGCTCCACTCTAATCATAGGCACGCCTGCAGGCGTGTATACAGAAGGTGATGAACCAGCCACAAATCCTGAAGGCTGAGTCGTAACATCCGCGCTTCCCTTGGTAGGACAGTTCCTCGCAAAATGGCCTGCTGGCCATACAAAACAAACTCCCAATCTAGCACGACACTCTCCAAAATGGAGTCTACCACATGGTCACAACGAGGTAGGGGTGGCTTGGTGGTTAACACCCGCTCTGCCGAAAATCTGAACCCTTGGAGCCACGACTGCTCACGAAGGCGGTGGAGGACCACTGCATGCCGGTGGGGGTATATAACTAGCTCTTCTGAGGCGGTCCGCCTCGAAAGCCACCAAAGGACCTGCGTCTGGCCTCTTCTGGCGATCCAGTCATTCCGTCGACCCTCCGTGCCTCACATCCTAGTGCATGAGCTGCGTGCGGGCAATGTCCATGCGGTGAAGAGAAACACCGCGCAAGACTTCGGCCATATAATCATCTAGCGGTGACGTAGCGATGCACCTATCCTCCATATCTGCAACTAGCGCAGGGACATATCGAGCCAAAGAATCGAACTCGACATTGTACTCCTCGACGGTCGCCTCTCTGTCTCGGTAACAAAAATCGCCGGCGTGCCTCCTCATCCGCGGAGGCAAGAAGTGCGTGAGAAAGCCGAAAACTCATCCCATCTGCTGGAGGTGCATGCTCTCCCGGAAAGCTCCCATGAATCAAACCAATCGATCGCGGTATCACGCGGCCGATGCGAACAAAGGTCACAGACTTCGGTTCAAGCCTTGATCACCCGCGTGATCGGCAGAATCGCGGATGAACTCCTGCGGATCATCCTCCGCCTCGACCCATAAAACTCTGGCGGGCTACAACTCGAGAAAGTCCGTAGCCTCAAACTATCTGCTCGGGGTGAACCGCTGGTGCTCTGGGCCGGGCTGCTGCATCGGCTGTCGCCATCTCGGCCCACGACCACGGCGGAATCGGGCCATCTCTTGTAATCCATCTCCTGCCCGGTGTGGGGTGGAGGCTCGGTGCTGTAGTCTCATCGACCACCGCGGCTCTAAACTCTGGTCTTGGCGGCGTCGTGAAACCGCCCGTCAAGCACAACCTCGTCTTATGCGGGCTGCGCCTCGTGCTCCTCTGTATCTCACTAGCGGCACCTCGCGCCTTGCCCTTCTCGGGCTCTGGTTGCCTGCGGAGGCATAAGCGGTAAAACGAGATACGTCGGAGGGTACAACTTACAACACTGACTCTAAGGCACGATCTCGGAATGAGAAGAATGGAAACCAATCCTAAATGTCTGCGACCTCACGATTATAGATGTGGTGCACACACACCGATAATCAAGACTACTAGACACGATGCAGTAGACACTTTCCGAGGATTAATCGCTCGATACCACTTTGTCACACCGAAAATCGGGCGTGATCGTGCCTTACCGGGCACCTAGTGATACATACATCGAGAAAAATCAGCGAACATAAAACATGAGTCGTTTAACAAAAGATATAATAAATAAACAGGCCAACCAAAACAGTTGCCTTGGTATATACATAAAACACGAGCAGTTTAATCCTTTTACAACCCCGCCACAAAGATTACTCTGCACTCTAAGATATACAATGACTATGACGGGACAGGCCCGCCATACCCCGAATGTACAAGAACCTACAACTCGGGAACACCTAAAAGATAAGCCTCGGAGAAACGGAGCTTCAAATGCTGTTGTGATCCTAATGGCGAGGATCTACGGCCGATGTACCTCTACTGCGGCATGAACGGCCCCGAAGGAGTCAAGATAACAGTTACAGTATGTGAAGCGTGCAATCGTAAATGAAATCATACTAGTCTATATAAAGCGGGAGACATGTATGATAACCAAACTCTGATTCACAACATAAAACGATCATCACTCCACTATAACTATGGGTCTCACGCCCACAACATCAATCAGTTCGCATTATGGCGCGATGCCCGGAATCTGCGCCGGTGTAGACATGTCCATGATGCAACAATAATACCAATGTCCCATGGCCACATGCCGGAGTGCAGCCGGTGTAGACATGTCCATGTGACCTCAACAACAAGACAATCCAAATGGAAGCATACCCGTGCGCTACGCATCGTGTCAGTATGTCCAAAGGGAAACAATAAGACAACTTTCCAAATGGACGCATACCCGTGCGCTACGCATCGTGTCAGTATGTCCCAAAGGAAATCACAAGGCGTTAATCGAAATGGAAACATACCCGTGCGCTACGCATCGTGTCAGTATATCCAAAGCGATTAACCACAAGACCTTAACCAAAATGGAAGCATACCCGTGCGCTACGCATCGTGTCAGTATGTCCCAAAGCGATTAACAACAAGACCTTAACCGAAATGGAAGCATACCCGTGCGCTACGCATCGTGTCAGTATGTCCAAAGCGATTAACAACAATAATACTATCAGCGAGGCGTGCGTGGAATTCCTCCGTCACTGCCGGCACATCCAAGTAAGTTCTCAACCAGTCAACCGACCCTCTATCGAGAGACGCGGTAACACAGAAACACAACGATTGTACAATAAAGGCTATCATCACGAGCATAGGCAAGTTTCACAACAACAAGCATAGGCAAGTTTCACACAACTCAAAGTACTTTCATTTTATGCCAAAGTCCGGGTTTTTAACCCCAAAGTACTACATACGTTAAGTTCTTTTAAAAGAGATCCATTACTTTTATAAAAGTCACCCGATACCGTAGTATTAGAATGACCAACCCACCTTCTTTTTCAAAATCAAGTAACAACATTCTTTTCCTAAGTTCGGTTGCCTAGTTTCAATTACTCAAGCTTCTCATTTTCAAATGGTTTCATAGTTCCCAAACTTAATCACTTGATTCCTTTTTAGAACAATTGAGTAACATATGTCATATATGTGAGTAGTTTATTCTTGTTTATAACGATCTTATTACGTGACCATGATCTAGAAAATGTAATATCATTTTGTCTTATCTTAGCTTCTATGCAGATGGAGGTTTCTCGGTTTTAATACAACACATCATTATTCAATACATTTTCCTTTTATTCACGCTGCAGTGGTCTGTCGATACACATTCTGATTCCCGAAATCAGTAAAACATTATCCCTTTAAAAACCAAGTACTCATTACTCACGAATGAGGTTTCACACAAACATCCACATTAAAACAAATAAGTTAAGTCTCTTATCTTATAAGATCAAGTCTCTTAACTTCTAACATCGTGAAACCATTTCACTTACATAAGTCGTTATAACTAACTTCCCATAAAGCTATTATAACACCCTATGTTTTAAACCAACCAAATCACTTAGCACATGTACGCGTCTACTGCTACATAGTTCACAACAATCATGCTAGAAAAGATAGGAAGAGGTTCACATACCTGCGACGATTTATCGACAATAAGCAAAATGCTCCAAGTACTACAACCTCGCTAGCCTTTCCACTCAGGTAGAATACGCTACTCTCGATCTTTCACCTATAAAGGTCACAAACGTCTATTAACCCCAAAACACAAGTTTCTATCTTTCTATAGAAAATTGGCGACTCTCCCCGCATGGCGTAAATCTCCTCCTCTATCGAGGCGGCTACCAAGCCAACCAGGGGGTTTACACGTCTACCCGGACGGGTACAATTCTACACAAGTCTCTTTGTACTGATCCATGTAAATACTGTTCGATTCGATTCTTTATTCTTCAGCTTAAGTCAAAAGACATTGCGAATACTAAGTATAGTTCCATATATAGTATACTTCAACTATATACTCTAACAAACATGTAATTTCCAATTACAATAGAGGACAAGATAATTACCTTGATAAGCCCAAAATTATCCAAGTTATAATGTCGATCCTGAGCAAGGTTTAGCTCCGCTCCGCGCGCTCCAAACCACTCCAAACAACCCTTAGAAGTTCTAACCAACTTCTACTCACATACTTCAACCAACGATGAAGATTTCCTTAGGGTTTCGGTTTGAGACTAAAGGACAAAAGGTAGTATTTCGGACTCTACGTTAAAGAGGTATCTTTGGAATACTACAAGGTACAAGCTAAGGTATTTAGGGCATTATAACAATACTAGGGAGTATTTCTATACCACAACAAGGGGGTATTATCTGAAAACAACTAGGCAGGGGGTACCCCATGGCCAGACCTCACAAAGGGGAGGAACCCCGGCCAAAGGCCACACGAAAAGGGGAGAGGAGCTCGGGCGAGAGTCAACAAGAGGGAGGAGGATTCAAGACTTGGAAACATTTGTGGATGAATGAAGTCTTCACCAAGGGGGGGTATTTATAGCAAACCCAAATGCCAACCAATGGCCAAGATCAAGCCATGTGCAAGGCAAGTGTAAGGCCTTGATCAAGCCAAGTGCACCCTAACCCCTACTCCACAAAACATGGCACAAGACAAGCCACAAAACAAGGCCAAAACAAGGCACAAAACAAGGAACCAATAGGGCCAAAAACGTGAGCCACAAAACAATCCCAAACGTGAACCAATCGTCCACTTGGACGCCCACAAGCTTCCAATGTGAGGGTGACACATGTCACCCTCCCGTTGGTCCAAAATGTTTCGTCTCTCGGAAAAATCCGCAAAAATTAAAAAGGACATAGCCGGAATTTTCCGACGAAAGTGGAAACGTTTCGTCGGAAAACGACTTAGTCGGCACTTGCGCCCAAATGTAACCGGCCAAGCCACTGGCGGGGTGACACGTGTCACCCTCCTAATGGCCCTCAAAAACGTCTTTGAAAAAATATCCACAATGGCCAAAATCTCGAAAACAAAGTGGGCCACAAACCAGTAAATTTCTCAGTGGGCCCACGTGACCATTCGAAAATAAAATTCCATAATTCTCTAATATTCCAGGAAGTCCGAATACCAAATCTGGGAATCCAATTCCCATTAACGAACCTTTTCCTTCACAAATAACCTGAAACTTTTCCGTCGAAAACTCACATCTTTCTTTTCAAAATTTCTGCCGTACTCTCGTACGTACGTCCTCACATACATACCTTGCAACTACGGGGTATAACATACTATGGGCGATTGGCCTTTCTTCGATCATTCGCGGCCTAGAATAGACCTGTTACAGTTTTCCTATTACTGTTGTTGTTTGTGATGTGGCACTATGTGCAATTAGGCGATGTATTTGTAAAAGGTTTTAAATACTTTGATTTCATTTAAGTACTTTATAGTTTCACATACTTGGTACTGTTATCGACCTCCTTGGGTGAGCGTATAAAGAGGCGAGCCTCTATCGAAACAGACGAACCGTGGCTCTCCGTATGGCACATCCCGAGAAGGCCGTAGGCATGCCTCGTGGATCGCAGCACCGGTACCATTTGTTGGTCGCTTTGAGAAGGTTAATGCCTCGTGCAAAGTGAAAAAGTGGTATCGAAGCGATTAATCCTCGGAAAGTGTCTGCACCGTATCTAGTAAGTCTTGATTATCGGTGTGTTGTGCACCACCGATAATCGAGGAGGCTATAGGATATTTAAGATTGGTTTCCATTCTTCTCATTCCGAGATCGTGCTTTAGAGTGTGTTATAGGTTGGACCCTCTAACGTATTCCTTTCCGTATGATTATGCCTCCACGTAAAGCGACGGGCCCGAAGGCAAAGCGGCAGGAGCCGCTAGCGAGACACCCAGTCACGAGGGCTCGAGACCGTCTATACGAGACGGCGAGCTCCATGACGCCGCCGGCCCAGAGAACCGCGATGCCGTACCTCTCCCCACGGCTGGAGCGGGGAGATGGTACAGAGATGGCCCGATTATTTGCTCGGATTGTGGCGGACGCGAGGAGTGGACGCAGCGGTTCGATTCAGCGGCCAAAGAAGACTGTAGTGCACCCGAGGCAGTTTGAGGCTAAGGATTTCTTAGTTGTAGCCCTTGAGTTTTACTGGTCGAGGCGGAGGATGATCCACAGGAGTTCATCCGATTCTGCGAAGGATCACGCGGGTGATCAAGGCTTCAGACCGAGTGCGTGACATTCGGTTCGCATCGGTGCGTGATACGCGATCGATTGGTTTGATTCGTGGGAGCTTTCGGGAGAGCATGCACCTCCAGGTATGGGATGAGTTTTGAGGCTTTTCTCACACACTTCTTACCTCCGCGGATGAGGAGGCACGGTGATAGATTCTTGTTCGAGACAGGGAGGGCCTTGCGGTGAGGAGTACAATGTCGAGTTTGATTCTTTGGCTCGATATGTCCACTGCTTGTAGCGAGATATGGAGGACCGGGTGCATCGCTATGTCACTGGGCTAGATGATTACATGGCCGAGTCTTGTGCGGGTGTGTCCCTTCAGCCAGGCATGGACATTACCCGTATGCAGGCTCATGCACTAGGATGCGAGGAGCGTAGAGACCACGGGTAAGCGATATCAGCGAGAAGAAGGCCAAGACGGCCGATTCTTTTGGTGGTTCTCGGTGGCGGCATCGTGAAGTCGGTTGCACCACAGCCGGCGCAGAGCGCTCCTACCTCATTGTCGGTACAGATCGAGCGATCGGGGCGTGTCGGGGCCAGGACTTAATTTCGAGTAGCGGGTGCTAACCGTTCGAGGTCTGCTCAGTGTGCCCGTTGTGGTAGATACCATTCTGGGAGCTGTACTCCGGGAGCTTGCTATACTTGTGGCCAGCAGGGTCATTTCGCGAGAGTTTGTCCGACCGGGGGCGGCGCTGGTAGTAGGGCTCAACCTACAGGGTCTGTTGCCGCTTCTTCATCCCCGACAGTTACTCGCCCCAGAGGGCAAGGTACTCATGGACCGGCGGGTCGCGGCAGAGGTCGTGGCGCAGTCGATTCTAGCGGTCCTCGAGCGCATTTATGCCTTGTCGGTGGCGGGATCGTGAGGCCTCACCGATGTCGCCACAGGTACCTTATCGGTTTAGGTTTGATGTGTATGCTTTGATAGATCCGGGTTCTACTGCATCTATATATCTCCCTTGTTGCTAGTAGGATAGGGATAGAGCCCGAGTCCATAGACCCTTTCGAGGTAGCTACGCCGATGGGTGATTCGGTGGTAGCTCGGCGGGTATATAGAGCTTGTCTGTGACCATTCTGATCGCCGGACCTAGCCGACTTGATAGAGTTGGAGATGATTGACTTCGACGTGATCATGGGGATGGATTGGCTAGCTTGCTACGCCAATGTAGACCGCAGAGAGAGAGTAATGCAGTTCCGGTTCTGAGGCGGTGGTTGAGTGGGAGGAGCACGGTATCGCCGAGGTAGGTTTATTTCCTACCTCAAGGCTAGGAAGATGGTGCGAGAAGGGGTATATCTACCATCTCGCTCGGGTGTTTGATCAAGGCTGCGGTACCAGATTTTCGTCGATTCCATGGTCGAAGAGTTCCCACGTGTTTCAGCACGACATCCGGTATCCTCACGAGAGGAGATCGAGTTTTGTATAGATGTCTTTGCCGGACACTCGGCCTATTTCCATTCCGCCATACGAATGGCACTCGCCGAGTTGAGAGAGTTGAAGGACCGGTGAGAGATTTCTTTGGAGAAGGGCTTCATCAGGCCTAGTGTTTCTCCCCGGGAGCGCGGTATTGTTCGTGAAGAAGAAGGGCGGGGCCGCGCATGTGTGTTGATTATGAGCGGTGAACAAGGTGACCATTAAACGAATACCCCTTCCTGTGATAGATGATTTGTTCGACCCAGTTGCGAGCGCGAGATGTTTCTCCAAGATTGATCTGCGTTCGGGCTATCATCAGTCGCAGTCGAGAGAGGTGGATGTCCCTAGGATGCATTCGGACCAGACGCATTATGAGTTCAGTCATGTCTTTTGGGTTGACCAATGCTCGTGGTATTCATGGATTTGATGAACCGAGTGTTCAAACCATTTTTGGACACGTTTGTGATAGTGTTCATTGATGATATCTTGGTTTATTCTCGCCAGAGCGGGAGCACGCGAGCATTTGAGGCGATCTTGTGATTCTCCGGACCAGCGATTATGCGCTAAGTTTTCCAAATGTGAGTTTTGGTTGACTTCGGTGGCTTTTAGGGCATATTGTGGTGATGGCATTCGAGTGGATACGCCAAGATCGAGGCGATCGAACTTGGCCTAGACCTACTACTCGGCAGTGAGGTTCGCGATTTCGGGCCTTGCAGGATATTATCGGTTCGTAGAAGTTTGCTTTATCTCGCACCATTGACTAGGTGACTCGGAAAGCAGCCAAGTTTGATGGACTGATGCTTGTGGCGAGGTTTCGATTCTTTGAAAGAGGCGACGACCGCCCGTTCTTACTCTTCCGAGGTCGACGGTTATGTTGTGTATTGTGATGCATCGCATCGGGTTGGGATGTGTGTTGATGCAGTGAGGCAAGGTTATAGCGTATGCATCCCGGTGAAGAAACACGAGAGGAACTACCCCCCATGATTTGGAGTTGGCCGTGTGATTCACGCTTTGAAGATCTGGAGGCACTATTTGTATGAGGTTCATGTGGATATTTATACGCACCACAAGAGCCTCCAAGATATCTTCACCGAGAGTGAACTTACGACAGAGGCGGTGGTTAGAGCCTTTCAAGGATTATGATGTTGATATCTGTACCACCCGGAAGGCCAATGTTGTGGCGGATGCTCTTAGTCGTAGGTCGATGGGGAGCTTATCGGATATCTGACCGGCGAGGAGGACACGGTTCGTGATTTGCATCGATTAGCGAGCCTCGGTGTCCGTTTGATTGATTACGATAGCGATGGGGTTAGAGTTCGTGAGGTTGCCGAGTCTTCCATCATCGAGGAGGTGAAGAGGCAACGATTCGAGGATCGATTTGACACGTTATCGCGATACTGACTCTTCGTGAGGGCAAGGGTCCTTTGAGTAGCACGGGTGCTAAGGTTTGAGGGCGAGTTGTGTGTTCGGATGTTTCAGGACTTGGCGAGTTCTTGGGGATGCACACAACGCGTTACTCCATCCATCCGTGGTCGACCAAGATGTACCACGACCTTAGATCGTGTATTGGTGGGATGGCTTGAAGAGGACGTTGCGAGTTCGTAGCTCGATGCCCGTGTTGTCGGTGAAGGTAGAGCACCGAGGCCCGGTGGTTTTATTCTGACGATAGAGATCCCGACCGGAAGTGGGAGGTGATCAACATGGACTTCATCACGGGATTGCCTCGCACTCGGAGGAGACATGATTCTATATGGGTTATCGTCGACAGTCGACGAAATCAGCCCACTTTCTTCCCGTTAGGGCGACTTTCTCGGTGAGGATTATGCGGACTTTACATCAGAGATCGTCGATCGCATGGAGTCCCTATTTCGATCATATCGCATCGGAGCCCAGTTTACGGCTAACTTCTGGAGGTCCTTCCAGAGGGGTTTAGGGACGCAGGTGAGCATGAGTACTGCATTTCATCCACGCACGTATTGACAGACGGCCGCACTATCCAGACTCTTGAGGATATGCTGCGAGCCTGTGTTATCGACTTCAGGGGTAGCTGGGAGGATCATTTGCCTCTAGTTGAGTTTGCGTACAATAATAGCTACCACTCCAGTATTCAGATGGCGCCTTATGAGGCCTTGTATGGGAGGAAGTGCAGATCGCCTATAGGTTGGTTCGATGTGGGCGAAGTGCAGCTAGTGGGTCCAGATTTGGTGCAGCAGGCAGTGGATAAGGTGAAGCTTATCCAGGAGAGGTTGCTGACAGCTCAGAGTCGACAGAAGTCATATGCAGATCATCGTCGTCGGCATCTGGAGTTCGAGGTTCATGATTGGGTTTTCCTAAAGGTGTCACCCATGAAGGGTGTGATGAGATTCGGGAAGAAGGGGAAACTCAGCCCAAGGTACATTGGGCCGTATCAGATTGTCCGCAGGGTAGGCAAGGTTGCCTATGAGTTGGATCTGCCGTCCGATCTGGAGGCAGTGCATCCGGTGTTTCACGTTTCTATGCTGAGGAGATGTATCGGGGATCCATCTAGGGTACATCCGATTGACGATGTCCAGGTGACCGAGGGGTTATCGTATGAGGAGATTCCCATAGCGATAATCGATCGTCGTGTTAGGCGTCTCGCGACCAGGCGTGGCTTCCGTCAAAGTTACGTGGCGGAACGAGCAGGAGGAAATGACGTGGAAACCGAGGAGGACATGGCGGAGGTACCTCACTTATTCCCACACCTCCGGGTAACTTACTTTCCGCTTCTTTGGTTTAATTTTCGTAATTATTAAGTGTTATATTGTGGCCATGTGTGGCACTTGCAAACCGCTATTGCTTTTACCGTTAACTGTCTTGGGAAGGAACATTCGGGACGAATGTTTCTAAGGAGGGGAGAATGTTATACCCCGTATTTCCGGAGTATGTACGTGAGGGCGTACGTACGAAAGTTTGGCCTTGAAAGTTTAAGCCTTGGACGTTTTTATTTGTGCACAACTCACTAAAAGAATCGTTTTCCGACGAAACGTTTCCACAGCTTTCGTAGAGAAAATTCCGGCTATGTCATTTAGTATTTTTGCGGATTTTTCCGAGAGACGAAACATTTTGGACCAACGGGAGGGCGACACTTGGCACCCTCCAATTGGTGGAGTTGAAATCGTCCAATTGGACGAATTGGAATAGGATGGCACGTTTTTTGTGCCTTTGCACAAGTTAAGGAGTTGGTAGGATATTTGTGTGTAGTAAATCCTCACCCTACACTTGCCTTGCACTTGTCTTCATCTTGGCCATTGGTTGGCCATGGCTTGAGCTATAAATACCCCCCTTAAGATGAAGAGTTCTTCATCCACAAATCTTTCCAAGTCTTGAAAAATCCTCTCCTCTTCCTTAAGCCTTTTCGTCCAACACACCTTCCCCCCCCCTTTGGTGAGCTTAGCCGAGGCTAATCCCCCCTAGCCTAGCCGAAATCTACCCCCCCTCCCTTGGTAGAAAAGTTGCCTTCTAGTATTGTTATAATGCCCAAAATACCCTAGCCCAAATCCCTTAGTACTTAGTAGAAGTTGTGAAGAACTTCTAAGGTTTCCTTGGAGCTATCGGAGCGTACAACTTAGGAGCTAAGCCTTGCTCCGGATCGACTTTTATCTAGGATATTATTGGGCTTACCGAGGTAAATAATCCTAACCCTCTTTTGTATTAGAGAATGCATACTGTAGAAGTATAAGAATAAGTATTAAATACTTAGAAGAATATTACAGAATAGAATTGAACTGTTATCACAGTAGGAGGGTTTAAAAGAAGAATAATTGAACTATACTTATATAGGACTGTTTTCACAGTAGACTTATATAGCTCACCGGGTAGGGTTGTGCTGCCCGACTTTCCGTAGAATTGTGAACCCTCTGTTTAGAATGACCTTCAGAATAGTCTAGACTTTGATAGATGTCTGTGACTATTATAGGCTGATTCTCTCACACACATATTCGACTTGGCAGAGGTTTTCGTAGAGAAGGTATGTGATTCTTCCTAAGCATGATATTTTAACATATATATAGTACGGTAGACGCATACGTGTTAATCGAATAATAACTACGGCAATGTCGTTTGACTTAAGCCCGAATAATAACTACGAAATGTCTTTGACTTAAGCTAATAATAAGAATCCTGATGCATTTCAAAAGAACTACTGAATCATTTTTAACAGAAGATAAATATTTGGTTTTTAAAACAAAAGCTTAAGAGTTATACTAGCTTTATGGGAAGTTAGGTATAACAACTTAAGAAAGATAAAAAGGAACTGTTTACTTGTTTGTTTATAAAAGCCTTGTATTGATTTCTGTTAAGTGTAGTAAGATTTGTTTGATAAGTAGACATATTATGATGCTACCTGTGTTAGTGTCTTGAAATGCTGTGTAAGGGGGTCATTCTTGCTGTGCTTACGTTGCTAAACGGTAAGTCCTTATCATGTTATTATATCACCTATCCCCTTGACTTATTATACCAAGGGCTTGCCACCCTTGATGCGGGTCTATACGGCCTATGCGGTCTGTGAGACTATGCGGAGCAGCGGTATGCTCCAGGATTGATCATTCCGGGTGTTTAGCCCGATGCGGGGGATGCCCTATGCGGTCCATGGGACTATGCGGTCTATTGAGACTATGCGGATCGGGAGTCCAGTGTACCGGGGTCAGCTACCGATGCGAGGAATACCTCACGCGGTGCGTGTGACCTATGCGGCCGCGGAAGTCCAGACTAGGCACGCAGAATGATACTACGGGCGATTGGCCTTGCTTTCGATCATTCGCGCCTAGAATAGACTCGCTGCGCTTTTCCTATTATTGTTGTTTGTGATGGCACTATGTGCAATTGACCGATTGTATTTGTAAAAGGTTTTAAATACTTTGATTTCATTTAAGTACTTTATAGTTTCACATACTTGGTACTGTTGATCGACCTCCTTCGGCCGCCGCTCATGCCGCAGGTAAGGGCAAGCAGGTGCTAGATCCGCATCCTTAGGATCTTTTGCGTTGGTGTCAGGAGCTCCATCTTCTCCGGAGGCTCTACTTTTGGGTATGATCTCCCTGTTGTAGATAGTTTTGCACGATGTGGTATGGCGGGGCCCTGTCCCGTCATAGTTGTATATTTCCTTAGAGGTCTGTAGTCATGTTGTACAGTATCGGATGTAACTGCTAAACTATGTTTATATATATATATGCCGAAAGGCAACCTTTTCTCACATGAACTGTGTCTTATTTTATAAACTGTTTCATGTCTTGTTTTATATTCCGCTGATTACTCTGATGTACGACTACTTGGGTGCCCCGGTAAGGCACCAGTCACGGGACCCGGAATGGGTCGTGACAAGTATGTCCAAACAAATAACAAGAGAATACTCACTGTGGAAGCATACCCGTGGGCTACCCAACGTGTCAGTATGTCCAAACAAATAACAGATAGTCGGCCCTCCATCGAGAGACTCGGTAGCACACATCAAACCCTTGCACAACAAGGCTATCTCAACCAAGCATAGGCAAGTTACACACAACTCAAGGTACTTAAAACACTTCTTAACACAACGTCAAGCATACCATTAAAACCCTTTTAAGATCAAGGTACTCCTACCTTTTATAACCAAGCCACTTATGTGTTTCCATCACAAAGAGTTCAATATTTGAAAACAAGTTACTATTCTAAATCCAATAATGAATCCATTTCTTTATTTTCCATAAAGTCGTTATAACTAACTTCTCATAAAGCTATTATAACACTTTATGTTTTACAATAAGTCAAGACAAAACCATGCCTTTCTTTTAAACCAAAACACTTCAAATTCTTAAGTCTCTTTTCTTTTAGAAAACGAGTTCCTTACTTTGGAATTCTTGAGAAAATCAAAACTTGATTACAATAATTCTTATTAGAGCAGCTATGATCTAGGAAATGTAATACAATTTTGTCTTATCTTAGCTTCTATGCAGATGGAGGTTTCTACTGGTTTTAATATGATTAATTGTAATTACTTTTTCCTTTATTAACGCTGCATTGGCTTGTTCGATTCTTATTCCCATTTCCGACATTTATGTAACATTATTCTTTTAAAAACCAAGTACTCATTTCTCACGAATGAGGTTTCACCCTTTTCAACACAATTTAGGTCAATTATAAGTCAAGTCTCTTATCTTTTGAAATCAACAAACCATTCTTTTACCTACATAAAGTGGTTATAACAAGCTTCCCATAAAGCCGTTATAACACTTTATGTTTCAAACCAACCAATTTCAACTATAAGCCCTTATGAGACCAAGAGGGCTTATTCTTTAACCACCGAGTACCCATTACTAACGAATAAGATTTTCCTACTTTTCAAACAATCAAGACCTTTACACTTTATATCAAGTCAAGGCACAACAAGGGAAATCAAATTCCTTTAACACACGTGCATCTACTGCACTATATATTTCACAAATAATCATGCTGAAGAGGATAGAAAGAATCACATACCTCGCGACGATTGTCGACAATAAGCAAAATGCTCCACAGTACTATCTCCCTTAAGTAGAATATGCTACTCGTAGCACTTCAATCCTATAAGGGTCATAAAACGTCTATCAAACTCTAGCTTCGAACGTAGAATAAACTAAGTGCAAGGTGACTACATTCTACGGAAATTTGGACAGCACTTCCTTTGTTTCTACTTACTATGCCACCTTTTTCAAGGCTGAATTCAGTAACCAAATGCCACATTTAAGGCACAATTGATCCAGCAAATACAAGGGGATTACACGCCTAACAATACGTGTAAAATTCCGCCCCACAATAATACAAAATAAACCAATAATCTCTATGCCATTCTTGGCCAACAATAAACCAATCCTAAACCCCTTTCAACCCTCTTCCAATCCAAGTTCTTAGGTCTAACATGATATCTAGCCATAGACATCTTCAACAACTAAAATCCCCCTTTACAACATGTGACGACCAAATTAGTAACCAAATTGAAGTTATCATCTTAAGGTTAACATGCACATTTCGGTTTTCAATAAGACAACAAGATCCAAATCTATACAACTTAATATATAACAGCCTCAGGCTCATTTCTAAACTACTATAACAAGTATTAACCCATATCCAAGAGAAGGGGAAACTTTTACCTTTTGGAATAGCCCACAAAAGCCCTTTTCCTCCACTACTTTACCGTCAAATTCGTCCCCCTGCGCTTCCACAAGTTCACCCACACTTTGCCTTCTTGCCGCCGCTCCAACAATTTCCTAAGGCTAGGTTTTCTTCAAGAAAAACTAGAGAAAGGAGAGGATTTCCTTGGGAGGGTTTTGAGATGAAATGGCCAAGTCTTCCAAGACTTGGCCCTAAAATAGGCCCCTTTCCTGGTCAAAAGGATGGGAGGGACACTTGTCACCCTCTCATAGGCTTTTAACAAAATATCCCCTGATTTTCGCCCACCGTAAAAATCCCGCCTTGGCGCTTCCACTTCAGAGAATAAGTACCCGCATTCGGCGCGCGCCTGCATTCTCGCACAAGCGCTGCAACCTCATGAACCCCAGTACAACCGGCGCGCTGCCTACATTCCGGCGCGCGCTGCACCTGAACCGAAACCATCGCTTTCGATCAAGCACCAAACTTGAAACTTCCATAACTTTTGACTCGATGTCCCATCGATTTAACGGTTTGTTGTGTTGGGAACTAGATTTAACGGACTACACACTAGGCTTTTTTAAACACCTCGAAATTCTTAACAACTGGGGTACAACACTCCAAGGTAGACTCAAAATTCGTCCAACACATGTTTGTCCACTTATCTTTCCACTTTCAAATCTTAATTTCCTTGGTATGTTCTTATCTTATCTTCTTGAATTTACGGGGTGTAACATTCTTCCCCCCTTAGAAACATTCGTCCCGAATGTTCCTTCTAAGTCTCCAAAATGCAGACGCCGGTATAGTTTTCACCACTGCACTTACAACAGAATCAGTTATGCCACTCATGGACTTATCACCCGAATATACTCCCCGCATACTATGTACTCCGACAAAGATCACTGTAAAATCTTTTACCCAAGACGGCCTTACACCTAGGTTTCAATTGTTATAAATTCTAAGGTTCAAAATTTTCTCATCCCTGCATTTACCCTTTTCACTAATCAGCTTCTAAATCACATTTTTAACACAAAGTTATCCGAACATAACACTTAACACATCACCATAACATAAATGCATACTAGTCTCTGAGGTTAAGAATATACCAGAACTATTACTTCACTTCCCTTTTGTCGCTCTACTCATGTTCCTTCCTCGCACGCGCACAAAAGGAGGAGATGAATCACCATCGATCCCGGCCGAGTCTCTACATCCGCGCTACCGTCGACAATTTCTCGCAAATGGCCCGCCGGCCGCATGCAAAACAAACTCCCATTCCAAAGACGACACTCTCCATCACGGAGACTACCACAACGCCACAACGAGGTAGGGGTGGTCCCATCCGACTAACGCCCTCGCTTCCCCAAAAACTCAAACTCGAGCCCGACCGCCCGGAATCTCCCGAACGCCCCAAGATCGTGGCGGAGCACTCAGATCGGGCGGAGGCGCATAACTAGTCTCACGAGGCCGCCGCTGGAAGGTCACCAGGACTCGCCGCCCGCCTCTTCTCGATTCGTTAATCCGCCGACCTTACGCCTCACACCTAAGTGCATAAGCTCGCACGCGGCAATATCCATGCCCACAAGAGCTACTCCTGCAACTCTATGCTAAGTAGTCATCGAGTCTCGTGACATAACAAAGGCACTCTATCCTCCATATCGCCACCAGAGCGGGACATACCGGCCAACGAAATCAAACTCTACATTGTACTCCCGAACTGCACCCTCTTTGTCTCAAAGATCAAAACTGTTACCCGCGCCCTCCTCATCCGCGAGGCAAGAAATGGCCAAGGAAAGCCTCGAGAACTCGCCCCAACCACCGGAGGTGCATGCTCCCCGACAGCTCCCACGAATCAAACCACGATCGCAGATCACGCAAACGTGAACCCAAAACCACCGACTCGGTCTCCAAGCCTTGATCACTCTACGATCCGTCAGAATCGCTTGATGAACTCCTCGCGATCATCCTCGTGCCTCGACCGTAGAACTCAAAGCGGTCGTGAACTCGTAAAATCCCGTAGTCTCAAACTATCTCGACTCGGGTGAATTATGGGTGCGCACGGCATCGAATCGCCAGATCCAATCTATCTCGTGCTCGCCACGATCCCCGCCAATAATCGGGCCATCTCTTGTAACCCATCTCCTCCGCTTCCAGCCGGAACGAGGCTCAGTGCCGTGGTCTCAGAGACCGGCCGCTTCTACTCGCAGCCTCCTCTCGCCGCTTTGCCCTTCTGGGCTCTGGTTGCCTTGCATGGAGGCATCACTGGTATACAAAGAATACGTCAGAGGGAGTCCAACTTATAACATAGCTCTAAGGCATGATCTTAGAGTGAGAAGAATGGAAACCAATCCTAAATATCCTATAGCCTCCTGATTATAGATGTGGTGCGCAACACACCGATAATCAAGACTCTACTAGATACGGTCTGTAGACACTTTCCGAGGATTAACTGCTCTGATACCACTTTTGTCACGACCCGACTCCTGCTCGTGGATCGTGCCTTACCCCGCACACTAGTGATACAACATCGAGAAAACCAGAAATAAAAACTCATGAAAGAAAATAAAGAAATAAGAAACAAAGCAACCCAAACGGCTACCTTTTGTACATAAATGAAAATCAACAGCTACATCCCTTACAAACTCGCCCACAACAAAGTTACATGACTTCTAAGAATTTTAAAACCATAATGACGGACAGGGCCCCGCCATGCCTCGAATATACAAAAGTCTACAACTTCGGAACTGCACTACGTGACAAGCTTCCGAGATATGGAGCTTTCCGAGAACCGAATAGAGATCCTAAGAGTGCGGATCGCCAGTTATGTACCTCAACTCGCAGATGAACGCAGCTCAAGGAGGTCGCATAACAGTACCAAGTATGTGAATCAAAAATATCAGAAATGAAATCATAATAGTCTATATAAAGCAGAGACATGTATGATAACCAAACTACAAGACACAACATATAAGCGATCATGTCAAGTTAGGGACTCATGCCCGTGAAATCATCACTCAAATACAACCCGAATTTAACTCGCACAATGGCCTCATGCCCCAAGATCTCACCTCGGATAAGCATGGCCTCGAACCGCCCTAGCTGGGCCCATACCCGTGGACCATCCAACGTGCTCGCATGCCCAAAGGAGATAATAAGATAACAATCTCGTGGAAGATACCCGGCCACCCAACGATGTCGGTATGTCCAAACAACTAACAAGATAATACTCATCGTGGAAGCATACCTGGCTACCCAACGTGTCAAGATGTCCAAACAAATAACAAGAGAATACTCATCGTGGGAAGCATACCCGTGGCTACCCAACGTGTCAGTATGTCCAAACAAATAACAGATAGCCGGCCCTCCATCGAGAGACTCGGTAGCACACATCAAACCCTTGCACAACAAGGCTATCTCAACCAAGCATAGGCAAGTTACACACAACTCAAGGTACTTAAAACACTTCTTAACACAACGTCAAGCATACCATTAAAACCCTTTTAAGATCAAGGTACTCCTACCTTTTATAACCAAGCCACTTATGTTTTTCCATCACAAAGAGTTCAATATTTGAAAACAAGTTACTATTCTAAATCCAATAATGAATCCATTTCTTTATTTTCCATAAAGTCGTTATAACTAACTTCCCATAAAGCTATTATAACACTTTATGTTTTACAATAAGTCAAGACAAAACCATGCCTTTCTTTTAAACCAAAACACTTCAAATTCTTAAGTCTCTTTTCTTTTAGAAAACGAGTTCCTTACTTTGGAATTCTTGAGAAAATCAAAACTTGATTACAATAATTCTTATTAGAGCAGCCATGATCTAGGAAATGTAATACAATTTTGTCTTATCTTAGTTTCTATGCAGATGGAGGTTTCTACTGGTTTTAATATGATTAATTGTAATTACTTTTTCCTTTATTAACGCTGCATTGGCTTGTTCGATTCTTATTCCCATTTCCGACATTTATGTAATATTATTCTTTTAAAAACCAAGTACTCATTTCTCACGAATGAGGTTTCACCCTTTTCAACACCATTTAGGTCAATTATAAGTCAAGTCTCTTATCTTTTGAAATCAACAAACCATTCTTTTACCTACATAAAGTGGTTATAACAAGCTTCCCATAAAACCGTTATAACACTTTATGTTTCAAACCAACCAATTTCAACTATAAGCCCTTATGAGACCAAGAGGGCTTATTCTTTAACCACCGAGTACCCATTACTAACGAATAAGATTTTCCTACTTTTCAAACAATCAAGACCTTTACACTTTATATCAAGTCAAGGCACAACAAGGGAAATCAAATTCCTTTAACACACGTGCATCTACTGCACTATATATTTCACAAATAATCATGTCAAGAGGATAGAAAGAATCACATACCTCGCGACGATTGTCATAATAAGCAAAATGCTCCACAAGACTATCTCCTTAAGTAATATGCTACTCGTAGCACTTCAATCCTATAAGGTCATAAACGCCTATCAAACTCTAGCTTCAACGTAGAATAAACTAAGTGCAAGGTGACTACATTCTACGGAAATTTGACAAAGACTTCCTTTGTTTCTACTTACTATGCCACCTTTTCAAGGTCAATTCAAGAACCAAATGCCACATTTAAGGCACAATTGATCCAAAGAATACAAGGGGATTACACGCCTAACAATACGTGTAAAATTCCGCCCCACAATAATACAAAATAAACCAATAATCTCTATGCCATTCTTGGCCAACAATAAACCAATCCTAAACCCCTTTCAACCCTCTTCCAATCCAAGTTCTTAGGTCTAACATGATATCTAGCCATAGACATCTTCAACAACTAAAATCCCCCTTTACAACATGGGACGACCAAATTAGTAACCAAATTGAAGTTATCATCTTAAGGTTAACATGCACATTTCGGTTTTCAATAAGACAACAAGATCCAAATCTATACAACTTAATATATAACAGCCTCAGGCTCATTTCTAAACTACTATAACAAGTATTAACCCATATCCAAGAGAAGGGGAAACTTTTACCTTTTGGAATAGCCCACAAAAGCCCTTTTCCTCCACTACTTTACCGTCAAATTCGTCCCCCCGCGCTTCCACAAGTTCACCCACACTTTGCCTTCTTGCCGCCGCTCCAACAATTTCCTAAGGCTAGGTTTTCTTCAAGAAAAACTAGAGAGAAAGGGAGAGGATTTCCTTGGGAGGGTTTGAGATGAAATGGCCAAGTCTTCCAAGACTTGGCCCTAAAATAGGCCCCTTTCCTGGTCAAAAGGATGGGAGGGACACTTGTCACACTCCCATAGGCTTTTTACAAAATATCCCCTGATTTTCGCCCTTTACCGCAGAAAAATCCCGCTGCGCCCGCCACACCAGGCCGCGGCCCACTTCGTGAGAATAATTACCGCATTCCGGCGCCATGCCTCAGATTCGCGCGCCGCGACGCTGCAACCTCTGCGAACACCTAAGATAATCGGCGCCGCACTCAGATTCGGCGCACTGCACTCAATCGAAACCATCGCTTGGCTCGATCGCGCACCAAACTTGAAACTTCCATAACTTTTGACTCCGATGTCCTATCGACGAACGGTTTGTTGTGTTGGGAACTAGATTTAACGGACTACACACTAGGCTTTTTAAACACCTCGAAATTCTTAACAACTGGGGTACAACACTCCAAGGTAGACTCAAAATCCGTCCAACACATGTTTGTCCACTTATCTTTCCACTTTCAAATATTAATTTCCTTGGTATGTTCTTATCTTATCTTCTTGAATTTACGGGGTGTAACACCTTTATGGGCAGACTATATGACATTATCGTCCCAGAAATGGGCCGGGCAGTATACCTTTATGGGCAGACTATATGACATTATCGTCCCAGAAATGGGTCGGGTAGTATACCTTTATGGGCAGACTATATGACATTATCGTCCCAGAAATGGGTCGGGCAGTATACCTTTATGGGCAGACTATATGACATTATCGTCCCAGAAATGGGTCGGGCAGTATACCTTTATGGGCGACTATATGACATTATCGCCCCGCAAATGGGTTTCCGCAAGATATGTCACGACCAACTCGCGCTTCATGACTGGTGCCTTACCCGGGCACCCAAGTAGACATACATCAGAGTAACCAGCGGAATATAAAACAAGACATGAAACAATATGAAGTGAGAAAACAATTTATCTAAGAAAAGTTGCCTTTCGGCATATATATATATAAAAACTTGAACAGTTACATCCCTTTTACAAACCCCGCCACAACAAGCATTACATGCACTTCTAAGAATGTTATAACAACAATGGCGGACAGGGCCCGCCATACCTCGAATGTAAGTACCTACAACGACAGGACTATACCAAAGATAAGCCTCCGAGACACGGAGCTTCCCAAGACGCCGAATCGTGACTCCTAAGAGCGAGGATCAACAATCGTGTACTCTACCGCAGATTTAACGCACTTCAAGGAGGTCAAGACAACAGTACCAAGTATGTGAAATCAAAATATCGTATATGAAATCATAATAGTCTATATAAAATGTAAGACATATATGATAACCAATTTACGATACACAATATGTAGCAAATATGTCAGTCGTGACTCACGCCTTAAAGTCATCACTCAAATATAACCACGGGTCTCACGCCTGTGGAATTCCTTCCTCACCGCGATCCATGATATAAAAGTACCAAGGAATACACATGAACACCAGTCCCACTGTGTCATAATAAAATCAGACGGTAAGCACGAAGGCATAGCCGACTACTAAAACCTACAGCACTCAACAATACTATAAAATCAGATCACGAGGTCTTTCTAGACCACACCACGATCGGCCGCCACTCGCAAAGATCAATGCGGCCAAATCTCGAACTCACCGCACCCAAGATAGGCCACCTAGGCCCGCATGAGGTATTCCCGCATCGAGGGTAGCTACCGGCATCGCCCCGACTCTTGAGTCCGCATGGCCACCTAGACCGCATGAGGTATTCCCCGCACACTAACCTCGAACTCTCGTAGCCCGCATAGGTCCCCGGACCCGCATAGGCATCCTCGTGACGGGGCAGCTTAACCCCGCTATATCATGTCAAGAGTGAGTGGTACAATACTAACATAACGGCTTATCGTTAAACAACATAAGCACAATCAAGCGGAAACCCCTTTACACAAACATCACAAGACACTAACACACGTAGATCCTAACATGTTTACTTATCAAACCAACAAGAAAGTATTACAAGGCTATCACAAGCCAACGTAGTCAAGTTATTCACACAAGGTACTTTCTATTTTATGTCAACAAGTTCGGTTTTTATCCCCAAAGTACTTCATACATTAACTCTTTAAAAGATCCGCTTCTTTCACAAGAGTCACACGACCCGTAGTATAGAGTGACTATCTTTTAAGTAAACCAAAACAATTTCCTACCTTCTTTTGAACCAACTTAAGACAAAAACATGCCTTCCTTTTAAATGAAAACACTTCAAATTTTCAAGTCTTTGTCTTTTATAAAACAAGTCCTTACTTTGAAATTTTAAGAAAATCAAAACTTGTTTATTAATGATCTTATTAAAGCAACCATGATCTAGAAATGTAATACAATTTTGTCTTATCTTAGCTTCTATGCAGATGGAGGTTTCATCGGTTTTAGTAATACTTAATTAGTCAATACATTTTCCTTTATTAGCGCTAGATGGTTTGTTCGATACTTATTCTCATTTCAAATCAATACAAGGCTTTCATAAACAATTAAGTAAACTGCCTTTTATCTCTCTTAAGTCGTTATACCTAACTTCCCATAAAGCTAGTATAACTCTTAAGCTTTTAAAACCAAGTATTACTCTTCTTTCAAAAACGATTCTTAATTCTTTTGAAATACTTCAAGATTCTTATTATTCAAAACTCAAGTCAAAAGACATCGGAGTAAAACCACGCTCGGTTAACACACGCACGCTCACCGTACTATATATATTCTTTTTAAAATATCATGCTCAAGAGGATAGGAAGAATCACATACCTCCTCAGCGAAATCCACCTGCCAAGTCGAATATGTCGCGCGCAGAGTATCAACCTATAATAGTCAAATACGTCTATCAACGTCTAGACTACTCTGTAGAATATTCTAAGCAGAAGGTTCTTATTTCTACGGAAATTTGGGCAGCACTTCCCTACCCGTAAAGCTACACAAGTCTCATCAGAATACAGCCCAATGTAAGTACAGTTCAATTCTCTTCTTATATACCATCCTTCTATATCTTATACTCAATTCCAAACTACTATATGTAATTTCCAATTACAATAGAAGGACAAAGATATTTACCTCGATAAACCCAAAATTATCCAAGATTAAAGTCGACCCTGAGCAAGGTTTAGCTCCTATTCTGTACGCTCCAATTTGCTCCAAGAAACCCTTAGAAGTTCTAAACAACTTCTACTTATTACTTCAACCAACTATGAAGATTTTCCTAGGTCTTCGTTTTGTGACTAAAGGATATAAAGTAGTATTTCCGGGCTTTTTAGTATAGAGGTAACTTTGGAATACTACAAGGTATTTGGGCCAAGGTATTTTGGAATAGTAACAATACTTGGAGAATATTTTTCTACCAAGAGGGCGGGGGGTATTTCAACGAGAATAACTAGGAAGGGGGAGGGAGGGTTTCGGCCGAGAGCCTTTCTAGAGGGGGAGAGGGATTTTGAGACTTGGAAAATGTTTAAGGGATGAAGAATAAGTCTTGAACTTAAGGGGTATTTATAGGCCAATCAATGGCCAAGATCAAAGCAAGTGGAGGGTGTAGATTTGGACATGTGCAACCTTATCTATCTACCCCACAAATATCTACAAAACATTGACCAAATGTTTAAGCCCTTTAAAACACCAAAAACGTGCCAAACATTGACCACCAAACCGTCCACTTGAGGGTGACACATGTCGCCCTCTCGTTGGTCCAAAATATTTCATCTCTCGGAAAAATTCAAAATAAATATTTTCTTGAAAACGTAAAATTCCTTTACAAGGTTCGGAAAATTTTCCGTCGGAAAAACAATTCTTTTTCGTGGATGTGCACAATTTCGTCCTTAACAATAATTCGGGCTTACAAAATTGTACGTACGTCCTCACATACATACTCTGGAAATACGGTATAACATTCTTCCTTAGAAACATTCATCCCGAATGTTCCTTCTAAGTCTCAAAACACGCTAGCTTCAGATAGTCTTCACTAATATACTTACGAAACCAATCATGCCGCACTGGCCCATAACATAACACACGCGCAAATACTTAACTCCAAGTCCACGAGGAATCACCTCTATCATCACAAAAGCTCCCACCCAAGGGCTAAAAGATACTCCCTTCGCACCTTTACTTCACAAAAGAAATGATCACTTCTATTCTCTTAACACATGTTCACTTCTTCCCTTACTCGTCGTACCCTCCTCGTACATTCGAACATTTCCTAAATAAACTTACCACCTTTCTGTTATTGCTTCAGTTTCCAAAATCTCGGGGTTGCTATCTCCAACTTGGTCATCACTAACCGGGAACACTCTGGATGGATCTCCGATACTTTTCCGAACATAGCAACATGAAAGACCTGACGTACTACCTCCTAAGTCGGACGGCAATGCTAACTTATAGGCAACCTGGCCTATTCTACAACCGATCCGATTGTTTAAAAGAGAATTATATTCTTAAATGAATAAGACTATGAACTACGAAACCTTTCTAAAATAAGAAACGTGAACATTTGAAATTAGGCAAACTTGGACGTTTGGAAAATAATGTTGTTACTTGATTTTACAAAGGTAAGAGTTTTGGTTTTCTTAAAAGGACAGTCACTCTATTTTATACTACGGGCATTGTGTGACTTATGTGAAAGAAACAGATCTTTTAAAGATTTAATGTGTGAAGTACTTTGGGGTAGATAAGAACTTGTTAATAGAAAGTACCTTGTGTGAATAACTTGATTGTATTGGTTTGTGATAGCCTTGTAATACTTTCTTGTTGATTTGATAAGTAAACATGTTAGGATGCTACGTGTGTTAGTATCTTGTGATGTTAGTGTAAAGGGGTTTTCCTCGATCGCGCTTAAAGTTGTTTGACTATCACCGTTATGTTGGTATTGTACCACTCACCTTGACTTGTGTCCGGAGGTTGCCGCCTCCACGCGGGTAGACTCAGACGGTCCGGGACCATGATTCGAGAATACCTCATGCGGGTCGGGGATCCATGCGAACCACGGAGTTCCAGTTAGTTTACGCCTTGTGGTCACGCGGTCCTTGTGGCTACGCGGTGCGAGTCCAGGCGATACCGGGAGTAGCTACCGATGCGGGGTTATACCTCATGCGGCCTATGAGGTTGGCCTATGCGAGTCGCGGAAAGTTCTGTGGCTAGACGCGCACATTTGATATCGCGGCGAGTGACCGGCTTGATCATGCGCACGGCCAGACAGATATCATGATACGCTTTATGACCTTGTTAGTACCGTAGGTGTTAGTAGTCGGCTATGCCTTCGCATTTACCTGCATCGTTTTATTTGGACACGTGGGACCCGTGTTCATGTGTATTCCTTGGTGCTTTTATATCATAGATCGCCAAGTGAGGAAGGTATTCCACGGCATGATTGATGTTGTGGGCGTGAGACCCATAGTTATTATTGAGTGATGACTTTGAGGGCGTGAGTCCCTGGCTTGACATGACTGCTTATTTATTGTAAACTGTAGTTTGGTTATCATACATGTCTCCTGCTTTGTATAGACTACTATGATTTCATTTACAGTATTTATTTTCGCCACATACTGCACTGTCAGATCGACCTCTTCGGGCGCTCATGCCGCAGTAAAGGTACACCGCCATCGATCCTCGCTCTTAGGGTCACAGCGTCATTGGGGAAAGCTCCGCTTTCTCGGAGGCTTATCGGTGGTATAGTCCTCGTTATTTGTAGGTGTTTACATTCGGGCTATGGCGGGCCCCGTCCCGCCATTGTTGTTGTATAATTTCTTAGGTCCGTAGTAATCAAGTATGGGCAGGGTTTGTAAAAAGGATAAAACTGTTCATGTTGAAAAAGTTGTTGTTTATATATATGCCGAAAGGCAAGTTTTTCTCAGATTATTGTTTCATATTTCATAATATGCCTTGTATCGTTTTATGTTCCGCTGATTACTCTGATGTTGTATCACTAGGGTGCCCGGGGTAAGGCACCAGTCACGGGCCCGGAATCGGGTCGTGACACAAATGTACCGTTGGCACAACACTTTGTAAAGCCGTCAATAGCATCACCATGGCTACCAAAGATAGAAATAAATTTGTCGCGAATCCCACAAATCCTTTTGAATAAGGGGGAGTCCCTAGGACGTACCTCATAGTCCCACATTGTAATACCTCTCAAATAGTGGCTATTGATCCATTGGACCCATAGAGAATCAGCATCCGTGTAAGTTTGCCAAATAGTCCTGGATAGCAATGCATGATTCCATTCCTTGATGTTCATTAGACCCAAGCCACCTTCAGTTTGAGGCAAGCAAATGATATCCCAAGCAACTCTTGGTGGTTTCCCTCCCCATAAGAACTGAATACAAGAAGACCGTACCTTGTTGATAATAGTGGCCGGGATAGGAAGTGCCCGAAACCAAAAACTCTCAACCCCTTGGACAACCGACCTGATGAGTTCCAGCTTACCCGCATAAGAAAGGGTGTGATGTCCCCATTTCTGGATGTAATTCGAAATTGCACTAGTGAATGGAGCAAATTGGTCCACCGAAACTGAAATTGGGGACAAAGGCATCCCCAAGTATCGTACCGGAAAGCTACCAATGGCGAATCCCACTCTGGACAATATCAAGTCACGAACTGTAGTATGCATTCCCGCTAAGTAGACAGAGGATTTAGACGGGTTAAGAGTTAGCCCTGAGGCAGCCTCCAACTCTTCCAGACAATTCATAAGAATCCCAACTGAAGATATATCTCCTTTGGCAAAAAGCATGAGGTCGTCCACAAATGCAAGATGAGTAATGCCCAGTATCTTGCACTTTGGAAAATATGAGAAAGCTCTTGCCTCAGCCTTCCTTTTAAGCAGCCTTGAGAGGTATTCCATGCACAAGATAAAGAGACTAGGGGACATAGGATCACCTTGTCTTAGGCCGCGCTTTCCTTTGAAGTATCCATGTAGCTCACCGTTGATAGAAAGGGAGAAGGAGGTTGAGCTAACACATTCCATGATCCAATTTGTAAATCTGGGTGGAAATTTCAGACTTCTTAGTACCAATTCAAGGAAACTCCAAGAGACTGTATCGAATGCTTTACGAAGGTACACCATAAGCATACATCTTGGTGATACTCTGGCTCTATTAAATCCTCTCACAAGCTCCTGTGCCACATAAACGTTGTCCATCATGTTTCTTCCTTTCACAAAAGCCCCTTGGGATTTGTCAATGAGAGAAGGAAGGATCAATGCCATTCTGTTAGCTAGAATCTTTGTGATGATCTTATATACCACATTAGTCAATCCGATGGGCCCAAATCATTTACCTTAGGATCATGATCGCCTTTGGTAGTAGGGTAATGATGGTATGATTCACCGCTTCAAAAGAACTCCGAGAGAAGAACTTTTGACACTTCTTACAACATCATGGCCCACATCTCTCCATCTATTCTTGAAGAAGGCGGTAATAACCATCCGATCCAGGTGCTTTGTCATTGCCTATATCAGAGAGAGCTTCCCAAATCTCCTTTGGGGTGATGAAATGCAAAAGCTGTAATCTCTCCTCTTCACTTAGCTTTGGTCCATAGTTGAACACTTCAGGATCAAAGTTGGTAGTGGATCGGGAAGTACCTAATAGATCTTTGTAAAATTCAACAAGCAACTTCCTAACTTCTTCTGGTGATGTAGAGATAGTACCATTGGCTTTAACAAGAAAGTTAATTGAGTTCCTGACATTACTTCTCTTGATCAAGCTATGAAAGTATTTGGAGCATCTATCACTTCCAATCAAGTGTTTCTGTCTTGACTTTTGTCTTATGAAGTGTCTTTCTGCCTCCAGTAAGGTGTTTGCTCTAGCTCTTGAGGACCTAACCTTGGCTTTTAGCTCCTCATCAAAGGGATTTTCCATGTGTGCATTGATAGCATCCTTGAACTCAATGTTTGCCCCGTTTGCTCTTTGTTCAATACCCCCAAAGTCACTTCTGTTCAATGCCCTTAATGGTTGCTTTAGGGCTTTCAATTTTGAGGCAAGGATGAATTGAGCAGTTCCCAATATGTCTTGTCTCCAACATGAAGTCATTATGTCCTCGAAGGCTGGGTGAGAAAGCCACATATTCATGAACTTGAAAGGGCGCTTCCCAACATTATAGGATCCAATAACCGTGGCTATCACAGGACAGTGGTCCGAGACAGGTTCCATAGGCATGAAATTGGACGTGCATTCTAGGGTCAAATCACTCCAATTTTGATTCATCAATACTCTATCAAGCTTAGACCAAATTGAACCATTTGTCCAAGTGTAGAAGGAACCGGAAGAAGGAGCGTCTTCTAGTCCATGAAATCCCGAATCGCCAAGATCCCTAAGTGCATAAGGCGTGAGAGGAGGACCCCCCACCTTATCATTAGGGTTGCAGTAAGTGTTGAAATCTCCCATAATCATCCAAGGCATAGTGACGCCAATACCCAAGTGAGTAAGGTGTTGCCAAAGTATCCTTCTATCCGAGATGCTATAAACTGGGTACACAAATGTGGCAAGGAAGGACACTTGTGTTATATTGCAACTTGCCCGGACATGGATATGCTGAGAGTCCATACCAAGCACTTCGCAACAAACCCTAGATGGATCCCAAAGTAATAGCATTCTTCTGCCTCTAATGAATTCCAAATTTGAGCAAAACTTCCAAGCTTTGAATCTTTGAGTAGAGAAAGACTCTGTCCTTGGCCGAGATAGTTTAGTTTCCAATAGACAAATCATAGCCGCGTCATGCTGTTTTGTGATACTACACACTAGAGCTTGCGTGGCTGCCCTATCCCTTTGTCCGCAAAGACCACGGACATTCCAACAAAGTATTTTCATTAGGAAACAAAGGAGGTTTTGTTAGCACCTCCGCGCTTAGCTGCCTTCGCTTTCCCACTGTTTTTCGGCCCATTCTTTTTTGACAAAACTTCTTGCCATCCATCATCTTTGTTACTGGAAGCCATAACTTGTGTTCCATCCAAGCTATGTTCCCCGCGTTCAAAGTTAACGTTACGTGACACAAGTTGAGCCTTCTCCTTAGCACCCTTGTATGTATCTCCATCCAATGGGCGTCATGGGTTCATAGGCATCTCAGAATCAGAATGATTTGACTCACAACTCATCCTAACATGTTGTGCACTGCCATGGTTAGAATTAGGCAGTGAGGACTTTGCTAGAGAATCCCGCAAGCATGATGGGCCAGAGTGACCCAAAACAGGAGGACCCGCGGCATGTGATGCTTCTCCCAAACCACCGGATCCAGGAGGTGTTGTGTGTTCAGTTTCTTCAATGTCCATCAATTTATCAGCATCTACGGGATGTTGAGAAGGTGGTGGATGAGGGGGAGGAGGGTTGGTTCCACCCGTACCTTTGTTGACTTCCAAACAAGTAGAATCTTCCTTATTATTTGGGGGTACTGCAGTATTGCGTGTTTCTGGAGCTCCTTCATTGTTGACATCATCCCTCAGCTTTCTACACTTTAAATGGTTGTGTCCAAAAGCCGCACAATGATAGCAAAAGTCCGGGTAATTCTCATAGTTTACCCTTTGAGTATACCTTCTGTTATCGGGGAGTTTGACAACAAAATCCATTATTGGCTCCTTGCTAACATCCACTTCCACTAGAACTCTTGCATAGTTCATTTTAGACCTTTCCTTAGTATATTGGTCTGTGTAAAGAGGTTTTCCTACACGTGAAGCAATCTTACTAAGGCCCGTTGCACTCCAAATAGAAAGGGGAATGTCCGGAAAAGTGACCCAGATAGGAATGTCCATGAATAGATTATCCGTTATTAGAACTCCTTTATTGATAGCCTTGAGCATCATGGTTTTCCCGTAGACCATATAAGGGCCTCCGTGAAGTACATTAGTGCGCTCCTCCTCCGTCATGAATTTGAACACTGTCCAGCCTTTGCCATATGGTATAATACGGCATTTAACTCCCCATCATTTCACAATGGTATTCAATGCTTCTCTTCCCGGGAAAGGACCCGTGAAGCAACCTATTAGGCAATAGCCTCATGTTTCTATGAAAGGGACTTCATCCTCAGCTTCTATATCTACTTCCGCCCCTTGTTGTTCAATAAATTGTAACTTCATGCCTTTTGCCTCAATCCTAGTTCCCGCAAAGACTCCAGCATAAGTCTTTTTGGGAGGGAGGGTACCTTTGCCATGGTTAGGGGGAAGATTGTTATGAGTTGTAGCCGCGGTAGGAATATGATGTGGTTTAGAAGATGCATTAGTGTGTAAATCATTGGGAGGTATATCTGGAGGTATAGGCAGAGGGTTGAGTAGAGGAACTGAGCTTGGGCCCGCGATAGAGAGAGGATTCGCGCACCATCTGGGAGGGTAGGAATTTGTGTTGGGTTTCAGGAGTAAAGAAGGAAGAGAAGATAGAAGGGGTGAGGTGTTGTGTAATCTGGAGGGTAGTGAAGGGTATTAGATGAGAGAGAGGTATGTTCAAGACTTTACTCGAATCCAAGGAAGTATTAAAGACGAAAGGTTTGTTGTGATTCTTGACATTGACTCCACTTAGCAAACTATCTAAAGTAGGGAAGGCTTCATTAGTGACACTTAAAGAAATCTGGAGTTGTTGTCTTAAAACACGAGGACTCTTTGATCCCGCAACATTCAAGGTCGACTCGCCTCCGCGTTATTAATGGTCATGGAGTTCCTAGGCTCCTTGGAAATAGAATTAGCTTTGTTTCTCACAACTGACTTAGCTCCTTGCTTTACGGGAATAGTTAATGACCCATGGTTATCCACCTGCCCCGTCTTGGAAATCAGACCATCATAAAGACCCGCTGCATTTAAGTCTAACATATTGGTTCCCGAGATATTAATGTTCATGGTTTGCCGAGGCACCTTGGAATTAGAAGTAACTTCGTGCCCCATAACTGACCTTTGTCCTTGCAATGCGGGAATATCCCTCGACCCTTGGACTCCCTTATGAACCGGTTTAGAATTTTGTCCCACGAAATGGCCCGTAATTGATGGAGACTCCTTGATACCCGCAGCATTAAATGTCGATGCCTCGGCTCCCGCGGCATTAATGTTAGGTACCTTGGGGAAATAGAACTCTTCTTTTCCACCAACTGAACTCGATCCAAGAATAATGGGAATGCTCAAAGGCTCAATAACTCCCGTCTGCCCCGCCTTAGCTTTTTGTCCCACGCAATGGCCCGTAATTGAAGGGGGCTCTTCGATACCCACAACATTAAATTGTGACGCCTCGGCTCCCACAACATTAATGGTAGGCACTTTGTTTCCACCAACAGAACTCGATCCAAGCATAATGGGAATGCTCAAAGTCTCATGGACTCCCGCCTGCCCCGCCATAGCCTTCTGCCTCACGCCTCGTCCCGTTCTACGAAGAGGTTCCTTGGTATCCGCGACATTAAATTGAGACACTTTGGCACCCGTGAAAGGTTCTTTGGGATTAGATGTCTCTTCAATACTCCCAACTGATCTAGATCTAAGCATAACGGGATAATTCCTGAACCCATGGGCACCCACCTGACCCGCCCTGAACCGCTGACCCGCGACTTGACCCGGTTTGGACCCGAGTATGCCAGCACTCCTATCATCAACAATTGCAATTCCTGACCCATTTTTTTTTCCTTTCCTTCTTGCCTGAGCAGATTTCCAGGCATTGTGGGGGTACTCATTTCTGGCAGAGTAATGTATGGATTAATGCAGGTTGGTTATTGGTGAACCACTTAAAATTTCCTTCAAACTCACTATTATCCAAGCCCTCGACTTCTATACTTTTGCCCCATTCATGTATCTTTTGCAAAGATAGAATCGCTCTACTACATTCTCAAGTGGGATACGGAATCGTGTGTGACATGAACTAGCATCGTTGGTCCAAATCGACGGATCAGATTTTCTTCAACAATGATCGACTTCCGCCATTTTTTCTTTTTCTTAGTTCCGCCTTCGAACTTCCCGAGCCTCTGAATCATTGTTGAGCGTGTAACGTTTAGACCTTTTCATGCTGTGTACATTAAACTTCAAATCGTGGTGAAACAATGGTAGAATATAGGGGGGGAAGATGGGAAAAACCGAAGGAGCAACTAAGGTAAAACGTTGAGAGCGTTTTCCTTAGTGAGAGAAACTTCTCTCTAACTCCTATAGTAACGCGATTCCTTTTTGTAGACTTGTAGTATTATTGTGTAGTAGAATTGTACACGTCCGGTTAGACGTGTAACCCCCCCCCCCCCCTGGGATTGTTGGTTTGGTAGCAGGCCTCGTTAGAGGAGATTTTGTGGTCATGCGGGAGGTCGCCGAATTTTCCGTAGAATAAGGAATCTTGTATCTAGAATTATTCTACGAAGAGATCTAGAGGTTGATAGACGTTTTGTGGCCTTTATAGGTTGAAGTACTACGAGTAGCGTATTCTACTTGAAGGGTGGAAAAGGCGAGCAAGGTTAGAGTACGTGGAGCGTTTTTCTAATTGTCGATAATCGTCGCGAGGTATGTGAACCTCTTCCTATCCTTTCTAGCATGATATTTGTGAAATATATTTAGTGCGGTAGACGCACGTGTGTTTAAAGGAATTTGATTTTCCTTTTGTGTCCTTGACTTGATTCCAAAGTTAAGTGACTTGTTATGAAATATTAAGGACTTGAATTATGTTAAAAGTTGTAAAACCTCACTCATGAGTAATGGGTGTGTGGTCTTTTAAAGAATAAAGTTATCTTGATTTCGAAAATAAGAATAGTTGTCCTTGGTTGGTTTAAAACATAAAGTGTCATAATAGCTTTATGGGAAGTTATTTATAACGACTTTATGAAAACAAAAGAATGGTTTTATCATTGGATTTAAAATGATAACTTGACATTTTAAAGGTTGGAAGTTGGTTTCCTTAAAAGATATGATTTAAAGATTAAGAGCCTGATTTTTGAAAGTAAAGAGACTTGACTTATAAACAACTTGATTTTGGGAAAGGAGGAGTAACTTGATTTAAAGGTATACGTTACTTGTTTTTAAAAGAGTAAGACACTTGGTTTAAAAAGTATATTGCTACTTGACTTTAAAAAGGAAAAAGTGTCTTTGTTTAAAAAGGAAGGCATGCTTTTGTCTTAAGATTGATTTAAAAAGAAGGTATGGAAATTGTTTTGGTTTACTTAAAAGATAGTTACTCTATTTTGATACTACGGGTATCGTGTGACTTTTGTGTGAGTAACTTGACTATGTTGGCTTGTGATAGCCTTGTAATACTTTCTTGTTGGTTTGATAAGTAAACTTGTTATGATGCTACGTGTGTTAGTGTCTAGTGACGTTTGTGTAAGGGGGTTTTCTTGTTGTGCTTATGTTGTTTAATGATAAGCAGTTATGCTGATATTATATCACTTACCCCCCTGACTTGTTATTATGTCGAGGACTTGCCACCCTCGATGCGAGGAATACCTCATGCGGGTCTGTGTGACCCATGCGAGTCGCGGAGTTCCGTGACGGGATGATCACTCCGGGTGTGTTAGGCCGATGCGAGGTATTATACCTTATGTGGTCCATAGGACTATGCGGACTTCGGGGGTCCAGGAGGATGTCGCGGGTTAGCTACCCCCGATGCGAGGAATACCTCATGCGGGCCTATGTGTGGCCTATGCGGAGCTGCGGTAAGTTCCAGGATTAGACACGCACATTGATACTGAGTGGCGGCGCCAGCTTCGATCATGTGGCGCGGTCTAGAAAGACCTCGTGATACAGTCTTATAGCATTGTTGGTACGGTGGGTTTTAGTAGTCGGCTATGCCTTCGTACTTACCCCGTACGGTTTTATTATTGTTATACCCCGTATTTCCAGGGTATGTACGTGAGGACGTACGTAGAAATTTGAGCCTTAAAGTTAGGCAAGATTCGAAATTGTGCACAAGTGCCGAAAAGAGTCGTTTTCCGGCGAAACGTTTCCACGACTTTCGTAGGAAAATTCCGCTATGTCATTTATATTTTTATGGATTTTTCCGAGATACGAAACATTTTGGACCAACGGAGGGTGACATGTGTCACCTCACATTGGAAGGCTTGACGCATCATGGACGAAATGGTGGCATCAGAGTTGGTAGGATATTTTGTGCAAGTTGGTGTGGTAGATGGATAAGGTGCACATGGCTTAATCCTAGCCCTACACTTGCCTAACACTTGGATGAATCTTGGCCATTGGTTGCCTTTGCTTGACCTATAAATACCTCTAAGTTGATGAACTTCTTCATCCAAAATTTCTCTAAGTGTTAAAAATCCCTCCCTCTCCTCAACCTTGTTCTCGCCCAAACACCACCCTCTCCTCTCAAGGCCCTCACGAGCAACCCCCTTGCCTAGTGGTTCTAGCCAAGAACCCCTCCCCAGCCTAGTTGTGCTAGTCGAAATACTACCCCCTTGGTAGAAATGTATTCTACAAGTATTGTTATAATGCCCAAAATACTTTAGCCAAATACCTTGTAGTACTTTCCAAAGTACCCTTTATACGAAAAACCCGGAAAATACGATTATACTTCCTTTAGCCACTAAATGAAACCCTAAGGAAAACCTTCATAGTCGGTTGAAGTGTTAAGTAGAAGTTGCGTAGAACTTCTAAGGGTTGTTTGGAGCGGATTGGAGCACTCGGAGTAGAGCTAAACGTTGCTCGTGAGCGACATTAAACTTGGATAATTTTGGGCTTACCGAGGTAAATACTATCATTCTTCTATGGTAATTGGAAATTACATGTTGTTGGAATATATAGTTAAAGTATACTATATATAGAACTGAACATAGTCTTGTGGCAATGTCTTTGGACTTAAGCCTGAATTTATAAGTAGAAGATTAAACTGTACTTACATAGGACCGTATTTACAGTAGACTGATAACCTATATTGGTTGATGTTCTGCAAGTAGCATGGGCTACTTAGAAGGTGGACAAGGCTAGCCGGGTTATAAGCCGTGGAGCGTTTTGCTTATAGTCGATAATCGTCGCAAGGTATGTGATTCTTCCTATACTCTTGAGCATGATATTTTAAAGGAAGATATGTATAGTACGGCAATGTCTTTTGACTTAAGCCTGAATAATATATAGTACGGTAGACGTACGTGTGCTAATTGAACGTAGTTATGCGACATGACAATGTCTTTGACTTAAGCCTGAATAATAAGAACCTTGAATGTATTTCAAATGCTAAGAAACCATTTTTTTAAAAGAAGAGTAACACTTGGTTTTAAAGGTTTTAAAAAGAGTTATACTAGCTTTATGGGGAGTTAGGTATAATGTCTTAAGAGAGGTAAAGAAAATGGTTTACTGATGTTAGAAGTTAAGAGACTTGATCTTATAAGATAAGAGACTTAACTTATTTGTTTTAATGTGAATGTTTGTGTGAAACCTCATTCGTGAGTAATGAGTACTTGGTTTTATTTAAAGGGATAATGTTTTACGATTTGAAATCGAACGTGTATCGACAGCACACCGCAGCGTTAATAAAGGAAAATGTATTGAATAATGATGTATTGTATTAAAACCAAGAGAAACCCCATCTGCATAGAAGCTAAGATGAGACAAAATGATATTACATTTTCTAGATCATGGCTGCTATAGTAAGATTGTGATAAACAAGAATAACCTACTCACATATATGGCATATGTTACTCAAATATTTTAAAAGAGATTAAGACTATGAGTTATGAAACCTTTCTAAAATAAGTGACTTAAGCATTTGAAATTAGGCAAACTTGAACGTTTGGAAAATAATGTTGTTACTTGATTTTACAAAAGGGGAAGTATTTTGTTTACTTAATAAGATAGTCACTATTTTAATACTACGGGTATTGTGTGACTTATGTGAAAGAAACGGATCTTTTAAAGGGTTTAACGTAAGTAGTACTTTAGGGTTAACACCCGAACTTTGGCATAAAATGAAAGTACTTTGAGTTGTGTGAAACTTGCCTATGCTTGTTGTTGTGGAACTTGCCTATGCTTGTTGTTGTGAAACTTGCCTATGCTGGTTGTTGTGAAACTTGCCTATGCTTGTGATGATAGCCTTTGTTATGCAAGTGTGGTGTTTCTGTGTTACCGCGTCTCTCGATAGAGGGCCGGTTGACTTGTTGAGAACTTACTTGACGCGTCCGGCGCGACGAGAATTCCACGGGTATGTTTCCATTTTTGATTCTTTGCCTTGTTGTTGATGTTACATGGACATATCTACACCGACGCACTCGGGCGTGTGGCCACGCGGCAGGTTGATTACCCGATATATTGTTATTGTGGGCTACATGGACATGTCTACACCGGCGCAGACTCGGCATGTGGCTACGCGGCAGGTTGATCCCCAAGATATTGTTGTTGATGTTATACGGACGTGTCTACACCGGCGCACTCCGGCATGCGTGCTGGCATTGGTATTATTGTTGCATCATGGACATGTCTACACCGGCGCATTCCGGCATGTGGCCATGATGCGAACAAGATTGATGTTGTGGGCGTGAGACCCATAGTTGTATTTGAGTGATGACTTTGAGGCGCGAGTCCTCGACTTGATCGCTTACGTTGGTATCGTAGTTTGGTTATCATGCATGTCTCGCTTTTTTATAGATCGCTATGATTTCATTTATAGTACTTTACGCTTTCACATACTGTACCAGTTATCGACCTCCTTCGGGCTGCGTTCATGCCGCAGTAGAAGTACATCTACCGCCGATCCGCGTTAGGATCTCATTCAGCCTCAGGAAGCTCCGTTCCGCCGAGGCTTATCTTTGGTATGTTACCCCGAGTCTATAGGTTCTTGTACATTCGTGGTATGGCGGGCCCACCCGTCATAGTTGTTGTAAAATCTTAGAGGTCCAGAGTAATCTGCAAGCGTGGTTGTAAGGATTGTAACTGCTCAAATGTATATATATATATGTTAAAAAGGCAACCGCTTTTGGTTGGCCTATTTCTATTTCATCTTGATCCATGTCTATTTACATGTTTAAGTTTGTATTTCCATGGTTTTCTCGATGTTGTATCACTAGGGTGCCCGGTAGGCACCACCACGCGCCCGGTTCGGTCGTGACAAAGTGGTATCGAGCGCTTAATCCTCGGAAAGTGTCTACAGATCGTGTTCAGTAGAGTCTTGATTATCGGTGTGTTGTGCACCACATCTATAATCAGGAGGCTATAGGACATTTAGGATTGGTTTCCATTTCTTCTCATTCTGAGATCGTGCCTTAGAGCCGTGTGATAAGTTGGACCCCTCTGACGTATTCCTTTCCTTTACCAGGGATGCCGCCGCGTAAGGCAACCTGTGCCCAGACGGCAAGGCAGCGAGGAGTCGCTAGTGGATACAGAGGAGTACGAGGGCGCAGCCTGGCCAAGACTGAGACAAGATTTCGACGGCTGGTTTCGCGACGCCGCCAAAGACCAAAGAGAGTTTAGAGCCGCAGCAGATGGTCTGCCGAGACTACAAGACTGAGCCTCCACCCCACGGTGCAGGCGTAAGAGATGGGTTACAAGGAGATGGCCCGCCATCGCCGTGGTCGTGGCCGATATGAGGATAGGGCCGGACGCAGCAGCCCGATAGCGCCAGCCGTTCACCCTAGATCGGATAGTTTGAGGCTACAGGACTTTCTCGAGATGTAGCCTCCGCAGTTCTACGGTCGAGGCCCGAGGATGATCCGCAGAGTTCATCCGATTCAAACGGATCATGAGAGTGATCAAGGCTTCGAGATCGAGTCGGTGGTCCTAGGTTCGCATCGGCCGCGTGATACCGCAGCCGATCGTTTGATTCGTGGAGCCGCCCCGGGAGAGAATGCACTTCCACCGTTTGGGACGAGTTTTGGGGCCTTCCGGCACATTTCTTGCCTCCACAGATGAGGAGGGCTCGGGCCAGATTTTTGATGTTGAGGCGAACGCGCATACCGGAGTACAATATGGAGTTCGACTCATTGGCGGTGATGTTCCCGCATTAGTAGCTAGTATGGAGGATCGAGTGCACCGATATGTTACAGGCTCGATGATTACCTAGCAGAGTTGTTCGGTGTAGCTCTTCACCGGGCATGGACATTGCCCGCACGCAGCTTATGCACTTGGAGGTGAGGAGCGAGAAATCGACGGAATGACCAAGATCGCAGGTAAGAGGCGAGCAGTGGTCCTTTGGTGACTTTCGAGGCGGACCGCCTCAGCAGAATACTAGTTTTGTACCTCCGCTGCAGAGTGGTCCTCCACAACCTTCGGAGCAGTCGAGCTCCACGGGTCTGTGTCCGTGGGAGTAGGGTGTTGGCAGTGCGATCACCCTACCGGTGTGGTCGATGTGGTAGACCGCATTTCGGGAATGTCGTGGTGCCAAGGAGCTTGTTATTTTTGCGGCCGGGGCCATTTTGCAGGAACTGTCCGACCAAGGGTAGCACGGATGTTACGACTCACCTTCAGGATCGCGGCTGGTTCATCACCTTCATACGCTGCTCGCAGGCGTGCCTATGATTAGAGAGGAGCGGTAGATTCAGGTATATCCCTAACCCTCTAGAGTTTTGTATGTACTGATGTTGTTGATGTGTTTAGTGTTATGTTTGGATAGCTTTGTGCTAAAATGTTATTTAAAAACCTGGTTAGTATGAGATGGAAGCAGTAGCTTTCATGATGTGTTTTAGTAAGATTGTTCCATGTCGAGGAGCAAGAGTTGGCGCTACAGTGGGTCGGGTTGGGGCCATGTTGCGGGCCAACCCGCGTCTGCTTCGGCGGCGGTCAGCTCTGGGTGGTCCCGCCAGGTGGCAGGGTCACGAGGGTGCTAGGCCCAAGGTTAGATGACCATCGTATGAGTTCGTGGATACGTTCTACCAGAATCGGTTCGTGAAGGCCGGGAATGGCCTTAAGGGAGATCGAGGCTAGTAAGGTGTCCAAGTTTGGAGGTAGTGACTCCAAAGTTTCGGAAACAGAAACGTTGACCGAAGTGTGGTACGTGTACTAGGAAGAGTTCGAGTGTTCGAGAAGCGGTACTACGAGAGATGGGGAGAAGTGAACGTGTGTGATCGTTTCTTTTGAGGAATGAAGGTGCGAAGGGAGTATATTTTAGACCTTGGTTGGAACTTTTGTGATAACAGAGGTGATTCCTCGTTGGCTTGGATTTGGGTTTTTGCGCGCATGTTATTTTTTGGCCAGGTGTGGCATGTTTGGTTTCGTAAGTACAGTAGTGAAGACCATACCGGCGCGTGTATGTTGTGAGGCTGAGAAGGAACATTCGGGACGAATGTTTCTAAGGAGGGGAGAATGTTATACCCCGTATTTCCAGGGTATGTACGTGAGGACGTACGTAGAAATTTGAGCCTTAAAGTTAGGCAAGATTCGAAATTGTGCACAAGTGCCGAAAAGAGTCGTTTTCCGGCGAAACGTTTCCACAGCTTTCGTAGGGAAAATTCCGGCTATGTCATTTATATTTTTTGCGGATTTTTCCGAGAGACGAAACATTTTGGACCAACGGGAGGGTGACATGTGTCACCCTCACATTGAAGGCTCGACGGCATCATGGACGAAATGGTGGCATTGTAGTTGGTAGGATATTTTGTGCAAGTTGGTGTGGTAGATGGATAAGGTGCACATGGCTTAATCCTAGCCCTACACTTGCCTAACACTTGATGAATCTCGCCATTGGTTGGCCTTTGCTTGACCTATAAATACCCTCTAAGTTGATGAACTTCTTCATCCAAAATTTCTCTAAGTGTTAAAAATCCTCCTCTCCTCAACCTTGTTCTCGCCCAAACACCACCCCTCTCCCCTCTTGAAGGCCCTCGGCTGAGCACCCCCCCTTGCCTAGTGGTTCTAGCAGAGAACCCCTCCCTAGCCTAGTTGTGCTAGTCGAAATACTACCCCCTTGGTAGAAATGTATTCTACAAGTATTGTTATAATGCCCAAAATACTTTAGCCAAATACCTTGTAGTACTTTCCAAAGTACCTTTATACGAAAAACCCGAAAATACGATTATACTTCCTTTAGCCACTAAATGAAACCCTAAGGAAAACCTTCATCGGTTGAAGTGTTAAGTAAGTTGCGTAGAACTTCTAAGGGTTGTTTGGAGCGGATTGGAGCACTTGAGTAGAGCTAAACGTTGCTCGGGAGCGACATTAAACTTGGATAATTTTGGGCTTACCAAGGTAAATACTACTGTCGTTCTCTGGTAATGGGATATTACCTGTTGGTGGACTATATAGTTCAAGTCTACTATATATAGAATCAACATAGTCTTGTGGCAATGTCTTTGGACTTAAGCCCAATTTATAAGTAGAAGATTAAACTGCACTTACATAGACCGTATTTACGTAGATCGATAACCTATATTGGTTGATGTTCGCAAGTAGCACGGGCTACTTAGAAGGTGGACAAGGCTAGCCGGTTATAAGTCGCGAGCGTTTTGCTTATAGTCGATAATCGTCGCAAGGTATGTGATTCTTCCTATACTCTTGAGCATGATATTTTAAAGGAAGATATGTATAGTACGGCAATGTCTTTTGACTTAAGCCTGAATAATATATAGTACGGTAGACGTACGTGTGCTAATTGAACGTAGTTAGACGACAAATGTCTTTGACTTAAGCCCTGAATAATAAGAACCTTGAATGTATTTCAAATGCTAAGAAACCATTTTTTTAAAAGAAGAGTAACACTTGGTTTTAAAGGTTTTAAAAAGAGTTATACTAGCTTTATGGGGAGTTAGGTATAATGTCTTAAGAGAGGTAAAGAAAATGGTTTACTGATGTTAGAAGTTAAGAGACTTGATCTTATAAGATAAGAGACTTAACTTATTTGTTTTAATGTGAATGTTTGTGTGAAACCTCATTCGTGAGTAATGAGTACTTGGTTTTATTTAAAGGGATAATGTTTTACTGATTTCGGAAATCAGAATGTGTATCGGCTGCATCATCGCGTTAATAATAAAGGAAAATGTATTGAATAATGATGTATTGTATTAAAACCAGTAGAAACCCCCATCTGCATAGAAGCTAAGATGAGACAAAATGATATTACATTTTCTAGATCATGGCTGCTATAGTAAGATTGTGATAAACAAGAATAACCTTGTTATACCCCGTAGTTCCAGGGTATGTATGCGAGGACGTACGTACGAGAATACGACAGAAAGATTGGAAAGGAAGAAAGAGGTGATTTTTCCACGGAAAAGTTTCCGGTTTTTGTGAAGGAAAAAGGTTCGTTAATGGGAATTGGATTCCCAGATTTGGTTTTTGGACTTCTTAGATTATATTAGAATTTTGGGATTTTATTTTCTGAATGGTCACGCTGGGCCCACGGAGAAATTTACGCTTTGTGGGGCCCGCTTTGATTTTGAGATTTTGGTCGTTATGGATATTTTCTAAGACGAAATATTTTGATTTAATCGGGGCGACACGTGTCACCCCACGTGGCACCTCGGGCCGAAATATGTTTGTGCACAACACCCTGCTAGAGTCGTTTTGACGAACGCTCTACCTAACTTACGGGCGGTAAATTACGGCTATGTCATTTAGTATTTTTGCGGATTTTTCCGAGAGACGAAACGCTTTTGGACCAACGAGAGGGCAACACTTGCACCCTCTCGCCGTTGGTGGACTGAAAGGCGTTAGGGCCGATTGGACGGGCAAGCGGTTGCTAGATATTTGTGTAGATATTTGTGAGGTTTTAAGGAGTAGGGTCTAGGGGCACTTGGGCATATCTTGCCTCCACTTGCCCCCCACTTGGCTAGATCTTGGCCATTGGTTGGCCTTTGCTTGGCCTATAAATACCCTCCCCCTTTGAAGACTTCTTCATCCATTCCATAATTTCCAAGTCTTGAAAACCTCCCTCCCTCCTTGTTGGTTTCGTCCCTCCCCTCTTCCTTTGTGAGGCCTTGGCCGAGGGGTGCACCCTCCTGAGGCCTTGGCCGAGGGTACACCCTCCGAGTGGTGTGCCGTGAGGTACCCCCCCTTGCCTTGTTGTTCTCGTAGAATACACCCCCCTCTTGGTAGAAATACTCTCAAAAGTATTGTTACTATACCCAAATTACCTTAGCCGTATACCTTGTAGTATTCCAAAGAAACCTCTATACGTAGAGCCCGGAAATACTACCGTATGTCCTTTTTGTCTCAAACCGAAACCCTAAGGAAATCTTCATTGAGTGATTGAAGTAATTAGGTAGAAGTTGGTTAGAACTTCTAAGGGTTGTTTGGAGCGGGTTGGAGCACCCGGAGTAGGAGCTAAGCGTTGCTAAGGATCGACATTTATACTTGGATAATTATGGGCTTATCGAGGTAATTATCTTGTCCCTCTATTTGTAATTGGAAATTACATGTTGTTAGATTATATAGTTGAAGTATACTATATATAGAACTAAGCCTAGTACTGCGGCAATGTCTTTTGACTTAAGCCCAAGAATCGAATCGAATCGTAATTACATAGACCGTATTACAGAGACTTGTGTAGTAGTACCGTGAGTAGAATTGTACTGCTCGTTAGATGTATAACCCCTGGTTGGCTTGGTAGCCGCCTGTTAGAGAGGAGATTTACGCCGCTGCGGGGGAGGTGCCGAATTTTCTCGTAATGTTCTACGATAAGATCTTGATGTTAATAAGCGCTGCGTGGCCTTATAGGTCAAGACTACGCGTGTGGCGTCTACTTGGCTTAAGGAGTAGCCGACAGTTGGAAGTACTTGGAGCGTTTTGCTATTAGTCGATACTCGTCGCGAGGTATGTGAACCTCTTCCTATCTCTTCTAGAATGATATGTGTGAACTATGTAGTACGGTAGACGTACATGTACTAAATGTATTTGATTGGTGTAAAACATAAAGTGTTACAACGGCTTTAGGGGAAGTTGGTTATAACGGCTTTATATTGGTAAGAAAATACATGTGGTTTTTAAAAGGTAACTGAATTGAACTATAACTGGCTTGTTATGTGTTAATAAAGAACTTGAAGTATTTCAAAAGAGTTTTGAATCATTTTGAAAGAAGAAGTAATACTTGGTTTTTGAAAACTTGAGAGTTATACTAGCTTTATGGGAAGTTAGGTATAACGGCTTAAGAATGTTTTACTGATTTCGAAATCGTAACGTGTATCGACAAACCACAAGAATTAATAAAGGGAAATGTTTTGATTAATTAAGTATTAATAAAACCAGAGCAACTTCCATCCGCATGAAGCTAAGATGAGACAAAATGATATTTCCTAGATCATGGTCTTGTAATAAGATTGTTATAAACAAGAATATCCTACTCACATATAAGGCTTATGTTTCGATTGTTTAAAAGAAAATTATATTCTTAAATGAATAAGGCTATGAACCACTAAACCTTTCTAAAATAAGAAACGTGAACATTTGAAATTAGGCAAACTTGACGCTTGGAAAATAATGTTGTTACTTGATTTTACAAAGGTAAGAGTTTTGGTTTTCTTAAAAGGACGGCCACTCTATTTTATACTACGTATTGTGTGACTTATGTGAAAGAAACAGATCTTTTAAAGATTTAATGTATGAAGTACTTTGGGGTTAGATACGAACTTGTTAGTAGAAAGCACCTTGTGTGAATAACTTGATTGTATCGGTTTGTGATAGCCTTATAATACTTTCTTGTTGATTTGAGAAGTAAACATGTTAGGATGCTACGTGTGTTAGTATCTTGTGATGTTAGTGTAAAGGGTTTTCCTCGATCGCGCTTTTAAAGTTGTTTGACTATCACCGTTATGTTGGTATTGTACCACTCACCTTGACTTGTGTCCGAGGTTGCCGCCTCCACGCGGGGTAGACTCAGCGATCCGGGACCATGATTCGAGGATACCTACGCGGGTCCGGGGATCCATGCGAACTACGGAGTTCCGTGTTAGTTTACGGCCTGTGGTCACGCGGTTTGTGGCTACGCGGATCGCGAGTCCGTGACGACGCCGGAGTAGCTACCCTCGATGCGGGGTTATACCTCACGCGGGCCTATGAGGTTGGCCTATGCGCGAGTCGCGGAGAGTTCTGTGGCTAGACGCGCACATTTGATATCGCGCGAGTGACCGCCTTTTATCATGTGACGGCCTAGACAGATATCATGATACTGATGTATGACCTTGTTAGTTCTAGGTGTTAGTAGTCGGCCATGCCTTCGTACTTACCTGCATCGCTTTATTTGGACACGTGTGGAACCTCGTGTTCATGTGCATTCTCGTGCTTTTATATCATGATCGCGGCGGTGAGGAAGGTATTCCACGCATGATTGATGTTGTGGGCGTGAGACCCATGGTTATTATTGAGTAATGACTTTGAGGCGTGAGTCCCCGGCTTGACATGATCGCTATTTATCAGAATCGTAGTTTGGTTATCATACATGTCTCCCGCTTTGTATAGACTACTATGATTTCATTTACTGATTTATTTTCGCTTCACATACTCTGTGCAGATCGACTCTTCGGGGCCGCGTTCACGCCGCAGTAAAGGTACACCGGGCGTTGATCCTCGCCTTGGTCACAGTCAGCTTTGGGGAAAGCTCCATTTCTCGAGGCTTATTCGTATAGTCCTCTGTTGCAGGTGCTACATTCGTGGTATGACGGCCCCGTCCGTCGTTGTTGTCATTTCATTCATAGAGTCCAGAGTAATCGATGTAAGGTGGTTGTAAAAAGGATTAAATTGTTCGCTTTAAAAGATTGTTTATATATGCCGAAAGGCAAGTTTTCACAAGATTATTGTTTATACTTCGTTATTTCATGTTATCGCTTATATTCCACGATTACTGATGTTGTATCACTAGGTGCCCGGTAGGCACGACCACGCCCGTTCGGTCGTGACAAAAGTGGTATCAGAGCAGTTAATCCTCGGAAAGTGTCTACAGACCGTATCCAGCAGAGTCTTGATTATCGGTGTGTTGTGCACCACGCCAATAATCAGGAGGCTATAGGATATTTAGGATTGGTTTCTATTCTTCTCACTCGAGATCGTGCCTTAGAACCGAGTAAGTTGACCCTCCGATGAAATTCTTTCCTTATCGTTATGCCTCCGGGTAGTGCAACCCGCCCGTGAGGCGCGCAAATGGCGGAGCGCGAGCAGAGTTCGAGGGTTGCGAGGGCACAGCCCAATCATTACCTAGGTAGTGCTTCATTCGGGATTTCGCGACGCCACTAGCCCCAGCAGAGTTTAGCATGGACGGCAGTTCCATCGCGTCCATGATATTTGAACCTTCGCCCACGCACGAACAATGAATATAGATTGCAAAGAGGCGACCACATTAGCTATGGATTTGGCTACCAGAGATTATACCGATGTATCGCGAGTCTTGATGGCTACCTAAGAGAGGTTGTGCAAGAGTAATTCTTGATTGGCTGAGCATGGCCCGTGGTATGCGGGCTTATGTACAGCAGCCTAGAAACGTAGAGATCGACGTTAACCAAGACGGCAGGAGAGGGCAGAAAGCATGTCCTTCGGTAACTTTCGCGAGTATACCTTAAGTGCTATGTTCTGATAGCAGTGTGTTAGTTGTGATTAGAAATCATGGTGGGTTAACCGAGTAAGTTTTTGGGGGATAGAGAAGGTGTGAGCCTTAGAGTGTTATACGTAGAGACCTTAGAGGTGAGGCCATCTCAAGAAAAGGTGTAGTGTTATGTTTGATCCTTATCAGAAGTGCATAGTGCACGTGAGCTATGTTTGGGGATAGTCCCTGGCAGTGTGGATTGAAAGGGGTAGTTGAGCTAAGGCCGCTAGGTTTTCGTAGCGTGATTAGTGAGTTTTCCTTCGCGAGCTAGCTTTGCGCTGCCGGCCTGCCGAGGCCACGTTGCGGTCAACCCGCGGCAGCGCGGGTCAGTTTGTGGTGGTCCCGCCTTGTGTTAGGTCACGAGGGTGTTAGGCCCAAGTTTAGTTGACCAACAGACGAGTTCGTGGATGATTCGACCGCAGGTCGGGCGATGGGAGCGGCCGTCGTTTTTCGATCGAGACCTCAGACTTGCATGTTGATTATATCGTAAAGGTTGTAAGGCTGCACGGTGCCTACCTTCACCTTATGACATACGCTGGAAGCCCGTGTTGTGCTATTTTCGTTTTCTAAGAGTTTGACCAGCAGGTTAAGAACTCAGTGAGTCTCGACCGCATTCGCCTCGCCGCGTGGATTTCGCGGTAGTTGTGAGGATTGTTGGTTCCCGTGGAAGAGCGTTTAAGCTACCATTTCGTTGTTCGGATGTCGCCTTATGAAGCCTCAGAGGGCGGAAGTGTAAGTGCGGTCGATTGGTTCGATCTTGGCAAGGTTCGGATGGTCGTTCAGCTTGTTCCAGCAGATCGGATGGATAAAGCTTGTCTAGAAGAAGTTCGCACTCGAGGAATCGTATGGATAATCGCGACGACGCCAGAGTTCAGTGCCGACGGCGGTCTTTGAAAGTACCACCCCTGGTGTGGCGAGTTTTGGAAATGAAGGAACTTAGCCCGAGTTACTTTGGGCCTTTTGAGTTCATGTGAAGACAGGCAGTTTATATGTTAGCAATTGCCGTCCGACTTAGGAGGCAAGACGTCCGGTCTTCGTATTGTTATGTTCGGGTGAGCGTATAAAGAGGCGAGCCTCTACCACGGAATGCACCAACCGTGGCTCTCCGATGGCACATCCCGAGCGGCCGTAGGGCACGCCTCGTGGATCGCAGCGGCCGGTACCATTTGTTGGGTCGCCGAGCAAGGCTCGCGACAAAGTGACAAAAGTAGTATCGGTGACTAAAGTATATTTTAACCCCGGAAGAGGTATTTGTGGTGATGTTAGAGGTGTTTCCTCGTAGACTTGGATATAAGTATGTTGCGCAGTATTTCGTGGCGGTATGGCAGATTGTTTCGTAAGTATAAGAGTGAAGACTATAATGGCGCACGCTTGTTTGAGACTTAGAAGGAACATTCGACGAATGTTTCTAAGGGGAAGAATGTTATACCCGTAGTTCCGTGGTATGTATGCGAGGACGACGCACGAGAATAACGTAAAAGATTGAAAGGAAGAAAGAGGTGATTTTTCCACGGAAAAGTTTCGGTTTTGTGAAGGAAAAAGGTTCGTTAATGGGAATTGATTCCCAGATTTGGTTTTGGACTTCTTAGATTATATTAGAATTTTGGGATTTTATTTTGGAAATGGTCACGTGGGCCCACGGGAGAAATTTACGGTTTGTGGGGCCCGCTTTGATTTTGAGATTTTGGCGTTATGGATATTTTCTAAGACGAAATATTTTGATTTAATCGGGGCGACACGTGTCACCCCACGTGGCACCCGCCGAAATATGTTTGTGCACAACACCTTGCTAGAGTCGCCGATTTAAACGCTCTACCTAACTTACGGCGGTAAATTAACGCGATGTCATTTAGTATTTTTGCGGATTTTTCCCATAGAAGAAACGTTTTGGTCCACCGCGAGGGCAACACTTGGCACCCTCTCGTTGGTGGACTGAAAGGCGTTAGGGCGATTGGACGGGCAAGGTTGCTAGATATTTGTGTAGATATTTGTGAGGTTTTGGCGAGTAGGTCTAGGGGCACTTGGGCATATCTTGGCCTCCACTTGCCCCCACTTGCCAGATCTTGGCCATTGGTTGGCCTTTGCTCGCCTATAAATACCCTCCCCATTTGAAGACTTCTTCATCCATTCCATAATTTCCAAGTCTTGAAAACCTCCCTCCCTCCTTGTTGGTTTCGTCCCTCCCCTCTTCCCTTGTGAGGCCTTGGCCGAGGGGTGCACCCCCCCCCTCCTAGAGGCCTTGGCCGAGGGGTACACCCTCCCAGTGGGTGCCGTGAGGTACCCCTTGCCTTGTTGTTCTCGTAGAATACACCCCTCTTGGTAGAAATACTCTCAAAAGTATTACATTATACCCAAATTACCTTAGCCGTATACCTTGTAGTATTCCAAAGAAACCTCTATACGTAGAGTCAGGAAATACTACCGTATGTCCTTTTTGTCTCAAACCGAAACCCTAAGGAAATCTTCGTTGAGTGATCAAGTAATTAGGTAGAAGTTGGTTAGAACTTCAAGGGTTGTTTGAGCGGTCGAGCACCGGAGTAGAGCTAAGCGCTAAGGATCGACATTTATACTTGGATAATTATGGGCTTATCGAGGTAATTATCTTGTCCTCTATTTGTAATTGGAAATTACATGTTGTTAGATTATATAGTTGAAGTATACTATATATAGAACTAAGCCTAATCATCGCGCAATGTCTTTTGACTTAAGCTCAAGAATCGAATCGAATCAGAATTACATAGGATCAGACAGAGACTTGTGTAGTAATCTTGTGGAGTAGAATTGTACCCGTCGTTAGATGTATAACCCCGGTTGGCTTGGTAGCCGCCCGTTAGAGGAGGAGATTTACGCCGCATGTTGGGGAAGTCTGCGAATTTTACGTAGAATGTTCTACGATAAGATCTTGATGTTAATAAGCGCACTTGTGGCCTTATAGGTCAAAGTACTACGTGTGGCGTTCTACTTGGCTTAGGAGTAGCGGTTTGGAAGTACTGAGCGCTTTTGCTATTAGTCGATACTCGTCGCGAGGTATGTGAACCTCTTCCTATCTCTTCTAGAATGATATGTGTGAACTATGTAGTACGGTAGACGATACGCATGTACTAAATGTATTTGATTGGTGTAAAACATAAAGTGTTACAACGGCTTTAGGGAAGTTGGTTATAACGGCTTTATATTGGTAAGAAAATACATGGTTTTTAAAAGGTAAATCGAATTGAACTATAAGCGCTTGTTATGTGTTAATAAAGAACTTGAAGTATTTCAAAAGAGTTTTGAATCATTTTGAAAGAAGAAGTAATACTTGGTTTTGAAAACTTGAGAGTTATACTAGCTTTATGGGAAGTTAGGTATAACGGCTTAAGAATGTTTTCTTGATTTGAAATCGAATGTGTATCGACAAACCACAAAGAAGTTAATAAAGGGAAATGTTTTGATTAATTAAGTATTAATAAAACCAAGAGCAACTTCCATCCGCATGTAGAAGCTAAGATGAGACAAAATGATATTTCCTAGATCATGGTCTTTGTAATAAGATTGTTATAAACAAGAATATCCTACTCATATAAGGCTTATGTTTCTCGATTGTTTAAAAGAAAATTATATTCTTAAATGAATAAGGCTATGAACCACGAAACCTTTCTAAAATAAGAAACGTGAACATTTGAAATTAGGCAAACTTGAACGTTTGGGAAATAATGTTGTTACTTGATTTTACAAAGGTAAGAGTTTTGGTTTTCTTAAAAGGACGGCCACTCTATTTTATACTACGGGTATTGTGTGACTTATGTGAAAGAAACAGATCTTTTAAAGATTTAATGTGTGAAGTACTTTGGGGTTAGATACCCGAACTTGTTAGTAGAAAGCACCTTGTGTGAATAACTTGATTGTATCGGTTTGTGATAGCCTTATAATACTTTCTTGTTGATTTGAGAAGTAAACATGTTAGGATGCTACGTGTGTTAGTATCTTGTGATGTTAGTGTAAAGGGGTTTTCCTCGATCGCGCTTAAAGTTGTTTGACTATCACCGTTATGTTGGTATTGTACCACTCACCTTGACTTGGTCCGAGGTTAAGCCGCCTCCACGCGGGTAGACTCAGCGATGCAGGACCATGATTCGAGGATACCTCACGCGGGTCCAGGATCCATGCGGAACTACGGAGTTCCGGTGTTAGTTTACGCCCTTGTGGTCACGCGGTCTTTGGCCGTGCGATCGCGAGTCCGTGATTTACGCCGGGAGTAGCTACCCTCGATGCGGGTTATACCTCACGCGGGCCTATGAGGTTGGCCTATGCGGAGTGCGGAGAGTTCGAGGCTAGACGCGCACATTTGATACTGCGCGAGTGACCGCTTTTTATCATGTGACTGCCTAGACAGATATCATGATACTGATGTATGACCTTGTTAGTTACGCAGGTGTTAGTAGTCGGCTATGCCTTCAGACTTACCCTGCATCGCTTTATTTGGACACAGTGGAACCCGTGTTCATGCATTCCTTGGTGCTTTTATATCATAGATCGCCATGAGGAAGGTATTCCACGCATGATTGATGTTGGGCGTGAGACCCATGGTTATTATTGAGTAATGACTTTGGCGGCGAGTCCTCGGCTTGACACGATCGCTATTTATCAGAATCGTAGTTTGTTATCATACATGTCTCCCGCTTTGTATAGACTACTATGATTTCATTTACGATTTATTTTCGCCACATACTCGCACTGCAGATCGACCTCCTTCGGGCTGCGTTCACGCCGCAGTAAAGGTACACCGCCGTTGATCCTCGCTCTTAGGGTCACATTCAGCGTTGGGAAAGCTCCGCTTTCTCCGAGGCTTATTCGTATAGTCCCTGTTGTTGTAGGTGCTTACATTCGGGGTATGACGGCCCCGTCCGTCGTTGTTGTCATTTCATTCATGAGGTCTGTAGTAATCTTGATGCAAGCGTGGTTGTAAAAAAGGATTAAACTGTTCGCTTTAAAAGATTGTTTATATATGCCGAAGGGCAAGTTTTCACAAGATTATTGTTTATACTTCTTGTTATTTCATGTTACTGTTTATATTCCGCTGATTACTCTGATGTTGTATCACTAGGGTGCCCGGGGTAAGGCACCAGTCACGGGCCCGGGTTCGGGTCGTGACAAACCTACTCACATATATGGCATATGTTACTCAAATATTTTAAAAGAGATTAAGACTATGAGTTATGAAACCTTTCTAAAATAAGTGACTTAAGCATTTGAAATTAGGCAAACTTGAACGTTTGGAAAATAATGTTGTTACTTGATTTTACAAAAGGGGAAGTATTTTGTTTACTTAATAAGATAGTCACTATTTTAATACTACGGGTATTGTGTGACTTATGTGAAAGAAACGGATCTTTTAAAGGGTTTAACGTAAGTAGTACTTTAGGGTTAACACCCGAACTTTGGCATAAAATGAAAGTACTTTGAGTTGTGTGAAACTTGCCTATGCTTGTTGTTGTGGAACTTGCCTATGCTTGTTGTTGTGAAACTTGCCTATGCTGGTTGTTGTGAAACTTGCCTATGCTTGTGATGATAGCCTTTGTTATGCAAGTGTGGTGTTTCTGTGTTACCGCGTCTCTCGATAGAGGGCCGGTTGACTTGTTGAGAACTTACTTGACGCGTCCGGGCGTGACGAGAATTCCACGGTATGTTTCCATTTTTGATTCTGTCTTGTTGTTGATGTTACATGGACATGTCTACACCACGCAGACCGGGCGTGTGGTCACGGCGGCAGGTTGATTACCCGATATATTGTTATTGTGGCTACATGGACATGCCTACACCGACGCAGACTCGGGGCATGCGTACGCGCGTGGTTGATCCCCAGATATATTGTTGTTGATGTTACATGGGCGTGTCTACACCGATGCACTCGGGGCATGTGGCCATGGGGCATTGGTATTATTGTTGCATCATGGACATGTCTACACCGATGCAATTCCGGCATGTGGGCCATGATGCGAACAAGATTGATGTTGTGGGCGTGAGACCCATAGTTGTATTTGAGTGATGACTTTGAGGCGTGAGTCCTCGACTTGATCGCTTACGTTGTATCGTAGTTTGGTTATCATGCATGTCTCCCGCTTTTTTATAGATCGCTATGATTTCATTTATAGTACTTTACGCTTTCACATACTTGGTACTGATCGACCTCCTTCCGGGCTGCGTCACGCCGCAGTAGAAGTACATCTACCGTCGATCCCCGCTAGGATCTCATTCGTCTTGGGAAGCTCCGTTCCGTCCGAGGCTTATCTTTGGTATGTTACCCGAGTCTATAGGTTCTTGTACATCTGTGGTATGGCGGCCCTCTCCGTCATAGTTGTTGTAAAATATTAAGGTCTCAGAGTAATGGCAAGTGTGGTTGTAAGGATTGTAATCGCTCAAATGTATATATATATGTTAAAAAGGCAACCGCTTTGGTTGGCCTATTTCTATTTCATCTTGATCCATGTCTATTTACATGTTTAAGTTTGTATTTCCGCCGGTTTTCTCGATGTTGTATAACTAGGTGCCCGGGTAGGCACGACCACGCCCGGGTTCGGTCGTGACAATTATGACAGTGGGACTCGTGTTCAGTGTATTCCTTGGTGCTTTTATATCATGGATCGCGGTGAGGAAGGAATTCCACGCATGATTGATATTGTGGGCATGAGACCCATGGTTATATTTGAGTGATGACTTTAAGGCGGCATGAGTCCTCGACTTGACATCGCATATATGTGTATCGTAAATTGGTTATCATATATGTCTTCTGCTTTATATAGACTATTATGATTTCATTTACTGATTTTCGCCACATACTTGGTACTGTTAATCGACCTCTCGGGGCCGCTCATGCCGCAGTGTAGAGGTACACCGATTGTTGATCCTCGCTCATAGGATCACGCTCAGCGTTGGGAAGCTCCGTTTCTCCGAGGCTTATCTTTAGTATAGTCCGTCGCCAGGTGTACTTACATTCAGGTATGGCGGGCCCCGTCCCGTTGTTGTTATAACATTCTGCAGAGGTCCGTAGTGCTGTGGCGAGTTTGTAAAAGGGATGTAACTATTCGGGTTCAAGTTTTATTTATATATTCAGAAAGGTAACCGTTTTGGTTAGCCTGTTTTATTATTTCATTATTGTATATCTTGTTTCATGTGTAAGTTTTCATTTCCGCTGATTTTCTCTGATGTTGTATCACTAGGTGCCCGGGGTAAGGCACCAGTCACGGGCCCGGGGTCGGGTTGTGACACCATGATCTAGAAAATGTAATACAATTTTGTCTTATCTTAGCTTCTATGCAGATGGAGAATTCTACTCACTTTAACTCAATTGATTGTCATTACATTTTCCTTTATTAACGTTGCAGTGGCTTGTTCGATTCTTATTCTCATTTGTGCCGTAACTTAGCCATGTCAACTTGGCTCCAAATACCTCCTAACGACTCTTACCAACATCCCCCATAAGACTTGGTAAGAACTTAGGATAACTTAGACATAACCGTTACATAGAGTAAATCAACATACATACCTCTTAACTTCTAAGAGTAGAAGGAATCATGAAATAGTACTACATGTATATTCCATACATAGAATCATGTCAAAAGAAGGAAGAAGTTCACATACCTCGCGACGATTATCGACAAATAGCAAAATTCTCCAAAGTACTTCAACCTTGATAGCTATTCCATCCTTTAAGTAGAATACGCTATACTTAGTACTTCAACCTATAATGGCCATAATACGTCCATTAACCTTTAGCTTCGAACGTAGAATATTCTAAATGCAAAGTCACTAAATTCTACGGAAAATCGGACAACACTTCCTTTGTTTCTACATACTTTGCCACCTTTTTCAAGGCCGAATTCAATAACCAAACACGCCACCTTTAAGTCTCAACAAAGTAGTTAACAATAGGGGATTACACGCTTAACAAGACGTGTAAAATTCCGCCCCACAATAAATATCCAAATAGTCCAACATTTCAATGCCAAATGGCTACAATGCAACAACAATGTAAAGTCTTTTCCAATTCCGTTTTCCATCCAAGTTGTTTAGTCTAACATGTTATATAGCCACAATTGATTATAACAACTACAATCTTCAATTAGATAACATGTGACGATTCTAACTATCGACCAACTTGTATTTCAACTTCAAATGGCTAACAAGGTCATTTCGGTTTTAGGCTTCTAATATCCATAACACTTATTAATCTCCAATACATATCTCATGCTTGATAAAATGTATAACTACAACAATAAGAAATCTTCAATCACTTAAGAGGACAAAGTGGTTACCTTGATAAGCCCAAAATAGTCCAACAAATCTTGCCCACTTTAGCCCTCTTTCCGAAATTCTTCTTCCCGCAAATATCATCTCTACGAACCCCCTACAAGCTTGTCAACGTATTTCCTTCTTGTTGCCTTTCTAAAAATCTCATTTAGGCTTAGGGTCGCATAAACTTTTAGAGAAAGAGAAGGAAAATTTCTATGGAGGAATTCTTGCAAATGACCAAGTCTTGCAAGACTTGGTCATAATATAGCCTCTATCTTGATCCACAAGTTGGGGGGACACTTGTCACCCACCCAGGGGTCCTCTACAACAAATATCTTCTATTTTTACCCTATTTCCGCAAAAAATCCCGCCACGGCGCTGAAATTTCAGGCCTTTCGGCGCCACAGCTGCTACTTGGCGGCCGGCTCGTCTGTCAGCCGATCTTGTAACGTCCATAAATTTCTACTCCGATGTCCTATCGACGAGCAGTTTGTTGCGTTGGAAACTAGACTCAATGAACTTCATATTAGGCTTTTGAAACACCTAAAACCCCCAATTATAATAGGATATATACTGCTCCCAAATTTACTGAAAAACTGTCCAAAAATATTCTGCCAACTTTTTTTCTTTTTCCAACTTCGAATCTTATTTCCTTTCGTACGTTCTCATCTCATCCTCTTAGAATTACGGGGTGTAACACGCTGCCTCCCGTCTGTCCTCCTGCCCTGCCACGATCCTGGCTAATAACTGGGCCATCTCCTTGTAACCCATCTCCTCTGCTCCAGGCTGTGTAACTGGAGGCTCAGGTACCGCGGTCTCAGTAGCTGCCGCTGCTGCCTCGAACTCCGCTGAGGCTGGCGACATCGTGGAACTCGCCACCCGAAACATCATCTCCGGTAAGGACTGGGCCTGTGCCCTCGTGAACCTCCGCGTCCTACTAGCAGCTCCCTCAGCTGCCTTGCCCTTCTGGGCCGCGGTTGCCTTGCGTGGAGGCATAACTGATACATAAAGGAAAATATCAGAGGGAGTTCAACCTATAACACAACTCTATTGCACGATCTTAGAGTGAAAGAATGGAAACCAATCCTAAATATCCTGCAACCTCCTGATTATAGATGTGGTGCACAACACACCGATAATCAAGACTCTACTAGACACGGTCTGTAGACACTTTCCGAGGACTAACTGCTCTGATACCACTTTTGTCATGACCCGACCACGGACCCGTGACTGGTGCCTTACCCCGGGCACCCTGGTGATACAACATCAGAGAAAACCAGCGGAAAATAAACTCACAACAAGAACCCATATAGAATATAAGCAGGCTAGCCCAAAATGGCTACCTCTAAATATAAATAAAACTGAACAGTTACATCCTTAACAACCCAATTTATAGCAGGACTACAGACCTCTAAGAATGTGTAAACACTATGACGGGACAGGGCCCCGTCATACCCCTGAATGTACAAAACATCTACAACACCAGGGAGAACCGTACCGAAAGTCGAGCCTCCGGAGAAATAGAGCTTCTGACACCTGAGCAAAGATCCTAGAATGAGGATCCACCACTGCTACCTACTGCGGCATGAACGGCCAGGAAGGGTCGATTACACAATATGTACCAAGTATGTAAGCGGAAAATCATAAATAATATCATAAGTCTAAAATAAGCTGGAGTCATGGATGAAAATCAAATTACATTGCACTGTACCTTACTAACAATGAGAGTAACAAGTATAAACTTTACTGCATAAAATTAGGAGACTCATGATCAAAACAGGGTCTCTCGCCCGTAGTATCATTAAGCAATCCTACTCCTGGGACTATTTCACCCGCATAGGTCATGTGGACCCGCATGAGGTCATCCGCCTCGCATGAGACTATTTCACCCGCATGAGGTCATCCGCCTCGCATGGGACTATTTCACCCGCATGAGACTATTTCACCCGCATGGACCCGGTGGGCCCGCATGAGTACAAGCGCTGCACTCGCATCATGGGTAGCAAATCCATGACATAAGTAGTAATAATAATAATAATACATAACTCAGCACAACCGGCTATCATACATAACATAAGCGCTACCAGCTTATCATAACGTAAGCAAGTTAAGAATATCCCCTAACTTCTTATTAACATTATTAGTATATCCTCTCATTTTAGTTTACTTAAGGCACTAACATGTCATTTTAAGAGAAAAATCCGGGAATTCAACCCAAGTACCACGTACCTCTAACCTTTTAAGAAAAAAGACTCCTTTTTATGTAAAACTCCCAAGATACTAATAACCGTAGTATCAAGTCACGGCTACTTTGCAAGACAAGTCAACTTTTAGAAATATAATAGGCTTCTAAATCAAGTGACTTCATTTATTTTAAAACCTTAGGCAATTAATTCCTTAAAAACAATTTGCCCTTCACAAATTCAAATCATTTATCCGTACTTATTCTACTTGGAGTAAACCTTTCTTTGTTAACCTTCCATAAAGCCAATACAACCAACTTCCCATAAAGTCGTTATATTAACATTATACATTAGTCAAATACATCTCCCTATATCCAAGGGACTTATACTTTTAAACGAAACAAGTATCATATACTTAAAACACTCCAAGTCCCTTAACTTTGAAACTTAAGACATCATTAAAACAAGTAAGGGATATCAAAGCCTTTGTACGTCTACCGTACTACATAGATGCAACTATTCATGCTCAAGAGGTAGGAAAGTTCCACATACCTCTTCGGTCAATCCACTTGCCAAGTCCAAAATACCGCACGTAGTATGTCAACCTATAATGACCATAATACGTTTATTAACCTCAAGATACAACGTAGAATATTCCAAGTGCAAAGTCACTAATTTCTACGGAAAATCGGGCAGCATTTCCTTTGTTTCTACATACTTTGCCACCTTTTCAAGGTCCGAATTCAACATCCAACGCCACTTTTAAGGCCCAACAACCCAAACAATTCAACGGGGATTACACACTTAATCTTCGATGTGTAAAATTCTGCCCCACAATGCATATTAACTAAACCAAAAAGTTAAAGGTAGTATTTTGGCTACAACATGTTCATATCCTAACCTTATTCAATACCTTCAAATCCAAATCATATTTCTTACATGCAATTTATCTAAGAGCAATATTTACCACTACAAGTTCTTTCTCCTTCACATGCAACACCATAAACTAGCAAAAAGAGAAGGAATTGTTACCTTAGAGCTTTAGCCAAAATAATCCAACAAATACACTAGCCTCATTTCCACAATTACCACCACAAGAACTCCTACAAGCTTGCCAACAAGTTTCCTTCTTGCCACCTTTTTCAGATTTTTCTCAAGCCTTGATTTCCTCTTGATTTTCTAGAGAGAAGGAAGAGCTTCTAATTTAGAGAGAGAAGAGCTTGAAGAATGACCAAGTCTTCAATACTTGGTCAATAAATAAGACATGAAAAATCAGATGGGGGGGGGGGGGGGGGCACGGGTCACCCTCCCATAGCCTTTTTTAAAACAAAACAGTTCAGATTTTCCCACTCAGCCTCGCAGAACCCGTCTCGGCGCCGCGGCCCTGCAGCCGGCGCCGCAGCCCTGCTTCCCGGCGCCGCGGCCCTGTGTCTCCTGACCGAAATATTTTTCTGTCCGACTGCGCACTTGTTATACCCCGTACTTCCAGAGTATGTATGCGAGGACGTACGTATGATTATTCAAACCCTAATTAGGTTAAGAATGAAATTGTAAACTTTCAACGGAAAAGATTCCGAACCTTGTGAAGGAAATTCTACGTTTTTAATATTTTAACCGATTACGGATTTTTTCCGAGAGATGAAATATTTTGGACCAATAGGAGGGCGACATGTGTCACCCTTAGTTGGCATGGGTTGGACGAAATGAGAGCCTAGTGGACAAGTCAATTGGTCAAGTCTTGCAAGATATTTTTGGGTTAGTGGGGGTAGGTATTTTTGGACGGTTTTGTGAGCCTAGTGGAGGGCCACATGGCTCATTGTTGTGGGGGACATATGTCCCAATGTTGTGGTGGACATATGTCCCAACATTGTGGTGGACACTTGGTGGAAGACTTCACTTGAACAAGCTACCAAATCCACACCCTCCATTTGTTTTAATCTTGGCCCTTGGTGGTTCTATAAATACCCCCCTCTTGTGCAAGACTTCTTCATCCACAAAAACATTTTCCAAGTCTCCAAAATGCCTCCCCCTCTAGTAGTGTTCTCGTCCAAGTCCTCTCCCCTCCCCTCCTTGTGTTCTCGCCGAAACAAACCCCCCCCCCCCCCCCCTTCCTAGTTGTTTCGTCCAAAAGCCACCCCTTGGTAGAAAATATTCTCCAAGTATAGTTACTATTCCAAAATACCTTAGCCCAAATCCCTTATAGTATTAAGTAGAAGTTGTTTAGAAACTTCTAAGGGTTTCTTGGAGCTATCAGAGCGTGCAAATTAGGAGCTAAACGTTGTTCAGGATCGACATTAATCTTGGATAATTTTGGGCTTATCGAGGTAAATATCTTGTCCTTCTATTGTAATTGGAGATTACATCGTAGTAGTATAGAAATGAGTATAAGATAACTAGAAGGATGGTATAAAAGAAGAGAATTGAATGTACTTACATAGGTGTATTTCTGATGAGACTTGAGTAGTTTGTGGGTAGGGAAGTCGCCCAATTTTCCGTAGAATTAAGAACCTTCGCTTAGAATATTCTGAGTAGTCTAGGCGTTGATAGACGTATTGACTATTATAGGTTGATACTCTGCGCGACATATTCGACTTGGCGGTGGATTTCGAGGAGGTATGTGATTCTTCCTATCCTCTTGAGCATGATATTTTAAAATATATATATAGTACGGTGAGCGTCGTGTGTTAACTGAACATGGTTTTACTTGACGTCTTTTGACTTGAGTCTAAATAATAAGAATCTTGAAGTATTTCAAAAGAATTATGAATCATTTTTTAAAGAAGAGTAATACTTGGTTTTTAAACAAAAAGCTTAAGAGTTATACTAGCTTTATGGGAAGTTAGGTATAACGACTTAAGAAAGATAAAAGGAACGGTTTACTTATGTGTTATGAAAGACTTGTATTGATTTCTGGAAAGTATAGTAAGATGGTTTGATGAGTAGACCTATTATGATGCTACGTGTGTTAGTGTCTTGTAACGTTTGTATAAAGAGGTTATTCTTATTGTTCTTATGTTGTTTAACGATAAGCCGTTATGTTAGTATTGTACCACTCACCTCTTGACATGTTATACCGGGGGTTAAGCTGCCCCCCGATGCGAGGGATGCCTCATGCGGGTCCAGGGGACCTATGCGGAGCTACGAGAGTTCCAGGTTAGTGTGCGGGGGAATACCTCATGCGGTCTATGTGGCCATGCGGACTACGAGAGTCCAGGACGATGCCGAGGAGTAGCTACCCTCGATGCGGGGAATACCTCATGCGGGCCTAGGTGGCCTATGTGGACTGCGGGAGTCCAGGATTAGGCATGCATAATGATATTATAGGCGATTGGCCTTGCTTCGATCATTCGCGACCTAGAAAAGACCTGTACAGTTACCTATTATTGCTCTTGTTTGTGATGTGGCACTATGTGCAGTTAACTCGGTTGTTTTCATACATACTTGTGTTTTGGTTTTATAAAATGTTAAGGTTTTATATATGTATATATATTTGTACCTTACAGTTTCACATACTTGGTACTTGTTATCGACCTCCTTGGGGTGCGTTCATGCGCGAGTAAAGGAAGCGGTGGCGCATCCTCATTCTTAGGATCCTTACTGCAGTGTCGAGCTCCATTTCTCCGGAGGCTCGACTTTGGTACGACTCTCCCTGATGTTGTAGATATTTTGTACATTCAGGGTATGGCGGGGCCCTGTCCCGCCATAGTTGTTTACTTCCTTAGAGGTTTGTAGTCATGTTGTAAAGTTGGGATGTAGCGCGGACTTGGTTTATATATATATGCGAAAGGCAACTTTTCTCAAATAAACTGTGTTACATTTTACATTTGTTTCATGTCTTGTTTTATTATTCCGCTGATTACTCTGATGTATGTCTACTTGGGTGCCCGGGTAAGGCACCAGTCACGGGCCCAGGATCGGGTCGTGATAAAAGTGGTATCAGAGCAGTTAATCCTCGGAAAGTGTCTACAGACCATATCTAGTAGAGTCTTGATTATCGGTGTGTTGTGCACCACACCAATAATCAGGAGGCTATAGTATATTTAGGATTGGTTTCCATTCTTCTCACTCTGAGATCGTGCCTTAGAGCTGTGTTATAAGTTGGACCCCTCTAACGTATTCCTTTTCTGTACTAGTTATGCCTCCGCGCAAGGCAACCCGGGCGGAAGGGCAAAGCGAGGAGGCGTTAGTAGAACGAGAGGTCCACGAGGCGAGCCCGATCTATACAGGCGATACCTCGACGGCGAGTTCCAGCGTCGCCGGCCCAGCGAGTTTAGAGCGCAGCGATGGTGATGAGACCACGATACTGCGCCTCGGTCCACGGCTGAGCGAGAGAAGATGGGTTACAGAGAGATGGCCCAATTACTAGCGAGTTGTGGCGAACGCGAGATCTGGCGGATCTGGCGATTCGATTCAGCAAGATGCGTGGTCCACCCGAGTCGGATAGTTTGAGGCTACGGGATTTTACGAGTTGTAGCCACCGAGTTCTACGGTCGAGGCACGAGGATGATCCGCAGGAGTTCATCAAGCGACTCACGGATCGTGCAGTGATCAAGGCTTCGGAGACCGAGTCAGTGGTCTTAGGTTCACATCGGCTGCGTGATACTGCAGTCGATTGGTTTGATTCGTGGGAGCTATCCCGGGGAGAGCATGCGCCTCCAGCAGTATGGGACGAGTTCTCGAAGGATTTTCTCAGCCACTTCTTGCCTCCGCAGATGAGGAGAGCGGTAAACGATTTTTGATCTTTGAGGCAGAGGCGCCTGATTTGGGAGTACAACGTTGAGTTCGATTCGTTGGCTCGGTATGTCCCTGCGTTGGTAGCAGATATGGAGGACAGGGTGCACCACTACGTCACCGGGCTAGATGATTATATGGCAGAGTCGTGCGCAGGTGTAGCTCTTCAGCCGGGCATGGACATTGCCCGCATGCAGGCTCATGCACTTGGATGTGAGGAGCGTAGAGGCCGACGGGTTGGCGATATCGCGAGAAGAAGGCTAGGGCAGCGAGATCTTTGGTAGCTCTCGGGGTGGGCGGCCTCGGCGATCTAGATTTGCACCACAGCCGGCTCGAGCACTCCTACCGTCTTCGGGCAGCCGAGGGTATTCGAGGCGGACGGGGCCCGGGACTTGGACTTCGAGTAGCGAGGTGCTAACCGATCGAAGTTCTCTCAGTGTGTCCGATGTGGTAGATTCCATTCTGGGAGTTATGGTACTGCTACGGGAGTTTGTTTCACTTGCGGCGGCGGTCACTTTGCGGCTGTCAGGCCGAGCGTGGCCCGATGGTAGGAGTCGGCTACGAGGTCTTTTGTCGGGTCTTCATCTCCTCAGATTACTCGCCGGGCGAGGTACTCATGGACCAGTGTCGCGGCAGAGTCGTGGCGGGTCGATTCAGCCGGTCCTCGAATCGCATTTATGCCTGTCCGGCCGCCAGGGACCGGGAGGCATCGCGGATGTCGTCACAGTACTTTATCGGTTTTTGTTGTGACGTATACGCCTTGATAGATCGGGTTCTACTGCATCTATATATCTCCCATTGTTGCTAGTAGGATAGGGATAGAGCACGAGTCCATAGACCACTTTCGAGGTAGCTACGCTGAGTGGGTGATTCGGTGGTAGCTCGGCGGGTATCTGAGGCTTGCCCGGTGACTTTACGCGATCGTCGGACCTAGCCGACTTGATAGAGTTGGATATGACCGATTTTGATGTGATCATGGGTATGGATTGGCTAGCTTCTTGCTACGCCAATGTGGACTGTAGGGAAAGAGTGGTACGGTTCCGATTTCTGAGGCCGGTTATTGAGTGGGAGAACATCTTTGTATCGTAGGGGTAGGTTTATTTCCTACCTCAAGGCTAGGAAAATGGTGCGAAGGGTATATCTACCATCTCATTCGGGTGTTTGATCTGAAATTTGCGGTACCAGATTTTCGTCGATTCCAGAGTCGAAGAGTTCCCGGATGTGTTTCAGACGACCTCGGGTATCCTCACGAGAGGAGATAGAGTTTTGTATCGATGTCTTTGCGGACACTCGACCTATTTCCATCCCGCCATCTGAATGGCACTGCCGAGTTGAGAGAGTTGAAGGACCGGTGAGAGATTTCTTTGGAGAAGGGCTTCATCGGGCCAGTGTTTCTCCCCGGGAGCGCGGTATTGTTCGTGAAGAAGAAGGGCGGGGCCGCGCATGTGTGTTGATTCTGAGCGGTGAGCAGGTGACTATTAAGAACATATACCCTTCCTGTGATTGATGATTTGTTCGACCGATTGCGAAGTGCGAGATGTTTCTCCAAGATTGATCTGCGATCGGGCTATCATCAGGTGCGAGTTAGAGAGGCGGATGTCCCTAGGACTGCATTCCGGACCCGGTACGGGCACTATGAGTTCAGGGTTATGTCTTTCGGTTTGACCAATGCTCCGGCGGTATTTATGGATTTGATGAACCGAGTGTTCAAGCCATTTTTGGATACGTTTGTGATAGTATTCATTGATGACATCTTGGTTTATTCTCGCTCAGAGCAGGAGCATGCGGAGCATTTGAGGACTGTGCTGAGAGTTCTCCAGGACCAGCGGTTGTACGCCAAGTTTTCGAAGTGTGAGTTCTGGTTGACTTCGGTGGCGTTTCTTGGGCACATTGTAGGGGCTGATGGTATTCGGGTGGATACGGCCAAGATCGAGGCAGTCAGGAGTTGGCCTAGACCTACTACTCCGACAGAGGTGCGCAACTTTCTGGGCCTTGCAGGTTACTATCGGAGGTTCGTGGAGAAGTTTGCTTCTATTTCGGCACCTTTGACTAAGCTGACTCAGAAGGGAGCTAAGTTTCAGTGGACTGATGCTTGTGAGCAGGGTTTCCAGTTACTGAAGGAGAGATTGACGACCGCCCCAGTTCTTACTCTTCCAGAGGGTCTAGACGGCTATGTGGTGTATTGTGATGCGTCAGGCATCGGGCTTGGATGTGTGTTGATGCAGCAGGGCAAGGTTATAGCATACGCATCCCGACAGCTTAAGAAGCATGAGAGGAACTACCCCACCCATGATTTGGAGTTGGCAGCGGTGATTCACGCCTTGAAGATCTGGAGGCACTATTTGTATGGGGTTCATGTGGATATTTACACAGACCACAAGAGCCTCGATATATCTTCACGAGGAGCCGAAATTACAGCGAGATGGTGGCTAGAGTTACTCAAGGATTATGATGTCGATATCCTGTACCACCCAGGGAAGGCCAATGTTGTGGCAGATGCCCTTAGTCGTAGGTCGATGGGGAGTCTATCAGATGTGCAGCCAGAGAGGAGGGGCATGGTCCGCGAGTTACATCAGTTAGCGAGCCTTGGAGTCCGATTGATTGATTCTGATAGCAGTGGGGTTCGATTCGAGAGGTTCTTGAGTCTTCCATCGTCGAGAGGTGAAGAGGCAACGATTTGAGGATCCGGTTTTGGCGTGGTATCGTGATCTGACTCTTCGTGAGGAAGGGTCCTTTTGAGTAGCACGATGGGGTGCTAAGGTTTGAGCAGGTTGTGTGTTCGGATATTGCAGGACTTGGCGGCGAGTTCTAGGGAAGCACGGCGCGCGTTACTCTATCCATCCGGGGTCGACCAAGATGTACCACGACCTCAGATATGTGTATTGGTGGGATGACTTGAAGAGGGACGTTGCAGAGTTTGTGGCTCAGTGCCCGAGTTGTCAGCAGGTGAAGGTAGAGCATCAGAGGCCTGGTGGATTATTGCAGACGATAGAGATCCCGACCTGGAAGTAGGAGGTGATCAACATGGATTTTATCACAGGATTACCTCACACTCAGAGGAAGCATGATTCTATCTGGGTTATCGTCGGCGGTGGCCTAAATCAGCCCACTTTCTTCGATCGAGGATGACTTTTTGGCCGAGATTATGCGAATTTACATCAGAGATCGTGAGGCGCATGGGTCCCTATTTCTATCATATCGCATGAGAGCCCGGTTCTGGCTAACTTCGGAGGTCTTTCGGAAGGGATTAGGGGCAGCGAGTGAGCACAGTCGCATTCCATCCTCAGGCAGACGGACAGGCAGAGCGCACTATCCAGACTCTTGAGGATATGCTGCGAGCCTGTGTTATTGACTTCAGGGGTAGCTGGGAGGATCATTTGCCTCTGGTAGAGTTTGCATATAATAATAGCTACCACTCCAGTATTCAGATGGCGCCTTATGAGGCTTTGTATGGGAGGAAGTGCAGATCGCCGATAGGCTGGTTTGATGTGGGCGAGTACGATTAGTGGGACCGGACACAGTTGTGGCGATGGATAAGGTAAAGCTTATCCGGGAGGCGATTCTTCGACTTATAGTCGACAGAAGTCGTATGCAGATCATCGGCGTCGACATCTGGAGTTTGAGGTTGATGATTGGGTTTTCCTGAAGGTGTCACCCATGAAGGGTGTGATGAGGTTTGGGAAGAAATGGAAGCTCAGCCCAAGGTACATTGGGCCTTATCAGATTGTCCACAGGGTAGGCAAGGTTGCCTATGGGTTGGATCTGCCGTCCGATCTGGAGGCAGTGCATCCGGTTTTTCATGTTTCTATGTTGAGGAGATGTATCGGGGATCCATCTAGAGTACACCTGATTGACGATGTCCAGGTGACCGAGGGGTTATCGTATGAGGAGAGTCCCATAGAGATACTCGATCGTCAGGTTAGGCGGTTGCGGACGAAGGATGTGGCTTCCGTCAAGGTCTTATGGCGGAACGAGAACCAGGAGGAGATGACGTGGGAAGCAGAGGAGGACATGAGGCAGAGGTATCCTCACTTATTCCCCACACCTCCAGGTAACTCACTTTCCTACTTGTAAATTTTCATTGACATATATGCTTAAGTGTTATATTGTGGCCATGTGTGGCATTTGCAAACTGTTTAAGTTATGAGAAACTTCATCGTTATCTGTCTTGAGAAGGAACATTCGGAACGAATGTTTCTAAGGAGGGGAGAATGTTATACCCCGTACTTCCAGAGTATGTATGCGAGGACGTACGTACGATTATTCAAACCCTAATTAGGTTAAGAATGAAATTGTAAACTTTCAACGGAAAAGATTCCGAACCTTGTGAAAGAAATTCTACGTTTTTAATATTTTAACCGATTACGGATTTTTTTCGAGAGATGAAATATTTTGGACCAATAGGAGGGCGACATGTGTCACCCTTAGTTGGCATGGGTTGGACGAAATGGGAGTCTAGTGTCACGACCCGTTCCGGGGCCCGTGACTGGTGCCTTACCCGGGCACCCAAGTAGTCATACATCAGAGTAATCAGCGGAAATATAAAACAAGACATGAAACAATATGAAAAGAGAAACAGTTTATCTGAGAAAAAGTTGCCCTTCGGCATATATATATATATCAAGTCTGGCAGTTACATCCCAACTTTACAACAGGACTACAGACCTCTAAGAAAGTAAACAACTATGGCGGGATAGGGCCCCGCCATACCCTGAATGTACATATATCTACAACACCAGGGAGAACCATACCAAAATTCGAGCCTCCGGAGAAGATGGAGCTCCTGACACCAAAGTAAAGATCCTAAGGATGCGGATCTAGCACCTGCTTTCCCTTACCTGCGGCATGACGCGGCCCGAAGGAGGTCGATCTAACAGTACCAAGTATGTGAAGCGTAAAAATCTTGAAGTGAAATCAAAGTGTTTAAAACCATTTACAAATATAATCAGTTCAACTGCACATAGTGCCACAACATAAACAAGAGCAAGATAGATATAATGTAACTTGTCTTTTCTAGGCCGCTAATGATCGAAGCAAGGCCAATCGCCCATAGTATCATTATGCGTACCTAATCCTGGACTTCCCGCAGTCCGCATAGGTCCCACAGACCCGCATGAGGTATTCCTCGCATCGGGGGTAGCTACTCCTCGGCATCGTCCTGGACTCTCGTAGTCCGCATGGCCATATAGACCGCATGAGGTATTCCTCGCACACTAACCTGGAACTCTCGTAGCTCCGCATAGGTCCCCTGGACCCGCATGAGGCATCCCTCGCATCGGAGGGCAGCTTAACCCCCGGTATAGCATGTCAAGAGGTGAGTGGTATAATACTAACATAACGGCTTATCGTTAAACAACATAAGCACAATAAGAATAACCTCTTTATACAAACGTTACAAGACACTAACACACATAGCATCATAATATGTCTACTCATCAAACCATCTTACTATACTTTCCACAAATCAATACAAGTCTTTCATAAACACATAAGTAAATCGTTCCTTTTATCTTTCTTAAGTCGTTATACCTAACTTCCCATAAAGCTAGTATAACTATTAAGCGTTTTGTTTAAAAACAGTATAACTATTAAGCGTTTTGTTTAAAAACCAAGTATTACTCTTCTTTCAAAAATGATTCATAATTCTTTTGAAATACTTCAAGATTCTTATTATTTAGACTCAAGTCAAAAAACATCAAGTAAAACCATGTTCGATTAACACGTCGTCTCCGTACTATATATATATTTTAAAATATCATGCTCAAGAGGATAGGAAGAATCACATACCTCATGGCGAAATCCACACGCCAAGTCGAATATGTCGCAGAGTATCAACCTATAATAGTCAAATCGTCTATCAACGTCTAGACTATTACGTAGAATATTCTAGCGAGAAGGTTCTTAATTCTACGGAAAATTGGCAAGACACCCTGCAGTCATACTACACAAGTCTCTTTGTAATTACGGTCTATGTAAATCTGATTCAATCTTCTTTAATATTATTTTGATGTGAATTCAGTTCAATTCTCTTCTTTAATATCCTTCTATATCTTATACTCAAATCTAAACTACTCTTATATGTAATCTCCAATTACAATAGAAGGACAAGAGTATTTACCTCGACAAGCCCAAAATTATCCAAGTTTAAATGTCGCTCCTGAGCAAGGTTTAGCTCATAATTTGCACGCTCCGATAGCTCCAAGAAACCCTTAGAAGTTCTACACAACTTCTACTTAAATACTTCAACCAACAATGAAGATTTTCCTAGGGTTTCGTTTAGTGACTAATGGATATAAGGTAGTATTTCTGGGCTTTTAGTATAGAGGTGACTTAGGAATACTACAAGGTATTTGGCTATGGTATTTTGGCATAGTAACAATACTTTGGAGAATATTTTTCTACCAAAAGGGGGGGGGGGGGTATTTGTCACGACCCGTTCCGGGGCCCGTGACTGGTGCCTTACCCGGGCACCCAAGTAGTCATACACCAGAGTAATCAGCGGAATATAAAACAACGAATCTGAAGCAGTATAAATGAGACACAATTTACGTAAAAGGGTGCCTTTGGCATATATATATAAATACCCAAAGCGAGCGATTACATCCCAACTTTACAGCGGGACTACGGACCTAAGAGTTTAAAACAACAATGGCGGGACAAGGCCGCCATACCCCGAATGCAAATATCTACAACGAGGACCGTACGAAAATGCTAAGCCTCGGAGAAGCGGAGCTTTTCCAATGGCAAAGCGGTGATCCTAAGGGCGGGGATCAGCGGGAGGAGTACCTACTGCGGCATGAGCGGCCCAGAAGTCGATCTGCAGTACAAGTATGTGAAACTGTAAAGTACTTTAAATGAAATCAAAGTATTTAAAACATTTGCAAATACAATTAGTTCAATTTGCACATAGTGCCACATCATAAACAAGAGCAATAGCAATTAGTATAGCGAGTCTTTCCTAGGCGCGAATGATCGAAGCAAGGCCAATCGCCCATAGTATCATTATGCATGCCTAGCCTGGACTCGCGATCCGCATAGGTCACGTAGACCGCATGAGGTATTCCTCGCGTCGGGGCAGACCCCGGTACCGCTGGACTTCCGCGGCCGCGTAGCCTCAAAAGACCGCATAGTCACGGCGCGCATAGGGCATCCCCGCGTCGAGGATAATACACCGGAATGATCAATCTCGGAGCATACCGCTGCTCCGTATAGTCATACAGACGCGTAGGCGTAAAGACCGCGTCGGTGTGAAGCCCTCGGTATAATAAGTCGAGGGGGTAGGTGATATAATAACGATCTGGCGATCTTAACGTTTAACAGCGTAAGCACAACAAGAATAACATCACAAGACACTAACACACGTAGTATCGTAACATGAGTACTTATCAAAACGGCGGGGAAAGTATCACAAGGCTATTACCAAAAAACATAGACAAGCTAACCACACGGTACATTAATGATTATGATAACAAAACCAAGTTCTATCTTCAAAGTACTACGTACATTAATTCTTTAAGAGGTCCATTTCTTTTATAAAGGTCACGATACGTAGTAATAGAGTGACTAACATTTTTAGGTAAACCAGAACACTTTCCTTGTTATAAATCGAGTAACAACATTCTTTTCTAAACGTTCAAGTTTGCCTAATTTTTAATACTCAAGTTTCTCATTTTCGAAAGGTTTCATAGTTCATAGTTTAATCACTTAATGATGTAATTCTTCTTTAAAAAGATTTGAGAAACATATGCCTTATATGTGAGTAGGTTATTCTTATTTATAACAATCTGATTAAAGCAGCCATGATCTAGGAAATATCATTTTGTCTTATCTTAGCTCCTATGCAGATGGAGGTTTCTACTGGTTAATAATATCTTATTAGTCAATAAATTTCCCTTTATTAACGCTGCTGTGGTTTGTCGATACTCATTCCGATTTCTGAAATCAGTAAAACATTATTCCTTTTAAAAACCAAGTACTCATTACTCACGAATGAGGTTTCACACAAAATTCATATTAAATTAATTAAGTCAAGTCTCTTATCTTTTAAGATCAAGTCTCCTAACTTCTAAAATCAATAAATCATTCGTTTTATCTCTCTTAAGTCGTTATACCTAACTTCCCATAAAGCTAGTATAACTCTTAAGCTTTTAAAACCAAGCGTTACTCTTCTTTCAAAAACAGTTCTTAATTCTTTTGAAATACTTCAAGACTCTTATTATTCAGACTTAAGTCAAAAGACATTGCCGTATAACTACGTTCAGTTAATATACGTACGTCTACCGTACTATATACTTTTAAAGTACTTCAAGATTCTTATTATTCAGGCTTAAGTCAAAAGACATTGCCACACGTACGTCTACCGTACTATATATATATATTCATGCTCAAGAGTATAGGAAGAATCACATACCTTCTCGGCGAAATCGACCTGCCAAGTCGAATATGTCGTATGAAGAATCGACCTATAACGATCAAATCGTCTATCAACGTCTAGACTGTACTGTATAAAGTTCTAAGCAGAGGGTTCACTATTCTATGGACATTTGGGCAGCACTTCCCTACCCGGTAAACTATACGATCACGTAAATCTGATCTATGTAAATGCAGTTCAAATGTTCTTCTTTTATACCGCCTACTTTGTGATATGATTAATTACTATTCTGTAATATCCTTCTAAGTATTTAATACTTATTCCTATACTTCTACAGCATGTAAATTCTAATTACAAAAGGAGGATAAGATTATTTACCTCGATAAGCCCAATATTATCCAAGTATAAACGTCGATCCTGAGCGAGGTTTAGCTCCTAAATGTACGCTCCGATAGCTCCAAGAACCCTTAGAAGTTTCCAACAACTTCTACTAAGTACTATACGGGATTTGGGCTAGGGTATTTTGGGCATTATAACAATACTTGGAAGACAACATTTCTACCAAGGGAGGGGGGGTAGTGTTTCGGCTAGGGCTTGCTTTAGAGGGGGGGGGGGGATCTCGGCCAAGCCACTAAGGCTAGAGGGGGAGGGGGTATTGGACGAAAATACAACAAGAGAGGGGAGGGATTTTTAACACTTAGAAAATATTTGGATGAAGAAGTTCATCAACATAGAAGGGTATTTATAGGTTAAGCATTGGCCAACCAATGGCCAAGATGATGTCAAGTGCAAGGCAAGTGTAGGGTGAGGATTTAGGCAAGTGTCCATTCTATCTACTACACAAAAATATCCTACCAACTCCTTGACAAAATAGGCTCCAAATCGTCCCATTCATTACCGCCCAACGTCCCCAATGAGAGGGTGACAAGTGTCGCCCTCTCATTGGTCCAAAATGTTTCGTCTCTCGGAAAAATCCGCAAAAATTAGAAATGACATAGCCGTAATTTACCCTCCGCGAGTTGTGTAAAACGTTTTGTCGAAAAACGACTCTAACCGGGTGTTGTGCACAAAATAAATCGTCCAAGCCAACTTTAAAGTTCAAACTTCTCTACGTACGTCCTCACGTACATACTCGGGAAATACGGGGTATAACAGTATTTGACGAGACAACTAGGAAGGGGGGAAGGGAGGTGCTTCGGACGAAACTAGGGAAAAAGGGGAGAGGGCTTGGGCGAGAACACTACAAGGGAGAGGGAGGTTTTTAGACTTGGAGAAATGTTTAGTGGATGAAGAAGTCTTGCCTGAGAGGGGTATTTATAGAACCTTCAATGGGCAAGATTAAAACAAATGGAGGGTGGAGATTTGGATCCATGTGAAGAGTGAGGTCTTCCAACCAAGTGTCCACCACAATGTTGGGACATATGTCCACCACAACATTGGGACATATGACCCCCACAACAATGAGCCATGTGGCCTCCACTAACACAAGCAAACCGTCCACACCACCTACCCCCACTAACCCAAAAATATCTTGCAAGACTTGACCATTTGACTTGTCCACTAGCCCAACCCTTTTCGTCCAACCCATGCCAACTAAGGGTGACACATGTCGCCCTCCTATTGGTCCAAAATATTTCGTCTCTCGGAAAAATCCGTAATCGGTTAAATTATTAAAAACGTAGAATTTCCTTCACAAGGTTTGGAATCTTTTCCGTCGAAAGTTCACAATTTCATTCTTAACCTAATTAGGGTTTGTACAAATGTACGTACGTCCTCACATACATACTTTGGAAATACGGGGTATAACATTCTCCCCTCCTTAGAAACATTCGTCCCGAATGTTCCTTCTCAAGACAGATAACGATATAGGTCCTCACAACTTAACAGTTTGCAAATGCCACACATGGCCACAATACAACACTAAAGCAAATATGATAGTTAAAACCAGCAAGTAGGAAAGTAAGTTACCTGGAGGTGTGGGGAATAAGTGAGGATACCTCTGCCTCATGTCCTCCTCTGCTTCCCACGTCATCTCCTCCTTGTTCTCGTTCTGCCATAAGACCTTGACAGAAGCCACATCCTTCGTCCGCAGCTGCCTAACCTGACGATCGAGTATCGCTATGGGACTCTCCTCATACGATAACCCCTCGGTCACCTGGACATCGTCAATCGGGTGTACCCTAGATGGATCCCCGATACATCTCCTCAGCATAGAAACATGAAAAACCGGATGCACTGCCTCCAGATCGGACGACAGATCCAACTCGTAGGCAACCTTGCCTACTCTGCGGACAATCTGATAAGGCCCAATGTACCTTGGGCTGAGCTTCCCTTTCCTCCCAAATCTCATCACACCCTTCATGGGTGACACCTTCAGGAAAACCCAATCATCAACCTCAAACTCGGATCGCGATGATGATCTGCATCGACTTCGCCGACTCGGTGTCAATAGCCTCTCCTGGATAAGCTTCACCTTATCCACTGCCTGCTGTATCATGTCTGGCCCGACTAACTGCACCTCGCCCACATCGAACCAGCCTATCGGCGATCTGCACTTCCTCCCATACAAGGCCTCATAAGGCGCCATCTGAATACTGGAGTGGTAGCTATTATTATACGCAAACTCTACTAGAGGCAAATGATCCTCTGGCTACCCTCAAGTCAATAACACGGGCTCACGGATATCCTCAAGATTACGGATAGTGCGCTCTGCTGTCCGTCTGCTCGAGGATGGAATGCGAGACTCGAGCTCACTGCGTCCTAATCCCTTCGGAAAGACCTCGAGTTAGCCGTAAGCGGGATCATCATGCGATATGATATGATAGAAATAGGGACCCCATGCAGTCTGACGATCTCTCGGATGTAAAGTCTGACATAATCCTCGGCCGAAAAAGTCGTCCTGACTGGAAGAAAGTGGGCTGATTTCGTCAGCCTGTCGACGATAACCCAGATAGAATCATGCTTCCTCTGAGTGCGAGGTAATCCTGTGATAAAGTCCATGTTGATCACCTCCCACTTCCAGGTCGGGATCTCTATCATCTGCAACAAACCACCAGGCCTCTGGTGCTCTACCTTCACCTGCTGACAACACGGGCACTGAGCCACAAACTCTGCAACGTCCCTCTTCAAGCCATCCCACCAATACACTGATCTGAGGTCATGGTACATCTTTGTCGACCCCGGATGGATAGAGTAACGCGCGCTGTGTGCTTCCCCGGAACTGCTGCGAAGTCACGAAATATCTGGAACACACACGCCTCAAACCTTAGCACCCCATCAGGTGCTACCTCAAAAGGACCCTTCCCCTCACGAAGAGCCGTATCACGATACCGCGTCAAAACCGGATCCTCAAACTGTTGCCTCTTCACCTCCTCGACGATGGAAGACTCGGCAACCTCTCGAAATCGAACCCCACTGCTATCAGAACCAATCAATCAGACTCAGGCTCGCTAATCGATGTAACTCGCGGACCATGCCGCACTTTTCTCCGGCCGCATCGATGAACTCCCCATCAACCTACGACTAAGAGCATACGCCACAACATTGGCCTTCCCGGGTGGTACGGGATATCGACATCATAATCCTTGAGTAACTCTAACCACCGTCTCGCCGTAAGTTCGGCTCCTCCGGTGAAGATATCTTGGAGGCTCTTGTGGTGCGTATAAATATCCACATGAACCCCATACAAATAGTGCCTCCAGATCTTGGCGTGAATCACCGCCAACTCCAAATCATGGGTGGGGTAGTTCCTCTCATGCTTCTTAAGGCTTCGGGATGCGTCACGCTATAACCTTGCCTGCTGCGTCAACACACATCCAAGCCCGATGCACGGCGTCACAATATACCACATAGTCGTCTAGACCTCGGAAGAGTAAGCGGGAGGTCGTCGACCTCTCCTTGATGGCGGAAACCCCGCTCCAAGCATTAGTCCTGAAACTTAGCTCCTTACGAGTCACCTAGTCAAAGGTGCGAAATAGAAGCAAACTTCTCCACGAATCTCCGATAGTAACCTCTGAGGCCTGGAAAGGCTGCGCGCCTCTGTCGGAGTAGTAGGTCTAGGCCAACTCGATCGCTTCGATCTTGGCGTATCCACCCGAATACCATCAGCCCCTGATGTGCCCGAAAAAGCCAAAGCCAACCAAAACTCACATTTGGAAAACTTGGCGTATAAGCTGCTGGTCTGGAGAACTCTCGGCCTGATCCTCAAATTCTCGCGTGCTCCGCTCGGCGAGAATAAACCAAGATGTCATCAATGAATACTATCACAAACGTATCCAAAAATGGCTTGAACACTCGGTTCATCAAATCCATAAATACCGCGGAGCATTGGTCAAACCGAAAGACATAACCACGAACTCATAGTGCGTCTGGGTCCGAATGCGATCCTAGGGACATCCGCCTCTCTAACTCGCACTGATGATAGCGATCGCAGATCAATCTTGGAGAAACATCTCGCACCTGCGGTGGTCGAACAAATCATCAATCACAGGAAGGGTATCTGTTCTTAATAGTCACCTTGTTGGTATGCGTAATCAACACACATGCGCTGGCGTCCGCCCTTCTTCTTCACGAACAATCTGGCGCTCCCGGGGAGAAACACTAGGCACGATGAAGCCTTCTCCAAAGAAATCTCTCGGTGGTCCTTCACTCTCTCAACTCGGCGGTGCCATTACGTATGGCGGAATGGAAATAGGCCAAGTGTCCGCAAAGACATCGATACAAAACTCTATCTCCTCTCGGGATGGATACAGAGATCTTACGGAAACACATCCGGGAACTCGACTCTGGGCCCGATGAAAATCTGGTACGCGGCCTCGGTATCAAACACGCGAATGAGATGGTAGATATACCCTGCGCACCATCTTACGGCCTTGAGGTAGGAAATAAACCTACCGCCGGCGACACGGTGTTCCTCCCACTCAATAACGGCTCCCAGAAATCGAACCGTACCACTCTCTCCTGCAGTCTACATTGGCGTAGCGAGGCTAGCCAATCCATACCCGTGATCACATCGAAATCAGTCATGTCCAACTCTATCAAGTCGGCCAGGGTCGACATCGCATAAAGTCCCGGGCAAGCCCTATATACCCGCCGAGCTACCACCGAATCACCCGGCGTAGCTACCTCAAAGGGGCTATGGACTCAGGCTCTATCCCTATCCTACTAGCAATAAGGGGAGATATATAGGACAGAGTAGAACCCGGATCTATCAAGGCATACACGTCACAACAAGAAACTGATAAAGTACATGTGACGACGTCATAGGACCGCTAGAACTGGGACCCGCGCCACGACCTCTGCCGCGACCTGCTGGTCCATGAGTACCCTGCCCTCCGGGGCGAGTAACTATAGGAGATGAAGACACGGCAAAATACCCCGGTGACCGACTACCATCCGCGCCCTCGGTCGGACAGGCTCGCAAAGTGACCCCGGCGCAAGTATAACAAACTCCCGAAGTAGGACCACAACTCCCGTAATGGGATCTACCGCATCGGCCACACTGAGGGGGGGTGGTCTAGATCGGTTAGCACCTCTGCTACCCTGGAAGTCTGAAGTCCTGGGGCCCTGATCTGCCCCCAAATACCCTGGCTGTCCTGAAGACGGTGTAGGAGTGCTCTGGGCTGGCTGTGGTGCAAATCTATACTGCTGCTGAGGCCGTCCACCCCGAGAGCTACCAAAAGATCCTGTCGTCCTAGCCTTACGCTGGCGATATCATCAACCGTCGGCCTCTACGCTCTCGCGTCAAGTGCATGAGCTGCGCACGGGCAATGTTCATGCCCGGCTGAAGAGCTACACTCGCGCAAGACTCTGCCATATAATCATCTTGCCTGGTGACGTAGTGGTGTACCCTGTCCTCCATATCTGCTACCAACGCAGGGACATATCGAGCCAACGAGTCGAACTCCACGTTGTACTCGGCATGCGCCTCTGCGCCTCGGCATCAAAACTTGTCGGCGTGCCCTCCTCATCTGCGGAGGCAAGAAGTGAGTGAAATGCCTCGGAGAACTCGTCCCATCTGCTGAGGCGTACTCTCCCGACAGCTCACGAAGTCAAACCAGTCGACTGCGGTATCACGCAGCCGATGCGAACCGAAGATCACAGACTCGGTCTCCGAAGCCTTGATCACTCGCATGATCCTCTGTAACTGACGGATGAACTCCTGTGGATCATCCTCAGGCCTCGACCCGTAGAACTCTGGCGGGCTACAACTCAGAAAGTCCCGTAGCCTCAAACTATCCGACCTCGGGTGAACTACGGGTGCATCGGGCTCAGGCTGCTGATCGGCCTATCCTCATATCGGCCACGACCACGGCGATGGGGCCATCTCTTTGTACCCCATCTCATCTGCTCCAGGTTGTGGGGTGGAGGCTCGGTGCTTGTGGTCTCAGGCACTCTGCTGCGACTCTAAGCTTCTTTGGGGATGGCGGCGTCGCAAAACTCGTCGTCGGAAGCACTGTCTCAGGTACTGACCGGGCCTGCGCCCTCGTACTCCTCTGTATCCCACTAGCAGCTCCCTCGGCTGCCTTGCCCTTCTGGGCCCGGGTTGCCTTACGCGGAGGCATAACTGCTAAAGAAAGGAAATACGTTAGAGGGGTCCAACTTATAACACAGCTCTAAGGCACGATCTCAGAGTGAGAAGAATGGAAACCAATCCTAAATATCCTATAGCCTCCTGATTATTGGTGTGGTGCACAACACACCGATAATCAAGACTCTACTAGATACGGTCTTTAGACACTTTCCGAGGATTAACTGCTCTGATACCACTTTTGTTACGACCCGTTCCGGGGCCCGTGACTGGTGTCTTACCCGGGCACCCAAGTAGTCATACATCAGAGTAATCAGCGGAAATATAAAACAAGACATGAAACAATATGAATGTTTCAACCAGAGAGTATTTGAAAGAGACGATACCTCAATAGACCTATAATAGTCAAATACGTCCAAGACACAGTTCCTACTGCGGCCATGGTATTTGAACCTTCAGTTCCACGACCAGTAGCAGAAAGTATGGATTGCAAAGAGACGACCTTGTTACTATCTAGGGATTTAGCAACCAGAGAGTATATTATGTACCGATTTATCTTGGACTCTCGTAGTCCGCATGGCCACATAGACCGCATGAGGTAATTACCCCGCACACTAACCTGGAACTCTCGTAGCTCCGCATAGGTCCCCTGGACCCGCATGAGGCATCCCTCGCATCGGGGGGCAGCTTAACCCCCGGTATAACATGTCAAGAGGTGAGTGGTACAATACTAACATAACGGCTTATCGTTAAACAACATAAGAACAATCAAGGGAAACCCCTTTACACAAACATCACAAGACACTAACACACGTAGCATCCTAACATGTTTACTTATCAAACCAACAAGAAAGTATTACAAGGCTATCACAAACCAACATAGTCAAGTTATTCACACAAGGTACTTTCTACTTTATGTCAACAAGTTCGGGTTTTTATCCCCAAAGTACTTCATACATTAACTCTTTAAAAACCAAGTACTCATTGCTCACGAATGAGGTTTCACACTTTTTAACAAAATTCATATCAAGTCAATTAAGTCAATTCTCTTATCTTTTAAGATCAAGTCTCTTATTTTCAAAAGATTCATAGATCATAGTTTTAAACACTTAACAACGTAATCTCTTTTTTTTTTAAACAATTTCTGTAACATATGCCTTATGTGTGAGTAGGTTATTCTTGTTTATAACAATCTTATTAAGACAGCCATGATCTAGGAAATGTAATACAATTTTGTCTTATCTTAGCTTCTATGCAGATGGAGGTTTCTACTGGTTTTAACAATACTTAATTAGTCAGTACATTTTCCTTTATTAGCGCTGCAGTGGTTTGTTCGATACTTATTCTCATTTCCGAAATCAATACAAGGCTTTCATAAATAATTAAGTAAACCGTTCCTTTTATTTCTCTTAAGTCGTTATACCTAACTTCCCATAAAGCTAGTATAACTCTTAAGCGTTTTGTTTAAAAACCAAGTATTACTCTTCTTTCAAAAATGATTCATAATTCTTTTGAAATACTTCAAGATTCTTATTGTTTAGACTCAAGTCAAAAGACGTCAAGTAAAACCATGTTCAGTTAACACACGTACGTCTACCTTACTATATATATATTTTAAAATATCATGCTCAAGAGGATAGGAAGAATCACATACCTCCTCGGCGAAATCCACCTGCCAAGTCGAATATGTCGCGCGCAGAGTATCAACCTATAATAGTCAAATGCTGTGCTAGACGCTGCTGGGGCTGGCGACGTCGCAGAACTCCCCGAATAAAGCACCACCTCAGGTGATGATTGGGCCTGTGCCCTCGTAACCCTCTGTGCTCTACTCACAGCTCCCTCGGCTGCCTTGCCCTTCTCGGCCCGGGTTGCCTTGCGCGGAGGCATAACTGGTACGGGAAAGAATTATGTTAGAGGGGTCCAACTTATAACACAGCTCTAAGGCACGATCTCAGAGTGAGAAGAATGGAAACCAATCCTAAATATCCTATCGCCTCCTAATTATTGGTGTGGTGCACAACACACCGATAATCAAGACTCTACTAGATACGGTCTGTAGACACTTTCCGAGGATTAACTACTCTGATACCACTTTTGTCATGACCCGAACCCGGGCGTGATCGTGCTGACAGGGCACCCAAGTAGACATACATCAGAGTAACCAGCGGAATATAAAACAAGACATGAAACAATATGAATGAGAAAACAGTTTATCTGAGAAAAGTTGCCTTTCGGCATATATATATATATAAAAACTTGAACAGTTACATCCCTTTTACAAACCCGCCACGATTACTACTGGACCTCTAAGAATGTTATAACAACAATTGCGGGACAGGGCCCTGCCATACCCCTGAATGTAAGTACCTATAACGACAGGGGACTATACCAAAGATAAGCCTCCGGAGATGTTATACCCCGTATTTCCAGAGTATGTACGTGAGGACGTACGTAGAAAAGTTTTGAGCCTTAAAGTAGGCAAGGGCCGAAAATTTTGTTCCCAAGTACCGAAAAGAATCGTTTTTCGACGAAACGTTTTACAAACTTTGCGAAGGGAAAATTCCGGCTATGTCATTTATATGTTTTGCAGATTTTTCCAAGAGATGAAACATTTTGGACCAACGGGAGGGTGACATGTGTCACCCTCATATTGGGCGTCAATTGGGGCGGCAAGTGGACGAAATGGGGCCTTGGGGTTGGTAAGATATTTTGTGATAGTTGATGTGGTAGATGGATAAGGTACACATGGATGGATCCTCACCCTACACTTGCCTACCACATGGCTTGATCTTGGCCTTTGATTTCCCTATAAATACCCCCCTAACTTGAAGACTTCTTCATCCTAAAATTGTTCTAAGTCTTGAAAGCCCTCTTCCCCCTTTGTGTAGAATTCTCGTCCTAGCCCCTCCTCCCCGCTTTGTGAGGCCCCTTGGCCGAGAGCCCCCTCCCCCCCTTGGCCGAAAGTACCCCCCCTCCTTGTGGTGTTGTTCTCGTGAAAATACCCCCCCTCTTGGTAGAAAATACTCTCCAAGTATTGTTGCTTTACCAAAATACCTTAGCCTTATACCTTGTAGTATTCCAAAAGTTACCTCTATACGTAGAGTCCGGAAATACTACCTTATGTCCTTTTTGTCTCAAAACGAAACCCTAAGAAAAATCTTCATAGCCGGTTGAAGGATTAAGAAGAAGTTGCGTAGAACTTCTAAAGGGTTGTTTGGAGCGGGTTGGAGCGCCCAGAGTAGGAGCTAAACGTTGCTCAGGATCGACATTTATACTTGGATAATTTTGGGCTTACCGAGGTAAACAATCCTATCCTCCTATTGTAATTGGAAATTACATACTGTAGTTGTATAGAAATGAATATAAGATTCATAGAAGACTTGAACTGAAATCAAATCAGAAGAATATTAAAGTAGAAGTTTAAACTGTACTTACATAGGACTGTATTTACAGTAGACTTATAACTTTTATTGGTTGAATGTTCTGCGAGTAGCATGTACTACTTGGAAGGTGGACAAGGCTAGCCGGGTTATAGCCGTGGAGCGTTTTGCTAATAGTCGATAATCGTCGCGAGGTATGTGATTCTTCCTATACTCTTGAGCATGATATTTTAAAAGTATATATATATATAGTACGGTGAGCGTCGTGTGTTAGCGAACGTAGTTTCTGGCAATGTCTTTTGACTTAAGCCTGAATAATAAGAATCTTGAAGTATTTCAAAAGAATTAAGAAACCTTTTTGAAAGAAGAGAATACTTGGTTTTAAAAGCTTAAGAGTTATACCAGCTTTATGGGAAGTTAGGTATAACGACTTAAGAGAGATAAAGAGAATGGTTTACTGATTTTAGAAGTTAAGAGACTTGATCTTAAAAGATAAGAGACTTGACTTAATTGAATTAATATGAATTTTGTTAAAAAGTGTGAAACCTCATTCGTGAGTAATGAGTACTTGGTTTTTAAAAGGAATAATGTTTTACTGATTTCGGAAATCAGAATAAGTATCGAACAAACCACTGCAGCGCTAATAAAAGGAAATGTATTGACTAATAAAGTAATTATATTAAAACCAGTAGAAACCTCCATCTGCATAGAAGCTAAGATGAGACAAAATGATATTACATTTCCTAGATCATGGCTGCTTTAATAAGATTGTTATAAACAAGAATAACCTACTCACACATAAGGCTTATTGATTTAAAAAGAGAGTACGTTATTTGATTAAGACTATAAACTATGAAATCTTTCGAAACTAAAAGACTCGAGTATCTGAAATTAGGCAAACTTGAACTTTTGTAAAAGAATGTTGTTACTTGACGTTGTTCTAAAAAGTGCAAGCCACTTGGTTTAAAATAGTGTAAAGTACTTAATTCTAAAACATGAACGTATTTGGTACTACGAATAATAGTATCGAGTTGTTTTTACGTAAAAAGAGGTCTTTGTGAAAGGATAAATGTATGTAGTACGTTGGGGTTAAAAACCGGATTTGTTGTAATAAAATAAATGTCTGTGAGTATGATTAAACTTGCCTATGCTTGTGGTGATAGCCTTTGTTGTGCAAGTATTGTATTTATGTGCTACCGCGTCTCTCGTTGGAGGGCCGGCTATCTGAGTGATTGATGGACATACTGACACGATGGGTGGCCCACGGGTATGCTTCCACTAATCGATCCTTTTGGACATACTGACACGATGGGTGGCCCACGGGTATGCTTCCATTAGGAGAGTTATCTTGTTATTTGTTTTGGGGACATACTGACACGATGGGTGGCCCACGAGTATGCTTCTTTTTTTGATTGTTAACTTGTTACTTCCTTTTGGACATACTGACACGATGGGTGGCCCACGGGTATGCTTCCATTAGGAGTGTTATCTTGTAAATTGGCTTGGACATACTGACACGATGGGTGGCCCACGAGTATGCTTCCATTCTGATTGTACATTGTTATTATTGTTGCATCCTGGACATGTCTGCACCGATGGAGAATTCCGGGGGCATGTGGCCATGATGCGAACATGATTGATGTTGTGGGCGTGAGACCCATAGTTATGGTTGAGTGATGACTTGAGGGCGTGAGTCCCTGACATGACTGCTTTTATATTGTGAACTGTAGTTTTGTTATCATACATATCTCCTGTTTTGTTTTGGACTGTTATGATTTAACTACAGTATTTTCAGTTTCGCATACTTGGTACCTGTTGTACTGACCTCCTTCGGGGGGCTGCGTTCATGCATGCGGGTAAGTACATCGGTTGGCGATCCTCGCCAGGATCACAAATCAGCGTTTTGGGAAGCTCCGTTTCTCGGAGGCTTATCTTTTGGTATGTTACCACAGTGCAGAGGTTCTTGTACATTCAGGGGTATGGCGGGGCCCTGTCCCGCCATAGTTGTCGTTACATTCTTAGAGGTCTGTAGTACTGTTGTGGGCAGGGTTTGTAAAAAGGATTAAACTTGTCACGACCCGTTCCGGGGCCCGTGACTGGTGCCTTACCCGGGCACCCAAGTAGTCATACATCAGAGTAATTAGCGGAATATAAAACAACCAAGATATGAAACAGTATAAATTGAGACACAGTCTATCTGAAGAAAAGTTGCCTTTCGGCATATATATATATATATACCCAAAGTGAACAGTTACATCCCAACCTTTTAACAGGGCTACAGACCTCTAATGATTTATAACGACAATGGCGGGACAGGGCCCGCCGTACCTGAATACAAATACCTACAACGGCGGGGACCATACCAAAAGCAAAGCCTCGAGAAGCGGAGCTTTCCCAGCCAAACGATGATCCTAAGAGTGGGGATCAACAACAGGAGTATCGTTACCTGCGGCATGAACGCAGCCCCCCGAAGGAGGTCGATCTGAGTACCAAGTATGTGGCGAAAATCACGTAAATGAAATCATAGTAGTCTATATAAAGCGGAGACATGTATGATAACCAAACTACGATTCCTGATAAATAAGCGATCATATCAAGTCGGGGACTCGCGCCTTAAAGCCATCACTCAAATATAACTATGGGTCTCACGCCCATAACATAAACAAGAGCGAAATGGATATCAGAATGGTCTTTTCTAGGCGCTAATGATCGCGAAGGCCAATCGCCCATAGTATCATTATGCGTGCCTAATCCTGGACTTCCGCGCCCGCATAGGTCACGCGTAGACCGCGTAGATCGTATAGACCGCGTCGGGGTAGCTAACCTGATACCCTCACGGACTCCGCAGCCCGCATAGCCTCGATAGACCGCATAGTCGCGCGGACGCGTAGGGCATCCCGCGTCGGGCTAAAACACCGGAATGATCAATCACGGAGCATACCGCTGCTCGCATAGTCACTTAGACCGCGTAGGCCGTATAGACCGCATCAGGGTGGCAAGCCACCGGTATAATAAGTCAGGGTATGTGATATAATAACGATAACGGGCTTAAAGTTTAGCAACGTAAGCCTGCAAGAATATCACAAGATACTAACACACGTAGCATCCTAACATGTTTACTTATCCAATCAACAAGAAAGTATTACAAGGCTATCACAAACCAATACAATCAAGTTCTCCACACAAGGTACTTTCTACTTTATGTTAACAAGTTCGGGAGTTTATCCCCAAAGTACTTCATACAATAACTCTTTAAAAGATCCGTTTCTTTCACGAAAGTCACAAAATACCCGTAGTATAAAAATAGCGTGACTATCTTTTTAAGTAAATCAAAACACTTCTCTTTGTAAAATCAAGTAACAACCTTATGTTCCAAACGTTCAAGTTTGCCTAATTTCAAATGCTCAAGTTTCTCATTTTCGAAAGGTTTCGTAGTTCATAGTTTTAATCACTTAATGATATAATTCTCCTTTAAAAAGATTTGAGAAACATATGCCTTATATGTGAGTAGGTTATTCTTATTTATAACAATCTTATTAAAGCAGCCATGATCTAGGAAATATCATTTTGTCTCATCTTAGCTTCTATGCAGATGGAGGTTTCTACTGGTTTTAATAATACTTCATTATTCAGTACATTTCCTTTTATTAGCGCTGCAGTGGTTTGTTAGATACTTATTCTGATTTCCGAAATCAGTAAAACATTATTCTTTAAAAACCAAGTACTCATTACTCACGAATGAGGTTTCACACTTATTAACAACATTCACATCAAGTCAATTAAGTTAAGTCTCTTATCTTTAAGATCAAGTCTCTTAACTTCTACAATCAATAAACCATTCTTTTATCTCTCTTAAGTCGTTATACCTAACTTCCCATAAAGTCAGTATAACTTTTTAAAACCAAGCATTACTCTTCTTTAAAAAAGGTTTCTTATCTCTTTTGAAATACTTCAAGATTCTTGATTATTCAGGCTTAAGTCGAAAGACATTGCCAATAAACTACGTTCAGTTAACACACGTACGTCTACCGTACTATATATCTTTCCTTTAAAATATCATGCTCAAGAGTATAGGAAGAATCACATACCTTCTGTGAAATCCACGCCAAGTCGAATATGTCGCATGAGAGAATCGACCTATAACGATCAAATCGTCTATCAACGTCTAGGCATCTTGTATAAAGCTCTAAGCGAGAGGTTCTCTATTCTATGGAAATTTGGGCGCACTTCCCTGCAGGTAAACTATACGATCATCAGTAAATACGATCTATGTAAATGATTCAATTCTATTCTGTAATATCCTTCTAAGTATTTTATACTTATTCCTATACTTCTACAGTATGCATATTCTAATTACAAAAGGAGGATAAGATTATTTACCTCGATAAGCCCAATATTATCCAAGTATAAACGTCGATCTGAGCGAGGTTTAGCTCTAAACTGCGCTCAGATAGCTCCAGCAACCCTTAGAAGTTCTTCACAACTTCTACTAAGTACTAAGGGATTTGGGCTAGGGTATTTAGGAATAGTAACTATACTTGGAAGACAACATTTCTACCAAGGGAGGGGTGGTGTTTGGCTAGGGCTTGCTTTAGAGGGGTCTCGGCCAGCCACTAAGGCTAGAGGGGAGAGGGTGTTGGGCGAAAATACTACTGAGAGGAGGAATTTCAAGACTTGGAGAATGATTTGTGGATGAAGAACTCTTCATCTAAAGGGGGGTATTTATAGGTCAAGCAATGGCCAACCAATGGCCAAGATGAAGCCAAGTGCAAGGCAAGTGTAGGGTGAGGATTTAGGCAAGTGTCCATTCTATCTACTACCCAAAAATATCCTACCAACTCCTTGACAAAAAGCCACACTTTTCATCCCCTATTGCCGCCCCAACGTCCACCAATTAGAGGGTGACAAGTGTCGCCCTCTTGTTGGTCCAAAATGTTTCGTCTCTCGGAAAAATCCGCAAAAATTAGAAATGACATAGCCGTAATTTACCCTACGCGAGTTATGTAAAACGTTTCGTCGGAAAACGATTCTTTTCGGTACTTGTGCACAATAATTTCTACTTGCATACTTTAAGCTTCAACTTTTCTCGTGCGTCCCACGTACATACTGCGGAAATACGGGTATAACATTCTCCTCGCAGAAACATTCGTCCCGAATGTTCCTTCTAAGTCTCAAAACAAACATGTGCCAGTATAGTCTTCACTACTATACTTACGAGAACAATCCTGCCACACCTGGCCACAAAAACACCTGCGCAAATACTTACATCCAAGTCCACGTGGAATCACCTCTAACATCACAAAATCTCCCACCCGGGGTCTAAAAGATACTCCCTTCGCACCTACTCTTTACAAACGAAATGATCACATCTATGTCCTTACACATGCTCGCTTCTTCCCTTCGTCATTGCCGCTTCTCGTACACTCGAACTCTTTCTCATAACTTACCATGTTTCTGGTACTGCTTCCCGCTGACTCTGAGCTGCCAATAACCTCTTCTGGATAAGCTTCACCCTATCCACGCCCTACTGAACAAGTATGAACCAACTATCTGAACCTTGCCAACATCGAACCAATCGATCGGCAACTTAAACTTCCGCCCCTACAAGGCGTCATAAGACGACATCCGAATACTGAAACGGTAGCTACAAAACACTCCTTCAACCGGAGGCAACCATCCTCACAGCTTCCCTTGAACTCCAACACTGGCCCGAAGGCGAACGCGATACTGAGACTTACCTGAGTTCCTAACCCTGCCTGGTAAAACCTCCAGAAAAAAAAAAAAAAACAGCCATACTGGGCTCCACTGTCTGTCATAAGGTGAAAGTAGGCACCTCGTGCAGCCTTACAACCTTCCTGAAATAATCATCTCGCAACTTACTACCGAGTACACGGTTTGACTAAAAGATAAGACGGGCTGACCTCATCGGCCCGACTACTGGTCGAACGCATCCACGAACTCGTACGATGGTTAACTAAACTTGGGCCTAACACCCTCGTGACCCTAACACAAAGCGGGACCACCACAAACTGACCCCACCATACAGACCGCGGGTCGACCCGCAACATGGCCTCAACCCGACCCGGCAACGCGCAAAACACTAGCTCCCCGATCCGGAACAATCTCACTAATCACGTTACGAAAACCTAGCGGTCTTCTTAGCTCAACTACCCTCTTTCATAACACAACACTCAGGGACTTATCCCACAATTATATCTCACGTAAACTATGCACTTCGATAAGGGTCAAACATGAAATAATTCTTTTACCAAAGATGGCCTCGCCTCTAAGGTCTCTACGTATAATATTCTAAGGCTCCCACTTTCTCTATCCCCAAATCTTACCCGGTTAACTAACCATAATTTTTAATCACAACTAACACTATACTTAAAATATACTCATCTTAACACACATACTAATCTCTAGATGGTTAAGAATATACCTGTATCTACGCTGCACTTCCCTTAGGTCGTTCTAATCAATCCCGCCCTGTTGGGCGCATAGCTGGGGAAGGTGATGAACTAGCCACAGATCCCGAAGGCTGAGTCTCCACATCCGCACCACCTTTGGTCGGACAATTTCTCGCAAAATGGCCCTGCTGGCCGCAAAAAAAAACAAACTGTCGAAGTAGTATGACACTCCCCCGAATGACACCTACCACAACGGCCACACCGAGGTGGGGGTGGCCTCTCAGCTAACTCCCTTCCTCTCGAACCACTGAATCACTCGATCGATGGTGAGTCCTCCTACTTGCATCCTTCCTCATAGAACATTCCCTCATCACATGGCCCTGACGGCCGCAGGTAAAACAAGAACCATCAAAAAGACGACATTCCCCGGGATGACGCCTGTCACATCGTGAACACTGAGGAAAAAGCGAACCACGTGGAGGACACTGCTGCGGCGGAGGCGCATGTCTGTCTGCTGGAGGCGGTTCGCCTCGAGGTTACCAAATGATCCACGCCAATCGGGCCTCTTACGTTGATCTTGGTTGTCTGCCGATCTCTACATCTCACTGCTGCACATAAGCTGAGCATGAGCCAAGCTCATTCATCGAAGATCTACTTCTTCACAACCTTCTTTAGATAATCATCAATACCGCGATATATCGGTACATAAAGTACTCTCGGTTGCCAAATCCCTTGCTAATGTGGCCGCCTCGCAATCCATATTTTACGCTCTAGTCGTGGGCGAAGGTCCAGATGTCATGGCGCGATGAGAGCTGCTGCCGTGTGCCAAACTTCTGGTGGCGGCGTCTCGAACTCCCGAATGAAGCATCACCGGTGATGATTGGGCTGTGCCATTCTAACTCTCAGTACTCTACTCGCGACTCCGCTGCCTTGCCGCTCTGGGCCCGAGTTACTGGCGCGGAGGCATAGCGGTAAAGGAAAGGAATACGTTAGAGGGTCCAACTTATAACACAACTCTAAAGCACGATCTCAGTGAGAAGAATGGAAACCAATCCTAAATATCCTATAGCCTCACGATTATTGGTATGGTGCACAACATACCGATAATCAAGACTACTAGATCTGATGCTGTAGACACTTTCAGAGGATTAAGCGCTCGATACCACTTTTGTCACGACCGTTCGGGGCGTGGTAGTGCCTTACAGGGCACCCAGTAGTCATACATCAGTGTCAGTGGAATATAAAACAACCAAGATATGAAACAGTATAAATTGAGACACAGTCTATCTGAAGAAAAGTTGTCTTTCGACATATATATATATATATATACCCAAAGTGAACAGTTACATCCCAACCTTTTAACAGGGCTACAGACCTCTAATGATTTATAACGACAATGGAGGGACAGGGCCCCGCCATACCCCTGAATACAAATACCTACAACGGCGAGGACCGTACCAAAAGCAAAGCCTCGGAGCGGAGCTTTCCCAATGTTGGCGATGATCCTAAGGCGGGGATCAACAGCGGGAATCTGGTTACTGCGGCGTGAGCGGCCCGAAGGAGGTCGATCAACAGTACCAATTATGTGGCCCGAAAATACGTAAATGAAATCATAGTAGTCTATATAAAGCGGAGACATGTATGATAACCAAACTACGATTCCTGATAAATAAGCAGTCATGTCAAGTCAGGGACTCACGCCCTTAAAGCCATCACTCAAATATAACTATGGGTCTCACGCCCATAACATAAACAAGAGCGAAATGGATATACTGTAACTGGTCTTTTCTAGGCCGCTAATGATCGCAGCAAGGCCAATCTCCCATAGTATCTGTCACACCCCGAACCCCGGGCCCGTGACTGGTGCCCTACCTGGACACCCTTCTACCTTAACAACATAAGTAAACTGCGGAAATTAACTAACATCTTTTTTTTTTTTCTATATAACCGATCGTACGTACAAGGGAAAAGCTGACAAGGCTGCCATATGATATACATAACAGAAGACACTACACCGTACATGAGTCCAATCCCACATATGAATACAGACCTCTAAGAGTTTTACTGAAATATGACGGGACAAGGCCCCGCCGTACCCATGCGTACAAAGCACATCTTGAAAGAACTTATACCAAAAGATAAACTCGACAGAAGGAGCTATCCAAAAACTACGGCGGTCCTACACCTTCCGATCACCAAAGCTGCGTACCTAAACTGCGGCGATGACGCGGCCACAAGGAGGTCGTATGAAGAATGTACCAAGTATGTGAGCGATGAAATGCGTAATGAAATCATAACGATCTAAACAAAGCGGGAGACATGTATGATAGCAAACCTACGATTACCTGATACATAGCGGTCATATCAAGTCGGGGCGCAGGCCTCAAAGTCACTACTCAAATATAACTATGGGTCTCGCCCGTAATATCAATCATGCGTGGAATCCTTCCTCATCTGGGAAGTCCATGATGTAATAACACCAATAAGGATACATGAACACCAAGTCCCACGCGTGTCCTAAATACCTCGTGGTCTCATGCCGGAATCCCACATCGTAAAAGCATGACCGTAGGGTAACACAAACAAACTGGGACATATATGATAATCAAATTACAACACATTGTGCCTTACTAACAATGAGAGTAAGCGATAGTATCCTTACAATATAAAACTAGGAGCTCATGATCAAGGCGGGACCGTCCGCGCGATATCATTTAGCAATCCTACTCGCAGGACTATTTCACCCGCATCGTCGCGTGGACCCGCGTGAGGTATTCTCGCGTGGGACTATTTCACCGCGATAAGCCCTACGGACTCGCGTGAGGTATTCCTCGCATAAATTTGGACCCGCCCGCGTGGGACTATTTCACCGCGTGAGGTATTCGCCGCATCGTGGGTAGCAAATCCACGGAATATTGCAAATGCCACAAACCCGGGAAATGACCCCGAAACGACTGATATACCAATAGCACACCACCGGCTATTTCCAGCACACATAGGCAATTCTCAACTAAACAAGCCAAAGTACTTATCAAGGCACACATAGAATAATTCTCATTTAACAAGCCAAAGTACTTATCAGGGCACCAATAGAATAATTCTCATTTTAACAAGCCAAAGTACTTATCAGGGCACAAATAGAATAATTCTCATTTAACAAGCCAAAGTACTTATCAGGGCACAAATAGAATAATTCTCATTTAACAAGCCAAAGTACTTATCGGAGCCTGAATAGAATAATTCTCATTTAACAAGCCAAAGTACTTATCAGGGGCACAAATAGAATAATTCTCATTTAACAAGCCAAAGTACTTATCGGGGCATAAATAGAATAATTCTCATTTAACAAGCCAAAGTACTTATCGGGGCACAAATAGAATAATTCTCATTTAATAAGCCAAAGTACTTATCGGGGCACAAATAGAATAATTCTCATTTAACAAGCCAAAGTACTTATCAGGGCACAAATAGAATAATTCTCATTTAACAAGCCAAAGTACTTATCAGGGCACAAATAGAATAATTCTCATTTAACAAGCCAAAGTACTTATCAGGGCACAAATAGAATAATTCTCATTTAACAAGCCAAAGTACTTATCAGGGCACAAATAGAATAATTCTCATTTAACAAGCCAAAGTACTTATCAGGGCACAAATAGAAAAATTCTCATTTAACAAGCCAAAGTACTACGTACGTAGATTCTTTTCAAAAGACTCCTTTTTATGTAAAACCCCAAGATACTAACACCCGTAGTATCAAGGCATGTCTATTTTTCAAAGTAAGTTACTACACCTTCAGAAAACTCATTTCAAAGCTTGAAATCAAGTAACTTCAAATTTTCACAATCTAGGCAACTTATGCCAAATAATCAAAATAGACAACTTTCTAAACCTTTCATAAAGCCGTTATAACCAACATCCCATAAAGTCGTTATAACCCTTTATGGTCTTAGACCTATCCATTCCTTTTATAACCAAGAGACTTATGTTTTTAAAGATAAGTATCACATACTTATAAATCAAGTTCTCAACTTTCAAGTTACTTCAAGTCTCTTAATATAAAGAAAACAAGTTTCTTCTACTTTTAAACCTCAAGTAACTCACACCTTTAAGACAAGTTACTTCTCTTAAATCATGTCGTTTCTCCTCTTTTAAAACAATTAAGCAAATCACTCCTTTGACTCCCCTAAAGTCATTATAATGACCTTTAGGATTTTGGGACCAAGGTACTAGCCCAAAAGATTTGGAAACCACATCCTTTTCAAGACTCTATGTACTTTGAGTAAAACACTTTCACTTTTAAGAATCCAACTTCACTAAGGCAATGGATTATACAACTTACAATTTACACATCAAAGTACAATCAAAGGAAGTACATAGAACAATTTCTACTTTAGGCAATCCAAATACAACCAAGGAATGGATCATTTAAGGAGTAGAACTTACTTTCTTTATCTTAAGGAATCATGCTAGAAGAGGAGATAGTTCACATACCTTTTCGGCTAATATCCACAAGCTAAGCCGAATACGTCGTACGTAGAAGTGTCAACCTATAAAGGTCACAACAAGACTATCAACTTCTAGTCTCAACGTAGAATAATACTAAGTATACGGTCTCTAATTCTACGGAAAATCGGGCAGCACTTCCTTTGTTTCTACTCACTTTGCCACCTTTTTCAAGGTCGAATACAATAACCAACACGCCACATTTAAGGCTCCAAACAACAATCAAACAAAGGGGATTACACGCCTTACAATACGTGTAAAATTCCGCCCCACAAATCATACGAAGTAGTTAATACGCACTAGTCATTCTCGGCCAACAATAACCAACAACACTAAGTCTTTCCAATCCTTTTTCAATTCCAAGTTCTAAGGTCTAACATGTTATATAGCCATAAACAACTTCAACAACTACAATTTCCTTCTTTATACAACATGCGACGACTTAAACTAATATTCAACTTGAATTGTAATCTTAAGGCTAAACATGCTAGTTTTCGGATTAGAGTTCCAATAGCCAATACACTAATCCAACTACATAATATATAACTCATGCTTGCTAATATCCATAGCTACAATCAATAAGTAAACTTAATTGCTAAAACGACAAAATTTATACCTTTCCAAGCCCTTAAAATTTCCAAGATTCAAAGTCGCGCCTTAGAAATTCTTAGCTCCTTTCCTTAGGTTCCAATCCGCTCCAAGCACTCCTTAGAGGCCTATGAAGAACCCATCTTCAAGTTCCAACTTCAAAGTTGAAGAACTCCTTTAGTTTCCGCCTTGCGACTAACGTGAAAACTCCGTTTTTCCGAAATATTTCTATTGAGATATCCTTACAATACCCTAAGGGACATTGGGTTTAAGTCTTGTGGCTAATGGATCAAAACTACAAATTTTTCATGTGGAAATGGTAGTGAACCCGAGAGCTAAGCTACAAGAACAAGAATGTGTGATATTTTTCTAAGTCTTCAAGACCTTGTCTTGCTACTAGTATGTATTTATAACACATTCGAAGGCTTAGATTATAACAAATGGGTGGCTAAGATGAAAATCACAAGTGGACAAGTTGACTTTGGTCAAATATATCAAGCTTGAAGACTTATCTTCCAAGATGGTCAATGACCATATTACCCCTCCTCTAATTCGACCAAGACCTTAAGTGGGGGTGCCACGTTTCGCCTTCTCATTCGTCCATAAAATTCCGTAACCCTCGTGGGCCCCACAAAAATGTAAAATTCCTCGGGTGGGCCCCACGTGACCAAATCCGTAAAAATAAATTTCCATAATGCTAATAGGTTTCATACTCTTCAAATAATACATTTTGAGAATCCAATTCTCAACAACTAATATTTTTCCTTTCCGACGTTCGGAACATTTTCCGTCGGAAAAACAATTCTTCCTTTCGTATCAATTTCCAAGTCTTGTTTCCTTTCGTACATTCTCTTTTACATGTCCTGGACTTACGGGGTGTAACATTCTTCCCCCCTTAGAAACATTCATCCCCGAATGTTCTTAGTCGGTTGCCAAGATCTACAACTCCGGCATAATCTCTATACTATGCCTATCAATCAAAACATGCACAAGACCAACGATGCCACACTTGGCCACCACAAAACATACGTAAACATAATAATGGACCTTCCGTCCGTGGTCCATTCTCACAAAACTCGAAGGCTACAGTCTCCCCAAACACGGGATCCTTAGAGGTTCCTTTCTTTCCTTACTTGACATACTTTCTCGTACTTTCAAACTCATCTAGTACACGTACAAAATCTCAAATTTTGTTTCTCTTCTCCAATCCTTGGAGTTACTATCCAAACTTGGCCATATAGTTACTTACATTCCCGTTAAGGCTCTTCTCGGTCCTTACGACCTAGTTCCGGTGGAACGCATCCTCGTGCCCCTATCACATAGCGGAACCACTACCAACTGACATCACCCCATTCCATACTACCGGTTGACCCGAGATGAGTCCATAACCCGACTCATCGTCACACTTAACTTCTCATTCTTAGTCTGAAATAAATCTCTCTCTTACCTCAAGGTACTTCTTACCCTATCCCCTATTCACTAGAGGTTCGTCACATAAGCCAAAGTATTTCTACTATACATTCTTCCCTATCGGTCTTTCACTGTTACGGGGTAATTACAACTTGTGAACTCTACACAACTGTAGTCTCAGTTCACTTATTATTCTTGTCAACAGTCTTAACTTTTCACTTTACTAATCAAAGTATCCCTACCTCTGGGGTACTATCACTTTACAACTCTAGCAATAAAGGGAAAACATATACGCTAGGGTAAAATCTGAATCTAACAATGCACGTATGATTCAAAGAATCGAAGTATACTTGTAACCCCGTGCGATGTTGCCTCCTGACCCTGCCTAGTAGTCATGTCAACTATGAGGTTCGAAGGACCGCCAGAACTATAAACTCCACCCTGACCTCCACCACGGCTGGCTAACATCTGAACACACCTTGCAGAGGCGCATTTGTGGAGGAAAGGAAACCAACCATCGGCCTCGAAGGCTGAGCCACTACACCAGTGCTCCTTCTAAAAGGACATTCCCACTTCTTGTGGCGGGACGGTCACAATAATAACAAACACTGCCGTGACGGCATTTCCCAAATGGCGCTTACTACATTGAAACACCGAGGAATATGTGGCCTCGTGAGAAAATCCTCTGCTCCTTTGAGAACCTCGACCCGGAGCTTGGACCGCTCTAAATACCTTGTGGGGTCCATATCCCACTGTGAACTGGGGTATGTCTTTGGGTAGGTGGGATGAATATCTCACTCGGCAGACGGCTCGTCCAAAAACTCAGGGATAACCAACCGGTCTAGCAGCCTCTTCTGCCGATCTCGCGTTGGCCTCTACCTCTGTACACACATGCATCTTGGCCGAATAACCTCCTGCAGATGAAAGCTGTAGCTGCTATCTTGGTCAATAACATAATGGCTTCCTCGCGACTCCTGGGTTTTCCCTAATCGAAGCGGAGGCTCTGCAGTCTGGGGCCTCAAAACTCGGCAGAAGAACTCACCGGCTGCGGCCTGACATCCGGTATACCCTGGGCATAAGCCCTATCAACTCTCTGAGTCTGACTAGTAGCTCCTGCTACTCCTTTGCCCTTCTGGGCGGCTGTTGCCCTCCTTGGAGGCATAACTGTAAAACAGAATACGTCAGAGAGGAATTATCTTACTAACACAGCTCTATGGCACGATCTTAGAGTGAGAAGAATAGAAACAACTCCTAAATGTCCTGTAGCCTCCTATTTATGGGTGTGGCGCGCAACACACCGATAATCAAGACTCTACTAGACACGGTCTGTAGACATTCCGAGGATCGCTCGATACCACTCTGTCACACCGAACCGGGCGTGATGGTGCCTACCTGGACACCCTTCTACCTTAACAACATAAGTAAACTGCGGAAATTAACTAACATCTTTTTTTTTTTTCTATATAACCGATCGTACGTACAAGGGAAAAGCTGACAAGGCTGCCATATGATATACATAACAGAAGACACTACACCGTACATGAGTCCAATCCCACATATGAATACAGACCTCTAAGAGTTTTACTGAAATATGACGGGACAAGGCCCCGTACCCATGCTTGTACAAAAGCACATCTTGAAAGAACTTATACCAAAAAGATAAACTCCGAGCGAAGGAGCTATCCAAAAACTACGGCGGTCCTACACCTTCCGATCACCAAACTGCGTACCTAAACCTGCGGCATGAACGCAGCCCCCCGAAGGAGGTCAGTATGAAGAATGTACCAAGTATGTGAGCGATGAAATCGTAATGAAATCATAACAGTCTAAACAAAGCGGGAGACATGTATGATAGCAAACCTACGATTACACAATACATAGCGATCATATCAAGTCGGGGGCGCAGCCCTCAAAGTCACTACTCAAATATAACTATGGGTCTCACGCCCATAATATCAATCATGCGTGGAATCCTTCCTCGCTGCCGGCGATCCATGATGTAATAACACGAATAAGGATACATGAACACCAAGTCCCACTGTGTCCTAAATACCTCGTGGTCATGCCGGAATCCCACATCGTAAAAGCATGACCATAGGGTAACACAAACAAATCAGGGGACATATATGATAATCAAATTACAACACATTGTGCCTTACTAACAATGAGAGTAAGCGATGAGTATCCTTACAATATAAAACTAGGAGCTCATGATCAGCGGGACCATCCGCGCGATGTATCATTTAGCAATCCTACTCGGGACTATTTCACCCGCATAGGTCGCGTGGACGGCGTGAGGTATTCCTCGCATGGGACTATTTCACCCGCGTAAGCCCTTACGGACTCGCGTGAGGTATTCCTCGCATAAATTTGGACCGCGCATGGGACTATTTCACCCGCATAAGTCCTTACGGACCCGCATGAGGTATTCCTCGCATCGTGGGTAGCAAATCCACGGAATATTGCAAATGCCACAAACCCGGGAAATGACCCCGAAACGACTGATATACCAATAGCACACCACCGGCTATTTCCAGCACACATAGGCAATTCTCAACTAAACAAGTCAAAGTACTTATCAAGGCACACATAGAATAATTCTCATTTAACAAGCCAAAATACTTATCAGGGCACCAATAGAATAATTCTCATTTTAACAAGCCAAAGTACTTATCAGGGCACAAATAGAATAATTCTCATTTAACAAGCCAAAGTACTTATCAGGGCACAAATAGAATAATTCTCATTTAACAAGCCAAAGTACTTATATGGGCACAAATAGAATAATTCTCATTTAACAAGCCAAAGTACTTATCAGGGCACAAATAGAATAATTCTCATTTAACAAGCCAAAGTACTTATCAGGGCACAAATAGAATAATTCTCATTTAACAAGCCAAAGTACTTATCAGGGCACAAATAGAATAATTCTCATTTAACAAGCCAAAGTACTTATCAGGGCACAAATAGAATAATTTTTATTTAACAAGCCAAAGTACTTATCAGGGCACAAATAGAATAATTCTCATTTAACAAGCCAAAGTACTTATCAGGGCACAAATAGAATAATTCTCATTTAACAAGCCAAAGTACTTATCAGGGCACAAATAGAATAATTCTCATTTAACAAGCCAAAGTACTTATCGGAGCACAAATAGAATAATTCTCATTTAACAAGCCAAAGTACTTATCAGGCACAAATAGAATAATTCTCATTTAACAAGCCAAAGTACTTATCAGGGCACAAATAGAATAATTCTCATTTAACAAGCCAAAGTACTTATCAGGGCACAAATAGAATAATTCTCATTTAACAAGCCAAAGTACTTATCAGGGCACAAATAGAAAAATTCTCATTTAACAAGTCAAAGTACTACGTACGTACATTCTTTTCAAAAGACTCCTTTTTATGTAAAACCCCAAGATACTAACACCTGTAGTATCAAGGCATGTCTATTTTTCAAAGTAAGTTACTACACCTTCAGAAAACTCATTTCAAAGCTTGAAATCAAGTAACTTCAAATTTTCACAATCTAGGCAACTTATGCCAAATAATCAAAATAGACAACTTTCTATGTCAGGACCCGACCCCGGGCCCGCGACTGGTGCCCTACCTGGGCACCCAGTTCAGGTATACATCAGAGAAATAGCAGCGGAACATACATGAAACTTATAAAATAAAATAACGAGAAATTAAACCACAGGTTAGCCGATAAGGCTACCTTCCTGGACACATATACATATACATAACAACAGCAGTTACATCCCTTTCTTTTTTACAAACCGACCCACAACATGTGACTACAAACCTCTAAGAATTACAACTGCGGCGGGACAGGGCCCCGCCATACCCCTGAATGTACATAAGTCTACCACATCGGAAAGCGTGCAAAAGACAAGCCTCGGAGTGAAAGGGCTTCTTCCCAGCGAGCAGATCCTAGAGCAAGGATCACCACACGTGTACCTATCACTGCGGGCATGAACGCAGCCCGAAGAAGTCGATCTAACAGTGCAGAGTATGGAACAGAAATAAAATGCAATAACCAAATCATATCTGTATAAAAGAATGTCATTTTAACTCCTGAAATCAATCATATATTAACCGTTCCTTTCCTTCTTTCGATAAGATTTAATAACATATTCTTACATACTTACTTAAGAGTTTAATCCAGCCTTTTTCACATAACTTACATATCTTACATAACATAATCCGTCCCATTTGCGGGACACGGTGTACTGATGAATCATGTGACATAATCCGGCCCGCCTGTGGGGCTCGGTGTACTGTGGAATCATATAACATAATCCGGCCCGCCTGTGGGGCTCGGTGTACTGTGGAATCATATAACATAATCCGGCCCGCATGTGGGGCTCGGTGTAAGATGACGTAACCCGGCCTATGTGTAGGCTCGGGGTAATATGGCGTAATCCGGCCTATGTGTAGGCTCGGTGTATCTCATAACGTAATCCGGCCTATGTGTAGGCTCGGTGTATTACATAACGTAATCCGGCCTATGTGTAGGCTCGGTGTGATTTTCCTTACGTAACATTTTTAAACCATCTTATTACTTCTTCTTAAGTCGTCATAACAACTTCCCATAAAGCTGTTATTCGTTTTAGAGAACTTAAGACACTTTATTCTTACAACAGTTAGGAAAACTGGATCCAAAGATACTACGTACATACATACTTAAAAAGAATCGTATCGCTTAAAACTTCATAATCCTTAAAAGACAATCAAAGTTCTTAGTCTTAAAACTTCATAACATACTTCCTTTAACGCCCGATTTCCTATACTTATATAAAAAAAATATAAAGTTCCATACACTTCCAAAACCAAGTAACTTATTCCCTAAAAATCATATAACTTCCACTTTTAAAAATCAATCCCCTTTTCACATATAAATTCAAGTCATTTTCGAACATAAAATCCACTTACTTACTTTAAACAAATCAAGACACATAGCCTTTAAATCAAATCTCATAATTTCCTAACCATTCTTACTAACGTCTCCCATAAGACCTAGTAAGGACTTAGGACAATTTAAACATACTCTTAACTTAGATTCAACAATGTAAATACTTCTTAACTTTTAAGAGTAGAAGGAATCTTGAAATACTATCACATGGATATTTCATACGTAGGATCATGCCAAAGAAAGTAGAGGTTCACATACCTCGCGACGATTGTCGACAAGTAGCAAAATGCTCCAAAGTACTTCAACCTTGAGCTATTCCATTCTTCAAGTAGGATACGCTAAACTTAGTACTTCAACCTATCATGGCCACAATACGTCCATTAACCTCTTACTTTAAACGTAGAATATCCTAAGTGCCAAGTCACTAAATTCTACGGAAAATCGGACAGCACCTCCTTTGTTTTTACTAACTTTGCCACCTTTTTCAAAGCCGAATACAATAACCAAACAGCCCCAATTGGCTCACCACAATCTATAAGGTAGTCCAATACAAATGAATAACAAACTATTACAAACTATAAGTACAAATTCGGCCACCTTAAGTTCAACAATACCAATTCTTAACCAATTTCCAATTCAATCCAAATTGGTAGCATAACATGATATCAAGTCGCATTTGATTAAATCAACCATAATCTTCAAGTAATTAACATGCGACTATTCTAATAACGATCAAATTGTAATCCAACTTAACATGGCCTACATTACATTTCGAACTTCCAAGACTACAATCGATCTATAATCCTTATAAACTTCAACTTAACAACTTCATGCTAGCAACATGTAAAGCTAACAACAACAATATAATTATATAATCTTGTAACACTTTTAAAAGACAAGATTATACCTTAACGATTCTTAATCCAATTCCAATCCGAAGTCGCTCCTTAGTAGTTTAGAACCTCTCCAAGACACTTCAATCCGTTTGTTGAGACCCTTAGAACCATACCAACAACTTTCCTTCAAACTTCCAATCCAAAACCTAGAAAGCCACTAGGTTTTCACTTTGCGACTAATACGAAAACTCTCTTTTTCTGGGATTTTTCTATTGAGATACACTTACATAACACTCATGAACCTTGGTTTAAAGTGGGGGAATTATTGGACAACAATTGAAAAAATTTCCTTCAAACCCTAGCCCAATGCCGAGAGCTTCCCAACGTTTTCATCAATTTCTTGGAAAAAAATGCTAAGTGTTAAGCCTTGTCTTGCACTAGGGAACTTATATAAATAAATGGAGGGTCAAGATTAGAACAAATGGGTGGTTTGGATGCTTTTCACATGGATCAAGCCAAGTGGCATTGACCTAGTCAACAATGTCATGCTAAATGTCTTTGCAAGACTTGATCTTTTAATTTGTGGTCAAAAGATCATTTCCTCCATGTCACTTTCGTCCAAGACCATTAAAGGAGGGGGGGGTGACACGTGTCGCCCTCCCGTTCGTCGCAATATTTCGTTTTCCGACTATTCCATAATTCCGATAAATTTTTACTCGTCTCAAACCTTAACATCTTTGAGTTCTTACGTACGTTCTTATAAACATATCCTGTAAATACAGGGTGTAACATTCTAAACCTTCCATAAAGCCGTTATAACCAACTTCCCATAAAGTCGTTATAACCCTTTATGGTCTTAGACCTATCCATTCCTTTTATAACCAAGAGACTTATGTTTTTAAAGATAAGTATCACATACTTATAAATCAAGTTCTCAACTTTCAAGTTACTTCAAGTCTCTTAATCTAAAGAAAACAAGTTTCTTCTACTTTTAAACCTCAAGTAACTCACACCTTTAAGACAAGTTACTTCTCTTAAATCATGTCGTTTCTCCTCTTTTAAAACAATTAAGCAAATCACTCCTTTGACTCCCCTAAAGTCATTATAATGACCTTTAGGATTTTGGGACCAAGGTACTAGCCCAAAAGATTTGGAAACCACATCCTTTTCAAGACTCTATGTACTTTGAGTAAAACACTTTCACTTTTAAGAATCCAACTTCACTAAGGCAATGGATTATACAACTTACAATTTACACATCAAAGTACAATCAAAGGAAGTACATAGAACAATTTCTACTTTAGGCAATCCAAATACAACCAAGGAATGGATCATTTAAGGAGTAGAACTTACTTTCTTTATCTTAAGAAATCATGCTAGAAGAGGAGATAGTTCACATACCTTTTCGGCTAATATCCACAAGCTAAGCCGAATACGCCGTACGTAGAAGTGTCAACCTATAAAGGTCACAACAAGACTATCAACTTCTAGTCTCAACGTAGAATAATACTAAGTATACGGTCTCTAATTCTACGGAAAATCGGGCAGCACTTCCTTTGTTTCTACTCACTTTGCCACCTTTTTCAAGGTCGAATACAATAACCAACACGCCACATTTAAGGCTCCAAACAACAATCAAACAAAGGGGATTACACGCCTTACAATACGTGTAAAATTCCGCCCCACAAATCATACGAAGTAGTTTAATACGCACTAGTCATTCTCGGCCAACAATAACCAACAACACTAAGTCTTTCCAATCCTTTTTCAATTCCAAGTTCTAAGGTCTAACATGTTATATAGCCATAAACAACTTCAACAACTACAATTTCCTTCTTTATACAACATGCGACGACTTAAACTAATATTCAACTTGAATTGTAATCTTAAGGCTAAACATGCTAGTTTTTGGATTAGGGTTCCAATAGCCAATACACTAATCCAACTACATAATATATAACTCATGCTTGCTAATATCCATAGCTACAATCAATAAGTAAACTTAATTGCTAAAACGACAAAATTTATACCTTTCCAAGCCCTTAAAATTTCCAAGATTCAAAGTCGCGCCTTAGCAATTCTTAGCTCCTTTCCTTAGGTTCCAATCCACTCCAAGCACTCCTTAGAGGCCTATGAAGAACCCATCTTCAAGTTCCAACTTCAAAGTTGAAGAACTCCTTTAGTTTCCGCCTTGCGACTAACGTGAAAACTCCGTTTTTCCGAAATCTTTCTATTGAGATATCCTTACAATACCCTAAGGGACATTGGGTTTAAGTCTTGTGGCTAATGGATCAAAACTACAAATTTTTCATGTGGAAATGGTAGTGAACCCGAGAGCTAAGCTACAAGAACAAGAATGTGTGATATTTTTCTAAGTCTTCAAGACCTTGTCTTGCTACTAGTATGTATTTATAACACATTGGAAGGCTTACATTATAACAAATGGGTGGCTAAGATGAAAATCACAAGGATTAAGCACAAGTGGACAAGTTGACTTTGGTCAAATATATCAAGCTTGAAGACTTATCTTCCAAGATGGTCAATGACCATATTACCCCTCCTCTAATTCGACCAAGACCTTAAGTGGGGGTGCCACGTGTCGCCTTCTCATTCGTCCATAAAATTTCGTAACCCTCGTGGGCCCCACAAAAATGTAAAATTCCTCGGGTGGGCCCCACGTGACCAAATTCGTAAAAATAAATTTCCATAATGCTAATAGGTTTCATACTCTTCAAATAATACATTTTGAGAATCCAATTCTCAACAACTAACATTTTTCCTTTCCGACGTTCGGAACATTTTCCGTCGGAAAAACAATTCTTCCTTTCGTATCAATTTCCAAGTCTTGTTTCCTTTCGTACCTTCTCTTTTACATGTCCTGGACTTACGGGGTGTAACAGTATCATTATGCGTGCCTAATCCTGGACTTCCCGCAGCCCGCATAGGTCACACATAGACCCGCATAGATCGTATAGTCCCGCATCGGGGGTAGCTAACCCCGGTACCCTCCTGGACTACCGCAGCCCGCATAGCCTCAATAGACCTCATAGTCACACAGACCGCATAGGGAATCCCCCGCATCGGGCTAAAACACCCGGAATGATCAATCCTGGAGCATACCGCTGCTCCGCATAGTCACTTAGACCGTGATAGCCGTATAGACCAAGATCGCGCAAAGCCCTCGGTATAATAAGTCAAGGGGGTATGTGATATAATAACAGTACAACGGGCTTAAAGTTTAGCAACGTAAGCACAACAAGAATATCACAAGATACTAACACACGTAGCATCCTAACATGTTTACTTATCCAATCAACAAGAAAGTATTACAAGGCTATCACAAACCAATACAATCAAGTTCTCCACACAAGGTACTTTCTACTTTATGTTAACAAGTTCGGGAGTTTATCCCCAAAGTACTTCATACAATAACTCTTTAAAAGATCCGTTTCTTTCACGAAAGTCACAAAATACCCGTAGTATAAAAATAGCGTGACTATCTTTTTAAGTAAATCAAAACACTTCTCTTTGTAAAATCAAGTAACAACCTTATGTTCCAAACGTTCAAGTTTGCCTAATTTCAAATGCTCAAGTTTCTCATTTTCGAAAGGTTTCGTAGTTCATAGTTTTAATCACTTAATGATATAATTCTCCTTTAAAAAGATTTGAGAAACATATGCCTTATATGTGAGTAGGTTATTCTTATTTATAACAATCTTATTAAAGCAGCCATGATCTAGGAAATATCATTTTGTCTCATCTTAGCTTCTATGCAGATGGAGGTTTCTACTGGTTTTAATAATACTTCATTATTCAGTACATTTCCTTTTATTAGCGCTGCAGTGGTTTGTTCGATACTTATTTTGATTTCCGAAATCAGTAAAACATTATTCTTTAAAAACCAAGTAATCATTACTCACGAATGAGGTTTCACACTTATTAACAACATTCACATCAAGTCAATTAAGTTAAGTCTCTTATCTTTAAGATCAAGTCTCTTAACTTCTACAATCAATAAACCATTCTTTTATCTCTCTTAAGTCGTTATACCTAACTTCCCATAAAGTCAGTATAACTTTTTAAAACCAAGCATTACTCTTCTTTAAAAAAGGTTTCTTATCTCTTTTGAAATACTTCAAGATTCTTTATTATTCAGGCTTAAGTCGAAAGACATTGCCAATAAACTACGTTCAGTTAACACACGTACGTCTACCGTACTATATATCTTTCCTTTAAAATATCATGCTCAAGAGTATAGGAAGAATCACATACCTTCTCGGCGAAATCCACCTGCCAAGTCGAATATGTCGCGCGCAGAGAATCGACCTATAACAGTCAAATACGTCTATCAACGTCTAGACTGTACTGTATAAAGCTCTAAGCAGAGGGTTCTCTATTCTATGGAAATTTGGGCAGCACTTCCCTACCCGGTAAACTATACAGTCTACTGTAAATACAGTCCTATGTAAGTACAGTTCAATTATTCATCTTTTATACCCTTCTACAGTGATAACAATTCAATTCTATTCTGTAATATCCTTCTAAGTATTTTATACTTATTCCTATACTTCTACAGTATGCATATTCTAATTACAAAAGGAGGATAAGATTATTTACCTCGATAAGCCCAATATTATCCAAGTATAAACGTCGATCCTGAGCGAGGTTTAGCTCTTAAATGCACGCTCCGATAGCTCCAAGCAACCCTTAGAAGTTCTTCACAACTTCTACTAAGTACTAAGGGATTTGGGCTAGGGTATTTAGGAATAGTAACTATACTTGGAAGACAACATTTCTACCAAGGGAGGGGGGTGGTGTTTCGGCTAGGGCTTGCTTTAGAGGGGTTTCACCAAGCCACTACTAAGGCTAGAGGGGAGAGGGGGTTGGACGAAAATACTACAAGAGAGGGGAGGGAATTTCAAGACTTGGAGAATGATTTGTGGATGAAGAACTCTTCATCTAAAGGGGGGTATTTATAGGTCAAGCAATGGCCAACCAATGGCCAAGATGAAGCCAAGTGCAAGGCAAGTGTAGGGTGAGGATTTAGGCAAGTGTCCATTCTATCTACTACACAAAAATATCCTACCAACTCCTTGACAAAAAGCCACACTTTTCATCCCCTATTGCCGCCCCAACGTCCACCAATTAGAGGGTGACAAGTGTCGCCCTCTTGTTGGTCCAAAATGTTTCGTCTCTCGGAAAAATCCGCAAAAATTAGAAATGACATAGCCGTAATTTACCCTACGCGAGTTATGTAAAACGTTTCGTCGGAAAACGATTCTTTTCGGTACTTGTGCACAATAATTTCGGCCCTTGCATACTTTAAGCTTCAACTTTTCTATGTACGTCCTTACGTACATACTCTGGAAATACGGGGTATAACAAAACTGTTCAACTTTGTAATTATATATATATAATCCGAAAGGCGAGTTTCTCTCAGGTAAAATGTGTCTCTTTTCACATTTGTTTCATGTATTGTTTTTATGTTCCGCTGATTACTCTGATGTATGACTACTTGGGTGCCCGGGTAAGGCACCAGTCACGGGCCCCGGAACGGGTCGTGACAGGAGACACGGAGCTTCCCAAAAACGCCTAACTATGACCCTATGAGCGAGGATCAACAACTGGTGTACCTCTACCTGCGGCATGAACGCGGCCGAGGTCGATAACAGTACCAAGTATGTGAAACTGAAAATACTGTAAATGAAATCATAATAGTCTATATAAAACAGAAGACATATATGATAACTAATTTACGATACACCATATGTAAGCAGTCATGTCAAGTCAGGGACTCACGCCCTTAAAGTCATCACTCAAATATAACTATGGGTCTCATGCCCACAATATCAATCATGCGTGGAATTCCTTCCTCATCGCCGTGATCCATGATATAAAAACACCCAAGGAATACACATGAACACCAGGTCCCACCTGTGTCATAATAAAACCGTACGGGGTAAGTATGAAGGCATAGCCGACTACTAGAACCCACCGTACCAACAATGCTATCAAACTGCATCACGAGGTCTTTCTAGACCGCCACATGATCGAAGCTGGCCACTCGCCCTCAGTATCAATGTGCGCGTCTAATCCTGGAACTTACCGCAGCTCCGCATAGGCCACACATAGGCCCGCATGAGGTATTCTTCGCATCGAGGGAAGCTAACCCGCGGCATCCTCCTGGACTCTCGTAGTCCGCATGGACACATAGACCGCATGAGGTAATTACCCCGCACACTAACCTGGAACTATCGTAGCTCGGCATAGGTCCCCTGGACCCATATGAGGCATCCCTCGCATCGGGGGGCAGCTTAACCCCCGGTATAACATGTCAAGAGGTGAGTGGTACAATACTAACATAACGGCTTATCGTTAAACAACATAAGCACAATCAAGGGAAACCCCTTTACACAAACATCACAAGACACTAACACACGTAGCATCCTAACATGTTTACTTATCAAACCAACAAGAAAGTATTACAAGGCTATCACAAACCAACATAGTCAAGTTATTCACACAAGGTACTTTCTACTTTATGTCAACAAGTTCGGGTTTTTATCCCCAAAGTACTTCATACATTAACTCTTTAAAAACCAAGTACTCATTGCTCACGAATGAGGTTTCACACTTTTTAACAAAATTCATATCTGTCACGACCCGAACCCGGGCCCGTGACTGGTGCCTTACCCCGGGCACCCTAGTGATACAACATCAGAGAAAAACCAGCGGAAATAAAAACTTAAACATTTAAATAGACATGGATCAAGATAAAGAAAATAGGCCAACCAAAACGATTGCCTTTCAACATATATAAATATAGACATTTGAACAGTTTAATCCTTTTTACAACCCTGCCCACAACAGTACTATAGACCTCTAAGAATGAAATGACAACTATGGCGGGACAGGGCCCCGCCATACCCCTGAATGTACAAGAACTTACACTGGGGTAACATACCAAAAGATAAGCCTCCAAGAAACGGGCTTCCTAATCTGTTGAACTTTGATCCTATGGCGAGGATCCACAACCGATGATTTCTACTGCGCGATGAACGCAGCCCGGGAAGTCAGAAACAGTACCAAGTATGTGAATCAAAATATCGTAAATGAAATCATAATAGTCTATAAAAAGGGGAGACATGTATGATAACCAAACTACGATCACAACATAAGCGATCATGTCGAGCCGAGGGACTCACGCCTCAAGTCATCCTCATGCGTGGAACTCCTTCCTCACCGGCAGTCTAGGTATACATCGTGTGGAATACGTGTCCCGGCCCATACCATGGGACTCGGTAAAGAATCATGTGGAATACGTGTCTCGGCCCATCCCGTGGGACTCGGTAGAGAATCAGATGAAATACGTGTCCCGGCCCATCTCGTGGGACTCGGTGGATAATCAGATGGAATACGTGTCCCGGCCCATCTCGTGGGACTCGGTGAATAATCAGATGGAATACGTGTCCCGGCCGTCGTGGGACTCGGTGAATAATCGGATGGAATACGTGTCCTACCATCTCGTGGGACTCGGTGAAGAATTGTTCATAACAAATCAGCTGGCCCTCCATCGAGAGACGCGGGGGTATAGAAATACAACAAAGGCTATCACAACAAGCATAGGCAAGTTTCACAACAACAAGCATAGACAAGTTATACACAACTCAAGGTACTTTCATTTTATGTCAAAGTCCGGGTTTTAACCCTAAAGTACTACGTACGTTAAATTCCTTTTAATGATCCATTTCTTTTACAAAGGTCACCCGATACCCGTAGTATAAAAATAGAGTGACTAACATTGTTAAGTAAACCAAAATGCATTCCTTTGTAAAATCAAGTAACAACCTTATTTTCCAAACGTTCAAGTTTGCCTAATTTCAAATGCTCAAGTTTCTCATTTTAGAAAAGATTTCGTAGTTCATAGTTTTAATCCTTTAAAACATAATTCTCCTTTAAATGATTTGAGAAACATATGTCTTATATGTGAGTAGGTTATTCTTGTTTATAATCAATCTTATTAAGCAGCCATGATCTAGGAAATGTAATATCATTTTGTCTCATCTTAGCTTCTATGCAGATGGAGGTTTCTACTGGTTTTAATAATACTTATTATTCAATACATTTACCTTTATTAACGCTGCAGTGGTTTGTCGATACTCATTCGATTTCAAATCAAGAAACATTATTCCCTTTTAAAAACCAAGTACTCATTACTCACGAATGAGGTTTCACACAAACATCCATATTAAGTCAAGTCTCTTATCTTTTAAGATTAAGTCTCTTAACTTCTAAAAATCAGTAAACCATTCTCTTTATCTGTCTTAAGACGTTATACCTAACTTCCCATAACGCTAGTATAACTCTTATGTTTTCAAAACCAAGTATTACTCTTCTTTCAAAATGATTCTTTTTGAAATACTTCAAGTTCTTTATTATCACACCTCAAGTCAGTTATAAGTCAAATCAGTTACCTTTTAAAACCACAAAGCATTTTCTTACCTACATAAAGTTGTTATAACCAACTTCCCATAAAGCCGTTATAACACTTTATGTTTTAAACCAATCAAATACATTTAACACATGTACGTCTACCGTACTACATAGTTATACACATATCATGCTAGAACAGATAGGAAGAGGTTCACATACCTCGCGACGATTATCGACTAATAGCAAAACGCTCCAAGTACCTCAAACCGTCGGCTACTCCTTAAGCCAAGTAGATCACGCCATACGTAGTACTTCAACCTATAGAGGCCACAAGGCGCCTATTAACGTCTAGATCTCAACGTAGAATATTCTACAGAAAATTCGGCAGCACCTCCCCCCCCCCGCAACAGCGTAAATCTCCTCCTCTATCGAGGCCGGCTACCAAGCCAACCAGGGGGGGTTTACACGTCTAACGGACGTACAATTCTACTTCACAAGAATGCTACACAAGTCTCATCAGTAATACCCCTATGTAATTACAGATTCTCTTCTTTAAATTGGGCTTAAGTCAAAAGACATTGCCACAAAACTATGTTGATTCTATATATAGTATACTTCACTATATATTTCTACAACATGTAATTTCCAATTACAATAGAAGGTCAAGAGTGTTTACCTCGATAAGCCCAAAATTATCCAAGTTATATGTCGATCACGAACAATGTTTAGCTCCTACTCCGAGCGCCCAACCCGCTCCAAACAACCCTTAGAAGTTCTAACCAACTTCTACTCAAATACTTCAACTATTAATGAAGATTTCCTTAGGTTTCGTTTAGTGGCTAAAGGAAAGTATGATAGTATTTTCAGGCTTTTAAGATATAGAGGTAACTTTGGGAAGTACTATACGGTATATGGGCTAAAGTATTTGGGCATTATAACAATACTTGGAGAGTATTTCTATACCACAAAAGGGGGTATTATACGAAAACAACTAGGCTAGGGGTACCCTCGCCAGACACTACAAAGGGAGGGGAGACTCTCGCCAAGGGCCTTTCTCAAGGGGAGGGGCTTGACGAAAAGCAAACAAGAGGGAGGGAGTATTTGAGACATAGAAAGATTGCTCAAGTTTGGATGAAGAAAGTCTTCAACTTAGAGGGGTATTTATAGGTCAAGCAATGGCCAACCAATGGCCAAGATCCATCCAAGTGTTAGGCAAGTGTAGGGCTAGGATTAAGCCATGTGCACCTTATCCAGCTACCACACCACCTGGCACAAAATATCCTACCTAACCCATTCCACCTATTTTCGTCCATTACCGCCCACGTCCTTCCAATGTGAGGGTGACACATGTCACCCTCCCGTTGGTCCAAAATGTTTCGTCTCTCAGAAAAATCCGCAAAAATTATAAATGACATAGCCGAATTTTCCTTCGCAAGTTTAGTAAAGCGTTTAGTCGAAAAATGATTCTTTCGCACTTGTGCCCAAATTTCAACCTATGCCTACTTTAAGGCTTAAATTTTTATACGCACGCCTCACGCATACTGCGGAAATACGGTATAACATTCTCCTCCTTAGAAACATTCGTCCCGAATGTTCCTTCTCAAGCGTAACGATAAAGTTCTTCTAACAAGTTGTCAACGCCACACCGCCACGAAATAACACACGTTTTCTTCCTTCCTTACTCATCGTGCCCTTCCGAACACTTGAACTCTTCTATTATCGTACCACACTTCCCATCGCTCGCTTCCCAAAACATTGGAGTCACTACCTCCAACTTGGTCATCTTACTAGCCTCAATCTCTCTTAAGACCATTCCCGGCCTTCACGAACCGATTCTGGTCGAACTCATCCACGAACTCATACGATGGTCATCTAAACTTGGGCCTAGCACCCTCGTGACCCTATCACTGCGGGACCACCCAAAACCGACACCACCAACAGCCGCGGGTTGAACCACGAATGGTCCTCAACCCGACCCGCTTATCGCAGAAACACTTGTTCCCCTGATCCGGAACAATCCTTACTAATTCACGTCATGAAAGCTACCACTTCCATCTCACACTACCCATGGACTTATCCCACAACACATTTATACGCAAACCAAGTATTTCAACAAAGACTAACCGTAAAATCTTTTATTCAAGATGACCTTACATCTAAGGTCTCAACATGAAATATTCTAAGGTTCACACTTTCCATGCCCCCATACATATCCTTTCAACTAGCCATGCTTTCTAACTCATAACCAACATAACGCTATCCGTACATAGCACACAATAATAAGGTCATCATATCATGCATACAAATCTCTAGAGGGTTAAGGATATACCTGAATCTACCGCTCCACTCTAATCATAGGCCTGCCCTACAGGGCGCATAGCTGTAGAAGGCGATGAACACGCATCGACCGTGGGTGAGTCATTCTGTCTGCATCCTTCCTATTAGGACAGTTTCTCGTCATATGGCCCTGACGGCCGCAGGAAAAACAAGCACCAGTAAAAAGACGACATTCCCCGGGATGACGTCTGCCACATTGTGCACACTGAGGAAAACCTGAACCCGACTGGCTAGAACCCATGTATATCTGTGAACCAGAAGCCCTGGAGCCCTGACCAGCTCCCGAATACCCCGAACGTCCTGAAGATTGTGAAGGACCACTCTGCACTGGCGGAGGTACATAACTAGTCTGCTGCTGGGGCGGCCCGCCTCGAAAGTTACCAAAGGACCCTGCTGTTCTGGCCCTCTTCTGCTGATCCTGGTCATTCCGTCGACCTCTCCGTGCCTCACATCCTAGTGCATGAGCTTGCATGCGGGCAATGTCCATGCGGTGAAGAGCTACACCCGCACAAGCTCTGCCAAGTAATCATCTAGCCCGGTGGCGTGGCGGTGTACTGCCCTCCATATCGGCTACTCTGGCGGGAACATACCGAGCGAATGAGTCGAACTCCACATTGTACTCTCTAACCGCCCGCCCGCCCCGCCTCAGCGTCAAAAATTGCCGCCCGAGCCTCCTCATGCGTGGGGCAAGAAATGTGCAAGAAAGCCTTGAGAACTTCGTCCCAAACGGTGGAAGTGCATGCTCTCCCGACAGCTCCTACGAATCAAACCGATCATTGCGGTATCACGCGGTGATGCGAACCAATACCACCGACTCGCCTCGAGACTCGATCACTCATGATCCGTCAGTGCTGTCGGATAAACTCGAGGGTCATCCTCGGCTCGATCCATAGAACAACGGCGGCTAACTCGGAAAGTCCGTAGTCTCAAACCGCTCGCCGGGGTGAACTACGGTGCTCTGGATCGAACTGCTGCGTCCCTCTCTTCATATCTGCCACGACCTGGCGATGAATCGCCATCTCTTGTACCCCATCTCATCGGCTCGGGTTGTGGGGACCGAGGCTCGTATCAGTAGTCTCGCAGCCATCGCTGCGCTCTAAACTCTGCCCGTGGCGGCGTCGCAAAAGTCGCCGCTTAAGCACTATCTCGTGTAACGACCGGGCCTTCGCCCGGTAACCTCCGTGCTCTACTACGCCTCCTCACCGCCTTGCCCTTACGGGCGGGTTGCCTTATGCGAGGCATAGCGGTAAAGGAAAGGAATACGTCGAGGATCCAACTTATAACTCACTCTAAGGCACGATCTCGGAATGAGAAGAATGGAAACCAATCCTAAATGTCCTATAGCCTCACGATTATAGATGTGGTTCACAACACACCGATAATCAAGACTCTACTAGACACGGTGCAGAGACACTTTCCGAGGATTAAGCGCTCACGATACCACTTTTGTCACGACGTAACCGGGCGTGGATGGTGCCTTACCGGGCACCCTAGTGATACAACATCGAGAAAATCACACGACCAACCGGCCCGTGGTAGTGCCTTACCGGGCACCCTAGTGATACAACATCGAGAAAATCAGCGAAATAAAAACATGAACATGAATTAAGAGACAAGATAAATAAGCAAAGCAACCAAAGCTTGCCTTCATCATATATATACATAAATACGAACAGCTTATCCTTTACAAACCCTCGCCACAACAGTTCTCTGCACTCTAAGATTTACAACAACTATGACGGACAGGGCCCCGCCATACCACGAATGTACAAGAACCTACAACTCGTGGAACACATACCAAAAGATAAGCCTCGGAGAAGCGGAGCTTCCCAACACGCTGAATGTGATCCTATAAGCGGGATCGGCGATCGATGTACCTTTACTGCGGCATGAACGCGGCCCGAAGGAGGTCGAGCATAACAGTACCAAGTATGTGAAACTGTAAAATACTGTAAATGAAATCATAATAGTCTATATAAAGCAGGAGACATGTATGATAACCAAACTACAGTTCACAACATAGAAGCAGTCATGTCAAGTCAGGGACTCACGCCCTAAAAGTCATCCCTCATGCCCGTGGAACTCCTTCCTCACTGCCGGCAGTCTAGGTACAAATCATGTGATACGTATAATGTGTCTCGCCCATCTTATGGACCCAATATAGAAAAGGGTGGAATCATTCGGTTCATCCTATGAACCGTGGTCGAGTGGAACACATTCCCGGATGAACCGGTAGTCAAGTGAAATACATTCCCGGATGAACCGGTCCTCAAGTGAAATACATTCCCGGATGAACCGGTCCTCAAGTGAAATACATTCCCGGATGAACCGGTAATCAAGTGATATACATTCCCGGATAAACCGGTAGTCAAGTGATATACATTCCCGGATAAACCGGTAGTCAAGTGATATACATTCCCGGATAAACCGGTAGTCAAGTGATATACATTCCCGGATGAACCGGTAGTCGAGTAGAACACAGTACTTACACAACAAGGCTATCACACGTAACATGATCAAGTTTCATAACAACAAGTATAAGCAAGTTACACACAACTCAAGGTACTTTCATTTTATATCAAAGTCCGGATTTTAACCTTAAAGTACTACGTCCGTTAAATTCCTTTTAAGATCCATTTCTTTTACAAAGGTCGCCCGATACCCGTAGTATAAAAATAGAGTGACTAACATTGTTAAGTAAACCAAAATGCTTTCCAAACGTTCAAGTTTGCCCAATTTCGAATGCTCAAGTTTCTCATTTTAGAAAAAGGTTTCGTAGTTCATAGTTTTAGTCCTTTAAAACATAATTCTCCTTTAAACGTTTTGAGAAACCTATGTCTTATAAGTGAGTAGGTTATTCTTGTTTATAATCAATCTTATTAAGCAGCCATGATCTAGGAAATGTAATATCATTTTGTCTCATCTTAGCTTCATGCGGATGGAGGTTTCTACCGTTTTAATAATACTTCTTTAGTCAATACATTTTCCTTTTATTAACATTGCGGTGGTTTGTCGATACACATTCGATTTCGAAATCAAGAAACATTCTTAAGCCGTTATACCTAACTTCCCATAAAGCTAGTATAACTCTTAAGCTTTCAAAACCCAAGTAATACTCATTCTTTCAAAGCGATTCATAAATCTTTTGAAATGCTTCAAGTCCTTTATTAACACATATCAAGCCGATTATTATTCAAATCGATTACCTTTTAAAACCACAAAGTATGTGCTTATCCACATAAAGCTATTATAACCAACTTCCCATAAAGTCGTTATAACACTTTATGTTTTACATCAATCAAATACATTTAGCACGTATGCGTCACCGTACTACATAGTTCACACATATCATGCTAGAAGAGATAGGAAGAGGTTCACGTACCTCGCGGCGATTATCGACTAATAGCAAAACGCTCAAGTACCTCAAACCGTCGACACTCTCGATCAAGAAGATCACTCCACACGCGATTACAACCTATAGAGGCCACAAAGCGCTATTAATACCTTTAGATCGGCGTAGAATATTCTACGAAAATTCGGCAAAGACCTCCCGCAACGGCGTAAATCTCCTCCTCTATCGAGGCCGCTACCAAGCCAACCGGGGGTTAACACGTCCGACCGACGTGTACAATTCTACTACACAAAGAATGCTACACAAGTCTATCAGAATAATCCTATGTAATTACAGTTCTCTTATTTAAATTCAGCTTAAGTCGCAAGACATTCTGTAAGTATTATTCAGCTTAAGTCAAAAGACATTGCCGCACAATTATAATGTTGATTCTATATATAGTATACTTCAACTATATATTCCTACAACATGTAATTTCCAATTACAATAGAAGGTCAAGATATTTACCTCAATAAGCCCAAAATTATCCAAGTTATAAGTCGTTCCTGAACAAGGTTTAGCTCCTACTCGTGCGCTCCAAACGCTCCAAGAAACCCTTAGAAGTGTCTACACAACTTCTACTTAATACTTCAACTACGGGTGAAGATTTTTCCTTAGGGTTTCGTTTAGTGGCTAAAGGAAGGTATAATAGTATTTTCCAAGCCAGTATAAAGGGTACTTTGGAAAGTACTACAAGGTATTTGGCTAAAGTATTTTGGGCATTATAACGATACTAGTAGAATACATTTCTACCAGGGGGTAGTATTTTGACTAGCACAACTAGGCTGGGGGTTGCTCTCGCCAGAGCCACTAGGCAAGGGGCTCTCGCCGAGGGCTCAAAGGAGGGGGTGTGGTGGGCGAACTACACAAGGGAGGGAGGAAGAGAACTTCAAGACTTAGGAAGATTTTTGGATGAAGAAGTCTTCCAAAGGGTGGGGTATTTATAGGTCAAGCAAAGGCCAACCAATGGCCAAGATGCATCCAAGTGTATAGCAAGTGTAGGGCTAGATTTCCACCATGTGTACCTTATCCATCTACCACACAACTTGCACAAAATATCCTACCAACTAAAGCTCTCTTTTTCGTCCACCATTACCGCCCACTCAAGGCCAATGTGAGGGTGACACATGTCACCCTCCCGTTGGTCCAAAATGTTCGTCTCGGAAAATTCCGCAAAAATTATAAATGACATAGCGGAAATTCCCTACGAAGTCGTGAAAGCGTTTCGAAAAACGACTCTAACAGGGTGTTGTGCACAAAAAGAATTCGCCAAGCCTAAAGAAGTTCGAAAATTTCTCGCACGTCCCCACGCATACATACTGGAAATACGGGTATAACATTCTTCCTCCTTAGAAACATTCGTCGAATGTTCCTTCTCAAGACGATAACGGTAAAGTTCTTCTAATAAGTTGCCAACGCCACAACCGCCACTAAACAACATATGCACGCAAATACTTATATCCAAGTCCACGAAAACACCTCTAACATCACAAACTTTTGTCACTTTGCCGCGAGGTTCTAGTGTCACTCGCGACCCAACAAACGGCACCGATCGCATGCGATTCACGAGGTCTAAAATATACATCCTTCGCACCTTCTCCTTTACAAGAAATGATCAGATCTATGCTCGCAATACATGCTCGCCTCTACCCTTACTCGTCGTACTCTTCTCGAACTCTTGAACTCTTTTAGCATACGTACCACACTTTAGTTTCCGAAACTTGGAGTCACTACCTCCCAACTTGGTCATCCTATTAGCCTCGATCTTCCTTAAGGCTATTCCCGGCCTTCACGATCTACTTCGAGCGTATCCACGAACTCATCGATGGTCATCAAAACTTGGGCCTAGCACCTGGTGACCTACCACTGGCGGGACCACCCGAGCTGACCCCACCTCATTCAAGCTCACGGGTTGACACGCAACACGCCTCAACCCGACCCTCCGTAACGCCAACTCTCTTGTTTCTCGATCCGTAACAACCTTGCTAAATCACATCATGAAAGATACCACTTTCATTTACCCAACCCAGAGACTTATCACACAATATTTTCTAGGCATAAAATGCACTCTGACAAGGATCACTCGCAAAATCTTGTACTCAAGACGGCCTTACATCTAAGGTCTCAACTGTAATATTCTAAGGTTCATCATTTTCTCACCCCTCAGGCTTACCCTTTTTCCCCAACTAGGTTCCTAAATCACATTTTAGCACAAAGCTATCCGAACATAACACTTAACACATTAACATAACATCAAAACATACAAGCCTCTAGATGGTTATGATATACCAAGCTACCGCCCACTCTAATCGTAAGTGCGCCTGCAGGCGCATAATCAGAAGGCGATGAACTCGCCATCGATCCGCAGGCCGCGCTGCCGCCGTACTCTCCTATAAGCACAGTCTCTCGTCACATGGCCCTGACGGCCGCAGGTGAAGCAAGCACCAGTAAAAAGACGACATTCCGGGATGATGTTTGCCACATCGTGCACACTGAGGGGGACATGAATCCCGCTGGCTAGCACTCACGTATACCGCGGAACGAAGCCACGAGCTCGACTCAGCTCGAATACCTGAACGTCCCAAGGCGGGGACCACTCTGTCTTGGTGGAGGTACATAACTAGATCGCTAGCCGAGGCGGTCCGCCTCGAAAGTTACCAAAGGACCATTGCTCGCCTCTTCGCCTGATCTCGGTCATTCCGTCGACCTCTCCGTGCCTCGCATCCTAGTGCATGAGCTTGCGCGGCAATGTCCATGCGGTGAAGAGCTACACCCGCACAAGCCTCGCCAAGTAATCGTCCAGCCGTGGCGTGGCGGTGTACTGTCCTCCATATCCGCCATTACAGCTGGAACATACCGAGCTAATGAGTCGAACTCCACATTGTACTCTCTAACCGTCCGCCCGCCCCGCCAACGTCAAAAATCTGTCGCCCGAGCCCTCTCATTCGTGGAGGCAAGAAATGTGCAAGAAATGCCTCGAGAACTCGTCCCAAATCGCTGGAAGTGCATGCTCTTCCCGGACAGCTCCACGAATCAAACGACCAATCGCAGATCACGCGGTGATGCGAACCCAATACCACCGACCGCTGCGAGGCTCGATCACTCATGATCCGTCAGAGGCTTCGGATAAACTCACGAGGGTCGCCCTCGCTCTCGATCCATAGAACACCGGAGGCTACAACTCGGGAAGTCACGTAGCCTCAAACCGCTCGCCGGTGTACTACGGGTGCTACGGGCCGGAATCGCTGCGATCCAGCCTATCTCATATTCGCCACGACTCGCCGAATCGCCATCTCCTTGTACCCATCTCATCGGCTCCAGTGTGGGGACCGAGGCTCGGTATCAGAGCCTCGGCAGCCACCGCTGCGCTCTAAACTCGCTGGTCTTGGCGGCCGCGAAACCCGCCGTCGGGCACTCGCTCAGTCTTGGCCGGCTGCGCTCGCATTTCTCTCAGTATCTCGCTAACAGCCTCTCGATCGCCTTGCCCATCTGGGCTCGCTGCCTTACGCGAGGCATAATCGTAAAGGAAAGGAATACGTCGGAGGGGTCCAATTTATCACACACTCTAAGGCACGATCTCGGAATGAGAAGGATGGAAACCAATCCTAAATGTCTGCGACCTCACGATTATAGATGTGGTGCACAACACACCGATAATCAAGACTCTACTAGACACGGTGCAGACACTTTCCGAGGACTAATCGCTCGATACCACTTTTGTCACGACCAACCGGGCGTGATCGTGCCTTACCGGGCACCCTGGTGATACAACATCGAGAAAATCGGAAATAAAAACATGAACATGAATTAAGAGACAAGATAAATAAACAGCAACCAAAACAAGCTTGCCTTCATCATATATATACATAAATACCGAACAGTTATCCTTTTTACAAACCCCGCCACAATGATTTCTACACTTAAGATTTACAACAACTATGACGGACAGGCCCCGCCATACCACGAATGTACAAGAACCTACAACTCGGGAACACATACCAAAAGATAAGCCTCCGAGAAACGGAGCTTCCAACACGCTGAATGTGATCCTATAAGCGGGATCGATCGGCGGTCGATGTACCTTTACTGCGGCATGAACGCAGCCCCGGCGAGGTCGATAACAGTACCAAGTATGTGAAAGCGTAAGATATCAGAAATGAAATCATAATAGTCTATATAAAGCAGAGACATGTATGATAACCAAACTACGATTCACAACATAGAAGCGATCATGTCAAGTCGTGACTCACGCCTAAAAGTCATCCTCATGCCCGTGGAACTCCTTCCTCACCGCCGCAGCCTAGGTACAAATCATGTGATACGTATAATGTGTCTCGCCCATCTTATGGACCCAATATAGAAAAGGGTGGAATACATTCTGCTCATCCTACGAACCAGAGTCGAGTGGAACACATTCCGATGAACCAGAGTCAAGTGAAATACATTCCGGATGAACCGGTCCTCAAGTGAAATACATTCCGGATGAACCGGCCTCTCAAGTGAAATACATTCCGGATGAACCGTAATCAAGTGATATACATTCGGATAAACGGTAGTCAAGTGATATACATTCCTGATAAACCGTAGTCAAGTGATATACATTCCTGATAAACCTGAGTCAAGTGATATACATTCGGATGAACCTAGTCGAGTAGAACACGATTTACACAACAAGGCTATCACACGTAACATGATCAAGTTTCATAACAACAAGTATAAGCAAGTTACACACAACTCAAGGTACTTTCATTTTATATCAAAGTCAGATTTTAACCTTAAAGTACTACGTCCGTTAAATTCCTTTTAAGATCCATTTCTTTTACAAAGGTCGCCCGATACCCGTAGTATAAAAATAGAGTGACTAACATTGTTAAGTAAACCAAAATGCTTTCCAAACGTTCAAGTTTGCCCAATTTCGAATGCTCAAGTTTCTCATTTTAGAAAAAGGTTTCGTAGTTCATAGTTTTAGTCCTTTAAAACATAATTCTCCTTTAAACGTTTTGAGAAACCTATGTCTTATAAGTGAGTAGGTTATTCTTGTTTATAATCAATCTTATTAAGCAGCCATGATCTAGGAAATGTAATATCATTTTGTCTCATCTTAGCTTCTATGCAGATGGAGGTTTCTACTGGTTTTAATAATACTTCTTTAGTCAATACATTTTCCTTTTATTAACGCTGCAGTGGTTTGTCGATACACATTCTGATTTCCGAAATCAAGAAACATTCTTAAGCCGTTATACCTAACTTCCCATAAAGCTAGTATAACTCTTAAGCTTTCAAAACCCAAGTAATACTCATTCTTTCAAAACGATTCATAAATCTTTTGAAATGCTTCAAGTCCTTTATTAACACATATCAAGCCAGTTATTATTCAAATCAGTTACCTTTTAAAAACCACAAAGTATGTGCTTATCCACATAAAGCTATTATAACCAACTTCCCATAAAGTCGTTATAACACTTTATGTTTTACATCAATCAAATACATTTAGCACGTATGCGTCTCACCGTACTACATAGTTCACACATATCATGCTAGAAGAGATAGGAAGAGGTTCACGTACCTCGCGGCGATTACATCGACTAATAGCAAAACGCTCAAGTACCTCAAACCGTGGCGACACTCTACCAAGAAGATCACTCCACACGCGATTACAACCTATAGAGGCCACAAAGCGCCTATTAATACCTTTAGATCCCGACGTAGAATATTCTACGTAAAATTCGGCAAAGACTCTCCCCGCAACAAACAGAAATCTCCTCCTCTATCGAGGCCGCTACCAAGCCAACGAGGGGGTTAACACGTCCGACCGACGTACAATTCTACTACACGAATGCTACACAAGTCTCATCTGAATACACCCTATGTAATTACAGTCATTCTCTTATTTAAATTCAGGCTTAAGTCGCAAGACATTGCCGTAAGTATTATTCAGGCTTAAGTCAAAAGACATTGCCGCACAATTATAATGTTCAGTTCTATATATAGTATACTTCAACTATATATTCCTACAACATGTAATTTCCAATTACAATAGAAGGTCAAGATATTTACCTCAATAAGCCCAAAATTATCCAAGTTATAAGTCGTTCCTGAACAAGGTTTAGCTCCTACTCCGTGCGCTCCAAAACGCTCCAAGAAACCCTTAGAACTGTCTACACAACTTCTACTTAATACTTCAACTACGGGTGAAGATTTTTCCTTAGGGTTTCGTTTAGTGGCTAAAGGAAGGTATAATAGTATTTTCCGGGCTTCGTACAAAGGGTACTTTGGAAAGTACTACAAGGTATTTGGCTAAAGTATTTTGGGCATTATAACGATACTAGTAGAATACATTTCTACCAAGGGGGGTAGTATTTTGACTAGCACAACTAGGCTAGGGGGTTGCTCTCGCCAGAGCCACTAGGCAAGGGGGCTCTCGCCGAGGGCTCTCAAAGGGGAGGTGTGGTGGGCGAACTACACAAGGGAGGAGGAAGAGAACTTCAAGACTTAGGAAGATTTTTGGATGAAGAAGTCTTCCAAAGGGTGGGGTATTTATAGGTCAAGCAAAGGCCAACCAATGGCCAAGATGCATCCAAGTGTATAGCAAGTGTAGGGCTAGATTTCCACCATGTGTACCTTATCCATCTACCACACAACTTGCACAAAATATCCTACCAACTAAAGCTCTCTTTTCGCCCACCATTACCGCCACTCAAGGCCAATGTGAGGTGACACATGTCACCCTCCGTTGGTCCAAAATGTTTCGTCTCTCGGAAAATTCCGCAAAAATTATAAATGACATAGCGGAAATTCCCTACGAAAGTGTGGAAAACGTTTTCGAAAAACGACTCTAACCGGGTGTTGTGCACAAAAAGAATTCGGCCAAGCCTAAAGAAGTTCGAAAATTTCTACGTACGTCCCCCACGTACATACTCTGGAAATACGGGGTATAACAAAAACCAGCGGAAATAAAAACTTAAACATTTAAATAGACATGGATCAAGATAAAGAAAATAGGCCAACCAAAACGGTTGCCTTTCAACATATATAAATATAGACATTTGAACAGTTTAATCCTTTTTACTACCCCGCCACAACAAAGCATTACTGCACTTAAGAATGAAATGACAACTATGGCGGACAGGGCCCGCCATACCCTGAATGTACAAGAACATACTGACTGTGGTAACATACCAAAAGATAAGCCTCAAGAAACGGGTCTTCCCAATACGCTGAACTTTGATCCTATGAGCGAGGATCCACAACCGATGTACTTCTACCTGCGGCATGAACGCAGCCCCCCGAAGGGGGTCAGTACAACAGGTACCAAGTATGTGAAACTTTAAAATACTGTAAATGAAATCATAATAGTCTATAAAAAGCAGGAGACATGTATGATAACCAAACTACAGTTCACAACATAAAAGCGATATGAGCCGAGGACTCACGCCCTCAAGTCATCCCTCATGCCCGTGGAACTCCTTCCTCACTGCCGGCAGTCTAGGTATACATCGTGTGGAATACGTGTCCCGGCCCATACCATGGGACTCGGTAAAGAATCATGTGGAATACGTGTCCCGGCCCATCCCGTGGGACTCGGTAGAGAATCAGATGAAATACGTGTCCCGGCCCATCTCGTGGGACTCGGGGGATAATCAGATGGAATACGTGTCCCGTCCCATCTCGTGGGACTAGGTGAATAATCAGATGGAATACGTGTCCCGGCCCATCTTGTGGGACTCGGTGAATAATCAGATGGAATACGTGTCCCGGCCCATCTCGTGGGACTCGGTGAAGAATTGTTCATAACAAATCAGCTGGCCCTCCATCGAGAGACGTGGGGGTATAGACATACAACAAAGGCTATCACAACAAGCATAGGCAAGTTTCACAACAACAAGCATAGGCAAGTTATACACAACTCAAGGTACTTTCATTTTATGTCAAAGTCCGGGTTTTAACCCTAAAGTACTACGTACGTTAAATTCCTTTTAATGATCCATTTCTTTTACAAAGGTCACCCGATACCCGTAGTATAAAAATAGAGTGACTAACATTGTTAAGTAAACCAAAATGCTTTCCTTTGTAAAATCAAGTAACAACCTTATTTTCCAAACGTTCAAGTTTGCCTAATTTCAAATGCTCAAGTTTCTCATTTTATAAAAGGTTTCGTAGTTCATAGTTTTAATCCTTTAAACCATAATTCTCCTTTAAATGATTTGAGAAACATATGCCTTATATGTGAGTAGGTTATTCTTGTTTATAATCAATCTTATTAAGCAGCCATGATCTAGGAAATGTAATATCATTTTGTCTCATCTTAGCTTCTATGCAGATGGAGGTTTCTACTGGTTTTAATAATACTTATTATTCAATACATTTACCTTTATTAACGCTGCAGTGGTTTGTCGATACTCATTCTGATTTCCGAAATCAGTAAAACATTATTCCCTTTTAAAAACCAAGTACTCATTACTCACGAATGAGGTTTCACACAAACATCCATATTAAGTCAAGTTTCTTATCTTTTAAGATTAAGTCTCTTAACTTCTAAAAATCAGTAAACCATTCTCTTTATCTCTCTTAAGACGTTATACCTAACTTCCCATAACGCTAGTATAACTCTTATGTTTTCAAAACCAAGTATTACTCTTCTTTCAAAATGATTCTTTTTGAAATACTTCAAGTTCTTTATTATCACACCTCAAGTCAGTTATAAGTCAAATCAGTTACCTTTTAAAACCACAAAGCATTTTCTTACCTACATAAAGCTGTTATAACCAACTTCCCATAAAGCCGTTATAACACTTTATGTTTTAAACCAATCAAATACATTTAACACATGTACGTCTACCGTACTACATAGTTATAGACATATCATGCTAGAACAGATAGGAAGAGGTTCACATACCTCGCGACGATTATCGACTAATAGCAAAACGCTCCAAGTACCTCAAATCGTCGGCTACTCCTTAAGCCAAGTAGATCACGCCATACGTAGTACTTCAACCTATAGAGGCCACAAGGCGCCTATTAACGTCTATATCTCAACGTAGAATATTCTACGTAAAAATTCGCAAGACCCCGCAAAAGCGTAAATCTCCTCCTCTATCGAGGCCGGCTACCAAGCCAACCAGGGGGGGGGGGGGTTTACACGTCTAACCGGACGTGTACAATTCTACTTCACAGTAATGCTACACAAGTCTTGTTATACCCCGTATTTCCGGAGTATGTACGTGAGGGCGTACGTACGAAAGTTTGGCCTTAAAAGTTTAAGCCTTGGACGTTTTTATTTGTACACAACTCACTAAAAGAATCGTTTTCCGACGAAACGTTTCCACAGCTTTCGTAGGGAAAATTCCGGCTATGTCATTTAGTATTTTTGCTGATTTTTCCGAGAGACGAAACATTTTGGACCAACGGGAGGGCGACACTTGGCACCCTCCAATTGGTGGACTTGAAATCGTCCATTGGACGAATTGGACTAGGTGTTGCACGTTTTTTGTGCCTTTGCACAAGTCAAGGAGTTGGTAGGATATTTTGTGTGCAAGTTGGCTAAGGACACTTGCCCAAATCTTGACCTTACACTTGCCTTGCACTTGGCATAATCTTGGCCATTGGTTGGCCATCCCTTGACCTATAAATACCCCTCTTGTGATGAAGAGTTCTTCATCCACAAACAAGCTTTCCAAGTCTTGAAATCCTCTCCTCTCCCTTGTGCCTTTTTCGTCCAAACACTCCCCCCCTCCCCTTGTGAAGTTTGGCCGAGGGCCTACTCCCCCTAGCCTAGCCGAAATCTACCCCCCTCCCTTGGTAGAAAAGTTGCCTTCTAGTATTGTTATAATGCCCAAAATACCCTAGCCCAAATCCCTTAGTACTTAGTAGAAGTTGTGAGGAACTTCTAAAGGTTCTTGGAGCTATCTGAGCGCATACAAATTAGAGCTAAACCTTGCTCAGAGCGACGTTTATACTCGGATAATTTTGGGCTTATAGAGGTAAATAATCTTACCCTTCTTTTATAATTAGAAAATACATACGTAGAAGTATAAGAATAAGTATTAAATACTTAGAAGGATATTCTGAATAGAATTGAATCTGTTATCACAGTAGAAGGGTTTAAAGAAGAATAATTGAATTGTACTCACATAGATTGTTTTCACATGAGACTTATATAGCTCACCGGTAGGGTTGTCTGCCCGACTTTCCGTAGAATTGTGAACCTCTGTTTAGAATGACCTTGAGTAGTCTAGACTTTGATAGATGTCTGTGACTATTATAGGCTGATTCTCTGCGACATATTCAACTTGGCGGAGGTTTTCACGAGAAGGTATGTGATTCTTCCTAAGCATGATATTTTAACATATATATAGTACGGTAGACGCATGTGTTAAGCGAATAATAACTACGGCAATGTCGTTTGACTTAAGGTGAATAATAACTACAATGAATGTCTTTTGACTTAAGCCTGAATAATAAGAATCCTGATGCATTTCAAAAGAACTACTGAATCATTTTAACAGAAGATAAATATTTGGTTTTTAAAACAAAAGCTTAAGAGTTATACTAGCTTTATGGGAAGTTAGGTATAACAACTTAAGAAAGATAAAAAGGAACTGTTTACTTGTTGTTTATAAAAGCCTTGTATTGATTTCTGTTAAGTGTAGTAAGATTTGTTTGATAAGTAGACATATTATGATGCTACCTGTGTTAGTGTCTTGAAATGCTGTGTAAGGGGGTCATTCTTGCTGTGCTTACGCTAAGCGGTAAGTCCATTATCTTGTTATTATATCACCTACCTCCTTGACTTATTATACCGAGGGCTTGCCACCCTTGATGCGGGTCTATACGACCTATGCGGTCTGTGAGACTATGCGGAGTAGCGGTATGCTCCAGGATTGATCATTCCGGGTGTTTAGCCCGATACGGGGGATGCCCTATGTGGTCCATGGGACTATGCGGTCTATTGAGACTATGCGCGATCGCGGAGTCCAGTGCGTACCGGGTTGGCTACCCCCGATGCGAGGAATACCTCATGCGGGTCTGTGTGACCTATGCGGATCGCGGATGTCGAGGACTAGGCACGCAGAATGATACTATGGGCGATTGGCCTTGCTTCGATCATTCGCGGCCTAGAATAGACCTGTTACAGTTTTCCTATTACTGTTGTTGTTTGTGATGTGGCACTATGTGCAATTGAACTGATTGTATTTGTGAAAAGGTTTTAAATACTTTGATTTCATTTAAGTACTTTATAGTTTCACATACTTGGTACCTGTTGTATCGACTCTTCTGGCTTTGCGTTCATGCCGCAGGTAAAGGCAAGCAGGTGCTAGATCCGCATCCTTAGGATCTTTTGCGTTGGTGTCAGGAGCTCCATCTTCTCCGGAGGCTCTACTTTTGGGTATGATCTCCCTGTTGTAGATAGTTTTGTCATCAGGTATGGCGGCCCGTCCCGCCATAGTTGTATATTTCCTTAGAGGTCTGTAGTCATGTTGCAGTTTGGGATATAAATCGCTAAACCATGTTTATATATATATGCTTAGAAAGACGACCTTTTCTCACATAAAGCGTGTCTCATTTTACAACTATTTCATGTTTTGTTTTATATTCCGATTACTACGATGTATGACTACTTGGGTGCCCTTGAAGCACGATCCGCTGCCCGAACGGGTCGTGACAAAAGTGGTATCGAGCGATTAATCTCGGAAAGTGTCTGAGCATCGTATCTAGTAGAGTCTTGATTATCGGTGTGTTGTGCACCACACCAATAATCGAGAGGCTATAGGATATTTAGGATTGGTTTCCATTCTTCTCACTCGAGATCGTTCTTAGAGTCGTGTTATAGGTTGGACCTCTAACGTATTCCTTTCTGAATGATTATGCCTCCACGTAGCGACCCGCCCGAATGGCAAGGCGGCGAGGAGTCGCTAGCGAGACACCCAGAGTCACGAGGCTCGTGCCCGCCTATACCCGAGACGGCGAAGTTCCATGACGCCGCGCCCCAAAGAGAGACCGCGATACTGCACTCCACCCCACACTGGAGCAGGAGATGGGTGCAGAGATGGCCCGATTATTTGCTCGGATCAGGCGACACGAGGACAGCCGACGCAGCAGCCTGGGGCCCAAAGAAGATTCAGCGGCACCCGAGGCGCAGTTTGAGGCTACTGGATTTCTTAGTTGTAGCCCGCGAGTTTTACGGTCGAGGCCTGAGGATGATCCGCAGGAGTTCATCCGTCAGTTACAGAGGATCATGCGGGTGATCAAGGCTTCAGAGACCGAGTCTGTGATCTTCGGCTCACATTGGCTGCGTGATACCGCAGTAGATTGGTTTGATTCATGGAGCTTTCCGGGAGAGCATGCACTCCAGCAGATGGGATGAGTTTTGAGGCTTTTCTCACACACTTCTTGCCTCCGCGGATGAGGAGGGCACGAGCCGATAGATTCTGTTGCCGAGACAGGAGGACGCACGATTAGGGAGTACAATGTCGAGTTTGATTCTTTGGCTCGATATGTCCCTCGCGACCGGTAGCGATATGGAGGACCGGGTGCATCGCTATGTCATCGGGCTAGATGATTACATGGCCGAGTCTTGTGCGGGTGTCCTTCACCAGCATGGACATTACCCGATGCGAGCTCATGCACTAGGATGCGAGGAGCGTAGAGACCGCCGGCAGAGCGATATCAGTGAAGAAGGCGCCAAGACGGCCGGTTCTTTTGGTGGTTCTCAGGGTGGGCGGCATCAGCAGAAGTCCAGATTTGCACCACAGCCTGCGCAGAGCGCTCCTACATCATTTTCGGTACAGCAGAGCGGGGCGGTGTCGGGCCCGGACTTGGATTTCGAGGTAGCAGGTGCTAACTGCTCGAGGTCCGCTCGGTGCCCGTTGTGGTAGATACCATTCGGGAGTCAGACCGAGCTTGCTATACTTGTGGCCAGCAGGGTCATTTCGCGAGAGTTTGTCCGAGCGGGGGCGGCGCTGGTGGTAGGCTCACCTACGTGGTGCATTGCCGCTTCATCCTCGACAGATTACTCGCCTGAGGGCAAGGTACTCATGGACCAGCGGGTCGCGCAGAGGTCGTGGCGCAGTCGATTCTAGCGGTCCTCGTAACCGCATTTATGCTTTGTCCACCGACAGATCGTGAGGCCTCACCGATGTCGCCAGTACCTTATCGGTTCGGGTTTGATGTGTATGCTTTGATAGATCCGGTTCTACTCGCCCCATATATCTCCCTTGTTGCTAGTAGGATAGGGATGAGCCCGAGTCCATAGACCCTTTCGAGGTAGCTACGCCATGGGTGATTCGGTGGTAGCTCGGCGGTATATAGAGCTTGTCTGTGACCATTTACGCCGTCGGACCCTAGCCGACTTGATAGAGTTGGAGATGATTGACTTCGACGTGATCATGAGGATGGATTGGCTAGCTTGCTACGCCAATGTAGACCGCAGAGAGAGTAGTACGGTTCCAGCTCGAGGAGCCGTTGTTGAGTGGGGAGCACCAGATCGCCGAGGGTAGGTTTATTTCCTACCTCAAGGCTAGGAAGATGGTGCGAAGGGGTATATCTACCATCTCGTTCGTGTTTGATACCGAGGTCGCAGACCAGATTTTCGTGCGCTCCGGTGGTCGAGAGTTCCCGTGACGTGTTTCCGCACGACCTCCGGTATCCTCCCGAGAGGAGATCGAGTTTTGTATAGATGTCTGCCGGACACTCGCCTATTTCCATTCCGCCATACGTAATGGCACTGCCGAGTTGAGAGTCAAGGACCACCGAGAGATTTGGGAGAAGCGGCTTCATCGGGCCTAGTGTTTCTCCCCGGGAGCGCGGATTGTTCGTGAAGAAGAAGGTCGGACGCCGCGCATGTGTGTTGATTACGGTGAACAAGGTAACCATTAAGAACAGATACCCCTTCCTGGATTGATGATTTGTTCGACCGGGCCAGTGGCGCGAGATGTTTCTCCAAGATTGATCTGCGTCGGGTTATCATCGTGCGTAGTCGAGAGGTGGATGTCCCTAGATTGCATTCGGACCCAGACGCATTATGAGTTCGTGGTCATGTCTTGGTTGACCAATGCTCGTGGTATTCATGGATTTGATGAACCGAGTGTTCAAACCATTTTTGGACACGCTTGTGATAGTGTTCATTGATGATATCTTGGTTTATTCTCGCCAGAGCAGAGCACGCGAGCATTTGGCGATCGGCCGATGCTTCTCGAGACCAGCGATTACGCCAAGTTTTCCAAATGTGAGTTTTGGTTGACTTCGTGGCTTTTCTTGGGCATATTGTCGGGTGATGGCATTCAGTGGATACGCCAAGATCGAGGCGATGACTTGGCCTAGACCTACTACTCCGGCAGAGGTTCGCGATTTCGGGCCTTGCGAGATATTATCGCGTTCGTGGAGAAGTTTGCTTATCTCTCGCACCATTGACTAGGCCGACTCGTAAGGCGGCCAAGTTTTAGTGGATCGATGCGTGTGAGCGGGGTTTCCACCGCTAAAGGAGGCGACGACCGCCTCGTTCTTACTCTTCCGATGGTCGGATGGTTATGTTGTGTATTGTGATGCGTCGGGCATCGGGTGGAAGTGTGTTGATGCAGCATGGTAGAGTTATAGCGCACGATCCCGACACTTAAGAAACACGAGAGGAACTACCCCACCCATGATTTGGAATTGCAGCGTGATTCACGCTTTGAAGATCTGAGGCACTATTTGTATGGGTTCACGTGGATATTTATACGCACCACAAGAGCCTCCAAGATATCTTCACCAGAGGAGCTGAACTTACGACAGAGACGGTGGTTAGAGTTGCTTAAGGATTACGATGTTGATATCCTGTACCACCCGGGGAAGGCCAATGTTGTGGCAGATGCTCTTAGTCGTAGGTCGATGGGGAGCCTATCAGATGTGCAGCTAGAGAAGAGGGGCATGGTTCGTGATTTGCATCAGTTAGCGAGCCTTGGTGTCCGTTTGATTGATTCTGATAGCAGTGGGGTTCGAGTTCGTGAGCTTGCCGAGTCTTCCATCGTCGAGGAGGTGAAGAGGCAACAGTTCGAGGATCCAGTTTTGACACGTTATCGTGATACAGCTCTTCGTGAGGGCAAGGGTCCTTTTGAGGTAGCACCTGATGGGGTGCTAAGGTTTGAGGGCAGGTTGTGTGTTCCAGATGTTTCAGGACTTCGGCAGAGTTCTTGGGGAAGCACACAACAAGCGTTTCATCCATCCGTGGTCGACCAAGATGTACCACGACCTTAGATCTGTATTGGTGGGATGGCTTGAAGAGGGCGTTGCGAGTTCGTAGCTCGCGCCCGTGTTGTCGGCGGTGAAGGTAGAGCACCGAGGCACGGTGGTTTGTTCTGACGATAGAGATCCCGACCTGGAAGTGGGAGGTGATCAACATGGACTTCATCACAGGATTGCCTCGCACTCAGAGGAGACATGATTCTATATGGGTTATCGTCGACAGGCTGACGAAATCAGCCCATTTTCTTCCCGTTAGGACGACTTTCTCGGCTGAGGATTATGCCAAACTTTACATCCGAGAGATCGTCAGACTGCATGGAGTCCCTATTTCGATCATATCGCATGCAGAGCCTTTACGGCTAACTCGGAGGTCCTTCCGAGGGTTTAGGGGCGCAGTGAGCACGAATCGCATTTCATCCACGCATGCACGACAGCAGAGCGCACTATCCGCACTCTTGAGGATATCTGCGAGCTTGTGTTATTGACTTGTGGTAGCCGGAGGATCATTTGCCTCTAGTTGAGTTCGCGTATAATAATAGCTACCACTCCAGTATTCAGATGGCGCCTTATGAGGCCTTGTATGGGAGGAAGTGCAGATCGCCTATAGGCTGGTTTGATGTTGGCGAGGTACAGTTAGTGGGACCAGATTTGGTGCAGCAGGCAGTGGATAAGGTGAAGCTTATCCGAGCGCTATCGACACTCGTGAGTCGGCGAAGTCATATGCAGATCACCGTCGTCGGCATCTGGAGTTCGAGGTAGATGATTGGGTTTTCCTGAAGGTGTCACCCATGAAGGGTGTGATGAGATTCGGGAGGAAAGGGAAACTCAGCCCAAGGTACATTGGGCCCTATCAGATTGTCCGCAGGGTAGGCAAGGTTGCCTACGAGTTGGATCTGCCGTCCGATCTGGAGGCAGTGCATCCGGTGTTTCATGTTTCTATGCTGAGGAGATGTATCGGGGATCCATCTAGGGTACATCCGATTGACGACGTCCAGGTGACCGAGGGGTTATCGTATGAGGAGATTCCCATAGCGATAGTCGATCGTCAGGTTAGGCGTCTGCGGACCAAGGACGTGGCTTCCGTCAAAGTCTTGTGGCGGAACGAGCTTAGGGAGGAGATGACGTGGGAAGCTGAGGAGGACATGAGGCGGAGGTATCCTCACTTATTCCCCACACCTCCAGGTAACTTACTTTCCTGCTTGCTGGTTTAATTTTCGTAAATTGTTAAGTGTTATATTGTGGCCATGTGTGGCACTTGCAAACTGTTTAAGCTTTTACCGTTAACTGTCTTGGGAAGGAACATTCGGGACGAATGTTTCTAAGGAGGGGAGAATGTTATACCCCGTATTTCCGGAGTATGTACGTGAGGGCGTACGTACGAAAGTTTGGCCTTAAAAGTTTAAGCCTTGGACGTTTTTATTTGTACACAACTCACTAAAAGAATCGTTTTCCGACGAAACGTTTCCACAGCTTTCGTAGGGAAAATTCCGGCTATGTCATTTAGTATTTTTGCGGATTTTTCCGAGAGACGAAACATTTTGGACCAACGGGAGGGCGACACTTGGCACCCTCCAATTGGTGGACTTGAAATCGTCCATTGGACGAATTGGACTAGGTGTTGCACGTTTTTTGTGCCTTTGCACAAGTCAAAGAGTTGGTAGGATATTTTGTGTGCAAGTTGGCTAAGGACACTTGCCCAAATCTTGACCTTACACTTGCCTTGCACTTGGCATAATCTTAGCCATTGGTTGGCCATCCCTTGACCTATAAATACCCCTCTTGTGATGAAGAGTTCTTCATCCACAAACAAGCTTTCCAAGTCTTGAAATCCTCTCCTCTCCTCAGTGCCTTTTCGTCCAAACACTCCCTCCCTTGTGAAGTTTGGTGAGGCCTACCCCTAGCCTAGCCGAAATCTACCCCCCTCCCTTGGTAGAAAAGTTGCCTTCTAGTATTGTTATAATGCCCAAAATACCCTAGCCCAAATCCCTTAGTACTTAGTAGAAGTTGTGAGGAACTTCTAAAGGTTCTTGGAGCTATCGGAGCGTACAAATTAGGAGCTAAACCTTGCTCAGAGCGACGTTTATACTCGGATAATTTTGGGCTTATAGAGGTAAATAATCTTACCCTTCTTTTATAATTAGAAAATACATCGTAGAAGTATAAGAATAAGTATTAAATACTTAGAAGGATATTCGAATAGAATTGAATCAATTATCACGAGAAGGGTTTAAAGAAGAATAATTGAATCAGACTCACATAGGATTTGTTTCACAATGAGACTTATATAGCTCACGGGTAGGGTTGTGCTGCCCGACTTTCCGTAGAATTGTGAACCCTCTGCTTAGAATGACCTTGAGTAGTCTAGACTTTGATAGATGTCTGTGACTATTATAGGTTGATTCTCTGCGACATATTCAACTTGGCGGAGGTTTTCGCGGAAGGTATGTGATTCTTCCTAAGCATGATATTTTAACATATATATAGTGCGGTAGACGCATACGTGTTAATCGAATAATAACTACGCAATGTCGTTTGACTTAAGCTGAATAATAACTACGGCAATGTCTTTTGACTTAAGCACGAATAATAAGAATCTGATGCATTTCAAAAGAACTATCGATCATTTTAACAGAAGATAAATATTTGGTTTTAAAACAAAATCTTAAGAGTTATACTAGCTTTATGGGAAGTTAGGTATAACAACTTAAGAAAGATAAAAAGGAATTTACTTGTTGTTTATAAAAGCCTTGTATTGATTTCATTAAGTGTAGTAAGATTTGTTTGATAAGTAGACATATTATGATGCTACTGTGTTAGTGTCTTGAAATCTTTGTGTAAGGGGTCATTCTTGCCGTGCTTACGTTGCTAAACGGTAATTTCAGATCTTGTTATTATATCACCTATCCTCGACTTATTATACCGAGGGCTTGCCACACTTGATGCGGTCTATACGGCCTATGCGGGTTCGTGAGACTATGCGAGCAGCGGTATGCTCGAGATTGATCATTCCGGTGTTTAGCCCGACGCGGATGCCCTATGCGTCCATAGGACTACGCGGTCTATCGAGACTATGCGATCGCGGACTCCAGCGGTACCGGGGTTGGCTACCCGATGCGAGGAATACCTCATGCGGTGCGTGTGACCTATGCGGATCGCGGAAGTCCGGACTAGGCACGCAGAATGATACTATGGGCGATCGCCTTGCTTCGATCATTCGCGCCTAGAATAGACACATACGCTTTTCCTATTACTGTTGTTGTTTGTGATGTGGCACTATGTGCAATTGAACTGATTTTATTTGTGAAAAGGTTTTAAATACTTTGATTTCATTTAAGTACTTTATAGTTTCACATACTTGGTACCTGTTGTACTGACCTCCTTCGGGGGGCTGCGTTCATGCCGCAGGTAAAGGCAAGCAGGTGCTAGATCCGCATCCTTAGGATCTTTTGCGTTGGTGTCAGGAGCTCCATCTTCTCCGGAGGCTCTACTTTTGGGTATGATCTCCCTGTTGTAGATAGTTTTGTACAGTCAGGGTATGGCGGGGCCCTGTCCCGCCATAGTTGTATATTTCCTTAGAGGTCTGTAGTCATGTTGTACAGTTTGGGATGTAACTGCTAAACCATGTTTATATATATATGCCGAAAGGCGACCTTTTCTCACATAAACTGTGTCTCATTTTACAACTATTTCATGTCTTGTTTTTATATTCCGCTGATTACTCTGATGTATGACTACTTGGGTGCCCCGGTAAGGCACCAGTCACGGGCCCCGGAACGGGTCGTGACAAGTCTACTGTAATACAGTCCTATGTAATTACATTTCAGTTCTCTTCTTTAAATTCAGGCTTAAGTCAAAAGACATTGCCACAAAACTATGTTCAGTTCTATATATAGTATACTTCAGCTATATATTTCTACAACATGTAATTTCCAATTACAATAGAAGGTCAAGAGTGTTTACCTCGATAAGCCCAAAATTATCCAAGTTATATGTCGATCCTGAACAATGTTTAGCTCCTACTCCGAGCGCTCCAACCCGCTCCAAACAACCCTTAGAAGTTCTAACCAACTTCTACTCAAATACTTCAACTATTAATGAAGATTTCCTTAGGGTTTCGTTTAGTTTTTTTTTTTTCCGGGTAAATGCAAATATTATTACTAAAAAGAAAAGCTCAGGAAGCTACAATCAGTCGTTGAGGGTTCTCAATCCTCAACGTAAACAAGAACAAGAAAATAAACTTCAACATGAAAATTAAATGCTATCTATCCGGGACATTCCAAGATAGTATCTTCATTTAAGTAATCGGGGGGTAGTGAAATACTCTTCCAATCTTCGTACTTGGACTTTTATTCGTTGGATTAGGCTCCTTAATTTGTTGTGACTCCCTAGTATCATTTGCACGCTCAGTAGGTGCAATAGTTGGATTCATGGGGGAAATCAAGACTAGTGCATCATTGGGAATGGTTGCCATAAATGGCTCATGTCCCTCGGCATTAAGTGGTTTGTTGGCCGAAACAAGGTCAGACTCCTTAGGCTTCTTGGAAAAGAATGATCCTTCAAATTCCACATTAATTGCTCTTCCAAGACTCATTTGAAATGTAGCCCCTTCGGTTCCCGTAGCCATCAAGTTACCATACCTCTTTGGACGAGTTGCCCCTATGGTTTCCGCAACTTTTGACTTCATTAGAAGAGTAGACCCATCGGTACCCACCCTTATCAAGTTTCGAAGCCCTATTGAATGAGATGTTTCCTTGGTACTCACAGCAATTAAATTCCCCAAGTTACCAAGTCTTGTTTGAAGAGTAGGCTGTTCAAATTCCGCACGTTTTGTACAACCAAGAGCCATGGGAATTGAACCAACTTCGGACCCAACAATCTTGAACCGATGACCCTTGGGTTCCAGCCTTGACACGTGACCACCATAAAGACCAATCAGACCCATGACCACCCTTCTTACCTCCTTCGACCGGAACCACCCTCAAGAACCGTCATCGACCGTGCCGCCCATGCTTACCGTCAACCCCTCAAGAATGGGTGGCGACGGAAACCGCAACACTTGAATTCCCAACAAACTCAACTCGAAAGTTGCACCTAATGAATGAGGCGTGCCATTGATAACAAAGCAATTGAATGAGGCGTGCCATTGACATCCGCACCCATTGAATGCATCAAATTCCTAGACCTCTTTTGGATAGGAAACCCTCGGCTTCAAAACCTTTGCATTTCCAAGGCCATTGGAAAAGAAACAATGTCGAACTCAACAACCAAAGTGGTGACCCATGGACCTCCCAAAGACCCATGACCACCCTCCCGACCATGATCAACCGTGACCAACCTCGAGACCCGTCACCTTGGCATCCAAAGTGGCGCGGAAAAGTCTCTATGAACTCGAAGCCAGGATCGGAGACCCAAGGGTTCAAACCACAAACCACGAACATCAACACCACCTCCCGCGGCCGGAACCACCCTCCATACCCACTTTCGACCGGGATCCCTATCAAGATCCGATCTCTCGAGTCGTGAGTGCCTACCGGAATCGTATTTGTCATTCCGACGTCCAGGTGCTGCGGAAGGTTGGGAAAATCAAAGGCTGTATCCTCAACCCAAGACCACCATCATGACCCTCTTGCACACCAAGAACACCCTCACGACTTGCTAGCAACCTGCTTCAACCGCTTTGTCGAAGAAGCAATCGCCGCCAGAGCTGCCCGGAAATGCAAACCTCAAATTCAAATCTTGAATCTTGTAATCTTGAACAATCAAAATAATCTCTTTCATTCTTTTGGCTGAAATCTTTGTATTCTTTCTCATGGCTAGAAGGAAGATAATGCAAATCTTGAGTAATCTTTAATCAAGTTGAAGTATCTTCGTAACAATCTTTGGACAAGTTGATAACCTCGAACAATCTTTCCACAATTTTCGAAAAATCTTCGAACAAGATGTAAAATTTCCGTAATTAACTCAAACAACTTCGTATCAAATTCAAGTAAGATGAACAGACGAACAATCTCATGAAATCAAAGATGAAATCAGATTTACGGAGTATGAAATCGAAGATGAAATCATAAGAATGAGGCGGATTGCGAAGAGCGACTAGGGAGAAATGTTGAGAGCATTTTCGCCTAGTGAGAGAAACTTCTCTCTAACTCTTCTTTCTTCCGCTTTAGGGTTTCGTTTAGTGGCTAAAGGAAAGTATGATAGTATTTTTCGGGCTTTTCGTATAGAGGTAACTTTGGGAAGTACTATAAGGTATATGGGCTAAAGTATTTGGGCATTATAACAATACTTGGAGAGTATTTCTATACCACAAAAGGGGGTATTATACGAAAACAACTAGGCTAGGGGGGGGTACCCCTCGGCTAGACACTACAAAGGGGGAGGGGGAGGCTCTCGGCCAAGGGCCTTTCTCACATGGGAGGGCTTTGGGAAAAGCAAACAAGAGGGAGGGAGTATTTGAGACTTAGAAAGATTGCTCAAGTTTAAATGAAGAAAGTCTTCAACTTAGAGGGGTATTTATAGGTCAAGCAATGGCCAACCAATGGCCAAGATCCATCCAAGTGTTAGGCAAGTGTAGGGCTAGGATTAAGCCATGTGCACCTTATCCATCTACCACACCAACTTGCACAAAATATCCTACCTAACCCATGCCACCTATTTTCGTCCATTACCGCCCACTTCCTTCCAATGTGAGGGTGACACATGTCACCCTCCCGTTGGTCCAAAATGTTTCGTCTCTCAGAAAAATCCGCAAAAATTATAAATGACATAGCCGGAATTTTCCCTTCGCAAGTTTAGTAAAACGTTTCGTCGAAAAACGATTCTTTTCGGCACTTGTGCCCAAATTTCGAACCTATGCCTACTTTAAGGCTTAAATTTTTATACGTACGCCCTCACGTACATACTCTGGAAATACGGGGTATAACAATATCAAGTCAATTAAGTCAAGTCTCTTATCTTTTAAGATCAGGTCTCTTATTTTCAAAAGATTCATAGATCATAGTTTTAAACACTTAACAACGTAATCTCTCTTTTTTTAAAACAATTTGAGTAACATATGCCTTATGTGTGAGTAGGTTATTCTTGTTTATAACAATCTTATTAAGACAACCATGATCTAGGAAATGTAATACAATTTTGTATCTTAGCTTCTATGCAGATGGAGGTTTCAACTGGTTTTAACAATACTTAATTAGTCAGTACATTTTCCTTTATTAGCGCTGCAGTGGTTTGTTCGATACTTATTCTCATTTCTGAAATCAATACAAGGCTTTCATAAACAATTAAGTAAACCGTTCCTTTTATTTCTCTTAAGTCGTTATACCTAACTTCCCATAAAGCTAGTATAACTCTTAAGCTTTTAAAACCAAGTATTTCTCTTCTTTCAAAAACGATTCTTAATTCTTTTGAAATACTTCAAGATTCTTATTATTTAAAACTCAAGTCAAAAGACATCGAAGTAAAACCACGTTCGATTAACACACGTCGTCTCACCGTACTATATATATTCTTTTAAAATATCATGCTCAAGAGGATAGGAAGAATCACATACCTCATCGCGAAATCCACCGCCAAGTCGAATATGTCGCGCAGAGTATCAACCTATAATAGTCAAATCGTCTATCAACGCCTAGACTACTCGTAGAATATTCTAAGCGGAAGGTTCTTATTTCTACGGAAATTTGGGCGACTTCCCTACCAGTCAAACTACTCAAGTCTCAGTAAATACAGTCTATGTAAATCTGACTCAATTCTCTTCTTTAATATCCGTCTATATCTCTTATACTCAATTCTAAACTTCTACAATATGTAATCTCCAATTACAATAGAAGGATAAGATATTTACCTCGATAAGCCCAAAATTATCCAAGTTTAAATGTCGATTCTGAGCAAGGTTTAGCTCTATTGCATGCGCTCCAATCCGCTCCAAGAAACCCTTAGAAGTTCTTACACAACTTCTTCTTACTACTTCAACCAACTATGAAGTTTCTCCTAGGGTTTCATTTTGTGACTAAGGGATATAAAGTAGCATTTCCGGGCTCTTAGTATTGAAATAACTTTGGAATACTACAAGGTATTAGGGCTAAGGTATTTTGGAATTGTAACAATACTTGGAGAATACTTTTCTACCAAGGGGGGGTATTTCACGAGAACTATCAAGAGTACTTGGCCGAGGGCCTTCTCAAGGAGGGTGGTTTGGACGAGAGCTTGAGAGGAGGGAAGGATTTTAAGACTCAGAAATTATTTTGTGGATGAAGAAGTCTTCAACTAAGGGGGGGGGGGGGGGGTATTTATAGGGCCATCAATGGCCAAGATTCAAGCAAGTGGAGGGCAAGTGGAGGGTGTAGATTTTCACATGTGTACCTTATCCATCTACTCCACAAATATCACAAAATATCCTACCTAACCTTGACCAAAGGTTTTAAGCCTTTAAAATGAAAAAAACGTGCACTCCATTTCGTCCACCCATCCGTCCACTTGAGGGTGACACATGTCGCCCTCTCGTTGGTCCAAAATATTTCATCTCTCGGAAAAATCCAAAATAAATAAATTCCTGAAAACGTAAAATTCCTTTACAAGGTTCGGAAAATTTTTCGTCGGAAAAACAATCTTCTTCGCTAGTTGTGCACAATTTCGTCCCTTTGCCTAATTAAGGCTTAAACTTTTGTACGTACGTCCTCACATACATACTCTGGAAATACGGGGTATAACACGTCATTCCGGGAAATGTCATCTTTTTACCAATGCTTGTGTTACCTGCGGCCGGCAGGGCCATATGAGGAGAGAATGTCCTAGTAGGAGAATGCGGTGGGATGACTCACCCTACCGGTCGGTTCTTGGATTGATGGTTCGGAGAGAAAGGGGTGTTAGCCAGAGGAGGCCACCCCCACCTCGGTGTGGCCGTTGTGGTAGGTGTCATCGTGGGGAGTGTCGTACTACTTTGACAGCTTGTTATGCTTGCGGCCAACAGGGCCATTTTGCGAGAAATTGTCCGACCAGAGGTGACGCGGATGTTACGACTCAACCTTCGGGATCAGCGGCTGGTTCATCACCTTCTTTTTCTATGCGCCCTGCAGGGCAGGACTATGATTAGAGTGAAGCAGTAGTTACAGGTATATCCTTAACCCTCTAGAGATTTGTATGCGTGATATGATGATTTTATGTTAAAGTGTTATGTTTGGATAAGCACTGTGTAAAATTGTGATTTAGAGAACATGGTTAGTTGAAAAGGTAAGTTTAGGGGCAGGGAAATTATGAGCCTTAGAATTTATAACAGTTGAGACCGAGACCTTAGATGTAAGGCCGTCTTGAGTAAAAGATTTTATGGTTAGTCTTTGTCGGAGTGCAAAGTATACGTGGAGTATTTGTGTGATAATTCCATGGGTAGTTTGAGATAGAAGTGGTAGCTTTCATGACGTGAATTAGTAAGATTGTTCCGGATCAAGGAACGAGAGAGTTTGGCGCGATAATGGGTCGGGTTGAGGCCAGATCGCGGGTCAACCCGCAGCCCGGATTGAGGTGGGGTCAGTTTGAGGTGGTCCCGCTAGGTGATAGGATCACGAGGGTGTTAGGCCCAAGTTTAGATAACCATTGTACGAGTTCGTGGATGCGTTCGACCAGTAGTCGGGCCGATGTGGTCAGCCCATCTTGTCTTTCAGTCAGGACTGTTTGCTCGGCGGAGGGTTATGCGAGATGTTATATATCAGGAAGGTTGTAAGGCTGCACGGGGTTCCTACTTGTTATTTTATGACAGGCAATGGAGCCCAGTTTACGGCTATTTTCTTTTTCTGGAGGTTTTACCAGGCGAGGTTAGGAACTCAGGGGAGTCTCAGTATTGTATTCACCCTCGGGCCGACGGACAAACAACACATTTTATCCAGATATTTGAGGATAGGTTACGGGCCGGTGTTTTGATTTCGGGGGAGCGGTGAGGATTATTTGCCTCGTGTTGAGTGGGTATTATAATAACTATCATTTCAGTTTTCGGATGACGCCTTATGAAGCCTTGTATGGGAGGAAGTATAGGTTGCCGGTCGATTGGTTCGATGTTGGCAAGGTTCATATAGTTGGTCCATACTTGATTCAGCAGAATGAGGATAAGGCGAAGCTTATCCAGAGGAGGTTATTAGCAGCTCAGAGTCAACAGAAGTCTTGCGGATAATCGGCGTCGACACTTGGAGTTCAGGTTGACGGTGGGTCTTCTTGAAGGTACCACCCCAGAATGGTGTGACCAGATTTGGAAAGCAAGGGAAACTTAGCCCGAGGTACTTTGGGTCTTTTCAGATCGTTTGTAGAATAGGCCAGGTTGCCTATAAGTTAGCACTACCGTCCGACTTAGGAGGCAGTACGTCCGGTCTTTCATATTGCTATGATTCGGAAGAGTATCGGAGATCCATCCAGAGTGTTCCCAGTTAATGACGACCAAGTTAAGGGTAGTGACCCCGAGATTTAAAAAAAAAAACTGAAGTAATGACAGAAATGTGATACGTATATTAGGAAGAGTACGAGTGTACGAAGAGGGTACGACGAGTAAGAAAAGAGGCGAAGATGTGTGAAGAAGATGGAAGTGTCCTTTTTATAAAGTAAAGAGGTGAAGAGAGTATCCTTTGGACTATGGGTGGAGCTAATAGTATTGTTATACGCTTTAAGATGATTCTTCATTGGCTCGGATATGAGTTTTTGCGCATACGTTGTATTGTGGCCATATGTGGCATTTTGCAAATTGTTCAAGTTATGAGGGACTATGCCGTTATCTGAGTTATTTGAATCTTGAAGGAACATTCGGGACGAATGTTTCTAAGGGGGGGAGAATGTTATACCCCGTAGTCCCGGAGTATGTATGTGAGGATATGCGTGCGAATGTATCATACTAATTAGGGTAAGAATGAAAGAATTGTTTTCCGACGGAAATTATTCCGAACCTTGTGAAGGAAATTTTGCGTTTTCAATATTTTTACCATTATGGAATTTTTCCGAGAGATAAAATATTTTGGACCAATAGGAGGGCGACAAGTGTCACCCCTAGATTGGGCCATGTTGGACGAAATTGAGTGGACAAGTGGGAAAGACAAGTGGTCAAAAGTCTTGCATGGTTTTGCATGATGTTGGACGGTTTATGAGATGGTGGGCAAGTCAAATGGTCAAGGTCTTGCATGGCTTTTGTGGGACAAGTGTAGAAAGGAACCTACACAAACACATCTATACCATACACATGTTTCAATCCTAACCCTTGGTTGTGCTATATAAACCCCTTTAGTTGATGAAAATCTTCCACACTTAGTATATTTCAAGACTTGAAAACATTTCCCTCTCCCTCCTTCTTATCTTGTTCTCGTCCACCCCCTTTCCTAACCAAATGTTGTCCAAAAATTCTTAAACTTATAAGTGTTCTTCCTTAATGTGTTAGGAAGATTATTAACCAAGAGTTAGACAAGATTTCACACCCCTAGCCTCAACCCCCCCCCCCCTTGGCCGAGAGTGGGCAGATTTTCGGGACTGTTTTGGACAGATTTTTAGTCAAGTTTGGAAGGGAATATCTCCTAGCATATTAGAAGTTTTTGGGTGTTTCAAAAGCCTAAAATGAAGTTCGTCGAGTCTAGTTTCCAATGCAACAAACCACTCGTCGATAGGACACTGGAGTAGAGAGTTATCGACGTTACAAGTTCAGCTGACGAAGCAGTGGATAAAAATCTGGACAGTCACGTTTTTTGGACCTTAACCTCTTTGTGAAGTTTATTATTATGTATATATGGATATTATACATATATTGGAAGTATATTATGGACTATAAGATATAAAGAAAGATTTGGATCTTGTTAAGATGTTAAAAGGACAATTGACATATTATCCATTAAAATGGTAAAAATGTATCCATTACTTACTAAGAGGTTAACAACAAAGGAACTATAACTTATAATAAGATTGGAATATAAGTTGAAGGACTAATGAAGTAATTGGATAAGTAAAATTGTAAAAGTTGGCCAAGGACCCCAACTTAAGGACCGTATCTACTTTGGACCGTATCTACTTAAGGACCGTATCTACTTTGGACTATATTTACTTTGGAACTTCTATACTTATTGTTGTTATGAAGGAGAGATTGTTAATCGCGTTCCGTTTGGGCGTGTTATCCCCTTCCTTAGTTATTGTTATTATGAAGGAGAGATTGTTAATCGCGTTCCGTTTGGGCATGTTATCCTCTTCCTTAGTTATTGTTATTATGAAGGAGAGATTGTTAATCGCGTTCCGTTTGGGCGTGTTATCCCCTTCTTTAAATTTCGGTATTATTGCACCTTAATTATAGTATGTTAATTACGGTTATCGGGCCTTGGAAAAGGTGGAAAATTGAGTGGAAACGGGGGAGGTGCTGCCGAATTTTCCGTAGGATATGGAACCTTGTTCTTAGAAATATCCTACGAAGAGATCTAGAGGTTAATGGACGTTTCATGGCCATTATAGGTGGAAGTACTACGAGTAGCGTATCTACTTGAAGGGTGGAAAAGGACTAGCAAGGTTATAGTACTTTGGAGCGTTTTGCTAAATTGTCGATAATCGTCGCGAGATATGTGAACCTCTTCCTATCTTTTCTAGCATGATATTTGTGAAATATATATAGTACGGTAGACGTACGTGTGTAAAATGAATTTGGTTTATTTAAAACATAAAGTGTTATAATGGCTTTATGGGAAGTTAATTATAACAACTTTATGTAGATAAAAGAATGGTTTATTGATTTTTAAAAAAGATAAGAGACTTGACTGATATTTGACTTGACTTGATATGTGAAGAACTTGAATTGTGTGGAAAGTTGTGGAACCTCATTCGTGAGTAATGAGTACTCGGTTTTGAATAATCATGTTATATTGATTTCGGAAATGAGAATAAGTATCGAACAAACCACTGCAGCGTTAATAAAGGAAAATATATTGACAAATAATTAATATTATTAAAACAAGTAGAAACCTCCATCTACATAGAAGCTAAGATAAGACAAAATTGTATTACATTTCCTAGATCACGGTTGCATTAATAAGATCATTAATAACAAGTTTGATTTTCTTAAAAAATTCCAAAGTAAGGGACTTGATTTATAAAAGAGAGAGACTGGAAAAATTGAAGTGTTTGTGTTTAAAAGAGAAGGCATGCTGTTGTCTTAAGTTGGTTTAAAAAGAAGGTATGGAAATTGTTCTGGGTTACTTAAAAAGATAGTTACTCTATTTTGATACTACGGGTATCGTGTGACCTTTTGTGAAAGAAATGGATCTTTTTAAAGAGTTAAAGTATGTAGTACCTTGGGGTTAAAACCCGGATTTGTTGACATGAAATGCAAGTACCTTGTGTGAGTAACTTGCCTATGTTTTGTGATAGCCTTGTAATACTTTCTTGTTGGCTTGATAAAGTGAACATGCTATGATGCTACATGTGTTAATGTCTTGTGATGTTTGTGTAAGGAGGTTATTCTTGTTGTGCTTATGTTGTTTAACGATAAGCCATTGTGTTAGTATTATACCACTCACCTCTTGACATGATACTGGGGGTTAAGCTGCCCCCCGATGCAAGGAATACCTCATGCGGGTCCATGGGACCTATGCGGAGCTGCGGGAGTTCCAGGATTGTGTGCGAGGAATACCTCATGCGGTCTATGTGGCCATGCGTACTACGAGAGTCCAGGACGATGCCGAGGATTAGCGTGAGGAATACCTCATGCGGGCCTAGGTGGCTTATGCGGACTGCGGGAGTCCAGGATTAGGCACGCATAATGATACTATGGACGATTGGCCTTGCTTCGATCATTCGCGGCCTAGAAAAGACCAGTTACATTATATCTATTATTGCTCTTGTTTGTGATGTGGCACTATGTGCGGTTACCTTGGTTGTTTCGTACATATTTGTGAATTGGTTTTAAAATGTTATGGTTATATTTGAGTGATGACCTTGAGGGCGTGAGTCCCTGACTTGACATGACTACTTACCTATCGTATATCGTAAATTGGTTATCATATATGTCTCCTGTTTTATATAGACTATTATGATTTCATTTACAGTATTTTCAGTTTCACATACTTGGTACCTGTTATCGACCTCGCCCGAGTCTGCGTTCATGCCGCAGGTAGAGGTACATCAGTCGTTGATCCTCGCTCATAGGATCACAGTTCAGCGTTTTGGGAAGCCCCGTTTCTCCGGAGGCTTATCTTTTGGTATGTTTCCCTGAGATTGTAGGTACTTGTACATTCAGGGGTATGGCGGGGCCCTGTATCGTCATAGTTGTTATAGAAATTCTTTGGGGTCTGTAGTAATATTGTGGGCAGGGTTTGTAAAGGATGTAACTGTTCAAGTTTTTGTTTATATTTATACATGCCGAAAGGCGACTATTTCTCGGTTAGACTGTTCTCATTTTACACTGTTTCATGTTTGCAAGTTTATATTCCGCTGGTTACTCTGATGTATGTCTACTTGGGTGCCCGGGAAAGGCACCAGTCACGGGCCCGGGATCGGGTCGTGACAAAAGTGGTATCAGAGCAGTTGGTCCTCGGAAAGTATCTACAGACCGTGCCTAGTAGAGTCTTGATTATCGGTGTGTTGTGCATCACATCTATAATCAGGAGGCTGCGGTACATTTAGGATTGGTTTCCATTCTTCTCACTCTGAGATCGTGCCTTAGAGCTGTGTTATAAGTTGGACCGCTCTGACGTATTTCTTTTTACCTGTTATGCCTCTGCGTAAGGCAACCCGGGCCCAGAAGGGCAAGGAAGCAGAAGGAGCTGCGAGTAGAACACAGAGGAGTACGAGGGCACAGGCCCAACCTTTACCCGAGGTGATACCCCAGACGGCGAGTTCCACGACGTCGCCGGCCCCAGCAGGGTTTAGAAACCCTGGCAGACTCACGAGGCCACGGCACTGAGCCTTGATCCGCGACCGAGAGCAGAGGATATGGGTTACAAGGAGATGGCCCGGTTACTAGCTAGGATTTTAGCAAACATAGAGTATAGAGTGCACCGATATATCACGGGCCTAGACGATTATCTAGTAAAGGGGTGTACAAGAGTAGCTCTTCAGTCAGGCATGGACATTGCCCGTCTGAACTTATGCACGTAAGGCGAGGAACATAGAGATCGACGGATTAACCAAGATCAGCAGCAGAGGGCCAGAACAGCAGGGTCCTTTGGTAACTTTCGAGGCGGACCTCTGCCGTGGTCGGTTATGCGCCTCATCCGATTCAGTGGTCCTCGCGAGCTTCATGACGTTTGGAGTATGCAGGAGTTGGTCAGAGCTCCAGGGTTTTTGGTTCACAGATTCACATAGGTTCTAGCCAGCCAGATTCAGTTTTCCCTCAGTATTCACTATGTGGTAGGCGTCATTCCGGGAAATGTCATCTTTTTACCAATGCTTGTGTTACTGCGGCGGGAGTGTGTGTGAGAGAGAATGTCCTAGTAGGAGAGTGCAGGTGGGATGACTCGACCTACCCGGTCGATTCATGATTGGTGGTTCGGAGAGAAAAGGGTGTTAGCCAGAGGAGGCCACCCCCACCTCGGTGTGGCCGTTGTGGTAGGTGTAATCGTGGGGAGTGTCGTACTACTTCGACATCTTGTTATGCTTGCGGCCAGCAGGGCCATTTTGCGAGAAATTGTCCGACCAGAGGTGACGCGGATGTTACGACTAAGCCTTCGGGATCAGCGGCTGGTTCATCACCTTCTTTTTTTATGCGCCCTGCAGGGCAGGACTATGATTAGAGTGAAGCAGTAGTTTCAAGTATATCCTTAACCCTCTAGAGATTTGTATGCGTGATATGATGATTTTATGTTAAAGTGTTATGTTTGGATAAGCACTGTGTAAAATTGTGATTTAGAGAACATGGTTAGTTGAAAAGGTAAGTTTAGGGGCAGGGAAATTATGAGCCTTAGAATTTATAACAGTTGAGACCGAGACCTTAGATGTAAGGCCGTCTTGAGTAAAAGATTTTACGGTTAGTCTTTGTCGGAGTGCATAGTATACGTGGAGTATTTGTGTGATAATTCCATGGGTAGTTTGAGATAGAAGTGGTAGCTTTCATGACGTGAATTAGTAAGATTGTTCCGGATCGAGGAACGAGAGAGTTTGGCGCGATAATGGGTCAGGTTGAGGTGGTCCCACTAGGTGATAGGATCACGAGGGTGTTATGCCCAAGTTTAGATAGCCATTGTACGAGTTCGTGGATGCGTTCGACCAGTAGTCGGGCTGATGAGGTCAGCCCATCTTGTCTTCGATCGGGATTTGTTTGCTCGTGGAGGTTATGCGAGATGTTATATATCGGGAAGGTTGTAAATTTGCGGGGTTCCTACTTGTTATTTTATGACAGGCAGTGGAGCCCAGTTTACGGCTATTTTCTTTTTCTGGAGGTTTTACCAGGCGAGGTTAGGAACTCAGGGGAGTCTCAGTATTGCATTCACCCTCGAGCCGACGGACAAACAGCGCATTTTATCCAGATATTTGAGGATAGGTTACGGGCCGGTGTTTTGATTTCGGGGGAGCGGTGAGGATTAGTTGCCTCGTGTTGAGTGGGTATTATAATAACTATCATTTCAGTGTTCGGATGGCGCCTTTTGAAGCCTTGTATGGGCGGAAGTATAGGTTGCCGGTCGATTGGTTCGATGTTGGCAAGGTTCAGATAGTTGGTCCATACTTGATTCCGCAGAATGAGGATAAGGCGAAGCTTATCCAGAGGAGGTTATTAGCAGCTCAGAGTCAACATAAGTCTTGCGGATAATCGGCGTCGACACTTGGAGTTCAGGTTGACGGTGGGTCTTCTTGAAGGTACCACCCCGGAATGGTGTGACGAGATTTGGAAAGCAAGGGAAACTTAGCCCGAGGTACTTTGGGTCTTTTCAGATCGTTTGTAGAATAGGCCAGGTTGCCTATAAGTTAGCACTGCCGTCCGACTTAGGAGGCAGTACGTCCGGTCTTTCATGTTGCTATGATTCGGAAGAGTATCGGAGATCCATCCAGAGTGTTCCCAGTTAATGACGACCAAGTTAAGGGTAGTGACCCCGAGATTTAAAAAAAAACTGAAGTAATGACAGAAATGTGATACGTATATTAGGAAGAGTTCGAGTGTACGAGGAGGGTACGACGAGTAAGAAAAGAGGCGAAGATGTGGGAAGAAGATGGAAGTGTCCTTTTTATAAAGTAAAGAGGTGAAGAGAGTATCCTTTGGACTATGGGTGGAGCTAATAGTATTGTTATACGCTTTAAGATGATTCTTCGTTGGCTCGGATATGAGTTTTTGCGCATACGTTGTATTGTGGCCATATGTGGCATTTTACAAATTGTACAAGTTATGAGGGACTATGCCGTTATCTGAGTTATTTGAATCTTGAAGGAACATTCGGGACGAATGTTTCTAAGGGGGGGAGAATGTTATACCCCGTAGTCCCGGAGTATGTATGTGAGGACGTACGTACGAATGTATACGCCCTAATTAGGGTAAGAATGAAAGAATTGTTTTCCGACGGAAATTATTCCGAACCTTGTGAAGGAAATTTTGCGTTTTCAATATTTTTACGATTATGGAATTTTTCCGAGAGATAAAATATTTTGGACCAATAGGAGGGCGACAAGTGTCACCCCTAGATTGGTCCATGTTGGACGAAATTGAGTGGACAAGTGGGCAAGACAAGTGGCCAAAAGTCTTGCATGGTTTTGCATGATGTTGGACGGTTTTTATGAGATGGTGGGCAAGTCAAATGGTCAAGGTCTTGCATGGCTTTTGTGGGACAAGTGTAGAAAGGAACCTACACAAACACATCTATACCATACACATGTTTCAATCCTAACCCTTGGTTGTGCTATATAAACCCCTTTAGTTGATGAAAATCTTCCACACTTAGTATATTTCAAGACTTGAAAACATTTCCCTCTCCCTCCTTCTTATCTTGTTCTCGTCCAACCCCCCCCCCCCCCCCTTTCCTAACCAAATGTTGTCCAAAAATTCTTAAACTTATAAGTGTTCTTCCTTAATGTGTTAGGAAGATTATTAACCAAGAGTTAGACAAGATTTCACACCACAGCCTCAAACCCCTTTGCCGAGAGTGGGCAGATTTTCGGGACTGCTTTGGACAGATTTTTATTCAAGTTTGGAAGGGAATATATCCTAGCATATTAGGAGTTTTTGGGTGTTTCAAAAGCCTACAATGAATTTCGTCGAGTCTAGTTTCCAATGCAACAAACCACTCGTCGATAGGACAATGGAGTAGAGAGTTATCGACGTTACAAGTTCAGCTGATGAAGCAGTGGATAAACATCTGGACAGTCACGTTTTTTGGACTATCTTGAGGTAATGAACCTTAACCTCTTTGTGAAGTTGATTATTATGTATATATGGATATTATACATATATTGGAAGTATATTATGGACTATAAGATATAAAGAAAGATTTGGATCTTGTTAAGATGTTAAAAGGACAATTGACATATTATCCATTAAAATGGTAAAAATGTATCCATTACTTACTAAGAGGTTAACAACAAAGGAACTATAACTTATAATAAGATTGGAATATAAGTTGAAGGACTAATGAAGTAATTGGATAAGTAAAATTGTAAAAGTTGGCCAAGGACCCCAACTTAAGGACCGTATCTACTTTGGACCGTATCTACTTAAGGACCGTATCTACTTTGGACTATATTTACTTTGGACCTTCTATACTTATTGTTGTTATGAAGGAGAGATTGTTAATCGCGTTCCGTTTGGGCGTGTTATCCCCTTCCTTAGTTATTGTTATTATGAAGGAGAGATTGTTAATCGCGTTCCGTTTGGACGTGTTATCCCCTTCCTTAGTTATTGTTATTATGAAGGAGAGATTGTTAATCGCGTTCCGTTTGGGCGTGTTATCCCCTTCCTTAGTTATTGTTATTATGAAGGAGAGATTGTTAATCGCGTTCCGTTTGGGCGTGTTATCCCCTTCTTTAAATTTCGGTATTATTGCACCTTAATTATAGTATGTTAATTACGGTTATCGGGCATTGGAAAAGGTGGAAAATTGAGTGGAAACGGGGGAGGTGCTGCCGAATTTTCCGTAGGATATGGAACCTTGTTCTTAGAAATATCCTACGAAGAGATCTAGAGGTTAAGGACGTTTCATGGCCATTATAGGTGGAAGTACTACGAGTAGCGTATTCTACTTGAAGGGTGGAAAAGGACTAGCAAGGTTATAGTACTTGGAGCGTTTTGCTAAATTATCGATAATCGTCGCGAGGTATGTGAACCTCTTCCTATCTTTTCTAGCATGATATTTGTGAAATATATATAGTACGGTAGACGTACGTGTGTAAAATGAATTTGGTTTATTTAAAACATAAAGTGTTATAATGGCTTTATGGGAAGTTAATTATAACAACTTTATGTAGATAAAAGAATGGTTTATTGATTTTTAAAAAAGATAAGAGACTTGACTGATATTTGACTTGACTTGATATGTGAAGAACTTGAATTGTGTGGAAAGTTGTGGAACCTCATTCGTGAGTAATGAGTACTCGGTTTTGAATAATCATGTTATATTGATTTCGGAAATGAGAATAAGTATCGAACAAACCACTGCAGCGTTAATAAAGGAAAATATATTGACAAATAATTAATATTATTAAAACAAGTAGAAACCTCCATCTGCATAGAAGCTAAGATAAGACAAAATTGTATTACATTTCCTAGATCACGGTTGCTTTAATAAGATCATTAAAAACAAGTTTGATTTTCTTAAAAAATTCCAAAGTAAGGGACTTGATTTATAAAAGAGAGAGACTGGAAAAATTGAAGTGTTTGTGTTTAAAAGAGAAGGCATGTTGTTGTCTTAAGTTGGTTTAAAAAGAAGTTATGGAAATTGTTCTGGGTTACTTAAAAAGATAGTTACTCTATTTTGATACTACGGGTATCGTGTGACCTTTTGTGAAAGAAATGGATCTTTTTAAAGAGTTAAAGTATGTAGTACCTTGGGGTTAAAACCCGGATTTGTTGACATGAAATGCAAGTACCTTGTGTGAGTAACTTGCCTATGTTTTGTGATAGCCTTGTAATACTTTCTTGTTGGCTTGATAAAGTGAACATGCTATGATGCTACATGTGTTAATGTCTTGTGATGTTTGTGTAAGGAGGTTATTCTTGTTGTGCTTATGTTGTTTAACGATAAGCCGTTGTGTTAGTATTATACCACTCACCTCTTGACATGATACCGGGGGTTAAGCTGCCCCCCGATGCGAGGAATACCTCATGCGGGTCCATGGGACCTATGCGGAGCTGCGGGAGTTCCAGGATTGTGTGCGAGGAATACCTCATGCGGTCTATGTGGCCATGCGGACTACGGGAGTCCAGGACGATGCCGAGGATTAGAGCGAGGAATACCTCATGCGGGCCTAGGTGGCCTATGCGGACTGCGGTAGTCCAGGATTAGGCACGCATAATGATACTATGGGCGATTGGCCTTGCTTCGATCATTCGCGGCCTAGAAAAGACCAGTTACATTATATCTATTATTGCTCTTGTTTGTGATGTGGCACTATGTGCGGTCACCTTGGTTGTTTCGTACATATTTGTGAATTGGTTTTAAAATGTTATGGTTATATTTGAGTGATGACCTTGAGGGCGTGAGTCCCTGACTTGACATGACTGCTTACCTATCGTATATCGTAAATTGGTTATCATATATGTCTCCTGTTTTATATAGACTACTATGATTTCATTTCTGATATTTCGATTTCACATACTTGGTACCTGTTGTACTGACCTCCTTCGGGGGGCTGCGTTCATGCCGCAGGTAGAGGTACATCAGTCGTTGATCCTCGCTCATAGGATCACAGTTCAGCGTTTTGGGAAGCCCCGTTTCTCCGGAGGCTTATCTTTTGGTATGCTTCCCTGAGATTGTAGGTACTTGTACATTCATGGGTATGGCGGGGCCCTGTTGTCACGACCCGACCACGGGCCCGCGACTGGTGCCTTACCCCGGGCACCCTAGTGATACAACATCAGAGAAAAACCAGCGGAAATAAAACATACAAATATGAAACAAGATAAAAGAAAACAGGCTAACCAAAACGGTTGCCTTTTTTGCATATATATACAGAAATTTGAACAGTTACATCCTTTACAACCACCGCCATTACTACAGATTTCCTGCACTTCTAAGAGTGTAACAAAAACTATGACGGACAGGGCCCGCCATACCCAGAATGTACAAGAACCTACAACTCGTGAAACATACAAAAGATAAGCCTCGGAGAAACGGAGCTTCCTAATCTGTTGGCGTGATCCCATGGCGAGGATCAACAACCGATGTACATCTACTGCGGCATGAACGCAGCCCGAAGGAGGTCAAGATAACAGTACCAAGTATGTGATCGAAAATCACGTAAATGAAATCATAGTAGTCTATATAAAACAGGAGACATATATGATAACCAAACTACAGTACATAATATGTAAGCAGTCACGTCAAGTCAGGGACTCACGCCCTCAAAGTCATCACTCAAATATAACTATGGGTCTCATGCCCGCAACATCAATCATGCCCGTGGAACACCTTCCTCACTGCCGGCAGTCTACGATAACCACACCAGGTCCCACCTGTGTCATAAAAACCGTACGGGGCAAGTACGAAGGCTAACTACCAGATACCAAAGCCGCATCATCAACTGACCGGGGCAAGTACGAAATCCAACTACCAGATACCAAAGACGTACCAACAAATCTATATAACCATACCACGAAGCTGACCCAGGGCAAGTACGAAAGCCAACTACCAGATACCACCTGCGCCACGTGGTGGCGGCAATCAAGACTAACTACCGGATACCAAGCGGAATCACGAGACCGTCCACAAAACTGAACGGGGCAAGTACGAAGGCTAACTACCAGATACCAAGCCGAATCAGCCACGACCTCGGGGCAAGTACGAGAGCCAACTACCAGATACCAAGCCGAATCAGTAAAACCTCATGGAGAGCTAGTCCATGGAATAATAATCACAGAAGCGTACCCGTGGAATGCTCCGTCACTGCCGGTACGTCCAAGTAAGATCATAACAAATCAGCCGGCCCTCCATCGAGAGACGCGGTGGTATAGAAATACAATACTAGCACGACAAGGCTATCACACGCAAACATAGGCAAGTTACACACAACTCAAGGTACTTTCATTTTATGCCAAAGTCCAGGTTTTAACCCCAAAGTACTACGTACGTTAAATTCTTTTTAAAAGATCCATTTCTTTTACAAAGGTCACCCGATACTCGTAGTATTAAAATAGAGTGACTATCATTTTAAGTAAACCAAAACGATTTCCATACTTTCTTTTTAAACCAAATCAAGACAATACCATGCCTTCTTTTTAAACCAAATCACTTCTCCTTTTATAGTCAAAGTTACCATTTTAAAACCAATGATAAAACCATTCTTTTGTTTTCATAAAGTCGTATAACTAACTTCCCATAAAGCTGTTATACCCCTTTATGTTTTAAACCAAATTAGGACAAAACCATGTCTTTCTTTTAAACCAAAACTCTTGATTCCTCAAGTCTCTTTTCTTTTTGAAATCAAGTTCCTTACTTTGGAAAATTTAAGAAAATTTATACTTGTTTATAATGATTCTTATTAAAGCAGCCATGATCTAGAAAATGTAACACAATTTTGTCTTATCTTAGCTTCTATGCAGATGGAGGTTTCTACTGGTTTTAATAATAATTAATTAGTCAATACATATTCCTTTATTAACGCTGCAGTGGTTTGTTCGATACTTATTCCCATTCCCGAAATCAATATAACGTTATTATTTTAAAACCAAGTACTCATTACTCACGAATGAGGTTTCACAACTTTCTACACAATTCAAGTTCTTCACATATCATATCAAGTCAATTATAAGTCAAGTCCTTTATCTTTTAAAATCAATAAACCCTTCTTTTACCTACATAAAGTCGTTATAACAAACTTCCCATAAAGCCGTTATAAAACTTTATGTTTTAAACCAACCAAATTCACTTAGCACATGTACGTCTACCGTACTACATAGTTCACAACAATCATGCTAGAAAAGATAGGAAGAGGTTCACATACCTCGCGACAATTATCGACAAAAAACAAAAAGCTCCAAATCAGTAACCCGCTAGCCTTTTCCACCTTCAAGCGAGAATACGCTAGTCGAGAACTTCAACCTATAAAGGTCACTAAAACGTCTATCAACCTCTAGATCTCTTCGTAGAATATTTCTAAGTACAAGGCTTCTTATTCTACGAACAATTCGGCGCCTCCCCCGCAACCACATAAATCTCGCCTGCAACAAGGCTGCTACCAGCCAACAACTACGAGGGGGTTACACCTAACGGACGTGTTCAATTCTACATCCACGAATACTACACAAGTCTCTGTAAATACTGATCCAATGTAAATACAGTTCAATCCTTTATAATATTCATTCTACATATAGTATACTCACTATACATTACTACTGACATGTAATATCCAATTCTGATAGGGGTAAAGATCATTACCTCGATAAGCCCAAAATTATCCAAGTTTTTAAGTCGATCCTGAGCAACGTTTAGCTCCAATTCCTTACGCTCCAACCCGCTCCAAGCAACCCTTAGAAGTTTCTAAACAACTTCTATTAACACTTCAACTCTAAAAGGTGAAGAACACTTAGGCTTTAAATGTGGCAACTCTCGGCCAAGGGGTAATTTAGGGGCTAGGGGTGTGAAATCTTTTCTAACTTTTGGTTACTAATCTTCCTAACACTCTAAGGAAGAACACTTAAAACTTTAAGAATTTTTGGTCAATTTTTGCTCACAAAATCAGCCTATGGCCGAGAGCACACAAGAGGAAAGGGAGGGAGTTTTCAAGACTTGAAATCTCTAAGTGTGGATGAAAATAAGTCTTGCACTAAGGGGGTATTTATTGGGAAGTCAATGGTCAAGATTCAAGCAAGTGGAGGGTGAAGATTTGGACATGTGTTGTGTGGGCCCCACTTATCTATCTACTACACAAATATCTAGCAAGACATTGACCAAATGTTTATGGTCTTTAAAATGGAAAAAACGTGCAAGGCTAGCTTGCCCACCAAATCGTCCAAACATGCCACCTAAGGGTGACACATGTCGCCCTCCTATTGGTCCAAAATATTTTATCTTCCGAAAATATCCGTAATGCCAAAAATCTCGAAAAATAAAGTGGGCCCTACAACCGTAAATTCCTCCCGCGGGCCCCACGTGACCAATTCCGGAAAATAAAATTCCATAATTCTCAAATATTCCAAAAAGTCCGAATACCAAATCTGGGAATCCAATTCCCATTAACGAACCTTTTTCCTTCACAAAAATCCGGAAACTTTTCCGTCGAAAAAAACAAAATCACATCTTTCTTTCTTTCCAAAATTACTGTCGTATTCTCGTACGTACGTCCTCACATACATACCCTGGAACTACGGGGTGTAACATTCTTCCCCCCTTAGAAACATTCGTCCCGAATGTTCCTTCTAAGTCTCCAACACGCTTGCGCCGGTATAGTCTTCACTACCACATTTACAAAACCAATCATGCCACCAATGGCCATAATATCACACACGCGAAAACCCAAATCCAAGCCAACAAGGAAATCACCTCTAAGATGTAAAACAACACTAACTCTCACTCTTGGTCCAAAGGATACTCTCTTCGCACCTTCACTTCACAAAAAAAAAAATGATCACTTCCGCCCTCTTAACACACATTCACCTCCTTTCTTACTCGTCGTACCCTTCTCGTACACCCGAATTCTTTCTAGTACACTTACCACACTCCTTTCATCACTTCAGTTTCCAAAACCTTGGAGTCACTACCTCCAAACTTGGTCATCTTACTAGCCTCAAATTCCTTTAAGGCCATTCCCGGCCTTCACGATCCGATTCTGGTCGAACATATCCACGAACTCATACGATGGTTACCTAAATCTGGGCCTAGCACCCTCGTGACCCTACCACCTGGCGGGAACACCTCGAACTGACCCCACCTCATACCGGGCTACGGGTTGACCCGCGAATGGTCTCCAACCCGACCCATAATCGCGCCAAACTCTTGTTCCCCGATCCGGAACAATCTTACTAACTCACGTCATGAAAGCCACCACTTCCATCTCACACATACCAAGTGTTTCGACAAAGACTAACCGTAAAATCTTTTACTGAAGACGACCTTACATCTAAGGTCTCAACGTGTAATATTCTAAGGTTCACACCTTCCATGTCCCCATACTTATCCTATCAACTAACCATGTTTTCTAACTCACAAATAACACAACGTTATCCGTACATAACACACAATAATAAGATCATCATATCAAGCATACCAAACTCTAGAGGGTTAAGGTTATACCTGAAAGATTCAAAATAAGCGATTCAAAGGACTGCTAAAACTGGGAACTTCCACCGCGACCTCTGCCGTGGCTGCGCAGTATATGAACATCCCGCCGCTATTGAAGGTGAAGAACGCCATCGATCCGTAGTCCGTGCTATCCCACTAGTGCCGCCTCCGGTCGGGACGGTTTCCAAAATGGCCACGCTGTCGCATGTAAAGCAAACTCCCATACTAGCACGACACTTCTTATGGATTTTACCGCAATGGCCACATCGAGGTAAGGGTGGCCTCATCCGCCAACACCACTACTCCCCGAAACTGAACCCCGAGCCCCGACTCGCCCTTAATACTCCCGACGCCTCAAGATCGCGGAGGACCACTCAGATCTTGGCGGAGGTGCATAACTAGCTCACCGAGGCGGTCCGCCTCGAAGTTACTAAAGGACCTCGCTGCTCGCCTCTTCTCCGATCTCGGCCATTCCGTCGACCCTCCGCCTCACATCCAAGTGCATAAGCTGCGTGCGGGCAATATCCATGCCGGTGAAGAGCTACACCCGAGCAACTCTTCGCTAGATAATCGTCAAGTCTGTGACATATCGGTGCACTCTATCCTCCATGTTCGCCACTAACGCAGGACATATCGCCAACGAGTCGAACTCCACGTTGTACTCCGAACCATACGCCCGCCCCGCCTCAACATCAAAAATCTGTTTACCGAGCCCTCTCATCCGTGAGGCAAGAAATGTGCAAGAAATTCCCACGAGAACTCGTCCCCACACCGAGGCGCGTGCTCCCCGACAGCTCACGAATCAAACCGCCGATTGCGGTATCACGCACCGATGCGAACCTAAGACCACCGACTCGGTCTTGAAGCCTTGATCACTCTCGATCCGTCAGAATCGCCGATGAACTCCTGCGGATCATCCTCGTGCCTCGACTCGTAGAACTCGCGGTCGCAACTCGAGAAAATCTCGTAGTCTTAAGCTATCCGATCTAGGATGAACCACGGTGCTCTGGAATTCTGCTGCGTCCACTTATCTCATGTTCGCCACAACTCGCTAGTAATCGGGTCATCTCTCAGAACCCATCTCCTGCTTCCGGTCGGGGACCGAGGCGCAGATATCGTGGCCTCGTGAGCTACCGCTCTTAACTCTGCTGGGCCGGGCGGCATCGTAGAATCCGCCGTCGTAGCACCACCTCGTAAAGACCGGGCCTCTGTCACGTAACCTCCGTGCTCTACTCGCAGACTCCTTCGCCGCCTTGCCGCTTCGGGCTCTGGTTGCCTTGCGTAGAGGCATAAGCGGGTACAAAAGAATACGTCGAGGAGTCCAACTTACGACACAACTCTAAGGCACGATCTCGGAGTGAGAAGAATAGAAACCAATCCTAAATGTCCTGCGACCTCACGATTATAGATGTGGTGCACAACACACCGATAATCAAGACTTACTAGACACGCGGTATGTAGACACTTTCAGAGGACTAAGCGCTCGATACCACTTTTGTCACGACCGACCACGGCCCGCGATGGTGCCTTACCGGGCACCCTAGTGATACAACATCGAGAAAAACAAATGGAAATAAAACATACTGATATGAAACAAGATAAAGAAGGCAGGCTAACCAAAGCGGTTGCCTTTTTGCATATATATACAGAAATTTGAGCAGTTACATCCTTACAACCCTTCCCACAACAAGACATGCACCTCTAAGAGTGTAACAAAACTATGACGACAGGCCCCGCCATACCACGAATGTACAAGAACCTACAACTCGAGGAAACATGCCAAAAGATAAGCCTCGGAGAAGCGGAGCTTCCCAATCTGTTGAACTATGATCCCATGGCGAGGATTAACAACCGATGTACCTCTACATGCGGCATGAGCGCACAAGGAGGTCGATCACAACAGTACAGTATGTGAAATGAAAATCGTAAATGAAATCATAGTAGTCTATATAAAGCAGAGACATATATGATAACCAAACTACGATTACATAATATGGCGATACGCTAAGTCGGGGACTCACGCCTCAAAGTCATCACTCAAATATAACTATGGGTCTCATGCCCGCAACATCAATCATGCCCGTGGAACACCTTCCTCACCGCCAGCCTACGATAACCACACCAAGGAGTACATGAACACGGTCCCACCTGTGTCATAAAACCGTGACGGCAAGAACGAAGGCTAACTACCGGATACCAAAGCCGATCATCAATCGGCCGGGCAAGTGCGAAAGCCAACTACGGATACCAAAGTCGTACCAACAAATCTATATAACCATACCACGGTGACCCGGCAAGTACGAAAGCCAACTACCGGATACCACTGCGCCACGTGGTGGCCGGCAAGTACGAAGACTAACTACGGATACCAAACCGAAATCACGAGACTTCGTCACAAACTGAACGGGCAAATGCGAAGGCTAACTACGATACTGCCGAATCAGCCACGACCTCGGGGCAAGTACGAGAGACAACTACCAGATACCAAGCCGAATCAGTAAAACCTCATGGAGAGCTAGTTCATGGAATAATAATCACAGAAGCGTACCCGTGGAATGCTCCGTCACTACCGGTACGTCCAAGTAAGATCATAACAAATCAGCCGGCCCTCCATCGAGAGACGCGGTGGTATAGAAATACAATACTAGCACGACAAGGCTATCACACGCAAACATAGGCAAGTTACACACAACTCAAGGTACTTTCATTTTATGCCAAAGTCCAGGTTTTAACCCCAAAGTACTACGTACGTTAAATTCTTTTTAAAAGATCCATTTCTTTTACAAAGGTCACCCGATACTCGTAGTATTAAAATAGAGTGACTATCATTTTAAGTAAACCAAAACGATTTCCATACTTTCTTTTAAAACCAAATCAAGACAATACCATGCCTTCTTTTTAAACCAAATCACATCTCCTTTTATAGTCAAAGTTACCATTTTAAAACCAATGATAAAACCATTCTTTTGTTTTCATAATGTCGTATAACTAACTTCCCATAAAGTCATTATAATTTTTATGTTTTAAACCAAATTAGGACAAAACCATGTCTTTCTTTTAAACCAAAACTCTTGATTCCTCAAGTCTCTTTTCTTTTGAAATCAAGTTCCTTACTTTGAAAAATTTAAGAAAATTTATACTTGTTTATAATGATTCTTATTAAAGCACCATGATCTAGAAAATGTAACACAATTTTGTCTTATCTTAGCTTCATGCGGATGGAGGTTTCTCTGGTTTTAATAATAATTAATTAGTCAATACATTTTCCTTTATTAACGCTGCGGTGGTTTGTTCGATACTTATTCCCGTTCAGAAATCAATATAACGTTATTATTTTAAAACCAAGTACTCATTACTCACGAATGAGGTTTCACAACTTTCTTGTCACGACCCGATTAGGGCGTGGTAGTGCCTACCGGGCACCCTAGTGATACAACATCTGTCAGCGGAATATAAAGCGATACAAGACATATTATGAAATATGAAACAATAATCGAGAAAAACTTGCCTTTGGCATATATAAAAATGACAACTTTTTCAACATGAGCAGTTTAATCCTTTTTACAACCACGCCCACAGCGATTACTGGACTTCTACGAAAGATATGATAACAACGACGGGACGGGGCCCGTCATACTCGAATGTAGCACCTACGACGAGGGGACTATACGAAGATAAGCCTCGGAGAAAGCGGAGCTTCCCAGCTGACTGTGACCCTAAGAGCGAGGATCAACGGCGGTGTACCTTTACTGCGGCATGAGCGGCCCAGAGGAGGTCGATCTGACAGTGCAGTATGTGGCTGAAAATAAATCGTAAATGAAATCATAGTAGTCATATAAAGCGGGAGACATGTATGATAACCAAACTACGATTTACAACAAGCGATCATGTCAAGTCGGGGACTCACGCCTCAGTCATCACTCAAGTATAACAAGGGTCTCGGGCCCACAACATCAATCATGCGTGGAATACCTTCCCGCCGGCGATCTATGATATAAAAGCACCAAGGAACACATGAACACGGGTCCGCTGTGTCATAATAAAGCATGCGGGGTAAGTACGAAGGCATAGCCGACTCCTAAAAACCCACAGTACCAACAAGGTCATGAACTGTAGCATAAGATCTGTCTAGACCGTCACATGATCCAAGCAGGCCACTTGCGCAGATATCGACGCTGCGTCTAACCACGAACTCCGCGACTCGCGCGGGCCAATCTCATCGGCCGCGTGAGGTATTCCCGCATCGGTGGTACTCCGGCGTCGTCACGGACTTAGTCCGCGTGGCCCTGAGGACGCGTGCCCGTAAGGGACGCGCTAACACGGAACTCGTAGCTCGCATAGGCCCCGGGACCGCGTGAGGTATTCTCGAATCATGGTCCTGGACCGCTGAGTCTACCCGCGTCGGAGGCGGCTTAACCCGGAATCATCTCGAGATGAATGCCACAATACTATCATAACGGTGATAGTTAATAAGCACAATCAAGAAACCCCTTTACACAAACATCACAAGATACTAACACACGTAGCATCCTAACACGTTTACTTATCAAAGCAACAAGAAAGTATTACAAGGCTATCACAAACCAATACAATCAAGTTGTTCACACAAGGTACTTCTACTATATGATCAACAAGATCGGGTTTTATCCCCAAAGTACTTCATACATTAACTCTTTAAAAGATCGTTACTTTCACAAAAGTCACACAATACGTAGTATATGAAAATAGAGTGATTATCTTTTAAAGAAAATCAATTACTTCTCTTTGTAAAATCAAGTAGCAACATTCTTTTCCAATGTTCAAGTTTGCCTAATTTCCAATGTTCAAGTTTCTCATTTTTTGAAAGGTTTAAGTAGTTCATAGTCTTATTCATTTAAGAATATAATTCTCCTTTAAACAACTGAGAAACCTAAGCCTTATATGTGAGTAGGATATTCTTGTTTATTACAATCTTATTACTGACCATGATCTAGGAAATATCATTTTGTCTCATCTTAGCTTCATGCGGATGGAAGCCTACTGGTTTTAATAATACTTAATTAGTCAAAACATTTCCTTTTATTAACGCCTGCAGTGGTTTGTCGATACACATTCGATTTCAAATCAAGAAACATTCTTAAGCCGTTATACCTAACTTCCCATAAAGCTAGTATAACTCTTAAGTTTTTCAAAACCAAGTATATTACTTCTTCTTTCAAAATGATTCAAAATCTTTTGAAATACTTCAAGTTCTTTATTAACACATAACAAGCGATTATAGTTCAAATCGATTACCTTTAAAGACCACAAGTATTTTCTTACCAACATAAAGTCGTTATAACCAACTTCCCATAAAGCCGTTATAACACTTTATGTTTTAAATCAACCAAATACGTTTAGCACATGACGTCACCGTACTACATAGTTCACACATATCATGCTAGAAGAGATAGGAAGAGGTTCACATACCTCGCGACGAGTATCGACTAATAGCAAAACGCTCAAGTACTTCCAAACGTCGGCTACTCCTTAGCCAGTAGATCGCGCCACACGTAGTACTTCAACCTATAAGGCCACAAGGCGCTTATTAACATTTAGATCTCTTCGTAGAACATTCTACAGAAAATTCGGCGACTCCCCGCATGACAGCGTAAATCTCCTCCTCTATCGAGGCTGCCACCAAGCCAACGGGGTTATACATCTAACCCTAGCGGTACAATTCTACTTCACGGTACTACTACAAAGTCTCATCTGAATACACCCTATGTAATTACGGTTGATTCTTCTTTCAATTCAGCTTAAGTCGCAAGACATTGCTGTAAGTATTATTCGGGCTTAAGTCAAAAGACATTGCCGATACTACGTTCGATTCTATATATAGTATACTTCAACTATATATTCTAACAATATGTAATATCCAATTACAATAGAGGGACAAGATAATTACCTCGATAATCCCATAATTATCCTAGTTAAAGTCGATCCTAGGAAATCGTTTAGCTCCATCTCCGAGCGCTCCAACCCGCTCTAAACCACCCTTAGAATTTCTAACCAACTTCTACACAATACTCCAACGGACTATGGAGATTTTCCTAGGGTTTCGGTTTTGTGGCGGAGTATAATAGTATTTTCTGGCTTTTCAGTATAGGTATAACCTTAGAATACAACAAGGTATATGGCTAAGGTAATTTGGGCATTATAACAATACTTTGAGAGTATTTCTACACCACAAAGGGGTATTATCGAAAGCAACAAGGCTGGGGTACCCACGGCCACACTACTAGGAGGAGAGGGCTCTCGCCGAGGGCCTTTCAAAGGGGAGAGGGCTCTTGGGCGAGAGTCGACAAGAGGGAGAGGAGGGATTTTAACACTTAGGATTATTTAGGAATGGATGAATAAGTCTTCAAAGGGATGGGTATTTATAGGCCAAGTGAAGGCCAACCAATGGCCAAGATTGAGCCAAGTGCTACACAAGTGTAAGGCCAAGATTTGGGCATGTACATAGCCAACTTGCACACAAAATATCCTACCTACTACTTGACAAAACTCACCCAATTCGTCCCATGCTTTACCGCCCACTCCCACCAACTAGAGGGTGACAAGTGTCGCCCTCTCGTTGGTCCAAAATGTTTCGTCTCTCGGAAAAATCCGCAAAAATTAGAAATGACATAGCCGGAAATTCCCCTACGAAAGCTGTGAAAACGTTTCGCCGAAAAACGACTCAAACCGGTGTTATGCACAAATAAAATTCGGCCAAGCACTTTAAGGCACAAACTTTTCTACGTACGTCCCGTGCATATACTGAAATACGGTATAACATTCTCCCTCCTTAGAAACATTCGTCCGAATGTTCCTTCTAAGTCTCAAACAAGCGCGCCAAGATAGTCTTCACTACTATACTTACGAGAACAAACACGCCACACATGGCCACGAAACAATCGCAAAAAATACTTATATCCAAGTCCACGAGAAACACCTCTAACATCACCACAACCACCTCTCTCCAGGGTCTAAAATATACTTCCTTCGTACCTTCTCTCTACAAAAGAAATGATCACACCTATGCTCGCCATACATGCTCACTTCTCTCTTTACTCGTCGTAGATACCACTTTGTCACTTTGCCTGAGGCATTAACCTTCTCAGGCGACCCAACAAATGGCACCACTTTTGTCCCTTTGTCGCGAGCCTTGCTCAGACGACCCAACAAATGGTGCCGGTGCTTGCGATCCGGAGGATGTCGTACACTCAAACTCTTACCACGTTACGATACGGCCGTGATCTAAAACTCGGGTTACTATCTCTAACGTGGTCATCGTTAGCGGGAACACTGCGGATGGATCTCCGATACTTTCCCGATCATATCAATATGAAAGGCCGGACGTCTTGCCTCCTAAGTCGGACGACAATTGCTAACATATAGGCAACCCGCCTATTCTTCACATGAACTCAAAAGGCCCAAAGTAACTCGGGCTAAGTTTTCTCTGCTTTCCAAAACTCACACCCTAACAGGTGGTACTTTCAAGAAGACCGACCGTCAACACGAACTCTGGCGTCGCCGATTATCCGCACGATTTCTGAGCCGCGAACCTCTTCTAGACAAGCTTTACCCTATCCACAGTCTTCTGGGACAAGCCTGAACCAACTAACTGAACCTTGCCAACATCGAACCAATCGACCGGCAATTTACACTTCCGCCCCAACAAGGCCTCGTAAGGCGACACTAAAACTGAAATGGTAGCTTAAACACTCTCCGCGGAGACAACAATCCACAACTACCTCTCAAATACACACACCGCCCGAGGCGAATGCGATTCAGAGACTCACCTGAGTTCCTAACCCTGCGTGGTAAAACTTTCCAGTAACAAAAACAGCCGTAGACTGGTCTCCACTGTCTGTCATAAGGTGAAGTTAGGCACACCGTGCAACCTTACAACCTTTCTGATAACTCAACACAATGAGTAAGCGGTCTGACCGAAGAAATGTGATGGCTGCCCCATCGCCCGACCATCGGTCGAACGCATCCACGAACTCGTCTGTTGGTTAACTAAACTTGGGCCTAACACCCTCACAACCCTAACACAAGGGACCACCATAACTGACCCCACCACCAAACAGGCGCGGGTTGACCCGCATCATGGCCTCAATCCGACCGGCAACGCGCACAACACTAGCTCCCGATCCGAACAATCTCACTAATCATGTTTGAAAACCTAGCTGTCTTATTAGCTCAACTACCCCTTTCATTCCACGCTACTAGGGACTATCCCAACATAACTCACGTGCACTATGCACTTCCAATAAGGGTCAAACATAACACTACACCTTTCTCGAGATGTCCTCACCTCTAAGGTCTTTACGTAAAAAGTTCTAAGGCTCAAACCTTCTCTATCCCCCAAAATCTTACTCGGTTAAACAACCATGATCTAATCACGACTAACACACTGCTATCAGAACATAGCACTTAAGGTATACTCACCTTATCACACATCGATTTCTAGAGGGTTAAAGATATATCTATATCTCTTCGCTTCACTCCCTTAGTCGTTCTAATCAAACCTGCCCCGTAGGGCGCATAGCTAAGGAAGGTGACGACTACCCATCGATCCTGTAGGCTAAGTCCTCCTACAAGGACACCCATTCGACACATGGCCCTGACGGCCGCAGGTACAACAAGTACCAACTAAAGCGACATTCGGGATGGCGTGCATCGTGAGCGGAAGCCACGGAGTTCTAACCAACTCCTGCGTACCGAATGTCACGAACTCCGTGGAAGACCACTCGCGCCTTGGCGAGGTGCATAATCTAATCTGGTGAGGTGACTCGCCTCGAAAGTTACCAAAGGACCTTGCCGCTCGCCCTCTTGTTGTCCTTCGTTAACCCGTCGATCTCTACGCTTTCGGCTGCGCATAAGCCCGCATACGTGCCATGCTCAAGCCCAATCAAGAATTACTCTTGCACAACCTCTTTTAGATAGTCCTCAAGACTCGCGGTACATCGGTATACTCTCCGTAGCCAAATCTATAGCTAGTAATGTGGTTTCTTCTTTGCAATCTATATTCACCGTTCGGTCGTGGGCGAAGGTTCAAATATCATGGCGCAGAGGAATCGCCGCCGTGCTAAACTCTGTTGGGGTTAGTGGCGTCGCAGAACTCCCGAATGGCACCACCTAAGGCGATAATTGGGCTGTGCCCACGTAACCCTCTCAGACTCTACTCGCAGACTCCGCCGCTTTGCCCTCACAGGCGGGTTGCCTACGCGAGGCATAGCGATAAGGGAAAGAATTTACGTTAGCGGGTCCAACTTACAACACAGCTCTAAGGCACGATATCAGAGTGAGAAGAATAGAAACCAATCCTAAATATCCTATAGCCTCATGATTATTGGTGTGGTGCACAACACACCGATAATCAAGACTTCTTGGATACGATGCAGAGACACTTTCCGAGGATTAATCGCTCGATACCACTTTTGTCACGACCGATTCCGCGTGGATCGTGCCTTACCGGGCACCCTAGTGATACAACATCGAGTAATCGGAATATAAAGCGATACAAGACATATTATGAAATATGAAACAATAATCGAGAAAAACTTGCCTTTTCGATATATAAAAATGACAACTTTTTCAACATGAGCAGTTTAACTTTTTTACAACCACGCCACAACAAGATTTCTGCACCTACGAAAGATATGACAACAACGACGGACGGGGCCGTCATACCACGAATGTAGCACCTACGACAACGGGGACTATGCGAAGATAAGCCTCGGAGAAGCGGAGCTTCCCAAAAGTGACTGTGACCCTAAGGCGAGGATCAACGATCGGTGTACCTTTACTGCGGCATGAGCGGCCCGAAGGAGGTCGATAACAGTACAGAGTATGTGAAATCAAAATAAATCAGAAATGAAATCATAGTAGTCATATAAAGCGGAGACATGTATGATAACCAAACTACGATTTACAACAAAGCGATCATGTCAAGTCGTGACTCACGCCTCAAGTCATCACTCAAGTATAACAAGGGGTCTCGGGCCCACAACATCAATCATGCGTGGAATACCTTCTCACCGCCAGCGATCTATGATATAAAAGCACCAAGGAACACACATGAACACCGGTCCCACTGTGTCATAATAAACTGACGGGGTAAATGCGAAGGCATAGCCGACTACTAAAACCCACGCACCAACAAGGTCGAATCAGTAGCATAAGATCTTTCTAGACAGTCACATGATCAAAGCTGGCCACTTGCCCGCACTATCAATGTGCGCGTCTAACCACGAACTCCCGCAGACTCGCGAGGCCAATCTCATCGCCCGCATGAGGTATTCCCGCGTCGAGGTAGCTACTCCGGCGTCGCCCCGACTAGTCCGCGTAGCCCGCGACCGCATGCCCGTAAAGGACGACGCTAACACGAACTCGTAGCTCCGCATAGGCCCCCAGGACCCGCATGAGGTATTCTCGAATCATGGTCCCAGACCGCCTGAGTCTACCCCGCATCGGAGGGCAGCTTAACCCCCGGAATCATCTCAAGAGATGAATGCCACAATACTATCATAACGACTGATAGTTAATAAGCACAATCAAGGGAAACCCCTTTACACAAACATCACAAGATACTAACACACGTAGCATCCTAACACGTTTACTTATCAAAGCAACAATAAAGTATTACAAGGCTATCACAAACCAATACAATCAAGTTGTTCACACAAGGTACTTCCTACTATATGATTAACAAGATCGGGTTTTTATCCCCAAAGTACTTCATACATTAACTCTTTAAAAGATACTTTACTTTCACAAAAGTCACACAATACCCGTAGTATATGAAAATAGAGTGATTATCTTTTTAAAGAAAATCAATTACTTCTCTTTGTAAAATCAAGTAGCAACATTCTTTCCAATGTTCAAGTTTGCCTAATTTCCAATGTTCAAGTTTCTCATTTTTTGAAAGGTTTCGTAGTTCATAGTCTTATTCATTTAAGAATATAATTCTCCTTTAAACAACTGAGAAACCTAAGCCTTATATGTGAGTAGGATATTCTTGTTTATTACAATCTTATTACAATGACCATGATCTAGGAAATATCATTTTGTCTCATCTTAGCTTCTATGCGGATGGAAGCTTCAACGTTTTAATAATACTTAATTAGTCAAAACATTTCCTTTTATTAACGCTGCAGATGGTTTGTCGATACACATTACGATTTCGAAATCAAGAAACATTCTTAAGCCGTTATACCTAACTTCCCATAAAGCTAGTATAACTCTTAAGTTTTTCAAAACCAAGTATATTACTTCTTCTTTCAAAATGATTCAAAAATCTTTTGAAATACTTCAAGTTCTTTATTAACACATAACAAGCCGATTATAGTTCAAATCGATTACCCTTTAAAGACCACAAGTATTTTCTTACCAACATAAAGTGTTATAACCAACTTCCCATAAAGCCGTTATAACACTTTATGTTTTAAATCAACCAAATCGTTTAGCACATGACGCTCACCGTACTACATAGTTCACACATATCATGCTAGAAGAGATAGGAAGAGGTTCACATACCTCGCGACAGTATCGACTAATAGAAAACGCTCAAGTACTTCCAAACGTCGGCTACTCCTAAGCCAAGTAGATCGCGCCACACGTAGTACTTGAACCTATAAGGCCACAAGGCGCTATTAACATTTAGATCTCATCGTAGAACATTCTACCGAAATTGGCAAAGACCTCCCCGCAACAGCGTAAATCTCCTCCTCTATCGAGGCTGCTACCAAGCCAACCGGGGTTATACATCTAACCCTAACGGTACAATTCTACTTCACGGTACTACTACACAAGTCTCATGTCTGAATACCCTATGTAATTACGATTCGATTCTTCTTTCAATTCGGGCTTAAGTCGCAAGACATTGCTGTAAGTATTATTCAGCTTAAGTCAAAAGACATTGCCGATACTACGTTCAGTTCTATATATAGTATACTTCAACTATATATTCTAACAATATGTAATATCCAATTACAATAGAGGGACAAGATAATTACCTCGATAAGCCCATAATTATCCTAGTTAAAGTCGATCATGGGAAATCGTTTAGCTCCAACTCCGAGCGCTCAACCCGCTTCTAAACCACCCGTAGAAGTTCTAACCAACTTCTACACAATACTCCAACGGACTATGGAGATTTTCCTAGGGTTTCGGTTTTGTGACTGACGGAAGTATAATAGTATTTTCTGGGCTTTTCGTCTAGGTATAACCTTAGAATACAACAAGGTATATGGCTAAGGTAATTTGGGCATTATAACAATACTTTTGAGAGTATTTCTACACCACAAAGGGGGGGTATTATACGAAAGCAACAAGGCTAGGGGTACCCAATGCCACACTACTAGGAGTGGGGAGAGGGCTCTCGCCAAGGGGCCTTTCAAAGGGAGAGGGCTCTTGGGCGAGAGTCGACAAGAGGAGAGGAGGGATTTTAACACTTAGGATTATTTAGGAATGGATGAATAAGTCTTGAGGGATGGGTATTTATAGGCCAAGTGAAGGCCAACCAATGGCCAAGATTGAGCCAAGTGCTACACAAGTGTAAGGCCAAGATTTGGGCATGTGTACATAGCCAACTTGCACACAAAATATCCTACCTACTACTTGACAAAACTCACCCAATTCGTCCCATGCTTTACCGCCCACTCCCACCAACTAGAGGGTGACAAGTGTCGCCCTCTCGTTGGTCCAAAATGTTTCGTCTCTCGGAAAAATCCGCAAAAATTAGAAATGACATAGCCGGAAATTCCCCTACGAAAGCTGTGAAAACGTTTCGCCGAAAAACGACTCAAACCGGGTGTTATGCACAAATAAAATTCGGCCAAGCACTTTAAGGCACAAACTTTTCTACGTACGTCCCCGCGTACATACTCTGGAAATACGGGGTATAACATTTCTACACAATTCAAGTTCTTCACATATCATATCAAGTCAATTATAAGTCAAGTCCTTTATCTTTTAAAATCAATAAACCCTTCTTTTACCTACATAAAGTCGTTATAACAAACTTCCCATAAATCCGTTATAACACTTTATCTTTTAAACCAACCAAATTCACTTAGCACATGTACGTCTACCGCACTACATAGTTCACAACAAGCATGCTAGAAAAGTTTCACGACCCGTTCCGGGGCCCGTGACTGGTGCCTTACCCGGGCACCCAAGTAGTCATACATCAGAGAAATCAGCGGAATATAAAACAAGACATGAAATGAGAAACAGTTGCCTTTCGGCATATATATATAAAAATTTGAACACGAACAGTTACATCCCTTTTACAAACTCTGCCCACAACAGTACTACAGACCTCTAAGAATGTTAGAATAACAACGACGGGACAGGGCCCCGCCATACCCCTGAATGTAAGCACCTACAACAACAGGGGACTATACCAAAGATAAGCCTCCGGAGAAACGGAGCTTCCCAAAACGCTGAACTGTGATCCTAAGAGCGAGGATCGACGACTGGTGTACCTCTACCTGCGGCATGAACGCAGCCCCCCGAAGGAGGTCAGTAAATGAAATCATAATAGTCTATATAAAACAGAAGACATATATGATAACCAATTTACGATACACAATACGTAAGCAGTCATGACAAGTCAGGGACTCACGCCCTTAAAGTCATCACTCAAATATAACCATGGGTCTCATGCCCACAATATCAATCTTGCCCGTGGAATTCCTTCCTCACTGCCGGCAGTCCATGATATAAAAACACCAAGGAATACACATGAACACCAGGTCCCACCTGTGTCGTAATAAAATCATACGGGGTAAGTACGAAGGCATAGCCGACTACTAAAACCCACAGTACCAACAATGCCATAAACTATATCACGAGGTCTTTCTAGACCGCCACATGATCGAAGCTGGCCACTCGCCCGCAGTATCAATGTGCGCGTCTAATTCTGTAACTTCCCGCAGCTCCGCATAGGCCACACACATAGGCCCGCATGAGGTATTCCCCACATCGAGGGTAGCTACTCCTCGGCATCGTCCTGGTCTCGTAGTCCGCATGGCCACATAGACCGCATGGCCACATAGACCGCACACTAACCTGGAACTCTCGTAGCTCCGCATAGGTCCCCTGGACCCGCATGAGGTATTCTCGAATCATAGTCACGCATCGCACGAGGTGTACCTCGCGTCGGGCTTAACCCCGTATATCATGTCAAGAGGTGAGTGATATAATACTAACATAACGCTTATCGTTAAACAACATAAGCACAACAAGTGGAAACCCCTTACAAAACCATCACAAGACACTAACACACGTAGCATCCTAACAGGTTTACTTATCAAATCAACAAGAAAGTATTACAAGGCTATCACAAACCAACATAGTCAAGTTATTCACACAAGGTACTTTCCATTTTATGCCAACAAGTTCGGTTTTATCCCCAAAGTACTTCATACATTATCTCTTTAAAAGATCATGTTTCTTTCACAAGAGTCACACGATGTAGTAGTATAAAAAAATAGAGTGACTATCTTTTTAAGTAAACCAAAACAATTTCCTTTTTAAAGACAAGTAACAACCTTCTTTCCAAAAGTTCAAGTTTGCCTAAGTTCAATTACTGAGTCTCTTATTTTGAAAGGTTTAAGTAGTTCATAGTCTTAATCACTTAATAATATAATTCACGTTTAAAACAATTTGAGAAACATATGCCTTATGTGTGAGTAGGTTATTCTTGTTCATAACAATCTTATTAAAGCAGCCATGATCTAGGAAATGTAATATCATTTTGTCTCATCTTAGCTTCTATGCAGATGGAGGTTTCTACTGGTTTTAATAATACTTAATTAGTCAATACATTTCCCTTTATTAGCGCTGCAGTGGTTTGTTCGATACTTATTCTCATTTCCGAAATCAATATAAGGCGTTCATAAACAATGAAGTAAACCATTCCTTTTATCTCTCTTAAGTCGTTATACCTAACTTCCCATAAAGCTAGTATAACTCTTAAGCTTTTAAAACCAAGTATTACTCTTCTTTCAAAAACGATTCTTAATTCTTTTGAAATACTTCAAGATTCTTATTATTTAGACTCAAGTCAAAAGACATCGCAGTAAAACCACGTTCAGTTAACACACGTACGTCTACCGTACTATATATATTCTTTTAAAATATCATGCTCAAGAGGATAGGAAGAATCACATACCTCGCGACGATTATCGACAAATAGGAAAACGCTCCACCGCTAAAACCCGGCTAGCCTTGTCCACCTTTCAAGTAGAGCATGCTACTCGCAGAACTTTCAACCTATAAAGGCCATATACGTCTATCAACGTCTAGACTACTCTGTAGAATATTCTAAGCAGAGGGTTCTCTCTTCTATCGAAAATCGGGCGACTTCCCTACCCGACAAACTACACAAGTTCATCAGTAAATACAAATCCCATGTAAATATTCAATCTTCTTTAATATTCTTCTGATGTGATTTCAGTTCAATTCTCTTCTTTAATATCCTTCTATATCTTATACTCAAATCAAAACTACTCTTATATGTAATCTCCAATTACAATAGAAGGACAAGAGTATTTACCTCAATAAGCCCAAAATTATCCAAGTTAAATGTCGATCCTGAGCAAGGTTTAGCTCCTACTCTGTGTTATACCCCGTATTTCCAGAGTATGTACGTAAGGACGTACGTGGAGAATTTGAGCCTTAAGTTAGGCTTTGGTTCGAAATTTGGGCACAAGTGCCGAATAGAGTCGTTTTCCGACGAAACGTTTCCACAGCTTACGTTGGGAAAATTCCGGCTATGTCATTTAGTATTTTGCGAATTTTTCCGAGAGACGAAATGTTTTGGACCAACGGGAGGGTGACACTTGTCACCCTCAAGTGGGCGTTTGGGTTGGCCGATTGGGTCACGTTTCTATGGCCTATTGGCTCCTTGTTTTGGCCTTGTTTTGTGGCTTGTTTGGTGCCATGTTTTGTGCCTTGTTTTGTGGAGTAGGGTTTAGGGTGCACTTGGCTTAATCTTGTCCTTACACTTGCTATACACTTGGAAGGATCTTGGCCCTTGGTTGGCCTTTGGTTTTGCTATAAATACCCCTAAAATGTGAAGACTTCATCCATTCCAAAACTTCCAAGTCTTGAAACCCTCTCCTCCCCCTTTGTGAGCTCTAAACCGATAACCTTCCCCCTCCCCCTTTTGTTTGGGCCTTTGGCCGAGACAACCCCCTCCCCATATCCTAGTGTGCTAGCCGAGCCTACCCCCCCCCCCCCCTTGGTAGAAAGTTGTCTTCCAAGTATTGTTATAATGCCCAAAATACCTTAGCCTTGTACCTTGTAGTATTCCAAAGATACCTCTATACGTAGAGCCCAGAAATACTACCCTTTTGTCCCTTTAGTCTCAAACCGAAACCCTAAGAAAATCTTCATTGATTGATTGAAGTATTTAAGTAGAAGTTGGTTAGAACTTCTAAGGGTTGTTTGAGCGGGATGGAGCACCGGAGTTGAGCTAAACGTTGCTAAGGATCGACATTTAACTTGGATAATTATGGGCTTATCGAGGTAATTATCTTGTCCCTCTATTTGTAATTGGAAATTACATGTTATTAGAATATATAGTTGAAGTATACTATATATAGAACTAAGCTTAGTACTGCGGCAATGTCTTTTGACTTAAGCTGAAGAATAAAGAAAAGAATCGCACTGTATTTACATGGATCAGCGGTAGACTTGTGTAAGACATCGAGTAGAATTGTACACGTCCGGTTAGGCGTGTAAACCCCTGGTTGGCTTGATGGCGGCCTCGATAGAGAGGAGATTTACGCTGTCATGGGAGTCTTTGCGAATTTTCGTAGAGAAATGGAACCTTGTGTTTTGAAGTTAATAGACGTTTGTGACCTTTCTAGGTGAAAGTACTAAGAGTAGCGTATTCTACTTGAGGAGTGGAAAGGGCTAGCGTTGTAGTACTTGGAGCATTTTGCTTATTGTCGATACTCGTCGCGAGGTATGTGAACCTCTTCCTATCTGTTCTAGCATGATATGTGTGTAGCTATGTAAGACGGTGGGCGTCAGTGCTAAGTGTATTTGTTTGGTTTAAACATAAAGTGTTATAACGACTTTATGGGAAGTTGGTTATAACGACTTTATGTAGGTAAGAAAATGGTTTCTTGATGTTAGAAGTTAAGAGACTTGATCTTATAAGATAAGAGACTTAACTTATTTGTTTTAATGTGGATGTTTGTGAAACCTCATTCGTGAGTAATGAGTACTTGGTTTTTAAAGGGATAATGTTTTCCGATTTGGAAATCGTAATGTGTATCGACAGCACCACTGCGGCGTTAATAAAGGAAAATGTATTGAATAATGATGTGTTGTATTAAAACCAGAAACCTCCATCCGCATGAAGCTAAGATGAGACAAAATGATATTACATTTTCTAGATCATGGTTCTTGTAATAAGATCGTTATAAACAAGAATAAACTACTCACATATATGACATATGTTACTCAATTGTTTTAAAAGAGATTAAGACTATGAGTTATGAAACCTTTCTAAAATAAGTGACTTGAGCATTTGAAAATGAGAAGCTTGAGTAATTGAAACTAGGCAACCGGAACTTAGGAAAGAATGTTGTTACTTGATTTTGAAAAGGAATGTGGGTTGGTCATTCTAATACTACGGGTATAGGGTGACTTTTATAAAAGTAATGGATCTCTTTTAAAAGAACTTAACGATGTAGTACTTTGGGGTTAAAAACCGGACTTTGGCATAAAATGACAGGACGTTGAGGTGTGTGAAACTTGCCTAGGCTTGGTGTTGTGAAACTTGCCTATGCTTGTTGTTGTGAAACTTGCCTATGCTTGTGCTGAGAGCCTTTGTTGAGCAAGTGTGGTATTTACGTATTACCGCGTCTCGATGAGGCGGTCGACTTGTTGAGAACTTACTTGGGCGTCTGGCGGTGATGGAGAATTCCACGGGTATGTTTCCATTTTGATTACTGTCTTGTTGTTGATGTCACATGGACATGTCTACACCGATGCAGTATTCCGGGGGCATGCGGCCATGCGGCCGGGTTGATTACCCGATATATGGTTATTGTGGTAACATGGACATGTCTACACCGAGGTAGAATTCCGGGGGCATGTGGCCACGGCGCAGGTTGATCACCCGATATTATTGTTGATGTCACATGGACGTGTCTACACCGAGGTAGAATTCCGGGGGCATGTGGCCATGGGGCATTGGTATTATTGTTGCATCATGGACATGTCTACACCGATGCAGAATTCCGGGGGCATGCGGCCATGATGCGAACATGATTGATGTTGTGGGCGTGAGACCCATAGTTATATTTGAGTGATGACTTGAGGTGTGAGTCCGATCGACATGATCGCTTTTATGTTGTGAATCGTAGTTTGGTTATCATACATGTCTCTGCTTTATATAGACTAGTATGATTTCATTCTGATTTTTACGATTTCACATACTTGGTACTGTTATCGACCTCCTTCGGGCTGCGTTCATGCCGCAGTAGAGTACATCGGTCGTGGATCCTCGCTCTTAGGATCTCAGCGTTTTGGGAAGCTCCGTTTCTCCGAGGCTTATCTTTTGGTATGTGTTCCTGAGTTGTAGGTTCTTGTACATTCGTGGTATGGCGAGCCCGTCCCGTCATAGTTGTTGTAAATCTTAGAGTGCATGTAATCTTGTTGTGGGGGTTTGTAAAAAGGATTAAACTGTTCGTTTTGTAAGAGTTGTATTTATATATGTTATTGGAAGGTAACCGTTGGGTTGGCCTGGTTTATGATCATATATCTTGTTTCTTGTTTAAAGTTTTATTTTCCGCTGGTTTTCTCTGATGTTGTGTCACTAGGGTGCCCGGGATAAGGCACCAGTAACGGGCCCCGGGACGGGTCGTTACACTCTGGGCGCTCCAACCCGCTCCAAACAACCCTTAGAAGTTCTACGCAACTTCTTCTTAATACTTCAACCAACTATGAAGATTTTCCTTAGGGTTTCGTTTTGTGACTGAAGGGAAGTATAGTAGTATTTCTGGGGTTTTAGTATAGGGGTAACCTTGGAATACTACAAGGTATTTGGGCCAAGGTATTTTGGAATAGTAACAATACTTGGAGAATACTTTTCTACCAAAGGGGGGGGGGTATTTTACGAGAACAACTAGGAAAAGGGGGGGGGGGATGTTTCGGCCAAGGCTTCACAAAGGGGGAGGCTTGGACGAAAACTACAACTAAGAGGGGGAGGATTTTAAGACTTGGAAAATGTTTGTGGATGAAGAAGTCTTCAACTAAGGGGGGGTATTTATAGGCCAATCAATGGCCAAGATTAAGGCAAGTGGAGGGCAAGTGGAGGGTGGGGATTTGGGCAAGTGTACCTTATCCATCTACCACAAAAATATCACAAAAATATCCTACCTAATCCTTGACCAAAAACGTGCCAAGAATGCCCACAATGCCGTCCACTTGAGGGTGACACTTGTCACCCTCTCATTGGTCCAAAATATTTCATCTCTCGGAAAAATCCGCAAAAATAATCAATGTTGCAACCGTAATTTTCCCTTCGCAAGGTTCGGAAAACTTTTCGTCGGAAAACAATTCTTTTCGGGGGTTGTGCACAAATTTTTCGTCCCTTGCCTAACTTAAGGCTTAAACTTTTGTACGTACGCCCTCACGTACATACTCTGGAAATACGGGGTATAACATTCTCCCCTCCTTAGAAACATTCGTCCCGAATGTTCCTTCTCAAGACAGATAACGATAAAGTTCCTCATAGCTTAATCGGTTTGCAAATGCCACACATGGCCACAATACAACACGCGCAAATACTTAAATCCAAGTCCACAAGGAACCACCTCTAGCATCACAAAAGCTCCCACTTCAAGGGCTAAAAGATACTCCCTTCGCACCTTTACTTCACATAAGAAATGATCACTTCTATTCTCTTAACCTATGCTCGCTTCTCCCCTTTCTCGTTGTACCCTCGAGCTCTTCTTACTATACGTACCACCTTTCCGTTATTGCTTCAGTTTTCAAAATCTCGGGGTTACTATCTCCAACTTGGTCATCATTAACTGGGAACACTCTGGATGGATCTCCGATATTTTTCCGAATGTAGCAATAAGAAAGACCGGACGCACTGCCTCCCAAGTCGGACGGCAAAGCTAACTTATAGGCAACCTGGCCTATCCTCCAAAGGATCTGAAAACGTTCCAAGTACCTCAGGCTAAGTTTCCTCTGTTTTCCAAAACTCGTCACACCCTTTCCGGGGTGGTACCTTCAAGAAGACCCACCGTCAACCTGAACTCCAAGCGTCGTCGCCGATTATCCGCACGACTTTTGTTGACTCTGAGCTGCCAATAACCTCTTCTGGATAAGCTTCACCCTATCCACATCCTGCTGAAACAAGTATGTACCCACTATCTGAACCGTGCCAACATCGAACCAATCTATCGGCAACCTATACTTCCGCCCATACAAGGCTTCATAAGGCGACATCCGAATACTGAAATGGTAGCTATAAAACACTCCCTTTACAGGAGGCAACAATCCTCACAGCTACCCCTGAAATCCAAACACTGGCCCGAGGGCGAATGCGATACTGAGACTCACCTGAGTTCCTAACCCTGCCTGGTAAAACCTCCAGACACAAAAGAAATAGCCGCAAACTGAGCTCCACTGCCTGTCATAAAGTAAAAGTAGGAACCCCGTGCAGTCTTACAACCTTCCCGATATAACATCTCGCATAACCCTTTGCCGAGTAAACGGTCCTGACTGAAAGACAAGATGGGCTGACCTCATCGGCCCGACTACTGGTCGAACGCATCCACGAACTCGTACGATGGTTAACTAAACTTGGGCCTAACACCCTCATGACCCTATCACAAAGCGGAACCACCACAATTTTTCCTTACTTCAAACCGGGCCGCGGTTTGACCCGAAATCTGGCCTCAACCCGACCCATTTATCGCGCCAAACTCTTTTCCCCGATCCGGAACAATCTCACCACCGAGTCACGAAAACCTAGCGGTCTTCTTAGCTCAACTACCCTCTTTAATTTCATACCACTCATGGACTTATCACACCAGCATATCTCACGTGTACTATGCACTCTGATAAGGGTCAAACATAAAAATAAATCTTTTACTCGAGATGGCCTTGCCTCTAAGGTCTCCACGTATAACATTCTAAGGCTCACACTTTCCCTATCCCCAATCTTACCCTTTTAACTAATCCATGATTTCTAATCACAGTTAACACAATGCTATCTGAACATAACACTTAAGATCTACTCATCTTGTCACACATACAAATCTTCAGAGGGTTAAGGATATACATGCATCTATTGCTTCACTCCCCTTTGTCGTTCTAATCAACCCTGCCCTGTTGGGCGCAAGCATAACAAGCTGTCGAAGAAGTACGACACTCCCCACAATGACACCTACCACAACGGCCACACCGAGGTGGGGGTGGCCTCCTCTGGCTAACACCCCTTCCTTTCCGAACCATCAATCCACAATCGATCGGTAGGTGAGTCCTCCTACTTGCATCCTCCTACTTGAACATTCTTCGCCACATGGCTCGACGGCCGCAGTAAAACAAGCACCAACAAAAGACGACATTCCCGGGATGGCGCCGCTACATCGTGAACACCGAGGAAAATCAATCCGGCTGGCCGGAACCTACGTGTATCGTGAACCGAAGCCTCGAGCTCGACCAACTCTCGCATACCCGAACGCCCCGAACCACGCGAGGACCACTCGCACGGCGGAGGTGCGTATCGATCTGCTGAGGCGATCCGCCTCGAAAGTTACCAAGGACTCGCCGACCGCCTCTTCACGCTTCGTTAACCCGCCGATCCTTACGTTTTCGCTGCTGCGCATAAGCCCGTACGCAGGCCATGCTCACGCCTGACTGAAGAGCTACTCTTACACAACGCTCCTTTAGATATTCATCAAGACCCGCGATAAATCGGTACATAAAATACTCTCGGGTTGCTAAATCCATAGCTAGTAACAGGGTCATCTCTTTGCAATTCATACTTTCGCCATCGGGTCGGCGAATCGGGGTCCAGATATGATGGCCGCAGAGGAATCGCCGCCATGTGCTAAACTCTGCTGGGCCGGGCGACGCAGTAACTCCCGAAAAGCACAACCTCGGTGATGATTGGGCTGTGCCTCGTAACCTCTCGTGTTTACTCGCAGCCTCCTTCGCCGCCGCTCTTCTGGGCCCGGGTTGCCTTGCGCGGAGGCATAACTGGTACGGGAAATAAATACGTTAGAGGGGTACAACTTATAACACAACTCTAAGGCACGATCTCAGAGTGAGAAGAATGGAAACCAATCCTAAATATCCTATAGCCTCCTGATTATTGGTGTGGTGCACAACACACCGATAATCAAGACTCTACTAGATACGGTCTGTAGACACTTTCCGAGGATTAATCGCTCGATACCACTTTTGTCACGACTGCTCGGCTCGGATCGTGCCTTACCCGGGCACCCAAGTAGTCATACATCAGAGAAATCAGCGGAATATAAAACAAGACATGAAATGAGAAACAGTTGCCTTTCGGCATATATATATAAAAATTTGAACACGAACAGTTACATCCCTTTTACAAACTCGCCACAACGATTACTGCACTTCTAAGAATGTTAGAATAACAACGACGGGACAGGGCCCCGCCATACCCCTGAATGTAAGCACCTACAACAACAGGGGACTATACCAAAGATAAGCCTCCGGAGAAACGGAGCTTCCCAAAACGCTGAACTGTGATCCTAAGAGCGAGGATCGACGACTGGTGTACCTCTACCTGCGGCATGAACGCAGCCGGGCGAGGTCGACAACAGTACCAAGTATGTGAAATCAAAATATCAGAAATGAAATCATAATAGTCTATATAAAACAGAAGACATATATGATAACCAATTTACGATACACAATACGTAAGCAGTCATGTCAAGTCAGGGACTCACGCCCTTAAAGTCATCACTCAAATATAACCATGGGTCTCATGCCCACAATATCAATCATGCCCGTGGAATTCCTTCCTCACTGCCGGCAGTCCATGATATAAAAACACCAAGGAATACACATGAACACCAGGTCCCACCTGTGTCATAATAAAATCGTACGGGGTAAGTACGAAGGCATAGCCGACTACTAAAACCCACAGTACCAATAATGCCATAAACTGTATCACGAGGTCTTTCTAGACCGCCACATGATCGAAGCTGGCCACTCGCCCGCAGTATCAATGTGCGCGTCTAATCATGGAACTTCCCGCAGATCCGCATAGGCCACACACATAGGCCCGCATGAGGTATTCCCCGCATCGAGGGTAGATACTCCTCGGCATCGTCCTGGACTCGTAGTCCGCATGGGCACATAGACCGCATGGCCACATAGACCGCACACTAACCTGGAACTCTCGTAGCTCCGCATAGGTCCCCTTGTCCCGCATGAGGTATTCTCGAATCATAGTCACACAGACTGCCTGAGGTGTACCTCGCATCGGGGGGAAGCTTAACCCCCGGTATATCATGTCAAGAGGTGAGTGATATAATACTAACATAACGGCTTATCGTTAAACAACATAAGCACAACAAGGGAAACCCCCTTACACAACCATCACAAGACACTAACACACGTAGCATCCTAACATGTTTACTTATCAAATCAACAAGAAAGTATTACAAGGCTATCACAAACCAACATAGTCAAGTTATTCACACAAGGTACTTTCCATTTTATGCCAACAAGTTCGGGTTTTTATCCCCAAAGTACTTCATACATTATCTCTTTAAAAAGATCATGTTTCTTTCACAAGAGTCACACGATACCCGTAGTATAAAAAAAAAATAGAGTGACTATCTTTTTAAGTAAACCAAAACAATTTCCCTTTTTAAAGACAAGTAACAACCTTCTTTTCCAAAAGTTCAAGTTTGCCTAAGTTCAATTACTCGAGTCTCTTATTTTCGAAAGGTTTCGTAGTTCATAGTCTTAATCACTTAATAATATAATTCACGTTTAAAACAATTTGAGAAACATATGCCTTATGTGTGAGTAGGTTATTCTTGTTCATAACAATCTTATTAAAGCAGCCATGATCTAGGAAATGTAATATCATTTTGTCTCATCTTAGCTTCTATGCAGATGGAGGTTTCTACTGGTTTTAATAATACTTAATTAGTCAATACATTTCCCTTTATTAGCGCTGCAGTGGTTTGTTCGATACTTATTCTCATTTCCGAAATCAATATAAGGCGTTCATAAACAATTAAGTAAACCGTTCCTTTTATCTCTCTTAAGTCGTTATACCTAACTTCCCATAAAGCTAGTATAACTCTTAAGCTTTTAAAACCAAGTATTACTCTTCTTTCAAAAACGATTCTTAATTCTTTTGAAATACTTCAAGATTCTTATTATTTAGACTCAAGTCAAAAGACATCGCAGTAAAACCACGTTCAGTTAACACACGTACGTCTACCGTACTATATATATTCTTTTAAAATATCATGCTCAAGAGGATAGGAAGAATCACATACCTCGCGACGATTATCGACAAATAGCAAAACGCTCCACCGCTATAACCCGGCTAGCCTTGTCCACCTTTCAAGTAGAACATGCTACTCGCAGAACTTTCAACCTATAAAGGCCATATACGTCTATCAACGTCTAGACTACTCTGTAGAATATTCTAAGCAGAGGGTTCTCTATTCTACGGAAAATCGGGCAGCACTTCCCTACCCGACAAACTACACAAGTCTACTGTAAATACAGTCCTATGTAAGTACAGTTCAATCTTCTTTAATATTCTTCTGATGTGATTTCAGTTCAATTCTCTTCTTTAGTATCCTTCTATATCTTATACTCAAATCTAAACTACTCTTATATGTAATCTCCAATTACAATAGAAGGACAAGAGTAATTACCTCGATAAGCCCAAAATTATCCAAGTTAAATGTCGATCCTGAGCAAGGTTTAGCTCCTACTCTGGGCGCTCCAACCCGCTCCAAACAACCCTTAGAAGTTCTACGCAACTTCTTCTTAATACTTCAACCAACTATGAAGATTTTCCTTAGGGTTCGCTTTTGTGATCAAGGAAGTATAGTAGTATTTCTGGGCTTTTAGTATAGGGGTAACCTTGGAATACTACAAGGTATTTGGGCCAAGGTATTTTGGAATAGTAACAATACTTGGAGAATACTTTTCTACCAAAGGGGGGGTATTTCACGAGAACAACTAGGAAAAGGGGGGGGATGTTTCGGCCAAGGCTTCACAAAGGGGGAGGCTTGGACGAAAACTACAACTAAGAGGGGGAGGATTTTAAGACTTGGAAAATGTTTGTGGATGAAGAAGTCTTCAACTAAGGGGGGGTATTTATAGGCCAATCAATGGCCAAGATTAAGGCAAGTGGAGGGCAAGTGGAGGGTGGGGATTTGGGCAAGTGTACCTTATCCATCTACCACAAAAATATCACAAAAATATCCTACCTAATCCTTGACCAAAAACGTGCCAAGAATGCCCACAATGCCGTCAACTTGAGGGTGACACTTGTCACCCTCTCGTTGGTCCAAAATATTTCATCTCTCGGAAAAATCCGCAAAAATAATAAATGTTGCAACCGTAATTTTCCCTTCGCAAGGTTCGGAAAACTTTTCGTCGGAAAACAATTCTTTTCGGGGGTTGTGCACAAATTTTTTGTCCCTTGCCTAACTTAAGGCTTAAACTTTTGTACGTACGCCCTCACGTACATACTCTGGAAATACGGGGTATAACAAAAAGATAGGAAGAGGTTCACATACCTCGCGATGATTATCGACAAAAAGCAAAAAGCTCCAAAGTACTGTAACCCCGCTAGCCTTTTCCACCCTTCAAGCAGAATACGCTAGTCGTAGAACTTCAACCTATAAAGGTCACAAAAACGTCTATCAACCTCTAGATCTCTTCGTAGAATATTTCTAAGTACAAGGCTCCTTATTCTACGGAAAATTCGGCAGCACCTCCCCCCCCGCAACCACATAAATCTCCTCCTCTAACAAGGCCTGCTACCAAGCCAACAACTACAAGGGGGGGTTACACGTCTAACCGGACGTGTTCAATTCTACTCCACAGTAATACTACACAAGTCTACTGTAAATACAGTCCAATGTAAATACAGTTCAATCCTTTATAATATTCATTCTACGTATAGTATACTCAACTATACATTACTACAACATGTAATATCCAATTACAATAGGGGGGGGGTAAAGATCATTACCTCGATAAGCCCAAAATTATCCAAGTTTTTAAGTCGATCCTGAGCAACGTTTAGCTCCAATTCCTTACGCTCCAACCCGCTCCAAGCAACCCTTAGAAGTTTCTAAACAACTTCTATTAACACTTCAACTCTAAAAGGTGAAGAACACTTAGGCTTTAAATGTGGCAACTCTCGGCCAAGGGGTAATTTAGGGGCTAGGGGTGTGAAATCTTTTCTAACTTTTGGTTACTAATCTTCCTAACACTCTAAGGAAGAACACTTAAAACTTTAAGAATTTTTGGACAATTTTTGCTCACAAAATCAGCCCATGGCCGAGAGCACACAAGAGGAAAGGGAGGGAGTTTTCAAGACTTGAAATCTCTAAGTGTGGATGAAAATAAGTCTTGCACTAAGGGGGTATTTATAGGGAAGTAAATGGTCAAGATTCAAGCAAGTGGAGGGTGAAGATTTGGACATGTGTTGTGTGGGCCCCACTTATCTATCTACTACACAAATATCTAGCAAGACATTGACCAAATGTTTATGGTCTTTAAAATGGAAAAAACGTGCAAGGCTAGCTTGCCCACCAAATCGTCCAAACATGCCACCTAAGGGTGACACATGTCGCCCTCCTATTGGTCCAAAATATTTTATCTTCCGAAAATATCCGTAATGCCAAAAATCTCGAAAAATAAAGTGGGCCCTACAACCGTAAATTCCTCCCGCGGGCCCCACGTGACCAATTCCGGAAAACAAAATTCCATAATTCTCAAATATTCCAAAAAGTCTGAATACCAAATCTGGGAATCCAATTCCCATTAACGAACATTTTTCCTTCACAAAATCCGGAAACTTTTCCGTCGAAAAAAACAAAATCACATCTTTCTTTCTTTCCAAAATTACTGTCGTATTCTCGTACGTACGTCCTCACATACATACCCTGAAACTACGGGGTGTAACACATGTACCGTCATAGTTGTTATAGAAATTCTTAGAGGTCTGTAGTACTGTTGTGGCAAGGGTTTGTAAAGGATGTAACTGTTCAAGTTTTGGTTTATATTTATACATGCCGAAAGGCGACTATTTCTCGGTTAGACTGTTCTCATTTTACACTGTTTCATGTTTGCAAGTTTATATTCCGCTGGTTACTCTGATGTATGTCTACTTGGGTGTCCGGGAAAGGCACCAGTCACGGGCCCGGGATCGGGTCGTGACAAAAGTCCGTCGGAAAACAATTCTTTCATTCATACCCTAATTAGGGCGTATACATTCGTACGTACGTCCTCACATACATACTCCGGGACTACGGGGTATAACAGAAAATTTGGAGGCATTACTTGTATGGAGTTCATTGTGAGGTCTTCACGGATCATCGTAGCCTTCATCATGTGTTTAGTCTGAGAGATTTGAACTCGAGGCAGCATAGATGGATGGAGTTGCTAAAGGATTATGATATTACTATCCTTTATCATCCGGAAAAGGCTAATGTGGTAGTAGATGCATTGAGCTGAAAGACAGTGAGTATGGGCGGTTTGGCGCGTTTGACTGTGGGAGATAGTCCTTTAGCTATGGAGGTGCAGTGTTTGGCTAATAGTATGGTGAGGCTCGATATTTCAGAACCTGGTAATATGTTAGATTGTGTGGAGGTGAGGTCGTCTCTTTTAGAGCGGATTCGGGCCCAACAGTTTGAGGATGTAAAATTGTGCAAGATTCGGGATAAGGTGCTAAGTGGAGAAGCCAAAGAGGCTATTCTGGATGACGAGGGTGTTTTGAGGATTAAGGGGCGCATCTGCGTTCCTAGAATTGGTGATTTTATTCCGTTGATCTTGAGAGAGGCTCATAGTTCCAGATACTCCATTCATCCAGGAGGAACAAAGATGTATCGTGATTTGAGACAACACTATTGGTGGGGAAGAATGAAGAGAGATATTGTGGAGTTTGTTGCTCAGTGTTCGAATTACCAGCAGGTTAAGTATGAGCACCAGAGACCAGGCGGTGTGCTTCAGAGGATGCCCATTCCCGAATGGAAATGGGAAAGGATCGCTATGGATTTCGTGGTTGGTCTTCCGAAGACTTTGGGCAAGTTTGATTTGATTTGGGTCGTGACATATGTAAGGCTTATCCTTCTTTCTGTCGATGTGATCATAAAGAAAATCTCAAAGAATAAAGGTTTTGTATTCAAATTCTATATTGATGAAATTAATGTATAAGAAGCACGTTCATTCTTACCATATAGAATCATATGAATCTTATTTTTTACTTTATTGTGAAGAAATTTCCATACTCTATAAAGTCACTTTCATCTTGATGTGACATGGTTGTTTTTTGGTTCTTGAAAACTAAAAAAAATGGTAAGTGTTGCCCCTTCGTAATAACTCATATAGAAAGGTAAAAAGACGTTATGCACATAAGGATAGTCGGAGGTGCAGCGACCTTACGTCACTCCGAAAACCTTATAGATTAGTTCATGTTCTTCAGATGGTTCTCACATATATATGTATATGATATTTATTATATTACTCACAGAGGCCTATGACGTTATATACACAACTATATAGATATGATATTGATTATATTGCCCACCAAGACCTATGTTGTTATATACGCAGCTATACGTATATGATATTGATTATATTGCCCACAGAGGCCTACGACGTTATATAATCGATAATATTTCATTTATGTATATTATGGTCTACAAAGATACTTCTGAGTTACAAGTTGTTTCTTTAGTTTTTTTTTACTCATTAATGCATTCATTTTCATTTACTCATGCCTTACATATTTAGATCATTATTCGTACTGATGTCTCCTCTCTTGGGCACTGCATTTCATGCCCGCATGTATAGATAGTTGGACGATTCTAATTTCTAGTAGGATAGACGTTTTTTGAGAAATAGATTGTGCCAAACAACCTACGGCGTTTGGTCCGGCCCCGTCTATAAAAAATACGCGAAATTAATTTTTTTTTAGGTGAACCGGACGTCTGAGCGCAGAGTTATGACCATTTAAAGTTGCACGAATTTACAACTACTTTCTTCTCTCTCTCCCTATATTTTATGTCAATTCTTCACATTAAAACATAAAGTTTACATCACATATATTCTTAAAATATGTATATGAGCTTTTTTTCACGTGGTGTGCGCAAGACCTCATACAATGAAATAATATGTCCTATTTATATATGAACTACACTGGTACACATTCCATTAAATATGTCCTCGTTAATACAATAGAATGAATGTTGTAATAATTGGCTAATCAATATCTCAATAAATGTCATTAAAGCTTCTTGGAAGACGTATAACCGATTTAGTAACGGTCGTCTGTTACAATTCAAATGACATACAACCTTCTGTATTACCGGTACTGGTTATGCTTGTGTCGCTCCCGGTACCACGCGTACATAATCTATAGCGAGACACCTGAACACATATGAGAAATAACTATGAATTTTGAATGGTTAAATGTTAATAGGATGTATCGATAGAAGGATTTAGCTCTCTGGATCAAGAAAATCATTGATATTGGCAAGATCTTTCAGTTATACGGAAAAGAGTTGGAACTTCAAAAGATTGTTATGATAAAAGATATTGAGAAGTTCCAAGGTACACTACAAAAAAAGGACCTACGGTGACAGTTTGAGTGTGACGGTTTTAAAAACCGTCACACGTTATGATGGTTTTTTCATTGAATTTTTGGTCAATGGACCTTTGTGACATATATGTGACGGTTTTTTTAACCGACACAACTTTGTGACAGCGATGTGATGATGATTTCAATCGTCACATGTTTTTGTGATGGTTTTATAAATTAGCATTTTCTTTTTCTTTTTATAATCCATCCGACCCGACCCATTTAACACTAAAACCCTTTTTCATTACTAAGATCGACCAAATTCATAATATCAATTTATTCATCAAGAAAATAAGACCTAACACATAACCGTCGTGAACAATAGCCGCCGAATATTTTCCAGATACCGGCCGTCTTCGGTCATATCTAACGACAAGAAATATACAGTCGGCTTCATCTCTTCTCCATATTTCATTATATACCTCTCACATCGTTCAATTCTTCCCCTACAGACGTAAATCAAGCCCACAAGTTTCATATTTGTGATTTGATTTTCTGGCGATCTCCTGTAAGAACGACGGTCGTGTGTGGTATCACTGTGTTCGCCTTTAGATTCTCTACATACTACACCTAACTAAAAACATCGACACTACCCTAATCGACACCCGTTCAGATCGATTTTTTTGGTAACCCTAGCCGCCGTTGAGCTTTTTTCGTTGTCGTCCGGTTATTGGGAAGGTCAAAAGTGGTCTCATTGAGTTCATCTTAACTTCCTCGACATTTATCATACACCCTCGTGTCTTGATTTCCAGCCTATTGATTTTCGCCATTCTCGAACGCCATTGTTGCAAAGTTTTCTGTTGAAGCTTCAATGGCTGAGATGGTGACTAGACGACCTCCCCCTGAGGTTTGGCTACTGGTTTGTCTGCTGGTTTGGATGCTGTAAATAATACTTAGGTTATTGGAAACCAGAAAAGTAAACTTTTGTTTTCTTACTCTCGGTCCGAATCGAAAAAGCCACAAATCCTTTACCTTTTGCCTCTTTTTAATCGCATAGCATAAAAACATCTCCGAGCGGAATCGATGAGTCAAAACACGCCTCGGTTCGCTGCCCGGAGAAGGTAAATTCAATTCTTCTCTCTTTCATTGCATCTTTATATTTTTGTATCTTCTTTAGTGCATTAAATATATACTAGGTGTTAAAAATGTGTTTGGGGACTACGATAAATTAAGAGCTTGTGATGTATATGATTAGAGATGTTCTAATTCACTTTATAAGTCATCGTTTGATATATTTAAAAATTGTTGCTTATTGTCACGACCCGATCCCGGGCCCGTGACTGGTGCCTTACCCCGGGCACCCTAGTGATACAACATCAGAGTAATCAGCGGAATATAAAAACAAGACATGAAACAATTATAGAATGAGAACAATTTATCCATGAAAATATCGCCTTTCGGCATGTATATATACATAAAACTTGAACCCGAACAGTTACATCCTTACAAACCCTGCCCACAACAGTACTACAGACCTCTAAGAGTTTTTATACAACATGACGGACGGGGCCCGCCATACATCACGACCGTTCGAGGGCGTGGATGCCTTACCGGGGCACCCAAGTAGTCATACATCAGAGTAATCAGCGGAAATATAAAGCAAGACATGAAACAGTTTATAAAATAGGACACAATTTATGTGAGAAAACATCGCCTTTCGGCATATATATATAAACATGGTTTAGCAGTTACATCCGACACTGTACAACATGACTACAGACCTCTAAGGAAATATAAAACTATGGCGGGACAGGGCCCCGCCATACACTCGTCGACAAAACTATCTACAACAGGAGATCATACCCAAAGTAGAGCCTCGGAAAAGATGGAGCTCCCGACACCAACGTAGAGATCCTAAGAATGTGGATCTAGCACTGCTTGCCCTTACTGCGGCATGAACGCAGCCCATGAGGTCGATAACAGTACTAAGTATATGAAATCGTAAAATACTTAAATGAAACATATCATTTTAAAACAGTTTTGCAAGTATGTATGAAACAACGAGGAACGCGCATAGTGCACATCACACACACAAGAGCAACAATAGGTAAGCGTAATAGGTCTTCTAGGCTGCGAATGATTGAAGCAGGGCCACTCGCGTATTATCACTCGCAAGCCTAATCTCGGACTCGGAGTCCGCATAGGCCACTCACATGGGCCCGCATGAGATATAACCCCGCATCGAGGGTAGCTACTCCTCGGCATCGTCCTGGACTCGTTGTCCGCATGGCCACGTAGACCGCATGAGGCATAACCCCGCATACTAACCTGGAACTCGTAGCTCGCATAGGCCCCGGACCCGCATGAGGTATTCTCGAATCATGGTCCTGCATCGCTGAGTCTACCCGCGTCGGAGGCGACTTAACCCGGTATCATCTCAAGAGGTGAGTGATGGTACACTAACGTAACAGCTTATCTTTAAACAACATAAGCACAACAAGAATACTATTTTTCACAAACGTTACAAGACACTAACACACATAGCATCATATCATGTCTACTTATCAAACCATCTTATTATTCTTTTCACAATTCAATTTAAGTCATTATACACATAGTCAAACTTGTTTCTTGTATCAATCTTAAGTGGTTATACTCAACTTCCCATAAAGCTAGTATAACTCTTAAGCTTCTGTTTTAAAAACAAGTTAGTTCTCTTCTGTTAAAAATGATTCTGTATTCTTTTGAAATGCTTTCAGATCTTTATTATTCAGGCTTAAGCCGTGAGGCATTCTGTAAGTGTTATTCAAAGCTTAAGCGTGAGGCATCGCCGTAAGTATTATTCAGGCTTAAGTCAAAGACATTGCCGTAGTTATTATTCGTTAACACGTACGCGTCTACTATATATATATTGTAAAATATCATGCTTTAGGAAGAATCACATACCTTCTGAAAACCACGCGAGTTGAATATGTCGCGCGCAGAGAGTCAGCCTATAATAGTCACAGATATCTATCAAAGACTACTCTGATGGTCATTCTAAACAGAGGGTTCATAATTCTACGGAAAGTCGGGCAGCACTTCCCTACCCGGTGAGCTATATAAGTCTACTGTGAAAACAGTCCTATGTAAGTACAGTTTGATTATTCTTCTTTTAAACCCTTCTACTGTGGTAACAGTTCAATTCTATTATGTGATATTCTTCTAAGTATTTGATACTTATTCTAATACTACTACAGTAAGTATTCTCTAATTCAAAAGAGGGTTAGGATTAGTTACCTCGGTAAGCCCAATAATATCCTAGAAAAAGTCGCGCCTGAGCAAGGTTTTGCTCCTAAGTTGTATGCTCCAAGGAAACCTTAGAAGTTCTTCACAACTTCTACTAAGTAGTAAGGTATTAGGGCTAGGGTATTTTGGGCATTATAACAATACAAGAAGGCAACTTTTCTACCAAGGGAGGGGGGGTATTCGGCCAAGGGCCTTCACAAGGGGAGGGGGAGGAGTGTTGGACGAAAAGATCTACAAAGGGAGAGGAGAGGATTTTCAAGACTTGGAAAGCTTTGTGGATGAAGAACTCTTCATCTTAAGGGGGGTATTTATAGGTCAAGAAGTGGCCAACCAATGGCCAAGATTTAGACAAGTGCAAGGAAAGTGTAGGGTGAGGATTAACTATACACAAATATCCTACCAACTCCTTGACTTGTGCACAAGGCACAAAAAACGTGCCATTGCTTAGCCAATTCGTCCAAATGGACGATTTGAAGTCCACCAATTGGAGGTGCCAAGTGTCGCCCTCCGTTGGTCCAAAATGTTTCGTCTCTCGGAAAAATCCGCAAAAATTAGAAATGGCATATCCGTAATTTATCCTACGAAAGCTGTGGAAACGTTTCGTCGGAAAACGATTCTTTAAGCGAGTTGTGCACAATTTAGAAATTGTCCTAATCATTAAGCCTAAACTTTTGACGTATTCCCTTACGTACATACTGCGGAAATACGGGTATAACATTCTCCCACTTAGAAACATTCGTCGAATGTTCCTTCCCAAACGATTAACGATAAGATTCTTCATAACGGTTTGCAAATGCCACACGCGCCACAAAACAACACTTAGGCATAACGATAACGAAAATTTACAAGTAGGAAAGTGAATTACCCGGAGGTGTGGGGAATAGGTGAGGATACTTCGCCTCATGTCCTCGCCGGCTTCCCACGTCATCTCCTGCGAGCTCGTTCCGCCAAGACTTTGTGGAAGCCACGCCCTTCGTCAGACGCCTAACGACGATCGACTATCGCTATGGGAATCTCCTCATACGATAACCCCTCGGTCACTGGACATCGTCAATCGGTGTACCTAGATGGATCCCGATACATCTCCTCAAAGATAGATCGTGAAAAACGGATGCGCTCGCCTCCAGATCGGACGGCAGATCCAACTCATAGGCAACCTTGCCTACCCTGCGGACAATCTGAAACGGCCCAATGTACCTAGGGCTGAGTTTCCCCTTCTTCCTGAATCTCATCACACCCTTCATGGGTGACACCTTTAGGAAAACCCAATCATGAACCTCGAACTCAAGATGCCGACGACGATGATCTGCATACGACTTCTGTCGACTCTGAGCTGTCAATAGCCGCTCTCGGATAAGCTTCACCTTATCCACTGCCTGCTGCACCAAATCTGGTCCCACTAGCTGCACCTCGCCCACATCGAACCAACCTATAGGCGATCTGCACTTCCTCCCATACAAGGCCTCATAAGGCGCCATCTGAATACTGGAGTGGTAGCTATTATTATACGCGAACTCAACTAGAGGCAAATGATCCTCCCAACTACCACTGAAGTCAATAACACAGGCTCGCAGCATATCCTCAAGAGTCTGGATAGTGCGCTCTGCCTGTCCGTCTGCGTGGATGAAATGCGATTTCGTGCTCACTGCGTCCTAAACCCCTCGGAAGGACCTCCGAAGTTAGCGTAAATGGGCTCCTGCATGCGATATGATCGAAGTAGGGACTCCATGCAGTCTGACGATCTCTCGGATGTAAAGTCTGGCATAATCCTCAGCCCAAAAAGTCGTCTGACGGGAAGAAAGTGGGCTGATTTCGTCACTTGTCGGCGATAACCCATATAGAATCATGTCTCCTCCGAGTGCGAGGTAATCCGTGATGAAGTCCATGTTGATTACCTCCCACTTCCGTCGGGATCTCAATCGTAATAAACCACGGGCCTCTCGGTGCTCTACCTTCACCGCGACAACACGGGCGCGAGCTACGAACTCGCAACATCTCTCTTCGCCATCCCACCAATACGCAGATCTAAGGTCGTGGTACATCTTGGTCGACCGGATGGATAGTAACGCTTGTAGTGTGCTTCCCAGAACTCGCCGAAGTCTCAAACATCCGAACACACGATGCGCCCTCAAACCTTAGCACCCCATCGGTGCTACCTCAAGGACCCTTGCCCTCACGAAGAGTCAGATCACGATATCAAATCAAAGCTGGATCCTCGAACTGTTGCCTCTTCACCTCCTCGACGATGGAAGACTCGGCAACCTCACGAACTCTAACCCCACTGCTATCGGAATCAATCAAACGGACACCAAGGCTCGCTAACTGATGCAAATCACGAACCATGTCCCTCCTCTCTAGCTGCACATCTGATAGGCTCCCCATCGACCTACGACTAAGAGCATCTGCCACAACATTGGCCTTCCCCGGGTGGTACAGGATATCAACATCGTAATCCTTAAGCAACTCTAACCACCGTCTCTGTCGTAAGTTCAGCTCCTCCGGTGAAGATATCTTTGGAGGCTCTTGTGGTATAAATATCCACGTGAACCCGTACAAATAGTGCCTCGGATCTTCAAAGCGTGAATCACGGCTGCCAACTCCAAATCATGGGTGGGGTAGTTCCTCTCGTGTTTCTTCAGCTGTCGGGATGCATATGCTATAACTCTGCCATGCTGCATCAACACACATCCCAACCCGATGCCTGACGCATCACAATACACAACATAACCGTCTGGACCCTCTGGAAGAGTAAGAACGGGGGCGGTCGTCAGTCTCTCTTTCAGCAACTGGAAACCCTGCTCACAAGCATCAGTCCACTGGAACTTGGCTGCCTTCTGAGTCAGCCTAGTCAATGGTGCAGAGATAGAAGCAAACTTCTCCACGAACCGCCGATAATAACCTGCAAGGCCCAGACCACTGCGAACCTCTGTCGGAGTAGTAGGTCTCGGCCAAGTCCTGACTGCCTCGATCTTGGCCGTATCCACTCGAATGCCATCAGCCCCGACAATATGCCCAAGAAACGCCACTGAAGTCAACCAAAACTCACATTTGGAAAACTTGGCGTACAACTGCTGGTCCTGGAGAACTGTCAGCACAGTCCTCAAATGCTCCGCATGCTCCTGCTCTGAGCGAGAATAAACCAAGATATCATCAATGAACACTATCACAAACGTGTCCAAAAATGGTTTGAACACTCGGTTCATCAAATCCATGAATACCGCCGGAGCATTGGTCAACCCAAAAGACATGACCCTGAACTCATAATGCGTCTGGTCGGAATGCGATCCTAGGGACATCCACCTCTCGACTCGCACTTTGATGATAGCACGATCGCAGATCATTCTTGGAGAAACTTCTCGCACCTGCAGAATGGTCGAACAAATCATCAATCACAGGAAGGGTATACGTTCTTAATGGTCACCTTGTTCACTGTAATCAACACACATGCGCGGCGTCCGTCCTTCTTCTTCACGAACAATACCGGCGCTCCCCAGGGAGAAACACTAGGCCTGATGAAGCCCTTCTCCAGCAAATCTCTAAGCTGATCCTTCAACTCTCTCAACTCGGCAGGCGCCATTCTGTATGGCGGAATGGAAATAGGCCGAGTGTCTGGCAATATGTCAATACAAAACTCGATCTCCCTCTCAGGAGGGATACCCGGGAGGTCATCTGAAACACGTCGGGAACTTCGACTCTGGAATCGACTGAAAATCTGGTACCGCAGCTTCAGTATCAAACACCCGAACGAGATGGTAGATATACCCTTCGCACCATCTTCCTAGCCTTGAGGTAGGAAATAAACCTACCTCCGGCGATACCGTGCTCCTCCCACTCAACAACCGGCTCCTCGAGAAGCTGGAACCGCACTACTCTCTCTGCGGTCTACATTGGCGTAGCAGAAGCTAGCCAATCCATCCCCATAATCACGTCGAAGTCAATCATCTCCACTCTATCAAGTCGGCTAGGGTCCGACGTAAATGGTCACAGGACAAGCTCTATATACCCGCCGAGCTACCGAATCACCCATTGGCGTAGCTACCTCGAAAGGGTCTATGGACTCGTGCTCATCCCTATCCTACTAGCAACAAGGGAGATATATAGGGCCAGTAGAACCGGATCTATCAAAGCATACACATCAAACCCAGAAACTGATAATGTACCTGTGACGACATCAGGTGAGGCCTCCTGATCCTGTCGTCTGGACAAAGAATAAATGCGTTTCTGAGGACCGCTAGGCTAGGACCGAGCCACGACCTGCGCGACCTGCTGACCCATGAGCACCACGCCTCGGGCGAGTAGCGTAGGAGATGATGAAGCGGCAGCGAGCACGAAGGTGAGCCCTACCACGGCGCCCCGGTTGGGCGATCCCTCGCAAAGTGACCCTGCTGGCCACAACTGTAACAAGCTCCAAAAGTAGTACCACTTCCCGTAATGGGATCTACCGCATCGGCCACGGCTGGGGTGGTCCGTCGGCGATCTCTGCTCTACTGCGGGCGTCACGAAGCCACAGGGCCACTGTGCGCCCTCGAAAACTCTGGTGTCTTGAGGGCGGTGCGGAGTGCTCTGAGTGGGCGTGGTGCGAACCTAGGCTAGCTTCTTGAGGCCGCCACCACGATAACCACGGAAGACCCTCCGTCCCGGCCTTAACCTGCTGCTGGCTCATCGCTCGTCGACCTCTGCGCTCGCCGCATCCAAGGCGTGAGCTGCGTGCGGGTAATGTCCATACGGTGGAGAAACCCCGCACATGACTTCGGCCATATAGTCGTCTAGCCGGTGACATAGCGGTGTACCTATCCTCCATCCTCGTATCTGCTGCAATCTTTGGGACATATCGAGCGATGAATCAAACTCGACATTGTACTCACGGCGGTCGTCCTCTCGCCTCGATGGTAAAAATCTATCCGCCCGCGCCCTCCTCATCTGTGGAGGCAAGAAGTGAGTGAGGAAAGCCTCTGAGAACTCATCCCAAGTAGCTGGGGACGCGTGCTCTCCTCGGGATAACTCCCATGAATCAAACCAATCGACTGCGGTATCACGGGGCCGACGCGAAAGGTCACGGACTCTGTCTCGAGGCCTTGATCACCCTCGTGATCCTCTGAAGGCGACGGATGAACTCCTGCGGATCATCCTCCGGCCTCGACCGTAAAACTACGGCGGGCTACTGACTCAAGAAATCTCGTAGCCTCAAACTATACGCCTCGGGTGTACCACGGGTGCGGCCGAGGCTGGGCCCAGGCTGCGCGTCAATCTCTCCTCGTATCGGGCCACAACTTTAGCCAAAAGCTGGGCCATCTCCTTGTACCCTAACTCCTCCGCCCGGTGTGGGGCGGGAGGTGTGGGTGCTGTGGTCTCTTTGGGTGGCGGCGTCATAGAACTCGCCGTCTGGTATAGGCGGGCACGAGCCCTCGTGACTCTGGGTGTCTGCTAGCAGCCTCCGCCTTGCCTTGCCGCCACGGGCGGGTTGCCTTACGTGGAGGCATAAGCATTGAGGAAAGGAATACGTTAGAGGTCCAACTATAACACGACTCTAAAGCACGATCTCGAATGAGAAGAATGGAAACCAATCCTAAATATCCTATAGCCTCACGATTATTGGTGTGGTGCACAACACACCGATAATCAAACTTACTAGATACGGTGCGTAGACACTTTCCGAGGATTAATCGCTCACGATACCACTTTTGTCACGACCGTTCGGGGCGTGATCGTGCCTGCAAGGGCACCCAGTAGTCATACATCAGTGTCGGCGGAAATATAAAGCAAGACATGAAACAGTTTATAAAATAAGACACAGTTTATGTGAGAAAACATCGCCTTTCGGCATATATATATAAACATGGTTTAGCAGTTACATCCGACACTGTACAACATGACTACAGACCTCTAAGGAAATATACAACTATGGCGGGACAGGGCCCCGCCATACCCTGACTGTACAAAACTATCTACAACAGGGAGATCATACCCAAAAAGTAGAGCCTCCGGAAAAGATGGAGCTCCCGACACCAACGTAGAGATCCTAAGAATGTGGATCTAGCACCTGCTTGCCCTTACCTGCGGCATGAACGCAGCCCCCCGAAGGAGGTCAGTACAACAGGTACTAAGTATATGAAACTGTAAAATACTTAAATGAAACATATCATTTTAAAAACAGTTTTGCAAGTATGTATGAAACAACCAAGGAACCCGCACATAGTGCCACATCACACACAAAAACAACAATAGGTAAACTGTAATAGGTCTTTTCTAGGCTGCGAATGATTCAAGCGAGGTCACTCGCCCGTATTATCACTCGCAAGCCTAATCTCGACTCGAGTCCGCATAGGCCACTCACGGGCCCGCATGAGGTATAACCCGCATCGAGGGTAGCTACTCCTGCATCGCCCCGACTCGTTGTCCGCATGGCCACATAGACCGCGTGAGGCATAACCCCGCATACTAACTGGAACTCTCGTAGCTCCGCATAGGCCCTCGACCCGCATGAGGTATTCTCGAATCATGGTCCTGCATCGCCGAGTCTACCCCGCATCGGAGGCGCTTTAACCCCAGATCATCTCAAGAGGTGAGTGATGGTACACTAACGTAACAGCTTATCTTTAAACAACATAAGCACAACAAGAATACTATTTTTCACAAACGTTACAAGACACTAACACACATAGCATCATATCATGTTTACTTATCAAACCATCTTATTATTCTTTTCACAATTCAATTTAAGTTTGTTATACACACATAGTCAAACTTGTTTCTTGTATCAATCTTAAGTGGTTATACTCAACTTCCCATAAAGCTAGTATAACTCTTAAGCTTCTGTTTTAAAAACCAGTTAGTTCTCTTCATTAAAAATGATTACGTATTCTTTTGAAATGCTTTCGATCTTTATTATTCGAGCTTAAGCCGAGGCATTCTAGTAAGTGTTATTCAGCTTAAGCGTGAGGCATTGCCGTAAGTATTATTCAGCTTAAGTCAAAGACATTGCCGTAGTTATTATTCGATTAACACATGTACGCTCACCGTACTATATATATATTGTAAAATATCATGCTTTAGGAAGAATCACATACCTTCTCAGCGAAAACCACCTGCCAAGTTGAATATGTCGCGCGCAGAGAGTCAGCCTATAATAGTCACAGATATCTATCAAAGACTACTCTGATGGTCATTCTAAACAGAGGGTTCATAATTCTACGGAAAGTCGGGCAGCACTTCCCTACCCGGTGAGCTATATAAGTTCATCAGAAAACAAATTCTATGTAAGTCTGATTTGATTATTCTTCTTTAAACCCTTCTACCGTGGTAACAGTCAATTCTATTCGTGATATTCTTCTAAGTATTTGATACTTATTCTAATACTACTACAATAAGTATTCTCTAATTCAAAAGAGGGTTAGGATTAGTTACCTCGGTAAGCCCAATAATATCCTAGAAAAAGTCGCGCCTGAGCAAGGTTTTGCTCCTAAGTTGTATGCTCCAAGGAAACCTTAGAAGTTCTTCACAACTTCTACTAAGTAGTAAGGTATTTGGGCTAGGGTATTTTGGGCATTATAACAATACAAGAAGGCAACTTTTCTACCAAGGAGGGGTAGATTTTGGCTAGGCTAGGGGTATTCGCCATGGCCTTCACAAGGGAGGGGAGGAGTGTTGACGAAAAGATCTACAAAGGGAGAGGAGAGGATTTTCAATACTTGAAAGCTTTGTGGATGAAGAACTCTTCATCTTGGGGGTATTTATAGGTCAAGAAGTTGGCCAACCAATGGCCAAGATTTAGACAAGTGCAAGGCAAGTGTAGGGTGAGGATTAACTATACACAAATATCCTACCAACTCGCTTGACTTGTGCACAAGGCACAAAAACGTGCCATTCTTAGCCAATTCGTCCAAATGGGCGATTTGAAGTCCACCAATTGGAGGTGCCAAGTGTCGCCCTCCCGTTGGTCCAAAATGTTTCGTCTCTCGGAAAAATCCGCAAAAATTAGAAATGGCATAGCCGGAATTTATCTTACGAAAGCTGTGGAAACGTTTCGTCGGAAAACGATTCTTTAAGCGAGTTGTGCACAATTTCGAACTTGGCCTAATCTTTAAGGCTAAACTTTTGTACGTATTCCTCACGCATATACTGGAAATACGGTATAACAATACCTGAATGCATAAGTACCTACTGATGTGGACTATACCAAGAGATAAACCTCCGGAGAAACGGAGCTTCCCAATACGCTGAACTGTGATCCTATGAGCGAGGATCAACAAATGGTGTACCTCTACCTGCGGTATGAACGCAGCCCCCCGAAGGAGGTCAGTACAACAGGTACCAAGTATGTGAAATCAAAATATCAGAAATGAAATCATAGTAGTCTATATAAAGCAGGAGACATGTATGATAACCAAACTACAGTCCACAATAAATAAGCATTCATGTAAGTCAGGGACTCACGCCCTCAAAGTCATCACTCAAATATAACTATGGGTCTCACGCCCTCAACATCAATCATGCCCGTGGAATACCTTCCTCATCGCGATCCTATGATATAATAACACCAAGGAGTACATATGAACACCAAGTCCCACCTGAGTCATAAACCGTACGGGGCAAGTACGAAGGCTAACTACCAGATACCAAAGCCGCATCATCAACTGACCGGGGCAAGTACGAAAGCCAACTACCAGATACCAAAGCCGTACTAACAATACTATACAACCAAACCACGAAACTGATACGGGGCAAGTACGAAAGCCAACTACCAGATACCAAAGCCGTACTAACAATACTATACAACCAAACCACGAAGGCGTCACGGCAAGTACGAAGCCAACTACGGATACCAAAGCCGCGGTCACGAGTCGACCGGGCAAATCTGAGGATAACTACGGATACCAAGGTCAGTATCACGAGACTCGCCACGGCGATACGGCAAGCACGAAAGCCAACTACGGATACCAAAGCCGTAACGAGTCGGCCGGCAAGTACGGGGCTAACTACCGATACTGGGCGTCAGATCACGAGACTTCGCCACTAAACTGAACGGGGCAAGTGCGAAGGCTAACTACCAGGTACCAAGGCCGAATCAGCCACGAGACGGGGCAAGTACGAAAGCCAACCACCATATACCAAGGCCGAATCAGTAAAACCTCATGGAGAGCTAGTACATAGAATAACACTATCAACAGGAGCGCACCCGTGGAATCCTCTGTCACTGCCGGTACGTCCAAGTAAGATCATAACAAATCAACCGGCCCTCCATTGAGAGACGCGGTGGTATAGAAATACAATACTTGCATAACAAGGCTATCACACGCAAACATAGGTAAGTTACACCCAACTCGAGGTACTTTCATTTTAGGTCAAAGTCCGGGTTTTAACCCCAAAGTACTACATACGTTAAATTCTTTTAAAAGAATTATTCCATTTACAAAGGTCACCCGATACCCGTAGTATTAAAATAGAGTGACTAACATTTTAAAATAAACCAACACACTTTCCTTTTTAAAATCAAGTAACAACATTCTTTTCCAAAAGTTCAAGTTTGACTAATTTCAAATACTCAAGTCTCTTATTTTCGAAAGATTTCATAGTTCATAGTCTTCATCACTTATTAACGTAATTCTCTTTTTAAACCATTTGAGTAACGTATGCCTTATGTGTGAGTAGGTTATTCTTGTTTATAACAATCTTATTAAAGCAGCCATGATCTAGGAAATGTAATACAATTTTGTCTTATCTTAGCTTCTATGCAAATGGAGGTTTCTACTGGTTTTAATATAATTACTTATTTGTCAATACATTTTCCTTTATTAACGCTGCAGTGGTTCGTTCGATACTTATTCTCATTTCCGAAAATCAGTAAAGCATTATTCTTTAAAAACCAAGTACTCATTACTCACGAATGAGGTTACACACTTTTTAACAACTTTCATATCAATTCAATTAAGTCAAGTCTCTTATCTTTTAAGATCAATAAACCATTCTTTTTATCTTTCTTAAGTCGTTATACCTAACTTCCCATAAAGCTAGTTTAACTCTCAAACTTTCAAAACCAAGTATTACTCTTCTTTCAAAAACGATTCTTAATTCTTTTGAAATACTTCAAGATTCTTATTATTTAAAACTCAAGTCAAAAGACATCGAAGTAAAACCACGTTCAGTTAACACACGTACGTCTACCGTACTATATATATACTTTAAAATATCATGCTCAAGAGGATAGGAAGAATCACATACCTCGCGACGATTACCGACAATTAGCAAAACGCTCCAAAGTACTGTAATCCTGCTAGCCTTTTCCACCCTTCGAGTAGAATACGCTACTCGCAGTACTTCAACCTATAACAGTCATATAAGTCTATCAACGTCTAGACTACTCTGTAAAAATTGTCACGACCCGACCCCGGGCCCGCGACTGGTGCCCTACCTAGGCACCCTTACAGGTATACATCAGAGATAATCAGCGGAACATACATGAAACTTATAAATAACACAACAGAAGTAAAACAACAGGTAGCCGATAGGGCTACCTTCCTGGACATAAATATATACAACCGAAGCAGTTGTCTCATTTCTTTACAAACTGACCCACAACATGTGACTACAGACCTCTAAGAGTTTTAACATAACAACTGTGGCGGGACAGGGCCCCGCCATACCACGAATATACGTGAATCTACTACCTCGTGGAAAACTGCACAAGAGCTAAGCCTCCGAGCAAATGGAGCTTTCTCAAAATCGAACCGAGATCCTAAGAGCAAGGATCACCAACACAGTACCTAAAACTGCGGGCATGAACGCACTGGCGGGCCGCATAACAAAAATTTAATATGGAATGAAATAACGTCTGAATGTATCATAATCGTACAAAAGAATGACAGAGGCGAGTATAAAAAAAATACATACCAGATCCTGCCGTGTCATTACCACTTATGAACTTAATTTCACCTCATTATCTTTTCCATTCCCAATAAAAGTTATAGTCACATTCTTACGTATATTATTTGAAAAAGAATCATTAAGTTCATTACCATATAACTTACTTATCTTTCGTAACATAGTCCGGCCCATTACGGAGGGACACATATACTACCCGCCCAACTGACGCGATCAAGTCACACAAATATCAAAGCATGCCCGTGGAATCCCCCATCACTGTCAACAGCTATTAGTGTAAAATATAAACATGGGTCTCAGGCCCATAACATCAATCAAACAGGCGGTATAACGTCTTGGGGCTTGCCCCTCATTTATACTCTTACCCTGGAGAAGGTGGTAAGCGGGGTATAACGTCTGGGCTTGCCCTCATTTATACTCTTACCCCGGAGAAGGTGGTATAACGTCTTGGGGCTTGCCCTCATTTATACTCTTACCCTATCTCGGCGGTCGTCAAACAACACATAAAGGTGGTGCAAAGATTCGGGGTTTACCCCTCACTTATACTCTTACCCTGGAGAAGGTGGTATAACGTCTTGGGGCTTGCCCCTCATTTGTACTCTTACCCTATCTCGACCGACCATCAAACAAGACATAAGCACTACCATGTCTTTTATAAAAAATCCGGGAATTTAACCCAAGTACCACAAATAACGGAAGCATACCCGTGAAATCCCACACCACTGTCGGTACGTCCATGTAACTTATAACAAGACAGCCGGCCCTCCAACCGAGAGTCGCGGCAACGTAATAAAACATAATACTTGCACTCAAAGGCTATCACCAGCACATATAGGCTAAATCTCAATTAACCAAGCCAAAGTACTTATCAAGGCACACATAGAATAATTCTCACTTAACAAGCCAAAGTACTTATCAAGGCACACATAGAATAATCCTCAATTAACAAGCCAAAGTACTACGTACGTACATTCTTTTCAAAAGACTCCTTTCCAAATAAAACTTCCCCGATACTAACAACCGTAGTATCAAGTCCTATCCACCTTTCAAGACAAGTCACAATACCTTTTTAGAAATACAATTACCGGCTTCTAAATCAAGTGACTTCTTTATTAAAAACCTTAAGCAATTGGTACCTTTAAACCAATTTGCCCTTACCTAATACAAGTTATTCCTTTGATTACTTTACTAGAGAAAACCATTCTCTTAATCTTCCATAAAGCCGTTATAACCAACTTTCCATAAAGCCGTTATAACCCTTTATGGTTTAGACTAACACGTTCCTTTTTATAACCAAGAGACTTCTACTTTTTGAAACCAAGTATTATATACTTTCAAATCAATTCTCATAACTTTCAAAAATACAATTAGTCTCTTAACCATTAGAAAACAAGTGACTCCTTTTATTATAAAACCCTAGGCAATTGATGCCGTAAAATCAAGTTGCCTTTTTACTAAAGTCAAGTCATTTATCTTTCCATAAGGCAAATATAACTAACTTCCCATAAAGCCGTTATATTCACTTTATACCTTAGCCATAAACAATTTCCTATCCAAGGGACTTATACGTTTAAAACGGAACAAGTATCACATACTTTAAAACTCTTCAAGTCCCTTAACTTTAAAATCAACTTAAGACATCCTTACTATTTTCAAAGAAGTGAGTTAATCTCCTAACCCACCCGACTTGGCATTACATAAAACAAGTAAAGAATGTCATAGTCTTGTACGTCTACCGTACTACATACGTGCAACTAGTCATGCTCAAAAGATAGGAAAAGTTCTACATAGAGTAAATCACATAACTACCTCTTAACTTCTAAGAGTAGAAGGAAACATGAAATGATACCACAAGTATATTCCATACATAGAATCATGCCAAAGGAAGGAAGAGGTTCACATACCTCGCGACGATTGTCGACAAATAGCAAAATGCTCCAAAGTACTCCAACCTTGATAGTTATTCCACTCTCCAAGTAGGATACGCTATACTTAGTACTTCAACCTATAATGGTCACAATATGTCCATTAACCTTTCACTTGTAACGTAGAATTATTCTAAGTGTTAGGTCACTAATTCTACGAAAAATCGGACAGCACTTCCTTTGTTTCTACTAACTTTGCCACCTTTTTCAAGGTCGAATACAATAACCAATACAGCCCCAATTGGCTCACCACAATCTATAAGGTAGTCCAATACAAATGAAAACAAACTATTACAAACTAGAAGTACAAATTCGGCCACCTTGAGTTCAACAATACTAATTCTTATCCAATTTCCATTTCAATCCAAATTGGTAGCATAACATGATATCAAGTCGCATTTGATTATAACAACCATAATCTTTAAGTAAGTAACATGCGACGATTTCTAATAAACGACCAATTAGTAATCCAACTTAACATGGCTTACATTTCATTTCGGATTTCCAAGGCTACAATCAATCCATAATCCTTATAAACTTCTACATATCAACTTCATGCTAGCAACAGGTAAAGCTAACAACACAAAATAAATATATAACCTTGTAACACTTTAAAAGACAAGATTATACCTCAACGACTCTTAATCCAACTCCAACCCGAAGTCGCTCCTTAGTAGTTTAGAACCTCTCCAAGACACTTCAATCCGCTTGTTGAGACCCTTAGAACCACACCAACAACTTTCCTTCAACTTACAATCCAAAACCTAGAAAAGCCACTAGGTTTTCACTTTGCGACTAACCCGAAAACTATCTTTTTCCGGGATTTTTCTATTGAGATATGCTTACAATATCCTCAAGAACCTTGGATTAAAGTCTTGTGGCTAAAGAACCACAAACGAAAATTTTTCTCCTTTCTTTTTATCAAACCCGAGAGCTCAAGCCTTGTGTTCATCAAATTTTCTTGTAATTTTGGCTAAGTGTTAAGCTCTCTCTCTACTATTAGTATTATAAAGGAACATGGAGGGTCAAGATGTGAACAATTGGGTGGTTTGGATGATCTCTTAACAAATATCAAGACTTGTGGGACCTTGACTTAGTCAAACTTCTCAAGCTAAACAACTTGCAAGACTTGCCATCTAGGACTATGGTCAATGACCATATTGGCCATGCCAATTTCGTCCAAGGCATCTATAAGGGGGGTGACACGTGTCGTCCTCCCATTCGTCACAATAATACGTTTTCCGACAAATTCCAATATTTCCGATAAATTTTTACAAGTCTCAAATCTTAACACTCGTGAGTTCTTTCGTACGTTCTTAAAACATGTCCTGTAATTACGGGGTGTAACAAAAATAATTCTAGATACAGATTCCTTATTCTATGGAAAATTGGGCAGCACTTCCCTACCCGTCAAACTACACAAGTCTCATCAGAATACATCTATGTAAGTCTGATTCAATCTTCTTCTTTAATATTCTTCTGATGTGATTTCAATTCAATTCTCTTCTCTTATACCATCCTTCTATATATCTTATACTCATTCCTATACTACTATAGTATGTAATTTCCAATTACAATAGAAGGACAAGAGTATTTACCTCGATAAGCCCAAAATTATCCAAGTTTATATGTCGATCCTGAGCAACGTTTAGCTCCTATTCTGAACGCTCCAATTCGCTCCAAGAAACCCTTAGAAGTTCTACACAACTTCTACTTAACACTTCAACCGACTATGAAGATTTTCCTTAGGGTTTCGTTTAGTGACTAAAGGAAGTATAATAGTATTTCTGGGCTTTTAGTATAGGGGTAACCTTGGAATACTACAAGGTATTTGGGCCAAGGTATTTTGGAATAGTAACAATACTTGGAGAATAATTTTCTACCAAGGGGGGGGGGGGGGGTATTTCACGAGAACAACACAAGAGGAGGGGGGTTTGTTTCGGCCAAGGCCTCTCAAAGGGGAGGAACCTCGACGAAAACTACACTAAGGGGGGGAGGGATTTTGCCTTGAAATTTCACAAGTGTGGATGAAGAAATAGTCTTGCATTAGAGGGGTATTTATAGGCCAATCAATGGCCAAGATTAAGGCAAGTTGAGGGCAAGTGGAGGGTGGAGATTTGGACAAGTGTTGTGTGGGTCCCACTTGCTCATCTACTACACAAAATATCACAAAATATCATACCTAATCCTTGACCAAAAACAAAGGCCAAAAACGTGCCAACTTTCGTCCAACTTGACCGCCCACTTGAGGGTGACAAGTGTCGCCCTCTCGTTGGTCCAAAATATTTCATCTCTCGGAAAAATCCGCAAAAATTATAAATGTTGCAACCGTAATTTTCCCTTCGCAAAGTCCGGAAAATGTTTCGTCGAAAAACAATTCTTTTCGCTAGTTGTGAACAATTTCGTCCCTTGCCTAACTTAAGGCTTAAACTTTTGTACATACGCCCTCACGTACATACTCTGGAAATACGGGGTATAACATTCTCCCCTCCTTAGAAACATTCGTCCCGAATGTTCCTTCTCAAGACAGATAACGATAAAGTTCCTCATAACTTAAACAAGTTGCCAATGCCACACCTGGCCACAAAAATAACACACGCGCAAATACTTAACCCAAGTCAATGAGGAATCACTCCTACATCACAAAAGCTTCCACCCAGGTCTAAAGGATACTCCCTTCGCATCTTCACTTCACAACAAAATGATCTTTTTTATTCTGCTAACACATGTTCACTTGTTTCCTTACTCGTCGTACCTTTCTCGTACACCCGAACTCTCTCCCAAGTACACATTCCATACTCCAGTCATCGCTTCAGTTTCCAAAACTTTGGAGTCACTACCTCCAAACTTGGTCACCTTACTAGCCTCAAATTCCTTTAAGGTCATTCCCGGCCTTCACGATCCGATTCTGGTCGAACATATCCACGAACTCATACGATGGTCATTTAAACTTGGGCCTAGCACCCTCGTGACCCTACCACCTGGCGGGACCACCTCGAACTGACCCCACCCCAAACCGGGCTACGGGTCGACCCGCGAATGGTCCTCAACCCGACCCATAATCGCGCCAAACTCTTGTTCCCCGATCCGGAACAATCTTACCTATTCAAGCCCTGAAAGCTACAACTTTCATGTTACACAACCCATGGAATTATCCCACAATACATTTGCACTCCGATAAAGGTCAACATAAACATAAATCTTTTACTCAAGACGGCCTTACATCTAAGGTCTCAACGTGTAATATTCTAAGGTTCATACCTTCCCTGCCCCCATACTTATCCTTTCAACTAACCATGTCTCTAAACCACAATATACACAGCGCTATTCGTACATAGTACTCAACATATAATCATCATATCACGCATGCTAATCTCTAGAGGGTTAAGGATATACCTAAAAAATAGGCGGTTCAAAGGACCGCTAAAACTGGGAACTCCCACCGCGACCTCTGCCGTGGCCTGCCGGTGTATGAACATCCTGCCTAGCTATGGAAGGTGAAGAACCCGCAACTGATCTCGTAGTCTGTGCTATCCTACCAGTGCTACCCCTGGTCGGACAGTCTCTCGCCAAATGGCCCTGTTGGCCGCAAGCATAACAATCTCCCAAATTAGTACGACACTCTCCCTTATGAATTTTTCCACAACGGCCACACTGAGACAAGGGTGGCCTCATCCGGCGAGCACTCCTACTCCCCTGAAAATCTGAAACCTGGGAGCCCTGACCTGCTCCTGAATATCCCGAATGTCCCGAAGATCGGAGGACCACTCTGTCGGGCGAGGTACATAACTAGTTCACTGAGGCGGTCCGCCTCGAAAGTTACCAAAGGACCCTGCTGTTCTGGCCCTCTTCTGCTGATCTCGGTCATTCTGTCGACCTCTCCGCTCCTCACACCCAAGTGCATAAGCCTGCATGCGGGCAATGTCCATGCCCGACTGAAGAGCTACACCCGAACAAGCCTCTGCCAAGTAGTCATCGAGCCCGGTGACGTAGCGGTGCACTCTGTCCCCCATGTCGCCACTAACGCGGACGCGTCGAGCTAGTGAGCCAAACTCACATTGTACTCAATCAGACGCCCGTCCTGCCTCAATATCAAAAATCTGTCGGCCCGAGCCCTCCACATCTGTGGAGGCAAGAAATGTGCAAGAAATGCCTCCGAGAACTCGTCCCAAATAGCTGGAGGCGCATGCTCCCCCCTGGACAGCTCCCACGAATCAAACCAGTCGACTGCGGTATCACGCAGCCGATGTTGTTATACCCCGTATTTCCGGAGTATGTACGTGAGGGCGTACGTACGAAAGTTTGGCCTTAAGTCTAAGCCTTGGACGTTTTTATTTGTGCACAACTCACTAAAAGAATCGTTTTCCGACGAAACGTTTCCACAGCTTTCGTAGAGAAAATTCCGGCTATGTCATTTAGTATTTTTGCGGATTTTTCCGAGAGACGAAACATTTTGGACCAACGGGAGGGCGACACTTGGCACCCTCCAATTGGTGGACTTGAAATCGTCCCTTGGACGAATTGGAATAGGATGGCACGTTTTTTGTGCCTTTTGCACAAGTCAAGGAGTTGGTAGGATATTTGTGTGTAGTAAATCTTCACCCTACACTTGCCTTGCACTTGTCTTCATCTTGGCCATTGGTTGGCCATGGCTTGAGCTATAAATACTTCTTAAAGATGAAGAGTTCTTCATCCACAAATTACTTCCAAGTCTTGAAAATCCTCTCCTCTCCCTTGAGCCTTTTCATCCAACACCTCCCCTTTGAGTGAGTTTGCCGAGGCCTACCCCCCTAGCCTAGCCAAAATCTACCCCCCCTCCCTTGGTAGAAAAGTTGCCTTCTAAGTATTGTTATAATGCCCAAAATACCCTAGCCCAAATCCCTTAGTACTTAGTAGAAGTTGTGAAGAACTTCTAAGGTTTCCTTGGAGCTATCGGAGCGTACAACTTAGGAGCTAAGCCTTGCTCCGGATCGACTTTTATCTAGGATATTATTGGGCTTACCGAGGTAAATAATCCTAACCCTCTTTTGTATTAGAGAATACATACTGTAGAAGTATAAGAATAAGTATTAAATACTTAGAAGGATATTACAGAATAGAATTGAACTGTTATCACAGTAGAAGGGTTTAAAAGAAGAATAATTGAACTGTACTCACATAGGACTGTTTTCACAGTAGACTTATATAGCTCACCGGGTAGGGTTGTGCTGCCCGACTTTCCGTAGAATTGTGAACCCTCTGTTTAGAATGACCTTCAGAGTAGTCTAGACTTTGATAGATGTCTGTGACTATTATAGGCTGATTCTCTGCGCGCGACATATTCAACTTGGCAGGAGGTTTTCGCCGAGAAGGTATGTGATTCTTCCTAAGCATGATATTTTAACATATATAGTACGGTAGACGTACATGTGTTAACTGAATAATAACTACGGCAATGTCGTTTGACTTAAGCCTGAATAATAACTACGGCAATGTCTTTCGACTTAAGCCTGAATAATAAGAATCCTGATGCATTTCAAAAGAACTATGAATCATTTTTAATGAAGATAAATATTTGGTTTTTAAAACAAAAGCTTAAGAGTTATACTAGCTTTATGGGAAGTTAGGTATAACAACTTAAGAAAGATAAAAAGGAACTGTTTACTTGTTTGAGCCTTGTATTGATTTCTGTTAAGTGTAGTAAGATTTGTTTGATAAGTAGACATATTATGATGCTACCTGTGTTAGTGTCTTGAAATGCTGTGTAAGGGGGTCATTCTTGCTGTGCTTACGTTGCTAACCCAGAAGTCCATCAGATCGTTATTGTATCACCTACCCTCGACTTATTTATACCGAGGGCTTGCCCCTTGACGCGGTCTATACGGCCTATGCGGTCTGTGAGACTATGCGAGCAGCGGTATGCTCCGTGATTGATCATTCCGGTGTTTAGCCCGACGCGGGGATTCCTATGCGGTCCGTTGAGACTACGCGGTCTTTTGAGGCTATGCGGCCGCGGAGCCTAGGCGGACGCCGGGGTTAGCTGCCCCGACGCGAGGAATACCTCATGCGGTCCGTGTGTGACCTATGCGGATCGGAAGTCCGTGACTAGGCACGCGAGAATGATACTATGGGTGATTGGCCTTGCTTGATCATTCGCGCCTAGACTAGACACATTACGCTTTTCCTATTATTATTGTTTGTGATATGGCACTATGTGCAATTGAACCGATTGTATTTGTGAAAAGGTTTTAAATACTTTGATTTCATTTAAAGTACTTTATAGTTTCACATACTTGGTACTGTTGTCTCGACCTTCGGGAAATGCGTTCATGCCGCAGTAAAGGCAAGCAGTGCTAGATCCGCATCCTTAGGATCTTTGCGTTGGTGTCGAGAGCTCCATCTTCTCGGAGGCTCTACTTTGGGTATGATCTCCTGTTGTAGATAGTTTTGTCTGATCGAGGTATGGCGGCCCTGTCCCGCCATAGTTGTATATTTCAGAGGTGCGTAGTCATGTATATGATTTGGGATGTAATCACGAACCATGTTTATTTATATATGCTAAAGGCGACGTTTTCTCACATAAAGCGTGTCTTATTTTATAAACTATTTCTGTCTTGTTTTATATTCCTGGTTACTCGATGTATGACTACTTGGGTGCCCTTGAAGGCACGATCCACGCCCCGAACGGTCGTGACAGATGTGAACCTAAGACCACCGACTCGGTCTCCAAGCTTGATCACTCTACGATCCGTCAGAATCGCCGGATGAACTCCTGCGGATCATCCTCGTGCCTCGATCCATAAAACACCGCGGGCGCAACTCGTAAAATCCCGATCTCAAACTATACGCTCTCGTGAACTACGGTACTACCGGTGACGAATCGCCAGATCCAAATTTTATCCTCGTGCCTTGCCACTATCCTGGCCAATAACTGGGCCATCTCTTAGTACCCCAACTCCTCTGCTCCCGGTGTGGATGGAGGCTCAGTATCGTGGTCTCAGCAGCCCACCGCTGCGCTCTAAACTCGCTGGAATTGGCGGCGTCGCAAAACTCGGGCCGTTTAAAGCACTATCTTAGGTAATGGCCGGCTCGCGCTCGTACTCCTCTCAGTATCCTACTAGCGGCTTCTCGGCCGCTTTGCCCATATCTGGGCGGGTTGCACTGCGGAGGCATAATCGTAAAATGAAATGCGTCAGAGGGGTCCAACTTATAACACAACTCTAAGGCACGATCTCAGAATGAGAAGAATGGAAACCAATCCTAAATGTCCTGCAGCCTCCTGATTATAGATGTGGTGCACAACAAACCGATAATCAAGACTCTACTAAACACGGTCTGTAGACACTTTCTGAGGATTAACTGCTCTGATACAACTTTTGTCACGACCCGATCCCGGGCCCGGGACTAGTGCCTTACCCCGGGCACCCTTGTGATACAACATCAGAGTAATCATCGGAATATAAAAACAAGACATGAAACAATTATAGAATGAGAACAGTTTATCCATGAAAATATCGCCTTTCGGCATGTATATATACATAAAACTTGAACCCGAACATTTACATCCTTACAAACTGTTACACCCCGTAAATTCAAGAAGTTAAGATAAGAACCTACCCCGGAATATAAGATTTGAAAGTGGGAAGATAAGTTGACAAACATGTGTTTGACGGATTTTGAGTCTACCTTGGAGTGTTGTACCCCAGTTGTTAAGCATTTCGAGGTGTTTAAAAAGCCTAGTGTGTAGTCCGTTAAATCTAGATCCCAACTCAACAAACCATTCGTCGATAGGACATCAGAGTCAAAAGTTATGGAAGTTTCAAGTTTGGTGCGCATGCAGGCAAAGCAGCAGCTTCGGTTCGTGGGTACGTCGCAGGCGGAATGTAGGGCCGCGCGTGGAATGCTGGAACTTTTCGAGTGGCACGTGGCGCGCGGCGAGGCGGATTTTTCTGCAGAATAAAGTAAAATCAGGGGATATTTTGTTAAAAGCCTATGGGAGGGTGACAAGTGTCCCTCCTATCCTTTTGACCAGAATAGGGTCCTATTTTAGGGCCATGTCTTGGAAGACTTGGCCATTTCATCTCAAAACCCTCCCAAGGAAATCCTCTCCCTTCTCTCTAGTTTTCTTGAAGAAAACCTAGCCTTAGGAAATTGTTGGAGTGGCGGCAAGAAGGAAAAGTGTGGGTAAACTTGTGGGAAGCGCTGGTGGACGAGTTTGACGGAAAAGAAGTGGAAGAAAGGGGCTTTTGTGGGCTTCTCCAAAGGTAAAAGTTTCCCCTTCTCTTAGATATGAGTTATACTTGTTATAGTAGTTTAGAAATGAGCCTGAGGCTGTTATATTTAAGTTTGGATAGATTTGGATCTTGTTGTCTTGTTGAAACCGAAATGGGCATGTTAGCCTTAAGATTGTAACTTCAATTGGATTACTAATTTGGTCGTCACATGTTGTAAAGGGGGAAATTGTAGTTGTTGAAGATGTCTAGGGCTAGATATCATGTTAGACCTAAGAACTTGGATTGGAAAGAATTGAAAGGGATTTAGGAATTGGTTATATTGTTGGCCAAGATTGGCATGGAGATTATTGGTTTATTTTGTATTATTGTGGGGCGTTTGGTTATTGAATTCGACCTTGAAAAAGGTGGCATAGTAAGTAGAAACAAAGGAAGTGCTGTCCAAATTTCCGTAGAACGTAGGGACCTTGCACTTAGTTTATTCTACGTTCGAAGCTAGAGTTTGATAGACGTTTTATGACCCTTATAGGATTGAAGTACTACGTGTAGCACATTCTTCTTAAGGGAGATAGTACTGTGGAGCATTTTGCTTATTGTCGACAATCGTCGCGAGGTATGTGATTCTTCCTATCCTCTTCAGCATGATTATTTGTGAAATATATAGTGCAGTAGATGCACGTGTGTTGACGGAATTTGATTTCCCTTGCTGTGCCTTGACTTGATATGAAGCGTAAAGGTCTTGATTGTTTGAAAAAGTAGGAAAATCTTATAGTTGTAATTGGTTGGTTTAAAACATAAAGTGTTATAACGGCTTTATGGGAAGTTTGTTATAACCACTTTATGTAGGTAAAAGAATGGTTTGTTGATTTCAAAAGATAAGAGACTTGACTTATAATTGACCTAAATGGTGTTGAAAAGTGTGAAACCTCTTTCGTGAGAATTGAGTACTTGGTTTTTAAAAGAATTATTGTAATCAAGTTTGATCTTCTTAAAAATTCCAAAGTAAGGAACTCGATTTCTAAAAGAAAAGAGACTTAAGAATTTGAAGTGTTTTGGTTTAACAGAAAGGCAGGGTTTTGTCTTGACTTGTTTTTAAACATAAAGTGTTATAACAGCTTTATGGGAAGTTAGTTATAACGACTTTATGGAAAATAAAGAAATGGTTCATTATTGGATTTAGAATGGTAACTTGATTTTGGGAAAAGAGAAGTAACTTGTTTTCAAATATCGAACTTTTCTTGATGGAAAAGTATAAGTGGCTTGGTTATAAAAGGTAGGAGTACCTTGCTCTTAGAGGGGTTAGCTACTTGGGTTTTAATGGTATACTTGACGTTGTGTTAAGAAGTGTTTAAAGTACCTTGAGTTGTGTGTAACTTGCCTGTGCTTGGTTGAGTTAGCCTTGTTGTACAAGGGTTTGATTTGTGCTACCGAGTCTCTCGATGGAGGGCCAGCTATCTGTTTGTTTGATTGGACATACTGACACGTTGGGTAGCCCACGGGTATGCTTCCACAGTGAGTATTATCTTGTTAATTGTTTGGACATACTGACACGTTGGGTAGCCCACGGGTATGCTTCCATAGTGAGTATTATCTTGTTAATTGTTTGGACATACTGACACGTTGGGTAGCCCACGGGTATGCTCCCACAGTGAGTATTATCTTGTTATTGTTTGGACATACTGACACGTTGGGTAGCCCACGGGTATGCTTCCACAGTGAGTATTATCTTGTTAGTTGTTTGGACATACCGACACGTTGGGTGGCCCACGGGTATGCTTCCACAGGGATTGTTATCTTGTTATCTCCTTTGGGCATACCGACACGTTGGATGGTCCACGGGTATGGGCCCACTAGGACGGTTCCAGGGCCATGCTTATACCGAGGTGAGACGCCGGGGCATGCGGCCATTGTGCGGGTTAAATTCCCGGGTTGTATTTGAGTGATGATTTCACGGGCATGAGTCCCTAACTTGACATGACTGCTTATATGTTGTGTACTGTAGTTTGGTTATCATACATGTCTCCTGCTTTATATAGACTATTATGATTTTATTTACAGTATTTTTCAGTTTCACATACTTGGTACCTGTTGTACTGACCTCCTTCGGGGGGCTGCGTTCATGCCGCAGGTTGAGGTACATAGCTTGCTGATCCGCACTCTAAGGATCGCTGTTCGGTTCTCGGAAAGCTCCATATCTCCGGAAGCTTGTCCTGTGGTACAGTTCCCTGAAGTAGTAGACTTTTGTACATTCAGGGGCATGGCGGGCCCCTGTCCCGTCATTATGGTTTTAAAATTTTTAGAGTGCAGAGTAATCACAAGGGCGAGTTTGTAAGGGATGTAAGCTCAAGTTTTCATTTATGTACAAAAAGGTAACCGTTTAGGTTGCTTTGTTTTCTTATTTCACTGTTTTTCTTTTATGAGTTTTTATTTCCATTGGTTTTTTCTCGATGTTGTATCACTAGGGTGCAGGGGTAAGGCACGATCCACGGGCCGAGTCGGGTCGTGACACAAACCCCGCCCAACAAGATTACTCTGGACCTCTAATAGTTTTAAAAAAACATGACGGGACAGGTCACCGCCATACCCATGAATGAACAAGTACTACGATGTGAGGGGACTATACGAGAGATAAGCCTCGGAAAGCGGAGCTTCCCAATCTGTTGGCGTGATCCTATGGCGAGGATCAACAATCGGTGTACCTACACTGCGGCATGAACGCAGCCGAAGGAGGTCGATGCAACAGTACCAAGTATGTGGCGAAAATACTGTAAATGAAATCATAGTAGTCTATATAAAGCAGGAGACATGTATGATAACCAAACTACAGTCCATAATAAATAAGCAGTCATGTAAGTCAGGGACTCACGCCCTCAAAGTCATCACTCAAATATAACTATGGGTCTCACGCCCTCAACATCAATCATGCCCGTGGAATACCTTCCTCACTGCCGGCAGTCTATGATATAATAACACCAAGGAGTACATATGAACACCAAGTCCCACCTGAGTCATAAAACCGTACGGGGCAAGTACGAAGGCTAACTACCAGATACCAAAGCCGCATCATCAACCGATCGGGGCAAGTACGAAAGCCAACTACCAGATACAAAAGTCGTACTAACAATACTATACAACCAAACCACGAAGCTGATACGGGGCAAGTACGAAAGCCAACTACCAGATACCAAAGCCATACTAACAATACTATACAACCAAACCACGAAGCTGATACGGGGCAAGTACGAAAGCCAACTACCAGATACCAAAGCCGTGTCACGTAGCTGACCGGGGCAAGTACGAGGGCTAACTACCAGATACCAAGGCCGTATCACGAGACTCCGCCACGAAGCTGATACGGGGCAAGTACGAAAGCCAACTACCAGATACCAAAGCCGTGTCACGTAGCTGACCGGGGCAAATCTGAGGGCTAACTACGGATACGAGGCCGTATCACGAGACTTCGCCACTAAACTGAACGGGGCAAGTGCGAAGGCTAACTACCAGGTACCAAGGCCGAATCAGCCACGAGACGGGGCAAGTACGAAAGCCAACCACCAGATACCAAGGCCGAATCAGTAAAACCTCATGGAGAGCTAGTCCATGGAATAACACTATCAACAGGAGCGCACCCGTGGAATCCTCCGTCACTGCCGGTACGTCCAAGTAAGATCATAACAAATCAGCCGGCCCTCCATTGAGAGACACGGTGGTATAGAAATACAATACTTGCATAACAAGGCTATCACACACAAACATAGGTAAGTTACACCCAACTCGAGGTACTTTCATTTTATGTCAAAGTCCGGGTTTTAACCCCAAAGTACTACATACGTTAAATTCTTTTAAAAGATTTATTCCATTTACAAAGGTCACCCGATACCCGTAGTATTAAAATAGAGTGACTAACATTTTTAAATAAACCAACACACTTTCCTTTTTAAAATCAAGTAACAACATTCTTTTCCAAAAGTTCAAGTTTGCCTAATTTCAAATACTCAAGTCTCTTATTTTCGAAAGATTTCATAGTTCATAGTCTTCATCACTTATTAACGTAATTCTCTTTTTAAACCATTTGAGTAACGTATGCCTTATGTGTGAGTAGGTTATTCTTGTTTATAACAATCTTATTAAAGCAGCCATGAGCTAGGAAATGTAATACAATTTTGTCTTATCTTAGCTTCTATGCAGATGGAGGTTTCTACTGGTTTTAATATAATTACTTATTTGTCAATACATTTTCCTTTATTAACGCTGCAGTGGTTCGTTCGATACTTATTCTCATTTTCGAAAATCAGTAAAGCATTATTCTTTAAAAACCAAGTACTCATTACTCACGAATGAGGTTTCACACTTTTTAACAACTTTCATATCAATTCAATTAAGTCAAGTCTCTTATCTTTTAAGATCAATAAACCATTCTTTTTATCTTTCTTAAGTCGTTATACCTAACTTCCCATAAAGCTAGTTTAACTCTCAAACTTTCAAAACCAAGTATTACTCTTCTTTCAAAAACGATTCTTAATTCTTTTGAAATACTTCAAGATTCTTATTATTTAAAACTCAAGTCAAAAGACAACGAAGTAAAACCACGTTCAGTTAACACACGTACGTCTACCGTACTATATATATATTCTTTAAAATATCATGCTCAAGAGGATAGGAAGAATCACATACCTCGCGACGATTACCGACAATTAGCAAAACGCTCCAAAGTAGTGTAATCCTGCTAGCCTTTTCCACCCTTCGAGTAGAATACGATACTCGCAGTACTTCAACCTATAACGGTCATATAAGTCTATCAACGTCTAGACTACTCTGTAAAAATAATTCTACATACAGATTCCTTATTCTATGGAAAATTGGGCAGCACTTCCCTACCCGTCAAACTACACAAGTCTACTGTAAATACAGTCCTATGTAAGTACAGTTCAATCTTCTTCTTTAATATTCTTCTGATGTGATTTCAATTCAATTCTCTTCTCTTATACCATCCTTCTATATATCTTATACTCATTCCTATACTGATATAGTATGTAATTTCCAATTACAATAGAAGGACAAGAGTATTTACCTTAGTAAACAGGAGTTAGAGAGAAGTTTCTCTCACTAAGGAAAACGCTCTCAACGTTTTACCTTAGTTGCTCCTTCGGTTTTTCCCATCTTCCCCCCTATATTCTACCATTGTTTCACCATGATTTGAAGTTTAATGTACAAAGCATGAAAATGTCTAAACGTTACACACGCTCCAACAATGATTCAGGAGGCTCAGGAAGTTCGACGAAGGCCAGAACTAAGAAAAAGAAAAAAAATGGTGGAAGTCCAATCATTGTTGAAGAAAATCTGATCCCGTCAGTTTGGACCATGATGCTAGTTCATGTCACACCTGATTCCCGTATCCCACTTGAGAATGTAGTAGACGATTCTATGCTGCAAAAGATACATGAATGGGGCAAAAGTATAGAAGTCGAGGGCTTGGATAATAGTGAGTTTGAAGGGGGAAATTTTCGTGGTTCACCAATAACCAACCCAGAATTAATCCCTTATGTTACTCTGCCAGAAATGAGTACCCCCACAATGCCTGGGAATCTGCTCAGGCAAGAAGGAAAGGAAAAAAAAATGGGTCAGGAATTGCAATTGTTGATGATAGGAGTGCTGGCATACTCGGGTCCAAACCGGGTCAAGTCGCGGGTCAGCGGTTCAGGGCGGGTCAGGTGGGTGCCCATGGGTTCAGGAATTATCCCGTTATGCTTAGATCTAGATCAGTTGGGAGTATTGAAGAGACTTCTAATCCCAAAGAACCTTTCACGGGTGCCAAAGTGTCTCAATTTAATGTCGCGGATACCAAGGAACCTCTTCGTAGAACGGGACGAGGCGTGAGGCAGAAGGCTAAGGCGGGGCAGGCGGGAGTCCATGAGACTTTGAGCATTCCCATTATGCTTGGATCTAGTTCTGTTGGTGGAAACAAAGTGCCTATCATTAATGCTGTGGGAGCCGAGGCGTCACAATTTAATGTTGTTGGTATCGAAGAGCCCCCTTCAATTACGGGCCATTGCGTGGGACAAAAATCTAAGGCGGGGCAGACGGGAGTTATTGAGCCTTTGAGCATTCTCATTATGCTTAGATCGAGTTCAGTTGGTGGAAAAGAAGAGTTCTATTTCCCCAAGGTACCTAACATTAATGCCGCGGGAGCCGAGGCATCGCCATTTAATGCTGCGGGTATCAAGGAGTCTCCATCAATTACGGGCCATTTCGTGGGACAGAATTCTAAACCGGTTCATAAGGGAGTCCAAGGGTCGAGGGATATTCCCGCATTGCAAGGACAAAGGTCAGTTGTGGGGCACGAAGTTACTTCTAATTCCAAGGTGCCTCGGCAAACCATGAACATTAATATCTCGGGAACCAATATGTTAGACTTTAATGCAGCGGGTCTTTATGATGGTCTGATTTCCAAGACGGGGCAGGTGGATAACCATGGATCATTAACTATTCCCGTAAAGCAAGGAGCTAAGTCAGTTGTGAGAAACAAAGCTAATTCTATTTCCAAGGAGCCTAGGAACTCCATGACCATTAATAACGCGGGAGACGAGGGGTCAGCCTTGAATGTTGCGGGATCCAAAGAGTCCTCTCGTGTTTTAAGACAACAACCCCAGATTTCTTTAAGTGTCACTAATGAAGCCTTCCCTACTTTAGATAGTTTGCTAAGTGGAGTCAATGTCAAGAATCACAACAAACCTTTCGTCTTTAATACTTCCTTGGATTCGAGTAAAGTCTTGAACATACCTCCTCTCTCATCTAATACCCCTTCACTACCCTCTGAATTACACAACACCTCACCCCTTCTATCTTCTCTTCCTTCTTTTACTCCTGAAACCCAACACAAATTCCCTACCCTCCCAAATGGTACGCGAATCCTCTCTCCTATCGCGGGCCCAAGCTCAGTTCCTCCTACTCAACCCCCTCTGCCTATACCTCCAGATATACCTCCCAATGATTTACACACTAATGCATCTTCTAAACCACATCATATTCCTACCGCGGCTACAACTCATAACAATCTTCCCCCAAACCATGGCAAAGGTACCCTCCCTCCCAAAAAGACTTATGCTGGAGTCTTTGCGGGAACTAGGATTGAGGCAAAAGGCATGAAGTTACAATTTATTGAACAACAAGGGGCGGAAGTAGATATAGAAGCTGAGGATGAAGTCCCTTTCATAGAAACATGGGGCTATTGCCTAATAGGTTGCTTCACGGGTCCTTTCCCGGGAAGAGAAGCATTGAATACCATTGTGAAAGGATGGGGAGTTAAATGTCGTATTATACCATATGGCAAAGGCTGGACAGTGTTCAAATTCATGACGGAGGAGGAGCGCACTAATGTACTTCACGGAGGCCCTTATATGGTCTACGGGAAAACCATGATGCTCAAGGCTATCAATAAAGGAGTTCTAATAACGGATGATCTATTCATGGACATTCCTATCTGGGTCACTTTTCCGGACATTCCCCTTTCTATTTGGAGTGCAACGGGCCTTAGTAAGATTGCTTCACGTGTAGGAAAACCTCTTTACATGGACCAATATACTAAGGAAAGGTCTAAAATGAACTATGCAAGAGTTCTAGTGGAAGTGGATGTTAGCAAGGAGCCAATAATGGATTTTGTCGTCAAACTCCCCGATAACAGAATGTATACTCAAAGGGTAAATTATGAGAATTACCCGGACTTTTGCTATCATTGTGCGGCTTTTGGACACAACCATTTAAAGTGTAGAAAGCTGAGGGATGATGTCAACAATGAAGGAGCTCCAGAAACACGCAATACTGCAGTACCCCCAAACAATAAGGAAGATTCTACTTGTTTGGAAGTCAACAAAGGTACGGGTGGAACCAACCCTCCTCCCCCTCATCCACCACCTTCTCAACATCCCGTAGATGCTGATAACTTGATGGACATTGAAGAAACTGAACACACAACACCTCCTGGATCCGGTAGTTTGGGAGAAGCATCACTTGCCGCGGGTCCTCCTGTTTTGGGTCACTCTGGCCCATCATGCTTGCGGGATTCTCTAGCAAAGTCCTCACTGCCTAATTCTAACCATGGCAGTGCACAACATGTTAGGATGAGTTGTGAGTCAAATCATTCTGATTCTGAGATGCCTATGAACCCGCAACCTTCATTGGATGGAGATACATACAAGGGTGCTAAGGAGAAGGCTCAACTTGTGTCACGTAACGTTAACTTTGAACGCGGGGAACATAGCTTGGCTGGAACACAAGTTATGGCTTCCAGTAACAAAGATGATGGATGGCAAGAAGTTTTGTCAAAAAAGAATGGGCCGAAAAACAGTGGGAAAGCGAAGGCAGCTAAGCGCGGAGGTGCTAACAAAACCTCCTTTGTTTCCTAATGAAAATATTTTGTTGGAATGTTCGTGGTCTTTGCGGACAAAGGGATAGGGTAGCCACGCAAGCTCTAGTGTGTAGTATCACAAAACAGCATGACGCGGCTATGATTTGTCTATTGGAAACTAAACTATCTCGGCCAAGGACAAAGTCTTTCTCTACTCAAAGATTCAAAGCTTGGAAGTTTTGCTCAAATTTGGAATTCATTGGAGGCGGAAGAATGCTATTACTTTGGGATCCATCTAGGGTTTGTTGCGAAGTGCTTGGTATGGACTCTCAGCATATCCATGTCCAGGCAAGTTGCAATATAACACAAGTGTCCTTCCTTGCCACATTTGTGTACCCAGTTTATAGCATCTCGGATAGAAGGATACTTTGGCATCACCTTACTCACTTGGGTATTGGCGTCACTATGCCTTGGATGATTATGGGAGATTTCAACACTTACTGCAACCCTAATGATAAGGTGGGGGGTCCTCCTCTCACGCCTTATGCACTTAGGGATCTTGGCGATTTCAGGATTTCTCATGGACTAGAAGACGCTCCTTCTTCCGGTTCCTTCTACACTTGGACAAATGGTTCAATTTGGTCTAAGCTTGATAGAGTATTGATGAATCAAAATTGGAGTGATTTGACCCTAGAATGCACGGCCAATTTCATGCCTATGGAACCTGTCTCGGACCACTGTCCTGTGATAGCCACGGTTATTGCATCCTATAATGTTGGGAAGCGCCCTTTCAAGTTCATGAATATGTGGCTTTCTCACCCAGCCTTCGAGGACATAATGACTTCATGTTGGAGACAAGACATATTGGGAACTGCTCAATTCGTCCTTGCCTCAAAATTGAAAGCCCTAAAGCAACCATTAAGGGCATTGAACAGAAGTGACTTTGGGGGTATTGAACAAAGAGCAAAAGGGGCAAACATTGAGTTCAAGGATGCTATCAATGCACACATGGAAAATCCCTTTGATGAGGAGCTAAAAGCCAAGGTTAGGTCCTCAAGAGCTAGAGCAAACACCTTACTGGAGGCAGAAAGACACTTCATAAGACAGAAGTCAAGACAGAAACACTTGATTGGAAGTGATAGATGCTCCAAATACTTTCATAGCTTGATCAAGAGAAGTAATGTCAGGAACTCAATTAACTTTCTTGTTAAAGCCAATGGTACTATCACTACATCACCAGAAGAAGTTAGGAAGTTGCTTGTTGAATTTTACAAAGATCTATTAGGTACTTCCCGATCCACTACCAACTTTGATCCTGAAGTGTTCAACTATGGACCAAAGCTAAGTGAAGAGGAGAGATTACAGCTTTTGCATTTCATCACCCCAAAGGAGATTTGGGAAGCTCTCTCTGATATAGGCAATGACAAAGCACCTGGACCGGATGGTTATTCGGCTGCCTTCTTCAAGAATAGATGGAGAGATGTGGGCCATGATGTTGTAAGAAGTGTCCAAGAGTTCTTCTCTACTGGAGTTCTTTTGAAGCAGGTGAATCATACCATCATTACCCTACTACCAAAGACTGATCATGATCCTAAGGTAAATGATTTCAGGCCCATCGGATTGACTAATGTGGTATATAAGATCATCACAAAGATTCTAGCTAACAGAATGGCATTGATCCTTCCTTCTCTCATTGACAAATCCTAAGGGGCTTTTGTGAAAGGAAGAAACATGATGGACAACGTTTATGTGGCACAGGAGCTTGTGAGAGGATTTAATAGAGCCAGAGTATCACCAAGATGCATGCTTATGGTGGACCTTCGTAAAGCATTCGATACAGTCTCTTGGAGTTTCCTTGAATTGGTACTAAGTAGTCTGAAATTTCCACCCAGATTTACAAATTGGATCATGGAATGTGTTAGCTCAACCTCCTTCTCCCTTTCTATCAACGGTGAGCTACATGGATACTTCAAAGGAAAGCGCGGCCTAAGACAAGGTGATCCTATGTCCCCTAGTCTCTTTATCTTGTGCATGGAATACCTCTCAAGGTTGCTTAAAAGGAAGGCTGAGGCAAGAGCTTTCTCATATTTTCCAAAGTGCAAGAAATTGGGCATTACTCATCTTGCATTTGCGGACGACCTCATGCTTTTTGCCAAAGGAGATATATCTTCAGTTGGGATTCTTATGAATTGTCTGGAAGAGTTGGAGGCTGCCTCAGGGCTAACTCTTAACCCGTCTAAATCCTCTGTCTACTTAGCGGGAATGCATACTACAGTTGGTGACTTGATATTGTCCAGAGTGGGATTCGCCATTGGTAGCTTTCCGGTACGATACTTGGGGATCCCTTTGTCCCCAATTTCAGTTTCGGTGGACCAATTTGCTCCATTCACTAGTGCAATTTCGAATTACATCCAGAAATGGGGACATCACACCCTTTCTTATGCGGGTAAGCTGGAACTCATCAGGTCGGTTGTCCAAGGGGTTGAGAGTTTTTGGTTCCGGGCACTTCCTATCCCGGCCACTATTATCAACAAGGTACGGTCTTCTTGTATTCAGTTCTTATGGGGAGGGAAACCATCGAGAGTTGCTTGGGATATCATTTGCTTGCCTCAAACTGAAGGTGGCTTGGGTCTAATGAACATCAAGGAATGGAATCATGCATTGCTATCCAGGACTATTTGGCAAACTCACACGGATGCTGACTCTCTATGGGTCCAATGGATCAATAGCCACTATTTGAGAGGTATTACAATTTGGGACTATGAGGTACGTCCTAGGGACTCCCCCTTATTCAAAAGGATTTGTGGGATTTGCGACAAATTTGTTTCTATCTTTGGTAGCCATGGTGATGCTATTGACGGCTTTACAAAGTGTTGTGCCAACGGTACATTTGATTCAAACCTCGTGTATAATATCTTGCGCACTCCGCAAGTTAAAAAGCCTTGGATGTCACAAATTTGGAAAGGCTTCATTCCTCCCAAATTCTCTTTTACTGTGTGGCTAAATTGCAGAAAGCGGTTAGCTACAAAGGATACTCTATCATATCTCAACTTGGAGGATAAATCATGTGGGTTCTGCAAGCGAGCAAATGAAACAAGGGAACACTGTTACACCCCGTAACTCTAGGACATGTTTAAGAGAATGTAAGTAAGGAACACAAGACTTGAAAAGGGTACGAAAGGAAGAATTGTTTTTCCGACGGAAAATCTTCCGAACGTCGGAAAGGAAAAATGTTCGTTGGTGAGAATTAGGTTCTCAAAATGCATTAATTGAGGATTATGGAATGTTTTATCATTATGGAAATTAGGTTGTACGGTTTTGATTTTTTGTGGGGCCCACCCGAGGAATTTTACGTTTTGTGGGGCCCACGAGGTTCTGAAATTATATGGACGAATGGGAGGGCGACATGTGTCACCCCCCTTATAATGTCTTGGACGAAAATTACATGGGCAAAAGGGTCACTTGACCATTGTTTAGATGACCAAGTCTTGCAAGTAGAGAGCTTGACAATGTTGACTTAGTCAATGGGACCAAAGTCTTGATATTTAAAAGAGTTTCATCCTAACCACACATATGTGCAAATATTGACCCTCCATTGAACTATATAGTAGTTTTAGTAGCAAGACTTGTCATAACACTTAGAAAAATTTTAGAGAATTGGAGCTTAGGCATTAGGAGCTCTCGGCTTTGAGCTCATTTGAACAAGAATTTTTTTTGTTTGTTGTCCAATAATCTTCCCACTTTAAACCAAGGTTCATGAGGGTATTGTAAGTGTATCTCAATAGAAAAATCCCGGAAAAAGAGAGTTTTCGTATTAGTCGCAAAGTGAAAACCTAGTGGCTTTCTAGGTTTTGGATTGGATGTTTGAAGGAAAGTTGTTGGTGTGGTTCTAAGGGTCTCAAGTAGCGGATTGAAGTTTCTTGAAAAGAGGCTCTAAGTGGCTAAGGATCGACTTGTAGTCTTGGATCATATTTGGGCTAAAATGAGGTATAATCTTCGTCTTACTTTTGTAGTTGAAGATTCAATGTTATTATAAGTTATAAATGATCATGTGATATGTGTTATGAAGTTTGATAAGTGTTATGGAATTTTAAGAGCTCAAAACCGAAATGGCATGTTTAGCCCTTTGAAATTGAAATACAATTTTAGTCGTTATGTAGAATCGTCGCATGTTGACCTACTTGAGGATTGTAGTAGTTGTAATCAAATGCGACTTGATATCATGTTATGCTACCAATTTGGATTGAAATGGAAATTTGATAAGAATTGGTATGATTGAACTCAAGGTGGCCGAATTTGGACTTTTAGTTTGTTATTCATTTGTATTGGACTACTTTCTAAATTGTGAGCCAATTGGGGCTGTTTAGTTATTCATTTGTATTGGACTACCTTCTATATTGTTGTGAGCCAATTGGGGCTGTTTGGTTATTGTATTCGACCTTGAAAAAGGTGGCAAAGTGAGTAGAAACAAAGGAGGTCTTTCGATTTTCCGTAGAATTTAGTGACTTAGCACCTAGGATATTCTACGTTTGAGTAAGAGGTTAATGGACGTATTGTGACCATTATAGGTTGAAGTACTAAGTATAGCGTATCCTACTTGAAGGATGGATTAGCTATCAAGATTGAAGTACTTTGGAGCATTTTGCTACTTGTCGATAATCGTCGCGAGGTATGTGAACCTCTTCTTTCTTTGGCATGATCCTACGTATGAAGTATCCATGTGATAATATTTCAAGATTCCTTCTACTCTTAGAAGTTAAGAAGTATTTACATTGTTGATTCTAAATTAAGAGTATGTTTAAATTGTCCTAAGTCCTTACTAGGTCTTATGGGAGACGTTGGTAAGAATGGTTAGGAAATTTTTGAGATTTGATTTAAAGGTTATGTGCCTGGATTTATTTAAAGTAAGTAAGTTGATTTTATGTTTGAAAATGACTTGAATTTATATGTGAAAAGGGGATTGGTTTTAAAAGTGTAGATGACATGATTTTACAAGTATAAGTAAATGGACTTTAAAGAATGTATGTTATGAAGTTTTAAGACTATGAACTTTGATTTTCTTTAAAGGATTATGAAACTTTATTTTTCAAGTTATGGACTTGATTTCTAAAGTATAAGCGACATGATTTTAAAGAGTGTATGCTACGAGTGTTAAGACTATAAGCCTTGATTTTATAAGTGGAAATGACTTAATTTTACAAAGTATGGCTTAATTTATTTCAAAAGTTAAGAAGATGGCTTCCAAAAGAGTATGTGACTTGAGCTTTAAAAGAAAGGAGTTCTATGATTCTTTTTAAGTATGTATGTCACGTAGTATTTTGGGTTTAGTTTCCTAATGTTGTAAGAATAAAGGGCCTTAAGTTCTCTAAAATGAATGGTTGTTATAATAACTTTATGGGAAGTTGTTATGACGACTTAAGAAGAAGTGAAAAGATGGTTTAAAAATGTTATGTAAGGAAAATTACAGAGCCTACAAATAGGCGGATTACGTTATGAAATACACCGAGCCTACAAATATGCGGACACGTTATGAAATACACCGAGCCTACAAATAGGCGGATTACGTTATGAAATACACCGAGCCTACAAATAGGCGGACACGTTATGAGATACACCGAGCCTACACATAGGCGGATTACGCCATATTACCCCGAGCCTTCACATAGCCGTTACGTCATCTTACACCGAGCCCCACAAAGTGGGCGGATTATGCTACATGATTCCACAAGACACCGAGCCCCACAAAGGGCCGGATTATGCTACATGATTCCACAAGACACCGAGCCCCCACAGCGGGCGGATTATGCAACATGATTTCACAAGATACCGAGCCCCACAGCGGGCGGATTATGTCACATGATTCAAGAAGACACCGTGTCCCGCAAATGGGCGGATTATGTTATGTAAGATATGTAAGTTATGTGAAAAAGACTGGATTAAACTCTTAAGTATGTATGTAAGAATATGTTGTTAAATTTTATTGAAAGAAGGAAAGGAACGGTTAATATATGATTGATTTCAGGAGTTGAAAGGACATTCTTTTATCCAGATATGATTTGGTTATTGCATTTTATTTCTGTTCCATACTTGCACTGTTATCGACTTTCAGAAGTGCGCTGCTCATGCCCGCAGGTGATAGGTACACAGGTTGGTGATCCTTGCTCCTAGGATCTCTGTGCAGTTTTTGGAAAGAAGCCCCTTTCACTCCGGAGGCTTATCTTTTGGTACGGTTTCCCTGATGTGGTAGACTTGTACATTCAGGGGTATGGCGGGGCCCTGTCCCGCCGCAGTTGAAATTCTTAGAGGTCTGTAGTTACATATTGTGGGTCGGTTTGTAAAAGGAAAGGGATGTGACTGCTGTTGTTATGTATATGTATATGTGTTCAGGAAGGTAGCCTTATCGGCTAACCTGTGGTTTAATTTTTCTCGTTATTTTATTTTATAAGTTTCATGTATGTTCATTGCTATTCTCGATGTATACCAAGCAGGTGCCTGTGTAGGGCACGAGCGAGCCCGGGTCGGTCGTGACAAAAGTGGTATCGAGCGATTAGTCCTCGAAAGTGTCTGCATCCGGTGTCTAGAGTCTTGATTATCTGTGTGTTGTGCACCACATCTATAATCGGGAGGCTGCAGGACATTTAGGATTAGTTTCATTCTTCTCACTCAAATCGTGCCATAGAGTGTGTTGTTAGGGTCGTCTCCCTAACGAGTTCATTGATTGCTTCACGAGAAAGGCAAAGATGACCAGGAATGACTTTGGGGATTGCGTATCCAGGTTGGTAATGATTATAGTATAGTTGGTATTGTGACATACATCTATACGGAGTTATGTATGAGGGTCAGACGCATGTTGCCTAGAATGATTTTAGATTACCAGGAATTAGTAAAGACTAACTAGATACCGGGAAGGTATGGAATAGTTAATGAATTTTCGCCAAGGTTTTGTGTTTTATTTCGAGATAATTGGGAAAGGATGAGTCATGCGATAGGGTAGTGAACCCTTAAGAAGCCATGTTAAGGAACCTAACGGAATGTCATGTTAATAGATTAAGCTGCGTAGTAGGCTTAAGAGAATTGTACGGATGAGGTCCGTATAGAGTAAGTAATGGTTGTTGTGTTCGAGACAACATGGTTTTGGTTTTATGAGAAGTTTTTTTTGTACCCGTTTACTGGGGGACTGGTAAGGTAGGCTTGGAGCATGGAAATTGTGAGCCTAAGAATATTGATTACTGCCGAGACCTTAGGTATATAAGGCTTTCTCTGGCAATAAGATTTTAAGTCAGACTAAGGATAAGAGTTAAGTGCGACGCTGAGTCGGGTTGAGGACCTGTTACGGGTCTCCCCATGGCCTGGAATGGAGTGGGATCAGTTGGTAGTAGTTCCGCTACGTGACAGGGTCACGAGGGTGCAAGGCCCAAGTCTAGTTAATTGTTTTACGGGTTCGTGGACGCGTTCCACCGGAACCAGGTTGTGAAAGCCGGAAATGGCCTTATATTGTTTTATAGAGTGACTCCAGGGATTAGAGGCCAGAATCGGTATGGAAGTTATGTATGCATGTTAGTATGAGTATTGTTATGTGGCCATGGGTGGCATATGTTGTATGAAGGGTGTAGTAAAAAGGAGACTATGTCGCTATCTATTTAGATTGGACTCCGAAAGAACATTCGGGGACGAATGTTTCTAAGGGGGGAAGAATGTTACACCCCGTAACTCCAGGACATGTTTAAGAGAATGTAAGTAAGGAACACAAGACTTGAAAAGGGTACGAAAGGAAGAATTGTTTTTCCGACGGAAAATCTTCCGAACGTCGGAAAGGAAAAATGTTCGTTGGTGAGAATTAGGTTCTCAAAATGCATTAATTGAGGATTATGGAATGTTTTATCATTATGGAAATTAGGTTGTACGGTTTTGATTTTTTGTGGGGCCCACCCGAGGAATTTTACGTTTTGTGGGGCTGTCACGACCCGAACCCGGGCCCGTGACTGGTGCCTTACCCCGGGCACCCTAGTGATATAACATCAGAGAAAACCAGCGGAAATAAAAACTTAAACATGGAAAATAGACATGGATCATGATGAAATAAAATAGGCCAACCAAAACGGTTGCCTTTCAACATATATATATATAGACATTTGAGCGAGCATAATCCTTACAACCCCGCCTACAACAAAGCATGCACTTAAGATTTACACAACAACTATGACGGGACAGGGCCCCGCCATACCCCTGAATGTACAAGGACCTACAGACTAAGGGTAACATACCAAAGATAAGCCTCCGAAGGAACGGAGCTTCCCAAGACGCTGAAATGAGATCCTAAACGCGGATCGACGGTGACGATTTCTACTGCGCAGATGAACGCAGCCCGGCGAGGTCAAGACAACATGTACCAAGTATGTGAAATCAGAAATATCAGAATGAAATCATAGCGATCTATATAAAGGGGAGACATGTATGATAACCAAACTACAGTACACAACATATAAACAGTCATATCAAGTCAGGGACTCACGCCCTCCAAATCATCACTCGTGCCCGTGGAATTCCTTCCTCACCGCCGGCAGTCTATGATATGATAACAACAAGACAGCAATCCAAATGGGAGCATACCCGTGCGCTACGCATCGTGTCAGTATGTCCAAAATGAAACAATAAGACAGTATTCCAAATGGAAGCATACCCGTGCGCTACGCATCGTGTCAGTATGTCCAAAACGAAATAATAAGACAGTATTCCAAATGGAAGCATACCCGTGCGCTACGCATCGTGTCAGTATGTCCAAAACGAAACAATAAGACAGTTGTCACGCCCCGAACCCCGGGCCCGTGACTGGTGCCCTACCTGGGCACCCTTCTACCTTAACAACTAAGTACATTGCGGAAATTAATAACAACTCATTTTTTTTTCTTTTAAAACCAACGTACGTACAAGGCAAGCCGACTAGGCTGCCATATAATATACATGAACAAAAGACACTACACTGTACACGAGTCCAATCCCACATATGAATACTGCACTCTAGAGTTAAATCGAACTATGACGGACAAGGCCCCGTGCACCCATAAATGTACAAAAGCACATCGAAGGAACTATACCAAAATGATAAACTCACGAACAAAGGAGCTATCCAAAACTCGGCAGGTCCTACACTGCCGATCACCAAATCGCGTACCTAAACTGCGGCATGAACGCACCCGGGGAGGTCAGTACGAAGAATGTACCAAGTATGTGAACAGTAAGTACTGTAATAAAATCATAACAGTCTAAACAAAGCAGGAGACATGTATGATAGCCAACCTACAGTACACCATACATAAGCAGACATATCAGGTCAGGGACGCAGGCCCTCAAAGTCACTACTCAGATATAACTATGGGTCTCACGCCCATACATCAATCATGGCCGTGGAATCCTTCGTCACTGCCGGCAGTCCATGATGTAACAACACCCATAAGGATACATGAACACCAAGTCCCACCTGTGTCCTAAATACCTCGTGGTCTCATGCCCCGGAATCCTACCTCGTAAAAGCATGACCATAGGGTAACACAAACAAATCCGGGGACATATATGATACTCAAAATACACACCTTGTGCCTTTCTACAATGAGAGTAAACAGTGGTATCCTTACAATATAAAATAGGAAGCTCATGATCAAAGCAGGACCATCCGCCCGCAGTATTATTCAGCAATCCTATTCCTGGGACTATTTCACCCGCATAGGTCGCGTGGACCCGCGTGAGGTATTCCTCGTGATAGGTCGGACCCGCCCGCATGGGACTATTTCACCCGCATAAGCCCTTTCGGACCCGCATGAGGTATTCCTCGCATAGGACTATTTCACCCGCATGAGCCCTTACGGACTCGCATGAGGTATTCCTCGCATAGGCTGGACCCGCCCGAATGGGACTATTTCACCCGCATAAGCCCTACGGACTCGCATGAGGTATTCCTCGCATCGTGGGTAGCAAATCCACGGAATTATGCAAATGCCACAAACCCGGGGAATGACCGAACGATCGATATACCAATAGCACACAACCGGCTATTTCCAGCACACATAGGCAATTCTCAATTAACAAGCCAAAGTACTTATCAAGGCACACTTAGACAAATCCTCAATTTATCAAGCCAAAGTACTAATCAAGGCACACTTAGAATAATTCTCTTTTAACAAGTCAAAGTACTTATCAAGGCATACATAGAATAATTCTCTTTTAACAAGCCAAAGTACTTATCAAGGCACACTTAGACAAATTCTTAATTTATCAAGCCAAAGTACTAATCAAGGCATACATAGAATAATTCTCTTTTAACAAGCCAAAGTACTTATCAAGGCATACATAGAATAATTCTCTTTTAACAAGTCAAAGTACTTATCAAGGCACACTTAGACAAATTCTCAATTTATCAAGCCAAAGTACTAATCAAGGCATACATAGAATAATTCTCTTTTAACAAGCCAAAGTACTACGTACGTACATTCTTTTATAAAAGACTCCTTTCTATGTAAAGCCCCAAGATACTAACACCCGTAGTATCAAGGCGTGTCTATTTTTCAAAGTAAGTTACTACACTTTTAGAAAACTCATTTCAAAGCTTGAAATCAAGTAACTCCAAATTTTCACAATCTAGGCAACTTATGCTGATTAATCAAAATAGACAACTTTCTAAACCTCCCATAAAGCCGTTATAACCAACTTCCCATAAAGCCGTTATAACCCTTTATGGTTTTAGACGTATCCATTCCTTCAATAACCAAGAGACTTATACTATTAAAACCAAGTATCACATACTTACAAAACAAGTTCTTAACTTTCAAAATACTTCAAGTCTCTTAATAGTTAGAAAACAAGTTTTCTTCTACTTTTAAACCTCAAGTAACTTCACCCTTAACACAAGTTACTTCTCTTAAATCATGTCCTTTCTCCTCTTTTAAATCAAATAAGTAAATCACTCCTTTGACTCCCCTAAAGTCATTATAATGACCTTTAGGTTTTAGAACTAAGGCACTAGCCAAAAGATTTGGAAACCACTTCCCTTTTAAGACTACATGTACTTTAAGTAAAAATACCTTCACTTTTAAGAATCCAAACTTCATCAAGAAAATGGATTCTACAACTTACAATCTAAACATCAAAGTACAATCAAGGAAGTACATAGAACAAATTCTATTTTAGGCAATCCAAATACAACCAAGGAATGGATCATTTAAGGAGTAGAACCTACTTTCTTTATCTTAAGGAATCATGCTAGGAGAGGAGATAGTTCACATACCTTTTCGGCTAATTCCTCAAGCTAAGCCGAATACGCCGTACGTAGAAGTTTCAACCTATAATGGTCACAACAAGACTATCAATCTTCTAGTCTCTAACGTAGAATAATACTAAGTATTTGGTCTCTAATTCTACGAAAAATCGAAAAGACTTACTTTGTTTCTACTCACTTTGCCACCTTTTTCAAGGCCGAATACAATAACCAACAAGCCACATTTAAGGCTCCAAACAACATCCAAACAAAGGGGATTACACGCCTTACACTACGTGTAAAATTCCGCCCCACAATTCATACCAAATAGTATAATACTACACTAGCCATTCTCGGCCAACATATAACCAATAACACTAAGTCTTTTTCAATCCTTTTCCAATTTCAAGTTCTTAGGTCAACATGTTATTTAGATATAAACAACTTCAACAACTACAATTTCCTTCAAACACAACATGCGATTTACTTAAACGAATAATCAACTTGAATTGTAGTCTTAAGGCTAACATGCTAGTTTTTCGGATTAGGGTTCCAATAGCCAATACACTAATCCAACTACATAATATATAACTCATGCTTGCTAATATCCATAGCTACAATGATAAGTAAACTTAATTACTAAAACGACAAGATTATACCTTTCAAAGCCCTTAAAAATTTCCAAGATTCAAAGTCGCGCCTTAGCAATTCTTAGCTCCTTTCCTTAGGTTCCAATCCGCTCCAAGCACTCCTTAGAGGCCTATGAAGAACCCATCTTCAAGTTCCAACTTCAAAGTTGAAGAACTCCAATAGTTTCCGCCTTGCGACTAACGTGAAAACTCCGTTTTTCCGAAATCTTTCTATTGATATAACCTTACAACACCCTTGGGGACATTGGGTTAAAGTCTTGTGGCTAATGGATCAAAATCACAAAATTTTTTGTGTGGGAGGTGCACTAAGCCGAGAGCAATATTGGCTAAGCTCAAAGTTTCTTGAAATTTTTTCTAAGTATAGAATGCTCAAGTCTTGCTACTAGTAGTATACTTATAACACAATGGAGAGCTTGGATAAAAACACTTGTTAAAATTGGAGGGAAGAGATCAAGCCAAATGGCTCTTGACTTGGTCAACTTTGTCAAGCTCTAGCAAGACTAATCTTCTACATAGGTCAAATGACCATAACACCCATGCAATTTTCGTCCAACACCACATGTGGGAGTGCCACGTGTCGCCCTCTCATTCGTCCATAAAATTCCGTAACCCTCGTGGGCCCCACAAAAATGTAAAATTCCTCGGGTGGGCCCCACGTGACCAAATCCGTAAAAATAAATTTCCATATGAATATAAGTTCCATACTCTTCAAATAATACATTTTGAGAATCCAACTCTCAACAACGAACATTTTTCCTTTCCGACGTTCGGAACATTTTTCCGTCGGAAAAACAATTCTTCCTTTCGTACTAATTTCCAAGTCTTGTGTTCTTACGCCTTCACTTACACATGTCACGAACTTACTGGTGTAACATTCTTCCCCTTAGAAACATTCGTCCCGAATGTTCTTAATCGATTGTCACGCTATACAAACTCCAAGACAATCTCTATACTATGCCTATCACCAAATGCACAAGCCCAACGATGCCACACGCTGACCACCACAACATACGTAAACATATCAATGGACCTTCCGTCCGCTACCCTTCTCATAAACTTGAAGGTTACGAGTCTCCAGAACCACGGATCCTTAGAGGTTCCTTTCTTTTCTTACTTGTCATACTTCCTCGCATTTTCAAACTCATCTAGTACACGCACAAAATCTCAAATTTTGTTTCGTTTCTCCAATGGAGTTACTAACCAAACTTGGCCATATTGTTACTTACATTCCCGATAAGTCTCTTCTGGTCCTTACGACCTAGAAGGTGGAACGCATCCACAAACTCGTACCACAATTAACTAGACTTGGGCCTAGCACCCTCGGGACCCTATCACATAACGGGACCATTTCTAACTGTCGTCACCCCATTCCATACTACCGGCTAACCCGAAATGAGTCCATAACCCGACTCATCATCACACTTAACTCCTCATTCTTAGTCTGAAATAAATCTCAGTCTTATCTCAAGGTACTTCTCACCCTACCCTCCCATTCACTAGAGGTTTGCCACATAAGCCAAGGTATTTCTACTATACATCCTTCCCTATCGGTCTTACACTGTTACGGGGAAATTACAACTTGTGAACTCTATACAACTATAGTCTCAGTTCACTTATCATTCTTGTCAAAATTATTACTTCTCACCTTACTAATCAAAGTATCCCTACCTCTGGGGTACTAACACTTACAACTGCTAGCACCGCTATCTTGGTCAATAACATAACTGCTTCCCTCATGACCTTATAGTCTTCTCCTAACCGAGAAACTGGAGGCTCTGGTGCTGGGGCCTCAAACCTGGCGCAGAAGGACTCGCCGACAATGAACAACATCCAGATACCACAGGCATAAGCCCTATCAACTCTCGAGTCTGACTAGTAGCTCCTGCTACTCCTTTGCCCTTCTGGGCGGCTGTTGCCCTCCTTGGAGGCATAACTGTAACACAACAAAACGTCAGAGAGGAATTATCTTACTAACACAGCTCTATGGCACGATCTTAGAGTGAGAAGAATAGAAACCAACTCCTATATGTCCTGTAGCCTCTCGCGCATGGGTGTGGCGCAACACACCAATAATCAAGACTTACTAGACACGGTCTCAGACATTCCGAGGATCGATCGCTTTGATACCGTCATCACGCCCGAACCCAAGCGTGGATGGTGCCTACACAGGCACCCTTCTACCTTAACAACTAAGTACATTGCGGAAATTAATAACAGCTCATTTTTTTTTCTTTTAAAACCAACGTACGTACAAGGCAAGCCGACTAGGCTGCCATATAATATACATGAACAAAAGACACTACACTGTACACGAGTCCAATCCCACATATGAATACTGCACCTCAGGAGTTAAATCAACTATGACGGACAAGGCCCCATTGCACCCATAAATGTACAAAAGCACATCTTGAAGGAACTATACCAAAATGATAAACTCTGAACAAAGGAGCTATCCAAAACTACGAGCAGGTCCTACACTGCCGATCACCAAATCACAGACCTAAACTGCGGATGAACGCACCCGGGCGAGGTCGAGACGAAGAATGTACCAAGTATGTGAGCGATGAAATGCGTAATAAAATCATAACAGTCTAAACAAAGCAGGAGACATGTATGATAGCCAACCTACAGTACACCATACATAAGCAGACATATCAGGTCAGGGACGCAGGCCCTCAAAGTCACTACTCAGATATAACTATGGGTCTCACGCCCATACATCAATCATGGCCGTGGAATCGCCTTCACACGCCGATCCATGATGTAACAACACCCATAAGGATACATGAACACCAAGTCCCACCTGTGTCCTAAATACCTCGTGGTCTCATGCCCCGGAATCCTACCTCGTAAAAGCATGACCATAGGGTAACACAAACAAATTCGGGGACATATATGATACTCAAAATACACACCTTGTGCCTTTCTACAATGAGAGTAAACAGTGGTATCCTTACAATATAAAATAGGAAGCTCATGATCAAAGCAGGACCATCCGCCCGCAGTATTATTCAGCAATCCTATTCCTGGGACTATTTCACCCGCATAGGTCGCGTGGACCCGCGTGAGGTATTCTCGTGATAGGTGGACCCGCCCGCATGGGACTATTTCACCCGCATAAGCCCTTTCGGACCCGCATGAGGTATTCCTCGCATAGGACTATTTCACCCGCATGAGCCCTTACGGACTCGCATGAGGTATTCGTCGCATAGGCTGGACCCGCCCGCATGGGATTATTTCACCCGCATAAGCCCTACGGACTCGCATGAGGTATTCCTCGCATCGTGGGTAGCAAATCCACGGAATTATGCAAATGCCACAAACCCGGGGAATGACCCCGAAACGACTGATATACCAATAGCACACAACCGGCTATTTCCAGCACACATAGGAAATTCTCAATTAACAAGCCAAAGTACTTATCAAGGCACACTTAGACAAATCCTCAATTTATCAAGCCAAAGTACTAATCAAGGCACACTTAGAATAATTCTCTTTTAACAAGTCAAAGTACTTATCAAGGCATACATAGAATAATTCTCTTTTAACAAGCCAAAGTACTTATCAAGGCACACTTAGACAAATTCTTAATTTATCAAGCCAAAGTACTAATCAAGGCATACATAGAATAATTCTCTTTTAACAAGCCAAAGTACTTATCAAGGCATACATAGAATAATTCTCTTTTAACAAGTCAAAGTACTTATCAAGGCACACTTAGACAAATTCTCAATTTATCAAGCCAAAGTACTAATCAAGGCATACATAGAATAATTCTCTTTTAACAAGCCAAAGTACTACGTACGTACATTCTTTTATAAAAGACTCCTTTCTATGTAAAGCCCCAAGATACTAACACCCGTAGTATCAAGGCGTGTCTATTTTTCAAAGTAAGTTACTACACTTTTAGAAAACTCATTTCAAAGCTTGAAATCAAGTAACTCCAAATTTTCACAATCTAGGCAACTTATGCCGATTAATCAAAATAGACAACTTTCTAAACCTCCCATAAAGCCGTTATAACCCTTTATGGTTTTAGACGTATCCATTCCTTCAATAACCAAGAGACTTATACTATTAAAACCAAGTATCACATACTTACAAAACAAGTTCTTAACTTTCAAAATACTTCAAGTCTCTTAATAGTTAGAAAACAAGTTTTCTTCTACTTTTAAACCTCAAGTAACTTCACCCTTAACACAAGTTACTTCTCTTAAATCATGTCCTTTCTCCTCTTTTAAATCAAATAAGTAAATCACTCCTTTGACTCCCCTAAAGTCATTATAATGACCTTTAGGTTTTAGAACTAAGGCACTAGCCAAAAGATTTGGAAACCACTTCCTTTTTAAGACTACATGTACTTTAAGTAAAAATACCTTCACTTTTAAGAATCCAAACTTCATCAAGAAAATGGATTCTACAACTTACAATCTAAACATCAAAGTACAATCAAGGAAGTACATAGAACAAATTCTATTTTAGGCAATCCAAATACAACCAAGGAATGGATCATTTAAGGAGTAGAACCTACTTTCTTTATCTTAAGGAATCATGCTAGAAGAGGAGAGATAGTTCACATACCTTTTCGGCTAATTCCTCAAGCTAAGCCGAATACGCCGTACGTAGAAGTTTCAACCTATAATGGTCACAACAAGACTATCAATCTTCTAGTCTCTAACGTAGAATAATACTAAGTATTTGGTCTCTAATTCTACGGAAAATCGGGCAGCACTTCCTTTGTTTCTACTCACTTTGCCACCTTTTTCAAGGCCGAATACAATAACCAACAAGCCACATTTAAGGCTCCAAACAACATCCAAACAAAGGGGATTACACGCCTTACACTACGTAAAATTCCGCCCCACAATTCATACCAAATAGTATAATACTACACTAGCCATTCTCGGCCAACATATAACCAATAACACTAAGTCTTTTTCAATCCTTTTCCAATTTCAAGTTCTTAGGTCAACATGTTATTTAGATATAAACAACTTCAACAACTACAATTTCCTTCAAACACAACATGCGACGACTTAAACGAATAATCAACTTGAATTGTAGTCTTAAGGCTAACATGCTAGTTTTTCGGATTAGGGTTCCAATAGCCAATACACTAATCCAACTACATAATATATAACTCATGCTTGCTAATATCCATAGCTACAATGATAAGTAAACTTAATTACTAAAACGACAAGATTATACCTTTCAAAGCCCTTAAAAATTTCCAAGATTCAAAGTCGCGCCTTAGCAATTCTTAGCTCCTTTCCTTAGGTTCCAATCCGCTCCAAGCACTCCTAGAGGCCTATGAAGAACCCATCTTCAAGTTCCAACTTCAAAGTTGAAGAACTCCAATAGTTTCCGCCTTGACTAACGTGAAAACTCCGTTTTTCGAAATATTTCTATTGATATAACCTTACAACACCCTGGGGACATTGGGTTAAAGTCTTGTGGCTAATGGATCAAAATCACAAAATTTTTGTGTGGGAGGTGCACTAAGCCGAGAGCAATATTGGCTAAGCTCAAAGTTTCTTGAAATTTTTTCTAAGTATAGAATGCTCAAGTCTTGCTACTAGTAGTATACTTATAACACAATGGAGAGCTTGGATAAAAACACTTGTTAAAATTGGAGGGAAGAGATCAAGCCAAATGGCTCTTGACTTGGTCAACTTTGTCAAGCTCTAGCAAGACTAATCTTCTACATAGGTCAAATGACCATAACACCCTTGCAATTTTCGTCCAATACCACATGTGGGAGTGCCACGTGTCGCCCTCTCATTCGTCCATAAAATTCCGTAACCCTCGTGGGCCCCACAAAAATGTAAAATTCCTCGGGTGGGCCCCACGTGACCAAATCCGTAAAAATAAATTTCCATATGAATATAAGTTCCATACTCTTCAAATAATACATTTTGAGAATCCAACTCTCAACAACGAACATTTTTCCTTTCCGACGTTCGGAACATTTTTCCGTCGGAAAAACAATTCTTCCTTTCGTACTAATTTCCAAGTCTTGTGTTCCTTACGTACCTTCACTTACACATGTCCTGAACTTACGGGGTGTAACAACAGTATTCCAAATGGAAGCATACCCGTGCGCTACGCATCGTGTCAGTATATCCAAAACGAAACAATAAGACAGTATTCCAAATGGAAGCATACCCGTGCGCTACGCATCGTGTCAGTATGTCCAAAGGGAAACAAAAAGGCGGCAATGGAAGCATACCCGTGCGCTACGCATCGTGTCAGTATGTCCAAAGCGATTAGCAAAAGTAACATTATCAACAGGAACGTACCCGTGGAATTTCTCCATCACCGCAAGACGCCCAAGTAAGTTCTCAACAAGTCAACCGACCCTCCATCGAGAGACGCGGTAGTATAGAAACACAATTCTTGCACAACAAAGGCTATCACAACAAGCATAGGCACGTTTCACAACAACAAGCATAGGCAAGTTTCACAACAACAAGCATAGGCAAGTTTCACAACAACAAGCATAGGCAAGTTATACATAACTCAAAGTACTTTCATTTTATGCCCAAGTCCGGGTTTTAACCCTAAAGTACTACGTACGTTAAATTCCTTTTTAAAGAGATCTATTCCTTTTATAAAAGTCACCCGATACCCGTAGTATAAAATAGAGTGACTCACATTTTTAAGCAAACCAAAACACTTCTCTTTTTAAAGTCGAGTTACCACATTAAAACCAATGATAAAACCCTTCTTTGTTTTCATAAAGTCGTTATAACTAACTTCCCATAAAGCTGTTATAACACTTTATGTTTTTAAACCATTTTAAGACAAAACAATGCCTTCCTTTTCCCTAGAGTTCCAGTTTTCCTAATTTCAATTACTCCAGTCTCTTTTTAGAAAAGTTTCATAGTTCATAGTCTTAATCATTTAAGAATATAATTCCTTTTTATACAATCTGAGAAACATATGCCTTATATGAGTGTAGGTTATTCTTGTTCATAATCAATCTTATTAAGCAGCCATGATCTAGGAAATGTAATATCATTTTGTCTCATCTTAGCTTCTATGCAGATGGAGGTTTCTACTGGTTTTAATAATACTTCATTATTCAATACATTTTCCTTTATTAACGCTGCAGTGGTTTGTCGATACACATTACGATTTCAAATCAAGAAACATTATTCCTTTTAAAACCACGTACTCATTACTCACGAATGAGGTTTCACCCAAAACTCATATTAATTCATTTAAGTTAAGTCTCTTATCTTATAAGATCAAGTTTCTTAACTTCTAAAATCAGTAAACCATTTTCTTTACCTCTCTTAAGACGTTATACCTAACTCCCCATAAAGCTAGTATAATTCTTTTTAAAACCTTTAAAACCAAGTGTTACTCTTCTTTCAAAAAAATGGTTTCTTAACTCTTGTGACATACTTCAAGTTTCTTACAATTCAGGCTTAAGTCAAAAGACATTGCCGTACAACTACGTTCAATACGTACGTCTACCGTACTATATATTATTCAGGCTTAAGTCAAAAGACATTGTCGTACAACTACGTTCAATTAGCACACGTACGTCTACCGTACTATATATTATTCAGGCTTAAGTCAAAAGACATTGCCGTACTATATATATATCTTCCTTTAAAATATCATGCTCAAGAGTATAGGAAGAATCACATACCTCGCGACGATTATCGACTATAAGCAAAACGCTCCACGGCTATAACCCGGCTAGCCTTGTCCACCTTCTAAGTAGCACATGCTACTTGCAAAACATTCAACCAATAAAGGTTATCACCATCAGAATACGATCTATGTAAGTACAGTTTAACTTCTACTTATATTCTTCTGAAGTGATTTCAGTTCAATCCTTTTCTGTAATATCCTTCTATTACAGTTCAAATCTCTTCTATGAATCTTATATTCATTTCTATACTACTACAGTATGTAATTTCCAATTACAATAGAAGGACAGTAGTATTTACCTCGATGAGCCCAAAAATTATCCAAGTATAATGTCGCTCCTGAGCAACGTTAAGCTCCTACTCCGAGTGCTCCAACCCGCTCCAAACAACCCTTAGAAGTTCTACGCAACTTCTACTTAACACTTCAACCGACTATGAAGGTTTTCCTTAGGGTTTCGTTTAGTGGCTAAAGAAAGTATAATAGTATTTTCTGGGCTTTTGTATAAGTGTAACCTTGGGAATACTACAAGGTATTTGGGCCAAGGTATTTGGGCATTATAACAATACTAGGAGAGTATTTCTATACCACAACAAGGGGTATTATACGAAAACAACTAGGCTAGGGGGGGGGGGGGTAACCCTCGGCTAGACACTACAAAGGGGGAGGGGGAGGCTCTCGGCCAAGGGGGGGAGGGGGTGTGGTGGACGAAACTCAAGAGGGAGGGAGTAGTGTGAGACTTAGAAAGATTGCTCAAGTTTTGGATGAAGAAAGTCTTCAACTTAGAGGGGTATTTATAGGTCAAGAAATGACCAACCAATGGCCAAGATTCATCCAAGTGTTAGGCAAGTGTAGGGCTAGGATCAAGCCAAGTGCACCTTATCCATCTACCACACAACTTGCACAAAAAATATCCTACCTAACCCCTTGACCCTTTCGTCCATCAAGCCGCCCAAGCCCTTCCAATGTGAGGGTGACATATGTCACCCTCCCGTTGGTCCAAAATGTTTCGTCTCTCGGAAAAATCCGCAAAAAATTGAAATGACATAGCCGGAATTTTCCCTTCGCAAGTCTAGTAAAACGTTTCGTCGAAAAACGACTCTTTTCGGCACTTGTGCCTAAATTTCGAACCTAGCCAATCCTTAAGGCTTAAATTATTATACGTACGCCCTTACGTACATACTCTGAAAATACGGGGTATAACATTCTCCCCTCCTTAGAAACATTCGTCCCGAATGTTCCTTCTCAAGACGGATAACGATGAAGTTCTTCTAACAAATTGCCAATGCCACACCTGGCCACGAAATAACACATGTTTCTTCCTTCCTTACTCGTCGTGCCCTTCTCGAACACTTGAACTCTTCTAGTATACGTACCACACTTCTGATACCACTTTTGTCACTTTGCCGCGAGGTTCTAGTGTCACTCCGGCGACGCAACAAATGGTACCGGGCTGCATGCGATCCCTGAGGTTCTAGTGTCTCTCAGGACGTGCCATACGGAGAGCCACGGTTCGTGCATTTCGTGAGAGGCTCTGGCCTCTTTATACGCTCAGCCCCCCGAAACTTTGGAGTCACCACCTCCAAACTTGGTCATCTTACTAGCCTCAATCTCCCTTAAGGCCGTTCCTGGCATTCACGATCCGCTTCTGGTCGAACATATCCACGAACTCATATGATGGTCATCCAATCATGGGCCTAGCACCCTCGTGACCCTACCACCTGGCGGGACCACCCAGAGCTGACCCCACCTTAAAACCGGCCGCGGGTTGGCCCTCAACATGGCCCCAACCCGACCCACTTAACGCATCACGCTCTTGTTCCCCGATCCGGAACAATCTTACCTATACAGGTCATGAAAGCTACCACTTCCATTTTACACTACCCAAGGAAATTTCCCCACAATTTCTCCACGTATACTTATACATTCTGACAAAGATTACCCGCAAGATCTTGTACTCAAGACGGCCTTACATCTAAGGTCTCAACTGTAATATTCTAAGGTTTATCATTTCTCACCCCCAGGCTTACCCTTTTTCACTAACCAGGTTTCTAAATCACATTTTAGCACAAAGCTATCCGACATAACACTAAACACATCATCAATATCAATACATACAAAACTCTAGAGGGTTAAGGATATACCTGAAAATAGGCGGTTCAAAGGACCGCTAAAACTGGGAACTTCCACCGCGACCTCTATCGTGGCCCGCCGATGTAAGAACATCCTGCCTAGCTATGGAAGGTGAAGAACCCGCAACTGATCCCGTAGTCTGTGCTATCCTACCAGTGCTACCCCTGGTCGGACAGTTTCTCCCAAAATGGCCCTGCTGGCCGCACGTAAAACAAACTCCCGAACTAGCACGACACTCCCCACTATGGAGTCTACCACAGCGGCCACAACGAGGTAGGGGTGACTTCACCGCTAACACCCTCGCTTCTCGAAAATCTGAACCTCAGTAGCTCGACCGCCTCCTGAATACTCTGGATGCTCTGAAGATTGTGGAGGACCACTCTGTACTGGCGGAGGCGCATAACTAGTCTGTTGCTGAGGCGGTCCGCCTCGAAAGTCACCAAAGGACCTCGCTGCTCGCCCTCTTCACGACCTTGTCATTCCGCCGATTTCTCCGCCTCACCCCAAGTGCATAAGCTCGCATGCGGGCAATGTCCATGCCGTGAAGAGCTACACCAACAACTCTCTACTAGGTAATCATCGAGCCTCAGAACATATCGGTGCACTCGATCCTCCATACTAGCTACTAATGCGGGACGTCACGCCAATGAGTCGAACTCCACATTGTACTCCCGAACCGACGCCTGCTTCGCCGCAACACCAAAAATTGTTTACCCGAGCCCTCCTCATCTGTGGAGGCAAGAAGTGTGCAAGAAATGCCTTTGAGAACTCGTCCCATGTAGCTGGAAGTGCATTCTCTCCTCGGGATAGCTCCCACGAATCAAACCAGTCGACTGCGGTATCACGCAGCTGATGCAAACCTAGGACCACTGACTCGGTCTCCGATGCCTTGATCACTCTCATGATCCGTCAGAATCGCCGGATGAACTCTCGCGATCATCCTCGTGCCTCGACCCATAAAACTCTGGCGTTACATCTCGGAAAATCCCGTAGTCTCAAATCGCTCGCGGGGTGAACTACGGGTGCTACTGGATGGAATCGCCAGATTCCAAATTATCCTCATATTCGCCACGACTCGGCAAGAATCGGGCCATCTCCTTATACCCATCTCATTCGCCTGCATCATGGATGGAGGCTCGTGTCTTGTGGTCTCAGAGAGATCGCCGCTTTACTCGCAGACTCCTTCGCCGCTTTGCCTCTTCGCCCGGGTTGCCTTGCGCGGAGGCATAACTGGTAAAAACGAGATGCGTCAGAGGGGCCCAACTTACAACACAGCTCTAAGGCACGATCTCAGAATGAGAAGAATGGAAACCAATCCTAAATGTCCTATAGCCTCCTGATTATAGATGTGGTGCACAACACACCGATAATCAAGAATCTACTAGACACGGTCTGTAGACACTTTCCGAGGACTAACTGCTCTGATACCACTTTTGTCACGACCCGAACCCGGGCCCGTGACTGGTGCCTTACCCCGGACACCCTAGTGATACAACATCAGAGAAAACCAGCGGAAATAAAAACTTAAACATGGAAAATAGACATGGATCATGATGAAATAAAATAGGCCAACCAAAACGGTTGCCTTTCAACATATATATATATATAGACATTTGAACAATTACAATCCTTACAACTCTGCCCACAACAGTGCTACAGACCTCTAAGATTTACACAACAACTATGACGGGACAGGGCCCCGCCATACCCCTGAATGTACAAGGACCTACAGACTCAGGGTAACATACCAAAGATAAGCCTCCGAAGGAACGGAGCTTCCCAAGCCGCTGAAATGAGATCCTAAACGCGGATCGATAAATGACGATTTCTACTGCAGATGAACGCACTTCAAGGAGGTCGAGACAACAGTACCAAGTATGTGAAATCAGAAATATCAGAAATGAAATCATAGCACTATATAAAGCGGGAGACATGTATGATAACCAAACTACGACACAACATATAAACAAATATATCAAGTCGAGGACTCACGCCTCCAAATCATCACTGCGTGGAATTCTTCCTCACCGCGGCGATCTATGATATGATAACAACAAGACAAAGAATCCAAATGGGAGCATACCCGCGCTACGATCGTGGTCGATATGTCCAAAATGAAACAATAAGACAGTATTCGAAATGGAAGCATACCCGTGCGCTACGCATCGTGTCAGTATGTCCAAAACGAAACAATAAGACAGTATTCCAAATGGAAGCATACCCGTGCGCTACGCATCGTGTCAGTATGTCCAAAACGAAACAATAAGACAGTATTCCAAATGGAAGCATACCCGCAGCGCCACGATCGTGGTCAAGATGTCCAAAACGAAACAATAAGACAGTATTCCAAATGGAAGCATACCCGTGCGCTACGCATCGTGTCAGTATGTCCAAAGGGAAACAACAAGGCGGCAATGGAAGCATACCCGTGCGCTACGCATCGTGTCAGTATGTCCAAAACGATTAGCAAAAGTAACATTATCAACAGGAACGTACCCATGGAATTTCTCCATCACTGCCGGCACGTCCAAGTAAGTTCTCAACAAGTCAACCGACCCTCCATCGAGATACGCGGTAGTATAGAAACACAATTCTTGCACAACAAAGGCTATCACAACAAGCATAGGCACGTTTCACAACAACAAGCATAGGCAAGTTTCACAACAACAAGCATAGGCAAGTTTCACAACAACAAGCATAGGCAAGTTATACATAACTCAAAGTACTTTCATTTTATGCCCAAGTCCGGGTTTTAACCCTAAAGTACTACGTACGTTAAATTCCTTTTTAAAGAGATCTATTCCTTTTATAAAAGTCACCCGATACCCGTAGTATAAAATAGAGTGACTCACATTTTTAAGCAAACCAAAACACTTCTCTTTTTAAAGTCGAGTTACCACATTAAAACCAATGATAAAACCCTTCTTTGTTTTCATAAAGTCGTTATAACTAACTTCCCATAAAGCTGTTATAACACTTTATGTTTTTAAACCATTTTAAGACAAAACAATGCCTTCCTTTTTGTTATACCCCGTATTTCCAGAGTAAGTACGTGAGAGCGTACGTATAAAATTTGAGCCTTAAAGATTTGGCAAGTTCGAAATTTGGGCACAAGTGCCGAAAAGAGTCGTTTTTCGACGAAACGTTTTACTAAACTTGCGAAGGGAAAATTCCGGCTATGTCATTTATATTTTTTGCGGATTTTTCCGAGAGACGAAACATTTTGGACCAACGGGAGGGTGACATGTGTCACCCTCACATTGGAAGCAAGTGGACGGCAAAGGCAAGGCAATGGCACGTTTTTTGTGCCTTGGGTTAGGTAGGATATTTGTGCTAGTTGGTGTGGTAGATGGATAAGGTCCACATGGTTGAAATCTAGCCCTACACTTGCCTTACACTTGGATGAATCTTGGCCATTGGTTGGCCATTTCTTGACCTATAAATACCCCTCTAAGTTGAAGACTATCTTCATCCAAAACTTGAGGAATCTTTCTAAGTCTCACACTACTCCCTCCCTCTTGAGTTTCGTCCACCACACCCCCTCCCTCCTTGGCCGAGAGCCTCCCCCTCCCCCTTTGTGGTGCCCTAGCCGAGGGGTACCCCCCCTAGCCTAGTTGTTTTCGTATAATACCCCTTGTTGTGGTATAGAAATACTCTCCTAGTATTGTTATAATGCCCAAAAACCTTGGCCCAAATACCTTGTAGTATTCCCAAGGTTACACTTATACAAAAGCCCAGAAAATACTATTATACTTTCTTTAGCCACTAAACGAAACCCTAAGGAAAATCTTCATTGATAGTTGAAGTATTTAAGTAGAAGTTGGTTAGAACTTCTAAGGGTTGTTTGGAGCGGATTGGAGCACTCGGAGTAGGAGCTAAGCGTTGCTCAGGAGCGACTTTAAACTCGGATAATTTTGGGCTCATCGAGGTAAATACTACCGTCCTTCTATTGTAATTGGAAATTACATACTATGGTAGTATAGAAATGAATATAAGATTCATAGAAGAGTATTGAACTGTAATAGAAGGATATTCTGAATAGACTTGAATCAAATCACTTGGAAGAATATTAGTAGAAGTTAAATCAGATTTACATAGGATCGTATACTGAGATCGATAACCTTTATAGGTTGAATGTTCGCAAGTAGCATGGGCTACTTAGAAGGTGGACAAGGCTAGCGGGTTATAGCCGTGAGCGCTTTTGCTTATAGTCGATAACTCGTCGCGAGGTATGTGATTCTTCCTATACTCTTGAGCATGATATTTTAAAGGAAGATATATATAGTGCGGCAATGTCTTTTGACTTAAGCCTGAATAATATATAGTACGGTAGACGTACGTGTGCTAATTGAACGTGGTTATGCAGCAATGTCTTTTGACTTAAGCCCGAATAATATATAGTAGGCGACGTGTGCTAATTGAACGTGGTTGTGCAGCAATGTCTTTTGACTTAAGCCCAATAATAAGAAACTTGAAGTATGTGTTATACCCGTATTTCCGCAGTATATGCGTAAGGCGACGTAGAAAAATTTGAACTTGTGAAGTTGGCTTGGCGAATTAAATTTTGTGCATAACACCCGACAGTCGTTTTTCGACGAAACGCTTTCTGACTTTCGTAGGGTAATTTCCGGCTATGTCATTTTTAATTTTTGCGGATTTTTCCGAGAGACGAAACATTGTGGACCAACAAGAGGGCGCCACTTGGCACCCTCTCATTGGAAGGCGTCTTGGGCGGTGAAGTGGACGATTGGGTTGGCCATTTTGGTCAAGGGTTGGTAGGATATTTTGTGCTAGTTGGCTAGTGTGCACTTGGCAAGATCTTGGCCCTACACTTGCTAGGCACTTGGCTAGATCTTGGCCATTGGTTGGCCTTGGCTTGTGCTATAAATACCCCTCTAAGGTTGAAGACTTCTTCATCCAAAAATGCCTAAGTCTTGAGAGCCTTCTCCCTCCCCTTGTGTGAGTTCGGCCGAGAGCACCCCCCCCCTCTAGGGGTGCTAGCCGAGAGTGTACCCCTCCCCCCTTGGCCGAGAGTACCCCCCCCCTTGTGGGGTAGGCCGAGGGGTATACACCCCCCCCCTAGCCTTGTTGCTTTCGTATAATACCCCCCCTTTGTGGTGTAGAAATACTCTCCAAAGTATTGTTATAATGCCCAAATTACCTTAGCCTTATACCTTGTAGTATTCTAAGGTTATACCTATACGAAAAGCCCAGAAAATACTATTATACTTCCGTCAGTCACCAAACCGAAACCCTAAGGAAAATCTCCATGGTTAGTTGGAGTAGTATGTAGAAGTTGGTTAGAACTTCAGGGTAGTTTGGAGCGTTGAGCGCACGGAGTTGAGCTAAACGATAGCCAGGATCGACTTTATACTTGGATAATTATGGGCTTATCGAGGTAAATATCTTGTCCTCTATTGTAATTGGAAATTACATGTTGTTTGAATATATAGTTGAAGTATACTATATATAGTCTCAACGTAGTTAGTTGGCAATGTCTTTTGACTTAAGCTCAAGAATCGAATCGACTGTAATTACATAGGATCAGACATGGAGACTTGTGTAGTATTACGGTGGAGAAGAATTGTACCCGTTCGGGTTATATGTATAAACCCCCCCTGGTTGGCTTGGTATCGCCTCGATAGAGAGGAGATTTACGCTGTTGCGGGAGGTCTACGAAATTTCGTAGAAAGTTCTACGATGCGACTGAATGTTAATAAGCGCCTTGTGGCCTTATAGGTGGAAGTACTACGTATGGCGCGATCGCTTAGCTTAAGGAGTAGCCGACGGTTGGAGCGCTTTTGCTATTAGTCGATACTCGTCGCGAGGTATGTGAACCTCTTCCTATCTCTTCTAGCATGATATGTGTGAACTATGTAGTACGGTAGACGTACATGTGCTAAATGTATTTGACTGGTGTAAACATAAAGTGTTATAACGGCTTTATGGGAAGTTGTTTATAACAGCTTTATGTTGGTTAGAAAATACATGTGGTTTTTAAAAGGTAACTGATTTGAACTATAACTGGCTTGTTATATGTTAATAAAGAACTTGAAGTATTTCAAAAGATTCTTGAATCATTTTGAAAGGAGAAGTAATACTTGGTGTTTGAAAACTTAAGAGTTATCTTCGCTTTATGGGAAGTTAGGTATAACGGCTTAAGAATGTTTTATCGATTTGGAAATCGTAATGTGTATCGACAAACCATCGCAGCGTTAATAAAAGGAAATGTTTTGACTAATTAAGTATTTTTAAAACCAAGAGAAACTTCCATCCGCATAGAAGCTAAGATGAGACAAAATGATATTTCCTAGATCATGGTCTTTGTAATAAGATTATTATAAACAAGAATATCCTACTCACATATAGGGCTTAGGTTTCTCAGATTGTTTAAAGGAGAACTATATTCTTAAATGAATAAGACTATGAACTACGAAACCGTTCTAAAATGAGAAACTTGAACATTGGAAATTAGGCAAACTTGAACATTGGAAATTAGGCAAACTTGAACATTGGAAAAGAATGTTACTACTTGATTTTACATAGAGGAGTAATTGAGTTACTTTAAAAAGATAATCACTCTATGTTCATATACTACGGGTATTGATGGTTTCTTTGTGGAGTAACGTATCTTTTAAAGATTTAATGTATAAAGTACTTTGGGGATAAAAACCCGATCTTGTTAATCGTATAGTAGAAAGTACCTTGTGTGAACAACTTGATTGTGTTGGTTTGTGATAGTCTTGTAATACTTTCTTGTTGCTTTGATAAGTAAACGTGTTAGGATGCTACGTGTGTTAGTATCTTGTGATGGTTGCGTAAAGGGGGGTTCCTCGATTGTGCTTATTAACTATCGATCGTTATGATAGTATTGTGGCATTCATCTCTTGAGATGATTCCGGGTTAAGCCGTCCACGCGGTAGACTTCGGCGTCGATGGACCTATGATTCGAGATACCTCACGCGGTCACGGGGCCTAGCGCGAGCTACGAGTTCCGTGTTAGTATCGTCCTTTATGGGCATGCGGTCCTTGCGCTACGCGACTCGAAAGTCCGGGCGACGCCGGAGTAGCTACACCGACGCGGAATGCCTCACGCGGCCGATGAGATTGGCCTACGCGAGTCGCGGAAGTTCCAGACTAGACGCCGCGACATCGACATCGCGCAAGTGGCCGCCTTTGATCATGTGACGGTCTAGACAGATCTTATGATACGATTCATGACCTTGTTGGTACCGCTGGTGTTAGTAGTCGGCTATGCCTTCGTGACTTACCCCGCACGGTTTTATTTGGACACGTGGGACCCGTGATCATGTATTCCTTGGTGCTTTTCTATCATAGATCGCGGTGAGGAAGGTATTCCACGGCATGATTGATGTTATGGGCCCGAGACCCATAGTTATATTTGAGTGATGACTTTGAGGGCGAGTCCTCGACGTGACACGATCGCTATTTATTGTGAATCGTAGTTTGGTATCATACATGTCTCCCGCTTTATAGACTATTATGATTTCAATTCTGATTTTTTTAGTTTCACATACTCTGACTGTTATCGACCTCTTCGGGCCGCGTTCATGCCGCAGTTGAGGTACACCGCCGTTGATCCTAGTTCTCGGGATCACGCATCACGTGGGAAGCTCCGCTTTCTCCGAGGCTTATCGGTGGTATAGTTCCCCGTCGTAGTAAGTGTTTACATTCGTGGGTTTGGCGGGCCCCGTCCCGCCATTGTTGTCGTATCATTCTTGAGGTCCGTAGTAATCTTGTAAGGTGGTTGTAAAAAGGATTAAACTGCTCATTTGTAAAGTTGTTATTTATATACGCCGAAAGGCAAAGTTTTCTAAAGATAATCGTAACGCTTTCTTGTTACTTCATGTTGTGGTTTTATGTTCGATTACACGATGTTGTGTCACTAGGTGCCCGGTAAGGCACCGCCACGCCCAGTTCGGTCGTGACAAAAGTGGTATCGTGAGCGCTTAATCCTGGAAAGTGTCTACGCACCGTATCGATAAGTTCGATTATCGGTGTGTTGTGCACCACACCAATAATCGTGAGGCTATAGGATATTTAGGATTGGTTTCTATTCTTCTCACTCCGAGATCGTGCCTTAGAGCCGTGGTTGTAAGTTGGACCCTCCGACGAAATTCTTTCCCTTATCGTTATGCCTCGCGTAGGCAACCCGAGCCCAGAGGGCAAGGCAATGGCGGAGCCGCGAGTAGAGTTCAGAGGGTGGCGAGGCACAGCCCAATCATTACCTAGGGTAGTGCTTCATTCGGGAGTTTTGCACGTCACTAGCCCCAGCAGAGTTTAGCACGGCGCGCGCAGTTCCTCTGCGCCATGACATTTGAACCTTCGGGCCCACGACCGAACAGAGAATTTAGATTGCAAAGAAGTCGACCACATTAGCTATAGATTTGGCTACTAGAGTGTATACCAATGTACCGCGCTTCTTGATGACTATCTAAGAAGGGTTGTGCAAGAGTAATTCTTGATTAGGCTTGGCATGGCACGTGGTCGGGCTTATGCGCAGCCGAGAAACGTAGATCGACGGGTTAACAAAGGACAGAAGAGGCCAGAGCAAAGAAGGTCCTTTAGTAACTTTCAAGGCGAGCCGCCACCGCCAGATTAGATATGCACCTCCGCCCGCAGAGTGGTCTTCCACGGATATCGGGGCGTTTGGAGTATGCAGGAGTTGGTCGTAACTCCGGGCTTCCGGTTCATTGCGATGCACGCCATCCCGGGAATGTCGTCTTTTAGTTGGTACTTGTTGTACCTACGACCGCCGTGGTCCGATGTCGATAGAGTGTCCTTGTAGGAGGACTTAGCCCTCAGATCGCGGTAGTTCGTCATCTTCCTAGCTATGCGCCTCACGGGCAGTTTGATTAGAACAACTAAGGAGGAAGCAAAGAGATATAGATATATCTTTAACCCTCTAGGTGTGATAAGGTGAGTATACCTTAAGTGCTATGTTCTGATAGCAGTGTGTTAGTCGCGATTAGATTATGGTTGTTTAACCAAGTAAGATGTTGGGGGGATAGATAAGGTGTGAGCCTTAGAATGTTTTACGAAAGACCTTAGAGGTAAGGCCATCTCGAGTAAAGGTGTAGTGTTATGTTTGATCCTTATCGGAAGTGCATAGTGCACGTGAGTTATGTTTGGGATAGGTCCCAGTAAGTGCGGAATGAAAGGGGTAGTTGAGCTAAGAAGACCGCTAGGTTTTCGTAACGTGATTGTGAGACCGTTCGGATCGGAACTAGTGTTGTGCTCGCTGACGGCCTGGATTGAGGCCATGATGCGGTCAACCCGCCGCCTTTTTGGTGGGGTCAGTTTGTGGTGGTCCCGCCTTGTGGTAGGTCACGAGGGTGTTAGGCCCAAGTTTAGTTAACCAGACGAAGTTCGTGGATGCGTTCGACCGATGGTCGCCGATGGGGGCAGCCCATCGTGTTCTTCTGGTCAGACCGTTTACTGGTGTGTTGAGTTATCCGAAGGTTGTAAGGCTGCACGGTGCCTACCTTCACCTTATGTCGCATGTGAAGCCCGTGTGGCTATTTTCGCTTTCTAAAAGTTTTACGTGCAAGGATAGGAACTCGTGAGTCTCGTAATCACATTCACCCGCCGGTGTTTGGATTTGAGGATAGTTGTGGGATTGTTGTCTCGTGGAGGTAGCGTTAGGCTACCATTTTAGTGTTCGGATGTCGCCTTATGAAGCCTTGTAGGGGCGAAGTGTAAGTCACGGCCGATTGGTTCGATGTTGGCGCGTTCGATAGTTGGTTCAGTTTGTTCCACAGATCGTGGATAGTGAGAAGCTTGTCTAGAAGAGGTTACGCACTCGTAGATATTGTGCGGATAATCGCGACGACGCCAGAGTTCGTGCCGACGGTCGGTCTTCTTGAAAGTACCACCCCGAGTTGGGTATGACGAGTTTGGAAAACTGAGGAACTTAGCCCGAGTTACTTTGGGCCTTTGTGGGTTCATGGGAAGAATAGGCCAGGTTGCCTATATGTTAGCATTTGCCGTCCGACTTAGGAGGAAGGACGTCCGGTCTTTCGTATTGTTATGTTCGGGAAAGTATCGAAGATCCATCCAGAGTATTCCCAGTTAATGATGACCACGTTAGAGATAGTAATCCCGAGTTCTGGAGACTGAAGCAGTATCAGAAATGTGGTAAGTTATGAGAAAGAGTTCGTGTGTACAGGGAGTGTACGACATCCTCAGGGATCGCAAGCAGCCCGGTACCATTTGTTGGGTCGTCGGAGCAAGGCTCGCGACAAAGTGACAAAATGTTAGAGGTGTTTTCCTCGTGGACTTGGATGTAAGTTTTTTTGTGCGCGGGTGTTTCTGTGGCCAGATGTGGCAGGTTGGTTCTCGTAAGGGTAGTAGTGAAGACTATACTGGCGCACGTTGTTTTGAGACTTAGAAGGAACATTCGACGAATGTTTCTGAGAGGGAGAATGTTATACCCGTATTTCCGCAGTATGCGTGGGGACGACGTAGAAATATTTGCACTTGTGAAGTTGGATTGGCAGAATTAAATTTTGTGCATAACACCCGATTAGAGTCGTTTTTCGACGAAACGTTTTCACAGCTTTCGTAGGGGAATTTCCGGCTATGTCATTTTTAATTTTTGCGGATTTTTCCGAGAGACGAAACATTGTGGACCAACAAGAGGGCGCCACTTGGCACCCTCTCATTGGAAGGCGTCTTGGGCGGTGAAGTGGACGATTGGGTTGGCCATTTTGGTCAAGGGTTGGTAGGATATTTTGTGCTAGTTGGCTAGTGTGCACTTGGCAAGATCTTGGCCCTACACTTGCTAGGCACTTGGCTAGATCTTGGCCATTGGTTGGCCTTGGCTTGTGCTATAAATACCCCTCTAAGGTCAAGACTTCTTCATCCAAAAATGCCTAAGTCTTGAGAGCCTTCTCCCTCCCCTTGTGTGAGTGCGGCCGAGAGCACCCCCCCCCTCTAGGGGTGCTAGCCGAGAGTGTACCCCTCCCCCCTTGGCCGAGAGGACCCCATGTGGTGGCCGAGGGTATACACCCCCTAGCCTTGTTGCTTTGATAATACCCCTTTGTGGTGTAGAAATACTCTCCAAAGTATTGTTATAATGCCCAAATTACCTTAGCCTTATACCTTGTAGTATTCTAAGGTTATACCTATCTAAAAGCCAGTAAAATACTATTATACTTCCGCTACCACCAAACCGAAACCCTAAGGAAAATCTCCATGGTTAGTTGGAGTAGTATGTAGAAGTTGGTTAGAACTTCTAAGGGTAGTTTGGAGCGGGTTGAGCGCACGAGTTGGAGCTAAACGATAGCCCAGGATCGACTTTATACTTGGATAATTATGGGCTTATCGAGGTAAATATCTTGTCCCTCTATTGTACTTGGAAATTACCTGTTGTTTGAATATATAGTTGAAGTATACTATATATAGTCTCAACGTAGTTAGTTGGCAATGTCTTTGACTTAAGCTCAAGAATCGAATCGAATCAGTAATTACATAGGATCAGACATGAGACTTGTGTAGTAGTACTGTGGAGAAGAATTGTACCCGTCGGGTTAGATGTATAACCCCCGGTTGGCTTGGTATCGGCCTCGATAGAGGAGGAGATTTACGTTGTCATGGGGAGGTGTCACAAATTTCGTAGAAAGTTCTACGATGCGACTGAATGTTAATAAGCGCTTGTGGCCTTATAGGTGGAAGTACTACGTATGGCGCGATCGCTTAGCTTAAGGAGTAGCCGACGGTTGGAGCGTTTTGCTATTAGTCGATACTCGTCGCGAGGTATGTGAACCTCTTCCTATCTCTTCTAGCATGATATGTGTGAACTATGTAGTACGGTAGACGATACGTGCTAAATGTATTTGATCGTGTAAACATAAAGTGTTATAACGGCTTTATGGGAAGTTGTTTATAACAGCTTTATGTTGGTTAGAAAATACATGTGGTTTTTAAAAGGTAACTGATTTGAACTATAACTGGCTTGTTATATGTTAATAAAGAACTTGAAGTATTTCAAAAGATTCTTGAATCATTTTGAAAGGAGAAGTAATACTTGTGTTTGAAAACTTAAGAGTTATAATCGCTTTATGGGAAGTTAGGTATAACGCTTAAGAATGTTTTATCGATTTGAAATCGAATGTATCGACAAACCACCGCAAATGCTAATAAAAGGAAATGTTTTGACTAATTAAGTATTTTTAAAACCAGAGAAACTTCCATCCGCATGAAGCTAAGATGAGACAAAATGATATTTCCTAGATCATGGTCTTTGAATAAGATTATTATAAACAAGAATATCCTACTCACATATAGGCTTAGGTTTCTCGATTGTTTAAAGGAGAACTATATTCTTAAATGAATAAGACTATGAACTACTAAACCGTTCTAAAATGAGAAACTTGAACATTGGAAATTAGGCAAACTTGAACATTGGAAATTAGGCAAACTTGAACATTGGAAAAGAATGTTACTACTTGATTTTACATAGAGAGTAATTGAGTTACTTTAAAAAGATAATCACTCTATGTTCATATACTACGTATTGATGGTTTCTTTGTGGAGTAACGATCTTTAAAGATTTAATGTATAAAGTACTTTGGGGATAAAACCCGATCTTGTTAATCGTATAGTAGAAAGTACCTTGTGTGAACAACTTGATTGTATTGGTTTGTGATAGTCTTGTAATACTTTCTTGTTGCTTTGATAAGTAAACGTGTTAGGATGCTACGTGTGTTAGTATCTTGTGATGGTTGCGTAAAGGGGTTTCCTTGATTGTGCTTATTAACTATCGATCGTTATGATAGTATTGTGGCATTCATCTCTTGAGATGATTCCGGGTTAAGCGCCTCCGACGCGGGTAGACTCAGCGGGTCGATGGACCTATGATTCGAGATACCTCACGCGGTCCCGGGGCCTGCGCGAGCTACGAGAGTTCCGTGTTAGTATCGTCCTTTATGGGCACGCGGTCCTTGGGCTACGCGGACTCGAAAGTCGGGACGACGCCGGAGTAGCTACCGACGCGGGAATGCCTACGCGGCCGATGAGATTGGCCTACGCGAGTGCGGAAGTTCCAGGACTAGACGCCACATCGACATCGCGGGCAAGTGGCGGCTTTGATCATGTGACGGCCTAGACAGATCTTATGATACGATTCATGACCTTGTTGGTACCGCTGGTGTTAGTAGTCGGCTATGCCTTCGCATTACCCTCAGACGGTTTTATTTGGACACAGTGGGACACGTGATCATGTGTATTCCTCGTGCTTTTCTATCATAGATCACGCGGTGAGGAAGGTATTCCACGGGCATGATTGATGTTATGGGCCTGAGACCCATAGTTATATTTGAGTGATGACTTTGAGGGCGTGAGTCCCTGACGTGACATGACTGCTTATTTATTGTGAACTGTAGTTTGGTTATCATACATGTCTCCTGCTTTATAGACTATTATGATTTCAATTACAGTATTTTTTTAGTTTCACATACTCGCACTTGTCAGATCGACCTCCTTCGGGGGGCTGCGTTCATGCCGCAGGTTGAGGTACACCAGTCGTTGATCCTAGCTCTCAGGATCACAGATCAGCGTGTGGGAAGCTCCGTTTCTCCGGAGGCTTATCAGTGGTATAGTTCCCTGTCGTAGTAAGTGTTTACATTCAGGGGTTTGGCGGGGCCCTGTCCCGCCATTGTTGTCGTATCATTCTTAGAGGTCTGTAGTACTGTTGTGGGCAGGGTTGTAAAAAGGATTAAACTGTTCATTTGTAAAGTTGTTATTTATATATGCCGAAAGGCAAAGTTTTCTAAAGATAATCACAGACGCTTTGTTACTTCATGTCAGGTTTTATGTTCACGATTACTCGATGTTGTGTCACTAGGTGCCGGGTAAGGCACGACCACGCCCAGTTCGGTCGTGACAGTATGTCACAAGAGTTAAGAAACCATTTTTGAAAGAAGAGTAACACTTGGTTTTAAAGGTTTTAAAAAGAGTTATACTAGCTTTATGGGGAGTTAGGTTTAACGTCTTAAGAGAGGTAAAGAAAATGGTTTACTGATTTTAGAAGTTAAGAGACTTGATCTTATAAGATAAGAGACTTAACTTAAATGACTTAATATGAGTTTTGTGTGAACCTCATTCGTGAGTAATGAGTACGTGGTTTTTAAAAGGAATAATGTTTTACTGATTTCGGAAATCAGAATGTGTATCGACAAACCACTGCAGCGTTAATAAAGGAAAATGTATTGAATAAATGAAGTATTATTAAAACCAGTAGAAACCTCCATCTGCATAGAAGCTAAGATAAGACAAAATGATATTACATTTCCTAGATCATGGCTGCTTAATAAAATTTATGAACAAGAATAACCTACTCGCCTATGGCATATGTTACTCAATTGTTTTAAAAAGAGATTAAGACATTGAACTATGAAACTTTTCTAAAAAGGGACTTGAGTAATTGAAATTAGGCAAACTGGAACTTTAGGGAAAAGAAAGGCATTGTGTTGTCTTAAAATGGTTTAAAACTTAAAGTGTTATAACAGCTTTATGGGAAGTTGGTTATAACGACTTTATGAAAACAAAAGAAGGGTTTTTATCAATGGTTTTAATGTGGAAACTTGACTTTAAAAAGAGAAGCTGTTTTGGTTTGCTTAAAAGATGTAAGTCACTCTATTTTATACTACGGGTATCAGGTGATTTTCATAAAAGGAATGGATCTCTTAAAAGGAATTTAACATACGTAGTACTTTAGGGTTAAAACCCGGACTTGGGCATAAAATGAAAGTACTTTGAGTTGTGTATAACTTGCCTATGCTTGTTGTTGTGAAACTTGCCTATGCTTGTTGTGATAGGCCTTGTTGTGCAAGAATTGTGTTTCTATACTACCGCGTCTCTCAATGGAGGGTCGGTTGACTTGTTGAGAACTTACTTGGACGTGCCGGCAGTGATGGAGAAATTCCACGGGTACGTTCCTGTTGATAATGTTACTTTTGCTAATCGCTTTGGACATACTGACACGATGCGTAGCGCACGGGTATGCTTCCATTGCCGCCTTGTTGTTTCCTTTTGGACATACTGACACGATTCGTAGCGCACGGGTATGCTTCCATTTGGAATGATGTCTTATTGTTTCCCTTTGGACATACTGACACGATGCGTAGCGCACGGGTATGCTTCCATTTGGAATGTTGTCTTAGTGTTTGGACATACTGACACGATGCGTAGCGCACGGGTATGCTCCCATTTGGATTGTTGTCTTGTTGTTATCATATCATGATCGCCATGCGAGGAAGGAATTCCACGCACGAGTGATGATTTGGAGGCGTGAGTCACGACTTGATATGATTGTTTATATGTTGTGTCTTGTATTTTGGTTATCATACATGTCTCCCGCTTATATAGATCGCTATGATTTCATTTACTGATTTTACGCTTCACATACTTGGTACTTGCATCGACCTCCTTCGGGCCGCGTTCACGCCGCAGTAAGTACATCTACCGTCGATCCTGCATTTAGGATCTCATTTCAGTCTCGGGAAGCTCCGCCTTTGGAGGCTTATCTTTGGTATGTTACCCTAAGTCCGTAGGTCCTTGTACATTCGGGGTATGGCGGCCCCGTCCGTCATAGTTGTTGTATAAATCTTAAGTGCGTAGTAATCGCTTTGGGCAAGGTTGTAAGGATTATGAATCGTTCAAATGTCTTTATATATATATGTTGAAAGGCAACCGCTTTGGTTGGCCTATTTTATTTCATCATGATCCATGTCTATTTTACATGTTTAAGTTTTTATTTCACGGTTTTCTCCGATGTTGTATCACTAGGGTGCCCGGGGTAGGCACGCCACGCCCGGTTGGTCGTGACAAAAGTGGTATCAGCGATTAGTCCTCGGAAAGTGTCTACACCGTGTCTAGTAGAGTCTTGATTATCGGTGTGTTGTGCACCACATCTATAATTAGGAGGCTATAGGACATTTAGGATTGGTTTCCATTCTTCTCATTCTGAGATCGTGCCTTAGAGCTGAGTGATAAGTTGAACCCTCCGACGTATTCCTTTCCTTTACCGTTATGCCCGCGTAAGGCAACCTGTGCCCAGACGGCAAGGCAGCCGAGGAGGCGCTAGTGGGATCTGAGTACGAGGGCGCAGCCCGGCCAAGACTGAGACAAGCCCGGACGGCGGGTTTCGCGACGCCGCCAAAGACCAAAGAGAGTTAGAGCGCAGCAGATGGGCTGCCGAGACTACAAGACTGAGCCTCCGGTCCCACACCGGAGCAGATGAGATGGGTACAAGGAGATGGCGCCATCGCCGTGGTCGTGGCGAATATGAGGTAGGTGGATGCAGCCGAGCCCCAGAGCACCCGTAGTTCACCCCGAGCGCATTTGAGACTACGGATTTTCCGAGGTGTAACCCGCGAGTTTTATGGGTCGAGGCACGAGGATGATCCGCAGAGTTCATCCGGCGATACAACGATCATGAGTGATCAAGGCATCGGAGACCGAGTCGGTGGTCCTAGGTTCACATCACCGCGTGATACCGCAATGATCGGTAGTTTGATTTGGGAGGCGACCGGAGAGAATGCACTTCCACTATTTGGGACGAGTTCTCGGGCATTTCTTGCACATTTCTTGCCTCCACGGATGAGGAGGGCTCGGGCCGCAGATTTTTGGTGTTGCGCAGTAAGCGGCCGACGGTTCGGGAGTACAATGTGAGTTCGACTCATTGGCCCAGACGTCCCGCGTTAGTAGCTAGTATGGAGGATCGAGTGCACCGATATGTTCTGAGGCTCGATGATTACCTAGCAGAGTTGTTCGGTGTAGCTCTTCACCGGCATGGACATTGCCCGCATACAAAGCTTATGCACGGAGGTGAGGAGCGGAGAAATCGACGGAATGACCAAGGTCAGCAGAAGAGGGCCAGCAGGGTCCTTTGGTGACTTTCGAGGCGGACCGCCTCAGCAGACTAGTTATGCGCCTCCGCCAATACAGAGTGATCCTCCACACTCTTTAGAGCATCCAGAGTATTCAGGAGCAGGTCAGGGCTCCAAGGGTTCAGATTCTCGGGAGAGCAGGGGTGTTAGCCAGCTGAAGCCACCCCTACTCACAGGACTGGCCGTGGTAGACTCCATGGGAGTGTCGTGCTAGTCCGAGTTTGTTTTACATGACAGCAGGCCATTTTGGGAGAAACTGTCCACTGTGGGTAGCGCTGGTAGGATAGCACAGACTACGGATCGGTTGGGTTCTTCACCTTCCATAGCCAGGCAGGATGTTCATACACCGGCGGGCCACGGTAGAGGTCGCGGTGGAAGTTCCCAGTTTTAGCGGTCCTTTGAACCGCCTATTTTTCAGGTATATCCTTAACCCTCTAGAGTTTGGTATGTATTGATGTTATGATGATGTGTTTAGTGTTATGTTCGGATAGCTTTGTGCTAAAATGTGATTTAGAAACCTGGTTAGTGAAAAAGGGTAAGCCTGGGGGTGAGAAAATGATGAACCTTAGAATATTACAGCTGAGACCTTGGGTGTAAGGCCGTCTTGAGTACAAGATCTTGCGGGTGATCTTTGTCAGAATGTATAAGTATACGTGGAGTAATTGTGGGGAAATTTCCTTGGGTAGTGTAAAATGGAAGTGGTAGCTTTCATGACCTGTAGAGGTAAGATTGTTCCGGATCGGGGAACAAGAGTGTGATGCGTTAAGTGGGTCAGGTTGGGGCCATGTTGAGGACCAACCCGCAGCCTGTTTCGAGGTGGGGTCAGCTCTGAGTGGTCCCGCCAGGTGGTAGGGTCACGAGGGTGCTAGGCCCATAATTAGATGACCATCGTATGAGTTCGTGGATATGTTCTACCAGAAGCGGATCGTGAAGGCCGGGAACGGCCTTAAGGGAGATTGAGTCTAGTAAGATGACCAAGTTTGGAGGTGGTGACTCCAAAGTTTCGGGGGGCTGAGCGTATAAAGAGGCCAGAGCCTCTCACGCGGGAACAGACCCGAACCGTGGCTCTCCGTATGGCACGTCCTGAGAGACACTAGAACCTCAGGGATCGCATGAAGTCCGGTACCATTTGTTGGGTCGCCGGAGTGACACTAGAACCTCGCGGCAAAGTGACAAAAGTGGTATCAGAAGTGTGGTACGTATACTAGAAGAGTTCAAGTGTTCGAGAAGGGCACGACGAGTAAGGAAGGAAGAAACGTGTGTTATTTCGTGGCCAGGCGTGGCGTTGGCAACTTCTTAGAAGATCTTCATCGTTATCCGTCTTGAGAATGAACATTCGGGACGAATGTTTCTAAGGAGGGGAGAATGTTATACCCCGTATTTCCAGAGTAAGTACGTGAGGGCGTACGTATAAAATTTGAGCCTTAAAGATTTGGCAAGTTCGAAATTTGGGCACAAGTGCCGAAAAGAGTCGTTTTTCGACGAAACGTTTTACTAAACTTGCGAAGGGAAAATTCCGGCTATGTCATTTATATTTTTTGCGGATTTTTCCGAGAGACGAAACATTTTGGACCAACGGGAGGGTGACATGTGTCACCCTCACATTGGAAGCAAGTGGACGGCAAAGGCAAGGCAATGGCACGTTTTTTGTGCCTTGGGTTAGGTAGGATATTTGTGCAAGTTGGTGTGGTAGATGGATAAGGTCCACATGGTTGAAATCTAGCCCTACACTTGCCTTACACTTGGATGAATCTTGGCCATTGGTTGTTCATTTCTTGACCTATAAATACCACTCTAAGTTGAAGACTTTCTTCATCCAAAACTTGAGCAATCTTTCTAAGTCTCACACTACTCCCTCCCTCTTGAGTTTAGGCCCACCACACCCTCCCCTTGGCCGCAGCCTCCTCCCCTCATGGTGCTCTAGCCGAGGTACCCCTAGCCTAGTTGTTTCGTATAATACCCCCTTGTTGTGGTATAGAAATACTCTCCTAGTATTGTTATAATGCCCAAATACCTTGGCCCAAATACCTTGTAGTATTCCCAAGGTTACACTTATACAAAAGCCCAGAAAATACTATTATACTTTCTTTAGCCACTAAACGAAACCCTAAGGAAAATCTTCATTGATAGTTGAAGTATTTAAGTAGAAGTTGGTTAGAACTTCTAAGGGTTGTTTGGAGCGGATTGGAGCACTCGGAGTAGGAGCTAAGCGTTGCTCAGGAGCGACTTTAAACTCGGATAATTTTGGGCTCATCGAGGTAAATACTACCGTCCTTCTATTGTAATTGGAAATTACATACTATGGTAGTATAGAAATGAATATAAGATTCATAGAAGAGTATTGAACTGTAATAGAAGGATATTACAGAATAGACTTGAACTGAAATCACTTCAGAAGAATATTAGTAGAAGTTAAATTGTACTTACATAGGACTGTATATATAGTAGACTGATAACCTTTATTGGTTGAATGTTCTGCAAGTAGCATGGGCTACTTAGAAGGTGGACAAGGCTAGCCGGGTTATAGCTGTGGAGCGTTTTGCTTATAGTCGATAAATCGTCGCGAGTTATGTGATTCTTCCTATACTCTTGAGCATGATATTTTAAAGGAAGATATATATAGTACGGCAATGTCTTTTGACTTAAGCCTGAATAATATATAGTACGGTAGACGTACGTGTGCTAATTGAACGTAGTTGTACGGCAATGTCTTTTGACTTAAGCCTGAATAATATATAGTACGGTAGACGTACGTGTGCTAATTGAACGTAGTTGTACGGCAATGTCTTTTGACTTAAGCCTGAATAATAAGAAACTTGAAGTATGTCACAAGAGTTAAGAAACCATTTTTGAAAGAAGAGTAACACTTGGTTTTAAAGGTTTTAAAAAGAGAGGTAAAGAAAATGGTTTACTGATTTTAGAAGTTAAGAGACTTGATCTTATAAGATAAGAGACTTAACTTAAATGAATTAATATGAGTTTTGTGTGAACCTCATTCGTGAGTAATGAGTACGTGGTTTTTAAAAGGAATAATGTTTTACTGATTTCGGAAATCAGAATGTGTATCGACAAACCACTGCAGCGTTAATAAAGGAAAATGTATTGAATAAATGAAGTATTATTAAAATCAGTAGAAACCTCCATCTGCATAGAAGCTAAGATAAGGCAAAATGATATTACATTTCCTAGATCATGGCTGCTTAATAAAATTTATGAACAAGAATAACCTACTCGCCTATGGCATATGTTACTCAATTGTTTTAAAAAGAGATTAAGACATTGAACTATGAAACTTTTCTAAAAAGGGACTTGAGTAATTGAAATTAGGCAAACTGGAACTTTAGGGAAAAGAAAGGCATTGTGTTGTCTTAAAATGGTTTAAAACTTAAAGTGTTATAACAGCTTTATGGGAAGTTAGTTATAACGACTTTATGAAAACAAAAGAAGGGTTTTTATCAATGGTTTTAATGTGGAAACTTGACTTTAAAAAGAGAAGTTGTTTTGGTTTGCTTAAAAGATGTAAGTCACTCTATTTTATACTACGGGTATCGGGTGAATTCATAAAAGGAATGGATCTCTTAAAAGGAATTTAACATACGTAGTACTTTAGGGTTAAAACCCGGACTTGGGCATAAAATGAAAGTACTTTGAGTTGTGTATACCTTGCCTATGCTTGTTGTTGTGAAACTTGCCTATGCTTGTTGTTGTGAAACTTGCCTATGCTTGTTGTGATAGCCCTTGTTGTGCAAGAATTGTGTTTCTATACTACCGCGTCTCTCAATGGAGGGTCGGTTGACTTGTTGAGAACTTACTTGGACGTGCCGGCAGTGATGGAGAAATTCCACGGGTACGTTCCTGTTGATAATGTTACTTTTGCTAATCGCTTTGGACATACTGACACGATGCGTAGCGCACGGGTATGCTTCCATTTTGATTGCCGCCTTGTTGTTTCCTTTTGGACATACTGACACGATGCGTAGCGCACGGGTATGCTTCCATTTGGAATGCTGTCTTATTGTTTCCCTTTGGACATACTGACACGATGCGTAGCGCACGGGTATGCTTCCATTTGAAATGTTGTCATAGTGTTTGGACATACTGACACGATGCGTAGCGCACGGGTATGCTCCCATTTGGATTGCTGTCTTGTTGTTATCATATCATAGACTGCCGGCGGTGAGGAAGGAATTCCACGGGCACGAGTGATGATTTGGAGGGCGTGAGTCCCTGACTTGATATGACTGTTTATATGTTGTGTACTGTAGTTTGGTTATCATACATGTCTCCTGCTTTATATAGACTGCTATGATTTCATTTACGATTTTACGCTTCACATACTGCAATTGTCAGATCGACCTCCTTCGGGCCGTTCACGCCGCAGTGTATACATCTGTTGTCGATCCCCGCGTTTAGGATCTCATTTCAGCGTCTTGGGAAGCTCCGTTCTTTCGGAGGCTTATCTTTGGTATGTTACCCTAAGTCTGTAGGTCCTTGTACATTCAGGGGTATGGCGGGGCCCTTGTTATACCCCGTGTTTCCAGAGTATGTACGTAAGGGACGTACGTAGAAATTTGAAACTTTTAAAAGTGGCTTGGCCGAAATTATTTGTTCACAACACCCGATTAGAGTCGTTGACTAAACGTTTCCACGACTTTCATAGGGTAAAATACGGCTATGTCATTTCTAATTTTTGCGGATTTTTCCGAGAGACGAATATTTTGGACCAACGAGAGGCGACACTTGTCACCTCAAGTTGGCGGTTTGCTGGCCGAAAGTGGGACGTTTTGGCTAGCTTTCTGGCCTTGTTTTGTGCCTTGTTTTGTGCCTTGTTTTGTGCCATGTTTTGTGGAGTAGGGATAGGTGCACTTGGCTTGATCTTGCCTTACACTTGCCTAACACATGGCTTGATCTTGTCCATCGTCGCCCTTGGCTTCCCTATAAATACCCTCCCTTTGTCAAGACTTCATCATCCAAATGTGTTCTAAGTCTTGAAATCCTTCCCTCTCCTCTTGTTTGACTATCGCCCAAGAGCCCCCTAGTAAAGGCCCTGGCCGAGAAACCCTCCCCTTTGAGTGGCCTTTGTGGCGAGAGCCTCCCTCCCCTGGGGTGCTAGGCGTGGGGTACCCCTAGCCTAGTTGCTTTGTATAATACCCCCTCTTGGTAGAAATACTTCCAAGTATTGTTATAATGCCCAAAATACCTTAGCCTTTACCTTGTTGTATTCCAAAAGTTACCCCTATACGAAAAGCCCAGAAATACTATTATACTTCCCGTCAGTCACAAAACCGAAACCCTAGGAAAATCTCCATGGTTAGTTGGAGTAGTAAGTAGAAGTTGGTTAGAACTTCTAAGGGTTGTTTGGAGCGGCCTGAGCGCACTGAGTAGAGCTAAACCTTGCTCAGGATCGACATTTAAACTTGGATAATTATGGGCTTATCGAGGTAAATATCTTGTCCCTCTATTGTAATTGGAAATTACATGATTGTTAGACTATATAGTTGAAGTATACTATATATAGAACTGAACGTTGTTATCGGCAATGTCTTTTGACTTAAGCCTGAATAATAAGAAACCTTTTCGAAAGAAGAGTATCGAATCAGATTTACATAGGATCAGACATGAGACTTGTGCAGCCTTTTACGTGAGTAGAATTGTACCCGTTCGGGTTAGATGTATAACCCTCGGTTGGCTTGGTAGCCTACCGATAAAGCGAGAGATTTACGCTCATGTGTGGGAGGTGCCACGAATTTTCGTAGAATGTTCTACGATGATGTCTAAATGTTAATGTCAGCGTGGCCTTATAGGTTGAAGTACTACGTGTGGCGCGATCTACTTGGCTTAAGGAGTAGCCGACGGTTGGAAGTACTTGGAGCGTTTTGCTATTAGTCGATACTCGTCGCGAGGTATGTGAACCTCTTCCTATCTCTTCTAGCATGATATGTGTGAACTATGTAGTACGGTAGACGTACATATGCTAAATGTATTTGATTGGTTTAAAACATAAAGTGTTATAACGGCTTTATGGGAAGTTGGTTATAATAGCTTTATGTTGGTAAGAAAATACTTGTGGTTTTTAAAAGGTAACTGATTTGAACTATGACTGGCTTGTTATGTGTTAATAAAGAACTCGAAGTATTTCAAAAGATTTTTGAATCATTTCGAAAGAAGAAGTAATACTTGGTTTTTGAAAACTTAAGAGTTATACTAGCTTTATGGGAAGTTAGGTATAACGGCTTAAGAATGTTTTACTGATTTATGAAATAATAATGTGTATCGACAAACCACTGCAGCGTTAATAAAAGGAAATGTTTTAACAGATTAAGTATTATTAAAACCAGTAGAAACTTCCATCTGCATAGAAGCTAAGATGAGACAAAATGATATTTCCTAGATCATGGCTGCTGTAATAAGATTTTTATAAACGAGAATATCCTACTCACATATAAGGCTTATGTTCTCAGATAGTTTAAAAGAGAGAATTATATTCTTAAATGAATAAGACTATGAACTACGAAACCTTTCTAAAATAAGAAACGTGAACATTTGAAATTAGGCAAACTTGGACGTTTTGATAATAATGTTGTTACTTGATTTTACAAAGATAAGTGTTTTGATTCACTTCAAAAGATAATCACTCTATTTTCATATACTACGGGTATTGTGTGACTTTTGTGAAAGTAACGTACCTTTTAAAAAGTTAATGTATGAAGTACTTTGGGGATAGAAACCCGAACATGTTGACACATAGTAGAAAGTACCTTATGTGTGAATAACTTGATTGTATTGGTTTGTGATAGCCTTGTAATACCTTCGTGTTGATTTGATAAGTAATCATATTAGGATGCTACGTGTGTTAGTATTCCGTGATGTTTGTGTAAAGGGTTTTCCTCGATTGTGCTTATGTTGTTTAAACGTTAAACCGTTATGTTGGTATTATACCACTCACCGTGTTTCCGGGGTTAAGCCGCCCTCCGACGCGGGTAGACTCGCGATGCAGGACCATGATTCGAGAATACCTCACGCGGGTCACGGGGCCTACGCGAGCTACGAGTTCCGTGTTAGCGCGCCTTTATGGTCACGCGGTCTATGTGGCCATGCGATCGCGAGTCCGTGACGATGCCGGGAGTAGCTACCCGACGCGGGTTATACCTCACGCGCCTATGAGATTGGCCTATGCGGAGTCGCGGGGAGTTCCAGGCTAGACGCGCACATTTGATATTGCGCGAGCGACCGCCTTTGATCATGTGACGGCCTAGACAGATCTTATGATACGATTCATGACCTTGTTGGTACCGTGGGTTTTAGTAGTCGGCTATGCCTTCGCACTTACCCCGCATGCTTTATTATGACACGTGGGACACGTGTTCATGCGTGTTCTCGGTGCTTTTATATCATAGATCGCCGTGGCGAAGGTATTCCACGCATGATTGATGTTGTGGGCCTGAGACCCATTGTTATACTTGAGTGATGACTTGAGGGCGTGAGTTCCTGACTTGACATGACTGCTTTGTTGTAAACTGTAGTTTGGTTATCATACATGTCTCCTGCTTTATATGACTGCTATGATTTCATTTACGATTTATTTTCGATTTCACATACTCGCACTCAGATCGACCTCTTCGGGCCGCGTTCATGCCGCAGTAAAGGTACACCGATCGTTGATCCTCGCTCTAGGGTCACGCTCAGCGTTGGGAAAGCTCCGTTCCCGAGGCTTATCTTAGTATAGTCCCCGTTGTTGTAGGTGCTTACATTCGTGGTATGACGGCCCCGTCCCGTCGTTGGGTCGTGTCATTCTTAGAGGTGCAGAGTAATGCCAGGTGGTTTGTAAAAAGGATTAAACTGTTCATGTTGAAAAAGTTGTTGTTTATATTTATGCCGAGAGGCAAGTTTTTCTCAGATTATTGTTTCATATTTCATAATATGTCTTGTATCGTTTTATGTTCCGCTGATTACTCTGATGTTGTATCACTAGGGTGCCCGGGGTAAGACACCAGTCACGGGCCCGGAATCGGGTCGTGACAAAAGTGGTATCAGAGCAGTTAATCCTCGGAAAGTATCTACGATCAGTATCCATGCAGTCTTGATTATCGGTGTGTGGCACCACACCAATAATCGTGAGGCTATAGGTATTTAGGATTGGTTTCTATTCTTCTCACTCGAGATCGTGCCTTAGAGCCGTGTTGTAAGTCGACCCTCGACGAAATTATTTCCTTACCGCTATGCCTCCGCGCAGGCAACCCGCCCAGAGGCAAGGCAAATGGCGAGCCGCGAGTAGAGTACGAGGGTTACGAGGCACAGCCCAACCATCACCGAGTTAGGTGCTCGTCGGGAGTTCTGCGACGCCACTAGCCCCGCAGAGTTTGGCACGCGGCCGCAGTTCCTCATCGCGCCATGACATTTGAACCTTCGGGCCCACGACCGAACAGAATATAGATTGCAAAGAGGCGACCACATTAGCTATGGAATTGGCTACCGTAAAATATACCGGCGAACCGCGAGGCTTGATGAATATCGAAGGAAGGGTTGTGCAAGAGTAGTTCGCCGATTAGGCTTGAGCATGACACGGTACGCTTACGCGCACGGTGCCGAAACGTAGAGATCGACGGGTTAACGAAAGACAGCAGAAGGGGGCCAGAGCAGCAAGGTCCTTGGTAACTTTCGAGGCGAGTCACCTCACCAGCAGATTGAATATGCGCATCCACCAGTGCAGAGTGGTCCTCCACAGGGTTCAGGACGTTCGGGGTATGCAGGAGTTGGTCAGAACTCCAGAGCTTCCGGTTCACAGCTACACGTAGGTTCCAGCCAGCCGGATTCAGTTTTCCTGTTCATTAGCGATGCACGCCATCCCGGAATGTCGTCTTTTAGTTGGTACTTGTTGTACTGCGGCCGCCGCCACGTGTCGGCAGAGTGTCCTCAGGAGGACTTAGCCTTCGTGATCGGTGGGTAGTTCGTCATCTTCCTTAGCTGCGCCTACAGGCGGGGTTGATTAGAACGACTAAGGAGTGAAGCAAGAGATATAGATATATCCTTAACCCTCAGAGATCCAGATGTGATAAGGTGAGTATACCTTAAGTGCTATGTTCGATAGCGAGATGTTAGTTGTGATTAGAAATCATGGTGGGTTAACCGAGTAAGATTTTGGGGATAGAGAATGGGAGCCTTAGAGTGTTATACGTAGACCTTAGAGGTAAGGCCATCTCGAGTATAGGTGTGGTGTTATGTTTGATCCTTATCGGAGTGCATGGTGCACGTGAGCTATGTTTGTGGATAAGTCCCTTAGTAGCGTGATTTGAAAGAGGTAGTCGAGCTAGGAAGACCGCTAGGTTTTCGTAACGTGATTTGTGAAATTGTTCGGATCGTGGAGCTAGTGTTTCGCGCGACGCCGGTAGTGGTTGAGGCCATGCGGGTCAACCCGCGGCCTGCTTGGTAGTGGGTCCGGTGGTGGTCCCGCTTGTGGTAGGTCACGAGGGTGTTAGGCCCAGTTTAGTTAACCAACAGACGTCGTGGACGATTCGACCAAGAGTCGCCGGCGAGGTCACCGTCTTGTCCTCAGCAAAGACCGAGTGCCAAGAAGTGTTGTTATTTCGTAAAGGTTGTAAGGTCGCACGGGTGCCTACCTTCACCTTATGGCGCATAGTGGAGCCCAGAGTACTACCGCTTTGTTTCGAAAGTTTTACCAGCAGGTTAAGAACTCGGTGAGTCTCGACCGCATTCGCCTCGCCGTTGTTTGATTTCGCGGGTAGTTGTGGGATTGTTGTCTCCTATGGAGGAGTGTTTAAGCTACCATTTCGGTGTTCGGATGTCGCCTTATAAAGCCTTGTAGGGCGGGTGTGTAAGTCACGGCCGAGTGGTTCGATGTTGGCAAGGTTCGCATACTGTTCAGCTTGTTCCAGCAGATCGTGGATAGTGAAGCTTGTCTAGAAGAAGTTCGCAGCTCGAGGAAATCGCGCGGATAATCGGGCGACGACGCTTAGAGTTCAGTGCCGACGGTCGGTCTTCTTGAAAGTACTACCCCGGTTTGGGTGTGACGAACTTTGGAAAAACAGAGGAAACTTAGCCCGAGTTGTTTTGGGCCTTTTTAAGTTCATGTGAAGAATAGGCCAGATTGCCTATATGTTAGCTTTGGCCGTCCGACTTAGGAGGCGACGTCCGGTCTTCGTATTGTTATGTTCGAAAGTATCGGAGATCCATCCAGTGTTCCCGCTAATGATGACCACGTTAGAGATAGTAACCCGAGTTTTGGAACCAAGCAAAGATCGTAAATGTGGTAAAGTTCGAGTGTACGACAACCTCGTGGATCGCAAGAGCCGGCACCATTTGTTGGGTCTCCTGAGTGAGACTCGCGCAAAGTGACAAAAGTGGGAGAAGCGAGCATGTATGGCGAGCATAGATATGATCATTTCTTTTGTAAGGAGAAGGCGGCGAAGTATATTTTAGACCCTGAGAGGTGTTTGTGGTTATGTTAGAGGTGTTCCTCGTGGACTTGGATGGAGGTATTTTGCATAGGTGTTTCAGAGCCATGCGTGTGATTGTTTTTCGTAAGTATAGCGGTGAAGACTATCTCGCGCGCTTGTTTTGAGACTTAGAAGGAACATTCGGACGAATGATTCTACGAGGGAGAATGTTATACCGTGTTTCGAGTATATACGTAAGGGACGACGTAGAAATTTGAAACTTTTAAAAGTGGCTCGCCGAAATTATTTGTTCACAACACCCGATTAGAGTCGTTTTTCGACTAAACGCTTTCCACGCCTTTCATAGGGTAAAATACGGCTATGTCATTTCTAATTTTTGCGGATTTTTCCGAGAGACGGAATATTTTGGACCAACGAGAGGGCGACACTTGTCACCCTCAAGTTGGCGGTTTGCTTGGCCGAAAGTGGGACGTTTTGGCTAGCTTTCTTGGCCTTGTTTTGTGCCTTGTTTTGTGCCTTGTTTTGTGCCATGTTTTGTGGAGTAGGGATAGGGTGCACTTGGCTTGATCTTGGCCTTACACTAGCCTAACACATGGCTTGATCTTGTCCATCGTTGGCCCTCGCTTCCCTATAAATACCCCTCCCTTTGTTGAAGACTTCATCATCCAAATGTGTTCTAAGTCTTGAAATCCTTCCCCTCTCCTCTTGTTTGACTATCGTCCAAGAGCCCCCCCCCCTAGTAAAGTGTTATACCCCGTAGTTCCAGGGTATGTATGCGAGGACATACGTACGAGAATACGACAGAAATATTGGAAAGAAAGGAAGATGTGATTTTTTTCACTTTAAAAGTTTCCGCTTTTGTGAAGAAAAAGGTTCGTTAATGGGAATTGGATTCTGATTTGGTATTTGAACTTCTCGGATTATATTAGAATTTTGAGATTTTATTTTCTGAAATGGCCACGTGGGCCCACGAGAAATTTACTGTTTTTGGGGCCCGCTTTGTTTTGAGGTTTCCGCTTTTTGGATATTTTTCTAAGACATAATATTTTGATTTAATCGAGGGCGACACGTGTCACCCCTTGTGTGGCCATGTGGGCCGAAATGGTGTGACAAGCCAGCCACTTGTCACCTACTCACCTGGCGGAATGGCCTTACACTTGGCACCCATTTTCGTTGGCCATGTGGTGTGGTGGGACCCACACACACATGGCCCTATCTTGGCCATACACTTAGATGGATATTGACCCTACATTGTTCTATAAATAGACCCCTTGGTTGATGAATAAGTTCATCTCACAGAAAGCTTCCAAGAGCAAAATACTTCCCTCCCTTTGTATTGTTTCGTCCCACCCTCCCCTTGTGTAGAATACTTGGTGTATTGTGGTATAATTCCAAATACACTAGCCTAGTATCCCTAGTAGTATTCCAAAGTTGTTTAAATACTAGAGCCCTGAAATCCTACTTTATTAGAAAGTCGCAAAATGAAACCCTAAAAACCTTCATAGCTTGGTTGAAGTGTTTAGAAGTTGTTTAGAAACTTCTAAGGGTCGCTGGAGCGGTTTGAAGCGTAAGACTTGAGCTAAACGTTGCTCGGGATCGACATTTAATCTTGGATAATTTTGGGCTTATCGGTGGAAGATACACGAGTGGCGATTCTACTACGAGTGGAAAAGGCTAGCAGGTTACTGATCGTGAGCGCTTTTGCTTATTGTCGATAATCGTCGCGAGGTATGTGAACCTCTTCCTATCCTTTCTAGCATGATGTTTTGTAAACTATGTAGTACGGTAGACGATACGTGCTAAGTGTTTTGGTTGGTTTAAACATAGGGTGTTATAATAGCTTTATGGGAAGTTAGTTATAACGACTTTATGTAGGTAAAAGAATGGTTTATTGATTCTGAAAGTTAAGAGACTTGATCTTCAAAGATAAGAGACTTGACTTATAGACGACTTGATTTTGAAAGTTACGAGACTTGATCTTCAAAGTTAAGAGACTTGACTTATAACGACTTGTTTCTAAAAAGAGAAGTAACTTGATTTTAAGTATAGGTTACTTATTTTGAAAAGAGTACATTATTTGGGTTTTAAAAGAATACTTATGGTTGTTTTAAAAGAAAGAGACTTGTAGAATCAAGAGTTTTGTTTAGAACATAAAGTGTTATAACAGCTTTATGGGAAGTTAGTTATAACGACTTTATGAAAACAAAGGAATGGTTTTATCATTGGTTTTAAAATGGTAATTTGACTTTAAAGGGAGAAGTGTTTTGGTCTAAAAAGGAAGGCATGTTATTGTCTTAATTTGGTTTAAAAAGGAAAGTCCGACGTTGTTTTGGTTTAATTAAAATATTAGTCACTTTATTTTCTTATACTACGTATTGTGTGACTTTTGTGAAAGTAACGTATCTTTTAAAGAGTTAATGTATAAAGTACTTTGGGGATAAAACCCGATCTTGTTAATCATATAGTAGAAAGTACCTTGTGTGTATAACTTGATTGTGTTGGTTTGTGATAGCCTTGTAATACTTTCTTGTTGATTTGTTAAGTAAACATGCCAGGATGCTACGTGTTAGTATCTTGTGATGTTTGTGTAAAGGGGTTTCGATCGCGCTTTTAAGTTGTTTAACTATCACCGTTATGTTGGTATTGTACCGCCACCTTGACATGTTTAGGAGGTTAAGCCGCCTCCGACGCGGGTAGACTCAGCGATGCAGGACCATGATTCGAGAATACCTCACGCGGGTCCAGGGACCTACGCGAGCTACGAGAGTTCCGTGTTAGTGGCGGCCTTTATGGTCACGCGTCTACATGGCTACGCGGATCGCGAGTCCAGCGGACGCCGGAGTAGCTACCGATGCGGGTTATACCTCACGCGCCTATGAGGTTGGCCTACGCGAGTCGCGGCGAGGAGTTCCAGGCTAGACGCCGCACATCGATATCGCGCGTGTGACCGCCTTTGATCATGCGACGGCCAGACATATCTCATGATACGCTTTATGACCTTGTTAGTACTATGGGTGTTAGTAGTCGGCTATGCCTTCGCACTTACCTCAGACGGTTTTATTATGACACAGTGGACCCGTGTTCATGTGTACTCGAATGTTTTATATCATGGATCACGCGGTGAGGAAGGTATTCCACTGCACGAGTGATGTTGTGGGCGTGAGACCCATTGTTATATTTGAGTAATGACTTTGAGGGCATGAGTCCCTGACTTAACATGACTATTTATGTATTGTGGACTGTAGTTTGGTTATCATACATGTCTCCTGCTTTATATAGACTATTATGATTTCATTTACAGTATTTTTACAAGTTTCACATACTTGGTACCTGTTGTACTGACCTCCTTCGGGGGGCTGCGTTCATGCCGCAGGTAGAGGTACATCGGTTGGGGATCCGCGCTCTTAGGATCACAGTTCAGCTTTTTGGGAAGCTCCGTTTCTCCGGAGGCTTGTCTTTGGTATAGTCCCCTCGGTGTAGTTACTTGTACATTCGTGGTATGGCGCCCCGTCCCGTCATAGTTACGGTTACATTCTAGAGGTCTCAGTATCGCTGCAAGGTGGTTGTAAAAGGATTTAACTGCTCGTGTTGATATATATATGTATATATTTCGTGAAGGTGACCGCTTTGGTTAGCCTAGTTCATGCTTTATGACTTGTCTCATGTTTTAGTTTTTTATTTCCGCTGATTTTCTCGATGTTGTATCACCAGGTGCCCGGTAGGCACGACCACGCCCGGATCGGTCGTGACAAAAGTGGTATCGAGCGCTTAGTCCTCGGAAAGTGTCTACAGACCGTGTCTAGTAGAGTCTTGATTATCGGTGTGTTGTGCACCACATCTATAATCAGGAGGCTGCAGGACATTTAGGATTGGTTTCCATTCTTCTCATTCTGAGATCGTGCCTTAGAGCTGTGTTGTAAGTTGGACTCCCTCTGGCGTATTCTTATGTACCGCTATGCCTCGCGCAAGGCAACCAGGGCCTGGGATGAGCAAGGCGGCAGAGGAGCTACGAGTTGAACACAGAGGGTTACGAGGGCACAGGCCTGGTTCTTACCTGAGATAGTACTTCAAACGACGAGTTTTTATGATGCCGCTAGCCCAACAGAGTTAGAGCGGCAGCAGTTTCTATTGAGGCCACGATACCTGAGCCTTCAGTTCCACGGCCAGGAGCCGAGGATATGAATTCAAGGTGATAGCCCAGTTACTAGCTAGGCTAGTGGGCCGAATGAGGACGACGGAGCCGTGGTTCCGGCAGACGATGATTCCCCTAGATCGATAGTCCGAGACTTAGGATTTCTTGAGCTGCAGATCGCGTAATTCTATGGATAGAGATCCGAGGATGATCCTCGTGGTGTCGCACTTGTTGGGAGATTGTTATACTGTGGCCGTCGCCGTACATGTGATGGGAGGATGTCCAGCAGGAGGGTTACGGAGGGATGACTCACCGCCGGTCGATCGCGAGTTCGATTGTTCGAGAAGGGGTGTTAGTCGATGAGGTCACCCTACCTGCTTTCGCCATAGTAGTAGACTCCATTACGGTGAGTGTCGCATCGCTCGATACCTTTTGTGTTTACGCCAATAGGGCAATTTGGTGAGTTTGTCCGACTGTAGGTAGCACAGACAGAGAGCCTCACGCCGGGATCGATGGTCGGTTCAACACCTTATATAGCTAAAGCTGCAGGGTGATTATGATTAGAACGGCAAAGGGAAAGTGAGGCAAGAGTTGCAAAGATATCTTTAGCCCTTAGGAGATTTTGTTTATGATATTATGGTGGTACATGTTAGGTGCTATGTACGGATAGCATTGTGTTAAGTGTGAATTAGAAAACATGGTTAGTTGAAAGGATAAGTATGGGGTCATGGAAGGTGTGAACCTTAGAATAGTACACATTGAGACCTTAGATGTGCGCCGCTTGAGAAAAGGATTTTACGGTTAATCTTTGTCGAAACACTTGGTATGCGTGAAATGTTTTGAGGATATTTTCCTTGATGTGTAAGGTGAAAGTGGTAGCTTTCATGACTTGATAGGTAAGATTGTTCGGATCGGGAACAAGAGTTTGGTGCGACATGGGTCGGGTTGAGGACCGTTCGCGGTCAACCCGCCCGAAAGGAGATGTGGTCAATTTGTGGTGCTCCCGCCAGGATAGGATTACGAGGGTGTTAGGTCCAAGGTTAGTTAACCATCGACGAGTTCGAGGATGCGTTCGACCAGAGTCGCTGATGAGGTCACCCATCTCGCCTTTCAGCAGACTATTTACTCTACGGAGGTGGCGATATGTTATATATCGGGAAGGTTGTAAGGTCGCACGGATTCCTACTTTTATGACAGTGGAGCCCAATTTTTCGGCTATGTCTTTTGTGTCCGAAAGTGTTACCAGCAGTGGTTGGAACTCGTGAGTCTCAAGATTGCATTCACCCTGCCGATGTAAGAACAGCGCTTTACCCGTATAGTTAAGAATAGGTCATGGGCCGATGTTTTGATTTCAGGGTAGCGAGGATTGTGTGCCTCTTGGGTAAGTGAGTTTTATGATAGCTACCTTACAGATTCTGATGTCGCCTTATGAAGCCTTGTATAAAGCGGAAGTGTAGTCACGATCGATTGGTTCAAGGTTGGCAAGGTTCAGATAGTTGGTCCCTACTTGTTTCACCAGACGTGGATAGGTGAAGCTTATCCAGAGGAAATTGTTAGCAGCTCGAGTCACCGTAAACGCGGTACGCTTATTAGGAGGAGTTCGAGTTATGAGGATGGTACGATGAGTAAGGAAGAAGTGAACATATGTTATGAGAGCGAAGTGGTCATTCTGCTAAGATGCGAAAGCGAGTATCGCTTTGATCATGGGTGAGAGCTTTTTGAGATGATTGAGGTGATTCCTCGTTAGCATGAAATGGAGTTTTGCGCATGTTATATTCTCGTCATTGTGGCATGATCGGTTTTGTAAGTGTAGTAGTGGAGACTACACCAAGATTTGTATGTTTAGAGACTTAGAAGGAACATTCGACGAATGTTTCTAAGGGGAAGAATGTTATACCCGTAGTTCCGTGGTATGTATGCGAGGACATACGCATTGAGAATACGGCGTAAATATTGGAAAGAAAGGAAGATGTGATTTTTTCGACTAAAAGTTTCCGCTTTTTGTGAAGAAAAAGGTTCGTTAACGGGAATTGGATTCCCAGATTTGGTATTTGAACTTCTGATTATATTAGAATTTTGAGATTTTATTTTCTGAATGGCCACGTGGGCCCACGGAGAAATTTACGGTTTGTGGGGCCCGCTTTGTTTTGAGGTTTCCGCTTTTGGATATTTTTCAAGGCATAATATTTTGATTTTAATCGTGGCGACACGTGTCACCCTCGTGTGGCCACGTGGCCGAAATGGTGTGACAAGTGGCCAGCCACTTGTCACCTACTCACCTCGCCGAAATGGCCTTACACTTGGCACCCACCTTGGCCATGTGGTGTGGTGGGACCCACACACACATGGCCCAATCTTGGCCATACACTTAGATGGATCTTGACCTCCATTGTTCTATAAATAGACTTGGTTGATGAATAAGTTCATCTCACTTGAAAGCTTCCAAGAGCAAAATACTTCCTCCCTTTGTATTGTTTCTGGCCCCACCCTCCCCTCGTGTAGAATACTTGGTGTATTGTGGTATAATTCCAAATACACTAGCCTAGTATCCCTAGTAGTATTCCAAAGTTGTTTAAATACTGTGAGCCCGGAAATCCTACTTTATTCGAAAGTCGCAAATGAAACCCTAAAAACCTTCATAGCTTGGTTGAAGTGTTTAGAGGTTGTTTAGAAACTTCTACGGTCGCTTGGAGCGTCAAGCGTAAGTTCTTGAGCTAAACGTTGCTCAGATCGACATTTAATCTTGGATAATTTTGGGCTTATCGAGGTGGAAGTACTACGAGTAGCAGATTCTACTTGATGAGTGGAAAAGGCTAGCAGGTTACAAGATCGTTGTAACGCCCAACCCGGCCCGCATCGTGCCTTACCCCGCACCCTAGTGATACAACATCGAGAAAACCAATGAAAATAAAACATGAATCATGAAACAAGAGATATAATAAATAAACAAAGCAACCAAAACAGCTTGCCTTCAAGATATACATAAACCCGAACGCTTTAATCCTTTTACAACCCCGCCACAACAGCTTCTGCACTTAAGATTTACAATACTATGACGGACAGTGGCTCCCGCCATACCCCGAATGTACAAGAACCTACAACTGTGGAACACATACCAAAAGATAAGCCTCCGAGAAACGGAGCTTCCCAAAACGTCGAATCGAGATCCTAAGAGCGAGGATCCACGATCGATGTACTTACCGCGCAGATTTAACGCAGCTCGGGCGAGGTCAAGATAACAGTACCAAGTATGTGAAATCACAACATCAGAATGAAATCATAATAGCTTAAAAAGGTGAGACATGTATGATAACCAAAATACAAGACGCAACATAAAAATACCAAGTCGTGGACTCACGCCTCAAAGTCACCACTCAAATATAACTATGGGTCTCACGCCCATACATCCATCATGTTCGCATCACGGCCGCATGCCCGGACATCGCTTCTGCAGACATGTCCATGATGCAACACAATAACAAGGCCGCACGGCCACATGCCCGGACATCGTGACGGTGTAGACATGCCCATGTAACCTCAATAACAATATACCGGTGGTCAACCCGCCGCACGCCACATGCCCCGGAATCGTGACGGTGTAGACACGCCCATGTTGCGCACAACCATGTATCGGTAATCAACCCGCCGCACGGCCGCATGCCCTATCATCAGACGGCAGACATGTCCATGTGATATCAACAACAAGACAAGAATCAAAATGGAAACATACCCGTGGAATTCTCCATCACCGCCAAAGACGCCCCAAGAAGTTCTCAACAAGTCAACCGCCTCTATCGAGAGACGCCAGAATACGTAAATACCACACTTGTACAACAAAGGCTATCATCACAAGCATAGGCAAGTTTCACAACAACAAGCATAGGCAAGTTTCACAACAACAAGCATAGGCAAGTTTCACAACAACAAGCATAGGCAAGTTTCACAACAACTCAAAGTACTTCCATTTATACCAAAGTCCGGTTTTTAACCCCAAAGTACTACATACGTTAAGTTCTTTAAAAGAGATCCATTACTTTTATAAAAGTCACCCGACACCCGTAGTATTAGAATGACCAACCCACATTCCTTTTCAAAAATCAAGTAACAACATTCTTTTCCTAAGTTCCGCTTTGCCTAGTTTCAATTACTCAAGCTTCTCATTTTCAAATGGTTTCATAGTTCCCAAACTTAATCACTTGATTCCTTTTTAGAACAATTGAGTAATATAAGTCTCACGTGAGAGTAGGTTATTCTTGTTTACAACATTCTTATTACCGCAGCCATGATCTAGAAAATGTATATCATTTTGTCTCATCTTAGTTTCTATGCAGATGGAGGTTTCTACTGGTTTTAATACAATTCATCATTATTCAATACATTTTCCTTTATTAACGCTGCAGTGGTCTGTCGATACACATTCTGATTTCCGAAATCAGTAATACATTATCCCTTTAAATAACACCAAGTACTCATTACTCACGAATGAGGTTTCACACAAACATTCACATTAGAACAAATAAGTTAAGTCTCTTATCTTATAAGATCAAGTCTCTTAACTTCTAACATCAGTAAACCATTTTCTTTACCTCTCTTAAGACATTATACCTAACTCCCCATAAAGCTTAGTATAACTCTTTTTAAAACCTTTTAAAACTGTGTTACTCTCCTTCAAAACGATTTATAAATCTTTGAAATACATCAAGTCCTTTATTATAACAAGCCGCTTATAATTCTCATCGCTACCTTTTAAAACCACAAAGTATTTTCTTACCTACATAAAGCTGTTATAACCAACTTCCCATAAACCCGTTATAACACTTTATGTTTTAAGAACAATCAAACATAGTTAACACACGACGCTCACCGCATTTACATAGTTCACACATATCATGCTAGAAGAGATAGGAAGAGGTTCACATACCTCGCGACGATTATCGACAATAAGCAAAAGCTCCAAGTACTACAACCTTGCTAGCCCTTTTCCACTCTCGAGTAGAATACGCTACTCTTAGTACTTTCACCTATAAAGGTCACAAACGCCTATTAACCCCAAAACACAAGTTTCTATCTTTCTACGTAAAATTCAAAGACTCTCCCCGCAACAACAGAAATCTCCTCCTCTATCGAGGCCGCCACCAAGCCAACCATGGGGGGTTTTACACGCCTAACCTGACGCTGCACAATTCTACTACACAAGACACAAGTCTCATCAGAATACACCCTATGTAATTACAGCTCAGCCTACTTCAGATTCTTCAGCTTAAGTCAAAAGACATTGCCAACTAACTACGCTCAAGACTATATATAGTATACTTCAACTATATAATCAACAACATGCAATTTCCAATCACAATCAAGGACAAGAGTGTTTACCTCGATAAGCCCAAAATTATCCAAGTATAAAGTCGATCCCGAGCAACGCTTAGCTCCTACTCCGAGTGCTCCAATCCGCTCCAAACAACCCTAAGTTCTAACTAACTTACTCCAAAACTTCAACCAACAATGAAGATTTTCCTGTGGTTTTGGTTTGAGACTAAAAAGGTAGTATTTCTGCTCTACGATAGAGGTAACTTTGAATATAACAAGGTATAAGGCCAAGGTATTTTGGGCATTATAACAATACTAGAGAGTATTTCTATACCACAACAAGGGGTATTATACGAAAGTAACTAGCTAGTGGTACCCCACTGGCTAGACACCACAAGGGAGTGGAGACCTCTCTACCAAAGGCCACTAGAGGGAGTGGAGAGAGGCTAAGGACGAGCCACAAGAGGAGGGAGGGATTTCAAGACTGGAAACATTTGTGGATGAATGAAGTCTTCAAGCTTGGTGGTATTTATAGCAAAACCAAAAGCCAACCAACGGCCAAGATCAAGCCATGTGCAAGGCAAGTGTAAGGCCAAGATCAAGCCAAGTGCACCCACAAAACACTCCACAAAACACTCCACAAAACAAGCCACAAAGCAAGGCACAAAAGAGGAGCCAATCGCCAAGGCCAACCAAGGCTCTGACGCCCAAATCGCCCAAGCCAACCCATCAGATTCAATGCGGGTGACACATGCCACCCTCCCGCTGGTCCAAAATGTTTCGCCTCTGAAAAATCCGCAAAAATAATAAATGACATAGCCGAATTTTCCTACGAAAGTCGTGGAAACGCTTTCGCCGTAAAACGACTTAATCGCAGACTGTGCCCAAATTTCGAATCCAATGCCTATCTTAAGGCTCAAATTTCAGACGACGCCCATACGCATACCTGGAAAAACGGGTATAACATTCTCCTCTCTTAGAAACATTCGTCCCAATGTTCCTTCTCAAGTCTCAACACAAACACGCGCTTAGTATAGCCTTCATCGCTATACGCACGAAAACGATCATGCCACACCTGGCCATAAAAATAACAAACGCACCAATACTTAAACCCAAGTCAACGAGGAAATATCTCTAATCATCACAAAAACCCCTTACCCGAGGTCTAAAATATACTCTCTTCACACCTTCATTTCACAAAAGAAACGATCATACACGTTCACTTTTCCCTATCTTCATTGCACTTTCTCGAACACTCAAACTCTTTCTAGTATCCGTACCACACTTCCACAACGCTCGCTTTCCAACCCTCGAGTCACTACCTCCAAACTTGGTCATCTCACTAATCTCGATTTCCTAAGGCCATTCCCGCCTTCACGAATCGATTCGGTCGAACGATCCACGAACTCATACGATGGCCATCTAAACTGGGCCTAGCACTCGTGACTCGCCACCGGGCGACCACCCAGAGCTGACCTTCCTCGAACGGACGCGGTTGGCCCGCAACACGGCCCCAACCCGACCCATCGTAGCGCCAACTCTCTAATTTCTTGATCCAACAATCTTACCTCTACAGTCGAAAGCTACCACCTCCATTTCACACTACCTGTGACTTACCCTTTCACTAACTGTGTTTCTAAATCACATTTTAGCACAAAGCTATCCAAACATATCATTAAACACATCAACAACATCAATACACACAAAACTCTAGAGGTTAAGGATATACTCAAACTAGGCGGTTCAAGGACCGCTAAAATCTGGCACTTCCACCGCGACTTACCGTGGCCCGCGAATCGCCTAGTAGTTCAGGCTATCCTACCAGCTACTCGCCTGGACAGCCTCGTCATATGGCCCCGCTGGCCGCAAGAAGAATAACAAGCTCTTGGTACTACGACACTTCAAATGCGGTCTACCACATCGACCACACCGGTGTAGGGTGATCGATCCGCCAACACCCTACTCCCGAACATTCAAACCCGGGAGCCCCGACCGCTTCCCGAATATCCTGCGGTCCCGGCGTCGCGAGGACCACTCGAACGGGCGAGGTACATAACTAGTCCGCTGGCCGAGGCGGTCCGCCTCTAAAGTCGCCAAAATATCCATTGCCTTCGCCTTCTTCTCGAAAGCCGTCCACCTGCCGACCGCGCCTCGCACCCAAGTGCATGAGCTCAACGCGGCAATGTCCATGCCCTACAAGAGAAACACCGAACAACTCTCGCTAGGTAATCATCGAGCCTCAGAACATATCGGCACTCGATCCTCCATACTAGCTACTAATGCGGAACATACCGCCAATGAGTCGAACTCACATTGTACTCGAATCAGACGCCTCGCTTCGCTCAACATCAAAAATCTGTTTACCGAGCCCTCTCATTTGCGAGGCAAGAAATGTGCCAGAAGGCCCTCAAAACTCGCCCCAAACGGCCGGAAGTGCATGCTCTCCCGAAAGCTCCCACGAAGTCAAACCAATCGATCATGTATCACGCAGCCGACGCGAACCAAATGTCACGCACTCGGTCAAGCCTCGATCACCCGTGATGATCCTTCAGAATCGACGGATGAACTCCTCGCGATCATCCTCCGCCGACCAGAAACTCAAAGCGGCTACAACTAAGGAAATCCCGTAGCCTCAAACTATCTCGCCTGCGCACTACAGCGCCGCTGAATCGAATCGCTACGCCCACTTATCTCATATTCGCCACAACCTCGCCAATAATCGCCATCTCTCGTGACCCATCTCCCGCCTGCATCGCGGACCGAGGCTCGTATCAGAGTCTCAGCAGCCATCGCCGCGCTCTAAACTCGCTGGTGCCGGGCGCCGCAAAACTCGCTCAAGCACTACTCGTATCGACGCTCGCGCTCGCATTCTCTGAAACCCACTAGCAGCCTCTGGCCGCTTTGCCCTTCGGGCCCCGTTGCCTTTCGCAGAGGCATAATCGTAAAAACGAAACACGCCGAGGGCCCAACTTACAACACGCCTCTAAGGCACGATCTCGTAATGAGAAGAATGGAAACCAATCCTAAATGTCCTATAGCCTCCTCGATTATAGATGTGGTGCACAACACACCGATAATCAAGACTTACTAGACACGGTGCGTCAGACACTTTCCGAGGATTAATCGCTCGATACCACTTTGTAACGCCCGAACTCGGCCCGCATCGTGCCTTACCCCGCACCCTAGTGATACAACATCGAGAAAACCAAATGAAAATAAAACATGAATCATGAAACAAGAGATATAATAAATAAACAAAGCAACCAAAATAGCTTGCCTTCAAGATATACATAAAACCCGAATGCTTTAATCCTTTTACAACCCCGCCTACAACAGCTTCTGCACTTAAGATTTACAATGACTATGACGGACAGTGGCCCCGCCATACCTCGAATGTACAAGAACCTACAACTCAGTGGAACACATACTAAAAGATAAGCCTCCGAGAAACGGAGCTTCCTAAAACGCTGAACCGAGATCCTAAGAGCGAGGATCCACGATCGATGTACTTCTACCGCAGATTTAACGCAGCCTCAAGGAGGTCAAGACAACAGTACCAAGTATGTGAAATCACAACATCAGAATGAAATCATAATAGCTTAAAAAGCAGAGACATGTATGATAACCAAAATACAAGACGCAACATAAAATAATCAAGTCGTGACTCACGCCTCAAAGTCACCACTAAATATAACTACGGGTCTCACGCCCATACATCCATCATGTTCGCATCACGGCCGCATGCCCCTAATATCGCTTCTGTAGACATGTCCATGATGCAACACATAACAAGGCCGCATGGCCACATGCCCCGGAATCGCGACGGCAGTACATGCCCATGTAACCTCAATAACAATATATCGGGTGGTCAACCTCGCCGCACGGCCACATGCCCCGGACATCAGACGGCAGGTACACGCCCACGTTGCGCACAACCATGTATCGGTAATCAACCCGCCGCATGGCCGCATGCCCCGAATATCAGACGGCAGATACGCCCATGTGATATCAACAACAAGACAAGAATCAAAATGGAAACATACCCGTGGAATTCTCCATCACCGCCAAAGACGCCCCAAGAAGTTCTCAACAAGTCAACCGCCTCTATCGAGACGCCAGAATACGTAAATACCACACTTGTACAACAAAGGCTATCATCACAAGCATAGGCAAGTTTCACAACAACAAGCATAGTAAGTTTCACAACAACAAGCATAGGCAAGTTTCACAACAACAAGCATAGCAAGTTTCACAACAACTCAAAGTACTTCCATTTATACCAAAGTCCGGTTTTTAACCCCAAAGTACTACATACGTTAAGTTCTTTTAAAAGAGATCCATTACTTTTATAAAAGTCACCCGATACCCGTAGTATTAGAATGACCAACCCACATTCCTTTTCAAAAATCAAGTAACAACATTCTTTTCCTAAGTTCCAGTTTGCCTAGTTTCAATTACTCAAGCTTCTCATTTTCAAATGGTTTCATAGTTCCCAAACTTAATCACTTGATTCCTTTTAGAACAATTGAGTAATATATGTCTCACGAGAGTAGGTTATTCTTGTTTACAACATTCTTATTACCGCAGCCATGATCTAGAAAATGTATATCATTTTGTCTCATCTTAGTTTCTATGCAGATGGAGGTTTCTACTGGTTTTAATACAATTCATCATTATTCAATACATTTTCCTTTATTAACGCCGCAGTTGGTCCTGTCGATACACATTCCGATTTCCAAATCAAGAAACATTATCCCTTTAAATAACACCAAGTACTCATTACTCACGAATGAGGTTTCACACAAACATTCACATTAGAACAAATAAGTTAAGTCTCTTATCTTATAAGATCAAGTCTCTTAACTTCTAACATCAAGAAACCATTTTCTTTACCTCTCTTAAGACATTATACCTAACTCCCATAAAGCTTAGTATAACTCTTTTAAAACCTTTAAAACCAGTGTTACTCTCCTTCAAAACGATTTATAAATCTTTTGAAATACATCAAGTCCTTTATTATAACAAGCCGCTTATAATTCTCATCGCTTACCTTTTTAAAACCACAAAGTATTTTCTTACCTACATAAAGTCATATAACCAACTTCCCATAAAGCCGTTATAACACTTTATGTTTTAAGAACAATCAAACATAGTTAACACATGTACGCTTCACCGCATTTACATAGTTCACACATATCATGCTAGAAGAGATAGGAAGAGGTTCACATACCTCGCGACGATTATCGACAATAAGCAAAAAGCTCCAAGTACTACAACCTTGCTAGCCCTTTCCACTCCTCGAGTAGAATACGCTACTCTTAGTACTTTCACCTATAAAGTTCACAAACGTCTATTATCCCCAAAACACAAGTTTCTATCTTTCTACGTAAAATTCGCAAAGACCTCTCCCCGCAACAACAGAAATCTCCTCCTCTATCGAGGCCGGCAACCAAGCCAACCCGGGGGGGGTTTTTTTACACGGCTAACCTGACGCTGCACATCTACTACACAAGACACAAGCTCCATCAGAATACACCCTATGTAATTACAGCCTCTTCAGATTCTTCAGCTTAAGTCAAAAGACATTGCCAACTAACTACGCTCAAGACTATATATAGTATACTTCAACTATATAATCAACAACATGCAATTTCCAATCACAATTGAAGGACAGTAGTGTTTACCTCGATAAGCCCAAAATTATCCAAGTATAAAGTCGATCCTGAGCAACGCTTAGCTCCTACTCCGAGTGCTCCAATCCGCTCCAAACAACCCTTAGAAGTTCTAACCAACTTCTACTCCAAAACTTCAACCAACAATGAAGATTTTCCTGGGGTTTCGGTTTGAGACTAAAAAGGTAGTATTTCTGCTCTACGTATAGAGGTAACTTTTGGAATATAACAAGGTATAAGGCCAAGGTATTTTGGGCATTATAACAATACTAGGAGAGTATTTCTATACCACAACAAGGGGTATTATACGAAAGTAACTAGGCTAGGGGGGGGGGTACCCCACGGCTAGACACCACAAGGGGGAGGGGGAGACCTCTCGGCCAAAGGCCACTAGGAGGGGGAGGGAGAGAGGCTAAGGACGAGAGCCACAAGAGGGAGGGGAGGGATTTCAAGACTTGGAAACATTTGTGGATGAATGAAGTCTTCAAGCTTAGGGGGTATTTATAGCAAAACCAAAAGCCAACCAATGGCCAAGATCAAGCCATGTGCAAGGCAAGTGTAAGGCCAAGATCAAGCCAAGTGCACCCACAAAACACTCCACAAAACACTCCACAAAACAAGCCACAAAGCAAGGCACAAAAGAGGGAGCCAATCGGCCAAGGCCAACCAAGGCTCTTGGACGCCCAAATCGTCCAAGCCAACCCATTGCATCCAATGTGAGGGTGACACATGTCACCCTCCCGTTGGTCCAAAATGTTTCGTCTCTCGGAAAAATCCGCAAAAATAATAAATGACATAGCCGGAATTTTCCCTACGAAAGCTGTGGAAACGTTTCGTCATAAAACGACTCTAATCGGCACTTGTGCCCAAATTTCGAATCCAATGCCTATCTTAAGGCTCAAATTTCGTACGTACGTCCATACGTACATACTCTGGAAAAACGGGGTATAACAACTGTGGAGCGTTTTGCTTATTGTCGATAATCGTCGCGAGGTATGTGAACCTCTTCCTATCCTTTCTAGCATGATGTTTTGTAAACTATGTAGTACGGTAGACGTACATGTGCTAAGTGTTTTGGTTGGTTTAAACATAGGGTGTTATAATAGCTTTATGGGAAGTTAGTTATAACGACTTTATGTAGGTAAAAGAATGGTTTATTGATTCTGAAAGTTAAGAGACTTGATCTTCAAAGATAAGAGACTTGACTTATAGACGACTTGATTTTGAAAGTTAAGAGACTTGATCTTCAAAGATAAGAGACTTGACTTATAACGACTTGTTTTCAGAAAAAGAGAAGTAACTTGATTTTAAGTATAGGTTACTTATTTTGAAAAGAGTACATTATTTGGGTTTTAAAAGAATACTTATGGTTGTTTTAAAAGAAAGAGACTTGTAGAATTGAAGAGTTTTTGGTTTAGAACATAAAGTGTTATAACAGCTTTATGGGAAGTTAGTTATAACGACTTTATGAAAACAAAGGAATGGTTTTATCATTGGTTTTAAAATGGTAATTTGACTTTAAAGGAGAAGTGTTTTGGTCTAAAAAGGAAGGCATGTTATTGTCTTAATTTGGTTTAAAAGGAAAGTCCGACGTTGTTTTGGTTTAATTAAAATATTAGTCACTTTATTTTCTTATACTACGTATTGTGTGACTTTTGTGAAAGTAACGTATCTTTTAAAGAGTTAATGTATAAAGTACTTTGGGGATAAAAACCCGATCTTGTTAATCATATAGTAGAAAGTACCTTGTGTGTATAACTTGATTGTGTTGGTTTGTGATAGCCTTGTAATACTTTCTTGTTGATTTGTTAAGTAAACATGCTAGGATGCTACGTGTGTTAGTATCTTGTGATGTTTGTGTAAAGGGTTTCGCATCGCGCTTAAGTTGTTTAACTATCACCGTTATGTTGGTATTGTACCGCCACCTTGACATGTTTCCGAGGTTAAGGCCCTCCACGGGGTAGACTCAGCGATGCGGGACCATGATTCGAGAATACCTCATGCGGGTCGGGGACCTGCGAGCTACGAGAGTTCGTGTTAGTGTGCGGCCTTTATGGTCACGCGGTCTATGTGGCCATGCGGATCGCGAGTCCAGCGGACGGGAGTAGCTACCGATGCGGGGTTATACCTCATGCGGGCCTATGAGGTTGGCCTATGCGAGTCGCGAGGAGTTCGGGGCTAGACGCGCACATTGGATCGCTTGGGCGTGTGACTGGCTTTGATCATGTGTGGTCTAGACATATCTCATGATACGATTTATGACCTTGTTAGTACTATGGGTGTTAGTAGTCGGCTATGCCTTCGCACTTACCTCAGACGGTTTTATTATGACACAGTGGGACTCGGTGTTCATGTACTCGCAGAATGTTTTATATCATGGACTGCAGGCAGTGAGGAAGGTATTCCACGGGCATGAGTGATGTTGTGGGCGTGAGACCCATTGTTATATTTGAGTAATGACTTTGAGGGCATGATTCCCTGACTTAACATGACTATTTATGTATTGTGGACTGTAGTTTGGTTATCATACATGTCTCTCGCTTTATATAGACTATTATGATTTCATTTATGATATTTTACAAGTTTCACATACTTGGTACTGTTGTCTTGACCTCGCCGGCCGCGTTCATGCCGCAGTAGAGTACATCGGTTGGGGATCCGCGCTCTTAGGATCACAGTTGACTTTTTGGGAAGCTCCGTTTCTCGGAGGCTTGTCTTTGGTATAGTCCTGTCGGTGTAGTTACTTGTACATTCGAGGTATGGCGGCCCCGTCCCGTCATAGTTATGGTTACATTCTTAGAGTGCATGTAATCTTGTTGTGGGCGGGGTTGTAAAAGGATTTAACTGCTCGTGTTGATATATATATGTATATATTTCAGGAAGGTGACCGTTTTGGTTAGCCTAGTTCATGCTTTATGACTTGTCTCATGTTTTAGTTTTTTTATTTCCGCTGATTTTCTCTGATGTTGTATCACTAGGGTGCCCGGGGTAAGGCACCAGTCACGGGCTCGGGATCGGGTCGTGACATAAAGGCCCTTGGCCGAGAAACCCCTCCCCCTTTGAGTGGCCTTTGTGGCCGAGAGCCTCCCCCTCCCCCCTTTGGGGTGCTAGACGTGGGGTACCCCCCCCTAGCCTAGTTGCTTTCGTATAATACCCCCCCTCTTGGTAGAAATACTTCTCCAAGTATTGTTATAATGCCCAAAATACCTTAGCCTTTACCTTGTTGTATTCCAAAAGTTACCCCTATACGAAAAGCCCAGAAATACTATTATACTTCCCGTCAGTCACAAAACCGAAACCCTAGGAAAATCTCCATGGTTAGTTGGAGTAGTAAGTAGAAGTTGGTTAGAACTTCTAAGGGTTGTTTGGAGCGGTCGGGCCTGAGAGTAGGAGCTAAACCTTGCTCGGGATCGACATTTAAACTTTGATAATTATTGGCTTATAGAGGTAAATATCTTGTCCCTCTATTGTTATTTGAAATTACATGATTGATGACTATATAGTTGAAGTATACTATTTATAGATGTGAACGTTGTTATATGCAATGTCTTTTGACTTAAGCCCGAATAATAAGAAACCTTTTGAAAGAAGAATCTTGTTGTATTTACATGGATGTATTACTGAGTAGACTTGTGCAGCTTTTACGTGAGTAGAATTGTACGTTCGGGTTAGATGTATAACCCCGGTTGGCTTGGTAGCGGCCTCGATAAAGGAGGAGATTTACGCTGTTGCGGGAGGTCTTTGCCAATTTTCGGTAGAATTTTCTACGATGATGTCTAAATGTTAAAAAGCGCCTTGTGGCCTTATAGGTTTAGGTACTACGTTTGGCGCGATCTAATTGGCTTAAGGAGTAGCCGAGCGGTTGGAAGTACTTGAGCGTTTTGCTATTAGTCGATACTCGTCGCGAGGTATGTGAACCTCTTCCTATCTCTTCTAGCATGATATGTGTGAACTATGTAGTACGGTGAGCGTCATATGCTAAATGTATTTGATTGGTTTAAAACATAAAGTGTTATAACGGCTTTATGGGAAGTTGGTTATAATAGCTTTATGTTGGTAAGAAAATACTTGTGGTTTTAAAAGGTAAATGATTTGAACTATGAGCTTGTTATGTGTTAATAAAGAACTCAAGTATTTCAAAAGATTTTGAATCATTTGAAAGAAGAAGTAATACTTGGTTTTGAAAACTTAAGAGTTATACTAGCTTTATGGGAAGTTAGGTATAACGGCTTAAGAATGTTTCTTGATTTGGAAATCAGAATGTGTATCGACAAACCATCTGCGGCGTTAATAAGGAAATGTTTTATGATTAAGTATTATTAAAACTAAGAGAAACTTCCATCCGCAGAAGCTAAGATGAGACAAAATGATATTTCCTAGATCATGGTCATTGTAATAAGATTGTTATAAGCGAGAATATCCTACTCACATATAAGGCTTATGTTCTCGAGATAGTTTAAAGAGAGAATTATATTCTTAAATGAATAAGACTATGAACTACGAAACCTTTCTAAAATAAGAAACGTGAACATTTGAAATTAGGCAAACTTGGACGTTTGGATAATAATGTTGTTACTTGATTTTACAAAGATAAGTGTTTTGATTCACTTCAAAAGATAATCACTCTATTTTCATATACTACGGGTATTGTGTGACTTTTGTGAAAGTAACGTACCTTTTAAAAAGTTAATGTATGAAGTACTTTGGGGATAGAAACCCGAACATGTTGACACATAGTAGAAAGTACCTTATGTGTGAATAACTTGATTGTATTGGTTTGTGATAGCCTTGTAATACCTTCGTGTTGATTTGATAAGTAATCATATTAGGATGCTACGTGTGTTAGTATTCTGTGATGTTTGTGTAAAGGGGCTTTCCCTTGATTGTGCTTATGTTGTTTAAATGTTAAACTGTTATGTTGGTATTATACCACTCGCGTGTTTAGGGGTTAAGCGCCCTCCGACGCGGGGTAGACTCGGCGATGCAGGACCATGATTCGAGAATACCTCATGCGGGTCACGAGGGCCTATGCGAGCTACGAGAGTTCGAGGTTAGTGTGCGGCCTTTATGGTCATGCGATGCATGTGGCGTGCGATGCGAGTCGGGGCGATGCGGGAGTAGCTACCCTCGATGCGGGGTTATACCTCATGCGGGCCTATGAGATTGGCCTATGCGGAGCTGCGGGGAGTTCCAGGGCTAGACGCGCACATTTGATATTGCGGGCGAGCGACCAACTTTGATCATGTGGCGGTCTAGACAGATCTTATGATCTGATTCATGACCTTGTTGGTGCTGTGGGTTTTAGTAGTCGGCTATGCCTTCGTACTTACCGTCTGATTTATTATGACACAGTGGGACACGTGTTCATGTGTGTTCCTTGGTGCTTTTATATCATAGATCGGCGGTGAGGAAGGTATTCCACGGCATGATTGATGTTGTGGGCACGAGACCCATTGTTATACTTGAGTGATGACTTGAGGCGTGAGTTCCCGACTTGACATGGCGCTGTTGTAAATCGTAGTTTGGTTATCATACATGTCTCTGCTTTATATGATCGCTATGATTTCATTTACGATTTATTTTGATTTCACATACTAAATTTTTGTTATCGACCTCGCCCGAAGTGCGTTCATCCGCGGTAAAGGTACACGATCGTTGATCCTCGCTCTTAGGGTCCTGATTCGGCGTTTGGGAAAGCTCAGTTCCTCGAGGCTTATCTTGGTATAGTCCCTGTTGTTGTAGGTGCTTACATTCGAGGGGTATGGCGAGAACCTGTCCGTCGTTGTGGTCGTGTCATTCTTAAGTGCAGTAATCTTGTTGTGGCGGGGTTTGTAAAAAGGATTAAAGCTATTCATGTTGAAAAAGTTGTTGTTGATATTTATGCCGAGAGGCAAGTTTTTCTCAGATTATTGTTTCATATTTCATAATATGTCTTGTATCGTTTTATGTTCCGCTGATTACTCTGATGTTGTATCACTAGGGTGCCCGGGGTAAGGCACGATCACGCGGGCCGGAATCGGGTCGTGTGATACTATCCGTCATAGTTGTTGTATAAATCTTAAGTGCAGTACTTCTTTGTGGGCAGGGTTGTAAGGATTGTAACTGTTCAAATGTCTTTATATATATATGTTGAAAGGCAACCGTTTTGGTTGGCCTATTTTATTTCATCATGATCCATGTCTATTTTACATGTTTAAGTTTTTATTTCCGCTGGTTTTCTCTGATGTTGTATCACTAGGGTGCCCGGGGTAAGGCACCAGTCACGGGCCCGGGTTCGGGTCGTGACACTTTTCCCTAGAGTTCCAGTTTGCCTAATTTCAATTACTCCAGTCTCTTTTTAGAAAAGTTTCATAGTTCATAGTCTTAATCATTTAAGAATATAATTCCTTTTTATACAATCTGAGAAACATATGCCTTATATGAGTGTAGGTTATTCTTGTTCATAATCAATCTTATTAAGCAGCCATGATCTAGGAAATGTAATATCATTTTGTCTCATCTTAGCTTATGCGGATGGAGGTTTCTCTTGGTTTTAATAATACTTCATTATTCAATACATTTTCCTTTATTAACGCATTTGCGATGGTTTGTCGATACGTTACGATTTCCGAAATCAGTAAAACATTATTCCTTTTAAAAACCACGTACTCATTACTCACGAATGAGGTTTCACCCAAAACTCATATTAATTCATTTAAGTTAAGTCTCTTATCTTATAAGATCAAGTTTCTTAACTTCTAAAATCAGTAAACCATTTTCTTTACCTCTCTTAAGACGTTATACCTAACTCCCCATAAAGCTAGTATAATTCTTTTTAAAACCTTTAAAACCAAGTGTTACTCTTCTTTCAAAAAAATGGTTTCTTAACTCTTGTGACATACTTCAAGTTTCTTATAATTCAGGCTTAAGTCAAAAGACATTGCCGTACAACTACGTTCAATACGTACGTCTACCGTACTATATATTATTCAGGCTTAAGTCAAAAGACATTGTCGTACAACTACGTTCAATTAGCACACGTACGTCTACCGTACTATATATTATTCAGGCTTAAGTCAAAAGACATTGCCGTACTATATATATATCTTCCTTTAAAATATCATGCTCAAGAGTATAGGAAGAATCACATACCTCGCGACGATTATCGACTATAAGCAAAACGCTCCACGGCTATAACCGGGCTAGCCTTGTCCACCTTCTAAGTAGCACATGCTACTTGCAAAACATTCAACCAATAAAGGTTATCGATCTCATGTAATACGATCTATGTAAATGCGGTTTAACTTACTTATATTCTTCTCAAGTGATTTGATTCAATCCTTTTCGTAATATCCTACATTACGGTTCAAATCTCTTCTATGAATCTTATATTCATTTATATACTACTACAGTATGTAATTTCCAATTACAAAAGAAGGACAGTAGTATTTACCTCGATGAGCCCAAAATTATCCAAGTATAATGTCGCTCCTGAGCAACGTTAGCTCTACTCGAGTGCTCCAACCCGCTCCAAACAACCCTTAGAAGTTCTCTGACTTCTACTTAACTCTTCAACCGTATATGAAGGTTTTCCTTAGGGTTTCGTTTAGTGGCTAAAGAAAGTATAATAGTATTTTCTGGGCTTTTGTATAAGTGTAACCTTGGGAATACTACAAGGTATTTGGGCCAAGGTATTTGGGAATTATAACAATACTAGGAGAGTATTTCTATACCCCAACAAGGTGGATTATACGAAAACAACTAGGCGAGGGGTACCTCGGCTAGACACTTCAAAGGGGAGGGGAGGCTCACAGGCGAGGGGAGGGGTGTGGGGGACGAAACTCAAGAGGGAGGGAGTAGTGTGAGACTTAGAAAGATTGCTCAAGTTTTGGATGAAGAAAGTCTTGACTTAGAGGGGTATTTATAGGTCAAGAAATGACCAACCAATGGCCAAGATTCATCCAAGTGTTAGGCAAGTGTAGGGCTAGGATCAAGCCAAGTGCACCTTATCCATCTACCACACAACTTGCACAAAAAATATCCTACCTAACCCCTTGACCCTTTCGTCCATCAAGCCGCCCAAGCCCTTCCAATGTGAGGGTGACACATGTCACCCTCCCGTTGGTCCAAAATGTTTCGTCTCTCGGAAAAATCCGCAAAAAATTGAAATGACATAGCCGGAATTTTCCCTTCGCAAGTCTAGTAAAACGTTTCGTCGAAAAACGACTATTTTCGGCACTTGTGCCTAAATTTCGAACCTAACCAATCCTTAAGGCTTAAATTATTATACGTACGCCCTTACGTACATACTCTGGAAATACGGGGTATAACAGGGGCCCACGAGGGTTACAGAATTATATGGACGAATGGGAGGGCGACATGTGTCACCCCCCCCCCCCTATAATGTCTTGGACGAAAATTACATGGGCAAAAGGGTCACTTGACCATTGTTTAGATGACCAAGTCTTGCAAGTAGAGAGCTTGACAATGTTGACTTAGTCAATGGGACCAAAGTCTTGATATTTAGAAGAGTTTCATCCTAACCACACATATGTGCAAATATTGACCCTCCATTGAACTATATAGTAGTACTAGTAGCAAGACTTGTCATAACACTTAGAAAAATTTTAGAGAATTGGAGCTTAGGCATTAGGAGCTCTCGGCTTTGAGCTCATTTGAACAAGAAATTATTTTGTTTGTTGTCCAATAATCTTCCCACTTTAAACCAAGGTTCATGAGGGTATTGTAAGTGTATCTCAATAGAAAAATCCCGGAAAAAGAGAGTTTTCGTATTAGTCGCAAAGTGAAAACCTAGTGGCTTTCTAGGTTTTGGATTGGATGTTTGAAGGAAAGTTGTTGGTGTGGTTCTAAGGGTCTCAAGTAGCGGATTGAAGTTTCTTGAAGAGGCTCTAAGTGGCTAAGGATCGACTTGTAGTCTTGGATCATATTTGGGCTAAAATGAGGTATAATCTTCGTCTTACTTTTGTAGTTGAAGATTCAATGTTATTATAAGTTAGAAATGATCATGTGATATGTGTTATGAAGTTTGATAAGTGTTATGGAATTTTAAGAGCTCAAAACCGAAATGGCATGTTTAGCCCTTTGAAATTGAAATACAATTTTAGTCGTTATGTAGAATCGTCGCATGTTGACCTACTTGAGGATTGTAGTAGTTGTAATCAAATGCGACTTGATATCATGTTATGCTACCAATTTGGATTGAAATGGAAATTTGATAAGAATTGGTATGATTGAACTCAGGTGGCGAATTTGGACTTTTAGTTTGTTATTCATTTGTATTGGACTACTTTCTAAATTGTGAGCCAATTGGGGCTGTTTAGTTATTCATTTGTATTGGACTACCTTCTATATTGTTGTGAGCCAATTGGGGCTGTTTGGTTATTGTATTCGACCTTGAAAAGGTGGCAAAGTGAGTAGAAACAAAGGAGGTCTTTGTCAGATTTTCCGTAGAATTTAGTGACTTAGCACCTAGGATATTCTACGTTTGAGTAAGAGGTTAATGGACGTATTGTGACCATTATAGGTTGAAGTACTAAGTATAGCGTATCCTACTTGAAGGATGGATTAGCTATCAAGATTGAAGTACTTTGGAGCATTTTGCTACTTGTCGATAATCGTCGCGAGGTATGTGAACCTCTTCTTTCTTTGGCATGATCCTACGTATGAAGTATCCATGTGATAATATTTCAAGATTCCTTCTACTCTTAGAAGTTAAGAAGTATTTACATTGTTGATTCTAAATTAAGAGTATGTTTAAATTGTCCTAAGTCCTTACTAGGTCTTATGGGAGACGTTGGTAAGAATGGTTAGGAAATTTTGAGATTTGATTTAAAGGTTATGTGCCTGGATTTATTTAAAGTAAGTAAGTTGATTTTATGTTTGAAAATGACTTGAATTTATATGTGAAAAGGGGATTGGTTTTAAAAGTGTAGATGACATGATTTTACAAGTATAAGTAAATGGACTTTAAAGAATGTATGTTATGAAGTTTTAAGACTATGAACTTTGATTTTCTTTAAAGGATTATGAAACTTTATTTTTCAAGTTATGGGACTTGATTTCTAAAGTATAAGCGACATGATTTTAAAGAGTGTATGCTACGAGGTGTTAAGACTATAAGCCTTGATTTTATAAGTGGAAATGACTTAATTTTACAAAGTATGGCTTCTTAATTTATTTCAAAAGTTAAGAAGATGGCTTCCAAAAGAGTATGTGACTTGAGCTTTAAAAGAAAGGAGTTCTATGATTCTTTTTAAGTATGTATGTACGTAGTATTTTGGGTTTAGTTTCCTAATGTTGCAAGAATAAAGGGCCTTAAGTTCTCTAAAATGAATGGTTGTTATAATAGCTTTATGGGAAGTTGTTATGACGACTTAAGAAGAAGTGAAAAGATGGTTTAAAAATGTTATGTAAGGAAAATTACACCGAGCCTACAAATAGGCGGATTACGTTATGAAATACAGGAGCCTACAAATAGGCGGATTACGTTATGAAATACACCGAGCCTACAAATAGGCGGATTACGTTATGAAATACACCGAGCCTACAAATAGGCGGATTACGTTATGAGATACCAGAGCCTACACATGGCGGATACGCCATATTACCAGAGCCTTCACATAGGGTTACGTCATCTTACACCGAGCCCCACAGCGGGCGGATTATGCTACATGATTCCACGATGCACGAGGCCCCAGCGGGCGGATTATGCTACATGATTCCACAAGATGCAAGGCCCCACAGCGGGCGGATTATCAACATGATTTCACGATATACCGAGCCCGCGGGGCGGATTATGTCACATGATTCATTAAGACACCGTGTCATAAATGGGCGGATTATGTTATGTAAGATATGTAAGTTATGTTAAAAAGACTGGATTAAACACTTAAGTATGTATGTAAGAATATGTTGTTAAATTTTATTGAAAGAAGGAAAGGCAGTTAATATATGATTGATTTCGGGGAGTTGAAAGGACATTCTTTTATCGGATATGATTTGGTTATTGCATTTTATTTACATTTCCATACTAAATTTTTGTTATCGGCCCCGCCCAGAAATGCGTTCATGCCGCGGTGATAGGTACAGGTTGGTGATCCTTGCTCCTAGGATCTGCATGCGATTTTGGAAAGAAGCCTTTCACTCGGAGGCTTATCTTTTAGTACGGTTTCCACGATGTGGTAGACTTGTACATTCAGGGTATGGCGGGGCCTGTCACTTGTGATTAAATTCTTAGAAGTGCAGTAGTTACATATTGTGGGTCGGTTTGTAAAGGAAAGGGATTTATTTGCTTTTGTTATGTATATGTATATGTGTTCGGGAAGGTAGCCTTATCGGCTAACCTGTGGTTTAAATTTTATAGTTATTTTATTTTATAAGTTTCATGTATGTTCATTGCTATTCTTTGATGTATACAGGCAGGTGCCTGGGTAGGGCACGATCGCGAGCTTGAGTCGGTCGTGACAAAAGTGGTATCGAAGCGATTAGTCCTCGGAAAGTGTCTGGGCCAGTGTCTAGTAGAGTCTTGATTATCGGTGTGTTGTGCACCACATCTATAATCAGGAGGCTGCAGGACATTTAGGATTGGTTTCCATTCTTCTCACTCTGAGATCGTGCCATAGAGCTGTGTTGTTAGGGTCGTCTCTCCCTAACGAGTTCTGTTGATTGCAGCTACGAGAAAGCGTGATGACCAGGGGAATGACTTTGGGGATTGCGTATCGGGTTGGTAATGATTATAGTATAGTTGGTATTGTGACATACATCTATACGGAGTTATGTATGAAATTCGGCAGCGTGTTGCCTAGAATGATTTTAGATTACCAGGAATTAGTAAAGACTAACTAGATACCGGGAAGGTATGGAATAGTTAATGAATTTTCGCCAAGGTTTTGTGTTTTATTTCGAGATAATTGGGAAAGGATGAGCTGTCTGATAGGGTAGTGAACCCTTAAGAAGCCATGTTAAGGAACCTAACGGAATGTCATGTTAATAGATTAAGCTGCGTAGTAGGCTTAAGAGAATTGTACGGATGAGGTCCGTATAGAGTAAGTAATGGTTGTTGTGTTCGAGACAACATGGTTTTGGTTTTATGAGAAGTTTTTTTGTACGTTCTTGGGGATCGTAAGGTAGGCTTGGAGCATGGAAATTGTGAGCCTAAGAATATTGATTCTAGAGACCTTAGGTATATAAGGCTTTCTCTGTGATAAGATTTTAAGTCGGACTAAGGATAAGAGTTAAGTGCGGCTTGAGTGGTTGAGGACTATTACGGGTCTCCCCATGGCTGGAATGAAGTGGGATCAGTTGGTAGTAGTTCGCTACGTGGCGAGTCACGAGGTGCAAGGCCAAGTCTAGTTAATTGTTTTACGGGTTCGTGGGCGCGTTCCACCGGAACCAGGTTGTGGCAGGAAATGGCCTTATATTGTTTTATAGAGTGACTCAGGATTAGAGGCGAGAATCGGTATAGAAGTTATGTATGCATGTTAGTATGAGTATTGTTATGTGGCCATGGGTGGCGTATGTTGTATGAAGGGTGTAGTAAAAGGAGACTATGTCGCTATCTATTTAGATTGGACTCAGAAAGAACATTCGGGGCGAATGTTTCTAAGGGGAAGAATGTTACACCCGTAACTCGAGGACATGTTTAAGAGAATGTAAGTAAGAACACAAGACTTGAAAAGTGCGAAAGGACGAATTGTTTTTCCGACGGAAAATCTTCCGAACGTCGGAAAGGAAAAATGTTCGTTGGTGAGAATTAGGTTCTCAAAATGCATTAATTGAGGATTATGGAATGTTTTATCATTATGGAAATTAGGTTGTACGGTTTTGCTTTTTGTAGGGCCCCTTTAGAAATTTTACGTTTTGTGGGGCCCACGAGGTTCTGAATTATATGGGCGAATGGGAGGCGACATGTGTCACCCATATAATGTCTTGGGCGAAAATTACATGGGCAAAGGGTCACTTGACCATTGTTTAGATGACCAAGTCTTGCAAGTAGAGAGCTTGACAATGTTGACTTAGTCAATGGGACCAAAGTCTTGATATTTAAAAGAGTTTCATCCTAACCACACATATGTGCAAATATTGACCCTCCATTGAACTATATAGTAGTACTAGTAGCAAGACTTGTCATAACACTTAGAAAATTTTTAGAGAATTGGAGCTTAGGCATTAGGAGCTCTCGGCTTTGAGCTCATTTGAACAAGAAATTTTTTTGTTTGTTGTCCAATAATCTTCCCACTTTAAACCAAGGTTCATGAGGGTATTGTAAGTGTATCTCAATAGAAAAATCCCGGAAAAAGAGAGTTTTCGTATTAGTCGCAAAGTGAAAACCTAGTGGCTTTCTAGGTTTTGGATTGGATGTTTGAAGGAAAGTTGTTGGTGTGGTTCTAAGGGTCTCAAGTAGCAGATTGAAGTTTCTTTAAGAGGCTCTAAGTGCCTAAGGATCGACTTGTAGTCTTGGATCATATTTGGGCTAAAATGAGGTATAATCTTCGTCTTACTTTTGTAGTTGAAGATTCAATGTTATTATAAGTTAGAAATGATCATGTGATATGTGTTATGAAGTTTGATAAGTGTTATGGAATTTTAAATGCTCAAAACCGAAATGGCATGTTTAGCCCTTTGAAATTGAAATACAATTTTAGTCGTTATGTAGAATCGTCGCATGTTGACCTACTTGAGGATTGTAGTAGTTGTAATCAAATGCGACTTGATATCATGTTATGCTACCAATTTGGATTGAAATGGAAATTTGATAAGAATTGGTATGATTGAACTCAAGGTGGCCGAATTTGGACTTTTAGTTTGTTATTCATTTGTATTGGACTACTTTCTAAATTGTGAGCCAATTGGGGCTGTTTAGTTATTCATTTGTATTGGACTACCTTCTATATTGTTGTGAGCCAATTGGGGCTGTTTGGTTATTGTATTCGACCTTGAAAAAGGTGGCAAAGTGAGTAGAAACAAAGGAGGTGCTGTCCGATTTTCCGTAGAATTTAGTGACTTAGCACCTAGGATATTCTACGTTTGAGTAAGAGGTTAATGGACGTATTGTGACCATTATAGGTTGAAGTACTAAGTATAGCGTATCCTACTTGAAGGATGGATTAGCTATCAAGATTGAAGTACTTTGGAGCATTTTGCTACTTGTCGATAATCGTCGCGAGGTATGTGAACCTCTTCTTTCTTTGGCATGATCCTACGTATGAAGTATCCATGTGATAATATTTCAAGATTCCTTCTACTCTTAGAAGTTAAGAAGTATTTACATTGTTGATTCTAAATTAAGAGTATGTTTAAATTGTCCTAAGTCCTTACTAGGTCTTATGGGAGACGTTGGTAAGAATGGTTAGGAAATTTTTGAGATTTGATTTAAAGGTTATGTGCCTGGATTTATTTAAAGTAAGTAAGTTGATTTTATGTTTGAAAATGACTTGAATTTATATGTGAAAAGGGGATTGGTTTTAAAAGTGTAGATGACATGATTTTACAAGTATAAGTAAATGGACTTTAAAGAATGTATGTTATGAAGTTTTAAGACTATGAACTTTGATTTTCTTTAAAGGATTATGAAACTTTATTTTTCAAGTTATGGGACTTGATTTCTAAAGTATAAGCGACATGATTTTAAAGAGTGTATGCTACAGGTGTTAAGACTATAAGCCTTGATTTTATAAGTGGAAATGACTTAATTTTACAAAGTATGGCTTAATTTATTTCAAAAGTTAAGAAGATGGCTTCCAAAAGAGTATGTGACTTGAGCTTTAAAAGAAAGGAGTTCTATGATTCTTTTTAAGTATGTATGTACGTAGTATTTTGGGTTTAGTTTCCCTAATGTTGCAAGAATAAAGGGCCTTAAGTTCTCTAAAATGAATGGTTGTTATAATAGCTTTATGGGAAGTTGTTATGGCGACTTAAGAAGAAGTGAAAAGATGGTTTAAAAATGTTATGTAAGGAAAATTACAGAGCCTACAAATAGGCGGATTACGTTATGAAATACAGAGCCTACAAATAGGCGGATTACGCGTTATGAAATACAGAGCCTACAAATAGGCGGACACGTTATGAAATACACGAGCCTACAAATAGGCGGATTACGTTATGAGATACACCGAGCCTACACATAGGCGGATTACGCCATATTACCCCGAGCCTTCACATGGCGTTACGTCATCTTACACCGAGCCCCACAGCGGGCGGATTATGCTACATGATTCCACAAGACACCGAGCCCCAGGGGCGGATTATGCTACGTGATTCCACGATGCAGAGCCCCACAGCGGGCGGTTATTATGCAACATGATTTCACAAGATACCGAGCCCCAGCGGGCCGGATTATGTCACATGATTGAAGACACCGTGTCCCGCAAATGGGCGGATTATGTTATGTAAGATATGTAAGTTATGTGAAAAGATGGATTAAACACTTAAGTATGTATGTAAGAATATGTTGTTAAATTTTATTGAAAGAAGGAAAGGAACGGTTAATATATGATTGATTTCAGTAGTTGAAAGGACATTCTTTTATCCAGATATGATTTGGTTATTGCAGTTTATTTCTGTTCCATACTAAATTTTTGTTATCGACCCCTTAGAAGCTGCGTTCATGCCCGCGGTGATAGGTACAGGTTGGTGATCCTTGCTCCCAGGATCTGCGTGCGATTTTGGAAAGAAGCCCCTTTCACTCCGGAGGCTTATCTTTTGGTACGGTTTCCCTGATGTGGTAGACTTGTACATTCAGGGGTATGGCGGGGCCACATCCCTTGTGATTGAAAATTCTTAAGTGCAGTTACATATTGTGGGTCGGTTTGTAAAAGGAAAGGGATTTGACTGCTTTTGTTATGTATATGTATATGTGTTCAGGAAGGTAGCCTTATCGGCTAACCTGTGGTTTAATTTTTCTCGTTATTTTATTTTATAAGTTTCATGTATGTTCCGCTGCTATTCTTTGATGTATACAGGCAGGGTGCCCGGGTAGGGCACGATCGCGCCCGGGTCGGGTCGTGACAAAAGTGGTATCGAGCGATTAGTCCTCGGAAAGTGTCTGAGGCCGTGTCTAGTAGAGTCTTGATTATCGGTGTGTTGTGCACCACATCTATAATCGGGAGGTGCGAGGACATTTAGGATTAGTTTCCATTCTTCTCACTCGAGATCGTGCCATAGATTTGTGTTGTTAGGGTCGTCTCTCCAACGAGTTACATTGATTGCGACTACGAGAAAGCGTGATGACCCAAGAATGACTTTGGGGATTGCGTATCGGGTTGGTAATGATTATAGTATAGTTGGTATTGTGACATACATCTATACGGAGTTATGTATGAGGTCGGGCGTGTTGCCTAGAATGATTTTAGATTACGAGAATTAGTAAAGACTAACTAGATCTGGGAAGGTATGGAATAGTTAATGAATTTTCGCCAAGGTTTTGTGTTTTATTTGAGATAATTGGGAAAGGATGAACATGCGATAGGGTAGTGAACCCCAGAAGCCATGTTAAGGAACCTAACGGAATGTCATGTTAATAGATTAAGGCTGCGTAGTAGGCTTAAGAGAATTATGCGGATGAGGTCCGTATAGAGTAAGTAATGGTTGTTGTGTTGAGACAACATGGTTTTGGTTTTATGAGAAGTTTTTTGTACAGTTCTTGGGGATCGTAAGGTAGGCTTGGAGCATGGAAATTGTGAGCCTAAGAATATTGATTCTTCGAGACCTTAGGTATATAAGGCTTTCTCTGTGATAAGATTTTAAGTCGGACTAAGGATAAGAGTTAAGTGCGGTTGAGTGGTTGAGGACTATTACGGGTCTCCCAGCTGGAATGAAGTGGGATCAGTTGGTAGTAGTTAAGCCACGTGACAGTCACGAGTGCAAGGCCAGTCTAGTTAATTGTTTCTGGGTTCGTGGGCGCGTTCCACGGAACCAGGTTGTGAAAGCGGAAATGGCCTTATATTGTTTTATAGAGTGACTCCGAGGATTAGAGGCGAGAATCGGTATGGAAGTTATGTATGCATGTTAGTATGAGTATTGTTATGTGGCCATGGGTGGCGTATGTTGTATGAAGGGTGTAGTAAAGGAGACTATGTCGCTATCTATTTAGATTGGACTCAGAAAGAACATTCGGGGGCGAATGTTTCTAAGGGGAAGAATGTTACACCAGTAACTCCAGGACATGTTTAAGAGAATGTAAGTAAGGAACACAAGACTTGAAAAGTGCGAAAGGAAGAATTGTTTTAGACGGAAAATCTTCGAACGTCGGAAAGGAAAAATGTTCGTTGGTGAGAATTAGGTTCTCAAAATGCATTAATTGAGGATTATGGAATGTTTTATCATTATGGAAATTAGGTTATGCGGTTTTGATTTTTGTGGGGCCACCCGAGGAATTTTACGTTTGTGGGGCCCGAGGTTCTGAGAATTATATGGACGAATGGGAGGCGACATGTGTCACCCCCTTATAATGTCTTGGACGAAAATTACATGGGCAAAGGGTCACTTGACCATTGTTTAGATGACCAGTCTTGCAGTAGAAACTTGACAATGTTGACTTAGTCGATGGGACCAAAGTCTTGATATTTAAAGAGTTTCATCCTAACCACACATATGTGCAAATATTGACCCTCCATTGAACTATATAGTAGTACTAGTAGCAAGACTTGTCATAACACTTAGAAAAATTTTAGAGAATTGGAGCTTAGGCATTAGGAGCTCTCGGCTTTGAGCTCATTTGAACAAGAAATTTTTTTTTGTTGTCCAATAATCTTCCCACTTTAAACCAAGGTTCATGAGGGTATTGTAAGTGTATCTCAATAGAAAAATCCCGGAAAAAGAGAGTTTTCGTATTAGTCGCAAAGTGAAAACCTAGTGGCTTTCTAGGTTTTGGATTGGATGTTTGAAGGAAAGTTGTTGGTGTGGTTCTAAGGGTCTCAAGTAGCAGATTGAAGTTTCTTTAAGAGGCTCTAAGTGCCTAAGGATCGACTTGTAGTCTTGGATCATATTTGGGCTAAAATGAGGTATAATCTTCGTCTTACTTTTGTAGTTGAAGATTCAATGTTATTATAAGTTAGAAATGATCATGTGATATGTGTTATGAAGTTTGATAAGTGTTATGGAATTTTAAGAGCTCAAAACCGAAATGGCATGTTTAGCCCTTTGAAATTGAAATACAATTTTAGTCGTTATGTAGAATCGTCGCATGTTGACCTACTTGAGGATTGTAGTAGTTGTAATCAAATGCGACTTGATATCATGTTATGCTACCAATTTGGATTGAAATGGAAATTTGATAAGAATTGGTATGATTGAACTCAGGTGGCGAATTTGGACTTTTAGTTTGTTATTCATTTGTATTGGACTACTTTCTAAATTGTGAGCCAATTGGGGCTGTTTAGTTATTCATTTGTATTGGACTACCTTCATATTGTTGTGAGCCAATTGGGGCTGTTTGGTTATTGTATTCGACCTTGAAAAGGTGGCAAAGTGAGTAGAAACAAAGGAGGTCTTTGTCAGATTTTCCGTAGAATTTAGTGACTTAGCACCCAGGATATTCTACGTTTGAGTAAGAGGTTAATGGACGTATTGTGACCATTATAGGTTGAAGTACTAAGTATAGCGTATCCTACTTGAAGGATGGATTAGCTATCAAGATTGAAGTACTTTGGAGCATTTTGCTACTTGTCGATAATCGTCGCGAGGTATGTGAACCTCTTCTTTCTTTGGCATGATCCTACGTGAAGTATCCATGTGATAATATTTCAAGATTCCTTCTACTCTTAGAAGTTAAGAAGTATTTACATTGTTGATTCTAAATTAAGAGTATGTTTAAATTGTCCTAAGTCCTTACTAGGTCTTATGGGAGACGTTGGTAAGAATGGTTAGGAAATTTTTGAGATTTGATTTAAAGGTTATGTGCCTGGATTTATTTAAAGTAAGTAAGTTGATTTTATGTTTGAAAATGACTTGAATTTATATGTGAAAAGGGGATTGGTTTTAAAAGTGTAGATGACATGATTTTACAAGTATAAGTAAATGGACTTTAAAGAATGTATGTTATGAAGTTTTAAGACTATGAACTTTGATTTTCTTTAAAGGATTATGAAACTTTATTTTTCAAGTTATGGGACTTGATTTCTAAAGTATAAGCGACATGATTTTAAAGAGTGTATGCTACGAGGTGTTAAGACTATAAGCCTTGATTTTATAAGTGGAAATGACTTAATTTTACAAAGTATGGCTTAATTTATTTCAAAAGTTAAGAAGATGGCTTCCAAAAAGTATGTGACTTGAGCTTTAAAAGAAAGGAGTTCTATGATTCTTTTTAAGTATGTATGTCGTAGTATTTTTGGGTTTAGTTTCCTAATGTTGCAAGAATAAAGGGCCTTAAGTTCTCTAAAATGAATGGTTGTTATAATAGCTTTATGGGAAGTTGTTATGGCGACTTAAGAAGAAGTGAAAAGATGGTTTAAAAATGTTATGTAAGGAAAATTACAGGAGCCTACAAATAGGCGGATTCGTTATGAAATACAGGAGCCTACAAATAGGCGGATTCGTTATGAAATACAGAGCCTACAAATAGGCGGATTACGTTATGAAATACAGGAGCCTACAAATAGGCGGATTACGTTATGAGATACACGAGCCTACCATGGCGGATTACGCCATATTACCCCCGAGCCTTCACAGGCGGGTTACGTCATCTTACAAGGCCCGGGCGGGCGGATTATGCTACATGATTCCACGATGCAGAGGCGGGCGGGCGGATTATGCTACGTGATTCCACGGTGCAGAGCCGCGGGCGGGCGGATTATGCAACATGATTTCACGATTATCGAGCCCATGGCGGGCGGATTATGTCACATGATTCAGCGTTACACCGTGTCGCAAATGGGCGGATTATGTTATGTAAGATATGTAAGTTATGTGAAAAATGGATTAAACTCTTAAGTATGTATGTAAGAATATGTTGTTAAATTTTATTGAAAGAAGGAAAGAGCAGTTAATATATGATTGATTTCAGGAGTTAAAAAGGACATTCTTTTATCCAGATATGATTTGGTTATTGCATTTTTTTTATGTTCCATACTCGGTACCTGTTGTACTGACCCCCTTAGGGGGGCTGCGTTCATGCCCGCAGGTGATAGGTACACAGGTTGGTGATCCTTGCGCGTAGGATCTCTGTGCGATTTTGGAAAGAAGCCCTTTCACTCGGAGGCTTATCTTTTAGTACGGTTTCACGATGTGGTAGACTTGTACATTCAGGGTATGGCGGGCCCTGTCCGCTTGATTGAAATTATTAAGTGCAGTAGTTATATATTGTGGGTCGGTTTGTAAAAGGAAAGGGATGTGACTGCTGTTGTTATGTATATGTATATGTGTTCAGGAAGGTAGCCTTATCGGCTAACCTGTGGTTTAATTTTTCTCGTTATTTTATTTTATAAGTTTCATGTATGTTCCGCTGCTATTCTCTGATGTATACCTGAACAGGGTGCCCAGGTAGGGCACCAGTCGCGGGCCCGGGGTCGGGTCGTGACAAACACCTCTTCTTTACGTGCCCCTATACACACATGATTTGGAGGAACATAAAAGATTGGTTGGGTATTACAAGAGAGATGACAACTGTTGAAAGCTCCCTTAAGTGGATTAAGAAAGATCACCGCGGGACAAGTATCCGAGCCAAAGCTATTTTGCTTACTTTTTGCATTGTGGTCTATGAGATTTGGAGGGCAAGAAACACATTGCTCTTTGAAGGCACAAGCTTTCCGGCGGAAGAGGTCATTGCAAGAATCATAACTACATCTTATAGAGTTCTCTATGATTTTATCCCTTCTTGTAATGGCACCATTTGAGTGACCACTCCTCCCCTCCCTCTCTTCTTGTTTACTATACGTTGAGGCTTGAGACACCTCAATGACTGATTGTAGCCACTTTCCTTTTGTTATTAGTAATAAAATTTGCATTTACCTGGAAAAAAAAAAAGTATTTACCTCGATAAGCCCAAAATTATCCAAGTTTATATGTCGATCCTGAGCAACGTTTAGCTCCTATTCTGAACGCTCCAATTCGCTCCAAGAAACCCTTAGAAGTTCTACACAACTTCTACTTAACACTTCAACCGACTATGAAGATTTTCCTTAGGGTTTCGTTTAGTGACTAAAGGAAGTATAAGAGTATTTCTGGGCTTTTAGTATAGGGGTAACCTTGGAATACTACAAGGTATTTGGGGCAAGGTATTTTGGAATAGTAACAATACTTGGAGAAAACTTTTCTACCAAGGGGGGGGGGGGGGTATTTCACGAGAACAACACAAGAGGAGGGGTTTGTTTGCCGAGGCCTCGAAGGGGAGGGGAACCTTGGACGAAAACTACACTAAGGGGGGGAGGGATTTTGCCTTGAAATTTCACAAGTGTGGATGAAGAAATAGTCTTGCATTAGAGGGGTATTTATAGGCCAATCAATGGCCAAGATTAAGGCAAGTGGAGGGCAAGTGGAGGGTGGAGATTTGGACAAGTGTTGTGTGGGTCCCACTTGCTCATCTACTACACAAAATATCACAAAATATCCTACCTAATCCTTGACCAAAAACAAAGGCCAAAAACGTGCCAACTTTCGTCCAACTTGACCGCCCACTTGAGGGTGACAAGTGTCGCCCTCTCGTTGGTCCAAAATATATCATCTCTCGGAAAAATCCGCAAAAATTATAAATGTTGCAACCGTAATTTTCCCTTCGCAAAGTCCGAAAAACGTTTCGTCGGAAAACAATTCTTTTCGCTAGTTGTGAACAATTTCGTCCCTTGCCTAACTTAAGGCTTAAACTTTTGTACGTACGCCCTCACGTACATACTCTGGAAATACGGGGTATAACACTTATATACTGATCTTAACCTGTCTATACCATGTTAAACTGTGACAAAATCAATAGCTTTTACTTTGAATACATGTTTGCGTGAACTGACCATGGGTTATTTCTGGGAAAAATGAATTAGCCCTGAACTAGAGGTTATGGGAGGTTGTTAGTCTCTGCCAGGTCCTGGATGTGTCTTCTGAGTAAAGCATTGGTGAGGTGCTGATATAGAATAGGTCTAAATGCTCATATTATGTTTAGTTTTAAGTTGTTACCATGACCTGAATGATAGCTTATGAGCCTAATCAGTATATGTGCTGCCTGTCTAAAGTCACGACCTATTGAGAATGCCTATTTTTGTCATTTAGTCTCTATATAAGTTAAGGAATAAATTGTTTCTAACTAATGTGTATGTTACTTGTACCAATTGGAATCCTGTTGAAGTGTGAACAAACTGTTAAAGGTTAAGTCATACTTGTTTGCAGGATATATATACTGACTCTTAAGGTCTTATTCGGTTTGAATGTGTTGACAGTAACTTCTGTTGTGTCATTCAGTCCTGTTTAGATTAGATGACTCCCATATGTTAAGAATTTGGGTAGTTGACCTGTTTAGTTTAAACTAACTAAAGTAGTGTCTTTATTTTCTTAAAATGTACTTTCTGTCACATGTATTACCTTGTTTAAGTTGCTAATTTCGGGATACTTATCCTTCATCATTTTTCTGCTTTGCATAAATTGGGAGAATTTCCAAATCCAAAATGCTCTTGAGCTGGTGCCTGAGCTTGTGAAGTTCTCAAAGAGATATTGTTTCGATCATTAAGCTGATACAAACGAGATGATGCCTCGTTGTTTGTTCTATCGCATTGTAAGCCTAATTGTCTTTGCCTTTGGGAAGGTAAACTGTTGTTGTAACTGTTAATGTTTACTGCACATATTTCACTTGTTGAGCTTCTTGTAGTTGTGGTATCTTGCTGGAACTTTTGGAGCATTCTAGTTACCGTATCTTTTGCTATTCTGCTGCTCTGTTTTTCTGAGAAAAGGGATGACTACTGCACTTTGATACTTGGTCCTTAGATGCAACATCTTGAGCCAAAATAATCCTGCACTTTGAGCTATATTTTTTCCACACTTTAGGCATGACTAGTGAAATATTTTGTGTTATGTCCTTCGGCACAAATTTGAGCTGAATTACCTCTGTTTTGAACTTGCGAAAATTGGCTCTTATGAGGAAGGTGATTGTAGATCTTAAGGGCAAGGGCGGCTATACCTCGATGAAATCACTGTTGTATTCTTTGAGCTAAATAGCTTGTCACGACCCGTTCGGGCGTGGTAGTGCCTTACCCGGCACCCAGTAGACATACATCGAGTAACTGGAATATAAACTTGCAAACATGAAACGATGTAAAATAAGAAACGATCTATCGAAGAAAAGTTGCCTTTCGGCATGTATAAATACCAAAAGTGAACAGTTACATCCCAACTTTACAACAGGACTACAGACCTCTAAGAAGGTGTAAACACTATGACGGGACAGGGCCCCGTCATACCCCTGAATGTACAAAACATCTACAACACCAGGGAGAACCGTACCAAAAGTCGAGCCTCCGGAGAAATGGAGCTCCTGACACCTGAGTAAAGATCCTAGAATGAGGATCCACCACTGCTTTCCACCTGCGGCATGAACGCGGCCACGAAGGTCATGTCACACCCCGGTCGGGCGTGGTAGTGCCTTACCCCGGGCACCCTAGTGATACAACATCAGAGAAAACCAGCGGAAAATAAAACATGAGTCATCAAACAAGAGATATAAATAAATAAGCAAAGCCAGAAAGCGATTGCCTTGGTATATACATAAAACCCGACAGTTTAATCCTTTTACAACCACCTTGCCAGCGATTACTACAGACCTCTAGGATTTACAATGACTATGACGGACGGGGCCGCCATACCACGAATGTACAAGAACCTACAACTCGGGAAAACACATACCAAAAGATAAGCCTCGGAGAAAGCGGAGCTTCCCAATCTGTTGGCGTGATCCTATGGCGAGGATCCACGACCGATGTACCTCTACTGCGGCATGAGCGCAGCCCCGAAGGAGGTCGATAACAGTACCAAGTATGTGAAGCGTAAAATCACGTAAATGAAATCATACTAGTCTATATAAAGCGAGACATGTATGATAACCAAACTACTGATTCACAATATAAAGCGATCATGTCGATCGAGGACTCACGCCTCAAGTCATCACTCAAATATAACTATGGGTCTCACGCCCACAACATCAATCATGTTCGCGTCATGGCGCGTGCCGGATTCTGCATCGGTGTAGACATGTCGTGATGCAACAATAATACGATGCCCACGGCCACGTGCCGGAATTCTACCTCGGTGTAGACACGTCCGTGTGACATCAACAATAATATCTTGGGTGATCAACCTGCGCGTGGCCACATGCCCCGAAATTCTACCTCGGTGTAGACATGTCCATGTAACCACAATAACAATATATCGGTAATCAACCACGCGTGGCCACGTGCCGGAATTCTACCTCGGTGTATTATACGAAACAACTAGGTGGGGTACCCAGCGGCTAGCTCCACAGGGGAGGAAGCCTCTCGGCCAAAGCCCACTTGAAAAGGGGAGGAAGGCTCGGCTAGAGCTCACAAAGGGGAGGAGAGGGTTTCAAGACTTGGAAGTTTTGGATGAATGAAGTCTTGAAGCCTAGGGGTATTTATAGCAAAACCAAAAGCCAACCAATGGCGAGATCAAGCCATGTGCAAGGCAAGTGTAAGGCCTTGATCAAGCCAAGTGCACCCTAGCCCTACTCCACCAAACATGGCACAAAACAAGCCACAAAACAAGCCCAAGAATAAGGGACCAATCGGCCAAGGCCAACCACCCTTGACCGCCCCTAAATCGTCGATGAGGGTGACAAGTGTCACCTCCGTTAATCCAAAATGTTTCGTCTCTCGGAAAAATCCGCAAAAAATATAAATGACATAGCCGGAATTTTCCCTACGAAAGCTGTGGAAACGTTTCGTCGAAAAACGACTCCAATCGGCACTTGTGCCCAAAATTCGGTCCTTTGCCTAACTTAAGGCTCAAATTCTCTACGTACGTCCTTACGTACATACTCTGGAAATACGGGGTATAACATTCTCCCCTCCTTAGAAACATTCGTCCCGAATGTTCCTTCTCAAGTCTCAACCCAAACATGCGCTAGTATAGCCTTCACTGCTATACGCACGAAAACAATCATGCCACACTGGCCATAAAAATAACAAGCGCGCAATACTTAAACCCAAGTCAACGAGGAAACACCTCTAATCATCACAAAAACCCCTTACATGAGGTCTAAAATATACTCCCTTCACACCTTCATTTCACAAAAGAAACGATCACACACGTTCACTTTTCCCCCATCTTGTTGTACCCTTCTCGAACACTCAAACTATTTCTAGTATCCGTACCACACTTCCGTCAACGCTCGTTTCCAACCCGAGTCACTACCTCAAACTTGGTCATCTTACTAACCTCGATCTTCTCTAAGGCGTTCGGCCTCGCGATCCGCACGGTCGAACATATCCACCAACTCATACGATGGTCATATAAACTTGGGCCTAGCATCCTCGTGACCCTACCACTGGCGGGACCACCGAGCCGACCCACCTTAATCAAGACTCGGGTTGACCCGTATCACGTCCTCAACCCGACCACAATCGCGTCAAGCCCTTGTTCCCGACACGGAACAATCACGCTAAATCACATCATGAAAGCTACCACTTCCATCTCACATTACCCATGGTGATTACTCAAATAAAACCCACGTATACTACGCACTCGATAAAGGTCAAACATAAAGCGAATCTTTTACTCAAGACGACCTTACCTCTAAGGTCTCAATCGTGTGATCTAGGGTTCACACTTACCATGCCCCCATACTTATCCTCCCAACTAAGCATGTTTTCTATCTCACAATTAACACAACGCTATTCGTACATAGCACATAATAATGAGACCATCATAACAAGCATATCAAAACTCTAGAGGGTTAAGGATATACACGAAGCTACCGCTCTAATCATAGGCACGCCTGCAGTATGCTAATAGAAAGCGATGAACCACCATCGATCCGTCAGGTGAGTCGCAACATCCGTGCTACCCTTGGTGACGGTTCCTCGCAAAATGGCCTGCTGACCGCAAAAATAACAAGCTCCTTGGCACCACGACACTCCCGAAATGCGGTCTACCACATCGACCACACCGAGTAGGGGTGACCGCATCCGCCAACACCGCCACTTCCTGAAACACGAACCCGGAGCCACGACTGCTCCGAATACTCTGGATGCTCTGAAGGTTGTGGAAGACCACTCTGCACTGGCGGAGGTACAAAACTAGTATGCTGCTGAGGCGGTCCGCCTCGAAAGTCACCAAAGGACCCTGTTGTTCGCCTCTTCTGGCGATCTTGGTCATTCGTCGACCTCTCCGTGCCTCACATCGGTGCATGAGCTTGCATGCGGGCAATGTCCATGCCGGTGAAGAGCTACACTCGAACAAGCCTCACAAGCAATCATCTAATCCGTGACGTAGCGGTGCACTCTATCCTCCATGGTTGCCACTAAAGCGGGACATACCGAGCCAACGAGTCAAACTCCACGTTGTACTCCCGAATCAGACGCCTCGTCTCAAAGATCACAAATCTTTCGCCCGTGCCCTCCTCATGCGGAGGCAAGAAGTGAGTGAGGAATACCTCGAGAACTTCGTCCCATACTGGGAGCGCATGCTCTCCTCGGACAACTCCCACGAATCAAACCACGATCGCGGTATCACGCACCGATGCGAACCTAAGACCACCGACTCGGTCTCGAAGCCTTGATCACTCTACGACCAGAATCGCCGGATGAACTCCTGCGGATCATCCTCGTGCCTCGACCCATAAAACTCGCGCTATAACTCGGAAAGTCCGTAGCCTCAAACTATCTCGCTCGGGGTGAACCATGGTGCTACTAAAATCGAATCGAATCGCCAGATTCAAATTTATCTCATATTCGCCACGACCACGACCAAAGAATCGGGCCATCTCCTTGTAACCCATCTCTCCGCCTGCATCGTGGACTGAGGCTCAGTATCGTGGTCTCGGCAGCCACCTGCCGCGCTCTAACTCTCTGGGCCGTGGCGGCGCTACAAAACCCGCCGTCAAGCACAACCTCGCATGCGGGCTCGCGCTCGTACTCTCAGTATCTCACTAGCGGCTCCTCGGCCGCCTTGCCCTTCAGGCTCTGGTTGCCTTGCGCGAGGCATAATCGTAAAAACGAGATACGTCGAGGGTCTAACTTACAACACTTTCTAAGGCACGATCTCGTAATGAGAAGAATGGAAACTAATCCTAAATGTCCTGCTGACTCCTCGATTATAGATGTGGTGCACAACACACCGATAATCAAGACTCTACTAGACACGTCAGTAGACACTTTCCGAGGACTAATCGCTCGATACCACTATGTCACACCCCGACTCGGGCCGTGGATCGTGCCTTACCCCGCACCCTAGTGATACAACATCGAGAAAACCAATGGAAAATAAAACATGAGTCATCAAACAAGAGATATAAATAAATAAGCAAAGCAACCAAAACAGCTTGCCTTCAGATATACATAAAACCGAACAATTTAATCCTTTTACAACCCCGCCACAACGATTACATGCACTTAGGATTTACAATGACTATGACGACAGGCCCCGCCATACCACGAATGTACAAGAACCTACAACTCGTGGAAAACACATACCAAAAGATAAGCCTCGGAGAAACGGAGCTTCCCAATACGTTGAATCGTGATCCTATGGCGAGGATCCACGGCCGATGTACCTACTCGCGGCATGAACGCACCCAAGGAGGTCGATAACAGTACCAAGTATGTGAAATCAGAAAATATCAGAATGAAATCATACTAGTCTATATAAAGCGGAGACATGTATGATAACCAAACTACTGCTCACAATATAAGCGATCATGTCGATCGAGGACTCACGCCCTCAAGTCATCACTCAAATATAACTATGGGTCTCACGCCCACAACATCACTCATGTTTTCATCACGGCGCGTGCCGGAATTCTGACGGTAGACATGTCCATGATGCAACAATAATACCAATGCCCCATGGCCACATGCCCCCGGAATTCTACCTCGGTGTAGACACGTCCATGTGACATCAACAATAATATACTGGGTGATCAACTCTGCCGCATGGCCACATGCCCCCGGAATTCTACCTCGGTGTAGACATGTCCATGTAACCACAATAACAATATATTAGGTAATCAACCCTGCCGCATGGCCACATGCCCCCGGAATTCTACCTCGGTGTATTATACGAAACAACTAGGCTAGGGGGGGGTACCCCACGGCTATCTCCACAAAGGGGGGAGGGGGAAGCCTCTCGGCCAAAGCCCACACGAAAAGGGGGAGGGGGAAGGCTCTCGGCTAGAGCTCACAAAGGGGGAGGAGAGGGTTTCAAGACTTGGAAGTTTTTGGATGAATGAAGTCTTCAAGCCTAGGGGGGGTATTTATAGCAAAACCAAAATCCAACCAATGGCCAAGATCAAGCCATGTGCAAGGCAAGTGTAAGGCCTTGATCAAGCCAAGTGCACCCTAGCCCTACTCCACCAAACATGGCACAAAACAAGCCACAAAACAAGCCACAAAACAAGGCCAAGAATAAGAGACCAATCGGCCAAGGCCAACCACCCATGACCGCCCCCCCTAAACCGTCCAATGAGGGTGACAAGTGTCACCCTCCCGTTGGTCCAAAAATGTTTCGTCTCTCGGAAAAATCCGCAAAAAATATAAATGACATAGCCGGAATTTTCCCTACGAAAGCTGTGGAAACGTTTCGTCGAAAAACGACTCCAATCGGCACTTGTGCCCAAAATTCGGTCCTTTGCCTAACTTAAGGCTCAAATTCTCTACGCACGCCCCACGCATACTGCGAAATACGGTATAAGTCAAGACAACAGTACCAAGTATGTGAAATCAGAAATCTTGATATATATAATTATAACATTTTAAAACCAATTCACAAATATGTACGAAACAACTAAGTTAACCGCATATACCACATCATAAACAAGAGCAAAAATAGATATAATGTAATCGGTCTTTTTAGGCCGCTAATGATCGGCAAGGCCAATCGCCCATAGTATCATTATGCGAGCCTAATCTCGGAACTCCCGCAGCGCAGATAGCCACCTAGGCCCGCATGAGGTATTCCTCGATCGGGGTAGCTAACCTCGCATCGCCCCGACTCCGCATCCGCACGGCCACATGCACGCGTAGGTATTCCTCGACGGCGTAACACACCCGGAGTGATCATCCCGAACTCCGCAGCTCGCATAGGTCCCATGGACCCGCATGAGGTATTCTCGCGACGGGGCGCTAACCCACGCAGATCGTAACAAGTCGTGAGGGTGAGTGATATAATACTAACACAACGGCTTATCGTTAAACAACATAAGCACAACAAGAATAACCTCCTTACAAGTCACACAAGATACTAACACACTTAGCATCATAACATGTTTATTTATCAAACCAACTTACCACACCTTCAGAAATCATTACAAGGCTTTTATAAACAAATAAGTAAATCGTTTCTTTTAACTTTCTTAAGTCGTTATACCTAACTTCCCATAAAGCTAGTATAACACTTAAGTTTTATTTAAAAACCAAGTATTACTTTTCTTCCAAAAATGATTCATAACTCTTTTTGAAATATTCAAGATTCTTATTATTTAGAACTCAAGTCCAAAGATATCAAAGTAAAGCCAAATTTAGTTTAACACACTTACGTCTACCGTACTATATATATTTCACAAATATCATGCTCAAGGGATAGGAAAAATCACATACCTCCTCGGCTAAATCCACTTGCCAAGTCGGGTATGTCGCGCGCAGAGTGTCAACCTATAATAGTCAAAACACGCCTATCAACTTCTAGTCTTACGTGGGATTCTTCTAAGTAAGATTTCTCTTAGTCTACGAAAAATTGGGAAGCACCTCCCCCGTTTCTACTCAATTCTCCACTTTTTCAAGGCCCGATAATAGTAACCAACATGCCATAAATAAGGCGCAATAATTCCAAAATTTAAAGAAGGGGATCACACGCCCAAACGGAACGCGATTAACAATCTTCCCCTTAACAACAACAATAATTAAAGAAGGGGATCACACGCCCAAACAGAACGCGATTAACAATCTTCCCCTTAACAACAACAATAATTAAAGAAGGGGATCATACGCCCAAACGGAACGCGATTAACAATCTTCCCCTTAACAACAATGTAAATACAGTCCAAAGTAAATACAGTCCTTAAGTTGGGGTCCTTGGCCAAATTTTACAATTTTACTTATCCAATTACTTCATTAGTCTTCCAACTTATATTCCAATCTTTATATAAGTTATAGTTTCTTTGTTGTTAACTTCTTAGTCAAGTAATGAATACATTTTTACCATTTTAATGGCTAATATGCCAATTCTCCTTTTAACATCTTAACAAGGTCCAAATCTTTCCTTATATCTCATACTCCATAATATACTTCCAATATATGTATAATATCCAATATGCATAATAATCAACTTCACAAAGAGGTTAAGGTTCATTACCTCAAATAGCCCAAAAATATCCAAGAACTTAAAGTCGCTCCTTAAGCATGTTTTAGCTCCAATCTTTGTGTTCCAAACCACCACAAGTCACCCTTAGAAGTTTCTAACCAACTTCTATTCAAGAATTAACTCCAAAAAGTGAAGAACACTAAAGTTCCAAATCTGCCCACTCTCGGCTTTGTGAGGGTTTTTGAGGCTAGGGGTGTGAAATCTTGTCTAACTCTTGGTTAATAATCTTCCTAATACATTAAGGAAGAATACTTATAAGTTTAAGAATTTTTGGACAACATTTGCTCAAGAAAGAGGGGCTTTGGACGAGAACACTAGGAAAAGGGAGAGAAAATATTTTCAAGTCTTGAAATGTTCTAAGTGTGGAAGATTTTCATCAACTAGAGGGGTTTATATAGGACAACCAAGGGTTAGGATTGAAACATGTGTATGGTATAGATTGTTTGTGTAGGTTCCTTTCTCCACTTGTCCCACAAATGCCATGCAAGACTTTGACCATTTGACTTGCCCACTAACCTTGCAAAAAACGTCCCACCCATGCAAATGCCATGCAAGACTTTTGACCACTTGTCTTGCCCACTAATCTTGAAAAAAGCCATCCACTATGTCTACTTGGGGTAACACGTATCGCCCTCCTATTGGTCCAAAATATTTTTTCTCTAGGAAAAATTTCATAATTGGAAAAAAAATATTGAAAACGTAAAAGTTCCTTCACAAGGTTCGGAATATTTTCCGTCGAAAAACAATTCTTTCATTCATACCCTAATTAGGGTTTAGACATTCGTACGTACGTCCTCACATACATACTCCGGAACTACGGGGTATAACATTCTCCCCCCCTTAGAAACATTTGTCCCGAATGTTCCTTCAAGATTCAATTAAATCAGATAACGACATAGTCCCTCATAACTTGAACAATTTGCAAAATGCCACATATGGCCACAATAGAACACTTAAGTATATACGACAATTAAAATTAACCCGTAGGAAAGTGAGTTACCTGGAGGTGTGGGGAATAAGTGAGGATACTTCTGCCTCATGTCCTCCTCCGCTTCCCACGTCATTTCCTCTCTACTCTCGTTCCGCCATAAGACCTTGACGGAAGCCACATCCTTTGTCGCGAGCCGCTAACTTCGACGATCGAGTATCGCTATGGGAATCTCCTCATATGATAACCCCTCTGTCACCTGGATATCATCAATCGGGTGCACTCTAGACGGATCTCCGATACATCTCCTCATCATAGAAACATGAAAAACTGGATGTACTGCCTCTAGATCGGACGGCAGATCCAACTCATAGGCGACCTTGCCTACCCTACGGACAATCTGATAAGGCCCAATGTACCTTGGGCTGAGCTTCCCTTTCTTCCCAAACCTCATCACACCCTTCATGGGTGACACCTTCAGGAAAACCCAATCAGCAACCTCAAACTCCAAATGTAGACGCCGATGATCTGCATACGACTTCTGTCGACTCTGAGCTGTCAATAACCGCTCCTGGATAAGCTTCACCTTATCCACCGCCTGTTGTATCAAGTCTGTCCCGACTAACTGCACCTCGCCCACATCGAACCAGCCTATCGGTGACTTGCACTTCCTCCCATATAAGGCCTCATAAGGCGTCATCTGGATACTGGAGTGGTAGCTGTTGTTATACGCAAAATCTACTAGCGGCAAATGATCCTCCCAGCTACCCCTGAAATCAATAACACAGGCTCGCAGCATATCCTCGTGTCCGGATAATGCGCTCCGCTGTCGTCGGTCGAGGATGGAATGCGATCTTGAGGCTCACTGCGTCCTAATCCCTACGGAAAGACCTCCAGAAGTTAGCCGTAAACTGGGCTCCTCTGTCCGATATGATAGATATAGGGACCCCATGTAGTCTCACGATCTCTCGAATGTAAAGTCTAGCGTAATCCTCGGCCGAAAAAGTCATCCTGACGGGAAGAAAGTGGGCTGATTTCGTCAGCCTGTCGACGATAACCCAGATAGAATCATGCTTCCTCTGAGTGCGAGGTAACCCTGTAATAAAGCCCATATTGATCACCTCCTTCCATGCCGGAATCTCATATCCTGCAACAACCCACGGGCCTGCGGTGCTCTACCTTACGTTGACAACTCGTGCCGAGCAACAAACTCTGCAACGTCCTCTTTAGGCGTCCCACCAATACGGTCGAGGTCGTGGTACATCTTTGTTGACCCCGGATGGATAGAGTAACGCGCGCTGTGTGCTTCCCCTAGAACATGCTGTCGAAGTCCTGCAATATCTGGAACACACAACTTGCCCTCAAACCTTAGCAACCCATCAGGTGCTACCTCAAAAGGACCCTTCCCCTCACGAAGAGTCGTATCTCGATATCGTGTCATAATCGGATCCTCATACTGTCGCCTCTTCACCTCCTCGACGATGGAAGACTCGGCAACCTCTCGAACCCGAACCCCACCATTAACAGAACCAATCAATCGGACTCCAAGGCTCGCTAGTTGATGTAACTCGCGGACCATGCCCCTCCTATCCGGCTACACACCTGATAGACTACCCATCGATCTACGACTAAGGGCATCTGCCACTACATTGGCCTTCCCTGGGTGGTATAGGATATCGACATCATAATCCTTGAGTAGCTCTAACCACCGTCTCTGTCGCAAGTTCAGCTCCCTCTGAAGATATACTGGAGTCTCTTGTGGTCTGTGTAAATATCCACATGAACTCCATACAAATAATGTCTCCAAATCTTCAAGGCGTGAACACTGCTGCCAACTCTAAGTCATGTGTGGGGTAGTTCTTCTCATGCTTCTTGAGCTGTCGAGATGCGTAAGCTATAACCTTGCCCTGCTGCATCAACACACATCTAAGTCTGATGCCCGACGCATCACAATAAACCACATGGCGTCTGGACCTGCGGAAGAGTAAGGCGGGGTGGTCGTCAACCTCTCCTTGATGGCGGAAGCCCTCCTCACAAGCATCCGTCCATGAAACTTAGCGCTACAGTCGACTTGGTCAAAGTCTTTGAAATAGAAGCAAACTTCTCCACGAACCTCCCATAATACCCTGCAAGGCCCAGAAAGCTGCGCACCTCTGTCGGTGTAGTAGGTCTAGGCCAAGTATTGACTGCCTCGATCTTTGCCGTATCCACCCGAATACCATCGGCCCCGACAATGCCACCGAAGCCAACCAAAACTCACACTTCGAAAACTTGGCATACAACCGCTGGTCCCGGAGAACTCTCAAGACCGTCGCCGAATGCTCGCGTGCTCCCGCTCTGGCGAGAATAAATCAAGATGTCATCAATGAATACTATCACAAGCGTATCCAAAAATGGCGAACACTCGGTTCATCAAATCCATAAATCTGCGGAGCATTGGTCAAGCCGAAAGACATGACCACTGAACTCATAGTGCGTCTGGGTCAGGAATGCGATCTAGGGACATCCATCTCCCTAACTCGCACCTGATGGTAACCAGATCGTAGGTCTATCTTGGAGAAACACCTCGCACCCTGCAATTGGTCGAACAAGTCATCAATCCTGGGAAGGGGGTATCTATTCTTAATAGTCACCTTGTTGGTATGCGTAATCAACACGTATGCGGCGTCCATCCTTCTTCTTCACGAACAATCTGGTGCTCCCGGGGAGAAACACTAGGCACGATGTCACTACAGGCCGGGCCCGCTGGTGCCCTACCTGGGCACCCATACAGGTATACATCAGAGAAAATCAGCGGAACATACATGAAACTTAAAAAATAAAACAACAGAAATAAAACAACAGGTTAGCCGATAGGGCTACCTTCCTGGACATATATATATACAACCGAAGCAGTTGCCTCATTTCCTTTAAAAATTGACCCACAATATGTGACTACAGACCTCTAAGAGTTTTAACATAACAACAGCGGCGGGACAGGGTGTTATACCCCGTATTTCCAGTGTATGTACGTAAGGACGTACGTAGAAAAGTTTGGGCTTTAAAAGTGGCTTGGCCGATTTTATTTTTGTGCACAACACCCGGTTAGAGTCGTTTTTCGACGAAACGTTTTACATAACTTGCGAAGGGAAAATTCCGGCTATGTCATTTTTAATTTTTGCGGATTTTTCCGAGAGAGGAAACATTTTGGACCAACGAGAGGGCGACACTTGTCACCCTCAAGTTGGTGGAGTGTGGGGCGGTAGCTTGGCCGAAAGTGGTGCCATAGTTGGTAGGATATTTTGTGAGGGTTTTAAGGAGTAGGGACTAGGGGGCACTTGGGCACATCTTGGCCCTCCACTTGCCCCCCACTTGGCTAGATCTTGACCCTTGGTCTTCCTATAAATACCCCCCCCCCCCCTTTGATGACTTCTTCATCCATTCCAAAAGTTCCTAAGTCTTGAAAGTCCCTTCCCCCTCTCTTGTTGTGTGCTCGTCCTAGCCCCCCTCCCCCCTTTGAGAGGCCCCTTGGCCGAGAACCCCTCCCCCCTTGGCCGAGAGTACCCCCCCTCCTAGTGGGGTTGGCCGAGGGTATACACTTGTGGTGTTGTCTCGTATAAATACCCCTCTTGGTAGAAATACTCTCAAAGTATTGTTACTATACCCAAATACCTTGGCCCTTATACCTTGTAGTATTCGAGTTATACCTATCTGAAAAGCCCGAAATACTATTATACTTCCGTCGTCACAAAAACGAAACCACAGGAAAATCTCCATAGTTAGTTGGAGTATTAAGTAGAAGTTGGTTAGAACTTCTAAGGGTGGTTTGGAGCGGGTTGGAGCGCACGGAGTTGGAGCTAAACGTTGCTCAGGAGCGACATTAAACTTGGATAATTTTGGGCTTATCGAGGTAAATATCTTGTCCCCCTTTTGTAATTGGAAATTACATGTTGTATGAATATATAGTTGAAGTATACTATATATAGAACTGAACTTAGTTTTGCGGCAATGTCTTTGGACGTAAGCCTGAATTTAATGAAGAGAATTGGACTGTACTTACATGGGGTGTATTCTGATGAGACTTGTGTAGTTGTGGGTAGGAAGAGTGCCCAATTTTCCGTAGAATCTTGTATCTAGATTTATTCTACCGAGTAGTCTAGACTTTGATAGACTTGTATAACCTTTATAGGTTGAATGTTACGTGAGTAGCATGTGCTACTTGAAAGGTGGACTGTGCTAAGCGGGTTATAGCGTGGAAGCGATTTGCTTATAGTCGATAATCGTCGCGAGGTATGTGATTCTTCCTATCCTCTTGAGCATGATATTTTAAAAGAATATATATATATAGTATGCGGTAGGCGTGCGCGTGCTAATTGAGCGTGGTTATGCGTCAATGTCTTTTGACTTAAGCGAATAATAAGAATCTTGAAGTATTTCAAGAGACTTAAGAACTATTTCTGAAAGGAGAGTAATACTTGGTTTTAAAAACTTAAGAGTTATACTAGCTTTATGGGAAGTTAGGTATAACGGCTTAAGAGAGATAAAATGAATGATTTATTGATTTTAGAAGTTAAGAGACTTGATCTTAAAAGATAAGAGACTTGACTTAATTAAATTAATATGAATTTTGTGTGAAACCTCATTCGTGAGTAATGAGTACTTGGTTTTTAAAAGGAATAATGTTTCTTGATTTGAAATCAGAATGAGTATCGACAAACCACTGCAGCGTTAATAAAGGGAAATGTTTTGATTAATGAAGTATTATTAAAACCAGTAGAAACCTCCATCTGCATAGAAGCTAAGATGAGACAAAATGATATTACATTTCCTAGATCATGGCTACTTAATAAGATTGTTATGAACAAGAATAACCTACTCACATAAGGTATATGTTTCTCAAATTGTTTTAAAGAATTAAAACTATGAACTACGAAACCTTTCGAAAATGAGAAACTTGAGTAATTGAAATTAGGCAAACTTGAAACGTTTGAAAAAGAATGTTGTTACTTGATTTTACAAAGAGAAGTGTTTTGATTTACTTCAAAAGATAATCACTCTATTTTTCATATACTACGGGTATTGTGTGACTTTTGTGAAAGTAACGTATCTTTTAAAAGAGTTAATGTATGAAGTACTTTGGGGATAAAAACCCGATCTTGTTAATCATATAGTAGAAAGTGCCTTGTGTGTATAACTTGATTGTGTTGGTTTGTGATAGCCTTGTAATACTTTATTGTTGATTTGTTAAGTAAACATGCTAGGATGCTACGTGTGTTAGTATCTTGTGATGTTTGTGTAAAGGGGTTTCCCCTCGACTGCGCTTAAGTTGTTTAACTATCAGCCGTTATGTTGGTATTGTACCACTCACCTAGACATGTTTCGGAGGTTGGCATCCTCCGTCTGGGGTAGACTCGGTGATGCAGGACCATGATTCGAGAATACCTCATGCGGGTCCAGGGGGCCTATGCGGAGCTACGAGAGTTCCAGGTTAGTGTGCGGCCTTTATGGTCATGCGGTCTATGTGACCATGCGGACTGCGAGTCCAGGCGGATGCCGGGGAGTAGCTACCCTCGATGCGGGGTTATACCTCATGCGGGCCTATGAGGTTGGCCTATGCGGAGCTGCGAGGAGTTCCAGGGCTAGATGCGCACATTGGATACTGCGGGCGTGTGACCCGCTTTGATCATGTGACGGTCTAGACAGATTTCATGATACAGTTTATGACCTTGTTAGTACTATGGGTGTTAGTAGTCGGCTATGCCTTCGTACTTACCCTGTACGATTTTGTTAGAACATAGGTGGGACCTGGTGTTCATGTGTATTCCTTGGTGCTTTTATATCATAGACTGTCGGCAGTGAGGAAGGTATTCCACGGGCATGATTGATGTTGTGGGCTTGAGACCCATAGTTATATTTGAGTGATGACTTGAGGGCGTGAGTCCCTGACTTGACATGACTGCTTATTTATTGTGAACTGTAGTTTGGTTATCATACATGTCTCCTGCTTTAGATAGACTACTATGATTTCATTTACAGTATTTTTAGTTTCACATACTTGGTACCTGTTGTACTGACCTCCTTCGGGGGGCTGCGTTCATGCCACAGGTAGAGGTACACCAGTGTTGATCCTCGTTCTTAGGGTCACCGTTCAGCGTATGGGAAGCTCCGTTTCTCCGGAAGCTTATCAGTGGTATAGTCCCCTGTCGTTGTAGGTATTTACATTAAGGGGTATGGCGGGGCCCTGTCCCGCCATTGTTGTCGTATCATTCTTAGAGGTATGTAGTACTGTTGTGGGCAGAGTTGTAATAAGGATGTAACTGTTCGGTTTTAAATTGATTTATATATATGCCGAAAGGCAAGTTTTTCTCAGATTACTGTTTCTTACTTCATAATATTTTCATGTCTTGTTTTATGTTCCGCTGATTACTCTGATGTATGGCTACTTGGGTGTCCGGGTAAGGCACCAGTCACGGGCCCGAGTTCGGGTCGTGACACAGGGCCCCGCCATACCCCTGAATATACATGAATCTACAACCTAAGGGAAAACCGTACGAAGAGATAAGCCTCCGGAGCAAATGGAGCTTTTTCCCAAAAATTGAACCGAGATCCTAAGAGCAAGGATCACCTACCTGTGTACCTAAAACCTGCGGGCATGAACGCAGCCCCCCGAAGGGGGTCAGTACAACTGGTACCGAATATGGAACGGAAAATAAGGTACATTAAACAAATCATAACTGTACAAAAGAATGACAGGGGCAAGTATAAAAAGGGTACATACCAGATCCTACCGTGTCATTACCATCTCGTGAAAATAATTTTTTCCCATTTTTCAATAAAAGTTATAGTCACTTTCTTACGTACATACTTAGGAAAAATCGTCAAGTTCATTACCATATAACTTACTTATCTTTCATAACAAAATCCGGCCCTTTATGGAGGGACGCATATACTACCCGGCCCAATCTGGGACGCGATCAAGTCACACAAATATCAAAGCGTGCCCGTGGAATTCCTTCCTCTGTGGCGATCTATGACATAAATCATACTCGTGTGGCGCCCGTGGCATTCTACCTCACTTTGTCGGCGTACACATATCTGATACATATATATATACCTCGCGTGGAATCCTCCATCCTTTGCGGGGCGTAGGTGTAACATATAACCAGGTGACACGCCCGTGGCATCCTACATCACTGTCAGCGTACACGTATATAATACATATATATATATATATATATATATATCTATATATATAACGCGACGCATGCCCGAAATCCTCATCGTATAAGCATGGCCATAACGTGCCTCGGCATCCTCATCGTGAGTGCGAGTCTTCGTGGGAGCTAGCCCGTGGAATAAGAATATAACATGCCCCAGAATCCTTCATCGTGGGTACATGTCTTCATGGAGCTAGCCCATGGAGTAATAGTCGTAATAGCATGGTCGCGTGCCGGAATCTCGTCGTATAAGCATGGCCATGGGTAATAAAACTAATCAGAATCTAACCGCCTCGGTCACATGCCGGAATCCCACATCAGCTGTCGATGCGTCAAGTAAACTTACAACAAGACAGTAGTCCCTCCCGAGAGTCACGACAACGTAAGCATATAATACTTGCACTCAAAGCTATCACAAGCAAACATAGGCAAGTTCATTAAACCTTTAGACTTCCATTTTTATAAACTCATGGCACTTTCGTTTCACACATAAAAATCCGGGAATTTAACCCCAAGTACTACGTACTTCCATTCTTTTCAAAAGATTCCTTTTCATATAAAACCCCAAGATACTAACACCCGTAGTATCAAGGCTTGTGTACATTTCACATAAGTCACTATACTTTTAGAAATACATTTCTCGGCTTCTAAATCAAGTGACCCTTACTTTAAAGCTTTAAGAAAGTGATACCTTTAAATCAAATTGCCCTTCCTTAATTCAAGTTATTTCTTTGTTTACCTTATTAGAGAAACACATTCTCTTAACCTTCCATAAAGCCGTTATAACCAACTTCCCATAAAGCCGTTATAACCCTTTATGGTTTTAGACAAACTTATTCCTTTTATAACCAAGAGACTTATACTTTTTAACACCAAGTATTATATACTTTCAAATCAATTCTCTTAACTTTCAAAATACATTTAGTCTCTTAACTTTTAGAAATCAAGTTTCTTAACTTTTAAAACTCAAGTACTCACACCTTTTAAAACAAGTTACTTCCCTTAAATCAAGTCAATTCTTCCTTTAAGAATCAAGTTTCATTACCTGAAAATAAAGTCTCTCAACCCTTTTATGAGTCTAAGGTTCACAGTCTTAAAACTTCATAACATAAATTCTTTAAGTTAAGCACATATGCCTTATGTGTGTGAGTAGGTTATACTTGTTTATAACGATCTTATTAAAGCAGCCATGATCTAGAAAATGTAATACAATTTTGTCTTATCTTAGCTTCTATGCAGATGGAGAATTCTACTCATTTTAATATTATCAATTGTCATTACATTTTCCTTTATTAACGCTGCAATGGATTGTTCGATACTTATTCTCATTCGTGCCATAAATTAGCCAAGTCAACTTGGCTCCAAAATACCTCCTAACGACTCTTACCAACATCCCCCATAAGACTCGGTAAGGACTTAGGATAACTTTGACATAACCTTTACATAGAGTAAATCACACACATACCTCTTAACTTCTAAGAGTAGAAGAAAACATGAAATAATACCACATGTATATTCCATACATAGAATCATGCCAAAGGAAGGAAGAGGTTCACATACCTCGCGACGATTATCGACAAGTAGCAAAATGCTCCAAAGTACTTCAACCTTGATAGCTATTCCATCCTTCAAGTAGAATACGCTATACTTAGTACTTCAACCTATAATGGCCATAATATGTCCATTAACCTCTTACTTCAAACGTAGAATATTCTAAGTGCTAAGTCACTAAATTCTACGGAAAATCGGACAGCACCTCCTTTGTTTCTACATACTTTGCCACCTTTTTCAAGGCCGAATTCAATAACCAATCACGCCACATTTAATGCCCAACAATACAATTAATCAATAGGGGATTACACGCCTACTAGATGCGTAAAATTCCGCCCCACAATTGATATATAACTAATACAACTACAAGTGCAATTCCGGCAACTTGAGATACAACAACACCAATTCTTATCCAATTTCCTTTTCGATCCAAATTGTTAGCATAACATGATATCAAGTCGCAATCGATTATAACTACTATAATCTTCAAGTAAGTAACATGCGATGATTCTAATTAACGACCAATTTGTAATCCAACTTCAAATGGTTTATATAACATTTCGGATTTTTAGGTTACAATAAATCCATAACACTTATGAAACTTCAACACATATACTTCATGCTAGCAAACATGTAAAGCTAACAACAATATATAATCTTGTAACACTTAAGAGACAAGATTATTACCTCAACGATTCTTAGTCCAACTCCAAAACCGAAGTCGCTCCCTAGCAACTTAGAGCCTCTTCTAGACACTTCAATCCGCCACTTGAGACCCTTAGAGTAACACAACCAACTTTCCTTCAATCTTCCAAACAAAACCTAGAAAAGCAACTAGGTTTTCATCTTGCGACTAATACGAAAACTATATTTTTCCGGGATTTTTCTATTGATATACCCTTACAATACCCTCATGAACCTTGGTTTAAAGTGTGGAGCTTATTGGACAACAAACAAAAATTTTTCTTTTTCTTCCTTGTTGAACCCGAGAGCACAAGCTCTTGTTCATCCAATTTTCTTGAAAATTTGGCTAAGTGTGGAACTTGTCTCACTACTAGTACTACTATATAGTAACATGGAGGGTTGAGATTAGCACAAATGTGTGGTTTGGATGAAGTTCTTTTAAATATCAAGCTAGTGGTCCCATTGACTAAGTCAAATATATCAAGCTTTACTACTTGCAAGACTTGTCTTCCTAACAAGGGTCAAATGAACCTTTTGCCCATGTAATTTCGTCCAAGACCATTTAAGGGGGGGTGACACGTGTCGCCCTCCCATTCGTCATAATATTACGTTTTCCGACAATTCCAAAATTCCGATAAATTTTTACTAGTCTCAAATCTTAACATTTGGACTTCTTACGTACGTTCTTAATACATGTCATGTAATTACGGGGTGTAACATTCTCCCCCCCCCCCCCTTAGAAACATTCATCCCCGAATGTTCTTTCGGAGCTCAATCTATCATTTCTCGGCATAGTCTCATAAAACTACACTTAATGAAACCTAATTAGGTCACATATGGCCCTAATACCTCGCACACACATAACCATCCCTCATAAGCCCAAAAAGGATTATCTTCTCGTACTTACAAGTTACTCTAGCATACATACACAGTCTCAATATTATTCGTTCATGAAACTTAATCTTACAACAACCTTAACATGCATACAAGTCTCTAAAGGGGTTAAAAATATACCTGAAATCATATTGGCGGTTCAAAGGACTACTAAAACTGGGAACCTCCACCACGACCTCTATCACGGCCTGCCGGTGCATGAACATCCTGCCTAGCTATTGAAGGCGAAGGTGTTACACCCCGTAATTCAAGGACATGTTTTGTTACACCCCGTAAGTCCAGAACATGTAAAAGAGGATGTACGAAAGGAAACAAGACTTGGAAATTGGTACGAAAGGAAGAATTGTTTTTCCGACGGAAAATGTTCCGAACGTCGGAAAGGAAAAATGTTCGTTGTTGAGAATTGGATTCTCAAAATGCATTTTGAAGAGTATGGAACTTATTATATTTATGGAAATTTATTTTTACGGATTTGGTCACGTGGGGCCCACCCGAGGAATTTTACGTTTTGTGGGGCCCACGAGAGTTACGGAATTTTATGGACGAATGAGAGGGCGACACGTGGCACCCTCACATGGCTTGGTCGAAATTTATGCAAGGGTATGATGTTCATTGACCACCTTGGAAGATTAGTCTTGCTAGCATGACATTGTTGACAAGTCAACTTGTCCACCTAGGCTTGATCCAAGTGAAACCTATCCTATCCACTCAAGTGTTGAAATCTTAGCCATCCATTGTGTTTTATATACATAGCTAGTGCAAGACAAGCTCATTTTACACTTAGAAAAATTAGAGAACATTGAGCTTAGCCAAGGAGACCTCTCGGGTTCACCATCTCACACACACAAAATTTTTGTAATTTTGATCCATTAGCCACAAGACTTTAACCCAATGTTCCTAAGGGTGTTGTAAGGTTATCTCAATAGAAAGATTTCGGAAAAAACGTATTTTTACGTTAGTCGCAAGGCGGAAACTAAGGGAGTTCTTCAACTTTGAAGTTGGAACTTGAATATGGGTTCTTCATAGGCCTCTAAGGAGTGCTTGGAGCGGATTGGAACCTAAGGAAAGGAGCTAAGAATTGCTAAGGCGCGACTTTGGAATCTTGGAAATTTTTAAGGGCTTATCAAGGTATATTCTTGTCGTTTTAGCAATTAAGGTTTACTTATCATTGTAGCTATGGTTATTAGAAAGCATGAGTTTTATTGTATGAAGTTTGATATGTTTATTGGCTATTGGAACCCTAATCCGGAAACTAGCATGTTAGCCTTAAGACTACAATTCAAGTCGATTATTAGTCTAAGCGTCGCATGTTGTATAAAGAAGGAAATTGTAGTTGTTGAGGTTGTTTATGACTAAATAACATGTTGACCTAAGAACTTGGAATTTGGAAAAGGATTGGAAAAGACTTTGAATTGTTAGTATGTAGTGGCCGAGAATGGCTTGGAGTTTTAACTATTTGGTATGAATTGTGGGGCGGAATTTTACACGTATTGTAAGGCGTGTAATCCCCTTTATTTGGTTATTGTTTGGAGCCTTAAATGTGGCTTGTTGGTTATGTATTCGGCCTTGAAAAAGGTGGCAAAGTAAGTAGAAACAAAGGAGGTGCTGCCCGATTTTCCGTAGAATTAGAGACCGTATACTTAGTATTATTCTACGTAGAGACTAGAAGTTGATAGTCTTGTTGTGACCATTATAGGTTGACACTTCTACGTACGGCGTATTCGGCTTAGCTTGTGGATATTAGCCGAAAAGGTATGTGAACTATCTCCTCTTCTAGCATGATTCCTTAGAATAAAGAAAGTAAGTTCTACTCCTTGAATGATCCATTCCTTGCTTGTATTTGGATTGCCTAAAATAGAATTTGTTCTATGTACTTCCTTGAGTGTACTTTGATGTTTAAATTGTAAGTAGTATAATCCATTTCCTTAGGGAAGTTTGGATTCTTAAAAGTGAAGGTATTTTTCTTAAAGTACATAGAGACTTGAAAAGGAAGTGGTTTCCAAATCTTTTGGCTAGTGCCTTAGTTCTAAAACCTAAAGGTCATTATAATGACTTTAGGGGAGTCAAAGGAGTGATTACTTATTTGATTTAAAAGAGGAGAAATGACATGATTTAAGAGAAGTAACTTGCGTTAAGGGTGAAGTTACTTGAGGTTTAAAAAGTAGAAGAAAACTTGTTTTCTAACTATTAAGAGACTTGAAGTATTTTGAAAGTTAAGAACTTGATTTGTAAGTATGTGATACTTGGTTTTATTAGTATAAGTCTCTTGGTTATTGAAGGAATGGATACGTCTAAAACCATAAAGGGTTATAACGGCTTTATGGGAAGTTGGTTATAACGGCTTTATGGAAGGTTTAGAAAGTTGTCTATTTTGATTAAATCGGCATAAGTTGCCTAGATTGTGAAAATTTGGAGTTACTTGATTTCAAGCTTTGAAATGAGTTTTCTAAAAGTGTAGTAACTTACTTTGAAAAATAGACACGCCTTGATACTACGGGTGTTAGTATCTTGGGGCTTTACATAGAAAGGAGTCTTTTATAAAAGAATGTACGTACGTAGTACTTTGACTTGTTAAAAGAGAATTATTCTATGTATGCCATGATTAGTACTTTGGCTTGATAAATTGAGGATTTGTCTAAGTGTGCCTTGATAAGTACTTTGACTTGTTAAAAGAGAATTATTCTATGTATGCCTTGATTAGTACTTTGGCTTGATAAATTGAGGATTTGTCTAAGTGTGCCTTGATAAGTACTTTGGCTTGTTAAAAGAGAATTATTCTATGTATGTCTTGATAAGTACTTTGACTTGTTAAAAGAGAATTATTCTATGTATGCCTTGATTAGTACTTTGGCTTGATAAATTGAGGATTTGTCTAAGTGTGCCTTGATAAGTACTTTGGCTTGTTAAAAGAGAATTATTCTATGTATGCCTTGATAAGTACTTTGACTTGTTAAAAGAGAATTATTCTATGTATGCCTTGATAAGTACTTTGACTTGTTAAAAGAGAATTATTCTATGTATGCCTTGATTAGTACTTTGGCTTGATAAATTGAGGATTTGTCTAAGTGTGCCTTGATAAGTACTTTGACTTGTTAAAAGAGAATTATTCTATGTATGCCTTGATTAGTACTTTGGCTTGATAAATTGAGGATTTGTCTAAGTGTGCCTTGTTAAGTACTTTGGCTTGTTAATTGAGAATTGCCTATGTGTGCTGGAAATAGCCGGTTGTGTGCTATTGGTATATCAGTCGTTTCGGGGTCATTCCCCGGGTTTGTGGCATTTGCATAATTCCGTGGATTTGCTACCCACGATGCGAGGAATACCTCATGCGAGTCCGTAGGGCTTATGCGGGTGAAATAGTCCCATGCGGGCGGGTCCAGCCTATGCGAGGAATACCTCATGCGAGTCCGTAAGGGCTTATGCGGGTGAAATAGTCCTATGCGAGGAATACCTCATGCGGGTCCGAAAGGGCTTATGCTGGTGAAATAGACCCATGCGGGCGGGTCCAGCCTATGCGAGAATACCTCACGCGTCCACGCGACCTACGCGGTGAAATAGTCTCGGGAATAGGATTGCTAAATGATCTGCGGCGGATGGTCTGCTCGATCATGAGCTTCCTAGTTTATATTGTAAGGATACTACCGCTTACTCTCATTGTTAGTAAGGCATAATGTGTTGTATTTTGATTATCATATATGTCCCGGATTTGTTTGTGTTACCCTATGGTCATGCTTTACGAGGTGGGATTAGGGGCATGGGACCACGAGGTATTGAGGACACAGGTGGGACTTGGTGTTCATGTATCCTTATTGGTGTTATTACATCATGGATCGGCGGTGAGGAAGGATTCCACGCATGATTGATATTATGGGCGTGAGACCCATGGTTATATTGAGTAATGACTTTGAGGGCTGCGTCACGACTTGATATGACGCTATGTGTTATGTCTTGTAGGTTGGATATCATACATGTCTCTGTGTTATTTAGATCGCTATGATTTTATTACAAGATTTCATCGCTCACATACTTGGTACATTCTTCGCATCGACCTTCGGCTGCGTTCATGCCGCAGTTTAGGTACCTTGATTCGGTGATCGGCAGTGTAGGATCCTCGCTCGTGGTTTTGGATAAGCTCCTTCTATTCGGAGGTTATCTTTGGTATATGTCCTTGATGCATGTGCTTTGTATAGTTTTGGGTACGGTGGGGCCTTGTCGTCATAGTTGATTTAACTCCTAGAGTTCTGTATTCATATGTGGGATTGGACTATTGTACGGTGTAGTATCTTTTGTTTATGTATATATGGCAGCCTTGTCGGCTTTGCCCTTGCACGTACGTTTGTTTAAAAAAAATGAGGTGTTATTTCAGTTCCGCAGCTTACTTGTATTGTTAAGGTAGAATGGTGCCCAGGTAGGGCACCGATCACGCCCGGTTCGGCCGTGACAGAGCAGTGGTATCGAGCGATCCCCTCGGAATGTCTACAGACCGTGTCTAGTAGAGTCTTGATTATCGGTGTGTTGCGCGCCACACCCATAAACAGGAGGCTACAGGACATTTAGGAGTTGGTTTCTATTCTTTTCACTCTAAGATCGTGCCATAGAGCTGTGTTAGTAAGAAAATTCCTCTCTGACGTATTGTTGTGTTCTGATGCCTCGAGGGCAACAGCCGCCCAGAAGGGCAAAGGAGTAGCAGGAGCTACTAGTCAGACTCAGAGAGTTGATAGGGCTTATGCCCAGGGTACACCGGATGTTGTTCCGCAGTCGGCGAGTTCTTCTGCGCCAGGTTTTGAGGCCCGACACGAGCCTCCAGTTTCTCGGTTAGGAGAAAACTATAGGGTCATGAGGAAAGCCGTTGTGTTATTGACCAAGATAGCGGTGCTAGCAGTTGTAAGTGATAGTACCCCAGAGGTAGGGATACTTTGATTAGTAAGTGAGAAGTAAGAATGTTGACAAGAATGATAGGTGAACTGAGACTATAGTTGTATAAAGTTCACAAGTTGTAATTGCCCCATGACAGTGTAAGACCAATAGGGAAGATTGTACAGTAGAAATACTTTGGCTTATGTGACGAACCTCTAGTGAATAGGGGATAGGGTAAGAAGTACCTTGAGATAAGAGAGATTTATTCCAGACTAAGAACGAGAAGTTAAGTGTGACGATGAGTCGGGTTATAGACTCATTTCGGGTCAACCGATAGTATGGAATCGGGTGATGTCAGTTAGAAATAGTCCCGTTAAGTGATAGGGTCCTGGGGATGCCAGGCCCAAGTTTAGTTAATCGTTGTACGAGTTTGTGGACGCGTTCCACCGGAACTAGGTCGTAAGGACCGAGAAGAGCCTTAACGGGAATGTAAGTAACTATATGGCCAAGTTTGGGTAGTAACTCCAAGGAATGGAGAAGAGAAACAAAATTTGAGATTTTGTACGTGTACTAGATGAGTTTGAAAGTACGAGAAAGTATGACAAGTAAGGAAAGAAAGGAACCTCTAAGGATCCCGTGTTTTGGGAAGACTGTAACCTTCGAGTTTTGTGAGAAGGGGGTCGCGGACGGAAGGTCCATTGTTATGTTTACGTATGTTGTGGTGGCCATGTGTGGCATCGTAGGTCTTGTGCAGTTTTGATCGATAGGCATAGTATAGAGATTGTGCCGGAGTGTGTATAGCTTGGCAACCGACTAAGAACATTCGGGGACGAATGTTTCTAAGGGGGGAAGAATGTTACACCCCGTAAGTCCAGAACATGTAAAAGAGGATGTACGAAAGGAAACAAGACTTGGAAATTGGTACGAAAGGAAGAATTGTTTTTCCGACGGAAAATGTTCCGAACGTCGGAAAGGAAAAATGTTCGTTGTTGAGAATTGGATTCTCAAAATGCATTTTGAAGAGTATGGAACTTATTATATTTATGGAAATTTATTTTTACGGATTTGGTCACGTGGGGCCCACCCGAGGAATTTTACGTTTTGTGGGGCCCACGAGAGTTACGGAATTTTATGGACGAATGAGAGGGAGACACGTGGCACCCTCACATGGCTTGGTCGAAATTTATGCAAGGGTATGATGGTCATTGACCACCTTGGAAGATTAGTCTTGCTAGCATGACATTGTTGACAAGTCAACTTGTCCACCTAGGCTTGATCCAAGTGAAACCTATCCTATCCACTCAAGTGTTGAAATCTTAGCCATCCATTGTGTTTTATATACATAGCTAGTGCAAGACAAGCTCATTTTACACTTAGAAAAATTAGAGAACATTGAGCTTAGCCAAGGAGACCTCTCGGGTTCACCATCTCACACACACAAAATTTTTGTAATTTTGATCCATTAGCCACAAGACTTTAACCCAATGTTCCTAAGGGTGTTGTAAGGTTATCTCAATAGAAAGATTTCGGAAAAAACGTATTTTTACGTTAGTCGCAAGGCGGAAACTAAGGGAGTTCTTCAAATTTGAAGTTGGAACTTGAAGATGGGTTCTTCATAGGCCTCTAAGGAGTGCTTGGAGCGGATTGGAACCTAAGGAAAGGAGCTAAGAATTGCTAAGGCGCGACTTTGGAATCTTGGAAATTTTTAAGGGCTTATCAAGGTATATTATTGTCGTTTTAGCAATTAAGGTTTACTTATCATTGTAGCTATGGTTATTAGCAAGCATGAGTTTTATTGTATAAAGTTTGATATGTTTATTGGCTATTGGAACCCTAATCCGGAAACTAGCATGTTAGCCTTAAGACTACAATTCAAGTCGATTATTAGTCTAAGCGTCGCATGTTGTATAAAGAAGGAAATTGTAGTTGTTGAAGTTGTTTATGACTAAATAACATGTTGACCTAAGAACTTGGAATTTGGAAAAGGATTGGAAAAGACTTTGAATTGTTAGTATGTAGTGGCCGAGAATGGCTTGGAGTTTTAACTATTTGGTATGAATTGTGGGGCGGAATTTTACACGTATTGTAAGGCGTGTAATCCCCTTTGTTTGGTTGTTGTTTGGAGCCTTAAATGTGGCTTGTTGGTTATTGTATTCGGCCTTGAAAAAGGTGGCAAAGTAAGTAGAAACAAAGGAGGTCGCCCGATTTTCCGTAGAATTAGACCGTATACTTAGTATTATTCTACGTAGAGACTAGAAGTTGATAGTCTTGTTGTGACCATTATAGGTTGACAACCTACGTACGGCGTATTCGGCTTAGCTTGTGGATATTAGCCGAAAAGGTATGTGAACTATCTCCTCTTCTAGCATGATTCCTTAGAATAAAGAAAGTAAGTTCTACTCCTTGAATGATCCATTCCTTGCTTGTATTTGGATTGCCTAAAATAGAATTTGTTCTATGTACTTCCTTGAGTGTACTTTGATGTTTAAATTGTAAGTAGTATAATCCATTTCCTTAGGGAAGTTTGGATTCTTAAAAGTGAAGGTATTTTTCTTAAAGTACATAGAGACTTGTAAAGGAAGTGGTTTCCAAATCTTTTGGCTAGTGCCTTAGTTCTAAAACCTAAAGGTCATTATAATGACTTTAGGGGAGTCAAAGGAGTGATTACTTATTTGATTTAAAAGAGGAGAAATGACATGATTTAAGAGAAGTAACTTGCGTTAAGGGTGAAGTTACTTGAGGTTTAAAAAGTAGAAGAAAACTTGTTTTCTAACTATTAAGAGACTTGAAGTATTTTGAAAGTTAAGAACTTGATTTGTAAGTATGTGATACTTGGTTTTATTAGTATAAGTCTCTTGGTTATTGAAGGAATGGATACATCTAAAACCATAAAGGGTTATAACGGCTTTATGGAAAGTTGGTTATAACGGCTTTATGGAAGGTTTAGAAAGTTGTCTATTTTGATTAAATCGGCATAAGTTGCCTAGATTGTGAAAATTTGGAGTTACTTGATTTCAAGCTTTGAAATGAGTTTTCTAAAAGTGTAGTAACTTACTTTGAAAAATAGACACGCCTTGATACTACGGGTGTTAGTATCTTGGGGCTTTACATAGAAAGGAGTCTTTTATAAAAGAATGTACGTACGTAGTACTTTGACTTGTTAAAAGAGAATTATTCTATGTATGCCATGATTAGTACTTTGGCTTGATAAATTGAGGATTTTTCTAAGTGTGCCTTGATAAGTACTTTGACTTGTTAAAAGAGAATTATTCTATGTATGCCTTGATTAGTACTTTGGCTTGATAAATTGAGGATTTGTCTAAGTGTGTCTTGATAAGTACTTTGGCTTGTTAAAAGAGAATTATTCTATGTATGTCTTGATAAGTACTTTGACTTGTTAAAAGAGAATTATTCTATGTATGCCTTGATTAGTACTTTGGCTTGATAAATTGAGGATTTGTCTAAGTGTGCCTTGATAAGTACTTTGGCTTGTTAAAAGAGAATTATTCTATGTATGCCTTGATAAGTACTTTGACTTGTTAAAAGAGAATTATTCTATGTATGCCTTGATAAGTACTTTGACTTGTTAAAAGAGAATTATTCTATGTATGCCTTGATTAGTACTTTGGCTTGATAAATTGAGGATTTGTCTAAGTGTGCCTTGATAAGTACTTTGACTTGTTAAAAGAGAATTATTCTATGTATGCCTTGATTAGTACTTTGGCTTGATAAATTGAGGATTTGTCTAAGTGTGCCTTGTTAAGTACTTTGGCTTGTTAATTGAGAATTGCCTATGTGTGCTGGAAATAGCCGGTTGTGTGCTATTGGTATATCAGTCGTTTCGGGGTCATTCCCCGGGTTTGTGGCATTTGCATAATTCCGTGGATTTGCTACCCACGATGCGAGGAATACCTCATGCGAGTCTGTAGGGCTTATGCGGGTGAAATAGTCCCATGCGGGCGGGTCCAGCCTATGCGAGGAATACCTCGCGCGAGTCCGTAAGGGCTTATGCGGTGAAATAGTCCTATCACGAGGAATACCTCATGCGGTCCGAAAGGGCTTATGCGGGTGAAATAGTCTCACGCGGCGTCCGGCCTATACGAGAATACCTCACGCGGTCCACGCGACCTATGCGGGTGAAATAGTCCCGGAATAGGATTGCTAAATGATCTGCGCGGATGGTCTGCTCGATCATGAGCTTCCTAGTTTATATTGTAAGGATACTACCGCTTTACTCTCATTGTTAGTAAGGCACAATGTCTGTATTTTGATTATCATATATGTCCCGACGGTTTGTGTTACCCTATGGTCATGCTTTTACGAGGTGGGATTCCGGCATGGGACCACGAGGTATTGAGGACACAGTGGGACTTGGTGTTCATGTATCCTTATTGGTGTTATTACATCATGGATCGCGGTGAGGAAGGATTCCACGCATGATTGATATTATGGGCGTGAGACCCATGGTTATATTGAGTAATGACTTTGAGGGCTGCGTCCACGACTTGATATGGCCATGCTTATGTGTTATATGCGTAGGTTGGATATCATACATGTCTCTGTGTTATTTAGATCGCTATGATTTTATTACAGTACTTCATCGCTCACATACTTGGTACATTCTTCGCATCGACCTCCTTGGAGCTGCGTCATGCCGCAGAGTTTAGGTAATGATTCGGTGATCGGCAGTGTAGGATCTGCTCGGGGTTTTGGATAAGCTCCTTCTATTAGGAGGTTATCTTTGGTATATGTCCTTCAAGATGTGCTTTGTATAGTTTTGGGTACGACGGGCCTTGTCCGTCATAGTTCGGGCTTAACTCCTGTGAGGTCCGTATTCATATGGGATTGGACTCATGTATGCGTGTAGTGTCTTTTGTTTATGTATATATGGCAGCCTTGTCGGCTTTGCCTTTCGCATACGTTTGTTTAAAAAAATGAGGTTATTTCGCCCGCAGCTTACTTGTATTGTTAAGGTAGAAGGGTGCCCAGGTAGGGCACCAGTCACGGGCCCGGGGTTCGGGCTGTGACATGTTTAAGAGAATGTAAGTAAGGAACACAAGACTTGAAAAGGGTACGAAAGGAAGAATTGTTTTTCCGACGAAAAATCTTCCGAACGTCGGAAAGGAGAAATGTTCGTTGGTGAGAATTAGATTCTCAAAATGCATTAATTGAAGAGTATGAAACTTATTATCATTATGGAAATTTATTTTTACGGATTTGGTCACGTGGGGCCCACCCGAGGAATTTTACGTTTTGTGGGGCCCACGAGGGTTACGGAATTTTATGGACGAATGGGAGGGCGACACGTCCCCCCCCCCCCCCCCACATGTTCTTGGACGAAATATTTCAAGGGTAGTATGGTCATTGACCATGATAGAAGATTAAGTCTTGCTAGCTTGATAATATTGACCAAGTCAACTTGTCCACTTGGCTATTTAATTAATGTTCTTCATCCTAGCCACACATTTGTTTTAATCTTGACCCTCCATGTTGCTATATAGTAGTACTAGTAGTGAGACAAGCTTTCTACACTTAGCTAAATTTCAAGAAATTGGATGAACACACATAGGGGCTCTCGGCTTTGAGCTTTTAGAGACAAGAAAATTTTACAATTGTTGTCCATTATTCACAAGACTTAAACCCAAGGTCCCTAAGGGTATTTTAAGGATATCTCAATAGAAATATCCCGAAAAAGTGGCATTTTCGTATTAGTCGCAAGGCGGAAACTTAAGGAGTTCTTCAACTTTGAAGTTGGAACTTGAAGATGAGTTCTTTGTAGGCTTCTAAGGAGTGCTTGGAGCGGATTGGAACATAAGGAAAGGAGCTAAGAATTGCTAAGGAGCGACTTTGAATCTTGGAAAGATTAAGGGCTTGTAAAGGTATAATTCTTGTCATTTTAGTAATTAAGATTACTTATTGTTGTAGCTATGGATATTAGCAAGCATGAGGTATTTAGTATGAAGTTTTTTTTTTTTTATGTAAATGCAAATTTTATTACTAGAAACAGAAAGAAAAATGGCTATAATCAATCATTGAGGGTTCTCAGTCCTCAACGTAATGCAAAGAAGAAGCATGGGAGTAAGGAGTTGTCACTCGAAGGTGCCATTACAAGAAGGGATAAAATCATAGAGTACTCTATAAGATGTTGTTTTAATCTTAGTAATAACCTCTTCTGCCGGTAAGCTTGTGCCTTCAAAGAGCATTGTGTTCCTTGTCCTCCAAATCTCATAGACCATAATGCAGAAGGCAATTAAGGTTGCTTTTGCTCTGGATGTCTCCATGGTGATCTTTTTAATCCATTTGAGAGAACTTTCAACAATGGGTCATTTCTCTCCTAATTCCCAACCAATCTCTTATGCTCTTCCAAATCAAACGGGTGTAGGGGCATGTGAAGAAGAGGTGCTCCCTTGTTTCATTTGCTTGCTTGCAGAACCCACAAGACTTATCCTCCAAGTTAAGATAGGAAAGAGTGTCCTTTGTAGCTAACCGCTTTCTACAATTTAGCCACATGGTGAACGAGAACTTAGGGGGAATGAACCCTTTCCAAATTTGTGACATCCAAGGCTTTTTATCTTGCTTAGTGCGCAAGATCTCATATACGAGGCTTGAATCAAATTTACCGTTGGTACAACACTTTGCTAATCCGGCAATTGCAACTCCTTGGCTACCAAAGATGGAAACAAGTTTGTCGCGTATCCCGCAAATCTTTATGAATAGGAGTCTCTAGACGCACTCATAGTCCCAAAAAGAACCGCCTCTCAAATAAAAGCTGTTGATCCATTGGACCCAAAGAGAGTTTACCTCGGTGTGTGTTTGCCAAATTGTCTGGGATAGCAGGGCGTGGTTCCATTCCTTGATATTCATAAGGCCCAAGCCTCCTTCAGATTGAGGTAAGCAAATGGCCTCCCAAGCGACTCTAGGTGGTTTCCCTCCCCATAAGAACTGGATACAGGCAGACCTTACCTTGTTGAGTACTGTGGCCGGAATAGGAAGGGCCCGGAACCAAAAGCTCTCAACACCTTGGATGACCGACCTGATAAGCTCTAGCTTGCCCGCATAAGAAAGCGTGTGGTGTCCCCATTTCTGAATGTAATTCGAAATAGCACTAGTGAAAGGAGCAAATTGGTCCACCGAGACTGAAATTGGGGACAAAGGAATCCCCAAGTACCGTACCGGAAAGCTACCAATGCCGAATCCAACTCTGGCCAAGATCAAGTCACGTACCTCATCATGTACTCCCGCTAAGTAGACGGAGGATTTGGATGGGTTAAGAGTTAACCCAGAGACAGCCTCCAATTCCTCCAGACAATTCATAAGAATCCCAACCGAAGACATATCACCTTTGGCAAAGAGCATGAGGTCGTCTGCAAAAGCTAGATGAGTAATACCCAACCTTTTACATTTCGGATAATAAGAGAAAGCTCTAGCCTCAGTCTTTAATTTCAGCATCCTCGAAAGGTAATCCATACACAAGATAAAGAGCGAAGGGGACATAGGATCACCTTGTCTAAGGCCTCGCTTACCCTTGAAGTAACCATGTAATTCACCATTGATAGAAAGAGAGAAGGAAGTTGAGCAAACACACTCCATGATCCATCTAACAAATCTGTCTGGAAAGTTGAGGCCTCTTAATACCGAATCAAGGAAACTCCAAGAGACCGTGTCAAAAGCTTTCCTAAGATCCACCATGAGCATACACCTTGGTGAGACTCTGGCTCTATTAAATCCTCTCACAAGCTCTTGTGCTACATAGATATTGTCCATCATACTTCTCCCTTTCACAAAAGCCCCTTGTGATTTGTCAACAAGAGAAGGAAGAACCTTTGCCATTCTGGTAGCTAGAATCTTTGTAATGATCTTATAGACCACATTAGTCAATCCAATAGGCCTAAAATCAGTTACCTTAGGATCCTGATCGGTCTTAGGTAGTAAGGCAATGATGGTATGATCTTAGATCGTTCTTTAGTAAATTGGTCCGTGTAAAGAGGTATTCCTACACGGGAAGCAATCTTACTAAGGCCCGTTGCACTCCAGATGGAAAGGGGAATGTCCGGAAAAGTGACCCAAATAGGAATGTCCATAAATAACTCATCCGTTATAAGAACTCCTTTATTGATAGCTTTGAGCATCATAGTCTTCCCGTAGACCATATAAGGGCCACCATGAAGTACATTAGTGCGCTCTTCCTCAGTCATGAATTTGAACACTGTCCAACCTTTGCCATATGGTATGATACGGCATTTCACTCCCCATCCCTTCACAATGGTATTCAATGCCTCTCTTCCCGGGAAGGGACCCGTGAAGCAACCAATTAAGCAATAACCCCAAGTTTCTATGAATGGGACTTCATCCTCTACTTCAATGTCTACTTCCGTCCCTTGCTGTTCAATAAATTGCAACTTCATTCCTTTTGCTTCAATCCTAGTACCCGCAAAGACTCCTGCATAAGTCTTTTTTGGAGGGGTTGGACCTTTGCCATGATTCGGGGGGTGGTTCTTAGGAGTAGTATCCGTGGGTGGGATTTGATATTGTTTTGAAGGAGCATTTGTGTGTAAATCATTGGGAGGCATTTCTGGAGATATAGACAGAGGGGGGTGGGTAGAAGGATTTGTGCTTAGGCCCGCAATAGGAGAAAGAATTCGCGTGCCATTTGGTAGGGTAGGGAATGTGTCTTGGGTTTTGGTAGGTAAAGAAGGAAGGGAAGAAAGAAGAGGTGAGGTGTTGTGTAAATCAGGGAGTAGAGAGGGGGTATTGGTTGAGAGAGGGTGTTTGTTTAAGTCTATGTTCGTGCTTAAGGACGAGTTAAAGACGAACGGTTTATTTATGTTCTTGATAATTGCTCCTTCAAGCACATTTCTTAAAGAGGGAAAGGCATCATTAGTTACACTTAGAGAGTTCCGGGGTTGGTGTCTAACTACACGAGAGGGCAAGTTGGATCTCGTGACATTAAATTCAGACCCCTTGGCTTCCGCGTTATTAATGGACTTGTAGTTCCTAGGCTTCTTGGAAATAGAATTCGTTTTGTTTCCCTCAACTGACTTTGATCCATGTATAATGGGAAAAGTAAATGACCCATGGGCACCCACCTGACCTTCCTTGGCAATCTGATCGTCATTAAGACCCGTCTTTGAGAGAGACCCTTCGGTACCCGCAGCTTTAAAGTTTGACGCCTCGGCTCCCACAATATTAATGCAAGGCTCCTTTCCCACAACTGACTTCTCTCCTTGAATAACGGGGGTAATCAATGTTCCCTGGGTGCCCTCCTGACCCGCCTTGGTAATCTGATCATCATAAAGATCCGCAATTGATAGAGGCTCGTTGGTACCCGCAGCCATTAAATGAGATGCCTCGGCACCCGCAGAATTAATGCGAGACTCTTCGGGGATGGAGACTTCCTTGAGCCTAGCATCAGACCTCGATCTTAACATTCTGGGAGTAAACTCAGATGTATGGACTACCGTCATACCCGCCTTAGCATTATGACCCACGCCCCGACCCGGAATGGGAGGGGTCACATTGTTTTCCGGGGCAATAATGTAGGGAGTCTTGACTCCCGTGACTGATTCTTTGGGAATGGGAGTATCATCAATGCTATCCACTGACTTGGAATCATGCAAAACGTGAATAGCCTCAGACCTATTGACATCCTCCTGACCCGTCTTGAACTTCTGACCCGCGCCTATACCCGGTTCTGACCCGAGTAGACCATCACTCCTTTGTGCATCAATCACGTTGTCTGGCCCAGAAATTATCCCTATTCCGGCATACCTGAGCAAATTGTCAGGTAGTATTGGGGTACTAAAGTTGCCGTGACTTCCTAGTTCTTCCGTGGTAATCCCGGAATCCACCAGTTGACCCGTGATAGGATCAACCACCATAGTAGCAAGTAGTTTTCCGCCTTCAAATACCCTAATATCCAAGTTCTCGGTATCAATGCTTTTGCCCCATTCATGAATCTTTTGAAGAGTAGCATCATCTATTACATTGTCTAGAGGGATACGTGAGTCTGGCTTGACATGGACCAATACAGAAGGGTCTGAAGTCGCCGGAATGAGATTTTCTTCGGCAATTATTGGACTGCCTCCATTCTTTTTCTTTTTCCTTGTTCTAGCCTTCGTCGAACTTCCTGAACCTCCTGAATCATTGTTGGAACGTGTGTAACGTTTAGATTTCTTCATATTAAGAACGGAAAACTTCAAACCATGAGGGTACAATCGTTAAACATAGAGGGGGGGGGGGGGAGGAAGAACAACCGAAGGAGCAACTAAGGCAAAACGTTGAGAGCGTTTTCCTTAGTGAGAGAAACTTCTCTCTAACTCCTTATAATTGTTAACTCTTATTTAGTATGAAGTTTGATAAGTGTATTGATTGTTGGAACCCTAATCCGAAAACTAGTATGTTAGCCCTTAAGATTTTAATTCAAGTTGGTTACTAGTTAAGTTGTCATATGTTATATAAAGAAGGAAATTGTAGTTGTTGAAGTTGTTTTTGACTATATAACATGTTGACCCAAGAACTTGGATGGAAAAGAGTTGGAAGACTTATTGTTGTAGCACCTTTTAACCGAGAATGGCATGGAAATTATTGGATTGTTTTGTATTGTTGTGGGGCGGAATTTTACACGTATTGTAAGGCGTGTAATCCCCTTTGTATTTGCTAAATTGATTTGAGCCTTAAATGTGGCGTTTGGTTATTGAATTCGGCCTTGAAAAAGGTGGCAAAGTATGTAGAAACAAAGGAAGTGCTGTCCGATTTTCCGTAGAATTTAGTGACCTTGTACTTAGAATATTCTACGTTCGGAGCTAGAGGTTAATAGACATTTTATGACCATTATAGGTCGAAGTACTACGAGTAGCGTATTCTACTTGAAGGATGGAATAGCTATCAAGGTTGAAGTACTTTGGAGCATTTTGCTACTTGTCGATAATCGTCGCGAGGTATGTGAACCTATTCCTTCTTTAGACATGATTCTATGTATGGAATATACATGTGGTATTATTTCATGATTCCTTCTACTCTTAGAAGTTAAGAAGTATGTATGTTGATTTACTCTACGTAAGGGTTATGTCTAAGTTATCCTAAGTTCTTACCAAGTGTTATGGGGGATGTTGGTAAGAGTCGTTAGGAGGTATTTGGAGCCAAGTTGACTTGGCTAATTTACGGCACGAATGAGAATAAGTATCGAACAAGCCATTGCAGCGTTAATAAAGGAAAATGTAATGACGATAAATTATATTAAAACAAGTAGAATTCTCCATCTGCATAGAAGCTAAGATAAGACAAAAATTGTATTACATTTTCTAGATCATGGCTGCTTTAATAAGATCGTTATAAACAAGTATAATCTACTCACACACATAAGGCATATGTACTTCACTTAAAGAATTTACGTTATGAAGTTTTAAGACTATGAACCTTTGACTCCTAAAAGGTTGAGAGACTTTATTTTCAAGTAATGAAACTTGATTCTTAAAGGAAGAAATGACATGATTTAAGGGAAGTAATTTGTTTTAAAAGGTGTGAGTTACTTGAGATTTAAAAGTTAAGAAACTTGATTTCTAAAGTTAAGAGACTTGAAGTATTTTGGAAGTTAAGAAAGTTGATTTGAAAGTATATGATACTTGGTTTTAAAAGTATAAGTCTCTTGGTTAAAAAAAGGAATGAAATTGTCTAAAACCATAAAGGGTTATAACAGCTTTATGGGAAGTTGGTTATAACGGCTTTATGAAAGGTTAAGAGAATGGTTTCCTCTAATAATGTAAGTAAGGGAGTAACTTGAAATAAGGAAGGGTATTTTGATTTAAAGGTATCACTTGCTTAAAGTTTTAAAATAAGGGTCACTTGATTTAGAAGCCGAGAAACGTATTTCTAAGTGTAGTGACTTATGTGAAATGTAAACAAGCCTTGATACTACGGGTGTTAGTATCTTGGGGTTTTGTATGAAAAGGAACCTTTTGAAAAGAATGGAAGTACGTAGTACTTTGGGTTAAATTCCCGAATTTTTATGTGTGAAACGAAAGTGCCATGAGTTTATAAAAATGGAAGTCTAAAGGTTTAATGAACTTGCCTATGTTTGCTTGTGATAGCTTTGAGTGCAAGTATTATATGTTTACGTTGTCGTGACTCTCGGAGTGGTCACCGTCTTGTTGTAAGTTTACTTGACGCATCGAAGCGATGTGGGATTCCACGTATGCTTCCATTATGATTGATCCTTGGACATGCTTATACGATGTGGGATTCCGGGGCATGTGACCAGGAGGTGGGTTAGATTCCCGGATTTGTTTTATTACCCATGGCCATGCTTATACGATGAGGGATTCCGGGGCATGCGACCATACTATGACGATTATTACTCCATGGGCTAGCTCTACGAAGACATGTACCCACGATGAGGATTAGGGGCATGTTATATTATTACTCCATGGGCTAGCTCCCCATGAAGACCTGCACCTACGATGAGGGATGCCGAGGGCACGTTATGGCCATGCTTATACGATGAGGATTCCGGATATGCGCCATGTTATATATATATATATATATATATATATATATATATATGTGTTATATGTGTACGCCGACAGTGAGGTAGGATGCCACGGGCGCGTCACATGGTTATATGTTTGTTATACCCCGTATTTCCAGAGTATATACGTGAGGGCGTACGTACAAAAGTTTAAGCATTAAAGAAGACTAAGGGACGAAATTTTGTGCACAACTAGCAAAAAGAATCGTTTTCCGACGAAACGTTTTCCAGAACTTGCGAAGGGAAAATTCCGGCTATGTCTTTTATTATTTTTGCGGATTTTTCCGAGAGATGAAATATTTTGGACCAACGGGAGGGTGACATGTGTCACCCTCAAAGTGGACGAATTGGGGCGTTTTTCTTGCTCAATTTTAGTCAAGGAGTTGGTAGGATATTTTGGTGGTAGATGGATAAGGTACACTTGCCCAAATCTTGACCTTACACTTGCCTACCACTTGTCTTGATCTTGGCCCTTGGTTGTCCTATAAATACCCCCTTAGTTGAAGACTTATTCTTCATCCTCACTTGATAAATTCCAAGGCAAAAACCCTTCCCTCCCTTCTAGTGTTTTCGTCCGCCACACCCTCCCCCTTTGAGAGGCCCTCGGCCGAAGTACACCCCCCTTCCCTTGCCTTGTTGTTTTCGTGAAATACCCCTCCCTTGGTAGAAAAATACTTCTCCAAGTATTGTTGTATAAATTCCAAATACCTTGGCCCAAATACCTTGTAGTATTCCAAGGTTACACCTATACTAAAAGCCCCAAAATACTATTATACTTCCCTTCAGTCGCAAAAACGAAACCCTAAGGAAATCTTAGTAGTCGGTTGAAGTGTTAAGTAGAAGTTGCGTAGAACTTCTAAGGGTTGTTTGGAGCGGGTTGGAGCGCACGGAGTAGGAGCTAAACGTTGCTCAGGATCGACATATAACTTGGATAATTTTGGGCTTATCGAGGTAAATACTACTGTCCTTCTATTATAATTGGAAATTACATACTGTAGTAGTATAGAAATGAGTATAAGACATATAAGGATGGTATAAAAGAAGAGAATTGAATTGAAATCACATCAGAAGAATTTTAAAGAAGAAGGCTAAAGCAGACTTACATGAAATGTATTTACGAGAATTGTAGTTTGGCGTAGGGAAGTCTTGCCCAATTTCCGTAGAATAAGGAATCAGTATCCGAATTATTCTGCAGAGTCGTCAGACATTGATAGACTTATGACCGTTATAGGTTGAAGATCGCGAGTAGCGTATTCTACTCGGGCGGTCGATAAGGCTAGCGTGATTACGATTTGGAGCTATTTGCTAATAGTCGATAATCGTCGCGAGGTATGTGATTCTTCCTATCCTCTTGAGCATGATATTTTAAAAAGAATACATATATAGTACGATAGACGTACGTGTGTTAACTGAACGTAGTTTTACGGCAATGTCTTTTGACTTAAGCCTGAATAATAAGAATCTTGAAGTATTTCAAAAGAATTAAGAACCGTTTTTGAAAGAAGATTAATACTTGGTTTGAAAGCTTAAGAGTTATACTAGCTTTATGGGAAGTTAGGTATAACGACTTAAGTAAGATAAAAGGGATGGTTTATTGACTTTAGAAGTTAAGAGACTTGATCTTAAAAGATAAGAGACTTAACTTAATTGAATTGATATGAAAGTTGTTAAGAAGTCTGAAGCCTCATTCGTGAGTAATGAGTACTTGGTTTTTAAAGAATAATGTTTCTTGATTTGAAATCGAATAAGTATCGAACAAACCATCGCAGTTAATAAAGGGAAATGTTTTGACTAATTAAGTATTATTAAAACCAGTAGAAACCTCCATCTGCATAGAAGCTAAGATGAGACAAAATGATATTACATTTCCTAGATCATGGCTGCATTAATAAGATTGTTATGAACAAGAATAACCTACTCACACATAAGGCATATATTTCTCAAATGGTTTTAAAAGAGAATTATATTATTAAGTGATTAAGACTATGAACTACGAAACCTTTCGAAAGTGAGAAACTTGAGCATTTGAAATTAGGCAAACTTGAACGTTTGGAAAAGTATGTTGTTACTTGACGTTGTTCTAAAATGTAAGCCATTTGGTTTAAAATAGTGTAAAGTGCTTGATTTTAAAATATGAACGTATTTGGTACTACGGATAATAATACCGAGTTGTTTTTACGTAAAAAGAGGTCTTTTTGAAAGAGTTAATGTATGTAGTACTTTGGGGTTAAAACCCGGATTTGTTGTAATAAAATAAGAGTCTATAAGTATGTTGAACTTGCCTATGCTTGTGGTACTAGCCTTTGTTGTGCAAGTGTTGTATTTACGCTACCGCTGCGTCTCGCCGAGTAGGCTATCTGACCGATTGATGGACATACTGACACGATGGGTGGCCCACGGGTATGCTTCCACTATATCGATCCTTTTAGACATACTGACACGATGGGTGGCCCACGGGTATGCTTCCATTAGGAGTGTGACGTTGTTGTTGTTACATGGACATGTCTGCACCGATGCAGAATCCGGCACGCGTTACGCGGCGGAGTTAATCACCCGTATATTGTTATCATTGTTACATGGACATGTCTCGCACCGATGAAGAACTCCGGCATGCGCCACGCGCGGGTTGATGACCCGATATTGTTATCATTGTTACATGGACACGCTCGCACCGTCGCAGTCGGGGCATGTGCCACGCGCAGGGTTGAGTACCCGGTACATTGTTATTATTGTTGCATCCTGGACATGTCTACACCGATGGAGAATTCCGGGGGCATGTGGCCATGATGCGAACATGATTGATGTTGTGGGCGTGAGACCCATAGTTATATTTGAGTGATGACTTTGAGGGCGTGAGTCCCTGACTTGATCGCTTTATGTTACGCATCAGATTTTTGGTTATCATATATGTCTCCCGCTTTATATAGATCGTTATGATTTAACTACTGATTTTCGGGCCACATACTGTACTTGCCAGATCGACCTCCTTCGGGGGGCTGCGTTCATGCCGCATGTAGAGGTACATCGGTTGTCGATCCTCGCTTCTAGGATCACAAATCAACGTATTGGGAAGCTCCGTTTCTCCGGAGGCTTATCTTTTGGTATGTTACCCTGAGTCTGTAGGTTCTTGTACATCTGTGGGGTATGGCGGCCCCGTCCGCCATAGTTGTCGTTACATTCTTAAGTGCATGTAATCTTTGTTGTGGCGAGTTTGTAAAAAGGATAATTGTTCGGGTTTTTATGTATATATATACAGAAGGCAATTGTTTTGGTTGGCCTGTTTATTTATCATATCTCTTGTTTCATGTTTATGTTTTATTTCCGCTGATTTTCTCTGATGTTGTATCACTAGGGTGCGAGGTAAGACACGATCACGGGCGGGTTCGGTCGTGACAAAAGTGGTATCGAGCGATTAATCCTCGGAAAGTGTCTCTGCACCGTGTCTAGTAGAGTCTTGATTATCGATGTGTTGTGCACCACATCTATAATCGAGGAGGCTGCAGACATTTAGGATTAGTTTCCATTCTTCTCATTCCGAGATCGTGCCTTAGAGGCGTGTTATAAGTTGGACCCTCCGGCGTATCTCGTTTTACCGATTATGCCTCGCGCAAGCAACGGGCAGTGGGCAAGACAGAGGAGGCTGCGAGTAGAGACGGAGGTTACGAGCGAAGGCCCGGTCATTACTTGAGATAGTACTTCAGACGGCGAGTTTTGCGACGCCGCCAGCCCCAGCAGAGTTGAGAGTCGCAGCAGTGGCTGCTGAGACCTGATACTGCACCTCGATCCACGGCACAGGCGAGGAGTTGGGGTACAAAGATGGCGATTCTTGGCGGGATCGTGGCGAACATGAGATAGGCCGGATGCAGGCAGATTCGATTCGATAGTATCCATGGTTCACCCAAGATCGGATAGTTTGAGGCTACGGGACTTTCTGAGTGGTAGCCGCCCGAGTTCTGGTCGAGGCACGAGGATGATCCGAGGAGTTCATCCGAAGCGATTCTGACGGATCGTGAGTGATCAAGGCTTGGAGACCGAGTCGGTGGTCTTAGGTTCGCATCGGTGCGTGATCTGCGATCGATCGGTTTTGGTCGTGGGAGCTGTCGGGAGAGTATGCACTTGGCCGTTTGGGACGAGTTCTCGGGGCATTTCTTGCACACTTCTTGCCTCGCGGATGAGAGGCTCGGGCGACAAATTTTTGATGTTAAGCGAGCAGGCGTCTGATTCGGGAAGTACAATGTGAGTTCGACTCATTGGCTCGATGCGTCCCATTGTAATGGCGATATGGAGGGCGAGTACACCGCCACGTCAGGGCTAGATGACTACTTGGCGAGAGCTTGTTCGGGTGTAGCTCTTGACCGAGCATGGACATTGCCCGTGCGAGCTTATGCACTTGGGTGTGAGGCGGAGAGGTCGGCGGAATGACGAATCGCGAGAAGAGGCGAACAACGAGGTCTTTTGGCGACTTTCGAGGCGGACCGCCTCGCCAGCAGACTAGTTATGCGCCTCCGCCCGATCTGAGTGGTCCTCCACAATCTTGAGGCATCCAGAGTATTCGGGAAGCGGTCGAGCTCCATGGGTTGAGTTTCGGGAGTAGGGTGTTGGCGGATCTGATCACCCTACCGGTGTGGTCGATGTAGTAGACGCATTTCGGAGTGTCGTGGTGCCAAGGAGCTTGTTATTTTTGCGGCCAGCGAGGGCCATTTGCGAGGAACCGCCCGACCGGGAGTAGCACGGATGTTACGACTTCGACCGAGGATCGATGGCTGGTTCATCGCGCCTACGGTATGCGCCGGCAGAGGGCCTATGATTAGAGTGAAGCGGTAGATACAGGTATATCCTTAACCCTCTAGAGTTTTGTATACTTGATAGGATGATCTTCTTATTGTGTGCTATGTACGGATAGCGTTGTGTTGTTTGTAAGTTAGAAAACATGGTTAGTTGAAAGGATAAGTATGGGATGGAAAGTGTGAACCTCAGAATATTTCACGATTGAGACCTTAGATGTAAGGCCGTCTTGAGTAAAGAATTTTGCAAATGATCCTTGTCGGAGTGCATTATATGCCTAGGGTGTATTAGTGTGATAAGTCCATGGGTAGTGTGAGATGGAAGTGGTATCTTTCATGACGTGAATTAGTAAGATTGTTCCGTATCGGGGAACAAGAGTTTGGCGCGATTATGGGTCGGGTTGAGGACCATTCGCGGGTCAACCCGCAGCCCGGAATGAGGTGGGGTCAGTTCGAGGTGGTCCCGCCAGGTGGTAGGATCACGAGGGTGCAAGGCCCAGGTTTAGGTAGCCATCGTATGAGTTCGTGGATAGGTTCGACCAGAATCGGATCGTGAAGGCCGGGAATGACCTTAAAAGAGATTGAGGCTAGTAAGATGACCATGTTTGGAGGTAGTGACTCCAGAGTTTTTTTTGGAAACCGAAGTAATGACTGAAGTATGGTACGTATACTAGAAAGAGTTCAAGTGTTCGAGAAGAGTACGACGAGTAAGGAAAGGAGTGAATGTGTGTTAACAGAATAAAAGAGATCATTTTGTTATAAAGTGAAGATGCGAAGGGAGTATCCTTTAGACCAGGGTGGAAGCTTATGATGTAGGAGTGATTTCTCGTGGACTTAGGTTAAGTATTTGCGCGTGTGTTATTTTGTGGCCAGGTGTGGCATTGGCAACTTGTTATGAGAAGCTTTATCGTTATCTGTCTTAAGAAGGAACATTCGGGACGAATGTTTCTAAGGATGGGAGAATGTTATACCCCGTATTTCCAGAGTATATACGTGAGGGCGTACATACAAAAGTTTAAGCATTAAAGAAGACTAAGGGAGGAAATTTTGTGCACAACTAGCAAAAAGAATCGTTTTCCGACGAAACGTTTTCCAGAACTTGCGAAGGGAAAATTCCGGCTATGTCTTTTATTATTTTTGCGGATTTTTCCGAGAGATGAAATATTTTGGACCAACGGGGAGGTGACATGTGTCACCCTCAAAGTGGACGAATTGGGGCGTTTTTCTTGCTCAATTTTAGTCAAGGAGTTGGTAGGATATTTTGGTGGTAAATGGATAAGGTACACTTGCCCAAATCTTGACCTTACACTTGCCTACCACTTGTCTTGATCTTGGCCCTTGGTTGTCCTATAAATACCCCCTTAGTTGAAGACTTATTCTTCATCCTCACTTGATAAATTCCAAGGCAAAAACCCTTCCCTCCCTTCTAGTGTTTTCGTCCACACCCTCCCCTTTGAGAGGCCTCGGAAGTACACCCACTTGCCTTGTTGTTTTCGTGAAATACCCCTCCCTTGGTAGAAAAATACTTCTCCAAGTATTGTTGTATAAATTCCAAATACCTTGGCCCAAATACCTTGTAGTATTCCAAGGTTACACCTATACTAAAAGCCCAGAAATACTATTATACTTCCCTTCAGTCGCAAAAACGAAACCCTAAGGAAATCTTCGTAGTCGGTTGAAGTGTTAAGTAGAAGTTGCGTAGAACTTCTAAGGGTTGTTTGGAGCGGGTGGGAGCGCCTGAGTAGGAGCTAAGCGTTGCTCGGGATCGACATATAACTTGGATAATTTTGGGCTTATCGAGGTAAATACTCTTTGTCCTTCTATTGTAATTGGAAATTACATCGTAGTAGTATAGAAATGAGTATAAGACATATAAGGATGGTATAAAAGAGAGAATTGAATTGAAATCACATCGGAAGAATTTTAAAGAAGAAGGCTAAAGCTGTACTTACATGAAATGTATTCTGATAGAATTGTGTAGTTTGGCGGGTAGGGAAGTCTTGCCCAATTTCGTAGAATAAGGAATCGTATCGCACTATTGCAGTCGTCTAGACATTGATAGACTTATGACCGTTATAGGTTGAAGTACTGCGAGTAGCGTATTCTACTCGAAGGGTGGATAAAGGCTAGCAGGATTACAGTACTTTGGAGCTATTTGCTAATAGTCGATAATCGTCGCGAGGTATGTGATTCTTCCTATCCTCTTGAGCATGATATTTTAAAAAGAATACATATATAGTGCGGTGAGCGTGCGTGTGTTAACTGAACGTAGTTTTACGGCAATGTCTTTTGACTTAAGCCTGAATAATAAGAATCTTGAAGTATTTCAAAAGAATTAAGAACCGTTTTTGAAAGAAGATTAATACTTGGTTTGAAAGCTTAAGAGTTATACTAGCTTTATGGGAAGTTAGGTATAACGACTTAAGTAAGATAAAAGGGATGGTTTATTGACTTTAGAAGTTAAGAGACTTGATCTTAAAAGATAAGAGACTTAACTTAATTGAATTGATATGAAAGTTATTAAGAAGTCTGAAGCCTCATTCGTGAGTAATGAGTACTTGGTTTTTAAAGAATAATGTTTTACTGATTTCGGAAATCAGAATAAGTATCGAACAAACCACTGCAGCGTTAATAAAGGGAAATGTTTTGACTAATTAAGTATTATTAAAACCAGTAGAAACCTCCATCTGCATAGAAGCTAAGATGAGACAAAATGATATTACATTTCCTAGATCATGCATTTGCATTAATAAGATTGTTATGAACAAGAATAACCTACTCACACATAAGGCATATATTTCTCAAATGGTTTTAAAAGAGAATTATATTATTAAGTGATTAAGACTATGAACTACGAAACCTTTCGAAAGTGAGAAACTTGAGCATTTGAAATTAGGCAAACTTGAACGTTTGGAAAAGTATGTTGTTACTTGACGTTGTTCTAAAATGTAAGCCACTTGGTTTAAAATAGTGTAAAGTGCTTGATTTTAAAACATGAACGTATTTGGTACTACGGATAATAATACCGAGTTTTTTTTACGTAAAAAGAGGTCTTTTTGAAAGAGTTAATGTATGTAATACTTTGGGGTTAAAACCCGGATTTGTTGTAATAAAATAAGAGTCTATAAGTATGTTGAACTTGCCTATGCTTGTGGTACTAGCCTTTGTTGTGCAAGTGTTGTATTTACGTGCTCTGGCGTCTCGTTGGAGGTAGGCTATCGACCGATTGATGGACATCGCGACACGATGGGTGGCCACGGGTATGCTTCCACTATATCGATCCTTTTAGACATCCGACACGATGGGTGGCCCGGGTATGCTTCCATTAGGAGTGTGGCGTTGTTGTTGTTACATGGACATATCGCACCGTCACGAATTCGGGGCATGCGGCCACGCGGCGGGTTAATCACCGGTATATTGTTATCATTGTTACATGGACGTATGCGCAGATGAAGAACTCGGGCATGCGGCCACGCGGCGGGTTGATGACGGTATATTGTTATCATTGTTACATGGACATATACGCCGTCACGAATTCGGGGCATGTGGCCACGCGGCGGGGTTGATTACGGTACATTGTTATTATTGTTGTATCTCGGACATGTCTACACCGATGGAGAATTCGGGGCATGTGGCCATGATGCGAACATGATTGATGTTGTGGCGTGAGACCCATAGTTATATTTAGTGATGACTTTGAGGCGTGAGTCACGACTTGGATCTTTTATGTTACGTCTTGTATTTTGGTTATCATATATGTCTCACCTTTATATATGTTATGATTTAACTCTGATATTTTCGATTTCACATACTTGGTACTGTTGATCGACCTCCTTGGTGCGTTCATGCCGCGTGTAAGTACATCGGTTGTCGATCCTCGCTTCAGGATCACAAATCAGCGTATTAGGAAGCTCGTTTCTCGGAGGCTTATCTTTTGGTATGTTACCACAGTGCAGTAGGTTCTTGTACATTCGGGGTATGGCGGGGCCTGTCCGCCATAGTTGTCGTTACATTCTTAAGTGCATGTAAATCTTGTTGTGGCGAGTTTGTAAAAAGGATAATTGTTCGGGTTGTTATGTATATATATATAGAAGGCAACTGTTTTGGTTGGCCTGTTTATTTATCATATCTCTTGTTTCATGTTTATGTTTTATTTCCGCTGATTTTCTCTGATGTTGTATCACTAGGGTGCCCGGGGTAAGGCACCAGTCACGGGCCCGGGTTCGGGTCGTGACAATGTTACACCTACGGCTGTCGGCAGTGATGTGGGATTCCACGGGTATGAGATATATATATGTATTGTGTATGTGTAGGCCGGTAGTGAGGTAGGATGACACGGGCGCGTCACATGGTTATATGTTACACTTATGACTGTCGGCAGTGATGGGGGATTCCACGGGCAAGCTTTGATATTTGTGTGATTTGATCGCGTCCCAGATTGGGCCGGGTAGTATATGCGCCCCTCCATAAAGGGCCGGATTATGTTATGAAAGATAAGTAAGTTATATGGTAATGAACTTAATGATTTCTCCTAAGTATGTACGTAAGATTTGGCTATAACTCTTAATGGAATGGAAAAGATAATGATGTGCAATTAAGTTCATGAGTGGTAATGACACGGCAGGATCTGGTATGTACTTTTTATACTTTCCCCTGTCATTCTTTTGTACAGTTATGATCTGTTTACTATACTTTATTTCCGTTCCATATTAAATTTTGTTATCGACCCTCTTGAAGTGCGTTCATGTCTGCAGGTTTAGGTACACAGTTGTGGATCCGCGAGCTTAGGATCCTGATTCAGCGTTTTGAGATGGCTCCTGTTATACCCCGTATTTCCAGAGTATGTACGTGAGGACGTACGTAGAAAAAGTGGAGCCTTAAAGTAGGCAAAGTGGCGAATTTGTACACAAGTGCCGAAAAGAATCGTTTTTCGACGAAACGTTTTACTAAACTTGCGAAGGGAAAATTCCGGCTATGTCATTTATAATTTTTACGGATTTTTCTGAGAGACGAAACATTTTGGACCAACGGGAGGGTGACATGTGTCACCCTCACATTGGAAGGAAGTGGGCGGTAATGGACGAAAAAGGGGGGCTTGTAGTTGGTAGGATATTTTGTGCAAGTTGGTGTGGTAGATGGATAAGGTACACATGGTGGAATCCTAGCCCTACACTTGCCTAACACTTGGATTAATCTTGGCCATTGGTTGGCCATTTCTTGACCTATAAATACCCCCCCTTGGTTGATGAATTTCTTCATCCTAAAATCATTCTCCAAGTCTAAAAACCCTCTCCCCCTTTAGTGTTGTGTTTCGTCCAAAGCCCCCCCTGTTACACCCCGTAGTTACAGGACATGTGGTAAGAACGTACGTAAGAACTCACGAGTGTTAAGAATTGAGACTTGTAAATTTTTATCGGAATTATGGAATTTTTTTCGGAAAAATGTAATATTGTGACGAATGGGAGGGCGACACTTGTAACCCCCCCTAATAGATGCCTTGGACGAAATAGGCATGGCCAAAATGGTCATTGACCATAGTCTTAAGATGAAGTCTTCCAATTAATGAGCTTGAGTTTCTTGACCAAAGTCAAAGGTCCCACTAGTCTTGATATTTTATAAGAGATCATACCAACCACCCAATTGGTTGCATCTTGACCCAACATTGCACTATATAATACTTGTAGTAGTAGACAAGCTTAAACACTTAGAAAATTTTTTACAAAAAATTGGAAGAACAACATAGTGCTCTCGGGTTAGGGGTCCTTCAAGGGAGAAAAAATTGTGTTTCTTGTCCAATAAGCTCCACACTTTAAACCAAGGTTCATGAGGGTATAGTAAGTATATCTCAATAGAAAAATCCCGGAAAAAGAGAGTTTTCGTTTTAGTCGCAAAGTGAAAACCTAGTGGCTTTCTAGGTTTTGGATTGAAGTTTGAAGGAAAGTTGTTGGTAGGGTTCTAAGGGTCTCAACAAGCGGATTGAAGTGTCTTGGAGAGGCTCTAAACTACTAAGGAGCGACTTCGGATTTGGAATTGGATTAAGGATCGTTAAGGTATAATCTTGTCTTTTAAGGTGTTACAAGATTATATATTTATATTGTTGTTGTTAGCTTTACATGTTGATAGCATGAAGTTGGTATGTTGAAGTTTATAAGTATTATGGATTGCTTGTAGCTTAATCCGAAATGTTGTGCAAACCACTTGAAAATTGGATTACTAATTGGTCGTTTATTAGAAATCGTCGCATGTTACTTACTTAAGATTATGGTTGTTATAATCAAATGCGACTTGATATCATGTTATGCTACCAATTTGGATTGAAATGGAAATTGGATAAGAATTGGTATGGTTGAACTCAAGGTGGCCGAATTTGGACTTTTAGTTTGTTATTCATTTGTATTGGACTACTTTCTAAATTGTGAGCCAATTGGGGCTGTTTAGTTATTCATTTGTATTGGATTACCTTCTATATTGTTGTGAGCCAATTGGGGCTGTTTGGTTATTGTATTTCGGCCTTGAAAAATGTGGCAAAGTAAGTAGAAACAAAGGAGGTGCTGTCCGATTTTCCGTAGAATTTAGTGACTTAGCACTTAGAATATTCTACGTTTGAAATAAGAGGTTAATGGACGTATTGTCACGACCCGTTCCGGGGCCCGTGACTGGTGCCTTACCGGGGCACCCAAGTAGTCATACATCAGAGTAACCAGCGGAAATATAAAACAAGACAGGAAACATAGTAAAAACAGAAACAGTTTATCTGATGAAAAGCTTGCCTTTCGGCATAATATATATAACTCAAGTTTTGCAGTTACATCCCAACTGTACAATAGTACTACATACCTCTAAGAAAGTAAACAACTATGGCGGGACAGGGCCCATACCATACTGTATACAAAACTATCTACAATACAGGAGATCATACCAAAAGTAGAGCCTCAGGAGAAGATGGAGCTCACGACCAATGCAAAGAGATCCTAAGGATGTGGATCTAGCACTGCTTGCCTTTACTGCGGCATGAGCGGCCAGAAGGAGGTCGATTACAATGTACTAAGTATGTGAAACTGTAAAGTACTTAAATGAAAACATATCATTTTTAAAACCAGTTTACAAATATGCAGGAACAACCAAGGAAACCGCACATAGTGCCACATCACAAACAAGAACAACAATAGGTAAACTGTAATAAGTCTTTTCTAGGCTGCGAATGATCGAAGCAGGGCCACTCGCCTATATTATCATTCTGCAAGCCTAATCCTGGACTCCCGGAGTTCGCATAGGCCACTCACATAGGCCCGCATGGGGTATAACCCCGCATCGAGGGTAGCTACTCCTCGGCAACGTCCTGGACTCGTTGTCCGCATGGCGTAGACCGCGTGAGGCATAACCCGCATACTAACACGGAACTCGTAGCTCCGCATAGGCCCCTGGACCCGCATGAGGTATTCTCGAATCATGGTCCTGCATCGCTTTGAGTCTACCCGCGTCGGAGGCGACTTAACCCGGTATCATCTCAAGAGGTGAGTGATATAGTACTAACACAACGAACTTATAGTTCAAACAACATAAGCATAAGTAAGTGACCTCTTTACACAAACGTTACAAGATACTAACACAAAGCATCACAATATGTCTACTCACCAAAACCATCTTATTATACCTTTCAGAAATCAATACAAGTCTTTTATAAAACACATAAGTAAATTGTTCCTTTTTATAAAACTTAAGCTGTTATACTTAACTTCCCATAAAGCTAGTACAACCCTTAAGCTTCTTGTTTTAAAAACAACTATTCTTCTTCTTTCAAAACTGTGTTATAATTCTTTTGAAAGACTTTTTAAGATCTTTATTATTCAGGCTTAAGTCGCAAGACATTGCCGTAAGTATTATTCAGGCTTAAGTCGAAAGACATTGCCGTAGTTATTATTCAGTTAACACATGTACGTCTACCGTACTATATATATATTTAAAATATCATGCTTTAGGAAGAATCACATACCTTCTCGGCGAAAACCTCCTGCCAAGTTGAATATGTCGCGCGCAGAGAATCAGCCTATAATAGTCACAGACATCTATCAAAGTCTAGACTACTCTGAAGGTCATTCTAAACAGAGGGTTCACAATTCTACGGAAAGTCGGGCAGCACCTCCCTACCCGGTGAGCTATATAAGCATAGTTCAATTATTCTTCTTTTAAACCCTTCTACTGTGATAACAGTTCAATTCTATTCTTTATTATTCTTCTAAGTATTTAATACTTATTCTTATACTTCTACAGTATGCATTCTCTAATACAAAAGAGGGTTAGGATTATTTACCTCGGTAAGCCCAATAATATCCTAGATAAAAGTCGCGCCTGAGCAAGGTTTAGCTCCTAAGTTGTACGCTCCGATAGGTCCAAGAACCCTTAGAAGTTCTTCACAACTTATACTAAGTACAAAGGGATTTGGGCTAGGGTATTTTGGGCATTATAACAATACTAGAAGGCAACTTTTCTACCAAGGGAGGGGGGGTAGATTTCGGCTAGGCTAGGGGGGGTAGGCCCTCGGCCAAACTTCACAAGGGGAGGGGGGGAGTGTTTGGACGAACAAGGCTTAAGGGAGAGGGGAGGGTTTTTCAAGACTTGGAAGTATTTTGTGGATGAAGAACTCTTCATCTTTAAGGGGGTATTTATAGGTCAAGAAGTGGCCAACCAATGGCCAAGATTAAGACAAGTGCAAGGCAAGTGTAGGGTGAGGATTTAGGCAAGTGTCCATACACAAAATATCCTACCAACTCCTTGACTTTGTGCAAGGCACAAAAAACGTGCCAAGCTTAGTCCAATTCGTCCAAATGGACGTTTTAAGTCCACCAATTGGAGGGTGACAAGTGTTGCCCTCCCGTTGGTCCAAAATGTTTCGTCTCTCGGAAAAATCCGCAAAAATTAGAAATGGCATAGCCGGAATTTTCCCTACGAAAGCTGTGGAAACGTTTCGTCGGAAAACGATTCTTTTAGCGAGTTGTGTACAATTTTCGAACTTGGCCTAACTTTAAGGCTAAACTTTCGTACGTACGCCCTCACGTACATACTCCGGAAATACGGGGTATAACATTCTCCCCTCGCAGAAACATTCGTCGAATGTTCCTTCTCAAGACGATTATCGGTAAAGCTTAAGCGGTTTGCAAGTGCCAAATGGCCGCGAACAACACTTAGGCAGAAACGATAACGAAAATTTAAAAGTAGGAAAGTGAATTACCTGGAGGTGTGGGAAATAGGTGAGGATACTTATGCCTCATGTCCTCCTCGGCTTCCCACGTCATCTCCTCCCTGAGCTCGTTCCGCCCGCGAACTTTGTGGAAGCCCGCGTCCTTGGTCATGAGACGCCTAACGACGATCGATTATCGCTATGGGAATCTCCTCATACGATAACCCCTCGGTCACCTGGACATCGTCAATCGGATGTACCCTAGATGGATCCCCGATACATCTCCTCAGCATAGAAACGTGAAACACCGGATGCACTGCCTCCAGATCGGACGGCAGATCCAACTCATAGGCAACCTTGCCTACCTGCGGATAATCTGAAGCGGCCCGATGTACCTTGGTGAGTTTCCCTTCTTCCCGAATCTCATCACACCGCCATGGGTGACACGCTAGGAAAACCCAATCATGAACCTCGAACTCCAGATGCCGACGACGATGATCTGCATATGACTTCTGTCGACTCTGAGCTGTCAGCAACCTCTCCTGGATAAGCTTCACCTTATCCACTGCCTGCTGCACCAAATCTGGACCCACTAGCTGCACTTCGCCCACATCGAACCAACCTATAGGTGATCTGCACTTCCTCCCATACAAGGCCTCATAAGGCGCCATCTGAATACTGGAGTGGTAGCTATTATTGTACGCAAACTCAACTAGAGGCAAATGATCCTCCCAACTACCACTGAAGTCAATAACACAGGCTCGAGATATCCTCGAGAGTGCGGATAGTGCGCTCTGCTGTCCGTCTGCTGTGGATGAAATGCGATACTCGTGCTCACTGCGTCCCTAAACCCCTGCGGAAGGACCTCAGGAAGTTAGCCGTAAACCGGGCTCCTGCATGCGATATGATCGAAATAGGGACTCATTCGGTCGGCGATCTTTCGATGTAAAGTCGGCATAATCCTCGGTAGAAAAGTCGTCCTAACGGGAAGAAAGTGGGCTGATTTCGTCAGTCTGTCGATGATAACCCATATAGAATTATGTCTCCTCTGAGTGCGAGGTAATCCTGTGATGAAGTCCATGTTGATCACCTCCCACTTCCAGGTCGGGATCTCTGTAAATGCGTAACAAACCACCGGGCCTCGGTGCTCTACCTTCACTGCCGACAACACGGGCGAGCTACGAACTCGCAACGTCCTCTTTCAAACCATCCCACCAATACACGGATCTAAGGTCGTGGTACATCTTGGTCGACCACGGATGGATAGAGTAACGCGCGTGTGCTTCCCCAAGAACCTGCGCGAAGTCACGAAACATCCGGAACACACAACTCGCCCTCAAACCTTAGCACCCCATGGTGCTACCTCAAGGACCTTGCGCCTCACGAAGAGTCGTATCACGATAACGCGTGTCAAAATCGGATCCTCGAATTGCCTCTTCACTCCTCGACGATGGAAGACTCGGCAACCTCACGAACTCGAACCCCATCGCTATCGTAATCAATCAAGCGGACACCAAGGCTCGCTGGCGATGCAAATCACGAACCATGTCCTCTCTCTAGCTGCACATCGATAGGCTCCCATCGACCTACGACTAAGGCATACGCCACAACATTGGCCTTGGGTGGTACAGGGATATCAACATCGTAATCCTTAAGCAACTCTAACCACCGTCTCTGCCGTAAGTTCACTCCTGCACTGAAGATATCTTTGGAGGCTCTTGTGGTGCGTATAAATATCCACGTGAACCCCATACAAATAGTGCCTCGGATCTTCAAAGCGTGAATCACCGCCGCAACTCCAAATCATGGGTGGGGTAGTTCCTCGTGTTTCTTAAGTGTCGGGATGCGTATGCTATAACTCTACCATCTGCATCAACACACATCGGCCGATGCGACGCATCACAATACACAACATAACCATCCGGACCTCCGGAAGAGTAAGAAGCGGCGGTCGTCGTCTCTCTTTCATCAATGGAAACCACGCCACACGCGTCAGTCCATCAAACTTGGCGCTTACGAGTCGGCCTAGTCAATGGTGCGAGAGATAGAAGCAAACTTCTACGAACCGATAATATCCTGCAAGGCCCGAGCTCGCGAACCTCAGCCGGAGTAGTAGGTCTAGGCCAAGTTATCGCCTCGATCTTGGCGCATCCACTTCGAATGCCATCGGCCGACAATATGCCCGGAAAAGCCACCAAAGTCAACAAAACTCACATTTGGAAAACTTGGCGTACAAGCTGGGTCGGAGAAGCTGTCGGCCACGATCAAATGCTCGCATGCTCTCGCTCTGGCGAGAATCAACCACGATATCATCAATGAACACTATCACAAACGTGTCCAAAAATGGTTTGTACACTCGGTTCATCAATTCCATGAATACCACGAGCATTGGTCAACCCAAAAGACATGACCACGAACTCATAATGCGTCTGCGGTCGGAATGCGATCTAGGGACATCCACCTCTCGACTCGCACTGATGATAGCCCAAAGCGGATCAATCTTGGAGAAACATCTCGCGCCACCTCTGGTCGAACAAATCATCAATCTCGGGAAGGGGTATTCGTTCTTAATGGTCACCTTGTTCACCGTAATCAACACACATGCGCGGCGTCGCCCTTCTTCTTCACGAACAATCGGCGCTCCCGAGGAGAAACACTAGGCTGATGAAGCCGCTTCTCCAAAGAAATCCCTAGCGATCCTTGACTCTCTCAACTCGGCGGGTGCCATTACGTATGGCGGAATGGAAATAGGCGAGTGTCCGCAATATGTCAATACAAAACTCAATCTCCTCTCGGGAGGATACCGAGGTCGTCTGGAAACACGTCTGGGAACTCTCTGACCACTGGAACTGACGGAAAATCTGGTACCGCAGTTCAGTATCAAACACCCGAACGAGATGGTAGATATACCCCTTCTGCACCATCTTCCTAGCCTTGAGGTAGGAAATAAACCTACCACCGGCGTCTGGTGCTCCTTCCCACTCAACAAGGCCCGCCGAGAACCGGAACCGCATTACTCTCTCTGCAGTCTACATTGGCGTAGCAAGAAGCTAGCCAATCCATTCCTATGATCACGTCGATGTCAATCATCTGCAACTCTATCAAGTCGGCTAGGGTCTGACGATTGTAAATGGCCAAAGGACAAGCTCTATATACCCGCCGAGCTACCACCGAATCACCCACCGGCGTAGCTACCTCGAAAGGGTCTATGGACTCAGGCTCTATCCCTATCCTACTAGCAACAAGGGGGGATATATAGGACAAAGTAGAACCCGGATCTATCAAAGCATATACATCAAACCCAGAAACGGATAAGGTACCTGTGACGACATCAGGTGAGGCCTCCTGATCCTGTCGGCTGGACAAAGCATAAATGCGGTTCTGAGGACCGCTAGAACTGGGACCCGAGCCACGACCTCTGCCGCGACCTGCTGACCCATGAGTACCACGCCTCGGGCGAGTAATCGTAGGAGATGATGAAGGGGCCACAGAACTCGGGTGAGCCTACCACCGCTGCCCGGTCGGACGGTCCTCGCAAAGTGACCTGCTGGCCACAATCGTAACAAGCTCCAAAAGTAGTACCACACTTCCGTAATGGGATCTACGCATCGGCCCACACCTGGGGTGGTCGATCGGCGATACTCGCTGCTACGGGCGTCAAGCCACGGGGCCTGAGTGCGCCCTCGAATACTCTGGTGGCTGAGGGCGGTGCGGGGAGTGCTCGGTGGGCGTGGTGCAAATCTAGACTGCTGCTGAGGCCGCCCACCACGATAGCCACCAGAAGACCCTCCCGTCCTGGCCTTCTTCTGCTGCTGTCTGTCCACTCGTCGACCTCTGCGCTCCTCGCATCCAAGGGCGTGAGCCTGCATGCGGGTAATGTCCATACCCGGCTGAAGAGAAACACCCGCACATGACTCGGCCATGTAATCATCTAGCCCGGTGACGTAGCGGTGCACCCTATCCTCCATATCTGCTACCAATGCTGGGACATATCGAGCCAACGAATCAAACTCAACGTTGTACTCCCTAACGGTGCGTCCTCTCTGCCTCAGCATCAAGAATCTATCGGCCCGTGCCCTCCTCATCTGTGGAGGCAAGAAATGAGTGAGAAAGGCCTCTGAAAACTCGTCCCATACTGCTGGAGGTGCATGCTCTCCCCGGGAAAGCTCCCATGAATCAAACCAATCGACTGCGGTATCACGCAGCCGATGCGAACCGAAGGTCACAGACTCTGTCTCTGAGGCCTTGATCACCCGCATGATCCTCTGTAGCTGACGGATGAACTCCTGCGGATCATCCTCCGGCCTCGACCCGTAAAACTCTGGCGGGCTACAACTCAAGAAATCTCGTAGCCTCAGACTATCTGCCCTCGGGTGCACCACGGGTGCGGGTCTTTGGGCTGGGCTGAGCTGCGGCATCCGGCCTATCCTCGTGTCGCCACAACTCTAGCCAATAGCTGGGCCATCTCCTTGTACCCTAACTCCTCCGCCCGGTGTGGGGACGGGAGGTGTGGGTGCTGTGGTCTCTATTGGGTCGCGGCGTCATAGAACTCTCCGTCGAGGTATAGGCGGGCACGAGCCCTCGTAACTCTCGGTGTCCATTGGCGGCTCCTTTGCCTTGCCCTCGGGCGGGTTGCCTTACGTGGAGGCATAAGCATTCTGAAAGGAATATGTTAGAGGGTCCAACTTTAACACGACTCTAAAGCACGATCTCGAGTGAGAAGAATGGAAACCAATCCTAAATATCTTATAGCCTCACGATTATTGGTGTGGTGCACAACACACGATAATCAAGAACTACTAGATACGGCCTGTAGACACTTTCCGAGGATTAAGCGCTCACGATACCACTTTTGTCATGACGTTCCGGGGCGTGGTCGTGCCTTCTGGGGCACCCAAGTAGTCATACATCGAGTAACGGCGGAAATATAAAACAAGACAGAAACATAGTAAAGCGAAGCAGTTTATCGATGAAAAGCTTGCCTTTCGGCATAATATATATAACTCAAGTTTTGCGATTACATCCCAACTGCACAATAGTACTACTGCACCTCTGAAGTAAACAACTATGGCGGGACAGGGCCCCGCCATACCCTGACTGTACAAAACTATCTACAATACAGGGAGATCATACCAAAAAGTAGAGCCTCCGGAGAAGATGGAGCTCCTGACACCAATGCAAAGAGATCCTAAGGATGTGGATCTAGCACCTGCTTGCCCTTACCTGCGGCATGAACGCAACCCCCCGAAGGAGGTCAGTACAACAGGTACTAAGTATGCGAAACTGTAAAGTACTTAAATGAAAACATATCATTTTTAAAACCAGTTTACAAATATGTAGGAACAACCAAGGAAACCGCACATAGTGCCACATCACAAACAAGAACAACAATAGGTAAACTGTAATAAGTCTTTTCTAGGCTGCGAATGATCGAAGCAGGGCCACTCGCCCATATTATCATTCTGCAAGCCTAATCCTGGACTCCCGGAGTCCGCATAGGCCACTCACATAGGCCCGCATGGGGTATAACCCCGCATCGAGGGTAGCTACTCCTCGGCAACGTCCTGGACTCGTTGTCCGCATGGCCACATAGACCGCATGAGGCATAACCCCGCATACTAACCTGGAACTCTCGTAGCTCCGCATAGGCCCCCTGGACCCGCATGAGGTATTCTCGAATCATGGTCCTGCATCACTGAGTCTACCCGCATCGGAGGCGACTTAACCCCGGTATCATCTCAAGAGGTGAGTGATATAGTACTAACACAACAGCTTATAGTTCAAACAACATAAGCATAAGTAAGACTGACCTCTTTACACAAACGTTACAAGATACTAACACAAAGCATCACAATATGTCTACTCACCAAAACCATCTTATTATACCTTTCAGAAATCAATACAAGTCTTTTATAAAACACATAAGTAAACTGTTCCTTTTTATAAAACTTAAGCTGTTATACTTAACTTCCCATAAAGCTAGTACAACCCTTAAGCTTCTTGTTTTAAAAACAACTATTCTTCTTCTTTCAAAACTGTGTTATAATTCTTTTGAAAGACTTTTTAAGATCTTTATTATTCAGGCTTAAGTCGCAAGACATTGCCGTAAGTATTATCGAGCTTAAGTCGAAAGACATTGCCGTAGTTATTATTCGATTAACACGTATGCGTCTACCGTACTATATATATATTTAAAATATCATGCTTTAGGAAGAATCACATACCTTCTCGTGAAAACCTCCTTGAGTTGAATATGTGTATGAGAGAATCGACTATAATAGTCACAGACATCTATCAAAGTCTAGACTACTCTGAAGGTCATTCTAAACAGAGGGTTCACAATTCTACGGAAAGTCGGGCAGCACCTCCCTACCCGGTGAGCTATATAAGCATAGTTCAATTATTCTTCTTTTAAACCCTTCATCGTGATATGATTCAATTCTATTCTTTATTATTCTTCTAAGTATTTAATACTTATTCTTATACTTCTACAGTATGCATTCTCTAATACAAAAGAGGGTTAGGATTATTTACCTCGGTAAGCCCAATAATATCCTAGATAAAAGTCGCGCCTGAGCAAGGTTTAGCTCCTAAGTTGTACGCTCCGATAGGTCCAAGAACCCTTATAAGTTCTTCACAACTTCTAATAAGTACAAAGGGATTTGGGCTAGGGTATTTTGGGCATTATAACAATACTAGAAGGCAACTTTTCTACCAAGGGAGGGGGGGTAGATTTCGGCTAGGCTAGGGGGGTAGGCCCTCGGCCAAACTTCACAAGGGGAGGGGGGGAGTGTTTGGACGAACAAGGCTTAAGGGAGAGGGGAGGGTTTTTCAAGACTTGGAAGTATTTTGTGGATGAAGAACTCTTCATCTTTAAGGGGGTATTTATAGGTCAAGAAGTGGCCAACCAATGGCCAAGATTAAGACAAGTGCAAGGCAAGTGTAGGGTGAGGATTTAGGCAAGTGTCCATACACAAAATATCCTACCAACTCCTTGACTTTGTGCAAGGCACAAAAAACGTGCCAAGCTTAGTCTAATTCGTCCAAATGGACGTTTTAAGTCCACCAATTGGAGGGTGACAAGTGTTGCCCTCCCGTTGGTCCAAAATGTTTCGTCTCTCGGAAAAATCCGCAAAAATTAGAAATGGCATAGCCGGAATTTTCCTACGAAGTCGTGGAAACGTTTCGTCGGAAAACGATTCTTTTAGCGAGTTGTGTACAATTTTCGAACTTGGCCTAACTTTAAGGCTAAACTTTCGTACGTACGCCCTCACGTACATACTCCGGAAATACGGGGTATAACGCGTATGTGACCATTATAGGTTGAAGTACTAAGTATAGTGTATCCTACTTGAAGAATGGAATAGCTCAAGGTTGAAGTACTTTGGAGCATTTTGCTACTTGTCGACAATCATCGCGAGGTATGTGAACCTCTTCCTTCCTTTGGCATGATTCTATGTATGGAATATACCTGTGGTATCATTTCATGTTTCCTGTTACTCTTAGAAGTTAAGAGGTAGTTGTGTGATCTACTCTATGTAGAACTTTTCCTATCTTTGAGCATGACTAGTAGCACGTATGTAGTACGGTAGACGTACAACACCTTGATATCCTTTACTAGTTGGTGAATAGCCAAGTCGGGTGAGTTGGGAGATTTACTCACTTCTTTGAAAGTATAAAGGATGTCTTAAGTTTTATTAAAGTTAAGGGACTTGAGGAGTTTTAAAGTATGTGATACTTGTTCCGTTTTAAACGTATAAGTCCCTTGGATAGGAAATTGTTTTTGGCTAAGGTATAAAGTGAATATAACGGCTTTATGGGAAGTTAGTTATATTTGCTTTATGGAAAGATAAATGACTTGATTTTAGTGAAAAGGCAACTTGTTTTTAAGGCATCAATTGCCTAAGGTTTTATAATAAAATGAGTCACTTGCTTCCTAAAGGTTAAGAGACTAATTGTATTTTTTGAAAGTTATGAGAATTGATTTGAAAGTATATAATACTTGGTTTCAAAAAGTAGAAGTCTCTTGGTTATAAAAGGAACGTATTGGTCTAAACCATAAAGGGTTATAACGGCTTTATGGGAAGTTGGTTATAACGGCTTTTATGGAAGGTTAAGAGAATGGGTTTCTCTAAAGTAATAAAAGAATTAACTTGTGTTAAGGAAGGGCAAATTGTTTTAAAGGTACCAATTGCTTAAGGTTGTTAATAAAGAAGTCACTTGATTTAGAAGCCGGTAATTGTATTTCTAAAGGGGTATTGTGACTTGTCTTGAAATGGTGGATAGGACTTGATACTACGGTGGTTGGTATCGGGGAAGTTTTATTTGGAAAGGAGTCTTTTGAAAAGAATGTACGTACATAGTACTTTGGCTTGTTAAATGAGAATTACTCTATTTGTGCCTTGATTAATACTTTGGCTTGATTAATTGAGAATTAGTCTAAGTGTGCCTTGATAAGTACTTTGGCTTGTTAATTGAGAATTAGCCTATGTGTGCTGGTGATAGCCTTTGAGTGCAAGTATTATGTTTTTTTTTACGTTGCCGCGACTCTCGGCGGGAGGGCCGGCTGTCTTGTTGTAAGTACTTGGACATACCGACAGTGATGTGGGATTCCACGGGTATGCTTCCGTTAATTGTAGTACTTGGGTTAAATTCCCGGATTTTTATAAAAAGACATGTTAGTGCCTTAGATAAACTAAAATGAGAGTGTATATGAACAAGAATAGTAAGAAGTTAGGGGATTTCTTAACTTGCTTATATATTGTATGATAAGCCGGTAGTGCTTATGATATGTGTGCTAGCCGGATTTGTGCTAGTGGTATATTATTCGTTCATGGTCATTCCGGGTTTGTGGCATTGCATATTTCCGTGGATTTGCTACCCGCGATGCGAGGAATACCTCGTGCGAGTCCGTAGGGCTTATGCGGGTGAAATAGTCCCGTGCGGGCGGGTCCGGCTATCACGAGGAATACCTTATGCGAGTCCGTAAGGGCTTATGCGGGTGAAATAGTCCCATGCGAGGAATACCTCATGCGAGTCCGTAAGGGCTCATGCGGGTGAAATAGTCCCATGCGAGGAATGCCTCATGCGGGTCCACGCGATTTATGCGGGTGAAATAGTCCCGGGAATAGGATTGCTTAATGATACTGCGGGCGGATGGTCCTGCTTTGATCGTGAGCTTTTCCTACTTTATATTGTAAGTATACCCCTATTTACTCTCATTGTTAGTAAGGCACAGTGTACTGTTAATTGAGTTATCATACATGTCTCCAGTTGTACACGCTTGATATTAGTGTGACTTAATCGCGTCCCAGATTGGGCCGGGTAGTAAATGTGCCCTCCTTTAAGGGCCGGATTATACGTATCAAAGATAAGTAGGTTATATAGAAATGAACTTAATGATTTTTCCTAATCATGTGCGTAAGAATGTGGCTATAACCTTTATGGAAAATGGGAAAAGATATTGATGTGAAATTAAGTTCATAAGTGGTAATGACACGGCGGGATCAGTATGTACTTTTATACTTGTCCTTGTCATTCTTTTGTCTGATTATGATTTGTTTATCAGACGTTATTTACATTCCATATTAAATTTTTGTTATGCGACCGCCGGAAGTGCGTTCATGCCCGCAGTTTAGGTACCCAGGTTGGTGATCCTTGCTCTTAGGATCTCGGTTCAGGCCATGGAAAAAGCTCCATTTGCTCCGGAGGCTTATCCGCGATGCGGTTTTCCACGAGGTGGTAGATTCATGTATTATTCGGGGTATGGCGGGGCCTGTCCATACGATTGTTATGTTAAAAACTCTTAGAGGTCTGTAGTCACATATTGTGGGTCAGTTTGTAAAGGAAATGAGGCAACTGCTTCGGTTGTATATATTATGTCCAGGAAGGTAGCCCTATCGGCTAACCTGTTATTTTACATCTGTTGTTTATTTTTAAAGTTTCATGTATGTTCCGCTGATTTTCTCTGATGTATACCTGTAAGGGTGCCCATGTAGGGCACGATCGCGAGCTTGGTCGGGTCGTGACACCCCCTTTGGAGAAGCCTTGGCGAGAGCCTCCATGAGTGAGGCTTGGCGAGAGGTACCCCTAGCCTAGTTGTTTTCATATAATACCCCCTTTTGTGGTATAGAAATACTCTCCAATACTGTTATAATGCCCAAATACTTTAGCCCATATACCTTATAGTACTTTCCAAAGTTACCTCTATCTGGCTTGGAAAATACTATTATACTTCCTTTAGCCACTAAACGAAACCCTTTGGAAAAATCTCCATAATTGGTTGGAGTACTTAGTAGAAGTGTGTAGAACTTCTAAGGGTTGTTTGGAGCGGGTTGGAGCACCCGGAGTAGGAGCTAAACCTTGCTCAGGATCGACTTTTATCTCGGATAATTTTGGGCTTATCGAGGTAATAATCTTGTCCCCCTGTTGTTATTGGAAATTACATGTTGTAGGAATATATGGTTGAAGTATACTATATATAGAACTGAACATAGTTTTGCGGCAATGTCTTTTGACTTAAGCCTGAATTTAAAGAAAGAGAACTGAACTGTAATTACATAGGACTATATTACAGTAGACTTGTGTAGCATTACTGTGAAGTAGAATTGTACACGTCCGGTTAGACGTATAAACCCCCCTGGTTGGCTTGGTAGCCGGCCTCGATAGAGGAGGAGATTTCTGTGATTTGCGGGGAAGGTCTTTGCGAATTTTACGTAGAATATTCTACGTTGAGATCTAGATGTTAATAGGCGCCTTGTGGCCTCTATAGGTTGAAGTACTACGTATGGCATGACCTACTTGACTTAAGGAGTAGCCGACGGTTTGAGGTACTTGGAGCGTTTTGCTATTAGTCGATAATCGTCGCGAGGTATGTGAACCTCTTCCTATCTGTTCTAGCATGATATGTGTATAACTATGTAGTACGGTAGACGTACATGTGTTAAATATATTTGATTGGTTTAACACATAAAGTGTTATAACGGCTTTATGGGAAGTTGGTTATAACAGCTTTATGTAGGTAAGAAAATGCTTTGTGGTTTTAAAAGGTAACTGATTTGACTTATAACTGACTTGATGTGTGATAATAAAGAACTTGAAGTATTTCAAAAGAATCATTTTGAAAGAAGAGTAATACTTGGTTTTGAAAACATAAGAGTTATACTAGCTTTATGGGAAGTTAGGTATAACGTCTTAAGAGAGATAAAGACAATGGTTTACTGATTTTTAGAAGTTAAGAGACTTAATCTTAAAAGATAAGAGACTTGACTTAATAGGGATGTTGTGTGAAACCTCATTCGTGAGTAATGAGTACTTGGTTTTTAAAAAAAAAGGGAATAATGTTTTACTGATTTCGGAAATCAGAATGAGTATCGACAAACCACTGCAGCGTTAATAAGGGTAAATGTATTGAATAATAAGTATTATTAAAACCAGTAGAAACCTCCATCTGCATAGAAGCTAAGATGAGACAAAATGATATTACATTTCCTAGATCATGGCTGCTTAATAAGATTGATTATAAACAAGAATAACCTACTCACATATAAGGCATATGTTTCTCAAATCGTTTAAAGGAGAATTATGTTTTAAAGGATTAAAACTATGAACTACGAAACCTTTTCGAAAATGAGAAACTTGAGCATTTGAAATTAGGCAAACTTGAATGTGTCACGACCCGAACCCGGGCCCGTGACTGGTGCCTTACCCCGGGCTCCCTAGTGATACAACATCAGAGAAAACCAGCGGAAATAAAAACTTAAGCATGCAAATAGACATGGATCAAGATGAAAGAAAATAGGCCAACCAAAACGGTTGCCTTTCAACATATATATATAAACATTTGAACAGTTACAATCCTTACAACCCTGCCCACAACAGTGCTACAGATCTCTAAGATTTTTACAACAGCTATGACGGGACAGGGCCCCGCCATACCACAGATATGCGAGAACCTCTGGACTGGGTAACATACCAAAGATAAGCCTCAGGAAGGCGGAGCTTCCCAATCTGTTGAAATGAGATCCTAAACGCGGATCGGCGGTAGATATACTTCTACTGCGACATGAACGCGGCCCCGAAGGAGGTCGATAACAGGTACCAAGTATGTGAAACTGTAAAATACTGTAAATGAAATCATAGCAGTCTATATAAAGCAGGAGACATGTATGATAACCAAACTACAGTACACAACATATAAACAGTCATATCAAGTCAGGGACTCACGCCCTCCAAATCATCACTCGTGCCCGTGGAATTCCTTCCTCACCGCCGGCAGTCTATGATATGATAACAACAAGACAGCAATCCAAATGGGAGCCTACCCGTGCGCTACGCATCGTGTCAGTATGTCCAAAGGGAAACACTAAGTCAACATTCCAAATGGAAGCATACCCGTGCGCTACGCATCGTGTCAGTATGTCCAAAGGGAAACAATAAGACAAAGATTCCAAATGGAAGCATACCCGTGCGCTACGCATCGTGTCAGTATGTCCAAAAGGAAACAACAAGGCGGCAATCAAAATGGAAGCATACCCGTGCGCTACGCATCGTGTCAGTATGTCCAAAGCGATTAGTAAAAGTAACACTATCAGCGAGGCGTGCGGTGGAATTTCTCCATCACTTGACGCGTCAAGTAAGTTCTCAACAAGTCAACCGACCCTCCATCGAGAGACGCGGTAGTATAGAAACACAATTCTTGCACAACAAAGGCTATCACAACAAGCATAGGCAAGTTTCACAACAACAAGCATAGGCAAGTTTCACAACAACTCAAAGTACTTTCATTTTATGCCAAAGTCCGGGTTTTAACCCTAAAGTACTACGTACGTTAAATTCCTTTTAAAGAGATCTATTCCTTTTATAAAAGTCACCCGATACCCGTAGTATAAAAATAGAGTGACTCATATTTTTAAGCAAACCAAAACACTTCTCTTTTTAAAGCCAGGTTACCACATTAAAACCAATGATAAAACCCTTATTTTGTTTTTCATAAAGTCGTTATAACTAACTTCCCATAAAGCTGTTATAACACTTTATGTTTTAAACCAGTTTAAGACAAAACAATGCCCTTCTTTTTCCTAAAGTTCCAGTTTGCCTAACTTCAATTACTCAGGTCTCTTTATTTTAGAACAGTTCATAGTTCAATGTCTTAATCTCTTTTAAAACAATTGAGTAACATATGCCTTATATGAGTGTAGATTATTCTTGTTCATAATCAATCTTATTAAGCAGCCATAATCTAGAGAATGTAATATCATTTTGTCTCATCTTAGCTTCTATGCAGATGGAGGTTTCTACTGGTTTTAGTATAATACTTCATTATTCAATACATTTTCCTTTATTAACGCTGCAGTGGTTTGTCGATACACATTCTGATTTCCGAAATCAGTAAAACATTATTCCTTTTAAAAACCAAGTACTCATTACTCACGAATGAGGTTTCACACAAAATTCATTTTAATTCATTTAAGTTAAGTCTCTTATCTTATAAGATCAAGTCTCTTAACTTCTAAAAATCAGTAAACCATTTTCTTTACCACTCTTAAGACGTTATACCTAACTTCCCATAAAGCTAGTATAACTCTTTTTAAAACCTTTAAAACCAAGTGTTACTCTTCTTTCAAAAATGGTTTCTTAACTCTTTTGACATACTTCAAGATTCTTATTATTCAGGCTTAAGTCAAAAGACATTGCCGTACAACTACGTTCATTTAGCACACGCGTCGTCTACCGTACTATATATTATTCAGGCTTAAGTCAAAAGACATTGCCGTACAACTACGTTCATTTAGCACACGTACGTCTACCGTACTATATATTATTCAGGCTTAAGTCAAAAGACATTGCCGTACTATATATATATCTTCCTTTAAAATTATCATGCTCAAGAGTATAGGAAGAATCACATACCTCGCGACGATTATCGACTATAAGCAAAACGCTCACGCACAACCGCTAGCCTTGTCCACCTTCTAAGTAGCACATGCTACTTGCAGAACATTCAACCAATAAAGGTTATCAGTCTACTGTAAATACAGTCCTAAGTAAGTACAGTTTAAACTTCTATCTTAATATTCTTCTGATGCGATTTCAGTTCAAGTCTATTCTGTAATATCCTTCTATTACAGTTCAATTCTCTTCTATGAATCTTATATTCATTTTTATACTACTATAGTATGTAATTCCCAATTACAATAGAAGGACAGTAGTATTTACCTTGATGAGCCCAAAATTATCCGAGTTTAAAGTCGCTCCTGAGCAACGCTTAGCTCCTACTCCGAGTGCTCCAACCCGCTCCAAACAACCCTTAGAAGTTCTAACCAACTTCTACTCAAATACTTCAACTATCAATGAAGATTTCCTTAGGGTTTCGTTTAGTGGTTAAAGGAAGTATAATAGTATTTTTCGGGCTCTACGTATAGAGGTAACTTGGAAAGTACTATAAGGTATATGGGCTAGAGTATTTGGGCATTATAACAATACTAGGAGAGTATTTCTATACCACAAAGGGGGGTAGTATTTCGACTAGCACAACTAGGCTAGGGGAGGGGTTGGTGAGGGCCTCCCGAGAGGGGAGGTGTTTCGGCTAGGCTACCACAAAGGGGGGAGGGGTGTGGCGGACGAGAGCACAAGAGGGAGAGGGAGGGATTCTTCAAGACTTAGGAAGATTTTAGGATGAAGAAGTCTTCCAAAGGGAGGGGTATTTATAGGTCAAGAAATGGCCAACCAATGGCCAAGATTAATCCAAGTGTTAGGCAAGTGTAGGGCTAGGATTCCACCATGTGTACCTTATCCATCTACCACACCACTTGCACAAAATATCCTACCTAACCCCTTGACCCCTTTCGTCCCTTTGCCGTCCAACTCAAGCCCAATGTGAGGGTGACACATGTCACCCTCCCGTTGGTCCAAAATGTTTCGTCTCTCGGAAAAATCCGCAAAAATTATAAATGACATAGCCGGAATTTTCCCTTCGCAAGTTTAGTAAAACGTTTCGTCGAAAAACGACTCTTTTCGGCACTTGTGCCCAAATTTCGAACCTTGCCTAATCTTAAGGCTTGAATTTAATACATACGCCCTCACGTACATACTCTGGAAATACGGGGTATAACATTCTCCCCTCCTTAGAAACATTCGTCCCGAATGTTCCTTCTCAAGGCGGATTACGATGAAGATCTTCTAACAAGTTGCCAACGCCACGCCTGGCCACGAAATAACACACGTTCTCTTCCTTCCTTACTCGTTGTGCCCTTCTCGAACCCTTGAACTCTTCTAGTAAACGTACCACACTTCAGTCATCGCTTCAGTTCCCAAAACTTTGGAGTCACCACCTCCAAACTTGGTCATCTTACTAGCCGCAAACTCCCTTCAGACCATTCCCGGCCGTTACGATCCGATTCTGGTCGAACACATCCACGAACTCATACGATGGTCATCTAAACTTGGGCCTAGCACCCTCGTGACCCTACCACCTGGCGGGACCACCCAGAGCTGACCCCACCTCGAAACAGGCCGCGGGTTGGCCCTCAACATAGCTGACCCGACCCACTTAACGCATCACGCTCTTGTTCCCCGATCCGGAACAATCTTACCTCTACAGGTCATGAAAGCTACCACTTCCATTTTACACTACCCAAGGAAATTTCCCCACAATTATTCCACGTATACTTATACATTCTGACAAAGATCACCCGCAAGATCTTGTACTCAAGCGACTTACATCCAAGGTCTCAATAATATTCTAAGGTTCATCATTTTCTCACCTTTGAGCTTACCCTTTTTCACTAACTGTGTTTCAAAATCACATTTTAGCACAAAGCTATCCGAAAATAACACTAAACACATCATCATAAAATCAATACATACCAAACTCTAGAGGTTTAAGGATATACATGAAAATAGGCGGTTCAAAGGACAGCTAAAACTGTGAACTTCCGCGACCTCTACCGTGGCCGCCGGTGTATGAACATCTGCTGGCTATGGAAGGTGAAGAACCATGGCCCGATCCGTAGTCGTGCTATCCTACCGGCTACCCTGGTCGGACATTTTCTCCCAAAATGGCCTGTGTCGCGTGTAAAACAAACTCCGGACTAGCACGACACTCACGCTGTGGAGTCTACCACGGTGGTCACAACGAGGTAGGGTGGCTTGGTGGCTAACACCCGCTCTCCCAAAATCTGAACCCTTGGAGCCACGACCGCTCACGAATACTCTGGATGCTCTAAAGAGTGTGGAGGACCACTATGTACTGGCGGAGGCGCATAACTAGTCTGCTGCTGAGGCGGTCCGCCTCGAAAGTCACCAAAGGACCCTGCTGTTCTGGCCCTCTTCTGCTGACCTTGGTCATTCCGTCGATTTCTCCGCTCCTCACCTCCAAGTGCATAAGCCTGCATGCGGGCAATGTCCATGCCCGGCTGAAGAGCTACACCCGAACAACTCTCTGCTAGGTAATCATCGAGCCCTGTAACATATCGGTGCACTCGATCCTCCATACTAGCTACTAATGCGGGACGTCGCCAACGATGAGTCGAACTCCACGTTGTACTCCCGAACCGTCGCCCGGATCGCCGCAACACCAAAAATCTCGGCCGAGCCCTCTCATCTGTGGAGGCAAGAAGTGTGCAAGAAATGCCTTTGAGAACTCGTCCCATAAAGCGGAAGTGTATTCTCTCCCGACGCTCGCGAATCAAACCAATCGATGCGGTATCACGCGGCCGATGCGAACCTAGGACCACCGACTCGGTCTCCGTGCCTTGATCACTCTCATGATCCGTGAATCGCCGGGATGAACTCCTGCGGATCATCCTCGTGCCTCGACCCATAAAACTACGGCGGGTTACACCTCGGAAAATCCGTAGTCTCAAATGCGCTCGGGGTGAACTCACGGTGCTCTTGGGGCGAGGCTGCTGCGTCGGCCTATCCTCATATCTGCCACGACCACGGCGATGGCGCCATCTCTTGTACTTATCTCATCCGCTCCTGCTGCGGGATCGAGGCTCAGTCTTGTGGTCTCTGTAGAGGCTGCCGCTCTACTCGCGACTCCTCTGTGCCTTGCCGCCACGGGCGGGTTGCCTTGCGCGGAGGCATAACTGGTAAAAACGAAGTACGTCAGAGGGGTCCAACTTACGACACAGCTCTAAGGCACGATCTCAGAATGAGAAGAATGGAAACCAATCCTAAATGTTCTATAGCCTCCTGATTATAGATGTGGTGCACAACACACCGATAATCAAGACTCTACTAAACACGGTCTGTAGACACTTTCCGAGGATTAACTGCTCTGATACCACTTTTGTCACGACCCGAACCCGGGCCCGTGACTGGTGCCTTACCCCGGGCACCCTAGTGATACAACATCAGAGAAAACCAGCGGAAATAAAAACTTAAGCATGTAAATAGACATGGATCAAGATGAAAGAAAATAGGCCAACCAAAACGGTTGCCTTTCAACATATACATATAAACATTTGAACAGTTACAATCCTTACAACCCTTGAGCACTTTTGTCACGACCCGAACCCGGGCCCGTGACTGGTGCCTTACCCCGGGCACCCTAGTGATACAACATCAGAGAAAACCAGCGGAAATAAAAACTTAAGCATGCAAATAGACATGGATCAAGATGAAAGAAAATAGGCCAACCAAAACGGTTGTCTTTCAACATATATATATAAACATTTGAACAGTTACAATCTTTACAACCCTGCCCACAACAGTGCTACAGACCTCTAAGATTTTTACAACAGCTATGACGGGACAGGGCCCCGCCATACCCCTGAATGTACGAGAACCTACAGACTCAGGGTAACATACCAAAGATAAGCCTCCGAAGGAACGGAGCTTCCCAATACGCTGAAATGAGATCCTAAACGTGGGGATCGACGGTAGATGTACTACTGCGGCATGAACGCGGCCCCGAAGGAGGTCGATCTAACAGTACCAAGTATGTAAAGCGTAAAATCGTAAATGAAATCATAGCGATCTATATAAAGCGGGAGACATGTATGATAACCAAACTACAAGATACAACCTATAAACAATCATATCAAGTCGTGGACTCACGCCTCAAATCATCACTGCGTGCGTGGAATTCCTTCACCGCGGCGTGATGCATGATATGATAACAACAAGACAGCAATCCAAATGGGAGCATACCCGTGCGCTACGCATCGTGTCAGTATGTGTCACGACCCGAACCGGGGCCCGTGACTGGTGCCTTACCCCGGGCACCCTAGTGATACATCATCAGAGAAAATCAGCGGAAATAAAAACATGAACATGAAACAAGATACATCATAAGAAAATAGGCCAACCAAGACGGTCGCCTTCATGTGTATATATAAAACCGAACAGTTACAATCCTTTACAACACTGCCCACAGCATTTACTGGACCTAAGAATGTAACAACAACTATGGCGGGACGGGGGCTCGCCCGTACCACGAATGTACAAGAACCTACAAATGGGAAACATACCAAAAGATAAGCCTCGAGAAACGGAGCTTCCTAATCTGTTGAATCGAGATCCATGGCGAGGATCCACAACCGATGTACCTCTACTGCGGCATGAACGCAGCCCGAAGGAGGTCGATAACAGTACCAAGTACAGTATGTCCCGATAAATCGTAATAAAATCACCTTTCATCATTTTATAAAACCTTTTGCGATAATTAAACAGTTATGCCAAGTAAGGGGACGCACATCCCCAGAATAATCACTCACACATAACTATGGGTCTCACGCCCATAATATCACTCATGCCCGTGGAACTCATTCTCATCGGCGATGCATGATGTACACAACACCCATATGTGAACCTGAACACTAGATCCTGCCTGCATCATCAACCCGATCGGGCCAAGTAGAATCGCTCTATACCAGATCCAAAAGCTAGTCATAAAACTTCACGGGCAAGGTACGGAAGCTAATTACGGATCCAAAAGCTAGCCACGAATCGCCGAGGCAAGTACCAAAGCTAACGTACCCTAGCCAACCGTCTCACGAGATATGACCCAGGCAAGTATCTCAAGCTATCTACCAGCAGCCTGCCGATACACGAGAAATGACCAGGACAAGTATCTACAGTGCGCCTGAACCACACGTACAAATCAAGCCCGTGATCTCACGTCGCGCGGCAAGCCGTGGATTAGCGGTCCATGGACAAATAACAAAATCCTCACATGACCGCACGCCCCGTCTCACCTCGAAAGTCATGGCCATGAAACCATCCTACTGGACGCATGCCCGTGGAACATCCATCGCGTCAGCATGTCCAAAGGAATAACAAGATAATACTCAAAGTGGACGCATACTCGTGGAAAATCCAACGCGTCAGTATGTCCAACAATCAATCAGATAACCGGCCGTCCCAGAGAGTCACGGCAGCACATCAAAGACTATCACGACAAGCATAGGCAAGTTCAACATACATTTATTTTAATCAACAATCCGGGTTTCAAACCCAAAATACTACATACTTTCATTCTTTCGAAAAGACCTCTTTTTACGTAAAAGCCACATGATACCAATACTCGTAGTATTAAAAACACGTTTTCCTTTCAAACCACATTACTACACCTTCCGAAAATCTTTTTAAGATTTTTAAAATCAAGTACTCTATACTTTTAAAACCAAGTGCTTTTCTTTTAAACAACATCAAGTATACTCTTTAAAACCCAAATAACTTACTCTTTCCAAAACAAGTAACCTATACTTAAATCAGGTTACTTCTCCTTTTCCGAAAACAAGTCGATTATAAGTCAAGTCTCTTATCTTTCAAGATCAAGTCTCTTAACTTTCAAAATCAAATCTTTCTTTTATTTTTCATAAAGTCGTTATAACTAACTTCCCATAAAGCCATTATAACACTTTATGTTTAAAACAAACGAAACTCATTTCACACATGTACGTCTACCGTACTATATAGTTCACAACAATCATGCTCAAGAGTATAGGAAGAATCACATACCTTCTAGCTTAAGCCACAAGCCAAGTCAAGTATGTCGCGCGTAGAAGATCCACCTATAAAGGCCACAATATATCTATCAATCTCTAGTTCTCTTCGTAGAATATTTAAGTAAACAGTTCCTGATTCTACAGAAAATTCGGCAGCACCTCCCCCCCCGCTATCACATAAATCTCCTCCCCTATCCAGGCCCGCTACCAGGCCAACAACTCCCAGGGGATTACACGTCTAACCGGACGTGTTCAATTCTGCTTCACAATAATACTACACAAGTCTACTGTAAGTACAATCCTATGTAAATACAGTTCAATTCTTTATAATCATCCTTCCAATATAATATACTCAAGTATAACTACTACAACATGTAATATCCAATTACAATAGGGGGACATAGATCATTACCTCGATAAGCCCAAAATTATCCAAGATATATGTCGATCCTGAGCAACGTTTAGCTCCAAATCCTTATGCTCCAACCCGCTCCAAGCAACCCTTAGAAGTTTCTAAACAACTTCTCTAAAATACTTCCACCAAGCTAGGAAGATTTTTCTAGGGTTTCGTTTTGCGACTAAAGGAATAAAGTATTATTTCTGGGCTCCTAGTATTGAAATAACTTTGGAATACTACTAGGGATACTAGGCCAAGGTATTTGGGACTATACAATAATACTCCAAGTATTTCTACACAAGAGGGGAGGGGGACGAAAACTCATCAAAGGGAGGGGAAAATATTTTAGCCTTGGAAGACTTTAAGTGTGAGATGAAATTGTCTTCAACTTAAGGGGGTTTATATAGAGGATTCAAGGGCCATGATCTTAGCAAGTGGGTGGTCAAGATTGGGCCATGTGTGTGTGGGTCCCACCACAACACATGGCCAACGATTAGGGTGCCAAGTGTTAGGGCCAATTTCGGCCAAGTGAGTAGGTGACAAGTGGCTAGCCACTTGTCACTCCATTTCGGCCCACATGGTCACACAAGGGGGTGACACGTGTCGCCCCCCGATTCGTCCAAAATATTTCGTCTTCCGAAAATATCCAAAATGCCGGAAACCTCAAAAACAAAGCGGGCCCCACAAAACCGTAAATTTCTCCCGTGGGCCCCACGTGACCATTTCTGAAAATAAAATCTCAAAATTCTAATATAATCCAAGAAGCCCAAATACAAAATCTGGGAATCCAATTCCCATTAACGAACCATTTTCTTCACAAAAACCGGAACTTTTCCGTCGAAAAAATCACATCTTCCTTTCTTTCCAAAACTTCAGTCGTATTCTCGTACGTACGTCCTCACATACATACCCTCGAACTACGGGGTATAACATTCTTCCCCCCTTAGAAACATTCGTCCCGAATGTTCCTTCGAAGTCTCCAAACACACAAGCGCCGGTATAGTCTTCACTACTATACTTTCGAAACCAATCATGCCATCAATGGCCAGAATATAACATGTGCTCAAAACTCAAATCCAAGCCAACGAGGAATCTCCTCTAACGTATATAACAACACTAACTCTCACTCCTGGTCCAAAGGATACTCTTCCGAAACCTAGTAACATGGAGTACTGGACATATCACCTCCTAAGTCGGACGGCAGTGCTATCTTATAGGCAACCCGGCCTATTGTACAACCAATGCTGAAAGGCCCAAAAGTACTTCGGGCTAAGTTGCCCCTGCTTTCCAAAACTCGTCACACCGCCGGTGGTACCTTGAAGACCCCGTCGGCTGAACTCCAAGGGTTGATCTTGATTATCCGCACGGCCTGGCGACTCAGTCGCTAACAACCTCATCTGGATAAGCTTCACCCTATCCATATTCTGCTGAAACAAGTATGTACCCACTATCTGAACCTTCCCAACATCGAACCAATCGATCGGCAACCAACACTTCGCTATACAAGCCTTCATGGCGATATCCGAATCTTGAATTGGTAGCTATTATAATAATACACACTCAACAAGAGGCACATAATCCTTCGCTACCCCGAAATCACAACAGGCGAGGGTAAATGCACATCGAGACTCACTCGAGTTCCTATCCTGCTGGTAAAACCTCCGACACAAAAATAGCCGAAACGGGCTCCGCACTGCCATAGAAAGTAGGAACCCGTGCGACCTTACAACCCTCCTGATACATAACATCTCGCATAACCCTCCGCCGAGTAAACAGTCCTGACTGAAAGACAAGATAGGCTGACCTCATCAGCCTGACTATTGGTCGAACGCATCCTCGAACTCGTACGATGGTTACCTAAACTTGGGCCTAGCACCCTCGTGATCCTACCACCTGGCGGGACCACCACAACCGACTATCCCATTCGGTGCGGGTTGACCCGCGATCATGCCTCAACCCGACCCGCTATCGCGCCAAACTCTTATTCCCCGATCCGGAACAATCTTACTAACACCAGTCATGAAAGCTACCACTTCCATCTCACACTACCCATGGAATTATCCCACAATACATATCACGCATGCCAAGTACTTCGACAAAGACCAATGGTAAAATCATCCACTCAAGGCGGCCATGCATCCAAGGTCCTAACTGTTTATAAATTCTAAGGCTCACAATCGTCTCGTCTCCAGACTTACCCTTTCTCAACTACCCATGTTTTCTAATTGACACTTAACACAATGCTACCCGTACATAGCACTTAACACGTAACCACCATAACAACATAACCAAGTCTTTTAAGGGCTAAAGGTATCTCTGCAACTACTGCCTTACTTTCTCTTTGTCGCTCTAATCATAATCCTGCCCTGCAGGGCGCCTAGCTATACAAGGCAATGATCCAGCCACCGATCCCGAAGGCTGAATCTCTACATCGGTGCTACCTCTGGTCGGACAAACTCTCACCAAATGGCCCTGTTGGCCGCAAGCATACAAGTTGTCGAAGCAGTACGACACTCCCCATAATGGAGTCTATTACAATGGCCACAACGAGGTAGGGGTGACCTCATCTGACTAACACCCCCCTTCTCCCGAACAACTGAACCCGCGACTGACCCGGCAGGCTGAGTCATCCCTCTTGTATCCCTCCTACTAGGACATCCTCCTATCACATGGCCCTTGACGGCCACAGGTATAACAATCCCCCAAACTAGCACGATATCCTGAGGATCATCCTCAGCTTGCTATCCATAGAACTCTGGCGAACTGCAACTCAAGAAATCCCGAAGTCTCAGACTACTGGATCTAGGGTGAGCCACTGGTACTGCCGGAACCACCGGCTTCCGTCCATCCTCATTCGGCCACCGGCCTAGCTAATCGGGCCATTTCCTTGAACTCATATCCTCGGCTCTGGCGTGATCGAGGCTCAGTGTATCGTGGCCTCGATGAAAGCTGTTGCCGCTCTAAACTCTGCTGGGGCTAGCGGCGTCATAAAACTCATCGTCTGAAGTACTATCCCAGGTAACGACCAGGCCTAAGCCCTCATACCCCTCTGTGTTCTACTCGCAGCTCCCTCTGCTGCCTTGCCCATCGTGGCCACTGGTTGCACTGCGGAGGCATAAGCGGTACATAAGAATACGCGGGAGTCCAACTTATAACACGACTCTAAGGCACGATCTCGAGTGAGAAGAATGGAAACCAATCCTAAATATCCTGCAGCCTCGATTATAGGTGTGGTGCACAACACGCCGATAATCAAGACTCTACTAGATACGGTGCAGACACTTTCCGAGGATTAATCGCTGCGATACCACTTTTGTCACGACCCGAACCGGGGCCCGTGACTGGTGCCTTACCCCGGGCCCCCTAGTGATACAACATCCGAGAAAATCAGCGGACATAAATACATGAACCTGAAACAAGATATCTCATCAGAACATAGGCCAACGAGGCGGTCGCGCCCGTGTATATATAAAACCGAAACGATTACAATCCTTTACAACATCGCCTACAAAAGATTACTGGACCTAAGAATGTAACAACAACTATGACGGACGGGGCCCGCCATACCCACGAATGTACAAGAACCTACAACTCAGGAAACATACCAAAAGATAAGCCTCGGAGAGCTTCGTCTGTTGGCCCGAGATCACATGGCGAGGATCACAACCGATGTACCTCTACTGCGGCATGAACGCGCGGCCGAAGGAGGTCGATAACAACGGTACCAAGTATGTGGCCCGATAAATCTTGTAATGAAATCACCTTTCATCATTTTATAAAACCTTTGCGATAAGTAAATTATGCCAAGTAAGGGGCGACATCCCGAATAATCACTCACACATAACTATGGGTCTCACGCCCGTAATATCACTCATGCCGTGGAACTCATTCTCATCTGCCGGCGATTACATGATGTACACAACACCCGTATGTGAACTCGAACACTAGATCCCGCTGCGTCATCAAACCGATCGGGCGAGTAGAATCGCTTTATACGGATCCAAAAGCTAGTCATAAAACTTCACGGGCGGTGCGGAAGCTAATTACGAGATCCAAAAGCTAGCCACCCAACGGCGAGGCAAGTACCAAAGCTAACGCACTAGCCAACCGTCTCACGAGATATGACCTGCAAGTATCTCAAGCTATCTACCAAAGACTGCCGATACGAGAAATGACCAGACAAGTATCTACAGCGCTTGAACCACACGTACAAATCAAGCCCGTGATCTCACGTCACCGCGGCAAGCTTCATGGATTAGCGGTCCATGGACAAATAACAAAATCCTCACAATGACCGCATGCCCCCGGCATCTCACCTCGAAAGTCATGGCCATGAAACCATCCTGCGGGCGCGTGCGGTGGAACATCCATCGCGTCGGCGATGTCGAAGGAATAACAAGATAATACTCAAAGTGGACGCATACTCGTGGAAAATCCAACGCGTCAGTATGTCCAACAATCAATCAGATAACCGGCCCTCCCAGAGAGTCACGGCAGCACATCAACAAAACACTTGCACATCAAAGACTATCACGACAAGCATAGGCAAGTTCAACATACATTTATTTTAATCAACAATCCGGGTTTCAAACCCAAAATACTACATACTTTCATTCTTTCGAAAAGACCTCTTTTTACGTAAAAGCCACATGATACCAATACTCGTAGTATTAAAAACACGTTTTCCTTTCAAACCACATTACTACACCTTCCGAAAATCTTTTTAAGATTTTTAAAATCAAGTACTCTATACTTTTAAAACCAAGTGCTTTTCTTTTAAACAACATCAAGTATACTCTTTAAAACCCAAATAACTTACTCTTTCCAAAACAAGTAACCTATACTTAAATCAGGTTACTTCTCCTTTTCCGAAAACAAGTCGATTATAAGTCAAGTCTCTTATCTTTCAAGATCAAGTCTCTTAACTTTCAAAATCAAATCTTTCTTTTATTTTTCATAAAGTCGTTATAACTAACTTCCCATAAAGCCATTATAACACTTTATGTTTAAAACAAACGAAACTCATTTCACACATGTACGTCTACCGTACTATATAGTTCACAACAATCATGCTCAAGAGTATAGGAAGAATCACATACCTTCTAGCTTAAGCCACAAGCCAAGTCAAGTATGTCGCGCGTAGAAGATCCACCTATAAAGGCCACAATATATCTATCAATCTCTAGTTCTCTTCGTAGAATATTTAAGTAATGCAGTTCGATTCTACGAGAAAATTCAAAGACCTCCCCCGCTATCACATAAATCTCCTCCTATCCGGGCCGCTACTGTGCCAACAACTCCCAGGGGATTACACGTCTAACCGGACGTGTTCAATTCTGCTTCACAATAATACTACACAAGTCTACTGTAAGTACGATCCAATGTAAATACAGTTCAATCCTTTATAAACATCCTTCCAATATAATATACTCAAGTATAACTACTACAACATGTAATATCCAATTACAATAGGGGGACATAGATCATTACCTCGATAAGCCCAAAATTATCCAAGATATATGTGTCACAGCCCGAACCCCGGGCCCGTGACTGGTGCCCTACCTGGGCACCCTTCTACCTTAACAACTAAGTACATTGCGGAAATTAATAACAACTCATTTTTTTTCTTTTAAAACCAACGTACGTACAAGGCAAGCCGACTAGGCTGCCATATAATATATATGAACAAAAGACACTACACTGTACACGAGTCCAATCTCACATATGAATACAGACCTCTAGGAGTTAAACTGAACTATGACGGGACAACGCCCCGCCGTACCCATAAATGTACAAAAGCCTGTACTGAAGGAACTATACCAAAATGATAAACTCCTGAACAAAGGGAGCTATCCAAAAACTCTGAGCAGGGTCCTACACCTGCCGATCACCAAACTGCGTACCTAAACTGCGGCGATTTAACGGCCGAAGGAGGTCGATCACGAAGAATGTACCAAGTATGTGAGCGATGAAATGCGTAATAAAATCATAACGATCTAAACAAAGCGGGAGACATGTATGATAGCCAACCTACGATATAACACATAGCGATCATATCAAGTCAGGGACGCAAGCCCTCAAAGTCACTACTCAGATATAACTATGGGTCTCATGCCCATAATATCAATCATGCCCGTGGAATCCTTTCTCACTGCCGGCAGTCCATGATGTAATAACACCAATAAGGATACATGAACACCAAGTCCCACCTGTGTCCTAAATACCTCGTGGTCCCATGCGGAATCCCACCTCGTAAAAGCATGACCATAGGGTAACACAAACAAATCGGGACATATATGATAATCAAAATACAACACATTGTGCCTTACTAACAATGAGAGTAAGCGGTAGTATCCTTACAATATAAAATAGGAAGCTCATGATCAGCGAGGACCGTGCGCGCGAGATCATTTAGCAATCCTCTTCCGGGACTATTTCACCGCGTAGGTCGCGTGGACGCGTGAGGTATTCCTCGCGTAAGGTGGACCGCCGCGTGGGACTATTTCACCCGCATAAGCCCTTTCGGACCGCATGAGGTATTCGCCGATAGGACTATTTCACCCGCATAAGCCCTTACGGACTCGCATGAGGTATTCCTCGCGTAAATTTGGACCCGCCGCGTGGGACTATTTCACCGCGATAAGCCCTACGGACTCGCGTGAGGTATTCCTCGATCGTGGGTAGCAAATCCACGGAATTATGCAAATGCCACCAACCCGGAATGACCGAAGCGATATAACAATAGCACACAACCGGCTATTTCCAGCACACGTAGGCAAATCCTTAATTACAAGCCAAAGTCCTTACCAAGGCACACTTAGAATAATTCACTTTAACAAGCCAAAGTACTTATCAAGGCACACTTAGACAAATTCTCAATTTATCAAGCCAAAGTACTAATCAAGGCATACATAGAATAATTCTCTTTTAACAAGTCAAAGTACTTATCAAGGCACACTTAGACAAATCCTCAATTTATCAAGCCAAAGTACTAATCAAGGCATACATAGAATAATTCTCTTTTAACAAGTCAAAGTACTTATCAAGGCACACTTAGACAAATTCTCAATTTATCAAGCCAAAGTACTAATCAAGGCACACTTAGACAAATTCTCAATTTATCAAGCCAAAGTACTAATCAAGGCATACATAGAATAATTCTCTTTTAACAAGTCAAAGTACTTATCAAGGCACACTTAGACAAATCCTCAATTTATCAAGCCAAAGTACTAATCAAGGCATACATAGAATAATTCTCTTTTAACAAGTCAAAGTACTTATCAAGGCACACTTAGACAAATCCTCAATTTATCAAGCCAAAGTACTACGTACGTACATTCCTTTATAAAAGACTCCTTTCTATGTAAAGCCCCAAGATACTAACACCCATAGCATCAAGGCGTGTCTATTTTTCAAAGTAAGTTACTACACTTTTAGAAAACTCATTTCAAAGCTTGAAATCAAGTAACACCAAATTTTTACAATCTAGGCAACTTATGCCGATTAATCAAAATAGACAACTTTCTAAACCTTCCATAAAGCCGTTATAACCAACTTCCCATAAAGCCGTTATAACCCTTTATGGTTTTAGACGTATCCATTCCTTCAATAACCAAGAGACTTATACTATTAAAACCAAGTATCACATACTTACAAATCAAGTTCGTAACTTTCAAAATACTTCAAGTCTCTTAATAGTTAGAAAACAAGTTTTCTTCTACTTTTTAAACCTCAAGTAACTTCACCCTTAGCACAAGTTACTTCTCTTAAATCATGTCATTTCTCCTCTTTTAAATCAAATAAGTAAATCACTCCTTTGACTCCCCTAAAGTCATTATAATGACCTTTAGGTTTTAGAACTAAGGCACTAGCCAAAAGATTTGGAAACCACTTCCTTTTCAAGTTTCTATGTACTTTAAGAAAAATACCTTCACTTTTAAGAATCCAAACTTCCCTAAGGAAATGGATTATACTACTTACAATTTAAACATCAAAGTACACTCAAGGAAGTACATAGAACAAATTCTATTTTAGGCAATCCAAATACAAGCAAGGAATGGATCATTCAAGGAGTAGAACTTACTTTCTTTATTCTAAGGAATCATGCTAGAAGAGGAGATAGTTCACATACCTTTCGCTAAATCCACAAGCTAAGCCGAATCGCGTGCGTAGAAGTGTCAACCTATAATGGTCACAACAAGACTATCAACTTCTAGTCTCAACGTAGAATAATACTAAGTATACTACCTAATTCTACGGAAAATCGGGCGACTTCCTTTTTTTCTACTCACTTTGCCACATTTTTCAAGGCCGAATACAATAAACAACAAGCCACATTTAAGGATCCAAACAACAACCAAACAAAAGGGGATTACACGCCTTACAATACGTGTAAAATTCGCCCACAATTCATCTGAAGTAGTTCAATACTTACTTAGTCATTCTCGGCCAACAATGACTCAACACAAGTCCTTTCCAATTCTTTTTACAATTCCAAGTTCTAAGGTCTAACATGTTATATAGTCTAAACAACTTCAACAACTACAATTTCCTTCCTTATACAACATACGATGGCTTAAACGAATAATCAACTTGAATTGTAGTCTTAAGGTTAACATGCTAGTTTTCGGATTAGGGTTCCAATAACCAATATCCTTATCAATACTCATACTATATATCTCATGCTTGCTAATAACCATAGCTACAATCATAAGTAAGCCTTAACTATTAAAACGACAAAATTTATACCTTTCAAAGCCCTTAAAATTTCCAAGATCCAAAGTCGCGCCTTAGCAATTCTTAGCTCCTTTCCTTAGGTTCCAATCCGCTCCAAGCACTCCTTAGAGGCCTATGAAGAACTCATCTTCAAGTTCCAACTTCAAAGTTGAAGAACTCCCTTAGTTTCCGCCTTGCGACTAACGTAAAAATACGTTTTTTCCGAAATCTTTCTATTGAGATAACCTTACAATACCCTTGGGGACATTGGGTTAAAGTCTTGTGGCTAATGGATCAAAATCACAAAATTTTTGTGTGGGATATTCAACAAAGCCGAGAGCTACTCCATGAAGAACAACTAGTGTGATTTTTTTCTAAGTGTTAAATGGCAAGTCTTGCACTAGTAGTAAGCTTATAACACACAATGGAGGGCTTAGATAAAAACACTTGTATTAATTGGATGATAGGGATCAAGCCAAATGGCCCTTGACTTGGTCAACAATCTCAAGCTCTTAATTAGCAAGACTTATCTTCCACCATGGTAAATGACCATTTTACCCTTAACATTTTCGTCCAAGACCACTTGTTGGGGTTCCACGTGTCTCCCTCTCATTCGTCCACAAAAATTCCGTAACCCTCGTGGGCCCCGCAAAACGTAAAATTCCTCGGGTGGGCCCCACGTGACCAAATCCGTAAAAATAAATTTCCATAATATTAATAAGTTCCATACTCTTCAAATAATGCATTTTGAGAATCCAATTCTCAATAACGAACATTTTTCCTTTCCGACGTCCGGAAGATTTTCCGTCGGAAGAACAACTCTTCCATTAGTACAAATTTCCTAGTCTTGTGTTCCTTACGTACCTTCACTTACACATGTCCTGAACTTACGGGGTGTAACAATATGTCGATCCTGAGCAACGTTTAGCTCCAAATCCTTATGCTCCAACCCGCTCCAAGCAACCCTTAGAAGTTTCTAAACAACTTCTCTAAAATACTTCCACCAAGCTAGGAAGATTTTTCCAGGGTTTCGTTTTGCGACTAAAGGAATAAAGTATTATTTCCGGGCTCCTAGTATTGAAATAACTTTGGAATACTACTAGGGATACTAGGACAAGGTATTTGGGACTATACAATAATACTCAAAGTATTTCTACACAAGAGGGGAGGGGGACGAAAACTCATCAAAGGGAGGGGAAAATATTTTAGCCTTGGAAGACTTTAAGTGTGAGATGAAATTGTCTTCAACTTAAGGGGGTTTATATAGAGGATTCAAGGGCCATGATCTTAGCAAGTGGGTGGTCAAGATTGGGCCATGTGTGTGTGGGTCCCACCACAACACATGGCCAACGATTAGGGTGCCAAGTGTTAGGGCCAATTTCGTCCAAGTGAGTAGGTGACAAGTGGCTAGCCACTTGTCACTCCATTTCGGCCCACATGGCCAAACAAGGGGGTGACACGTGTCGCCCCCCGATTCGTCCAAAATATTTCGTCTTCCGAAAATATCCAAAATGCCGGAAACCTCAAAAACAAAGCGGGCCCCCACAAAACCGTAAATTTCTCCCGTGGGCCCCACGTGACCATTTCTGAAAATAAAATCTCAAAATTCTAATATAATCCAAGAAGCCCAAATACCAAATCTGGGAATCCAATTCCCATTAACGAACCATTTTCTTCACAAAAACCGGAACTTTTCCGTCGAAAAAATCACATCTTCCTTTCTTTCCAAAACTTCAGTCGTATTCTCGTACGTACGTCCTCACATACATACCCTGGAACTACGGGGTATAACAGTATGTCCAAAGGGAAACACTAAGACAACATTCCAAATGGAAGCATACCCGTGCGCTACGCATCGTGTCAGTATGTCCAAAGGGAAACAATAAGACAGCATTCCAAATGGAAGCATACCCGTGCGCTACGCATCGTGTCAGTATGTCCAAAAGGAAACAACAAGGCGGCAATCAAAATGGAAGCATACCCGTGCGCTACGCATCGTGTCAGTATGTCCAAAGCGATTAGCAAAAGTAACACTATCAACAGGAACGTACCCGTGGAATTTCTCGTCACAGACGCGTCAAGTAAGTTCTCAACAAGTCAACCGACCCTCCATCGAGAGACGCGGTAGTATAGAAACACAATTCTTGCACAACAAAGGCTATCACAACAAGCATAGGCAAGTTTCACAACAACAAGCATAGGCAAGTTTCACAACAACAAGCATAGGCAAGTTTCACAACAACTCAAAGTACTTTCTTTTTATGCCAAAGTCCGGGTTTTAACCCTAAAGTACTACGTACGTTAAATTCCTTTTAAAGAGATCTATTCCTTTTATAAAAGTCACCCGATACCCGTAGTATAAAAATAGAGTGACTCATATTTTTAAGCAAACCAAAACACTTCTCTTTTTAAAGCCAGGTTACCACATTAAAACCAATGATAAAACCCTTCTTTTGTTTTTCATAAAGTCGTTATAACTAACTTCCCATAAAGTTGTTATAACACTTTATGTTTTAAACCAGTTTAAGACAAAACAATGCCCTTCTTTTTCCTAAAGTTCCAGTTTGCCTAACTTCAATTACTCAGGTATCTTTATTTTAGAACAGTTCATAGTTCAATGTCTTAATCTCTTTTAAAACAATTGAGTAACATATGCCTTATATGAGTGTAGATTATTCTTGTTCATAATCAATCTTATTAAGCAGCCATGATCTAGAGAATGTAATATCATTTTGTCTCATCTTAGCTTCTATGCAGATGGAGGTTTCTACTGGTTTTAGTATAATACTTCATTATTCAATACATTTTCCTTTATTAACGCTGCAGTGGTTTGTCGATACACATTCTGATTTCCGATCAGTAAAACATTATTCCTTTTAAAAACCAAGTACTCATTACTCACGAATGAGGTTTCACACAAAATTCATTTTAATTCATTTAAGTTAAGTCTCTTATCTTATAAGATCAAGTCTCTTAACTTCTAAAAATCAGTAAACCATTTTCTTTACCACTCTTAAGACGTTATACCTAACTTCCCATAAAGCTAGTATAACTCTTTTTAAAACCTTTAAAACCAAGTGTTACTCTTCTTTCAAAAATGGTTTCTTAACTCTTTTGACATACTTCAAGATTCTTATTATTCAGGCTTAAGTCAAAAGACATTGCCGTACAACTACGTTCATTTAGCACACGTACGTCTACCGTACTATATATTATTCAGGCTTAAGTCAAAAGACATTGCCGTACAACTACGTTCATTTAGCACACGTACGTCTACCGTACTATATATTATTCAGGCTTAAGTCAAAAGACATTGTCGTACTATATATATATCTTCCTTTAAAATTATCATGCTCAAGAGTATAGGAAGAATCACATACCTCGCGACGATTATCGACTATAAGCAAAACGCTCCACGGCTACAACCCGGCTAGCCTTGTCCACCTTCTAAGTAGCACATGCTACTTGCAGAACATTCAACCAATAAAGGTTATCAGTCTACTGTAAATACAGTCCTAAGTAAGTACAGTTTAAACTTCTATCTTAATATTCTTCTGATGCGATTTCAGTTCAAGTCTATTCTGTAATATCCTTCTATTACAGTTCAATTCTCTTCTATGAATCTTATATTCATTTTTATACTACTACAGTATGTAATTCCCAATTACAATAGAAGGACAGTAGTATTTACCTTGATGAGCCCAAAATTATCCGAGTTTAAAGTCGCTCCTGAGCAACGCTTAGCTCCTACTCCGAGTGCTCCAACCCGCTCCAAACAACCCTTAGAAGTTCTAACCAACTTCAACTCAAATACTTCAACTATCAATGAAGATTTCCTTAGGGTTTCGTTTAGTGGTTAAAGGAAGTATAATAGTATTTTCCGGGCTCTATGTATAGAGGTAACTTGGAAAGTACTATAAGGTATATGGGCTAGAGTATTTGGGCATTATAACAATACTAGGAGAGTATTTCTATACCACAAAGGGGGGTAGTATTTCGACTAGCACAACTAGGCTAGGGGGAGGGGGTTCGGCCGAGGGCCTCCAAGAGGGGGAGGGGTGTTTCGGCTAGGCTACCACAAAGGGGGGAGGGGTGTGGCGGACGAGAGCACAAGAGGGAGAGGGAGGGATTCTTCAAGACTTAGGAAGATTTTAGGATGAAGAAGTCTTCCAAAGGGAGGGGTATTTATAGGTCAAGAAATGGCCAACCAATGGCCAAGATTAATCCAAGTGTTAGGCAAGTGTAGGGCTAGGATTCCACCATGTGTACCTTATCCATCTACCACACCACTTGCACAAAATATCCTACCTAACCCCTTGACCCCTTTCGTCCCTTTGCCGTCCAACTCAAGCCCAATGTGAGGGTGACACATGTCACCCTCCCGTTGGTCCAAAATGTTTCGTCTCTCAGAAAAATCCGCAAAAATTATAAATGACATAGCCGGAATTTTCCCTTCGCAAGTTTAGTAAAACGTTTTGTCGAAAAACGACTCTTTTCGGCACTTGTGCCCAAATTTCGAACCTTGCCTAATCTTAAGGCTTGAATTTAATACGTACGCCCTCACGTACATACTCTGGAAATACGGGGTATAACAGAATGTTTGGAAAATAATGTTGTTACTTGATTTTACAAAGGAAATCATTTTGGTTTACTTAACAATGTTAGTCACTCTATTTTTATACTACGGATATCGGGTGACCTTTGTAAAAGAAATGGATCATTAAAAGGAATTTAACGTACGTAGTACTTTAGGGTTAAAACCCGGACTTTGACATAAAATGAAAGTACCTTGAGTTGTGTATAACTTGCCTATGCTTGTTGTTGTGAAACTTGCCTATGCTTGTTGTGATAGCCTTTGTTGTATTTCTATACCCCCGCGTCTCTCGATGGAGGGCCGGCTGATTGGTTATGAACGATTCTTCACCGAGTCCCACGAGATGGGCCGGGACACGTATTCCATCTGATTATTCATCGAGTCCCACGAGATGGGCCGAGACACGTATTCCATCTGGTTATTCACCGAGTCCCACGAGATCGGCCGGGACACGTATTCCATCTGGTTATCCACCGAGTCCCACGAGATCGGCCGGGACACGTATTTCATCTGATTCTCTACCGAGTCCCACGGGATGGGCCGGGACACGTATTCCACATGATTCTTTACCGAGTCCCATGGTATGGGCCGGGACACGTATTCCACACGATGTATACCTAGACTGTCGGCAGTGAGGAAGGAGTTCCACGGGCATGAGGGATGACTTGAGGGCGTGAGTCCCTGGCTTGACATGACTGCTTTTATGTTGTGAACTGTAGTTTGGTTATCATACATGTCTCCTGCTTTATATAGACTATTATGATTTCATTTACGATTTTTCTGATTTCACATACTTGGTACTGTTATCTTGACCTCCTTGCGTGCGTTCATCTGCGCAGTAGAAGTACATCGGTTGTGGATCCTCGCCATAGGATCAAAGTTTAGCGTGTTGGGAAGCCGTTTCTTGGAGGCTTATCTTTTGGTATGTTACCCCAGTCCGTAAGTTCTTATACATTCAGGTATGGCGGGCCATCGCCATAGTTGTCATTTCATTCTTAAGTGCATGCCTTTGTTGTGGCGAGTTTGTAAAAGGATAACTGCTCGGGTTTTTATGTATGTCTGAGAAGGCAAATTGCAGTTGGCTGTTTATTTATAATATCTCTTATTTCATGTTCATGTTTTATTTCCGCTGATTTTCTCGATGTTGTATCACTAGGGTGCGGGGTAGCACGATCCACGGCCGAGTTCGGTCGTGACAAAAGTGGTATCAGAGCAGTTAATCCTCGGAAAGTGTCTACAGACCGTGTCTAGTAGAGTCTTGATTATCGGTTTGTTGTGCACCACATCTATAATCAGGAGGCTATAGGACATTTAGGATTGGTTTCCATTCTTCTCATTCTGAGATCGTGCCTTAGAGCTGTGTGATAAGTTGGACCCCTCTGACGTATTCCTTTCCTTACGATTATGCCTCGCGTAAGGCAACCCGGCCCGGAAGGGCAAGGCAGCGAGGAGGCGTGAATAGAGCACAGAGGTTACCGGCAGGCCCGATCGTTACACGAGATAGTGCTTGACGGCGAGTTTTGCGCGCCGCCGTGCCGGCAGAGTTTAGCGCAGCGGTGGCTGCGAGACTACGATACACGAGCCTCGGTCCAGCTTTGGAGCAGATGAGATGGGTACAAGAGATGGCCCGATTCATGGCGAGTCGTGGGCAGATATGAGAGAAGGCCGGATCAGCGATTCAGTCCAGTAGCACCGTAGTTCACCCCGGCGAGCGGTTTGAGACTACGGGACTTTACGAGTCAGCCCGCCCGATGTTCTATGGATCCAGAGGCGAGATGACCCTCGAGTTTATCCGACAGCTACGGCGGATCATGAGTGATCGAGTCTCGAGGCGAGTCGGTGGTATTGGGTTCGCATCACCGCGTGATCTGCACGATCGGCCCAGTTTGATTCGTGGGAGCTGTCGGGAGAGCATGCACTTCCACCGTTTGGGACGAGTTCTCAAGGGCTTTTCTTGCACATTTCTTGCCCCGCAGATGAGAGGGCTCGGGCGACAATTTTTGACGTTGAGGCGGGGCGGGCGGGCGGTTAGAGAGTACAATGTGAGTTCGACTCATTAGCTCGGTATGTTCCCGTTGTAGGCGATATGGAGGACGAGTACACCGCCACGTCACGGGCTAGATGATTACTTGGCGAGAGGCTTGCGGGTGTAGCTCTTTAGCGGGCATGGACATTGCCGCATGCAAGCTCATGCACTGGGATGTGAGGCCGGGAGAGGTCGACGGAATGACCAGATCGCGAAGAGGGCGAGCAGCAGGTCCTTTGGTAACTTTCGAGGCGGGCGCCCGGCCAGAACTAGTTATGTACCTCGCCCGGTGCAGTGGTCCTTCACAATCTTGGGGCGTTCGGTATTCGAGGCTGGTCGTGGGCTCCAGGATTACGGTTCACAGATATACATGGGTTCTAGCCAGTCGGGTTCAGGTTTTCCTCAGTGTGCACAATGTGGCAGACGTCATCCCGGGGAATGTCGTCTTTTTACTGGTGCTTGTTTTTCCTGCGGCCGTCAGGGCCATATGATGAGAAACTGTCCTAATAGGAAGGATGCAGACAGAATGACTCAGCCTACCGGGTCAGTGGCAGGTTCATCGCCTTCTACAGCTATGCGCCCTGTAGGGCAGGCCTATGATTAGAGTGGAGCGGTAGATTCAGGTATATCCTTAACCCTCTAGAGATTTGTATGCATGATATGATGACCTTATTATTGTGTGCTATGTACGGATAGCGTTATGTTGGTTATGAGTTAGAAAGCATGGCTAGTTGAAAGGATATGTATGGGGGCATGGAAAGTGTGAACCTTAGAATATTTCATGTTGAGACCTTAGATGTAAGGTCATCTTGAATAAAAGATTTTACGGTTAGTCTTTGTTGAAATACTTGGTTTGCGTATAAATGTGTTGTGGGATAAGTCCATGGGTAGTGTGAGATGGAAGTGGTAGCTTTCATGACGTGAATTAGTAAGGATTGTTCCGGATCAGGGGAACAAGTGTTTTACGCGATAGCGGGTCGGGTTGAGGACCATTCGCGGTTCAACCCGCGGCCTGTTTGGTGGTGGGGTCAGTTTTGGGTGGTCCCGCCAGGTGATAGGGTCACGAGGGTGCTAGGCCCAAGTTTAGATGACCATCGTATGAGTTCGTGGATGTGTTCGACCAGAAGCGGATCGTGAAGGCCGGGAATGGCCTTAAGGGAGATTGAGGCTAGTAAGATGACCAAGTTCGGAGGTGGTGACTCCAAAGTTTTGGAAACTAAAGCATTGACTAAAGTATGGTACGTATACTAGAAGAGTTCAAGTGTTCGAGAAGGGCACGACGAGTAAGGAAGGAAGAGAACGAGTGTTATTACGTGGCCAGGTGTGGCGTTGACAACTTGTTAGAGGAACTTTATCGTTATCCGTCTTGAGAAGGAACATTCGGGACGAATGTTTCTAAGGAGGGGAGAATGTTATACCCCGTATTTCCAGAGTATGTACGTGAGGACGTACGTAGAAAAAGTGGAGCCTTAAAGTAGGCAAAGTGGCGAATTTGTACACAAGTGCCGAAAAGAATCGTTTTTCGACGAAACGTTTTACTAAACTTGCGAAGGGAAAATTCCGGCTATGTCATTTATAATTTTTGCGGATTTTTCTGAGAGACGAAACATTTTGGACCAACGGGAGGGTGACATGTGTCACCCTCACATTGGAAGGAAGTGGGCGGTAATGGACGAAAAAGGGGGGCTTGTAGTTGGTAGGATATTTTGTGCAAGTTGGTGTGGTAGATGGATAAGGTACACATGGTGGAATCCTAGCCCTACACTTGCCTAACACTTGGATTAATCTTGGCCATTGGTTGGCCATTTCTTGACCTATAAATACCCCCCCTTGGTTGATGAATTTATTCATCCTAAAATCATTCTCCAACTCTAAAAACCCTCTCCCCCTTTAGTGTTGTGTTTCGTCCAAAGCCCCCCCCCCCCCCTTTGGAGAAGCCTTGGCCGAGAGCCTCCCCCCCCCCCTTGAGTGAGGCTTGGCCGAGAGGGTACCCCCCCCCCTAGCCTAGTTGTTTTCGTATAATACCCCTTTTTGTGGTATAGAAATACTCTCCAAGTATTGTTATAATGCCCAAATACTTTAGCCCATATACCTTATAGTACTTTCCAAAGTTACCTCTATACGAAGCCCGAAAAATACTATTATACTTCCTTTAGCCACTAAACGAAACCCTTTGGAAAAATCTCCATAATTGGTTGGACTACTTAGTAGAAGTGTGTAGAACTTCTAAGGGTTGTTTGGAGCGGGTTGGAGCACCCGGAGTAGGAGCTAAACCTTGCTCAGGATCGACTTTTATCTCGGATAATTTTGGGCTTATCGAGGTAATAATCTTGTCCCCCTGTTGTTATTGGAAATTACATGTTGTAGGAATATATGGTTGAAGTATACTATATATAGAACTGAACATAGTTTTGCGGCAATGTCTTTTGACTTAAGCCTGAATTTAAAGAAAGAGAACTGAACTGTAATTACATAGGACTGTATTACAGTAGACTTGTGTAGCATTACTGTGAAGTAGAATTGTACACGTCCGGTTAGACGTATAAACCCCCCCCCTGGTTGGCTTGGTAGCCGGCCTCGATAGAGGAGGAGATTTCTGCGATTTGCGGGGAGAGTCTTCGAATTTTCTGTAGAATATTATACGTTGAGATCTAGATGTTAATAGGCGCCTTGTGGCCTCTATAGGTTGAAGTACTACGTATGGCGTGATCTACTTGGCTTAAGGAGTAGCCGACGGTTTGAGGTACTTGGAGCGTTTTGCTATTAGTCGATAATCGTCGCGAGGTATGTGAACCTCTTCCTATCTGTTCTAGCATGATATGTGTATAACTATGTAGTACGGTAGACGTACATGTGTTAAATGTATTTGATTGGTTTAAAACATAAAGTGTTATAACGGCTTTATGGGAAGTTGGTTATAACAGCTTTATGTAGGTAAGAAAATGCTTTGTGGTTTTAAAAGGTAACTTATTTGACTTATAACTGACTTGATGTGTGATAATAAAGAACTTGAAGTATTTCAAAAGAATCATTTTTAAAGAAGAGTAATACTTGGTTTTGAAAACATAAGAGTTATACTAGCTTTATGAGAAGTTAGGTATAACGTCTTAAGAGAGATAAAGAGAATGGTTTACTAATTTGTAGAAGTTAAGAGACTTAATCTTAAAAGATAAGAGACTTGACTTAATAGGGATGTTGTGTGAAACCTCATTCGTGAGTAATGAGTACTTGGTTTTTTTTTTAAAAAAAGGGAATAATGTTTTACTGATTTCGGAAATCAGAATGAGTATCGACAAACCACTGCAGCGTTAATAAGGGTAAATGTATTGAATAATATGTATTATTAAAACCAGTAGAAACCACCATCTGCATAGAAGCTAAGATGAGACAAAATGATATTACATTTCCTAGATCATGGCTGCTTAATAATATTGATTATAAACAAGAATAACCTACTCACATATAAGGCATATGTTTCTCAAATCGTTTAAAGGAGAATTATGTTTTAAAGGATTAAAACTATGAACTACGAAACCTTTTCGAAAATGAGAAACTTGAGCATTTGAAATTAGGCAAACTTGAATGTTTGGAAAATAATGTTGTTACTTGATTTTACAAAGGAAAGCATTTGGGTTTACTTAACAATGTTAGTCACTCTATTTTTATACTACGGGTATCGGGTGACCTTTGTAAAAGAAATGGATCATTAAAAGGAATTTAACGTACGTAGTACTTTAGGGTTAAAACCCGGACTTTGACATAAAATGAAAGTACCTTGAGTTGTGTATAACTTGCATATGCTTGTTGTTGTGAAACTTGCCTATGCTTGTTGTGATAGCCTTTGTTGTATTTCTATACCCCCGCGTCTCTCGATGGAGGGCCGGCTGATTGGTTATGAACGATTCTTCACCGAGTCCCACGAGATGGGCCGGGACACGTATTCTATCTGATTATTCACCGAGTCCCACGAGATGGGCCGGGACACGTATTCCATCTGGTTATTCACCGAGTCCCACGAGATGGGCGGACACGATTCCATCGGTTATCCACCGAGTCCCGAGATGGGCCGGGACACGTATTTCATTTGATTCTCTACCGAGTCCCACGGGATGGGCCGGGACACGTATTCCATATGATTCTTTACCGAGTCCCATGGTATGGGCCGGGACACGTATTCCACACGATGTATACCTAGACTGCCGGCAGTGAGGAAGGAGTTCCACGGGCATGAGGGATGACTTGAGGGCGTGAGTCCCTGGCTTGACATGACTGCTTTTATGTTGTGAACTGTAGTTTGGTTATCATACATGTCTCACCTTTATATAGACTATTATGATTTCATTTACGATATTTCTGATTTCACATACTTGGTACTGTTGTCTTGACCTCGCCGGGCTGCGTTCATGTCGCAGTAGAAATACATCGGTTGTGGATCTCGCCATAGGATCAAAGTTCAGCGTGTTGGGAAGCCGTTTCTTGGAGGCTTATCTTTTGGTATGTTACCCCAGTCCGTAAGTTCTTATACATTCGGGGTATGGCGGGGCCTGTCGCCATAGTTGTCATTTCAATCTTAAGTGCATGTAATCGTTGTGGCGAGTTTGTAAAAGGATAACTGCTCGGGTTTTTATGTATGTCTGAAGGCAACCATTCAGTTGGCCTGTTTATTTATAATATCTCTTATTTCATGTTCATGTTTTATTTCCGCTGATTTTCTCGATGTTGTATCACTAGGGTGCTCGGGTAAGGCACGATCCACGGGCAGGTTGGTCGTGGTACTCAATGTTCCGGAGTTGTCATGGCTAGGTATATTCAGGGGTACGGCGGGGCCTTGTCCCGTCATAGTATTTGTTCAAATCTTAGAGGTTTGTATTCATCTGTGGGCTGGACTGGCCAGAGTTGTTTTTTTACATTGTTAAACATTGTAGACCTTTTCGGGTAATTTTTATGATTATGGCAGCCTTATCGGCTTGGCCTTAGTTTAAAAAAAAAGGTGTGTTATTTATCTTCCGCAGTTTATTTTGTTGTATGATTAGAAGGGTGCCCAGGTAGGGCACTAGTCGCGGCCCGGGGTCGGGTCGTGACAAAAGTGGTATCAGAGCAGTTAGTCCTCGGAAAGTGTCTGGCATCGTGTCTAGTAGAGTCTTGATTATCGGTGTGTTGTGCACCACATCTATAATCAGGAGGCTGCAGGACATTTAGGATTGGTTTCCATTCTTCTCACTCTGAGATCGTGCGATAGAGCTGTGTTGTTAGGGTCGTCTCTCCCTAACGAGTTATGTTGATTGCAGCTACGAGAAAGGCAGCAGTGACCCAAGAAGGACTATGTGGATTGCGTTGTCACGACCCGACCCCGGGCCCGCGACTGGTGCCCTACCTGGGCACCCCTTTCGGTATACATCAGAGAATAGCAGCGGAACATACACAACTGATAAACAAATGCTTAACATAAAATAACAACAGGCTAGCCGATAAGGCCACCTTCCGTAAGCTATACAAATAAACAGTACATTTTTTTTTCTTTTCTTTACAACCCAATCCACAATGTGACTACAGACCTCTAAGAATAACAACTCTGGCGGGACAGGGCCCCGCCATACCCCTGAATGTACAACGACCGACAATACCAGGGATAAGCCTCCGGAATAAAGGAGCTTCTCAACAGCTGAACAGTGATCCTAAGAGCGAGGATCAGCAACCTGTACTCTACCTGCGGCATGAACGCAGCCCCCCGAAGGAGGTCAGTACAACATGTACCAAATATGTGGCCCGAAATGCGTAATGAAATCATAAGTCTATAATAAAACTGGAGACAGGTATGATAACTCAATTAACAGTACACAGTGCCTTACTAACAATGAGAGTAATTAAGAGTATACGTACAACATAAAAATAGGAGACTCACGATCAAATCATGGGTAGCGAACCCATGGAAACAGGTGGTATAACGTCTTGGGGGTTTACCCCTCATTTATACTCTTACCCTGAGGCAGGTGGTATAACGTCTTGGGGGTTTACCCCTCATTTATACTCTTATCCTGGAGAAGGTGGTAAAGCAGGTGGTATAACGTCTTGGGGGTTTACCCCTCATTTATACTCTTACCCTGGAGAAGGTGGTATAGCGTCTTGGGGGTTTACCCCTCACTTATACTCTTACCCTATCTCAACCGGCCGTCATACAATAAATAAGCAAGTTAAGAAATCCCCCTAACTTCTTATTAGTCTCATTCATCTACACTCTCATTTTAGTTTACTTAAGGCACTAACATATCTTTTATGAAAATCCGGGAATTTAACCCAAGTACTACATACTTCTACTCTTTAAAACAAATGACTCTCTTTAGTATAAAACTTCCAAGATACTATTAACCATAGTATCAACTCAAAAATTACTTTTCAAGACAAGTCACAATACCTTTAGAAATAAAGTTAGGTTTCTAAATCAAGTGACTCCTTTTATTATAAAACCTTAGGCAATTGATGCCTTAAAATCAATTTGCCTTTTCATTAAAAACAAGTCATTTATCTTCCCATAAAGCAAATATAACCAACTTCCCATAAAGTCGTTATATTCACTTTATACCTTAGCCAAATACAATTTCCTATCCAAGGGACTTATACGTTTAAAACGGAACAAGTATCACATACTTCAAAACTCTTCAAGTCCCTTAACATACTTAAATTACTTAGAGTAAACCACTCTTTTATTAACTTTCCATAAAGTTATTATAACCAACTTCCCATAAAGCCGTTATACTAGCTTTATACATTAGCAACTTACATACTTCTTTATAACCAAGAGACTTAAACTTTCCAACAAAACAAGTATCAATAATACTTTCAACATACTTAAAGTCTTTTAACTTGAAAACCAAGATATACTTAATATTTAAACAAGTGAGTTAATTCCCTAACTCAATCAACTTGGACATTCTTAAAATAAGCCAAGGATATCAAATAGGCCTACATTGTCAAAATCTTGTACGTCTACCGTACTATACATTTACAACTTATTCATGCTCAAGAGATAAGAAAGTTCCACATACCTCTTCGGTTTAATCCACTTGCTAAGTCCAATTCGCCGTACGTAGTATTTCAACCTATAATGACCATAGTACGTCTATTAACTTCTAGTTTCAAACATAGAATATTCCAAGTGCAAAGTCCCTAAATTCTACGGAAAATCGGACAGCACTTCCTTTGTTTCTACATACTTTGCCACCTTTTTCAAGGCCGAATTCAATAACCAAACACGCCACATTTAAGGCTCAATCAATGTAGTTATAAATAGGGGATTACACATCTACAAGACGTGTAAAATTCCGCCCCACAATTTATAACAAACTAATACAACCTACTAGTCCAATTCGGCCACATTGAGTACAATAACACCAATTCTTATCCAATTTCCATTTCAATCCAAGTTGTTAGCATAACATGTTATAAGGCCTCAATTGATTATAACAACTATAATCTTCAAGTAGCTAACATGCGACAATTCTAGTTAACGACCAAATTGTAATTCAATTTCAAATGACTAAACATGTCATTTTCGCATTTTGAGCTTCCAAATTTCCATAATACTTATCAATATTCATAACACATATCACATGATCATTTCTAACTTATAACAACATGGAATCTTCAATTACAAAAGTAAGACGAATATTATACCTCATTTAGCCCAATTTTGATCCAAGATTACAAGTCGATCCTTAGCAACTTTAGCACCTCTTTTTGACATTCCAATCCACTCCAAGCTACCCTTAGAAGCTTATGATGAACTTATCTTCAAGTTCCAACTTCAAAGTTGAAGAACTCCTTTAGTTTGCGCCTTGCGACTAACACGAAAACACTATTTTTCCGGGATCATTCTATTGAGATACACTTACAATACCCTTAGGTACCTTGGTTTAAAGTGGGGAGATTATTGGACAACAATTGTGTCACGACCCATTCCGGGGCCCGTGACTGGTGCCTTACCCGGGCACCCAAGTAGTCATACATCAGAGTAATCAGCAGAATATAAAAACAAGACATGTAACAAATGTAAAATGAGACACAATTTATCTGAGAAAAAGTCGCCTTTCGGCATATATATATAAACCAAGTCCGCGATTACATCCCAACTGCATAATAGGACTACTGCACTTAAGGAAGTAAACAACTATGGCGGGACAGGGCCCCGCCATACCCTGAATGTACAAAACTATCTACACCAACAGGGAGATCATACCCAAAAGTCGAGCCTCCGGAGAAGATGGAGCTCCTGACACCAAAGTAAAGATCCTAAGGATGCGGATCTAGCACCTGCTTTCCCTTACCTGCGGCATGAACGCAGCCCGAAGGTCGGTCAACAGTACCAAGTATGTGAAACTGTAAAGTACTTAAATGAAATCATATCATTTTAAAACTAATTTTACAAATATGTTCGAAACAATCAATGTAACCGCACATAGTGCCACATCACAAACAAGAGCAATAATAGGTAAACTGTAACAGGTCTTTTCTAGGTTGCGAATGATCGAAGCAAGGCCAATCGCCCATAGTATCATTATGCATGCCTAATCTCGACTCGCGATCCGCATAGGCCACCTAGGCCCGCATGAGGTATTCCCGCATCGAGGGTAGCTACTCACCGGCATCGCCCCGGACTCTCGTAGTCCGTGGCCACATAGACCGCATGAGGTAATCCCGCACACTAACTCGGAACTCGTAGCTCGCACAGGTCCCCGGACCCACGTGAGGTATTCTCGAATCATAGTCACGGACCGCATGAGGTGTACCTCGCGTCGAGCGACTTAACCCCCGGTATATCATGTCAAGAGGTGAGTGATATAATACTAACATAACGACTTATCGTTAAACAACATAAGCACCATAAGAATAACCTCTTTACACAAACGTTACAAGATACTAACACACATAGCATCATAATATGTCTACTCAACAAACCATCTTACTATACCTTCCAGAAATCAATACAAGTCTTTTATAAACACATAAGTAAACCGTTCCTTCTATCTTTCTTAAGTCGTTATACCTAACTTCCCATAAAGTTAGTATAACTCTTAAGCTTTTGTTTAAAAACCAAGTATTACTCTTCTTTCAAAAATGATTCATAATTCTTTTGAAATACTTCAAGATTCTTATTATTAAACTCAAGTCAAAAGACGTCAAGTAAAACCATGTTCAGTTAACACACGTACGTCTACCGTACTATATATATATTTAAAATATCATGCTCAAGAGGATAGGAAGAATCACATAACTCTTCGGCGAAATCCACCTGCCAAGTCGAATATGTCGCGCGCAGAGTATCAACCTATAATAGTCAAATACGTCTATCAACGTCTAGACTACTCTGTATAAAGTTCTAAGCAGAGGGTTCTCTATTCTACGGAAAATTGGGCAGCACTTCCCTACCCGTCAAGCTACTCAAGTCTACTGTAAATACAGTCCTATGTAAGTACAGTTCAATTCTCTTCTTTAATATCCTTCAGTGTAATTACAGTTCAATTCTCTTCTTTTATACCATCCTTCTAGTTATCTTATACCCAATTCTATGTTACTACAGTATGTAATCTCCAATTACAATAGAAGGACAAGATATTTACCTCGATAAGCCCAAAATTATCCAAGTTTAAAAGTCGATCCTGATCAAGGTTTAGCTCCTAATCTGTACGCTCCAATCCGCTCCAAGAAACCCTTAGAAGTTTCTACACAACTTCTACTTACTACTTCAACCAACTATGAAGTTTCTCCTAGGGTTTCGTTTAGTGACTAATGGATATAAGATAGTATTTCTGGGCTTTTAGTATAGAGGGGACTTTGGAATACTACAAGGTATTTGGCTAAGGTATTTTGGAATAGTAACTATACTTGAAGACAACTTTTCTACCAAGGGGGTAGTGTTTGGCTAGATCACTCAAGAGGAGGAGCTTGGACGAAAAGCTACAAGAGAGAAGGGAGTTTTTGAGACTTGGAAAAGTATTTGTGGATGAAGAATTCTTCCAACTTAGGGGGGTATTTATAGGACCACCAATGGTCAAGATTAAGGCAAGTGGAGGGCAAGTGGATGGTGGAGATTTGGGCAAGTGGAACCTTATCCATCTACTCCATAAATATCTAGCAAACATTGAACAAGTGTTTAAGGCATTTTCCATCAAAACAACGTGCCAACAATTGCCCATTGTTGCCGTCCACTTGAGGGTGACAAGTGTCGCCCTCTCGTTGGTCCAAAATATTTCGTCTCCCGGAAAAATCCGCAAAAATTAAATTATTGAACACGCAAAAATCCTTTACAAGGTTCGGAAAATTGTCCGTCGGAAAAACAATCTTTTTTCGTTAGTTGTGCACAAATTCGTCCCTTATGCCTAACTAAGGCTTAAACTTTTGTACGTACGTCCTCACATACATACTCTGGAAATACGGGGTATAACATTCTCCCCTCCTTAGAAACATTCGTCCCGAATGTTCCTTCCCACGACAGATAACGATAAAGTCCCCCATAACTTAAACAGTTTACAAATGCCACACATGGCCACAAAACAACACTTAAGCATATAAGTCAATTTAATCAACAAGTAGGAAAGTGAGTTACCTGGAGGTGTGGGGAATAAGTGAGGATACCTCTGCCTCATGTCCTCCTCTACTTCCCACGTCATCTCCTCCCTATTCTCGTTCCACCATAAGACCTTGACGGAAGCCACATCCTTCGTCCGCAACCTCCTAACCTGACGATCGAGTATCGCTATGGGACTCTCCTCATACGATAACCCCTCGGTCACCTAGACATCGTCAATCGGGTGTACTCTAGATGGATCCCCGACACATCTCCTCAGCATAGAAACATGGAAAACCGGATGCACTGCCTCCAGATCGGACAGCAGATCCAACTCATAGGCAACCTTGCCTACCCTGCGGACAATCTGATAGGGCCCAATGTACCTTGGGCTGAATTTCCCTTTCTTCCCGAATCTCATCACACCCTTCATGGGTGACACCTTCAGGAAAACCCAATCATCAACCTCGAACTCCAGATGCCGACGACGATGATCGTATCGACTTCGCCGACTACGGTATGTCGTAACGCTCTGGATAAGCTTCACCTTATCCATCGCTGCTTGCACCAAGTCTGGTCCCACTAACTGTACCTCGCCCACATCAAACCAGCCTATCAGCGATCTGCACTTCCTCCCATACAAGGCCTCATAAGGCGCCATCTGAATATTGGAGTGGTAGTTATTATTATACGCAAACTCAACTAGAGGCAAATGATCCTCCACTTACCACGAAGTCAATAACACGTGCTCGTAGCATATCCTCGTGTTCGGATAGTACGCTCGCTTTGTCCGTGCTGCGAGGATGGAATGCGATCTTGAGGCTCACCTGCGTCCCTAGACCCTTCTGGAAGGACCTCCAGAAGTTAGCCGTAAACTGGGCTCCTCAGTCAGATATGATAGAAATAGGGACCCCATGCAGTCTGACGATCTCTCGGATGTAAAGTCTGGCATAATCCTCAGCCGAAAAAGTCGTCCTGACGGGAAGAAAGTGGGCTGATTTCGTCAGCCTGTCGATGATAACCCAAATAGAATCATGTTTCCTCGGAGTGCGAGGTAACCCTGTGATAAAGTCCATGTTGATTACCTCCCACTTCCGGTCGGGATCTCTAAATGCGCAACAAACCACCGTGCCTCGGTGCTCTACCTTCACTGCGACAACACGGGCGAGCCACAAACTCGCAACGCCCTCTTCAAGCCATCCCACCAATACGAGATCGAGGTCGTGGTACATCTTGGCCGACCGGATGGATAGTAACGCTTGTGTGTGCTTCCCAGAACTCGCGCCAAGTCCCGCAATATCCGGAACACACAACTCGCCCTCAAACCTTAGCACCCCATCGTGCAACCTCAAGGACCCTTCCCACACGAAGAGCAGTATCACGGTACGCGTCAAAAGGATCCTCAAATGTTGCCTCTTCACTCGCCGGCGATGGAAGACTCGGCAACCTCTCGAACTCGAACCCACCGCTATCGTAATCAATCAATCGGACTCAAGGCTCGCTAATCGATGTAAATCACGAACCATGCCCTCCTCTCTGCCGCATCCGATAGGCTACCCATCGACCTACGACTGGCGTACGCCACAACATTGGCCTTCCCGGGTGGTACAGGATATCGACATCGTAATCCTTGAGTAACTCTAACCACCGTCTCGCCGTAAGTTCACTCCTCTCGTGAAGATATCTGAGGCTCTTGTGGTGCGTATAAATATCCACATGAACCCCATACAAATAGTGCCTGGATCTTGGCGTGAATCACCGCCGACTCCAAATCATGGGTGGGGTAGTTCCTCTCATGCTTCTTAAGTCGTCGGGATGCGTGACGCTATAACCTTGCCTGCCGCATCAACACACATCCCGGCCGATGCCCGACGCGTCACAATACACGACATAGCCGCTCGGACCTCTGGAAGAGTAAACGAGGCGGTCGTCGATCTCTCCTTGATGGCGGAAACCCCGCTCCAAGCATCGATCCATCAAACTTAGCGCCTTGAGTCGGCCTAGTCAACGGGCGAGATAGAAACAAACTTCTTCACGAACGCCGATAATAACTCGCGAGGCCCAGCTGCGCACCTTTGTCGGTGTAGTAGGTCTAGGCCAAGTCTCGCCTCGATCTTGGCGTATCCACGAATACCATCGGCCCGACAATATGCCCTAGAAAAGCCACGAAGTCGGCGAACTCACACTTCAAAACTTGGCGTACCGCTGGCGGTCTCGAGAACTCTCGGCCAGATCCTCAAATGCTCTGATGCTCCCGCTCTGGCGAGAATAAACCAAGATGTCATCGATGAATACTATCACAAACGTATCCAAGAATGGTTTGAACACTCGGTTCATCAAATCCATAAATACCGCCGGAGCATTTGTCAAACCGAAAGACATAACCCTGAACTCATAGTGCCCGTACCGGGTCCGGAATGCAGTCCTAGGGACATCCGCCTCTCTAACTCGCACCTGATGATAGCCCGATCGCAGATCAATCTTGGAGAAACATCTCGCACCCTGCAACTGGTCGAACAAATCATCAATCCTGGGAAGAGGGTATCTGTTCTTAATGGTTACCTTGTTCGGTGCAGATCAACACACGTGCGTGGCGTCGCCCTTCTTCTTCACGAACAATACAAGGCTCCCGGGGAGAAACACTAGGCCTGATGAAGCCCTTATCCAGCAAATCTCTCAGCTGGTCCTTCAACTCTCTCAACCCGGCAGGTGCCATTCTGTATGGCGGAATGGAAATAGGTCGAGTGTCTGGCAGCACATCGATACAAAACTCTATCTCCTCTCGGGAGGATACGAGGTCGTCTGAAACACATCCGGGAACTCTCTAACTCTTGGGCCGATGAAAATCTGGTACCGCGACCTCGAGATCAAACACCCGAATGAGATGGTAGATATACCCTTCTCGCACCATCTTCCCGGCCGAGGTAGGAAATAAACCTACCGCCGGCGACGGTGTTCCTCCCACTCAATAACCGGCTCCCATGAAGGCCGAACCGTACCACTCTCTCCTGCAGCTACCGGGCGTAGCAAGAAGCTAACCAATCCATGCCCATGATCACATCGAAATCAGTCATGTCCAACTCTATCAAGTCGGCTAGGGTCTGACGACTGCATAAAGTCACTGGGCAAGCCCTATATACCCGCCGAGCTACCACCGAATCACCCACTGGCGTAGCTACCTCAAAAGGGTCTATGGACACAGGCTCTATCCCTATCCTACTAGCAATAAGGGGAGATATATAGGACAGAGTAGAACCCGGATCTATCAAGGCATACACATCACAACCAAAAACTGATAAAGTACCTGTGACGATATCAGGCGACGCCTCCTGGTCCTGCCGGCTGGACAAGGCATAAATGCGGTTCTGAGGACCGCTAGAACTGGGACCCGCGCCACGACCTCTGCCGCGACCTGCTGGCCCCTGAGTACCCTGCCCTCCGGGGCGAGTAACTATAGGAGATGAAGAAGACCCGTGAAAGACCACAGTGGTGACCCCTACCCTCTGCGCTGCCCTTGGTCGGACAGGCTCTCGCAAAGTGACCCTGCTGGCCGCAACTGAAACAAACTCCCGGAGCAGTACCACAATTCCCGTAATGGGATCTACCGCATCGGCCACACTGAGGGGGGGTGGTCCCGATCGGTTAGCACCTCTGCTACCCTGGACGTCCGAAGTCCTGGGGCCCTGGTCTGTCCTCGAAGACGGTGTAGGAGTGCTCTGGTGGTGTGGTGCAAATCTAGGCCGCTGGCCGTCCACCCCGAGAGCTACCAAAAGACCCTGCCGTCCTGGCCTTTTTCTGCTGCTGTCTGTCAACCCGTCGGCCTCTACGCTCCTCGCATCCAAGTGCATGAGCCTGCATGCGGGCAATGTCCATGCCCGGCTGAAGAGCTACACCTGCGCAAGACTCTGCCATATAATCGTCTAGCCCAGTGACGTAGCGATGCACCCTGTCCTCCATATCTGCTACTAGCGCAGGGACATATCGAGCCAACGAATCGAACTCGACGTTGTACTCCTGGCGTGCGCCTCTGCGTCTCGGATCAAAACTTGTCGGTCCGTGCCCTCCTCATCTGCGGAGGCAAGAAGTGAGTGAGAAATGCCTCAGAGAACTCGTCCCATACTGCTGGAGGCGCATGCTCTCCTCGGGATAGCTCCCACGAATCAAACCAATCGACTGCGGTATCACGCAGCCGATGCGAACTGAAAATCACGGACTCGGTCTCTGAAGCCTTGATCACTCGCATGATCCTCTGTAACTGACGAATGAACTCCTGCGGATCATCCTCAGGCCTCGACCCGTAGAACTCTGGCGGGCTACAACTCAGAAAATCTCGTAGCCTCAAATCCGATCTCGGGGAACCACAGTCTTCTGGGCTGAACTGCTGCGATCCGGCCTATCCTCGTTCGGCTACGATCACGGCGATCGGGCCATCTCCTTGTACCCTAACTCCGCGCCGGTGTGGGGCGGAGGTGCGGGTCGTGGTCTCGCTGGGCCGGCGTCATGGAACTCGCCGTCGAGGTATCGCCTCGGGTAAGAATCGGGCTCGTGCCTCGTGACCTGCGTGTCAAACTAGCGACTCCGCCGCTGCCTTGCCTTACGGGCGGGTTGCCTTGCGTGGAGGCATAAGCGTCTGAGAAAGGAATACGTTAGAGGTCCAACTTATAACACAACTCTAAGGCACGATCTCGAGTGAGAAGAATGGAAACCAATCTTAATATCCTATAGCCTCACGATTATTGGTGTGGTGCACAACACACCGATAATCAAACTTACTAGATACGGTCAGAGACACCTTCCGAGATTAATCGCTCGATACCACTTTTGTCACGACCGTTCGGTCCGTGATCGTGCCTTACCCGCACCCAGTAGTCATACATCGAGTAATCGGAATATAAAAACAAGACATGTAACAAATGTAAATGAGACGCTTTATCGAGAAAAGTCGCCTTTCGGCATATATATATAAACCAAGTGCGCTTACATCCCAACTGTACAATAGGACTACAGACCTCTAAGGAAGTAAACAACTATGGCGGGAAAGGGCCCCGCCATACTCTGAATGTACAAAACTATCTACAACAACAGGGAGATCATACCCAAAAGTCGAGCCTCCGGAGAAGATGGAGCTCCTGACACCAAAGTAAAGATCCTAAGAATGCGGATCTAGCACCTGCTTTCCTGTCACGACCCATTCCGGGGCCCGTAACTGGTGCCTTACCGGGGCACCCAAGTAGTCATACATCAGAGTAATCAGCGGAAATATAAAACAAGACATGAAACAGTTTATAAAATAAGACACGCTTTATGTGAACAAACGTCGCCTTTTCGGCATATATATATAAACAAGGTTTATGATTACATCCGAATCTGCATAACATGACTACTGAGACCTCAAGAAAAAATACAACTATGGCGGACGGGGCCCGCCATACCACTGGCATACAAAACTATCTACAACAGGAGATCATACCAAGTAGAGCCTCCGGACGAGATGGAGCTCCCGACACCAACGTAGAGATCCTAAGGATGCGGATCTAGCACTGCTGCCTTACTGCGGCATGAACGCAGCCGGGAGAGTCGATAACAACAGTACCAAGTATGTGAAACTATAAAGAAGCGAAATGAAATCAAAGTATTTAAAACCTTTTCACAAATACAATCGGTTCAATTGCACATAGTGCCACATCACAAACAACAAATAATAGAAAATCAGAATAGTCTATTCTAGGCGCGAATGATCAAGAAGCAAGGCCAATCTTCCATAGTATCATTCCGCGTGCCTAGTCTCGACTTCCGCCCGCATAGGTCACACAGACCGCATGAGGTATTCTCGCATCGGGGCAGCTACCCTAAGATCCGCCTAGGCTCCGCGGCTCGCATAGCCTCAAAAGACGCGTAGTCTCAACAGACGCATAGGGAATCCCGCATCAGGCTAAACACCGGAATGATCAATCTCGGAGCATACCGCTGCTCGCGATAGTCTCACAGACGCATAGGCCGTATAGACCGCGTCAAGGGCAAGCCACCGGTATAACGATCGAGGGTAGGTGATACAATAACGAGACAACGGACTTACGGTTAGCAACGTAAGCCAAAGAAGAATGACCCTTACCAAAGATTTCAAGACACTAACCTGGTAGCATCATAATATGTCTACTTATCACACAAATCTTACTACACTTAACGTAAATCAATACAAGGCTTTTATAAACAAACAAGTAAACAGTTCATTTTATCTTTCTTAAGTTGTTATACCTAACTTCCCATAAAGCTAGTATAACTCTTAAGCTTTTGTTTTAAAAACCAAATATTTATCTTCTGTTAAAAATGATTCAGTATTCTTTTGAAATGCTTCCAGTTCTGTGTTATTCAGCTTAAGCTAGTGAGGCATTGCCGTAAGTATTATTCAGCTTAAGTCGTGAGGCATTCCGTAAGTATTATTCAGCTTAAGTCAAAGACATTGCCGTAGTTATTATTCGATTAACACGTATGCGTCTCCGTACTATATATTGTAAAATATCATGCTTAAGGAAGAATCACATACCTTCTCAGCGAAAACCACCTGCCAAGTTGAATATGTCGCGCGCAGAGAGTCAGCCTATAATAGTCACATACATCTATCAAAGTCTAGACTACTCTGAAGGTCATTCTAAACAGAGGGTTCACAATTCTACGGATATTCGGGCAAGACACCCTACGGTGAGCTATATAAGTTCATCAGAAACAAATCCCATGTGAGTACAGTTCAATTATTCTTCTTTTTAAACCCTTCTACTGTGATGACAGTTCAATTCTATTCTGTAATATTCTTCTAAGTATTTAATACTTATTCTTATACTTCTACAGTATGCATTCTCTAATACAAAAGAGGGTTAGGATTATTTACCTCGGTAAGCCCAATAATATCCTAGATAAAGTCGGCGCGAGCAAGGTTTAGCTCCTAAGTTGTACGCTCCGGTAGCTCCAAGAAACCTTAGAAGTTCTTCACAACTTCTACAACGGACTAAGGGATTTGGGCTAGGGTATTTTGGGCATTATAACAATACTAGAAGACAACTTTTCTACCAAGGGAGGGGGGTAGATTTCGGCTAGGCTAGGGGGGGGTAGGCCTCGGCCAAACTTCCTGAGGAGGGGAGGTGTTTGGACGAAGGCTAAGGGAGAGGAGAGGATTTTTCAAGACTTGGAAGATAACTTTGTGGATGAAGAACTCTTCATCTAAAGGGAGTATTTATAGCTCAAGCCTTGGCCAACCATGGCCAAGATGAAGACAAGTGCAAGGCAAGTGTAGGGTGGGGATTAACTATACACAAATATCCTACCAACTCCTTGACTTGTGCACAAGGCACAAAAACGTGCCATGGCTCTTCAATTCGCCCAAATGGGCGATTCAAGTCCTGATGGGAGGGTGTCGTGTCGCCCTCCGTTGGTCCAAAATGTTTCGTCTCTAAAAATCCGCAAAAATTAGTAATGGCATAGCGGAATTTTCCTACGAAGCCGTGGAAACGTTTCGTCGAACACGATTCTTTTAGTGAGTTGTGCACAAAAACGCGTCAAGGCTAACTTTAAGGCAAAACTTTTTATACGTATTCCCTTACGTACATACTCTGGAAATACGGGGTATAACATTCTCCCCTCCTTAGAAACATTCGTCCCGAATGTTCCTTCCCAAGACAGTTATCGATGAAGCTTAAACAGTTTGTAAGTGCCACACATGGCCCCAAAAAAAATAACACTTAGGCATAAATGATAATGGAAATTTACAAGTAGGAAAGTGAATTACCTGGAGGTGTGGGGAATAGGTGAGGATACTTCTGCCTCATGTCCTCGCCGGCTTCCACGTCATCTCCTCCCGAGCTCGTTCCCACAAGACTTTGTGGAAGCCACGCCCTTCGTCCGCAGACGCCTAACTCGACAATCGACTATCGCTATGGGAATCTCCTCATACGATAACCCGCCGATCACTGGACATCGTCAATCGGGTGCACACAGATGGATCCGATACATCTCTCCGGCGTAGATACGTGAAAAACCGGATGACCGCCTCCAGATCGGACGGCAGATTCAACTCATAGGCAACCTTGCCTACCTGCGGACATCGAAACGCCCGATGTACTGGGTGAGTTTCCTTCTTCCCGAATCTCATCACACCGCCATGGGTGACACCTTTAGGAAAACCCAATCATGAACCTCGAACTCAAGATGCCGACGGCGATGATCTGCATCGACGATGCGACTACGGCTGTCAATAGCCGCCTCGGATAAGCTTCACCTTATCCATCGCTGCGCCAAATCTGGTCCCACTATGCACCTCGCCCACATCGAACCAACCTATAGGCGATCTGCACTTCCTCCCATACAAGGCCTCATAAGGCGCCATCCGAATCGGAGTGGTAGCTATTATTATACGCAAACTCAACTAGAGGCAAATTATCCTCCCAACTACCATCAAGTCAATAACACGGGCTCGCGGATATCCTCAAGATTCGGATAGTGCGTTACGCTGTCCGTGCGTCTGTGGATGAAATGCGATTACTCGGGCTCACTGCGTCCCTAAACCCTCGGAAGGACCTCCGGAAGTTAGCGTAACCGGGCTCCTGCATGCGATATGATCGAAGTAGGGACTCATGCATCAAGATCTCTCGGATGTAAAGTGCGGCATAATCCTCGGTAGAAAAAGTCGTCCCGACGGGAAGAAAGTGGGCTGATTTCGTCGACCGCCGACGATAACCCATATAGAATCATGTCTCCTCCGAGTGCGAGGTAATCCCGTGATGAAGTCCATGTTGATCACCTCCCTTCGGTCGGGATCTCTATCGTCAGAATAAACCACCGGCCTCCGGTGCTCTACCTTCACTGCCGACAACACGGGCGAGCTACGAACTCGCAACGCCCTCTTCAAACCATCCCACCAATACACGGATCTAAGGTCGTGGTACATCTTGGTCGACCACGGATGGATAGAAGTAACGCGCGTGTGCTTCCCAGAACCTGCCGCGAAGTCACAAACATCCGGAACACAGTGCGCCCTCAAACCTTAGCACCCGTGGTGCTACCTCAAGGACCGCGCCCTCACGAAGAGTCGTATCACGATATCGAATCAAAGTCGGATCCTCGGTGTTGCCTCTTCACCTCGCCGACGATGGAAGACTCGGCAACCTCACGAACTCTAACCCCACGCTATCGGAATCAATCAAACGGACACCAGGCTCGCTAATCGATGCAAATCACGAACCATGTCCCTCCTCTCTAGCTGCACATCGATAGGCTCCCATCGACCTACGGTAAGAGCATACGCCTAACATTGGCCTTGGGTGGTACAGATATCAACATCGTAATCCTTAAGCAACTCTAACCACCGTATGCGTAAGTTCGGCTCCTCTGGTGAAGATATCTTTGGAGGCTCTTGTGGTCCGTATAAATATCCACGTGAACCCCATACAAATAGTGCCTCGGATCTTTAAAGCGTGAATCACACGCCAACTCCAATCATGGGTGGGGTAGTTCCTCCGTGTTTCTTGGTTGTCGGGATGCATATGCTATAACTCGCCATCTGCATCAACACATCCCAACCCGATGCACGACGCATCACAATACACGACATAACCATCCGGACCTCCGGAAGAGTAAGAACGGGGCGGTCGTCGGTCTCTCTTCAAGATGGAAACCCCGCCACAAGCATCGATCGGCGAAACTTGGCGCCTTCCGAGTCACCTAGTCAATGGTGCGAGACAGTAAACTTCTACGAACCACCGATAATATCCTGCAAGGCCCGAAATCGCGAACCTCAGCCGGAGTAGTAGGTCTAGGCCAAGTCCCGATCGCCTCGATCTTGGCGTATCCACTCGATGCCATCAGCCACAATATGCCCAAGAAACGCCATCGAAGTCAACCAAAACTCACACTTGGAAAACTTGGCGTCATGCTGGTCCCGAGAATCGGCAAGATACCGAAATGCTCGCGTGCTCCTGCTGGCGAGAATAAACCAAGATATCATCAATGAACACTATCACAAACGTGTCCAAAAATGGTTTGAACACTCGGTTCATCAAATCCATGAATACCACGGAGCATTGGTCAACCCAAAAGACATGACCACGAACTCATAATGCGTCTGGGTCGGAATGCGATCCTAGGGACATCCACCTCTCGACTGCACTTTTGATGATAGCCCGATCGTAGATCAATCTTGGAGAAACATCTCGCACTCGCAATCGGGTCGAACAAATCATCAATCTGGGAAGGGTATACGTTCTTAATGGTCACCTTGTTCACCGCTGTAATCAACACACATGCACAACGCCCCGCCCTTCTTCTTCACGAACAATACGGCGCTCCCGGGGAGAAACACTAGGCGATGAAGCCGCTTCTCCAAAGAAATCCCTAAGCCGATCCTTCACTCTCTCAACTCGGCGGTGCCATTACGTATGGCGGAATGGAAATAGGCCGAGTGTCTGGCAATATGTCAATACAAAACTCAATCTCCCTCTCAAGAGGGATACCCGGGAGGTCATCCGGAAACACGTCGGGAACTCGACTCATCGGGCCCGAAAATCTGGTACCGCAGCCTTGATGATCAAACACCCGAACGAGATGGTAGATATACCCTTCGCACCATCTTCCTAGCCTTGAGGTAGGAAATAAACCTACCACCGGCGTCTGAGTGCTCCTCCCACTCAACAACGGCTCGCCGAAAGCTGGAACCGCACTACTCTCTCGGCGGTCCACATTGGCGTAGCAAGCTAGCCAATCCATCCCCATGATCACGTCGAAGTCAATCATCTCCAACTCTATCAAGTCGGCCAGGTCCGACGTAAATGGTCACAGGACAAGCTCTATATACCCGCCGAGCTACCACCGAATCACCATTTGGCGTAGCTACCTCGAAAAGGGTCTATGGACTCGTGCTCTATCCTCATCCTACTAGCAACAAGGGAGATATATAGGGCAGTAGAACCGGATCTATCAAAGCATACACATCAAACCCAGAACCGATAAGGTACGTGGCGACATCGGTGAGGCCTCACGATCTGTCGCTGGACAAAGCATAAATGCGGTTCGAGGACCGCTAGAATCGGGACCGCGCCACGACCTGCCGCGACCCGCTGGTCCACGAGTACCTTGCCTCCGGGCAGTAAGCTGTCGGGGATGAAGAAGCGGCAGAACCACATGGCCCGGGCCTACTACTACCGCGCTCCGGTCGGACAAACTCGCGAAATGACCTGCGGCCACAAGTATAGCAGGCTCGGTCTGACTCCCGAGAATGGTATCTACCACAACGGGCACGAAGCGGACCTCGAGCGGTTAGCACTCGCTACCGCAAATCCAAAGTCTGGGGCCCCGACGCCGGCCCGCTCTGGTGTCTTGAAAATGAGGTAGGAGCGCTCTGCTGGCCGTGGTGCAAATCTGGACTTCACGATGCCGCCCACCCCGAGAACCACCAAAAGAACCGGCCGTCTTGGCCTTAACCTTCTCTGATATCGCTTACCCGGCGGTCTCTACGCTCACATCCGTGCATGAGCTGCATACGGGTTATGTCCATGCCGGTGAAGGACACACCCGCACAAGACTTCGGCCATGTAATCATCTAGCCCGGTGACATAGCGATGCACCGTCCTCCATCTCTCGCTACGGTGCGAGGGACATATCGAGCCAAAGAATCAAACTCGACATTGTACTCCTCACTGCAAGCGCCCTCCTGTCTCGGCAACAAGAATCTATCGGCTCGTGCCCTCTCCATCTGCGGAGGCAAGAAGTGTGTGAGAAAAGCCTCAAAACTCATCCCATACTGCTGGAGGTGCATGCTCCCGGGAAAGCTCCTATGAATCAAACCGATCATGCGGTATCACGCGGCCGACGCGAACCGAATGTCACAGACTCGATCTACGAAGCCACGATCACCGCGATAATCCTCTGCGGAATGACGGATGAACTCGCGGATCATCCTCGGCCTCGACCCGTAAAACTAAGGCGGGCTACAACTAAGGAAATCCGTAGTCTCAAACTATTCGCCTCGGGTGCACTACGGGTGCGATCGAGCCGAGCCGAATCGCCGCATCGGCCTCTCCTCGTATCGGGCCTGACTCTAGCCAATAGCGGGCCATCTCCTTGTACCTAACTCCTCCGCCAGCCGTGGGGCGGGAGGTGTGGTGCTGCGATCTCTTTGCTGGCGGCGTCATAGAACTCGCCGTCTCGGTATAGGCGGGCACGAGCCTCGTGACTGGGTGTCTCGCTAGCGCCTCGCCATTTGCCTTGCCCGGGCGGGTTGCCTTACGTGGAGGCATAATCATTATAGAAAGGAATACGTTAGAGGGTCCAACCTATAACACGACTCTAAAGCACGATCTCGGAATGAAGAATGAAACCAATCCTAAATATCCTATAGCCTCACGATTATTGGTGTGGTGCACAACACACCGATAATCAAGACTTACTAGATACGATGCAGACACTTTCCGAGGATTAATCGCTCGATACCACTTTTGTCACGACCCATTCGGGGCGTGAATCGGTGCCTGGGGCACCCAGTAGTCATACATCAGTAATCACGGAAATATAAAACAAGACATGAAACGATTTATAAAATAAGACCACGCTTTATGTGAACAAACGTCGCTTTCGGCATATATATATAAACAAGGTTTAGCGATTACATCCGAATCGCATAACATGACTCTGACCTTAAGGAAAAATACAACTATGGCGGGGCGGGGCCAGAACGACCGTTCGGGCCAGTTCATCGGTGCCTTACCGGGCACCCTAGTGATACAACATCGAGAAAACCGTGGAAAATAAAACATGAGTCATGAAACAAGAGATATAATAATAGCAGGCCAACCAAAACGGTTGCCTTCGGTATATACATAAAACACGAGCAGTTTAATCTTTTACAACCCGCCCACAACAGATTCTGGACTTAAGATTTACAACGACTATGACGGACGGGGCCGCCATACCCCTGAATGTACAAGAACCTACAACTCAGGGAAACACATACCAAAAGATAAGCCTCCGAAGGAACGGAGCTTCCTAATATGCTGAAAGGTGATCCTAAAAGCGGGGATCAACAGCCGATGTACCTCTACCTGCGGCATGAACGGCCCCGAAGGAGAGTCGATCTGGCAGTTACAGTATGTGAAGCGTAAAAATGCGTAATGAAATCATACTAGTCTATATAAAGCGGGAGACATGTATGATAACCAAACTACGATTCAACATAAGCAATCATATCGATCGGGGACTCACGCCTCAGTCATCACTCAAATATAACTATGGGTCTCACGCCACAACATCAATCATGTTCGCATCACGGCGCGTGCCGGAGTGCATCGGTGTAGACATGTCCATGATGCAACAATAATACCAATGCCCGTGGCCGTACCGGAATTCTACCTCGGTGTAGACACGCCCATGTGACATCAACAATAATATCTTGGGTGATCAACCTGCGCGCAGCCACGTGCCCCGGAATTCTACCTCGGTGTAGACATGTCCATGTAACCACAATAACAATATATCGGGTAATCAACGACCGCGTGGCCACATGCCCGAATTCTACCTCGGTGTAGACATGTCCATGTAACCACAATAACAATATATCGGGTAATCAACCCGACCGCGTGCCGCGCGTGCCGAATCTTGCATCGGTGTAGACATGTCCATGTGACATCAACAACAAGACAAGAATCAAAATGGAAACATACGTGGAATTCTCCATCACCGCAAAGACGCGTCAGTAAGTTCTCGACAAGTCGACCGCCTGCATCGAGAGACACGGTAATACGTAAATACCACACTTGCACAACAAAGGCTATCATCACAAGCATAGGCAAGTTTTACAGACAAGTTTCAACAACAAGCATAGGCAAGTTTCACACCAACAAGCATAGGCAAGTTTCACACAACTCAAAGTACTTTCATTTTATGCCAAAGTCGGGTTTTAATCCCAAAGTACTACATACATTAAGTTCTTTTAAAGAGATCCATTACTTTTATAAAAGTCACCCGATACAGTAGTATTAGAATGACCAACCCACATTCCTTTTCAAAATCAAGTAACAACATTCTTTTCCTAAGTTCCAGTTTGCCTAGTTTCAATTACTCAAGCTTCTCATTTTCAAATGCTCAAGTCACTTATTTTAGAAAGGTTTCATAACTCATAGTCTTAATCTCTTTTAAAACAATTGAGTAACATATGTCATATATGTGAGTAGTTTATTCTTGTTTATAACGATCTTATTACAGCAGCCATGATCTAGAAAATGTAATATCATTTTGTCTCATCTTAGCTTCTATGCAGATGGAGGTTTCTACTGGTTTTAATACATCATTATTCAATACATTTTCCTTTATTAACGCTGCAATGGTCTGTCGATACACATTCTGATTCCCGAAATCAGTAAAACATTATCCCTTTAAAAACCAAGTACTCATTACTCACGAATGAGGTTTCACACAAACATCCACATTAAAACAAATAAGTTAAGTCTCTTATCTTATAAGATCAAGTCTCTTAACTTCTAACATCAGTAAACCATTTTCACTTACATAAGGTCGTTATAACTAACTTCCCATAAAGCTATTATAACACCCTATGTTTTAAACCAACCAAATCACTTAGCACGTACGTCTCACCGTACTACATAGTTCACAACAATCATGCTAGAAAAGATAGGAAGAGGTTCACATACCTCGCGGCGATTTATCGACAATAAGCAAAATGCTCCAAGTACTACAACCACTAGCCCTTTCCACTCCTCGAGTAGAATACGCTACTCTTAGTACTTTCACCTATAAAGGTCACAAACGTCTATTAACCCCAAACACAAGTTCCCATTTTTCTGAGAAAATTGGCACCTCCCCGCCACAGCGTAAATCTCCTCTCTATCGAGGCGGCTACCAAGCCAACCAGTGGGGTTTACACGCCTAACCTGACGTGTACAATTCTACTGAATACTACACAAGTCTATCAATACATCCCATGTAAATACGATTCTTTATTCTTCAGGCTTAAGTCAAAAGACATTGCCACAATAATGTTCAGTTCTATATATAGTATACTTCAACTATATAATCCTACAACATGTAATCTCCAATTACAATAAGGGACAAGAATATTTACCTCGACAAGCCCAAAATTATCCGAGATAAAAGTCGATCCCGAGCAAGGTTTAGCTCCTACTCAGTGCGCTCAATCCGCTCCAAACAACCCTTAGAAGTTCTAACCAACTTCTAGTAAAATACTTCAACCAACTATGAAGATTTCCTTAGGGTTTCGGTTTGAGACTAAAGGACAAAGGTAGTATTCAGGACTCTACGTATAGAGGTATCTTTGGAATACTACAAGGTACAAGGCTAAGGTATTTTGGGCATTATAACAATACTAGGAGAAGTATTTCAATACCACAAGGAGGGTATTATACTGAAAACAACTAGGCTAGGGGTACCCTACTTGCAAGACCACAGGAGGGTAGTACCTCTCGGCCACACCTCAAAGGGAAGAGGAGGGTTTCACCAAGGCCAATTTTAAGGGGAGAGGGCTCTTGGGCGAGTCAACAAGAGGAGGAGGGTTTCCAAGACTTGGAAGATTTTGGATGAATGAAGTCTTGAGAGAGGGTATTTATAGGAAAGCCAAGGCGACCATGGCCAAGATCAAGCCACGTGCAAGGCAAGTGTATGGCCTTGATCAAGCCAAGTGCACCCTAGCCCTACTCCACAAAACAATGCACAAAACATGGCACCAAACAAGCCACAAAACAAGGCCAAAACAAGGAGCCATTGGCGAAGCGTGAACCAATCGTCGAGGTTGCGCGCGCTTCGATGTGAGGTGACACGCCACCTCCCGTTGGTCAAAATGTTTCGTCTCTCGGAAAAATCCGCAAAAATACAAAACGACATAGCGGAATTTTCCTTCGCAAGTTACGCGAAAACGCTTCGCCGAAAACGACTCTAAGGGTGTTGCAGACAAAGGTAACCGGCGAAGCCACAGGCGGGGTGACACGTGTCACCTCCTATTGCCCTCATAAAACGTCTTTGAAAAATATCCACAATACCGAAATCTCAAAAACAAAGCGGGCCCACAAAACAGTAAATTTCTCCAGTGGGCCCACGTGACCATTTAGAAAATAAAATCTCAAAATTCTAATATAATTTAAGAAGCCCAAATTCCAAACTGGAACCCAATTCCCATCAACGAACATTTTCTTTACAAACAGGAAACTTTTTCCGTGGAAAAATCACCTCTTTCTTCCTTTCCAATTTTCGTCGCTCGTGACGTGCGCCCTCGCATACATACCACGAGAATACGGTATAACATTCTCCTCCTTAGAAACATTCGTCGAATGTTCCTTCTCAAGTCGGATAACGATAAAGTTCCTCTAACAAGTTGCCGACGCCAACCGCTACGAACTAACACACGCTCTCTTCTCCCTAACTCGTAGTACCGCTTCTCGAACACTCGAACTCTTTCTAGTATCCGTATCACACTTCCGTCAATGCTTCTGTTTCCAACCTTTGGAGTTACTACCTCCCAACTTGGTCATCTTACTAACTTCGATCTCCCTTAAGGCCATTCCCGGCCTTCACGAACCGATCTCGGTAACGTATCCACGAACTCATACGATGGTCACCTAAATCGGGGCCTAGCATCCTCGTGATCCTACCACCGCGGAACCACCTCGAACTGACCCACCACAACCGGGCGCGGGTTGACCCTCAAATGGTCCTCAACCCGACCCCACGCGCCACATTCTTGTTCCCGACACGGAACAATCTAACCAACACACGTCATGAAAGCTAACACTTCCATCTCGCACTACCCATGGACTTATCACACAAATAAATCCCACGTATACTACGCACTCTGATAAAGGTCAAACATAAAATAAATCTTTTACTCATGACGACCCTACCTCTAAGGTCTCAATCGTGAAATAGTCTAAGGTTCACACTTCCATGCCCCCCAGGCTTACCCTTCTACACTCACCAGGTTTCTCAATCACATTTTAGCACAAAGCTATCCGAACATAACACTTAACACATTATATTAACATCAATACATACAAGTCTCTAGAGGGTTAAAGATATACCTGTCTCTTCCGCTTCCTAATCACAGTCCTGCCCTGCAGGGCGCCTAGCTAGTGAAGGTGATGAACCAGCCACTGATCCTGAAGGCTGAGTCGTAGCATCCGTGCTACCCTTGGTGGACGATTCCTCGCAAAATGGCCTGCTGGCGCAAAAATAACAAGCTCCCTTGGCACGACACTCCCGAAATGCGGTCTACCACATCGCCACACCGGTGTAGGGGTGACCGCGTCCGCCAACACTTACTTCCTCGAAACGAACCCTTGGAGCCCCGACCGCTCTCAAGACGGAGGACCACTGCATGCAGCGGGGTACAAAACTAGTCTGCTGCTGAGGCGGTCCGCCTCGAAAGTCGCCAAAAGACCACGATGTCACGGCCTCTTCGCTGATCCAGTCATTCGCCGACCTCTCCGTACCTCACATCCTAGTGCATGAGCCTGCATGCGGGCAATGTCCATGCCCGGCTGAAGAGCTACACCCGAACAAGCCTCTGTTAAGTAATCATCTAATCCGGTGACGTAGCGGTGCACTCTATCCTCCATGGTTGCCACTAAAGCGGGGACATACCGAGCCAACGAGTCAAACTCCACGTTGTACTCTCGAACTGTACGCCCTCTCTGTCTCAGCATCATAAATCGTTTACGGCGTGCCCTCATCTGCGGAGGCAAGAAGTGAGTGAGGAATGCCTCTGAGAACTCGTCCCATACTGCTGGAAGCGCATGCTCTCCCCGGGACAACTCCCACGAATCAAACCAGTCGACTGCGGTATCGCGCAGCCGATGCGCACCTAAGACCACCGACTCGGTCTCCGAAGCCTTGATCACTCTCATGATCCGCTGTAACTGCCGGATGAACTCCTGCGGATCATCCTCAGGCCTCGACCCATAAAACTACGGCGGGCTACAACTCGTAAAGTCCGTAGCCTCAAACTATCGCTCGGGGTGAACCACTGGTGCTATCGAATCGAGGCTGAGCTGCGTCGGCCTATCCTCATATCGCCACGACCACGACCAAGCGGCGGCCATCTCCTTGTAACCCATCTCCTGCGCCTGCATGGGGCTGGAGGCTCAGTATCGTGGTCTCGGCACCCACCGCCGCGGCTCTAAACTTCTCTTTGGTGGCGGCGTCACAAAACCCGCCGTCAAGCACAACCTCAGTCTTGTCAGGGCTGCGCTCGTACTCCTCAGTATCTCACTAGCGGCACCTCGGCTGCCTTGCCTCTGGGCTCTGGTTGCCTTGCGCGGAGGCATAATCGGTAAAACGAGATACGTCGGAGGTCCAACTTACAACGACTAAGGCACGATCTCGGAATGAGAAGAATGGAAACCAATCCTAAATGTCCTATAGCCTCACGATTATAGATGTGGTGCACAACACACCGATAATCAAGACTCTACTAGACACGGTGCGTAGACACTTTCCGAGGATTAATCGCTCGATACCACTTTTGTAACGACTTCGGGCCGTATCGTGCCTTACCGGGCACCCTAGTGATACAACATCGAGAGAAAACCGTGGAAAATAAAACATGAGTCATGACACAAGAGATATAATACTAAACAGGCCCACCAAAGCGGTTGCCTTGGTATATATATAAAACGAACAGTTTAATCCTTTACAACCACGCTTACAAAGATTACAGACCTCTAAGATTTACAACGACTATGACGGACAGGGCCGCCATACCACAATGTACAAGAACCTACAACTCGTGAACACATACAAAAGATAAGCCTCCGAAGAAACGGAGCTTCCCAATACGCTGAACTGTGATCCTAAGAGTGGGGATCCACGACCGATGTACCTCTACCTGCGGCATGAACGCAGCCCCGAGGAGTCAAGATAACAGTACCATGTATGTGAAAATGTAAAAATACTGTAATGAAATAATACTAGTCTATATAAAGCAGGAGACATTTATTATAACCAAACTACGATTCAACATAAAAGCGATCATATCGATCGAGGACTCACGCCTCAGTCATCACTCAAATATAACTATGGGTCTCACGCCCACAACATCAATCATGTTCGCATCACGGCGCATGCCCGGACTCTGCATCGGTGTAGACATGTCCATGATGCAACAATAATACCAATGCCCGTGGCGCATGCCGGAATTCTACCTCGGTGTAGACACGCCCATGTGACATCAACAATAATATCTTGGGTGATCAACCTGCGCGTGGCCACATGCCGGAATTCTACCTCGGTGTAGACATGTCCATGTAACCACAATAACAATATATCGGGTAATCAACCCGACCGCATGGCCACATGCCCCCGGAATTCTACCTCGGTGTAGACATGTCTATGTAACCACAATAACAATATATCGGTATCAACCCGACGCGTGGCCGCATGCCCGGAATCTTGCGACGGTGTAGACATGTCCATGTGACATCAACAACAAGCGATAATCAAAATGGAAACATACCCGTGGAATTCTCCATCACGCCAAAGACGCCCAAGTAAGTTCTCAACAAGTCGACCGGCCTCATCGAGACGCGGTAACGTAAATACCACACTTGCACAACAAAGGCTATCATCACAAGCATAGGCAAGTTTCACAACAACAAGCATAGGGAAGTTTCACACCAACAAGCATAGGCAAGTTTCACACAACTCAAAGTACTTTCATTTTATGCCAAAGTCCGGGTTTTTAATCCCAAAGTACTACATACATTAAGTTCTTTTAAAGAGATCCATTACTTTTATAAAAGTCACCCGATACGTAGTATTAGAATGACCAACCCACATTCCTTTTCAAAATCAAGTAACATTCTTTTCCTAAGTTCGGTTTGCCTAGTTTCAATTACTCAAGCTTCTCATTTTCAAATGCTCAAGTCACTTATTTTAGAAAGGTTTCATAACTCATAGTCTTAATCTCTTTTAAAACAATTGAGTAACATATGTCATATATGTGAGTAGTTTATTCTTGTTTATAACGATCATATTACAGCAGCCATGATCTAGAAAATGTAATATCATTTTGTCTCATCTTAGCTTCTATGTAGATGGAGGTTTCTACTGGTTTTAATACATCATTATTCAATACATTTTCCTTTATTAACGCTGATAGTGCGTCGATACACATTCGATTCGAAATCAAGAAACATTATCCCTTTAAAACCAAGTACTCATTACTCACGAATGAGGTTTCGTTATACCGTAGTTCGTGGTATGTATGCAAGGGCGTGCGTGCGAGAATACGAGTAAAGATTGGAAAGGAAGAAAGAGGCGATTTTTCCACGGAAAAGTTTCCGGTTTTTGTGAAGGAAAAGGTTCGTTAACGGGAATTGGATTCCCAGTTTGGTATTCTGACTTCTGGAATATTAGAGAATTATGGAATTTTATTTTGAAAATGGTCACGCTGGGGCCACGGGAGAAATTCTGATTTTGTGGGGCCGCTTTGATTTTGAGATTTTGGCGTTTTGGATATTTTCTAAGACGAAATATTTTGATTTAATCGGGGCGACACGTGTCACCCCATGTGGCACCTTTGGGCCGAAATATGTTTGTGCACAACACGCGGTTAGAGTCGTGTTTCGACGAAAAGTTTTCCACGACTTTCGTAGGGAATTTCCGCTATGTCATTAAGTATTTTTGCGGATTTTTCCGAGAGGCGGAACATTTTGGACCAACGGGAGGGTGACATGTGTCACCTCACATTGGAAAGCAAGTGGGCCTGATGGACGATTGGGAATGGCAAGTGGGAGATATTTTTGGTAGATATTTTGTGTGCAAGTTGGCTAGGACACTTGGGTGAATCTTGGCCTACACTTGCCTAACACTTGGCTAGATCTTGGCCATTGGTTGGCCTTGGCTTGTGCTATAAATACCCTCTCCTTTGATGAACTTCTTCATCCAAAATGCCTAAGTCTTGAGAGCCTTCCCTCCCCGTGAGGCCCCTTGGCGAGTTCCCCACAGTGGGGTAGGCGAGGGTAGCCACCCCTCCTGTGGTGTGGCGTGGGGTACCCCACTGCTAGTTTGTTTTCATATAATAACCCCGGTTGGCTTGGTAGCCTACTCGTTAGAGGAGGAGGTTACGCTGTTGTTGCGGGGGAGGTCTCACGAAATTTCGTAGAAAGTTCTACGATGAGACCTAATGTTAATAAGCGCCTTGTGGCCTTATAGGTTGAAGTACTACGTGTGGCGCTTCTACTTGGCAAGGAGGAGTAGCGCGGCTTGAGGTACTCGGAGCATTTTGCTATTAGTCGATAATCGTCGCGGTATGTGAACCTCTTCCTATCTCTCTAGCATGATATGTGAACTATGTAGACGCATACGCGTACATGCTAAATGTATTCGATGGGTTTAAAACATAAAGTTATAACGGCTTTATGGGAAGTTGGTTATAACGACTTTATGTAGATAAGAAAACACTTTGTGGTTTTAAAGGTAAATGATTTGTTTATAAGCGGCTTGATGTGTGATTATAAAGAACTTGAAGTATTTCAAAAGATTTCAAATCGTTTTGAAGAGAAGTAATACTTGGTTTTTGAGAACTTAAGAGTTATACTAGCTTTATGGGAAGTTAGGTACAACGGCTTAAGAACGTTTCTTGATTTTGGAAATCGGGATGTGTATCGACAAACCATCGCAGCGTTAATAAAAGGAAATGTTTTGAACAATTAAGTATTATTAAAACCGGTAGAAACTTCCATCCGCATAGAAGCTAAGATGAGACAAAATGATATTTCCTAGATCATGGCTGCTGTAATAAAGTTTGTTATCAACAAGAATATCCTACTCACAGATAAGGCTTATGTTTCTCAGAGTGTTTACAAGAGAAGTATCTTCTTAAAGGAATAAGACTATGAAGCTGAAACCTTTCTAAAATAAAAACGTGAACATTTGAAATTAGGCAAACTTGGGCGTTTGGAAAATAATGTTGTTACTTGATTTTACAAAGGTAAGAGTTTTGGTTTTCTTAAAAGAACGATCACTCTATTTTATACTACGTATTGTGTGACTTATGTGAAAAGCAGATCTTTTTTTAAGATTTTAATGTGTGAAGTACTTTGGGGATAGATACCCGAACTTGTTAGTAGAAAGTACCTTGTGTGAATAACTTGATTGTATTGGTTTGTGATAGCCTTGTAATACTTTCTTGTTGCTTTGATAAGTAAAAGTGTTAGGATGCTACGTGTGTTAGTATCTTGTGATGTTTGTGTAACGGGGATTTCCTTGATTGTGCTTATTAACTATCAGTCGTTATGATAGTATTGTGGCATTCATCTCTTGAGATGATTCCGGGGGTTAAGCTGCCCTCCGATGCGGGGTAGACTCAGGCGGTCTGGGACCATGATTCGAGAATACCTCATGCGGGTCCCGGGGGCCTATGCGAGCTACGAGTTCCAGGTTAGTGTCGTCCTTTACGGGCATGCGGTCGCTTGTGGCGTGCGGCTGCGAAGTCGGGGCGATCTTAGGGAGTAGCTACCCTCGATGCGGGAATACCTCATGCGGCCGATGAGATTGGCCTATGCGAGTGCGGGAAGTTCCAGACTAGACGCGCGCATTAGATCTGCGGGCAAGTGGCCGCTTTGATCATGTAATGATGCAGGCAGATCTTATGATCTGATTTATGACCTTGTTGGTACGGTGGGTGTTAGTAGTCGGCTATGCCTTCGCATTTACCTGTCAGATTTATTAGGACACAGGTGGGACACGGTGTTCGTGTGTATTCCTTGGTGCTTGTATATCATAAAGCTGCAGCGGTGAGGAAGGTATTCCACGCACGATTGATGTTGTGGCGTGAGACCCATTGTTAAATTAAGTGATGACTTGAGGCGTGAGTCCACGACTTGACATGACCGCTTATTTATGGTGACGTAGTTTGGTTATCATACATGTCTCTGCTTTGTATAGACTACTATGATTTCATTTCTGATTTATTTTTAGTTTCACATACTCGGCACTGTTATCGACCTCGCCCGGCTGCGTTCATCTGCGCGAGTTGAGGTACACGATCGTTGATCCTAGCTCGTGGTCACGATTCGGCGTTTGGGAAGCTCCGTTTCTCGGAGGCTTATCGGTGGTATAGTCCCGTCGTAGTAAGTGTTTACATTCGGGGTTTGGCGGGGCCCCGTCCGCCATTGTGGTCGTATCATTCTTAGAGGTCCGTAATCGTTGTGTGGCGGGGTTGGTAAAAGGATTAAAACATTCATGTTAAAAGTTGTCATTTATATATATGCGAAAGGCAAGTTTTCCTGATTATTGTTTTATATACATTTATCTCATGTTGTTGTTTTATGTTCGTGATTACTCGATGTTGTGTCACTAGGGTGCGGGGTAAGGCACGATCCACGGGCGATTTGGTCGTGACAAAAGTGGTATCGAGCGATTAATCCTCGGAAAGTGTCTCAGACCGTATCGATGAGAGTCTTGATTATCGGTGTGTTGTGCACCACATCAATAATCGAGAGGCTATAGGATATTTAGGATTGGTTTCTATTCTTCTCACTCGAGATCGTGCCTTAGAGCCGTGTTGTAAGTTGGACCCTCGACGAAATTCTTTCCTTATCGTTATGCCTCGCGCAGGCAACCCGGCCGGGAGGCGGGGCGGCGAGGAGGCGAGAGTTGAGTTCGGAAGGTTGCGAGGCATTGTGCCCAATCATTACCTAGGGTAGTGCTTCATTCGGGGATTTCTGCGGCGTCACTAGCCCCACAGAGTTTAGCACGATGTGGCGGCGATTCTCTGCGTCCACGATATTTGAACGCCAGTTCCACGGCCAGGAGCGGTGAATATAGATTTCAAAGGCGACCTGTTACTAGCTATAGATTTGGCTACGGAAGATTATACCGATGTACCACGAGTCTTGATGACTACCTAAGAGAGGTTGTGCAAGAGTAATTCTTCATTGGGCTTGAGCATGGCACGTATGCGGGCTTATGCGCGCGTGCCGAAACGTAGAGATCGACGGGTTAACCAAGGGTAGCGAAGAGGGCGGAGCGTGAGTCCTTGGTAACTTTCAAGGTGAGTATACCTTAAGTGCTACGTTCGATGGCAGTGTGTGAGTTGTGATTAGGAATCATGGTGGGTTAACCGAGTAAGATTTTGGGGATAGAAGGTATGAGCCTTAGAGTGTTATACGTAAAGACCTTAGAGGTAAGGCCATCTCGAGAAAGGTGTAGTGTTATGTTTGACCCTTATAGGAGTGCATAGTGCACGTGAGCTATGTTCGTGGGATAAGTCCCGAGTAGCGTGATTTGAAGGAAGGTAGTCGAGCTAAGAAGACCGCGGGTTTTCGTAACGTGTTTAGTAAGATTGTTCCTTCGGGAGATGGTATTTTGCGCCTTGGAGTCGGGGTTGAGGCTACGTGCGGGTCAACCAGCGGTAGGTTTGGTGGTGGGGTCGGTTTGTGGTGGTCCTCTTTGTGTTAGGGTCGCGAGGTGGTAGGCCCATGTTTAGTTAGCCGCGTGCAAGTTCGTGGATGCGTTCGACCGGTGGTCGGGCGATGGGGCGACTATCGTGTTCTTGGTCGGTCGTTCCTCGGCGGTGTTGATGTTATCCGAAAAGGTTGTGAGGTTGCAGGGTGCCTACCTTCACCTTATGACGACGATGGAGCCAGTGCGGCTGTTTCTCTTTCGGGAGTTTGTACGAGCGGGGCTAGGAACTCGGGTGAGTCTCGTGTCGCGTTCGCCCGCCGGGCGGTGTTTTGATTTGAGGTAGCGTGAGATCGTTGTCTCGGTTGGAGTGTTTAAGCTACCATTTCGGTGTTCGGATGTCGTCTTGCGGCGCCTTGTAGGCAGAAATGCAAGTTGCGGTCGATTGGTTCGATGTTGGCGTGGTTGAGATAGTTGGTTCAGCTTGTTCCAGCAGTGTGGATAGTGAAGCTTGTCTAGAAGAAGTTACGGCAGCTCGGAGGTGTGCGGATAATCGGCGGCGACGCTTAGAGTTGAGTTGACGGTCGGTCTTCTTGAAAGTACCACCGGGCGGTGTGGCGAGTTTGGAAAGCGAAGGAACTTAGCCCGAGTTACTTTGGGCCTTTGTGAGTTCATGTGAAGAATAGGCCAGGTTGCCTATATGTTAGCATTTGCCGTCCGACTTAGGAAGAAGGACGTCCGGTCTTTCGTATTGTTATGTTCGGGAAAGTATCGAAGATCCATCCAGAATGATCCCAGTTAATGATGACCACGTTAGAGATAGTAACCCCGAGTTTTGGATACTAAAGCGATGCTCGAAATGTGATAAGAATCCGAGTGTACAACGACTTGGTGATCGCATGCAGCCCGGTACCATTTGTTGGGTCGTCGGAGCAAGGCTCGCGACAAAGTGACAAAAGTAGTATTATTTGTGGTGATGTAGAGGTGTTTCCTCGTGGACTTAGATGTAAGTTTTGCGCAGGTATTTCTGTGGCCAGGTATGGCAGGATTGTTTCGTAAGTATAGTAGTGAAGACTATACTGGCGCACGTTTGTTTTGAGACTTAGAAGGAACATTCGGGACGAATGTTTCTAAGGGGGGAAGAATGTTATACCCCGTAGTTCCAGGGTATGTATGCAAGGACGTACGTACGAGAATACGACAGAAAGATTGGAAAGGAAGAAAGAGGCGATTTTTCCACGGAAAAGTTTCCGGTTTTTGTGAAGGAAAAAGGTTCGTTAATGGGAATTGGATTCCCGACGGTATTCGGACTTCTGGAATATTAGAGAATTATGGAATTTTATTTTGAAAATGGTCACGTGGGCCCACGGAGAAATTTACGTTTTGTGGGCCCGCTTTGATTTTGAGATTTTGGCCGTTGGATATTTTGGAAGACGAAATATTTTGGATTTAATCGGGGCGACACGTGTCACCCCCAAGTGGCACCTTTGGGCCGAAATATGTTTGTGCACAACACGGTTAGAGTCGTTTTGACTAAACGTTTTCACACTTTCGTAGGGGAATTTCCGGCTATGTCATTAAGTATTTTTGCGGATTTTTCCGAGAGACGGAACATTTTGGACCAACGGGAGGGTGACATGTGTCACCCTCACATTGGAAGCAAGTGGGCGGCACAATGGACGATTGGGAATGGCAAGTGGGAGATATTTTTGGTAGATATTTTGTGTGCAAGTTGGCTAGGTACACTTGGGTGCATCTCGCCCTACAATTGCCTAACAATTGGCTATATCTTGGCCATTGGTTGGCCTTGGCTTGTGCTATAAATACGCCTCTCCTTTGATGAACTTCTTCATCCAAAATGCCTAAGTCTTGAGAGCCTTCCCCCTCCCCTTTTCGCAGGCCCTCGCCGAGAGTTCCCCACAGTGGGGTAGGCCGAGGGGTAGCCACCCCCTCCTTGGTGTGGCGTGGGTACCACCCCTAGCCTAGTTTGTTTTCATATAATAACCCCGGTTGGCTTGTAGCCTACTGCAGAGGAGGAGGTTTACGCTGTCATGGGGAGGTGTCACGAAATTTCAGAGAAAGTTCTACGATGAGACCTAATGTTAATAAGTCGCTTGTGGCCTTATAGGTTGAAGTACTACGTGTGGCGCTCTACTTGGCTTAAGGAGTAGCCGGCTGAGGTACTCGGAGCATTTTGCTATTAGTCGATAATCGTCGCGAGGTATGTGAACCTCTTCCTATCTCTCTAGCATGATATGTGTGAACTATGTAGTACGGTAGACGCATACGTGCTAAATGTATTCGATGGGTTTAAAACATAAAGTGTTATAACGGCTTTATGGGAAGTTGGTTATAACAGCTTTATGTAGATAAGAAAACACTTTGTGGTTTTTAAAAGGTAAATGATTTGTTTATAACTGGCTTGATGTGTGATTATAAAGAACTTGAAGTATTTCAAAAGATTTCTGAAATCGTTTTGAAAGAGAAGTAATACTTGGTTTTTTGAGAACTTAAGAGTTATACTAGCTTTATGGGAAGTTAGGTACAACGGCTTAAGAACGTTTTACTGATTTTGGAAATCAGGATGTGTATCGACAAACCATCGCAAATAATTAAAAGGAAATGTTTTGAACAATTAAGTATTATTAAAACTAAGAGAAACTTCCATCTGCATAGAAGCTAAGATGAGACAAAATGATATTTCCTAGATCATGGCTGCTGTAATAAAGATTGTTATAAACAAGAATATCCTACTCACATATAAGGCTTATGTTTCTCAGATTGTTTAAAAGAGAATTATATTCTTAAATGAATAAGACTATGAACTGCGAAACCTTTCTAAAATAAAAAACGTGAACATTTGAAATTAGGCAAACTTGGACGTTTGGAAAATAATGTTGTTACTTGATTTTACAAAGGTAAGAGTTTTGGTTTTCTTAAAAGGATACCACTCTATTTTATACTTCGTTTATTGTTTGACTTATTTGAAATAAACAGATCTTTTTTTAAGATTTTAATGTGTGAAGTACTTTGGGGATAGATACCCGAACTTGTTAGTAGAAAGTACCTTGTGTGAATAACTTGATTGTATTGGTTTGTGATAGCCTTGTAATACTTTCTTGTTGCTTTGATAATTAAAAGTGTTAGGATGATTGGTGTGTTAGTATCTTGTGATGTTTGTGTAAGGGTGTGTCCCTTGATTGTGTTTATTAACTATCAGTCGTTATGATAGTATTGTGGCATTCATCTCTTGAGATGATTCCGGTTAAGCCGCCTCCGACGCGGTAGACTCAGTGATGCAGGACCATGATTCGAGAATACCTCATGCGGGTCCCGGGGCCTATGCGCGAGCTACGAGAGTTCCGGTTAGTGACGTCCTTTATGGGCACGCGGTCCTTGCGCTACGCGGTGCGAAGTCGGGGCGACGCCGGAGTAGCTACCCTCGACGCGGAATACCTCATGCGGGCGATGAGATTGGCCTACGCGAGTGCGGGAAGTTCGAGGACTAGACGCGCACATTAGATCTCGCGGGCAAGTGGCGGCTTTGATCATGTGACGGCAGACAGATCTTATGATACGATTTATGACCTTGTTGTACGGTGGGTGTTAGTAGTCGGCTATGCCTTCAGACTTACCCCCGCATGCTTTATTAGGACACAGTGGGACACGTGTTCATGTGTATTCCTTGGTGCTTGTATATCATAACCGCTGGCGGTGAGGAAGGTATTCCACGCACGATTGATGTTGTGGGCGTGAGACCCATTGTTAAATTAAGTGATGACTTGAGGCGTGAGTCACGACGACATATCGCTTATTTATGGTGAACGTAGTTTGGTTATCATACATGTCTCTGCTTTGTATAGACTACTATGATTTCATTTACTGATTTATTTTTAGTTTCACATACTCTGCACTGTTGTCTCGACCTCCTTCGGGCCGCGTTCATGCCGCAGTTGAGGTACACCGCCGTTGATCCTAGCTCTCGTGGTCACAGTCAGCGTTGGGAAGCTCCGTTTCTCGAGGCTTATCGGTGGTATAGTCCCCGTCGTAGTAAGTGTTTACATTCGGGGTTTGGCGGGCCCCGTCCCGCCATTGTGGTCGTATCATTCTTAGAGGTCCGTAGAGTAATCGCTGCGGTGGTTGGTAAAAAGGATTAAGCTGTTCATGTTAAAAGTTGTCATTTATATATATGCCGAAAGGCAAGTTTTCACAGATTATTGTTTTATACTTCTGTTATCTCATGTTGTTGTTTTATGTTCATTGACACTGATGTTGTGTCACTAGGTGCGAGGTAAGGCACCGCCACGCCCGCCGGTCGTGACAGTTTCACACAAACATCCACATTAAAACAAATAAGTTAAGTCTCTTATCTTATAAGATCAAGTCTCTTAACTTCTAACATCAGTAAACCATTTTCACTTACATAAGGTCGTTATAACTAACTTCCCATAAAGCTATTATAACACCCTATGTTTTAAACCAACCAAATCACTTAGCACAGGTACGTCTACCGTACTACATAGTTCACAACAATCATGCTAGAAAAGATAGGAAGAGGTTCACATACCTCGCGCGATTTATCGACAATAAGCAAAATGCTCCAAGTACTACAACGCTAGCCCTTTCCACTCCTCGAGTAGAATACGCTACTCTTAGTACTTTCACCTATAAAGGTCACAAACGTCTATTAACCCCAAAACACAAGTTCCCATTTTTCTACGTAAAATTCAAAGACTCCCCGCCACAACAGAAATCTCCTCCTCTATCGAGGCCGCTACCAAGCCAACGAGTGGGTTTACACGTCTAACCGGACGTGTACAATTCTACACAGTAATACTACACAAGTCTAGTGCAATACAGTCCTATGTAATTACAGTTCCGTTGTTTATTCTTCAGGCTTAAGTCAAAAGACATTGCCACAATAATGTTCAGTTCTATATATAGTATACTTCAACTATATAATCCTACAACATGTAATCTCCAATTACAATAAGGGGACAAGAATATTTACCTCGACAAGCCCAAAATTATCCGAGATAAAAGTCGATCCTGAGCAAGGTTTAGCTCCTACTCCGTGCGCTCCAATCCGCTCCAAACAACCCTTAGAAGTTCTAACCAACTTCTACTCAAATACTTCAACCAACTATGAAGATTTCCTTAGGGTTTCGGTTTGAGACTAAAAGGACAAAAGGTAGTATTTCCGGGCTCCACGTATAGAGGTATCTTTGGAATACTACAAGGTACAAGGCTAAGGTATTTTGGGCATTATAACAATACTAGGAGAAGTATTTCAATACCATGAGGGAGGGTATTATACGAAAACAACTAGGCTAGTGGGGGTACGCTACTAGCACAACAAAGGGGAGGTAAGACCTCTCGGCCACACCTCAGCCGGAAGAGGAGGGTTTCGCCAAGGCCAATTTTAAGGGGAGAGGGATCTTGACGAGTCAACAAGAGGAGGAGGGGTTTCAAGACTTGGAAGATTTTGGATGAATGAAGTCTCAAGAGAGGGTATTTATAGGAAAGCCAGGCCAACCAACGGCCAAGATCAAGCCATGTGCAAGGCAAGTGTATGGCCTTGATCCAGCCAAGTGCACCCTAGCCCTACTCCACAAAACAATGCACAAAACATGGCACCAAACAAGCCACAAACAAGGCCAAAACAAGGAGCCAATGGCGGAAACGTGAACTAATCGCCCGAGGTTGCCGCTACTGTTTCAATGTGAGGTGACACATGTCACCCTCCCGTTGGTCCAAAATGTTTCGTCTCTCGGAAAAATCCGCAAAAATACAAAACGACATAGCCGGAATTTTCCCTTCGCAAGTTACGCAAAACGTTTCGTCGAAAAACGACTCTAACCGGGTGTTGTGCACAAAGGTAACTTCGGCCAAGCCACCTAGGCGGGGGTGACACGTGTCACCCTCCTATTGGCCCTCATAAAACATCTTTCGAAAAATATCCACAATACCGGAAATCTCAAAAACAAAGCGGGCCCCACAAAACCGTAAATTTCTCCCGTGGGCCCCACGTGACCATTTCCGAAAATAAAATCTCAAAATTCTAATATAATTTAAGAAGCCCAAATTCCAAATCTGGGAACCCAATTCCCATCAACGAACATTTTTCTTTACAAAAACCGGAAACTTTTTCCGTGGAAAAATCACCTCTTTCTTCCTTTCCAATTTTCTGTCGCTCTCGTACGTACGTCCTCGCATACATACCCTGAGAATACGGGGTATAACACCGCCATACCCTGACTGTACAAAACTATCTACAACAGGGAGATCATACCAAAGAGTAGAGCCTCCGGAAGAGTTGGAGCTCCCGACACCAACGTAGAGATCCTAAGGATGCGGATCTAGCACCTGCTTGCCCTTACCTGCGGCATGAACGCAGCCCCCCGAAGGAGGTCAGTACAACAGGTACCAAGTATGTGAAACTATAAAGAACTGAAATGAAATCAAAGTATTTAAAACCTTTTCACAAATACAATCAGTTCAATTGCACATAGTGCCACATCACAAACAACAATAAGAATAGAAAAGCAGAGCAGTCTATTCTAGGCCGCGAATGATCAAGCAAGGCCAATCGCCCATAGTATCATTCTGCGTGCCTAGTCCCGACTTCCGCAGCCGCATAGGTCACACACATTCGCATGAGGTATTCCTCGCATCGGGGCAGCTAACCCCAAGATCCGCCTAGGCTCCCGCACCGCATAGCCTCAAAAGACCGCGTAGTCTCAACAGACCGCATAGGAATCCCCGATCGGGCTAAACACCGAATGATCAATCTCGAGCATACCGTTGCTCGCATAGTCTCACAGACCGCATAGCCGTATAGACCAAGATCAAGGGGCAAGCCCTGTGATAACGATCGAGGGTAGGTGATACAATAACGACAACGGACTTACGGTTAGCAACGTAAGCACAGCAAAGAATGACCCCTTACACAAGATTTCAAGACACTAACCTGTAGCATCATAATATGTCTACTTATCACACAAATCTTACTACACTTAACAGAAATCAATACAAGGCTTTTATAAACAAACAAGTAAACAGTTCCTTTTTATCTTTCTTAAGTTGTTATACCTAACTTCCCATAAAGCTAGTATAACTCTTAAGCTTTTGTTTTAAAAACCAAATATTTATCTTCTGTTAAAAATGATTCAGTATTCTTTTGAAATGCTTCCAGTTCTTTGTTATTCAGGCTTAAGCCGTGAGGCATTGCCGTAGTTATTATTCAGTTAACACATGTACGTCTACCGTACTATATATTGTAAAATATCATGCTTAAGGAAGAATCACATACCTTCTCAGCGAAAACCACCTGCCAAGTTGAATATGTCGCGCGCAGAGAGTCAGCCTATAATAGTCACAGACATCTATCAAAGTCTAGACTACTCTGAAGGTCATTCTAAACAGAGGGTTCACAATTCTACGGATAGTCGGGCAGCACAACCCTACCCGGTGAGCTATATAAGTTCATCAAAAACAAATTCTATGTGAGTACAGTTCAATTATTCTTCTTTTTAAACCCTTCTACCGTGATGACAGTTCAATTCTATTATGTAATATTCTTCTAAGTATTTAATACTTATTCTTATACTTCTACAGTATGCATTCTCTAATACAAAAGAGGGTTAGGATTATTTACCTCGGTAAGCCCAATAATATCCTAGATAAAGTCGCGCCTGAGCAAGGTTTAGCTCCTAAGTTATGCGCTCAGAGTCTAAGAAACCTTAGAAGTTCTTCACAACTTCTACAACGGACTAAGGGATTTGGGCTAGGGTATTTTGGGCATTATAACAATACTAGAAGACAACTTTTCTACCAAGGGAGGGGGGTAGATTTCGGCTAGGGGTAGGCCTCGCCAAACTTCAGCGGGAGGGGAGGTGTTTGGACGAAAGGCTTAAGGGAGAGGAGAGGATTTTTCAAGACTTGGAAGATAACTTTGTGGATGAAGAACTCTTCATCTAAAGGGGGGTATTTATAGCTCAAGCCTTGCCAACCAATGGCCAAGATGAAGACAAGTGCAAGGCAAGTGTAGGGTGGGGATTAACTATACACAAATATCCTACCAACTCCTTGACTTGTGCACAAGGCACAAAAAACGTTCCATGGCTCTTCAATTCGTCCAAATGGACGATTCAAGTCCACCATGGGAGGTGCCAAGTGTCGCCTCCCGTTGGTCCAAAATGTTTCGTCTCTCGGAAAAATCCGCAAAAATTAGTAATGGCATAGCCGAATTTTCCCTACGAAAGTCGTGGAAACGTTTGCCGAACACGATTCTTTTAGTGAGTTGTGCAAAAAAAACGCCCAAGGCTAACTTTAAGGCAAAACTTTTGACGTATTCCCTTACGTACATACTGCGAAATACGGTATAACATTTCCTTACCTGCGGCATTTAACGCAGCTCGGGAGGTCGCATAACAGTACCAAGTATGTGAAATCAGAAAGTACTTAAATGAAATCATATCATTTTAAAACCAATTTTACAAATATGTTCGAAACAATCAATGTAACCGCACATAGTGCCACATCACAAACAAGAGCAATAATAGGTAAACTGTAATAGGTCTTTTCTAGGCTGCGAATGATCGAAGCAAGGCCAATCGCCCAAAGTATCATTATGCATGCCTAATCACGACTCGCACCGCATAGGCCACCTAGGCCCGCATGAGGTATTCCCGCATCGAGGGTAGCTACTCCTCGGCATCGCCCCGACTCGTAGTCCGCATGGCCACATAGACCGCATGAGGTAATCCCCGCACACTAACACGAACTCTCGTAGCTCGCATAGTCCCCTGGACCCGCATGCAGGTATTCTCGAATCATAGTCACACATCGCATGAGGTGTACCTCGCGTGGCGCTTAACCCCCGGTATATCATGTCAAGAGGTGAGTGATATAATACTAACATAACGGTTTATCGTTAAACAACATAAGCACCATAAGAATAACCTCTTTACACAAACGTTACAAGATACTAACACACATAGCATCATAGTATGTCTACTCAACAAACCATCTTACTATACCTTCCAGAAATCAATACAAGTCTTTTATAAACACATAAGTAAACCGTTCCTTCTATCTTTCTTAAGTCGTTATACCTAACTTCCCATAAAGTTAGTATAACTCTTAAGCTTTTGTTTAAAAACCAAGTATTACTCTTCTTTCAAAAATGATTCATAATTCTTTTGAAATACTTCATGATTCTTATTATTAGACTCAAGTCAAAAGGCGTCAAGTAAAACCATGTTCAGTTAACACACGTACGTCTACCGTACTATATATATATTTAAAATATCATGCTCAAGAGGATAGGAAGAATCACATACCTCTTCGGCGAAATCCACCTGCCAAGTCGAATATGTCGCGCGCAGTGTATCAACCTATAATAGTCAAATACGTCTATCAACGTCTAGACTACTCTGTATAAAGTTCTAAGCAGAGGGTTCTCTATTCTACGGAAAATTGGGCAGCACTTCCCTACCCGTCAAGCTACTCAAGTTCATCAGAATACAAATTCTATGTAAGTACAGTTCAATTCTCTTCTTTAATATCCTTCAGTGTAATTACAGTTCAATTCTCTTCTTTTATACCATCCTTCTAGTTATCTTATACCCAATTCTATGTTACTACAGTATGTAATCTCCAATTACAATAGAAGGACAAGATATTTACCTCGATAAGCCCAAAATTATCCAAGTTTAAAAGTCGATCCTGAGCAAGGTTTAGCTCCTAATCTGTACGCTCCAATCCGCTCCAAGAAACCCTTAGAAGTTTCTACACAACTTCTACTTACTACTTCAACCAACTATGAAGTTTCTCCTAGGGTTTCGTTTAGTGACTAATGGATATAAGATAGTATTTCTGGTCTTTTAGTATAGAGGGGACTTTGGAATACTACAAGGTATTTGGCTAAGGTATTTTGGAATAGTAACTATACTTGAAGACAACTTTTCTACCAAGGGGGGGGGGGTAGTGTTTCGGCTAGATCACTCAAGAGGGGGGGGGGGCTTGGACGAAAAGCTACAAGAGAGAAGGGAGTTTTTGAGACTTGGAAAAGTATTTGTGGATGAAGAATTCTTCCAACTTAGAGGGGGGTATTTATAGGACCACCAATGGTCAAGATTAAGGCAAGTGGAGGGCAAGTGGATGGTGGAGATTTGGGCAAGTGGAACCTTATCCATCTACTCCATAAATATCTAGCAAACATTGACCAAGTGTTTAAGGCATTTTCCATCAAAAAAACGTGCCAACAATTGCCCATTGTTGCCGTCCACTTGAGGGTGACAAGTGTCTCCCTCTCGTTGGTCCAAAATATTTCGTCTCTCGGAAAAATCCGCAAAAATTAAATTATTGAACACACAAAATTCCTTTACAAGGTTCGGAAAATTGTCCGTCGGAAAAACAATCTTTTTTCGCTAGTTGTGCACAAATTCGTCCCTTATGCCTAACTAAGGCTTAAACTTTTGTACGTACGTCCTCACATACATACTCTGGAAATACAGGGTATAACAAATTGAAAATTTCTCTTCAAACCCTAGCTATTGCCGTGAGCTTCACCATGTGTTTTTCTCAATTCTTGAATTTTTTTCTAAGTGTGGAGACTAGTCTTGCACTAGTAAGCTTATATAAATATATGGAGGGTCAAGATTAGAACAAATGGGTGGTTAGGATGCTTTTCACAAGGATCAAGCCAAGTGGCATTTGACTTAGTCAACAATGTCAAGCTCTTGCCTTTGCAAGACTTGGTCTTTTAAATTATGGTCAAATGACCATTTCCCCCATGTCATTTTCGTCCAAGACCATTAAGGGGGGTGACACGTGTCGCCCTCCCGTTCGTCGCAATATTTTGTTTTCCGACAAATTCCAAAATTCCGATAAATTCTTACTCGTCTCAAATCTTAACATTTTTGAGTTCTTACGTACGTTCTTATAAACATATCCTGAAATTCCGGGGTGTAACATTCTTCCCCCCTTAGAAACATTCGTCCCCGAATGTTCCTTTGGGAGTCACACTTAAAGATAGCGACATAGTCTTCTTTTACAACCCCTACATACCAATAATACCACACGAGGCCACACAACAATACTCATACTAAAATGTCAAGCTGAACCCCATGTGTCAACGTCGGTTATCTGCATAAAGCTTCTGCTGACTCTAAGCTTACTCATAATCTTTCCTGGATAAGCCTCGCCTTATCCGCACTCACGAATCAACCGACCAAATAACTGAACCTCGCCTACGTCGAACCAACCAACCGGCGATCTACACTTTCTACATACAAGGCCTCATACAGGGCCATCTAAAAATTGGAAGGGTATCTGTTATCGTACGTAACACAACAAGAGGCAATTAACCCTCCTGGCTATTTCTGAAATCAAGAACACAGGCCCGCAACCTATCCTTAAGTGCCTGGATAGTACGCTCTGCCTGACCGTCGGTCTGAGGGTGTAATGCAACACTGAGACTCACTTGTGTCCCTAATCCCTTCTGAAAAACCTCCAGAAGTTATCCGTAACCGAGCTCATCTGTCTGTCATCATAAACGTAGGAACCCCGTGCAGTCTCACAATCTCTCTGCTATACAAGCTAGCATAAACCTCAGCCGAGTAAGTGGTCCCAATCCGGAAGAACACGGTCGGTTTCAACAGCCTATTTACCATGACCCCCAGGGAGTCGCACTTCCTCCGAGTACGATGCCACCCTGTAACAAGATCCATATTAAATACCTCCCATGTCTAAGTCGGGGTCTAAATCGCATGTAATAGCCCACTGGGCTTCTGGTGTTCAACCATGACCTGCTACTAATTCGGATATTAAGCAACAACTTTGCTAAGTTCCTTTTCTGGTCATCTTACCCATACATACATCTGAGGTCACGACACAACTTAGTAGACCCCGAACAATTTGAGTAATAATCACTGTATGCCTCCCCTAAAACCTGCTGACTAGTCCTGCAGCACCGGGTACACACAATCTATCCTCATATCACAGCACCTCATCCGGTGCTACTCAAACAGGCTCTTCTCTTCTCGGAGAGCCGTATCTCGACATCATATCATAACTGGATCCTCATACTGTCGCCTCTTTAGCTCTTCGACGAAGGAAGACTCGACAACCTCTCGGATCTAAAGCTCCATCAACCTTGGAACAAATAATCGAACCCCCGGCTCGTTAGCTAACGAATCTCACGGACCACGTCATGTCTACCTGGCTGCCCCTCTGGCATACTACCCTTAAATCCGCGACTAAGAGTATCTTTAACTGTCTTGGCTTTCCCTGGGTGGTATAGGATATCGATATCACAATCCTTGAATAACTCTACCCACCGTCGCTGTCACAAATTCAACTGCCTCTGCCAGAAGATATACCTGAGGCTCTTATGGTCTGCACAAATATCCACATGAAGTCTATATAAGTCACGCCTCTAAATCTTTAAGGCATGATTAACTGCCGCCAACTCTAAAGCGTGAGTGGCGTAATTTCCTTTCCTGCTTCCCTAACTATCGGGAAAACATAGGCTCTATCATATCGGGTTGCAAAGACACGTCATCAGCCCAACACCCAACGTGCTATCATAATAACCTAACCCTCTTGTCTCACAGGAGGGGTTAGAACTGTAGTCGTGGTCCACTTATCTTCCAATAACTGAAAGCCTTTCACATTCATGCGAAATATTCGGGTATCCTTAATCTCACTTATGGTTCCTGTTTCCCTTTCTCTGCTGCAACCAAACTTGGTCACAAACTTAGAATTGATCCTTCTGCTTGCCTCCTGGCTAAGACTTACTGTCAATCACAATTTAGGGGGGGGGGGATTTCCTTGATCTCGTAAAGTAGTAACCCGATTTTCCTTTCCTAGTTTGTAGAGCCTACAACTAGGTGTTACCACATTTCCTCGAAATGTTCTTACTTCCCATTATATACTAATGGTATTTACACTAGTCTGGGGTAGTCATATCTCGTGCAACTTACATAACCATAGTCGTATAGTTTCATACATGCGTACAACCTGCATTTATATCTTTACGATACTTCCTCGACCAATTCGTACGTCGTTCTTAATTACCTCAACACAATACTTTTCCCACGGTTATCTAAACTATAACCTATGGCAGACGATACTGAAGACTTTACCAGTCTCATATCCTTCGTCTAACAACATGGGTACACGCCACCCCATAATACGTAAAATTGTCCTTTATGTGGGGGAGAAAACTTATCTCCCTTTCTTAAACCTTCCTTGGAGTCACAACCCAAATCACAGGGTCCTCTCGCGGTCCAATAAATATCTAATCATCACGCACCGCCTTAAAGTCATGTAGATTTTCAAGACCTACCAAAGTTGCCCTAAGCTTTCTGCCGGCAGCACTCGTACTTATTTTATTCATGCCTTGCACACTTTCCTGAAAATATCCGGAAGGTCGTGGCCCTGACCGCCACACCAAACCAACTCCAAGTGCCATCAAGGGCACTTAACATAAATTCCTTCAAATTCAATTGTTACTTACTATCAGCGTCAATTTACCTCAAATGAACAAGTCACACAGACTTATTAAAATCAATAATGCCAAAGAATGAAGGATAATTCACTGGTTACCACCACTTCTCTTTCTTTCCACTCGATAACCGGCTTACCGGGAAACTGGTACCGAATCAATCTCTCTCTAGAGATCACGTCGGCATAACAAGAGGCCAACTAGCCCGTACTCATAATGACCTCGATGTCTGTCATAATAGCTCTGCTAGGTCTGCTAGGGTCCAACGACTGTATCGTTACCGGAAACTATTATCTACCCGCTCAGCTACCACCCAACACTCACGGTGTAGTCACCTCGAAAGGTCCTCATGGATTCAGGCTTTATTTCTCTACACTTGGTTGCTCTCTTTTCATCGGTCGTATTTCTTCTGTATTTCCAAACTTATACTAGCATACGCATAAATTCCATACTAATTCTCGGCCTCCACTCTTTGGAGTTACTAAATTAAACAATATAAGGCCCATTTCGCTCACAACTGAACGGTGGAACACGTCCACGAACCCGTAAAATGATTAACTAAACTTGGGCCTTGCACCCTCGTGACCATGTCACGTAGCGGGACTACTACCAACTGATCCCATTTCATTCAAGCTATGGGGCGACCCTTAATAGGTCCCCAACCCGACTCGGCGTCGTATTTAACTCTTTTCCTTGGTCTGTCTTAACTTTTTTTTTTCTACCCGAGAAGGCCTTATATATCTAAGGTCTCGGTGGTTATCACATTCTTAGGCTCGCAATTTCCATGCTCCATGCCTACCTTATTAGTCCCCCCGTAAACGGGTACAAAACTTATCGTAATACCATAATCGTGTTGTCTTGACCACAACAACCATACATACTCCATACGGATCTCACCCGTACCATTTTCGAAATCCTACTACGTAGCTCAATCTATTAACATAGTCTCCCATTAATTCCCTTAATAATAACTTCTTAAGGGTCCATTCCCTTCTCAGACAGCTCATCATTTTCTAATTATCTCAAATTAGTACGTAAAACCTTGATGAGAATTCATTAAACTGTTTCATACCTTCCCGGTATTTAATTAGTCCTTACCAAATTCTGGTAATCTAAAATCATTCTAGGCAACATGCGTCTGACCCTCATACATAAATCCGTATAGTTGTATGTCACAATACCAACTACAAACATTACCAACCTGGATACGCAATCCATATAATCTTTCCTGGGCCACTTCTGCCTTTCTCGTAGCTGCAAACAATCATAACTTGTTAGAGAGAGACGACCCTAACCATACAGCTCTATCACACGATCTTAGAGTGAGAAGAATGGAAACCAATCCTAAATGCCCTGCAGCCTCCTGATTATAGATGTGGTGCACAACACACCGATAATCAAGACTCTACTAGACACGGTCTGTAGACACTTTCCGAGGACTAATCGCTCGATACCACTTTTGTCACGACCACCGGGCTCGCGATCGTGCCCTACACAGGCACCCCTTTCAGATACATCGAGAATAGCGTGGAACATACACAATCGATAAACAAATGCTTAACATAAAATAACAACAGCTAGCCGATAAGGCCACCTTCCGTAAGCTATACAAATAAGCGGACATTTTTTTCTTTTCTTTACAACCCAATCCACAATGTGACTACAGACCTCTAAGAATAACAACTCTGGCGGGACAGGGCCCCGCTATACCCCTGAATGTACAACGACCGACAATACCAGGGATAAGCCTCCGGAATAAAGGAGCTTCAACGGTGAACAGTGATCCTAAGAGCGAGGATCGAACTGCACTCTACTCGCAGATAAACGCAGCCCCCCGAAGGAGGTCAGTACAACATGTACCAAATATGTGAAACTGAAAGTACTATAATGAAATCATAAGTCTATAATAAAACTGGAGACATGTATGATAACTCAATTAACAGTACACAGTGCCTTACTAACAATGAGAGTAATTAAGAGTATACGTACAACATAAAAATAGGAGACTCACGATCAAATCATGGGTAGCGAACCCATGGAAACATGTGGTATAACGTCTTGGGGGTTTACCCCTCATTTATACTCTTACCCTGAGGCAGGTGGTATAACGTCTTGGGGGTTTACCCCTCATTTATACTCTTATCCTGGAGAATGTGGTAAAGCAGGTGGTATAACGTCTTGGGGGTTTACCCCTCATTTATACTCTTACCCTGGAGAAGGTGGTATAGCGTCTTGGGGGTTTACCCCTCACTTATACTCTTACCCTATCTCAACCGGCCGTCATACAATAAATAAGCAAGTTAAGAAATCCCCCTAACTTCTTATTAGTCTCATTCATCTACACTCTCATTTTAGTTTACTTAAGGCACTAACATATCTTTTATGAAAATCCGGGAATTTAACCCAAGTACTACATACTTCTACTCTTTAAAACAAATGACTCTCTTTAGTATAAAACTTCCAAGATACTATTACCTGTAGTATCAACTCAAAAATTACTTTTCAAGACAAGTCACAATACCTTTAGAAATAAAGTTAGGTTTCTAAATCAAGTGACTCCTTTTATTATAAAACCTTAGGCAATTGATGCCTTAAAATCAATTTGCCTTTTCATTAAAAACAAGTCATTTATCTTCCCATAAAGCAAATATAACCAACTTCCCATAAAGTCATTATATTCACTTTATACCTTAGCCAAATACAATTTCCTATCCAAGGGACTTATACGTTTAAAACGGAACAAGTATCACATACTTCAAAACTCTTCAAGTCCCTTAACATACTTAAATTACTTAGAGTAAACCACTCTTTTATTAACTTTCCATAAAGTTATTATAACCAACTTTCCATAAGGAAGAATTGTTTTTCCGACGAAAAATCTTCCGAACGTCGGAAAGGAGAAATGTTCGTTGGTGAGAATTAGATTCTCAAAATGCATTAATTGAAGAGTATGAAACTTATAATCATTATGGAAATTTATTTTTACGGATTTGGTCACGTGGGGCCCACCAGAGGGATTTTACGTTTTGTGGGGCCCACAAGGGTTACGGAATTTTATGGACGAATGGGCGGGCGAAAAGTGGCCCCCCCCCCCCCCCCCCACATGTTCTTGGACAAAATATTGCAAGGGTAGTATGGTCATTGACCATGATAGAAGACTAAGTCTTGCTAGCTTGATAATATTGACCAAGTCAACTTGTCCACTTGGCTATTTAATTAATGTTCTTCATCCTAGCCACACATTTGTTTTAATCTTGACCCTCCATGTTCCTATATAGTAGTACTAGTAGTGAGACAAGCTTTCTACACTTAGCTAAATTTCAAGAAATTGGATGAACACACATAGGGGCTCTCGTCTTTGAGCTTTTAGAGACAAGAAAATTTTGCAATTGTTGTCCATTATTCACAAGACTTAAACCCAAGGTCCCTAAGGGTATTGTAAGGATATCTCAATAGAAAGATCCCAGAAAAGTGGCGTTTTCGTATTAGTCGCAAGGCGGAAACTTAAGGAGTTCTTCAACTTTGAAGTTGGAACTTGAAGATGAGTTCTTTATAGGCTTCTAAGGAGTGCTTGGAGCGGATTGGAACATAAGGAAAGGAGCTAAGAATTGCTAAGGAGCGACTTTGAATCTTGGAAAGATTAAGGGCTTGTAAAGGTATAATTCTTGTCGTTTTAGTAATTAAGATTACTTATTGTTGTAGCTATGGATATTAGCAAGCATGAGGTATTTAGTATGAAGTTTGATAAGTGTATTGATTGTTGGAACCCTAATCCGAAAACTAGTATGTTAGCCCTTAAGATTTTAATTCAAGTTGGTTACTAGTTAAGTTGTCATATGTTATATAAAGAAGGAAATTGTAGTTGTGGAAGTTGTTTTTGACTATATAACATGTTGACCCAAGAACTTGGATGGAAAAGAGTTGGAAGACTTGTTGTTGTAGCACCTTTTAGCCGAGAATGGCATGGAAATTATTGGATTGTTTTGTATTGTTGTGGGGCGGAATTTTACACGTATTGTAAGGCGTGTAATCCCCTTTGTATTTGCTGAATTGATTTGAGCCTTAAATGTGGCGTTTGGTTATTGAATTCGGCCTTGAAAAAGGTGGCAAAGTATGTAGAAACAAAGGAAGTGCTGCCCGATTTTCCGTAGAATTTAGTGACCTTGTACTTAGAATATTCTACGTTCGGAGCTAGAGGTTAATAGACATTTTATGACCATTATAGGTCGAAGTACTACGAGTAGCGTATTCTACTTGAAGGATGGAATAACTATCAAGGTTGAAGTACTTTGGAGCATTTTTCTACTTGTCGATAATCGTCGCGAGGTATGTGAACCTCTTCCTTCTTTAGACATGATTCTATGTATGGAATATACATGTGGTATTATTTCATGATTCCTTCTACTCTTAGAAGTTAAGAAGTATGTATGTTGATTTACACTACGTAAGGGTTATGTCTAAGTTATCCTAAGTTCTTACCAAGTGTTATGGGGGATGTTGGTAAGAGTCGTTAGGAGGTATTTGGAGTCAAGTTCACTTGGCTAATTTACGGCACGAATGAGAATAAGTATCGAACAAGCCATTGCAGCGTTAATAAAGGAAAATGTAATGACGATAAATTATATTAAAACAAGTAGAATTCTCCATCTGCATAGAAGCTAAGATAAGACAAAAATTGTATTACATTTTCTAGATCATGGCTGCTTTAATAAGATCGTTATAAACAAGTATAATCTACTCACACACATAAGGCATATGTACTTCACTTAAAGAATTACGTTATGAAGTTTTAAGACTATGAACCTTTGACTCCTAAAAGGTTGAGAGACTTTATTTTCAAGTAATGAAACTTGATTCTTAAAGGAAGAAATGACATGATTTAAGAGAAGTAATTTGTTTTAAAAGGTGTGAGTTACTTGAGATTTAAAAGTTAAGAAACTTGATTTCTAAAGTTAAGAGACTTGAAGTATTTTGGAAGTTAAGAAAATTGATTTGAAAGTATATGATACTTGGTTTTAAAAGTATAAGTCTCTTGGTTAAAAAAAGGAATGAAATTGTCTAAAACCATAAAGGGTTATAACGGCTTTATGGGAAGTTGGTTATAACGGCTTTATGAAAGGTTAAGAGAATGGTATCCTCTAATAATGTAAGTAAGGGAGTAACTTGAAATAAGGAAGGGTATTTTGATTTAAAGGTATCACTTGCTTAAAGTTTTAAAATAAGGGTCACTTGATTTAGAAGCCGAGAAACGTATTTCTAAAAGTGTAGTGACTTATGTGAAATGTAAACAAGCCTTGATACTACGGGTGTTAGTATCTTGGGGTTTTGTATGAAAAGGAACCTTTTGAAAAGAATGGAAGTACGTAGTACTTTGGGTTAAATTCCCAGATTTTTATGTGTGAAACGAAAGTGCCATGAGTTTATAAAAATGGAAGTCTAAAGGTTTAATGAACTTGCCTATGTTTGCTTGTGATAGCTTTGAGTGCAAGTATTATATGTTTACGTTGTCGTGACTCTCAGTTGGAGGGCCGGCTGTCTTGTTGTAAGCTTACTTGGACGTCGAGCGGTGATGTGGGATTCCACGGGTATGCTTCCATTATGATTGATCCTTGGACATGCTTATACGATGTGGGATTCCGGGGCATGTGACCAGGAGGCGGGTTAGATTCCCGGATTTGTTTTATTACCCATGGCCATGCTTATACGATGAGGGATTCCGGGGCATGCGACCATGTTATATTTTTACTCCATGGGCTAGATCCTCATGAAGACATGTACCCACGATGAGGGATTCCGGGGGCATGTTATATTATTACTCCATGGGCTAGCTCCCCATGAAGACATGCACCTACGATAAGGGATGCCGAGACGCGTTATGGCCATGCTTATACGATGAGGATTAGGGCATGCGGCCACATTATATATATATATATATATATATATATATATATATATATGTTATATATGTGTAAGCCAGCAGTGAGGGATGATGCCACGGGCGCGTCACAGGGTTATATGTTACACCTACATTGTCGGCGATGATGTGGGATTCCACGGGCAGGAGATATATATATGTATTGTGTATATGTACGTCGGCAGTGAGGTAGGATGCCACGGGCGCGTCACATGGTTATATGTTACACTTATGGTATCGGCGGTGATGGGGATTCCACGGGCACGCTTTGATATTTGTGTGATTTGATCGCGTCCCAGATTGGGCCGGGTAGTATATGTGCCCCTCCATAAAGGGTCGGATTATGTTATGAAAGATAAGTAAGTTATATGATAATGAACTTAATGATTTCTTCTAAGTATGTACGTAAGATTTGGCTATAACTCTTAATGGAATGGAAAAGATAATGATGTGCAATTAAGTTCATGAGTGGTAATGACACGAGGATCCGTATGTACTTTTATACTTTCCTGTCATTCTTTTATGCGATTATGATGCATTTCTTGTACTTTATTTCCGTTCCATATTAAATTTTTGTCTTGACCCTCTTGAAGTGCGTTCATGTCTGCAGGTTTAGGTACACAGTTGTGGATCCGCGAGCTTAGGATCCTGATTCAGCGTTTTGAGATGGCTCCAATGTTCCGGAGTTGTCATGGCTAGGTATATTCAGGGGTACGGCGGGGCCTTGTCCCGTCATAGTATTTGTTCAAATCTTAGAGGTCTGTATTCATCGTAGGTGGGTGGCTAGAGTTGTTTTTTTACATTGTTAAACAGTGTAGACCCTTTCGGGTAATTTTTATGATTATGACAGCCTTATCGGCTTGGCCTTAGTTTAAAAAAAAAGGTGTGTTATTTATCTTCCGCAGTTTATTTTGTTGTATGATTAGAAGGGTGCCCAGGTAGGGCACTAGTCGCGGCCCGGGGTCGGGTCGTGACAGAAGAACCCGCAACTGATCCAGTAGACTGTGTTATCCCACCAGTGCCACTTCTAGTCGGACAGTCTCTCACGAAATGGCCCTGCTGGCCGCAAGCATAACAAGCTGTCGAAGTAGTACGACACTCCCCAAAATGGAATCTACTATAGTGACCACACCGGGGCAAAGGTGGCTTCCCCTGGCTACTATCCTCGGACATCTGTGAACTGCGCACGGAGCCACGACCGCTCCGAATACTGGCGACCAAACCTCGGCGGAAGGCGGGAAGGAGCACTCTGTCTTGGTGAGATGTAGACCTAGTCTGTTGAAAGGTCGCCTCGAAAGTTACCACGGAACCTGTAGTCACGGCCCTCTTGGGATCGCTGCGTCGGGTCCTCTCTCTCTCTCGATCCTCGATCCGCGTGCATAAGCTCGCATCGGCAATATCCATACACGGTGAAGGGCTACTCTGTGCATCACGAGAATCATATAATGGTCTAGCCCCATCACATAGCGGTGAACTCTGTCCGTCATATCAGCCACAATAGTGTGCGCATACCTGGCCAACGAGTCAAACTCCAGGTTGTATTCCCTGATGGTCCTCCCATTCTGCCTCAATGACAAGAACCTATCAACACGGGCTCTCCTCATTTCAGGAGGCAAAAAGTGATCAAGAAAGGCCTCCGTGAACTCATCCCAAACTGCCGGACGAGCACCCACACCTCTCGACAGCTCCCAAGACTCAAACCAGTTCAACGCAATATCGCGTAACCGGTAAGAAGCTAACACAATTGACTCTGTCTCCGAGGGCCTAAGCACCTGCATAGTCCGATGTAGCTGCCGAACGAACTCTTGAGGATCATCCTCAGATCTCGAACCATAAAACTCGGATGGACTACAACCCAGAAAATCCTGAATCCTCAAACTGTCGGCTCTAGGGTTAGCTACCTGCTCTCGTCGGCCGCCCTACCACTATGCTAGTCAATAGTCCGACTGCTTCTCCATAATCTCTAAACTCGCCTTTGGCTGCGAATCGAGGCTCGGTGCACGGAACCTCGGAGCTCTTGCGCTCTCGGCTCTCTAATACCGCCGGCGTGGTGAGCTCGCGATCCGCCTACTACCTCGGGCATAGTGCGTGCCCAGTCTGGTAATTCTCTGCGTACCACTAGCAGCTCCTGCTGCTGCCTTGCCCATCTGGGCCCTGGTCGCCTTCCGTGGAGGCATAACTGTTGCATAAGAAGGGGTCAGAGAGGATTCAACCTACTATGACTCTCATCGCACGATCTCGAAAGAGAAGAATGAAACCAATCCTAAATGTCCTGCAGCCTCACGATTATAGATGTGGTGCACAACACACCGATAATCAAGACTACTAGACACGCGATGCGTAGACACTTTCCGAGGACTAATCGCTCGATACCACTTTTGTCACGACCGACCGGGCATGGCCGGTGCCCTACAGGCACCACTTACAGTATCTTGTCACGACCGATCCGGGCGTGGATAGTGCCTTACCCGGGCACCCAAGTAGACATACATCAGAGTAATCAGCGGAATATAAAAACAAGACATGAAATAATTATAGAATGAGAACAGTTTATCGAGAAAAGATTTCCTTTCGGAATGTATATATACATAAAACTTGAACCCGAACAGTTACATCCCTTTTACAACTCTTCCCACAACAGTACTACATACCTCTAAGATTTTTACAACAACTATGACGGGACAGGGCCCCGCCATACCCCTGAATGTACAAGAACTTACAAACTCGGGGAAAACATACCAAAAGATAAGCCTCCGGAGAAAACGGAGCTTCCCAATCTGTTGTGATCCTAAGAGTGAGGATCAACCGATGTACCTCTACCGCGGCATGAACGCAGCCCGAGGAGGTCGATAACAGGTACCAAGTATGTGAAACTGGAAAATACTGTAAATGAAATCATAACAGTTTATAAAACAGGAGACATGTATGATAACAAACTACAGTTCACAACATAAAAGCAGTCATGTCAAGTCAGGGACTCACGCCCTCAAGTCATCCCTCATGCCCGTGGAACTCCTTCCTCACTGCCGGCAGTCTAGGTATAAATCGTGTGATACGTATAGCATGTCTCGGCCCATCCCATGGGACTCGAGGTGGAATCGCATGGTCACATTCCCGGTCCATCTCATGGACTCGGTGCCGGATCGTATGGAATACATTCCCGGTCCATCTCATGGACTCGGTATCAAATCTGGTGGAATACATTCCCGGTCCATCCCATGGACTCGGTATCAAAACGTGTGGAATACATTCCCGGTCCATCTCATGGACTCGGTATCAAATCGGGTGGAATACATTCCCGATCCATCCCATGGACTCGGTATCAAAACGTGTGGAATACATTCCCGGTCCATCCCATGGACTCGGTATCGAAACGTGTGGAATACATTCCCGGTCCATCCCATGGACTCGGTATCAAATCGGGTGTAATACATTCCCGATCCATCCCATGGACTCGGTATCAAAACGTGTGGAATACATTCCCGGTCCATCTCATGGACTCAGTGTAGAATCGGGTGGTATACATTCCCGGTCCATCCCATGGACTCGGTGTCAAATTGGCCATAACATTTAAACTCTCTTTTAAGACAGATTAAGATAATACCATACTTTTCTTTTAAATCACAAACACTTTCCTTTTTTAAAATCAAGTAACAACATTCCTTTCCAAAAGTTCAAGTTGCCTAATTTCAAATACTCAAGTCTTTTATTTTCGAAAGATTTCATAGTTCATGGTCTTAATCAAATAACGTAATCTCTTTTTAAAACAATTGAGTAACATATACCTTATGTGTGAGTAGTTATTCTTGTTTATAACAATCTTATTAAAGCAGCCATGATCTAGAAAATGTAATACAATTTTGTCTTATCTTAGCTTCTATGCAGATGGAGGTTTCTACTGGTTTTAATATAGTTAATTAGTCAATACATTTTCCTTTATTAACGCTGCAGTGGTTTGTTCGATACTTATTCTCATTTCCGAAATCAGTAAAACATTATTCTTTAAAGCCAAGTACTCATTACTCACGAATGAGGTTTCACAACTTTTAACAAAATTCATAGCCCTTAACATTTCATAAAACGTCATTTATAAGTTAAGTCTCTTATCTTTTAAGATCAAGTCTCTTAACTTCTAAAATCAATAAACCATTCTTTTACCTACATAAAGTCGTTATAACTAACTTCCCATAAAGCTATTATAACACCTTATGTTTTAAACCAACCAAAACTCATTTAGCACATGTACGTCTACCGTACTACATAGTTCACAACAATCATGCTAGAAAAGATAGGAAGAGGTTCACATACCTCGCGACGATTATCGACAAATAGCAAAACGCTCCACCGTACTATAACCCTGCTAGCCTTGTCCACCCTTCAAGTAGAACACGCTACTCGCAGAACTTTGACCTATAATGGCCATATACGTCTATCAACGTCTAGACTACTCTGTAGAATATTCTAAGCAGAAGGTTCTCTATTCTATGGAAATTTGGGCAGCATTTCCCTACCCGTCAACTACACAAGTCTCACGTAAATACGGTCTATGTAAGTCTGATTCAATACTCTTCTCTTATACCATCCTTCTATATATCTTATACTCATTTCTATACTACTACAGTATGTAATTTCCAATTACAATAGAAGGACAAAGATATTTACCTCGATAAGCCCAAAATTATCCAAGTTTAAATGTCGATCCTGAACAACGTTGAGCTCCTAATTTGCACGCTCCGATAGCTCCAAGAAACCCTTAGAAGTTTCTAAACAACTTCTACCTAAAACTTCAACCAACTATGAAGATTTTCCTTAGGGTTTCGTTTTGCGATTAAAGGAAATAAGGTAGTATTTCCGGGCTTTTAGTATAGAGGTAACTTAGGAATACTACAAGGTATTTGGCTAAGGTATTTTGGAATAACAACAATACTTGGAGAATATTTTTCTACCAAGGGGGGGGGGGGGGGACTTTCGGACGAACTACTAGGAAAGGGGGGAAATGAGTTGGACGAGAACTTAGCAACTAAGGGGGAAGGATTTTTGGAGACTTGGAAGTTGTGTTTGTGGATGAAGAAGTCTTGCACAAGAGGGGGGTATTTATAGAACCACCAAGGGCCAAGATTAAAACAAATGGAGGGTGAAGATTTGGATAGCTTGTTCAAGTGAAGTCTTCCACCAAGTGTCCACCACAACCTTGGGACATATGTCCACCACAACATTGGGACATATGTCCCCCACAACAATGAGCCATGTGGCCTTCCACTAGCACACAAAAATCGTCCAAGGCAAGCCCCCCACTTGCCCAAAAAAACGCCCCTACCTACTCCCACTCACCCAAAGAAAATATCTTCCAGGACTTGACCATTTGACTTGTCCACTAGGCCACCATTTCGTCCAACCCATGCCAACTAAGGGTTTGAATATATTCGTACGTACGTCCTCGCATACATACTCTGGAAATACGGGGTATAACATATACATCAGAGAAAATCAGCGGAACATACATGAAACTTAAAAAATAAAACAACAGAAATAAAACAACAGGTTTGTCGATAGGGCTACCTTCCTGGACATATATATATACAACCGAAGCAGTTGCCTCCTTTCCTTTACAAACTGACCCACAATATGTGACTACAGACCTCTAAGAGTTTTAACATAACAACAGTGGCGGGACAGGGCCCCTCCATACCCGTGAATATACATGAATCTACAACCTCAGGGAAAACCGTACCAAGAGATAAGCCTCCGGAGCAAATGGAGCTTTTTCCCAAAAACTGAACCGCGATCCTAAGAGCAAGGAGCACCAACCTGTGTACCTAAAACCTGCGGGCATGAACGTGTCACGACCCGATCCGGGGCCCGTGACTGGTGCCTTACCCGGGCACCCAAGTAGTCATACATCAGAGTAATCAGCGGAATATAAAAACAAGACATGAAACCAATGTAAAAGAGACACAGTTTATCCAAGAAAAGATTGCCTTTCGGCATGTATATATACATCAAGAGTGAACAGTTACATCCCAACTTTACAACAGGACTACAGACCTCTAAGGAAGTAAACAACTATGGCGGGACAGGGCCCCGCCATACCCTGAATGTACAAAATATCTACAACACCAGGGAGAGTCGTACCAAAAGTCGAGCCTCCGGAGAAATGGAGCTCCTGACACCAGAGTAAGGATCCTAAGAATGAGGATCTACCACCTGCTTCCCCTTACCTGCGGCATGAACGCAGCCCCCCGAAGGAGGTCAGTACAACAGGTACCAAGTATGTGAAACTGTAAAGTACTTTAAATGAAATCATATCATTTTAAAACCAATTTTACAAATATGTACGAAACAACCAATGTAACTGCACATAGTGCCACAGCATAACCAAAAGCAAAATAGATATAACATAACTGGTCTTTTCTAGGCCGCTAATGATCGAAGCAAGGCCAATCGCCCATAGTATCATTATGCGAGCCTAATCCTGGAACTCCCGCAGTCCGCATAGGTCACACAGACCCGCATGAGGTATTCCTCGCATCGGGGGTAGCTAACCCGCGACATCCTCCTGGACCCCCGAAGTCCGCATAGTCCTGTGGACCGCATAGGCCATATAGACCCGCATCGGCGTAACACACCCGGAGTGATCAATCCTGGAACTCCCACAACTCCACATAGGTCACACAGACCCGCATGAGGTATTCCTCGCATCGAGGGTGGCAAGTCCTCGGCATCATAACAAGTCAGGGGGTATTTGATATAATAGCAGTACAACGGGCTTATCGTTTAACAAAGCACAACAAGAATAACCCCCTTACACAAACATCACAAGACACTAACACACGTAACATCATAACATGTCTACTTATCAAACCATCTTACTACACTTTCCAGCAATCAATACAAGACTTTCATAAACAAATAAGTAAACCGTTCCTTTTATCTTTCTTAAGTCGTTATACCTAACTTCCCATAAAGCTAGTATAACTCTTAAGCTTTTAAAACCAGGTATTACTTTTCTTTCCAAAATGATTCATAACTCTTTTGAAATATTTCCAAGATTCTTATCATTTAAGACTCAAGTCAAAAGACATCAAAGTAAAACCAAGTTTAGTTAACACGTACGCGTCACCGTACTATATATATTTCAAAGTATCATGCTCAAGAGGATAGGAAGAATCACATACCTCTCGTGAAATCCACCGCCAAGTCGAATATGTCACGCCAGAGTATCAACCTATAATAGTCAAATCGTCTATCAACGTCTAGACTACTTCGTAGAATATTCTAAGCGAGAAGGTTCTCTATTCTACGGAAAATTGGGCGATTTCCCTACAGTCAAACTACACAAGTCTACTGTAAATACAGTCCTATGTAAGTACAGTTCAATTCTCTTCTTTTATACCATCCTTCTATATATCTTATACTTATTTCTATACTACTACAGTATGTAATCTCTAATTACAATAGAAGGACAAGGGTATTTACCTCGATAAGCCCAAAATTATCCAAGTTTAAATGTCGATCCTGAACAACGTTTAGCTCCTATTCTGTACGCTCTAATTCGCTCCAAGAAACCCTTAGAAGTTCTTAAACAACTTCTACCTAGTACTTCAACCAACTATGAAGATTTTCCTAGGGTTTCGTTTTGTGACTAAAGGGAATATAGTAGTATTTCCGGGCTCTTAGTATAGAGGTAACTTTGGAATACTACAAGGGATTTGGGCTAAGGTATTTTGGAATAGTAACTATACTTGAAACTAATTTTTCTACCAAAAGGGGGGGGGGGGGTATTTCGACGAGAGCTTCTAAGAGGGGGAGGGAGTGTTTCGGACGAGACTACTACAACGGGGGAGGGATTTTGGAGACTTGGAAATTGTTTTTGTGGATGAATAAGTCTTGCATTTGAGGGGGGTATTTATAGAACAACCAAGGGCCAAGATTCAAGCAAGTGGAGGGTGTAGATTGGGTTGCTTGTGTGAGTGGAGTCTTCCACCAAGTGTCCACCACAATATTGGAACATATGTCCACCACAACATTGGAACATATGTCCAGCACAACAATGAGCCATGTGGCCATCCACATGGCTCACAAAAACCGTCCAATACCTACTCCCACTAACCCAAAGAAAATATCTTGCAAGAGTTGACTATTTGACTTGTCCACTAGCCCAACATTTTCTTCCAAACATGCCACCTAAGGGTGACACATGTCGCCCTCCTATTGGTCCAAAATATTCCATCTCTCGGAAAAATCCGTAATCGGTTAAAATATTAAAAACGTAAAATTTCCTTCACAAGGTTCGAAATCTTTTCCGTTGAAAGTTCACAATTTCATCCTAAACCTAATTAGGGTTTACACAATTGTACGTACATCCTCACATACATACTTAGGAAATACGGGGTATAACATTCTCCCCTCCTTAGAAACATTCATCCCGAATGTTCCTTCTAGATTCAATCAAATCAGAAACGACATGGCTCCTCACAACTTAAACAATTTGCAAATGCCACACATGGCCACAACACAACACTTAAGCACATATGAAAATTAAAACCAGCAAGTAGGAAAGGGAGTTACCTGGAGGTGTGGGGAATAAGTGAGTGTTATACCCCGTATTTCCAGAGTATGTACGTAAGGACGTACGTAGAAAAGTTTGAACTTTAAAGTAGGCTTGGCCGATTTTATTTGTGCACAACCCCCGATTAGAGTCGTTTTTCGACGAAACGTTTTACACAACTTGCGAAGAGAAAATTCCGGCTATGTCATTTTTAATTTTTGCGGATTTTTCCGAGAGACGAAACATTTTGGACCAACGAGAGGGCGACACTTGTCACCCTCAAGTTGGTGGACTTGGGCGGCACTTGGACGATTTCAAGATAAGAGTTGGTAGGATATTTTGTAGATATTTTGTATGGAAGATGAGCAAGTGGGACCCACACACACTTGTCCAAATCTTGACCCTACACTTGCCTACTACTTGGCATGATCTTGGCCTTTGATTTCCCTATAAATACCCCCCCCCCCCCTTTGAAGACTTCTTCATCCATTCTACAAATCTCCAAGTCTTGAAATTCCCTCCCCTCTCTAGTAGTGTTCTCGTCCTCCCCCTTGTGAGGCCTTAGCCGAGAGCACCCCTCCCCCCTTTGAGAGGCCTTTGGCCGAGGGGTACCCCCCCTCTCCTAGTGGTGCTAGCCGTAGCACACACCCCACCTTGAGTTGTCGTATAAATACTACCCCCCCTCTTGGTAGAAATACTCTCCATAGTATTGTTACTATACCCAAATTACCTTAGCCGTATACCTTGTAGTATTCCAAAGATACCTCTATTCGTAGAGCCCGGGAATACTACCTAATGTCCTTTTTGTCTCAAACCGAAACCCTAAGGAAAACATTCATCGTTGGTTGAAGTGTTAAGTAGAAGTTGCGTAGAACTTCTAAGGGTTGTTGGAGGCGGGTTGGGCGTGCTTTAGGAGCTAAACCTTGCTCAGGATCGACTTTTATCTCGGATAATTTTGGGCTTATCGAGGTAAATAATCTTGTCCCCTATTGGAATTGGAAATTACTTGTTGCTGTAATATATAGTTGATGTATACTATATATAGAATTGAACATAGTTTTGCGGCAATGTCTTTTGACTTAAGCCTGAATTTAAAGAAAGAGAATCGACGTAATTACATAGGGTGTATTCTGATGAGACTTGTGTAGCATTCTTGTGAAGTAGAATTGTACGTCAGGTTAGGCGTATAAACCCCCGGTTGGCTTGATAGCGGCCTCGATAGAGAGGAGATTTCTGCGGTTGGGGAGAGGTCTTGCCGAATTTTCTGTAGAATATTCTACGTTGAGATCTAGATGTTAATAGGCGCCTTGTGGCCGCTATAGGGTGAAGTACTACGTATGGCGTGATCTACTTGGCTTAAGGAGTAGCGGTTTGAGGTACTTGGCGTTTTGCTATTAGTCGATAATCGTCGCGAGGTATGTGAACCTCTTCCTATCTTTTCTAGCATGATATGTGTATAACTATGTAGTACGGTAGACGTACATGTGTTAAATGTATTTGATTGGTTTAAAACATAAAGTGTTATAACGGCTTTATGGGAAGTTGGTTATAACAGCTTTATGTAGGTAAGAAAATGTTTTGTGGTGTTAAAAGGTAACTGATTTGACTTATAACTGACTTGATGTGTGATAATAAAGAACTTGAGGTATTTCAAAAGAATCATTCTGAAAGAAGAGTAATACTTGGTTTGAAAACATAAGAGTTATACTAGCTTTATGGGAAGTTAGGTATAACGTCTTAAGAGAGTAAAGAGAATGAAACTACTTGATTTTAAAAGTTAAGAGACTTAATCTTAAAAAGATAAGAGACTTGACTTGGTTAATTAATATGAATTTTTGTGTGAAACCTCATTCGTGAGAAATGAGTACTTGGTTTTTAGAAGCAATAATGTTTTACTGATTTCGGAAATCAGAATAAGTATCGAACAAACCACAGCAGCGCTAATAAAGGGAAATGTTTTGACTAATAAAGTATTATTAAAACCAGTAGGAACTTCCATCTGCATAGAAGCTAAGATGAGACAAAATGATATTACATTTCCTAGATCATGGCTGCTGTAATAAGATTGTTATGAACAAGAATAACCTACTCACACATAAGGTATATGTTTCTCAAATTGTTTTAAAGGATTAAAACTATGAACTACGAAACCTTTCGAAAATGAGAAACTTGAGTAATTGAAATTAGGCAAACTTGAAACGTTTGGAAAAGAATGTTGTTACTTGATTTTACAAAGAAAAGTGTTTTGATTTACTTCAAAAGATAATCACTCTATTTTCATATACTACGGGTATTGTGTGACTTTTGTGAAAGTAACGTATCTTTTAAAGAGTTAATGTATGAAGTACTTTGGGGATAAAAACCCGATCTTGTTTATCATATAGTAGAAAGTACCTTGTGTGTATAACTTGATTGTGTTGGTTTGTGATAGCCTTGTAATACTTTCTTGTTGATTTGTTAAGTAAACATGCTAGGATGCTATGTGTGTTAGTATCTTGTGATGTTTGTGTAAAGGGGTTTCCCCTCGACTGCGCTTAAGTTGTTTAACTATCAGCCGTTATGTTGGTATTGTACCACTCACCTTGACATGTTTAGGAGGTTAAGTCGCCCTCCGACGCGGGGTAGACTCGAGCGATGCAGGACCATGATTCGAGAATACCTCATGCGGGTCGGGGACTATGCGGGCTCTGAGAGTTCCAGTTAGTGTGCGACCTTTATGGTCATGCGGTCTATGTGGCCATGCGATGCGAGTCGGCGGATCGGGAGTAGCTACCCTCGATGCGGGGTTATACCTCATGCGGGCCTATGAGGTTGGCCTATGCGGAGCTGCGAGGAGTTCGAGGCTGAAGCGCGCACATTGAATCTGCGCGTGTGACGGCTTTGATCATGTGATGCAAGCAGATCTCATGTCTGATTTATGACCTTGTTAGTACTATGGGTGTTAGTAGTCGGCTATGCCTTCGTACTTACCCTGTACGGTTTTATTAGAACACAGGTGGGACCTGGTGTTCATGTGTATTCCTTGGTGCTTTTATATCATAGACTGCCGGCAGTGAGGAAGGTATTCCACGGGCATGATTGATGTTGTGGGCGTGAGACCCATAGTTATATTTGAGTGATGACTTGAGGGCGTGAGTCCCTGACTTGACATGACTGCTTCTTTATTGTGAACTGTAGTTTGGTTATCATACATGTCTCCTGCTTTACATAGACTACTATGATTTCATTTACAGTATTTTCAGTTTCACATACTTGGTACCTGTTATCGACCTCGCCCGGGGCTGCGTTCATGCCGCAGGTAGAGGTACACCAGTGTTGATCCTCGCTCTTAGGGTCACAGTTCAGCGTATGGGAAGCTCCGTTTCTCCGGAGGCTTATCAGTGGTATAGTCCCCAGTCGTTTTAGGTATTTACATTCAGGGGTATGGCGGGGCCCTGTCCCGCCATTATTGTCGTATCATTCTTAGAGGTCTATAGTACTGTTGTGGGCAGAGTTGTAATAAGGATGTAACTGTTCGGTTTTAAATTGATTTATATATGTGCCGAAAGGCAAGATTTCTCAGATTACTGTTTCTTACTTCATAATATTTTCATGTCTTGTTTTATGTTCCGCTGATTACTCTGATGTATGGCTACTTGGGTGTCCGGGTAAGGCACCAGTCACGGGCCCGGGTTCGGGTCGTGACAAAAGTGGTATCAGAGCAGTTAATCCTCGGAAAGTTTCTACAGACCGTATCCAGTAGAGTCTTGATTATCGGTGTGTTGTGCACCACACCAATAATCAGGAGGCTATAGGATATTTAGGATTGGTTTCCATTCTTCTCACTCTGAGATCGTGCCTTAGAGCTGTGTTATAAGTTGGACCCCTCTAACGTATTTCTTTCCCTTACCGTTATGCCTCCGTGTAAGGCAACCCGAGCCCAGGAGGGCAAGGCGGAGAGGCTGCGAGTAAATCCGAGGTTACGAGGGCACGAGCCCAATCATCACCGGGGTGGTGCTTCATTTGGGAGTTCTGCGACATCACCGGCCCAAAGAGTTTAGCTGCGGCGGCGATTCCTACTGCGGCCATGATAAGTTGAACCTTCAGTTCCACGACCGGGAACAGAGAATAGAGATTGCAAAGAGGCGACCCTGTTACTAGCTATGGATTGGGCTACCAGAGAGTATACCGATGTACCGCGAGTCTTGATGAATATCTAAGAGAGGGTTGTGCAAGAGAAATTCTTGATTGAAGCTTGAGCATGGCACGTATGCGGGCTTATGCGCAGCGAGAAACGTAGAGATCGACGGGTTAACGAAGGGCGAAGAAGAGGCGAGCAATGAGTCCTTTGGTAACTTTGAGGCAAGTCACCTCGCGGATTAGATTATGCACATCCACCGGTCAGAGAGGTCCTCCGGGTTCGGGGCGTTCGGGGTATGCGAGAGTTGGTGAGCTCGAGCTTAGGTTCATCGCTACCGCGTAGGTTCGGCCGGCGGATTCAGTTTTTTTTTCCCTCAGTATTCACAGTGTGGCAGATGTCATCCCGGGGAATGTCGTCTTTTGTTGGTGCCCGTTTTACCGGCGGCCGTCAGGGCCATGTGTCGAAAGGATGTCCTAGTAGGAGCGATGCAAGTAGGAGGACTCAGCCTTCAGGATCGGTGGGTAGTTCGTCACCTTCCACTGTATGCCCTGCAGGCGAGTTTGATTAGAATGACTAAGGGGAGTGAAGCAGTAGATACATGTATATCCTTAACCCTCTAGAGGTTAGTATGTGTGATAAGATGAGTACATCATAAGTGCCATGTTCTGTTAGCAGTGTGTTAGTTGTGATTAGAAATCATGGTTAGTTAAAAGGGTAAGATTGGGGCTAAGAAAAGTGTGAGCCTTAGAATGTTATACGTGGAGACCTTAGAGGTAAGGCCATCTCGAGTAAAGATGTATTGTTATGTTTGACCCTTATCGGAGTGCATAGTGCACGTGAGTTATATTGTGTGATAAGTCCCTGGGTAGTGTGAAATGAAAGAGGGTAGTTGAGCTAAGAAGACCGCTAGGTTTTCATAACGTGATTAGTGAGATTGTTCCGGATCGGGGAGCTAGTGTTTTGCGCGTTGCCGGGTCGGGTTGGGGCCATGTTGCGGGTCAACCCGCGGCCTGTATGGTGGTGGGGCGGTTGTGGTGGTCGCCTTGTAGGTAGTCACGAGGGTGTTAGGCCCAAGTTTAGTTAACCATCGTACGAGTTCGTGGATGCGTTCGACCAGTAGTCGGGCCGATGAGGTCAGCCCATCTTGTCTTTCAGTCAGGACCGTTGCTTGGCAGTGATGGTATATCAGAAAGGTTGTAAGGCTGCACGGGGTGCCTACCTTCACCTTATGACAGACAGTGGAGCCAGTGCAGTGTCTCTTTTTCTAGAGGTTTTACCAGGCAGGGTTAGGAACTCAGGTGAGTCTCAGAATCGCATTCGCCCTCGGGCCAGTGTTTGGATTTTAGGGGTAGTTGTGAGGATTGTTGTCTCCTGTTGAGGGAGTGTTTTAGAGCTACCATTTCAGTGTTCGGATGTCGCCTTATGAAGCCTTGTAGGGGCGGAAGTGTAAGTTGCCGGTCGATTGGTTCGATGTTGGCAAGGTTCAGATAGTTGGTTCAGGCTTATTCCAGCAGACTGTGGATAGGGTGAAGCTTGTCTAGAAGAGGTTATTGGCAGCTCAGAGAAATCGTGCGGATAATCGGCGACGACGCTTAGAGTTCAGGTTGACGGTCGGTCTTCTTGAAGGTACCACCCCGGATAGGGTGTGACGAGTTTTGGAAACTGAAGCAGTAACATGAATGTGGTAAGTTATGAGAAAGAGTTCGAGTGTACGAGAAGGGTACGACGAGTAAAAGAAGCGAGCTCGTGATGAGAACATAGATGTGATCTTTTCTTTTGTAAAGTGAAGGTGCGAAGGGATTAACTTTTAGCCCTTGGGTGGGAGTTTTTGTAATGGAGGTGATTCCTCGTGGACTTGGATGTGAGTATTTGCGCAGGTGTTTCTGTGGCCAGGTGTGGCAGGATTGTTCTCGTAAGTATAGTAGTGAAGACTATACTGGCGCACGTTTGTTTTGAGACTTAGAAGGAACATTCGGGACGAATGTTTCTAAGGAGGGGAGAATGTTATACCGTATTTCGGGTATGCGTGGGGCGTGCGTAGAAAAGTTTGAACTTTAAAGTAGGCTTGGCGATTTTATTTGTGCACAACCCCGATTAAGTCGTTTTTCGACGAAACGTTTTACAACTTGCGAGGGAAAATTCGGCTATGTCATTTTTAATTTTGCGGATTTTTAGAGGCGAAACATTTTGGACCAACGAGAGGCGACACTTGTCACCCTCAAGTTGGTGGACTTGGGCGGCACTTGGACGATTTCAAGATAAGAGTTGGTAGGATATTTTGTAGATATTTTGTGTGGAAGATGAGCAAGTGGGACCCACACACACTTGTCCAAATCTTGACCCTACACTTGCCTACTACTTGGCATGATCTTGGCCTTTGATTTCCCTATAAATACCCCCCCCCCCTTTGAAGACTTCTTCATCCATTCTACAAATCTCCAAGTCTTGAAATTCCCTCCCCTCTCTAGTAGTGTTCTCGTCCTCCCCCTTGTGAGGCCTTAGCCGAGAGCACCCCTCCCCCCTTTGAGAGGCCTTTGGTAGAGGTACCCACTCTTAGTGGTGCTAGCCGTAGCACACACCCCCCCTACCTTGAGTTGTCGTATAAATACTACCCCCCCTCTTGGTAGAAATACTCTCCATAGTATTGTTACTATACCCAAATTACCTTAGCCGTATACCTTGTAGTATTCCAAATATACCTCTATACGTAGAGGCAGAATACTACCTAATGTCTTTTGTCTCAAACCGAAACCCTAAGGAAAACCTTCATAGTTGGTTGAAGTGTTAAGTAGAAGTTGCGTAGAACTTCTAAGGGTTGTTTGGGTTGGAGCGTGCAGTCTAGGAGCTAAACCTTGCTCAGGATCGACTTTTATCTCGGATAATTTTGGGCTTATCGAGGTAAATAATCTTGACTCCTATTGGAATTGGAAATTACTTGTTACTGTAATATATAGTTGAAGTATACTATATATAGTACTGAACATAGTTTTGCGGCAATGTCTTTTGACTTAAGCCTGAATTTAATGAAGGAGAAGCGAATCTGTAATTACATAGGGTGTATTAGATAGACTTGTGTAGCATTCTTGTGAAGTAGAATTGTACACGTCGGTTAGGCGTATAAACCCCCACGGATGGCTTGATGGCGGCCTCGATAGAGAGGAGATTTCTGTGATTGCGGGGAGAGTCTTTGCCAATTTTACGTAGAATATTCTACGTTGAGATCTAGATGTTAATAGGCGCCTTGTGGCCTCTATAGGTTGAAGTACTACGTATGGCGTGATCTACTTGGCTTAAGGAGTAGCCGACGGTTTGAGGTACTTGGAGCGTTTTGCTATTAGTCGATAATCGTCGTGAGGTATGTGAACCTCTTCCTATCTTTTCTAGCATGATATGTGTATAACTATGTAGTGCGGTGAGCGTCGTGTGTTAAATGTATTTGATTGGTTTAAAACATAAAGTGTTATAACGGCTTTATGGGAAGTTGGTTATAACAGCTTTATGTAGGTAAGAAAATGTTTTGTGGTGTTAAAAGGTAACTGATTTGACTTATAACTGACTTGATGTGTGATAATAAAGAACTTGAGGTATTTCAAAAGAATCATTCTGAAAGAAGAGTAATACTTGGTTTGAAAACATAAGAGTTATACTAGCTTTATGGGAAGTTAGGTATAACGTCTTAAGAGAGGTAAAGAGAATGGCTTACTGATTTTAAAAGTTAAGAGACTTGACTTGGTTAATTAATATGAATTTTTGTGTGAAACCTCATTCGTGAGAAATGAGTACTTGGTTTTTAGAAGCAATAATGTTTTACTGATTTCGGAAATCAGAATAAGTATCGAACAAACCACAGCAGCGCTAATAAAGGGAAATGTTTTGACTAATAAAGTATTATTAAAACCAGTAGGAACTTCCATCTGCATAGAAGCTAAGATGAGACAAAATGATATTACATTTCCTAGATCATGGCTGCTGTAATAAGATTGTTATGAACAAGAATAACCTACTCACACATAAGGTATATGTTTCTCAAATTGTTTTAAAGGATTAAAACTATGAACTACGAAACCTTTCGAAAATGAGAAACTTGAGTAATTGAAATTAGGCAAACTTGAAACGTTTGGAAAAGAATGTTGTTACTTGATTTTACAAAGAAAAGTGTTTTGATTTACTTCAAAAGATAATCACTCTATTTTAATATACTACGGGTATTGTGTGACTTTTGTGAAAGTAACGTATCTTTTAAAGTGTTAATGTATGAAGTACTTTGGGGATAAAAACCCGATCTTGATTATCATATAGTAGAAAGTACCTTGTGTGTATAACTTGATTGTGTTGGTTTGTGATAGCCTTGTAATACTTTCTTGTTGATTTGTTAAGTAAACATGCTAGGATGCTACGTGTGTTAGTATCTTGTGATGTTTGTGTAAAGGGGTTTCCCCTCGACTGCGCTTAAGTTGTTTAACTATCAGCCGTTATGTTGGTATTGTACCACTCACCTTGACATGTTTAGGAGGTTGCTGCCCTCCGTCACGGGGTAGACTTCAGCGATGCAGGACCATGATTCGAGAATACCTCATGCGGGTCCAGGGGACCTATGCAGAGCTACGAGAGTTCCAGGTTAGTGTGCGGCCTTTATGGTCATGCGGTCTATGTGGCCATGCGGAATGCGAGTCCAGGCGGATGCCGGGGAGTAGCTACCCTCGATGCGGGGTTATACCTCATGCGGGCCTATGAGGTTGGCCTATGCGGAGCTGCGAGGAGTTCCAGGGCTAGACGCGCACATTGGATCTGCGGGCGTGTGACGGCTTTGATCATGTGACGGTCTAGACAGATCTCATGATACAGTTTATGACCTTGTTAGTACTATAGGTGTTAGTAGTCGGCTATTCCTTCGTACTTACCCTGTACGGTTTTATTAGAACACAGGTGGGACCTGGTGTTCATGTGTATTCCTTGGTGCTTTTATATCATAGACTGCCGGCAGTGAGGAAGGTATTCCACGGGCATGATTGATGTTGTGGGCGTGAGACCCATAGTTATATTTGAGTGATGACTTGAGGCGTGAGTCACGACTTGACATGGCTTCTTTATTGTGAGCGTAGTTTGGTTATCATACATGTCTCGCTTTACATAGACTACTATGATTTCATTCTGATATTTCGATTTCACATACTTGGTACTGTTGTCTTGACCTCCTTGGGGCTGCGTTCATCCGCGGTAGAGTACACGATGTTGATCCTCGCTCTTAGGGTCACGATTCAGCGTATGGGAAGCTCCGTTTCTCGGAGGCTTATCGGTGGTATAGTCCCATCGTTGTAGGTATTTACATTCGGGGTATGGCGGGCCACTGTCCGCCATTGTTGTCGTATCATTCTTAGGAGTGCAGTAATGCTTGTTGTGGCGAGTTGTAATAAGGATGTAGCTGATTTTAAATTGATTTATATATGTCGAAAGGCAAGATTTCTCAGATCTTGTTTCTTACTTCATAATATTTTCATGTCTTGTTTTATGTTCCGATTACTCGATGTATGGCTACTTGGGTGTCGGGTAAGGCCTGAGTCACGGGCGGGTTGGCGTGGCGGTGAGGATACCTCGCCTCATGTCCTCCTCTGCTTCCGCGTCATCTCCTGCATTCTCGTTCGCCGCCATAAAACCTTGGCGGAAACCACATCCTTTGTCATGACGCCTAACGACGATCGAGTATCTCTATGGGACTCTCCTCATACGATAACCCCTCGGTCACACGGACATCGTCAATCGGGTGCACTCTAGATGGATCCGTGCATCTCCTCAAAGATAGAAATATGAAAAAGCGGATGCCGCCTCTAGATCGGACGGCAGATCCAACTCATAGGAAACCTTGCCTACCTGCGGACAATGCGATAAGGCCCGATGTACCTTGGTGAGCTTCCTTTCTTCCCAAACCTCATCACACCGCCATGGGTGACACCTTGAAAACCCAATCATCAACCTTAAACTCCGGATGCCGACGGCGATGATCTGCATCGACTTACGCCGACTACGGTATCGATAACCGCGCCTGGATAAGCTTCACCTTATCCACTGCCTGCTGTATCAAGTCTGGCCCGACTAACTGCACCTCGCCCACATCGAACCAGCCTATCGGCGACCTGCACTTCCTCCCATACAAGGCCTCATAAGGCGCCATCTGAATACTGGAGTGGTAGCTATTATTATACGCAAACTCTACTAGAGGCAAATGATCCTCCCAGCTACCCCTGAAGTCAATAACACAGGCTCGCAACATATCCTCAAGAGTGCGGATGATGCGCTCTGCTGTCCGATGCATGCGAGGATGGAATGCGATCGAGGCTCACTGCGTCCCTAATCCCTTACGGAAATACCTCAGTTAGCCGTAAACCGGGCTCCTGCATGCGATATGATAGAAATAGGGACCCCATGCAGTCTCACGATCTCTCGGATGTAAAGTCTAGTATAATCCTCCGCCGAAAAAGTCGTCCTGACTGGAAGAAAGTGGGCTGATTTCGTCATCATGTCGACGATAACCCAGATAGAATCATGCTTCCTCTGAGTGCGAGGTAACCCTGTGATAAAGTCCATGTTGATCACCTCCCACTTCCAGGTCGGAATCTCTATCGCGCAATAATCCACGGGCCTGCGGTGCTCTGCCTTACTGCGACAACACGGGCGAGCAACAAACTCGCAGCGTCCTCTTTAGGCCATCCCACCAATACGGATCGAGGTCGTGGTACATGTTTGTCGACCCGGATGGATAGAATGCTTGCGTGTGCTTCCCCAGAACTTCTTTGGCGAAGTCACGCAATATCTGAACACACCTGCCCTCAAACCTTAGCACCCCATGGTGCTACCTCAAAGGACCCTTCCTCACGAAGAGCCGTATCACGATACCGTGTCAAAATCGGATCCTCAGTTGCCTCTTCACCTCGCCGGCGATGGAAGACTCGGCAACCTCTCGAACCGAACCCCACCGCTATCGGAACCAATCAATCGGACTCGAGGCTCGCTAGGCGATGTATCTCGCGGACCATGCCCTCCTCCTCTGGGCGCACATCGATAGACTCCCATCGACCTCGACTAAGGGCATACGCCACAACATTGGCCTTCCCTGGGTGGTACAGGATATCGACATCATAATCCTTGAGTAACTCTAACCACCGTCTCTGTCGTAAGTTCAGCTCCCTCTGGCTGAAGATATACTGGATGCTCTTGTTGTCACGACCCGAACCCGGGCCCGTGACTGGTGCCTTACCCCGGGCACCCTAGTGATACAACATCAGAGAAAATCAGCGGAAATAAAACATAAACATGAAACAAGAGATTTGATAAATAAACAGGCTAACCAAAACAGTTGCCTTCTGTATATATACATAAAAACCCGAACAGTTATCCTTTTTACAAACTCTGCCCACAACAGTACTACAGACCTCTAAGAAAGTGACAACAACTATGACGGGACAGGGCCCCGCCATACCCCTGAATGTACAAGAACCTACAGACTCAGGGTAACATACCAAAAGATAAGCCTCCGAAGAAACGGGGCTTCAACACGCGAATCGTGATCCTATGGCGAGGATCCCAACCGATGTACCTCTACTGCGGCATGAACGCGGCCCCGAAGGAGGTCGATCTGGCCAGTACCAAGTATGTGGCGTAAAATACTATAAATGAAATCATAATAGTCTATATAAAGCAGGAGTCATGGATGATAACCAACCTACAGTTAACAACATAATATCAGTGCTGTCAAGTCAGGGACTCACGCCCTCAAGTCATCCCTCATGCCCGTGGAACTCCTTCCTCACTGCCGGCAGTCTAGGTATAAATTGTGTGGAATACGTGTCCCGGCCCATCCCATGGGACTCGGTAAAGAATCATGTGGAATACGTGTCCCGGCCCATCCCATGGGACTCGGTAGAGAATCATGTGGAATACGTGTCCCGGCCCATCCCATGGGACTCGGTGAAGAATCAGATGGAATACGTGTCCCGGCCCATCCCACGGGACTCGGTGAAGAATCAGATGAAATACGTGTCCCGGCCCATCTCGTGGGACTCGGTGAAGAATCGTTCATAACAAATCAGCCGGCCCTCCATCGGGAGACGCGGTGGTATAGAAATACAGTACTTGCACAACAGGGCTATCAAACACAAACATAGGAAAGTTACACACAACTCAAGTTTATTTTAGACCAAAGTCCAGGTTCTGACCCCAAAGTATTACGTACGTTAAATTCTTTTTAAAAGATCCATTTCTTTTATAAAGGTCACCCGATACCCGTAGTATTAAAAATAGAGTGACCCACATTTTTAGGTAAACCCAAACACTTTCCTTTTCAACGTCAAGTAACAACATTCTTTTCCATAAGTTCAAGTTTGCCTAATTTCAAGTACTTACGTCTCTTATTTTAGAAAGGTTTCGTAGTTCATAGTCTTAATCACTTAAGAATATAATTCTCTTTTAAAACAATCTGAGAAACATACGCCTTATATGTGAGTATGTTATTCTTATTCATAATCAATCTTATTAAAGCAGCCATGATCTAGGAAATGTAATATCATTTTGTCTCATCTTAGCTTCTATGCAGATGGAGGTTTCTACTGGTTTTAATAATACTTAATTAGTCAAAAACATTTCCCTTTATTAACGCTGCAGTGGTTTGTCGATACTCATTCTGATTTCCGAAATCAGTAAAACATTATTCCTTTTAAAAACCAAGTACTCATTACTCACGAATGAGGTTTCACACAAGATTCATATTCATTTAAGTCAAGTCTCTTATCTTTTAAGATCAAGTCTCTTAACTTCTAAAACCAGTAAGCCATTCTCTTTACCTCTCTTAAGACGTTATACCTAACTTCCCATAAAGCTAGTATAACTCTTATGTTTTCAAAACCAAGTATTACTCTTCTTTCAAAAAGGTTTCTTAACTCTTTTGAAATACTTCAAGTTTCTTATTATTCAAGCTTAAGTTAAGACTACGTTCCGTTAACACACGTACGTCTACCGTACTATATCTTCTTTTAAAATATCATGCTCAAGAGGATAGGAAGAAACACATACCTCGCGACGATTATCGACTATTAGCAAAACGCTCAACGGCTATAACCCGGCTAGCCTTGTCCACCTTCCAAGTAGTACATGCTACTCGCAGAACATTCAACCAATAAAGGTTATAAGTCTACTGTAAATACAGTCCTATGTAAGTACAGTTTAATCATCTACTTTAATTTTCTTCTGACGTGATTTCAGTTTAAGTCTTTTCTGTAATATCCTTCTATTACAGTTCAATTCTCTTCTATGAATCTTATATTCATTTCTGTACAACTACAGTATGTACTTTCCAATTACAATAGAAGGATAGGATTATTTACCTCGGTAAGCCCAAAATTATCCAAGTTTAATGTCGATCCTGAGCAACGTTTAGCTCCTACTCTGGGCGCTCCAACCCGCTCCAAACAACCATTAGAAGTTTACAAAACAACTTCTACTTAGCACTTCAACCAACTATGAAGATTTCCTTAGGGTTTCGGTTTGAGACAAAAAGGACATAAGGTAGTATTTCCGGGCTCTACGTATAGAGGTAACTTTTGGAATACTACAAGGTATAAGGCTAAAGTATTTTGGTATAGTAACAATACTTGGAGAGTATTTCTCTACCAGAGGGGTATTTTACGAGAACAATACTCAAGAGGGGGTACCTCTCGGCCAAGCCTTTCACAAGGGGGGGAGGGGGAGGCTCTCGGCCAAGGGCTCACAAAGGGGGAGGGGGAAGACTCTTTGGACGAGAGCTCTTCAAGAGGGGAGGGAGGATTTCAAGAGTTAGAACAATTTGGGATGAAGAAGTCTTCAAGTTAGGGGGGGTATTTATAGGACAACCAAGGGCCAAGATCAAGCCAAGTGTAGGGCAAGTGGAGGGTCAAGATCAAGCCAAGTGCACCCTAACCCTACTCCCCAAATCCCTCACAAAACATTGACCCCATTTTTAGGCCACAAAACAAGGCCATTCGTCCAAGGTTCCGCCCGACGGCGTCACGAGGTGACAAGTGTCACCCTCCCGTTGGTCCAAAATATTTCATCTCTCGGAAAAATCCGCAAAAATTATGTCACGACCCGAACCCGGGCCCGTGACTGGTGCCTTACCCCGGGAACCCTAGTGATACATACATCAGAGTAATCAGCGGAATATAAAACACAACATGAAACAATGTAAAGGAGACACATGTTTTATCTGAAGAAAAGTTGCCTTCGGCATATATATATATAAAAACTTAGATCGACGATTACATCCCATTACAACTCTGCCTACAGCGGTACTCTGGACCTCTATGAATGATATGACAACAACGACGGGGCGGGGCCGTCATACCTGAATGTAAGCACCTACAACAACGAGGACTATACGAAGATAAGCCTCGGAGAAAGCGGAGCTTCCCAAAGCAACTGTGACCACATGGCGAAGATCAACAGCGGTGTACCTCACTGCGGCATGAATGCGGCCCGAAGGAGGTCGATGCAGTACCAAGTATGTGGCGAAAATCACGTAAATGAAATCATAGCGATCTATATAAAGCAGAGACATGTATGATAACCAAACTACGATTCCTGATAAATAGCGATCATGTCAGTCGGGGACTCACGCCTCAATGTCGTCACTCAAATATAACTATGGGTCTCACGCCCACAACATCAATCATGCAGTGGAATACCTTCCCGCTGCCGTCGATGCATGATATAATAACACCACGAGTACACATGAACACCAAGTGCGTACTAACAATGCTATACAACCAAACCACAAAGGCGACACGGGGCAAATCTGGCCGACTACCGGATACCAAAGCCGTGTCACGTGGCGGCCGGCAAGTACGAGGGCTAACTACGGTACCAGGCGTGTCACGAGACCGTCACTCTGCTGAGCGGGGCAAGTCACGAGGGCTAACTACGGTGCAATTTGAATCGACCACGAGGCGGGGCAAATCTGAAAGTCGACCACGGATACCAAGGCCGATCGGTAAAACCTCGCGGAGAGCTAGTCCATGGAATAACACTATCAACAGGGAAGCGAACCCTCATCATGGCCGCATACCCGTGGACCATCCATCGAGTCAGTATGCCCATGGACTATCATAGTGGAAGCATACCCGTGGGCCATCCATCGTGTCAGTATGTCCAAAATAATCCAGAATAACACAACCGGCCCTCCATTCGAGAGACGCGGTAACATAAGAATACAACACTTGCACAACAAGGCTATCACACGCAAACATAAGCAAGTTACATACAACTCAAGGTACTTTTTATTTTATGCCAAGGTCCAGGTTTTAACCCCAAAGTACTACGTATGTTAAACTCTTTTTAAAGGATCCATTTCGTTTACAAAGGTCACCCGATACATGATATAGAGTGACTAACATCTTTTAAGTAAACCAAAACAACTTCCATACTTTCCTTTTTAAAACCAAATTTAAGGCAATACCATGCCTTCTTTTTAGACCAAAACACTTCTCCTTTTAAAGTCAAGTTACCACTTTAAAACCAATGATAAAACCATTCTTTCGTTTTCATAAAGTCGTTATAACTAACTTCCCATAAAGCTGTTATAACACTTTATGTTTTAAACCAATTTTAAGACAAATCAATGCCTTTCTTTTAAACCAAAAACTCTTTAATTTCCTCAAGTCTCTTTTAGAAATCAAGCCCCTTACTTATTCTCATTTCCGAAATCAGTAAAACATTATTCTTTAAAAACCAAGTACTCATTACTCACGAATGAGGTTTCATACTTCTTAACAACTTTCATATCAATTCAATTAAGTCAAGTCTCTTATCTTTTAAGATTAAGTCTCTTAACTTCTAAAATCAATAGCCATTCTTTTATCTTCTTAAGTCGTTATACCTAACTTCCCATAAAGCTAGTATAACTTTTAAGCTTTCAAAACCAAGTATTACTCTTCTTTCAAAAACGATTCTTAAATCTTTTGAAATACTTCAAGATTCTTATTATTCAGGCTTAAGTCAAAAGACATTGCCACACGTACGTCTACCGTACTATATATATATTCTTTTAAAATACTTCATGCTCAAGAGTATAGGAAGAATCACATACCTCGCGACGATTATCGACCATTAGCAAATAGCTCCAAAGTACTGTAGTCCTGTTAGCCTTTTCCACCCTTCGAGTAGAATTCGCTACTCGCAGTACTTCAACCTATAACGGTTATACAAGTATATCAATGTCTAGACTACTCAGTAGAATAAATCTAGATACAAGATTCTACGGAAAAATTGGGCAGCACTTCCCTACCCGTCAATCTTTACAAGTCTCGTAAATCTGAGGTCTATGTAAGTCTGATTCAATTCTCTTCTTATATACTTTCCTTGTATATAACTTATACTTAATTCTTATACTTCAATAGTATGTAAACTCAATTACAATAGGGAGACAAGATATTTACCTCGATAAGCCCATAATTATCCAAGTTTAAATGTCGACCCTGAGCAACGTTTAGCTCCTACTCTGGGCGCTCCAACCCGCTCCAAACAACCCTTAGAAGTTCTACGCAACTTCTACTTAATACTTCAACTCGCTATGAAGATTTTCTTAGGGTTTCGGTTTGAGACAAAAAGGACATAAGATAGTATTTCCGGGCTCTACGTATAGAGATAACTTTGGAATACTACAAGGTATAAGGCTAAGGTATTTTGGTATAGTAACAATACTTGGAGAGTATTTCTACCAAGGGAGGGGGTATTATACGAGAACCACAAGGGGGGGTGTACCCTGGCGAGCCACTAGGAGAGAGGGGGGTTGTACCCCTCGGCCAAGGGCCTTCTCACGAAAGGGGGGAGGGGTGCTCTCGGCTAGAGCTCTCAAGAGAGGGGGGAAAGGGATTTCATGACTTAGAACATTTGTGGAATGGATGAAGAAGTCTTCAAAGGGGGGGGGGGGGTATTTATAGGGAAACCAATGGCCAAGATCAAGCCATGTGGGGGGCAAGTGGATGGCCAAGATTTGTCCAAGTGCCCCCTATCCCTACTCCACAAAACAAGACACAAAACAAGGCACCAAACAAGGCACAAAATAAGGCACAAAATCGTGCCAAGAACCGGCCACAAGACCGCCCACTTGAGGGTGACAAGTGTCGCCCTCTCGTTGGTCCAAAATATTTCATCTCTCGGAAAAATCCGCAAAAATTATAAATGACATAGCCGGAATTTTCCCTTCGCAAGTTTTGTAAAACGTTTCGTCGAAAAACGATTCTAATCGGGGGTTGTGAACAAAATTTCGATCCTATGCCTAACTTAAGGCTCAAACTTTCGTACGTACGTCCTTACGTACATATTCTGGAAATACGGGGTATAACATTCTCCTCTCCTTAGAAAAATTCGTCCCGAATGTTCCTTCTAAGTCTCAAGACACACATGCGCCAATATAGTTTTCGCTGCTATACTTACGAAAACAATCACGCCACACTTGGCCATAAAATAACACACGCGCAAATACTTACATCCAAGTCCACGAGGAATCACCTCTAACATAACCCAAAGCTCCTACCCGGGGTCTAAAATATACTTCCTTCGTACCTTCACTTTACAAACGAAATGATCACACCTCTGTTCTTAACACATGCTCGCTTCTTCCCTTACTCGTCGTACCCTGCTCGTACACTCGAACTCTTTCTCATAACATACCATATTTCTGTTACTGCTTCAGCTTCCAAACCTCTGGGTTACTACCCCAACTTGGTCATCATTAACTGGGAACACTTCGGATGGATCTCCGATATTTTTCTGATCATAGCAACACGAAAGACCGGACATACTGCCCCCTACGTCGGACGGCAATGCTAACCTATAGGCAACTTGGCCTATTTTCCAAATGATCTGAAAAGGCCCAAAGTAACTCGGGCTAAGTTTCCTCTGTTTTCCGAATCTCGTCACACCCTTCCGGGGTGGTACCTTCAAGAAGACCCACCGTCAACCTGAACTCCAAGCGTCGTCGCCGATTATCCGCACAACTTCTGTTGACTCTGAGCTGCCAATAACCTCTTCTGGATAAGCTTCACCCTATCCACATCCTGCTGAACACGTAAAACCAACTATCTGAACCTTGCCAACATCGAACCAATCGACCGGCAATTTATACTTCCGCCCCTACAAGGCTTCATAAGGCAATATCCGAACACTGAAATAGTAGCTAAAACACTCCTCAGCGAGGCAACAATCCTCACGGCTACCTGAAATCCAAACAACGGCGAAGGCGAATGCGTCTTGAGACTTACGAGTTCTAACCTGCTGGTAAAACTTCCAGAAAAAAAAAATAGCCATAACTTGGGCTTCACTATCTGTCATAAGGTGAAAGTAGGCACCTCGTGCAACCTTACAACCTTCCTGATATAACATCTCGCATAACCCTCTGCCGAGTAAGCGATCTGGCGAAGGACAATATGGGCTGACCTCATTGGCCCGACTACTGGTCGAACGCATCTACGAACTCGTACGATGGTTAACTAAACTTGGGCCTAACACCCTCGTGACCCTACCTCCTGGCAGGACCACCCCGAACTGACCCCACCACAAAACAGGTCGCGGGTTGACCCGCGATTGGTCCTCAACCCGACCCGTTATCGCGCAAGAAAACTCTTGTTCCCCGATCCGGAACAATCTCACTAATCAAGTCACAAAACCTAGTGGTCTTCTTAGCTCAACTACCCTCTTTCAATCCACACTACTCAGGGACTTATCATACAAATATATCTCACGTGCACTATGCACTCCGATAAGGGTCAAACATAGAAATATAAATCTTCTACTCGCGATGGCCTTACCTCTAAGGTCTCCACTTTCTCTATCCCCCAATCTTACCCGGTTAACTAACCATGATTTCTAATCACAATCTACACAATGTTAACTGAACGTAACACTTAAGATATGCTTATCTTATCACACATACAATCTCTAGAGGGTTAAGGATACACCTGTATCTACCGCTTCACTTCCCCTTTGTCGTTCTAATCAATCACGCTTGTAGGCGCAGCTAGGGAAGGTGACGAACTAACCACTGATCATGAAGGTTGAGTCCTCCTACTTACATCCCTCCTACTAGGACATCCTTTCGACACATGGCCCTGACGGCCGCAGGTAAAACAAGTACCAACTAAAAGACGACATTCCCCGGGATGACGCCTGTCACACTGTGAATACTGAGGAAACAACTGAATCCGGCTGGCTGGAACCTACGTATAGCTGTGGATCAGAAGCCCTGGAGCTCTGACCAACTCCGGCACACCTCGAACGTCCTGAACCCTGTGGAGGACCACTCTGCACTGGCGGAGGTGCATATCTAATCTGCTGCTGAGGCGGTTCGCCTCGAAAGTTACCAAAGGACCCTGCCGATCTGGCCCTCTTCTGCTGATCATGGTTAATCCGTCGATCTCCATTTTCCTCTGGGTGCTGCGTGTAAGCCTGTACACAGGCCATGCTCAAGCCTGACTGAAGAGCTACTCTTGCACAACCCTCTCTTAGATAGTCATCAAGACCCGTGATAAATCGGTACATCATAAACTCTCTGGTAGCCAAATCCCTAGCTAATGTGAGGTTGTTTCTTGGCAATCTATACTTTACGCTCGGTCGTGGTAGGCGAAGGTTCAACTATCATGGCCGCGATGAGGCTATCTTGCCATGCTAAACTTCTGGCCAAATTGGCGGCGTCGCAAAACCCGCCCGTCGAAAAACTATCTCGGTAATGGCCGGCTACGCCTCGTACTCCTACGTATGTCACTAGCGGCTCCTACGCCTTGCCCACCTGGGCCCGGGTTGCCTTGCGCGGAGGCATAACTGGTAAAAACGAGATACGTCAGAGGGGTCCAACTTACAACACAGCTCTAAGGCACGATCTCAGAATGAGAAGAATGGAAACCAATCCTAAATGTCCTGCAACCTCCTGATTATAGATGTGGTGCACTGACACCGATAATCAAGACTACTAGACACGCGATGCGTAGACACTTTCAGAGATTAAGCGCTCGATACCACTTTTGTCAAGACCCGAACCCGGGCCCGTGACTGGTGCCTTACCCCGGGCACCCTAGTGATACATACATCAGAGTAATCAGCGGAATATAAAACACAACATGAAACAATGTAAAAGAGACACATGTTTTAACTGAAAAAAAGTTGCCTTTCGGCATATATATATATATAAAAACTTAGATCCGAACAGTTACATCCTATTACAACTCTGCCCACAACAGTACTACAGACCTCTATGAATGATATGACAACAACGACGGGACAGGGCCCCGTCATACCCCTGAATGTAGCACCTACAACAACGAGGACTATGCGAAGATAATCCTCGAGAAGCGGAGCTTCCCAACGCCGAATTGTGACCACATGAGCGAAGATCAACACGGTGTACCTACTGCGGCATGAACGCGGCCCGAAGGAGGTCGATAACGGTACCAAGTATGTGGCCGAAAATCGTAAATGAAATCATAGCGATCTATATAAAGCAGAGACATGTATGATAACCAAACTACGATTCACAATAAATAGCGATCATGTCAAGTCGAGGACTCACACCCTCAAAGTCATCACTCAAATATAACTATGGGTCTCACGCCCACAACATCAATCATGCCCGTGGAATACCTTCCTCACTGCCGGCAGTCTATGATATAATAACACCACGGAGTACACATGAACACCAAGTCTGTACTAACAATGCTATACAACCAAACCACGAAGCTGACACGGGGCAATCTGGCCGACTACGGATACTAAGGCCGTGTCACGTAGGCCGGGCAAGTACGAGGGCTAACTACTGGTACCAAGGGCGTGTCACGAGACTTCGCCACTACTCGAGCGGGGCAAGTCACGAGGGCTAACTACTGTGTACTGGCCGAATCAGCCACGAGACGGGGCAAGTACGAAAGCCGACCACCAGATACCAAGGCCGATCAGTAAAACCTCATGGAGAGCTAGTCCATGGAATAACACTATCAACAGGGAAACGAACCCTCATCATGGCCGCATACCCGTGGACCATCCATCGAGTCAGTATGCCCATGGACTATCATAGTGGAAGCATACCCGTGGGCCACCCATCGTGTCAGTATGTCCAAAATGATCCAGAATAACACAACCGGCCCTCCATTCGAGAGACGCGGTAACATAAGAATACAACACTTGCACAACAAGGCTATCACACGCAAACATAAGCAAGTTACATACAACTCAAGGTACTTTTTATTTTATGCCAAGGTCCAGGTTTTAACTCCAAAGTACTACGTATGTTAAACTCTTTTTAAAGGATCCATTTCGTTTACAAAGGTCACCCGATACCCGCAGTATAGGGTGACTAACATCTTTTAAGTAAACCAAAACAACTTCCATACTTTCCTTTTTAAAAACCAAATTTAAGGCAATACCATGCCTTCTTTTTAGACCAAAACACTTCTCCTTTTAAAGTCAAGTTACCACTTTAAAACCAATGATAAAACCATTCTTTCGTTTTCATAAAGTCATTATAACTAACTTCCCATAAAGCTGTTATAACACTTTATGTTTTAAACCAATTTTAAGACAAATCAATGCCTTTCTTTTAAACCAAAAACTCTTTAATTTCCTCAAGTCTCTTTTAGAAATCAAGCCCCTTACTTATTCTCATTTCCGAAATCAGTAAAACATTATTCTTTAAAAACCAAGTACTCATTACTCACGAATGAGGTTTCATACTTCTTAACAACTTTAATATCAATTCAAATAAGTCAAGTCTCTTATCTTTTAAGATTAAGTCTCTTAACTTCTAAAATCAATAGCCATTCTTTTATCTTCTTAAGTCGTTATACCTAACTTCCCATAAAGCTAGTATAACTTTTAAGCTTTCAAAACCAAGTATTACTCTTCTTTCAAAAACGATTCTTAAATCTTTTGAAATACTTCAAGATTCTTATTATTCAGGCTTAAGTCAAAAGACATTGCCACACGTACGTCTACCGTACTATATATATATTCTTTTAAAATACTTCATGCTCAAGAGTATAGGAAGAATCACATACCTCGCGACGATTATCGACTATTAGCAAATAGCTCCAAAGTACTGTAGTCCTGTTAGCCTTTTCCACCCTTCGAGTAGAATTCGCTACTCGCAGTACTTCAACCTATAACGGTTATACAAGTCTATCAATGTCTAGACTACTCGGTAGAATAAATCTAGATACAAGATTCTACGGAAAAATTGGGCAGCACTTCCCTACCCGTCAATCTTTACAAGTCTACTGCAAATATATATATATATGCCGAAAGCCTCGGAAAAATCCGCAAAAATTATAAATGACATAGCCGGAATTTTCCCTTCGCAAGTTTTGTAAAACGTTTCGTCGAAAAACGATTCTAATCGGGGGTTGTGAACAAAATTTCGATCCTATGCCTAACTTAAGGCTCAAACTTTCGTACGTACGTCCTTACGTACATACTCTGGAAATACGGGGTATAACAAATTATAAATGACATAGCCGGAATTTTCCCTTCGCAAGTTCTGTAAAACGTTTCGTCGAAAAACGATTCTTTACGGGGGTTGTGCACAAAATTTCGTCCTTGCCTAACTTTAAGGCTCGATCTTTCCTACGTACGCCCACACGTACATACTCTGGAAATACGGGGTTTAACATTCTCCCCTCCTTAGAAACATTCGTCCCGAATGTTCCCTCTAAGTCTCAAAACACACAAGCGCCCGTATAGTCTTCACTACTATACTTACGAAAAACAATCATGCCGTACCTGGCCATATCATAACACACGCGCAATTACTCAATTTCAAGTCTACGAGGAATCACCTCCAACATAACAAAAGCTTCCACCCTAGTCTAAAGGATACTCCCTTCGCAACTTCACTTCACAACAAAATTATCACTTCTATGCTTTTTAACACATGCTCGCTTCTTCCCTTACTCGTCGTACTCTTCTCGAACACTTGAACTCTTCTAGTATACATACCATACTTCAGTCATTACTTCAGTTTCCAAAATCTCTAGAGTCACTACCTCCAAACTTGGTCATCTTACTAACCTTAATCTCCTTTAAGACCGTTCCCGGCCTTCACGATCCGATTCTGGTCGAACATATCCACGAACTCATACGATGGACATCTAAACTTGGTCCTAGCACCCTCGTGACCCTACCATCTGGCGGGACCACCCAGAACTGACCCCACCTAAATCCGGGCTACGGGTTGACCCGCAATACGCCCTCAACCCGACCCTCCGTCGCGCCAACTCTTGCTCCTCGATACGGAACAATCTTACTAATTCACATCATGAAAGCTACCACTTTCATCTCACCCAACCCAAGGAATTTGCCCACAAAACATTTTACGCATACTAAGTATTTCAACAAAGACTAACCGTAAAATCTTTTATTCAAGACGACCTTACATCTAAGGTCTCAACATGAAATATTCTAAGGTTCACGCTTTCCATGCCCCCATACTTATCCTTTCAACTAACCATGCTTTCTAACTCATAACCAACACAACGATATCCGTACATAGCACACAATAATAAGGTCATCATATCACGCATACAAATCTCTAGAGGGTTAAGGATATACCTGAATCTACCGCTCCACTCTAATCATAGGCACGCGCAGGCGCATGTCGTAAGGCGATGAACTCGCATCGACCGTAGGTGAGTCATTCGTCTGCATCCTTCCTATTAGACGCTGTCACATGGCCCTCGACGGACGCAGAAAACAAGCACTGCAATAAAAGACGACATTCCGGATGACGCTCGCCATATCGTGCCACCGAGGAAAACACGACCCGTGGCTAGAACCCATGTATATCATGAACCGAAGCCACGAGCTCTGACTAGCTCGAATACCTAACGCCCGAAGGCGCGGAGGACCACTGCGCAAAGGAGGTACATAACTAGTTCGCCGAGGCGCCCGCCTAAAGTTACCAAAGGACACCGCTGCTTACGCCCTCTTCGCGATCCGGCCATTCCGTCGACCTCTCCGTACCTCACATCCTCGCATGAGCTTGCATGCGGGCAATGTCCATGCCGGTTGAAGAGTTACACCTACAAGCTCTCGCCAAGTAATCATCTAGCCCGACGTAGCGGTGTACTGCCCTCCATATCCGCTACTACTGGGACATACCGAGCTAATGAGTCGAACTCCACATTGTACTCTCTAACCGTCCGCCTGCCCCGCTTAACGTCAAAAATTGTACCCGAGCCCTCTCATCCGCGGGCAAGAAATGTGCAAGAAAAGCCTCCCTTGAGAACTTCGTCCCAAATGGGGAATGGTGCATGCTCTCCCGACGGCTCACGAATCAAACTAGTCGATCGCGGTATCACGCGGTGATGCGAACCCAATACCACCGACTGCGCTCGAGGCTCGATCACTCATGATCCGCTGTGTCGCTGTCGGATAAACTCTGAGGGTCATCTCCGGCTCTCGATCCATAGAACACCGGGCTACAACTCGTAAAGTCGTAGTCTCAAATCGCTGCATTCGGGGTGAACTACGGTGCTCTTTGGGGATCGGAATCGCGATCCGGCCTTATCCTCATATTCGCCACGACCTCGCCAAGAATCGCCATCTCTCGTACCCATCTCATCCGCTTCCGGTTGTGGGGCCGAGGCTCGTGTATCAGAGTCTCGGCAGCTCCGCTGCGCTTTCTAAACTGGCGCTGGGCGGCCGCAAAACTCGCCGTCAAGCACTATCTCGTGTAACGGCAGGCCTGCGCCAGTAACCTCCGTGTTTACTTCGCCTCCTCGCTTTGCCTTGCTCGGGCCCGCCGTTTACGCGAGGCATAGCGGTAAGGAAAGGAATGTCACGACTGCCTGCCCGTGGATCGTGCCTTATCGGGGCACCCAAGTAGTCATACATCAGAGATATCAGCGGAATATAAAAACAAGACATGAAACAGTTTTAAAATGAGACACAGTTTATGTGAGAAAATGTCGCCTTTCGGCATATATATATAAACATGGTTTAGCGATTTACATCCCAACTGCATAATAGGGCTACAGACTCTAAGAAGATAAACAACTATGGCGGACGGGCCCCGCCATACCGACAAAGACAAAACTATCTACAACAGGGAGATCATACCCAAAAGTAGAGCCTCCGGAGAAGATGGAGCTCCTGACACCAACGCAAAAGATCCTAAGGATGCGGATCTAGCACCGCTTGCTCTTACCGCGGCATGAACGCGGCCCGAAGGAGGTCAAGACAACAGTACCAAGTATGTGAAAGCGTAAAGTACTTAAATGAAATCAAGTATTTAAAACCATTTGCAAATCAGTTCAATTGCACATAGTGCCATATGACAAACAAGAACGATAATAGGGAAATCAGAATGAGTCTTTTCAAGGCCGTGAATGATCAAGCAAGGCCAATCGCCCATAGTATCATGCGTGCCTAATCTCGACTTCCGCACCGCATAGGTCCCACATGCACCGCGTGAGGTATTCCTCGCATCGGGGTAGCTAACCTGTACCGCCTAGACTCCGCATCGCATAGTCTCAATAGACCGCGTAGTCACACGGACCGCATAGGCATCCCCGCGTCGCTAAAACACCGAATGATCAATTCTGAACTCCCGCCAAGATAGTCACATAGATCGCATAGGCCGTATAGACCCGCATCAAGGGCAAGCCCGGTATAATAAGTCAAGGGGTAGGTGATATAATATGATAACGGACTTACGTTAGCAACGTAAGCACAAGAATGACCCCCTTACACATAATTACAAGACACTAACACATGTAGCATCATAATATATCTACTTATCAAACAATCTTACTACACTTAACATAAATCAATACAAGGCTTTTATAAACAAACAAGTAAACAGTTCCTTGTTATCTTTCTTAAGTTATTATACCTAACTTCCCATAAAGCTAGTATAACTCTTAAGCTTTTGTTTTAAAAACCAAATATTTCTCTTACATTAAAAATGATTCAAGATTCTTTTGAAATGCATCAGATTCTTATTATTCGGCTTAAGTCAAAAGACATTGCCGTAGTTATTATTCAGGCTTAAGTCAAAAGACATTGCCGTGATTATTATTCAGTTAACACATGTACGTCTACCGTACTATATATATATGTTAAAATATCATGCTTAGGAAGAATCACATACCTTCTCGGTGAAAACCTCCTGCCAAGTTGAATATGTAGCGCAGCAGAATCACTATAATACCAAATACGCCTATCAACGTCTAGATCAGATCGTATAAAGCTCTAAGCAGAGGGTTCTCTATTCTATGGGAATTTGGGCAGCACTTCCCTACCCGGTAAGCTATACAGTCTACTGTGTTAACAGTTCAATTCTATTTTGTAATATCCTTCTAAGTATTTATACTTATTCCTATACTTCTACAGTATGTATTCTCTAATTACAAAAGAAGGATAAGTTTATTTACCTCGATAAGCCCAAAAATTATCCAAGTTAAACGTCGCTCCTGAGCAAGGTTTAGCTCCTAATTTGTACGCTCCGATAGCTCCAAGAACCCTTAGAAGTTCTTCACAACTTCTACTAAGTACTAAGGGATTTGGGCTAGGGTATTTTGGGCATTATAACAATACTAGAAGGCAACTTTTCTACCAGGGTGGGGGTAGATTTCGGCTAGGCTAGGGGGCCTCGCCAAACCACTTAGGCTAGAGGGGAGAGGGTGTTGGACGAAATGCTCAAGGGAGAGGGGAGGATTTTCAAGACTTGGAGAAAGATTTGTGGATGAAGAACTCTTCATCTTAAGGGGGGTATTTATAGGTCAAGCCATGGCCAACCAAGGGCCAAGATGATGCCAAGTGCAAGGCAAGTGTAGGGTGAGGATTTGCCCAAGTGTCCATTCTATCTACTACACAAAAATATCCTACCAACTACTTGACAAAATAAGCCATCCATTCGGCCCTAACTTCCGCCACACATCCACCAATGAGAGGATGACAAGTGTCGCCCTCTCGTTGGTCCAAAGTGTTCCGTCTCTCGGAAAAATCCGCAAAAATTAGAAATGACATAGCCGGAATTTATCCTACGCGAGTCTTGTAAAATGTTTCGTCGGAAAACGATTCTTTGAGTGAGTTGTGCCCAAAAAAAACGTCCCATGCCTAAACTTTAAGGCTAAACTTTCGTACGTACGCCCTTACGTACATACTTTGGAAATACGGGGTATAACATTCTCCCCTCCTTAGAAACATTCGTCCCGAATGTTCCTTCCCAAGACAGTTAACGATAAGGTTCTTCATAACTTAAACAGTTGCAAATGCCACACACGGCCACAGAACAACACTTAGGCAAAATATGACAATGGAAATTTATAAATAGGAAAGTGAATTACCTGGAGGTGTGGGGAATAGGTTAGGATACTTCTGCCTCATGTCCTCCTCAGCTTCCCACGTCATCTCCTCCCTGAGCTCGTTCCGCCACAGAACTTTGACGGAAGCCACGTCCTTGGTCCGCAGACGCCTAACCTGACGATCGATTATCGCTATGGGAATCTCCTCATACGATAACCCCTCGGTCACCTGGACATCGTCAATCGGATGCACCCTAGATGGATCCCCGATACATCTCCTCAGCATAGAAACATAAAACACCGGATGCACTGCCTCCTGATCGGACGACAGATCCAACTCGTAGGCAACCTTGCCTACCCTGCGGACAATCTGATAGGGCCCAATGTACTGGGCCGAAGTTTCCTTTCTTCCCGAATCTCATCACACCCTTCATGGGTGACACCTTCAGGAAAACCCAATCATCAACCTCGAACTCCAGATGCCGACGACGATGATCTGCATATGACTTCTATCGACTCTGAGCTGTCAGCAACCTCTCCTGGATAAGCTTTACCTTATCCATCGCTCACGCACCAAATCTGTCCCACTAATCGTACCTCGCCCACATCGAACCAGCCTATAGGCGATCCGCACTTCCTCCCATACAAGGCCTCATAAGGCGCCATCCGAATCCGAGTGGTAGCTATTATTATACGCGAACTCAACTAGAGGCAAATGATCCTCCCACTACCACGGTCAATAACACAGCTCGCAAAGATATCCTCAAGAGTGCGGATAGTGCGCTCTGCTGTCGTCTCGTGGATGGAATGCGACTGTCAAAGCTCACCAAGGCGTCCTAAACCCTTCTGGAAGGACCTCCAGAAGTTAGCCGTAAACTGGGCTCTCTGTCTGATATGATCGAAATAGGGACTCCATGCAGTCTGACGATCTCTTGGATGTAAAGTCCGCGTAATCCTCACCAAAAGTCATCCGACGGAAGAAAGTGGGCTGATTTCACCGCTGACGATAACCCATATAGAATCATGTCTCCTCCGAGTGCGAGGTAATCCCGTGATAAAGTCCATGTTGATCACCTCCCACTTCCGTGCGGGATCTCTATCGCTCAGAACAAACCACCGTGCCTCGTGCTCTACCTTCACCGCCGACAACACGCATCGAGCTACGAACTCGCAACGCCCTCTTAAGCCATCCCACCAATACACAGATCTAAGGTCGTGGTACATCTTGGTCGACCGGATGGATAGAGTAACGTCGTTGTGTGCTTCCCTAGAACTCCGCCAAGTCTCAAACATCCGGAACACACAACTCGCCCTCAAACCTTAGCACCCCGTCGTGCTACCTCAAAAGGACCCTTCCTCACGAAGAGCCGATCACGATAACGTGTCAAAACGGATCCTCGAATCGCCGCTTCTTCACCTCGACGACGGAAGACTCGCAACCTCACGAACTCGAACCCCACCGCTATTAGAATCAATCAAACGGACACCAAGGCTCGCTAATCGATGCAAATAATGAACCATGCCCTCCTCTCTAGTCGCACATCCGATAGGCTCCCATCGACCTACGACTAAGAGCATCGGCCACAACATTGCCTTCCCGTGGTACAGGATATCAACATCGTAATCCTTAAGCAACTCTAACCACCGCTCTCGCCGTGAAGTTCGGCTCCTCCGTCAAGATATACCGAGGCTCTTGTGGTCTCAGATAAATATCCACGTGCACCCCATACAAATAGTGCCTCCAGATCTTCAAAGCGTGAATCACCGCGCTAACTCCAAATCATGCGGGTAGTTCTCGTGTTTCTTAAGTCGCCGATGCGACGCTTATAACTCTACCCCGCCGCATCAACACACATCCCAGCCCGATGCCCGACGCATCACAATACACGACATAACCATCCGACCTCCGAAGAGTAAGAACGCGGCGTCGATCTCCTTTAGTAATCGAAACCCCGCCATACGCATCACCATCAAACTTAGCCGCTTTCCGAGTCACCCTAGTCAATGGTGCAGATAGAAGAAAACTTCTACGAACCGATAATATCCTCGCAAGGCCCGTAAAATCGCGCACTGCCGGAGTAAGAGGTCAGGCCAAGTCCTCGACGCCTCGATCTTGGCGTATCCACTCGAATGCCATCGCCCGGCAATATGCCCAAGAAAAGCCACGAAGTCAACCAAAACTCACATTTGGAAAACTTGGCGATAATCGCTGGTCCCGAGAATCACAAGACAATCCTCAACGCCCGCATGCTTCCTCGCTCCGAGCGAGAATAAACCAAGATATCATCAATGAACACTATCACAAACGTGTCCAAAATGGTTTGAACACTCGGTTCATCAAATCCATGAATACCGCCGAGCATCGTCAACCTAAAAGACATGACCGAACTCATAATGCCCGTGACGTCCGAATGCGATCCTGTGGACATCCACCTTCTCGACTCGACTGATGATAGCGAACGCAGATCAATCTTGAGAAACATCTCGCGCCTCGCAATCGGTCGAACAAATCATCAATCTCGGCGGGGTATTCGTTTAATGGTCACCTTTGTTCACCGCATGTAATCAACACATGCGCAGTGGCCCGGTCCTTCTTCTTCACGAACAATACCGCGCTTCTGGAGAAACACTAGGTCCGATGAAGCCCTTCTCCAAAGAAATCTCTCACCGTCCTTCAACTCTCTCAACTCGGCGTGCCATTCAGTATGGCGAATGGAAATAGGCCGAGTGTCCGCAAAGACATCGATACAAAACTCGATCTCCTCTCGGGAGGGATACCCGAGGTCGTGCGGAAACACGCCCGGGAACTTCTCGACTACCGAATCGATCAAAATCTGTACCGCAGCCTCGTGATCAAACACCCGAACGAGATGGTAGATATACCCTTCGCACCATCTTCCTAGCCTTGAGGTAAGAAATAAACCTACCTTCTACGATACAAAGGCTTCCTCCCACTCAACAACCGGCTCCTCAGAAATTGGAACCGCATCACTCTCTCCTCGCAGCCTATATTGGCGTAGAAGCCAGCCAATCCATGCCCACGATCACGCCGAATCACCATGTCCAAATTTCTATCAAGTCGGCTAGTGGTCCGACGATCAGATATGGTCACCGGACAAGCCCTATATACCCGCCGAGCTACCACCGAATCACCATCGCGTAGCTACCTCGAAAGGGTCTATGGACTCGTGCTCTATCCCTATCCTACTAAAGATAAGGGAGATATATAGACATAGTAGAACTCGGATCTATCAAGGCATACACATCAACCTGAAACCGATAAAGTACTGGCGACATCAGCGACGCCTCGATCTCGCCTACCGACAAGGCATAAATGCGATTCGAGGACCGCTAGATCGACCCGCCACGACCTGCCGCGACCTGGCCGACTAACGAAAGTACTCGCCTGCGGGCGAGTAATCGTAGGAGATGATGAAGCGGCATGTTATACCCCGTAGTTGCGGTGGGTATGTGAGGACGACGCACGAGAGTACGCGTAAATTTTGAAAAGAAAGAAAGATGTGAGTTTTCGACTTAAAAGTTTCCTAATTTGTGAAGAAAAAGGTTCGTTAATGAGAATTGATTCCCGATTTGGTATATGGGCTTCTTAAATTATATTAGAATTTTGAGATTTTATTTTCTGAATGGTCACGTGGGCCCACGGAGAAATTTACGATTTGTGGGCCCGCTTTGTTTTTGAGATTTCAGATTTTGGATATTTTCTAAGACGAAATATTCAGGCGAATCGGGGCGACACGTGTCACCCCACGTGGCACCCGGCCGAATTTACCTTTGTGCACAACACCCGACAGAGTCGTTTCGACTAAACGCTTTGCATAACTTGCGAGGGGAAAATTCCGACTATGTCGCTTTGTATTTTTATGATTTTTCCGAGCGACGAACATCTTTGGGCCAACGAGAGGGTGACACTTGTCACCCTCAGTGACGGTTTGGGTAAGCGGGACGTCTTCCTCCCTTGTTTTGTGCCTTGTTTTGGCCTTGTTTGGTGCATTGTTTTGTGGAGTGTTTTGTGGAGTAGGGTTTAGGTGCACTTGGCTTAATCTTGCCCTTACACTTGCTATACACTTGAAGGATCTTGCCTGGTTGGCCTTTGGTTTTGCTATAAATACCCCCTAAGTGAAGACTTCATCCATTCCAAAACTTCCAAGTCTCAAACCCTCTCCTCCCCTTTGTGAGCTCTAGCCGAGAGCCTTCCTCTCCCCATTTTCGTGTGGTTTTGGCCGAGGGTTCCTCCCCTTTGTGGTGTAGCCATGGGTACCCCCTAGCCTAGTTGTTTCGTGATAATACCCTCCTCAGTGGTATTGAAATACTTCTCCTAGTATTGTTATAATGCCCAAAATACCTTAGCCTTTACCTAGTAGTATTTCAAAAGTTACCTCTATACGTAGAGTCTTAAATACTACCTTTTGTCCTTTTAGTCTCAAACCAAACCCTAAGGAAATCTTCATAGTTGGTTAAAGTATTTGAGTAGAAGTTGGTTAGAACTTCTAAGGGTTGTTTGGAGTGGTTTGAGCGCACTGAGTGGAGCTAAACCTTGCTCAGATCGACATTATAACTTGGATAATTTTGGGCTTGTCGAGGTAAATATTCTTGTCCCTTATTGTAATTGAGTTTACATTGTAGGATTATATAGTTGAAGTATACTATATATAGAATGAACATACCATGCAATGTCTTTTGACTTAAGCTCAAGAATAAAGAAAAGAATCGCATTGTATTTTACATAGGATCAGACAGCAGAGACTTGTAGTATTATCGAGTAGATTTGTACACGCCCGGTTAGACGTAAACCCCCAGTTGGCTTGGCCGCCTCGATAGAGAGGAGATTTACGCCACATGTGTGGAGGTGGCGAATTTTCTCAGAGAAATGGAACCTTGTGTTTTGAAGTTAATAGACGTTTGTGACCTTTCTAGGTGAAAGTACTAAGAGTAGCGTATTCTACTCGGCGAGTGGAAAGGGCTAGTGCGTTGTAGTACTTGGAGCATTTTGCTTATTGTCGATACTCGTCGCGAGGTATGTGAACCTCTTCCTATCTCTTCTAGCATGATATGTGTGTAACTATGTAGTACGGTAGACGTACATGTGTTTAATGTATTTGATTGGTTTGAAACATAAAGTGTTATAACGGCTTTATGGGAAGTTGGTTATATGACTTTATGTAGGTAAGAAAATGGTTTACTGATGTTAGGAGTTAAGAGACTTGATCTTATAAGATAAGAGACTTAACTTATTTGTTTTAATGTGGATGTTTGTGTGAAACCTCATTCGTGAGTAATGAGTACTTGGTTTTTAAAGGGATAATGTTTTACTGATTTCGGAAATCGAACGTGTATCGATGCACCACCGCAGCGTTAATAAAGGAAAATGTATTGAATAATGATGTTGTATTAAAACCAGAGAAACCTCCATCCGCATAAGCTAAGATGAGACAAAATGATATTACATTTTCTAGATCACGGTCATTGTAATAAGATCGTTATAAACAAGAATAAACTACTCACATATATGACATATGTTACTCAATTGTTTTAAAAGAGATTAAGACTATGAGTTATGAAACCTTTCTAAAATAAGTGACTTGAGCATTTGAAAATGTAAGCTTGAGTAATCAAACTAGTAAACCGAACTTAGGAAAAGAATGTTGTTACTTGATTTTGAAAAGGAATGTGGGTTGGTCATTCTTATACTACTGTATAGGTGACTTTTATAAAAGTAATGGATCTCTTTAAAAGAACTTAACGATTTAGTACTTGGGGTTAAAACCCGACTTTGGCATAAAATGAAAGTACTTTGAGTTGTGTGAAACTTGCCTATGCTTGTTGTTGTGAAACTTGCCTATGCTTGTTGTTGTGAAACTTGCCTATGCTTGTGATGATAGCCTTTGTTGTGCAAGTGTGGTATTTCGGTTACCGCTGCCTCTCGATAGAGGCCTGGTCGACTTGTTGAGAACTTACTTGACGTCCGGCAGTGATGGAGAATTCCACGTATGTTTCCATTTTGATTATCGTCTTGTTGTTGATGTCACACGGACATGCCTACACCGACGCAGATTCTCGGGCACGCGCCACGCGCCGTTGATTACCCGATATATTGTTATTGTGATACATGGACATGTCTACACCGAGGTAGAATTCGGCACGGGTACGCGCGCAGGTTGATCACCCAAGATATTATTGTTGATGTCACATGGACGCGTTCACACCGAGGTAGAATTCCGGTACGCGTGGCTATGGGCATTGGTATTATTGTTGCATCATGGACATGTCTACACCGATGCAGACTCCGGGCACGCGCCATGATGCGAACATGATTGATGTTGTGGGCGTGAGACCCATAGTTATATTTGAGTGATGACTTGAGGCGTGAGTCCTCGATCGACATGATCGCTTTTATGTTGGAATCAGAGTTTGGTTATCATACATGTCTCCCGCTTTATATAGACTAGTATGATTTCATTACGATTTTTATTTTCACATACTTGGTACTGTTATCGACCTCCTTCGGGCCGAGCGATAAAGAGGCGAGCTCTACCACGAATGCATCCAACCGTGGCTCTCCGTATGACACGCCCCGGAAGGTCCAAACCTCGTGGATCGCAAGCATCCGGCACCATTTGTTGGGTCGTCGAGCAAGGCTCGCGACAAAGTTACAAAAGTGGTATCGTGAGCGCTTAATCCTCGGAAAGTGTCTACGCATCGTGTCTAGTAGAGTCTTGATTATCGATGTGTTGTGCACCACATCTATAATCGTGAGGTCGCAGGACATTTAGGATTAGTTTCCATTCTTCTCATTCCGAGATCGTGCCTTAGAGTCGTGTTGTAAGTCGACCCTCTCGACGTGTCTCGCTTTTACCGATTATGCCTCCGCAAGAAGACAACCAGAGCCCCGGGCGGCAAGACACCGAGGAACCGCTAGTAGATACAGAGGAGTACGAGGCGCAGCCCGCATAAAGACCGAGGTCAGGCTTGACGGCGGGTTTTAGGACGCCGCCACAAAGCAGAGGTTAGAGCCGCAACAATGGCCGCCGAGACCGCAGCACTGAGCCTCCAGCCCCACACCGGGGCAGAGAGATGGGTTACGGAGATGGCGATTGCTGGCCGTGGTCGTGGCCGATATGAGGATAGGCCGATGCAGCAGCTCCAAAGCGCTGAGCACCATGGTTCACCCCGAGCAGATAGTTTGAGGCTACGACTTTCCGAGTCAGAGCCCGCCGCAGTTTTATGGGTCGAGGCACGAGGATGATCCGCAGGAGTTCATTCGGCAGCATACGATCACGTGGGTGATCAAGGCTTCAGAGACCGAAGTGCGTGACCTTTGTTCGCATCGGCCGCGTGATACCGCAATGATTGGTTTGATTCACTGAGCTTTCCGGGAGAGCATGCACTCCAGCAGATATGGGATGAGTTTTCGGGCTTTCTCACGCACTTCTTGCCTCCGCAGATGAGGAGGGCACATGCCGACAGATTTTTGCTGCTGAGACAGAGCGCGCACGTTCGGAGTACAATGTGGAGTTCGACTCATCGTCTTGTGACGCCCCAAACAGTAGCTAGTATGGAGGATCGAGTGCACCGATATGTTACTGTGGCTCGATGATTACATGTCGAGGCATGTTCGGAGTCGCTTCTTCAACCGGCATGGACATTGCCCGCATGCAGCTCACGACCGGGATGTGAGGCACGGAGAGGTCGACGAATGACCAAGATCAGCAGAAGAGGCCGAACAACAGTGGTCCTTGGTGACTTTCGAGGCGACCGCCTCAAGAAAGATACTAGTTTTGTACTCCGCCGCGCAGAGTGGTCCTCCACAACCTTGAGTATTCGGAGCAGTCGTGGCTCCAAGGGTTCGTTTCCAGGAAGTAGCGGTGTTGGCAGACGCGTCACCCCTACCTCTGTGGTCGATGTGGTAGACCGCATTTCGGGAGTGTCGTGGTGCCAGGAGCTTGTTATTTTTGGCACAAGCAGGCCATTTTGCGAGGAACTGTCCGACCAGGTAGCACGGATGTTACGACTCACCACCGGATCGATGGCTGGTTCATCGCTTTCACAGTTATACTGGCAGGCGTGCCTATGATTAGAGTGAGCGGTAGCTTCGTGTATATCCTTAACCCTCTAGAGTTACGTATGCTTGTTATGATGGTCTCATTATATTGTGCTATGTACGAATAGCGTTGTGTTAATTGTGAGTTAGAAAACATGCTTAGTTGGGAGGTTACGATGGGCATGGTAAGTGTGAACCTTAGACTATGTCACGATCGAGACCTTAGGGTAAGGTCGTCTTGAGTTAAAGATTTATTTTATGTTTGACCCTTATCAGAGTAGTGGTATACGTGGGATATATTTTTGTGATAAGTCAGTGGGTAGTGTGAGATGGAAGTGGTAGCTTTCATGATGTGTGTTAGTAAGATTGTTCCGGATCGGGAACAAGAGTTTGGCGTTGGTCGGGTTGAGGACCATTTGCGGTCAACCCAGAACCCTTTGGGGTGGGGTCGCTCGGGTGGTCCCGCCAGTGGTAGGGTCACGAGGATGCTAGGCCCAAGTTTGTATGACCATCGATGAGTTGGTGGATATGTTCGACTGTAAGCGGATCGCGAGGCCGGAATGGCCTAGGAGATTGAAGTTAGTAAGATGACCAAGTTTGAGGTAGTAACTCCAAAGGTTGGAAATGTAGCATTGACAAGTGTGGTACGGATACTAGAAAGAGTTCGAGTGTTCGAGAAGCGGTACAACGAGTTAGGAGAAGAGAGATCGTGTGTTAGTTCGCGTTGCCGCGGCAGAACTTGTTAGAGGAACTTTATCGTTATCCGACTTGAGAAGGAACATTCGGACGAATGTTTCTAAGCGAGGGAGAATGTTATACCCGTAGTTGCAGGTATGTATGTGAGGACGACGCACGAGAGTACGCATGTAAATTTTGAAAAGAAAGAAAGATGTGAGTTTTCGACTAAAAGTTTCCTAATTTGTGAAGAAAAAGGTTCGTTAATGAGAATTGATTCCCGATTTGGTATATGGGCTTTTAAATTATATTAGAATTTTGAGATTTTATTTTCGGAAATGGTCACGTGGGCCCACGGAGAAATTTACGCTTGTGGCCCGCTTTGTTTTTGAGATTTCGGTATTTTGGATATTTTCAAGACGAAATATTCGCGACCTGGGGCGACACGTGTCACCCCATGTGGCACCCTTGGCCGAATTTACCTTTGTGCACAACACCGACAGAGTCGTTGACTAAACGCTTTGCATAACTTCATGAGGGGAAAATTCGACTATGTCGCTTTGTATTTTTATGCGGATTTTTCCGAGCGACGAACATCTGGCCAACGAGAGGTGACACTTGTCACCCTGCTGACGGTTGCAGTAAGCGAGGGACGTCTTCCTCCCTTGTTTTGTGCCTTGTTTTGGCCTTGTTTGGTGCATTGTTTTGGAGTGTTTTGTGGAGTAGGGTTTAGGTGCACTTGGCTTAATCTTGCCCTTACACTTGCTATACACTTGGAAGGATCTTGGCCCTTGGTTGCCTTTGGTTTTGCTATAAATACCCCCTAAGTGTGAAGACTTCATCCATTCCAAAACTTCCAAGTCTTGAAACCCTCTCCTCCCCTCATGAGCTCTTAGCCGAGAGCCTTCCTCCCCTTTCGTGGTGGCCTTTGGCCGAGGGGTTCCTCCCCTTTGTGGTGCAGCTGGGTACCCCACTAGCCTAGTTGTTTCGTATAATACCTCCATCAGGTATTGAAATACTTCTCCTAGTATTGTTATAATGCCCAAAATACCTTAGCCTTTACCTAGTAGTATTTCAAAAGTTACCTCTATACGTAGAGCCCGGAAATACTACCTTTTGTCCTTTTAGTCTCAAACCGAAACCCTAAGGAAATCTTCATAGTTGGTTGAAGTATTTGAGTAAGTTGGTTAGAACTTCTAAGGGTTGTTTGGAGTGGTTTTGAGCGCACGGAGTGGAGCTAAACCTTGCTCAGGATCGACATTATAACTTGGATAATTTTGGGCTTGTCGAGGTAAATATTCTTGTCCCCTTATTGTAATTGGAGTTTACATGTTGTAGGATTATATAGTTGTAGTATACTATATATGTAATCGAACATAGCTATGCAATGTCTTTTGACTTAAGCTCAAGAATAAAGAAAAGAATCGCATCGTATTTTACATAGGATCAGACAGCAAAGAGACTTGTAGTATTATCGAGTAGATTTGTACACGCCAGTTAGGCGTGTAAACCCCCGGTTGGCTTGGTGGCGGCCTCGATAGAGAGATTTACGCTGCCATGTGTGGGAAGTGTCGAATTTTCTAGAGAGAAATGGAACCTTGTGTTTTGAAGTTAATAGACGTTTGTGACCTTTCTAGGTGAAAGTACTAAGAGTAGCGTATTCTACTTGAGTGGAAAGGGCTAGTGCGTTGTAGTACTGGAGCATTTTGCTTATCGTCGATACTGTCGCGAGGTATGTGAACCTCTTCCTATCTCTTCTAGCATGATATGTGTGTAACTATGTAGTACGAGACGCATACGTGTTTAATGTATTTGATTGGTTTGAAACATAAAGTGTTATAACCGCTTTATGGGAAGTCGTTATAACACCTTTATGTAGGTAAGAAAATGGTTTATCATGTTAGGAGTTAAGAGACTTGATCTTATAAGATAAGAGACTTAACTTATTTGTTTTAATGTGGATGTTTGTGTGAAACCTCATTCGTGAGTAATGAGTACTTGGTTTTTAAAGGGATAATGTTTTACCGATTTCGAAATCGTAATGTGTATCGACGCACCACCGCAGCGTTAATAAAGGAAAATGTATTGAATAATGATGTGTTGTATTAAAACCAAGAGAAACCTCCATCCGCATAGAAGCTAAGATGAGACAAAATGATATTACATTTTCTAGATCATGGTCATTGTAATAAGATCGTTATAAACAAGAATAAACTACTCACATATATGACATATGTTACTCAATTGTTTTAAAAGAGATTAAGACTATGAGTTATGAAACCTTTCTAAAATAAGTGACTTGAGCATTTGAAAATGAGGCTTGAGTAATCAAACTAGTAAACCGAACTTAGGAAAATAATGTTGTTACTTGATTTTGAAAAGGAATGGGTTGGTCATTCTTATACTACGGTATAGGTGACTTTTATAAAAGTAATGGATCTCTTTAAAAGAACTTAACGTATGTAGTACTTTGGGGTTAAAAACCGGACTTTGGCATAAAATGAAAGTACTTTGAGTTGTGTGAAACTTGCCTATGCTTGTTGTTGTGAAACTTGCCTATGCTTGTTGTTGAAACTTGCCTATGCTTGTGATGATAGCCTTTGTTGTGCAAGTGTGGTATTTCTGTTACCGCTCTCTCGATAGAGGCCGACTTGTTGAGAACTTACTTGGACGTCTTTGGCGGTGATGGAGAATTCCACGTATGTTTCCATTTTGATTACCGTCTTGTTGTTGATGTCACATGGACATGCCTACACCGACGCAGATTCCGGCACGCGCCACGCGCCGTTGATTACCCGATATATTGTTATTGTGGATACATGGACATGTCTACACCGAGGTAGAATTCCGGGCACGTGGCTACGCGCAGGTTGATCACCCAAAGATATTATTGTTGATGTAACATGGACGCGGTTCACACCGAGGTAGAATTCCGGGCATGTGGCCACGGGCATTGGTATTATTGTTGCATCATGGACATGTCTACACCGATGCACTCCGGCACGCGCCATGATGCGAACATGATTGATGTTGGCGTGAGACCCATAGTTATATTTGAGTGATGACTTGAGAGCGAGTCCTCGATCGACATGATCGCTTTATGTTGTGAATCGTAGTTTGTTATCATACATGTCTCCCGCTTTATATAGACTAGTATGATTTCATTACGATTTTTACAGCCACATACTGTAATTGCCAGATCGACTTTTCGGGCCGCGTCATGCCGCAGTAGAGGTACATCTGCCGTGGATCCTCGCTCTTAGGATCTCGATTCAGCGTTGGGAAGCTCCGCTTCCGAGGCTTATCTTTTGTATGTGTTCCCGAGTTGTAGGTTCTTGTACATCTGTGGTACGGGCCCCGTCCCGTCATAGTTGTTGTAAATCTTAGAGGTCCGTAGTAATGTTGCAGGCGTGGTTTGTAAAAAGGATTAAACTGCTCGCTTTGAAAGAGTTGTATTTATATATGTTATTGGAAGGTAACCGTTGGGTTGGCCTGCTTTATGATCATATATCTTGTTTCTTGTTTAAAGTTTTATTTTCCATTTGGTTTTCTCGATGTTGTGTCACTAGGTGCCCGGATAAAGGCACCGCACGCCCTCGGGCGGGTCGTTACACGCAATGCACTCGTAGGCCGGGCCCTACCACCGCCGCCTGGCCGGACAAACTCCATGAAATGACCTGCCGCCACAAGTATAGCAAGCTCCTGAGTAGTACTACGGCTCCTAATGGAATCTACCACAACAGCACACCGAGCGACCTCGATCGGTTAGCACCTCGCTACCCTCGAAGTCCAAGTCCCGCCCCGACCGCTCGATCGCTCGGGCCGCACCAAACGATGTAGAGTGCTCGAGCCTACTGTGGTGCAAATCTAGACTTCACGATGCCGCCCACCCCGAGAACCACCAAAAGAACCGCCGCTCGCCTTCTTCGCCGGGCCGATATCGGTCTACCCGCCGTCTCTACGCCTCGCATCCCAGCATGAGCTCGCATACGGTAATGTCCATGCCCGTCGGAAGGACACACCCGCACAAGACTCGCCATATAATCATCTAGCCCTGACGAGCGATGTACCGGCCCTCCATATCTCGCTACCAGCAGTGGACATATCGAGCCAAAGAATCGAACTCGACATTGTACTCCCTAATCAAGGCCCTCCTCGCCTCAAAGAACAAAAATCACTCGTGCCTCCTCATCTCATGAGGCAAGAAGTGTGTGAGAAAAGCCTCAAAACTCATCCCATACTGCTGAGGTGCATGCTCTCTCGAAATGTCACGACCAAATCGGGCCCGTGGATGGTGCCTTACCCGCACCCTAGTGACACAACATCGTAGTAATCACGAACATAAACGATACAAGACATATTATGAAATATGAAACAATAATATGAGAAGAACTTGCCTTTCGCATATGTATAAATGACAACTTTTAACATGAATGCTTTAATCCTTTTTACAAACCCCGCCACAACAAAGATTACTGCACTTCTAAGAATGATACGACAACAATGGCGGACAGTGGCCCCGCCAAACCCCCGAATGTAAACACTTACTACGACAGGGACTATACCACCGATAAGCCTCCGAGAAACGGAGCTTCCCAAACGCTGAAACTGCGGACTCGAGAGCTAGGATCAACGATCGTGTACCTCAACTGCGGCATGAACGCACTTCAAGGAGGTCGCATAACAAAAATTTAGTATGTGAAATCAAAATAAATCAGTAAATGAAATCATAGTAGTCTATACAAAACAGGAGAAATGTATGATAACAAAGCTACAGTTTTACAATAACTAAGCAGTCATATCAAGTAAGTGACTCACGCCCTCAAGTCATCACAAAAGAACATAACAGTGGTCTCACGCCACAACATCAATCGTGCCTGTGGACACATTCTCACCGCCATAGCTTTATGATATAAAAGCACCAAGGAACACACATGAACACCAGTCCCACTGTGCCATAATAACACCGTGACGGTAAGTACGAAGGCATAGCCGACTACTAACACCTACGCATCAACAAGGTCATGAATCAGATTATAAGATCCGCTTGCATCATTACATGATCAAAGCCGCCACTTGCCCGCAGATCTAATGCGCGTCTAGTCCTGGAACTTCCCGCAGCTCCGCATAGGCCAATCTCTTCGGCCCGCATGAGGCATTCCCCGCATCGAGGGTAGCTACTCCCCGGCATCGTCCTGGACTTCCGAGTCCGCATGGCCACAAGGACCGCATGCCCATAAAGGACGCACACTAACCTGGAACTCTCGTAGCTCCGCATAGGCCCCCGGGACCTGCATGAGGTATTCTCGAATCATAGGTCCATCGACCCGCCTGAGTCTACCCCGCATCGGAGGGCAGCTTAACCCCCGGAATCATCTCAAGAGATGAATGCCACAATACTATCATAACGACTGATAGTTAATAAGCACAATCAAGGGAAACCCCTTTACACAAACATCACAAGATACTAACACACGTAGCATCCTAACACGTTTACTTATCAAAGCAACAAGAAAGTATTATAAGGCTATCAAAAACCAATACAATCAAGTTGTTCATACAAGGTACTTCCTACTATATGATTAACAAGATCGGGTTTTTTTATCCCCAAAGTACTTCATACATTAACTCTTTAAAAGATACGTTACTTTCACAAAAGTCACACAATACCCGTAGTATATGAAAATAGAGTGATTCTTTTCTTAAGTAAATCAATTACTCCTCTTTGTAAAATCAAGTAGCAACATTCTTTTCCAATGTTCAAGTTTGCCTAATTTCCAATGTTCAAGTTTCTCATTTTAGAAAGGTTTCGTAGTTCATAGTCTCATTCATTTAAGAATATAATTCTCCTTTAAACAATCTGAGAAACCTAAGCCTTATATGTGAGTAGGATATTCTTGTTTATTACAATCTTATTACAAAGACCATGATCTAGGAAATATCATTTTGTCTCATCTCACTTTCTATGCAGATGGAGGTTTCTCGGTTTTAATAATACTTAATTATTCAAAACATTTCCTTTTATTAACGCCGCAGTTGGTTTGTCGATACACATTCGATTTCAAATCAAGAAACATTCTTAAGCCGTTATACCTAACTTCCCATAAAGCTAGTATAACTCTTAAGTTTTCAAAACCAAGTATTACTTCTTCTTTCAAAATGATTCAAAAATCTTTTGAAATACTTCAAGTTCTTTATTAACACATAACAAGCCGCTTATAGTTCAAATCAAGACTTTTAAAACCACATGTATTTTCTTACCAACATAAAGTCGTTATAACCAACTTCCCATAAAGTCGTTATAACACTTTATGTTTTAAACCAATCACATACATTTAGCACGTACGCTCACCGCACTACATAGTTCACACATATCATGCTAGAAGAGATAGGAAGAGGTTCACATACCTCGCGACGATTATCGACTAATAGCAAAACGCCCAAGTACCTCAAACCGCCGCTACTCCCTAAGCCAAGTAGATCGCGCCACGCATAGTACTTCCACCTATAAGGCCACAAGGCGCTTTATTAACATAAGGTCTCTTCGAGAACATTCTACGTAAAATTCGGCAAAGACTCTCCCGCAACAAACAGAAACTCCTCCTCTATCGAGGCCGGTTACCAAGCCCACCCAGGGGGGGGGGGTTATACATTTAACCCTAACGGGTACAATTCTACTCCACGGTACTACTACACAAGTTCATCAGAATACACCCTATGTAATTACTGATCAAGACTTTTCTTTAAATTCATGCTTAAGTCGCAAGACATTGACGTAATTTTTATTCAGCTTAAGCGTGAGGCATCACGATAACTACGCCGATTCTATATATAGTACTTCAACTATATATTCTAACAAGAGGCAAATTCCCATTACAATAGAGGGACAAGATATTTACCTCGATAAGCCCATAATTATCCGAGTTAAAGTCGATCCTGGGCAATCGTTTAGCTCCAACTCCGTGCGCTCCAACCCGCTCCAAACTACCCTTAGAAGTTCTAACCAACTTCTACATACAACTCCAACTAACCATGGAGATTTTCCTGTGGTTTCGGTTTGACCGACGGTAAGTATAATAGTATTTCGGCTTTTCAGATAGTATAACCTTAGAATACAACAAGGTATATGGCTAAGGTAATTGGGCATTATAACAATACTTTGAGGGTATTTCTATCAAGAGGGGGTATTATACGAAACAACTAGGCTAGTGGGGTACCCCACGCCACACCACAGGGGTGGAGGCTCTCGCCACAAGGGCCTATCTAGGGAGGGGGCTCTGGACGAGAGTCAAACAAGAGGGAGGGGAGGATTTCTAAGACTTAGAACATTTTAGGATGAATAAGTCTTCCAAAGGGGTGGTATTTATAGCCTAGCAAAGGCCAACCAATGGCCAAGATCTTGCCAAGTGCAAGGCAAGTGTAGGCCAAGATCTTGCCAAGTGCACCTTATCCATCTACCACAAAAATATCCTACCAACCCTTGACCAACAATGGCCAATTCGTCCCACCTCTTTACCGCCTAACGTGCTCCAATGGGAGGTGACAAGTGTCGCCTCTCGCTTGACAAAAATGTTTCGCCTCTGAAAAATCCGCAAAAATTAAAATGACATAGCGGAAATTCCTACGAAAGCTGGAAAACGTTTACTAAAAACGACTCTAACCGTGTTATGCACAAATAAAATTCGGCCAAGCACTTTAAGGCACAAACTTTTCTACGTACGTCCCCGCGTACATACTCAGGAAATACGGGGTATAACATTCTCCCCTCCTTAGAAACATTCGTCCCGAATGTTCCTTCTAAGTCTCAAAACAAACGCGCACAAGATAGTCTTCACTACTATACTTACGAGAACAATCCTGCCACACCTGGCCACAGAAACACCCGCGCACACACTTCTATCTAATTCCACGAGGAAAACACCTCTAATCATCACCACAAAACACTTCTCACCGGGGTCTAAAATATACTTCATTCGCACCTTCTCTTTACAAAAAGAAATGATCACATCTATGCTCGCCATACATGCTCGCTTCTCTCTTTACTCGTCAGATACCACTTTGTCACTTTGCTCGAGGCATTAACCTTCTCAGCGACCCAACAAATGGTACCACTTTTGTCACTTTGTCGCGAGCCTTGCTCGACGACCCAACAAATGGTACCGGCCGCATGCGATCCCCGAGGATGTCGTATACCGAACTCTTTCCACATTTACATCGCTTCGCTTCCAAAACTCGGGCTACTATCTCTAACGTGGTCATCATTAAGTGGGAACACTGATGGATCTCGATACTTTTCCGATCATAACAATACGAAAGACCGGACGCATACCTCCTAATTCGACAAGAAAAGCTAACATATAGGCAACCCGCCTATTCTTCACATGAACTCGTGCGGCCCAAAGTAACTCGCTAAGTTCCTCTCAGATTCCAAACTCGTCACACCCAACCCGGTGGTACTCTTCAAGAAGACCGACCGTCAACTCGAACTCTGGCGCCGCCGATTATCCGCACAATTCCTCCGAGCTGCCGTAACTTCTTCTAGACAAGCTTCGACTATCCACATACCGGAACAAGCTCAACTAACTAATCAACCTTGCCAACATCGAACCAATCGACCGGCAATTTACACTTCCGCCCCTACAAGGCTTTAAAAAGGCGACATCTGAACACTGAAACGGTAGCTTAAACACTACCTCCACAGGAGACAACAATCCTACAACCATCCCCAAATCCAAACACCGCCCGGTGGCGACGCGATTCGAGACTCACCTGAGTTCTTAACACATGCTTGGCAAAACTTCCAGAACAAAAATGCCTGCTCTGGCTCCACTGTCACATAAGGTGAAGGTAGGCACCTCGTGCAGCCTTACAACTTTTCTGATATATCATCTCGCATAACCCTCTGCCGAGTAAACGGTCTTTGCTAGAATACAACACGGCTGACCTCCTCGGCCCAACTACTGGTCGAATGCATTCATGAAATCGTACGTTGGTTAACTAAACTCGGGCCTAACACCCTCGTGACCCTATCACAAGGCGGGACCACCACAAACTGACTTCACCACCAAACATGCCGCGGGTTGACCCGCAACGCGGCCTCAACCCGACCAAGAACGCCGCAAACGCTAGCTCCCGAAGGAAAACTCTCACTAATCCCGCTACGAAACCTAGCGTCTTCTTAGCTCAACTATCCTCTTTCATGTCACACTACTCAGGGACTTATCCCGTAACATAGCTCACGTGCACTATGCACTCCTATAAGGGTAAAACATAACACTACACCTTTACCCGAGATGGCCTTACCTCTAAGGTCTTTACGTAAAACATTCTAAGGCTCACACCTTCTCTATCCCCCAAAATCTTACTCCTGCTAACTAACCAAGATTTCTAATCACAACTAACACACCGCTATCGTAACATAGCACTTAAGGTATACTCACCTTATCACATAAACAAAACTCTGAGGGTTAAAGATATATCTATATCTATCGCTTCACTCCCTTAGTCGTTCTAATCAAACCGCCTGCAGGCGCATAGCTGGGAGGTGACAAACTACCCACCGATCCCGAAGGCTAAGTCCTCCCGCAAGGACACTCTTTCGACAACGCACTCGACGGTCATAGGTACAACACGCACAACTAAAAGACGACATTCTCGACGACGCCACATTGTGAACACCGAGAAAATCAATCGGATGGCCGAACCTACGTGTAGCCGTGAACCGAAGCTCGAGCTCGACCAACTCCCGCATACCCCGAACGCCCCGAAATTCGCGAGGACTCGCTGCACCAGGTGGATGTGCATAATCTATCTGGCCGCGAGGCGACTCGCCAAAAGTTACTAAAGGACCTTGCCGCTCGCCTCTTCTCGTGTCCTTCGTTAACTCGTCGATCTCTACATCGCCTCTGGCCACGCGCATAAGCCCGCATACGTGCCATGCTCAAGCCTAATCAAGAATTACTCTTGCACAACCTCTTTTAGATAGTCCTCAAGACTCGCGCAGACATCGGTATACTCGGTAGCCAAATCTATAGCTAGTAATGTGGTTCTCTTTGCAATCTAAATTCTGCTCCTGGCCGTGGAACTGGGCGTTCATATATCATGGCCGCAGCAGGACTGCCGCCGTAAACTCGCTGGGCTAGTGACGCCGCAGAAATCCCCGAATGAAGCACTACCCTAGGTAAGGATTGGGCCTGTGTCCTCGCAACCCTCTGAACTCTACTCGCAGCTCCCTCGGCTGCCTTGCCCTCCTGGGCCCGGGTTGCCCTACGCGAGGCATAACGCAGTGGAAAGAAATACGTTAGAGGTCCAACTTACAACACGCCTCTAAGGCACGATCTCAGAGTGAGAAGAATAGAAACCAATCCTAAAATATCCTATAGCCTCCGATTATTGTGGTGCACAACACACCGATAATCAAGACTCTCTTGGATACGGCTCGTAGACACTTTCCGAGGATTAATCGCTCGATACCACTTTTGTCACGACCAAATCGCCCGTGATCGTGCCTTACCCTGCACCCTAGTGACACAACATCGAGTAACCAATGAACATAAACGATACAAGACATATTATGAAATATGAAACAATAATATGAGAAGAACTTGCCTTTCAAGATATGTATAAATGACAACTTTTAACATGACCAGCTTTAATCCTTTTTACAAACCCCGCCCACAACAAAGATTACTGCACTTAAGAATGATACGACAACAATGGCGGACAGTGGCCCGCCAAACCCCGAATGTAAACACTTACTACGACAGGACTATACCACCGATAAGCTCCGAGAACGGAGCTTCCCAACGCCAAACTGCGGACCGAGAGCTAGGATCAACGATCGTGTACCTCAACTCGCGGCATGAACGCAGCCCTCGGGCGAGGTCGATAACAAATTTAGTATGTGAAATCAAAATAACATCAGAATGAAATCATAGTAGTCTATACAAAGCAGAGACATGTATGATAACCAAGCTACGCTTTACAATAACTAAGCAAATATATCAAGCGGACTCACGCTCAAGTCATCACAAAAGAACATAACATGGGTCTCACGCCACAACATCAATCGTGCGTGGGACACATTCTCACCGCCATAGCTTTATGATATAAAAGCACCAAGGAACACATGAACACCGTGTCCCACTGTGCCATAATAACACCGTGACGGTAAGTACGAAGGCATAGCCGACTACTAATACCCACAGCCAACAAGGTCATGAATCAGATCATAAGATCGCGTCTGGCCACATGATCAAAGCCGCCACTTGCCCGCAGATCTAATGCGCGCGTCTAGTCTCCGAACTTCCCGCAGCCCGCATAGGCCAATCTCTTCGCCCGCATGAGGCATTCCCGCATCGAGGGTAGCTACTCCCTGATCGCCCCGACTTCCGAGTCCGCACGGCCACAAGGACCGCATGCCCATAAAGGACGACACTAACTCGAACTCAGAGCTCAAGATAGCCCGGGACTGCATGAGGTATTCTCGAATCATAGGTCCATCGACCACCGAAGTCTACCCCGACGGAGGCGCTTAACTCCCGGAATCATCTCAAGAGATGAATGCCACAATACTATCATAACGACCGATAGTTAATAAGCACAATCAAGGGAAACCCTTTACACAAACATCACAAGATACTAACACACGTAGCATCCTAACACGCTTACTTATCAAAGCAACAAGAAAGTATTATAAGGCTATCACAAACCAATACAATCAAGTTGTTCATACAAGGTACTTCCTACTATATGATTAACAAGATCGGGTTTTTATCCCCAAAGTACTTCATACATTAACTCTTTAAAAGATACGTTACTTCACAAAAGTCACACAATACCCGTAGTATATGAAAATAGAGTGATTCTTTTCTTAAGTAAATCAATTACTCCTCTTTGTAAAATCAAGTAGCAACATTCTTTCCAATGTTCAAGTTTGCCTAATTTCCAATGTTCAAGTTTCTCATTTTAGAAAGGTTTCGTAGTTCATAGTCTCATTCATTTAAGAATATAATTCTCCTTTAAACAACTGAGAAACCTAAGCCTTATATGTGAGTAGGATATTCTTGTTTATTACAATCTTATTACACAGACCATGATCTAGAAATATCATTTTGTCTCATCTCAAATTCTATGCAGATGAGGTTTCTACCGTTTTAATAATACTTAATTATTCAAAACATTTCTTTATTAACGCCGCAGTGGTTTGTCGATACACATTCGATTTCCAAATCAAGAAACATTCTTAAGCCGTTATACCTAACTTCCCATAAAGCTAGTATAACTCTTAAGTTTTCAAAACCAAGTATTACTTCTTCTTTCAAAATGATTCAAAAATCTTTTGAAATACTTCAAGTTCTTTATTAACACATAACAAGCCGCTTATAGTTCAAATCAAGCACTTTTAAAACCACATGTATTTTCTTACCAACATAAAGTCGTTATAACCAACTTCCCATAAAGTCGTTATAACACTTTATGTTTTAAACCAATCACATACATTTAGCACACGTACGCTCACCGCATACATAGTTCACACATATCATGCTAGAAGAGATAGAAGAGGTTCACATACCTCGCGACGATTATCGACTAATAGCAAAACGCCCAAGTACCTCAAACCGCCGCTACTCCCTAAGCCAAGTAGATCGCGCCACGCATAGTACTTCCACCTATAAGGCCACAAGGCGCTTTATTAACATAAGGTCTCTTCAGAGAACATTCTACGTAAAATTGGCAAAGACCTCCCCGCAACAACAGCAGAAACTCCTCCTCTATCGAGGCCTACTACCAAGCCAACCAGTGTGGGTTATACATTTAACCCTAACGTACAATTCTACTCCACTGCACTACTACACAAGTCTCGTAATACAGCCCTATGTAATTACTGCTCAAGATTTTCTTTAAATTCAGCTTAAGTCGCAAGACATTGCCGTAAGTATTATTCAGCTTAAGCCGCAGGCATCACGATAACTACGCCGATTCTATATATAGTATACTTCAACTATATATTCTAACAATATGCAAATTCCAATTACAATAGAGGACAAGATTTTTACCTCGATAAGCCCATAATTATCCGAGTTAAAGTCGATCCTCGGCAATCGCTTAGCTCCAACTCGTGCGCCCAACCCGCTCCAAACTACCCTTAGAAGTTCTAACCAACTTCTACATACAACTCCAACTAACCATGGAGATTTTCCTGTGGTTTCGGTTTGGTGACCGACGGTAAGTATAATAGTATTTCGGCTTTTCAGATAGTATAACCTTAGAATACAACAAGGTATATGGCTAAGGTAATTTGGGCATTATAACAATACTTTGAGGGTATTTCTATCAAGAGTGGGGTATTATACGAAAACAACTAGGCTGGGGTACCCACTACCACACCACAAAGGGGAGGGGAGGCTCTCGCCACAAGTGGCCTATCTAGGAGTGGGCTCTTGGACGAGAGTCAAACAAGAGGGAGGGGAGGATTTCTAAGACTTAGAACATTTTAGGATGAATAAGTCTTCCAAAGGCTGGTATTTACAGGCCTAGCAAAGGCCAACCAATGGCCAAGATCTTGCCAAGTGCAAGGCAAGTGTAGGCCAAGATCTTGCCAAGTGCACCTTATCCATCTACCACAAAAATATCCTACCAACCCTTGACCAACAATGGCCAATTGGCCCACCTCTTTACCGCCTAACGTGCTCCAATGGGAGGGTGACAAGTGTCGCCTCTCGTTGGCCAAAAATGTTTCGCCTCTGAAAAATCCGCAAAAATTAAAAATGACATAGCCGAAATTCCCTACGAAAGTCGTGGAAAACGCTTTCACTAAAAACGACTCTAACCGGGTGTTATGCACAAATAAAATTCGGCCAAGCACTTTAAGGCACAAACTTTTCTACGTACGTCCCCGCGTACATACTCAGGAAATACGGGGTATAACTGGAAAGCTCCCACGAATCAAACCAATCGACTACGGTATCACGCAGCCGATGCGAACCAAAGGTCACAGACTCGGTCTCTGAAGCCTTGATCACCGCGTGATCCTCAGAATCGAGCGGATGAACTCTGCGGATCATCCTCGCCTCGACCGTAAAACTCGCGGGCTACAACTAAGGAAATCCGTAGCCTCAAACCGTCGCCTCGGGTGAACCACGGTACGATCGGGCCGGAATCGAATCGCAGATCCAAATTATCCTCGTGTCCGCCACAATCCTAGCCAATAGTCGGGCATCTCCTTGTACCCTATCTCTCCGCCCGAGGCCGGGATGCGAGGTACGGCATCGTGGTCTCTCTGGGCCGGGCGGCGTCATGGAACTCGCCGCCTGCATAGATCGGGCACGAGCCCTCGTAACTCCCTGTCCTACTAGCAGCCTCCTACCGCCTTGCCCTTCTGGCCCGGTTGCCTTACGTGAGGCATAATCGCATGTAAAAGGAATACGTTAGAGGGGTCCAACCTATAACACAACTCTAAAGCACGATCTCAGAGTGAGAAGAATGGAAACCAATCATAAATATCCTATAGCCTCCTGATTATTGGTGTGGTGCACAACACACCGATAATCAAGACTCTACTAGGTACGGTCCGTAGACACTTTCCGAGGATTAACTGCTCTGATACCACTTTTGTCACGACCCGTTCCGGGGCCCGTGACTGGTGCCTTACCGGGGCACCCAAGTAGTCATACATCAGAGAAATCAGCGGAATATAAAAACAAGACATGAAACAGTTGTAAAATGAGACACAGTTTATGTGAGAAAATGTCGCCCTTCGGCATATATATATAAACATGGTTTAGCAGTTACATCCCAACTGTACAATAGGCTGCACTCTAAGAAGATAAACAACTATGGCGGGACAGGGCCCCGCCATACCCTGACAGTACAAAACTATCTACAACAGGGAGATCATACCCAAAAGTAGAGCCTCCGGAGAAGATGGAGCTCCTGACACCAACGCAAAAGATCCTAAGGATGCGGATCTAGCACTGCTGCCCTTACCGCAGATTTAACGCACTTCGGCGAGGTCAGTACAACAGGTACCAAGTATGTGAAACTGTAAAGTACTTAAATGAAATCAAGTATTTAAAACCATTTGCAAATCAGTTCAATTGCACATAGTGCCATATCACAAACAAGAACAGTAATAGGGAAACTGTAACAGGTCTTTTCTAGGCCGCGAATGATCGAAGCAAGGCCAATCGCCCATAGTATCATTCTGCGTGCCTAATCTCGACTTCCGCACCGCATAGTCACACTGCACTGCGCATGAGGTATTCCTCGACGGGGTAGCTAACCCCTGCACTACCCGACTCCGCACCGCATAGTCTCAATAGACCGCATAGTCACATTGCATCGCATAGCATCCTCGTGACGGCTAAAACACCGGAATGATCAATCTCGGAACTCCCGCAGACTCCGTGATAGTCACATAGACCGCATAGCCGTATAGACCCGCATCAAGGGTGGCAAGCCCTCGGTATAATAAGTCAAGGGGGTAGGTGATATAATAACAGTACAACGGACTTACCGGTTAGCAACGTAAGCACAGCAAGAATGACCCCCTTTCACAACATTACAAGACACTAACACATGTAGCATCATAATATATCTACTTATCAAACAATCTTACTACACTTAACAGAAATCAATACAAGGCTTTTATAAACAAACAAGTAAATGCCTTTTTATCTTTCTTAAGTTGTTATACCTAACTTCCCATAAAGCTAGTATAACTCTTAAGCTTTTGTTTTAAAAACCAAATATTTCTCTTCTGTTAAAAATGATTCAGTATTCTTTTGAAATGCATCATAATTCTTATTATTCAGGATTAAGTCAAAAGACATTGCCGTAGTTATTATTCAGGCTTAAGTCAAAAGACATTGCCGTGATTATTATTCAGTTAACACGTACGCTCATCGTACTATATATATATGTTAAAATATCATGCTTAGGAAGAATCACATACCTTCTACGAAAACCTCCGCCAAGTCGAATATGTCGCGCGCAGAATCACCATAATACCAACACGCCTATCAACGCCTAGACAGATCAGTATAAAGCTCTAAGCAGAGGGTTCTCTATTCTATGGGAATTTGGGCGACTTCCTACCCTGAAGCTATACACCATCGTGTTAATAGCTCAATTCTATTTTGTAATATCCTTCTAAGTATTTATACTTATTCCTATACTTCTACGGATGTATTCTCTAATTACAAAAGAAGGATAAGTTTATTTACCTCGATAAGCCCAAAATTATCCAAGTTAAACGTCGCTTTGAGCAAGGTTTAGCTCCTAATTTGTGCGCTCCGATAGCTCCAAGAACCCTTAGAAGTTCTTCACAACTTCTACTAAGTACTAAGGGATTTGGGCTAGGTATTTTGGGCATTATAACAATACTAGAAGGCAACTTTTCTACCAAGGGAGGGGGTAGATTTCGCTAGGCTAGTGGGCCTCGCCAAACCACTTAGGCTAGAGGGGAGAGGGTGTTGGACGAAATGCTCGAGGAGAGGGAGGATTTTCAAGACTTGGAGAAAGATTTGTGGATGAAGAACTCTTCATCTTAAGGGGGGTATTTATAGGTCAAGCCATGGCCAACCAAGGGCCAAGATGATGCCAAGTGCAAGGCAAGTGTAGGGTGAGGATTTGCCCAAGTGTCCATTCTATCTACTACACAAAACTATCCTACCAACTACTTGACAAAATAAGCCATCCATTCGGCCCTAACTTCCGCCACACATCCACCAATGAGAGGGTGACAAGTGTCGCCCTCTCGTTGGTCCAAAGTGTTCCGTCTCTCGGAAAAATTCGCAAAAATTAGAAATGACATAGCCGGAATTTATCCTACGCGAGTCTTGTAAAACGTTTCATCGGAAAACGATTCTTTGAGTGAGTTGTGCCAAAAAAAAACGTCCCATGCCTAAACTTTAAGGCTAAACTTTCGTACGTACGCCCTTACGTACATACTTTGGAAATACGGGGTATAACAAGGAATACGTCAGAGGGGTCCAACTTATCACACAGCTCTAAGGCACGATCTCAGAATGAGAAGAATGGAAACCAATCCTAAATGTCCTATAGCCTCCTGATTATAGATGTGGTGCACAACACACCGATAATCAAGACTCTACTAGACACGGTCCGTAGACACTTTCCGAGGATTAACTGCTCTGATACCACTTTTGTCACGACCCGAACCCGGGCCCGTGACTGGTGCCTTACCCCGGGCACCCTAGTGATACAACATCAGAGAAAATCAGCGGAAATAAAACATAAACATGAAACAAGAGATTTGATAAATAAACAAAGCAACTAAAACATTGTCTTCAGATATATACATAAAAACCCAACAGCTTATCTTTTTACAAACTCGCCATAACAGATTACTATAGACCTCTAAGAAAGTGACAACAACTATGACGGACAGTGGCCCGCCATACCCCGAATGTACAAGAACCTCTGCACTGTGGTAACATACCAAAAGATAAGCCTCGAAGGAACGGCTTCAACACGTGAATCGTGATCCTATGAGCGAGATCCCAACCGATGTATTCTACCTACTGCATGAACGCAGCCCCAAGGAGGTCAAGATAACAGTACCAAGTATGTGAAATCAGAAAATCGTAAATGAAATCATAATAGTCTATATAAAGCGAGAGACATGTATGATAACCAAACTACGCTCACAACATAAAAGCGATCATGTCAAGTCGTGGACTCACGCCTCAAGTCATCCTCACGCCCGTGGAACTCCTTCCTCACCGCCAGTCTAGGTATAAATTGTGTGGAATACGTGTCCCGGCCCATCCCATGGGACTCGGTAAAGAATCATGTGGAATACGTGTCCCGGCCCATCCCATGGGACTCGGTAGAGAATCATGTGGAATACGTGTCCCGGCCCATCCCATGGGACTCGGTGAAGAATCAGATGGAATACGTATTCCGGCCCATCCCACGGGACTCGGTGAAGAATCAGATGAAATACGTGTCCCGGCCCATCTCGTGGGACTCGGTGAAGAATTGTTCATAACAAATCAGCCGGCCCTCCATCGGGAGACGCGGTGGTATAGAAATACAGTACTTGCACAACAGGGCTATCAAACACAAACATAGGCAAGTTACACACAACTCAAGTTTATTTTAGACCAAAGTCCAGGTTCTGACCCCAAAGTATTACGTACGTTAAATTCTTTTTAAAAGTTCCATTTCTTTTATAAAGGTCACCCGATACCCGTAGTATTAAAAATAGAGTGACCCACATTTTTAGGTAAACCCAAACACTTTCCTTTTTAACGTCAAGTAACAACATTCTTTTCCATAAGTTCAAGTTTGCCTAATTTCAAGTACTTACGTCTCTTATTTTAGAAAGGTTTCGTAGTTCATAGTCTTAATCACTTAAGAATATAATTCTCTTTTAAAACAATCTGAGAAACATATGCCTTATATGTGAGTAGGTTATTCTTATTCATAATCAATCTTATTAAAGCAGCCATGATCTAGGAAATGTAATATTATTTTGTCTCATCTTAGCTTCTATGCAGATGGAGGTTTCTACTGGTTTTAATAATACTTAATTAGTCAAAAACATTTCCCTTTATTAACGCTGCAGTGGTTTGTCGATACTCATTCTGATTCAAATCAGTAAAACATTATTCCTTTTAAAAACCAAGTACTCATTACTCACGAATGAGGTTTCACACAAGATTCATATTCATTTAAGTCAAGTCTCTTATCTTTTAAGATCAAGTCTCTTAACTTCTAAAACCAGTAAGCCATTCTCTTTACCTCTCTTAAGACGTTATACCTAACTTCCCATAAAGCTAGTATAACTCTTATGTTTTCAAAACCAAGTATTACTCTTCTTTCAAAAAGGTTTCTTAACTCTTTTGAAATACTTCAAGTTTCTTATTATTCAGGCTTAAGTCAAAAGACATTGTCGTAAGACTACGTTCCGTTAACACACGTACGTCTACCGTACTATATCTTCTTTTAAAATATCATGCTCAAGAGGATAGGAAGAAACACATACCTCGCGACGATTATCGACTATTAGCAAAACGCTCCACGGCTATAACCCGGCTAGCCTTGTCCACCTTCCAAGTAGTACATGCTACTCGCAGAACATTCAACCAATAAAGGTTATAAGTCTACTGTAAATACAGTCCTATGTAAGTACAGTTTAATCTTCTACTTTAATATTCTTCTGATGTGATTTCAGTTCAAGTCTTTTCTGTAATATCCTTCTATTACAGTTCAATTCTCTTCTATGAATCTTATATTCATTTCTGTACAACTACAGTATGTACTTTCCAATTACAATAGAAGGATAGGATTATTTACCTCGGTAAGCCCAAAATTATCCAAGTTTAATGTCGATCCTGAGCAACGTTTAGCTCCTACTCTGGGCGCTCCAACCCGCTCCAAACAACCCTTAGAAGTTTACAAAACAACTTCTACTTAGCACTTCAACCAACTATGAATATTTCCTTAGGGTTTCGGTTTGAGACAAAAAGGACATAAGGTAGTATTTCCGGGCTCTACGTATAGAGGTAACTTTTGGAATACTACAAGGTATAAGGCTAAAGTATTTTGGTATAGTAACAATACTTGGAGAGTATTTCTCTACCAACAAGGGGGTATTTTACGAGAACAATACTCAAGAGGGGTACCTCTCGGCCAAGCCTTTCACAAGGGGGGGAGGGGGAGGCTCTCGGCCAAGGGCTCACAAAGGGGGAGGGGGAAGACTCTTTGGACGAGAGCTTTTCAAGCGGGGAGGGAGGATTTCAAGAGTTAGAACAATTTGGGATGAAGAAGTCTTCAAGTTAGGGGGGGTATTTATAGGACAACCAAGGGCCAAGATCAAGCCAAGTGTAGGGCAAGTGGAGGGTCAAGATCAAGCCAAGTGCACCCTAACCCTACTCCCCAAATCCCTCACAAAACATTGACCCCATTTTTAGGCCACAAAATAAGGCCATTCGTCCAAGGTTCCGCCCACTTGGCCGTCCACTTGAGGGTGACAAGTGTCACCCTCCCGTTGGTCCAAAATATTTCATCTCTCGGAAAAATCCGCAAAAATTATAAATGACATAGCCGGAATTTTCCTTCGCAGTTCTCAGAAAACGTTTATTTAAAAACGATTCTTTACGGGGGTTGTGCACAAAATTTCGTCCTTGCCTAACTTTAAGGCTCGATGTTTCCTACGTACGCCCACACGTACATACTCTGGAAATACGGGGTATAACACTTGTGGTCTGTGTAAATATCCACATGAACTCCATACAAATAGTGCCTCCAGATCTTCAAGGCGTGAATCACCGCTGCCAACTCCAAATCATGGGTGGGGTAGTTCTTCTCATGCTTCTTGAGCTGTCGAGAGGCGTACGTTATAACCTTACCCTGCTTCATCAACACACATCCAAGCCCGATTCCTGACGCATCACAATACACTACATAGCCGTCTAGGCCCTCTGGAAGAGTAAGAACTGGGGCGGTCGTCAATCTCTCTTTCGATGTGGAAGCCCTCCTCAAGCATCCGTCCATCGAAACTTAGCCGCCTCGAGTCGGCTTAGTCAAAGGTGCCGAAATAAGCAAACTTCTCCACGAACCTCCGATAGTAACTGAGGCCCGAAAGGCTGCGCCTCTGCCGAGTAGTAGGTCTAGGCCAACTCCTGACTGCCTCGATCTTGGCCGTATCCACCCCAATACCATCAGCCCCGACAATATGCCCAAGAAATGCCACCGAAGTCAACCAGAACTCACACTTCGAAAACTTGGCGTACAACCGCTGGTCCTGGAGAACTCTCAGCACCGTCTTCAAATGCTCCGCATGCTCCTGCTCTGAGCGAGAATAAACCAAGATGTCATCAATGAATACTATCACAAACGTATCCAAAAATGGCTTGAACACTCGGTTTATCAAATCCTTAAATACCGCCGGAGCATTGGTCAAACCGAAAGACATAACCCTAAACTCATAGTGCCCGTACCGGGTCCGGAATGCAGTCCTAGGGACATCCGCCTCTCTAACTCGCACCTGATGATAGCCCGATCGCAGATCAACCTTGGAGAAACATCTCACACCCTGCAACTGGTCGAACAAATCATCAATCCTGGGAAGGGGGTATCTGTTCTTAATAGTCACTTTGTTCAGCTGCCTGTAATCAACACACATGTGCAGCGTCCCGTCCTTCTTCTTCACGAACAATACCGGCGCTCCCCAGGGAGACACACTAGGCCTGATGAATCCCTTCTCCAGCAAATATCTCAGCTGGTCCTTCAACTCTCTCAAATCGGCAGGTGCCATTCTATATGGCGGAATGGAAATAGGCCGAGTGCCTGGCAGCACATCGATACAAAACTCTATCTCCCTCTCAGGAGGGATACCCGGGAGGTCGTCTGGAAACACATCTGGGAACTCTCTGACTCTGGGCCGATCAAAATCTGGTACCGGCCTCGAGATCAAATACCCGAATGAGATGGTAGATATACCCCTTCTGCACCATCTTCCTAGCCTTGAGGTAAGAAATAAACCTACCGCCGGCGACACGGTGTTCCTCCCACTCAATAACCGCTCCCAGAAAGCTGGAACCGTACCACTCTCTCCTCGCAGCTACATTGGCGTAGCAAGCTAACCAATCCATACCCATGATCACATCGAAATCGGTCATATCCAACTCTATCAAGTCGGCTAGGGTCTGACGACTGCATAAAGTCACTGGGCAAGCCCTATATACCCGCCGAGCTACCACCGAATCACCCACTGGCGTAGCTACCTCGAAAGGGTCTATGGACTCAGGCTCTATCCCTATCCTACTAGCAATAAGGGGAGATATATAGGACAGAGTAGAACCCGAATCTATCAAGGCATACACGTCACAACAAGAAACTGATAAAGTACCTGTGACGACATCCGGTGATGCCTCCTGGTCCTGTCGGCTGGACAAGGCATAAATGCGGTTCTGAGGACCGCTAGAACTAGGACCCCTGCCACGACCTCTGCCGCGACCTGCTGGTCCCTGAGCACCCTGCCCTCCGGGGCGAGTAACCGTAGGTGAAGAAGACCCGGCGAAAGACCCTGTAGGCTGACCCCTACCATCTGCGCTGCCTCTGGTCGGACAGGCTCTCGCATAGTGACCTTGTTGGCCGCAAGTGTAGCAAACTCCCGAGGTAGTATCACAACTCCCGGAATGGAATCTACCATATCGGACACACAGAGAGGACCTCGACCGGTTAGCACCCCTGCTACCCTGGAAGTCCGAAGTTTGGGGCCCTGTTCTACCCCCGAATTCCCTGGTTGTCCTGAAGACGGTGTAGGAGTGCTCTGAGCTGGTTGTGGTGCAAATCTAGTCTGCTGCTGAGATCGTCCACCCCGAGAGCTACCAAAACATCCGTGTCTTGGCTTCTTCTCTGGCGATATCATCGACCGTCGGCCTCTACGCCCTCGCACCTGGCGCATGAGCCTGAATGCGGGCAATGTCCATGCCCGGCTGAAGAGCCACACCTGAGCAAGACTCTGCCAAGTAGTCATCTAGTCCCGTAACGTAGCGGTGCACTCGGTCCTCCATATCTGCTACTAACGCAGGGACATATCGAGCCAACTAATCGAACTCAACGTTGTACTCCCGAATTGTGCGCCCTCTCTGTCTCAGCATCAAAAATATGTCGGCCCGTGCCCTCTTCATCTGCGGAGGCAAGAAGTGGCTGAGAAAAGCCTCCGAGAACTCGTCCCATACCGTTGGAAGTGCATGCTCTCCTCGGGACAGCTCCCACAAATCAAACCAATCAACTGCAGTATCACGCAACCGATGTGAACCTAAGACCACTGACTCGGTCTCTGAAGCCCTGATCACTCTCATGATCCGCTGAAGCTGGCGGATGAACTCCTGCGGATCATCCTCAGGCCTCGACCCGTAGAACTCTGGCGCGCTACAACTCAGAAGATCTCGTAGTCTCAAGCTATCCGATCTAGGATGAACCACGGGTGCTACTGGGCTGCTGCGTCGGCTATCTGCGTGTCCGCCAATCACGGCTAGAATCGGGCCATCTCCCTGTAACCCATCTCCTCTGCTCGGTGCTGGACCGAGGCGCAGTCTTGTGGTCTCGATGGCCCTGCTGCGGCTCCAAACTCTTACGGGGCGGCGGCGTTGTAGAACTTCGTTGCTCGAGATATCGCCCGGGTAAAGTTCGGGCACGGGCCTCGTGACCCTCGGTGTCCTACTAGCAGCTCCCTCGGCTGCCTTGCCCTTCTGGGCCCGGGTTGCCTTGCGTGGAGGCATAACTGGTACAGGAAAGAAATACGTTAGAGGTGTTATACCCCGTAGTTCCAGGGTATGTATGCGAGGACGTACGTACGAGAATACGACAGAAAGATTGGAAAGGAAGAAAGAGGCGATTTTTTCCACGGAAAAGTTTCCGGTTTTTGTGAAGGAAAAAGGTTCGTTAATGGGAATTGGATTCCCAGATTTGGTATTCGGACTTCCTGGAATATTAGAGAATTATGGAATTTTATTTTAGGAAATGGTCACGTGGGGCCCACGGGAGAAATTCTGGTTTTGTAGAACCACTTTGTTTTGAGATTTTGGCCATTGTGGATATTTTGGAAGATGTTTTATTTTGGGCCAATAGAAGGGTGACACGTGTCACCCCGCCTAGTGGCTTGGCGATTGGCATTTGTGCACAACACGGTTAAGTCGTTTTAAATGAAACGCTTTACATAACTTGCGAAGGAAAATTCGGCTATGTCTTTTCTTATTTTTGCGGATTTTTCCGAGAGACGAACATTTTGGACCAACGAGAGGCGGCACTTGGCACCCTCGTTGGTGGGCAAGGTGGGCGACTTGGACGAAATGGGGATGTCAGTGGTAGATATTTTGGTAGATATTTGTGAGGTTTTGGGAGTAGGGACTAGGGGCACTTGGGCATATCTTGGCCCTACACTTGTGTAGCACTTGGCTCAATCTTGGCCATTGGTTGGCCTTGGCTTGCTATAAATACCCTCTCCCTTTGATGAATTCTTCATCCATTCCTAAATGTTTCTAAGTGTAAAATCCTCTCCTCCCTTGTGTTGAGTTCGGCCAAGGGCCTCCCAGTGGCCGAGAGCACCCCCTCTAGGGGTGCTAGCCGAGTAGTGCCCTCCTAGAGTTGCTAGCCGTAGGGTACCCCACTGCTAGTTGTTTCGTATAATACCACTTTTTGTGGTGTAGAAATACTCTCAAAAGTATTGTTATAATGCCCAAATTACCTTAGCCAAATACCTTGTAGTATTCTAAGGTTATACCTATCTGAAAAGCCGGAAATACTATTATACTTCCGTCAATCCACAAAACCGAAACCCTAGGAAAATCTCCATAGTCAGTTGGAGTATTGTGTAGAAGTTGGTTAGAACTTCTAAGGGTGGTTTAGAGCGGGTTGGGCGCTGAGTTGAGCTAAACTTTGCTAAGGATCGACATTAAACTCGGATAATTATGGGCTTATCGAGGTAATTATCTTGCCCCCCTGTTGTAATTAGAAATTACATGTTGTTAGATTATATAGTTGAAGTATACTATATATAGTCGAACGTAGTTATCGCAATGTCTTTTGACTTAAGCTGAATAATACTTTCGGCAATGTCTTGCGACTTAAGCTGAATTTAAAGAAGTACCGAATCTTGTTGTAATTACTTAGGGTGTACAGATGAGACTTGTGTAGTAGTACCGTGGAGTAGAATTGTACAGTTAGGGTTAGATGTATAACCCCCGGTTGGCTTGGTAGCGGCCGTGAGAGGAGGAGATTTACGCTGTTGCGGGGGGGGGGAGGTGCTGCCGAATTTTCTGTAGAATGTTCTACGATAAGATCTTAATGTTAATAAGCGCCTTGTGGCCTTATAGGTTGAAGTACTACGTGTGGCGCGTTCTACTTGGCTTTAGGAGTAGCCAGCGGTTGGGAGTACTTGAGCGTTTTGCTATTAGTCGATACTGCGTCGCGAGGTATGTGAACCTCTTCCTATCTCTTCTAGCATGATATGTGTGAACTATTTAATGCGGTGAGCGTCATGTGCTAAATGTGTTTGAGTGGTTTAAAACATAAAGTGTTATAACGGCTTTATGGGAAGTTGGTTATAACGACTTTATGTTAGTAAGAAAATACATGTGGTTTTAAAAGGTAATCGATTTGAACTTTAAGCGGCTTGTTATATGATAAGAAAGAACTTGAAGTATTTCAAAAGATTTTGAATCATTTTGAAAGGAGAAGTAATACTTGGTGTTTGAAAACTTAAGAGTTATACTAGCTTTATGGGAAGTTAGGTATAACGGCTTAAGAATGCTTTACTGATTTCGGAAATCAGAATGTGTATCGACAAACCACTGCAGCGTTAATAAAAGGAAATGTTTTGAATAATTAAGTATTATTAAAACCGAGAAACTTCCATCCGCATAGAAGCTAAGATGAGACAAAATGATATTTCCTAGATCATGGCTGCTGTAATAAGATTGTTATAAACAAGAATATCCTACTCACATATAAGGCTTATGTTTCTCCGATTGTTTAAAAGAGAATTATATTCTTAAATGAATAAAACTATGAACTACGAAACCTTTCTAAAATAAGAAACGTGAACATTTGATATTAGGCAAACTTGGACGTTTGGAAAATAATGTTGTTACTTGATTTTACAAAGGTAAGAGTTTTGGTTTTCTTAAAAGGATAGTCACTCTATTTTATACTACGGGTATTGTGTGACTTATGTGAAAGAAACAGATCTTTTAAAGATTTAATGTGTGAAGTACTTTGGGGTTAGATACCCGAACTTGTTAGTAGAAAGTACCTTGTGTGAATACTCTATTGTATTGGTTCGTGATAGCCTTGTAAATACTTTCTTGTTGATTTGAGAAGTAAACATGTTGGGATGCTACGTGTGTTAGTGTCTTGTGATGTTAGTGTAAAGGGGTTTTCCCCTCGACTGCGCTTAAAGTTGTTTGACTATCAGCCGTTATGTTGGTATTGTACCACTCACCTTGACTTGTGTTCCGGGGGTTAAGCTGCCCTCCGATGCGGGGTAGACTCGGTGATGCAGGACCATGATTTGAGAATACCTCACGCGGGTCCGTGGATCCATGCGAGCTACGGGAGCTCCGGTTAGTGTCGGCCCTTGTGGTCACGCGGTCGCTTGTGGCCATGCGATGCGAGTCGGGGCGATCTTGGGAGTAGCTACCTCGATGCGGGTTATACCTCATGCGGGCCTATCCGCGCCTATGCGGGCTGCGGAGAGTTCCAGGGCTAGACGCGCACATTTGATCTGCGGCGAGTGACCGGCTTTTATCGGTGACTGACAGATATCATGACACGACTTATGACCTTGTTGGTGCTGTGGGTGTTATTAGTCGGCTATGCCTTCGCACTTACCTGCACTGTTTTATTAGGACAGTGGGACACGGTGTTCGTATGTATTCCTTGGTGCTTGTATATCATAAAGCTGCCGGTGAGGAAGGTATTCCACGCACGATTGATGTGGTGGGCGTGAGACCCATTGTTAAATTGAGTGATGATGGAGGCGTGAGTCACGACTTGACATGATCGCTTATTTATAGTGAATCTGTAGTTTGGTTATCATACATGTCTCTGCTTTGTATAGACTACTATGATTTCATTTGATTTATTTTTAGTTTCACATACTCGGTACTGTTGTCTTGACCTCCCGGGCTGCGTTCATGCCGCAGTAAAGGTACACGATCGTTGATCCTCGCTCTTAGGGTCACAGTTCGACTTTTAGGAAGCTCCGTTTCTCGGAGGCTTATCTTCGTATAGTCCTGTTGTTGTAGGTGCTTACATTCGGGGTATGACGAGGCCATCCGTCGTTGTTGTCGTATCATTTCTTAGAGGTGCAGTAATCTTGTTGTGGCGGGGTTTGTAAAAGGATTAAACTGTTCATTTGTAAAAGTGGTTATTTATATATGCCGAAAGGCAAGTTTTCTCGACATCGTTTTGTACTTCACTTGTTCATGTATGTGTTTTATGTTCCGTGATTACTCGATGTTGTGTCACTAGGGTGCCCGGTAAGGCACGATCACGGCCCGGGCAGTCGTGACAAAAGTGGTATCGAGCGATTAATCCTCGGAAAGTGTCTACAGATCGTATCCGATGAAGTCTTGATTATCGGTGTGTTGTGCACCACGCCAATAATCGTGAGGCTATAGGATATTTAGGATTGGTTTCTATTCTTCTCACTGAGGTCGTGCCTTAGAAATGTGTTTTAAGTTGGACCTCTAAACGTATTTCTTTCCCTTACCGCTATGCCTCGCGTAGGCAACCCGCCCGGGAGGGCAAGCGGCCGAGGAGCCTGCGAGTAGAATCTGAGAGGGTCACGAGGGCACGTGCCCAAATCATTACCTAGGGTAGTGCTTCATTCGGGATTTCTGCGACGCCACTAGCCCAAAGAGTTTAAGCATGGCGGCGGCGATTCCTCTGCGGCCATGATATGTGAACCTTCCACGGCCGAACGAGAATATAGATTGCAAAGAGGCAACCCCATTACTAGCCATGGATTTGGCTACAGAGATTATCTCGATGTACGCGAGTCTTGATGACTACCTAAGAAAGGGTTGTGCAAGAGTAATTCTTGATTGGGCTTGAGCATGGCACGTATGCGGGCTTATGCGCAGCCGAGAAACGTAGAGATCGACGGGTTAACCAAGGGCGCGAGAAGAGGGCAGGCAGCGTGAGTCCTCGGTAACTTTCAAGGTGAGTATACCTTAAGTGCTATGTTACGATAGCGGTGTGTTAGTTGTGATTAGAAATCATGGTGGGTTAACCGAGTAAGATTTTGGAGGATAGAAAGTGTGAGCCTTAGAGCTTTATACGCAAAGACCTTAGAGGTAAGGCCATCTCGGGTAGACGTATGTTTATGTTTGACCCTTATAGGAGTGCATAGTGCACGTGAGTGTGTTTGGGGATAGGTCCTAAGTAGTGTGAAATGAAGAGGTGGTTGAGCTAAGAAGACCGCCAGGTTTTCGTAACGTGTTTAGTAAGATTGTTCCTTCGGAGATGGTATTTGCGCCTAGGGTCGGGTTGAGGCTACGTGCGGGTCAACCCGCGGCAGTTTAATGGCGGGTCAGTTGGGGTGGTCCCGCCTTGTGGTAGGTCATGAGGTGTTAGGCCCAAGTTTAGTTAACCAACGTACGAGTTCGTGGATGCGTTCGACCGGTGGTCGGGCCGATGGGGGCAGCCCATCGTGTTCTTCGGTCGGGACCGTTCACTTGGCAATGTTGATTTATCAGAAAGGTTGTAAGGCTGCACGGTGCCTACCTTCACCTTATGATGACAGTGGAGCCTGTTACTGGCTGTTTTGTTTCGAAAAGTCCTACCAGCGGGGTTAAGAACTCAGTGAGTCTCGAATCGCATTCGCCCTCGGGCGGTCGCGTGGATTTCGAGGTAGTTGTGAGGATTGTTGTCTCGCGTGGAGGCGTTTGAGCTACCATTTCGGTGTTCGGATGTCGCCTTATGAAGCCTTGCGGGCGGAAGTGTAAGTCACGGCCGATTGGTTCGATGTTGGCGGGGTTCGATAGTTGGTTCAGCTTGTTCCAAAGGTATGTGGATAGTGAAGCTTGTCTAGAAGAAGTTCGCGGCTCGGAGAATCGGGCGGATAATCGGCGACGCTTAGAGTTCAGTTGACGGTCGGTCTTCTTGAAAGTACCACCTGACGGTGTGACGAGTTTTGGAAAGCGAAGGAACTTAGCGAGTTACTTTGGGCCTTTGTGAGTTCATGTGAAGAATAGGCGGGTTGCCTATATGTTAGCATTTGCCGTCCGACTTAGGAGGAATGACGTCCGTCTTCAGATTGTTATGTTCGGGAAAGTATCGAAGATCCATCCGAATGTTCCCGATTAATGATGACCTCGTTAGAGATAGTAACCCGAGTTTTGGATACTAAAGCGAGATCGAAATATGGTAAGAATTGAGTGTCTGACGGCCGATGATCGCATGCGGCCGGCACCATTTGTTGGGTCGTTGGAGCAAGGCTCGCGACAAAGTGACAAAAGTAGTATTATTTGTGGTGATGTTAGAGGTTTTCCTCGTGGACTTGGATGTAGGTATTTTGCGTGGGTATTTCGTGGCGGTGTGGCGGGATTGTTTCGTAAGTATAGTAGTGAAGACTATCTCGCACGCGCTCGCTTTGAGACTTAGAAGGAACATTCGGACGAATGTTTCTAAGGAAGAATGTTATACCCGTAGTTCCGTGGTATGTATGCGAGGACGCACGTACGAGAATCTGACGTAAAGATCGGAAAGGAAGAAAGAGGCGATTTTTTCCACGGAAAAGTTTCGGTTTTGTGAAGGAAAAAGGTTCGTTAATGGGAATTGATTCCCAGTTTGGTATTCGGACTTCGGAATATTAGAGAATTATGGAATTTTATTTTGGAAATGGTCACGTGGGGCCCACGGGAGAAATTCTCGGTTTTGTAGGGCCCACTTTGTTTTGAGATTTTGGCCATTGTGGATATTTTGGAAGATGTTTTATTTTGGGCCAATAGAAGGGTGACACGTGTCACCCCGCCAGTGGCTCGCCGATTGGCATTTGTGCACAACACCCGGTTAGAGTCGTTTTTAGACGGAACGATTTAAATAACTTGCGAAGGGAAAATTCCGGCTATGTGTTTTCTTATTTTTTCGGATTTTTCCGAGAGACGGAACAGTTTGGGCCAACGAGAGGCGGCACTTGGCACCCTCTCATCAGCGGGCAAGGTGGGCGACTGACGAAATGGGGATGTCAGTGGTAGATATTTTGGTAGATATTTGTGAGGTTTTAAGGAGTAGGGACTAGGGGCACTTGGGCATATCTTGGCCCTACACTTGTGTAGCACTTGGCTCAATCTTGGCCATTGGTTGGCCTTGGCTTGTGCTATAAATACCCTCTCCTTTGATGAATTCTTCATCCATTCCTAAATGTTTCTAAGTGTAAAATCCTCTCCCTCCCTTGTGTTGAGTTCGGCCAGGGCCTCCCCTTGTGGTCGAGAGCACCCCCTCTAGGGGTGCTAGCCGAGAGTAGTGCCACTCCTGAGTTGCTAGCATGGGTACCCCTAGCCTAGTTGTTTTCGTATAATACCCCCTTTTTGTGGTGTAGAAATACTCTCAAAGTATTGTTATAATGCCCAAATTACCTTAGCCAAATACCTTGTAGTATTCTAAGGTTATACCTATCTGAAAGCTTAGGAAATACTATTATACTTCCGTCAATACAAACCGAAACCCTAGGAAAATCTCCATAGTCCGTTGGAGTATTGTGTAGAAGTTGGTTAGAACTTCTAAGGGTGGTTTAGGCGGGTTGGGCGCTCGGAGTCGAGCTAAACTTTGCTAAGGATCGACATTAAACTCGGATAATTATGGGCTTATCGAGGTAATTATCTTGCCCACTGTTGTAATTAGAAATTACATGTTGTTAGATTATATAGTTGAAGTATACTATATATAATCGAACGTAGTTATCGTGATGTCTTTTGACTTAAGCTGAATAATACTTTCTGCAATGTCTCGCGACTTAAGCCCAATTTAAAGAAGATCTACCGTAATTACTTAGGGTGTATTACGATGAGACTTGTGTAGTAATGTAGTGGAGTAGAATTGTACTGTTAGGGTTAGATGTATAACCCCGGTTGGCTTAGTGGCCCAGTGAAGGAGGAGATTTACGCTGTTGGGGAGAGTCTGCCAATTTTACGTAGAATGTTCTACGATAAGATCTTAATGTTAATAAGCGCCTTGTGGCCTTATAGGTTGAAGTACTACGTGTGGCGCGTTCTACTTGGCTTTAGGAGTAGCCGGCGGTTGGGAGTACTGAGCGTTTTGCTATTAGTCGATACTCGCCGCGAGGTACGTGAACCTCTTCCTATCTCTTCTAGCATGATATGTGTGAACTATTTAGTACGGTGACGCATACGTGCTAAATGTGTTTGAGTGGTTTAAAACATAAAGTGTTATAACGGCTTTCTGGGAAGTTGGTTATAACAGCTTTATGTTAGTAAGAAAATACATGTGGTTTTTAAAAGGTAACTGATTTGAACTTTAACTGGCTTGTTATATGATAAGAAAGAACTTGAAGTATTTCAAAAGATTTTTGAATCATTTTGAAAGGAGAAGTAATACTTGGTGTTTGAAAACTTAAGAGTTATACTAGCTTTATGGGAAGTTAGGTATAACGGCTTAAGAATGCTTTACTGATTTCGGAAATCAGAATGTGTATCGACAAACCATCGGCGTTAATAAAAGGAAATGTTTTGAATAATTAAGTATTATTAAAACGGAGAAACTTCCATCCGCATAGAAGCTAAGATGAGACAAAATGATATTTCCTAGATCATGGCTGCTGTAATAAGATTGTTATAAACAAGAATATCCTACTCACATATAAGGCTTATGTTTCTCCGATTGTTTAAAAGAGAATTATATTCTTAAATGAATAAAACTATGAACTACGAAACCTTTCTAAAATAAGAAACGTGAACATTTGATATTAGGCAAACTTGGACGTTTGGAAAATAATGTTGTTACTTGATTTTACAAAGGTAAGAGTTTTGGTTTTCTTAAAAGGATAGTCACTCTATTTTATACTACGGTATTGTGTGACTTATGTGAAAGAAAGCAGATCTTTTAAAGATTTAATGTGTGAAGTACTTTGGGGTTAGATAATAGAACTTGTTAGTAGAAAGTACCTTGTGTGAATACTCTATTGTATTGGTTCGTGATAGCCTTGTAAATACTTTCTTGTTGATTTGAGAAGTAAACATGTTGGGATGCTACGTGTGTTAGTGTCTTGTGATGTTAGTGTAAAGGGGTTTTTCCCTCGACTGCGCTTAAAGTTGTTTGACTATCAGCCGTTATGTTGGTATTGTACCACTCACCTTGACTTGTGTTCCGGGGGTTAAGCTGCCCTCCGATGCGGGGTAGACTTCGGCGATGCGGGACCATGATTCGAGAATACCTCATGCGGGTCCGTGGATCCATGCGAGCTACGGAGCTCGTGTTAGTGTGCGGCCCTTGTGGTCACGCGGTCCTTGTGGCTACGCGATCGCGAGTCGGGGCGACGCGGGAGTAGCTACCCTCGACGCGGGTTATACCTCACGCGGGCCTATCTCGACCGCCTATGCGAGTGCGGAGAGTTCTGTGGCTAGACGCGCACATTTGATATGCGGGCGAGTGACCAGCTTTTATCGGTGTGACGCAGACAGATATCATGACACGCCTTATGACCTTGTTGGTACGTGGGTGTTAGTAGTCGGCTATGCCTTCGCATTTACCTGCACCGTTTTATTAGGACACAGTGGGACTCGTGTTCATGTGTATTCCTTGGTGCTTGTATATCATAAATCGCCGTGTGAGGAAGGTATTCCACGCACGATTGATGTGGTGGGCGTGAGACCCATTGTTAAATTGAGTGACGATCGAGGCGTGAGTCCCGACTTGACATGATCGCTTATTTATGGTGAATCGTAGTTTGGTTATCATACATGTCTCCCGCTTTGTATAGACTACTATGATTTCATTTACTGATTTATTTTTAGTTTCACATACTCACTACTGTTATCGACCTCCTTGGGGTGCGTTCATGCCGCAGTAAAGGTACACCGATCGTTGATCCTCGCCTTAGGGTCACAGTCAGCTTTTGGGAAGCTCCGCTTTCTCGGAGGCTTATCTTCGTATAGTCCCTGTTGTTGTAGGTGCTTACATTCAGGGTATGACGGGCCCCGTCCGTCGTTGTTGTCGTATCATTTCTTAGAGTCCGTAGTAATCGTTGTGGGCGTGGTTTGTAAAAGGATTAAACTGCTCATTTGTAAAAGTGGTTATTTATATATGCCAAAGGCAAGTTTTCCTCGACATCGTTTTGTACTTCACTTGTTCATGTATGTGTTTTATGTTCGTGACACTGATGTTGTGTCACTAGGGTGCCCGGTAAGGCACGATCCACGGGCCGGGCAGTCGTGACAAGAGGGTCCAACTTATAACACAACTCTAAAGCACGATCTCGAGTGAGAAGAATGGAAACCAATCCTAAATATCCTATAGCCTCACGATTATTGGTGTGGTGCACAACACACCGATAATCAAGACTTACTAGATACGATGCAGTAGACACTTTCCGAGGATTAATCGCTCGATACCACTTTTGTCACGACCGATCCGGTTCGTGGATCGTGCCTTACCCGCACCCAAGTAGTCATACATCGAGTAATCGGAATATAAAAACAAGACATGAAACCAATGTAAAAGAGACACAGTTTATCCAAGAAAAGATTGTCTTTCGGCATGTATATATACATCAAGAGTGAACAGTTACATCCCAACTTTACAACAGGACTACAGACCTCTAAGGAAGTAAACAACTATGGCGGGACAGGGCCCCGCCATACCCTGAATGTACAAAATATCTACAACACTGCGAGAGTCGCATCAAAAGTCGAGCCTCCGAGAAATGGAGCTCTCGACACTGCAGTAAGGATCCTAAGAATGAGGATCTACCACTGCTTCCCCTTACCGCAGATGAACGCACTCAAGGAGGTCAAGATAACAGTACCAAGTATGTGAAAATGTAAAGTACTTTAAATGAAATCATATCATTTTAAAACCAATTTTACAAATATGTACGAAACAACCAATGTAACCGCACATAGTGCCACAGCATAACCAAAAGCAAAATAGATATAACATAACTGGTCTTTTCTAGGCCGATAATGATCGAAGCAAGGCCAATCGCCCATAGTATCATTATGCGAGCCTAACTCGAACTCCCGCACCGCATAGGTCACATGCACCGCATGAGGTATTCCTCGTGACGGTAGCTAATCCGCAGATCCTCCGACCCCGGTCCGCGATAGTCCCGTGGACCGCATAGGCCATATAGACCGCAGATCGGCGTAACACACCCGGAGTGATCAATCCTGGAACTCCCGCACCTCCGCATAGGTCACACAGACCCGCATGAGGTATTCCTCGCATCGAGGGTGGCAAGTCCTCGGCATCATAACAAGTCAGGGGGGTATGTTATATAATAGCAAGATAACGCTTATCGCTTAACAACGTAAGCACAACAAGAATAACCCCTTACACAAACATCACAAGACACTAACACACGTAGCATCATAACATGTTTACTTATCAAACCATCTTACTACACTTTCCAAAGAATCAATACAAGACTTTCATAAACAAATAAGTAAACTGCCTTTTATATTTCTTAAGTCGTTATACCTAACTTCCCATAAAGCTAGTATAACTCTTAAGCTTTTAAAACCAGGTATTACTTTTCTTTCAAAAATGATTCATAACTCTTTTGAAATATTTCCAAGATTTTTATCATTTAAGACTCAAGTCAAAAGACATCAAAGTAAAACCAAGTTTAGTTAACACATGTACGTCTACCGTACTATATATATTTCAAAAGTATCATGCTCAAGAGGATAGGAAGAATCACATACCTCCTCGGCGAAATCCACCTGTCAAGTCGAATATGTCGCGCGCAGAGTATCAACCTATAATAGTCAAATACGTCTATCAACGTCTAGACTACTTCGTAGAATATTCTAAGCAGAAGGTTCTCTATTCTACTAAAATTGGGCAAGATTTCCCTACCACAAACTACACAAGTTCATCAGAATACATCCATGTAAGTACAGTTCAATTCTCTTCTTTTATACCATCCTTCTATATATCTTATACTTATTTCTATACTACTACAGTATGTAATCTCTAATTACAATAGAAGGACAAGGGTATTTACCTCGATAAGCCCAAAATTATCCAAGTTTAAATGTTGATCCTGAACAACGTTTAGCTCCTATTCTGTACGCTCCAATTCGCTCCAAGAAACCCTTAGAAGTTCTTAAACAACTTCTACCTAGTACTTCAACCAACTATGAAGATTTTCCTAGGGTTTCGTTTTGTGACTAAAGGGAATATAGTATTATTTCTGGGCTCTTAGTATAGAGGTAACTTTGGAATACTACAAGGGATTTGGGCTAAGGTATTTTGGAATAGTAACTATACTTGAAGACAATTTTTCTACCAAAAGGGGGGGGGGGTATTTCGACGAGAGCTTCTAAGAGGGGGAGGGAGTGTTTCAGACGAGACTACTACAAAGGGGGAGGGATTTTGGAGACTTGGAAATTGTTTTTGTGGATGAAGAAGTCTTCAGACTTGAGGTATTTATAGAACAATCTGGCCAAGATTCAAGCAAGTGGAGGGTGTAGATTGGGTTGCTTGTGTGAGTGGAGTCTTCCACCAAGTGTCCACCACAATATTGGGACATATGTCCACCACAACATTGGAACATATGTCCACCACAACAATGAGCCATGTGGCCATCCACATGGCTCACAAAAACCGTCCAATACCTACTCCCACTAACCCAAAGAAAATATCTTGCAAGACTTGACTATTTGACTTGTCTACTAGCCCAACATTTTCGTCCAAACATGCCACCTAAGGGTGACACATGTCGCCCTCCTATTGGTCCAAAATATTCAATCTCTCGGAAAAATCCGTAATCGGTTAAAATATTAAAAACGTAAAATTTCCTTCACAAGGTTCGGAATCTTTTCCGTTGAAAGTTCACAATTTCATCCTAAACCTAATTAGGGTTTACACAATCACGCACGCCCTCACATACATACTCGTGAAATACGGTATAACAGAACGCACTTTCAAAAGGGGTCAAGATAACAAAAATTTAATATGGAATGTAAAAATAAGGTACAGTAAACAAATCATAACTGTACAAAAGAATGACAGGGGAAAGTATAAAAAGGGTACATACCAGATCCTACCGTGTCATTACCATCTCGTGAACTTAATCGTACCTTATTATCTTTTCCCATTTTTCAATAAAAGTTATAGTCACTTTCTTACGGACGTAGTTAGGAAAATCGTCAAGTTCATTACTATATAACTTACTTATCTTTCATAACAAAATCCGCCCTTATGGAGGACGATATACTACCCGCCAACTGGGACGCGATCAAGTCACACAAATATCAAAGCGCGTGCGGAATTCCTTCCTCACTGCCGGCAGTCTATGACATAAATCATACTCATGTGACGCGCCCGTGGCATTCTACCTCACTGTCGGCATACACATATACAATACATATATATATACCTCCTGCCCGTGGAATCCTCCATCATCACGGCAGTAGGTGTAACATATAACCAGGTGACACGCCCGTGGCATCCTACCTCACTGTCAGCGTACACGTATACAATACATATATATATATATATTTAACGCGGCCGCATGCCCCGGAATCCCTCATCGTATAAGCATGGCCATAACGTGCCCTCGGCATCCCTCATCGTAGGTGCAGGTCTTCATGGGGAGCTAGCCCATGGAATAAGAATATAACATGCCCCCGGAATCCCTCATCGTGGGTACATGTCTTCATGGGGAGCTAGCCCATGGAGTAATAGTCGTAATAGCATGGTCGCATGCCCAGGAATCCCTCAACGTATAAGCATGGCCATGGGTAATAAAACTAATCCGGGAATCTAACCCGCCTCCTGGTCACATGCCCCGGAATCCCACATCGTATAAGCATGTCCAAGGATCAATCATAATGGAAGCATACCCGTGGAATGCCACATCACTGTCGGTACGTCCAAGTAAACTTACAACAAGACAGCCGGCTGTTATACCCCGTATTTCCAGAGTATGTACGTGAGGGCGTACGTATAAAAGTTTAAGCCTTAAGTTAGGCTAGAGACGAAATTTTGTGCACAACTACCAAAAAGAATTGTTTTCCGACGAAACGTTTTCCAAACTTTGCGAAGGGAAAATTACGGCTATGTCATTTATTATTTTTGCGGATTTTTCCAAGAGATGAAATATTTTGGACCAACGGGAGGGTGACATGTGTCACCCTCAAAAGTGGACGGCAAAGGGCTAGCTTGGCACGTTTTTTGTGTTGAAGTTTTAGTCAAGGGTTAGGTAGGATATTTTGTAGATATTTTGTGTAGTTGATGAACAAGTGGGACCCACAAACACTTGTCCAAATCTTGACCCTACACTTGCCCACCACTTGTCTTGATCTTGGCCATTGGTTGGCCTATAAATACCCCCCCTTTGTTGAAGACTTCTTCATCCACAAAAAATTCCTAAGTCTTGAAATCCCTCTCCCCCTTTAGTGTAGGCTCTCGTCCAAAGAGCACCCCCCTCCCCCTTGAGAAGGCCTTTGGCCGAAACCTACCCCCCCTCCTAGTGGTGTTGTTCTCGTAAATACCCCCCCTCTTGGTAGAAAAGTATTCTCCAAGTATTGTTACTATTCCAAAATACCTTGGCCCAAATACCTTGTAGTATTCCAAGGTTACACCTATACTAAAAGCCCAGAAATACTATTATACTTTCCTTCAGTCACAAAAACGAAACCCTAAGGAAAATCTTCATAGCCGGTTGAAGTATTAAGAAGAAGTTGCGTAGAACTTCTAAGGGTTGTTTGGAGCGGTCGAGCACCTGCAGTAGGAGCTAAACGTTGCTCAGGATCGACATTTAAACTTGGATAATTTTGGGCTTATCGAGGTAAATACTCTTGACCTTCTATTGTAATTGGAAATTACACTGTAGTTGTATAGAAATGAATATAAGATTCATAGAAGGATATTACAGAAGAGAATTGAACTGTAATAGAAGGATATTACAGAAAAGACTTGAATCAAATCACATCGTAAGAATATTAAAGAAGAAGATTAAATCAGACTTACATAGACTGTATTTACTGAGACTTGTGTAGTTTAACTGCAGAGAAGTTGTCGCCCGATTTTTCGTAAAATAGAGAACCTACTGCTTAGAATATTCTCCAGAGTAGTCTAGACATTGATAGACTTGTATAACCGTTATAGGTTGAAAGTTCTGCAAGTAGCATGTTCTACTTGAAAGGTGGACAAGGCTAGCCGGGTTATAGCCGTGGAGCGTTTTGCTAATAGTCGATAATCGTCGCGAGGTATGTGATTCTTCCTATCCTCTTTAGCATGATATTTTAAAAGGAATATATTTAGTACGGACGACGTGCGTGTTAAGCGACGTAGTTTTACGGCAATGTCTTTTGACTTAAGCCTGAATAATAAGAATCTTGAAGTATTTCAAGAGAATTAAGAAACCTTTTTGAAAGAAGAGTAATGCTTAGTTTTAAAAGCTTAAGAGTTATACTAGCTTTATGGGAAGTTAGGTATAACGACTTAAGAGAGATAAAAAGAATGGTTTACTGATTTTAGAAGTTAAGAGACTTGATCTTAAAAGATAAGAGACTTGACTTAATTAATATGAATTTTGTTAAAAAGGTGTGAAACCTCATTCGTGAGTAATGAGTGCTTGGTTTTTAAAAGGGATAATGTTTTACTGATTTCGGAAATCAGAATAAGTATCGAACAAACCATCGCAAATGCTAATAAAGGGAAATGTATTGACTAATTAAGTATTATTAAAACCGTAGAAACCTCCATCCGCATAAGCTAAGATGAGACAAAATGATATTACATTTCCTAGATCATGGCTGCGTTAATAAGATTGTTATAAACAAGAATAACCTACTCACATATAAGGCATATGTTTCTCAAATTGTTTTAAAGGAGAATTACATCATTAAGTGATTAAAACTATGAACTACGAAACCTTTCGAAAATGAGAAACTTAAGCATTTGAAATTAGGCAAACTTGAACGTTTGGAAAATAATGTTGTTACTTGATTTTACAAAGGGAAGTGTTTTGGTTTACTTAAAAAGATAGTCACTCTATTTTTATACTACGGGTATTGTGTGACTTTTGTGAAAGAAACGGATCTTTTAAAGAGTTAATGTATGAAGTACTTTGGGGATAAAAACCCGAACTTGTTAACATAAAGTAGAAAGTACCTTGTGTGAATAACTTGATTGTGTTGGTTTGTGATAGCCTTGTAATACTTTCTTGTTGATTTGATAAGTAAACATGTTAGGATGCTACGTGTGTTAGTATCTTGTGATGTTTGTGTTATACCCCGTATTTTCAGAGTATGTACGTGAGGACGTACGTAGAAAGTGGAGCCTTAAAGTTAGGCTAGGTTCGATATTTGGGCACAAGTACCAAAAAGAATCGTTTTTCGACGGCCGCTTTACTAAACTCATGGGCGGAAAATTCCGCTATGTCATTTATAATTTTGTAGATTTTTCCGAGAGATCTAAACATTTTGGACCAACGAGAGGCGACACTTGTCACCCTCAATCGAGCACGTTTTTGCGCATGGACGAAAGCGGGCCGGGAGTTGGTAGGATATTTGTGCAAGTTGGTGTGGTAGATGGATAAGCGCACTCGCTTAATCCTAGCCCTACACTTGCCTAACACTGATGGATCTTGGCCATTGGTTGGCCATTGCTTGACCTATAAATACCCCCTTAGTGATGAACTTCTTCATCCAAAAATTGTTCCAAGTCTTGAAATCCTCCCCTTCTTGTGGTTCTCGCCCAACCTCGAGAAAACTCGTCAAACCCTCCCCTTGTGAGCCTAGCCGAGGCAAACCCCCTTGCCTTGTTATTTTCAGATAATACCCCTTTGTGGTGTAGAAATACTCTCCAAGTATTGTTATGATGCCCAAATACCTTAGCCCATATACCTTATAGTACTTTCCAAAGTCACCTCTATATGTAGAGCCCGGAAATACTATTATACTTTCCCTCAGTCACAAAAACGAAACCCTAAGGAAAATCTCCGTAATTGGTTGGAGTACTAAGTAGAAGTTGTGTAGAACTTCTAAGGGTTTCTTGGAGCAAATTGGAGCGCACGGAGTAGGAGCTAAACGTTGCTCAGGCGCGACATTAAACTTGGATAATTTTGGGCTCATCGAGGTAAATACTACTGTCCTTCTATTTTAATTGGGAATTACATACTGTAGTTGTATAGAAATGAATATAAGATTCATGTCACGACCCGAAATTCGGGCCCGTGACTGGTGCCTTACCCCGGGCACCCTGGTGATACAACGTCAGAGAAAAACCAGCGGAAATAAAACTTAGACATGCAACAATAGATATAATAATAAACAAAGCAACCAAAAACAGCTTTTCAAGATATACATAAAACCCGAACAGCTTTAATCCTTTTACAACCCCGCCACAACAAAGATTCATGCACTTAAGATTTACAACGACTATGACGGACAGGCTCGCCATACCCTCAATGTACAAGAACCTACAACTCAGTGGAAACACATACCAAAAGATAAGCCTCGGAGAAACGGAGCTTCCTAATACGTTGAATCAGTGATCCCATCAGAACGACTGCCCGGCTCAGGCATCGTGCCTTACCCCGCACCCTAGTGACACAACATCGAGTAATCAATGAACATAATGACAATACATGAAACCAATGTAAAATGACAAGTGAAATAAGAAGACAAAGCAACTAAAAGCGGTTACCTTCAAGATATATATAAATAGCAATTCGAATAAGCATAACCTCTTACAAATTCCGCCCACAACAAGATTACTGCACTTCTAAGAAATGATACGACAATAATGGCGGACAGGCCCGCCAAACCCCCGAATGTAAACACTTACTACGACAGGACTATACCACCGATAAGCCTCCGAGAAACGAGCTTCCCAAAAGCCGAACGGTGATCCTAAGAGCGAGGATCAACGATCGGTGTACCTTTACCGCGCATGAACGCAGCTTCGGCGAGGTCAAGATAACAGTACCGAGTATGTGAAATCAAAATAAATCAGAAATGAAATCATAGTAGTCTATATAAAGCAGAGACATGTATGATAACCAAACTACGCTCACAATAAATAAGCCAATATGTCAAGTCGTGACTCACGCCCAAGTTATCACAATAAAACCGCACGGTAAGTACGAAGGCATAGCCGACTACTAAGACCCACAGCACAAAAATACCACAAATTGTATCCCGAGGTCTTTCTAGACCGCACCACATGATCGGCCGCCCTCGCCCGCAATATCAATGCGCGCGTCTATCCTCGAACTCTCGCACCCGCATAGGTCACACACGACCCGCATGAGGTATTCTCGAATCATGGTCCTGCATCGCCCGAGGTATACCTCGCATCGGGCGCACTAACCCCAGTATCCGCCTAGGCTCCCGCAACCCGCATAGTCTCAAAAGACCGCATAGTCTCAACAGACCGCATAGGAATCCCCGCATCAGGCTAAACACCCGAATGATCAATCTCGAGCTACCGCGACCGCATAGTCACGAGGACCGCATAGCCGTGAAAGACCGCACAAGGGTGGCAAGCCCTCGGATAATAAGTCAAAGCCGGGTATGTGATACAATAATCATAACGGGCTTAACGCTTAACAACGTAAGCACAACAATAATAACCCCCTTACATAATAATCACAAGATACTAACACACGTAGCATCCTAACATGCTCACTCATCAAATCAACAAGAAAGTATTACAAGGCTATCACAAACCAATACAACCAAGTTATTCACACAAGGTACTTTCTACTAACAAGTTCGGGTACCTATCCCCAAAGTACTTCATACATTAAATCTTTAAAAGATAATGCTTCACAAAAATCACACAATACGTAGTATATAAAAATAGAGTGATTATCTTTTTCAAAGTAAATCAATTACTTCTCTTTGTAAAATCAAGTAGCAACATTCTTTTCCAATGTTCAAGTTTGCCTAATTTCCAATGTTCAAGTTTGCCTAATTTCCAATGTTCAAGTTTCTCATTTTAGAAAGGTTTCAGAGTTCATAGTCTTATTCATTTAAGAATATAATTCTTCTTTAAACAACTGAGAAACCTAAGCCTTATATGAGTAGGATATTCTTGTTTATAACAATCTTATTACAAAGAAAGTGATCTAGAAATATCATTTTGTCTCATCTTAGCTTCTATGCAGATGAAGTTTCTACCGGTTTTAATAATACTTAATTAGTTAAAACATTTCCTTTATTAACGCCGCAAATGGTTTGTCGATACACATTCCGATTTCCAAATCAAGAAACATTCTTAAGCCGTTATACCTAACTTCCCATAAAGCTAGTATAACTCTTAAGTTTTCAAAACCAAGTATTACTTCTTCTTTCAAAATGATTCAAAATCTTTTGAAATACTTCAAGTTCTTTATTAATACATAACAAGCCGCTTATAGTTCAAATCGCCACCTTTAAAACCACATGTATTATCTTACCAACATAAAGTCGTTATAACCAACTTCCATAAAGCCGTTATAACACTTTATGTTTTACACCAATCAAATACATTTAGCACTGTGACGCCTACCGCACTACATAGTTCACACATATCATGCTAGAAGAGATAGGAAGAGGTTCACATACCTCGCGACGAGTATCGACTAATAGCAAAACGCCCAAGTACCTCAAACCGCTTGGCCACTCCTTAGCCCTAGATCGCGCCACACGTAGTACTTCAACCTATAAGGCCACAAGGCGCTTTATTAACATTTAGGTCTCACCAGAACATTCTACGTAAAATTCGGCAAAGACTCTCCCCGCAACAACAGAAATCTCCTCCTCTATCGAGGCCGGCTACCAAGCCAACCAGGGGGTTATACATCTAACCCTAACTGTACAATTCTACTCCACTGCACTACTACACAAGTCTCATCAGAATACATTCTATGTAAAAACAGCTTTAGTACTCTTCTTCAAAAGGTTTCTTATTATTCAAAGCTTAAGTACAAAGACATTGCCGACAACAACGCTCAGTTCTATATATATAGTATACTTCAACTATATAGTCTAACAATCATGTAATTTCCAATTACAATAGAGGACAAGATATTTACCTCGATAAGCCCATAATTATCCGAGTATAAAGTCGATCCCGGGCAATCGCTTAGCTCCAACTCCGCGCTCCAACCCGCCTCCAAACTACCCTTAGAAGTTCTAACCAACTTCTACATACTACTCCAACTAACCATGGAGATTTTCCTGTGGTTTCTTGGCCAGGATGATGGTAAGTATAATAGTATTTCCGGCTTTTCAGATAGTATAACCTTAGAATACAACAAGGTATATGGCTAAGGTAATTGGGCATTATAACAATACTTTGAGAGTATTTCTACCAAGATGGGGTATTATACGAAACAACTAGCAGTGGGGTACCCCACGGCGAGCCCCCCAAGGAGTGGTGTATACCTCTACTACCCCACTGTGGGGAACTCTCGCCGAGGGGGAAGGCTTTTGGACGAGAACCACAAGAAGGGAGAGGGAGGGATTTTAACACTTAAGATTTTAGGATGAAGAAAGTCTTCAACAAAGAGTGGTATTTATAGCAACCAATGGCCAACCAATGGCCAAGATCATGCCAAGTGCAAGGTGTAGGCCAAGATCTTGCCAAGTGCCCCTTAACCAACTAACACACAAATATCCTACCAACTAAAGCCATTCCAATCGCCACAATAACGCCTCACATCCATCAATTGAGGGTGACAAGTATCGCCTCCCGTTGGTCCAAAATGTTTCGCCTCTGGAAAAATCCGCAAAAATAAAATATGGCATAGTCGGAAATTCCCTACGAAAGTCGTGGAAAACGTTTCACTAAAAAAACGACTCTAACCGTGTTGTGCACAAAATTAAATCGCCAAGCCTACTTGAAGTTCGAATTTCCTACGCACGCCCCTGCAGACATACTGGAAATACGGTATAACATTCTCCTCCTTAGAAACATTCGTCCCGAATGTTCCTTCTAAGTCTTAAAACAAACGCGCCAGATAGTCCTCACCGCTATACTTTCATTTAAAACAATCTCGCCACGCATGGCCACGGAACCAACTTGCGAAAATACTTACCTCCAAGTCCACGAGACACACCTCTAACATCACAAACGCCCCATCCAAGGGTCTAAAATATAATTCCTTCAGATTTCTCCATACAAAAGAAATGATCACATCTACGCCGCCATACACGCCGCTTTTTCCCTTACGTGTCGCACTTTCTCGCACACTCAATTCTTACCACATGATGCCACTTTTGTCACTTTGCCCGAGGCATAAACCTTCTCGTGCAACCCAACAAATGGTACCGATCGCATGCGATCATCGCGCTATCGTACACCCAAACTCTCGATATCGCTTCGCTCAAACTCGGGTTACTATCTCTAACGGTCATCATTAACGGGAACACTGATGGATTTCGATACTTCCGATCATAACAATACGAAGATCGGACGCATCGCCTCCTAAGTCGGACAAGAAGAACTAACATATAGGCAACCCGCCTATTCTTCACATGAACTCAAAAAGGGCCCAAAGTAACTCGCTAAGTTCCTCTGCTTTTTCCAAAACTCGCCACACCCTATCCGGTGGTACCTTCAAGAAGACCGACCGCCAACTCAACTCTAGCCGCCGCCGATTATCCGCACGATTTCCCGAGCTTCGTAACTTCTTCTAGACAAGCTTCACTATCCACGGCCTGGAACAAGCTCAACCAACTGTCAACCTTGCCAACATCGAACCAATCGATCGCAACTTACACTTCCGCCTCAAGGCTTCATAAGGCGACATCCGAACACCGAAATGGTAGCTTAAACGCCTCTACAGAGACAACAATCCCCACAACTACCCCAAATCCACACACCGCCCGAGGGCGAACGCGATTCTCGAGACTCACCGAAGTTCTTAACCTTGCTCGTAAAACTTCCAAACAAAACAGCCGTGAACTGGCTCCACTGCTCGCCATAAGGTGAAGGTAGGCACCGTGCAGCCTTACAACCTTTCGATAACTCAACACGCCGAGTAAACGGCCCCGATCAAAAACACGATGGGCTGCCCCATCGCCCGACCATCCGGTCGAACGCATCCACGAACTCAGACTGTTAACTAAACTTGGGCCTAACACCCTAGTGATCCCACCACCTACGGAGCACCACAACCGACCCCACCAACAACAGTCGCGGGTTGACTCGCAACGCGCCTCAACCCGACCCAACGCCGCACAATACTAGCTCCCAAGGAAAACTCTCACTAATCACGCTACGAAACCTAGCGGTATTCTTAGCTCAACTACTCTCTTTCATTTCACACTACTCATGGACTTATCCCACAAACATAGCTCACGTGCACTATGCACTCCTATAAGGATCAAACATAACACTACGCCTTTACCCGAGATGGCCTTACCTCTAAGGTCTCTACGTATAAAGCTCTAAGGCTCACACTTTCTCTATCCTCAACATCTTACTCTAAACAACCATGATCTAATCAAAACTAACACATCGCTATCGTAACATAGCACTTAAGGTATACTCACCGATCACATAAACAAAACTCTGAGGGTTAAAGATATACCAGAACTCACTGCTTCACCCCTTAATCGTTCTAATCAAACTCGCCTGCAGGCATACCGAGGGAGATGACAAACTACCCACCGATCCTCAAGGCTAAGTCCTCCTTACTAGACACTCTTTCGACATTAGACTCGACGGTCATAGTACAACAAGTACCAACTAAAAGACGACATTCCCGGATGACGCTCACACATCGTGAACCTAAGTCCCGGAGTTCGCCAACTCTCGCACACCCCAAACGCCCCGAAATTCGGAAGACCACTGCGACCGTGGATGTGCATAATCAAATCCGCCGCGAGGTGACTCGCCGAAAGTTACCAAAGGACCTCGCCGCTCGCCCTCTTCTCGTTGTCCTTCGTTAACCCGCCGATCTCACGTTTCTCGCCGCGCATAAGCCCGCATACGTGCCATGCTCAAGCTTCAATCAAGGATTACCTTTGCACAACCTTTCTTAGGTAGTCATCAAGACTCGCGATACATCGGTATACTCTCGGTAGCCAAATCCATAGCTAGTAATGTGGTCGCTTTGCAATCTATATTCATCGTTCCGATCGTGGAACCAAGATTCAAATATCATGGCCGCAGTAGGAACCGCCGCCGTGCTAAACTTTCTCGGGCTAGTGATGTCGCGAAATCCCGAACGAAGCACCTAACTCAGTGATGATTGGGCCTGTGGCCCTCATAACCCTCGACTCTACTCGCCTCCTCGCTTTGCCTCTCCCGGCGGGTTGCCTACGCGGAGGCATAACGGTAAGGGAAAGAAATACGTTAGAGGGTTCAACTTACAACACAGCTCTAAGGCACGATCTCAGAGTGAGAAGAATAGAAATCAATCCTAAATACCCTATAGCCTCCTGATTATTGGCGTGGTGCACAATACACCGATAATCAATACTTCATCGGATACGGTCGTAGACACTTTCCGAGGATTAATCGCTCGATACCACTTTTGTAACGACTCCGCCCGGCGCATCGTGCCTTACCCCGCACCCTAGTGACACAACATCGAGTAATCACGAACATAAAGACAATACATGAAACCAATGTAAAATGACAGTGAAATAAGAAGACAAAGCAACCAAAAGCTTACCTTCAAGATATATATAAATAGCAATTCGAATAGCATAACCTCTTACAAATTCTGCCCACAACAAGATTACATGCACTTCTAAGAAATGATACGACAATAATGGCGACAGTTCCCGCCAAACCCCCGAATGTAAACACTTACTACGATTGCGGACTATACCACCGATAAGCCTCCGAGAAACGGAGCTTCCTAAAGTGAACGGTGATCCTAAGAGCGAGGATCAACGATCGTGTACCTTTACCTGCAGATGAACGCAGCCAAGCGAGGTCAAGTGATAACAAAAATTTGAGTATGTGAAATCAAAATAAATATCAGAAATGAAATCATAGTAGTCTATATAAAGCAGAGACATGTATGATAACCAAACTACAGCTCACAATAAATAAGCAAATATGTCAAGTCGTGACTCACGCCTCCAAGTTATCACAATAAAACCGCACGGTAAGTACGAAGGCATAGCCGACTACTAAGACCCACGCACCAAAAATACCACAAACCGTATCCCGAGGTCTTTCTAGACCGCACCACATGATCGGCCGCCCTCGCCCGCAATATCAATGCGCGTCTATCCTCGAACTCTCGCAGCCTCCGCATAGGTCACACACGACCCGCATGAGGTATTCCTCGAATCATGGTCCTGCATCGCCGAGGTATACCCCGCATCGGGCGCCTAACCTCGGATTCGCCTAGGCTCCCGCAACCCGCATAGTCTCAAAAGACCGCATAGTCTCAACAGACCGCATAGGAATCCCGCATCAGGCTAAACACCGAATGATCAATCCCGAGCTACCGCGACTCGCATAGTCACGAGGACCGCATAGCCGTAAAGACCCGCGATCAAGGTGGCAAGCCCAGATAATAAGTCAGCCGGTATGTGATACAATAATCACATAACGCTTAACGCTTAACAACGTAAGCACAACAATAATAACCCCTTACATAATAATCACAAGATACTAACACACGAGCATCCTAACATGCTCACTCATCAAATCAACAAGAAAGTATTACAAGGCTATCACAAACCAATACAATCAAGTTATTCACACAAGGTACTTTCTACTAACAAGTTCGTACCTATCCCCAAAGTACTTCATACATTAAATCTTTAAAAGATACGTTTCACAAAAATCACACAATACCCGTAGTATATAAAAATAGAGTGATTATCTTTTCAAAGTAAATCAATTACTTCTCTTGTAAAATCAAGTAGCAACATTTTTTCCAATGTTCAAGTTTGCCTAATTTCCAATGTTCAAGTTTGCCTAATTTCCAATGTTCAAGTTTCTCATTTTAGAAAGGTTTCGTAGTTCATAGTCTTATTCATTTAAGAATATAATTCTTCTTTAAACAACTGAGAAACCTAAGCCTTATATGAGTAGATATTCTTGTTTATAACAATCTTATTACAAAGAAATTGTGATCTAGGAAATATCATTTTGTCTCATCTTAGCTTCTATGCAGATGGAAGTTTCTACTGGTTTTAATAATACTTAATTAGTCAAAACATTTCCTTTATTAACGCCGCAGTTGGTTTGTCGATACACATTCGATTTCAAATCAAGAAACATTCTTAAGCCGTTATACCTAACTTCCCATAAAGCTAGTATAACTCTTAAGTTTTCAAAACCAAGTATTACTTCTTCTTTCAAAATGATTCAAAATCTTTTGAAATACTTCAAGTTCTTTATTAATACATAACAAGCCGCTTATAGTTCAAATCGCTTACCTTTTAAAACCACATGTATTATCTTACCAACATAAAGTCATTATAACCAACTTCCATAAAGCCGTTATAACACTTTATGTTTTACACCAATCAAATACATTTAGCACTGTGACGCCTACCGCACTACATAGTTCACACATATCATGCTAGAAGAGATAGGAAGAGGTTCACATACCTCGCGACGAGTATCGACTAATAGCAAAACGCCCAAGTACCTCAAACCGCTCGGCTACTCCTTAGCCCTAGAGATCGCGCCACACGGAGTACTTCAACCTATAAGGCCACAAGGCGCTTATTAACATTTAGGTCTCACCGTAGAACATTCTACGTAAAATTCAAGAAGACCTCCCCGCAACAACAGAAATCTCCTCCTCTATCGAGGCCGCTACCAAGCCAACCAGTGGGGTTATACATCTAACCCTAACGGGTACAATTCTACTCCACGCACTACTACACAAGTCTACTGTAATACACTTTCATGTAAAAACAGCTTTAGTACTCTTCTTGAAAAGGTTTCTTATTATTCAAAGCTTAAGTACAAAGACATTGCCGACAACAACGCTCAGTTCTATATATATAGTATACTTCAACTATATAGTCTAACAATCATGTAATTTCCAATTACAATAGAGGACAAGATATTTACCTCGATAAGCCCATAATTATCCGAGTATAAAGTCGATCCCGGGCAATCGCTTAACTCCAACTCCGCGCTCCAACCCGCTCCAAACTACCCTTAGAAGTTCTAACCAACTTCTACATACTACTCCAACTAACCATGGAGATTTTCCTTAGGTTTTGGTTGGGATGATGGTAAGTATAATAGTATTTCGGCTTTTCAGATAGGTATAACCTTAGAATACAACAAGGTATATGGCTAAGGTAATTTGGGCATTATAACAATACTTTGAGAGTATTTCTACCAAGAGGGGTATTATACGAAACAACTAGGCAGTGGTACCCCACGGCCAAGCACCCCAAGGAGTGGGTGTATACTCGCCTACCCCCACTAGTGGGGAACTCTCGGCCAAGGGGGAGGGGGAAGGCTTTTGGACGAGAACCACAAGAAGGGAGAGGGAGGGATTTTAACACTTAGAAGATTTTAGGATGAAGAAAGTCTTCAACAAAGAGTGGTATTTATAGGCCAACCAATGGCCAACCAATGGCCAAGATCATGCCAAGTGCAAGGCAAGTGTAGGGCCAAGATCTTGCCAAGTGCCCCTTAACCAACTAACACACAAATATCCTACCAACTAAAGCCATTCCAATCGGCCACAATAACGCCTCACATCCATCAATTGGAGGGTGACAAGTGTCTGTTATACCCCGTATTTCCGGAGTATGTACGTGAGGACGTACGTACAAAAGTTTAGCCTTAAAGATAGGCCAAGTTCGAAATTTGTACACAACTCGCTAAAAGAATCGTTTTCCGACGAAACGTTTCCATTTTCGTAGAGAAAATTCCGCTATGACATTAAGTATTTTTGCGGATTTTTCCGAGAGACGAAACATTTTGGACCAACGGAGGGCAACACTTGGCACCCTCCCATTGATGGACTTGAATCGCCCATTGACGAAATGGAGGAACTTTGGCACGTTTTTTGTGCCATGGCACAAGTCAAGGAGTTGGTAGGATATTTGTGTATAGTTAATCCTCACCCTACACTTGCCTTGCACTTGTCTTAATCTTGGCCATTGGTTGGCCACTTCTTGACCTATCAATACCCCCCTTAAGATGTAGAGTGCTTCATCCACAAATCTTCCAAGTCTTGAAAATCCTCTCCTCTCCCTTTGTAGCCATTTCGCCCAAACACCTCCCTCCTCGTGAAGGTGGCCTGGCCGAATACCCCCTAGCCTAGCCAAATCTACCCCAACTCACTTTGTAGATAAGTTGTCTTATAGTATTGTTATAATGCACAAAATACCCTAGCCCAAATCCATTAGTAATTAGTAGAAGTTGTGAAGAACTTCTAAGGTTCTTGAGCTACCTGAGCGCATACAACATGAGCTAAACCTTGCTCAAAGGCGACTTTATCTAGATATTATTGGGCTTACCGAGGTAATAATCCTAACCTCTTTTGAATTAGAGAATACTTATCGTTGTAGTATAAGGATACGTATAAATACTTAGAAGTATATCACATAATAGACTTGCAGTGTTAATCACTTAGAAGGGTTTAAAAGAAGAATAATCAAATCAGATTTACATAGGACTGCTTTCACAAGAGACTTATATAGCTCACCTGCAGGGAAGTTACGCCCGACTTACCATAGAATTATGAACCCCTGCTTAGAATGACCTTCAGAGTAGTCTTTAATAGATATGTGTGACTATTATAGGTCGACTTCTCGCGACATATTCAACTTGCGGTGGTTTTCGCGGTATGTATGTGATTCTTCCTAAAGCATGATATTTTACAATATATAGTACTAGACGCATACGTGTTAATCGAATAATAACTACGGCAATGTCTTTGACTTAAGCTCAATAATACTTATGGTAATGCCTCACGCTTAAGCTCGACAATACTTACGAATGCCTCACGCTTAAGCTCGAATACTTTACGCAATGCCTCACGCTTAAGCTCAATAACAAAGAATCAAAACATTTCAAAAGAATATCAATCATTTTTTTACGTAAGATAAATATTTGGTTTTAAAACAAAGCTTAAGAGTTATACTAGCTTTATGGGAAGTTAGGTATAACAACTTAAGAAAGATAAAAAGGAACTGCACTTGTTTGTAAAAGCCTTGTATTGATTTCTGTTAAGTGTAGTAAGATTGTGTGATAAGTAGACATGTTATGATGCTACCTGTGTTAGTGTCTTGTAATGCCGTAAAGGGGTCATTCTTGCCGCGCTTACGTTGTTAACCGTAAGTCCGTTGCATCGCTATCACCTACCCTCGACTTAATTATACCGGTGGCTTGCTTAACGCGGGTCTATACGCCCATGCGGTCCGCGAGACTATGCGGAGCAGCGTATGCTCCAGATGGATCATTCCGGCGCTTAGCCCGACGCGGGATTCCTATGCGGTCCGCCGAGACTACGCGCTTCGAGGCTACGCGGCCGCGGAGCCTAGGCGACGCCGGGGTTGGCTGCCCCGGCGCGAGGTATACCTCACGCGGTTCAGGCGTGTGACCTATGCGGATCGCGAAGTCCGTGACTAGGCACGCAGAATGATACTACGGGCGATTGGCCTTGCTTCGATCATTCGCGCCTAGACTAGACCTCGCTACGCTTTTCCTAGTATCGTTATTGTTTGTGATATGGCACTATGTGCAATTGAACCGATTGTATTTGTGAAAAGGTTTTAAATACTTTGATTTCATTTTAAAGTACTTTATAGTTTCACATACTTGGTACTGTTATCGACTCCTTCTGGGGCCGCTCATGCCGCAAGTGTGGCAAGGTGTGCTAGATCCGCATCCTGTGATCTCTTTGCATTGGTGTCGTGAGCTCCATCTTCTCCGAGGCTCTACTTTTGGTATGATCTCCTGTATCGTAGATAGTTTGTACAGTTGTGGTATGGCGGCCCCGTCCCGCCATAGTTGTATATTTCAGAGGTCTGTAGTCATGTTGTACAAGGTTTGGATGTAATCGCTAAACCTTGTTCATATATATATGCCGAAGGCGACGCTTGTTCACATAAATCCGTGTCTTATTTTATAAACTGTTTCATGTCTTGTTTTATATTCCGCCGTTACTCGATGTATGACTACTGGGTGCCCCGCAAGGCACCACCACGCCCCGAACGGGTCGTGACAAAAGTGGTATCGAGCGCTTAATCCTGAAAGTGTCTATGCATCGTATCTAGTAGTTCGATTATCGGTGTTGTGCACCACACCCATAATCGTGAGGCTATAGGATATTTAGGATTGGTTTCATTCTTCTCATTCTCGAGATCGTGCTTTAGAGTCGTGTTATAGGTCGACCTCTAACGTATTCCTTTCCTCAGAATAGCTTATGCCTCCACGTAAGGCAACCCGCCTGTAAGGGCAAGGCAAATGAGGAGTCGCTAGCAGACACCCAGAGTCACGAGGGCTCGTGCCCGGGCCTATACCGTAGACGGCGAGTTCTATGACGCCGCTGGCCCCAAAGAGACCACAGCACCCACACCTCCGCCCCACACCGGGCGGAGGAGTTAGGGTACAAGGAGATGGCCCAGCCTTTGCTAAAGTCAGGCCCGATACGAGGAGAGACTGACGCGATCAGCCTCCAGCCGGGCCGCACCCGTAGGCACCCGAGGCGTATAGTTTGAGGTCGCGAGATTTCGAGTCAGAGCCCGCCGTAGTTTTACTTGTCGAGGCCGGAGGATGATCCGCAGGAGTTCATCCGTCACCGCAGAGGATTACGCGGGTGATCGTGGCTTCGAGACCGAGGTCGTGATATTCGGTCAGACGGCCGCGTGACACCGCAGCCGATTGGTTTGATTCATGGAGCTTTCCCGGGAGAGCATGCACCTCCAGCAGATGGGATGAGTTTTCGAGGCTTTTTCACACACTTCTTGCCTCCGCAGATGGCGAGGGCACGAGCCGATAGATTCTGCCACCGAGACAGTGGGACGACCGCCGTGAATACAATGTCGAGTTTGATTCTTTGGCTAGATATGTCCCAAAGATTGGTAGCAGATATGGAGGATAGGTACACCGCCACGCCACCGCTAGATGATTATATGGCCGAAGTCATGTGCGGGTGTTTTCTTCACCGGTATGGACATTACCCGCACGCAGCCCACGCACTAGATGCGGCGAGCGCAGACCGCCGGCAGAGCGATATCGCCAGCAGAAGGCGCCAAGACGGCCGGTTCTTGGCGGTCCTCGTGGTGGGCGACGCCAGGTCCAGATTTGCACCACACCAGCAGAGCGCCCTACCTCATTTTCACCCAACAGAGCGGTGGGGCAGGTCGTGCCCTGTGACTTGGATTTCCGTAGCAGTGGGTGCTAACCGCTCGAGGTTCGCCAGCGCTGTGGCAGATACCATTCGGGAGCCAGACCGAGCTTGCTATACTTGTGGCCGCAGGTCACTTTGCGAGTTTGTCCGACCGGGCGCGCCGTGGTAGGCTTAGCCTGTGGTCTCGCTGCCGCTTCTTCATCCTCGACGCTATCGCCGAGGGCAAGGTACATATGGATCAGCGGTCGCGGCAGGTCGTGGCGCAGTCCCGCTTCTAGCGGTCCTCGTAACCGCATATATGCTTTGTCCACCGACAGATCGTGAGGCCTCACCGATGTCGCCACTGTACCTTATCGCTTCGGGTTTGATGTATGCTTTGATAGATCCGGTTCTACTCGCCCTATATATCTCCTTGTTTCTAGTAGGATAGGGATAGAGCCCGAGTCCATAGACCCTTTCGAGGTAGCTACGCCAAATGGGTGATTCGTAGCTCGGCGGGTATATAGAGCTTGTCCCGTGACCATTTACGCCGCCGGACCCAGCCGACTTGATAGAGTCGAGATGATTGACTTCGACGTGATCACGGGGACGGATTGGCTAGCCTCTGCTACGCCAATGTAGATCGCAGAGAGAGTAGCACGGTTCCAGCTTCCGGCGAGCCATTGTTGAGCGGGAGGAGCACGTGACGCCGGCGGGTAGGTTTATTTCTTACCTCAAGGCTAGGAAGATGGTGCGTAAGGGTACATCTACCATCTAGTTCGAGTGTTTGATACCGAGGTCGCGTACCAGATTTTCACCGGCCTCGTAGTCACGAAGTTCCCGCACGTGTTCCTGATGACCTCCTGTATCCTCCCGAGAGGGAGATTGAGTTTTGTATCGACATATTGCCGTGATACTCGGCCTATTTCCATTCCGCCATACGTAACGGCACCGCCGAGTTGAGAGAGTCAAGGACCACCGAGGGATTTGCTAGAGAAGCGGCTTCATTAGGCCCGTGTTTCCTGGGGCGCCAGATTGTTCGTGAAGAAGAAGGACGGACGCCGCGCACGTGTGTTGATTACAGTGGTGAACAAGGTGACCATTAAGAATGTATACCCTTCCTGTGATTGATGATTTGTTCGACCATTGCGGTGGCGCGAGATGTTTCTCCAAGATTGACCGTCGCTATCATCGTTCGTCGAGAGGTGGATGTCCCTAGATCGCATTCAGACCCAGACGCATTATGAGTTCAGTGGTCATGTCGTTTGGCTGACCAATGCTCCGGCGTATTCATGGATTTGATGAACCGAGTGTTCAAACCATTTTTGGACACATTTGTGATAGTGTTCATCGATGATATCTTGGTTTATTCTCGCCAGAGCAGAGCACGCGAGCATTTGGCGATCGTGGCCGACAGCTTCCAGATCAGCGCTTGCACGCCAAGTTTTCCAAATGTGAGTTTTGGTTGACTTCGCATGCTTGGGCATATTGTCGGGCCGATGGCATTCGAGTGGATACGCCAAGATCGGCGCATCAGACTTGCCTAGACCTACTACTCCGGCAGAGGTTCGCAGCTCGGGCCTTGCAGATATTATCGGGCGTTCGTGGAGAAGTTTGCTTTATCTCTCGCACCATTGACTAGGCCGACTCGTGGCGCACAAGTTTCAGCCGATCGATGCTTGGAGCGTGGTTTCCAGCTTGAAAGAGAGATCGACGATCGCCTCGCTCTTACTTCCGCAGGTCCAGATGGTTATGTCGTGTATTGTGATGCGCCGGCATCGGGTTGGGATGTGTTGATGCAAAGATGGCAGAGTTATAGCATATGCATCCCGACACCAAGAAACACGAGAGAACTACCCCACCCATGATTTGAGTCGCGGTGATTCACGCCAAGATCCGAGGCACTATTTGTACGGGTTCACGTGGATATTTATACGCACCACAAGAGCCTCCAAAGATATCTTCACCAGCAGGAGCCGAACTTACATGCAGACGGTGGTTAGAGTTGCTTAAGGATTACGATGTTGATATCCTATACCACCCAAGGCCAATGTCAGGCGTATGCTCCGAGTCGTAGGTCGATGGGGAGCCTATCGATGTGCAGCTAGAGAGAGGGACATGGTTCGTGATTTGCATCGCTTAGCGAGCCTTGGTGTCCGCTTGATTGATTCTCGATAGCAGTGGGTTAGAGTTCGTGAGGTTGCCGAGTCTTCCATCGCCGAGAGGTGAAGAGGCAACAGCTCGAGGATCCAGCTTTGATTCGATATCGCGATACGCCTCTTCGAGGGCAAGGGTCCTGAGGTAGCACCTGACGGGGCTAAGGTTTGAGGCGCATGTGTGTTCCAGATGTTTCGTGACTTCGGCAAGAGTTCTTGGGAAGCACACACAAGCATTACTCTATCCATCCGGGTCGACCAAGATGTACCACGACCTTAGATCCGTATTGGTGGGATGGCTCAAGAGAGACGCTGCAGAGTTCGTAGCTCGCCCGTGTTGTCGCAGTGAAGGTAGAGCACCGCAGGCCCGTGGCTTGTTACGCATTTATCGAGATCCCGACCGAAGTGGGAGGTAATCAACATGGACTTTATCACAGGATTACCTCGCACTCGCAGGAGACATGATTCTATATGGGTTATCGCCGACAGTCGACGAAATCAGCCCACTTTCTTCCCGCTCGACGACCTTTTCACCGAGGATTATGCCGCACTTTATATCCGAGAGATCGCCGATCGCATGGAGTCCCTAGTTCGATCATATCGCATGCAGGAGCCCGGGCCACGCTAACTGGAGGTCCTTCCAGAGGGTTTAGGACGCAGTGAGCCCGAGTACCGCATTTCATCCACGCATGACGACAGCAGAGCGCACTATCCGCACTTCGAGGATATGCCGCGAGCCCGTGTTATTGACTTCATGGTAGTTGGGAGGATCATTTGCCTCTAGTTGAGTTTGCGATAATAATAGCTACCACTCCAAAGATTCGGGATGGCGCCTTACGAGGCCTTGTATGGGAGGAAGTGCAGATCGCCTATAGGTTGGTTCGATGTGGGCGAGGCAATGAAGTGGGACCAGATTTGGTGCAGCAGTGGATAAGGTGAAGCTTATCCGAGAGCGGCTATTGACATACTCGAGTCGCATGTGTCGATGCAGATCATCGTCGTCGCATCTTGAGTTCGAGGTTCATGATTGGGTTTTCCTAAAGGTGCCACCCATGGCGGTGTGATGAGATTCGAAGAAGGGGAAACTCACCAAGGTACATCGGGCCATTTCGATTGTCCGCAGGTAGGCAAGGTTGCTATGAGTTGGATCCGCCGTCCGATCCGAGGAGGCGGCATCCGCTTTTTCACGTATCTATGCCGAGGAGATGTATCGGGATCCATCTAGGGTACACCCGATTGACGATGTCCAGTGTGACCGAGGGTTATCGTATGAGGAGATTCCCATAGCGATAGTCGATCGTCAAAGTTAGGCGTCTGCGACGGAAGGACGTGGCTTCCACAAAGTCTTGTGGCGAACGAGCTCGGGAGGAGATGACGTGGGAAGCCGAGGAGGACACGAGACAGAGGTATCCTCACCTATTCCCACACCTCCGTGTAATTCACTTTCCTACTTGTAAATTTCCATTATCATTTATGCCTAAGTGTTGTTTTGTGCCGTGTGTGGCATTTGCTAACTGCTTAAGCTTCTTCGATAATCGTTTGAGAAGGAACATTCGACGAATGTTTCTGGCGAGGGGAGAATGTTATACCGTATTTCGAGTATGTACGTGAGGACGACGCATAAAAGTTTAGCCTTAAAGATAGGCCAAGTTCGAAATTTGTACACAACTCGCTAAAAGAATCGCTTTCCGACTAAACGTTTCCACGACTTTTCGTAGAGAAAATTCCGCTATGACATTAAGTATTTTTATGGATTTTTCCGAGAGACGAAACATTTTGACCAACGGAGGGCAACACTTGGCACCTCTCCCATTGATGGACTTGAATCGCCCATTGACGAAAATGGAGGAACTTTGGCACGCTTTTTGTGCCATGGCACAAGTCAAGGAGTTGGTAGGATATTTGTGTATAGTTAATCCTCACCCTACACTTGCCTTGCACTTGTCTTAATCTTGGCCATTGGTTGGCCACTTCGACCTATAAATACCCCTTAAGATAAAGAGTTCTTCATCCACAAATCTTCCAAGTCTTGAAAATCCTCTCCTCTCCCTTTGTAGCCATTTCGTCCAAACACCTCCTCCCTCAAGGTGGCCTCGCCGAATACCCCTAGCCTAGCCGAAATCTACCCCTCCTTGGTAGAAAAGTTGTCTTCTAGTATTGTTATAATGCCCAAAATACCCTAGCCCAAATCCCTTAGTACTTAGTAGAAGTCAGAAGAACTTCTAAGGTTCTTGAGCTACCTGAGCGCATACAACATATGAGCTAAACCTTGCTCAGCGACTTTATCTAGGATATTATTGGGCTTACCGAGGTAATAATCCTAACCTCTTTTGAATTAGAGAATACTTATCGTTGTAGTATAAGGATAAGTATAAATACTTAGAAGTATATCACGTAATAGAATTGAAGTGTTAATCACTTAGAAGGGTTTAAAAGAAGAATAATCAAATCAGATTACATAGGATCGTTTTCACAAGAGACTTATATAGCTCACCGTAGGGAAGTCTGCCCGACTTACCATAGAATTATGAACCCCTGCTTAGAATGACCTTGAGTAGTCTTTAATAGATATGTGACTATTATAGGTGACTCTCACACGACATATTCAACTTAGCAGGTTGTTTTCACGAGAAGGTATGTGATTCTTCCTAAAGCATGATATTTTACAATATATAGTACCAAGAGACGCATACGTGTTAATCGAATAATAACTACGCAATGTCTTTGACTTAAGCTCGAATAATACTTATGGTAATGCCTCACGCTTAAGCTCGAATAATACTTACAGAATGCCTCACGCTTAAGCCCGAATAATACTTACGAATGCCTCACGCTTAAGCCTGAATAACAAAGAATCAAAACATTTCAAAAGAATATCAATCATTTTTCTACAGAAGATAAATATTTGGTTTTTAAAACAAAGCTTAAGAGTTATACTAGCTTTATGGGAAGTTAGGTATAACAACTTAAGAAAGATAAAAAGGAACTGTTTACTTGTTTGTAAAAGCCTTGTATTGATTTCTGTTAAGTGTAGTAAGATTGTGTGATAAGTAGACATGTTATGATGCTACCTGTGTTAGTGTCTTGTAATGCTGTGTAAAGGGGTCATTCTTGCTGTGCTTACGTTGTTAACCGGTAAGTCCGTTGTACTGTTATCACCTACCCCCTTGACTTAATTATACCGAGGGCTTGCCCCTCGACGCGGTCTATACGGCCTACGCGGTCTGCGAGACTATGCGAGCAGCGGTATGCTCCAGATGGATCATTCCGGCGCTTAGCCCGACGCGGGATTCCTGCGTCCGGCTGAGACTACGCGTCTCGAGGCTACGCGGTCGCGGAGCCTAGGCGGACGCCGGGGTTGGCTGCCCCGACGCGAGGTATACCTCATGCGGTCTGTGTGACCTATGCGATCGCGGAAGTCCGTGACTAGGCACGCATGATACTACGGGCGATTGGCCTTGCTTCGATCATTCGAGCCCTATACTAGACCTGTTACGTATTTCCAACTACTTTTATTGTGTGAGATATGTCACTATGAGCAATAGAACTGATTGTAGTTCTGAAAAGGTTTTAAATAAATTTATTGCATTTTAAAGTACATTAGAGTTTCACATACTTGGTACTGTTGTCTCGACTCTTCCGGGGCCGCTCATGCCGCAGGTGGGCAAAGAGTGCTAGATCCGCATCCTAGGATCTCTTGCATTGGTGTCGGGAGCTCCATCTTCTCCCGAGGCTCTACTTTTGGTATGATCTCCAGTATCGTAGATAGTTTGTACAGTGGTATGGCGGGCCCCGTCCCCGCCATAGTTGTATATTTCAGAGGTCTGTAGTCATGTTGTACATTGTCGTATGTAAATGATAAACCTTGTTCATATATATATGCAGAAATGAGAAGTTTGTTCAAATAAACTGTTTCTTATTTTATAAAATTTTTAATGTCTTGTTTTATATTCCGCCGTTACTCGATGTATGACTACTGGGTGCCGGTAAGGCACGATCCACGCGCCCCGAATGGGTCGTGACAATGTCGCTCCCGTTGGTCCGTATGTTTCGCCTTCTCGGAAAAATCCGCAAAATAAAATATGGCATACCGAAATTCCCTACGAAAGTCGTGGAAAACGTTTCACTAAAAACGACTCTAACCGTGTTGTGCAGTAATAAAATTAAATCGCCAAGCCTACTTGAAGTTTGAAATTTCCTACGCATATCCCTCGCATACTGGAAATACGGTATAACATTCTCCTTCCTTAGAAACATTCGCCCCGAATGTTCCTTCTAAGTCTTAAAACAAACGCGCTGCAGATAGTCCTCACCGCTATACTTATTTAAAACAACTCGCCACGCATGGCCACTAACCAACTTGCGCAAAAATACTTACCTCCAAGTCCACGAGACACACCTCTAACATCACAAACGCTCCCATCCAAGGGTCTAAAATATAATTCCTTCGCACTTTCTCCATACAAAAGAAATGATCACATCTACGCCGCCATACACGCTCGCTTCTTCCCTTACGTGTCGTACCCTTCTCGTACACTCGAATTCTTACCACATGATGCCACTTTTGTCACTTTGCCCGAGGCATAAACCTTCTCAGGCAACCCAACAAATGGTACCGATCGCATGCGATCATCGCGCTATCGTGACACCCAAACTTCGATATCGCTTCGCTCAAACTCGGTTACTATCTCTAACTGGTCATCATTAACGGGGAACACTCTGGATGGATTTCCGATACTTCCCGATCATAACAATACGAAAGACCGGACGTACCGCCTCTTAAGTCGGACGGCAAGAACTAACATATACGCAACCTGGCCTATTCTTCACATGAACTCAAAAAGGGCCCAAAGTAACTCGCTAAGTTCCTCTGCTTTTTCCAAAACTCGCCACACCCTATCCGGTAGTACCTTCAAGAAGACCGACCAACCTGAACTCTAAGCGCCGCCGATTATCCGCACGATTTCCGAGCCGCCGTAACTTCTTCTAGACAAGCTTCACTATCCACGGTCCGCCGAACAAGCTCAACCAACTGCTCAACCTTGCCAACATCGAACCAATCGACCGACAACTTACACTTCCGCCCTTACAAGGCTTCATAAGGCGACATCCGAACACTGAAATGGTAGCTTAAACGCTCCCTCTACAGGAGACAACAATCCCCACAACTACCCCTGAAATCCACACACTGGCCCGAGGGCGAATGCGATTCTGAGACTCACCTGAGTTCTTAACCTTGCCTGGTAAAACTTCCAGAAACAAAAACAGCCGTAACCTGGGCTCCACTGTCTGCCATAAGGTGAAGGTAGGCACCCCGTGCAGCCTTACAACCTTTCTGATAACTCAACACAGCCGAGTAAACGGTCCTGACCGAAAAACACGATGGTTGCCCCATCGGCCCGACCACTGGTCGAACGCATCCACGAACTCGTACGCTGGTTAACTAAACTTGGGCCTAACACCCTCGTGATCCCACCACCCGGCGGGAGCACCACAAACTGACCCCACCAACAAACAGGTCGCGGGTTGACCCGCAATGCGGCCTCAACCCGACCCGGCAACGCGCACAATACTAGCTCCCCGAAGGAAAACTCTCACTAATCACGTTACGAAAACCTAGCGGTCTTCTTAGCTCAACTACTCTCTTTCATTTCACACTACTCAGGGACTTATCCCACAAACATAGCTCACGTGCACTATGCACTCCTATAAGGATCAAACATAACACTACGCCTTTACCCGAGATGGCCTTACCTCTAAGGTCTCTACGTATAAAGCTCTAAGGCTCACACTTTCTCTATCCCTCAACATCTTACTCGGGTAAACAACCTGTCACGACCCATTCCGGGGCCCGTGACTGGTGCCTTACCGGGGCACCCAAGTAGTCATACATCAGAGTAATCAGCGGAAACATAAAGCAAGACATAAAATAGTTTATAAAACAAGACACAGATTTTGTGAGAAAACATCGCCTTCTAAGATATATATATATAATCATGTTTTAGCGTTACATCCGATTAATCGCATACAACATGACTACGCACTCTAAGGAAATATACACTATGGCGACAGGGCCCGCCATACCCCGATCGCATAAAAACTATCTACAACAGGAGATCATACCAAAAGTAGAGCCTCGGAAGAGATGGAGCTCGACACCAACGTAGAGATCCTAAGGATGCGGATCTAGCACTGCTGCCCTTACCGCGGCATGAACGCAGCCCAAGGAGGTCGATAACAGGTACTAAGTATGCGAAACTGTAAAGTACTTAAATGAAAACATATCATTTTTAAAACCAGTTTACAAATATGTATGAAACAACCAAGGAAACCGCACGTAGTGTCACATCATAAACGAGATCAACAATAGGTAATCAGAATAGGTCTTGTCTAGGCCGCGAATGATCAAACAGGCCACTCGCCATATCATCATTCTCGCAAGCCTAATCTCGACTCCGAGTCCGCATAGGCCACTCACGGGCCCGCATGAGGTGTAACCCGCATCGGCGGTAGCTACTCCTCGCATCGCCCCGACTCGTGTCCGCATGGCCACGCACCGCATGAGGCATAACCCCGCATACTAACTGGAACTCGTAGCTCCGCATAGGCCCCCGACCCGCATGAGGTATTCTCGAATCACGGTCCTGCATCGCTGAGTCTACCCCAGACGGAGGCGCCTTAACCCCAGATCATCTCAAGAGGTGAGTGATAGTATACTAACATAACAACTTATCTTTAAGTAACATAAGCACAACAAGGATACTCACCTATACAAACGTTACAAGATACTAACACACATAGCATCATATCATGTCTACTTTATCAAACCATCTTATTATTCTTTTCACAATATAAGTCATTTATAACACATAGGCAAACTTGTTTCTTTTATCAATCTTAAGTGGTTATACTTACTTCCCATAAAGCTAGTATAACTCTTAAGCTTCGCTTCAAAACCAATTAGTTCTCTTCGCTTAATAAATGGTTCAAGTCCCTTTTGAAATGTTTTCGCTTCTTATTATTCGTGCTTAAGCCGAGGCATTGCCGCACGTATTATTCGTGCTTAAGCCGTGAGGCATTGCCGTAAGTATTATTCAGTTAACACATGTACGTCACCGCACTATATACATATTGTAAAATATCATGCTTTAGGAAGAATCACATACCTTCTACAAATCCACCCGCCAAGTCGAGTATGTCGCGCAGAGAATCACCTATAATGGTCACAGATATCTATCAAAGTCTAGACTATTACAGAGGTCAATCTAAACAGAGGGTCCTCAATTCTACGGAAAGTCTGGGCAGCACAACCCTACCCATGAGCTATATAAGTTCATCGTGAAAACAAATTCTATGTAAGTACAGTTCGTAGAGTCTTCTGTTAAACCCGTCTAAGTGATAAACACGGCAATTCTATTCTGGGATATACGTCTAAGGATTTATACTTATCGTTATACTCCAACAGTAAGTATTCTCTAATTCGTAAGAGGTTAGGATTAGTTACCCTGTAAGCCCAATAATATCCTAGAAAAGTCACCGAGCAAGGTTTTGCTCCTAAGTTGTATGCCCATGAAACCTTATAAGTTATTAACAACTTCTACTAAGTACTAAGGTATTTGGGCTAGGGTATTTTGGTCATTATAACAATGCAAGAATGCAACTTTTCGATCAAGGGAGGGGGGGTAGGTTTCGGCTAGTTAGGCTGGGTAGCCTCGCCAAGACTTCACTCAAAGGGGGAGGGGTGTTTGGACGAATTGCTCACAAGGGAGAGGGGAGGGTTTTTCAAGACTTGAAAGCTTTAGTGGATGAAGAACTCTTCATCTCAAGAGGGGTATTTATAGGTCAAGACATGGCCAACCAATGGCCAAGATTTAGCCAAGTGCTAGGCAAGTGTAAGGTCAAGATTAGGGCAAGTGTACCTAGCCAACTTGCACACAAAATATCTATCCAACTTTATGACAAGGCTTGGCATCCAATCGGCCCTATTGCCGTGATAGTCCACCAATGAGAGGGTGGAAAGTGTCGCCTCTCATTGGTCCAAAGTGTTACGCCTCTAAAAATCCGCAAAAATAAGAAATGACATAGCCGAATTTATCCTATGAAAGTCGTGGAAACGCTTCGCCGGAAAAACCGCTTTGTGAGTTGTGCCTAAAAATCGCCCAAGGCCTAACTTTAAGACCAAAACTTTTGACGTATTCCTTTACGCACATACTGAAATACTGGTGTAACATTCTCCTCCTTAGAAACATTCATCCCGAATGTTCCTTCCCAAGACAGATAACGATAAGGTTCTTCAAAACTTAAACGGTTGCAAAAGCCACACACGGCCATAAACAACACTTAGGCATAAACGATAATGAAGATTTACAAGTAGGAAAGTGAATTACCCGAGGGGTGGGGAACAGTGAGATACTTCGCCTCATGTCCTCCCCGGCTTCCCACGCCATCTCCTCCCGAGCTCGTTCCGCCACAAGACTTTGACGGCCACGCCCTCGTCCGCAGACGCCTAACTCGACGATCGATTATCGCTATGGGAATCTCTCATACGATAACCCCCGGTCACTGACATCGCCAATCGGGTGTACCTAGATGGATCCCCGATACATCTCTCAAAGATAGACACGTGAAAAACCGATGTACGCTTCCGATCGGACGGCAGATTCAACTCATAGGCAACCTTGCCTACCTCGCGACAACTAAACGCCCAATGTACCTAGGGCCGAAGTTTCTTCTTCCCGAATCTCATCACACCCTTCATGGGTGACACCTTTAGGAAAACCCAATCATGAACCTCGAACTCAAGATGCCGACGACGATGATCTGTGATACGACTTGCCGACTCGAGCCATTAATAGCCGCCTCGGATAAGCTTCACCTTATCCATCGCTCACGCACCAAATCCGTCCTACTAGCCGCACTCGCCCACCTCGAACCAACCTATAGGCGACCGCACTTCCTTCCATACAAGGCCTCATAAGGCGCCATCTGAATACCGGAGTGGTAGCTATTATTATACGCGAACTCAACCAGAGGCAAATGATCCTCCCAACTACCATCGGTCAATAACACAGCTCGCAGATATCCTCGAGTCCGATAGTGCGCTCGCTCGTCCGTCTGCTCGTGGATGAAATGCAAGACTGTGCTCACCAAGGCCCCTAAACCCTCGAAGGACCTCCAGCCGTGGCCGAACCGGGCTCCTCTGCGATATGATCGAAGTAGGGACTCCATGCACCGACGATCTCTGATGTAAAGTCCGCATAATCCTCACCAAAAAGTCGCCCCGACGGAAGAAAGTGGGCTGATTTCACACCGCCGACGATAACCCATATAGAATCATGTCTCCTCCGAAAGCGAGGTAATCCTGATGAAGTCCATGTTGATTACCTCCCACTTCCGTGTCGATCTCTATCGTCAGAATAAACCACCGTGTCTCTCGTGCTCTACCTTACTCGCCGACAACACGCACCGAGCTACGAACTCGCAACGCCCCTCTTCAAGCCATCCCACCAATACATAGATCTGGTCGTCGGGTACATCTTGGTCGACTCGACGATGGATAGAGTAACGCGCGCCGTGCTTCCCAAGAACTCACAAGTCCTCAAACATCCGAACACACAACTCGCCTCAAACCTTAGCACCCCATCGTGCTACCTCGGACCCTTGCCTCACGAAGAGTCAGATCACGATATCGAATCAAAGCCGATCTCGAATCTGCTCTTCACCTCCTCAACGATGGAAGACTCGGCAACCTCACGAACTCTAACCCCATTGCTATCGTAATCAATCAAACGGACACCAAGGCTTGCTAATCGGTGCAAATCACGAACCATGTCCCTCCTCTCTAGTCGCACATCCGATAGGCTCCCATCGACCTACGACTAAGAGCATCCGCCACAACATTGCCTTCCCGTGGTACAGGATATCAACATCGTAATCCTTAAGCAACTCCAACCACCGCCTTCGCCAGAAGTTCACTCCTCTGCCGAAGATATACCGAGGCTCTTGTGGTCTGTAAAAATATCCACGTGAACCCCATACAAATAGTGCCTCCAGATCTTTAAAGCGTGAATCACACCGCTAACTCCAAATCATGGGTGGGTAGTTCTCTCGTGTTTCTTCAATCGCTGATGCATATGCTATAACCCCGCCATGCCGCATCAACACACATCCCAACCCGATGCCCGACGCATCACAATACACAACATAACCATCCGACCTGCGGAAGAGTAAGAACGGGGCGTCGCCTCTCTTTCAAAGAATCGAAACCTCGCCACAAGCATCACCATCAAACTTGGCCGCTTTCGAGTCACCTAGTCAATGGTGCGTAGATAGAAGCAAACTTCCACGAACCGATAATACCGCAAGGCCCGTAAAATCGCGAACCTCGTTTGAGTAGTAGGTCAGGCCAAGTCTCGATCCGCTTCGATCTTGGCCAGACAACTCGAATGCCATCACCGGCAATATGCCCAAGAAACGCCATCAAGTCAACCAAAACTCACATTTGGAAAACTTGGCGCATAATCGCTGGTCTCGAGAATCACAAGACAGCCTCAAATGCTCCGCATGCTCCTCGCTTCCGAGCGAATAAACCAAGATATCATCAATGAACACTATCACAAACGTGTCCAAAATGGTTTGAACACTCGGTTCATCAAATCCATGAATACCGCCGAGCATCGTCAACCTAAAAGACATGACCTGAACTCATAATGCCCGCACGTCCGAATGCACCCTAGGGACATCCACCTCTCGACTCGCACTTTGATGATAGCCCGATCGCAGATTAATCTTGAGAAACATCTCGCACTCGCAACTGGTCGAACAAATCATCAATCTCGGGAGGGTATTCGTTTAATGGTCACCTTGTTCACCGCTCAATCAACACATGCGCAGCTGGCCCCGCCCTTCTTCTTCACGAACAATACCGCGCTTCTGGGAGAAACACCGGGCCTAATGAAGCCCTTCTAGCAAATCCCTGCCGATCCTTCACTCTCTCAACTCGCAGTGCCATTACGTATGGCGGAATGGAAATAGGCCGAGTATCCGCAACACATCTATACAAAACTCGATCTCCTCTCGTGAGGATACCCGAGGTCATCCGAAACACGCCTGGGAACTCGCGACCATCGAATCGACGGAAAATCTGCACCGCAGCCTTCAGATCAAACACCCGAACGATGGTAGATATACCCTTCTCGCACCATCTTCCTAGCCTTGAGGTAGGAAATAAACCTACCCTGGCGATACCGTGCTCTCCCACTCAACAACCGGCCTCGTGAAACCGAACCGCACTACTCTCTCTCATAGCCTACATTGGCATAGCAAGAAGCTAGCCAATCCATCCCCATAATCACGTCGTCAATCATCTCCAACTCTATCAAGTCGGCAGGGTCCGACGATCAGAAATGATCACAGACAAGCTCTAAATACCGCCGAGCTACCACCGAATCACCCATCGGCGTAGCTACCTCGAAGCGGTCCATGGACTCGTGCTCTATCCCTATCCTACTAGCAACAAGGGAGATATATAGACAGTAGAACCCGATCTATCAAAGCATACACATCAAACCCAGAATCGATAAGGTACCGTGACGACATCGTGAGGCCTCACGATCCCGCTTACCGACAAAGCATAAATGCGCTCGAGGACCGCTAGAATCGACTCGAGCCACGACCGCCGCGACTGCTGACCCACGAGCACCCCGCCCGGCGAGTAATCGTAGGAGATGATGGCGGCAACGAACTGAAGGCCGAGCCCTACCACCGGGCCGCTCGGCCTGACAGCCTCGCAAAGTGACCTTCCGCCACAATCAGAATAAGATCCAAAAGTAGTACCACACTTCCCGTAATGGGATCTACCGTGACGCCACACCGGGGTGGTCCCGATCGCCGCACTCGCTACTCGACGTCAAGCCCCGGGCCCCGGCCCGCCAAAATCGTGGGCCAGGCCGAGGACGGTGCAGAGTGCTCAGGCCGGGCCGTGGTGCGACCCAGATCGCCGAGGCCGCCACCATGATAACCACCGAAGACCCTCCCGCCCCGCCTTCTTCTCGCCGTCGCCCACTCGCCGACCTCGCGCCTCGCATCCAAGGGCGTGAGCTCAGACGCGGTAATGTCCATACCCGGCCGAGAGAAACCCCGCACACGACTCGCCATATAGTCGCTTCAGCCCTGACATAGCGGTGCACCCTATCCTCCATATCGCTACCAATGCCGGGACATATCGAGCCAATGAATCAAACTCGACATTGTACTCCCGACGGTCGCCCTCTCTCGCCTCGCAGTAAAAATCTATCACCGCGCCCTCCTCATCCGCGAGGCAAGAAGTGAGTGAGAAAGCCTCCGAGAACTCATCCCAAGTACTGGGACGCGTGCTCTCCCGGATAACTCCCATGAATCAAACCAATCGATTGCGTATCACGCAGCCTTATGGAACCAAAGATCACGCACTCGGTCTCCGACGCCCGATCACTCTCAAAATCCTCAAGCCGACGGATGAACTCGCGGGTCATCCTCCCGCCACCCATAAAACTCCGGCGCTACCAAGAAGTCTCGTAGCCTCAAACTCTGCGCCTCGGGTGAACAACGGTGCGGCCGCACCGAGCTGAATCGAATCGCCAGATCCAGCCTCTCTCGACGGCCACAACTTTAGCCAAAAGTGGCCATCTCTCAGACCCTAACTCTCCGCCTGTGCCGCGGGGACGAGGTGTGGGTACTGTGGTCTCGCTGGCCGACGGGCCATAGAACTCGCCGTCTCGTATAGATCGGGCACGAGCCCTCGTGACTCGGGTGTCTCGCTAGCGCCTCCTGGCCGCTTTGCCCGTCTGGGCCCGGTTGCCTTACGTGAGGCATAATCAGCATAGAAAGGAATACGTTAGAGGGTCCAACCTATAACACGACTCTAAAGCACGATCTCGGAATGAGAAGAACGGAAACCAATCCTAAATATCCTATAGCCTCCGACATTGTGGTGCACAACACACCGATAATCAAGACTTACTAGATACGGTCAGTAGACACTTTCCGAGGATTAATCGCTCGATACCACTTTTGTCACGACCCATTCCGGGCCGTGGATCGTGCCTTACCGGCACCTAAGTAGTCATACATCGAGTAATCAGCGAAACATAAAGCAAGACATAAAATAGTTTATAAAACAAGACACGATTTTGTGAGAAAACATCGCTTTCTAATATATATATATAATCATGTTTTAGCGCTACATCCGACAATCGCATAACATGACTACGCACTTAAGGAAATATACCACTATGGCGGACAGGCCCCGCCATACCCCGATCGTACAAAACTATCTACAACAGGAGATCATACCAAAAGTAGAGCCTCGGGAAGAGATGGAGCTCACGACACCAACGTAGAGATCCTAAGGATGCGGATCTAGCACTGCTTGCCCTTACCGTGGCATGAACGCAGCCTTCGGCGAGGTCGATAACAGTACTAAGTATGCGAAATCAGAAAGTACTTAAATGAAAACATATCATTTTTAAAACCAGTTTACAAATATGTATGAAACAACCAAGGAAACCGCACGTAGTGTCACATCATAAACGAGATCAACAATAGGTAACTGTAATAGGTCTTGTCTAGGCTGCGAATGATCGAAACAGGGCCACTCGCCCATATCATCATTCCCGCAAGCCTAATCTCGACTCCCGAGTCCGTGATAGCCACTCACGTGGGCCCGCATGAGGTAACCCCGCATCGAGGTAGCTACTCGGCATCGCCCCGACTCGCTGTCCGCATGGCCACACAGACCGCATGAGGCATAACCCCGCATACTAACCTGGAACTCTCGTAGCTCCGCATAGGCCCCCTGGACCCGCATGAGGTATTCTCGAATCATGGTCCCAGACCGCCTGAGTCTACCCCGCATCGGAGGGCAGCTTAACCCCCGGTATCATCTCAAGAGGTGAGTGATAGTATACTAACATAACAACTTATCTTTAAGTAACATAAGCACAACAAGGATACTCACCTATACAAACGTTACAAGATACTAACACACATAGCATCATATCATGTCTACTTTATCAAACCATCTTATTATTCTTTTCACAATATAAGTGCATTATAACACATAGGCAAACTTGTTTCTTTTATCAATCTTAAGTGGTTATACTTACTTCCCATAAAGCTAGTATAACTCTTAAGCTTCGCTTTCAAAACCAATTAGTTCTCTTCGCTTAATAAATGGTTCAAGAGTCCCTTTGAAATGTTTTGATTCTTTATTATTCAGCTTAAGCGGTGAGGCATTGCCAGACGTATTATTCGAGCTTAAGCCGAGGCATTGCCGTAAGTATTATTCGATTAACACATGTACGTCTACCGTACTATATACATATTGTAAAATATCATGCTTTAGGAAGAATCACATACCTTCCTGAAATCCACCGCCAAGTCGAGTATGTCGCGCAGAGAATCAGCCTATAATGGTCACAGATATCTATCAAAGTCTAGACTATTCAGTAGGTCAATCTAAACAGAGGGTCCTCAATTCTACGAAAGTCGGGCAGCACAACCCTACCCATGAGCTATATAAGTTCACTGTGAAAACAGTCTATGTAAGTACAACAGATATTCTTCTTTATACCCTTCTAAGGTGTTACAGTTCAATTCTATTCCTTAACAACCTTCTAAGTATTTATACTTATTCTTATACTACAACAAGATATAAATTCTAATTCGAAGAGGGTTAGGATTAGTTACCTCTGTAAGCCCAATAATATCCTAGAAAAGTCGCACTGAGCAAGGTTTTGCTCTAAGTTGTATGCTCCAGAAACCTTAGAAGTTCTTCACAACTTCTACTAAGTACTAAGGTATTTGGGCTAGGTATTTTGGGCATTATAACAATGCAAGAAGGCAACTTTTCTATCAAGGAGGGGGTAGGTTTCGGCTAGGCTAGGCTGGGGTAGCCTCGCCAAGACTTCACCAAAGGGGAGGGTGTTTGGACGAATTGCTCACAAGGGAGAGGAGGGTTTTTCAAGACTTGAAGCTTTAGTGGATGAAGAACACTTCATCTCAAGAGTGGTATTTATAGGTCAAGACATGGCCAACCAATGGCCAAGATTTAGCCAAGTGCTAGGCAAGTGTAAGGTCAAGATTAGGGCAAGTGTACCTAGCCAACTTGCACACAAAATATCTATCCAACTTTATGACAAGGCTTGGCATCCAATCGGCCCTATTGCCGTGACAAGTCCACCAATGAGAGGGTGGAAAGTGTCGCCTCTCATTGGTCCAAAGTGTTACGCCTCTAAAAATCCGCAAAAATAAGAAATGACATAGCCGTAATTTATCCTATGAAAGCTGTGGAAACGTTTCGTCGGAAAACCGTTCGCTTTGTGAGTTGTGCCTAAAAATCGTCCAAGGCCTAACTTTAAGACCAAAACTTTTTGTACGTATTCCTTTACGTACATACTCTGGAAATACGGGGTGTAACACAACCATGATCTAATCAAAACTAACATACTGCTATCAGAGGGTTAAAGATATACCTGTAACTACTGTTTCACTCCCCTTAATCGTTCTAATCAAACACCGCCTGCAGTGGCGATACCGGCGAGGAGATGACAAACTACCCACCGATCCTGAAGGCTAAGTCCTCCTTACTAGGACACTCTTTCGACATTAGACCCTGACGGTCATAGGTACAACAAGTACCAACTAAAAGACGACATTCCCCGGGATGACGTCTGTCACACTGTGAACCGGAAGTCCTGGAGTTCTGGCCAACTCCTGCACACCCCAAACGTCCTGAAATTCGTGGAAGACCACTCTGACCGTGGATGTGCATAATCAAATCTGCCGTGAGGTGACTCGCCGAAAGTTACCAAAGGACCTTGCCGCTCGCCCTCTTCGTCCTTCGTTAACCCGTCGATTCTACGCTTTCGGCCGCGCGATAAGCCCGCATACGAGCCATGCTCAAGCCTAAGCGAAGGATTACCTTTGCACAATCGTCACGACCAGAACGGGCGTGATCGTGCCTTACCGGGCACCCAAGTAGCCATACATCGTAATAATCGGAACATAAAGACAATACATGAAACCGGTGTAATAAGACGGTGAAATAAGGCATAAAGCTAACCAAAACGGTTACCTTCGATATATATAAATAACAACTCTTTCAACATGAGCAGCTTTAACTTTTTACAAACCCCGCCACAGCAAGATTACTCTGGACCTCTAAGAATGATACGACAACAATGGCGGGGCGGGGCCCCGCCAAACCGCGAATGTAAACACTTACGCGACGGGGACTATACCATCGATAAGCCTCAAGAAGCGGAGCTTCCCAAACGCTTGTGACCGAGAGCTAGGATCAACGATCGTGTACCTTTACTGCGGCATGAACGCCCCGAGCGAGGTCGATAACAGTACCAAGTATGTGAAATCGAAAATAAATCAGTAAATGAAATCATAGTAGTCTATAAAGCGGAGACATGTATGATAACCAAAATACGATTCACAATAAATAAGCAATATGTCAAGTCGTGGACTCACGCCTCAAAGTTATCACAATAAAACCGCACGTCAAGCACGAAGGCATAGCCGACTACTAAGACCCACGCACCAAACATACCACAACCGTATCTCGAGGTCTTTCTGCACCGCACCACATGATCGGCTCGCCACTCGCCCCGCAATATCAATGTCGCGCGTCTATCCACGAACTCTCGCAGCTCCGCATAGGTCACCCACAGACCCGCATGAGGTATTCCTCGAATCATGGTCCCAGACCGCCTGAGGTATACCCCGCATCGAAGGCAGCCAACCCTCGGTATCCGTCTAGGCTCCCGCAGCCCGCATAGTCTCAAAAGACCGCATAGTCTCAGCGGACCGCATAGGAATCCCCGTCGGGCTAAACACCGGAATGATCAATCGAGCTACCGTGACTCGCGTAGTCACAAGGACTGCATAGCCGTATAGACCAAAGATCAAGGGTGGCAAGCCCTCGGTATAACAAGTCGAGGGTATGTGATACAATAACGATAACCGCTTAACGTTTGACAACGTAAGCACAACAAGAGTGACCCTTACACAATAATCACAAGATACTAACACACGTAGCATCCTAACATGCTTACTTATCAAATCAACAAGAAAGTATTACGAGGCTACCACAAACCCATACACTCAAGTTATTCACACAAGGTACTTTCTACTAACAAGTTCGTACCTATCCCCAAAGTACTTCATACATTAAATCTTTAAAAGATCGTTACTTCACAAAACCACACAATACCGTAGTATATGAAAATAGAGTGATTATCTTTTTAAAGTAAATCAATTACTTCTCTTTGTAAAATCAAGTAGCAACCTTCTTTCCAATGTTCAAGTTTCTTATTTTAGAAGGTTTCGTAGTTCATAGTCTTATTGAGTTAAGAATATAATTCTCTTTTAACTATCCGAGAAACATAAGTCTTATATGTGAGTAGGATATTCTTGTTTATAACAATCTTATTACAATGACCATGATCTAGGAAATATCATTTTGTCTCATCTTAGCTTCATGCAGATGGAAGTTTCTCTGGTTTTAATAATACTTAACTAGTCAAAACATTTCCTTTTATTAACGCTGCAGTGGTTTGTCGATACACATTCGATTTAGAAATCAAGAAACATTCTTAAGCCGTTATACCTAACTTCCCATAAAGCTAGTATAACTCTTAAGTTTTGCAAAACCAATTATTACTTCTTCTTTCAAAATGATTCAAAAATCTTTTGAAATACTTCAAGTTCTTTACTAACACATAACAAGCCAGTTATAGTTCAAATCAGTTACCTTTTAAAGACCACAAGTATTTTCTTACCAACATAAAGTCATTATAACCAACTTCCCATAAAGTTGTTATAACACTTTATGTTTTAAACCAATCAAATACATTTAGCACATGACGTCTCACCGTACTACATAGTTCACACATATCATGCTAGAAGAGATAGGAAGAGGTTCACATACCTCGCGACGAGTATCGACTAATAGCAAAACGCTCAAGTACTTCCAACCGTCGCTACTCCCAAGCCAAGTAGATCGCGCCACACGTAGTACTTCAACCTATAAGGCCACAAGGCGCTTATTAACATTTAGATCTCATCGTAGAACATTCTACCGAAAATTCGGCAGCACCTCCCCCCCCCGCAACAGCGTAAATCTCCTCCTCTATCGAGGCCGGCTACCAAGCCAACCAGGGGTGGGTTATATGTCTAACCCTAACGGGTACAATTCTACACCACGGTACTACTACACAAGTCTCCGTAATACACCCTATGTAATTACATTCAAGATTCTTCTTTTAAATTCAGCTTAAGTCGCAAGACATTGCCGTAAGTATTATTCAGGCTTAAGTCAAAAGACATTGCCAATAACTACGTTCAGTTCTATATATAGTATACTTCAACTATATATTCTAACAATATGTAATTTCCAATTACAATAGAGGGACAAGATAATTACCTCGATAAGCCCATAATTATCCTAGTTAAAGTCGATCCTGGGCAATCGTTTAGCTCCAACTCCGAGCGCTCCAACCCGCTATTAAACCACCCTTAGAAGTTCTAACCAACTTCTACACAATACTCCAACGGACTATGGAGATTTTCCTAGGGTTTCGGTTTTTGTGACGGAAGTATAATAGTATTTACGGCTTTCAGATAGTATAACCTTAGAATACAACAAGGTATCTGCTAAGGTAATTTGGGCATTATAACAATACTTTGAGAGTATTTCTACACCACAAAGGGGTATTATCTAAAGCAACTAGGCAGTGGGGTACCCGCGCCACACTACTAGAGAGGGGGTGTACCTCCGGCCAAGTCCTCAGAGAGGAGGCCTCTTGGCCGAACTCAACACAAGGGAGGGAGAAGATTTAACACTTAGAAACATTTAGGAATGGATGAATAAGTCTTGAAAGGGATGGGTATTTATAGCACAAGCCTTGCCAACCAATGGCCAAGATCAATCCATGTGTTAGGCAAGTGTAGGGCTAGGATTTACCAAACACAAATATCCTACCTACCCTTGACTTTGTCAAGGCACAAAAACGTGCCTTACCTTGTCCATTTCGTCCAAATGGGCGATTTGAAGTCCACCAATGAGAGGGTGCCAAGTGGCGCCTCTTGTTGATCCAACACGTTCGTCTCTCGGAAAAATCCGCAAAAATTAAAAATGACATAGCGGAAATTCCCTACGAAAGCCGTGGAAAACGTTTCAAAAACGACCCTAACCGTGTTGTGCACAAAATTAAATCGCCAATCCTACTACAAGTTTCAAATTTTCTACGCACGCCCCACGCATACTACGGAAGTACGGGGTATAACATTCTCCTCCTTAGAAACATTCGTCGAATGTTCCTTCTAAGTCTCAAAACAAGCGTCGCGATCACTACTATACTTACGAGCACAATCACGCCACACCGCCACGAAACAACTGCGCAAAATACCTACATCCAAGTCCACGAGGAAACACCTCTAACATCACCAAAATGATACCACTTTGTCACTTTGTCGCGAGCCTTGCCCCGACGACCCAACAAATGGTACCGGCTGCTTGCGATCACTGAAGCTGTCGTACACTCGAACTCTTACCACATTTCGATCTTCGCTTTAGTTTCCAAAACTCGGTTACTATCTCTTAACGTGGGCATCGTTTATCGAACATTCTGCATGGATCTTGATACTTTCACGAACATAACAATACGAAAAGATCGACGACCTTGCCTCCTACGTCGGACGGCAAATGCTAACATATAGGCAACTGGCCTATTCTCACATGAACTCAAAAGGCCCAAAGTAACTCGCTAAGTTTCCTCTGTTTTCCAAAGCTCGTCACACTGTCCGGTGGTACTTTCAAGAAGACCGACCAACTCGAACTCTGGCGTCGCCGATTATCCGCACGATTCCTCTGAGCTGCCAGAACTTCTTCTAGACAAGCTTCACTATCCACGGTCTGGAACAAGCTGAACCAACTGCTCAACCTTGCCAACATCGAACCAATCGGCCGCAACTTTACACTTCCGCCTACAAGGCTTCAAAAGGTGACATCAGAACACCGAATTGGTAGCTTAAACACTCCTCCACAGAGACAACAATCCCACAACTATCCTCGAAATCCAAGCACCGCCCGAGGCGAATGCGGTCGAGACTCACACGAGTTCTTAACACATGTTTGGTAAAACTTCCAAACAAAAGCGCTGCACTGGCTCCACTATCGCCATAAGGTGAAGGTAGGCACCCCGTGCAGCCTTACAACTTTTCAGATAACTCAACACAGCCGAGTAAACGGTCCTGACCGAAGAACACGATGGGCTGCCCCCATCGGCCCAACCACTGGTCGAACGTATCCACGAACTCGTACGCTGGTCAACTAAACTTGGGCCTAACACCCTCGTGACCCTATCACAAGGCGGGACCACCACAACCAGACCCCACCACCAAACATGCCGCGGGTTGACCCGCACGTAGCCTCCACCCGTCCCGGCAATGCGCACAATACTAGATCCCCGATCCGGAACAATCTCACTAATCACGTTTCGAAAACATATCGGTCTTCTTAGCTCAACTACCCCCTTTCATTCCACACTACTAGGGACCTATCCCATCATAACTCACGTGCACTATGCACTTCCGATAAGGGTCAAACATAACACTACACCTTTTCTCGAGATGGCCTCACCTCTAAGGTCTTTACGTAAAAAGCTCTAAGGCTCGCACCTTCTATCCCCAAAATCTTACTCGGTTAAACAACCATGATCTAATCACGACTAACACCTTTGCTATCGAACATAGCACTTAAGGTATACTCACCTTATCACACATACCGATCTCAGAGGTTAAAGATATATCTATGTCTACTGCTTCACTCCCCTTAGTCGTTCTAATCAAACCTGCCACGTAGGGCTCATAGCTAAGGAAGATGACGAACTACCCACCGATCCTGAAGGCTAAGTCCTCCTACAAGGACACCCCATCGACATCAGACCCGGACGGTCGTAGGTACAACAAGTACCAACTAAAAGACGACATTCCGGAATGGCGTCTCACACCGTGTGAACCGAAGCCACGGAGTTCGACCAACTCCCGCACACCGAGCGTCACGAAATCTGGAAGACCACTCGACCGCTGGCGGAGGTGCATAATCTAATCTCTTTGGTGAGGTGACTCGCCAAAGTTTACCAAAGGACCTTGCTGCTCGGCCTCTTCTATCGCCTGGTTAACCCGTTGATCTCTACGTTTCTCGGCCTGCTGCGCATAAGCCCGTACACAGGCCATGCTCAAGCCCAACTGAAGAATTACTCTTGCACAACCCTTTCTTAGGTAGTCATCAAGACTCGCGGTACATCGGTATACTCTTTGGTAGCCATATCCATGGCTAGTAACAGGGTTGCCTCTTTGCAATCTATATTCACCGTTCTGGCCGTGGATGAAGGTTCAAATATCATGGCGCGATAGGAACCGCCGCGCGCTAAACTCACTGGGCTAGTGACGTCGCAGAAAATCCCGAATGAAGCATTACCTAAGTAATGATTGGGCTGTGCTCGCAACCCTCCCGAACTCTACTCGCAGCCTCCTCGGCTGCCTTGCCTCTGGGCGGGTTGCTACGCGAGGCATAACGGTAAGGGAAAGAAATACGTTAGAGGGTCCAACTTACAACACAGCTCTAAGGCACGATCTCAGAGTGAGAAGAATAGAAACCAATCCTAAATATCCTATAGCCTCTTGATTATTGGTGTGGTGCACAACACACCGATAATCAAGACTCTGAATCGATACGTAGACACTTTCCGAGGATTAATCGCTGCGATACCACTTTTGTCACGACCAACCGGCCCGTGATCGTGCCTTACCCCGCACCCAAGTAGCCATACATCGAGTAATCGAACATAAAGACAATACATGAAACGATGTAATAAGACGGTGAAATAGCGCATAAAGCTAACCAAAACGGTTACCTTCGATATATATAAATAACAACTCTTTCAACATGAGCAGCTTTAATCCTTTTTACAAACCCCGCCACAACAAGATTACTCTGGACCTCTAAGAATGATACGACAACAATGGCGGGACGGGGCCCGCCAAACCCCGAATGTAAACACTTACGACGGGGACTATACCATCGATAAGCCTCAAGAAACGGAGCTTCCCAAACGCCAAACTGCGACCACGAGAGCTAGGATCAACGATCGTGTACCTTTACTGCGCAGCATGAACGCGGCCCGGGCGAGGTCGATAACAGTACCAAGTATGTGAAATCGAAAATAAATCGTAAATGAAATCATAGTAGTCTATATAAAGCGGAGACATGTATGATAACCAAAATACGATCACAATAAATAAGCGAATATGTCAAGTCGTGACTCACGCCTCAAAGTTATCACAATAAAACCGACGTCAAATACGAAGGCATAGCCGACTACTAAGACCCACGATCAAACATACCACAACCGTATCTCGAGGTCTTTCTAGACCGCACCACATGATCGAAGGCGCCACTCGCCCGCAATATCAATGTCGGCGTCTATCCTCGAACTATCGCAGCCCGCATAGGTCACCCAGCACCCGCGTGAGGTATTCCTCGAATCATGGTCCTGCATCACCGAGGTATACCCCGCATCGGGCGCAGCCAACCTCGGTATCCGCCTAGGCTCCCGCACCCGCATAGTCTCAAAAGACCGCATAGTCTCAACAGATCGCATGTGGAATCCCCGTCGTGCTAAACACCGGAATGATCAATCCTCGAGCTACCGTGACCGCATAGTCACAAGGATCGTGATAGCCGTATAGACCGCATCGGGTGGCAAGCCCTCGGTATAACAAGTCAAGGGGGTATGTGATACAATAACAGTACAACGGGCTTAACGTTTGGCAACGTAAGCACAACAAGAGTGACCCCCTTACACAATAATCACAAGATACTAACACACGTAGCATCCTAACATGCTTACTTATCAAATCAACAAGAAAGTATTACGAGGCTACCACAAACCAATACAATCAAGTTATTCACACAAGGTACTTTCTACTAACAAGTTCGGGTACCTATCCCCAAAGTACTTCATACATTAAATATTTAAAAGATACGTTATTTCACAAAAACCACACAATACCTGTAGTATATGAAAATAGAGTGATTATCTTTTTAAAGTAAATCAATTACTTCTCTTTGTAAAATCAAGTAGCAACCTTCTTTTCCAATGTTCAAGTTTCTTATTTTAGAAGGGTTTCGTAGTTCATAGTCTTATTCAGTTAAGAATATAATTCTCTTTTAACTATCTGAGAAACATAAGTCTTATATGTGAGTAGGATATTCTTGTTTATAACAATCTTATTACAGCAGCCATGATCTAGGAAATATCATTTTGTCTCATCTTAGCTTCTATGCAGATGGAAGTTTCTACTGGTTTTAATAATACTTAACTAGTCAAAACATTTCCTTTTATCAACGCTGCAGTGGTTTGTCGATACACATTCTGATTTCCGAAATCAGTAAAACATTCTTAAGCCGTTATACCTAACTTCCCATAAAGCTAGTATAACTCTTAAGTTTTGCAAAAACCAATTATTACTTCTTCTTTCAAAATGATTCAAAAATCTTTTGAAATACTTCAAGTTCTTTACTAACACATAACAAGCCAGTTATAGTTCAAATCAGTTACCTTTTAAAGACCACAAGTATTTTCTTACCAACATAAAGCTGTTATAACCAACTTCCCATAAAGTTGTTATAACACTTTATGTTTTAAACCAATCAAATACATTTAGCACATGTACGTCTACCGTACTACATAGTTCACACATATCATGCTAGAAGAGATAGGAAGAGGTTCACATACCTCGCGACGAGTATCGACTAATAGCAAAACGCTCCAAGTACTTCCAACCGTCGGCTACTCCTTAAGCCAAGTAGATCGCGCCACACGTAGTACTTCAACCTATAAGGCCACAAGGCTCTTATTAACATTTAGATCTCATCGTAGAACATTCTACCGAAAATTCGCAAAGACCTCCCGCAACAGCGTAAATCTCCTCCTCTATCGAGGCCGGCTACCAAGCCAACCAGGGGGGGTTATATGTCTAACCCTAACGGGTACAATTCTACACCACGGTACTACTACACAAGTCTACTGTAATACAGCCCTATGTAATTACAGTTCAGTATTCTTCTTTTAAATTCAGGCTTAAGTCGCAAGACATTGCCGTAATTATTATTCAGGCTTAAGATTGTTCTATATATAGTATACTTCAACTATATATTCTAACAATATGTAATTTCCAATTACAATAGAGGGACAAGATAATTACCTCGATAAGCCCATAATTATCCTAGTTAAAGTCGATCCTGGGCAATCGTTTAGCTCCAACTCCGAGCGCTCCAACCCGCTCTAAACCACCCTTAGAAGTTCTAACCAACTTCTACACAATACTCCAACGGACTATGGAGATTTTCCTAGGGTTTCGGTTTTGTGACTGACGGGAAGTATAATAGTATTTCTGGGCTTTCCGTATAGGTATAACCTTAGAATACAACAAGGTATACGGCTAAGGTAATTTGGGCATTATAACAATACTTTGAGAGTATTTCTACACCACAAAGGGGTATTATACGAAAGCAACTAGGCAGTGGGTACCCCACGCCACACTACTAGAGAGGGGTGTACTTCGGCCAAGGCCTCAGGAGAGGGGAGGCCTCTGGCCGAACTCAACACAAGGGGAGGAGAAGATTTAACACTTTGATAGATTTAGGAATGGATGAATAAGTCTTCAAAGGGATGGGTATTTATAAGACAAGCCTTGGCCAACCAATGGCCAAGATCAATCCATGTGTTAGGCAAGTGTAGGGCTAGGATTTACCAAACACAAATATCCTACCTACCCTTGACTTTGTCAAGGCACAAAAAACGTGCCTTACCTTGTCCATTTCGTCCAAATGGACGATTTGAAGTCCACCAATGAGAGGGTGCCAAGTGGCGCCTCTTGTTGGTCCAACACGCTTCGTCTCCGGAAAAATCCGCAAAAATTAAAAATGACATAGCCGGAAATTCCCTACGAAAGTCGTGGAAAACGTTTCACTAAAAACGACTCTAACCGTGTTGTGCACAAAATTAAATCGCCAAGCCTACTACAAGTTTCAAATTTTCACGACGCCCCACGCATATACTGCGAAGTACGGTATAACAACAACCTTCTCTTAGGTAGTCATCAAGACTCGCGATACATCGGTATACTCTCTGGTAGCCAAATCCATAGCTAGTAATGTGGTCGCTTCTTTGCAATCTATATTCACTGCTCCCGATCGTGGAACCGAAGATTCAAATATCATGGCGCAGCAGAATCCGCCGCCGCGTGCTAAACTTTATCGGGCTAGTGATGTCGCGAAATCCCGAATGAAGCACCTAACTCGGTGATGATTGGGCTGTGCCCTCGTAACCCTCTGGACTCTACTCGCAGCCTCCTCGGCCGCTTGCCTCCCGGGCCCGGCCTTCTACGCGAGGCATAACTGCGGTGGAAAGAAATACGTTTAGAGGGTCCAACTTACAACAGCTCTAAGGCACGATCTCAGAGTGAGAAGAATAGAAACCAATCCTAAATACCCTATAGCCTCCTGATTATTGGTGTGTTGCACAACACACCGATAATCAAGACTTCCATCGGATACGATGCAGTAGACACTTTCCGAGGATTAATCGCTCGATACCACTTTTGTAACGACTGCCCGGCAAGCATCGTGCCTTACCGGGCACCCTAGTGACACAACATCGAGTAATCACGAACATAAAGACAATACATGAAACCAATGTAAAATGACGGTTGAAATAAGACAAAGCAACTAAAAGCGGTTACCTTCAGATATATATAAATAGCAATGAACAGCCATAACCTCTTACAAATTCTGCCCACAACAAGACTACTGCACTTCAAGAAATGATACGACAATAATGGCGGACAGTGGCTCCCGCCAAACCCCTGAATGTAAACACTTACTACGACAGGGGACTATACCACTGATAAGCCTCCGGAGAAACGGAGCTTCCCAAAAGCTGAACGGTGATCCTAAGAGCGAGGATCAACGACTGGTGTACCTTTACTGCGCAGATGAACGCAGCCTCGGCGAGGTCGATAACAGTACCGAGTATGTGAAATCAAAATAAATCAGAAATGAAATCATAGTAGTCTATATAAAGCGGGAGACATGTATGATAACCAAACTACGATTCACAATAAATAAGCGATATGTCAAGTCGTGACTCACGCCTCCAAGTTATCACAATAAAACCGTGACGGTAAGTACGAAGGCATAGCCGACTACTAAGACCCACAGCATCAAAAATACCACAAACCGTATCCCGAGGTCTTTCTAGACCGCACTACACGATCGGCCGCCCTCGCCCGCAATATCAATGTGCGTCTATCCTCGAACTCTCGCGACTCGCATAGGTCACACACGGACCCGCATGAGGTATTCCTCGAATCATGGTCCTGCATCGCCGAGGTATACCTCGCATCGGGCGCAGCTAACCTCGGTATCCGCCAGGCTCCCGCAACCCGCATAGTCTCAAAAGACCGCATAGTCTCAACAGACCGCATAGGAATCCCCGCATCGGGCTAAACACCCGAATGATCAATCCCGAGCTACCGCGACTCGCATAGCCACGAGGACCGTGATAGCCGTAAAGACCGCATCAAGGTGGCAAGCCCTGGTATAATAAGTCAAAGGGTATGTGATACAATAACTCATAACGCTTAACGTTTAACAACGTAAGCACAACAATAATAACCCCCTTACATAATAATCACAAGATACTAACACACGTAGCATCCTAACATGCTCACTCATCAAATCAACAAGAAAGTATTACAAGGCTATCACAAACCAATACAATCAAGTTATTCACACAAGGTACTTTCTACTAACAAGTTCGGGTACCTATCCCCAAAGTACTTCATACATTAAATCTTTAAAAGATACGTTACTTCACAAAAATCACACAATACCCGTAGAGTATATAAAAATAAAGTGATTATCTTTTCAAAGTAAATCAATTACTTCTCTTTGTAAAATCAAGTAGCAACATTCTTTTCCAATGTTCAAGTTTGCCTAATTTCCAATGTTCAAGTTTGCCTAATTTCCAATGTTCAAGTTTCTCATTTTAGAAAGGTTTCGTAGTTCATAGTCTTATTCATTTAAGAATATAATTCTTCTTTAAACAATCTGAGAAACCTAAGCCTTATATGTGAGTAGGATATTCTTGTTTATAACAATCTTATTACAGCAGCCGTGATCTAGGAAATATCATTTTGTCTCATCTTAGCTTCTATGCAGATGGAAGTTTCTACTGGTTTTAATAATACTTAATTAGTCAAAACATTTCCTTTTATTAACGCTGCAGTGGTTTGTCGATACACATTCGATTCAAATCAAGAAACATTCTTAAGCCGTTATACCTAACTTCCCATAAAGCTAGTATAACTCTTAAGTTTTCAAAAACCAAGTATTACTTCTTCTTTCAAAATGATTCAAAAATATTTTGAAATACTTCAAGTTCTTTATTAATACATAACAAGCTAGTTATAGTTCAAATCAGTTACCTTTTAAAAACCACATGTATTATCTTACCAACATAAAGCTGTTATAACCAACTTCCATAAAGTCGTTATAACACTTTATGTTTTACACCAATCAAATACATTTAGCACCTGTACGTCTACCGTACTACATAGTTCACACATATCATGCTAGAAGAGATAGGAAGAGGTTCACATACCTCGCGACGAGTATCGACTAATAGCAAAACGCTCCAAGTACCTCAAACCGTCGGCTACTCCTTAGCCCAGTAGATCGCGCCACACGTAGTACTTCAACCTATAAGGCCACAAGGCGCTTATTAACATTTAGGTCTCACCGTAGAACATTCTACAGAAAATTGAAGACTCTCCCCGCAACAACAGAAATCTCCTCCTCTATCGAGGCCGGCCACTGCCAAGCCAACCAGTGGGGTTATACATCTAACCCTAACGTACACAATTCTACTCCACGGTACTACTACACAAGTCTCAGAATAATACCTCATGTAAAACAGTTTAGTACTCTTCTTCGAAAAGGTTTCTTATTATTCAGGCTTAAGTACAAAGACATTGCCGACAACAACGTTCAGTTCTATATATATAGTATACTTCAACTATATAGTCTAACAATCATGTAATTTCCAATTACAATAGAGGGACAAGATATTTACCTCGATAAGCCCATAATTATCCGAGTATAAAGTCGATCCTGGGCAATCGTTTAGCTCCAACTCCGCGCTCCAACCCGCTCCAAACTACCCTTAGAAGTTCTAACCAACTTCTACATACTACTCCAACTAACCATGGAGATTTTCCTTAGTGGTTTCGGTTGGTGATGGTAAGTATAATAGTATTTACGGCTTTTCAGATAGGTATAACCTTAGAATACAACAAGGTATATGGCTAAGGTAATTTGGGCATTATAACAATACTTTGAGAGTATTTCTACCAAGAGGGGTATTATACGAAACAACTAGGCAGTGGGTACCCACGGCTAGCACCCCAAGGAGTGGTGTATACCCTCTACTACCCCACTGTGGGGAACTCTCGCCAAGGGGGAGGGGAAGGCTTTGACGAGAACCACAAGAAGGGAGAGGAGGGATTTTAACACTTAGAAGATTTTAGGATGAAGAAAGTCTTCAACAAAGAGTGGTATTTATAGGCCAACCAATGGCCAACCAACGGACAAGATCATGCCAAGTGCAAGGCAAGTAGGCCAAGATCTTGCCAAGTGCCCCTTAACCAACTAACACACAAATATCCTACCAACTAAAGCCATTCCAATCGCCACAATAACGCCTCACATCCATCAATTGGAGGTGACAAGTGTCGCCTCCCGTTGGTCCAAAATGTTTCGCCTCTCGGAAAAATCCGCAAAAATAAAATATGGCATACCGAAATTCCCTACGAAAGTCGTGGAAAACGTTTACCAAAAACGACTCTAACCGTGTTGTGCACAAAATTAAATCGCCAAGCCTACTTGAAGTTCGAATTTCCTACGCACGTCCTCGCGTACATACTGGAAATACGGTATAACACCTACGCGAGGATCCACGACCGATGTACCTACTCGCGCAGATGAACGCAGCTCAAGGAGGTCGATAACAGTACCAAGTATGTGAAATCAGAATATCGCAGCTTAAATCATAACACTATATAAAGGGGAGACATGTATGATAACCAAAATACAAGACGCAACATAACAAAGATCAAGTCGAGGACTCACGCCTCAAAGTCACCACTAAATCTAACTATGGGTCTCACGCCCACCACATCCATCATGTTCGCATCATGGCCACATGCCCGAATCGCCTCGGTGTAGACATGTCCATGATTCAACAATAATACCAATGCCCCACGGCCACATGCCGGAATTCTACCTCGTAGACACGCCCATGTGACATCAACAACAATATATTGGGTGATCAACCCCGCCGCACGGCCACATGCCCCGAATCGTGACGGCGGTGTACACGCCCATGTTGCGATAATAACCATATATCGGTAATCAACCCACCGCGTGGCCGCATGCCCGAATCATCAGACGTGTAGACATGTCCATGTGACATCAACAACAAGACAAGAATCAAAATGGAAACATACCCGTGGAATTCTCCATCACCGCCAAAGACGCCCAAGTAAGTTCTCAACAAGTCAACCTACTCTATCGAGACGCAGAATACGTAAATACCACACTTGCACAACAAAGGCTATCATCACAAAGATAGGCAAGTTTCACAACAACAAGCATAGGCAAGTTTCACAACAACAAGCATAGGCAAGTTTCACAACAACAAGCATAGTAAGTTTCACACAACTCAAAGTACTTTCATTTTATGCCAAAGTCCGGGTTTTTAACCCCAAAGTACTACATACGTTAAGTTCTTTTAAAAGAGATCCATTACTTTTATAAAAGTCACCCGATACCCGTAGTATTAGGATGACCAACCCACATTCCTTTTCAAAATCAAGTAACAACATTCTTTTCCTAAAATCCAGTTTGCCTAGTTTCAATTACTCAAGCTTCTCATTTTCAAATGGTTTCATAGTTCCCAAACTTAATCACTTGATTTCTTTTTAGAACAATTGAGTAATATATGTCTCACGTGAGAGTAGGTTATTCTTGTTTACAACATTCTTATTACAACAGCCATGATCTAGAAAATGTAATATCATTTTGTCTCATCTTAGTTTCTATGCAGATGGAGGTTTCTACTGGTTTTAATACGATACATCATTATTCAATACATTTTCATTTATTAACGCTGCAGTGGTCCGTCGATACACATTCGATTTCCAAATCAAGAAACATTATCCCTTTAAATAAAACCAAGTACTCATTACTCACGAATGAGGTTTCACACAAACATTCACATTAAAACAAATAAGTTAAGTCTCTTATCTTATAAGATCAAGTCTCTTAACTTCTAACATCAAGAAACCATTTTCTTTACCTCTCTTAAGACATTATACCTAACTCCCATAAGGCTAGTATAACTCTTTTTAAAACCTTTAAAACCAAGTGTTACTCTCCTTCAAAACGATTTATAAATCTTTTGAAATACATCAAGTTCTTTATTATAACTAGCCGCTTATAATTCACATCGATTACCTTTTAAAACCACAAAGTATTTTCTTACCTACATAAAGTCGTTATAACCAACTTCCCATAAAGCCGTTATAACACTTTATGTTTTAAGAACAATCAAACACAGCTAACACGTATGCGTCTACCGTACTACATAGTTCACACATATCATGCTAGAAGAGATAGGAAGAGGTTCACATACCTCGCGACAGTATCGACAATAAGCAAAACGCTCCAAGATCAGAATCGCTGGCCGCTTTCCACTCCTCGAGTAGAATACGCTACTCTTAGTACTTTCACCTATAAAGGTCACAAACGTCTATTAACCCCAAAACACAAGTTTCTATCTTTCTACGTAAAATTCAAAGACTTTCCCGCAACAAACAGCGTAAATCTCCTCCTCTATCGAGGCCGGCTACCAAGCCAACCAGGGGGGGGTTTACACGTCTAACCGGACGTGTACCATCCTACTCAGTAACTCTACACAAGTCTACTGCAATACAGTCCTATGTAATTACAGTTCAGTTCAGTTCTTAAAATTCAGGCTTAAGTCAAAAGACATTGTCGCACAAATAATGTTCAGTTCTATATATAGTATACCTCAACTATATATTCCTACTACATGTAATCTCCAATTACAATAAGGGGACAAGAATATTTACCTCGACAAGCCCAAAATTATCCAAGTTATAATGTCGCTCCTGAGCAAGGTTTAGCTCCTACTCCGTGCGCTCCAATCCGCTCCAAACAACCCTTAGAAGTTCTAACCAACTTCTCCTCAAATACTTCAACCAACTATGAAGATTTCCTTAGGGTTTCGGTTTGAGACTAAAAGGACAAAAGGTAGTATTTCCGGGCTCTACGTATAGAGGTAACTTTTGGAATACAACAAGGTAAAGGCTAAGGTATTTTGGGCATTATAACAATACTTGGAGAAGTATTTCAATACCACAAGGGGGGGGTATTATACGAAAACAACTAGGCTAGGATGGGGGGTACCCCACGGCTAGCACCACAAAGGGGGGAGGGGGAGGCTCTCGGCCACAAGGCCACACAAGGGGGGGAGGGGGAGAGGCTAGGACGAGAACAACACAAAGGGGGGGAAGAGTTTTCAAGACTTAGAATGAATTGAGGGATGAAGAAAAACCTTCAAGCAAGGGGGTATTTATAGGGGCACCAACGGACAAGATCAAGCCATGTGGGGGGCAAGTGGATGGCCAAGATTGGCACAAGTGCACCCTAACCTACTCCTCAAATCCCTCACAAAACAAAGACCCATGAAAAGGGCCTCAAAACCCTCCTAGCCGTGGCCCTCTTTACCGTCCAATGAGGGTGACAAGTGTCACCCTCCCGTTGGTCCAAAAATGTTTCGTCTCTCGGAAAAATCCGCAAAAATAAGAAAAGACATAGCCGGAATTTTCCCCTCGCAAGTTATGTAAAACGTTTCGTCAAAAAACGACTCTAACCGGGTGTTGTGCACAAATGTCAATCGGCCAAGCCACCTAGGCGGGGGTGACACGTGTCACCCTCCTATTGGCCCTCATAAAACGTCTTCCGAAAAAATATCCACAATGGCCAAAATCTCGAAACAAAGTGGGCCCCACAAAACCGTAAATTTCTCCCGTGGGCCCCACGTGACCATTTCCGAAAATAAAATTCCATAATTTTAATATAATTTAAGAAGCCCAAATTCCAAAACTGGGAACCCAATTCCCATCAACGAACATTTTTCCTTACAAAAACCGGAAACTTTTTCCGTGGAAGAATCACCTCTTTCTTCCTTTCCAATTTTTCTGTCGTGCTCTCGTACGTACGTCCTCGCATACATACCCTGAGAATACGGGGTATAACATTCTCCCCTCCTTAGAAACATTCGTCCCGAATGTTCCTTCTCAAGACGGATATCGATGAAGTTCCTCTAACAAGTTGTCAACGCCACAGCTTGGCCACGAAATAACACACGTCCTCTTCTTTTCTTACTCGTCGTGCCCTTCTCGAACACTTGAACTCTCCCAGTACATACCATACTTCACCATTACTTGCTCCCAAAAATCTGCGGAGCCACTACCTCCAAACTTGGTCATCTTACTAACCTCAAACTTCCTTAAGGCCATTCCCGCCTTTACGAACCGCTCAGTCGAACGCGTCCACGAACTCATACGATGATCATACAACCTTGGGCCTAGCATTCTCGTGACCCTACCACCTGGCGGGACCACCCAGAACTGACCCCACCTTAATCCGGCCACGGTTGACCCGTATCACGCCCTCAACCCGACCCACAATCGCGTCAAGCCCTCGCTCCCGACACGGAACAATCTCGCTAAATCACATCATGAAAGCTACCACTTCCATCTCACACTAACCAGATTTTTAAATCACACTATAGCACAAAGCTATCCGAACATAACACTTAACACATCATTAACATCAACACATACAAGTATCTACTGTGGTTAAGGATATACCAAACTAGGCGGTTCAAGGACCGCTAAAATCGAACTTCCACCGCGACTTACCGCCCGCAGAATCGCTCTAGTAGTCAGGTGCTATCCTACCAGCGCTACCCACAGTCGGACAGTCTCGTCATATGGCCCCGTTGGCCGCAAGAATAACAAGCTCCTTGGTACTACGACACTCCCGAAATGCGGTCTACCACATCGACCACACCGAGGTAGGGTGATCGATCCGCCAACACCCCTACTTCCTCGAAACTCGAACCTTGGAGCCACGACACGCTCGAAGACGGTGGAGGACCACTCTGTCTTGGCGGGGTGCAAAACTAGTTCACACAGGCGGTCCGCCTCGAAAGTTGCCAAAAGACCACGATGTCACGCCTCTTCTCGCGATCCGGTCATTCCGCCGACCTCTCCGTACCCACATCCGCGTACGAGCTGCACGCGGGCAATGTCCATGCCCGCCAAGAGCTACACCGAACAAGCCTCTGTCAAGTAATCATCTAGCCGGTGACGTATCGCACTCGATCCTCCATACTAGCTACCAACGCTGGACGCGTCGCCAATGAGTCGAACTCACATTGTACTCCCGAACCGCACGCCCGCCTGTCTAAGCATCAAAAATCTGCCCGCGTTCTCCTCATCCGCGAGGCAAGAAGTGCGTGAGAAAGCCCGAAAACTCATCCCATCTGCTGAGGTGCATTCTCCCGAAAGCTCCCACGAATCAAACCAATCGATTGCGGTATCACGCACCGATGCGAACCAAAGGTCACGACTCGGTCTCAAGCCTTGATCACCCGCATGATCCGTCAGAATCGCCGGATGAACTCCTGGATCATCCTCGTGCCTCGACCCATAAAACTCGCGGGCTACAACTCGGAAAGTCCCGTAGCCTCAAACTATCCGCTCGGGGTGAACCATCGGTGCCATCGAACTGAACCGCCGTGATCCACCTATCCTCATATCTCGCCACGACTCGCCAAGAATCGGGCCATCTCTTGTAACCCATCTCCTCCGCCCATACCGCGTGGACCGAGGCTCAGTATCGCGGTCTCGGCAGCCATTCACGCGCTCTAACTCTGCTGGGCCGGGCGCCACAAAACCCGCCGTCAAGCACAACCTCGTGTATGCTCGGGCTGCGCCTGCACTCTCAGTATTTCACTAGCGGCTCCTCGGCCGCCTTGCCCTTCGGGCTCTGCTGCTTGCGCGGAGGCATAAGCGGTAAAACGAGATACGTCGGAGGGTCCAACTTACAACACGGCTCTAAGGCACGATCTCGAATGAGAAGAATGGAAACTAATCCTAAATGTCCTGCCTCCTCGATTATAGATGGTGCACAACACATCGATAATCAAGACTCTACTAGACACGGTCAGTAGACACTTTCCGAGGACTAATCGCTTCGATACCACTTTGTCACGACCGAAATTCGCCCGTGGATCGTGCCTTACCTCGCACCCCGTGATACAACGTCGAGAAAACCAATGGGAAATAAAAACTTAGACATGCAACAATAGATATAATAATAAACAGCCAACCAAAACAGCTTGCCTTCGATATACATAAAACACGAGCTTTAATCCTTTTACAACCCCGCCACAACAAGATTACATGCACTTCTAAGATTTACAACGACTATGACGGACGGGGCCCGCCATACCCCGAATGTACAAGAACCTACAACTCAGTGGAAACATACCAAAAGATAAGCCTCGGAGAAACGGAGCTTCCTAATACGCTGAATCGTGATCCTACGGCGAGGATCCACGGCCGATGTACCTCTACCGCGGCATGAACGCACTCCGGCGAGGTCGATAACAGTACCAAGTATGTGAAATCAGAATATCGCAGCTTAAATCATAATATCCATATAAAGCAGGAGACATGTATGATAACCAAAATACAGTACGCAACATAACAGCAGTCAAGTCAGGGACTCACGCCCTCAAAGTCACCACTCAAATCTAACTATGGGTCTCACGCCCACCACATCCATCATGTTCGCATCATGGCCACATGCCCCCGGAATACTGCCTCGGTGTAGACATGTCCATGATGCAACAATAATACCAATGCCCCATGGCCACATGCCCCCGGAATTCTACCTCGGTGTAGACACGTCCATGTGACATCAACAACAATATACTGGGTGATCAACCCTGCCGCATGGCCACATGCCGAATATCGCGACGGTGTAGACACGTCCATGTTGCAGTAATAACCATATATCGGGTAATCAACCCGGCCGCATGGCCGCATGCCCCCGGAATACTGCATCGGTGTAGACATGTCCATGTGACATCAACAACAAGACAGTAATCAAAATGGAAACATACCCGTGGAATTCTCCATCACTGCCAGCACGTCCAAGTAAGTTCTCAACAAGTCAACCGGCCCTCTATCGAGACGCCAGAATACGTAAATACCACACTTGCACAACAAAGGCTATCATCACAAGCATAGGCAAGTTTCACAACAACAAGCATAGGCAAGTTTCACAACAACAAGCATAGGCAAGTTTCACAACAACAAGCATAGGCAAGTTTCACACAACTCAAAGTACTTTCATTTTATGCCAAAGTCCGGGTTTTTAACCCCAAAGTACTACATACGTTAAGTTCTTTTAAAAGAGATCCATTACTTTTATAAAAGTCACCCGATACCCGTAGTATTAGGATGACCAACCCACATTCCTTTTCAAAATCAAGTAACAACATTCTTTTCCTAAGTTCCAGTTTGCCTAGTTTCAATTACTCAAGCTTCTCATTTTCAAATGGTTTCATAGTTCCCAAACTTAATCACTTGATTTCTTTTTAGAACAATTGAGTAATATATGTCTCACGTGAGAGTAGGTTATTCTTGTTTACAACATTCTTATTACAATGACCATGATCTAGAAAATGTAATATCATTTTGTCTCATCTTAGTTTCTTTGCCGATGGAGGTTTCTACTGGTTTTAATACGATACATCATTAGTCAATACATTTGCCTTTATTAAGGCTGCAGTGGTCTGTCGATACACATTCGATTTCAAATCAAGAAACATTATCCCTTTAAATAAAACCAAGTACTCATTACTCACGAATGAGGTTTCACACAAACATTCACATTAAAACAAATAAGTTAAGTCTCTTATCTTATAAGATCAAGTCTCTTAACTTCTAACATCAGTAACCCATTTTCTTTACCGCTCTTAAGACATTATACCTAACTCCCATAAGGCTAGTATAACTCTTTTTAAAACCTTTAAAACCAAGTGTTACTCTCCTTCAAAACGATTTATAAATCTTTGAAATACATCAAGTTCTTTATTATAACTAGCCAGTTATAATTCACATCAGTTACCTTTTAAAACCACAAAGTATTTTCTTACCTACATAAAGCTGTTATAACCAACTTCCCATAAAGCCGTTATAACACTTTATGTTTTAAGAACAATCAAACACGATAACACACGTACGCCTACCGCACTACATAGTTCACACATATCATGCTAGAAGAGATAGGAAGAGGTTCACATACCTCGCGACGAGTATCGACAATAAGCAAAACGCCCACAAGATCAGAATCGCTAGCTTTCCACTCGAGTAGAATACGCTACTCTTAGTACTTTCACCTATAAAGGTCACAAACGTCTATTAACCCCAAAACACAAGTTTCTATCTTTCTACGTAAAATTCGCAACATTCTCCCGCAACAAACAGCGTAAATCTCCTCCTCTATCGAGGCCGGCTACCAAGCCAACCGGGGGGGGTGGGTTTACACGTCTAACCGGACGTGTACCATCCTACTCAGTAACTCTACACAAGTCTACTGCAATACAGTCCTATGTAATTACAGTTCAGTTCTTAAAATTCAGGCTTAAGTCAAAAGACATTGTCGCACAAATAATGTTCAGTTCTATATATAGTATACCTCAACTATATATTCCTACTACATGTAATATCCAATTACAATAAGGGGACAAGAATATTTACCTCGATAAGCCCATAATTATCCGAGTTTAATGTCGCTCCTGAGCAAGGTTTAGCTCTACTCCGCGCTCCAATCCGCTCCAAACAACCCTTAGAAGTTCTAACCAACTTCTCCTCAAATACTTCACCCCACTCTGACGATTTCCTGAGGGTTTGGTTTGAGACTAAAAGGACAAAAGGTAGTATTTCCTGCTCTATGTATAGAGGTAACATTTGGAATACAACAAGGTAAAGGATAAGGTATTTTGGGCATTATAACAATACTCTGAGAAGTATTTCAATACCACAAGGTAGGGGTATTATACGAAAACAACTAGGCTATGGGGGGTACCCCACGGCTAGCACCACACAAGGGGGAGGGGGAGGCGCTCGGCCACAAGGCCACACAAGGGGGGGAGGGGGAGAGGCGCGGACGAGAACAACACAATGGGGGGACAGAGTTTTCAAGACTTAGAATGAATTGAGGATGAAGAAAACCTTCAAGCAAGGGGTATTTATAGGGGCACCAACGGACAAGATCAAGCCATGGGGGCAAGTGGATGGCCAAGATTGGCACAAGTGCACCCTAACCTACTCTCAAATCCTCACAAAACAAAGACCCATGAAAAGGGCCTCAAAACCTCCTACCGTGGCCCTCTTATCGTCAACGAGGGTGACAAGTGTCACCCTCCCGATGGTCCAAATATGTTTCGTCTCTCGGAAAAATCCGCAAAAATAAGAAAAGACATAGCCGGAATTTTCCCCTCGCAAGTTATGTAAAACGTTTGCCAAAAACGACTCTAACCGGGTGTTGTGCACAAATGTCAATCGGCCAAGCCACCTAGGCGGGGGTGACACGTGTCACCCTCCTATTGGCCCTCATAAAACGTCTTCCGAAAAAATATCCACAATGGCCAAAATCTCGAAACAAAGTGGGCCCCACAAAACCGTAAATTTCTCCCGTGGGCCCCACGTGACCATTTCTTAAAATAAAATTCCATAATTTTAATATAATTTAAGAAGCCCAAATTCCAAAACTGGGAACCCAATTCCCATCAACGAACATTTTTCCTTACAAAAACCGGAATCTTTTTCCGTGGAAGAATCACCTCTTTCTTCCTTTCCAATTTTTCTGTCGTGCTCTCGTACGTACGTCCTCGCATACATACCCTGAGAATACGGGGTATAACAATTCATAGAAGAGAATTGAACTGTAATAGAAGGATATTACAGAATAGACTTGAACTGAAATCACATCAGAAGAATATTAGAGTAGAAGATTAAATCGTATTTACATAGATCGCATTTACAAAGAGATCGATAACCTTTATTGGTTGAATGTTCTGCGAGTAGCATGATCTACTTGGAAGGTGGACAAGGCTAGCCGAGTTATAGCCATGGAGCGTTTTGCTTATAGTCGATAATCGTCGCGAGGTATGTGATTCTTCCTATACCCTTGAGCATGATATTTTAAAGTATATATATATATAGTACGGTAGAGACGTGCGTGTTATCTCGAACGTAGTTATCGGCAATGTCTTTGACTTAAGCCTGAATAAAAGAATCTTGAAGTATATATATATATAATACGGTAGACGTACGTGTGTTATCTGAACGTAGTTATCGGCAATGTCTTTGACTTAAGCCTGAATAAAAGAATCTTGAAGTATATATATATATAATACGGTAGACGTACGTGTGTTATCTGAACGTAGTTATCGGCAATGTCTTTGACTTAAGCCTGAATAACAAAGAATCTTGAAGTGTTTCAAAAGATTAAGAACCCTTTTTGAAAGAAGAATAATACTCGGTTTTGAAAACATAAGAGTTATACTAGCTTTATGGGAAGTTAGGTATAACGTCTTAAGATGAGATAAAAAGAATGGTTTACTGCTTTAGAAGTTAAGAGACTTAATCTTAAAAGATAAGAGACTTGACTTAATATGGATGTTGTGTGAAACCTCATTCGTAAGTAATAAGTACTTGGTTTTTAAAAGGAGAAATGTTTTACTGATTTCGGAAGTCGGAATGAGTATCGACAAACCACTGCAGCATTAATAAAGGAAAATGTATTGAATAATGAAGTATTATTAAAACCGGTAGAAACCTCCATCTGCATAGTTTCTAAGATGAGACAAAATGATATTACATTTCCTAGATCATGGCTTCTTTAATAAGATGGTTATAAACAAGAATAAATTGCTCACACATATGGCATATGTTACTCAATTGTTTTAAAAGAGATTAAGACATCGAACTATGAAACTTTTCTAAAGTAAAGAGACTTGAGTAATTGAAATTAGGCAAACTGGAACTTTAGGGAAAAGAAAGGCATTGTTTTGTCTTAAAACGGTTTAAAACATAAAGTGTTATAACAGCTTTATGGGAAGTTAGTTATAACGACTTTATAAAAACAAAAGAAGGGTTTTATCATTGGTTTTAATGTGGTAACTTGACTTTAAAAAGAGAAGTGTTTTGGTCTAAAAAGAAGGCATGGTATTTCCTTAATTTGGTTTTAAAAAGGAAAGTGAAAGTCACTTTATTTTAAACTACGGGTATCGGGTGACTTTTATAAAAGGAATGGATCTCTTTAAAAGGAATTTAACGTACGTAGTACTTTAGGGTTAAAACCCGGACTTTGACATAAAATGAAAGTACCTTGAGTTATGTATAACTTTCCTATGCTTGTTGTTGTGAAACTTGCCTATGCTTGTTGTGATAGCCTTTGTTGTGCAAGAATTGTGTTTCTATACTACCGCGTCTCTCGATGGAGGGCCGGTTGACTTGTTGAGAACTTACTTGGACGTGCCGGCAGTGACGGAGAATTCCACGGGTACGCTCCTGTTGATAGTATTATTTTGCTAATCGCTTTGGACATACTGACACGATGCGTGGCGCACGGGTATGGTACCATTTTGATTGCTTTCTAGATGTTTTCTTTTGGACATACTGACACGATGCGTGGCGCACGGGTATGGTTCCATTGGGATTGCTGTCTTGTTGTTTCCTTCGACATATCGACACGACGCGCGCGACGGTATGGTTCCATTGGGATTGTTATTCCATGGACTAGCTCTCCATGAGGTTTTACTGTTCGGCCTTGGTATCTGGTAGTCGGCTTTCGTACTTGCCCCGTGTCAGCTTCGTGGTTTGGTTGTATTGTATTGCTAGTACGGCTTTGGCATCAGGTAGGACTTGGTGTTCAGGTGTATTTCTTGGTGTTATCATATCATAGACTGCCGGCAGTGAGGAAGGTATTCCACGGGCATGATTGATGTTATGGGCGTGAGACCCATCATTATATTTGAGGAATGACTTGGAGGGCGTGAGTCCCTGACTTGATATAACTGTATTTGTGTGTACTGTAGTTTGGTTATCATACATGTCTCCTGCTTTATATAGACTATTATGATTTCATTTACTGATTTTCTGATTCACATACTTGGTACTGTTGTCTTGACCTCCTTCGGGGCTGCGTTCACGCCGCAGTAGAGGTACATCGACCGTCGATCCCCGTTTAGGATCACATTTCAGCCTTGGGAAGCTCTGCCTTCCGGAGGCTTATCTTTGGTATGTTACCCGAGTCGTAGGTTCTTGTACATTCTGTGGTATGGCGGGGCCCGTCCGTCATAGTTGTTGTATAAATCTTAGGTGCAGTAGCCTTGTAAGTGTGGTTGTAAGGATTGTAACTGTTCAAATGTCTATTTATATATATGTTGAAAGGCAACCGTTTTGGTTGGCCTATTTTCTTTTATCTTGATCTATGTCTATTTAAATGTTTAAGTTTTTATTTCCGCTGGTTTTTCTCTGATGTTGTATCACTAGGGTGCCCGGGGTAAGGTACCAGTCACGGGCCCCGGAACGGGTCGTGACAAAAGTGGTATCGAGCGATTAGTCTGGAAAGTGTCTACATACCGTGTCTAGTAGAGTCTTGATTATCGATGTGTTGTGCACCACATCTATAATCAGGAGGCTGCAGGACATTTAGGATTGGTTTCCCTTCTTCTCATTCTGAGATCGTGCCTTAGAAGGTGGATAAGTTGGACCCTCCGACGATTTCGCTTTTACCGCTATGCCTCCGCGCAAGGCAACCCGCCCGTAAGGGCAAGGTAGCGAGGAGCTACGAGTAGAGCGGCCTCTACAGACCACAAGACCGAGCCTCGATCCCGCACCGGAGCAGCAGGAGATGGGTTACGCGAGTGGCCCGATTAACGCCGTGGTCAGGTTGTGTCGGATTGAGGATAGGCCGACGCAGCAGTTCGAGCACCGATGGTTCACCCTAGTTCAGATAGTTTGAGGCTACGGATTTTACGAGATGTAGTCCGCGAGTTTTATGGGTCGAGGCACGAGGATGATCCGCAGGAGTTCATCCGACGCCACACGGATCATGAGAGTGATCAAGGCATCGGAGACCGAAGTCGCTGGTTGTCACGACCCGCCCGGCGTGGATCGTGCCTTACCGGGCACCCAAGTAGTCATACATCGAGTAATCGGAAATATAAAGCAAGACATGAAACGCTTTATAAACTAAGACACGCTTTATGTGAGAAAACATCGCCTTCGGCATATATATATATAATCATGGTTTAGCGATTACATCCGACATCGCATAACATGACTCTGCACTCTAAGGAAATATACAACTATGGCGGACAGGGCCCGCCATACCTCGATCTGACAAAACTATCTACAACAGGGAGATCATACCAAAAGTAGAGCCTCGGAAGAGATGGAGCTCCCGACACCAACGTAGATCCTAAGGATGCGGATCTAGCACTGCTCTTACCTGCGGCATGAACGCAGCCCAAGGAGGTCGACAACAGTACTAAGTATGCGAAATCAGAAATACTTAAATGAAAACATATCATTTTAAAACCGGTTTACAAATATGTGTGAACCAACCAAGGAAACCGCACGTAGTACATCACAAACAAGAGCAACAATAGTAATCGTAATAGGTCTTGTCTAGGCTGCGAATGATCGAAACAGGCCACTCGCCATATCATCATTCAAGAAGCCTAATCTCGACTCGAGTCCGCATAGGCCACTCACGTGGGCCCGCATGAGGTATAACCCCGCATCGAGGGTAGCTACTCCCGGCATCGCCCCGACTCGTTGTCCGCATGGCCACATAGACCGCATGAGGTATAACCCCGCATACTAACACGAACTCGTAGCCCGCATAGGCCCCGGACCCGCATGAGGTATTCTCGAATCATGGTCCCAGACCGCCTGAGTCTACCCCGCATCGGAGGGCAGCTTAACCCCCGGTATCATCTCAAGAGGTGAGTGATAGTATACTAACATAACAACTTATCTTTAAACAACATAAGCACAACAAGGATACTCACCTATACAAGCGTGACAAGATACTAACACACATAGCATCATATCATGTCCACTTATCAAACCATCTTTATTATTCTTTTCACAATATAAGTGCATTATAAACACATAGGCAAACTTGTTTCTTTTATAAATCTTAAGTGGTTATACTTACTTCCCATAAAGCTAGTATAACTCTTAAACCAATTAGTTCTCTTACATAATATGATTCAGAGTCTTTTGAAATGTTTTCGATTCTTTATTATTAAGTCTTAAGCCGTGAGGCAGTGACGTAAGTATTTGTCAGGCTTAAGCCGTTAGGCATTGCCGTTAGTATTATTCAAAGCTTAAGCCGAGGCATTGCCGTAGTTATATTGTAAAATATCATGCTTTAGGAAGAATCACATACCTTCTCAAATAAAACCACCGCCAAGTTGAATATGTCGCACGGAGAGTCACCATAATAGTCACAGATATCTATTAAAGACTACTCAAGGTCATTCTAAGCAGAGGGTTCATAATTCTACGGTAAGTCGGGCAGCACTTCCTACCCTGAGCTATATAAGTCTCATCGTGAAAACAAATTCTATGTAAGTATAGTTTGATTATTCTTCTTTAAACCCTTCTACTGTGGTAATTCCAATTCTATTCTGTGATATTCTTCTAAGTGATTAATACTTATTCTTATACTTCTACAGATGCATTCTCTAATACAAAAGAGGGTTAGGATTATTACCTCGTAAGCCCAATAATATCCTAGAAAAGTCGCACTGAGCAAGGTTTTGCTCTAAGTTGTATGCTAAGAACCCTAGAAGTTCTTCACAACTTCTACTAAGTACTAAGGTATTTGGGGTCGGGTATGTGGGGCCTTATAACGATACAAGAAGGTAACTTTTCTACCAGGGAGGGGGTAGATTTTGGCTAGGCTAGGGGGTATTCGGCCAAGGCCACTTAGTCTACAGGGTGAAGAGGGATTGGACGAAATGGCTAACAAGGGAGAAGGGAGGATTTTCAAGACTTTGAAAGTAATTTGTGGATGAAGAACTCTTCATCTTAAGGGGGGTATTTATAGGTCAAGAAGTGGCCAACCAATGGCCAAGATTTAGACAAGTGCAAGGCAAGTGTAGGGTGAGGATTAACTATACACAAATATCCTACCAACTCCTTGACTTGTGCACAAGGCACAAAAAACGTGCTCCTCCTAGTCCAAATCGTCCAAATGGACGATTTCAAGTCCATCAATTGGAGGGTGACAAGTGTCGCCCTCCCGTTGGTCCAAAATGTTTCGTCTCTCGGAAAAATCCGCAAAAATTAGAAATGGCATAGCCGGAATTTATCCTACGAAAGCTGTGGAAACGCTTTCGGAAAAACGATTCTTTTAGTGAGTTGTGTACAAATAAAAACGTCCAAGGCTTATCTTTAAGGCTAGACTTTCGTACGTATTCCCTTACGTACATACTCTGGAAATACGGGGTATAACATTCTCCCCCCCTTAGAAACATTCGTCCCGAATGTTCCTTCCCAAGACAGTTATCGAAGAAGCTTAAACAGTTGTAAATGCCACACACGGCCACAGAGTAACACTTAGGCAGAAACGATAACGAAAATTTACAAGTAGGAAAGTGAATTTACCTGGAGGTGTGGGGAATAGGTGAGGATACTTCCGTCTCATGTCCTCCTCGGCTTCCCACGTCATCTCCTCCCTGAGCTCGTTCCGCCACAAGACTTTGACGGAAGCCACGTCCTTGGTCCGCAGACGCCTAACCTGACGATCGACTATCGCTATGGGAATCTCCTCATACGATAACCCCTCGGTCACCTGGACATCGTCAATCGGGTGTACCCTAGATGGATCCCCGATACATCTCCTCAGCATAGATACGTGAAAAACCGGATGCACTGCCTCCAGATCGGACGGCAGATCCAACTCATAGGCAACCTTGCCTACCTCGCGACAATCAAACGGCCCGATGTACCTGGGGCCGAAGTTTCTTCTTCCCGAATCTCATCAAACTCTTCATGTGTGAAACCTTTAGTAAAACCCAATCATCAACCTCGAACTCAAGATGCCGACGACGATGATCTGCGTCGACTTCATCGACTCGAGTGTCAATAGCCGCTCTCGGATAAGCTTCACCTTATCCATCGCCTCGTACCAACCTGGTCCCACTAGCCGCCCCTCGCCCACATCGAACCAACCTATAGGCGATCCGCACTTCCTCCCATACAAGGCCTCATAAGGCGCCATCGAATCCGGAGTGGTAGCTATTATTATACGCGAACTCAACTAGAGGCAAATGATCCTCCCAACTACCACCGAAGTCAATAACACAGCTCGCAAAGATATCCTCAAGAGTGCGGATAGTGCGCTCTCGCTCGTCCGTCTGCGTGGATGAAATGCGATTTGCTCACTGCGTCCCCTAAACCCTTCTCGGAAGGACCTCCAGTTAGCCGAACCGCTCCTCATGCGATATGATCAAGTAGGGACTCCATGCGATCGACGATCTCTCGGATGTAAAGTCTGGCATAATCCTCAGCCGAAAAAGTCGTCCTGACGGGAAGAAAGTGGGCGGATTTCGTCAGCCTGTCGACGATAACCCATATAGAATCATGTCTCCTCTGAGTGCGAGGTAATCCTGTGATGAAGTCCATGTTGATCACCTCCCACTTCCGGTCGGATCTCTATCGTCAGTAACAAACCACCGTGCCTCGTGCTCTACCTTCACTGCCGACAACACGGGCACCGAGCTACGAACTCGCAACGCCCTCTTCAAGCCATCCCACCAATACAGATCTAAGGTCGTGGTACATCTTGGTCGACCGGATGGATAGAGTAACGCTACGCGTGTGCTTCCCAAGAACTCCTGCGAAGTCCTCAAACATCCGGAACACACACCGCCTCAAACCTTAGCACCCCATCGTGCTACCTCAAAAGGACCTTGCCCTCACGAAGAGTCAGATCACGATATCGAATCAAAGCCGATCCTCGAATCGTTGCCTCTTCACCTCCTCGACGATGGAAGACTCGGCAACCCCACGAACTCTAACCCCACCGCTATCGGAATCAATCAAGCGGACACCAAGGCTCGCTAACCGATGCAAATCACGAACCATGTCCTCCTCTCTAGCTGCACATCCGATAGGCTCCCATCGACCTACGACTAAGGCATACGCCACAACATTGGCCTTCCCGGTGGTACAGGATATCAACATCGTAATCCTTAAGCAACTCTAACCACCGTCTCGCCGTAAGTTCAGCTCCTCCGGTGAAGATATACGGAGGCTCTTGTGGTGCGTATAAATATCCACGTGAACCCCATACAAATAGTGCCTCGGATCTTCAAAGCGTGAATCACGCCGCGAACTCCAAATCATGGGTGGGGTAGTTCCTCTCGTGTTTCTCACCGTCGGGATGCATATGCTATAACCCCGCCATGCTGCATCAACACACATCCCAACCCGATGCACGACGATCACAATACACGACATAACCATCCGACCTGCGAAGAGTAAGAACGGGGCGGTCGTCACTCTCTTTCAAGAATCGAAACCCCGCCACAAGCATCACCATCGAACTTGGCCGCTTACGAGTCACCTAGTCAATGGTGCGAGATAGAAGCAAACTTCTACGAACCGCCGATAATATCTGCAAGGCCCGTAAAATCGCGAACCTCTCGCCGAGTAGTAGGTCAGGCCAAGTCCTCGATCGCTCGATCTTGGCCAGACAACTCGAATGCCATCACCCGGCAATATGCCCAAGAAACGCCATCAAGTCAACCAAAACTCACATTTGGAAAACTTGGCGATAATCGCTGGTCTGGAGAATCACAAGACGGCCTCAATGCTCCGCATGCTCCTCGCTCGAGCGAATAAACCAAGATATCATCAATGAACACTATCACAAACGTGTCCAAAAATGGTTTGAACACTCGGTTCATCAAATCCATGAATACCGCCGGAGCATTGGTCAACCCAAAAGACATGACCCTGAACTCATAATGCCCGTACCGGGTCCGGAATGCAGTCCTAGGGACATCCACCTCTCTGACACGAACCTGATGATAGCGAACGCAGATCAATCTTGAGAAACATCTCGCGCTCGCAATCGGGTCGAACAAATCATCAATCACGGGAAGGGTATCTCGTTTAATGGTCACCTTGTTCACCGCTCGTAATCAACACACATGCGCAGCTGGCCCCGCCCTTCTTCTTCTTCACGAACAATACCGGCGCTTCTGTGGGGAAACACTGGGCCTAATGAAGCCCTTCTCCAGCAAATCCCTCAGCTGGTCCTTCAGCTCTCTCAACTCGGCAGGTGCCATTCTGTATGGCGGAATGGAAATAGGCCGAGTATCTGGCAATATGTCAATACAAAACTCAATCTCCCTCTCAGGAGGGATACCCGAGGTCATGCGGGAACACGCCTGGGAACTTCGTGACTACGGAATCGATCAAAATCTGGTACCGCAGCCTCAGTATCAAACACTCGAACTAGATGGTAGATATACCCCTTCTGCACCATCTTCCTAGCCTTGAGGTAGGAAATAAACCTACCCCTCGGCGATACCGTGCTCCCCTCCCACTCAACAACCGGCTCCTCAGGAAACTGGAACCGTACTACTCTCTCTCTGCAGTCTACATTGGCATAGCATGAAGCTAGCCAATCCATCCCCATAATCACGTCGAAGTCAATCATCTCCAACTCTATCAAGTCGGCGTGGTCCGACGATCAGAATGGTCACAGGACAAGCCCTATATACCCGCCGAGCTACCACCGAATCACCCACTGGCGTAGCTACCTCGAAAGGGTCTATGGACTCAGGCTCTATCCCTATCCTACTAGCAACAAGGGGAGATATATAGGACAGAGTAGAACCCGGATCTATCAAGGCATAAACATCCAACCCAGAAACTGATAAGGTACCTGTGACGACATCAGGTGAGGCCTCCTGATCCTGTCGGCTGGACAAAGCATAGATGCGGTTCTGAGGACCGCTAGAACTGGGACCCGAGCCACGACCTCTGCCGCGACCTGCTGACCCATGTGAACCCTGCCCTCCGGGGCGAGTAACTGTAGGAGATGATGAAGCGGCAATGAACACGGCGCCGAGCCCTACCACCGCCACGCCTGGTCGGACAATCCCTCGCAGTGACCCTGCTGGACACAACTTTAACAATCTCCAAAAGTAGTACCACACTTCCAGTAATGGTATCCAGCGCATCGGCCACACTTGGGGGGTGGTCCCGTCGCCGCACTCTCGCTACTCGACGCCCAAGCCACGGGCCGATGCGCCTCGAAAACTCGGGCCAGGCCGAGGACGGCAGGAGTGCTCAGCCGGCCGTGGTGCGAATCAGACTGGCCGCCGAGGCCGCCACCATGATAACCACCGAAGACCCTCCCGCCCCGCCTTCTTCTCGCCGTCGCCCACTCGCCGACCTGCGCCTCGCATCCAAGGGCGTGAGCTCGCATGCGGTAATGTCCATACCGGCCGAGAGAAACCCCGCACATGACTTCGCCATATAGTCGTCAGCCCGGTGACATAACGGCACCCTATCCTCCATATCTGCTAATGCTTTGGGACATATCGAGCCAATGAATCAAACTCGACATTGTACTTCGACGGCCCTCTCTCGCTCAAAGAAGAAAATCTATCACCGCGCCTCCTCATCCGCGGAGGCAAGAAGTGAGTGAGGAAAGCCTCGAGAACTCATCCCAAGTAGCCGGGACGCGTGCTCTCCCGGATAACTCCCATGAATCAAACCAATCGATTGCGTATCACGCAGCCTATGTGAACCAAAGATCACGGACTCGGTCTCCGACGCCCGATCACTCTCAAAATCCTTCTGGCCGACGGATGAACTCCTGCGGATCATCCTCCGCCTCGACCCATAAAACTCCGGCGGCTACAACTCAAGAAGTCTCGTAGCCTCAAACTCTCTCGCCTCGTGAACAACGGGTACGACCGAGCTGAGCCGAATCGCCGATCCAGCCTCTCTCAGATCGGCCACAACTTTAGCCAAAGCCGGGCCATCTCCTTGTACCCTAACTCTCCGCCCTGTGCCGCGGGATGAGGCGTGGGTACCGTGGTCTCGCTGGGCCGGGCGGCGTCATAGAACTCGCCGCCTCTCGTATAGACTGGGCTCGAGCCCTCGTGACTGGGTGTCCTCGCTAGCGCCTCCGGCCGCTTGCCCTTCCGGGCCCGGTTGCCTTACGTGAGGCATAATCACATAGAAAGGAATACGTTAGAGGGTCCAACCTATAACATGCCTCTAAAGCACGATCTCGTAATGAGAAAATGGAAACCAATCCTAAATATCCTATAGCCTCTCGATTATTGGTGTGGTGCACAACACACCGATAATCAAGACTCTACTAGATACGGTCGTAGACACTTTCCGAGGATTAATCGCTTCGATACCACTTTTGTCACGACCGTCCGGTTCGTGGATCGTGCCTTACCGGCACCCAAGTAGTCATACATCGAGTAATCGGAAATATAAAGCAAGACATGAAACAGCTTTATAAACTAAGACATACGCTTTATGTGAGAAAACATCGCTTTCTAAGATATATATATATAATCATGGTTTAGCGATACATCCGATAATCGCATAACATGACTAAGCACTTAAGGAAATATACAACTATGGCGACGGGGCCGCCATACCCTCGATCGCATAAAACTATCTACAACAGGAGATCATACCAAAAGTAGAGCCTCCAAGAGATGGAGCTCCCGACACCAACGTAGAGATCCTAAGGATGCGGATCTAGCACTGCTGCCCTTACCGCGCAGATGAACGCATCCCCAAGGAGGTCGAGACAACAGTACTAAGTATGCGAAATCAGAAATACTTAAATGAAAACATATCATTTTAAAACCATTTACAAATATGTGTGAACCAACCATGAAACCGCACGTAGTGCCACATCACAAACAAGAGCAACAATAGGTAATCGTAATAGGTCTTGTCTAGGCTGCGAATGATCGAAACAGGCCACTCGCCCATATCATCATTCAAAGAAGCCTAATCTCGACTCCCGAGTCCGCATAGGCCACTCACGGGCCCGCATGAGGTATAACCCCGCATCGAGGGTAGCTACTCCTCGCATCGCCCCGACTCGTTGTCGCATGGCCACATAGACCGCATGAGGTATAACCCCGCATACTAACACGAACTCTCGTAGCTCCGCATAGGCCCCCTGGACCCGCATGAGGTATTCTCGAATCATGGTCCCAGACCGCCTGAGTCTACCCCGCATCGGAGGGCAGCTTAACCCCCGGTATCATCTCAAGAGGTGAGTGATAGTATACTAACATAACAACTTATCTTTAAACAACATAAGCACAACAAGGATACTCACCTATACAAACGTTACAAGATACTAACACACATAGCATCATATCATGTCCACTTATCAAACCATCTTTATTATTCTTTTCACAATATAAGTCTGTTATAAACACATAGGCAAACTTGTTTCTTTTATAAATCTTAAGTGGTTATACTTACTTCCCATAAAGCTAGTATAACTCTTAAACCAATTAGTTCTCTTCTGTTAATATGATTCAGTAGTCTTTTGAAATGTTTTCAGTTCTTTATTATTCAGGCTTAAGCCGTGAGGCATTGCCGTAAGTATTATTCAGGCTTAAGCCGTGAGGCATTGCCGTAAGTATTATTCAGGCTTAAGCCGTGAGGCATTGCCGTAGTTATATTGTAAAATATCATGCTTTAGGAAGAATCACATACCTTCTCAGCGAAAACCACCTGCCAAGTTGAATATGTCGCGCGCAGAGAGTCAGCCTATAATAGTCACAGATATCTATCAAAGACTACTCTGAAGGTCATTCTAAACAGGGGGTTCATAATTCTACGGTAAGTCGGGCAGCACTTCCCTACCCGGTGAGCTATATAAGTCTACTGTGAAAACAGTCCTATGTAAGTACAGTTTGATTATTCTTCTTTTAAACCCTTTCATCGTGGGTAATAGCTCAATTCTATTCGTGATATTCTTCTAAGTGATTAATACTTATTCTTATACTTCTACAAAGATGCATTCTCTAATACAAAAGAGGGTTAGGATTATTACCGGTAAGCCCAATAATATCCTAGAAAAGTCGCGCCTGAGCAAGGTTTTGCTCCTAAGTTGTATGCTCCAAGAACCCTAGAAGTTCTTCACAACTTCTACTAAGTACTAAGGTATTTGGGCTAGGGTATTTTGGGCATTATAACGATACAAGAAGGTAACTTTTCTACCAAGGGAGGGGGGGTAGATTTCGGCTAGGCAGTGGGGTATGCGGCCAAGGCCACTTAGGCTAGAGGGGGAAGAGGGCTTGGACGAAATGGCTAACAAGGGAGAAGGGAGGATTTTCAAGACTTGGAAAGTAATTTGTGGATGAAGAACTCTTCATCTTAAGGGGGGTATTTATAGGTCAAGAAGTGGCCAACCAATGGCCAAGATTTAGACAAGTGCAAGGCAAGTGTAGGGTGAGGATTAACTATACACAAATATCCTACCAACTCCTTGACTTGTGCACAAGGCACAAAAAACGTGCTCCTCCTAGTCCAAATCGTCCAAATGGACGATTTCAAGTCCATCAATTGGAGGGTGACAAGTGTCGCCCTCCCGTTGGTCCAAAATGTTTCGTCTCTCGGAAAAATCCGCAAAAATTAGAAATGGCATAGCCGGAATTTATCCTACGAAAGCTGTGGAAACGTTTCGTCGGAAAACGATTCTTTTGGTGAGTTGTGTACAAATAAAAATGTCCAAGGCTTATCTTTAAGGCTAGACTTGCGTACGTATTCCCTTACGTACATACTCTGGAAATACGGGGTATAACAGTGGTCCTAGGTTCAGACGGCCGCGTGATACCGCATGATCGTTTGATTCATGGAAGCGTCCGGAGAGAACGCACTTCCAACTATATTGGACGAGTTCTAAAAGGCATTTCTTTCACACTTCTTGCCTCCACAGATGAGGAGGGCTCGGGCCGACAGATTTTTGGTGTTGCGCGTAATCCGCGTACGGTTCGGGAGTACAATGTGGAGTTCGACTCATTGGCCCGGTACGTCCCCGCGTTAGTGGCTAGTATGGAGGATCGAGTGCACCGATATGTTACAGGGCTCGATGATTTCCTAGCAGAGAGTTGTTCGGGTGTAGCTCTTCAGCCGGGCATGGACATTGCCCGCATGCAGGCTTATGCACTTGGATGTGAGGAGCGGAGAAATCGACGGAAAGACCAAGATCGCCAAGAGGCGAACAGCAGGAGGTCCTTGGTGACTTTCGAGGCGGACCGCCTCAGCAGCAGACTAGTTATGCGCCTCCGCCAGTACAGAGTGGTCCTCCACAATCTTCAGGGCATCCAGAGTATTCAGGAGCAGGTCAGGGCTCCAAGGGTTCAGATTTTCGGGAGAGCAGGGGTGTTAGCCAGCTGAAGCCACCCCTACCTCGTTGTGGCCGCTGTGGTAGACTCCATAGTGGGGAGTGTCGTGCTAGTTCGGGAGTTTGTTTTACATGCGGCCAGCAGGGCCATTTTGCGAGAAACTGTCCGACCGGAGGTAGCACTGGTGGGGCAGCACAGACTACGGGATCTATGGCTGGTTCATCACCTTCTATACGCCTGCGCAGGGCAGGACTGTGATTAGAGTAAAGCGGTAGATACAGGTATATCCTTACCCCTCTAAAGACTTGTATGTATTGATGTTATGATAATGTGTTAAGTGTTATGTTCGGATAGCTTTGTGCTAAAATGTGATTTAGAAACCTGGTTAGTGAAAAAGGGTAAGCCTGGGGGTGAGAAATGATGAACCTTAGAATATTACAGTTGAGACCTTAGATGTAAGGCCGTCTGGAGTACAAGATTTTGCAAGTGATCCTTGTCGGAGTGCATTTTATGCCTAGAATGTATGGTGGGAAATTCCTTGGGTAGTGTAAAAATGGAAGTGGTAGCTTTCATGACCTGTATAGGTAAGATTGTTCCGGATCGGGGAACAAGAGCTTGATGCGTTAAGTGGGTCGGGTTGGGGCCATGTTGCGGGCCAACCCGCGGCCTGTTTCGAGGTGGGGTCAGCTCTGGGTGGTCCCGCCAGGTGGTAGGGTCACGAGGGTGCTAGGTCCAAGTTTGGATGACCATCGTATGAGTTCGGGGATGCGTTCGACCAGAATCGGTTCGTGAAGGCCGGGAATGGTCTTAAGGGAGATTGAGGCTAGTAAGATGACCAAGTTTGGAGGTGGTGACTCCAAAGTTTTGGAAACTGAAGCGGTGACTGAAGTGTGGTACGTACTGGAAGAGTTCAAGTGTTTGAGAAGGGCACGACGAGTAAGGAAGGAAGAGAACGTGTGTTATTTCGTGGCCAGGTGTGGCGTTGGCAACTTGTTAGAAGAACTTCATCGTTATCCGTCTTGAGAAGGAACATTCGGGACGAATGTTTCTAAGGAGGGGAGAATGTTATACCCCGTATTTTTAGAGTATGTACGTGAGGACGTACGTAGAAAGTGGAGCCTTAAAGTTAGGCTAGGTTCGATATTTGGGCACAAGTACCAAAAAGAATAGTTTTTCGACGAAACGTTTTACTAAACTTGCGAAGGGAAAATTCCGGCTATGTCATTTATAATTTTTGCGGATTTTTCCGAGAGACGAAACATTTTGGACCAACGAGAGGGAGACACTTGTCACCCTCTAATTGGAGCACGTTTTGGGCGGCATGGACGAAAGGGGTCAAGGGGAGTTGGTAGGATATTTGTGCAAGTTGGTGTGGTAGATGGATAAGGTGCACTTGGCTTAATCCTAGCCCTACACTTGCCTAACACTTGGATGGATCTTGGCCATTGGTTGGCCATTGCTTGACCTATAAATACCCCCCCCCCCTTAGTGATGAACTTCTTCATCCAAAAATTGTTCCAAGTCTTGAAATCCTCCCCTTCTTGTGGTTCTCGTCCCAACCTCGAGAAAACCTTGGCGAAACCCTCCCCGTGAGCCTAGCCGAGGCAAACCCCCTTCTTGTGGTTCTCGTCCAACCCTTGGAGAAAACCTTGGCCGAAACCCCTCCCCCTTGTGAGCCTCGCCGAGGCAAACCCCTTGCCTTGTTATTTTCGTATAATACCCCCCTTTGTGGTGTAGAAATACTCTCCAAGTATTGTTATGATGCCCAAATACCTTAGCCCATATACCTTATAGTATTTTCCAAAGTCACCTCTATACGTAGAGCCCGGAAATACTATTATACTTTCCCTCAGTCACAAAAACGAAACCCTAAGGAAAATCTCCGTAATTGGTTGGAGTACTAAGTAGAAGTTGTGTAGAACTTCTAAGGGTTTCTTGGAGCAAATTGGAGCGCACGGAGTAGGAGCTAAACGTTGCTCAGGCGCGACATTAAACTTGGATAATTTTGGGCTCATCGAGGTAAATACTACTGTCCTTCTATTGTAATTGGGAATTACATACTGTAGTTGTATAGAAATGAATATAAGATTCATAGAAGAGAATTGAACTGTAATAGAAGGATATTACAGAATAGACTTGAACTGAAATCACATCAGAAGAATATTAGAGTAGAAGATTAAACTGTACTTACATAGGACTGTACTTACAGTAGACTGATAACCTTTATTGGTTGAATGTTCTGCGAGTAGCATGAACTACTTGGAAGGTGGACAAGGCTAGCCGAGTTATAGCCGTGGAGCGTTTTGCTTATAGTCGATAATCGTCGCGAGGTATGTGATTCTTCCTATATCCTTGAGCATGATATTTTAAAGTATATATATATATAGTACGGTAGACGTACGTGTGTTATCTGAACGTAGTTATCGGCAATGTCTTTGACTTAAGCCTGAATAAAAGAATCTTGAAGTATATATATATATATAATACGGTAGACGTACGTGTGTTATCTGAACGTAGTTATCGGCAATGTCTTTGACTTAAGCCTGAATAAAAGAATCTTGAAGTATATATATATATAATACGAAGACGTACGTGTGTTATCTGAACGTAGTTATCGGCAATGTCTTTGACTTAAGCCTGAATAACAAAGAATCTTGAAGTGTTTCAAAAGATTAAGAACCCTTTTTGAAAGAAGAATAATACTCGGTTTTGAAAACATAAGAGGTATACTAGCTTTATGGGAAGTTAGGTATAACGTCTTAAGATGAGATAAAAAGAATGGTTTACTGCTTTAGAAGTTAAGAGACTTAATCTTAAAAGATAAGAGACTTGACTTAATATGGATGTTGTGTTAAACCTCATTCGTAAGTAATGAGTACTTGGTTTTTAAAAGGAGAAATGTTTTACTGATTTCGGAAGTCGGAATGAGTATCGACAAACCACTGTAGCATTAATAAAGGAAAATGTATTGAATAATGAAGTATTATTAAAACCGGTAGAAACCTCCATCTGCATAGAAGCTAAGATGAGACAAAATGATATTACATTTCCTAGATCATGGCTGCTTTAATAAGATGGTTATAAACAAGAATAAACTGCTCACACATATGGCATATGTTACTCAATTGTTTTAAAAGAGATTAAGACATCGAACTATGAAACTTTTCTAAAGTAAAGAGACTTGAGTAATTGAAATTAGGCAAACTGGAACTTTAGGGAAAAGAAAGGCATTGTTTTGTCTTAAAACGGTTTAAAACATAAAGTGTTATAACAGCTTTATGGGAAGTTAGTTATAACGACTTTATAAAAACAAAAGAAGGGTTTTATCATTGGTTTTAATGTGGTAACTTGACTTTAAAAAGAGAAGTGTTTTGGTCTAAAAAGAAGGCATGGTATTTCCTTAATTTGGTTTTAAAAAGGAAAGTGAAAGTCACTTTATTTTATACTACGGGTATCGGGTGACTTTTATAAAAGGAAAGGATCTCTTTAAAAGGAATTTAACGTACGTAGTACTTTAGGGTTAAAACCCGGACTTTGACATAAAATGAAAGTACCTTGAGTTATGTATAACTTGCCTATGCTTGTTGTTGTGAAACTTGCCTATGCTTGTTGTGATAGCCTTTGTTGTGCAAGAATTGTGTTTCTATACTACCGCGTCTCTCGATGGAGGGCCGGTTGACTTGTTGAGAACTTACTTGGACGTGCCGGCAGTGACGGAGAATTCCACGGGTACGCTCCTGTTGATAGTATTATTTTGCTAATCGCTTTGGACATACTGACACGATGCGTGGCGCACGGGTATGGTTCCATTTTGATTGCTTTCTAGTTGTTTTCTTTTGGACATACTGACACGATGTGTGGCGCACGGGTATGGTTCCATTGGGATTGCTGTCTTGTTGTTTCCTTCTGGACATACTGACACGATGCGTGGCGCACGGGTATGGTTCCATTGGGATTGTTATTCCATGGACTAGCTCTCCATGAGGTTTTACTGTTCGGCCTTGGTATCTGGTAGTCGGCTTTCGTACTTGCCCCGTGTCAGCTTCGTGGTTTGGTTGTATTGTATTGCTAGTACGGCTTTGGCATCAGGTAGGACTTGGTGTTCAGGTGTATTTCTTGGTGTTATCATATCATAGACTGCCGGCAGTGAGGAAGGTATTCCACGGGCATGATTGATGTTATGGGCGTGAGACAAATCATTATATTTGAGGAATGACTTGGAGGGCGTGAGTCCCTGACTTGATATAACTGTATTTGTGTGTACTGTAGTTTGGTTATCATACATGTCTCCTGCTTTATATAGACTATTATGATTTCATTTCTGATTTACTGATTTCACATACTGCAATTGTTAGATCGACCTCCTTCGGCCGCGTTCACGCCGCAGTAGAGGTACATCGATTATCGATCCCCGTTAGGATCACATTTCAGCGTCTTGGAAGCTCCGTTCCTTGGAGGCTTATCTTTTGGTATGTTACCACGAGTGCAGAGGTTCTTGTATATTCGGGGTATGGCGGGCCCTGTCCCGTCATAGTTGTCATAAATCTTAGAGGTCAGTAATCGCAGGCGGTATTGTAAGGATTAGAATCGCTCAAATGTCTATTTATATATATGTTGAAAGGCAACCGCTTTTGGTTGGCCTATTTTCTTTATCTTGATCCATGTCTATTTAAATGTTTAAGTTTTTATTTCCGCTGGTTTTTCTCTCGATGTTGTATCACTAGGGTGCCCGGTAAGCATCACCACGGCCCCGAACGGGTCGCGATTTGTGTAAAGGGGTTTCCTTGTTGTGCTTATGTTGTTTAACGATAAGTTGTTATGTTAGTATTATATCACTCACCTCTTGACTTGATTCCGGTTAAGTCGCCTCCGACGGGGTAGACTCAGCGGTCCGTGTGACCTATGATTCGAGAATACCTACGCGGGTCTATGTGACCTATCGCGGAGCTACGAGAGTTCCGTGTTAGTGTGCGGCCTTTATGGTCACGCGTCTATGTGGCCATGCGGATCGCGAGTCGGGGACGTTGCGGGAGTAGCTACCCTCGATGCGGGAATACCTCATGCGGGCCATTGGAGTGGCCTATCGCGGAGTGCGGAAGTTCCGGACTAGACGCGCACATTAGATCTCGTGGGCGAGTGGCGGCCGATCATGTGGCGGTGCAGACAGATCTCATGATACGCTTTATGACCTTGTTGATGCTGTAGGTTTTAGTAGTCGGCTATGCCTTCAGACTTACCCCGCACGGTTTTATTATGACACGGTGGGACCTGGTGTTCATGTGTATTCCTTGGTGCTTTTATATCATAGACTGCCGGCAGTGAGGAAGGTATTCCACGGGCATGATTGATGTTGTGGGCGTGAGACCCATAGTTGTATTTGAGTGATGACTTTGAGGGCGTGAGTCCCTGACTTGACATGACTGCTTATTTATTGTGAACTGTAGTTTGGTTATCATACATGTCTCCTGCTTTATATAAGACTACTATGATTTCATTTACAGTATTTTCAGTTTCTCATACTTAGTACCTGTTGTACTGACCTCCTTCGGGGGGCTGCGTTCATGCTGCAGGTAGAGGTACACCAGTCGTCGATCCTCGCTCTTAGGATCACAGTTCAGCGTTTGGGAAGCTCCGTTTCTCCGGAGGCTTATCAGTGGTAAAGTCCCCTGTAGTGGTAGGTACTTACATTCAGGGGTATGGCGGGGCCCTGTCCCGCCATTGTTGTCATATCATTCTTAGAGGTCTGTAGTACTGTTGTGGGCAGAGTTTGTAAAAGGGATGTAACTGTTCGGATTTAAGTTTTTATATATATATGCCGAAAGGCAACTTTTCTCAGATAACTGTTTTACACTTCATGTCTTGTTTTATATTCCGCTGATTACTCTGATGTTGTATCACTAGGGTGCCCGGGGTAAGGCACCGCCACGCCCAGGTTCGGGTCGTGACAAAAGTGGTATCAGAGCAGTTAATCCTCGGAAAGTGTCTACAGACCGTATCTAGTAGAGTCTTGATTATCGGTGTGTTGTGCACCACACCAATAATCAGGGGGTTATAGGATATTTAGGATTGGTTTCCATTCTTCTCACTCTGAGATCGTGCTTAGAGCTGTGTTATAAGTTGGACCCCTCTAACGTATTTCTTTCCCTTACCGTTATGCCTCCGCGTAAGGCAACCCGGGCCTAGAAGGGCAGGGCAGCCGAGGGAGCTGCGAGTAGAGCACAGAGGGTTACGAGGGCACAGGCCCAATCATCACCTGGGGTGGTGCTCCATTCGGGGAGTTCTGCGACGTCGCAAATTTCAAAGAGAGTTTAGCGCAATGCAGTTCCATCGCGCCATGATACTGAACCTTCGCCCACGACCCGAGCGTAAAGTATAGATTGCAAAGAGACGACCTTGTTACTAACTAAGGATGTAGCTACCAGAGAGTATATGATGTACCGTTTTATCACGGGTCTTGATGACTATCTAAGAGAGGGTTGTGAAAGAATAGATCTTCAGTCAGGCATGAGCATGGCCTGCGTACGGGCTTATGCGCAACAGGCCGAGAAACGTAGAGATCGACGGGTTAACCAAAATCAGCAAAAGAGGGCCAGAACAGCAGGGTCCTTTGGTAACTTTCGAGGCGAATCGTCTCAGCAGCAGACTGGATATGCGCCTCCGCCAGTGCAGAATGGTCCTCCACAGGGTTCAGGACGTTCGGGGTATGCAGGAGTTGGTCAGAGCTCCAGGGCTTCGATTCACGATACACGCCGGCCCAAACACCGATTGATGGTTCGGAAAGGAAGGGGTGCTAGCCAGAAGAGGCCACCCCACCTCGGTGTGGCTGTTGTGGTAGATGTCATTGTGGGGAGTGTCGTACTTCTTCGACAGCTTGTTTTGCTTGCGGCCAGCAGGGCCATTTTACGAGAAATTGTCCGACCAGAGGTGGCGCGGATGTAGAGACTCAGCCTTCAGGATCAGTGGCTAGTTCGTCACCTTCCTTAGCTATGCGCCCAATTGGGCAGATTTGATTAGAACGACAAAGGGGAGTGAAGCTGTAGATACAGGTAGATCCTTAACCCTCTAGAGATTAGTATGTGTGATAAGATGAGTATATCTTAAGTGTTATGTTCAGATAACTTAAGTGTTAATTGTGATTAGAAATCATGGTTAGTTAAAAGGGTAATATTGCGGTTAGGGAAAGTGTGAGCCTCAGAGTTTTATACGTAGAGACCTTAGAGGTAAGGCCATCTCGAGTAAAAGACTTATTGTTATGTTAACCTTTATCGGAGTGCATAGTGCACGTGAGATATATTTGTGTGATAAGTCCCTGAGTAGTGTGGAATGAAAGAGGGTAGTTGAGCTAAGAAGACCACTAGGTTTTCGTGACTTGATGGTGGGATTGTTCCGGATCGGGGAGCAAGTGTTTGGCGCGATAGCGGGTCGGGTTGCAGACCGATTGCGGGTCAACCCGCGGCATGTATGGTGGTGGGGTCAGTTTGGGGTGGTCCCGCTTTGTGATAGGGTCACGAGGGTGTTAGGCCCAAGTTTAGTTAACCAGCGTACGCGTTCGTGGATGCGTTCGACCAGTAGTCGGGCCGATGAGGTCAGCCCATCTTGTCTTTCAGTAAGGACCGTTTACTCGGCGAAGGGTTATGCGAGATTTTATACCAGGAAGGTTGTAAGGCTGCACGAGGTGCCTACTTTCACCTTATGACAGACAGTGAAGCCCAGGTTATGGCTATTTCTTTTTCTGGAAGTTTTACCAGGCAGGGTTAGGAACTCAGGTGAGTCTCAGTATCGCATTCACCCTCGGGCCGGTGTTTTTGATTTCAGAGGTAGCTGTAAGGATTATTCGCCTTTTGGTTGAGTGTGCATTATAATAAGCTACCATATCAGTATTCGGATATCACCTTATGACGCCTTGTAGGGGCGGAAGTGTAAGTTGTCGGTCGATTGGTTCGATGTTGGCAAGGTTCAGATAGTTGGTTCATACTTGTTTCGGCAGGATGTGGATAGGGTGAAGCTTATCCAGAAGAGGTTATTGGCAGCTCAGAGTCAACAGAAGTCGTGCGTATAATCGGCGACGACGCTTGGAGTTCAGGTTGACGGTAGGTCTTCTTGAAGATACCACCCCGGAAAGGGTGTGACGAGTTTTGGAAAACAGAGGAAACTTAGCCCGAGGTACTTTGGGCCTTTTCAGGTCATGTGAAGAATAGGCCAGGTTACCTATAAGTTGGCATTGCCATCCAACGTAGGGAGCAGTACGTCCGGTCTTTCATGTTGTTATGTTTGGAAAAGTATCGGAGATCCATCCAGAGTATTCCCAGTTAATGATGATCAAGTTGGAGGTAGTAACCCAGAGATTTTGGAAAAAGAAGCAGTAACTGAAATGTGGTAAGTTATGAGAAAGAGTTCAAATGTACGAGAAGGGTACGACAAGTAAGGGAAGAAGCGAGCATGTGTTACGAGCATAGATGTGATCATTTCTTTTGTAAAGTGAAGGTGCGAAGGGAGTATATTTTAGACCTCGAGTGGGAGCTTTTGTAGTGATGGAGGTTATTCCTCGTGGACTTGGATGTAAGTATTTGCGCGTGTTGTATTGTGGTCAGGTGTGGCATGATTGTTTTCGTAGTTCATAGTCTTAATCACTTAAGAATATAATTCTCTTTTAAAACAATCTGAGAAACATATGCCTTATATGTGAGTAGGTTATTCTTATTCATAATCAATCTTATTAAAGCAGCCATGATCTAGGAAATGTAATATCATTTTGTCTCATCTTAGCTTCTATGCAGATGGAGGTTTCTACCGGTTTTAATAATACTTCATTATTCAATACATTTTCCTTTATTAACGCTGCAGTGGTTTGTCGATACTCATTCCGACTTCCGAAATCAGTAAAACATTTCTCCTTTTAAAAACCAAGTACTCATTACTTACGAATGAGGTTTCACACAAACATCCATATTAAGTCAAGTCTCTTATCTTTTAAGATTAAGTCTCTTAACTTCTAAAGCAGTAAACCATTCTTTTTATCTCTTCTTAAGACGTTATACCTAACTTTCCATAAAGCTAGTATAACTCTTATGTTTTCAAAACCGAGTATTATTCTTCTTTCAAAAAGGGTTCTTAATCTTTTGAAACACTTCAAGATTCTTTATTATTCAGGCTTAAGTCAAAGACATTGCCGATAACTACGTTCAGATAACACACGTACGTCTACCGTATTATATATATATATACTTCAAGATTCTTTTATTCAGGCTTAAGTCAAAGACATTGCCGATAACTACGTTCAGATAACACACGTACGTCTACCATATTATATATATATATACTTCAAGATTCTTTTATTCAGGCTTAAGTCAAAGACATTGCCGATAACTACGTTCAGATAACACACGTACGTCTACCGTATTATATATATATATACTTTAAAATATCATGCTCAAGAGTATAGGAAGAATCACATACCTCGCGACGATTATCGACTATAAGCAAAACGCTCCACGACTATAACTCGGCTAGCCTTGTCCACCTTCCAAGTAGTTCATGCTACTCGCAGAACATTCAACCAATAAAGGTTATCAGTCTACTGTAAGTACAGTTTAATCTTCTACTTATATTCTTCTGATGTGATTTCAGTTCAAGTCTATTGTGTAATATCCTTCTATTATAGTTCAATCTCTTCTATGAATCTTATATTCATTTCTAATAATACTACAGTATGTAATTCCCAAGTACAATAAGGACGAGTATTTACCTCGATGAGCCCAAAATTATCCAAGTTTAATGTCGCTCCTGAGCAACGTTTAGCTCCTACTCCGAGTGCTCCAATCCGCTCCAAACAACCCTTAGAAGTTCTACGCAACTTCTACTTAACACTTCAACCGACTATGAAGGTTTTCCTTAGGGTTTCGTTTAGTGGCTAAAGGAAAGTATAATAGTATTCCCGGGCTCTACGTATAGAGGTAACTTTGGAAAGTACTACAAGGTATTTGGGCTAAAGTATTTGGGCATTATAACAATACTTGGAGAGTATTTCTATACCACAAAGGGGGGTATTATACGAAAACAACTAGGCTAGGGGGTAGGCTCGTGAGGCCTCTCAAAGGGAGGTGGTGGCGGACGAACTACCACATGGAGGAGTATTTGAGACTTGGAAATGATTTTAGGATGAAGAAGTTCATCAACTTAGAGGGGTATTTATAGGTCAAGCAATGGCCAACCAATGGCCAAGATCAAGCCAAGTGCCATGCAAGTGTAGGGCTAGGATTAAGCCAAGTGCACCTTATCCATCTACCACATCAACTTGCACAAAATATCCTACCAACTACATGCTCCAAATCGTCCCATTGCCGCCCCATTTCCTTCCAATGTGAGGGTGACACATGTCACCCTCCCGTTGGTCCAAAATGTTTCGTCTCTCGGAAAAATCCGCAAAAATTATAAATGTCATAGCCGGAATTTTCCCTTCGCAAGTTTAGTAAAACGTTTCGTCGAAAAACGATTCTTTTCGGCACTTGTGCCCAAATTTTCGAACCTTGCCAACTTTAAGGCTAAAATTATTATACGTACGCCCTCACGTACATACTCTGAAAAAATACGGGGTATAACATTCTCCCCTCCTTAGAAACATTCGTCCCGAATGTTCCTTCTCAAGACGGATAACGATAAAGTTCCTCTAACAAGTTGCCAACGCCACACTTGGCCACAAAATAACACACGTTCTCTTCCTTCCTTACTCGTCGTGCCCTTCTCGAACACTTGAACTCTTCTAGTATACGTACCACACTTCAGTCATCGCTTCAGTTCCCAAACTTTGGAGTCACCACCTCCAACTTGGTCATCTTACAAGCCTCAATCTCCCTTAAGGCCATTCTCGGCCTTCACGATCCGCTTCTGGTCGAACATATCCACGAACTCATACGATGGTCATCTAATCTTGGGCCTAGCACCCTCGTGACCCTACCACCTGGCGGGACCACCCAGAGCTGACCCCACCTCGAAACAAGCATCAAGCTCTTGTTCCCCGATCCGGAACAATCTTACCTATACAGGTCATGAAAGCTACCACTTCCATTTTACACTACCCAAGGAATTTTCCCACAATACATTCTAGGCATAAAATGCATTCCGACAAGGATTACTTGCAAAATCCTGTACTCAGGACGGCCTTACATCTAAGGTCTCAACTGTAATATTCTAAGGTTCATCATTTTCTCACCCCCAGGCTTACCCTTTTTCACTGACCAGGTTCTAAATCACATTTTTGCACAAAGCTGTCCGAACATAACACTTAACACATTATCATAACATCAATACATACAAGTCTTTAGAGGGGTAAGGATATACCTGTATCTACCGCTTTACTCTAATCACGCCCCGCTCGCAGGCGATAGTAGAAGGTGATGAACCACCATAGATCCGTAGTGCATGCCGCCCACTGCTGCTACCGGCCTGACAGTTTCCGCAAAATGGCCCCACCGCCGCATGTAAAACAAACTCCGAACTAGCACGACACTCCCACTATGGAGTCTACCACGCCACAACGAGGTAGGGTGGCTTCACCGCTAACACCGCTCTCCAAAATCTGAACCTCGAGCCACGACCGCTTCGAATACTCGGATGCCACGAAGATTGTGGAGGACCACTCTGCATCGGGCGAGGCACATAACTAGTTCGCTCGAGGCGGTCCGCCTCGAAAGTCACCAAGGACCTGCTGCTCGCCCTCTTCGCCGATCTTGGTCTTTCCGTCGATTTCTCCGCCTCACATCCAAGTGCATAAGCTCGCATGCGGCGATGTCCCATGCCCTACCAAGAGTTACACCCGAACAACTCTCTTCTAGGAAATCATCGAACCCTGTAACATATCGGTGCACTTGATCCTCCATACTAGCCACTAACGCGGGGACGTACCGGGTCAATGAGTCGAACTCCACATTGTACTCCCGAACCGTACGCCCGTTCTGCCGCAACACCAAAAACTGTTTACCGAGCCCTCTCATCCGCGAGGCAAGAAGTGTGCAAGAAATGCCTTTGAGAACTCGTCCCCATATAGCCGGAAGTGCATTCTCTCCCCGACGGTTCCCACGAATCAAACCCGATCATGCGGTATCACGCGGCCGATGCGAACCTAGACCACCGACTCGGTCTCCGATGCCTTGATCACTCACGATCCGTCAGAATCGCTTCGGATGAACTCCTCGCGATCATCCTCGTGCCTCGACCCATAAAACTCGCGGGCTACATCTCGGAAAATCCGTAGCCTCAAACTATCTCGAACTAGGGTGAACCATCGGTGCTATCGAACCGCTGGCCCACTTATCCTCAAGTCCGCCACAACTCGCCATTAATCGGGCCACCTTTGTAACCTCTCCTCTCTCGCTTCTGCATCGCGGATCGAGGCTCGTGTATTGTGGTCTGCAGAGACTGCCGCCGCTTCTACTCGCAGCCTCCTCGCCGCTTTGCCCTTCTCGGGCCCGGTTGCTTCGCGCGAGGCATAAGCGTAAAAACGGCACGTCAGAGGGTTCCAACTTATCACACAGCTCTAAGGCACGGTCTCTTAATGAGAAGAAGGGAAACCAATCCTAAATGTCCTGCAGCCTCCTGATTATAGATGTGGTGCACAACACATCGATAATCAAGACTCTACTAGACACGGTCTGTAGACACTTTCCGAGGACTAATCGCTTCGATACCACTTTTGTCACGACTGCCCGGCCCGTGATCGTGCCTTACCCCGCACCCTAGTGATACAACATCGAGAAACCAAACGGAAATAAAAACTTAAACATTTAAATAGACATGGATCAAGATAAAGAAAATAGGCCAACCAAAACGGTTGCCTTTCAACATATATATATATATAGACATTTGAGCAGCGATAATCCTTACAACCCCGCCTACAACAAGGCATGCACTTAAGATTTATCTGACAACTATGACGGACAGGCCCCGCCATACCCTCGAATGTACAAGAACCCTGCACTGTGGTAACATACCAAAAGATAAGCCTCCGAAGGAACGGAGCTTCCCAAGACGCTGAAATGTGATCCTAAACGCGGGGATCGACAGTCGATGTACCTCTACCTGCGGCATGAACGCAGCCCCCCGAAGGAGGTCAGTACAACAGGTACCAAGTATGTGAAATCAGAATATCAGAAATGAAATCATAATAGTCTATATAAAGCAGGAGACATGTATGATAACCAAACTACAGTACACACAAATACAGTTATATCAAGTCAGGGACTCACGCCCTCCAAGTCATTCCTCAAATATAATGATGGGTCTCACGCCCATAACATCAATCATGCCCGTGGAATACCTTCCTCACTGCCGGCAGTCTATGATATGATAACACCAAGAAGTACACCTGAACACCAAGTCCTACCTGATGCCAAAGTCGTACTAGCAATACAATACAACCAAACCACGAAGCTGACACGGGGCAAGTACGAAAGCCGAATACCAGATACCAAGGCCGAACAGTAAAACCTCATGGAGAGCTAGTCCATGGAATAACAATCCCAATGGAACCATACCCGTGCGCCACACATCGTGTCAGTATGTCCAGAAGGAAACAACAAGACAGCAATCCCAATGGAACCATACCCGTGCGCCACGCATCGTGTCAGTATGTCCAAAAGAAAATAACTAGACAGCAATCAAAATGGAACCATACCCGTGCGCCACGCATCGTGTCAGTATGTCCAAAGCGATTAGCAAAAATAACACTATCAGCGAGCGCATCTGCGGAATTCTCCGTCACTGCCGGCACGTCCAAGTAAGTTCTCAACAAGTCAACCGGCCCTCCATCGAGAGACGCGGTAGTATAGAAACACAATTCTTGCATAACAAAGGCTATGTCAAGACCCGAACCCGGGCCCGTGACTGGTGCCTTACCCCGGGCACCCTAGTGATACAACATCAGAGAAAACCAGCGGAAATAAAAACTTTAAACATGAAAAGAGAGACATGATAAATAAACAGGCCAACCAAAACAGTTGCCTTCAGTATATATATACATAAAAACCCGAACAGTTATCCTTTTTACAACCCCTGCCCACAACAGTGCTACAGACCTCTAAGATTTTTACAATAACAATGACGGGACAGGGCCCCGCCATACCCCTGAATGTACAAGAGACTACAACTCAGGGAAACCTACCAAAGATAAACCTCCGAAGGAACGGAGCTTTCCAACACGCTGAAATGTGATCCTAAGAGCGAGGATCCACGACCGTTGTACCTCTACCGCAGATGAACGCAGCCCAAGGAGGTCGATAACAGTACCAAGTATGTGAAATCAGAAAATATCAGAAATGAAATCATAACCTATATAAAAGCGGAGACATGTATGATAACCAAACTACGATCATAATATAAAAGCCATGTCAAGTCAGGGACTCACGCCCTCAAGGTCATCCCTCATGCCCGTGGAACTCCTTCCTCACTGCCGGCAGTCTAGATATATCAGTATTATACGTAACATGTCTCGGCCCGCCTCATGGGACCCGGTAAAGAATTATATGGAATATGTGTCCCGGCCCAGCTCATGGGACTCGGTGTATAAGTACAGTGGAATACGTGTCCCGGCCCATCTCGTGGGACTCGGTGAAGATTTATATGAAATACGTGTCCCGGCCCATCTCGTGGGACTCGGTGAAGATTTATATGAAATACGTGTCCCGGCCCATCTCGTGGGACTCGGTGAAGATTTATATGAAATACGTGTCCCGGCCCATCCCATGGGACTCGGTGAAGAAGTACAGTGCTCGCACGATAAAGCTATCATACGCAAACGTAGGCAAGTACAACAACAAGCATAGGCAAATTTCACACGTCTCAAGGTACTTTCATTTTTCATCCAAGTCCGGATTTTACTCCCAAGTACTACACATGATAAGTTCTTTTAAAAGATCCTTTCCTTTTCTCAAAAGTCACCCGATACCCGTAGTATTAGAATGACCAACGTTTTTAAGTAAACGTAACACATTCCTTTTAAAATCAAGTAACAACATCCTTTTCCTAAAGTTCCGGTTTACTAGTTTCAATTACTCAAGTTCCTTATTTGAAAGATTTCATAGTTCATAATCTTGATCACTTAATTCCTTTTTAGAACAACTGAGTAATATATGTCTTACGTGCGAGTAGGTTATTCTTGTTTATAACATTCTTATTACAGCAGCCATGATTTAGAAAATGTAATATCATTTTGTCTTATCTTAGCTTCTATGCAGATGGAGGTTTCTACTGGTTTTATCAATAATTCATTAGTCAATACATTTTCCTTTATTAACGCTGCAGTGGTTTGTTCGATACTTGTTCTCATTTCCGAAATCCACATACCTTATTCCTTTTTACATTCTTAAGCCGTTATACCTAACTTCCCATAAAACTAGTATAACTCTTAAGCTTTCAAAACACAGTACTACTCATTCTTTCAAAACGATTTATAAATCTTTTGAAATTTAAAGTGGCTTGGCCGAAAATTATTTGTTCACAACACCCGATTAGAGTCGTTTTTCGACGAAACGTTTCCACAGCTTTCGTAGGGAAAATTCCGGCTATGTCATTTTTAATTTTTGTGGATTTTTCCGAGAGACGAAACATTTTGGACCAACAAGAGGGAGACACTTGTCACCCTCTCATTGGATAGGCTTGGGCGGTCAAGGGTGGACGATTTGGGTGGATTTTTGTCAAGTAGTAGGTAGGATATTTTTGGTGGTAGATGGATAAGGTGCACTTGGCAAGATCTTGGCCCTACACTTGCCTTGCACTTGGCAAGATCTTGGCCATTGGTTGGCCTTTGCTAGACCTATAAATACCCCCCCTTAGTGAAGACTTCTTCATCCAAATATTTTCCTAAGTCTTAGAAATCCTCCCCCTCCCTTGTTGGTGTTCTCGTCCCTCCCCCTTTGAGAAGGCCTCTTGCCGAGAGCCCCCTCGCCGAGTACCCCAGTGGGTAGGCCGAGGGGTATATAGCCCCCCCCTCTTGGTAGAAATACTCTCAAAAGTATTGTTGTAATGCCCAAATTACCTTAGCCGTATACCTTGTAGTATTCTAAGGTTATACCTATACGAAAAGCCCGGAAAATACTATTATACTTCCCGTCAGTCACAAAACCGAAACCCTAAGGAAAATCTCCGTAGTTAGTTGGAGTATTATGTAGAAGTTGGTTAGAACTTCTAAGGGTGGTTTGGAGCGGGTTGGAGCGCACGGAGTTGGAGCTAAACGTTGCCCAGGATCGACATTTTACTTGGATAATTATGGGCGACGAGGTAATTATCTTGTCCCCCTATTGTAATTGGATATTACATGTTGTAGGAATATATAGTTGAAGTATACTATATATAGAACTGAACATATATTTGTGGCAATGTCTTTGGACTTAAGCCTGAATTTAAAGAAGAGAATCGAATCAGTAATTACATGGGGTGTATTACATGAGACTTGTAGTTTGTGGTAGGAAGGGCTGCCCAATTTTCCCGTAGGATCTTGTATCTAGATTTATTCTACCGAGTAGTCTAGACTTTGATAGACTTGTATAACCTGTATAGGTTGAATGTTCCGCGAGTAGCATGTGCTACTTGAGAAGGTGGGCCAAAGTAGCGGGTTATAGCCAGTGAGCGATTTGCTAATAGTCGATAATCGCCGCGAGGTATGTGAACCTCTTCCTATCTCTTCTAGCATGATGTGTGTATAACTATGTAGTACGGTAGAGCGACGGGTGTTAATTGACGTAGTTATGCGGCAATGTCTTTTGACTTAAGCCCGAATAATAATCTTGAAGTAGTTCAAGAGAATTAAGAACTGTTTTTAAAAGAAGAGTAATACTTGGTTTTAAAAGCTTAAGAGTTATACTAGCTTTATGGGAAGTTAGGTATAACGGCTTAAGAAAGATAAAACGAATGATTTAATTATTTTAGAAGTTAAGAGACTTGATCTTGTAAGATAAGAGACTTAACTTAAATGAATTATGTGAATTTTGTGTGAAACCTCATTCGTGAGTAATGAGTACTTGGTTTTTAAAAGGGTTAATGTTTTACTGATTTCGGAAATCAGAATGTATCGACAAACCACCGCGTTAATAAAAGAAAATGTTTTGACTAATGAAGTATTATTAAAACCAGTAGAAACCTCCATCTGCATAGGAGCTAAGATGAGACAAAATGATATTACATTTCCTAGATCACGGCTGCTTTAATCAGATTGATTATGAACAAGAATAACCTACTCGCATATAAGGCATATGTTTCTCAGGTTGTTTTTAAAAGAGGATTATATTATTACGTGGTTAATAATATGAACGACGAAACCTTTCTAAAATAAGAAACGTGAACATTTGAAATTAGGCAAACTCGAACGTTTGGAAAATAACGTTGTTACTTGATTTTACAAAGGTAAGTGTTTTGGCTTACTTAAAAGATACCACTCTTTTTGTACTACGTATTGTGTGACTTATGTGAAAGAAATGATTCTTGTAAAAGATTTAATGAATGAAGTACTTTGGGAATAGATACCCGAACTTGTTAGTAGAAAGTACCTTGTGTGAATAACTTGATTGTATTGGTTTGTGATAGCCTTGTAATACTTTCTTGTTGATTTGATAAGTAAACATGTTAGGATGCTACGTGTGTTAGTATCTTGTGGTTGTTATGTAAGGGTCATTCTTGTGCTTACGTTGCTAAGCGGTAAGTCCATTCATTGTTATTATATCACCTACCCCTTGACTTATTATACCGAGGGCTTGCCACCCTCGATCTTGGTCTATACGGCCTATCGATCCTTGTGACTATGCGTGAGCGGTATGCTCGTGATTGATCATTCGGGTGTTTAGCCCGACGCGGGATTCCTATGCGGTCTGTTGAGACTATGCGGTCTTTTGAGACTATGCGAGTGCGCGAGCCTGGCGGATACCGGGGTTAAGGCGCCTCCGATGCGGTATACCGAGTATACCTGTGTGACTATGATTCGAGGAATACCTCATGCGAGTGCGTGTGACCTATGCGGAGGCGGTAAGTTCGAGGATAAACGCGCGGTGATCTGCGGGCGAGTGGCGGCCGATCGTGGTGCGGTCTAGAAAGACCTCGTGATACGCTTTATGGTATTTACGTGCGTGGTCTTAGTAGTCGGCTATGCCTTCGCATTTACCCCGCATTGCTATTGTGATGACTTTGAGGGCGTGAGTCCCTGACTTGGCATGACTGCTTATTTATTGTGAACTGTAGTTTGGTTATCATACATGTCTCCTGCTTTATATAGACTACTATGATTTCATTTACAGTATTTATTTTCAGTTTCACATACTTGGTACCTGTTGTACTGACCTCCTTCGGGGGGCTGCGTTCATGCCGCAGGTAAAGGTACACCAGTCGCTGATCCTCGCTCTTAGGGTCACAGTTCAGCGTTTGGGAAAGCTCCGTTTCTCCGGAGGCTTATCTTGGTATAGTCCCCTGTCGTTGTAGGTATTTACATTCAGGGGTATGGCGGGGCCCTGTCCCGCCATTGTTGTCGTATCATTCTTAGAGGTCTGTAGTACTGTTGTGGGCAGAATTTGTAAGAGGGTTGTAACTGTTCAAATTGCTATTGATATATATATACTGAAGGTAACCGTTTTTGGTTAGCCTGTCTTCTTATTTCACTGTCTCATTACATTGGTTTTATGTATTGTCTTTATGTTCCGCTGATTACTCTGATGTTGTATCACTAGGGTGCCCGGGGTAAGGCACGACCACGCCCGAACGGTCGTGACAAAAGTGGTATCGAGCGATTAATCCTCGGAAAGTGTCTACGCATCGTATCGAAGAGTCTTGATTATCGGTGTTGTGCACCACGCCAATAATCAGGAGGCTATAGGATATTTAGGATTGGTTTCTATTCTTCTCACTCTGAGATCGTGCCTTAGAGCTGTGTTGTAAGTTGGACCCTCTGACAAAATTCTTTCCCTTATCGTTATGCCTCCGCGTAGGGCAACCCGGGCCCAGGAGGGCAAGGCAGCCGAGGGAGCTGCAAGTAGAGTTCAGAGGGTTGCGAGGGCACAGGCCCAATCATTACCTAGGGTAGTGCTTCATTCGGGGATTTCTGCGGCGTCACTAGCCCCAGCAGAGTTTGGCACGGCGGCGGCAGTTCCTACTGCGGCCATGACATTTGAACCTTCAGTTCCACGACCGGGAACAGAGAATATAGATTGCAAAGAGGCGACCCTGTTACTAGCTATAGATTTGGCTACCAGGGAGTATACCGATGTACCGCGAGTCTTGATGACTACCTAAAAGAAGGTTGTGCAAGAGTAATCCTTCAGTTAGGCTTGAGCATGGCCTGTGTACGGGCTTATGCGCAGCAGGCCGAGAAACGTAGAGATCGACGGGTTAACGAAGGACAACAGAAGAGGGCCAGAGCAGCAAGGTCCTTTGGTAACTTTCGAGGCGAGTCACCTCACCAGCGGATTAGATTATGCACATCCACCAGTGCAGAGAGGTCCTCCACGGGGTTCAGGACGTTCGGGGTATGCAGGAGTTGGTCAGAACTCCAGGGCTTCCGGTTCACAGTGTGACAGACGTCATCCCGGGGAATGTCGTCTTTTAGTTGGTACTTGTTGTACCTATGACCGTCAGGGTCTGGTGTCGAAGAGTGTCCTTGTAGGAGGACTTAGCCTTCAGGATCGGTGGGTAGTTTGTCATCTCCTCCACTATCGCCACTACAGGCGAGTTTGATTAGAACGACTAAGGGGAGTGAAACAGTAGTTACAGGTATATCCTTAACCCTCTAGAGATCAGTATGTGTGATAAGATGGGTATATCATAAGTGCTATGTTCTGATAGCGGTGTGTTAAAATTGTGATTAGAAATCTTGGTTAGTTAACCAAGTAAGATTTGGGGGATAGAGAAGGTGTGAGCCTGAGAGTTTTATACGTAGAGACCTTAGAGGTAAGGCCATCTCGAGAAAAGGTGTAGTGTTATGTTTGATCCTTATCGGAGTGCATAGTGCACATGATCTATGTTTGGGATAAGTCCCTGAGTAGTGTGGAATGAAAGAGGGTAGTTGAGCTAAGAAGACCGCTAGGTTTTCGTAACGTGATTAGTGAGATTGTTCCTGATCGGGGAGCTAGTATTGTGCGCGTTGCCGGGTCGGGTTGAGGCCACGTTGCGGGTCAACCCGCGGCATGTTTGGTGGTGGGGTCAGTTTGTGGTGGTCCCGCCTTAAGGTAGGGTCATGAGGGTGTTAGGCCCAAGTTTAGTTAACCAGCGTACGAGTTCGTGGGTGCGTTCGACCAGTAGTCGGGCCGATGGGGGCAGCCCATCGTGTTCTTCGGTCAGGACCGTTCACTCGGTAATGTTGATTTATCAGAAAGGTTGTAAGGCTGCACGGGGTGCCTACCTTCACCTTATGGCAGACAGTGAAGCCCAGGTGGTGGCTATTTTCGTTTTCTAAAAGTTTTACCAGGCAGGGTTAGGAACTCAGGTGAGTCTCAGAATCGCATTCGCCCTCGGGCCAGTGTTTGGATTTCAGGGGTAGTTGTGGGGATTGTTGTGTCACGACCCGTTCCGGGGCCCGTGACTGGTGCCTTACCGGGGCACCCAAGTAGTCATACATCAGAGTAATCAGCGGAAATATAAAGCAAGACATGAAACAGTTTATAAAATAAGACATAGTTTATGTGAGAAAACATCGCCTTTCACAGATATATATAAAACATGGTTTAGCGATTACATCCGACACTGCATAACATGACTACACTCTAAGGAAATATACAACTATGGCGGACAGGGCCCCGCCATACCCTCGATGTACAAAACTATCTACAACAGGAGATCATACCCAAAAGTAGAGCCTCGGAAAAGATGGAGCTCGACACCAACGTAGAGATCCTAAGAATGTGGATCTAGCACTGCCCTTTACTGCGGCATGAACGCAGCCCGAAGGAGGTCGAGACAACAGGTACTAAGTATATGAAACTGTAACATACTTAAATGAAACATATCATTTTAAAAACAGTTTTGCAAGTATGTATAAAACAACCAAGGAAACCGCACATAGTGCTACATCACAAACAAGAGCAGCAATAGGTAAATCAGAATGGTCTTTTCGGTGCGAATGATCGAAGCAGGGCCAATTGCCCGTAGTATCACCATGCAAGCCTAATCCTGGACTCCCGTAGTCCGCATAGGCCAATCACATAGGCCCGCATAGAGTATATAACCCCGCATCGAGGGTAGCTACTCCTCGGCATCGTCCTGGACTCGTCGTCCGCATGGCCACATGGACCGCATGAGGTATAACCCCGCACACTAACACGAACTCCGTAGCTCGCATAGGTCCCTTGACCCGCATGAGGTATTCTCGAATCATGGTCCTGCATCACCGAGTCTACCCCGCATCGGAGGGCAGCTTAACCCCCGGTAATATGTCAAGAGGTGAGTGATGTTACACTAACCTAACAGCTTATCGTTAACAACATAAGCACAACAAGAATACTCTTTTACACAAACGTTACAAGACACTAACACACATAGTATCATATCATGTCTACTTATCAAACCATCTTATTATTCTTTTTCACAATTCAATATAAGTCTGTTATAAACACATAGGCAAACTGTTTCTTTTATCAATCTTAAGTGGTTATACTTAACTTCCCATAAAGCTAGTATAACTCTTAAGCTTCTGTTAAAAAAACCAATTAGTTCTCTTCTGTTAAAAAATGATTCAGTATTCTTATGAAATGCTTTCAGATCTTTATTATTCAGGCTTAAGCCGTGAGGCATTGCCGTAAGTGTTATTCAGGCTTAAGCCGTGAGGCATTGCCGTAAGTATTTATTCAGTTAACATATGTACGTCTACCGTACTATATATATTGTAAAATATCATGCTTTAGGAAGAATCACATACCTTCTCAGCGAAAACCACCTGCCAAGTTGAATATGTCGCGCGCAGAGAGTCAGCCTATAATAGTCACAGACATCTATCAAAGACTACTCTGAAGGTCATTCTAAACAGAGGGTTCACAATTCTATGGAAAGTTGGGCAGTACTTCCCTACCCGGTTAGCTATATAAGTCTCATCGTGAAAACAGTCTATGTAAATCTTGTTTGATTATTCTTCTTTAAACCCTTCTACTGTAGTAGCAGTTCAATTCTATTCTGTGATATTCTTCTAAGTATTTAATACTTATTCTAATACTACAACAGTAAGTATTCTCTAATTCAAAAGAGGGTTAGGATTAGTTACCTCAGTAAGCCCAATAATATCCTAGAAAAAGTCGCGCCTGAGCAAGGTTTTGCTCCTAAGTTGTATGCTCCAAGGAAACCTTAGAAGTTCTTCACAACTTCTACTAAGTACTAAGGTATTTGGGCTAGGGTATTTTGGGCATTATAACAATACTTAGAAGACAACTTTTCTACCAAGGGAGGGGGGGTAGATTTTTGGCTAGGCTAGGGGGGGTATTCGGCCAAGGGCCTTGCGAGGAGGGGAGGTTTGGACGAAAAGGCTACAAAGGGAGAGGAGAGGATTTTCAAGACTTGGAAAGATTTGTGGATGAAGAACTCTTCATCTCTAAGGGGGTATTTATAGGTCAAGAAGTGGCCAACCAATGGCCAAGATTAAGACAAGTGCAAGGCAAGTGTAGGGTGAAGATTTACTCCACACAAATATCCTACCAACTCCTTGACTTGTGCACAAGGCACAAAAAACGTGCCAATGCTCTCCAATTTCGTCCAATGGACGATTCAAGTCCATCAATGGGAGGGTGCCAAGTGTCGCCCTCCCGTTGGTCCAAAATGTTTCGTCTCTCGGAAAAATCCGCAAAAATTAGAAATGGCATAGCCGGAATTTACCAACAAAAGTGTGGAAAAGTTTAGTCGGAAAACTATTCGTTTAGTGAGTTGTGCACAAAAAGCGTCCAAGGCTTATCTTTAAGGCTAGACTTTTATGCGTATTCCTTACGTACATACTGCGGAAATACGGTATAACATTCTCCCCACTTAGAAACATTCGTCGAATGTTCCTTCCCAAACGATTAACGATAAGATTCTTCATAACTTAAGCGGTTTGCAAAAGCCACATCGGCCACAAAACAACACTTAGGCAAAAGCGATAATGAAGATTTACAAGTAGGAAAATGAATTACACGGAGGTGTGGGGAATAGGTGAGATACTTCGCCTCATGTCCTCGCCGGCTTCGCGTCATCTCCTCACGAGCTCGTTCGCCACAAGACTTTGTGGAAGCCACGTCGTCCGTCATGACGCCTAACTTTGACGATCGACTATCGCTATGGGAATCTCCTCATACGATAACCCCTCGGTCACACGGACATCGTCAATCGGGTGTACCACTAGATGGATCCCGATACATCTCCTCGGCGTAGATACGTGAAAAACCGGATCTTTGCCTCGGATCGGACGGCGAGATCCACTCGTAGGCAACCTTGCCTACCTGCGGACAATCTGAAATGGCCCGATGTACCTGGTGAGTTTCCCCTTCTTCCGAATCTCATCACACCGCCATGGGTGACACCTTTAGGAAAACCCAATCATGAACCTCGAACTCAAGATCGACGGCGATGATCTGCATCGACTTACATCGACTACGGTATCTGTCGATAGCCGCTCTCGGATAAGCTTCACCTTATCCATCACTTTCTTGTACCAAATCTGGTCCCACTATTGCACCTCGCCCATCGAACCAACCTATAGGCGATCTGCACTTCCTCATACAAGGCCTCATAAGGCGCCATCGAATCTTGGAGTGGTAGCTATTATTATCTGCGAACTCAACTAGAGGCAAATGATCCTCCCAACTACCCTGAAGTCAATAACCGAGGCTCGACATATCCTCGAGTGCGGATAGTGCGCTCTACTGTCCGTCATGCGTGGATGAAATGCGATTACTCGGGCTCACTGCGTCCTAAACCTCTCTGGAAGGACCTCAGGAAGTTAGCCGTAAGGCGGGCTCCTGCATGCGATATGATCAGTAGGGACTCCATGCGATCGGCGATCTCTCGGATGTAAAGTGCGGCATAATCCTCGGTAGAAAAAGTCGTCTGACGGGAAGAAAGTGGGCTGATTTAGTCGACTGTCGGCGATAACCCATATAGAATCATGTCTCCTCCGAGTGCGAGGTAATCACGTGATAAAGTCCATGTTGATTACCTCCCACTTCGGTCGGGATCTCGATAAATGCGTAACAAACCACGGGCCTGCGGTGCTCTACCTTCGCTGCGACAACCGGGCGCGAGCTACGAACTCGCAGCGTCCTCAAGCCCGTCCACCAATACGGATCTAAGGTCGTGGTACATCTTGGTCGACCGGATGGATAGAGTAACGCGTCTTGTGTGCTTCCCGAGAACCTGCTGCGAAGTCACGAGACATCCGGAACACACAACGCCCTCAAACCTTAGCACCCCATGGTGCTACCTCAAAAGGACCGCTTGCCTCACGAAGAGGCGTATCACGATATCGAATCAAAGTGGATCCTCGGTGTTGCCTCTTCACCTCCTCGGCGATGGAAGACTCGGCAACCTCACGAACTCTAACTTGGCTGCTATCGAGAATCAATCAAGCGGACACCAGGCTCGCTAGCGATGCAAATCACGAACCATGTCCCTCTCTCTGCACATCGATAGGCTCCCCGACCTACGACTAAGAGCATACGCCTGGCATTGGCCTTCCGGGTGGTACAGGATATCAACATCGTAATCCTTAAGCAACTCTAACCACCGTCTTTGTCGTAAGTTCGGCTCCTCTGGTGAAGATATCTTGGAGGCTCTTGTGGTGCGTAAAAATATCCACGTGAACCCCATACAAATAGTGCCTCGGATCTTGGCGTGAATCACGGTTGCGACTCCAAATCATGGGTGGGGTAGTTCCTCCGTGTTTCTTGGTGTCGGGATCATATGCTATAACTCTGCCATCTTTGCATCAACACACATCAACCCGATGCACGGCGCATGATACCTAACATAACCGTCTGGACCTGCGGAAGAGTAAGAAGCGAGGCGGTCGTCGATCTCTCTTTCAAAGCTGGAAACCACGCTCACAAGCATCAGTCCATCTGAAACTTGGCTGCCTTACGAGTCGGCCTAGTCAATGGTGCGAGATAAAGCAAACTTCTCCACGAACCGGATAATAACTGCAAGGCCCGAGCTGCGAACCTGCAGCCGGAGTAGTAGGTCTAGGCCAAGTCTGGCGCCTCGATCTTGGCGTATCCACTCGAATGCCATCGGCCCGACAATATGCCCAAAGCGCCGCGAAGTCAACCAAAACTCACATTTGGAAAACTTGGCATCTAGCTGCAGTCTGGAGAAGCGTCGGCCTGATCGCCAAATGCTCGCGTACTCTGCTCCTGGCGAGAATAAACCAAGATATCATCAATGAACACTATCACAAGCGTGTCCAAAATGGTTTGAACACTCGGTTCATCAAATCCATGAATACCGCGGAGCATTGGTCAACCAAAAGACATGACCACTGAACTCATAATGCGTCTGGGTCACGAATGCGATCTAGGGACATCCACCTCTCGACTACTTTGATGATAGCGGCCGTAGATCAATCTTGGAGAAACACCTCGCGCCACCGCTGGTCGAACAAATCATCAATCACAGGAAGAAGTATACATTCTTAATGGTCACCTTGTTCACCGCACATGTAGTCAACACACGTGCGCGGCGTCCGTCCTTCTTCTTCGCGAACAATAGGCGCTCCCGGGGAGAAACACTAGGCTGATGAAGCCGCTTCTCCAAATCCCTCGGTGGTCCTTGACTCTCTCAACTCGGCGGTGTCATTACGTATGGCGGAATGGAAATAGGCGAGTATCGCAACACATCTATACAAAACTCGATCTCCTCTCGGGAGGATACAGGAGGTCATCGGAAACACGTTTGGGAACTCGTGACCACTGGGGTGGCGGAAATCTGGCGCTGCGGCCTCGATTATCAAACACGAGCGAGATGGTAGATATACCGCCTGCGCACCATCTTCCTAGCCTTGAGGTAGGAAATAAACCTACCACCGGCGTCTGGTGCTCCTCCCACTAAACAACGGCTCGCCGAAGCTGGAACCGTACTACTCTCTCTGCGGTCTACATTGGCGTAGCAAGAAGCTAGCCAATCCGTCCCGTAATCACGTCGAAGTCAATCATTTCCAACTCTATCAAGTCGGCTGAGGTCAAGACGTAAATAGTCACGGACAAGCTCTATATACCCCCGAGCTACCACGAATCACCATTTGGCGTAGCTACCTCGAAAGGGTCTATGGACTCGGGCTCTATCACTATCCTACTAGCAACAAGGGAGATATATGGGGCCAGTAGAACCGGATCTATCAAAGCATACACATCAAACCCGAGGCGATAAGGTACGTGGCGACATCGGTGAGGCCTCTGATCTGTCGGTGGACAAAGCATAAATGCGGTTACGAGGACCGCTAGAAGCTGAGACACGAGCCACGACCTCTGCGCGACCTGCTGACCCATGTGTACCACGCCTCGGGGCGAGTAGCGTAGGAGGCGAAGACCCGTGAAAGAACTGTGGTGACCCTACCATCAGCCGCCGCTTGGTGGACGGTTCCTCGCATAGTGACCTGCGGCCCTGGCGAAACAAACTCGTAGCACCACAACTCGAAGTGGGATCTGCGCATCGGCCACGGCGAGGTGGTCCGTCGGCGATACCTCTGCCGCTCTGGGCGTCTGAAGTCTGGGGCCACAGTGCGCCTCGAATACTCTGGTGTCTTGAGGATGGTGCGAGTGCTCTGAGTGTTGTGGTGCAAATCTAGATTCTTCTTGAGTCGCGCCACGCGATAGCCACCAAAAGACCTGCCGTCACGTCTTAACCTGCTGCTTGCTGTCGGCCGGCGGTCTCTACGCTCACATCGAGCATGAGCTGCGTGCGGGTAATGTCCATACCGGTGGAAAACACCCGCACGTGACTTCGGCCATATAGTCGTCTGGCGGTGACATAGCGGTGCACCCTATCCTCCATATCTGCTACCAATCTTTGGGACATATCGAGCGATGAATCAAACTCGACATTGTACTCACTGACGGTCGTCCTCTCGCCTCGATGGTAAAAATCTATCGGCCGCGCCCTCGCCGTCTGTGGAGGCAAGAAGTGAGTGAGAAAGCCTGCGAGAACTCATCCCAGTAGGCGTGGCGCGTGCTCTCCTCGGGATAACTCCGTGAATCAAACCAATCATTGCGGTATCACGCGCGGCCGATCGCGAAAGGTCACGGACTCATCTCGAGGCCTTGATCACGCGTGATCCTCTGAAGGCGGCGGATGAACTCCTGCGGATCATCCTCGGCCTCGACCAGTAAAACTACGGCGGGCTACAACTCAAAAGTCTCGTAGTCTCGGACTATACGCCTCGGGTGCACCGAGTCTGTTGGGCTGGGGCTGAGCTGGAACTTCGCGTCGACCTCTCGCCATATCGGGCCTGACTTTAGCCAATAGTGGGCCATCTCCTTGCGCCCTAACTCCTCCGCCCGGTGTGGGGCGGGAGGTGTGGGTGCTGTGGTCTCTTTTTGGCGGCGTCATAGAACTTCGCCGTCTACGGTATAGGCGGGCACGAGCCCTCGTGACTCTGGGTGTCTGCTAGCGACTCGCCATTGCCTTGCCGCCACGGGCCGGGTTGCCTTGCGTGGAGGCATAAGCTATTCGAGAAAGGAATACGTTAGAGGGTCCACTATAACACGACTCTAAAGCACGATCTCGGAATGAGAATAATGAAACCAATCCTAAATATCCTATAGCCTCACGATTATTGGTGTGGTGCACAACACACGATAATCGAACTACTAGATACGATGCAGACACTTTTGAGATTAGCGCTCTGATACCACTTTTGTCAAGACCGTTCGGGGCGTGGTAGTGCCTTCAAGGGCACCCAGTAGTCATACATCGAGTAATCAGCGGAAATATAAAGCAAGACATGAAACAGTTTATAAAATAAGACATAGTTTATGTGAGAAAACATCGCCTTTCGGCATATATATATAAACATGGTTTAGCAGTTACATCCGACACTGTACAACATGACTACAGACCTCTAAGGAAATATACAACTATGGCGGGACAGGGCCCAACCTGACTATACAAAACTATCTACAACAGGAGATCATACCCAAAGTAGAGCCTCGGAAAAGATGGAGCTCGACACCAGCGTAGAGATCCAGAATGTGGATCTAGCACCTTGCCGCCTGCGGCATGAGCGGCCCAGAAGGAGGTCGATCTGCAGTACTAAGTATATGAAAGCGTAACATACTTAAATGAAACATATCATTTTAAAAAGCAGTTTTGCAAGTATGTATAAAACAACGAGAAACCGCGCATAGTGCTACATCACAACAGAAGCGTGATAGGTAAGCGTAGCGAGTCTTTTCGGTGCGAATGATCGAGCGAGGCCAATTGCGTGTAGTATCACCATGCAAGCCTAATCACGGACTCCGTAGTCGCATAGGCCAATCACGTAGGCCCGCATAGGGTATATAACCCGCGTCGAGGTAGCTACTCCTCGGCGTCGTCACGGACTCGTCGTCTGCATGGCCACATGGACCGCGTGAGGTATAACCCGCGCTAACACGGAACTCCGTAGCTCGCATAGGTCCCTTGGACCGCATGAGGTATTCTCGAATCATGGTCCCGGACGCTGAGTCTACCTCGCGCGGAGGCGACAACCCCGGTAATATGTCAAGAGGTGAGTGATGTTACACTAACCTAATAGCTTATCGTTAACAACATAAGCACAACAAGAATACTCTTTTACACAAACGTTACAAGACACTAACACACATAGCATCATATCATGTCTACTTATCAAACCATCTTATTATTCTTTTCACGATTCAATATAAGTGCATTATAAACACATAGGCAAAGCTGTTTCTTTTATCAATCTTAAGTGGTTATACTTAACTTCCCATAAAGCTAGTATAACTCTTAAGCTTACATTTAAAAACCAATTAGTTCTCTTACATTAAAAATGATTCAAGATTATTAACATGAAATGCTTTGGATCTTTATTATTGGGCTTAAGCGTGAGGCATTCTTAGTAAGTGTTATTAGGCTTAAGCGTGAGGCATTCTTAGTAAGTATTTATTCGATTAACATATATCGTCTGGTACTATATATATTGTAAAATATCATGCTTTAGGAAGAATCACATATACCGTGAAAACCACACCTTGAGTTGAATATGTCGCGCGAGAGTCGACCTATAATAGTCACAGACATCTATCAAAGACTACTGCGAAGGTCATTCTAAGCAGAGGTTCTCAATTCTATGGAAAGTTGGGCGTACTTCCCTACAGGTGAGCTATATAAGTCTCTTGTGAAGCAGTCTATGTAAATCTGATTTGATTATTCTTCTTTTAAACCCTTCTACTTTGTAGTATGATTCAATTCTATTACGTGATATTCTTACAAGTATTTAATACTTAGTCTAATACTACAACAGAAAGTATTCTCTAAATCAAAGAGGTTAGGATTAGTTACCTCATTAAGCCCAATAATATCCTAGAAAAGTCGCTGAGCAGGTTTTGCTCCTAAGTTGTATGCTCCAAGGAAACCTTAGAAGTTCTTCACAACTTCTACTAAGTACTAAGGTATTTGGGCTAGGGTATTTTGGGCATTATAACAATACTTAGAAGACAACTTTTCTACCAAGGGAGGGGGGGTAGATTTTTGGCTAGGCTAGGGGGGGTATTCGGCCAAGGGCCTTCACAAGGGGAGGGGGAGGGGTTTGGACGAAAAGGCTACAAAGGGAGAGGAGAGGATTTTCAAGACTTGGAAAGATTTGTGGATGAAGAACTCTTCATCTCTAAGGGGGTATTTATAGGTCAAGAAGTGGCCAACCAATGGCCAAGATTAAGACAAGTGCAAGGCAAGTGTAGGGTGAAGATTTACTCCACACAAATATCCTACCAACTCCTTGACTTGTGCACAAGGCACAAAAAACGTGCCAATGCTCTCCAATTTCGTCCAATGGACGATTCAAGTCCATCAATGGGAGGGTGCCAAGTGTCGCCCTCCCGTTGGTCCAAAATGTTTCGTCTCTCGGAAAAATTCGCAAAAATTAGAAATGGCATAGCCGGAATTTACCCAACAAAAGCTGTGGAAACGTTTCGTCGGAAAACTATTCGTTTAGTGAGTTGTGCACAAAAAAAACGTCCAAGGCTTATCTTTAAGGCTAGACTTTTGTACGTATTCCCTTACGTACATACTCTGGAAATACGGGGTATAACATGTTGTCTCCTGTGGAGGGAGTGTTTAAGCTACCATTTCAGTGTTCGGATGTCGCCTTATGAAGCCTTGTAGGGGCGGAAGTGTAGGTTGCCGGTCGATTGGTTCGATGTTGGCAAGGTTCAGATAGTTGGTTGAGCTTGTTCCCGGACTATGGATAGGGTGAAGCTTGTCCAGAAGAGGTTCTGGCAACTCAGAGGAATCGTGCGGATAATCGGCGACGACGCTTAGAGTTCAGGTTGACGGTCGATCTTCTTGAAAGTACCACCCCGGATAGGGTGTGACGAGTTTTGGAAAACAGAGGGAACTTAGCCCGTATTACTTTGGGCCTTTTTGAGTTCATGTGAAGAATAGGCGGGTTACCTATCGTTAGCTTTTCCGTCCGACTTAGGAAGCGACGTCCGATCTTTCGTATTGTTATGTTGAAAAAGTATCGGAGATCCATCAGTGTTCCCGATTAATGATGACCACGTTAGAGATAGTAACCCGAGTTTTGGAAAGCGATGGCGATGCTCGAAGTGTGGTAAGAGTTCGAGTGTCACGACCTCGGGGATCGCGTGCGGCGGTACCACTGTTGGGTCGCCTGAGAAGGTTAATGCCTCAGGCAAAGTGACAAAAGTGGTATCATTTTGGTGATGTTAGAGGTGTTTCCTCGTGGACTTGAATAGAAGTATGTGCGCGGGTGTTTCTGTGGCCAGACGTGGCAGGTTTGTTCTCGTAAGTATAGTAGTGAAGACTATCTTGGCGCGTTTGTTTTGAGACATAGAAGGAACATTCGGGCGAATGTTTCTAAGGAGGAGAATGTTATACCGTATTTCGGTATATGCGTGGGGCGTGCGTAGAAAGTTTGGGCTTTAAAGTGGCTTGGCCGAAAATTATTTGTTCACAACACCCGATTAGAGTCGTTTTTCGACGAAACGTTTCCACAGCTTTCGTAGGGAAAATTCCGGCTATGTCATTTTTAATTTTTGCGGATTTTTCCGAGAGACGAAACATTTTGGACCAACAAGAGGGCGACACTTGTCACCCTCTTATTGGATAGGCTTGGGCGGTCAAGGGTGGACGATTTGGGTGGATTTTTGTCAAGTAGTAGGTAGGATATTTTTGGTGGTAGATGGATAAGGTGCACTTGGCAAGATCTTGGCCCTACACTTGCCTTGCACTTGGTAAGATCTTGGCCATTGGTTGGCCTTTGCTAGACCTATAAATACCCCCCCTTAGTGAAGACTTCTTCATCCAAATATTTTCCTAAGTCTTAGAAATCCTCCCCCTCCCTTGTTGGTGTTCTCGTCCCTCCCCCTTTGAGAAGGCCTCTTGGCCGAGAGCTTCCCCCCCCTCTTGGCCGAGAGTACCCCCCCCTAGTGGGGTAGGCCGAGGGGTATATACCCCCCCTCTTGGTAGAAATACTCTCAAAAGTATTGTTGTAATGCCCAAATTACCTTAGCCGTATACCTTGTAGTATTCTAAGGTTATACCTATACGAAAAGCCCGGAAAATACTATTATACTTCCCGTCAGTCACAAAACCGAAACCCTAAGGAAAATCTCCGTAGTTAGTTGGAGTATTATGTAGAAGTTGGTTAGAACTTCTAAGGGTGGTTTGGAGCGGGTTGGAGCGCACGGAGTTGGAGCTAAACGTTGCCCAGGATCGACATTTTACTTGGATAATTATGGGCGTATCGAGGTAATTATCTTGTCCCCCTATTGTAATTGGATATTACATGTTGTAGGAATATATAGTTGAAGTATACTATATATAGAACTGAACATATATTTGTGGCAATGTCTTTGGACTTAAGCCTGAATTTAAAGAAGAGAACTGAACTGTAATTACATAGGACTGTATTACAGTAGACTTGTGTAGTTTGACGGGTAGGGAAGGGCTGCCCAATTTCCCGTAGGATCTTGTATCTAGATTTATTCTACCGAGTAGTCTAGACTTTGATAGACTTGTATAACCTGTATAGGTTGAATGTTCCGCGAGTAGCATGTGCTACTTGAGAAGGTGGGCCAGGCTAGCCGGGTTATAGCCGTGGAGCGATTTGCTAATAGTCGATAATCGTCGCGAGGTATGTGAACCTCTTCCTATCTCTTCTAGCATGATGTGTGTATAACTATGTAGTACGGTAGACGTACGGGTGTTAATTGAACGTAGTTGTACGGCAATGTCTTTTGACTTAAGCCCGAATAATAATAATCTTGAAGTAGTTCAAGAGAATTAAGAACTGTTTTTAAAAGAAGAGTAATACTTGGTTTTAAAAGCTTAAGAGTTATACTAGCTTTATGGGAAGTTAGGTATAACGGCTTAAGAAAGATAAAACGAATGATTTAATTATTTTAGAAGTTAAGAGACTTGATCTTGTAAGATAAGAGACTTAACTTAAATGAATTATGTGAATTTTGTGTGAAACCTCATTCGTGAGTAATGAGTACTTGGTTTTTAAAAGGGTTAATGTTTTACTGATTTCGGAAATCAGAATGTGTATCGACAAACCACTGCAGCGTTAATAAAAGAAAATGTTTTGACTAATGAAGTATTATTAAAACCAGTAGAAACCTCCATCTGCATAGGAGCTAAGATGAGACAAAATGATATTACATTTCCTAGATCACGGCTGCTTTAATCAGATTGATTATGAACAAGAATAACCTACTCGCATATAAGGCATATTGTCACGACCCGAATCCCGGGCCCGTGACTGGTGCCTTACCCCGGGCACCCTAGTGATACAACATCAGAGAAAACCAGCGGAAAATAAAACACGAGTCATGAAACAAGAGATATAATAAGTAAACAGGCCAACCAAAACAGTTGCCTTCAGTATATACATAAAAACCCGAACAGTTAACCTTTTTACAAACCCTGCCCACCACAGTGCCACAGACCTCTAAGATTTACAACAACTATGACGGGACAGGGCCCCGCCATACCCCTGAATGTATAAGCGTCTCTGGACTCGTGGTAACATACCAAAAGATAAGCCTCGAAGAGCGGAGCTTTCAATCTGTTGAAAGGTGATCCTAAGCGGGGATCGGCAATGATGTACCTTTTACTGCGGCATGACGCGGCCACGAAGGAGGTCGATCTGCAGTACCAAGTATGTGAAAGCGTAAAATCACGTAAATGAAATCATAATAGTCTATATAAAGCGCGGGAGACATGTATGATAACCAAACTCTGATTCCACAACATAGAAGCGATCATGTCAAGTCGAGGACTCACGCCACAAAGTCATCCTCATACAGTGGAACTCCTTCCTCACCGCGATCTAGGTACAAATCATGTGATACGTATAACAGGTCTCGGCCCATCTTATGGACCCAATATAGAAAATGGTGGAATACATTCCCGGTTCATCCATGAACCGGTAGTCGAGTGGAATACATTCCCGGATGAACCGGTAGTCAAGTGAAATACATTCGGATGAACCGGTCCTCAGTGAAATACATTCCGGATGAACCGGTCCTCAAGTGAAATACATTCCGGATAAACGGTAATCAAGTGATATACATTCGGATGACCGGTAGTCAAGTGATATACATTCGGATGACGGTAGTCAAGTGATATACATTCGGATGAACCGGTAGTCGAGTAGAACACGACTTACACAACAAGGCTATCACCGTAACATGGTCAAGTTTCATAACAACAAGTATAAGCAAGTTACACGCGACTCAAGGTACTTTCATTTTATATCAAAGTCGGATTTTAACCTTAAAGTACTACGTCCGTTAAATTCCTTTTAAGATCCATTTCTTTTACAAAGGTCACCCGATACAGTAGTATAAGATTTGAGTGACTAACATTGTTAAGTAAACCAAAATGCTTTCCTTTGTAAAATCAAGTGACAACCTTATTTTCCAAGCGTTGAGTTGCCTAATTTCAAATGCTCAAATTTCTTATTTTAGAAAAAGGTTTACGTAGTTCATAGTTTTAAATCCTTTAAAACATAATTCTCCTTTAAGCGTTTTGAGAAACCTATGTCTTATAAGTGAGTAGGTATTCTTGTTTATAATCAATCTTATTAAGCGACCATGATCTAGGAAATGTAATATCATTTTGTCTCATCTTAGCCATGCGGATGGAGGTTTCTCTTGGTTTTAATAATACTTCTTTAGTCAATACATTTTCCTTTTATTAACGCTGCAGTGGTTTGTCGATACACATTCTGATTTCCGAAATCAGTAAAACATTCTTAAGCCGTTATACCTAACTTCCCATAAAGCTAGTATAACTCTTAAGCTTTCAAAAACCAAGTAATACTCATTCTTTCAAACGATTCATAGATCTTTTGAAATGCTTCAAGTTCTTTATTAACACATATCAAGCCGATTATTATTCAAATCGATTACCTTTTTTAAAACCACAAAGTATGTGCTTATCCACATAAAGCTATTATAACCAACTTCCCATAAAGCCGTTATAACACTTTATGTTTTAAATCAATCAAATACATTTAGCACATGTACGTCTACCGTACTACATAGTTCACACATATCATGCTAGAAGAGATAGGAAGAGGTCCACATACCTCGCGACGATTGTCGACTAATAGCAAAACGCTCCAAGCACCTCAAACCGCCGGCTACTCCTTAAGCCAAGTGGATCACTCCACACGTAGTACTACAACCTATAGAGGCCACTGGCGCCTATTAATACCTTTAGATCCCGACGTAGAATATTCTGAGAAAATTGGCGACACCCCCATGGCGGCGTAAATCTCCTCCTCATCGGTAGGCTACCAAGCCAACCGAGGGTTAACACGTCGGCCGGACGTGTACAATTCTACTACGGCAATGCTACACAAGTCTCATGTCTGATCCTATGTAATTACGATTCGTTCTCTTATTTAAATTCAGGCTTAAGTCGCAAGACATTGCCGTAAGTATTATTCAGGCTTAAGTCAAAAGACATTGCCGCACAATTATAATGTTCAGTTCTATATATAGTATACTTCAACTATATATTCCTACAACATGTAATTTCCAATTACAACAGAAGGTCAAGAATGTTTACCTCGATAAGCCCAAAATTATCCGAGTTTATATGTCGTTCCTGAACAAGGTTTAGCTCCTACTCCGTGCGCTCCAAAGCGCTCCAAGAAACCCTTAGAAGTGTCTACACAACTTCTACTTAATACTTCAACTACGGGTGAAGATTTTTCCTTAGGGTTTCGTTTAGTGGCTAAAGGAAAGTATAATAGTATTTTCCGGGCTTCGTATAAGTATAACCTTGGAAAGTACAACAAGGTATTTGGGCTAAAGTATTTTGGACATTATAACAATACTAGGAGAGTATTTCTATACCACAAAGGGGGGGTATTATACGAAAACAACTAGGCTAGGGGGGGTACCCCACGGCTAGCACCACTAGGAGGGGGGGATACTTTCGGCCAAGGGGCCTTCTCAAGGGGAGGGTGTGGCGGACGACTACTACTGAGAGAGGGAGGAGATTTCAAGACTTAGGCACATTTTGGATGAAGAACTCTTCAAGCTTAGGGGGGTATTTATAGGTCAAGCCATGGCCAACCAATGGCCAAGATGAAGACAAGTGTGGTGCAAGTGTAGGGTTAGATTTCCACCATGTGTACCTTATCCATCTAACACACAACTTGCACTAAAATATCCTACCAACTAAAGCCCTCTTTTTAGTCCACCATTGCCGCCACATTTGTTCCAATGTGAGGGTGACACATGTCACCCTCCCGTTGGTCCACAATGTTCGTCTCTCGGAAAAATCATAAAAATTATAAATGACATAGCCGGAATTTTCCCAACAAAAAATGGAAAGCGTTTAGTCAAACGACTCTAATCGGGTGTTGTGTACAAATTTCGAAACTTGCCTAACTTAAGGCTCAAATTTTCTACGTACGTCCCACGTACATACTCTGAAAATACGGGGTATAACATTCTTCCCCCCTTAGAAACATTCGTCCCGAATGTTCCTTCTCAAGTCTCAACACAAACATGCGCCAGTATAGTCTTCACTGCTATACGTACGAAAACAATCATGCCACACCTGGCCATGAAATAACAAATGCACAAAATACGAAATCCCAAGTCCACGAGGAATCACCTCTGTTATCACAAAAGAAACGATCACACTCGTTCACTTCTCCCCTACCTCGTCGTACCCTGTTCGAACACTCGAACTCTTCCCAGTACACGCACCACACTTCAGTCAACGCTTCTGTTTCCAACCCTTGGAGTCACTACCTCCAAACTTGGTCATCTTACTAACCTCGATTTCCTCTAAGGCCACTCTCGGCCTTCACGAACTGATTCTGGTCGAACGTATCCACGAACTCATAAGATGGTCATCTAAACTTGGGCCTAGCACCCTTGTGACCCTGCCACCTGGCGGGACCACCCAGAGCTGACCTTTCCTCGAAACGGGACGCGGGTTGGCCCGCAACATGGCCCCAACCCGACCATTATCGCGCCCGACTCTTGCTCGCCGACACGGAACAATCTTGCTAAAACACATCATGAAAGCTACCACTTTCATTTACCCAACCCAGGGACTTATCACACAATACATTCTAGGCATAAAATGCACTCTGACAAGGATCACTCGCAAAATCTTGTACTCAAGACGGCCTTACATCTAAGGTCTCACTGTAATATTCTCAGGTTCATCAGTTTCTCACCCTGAGCTTACCACTTTCACTAAGCATGTTTCTAAATCACATTTTAGCACCAAGCTATCCGAACATAACACTTAACACATTATCATAACAAACAAAACTCTAGATGGTTAAGGATATACCTGAAGCTACCGCTCCACTCTAATCATAAGTCGGCCTGCCAGTATGCATCGTAGAAAGCGATGAACACGCCATCGATCCGGTAGTGCGCCAAGCTGCGGTACCTCTCCTATAAGCACGATCTCTCGTCACATGGCCACTCGACGCGGGTGAAACAAGCACGATAAAAAGACGACATTCCCGGGATGATGTTTGCCACATCGTGCACCGAGAGGGACATGAATCCGGCTAGCACTCACGTATACACGTGAACGAGAAGCCACGGAGCTCGACCAGCTCCGAATACCTGAGCGTCCCGAAGGCGGGGGGACCACTCTGTCTTGGTGGAGGTACATAACTAGGCGCTCGAGGCGGTCCGCCTCGAAAGTTACCAAAGGACCTGCTTGCGGCCTCTTCTGCGATCTCGATCATTCCGTCGACCTCCGTGCCTCACATCCTAGTGCATGAGCTTGCATGCGGGCAATGTCCATGCCCGGTGAAGAGCTACACCGTACAAGCCTCTCGCCAAGTAATCGTCGGCCGGTGGCGTAGCGGTGTACTCGTCCTCCATATCCGCTACTCTGGCGGGAACATACCGAGCTAATGAGTCGAACTCCACATTGTACTCTCTAACCGTCCGCGTCCGCCTCAGCGTCAAAAATCGTCGGCCCGAGCCCTCTCATCTGTGGAGGCAAGAAATGTGCAAGAAATGCCCTCGAGAACTCGTCCCAAATTTGGAAGTGCATGCTCTTCCGGGGCAGCTCGCGAATCAAACGATCAAGCTGCGGTATCACGCGGTGATGCGAACCAATACCACCGACTACGCCTCGAGGCTCGATCACTCATGATCGCCATTTGTAGTCGGATAAACTCGAGGTCGTCCTCGGCTCTCGATCCATAGAACACCGGAGGGCTACAACTCGGAAGTCACGTAGCCTCAGCATGCGCTCGGGGTGTACTACGGGTGCTCACGGGTGGAAGGCTGCTGCATCGGCCTATCCTCATATTTGGCCACGACCACGGCGATGGCGGGCCATCTCCTTGTACCCATCTCATCGGCTCGGTGTGGGGTGGAGGCTCAGTCTTGTAGTCTCGTGACCACCGCTGCGGCTCTAAACTCTTCTTTGGTCTTTGGCGGCGTCGCGAAACCGCCGTCGAATCTTGTCTCAGTCTTGGCCGGGCTGCGCCTCGTACTCCTCTGTATCTCACTAACAGCTCCTCATTGCCTTGCCCACTGGCTCGGGTTTCCTACGCGGAGGCATAACGGTAAAGGAAAGGAATACGTCGGAGGGTCGATTTATCACACGACTCTAAGGCACGATCTCGGAATGAGAAGGATGGAAACCAATCCTAAATGTCCTGCGACCTCACGATTATAGATGTGGTGCACAACACACGATAATCAAGACTCTACTAGACACGGTGCGTAGACACTTTCCGAGGACTAAGCGCTCACGATACCACTTTTGTCACGACCGAATCCGGGCGTGGATCGTGCCTACCGGGCACCCTAGTGATACAACATCGAGAAAACGGCGGAAAAATAAAACACGAGTCATGAAACAAGAGATATAATAAGTAAGCAGGCCAACCAAGCAGTTGCCTTCGGTATATACATAAAAACCGAACAGTTAACCTTTTACAAACCACGCCCACGATGCTGCCACACCTCTAAGATTTACAACAACTATGACGGACGGGGCCGCCATACCACGAATGTATAAGCGTCTACGGACTCGGGGTAACATACAAAAGATAAGCCTCAGAAGGCAGACTTTCAATCTGTTGAAAGGTGATCCTAAAGCGGGGATCGGCAACCGATGTACCTTTTACTGCGGCGTGAACGGCCAGAAGGAGGTCGATCTGGCAGTACCAAGTATGTGAAATCGTAAAATCGTAAATGAAATCATAATAGTCTATATAAAGCGGAGACATGTATGATAACCAAACTACGATTCACAACATAGAAGCGATCATGTCAAGTCGGGACTCACGCATACAAAAGTCATCCCTCATGCCCGTGGAACTCCTTCCTCACTGCCGGCAGTCTAGGTACAAATCATGTGATACGTATAACAGGTCTCGGCCCATCTTATGGACCCAATATAGAAAATGGTGGAATACATTCCCGGTTCATCCCATGAACCGGTAGTCGAGTGGAATACATTCCCGGATGAACCGGTAGTCAAGTGAAATACATTCCCGGATGAACCGGTCCTCAAGTGAAATACATTCCCGGATGAACCGGTCCTCAAGTGAAATACATTCCCGGATAAACCGGTAATCAAGTGATATACATTCCCGGATGACCCGGTAGTCAAGTGATATACATTCCCGGATGACCCGGTAGTCAAGTGAAATACATTCCCGGATGAACCGGTAGTCGAGTAGAACACAGTACTTACACAACAAGGCTATCACACGTAACATGGTCAAGTTTCATAACAACAAGTATAAGCAAGTTACACACGACTCAAGGTACTTTCATTTTATATCAAAGTCCGGATTTTAACCTTAAAGTACTACGTCCGTTAAATTCCTTTTAAGATCCATTTCTTTTACAAAGGTCACCCGATACCCGTAGTATAAGATTTGAGTGACTAACATTGTTAAGTAAACCAAAATGCTTTCCTTTGTAAAATCAAGTGACAACCTTATTTTCCAAACGTTCAAGTTGCCTAATTTCAAATGCTCAAATTTCTTATTTTAGAAAAAGGTTTCGTAGTTCATAGTTTTAAATCCTTTAAAACATAATTCTCCTTTAAACGTTTTGAGAAACCTATGTCTTATAAGTGAGTAGGTATTCTTGTTTATAATCAATCTTATTAAGCAGCCATGATCTAGGAAATGTAATATCATTTTGTCTCATCTTAGCTTCTATGCAGATGGAGGTTTCTTGGTTTTAATAATACTTCTTTAGTCAATACATTTTCCTTTTATTAACGCTGCGATGGTTTGTCGATACACATTCGATTTCAAATCAAGAAAACATTCTTAAGCCGTTATACCTAACTTCCCATAAAGCTAGTATAACTCTTAAGCTTTCAAAACCCAAGTAATACTCATTCTTTCAAAACGATTCATAGATCTTTTGAAATGCTTCAAGTTCTTTATTAACACATATCAAGCCAGTTATTATTCAAATCAGTTACCTTTTTTAAAACCCACAAAGTATGTGCTTATCCACATAAAGCTATTATAACCAACTTCCCATAAAGCCGTTATAACACTTTATGTTTTAAATCAATCAAATACATTTAGCACGTATCGTCTACCGTACATAGTTCACACATATCATGCTAGAAGAGATAGGAAGAGGTCCACATACCTCGCGACGATTGTCGACTAATAGCAAAACGCTCAAGCACCTCAAACCGGCTACTCCTTAAGCCAAGTGGATCACTCCACACGTAGTACTACAACCTATAGAGGCCACAAAGCGCTATTAATACCTTTAGATCCCGGCGTAGAATATTACAGAAAATTGGCGAACACCTCCCACATGGCAGCGTAAATCTCCTCCTCTATCGAGGCCGGCTACCAAGCCAACCAGGGGGGGGTTAACACGTCTGACCGGACGTGTACAATTCTACTACACAGCAATGCTACACAAGTCTACTGTAATACAGTCCTATGTAATTACAGTTCCGTTCTCTTATTTAAATTCAGGCTTAAGTCGCAAGACATTGCCGTAAGTATTATTCAGGCTTAAGTCAAAAGACATTGCCGCACAATTATAATGTTCAGTTCTATATATAGTATACTTCAACTATATATTCCTACAACATGTAATTTCCAATTACAACAGAAGGTCAAGAATGTTTACCTCGATAAGCCCAAAATTATCCGAGTTTATATGTCGTTCCTGAACAAGGTTTAGCTCCTACTCCGTGCGCTCCAAAACGCTCCAAGAAACCCTTAGAAGTGTCTACACAACTTCTACTTAATACTTCAACTACGGGTGAAGATTTTTCCTTAGGGTTTCGTTTAGTGGCTAAAGGAAAGTATAATAGTATTTTAAGCCAGTATAAGTATAACCTTGGAAAGTACAACAAGGTATTTGGGCTAAAGTATTTTGGACATTATAACAATACTAGGAGAGTATTTCTATACCACAAAGGGGGGGTATTATACGAAAACAACTAGGCTAGGGGGGGGGGTACCCCACGGCTAGCACCACTAGGAGGGGGGGGATACTTTCGGCCAAGGGGCCTTCTCAAAGGGGGGAGGGGTGTGGCGGACGACTACTACAAGGAGAGGGGAGGGAGATTTCAAGACTTAGGCACATTTTTGGATGAAGAACTCTTCAAGCTTAGGGGGGTATTTATAGGTCAAGCCATGGCCAACCAATGGCCAAGATGAAGACAAGTGTGGTGCAAGTGTAGGGTTAGATTTCCACCATGTGTACCTTATCCATCTACCACACAACTTGCACAAAAATATCCTACCAACTAAAGCCCTCTTTTTCGTCCACCATTGCCGCCCCATTTGTTCCAATGTGAGGGTGACTCCCGTTGGTCCACAATGTTTCGTCTCTCGGAAAAATCCGCAAAAATTATAAATGACATAGCCGGAATTTTCCCAACAAAAGCTGTGGAAACGTTTCGTCGAAAAACGACTCTAATCGGGTGTTGTGTACAAATTTCGAAACTTGCCTAACTTAAGGCTCAAATTTTCTACGTACGTCCTTACGTACATACTCTGAAAATACGGGGTATAACACATATGTTTCTCAGGTTGTTTTTAAAAGAGGATTATATTATTACGTGGTTAATAATATGAACGACGAAACCTTTCTAAAATAAGAAACGTGAACATTTGAAATTAGGCAAACTCGAACGTTTGGAAAATAACGTTGTTACTTGATTTTACAAAGGTAAGTGTTTTGGCTTACTTAAAAGACAGTCACTCTTTTTGTACTACGGGTATTGTGTGACTTATGTGAAAGAAACGATTCTTGTAAAAGATTTAATGAATGAAGTACTTTGGGAATAGATACCCGAACTTGTTAGTAGAAAGTACCTTGTGTGAATAACTTGATTGTATTGGTTTGTGATAGCCTTGTAATACTTTCTTGTTGATTTGATAAGTAAACATGTTAGGATGCTACGTGTGTTAGTATCTTGTGGTTGTTATGTAAGGGGGGTCATTCTTGCTTTGTCTTTACGTTGCTAAGCGGTAAGTCTATTATCTTGTTATTATATCACCTACCCCTTGACTTATTATACAGGGCTTGCCACCTTGATGCGGGTCTATACGGCTATGTAGTCCTTGTGACTATGCGAGCGCGGTATGCTCGGGATTGATCATTCCGGTGTTTAGCCCGACGCGGGGATTCCACATGCGGTCTGCGGGAGCTCAGGCGGATCTGGGGGTTAAGCGCCTCCGTCACGGGGTATACCTCGAGCGATCGTGTGACTATGATTCGAGGAATACCTCATGCGGGTCGTGTGTGACCTATCGCGAGTGCGGTAAGTTCGAGGATAGACGCCGCGGTGATCTGCGGGCGAGTGGCGGCCGATCGTGGTGCGGTGCAGAAAGACCTCGTGATACGCTTTATGGTATTTACGTGCTGTGGGTCTTAGTAGTCGGCTATGCCTTCGTACTTACCGCACGGTTCTATTGTGATGACTTTGGCGTGAGTCACGACTTGGCATGCTCGCTATTTATTGTGAATCGTAGTTTGGTTATCATACATGTCTCTGCTTTATATAGACTACTATGATTTCATTTCTGATTTATTTTCGTTTCACATACTTGGTACTGTTGTCTTGACCTCGCCCGGGGCTGCGTTCATGCCGCAGGTAAAGGTACACCAGTCGCTGATCCTCGCTCTTAGGGTCACAGTTCAGCGTTTGGGAAAGCTCCGTTTCTCCGGAGGCTTATCTTGGTATAGTCCCCTGTCGTTGTAGGTATTTACATTCAGGGGTATGGCGGGGCCCTGTCCCGCCATTGTTGTCGTATCATTCTTAGAGGTCTGTAGTACTGTTGTGGGCAGAATTTGTAAGAGGGTTGTAACTGTTCAAATTGCTATTGATATATATATACTGAAGGTAACCGTTTTTGGTTAGCCTGTCTTCTTATTTCACTGTCTCATTACATTGGTTTTATGTATTGTCTTTATGTTCCGCTGATTACTCTGATGTTGTATCACTAGGGTGCCCGGGGTAAGGCACCAGTCACGGGCCCCGGAACGGGTCGTGACAATACTTCAACTATATATTCTAACAAACATGTAATTTCCAATTACAATAGGGGGACAAGATATTTACCTCGATAAGCCCAAAATTATCCAAATTATATGTCGCTCCTGAGCAAGGTTTAGCTCCTACTCCGTGCGCTCCAAAACGCTCCAAGAAACCCTTAGAAGTGTCTACACAACTTCTACTTAATACTTCAACTACGGGTGAAGATTTTCCTTAGGGTTTCGTTTAGTGGCTAAAGGAAAGTATAATAGTATTTTCCGGGCTTTTCGTATAAAGGGTACTTTGGAAAGTACTACAAGGTATTTGGCTAAAGTATTTTGGGCATTATAACAATACTTGTAGAATACATTTCTACCAAGGGGGGTAGTATTTCGACTAGCACAACTAGGCTAGGGGGGGTTGCTCTCGGCTAGAGCTCTCAAAGGGGAGGGGGTGTGGTGGACGAAAACAACAAGAGGGAGAGGGAGGGATTTTCAAGACTTAGACAATTTTTGGATGAATAAGTTCATCAACTTAGAGGGGTATTTATAGGTCAAGAAATGGCCAACCAATGGCCAAGATCTATCCAAGTGTAAGGCAAGTGTAAGGTCAAGATGAAGCCATGTGTTTGTGGGTCCCACTTGCTCATCAACTACACAAAATATCCTACCTAACCCTTGACCACAATTTTTGCACAAAAAACGTGCCAACTTTCCCCTTTGGCCGTCCACTTCCTTCCAATGTGAGGGTGACACATGTCACCCTCCCGTTGGTCCAAAATGTTTCGTCTCTCGGAAAAATCCGCAAAAATTATTAATGACATAGCCGGAATTTTCCCTACGAAAGCTGTGGAAACGTTTCGTCGAAAAACGACTCCTTTCGGTACTTGTGCACAAAATTTCATTCTTGCCTAATCTTTAAGGCTCAAATTTATATACGTACGCCCTCACGTACATACCCTGGAAATACGGGGTATAACATTCTCCCCTCCTTAGAAACATTCGTCCCGAATGTTCCTTCTAAGCCTCAAAACAAACATGCGCCAGTATAGTCTTCACTACTATACTTACGAGAACAATCCTGCCACACCTGGCCACAGAAACACCCGCGCAAATACTTACATCCAAGTCCACGAGGAAACACCTCTAACATCACAAACTTTTGTCACTTTGCCGCGAGGTTCTAGTGTCACTCCGGCGACCCAACAAATGGTACCGGACTGCATGCGATCCCTGAGGTCTAAAATATACATCCTTCGCACCTTCTCCCTTCACAAGAAATGATCATATCTATGCTCGCAATACATGCTCGCCTCTACCCTTACTCGTCGTACTCTTCTCGAACACTTGAACTCTTCTAGTATACGTACCACACTTCAGTCAACGCTTCTGTTTCCAACCCTTGGAGTCACTACCTCCAAACTTGGTCATCTTACTAACCTCGATTTCTTCTAGGGCCATTCTCGGCCTTCACGAACTGATTCTGGTCGAACATATCCACGAACTCATACGATGGTCATCTAAACTTGGGCCTAGCACCCTCGTGACCCTACCATCTGGCGGGACCACCCAGAACTGACCCCACCTTAATCCGGGCTACGGGTTGACCCGCAACACGTCCTCAACCCGACCCACAATCGCGCTAAACCCTTGTTCCCCGATACGGAACAATTCTTACTAACTCACATCATGAAAGCTACCACTTCCATTTCACACTACCCATGGACTTATCACACAAATATATCCCACGTATACTACGCACTCTGATAAAAGTCAAACATAAAATGAATCTTTTACTCAAGACGACCTTATCTGTAAGGTCTCAATCGTGAAATAATCTAAGGTTCACACCTTCCATGCCCCCATACTTACCCTTCCAACTAACCATGTTTTCTAACTCACAATATAACACAACGCTATCCGTACATAGCACACAACAATAAGATCATCATAACACGCATACAAATCTCTAGAGGGTTAAGGATATACCTGAAGCTACCGCTCCACTCTAATCATAGGCCTGCCCTGCAGGGCGCATAACTGTAGAAGGCGATGAACCTGCCACTGATCCGGAAGGCTGAGTCGTTCTGCCTGTATCCTTCCTATTAGGGCAGTTTCTCGTCACATGGCCCTGAAGGCCGCAACCAAAACAAGCACCAGTAAAAAGGCGACACTCCCCGGGATGACGCCTGCCGCATTGTGCACATTGAGGAAAACCTGAACTCGACTGGCTAGAACCCATGTATATCTGTGAACCAGAAACCCTGGGGCCCTGACCAGCTCCCGAATACCCCGAACGTCCTGAAGACAATGGAGGACCACTCTGTACTGGCGGAGGTACATAACTAGCCTGCTGCTGAGGCGGTCCGCCTCGAAAGTTACCAAAGGACCCTGCTGTCCTGGCCCTCTTCTGCTGATCTCGGTCATTCCGTCGATCTCTCCGTGCCTCACATCCTAGTGCATGAGCCTGCATGCGGGCAATGTCCATGCCCGGCTGAAGAGCTACTCCCGAACAAGCCTCTGCCAAGTAATCATCTAGCCCGGTGACGTAGCGGTGTACTCTATCCTCCATACTAGCTACCAGCGCGGGGACATACCGAGCTAATGAGTCGAACTCCACATTGTACTCCCTAACCGTCCGCCCATCCTGCCTCAACGTCAAAAATCTGTCGGCCCGAGCCCTTCTCATCTGTGGAGGCAAGAAATGTGCAAGGAATGCCTTTGAGAACTCGTCCCAACCTGCGGGGAGCGCATGCTCTCCTCGGGACATCTCCCACGAATCAAACCAGTCGACTGCAGTATCACGCAGCCGATGCGAACCGAAGGTCACTGACTCGGTCTCTGAAGCCTTGATCACTCTCATGATCCGTCAGAATCGCTTGATGAACTCCTGCGGATCATCCTCGTGCCTCGACCGTAGAACTCGCGGGCTACAACTCGAGAAAATCCGTAGCCTCAAACTATCTCGATCTAGGGTGAACCATCGGTGCTCTCGGAACCGCTGCGTCGGCCTATCTCATATTCGCCACAACCACGGCGAATAATCGGGCCATCTCTCAGGACCCATCTCCCGCTCGCATCGTGGGGCTCGAGGCTCGTAGTCTCAGAGCCCATCGCTGCGCTCTAAACTCTGGTCTTTGGCGGCGTCAAAAACTCGCGCCGTCAAGCACTATCTCAGTCTTGACCGCTCGCGCCTCGTACTCCTCTGGATCACACTAGCGACCTCTACGCCTTGCCCTTCGGGCCCGGTCGCGCTTGCGCGAGGCATAATCGGTAAAACGAAATACGTCGGAGGATCCAACTTATCACAAAGCTCTAAGGCACGATCTCGAGAATGAAGAATAGAAACCAATCATAAATGTCCTATAGCCTCACGATTATAGATGTGGTGCACAACATCGATAATCAAGACTCTACTAGACACGGTCGTAGACACTTTCAGAGACTAATCGCTCTGATACCACTTTGTCAAGACCCGAACCCGGGCCCGTGACTGGTGCCTTACCCCGGGCACCCTAGTGATACAACATCAGAGAAAACCAGCGGAAATAAAAACTTTAAACATGAAAAGAGAGACATGATAAATAAACAGGCCAACCAAAACAGTTGCCTTCAGTATATATATACATAAAAACCCGAACAGTTATCCTTTTTACAACCCCTGCCCACAACAGTGCTACAGACCTCTAAGATTTTTGTCACGACCCGAACCTGGGCCCGTGACTGGTGCCTTACCCCGGGCACCCTAGCGATACAACATCAGAGTAATCAGCGGAACATAAAACACATACATGAAACAAATGAAGTACAAAACAGTAATCTGAGGAAAACTTGCCTTTCGGCATATATATAAATAACAACTCTTACAAATGAACAGTTTAATCCCTTTTACAAACCCTGCCCACAACAGTACTACAGACCTCTAAGAAATTATACAACAACAATGGCGGGACAGGGCGCCGCCAAACCCTGAATGTAAACACCTACAACAACAGGACTATACCATGATAAGCCTCGAGAAACGGAGCTTTCCCAAACGCAACTGTGACCCTAAGAGCGAGGATCGATGGCGGTGTGCCTTTACTGCGGCATGAACGCAGCCCTCAAGGAGGTCGATAACAACAGTGCGAGTATGTGGCGAAAATAAATCGTAAATGAAATCATAGTAGTCTATACAAAGCAGGAGACATGTATGATAACCAAACTACAGTTTAAAATAAATAAGCAGTCATGTCAAGCCAGGGACTCACGCCCTCAAAGTCATCACTCAATAATAACTATGGGTCTCACGCCCACAACATCAATCATGCCCGTGGAATACCTTCTCACTGCGGCGGTTTATGATATAAAAGCACCAAGGAACACATGAACACGGGTCCCACGTGCCATAATAACACCGTGCGGGTAAGTACGAAGGCATAGCCGACTACTAACACCAGCGGTACCAACAAGGTCATGAATCGTATTATAAGATCTGTCTGCACCGTCATGATCAAAGCCGGCCACTTGCCCGCGATATCTAATGTGCACGTCTAGCCACGGAACTTTCCGCGACTCGCATAGGCCAATCTCATCGGCCGCATGAGGTATTCCCGCGTCGAGGGTAGCTACTCCCGGCATCGCCCCGACTTCGCGATCCGCGTAGGCCACATGGACGCATGCCCATAAAGGACGACACTAACACCGGAACTCTCGTAGCTCCGCGTAGGCCCCAGGACTGCGTGAGGTATTCTCGAATCATAGGTCCATCGACCCGCTGAGTCTACCCCGCGACGGAGGCGACTTAACCCGGAATCATCTCGAGATGAGTGATGTAAAATACTAACACAACGACTTATCGTTAAGCAACAAAAGGAAACCCCTTTACACAACATCACAAGATACTAACACACGTAGCATCCTAGCATGTTTACTTATCAATCAACAAGAAAGTATTACTGTGCTATCACAAACCAACACAATCAAGTTATACACACAAGGTACTTTCTACTATATGCCAACAAGTTCGGGGTTTTATCCCCAAAGTACTTCATACATTAACTCTTTAAAAGATACGTTACTTTCACAATGTCACACAATACCCGTAGTATAAAAATAGAGTGACTATCCTTTTAAAGTAAATCAATTACTTCTCTTTGTAAAATCAAGTAGCAATCATTCTTTTCCAATGATCAAGTTTGCCTAGTTTCCAATGTTCAAGTTTGCCTAATTTCCAATGTTCAAGTTTCTCATTTTAGAAAGGTTTCGTAGTTCATAGTATTAATCACTTAAGACTATCATTCTCTTTTAAACCATCTGAGAAACATAAGCCTTATATGTGAGTAGGATATTCTTGTTTATAAAAATCTTATTACAACAACCACGATCTAGGAAATATCATTTTGTCTCATCTTAGCTTCTATGCAGATGGAGGTTTCTACTGGTTTTATTAATACTTAATTAGTCAAAACATTTCCTTTTATTAACGCTGCAGTGGTTTGTCGATACATATTCTGATTTCCGAATCAGCAAAACATTCTTAAGCCGTTATACCTAACTTCCCATAAAGCTAGTATAACTCTTAAGTTTTCAAAAACCAAGTATTACTTCTTTCAAAATGATTCAAAAATCTTTTGAAATACTTCAAGTTCTTTATTAACACATAACAAGCCAGTTATAGTTCAAACTAGTTACCTTAAAAAAAACCACATGTATTTTCTTACCAACATAAAGCTGTTATAACCAACTTCCCATAAAGCCGTTATAACACTTTATGTTTTACACCAATCAAATACATTTAGCACATGTACGTCTACCGTACTACATAGTTCACACATATCATGCTAGAAGAGATAGGAAGAGGTTCACATACCTCGCGACAGTATCGACTAATAGCAAAACGCTCCAAGTACTTCAAACCGTCGGCTACTCCTTAGCCAGTAGATCGCGCCATACGTAGTACTTCAACCTATAAGGCCACAAGGCGCTTATTAACATTTAGATCCCTTCGTAGAACATTCTACGTAAAATTCGCAAAGACTTCCCGCAACAAACAGAAATCTCTCCTCTATCTGGGGCGCTATCAAGCCAACCAGTGGGTTCATACATCTAACCGCACGTGCACAATTCTACCTCGCGTAAAAGCTACACAAGTCTCATCAATACGGTCTATGTAAAAACAGTTCGATCTTTCTTTCGAAAAGGTTTCTTATTATTCAGGCTTAAGTCAAAAGACATTGCCGACAACAACGTTCAGTTCTACATATAGTATACTTCAACTATAGTCTAACAATCATGTAATTTCCAATTACAATAGAGGGACAAGATATTTACCTCGATAAGCCCATAATTATCCAAGTATGAAGTCGATCCTGGGCAATCGTTTAGCTCCAACTCCGAGCGCTCCAACCCGCTCTAAACCACCCTTAGAAGTTCTAACCAACTTCTACACAATACTCCAACGGACTATGGAGATTTTCCTAGGGTTTCGGTTTTGTATGGACAGGAAGTATAATAGTATTTCTGGGCTTTTCATATAGGTATAACCTTAGAATACTACAAGGTATTCGGCTAAGGTAATTTGGGCATTATAACAATACTTTTGAGAGTATTTCTACACCACAAAGGGGGGTATTATACGAAAGCAACTAGGCTAGGGGGGGGGGTTCTCGGCCGACCACTAGGAGGGGGGGAGAGGGCTCTCGGCCAAGGGGGCCTTTCAAAGGGGGAGAGGGGCTCTTGGACGAGAGTCAACAAGAGGGGAGAGGGAGGGATTTTAACACTTAGAAGATTTGTGGAAAGGATGAAGAATTCATCAAAGGGAGAGGGGTATTTATAGCACTGACCAAGGCCAACCAATGGCCAAGATCTTGCCAAGTGCATAGCAAGTGTAGGGCCAAGATCAAGCCATGTGCACCCTAACCCTACTCCACAAAACACTCCACAAAACAAGGCACAAAACAAGGCACAAATCAAGGCCATAAAGTAGCCCAATTCGGCCAAGGGTTGCCGCCCCTTGCTTCCAATGTGAGGGTGACACATGTCACCCTCCCGTTGGTCCAAAATGTTTCGTCTCTCGGAAAAATCCGCAAAAATTAAAAATGACATAGCCGGAAATTCCCCTACGAAAGCTGTGGAAACGTTTCGTCGAAAAACGACTCAAATCGGGTGTTGTGAACAAAAAGAATTCGGCCAAGCCTAAATCACAAGTTCAAATTTCTACGTACGTCCCTACGTACATACTCTGGAAATACGGGGTATAACAATTTTTACAACAACAATGACGGGATAGGGCCCCGCCATACCCCTGAATGTACAAGAGACTACAACTCAGGGAAACCTACCAAAGATAAACCTCCGAAGGAACGGAGCTTTCCAACACGCTGAAATGTGATCCTAAGAGCGAGGATCCACGACCGTTGTACCTCTACCTGCGGCATGAACGCAGCCCGGCGAGGTCAAGACAACAGTACCAAGTATGTGAAATCAGAAAATATCGTAAATGAAATCATAACAGTCTATAAAAAGCAGGAGACATGTATGATAACCAAACTACAGTTAATAATATAAAAGCAGTCATGTCAAGTCAGGGACTCACGCCCTCAAGGTCATCCCTCATGCCCGTGGAACTCCTTCCTCACTGCCAGATCTAGATATATCGGTATTATACGTAACATGTCTCGGCCCGCCTATGGGACCCAGAAAGAATTATATGGAATACGTGTCCCGGCCCAGCTCGTGGGACTCGGTGTAGAAGTACAGTGGAATACGTGTCCCGGCCCATCTCGTGGGACTCGGTGAATATTTATATGAAATACGTGTCCCGGCCCATCTCGTGGGACTCGGTGAAGATTTATATGAAATACGTGTCCCGGCCCATCTCGTGGGACTCGGTGAAGATTTATATGAAATACGTGTCCCGGCCCATCCCATGGGACTCGGTGAAGAACAAATGCTCTTTCGACGATAAAGCTATCATACGCAAACGTAGGCAAGTACAACAACAAGCATAGGCAAATTTCACACGTCTCAAGGTACTTTCATTTTTCATCCAAGTCCGGATTTTACTCCCAAGTACTACACATGATAAGTTCTTTTAAAAGATCCTTTCCTTTTCTCAAAAGTCACCCGATACCCGTAGTATTAGAATGACCAACGTTTTTAAGTAAACCAGAACACATTCCTTTTCAAAATCAAGTAACAACATCCTTTTCCTAAAGTTCCAGTTTGCCTAGTTTCAATTACTCAAGTTCCTTATTTGAAAGATTTCATAGTTCATAATCTTGATCACTTAATTCCTTTTTAGAACAACTGAGTAATATATGTCTTACGTGCGAGTAGGTTATTCTTGTTTATAACATTCTTATTACAAAGACCATGATCTAGAAAATGTAATATCATTTTGTCTTATCTTAGCTTCTATGCAGATGGAGGTTTCTACTGGTTTTATCAATAATTCATTAGTCAATACATTTTCCTTTATTAACGCTGCAGTGGTTTGTTCGATACTTGTTCTCATTTCCGAAATCCACATACCTTATTCCTTTTTACATTCTTAAGCCGTTATACCTAACTTCCCATAAAACTAGTATAACTCTTAAGCTTTCAAAACACAGTACTACTCATTCTTTCAAAACGATTTATAAATCTTTTGAAATACTTCAAGTTCTTTATTAACACATATCAAGCCAGTTATAATTTAAATCAGTTACCTTTTAAAAAAACCACAAAGCATCTTCTTTCCTACATAAAGTTGTTATAACCAACTTCCCATAAAGCCGTTATAACACTTTATGTTTAAACCAAACAAATACACTTAGCACATGTACGTCTACCGTACTACATAGTTACACACATATCATGCTAGAACAGATAGGAAGAGGTTCACATACCTCGCGACAGTATCGACTAATAGCAAAACGCTCAAGTACTTCAAACCGTCGGCTACTCCTTAAGCCACGATTGCACCACACGTAGTACTTCAACCTATAAGGCCACAAGGCGCTTATTAACATCTAGATCTCATCGCTCCATATTCTACGTAAAATTCGGCGCACTCCCCGCAACAACAAGCAAATCTCCTCCTCTATCGAGGCCGGCTACCAAGCCAACCAGGGGGGGGGTTAACACGTCTAACCGGACGTGTACAATTCTACTACACAGTAATGCTACATAAGTCTACTGTAATACAGCCCTATGTAATTACAGTTCAGTTCTTCTCTTTATATCCTTCTATGTGATTCATCGTTCAATTCTTATTCAGCTTAAGTCAAAAGACATTGCCAAGAACTACGCTTAGTTCTATTCAATATTCATTCTATATATAGTATACTTCAACTATATATTCTAACAAACATGTAATTTCCAATTATAATAGGGGGACAAGATATTTACCTCGATAAGCCCAAAATTATCCAAATTATATGTCGCTCCTGAGCAAGGTTTAGCTCCTACTCCGTGCGCTCCAAAACGCTCCAAGAAACCCTTAGAAGTGTCTACACAACTTCTACTTAATACTTCAACTACGGGTGAAGATTTTCCTTAGGGTTTCGTTCAGTGGCTAAAGGAAAGTATAATAGTATTTTCCGGGCTTTTTGTATAAAGGGTACTTTGGAAAGTACTACAAGGTATTTGGCTAAAGTATTTTGGGCATTATAACAATACTTGTAGAATACATTTCTACCAAGGGGGGTAGTATTTCGACTAGCACAACTAGGCTAGGGGGGGGTTGCTCTCGGCTAGAGCTCTCAAAGGGGAGGGGGGTGTGGTGGACGAAAACAACAAGAGGGAGAGGGGAGGGATTTTCAAGACTTAGACAATATTTGGATGAATAAGTTCATCAACTTAGAGGGGTATTTATAGGTCAAGAAATGGCCAACCAATGGCCAAGATCTATCCAAGTGTAAGGCAAGTGTAAGGTCAAGATGAAGCCATGTGTTTGTGGGTCCCACTTGCTCATCAACTACACAAAAAATCCTACCTAACCCTTGACCACAATTTTTGCACAAAAAACGTGCCAACTTTCCCCTTTGGCCGTCCACTTCCTTCCAATGTGAGGGTGACACATGTCACCCTCCCGTTGGTCCAAAATGTTTCGTCTCTCGGAAAAATCCGCAAAAATTATTAATGACATAGCCGGAATTTTCCCTACGAAAGTTGTGGAAACGTTTCGTCGAAAAACGACTCCTTTCGGTACTTGTGCACAAAATTTCATTCTTGCCTAATCTTTAAGGCTCAAATTTATATACGTACGCCCTCACGTACATACCCTGGAAATACGGGGTATAACAGGCTATCACAACAAGCATAGGCAAGTTTCACAACAACAAGCATAGGCAAGTTATACATAACTCAAGGTACTTTCATTTTATGTCAAAGTCCGGGTTTTAAACCTAAAGTACTACGTACGTTAAATTCCTTTTAAAGAGATCCGTTCCTTTTATAAAAGTCACCCGATACCCGTAGTATAAAATAAAGTGACTTTCACTTTCCTTTTTAAAACCAAATTAAGGAAATACCATGCCTTCTTTTTAGACCAAAACACTTCTCTTTTTAAAGTCAAGTTACCACATTAAAACCAATGATAAAACCCTTCTTTTGTTTTCATAAAGTCGTTATAACTAACTTCCCATAAAGCTGTTATAACACTTTATGTTTTAAACCGTTTTAAGACAAAACAATGCCTTTCTTTTCCCTAAAGTTCCAGTTTGCCTAATTTCAATTACTCAAGTCTCTTTACTTTAGAAAAGTTTCATAGTTCGATGTCTTAATCTCTTTTAAAACAATTGAGTAACATATGCCATATGTGTGAGCAGTTTATTCTTGTTTATAACCATCTTATTAAAGCAGCCATGATCTAGGAAATGTAATATCATTTTGTCTCATCTTAGCTTATGCAGATGGAGGTTTCTATCGTTTTAATAATACTTCATTATTCAATACATTTTCCTTTATTAACGCGGTGGTTTGTCGATACTCATTCGACTTAGAAATCAGTAAAACATTTCTCCTTTTAAAAACCAAGTACTCATTACTTACGAATGAGGTTTCACACAAACATCCATATTAAGTCAAGTCTCTTATCTTTTAAGATTAAGTCTCTTAACTTCTAAAGCAGTAAACCATTCTTTTTATCTCTTCTTAAGACGTTATACCTAACTTCCCATAAAGCTAGTATAACTCTTATGTTTTCAAAACTGAGTATTATTCTTCTTTCAAAAAGGGTTCTTAATCTTTTGAAACACTTCAAGATTCTTTATTATTCAGGCTTAAGTCAAAGACATTGCCGATAACTACGTTCAGATAACACACGACGCTCACCGTATTATATATATATACTTCAAGATTCTTTTATTCAGGCTTAAGTCAAAGACATTGCCGATAACTACGTTCAGATAACACACGTACGTCTACCGTATTATATATATATATACTTCAAGATTCTTTTATTCAGGCTTAAGTCAAAGACATTGCCGATAACTACGTTCAGATAACACACGTACGTCTACCGTATTATATATATATATAATTTAAAATATCATGCTCAAGAGTATAGGAAGAATCACATACCTCGCGACGATTATCGACTATAAGCAAAACGCTCCACGGCTATAACTCGGCTAGCCTTGTCCACCTTCCAAGTAGTTCATACTACTCGCAGAACATTCAACCAATAAAGGTTATCAGTCTACTGTAAGTACAGTTTAATCTTCTACTTATATTCTTCTGATGTGATTTCAGTTCAAGTCTATTGTGTAATATCCTTCTATTACAGTTCAATCTCTTCTATGAATCTTATATTCATTTCTAATAATACTACAGTATGTAATTCCCAATTACAATAGAAGGACAGTAGTATTTACCTCGATGAGCCCAAAATTATCCAAGTTTAATGTCGCTCCTGAGCAACGTTTAGCTCCTACTCCGAGTGCTCCAATCCGCTCCAAACAACCCTTAGAAGTTCTACGCAACTTCTACTTAACACTTCAACCGACTATGAAGGTTTTCCTTAGGGTTTCGTTTAGTGGCTAAAGGAAAGTATAATAGTATTCCCGGGCTCTACGTATAGAGGTAACTTTGGAAAGTACTACAAGTATTTGGGCTAAAGTATTTGGGCATTATAACAATACTTGGAGAGTATTTCTATACCACAAAGGGGGGTATTATACGAAAACAAGTAGGCTAGGGGGGGTAGGCTCGGCCGAGGGCCTCTCAAAGGGGGAGGGTGGTGGCGGACGAACTACCACAAGGGGGGAGGGAGTATTTGAGACTTGGAAATGATTTTAGGATGAAGAAGTTCATCAACTTAGAGGGGTATTTATAGGTCAAGCAATGGCCAACCAATGGCCAAGATCAAGCCAAGTGTCATGCAAGTGTAGGGCTAGGATTAAGCCAAGTGCACCTTATCCATCTACCACACAACTTGCACAAAATATCCTACCAACTACATGCTCCAAATCGTCCCATTGCCGCTTCCTTCTTCCAATGTGAGGTGACACATGTCACCCTCCGTTGGTCCAAAATGTTCGTCTCTCGGAAAAATCGCAAAATTATAAATGTCATAGCTGGAATTTTCCTTCGCAGTTTAGTAAAGCGTTTCATCGAAAACGATTCTTTTGGCACTTGTGCCCAAATTTTCGAACCTTGCCAACTTTAAGGCTAAAATTATTATCGTGCGCCTCACGCATACTGCGAAAAATCTTTACACCCCGTATTTCCGGTATATGCGTAAGACGCGTGAAGAAAAGTTTGTGCCTTAAAGTGTAAGCGAAAATTATTTGTTCACAACACCCGCTTAGAGTCGTTTTTCGAAACGTTTACACAACTTGCGAAGGGAAAATTCCGGCTATATCATTTCTAATTTTTGCGGATTTTTCCGAGAGACTAACATTTTGCCAACAAGAGGGCTTACACTTGTCACCTCTCATTGGCGGATGTGGGCGTGGTGACGAAATTGAGAGTGTAGTTGGTAGGATATTTTGTGTGTTGATTGATAAAGTGGGACCCACACACACTTGTCCCAATCTTGGCCTTACACTTGCTATGCACTTTGCATGATCTTGGTCATTGGTTGGCCTTGGCTTGTCCTATAAATACCCCCCTAAGTTTGAAGACTTCTTCATCCATTCCTATATTTCCTAAGTCTAAAATTCCTCCCTCCCGTTGTATGGTGGTTCGTCCCACACCCCTCTCCCCTTGTGAGGCCTTGTGGCCGAGCTCCTCCCCTTGGCCGAGTACCCCCCCCTAGTGGGGTTGGCCGAGGGGTATACACCCCCCCTTGTGGTGTTGTCTCGTATAAATACCCCCCTCTTGGTAGAAATACTCTCAAAAGTATTGTTACTATACCCAAATTACCTTAGCCGTATACCTTGTAGTATTCTAAGGTTATACCTATACAAAAAAGCCCCGTAATACTATTATACTTCCCGTCAGTCACAAAACCGAACCCTAAGGAAAATCTCCATAGTTAGTTGGAGTATTATGTAGAGGTTGGTTAGAACTTCTAAGGGTGGTTTGGAGCGGGTTGGAGCGCACGGAGTTGGAGCTAAACGTTGCCCAGGATCGACATCTATACTTGGATAATTATGGGCTTATCGAGGTAATTATCTTGTCCCCCTATTGTAATTGGAGATTACATGTTGTAGGAATATATAGTTGAAGTATACTATATATAAGAACTGAGCATAGTTTTGTGGCAATGTCCTTGAACTTAAGCCTGAATTTAAAGAAGAGAACTGAACTGTAATTACGTAGGGCGTATACAGTGAGACTTGTGTAGTTTGTGGGTAGGAAGCTGCCCAATTTCCCGTAGGATCTTGTATCTAGATTTATTCTACCGAGTAGTCTAGACTTTGATAGACTTGTATAACCTGTATAGGTTGAATGCTCTGCGAGTAGCATGTGCTACTTGAGAAGGTGGACCAGGCTAGCCGGGTTATAGCCGTGGAGCGATTTGCTAATAGTCGATAATCGTCGCGAGGTATGTGAACCTCTTCCTATCTCTTCTAGCATGATATGTGTATAACTATGTAGTACGGTAGACGTACGTGTGTTAATTGAACGTAGTTGTACGGCAATGTCTTTTGACTTAAGCCCGAATAATAATAATCTTGAAGTAGTTCAAGAGAATTAAGAACTGTTTTTAAAAGAAGAGGAATACTTGGTTTTAAAATCTTAAGAGTTATACTAGCTTTATGGGAAGTTAGGTATAATGGCTTAAGAAAGATAAAACGAATGATTTATTTATTTTAGAAGTTAAGAGACTTAACTTAAATGAATTATATGAATTTTGTGTGAAACCTCATTCGTGAGTAACGAGTACTTGGTTTTTAAAAGGGATAATGTTTCTTGATTTGGAAATCGTAAATGTGTATCGACAAACCACCGCGGCGTTAATAAAGGGAAATGTTTTGATTAATGAAGTATTATTAAAACCAGAGAAACCTCCATCCGCATAGAAGCTAAGATGAGACAAAATGATATTACATTTCCTAGATCATGGTCGCTTAATAAGATTGTTATGAACAAGAATAACCTACTCACATAAGGTATATGTTTCTCAAATTGTTTTAAAGGATTAAAACTATGAACTATGAAACCTTTCAAAAATGAGAAACTTGAGTAATTGAAATTAGGCAAACTTGAAACGCTTGGAAAAGAATGTTGTTACTTGATTTTACAAAGAGAAGTGTTTGATTTACTTCAAAAGGTAATCACTCTATTTTCATATACTACGGTATTGTGTGACTTATGTGAAAGAGACGGATCTTTTAAAGATTTAATGTATGAAGTACTTTGGGGATAGATACGAACTTGTTAGTAGAAAGTACCTTGTATGAATAACTTGATTGTATTGGTTTGTGATAGCCTTGTAATACTTTCTTGTTGCTTTGATAAGTAAACGTGTTAGGATGCTACGTGTGTTAGTATCTTGTGATGTTTGTGTAAAGGGTTTCCTCGATTGTGCTTATTAACTATCAATCGTTATGATAGTATTGTACCACTCACCTCTTGACATAATCCGGGGTTAGCGCCTCCACGCGGGGTAGACTCAGCGGGTCTAGTGACCTATGATTCGAGAATACCTCATGCGGGTCCAGTGATCCATGCGGAGCTACGGAGTTCCGTGTTAGTACGCGCCCGCGTGGTCACGCGGTCTATGTGGCTACGCGATCGCGAAGTCCAGGCGGATCCGGGAGTAGCTACCGATGCGGGGTTATACCTCACGCGGGCCTATGAGATTGGCCTATGCGAGTCGCGGGAAGTTCGGGGCTAGACGCGACATTAGATATCGCGGGCGAGTGGCGGCTTTGATCATGTGACGGTCTAGACAGATCTCATGATACAGTTTATGACCTTGTTGGTACTGTGGGTTTTAGTAGTCGGCTATGCCTTCGTACTTACCCTGTACGGTTTTATTAGGACACAGGTGGGACCTGGTGTTCATGTGTATTCCTTGATGTTTTTATATCATAGACTGCCGGCAGTGAGGAAGGTATTCCACGGGCATGAATGATGTTGTGGGCGTGAGATCCATAGTTATATTTGAGTGACGACTTTGAGGGCGTGAGTCCCTGACTTGACATGACTGCTTATTTATTGTGAACTGTAGTTTGGTTATCATACATGTCTCCTGCTTTATATAGACTACTATGATTTCATTTACGATGTATTTTCGATTTCACATACTCTGTTATCGACCTCCTTCGGGGGGCTGCGTTCATGCCGCAGGTAAAGGTACACCAGTCATTGATCCTCGTGCTTAGGGTCACAGTTCAGCGTTTGGGAAAGCTCCGTTTCTCCGGAGGCTTATCAGTGGTATTGTCCCCTGTCGTTGTAGGTATTTACATTCAGGGGTATGGCGGGGCCCTGTCCCGCCATTGTTGTCGTATCATTCTTAGAGGTCTGTAGTACTGTTGTGGGCAGAGTTGTAATAAGGATGTAACTGTTCGGTTCTAAATTGCTTTATATATATGCCGAAAGGCAAGTTTTTCTCAGATTACTGTTCTTACTTCATAATATTTTGATGCCTTGTTTTAGATTCCGCTGATTACTCTGATGTATGGCTACTTGGGTGCCCGGGGTAAGGCACCAGTCACGGGCCCGGGTTCGGGTCGTGACAAAAGTGGTATCAGAGCAGTTAATCCTCGGAAAGTGTCTACAGACCGTATCCAAGAAGTCTTGATTATCGGTGTTTGCACCACACCAATAATCGTGAGGCTATAGGATATTTAGGATTGCTTTCTATTCTTCTCACTCGAGATCGTGCCTTAGAGCCGTGTTGTAAGTTGGACCTCTAACGTATTTCTTTCCACCGCTATGCCTCCGCGTAGGGCAACCCGCCCGTGAGGGCGAGCGGCGGAGCTGCGAGTAGAGTTCAGAGGGTTACGTGGGCACGGGCCTAATCATCACCTGGGGTGGTGCTTCATTCGGGGAGTTCTGCGACGTCACTAAGCCCCAGCAGAGTTTAGCACGGCGGCGGCAGTTCCTCGCGGCCCGTGTTTGAACGCCTTCCACGACCGGGAACAGTGAATTTAGATTGCAAGAAGGCGACCCTGTTACTAGCTATGGATTTGGCTACCAGAGAGTATACCGATGTACCGCGAGTCTTGATGAATATCAACGAGAGGGTTGTGCAAGAGTAGTTCTTCAGCTAGGCTTGAGCATAGCCTTTGTATGGGCTTATGCGCAGCAGGCCGAGAAACGTAGAGATCGACAGGTTAACGAAGGACAGCAGAAGAGGACCGGAGCAGCAAGGTCCTTTAGTAACTTTCGAGGCGGGTCACCTCACCAGCAGATTAGAGATGCACCTCCGCCAGTGCAGAATGGTCTTCCACGGATTTCAGGACTTTCGGAGTATGCAGGAGTTGGTCAGAACTCCAGGGCTTCCGGTTCACAGTGTGACAGACGTCATCCCGGGGAATGACATCTTTTAGATTGGTACTTGTTGTACCTATGACCGTCAGGGTCTGATGTCGAAAGAGTGTCCTAGTAGGAGGACTTAGCCTTCAGGATCGATGGGTAGTTCGTCAGCTTCCCTAGCTATGCGCCCTACGGGGCAGGTTTGATTAGAACGACTAAGGGGAGTGAAGCAGTAGATGCAGGTATATCCTTAACCCTCTAGAGATCAGTGTGTGTGATAAGATGGGTATATCATAAGTGCTATGTTCTGATAGCAGTGTGTTAGTTGTGATTAGGAATCATGGTTGTTTAACCGAGTAAGATTTTGGGGGATAGAGAAAGTGTGAGCCTGAGAGCTTTATACGTAGAGACCTTAGAGGTAAGGCCATCTCGAGTAAAAGACGTATGTTTATGTTTGACCCTTATAGGGGTGCATAGTGCACGTGAGCTATGTTTGAGGGATAAGTCCCTGAGTAGTGTGGAATGAAAGAGGGTAGTTGAGCTAAGAAGACCGCTAGGTTTTCGTAACATGATTAGTGAGAGTTTTCCTTCGGGGAGCTAGTGTTTTGCGCGTCGGGTTGAGGCCACGTTGCGGGTCAACCCGCGGCCTGTAGGGTGGTGGGGTCAGTTTATGGTGGTCCCGCCTTGTGATGGGGTCATGCAGGTGTTTGGCCCAAGTTTAGTTAACCAGCGTACAAGTTCGTGGATGCGTTCGACCAGTAGTCGGGCCGATGGGGTCAGCCCGTCGTGTCTTTCAGTCAAGACCATTTACTCGGCAGAGGGTTATGCGAGACGTTATATCAGAAAGGCTGTAAGGCTGCACGGGGTGCCTGCCTTCACCTTATGACAAGCAGTGAAGCCCAGGTTGTGGCTATTTTCGTTTTCTGAAAGTTTTACCAGGCAGGGTTAGGAACTCAGGTGAGTCTCAGAATCACATTCGCCCTCGGGCCAGTGTTTGGATTTCAGGGGTAGTTGCAAGGATTGTTGTCTCCTGTTGAAGGAGTGTTTTAAGCTACCATTTCAGTGTTCGGATGTCGCCTTATGAAGCCTTGTAGGGGCGGAAGTGTAAGTTGCCGGTCGATTGGTTCGATGCTGGCAAGGTTCAGATAGTTGGTTCAGGCTTGTTCCAGCAGACTGTGGATAGGGTGTGACGAGTTTTGGAAAACAGAGGGAACTTAGCCCGAGTTACTTTGGGCCTTTTTGAGTTCATGTGAAGAGTAGGCCAGGTTGCCTATATGTTAGCATTTGCCGTCCGACTTAGGAGGCAGTACGTCCGGTCTTTCGTATTGTTATGTTCGGGAAAGTATCGGAGATCCATCCAGAGTGTTCCCAGTTAATGATGACCACGTTAGGGATAGTAACCCCGAGTTTTGGAAACTGAAGCAGTATCAGAAATGTGGTAAGAGTTTGAGTGTACGACATCCTCAGGGATCACATGCAGTCCGGTACCATTTGTTGGGTCGCCGGAGTGACACTAGAACCTCACGGCAAAACGGCAAAGTGACAAAAGTGGTATCTACGACGAGTAAAGGGAGAAGCGAGCATGTATGGCGAGCATAGATGTGATCATTTCTTTTGTAAAGAGAAGGTGCGAAGGAAGTATATTTTAGACCCCGGTGAGAAGTGTTTTGTGGTGATGTTAGAGGTGTTTCCTCGTGGACTTTGATGTAAGTATTTACGCGGGTATTTCTGTGGCCAGGTGTGGCAGGATCGTTCTCGTAAGTATAGTAGTGGAGACTATACTGGCGCACGTTTGTTTTGAGACTTAGAAGGAACATTCGGGACGAATGTTTCTAAGGAGGGGAGAATGTTACACCCCGTATTTCCAGAGTATGTACGTAAGGACGTACGTAGAAAAGTTTGTGCCTTAAAGTGTAAGGCCGAAAATTATTTGTTCACAACACCCGTTTAGAGTCGTTTTTCGACGAAACGTTTTACACAACTTGCGAAGGGAAAATTCCGGCTATATCATTTCTAATTTTTGCGGATTTTTCCGAGAGACGGAACATTTTGGGCCAACAAGAGGGCGATACTTGTCACCCTCTCATTGGCGGATGTGGGGCGGTAATTGGACGAAATTGGAGAGTGTAGTTGGTAGGATATTTTGTGTGTTGATTGATAAAGTGGGACCCACACACACTTGTCCCAATCTTGGCCTTACACTTGCTATGCACTTTGCATGATCTTGGCCATTGGTTGGCCTTGGCTTGTCCTATAAATACCCCCCTAAGTTTGAAGACTTCTTCATCCATTCCTATATTTCCTAAGTCTAAAATTCCTCCCTCCCCTTGTATGGTGTTTCGTCCAACACCCCCTCTCCCCCCCTTTGTGAGGCCTTGTGGCCGAGAGCTCCTACCCTCGCCGAGAGTACCCCTAGTGGGGTTGGCGAGGGTATACACCCTTGTGGTGTTGTCTCGTATAAATACCCCTCTTGGTAGAAATACTCTCAAAAGTATTGTTACTATACCCAAATTACCTTAGCCGTATACCTTGTAGTATTCTAAGGTTATACCTATACAAAAAAGCCCCGTAATACTATTATACTTCCCGTCAGTCACAAAACCGAACCCTAAGGAAAATCTCCATAGTTAGTTGGAGTATTATGTAGAGGTTGGTTAGAACTTCTAAGGGTGGTTTGGAGCGGGTTGGAGCGCACGGAGTTGGAGCTAAACGTTGCACAGGATCGACATCTATACTTGGATAATTATGGGCTTATCGAGGTAATTATCTTGTCCCCCTATTGTAATTGGAGATTACATGTTGTAGGAATATATAGTTGAAGTATACTATATATAAGAACTGAGCATAGTTTTGTGGCAATGTCCTTGGACTTAAGCCTGAATTTAAAGAAGAGAACTGAACTGTAATTACGCAGGATCACTGATAGACTTGTGTAGTTGTGGTAGGAAGGGCGCCAATTTCCGTAGGATCTTGTATCTAGATTTATTCTACCGAGTAGTCTAGACTTTGATAGACTTGTATAACTGTATAGGTTGAATGCTCATGAGTAGCATGTGCTACTTGAGAAGGTGGACCGTGCTAGCGGGTTATAGCCGTGGAGCGATTTGCTAATAGTCGATAATCGTCGCGGTATGTGAACCTCTTCCTATCTCTTCTAGCATGATATGTGTATAACTATGTAGTACGGTGACGACTTGTGTTAATTGAACGTAGTTGTACGGCAATGTCTTTTGACTTAAGCGAATAATAATAATCTTGAAGTAGTTCAAGAGAATTAAGAACTGCTTTTAAAAGAAGAGGAATACTTGGTTTTAAAATCTTAAGAGTTATACTAGCTTTATGGGAAGTTAGGTATAATGGCTTAAGAAAGATAAAACGAATGATTTATTTATTTTAGAAGTTAAGAGACTTAACTTAAATGAATTATATGAATTTTGTGTGAAACCTCATTCGTGAGTAACGAGTACTTGGTTTTTAAAAGGGATAATGTTTCTTGATTTGGAAATCGAAATGTGTATCGACAAACCACTGCAGCGTTAATAAATGGAAATGTTTTAATTAATGAAGTATTATTAAAACCAGTAGAAACCTCCATCTGCATAGAAGCTAAGATGAGACAAAATGATATTACATTTCCTAGATCATGGCTGCTTAATAAGATTGTTATGAACAAGAATAACCTACTCACACATAAGGTATATGTTTCTCAAATTGTTTTAAAGGATTAAAACTATGAACTACGAAACCTTTCGAAAAATGAGAAACTTGAGTAATTGAAATTAGGCAAACTTGAAACGTTTGGAAAAGAATGTTGTTACTTGATTTTACAAAGAGAAGTGTTTGATTTACTTCAAAAGGTAATCACTCTATTTTCATATACTACGGGTATTGTGTGACTTATGTGAAAGAGACGGATCTTTTAAAGATTTAATGTATGAAGTACTTTGGGGATAGATACCCGAACTTGTTAGTAGAAAGTACCTTGTATGAATAACTTGATTGTATTGGTTTGTGATAGCCTTGTAATACTTTCTTGTTGCTTTGATAAGTAAACGTGTTAGGATGCTACGTGTGTTAGTATCTTGTGATGTTTGTGTAAAGGGGTTTCCCTTGATTGTGCTTATTAACTATCAGTCGTTATGATAGTATTGTACCACTCACCTCTTGACATAATCCCGGGGGTTAAGCTGCCCTCCGATGCGGGGTAGACTCAGGCGGGTCTAGTGACCTATGATTCGAGAATACCTCATGCGGGTCCAGGTGATCCATGCAGAGCTACGGGAGTTCCAGGTTAGTATGCGGCCCTTGTGGTCATGCGGTCTATGTGGCCATGCGGACTGCGAAGTCCAGGCGGATGCCGGGGAGTAGCTACCCTCGATGCGGGGTTATACCTCATGCGGGCCTATGAGATTGGCCTATGCGGAGCTGCGGGAAGTTCCAGGGCTAGACGCGCACATTAGATCTGCGCGAGTGGCCGTCTTTGATCATGTGACGGTCTAGACAGATCTCATGATACAGTTTATGACCTTGTTGGTACTGTGGGTTTTAGTAGTCGGCTATGCCTTCGTACTTACCCTGTACGGTTTTATTAGGACACAGGTGGGACCTGGTGTTCATGTGTATTCCTTGATGCTTTTATATCATAGACTGCCGGCAGTGAGGAAGGTATTCCACGGGCATGAATGATGTTGTGGGCGTGAGACCCATAGTTATATTTGAGTGACGACTTTGAGGGCGTGAGTCCCTGACTTGACATGACTGCTTATTTATTGTGAACTGTAGTTTGGTTATCATACATGTCTCCTGCTTTATATAGACTACTATGATTTCATTTACAGTATTTATTTTCAGTTTCACATACTCGGTACCTGTTGTACTGACCTCCTTCGGGGGGCTGCGTTCATGCCGCAGGTAAAGGTACACCAGTCATTGATCCTCGTGCTTAGGGTCACAGTCAACGTTGGGAAAGCTCCGCTTTCTCGAGGCTTATCTGCCGTATAGTCCCCGTCGTTGTAGGTATTTACATTCAGGGGTATGGCGGGGCCCTGTCCCGCCATTGTTGTCGTATCATTCTTAGAGGTCTGTAGTACTGTTGTGGGCAGAGTTGTAATAAGGATGTAACTGTTCGGTTCTAAATTGCTTTATATATATGCCGAAAGGCAAGTTTTTCTCAGATTACTGTTCTTACTTCATATTATTTTGATGCCTTGTTTTAGATTCCGCTGATTACTCTGATGTATGGCTACTTGGGTGCCCGGGGTAAGGCACCAGTCACGGGCCCGGGTTCGGGTCGTGACAAATACGGGGTATAACACATATAATACTTGCACTCAAAGCTATCATAAGCAAACATAGGCAAGTTCATTAAACCTTTAGACTTCCATTTTTATAAACTCATGGCACTTTCGTTTCACACATAAAAATCCGGGAATTTAACCCCAAGTACTACGTACTTCCATTCTTTTCATATAAACCCCAAGATACTAACACCCGTAGTATCAAGGCTTGTGTACATTTCACATAAGTCACTATACTTTTAGAAATACATTTCTCGGCTTCTAAATCAAGTGACCCTTACTTTAAAGCTTTAAGCAAGTGATACCTTTAAATCAAATTGCCCTTCCTTAATTCAAGTTATTTCTTTGTTTACCTTATTAGAGAAAACCATTCTCTTAACCTTCCATAAAGTCGTTATAACCAACTTCCCATAAAGCCGTTATAACCCTTTATGGTTTTAGTCAAACTCATTCCTTTTATAACCAAGAGACTTATACTTTTTAAAACCAAGTATTATATACTTTCAAATCAATTTTCTTAACTTTCAAAATACATTTAGTCTCTTAACTTTTAGAAATCAAGTTTCTTAACTTTTAAAACTCAAGTACTCACACCTTTTAAAACAAGTTACTTCCTTTAAATCAAGTCAATTCTTCCTTTAAGAATCAAGTTTCATTACCTGAAAATAAAGTCTCTCAACCCTTTTATGAGTCTAAGGTTCACAGTCTTAAAACTTCGTAACGTAAATTCTTTAAGTTAAGCACATATGCCTTATGTGTGAGTAGGTTATACTTGTTTATAACGATCTTATTAAAGCAGCCATGATCTAGAAAATGTAATACAATTTTGTCTTATCTTAGCTTCTATGCAGATGGAGAATTCTACTCATTTTAATATTATCAATTGTCATTACATTTTCCTTTATTAACGCTGCAATGGCTTGTTCGATACTTATTCTCATTCGTGCCATAAATTAGCCAAGTCAACTTGGCTCCAAAATACCTTCTAACGACTCTTACCAACATCCCCCAAAAGACTCGGTAAGGACTTAGGATAACTTTGACATAACCTTTACATAGAATAAATCACACACATACCTCTTAACTTCTAAGAGTAGAAGGAAACATGAAATAATACCACATGTATATTCCATACATAGAATCATGCCAAAGGAAGGAAGAGGTTCACATACCTCGCGACGATTATCGACAAGTAGCAAAATGCTCCAAAGTACTTCAACCTTGATAGATATTCCATCCTTCAAGTAGAATATGATATACTTAGTACTTCAACCTATAATGGCCATAATACGTCCATTAACCTCTTACTTCAAACGTAGAATATTCTAAGTGCTAAGTCACTAAATTCTACGGAAAATCGGACAGCACCTCCTTTGTTTCTACATACTTTGCCACCTTTTTCAAGGCCGAATTCAATAACCAATCACGCCACATTTAAGGCCCAACAATACAATTAATCAATAGGGGATTACACGCCTACTAGATGCGTAAAATTCCGCCCCACAATTGATATATAACTAATACAACTACAAGTGCAATTCCGGCAACTTGAGATACAACAACACCAATTCTTATCCAATTTCCTTTTCAATCCAAATTGTTAGCATAACATGATATCAAGTCGCAATCGATTATAACTACTATAATCTTCAAGTAAGTAACATGCGACGATTTTAATTAACGACCAATTTGTAATCCAACTTCAAATGGTTTATATAACATTTCAGATTTTTAGGTTACAATCAATCCATAACACTTATGAAACTTCAACACATATACTTCATGCTAGCAAACATGTAAAGCTAACAACAATATATAATCTTGTAACACTTAAGAGACAAGATTATTACCTCAACGAGTCTTAGTCCAACTCCAAAACCGAAGTCGCTCCCTAGCAACTTAGAGCCTCTTCTAGACACTTCAATCCGCCACTTGAGACCCTTAGAGTAACACAACCAACTTTCCTTCAATCTTCCAAACAAAACCTAGAAAAGCAACTAGGTTTTCATCTTGCGACTAATACGAAAACTATCTTTTTCCGGGATTTTTCTATTGAGATACCCTTACAATACCCTCATGAACATTGGTTTAAAGTATGGAGCTTATTGGACAACAAACAAAAAAAAATCTTTTTCTTCCTTGTTGAACCCGAGAGCACAAGCTCTTGTTCATCCAATTTTCTTGAAAATTTGGCTAAGTGTGGAACTTGTCTCACTACTAGTACTACTATATAGTAACATGGAGGGTTGAGATTAGCACAAATGTGTGGTTTGGATGAAGTGCTTTTAAATATCAAGCTAGTGGTCCTATTGACTAAGTCAAATATATCAAGCTTTACTACTTGCAAGACTTGTCTTCCTAACAAGGGTCAAATGACCCTTTTGCCCATGTGATTTCTGTCACGACCCGAACCCGGGCCCGTGACTGGTGCCTTACCCGGGCACCCAAGTAGACATACATCAGAGTAATCAGCGGAATATAAAAACACAACATGAAACAATGTAAAAGAGACATAGTTTATCTGAGGAAAAGTTGCCTTACATGAAACAATGTAAATGAAACAAGTAAAGTAATTTGGTTTGAAAAGGGAATGTGTTTTTTGATACTACGAGTATTAGTATCTTTTACGTAAAAGAGGTCTTTTGAAAGAATGAAAGTGGGTATTATTTTTGGGTTTGAAACCCGTATTGTTGACATAAAATGAAAATACCTTGAGTTGTGTGTAACTTGCCTATGTTTGCGTGTGATAGCCTTGTTGTGCCAGTATTGTATTTTTATACCACCGCGTCTCTCAATGGAGGGCCGGTTGATTTGTTATGATCTTACTTGGACGTACCGGCAGTGACGGAGGATTCCACGGGTACGCTCCTGTTGATAGTGTTATTCCATGGACTAGCTCTCCATGAGGTTTTTACTGATTCGGCCTTGGTACCTGGTGGTTGGCTTTCGTACTTGCCCCGTCTCGTGGCTGATTCGGCCTTGGTACTGTAGTTAGCCTTCGTGACTTGCCCTGCTCAGTTTAGTGACGAAGTCTCGTGACACGCTTGGTATCCGTAGTTAGCCTTCAGATTTGCCCGTCGGCCACGTGACACGGCCTTGGTACACGTAGTCGGCCAGACTTGCCCGTGTCGCCTTCGTGGTTTGGTTGTATCGTATTGTTAGTACGGCCTTGGTATCTAGTAGTTGGCTTTCGACTTGCCGGCCGATTGATGCGGCTTTGGTATCTGGTAGTTAGCCTTCGTACTTGCCCCGTATGGTTTTATGACACAGGTGGGACCTGGTGTTCATGTGTACTCATTGGTGTTGTTCTATCATAGACTGCCGGCAGTGAGGAAGGAATTCCACGGGCACGATTGATGTTGTGGGCGTGAGACCCATGGATATATTTTGAATGATGACTTGGAGGGCGTGAGTCCCTGACTTGACATGATTGCTTATATGTTGTGTACTGTAGTTTGGTTGTCATACATGTCTCCTTCTTTATATAGACTATTATGATTTCATTATAGTATTTTTCAGTTTCACATACTTGGTACCTGTTATCGACCTCGCTCGGTGCGTTCATGCGCAGTAGAGGTACATCGGTTGTGGATCCTCGCCTAGGATCACAAAGCTGCTTTGGGAAGCTCCGTTTCTCCGGAGGCTTATCTTTGGTATAGTCCCCTGTCAGTGTAGATACTTGTACATTCAGGGGTATGGCGGGGCCCTGTCCCGTCATAGTTATGGTTACATTCTTAGAGGTCTGTAGTACTGTTGTGGGGCAGGGTTTTTAAAAGGATTTAACTGTTCAGTTTGATATATATATGTTTATATTCAGGAAGGTGACCGTTTTGGTTGGCCTGTTTTATTATCATACCTCTTGTTTCATGTTTAAGTTTTTATTTCCGCTGATTTTCTCTGATGTTGTATCACTAGGGTGTCCGGTAGGCACGATCCACGCCCGAGATCGTCGTGACAAAAGTGGTATCGAGCGCTTAGTCCTCGGAAAGTGTCTACGCATCGTGTCTAGTACTTGATTATCGGTGTGTTGTGCACCACATCTATAATCAGGAGGCTGCAGGACATTTAGGATTGGTTTCCATTCTTCTCACTCTGAGATCGTGCCTTAGAGTTGTGTTGTAATTTGGACTCCCTCTGACGTATTCTTTTATATCAGTTATGCCTCCACGCAAGGCAACCAGAGCCCAGAAGGGCAAGGCAGCAGAGTCGCGAGTAGAGCTGAGAGGGTTACGAGGCGAGGCCCGCTTTTACGAGGTGGTGCTACAGACGACGGATTCTACGATGCCGCCAGCCCCAGCAGAGTTTAGAGCCGCAGCAGGCTGCGAAACCACAAGACGAGCCTCGGTCCACACCTGGAAGCAGAGGAGTTGGGGTACAAAGAGATGGCCGCCATCGCCGTGATCGTGGCGCATACGAGGATAGGATCGACGCAGCCAGTTCAGACTACCCGTGGTTCACCTGAGATCGGATAGTTTGAGGCTACGGGACTTTCTGAGTTGTAGCCCGCCAGAGTTCTACGGGTCGAGGCCTGAGGATGATCCGCAGGAGTTCATCCGAAGCGATTCGCCGGATCATGAGTGATCAAGCTTGGAGACCGAGTCGGTGGTCTTGGTTCACATCGGCGCGTGATACCGCAATGATCGTTTGATTTGTGGAGCTGTCGGGAGGGCATGCACTTCCAACCGTATGGAACGAGTTCTCAGAGGCATTTCTTGCACCTTTCTTGCCTCACGGATGAGAGGGCTCGGGCAGATTTTTGGTGTTGAGGCGAGCAGGCGACGGTTCGGAGTTCAATGTGGAGTTCGACTCATTGGCTCGGTATGTCCCCGCGTTAGTAGCTAGTATGGAGGACAGAGTGCACCGCTATGTCACAGGGCTAGATGATTATTTGGCAGAGAGTTGCTCGGGCGTAGCTCTTCACCGCATGGACATTGCCCGCATGCAGGCTTATGCACTTGGATGTGAGGCACGGAGAGGTCGACGGATTGACCGATCAGCGAGAAGGGCGAACAGCGTGGTCTTTTGGCGATTTTCGAGCGGACCGCCTCGGAAGAGCTAGTTATGCGCCTCCCCTAGTACCGAGTGGCCCTCGCGCCTTGGGACGCTCGATATTCAGGATCAGTCGTGGCTCCTGTGTTCGCTTTCAGGGGAGTAGGAGTGCTCGCCGGATAAGGTCACCCTTGTCTCAGTGTGGCCATTGTGGAAAACTTCATAAGGGAGAGTGTCGTACTAAGTTGGGAGATTGTTATTCTTGCGGCCAACAGGGCCATTTGGAGAGAGACTGTCCGACCAGGGGTAGCACTGGTGGATTAGCACAGACTACGAGATCAGTTGCGGGTTCTTCACCTTCCATAGCTAGGCAGGATGTTCATGCACCGGCAGGCCACGGCAGAGGTCGCGGTGGAAGTTCCCAGTTTTAGCGGTCCTTTGAACCGCCTATTTACAGGTATATCCTTAACCCTCTAGAGACTAGTATGTATTGATGTTATGATGATGTGTTAAGTGTTATGATCGGATAGCTTTGAGTTAAAAGGTGATTTAGAAGCCTGGTTAGTGAAAAGGGTAAGTCAGGGGATGAGCAAATTTTGAACCTTAGAATATTACAGTTGAGACCTTAGATGTAAGGCCGTCTTGAGTAAAAGATTTTACGGTTAGTCTTTGTCGAAACACTTGGTATGCGTGAAATGTGTTGGGGGATATTTCCTTGGGTTGTGTAAGATGAAAGTGGTAGCTTTCATGACTTGGTTAGATAAGATTGTTCCGGATCGGGGAACAAGAGTTTGGCGCGATAAATGGGTCGGGTTGAGGCAAAGTCGCGGGTCAACCCGCAACCCGGTTTGGGGTGGGGTCAATTTGTGGTGGTCCCGCTTTGTGTTAGGGTCACGAGGGTGCTAGGCCCAAGTTTAGGTAACCATCGTACAGGTTTGTGGATGCGTTCGACCAGAATCGGATCGTGAAGGCCGGGAATGGCCTTAGAGGAATTGAAACTAGTAAGATGACCAAGTTTGGAGGTAGTAACTCCAGGGTTGTGGAAATTGAAGCGGTAACTGAAGTGTGGAACGTATACTATAGAGAGTTCGGGTGTACGAGAAGGGTACGACGAGTAAGAAGAGAAGCGAACATGTGTTATGAGAACGGAAGTGATTATTCTTTTGTGAGGTGAAGATGCGAAGGGAGTATCCTTTAGACCATGGGTGGGAACTTTTTGGGATGATTGGAGGTGTTTCCTCGTTGGCTTGGATTTGAGTTTTGCGCACATGTTATATTCTGGCCAGTGGTGGCATGATCGGTTTTTATGTAAGTATAGTAGTAGAGACTATACCGGCGCACATTTGATTAGAGACTTAGAAGGAACATTCGGGACGAATGTTTCTAAGAGGGGAAGAATGTTATACCCCGTAGTTCCAGGGTATGTATATGAGGACGTACGTACGAGTATACGATAGAAATTTTGGAAAGAAAGGAAGATGTGATTTTTCGACGGAAAAGTTTCCGGTTTTTGTGAAGGAAAAAGGTTCGTTAATGGAAATTGGATTCCCAAATTTGGTATTTGGACTTCTTGGATTATATTAGAATTATGGGATTTTATTTTCGGAAATGGTCACGTGGGGCCCACGGGAGAAATTTACGGTTTTGTGGGGCCCACTTTATTTTTGAGATTTTCGGTATTTTGGATATTTTTGGAAGACGAAATATTTTGGACGAGTCGGGGGGCAACACGTTTCACCCCCATGTGGCACCTTGGCCGAAATTGGAGGGACAAGTGGCTAGCCACTTGTCCCCTTGGCAGAAATGGCCATGACACTTGGAGATTGATTTCGTTGGCCATGTGGTGTGGTGGGACCCACACACACATGGCCCAATCTTGACCACCCACTTGCTATGATCCTAACCCTTGTTTCCCCTATAAATACCCCCTTAGTTGAAGAGTAATTTCATCCACACTTGAAGCTTTCCAAAGCAAAATACTCCCTCCCCTTTAGCTTTGTTTTTTTCGTCCCTCTCCCCCACTTGTGTAGAAATACTTGGAGTATTATTGTATAATCCCAAATACATTGGCCTAGTATCCCTAGTAGTATTCCAAAGTTATTTCAATACTAGGAGCCGGAAATACTACTTTATTCCAATAGTCGCAAAACCAAACCCTAGAAAAACCTTCATAGCTTGGTTGAAGTGTTTAGAGAAGTTGTTTAGAAACTTCTAAGGGTCTCTTGGAGCGGTTTGGAGCGTAAGGAATTGGAGCTAAACGTTGCTCAGGATCGACTTATAATCTTGGATAATTTTGGGCTTATCGAGGTAATGATCTATGTCCTTCTGTTGTAATTGGATATTACATGTTATAGTAGTTTAGAATTGAGTATAAGATATTTTGGAAGGATGCCTTTAAAGAATTGAATCAGATTTACATTGGATGTATTCTGAGACTTGGGTAGGATTATGGTGTAGTAGAATTGTACACGTCCGGTTAGACGTGTAACCCTCCCCAGGAGTTGTTGGCACAGTAGCGGGCTGAGCAGAGGAGAGATTTATGTGGTTGCGGGGGGGAGGTGCTGCCGAATTTTCTGTAGAATAAGGAATCTTGTATTTAGAATATTCTACGAAGAGATCTAGAAGTTGATAGACGTTTTATGGCCAGTATAGGTGGAAGTACTACGAGTAGCGTATTCTACTTGAAGGGTGGAAAAGGCTAGCAAGGTTGTAGTACTTGGAGCATTTTGCTAATTGTCGATAATCGTCGCGAGGTATGTGAACCTCTTCCTATCTTTTCTAGCATGATTGTTGTGAACTATGTAGTACGGTAGACGTACATGTTCTAAGTGAATTTGGTTGGTTTATTGATTTTAAAAGATAAAGGACTTGACTTATATTTGACTTGATATGATATATGAAGAACTCGAATTATGTAGAAAGTTGTGAAACCTCATTCGCGAGAAATGAGTATTTGGTCTTTAAAAGGAACTTGATTTCTAAAAGAAAAGAGACTTGAGGAATTGAAGAGTTTTTGGTTTAAAAGAGAGACATGGTTTTGTCTTAAATTGGTTTAAAACATAAAGTGTTATAACAGCTTTATGGGAAGTTAGTTATAACGACTTTATGAAAGCAAAATAATGGTTTTATCATTGGTTTTAAAATGGTAACTTGATTTAAGTATAGGTTACTTGTTTTGAAAAGAGTAAGTATTTGAGTTTTAAAGAGTATACTTGATGTTGTTTCAAAAGAAAGGCACTTGGTTTAAAAAGTATAGAGTACTTGATTTTAAAAGTCTTGTAAAGGTTTTTACGAAAGTAAAGTAATTTGGTTTGAAAAGGCAATGTGTTTTTTGATACTACGAGTATTAGTATCTTTTACGTAAAAGAGGTCTTTTTGAAAGAATGAAAGTGGGTATTATTTTTGGGTTTGAAACCCGTATTGTTGACATAAAATGAAAGTACCTTGAGTTGTGTGTAACTTGCCTATGTTTGCGTGTGATAGCCTTGTTGTGCCAGTATTGTATTTTTATACCACCGCGTCTCTCAATGGAGGGCCGGTTGATTTGTTATGATCTTACTTGGACGTACCGGCAGTGACGGAGGATTCCATGGGTACGCTCCTATTGATAGTGTTATTCCATGGACTAGCTCTCCATGAGGTTTTTACTGATTCGGCCTTGGTACCTGGTGGTTGGCTTTCGTACTTGCCCCGTCTCGTGGCTGATTCGGCCTTGGTACCTGGTAGTTAGCCTTCGCACTTGCCCCGTTCAGTTTAGTGACGAAGTCTCGTGACACGGCCTTGGTATCTGGTAGTTAGCCTTAGTACTTGCCCCGGCCACCACGTGACACTACTGGTACCGTAGTCGGCCAGATTGCCCCGTGTCGCCTTCGTGGTTTGGTTGTATAGTATTGTTAGTACGGCCTTGGTATCTAGTAGTTGGATTTCGCATTTGCCTGGCCGCTTGATGATGCGGCTTTGGTATCCGTAGTTAGCCTTCGCATTTGCCTCAGACGGTTTTATGACACGTGGGACTCGTGTTCATGTGTACTCCTTGGTGTTGTTCTATCATAGACTGCCGGCAGTGAGGAAGGAATTCCACGGGCACGATTGATGTTGTGGGCGTGAGACCCATGGATATATTTTGAATGATGACTTGGAGGGCGTGAGTCCCTGACTTGACATGATCGCTTATATGTCAGGTAATCGTAGTTTGGTTGTCATACATGTCTCCCGCTTTATATAGACTATTATGATTTCATTACTGATTTTTCGGGCCACATACTGCACTGTTATCGACCTCCTTCGGGGCCGCTCATGCCGCAGTAGAGGTACATCTTGTGGATCCTCGCCTTAGGATCACGCTCATTGCGTTGGGAAGCTCCGCTTTCTCGAGGCTTATCTTTGGTATAGTCCCTCTCGGTAGATACTTGTACATTCGTGGTATGGCGGCCCCGTCCGTCATAGTTATGGTTACATTCTTAGAGGTCTGTAGTACTGTTGTGGGCAGGGTTTATAAAAGGATTTAACTGTTCAGTTTGATATATATATGTTTATATTCAGGAAGGTGACCGTTTTGGTTGGCCTGTTTTATTATCATACCTCTTGTTTCATGTTTAAGTTTTTATTTCCGCTGATTTTCTCTGATGTTGTATCACTAGGGTGCCCGGGGTAAGGCACCAGTCACGGGCCCGGGATCGGGTCGTGACAATAACATTTTAAAACCAATTAACAAATATGTACGAAACAACCAAGTTAACCGCACATAGTGCCACATCATAAACAAGAGCAAAAATAGATATAATGTAACTGGTCTTTTCTAGGCCGCTAATGATCGAAGCAAGGTCAATCGCCCATAGTATCATTATGCGAGCCTAATCATGGAACTCCCGCAGTCCGCATAGGCCACCTAGGCCCGCATGAGGTATTCCTCGCATCGGGGGTAGCTAACTGTTATACCCCGTATTTCCTGAGTATGTACGTGAGGGCGTACGTATAATAATTTAAGCCTTAAAGATTGGCTAGTTTCGAAAATTGTACACAAGTGCCAAATAGAGTCGTTTTCCGACGAAACGTTTCCACGCTTACGAGGAAAATTCCGCTATGTCATTAATAATTTTTGGCGGATTTTTCCAGAGATGAAACATTTTGACCAACGAGGGCGACACTTGTCACCCTCTAATTGGAAGGAGTGGGCGGCTAAGTTGGACGAAAAAGTGGGCAATGGGTTAGGTAGGATATTTGTGCAAGTTGGTGTGGTAGATGGATAAGGTCCACATGGTTGAAATCTAGCCCTACACTTGCACCACACTTGTTCACATCTCGCCATTGGTTGGCCTTCACTTGACCTATAAATACCCTCTAGTCAAGACTTTCTTCATCCAAAACATGAGCAATCTTTCTAAGTCTCAAATACTCCTCCTCTTGTCTTGAAATCGCCCAAAGCCCTCCCCTTTGAGAGCCTAGCCGAGGCGAAACCCCTCGAGTGAGGCTTTCGCCGTGGGGTACCCCCCCCTAGCCTAGTTGTCTCGTATAAATACCCCCCCTTTGTGGTATAGAAATACTCTCCTAGTATTGTTATAATGCCCAAAATACTCTAGCCCATATACCTTATAGTACTTCCCAAAGTACCCTTTTTACGAAAAACCCGAAAAGTACGATTATACCTCCTTTAGCCACTAAACGAAACCCTAAGGAAAAATATTCACCCGTAGTTGAAGTATTAAGTAGAAGTTGTGTAGACACTTCTAAGGGTTTCTTGGAGCGTTTTGGAGCGCACGGAGTAGGAGCTAAACCTTGTTCAGGAGCGACATTTAACTCGGATAATTTTGGGCTTATCAAGGTAAATATCTTGTCCCCCTATTGTAATTGGAAATTACATGATTGTTAGAATATATAGTTGAAGTATACTATATATAGAATGAATATTGAATAGAACTGAACGTAGTTCGCTTCGCAATGTCTTTTGACTTAAGCTCGAATAAGAATTGAAAGAATCACATGTAAGGATAATAAAGAGAAGAATCGAATCGAATCGTAATTACATAGTGGTCAGACATGAGACTTGTGTAGCATTATCGTAGTAGAATTGTACACGTCCGGTTAGACGTGTTAACCCCTGGTTGGCTTAGTAGCCTACCGATAAGGAGGAGATTTACGCTGTCATGCGGGGAGGTCGCCAATTTTCTCAGAGAATATTCTACGTGGAGACCTTGATGTTAATAGGCGCCTTGTGGCCTCTATAGGTTGAAGTACTACGTGTGGCGTGATCTACTTGGCTTAAGGAGTAGCCGACGGTTTGAGGTACTGAGCGCTTTGCTATTAGTCGATAATCGCCGCGGTATGTGAACCTCTTCCTATCTCTTCTAGCATGATATGTGTGAACTATGTAGTACGGTAGACGCATACGTGTTAATTGTATTTGATTGTTGTAAAACATAAAGTGTTATAACGGCTTTATGGGAAGTTGGTTATATGACTTTATGTAGGTAAGAAAAATGGGTTGTGGTTTTTAAAAGATAATCGATTTGATTTATAATCGCTCGGGGCGTTATAATAAAACTTGAAGTATTTCAAAAGATTTATGAATCGTTTTGAAAGAAGTGTAGTATTGTGTTTTGAAAACTTAAGAGTTATACTAGCTTTATGTGAAGTTAGGTATAACGGCTTAAGAATGTTATACTGATTCGGAAATCAGAATGTGTATCGACAAACCACTGCAGCGTTATAAAAGGAAAATGTACTGACTAATGAATTGTATTATTAAAACCAGTAGAAACCTCCATCTGCATAGAAGCTAAGATAAGACAAAATGATATTACATTTCCTAGATCATGGCTGCTTAATAAGATTGATTATGAATAAGAATAACCTACACTCATATAAGGCATATGTTACTCAATAGTTTTAAAAAGGGATTAAGACATTGAACTATGAAACTTTTCTAAAAAGAGACTTGTGTAATGAATATTAGGCAAACTGGAACTTTAGGGAAGAGAAAGGCATTGTGTTGTCTTAAAATGTTTTAAACTTAAAGTGTTATAACAAACTTTATGGGAAGTTGGTTATAACGACTTTATGAGAACAAAAAAGGGTTTTATCATTGGTTTTAAATGTGGAAACTTGGCTTTAATAAGAGAAGTTGTTTTTGTTTGCTTAAAAGATGTAAGTCACTCTATTTTTATACTACGTATCGGGTGACTTTTATAAAAGGAATGGATCTCTTTAAAGGAATTTAACGACGTAGTACTTTAGGGTTAAAACCGGACTTTGGCATAAAATGAAAGTACCTTGAGTCAGGTAACTTGCCTATGCTTGTTGTTGTGTAACTTGCCTATGCTTGTTGTTGTGTAGCTTGCTTATGCTTGTGGTGATAGCCTTTGTTGTGCAAATGGTGTTCTATATAACCGCTCTCAATGGAGTGCCGCGATCGTTGAAGACTTACTTGGACGCACGGCAGGACGGAAAATTCCACGTATGCTCCCGCTGATAGTGTTATTCCATGGACTAGCTCTCCATGAGGTTTCATCGTTCGCCTTGGTACCCGGTGGTCGGCTGATTGCCCCGCCTCGTGGCTGATTCGCCTTGGTACTGTAGTTAGCCCTCGTGACCGCCTGCTCAGCCAGTAGTGACGGTCTCGTGATACGCTTGGTACCCGGTGGTCACCGTGATTTGCTCCGGCCGCCTACGTGACCGCCTTGGTATCCGTAGTCGGCCTCGACTTGCCCCGTGTCAACTTCGTGTTTGTGTTGCATTGTATTATTGGTACGGTCGGATCCGGTAGTTGTACTTGTCTCAGACGGTTTTTATGACACAGTGGGACTCGTGTTCATGTATACTCCTTGGTATTGTTATATCATAAACCGCTGGCAGCGAGGAAGAAATTCCACGCACGAGTGATAATTTGGAGCGTGAGTCCCCGACTTGACGAATCGTTATATGTTATGTATCGTAGTTTGGTCATCATACATGTCTCCCGCTTTATATAGACTATTATGATTTCATTTACGATTTACGCTTTCACCTACTTGGTACCAGTATCGACCTCCTTCGGGCCGCGTTCATGCCGCAGTAAGACATCTACCGCCGATCCCCGCTTAGGATCTCATTTCAGCGTTTGGGAAGCTCCGCTCCGCCGAGGCTTATCTTTGGTATGTTACCCCGAGTCCGTAAGTTCTTGTACGCTCGTGGTATGGCGGCCCCGTCCGTCATAGTTGTTGTATAAATCTTAGAGGTGCAGAGTAATCGCAAGGTGGTTGTAAGGATTGTAATCGCTTCAAATGTCTTTATATATATATGTTGAAAGGCAAATCGCTTTGGCCTGTTTATTTATAATATCTTTCATTTCATGTTCATGTTTTACTTGCCGCTGATTTTCTCTGATTATTGTATCACTAGGGTGCCCGGTAGGCACCACCACGCCCGATTCGGTCGTGACAAAGTGGTATCGAGCGCTTAGTCTCTGAAAGTGTCTACGACCGTGTTCAGTAAGTTCGATTATCACGTGTTGTGCACCACATCTATAATCAGGAGGCTGCAGGACATTTAGGATTGGTTTCCATTCTTCTCATTCTGAGATCGTGCCTTAGAGCTGTGTGATAAGATTGGACCCCTCTGACATACTTCGTTTTTACCAGTTATGCCTCCGCAGGCAACCCGCCCGGCGGCAAGGCAAAGCAGAGAAGTCGAGCAGAGCAAATGGCAGAGACCACAAGACCGAGCCTCCACCCGCACCGGAGCAGGAGATGAGTCACGCGAGTGGCCCGCGCACGGCCGTGGTCAGGCCGACTTGAGGATAGGCCGGACGCAGCAGCCCAGAATACACCAGCCGTTCACCCTAGATCGATAGTTCGAGGCTACGGATTTTCCGAGTCAGTAGACGCCAGAGTTTTATGGGTCGAGGCACGAGGATGATCCGCAGGAGTTCATCCGGCGATAGCGGATCATGAGAGTAATCAAGGCATCGGAGACCGAGCCGCTGGTCCTAGGTTCACATCAATCGCGTGATACCGCAATGATCGGTTTGATTCACGGAGCTGTCAGGGAGAGCATGCACTTCCGCTTTTGGGACGAGTTCTCGCAGGCCTTTTGCACATTTCTTGCCTCCACGTACGGATGAGGGCTCGCGGCACAGATTTTTGGTGTTACGCAGTAACCGCGACGGTTCGGAGTACAATGTAGAGTTCGACTCATTAGCCCTGACGCCCTCGCTGGTAGCTAGTATGGAGGATCGAGTGCACCGATTTGTTACAGGTGGCTCGATGATCACCTAGCCGAGAGTTGTTCGTGTAGCTCTTCACCGGTCATGGACATTGCTCGACGCAGCGTATGCACTTGGATTTGAGGAGCGGATAAATCGACGGAATGACCAGTGGTCGCAGAAGAGGGCCGTAACAGCAGGTCCTTTGGTGACTTTCGAGGCGACCGCCAAAGCAGAGGCCGATTATGCGCCCACCAAGATGAGTGGTCCTCCACAGCCTTCGGACCTTTGGGATATTCGGAGCGTGTCGTGGCTCCTGTGTTTCAGATTTTCAGGAGCAGAGTGCTCGCGGATGAGGTTGCCCTTTGTCTCAGCCGCCAGGAAAACTTCATAAGGGAGTGTCGATCGACTCGAGATTGTTATTTTGCGCCAACAGGCTATCCGGCAAGAGATCGTCCACTGTGGTAGCACCGTAGATAGCATGGACTACTAGAGCGATTGCGGGTTCTTCACCTTCCATAGCCAGCAGATGTTCAGACACCTACAGCAGCCCCTAGAGAGGTCGCGGTGGAGTTCCGCCTTAGCGGTCCTTTGAACCGCCTCTTTTCTCGTATATCCTTAACCTCTGAGACTTATATTGTATTGATGTTGATGATGTGTTTAGTGTTATGTTCGATAGCTTTGTGCTAAAATGTGATTTAGAAACACAGTCAAGAAAAAGGGTAAGCTGGGGTGAGAAATGATAAACCATAGAATATTACAGTTGAGACCTTAGATGTAATGTCGTTTTGAGTACCGATTTTGCAAGTGATCCTTGTCTGAGTGCATTTTATGCCTAGAACGCTTTGTGTGACAAAGTCCCCGGTAGTGTGAAATGGAAGTAGCTTTCATGACCAGATGTAACGACTCGCCCCGGCTGCATCGTGCCTTATCCCGCACCCTAGTGACACAACATCGAGAGAACCAAATGAAAATAAAACTTTAAACAAGAAACAAGATATATGATCACAAACAAAGCAACCCAACGGTTACCTTCCAATAACATATATAAATACAAATTTACAAAACGAATAGCTTTAATCCTTTTTTCTTTTACAAACCCCGCCACAACAAAGATTTCATGCACTTCTAAGATTTACAACAACTATGACGGACAGGTCTCGCCATACCCCGAATGTACAAGAACCTACAACTCAGTGGAACACATACCAAAAGATAAGCCTCCGAGAAACGGAGCTTCCCAAAACGCCGAATCGAGATCCTAAGAGCGAGGATCCACGATCGATGTACTCTTACTGCAGATGAACGCAGCCCGAAGGAGGTCAAGATAACAGTACCAAGTATGTGAAATCAGAATATCAGAATGAAATCATACTAGTCTATATAAAGCAGAGACATGTATGATAACCAAACTACGATCACAACATAAAAGCCATGTCGATGTGACTCACGCCTCAAGTCATCAACAAATATAACTATGGGTCTCACGCCCACAACATCAATCATGTTCGCATCATGGCGCATGCCCCGAATTCAGATCGGTGTAGACATGTCCATGATGCAACAATAATACCAATGCCCCATGGCCACATGCCCCGGAATTTACCTCGCAGACACGCCCATGTGACATCAACAATAATATCTTGGGTGATCAACCCCGCCGCATGGCCACATGCCCCGGAATTACTCGGTGTAGACATGTCCATGTAACCACAATAACAATATATCGGGTAATCAACCCGCCGCATGGCCACATGCCCCTAATTTACCGTGTAGACATGTCCATGTGACATCAACAACAAGACAAGAATCAAAATGGAAACATACCCGTGGAATTCTCCATCACCGCCAAAGACGCCCAAGTAAGTTCTCAACAAGTCGACCGCCTCTATCGAGACGCCAGAACACGTAAATACCACACTTGCACAACAAAGGCTATCATCACAAGCATAGGCAAGTTTCACAACAACAAGCATAGACAAGTTTCACAACAACAAGCATAGGCAAGTTTCACACAACTCAAAGTACTTTCATTTTATGCCAAAGTCCGGGTTTTTAACCCCAAAGTACTACATACGTTAAGTTCTTTTAAAAGAGATCCATTACTTTTATAAAGTCACCCGATACCCGTAGTATTAGAATGACCAACCCACATTCCTTTTCAAAATCAAGTAACAACATTCTTTCCTAAGTTCGGTTTGCCTAGTTTCAATTACTCAAGCTTCATTTTCAAATGCTCAAGTCACTTATTTTAGAAAGGTTTCATAACTCATAGTCTTAATCTCTTTTAAAACAATTGAGTAACATATGTCATATATGTGAGTAGTTTATTCTTGTTTTATAACTATCTTATTAAAGCATCCATGATCTAGAAAATGTAATATTATTTTGTCTCATCTTAGCTTCTATGCAGATGGAGGTTTCTACTGGTTTTAATACAACATATCATTATTCAATACATTTTCCTTTATTAACGCTGCAGTGGTCTGTCGATACACATTCTGATTTCCGAAATCAGTAAAACATTATCCCTTTAAAACCAAGTACTCATTACTCACGAATGAGGTTTCACACAAACATCCACATTAAAACAAATAAGTTAAGTCTCTTATCTTATAAGATCAAGCCTCTTAACTTCTAACATCAAGAAACCATTTTCTTACCTACATAAAGTCAGTTATAACCAACTTCCCATAAAGCCGTTATAACACTTTATGTTTCAAACCAATCAAATACATTAAACACATGTACGTCATTGCATTACATAGTTACACACATATCATGCTAGAAGAGATAGGAAGAGGTTCACATACCTCGCGACGATTTATCGACAATAGCAAAATGCTCCAAGTACTACAACCTTGCTAGCCCTTTCCACTCTCGAGTAGAATACGCTACTCTTAGTACTTTCACCTATAAAGGTCACAAACGCCTATTAACCCCAAAACACAAGTTCCATTTCTCTACGTAAAATTCAAAAGACCTTCCCCGCAACAACAGAAATCTCCTCCTCGATCGAGGCCGGCTACCAAGCCAACCAGGGGGGGGTTTACACGTCTAACCGGACGTGTACAATTCTACTCAGTAATACTACACATGTCTACTGCAATACAGTCCTATGTAAATACAGTTCAGTTCAGTTCTTTATTCTTCAGGCTTAAGTCAAAAGACATTGCCGAATACTAAGTATAGTTCGATATATAGTATACTTCAACTATATATTCAAACAAACATGAAATTTCCAATTACAATAGAGGGACAAGATAATTACCTCGATAAGCCCAAAATCATCCAAGTTATAATGTCGATCCTGAGCAAGGTTTAGCTCCTACTCCGCGCTCCAAACAACCCTTAGAAGTTCTAACCAACTTCTACTCAAATACTTCAACCAACTATGAAGATTTCAGTGGTTTCGGTTTGAGACTAAAAGGACAAAAGGTAGTATTTCCTGCTCTACGATAGAGGTATCTTTGGAAAACTACAAGGTACAAGGCTAAGGTATTTTGGGCATTATAACAATACTAGGGAGTATTTCTATACCACAACAAGGGTATTATACGAAAACAACTAGGCAGTGGTACCCTACGCCAAGGCACCACAGGGGAGGAGGAGGCCTCGCCAAGACTCTCAAAAGAGGGGATGAGTTGGACGAACTCAACACTAGAGGAGGGAGGGATTTTAGGCTTGGAAGGTTTCATTTGTGGATGAAGAGTTCATCAACATAAGGGGGTATTTATAGCAAAACCAAAAGCCAACCAATGGCCAAGATCAAGCCATGTGCAAGGCAAGTGTAAGGCCAAGATCAAGCCAAGTGCACCCTAGACCCTACTCCACAAAACAAGCCACAAAACATTGCACAAAACATTGCACAAAACAAGGCCAAAACAAGGCATGAATTCGTCCCACTTGAGCTTCACTTTACCGTCCACTTGAGGGTGACAAGTGTCACCCTCTCGTTGGTCCAAAATGTTTCGTCGCTCGGAAAAATCCGCAAAAATACAAACCGACATCGCCGTAATTTTCCCCTCGCAAGTTACGAAAAACGTTTCGTCGAAACACGACTCTAACCGGGTGTTGTGCACAAATGTCATTCGGCCAAGCCACCTAGGCGGGGGTGACACGTGTCACCCTCCTATTGGCCCTCAAAAAACGTCTTCCGAAAAATATCCACAATGGCCAAAATCTCGAAACAAAGTGGGCTCCTACAAAACAGTAAATTTCTCCGTGGGCCCCACCTGACCATATCCGAAAAAAAAATCTCAAAATTCTAATATAATCTATGAAGTCCAAATACCAAATCTGGGAATCCAATTCCAATTAAAGAAACTTTTTCTTAAAAAATAACAGTAAACTTTTCCGACGAAAAATAACATCTGTATTTCTTTTCAAAATTTTCTGCCGTACTCGCACGCACGTCCTCACATACATACCCCGCAACTACGGGTATAACATTCTCCTCCTTAGAAACATTCGTCCGAATGTTCCTTCTCAAGTCGGATATCGATAAAGTTCCTCTAACAAGTTGCCGACGCCATACCGCCACGAACTAACACACGCTCTCTTCTCCCTAACTCGTTGTACTTCTCGAACACTCGAACTCTTTCTAGTAACCGTACCACACTTCCACAATGCTTCGTTTCCGACCTGGAGTCACTACCTCCAAACTTGGTCATCATACTAACTTCAATCTCCCTTAAGGCCATTCCCGGCCTCCACGATCCGCTTCTGGTCGAACATATCCACCAACTCATACGATGGTCAAACAAACTTGGGCCTAGCATCCTCGTGACCCTACCACCTGGCGGGACCACCTAATCGACCCCACCTCAAACCGGTTACGGTTGACCCGCAATGGTCCTCAACCCGACCCCCAACCGCTAAACTCTTGTTCCCGATCCGGAACAATCTTACTAATTCACATCATGAAAGCTACCACTTCCATCTCACACTACCCACGGACTTATCACACAAATAAATCCCACGTATACCACTACTCTGATAAGGGTCAAACATAAAATAAATCTTTAACTCAAGACGACCTTACCCCTAAGGTCTCAATGTGACATAGTCTAAGGTTCACACTTACCATGCCCCACACGTATCCTCCCAACTAAGCATGTTTTCTAACTCACAATTAACACAACGCTATTCGTACATAGCACACAATAATGAGACCATCATAACAAGCATACCAAAACTCTAGAGGGTTAAGGATATACGAAGCTACCGCCCACTCTAATCATAGGCTCACGCAGGCGCATAATCAGAAGGCGGCGAACCACCATCGATCCGTAGGTGAGTCGTGAACATCCGTGGCTACCTTGGCCTGACAGCTCGCAAAATGGCCCCCGCTGCCGCAAAAATAACAAGCTCCCCGCACCACGACACTTCGAAATGCGGTCTACCACATCGACCACACCGAGGTAGGGTGACCGATCCGCCAACACCCTTACTTCCTCGAAACTCAACCTCGAGCCCGACCGCCTCCGAATACTCAAGGTTGTGGAGGACCACTCGTGACCGGGCGGAGGTACAAAACTAGTATCTTCTTGAGGCGGTCCGCCTCGAAAGTCATCAAAGGACCTGTTGTTCTCGCCCTTCGCTGATTCGTCATTCCGTCGACCTCTCCGTGCCTCACATCCTGCATGAGCTCGCATGCGGCAATGTCCATGCCCTGAAGAGCTACTCCCAACATGCCTCGACATGTAATCATCGAGCCCTCAGAATATATCGGTGCACTCGATCCTCCATACTAGCTACCAACGCTGACGCACGCCAATGAGTCGAACTCACATTGTACTCCCAACCGCACGCCCGCTCGTCTAAGCATCAAAAATCTTACCCGTGCCCTCCTCATCCGCGGAGGCAAGAAGTGCGTGAGGAAAGCCCCAAAACTCACCCCATACTGGAGTGGCATGCTCTCCCGGAAAGCTCCCATGAATCAAACCAATCGATCGCGGTATCACGCACCGATGCGAACCAAAGGTCACGCACTCGGTCTCAAGCCTTGATCACCCGCATGATCCGTCAGAATCGCCGAATGAACTCCCGCAGATCATCCTCGTGCCTCACCCATAAAACTCGCGGGCTACAACTCGTAAAGTCCCGTAGCCTCAAACTATTCGCTCGTGCACCACATGCCGCTGAATCGAATCGCGATCCACTTATCCTCATATCTGCCACGACTCGCCAAAGAATCGCCATCTCCTTGTAACCCATTTCTCCGCCTCTGCATCGTGGACCGAGGCTCGTGTATCGCGGTCTCAGCGGCCATTGCCGCGCGCTCTAACTCTCGGCTGGGCGGCGCTACAAAACCCGCCGTCAAGCACAACCTCGTGTATGCGGGCTCGCGCCTCGCATTCTCTCAGATCTCACTAGCGGTTCCTCGGCTGCCTTGCCCTTCGTGGCTCGTTGCCTTGGCGCGAGGCATAATCGTAAAAACGAGACACGCCGAGGGGTCCAACTTACAACACCTCTAAGGCACGATCTCGTAATGAGAAGAATGGAAACTAATCCTAAATGTCTCAGCCTCCTCGATTATAGATGTGGTGCACAACACATCGATAATCAAGACTTACTAGACACGGTCAGAGACACTTTCCGAGGATTAATCGCTCGATACCACTTTTGTAACGACTGCCCCGGCCCAAGCATCGTGCCTTATCCTGCACCCTAGTGACACAACATCAGAGAGAACCAGCGGAAAAATAAAACTTTAAACAAGAAACAAGATATATGATCACAAAACAGGCCAACCCAACGGTTACCTTCCAATAACATATATAAATACAGCTCTTACAAAACGAACAGTTTAATCCTTTTTTTCTTTTACAAACCCTGCCCACAACAAAGATTATGCACTTAAGATTTACAACAACTATGACGGACAGGTCTCGCCATACCCCGAATGTACAAGAACCTACAACTCGTGGAACACATACCAAAAGATAAGCCTCCGAGAAACGAGCTTCCCAAAACGCTTAACCGAGATCCTAAGAGCGAGGATCCACGACCGATGTACCTCACCGCGCATTAACGCAGCTCAAGGAGGTCAAGACAACAGTACCAAGTATGTGAAATCAGAAAATATCAGAATGAAATCATACTAGTCTATATAAAGGTGAGACATGTATGATAACCAAACTACTTCCACAACATAAAAGCAAATCATGTCCAAATGTGACTCACGCCTCAAGTCATCACTCAAATATAAATACGGGTCTCACGCCCACAACATCAATCATGTTCGCATCACGGCCGCATGCCCCGGAATACGCATCGGTGCAGACATGTCCACGATGCAACAATAATACCAATGCCCCACGGCACATGCCCCGAATTCTACCTCGGTGTAGACACGCCCACGTGACATCAACAATAATATATCGGGTGATCAACCCCGCCGCATGGCCACATGCCCCGAATTCTACCTCGGTGTAGACATGTCCATGTAACCACAATAACAATATATCGGTAATCAACCCGCCGCACGGCCACATGCCCCGAATTCTACCTCGGTGTAGACATGTCCCATGTGACATCAACAACAAGACAAGAATCAAAATGGAAACATACCCGTGGAATTCTCCATCACCGCCAAAGACGCCCAAGTAAGTTCTCAACAAGTCGACCGCCTCTATCGAGACGCCAGAATACGTAAATACCACACTTGCACAACAAAGGCTATCATCACAAGCATAGGCAAGTTTCACAACAACAAGCATAGGCAAGTTTCACAACAACAAGCATAGGCAAGTTTCACACAACTCAAAGTACTTTCATTTTATGCCAAAGTCCGGGTTTTTAACCCCAAAGTACTACATACGTTAAGTTCTTTTAAAAGAGATCCATTACTTTTATAAAGTCACCCGATACCCGTAGTATTAGAATGACCAACCCACATTCCTTTTCAAAATCAAGTAACAACATTCTTTTCCTAAGTTCCAGTTTGCCTAGTTTCAATTACTCAAGCTTCTCATTTTCAAATGCTCAAGTCACTTATTTTAGAAAGGTTTCATAACTCATAGTCTTAATCTCTTTTAAAACAATTGAGTAACATATGTCATATATGTGAGTAGTTTATTCTTGTTTTATAACGATCTTATTACAGCAGCCATGATCTAGAAAATGTAATATTATTTTGTCTCATCTTAGCTTCTATGCAGATGGAGGTTTCTACTGGTTTTAATACAACACATCATTATTCAATACATTTTCCTTTATTAACGCTGCAGTGGTCTGTCGATACACATTCTGATTTCCGAAATCAGTAAAACATTATCCCTTTAAAAACCAAGTACTCATTACTCACGAATGAGGTTTCACACAAACATCCACATTAAAACAAATAAGTTAAGTCTCTTATCTTATAAGATCAAGTCTCTTAACTTCTAACATCAGTAAACCATTTTCTTACCTACATAAAGCTGTTATAACCAACTTCCCATAAAGCCGTTATAACACTTTATGTTTCAAACCAATCAAATACATTAAACACATGTACGTCTGCCGTACTACATAGTTACACACATATCATGCTAGAAGAGATAGGAAGAGGTTCACATACCTCGCGACGATTTATCGACAATAAGCAAAATGCTCCAAGTACTACAACCTTGCTAGCCCTTTCCACTCCTCGAGTAGAATACGCTACTCTTAGTACTTTCACCTATAAAGGTCACAAACGTCTATTAACCCCAAAACACAAGTTCCATTTCTCTACAGAAAATTCGGCAGCACCTCTCCCCCCCGCAACAGCGTAAATCTCCTCCTCTATCGAGGCCGGCTACCAAGCCAACCAGGGGGGGGTTTACACGTCTAACCGGACGTGTACAATTCTACTCAGTAATACTACACATGCTCATCGCAATACACCCTATGTAAATACAGTTCAGTTCAGTTCTTTATTCTTCAGGCTTAAGTCAAAAGACATTGCCGAATACTAAGTATAGTTCCATATATAGTATACTTCAACTATATATTCAAACAAACATGAAATTTCCAATTACAATAGAGGGACAAGATAATTACCTCGATAAGCCCAAAATCATCCAAGTTATAATGTCGATCCTGAGCAAGGTTTAGCTCCTACTCCTCGCTCCAAACAACCCTTAGAAGTTCTAACCACCTTCTACTCAAATACTTCAACCAACTATGAAGATTTCCTTAGTGGTTTTGGTTTGAGACTAAAAGGACAAAAGGTAGTATTTCCGGGCTCTACGTATAGAGGTATCTTTGGAAAACTACAAGGTACAAGGCTAAGGTATTTTGGGCATTATAACAATACTAGAGGAGTATTTCTATACCACAACAAGGGGTATTATACGAAAACAACTAGGCTAGTGGTACCCACGCCAAGGCACCACAAAGGGAGGGAGGAGGCCTCGCCAAGACTCTCAAAAGAGGGGGATGAGTTGGACGAACTCAACACTAGAGGAGGGAGGGAATTTAGGCTTGAAGGTTTCATTTGTGGATGAAGAGTTCATCAACATAAGGGGTATTTATAGCAAAACCAAAAGCCAACCAATGGCCAAGATCAAGCCATGTGCAAGGCAAGTGTAAGGCCAAGATCAAGCCAAGTGCACCCTAGACCCTACTCCACAAAACAAGCCACAAAACATTGCACAAAACATTGCACAAAACAAGGCCAAAACAAGGCATGAATTGGCCCCACTGAGCTTCACTTACTGCCCACTTGAGGGTGACAAGTGTCACCCTCTCGTTGGTCCAAAATGTTTCCGCCGGAAAATCCGCAAAATACAAAACGACATAGCCGGAATTTTCCTCGCAAGTTACGCAAAAACGCTTCGAAAAACGACTCTAACCGTGTTGTGCACAAATGTCATTCGGCCAAGCCACCTAGGCGGGGTGACACGTGTCACCCTCCTATTGGCCCTCAAAAACGCTCTTCCAAAAATATCCACAATGGCCAAAATCTCAAAACAAAGTGGGCTCTACAAAACCAGAATTTCTCCGTGGCCCCACGTGACCATTTCCAAAATAAAATCTCAAAATTCTAATATAATCTATGAAGTCCAAATACCAAACTGGGAATCCACCCCATTAACGAACCTTTTCTTCACAAATAACCTAAACTTTTCCGTGAAAACTCACATCTTTCTTTCTTTTCAAAATTTCGCCGTACTCAGACGCACGCCCTCACATACATACCGCAACTACGGGTATAACACCAGAGAGGTAAGATTGTTCGGATCAAGAAACTAGAGAGTTGGGCGTGACGGAGGGTCGGGTTGAGGCGTGTTGCGTGTCAACCCGTGAGTCGGACGGCGCTGGGTCACTCAGGTGGTCCTCCGAGGTAGGTCACCAGGGTGTTCGGCCCAAGTTTTGATGACTATCGTATGAGTTCGTGGATATGTTCGACCAGAAGCAGATCGTGAAGGCCGGGAATGGCCTTAAGGAAGAGTACGTGTGTTAGTTCGTGGCCAGGCGCGGCGTTGGCAACTGGTTAGAAGAACTTTATCGTTATCCGTCTTGAGAAGGAACATTCGGGACGTATGTTTCTAAGGAGGGAAGAATGTTATACCCCGTATTTCCTGAGTATGTACGTGAGGGCGTACGTATAATAATTTAAGCCTTAAAGATTGGCTAGTTTCGAAAATTGTACACAAGTGCCAAATAGAGTCGTTTTCCGACGAAACGTTTCCACAGCTTACGTAGGGAAAATTCCGGCTATGTCATTAATAATTTTTGCGGATTTTTCCGAGAGACGAAACATTTTGGACCAACGAGAGGGCGACACTTGTCACCCTCTAATTGGAAGGAGTGGGCGGCTAAGTTGGACGAAAAAGTGGGCAATGGGTTAGGTAGGATATTTGTGCAAGTTGGTGTGGTAGATGGATAAGATCCACATGGTTGAAATCTAGCCCTACACTTGCACCACACTTGTCTACATCTTGGCCATTGGTTGGCCTTCACTTGACCTATAAATACCCCTCTAGTTGAAGACTTTCTTCATCCAAAAACATGAGCAATCTTTCTAAGTCTCAAATACTCCCACCCTATTGTATTTAAATCGGCCAAAGCCCTCCCCCTTTGAGCCCCTTGCCGAGGCGAAACCCCCTCGAGCGAGGCTTGGCGTGGGTACCCCTAGCCTAGTTGTCTCGTATAAATACCCCCCCTTTGTGGTATAGAAATACTCTCCTAGTATTGTTATAATGCCCAAAATACTCTAGCCCATATACCTTATAGTACTTCCCAAAGTACCCTTTTTACGAAAAACCCGGAAAGTACGATTATACTTCCTTTAGCCACTAAACGAAACCCTAAGGAAAAATATTCACCCGTAGTTGAAGTATTAAGTAGATGTTGTGTAGACACTTCTAAGGGTTTCTTGGAGCGTTTTGGCAGCGTTTGAGTAGAGCTAAACCTTGTTCAGGAGCGACATTTAACTCAGATAATTTTGGGCTTATCAAGGTAAATATCTTGTCCCCCTATTGTAATTGGAAATTACATGATTGTTAGAATATATAGTTGAAGTATACTATATATAGAATGAATATTGAATAGAACTGAACGTAGTTCGTCGGCAATGTCTTTTGACTTAAGCCCAATAAGAATTGAACAAGAATCACATGTAAGGATAATAAAGAGAAGAATCGAATCGAATCAGAATTACATAGGTCGTATTACAAGAGACTTGTGTAGCATTATCGTAGTAGAATTGTACACGCCCGGTTAGACGTGTTAACCCCCGTTGGCTTGGTAGCCGCCTCGATAAGGAGGAGATTTACGCTGCATGCGGGAGGTCTTTGCGAATTTTCAGAGAATATTCTACGTGGAGACCTTGATGTTAATAGGCGCCTTGTGGCCTCTATAGGTTGAAGTACTACGTGTGGCGTGATCTACTTGGCTTAAGGAGTAGCCGACGGTTTGAGGTACTTGGAGCGTTTTGCTATTAGTCGATAATCGTCGCGAGGTATGTGAACCTCTTCCTATCTCTTCTAGCATGATATGTGTGAACTATGTAGTACGGTAGACGTACATTTGTTAATTGTATTTGATTGTTGTAAAACATAAAGTGTTATAACGGCTTTATGGGAAGTTGGTTATAACAGCTTTATGTAGGTAAGAAAATGGGTTGTGGTTTTTAAAAGATAACTGATTTGATTTATAACTGGCTTGGGGCGTTATAATAAAACTTGAAGTATTTCAAAAGATTTATGAATCGTTTTGAAAGAAGTGTAGTATTGTGTTTTGAAAACTTAAGAGTTATACTAGCTTTATGTGAAGTTAGGTATAACGGCTTAAGAATGTTATACTGATTTCGGAAATCAGAATGTGTATCGACAAACCACTGCAGCGTTATAAAAGGAAAATGTACTGACTAATGAATTGTATTATTAAAACCAGTAGAAACCTCCATCTGCATAGAAGCTAAGATAAGACAAAATGATATTACATTTCCTAGATCATGGCTGCTTAATAAGATTGATTATGAATAAGAATAACCTACACTCATATAAGGCATATGTTACTCAATAGTTTTAAAAAGGGATTAAGACATTGAACTATGAAACTTTTCTAAAAAGAGACTTGTGTAATGAATATTAGGCAAACTGGAACTTTAGGGAAGAGAAAGGCATTGTGTTGTCTTAAAATGTTTTAAAACTTAAAGTGTTATAACAGCTTTATGGGAAGTTGGTTATAACGACTTTATGAGAACAAAAGAAGGGTTTTTATCATTGGTTTTAAATGTGGAAACTTGGCTTTAATAAGAGAAGTTGTTTTTGTTTGCTTAAAAGATGTAAGTCACTCTATTTTTATACTACGGGTATCGGGTGACTTTTATAAAAGGAATGGATCTCTTTAAAAGGAATTTAACGTACGTAGTACTTTAGGGTTAAAAACCCAGACTTTGGCATAAAATGAAAGTACCTTGAGTTGTGTAACTTGCCTATGCTTGTTGTCAGGTAACTTGCCTATGCTTGTTGTTGTGTAACTTGCCTATGCTTGTTGTTGTGTAGCTTGCTTATGCTTGGTGATAGCCTTTGTTGTGCAAATGGTGTTCTATATAACCGCGTCTCAATGGAGTGTCGGTGACCGTTGAGGACTTACTTGACGCACTGCAGTGACGGAAAATTCCACGTATGCTCCCCGCTGATAGTGTTATTCCATGGACTAGCTCTCCATGAGGTTTCTACTGTTCGCCTTGGTACCGGTGGTGGTTGCCAGACTTGCCCCGCCTCGTGGCTGATTCGGCCTGGTACACGGTAGTTAGCCCTCGACTTGCCCTGCTCGGTGAGTGGACGAAGTCTCGTGATACGCCTTGGTACCCGATGGTCAGCCGTGATTGCCCCGGCCACCACGTGACCGCCTTGTATCCGTAGTCGGCTCGCACTTGCCCCGTGTCAACTTCGTGTTTGTGGTTGCATTGTATTATTGGTACGGCCGGATCCGGTAGTTGTACTTGTCTCAGACGGTTTTTATGACACGTGGGACACGTGTTCATGTATACTCCTTGGTATTGTTATATCATAAACCGGCGATGAAGAAGAAATTCCACGCACGAGTGATAATTTGAGGCGTGAGTCCTCGACTTGATGTAATCGTTATATGTTATATCGTAGTTTGTCATCATATGTCTCGCTATATAGACTATTATGATTTCATTTACAGATTTGATTTACCTACTTGTACTGTTGACCTCGCCGGGTGCGTTCATGCCGCAGTAAGACATCGCCGTCGATCCTCGCTTAGGATCTCATTTCGTTGGGAAGCTCGTTCGTCGAGGCTTATCTTTGGTATGTTACTCGAACAGTCTGTAAGTTCTTGTACGTTCAGGGGTATGGCCTCGCCCCGCCATAGTTGTTAGATAAATCTTAGAGGTTCAGAGCATTGCCGGTGGTCAGAAGGATCAGAATCGCTCAAATGTCTTTATATATATGTTGAAGGCAATCGCTTTGCTGGCTCGTTTATTTATAATATCTTTCATTTCATGTTCATGTTTTACTTTCCGCTGATTTTCTCTGATGATTGTATCACTAGGGTGCCCGGGGTAAGGCACCAGTCACGGGCCCGGATTCGGGTCGTGACACTAACCCTCGGCATCGTCCTGGACTCCCGCAGTCCGCATGGCCACATATGTCACGACCCGACCTAGGGCCCGTGACTGGTGCCTTACCCCGGGCACCCTAGTGATACAAACATCAGAGAAAATCAGCGGAAATAAAACTTAAGCATGAATCAAGACATAAAATAAGCAATAGGCTAACCAAAACGGTTACCTTCCTGAATATATATAAAAATTGAACAGTTAAATCCCTTACAAACCCTGCCCACAACAGTACTACAAACCTCTAAGAATGTAACCACAACTACGACGGGACAGGGCCCCGCCATACCCCTGAATGTACAAGAACCTACAATGACAGGGGACTATACCAAAGATAAGCCTCCGGAGAAACGGAGCTTCCCAAACGCTGAACTGTGATCCTATGAGCGAGGATCAACAACTGGTGTACTTACTCGCGCAGATTTAACGCAGCCCCAAGGAGGTCGATAACAGTACCAAGTATGTGAAACTGAAAATACTGCAAATGAAATCATAATAGTCTATATAAAGCAGGAGACATGTATGATAACCAAACTACAGTCCACAATATATAAACAGTCATGTCAAGTCAGGGACTCACGCCCTCAAAGTCATCACTCAAATATAACTATGGGTCTCATGCCCACAACATCAATCATGCCCGTGGAATACCTTCCTCACTGCCGGCAGTCTATGATATAACAACACCAAGGAGTACACATGAACACCGAGTCCCACTGTGGTCATAAAATCGACGGCAAGTACGAAGGCATAGCTACCAGATCCAACCTGCATCATCAACTGACCGGGGCAAGTACGAAAGCCAGCTACCAGAACCTACCGTACCAACAATACTAAACAACCATATCACGAAGCTGACACGTGGCAAGTGCGATAGCCTCTACCAGATCCTCCCTGCGCCACGTAGCTGACGGGGGCAAGTAACCAGGCTAACCACCAGATCACAACCGTAAGTCACGAAGCTTCGTCCAAACACTGACTCGCTGGCGACACGCAAGTGCGATAGCCTCTACCAGATCCTCCCTGCGCCACGTAGCTGACGGGGGCAAGTAACCAGGCTAACCACCAGATCACAACCGTAAGTCACGATATTTCGCCGTGAAGCTGACACGAAAAAGTGTGATAACCTCTACCAGATCCACCTGCGTCACGTAGCTGACGGGGACAAGTTGTCACGACCCGACCTCGGGCCGCGACTGGTGCCCTACACAGGCACCCTGCCTGTATACATCGAGAATAGCAATGAACATACACAACATAAACACTTGTGTAAATAATATAACAACACAGGCTAGCCGATAAGGCCGTCTTCCATAATATAAACAAAGTCAAAAGTACAACTTTACAACTCAGTTCTTATAGCCCAACCACATATGTGAATACAGACCTCTAGGAATAACAAGCGTATGGACAGGCCCCGCCATACCCCGAATGTACATAAATCTACAACATCGTGGGAAAATCGTACCAAAAGAAAGACAAGCCTCAAGAATGGAGCTTGGATGTCCGATAAGCGATCCTAAGAGTGAGGACCACACCGCTACCCTTTCTGCGGCATGAACGCAATTTCGAGGAAGGGGGTCAGACACAATATGTACTAAGTATGTAAATCGAAAGTCTCAGAATTGTAATATAAGTTTAAAACAAAGCGGAGACATGTATGATAACAAAATTACGACACAATTGCCTTACTAACAATGAGAGTAAATCAAGAGAATACGCATAACATCACAATATCACCTCGAATCAAATCATGGGTAGTGAACCCATAAAACAGGTGGTATAACGTCTTGGGGTTCTTACCCTCATTTATACTCTTACCCCGCGGTGGTATAACGTCTTGGGGGTTTGCCCCTCATTTATACTCTTACCCTGAAGAAGATAGTAACGCAGGTGGTATAACGTCTTGGGGGTTTGCCCCTCATTTATACTTTTATCCTGGAGAAGGTGGTATAGCGTCTTGGGGGTTTGCCCCTCACTGATACTCTTACCCTATCTCAAAACCGGCCGTCATACAATAATTAAGCAAGTTAGCAATCCCCCTAACTTCTTATTAGTCTTATTCATCTACACTCTCATTGTAGTTTACTTAAGGCACTATCATGTCTTTTAAAAGAATCCGGGAATTTAACCCCAAGTACCACGTACTTCTACTCTTTAAAAACAAATGACTCTTTTTAGTAGAAAGCTTCCAAGACACTATTAACCATAGTATCAAGTCCAAATTACATTTCAAGGCAAGTCACAATACCTTTAGAATTAAAGTAGGTTTCTAAATCAAGTGACTCCTTTTCTTATTAAAACCTTAGGCAATTGATACCTTAAAATCAATTTTCCTTTCATTAACACAAGCCATTTATCTTTGCATAAAGTCAATATAACCAACTCCCCATAAAGTCGTTATATTCACTTTATACTTTAGTCAAGTACATTTTCCTATCCAAGGGACTTATACGATTAAAACGACACAAGTATCACATACTTTAAATCCCTTCAAGTCCCTTAACTTTACTAAGACTTAAGACATCCTTAATATTTTCAAAGAAGTGAGTTAACTTCCTAACTCACCCGACTTGGTATTTTATAAGGCTAGTAAGGAATGTCAAAGTCTTGTACGTCTACCGTACTATATACGCGAAACTAGTCATGCTCAAAAGATAGGAAAAAGTTCTACATACCTCGTCGGGTCAAACCACTTGCCAAGTACAAAGTCCCGCCCGTAGTATGTCAACCTATAATATTCACAATACGTCTATTAAAGCCTTACTTCAATCGTAGAATATTATAAGTGTTAAGTCTCTATATTCTACGGAAAATCGGACAGCACCTCCTTTGTTTTTACTTACTTTGCCACCTTTTTCAAGGCCGAAATACAATAACCAAACAGCCCCAATTGGCTCACAATTATATAAAAGGTAGACCAATACAAATGAATAACCAAACAGCCCCAATTGGCTCACAATTTTATAGAAGGTAGTCCAATACAAATGAATAACCAAACAGCCCCAATTGGCTCACAATTTTATAGAAGGTAGTCCAATACAAATGAATAACAAACTAATACAAACTACTAGTCCAAATTCGGCCACCTTGAGTTCCACAATACCAATTCTTATCAAATTTCCATTTCAATCCAAATTGGTAGCATAATATGATATCAAGTCGCATTTGGTTATAACTACCTTAATCTTCAAGTCAATAACATGCGACGATTCTAACAACGATTAAATTGTAATCCATCTTAGTCATGGCTTACATTACATTTCGGACTTCCAAGGCTATAATCAATCCATAATCCTTATAACTTCAATATAACAACTTCATGCTCGTAATATACAAAGCTAACAACAACAATATAAATAATCTTGTAATACTTTCAAAGAACAAGATTATACCTCAATGATTCTTAATCCAACTCCAATCCGAAGTCGCTCCTTAGTAGTTTATAGCCCCTCCAAGACACTTCAATCCGCTTGTTGAGACCCTTAGAACAACATCAACAATTATCCTTCAAATCACCAAACAAAACCTAGAAAGACCATTAGGTTTTCGTTTTGCGACTAACCCGTAAACAATCTTTTTCCAAGATTTTTCTATTGAGATGTGTTTACAATACACCTAAGAACCTTGGTTTAAAGTGGGGAGTTGAATGAACAAGAAACAATTTTTTTTCCTTCTTCCTTGTAGTGAAACCCGAGAGCCCTCTAAGTGTAGTCTTCAATTTTTGTGAAATATTTTCTAAGTGTTAAGCTCCCTCTCTACTAGTATTATATAGTGAATTGGATGGTCAAGATATACACAAATGTGAGGCTTGAATGTGGTCTTACAAAAGATCAAGACTTATTGACCTTTTGACTTAGTCAAATTTCTCATGCTACACATGTTGCAAGACTTGTCTTGCAACAAAGGTCCAATGACCCTCTTGCCCTTGCACATTTCGACCAAGGCATCACATAAGGGGGGGTGACACGTGTCGCCATCCCATTCGTCACAATAATACATTTTCCGACAATTCCATAATTTCCGATAAACTTTTTGTTATACCCCGTAGTTGCAGGGTATATATGTGAGGACGTACGTGCGAGAGTACGACAGAAATTTTGAAAAGAAAGAAAGATGTGAGTTTTCGACGGAAAAGTTTCCGGTTATTTGTGAAGAAAAAGGTTCGTTAATGGGAATTGGATTCCCAGATTTGGTATTTGGACTTCATAGATTATATTAGAATTTTGAGATTTTATTTTCGGAAATGGTCACGTGGGCCCACGGAGAAATTTACTGATTTTTGGGGCCCACTTTGTTTTCGAGATTTTGGACATTGTGTATTTTTTTCGAAAGACGTTTTAGGCGGGCAAATAGGAGGCTGACACGTGTCACCCCCGCCTAGGTGGCTTGGCCGAAGTTACCTTTGTGCACAACACCTTAGAGTCGTTTTCGACTAAACGTTTTCAGAACTTGCGAAGGAAAATTCCGCTATGTCGCTTTGTATTTTTATGCGGATTTTTCCGAGCGGCGAACATTTTGGTTAACAAGAGGGTGACACTTGTCACCCCAGCCGACGCCTTAGGTCGCTTCGCTCGCCGATTGGTGCCTTGTTGTGGCATTGTTTTGTGCAATGTTTTGTGCAATGTTTTGTGGCATGTTTTGTGGAGTAGGGGTTAGGTGCACTTGGCTTGATCTTGGCCTTACACTTGCCTTACACTTGGAAGGATCTCGCCCTTGGTTGGCCTTTGGTTTTGCTATAAATACCCCTAAGTGTGAAGACTTCATCCATTCCAAAACTTCCAAGTCTTGAAACCCTCTCCTCCCCTTTGTGAGTTTAGCCGAGAGCCTCCTCCCCTTTCGTGTGGCCTTGGCCGAGGGGTTCTCCTCCTCCCCTGTGGTGCTCTCGCCGTGGTACCCCTAGCCTAGTTGTTTTCAGATAATACCCTCCCTCGTGGTATTGAAATACTTCTCCTAGTATTGTTATAATGCCCAAAATACCTTAGCCTTTACCTTGTTGTATTCCAAAAGTTACCTCTATACGTAGAGCCCTAAATACTACCTTTGTCCTTTTAGTCTCAAACCGAAACCCTAAGGAAATCTTCATTGTTGGTTGAAGTATTTGAGTAGAAGTTGGTTAGAACTTCTAAGGGTTGTTTGGAGCGCACGGAGTAGGAGCTAAACCTTGCTCAGGATCTGTTATACCCCGTATTTCCAGAGTATGTACGTATGGACGTACGTAGAAAATTTGAAACTTTTAATATTGGCTTGGCCGAAAATTATTTGTGCACAACACCCGTTTAGAGTCGTTTTTCGACGAAACGTTTTCACACTTCGTAGGGAATTTCCGCTATGTCATTTTTAATTTTTGCGGATTTTTCCGAGAGACGAACGTGTTGGGCCAACAAGAGGCGCCACTTGGCACCTCCCATTGGCGGACGTGAGGCTCGGTTGTGGCCGATTGGAATGGCTTTAGTTGGTAGGATATTTGTGTGTTAGTTGGTTAAGGGCACTTGGCATGATCTTGGCCCTACACTTGCTAGGCACTTGGCTAGATCTTGCCATTGGTTGGCCTTGGCTTGTGCTATAAATACCCTCTAAGGTCAAGACTTCTTCATCCAAAATGCCTAAGTCTTGAGAGCCTTCCCCTCCCTTTTCGAGGCCCTCGCCGAGAGTTTCCCTAGTGGGTAGGCGAGGGTAGCCACCCCCTCCTTGGTGTGGCGCTGGGTACCCCTAGCCTAGTTTGTTTTCATATAATACCCTCTTGGTAGAAATACTCTCAAAAGTATTGTTATAATGCCCAAATTACCTTAGCCTTATACCTTGTTGTATTCTAAGGTTATACCATACTGAAAAGCCCGTAAATACTATTATACTTACTGTCCACCACCAAACCGAAACCCTAGGAAAATCTCCATAGTCCGTTGAGTATTGTGTAGAAGTTGGTTAGAACTTCTGGCGGTGGTTTAGAGCGGTCGAGCGCTGAGTCGAGCTAAACGATTGCCCAGATCGACTTTAAGCTAGGATAATTATGGGCTTATCGAGGTAAATATCTTGTCCTCTATTGTAATTGAAATTACATGTTGTTAGAATATATAGTTGAAGTATACTATATATAGAATCGAACGTAGTTATCGGCAATGTCTTGCGACTTAAGCCCAAATTAAAGAAGTTTCGAATCAGAATTACTTAGTGTCAGACATAAGAGACTTGTGAAGTAGTAGTGGAGTAGAATTGTACTGTTAGGGTTAGATGTATAACCTCTGGTTGGCTTCGTAGCCACTCGATGGAGGAGGAGATTTACGCTGCCATGTGGGAGTGCGCGAATTTTGGTGAGAATATTCTACGATGAGATCTAAATGTTAATCGCCTTGTGGCCTTATAGGTTGAGGTACTACGTGTGGCGCGACCTACTTGGCTTAAGGAGTAGCCGACGGTTGGATGTACTTGAGCGCTTTTGCTATTAGTCGATACTGCCGCGAGGTATGTGAACCTCTTCCTATCTCTTCTAGCATGATATGTGTGAAATATGTAGTAGACGCATTTATGTGCTGAACGTATTTGATTGGTGTAAACATAAAGTGTTATAACGGCTTTATGGGAAGTTGGTTATAACGACTTTATGTTGGTAAGAAAATACATGTGGTTTTTAAAAGGTAATCGATTTGAACTATAAGCGGCTTGTTATGTGTTAATAAAGAACTTGAAGTATTTCAAAAGATTTTTGAATCATTTTGAAAGAAGAAGTAATAATTGTTTTTTTGAAAACTTAAGAGTTATACTAGCTTTATGGGAAGTTAGGTATAACGGCTTAAGAAGGTTTTACTGATTTCGGAAATCAGAATGTGTATCGACAAACCACTGCAGCGTTAATAAAAAAGGAAATGTGTTGAATAATTAAGTATTATTAAAACCAGTAGAAACTTCCATCTGCATAAGCTAAGATGAGACAAAATGATATTTCCTAGATCATGGCTGCTGTAATAAGATTGTTATAAACAAGAATATCCTACTCACATATAAGACTTATGTTTCTCAGATAGTTTAAAGGAGAATTATATTCTTAAATGGATAAGACTATGAACTACGAAACCTTTCAAAAAAATGAGAAACTTGAACATTGGAAATTAGGCAAACTTGAACATTGGAAAAGAATGTTGCTACTTGATTTTACAAAGAGAAGTAATTGATTTACTTTATAAAGATAATCACTCTATTTTCATATACTACGTATTGTGTGACTTTTGTAAAGTAACGTATCTTTTAAAAGAGTTAATGTATGAAGTACTTTGGGGATAAAACCCGATCTTGTTAATCATATAGTAGAACGCACTGTGTGAACAACTTGATTGTATTGGTTTGTGATAGCCTTGTAATACTTCTTGTTGCTTTGATAAGTAAACGTGTTAGGATGCCACGTGTGTTAGTATCTTGTGATGTTTGTGTAAAGGGGTTTCCCTTGATTGTGCTTATTAACTATCAGTCGTTATGATAGTATTGTGGCATTCATCTCTTGAGATGATTCCGGGGGTTAAGCTGCCTCCGACGCGGGTAGACTCGCCGTGCAGGACCATGATTCGAGAATACCTCATGCGGTCCCGGGGCCTACGCGAGCTACGAGTTCCGTGTTAGCGTCGGCCCTTATGGGCACGCGGCCTCGCGCTACGCGACTGGAAGTCCGTGACGACGCCGGAGTAGCTACCGACGCGGGAATACCACGCGGCCGATGAGATTGGCCTATGCGAGTCGCGGAGTTCTGTGGTTAGACGCGACATTGATATCGCGGCAAGGCCGCCTTTGATCATGTGACGGCCTAGACAAATCTTATGATCTGATTCATGACCTTGTTGGTACTGTGGGTTTTTTTGTAGTCGGCTATGCCTTCGCACTTACTCCCGCATGCTTTTATTATGACACGCGTGGGACTCGTGTTCAGTGTGTTCGGTGCTTTTATATCATGATCGCGGCAGTGGCGGAAGGTATTCCACGCATGATTGATGTTGTGGGCCCGAGACCCATTGTTATACTTGAGTGATGACTGAGGGCGAGTCCCCGACTTGACATGATCGCTTTGTTGTAAATCGTAGTTTGGTTATCATACATGTCTCCCGCTTATATGATCGCTATGATTTCATTTACTGATGTATTTTCGGGCCACATACTCTGCACTCCAGATCGACTCTTCGGGGCCGCTCATGCCGCAGTTGAGGTACACCGCCGTTGATCCTAGCCTCGTGGTCACAGCCATTGGGAAGCTCCGCTTCTCCGAGGCTTATCACGTATAGTCCGCCGCCGTAAGTGTTTACATTCGTGGTTTGGTGGCCCCGCCCGCCATTGTTGTCGTATCATTCTTAGAGGTCTGTAGTAATCGCTGTTGTGGGGTTTGTAAAAAGGATTAAACTGCTCATGTTGAAAAAGGTTGCTATTTATATATATACCGGTTAACCGCTTTTGGTTAGCCTGTCTTCTTATTTCACCGCCTTATTACATCGTTTCATGTATTGTCTTTATGTTCACTGATTACTCGATGTATGTCTACTTGGGTGCCCGGTAGGCACGACCACGCCCGGTTCGGTCGTGACAAAAGTGGTATCGAGCGATTAATCCTCGGAAAGTGTCTATGCACCGTATCCAAGAGTGGTGATTATCGCGTGTGCACCACACCAATAATCGTGAGGCTATAGGATATTTAGGATTGGTTTCTATTCTTCTCACTCGAGATCGTGCCTTAGAGCCGTGTTGTAAGTCGACCTCCGACGAAATTCTTTCCTTATCGCTATGCCTCCGCGTAGGGCAACCCGCCCAGTGAGGGCAAGGCACGAGGAGTCGCGAGCAGAGTACGTAGGGTTACGTGGGCACAGCCCAATTATCACCTTGGGTGCTTCCTTCGGGAGTTCTGCGACGCCACTAGCCCCAAGAGAGTTTAGCACGGCGCAGCCTCATCGCGACCATGATATTTGAACCTTCGCCCACGATCGAACGGTGAATATAGATTGCAAAGAGGCAACCTCACATTAGCTATGGATTTGGCTACCAGAGAATATACCGATGTACCGTGAGTCTTGAGGACTATCTAAAAGAGGGTTGTGCAAGAGTAATTCTCAGTTAGGCTTGAGCATGGCCTGTGTACGGGCTTATGCGCAGCAGGCCGAGACGTGTAGAGATCGACGGGTTAACGAAGGACAGTAGAAGAGGGCCAGAGCAGCAAGGTCCTTTGGTAACTTTCGAGGCGAGTCGCCTCCCCAGCAGGTTAGATATGCACCTCCGCCAGCAGCAGTGGTCTTCACAAATTTCGTGACGCTCGGGTGTGCAGGAGTTGGTCGAACCTGTGGCTTCCGCTCACAACAGGATGCACGCCATCCCGGGAATGACATATTTTAGGATGGTACTTGTTGTACGCATGACCGCCGTGGTCCGTGTCAAGAGTGTCCTCAGAGGAGGACTTAGCCTTCGTGATTGGTGGGTAGTTTGTCATCTCCTCGCCATGCGCCTACGAGGTGTTTGATTAGAACGACTAAGAGGAGAAGCAAAGAGATATAGATATATCTTTAACCCTCTAGAGTTTTGTTTATTTGATAAGGTGAGTATACCTTAAGTGTTATGTTCTGATAGCAGTGTGTTAGTTGTGATTAGAAATCTTGGTTAGTTAACCAAGTAAGATTTTGGGGGGATAGATAAGGTGTGAGCCTTAGAATGTTTTACGAAAGACCTTAGAGGTAAGGCCATCTCGAGTAAAGGTGTAGTGTTATGTTTGATCCTTATAGGAGTGCATAGTGCACGTGAGCTACGTTTGTGGATAAGTCCCCGAGTAGTGTGAAATGAAAGAGGTAGTTGAGCTGCAAGACCGCTAGGTTTTCGTAACGTGATTAGTAAGAGTTTCTTCGGGAACTAGTGTTGTGCTCGTTGACGGTCGGATTGAGGCCATGATGCGGGTCAACCCGCGGCCCGTTTGTGGTGGGGTCGGTTGTGGTGGTCCCGCCTGTGGTAGGTCACGAGGGTGTTAGGCCCAAGTTTAGTTAACCAACAGACGAGTTCGTGGATGCGTTCGACTGGTCGGGCCGATGGGGCAGCCCATCGTGTCCTTCTGGTCGACCGTTTACTCTACCGTGTTGTTTTATCGAAAGGTTGTAAGGTCGCATTGCGCCTACCTTCACCTTATGGCGCATAGTGAGCCAGTGTTACTACTGCTTCGTTTCTTCGGAAGTTTTGCCAAGCATGTGTTAAGAACTCAAAGTGAGTCTCGACCGCATTCGCCCGGGCCGTTGTTTGGATTTCGTGATAGTTGTGGGATTGTTGTCTCTGTGGAGGTAGTGTTTAAGCTACCATTTCGGTGTTCGGATATCGCCTTTACGGCATCAGGCGGAAGTAAAGACGCCACGATTGGTTCGATGTTAACAAGGTTCGCATACTGTTCAGCTTGTTCCAGCAGATCGTGGATAGTGAGAAGCTTGTCTAGAAGAAGTTCGCAGCTCAGGAATCGTATGGATAATCGGCGACGACGCCAGAGTTCAGTCGACGGCGGTCTTGAAAGTACCACCGGGTGCGTGACGAGTTTTGGAAGACAGAGGGAACTTAACCCGAGTTACTTTGGGCCTTTTGAGTTCATGTGAAGAATAGGCCAGGTTGTGTTATACCCCGTTGTTGCTGGGTATGTATGTGAGGACGTACGTACGAGTGTACGGCAGAAATTTTGAAAGGAAAGAAAGATGTGAGTTTTCGACGGAAAAGTTTCCGGTTATTTGTGAAGAAAAAGGTTCGTTAATGGGAATTGATTCCCAGATTTGGTATTCTGACTTCCCGGAATATTAGAGAATTATGGAATTTTATTTTCTGAATGGTCACGTGGGCCCACGGAGAAATTTACTGCTTTGTGGGGCCCACTTTGTTTTAGATTTTGGCCATTGTGGATATTTTTAGAAAGACGTTTTTAGGGCGGCAGGAGGGTGACACGTGTCACCCCGCCAGTGGCTTGCCAAAGTTACATTTGGGCACAGTCACGAGAGTCAGTCGCTTTCCGACGAAACGCTTCCACTTTCGTAGGGAAAATTCCGCTATGTCGCTTTGTATTTTTGCGGATTTTTCCGAGAGACGAAACATTTTGGACCAACGGAGGTGACATGTGTCACCTCACATCGGAAGCAGTGGCGCCAGTGGAAGAGGTGGTTCACTTAATTGGCTTGATCTTTGTGGCTCACGTTTTGGCCCTATTGGTTCCTTGTTTTGTGCCTTGTTTTGGCCTTGTTTTGTGGCTTGTCTTGTGCCATGTTTTGTGGAGTAGGGTTAGGGTGCACTTGGCTTGATCAAGGCCTTACACTTGCCTTGCACATGGCTCGATTCGCCATTGGTTGGCATTTGGGTTTGCTATAAATACCCCCTTAGTTGATGAACTTTCATCATCCAAAATCATTTTCCAAGTCTTGAAATCTCTCCCCCTTTGTGAGTTGAAATCGTCCAAAGCCCTCCTCCCCTTTGGAGCTTTGGCCGAGAGGCCCCCTTTGAGTGAGGCTTGGCCGTGGGTACCCCTAGCCTAGTTGTTTTCGTATAATACCCCTTGTTGTGGTATAGAAATACTCCCCTAGTATTGTTATAATGCCCAAAATACCTTAGCCTTGTGCCTTGTAGTATTCCAAAGATACCTCTTTGCGTAGAGTCCGGAAATACTACCTTTTGTCCTTTTAGTCTCAAACCGAAACCCTAAGGAAATCTTCATAGTTGGTTGAAGTATGTGAGTAGAAGTTGGTTAGAACTTCTAAGGGTTGTTTGGAGTGGTTTGGAGCGCTCGGAGTGGAGCTAAACCTTGCTCAGGATCGACATTATAACTTGGATAATTTTGGGCTTATCGAGGTAATTATCTTGTCCCTCTATTGTAATTGGAAATTACATGTTTGTTAGGATATATAGTTGAAGTATACTATATATGGAACTATACTTAGTATTATGGCAATGTCTTTTGACTTAAGCCTGAAGAATAAAGAACTGAACTGAACTGTATTTACATAGGACTGTATTGCAGTAGACTTGTGTAGAATTGTACGCGTCCGGTTAGACGTGTTAACCCCCCCCCCTGGTTGGCTTGGTAGCCGACCTCGATAGAGGAGGAGATTTACGCTGTTGCGGGGGGGGGAGGTGCTGCCGAATTTTCTATAGAAAGATAGAAACTTGTGTTTTGGGGTTAATAGACGTTTGTGACCTTTATAGGTAAAAGTACTAAGAGTAGCGTATTCTACTCGAGGAGTGGAAAGGGCTAGTGCGTTGTAGTACTTGGAGCATTTTGCTTATTGTCGATAAATCGTCGCGAGGTATGTGAACCTCTTCCTATCTCTTCTAGCATGATATGTGTGAACTATGTAGTACGGTAGACGTACATGTGTTAACTGTGTTTGATTGTTCTTAAAACATAAAGTGTTATAACGGCTTTATGGGAAGTTGGTTATAACAGCTTTATGTAGGTAAGAAAATACTTTGTGGTTTTAAAAGGTAACTGATGTGAATTATAACTGGCTAGTTATAATAAAGAACTTGATGTATTTCAAAAGATTTCTAAATCGTTTTGAATGGAGAGTAACACTTGGTTTTAAAGGTTTTAAAAAGAGTTATACTAGCTTGATGGGGAGTTAGGTATAATGTCTTAAGAGAGGTAAAGAAAATGGTTTACTGATGTTAGAAGTTAAGAGACTTGATCTTATAAGATAAGAGACTTAACTTATTTGTTTTAATGTGGATGTTTATGTGAAACCTCATTCGTGAGTAATGAGTACTTGGTTTTATTTAAAGGATAATGTTTTACTGATTTCGGAAATCAGAATGTGTATCGACAGACCACTGCAGCGTTAATAAAGGAAAATGTATTGAATAATGATGAATTGTATTAAAACCGAGAAACCTCCATCTGCATAGAAACTAAGATGAGACAAAATGATATTACATTTTCTAGATCATGGCTGCTGTAATAAGAATGTTGTAAACAAGAATAACCTACTCTCACGTGAGACTTATATTACTCAAGTGTTCTAAAACGGAATCAAGTGATTAAGTTTATGAACTATGAAACCATTTGAAAATGAGAAGCTTGAGTAATTGAAACTAGGCAAACTGGAACTTAGGAAAAGAATGTTGTTACTTGATTTTGAAAAGGAATGTGGGTTGGTCATTCTAATACTACGTATCGGGTGACTTTAATAAGTAATGGATCTCTTTAAAAAGAACTTAACGACGTAGTACTTTAGGGTCAAACCCGGACTTGGCAAATGAAAGTACTTTGAGTGGTGTGAAACTTGCCTATGCTTGTTGTTGTGAAACTTGCCTATGCTTGTTGTTGTGAAACTTGCCTATGCTTGTGATGATAGCCTTTGTTGTGCAAGTGTGGTATTTCAGACACCGCCTCTCGATAGAGGCCTGGTCGACTTGTTGAGAACTTACTTGACATGCCGCGTGATGGAGAATTCCACGGGTATGCTCGCTGATAGTGTTATTCCATGGACTAGCTCTCATGAGGTTTCTTCGCTCGCCCGGGTATCCGTGGTCGGCTCAGATTGCCCCGCCTCGTGACCGATTCGGCTGGTATCCGTAGTCACCCTGACTTGCCCCGCTCAAGATAGTGACGAAGTTTCGTGATACGCCTTGGTCCCCGTGGTCACCAGATTTGCCTTGCCACCGGTGCGTGACCGCCTTGTATCCTGTAGTCGGCTCGCACTTGCCCCGTGACGGCCGTGTTTTGGTTGCATTGTATTATTGGTACGGTCGGATTCGTAGTTATACTTGTCTGCACGGTTTTTATAACACAGTGGGACACGGTGTTCATGTATAATCCTTGGTATGGTTATATCATAACCGCCAGCTGAGGAAGAAATTCCACGCACGAGTGATAATTTGGAGCGTGAGTCCCCGTCTTGATGAATCGGTTATATGTTATATATCGTAGTTTGGTCATCATACATGTCTCCCGCTTTATATAGACTATTATGATTTCATTTACTGATTTACGCTTCACATACTGTAATTGCCAGATCGACTCCTTTCGGGCCGCGTCACGCCGCAGTAGAGGTACATCTACCGCCGATCCCCGCTAGGATCTCGATTCAAAGATTTTGGGAAGCTCCGTTCCGTCGGAGGCTTATCTTTGGTATGTTACCCCGAGTCCGTAAGTTCTTAGACGCTCGTGGGTATGGCGCCCCGCCTCCGTCATAGTTGTTGTATAAATCTTGCAGGTCTGTAGTACCGCAAGTGTGGTTGTAAAAGGATTAAACTGTTGTGTTTTATGATATACCGAGGGCAATCGCTTGGTTGCTGCTTATTTATTATATCTCTTGTTTCATGATTCATGTTTTATTTTCCATTGGTTTTCTCGATGTCAGATCACTAGGGTGCCCGGGTAAGTGCACGATGACGCCCGTTCGGGGCGTTACAAAGTGGTATCGAGCGATTAATCCTTCGGAAAGTGTCTACTGACCGTGTCTAGTAGAGTCTTGATTATCGATGTGTCGCACCACATCTATAATCGTGAGGTCGCAGGACATTTAGGATTGGTTTCATTCTTCTCATTCCGAGATCGTGCCTTAGAGCCGTGTTGTAAGTTGGACCTCCGACGTATCTCGTATTTACCGCTTATGCCTCCGCCAAGGCAACCAGAGCCCGGCGGCAAGGCAGCCGAGGTGCCGCTAGTGAGATACTGAGGAGTACGAGGGCGCAGCCCGACAAGACTGAGGTTGTGCTTGACGGCGGGTTTCACGACGCCGCCAAAGACCAAAGAGAGTTTAGAGCCGCAGCATGGGCCGATGAGACTACAAGACTGAGCCTCCACCCCGCACCGGAGCAGAGGAGATGAGTTGCAAGGAGTGGCCGATTAATGGCCGTGGTCAGGCGATTGAGGATAGGTGGACACGCAGATTCCAAAGAGCACCGCCGTTCACCAGATCGATAGTTCGAGGCTTCGGATTTTCCGAGTCAGAGCCGCCAGAGTTTTATGGGTCGAGGCACGAGGATGATCCGCAGGAGTTCATCCGGCGATTCTGGATCGCGAGAGTGATCAAGGCATCGGAGATCGAGTCGGTGGTCTAGGTTCACATCAATCGCGTGATACCGCAATGATCGGTTTGATTCTCGAGCTGTCCGTGGGAGAGCATGACTTCCAGCGGTATGGAACGAGTTCTCGAGGCCTTTCTTGCACATTTCTTGCCTCCCGGATGAGGAGGGCTCGGCCGCAGATTTTTGGTGTTATTACAGAATCCGCGCACGTTCGGGAGTACAATGTGGAGTTCGACTCATTGGCAGACGCCCGCGTTAGTAGCTAGTATGGAGGATCGAGTGCACCGATATGTTACAGTGGCTCGATGATTGCCTTGCAGAGTTGTTCGGTGTAGCTCTTCACCGGTACGGACATCGCTCGCACGCAGCGTATACACTTGGATGTGAGGAACGGATAAATCGACGGAATGACCAAAGTCAGCAGAAGAGGGCCAGAACAGCAGGGTCCTTTGGTGATTTTCGAGGCGACCGCCTCAGCAGCAGACTAGTTATGTACCTCCGTCAGTACAGAGTGGTCCTCCAGCCTTTCGACCTTCAGATATTCAGAGCGAGTGGGGCTCCTGTGTTTCAGATTTTCAGAGAGCGAGTGCTCGCCGGATGAGGTTGCCCTTGTCTCAGTGTGGCCGCCAGGAAAGCTTCATAAGGAGGTGTCGTACTAACTCGAGATTGTTATTTTTGCGCCAACAGGCCATCCGGCAAGAGATCGTCCCACTGTGGTAGCACCGGTAGGATAGCATGGACTACTAGAGCGGGCATGGGTTCTTCACCTTCCGTAGCCGTGCAGATGTTCGACACCTAAGGCCCCGAGAGGTCGCTGGAGTTCCGCTTTAGCGGCCTCGAACCGCCTAGTTTCGTATATCCTTAACCTCTAGAGTTTTGTTTATGTTGTTGATGTGTTTAATGTTATGTTTGGATAGCTTTGTGCTAAAATGTGATTTAGAAACCGTTAGTGAAAAGGGTAAGTCCTCGGGTAGTGTGAGATGGAAGTGGTAGCTTTGATGTGAAATAGTAAAATTGTTCCGGATCGGAACAAGAGTTGCGCGTTGGGGTCGGGTTTAGGACCATTTGCGGTCAAACCGTAACCCGGTTTGGGGTGGGGCCAGTTCGGGTGGTCCCGCGGTGGTAGGGTCACGAGGATGCTAGGCCCAAGTTTGTATGATCATCGTATAAGTTCGTGGACGCGTTCGACCGAGCGGTTCAGAAAGGCCGGAATGGCCTTAAGGAAGTTTGAGGTTAGTAAGATGACCAAGTTTGAGGTAGTGACTCGCAGACTTTCGAACGAAGTAATGACCGAGGTATGGTACATTCGGGAGAGTTCAAGTGTTCGAGAAGGGCACGACGAGTAAGGAAGGAAGATAACGTGTGTTATTTCGTGGCTGCCGTGGCGTTGACAACTTGTTAGAGGAACTTCATCGATATCCGTCTTGAGAAGGAACATTCGGACGAATGTTTCTACGAGGGGAGAATGTTATACCCGTTGTTGCTGGGTATGTATGTGAGGACGACGCATTTGAGTGTACGCAGAAATTTTGAAAGGAAAGAAAGATGTGAGTTTTCACTAAAAGTTTCCGGTTATTTGTGAAGAAAAAGGTTCGTTAATGGGAATTGATTCCCGATTTGGTATTCGGACTTCTGGAATATTAGAGAATTATGGAATTTTATTTTGGAAATGGTCACGTGGGCCCACGGAGAAATTTACTGATTTTGGGCCCACTTTGTTTTGAGATTTTGGCCATTGTGGATATTTTTAGAAAGACGCGTTTTTAGGGCGGTAGGAGGGTGACACGTGTCACCCCGCCTAGTGGCTTGGCCAAAGTTACATTTGGGCACAGTGCCGATCAGAGTCGTTTCCGACGAAACGCTTTCCACAGCCTTTCGTAGGGAAAATTCGGCTATGTCGCTTTGTATTTTTGCGGATTTTTCCGAGAGGCGAAACATTTTGGACCAACGGGAGGGTGACATGTGTCACCTCACATCGGAAGCAGTGGCGTCCAAGTGGAAGAGGTGGTTCACGAATTGGCTTGATCTTTGTGGCTCACGTTTTGGCCCTATTGGTTCCTTGTTTTGTGCCTTGTTTTGGCCTTGTTTTGTGGCTTGTCTTGTGCCATGTTTTGTGGAGTAGGGGTTAGGTGCACTTGGCTTGATCAAGGCCTTACACTTGCCTTGCACATGGCTTGATTCGCCGTTGGTTGGCATTTGGGTTTGCTATAAATACCCCTTAGTTGATGAACTTTCATCATCCAAAATCATTTTCCAAGTCTTGAAATCTCTCCTTTGTGAGTTGAAATCGTCCAAAGCCCTCCTCCCCTCATTGGAGCTTTGCCGAGAGGCCCCCTTTGAGTGAGGCTTGGCCAGTGGGTACCCCTAGCCTAGTTGTTTTCAGATAATACCCTTGTTGTGGTATAGAAATACTCCCTAGTATTGTTATAATGCCCAAAATACCTTAGCCTTGTGCCTTGTAGTATTCCAAAGATACCTCTTTGCGTAGAGTCAGAAATACTACCTTTGTCCTTTAGTCTCAAACCAAAACCCTAAGGAAATCTTCATAGTTGGTTGAAGTATGTGAGTAGAAGTTGGTTAGAACTTCTAAGGGTTGTTTGGAGTGGTTTGGAGCGCTGAGTGAGCTAAACCTTGCTCGGGATCGACATTATAACTTGGATAATTTTGGGCTTATCGAGGTAATTATCTTGTCCTCTATTGTAATTGGAAATTACATGTTTGTTAGGATATATAGTTGAAGTATACTATATATGGAACTATACTTAGTATTATGGCAATGTCTTTTGACTTAAGCTGAAGAATAAAGAATCAATCGAATCAGTATTTACATAGGGTGTATTGCGATGAGACTTGTGTAGAATTGTACGCGTCAGGTTAGACGTGTTAACCCACTGGTTGGCTTGGTAGCCGACTCGATAGAGAGAGAGATTTACGCCATGGGAGAGTCTTGCCAATTTTCTATAGAAAGATAGAAACTTGTGTTTTGGGGTTAATAGACGTTTGTGACCTTTATAGGTAAAAGTACTAAGAGTAGCGTATTCTACTCGAGAGTGGAAAGGGCTAGCAAGGTTGTAGTACTTGGAGCATTTTGCTTATTGTCGATAAATCGTCGCGAGGTATGTGAACCTCTTCCTATCTCTTCTAGCATGATATGTGTGAACTATGTAGTACGGTGACGCATACGTGTTAATCGTGTTTGATTGTTCTTAAAACATAAAGTGTTATAACGCTTTATGGGAAGTTGGTTATAACGACTTTATGTAGGTAAGAAAATACTTTGTGGTTTTAAAAGGTAATCGATGTGAATTATAAGCGCTAGTTATAATAAAGAACTTGATGTATTTCAAAAGATTTCTAAATCGTTTTGAGGAGAGTAACACTTGGTTTTAAAGGTTTTAAAAAGAGTTATACTAGCTTGATGGGAGTTAGGTATAATGTCTTAAGAGAGGTAAAGAAAATGGTTTATCGATGTTAGAAGTTAAGAGACTTGATCTTATAAGATAAGAGACTTAACTTATTTGTTTTAATGTGGATGTTTATGTGAAACCTCATTCGTGAGTAATGAGTACTTGGTTTTATTTAAAGGATAATGTTTCTTGATTTGGAAATCGAGAATGTGTATCGACAGCACCAACTGAGCGTTAATAAAGGAAAATGTATTGAATAATGATGAATTGTATTAAAACCGGTAGAAACCTCCATCTGCATAGAAACTAAGATGAGACAAAATGATATTACATTTTCTAGATCATGGTCTGTAATAAGAATGTTGTAAACAAGAATAACCTACTCTCGTGAGACTTATATTACTCAGTGTTCTAAAGCGGAATCAAGTGATTAAGTTTATGAACTATGAAACCATTTGAAAATGAGAAGCTTGAGTAATTGAAACTAGGCAACCTGGAACTTAGGAAAAGAATGTTGTTACTTGATTTTGAAAAGGAATGTGGGTTGGTCATTCTAATACTACGTATCGGGTGACTTTAATAAGTAATGGATCTCTTTTAAAAAGAACTTAACGTCGTAGTACTTTAGTGGTTGAAACAGGACTTGGCAAATGAAAGTACTTTGAGTTGTGTGAAACTTGCCTATGCTTGTTGTTGTGAAACTTGCCTATGCTTGTTGTTGTGAAACTTGCCTATGCTTGTGATGATAGCCTTTGTTGTGCAAGTGTGGTATTTCAGTATTCTGGCGTCTCGATGGGGCGGTCGACTTGTTGAGAACTTACTTGGACGTCGGGCGGTGATGGAGAATTCCACGGGTATGCTCGCTTGATAGTGTTATTCCATGGACTAGCTCTCCATGAGGTTTCTTCTTGTTCGGCTGGGTATCGGTGGTCGGCTCTCGTCTTGCCGATCTCGTGATGATTCGGCCTTGGTATCGGTAGTCGACCCTCGACTTGCCCGTTCGATTATAGTGACGAAGTTTCGTAATCTGACCTTGGTCCACGGTGGTCGACCCTCGTACTTGCCGGTCGGTGCGTGGCCGGCCTTGATATCCGATGAGTCGGCTCTCGCACTTGCCGTGTCGGCCGTGTTTTGGTTGCATTGTATTATTGGTACGGTCGGATCTGGTAGTTATACTTGTCTGTCACGGTTTTATAACACTGGGACATGGTGTTCATGTATAATCCTTGGTATGGTTATATCATAAACCGCTAGCGATGAGGAAGAAATTCCACGCACGAGTGATAATTTGGAGCGTGAGTCCACTGTCTTGATATCGGTTATATGTTATATCTCGTAGTTTGGTCATCATACATGTCTCTGCTTTATATAGACTATTATGATTTCATTTCTGATATTCTGATTTCACATACTTAGTACTGTTATGCGACCTCCTTGAATTTGCGTTCACGCCGCAGTAAGTCGTCATTTGTCGATCGCGTTTAGGATCTCGATTCACATTTTGGGAAGCTCGTTCCGTCGGAGGCTTATCTTTGGTATGTTACCACAGTCCGTAAGTTCTTATGCGTTCGTGGGTATGGCGGGGCCCCTGTCCGTCATAGTTGTTGTATAAATCTTAAGTGCATGAAATCTTGTTGTGGCGGGGTTGTAAAAGGATTAAACTGCTGAGTTTTATGTATATCTTGAGGGCAAGCTGTTTTGGTTGCTGTTTATTTATTATATCTCTTGTTTCATGATTCATGTTTTATTTTCCATTGGTTTTCTCGATGTTGTATCACTAGGGTGCGGGTAAGGCACGATGTGGGCGAGTTCGGGCGTTACGAGTTGCTATATGATTAGCTTTTGCCGTCCGACTTAGGAGGTCAGACGTCCGGTCTTTCGTATTGTTATGATCGGGAAAAGTATCGGAGATCCGTCCAGAGTGTTCCCACTTAATGATGACCACGTTAGAGATAGTAACCCCGAGTTTTGGAAACTGAAGCAGTATCAGAAATGTGGAAAGAGTTTGAGTATACGACATCCTCAGGGAGTGCATGCAGTGGTACCATTTGTTGGGTCGCCTGAGAAGGTTAATGCCTCAGGCAAAGTGACAAGGTGGTATCTACGACGAGTAAAGAGAGAAGCGAGCATGTATGGCGAGCATTGATGTGATCATTTCTTTTGTAAAGAGAAGGTGCGGAGGAGGTATATTTTAAACCCCGGTGAGAAGTGTTTTATGGTGATGTTAGAGGTGTTTCCTCGTGGACTTGGATGTAAGCTTTTTGCGCAAGTTGTTTCTGTGGCCATGTGTGGCAAGGATTGTTCTCGTAAGTATAGTAGTGAAGACTATCTTTGGCGCGTATTTGTTTTGAGACTTAGAAGGAACATTGGACGAATGTTTCTAAGGAGGAGAATGTTATACCGTATTTCAGTATATGCGTATGGACGTCGTAGAAAATTTGAAACTTTTAATATTGGCTTGGCGAAAATTATTTGTGCACAACACCCGTTTAGAGTCGTTTTTTAAACGTTTTCGACTTCGTAGGGAATTTCCGGCTATGTCATTTTTAATTTTTGCGGATTTTTCCGAGAGGCGAAGCGTGTTGGGCCAACAAGAGGCGCCACTTGGCACCTCCCATTGGCGGACGTGAGGCTCGGTTGTGGCGATTGGAATGGCTTTAGTTGGTAGGATATTTGTGTGTTAGTTGGTTAAGGGGCACTTGGCAAGATCTTGGCCCTACACTTGCTAGCACTTGGCTAGATCTTGGCCATTGGTTGGCCTTGGCTTGTGCTATAAATACCCTCTAAGGTTGAAGACTTCTTCATCCAAAATGCCTAAGTCTTGAGAGCCTTCCCTCCCTTTTCGTGAGGCCCCCTTGGCGAGAGTTTCCCCACAGTGGGGTAGGCGGGTAGCCACCACTCCTTTGTGGTGTGGCGTAGGGTACCCCCAGCCTAGTTTGTTTTCATATAATACCCCCCCTCTTGGTAGAAATACTCTCAAAAGTATTGTTATAATGCCCAAATTACCTTAGCCTTATACCTTGTTGTATTCTAAGGTTATACCTATACGAAAAGCCCAGAAATACTATTATACTTACCGTCGGTACCAAACCGAAACCCTAGGAAAATCTCCATAGTCCGGTGGAGTATTGTGTAGAAGTTGGTTAGAACTTCTAAGGGTGGTTTAGAGCGGGTTGGAGCGCTCAGAGTTGGAGCTAAACGATTGCCCAGGATCGACTTTAAGCTAGGATAATTATGGGCTTATCGAGGTAAATATCTTGTCCCTCTATTGTAATTGGAAATTACATGTTGTTAGAATATATAGTTGAAGTATACTATATATAGAATGAACGTAGTTATCGGCAATGTCTTGCGACTTAAGCTGAAATTAAAGAAGTTCTTGAATGTAATTACTTAGGGTGTATTACATGAGACTTGTGAAGTAGTGCAGTGGAGTAGAATTGTACGTTAGGGTTAGATGTATAACCCGGTTGGCTTGGGAGCCGGCCTCCATGGAGGAGGAGATTTCTGTGTTGCGGGGAGAGTCTTTGCGAATTTTGGTAGAATATTCTACGATGAGATCTAAATGTTAATCATTGTGGCCTTATAGGTTGAGGTACTACGTGTGGCGCGACCTACTGGCTTAGGAGTAGCCGGCGGTTGGATGTACTTGAGCGTTTTGCTATTAGTCGATACTCGTCGCGAGGTATGTGAACCTCTTCCTATCTCTTCTAGCATGATATGTGTGAAATATGTAGACGGTGAGCGTCACGTGTCTTTGAACGTATTTGATTGGTGTAAAACATAAAGTGTTATAACGGCTTTATGGGAAGTTGGTTATAACGACTTTATGTTGGTAAGAAAATACATGTGGTTTTAAAAGGTAACTGATTTGAACTATAACTGGCTTGTTATGTGTTAATAAAGAACTTGAAGTATTTCAAAAGATTTTTGAATCATTTTGAAAGAAGAAGTAATATTTGGTTTTTTGAAAACTTAAGAGTTATACTAGCTTTATGGGAAGTTAGGTATAACGGCTTAAGAAGGTTTTACTGATTTCGGAAATCAGAATGTGTATCGACAAACCACTGCAGCGTTAATAAAAAAGGAAATGTGTTGAATAATTAAGTATTATTAAAACCAGTAGAAACTTCCATCTGCATAGAAGCTAAGATGAGACAAAATGATATTTCCTAGATCATGGCTGCTGTAATAAGATTGTTATAAACAAGAATATCCTACTCACATATAAGACTTATGTTTCTCAGATAGTTTAAAGGAGAATTATATTCTTAAATGGATAAGACTATGAACTACGAAACCTTTCAAAAAAATGAGAAACTTGAACATTGGAAATTAGGCAAACTTGAACATTGGAAAAGAATGTTGCTACTTGATTTTACAAAGAGAAGTAATTGATTTACTTTAAAAAGATAATCACTCTATTTTCATATACTACGGGTATTGTGTGACTTTTGTGAAAGTAACGTATCTTTTAAAGAGTTAATGTATGAAGTACTTTGGGGATAAAAACCCGATCTTGTTAATCATATAGTAGAACGTACCTTGTGTGAACAACTTGATTGTATTGGTTTGTGATAGCCTTGTAATACTTCTTGTTGCTTTGATAAGTAAACGTGTTAGGATGCCACGTGTGTTAGTATCTTGTGATGTTTGTGTAAAGGGGTTTCCCTTGATTGTGCTTTTTAACTATCAGTCGTTATGATAGTATTGTGGCATTCATCTCTTGAGATGATTCCGGGGGTTAAGCTGCCCTCCGATGCGGGGTAGACTCAAGCGGTCTGGGACCATGATTCGAGAATACCTCATGCGGGTCCTGGGGGCCTATGCGGAGCTACGAGTTCCGAGTTAGCGTGCGTCCTTTATGGGCATGCGGTCGCGTGGCCATGCGGACTCGGAAGTCGGGGCGATGCCGGAGTAGCTACCTCGATGCGGGAATACCTCATGCGGGCGATGAGATTGGCCTATGCGGGTGCGGGAGTTCGAGGTTAGACGCACATTGATCTGCGGGCAAGTGGCGGCTTTGATCATGTGACGGTCTAGACAAATCTTATGATCTGATTCATGACCTTGTTGATGCGTGGGTTTTTGTAATCGGCTATGCCTTCGTACTTGCCCGTCTGATTTTATTATGATCAGGTGGGACTGGTGTTCAGTGTGTTCCTTGGTGCTTTTATATCATAGGCTAGCGGTGAGGAAGGTATTCCACGGGCATGATCGATGTTGTGGGCACGAGACCCATTGTTATACTTGAGTGATGACTTGAGGCGTGAGTCACGACTTGACATATGCTTTGTTGTAAGCGTAGTTTGGTTATCATACATGTCTCTGCTTTATATAGCGCTATGATTTCATTTCTGATATGTATTTTGATTTCACATACTCGGTACTGTTATCGACCTCCTTCGGGCTGCGTTCATGCCGCAGTTGAGGTACACGATCGTTGATCCTAGCTCGTGTCACGATTTCAGCGTTTGGGAAGCTCCGTTTCTCGGAGGCTTATCGATGGTATAGTCCCCTGCGTCGTAAGTGTTTACATTCGGGGTTTGGCGGGCCTGTCCGCCATTGTTGTCGTATCATTCTTAGAAGTGCAGTAATCTTGTTGTGGGCGGGGTTTGTAAAAGGATTAAAGCTCATGTTGAAAAAGGTTGCTATTTATATATATCTGAAGGTAACCGTTTTTGGTTAGCCTGTCTTCTTATTTCACTGTCTTATTACACTGGTTTCATGTATTGTCTTTATGTTCCGCTGATTACTCTGATGTATGTCTACTTGGGTGCCCGGGGTAAGGCACCAGTCACGGGCCCGGGTTCGGGTCGTGACAGGATCGACATTATAACTTGGATAATTTTGGGCTTATCGAGGTAATTATCTTGTCCCTCTATTGTAATTGGAAATTACATGTTTGTTAGAATATATAGTTGAAGTATACTATATATGGAACTACTTAGTATTCGCAATGTCTTTTGACTTAAGCTCAAGAATCTGAATCAGACGTATTGCGGTAGACTTGTGTAGTATTCGAGTAGAATTGTACACGTCAGGTTAGGCGTGTAACCCACCAGTTGGCTTGGTAGCGGCCTCGATAGAGAGGAGATTTCTGTTGTTGTGGGGAGGTCTTCGAATTTTCTATAGAAAGATAGAAACTTGTGTTTTGGAGTTAATGAGCGTTTGTGACCTTTATAGGTGAAAGTACTAAGAGTAGCGTATTACTCGAGGAGTGGAAAGGGCTAGAGGTTGTAGTACTTGGAGCATTTTGCTTATTGTCGATAAATCGTCGCGAGGTATGTGAACCTCTTCCTATCTTTTCTAGCATGATTGTTGTGAACTATGTAGTGCGGTGAGCGTACATGTGCTAAGTGATTTGGTCGGTTTAAAACATAGGGTGTTATAATAGCTTTATGGGAAGTTAGTTATAACGACCTTATGTAGTGAAAATGGTTTCTTGATGTTAGAAGTTAAGAGACTTGATCTTATAAGATAAGAGACTTAACTTATTTGTTTTAATGTGGATGTTGTGTGAAACCTCATTCGTGAGTAATGAGTACTTGGTTTTAAAGGGATAATGTTTCTTCGATTTGGAAATCGAGAATGTGTATCGACAGCACCAACTGCAGCGTTAATAAAGGAAAATGTATTGAATAATGATGTGTTGTATTAAAACCGGTAGAAACCTCCATCCGCATAGAAGCTAAGATGAGACAAAATGATATTACATTTTCTAGATCATGGTCTTTGTAATAAGATCGTTATAAACAAGAATAAACTACTCACATATATGACATATGTTACTCAATTGTTCTAAAAGGAATCAAGTGATTAAGTTTGGGAACTATGAAACCATTTGAAAATGAGAAGCTTGAGTAATTGAAACTAGGCAAACCGGAACTTAGGAAAAGAATGTTGTTACTTGATTTTGAAAAGGAAGGTGGGTTGGTCATTCTAATACTACGGTATCGGGTGACTTTTATAAAAGTAATGGATCTCTTTAAACGAACTTAACGTATGTAGTACCTTGGGGTTAAAAACCGGACTTTGGCATAAAATGAAAGTACTTTGAGTTGTTGTGAAACTTGCTATGCTTGTTGTTGTGAAACTTGCCTATGCTTGTTGTTGTGAAACTTGCCTATGCTTGTGATGATAGCCTTTGTTGTGCAAGTGTGGTATTTACGTATTCTGGCGTCTCTCGATAGAGGCGGTCGACTTATTGAGAACTTACTTGGGCGTCTTTGGCGGTGATGGAGAATTCCACGGGTATGTTTCCATTTTGATTCCTGTATTGTTGATGATGTCACTTGGACATGTCTACACCGAGGTAGAATTCCGGGGGCATGCGGCCATGCGGTCGGGTTGATTACCCGATATATTGTTATTGTGGTTACATGGACATGTCTACACCGAGGTAGAATTCCGGGGCATGTGGCGTGCGGCGGGTTGATCACCCAAAGATATTATTGTTGATGTCACATGGGCGTGTCACACCGAGGTAGAATTCCAGGGGCGTGTGGCCATGGGGCATTGGTATTATTGTTGCATCATGGACATGTCTACACCGATGCAGAATTCCGGGGGCATGCGGCCATGATGCGAACATGATTGATGTTGTGGGCGTGAGACCCATAGTTATATTTGAGTGATGACTTGAGGGCGTGAGTCACATCGACATGATCGCTTTTATGTTGTGAATCGTAGTTTGGTTATCATACATGTCTCTGCTTTATATAGACTAGTATGATTTCATTCTGATATTTCTGATTTCACATACTTGGTACTGTTATCTTGACCTCCTTGGCTGCGTTAAATGCCGCAGTAAGTACGTCGATCGTGGATCCTCGATCTTAGGATCTCGGTTCAGCGTTTTAGGAAGCCCGTTTCTCGGAGGCTTATCTTTTGGTATGTGTTCCACGAGTTGCAGGTTCTTGTACATTCGGGTATGGCGGAGGCCACTGTCGTCATAGTTGTTGTAAATCTTAAGTGCAGAATCTTGTTGTGGCGGGGTTTGTAAAAAAGGATTTAAACTGCTCGTTTTGAAAGAGTTGTATTATTTATGTTATTGGAAGGTAACAGTTGGGTTGCTTTGTTTATGTTCATATATCTTGTTTCTTGTTTAAAGTTTTATTTTCCGCTGGTTTTCTCTGATGATTGTATCACTAGGGTGCCCGGGATAAGGCACCAGTAACGGGCCCCGGAACGGGTCGTTACACTTTTTTACAAGTCTAAAATCTTAACACTTGTGAGTTCTTACTTACGTTCTTTAAACATGTCCTGTAAACACGGGGTGTAACACAAGTAACCAGGCTAACCACCAGATCACAACCGTAAGTCACGAGACTTCGCCACAAAACTGAACGGGGCAAGTACGAAGGCTAACTACCAGAACCAAAGCCAAATCAGCCACGACCGGGGCAAGTACGAGAGCCAACTACCAGATACCAAAGCCGAATCAGTAAAACCTCATGGAGAGCTAGTCCATGGAACAACAATCCTAATGGAACCATACCCGTGGGCCACCCAACGTGTCAGTAGGTCCAAGGATATAACAAGATAACCGGCCCTCCATCAAGAGACTCGGTAGCACAGAATCAAAACACTTGCACAACAAAGGCTAGCACAACAAGCATAGGCAAGTTCAACATACTCATAGACTTTCATTTTATTACAACAAATCCGGATTTTTAACCCCAAGGTACTACGTACTTTAACTCTTTAAAAAGATCCATTTCTTTCACAAAAAGTCACACGATACCCGTAGTATCAAAATAGAGTAACTATCTTTTTAAGTAAACCAAAATAATTTCCATATCTTCTTTTCGAATAAAACAACTTAAGACAAAACCATGACTTTCTTTTTAAACCGATTTAAGACAAAACCATGCCTTTTTTTAAAACCATTTTAAGACAAAACCATGCCTTCTTTTTAAACCATTTTAAGACAAAACCATGCCTTCTTTAAAACCAAAACACTTTAATTCCTCAAGTCTCTTTTCTGTTTAGAAAACAAGTTCCTTACTTTGGAATTTAAGAAAATTCAATACTTGTTATTAATGATCTTATTTAAGCGGCCATGATCTAGGAAATGTAATACAATTTTGTCTTATCTTAGCTTCTATGCAGATGGAGGTTTCTACTGGTTTTAATAATAATTAATTAGTCAATACTTTTTCCTTTATTAACGCTGCAGTGGTTTGTTCGATAATTATTCTCATTTCCGAAATCAATATAACTTATTCCTTTTAAAACCCAATTACCCATTTCTCATAAAAGCGGTTTCTCAACTTTTTAACACAAACCAAGTCCTTAATATTTCACATCAAGTCATTTATAAGTCAAGTCTCTTACTTTTTAAAAACCACAAACCATTTCTTTACCTACATAAAGTTGTTATAACAAACTTCCCATAAAGCTGTTATAACACTTTATGTTTTAAACAAACAAATTCGTTTAGCACGTATGCGTCTCGTACTTCATAGTTCACTCAATCATGCTAGTAAAGATAGTAAGAGGTTAACATACCTCGCGACGATTATCGACAAAAAGCAAAAAGCTCCAAAGTATTGTAACCACGCTAGCCTTTTCCACCGCCAAGTAGAATACGCTCCTCGCAGTACTACCACCTAACAAGGCCACAAACCGCCTACCAACCTCTCGATCTCTTTGTAGCGCAATTCAAAGCACAAGGTTATTATTCTACGGAAAATTCGACAGCACCTCCCCCCCCCCGCAACCACATAAATCTCCTCCTCTATCAAGGCCCGCTACCAAGCCAACAACTCCAAGGGGGGTTACACGTCTAACCGAACGTGTACAACACTGCCCCACAATAAAACTACAAGTCTCATCAGAATACATCAATGTAAATAGTTCAATTCTTATCCATATTCATTCTACATATAGTATACTCAATTATACATTACTCTGACATGTAATATCCAATTCTGATAGGGGACATAGATCATTACCTCGATAAGCCCAAAATTATCCAAGATTATAAGTCGATACTGAGCAACGTTTAGCTCCACTTCCTTACGCTCCAACCCGCTCCAAGCAACCCTTAGAAGTTTCTAAACAACTTCTCTTCAAGATCCAACTCCAAAAAGTGAAGAACACTTAGGCTCAAACTATGACAAGTTTCGGCCAAGGCAAGGTTTCTAGGCTAGGGGTGTGAAATATTTTCCAACTCTTGGTACACAATCTTCCTAACACCCTAAGGAAGAACACTTAAAACTTAAAGAATTTTTGGACAACACTAGCTCCTAAAATCAGCCCATGGCCGAGAGCTACACTCAAGAGGGAAGGAGTATTTTGCCTTGGAAATTATCTCAAGAATGGATGAAGAAGTCTTGCAAGCTTAAGGGTCTATTTATAGAGAAATCAATGGCTAGGATTAAAGCAAGTGTAAGGTGATGATTGGGTACATGTGTGAGGGTAAACTACCAACCAAGTGTTCACCACAAAAATGGGACAAGTGGCTTGCCACTTGTCCCCCAAAAAAAAATGTCCAAGTGTCCCTCACTTTCGTCCATAGGGCCACATGGGGGTGACACGTGTCGCCCCCTACTCGTCCAAAATATTTCATCTTCCGAAAATATCCGTAATGCCAAAAATCCGAAAATAAAGTGGGCCGGCAAAGCAGTAAATTCCTCAGTGGGCCCACGTGACCAATTCCGGAAATAAAATTCCATAATTCTCAAATATTCCAAAAAGTCCGAATACCAAATCTGGGAATCCAATTCCCTTTAACGAACATTTTTCCTTCACAAAATCCGGAAACTTTTCCGTCGAAAAATCACATCTTTCTTCCTTTCCAATTTTTGTGTCGTATTCTCGTACGTACGTCCTCACATACATACCCTGGAACTACGGGGTGTAAAATTCTTCCCCCCTTAGAAACATTCGTCCCGAATGTTCCTTCTAAGTCTCAAAACATACATGTGTCGGTATAGTCTTCACTACTATACTTACCAAACCAATCATGCCACCAATGGCCATAGTATAACATACGCGCAAAACTCAATCCGAGCCAACGAGGAATCACCTCTAACGTGTATAACAACACCATAAGCTTCCACCCATGGTCTAAAGGGTACTCCCTTCGCATCTTCACTACACAACAAAATGATCTCTTTTATTCTGTTAACACACGTTCACTTCTTTCCTTACTCGTCGTACCCTTCTCGTACACCCGAACTCTCTCTGGTACACGTACCATACTCCAGTCATCGCTTCAGTTTCCAAAACCTTGGAGTCACTACTTCCAAACTTGGTCATCTTACTAACCTCAAATTCCTATAAGGCCATTCCCGGCCTTTACAATCTGATTCTGGTCGAACATATCCACGAACTCATACGATGGTTACCTAAACCTGGGCCTAGCACCCTCGTGATCCTACCACCTGGCGGGACCACCTCGAACTGACCCCACCTCACTCCGGGCTGCGGGTTGACCCGCGATCTGGCCTCAACCCGACCCGCTATCGCCCAAACTCTCTCGTTCCCCGATCCGGAACAATCTTACTAATTCACGTCATGAAAGCTACCACTTCCATCTCACACTACCCATGGAATTATCCCATAATATATTTTACGCATACCAAGTACTTTGACAAAGACCAACCGTAAAATCATCCACTCAAGCGCTTGCATCCAAGGTCCTAGCATATAAATTCTAAGGCTCACAATCGTCTCGTCTCGGACTTACCCTTTCTCAACTACCCATGTTTTCTAATTCACACTTAACACGATGCTATCCGTACATAGCACTTAACATGTACCACCATAACAATATAAACAAGTCTCTTGGGGCTAAAGATATCTGCAACTCTCGCCTCACTTTCCTTTGTCGCTCTAATCATAATCACGCCTGCAGTCGCCGCTATAGAAGGTGATGAACCATCCACCGATCCGAAGTCGAGTCTCTACATCCGTGCTACCTGCAGTCGGACAACTCTCACCAAATGGCCTGTTGGCGCGCATACAATTGTCGAAGTAGTGCGACACTCCCGTAATAGAGTCTATCACAACGGCAACGAGGTAGGGGTGACCTCATCGACTAACACCCTTCTCGAACAATGAACTGGCGGCCGGTAGGTGAGGCATCCTCTTGTATCCCTCCTTGGACATCCTCCCATCATGGCCACGGCGGTCGCAAGTATAACAATCTCCCAACTAGCACGACACACGAGGACCATCCTCGCCTCTATCCATAGAACTGCGTGCGGCTGACTCAAGAAATCTGAAGTCTCGGACTATCGGATCTAGGGTGAATCATCGCTGCCGGAACCACGGCTCCGTCGTCTCCTCATTCGGCCACCAGCCTAGCTAATCGGGCCATCTCCTTGAACTCATATCCTCGGCTCTGGCGTGTACCCGAGGCTCGGTATCGTGGCCTCGGTGAAGCTGCCGCCGCTCTAAACTCTGCTGGGCTAGCGGCGTCATAAAACTCGTCGTCAAGTACTATCTCGGGTAATGACCGGGCTGTGCCTCGTAACCTCGTGTTCTACTCGTAGCTCCTCTGCTACCTTGCCTTACGGGCCACTGGTTGCCTTGCGTAGAGCGTGCAGGTACATAAGAATACGCGAGGAGTCCAACTTATAACACAGCTCTAAGGCACGATATCAGAGTGAGAAGAATGGAAACCAATCCTAAATATCCTGTAGCCTCCTGATTATAGATGTGGTGCACAACACACCGATAATCAAGACTATACTAGACACGGTCTGTAGGCACTTTCCGATACGCTGAACTGTGATCCTATGAGCGAGGATTAACAACCGATGTACCTCTACCTGCGGCATGAACGCGGCCGAAGGTCGATCTGACAGTACCAAGTATGTGAAATCAAAATACGTAAATGAAATCATAGTAGTCTATATAAAGCGGAGACATGTAAGATAACCAAACTACGATCCTGATATATAAGCAAATATGTCAAGTCGGGGACTCACGCCTCAAAGTCATCACTCAAATATAACTATGGGTCTCATGCCCACAACATCAATCATGCGTGGAATACCTTTCTCGCTTGGCGATCTATGATATAACAACACGAGTACACATGAACACGAGTCCCACTGTGTCATAAAATCGTCTGGGGCAAGTACGAAGGCATAGCTACGAGATCCAACTGCATCATCAATCGGCCGGGCAAGTACGAGCCGGCTACGGAACCTACCGTACAACAATACTAAACAACCATATCACGAAGGCGACACGTGGCAAGTCGATAGCCTCTACCAGATCCTCACTGCGCCACGTAGATGGCGGGGCAAGTAACGAGCTAACCACGGATCACAACCGTAAGTCACGGCTTCGTCCAAACGACTTCGGCCCGACACGTGGCAAGTGCGATAGCCTCTACCAGATCCTCACTGCGCCACGTGGCGGCGGGGCAAGTAACGAGCTAACCACCGATCACAACCGTAAGTCACGATACCGCGCGAAGGCGACGCGTGGCAAGTGTGATAATCTCTACGGATCCACTGCGTCACGTAGCGGGGGCAAGTAACGGGCTAACCACGGATCACAACCGTAAGTCACGAGACCGCCACAAACTGAACGGGGCAAGTACGAAGGCTAACTACCAGAACCAAAGCCAAATAAGCCACGACCGGGGCAAGTACGAGAGCCAACTACCAGATACCAAAGCCGAATCAGTAAAACCTCATGGAGAGCTAGTCCATGGAACAACAATCCTAATGGAACCATACAGTGGGCCAACGCGTGTCGATGGGTCGAGGATATAACAAGATAACCGGCCCTCCATCGAGAGACTCGGTAGCACAGAATCAAAACACTTGCACAACAAAGGCTATCACAACAAGCATAGGCAAGTTCAACGTACTCATAGACTTTCATTTTATTACAACAAATCCGGATTTTTAACCCCAAGGTACTACGTACTTTAACTCTTTAAAAAGATCCATTTCTTTCACAAAAAGTCACACGATACCCGTAGTATCAAAATATAGTAACTATCTTTTTAAGTAAACCAAAATAATTTCCATATCTTCTTTTCGAATAAACCAACTTAAGACAAAACCATGACTTTCTTTTTAAACCGATTTAAGACAAAACCATGCCTTTTTTTAAACCATTTTAAGACAAAACCATGCCTTCTTTTTAAACCATTTTAAGACAAAACCATGCCTTCTTTAAAACCAAAACACTTTAATTCCTCAAGTCTCTTTTCTGTTTAGAAAACAAGTTCCTTACTTTGGAATTTAAGAAAATTCAATAACTGTTATTAATGATCTTATTTAAGCGGCCATGATCTAGGAAATGTAATACAATTTTGTCTTATCTTAGCTTCTATGCAGATGGAGGTTTCTACTGGTTTTAATAATAATTAATTAGTCAATACATTTTCCTTTATTAACGCTGCAGTGGTTTGTTCGATACTTATTCTCATTTCCGAAATCAATATAACTTATTCCTTTTAAAACACAATTACCCATTTCTCATAAAAGCGGTTTCTCAACTTTTTAACACAAACCAAGTCCTTAATATTTCACATCAAGTCATTTATAAGTCAAGTCTCTTACTTTTTAAAAACCACAAACCATTTCTTTACCTACATAAAGTTGTTATAACAAACTTCCCATAAAGTTGTTATAACACTTTATGTTTTAAACCAACCAAATTCGTTTAGCACATGTACGTCTAACGTACTACATAGTTCACAACAATCATGCTAGAAAAGATAGGAAGAGGTTCACATACCTCGCGACGATTATCGACAAAAAGCAAAAAGCTCCAAAGTACTGTAACCCTGCTAGCCTTTTCCACCCTTCAAGTAGAATACGCTACTCGCAGTACTTCCACCTAAAAAGGCCACAAAACGTCTATCAACCTCTCGATCTCTTTGTAGCGCAATTCAAAGCACAAGGTTATTATTCTACGGAAAATTCGGCAGCACCTCCCCCCCGCAACCACATAAATCTCCTCCTCTATCAAGGCCCGCTACCAAGCCAACAACTCCAAGGGGGGGTTACACGTCTAACCGGACGTGTACAACACTGCCCCACAATAATACTACAAGTCTCGTAAATACGGTCAATGTAAATCTGATTCAATTCTTATCCATATTCATTCTACATATAGTATACTCAACTATACATTACTACAACATGTAATATCCAATTACAATAGGGGGACATATATCATTACCTCGATAAGCCCAAAATTATCCAAGATTATAAGTCGATCCTGAGCAACGTTTAGCTCCACTTCCTTACGCTCCAACCCGCTCCAAGCAACCCTTAGAAGTTTCTAAACAACTTCTCTTCAAGATCCAACTCCAAAAAGTGAAGAACACTTAGGCTCAAACTATGGCAAGTTTCGGCCAAGGCAAGGTTTCTAGGCTAGGGGTGTGAAATATTTTCCAACTCTTGGTACACAATCTTCCTAACACCCTAAGGAAGAACACTTAAAACTTAAAGAATTTTTGGACAACACTAGCTCCTAAAATCAGCCCATGGCCGAGAGCTACACTCAAGAGGGAGGGAGTATTTTGCCTTGGAAATTATCTCAAGAATGGATGAAGAAGTCTTGCAAGCTTAAGGGTCTATTTATAGAGAAATCAATGGCTAGGATTAAAGCAAGTGTAAGGTGATGATTGGGTACATGTGTGAGGGTAAACTACCAACCAAGTGTTCACCACAAAAATGGGACAAGTGGCTTGCCACTTGTCCCCCAAAAAAAACGTCCAAGTGTCCCTCACTTTCGGCCATAGGGCCACATGGGGGTGAAACGTGTCGCCCCCCTACTCATCCAAAATATTTCGTCTTTCGAAAATATCCGTAATTCCAAAAATCCGAAAATAAAGTGGGCCCCACAAAACCGTAAATTCCTCCCGTGGGCCCCACGTGACCAATTCCGGAAATAAAATTCCATAATTCTCAAATATTCCAAAAAGTCCGAATACCAAATCAGGGAATCCAATTCCCTTTAACGAACATTTTTCCTTCACAAAATCCGGAAACTTTTCCGTCGAAAAATCACATCTTTCTTCCTTTCCAATTTTTGTGTCGTATTCTCGTACGTACGTCCTCACATACATAACCTGGAACTACGGGGTGTAACAACATAGACCGCATGAGGTATTCTTCGCATCGGCGTAACACACCCGGAGTGATCATCCTGGAACTCCGCGACTCGCATAGGTCCGTGGACGCATGAGGTATTCCTCGCATCGGGGGTGGCTAACCCACGACATCGTAACAAGTCAGGAGGGTGAGTGATATAATACTAACACAACGGCTTATCGTTAAACAACATAAGCACAACAAGAATAACCTCCTTACACAAGCGTCACAAGATACTAACACACTTAGCATCATAACATGTTTATTTATCAAACCAACTTACCACACCTTCAGAAATCATTACAAGGAAGAGTTAGAGAGATGTTTCTCTCACTAGGCAAAAATGCTCTCAACATTTTTTCCTAGTTGCTCTTCTACGTCTTCCTTCTTCTATGATTTCCATCAACTGATATACTACACGGATTGTTCTTTGATCTAATCCATCATACGTTGAAGTTTGTGTGTTCATTTCACGCTCACTCTAATAGATTTGTTATAAAGTGAGGTATCTTCCTTATAGCCATGAGAAAGAATACAAAGATTTCAGCCAAAAGAATGAAAGAGATTATTTTGATTGTTCAAGATTACAAGTTACAAGATATGAATTTGAAGTTTGCATTTCCGAGGGGGCAGCTTCCGGCGATGGCCAGTTTGTATCTCTGAATATTGCGGAATATTCGGGACAGGCGGGTGTTGCTGGGTTACTAGCAGGTCAGGAGGGTGATCTTGGTGTGCATGAGGGTCATGATGGTGGTCTTGGGTTGAGGAAGCAGCTCTTGGTTTCTCCCAACCTTCCGGTGGCAACCTCAGCTAGTGTTCCGGTTGAAAAGCTTCACAATGGGGGGTTTACGGGTCTTGACGGATTTCCCAGGTCAAATGCGGGAAAGGTGGGTGGTCACGGGTTGCAGGAGGGTCGTGATGGTGATAAAGGGTTGTGGTTGAAACCCTTGGTTCACCGTTCAATTGTCTTTGAGTCTAAGGGAGCTTTTCCGGCAGGCTCCTTTGAAGTCGGAAAGGCTGCTGCAATTTCGGGTCTTGATGGTGATCCCGGGTCAAAAGTGGGTATGGAGGGTGGACCCGGGGTGCAGGAGGGTGGTGTTGATGTTCAGGGTTTGAGGCTTGAATCCTTGGGCCTCCGATCCTTGGTTTCTGAGTGCAAAGAGTTTTTTCCGGCGGCCACTTTGGATGCCAAGGGGTCAACGGGACTCGAGGTTAGTCACGGGTTGACTGCGGGTCAGGTTGGTGGGAATGGGTCTTGGGGAAAGTCCATGGGCCACCAGCCTTTAGTGGTTGACTCCGAGAACTTTTCATTTCCAATTGGCCTTGGAAACGCTAAGGTTGTGGAAGCCGAGGGGTTTTTTAGCCTAAAGAGGTCTAGTAATTTGATACATTCTTTTGTTGCGGATGTCAATGGCACGCCTCATTCATTATGTGCTACAAATTTAATTGCTGAGAGAACCAAGGAAACATCTCATTCAATGGGACATCGAAACTTGAAAAGGGTAAGAACCGAAGAGTCATCTCTCCTAATGAATTCAAAGGTCACGGAAACCAAAGGGGCAGCTCGTCAAAAGAGGACTAGAAACTTGATGGCTACGGGATTCGAAGGGGCTTCTCTTCAAACGACTTTTGACACTGGTTGGTCTCCGGATCTTGATAGAGATCCCGGGTCAAAGGTGGGTATGGTGGGGTGTCCCGGGATGCTAGAGGGTCGTGATAGTGGTCATGGGTTGTGGATGGAATCCATGGGTCAAGGTATGGAGGGTAATCTTATGAAGGATAAAGGTGTGGCTTTTTGTTGTTTTCCGACTGGCAACATGGAGGTCGGAGATGAAACGGGTCTTGTGGATGATCCAGGGTCGATGGTGGGTCAGGACGGTGGTCATGGGTCAGTGTTCATGTCCACGAGGCATCAGTCTAAGGTTGGTGAAGCCGTTGGGACTTCTTTTCCCAAGGACATTGAGAAGGCAGTTGTTGCGGTTTCCGAAGCCCCACCCCTTCTCGAGGGAATGTCGGGTCACATGGGTGGGCATGGATTAATGGAGGATCAAGAGGATGGTTCCGGGTCGAAGGAGGGTCAGAGGGGTAGTCATGGGTTGCTGATTGGTCACGTTGGTGTTCGTGGGTCATGGCTGCAGCCTAAGGGTCTTCAATTAAAGTTTGTAGAGACCGATGTTGGTTCATTTCCCATGGTTCTTGGTAGTATGAATCGTGTGGAAGTCGAACAACCTACCCTTCTAACGAGACCTGGTATTTCGGGGCATTTAATTGCTGAGAAAACCAAGGAAGCATCTCATTCTATGAGACATCGAAAATTGATAAGGGTGAGAACCGATGAGTCACCCATTCTATTGAATTCAAAGGTTGCGGAAACCAAAGGGGCAACTCGTCAAAAGAGGCTTGGAAACTTGATGGCTACGGATTGAAGGGACTACTCTTCAATCAAGTCTTGGAAGATCAACTTATGTGGAAATCGAAGGACACTCTTTGCCAAATCGCCTAAGATCTCACTGGTCTCGGCCGTTGGAGCATTCAACGCCAAACGACTTAAGCCATTTTGGGAATCTTTCCCAATAGTGCACTACTCTTGAATTCCCCAACAAATGCATCTAATGCACGTACTAAGCGTGCAAGGAGTTTCAATTCAATATAGGAAAATTAAGCAGGAATCGTTACAAGTCCTTGTCTAGAATCAGAAGGACTTAAAACTACTATGATCTTATCCCCTCTTGTAATGACACCTTTGAGTGACCACTGCACCCCTCCCCCATTTCTTGTTTGCTTAAACGTTGAGGATTGAGAACCCTCAATGACTGATTGTAGCCATCTTTATTTCCGTTATTAGTAATAATATTTGCATTTACCTAAAAAAAAAATATATCATTACAAGAATTTTATAAACAAATAAGTAAATCGTTCCTTTTAACTTTCTTAAGTCGTTATACCTAACTTCCCATAAAGCTAGTATAACACTTAAGTTTTATTTAAAAACCAAGTATTACTTTTCTTCCAAAAATGATTCATAACTCTTTTTGAAATATTCAAGATTCTTATTATTTAGAACTCAAGTCCAAAGATATCAAAGTAAAGCCAAATTTAGTTTAACACACGTACGTCTACCGTACTATATATATATTTCACAAATATCATGCTCAAGGGATAGGGAGAATCACATACCTCCTCGGCTAAATCCACTTGTCAAGTCGGGTATGTCACGCGCAGAGTGTCAACCTATAATAGTCAAAACACGCCTATCAACTTCTAGTCTTACATGGGATTCTTCTAAGTAAGATTTCTCTTAGTCTACGAAAAATTGGGCAGCACTTCCCCCGTTTCTACTCAATTCTCCACTTTTTCAAGGCCCGATAATAGTAACCAACATGCCATAAATAAGGCGCAATAATTCCAAAATTTAAAGAAGGGGATCACACGCCCAAACGGAACGCGATTAACAATCTTCCCCTAACAACAACAATAATTAAAGAAGGGGATCACACGCCCAAACGGAACGCGATTAATAATCTTCCCCTTAACAACAACAATAATTAAAGAAGGGGATCACACGCCCAAACAGAACGCGATTAACAATCTTCCCCTTAACAACAATGTAAATACAGTCCAAAGTAAATACAATCCAAAGTAAATACAGTCCTTAAGTTGGGGTCCTTGGCCAACTTTTACAATTTTACTTATCCAATTACTTCATTAGTCTTCCAATCTTTATATAAGTTATAGTTTCTTTGTTGTTAACTTCTTAGTCAAGTAATGGATACATTTTTACCATTTTAATGGCTAATATGCCAATTCTCCTTTTAACATCTTAACAAGGTCCAAATCTTTTCTTATATCTCATACTCCATAATATACTTCCAATATATGTATAATATCCAATATACATAATAATCAACTTCACAAAGAGGTTAAGGTTCATTACCTCAAAATAGCCCAAAAATATCCAAGAACTTAAAGTCGCTCCTTAAGCAAGTTTTAGCTCCAATCTTTGTGTTCCAAACCACCACAAGTCACCCTTAGAAGTTTCTAACCAACTTCTATTCAAGAATTAACTCCAAAAAGTGAAGAACACTAAAGTTCCAAATCTGCCCACTCTCGGCTTTGTGAGGGTTTTTGAGGCTAGGGGTGTGAAATCTTGTCTAACTCTTGGTTAATAATCTTCCTAATACATTAAGGAAGAACACTTATAAGTTTAAGAATTTTTGGACAACATTTGCTCAAGAAAGAGGGGCTTTGGACGAGAACACTAGGAAAAGGGAGAGAAAATATTTTCAAGTCTTGAAATGTTCTAAGTGTGGAAGATTTTCATCAACTAGAGGGGTTTATATAGGACAACCAAGGGTTAGGATTGAAACATGTGTATGGTATAGATTGTTTGTGTATGTTCCTTTCTCCACTTGTCCCACAAATGCCATGCAAGACTTTGACCATTTGACTTGCCCACTAACCTTGCAAAAAACGTCCCACCCATGCAAATGTCATGCAAGACTTTTGACCACTTGTCTTGCCCACTAATCTTGAAAAAAACCGTCCACTATGTCTACTTGGGGTGACACGTGTCGCCCTCCTATTGGTCCAAAATATTTTATCTCTCGGAAAAATTTCATAATTGGAAAAAAAATATTGAAAACGTAAAACTTCCTTCACAAGGTTCGGAATATTTTCCATCGAAAAACAATTCTTTCATTCTTACCCTAATTAGGGTTTAGACATTCGTATGTACGTCCTCACATGCATACTCCGGAACTACGGGGTATAACATAGCTGCTCTACTACACTTGAAACACTTTGGTGCTCCATTCCATTTTGTCTCAAAATGTTATACTTTGGGAAAGTTTGAGGTAAGTTGTGGCCACTTGAATTATTTCACTGCATTTGATTTGGTGGTGCATATTTATGTCCACTACTACATTTTCTGAAAAAGGGGTTGCTACAATTTAAAATAATATACACTACTCTTGATCGAAAATAGTTGTTGCTACATGTTTCGTGTGTGCTACCTGATTGCTACACTTGGGATAATTACTGATTTGAATACGATACTACATTTAGGTCCATGAGAATAATTAATTTGAGAGATTACTTAGAGGTCTGGCCTGTGAGTAAAAGAAAGTCTAAATTATCTTTCCACGTATTCGTATTGCAGTAGTGTAAAGGGAATTTATTTCACATATCCCTAGTCGGGAATGTTCAAAGTACAGAGAATTGTCTTTGAATGTACCTCAGTTACTATGTTATATCGTTGAGTCTGAAAGTTGCAAACTAAAGAGATAGACTCTGATAGGGGACATTGTGAAGGGGATGATAGGGTAATAAGAAATGATTTGAGAGGTTAAGAAAGATATAAAGCTAGGTATCCTTGATTTATTCCAGCAAACAATTATATCAACACTCATGCGATACGATTTCCCCATTGCCTATTGTGTAGAGATGATATTTATCTTGTATACCTCGTATACACGATGTTATCGACACAAAAGAGACAGCTACAACCCAGACTATGACACTTGACAGTTGAGGTGAGTTTTGGTTAACATTTTTGACTTGTGGATAGATGGACGGTCGTATAGGGGCCCCAATGTCACGACCCGACCCCGGGCCTGCGACTGGTGCCCTACGTGGGCACCCCTTACCGGTATACATCAGAGAATAGTAGTCGAACATATATATAACTCAAAAGAAATAAATAACAGGCTAGCCGATAAAGCCACCTTCCAAAAGTATACACATATCCCAAAAATCAGTTACCTCTTTTTTTTTCTTTACAACCCAATCTACAAGACATGACTATAGACCTCTAAGAATAACAACTGTGACGGGACAGGGTATCGCCATACCCCTGAATGTACAACCACAGACAATACCAGGGATCTGAACCAAGGATAAGCCTCCAGAGTAATGGAGCTTCTCAATAGCTGAACACTGATCCTAAGAGTGAGGATCAACAACCTGTATAGCTCTACCTGCGGCATGAACGCAGCCCCCGAAGGAGGTCAGTACAACAGGTACCAAGTATGTGAAACTGAAAGTACTGTAATGAAATCATAATAGTCTAAAGTAAAGCTGGGGACATGTATGAAAGCCATATTAACAGTACACTATGCCTGACTAACAATGAGAGTGGACAAGAATAAACTTTGCCGGTTTTAAAACAGGAAGCTCATGATTAACCTAGGGCCATCCGCCCGTAGTATCATTCTGCAATCCTACTCCTGGGACTATTTCACCCACATAGGCCGTATGGACCGGCATGAGGTAATTTCCTCGCATAGACTGTATCCGCCCGCATAGGTCGTATGGACCCGCATGAGGTAATTTCCTCGCATAGGACTGGTCCGCCCCGCATAGGACTATTTCACCCGCATGAGCCCTACGGACTCGCATGAGGTATTCCTCGCATCATGGGTAGCAAATCCACGAAATATGCAAATACCACAAGCCCGGGGAATGACCCCGTAATGAACAATATATCACTAGCAGAACCGGCTATCATACATAACATAAGCACTACCGGCTTATCATACATAACATAAGCACTACCAGCTTATCATACATAACATAAGCACCACCGGCTTATCATAATTATCATAAGCAAGTTAAGACGTCCCCTAACTTCTTATTAGCCTTAATTATCATGTACTCTCATTTTAGTTAACTTAAGGCACTAACATGTTATTAGAAATCCGGAAATTTAACCCAAAGTACTACGTACTTCCATTCCTTTAGAAAAAGAGAACCCTTTTTTATATAAAACCCTCCAAGATACTAACACCCGTAGTATCAAGGCTCGTCTACTTTTCAAAACAAGCTACTACACCTTTAGAAATTCATTTTAAGGTTTTGACACTAAGTAACTTCTACATTCACAACCTAGGCAAATCATGCCTATAAATCAAGTAGACACTTTCTTAACCTTCCATAAAGCCGTTATAACTAACTTCCCATAAATCCGTTATAACTCTTTATGTTTTAGACAATTACATTCTTTTTGAAACCAAGCGACTTATACTTTTAAAACCAAGTATCATATACTTTCAGATTACTTCAAGTCTCTTAACTTTAGAAATCAACTTTCTTAACTTTAGAATAGTTCAAGTAATCAATACTTCCCAAACCAAATATTCTATACATTTCCAAGTCTATAAATCTTTGTTTAACTTTTTAGAATAAACCATTCTTTTAACTTCCCGTAAAGTCGCTATACTAACTTTATGCTTTAGAAACTAAGACATCTTAACCTTTAAAACAACTGAGTTAATTCTCTAACTCAACCAACTTGGACATGCTTAAACAAGTCAAGGATACCAAATGAAATTAAATTCATTTAAATCTAAATAAATCCACCGTACTATACATTTATAGCTACTCATGCTCAAGAGATAAGAAAAGTTCCACATACCTCTTCGACTTAATCCACTTGCCAAGTTGAATACGCCGCACGTAGAATGTCAACCTATAATGACCATAATACGTCCATCAACTACTAGCTTTCAACATAGAATATTCCTAAGATAAGGACTCTTAATTCTACGGAAAATCGGGCAGCACCTCCTTTGTTTCTACGTACTTTTCCACCTTTTTCAAGGCCCGAATTCAATAACCAAACATGCCACATTTAAGGCTCAATAATCAGTTAAACAAATGGGATTACATGCCGCACAGGACGTGTAAAATTCTGCCCCACAATCGATATCCAAATAGTCTAACATTAATCTCATTCTCGGCTAACAATGTACAACAACACAAAGTCTTTTCCAAATCTTCCTCAATCCAAGTTGTTTAGTCTAACATGTTATATAGCCGCAAATGATTAAAACAACTATAATCCCTTCTTTTAATAGCATGTGACGATTGTATCAACAATTAAATTGAATTTCAAACTTAATAGCTAACATGAACTTTTCGAACTTTAGGCTTCTAAAATTCCATAACACTTATCAATCTTCATAACATATATCACATGCTCATTTCTAACTTATCATAACATGAAGTCTTTAATTACAATAGCAAGATGAAGATTTATACCTCAAATAAGCCCAAATATTATCCAAGACTTCAAGTCGATCCTTAGCAACTTTTAGCTCCTCTTCTTATGTTCCAATCCGCTCCAAGCACTCCTTAGAAGCTCATAACTAACTTCTTTTCAATTTCCAACTTCAAAGTTGAAGAACACCTTAGGTTTTCGCCTTGCGACTAACGTGAAAACGTAATTTTTTCGGGATTTTTCTATTGAGATATCCTTGTAATACCCTTAGGAACCTTGGGTTGAAGTATTGTGAATTATGAACAACAATTGAAATTTTTTGTGTGGGAGAAGCCCCTATTTCCGAGAGATCTTGAAGAGCAAGAACAAAATGTGAAATTTTTCTAAGTGTTTAAAGCTTGTCTTTCTACTAGTAGTAGTATGTATTTATAACACCATCAAGGGATAAGATTGAACCAATTGGATGGCTAAGATTGGTCCACTATGTCAAGCCTCAACTTGCCCTTTGACTTGGTCCATTTTATCAAACTAACATTTTGCTACACTTAGCCTATATTTTCGTCCAAGATGATACATGTGGAGGGTGACACGTGTCGCCCTCCCATTGGTCCATAATATTTCTTTTCCGAAATTTCCATAATTGGTCAAAATATCGGAAACCTCGTGGGCCCCACAAAACGTAAAATTTCTCGGGTGGGCCACACGTATCCAACTCTATAAATAAACTTCCATAATTCCGATAAGTTCTAAAAGTCTTAGATAAAATTTTGAGAACCCAATTCTCATTAACGAACAACTTTCCTTCCCGAGGTTCGGAAGATTTTTCCTTTGGAAAGCAATTCCTTCTTTCGTTCAATTTGTTTTTATAAGTCTAGTGCTCTCACGTCTATTCTTGTAAACACATGTCCTGGAACTACGGGGTGTAACATTCTTCCCCCCTTAGAAACATTCGTCCCCGAATGTTCTTTCGGAGTCCCATCTAAACGGATATTGGCATAGTCCCTTGACTACACCCAACATGATCACACTTGCCACACCTGGCCACATAACAATACTTATACTAAAATGTCAACCTGAACTCCAAGTGTCGACGTCGGTTATCTGCATAAAGCTTCTGCTGACTCTGAGCTTTATTAATAATCTTTCTTGGTTAAGCTTCGCTTTATCCACAGCCCACTGAATCAAGTCTGAGCCAATTAACTGAACCTCGCCTATGCCGAACCAACCGACCGGTGATCTATACTTTATTTCATACAAAGCCTCATATCGGGCCATCAGAATACTGGAATGGTAGTTATTATCGTACGTAATTCAATAAGAGGCAAATAATCCTCCCAGCTATCTCTGAAATCAATAGCATAGACCCGCAACTTATCCTCAAGTGTCTGGATAGTACGCTCTGCCTGTCCGTCGGTCTGAGGGTGGAATGCAGCACTGAGACTCGCTTGTGTCCCTAACCCCTTCTGGAAAAACCTCCAGAAGTCAGCCGTAAACTGGGCTCATCTGTCTATCATAAATAAATGTAGGGACCCCGTGCAGTCTCCCAATATCTCTGCTATATAATCTAGTATAATCCTCAGCCGCGTAAGTGGTCCTGACCGAAAGAACATGGGCTGGCTTCGTCTGCCTGTTTATTATGACCCTCAGGGGGTCGCACTTCCTCCGAGTAAGATGCAACCCTGTAATAAAATCCATATCAATCACCTCTCATTTCTATGTCGGGATCCCAATCGCCTATAATAGCCCACTGGGCTTCTGGTGCCCAACCCTGACCTGCTACTAATTCGGACACTAAGCAACAAACTCTGATACGTCCCTCTTCAGGCCATCTTACCAATACATACATCTGAGGTCACGACACAACTTAGTCGACCCCGAACAAATAGAGCAATAAGCACTGCGTGCCTCCCATAAAACCTGCTGACAAATCCTGCAGCATCGAGAACACCCAATCTATCCTCATCTCACAGCACCCTATCCGGTGCTACCCAAACGAGTCCTTCTCTTCTTAGAGAGTCGTATCTCAGTTTCCGCACTAGAACTGGATCCTTATACTGTCTTCTCTTCACCTCCTCAACGAGGGAAGAATCGGCAACCTCTCGAATCTGAGCTCTACTATCGTGTTCCCGCAGCTCCCGAGAAAAATATAGGTTGTTACCTTATCGCATTGCATCCGCACACAACCAAGCCAAACACTCAAAGTGTTACCATAATAACCTAACCCTCTAGTCCTTCAGGCCTTAGGAGGGGTAAGAACTGTAGTCGTAGTCAGCTTATCTTACCATAACTGGAAGCCTGTCTCATACTTCCGAAATATTCGGGGTTATAATCTCAATTATGATTCCTATTTCCATCTCTCTGTTGCAACCAAACTTGGTCACTATACTTAGATTCAACTCCTTTGCTTGTCTCACGGCTAAGACTTCCTGTCAATCACAATTTAGTTGTTATACCCCGTTTTTCCAGAGTATGTACGTAAGGACGTACGTAGAAAAGTTTGGGCTTTAAAGTAGGCTTGGCCGAAATTTTTTTGTGCACAACACCCGGTTAGAGTCGTTTTTCGATGAAACGTTTTACACAACTTGCGAAGGGAAAATTCCGGCTATGTCATTTTTAATTTTTGCGGATTTTTCCGAGAGACTAAACATTTTGGACCAACGAGAGGGCGACACTTGGCACCCTCTCATTGGTGGGCGTGTGGGGCGGCACATGGGACGAAACCAACTTGGAGTTGGTAGGATATTTTGTGAGGGTTTTAAGGAGTAGGGACTAGGGGGCACATGGGCACATCTTGGCCCTCCACTTGCCCCCCACTTGGCTAGATCATGGCCCTTGATTTCCCTATAAATACCCCTCCCCCTTTGAAGACTTCTTCATCCAAAATAATTTCCTAAGTCTAAAAAAATCCTCCCCCCCTCTCTTGTAGTGATCTCGTCCTAGCCTCCCCCTCCCCCCTTGGTGAGGCCCCTTGGCCGAGAGCCCCTCCCCATGGCCAGAGTACCCCCTCTAGTGGGGTTGGTAGAGGGTATACACCCCCCCTTTGTGGTGTTGTCTCGTATAAATACCCCCCCTCTTGGTAGAAATACTCTCCAAGTATTGTTACTATACCCAAAATACCTTAGTCGTATACCTTGTAGTATTCCAAAGATACCTCTATACGTAGAGCCCGGAAATACTACCTTATGTCCTTTTTGTCTCAAACCGAAACCCTAAGGAAAATCTTCACAGTTGGTTGAGGGATTTATAAAGAAGTTGCGTAGAACTTCTAAGGGTTGTTTGGAGCGGGTTGGAGCACCCGGAGTAGGAGCTAAGCGTTGCTTAGGATCGACATTTAACTTGGATAATTATGGGCTTATCGAGGTAAATATCTTGTCTCCCTTTTGTAAGTAAGTGTACATAATGTTGAAGTATAAGAATAAGTATAAGTTATATACAAGGAAGTATATAAGAAGAAAATGGAACTGTACTTACATAGGACTGTATTACAGTAGACTTATGAAGTTTGACGGATAGGGAAGTACTGCCCAATTTTCCGTAAATAGAGAATCTACTGCTTAAGAATAATCTATCGAGTAGTCTAGACTTTGATAGACTTGTATAACCTTTATAGGTTGAATGTTCTGTGAGTAGCATGTGCTACTTGAAAGGTGGACAAGGCTAGCCGGGTTATAGCCGTGGAGCGTTTTGCTAATAGTCGATAATCGTCGCGAGGTATGTGATTCTTCCTATCCTCTTGAGCATGATATTTTAAAAGAATATATATATATAGTACGGTAGACGTACGCGTGTTAATTGAACGTAGTTGTACGGCAATGTCTTTTGACTTAAGCCTGAATAATAAGAATCTTGAAGTAATTCAAGACAATTAAGAATTGTTTTTGAAAGAAGAGTAATACTTGGTTTTAAAAACCTAAGAGTTATACTAGCTTTATGGGAAGTTAGGTATAACGGCTTAAGAGAGATAAAATGAATGATTTATTGATTTTAGAAGTTAAGAGACTTGATCTTAAAAGATAAGAGACTTGACTTAATTAAATGAATATGAATTTTGTGTGAAACCTCATTCGTGAGTAATGAGTACTTGGTTTTTTAAAAAAGGAATAATGTTTTACTGATTTCGGAAATCAGAATGAGTATCGACAAACCTTTGCAGCGTTAATAAAGGAAAATGTTTTGATTAATGAAGTATTATTAAAACCAGTAGAAACCTCCATCTGCATAGAAGCTAAGATGAGACAAAATGATATTACATTTCCTAGATGATGGCTGCTTAATAAGATTGATTATGAACAAGAATAACCTACTCACATATAAGGCATATGTTTCTCAGATTGTTTAAAAGAGAATGATATTCTTAAATGAATAAGACTATGAACTACGAAACCTTACTAAAATAAGAAACGTGAACATTTGAAATTAGGCTAACTTGAACGTTTGGAAAATAATGTTGTTACTTGATTTTACAAGGGAAGTGTTTTGGTTTACTTAAAAAGATAGTCACTCTATTTTATACTATGGGTATTGTGTGACTTCTGTGAAAGAAACGGATCTTTTAAAAGAGTTAATGTAGGAAGTACTTTGGGGATAGATACCCGAATTTATTAGCATAAAGTACCTTGTGTGAATAACTTGATTTTGTTGGTTTGTGATAGACTTGTAATACTTTCTTGTTGATTTGATATGTAAACATGTTAGGATGCTACGTGTGTTAGTATCTTGTGATTGTTGTGTAAGGGGGTCATTCTTGCTGTGCTTACGTTGCTAACCGGTAAGTCCGTTGTACTATTATTATATCACCTACCCCCTTGACTTGTTATACCGAGGGCTTGCCACCCGATCGCGGTCTATACGGCCTATGCGGTCTGTGAGACTATGCGGAGCAGCGGTATGCTCCAGGATTGATCATTCCGGGTGTTTAGCCCGATGCGGGGGATGCCCTATGCGGTCCATGGGACTATGCGGTCTATTGAGACTATGCGGGCTGCGGGAGTCCAGGCGGATACCGGGGGTTAAGCTGCCTCCGATGCGGGGTATACCTCAGGCGGTCTGGGACCATGATTCGAGGAATACCTCATGCGGGTCTGTGTGTGACCTATGCGGAGCTGCGGTAAGTTCCAGGAATAGACGCGCACATTGATACTGCGGGCGAGTGGCCAGCTTCGATCATGTGGTGCGGTCTAGAAAGACCTCGTGATACAGTTTTATAGCATTGTTGGTTCTGTGGGTTTTAGTAGTCGGCTATGCGCCGTACTTACCGTCACGATTTTATTATGACACAGGTGGGACCTGGTGTTTATGTATATTCCTTGAGGCTTTTATATCATGGACTGCCGGCAGTGAGGAAGGTATTCCACGGGCATGATTGATGTTGTGGGCGTGAGACCCATTGTTATACTTGAGTAATGACTTGAGGGCGTGAGTCCCTGACTTGACATGACTGCTTTATTGTGAACTGTAGTTTGGTTATCATACATGTCTCCTGCTTTATATAGACTACTATGATTTCATTTCTGATATTTTGATTTCACATACTTGGTACTGTTATCGACCTCCTTGGGCTGCGTTCATGCCGCAGTAGAGGTACACCGATGTTGATCCTCGCTCATAGGGTCACGATTCGGTGTTTGGGAAGCTCTGTTTCTCGGAGGCTTATCGGTGGTATAGTCCCCTCGTTGTAGGTACTTACATTGGGGTATGGCGGGCCCTGTCGCCATTGTTGTCGTATCATTCTTAAGTGCGTAATGCTGTTGTGGGCGAGTTGTAGAAAGGGATGTAGTATTCAAATTGTTATTTATATATATCCGAAAGGTAACCGTTTTGTTAGCTGTCTTCTTATTTCCTTTGTCTTATTACATTGGTTTCATGTATTGTCTTTATATTCCGCGATTTCTACGATGCGTGACTCATTGGGGTGCCGGGTAAGGCACGATCATGGGCCGGTTAGTCGTGACAAAAGTGGTATCGAGCGATTAATCCTCGGAAAGTGTCTACAGGCCGTATCGATAGAGTCTTGATTATCGGTGTGTTGTGCACCACACCAATAATCGAGAGGCTATAGGATATTTAGGATTGGTTTCCATTCTTCTCACTCGAGATCGTGCCTTAGAGTGTGTTGTAAGTTGGACCTCTAACATATTTCTTTCCTTACCGCTATGCCTCGCGTAGGGCAAACCCGGGCAGGAGGGCAAGCGACCGAGGAGCCGCGAGTAGAGTGCAGAGGGTTACGAGGGCACAGGCCCAACCATCACCTGAGTTAGGTGCTTCATTCGGGGAGTTCTGCAACGTCACTAGCCCCAGTAGAGTTTAGCACGGCGGCGGCAGTTCCTACTACGACCATGATATATGAACCTTCAGTTCCACGACCGGGAACAGAGAATATAGATTGCAAAGAGGCGACCCTGTTACTAGCTATGGATTTGGCTACCAGAGAGTATACCGATGTACCGCGAGTCTTGATGACTATCTAAGAGAGGGTTGTACAAGAGTAATTCTTGATTAGGCTTGAGCATGGCACGTATGCGGGCTTATGCGCGTGAGCCGAAAGCGTAGAGATCGGCGGGTTAACGAGACAGCGAAGAGGGCGAGCAATGAGTCCTTTGGTAACTTTCGAGGCGAATCGCCTCGCGTGAATTAAATATGCACCTCGCTTGATGCGAGTGGTCTTCCGGATTTCAGGACTTTCGGGGTATGCCGGAGTTGGTCAGAGCTCCAGGACTTCCGGTTCACAGTGTGACAGGCGTCATTCCGGGGAATGTCGTCTTTTAGTTGGTACTTGTTTTACCTGCGGCCGACAGGGCCATGTGTGGAAAGGACGTCCTAGTAGGAAGGATGCAAGTAGGAGGACTCAGCCTTCAGGATCGGTGGGTAGTTCGTTACCTTCCCTAGCTATGTGCCCTACGGGGCAGGTTTGATTAGAACGACAAAGGGGAGTGAAGCAGTAGATTCAGGCATATCTTTAACCCTCTAGAGATTAGTATGTGTGATAAGATGAGTATACCTTATAAGTTGTGAAAATTGTGATTAGAAATCATGGTTAGTAACCGGGTAAGATTTGGGGGATAGAGAAAGTGTGAGCCTTAGGATGTTATACGTGGAGACCTTAGAGGTAAGGCCATCTCGAGTATAGACGTATTGTTATGTTTGATCCCTATCGGAGTGCATAGTGCACATGGGATATATTGTGTGATAAGTCCCTGAGTAGTGTGGAATGAAAGAGGATAGTTGAGCTAAGAAGACCGCTAGGTTTTCGTAACGTAATTAGTAAAATTGTTCCGGATCGGGGAGCTAGTGTTTTGCGCGTTGCCGGGTCGGGTTGAGGCCATGTTGCGGGTCAACCCGCGACCTGTTTTATGGTGGGGTCAGTTTGTGGTGGTCCCGCCGGGTGGTAGGGTCATAAGGGTGTTTGGCCCAAGTTCAGTTAACCAGCGTACAAGTTCGTGGATGCGTTCGACCAGTAGTCGGGCCGATGGGGTCAGCCCATCTAGTCTTTTAGTCAGGGCGGTTACTCGCGAGAGGTTACGCGAGTTGTTACATCGTAAAGGTGGTAGGCTGCACGGGTGCCTACCTTCACCTTATGATGACAGTGGAGCCAGTGCAGTACATTTGTTTCTTTTACGGAAGTTTTACCAGCGGGGTTAGGAACTTCGGTGAGTCTCGTATCGTATTCATCCTCGGGCGATGTTTGGATTTGGGTAGTTGTGAGGATTGTTGTCTCTGTTGGAAATGTTTTATAGCTACCATTTGATTTTGAATGTCGCCTTATGAAGCCTTGTAGGGGCGGAAGTGTAAGTTCTTAGTCGATTGGTTCGATGTCGGCAAAGATTGAATAGTTGGTTTATACTTGTTCAATGAAATATGGTAGGTTATGAGAAAGAGTTGAGTGTACAAGAAAGTGCGACACGTAAGGGAAGAAGCGAGCATGTATGTCGAGCATAGATGTGATCATTTCTTTTGTAAAGAGAAGGTGCGAAGGAAGTATATTTTAGACCCCGGAGAGAGGTATTTGTGGTGATGTTAGAGGTGTTTCCTCGTGGACTTGGATGGAAGTATTTGCGCGGGTGTTTCTGTGGCCAGGTGTGGCAGGATTGTTCTCGTAAGTATAGTTGGGAAGACTATACTGGAGCGCGTTTGTTTTGAGACTTAGAAGGAACATTCGGGACGAATGTTTCTAAGGAGGGGAGAATGTTATACCCCGTTTTCAGTAGTATGCGTAAGGTGTTATACCTGTGTTTCAGTATATGCGTGGGGCGTGCGTAGAAATTCGAACTTCAAATAGGCTTGGCGAATTATTTTTGTTCACAACACCCGGTTAGAGTCGTGTTTCGCAGAAACGGTTTAACAGCTTTCGTAGGGCAAATTCCGGCTATGTCATTTCTTATTTTTGCGGATTTTTCCGAGAGACGAAACGTGTTGGACCAACAAGAGGGCGCCACTTGGCACCCTCTCATTGGTGGAGTGTGGGCGGTAAAGGGTGGCCGAAAGTGTGGCCATTGTGGTCAAGGGTTGGTAGGATATTTTGTGTGTTAGTTGGTTAGGGTGCACTTGGCAAGATCTTGGCCCTACACTTGCTATGCACTTGGCATGATCTTGGCCATTGGTTGGCCTTTGCTAGACCTATAAATACCCCACTTTGGAAGACTTCTTCATCCATTCCTAAATATTTCTAAGTGTTAAAATCCTCCTCCCTCCCCTTTGTGTTGAGTTCGTGAGCCCTCTCCCCCCTGGCGAGTACCCCCCCTAATGGGGTAGGCCGAGGGGTATACACCCCCCCTCCTTGTGGTGCTAGCCGTGGGGTACCTCCCCCCCCTAGCCTAGTTGTTTTCGTATAAATACCCTCCTCTTGGTAGAAATACTCTCAAAAGTATTGTTACTATACCCAAATTACCTTAGCCGTATACCTTGTAGTATTCTAAGGTTATACCTATACAAAAAGCCCAGTTATACTATTATACTTTCCGTCAGTCACAAAACCGAAACCCTAAGGAAAATCTCCATAGTTAGTTGGAGTAGTATGTAGAAGTTGGTTAGAACTTCTAAGGGTGGTTTGGAGCGGGTTGGAGCGCACGGAGTTGGAGCTAAACCTTGCTCAGGAGCGACATTAAACTCGGATAATTATGGGCTTATCGAGGTAATTATCTTGTCCCCCTATTGTAATTGGAAATTACATGTTGTTGGAATATATAGTTGAAGTATACTATATATAGAACTGAATATAGTTTTGTGGCAATGTCTTTGGACTTAAGCTTTGAATTTAAAGAAGAGAAGCTGATCTGTAATTACATGGGTGTATTCTGATGGGCTCGTGTAGTTGTGGTGGGAAGGGCTGCCCAATTTCTGTAGAACCTTGCATCTAGATTTATTCTCTTGAGTAGTCTAGACTTTGATAGACTTGTATAACTTTGTATAGGTTGAATGTTACGCAGTAGCATGTACTCTTGAGAAGGTGGACCAGGCTAAGCGGGTTATAGCCATGAGCGATTTGCTTTTAGTCGATAATCGTCGCGGTATGTGAACCTCTTCCTATCTCTTCTAGCATGATATGTGTATAACTATGTAGTGCGGTAAGCGTCGTGTGTTAATTGAACGTGGTTATGCGGCAATGTCTTTTGACTTAAGCCGAATAATAATAATCTTGAAGTAGTTCAGAGAATTAAGAGCTGTTTTTAAAGAAGAGTAATACTTGGTTTTAAAAGCTTAAGAGTTATACTAGCTTTATGGGAAGTTAGGTATAACGGCTTAAGAGTGATAAAACAAATGATTTATTTATTTTAGAAGTTAAGACACTTGATCTTGTAAGATAAGAGACTTAACTTAAATAAATGAATTTTGTGTGAAACCTCATTCGTGAGTAATGAGTACTTGATTTTAAAAAGGGATAATGTTTCTTGATTTGAAATCGAATGTGTATCGACAAACCACTGCAGCGTTAATAAAGGGAAATGTTTTGATTAATGAAGTATTAATAAAACCAGTAGAAACTTCCATCTGCATAGAAGCTGAGATGAGACAAAATGATATTTCCTAGATCATGGCTGCTGTAATAAGATTGTTATAAATAAGAATATCCTACTCACATATAAGGCTTATGTTTCTTAGATGGTTTAAAAGAGAATTATATTCTTAAATGAATAAGGCTATGAACTACGAAACCTTTCTAAAATAAGAAACGTGAACATTTGAAATTAGGCAAACTTGGACGTTTGGAAAATAATGTTGTTACTTGATTTTACAAAGGTAAGTATTTTGGTTTACTTAAAAATATAATCACTCTATTTTCATATACTACGGGTATTGTGTGACTTTTGTGAATGTAACGTATCTTTTAAAAGAGTTAATGTATGAAGTACTTTGGGGATAAAAACCCGATCTTGTTAATCATATAGTAGAAAGTGCCTTGTGTGTATAACTTGATTGTGTTGGGTTGTGATAGCCTTGTAATACTTTCTTGTTGATTTGTTAAGTAAACATGCTAGGATGCTACGTGTGTTAGTATCGTGTGATGTTTGTGAAAAGGGGTTTCCCCTCGATTGCGCTTAAATTGTTTCACTATCAGCCGATATGTTGGTATTATACCACTCACCTTGACTTGTTTCCGGAGGTTGCCGCCTCCGTCGCGGGAGTAAACTTCGGTAGTGCGTGGGACCTATGATTCGAGGATACCTCATGCGGGTCCCAGGGGCCTATGCGGAGCTACGAGAGTTCCAGGTTAGTATGTGTCCTTTATGGGCATGCGGTGCATGTGGCCATGCGGTGCGAGTCCAGCGGATGCGGGAGTAGCTACCCTCGACGCGGGTTATACCTCATGCGGGCCTATGAGATTGGCCTATGCGGAGTGCGGGAGTTCGAGGCTAGACGCGCACATTAGATCTGCGAGCGAGTGGCGGCTTTGATCATGCGATGATGCAGACAGATCTCATGATCTGATTTATGACCTTGTTGGTACTGTGGGTTTTTAGTAGTCGGCTATGCCTTCGTACTTACCCTGTACGATTTTATTAGGACACAGGTGGGACCTGGTGTTCATGTGTATTCCGTGATGATTTTATATCATAGACTGCCGGCAGTGAGGAAGGTATTCCACGGGCATGATTGATGTTGTGGGCGTGAGACCCATTGTTATGTTTGAGTGATGACTTGAGGGCGTGAGTCCCTGACTTGACATGACTGCTTATTTATTGTAAACTGTAGTTTGGTTATCATACATGTCTCCTGCTTTGTATAGACTACTATGATTTCATTTCTGATATTTTGATTTCATACTTGGTACTGTTGTCGCGACATCCTTGAAGTGCGTTCATGCCGAGTAAAGTACACTAGTCGTTGATCCTCGCTCTTAGGAGTCGATTCGGCGTTTGGGAAAGCTCCGTTTCTCGGAGGCTTATCTTCGTATAGTCCTGTTGTTGTAGATGCTTACATTCGGGGTATGGCGGCCCCTGTCGTCGTTGTTGTCATATCATTCGTAAGTGCAGTAATCTTGTTGTGTGGCGGGGTTTGTAAAAAGGATTAAACTGCTCATGTTGAAAAAGTTGTTGTTTATATATACGAAAGGCAAGTTTTCTCAGTTATTGTTTCATATTTCATAATATGTCTTGTATCGTTTATGTTCCGATTACTCGATGTTGTATCACTAGGGTGCGGGGTAAGGCACGATCACGGGCGGGATCGGGTCGTGACAAAAGTGGTATCGAGCGATTAATCCTCGGAAAGTGTCTGAGCCGTATCGATGAAGTCTTGATTATCGGTGTGTTGTGCACACACCAATAATCGGAGGCTATAGGATATTTAGGATTGGTTTCTATTCTTCTCACTCGAGATCGTGCCTTAGAGCCGTGTTGTAAGTTGGACCCTCGACGAAATTCTTTCCCTATCGTTATGCCTCGCGTAGGCAACCCGGGCAGGGGAGGCAAAGCGGCAGGAGGCGAGTAGAGTTCGGAGGGTTACGTGGGCACAGCCCAATCATTACCTAGGGTAATGCTTCATTCGAGGATTTCTGCGACGTCGCTGCTTGATAAAGTTTAGCACGGCGGCGATTCCTCTGCGGCCATGATATTTGAACCTTGATTCCGACGAGAGCAGAGAATATGGATTGCAAAGAGGCGACCCTGTTACCAGCTATGGATTTGGCTACCATAGAGTATACCGATGTTGTCAAGACCCGAACCCGGGCCCGTGACTGGTGCCTTACGCCGGGCACCCCAGTGATACAACATCAGAGTAATCAGCGGAATATAAAACAATACATGATACAATGTAAAGAAGACACATGTTTATCTGAAGAAAAATTGCCTTTCAGCATATATATAAATAACAACTATTTCAAAATGAACAGTTTAATCCTTTTTACAACCCTGCTCACAACAGTACTACAGACCTCTACGAATGACAACAACGACGGGGCGGGCCGTCATACTTCGAATGTAAGCACCTACAACAACAGGACTATACGAAGATAAGCCTCGAGAAAGCGGAGCTTTCCAAACGAGCTGTGACCCTAAGGCGAGGATCAACGGCGGTGTACCTTTACTGCGGCATGAACGGCCGGCAAGAGGTCGATAACATGTACCAAGTATGTGCTGAAAATCGTAAATGAAATCATAATAGTCTATAAAGCAGAGACATGTATGATAACCAAACTACGATTCACAATAAATGGCGAATATGTCAAGTCGTGACTCACGCGCAAAGTCATCACTAAATGTAACTATGGGTCTCACGCCATAACATCAATCATGCGTGGAATACCTTCTCACTGCCGGCGTTTATGATATAAAAGCACCAAGAAATACACATGAACACGTGTCCCACTGTGTCCTAATAAAGCGATGCAGTAAATGCGAAGGCATAACCGACTACTAACACCAGCGACTAACAGGTCATAAAGCGTCTCATGATATCTCTAGGCCGTCACATGATCAAAGCCGGTCACTCGCCCGCGATATCAAATGTGCGCGTCTAGCCCGAACTCTCGCGACTCGCATAGGCCAACCTCATAGGCGCGTGAGGTATTCCTCGCGTCGGTAGCTACTCCGGCATCGTCACGACTCGCGACCGCACGGCCACAAAGACCGCGTGACCACAAGGGCGCAAACTAACGGAACTCCGTAGTTCGCGTGGATCCCCGGACCGCGTGAGGTATTCTCGAATCATGGTCCTGCACGCTGAGTCTACCCGCGTCGGGCAGCTTAACCTCCGGAAACAAGTCAAGGTGAGTGGTACAATACCAACATAACGGCTGAGAGTCAAACAACTTTAAGCGCAGTCGAGGGGAAAACCCCTTTACACAACAATCACAAGATACTAACACACGTAGCATCCTAGCATGTTTACTTAACAAATCAACAAGAAAGTATTACAAGGCTATCACAAACCAACACAATCAAGTTATATACACAAGGTACTTTCTACTATATGATTAACAAGATCGGGTTTTATCCCAAGTACTTCATACATTAACTTTTAAAGATACGTTACTTTCACAAAACCACACAATACGTAGTATATGAAAATAGAGTGATTATCTTTTGAAGTAAATCAAAACACTTACCTTGGTAAAATCAAGTAACAACATTATTTTCCAAACGTCCAAGTTTGCCTAATTTCAAATGTTCACGTTTCTTATTTTAGAAAGGTTTCGTAGTTCATAGCCTTATTCATTTAAGAATATAATTCTCTTTTAAAACCATCTGAGAAACATAAGCCTTATATGTGAGTAGGATATTCTTGTTTATAACAATCTTATTACAGCAGCCATGATCTAGGAAATATCATTTTGTCTCATCTTAGCTTCTATGCAGATGAAGTTTCTCGGTTTTAATAATAATTAATCTGTCAAAACATTTCCTTTTATTAACGCGATGGTTTGTCGATACACATTCGATTTCAAATCAAGAAACATTCTTAAGCCGTTATACCTAACTTCCCATAAAGCTAGTATAACTCTTAAGTTTTCAAAACCCAAGTATTACTCTTCTTTCCAAAATGATTCCAAAAATCTTTTGAAATACTTCAAGTTCCTTATTATCACATAATAAGCCAGTTATAGTTCAAATCAGTTACCTTTTAAAAACCACAAAGTATTTTCTTACCTACATAAAGCTGTTATAACCAACTTCCCATAAAGCCGTTATAACACTTTATGTTTCAAACCAATCAAATACATTTAACACGTATCGTCTCGTACTACATAGTTATACACATATCATGCTAGAAGAGATAGGAAGAGGTTCACATACCTAGCGACGATTATCGACTATAAGCAAAATGCTCCGAGTACTTCCAACCGCCGGCTACTCCTTAAGCCAAGTAGATGGCGCCACACATAGTACTTCAACCTATAAGGCCACAAGGCGCTTATTAACATTTAGATCTCTTCGTAGAACATTCTATAGAAAATTCGGCAGCACCTCATGGCGTAAATCTCCTCCTCTATCGAGGCCGGCTACCAAGCCAACCAGGGGGGGTTTACACGTCTAACCGGACGTGTAAAATTCTACTCCACAGTAATACTACACAAGTCTACTGTAATACAATACTATGTAATTACAGTTCAATTCAGTTCTTTATTCTTCAGGCTTAAGTCAAAAGACATTGCCAATAAACTACGTTCAGTACCATATATAGTATACTTCAACTATATATTCTAACAACATGTAATTTCCAATTACAATAGAAGGACAGTAGTGTTTACCTCGATAAGCCCAAAATTATCCAAGTTTAAATGTCGATCCTGAGCAAGGTTTAGCTCCTACTCCGTGCGCTCCAACCCGCTCCAAGAAACCCTTAGAAGTTCTAACCAACTTCTACTCCAAAACTTCAACCAACAATGAAGATTTCCTTAGGGTTTCGTTTAGTGGCTAAAGGAAAGTATAATAGTATTTTCTGGGCTTTTGTATAAGTGTAACCTTGGGAATACTATAAGGTATTTGGGCCAAGGTATTTGGGCATTATAACAATACTAGGAGAGTATTTCTATACCACAAAAAGGGGTATTATACGAAAACAACTAGGCTAGGGGGGAGGGGGTACCCGCCAGTGAGGCACCACAAAGGGGGGAGGGAGAGGCTCTCGGCCAAGCACAACTAGGAGGGGGGAGAGAGAGACGAAAAGCTCACACTAAGAGGGGGGGGAGGATTTTTAACACTTAGAACAAATTTAGGATGAAGAAGTTCATCAAGTTAGAGGGGTATTTATAGGTGAAGAAATGGCCAACCAATGGCCAAGATCATGCCAAGTGCATAGCAAGTGTAGGGCCAAGATGAAGCCATGTGTTTGTTGGTCAAGGGTTAGGTAGGATATTTTTGTGTAGATGGATAAGGTAGCATATGGCTAAATCTTGGCCTTACACTTGCTATGCACTTGTCTTCATCTTGGCCATTGGTTGGCCTTCACTTGACCTATAAATACCCCTCTAAGTGATGAACTTTCTTCATCCAAAAATTGAGCAATCTTTCTAAGTCTCAAACCCTCCCTCTCCCTCTTGTGATCTCGTCCACCACACACCCCTCCCCCTCTTGAAGGCCCCTTGGCCGAAACCCACCCCCTCCCCCTTGTAGAGGCTTGGCCGTGGGGTACATACCCCCCCCTAGCCTAGTTGTCTCGTATAAATACCCCTTGTTGTGGTATAGAAATACTCTAATAGTAATGTTGTTATGTACATATACCTTTGCCAAAATAACTTGTAGTATTAACAAAGTAACCCTTGTACAAAAGCCCGAGAAAATACTATTATACTTCCTGATCACTAAAACAAAACCCTAAGTAAATCTTCACCCGTAGTTGAAGTTATAAGTAGAAGTTGGTTAGAACTTCTAAGGGTTGGTTGGGCGGAGTCGGAGCGCACAGAGTGAGCTAAACCTTGCTCAGGATCGACATTTAAACTCGGATAATTTTGGGCTTATCGAGGTAAACACTCTTGACCTTCTATTGTAATTGGAAATTACATGTTGTAGGAATATATAGTTGAAGTATACTATATATAGAACTGAACATTATAATTGTGCGGCAATGTCTTTTGACTTAAGCTGAATAATACTTACGGCAATGTCTTGCGACTTAAGCTGAATTTAAAGAAGAGCTGAGCGTAATTACATAGGTGTATTACGATAGACTTGTGTAGCATTCTTGTGTAATAGAATTTGTACACGTCAGGTTAGGCGTGTTAACCCTCGGTTGGCTTGGTAGCGGCCTCGATAGAGGAGGAGATTTCTGCTGTTGCGAAGTCTTGCCGAATTTTCTGTCGAATATTCTACGTCGGGATCGACTAGATCTTAATAGGCGCTTTGTGGCCTGGATAGGGTGTAGTACTACGTGTGGGTGATCTGCTTGGTGAGAGTGTAGCGAGACGGTTTGGGTACTTGGGCGTTTTGTTATTAGTCGATACTCGTCGCGAGGTATGTGAACCTCTTCCTATCTGTTCTAGCATGATATGTGTATAACTATGTAGTACGGTAGACGTACATGTGTTAAATGTATTTGATTGCCTTTAAACATAAAGTGTTATAACAACTCTATGTAAATGAGAAATGCTTTGTGGTTTTTAAAGATAAGCGATTTGACTTATAACCGACTTGATGTAAAAGAACCTTGAAGTATTCTAAGAGATTAAGAAACCTTTTTGGAAGAAGTGTATACTTGGTTTGAAAACATAAAAGTTATACGACTTTATGAAAAGTTAGGTGTAACGCCTAAGAGAGATAAAAAGAATGGTTTAATGGTTTAGAAGTTAAGAGACTTGACTTAATATGGATGTTTGTGTGAAACCTCATTCGTGAGTAATGAGTACTTGGTTTTTGGAAGGAATAATGTTTTACTGATTTCGGAAATCAGAATGTGTATCGACAAACCACTGCAGCGTTAATAAAGGGAAATGTATTGAATAATTAAGTATTATTAAAACCAGTAGAAACCTCCATCTGCATAGAAGCTAAGATGAGACAAAATGATATTACATTTTCTAGATCATGGCTGCTTAATAAGATTGATTATGAACAAGAATAACCTACTCGCCTATGGCATATGTTACTCAATTGTTTTAAAAGAGATTAAGACATTGAACTATGAAACTTTTAAAAAGAGACTTGCGTAATTAAAATTAGGCAAACTGGAACCTTAGGGAAAAGAAAGGCATTGTGTTGTCTTAAAATGGGTTAAAGCATAAGGTGTTATAACAGCTTTATGGGAAGTTGGTTATAATGACCTTATGAAAACAAAAGAAAGGTTTTATCATTGGTTTTAACGTGGTAACTTGACTTTAAAAAAAAGAAAGTATGGAAGTTGTTTTGGTTTACTTAAAGGATGTAAGTCACTCTATTTTATACTACGGGTATCGGGTGACTTTTATACAAAGAATGAATCTCTTAAAAGGAATTTAACGCGCGTAGTACTTTAGGGTTAAAACCCGGACCTTGGCATAAAAATGAAAGTACTTTGAGTTGTGGTGAAACCTGCCTATGCTTGTTGTTGTGAAACTTGCCTATGCTTGTTGTGATAGCCTTTGTTGTGCAAGAATTGTGTTTCTATACTACCGCGTCTCTCGATGGAGGATCGGTTGACTTGTTGAGAACTTACTTGGACGTGACCGTGTGGCGGATAAATTCCGCAATGCGTTCTGCTGATAGTGTTACTTTTGTTAAATCACTTTGGACATCGACGATGCGTAGCGCACGGGTATGCTTCCACTTTGATTACCGCCCTTTTGCTTATTGTTTCCCTTTGGACATACTGACACGATGCGTAGCGCACGGGTATGCTTCCATTTGGAATGCTGTCTTATTGTTTCCCTTTGGACATACTGACACGATGCGTAGCGCACGGGTATGCTTCCATTTGGAATGCTGTCTTATTGTTTCCCTTTGGACATACTGACACGATGCGTAGCGCTGCGGGTATGCTTCCATTTGGAATGTTGTCTTATTTGTTCCTTTGGACATACCGACACGATCGTAAGCGCGGGTATGCTCCCATTTGGATTGCTATCTTGTTGTTATCATATCATAGGCTGGGCGGTGAGGAAGGTACTCAGGCGGGATTGATGTTGTGGCGTGAGACCACGATATAATCTGTTATGTGTAGTCGTAGTTTGGTTATCATACTGTCTCCTGCTTTTATAGACTATTATGATTTGATTCGTGATTTTCTGATTTCACATACTTGGTACTGTTGTCTTGACCTCCTTGGGCTGCGTTCATCATGCCGTAGGAGTACATCGTTTGTCGATCCGCGTTTAGGATCTCATTTCAGCGTTTTGGGAAGCTCCGTTCCTTGAGGCTTATCTGTTGGTATGTTACCACACAGTGCAGGTTCTTGTACATTCGGGGTATGGCGGGGCCTGTCCGTCATAGTTGTTGTATAAATTCTTAAGTGCAACCTTGTGTGGCGGGGTTTGTAAAAAGGATAAGCTTCGGGTATTTATGTATATATATGATGAAGGCAACATTTTTGGTTGCTGTTTATTTATTTTGTCTCTAAATTCATGTTCATGTTTTTATTTCCGTGATTTTCTCGATGTTGTATCACTAGGGTGCGGTAAGGCACGATCACGCGAGTTCGGTCGTGACACTTCGATGTGGTGACACATGTCACCCTGTTGGTCCAAAATGTTTCGTCTCTCGGAAAAATCCGCAAAAATAATAAATGACATAGCCGGAATTTTCTCTACAAAAGCTGTGGAAACGTTTCGTCGAAAAACGACTCTAACCGGGTGTTGTGCACAAAAAAAATTCGGCCAAGCCACTTTAAAGTCCAAACCTTCTACGTACGTCCTTACGTACATACTCTGGAAATACGGGGTATAACATTCTCCCCTCCTTAGAAACATTCGTCCCGAATGTTCCTTCTAAGTCTCAAAACAAATGTGTGCCAGTATAGTCTTCACTACTATACTTACGAAACAATCCTGCCACACATGGCCACAGAACAACTTGCGCAAATACTTACATCCAAGTTCACGAGGAAACACCTCTAACATCACAAAAGCCCCGCGAGGTCTAAAATATACTCTTCGCACCTTCATTTCACAAAAGAAACGATCACATCCATGCTCGCCATACATGCTCGCTTCTTCCCACTTTTGTCACTTTGCGCGAGGTTCTAGTGTCACTCGACCGACAAATGATGCCGCGCGTGCGATCCACGAGGTGCCGTACACTCGAACTCTTACCACATTTACGTCTTGCTTGATTTCAAAACTCGGGGTTACTATCTCTAACGTGGTCATCATTAATCGGGAACACTCGGATGGATCTCGATACTTTCCCGATCATAACACGAAGAAGCCCGGGCCTTTGCCTCAAGTCGGACGGCAAATGCTAACATATAGGCAACGACCTATCCTCACTTTGAACTCAAGGCCCAGTAACTTGGGCTAAGTTTCCTCTTACACCTATCCGGGTGGTACCTTCAAGAAGACCGACCGTCAACTGAACTCTAGCGTCGTCGTAGATAATCCGACGATTCCTCGAGTGCCAAAAACCTCCTCTAGATAAGCTTCACTATCCACGATGCATTTGGAACAAGCTGAACCAACTATCGAACCTTGCCAACATCGAACCAATCGGCCAGGCACTTACGCCGCCTACAAGGCTTCATAAGGCGACATCGAACACCGAAATGGTAGCTTAAATGCTCCCTCCAGGAGACAACAATCCTTGCAACTACACTGAAATCGAAACGGCCCGAGGTAATGCGGTCGAGACTCACCGAGTTCCTAACCGCTGGTAAAACTTTCGAGAAAGAAAAAGCAGTAGTAACTCGGGCCCTATGCGCCATAAGGTGAAGGTAGGCACCCGTGCGACCTTACAACCTTTCGATATATCAACATCTGCGAGTACGGTCGACCAGAAAAACACGACGGGCTGCCCCATCGGCCCGATCTTGGTTGAGCATACACGAACTCGTCTGTTGGTTAACTAAACATTGGCCTAACACCCTCGTGACCTATCACAAGGCGGGACCACCATTGACCCACCATACAGGCGCGGGTTGACCCGCGTGGCCTCAACCCGACCCAGCGCGAAAAAAAATACTAGCTCCCCGATCCGGAACAATCTCACTAATCACGTTACGAAAACCTAGCGGTCTTCTTAGCTCAACTACCCTCCTTCATTCCACACTACTCAGGGACTTATCCCACAAACATAGCTCACGTGCACTATGCACTCTGACAAGGGTTAAACGTATAAATCTTTTACTCGAGATGGCCTTACCTCTAAGGTCTCTACGTATAAAACTCTAAGGCTCACACTTTCTCTATCCCCCAATCTTTCCCGGTTACTAACCATGATTTCTAATCACAACTAACACACTGCTATCAGAACATAGCACTTACGATATACTCATCTTATCACACATACTGATCTCTAGAGGGTTAAGGATATACTTGTATCTACTGCTTCACTCCCCTTAGTCGTTCTAATCAAAATCTACCCCGTAGTGCAGATTAGGGAGGATGACGACTACCCACCGATCTGAGAAGGTGAGTCCTCTACTAGGACATCCTTTCGACACGTAGCCTCGACGCGCAGTGCAACAAGTACCAACTAAAAAGCGACATTCCGGGCGGCGCTGCACAATGAACAGGGAAAAAGCGAATCCGGCTGGCGAGCCTACGTGTGGCGTGAGCGAAAACTCGGAGTTCGACGACCAACTCCTGCATACCCGACGTCACGAACCCCGTGGAATCTCTGCTGCGGTGGATGTGCATAATCTAATCCGCTGGTGAGGCGACTCGCCTCGAAAGTTACCAAAGGACCTTGCTGCTCTGGCCCTCTTCTGCTGTCCTTCGTTAACCCGTCGATCTCTATGTTTCTTGGCCTGCTGCGCACAAGCCCGTACTCAGGCCATGCTCAAGCCTAACTGAAGAATTACTCTTGCACAACCCTCTCTTAGATAGTCATCAAGACTCGCGGTACATCGGTATACTCTCTGGTAGCCAAATCCATAGCTAGTAACAGGGTCGCCTCTTTGAAATCTATATTCTCTGTTCCCAGGCGTGGAACTGAAGGTTCAAATATCATGGCGCGATGAGCTGCGCGCCGTGATAAACTCTGCTTTGGGGCTAGTGGCGTCGAGAACTCCCGAATGAAGCACCGCGGTGATGATTGGGTCGGTGCCACGTAACCCTCGTACTCTGCTCGACTCCGCCGTGCCTTGCCCTCTGGGCCTGGTTGCCTACGCGGAGGCATAGCGGTAAGGAAAGAAATCGTTAGAGGTCGATTTTCAACACGACTCTAGGCACGATCTCAGAGTGAGAAGAATGAAACCAATCCTAAATATCCTATAGCCTCACGATTATTGGTGTGGTGCACAACACAGCGATAATCAAGACTCTGATCGATGCGTAGACACTTTCAGAGGATTAAGCGCTCGATACCACTTTGTCAAGACCGAACCGGGCGTGGATCGTGCCTTACGGGCACGGTGATACAACATCCAGTAATGTGGAATATAAAACAATACATGATACAATGTAAAGAAGACAATGTTTATACGAAGAAAAATTGCCTTTGGCGTATATATAAATAACAACTCTTTCAAAATGAGCAGTTTAATCCTTTTTACAACCACCTTGTGCGGTACTACAGACCTCTACGAATGACAACAACGACGGGGCGGGGCCGTCATACCACGAATATAGCACCTACAACAGGACTATACGAATAAGCCTCGGAGAAGCGGAGCTTTCCCAACGTTGAGCTGACCCTAGGCGAGGATCAACGGCGGTGTACCTTTACTGCGGCATGAGCGGCCCCGAAGAGTCGATGCAACATGTACCAAGTATGTGGCGGAAAATCGTAAATGAAATCATAATAGTCTATAAAGCGGAGACATGTATGATAGCAAACTACGATTCCTGATAAATGGCGATCATGTCAAGTCGAGGACTCACGCCTCAAAGTCGTCACTCAAATGTAACTATGGGTCTCACGCCCATAACATCAATCATGCGTGGAATACGCCTCGCCTTTGCCGTGATTTATGATATAAAGCACGAAATACATGAACACGGGTCCACTGTGTCCTAATAAAGCGATGCAGGTAAATGCGAAGGCATAGCAGGCTACTAACACCGGTACTAACGGTCATAAAGCGTCTCATGATATCTCTCTGAGCCGTCACATGATCAAAGTGGTCACTCGCGCGATATCAAATGCGCGTCTAGCCAGAACTCTCGCGACTCGCGTAGGCCAACCTCGTAGGCCGCGTGAGGTATTCCTCGCATCGGTAGCTACTCCCGGCATCACTGGACTCGCGATCCGCGTAGCCACAAAGACCGCATGACCACAGGGCGCAAACTAACTGGAACTCCGTAGTTCGCATGGATCCTGGACCCGCGTGAGGTATTCTCGAATCATGGTCCCGGACCGCTGAGTCTACCCGCGTCGGAGGCGACAACCTCGGAAACAAGTCAAGGTGAGTGGTACAATACCAACATAACGGCTGAGAGTCAAACAACTTTAAGCGCAGTCGAGGGGAAAACCCCTTTACACAACAATCACAAGATACTAACACACGTAGCATCCTAGCATGTTTACTTAACAAATCAACAAGAAAGTATTACAAGGCTATCACAAACCAACACAATCAAGTTATATACACAGGTACTTTCTACTATATGATTAACAAGATCGGGTTTTATCCCCAAGTACTTCATACATTAACTTTTTAAAGATCGTTACTTTCACAAAACCACACAATACGTAGTATATGAAAATAGAGTGATTATCTTTTGAAGTAAATCAAAACACTGACGTTGGTAATATCAAGTAACAACATTTTTTAGCAAACGTAGAATTTTGCCTAATTACAAATGTTCACGTTTCTTATTTTAGAAAGGTTTAGTATTTCATAGCCTTATTCATTTAAGAATATTATTCTCTTTTAAAACCATTTGAGAAACATAAGCCTTATATGTGAGTAGGATATTCTTGTTTATAACAATCTTATTACGTGACCGTGATCAGGAAATATCATTTTGTCTCATCTGTAACTACATGCGGATGGAAGTTTCTCTTGGTTTTAATAATAATTAATCTGTCAAAACATTTCCTTTTATTAGCATTTGCGGTGGTTTGTCGATACACATTCGATTTCGAAATCAAGAAAACATTCTTAAGTAGTTATACCTAACTTCCCGTAAAGCTAGTATAACTCTTAAGTTTTCAAAACCAGTATTACTCTTCTTTCCAAAATGATTCCAAAAATCTTTTGAAATACTTCAAGTTCCTTATTATCACATAATAAGCGATTTATAGTTCAAATCGATTTACCTTTTAAAAACCACAAAGTATTTTCTTACCTACGTAAATTGTTATAACCAACTTCCCATAAAGCGTTATAACACTTTATGTTTCAAACCAATCAAATACATTTAACACATGTACGTCTACCGTACTACATAGTTATACACATATCATGCTAGAAGAGATAGGAAGAGGTTCACATACCTCGCGACAATTATCGACTATAATCAAAATGCTCAGTACTTCCAGCGTGGCTACTCCTTAGCCAGTAGATCGCGCCACGCATAGTACTTCAACCTATAAGGCCACAAGTGCATTAACATTTAGATCTCTTCGTAGAAAATTCTATAGAAAATTCGGCCTCCCACCCGCGGCGTAAATCTCTCCTCTATCGGCGGCTACCAAGCCAACGGGGGTTTACGTCTAACGGACTTGTACAATTCTACTCCACCGTAATACTACACCAGTCTACTGTAATACGATGAGGTCTAAATGTTAATGGCGCCTTGTGGCCTTATAGGTTGAGTACGTGTGGCGCGATCTACTTGGCTTAGAAATGGCGGTTGGAAGTACTTGAGCGCTTTGCTATTAGTCGATACCGTCGCGGTATGTGAACCTCTTCCTATCTCTTCTAGCATGATATGTGTGAACTATGTAGTACGATGAGCATACGTGTGCTAAATGTATTTGATTGGTTTAAACATAAAGTGTTATAGCGGCTTTATGGAAGTTGGTTATAACGATCTTATGTTGGTAAGAAAATACTTGTGGTTTTAAAAGGTAACGATTTGAACTATAACCGGCTTATTATGTGTTAATAAAGAACTTGAAGTATTTCAAAGATTTTGAATCATTCGAAGAAGAAGTAATACTTGGTTTTGAAAACTTAAGAGTTATACTAGCTTTATGGGAAGTTAGGTAATAACGACTTAGAATGTTTCTTGATTTGGAAATCGAATGTGTATCGACAAACCAACTGCGGCGTTAATAAAAGGAAATGTTTTTGATTAAGTATATTAAAACCGAGAAACTTCCATGCATAGAAGCTAAGATGAGACAAAATGATATTTCTAGATCACGCATCTTTGTAATAAGATTGTTATAAACAAGAATATCCTACTCACTTATAAGACTTATGTTTCTCAGATAGTTTAAAAGAGAATTATATTCTTAAATGAATAAGACTATGAACTACGAAACCTTTCTAAAATCAGAAACGTGAACATTTGAAATTAGGCAAACTTGGACGTTTGGATAATAATGTTGTTACTTGATTTTACAAAGATAAGTGTTTTGATTCACTTCAAAAGATAATCACTCTATTTTCATATACTACGGGTATTGTGTGACTTTTTGTGAAAGTAACGTATCTTTTAAAAAGTTAATGAATGAAGTACTTTGGGGATAGAAACCCGAACATGTTGACATATAGTAGAAAGTACCTTGTGTGTATAACTTGATTGTGTTGGTTTGTGATAGCCTTGTAATACCTTCGTGTTGCTTTGATAAGTAATCATATTAGGATGCTACGTGTGTTAGTATTCTGTGATGTTTGTGAAAAGGGGTTTTCCCTTGATTGTGCTTATGTTGTTTTAACGATAAACGATTATGTTGGTATTATACCACTCGCCGTGTTTCCGGGGGTTAAGCTGCCCTCCGATGCGGGGTAGACTCAGGCGGTCTGGGACCATGATTCGAGAATACCTCATGCGGGTCCCGGGGCCTACGCGAGCTACGAGAGTTCGTGTTAGTGTGCGGCCTTTATGGTCATGCGGTCTATGTGGCCATGCGGTGCGAGTCGGGCGATCTTAGGGAGTAGCTACCCTGATGCGGGGTTATACCTCATGCGGGCCTATGAGGGCCTATGCGGGGCTGCGGGAGTTCGAGGCTAACGCGCACATTTGATATTGCGGGCGGCGACCGGCTTTGATCATGTGACGGTGCAGACAGATATCATGATACATTTATGACCTTGTTAGTCTTGTGGGTGTTAGTAGTCGGCTATGCCTTCGTGCTTACATGTCTTGTTTTATTTGGACACAGGTGGGACCTGTTGTTCATGTTTATTCCTTGGTGTTTTTCTATCATTGACTGCAGGCAGTGAGGAAGGTATTCCACGGGCATGATTGATGTTGTGGGCGTGAGACCCATTGTGATATTGGAGTGATGACTTCGAGGGCGTGAGTCCCTGACTTGATATGATCGCTTATTTATTGTGACGTAGTTTGGTTATCATACATGTCTCTGCTTTATATAGACTACTATGATTTCATTTACGATATTTTGATTTCACATACTAAATTACTGTTATCTTGACCTCGCCAAAGGCTGCGTTCATCGCCGCAGTAAAGTACGCGATCGTTGATCCTCGCTCTTAGGAGTCCGCGATTCAGCGTTTGGGAAGCTCCGTTCCTCGGAGGCTTATCTTGGTATAGTCCTGTTGTTGTAGGTGCTTACATTCGGGGTATGGCGAAGCCTGTCCGTCGTTGTTGTCATATCATTCGTAAGTGCTGTAAATCTTGTTGTGGCGGGGTTTGTAAAAAGGATTAAGCTATTCGTTGAGAGAGTTGTTGTTTCTATATATATGCCGAAAGGCAAGTTTCCTGAGTTATTGTTTATACTTGTTATTGTAGGTTATTGATTTATGTTCGCTGATTTTCTCTAATGTATAACTCTTGGGGTGCAGGGTAAGGCACGATCCACGGGCAGTTGGTCGTGACAAAAGTGGTATCGAGCGATTAATCCTCGGAAAGTGTCTGAGCCGTATCGATGAAGTCTTGATTATCGGTGTGTTGTGCTGCACCAATAATCGAGGAGGCTATAGGATATTTAGGATTGGTTTCTATTCTTCTCACTCGAGATCGTGCCTTAGAGCCGTGTTGTAAGTTGGACCTCTAACGTATTTCTTTCCTTACCGTTATGCCTCGCGTGAGGCAACCCGGAGGGCAAGGCGGCGAGGAGCTGCAAGTAAATCTTGAGGTTACGTGGGCACAGGCCCGATTATCACCAGGTGGTGCTTGTTCGGGAGTTCTGCGGCGTCACTAGCCGAGAGTTGCTGCGGCGGCGATCCCTCTGCGGCCATGATATTTGAACGCCCGGTTCCACGGCCGAACAGAGAATATAGATTTCAGAGGCGACCTGTTACTAACTATGGATTTGACTACGGAGAGTATCCGATGTATCGCGAGTCTTGATGACTATCTAAGAGAGGTTGTGCAAGTAATTCTTGATTGGGCTTGAGCATGGCACGTATGCGGGCTTATGCGCAGCCGAGCAACGTAGAGATCGGCGGGTTAACGAAGCGAGAAGAGGGCCAGCGGCAGGTCCTTTAGTAACTTTTGAGTAGTCGCCTCGCTGATTAGATTATGCACATCCACGATCTGGCGAGGTCCTCCACGAATTTGGGGCGTTAGGTACGCGGGAGTTGGTCGAGCTCGAGCTTCGGTTCACACTGCGTAGGTTCGACCATCGGATTGATTTTCGATGTTCACAATGTGGCAGCGCCATCGTGGAATGTCGTCTTTTAGTTGGTGCGTGTTGTACTATGACCGTCGAGTGCGATGTCGAAAGAGTGTCCTCGGAGGACTTAGCCTTGAGGATCGGTGGGTAGTTTGTCATCTTCTAGCTATGCCCTGCAGGCGAGGTTTGATTAGACGACTAAGGGAGTGAAGCGGAGATATAGATATATCCTTAACCTCCAGAGATGCGTATGTGTGATAAGGTGAGTATACCTTAAGTGCTATGTTACGATAGCGTGTGTTAGTTGTGATTAGAAATCATGGTGGGTTAACCGAGTAAGATTTGGGGGATAGAGAAGGTGTGAGCCTTAGAGTTTTATACGTAGAGACCTTAGAGGTAAGGCCATCTCGAGTAAAAGATGGATTGTTTATGGAAGAACCTTATAGGAGTGCATAGTGCACGTGAGTTATGTTAGTGTGATTAGTAACTGACTAGTGTGGAATGAAATAGGTTAGATTAGATAAGAAGACCGCTAGGTTTTAAATAGCGTGATTAGTGAGATTGTTGGTTCGGGAGCTAGTATGGTGCGGCGTTGCGGGTGGGTTGAGGCCGCGTTGCGGGTCAACTGCGGCGGGTTTGGTGGTGGGGTCGGTTGTGGTGGTCGCTTTGGGTTTGGGTTACGAGGTGTTAGGCCCAAGTTTAGTTAACGTGTCTGAATCGTGGATGCATTCGACGATGGTCGGGCGAAGAGTCGATCGTCTTGTTTTCTAGCAAAGACCGTTTACTCGGCGATGTTGTTTTATCGAGAAAGGTTGTAAGGCTGCAGGTGCCTACCTTCACCTTATAATGACGGTGGAGCCAGTGCGGCTGTTTTGTTTCCGGAAGTTTTACCAATCGGGGTTAAGAACTCAGGTGAGTCTCGAATCGCGTTCGCCCTCGGGCGGTGTGTATTTGGAGGTAGTTGTGGGGATTGTTGTCTCTGTGGAGGAGTGTTTAAGCTACCATTTCAGTTTTGAATGTCGCCTTATGAGGCCTTGTAGGGCGGAAGTGTAAGTCGGTCGATTGGTTCGATGTTGGCAAGATTCAGATAGTTGGTTGAGCTTGTTCCGGTGTGGATAGGGTAAAGCTTGTCTAGAGGAGGTTCTGGCGGCTCGGAGAAATCGTGCGGATAATCGGCGGCGACGCTTAGAGTTGAGTTGTGGTCGGTCTTCTTGAAGATACCACGGTTTGGGTGTGACGAGTTTTGGAAAACAGAGGGAACTTAGCCCGAGTTACTTTGGGCCTTACAGATCTGGTGCAGAGTAGGCCAGGTTGCCTATATGTTAGCTTTTGCCGTCCGACTTAGGAAGCAGTACGTCCGGTCTTTCGTATTGTTATGATCGGGAAAGTATCGGAGATCCATCCAGAGTGTTCGATTAATGATGACCACGTTAGAGATAGTAACCTGAATTTTGAAGCGAAGCGATGTAAATGTGGTAAGAGTTCGAGTGTCACGACCTCGAGGATCGCATGTAGTCGGTACCATTTGTTGGGTCGCCGGTGACACTAGAACCTCGCGGCAAAGTGATAAAAGTGGTATCGGAAGAAGCGAGCATGTATGGCGAGCATAGATATGATCATTTCTTTTGTAAGGGAAGGTGCGAAGGAAGTATATTTTAGACCAGGAGAGAGGTGTTTGTGGTAATGTTAGAGTGTTTCCTCGTGGACTTGAATGTAAGTATTTTTGTGATTGTTTCGTGGCCATTGTGGCGGGATTTTTGTAAGTATGGTAGTGAAGACTATCTTTGGCGCGTTTGTTTGAGACTTAGAAGGAACATTCGGGCGAATGTTTCTAAGGAAGGAGAATGTTATACCGTATTTCCCAGAGTATATACGTGGGGCGTCGTAGAAAATTTGAACTTGAGAATTAGGCTTGGCGAAATTTTTTTGTTCACAACACCCGATTAGAGTCGTTTTTCGAAGCGTTTTCCACGACTTTGGAGGGAAAATTCCGGCTATGTCATTTTTAATTTTTGCGGATTTTTAGAGACAAAACATTTTGGACCAACGAGGCGCCACTTGGCACCTCCCATTGGCGGGCGTGAGGCGGACCTTGGACGAATTGATGAGGAGTTGGTAGGATATTTTGTGTGTTAGTTAGTTAAGGACACGTGGGTGAATCTTGGCCTACACTTGCTATGCACTTGGCTAGATCTTGGCCATTGGTTGGCTTTGGCTTGTGCTATAAATACCCCTCTTTGATGACTTCTTCATCCATTCCTAAAATAATTCTAAGTGTTAAATCCTCCTCCTCCCCTTAGTGTAGAATTCGGCCAGAGCCTCCTCCCTCCCCTTGGTGAGAGCCCTTCCCCTCTCCTGGGGTGCTAAGTGGGGTACCCCACAGCCTAGTTGTTTCGTATAATACCCCCTTTGGTAGAAATACTCTCAAAGTATTGTTATAATGCCCAAATTACCTTAGCCATATACCTTGTAGTATTCTAAGGTTATACTTATCTGAAAAGCCAGAAATACTATTATACTTTCCGTCGGTCACAAAACCGAAACCCTAAGGAAAATCTCCATAGTTAGTTGGAGTAATAAGTAGAAGTTGGTTAGAACTTCTAAGGGTTGTTGGAGGCGGGTCGAGCGCGGAGTAGGAGCTAAACCTTGCTCGGGATCGGCATTATAACTTGGATAATTATGGGCTTATCGAGGTAAATATTTTGTCCTCTATTGTAATTGGAAATTACATGATTGTTAGACTATATAGTTGAAGTATACTATATATAGAAGCGAGCGTTGTTATCGGCAATGTCTTTTGACTTAAGCTGAATAATAAGAAACCTTTTGAAAGAAATCTTGAGCTGTATTTACATAGGAATGTATTCTGATAGACTTGTGTAGTTTTTACGTAGGTAGAATTGTACCCGTTCGGGTTAGATGTATAACCCCCTGGTTGGCTTGGTGGCGGCCTCGATAAAGGAGGAGATTTCTGTTGTTGCGGGAGAGTCTTGCCGAATTTTGGTAGAATGTTCTACGATGAGGTCTAAATGTTAATAAGCGCCTTGTGGCCTTATAGGTTGAGTACTACGTGTGGCGCGATCTACTTGGCAAGGAGTAGCCGGCGGTTGGAAGTACTTGGAGCGTTTTGCTATTAGTCGATACTCGTCGCGAGGTATGTGAACCTCTTCCTATCTCTTACAGCATGATATGTGTGAACTATGTAGTACGGTGACGTCATGTGCTAAATGTATTTGATTGGTTTAAAACATAAAGTGTTATAACGGCTTTATGGGAAGTTGGTTATAACGACCTTATGTTGGTAAGAAAATACTTGTGGTTTTAAAAGGTAACTGATTTAAACTAAAACTGGCTTATTATGTGTTAATAAAGAACTTGTAGTATTTCAAAAGATTTTTGAATCATTTCGAAAGAAGAAGTAATACTTGGTTTTTGAAAACTTAAGAGTTATACTAGCTTTATGGGAAGTTAGGTAATAACGGCTTAAAAATGTTTCTTGATTTGAATCGGAATGTGTATCGACAAACCACCTGCGGCGTTAATAAAAGGAAATGTTTTTGTGATTAAGTATTAAAACCGGAGAAACTTCCATCTGCATAGAAGCTAAGATGAGACAAAATGATATTTCTAGATCATGCATTTCTTTGTAATAAGATTGTTATAAACAAGAATATCCTACTCACTTATAAGACTTATGTTTCTCAGATAGTTTAAAAGAGAATTATATTCTTAAATGAATAAGACTATGAACTACGAAACCTTTCTAAAATCGAAGCGTGAACATTTGAAATTAGGCAAACTTGGACGTTTGGATAATAATGTTGTTACTTGATTTTACAAAGATAAGTGTTTTGATTCACTTCAAAAGATAATCACTCTATTTTCATATACTACGGGTATTGTGTGACTTTTGTGAAAGTAACGTATCTTTTAAAAAGTTAATGAATGAAGTACTTTGGGGATAGAAACCTGAACATGTTGACATATAGTAGAAAGTACCTTGTGTGTATAACTTGATTGTGTTGGTTTGTGATAGCCTTGTAATACCTTCGTGTTGCTTTGATAAGTAATCATATTAGGATGCTACGTGTGTTAGTGATACGTGATGTTTGTGAAAAGGGTTTTCCTTGATTGTGCTTATGTTGTTTTAACGATAAGCGGTTATGTTGGTATTATACCACTCGCGGTGTTTCGGGGTTAAGCGCCCTCCGTCGGGGTAGACTTCGGTGATGCAGGACCATGATTCGAGAATACCTCATGCGGGTCCCGGGGCCTACGCGGAGCTACGAGAGTTCGAGTTAGTGTGCGGCCTTTATGGTCATGCGGTCTATGTGGCGTGCGATGCGAGTCGGGGCGATGCGGGAGTAGCTACCCTCGATGCGGGGTTATACCTCATGCGGGCCTATGAGGCGGCCTATGCGGAGGCTGCGGGAGTTCGAGGCTAGACGCGCACATTTGATATTGCGAGCGGCGACCGGCTTTGATCATGTGGCGGTCAGGCAGATATCATGATACATTTTATGACCTTGTTAATGCGTAGGTGTTAGTAGTCGGCTATGCCTTCATTACCTGTCTTGTTTTATTTGGAACCAGTGGGACACATTGTTCATGTTTATTCCTTGGTGTTTTTCTATCATTGGCTGGCGTGAGAAGGTATTCCACGGGCATGATTGATGTTGTGGGCGTGAGACCCATTGTGATATCGGGTGATGACTTGGCGTGAGTCACGACTTGATATATCGCTTATTTATTGTGAGCGTAGTTTGGTTATCATACATGTCTCTGCTTTATATAGACTACTATGATTTCATTTACAGTATTTTGATTTCACATACTCGCACTGTTATCGACCTCGCCCGGGCTGCGTTCATGCCGCAGTAAAGGCACGCGATCGTTGATCCTCGCTCTTAGGGTCACGATTCAGCGTTTGGGAAGCTCCGTTCCTCGGAGGCTTATCTTGGTATAGTCCCTGTTGTTGTAGGTGCTTACATTCGAGGTATGGCGAGCCTGTCGTCGTTGTTGTCATATCATTCGTAAGTGCAGTAATCTTGTTGTGGGCGGGGTTTGTAAAAGGATTAAAGCTATTGAGGTTGAGAGAGTTGTTGTTTATATATATGCGAAGGCAAGTTTTCCATGAGTTATTGTTTATACTTATTTGTAGGTTATTGATTTATGTTCGCTGATTTTCTCCGATGTATAACTCTTGGGGTGCAGGGGTAAGGCACGATCACGGGCCGGTTGGTCGTGACAAAAGTGGTATCGAAGCGCTTAATCCTCGGAAAGTGTCTCTGACCGTATCGATGAAGTCTTGATTATCGGTGTGTTGTGCACCACACCAATAATCGAGAGGCTATAGGATATTTAGGATTGGTTTCTATTCTTCTCACTCACGAGATCGTGCCTTAGAGGCGTGTTGTAAGTTGGACCTCTAACGTATTTCTTTCCACTGCCGTTATGCCTCGCGTGCAGGCAACCCGACGGGAGGGCAAAGCGGCCGAGGCGCAAGTAAATCTTGAGGGTTACGTGGGCACAGCCCAATTATCACCTTAGGTGGTGCTTCATTCGGGAGTTCTGCGGCGTCGCTAGCCGTGAGTTTAGCACGCGGCGGCGATTCCTCTGCGGCCATGATATTTGAACGCCCGGTTCCACGGCCAGGAACAGAATATAGATTTCAAGGCGACTGTTACTAACTATGGATTTGACTACGAGAGTATACCGATGTCTGCGAGTCTTGATGACTATCTAAGAGAGGTTGTGCAAGAGTAATTCTTGATTGGGCTTGAGCATGGCACGTATGCGGGCTTATGCGCAGCAGCGTAGAGATCGGCGGGTTAACGAAGGGCGAGAAGAGGGCCATAGCGGCGAGTCCTTTAGTAACTTTTTGAGATCGCCTCGCGGGAATTAGATTATGCACATCCACGGTCTGGCGAGGTCCTCCACGATTTCGGGGCGTTCGGTATGCAGGAGTTGGTCGAGCTCGAGCTTAGGTTCCATGACTGCGTAGGTTCCGACCATCCGGATTCATTTTCGGTGTTCACAATGTGGCGGCGTCATCCGGAATGTCGTCTTTTAGTTGGTGCGTGTTGTACCTATGACCGTCGGTGCGATGTCGAAAGAGTGTCCTTGCGGGAGGACTTAGCCTTGAGGATCGGTGGGTAGTTTGTCATCTTCCTAGCTATCGCCTGCAGGCGAGTTTGATTAGAACGACTAAGGGAGTGAAGCGGTAGATATAGATATATCCTTAACCTCTGAGATCGTATGTGTGATAAGGTGAGTATACCTTAAGTGCTATGTTACGATAGCGATGTGTTAGTTGTGATTAGAAATCATGGTGGGTTAGCGAGTAAGATTTTGGGGGATAGAGAAGGTGTGAGCCTTAGAGTTTTATACGTAGAGACCTTAGAGGTAAGGCCATCTCGAGTAAAAGATGTATTGTTTATGTTTGACCCTTATAGGAGTGCATAGTGCACGTGAGTTATGTTTGTGGGATTAGTCCCTGAGTAGTGTGGAATGAAAGAGGGTAGTTGAGATAAGAAGACCGCTAGGTTTTCGTAACGTGATTAGTGAGATTGTTCCGGTTCGGGGAGCTAGTATGGTGCGCGTTGCCGGGTCGGGTTGAGGCCACGTTGCGGGTCAACCTGCGGCAGGTTTGGTGGTGGGGTCAGTTTGTGGTGGTCCCGCTTTGGGTTTGGGTTACGAGGGTGTTAGGCCCAAGTTTAGTTAACCACAGTCTGGTCGTGGACGTTCGACGATGGTCGGGCCGAAGAGGTCAGTCGTCTTGTTTTCTAGCAAAGACCGTTTACTCGGCAGTGTTGTTTTATCAGAAAGGTTGTAAGGCTGCACGGGGTGCCTACCTTCACCTTATGACAGACAGTGGAGCCCAGGGTACGGCTGTTTTTGTTTCTGGAAGTTTTACCAAGCAGGGTTAAGAACTCAGGTGAGTCTCAGAATCGCATTCGCCCTCGGGCCAGTGTGTGTATTTCAGAGGTAGTGGTGGGGATTGTTGTCTCCTGTGGAGGGAGTGTTTAAGCTACCATTTCAGTTTTCGAATGTCGCCTTATGAGGCCTTGTAGGGGCGGAAGTGTAAGTTGCCGGTCGATTGGTTCGATGTTGGCAAGATTCAGATAGTTGGTTCAGGCTTGTTCCAGCAGACTGTGGATAGGGTAAAGCTTGTCTAGAGGAGGTTCTGGCAGCTCAGAGAAATCGTGCGGGTAATCGGCGACGACGCTTAGAGCTCAGGTTGACAGTCGGTCTTCGTGAAGATACCACCCCGGTTTGGGTGTGACGAGTTTTGGAAAACAGAGGGAAACTTAGCCCGAGTTACTTTGGGCCTTACAGATCTGGTGCAGAGTAGGCCAGGTTGCCTATATGTTAGCTTTTGCCGTCCGACTTAGGAAGCAGTACGTCCGGTCTTTCGTATTGTTATGATCGGGAAAGTATCGGAGATCCATCCAGAGTGTTCCCAGTTAATGATGACCACGTTAGAGATAGTAACCCAGAGTTTTGGAACCTGGCGATGTCGAAATGTGGTAAGAGTTCGAGTGTCTGACGGCCTCAGGGATCGCATGTAGTCCGGTACCATTTGTTGGGTCGCCGGAGTGACACTAGAACCTCGCGGCAAAGTGACAAAAGTGGTATCGGGAAGAAGCGAGCATGTATGGCGAGCATAGATATGATCATTTCTTTTGTAAGGGGAAGGTGCGAAGGAAGTATATTTTAGACCCCGGAGAGAGGTGTTTGTGGTAATGTTAGAGGTGTTTCCTCGTGGACTTGGATGTAAGTATTTTTGCGCAGTTGTTTCTGTGGCCATTGTGGCAGGATTTTTTTGTAAGTATGGTAGTGAAGACTATACTGGCGCACGTTTGTTTGAGACTTAGAAGGAACATTCGGGACGAATGTTTCTAAGGAGGGGAGAATGTTATACCCCGTATTTCCCGAGTATATACGCAGGACGCGTAGAAAAATTTGAACTTGAGAATTAGGCTTGGCGAAATTTTTTTGTTCACAACACCCGATTAGAGTCGTTTTTGACGAAACGTTTTCCACTGACTTTCGGAGGAAAATTCGGCTATGTCATTTTTAATTTTTGCGGATTTTTCCAGAGGCGAAACATTTTGGACCAACGAGGCGCCACTTGGCACCTCCCATTGGCGGACGTGAGGGGCGGACCTTGGACGAATTGATGAGGGGAGTTGGTAGGATATTTTGTGTGTTAGTTGGTTAAGGACACATGGGTGAATCTCGCCCTACACTTGCATGACTTGGCTAGATCTTCGCCATTGGTTGGCTTTGGCTTGTGCTATAAATACCCTCTTTGATGACTTCTTCATCCATTCCTAAAATAATTCTAAGTGTTAAATCCTCCTCCTCCCCTTAGTGTAGAATTCGCCAAGAGCCTCCTCCTCCCCTCGTCGAGCCCTTCCCTCCTCGTGCACTGGGTACCCCTAGCCTAGTTGTTTCAGATAATACCCCCTTTGGTAGAAATACTCTCAAAAGTATTGTTATAATGCCCAAATTACCTTAGCCATATACCTTGTAGTATTCTAAGGTTATACTTATCTGAAAAGCCCAAATACTATTATACTTTCCGTCACAAAACCGAAACCCTAAGGAAAATCTCCATAGTTAGTTGGAGTAATAAGTAGAAGTTGGTTAGAACTTCTAAGGGTTGTTTGAGCTGGCCTGAGCGCACGGAGTAGAGCTAAACCTTGCTCAGATCGACATTATAACTTGATAATTATGGGCTTATCGAGGTAAATATTTTGTCCTCTATTGTAATTGGAAATTACATGATTGTTAGACTATATAGTTGAAGTATACTATATATAGAATCGAACGTTGTTATCGCAATGTCTTTTGACTTAAGCCCAATAATAAGAAACCTTTCGAAAGAAGAGTCTCGAATCGCATTTACATAGGAATGTATTATGAGACTTGTGTAGTTTTTCGTGAGTAGAATTGTACCCGTCGTTAGATGTATAACCCCCGGTTGGCTTGGTAGCCTCGATAAAGGAGAGATTTACGCCATGTGGGGGAGCACGCCAATTTTCTAGAATGTTCTACGATGAGGTCTAAATGTTAATAAGCGCCTTGTGGCCTTATAGGTCGAGTACTACGTGGCGCGATCTACTTGGCTTAAGGAGTAGCCGACGGTTGGAAGTACTTGAGCGCTTTTGCTATTAGTCGATACTCGTCGCGAGGTATGTGAACCTCTTCCTATCTCTTCTAGCATGATATGTGTGAACTATGTAGTACCAGAGACGCATACGTGCTAAATGTATTTGATTGGTTTAAAACATAAAGTGTTATAACGCTTTATGAGAAGTTGGTTATAATGACCTTATGTTGGTAAGAAAATACTTGTGGTTTTTAAAAGGTAAGCGATTTGAACTATAAGCGCTTATTATGTGTTAATAAAGAACTTGAAGTATTTCAAAAGATTTTTGAATCATTTCGAAAGAAGTAATACTTGGTTTTGAAAACTTAAGAGTTATACTAGCTTTATGGGAAGTTAGGTAATAACGCTTAAGAATGTTTTATCGATTTCGAAATCAGAATGTATCGACAAACCATCGCAGCGTTAATAAAAGGAAATGTTTTTGATGATTAAGTATTAAAACCAAGAGAAACTTCCATCCGCATAAGCTAAGATGAGACAAAATGATATTTCCTAGATCATGGTCTTTGTAATAAGATTGTTATAAACAAGAATATCCTACTCACTTATAAGACTTATGTTTCTCGATAGTTTAAAAGAGAATTATATTCTTAAATGAATAAGACTATGAACTACTTAAACCTTTCTAAAATCAAACGTGAACATTTGAAATTAGGCAAACTTGACGTTTGGATAATAATGTTGTTACTTGATTTTACAAAGATAAGTGTTTTGATTCACTTCAAAAGATAATCACTCTATTTTCATATACTACGTATCAGGTGACTTTTTGTGAAAGTAACGTATCTTTTAAAAAGTTAATGAATGAAGTACTTTGGGGATAGAAACCCAACATGTTGACATATAGTAGAAAGTACCTTGTGTGTATAACTTGATTGTGTTGGTTTGTGATAGCCTTGTAATACCTTCGTGTTGCTTTGATAAGTAATCATATTAGGATGCTACGTGTGTTAGTATTCGTGATGTTTGAAAAGGGGTTTTCCTCGATTGTGCTTATGTTGTTTTAACGATAAACGGTTATGTTGGTATTATACCACTCACCGTGTTTCCGGGTTGCTGCCTCCGACGCGGGGTAGACTCAGTGATGCAGGACCATGATTCGAGAATACCTCACGCGGGTCCCGGCCTATGCGAGCTACGAGAGTTCGGTGTTAGCGGCCTTTATGGTCACGCGGCCTATGTGGCCATGCGATCGCGAGTCGGTGATTTACGCCGGGAGTAGCTACCTCGATGCGGGTTATACCTCACGCGCCTACGACCGGCCTACGCGAGTCGCGGAGTTCTGAGGCTAGACGCGCACATTTGATATTGCGCGGCGACGGCTTTGATCATGTGGACGATGCAGACAGATATCATGATACATTTTATGACCTTGTTAGTATCGTAGGTGTTAGTAGTCGGCTATGCCTTCGCATTTCACCCTGCATCGCTTTATTTGGACACAGTGGACACGTTGTTCATGTTTATTCCTTGGTGTTTTTCTATCATCGATCGCCAGCTGGAAGGTATTCCACGCATGATTGATGTTGTGGGCGTGAGACCCATTGTGATATCGAGTGATGACTTCGGAGGCGAGTCCCGACTTGATATGATCGCTTATTTATTGTGAATCGTAGTTTGGTTATCATACATGTCTCCCGCTTTATATAGACTACTATGATTTCATTTACGATTTTCGTTCCACATACTTGCACTAGATCGACTCCTTCGGGGCTACGCTCATGCCGCAGTAAAGGCACGCCATCGTTGATCCTCGCCTTAGGGTCACGATTCAGCGTTGGGAAGCTCCGTTCCGAGGCTTATTCGCATAGTCCTGTTGCAGTGTGCCATTCGTGGTATGACGGCCCCGGCCCCGTCGTTGTTGTCATATCATTCGTAGAGGTGCGTAGTAATCTTTGTGGGCGTGGTTTGTAAAAAGGATTAAACTGCTCGTGCCGAGAGTTGTTGTTTCTATATATATGCCGGGGCAAGTTTTCACAGGTGTTATTGTTTATACTTAGCTATCAGAGGTTATTGATTTATGTTCCGCTGATTTTCTCTGATGTATAACTACTGGGGTGCCCGGGGTAAGGCACCAGTCACGGGCCCGGGTTTGGGTCGTGACACTCATGCGGGTCCCAGGGGCCTATGCGGAGCTACGAGAGTTCCAGGTTAGTATGCGTCCTTTATGGGCACGCGTGCATGTGGCTATGCGATCGCGAGTCGAGCGGACGCCGGGGAGTAGCTACCCTCGACGCGGGTTATACCTCATGCGCCTATGAGATTGGCCTATGCGAGTCGCGGAGTTCGAGGCTAGACGCGCACATTAGATATCGCGGCGAGTGGCTAGCTTTGATCATGTGACGGCTAGACAGATCTCACGATACGCTTTATGACCTTGTTGCACTGTGGGTTTTTAGTAGTCGGCTATGCCTTCGTACTTACCCCGCATTTATTTTATTAGGACAGTGTGGACCCGTGTTCATGTGTATTCCGTGATGATTTTATATCATAGATCGCGGCAGATGAGGAAGGTATTCCACGCATGATTGATGTTGTGGGCGTGAGACCCATTGTTATGTTTGAGTGATGACTTGAGGCGAGTCACGACTTGATATGATCGCTTATTTATCAGAAGCGTAGTTTGGTTATCATACATGTCTCCCGCTTTGTATAGACTACTATGATTTCATTTACGATTTTCGGGCCACATACTTGGTACTGCCAGATCGACTTCGGGGCTGCGTCATGCCGCAGTAAAGGTACACCGCCGTTGATCCTCGCTCTTAGGGTCACAAAGATTGGGAAAGCCCGCTTTCTCCGAGGCTTATCTTGGTATAGTCCCCGTTGTTGTATGCTACATTCGTGGTATGACGTGGCCCCGTCCCGTTGTTGTCATATCATTCGTAAGTCTGTAGTACCGCTTGTAAGTGTGGTTTGTAAAAAGGATTAAACTGTTCATGTTGAAAAAGTTGTTGTTTATATACATGCCGAAAGGTAAGTTTTTCTCAAATTATTGTTTCATATTTCATAATATGTCTTGTATCGTTTTATGTTCCGCTGATTACTCTGATGTTGTATCACTAGGGTGCCCGGGGTAGGCACGATCACGCCCGGATCGGTCGTGACAAGGACGACGAGAAAAGTTTGGGCTTTAAAGTAGGCTTGGCGAAAAATTTTGTGCACAACACCTTGCTAGAGTCGTTTTGACTAAACGCTTTACACAACTTCATGGCGGAAAATTCGCTATGTCATTTTTAATTTTTGCGGATTTTTCCGAGAGACGAACATTTTGGACCAACGAGAGGGCGACACTTGGCACCCTCTCATTGGTGGGCGTGAGCAAGACGTGGACGAAACCAACTGAGTTGGTAGGATATTTTATGGTTTTAAGGAATAGGGACTAGGGGCACTTGGGCACATCTTGGCCCTCCACTTGCCCCCCACTTGGCTAGATCATGGCCCTTGATTTCCCTATAAATACCCCTCCCCCTTTGAAGACTTCTTCATCCAAAATAATTTCCTAAGTCTAAAAAAATCCTCCCCCCCTCTCTTGTAGTGATCTCGTCCTAGCCTCCCCCTCCCCTCGTGAGGCCCTTGGCCGAGCCCTCCCCTTGGCCGAGAGTACCCCCCCTCCTAGTGGGGTTGGCCGAGGGGTATACACCCCCCCCTTGTGGTGTTGTCTCGTATAAATACCCCCCTCTTGGTAGACATACTCTCCAAGTATTGTTACTATACCAAAAATACCTTAACCGTATACCTTGTAGTATTCCAAAGATACCTCTTGTTATACCCCGTATTTCCAGAGTATGTACGTAAGGGAATACGTACGAAAGTCTAGCCTTAAAGATAAGCCTTGGACGTTTTATTTTGTACACAACTCACTAAAAGAATCGCTTTCCGACGAAACGCTTTCCACGACTTCGTAGAGTAAATTCCGCTATGCCATTTCTTATTTTGCGGATTTTTCCGAGAGGCGAAACATTTTGGACCAACGGGAGGGTGACATGTGTCACCTCACATTGGAAGCAAGTGGGATGGCTTTGGACGATCAAGGCCCAAGAGGATGTTGGCCTCGCCGATTGGTTCCTTGCTTAGGCCTTGTTTTGTGGAGTGTTTTGTGGAGTGTTTTGTGGAGTAGGGTTAGGTGCACTTGGCTTGATCTTGCCTTACACTTGCCTTGCACTTGTCTTCATCTTGGCCATTGGTTGGCCAAGGCTTGAGCTATAAATACCCTTAGAGATGAAGAGTTTTCATCCACAAAGTTATCTTCCAAGTCTAAAAATCCTCTCCTCTCCCTTAAGCTTTTCGTCCAACACCCCTTCCTCCTTGTGTAGTGTGGCCGAGAGCCTACCCCCTAGCCTAGCCGAAATCTACCCCCTCCTTGGTAGAAAAGTTACCTTCTTGTATCGTTATAATGCCCAAAATACCCTAGCCCAAATACCTTAGTACTTAGTAGAAGTTGTGAAGAACTTCAGGGTTCTGGAGCATACAACTTATGAGCAAAACCTTGCTCAGGCGCGACTTTTTCTAGGATATTATTGGGCTTACCGAGGTAACTAATCCTAAACCTCTTTTGAATTAGAAAATATATACTGTTGTAGTTTAAGGATAAGTATAAATACTTAGAAGTATATCACGTAATATAATTGAATCAATTATCACAAGAAGGGTTTAAAAGAAGAATAATTGAATCAGATTACATAGTGATTTGTTTCACAAGAGACTTATATAGCTCACGGGTAGGAAGTGCTGCCCGACTTTCCGTAGAATTGTGAACCCTCTGCTTAGAATGACCTTGAGTAGTCTTTGATAGATATCTGTGACTATTATAGTGACTCTCCGCGACATATTCAACTCAGGTGGTTTTCACGAGAAGGTATGTGATTCTTCCTAAAGCATGATATTTTACAATATATATATAGTACCAGACGCATACGTGTTAATCGAATAATAACTACGGCAATGTCTTTGACTTAAGCTGAATAATACTTACGAATGCCTCACGCTTAAGCCCAATAATAAACAATCGAAAACATTTCAAAAGACTCTCAATCATATTAATGTAAGAGAACTAATTGGTTTTTAAAGCGAGCTTAGGAGTTATACTAGCTTTATGGGAAGTTAAGTATAACCACTTAAGATTGATAAAAGAAACAAGTTTGCCTATGTGTTTATAATGCACTCATATTGTGAAAAGAATAATAAGATGGTTTGATAAGTAGACATGATATGATGCTATGTGTGTTAGTATCTTGTAACGTTTGTATAGGTGAGTATCCTTGTTGTGCTTATGTTGTTTAAAGATAAGTTGTTATGTTAGTATACTATCACTCACCTCTTGAGATGATACAGGGTTGCCGCCTCCGACGCGGTAGACTCAGTGATGCAGGACCATGATTCGAGAATACCTCACGCGGGTCCAGGGGCACGCGAGCTACGAGAGTTCGAGTTAGTATGCGGGTTATGCCTCACGCGTCTGTGGCCATGCGGACAATGAGTCCGATTTACGCCGAGGAGTAGCTACCGACGCGGGTTATACCTCACGCGCCCACGTGAGTGGCCCATGCGGACTCGAGTCCGTGATTAGGCTTGCATGATGATGGGGCGAGTGGCCTGCTTTCGATCATTCGCAACCTAGACAAGACTCATTACGATTACCTATTGTTGCTCTTGTTTGTGATGTGGCACTATGCGCGTTTCTTGGATTTGTTTCATACATATTTGTAAACCGGTTTTAAAATGATATGTTTTCATTTAAGTACTTTACGATTCGCATACTTAGTACTTGTTAGATCGACTCGCTTGGGGCTGCGTCATGCCGCAGTAAGGGGCAAGCAGTGCTAGATCCGCATCTCAGGATCTCTACGTTGGTGTCTGAGCTCCATCTCTTCCGAGGCTCTACTTTTGGTATGATCTCCTCAGTAGATAGTTTTGTATATCCAGGTATGGCGGGGCCCTGTCCCGCCATAGTTGTATATTTCCTTAGAGGTCTGTAGTCATGTTGTACAGTGTCGGATGTAACTGCAAAACCATGATTTTATATATATACGCCGAAAGGCGATGTTTTCTCACATAAACTGTGTCTTATTTTATAAACTGTTTCATGTCTTGCTTTATATTTCCGCTGATTACTCTGATGTATGACTACTTGGGTGCCGGTGAAGGCCGATCCACGGCCCGAACGGGTCGTGACAAAAGTGGTATCAGAGCAGTTAATCCTCGGAAAGTGTCTACAGACCGTATCTAGTAGAGTCTTGATTATCGGTGTGCGCACCACGCCAATAATCGTGAGGCTATAGGATATTTAGGATTGGTTTCATTCTTCTCATTCCGAGATCGTGCTTTAGAGTCGTGTTATAGGTTGGACCCTCTAACGTATTCCTTTCCCGTAATGCTTATGCCTCCACGTAAGGCAACCCGCCCGTGGCGGCAAGGCATGGAGGAGCCGCTAGCAGACACCCAGAGTCACGAGGGCTCAGGCCCAGTCTATACCAGAGACGGCGAGTTCTATGACGCCGCCAAATTTCAAAGACAGACCACGGTGCCACACCTCCCGTCCCACACCGGGCGGAGGAGTTAGGTACAAGGAGATGGCCCGGCCTTTGGCTAAAGTCAGGCCCGACACGAGGAGAGATCGACGCGCAGCTTCCAGCCCACCCACCCGCACTGGTACACCCGAGGCGAATAGTTTGAGGCTACGAGATTTCTTGAGTCAGAGCACGGAGTTTTATGGGTCGAGGCCGAGGATGATCCGCAGGAGTTCATCCGTCACCAGAGGATTTTGAGAGTGATCGAGGCGTCGAGACCGAGTCCGTGATCTTTGGTTCACATAGTTTGCGTGATACCGCGATCGATTGGTTTGATTCATGGAGTTATCCGGGAGAGCACGCGTCCCCGCCTACTGGGATGAGTTCTCGAGGCTTTCTCACTCACTTCTGCCTCCACAGATGGCGAGGGCGCGGCCGATAGATTTTTATCGCCGAGGCAGAGGACGACCGTCGTGAGTACAATGTCGAGTTTGATTCATTGGCTCGATATGTCCCAAAGATTGCAGCAGATATGGAGGATAGGGTACACCGCTATGTCACCGCCTGACGACTATATGGCCGAGTCATGTCGGGGTTTCTCCACCGGGTATGGACATTACCCGCACGCAGCTCACGCCTTGGATGCGGCGAGCGCAGAGGTCGACGAGTCGATGACAAAGAAGCAGGAAGGCGGGACGGGAGGGTCTTACGTGGTTATCGTGGTGGCGGCCTCGCAGTTAGCCTAGATTCGCACCACAGCACCTGAGCACTCGCACCGCCCTCAAGACAAACAGAGTTTTCGAGGGCGCACTGGGCCCTGTGGCTTCGGACGCCCGAGTAGCGAGTATCGCCGATCGACCACCCCGGTAAGGCCGATGCGGTAGATCCCATTACGGAAGTGTGGTACTACTTATGGATCTTGTTACGATTGTGGCGGCAGGTCACTTTGCGAGGATTGTCCGACCGGGCGCTACGGTGGTAGGCCCACCTTCAGTTACGTGGCCGCTTCATCATCTCCTACGATTACTCGCCCGAGGCGTGGTGCTCGCGGGTCGCCAGGTCGCGGCAGAGGTCGTGGCTCGTGTCCGCCTAGCGGTCCTCGAACCGCATTTATGCTTTGTCCACCGACAGATCGTGAGGCCTCACGATGTCGCCACGGTACCTTATCGCTTCGGGTTTGATGTTTATGCCTTGATAGATCGGGTTCTACTGGCCCTATATCTCCCTTGTTGCTAGTAGGATAGGATAGAGCACGAGTCCATAGACCCTTTTCGAGGTAGCTACGCCATGGGTGATTCGGTGGTAGCTCGGCGGTATATAGGGCTTGTCTGTGACCATTTACATCGTCAAACCCCAGCCGACTTGATAGAGTTGGAGATGATTGACTTCGACGTGATTATGGGGATGGATTAGCTAGCTTCTTGCTATGCCAATGTAGACTGCAGAGAGAGTAGTGCGTTCCAGTTTCTGGCGAGCCATTGTTGAGTGGGAGGAGCACGGTATCGCCGAGGGTAGGTTTATTTCCTACCTCAAGGCTAGGAAGATGGTGCGAAGCGGTATATCTACCATCTAGTTCGAGTGTTTGATGCGAGGATGCGGTACCAGATTTTCATCGGTTCCGTAGTCGCGAGTTCCCGCACGTGTTCCTGCATGACCTCCGTATCCTCCCGAGAGGAGATTGAGTTTTGTATTGACATATTGCGGATACTTCGCCTATTTCCATTCCGCCATACGCACTGCCGAGTTGAGAGTGAAGGATCAGCAGGGATTTGCTAGAGAAGCGGCTTCATTAGGCCCGTGTTTCTCCCGGAGCGCCAGTATTGTTCGTGAAGAAGAAGGGCGGACGCCGCGCATGTGTGTTGATTACAGCGGTGAACAAGGTGACCATTAAGAACGATACCCTCCCGAGATTGATGATTTGTTCGACCAGTGAAGTGCGAGATGTTTCTCCAAGATTGATCTGCGATCGGGCTATCATCAGTGCAGTCGAGAGGTGGATGTCCCTAGGATCGCATTCGGACTCGACGCATTATGAGTTCAGTGGTCATGTCTTTTGGTTGACCAATGCTCGCGGTATTCATGGATTTGATGAACCGAGTGTTCAAACCATTTTGGACACGTTTGTGATAGTGTTCATTGATGATATCTTGGTTTATTCTCGCCAGAGCGAGCATGCGAGCATTTGGCGATCTTGTGATTCTCGAGACAGCAGCTTATACGCCAAGTTTTCCAAATGTGAGTTTTGGTTGACTTGATGGCGTTTCTTGGGCATATTGTCGGGTGATGGCATTCGAGTTGATACGCCAAGATCGGCGATCGAGACTTGGCCGAGACCTACTACTCCGGCAGAGGTTCGCAGCTTTACGGGCCTTGCGTTATTATGCTCGGTTCGTGGAGAAGTTTGCTTCTATCTACGCACCATTGACTAGCCGACTCGGCAGCCAAGTTTGATGGTGATGCTTGAGCGTGGTTTCGATTCTTGAAAGAGAGACCGACGACCGCCCGCTTACTCTTCCGAGGGTCCAGATGGTTATGTCGTATCAGGACGCGTCGCATCGGGTTGGGATGTGTATTGATGCAGCATGGCGGGGTTATAGCATATGCATCCCGACGGTGAAGAAACACGAGAGGAACTACCCCACCCATGATTTGGAGTCGTACCGTGATTCACGCTTTGAAGATCCGAGGCACTATTTGTATGGGTTCACGTGGATATTTATACGCACCACAAGAGCCTCCAAAGATATCTTCACCAGAGGAGCTGAACTTACGAGCAGACGGTGGTTAGAGTTGCTTAAGGATTACGATGTTGATATCCTATACCACCCGGGAAGGCGATGTTGTGGCGGATGCTCTAGTCGTAGGTCGATGGGGAGCCTATCGGATGTGCGGCTAGAGAGGAGGACATGGTTCGTGATTTGCATCGATTAGCGAGCCTTGTGTCCGCTTGATTGATTACGATAGCGGGGGTTAGAGTTCGTGAGGTTGCCGAGTCTTCCATCGTCGGCGAGGTGAAGAGGCAACAGCTCGAGGATCGGCTTTGATTCGATATCGTGATACGACTCTTCGTGAGGGCAAGGGTCCTCGAGGTAGCACGATGGGTGCTAAGGTTTGAGGGCGTATGTGTTCGGATGTTTGAGGACTTGGCGGCAGTTCTTGGGAAGCACACTGCGCAAGCGTTACTATCCATCCGGAGTCGACCAAGATGTACCACGACCTTAGATCCGTATTGGTGGGATGGCTTGAAGAGGACGTTGCGAGTTCGTAGCTCGCCCGTGTTGTCGCAGTGAAGGTAGAGCACCAGAGGCCCGTGGTTTATTCTGCGATAGAGATCCCGACCGGAAGTGGGAGGTAATCAACATGGACTTCATCACAGATTACCTCGCACTCGGAGGAGACATGATTCTATATGGGTTATCGTCGACAGTCGACGAAATCAGCCCACTTTCTTCCGTCAGACGACTTTTTCTACCGAGGATTATGCGGACTTTACATCCGAGAGATCGCCGATCGCATGGAGTCCCTACCGATCATATCGCATGAGAGCCCGCCACGCTAACTTCTGGAGGTCCTTCCAGGGGTTTAGGACGCAGTGAGCCCGAGCAATCGCATTTCATCCACGCAGACGGACAGCAGAGCGCACTATCCGAACTCTCGAGGATATGTCTGCGAGCCCGTGTTATTGACTTTAGTGGTAGTTGGGAGGATCATTTGCCTCTAGTTGAGTTCGCATATAATAATAGCTACCACTCCAAAGTATTCGATGGCGCCTTATGAGGCCTTGTATGGGAGGAAGTGCAGATCGCCTATAGGTTGGTTCGATGTGGGCGAGGATGCTAGTGGGACCAGATTTGGTACAAAGCAGTGGATAAGGTGAAGCTTATCCGAGAACGGCTATCGATACTCGAGTCGGTAAGTCGATGCAGATCATCGTCGTCGGCATCTTGAGTTCGAGGTTCATGATTGGGTTTTCCTAGCGTGTCACCCATGGCGGTGTGATGAGATTCGGAAGAAGGAAGCTCAGCCCAAGGTACATTGGGCCGTTTCAGATTGTCCGCAGGGTAGGCAAGGTTGCCTACGAGTTGGATCTGCCGTCCGATCTGGAGGCAGTGCATCCGGTGTTTCACGTATCTATCTTTGAGAGATGTATCGGGATCCATCTGTGGTGCACCCGATTGACGATGTCCAGGTGACCGAGGGGTTATCGTATGAGGAGATTCCCATAGCGATAGTCGATCGTCAGGTTAGGCGTCTGCGGACGAAGGACGTGGCTTCCGTCAAAGTCTTGTGGCGGAACGAGCTCAGGGAGGAGATGACATGGGAAGCCGAGGAGGACATGAGGCGGAAGTATCCTCACCTATTCCCCACACCTCCAGGTAATTCACTTTCCTACTTGTAAATTTCCTTTATCATTTATGCCTAAGTGTTGTTTTATGGCCGCGTGTGGCATTTGCTAACTGTTTAAACTTCTTCGATAACTGTCTTGGGAAGGAACATTCGGGACGAATGTTTCTAAGGAGAATGTTATACCCCGTATTTCCAGAGTATGTACGTAAGGGAATACGTACGAAAGTCTAGCCTTAAAGATAAGCCTTGGACGTTTTATTTTGTACACAACTCACTAAAAGAATCGTTTTCCGACGAAACGTTTCCACAGCTTTCGTAGAGTAAATTCCGGCTATGCCATTTCTTATTTTTGCGGATTTTTCCGAGAGACGAAACATTTTGGGACAACGGGAGGGTGACATGTCACCCTCACATTGGAAGCAAGTGGGATGGCTTTGACGATTGGCCCAAGAGGATGTTGGCCTTGGCCGATTGGTTCCTTGCTTAGGCCTTGTTTTGTGGAGTGTTTTGTGGAGTGTTTTGTGGAGTGTTTTTTGGAGTATGGTTAGGGTTCACTTGGCTTGATCTTGGCATTACACTTGCCTTGCACTTGTCTTCATCTTGGCCATTGGTTGGCCAAGGCTTGAGCTATAAATACCCCTTAGAGATGAAGAGTTTTTCATCCACAAAGTTATCTTCCAAGTCTAAAAATCCTCTCCTCTCCTTAAGCTTTTCGTCCAACACCCCTTCCTCCCTTGTAGTGTGGCCGAGAGCCTACCCCCTAGCCTAGCCGAAATCTACCCTCCCTTGGTAGAAAAGTTACCTTCTTGTATCGTTATAATGCCCAAAATACCCTAGCCCAAATACCTTAGTACTTAGTAGAAGTTGTGAAGAACTTCAGGGTTCTGTGAGCATACAACTTAGAGCAAAACCTTGCTCAGCGACTTTTCTAGGATATTATTGGGCTTACCGAGGTAACTAATCCTAACCCTCTTTTGAATTAGAAAATATATCTTGTTGTAGTATAAGGATAAGTATAAATACTTAGAAGTATATCACGAATAGAATTGAATCATATCACATGAAGGGTTTAAAGAAGAATAATTGAATCAGATTTACATAGATTGTTTCACAAGAGACTTATATAGCTCACCGCAGTGGAAGTGCTGCCCGACTTTCCGTAGAATTGTGAACCCTCTGTTTAGAATGACCTTCAGAGTAGTCTTTGATAGATATCTGTGACTATTATAGGCTGACTCTATGCGCGCGACATATTCAACTTGGCAGGTGGTTTTCACGGTAAGGTATGTGATTCTTCCTAAAGCATGATATTTTACAATATATATATAGTACGGTGACGCATATGTGTTAACTGAATAATAACTACGGCAATGTCTTTGACTTAAGCTCGAATAATACTTACTAAGAATGCCACGGCTTAAGCCTGAATAATAAAGAACTGAAAACATTTCAAAAGACTACTGAATCATATTAACAGAAGAGAACTAATTGGTTTTTAAAACAGAAGCTTAGGAGTTATACTAGCTTTATGGGAAGTTAAGTATAACCACTTAAGATTGATAAAAGAAACAAGTTTGCCTATGTGTTTATAACAGACTCATATTGTGAAAAGAATAATAAGATGGTTTGATAAGTAGACATGATATGATGCTATGTGTGTTAGTATCTTGTAACGTTTGTATAGGTGAGTATCCTTGTTGTGCTTATGTTGTTTAAAGATAAGTTGTTATGTTAGTATACTATCACTCACCTCTTGAGATGATACCGGGGTTGTCGCCTCCGACGCGGGGTAGACTCGGTGATGCAGGACCATGATTCGAGAATACCTATGCGGTCCAGGGGGCCTATCGCGAGCTACGAGTTCCGAGTTAGTATGCGGGTTATGCCTCACGCGATGTGTGGCCATGCGGACACGAGTCCAGACGACGCCGAGGAGCTACCCTCGATGCGGGTTATACCTCACGCGCCCACGTGAGTGGCCTATGCGGACTCGAGTCAGGATTAGGCTTGCGAATGATGATGGGGCGAGTGGCCTGCTTTCGATCATTCGCAGCCTAGACAAGACTCATTCTGATTACCTATTGTTGCTCTTGTTTGTGATGTGGCACTATGTGCGTTTCTTGGTTGTTTATACATATTTGTAAACCGGTTTTAAAAATGATATGTTTTCATTTAAGTACTTTACGATTCGCATACTTAGTACTGTTGTAATCGACCTTCGGGCTGCGTTCATGCCGCAGGCAAGCAGTGGTGCTAGATCCGCATCCTTAGGATCTCTACGTTGGTGTCTGAGCTCCATCTCTTCCGAGGCTCTACTTTTGGTATGATCTCCTGTTGTAGATAGTTTTATCTGATCAGGTATGGCGGGCCGTCCCGCCATAGTTGTATATTTCCTTAGAGGTCTGTAGTCATGTTGTACGAAGGTTTGGATGTAATCGCAAAACCATGATTTTATATATATACTAAAGGCGATGTTTTCTCACATAAATTGTGTCTTATTTTATAAAGCTGTTTCATGTCTTGCTTTATATTTCCGATTACTGATGTATGACTACTTGGGTGCCGGTAAGGCACGATCCACGGCCGAGGCAGTCGTGACACCTCTATACGTGAAACCGAAATACTACCTTATGTCCTTTTTGTCTCAAACCGAAACCACAGGAAAATCTTCACGGTTGGTTGAGGATTTATAAAGAAGTTGCGTAGAACTTCTAAGGGTTGTTTGGAGCGGGTTGGAGCACCCGGAGTAGGAGCTAAGCGTTGCTCAGGATCGACATTTAACTTGGATAATTATGGGCTTATCGAGGTAAATATCTTGTCTCCCTTTTGTAAGTAAGTGTACATACTATTGAAGTATAAGAATAAGTATAAGTTATATACAAGGAAGTATATAAGAAGAAAATGGAACTGTACTTACATAGGGTGTATTCTGATGAGACTTATGAAGTTTGACTGGATAGGAAGTCTGCCCGATTTTCCGTAAATAGAGAACTCTTGCTTAGAATAATCTACAGTAGTCTAGACTTTGATAGACTTGTATAACCTTTATAGGTTGAATGTTACGTGAGTAGCATGTGCTCTTGAAAGGTGGACAAGGCTAATGGGTTATAGGCGTGGGCGTTTTGCTAAGAGTCGATAATCGTCGCGAGGTATGTGATTCTTCCTATCCTCTTGAGCATGATATTTTAAAAGAATATATATATATAGTACGGTAGACGTACGCGTGTTAATTGAACGTAGTTGTACGGCAATGTCTTTTGACTTAAGCCTGAATAATAAGAATCTTGAAGTAATTCAAGAGAATTAAGAACTGTTTTTGAAAGAAGAGTAATACTTGGTTTTAAAAACCTAAGAGTTATACTAGCTTTATGGGAAGTTAGGTATAACGGCTTAAGAGATAAAATGAATGATTTATTGATTTTAGAAGTTAAGAGACTTGACCTTAAAAGATAAGAGATTTGACTTAATTAAATTAATATGAATTTTGTGTGAAACCTCATTCGTGAGTAATGAGTACTTGGTTTTTAAAAGGAATAATGTTTCTTGATTTGAATCGAATGAGTATCGACAAACCACTGCAGCGTTAATAAAGGGAAATGTTTTGATTAATGAAGTATTATTAAAACCAGTAGAAACCTCCATCTGCATAGAAGCTAAGATGAGACAAAATGATATTACATTTCCTAGATCATGGTTGCTTAATAAGATTGATTATGAACAAGAATAACCTACTCACATATAAGGCATATGTTTCTCAGATTGTTTAAAAGAGAATGATATTCTTAAATGAATAAGACTATGAACTACGAAACCTTACTAAAATAAGAAACGTGAACATTTGAAATTAGGCAAACTTGAACGTTTGGAAAATAATGTTGTTACTTGATTTTACAAAGGGAAGTGTTTTGGTTTACTTAAAAAGATAGTCACTCTATTTTATACTACGGTATTGTGTGACTTACGTGAAGAAACGGATCTTTTAAAAGAGTTAATGTAGGAAGTACTTTGGGGATAGATACCCGAACTTATTAGCATAAAGTACCTTGTGTGAATAACTTGATTTTGTTGGTTTGTGATAGCCTTGTAATACTTTCTTGTTGATTTGATAAGTAAACATGTTAGGATGCTACGTGTGTTAGTATCTTGTGATTGTTGTGTAAGGGGTCATTCTTGCCAGGCTTACGTTGCTAACGGTAAGTCCGTTGTACTATTATTATATCACCTACCCTCGACTTGTTATACAGGGCTTGCCACCGCAGTCTTGGTCTATACGGCCTATGCGGTCTGTGAGACTATGCGGCAGCGGTATGCTCGTGATTGATCATTCGGGTGTTTAGCCCGACGCGGATGCCTATGCGGTCCATGGGACTATGCGGTCTATTGAGACTATGCGGGCTGCGGAGTCGAGCGGATACGGGGTTAAGCTGCTCCGTCTGAGGTATACCTCGGTGATGCAGGACCATGATTCGAGGAATACCTCATGCGGGTCTGTGTGTGACCTATGCGGAGCTGCGGTAAGTTCCAGGAATAGACGCGCACATTGATACTGCGGGCGAGTGGCCAGCTTCGATCATGTGGTGCGGTCTAGAAAGACCTCGTGATACAGTTTTATAGCATTGTTGGTACTGTGGGTTTTAGTAGTCGGCTATGCCTTCGTACTTACCCCGTACGGTTTTATTATGACACAGGTGGGACCTGGTGTTTATGTGTATTCCTTGATGCTTTTATATCATGGACTGCCGGCAGTGAGGAAGGTATTCCACGGGCATGATTGATGTTGTGGGCGTGAGACCCATTGTTATACTTGAGTAATGACTTGAGGGCGTGAGTCCCTGACTTGACGATCGCTTTATTGTGAGCGTAGTTTGGTTATCATACATGTCTCCCGCTTTATATAGACTACCATGATTTCATTTACGATTTTTGATTTCACATACTTGGTACTGTTGTCGACCTCCTTGGGGCTGCGTTCATGCCGCGGTAGAGTACACCGTGTTGATCCTCGCCATAGGGTCACGATTCAGCGTTTGGGAAGCTCCGTTTCTCGGAGGCTTATCGGTGGTATAGTCCTGTCGTTGTAGGTACTTACATTCGAGGTATGGCGGGCCTGTCCCGCCATTGTTGTCGTATCATTCTTAAGTGCAGTAATCTTGTTGTGGCGAGTTGTAGAAAGGGATATGCTATTCAAATTGTTATTTATATATATCTTGAAGGTAACCGTTTTGGTTGCTTTTCTTATTTCACTGTCTTATTACATTGGTTTCATGTATTGTCTTTATATTCCGCTGATTTCTCTGATGCATGACTACTGGGGTGCCCGGGTAAGGCACCAGTCACGGGCCCCGGTTCGGGTCGTGACATTAGTGGGAGACTTCCTTGATCTCGTCAAGTAGTAATCCTATTATTCTCTCCCAGCTCATAGAGCTTATAGTCAGGTGTTCAACCTCAATTCATGGTATTACATAATCCAATGGCTTGTCAAGATTTCTTATTGTTCGAGTGTCTACTCGTCTTTCCTTTATAATTCATTTCAAGTTGTCCTGGGGTCCCTTACCCCCCCGTATTTTCCTACTATCTTTCTCGTCAGTACAGATGTTACCACCTTTCCTCGAGGTGTTCTTACTGCCCATCATTCATTAATGGTCTTTACACTAGTCTGGGGTAATCATATCTCGTGCAACTTACATAACCATAATTGCATTCTCTTTTATCATTCTGGTCATAACCCTTCCTTATACTTATTATTAGCAAAAGTATTTCTATCTTGATTCATGATCATACAGTTTCATTCCTGCGTATTTGAAACGCCCCGAACCCGGGCCCGTTACTGGTGCCTTACCCCGGGCACCCTAGTGATACAACATCAGAGAAAACCAGCGGAAAATAAAACATGAATCATGAAACAAGAGATATAATAAATAAACAGGCCAACCAAAACAGTTGCCTTCAGTATATACATAAAACCCGAACAGTTTAATCCTTTTACAACCACGCCTGTGATTCTAAAGACCTCTAAGATTTACAACGACTATGACGGACAGGGCCGCCATACCACGAATGTACAAGCACCTACAACTCAGGGAACACATACAAAAGATAAGCCTCGGAGAAAGCGGAGCTTCCCAAAACGCAACCGAGATCCTAGGCGAGGATCCACGGCCGATGTACCTCTACTGCGGCATGAACGGCCTCGAGGTCGATAACAGTACAGTATGTGAAGCGTACAAAGCGTAAATGAAATCATACTAGTCTATATAAAGCAGAGACATGTATGATAACCAAACTACTGATTCCTGACATAAAACGATCATCACTCGATATAACTATGGGTCTCACGCCCAACATCAATCGAGTTCGCATTATGGCGCATGCCGGAATCGCGACGGTGTAGACATGTCCATGATGCAACAATAATACCAATGTCGTGGCCACATGCCGGAATTACGCATCGGTGTAGACATGTCCATGTGACCTCAACAACAAGACAAAGAATCCAAATGGAAGCATACGTGCGCTACGCGTCGTGTCGGTATGTCCAAAGGGAAAAATAAGACAACATTCCAAATGGACGATACGTGCGCTACGCATCGTGTCAGTATGTCCAAAAAGAAATCACAAGGCGATAATCAAAATGGAAACATACCCGTGCGCTACGCATCGTGTCAGTATATCCAAAGCGATTAACCACAAGACCTTAACCAAAATGGAAGCATACCCGTGCGCTACGCATCGTGTCAGTATGTCCAAAGCGATTAACAACAATAATACTATCAGCGAGCGTGCGTGGAATTTCTCGTCGCCGCAACGCGTCCAAGTAAGTTCTCAACGATCAACAGACCCTCTATCGAGAGACGCGGTAACACAGAAACACAACGATTGTACAATAAAGGCTATCATCACAAGCATAGGCAAGTTTCACAACAACAAGCATAGGCAAGTTTCACACAACTCAAAGTACTTTCATTTTATGCCAAAGTACGGGTTTTTAACCCCAAAGTACTACATACGTTAAGTTCTTTTAAAGAGATCCATTACTTTTATAAAAGTCACCCGATACGTAGTATTAGAATGACCAACCCACCTTCCTTTTCAAAATCAAGTAACAACATTCTTTTCCTAAGTTCGGTTGCCTAGTTTGATTACTCAAGCTTCTCATTTTCAAATGGTTTCATAGTTCCCAAACTTAATCACTTGATTCCTTTTTAGAACAATTGAGTAACATATGTCATATCGTGAGTAGTTTATTCTTGTTTATAACGATCTTATTACATGACCATGATCTAGAAAATGTAATATCATTTTGTCTCATCTTAGCTTACATGCGGATGGAGGTTTCTACTTGGTTTTAATACAACACATCATTATTCAATACATTTTCCTTTATTAACGCCGTGATGCTGTCGATACACATTACGATTCGAAATCGGTAAAACATTATCCCTTTAAAACCAAGTACTCATTACTCACGAATGAGGTTTCACAACATCCACATTAAAACAAATAAGTTAAGTCTCTTATCTTATAAGATCAAGTCTCTTAACTTCTAACATCATAAACCATTTTCACTTACATAAGGTCGTTATAACTAACTTCCCATAAAGCTATTATAACACCTATGTTTTAAACCAACCAAATCACTTAGCACATGCGTCTACCGTACTACATAGTTCACAACAATCATGCTAGAAAAGATAGGAAGAGGTTCACATACCGCGACGATTTATCGACAATAAGCAAAATGCTCCAAGTACTACAACCACTAGCCCTTTCCACTCCTCGAGTAGAATACGCTACTCTTAGTACTTTCACCTATAAAGGTCAAAACGTCTATTAACCCCAAAACACAAGTTTCTATCTTTCTATAGAAAATTAGAAGACCTCACACCATGACAGCGTAAATCTCCTCCTCTATCGAGGCGCTACCAAGCCAACCGGGGGTTTACGTCTAAGGGCGTGTACAATTCTACACAAGTCTCTCGCAATCTGATCCTATGTAAATACTGATTCGATTCGATTCTTTATTCTTGAGCTTAAGTCAAAAGACATTGCCGAATACTAAGTATAGTTCCATATATAGTATACTTCAACTATATATTCTAACAAACATGTAATTTCCAATTACAATAGAGGGACAAGGTAATTACCTCGATAAGCCCAAAATTATCCAAGTTATAATGTCGATCCCGAGCAAGGTTTAGCTCACTCCGTGCGCTCAAACCACTCCAAACAACCCAGAAGTTCTAACCAACTTCTACTCACATACTTCAACCAACTATGAAGATTTCCTTAGGGTTTCGGTTTGAGACTAAAAGGACAAAAGGTAGTATTTCCGGACTCTACGTAAAGAGGTATCTTTGGGATACTACAAGGTACAAGGCTAAGGTATTTTGGGCATTATAACAATACTAGGGGAGTATTTCTATACCACAACAAGGGGTATTATACGACAAAAACTAGGCGAGGGGTACCCGGCTAGCACCACAAGGGGACCTTCTCGGCCACCGGCCACCCCGAGGCGGGAGGGCGCGAGGCTTCGGACGAGAGCTACTCGCGGGCGGGGGAGGGATTTCAAGACTTAGACAAAGTGAGGAGTGAATGAATAAGTCTTGTGAGGAGGGTATTTATAGCAAAACCAAAGGCCAACGATGGCCAAGATTAAGCCATGTGCAAGGCAAGTGTAAGGCCAAGATCAAGCCAAGTGCACCCTAGCCCTACTCCTTAAAACCCTCAAATATCTACACAAATATCTAGCACCAAGCCGCCGATTCGGCCAAGTGCGCCACTGTCTCCGTTGTGAGGGTGACACATGTCACCCTCCGTTGGTCGAATGTTTCGTCTCTCGGAAAAATCCGCATAAAAATACAAAACGACATAGCGGAATTTTCCGCCGCAGTTACGAAAGCGTTTCGTCGAAAACGACTCAACCGGGTGTTGTGCACAAATGTAACATCGGCCAAGGTGCCATGGGGTGACACGTGTCGCCCACGATTCGCCAGAATATTTCGTCTTAGAAAATATCCAATTTCTGGAAATCTCAAAAACAAAGCGGGCCCACAAAGCGTAAATTTCTCCGTGGGCCCCACGTGACCATTCAGAAAATAAAATCTCAAAATTCTAATATAATCTATGAAGTCCAAATACCAAATCGGAATCCAATTCCCATTAACGAATCTTTTTCTTCACAAATAACAGGAAACTTTTAAAGTGAAAACTCACATCTTTCTTTCTTTTCAAAATTTCTGCCGTACTCTCGCAAATGCGTCCTCACATACATACCCCGCAACTACGGGTATAACATTTTCCCTCGCGAAACATTCGTCGAATGTTCCTTCTCAAGTCGAATAACGATAAAGTTCCTCAACAAGTTGTCGATGCCACGGCAGCGCGAAATAACACACGTTATCTTCCTCCTTACTCGTCGTGCCCTTCTCGAATACTTGAACTCTCCCGGTATGTACCATACTTGATCATAACTTCCGTTCGAAAATCTGCGGAGTCACTACCTCGAACTTGGTCATCTTACTAACCTCAAACTTCCTTAAGGCCATTCCGGCCTTTACGAACCGCTACGGTCGAGCGTCCACGAACTCATACGATGATCATACAAACTTGGGCCTAGCATCCTCGTGACCCTACCACTGGCGGGACCACCCAACTGACCCCACCCCAAACCGGGTTCTGGGTTGACCATGAAATGGTCCTCAACCCGACCCCCCGCGCCAAACTCTTGTTCCCCGATCCGGAACAATCTTACTAATTCACATCATGAAAGCTACCACTTCCATCTCACACTACCCACGGACTTATCACACAAATAAAACCCACGTATACTACTACTGCGATAAGCGTCAAACATAAAGCGAATCTTTAATCTCAAGCGACCTTACCCTAAGGTCTCGTCGTGACATAGTCTAAGGTTCACACTTACCATGCCCCATCGTAACCTCCCAACTAAACATGTTTTCAAACTCACAATTAACACAACGCTTATTCGTACATAGCACAATAATGAGACCATCATAACAAGCATACCAAAACTCTAAAGGGTTAAGGATATACCTGAAGCTACCGCTCCACTCTAATCATAGGCCTGCCCTGCAGGGCGCATAGCTGTAGAAGGTGATGAACCAGCCACAGATCCTGAAGGCTGAGTCGTAACATCCGCGCTTCCCGGTCGGACGATTCCTCGCAAAATGGCCTCGCTGTCGCATGCAAAACAAACTCCCAATCTAGCGACACTCTCCAAAATGGAGTCTACCACATGGTCACAACGAGGTAGGGGTGGCTTGGTGGTTAACACCCCGCTCTGCTGAAAATCTGAACCGCGGAGCCACGACTGCTCACGAAGGCGGTGGAGGACCACTGCATGCCGGTGGGGGTATATAACTAGCTTCTTTGGCGGTCCGCCTCGAAAGCCACCAAGGACCTGTAGTCCCGGCCTCTTCTGGCGATCCAGTCATTCAGTCGACCTCCGTGCCTCACATCTAGTGCATGAGCTGCGTGCGAGCAATGTCCATGCGGTGAAGAGAAACACGCGAAGACTCGACCATATAATCATCTAGCGGTGGCGTGGCGATGCACCTATCCTCATATACGCAACTAAGCGCGAGGACATATCGAGCCAAAGAATCGAACTCGACATTGTACTCACGACGGTCGCCTCTGCTCTCGATAACAAAAATCGTCGGCCGTGCCCTCCTCATGCGGAGGCAAGAAGTGCGTGAGAAAGCCCGAAAACTCATCCCATCTTGCTGGAGTGCATGCTCTCCCGGAAAGCTCATGAATCAAACCAATCATTGCGGTATCACGCGCGGCCGATCACGAACAAAGGTCCGGACTCGGTTTACAAGCCTTGATCACCGCGTGATCCGTATGCTGCGGATGAACTCCTGCGGATCATCCTCGTGCCTCGACCCATAAAACTGCGGCGGGCTCTGACTCGAGAAAGTCCGTAGCCTCAAACTATCTGCTCTCGGGTGCACGCGGTCTTCTTTGGGCAGGCTGCTGCGTCGACCTCTCTCCACAGCCACGACCACGGCGGCAAGAATCGGGCCATCTCCGTAACCCATCTCCTGCCCCCGGTGTGGGGCTGGAGGCTCAGTGCTGCGGTCTCGGCCATTCTTTGCGGCTCTAACCTCTCTTTGGTGGCGGCGTCCTGAAACCCGCCGTCAAGCCTGACCTCAGTCTTGTGCGGGCTGCGCCTCGTACTCCTCAGTATCTCACTAGCGGCACCTCGGCTGCCTTGCCCTCCTGGCTCTGGTTGCCTGCGGAGGCATAAGCGGTAAAAGCGAGATACGTCGGAGGGTCCCACTTACAACACGACTCTAAGGCACGATCTCGGAATGAGAAGAATGAAACCAATCCTAAATGTCCTATAGCCTCACGATTATAGATGTGGTGCACAACACACCGATAATCAAGACTCTACTAGACACGGTGCAGACACTTTCAGAGATTAGCGCTCGATACCACTTTTGTAACGCCCAACGGGCGTTCTTGGTGCCTTACCGGGCACCCTAGTGATACAACATCGAGAAAACCGGCGGAAAATAAAACATGAATCATGAAACAAGAGATATAATAAATAAGCAGGCCAACCAAAGCGATTGCCTTCGGTATACATAAAACCGACAGTTTAATCCTTTTACAACCACACTTGCGATTCTACAGACCTGCAAGATTTACAATGACTATGACGGACGGGGCCCGCCATACCACGAATGTACAAGCACCTGACTCGAGGAACACATACCAAAAGATAAGCCTCGGAGAAGCGGAGCTTCCCAAACGCTGGCGAGATCCTAGGCGAGGATCCACGGCCGATGTACCTACTGCGGCATGAACGCATCCCGAAGGAGTCGATCAACGGTACCAAGTATGTGGCATGCAAAGCGTAAATGAAATCATACTAGTCTATATAAAGCGGGAGACATGTATGATAACCAAACTACGATTCACAACATAAAGCGATCATCACTCGATATAACTATGGGTCTCACGCCCACACATCAATCGAGTTCGCATTATGGCGCGTGCCGGAATCTTGCATCGGTGTAGACATGTCCATGATGCGATAATAATACCAATGTCCCGGCCACATGCCCCGGAATTCTGCCGGTGTAGACATGTCCATGTGACCTCAACAACAAGACAATCCAAATGGAAGCATACGTGCGCTACGCGTCGTGTCGGTATGTCCAAAGGAAAAATAAGACAACATTCCAAATGGACGCATACGTGCGCTACGCGTCGTGTCGGTATGTCGAAAGGGAAATCCTGGCGATAATCAAAATGGAAACATACGTGCGCTACGCATCGTGTCGATATATCCAAAGCGATTAACCACAGACCTTAACCAAAATGGAAGCATGCGATGCGCTACGCATCGTGTCGGTATGTCCAAAGCGATTAACAACAATAATACTATCAGCGAGAACGTGCGTGGAATTTCTCCGTCACTGCAAGCGCGTCAAGTAAGTTCTCAACTAGTCAACCGACCTCTATCGAGAGCAGCGGTAACACGAAACACAACGATTGTACAATAAAGGCTATCATCACAAGCATAGGCAAGTTTCACAACAACAAGCATAGGCAAGTTTCACACAACTCAAAGTACTTTCATTTTATGCCAAAGTCGGGTTTTAACCCCAAGTACTACATCGTTAAGTTCTTTTAAAGAGATCCATTACTTTTATAAAAGTCACCCGATACGTAGTATTAGAATGACCAACCCACCTTCCTTTTTCAAAATCAAGTAACAACATTCTTTTCCTAAGTTCGGTTGCCTAGTTTCATTACTCAAGCTTCTCGTTTTCAAATGGTTTCATAGTTCCCAAACTTAATCACTTGATTCCTTTTTAGAACAATTGAGTAACATATGTCATATCGTGAGTAGTTTATTCTTGTTTATAACGATCTTATTACAATGACCATGATCTAGAAAATGTAATATCATTTTGTCTCATCTTAGCTTACATGCGGATGGAGGTTTCTCTTGGTTTTAATACAACACGTCATTATTCAATACATTTTCCTTTATTAACGCTGCGGTGGTGCTGTCGATACACATTCGATTCGAAATCGAGAAACATTATCCCTTTAAAACCAAGTACTCATTACTCACGAATGAGGTTTCACACAACATCCACATTAAAACAAATAAGTTAAGTCTCTTATCTTATAAGATCAAGTCTCTTAACTTCTAACATGATAAACCATTTTCACTTACATAAGGTCGTTATAACTAACTTCCGTAAAGCTATTATAACACCTATGTTTTAAACCAACCAAATCACTTAGCACGTATGCGTCTACCGTACTACATAGTTCACAACAATCATGCTAGAAAAGATAGGAAGAGGTTCACATACCTCGCGACGATTTATCGACAATAAGCAAAATGCTCAAGTACTACAACGCTTGCTAGCCCTTTCCACTCCTTGAGTAGAATACGCTACTCTTAGTACTTTCACTATAAAGGTCAAAACGTCTATTAACCCCAAAACACAAGTTTCTATCTTTCTATAGAAAATTCGTGACATTCTCACACATGCAGCGTAAATCTCCTCCTCTATCAGGCCGCTACCAAGCCAACCGAGGGTTTACGTCTAACCGGGCGTGTACAATTCTACAAGTCTCTTGCAATACTGATCCTATGTAAATCTGATTCGATTCGATTCTTTATTCTTCAGCTTAAGTCAAAAGACATTGCGAATACTAAGTATAGTTCCGTATATAGTATACTTCAACTATATATTCTAACAAACATGTAATTTCCAATTACAATAGAGGACAAGGTAATTACCTCGATAAGCCCAAAATTATCCAAGTTATAATGTCGATCCCGAGCAAGGTTTAGCTCAGCTCAGTGCGCTCAAACCACTCCAAACAACCCTTAGAAGTTCTAACCAACTTCTACTCATACTTGACCAACTGAAGATTTCCTTGGGTTTGGTTTGAGACTAAAAGGACAAAGGTAGTATTTAGGACTCTACGTAAAGAGGTATCTTTGGGATACTACAAGGTACAAGGCTAAGGTATTTTGGGCATTATAACAATACTAGGGAGTATTTCTATACCACAACAAAGGGTATTATCTGAAAACAACTAGGCTAGGGGTACCCCGGCTGCACCACAAGGGGACCGCTCGGCCAAAGGCCTGAGGAGGAGGAGGAGGAGAGGCTTAGGACGAGAGCTACTAGAGGAGGGGAGGATTTCAAGACTTAGACAAAGTGAGGTGAATGAATAAGTCTTCTGAGGAGGGTATTTATAGCAAAACCAAAGGCCACCAATGGCCAAGATTAAGCCATGTGCAAGGCAAGTGTAAGGCCAAGATCAAGCCAAGTGCACCTAGCCCTACTCCTTAAAACCCTCACAAATATCTACACAAATATCTAGCACCACAAGCCCTCGATTCGGCCAAGTGCGCCCACTTGTCTCCATTGTGAGGGTGACACATGTCACCCTCCGTTGGTCGAATGTTTCGTCTCTCGGAAAAATCCGCAAAAATACAAAACGACATAGCGAATTTTCCGCCCGCAGATTCTGAAAGCGTTTAGTCAAAACGACTCAACCGGGTGTTGTGCACAAATGTAACATCGGCGAGGTGCCACGTGGGGTGACACGTGTCGCCGGTCGCCATGAATATTTCGTCTTAGAAAATATCCAATTCTGAAATCTCAAAAACAAAGCGGGCCACAAAGCGTAAATTTCTCGTGGGCCCCACGTGACCATTTCAGAAAATAAAATCTCAAAATTCTAATATAATCTATGAAGTCCAAATACCAAATGGGAATCAATTCCCATTAGCGAACCTTTTTCTTCACAAATAACGGAAACTTTTAGTGAAAACTCACATCTTTCTTTCTTTTCAAAATTTCTGCCGTACTCTCGTACGTACGTCCTCACATACATACCCTGCAACTACGGGGTATAACAGTATTACCTGCATTTATATCCTTACGACACTTCTTCAACCATTTCCTAGTGTCTTCCTCAATTACTGACCCAATCTTTGTACACCGTAGTTGAGGACATGTTTAAGAGAATGTATGTAAGGAACACAAGACTTGAAAAGTGCGAAAGGAAGAATTGTTTTAGACGGAAAATCTTCCGAACGTCGGAAAGGAAAAATGTTCGTTGGTGAGAATTAGATTCTCAAAATGCATTAATTGAGGATTATGGAATGTATTATCATTATGGAAATTTATTTGTACGGATTTGGTCACGTGGGGCCCACCCGAGGAATTTTACGTTTTGTGGGGCCCATGAGGGTTACAGAATTTTATGGACGAATGGGAGGGCGACACGTGGCACCCCCCCCCCCCACATGGTCTTGGACGAAAAGGCAAGGGTAAAAGGGTCATTGACCATTGAAGATGAATTAGTCTTGCTAGCATGATATTATTGACCAAGTCAACTTGCCACTTGTGTATGATCCAAGTGCTCTTCATCCTAGCCACCCATATGTGATTATCTTGACCCTCCATTGTTTTATATATACCCATCTAGTGCAAGACTAGTTCTTTAACACTTAGAAAAAAAATTACACATTTTGTGCAAAGAAAAAGGGCTCACGGGTTTGATCAAATCCCACACAAAAAATTTGTAATTTTGGTTCATAATTCACAAGACTTTAACCCAAGGTCCCTAAGGGTATTGTAAGGATATCTCAATAGAAAGATTTCGGAAAAACGGCGTTTTCACGTTAGTCGCAAGGCGAAAACCTAAGGCATTTTCATAGGTTTTGATTGGAAATTGAAGAGAAGTTGGTTGTGAACTTCTAGAGGCTTTAAATAGCGGATTGGAGCGTAAATTAAAGGAGCTAAGAATTGCTAAGGAGCGACTTTGAATCTTGGAAATTATAAGGGCTTGTAAAGGTAAAATTCTTGTCGTTTTAGTAATTGAGATTACTTATTGTTGTAGCTATGGATATTAGCAAGTATGAGATATATATATTATGAAGTTGATAAGTGTATTGGCTTTTAGAACTCTAATCCGAAAACTAGTATGTTTAGCCTTAAGATTACAATTCAAGTTGATTAAGTATAAGTCGTCACATGTTATATAAAGAAGGAATTATAATTGTTAAGTTGTTTATGACTATATAACATGCTAGACCTAAGAAATTGGATTGAAAAAGATTGGAAAGGTTGATAAGTTGTTGCACCTTTTGGCCGAAATTGGCATTTGTATTGTGGACTAGTTTAATGTCAATTGTGGGGCGTAATTTTACACGTATTGTAAGGCGTGTAATCCCCTTTGATTGGTTGTTGTATTGAGCCGTAAATGTGGCGTGTTTGGTTATTGAATTCGGCCTTGAAAAAGGTGGCAAAGTATGTAGAAACAAAGGAAGTGTTGTCCGATTTTCCGTAGAATTTAGTGACTTTGCACTTAGAATATTCTACGTTCGAAGCTAGAGGTTAATGGACGTGTTATGGCCATTATAGGTTGAAGTACTAAGTATAGCGTATTCTACTTGAAGGATGGGATAGCTATCAAGGTTGAAGTACTTTGGAGCATTTTGCTACTTGTCGATAATCGTCGCGAGGTATGTGAACCTCTTCCTTCTTTTGACATGATTCTTTGTATTGAATATACATGTAGTACTATTTCATGATTCCTTCTACTCTTAGAAGTTAAGAGGTATGTATGTTGATTTACTCTACGTAAAGGTTATGTCTAAGTTATCCTAAGTTCTTACCAAGTCTTATGGGGGATGTTGGTAAGAGTCGTTAGGAGGTATTTGGAGCCAAGTTGACTTGGCTAAGTTACGGCACAAATGAGAATAAGTATCGAACTAGCCACTGCAGCGTTAATAAAGGAAAATGTAATGACAATCAATTAAGTTAAAATGAGTAGAATTCTCCATCTGCATAGAAGCTAAGATAATACAAAATTGTATTACATTTTCTAGATCATGGCTACTCGATTAAGATCGTTATAAATAAGTATAACTTATTCACAACGCACCAAAGTATATGTTACTTAATTTATAAGAATTAACGTATGAGGTTTTAAGACTATGAACCTCAAATTCTTAAAAGGTTAAGAGACTTTATTTTTTATGTTATGGGACTTGATTCTTAAAGGAAGAAATGAATTGATTTAAAAGCATAGAATACTTGATTTTGAAAGTATTGATTTCTTGCCATTCTAAAGTTAAGAAACATGTTTTCTTAAAAGTTAAGAGACTTGAAGTATTTTGAAAGCTATGTAATTCGATTTGAAAGTATAAGTCTCTTGGTTATAAAAGGAATGAAATTGTCTAAGACATAAAGAGTTATAACGGCTTTATGGGAAGTTGGTTATAACAACTTTATGGAAGATTAAAAGAATGGTTTTCTTCAGTAATGTAAGCAATGAAATGACTTGAAATAAAGAATGGCAAATTGCTTTAAAGGTACCAATTGCTTAAGGTTTTAAAGAAAGAAGTCACGTGATTTAGAAGCCTATAATTGTATTTCTAAAAGGTATTGTGACTTGTTTTGAAAAGTATATATGACTTGATACTACGGTTATTAGTATCTTGGAAGTTTTATTTGAAAAAGAGTCATTTTAAAGGAGTAGAGGTGCATAGTACTTTGGGTTAAATTCCCGGATTTTTATGTGTGAAACGAAAGTGCCATGAGTTTATAAAAATGGAAGTCTAAAGGTTTAATGAACTTGCCTATGTTTGCTTGTGATAGCTTTGAGTGCAAGTATTATATGTTTACGTTGTCGTGACTCTCGGTTGGAGTGGTGTCTTGTTGTAAGTTTACTTGGGCGTCCGAAGCGGTGATGTGGGATTCCACGGGTATGCTTCCATTATGATTGATCCTTGGACATGCTTATATGATGTGGGATTAGGGCATGTGACGGAGGCGGGTTAGATTCCCGGTTGTTTATTACCCATGGCCATGCTTATCGATGAGGATTAGGGGCATGCGACCATTCTATGCGACTATTACTCCATGGGCTAGCTCCCATGAAGACATGTACCAGCGATGAGGATTCCGGGCATGTTATATTCTTATTCCATGGGCTAGCTCCCATGAAGACTGCACTACGATGAGGATGCAGAGCACGTTATGTCCATGCTTATACGATGAGGATTAGGGGCATGCGGCGCATTATATATATATATATATATGTATTGTATACGTGTCTGTTGTGATGAGGTAGGATGCCACGGGAGTGTCACCTGGTTATATGTTACACCTACGGCTGCCGGCAGTGATGTAGGATTCCACGGGAAGGAGGTATATATATATATGTATTGTATATGTATGCATGAGTGAGGTAGGATGCCAGGCATGTCACGTAGTATGATTTATGTCATAGGCTAGCGGATGAGAAAGGAATTCCGCAGACGCGCTTTGATATTTGTGTGACTTGATCGCGTCCCAGATTGGGCCGGGTAGTATATACGTCCCTCCATAAAGGGCCGGATTATGTTATGAAAGATAAGTAAGTTATATGGTAATGAACTTGACGATTTTTCCCTAAGTATGTACGTAAGAAAGTGACTATAACTTTTATTGAAAAATGGGAAAAGATAATAAGGTACGATTAAGTTCACGAGATGGTAATGACATGGTAGGATCTGGTATGTACCCTTTTTATACTTGCCTCTGTCATTCTTTTGTACAGTTATGATTTATTTACTGTACCTTATTTCTATTCCATATTAAATTTTTGTTATCGACCTCCTTGAGAAGTGCGTTAATGTCATGAGTTTAGGTCTGTGATTGTGGATCTGCGAGCTTAGGACCTAGTTCATCATTTTGAGATGGCTCCAATGTTCCGGAGTTGTCATGGCTATGTATATTCAGGGGTACGGCGGGGCCTTGTCCCGTCATAGTATTTGTTCAAATCTTAAGTGCATGTATTCATCGTAAATTTGGGTAGCTAGAGTTGTTTTTACATTGTTAAACAGTGTAGACCCTTTCGGGTAATTTTTATGATTATGGCAGCCTTATCGGCTTGGCCTTGGTTTTTAAAAAAAAAAAAGAAAAAGTGTGTTATTTATCTTCCGCAGTTTATTATGTTGTATGATTAGAAGGGTGCTCAGGTAGGGCACCAGTCGCGGCCCGGGGTCGGGTCGTGACAAAAGTGGTATCAGAGCAGTTAGTCCTCGAAAGTGTCTACAGACCGTGTCTAGTAGAGTCTTGATTATCGGTGTGTTGTGCACCACATCTATAATCAGGAGGCTGCAGGACATTTAGGATTGGTTTCCATTCTTCTCACTCTGAGATCGTGCGATAGAGCTGTGTTGTTAGGGTCGTCTCTCCCTAACGAGTTATGTTGATTGCAGCTACGAGAAATGCAGCAGTGACCCAGGAAGGACTATGTGTATTGCGTATTCAGGTTGGTAATGATTATAGTATAGTTGGTATTATGACATACAGCTATACGGAGTTATGTATGAGGGTCAGACGCGTGTTGCCTAGAATGATTTTAGATTACCAAGAGTTGGTAAAGACTAACTAGATACCGGGAAGGTATGGAATAGTTGATGAATTCTCGCCAAGGTCTTGTGTTTTATTTTGAGATAATTGGGAAGGGATGAGCTGTCTGATAGGGTAGTGAACCCTTAAGAAGTCATGTTAAGAAACCTAATGGAATACCATGTTAATATATTAAGCTACGTGGTAGGCTTAAGAGAATTGTACGGATGAAGTCCGTATAGAGTAAGTAATGGTTGTGACCGAGACAACATGATTATGGTATTATGAGAATTTATTGTACCCGTTTACGGGGGGACTGGTAAGGTAGGCTTGGAGCATGGGAATTGCGAGCCTATGAATATTGATAACTGCCGAGACCTTAGATATATAAGGCTTTCTCGGGCCATAAGATTTTAAGTCAGACCAAGGATAAGAGTTAAGTGCGACGGCGGGTCGGGGTGAGGACCTGTTATGGGTCGCCCCATAGCCTGGAATAGAGTGGGATCGGTTGGTAGTAGTTCCGCTACGTGACAGGGTCACGAGGGTGCAAGGCCCAAGTCTAGTTAATTGTGTTTACGGGTTCGTGGACGCGTTCCACCGGAATCAGGTCGTGGGAGCCGGAAATGGCCTTATATTGTTTTATAGGGTGACTCCAAAGATTGGGGGCCAGAATCGGTATGGAAGTTATGTATGAATGCTAGTATGAGTTGGAAGTACGGAAGGAGTACGACCAGTAAGAAAGATAACAACCAAGTGTAAAGGAATAGAGCCTGAATCCATAAGAACCTTTCAAGGTAACTACACCCGTGAGTGTGTGGGGTGGTAGATGAGCGGGTATATGAGATTTGCCCGGTGATGATATAGTCGTCAGACGCTAGTAGCCCTAATAAAGATGATTACAACAGACTTTGAGATCATTATGAGTATGGACTAGTTGGCTTCGTGAGTGCCAAGGTTGACATTTTAGTATAAGTAAAGTTATGTGGCCATGGGTGACATATGTTGTAAGAATGGTGTAGTAAAAGGAGACTATGTCGCGCTTTAATTAGATTGGACTCCGAAAGAACATTCGAGGACGAATGTTTCTAAGGGTGGAAGAATGTTACACCCCGTAGTTCAAGGACATGTTTAAGAGAATGTATGTAAGGAACACAAGACTTGAAAAGGGTACGAAAGGAAGAATTGTTTTTCCGACGGAAAATCTTCCGAACGTCGGAAAGGAAAAATGTTCGTTGGTGAGAATTAGATTCTCAAAATGCATTAATTGAGGATTATGGAATGTATTATCATTATGGAAATTTATTTGTACGGATTTGGTCACGTGGGGCCCACCCGAGGAATTTTACATTTTGTGGGGCCCACGAGGGTTACGGAATTTTATGGACGAATGGGAGGGCGACACGTGGCACCCCCCACATGGTCTTGGACGAAAAGGCAAGGGTAAAAGGGTCATTGACCATTGAAGATGAATTAGTCTTGCTAGCATGATATTATTGACCAAGTCAACTTGCCACTTGTGTATGATCCAAGTGCTCTTCATCCTAGCCACCCATATGTGATTATCTTGACCCTCCATTGTTTTATATATACCCATCTAGTGCAAGACTAGTTCTTTAACACTTAGAGTTTTTTTTACACATTTTGTGCCAAGAAAAATGGCTCACGGGTTTGGTCAAATCCCACACAAAAAAATTGTAATTTTGGTTCATAATTCACAAGACTTTAACCCAAGGTCCCTAAGGGTATTGTATGGATATCTCAATAGAAAGATTTCGGAAAAACGGCGTTTTCACGTTAGTCGCAAGGCGAAAACCTAAGGCATTTTCATAGGTTTTGATTGGAAATTGAAGAGAAGTTGGTTGTGAACTTCTAGAGGCTTCAAATAGCGGATTGGAGCGTAAAGTAAAGGAACTAAGAATTGCTAAGGAGCGACTTTGAATCTTGGAAATTATAAGGGCTTGTAAAGGTAAAATTCTTGTCGTTTTAGTAATTGAGATTACTTATTGTTGTAGCTATGGATATTAGCAAGTATGAGATATATATATTATGAAGTTGATAAGTGTTATGGATATTAGAACTCTAATCCGAAAACTAGTATGTTTAGCCCTTGAGATTTCAATTCAATTGGATTATTAGTTTAAGTTCACATGTTATATAAAGAAGGAATTATAATTGTTAAGTTGTTTATGACTATATAACATGTTAGACCTAAGAACTTGGATTGAAAAGGATTGGAAAGGTTGATAAGTTGTTGCACCATTTGGCCGAAATTGGCATTTGTATTGTGGAATAGTTTAATGTCAATTGTGGGGCAGAATTTAGCACGTATTGTAAGGCGTGTAATCCCCTTTGATTTGGTTGTTGTATTGGGCCTTAAATGTGGCGTGTTTGGTTATTGAATTCGGCCTTGAAAAAGGTGGCAAAGTATGTAGAAACAAAGGAAGTGCTGTCCGATTTTCCGTAGAATTAAGTGACTTTGCACTTAGAATATTCTACGTTTGAAGTAATAGGTTAATGGACGTATTGTGGCCATTATAGGTTGAAGTACTATGTATAGCGTATTCTACTTGGAGGATGGAATAGCTATCAAGGTTGAAGTACTTTGGAGCATTTTGCTACTTGTCGATAATCGTCGCGAGGTATGTGAACCTCTTCCTTCTTTTGACATGATTCTATGTATTGAATATACATGTAGTACTATTTTATGATTCCTTCTACTCTTATAAGTTAAGAGGTATGTATGTTGATTTACTCTACGTAAAGGTTATGTCTAAGTTATCCTAAGTTCTTACCAAGTCTTATGGGGGATGTTGGTAAGAGTCGTTAGGAGGTATTTGGAGCCAAGTTGACTTGGCTAAGTTACGGCACAAATGAGAATAAGTATCGAACAAGCCACTGCAGCGTTAATAAAGGAAAATGTAATGACAATCAATTAAGTTAAAATGAGTAGAATTCTCCATCTGCATAGAAGCTAAGATAAGACAAAATTGTATTACATTTTCTATATCTTGGCTACTCGATTAAGATCGTTATAAATAAGTATAACTTATTCACAACGCACCAAAGTATATGTTACTTAATTTATAAGAATTTACGTATGAGGTTTTAAGACTATGAACCTCAAATTCTTAAAAGGTTAAGAGACTTTATTTTTCAAGTTATGGGACTTGATTCTTAAAGGAAGAAATGAATTGATTTAAAAGCATAGAATACTTGATTTTGAAAGTATTGATTTCTTGCCATTCTAAAGTTAAGAAACAGGTTTTCTTAAAAGTTAAGAGACTTGAAGTATTTTGAAAGCTATGTAATTCGATTTGAAAGTCTAAGTCTCTTGGTTATAAAAGGAATGAAATTGTCTAAGACATAAAGAGTTATAACGACTTTATGGGAAGTTGGTTATAACAACTTTATGGAAGATTAAAAGAATGGTTTTCTTCAGTAATGTAAGCAAAGAAATGACTTGAAATAAAGAAGGACAAATTGCTTTAAAGGTAGCAATTGCTTAAGGTTTTAAAGAAAGAAGTCACGTGATTTAGAAGCCTATAATTGTATTTCTAAAAGGTATTGTGACTTGTTTTGAAAAGTATATATGACTTGATACTACGGTTATTAGTATCTTGGAAGTTTTATTTGAAAAAGAGTCATTTTAAAGGAGTAGAGGTGCGTAGTACTTTGGGTTAAATTCCCGAATTTTTATGTGTGAAACGAATGTGCCATGAGTTTATAAAAATGGAAGTCTAAAGGTTTAATGAACTTGCCTATGTTTGCTTGTGATAGCTTTGAGTGCAAGTATTATATGTTTACGTTGTCGTGACTCTCAGTTGGAGGGCCGGCTGTGTTGTTGTAAGTTTACTTGGACGTACCGACAGTGATGTGGGATTCCACGGGTATGCTTCCATTATGATTGATCCTTGGACATGCTTATACGATGTGGGATTCCGGGGCATGTGACCAGGAGGCGGGTTAGATTCGGTTGTTTTATTACCAATGGCCATGCTTATACGATGAGGATTAGGCATGCGACCATGCTATGAACGACTATTACTCCACGGGCTAGCTCCCGTGAAGACATGTACCAGCGATGAGGATTAGGGGCATGTTATATTCTTATTTTATGGGCTAGCTCCCCATGAAGACCTGCGCCTACGATGAGGGATGTCGAGGGCACATTATGGCCATGCTTATACGATGAGGGATTCCGGGGCATGCGGCCGCGCTATATATATATATATGTATTGTATACGTGTACGCTGACAGTGAGGTAGGATGCCACTGGCGTGTCACACGGTTATATGTTACACCTACATTTGCCGCGATGATGGAATTCCACGGGCAGGAGGTATATATATATGTATTGTATATGTGTACGCCGACAGTGAGGTAGGATGCCACGGGCGTGTCACATGAGTATGATTTATGTCATAAACTGCTGGCAGTGAGGAAGGAATTCCACGGGCACGCTTTGATATTTGTGTGACTTGATCGCGTCCCAGTTAGGCGGGTAGTATATCGTCCCTCCATAAAGGTCGGACTATGTTATGAAAGATAAGTAAGTTATATGGTAATGAACTTGACGATTTTCCCTAAGTATGCGTAAGAAAGTGACTATAACTTTTATTGAAAAATGGGAAAAGATAATAAGGTGCGATTAAGTTCACGAGATGGTAATGACACGGTAGGATCTGGTATGTATCTTTTATACTTGCCTCTGTCATTCTTTTATCTGATTATGATTTTTTGTACCTTATTTACATTCCATATTAAATTTTTGTTGTCGACCTCCTTGAGGTGTGTTAAATGTCCATGAGTTTAGTCTGTGATTGTGGATCCGCGAGCTTAGGATCTGGTTCACATTTTGAGATGGCTCCAATGTTCGGAGTTGTCATGGCTATGTATATTGAAGTGCAGGCGGGGCCTTGTTCGTCATAGTATTTGTTCAAATCTTAGAGTGCATGTATTCATACGTATGGGTGGCTAGAGTTGTTTTTACATTGTTAAATAGTGTAGACCCTTTCGGGTAATTTTTATGATTATGGCAGCCTTATCGGCTTGGCCTTGGTTTAAAAAAAAAGTGTGTTATTTATCTTCCGCAGTTTATTATGTTGTATGATTAGAAGGGTGCTCAGGTAGGGCACCAGTCGCGGCCCGGGGTCGGGTCGTGAAAAATACCTTTTTCCAAGGTTGTTTAAAATAGCAACCTATTGCATAACGAAGTTGGGGACTTTACCAGTCCCATACCTATGGCTTAAATAAAAGGGTACGCATAACCATCAATAATAAGTACAAATATCCTTTTACGTAGAGGAGAGAGCTTATCTCTCTTTCATAATCCTTCCTTGAAGTTACAACCCTATTCACCGGGTCCTCTTGCGGTCCTGTAAATCAAATCATCAAGCACCGCCTTAAAAAATCGTGTAGATCTCAAAACCTACTAATGAAGTCCTCGGACTTCCGTAGGCAGCACTCGTACTTATCTTATTCTTGCCTTGCGCATTTTCCTGAAATTATTCGGGAAGTCGTGCCCCTGACCGCCACACTAAACAACTCCAGGCAACCCCAAGGGCACTTAATCATAAAATCCTTCAATGATCGTACGTTCTTATCTCCGTCTCTTAGCTTTCAAATTCACGTACCACATACTTCCAACATCAATTTATTTACTTCAACCGAACAAGTCACATAGACTTACTAAAATCAAGTCTGTCAATCGTATATCATCACCAGGCAATCCCTATGTACCATTCATTCTGACCAAGCCACCGGCTGGTGTAGCTACCTCGAAAGGTTCTTATGGATTCAAGCTCTATCCTCCTACACTTGGTTGCTCTCTTTCTTACTGGTCGTACTCTTTCCGTACTCCCAAACTTAGTCTAGCATACGTACATAACCTCTATACTGATTCTGGCCCCCAATCGTTGGAGTTACTTACATTGAACAATTTAAGGCCGTTTCCGGCTCTCACAACCTGGTTCCGGTGGAATGCGTCCACGAACCCGTAAAATGATTAACTAGACTTGGGCCTTGCACCCTCGTGACCCTGTCACGTAGCGGGACTACTACCAACTGATCCCACTCCATTTCGGGCTATGGGGCGACCCGTAATAGGTCCTCAACCCGACCCACCGTCACACTTAACTCTTACCCTTAGTCTGAATTAAATCTTATTGCCCGAGAAGGCCTTATATACCTAAGGTCTCGGCGGTTATCAATATTCTTAGGCTCGCAATTTCCATGCTCCAAGCCTACCTTATCAGTCCCCCCGTAAACGGGTATAATAACTTATCATAATACCATAATCGTGTTGTCTTAATCACAATAACCATTACTTACTCCGTACAGATCTCATTCGTACAATTCTCTTATGCATACCACGTAGCTTAATCTATCTACATAGTCTTCCATCAAGTACCTTGTTACACCCCGGAATTTCAGGATATGTTTATAAGAACGTACGTAAGAACTCAAAAATGTTAAGATTTGAGACGAGTAAAAATTTATCGGAATTATGGAAATGTCGGAAAACGAAATATTGCGACGAACGGGAGGGCGACACGTGTCACCCCCCCCTTTATGGTCATGGAAGAAATGTGCATGGGTGGAATGGTCATTTGACCATATTTAAGATGAAAGTCTTGCTAGGCTAAGAGCTTGAGAACATTGACCAAGTCAATGACCCCACATAGCTTGATATTTAAATGAATCTCATCCAAACCACACAAGTGTTCTAATTTTAACCCTCCATTTGGTTATATAATCATCCTTAGTAGCAAGACAAGGCTTAACACTTAGAAAAAATTGGAAGAACTCTTGTTCTTGTTGTGTTGCTCTCGGGTTTGGGCACATTACCAAGACAAAAAATTTCAATTGTTGTCCAATAATCTCCCCACTTTAAACCAAGGTTCATGAGTGTATTGTAAGTGTATCTCAATAGAAAAATCCCGGAAAAAGATAGTTTTCGTATTAGTCGCAAGGTGAAAACCTAGTTGCTTTTCTAGGTTTTGTTTGGAAGATTGAAGGAAACTTGTTGGTGTTGTTCTAAGGGTCTCAAGAAGCGGATTGAAGTGTCTAGAAGAGGCTCTAAGTTGCTAAGGAGCGACTTCGAAATTGGAGTTGGATTAAAAATCATTGAGGTAATAATCTTGGCTCTTAAGTGTTACAAGATTATATATTGTTGTTAGCCTTACATGTTGGCTAGCATGAAGTATATGTGTTGAAGTTTTATAAGTATTATGGATTGATTGTAGCCTTAAATCTGAAATGTCATTTAAGCCTTGTGAAGTTGGATTACAATTTGGTCGTTTATTAGAATCGTCGCATGTTACTTACTTGAAGATTATAGTAGTTATTATCGATTGCGACTTGATATCATGTTATGCTAACAACTTGGATTGAAATGGAAATTGGATAAGAATTGGTGTTATTGTGTCTCAATGTGGCCGAATTGGACTAGTAGATTGTATTAGTTTGATATCGTTTGTGGGGCGGAATTTTACACGTCTAGTAGGCGTGTAATCCCCTATTGATTAATTTCATTGTTGGGCCTTAAATGTGGCGTGTTTGGTTATTGAATTCGGCCTTGAAAAAGGTGGCAAAGTATGTAGAAACAAAGGAAGTGTTGTCCGATTTTCCGTAGAATTTAGTGACTTTGCACTTGGAATATTCTACGTTTGAAGTAAGAAGTTAATAGACGTATTATGGTCATTATAGGTTGACATACTACGTACGGCGAATTGGACTTAGCAAGTGGATTAAACCGAAGAGGTATGTGGAACTTTCTTATCTCTTGAGCATGAATAAGTTGTAAATGTATGATACGGTGAGACGTCTGAGTTTTTGACAATCTAGGTCCATTTGATATCCTTGGCTTATTTTAAGAATGTCCAAGTTGATTGAGTTAGGGAATTAACTCACTTGTTTAAATATTAAGGATATCTTGGTTTTCTAAAGTTAAGAGACTTTAAGTATGTTGAAAGTATTGTTGATACTTGTTTTGTTGGAAAGTTTAAGTCTCTTGGTTATAAAGAAGTATGTAAGTTGCTAATGTATAAAGCTAGTATAACGGCTTTATGGAAAGTTGGTTATAATAGCTTTATGAAAAGTTAAAAAGAGTGGTTTTGTTATACCCCGTAGTGCAGGGTATGTATGTGAGGACGTACGTACGAGAGTACGGCAGAAATTTTGAAAAGAAAGAAAGATGTGAGTTTTCGACGGAAAAGTTTCCGGTTATTTGTGAAGAAAAAGGTTCGTTAATGAGAATTGGTTTCCCAGATTTGGTATTTGGGCTTCTTAAATTATATTAGAATTTTGAGATTTTATTTTCGGAAATTGTCACGTGGGGCCCACGGGAGAAATTCTGATTTTGTGAGGCCGCTTTGTTTTGAGATTTCGGTATTGTGGATATTTTTCAAAAGGCGTTTTATGAGGGCCAATAGGAGGGTGACACGTGTCACCCCGCTAAGTAACTTGGCGAAGTTACCTTTGTGGCCTTACACGGTTAGAGTCGTTTTTACGAAGCGTTTTGCGTAACTTGCGAAGGAAAATTCGGCTATGTCGTTTTGTATTTTTGCGGATTTTTAGAGAGCGAAACCTTTTGGACCAACGGGAGGTGACACTTGTCACCTCGTTGGGCGATTTGGAGGGACGGTCGAGTGGGTTGGCTTTGGCCGATTGGCCCTGAAGTGTGCCTTGCTTTGTGGCTTGTTTTGTGGAGTGTTTTGTGAGTATGGTTTAGGGTGCACTTGGCTTAATCTTGCCACTTACACTTGCTATACACTTGGAAGGATCTTGGCCCTTGGTTGGCCTTTGGTTTTGCTATAAATACCCCCTAAGTGTGAAGACTTCATCCATTCAAAAACTTCCAAGTCTTGAAACCCTCTCCTCCCCTTTGTGAGCTCTTAGCGAGAGCCTTCCCGTCCCCCACCGTGTGGCCTTTGGCGAGGGTTCCCTTCCCTTTGTGGTGCTAGTAGTGGGGTACCCACTGCTAGTTGTTTCGTATAATACCCTCCTTGTGGTATTGAAATACTTCTCTAGTATTGTTATAATGCCCAAAATACCTTATCCTTGTACCTTGTAGTATTCCAAAGATACCTCTATCGTAGAGTCAGGAAATACTACCTTTTGTCCTTTTAGTCTCAAACCAAAACCACAAGGAAATCTTCATAGTTGGTTGAAGTATTTGAGTAGAAGTTAGTTAGAACTTCTAAGGGATTGTTTGGAGCGGATTGGAGCGCACGGGTAGGAGCTAAACCTTGCTCGGGATCGACATTATAACTTGGATAATTTTGGGCTTATCGAGGTAATTATCTTGTCCTCTATTGTAATTGGAAATTACATGTTTGTTAGAATATATAGTTGAAGTATACTATATATGGAACTATACTTAGTATTCGGCAATGTCTTTTGACTTAAGCTGAAGAATAAAGAATCGAATCGACTGTAATTACATAGGGTGTATTGCGATAGACTTGTGTAGAGTTCTTGAGTAGAATTGTACGTCAGGTTAGGCGTATAAACCCCCGGTTGGCTTGGTAGCGGCCTCGATAGAGGAGGAGATTTCTGTTGTGGCGGGAGAGTCTTTGCGAATTTTACGTAGAACATGGAACCTTATGTTTTGAAGTTAATGAGCGTTTGTGACCTTTTTAGGTGAAAGTACTAAGAGTAGCGTATTCTACTTGAGGAGTGGAAAGAAATTTAGCAAGGTTGTAGTACTTGGAGCATTTTGCTTATTGTCGATACTCGTCGCGAGGTATGTGAACCTCTTTCTATCTTTTCTAGCATGATTGTTGTGAACTATGTAGTACGGTGAGCGTCATGTGCTAAGTGATTTGGTTGGTTTAAAACATAGGGTGTTATAATAGCTTTATGGGAAGTTAGTTATAACGACCTTATGTAGTGAAAATGGTTTCTTGATGTTAGAAGTTAAGAGAATTGATCTTATAAGATAAGAGACTTAACTTATTTGTTTTAATGTGGATGTTTGTGTGAAACCTCATTCGTGAGTAATGAGTACTTGGTTTTAAAGGGATAATGTTTCTTGATTTGGGAATCGGAATGTGTATCGACAGACCACTGCAGCGTTAAGAAAGGAAAATGTATTGAATAATGATGTGTTGTATTAAAACCAGTAGAAACCTCATCTGCATAGAAGCTAAGATGAGACAAAATGATATTACATTTTCTAGATCATGGTTGCTGTAATAAGATCGTTATAAACAAGAATAAACTACTCACATATATGGCATATGTTACTCAATTGTTTTAAAGAGATTAAGACTATGAGTTATGAAACCTTTCTAAAATAAGTGACTTGAGCATTTGAAATTAGGCAAATTTGAACGTTTGGAAAATAATGTTGTTACTTGATTTTACAAAGGGAAGTGTCTTGTTTACTTAAAAAGATAGTCACGATTTTTATACTACGGGTATTGTGTGGCTTATGTGAAAGTACTTTGAGTTGTGTGAAACTTGCCTATGCTTGTGATGATAGCCTTTGTTGTACAAGTGTTGTATTTACGTATTCTGGCGTCTCTCGATAGAGTCGGTTGACTTGTTGAGAACTTACTTGGACATGCGGCGATGATGGAGAAATTCCGCAGATGCGTTCACGTTGATTGTGTTACTTTTGTTAATCGCTTTGGACATACCGACACGATCGTAAGCGCGGGTATGCTTCCATGTTGATCTTGCTTATTGTTTCCCTTTGGACATATCGACACGATCGTAGCGCTGCGGGTATGTTTCCATTTGGAATCTTTGTCTTATTGTTTCCTTTGGACATACCGACACGATCGTAGCGCGCGGGTATGCTTCCATTTTGATTCTTTGTCTTGTGGTTCCCTTTTGGACATCTTGACACGATGTGTAGCGCGGGTATGCTTCCATTTGAATTATTATCTGACTTTGGCATCGGTAGGACTTGGTGTCTTTGGTGTACTTCTTGGTGTTATCATATCATAGGCTGGCGATGAGGAAGGCATTCCACGGGCATGATTGATGTGGAGGCGTGAGACCACGACTTGATATAAGCGATATATGTGTATCTTGTAGTTTGGTTATCATTCATGTCTCTGCTTTATATAATCGCTATGATTTCATTCTGATATTTCTGATTTCACATACTTGGTACTGTTATCGACCTCGCCCGAGCTGCGTTCATGCCGCGAGTAGGTACATCGATCGTGGATCCTCGCTCTTAGGATCTCGGTTCGTTTTTGGGAAGCTCCGTTTCTCGGAGGCTTATCTTTTGGTATGTGTTCCACGAGTTGTAGGTTCTTGTACATTCGGGGTATGGCGGGGCCACTGTCGTCATAGTTGTTGTAAATCTTAAGTGCATGAAATGCTTGTTGTGGCGGGGTTTGTAAAAGGATTAAAGCATTCGTTTTGAAAGAGTTGTATTTATTTATGTTATTGGAAGGTAACAGTTGGGTTGGCTTTGTTTATGTTCATATATCTTGTTTCTTGTTTAAAGTTTTATTTTCCATTTGGTTTTCTCGATGATTGTATCACTAGGGTGCGGGATAAGGCACCAGATGTGGGGCAGGCAGGTTATTCTGATTTACTCTAAGTAATCTAAGTATGTTAAATGACTTGAGATAACGAAAGGCAAATTGATTTAAAGGCATCAATTGCTTAAGGTTTTAAAAGAAAGAAGTCACTTGATTTAGAAGCCCGAAGATGTATTTTCTAAAAAGGTATTGTGACTTGTCTTAAAATGTAGTTATGACTTGATACTACGGTTATTAGTATCTTGGAAGTTTATATGAAAATGAGTCATTTTAAAAGAATAGAAGTACGTAGTACTTTGGGTTAAACTCCCGGATTTATAATGACATGTTAGTGCCTTAAGTAAACTAAAATGAGAGTGTATATGAATAAGACTAATAAGAAGTTAGGGGGATTTCTTAACTTGCTTACTTATTGTATGATAAGCTGGTAGTGCTTATGTTATGTATGATGTCCAGTTGAGATAGGGTAAGAGTATATCGAGGGTAAATCCCCAGATCGTTATACCACCTTGAGTTAAGAGTATATTTGAGGGTAAATCCTCAGATCGTTATACCACTGTTTGGGGTAAGAGTATAAATGAGGGGTAAATCCCCAAGATCGTTATACCACCTGTTTCCGTGGATTTGCTACCCATGATGTGAGGAATACCTCATGCGAGTCCTTATGGGCTTATGCGGGTGAAATAGTCTATGCGGTAGTCTGACTATCACGAGAATACCTCATGCGAGTCCACACGACTATCACGGGTGAAATAGTCGAGTAGGATTTCTTAATGATCTGCGCGCGGTGGGTCTGCTTTGATCGCGAGCTTCCTATTTTTATGTTGTAAGTATACTTTTGATTACTCTCATTGTTAGTAAGGCCTTTGAGTGCATTAATTGAGTTATCATACTGTCTCGATTTTATTATAGACTTATGATTTCATTCTGATGCTGATTTCACATATTTGGTACATGTTATCTTGACCTCCTTGAGGCTGCGTTCATGCAGTGAAGTGCAGAGTTCTTGATCCTCGCTCTTAGGATCACTGTTCCGGTGTTGAAGCTCTTTTATTAGGAGGCTTATCCACAGTATTTTCGGTTGTTGTACATTCAGGGGTATGGCGGGGCCCTGTCCCGCCGGAGTTGTTATTCTTAGCGGTTTGTAGTCACATTGTGGTTTGGGTTGTAAAGAAAAAAAATGTAGTGTTTTATTTGTATAGTTTAAGGAAGGTGGCCTTATCGGCCTTTGTTGTTATTTTATGTTTAAGCATTTTATCGATTGTGTATGTTATCATTGTGCGATGTATCTGAAATGGGTGCCGGGTAGGGCACGATCGAGCTTGGTCAGTCGTGACAAAAGTGGTATCGAGCGATTAGTCCTCGGAAAGTGTCTGAGGCGTGTCTAGTAGAGTCTTGATTATCGGTGTGTTGTGCACCACATCTATAATCAGGAGGCTGCAGGACATTTAGGATTGGTTTCCATCCTTCTCACTCTAGGATCGTGCGATAGAGTTGTGTGGTTAGTGTTATACCCCGTATTTCCAGAGTATGTACGCAGGGACGTACGTAGGAAATTTCGAACTTGAGAATAGGCTTGGCCGAATTATTTTTGTACACAACACCCGATTAGAGTCGTTTTTAGTGAAAGCGTTTTCCACGACTTCGTTGGGAATTTCGGCTATGTGATTTTTTATTTTTTCGGATTTTTACCAGAGGCGAAACAATTTTTGACCAAAGGGAGGGTGACACTTGTCACCCTCGTTAGATGATAAAGAGGAGGCTTGGCCTTGGCCGATTGGTTCATGGTTTTGTGCCTTGTTTTGGCCTTGTTTTGTGGCTTGTTTTGTGCCATGTTTTGTGGAGTAGGGGTTAGGGTGCACTTGGCTTGATCTTGGCCTTACACTTGCCTTGCACTTGGCTAGATCTTGGCCATTGGTTGGCCTTTGGTTTTGCTATAAATACCCCCCTTATGTTGATGAACTCTTCATCCACAAATGAAACCTTCAAGCCTAAAATCCTCCCTCCTCTTGTGTTGTGTTCGTCCAACACCCTCCCCCTTTGAGTGGCCTTGTGGCGAGAGCCTCCCCTCGCTGTGGTGCCTTGGCGTGGGGTACCCCACTAGCCTAGTTGTTTTCGTATAATACCCTTGTTGTGGTATAGAAATACTCTCTAGTATTGTTATAATGTCCAAATACCTTGGCCCCAAATACCTTGTAGTATTCCCAAGTTACACTTATACAAAGCCCGGAAAATACGATTATACTTCCTTTAGCCACAAAACCGAAACCACAGGAAAACCTCCATAGTTAGTTGGAGTACTATGTAGAAGTTGGTTAGAACTTCTAAGGGTTGTTTGGAGCGGGTTGGAGCACCGGAGTAGGAGCGAAACTTTGCTAAGGATCGACATTAAACTCGGATAATTATGGGCTTATCGAGGTAAATATCTTGTCCTATTGTAATTGGAAATTACATGTTGTTAGAATATATAGTTGAAGTATACTATATATAGAATCGACGTGGTTAGTTGGCAATGTCTTTTGACTTAAGCTCAAGAAGCCGAATCGTATTCTGATAGACTTGTGTAGTAATCTTGTGGAGTAGAATTGTACGTTCGGGTTAGATGTATAACCCCCGGTTGGCTTGGTAGCGGCCCGTTAGAGGAGGAGATTTCTGTTGCGGGGAGGTCTTGCGAATTTTCGTAGAATGTTCTACGATAAGATCTTGACGTTAATAAGCGCGCGTGGCCTTATAGGTTGAAGTACTACGTGTGGCGCGTTACTTGGCAAGGAGTAGCCGGCGGTTGGAAGTACTTGGGCGTTTTGCTATTAGTCGATACGTCGCGAGGTATGTGAACCTCTTCCTATCTCTTCTAGCATGATATGTGTGAACTATGTGATGCGTTAGGCGTCGTGTGCTAAACGTATTTGATTGATTTAAAACATAAAGTGTTATAACGACTTTATGGGAAGTTGGTTATAACGACTTTATGTTGGTAAGAAAATACTTGTGGTCTTTAAAAGGTAGCGATTTGAACTATAAGCGGCTTGTTATGTGTTAATAAAGAACTTGAAGTATTTCAAAAGATTTTGAATCATTTTGAAAGAAGAAGTAATACTTGGTTTTGAAAAACTTAAGAGTTATACTAGCTTTATGAGAAGTTAGGTATAACGGCTTAGAATGTTTCTTGATTTGGAAATCGAGAATGTGTATCGACAAACCAACTGCAGCGTTAATGAAAGGAAATGTTTTGACTAATTAAGTATTATTAAAACCGAGAGAAACTTCCATCTGCATAGAAGCTAAGATGAGACAAAATGATATTTCCTAGATCACTATTTCTTTGTAATAAGATTGTTATAAACAAGAATATCCTACTCATATAAGACTTATGTTTCTCAGATTGTTTAAAAGAGAATTATATTCTTAAATGAATAAGACTATGAACTGAAACCTTTCTAAAATAAGAAGCGTGAACATTTGAAATTAGGCAAACTTGGGCGTTTGGAAAATAATGTTGTTACTTGATTTTACAAAGGTAAGTGTTTTAGTTTATTTAAAAAGACAGATCACTCTATTTTATACTACGAGTATTGGGTGACTTATGTGAAGCAACGGATCTTTTAAAAGATTTAATGTATGAAGTACTTTAGGGAAGATACACGAACTTGTTAGCTTAAAGTACCTTGTGTGAATAACTTGATTGTGTTGGTTTGAGATAGCCTTGTAAATACTTTCTTGTTGATGTGATAAGTGAAAATGTTAGGATGCTACGTGTGTTAGTATCTTGTGTGATCGTGATGTAAAGGGGTCATTCTTGTTGTGCTTACGTTGTTAAGCGTTAAGCCGCTGTACTATTATTGTATCACATACCCTTTGACTTATTATACAGGGCTTGCCACCCTTGATCGCGGGTCTTTACGGCTATGCGGTCCTCGTGACTACGCGAGTCGCGGTAGCTCGGGATTGATCATTCGGGTGTTTAGCCCGACGCGGGGATTCCTATGCGGTGCGTTGAGACTATGCGGTCTTTTGAGACTATGCGGGTTCGCGGGAGCCTAGGCGGATACCGAGGTTATTGCGCCCGACGCGGGGTATACCTCGGTGATGCAGGACCGTGATTCGAGAATACCTCATGCGGGTCGTGTGTGACCTATGCGGGCTGCGAGAGTTCGAGGATGAACACGCACATTGATATTGCGGGCGAGTGGCGGCTTCGATCATGTGGTGCGGTCTAGAAAGACCTCGGGATACGACTTGTGGTATTTTGGTGCGTGGGTCTTAGTAGTCGGCTATGCCTTCGCACTTGCCGCATGCGGTTTTATTGTGATAACTTTGAGGCGTGAGTCCACGACTTGACATATTCGCTTATTTGTTGTGAGCGTAGTTTGTTTATCATACATGTCTCTGCTTTATAGCATTATGATTTCATTCTGATATTTTTAGTTTCACATACTCTGTTATCTTGACCTCGCTTGGGGCTGCGTCATCTGCGCAGTTGAGGTACACGATCGTTGATCCTAGCTCTCGGTCCGATTTGACGTTTGGGAAGCTCCGTTTCTCGGAGGCTTATCGGTGGTATAGTCCCTGTCGTAGTAAGTGTTTGCATTCGGGGTTTGGCGGGCCTGTCCGCCATTGTTGTCATATCATTCTTAGAGTGCAGTAATCTTGTTGTGGCGGGGTTTGTAAAAAGGATTAAAGCTCATGTTGAAAAAGTTGTCATTTATATATATCGAAGGCAAGTTTTCTCAGTTATTGTTTCATATTTCATAATATGTCTTGTATCGTTTATGTTCGTGATTACTCGATGTTGTATCACTAGGGTGCGGGTAAGGCACGATCACGGGCCGGAATCGGTCGTGACAAAGTGGTATCGAGCGATTAATCCTCGGAAAGTGTCTGACCAGTATCGATGAAGTCTTGATTATCGGTGTGTTGTGCACCACATCAATAATCGTGGAGGCTATAGGATATTTAGGATTGGTTTCTATTCTTCTCACTCGAGATCGTGCCTTAGAGCCGTGTTGTAAGTTAGACCCTCGGCGTATTTCTTTCCCTTGCTCGTTATGCCTCGCGTAGGCAAACCCGCCGGGAGGCAAGCGGCCGAGGAGGCTGCGAGTAGAGTTGAGAGGTTACGTGGGCGCAGGCCCAATCATCACCTAGGGTAATGCTTCATTCGGGATTTCTGCGGCGTCACTAGCCTGATAAAGTTTAGCACGCGTGGCGATTCCTCTGCGGCCATGATATTTGAACGCCGGTTCGCGACCCGAGCAGAGAATATGGATTGCAAAGGCGACCTATTACTAGCTATGGATTTGGCTACGGAGAGTATACCGATGTATCGCGAGTCTTGATGAATATCAACGAAGGTTGTGCAAGAGTAAGTTCTTGATTGAAGCTTGAGCATGGCACGTATGCGGGCTTATGCGTCGGTAGAAACATAGAGATCGACGGGTTAACAAAAAGCGGCGAGGTCCTTTGGTAACTTTGGCGAGTCGCCTCACGGCAGATTAGATTATGCACCTCGCCGGTGCAGTGGTCTTCCACGGAGTTCGGGGCGTTCGGGGTATGCAGGAGTTGGTCGAAACTCCGTGACTTAGGTTCACAGATGTGTGACGCCGTCGGGAATGTCGTTTTTGTTGGTACTTGTTGTACTATGACCGTCAGTGCCGTGTCGAAAAGTGTCCTTGTAGGAGGACTTAGCCTTGTGATCGTTGGGTAGTGTGTCATCTCCTCATGTCGCCACTGCAGGCGAGTTTGATTAAACGACTAAGGGGAGTGAAGCAGTAGATATAGATATATCTCTAACCCTATAGAGTTCATTATGTGTGATAAGAAGGGTATATCATAAGTGCTATGTTTAGATAGCAGTATGTTAATATTGTGATTATAAATCTTGGTTAGTTAACAAAGTAATATTTGGGGGATAGAGACGGTGTGAGCCTTAGAGTTTTATACGTAGAGACCTTAGATGTAAGGCCATCTCGAGTAAAGGTGTAGTGTTATGTTGATCTCATCGGAGTGCATAGTGCACGTGAGCTATGTTTGGGATAGGTCCTAAGTAGTGTGAAATGAAAGGGGGTAGTTGAGCTAAGAAGACCGCTAGGTTTTCAAACGTGATTGGTGAGATTGTTCGGATCGGGAGCTAGTATTGTGCGGCGTTGCGGGTCGGGTTGAGGCCACGATTGGCGGTCAACCCGCGGCATGTATGGCGGTGGGGTCAGTTTTGGTGGTCCCGCCTTGTGTTAGGGTTGTGAGGGTGTTAGGCACAAGTTGAGTTAACCAGCGTACGAGTTCGTTGATGCGTTCGACCAGTGGTCGGGCCGATGGGAGCAGCCATCGTGTTCTTGATCGGGACCGTTTACTCGGTGTGTTGAGTTATCGAAAGGTTGTAAGGCTGCAGGGTGCCTACCTTCACCTTATAATGCAGTGGAGCCAGTTTACGGCTATTTTGTTCTGGAAGTTTTACCAAGCATGTGTTAAGAACTCGGTGAGTCTCGAATCGCATTCGCCTCGGGCGGTGTTTGGATTTGAGGATAGTTGTGGGGATTGTTGTCTCTGTGGAGGTAGTGTTTAAGCTACCATTTCGGTGTTCGGATGTCACCTTTTGAAGCCTTGTAGGGGCGGAAGTGTAAAGTTGTCGATCGATTGGTTCGATGTTGGCAAGTTGAGACGGTTGGTTCAGCTTGTTCCGGCAGACTATGGATATTGAAGCTTGTCTAGAAGAAGTTACGGCGGCTCGGAGGAATCGTGCGGATAATCGGCGGCGCTTAGTTGAGTTGGTCGGTCTTCTTGAAAGTACCACCCGGTTAAGGTGTGACGAGTTTTGGAAAACAGAGAAACTTAGCGAGTTACTTTGGGCTTTTGAGTTCATGTGAAGGATAGGCGGGTTGCCTATATGTTAGCATTCTTGTCCGACTTAGGAGGCGACGTCCGGTCTTTCGTATTGTTATATTCGGGAAAGTATCGGAGAGCCATCCAGTGTTCCCGATTAATGATGACCACGTTAGAGATAGTAACCGAGTTTTGGAAGCGAAGCGATGTCGAGAATGTGGTAAGAGTTCGAGTGTACGACATCCTCGTGGATCATGGCGGCAGGTACCATTTGTTAGGTCGTCGGGCAAGGCTCGCGACAAAGTGACAAAAGTGGTACCATTTGTTGGGTCGCTGAGAAGGTTAATTGTTATACCGTATTTCGGTATATGCGTGGGGCGTCGTAGAAAATTTGAAACTTGTACTAAGGCTTGGCGAATTAATTTTGTTCACGACACCCGTTTAGAGTCGTTTTCGAAAGCGTTTTCCACGACTTTCGTAGGGAATTTCCGGCTATGTCATTTCTAATTTTTGCGGATTTTTAGAGACGAAACATTTTGGACCAACGGGAGGCGACACTTGGCACCTCCAATTGGTGGACTTGAGCGTCCATTTGGACGAATTGGACAAAGAGGAGCACGTTTTTGGTGCCTTGGAAAAGTCAAGGAGTTGGTAGGATATTTGTGTTGGTAAATCCTAGCCCTACACTTGCCTAACACATGGATTGATCTTGGCCTTTGGTTGGCCATCCCTTGACCTATAAATACCCTTAAGGTTGAAGACTTCTTCATCCAAAATGCCTAAGTCTTGTGAGCTCTTCCTCCTCCCTTCACTTGTTCGTCCTTTCCCCTTGGCGAGAGCCCTCCCTGAGTTGGCCTTGTGGCGAGACTTCACCCCTCCTTGTGGTGTTGTTCTCGTATAATGTACCCGCTTTGTGGTGTAGAAATACTCTCAAAGTATTGTTATAATGCCCAAATTACCTTAGCCATATACCTTGTTGTATTCTAAGGTTATACTATCTGAAAAGCCCGTAAAATACTATTATACTTCCGTCGGTCCACAAAACCGAAACCACAGGAAAATCTCCATAGTCAGTTGGAGTATTGTGTAGAAGTTGGTTAGAACTTCAAGGGTGGTTTAGAGCGGGTTGGGCGCTCGGAGTTGGAGCTAAACGATTGCCCCGGATCGACTTTAAGCTAGGATAATTATGGGCTTATCGAGGTAATTATCTTGTCCCTCTATTGTAATTGAAAATTACATGATTTCTTGAATATATAGTTGAAGTATACTATATAATAGAATCGAACGTAGTTATCGGCAATGTCTTGCGACTTAAGCTGAATTTAAAGAAGAGTCTTTGATGTAATTACATAGGGTTGTATTCTGATGAACTTGTGTAGTAGTACCATGGAGTAGAGTTGTACCCGTTAGGGTTAGATGTATAACCCCTGGTTGGCTTGGTAGCGGCCTCGATAGAGGAGGAGATTTCTGTTGTTGCGGGAGAGTCTTGCGAATTTTCGGTAGAATGTTCTCTGAAGAGACCTAATGTTAATAAAGCGCCTTGTGGCCTTATAGGTGGGAGTACTACGTGTGGCGCGATCGCTTGGCTTAAGGAGTAGCCGACGATTGGAGCGTTTTGCTATTAGTCGATACTCGTCGCGAGGTATGTGAACCTCTTCCTATCTCTTCTAGCATGATATGTGTGAACTATGTAGTGCGGTGAGCGTCGTGTGCTAAATGTATTTGATTGGTGTAAAACATAAAGTGTTATAACGGCTTTATGGGAAGTTGGTTATAACGACTTTATGTTGGTTAGAAAATACATGTGGTTTTTAAAAGGTAGCGATTTGAACTATAAGCGGCTTGTTATGTGTTAATAAAGAACTTGAAGTATTTCAAAAGATTTTGAATCATTTTGAAAGAAGAAGTAATACTTGGTTTTGAAAACTTAAGAGTTATACTAGCTTTATGGGAGGTTAGGTATAACGGCTTAGAATGTTTCTTGATTTGAAATCGAATGTGTATCGACAAACCAACTGCAGCGTTAATAAAAGGAAATGTTACGACTAATTAAGTATTAATAAAACCGGTAGAAACTTCCATCTGCATAGAAACTAAGATGAGACAAAATGATATTTCCTAGATCATGGCTTTTTGTAATAAGATTGTTATAAACAAGAATATCCTACTCACATGTAAGGCTTAGGTTTCTCAGTTGTTTAAAGGAGAATTATATTCTTAAATGAATAAGATTATGAACTACTGAAACCGTTCTAAAATGAGAAACTTGAACATTGGAAATTAGGCAAACTTAAACATTGGAAAAGAATGTTGCTACTTGATTTTACAAAGAGAAGTAATTGATTTACTTTAAAAGATAATCACTCCATGTTCATATACTCTGGTATTGTGTGGTTTTTGTGAAGTAACGTATCTTGTAAAGATTTAATGTATGAAGTGCTTTGGGGATAGGTACGAACTTGTTAGTAGAAAGTACCTTGTGTGAATAACTTGATTGTATTGGTTTGTGATAGCCTTGTAATACTTTCTTGTTGACTTGATAAGTAAGCATGTTAGGATCTTCGTGTGTTAGTATCTTGTGATTATTATGTGAGGTCGCTCTGTTGTGCTTACGTTGTTAAGCGTTAAGCGGATTATCTTGTTATTGTATCACATACCGCGACTTATTATACAGGGCTTGCCACCCTTGACGCGGTCTTTCACGGCTATGCGGTCCTCGTGACTATGCGAGTCGCGGTAGCTCGAGTTTGATCATTAGGGTGTTTAGCGATCGGGGATTCCTATGCGATGCTGTTGAGACTATGCGATCTTTTGAGACTATGCGGGTTGCGGGAGCCTGGCGAATCCGAGGTTGTTGCGCCCGATGCGGTATACCTCGGTGATGCAGGACCATGATTCGAGGAATACCTCATGCGGGTCCGTGTGTGACCTATGCGGAGCTGCGAGAGTTCCAGGAATAGACGCGCACATTGATATTGCGGGCGAGTGGCGGCCGATCGTGGTGCGGTGCAGAAAGACCTCGGGATCTGATTTGTGGTATTTTTGGTGCGTGGGTCTTAGTAGTCGGCTATGCCTTCGTACTTGCCGTCTGCGGTTTTATTGTGATAACTTTGAGGGCGTGAGTCCCTGACCTGACATGACTGCTTATTTGTTGTGGACTGTAGTTTGCTTATCATACATGTCTCCTGCTTTATAGACTATTATGATTTCATTTACAGTATTTTTAGTTTCACATACTTGGTACCTGTTGTACTGACCTCCTTCGGGGGGCTGCGTTCATGCCGCAGGTTGAGGTACACCAGTCGTTGATCCTCGCTCTCGAGTCCAGATTTCACGTTTGGGAAGCTCCGTTTCTCGGAGGCTTATCGGTGGTATAGTCCTGTCGTAGTAAGTGTTTACATTCGGGGGTTTGGCGGGGCCCTGTCCATAGTTGTCGATATCATTTCTTAGAAGTGCAGTAAATCTTTGTTGTGGCGGGGTTTGTAAAAAGGATTAAGGCATTCATTTGTAAAAGAGTTGATGGTTATATATATGCGAAAGGCAAGTTTCCTGATTATTGTTTTATATTTACATTTATCTCATGTTGTTGTTTTATGTTCGTGATTACTACGATGTTGTGTCACTAGGGTGCGGGGTAAGGCACGATCACGGGCGATTTGGTCGTGACAAAGTGGTATCGAGCGATTAATCCTCGGAAAGTGTCTGAGACCGTATCGATGAAGTCTTGATTATCGGTGTGTTGTGCACCACCAATAATCGAGGCTATAGGATATTTAGGATTGGTTTCTATTCTTCTCACTCTGAGATCGTGCCTTAGAGGCGTGTTGTAAGTTGGACCTCGGCGAAATTCTTTCCCTATCGTTATGCCTCGCGTAGGGCAACCGGGCCGGGAGGGCAAAGCGTGAGGAGGCTGAGTAGAATTGAGGAGGTTACGTGGGCCAGCCCAATCATTACCTAGGGTAATGCTTCATTCGAGGATTTCTGCGACATCACTAGCTTGATAAAGTTTAGCGGCGGCGGTTCTACTGCGGCCATGACATTTGAACCTTTAGTTCGCGGCCAGGAAACGGTGAAATTAGATTGCAGAAAGCGACCTGTTACTAGCTATGGATTTGGCTACGGAGAGTATACCGATGTATCGCGAGTCTTGATGACTACCTAGAGAAGGGTGTGCAGAGTAATCCTTGATTGAAGCGAGCATGGCACGTTATGCGGGCTTATGCGCGGCGAAAAACATAGAGATCGACGGGTTAACGAGGGCGAAGAAGAGGCGAGCGGAAGGTCCTGGTAACTTTGGCGAGTCGCCTCGCGTGGTAGATTATGCACCTCCGCGGTGCAGTGGTCTTCGGATTTGGGGCGTTCGGAGTATGCGGGAGTTGGTCGAACTCCGGGGCTTAGGTTCGCGATATGTGACGTCATCCGGGAATGTCGTCTTTTAGTTGGTACTTGTTGTACTGCGGCCGTCGAGGGCCATGTGTCGAGAGTGACCTAGTAGGAGGACTTTGCCTTGATGACGGTGGGTAGTTCGTCACCTTCCTTAAGCTATCGCCTACAGGCGAGTTTGATTAAACGACTAAGGGAATGAAACGATGAGTTCTGATTAGATCTTTAACCCTCAGAGTTCGGTATGTGTGATAAGATAGGTATATCATAAGTGCTATGTTTTGATAGCAGTGTTAATGTTGTGATTAGAAATCTTGGTTAGCTAACCAAGTAAGATTTGGGGATAGAAAAGTGTGAACCTTAGAGTTTTATACGTAGAGACCTTAGAGGTAAGGCCATCTCGATGTAAAGGTGTAGTGTTGTGTTTGATCCTTATTGGAGTGCATAGTGCACGTGAGCTACGTTGGGATAGGTCCTCAAGTAGTGTGAAATGAAAGGGGTAGTTGAGCTAAGAAGACCGCTAGGTTTTAATAGCGATGTTTAGTGAGATTGTTCGGATCGGGAGCTAGTATTTTGCGTGTTGCGGGTCGGGTTGGGGCCCGTTGCGGGTCAACCAGCGGTAGGTTTGGTGGTGGGGTCGGTTGTGGTGGTCGCGCCGTGTTAGGTTACGAGGTGTTAGGCCCAGTTTAGTTAACGTGCGAGTGCGTGGATGCGTTCGACGGTGGTCGGGCGATGAAGCGACCATCGTGTTCTTGATCGGGACCGTTCACTCGGCGATGTTGATTTATCGAAGAGGTTGTAAGGTTGCAGGGTGCCTACCTTTACCTTATAAGCAGTGGAGCCAGTTACGGCTGTTTTTGTTTGGAAGTTTTACCAAGCATGTGCTAAGAACTCGGTGAGTCTCGAGAATCGCATTCGCCCGGGCGGTGTGTGGACTTGAGGGTAGTTGTAGGAATTGTCTCTGTAGAGGGCGTTTAAGCTACCATTTGGTGTTCGAATGTCGCCTTATGAAGCCTTGTAAGGCGGAAGTGTAAGTTCTTGGTCGATTGGTTCGATGTTGGCAAGGTTGAGCGGTTAGTGCGAGCTTGTTCCAAAGGTGGTGGATAGTGAAGCTTGGCTAGAAGAGGTTCGGCGGCTCGGAGATATCGTGCGGATAAGCGGCGGCGGCAGAGTTGAGTTGACGGTCGGTCTTCTTGAAGGTACCACCGGATTAGGTGTGACGAATTTTGGGAAGCAGAGGAACTTAGCGAGTTACTTTGGGCCTTTGTGAGTTCATGTGAAGAATAGGCGGGTTGCCTATATGTTAGCATTTGTCGTCCGACTTAAGAGGCGGGGCGTCCGTCTTTCGTTTTGTTATATTCGGGAAAGTATCGAAGATCCATCCAGAGTGTTCCCAGTTAATGATGACCACGTTAGAGATAGTAACCCCGAGTTTTGAATACTGAAGCAGTATCAGAAATATGGTAAGAGTTCGAGTGTCTGACGACCTCGAGGATCGCAAGCAGCCCGGTACCATTTGTTGGGTCGTCGGAGCAAGGCTCGCGACAAAGTGACAAAGTGGTATCATTTGGTGATGTTAGAGGTGTTTCCTCGTGGACTTGGATGTAAGTTTTTGTATGCGCGGGTGTTTACGTGGCGGATGTGGCGAGATTGTGCTCGTAAGTATAGTAGTAGTAGTAGCGCGTTTGTTTTGAGACTTAGAAGGAACATTCGGACGAATGTTTCTAAGAGAAGAATGTTATACCGTATTTCGAGTATATGCGTGGGGCGTGCGTAGAAAATTTGAAACTTGTACTAAGGCTTGGCGAATTAATTTTGTTCACGACACGTTTAGAGTCGTTTTTCGACGAAAGCGTTTTCCTGACTTCGTAGGGAATTTCCGGCTATGTCATTTCTAATTTTTGCGGATTTTTAGAAGGCGAAACATTTTGGACCAACGGGAGGCGACACTGGCACCTCCATTGGTGGACGAGCGTCCATTTGGGCGAATTGGACAAAGAGCACGTTTTGGTGCCTTGGAAAAGTCAAGGAGTTGGTAGGATATTTGTGTTGGTAAATCCTAGCCCTACACTTGCCTAACACATGGATTGATCTTGGCCTTTGGTTGGCCATCCCTTGACCTATAAATACCCCAAGGTTGAAGACTTCTTCATCCAAAAATGCCTAAGTCTTGTGAGCTCTTCCTCCTCCCTTCACCTTGTTCTCGTCCTTTCCCTTGGCGAGAGCCCTCCCCATGAGTTGGCCTTGTGGCGAGACCGCCCTCCTTGTGGTGTTGTTCGTATAATGTACCCCTTTGTGGTGTAGAAATACTCTCAAAGTATTGTTATAATGCCCAATTACCTTAGCCATATACCTTGTTGTATTACAGGTTATACTATCTGAAAAGCCAGAAAATACTATTATACTTCCGTCAGTCACAAAACCGAAACCACAGGAAAATCTCCATAGTCCGTTGGAGTATTGTGTAGAAGTTGGTTAGAACTTCTAAGGGTGGTTTAGAGCGGGTTGGGCGCTCGGAGTTGGAGCTAAGCGATTGCCCGGGATCGACTTTAAGCTAGGATAATTATGGGCTTATCGAGGTAATTATCTTGTCTCTATTGTAATTGGAAATTACATGATTGTGAATATATAGTTGAAGTATACTATATAATAGAAGCGACGTAGTTATCGGCAATGTCTTGCGACTTAAGCACAATTTAAAGAAGAGTCTTTGAGCGTAATTACATAGGGTTGTATTCAGATGAGACTTGTGTAGTAGTACCGTGGAGTAGAGTTGTACGTTAGGGTTAGATGTATAACCCACGGTTGGCTTGGTAGTGGCCTCGATAGAGGAGGAGATTTCTGTTGTTGCGGGGAGGTCTTCTGAATTTCGGTAGAATGTTCTCTGAAGAGACCTAATGTTAATAAGCGCCTTGTGGCCTTATAGGTGGGAGTACTACGTGTGGCGCGATCTGCTTGGCTTAAGGAGTAGCCGACGGTTGGGCGTTTTGCTATTAGTCGATACTCGTCGCGGTATGTGAACCTCTTCCTATCTCTTCTAGCATGATATGTGTGAACTATGTAGTACGGTGAGCGTCATGTGCTAAATGTATTTGATTGGTGTAAAACATAAAGTGTTATAACGGCTTTATGGGAAGTTGGTTATAACGACTTTATGTTGGTTAGAAAATACATGTGGTTTTAAAAGGTAGCGATTTGAACTATAAGCGGCTTGTTATGTGTTAATAAAGAACTTGAAGTATTTCAAAAGATTTTGAATCATTTTGAAAGAAGAAGTAATACTTGGTTTTGAAAACTTAAGAGTTATACTAGCTTTATGGGAGGTTAGGTATAACGGCTTAGAATGTTTCTTGATTTGGAAATCAGAATGTGTATCGACAAACCAACTGCGGCGTTAATAAAAGGAAATGTTACGACTAATTAAGTATTAATAAAACGATAGAAACTTCCATCTGCGTAGAAACTAAGATGAGACAAAATGATATTTCCTAGATCATGGTCTGTAATAAGATTGTTATAAACAAGAATATCCTACTCATGTAAGGCTTAGGTTTCTCAGTTGTTTAAAGGAGAATTATATTCTTAAATGAATAAGATTATGAACTACTGAAACCGTTCTAAAATGAGAAACTTGAACATTGGAAATTAGGCAAACTTAAACATTGGAAAAGAATGTTGCTACTTGATTTTACAAAGAGAAGTAATTGATTTACTTTAAAAAGATAATCACTCTATGTTCATATACTTTGGTATTGTGTGGTTTTGTGAAGTAACGTATCTTGTAAAGATTTAATGTATGAAGTGCTTTGGGGATAGGTGCGAACTTGTTAGTAGAAAGTACCTTGTGTGAATAACTTGATTGTATTGGTTTGTGATAGCCTTGTAATAATTTCTTTTTGACTTGATAAGTAAGCATTTTATGATGCTACGTGTGTTAGTATCTTTTGATTATTATGTGAGGCGGTCACTCTGTTGTGCTTACGTTGTTAAGCGTTAAGCGGATTATCTTGTTATTGTATCGGATACCCCTTGACTTATTATACAGGGCTTGCCACCGCGATCGCGGTCTTTCACGGCTATCACGGTCCTCGTGACTACGCGGTCACGGTAGCTCGAGTTTGATCATTCCGGTGTTTAGCCCGACGCGGGGATTCCTATGCGGTGCTGTTGAGACTATGCGGTCTTTTGAGACTATGCGGGTTGCGGGAGCCTAGGCAGATACCGAGGTTGGCTGCGCCCGATCGCGGTATACCTCGGTGATGCAGGACCGTGATTCGAGAATACCTCATGCGGGTCCGTGTGTGACCTATGCGAGGCTGCGAGTTCGAGGAATGACGCGCGCATTGATATTGCGGGCGAGTGGCCAACTTCGATCATGTAGTGCGATGCAGAAAGACCTCGGGATACGATTTGTGGTATTTTTAGTGCTGTGGGTCTTAGTAGTCGGCTATGCCTTCGTACTTGCCGTCTGCGGTTTTATTGTGATAACTTTGAGGCGTGAGTCACGACTTGACATATTGCTTATTTGTTGTGGATGTAGTTTGCTTATCATACATGTCTCTGCTTTATAGACTATTATGATTTCATTTCTGATATTTTTAGTTTCACATACATGCACTGTTATCGACCTCGCCCGAGGGCTGCGTTCAATGCCGCGAGTTGAGGTACACGATCGTTGATCCTAGCTCTCGGTCCACAGTTCAGCGTTTGGGAAGCTCCGTTTCTCCGGAGGCTTATCATTGGTATAGTCCCCTGTCGTAGTAAGTGGTTACATTCAGTGGTTAGGCGGGGACCTCTCCCGCCATAGTTGTATTATCATTTCATATAGTTCTGTAGTACTGTTGTGGTCAGGGTTTGTAAGAAGGATTAAGATGTTCATTTGTAAAAGAGTTGATGGTTATATATATGCGAAAGGCAAGTTTCCTGATTATTGTTTTATATTTACGTTATCTCATGTTGTTGTTTTATGTTAATTGATTACTCGATGTTGTGTCACTAGGGTGCGGGGTAAGGCACGATCCAGGGCCGATTTGGTCGTGACATTAATGCCTCGAGCCAGTGACAAAGCGGTATCTACGACGAGTAAAGAGAAGCGGCATGTATGGCGCAGCATATATGTGATCATTTCTTTTGTAAAGAGAAGGTGCGAAGGAAGTATATTTTAGACCCCGGTGAGAAGTGTTTTGTGGTGATGATTAGAGTGTTTCCTCGTGGACTTGGATGTAAGCATTTTTGCGCAAGTTGTTTCGTGGCGGTGTGGCAGGATTGTTCTCGTAAGTATAGTAGTGAAGACTATACTGGCGCGCGTTTGTTTTGAGACTTAGAAGGAACATTCGGGGCGAATGTTTCTAAGGAGGGGAGAATGTTATACCCCGTATTTCCAGTGTATGCGAGGGGCGTGCGTAGGAAATTCGAACTTGAGAATAGGCTTGGCGAATTATTTTTGTACACAACACCCGATTAGAGTCGTTTTTAGTGAAAGCGTTTTCCACGACTTTCGTAGGGAATTTCGGCTATGTCATTTTTAATTTTGCGGATTTTTAGAGGCGAAACATTTTTGGATTAACGGGAGGGTGACACTTGTCACCCTCGTTGACGATAAAGAGGAGGCTTGGCCTTGGCGATTGGTTCATGGTTTTGTGCCTTGTTTTGGCCTTGTTTTGTGGCTTGTTTTGTGCCATGTTTTGTGGAGTAGGGGTTAGGGTGCACTTGGCTTGATCTTGGCCTTACACTTGCCTTGCACTTGGCTAGATCTTGGCCATTGGTTGGCCTTTGGTTTTGCTATAAATACCCCCCCTTATGTTGATGAACTCTTCATCCACAAATGAAACCTTCCAAGCCTAAAATCCTCCCTCCTCTTGTGTTGTGTTCGTCCAACACCACCTCCCTTTGAGTGGCCTTGTGGCGAGAGCCTCCCCTCACTTTGTGGTGCCTTGGCGTGGGGTACCCACTAGCCTAGTTGTTTCGTATAATACCCTTGTTGTGGTATAGAAATACTCTCTAGTATTGTTATAATGTCCAAATACCTTGGCCCAAATACCTTGTAGTATTCCCAAGTTACACTTATACAAAGCCGGAAAATACGATTATACTTCCTTTAGCCACAAAAACCGAAACCACAAGGAAAACCTCCATAGTTAGTTGGAGTACTATGTAGAAGTTGGTTAGAACTTCTAAGGGTTGTTTGGAGCGGGTTGGAGCACCGGAGTAGAGCGAAACTTTGCTAAGGATCGACATTAAACTCGGATAATTATGGGCTTATCGAGGTAAATATCTTGTCCTCTATTGTAATTGGAAATTACATGTTGTTAGAATATATAGTTGAAGTATACTATATATAGAATGAACGTGGTTAGTTGGCAATGTCTTTTGACTTAAGCTGAAGAATCAATCGTATTCAGATGGACTTGTGTAGTAATCGTGGAGTAGAATTGTACCGTTCGGGTTAGATGTATAACCCCTGGTTGGCTTGGTAGCGGCCCGTTAGAGGAGGAGATTTCTGTTGTTGCGGGAGGTCTTTGCGAATTTTACGTAGAATGTTCTACGATAAGATCTTGGCGTTAATAAGCGCGCGTGGCCTTATAGGTTGAAGTACTACGTGTGGCGCGTTACTACTTGGCAGGAGTAGCCAAGCGGTTGGAAGTACTTGAGCGTTTTGCTATTAGTCGATACTCGTCGCGAGGTATGTGAACCTCTTCCTATCTCTTCTAGCATGATATGTGTGAACTATGTAGTACGTTAGGCGTCACGTGTGCTAACGTATTTGATTGATTTAAAACATAAAGTGTTATAACGACTTTATGGGAAGTTGGTTATAACGACTTTATGTTGGTAAGAAAATACTTGTGGTCTTTAAAAGGTAAGCGATTTGAACTATAAGCGGCTTGTTATGTGTTAATAAAGAACTTGAAGTATTTCAAAAGATTTTGAATCATTTTGAAAGAAGAAGTAATACTTGGTTTTGAAAAACTTAATAGTTATACTAGCTTTATGAGAAGTTAGGTATAACGGCTTAAGAATGTTTCTTGATTTGAAATCGAGAATGTGTATCGACAAACCATGCAGCGTTAATGAAAGGAATTGTTTTGACTAATTAAGTATTATTAAAACAGAGAAACTTCCATCCGCATAGAAGCTAAGATGAGACAAAATGATATTTCCTAGATCACAATTTCGTAATAAGATTGTTATAAACAAGAATATCCTACTCACATATAAGACTTATGTTTCTCAGTTGTTTAAAAGAGAATTATATTCTTAAATGAATAAGACTATGAACTACGAAACCTTTCTAAAATAAGAAACGTGAACATTTGAAATTAGGCAAACTTGGGCGTTTGGAAAATAATGTTGTTACTTGATTTTACAAAGGTAAGTGTTTTAGTTTATTTAAAAAGACAATCACTCTATTTTATACTACGAGTATTGGGTGACTTATGTGAAAGCAACGGATCTTTTAAAAGATTTAATGTATGAAGTACTTTGGGGAAGATACGAACTTGTTAGCTTAAAGTACGCGTGTGAATAACTTGATTGTGTTGGTTTGAGATAGCCTTGTAAATACTTTCTTGTTGATGTGATAAGTGAAAATATTAGGATGCTACGTGTGTTAGTATCTTGTGTGATCGTGATGTAAGGGTCATTCTTGTTGTGCTTACGTTGTTAAGCGTTAAGCGGTTATTACTATTATTGTATCACATACCCCTTTGACTTATTATACCGAGGGCTTGCCACCCGATGCTGGTCTTTACGGCTATGCGGTCCTCGTGACTACGCGAGTCGCGGTAGCTCAGGATTGATCATTCGGGTGTTTAGCCCGACGCGGGGATTCCTATGCGATGCGCTGAGACTATGCGGTCTTTTGAGACTATGCGGGTTGCGGGAGCCTAGGCGGATACCGAGGGTTAGCGCGCCGATGCGGGGTATACCTCGGTGATGCAGGACCATGATTCGAGGAATACCTCATGCGGGTCCGTGTGTGACCTATGCGGGCTGCGAGAGTTCGAGGATAGACACGCACATTGATATTGCGGGGCGAGTGGCGGCCGATCATGTGGTGCGATCTAGAAAGACCTCGGGATACTGACTTGTGGTATTTTGAGTGCGTGGGTCTTAGTAGTCGGCTATGCCTTCGTACTTGCCGTCACGGTTTTATTGTGATAACTTTGAGGCGTGAGTCACGACTTGACATATTCGCTTATTTGTTGTGAGCGTAGTTTGTTTATCATACATGTCTCTCGCTTTATAGTGTTATGATTTCATTCTGATATTTTTAGTTTCACATACTAAATTTTTGTTGTCGACCTCGCCCGAAGTGCGTTCATGCCGCAGTTGAGGTACACGATCGTTGATCCTAGCTCTCGAGTCACGATTTGGCGTTTGGGAAGCTCCGTTTCTCGGAGGCTTATCGGTGGTATAGTCCGCTGTCGTAGTAAGTGTTTGCATTCGGGGTTTGGCGGGGCCTATCCGCCATTGTTGTCATATCATTCTTAAGTGCATGTAATCTTGTTGTGGCGGGGTTTGTAAAAGGATTAAACTGCGTATTTGAAAAAGTTGTCATTTATATATATCAGAAGGCAAGTTTTCTCAGATTATTGTTTCATATTTCATAATATGTCTTGTATCGTTTTATGTTCCGCTGATTACTCTGATGTTGTATCACTAGGGTGCCCGGGGTAAGGCACCAGTCACGGGCCCGGAATCGGGTCGTGACAGTTAGGGTCGTCTCTCCCTAATAAGTTATGTTATTTGCAGCTACGAGAAAGGCAGTAGTGACCCAGGAAAGATTATGTGGATTGCGTATCCAGGTTGATAATGTTTGTAGTATAGTTGGTATTGGGACATACAACTATACATATTTATGTATGGGGGTCACATATGTGTTGCCTAGGATGATTTTAGGTTACCAGGATTTGGTAAGGACTAAATAAATACCGGGAAGGTATGAAACAGTTTAATGAATTCTCATCAAGGTTTTACTTACTAATTTGAGATAATTAGGAAATGATGAGTCATGCGAGAAGGAATGGACCCTTAAGAAGTTATTATTAAGGGAATTAATGGAAGACTATGTTGATAGATTGAGCTACGTAGTAGGATTTTGAGAATGGTACGGGTGAGATCCGTATGGAGTAAGTATGGTTGTTGTGGTCAAGACAACACGATTATGGTATTACGATAAGTTTTGTACCCGTTCTGGGGGTGATAAGGTAGGCATGGAGCATGAAAGTGCGAGCCTAAGAATGTGATAACCACCGAGACCTTAGGTATATAAGGCCTTCTCGGGTAGTAAAAGTTAAGTCGGACCAAGGAAAAGAGTTAAATCGGCCGAGTCGGGTTGGGGACCTATTAAGGGTCGCCCAGCTTGAAATGGTATGGGATCAATTGGTAGTAATCCGCTATGTGCGAGTCACGAGGTGCAAGGCCAAGTTTAGTTAATCATTTTACGGGTTCGTGGGCGTGTTCCACCAGTTTCAGTTGTGAGCCGGAATGGGCCTTATATTGTTTAATTTAGTAACTCCAAAGTGGAGGCCATAATTAGTATGGAATTTATGTCGTATGCTAGTATAAGTTTGGAAATGCGGAAGAAATGCGACCGATGAAAAAAGAGCAACCAAGTATAAAGAAATAAAGCACGAATCCATGAGGACCTTTGGTGACTACACCCGTGAGTGTTGGGTGGTAGTGGCGGGTAGATAATTGCGTAACGTCTGATCGTTGGACCTAGCAGAACCTAAGCGAGCTGTTATGGACATTGAGGTCATTATGAGTACGGGTTAGTTGGCCTCTTGTTATGCCAACGTTGACTGCAGAGAGAGATTGGCTCGATTCCAGTTTTCTGGTAAGCTGATTATCCATTGTAAAGGAAGAGATGTGGTAGTAACCAGTGAATTATCCTTCCTTCTTTGGCATCATTGTTTTTCTTTTTAAGTCTGTGTGACTTGTTCACTTGAGGTAAATTGACGCAGAAAGTAAGTAATAATTGAATTTGAAGGAATTTATGTTAAGTGCCCTTGGAGGTACTTGGAGTTGGTTTGGTGTGGCGGTCAGGGCCACGACCTTCCGGATAATTTCAGGAAAATGTACAAGGCAAGAATAAAATAAGTTCGCGTGCTGCCGGCGGAAAGCTGAGGGCATCTTTGGTGGGTTGGAAAATCTACACGAACTTAAAGGCGGTGCGTGATGATTAGATAATTCTTGGACGCATGAGAGGACCTGTGATTATGGTTGTGACTCGAGAAAGTTTAAGAAAGGGAGATAAGTTCTCTTCCCGTAAAAGGGCGGTTTCGTATTATGGGGTTGCGTGTACCCATGTTGTTAGACGCAGGATATGAACTGGTAAGGTCTTCGGTAACGTCATGCCATAGGTTACAGTTGTAGATAACCGTGGGAAAAGTGTTGTGTTGGGGTAATTAAGAACGACGTACGAATTGGTCAGGGGAGTATCGTAAAGATATAAATGCAGGTTGTACGCTTGTATGAAACTATACGATTATGAATCAAGATAGAAATACTTTTGCTAATAATAAGCCTAAGGCAAGGATATGACCAGAATGATAAAGGAGAATACGGCTATGGTTATGTAAGTTGCACGAGATATGATTACCCCAGACTAGTGTAAAGACCATTAGTAAATAATGGGAAGTAAGAACATTTCGAGGAAATGTGGTAATGTCACGCCCCGATCCAGGGCATGGTGGTGCCTACAGGCACCCTTACATATGACTAAGCAAGCTGCGGAATTTAAATAACACCCTTTTTTAAAACCAACATACGTACAAAGGGCAAAGCCGACAAGGTGCCATATAATATACATGAAAAGACACTACTGCTGCACGAGTCCAATCCAGCATATGAATACGGACCTGCAAGAGTTATCTTGAACTATGGCGGGACAAGGCCCCGCCGTACCCATGCCGTACAAAAGCACATCTTGAAGGAACTATACCAAAAGATAAACTCACGAGCAGGAGCTATCCAAAAACTCGGCGGTCCTACACTGCCGATCACCAAACAGCGTACCTAAACTGCGGCGTGAACGCGGCCCGAAGGAGGTCGATCGAAGAATGTACCAAGTATGTGAAGCGATGAAATCTTGTAATGAAATCATAACGATCTAACAAAGCAGGGAGACATGTATGATAGCGACCCACGATACAATACATATGATCATATCAAGTCGTGGGCGCGTGCCACCAAAGTCATTACTAAAATATAACCGTGGGTCTCGCGCCCATAATATCAATCATGCGTGGAATCCTTCCTCCGCTGGCGATCCATGATATAATACAACATCGATAAGCCACGAACCTTGCAATCATGAGAGTAAATAGTAGTATATTTACAATATAACCTAGGAAGCTCACGATCAGCGGGACCACTCGCCGCGATATCATTAAGCAATCCTACTCGCGGGACTATTTCACGCGACAGTCGCGTGGACCCGCGTGAGGTATTCCTCGCGTGGGACTATTTCACCCGCGTAAGCCCTTACGGACTCGCGTGAGGTATTCGCCGCGATTTGGACGCCGCGTGGGACTATTTCACCGCGTAAGCCCTTACGGACTCGCGTGAGGTATTCCTCGCATCGTGGGTAGCAAATCCACGGAATATGCAAATGCCAAAAGCAGGGAATGACCCGAAATGAATGATATACCACTAGCACACATGGCGCTAGTACCAACACACATAGGCAATTCTCAATTAAACAAGCCAAAGTACTTATCGGGACAGCGTGGAATAATTCCCGATTAAACAAGCCAAAGTACTTATCAAGGCACACATGGAATAATTCTCAATTAATCAAGCCAAAGTACTTATCAAGGCACACTTAGACTAATTCTCAATTAATCAAGCCAAAGTACTTATCAAGGCACACTTAGACTAATTCTCAATTAATCAAGCCAAAGTACTTATTGTCACGACCGAACCGGGCGTGATGGTGCCTACCGGGCACCCAGTAGACATCATCAGTGTCAGTGAACATAAAGCAAGACATGAAATAATAAGAAGTGCAAAACAGTTTTTCTGCGAAAAGTTGCCTTACGGCATATATATATAAAAACTTAACTCCGAACAGTTACATCCTTTTTACAAACTCTGCCCACAACAGTACTACAGACCTCTAAGAATGATATGACAACAATGACGATGCAGGCGCGCCATACCACGAATGTAAATACCTACAACGACGGACTATACCATTGATAAGCCTCGGAGAAAGCGGAGCTTCCCAAAATTGACTGTGATCCTAAGGCGAGGATCGGCGGCGGTGTACCTCTACCGCGGCATGAGCGGCCGAAGAGGTCGATATAACAGTACCAAGTATGTGAAAGCGTAAAAATCTTGAAATGAAATCAAGTGTCTAAAACCATTTGTAAATCTGATCGGTTAAGCGCACATAGTGCGCAACACAACAAAGAGCAAAGCAGATATCATGGCGGTCTTTTCTAGGCCGCTAATGATCGAAGCAAGGCGATCGCCCATAGTATCATTATGTGCCTAATCTCGACTTCCGCAGCGCATAGGTCGCGTAGACCACATGGTCGTATAGACGCGACGGGGTAGCTAACCGGTACCCTCGCGGACTCCGCGATCCGCATAGTCACATAGACCGCATAGTCGCGCATCGCGTAAGGCACTCCTCGCGCCGGGATAATACACGGAATGATCAATCTCGGAGCATACCGCTCGCGTAGTCACCTGAACCGCATAAGCGTATAGACGCGTCGAGGTGTGACCACCTGTATAACAAGTCAAGGGGTATGTGATATAATAACAGTACAACGGGCTTAACGTTTAACAACGTAAGCACAACAAGAATAACCCCCTTACACAACATCACAAGATACTAACACACGTAGCATCCTAACATGTTTACTTATCAAATCAACAAGAAAGTATTACAAGGCTATCACAAACCAACACAATCAAGTTATTCACACAAGGTACTTTCTACTTTATGTTAACAAGTTCGGGTTTTTATCCCCAAAGTACTTCATACATTAACTCTTTAAAAGATCTGTTTCTTTCACAAAAGTCACACAATACCCGTAATATAAAAATAGAGTGACTATCTTTTTAAGCAAGCCAAAACACTTCCCTTTGTAAAATTCAAGTAACAACATTATTTTCCAAACGTTCAAGTTTGCCCAATTTCAAATGCTCAAGTTTATCATTTTCGAAAGGTTTCGTAGTTCCTAGTTTTAATAATATAATTCTCTTTTAAAACAATCTGAGAAACATATGCCTTAGGTGTGAGTAGGTTATTCTTGTTTATAACAATCTTATTAAAGCAGCCATGATCTAGGAAATGTAATATCATTTTGTTTTATCTTAGCTTCTATGCAGATGGAGGTTTATACTGGTTTTAATAATGCTTAATTAGTCAAAACATTTCCCTTTATTAACGCTGCAGTGGTTTGTTCGATACTTATTCTGATTTCCGAAATCAGTAAAACATTATTCCTTTTAAAAACCAAGTACTCATTTCTCACGAATGAGGTTTCACACTTTTTAACAAAATTCATATTAATTCAATTAAGTCAAGTCTCTTATCTTTTAAGATCAAGTCTCTTAACTTCTAAAATCAGTAAACCATTCTTTTTATCTCTCTTAAGCCGTTATACCTAACTTCCCATAAAGCTAGTATAACTCTTAAGCTTTTTTTTAAAAACCAAGCATTACTCTTCTTTCAAAACGGTTTCTTAATTCTTTTGAAATACTTGATTCTTATTAATAAAACTCAAGTCAAAAGACATCGGAGTAAAACCCGTTCGATTAACACACGTCGTCTACCGTACTATATATTCTTTTAAAATATCATGCTCGAGAGGATAGGAAGAATCACATACCTCGCGACGATTTATCGACTATTAGCAAATAGCTCCAATCGTAATCCTGCTAGCCTTTTCCACCGCCCGAGTAGAATACGCTACTCGCGATCTTCAACCTATCTGGTTATACAAGTCTATCAATGTCTAGACTACTCGGTAGAATAAATCTAGATACAAGATTCTACGAAAAATTGGGCAAGACTTCCTACCGTCAAACTTCACAAGTCATCAGTAAATCTGATCCTATGTAAATGATTCAATTTCCTTCTTATATACTTTCCTTGTATATAACTTATACTTAATTCTTATACTTCAACAGTATGTAACTCTAATTACAATAGGGGGACAAGATATTTACCTCGATAAGCCCATAATTATCCAAGTTAAATGTCGATCCTGAGCAACGTTTAGCTCTACTCAGGTGCTCCAACCCGCTCCAAACAACCCTTAGAAGTTCTACGCAACTTCTTCTTAATACTTCAACCGGTTATGAAGATTTTCCTTAGGGTTTCGTTTTTATGACTGAAGGGAAGTTTAATAGTATTTATGGGCTTTTAGTATAGGGATATCCTTGGAATACTACAAGGTATTTGGGCCAAGGTATTTTGGAATAGTAACAACACTTGGAGAATACTTTCTACGAGGGGGTGTATTTTCACGAGAACAACACCACTAGGAGGGGGTAGGTTTGGCTAGCACCCCAGGAGTGGGGTACCTCTCGGCCAAAAGGCCTCACAAAGGGGGACGGGGAAGACTTGGACGAGAACTACACAAGAAGGGGGGGAGGATTTCAAGACTTTGAAAACATTTGTGGATGAAGAAGTCTTCAACCAAGGGGTATTTATAGGACAACGAGGGCCAAGATCAAGACAAGTGGTGGGCAAGTGTAGGGTGAGGATTCATCCATGTGTACCTTATCCAACTACCACACAAAATATCACAAATATCCTACCTACTCCAAGACCTTGAAATCGTCCAAATGAAGCCCACAAATCCGCCAACTTGAGGGTGACAAGTGTCGCCCTCTCGTTGGTCCAAAATATTTCATCTCTCGGAAAAATCCGCAAAAATAATAAATGACATAGCCGTATTTTTCCCTTCGCAAAGTTTGGAAAACGTTTCGTCGAAAAACGATTCTTTTTGGTAGTTGTGCACAAAATTTCGTCCTTAGCCTAACTTAAGGCCTAAACATTTGTACGTACTCCCACACGTACATACTCTGGAAATACGGGGTATAACACTTATCAAGGCACACTTAGACTAATTCTCAATTAATCAAGCCAAAGTACTTATCAAGGCACACTTAGAATAATTCTCAATTAATCAAGCCAAAGTACTACGTACGTACATTCTTTTCAAAAGACTCCTTTTTATGTAAAACCCCAAGATACTAACACCCGTAATATCAAGGTGTGTCTATTTTTCAAAGTAAGTTACTACACTTTTAGTAACTTCAAATTTTCACAATCTAGGCAACTTATGCCTAATAATCAAAATAGACAACTTTCTTAACCTCCCATAAAGCCCTTATAACCAACTTCCCATAAAGCCGGTATAACCCTTTATGGTTTTTAGACAATTTCATTCTTTTTATAACTAAGAGACTTATACTTAAAACCAAGTATCACAAACTTTCAAATCAAGTCTCTTAACTTTCAAAATACTTCGAGTCTCTTAATATATAGAAAACAAGTTTCTTCTACTTTTAAACCTCAAGTAACTCGCACCTTTAAAACAAGTTACTTCTCTTAAATCAAGTCATTTCTCCTCTTTTAAAACAATTAAGTAAATCACTCCTTTGACTCCCCTAAAGTCATTATAATGACCTTTAGGTTTTGGAACTAAGGCACTAGCCAAAAGATTTGGAAACCACTTCCTTTTCAAGACTCTATGTACTTTAAGTAGAATACTTTCACTTTTAAGAATCCAACTTCACTAAGGCAATGGATTATATGACTTACAATTTAAACATCAAAGTACAATCAATGGAAGTACATAGAACAAATTCTACTTTAGGAAATCCAAATACAACCAAGGAATGGATCATTTAAGGAGTACGACGTACTTTCTTTATCTTAAGGAATCATGCTAGAAGAGGAGATAGTTCACATACCTTTCGCTAAATCCACAAGCTGCGAATAAATACTGCACGTAGAAGTGTCAACCTATAATGGCCACAACAAGACTATCAACTTCTAGTCTCTAACGTAGAATAATACTAAGTATACGGTCTCTAATTCTACGGAAAATCGGGCAGCACTTCCTTTGTTTCTACTCACTTTGCCACCTTTTTCAAGGCCGAATACAATAACCAACATGCCACATTTAAGGCTCAAAACAACAACCAAACAAAGGGGATTACACGCCTTACTATACGTGTAAAATTCCGCCCCACAATTCATACGAAGTAGTTTAAAGCTCACTAGCCATTCTCGGCCAACTTACATAACCACAATTCAAAGTCTTTTCCAATCCTTTTCAAAGTCCAAGTTCTAAGGTCTAACATGTTATATAGTCATGAACAACTTCAACAACTACAATTTCCTTCTTTAAACAACATGCGACAACTTAAACTAATAATCGACTTGAATTGTAATCTTAAAGCTAAACATGCTAGTTTTCAGATTAGGGTTCCAATAGTCAATAAACTTATCAAACCTTATACTAATTACCACATGCTTGCTAATATCCATAGCTACAACAATAAGTAAGTCTTAACTACTAAAACGACAAAATTTATACCTTTATAAGCCCTTAAAATTTCCAAGATTTAAAGTCGCGCCTTAGCAATTATTAGCTCCTTTCCTTATGCTCCAATCCGCTCTAAGCACTCCTTAGAAGCCTATGAAGAACCCATCTTCAAGTTCCAACTTCAAAGTTGAAGAACTCCTCAAGTTTCCGCCTTGCGACTAATACGAAAATGCCGTTTTTCCGAAATCTTTCTATTGAGATATCCTTACAATACCCTTAGGGACATTGGGTTAAAGTCTTGTGAACAAAGGATCAAAACTACAAATTTTTCTAGTGTGGGAGAGCACAAAGCCGAGAGCTACTATTGTGGACAACAATGTTGTGATTTTTTCTAAGTGTTGAAGAGCTAGTCTTGCACTAGTAGTATGCTTATATAACACATTGGAGGGCTAAGACTTAAACAAATGGGTGGCTAAGATGAAGATCACATGGATCAAACACAAGTGGCAAGTTGACTTGGTCAACAATCTCAAGCTTAGCAAGACTTATCTTCCACCATGGTCAATGACCATTTTACCCTTACAAATTTTCGACCAAGACCAAGTGTGGGGGTGCCACGTGTCTCCCTCTCATTTGTCCATAAAATTCCGTAACCCTCGTGGGCCCCACAAAACGTAAAATTCCTCGGGTGGGCCCCACGTGACCAAATCCGTAAAAATAAATTTCCATGAGGTTAAGAGTTCCATACTCTTCAAATAATGCATTTTGAGAATCTAATTCTCCTCAACGAACATTTTTTTCCTTTCCGACGTCCGGAAGATTTTCCGTCGGAAAAACAATTCTTCCTTTCGTACCAATTTCCAAGTCTTGATTCCTTACGCACATTCTCTTATACATGTCCTGGACTTACGAGGTATAACAGGTAACACGTAGCTATAGGCTCTACAAACTGGGAAAGGAAAATCAGGTTACTACTTTACGAGATCAAGGAAATCCCCTCCCCCCCTAAATTGTGATTGACAGGAAGTCTTAGCCATGGGGCAAGTAAAGGAATCAAATCTAAGTTTAGTGACCAAGTTTGGTTGCAACAGAGAAAGGGAAACAGGAACCATAAGTGAGATTAAGGATACCCGAATATTTCGCAGGAATGAGAAAGGCTTCCAGTTATTGGAAGATAAGTTGACTCGACTACAGTTCTAACTCCTCCTGAAAGACTAGAGGGTTAGGTTATTATGATAGCACGTTGGGTGTTGGGCTAGGTTGTGTGCTGACGCAACCCGATAAGGATAGAACCTATGTTTTCCCAGTAGTTAGGGAAGCAGGAAAGGAAATTACGCCACTTCCGATTTAGAGCTGGCGGCAGTTAAATCATGCCTTGAAGTTTTGGGGGCATGACGTATATATAGACTTCATGTGGATATTTGTGCAGACCACAAAATCCTCCGGTATACCTTCAGACAGAGGTAGTAGAATTTGCGACAGCGACGGTGGTTAGAGTTATTCAAGGATTGTGATATCGATATCCTATACCATCCGGGGAAAGCGAAGGCGATTCTGAGATACTCTTAGTCGTAGGTCTACATGGGTAGTGTCGGATGGGCAGCAGATAGGCGGGCGTGGTCCATGAGATTCTTGATTCTGGGAGCATAGGGGTTCGATTATTTGTTTCCAAGGTTAATGAAGTTTAGATCCGAGAGGTTGCCGAGTCTTCCGTCGTTGAGGAGGTAAAGAGGCGACAGTATGAGGATCCAGTTATGATACGGTATCGAGATACGACTCTCCGAGAAGAGAAAAACCTGTTTGAGTAGCACCGGATGAGGTGCTGTGATATGGGGATAGATTGTGTACGGTCTTTGCAGGACTAGTCAGCAGGTTTTAGGGGAGGCATACAGTGATTATTGCTCAAATTGTTCGGGGTCGACTAAGTTGTGTCGTGACCTCAGATGTATGTATGGGTAAGATGACCGGAAAAGGGACGTAGCAGAGTTGTTGCTTAATATCCGAATTAGTAGCAGGTCATGGTTGAACACCAGAAGCCCAGTCGGCTATTACAGGCTATTTAGACCCCGACTTAGACATGGGAGGTATTTAAAATGGATTTGTTACAGGGTGGCATCGTACTCAGAGGAAGTGCGACTCCCTGGGGGTCATGGTAAATAGGCTGACGAAACCAGCCGTGTTCTTCCGGTTAGGACCACTTACTCGGCTGAGGTTCGTGCTAGCTTTTATAGCAGGGGGATTGTGAGACTGCACGGGGTTCCTACGTTTATGATGTCAGACAGACGAGCTCGATTACAAATAACTTCTGGAGGTTTTTCAGAAGGGTTTTAGGGACACAGGTGAGTCCCAGTATTGCATTACACCCTCAGACCGACGAACAGGAAGAGCATACTATCCAGGCACTTGAGGATAGGTTGCGGGCCTGTGTTCTTGATTTTAGAAATAGCCTAGAGGGTTAATTGCCTCTTGTTGTGTTACGTACGATAACAGATACCCTTCCAGTATTCAGATGGCCCTGTATGAGGCCTTGTATGTAAGAAAGTGTAGATCGCCGGTTGGATGGTTCGACATAGGTGAGGTTCAGTTATTTGGTCCAGACTTGATTCAGTGGCATGGATAAGCGAAGCTTATCAGGAAAGATTATTAGTAAGCTTAGAGTCGTGAAGCTTTATGCAGATAACCGACGTTGACACATGGGGTTCAGCTTGACATTTTAGTATGAGTATTGTTATGTGGCCTCGTGTGGTATTATTGGTATGTAGGGGTTGTAAAAGAAGACTATGTCGCTATCTTTAAGTGTGACTCCCAAAGGAACATTCGGGGACGAATGTTTCTAAGGGGGGAAGAATGTTACACCCCGGAATTTCAGGATATGTTTATAAGAACGTACGTAAGAACTCAAAAATGTTAAGATTTGAGACGAGTAAAAATTTATCGGAATTATGGAAATGTCGGAAACGAAATATTGCGATTTAAGCGGGAGGGCGACACGTGTCACCCCCCCCCCCCCCTTTATGGTCATGGACGAAATGTGCATGGGTGGAATAGTCATTTGACCATATTTAAGATGAAAGTCTTGCTAGGCTAAGAGCTTGAGAACATTGACCAAGTCAATGACCCCACATAGCTTGATATTTAAATGAATCTCATCCAAACCACACAAGTGTTCTAATCTTAACCCTCCATTTGGTTATATAATCATCCTTAGTAGCAAGACAAGGCTTAACACTTAGAAAAAATTGGAAGAACTCTTGTTCTTGTTGTGTTGCTCTCGGGTTTGGGCACATTACCAAGACAAAAAATTTCAATTGTTGTCCAATAATCTCCCCACTTTAAACCAAGGTTCATGAGTGTATTGTAAGTGTATCTCAATAGAAAAATCCCGGAAAAAGATAGTTTTCGTATTAGTCGCAAGGTGAAAACCTAGTTGCTTTTCTAGGTTTTGTTTGGAAGATTGAAGGAAATGTGTTGGTGTTGTTCTAAGGGTCTCAAGAAGTGGATTGAAGTGTCTAGAAGAGGCTCTAAGTTGCTAAGGAGCGACTTCGGAATTGGAGTTGGATTAAAAATCGTAGAGGTAATAATCTTGGCTCTTAAGTGTTACAAGATTATATATTGTTGTTAGCCTTACATGTTTGCTAGCATGAAGTATATGTGTTGAAGTTTTATAAGTATTATGGATTGATTGTAGCCTTAAATCCGAAATGTCATTTAAGCCTTGTGAAGTTGGATTACAATTTGGTCGTTTATTAGAATCGTCGCATGTTACTTACTTGAAGATTATAGTAGTTATTATCGATTGTGACTTGATATCATGTTATGCTAACAACTTGGATTGAAATGGAAATTGGATAAGAATTGGTGTTATTGTGTCTCAATGTGGCCGAATTGGACTAGTAGATTGTATTAGTTTGATATCGTTTGTGGGGCGGAATATTACACCCCGTATTTCCAGAGTATGTATATGAGGACGTACGTACGAGAATACGACAGAAAAATTGGAAAGGAAGAAAGATGTGATTTTTCGACGGAAAAGTTTCCGGATTTTGTGAAGGAAAAAGGTTCGTTAATGGGAATTGGATTCCCAGATTTGGTATTCGGACTTTTTGGAATATTTGAGAATTATGGAATTTTATTTCCGGAATTGGTCATGTGGGGCCCACGGGAGGAATTTACGGTTTGCGGGGCCCACTTTATTTTCGAATATTTTTTGGAAGTCGGAATATTTTGGACGAGTAGGGGGCGACATGTGTCACCCCCCTTGAGGCCATGTGGGCCGATTGTTGGGTGTGTTGGACGGTTTTGAGTGGGACAAGTGGCTTGCCACTTGTCCCATCATAGCGGACAAATGGTTGTGACTACCCACACACATGTACCCCATCCTCACCATACACTTGCTTTAATCCTAGCCATTGATTTTCCTATAAATACCCCTTTGTGCAAGACTAATTCTTCATCCACACTTAATGTTTTTCCAAGGCAAACACTCCCTCCCTCTAGTTGTTTTTCGTCCCCCTCCCTCCTTGGGTAGCCTGCTGAAACCCCACTTGTGTAGAAAATACTTCATGTATTGTTGTATAAATCCCAAATACCTTAGCCTAGTATTCCTAGTAGTATTCCAAAGTTATTTCAAATACTAAGAGCCCGGAAAATACTACTTTATTCCTATAGTCGCAAAAATGAAGCCCTAGAAAAATCTTCATAGCTTAGATGAAGTGTTAAGAGAAGTTGTTTGGAAACTTCTAAGGGTTGCTTGGAGCGGGTTGGAGCGTCAGGAAGTGGAGCTAAACGTTGCTCAGGATCGACTTATTAAACTTGGATAATTTTGGTCTTATCGAGGTAATGATCTTTATCTCCCTATTGTAATTAGAAATTACATGTTGTAGTAATGTATAGTTGAGTATACTATATGTAGAATGAATATGGATAAGAATTGAACTGTATTTACATAGGACTGTATTTACAGTAGACTTGTAGTATTATTGTGGAGTAGAATTGTACACGTCCGGTTAGACGTGTAACCCCCCCTGGGATGGTTGGTTTGGTAGCAGGCCTCGTTAGAGGAGGAGATTTATGTGGTTGCGGGGGGGGAGGTGCTGCCGAATTTTCCGTAGAATAAGGAACTGTTTACCTAGAATTGTTCTACGAAGAGATCCAGAAGTTGATAGGCGTTTTATGGCCATTATAGGTGGAAGTACTACGAGTAGCGTATTCTACTTGAAGGGTGGAAAAGGCTAGCAAGGTTGTAGTACTTGGAGCATTTTGCTAATTGTCGATAATCGTCGCGAGGTATGTGAACCTCTTCCTATCTTTTCTAGCATGATATGTTGTGAACTATGTAGTACGGTAGACGTACATGTGTTAAATGAATTTGGTTGATTTAAAACATAAAGTGTTATAACGGCTTTATGGGAAGTTTGTTATAACAACTTTATGTGGGCAAAGAAATGGTTTGTGGTTTTTAAAAGATAAAAGACTTGATGTGAAATAATAAGGACTTGGGTTGTGTTAAAAAGTTGTGAAACCGCTTTAATGAGAAATGGGTAATTGGGTTTTAAAAGGAATAATGTTATATTGATTTCGGAAATGAGAACAAGTATCGAACAAACCACTGCAGCGTTAATAAAGGAAAATGTATTGACTAAGTAATTATTATTAAAACCAGTAGAAACCTCCATCTGCATAGAAGCTAAGATAAAACAAAATTATATTACATTTTCTAGATCATGGCTGCTTTAATAAGATTGATATAAACAAGAATAACCTACTCACACAAGAGACTTGAACTAAGTGATTAAGACTATGAACTACGAAACCTTTCAAAAATAAGAGACTTGAGTATTTGAAATTAGGCAAACTTGAACTTTTGAAAAAGAATGTTGTTACTTGTCTTTAAAAAGGGAAATTATTTTGGTTTACTTAAAATAATAGTTACTCTGTTTTGGATACTACGAGTGTTGGTATCAGGTGACTTCTTGTGAAAGAATGGATATTTGTAAGAGAATTGAAGTATGGTAATTTGCTTGTGCTTGCTTGTGATAGCCTTGTTGTGTAAAAGTTGTATTCCTATGATATCGCTTCTCTCGATGGAGGGCCGGTATATTGTTATTGTTGTTACATGGACATGTCTGCACCGATGCAGAATTCCGGGGGCATGCGGCCATGCGGCGGGTTAATCACCCGGTATATTGTTATTGTTGTTACATGGACATGTCTGCACCGATGCAGAATTCTGGGGGCATGCGGCCATGCGGCGGGTTAATCACCCGGTATATTGTTATTGTTGTTACATGGACATATGCGCAGATGAAGAATTAGGGGCATGCGGCTACGCGGAGGTTAATCACGGTATATTGTTATTGTTATTACATGGACATATACGGACCGATGAAGAATTAGGGGCATGTGGCCATGCGGCAGGGTTGATTACCCGATATATTGTTATTGTTGTTACATGGACATATACGCAGATGAAGAATTAGGGGCATGTGGCGTACGGCGGTTGATTACCCAGGTATCGTTATTGCATCTGGACATGTCTACAGATGGAGAATTCGGTCATGTGGCCGTGATGCGGGCATGATTGATATTGTGGGCGTGAGACCCTTGGTTATATTTGAGTGATGACTTTGAGGCGTGAGTCCGCTGACATGGCTTTTATGTCGTGAGCGTAGTTTGGTTATCATACATGTCTCTGCTTTATTTAGGCTATGATTTCGTTCTGATATTTCGATTTCACATACTTGGTACTGTTATCGACCTCCTTGGGGCTGCGTTCATGCCGCAGTAGAGTACATCGGTTGTGATCCTCGTTCTTAGGATCACGATTCACAGATTGGGAAGCTCCGTTTCTCGGAGGCTTATCTTTTGGTATGTTTCCCGAGTTTGTAAGTTTATGTACATTCGTGGGTATGGCGTGGCCCCTGTCCGTCATAGTTGTTGTAAAAATCTTAGAGTGCATGTAGAGCATCTTGTTGTGGCGGGGTTTGTAAGGATTATAGCGTTCGGTTGTATGTATATACATGAAGGTGACCGTTTTGGTTAGCCTGTTTTCTTATGTTGTATCTTGTTTCCTGTTTAAGTTTTTATTTCCGCTGATTTTCTCTGATGTAGTATCACTAGGGTTCCCGGGGTAAGGCACCAGTCGCGGGCCCGAGGTCGGGTCGTGACAAAAGTGGTATCAGAGCAGTTAATCCTCGGAAAGTGTCTACATACCATATCTAGTAGAGTCTTGATTATCGGTGTGTTGTGCACCACATCTATAATCAGGAGGCTACAAGATATTTAGGATTGGTTTCCATTCTTCTCACTCTGAGATCGTGCCTTAGAGTTGTGTTATAAGTTGGACTCCCTCGGACGTATTCGCATGTACCAGTTATGCCTCTGCGAAAGGCAACCAGGGCCGAATGGGCAAGCGAGAGAGGAGCTACGAGTAGAACACGAGAGGGTTACGAGGCACGAGCGTCATTACGAGATAGTACTTGACGATGAGATTTCTGACGCCGCTAGCCCCAGCAGAGTTTAGAGCGACAACGCTTTCTCATCGAGGCCACGATACACGAGCCTCGGTGCCACGGCGAGAGCGAGGTATGAGTTGAGAGATGGCGATTACTAGCTAGGTGGTGGCCGGAATGAGGACGGCGGAGCCGGTGGTTCGGCGATACCGATGATTCACCCTAGATCCAATAGTCCGAGACTTGGGATTTCTTGAGTTGCGATTCGCGAGTTCTATGGATAGAGAGGCGAGGATGATCTCGTGTGTCGTGCTAGTTTGGGAGATTGTTATGCTTTGCGGCGGTGCGCGTTTGGTGAGTTAGAAAATGGGTAGTTGAAAAGGTAAGTATGGGGGTATGGAAGGTGTGAACCTTAGAATATTACACGTTGAGACCTTAGATGTAAGGCCGTCTTAAGTAAAAGATTTTACGGTTGGTCTTTGTTGAAGTACGTGGTATGCGTGAAATATATTGTGGGATGATTCCTTGGGTTGTGTAAGATGAAAGTGGTAGCTTTCAGGACTTGAATAGGTAAGATTGTTCCAGATCGGGGAACAAGAGTCTGGTGCGATTATGGGTCGGGTTGAGGACCATTCGCGGGTCAACCCGTAGCCCGGAATAAGGTGGGGTCAGTTCGAGGTGGTCCCGCCAGGTGGTAGGATCACGAGGGTGTTAGGCCCAAGTTTAGGTAACCATCGTACGAGTTTGTGGATGCGTTCGACCAGTAGTAGGGCCGATGGGGTCAGCCCATCTTGTCTTTTAGTCAGGACTGTTTACTCGGCGAAGGGTTATGCGAGATGTTGTATATCAGGAAGGTTGTAAGGCTGCACGGGGTTCCTACTTTTATTTTATGGCAGGCAGTGGAGCCCAGTTTATGGCTATTTCTTTTTCTAGTAGGCGTGTAATCCCCTATTGATTAATTGCATTGTTGGGCCCTTAATGTGGCGTGTTTGGCTATTGAATTCGGCCTTGAAAAAGGTGCCAAAGTATGTAGAAACAAAGGAAGTGCTGTCCGATTTTCCGTAGAATTTAGTGACTTGCACTTGGAATATTCTACGTTTGAAACTAGAAGTTAATAGACGTACTATGGTCATTATAGGTTGACATACTACGTACGGCGATTGGACTTAGCAAGTGGATTAAACCGAAGAGGTATGTGGAACTTTCTTATCTCTTGAGCATGAATAAGTTGTAAATGTATAGTACGGTAGACGTACAAGATATTGACAATCTAGTCTATTTGATATCCTTGGCTTATTTTTAAGAATGTCCAAGTTGGTTGAGTTAGGGAATTAACTCACTTGTTTAAATATTAAGGATATCTTGGTTTTCTAAAGTTAAGAGACTTTAAGTATGTTGAAAGTATTGTTGATACTTGTTTTGTTGGAAAGTTTAAGTCTCTTGGTTATAAAGAAGTATGTAAGTTGCTAATGTATAAAGCTAGTATAACGGCTTTATGGAAAGTTGGTTATAATAGCTTTATGAAAAGTTAAAAAGAGTGATTTACTCTAAGTAATCTAAGTATGTTAAATGACTTGAGATAACGAAAGGCAAATTGATTTAAAGGCATCAATTGCTTAAGGTTTTAAAAGAAAGAAGTCACTTGATTTAGAAGCCCGAAGATGTATTTTCTAAAAAGGTATTGTGACTTGTCTTAAAATGTAGTTATGACTTGATACTACGGTTATTAGTATCTTGGAAGTTTATATGAAAATGAGTCATTTTAAAAGAATAGAAGTACGTAGTACTTTGGGTTAAACTCCCGGATTTATAATGACATGTTAGTGCCTTAAGTAAACTAAAATGAGAGTGTATATGAATAAGACTAATAAGAAGTTAGGGGGATTTCTTAACTTGCTTACTTATTATATGATAAGCTGGTAGTGTTTATATTATGTATGATGGCCAGTTGAGATAGGGTTAGAGTATATCTGAGGGGTAAATCCCCAAAATCGTTATACCACCTTCTTCAGGGTAAGAGTATATCTGAGGGGTAAATCCCCAAGATCGTTATACCACCTGCTTCAGGGTAAGAGTATAAATGAGGGGTAAATCCCCAAGATCGGTATACCACCTGTTTCCGTGGATTTGCTACCCATGATGCGAGGAATACCTCATGCGAGTCCTTATGGGCTTATGCGGGTGAAATAGTCCCATGCGGTAGTCTGACCTATCGCGAGAATACCTCATGCGGGTCCACACGACCTATGCGGGTGAAATAGTCCCAGGAGTAGGATTGCTTAATGATACTGCGGGCGGGTGGTCCTGCTTTGATCGCGAGCTTCCTATTTTTTATGTTGTAAGTATACTTTTGATTACTCTCATTGTTAGTAAGTGTCACGACCCGAACCCCGGGCCCGCGACTGGTGCCCTACCTGGGCACCCTTACAGGTATACATCAGAGATAATCAGCGGAACATACATGAAACTAAAAAATAAAAAAACAGAAGTAAAACAACAGGTTAGCCGATAGGGCTACCTTCCTGGACATATATATATACCAAAGCGGTTGCCTCATTTCCTTTACAAAGCGACCCACAATATGTGACTACAGACCTCTAAGAGTTTTAACATAACAAGCGTGGCGGGACGGGGCCCGCCATACCACGAATATACATGAATCTACAACCTCAGGAAAAGCCGTACCAAGAGATAAGCCTCGGAGCAAATGGAGTTTTTTCCAAAAAGCGACCGAGATCCTAAGAGCAAGGATCACCAACCAGGTACCTAAAACTGCGGGCATGAACGCAGCCCGAAGAAATTCGATCACAGTGCCGAATATGGAGCAGAAATAACGTCTGATGAAAGCGATCATAAGCAGACAAAAGAATGATAGGGACAAGTATAAAAATACATACAGATCTGTAGTGTCATTACCACTTATGAACTTAATCGTACCTTATTATCTTTTCCCATTTTCAATAAAAGTTATAGTCACATTCTTATGTACATGATTAGGAAAAATCATTAAGTTCATTACCATATAACTTACTTATCTTTCATAACATAATCCGGCCCTTTATGGAGGGCGTATACTACCCGCCTAACTGGGACGCGATCAAGTCACACAAATTGTCACAACCCGAACCGGGCGTGATCGTGCCTTACCGGGCACCCAGTAGACATACATCAGTAATCGGAACATAAAACAAGACATGAAATAATATGAAGTGTAAAGCAGTTATCGAGAAAAGTTGCCTTTCGATATATATATAAAAACTTAAATCCGACGATTACATCCCTTTTACAAACTACGCCACAGCGATTACTACTGGACCTCTAAGAATGATATTGTTATACCCCGTAGTTCCAGGGTATGTATGCGAGGACGTACGTACGAGAATACGACTGAAATTTTGGAAAGAAATGAAGATGTGATTTTTCGACGGAAAAGTTTCCGGTTTTTGTGAAGAAAAAGGTTCGTTAATGGGAATTGGATTCCCAGATTTGGTATTTGGGCTTCTTGGATTATATTATAATTTTGAGATTTTATTTTTGGAAATGGTCACGTGGGGCCCACGGGAGAAATTTACGGTTTTGTGGGGCCCGCTTTGTTTTTGAGATTTCCGGTATTTTGGATATTTTCGGAAGACGAAATATTTTGGACGAATCGGGGGGCGACACGTGTCACCCCCATGTGGCACACTTGGCCGAAATTGGTGGACAAGTGGCTAGGCCACTTGTCCCTTGGCCGAAATGGCCCTAACACTTGGCATAGTTTTCGTTTGGCCATGTGGTGTGGTGGGACCCACACACACATGGCCCAATATTGACCCTACACTTACCTTGATCCTAACCCTTGAATCCTCTATATAAACCCCCTTAAGTTGAAGAGTAATTCATCCCTCACTTAAGTCTTCCAAGGCTAAAATCATTCCCTTCCCTTTGGGTGTTTTCGTCCCTCCCCCCACTTGTGTAGAAAAATACTTGGAGTATTATTGTATAATCCCAAATACCTTGGCCTAGTATCCCTAGTAGTATTCCAAAGTTGTTTTAATACTAGGGCAGGAAATACTACTTTATCGATAGTCGCAAAATGAAACCCTAGAAAAATCTTCCTAGCTTGGTGGAAGTATTTAGAGAAGTTGTTTAGAAACTTCTAAGGGTCGCTTGGAGCGGGTTGGAGCGTAAGGAATTGGAGCTAAACGTTGCTCAGGATCGACTTATAAACTTGGATAATTTTGGGCTTATCGAGGTAAATAATCTTGTCCCCCTATTGTAATTGGAAATTACATGTTGTAGTAATATATAGTTGAGTATACTATATATAGAATGAGTATTGAAAAGAATTGAACTATATTTACATGAAATTTGTATTTCTGATGGATTGTTGTATTATTGTGGAGTGGAATTGTACACGTGCAGTTAGGCGTGTAATCCCTGGAGTTGTTGACACAGTAGCGGGCTGGATAGGGGAGAGATTTATGTGATAGCGGGAGGTGCTTGAATTTTACGTAGAATAAGGAATCTTGTATTTAGAATATTCTCTGAAGAGAGCTAGAAGTTGATAGATGTATTGTGGTTATTATAGGTGGATCTTCTACGCGGCATACTTGACTTGGCTTGTGGTTTAAGCTAAAAGGTATGTGATTACGTTATACCCGTATTTCCAGTATATGCGTGAGGCGTGCGTCTGAAAGTTTAGCCTTAAAGTTTAGGCATGGGACGTTTTTTTGGGCACAACTCACTTAAAGAATCGTTTTCCGACGAAACGTTTTACACAACTCGCGTAGGGTAAATTCCGGCTATGTCATTTCTAATTTTTGCGGATTTTTTCGAGAGACGAAACACTTTGGACCAACGAGAGGGCGACACTTGTCACCCTCTCATTGGTGGATGTGTGGCGGAAGTTAGGGCCGAATTGGATGGCAATTTTTGTCAAGTAGTTGGTAGGATATTTTGTGTAGTAGATGGATAAGGACACTTGCCCAAATCTTGACCTTACACTTGCCTTGCACTTGGCATAATCTTGGCCATTGGTTGGCCATCCCTTGACCTATAAATACCCCTCTTGTGATGAAGAGTTCTTCATCCACAAACAAACTTTCCAAGTCTAAAATCCTTCCCTCTCCCTTGTAGCTTTTCGTCCAAACACTCCCCCCCTCCCCTTTTGAAGCTTGGCCGAGGCAACCCCCCCCTAGCCTAGCCGAAACCTACCCCCCTCCCTTGGTAGAAAAGTTGCCTTCTAGTATTGTTATAATCCCCAAAATACCCTAGCCCAAATCCCCTTGTACTTAGTAGAAGTTGTGAAGAACTTCTAAGGGTTCTTGGAGCTATCGGAGCGTTCAAATTAGGAGCTAAACCTCGCTCAGGATCGACGTTTATACTTGGATAATATTGGGCTTATAGAGGTAAATAATCTTACCCTTCCTTTATAATTAGAGAATACATACTGTAGAAGTATAAGAATAAGTATTAAAAACTTAGAAGAATATTACAGAATAGAATTGAACTGTTATCACAGTAGAAGGGTATAAAAGAAGAATAATTGAACTATACTTACATAGAATTTGTTTTCACTGATGAGACTTATATAGCTCACCGGGTAGGGAAGTGCTGCCCGACTTTCCGTAGAATTGAGAACCCTCTGTTTAGAATGACCTACAGAGTAGTCTAGACTTTGATAGATGTCTGTGACTATTATAGGTTGATTCTCTGCGCGCGACATATTCGACTTGGCAGGTGGATTTTCGCCAAGAAGGTATGTGATTCTTCCTAAGCATGATATTTTAACATATATATATAGTACGGTAGACGTACATGTGTTAACTGAATAATAATCACGGCAATGTCTTTTGACTTAAGCCTGAATAATACTTACGGCAATGTCTTGCGACTTAAGCCTGAATAATAAAGATCTTAAAAAGTCTTTCAAAAGAATTATAAAACAGTTTTGAAAGAAGGAGAATATTTGTTTTTAAAACAAGAAGCTTAAGAGTTATACTAGCTTTATGGGAAGTTAAGTATAACGACTTAAGAATGATAAAAGGAACAGTTTACTTATGTGTTTATAAAAGACTTATATTTGATTTCTGGAAAATATAACAAAATGGTTTGATAAGTAGACATGATATGATGCTATGTGTGTTAGTGTCTTGTAACGTTTGTATAAAAGGGTATTCTTGTTGTGCTTATGTTGTTTAACGATAAATTGTTATGTTAGTATTATATCACTCACCTCTTGACATGATACCGGGGGTTAAGCGCCGCCGATGCGGGGTAGACTCGGTGATGCAGGACCATGATTCGAGAATACCTCATGCGGGTCGGGGACCTATGCGAGCTACGAGAGTTCGAGTTAGTGTGCGGGGTTATGCCTCATGCGGTGTGTGGCCATGCGGACTACGAGTCGGGGCGATGCCGAGGAGTAGCTACCCTCGATGCGGGGTTATACCTATGCGGGCCTATGTGAGTGGCCTATGCGGACTCTGGAGTCGAGATTAGGCTTGCATAGTGATACTACGGCGAGTGGCCTGCCGATCATTCGCGTCCTAGAAAAGACACATTACGATTTACATTTGTTGCTCTTGTTTATGATGTGGCACTATGTGCGGTTACCTTGGTTGTTTAAATGCATATTTATAAAATTGGTTTTAAAATGATATGATTTCATTTAAGTACTTTCTGATTTCACATTGTCACGACCGAACCGGGCGTGGTAGTGCTACCGGGCACCCAGTAGCCATACATCAGTAATCGTGAACATAAAGACAATACATGAAACGATGTAATAGCGAGCATAAAGCTAACCAAAAGCGGTTACCTTGGTATATATATAAATAACAACTCTTTCAACATGAACAGTTTAATCCTTTTTACAAACCCCGCCACAGCAAGATTACTCTGGACCTCTAAGAATGATACGACAACAATGGCGGGGCGGGGCCGCCAAACCCCGAATGTAAACACTTACGGCGACGGGGACTATACCACTGATAAGCCTCGGAAAGCGGAGCTTCCCAACGGCTGTGACCACGAGAGCTAGGATCAACGGCGGTGTACCTTTACTGCGGCATGAACGCGGCCCGAGAGTCGATAACGGTACCAAGTATGGCGAAAATAAATCACGTAAATGAAATCATAGTAGTCTATATAAAGCGGAGACATGTATGATAACCAAAATCTGATTCACAATAAATAGCGATCATGTCAAGTCGGGACTCACGCCTCAAGTTATCACAATAAAGCGATGCAGGGCAAATGCGAAGGCATAGCCGACTACTAAGACCAGCGGTACCAAAAATACCACAAAGCGTATCTCGAGGTCTTTCTAGACGCGCACATGATCGAAGGCGGCCACTCGCCCGCAATATCAATGTCGCGCGTCTATCCTGGAACTCTCGCGACTCGCATAGGTCACCCGGACCGCGTGAGGTATTCCTCGAATCATGGTCCTGCACCGCCGAGGTATACCCGCGTCGGGCGACCAACCCTCGGTATCCGCCTGGGCTCCGCGGCCGCATAGTCCCAAAAGACCGCATAGTCTCAACGGACCGCATAGAATCCCCGCGTCGGGCTAAACACCGGAATGATCAATCCCGGAGCTACTGCGCTCGCATAGTCACAAGGGCGCATAGGCCGTATAGACCCGCATCAAGGGTGGCAAGCCCTCGGTATAACAAGTCAAGGGGGTATGTGATACAATAACAGTACAACGGGCTTAACGTTTGACAACGTAAGCACAACAAGAGTGACCCCCTTACACAATAATCACAAGATACTAACACACGTAGCATCCTAACATGCTTACTTATCAAATCAACAAGAAAGTATTACAAGGCTATCACAAACCAATACAATCAAGTTATTCACACAAGGTACTTTCTACTAGCAAGTTCGAATTACCTATCCCCAAAGTACTTCATACATTAAATCTTTAAAAGATCGTTACTTCACAAAAACCACCCAATACCTGTAGTATATAAAAATAGAGTGATTATCTTTTTAAAGTAAATCAATTACTTCTCTTTGTAAAATCCAGTAGCAACCTTCTTTTCCAATGTTCAAGTTTCTTATTTTAGAAGGGTTTAGTAGTTCATAGTCTTATTCAGTTAAGAATATAATTCTCTTTTAACTATCCGAGAAACATAAGTCTTATATGTGAGTAGGATATTCTTGTTTATAACAATCTTATTACAATGACCATGATCTAGGAAATATCATTTTGTCTCATCTTAGCTTCTATGCGGATGGAAGTTTCTCTTGGTTTTAATAATACTTAATTAGTCAAAACATTTCCTTTTATTAATCTTTGCAGTGGTTTGTCGATACATTCGATTTAGAAATCGAGAAAACATTCTTAAGCCGTTATACCTAACTTCCCATAAAGCTAGTATAACTCTTAAGTTTTGCAAAAACCAAGTATTACTTCTTCTTTCAAAATGATTCAAAAATCTTTTGAAATACTTCAAGTTCTTTACTAACACATAACAAGCCAGTTATAGTTCAAATCGGTTACCTTTTAAAGAACACAAGTATTTACTTACCAACATAAAGATGTTATAACCAACTTCCCATAAAGTTGTTATAACACTTTATGTTTTAAACAATCAAATACATTTAGCACGTATGCGTCTACCGTACTACATAGTTCACACATATCATGCTAGAAGAGATAGGAAGAGGTTCACATACCTCGCGACGAGTATCGACTAATAGCAAAACGCTCCAAGTACTTCCAACTGTCGGCTACTCCTTAAGCCAAGTAGATCGCGCCACACGTAGTACTTCAACCTATAAGGCCACAAGGCGCTTATTAACATTTAGATCTCATCGTAGAACATTCTACAGAAAATTCGGCAGCACCTCCCCACATGACGTAAATCTCCTCTCTATCGAGTAGGCTACCAAGCTAACCGGGGGTTATATGTCTAACCCTAACAGGTACAATTCTACTCACGGTACTACTACACAAGTCTCATGTCTGACCTATGTAATTCTGATTCGGATTCTTCTTTTAAATTCGGGCTTAAGTCGCAGACATTGCAGTAAGTATTATTCAGCTTAAGTCAAAAGACATTGCCGATAACTACGTTCATTCTATATATAGTATACTTCAACTATATATTCTAACAATATGTAATTTCCAATTACAATAGAGGACAAGATAATTACCTCGATAAGCCCATAATTATCCTAGTTAAAGTCGATCTGGGTAATCGTTTAGCTCAACTCAGCGCTCAACCGCTCTAAACCACCCTTAGAAGTTTTAACTAACTTCTACACAATACTCAACGGACTATGGAGATTTTCCTAGGGTTTCGGTTTTGTGGTAGTGGAGTATAATAGTATTTACGGGCATTTCGTATAGGTATAACCTTAGAATACAACAAGGTATACGGCTAAGGTAATTTGGGCATTATAACAATACTTTTGAGAGTAGTTCTAGCAAGAGGGGGGGTATATTATACGAGAACAACACCACGAGGAGGGGGGGTGAAGGCTCGGCCACAAGGCCACACACGGGGGAGGGCTCGGCGAGGGGAGGACGAGAACCACAACAAGAGAGGGGATTTTTACACTTAGAGTTTTGTGGAAAGGATGTAGAATTCATCAAAGTGAGAGTGGTATTTATAGGTCAAGGGATGGCCACACAAAGGCCAAGATTAAACCAAGTGTTTGTCAAGTGTAGGGCTAGGATTTATTACACACAAATATCCTACCAACCCTTGACTTAGCCAAGGCACAAAAAACGTGCCTTACTAGCCCATTTCGTCCAATCTACCGCCACCAATGAGAGGGTGCCAAGTGGCGCCCTCTTGTTGGTCCAAAATGTTTCGTCTCTCGGAAAAATCCGCAAAAATTAAAAATGACATAGCCGGAAATTCCCCTACGAAAGCTGTGAAAACGTTTCGTCGAAAAACGACTCTAATCGGGTGTTGTGAACAAATAAATTTCGGCCAAGCCTAATTCTCAAGTTCAAATTTTCTACGTACGTCCTACGCATACTCGGAAATACGGTATAACATTCTCCTTAGAAACATTCGTCCCGAATGTTCCTTCTAAGCCTCAAAACAAACGTGCGCCAGTATAGTCTTTACTACCATACTTACGAAACAATCCTGCCACAATGGCCACAGAAACAACTGCGCAAAATACTTACATCCAAGTCCACGAGGAATCACCTCTAACATCACCACAAACACCTCTCTCAGGGCTCTAAAATATACTTCCTTCGCACGCCTCTTGACAAAAGAAATGATCACATCAATGCTCGCCATACATGCTCGCTTCTTCCCGATACCACTTTTGTCACTTTGCCGCGAGGTTCTAGTGCCACTCCGGCGACCCAACAAATGGTACCGGACTACATGCGATCCCTGAGGCTGTCGTTCACTCGAACTCTTACCACATTTCTGATACTGCTTCAGTTTTCCAAAACTCGGGGTTACTAACTCTAACGTGGTCCTCATTAACTGGGAACACTCTGGATGGATCTCGGATACTTTTCCGATCATAACTATACGAAAGACCGGTCATATCGCCTCCTAAGTCGGACGACAAAGCTAACATATAAGCAACTGGCCTATTCTTCACATGGACTCAAAGGCCCAAGTAACTCGGGCTAAGTTCCTCTGTCTTCCAAAACTTCGTCACACTCACCGGGGTGGTACTTTCAAGAAGACAGACCGTCAACCTGAACTCTGGCGTCGTCGCGATTATCCATACGATTTCTCCGAGTGCGAACCTCTTCTAGACAAGCTTTACTCTATCCACGATCTGCTGGAACAAGCTGGACCAATTATCGAATCACGCCAACATCGAACCAATCGGCCGGACTCACATCCGCCCCTACAAGGCTTCAAAGGCGACATCCTAACGAAATAGTAACTTAAACACTCCTTCAACAGAGACAACAATTCTCGCAACTATCCCGAAATCAAACAACGCCCGAGCGAATGTGATTCTGGGACTTACTCGAGTTCCTAACCTTGCACGGTAAAACCTCCGAGAAAAGAAAGCGGCGCAACACGGGCTCCACATGCGACATAAGGTGAAGGTAGGCACCTCGTGCAACCTTACGACCTTTTCGATATATCATCTCGCATAACCCTCTAGGAGTAAGCGGTCTTAGCTAGAAGACAACACGGTGACCTCGCCGGCCCAACTGCGGTCGAATCGTCCATGAACTCGTCTGTTGGTTAACTAAACTTGGGCTAACACCCTCACAACCCTAACACAAGGCGGGACCACCACTGACCCGCGCCCAAACCTACCGCGGGTTGACCCAGCGTGGCCTCAACCCGACCGGCAACGCCGCACAATACTAGCTCCCGATTCGGAACAATCTCACAAATCACGTTTGAAAACCTGGCGGTCTTCTTAGCTCAACTACCCCCTTTCATTCCACACTACTAGGACCTATCCCAAACATAACTCACGTGCACTATGCACTTCCGATAAGGTCAAACATAACACTACACCTTTTACTCGAGGTGGCCTTGCCTCTAAGGTCTCTACGTAAAAAGCTCTAAGGTTCACACCTTCTCTATCCCCAAAATCTTACTCGGTTAAACAACCATGATCTAATCACGACTAACACCTTGCTATCGAACATAGCACTTAAGGTATACTCACCTTATCACACATAATGATCTCAGAGGGTTAAAGATATATCTATATCTCTGCTTCACTCCTAGTCGTTCTAATCAAACACGCCCGTAGCGCATAGCTAAGGAAGATGACAAACTACCCACCAATCACGAAGGCTAAGTCCTCCTACAAGGACACTCTCTCGACACATGGCCACGGCGGCGCAGTACAACAAGTACCAACTAAAAGACGACATTCCGGGATGACGTGCATGACTGTGAACGAAGCCCCGGAGTTGACCCGACTCCTGCGTACTCGAACATCCCGATATCCGTGGAAGACCACTCTGCCGGCGGAGGTGCATATCAAATCTGCGGTGGCGACTTGCCTCGAAAGTTACCAAGGACCTTCTTTGCTCGCCCTCTGCTGTCGCCCGTTAACGTCGATCTTTACCGGCTTGCTGCGCATAAGCCCGCATACGTGGCCATGCTCAAGCCCAATCAAGAATTACTCTTGCACAACCTCTTTTAGATAGTCATCAAGACTCGCGGTACATCGGTATACTCTCTGGTAGCCAAATCCATAGCTAGTAACAGGGTCGCCTCCTTGCAATCTATATTCACTATTCCGGTCGTGGAACTGAAGGTTCAAATATCATGGCCGCAGTGGGAACTGCCGCTGCCGTGCCAAACTCTGCTGGGGCTACTGACGTCGCAAAACTCCCGAATGAAGCACTACCTAGGTAATGATTGGGCTGTGCCCTCGCCACCTCTCGAACTCTACTCGCGGCTCCGCCGTGCCTTGACCTCTGGGCGGGTTGCCTACGCGGAGGCATAACGATAAGGAAATAATTTCGTCGGAGGTCCAACTTACAACACGACTCTAAGGCACGATCTCGAGTGAGAAGAATAGAAACCAATCCTAAATACCACATAGCCTCACGATTATTGGTGTGGTGCACAACACGCGATAATCGAACTCTCTTGGATCTGATGCATAGACACTTTCAGGATTAAGCGCTCGATACCACTTTTGTCACGACCGAACCGGGCGTGGTCGTGCCTTACCGGGCACCCAGTAGCCATACATCGAGTAATCAGTGAACATAAAGACAATACATGAAACGATGTAATAGCGATAAAGCTAACCAAAAGCGGTTACGCCCGGTATATATATAAATAACAACTCTTTCAACATGAGCAGTTTAATCCTTTTTACAAACCCCGCCTGTGATTACTACGGACCTCTAAGAATGATACGACAACAATGGCGGGGCGGGGCCCGCCAAACCCACGAATGTAAACACTTACGGCGGCGGGGACTATACGTGATAAGCCTCGGAGAAGCGGAGCTTCCCAGCGCTGACCACGAGCTAGGATCAACGGCGGTGTACCTTTACTGCGGCATGAACGCGGCCCGAAGGAGGTCGATCTGCAGTACCAAGTATGTGGCGAAAATAAATCAGTAAATGAAATCATAGTAGTCTATATAAAGCGGGAGACATGTATGATAACCAAAATACGATTCCTGATAAATAGCGGTCATGTCAAGTCGGGGACTCACGCCTCAAAGTTATCACAATAAAACCGTGCGGGGCAAGTGCGAAGGCATAGCCGACTACTAAGACCAGCGGTACCAAAAAATACCTGGCGTATCTCGAGGTCTTTCTAGATCGCACCACGTGATCGGCGGCCACTCGCCCGCAATATCAATGTGCGCGTCTATCCTGGAACTCTCGCGACTCGCATAGGTCACCCATGGACCGCGAGGTATTCCTCGAATCATGGTCCTGCATCGCTGAGGTATACCGCATCGAAGCGGCCAACCCTCGGTATCCGCTAGGCTCCGCAGCCGCATAGTCCCAAAAGACCGCATAGTCTCAGCGGACCGCATAGGAATCCCGCGTCGGGCTAAACACCGGAATGATCAATCACGGAGCTACCGCGACTCCGCGTAGTCACAAGGCGCATAGGCCGTATAGACCGCATCAAGGGTGGCAAGCCCTCGGTATAACAAGTCGAGGGTATGTGATACAATAACGATCTGCGGGCTTAACGTTTGACAACGTAAGCCAACAAGTGACCCCTTACACAATAATCACAAGATACTAACACACGTAGCATCCTAACATGCTTACTTATCAAATCAACAAGAAAGTATTACAAGGCTATCACAAACCAATACAATCAAGTTATTCACACAAGGTACTTTCTACTAACAAGTTCGGGTACCTATCCCAAAGTACTTCATACATTAAATCTTTAAAAGATACGTTACTTCACAAAAACCACACAATACCTGTAGTATATGAAAATAGAGTGATTATCTTTTTAAAGTAAATCAATTACTTCTCTTTGTAAAATCAAGTAGCAACCTTCTTTTCCAATGTTCAAGTTTCTTATTTTAGAAGGGTTTCGTAGTTCATAGTCTTATTCAGTTAAGAATATAATTCTCTTTTAACTATCTGAGAAACATAAGTCTTATATGTGAGTAGGATATTCTTGTTTATAACAATCTTATTACAATGACCATGATCTAGGAAATATCATTTTGTCTCATCTTAGCTTCATGCGGATGGAAGTTTCTCTTGGTTTTAATAATACTTAATTAGTCAAAACATTTCCTTTTATTACTTGCGATGGTGGTTTGTCGATACACATTCTGATTTCCGAAATCAGTAAAACATTCTTAAGCCGTTATACCTAACTTCCCATAAAGCTAGTACAACTCTTAAGTTTTGCAAAACCAAGTATTACTTCTTCTTTCAAAATGATTCAAAAATCTTTTGAAATACTTCAAGTTCTTTACTAACACATAACAAGCCGATTATAGTTCAAATCGATTACCTTTTAAAGACCACAAGTATTTTCTTACCAACATAAAGTCGTTATAACCAACTTCCCATAAAGTCGTTATAACACTTTATGTTTTAAACCAATCAAATACATTTAGCACGTATGCGTCTACCGTACTACATAGTTCACACATATCATGCTAGAAGAGATAGGAAGAGGTTCACATACCTCGCGGCAGTATCGACTAATAGCAAAGCGCTCAAGTACTTCCAACCGTCGGCTACTCCTTGCCAGTAGATCGCGCCACGTAGTACTTCACCTATAAGGCCACAAGGCGCTTATTAACATTTAGATCTCATCGTAGAACATTCTACAGAAAATTAAAGACCTCCCCACATGGCAGCGTAAATCTCCTCTCTATCGAGGCCGCCAGCCAACCAGGGGTTATATGTCTAACCCTAATGGGTACAATTCTACTCACGGTACTACTACACAAGTCTCATGTCTGACCCTATGTAATTACGGTTCGGATTCTTCTTTAAATTCAGGCTTAAGTCGCAAGACATTGCTGTAAGTATTATTCAGCTTAAGTCAAAAGACATTGCCGATAACTACGTTGATTCTATATATAGTATACTTCAACTATATATTCTAACAATATGTAATTTCCAATTACAATAGAGGACAAGATAATTACCTCGATAAGCCCATAATTATCCTAGTTAAAGTCGATCTGGGTAATCGTTTAGCTCCACTCAGCGCTCAACCGCTCTAAACCACCCTTAGAAGTTTTAACTAACTTCTACACAATACTCAACGGACTATGGAGATTTTCCTAGGGTTTCGGTTTTGTGGTAGTGGAGTATAATAGTATTTAGGCATTTCGTATAGGTATAACCTTAGAATACAACAAGGTATCTGGCTAAGGTAATTTGGGCATTATAACAATACTTTTGAGTATTTCTACCAAGAGGGTATATTATACGAGAACAACACCACTAGGAGGGGTGAAGTCTCGGCCACAAGGCCACGCAAGGGAGGGCTCTCGGCCAAGGGGGAGGCGAGAACCACAACAAGAGAGGATTTTTACACTTAGAGATTTGTGGAAAGGATGAAGAATTCATCAAAGAGAGAGGGGTATTTATAGGTCAAGGGATGGCCAACCAAAGGCCAAGATTAAACCAAGTGTTAGGCAAGTGTAGGGCTAGGATTTATTACACACAAATATCCTACCAACCTCGACTTAGCCAAGACACAAAAACGTGCCTTACTAGCCCATTTCGTCAATCTATCACCGATGAGAGGGTGCCAAGTGGCGCCCTCTTGTTGGTCCAAAATGTTCGTCTCTCGGAAAAATCCAAAAATTAAAAATGACATAGCCGGAAATTCCCTACGAAAGTGAAAACGTTTAGTCAAAACGACTCTAATCGGGTGTTGTGAACAAATAAATTTCGGCCAAGCCTAATTCTCAAGTTCAAATTTTCTACGTACGTCCTTACGTACATACTCTGGAAATACGGGGTATAACACACATACATAGTACTGTTATCGACCTCGCCCGAGTGCGTTCATGCCGCGGTAAGGGCAGCGGTGCTAGATCCGCATCCTTAGGATCTTTTGCGTTGGTGTCGGGAGCTCCATCTTCTCGGAGGCTCTACTTTTGGGTATGATCTCCTGTTGTAGATAGTTTTGTGCTGATCGGTATAGCGGGCCCCGTCGCCATAGTTATTATCTTCTTAAGTCTGTAGTCCTATTATGCAGTTGGGATGTAAGCGCAGATTTTGGTTGATATATATTATCTTTGGCGACTTTTTCTCATATAAAGCGTGTCTAAATTTTCATTGATTCATGTCTTGTTTTATATTCCGCTGATTTTCTCGATGTATGACTACTTGGGTGCGGGTAAGGCACGATCCACGGGCCAGCGGTCGTGACAAAAGTGGTATCGAGCGATTAATCTCGGAAAGTGTCTACTGACCGTATCTAGTAGAGTCTTGATTATCGGTGTGTTGTGCACCACCCCAATAATCAGGAGGCTATAGGATATTTAGGATTGGTTTCCATTCTTCTCACTCTGAGATCGTGCCTTAGAGCTGTGTTATAAGTTGGACCCCTCTAACGTATTCCTTTTCTATGATTATGCCTCACATAAGGCAACCCGCCCAAAGGGCAAGGCGGTAGGAGGCGCTAGTATGACACCGAAGTCACGAGGGCTCGGGCGATCTATGCAGGGCAGCGAGTTCCACGACGCCGCCCGGCGAGACCACGATACGCGCCTCGCATCCCGCGGCACAGGGCGAATGAGTTAAGTACAAGGAGATCTTGACTATTGGCTAGGATTGTGGCGAACACGAGGATAGGCTGAATCTGGCGATCGATTCGGTCGATCGTACCGTGGTTCAGGCGACGATTTGAGGCTACGGGATTTCTGAGTTGTAGCCGCTTGAGTTTTACTGGTCGAGGCGGAGGATGATCCGCAGGAGTTCATCCGTCGATTCTGAGAGGATCACGGGTGATCAAGGCTTGGAGACCGAGTACGCGACGCCGGTTCGCATCGGTGCGTGATACGCGATCGATTGGTTTGATCGTGGGAGAGCATGCGCTTCCAGTGATATGGGGCAGTTTTGGAGGCCTTTCTCACGCACTTCTTGCCTCGCAGATGAGGAGGCGCGGGCGATAGATTTTTGTTGTTGAGGCGAGAAGGGCCCTGATTAGGGAGTACAACGTTGAGTTTGATTCGTTGGCTCGATATGTCCACTGCGTTGGTAGCGATATGGAGGGCGGTGCATCGCCACGTCACGGGCTAGATGATTATATGGCCGAGTCTTGTGCGGGTGTGGCTCTTGACCGAGCATGGATATTACGTATGCGAGCTCACGCGCTTGGATGCGAGGCGTAGAGGCGAAGTGTGACGGCGAGAAGAAGGCCGGGGCGGGAGGTCTTTTGGTAGCTCGGGGTGGGCGGCCTCGGCAGCGATCTAGATGCACCACAGCCAGCTCGAGCACTCACTGCGTCCTCGGCCGGCGAGTATTCGAGGCGGACAGGGGCCCAGGGCTTGAGCGTCGAGCGGCGAAGTGCGGCGATCGGGACCACCCGCCGGTGTGGCCGTCGGTAGATCCCATTACGGGAAGTGTGGTACTACCCGGGAGTTTGTTACCGTTGTGGCCAGCGGTCACTGCGGCTTGTCAGGCCGAGGCGTGGCGGTGGTAGGGCTCGGCTACGGTGCATTGCCGGTTCTTCCGTCCCTACGATTTACGCCCGGAGGCGGGGTACTCATGGACCATCGGTAAGCGAGGTCGTGGCGCGGGTCGATTCTAGCGGTCCTCGTAACCGCATTTATGCCTTGTCCGGTGGCGAGGACGGGGCGTCGCTGGCGTCGTCCGCAGTACCTTATCGGTTCGGATTTGATGTGCATGCCTTGATAGATGCTGGTTCTACTCTGTCCTATATATCTCCCCTTATTGCTAGTAGGATAGGGATAGAGCCTGAGTCCATAGACCCTTTCGAGGTAGCTACGCCAGTGGGTGATTCGGTGGTAGCTCGGCGGGTATATAGGGCTTGTCCAGTGACCATATGCAGTCGTCAGACCCTAGCCGACTTGATAGAGTTGGATATGATTGATTTCGATGTGATCATGGGTATGGATTGGCTAGCTTCTTGCTACGCCAATGTAGGCTAGGGAGAGTAGTGCGGTTCCGGTTTCTGAGAGCCGGTTGTTGTGTGGGAGGGGAGCACGGTATCGCCGAGGGGTAGGTTTATTTCCTACCTCAAGGCTAGGAAGATGGTGCAGAAGGGGTATATCTACCATCTCGTTCGGGTGTTTGATACTTGTTATACCCCGTATTTCCAGGGTATGTACGTAAGGGAATACGTACAAAAAGTTTTGGTCTTAAAGTTAGGCCTTGGACGATTTTTAGGCACAACTCACCAGCGAGCGGTTTTCGGCGAAACGTTTCCACGACTTTCATAGGATAAATTCGGCTATGTCATTTCTTATTTTTGCGGATTTTTAGAGACGTAACACTTTGGACCAATGAGAGGCGACACTTTCCACCCTCTCATTGGTGGACTATCACGGCAATAGGGCGATTGGATGCCAAGCCTTGTCATAAAGTTGGCTAGATATTTTGTGTGCAAGTTGGCCAAGGACACTTGCCTAAATCCTCACCCTACACTTGCCTTGCACTTGGCATAATCTTGGCCATTGGTTGGCCATGTCTTGACCTATAAATACCCCCCCTTTGTTGAAGAGTTATTTCATCCTAAATTGAGCAATCTACCTAAGTCTCAAATCCATCCCTCTCCCTCTTGTTGTTTCGTCCAAACACACCTCCCTTGAGAAGCTTGGCGAGGCTACCCCTAGCCTAGCGAAACCAACCCCCTCCTTGGTAGAAAAGTTGCCTTCTTGTATTGTTATAATGCCCAAAATACCTAGCCCAAATACCTTAGCACTTAGTAGAAGTTGTGAAGAACTTCTAAGGTTTCCTTGGAGCATACAACTTAGGAGCAAAACCTTGCTCGGTAGCGACTTTTCTAGGATATTATTGGGCTTACCGGGTAACTAATCCTAACCCTCTTTTGAATTAAAGGATACTTCTTGTTGTAGAATAAGAATAGTATCAATACTTAGAAGTATATCACGAATAGAATTGAAGTGTTAATCACTTAGAAGGGTTTAAAGAAGAATAATCAAAGCGTACTTACATGGGATTGTTTTCACGATAATCTTATATAACTCACGGGTAGGGTTGTGCTGCCCGACTTTCCGTAGAATTGAGGACCCTCTGTTTAGAATGACCTCTGAGAATAGTCTAGACCTTGATAGATATACGTGACTATTATAGGCTGATTCTCTGGCGCGACATACTCGACTTGGCGGTGGATTTCGAGAAGGTATGTGATTCTTCCTAAAGCATGATATTTTACAATATGTATATAGTGCGGTGAGCGTACATGTGTTAGCGAATAATACTTACGGCAATGCCTCACGGCTTAAGCTGAATAATACTACGGCAATGCCTCACGGCTTAAGCCTAAATAATAAAGAATCGAAAACATTTCAAAGGACTCGAACCATTTATTATGAGAAGAGAACTAATTGGTTTTAAGCGAGAAGCTTAAGAGTTATACTAGCTTTATGGGAAGTAAGTATAACCACTTAAGATTGATAAAAGAATAAGTTTGCCTATGTGTTTATAACGGACTTATATTATGAATAAGAAGATGGTTTGATAGGTAGACATGATATGATGCTATGTGTGTTAGTATCTTGTAACGTTGGTATAGGTGAGTATCCTTGTTGTGCTTGTGTTACTTAAGGGTAAGTTGTTATGCTAGTATACTATCACTCACCTCTTGAGATGATCAGGGGTTAAGCGCCCTCCGTGCGGGGTAGACTCGGTGATGCAGGACCATGATTCGAGAATACCTCATGCGGGTCGGGGGCCTATGCGGGCTACGAGTTCGAGGTTAGTATGCGGGGTTATACCTCATGCGGTCTGTGGCGTGCGGACGGCGAGTCGGGGCGATGCCGGAGTAGCTACCCTCGATGCGGGGTTATACCTCATGCGGGCCCATGTGAGTGGCTATGCGGACTCGGGAGTCGAGATTAGGCTTGCGAGAATGATGATGAGGCGAGTGGCCTGTTTGATCATTCGCGGCCTAGACAAGACTCATTCTGATTACCTATTGTTGCTCTTGTTTGTGATGTGGCACTATATGCGGTTTCCTTGGTTGTTTCATACATACTTGTAAACTGGTTTTAAAAATGATATGTTTCATTTAAGTACTTTCTGATTTCGCATACTTAGTACTGTTATGCGACCTCCTTGGGGCTGCGTTCATGCGCGGTAAGAGCGGCGGTGCTAGATCCGCATCCTTAGGATCTCTACGTTGGTGTCGTGAGCTCCATCTCTTCGGAGGCTCTACTTTTGGTATGATCTCCTGTTGTAGTTAGTTTTATGCGATCGGGGTATGGCGGGGCCTGTCGCCATAGTTGTATATTTCCTTAGAGTGCGTAGTCATGTTTATGCGATTATCGGATGTAGCGCTAAAACATGATTATATATATATCTTAGAAAGGCCACATTTTCTCACAAAATCGTGTCTTGTTTTATAAATCGTTTCATGTCTTGCTTTATGTTTCGATTACTACGATGTATGACTACTTGGGTGCCGGTAAGGCACGATCCACGGGCCGGAACGGGTCGTGACAAAAGTGGTATCGAGCGATTAATCTCGGAAAGTGTCTGACCGTATCTAGTAGAGTCTTGATTATCGGTGTGTTGTGCACCACACCAATAATCGAGGAGGCTATAGGATATTTAGGATTGGTTTCCATTCTTCTCATTACGAGATCGTGCTTTAGAGGCGTGTTATAGGTTGGACCCTCTAACGTATTCCTTTCTGTATGCTGATTATGCCTCACGTAAGGCAACCGGGCGAAGGGCAAGCGGCGAGGAGGCGCTAGCGAGACACCCGAGTCACGAGGCTCGTGCCCGTCTATACGAGGCGGCGAGTTATGACGCCGCCAGCCCCAGCACAGACCACAGTACCCACACCTCCTGTCCCACGGCTGGGGCGGAGAGTTAGGAGTACAAGGAGATGGCCCGACTTTGGCTAAAGTTGTGGCCCGTCTGAGAGAAGGCTGGATGCGGCGGTTCAGCTCAGCTCGATCGTACCGTTGTTCACCCGGCGAGAAGTTTGAGGCTACGAGACTTCTTGAGTTGTAGCGCCGGAGTTTTATGGGTCGGCGGAGGATGATCCGCAGGAGTTCATCGTCGGTCGAAGGATTTTGAGAGTGATCGGGCGTCGGAGACCGAGTCCGTGATCTTTGGTTCACATAGGTGCGTGACACCGCGATCGATTGGTTTGATTCATGGGAGTTATCGGGAAAGCAGCGTCCCAGTACTGGGATGAGTTCTCGGAGGCTTTCTCGCTCACTTCTTGCCTCGCAGATGAGGAGGCGCGGTGATAGATTTTTACTGCGAGGCGAGAGAGGGCGCTGTCGGGAGTACAATGTCGAGTTTGATTCATTGGCTCGATATGTCCCGGCATTGGTAGCGAATATGGAGGATAGGGTGCACCGCTATGTCCCGGGCTGAGACGACTATATGGCGAGTCATGTCGCGGGGTTTCTCTCGGCCGGGTATGGACATTACCGCATGCGAGCTCACGCCGCGGATGCGAGGAGCGCAGAGGTCGGCGAGTGGGCGAGCGGCGAGAAGAAGGCGGGGCGGGAGGTCTTACGGTGGTTATCGTGGTGGCGGCCTCGGCAGCGATCTAGATTCGCACCCGGCCGGCCTGAGCACTCTGCGCGTCCTCGGCCGGCCCACGATTTGGCGGCCGGGGCGGGGCTTGAGCGTCGAGGGTAGCAGAAGTGCGGCGCCGGGACCACCCCTGGTGTGGCCGTCGGTAGATCCCATTACGGGAAGTGTGGTACTACTTTTGGATCTTATTACGATTGTGGCGGTGGTCACTTTGCGGCTTGTCGGCCGGCGTGGCGGTGGAAGGGCTCGGCGCCGAGTTACATTGCCGCTTCATCATCTCCTCTGATTACCGCCCGGGCGAGGTGCTCATGGGTCAGCGGTCGCGGCAGGTCGTGGCTCGAGTCCCGATTCTAGCGGTCCTCAGAACCGCATTTATGCTTTGTCCAGCCGACAGGATCAGGAGGCCTCACCTGATGTCGTCACAGGTACCTTATCAGTTTCTGGGTTTGATATTTATGCCTTGATAGATCCGGGTTCTACTCTGTCCTATATATCTCCCCTTGTTGCTAGTAGGATAGGGATAGAGCCTGAGTCCATAGACCCGTTCGAGGTAGCTACGCCAGTGGGGGATTCGGTGGTAGCTCGGCGGGTATATAGGGCTTGCCCTGTGACCATTCTGATCGTCGGACCTGGCCGACTTGATAGAGTTGGAGATGATTGACTTTGACGTGATTATGGGGATGGATTGGCTAGCCTCTTGCTATGCCAATGTAGGCAGAGAGAAGTAAATGCAGTTCCAGTTTCACGAGGCCGGTTGTTGAGTGGGAGGAGCACGGTATCGCCAGAGGGTAGGTTTATTTCCTACCTCAGGCTAGGAAGATGGTGCGAGAAGGGTATATCTACCATCTAGTTCGGGTGTTTGATCACGAGGTGCGGTGCAGATTTTCCGTCGATTCGATGGTCGTGAGTTCCCAGGCGTGTTTCGGATGACCTCGGGTATCCTCACGAGAGGAGATCGAGTTTTGTATTGATGTGTTGCGGATACTCGGCCTTTATTTCCATTCCGCCATCTGAGAATGGCACTGCCGAGTTGAGAGAGTTGAAGGATCGGCAGGATTTGCTAGAGAAGGGCTTCATTAGGCTAGTGTTTCTCGCAGGGAAGCGCGGTATTGTTCGTGAAGAAGAAGGGCGGGGCCAGCTGCGCGTAATGTGTCGATCTGACGGTGAACAAGAGGACCATTAAACAGATACCCCTTCCTAGGATTGATGATTTGTTCGACCGATTGCGAAGTGCGAGATGTTTCTCAAGATTGATCTGCGATCGGGCTATCATCAGTGCGAGTCGAGAGGTGGATGTCCCTAGGGTGCATTCGGACGTGCGGGCATTATGAGTTCGGTCATGTCTTTTGGGTTGACCAATGCTCGTGGTATTCATGGATTTGATGAACCGAGTGTTCAAACCATTTTGGACACGTTTGTGATAGTGTTCATTGATGATATCTTGGTTTATTCTCGCTCGGAAGCGAGCACGCGGAGCATTTGAGGCTGTCTTGTGATTCTCGGGACCGGCAATTATACGCCAAGTTTTCCAAATGTGAGTTTTGGTTGACTTGATGGCGTTTCTTGGGCATATTGCCGGGTGATGGCATTCGAGTTGATCTGGCCAAGATCGGCGATCGAGACTTGGCCTGAACTCTTACTCGCGAGAGGTTCGCGATTTTACGGGCCTTGCAGGTATTATCGGTTCGTGGAGAAGTTTGCTTCTATCTACGCACCATTGACTAGGTGACTCGGAAAGCGACCAAGTTTGATGGTGATGCTTGTGGCGGGGTTTCGATTCTTGAAAGAGGCCCGGCGGCCGCCCGTTCTTACTCTTCCGGAGGTCGGATGGTTATGTCGTGTATTGTGATCGTCGGGCATCGGGTTGGGATGTGTGTTGATGCGGCATGGCGAGTTATAGCATATCATCCCGACGGTGAAGAAACACGAGAGGAACTACCCGCATGATTTGGAGTTGGCGGTGTGATTCACGCTTTGAAGATCTGGAGGCACTATTTGTATGGGGTTCACGTGGATATTTTTACGGACCACAAGAGCCTCGGTACATCTTCACGGAGGAGCCGAACTTACGGCGAGGCGGTGGTTAGAGTTGCTTAAGGATTACGATGTGGACATCCTGTACCACGGGCAAGGCGATGTTGTGGCGGATGCCGCCTTAGTCGTAGTCGATGGGAGCCTATCGGATGTGCGGCTAGAGAGAAGGGACATGGTTCGTAATTTGCACCGATTAGCGAGCCTCGGTGTCCGTTTGATTGATTCGATAGCAATGGGGTTAGAGTTCGTGAGGTTGCGAGTCTTCCATCGTTGAGGAGGTGAAGAGGCACGATTCGAGGATCGATTTTGATTCGATATCGTGATCTGACTCTTCGTGAGGGCAAGGGTCCTTTGAGGTAGCACGATGGGGTGCTAAGATTTGAGAAGCGAGTTGTGTGTTCCGGATGTTTGAGGACTTGGCGGCAGTTCTTGGGGAAGCACGGTAGCGCGTTACTCTATCCATCCGGTCGACCAAGATGTACCACGACCTTAGATGCGTGTATTGGTGGGATGGCTTGAAGAGGGCGTTGCGAGTTCGTAGCTCGGTGCCGTGTTGTCGGCGGTGAAGGTAGAGCACGAGACACGGTGGTTTGTTCTGACGATAGAGATCCCGCACGGAAGTGGGAGGTAATCAACATGGACTTCATCACAGGATTACCTCGCACTCGGAGGAGACATGATTCTATATGGGTTATCGTCGGCGGTGGCGAAATCAGCCCACTTTCTTCCGTCGGGGCGACTTTTCGGTGAGGATTATGCCGACTTTACATCAGAGATCGCCGATGCATGGAGTCCCTACTTCGATCATATCGCATGCGGAGCCCGGTTTACGGCCAACAGAGGTCCTTCGGAGGGGTTTAGGGGCGGTGAGCACGAGTGCATTTCATCCACGAGCGACGGACGGGCGGCGCACTATCCGGACTCTTGAGGATATCTGCGAGCTTTGTGTTATTGACCGATGGTAGTTGGGAGGATCATTTGCCTCTGGTTGAGTTCGCGTATAACAATAGCTACCACTCCGGTATTCGGATGGCGCCTTATGAGGCCTTGTATGGGAGGAAGTGCGGATCGCCTATAGGTTGGTTCGAGGTGGGCGAGTGCGGCTAGTGGGACGATTTTAGTGCGTGAGCGATGGATAAGGTGAAGCTTATCCGGCGTCTATTGGCATTTCGAGTCGGCAATCGTATCACGGATCATCGTCGTCGGCATCTTGAGTTCGAGGTTCATGATTGGGTTTTCCTAAAGGTGTCACCCATGAAGGGTGTGATGAGATTCGGGAAGAAGGGGAAACTCACCCACAGGTACATTGGGCGTTTCGATTGTCCGAGGTAGGCAAGGTTGCCTATGAGTTGGACTGCCGTCCGATCTGGAAGCGATACATCCGGTTTTCACGTGTCTATCTTGAGGAGATGTATCGGGGATCCATCTAGGGTACACCGGTTGGCGATGTCGGTGACCAGGGGTTATCGTATGAGAGATTCCCATAGCGATAATCGATCGTCGAGTTAGGCGTCTGCGGACGAAGGGCGTGGCTTCCGTCAAAGTCTTGTGGCGGAGCAGGCTCGGGGAGGAGATGGCGTGGGAAGCCGAGGAGGACATGAGCGAAGTATCCTCACTGTTCCCACCCCTCCGTAATTCACTTTCCTACTTTAAAATCTTCATGATCCTGTATGCCTAAGTGGTGTTTATGGCCGTGTGTGGCTTTTGCAACCTCTTTAAGTTTTGAAGAACCTTATCGTTATCTGTCTTGGGAAGGAACATTCGGGACGAATGTTTCTAAGGAGGGGAGAATGTTATACCCCGTATTTCCAGGGTATGTACGTAAGGGAATACGTACAAAAAGTTTTGGTCTTAAAGTTAGGCCTTGGACGATTTTTAGGCACAACTCACAGCGAGACGGTTTTCAGGCGAAACGTTTCCACGCTTTCATAGGATAAATTCGGCTATGTCATTTCTTATTTTTGCGGATTTTTCAGAGGCGTAACACTTTGGACCAATGAGAGGCGACACTTTCCACCTCTCATTGGTGGACTTGTCACGACAATAGGGCGATTGGATGCCAAGCCTTGTCATAAAGTTGGCTAGATATTTTGTGTGCAAGTTGGCCAAGGACACTTGCCTAAATCCTCACCCTACACTTGCCTTGCACTTGGCATAATCTTGGCCATTGGTTGGCCATGTCTTGACCTATAAATACCCCCCCTTGTTGAAGAGTTATTTCATCCTAAATTGAGCAATCTACCTAAGTCTCAAATCCATCCCTCTCCCTCTTGTTGTTTCGTCCAAACACACCCCTCCCCTTGAGAAGCTTGGCCGAGGCTACCCCCCCCCCTAGCGAAACCAACCCCTCCCTTGGTAGAAAAGTTGCCTTCTTGTATTGTTATAATGCCCAAAATACCCTAGCCCAAATACCTTAGCACTTAGTAGAAGTTGTGAAGAACTTCTAAGGTTTCCTTGGAGCATACAACTTAGGAGCAAAACCTTGCTCAGGCGCGACTTTTTCTAGGATATTATTGGGCTTACCGAGGTAACTAATCCTAACCCTCTTTTGAATTAAAGGATACTTACTGTTGTAGAATAAGAATAGTATCAATACTTAGAAGTATATCACAGAATAGAATTGAAGTGTTAATCACTTAGAAGGGTTTAAAAGAAGAATAATCAAACTGTACTTACATAGAATTTGTTTTCCACGATGTCTTATATAACTGACCGGTTAGGTTTGTGCTGCCCGACTTTCCGTAGAATTGAGGACCCTCTGTTTAGAATGACCTAGTGAATAGTATAGACCTTGATAGATATCTGTGACTATTATAGGTGATTCTCTGCAAGGCGACATACTCGACTTGGCGGTGGATTTCGCGAGAAGGTATGTGATTCTTCCTAAAGCATGATATTTTACAATATGTATATAGTACGGTGAGCGTACATGTGTTAACTGAATAATACTTACGGCAATGCCTCACGCTTAAGCTTTGAATAATACTTACGGCAATGCCTCAAACTTAAGCCTAAATAATAAGAAGCGAAAACATTTCAAAAGGACTCTTGAACCATTTATTATGAAGAGAACTAATTGGTTTTTAAGCGAAGCTTAAGAGTTATACTAGCTTTATGGGAAGTAAGTATAACCACTTAAGATTGATAAAAGGAATAAGTTTGCCTATGTGTTTATAACGGACTTATATTATGAATAAGAAGATGGTTTGATAGGTAGACATGATATGATGCTATGTGTGTTAGTATCTTGTAACGTTGGTATAGGTGAGTATCCTTGTTGTGCTTGTGTTACTTAAGGGTAATTTGTTATGCTAGTATACTATCACTCACTCTTGAGATGATACAGGGGTTAAGGCGCCCTCCGATGCGGGGTAGACTCGGCGATGCAGGACCATGATTCGAGAATACCTCATGCGGGTCGAGGGCCTATCGCGAGCTACGAGAGTTCGAGGTTAGTATGCGGGGTTATACCTCATGCGATGCGTGGCCATGCGGACGGCGAGTCGGGGCGATGCAGGAGTAGCTACCCTCGATGCGGGGTTATACCTCATGCGGGCCCGTGAGTGGCCTATGCGGACTCGGGAGTCGAGTTAGGCTTGCGAGAATGATGATGAGGCGAGTGGCCTGTTTCGATCATTCGCGGCCTAGACAAGACTCATTCTGATTACCTATTGTTGCTCTTGTTTGTGATGTGGCACTATATGCGGTTTCCTTGGTTGTTTCATACATCTTGTAAAGGTTTTAAAAATGATATGTTTCATTTAAGTACTTCTGATTTCGCATACTTAGTACTGTTGTCTTGACCTCCTTGGGGCTGCGTTCATGCCGCAGTAAGGCAGCAGTGCTAGATCCGCATCCTTAGGATCTACGTTGGTGTCGAGCTCCATCTCTTGGAGGCTCTACTTTTGGTATGATCTCCTGTTGTAGTTAGTTTTATGCAGTCGAGGGTATGGCGGGGCCACTGTCCGCCATAGTTGTATATTTCCTTAAGTGCTGTAGTCATGTTATGCGATTGTCGGATGTATCGCTAAAACATGATTATATATATATCTTAGAAAGGCCACATTTTCTCACAAAATCGTGTCTTGTTTTATAAAGCATTTCATGTCTTGCTTTATGTTTCCGCTGATTACTACGATGTATGACTACTTGGGTGCCGGTGAGGCACGATCCACGGCCCGGAATGGGTCGTGACAATACCGAGGCTGCGGTGCAGTTTCATCGATTCGATGATCGAGAGTTCCCGGGCGTGTTTCGGATGACTCTCAGGTATCCTCACGAGAGGGAGATTGAGTTTTGTATAGATGTGTTGCTAGACACTCGGCCTATTTCCATTCCGCCATACAGAATGGCACCTGCCGAGTTGAGAGAGTTGAAGGACCAGCTGAGAGATTTGCTGGAGAAAGGCTTCATCAGACCTAGTGTTTCTCCACGAGGCGCGCGGTATTGTTCGTGAAGAAGAAGAAGGGCGGGGCCCAGCTGCGCGTGTGTTGATCTGAGCGGTGAACAAGGTGACCATCAAGAACAGATACCCCCTTCCCAGGATTGATGATTTGTTCGACCAGTTGCAGGGTGCGAGATGTTTCTCCAAGATTGATCTGCGATCGGGCTATCATCAGGTACGAGTCAGAGAGGTGGATGTCCCTAGGGTGCATTCGGACGATGCGGGCATTATGAGTTCAGTCATGTCTTTTGGGTTGACCAATGCTCGGCGGTATTCATGGATTTGATGAACCGAGTGTTCAAACCATTTTGGACACGTTTGTGATAGTGTTCATTGATGATATCTTGGTTTATTCTTGCTCGAGCGAGGAAGCATGCGGAGCATTTGAGGCTATCTTGTGACGCTTCTCGGGACCAGCGATTATCCAAGTTTTCCAAATGTGAGTTTTGGTTAGCCGGTGGCTTTTCTTGGGCATATTGCCGGGTGATGGCATTCGAGTGGATACGGCCAAGATTGGCGATCGGGACTTGGCTAGACCTCTTACTCAGCGAGAGGTTCGCGACTTTACGGGCCTCGCGAGGTTATTATCGGTGGTTCGTAGAAGTTTGCTTCTATCTCTTCACCATTGACTAGGGTGACTCGAGAAGCGGCTAAGTTTGATGGTGATGCTTGTGGCGAGGTTTCGATTCTTGAAAAGAGGCGACGGCCGCCCATTCTTACTCTTCCAGAGGGACCAGACGGTTATGTTGTGTATTGTGATGCGTCAGGCATCGGGCTGGGATGTGTGTTGATGCAGCAGGGTAGAGTTATAGCGTACGCATCCCGACAACTTAAGAAACACGAGAGGAACTACCCCACCCATGATTTGGAGTTGGCAGCGGTGATTCACGCTTTGAAGATCTGGAGGCACTATTTGTATGGGGTTCACGTGGATATTTATACAGACCACAAGAGCCTCCAGTATATCTTCACGGAGGAGGCGAACTTACGGCGAGGCGGTGGTTAGAGTTGCTTAAGGATTACGATGTTGATATCCTGTACCACCCGGGGAAGGCCAATGTTGTGGCAGATGCTCTTAGTCGTAGGTCGATGGGGAGCCTATCAGATGTGCAGCTAGAGAGGAGGGGCATGGTTCGTGATTTGAATCAGTTAGCGAGCCTTGGTGTCCGTTTGATTGATTCTGATAGCAGTGGGGTACGAGTTCGAGAGGTTGCCGAGTCTTCCATCGTCGAGGAGGTGAAGAGGCAACAGTTTGAGGATCCGGTTTTGATTTGGTATCATGATACGGCTCTTCGTGAGGGCAAGGGTCCTTTTGAGGTAGCACCTGATGGGGTGCTAAGGTTTGAGGGCAGGTTGTGTGTTCCAGATGTTTCAGGACTTGGCGAGTTCTTGGGAAGCACCTACGGCGCGTTACTCTATCCATCGAGTCGACCAAGATGTACCACGACGCTTAGATGCGTGTATTGGTGGGATGGCTTGAAGAGGGCGTTGCGAGTTCGTAGCTCGATGCGTGTTGTCGGCGGTGAAGGTAGAGCACCCGGCACGGTGGTTTATTCTGACGATAGAGATCCCGACACGGAAGTGGGAGGTGATCAACATGGACTTCATCACGGGATTACCTCGCACTCGGAGGAGCATGATTCTATATGGGTTATCGTCGACGGTGTGAAATCAGCCCACTTTCTTCCCGTTAGGGCGACTTTTGGTGAGGATTATGCGGACTTTACATCCGAGAGATCGTCGGTGCATGGAGTCCCTATTTCGATCATATCGACGAGAGGCCGGTTCTGGCTAACCGGAGGTCCTTCGAGAAGGGTTTAGGGGCCTTGGTGAGCACGAGTCGCATTCCATCCACAGAGACGGACAGCAGAGCGCACTATCCGACTCTTGAGGATATCTTTGCGAGCTTTGTGTTATTGACCGGTGGGTGGGAGGATCATTTGCCTCTAGTTGAGTTTGCGTATAATAATAGCTACCACTCGGATTCGGATGGCGCCTTATGAGGCCTTGTATGGGAGGAAGTGCGGTCGCCGATAGGTTGGTTTGATGTAGGCGAGTGCGATTAGTGGGACGGATTTGGTGCGTGACGATGGATAAGGTGAAGCTTATCCAGAGCGGTTGCTCGCGGCTCGAAGTCGACGAAGTCATATGCAGATCATCGTCGTCGGCATCCGAGTTCGAGTTGAGGATTGGGTTTTCTAAAGGTGTCACCCATGAAGGGTGTGATGAGATTCGGGAAGAAAGGAAACTTCGGCCAAGGTACATTGGGCGTATCAGTTGTCGCGAGGTAGGCAAGGTTGCCTATGAGTTGGATCTGTCGTCCGTCGGAAGCGGTGCATCCGGTTTTCACGTTTCTATCACGAGGAGATGTATCGGGGATCCATCTAGGATACACCCGATTGACGATGTCGGTGGCCAGGGGTTATCGTATGAGAGATTCCATAGCGATAATCGATCGTCGGAGTTAGGCGTCTGCGGACGAGGCGTGGCAGTCAAAGTCTTGTGGCGGAGCAGGCTCGAGGAGGAGATGGCGTGGGAAGGCGAGGAGAACATGAGGCAGAAGTATCCTCACTTATTCCCCACACCTCCAGGTAACTTACTTTCCTATTTGCTGGTTTTTAATTATCGTGTTTGCTTAAGTGTTATATGTGGCCATGTGTGGCACTTGCAAACTGTTAAGTTGTGAGGTATCTTATCATTAACTGTCTTGGGAAGGAACATTCGGGATGAATGTTTCTAAGGAGGGGAGAATGTTATACCCCGTATTTCCATAGTATGTACGTGAGGGCGTACGTACGAAAGTCTAGCCTTAAAGTTTAGGCACAAGACGTTTTTTGGGCACAACTCACAAAACGAATGGTTTTCCGACGAAACGTTTAACAAGACTCGCGTAGGATAAATTCCGGCTATGCCATTTCTAATTTTTGCGGATTTTTCCGAGAGACGAAACATTTTGGACCAACGAGAGGGAGACACTTGTCACCCTCTCATTGATGGATGTGGGGCGGCAATAGGGCCGAATGGATGGCCTTTTTTGTCAAGTAGTTGGTAGGATATTTTTGTGTAGTAGATAGAATGGACACTTGCCTAAATCCTCACCCTACACTTGCCTTGCACTTGGCATCATCTTGGCCATTGGTTGGCCATGGCTTGACCTATAAATACCCCCTTAAGATGAAGAGTTCTTCATCCACAAATTTCTTTCCAAGTCTTGAAAATCCTCCTCCCTTGAGCCTTTTTCGTCCAAGCCTTCTCCCCACCCCTCGAGTGAAGCTTGGCGAAACCCCCTAGCCTAGCCGAAACCTACCCCCTCCCTTGGTAGAAAAGTTGCCTTCTAGTATTGTTATAATGCCCAAAATACCCTAGCCCAAATCCCTTAGTACTTAGTAGAAGTTGTGAAGAACTTCTAAGGGTTCTTGGAGCTATCGGAGCGTTCAAATTAGGAGCTAAACCTCGCTCAGGATCGACGTTTATACTTGGATAATTTTGGGTTTATCGAGGTAAATAATCTTACCCTTCTTTTTTTAATTAGAGAATACATACTGTAGAAGTATAAGAATAAGTATAAAATACTTAGAAGAATATTACAGAATAGAATTGAACTGTTATCACAGTAGAAGGGTATAAAAGAAGAATAATTGAACTGTACTTACATAGGGTGTATTCTGATGAAGTATAGTTCTGGGTAGGAAGTGCTGCCCAAATTCCCGTAGAATAGAGAACCCTCGCTTAGAGCTTTATCTGATCTGATCTGACGCGTTGATAGGCGTGTTGGTATTATAGGCTGATTCTCTGCGCGCGACATACTCGACTTGGCAGGTGGATTTCGCCGAGAAGGTATGTGATTCTTCCTATACTCTTGAGCATGATATTTTGAATATATATATAGGACGGTAGACGTACGTGTATTAACTGAATAATAACTACGGCAATGTCTTTTGACTTAAGCCTGAATAATACTTACGGCAATGTCTTGCGACTTAAGCCTGAATAATAAAGATCTTAAAAAGTCTTTCAAAAGAATTATAAAACAGTTTTGAAAGAAGAAGAATAATTGTTTTAAAAACAAGAAGCTTAAGGGTTATACTAGCTTTATGGGAAGTTAAGTATAACGGCTTAAGTTTTATAAAAAGGAACAGTTTACTTATGTGTTTATAAAAGACTTGTATTGATTTCTGAAAGGTATAATAAGATGGTTTTGATGAGTAGACATATTGTGATGCTATGTGTGTTAGTATCTTGTAACGTTTGTGTAAAGAGGTCAGTCTTACTTGTGCTTATGTTGTTTAAGTATAAGCTGTTATGTTAGTACTATATCACTCACCTCTTGAGATGATACCGGGGGTTAAGCTGCCTCCGTCACGGGGTAGACTTCGGTGATGCAGGACCATGATTCGAGAATACCTCATGCGGGTCCAGGGACCTATGCGAGCTACGAGTTCGAGTTAGTGTGCGGGGTTATGCCTGCGTCTATGTGGCCGTGCGGACAACGAGTCGGGGCGATGCGGGAGTAGCTACCCTCGATGCGGGGTTATACCTCATGCGGGCCTATGTGAGTGGCCTATGCGGACTACGAGTCGAGTTAGGCTTACATAATGATAATATGGCGAGTGGCCTGCTTGATCATTCGCGACCTAGAAAAGACACATTACGATTTACCTATTGTTGCTCTTGTTTATGATGTGGCACTATGTGCGATTACATTGGTTGTTTAAATGCATATTTGTAAAATTGGTTTTAAAGTGATATGATTTCATTTAAGTACTTTACAATTTCACATACTTGGTACTGTTATCGACCTCCTTGAGGCTGCGTTCATCTGCGGTAAGCGGCAGTGCTAGATCCGCATCCTTAGGATCTTTTGCGTTGGTGTCAGGAGCTCCATCTTCTCCGGAGGCTCTACTTTTGGGTATGATCTCCAGTAATGTAGATAGTTTTGTACATTCAGGTATGGCGGGGCCCTGTCCGCCATAGTTGTTTACTTCCTTAAGTGCGTAGTCTGTTATGCAGTAAGGATATAAAGCGCGATTTTGGTTGATATATATTATCTTAGAAAGCGACTTTCTCATATAAACTGTGTCTAAATTTTCATTGATTCATGTCTTGTTTTATATTCCGCTGATTTTCTCTGATGTATGACTACTTGGGTGCCCGGGTAAGGCACGATCCACGAACGGGCAGGTCGTGACACTCTCTATCCTCTATCCGCGCGTAAGCTTGTATCCGGCAATAACCATACCGGTGAAGGGCCACTCCGAGCGTCGAGAATCATATAATGGTCTAGCCCATCACATAGCGGTGAACTCTGTCCGCCATATCAGCCACAATAGTGTGCGCGTACGACAATGAGTCAAACTCGGTTGTATTCACGATGGTCTCCCATTCGCCTCAATGACAAGAACCTATCAACACGGGCTCTCTCATTTCGGGAGGCAAAGGTGATCAAGAAAGGCCTCCGTGAACTCATCCCAAGCTGCGGACGAGCACGCGGCTCGGCGGCTCCCAAGACTCAAACCAGTTCAACGCAATATCGCGTAACCGGTAAGAAGATAACACAACTAACTCGGTCTCCGAGGCCCTAAGCACCTGCATAGTCCGCTGTAGCTGCCGAACGAACTCTTGAGGATCATCCTCAGATCTCGAACCATAAAACTCGAGTGGACTTGTTACACCCCGTATTTCCAGAGTATGTATGTGAGGACGTACGTACGTTTGTACAAGCCCTAATTAGGTTAAGGGTGAAATTGTGAACTTTCGACGGAAAAGATTCCGAACCTTGTGAAGGAAATTCTACGTTTTTAATATTTTAACCGATTACGAATTTTTCCGAGAGATGAAATATTTTGGGCCAATAGGAGGGCGACATGTGTCACCCTTAGTTGGCATGGGTTGGACGAAAGTGTTGGGCTAGTGGACAAGTCAAATGGTCAAGTCTTGGAAGATATTTTCTTAGGGTGAGTGGGGGTAGGTAGGGACGGTTTTGTGGGGCAAGTGGGAGGGCCTTGTTGGACGTTTTTGTGTGCTAGTGGAAGGCCACATGGCTCTTTGTTGTGGGGGACATATGTCCCAATGTTGTGGTGGACATATGTCCCAAGGTTGTGGTGGACACTTTGTCACGACCCGATCCCGGGCCCGTGACTGGTGCCTTACCCCGGGCACCCTAGTGATACAACATCAGAGAAAATCAGCGGAAATAAAAACTAAAACATGATACAAGACATAAAGTATGAAACAGGCTAACCAACACGGTCACCTTCCTGAATATATACATATATATACATCAACCTGAACAGTTAAATCCTTTTACAAACCCTGCCCACAACAGTACTACAGACCTCTAAGAATGTAACCATAACTATGACGGGACAGGGCCCCGCCATACCCCTGAATGTACAAGTATCTACCGACAGGGACTATACCAAAGATAAGCCTCGGAGAAACGGAGGCGTCCCAAGCTGAGCTGTGATCCTACGGCGCGGATCCACAACCGATGTACCTCTACTGCGGCGTGAACGGCCCGAAGGAGAGTCGATGCGGTACTAAGTATGTGGCGTAAAATCTGTAAATAAAATCATAATAGTCTATATAAAGCGGGAGACATGTATGATAACCAAACTACGATCCACAATATATAAACAAATATGTCAAGTCGGGGACTCACGCCTCAAAGTCATTACTCAAATATAACAATGGGTCTCACGCCCACATCAATCATGCGTGGAATACCTTCTCGCTGCTGGCGATTTATGATATAATCACACCAAAAGTACATGAACACGAGTCCCACGAGTCATAAAAACCGTGCGAGGCAATCACGAAGGCTAACTACGGATACTGCGCGTCCTCGACGGGCCAGGGGCAAGTCTGGCCAACTACCGATACCAAAGCCGTACCAACAAATCTATATAACCAAACCACGAAGGCGACCGAGGCAAGTACGAAAGTCAACTACGGATACCAAGCTGCGCGCGGTGGCGGGCAATCACGAAGACTAACTACGGATACCAAGCGGAATCGGAGACCGTCAAAACTGAGCAGGGCAAGTCTGAAGGCCAACTACGGATACCAAGGCGAACAGCCACGACTTGGGGCAAGTCACGAGCAACTACGGATACCAAGCCGAATCAGTAAAACCTCATGGAGAGCTAGTCCATGGAATAATAATCCTAATGGAACCATACCCGTGGGCCACCCAACGTGTCAGTAGGTCCATCAATCAAGAACAACATGACCGGCCCTCCATCGAGAGACGCGGTAACATAAGGATACAACACTTGCACCACAAGGCTATCACACACAAACATAGGTAAGTTACACACAACTCAAGGTACTTTCATTTTATGACAAAGTCCAGGTGTTAATCCCCAAAGTACTACGTACGTTAAATTCTTTTTAGAAGATCCATTTCTTTTACAAAAGTCACCCGACACCCGTAGTATCAAAATAAAGTGACTAACATTTTAATTAAACCAAAACAACTTCGGACTTTCCTTTTAAACCAAATTAAGACAATACCATGCCTTCTTTTTAGACCAAAACACTTCTCCTTTTAAAGTCAAGTTACCATTTTAAAACTAATGATAAAAACCATTCCTTTGTTTTCATAAAGTCGTTATAACTAACTTCCCATAAAGCTGTTATAACACTTTATGTTCTAAACCAAAACTCTTTAATTCCTGAAGTCTCTTTTCTTTTAAAACAACAACAAGTATTCTTTAAAACCCAAATAACTTACTTTTTCAAAACAAGTAACCTATACTTAAAATCAAGTTACTTCTCTTTTTCCGAAAACAAGTCGTTATAAGTCAAGTCTCTTATCTTTCAAGATCAAGTCTCTTAACTTTCAAAATCAAGTCGTTTATAAGTCAAGTCTCTTATCTTCTAAAATCAATAAACCATTCTTTTACCTACATAAAGTCGTTATAACTAACTTCCCATAAAGCTATTATAACACCTTATGTTTTAAACCAACCAAATCACTTAGCACATGTACGTCTACCGTACTACATAGTTCACAACAATCATGCTAGAAAAGATAGGAAGAGGTTCACATACCTCGCGACGATTATCGACAATTAGCAAAACGCTCCACAGTACTGTAACCCTGCTAGCCGTTTCCACTCTTCAAGTAGAATACGCTACTCGTAGTACTGCAACCTATAAAGGCCACAAAACGCCTATCAACTCCTAGATCTCCTCGTAGAATATTCTAACTGCAAGATTCCTTATTCTACAGAAAAATCGGCAGCACCTCCCCCCCCCGCAACCACATAAATCTCCTCCTCTACTCAGGCCCGCTACCAGGCCAACAACTCCCAGGGGAGAGGGTCACACGTCTAACCGGACGTGTACAATTCTACTTCACAATAATACTACACAAGTCTACTGTAAATACAGTCCAATGTAAATACAGTTCAATTCTTACCAATATCCATTCTATATATAGTATACTCAACTATACATTACAACAACATGTAATATCCAATTACAATAGGGGGACATAGATCATTACCTCGATAAGCCCAAAATTATCCAAGATTATATGTCGATCCTGAGCAACGTTTAGCTCCAAATCCTTACGCTCCAACCCGCTCCAAGCAACCCTTAGATGTTTCTAAACAACTTCTCTTAACACTTCAACCAAGCTTATGAAGATTTTTCTAGGGTTTCATTTTGCGACTTTTGGAAAAAGTAGTATTCCAGACTCTAGTATTAAAACAACTTTGGAATACTACTAGGGATACTAGGCCAAGGTTTTTGGGATTTATACAATAATACTCCAAGTATTTCTACACAAGAGGGGGGAGGGGGACGAAACAAGGCATAAAGGGAGGGAGTATTTTGCTTGAAAAAGCTTCAAGTGTGGGATGAATATTATGTCATGCACTATGGGGTATTTATAGAAGATTCAAGGGCCAAGATCAATGCAAGGTGTGTGGTCAAGATTGGGCCATGTGTGTGTGGGTCCCACCACACCACATGGCCAACGAAATGAGCTTCCAAGTGGCATGGCCATTTCGGCCAAGGGGACAAGTGGCTAGCCACTTGTCCCTCCAATTCGGCCAAGTGACACATGGGGGTGACACGTGTCGCCCCCCGACTCGTCCAAAATATTTCGTCTTCCGAAAATATCCAAAATACCGAAAATCTCAAAAACAAAGCGGGCTCCACAAAACCGTAAATTTCTCCCGTGGGCCCCACGTGACCATTTCCGAAAATAAAATCTCAAAATTCTAATATAATCCAAGAAGTCCAAATACCAAATCTGGAAACCCAATTCCCATTAACGAACCTTTTTCTTCACAAAAACCGGAAACTTTTCCGTCGAAAAATCACATCTTTCTTTCTTTCCAAAATTTCTGTCGTATTCTCGTACGTACGTCCCTACATACATACCCTGAAACTACGGGGTATAACATTCTTCCCCCCTTAGAAACATTCGTCCCGAATGTTCCTTCTAAGTCTCCAAACACACATGCGCCGGTATAGTCTTCACTACTATACTTACGAAACCAATCATGCCATCAATGGCCATAGTTTAACATACAAATCCAAGCCAACGAGGAATCACCTCTAACATCACAAAAAGCTCACACCCATGGTCTAAAGGATACTCCGCCGCATCTTCACTTCAAAAGAAATGATCACTTTCGTTCTCATAACACATTGTTCGCTTCTCTTCTTACTCGTCGTCCCTTTCGCGCACCCCGAACTCTTTCTAGTACACATACCACACTTGATCCGCGATTTCACAACCAGGTTACCACCTCCAACTTGGTCATCTTACTAGCCTCAAATTCCCTCAAGGCCATTTCTGGCCTTTACGGTCGATTAGTCGAACACATCCACGAACTCATACAATGGTTACCTAAACTTGGGCTTAGCACCCTCGTGACCCTACCACTGGCGGGACCACTCAAACGGCCCACCCCAAACCGGTGTGGTTGACCGCGAATGGTCCTCAACCCGACCCATAATCGCACCAGACTCTTGTTCCCCGATCCGGAACAATCTTACCTATCCAAGTCATGAAAGCTACCACTTTCATCTTACACAACCCAAGGAAATATCCCACAATATATATCACGCATACCAAGTGTTTCGACAAAGACTAACCGTAAAATCTTTTTCTCACGACGACCTTACATCTAAGGTCTCAACGTGTAATATTCTAAGGTTCACACCTACCATACCCCCATACTTACCTTTCAACTAACCATGTTTTCTAACTCACAAATAACACAACGCTATCCGCACATAGCACACAATAATAAGATCATTATATCAAGCATACTAAGCTCTAGAGGGTTAAGGATATACCTGTATCTACCGCTTCACTCTAATCATAGGCCTACCATGCAGGGCGCATAGCTGTAGAAGGTGATGAACCAGCCATAGATCCTGAAGGCCGAGTCTGTACATCCGCTACCTCAGTCGGACAATTTCGCAAAATGGCCTGCGCCACATGTAAAACAACCTCCGAACCAGACGACACTCCCTTATGGATTCTACCGCAACGCTGAGGTAAGGGTGGCCTCATCTGGTCAACACCACTACTCCCCCGAAAACCTGAACCCTTGGAGCCACGACGCTCCAATACTCTGGTGCCTCAGGCGTGGAGGACCGCTCAGATGGCGGGCGCATAACTAGTCTTCTTGAGGCGGTCCACCTTTAAAGTCGCCAAAAGACACTGCTTTGCAGCCTCTTCTCGCTGATCGGTCATTCCGTCGACCTCTCCGCTCACACCAGTGCATAAGCTGCGTGCGGGCAATGTCCATGCGGTGAAGAGCTACACCCGAGCAAACCTCGCCAAGTAGTCATCGAGCCCCGTGACGTGGCGGTGCACTCTGTCCTCCATATTGCCACTAACGCCGGACATATCGGGCCAACGAGTCGAACTCCGTTGTACTCCCGAACCGTGCGCCCTGCCCCGCCAACATCAAAAATCCGGCCGAGCCCTCCTCATTAGGGCAAGAAATGTGCAAGAAAAGCCCACGAGAACTCGTCCATACAGGTGAGCGCATGCTCCCCGGGACGGTTCCTATGAATCAAACCGATCATTGCAGTATCACGCGGCCGATGCGAACAATATCACCGACTGCCTCGGAGGCCTTGATCACTCGTGATCCGTCAGAATGCTTCGGATAAACTCACGAGGGTCATCTCGCTCTCGATACATAGAACATCGGTGGTGCAACTTAAGAAGTCGAAGTCTCCAACTATCGGCCACAGGGTGCCTCATCGGTACCCCCGTCTGTCCTCAAGTCTCTCCATAAACCTAACTAGTAACTGGGCCATCTCCATGCAACCCATATCCTGCATTCTGGCCGTGGGTGGAGGCTCAGTCTTGTGGTCTCAGCGACCATCGCTGCGACTCTAAACTCTGGCGGGCGTCGTAGAATCCGCCGTCCAGCCACCCTGTAAAGCGGGCCTCTTGTCACGACCGTTCGGGCCGTGATCGTGCCTCAGGGGCACCAGTAGTCATACATCGAGTAACCGGAATATAAAACAAGACAGAAACAGTTTATAAAATAAGACAGTTTATCGATGAAAAGCTTGCCTTTCGGCATAATATAAATAACTCAAGTTTTGCGATTCATCCCAGTGCATAATAGTACTCTGGACCTCTAAGGAAGTAAACAACTATGGCGGACAGGGCCCGCCATACCTCGTCATACAAAACTATCTACAATACAGGAGATCATACCCAAAAGTAGAGCCTCGGAGAAGATGGAGCTCACGACACAACGCAAAGATCCTAAGGATGTGGATCTAGCACTGCTTGCCACCTGCGGCATGAACGGCCCCGAAGAGGTCGATAACAGTACCAAGTATGTGAAACTATAAAGTACTTAAAATGAAATCAAAGTATTTAAAACCTTTTCACAAATACAATCGGTTCAATTGCACATAGTGCACATCACAAACAACAACGATAATAGGAAAAGCGTAAAGTCTATTCTAGGCGCGAATGATCGAAGCAAGGCCAATCGCCCATAGTATCATTCCGCGTGCCTAGTCACGGACTTCCGCAGCCGCATAGGTCCCACATGCACCGCGTGAGATATTTCTCGCATCGGGGCAGCTACCCGGCATCCGCCTAGGCTCCGCAGCCGCATAGCCTCAAAAGACCGCATAGTCTCAGCAGACCGCATAGAGTCCGCGTCAGGCTAAACGCCGGAATGATCAATCACGAGCATACCGCTGCTCGCATAGTCTCACAGACCGCACAGGCCGTATAGACCCGCATCGAGGGCAAGCCGCGGTATAACAATCGAGGGTAGGTGATACAATAACGATACAATGGACTTACGGTTAGCAACGTAAGCACAGCAAGAATGACCCCTTTACGGCGTTACAAGACACTAACACGGTAGCATCATAACATGTCTACTTATCAAACAATCTTACTACACTTAACGTAAATCAATACAAGGCTTTTATAAACAAAACAAGTAAATTCCTTTTTATCTTCTTAAGTTGTTATACCTAACTTCCCATAAAGCCAGATAACTCTTACGCTTTTGTTTTAAAACCAAATATTTATCTTACATTAAAAATGATTCATATTCTTTTGAAATGTTTTGATTCTTTGTTATTCGAGCTTAAGCGTGAGGCATTGCCGTAAGTATTATTCGAGCTTAAGCGTGGCATTACCATAAGTATTATTGAGCTTAAGTCAAAGACATTGCCGTAGTTATTATTCGATTAACACGTATGCGTCTAGTACTATATATTGTAAAATATCATGCTTTAGGAAGAATCACATACCTTCCGTGAAAACCACCGCCAAGTTGAATATGTCGCGCAGAGTCACTATAATAGTCACGAATATCAATCAAAGATCGCTCGAGGTCATTCTAAGCGGGGTTCATAATTCTACGGAAAGTCGGGCGCACAACTCTACGGTGAGCTATGTAAGTCTCGTGAAAACATCCTATGTGAGTCTGATTCAATTATTCTTCTTTTAAACCCTTCTTTGTGATAACAGTTCAATTCTATTCGTGATATTCTTCTAAGTATCTAATACTTATTCTAATACTACAACGATGAAGTATTCTCTAATTCAAAGAGGTTAGGATTAGTTACCTCGGTAAGCCCAATAATATCCTAGATAAAGTCGCGCTGAGCAAGGTTTAGCTCCTAAGTTATGCGCTCAGAGCTCCAAGAAACCTTAGAAGTTCTTCACAACTTCTACTAAGGACTAAGGTATTTGGGCTAGGGTATTTTGGGCATTATAACGATACTAGAAGACAACTTTTCTACCAAGGGAGGGGTGTAGATTTCGGCTAGGCTAGGGGGGTAGGCTCTCGGCCACACTACACTGAGGAGGGAAGAGGTGTTGGACTAAAAGCTTAAGGAGAGGAGAGAGGATTTTTAGCCTTGGAAGATAACTTTGTGGATGAATAACTCTTCATCTCGAAGGGGGTATTTATAGCTCAAGCCTTGGCCAACCAATGGCCAAGATGAAGACAAGTGCAAGGCAAGTGTAGGGTGAGGATTAACTAAACACAAATATCCTACCAACCCTTGACTTGTGCACAAGGCACAAAAACGTGACTTGGCTCTCCAATTTCGTCCATGGACGATTCAAGTCCACCAATGGGAGGGTGCCAAGTGTTGCCCTCCGTTGGTCCAAAATGTTTCGCCTCTCGGAAAAATCCAAAAATTAGTAATGGCATAGCGGAATTTTCCCTACGAAAGCTGTGAAACGTTTCGTCGGAAACGATTCTTTAAGCGAGTTGTGTACAAAAAAGCGTCAAGGCTAACTTTAAAGCCAAACTTTTTATGCGTATTCCCTTACGTACATACTGGAAATACGGTATAACATTCTCCTCGCTTAGAAACATTCGTCGAATGTTCCTTCTCAAGACGATTATCGAAGAAGCTTAAGCGATTAGCAAATGCCACACACGCCAAAACAACACTTAGGCATAAATGATAATGGAAATTTACAAGTAGGAAAGTGAATTACGGAGGTGTGGGGAATAGGTGAGGATACTTCTGTCTCATGTCCTCCTCGGCTTCCCGTCATCTCCTCTACGAGCTCGTTCGCCACAAGACTTTGTGGAAGCCACGTCCTTCGCGCAGACGCTAACTCCGACGATCGACTATCGCCATGGGAATCTCCTCATACGATAACCCTCGGTCACTGGACATCGTCAATCGGGTGTACCCTAGATGGATCCCGATACATCTCTCAAAGATAGATACGTGAAACACGGATGCGCGCCTCGGATCGGACGAGATTCAACTCGTAGGCAACCTTGCCTACCTGCGGACAATCTGAAGCGGCCCAATGTACGGGAAGTTTCCTTCTTCGAATCTCATCACACCTTCATGGGTGACACGCTAGGAAAACCCAATCATCTGCGAACTCGGATGCCGACGACGATGATCTGCATCGACCATGCCGACTACGGTGTCGATAGTCGCCTCGGATAAGCTTCACCTTATCCACCGCTCACGCACCAAATCTGGTCCCACTATTGCACTCGCCCACATCGAACCAACCTATAGGCGATCTGCACTTCCTCCCATACAAGGCCTCATAAGGCGCCATCCGAATCGGAGTGGTAGCTATTATTATACGCAAACTCAACTAGAGGCAAATGATCCTCCCAACTACCATCAAGTCAATAACATGGGCTCGCAAAGATATCTCAAGAGTCCGGATAGTGCGCTCTGCTGTCCGTGCATGCGTGGATGAAATGCGATTACTCGAGCTCACTGCGTCCTAAACCCCTCGGAAGGACCTCGAGTTAGCGTAAACCGGGCTCCTGCATGCGATATGATCGGTAGGGACTCCATGCGATCGGCGATCTCTCGGATGTAAAGTCCGCATAATCCTCAGAAAAAGTCGTCTGACGGGAAGAAAGTGGGCTGATTTCGCCACTGTCGATGATAACCCATATAGAATCATGTCTCCTCCGAGTGCGAGGTAATCTGTGATGAAGTCCATGTTGATTACCTCCCACTTCCGGTCGGGATCTCAATCGTCAGAATAAACCACTGTGCCTCCGGTGCTCTACCTTCACTGCGACAACACGGGCACGAGCTACGAACTCGCAACGTCCTCTTCAAGCCATCCCACCAATACACGGATCTAAGGTCGTGGTACATCTTGGTCGACCGGATGGATAGAGTAACGCTACTTGTGTGCTTCCCAAGAACTGCTGCCGAAGTCACGAAACATCCGGAACACCGCGATGCGCCCTCAAACCTTAGCACCCCATCGTGCTACCTCAAGGACCGCGCCTCGTGAAGAGTCGTATCACGATATCGAATCAAAGCGGGATCCTCGAAATGTTGCCTCTTCACCTCCTCAACGATGGAAGACTCGGCAACCTCACTAACTCTAACCCCACTGCTATCAGAATCAATCAAACGGACACAAAGGCTCGCTAATCGATGCAAATCACGAACCATGTCCCTCCTCTCTAGCCGCACATCCGATAGGCTCCCATCGACCTACGACTAGAGCATACGCCTGACATTGGCCTTCCGGGTGGTACAGGATATCAACATCGTAATCCTTAAGCAACTCTAACCACCGTCTCGCCGCAAGTTCACTCCTCGGTGAAGATATCTTTGGAGGCTCTTGTGGTGCGTATAAATATCCACGTGAACCCCATACAAATAGTGCCTCGGATCTTCAAAGCGTGAATCACGGTACGACTCCAAATCATGGGTGGGGTAGTTCCTCCGTGTTTCTTGGTGTCGGGATGCATATGCTATAACCCCGCCATGCTGCATCAACACACATCCCAACCCGATGCCCGACGATCACAATACGACATAACCATCCGGACCTGCGGAAGAGTAAGAAGCGGGGCGGTCGTCGGTCTCTTTCAAGAATCGGAAACCTCGCCACAAGCATCACCATCAAACTTGGCGCCTTCGAGTCGGCCTAGTCAATGGTGCGAGAGATAGAAGCAAACTTCTCCACGAACCGATAATATCCTGCAAGGCCCGAGCTGCGAACCTCTCAGCCGGAGTAGTAGGTTCAGGCAAGTCTCGATCGCCTCGATCTTGGCGTATCACTCGAATGCCATCCGCCCGACAATATGCCCAAGAAACGCCATCAAGTCAACCAAAACTCACATTTGGAAAACTTGGCGTACAAATCTGTCTCGAGAATCGGCAAGACCTCAAATGCTCGCATGCTCTCGCCTGGCGAGAATAAACCAAGATATCATCAATGAACACTATCACAAACGTGTCCAAAAATGGTTTGAACACTCGGTTCATCAAATCCATGAATACCACGGAGCATTGGTCAACCAAAGAAATGACCACGAACTCATAATGCGCACGGGTCTCGAATGCGATCCTAGGGACATCCACCTCTCGACTCGCACTGATGATAGCCCGATCGCAGATCAATCTTGGAGAAACATCTCGCACTCGCAAGTCGAACAAATCATCAATCACGGAAGGGGGTATTCGTTCTTAATGGTCACCTTGTTCACCGCTCAGTAATCAACACACATGCGCTGGCCCCGCCCTTCTTCTTCACGAACAATACGGCGCTCCCGTGGAGAAACACTAGGCTCGATGAAGCCCTTCTCCGGAAATCTCTAAGCCGATCCTTCACTCTCTCAACTCGGCGGTGCCATTACGTATGGCGGAATGGAAATAGGCGAGTGTCCGCAATAGGTCAATACAAAACTCAATCTCCTCTCGGGAGGATACCCGAGGTCATCCGGAAACACGTGCGGGAACTCACGACTCTCGAATCGATCAAAATCTGGTACGCAGCCTTCAGATCAAACACCAACGAGATGGTAGATATACCCTTCGCACCATCTTCCTAGCCTTGAGGTAGGAAATAAACCTACCTCCGGCGTCTGGTGCTCCTCCCACTCAACAATGGCTCGCAGAAATGGAACCGTACTCTCTCTCTGCAGTCTACATTGGCGTAGCAAGAAGCTAGCCAATCCATCCCCATAATCACGTCAAGTCAATCATCTCCAACTCTATCAAGTCGGCCAGGGTCCGAGCATCGTAAATGGTCACAGGACAAGCTCTATATACCCGCCGAGCTACCACCGAATCACCCATGGCGTAGCTACCTCGAAAGGTCTATGGACTCGTGCTCTATCCCTATCCTACTAGCAACAAGGGAGATATATGGGGCCAGTAGAACCGGATCTATCAAAGCATACACATCAAACCTGAACCGATAAGGTACTGTGGCGACATCGGTGAGGCCTCCCGATCTGTCGGTGGACAAAGCATATACGCGGTTCGAGGACCGCTAGGCGGGACTGCGCCACGACCTCTGTCGCGACCCGCTGATCCACGTGTACCTTGCCCTCGGGCGTAATGCTGTCGAGGATGAAGCGGCGCAGACCACCTGTAGGTGAGCCTACCACCGCGCCGCCCGGTCGGACAAACTCGCAAAGTGACCTGCGGCCACAAGTATAGCAAGCTCGGTCTGCCTCGAATGGTATCTGCCACAACGGGCACCGAGCGAACCTCGAACGGTTAGCACCTGCTACCCTAGAAATCAAGTCTCGGGGCCACGACCGCCCGACCGCTCTGGTGGCCGAAAATGAGGTAGGGCGCTCTGCGGCTGGTGTGGTGCACCGACTTCTGGCGACGCCCACCACGAGGACCACCAAAAGAACCGGCCGTCTTGGCCTTCTGCTCGCGATATCGCTCTACCGGCGGTCTCTACGCTCCTCACAACCTGGTCATGAGCTGCACGGGTTATGTCCATTACTGGTGAAGGACACACCGCACAAGACTTCGGCCATGTAATCATCTAGCCCGGTGACATAGCGATGCACTGTCCTCCATCTTCGCTACGGTGCAGGACATATCGGGCAAGAATCAAACTCGACATTGTACTCCCTCATTTGGCGTCCTCCCGCCTCGGAACAAGAATCTATCGGCTCGTGCCCTCCTCATGCGGAGGCGAAGTGTGTGAGAAAAGCCTCGAAAACTCATCCCATCTGCTGGAGGTGCATGCTCTCCCGGAAAGCTCCCATGAATCAAACCGATCATGCGGTATCACGCGGCCGTCGCGAACCGAATGTCACGACCTCGGTCAAAGCCACGATCACCGCGTAATCCTCTGCGGTGACGGATGAACTCCTGCGGATCATCCTCCGCCTCGACCAGTAAAACTCTGGCGGGCTCTGACTCAAGAAATCTCGTAGCCTCAAACTATACGCCTCGGGTGCTTCTGGTCGCGGGCTGAGCTGGAGGCTCAGAACATCGGCCTCTCCTCGTATCGGGCCACAACTTTAGCCAATAGTGGGCCATCTCCTTGTACCCTAACTCCTCCGCCCAGGTGTGGGGCGGGGTGTGGGTGCTGTGGTCTCTTTGGGGCGTGGCGTCATAGAACTCGCCGTCTCGGTATAGGCGGGCACGAGCCCTCGTAACTCTGGGTGTCTGCTAGCGCCTCCTCATTGCCTTTCCTTCGGGCGGGTTGCCTTACGTGGAGGCATAATCGCATAGAAAGGAATTCGTTAGAGGTCCAACCTATAACACGACTCTAAAGCACGATCTCGTAATGAGAAGAATGGAAACCAATCCTAAATATCCTATAGCCTCACGATTATTGGTGTGGTGCACAACACACCGATAATCAAACTACTAGATACGATGCGTAAACACTTTCCGAGGATTAATCGCTCGATACCACTTTTGTCACGACCGTTCGGGGCAGTGATCGTGCCTTACCGGGCACCCAGTAGTCATACATCGAGTAACGGCGGAATATAAAACAAGACAGAAGCAGCTTTATAAAATAAGACACGCTTTATCGATGAAAAGCTTGCCTTTCGGCATAATATAAATAACTCAAGTTTTGCAGTTACATCCCAACTGTACAATAGTACTACAGACCTCTAAGGAAGTAAACAACTATGGCGGGACGGGGCCGCCATACCTCGATGTACAAAACTATCTACAATCTGGGAGATCATACCCAAGTAGAGCCTCGGAGAAGATGGAGCTCACGACACCAACGCAAAGATCCTAAGGATGTGGATCTAGCACTGCTTGCCCTTACTGCGGCATGAACGCGGCCGAAGGAGGTCGATAACAGTACCAAGTATGTGAAACTATAAAGTACTTAAAATGAAATCAAAGTATTTAAAACCTTTTCACAAATACAATCGGTTCAATTGCACATAGTGCCACATCACAAACAACAACGATAATAGGAAAAGCAGAATGTGTCTATTCTAGGCCGCGAATGATCGAAGCAAGGCCAATCGCCCATAGTATCATGCGTGCCTAGTCCCCGACTTCGCACTCGCATAGGTCCCACATGCACCGCGTGAGATATTTCTCGCATCGGGGCAGCCAACCCCGGCATCCGCCTAGGCTCCGCAGCCGCATAGCCTCAAAAGACCGCATAGTCTCAACAGACCGCATAGGAGTCCCGCGTCAAGCTAACGCCGGAATGATCAATCTCGAGCATACCGCTGCTCGCATAGTCTCACAGACCGCATAGGCCGTATAGACCCGCATCGAGGCAAGCCCGGTATAACGATCGAGGGTAGGTGATACAATAACGATACAATGGACTTACAGGTTGCAACGTAAGCAAGAGAATGACCCCCTTACGAAGATTACAAGACACTAACACGGGTAGCATCATAACATGTCTACTTATCAAACAATCTTACTACACTTAAGAAATCAATACAAGGCTTTTATAAACAAAACAAGTAAATTCCTTTTTATCTTCTTAAGTTGTTATACCTAACTTCCCATAAAGCGGTATAACTCTTACGCTTTTGTTTTAAAACCAAATATTTATCTTGTTAAAAATGATTCAAGATTCTTTTGAAATGTTTTGATTCTTTGTTATTCAGCTTAAGCGTGAGGCATCACGTAAGTATTATTCAGCTTAAGCGTGAGGCATTACCATAAGTATTATTGAGCTTAAGTCAAAGACATTGCCGTAGTTATTATTCGATTAACACGTACGCCTACCGTCAGTACTATATATTGTAAAATATCATGCTTTAGGAAGAATCACATACCTTCTCAGCGAAAACCACCTGCCAAGTTGAATATGTCGCGCGCAGAGAGTCAGCCTATAATAGTCACAGATATCTATCAAAGACTGCTCTGAGGGTCATTCTAAACAGGGGGTTCATAATTCTACGGAAAGTCGGGCAGCAACCCTACGGTGAGCTATGTAAGTTCATCGTGAAAACAGTCTATGTGAGTCTGATTCAATTATTCTTCTTTAAACCCTTCTGCGTGATAATAGTTCAATTCTATTCGTGATATTCTTCTAAGTATCTAATACTTATTCTAATACTACAACAGTAAGTATTCTCTAATTCAAAAGAGGGTTAGGATTAGTTACCTCGGTAAGCCCAATAATATCCTAGATAAAGTCGCGCCTGAGCAAGGTTTAGCTCCTAAGTTGTACGCTCCGGTAGCTCCAAGAAACCTTAGAAGTTCTTCACAACTTCTACTAAGGACTAAGGGATTTGGGCTAGGGTATTTTGGGCATTATAACGATACTAGAAGACAACTTTTCTACCAAGGGAGGGGGGTAGAGTTGCTAGGCTAGGGGGTAGGCTCTCGGCCACACTACACTGAGGGAGGGAAGAGGTGTTGGACGACAAGCTTAAGGGAGAGGAGAGGATTTTTAGACTTGGAAGATAACTTTGTGGATGAATAACTCTTCATCTCTAAGGGGGTATTTATAGCTCAAGCCTTGGCCAACCAATGGCCAAGATGAAGACAAGTGCAAGGCAAGTGTAGGGTGAGGATTAACTAAACACAAATATCCTACCAACCCTTGACTTGTGCACAAGGCACAAAAAACGTGCCTTGGCTCTCCAATTTCGTCCATGGACGATTCAAGTCCACCAATGGGAGGTGCGAGTGTTGCCCTCCCGTTGGTCCAAAATGTTTCGTCTCTCGGAAAAATCCGCAAAAATTAGTAATGGCATAGCCGGAATTTTCCCTACGAAAGCTGTGGAAACGTTTCGTCGGAAAACGATTCTTTAAGCGAGTTGTGTACAAAAAAACGTCCAAGGCTAACTTTAAAGCCAAACTTTTTTGTACGTATTCCCTTACGTACATACTCTGGAAATACGGTATAACACCGCCTCAGTAACCTCCGTGCTCTACTCGCGACTCCTCTGCTTGCGCCTTCTGGGCTCTGGTTTCCTTGCGTGGAGGCATAACTGATATAAAAGAATACGTCAGATGGAGTCCAACTTACAACACAGCTCTAAGGCACGATCTCAGAGTGAGAAGAATGGAAACCAATCCTAAATTTCCTGCAGCCTCCTGATTATAGATGTGGTGCACAACACACCGATAATAAAGACTCTACTAGACACGGTCTGTAGACACTTTCCGAGGACTAACTGCTCTGATACCACTTTTGTCATGACCCGATCCCGGGCCCGTGACTGGTGCCTTACCCCGGGCACCCTAATGATACAACATCAGAGAAAATCAGCGGAAATAAAAACTAAAACATGAGACAAGACATAAAGTATGAAACAGGCTAACCAACACGGTCACCTTCCTGAATATATACATATATATACATCAACCTGAACAGTTAAATCCTTTTACAAACCCTGCCCACAACAGTACTACAGGCCTCTAAGAATGTAACCATAACTATGATGGGACAGGGCCCCGCCATACCCCTGAATGTACAAGTATCTACACTGACAGGGGACTATACCAAAGATAAGCCTCCGGAGAAACGGAGCTTCCCAAAACGCTGAACTGTGATCCTACGAGCGCGGATCCACAACCGATGTACCTCTACCTCGGCATGAACGCAGCCCCCCGAAGGAGGTCAAGATAACAGTACCAAGTATGAAGCGTAAAAAATATCGTAAATGAAATCATAATAGTCTATATAAAGCAGGAGACATGTATGATAACCAAACTACAGTCCACAATATATAAACAAATATGTCAAGTCGTGGACTCACGCCTCAAAGTCATTACTCAAATATAACAATGGGTCTCACGCCACAACATCAATCATGCCCGTGGAATACCTTCCTCGGCTGGCGGTTTATGATATAATCACACCAAGAAGTACATGAACACGAGTCCCACGAGTCATAAAACCGTGACGGCAAGTACGAGCTAACTACCGATACTAAGCCGCATCATCGACGGATCGGGCATACGAAGTCAACTACCGGATACCAAAGCCGTACTAACAAATCTATATAACCAAACCACGAAGGCGACCCGAGGCAAGTACGAAAGTCAACTACGGATACCAAGCTGCGCGCACGCACTGGCGGGCAAGTACGAAGACTAACTACCAGATACCAAGCCGGAATCAGGAGACTTCGTCACAAAACTGAACGGGGCAAGTACGAAGGCCAACTACCAGATACCAAGCCGAAACAGCCACGACTTCGGGGCAAGTACGAGAGCCAACTACCAGATACCAAGCCGAATCAGTAAAACCTCATGGAGAGCTAGTCCATGGAATAATAATCCTAATGGAACCATACCCGTGGGCCACCCAACGTGTCAGTAGGTCCATCAATCAAGAACAACATGACCGGCCCTCCATCGAGAGACGCGGTAACATAAGGATACAACACTTGCACCACAAGGCTATCACACGCAAACATAGGCAAGTTACACACAACTCAAGGTACTTTCATTTTATGACAAAGTCCAGGTGTTAATCCCCAAAGTACTACGTACGTTAAATTCTTTTTAGAAGATCCATTTCTTTTACAAAAGTCACCCGACACCCGTAGTATCAAAATAAAGTGACTAACATTTTAATTAAACCAAAACAACTTCCAGACTTTCCTTTTTAAACCAAATTAATACAATACCATGCCTTCTTTTTAGACCAAAACACTTCTCCTTTTAAAGTCAAGTTACCATTTTAAAACTAATGATAAAAACCATTCCTTTGTTTTCATAAAGTCGTTATAACTAACTTCCCATAAAGCTATTATAACACTTTATGTTCTAAACCAAAAACTCTTTAATTCCACAAGTCTCTTTTCTTTTAAAACAACAACAAGTATTCTTTTAAAACCCAAATAACTTACTCTTTTCAAAACAAGTAACCTATACTTAAAATCAAGTTACTTCTCTTTTTTCGAAAACAAGTCGTTATAAGTCAAGTGTCTTATCTTTCAAGATCAAGTCTCTTAACTTTCAAAATCAAGTCGTTTATAAGTCAAGTCTCTTATCTTCTAAAATCAATAAACCATTCTTTTACCTACATAAAGTCGTTATAACTAACTTCCCATAATGCTATTATAACACCTTATGTTTTAAACCAACCAAATCACTTAGCACGTACGCGTCACCGCACTACATAGTTCACAACAATCATGCTAGAAAAGATAGGAAGAGGTTCACATACCTCGCGACGATTATCGACAATTAGCAAAACGCTCCACAGTATTGTAACCCTGCTAGCCGTTTCCACTCTTCAAGTAGAATACGCTACTCGTAGTACTGCAACCTATAAAGGCCACAAAACGCCTATCAACTCCTAGATCTCCTCGTAGAATATTCTAACTGCAAGATTCCTTATTCTACGAAAAATCGGCGACACCTCCCACAACCACATAAATCTCCTCTACTGCTCGGGCTACTGTGCCAACAACTCCTGGGGAGAGGGTCACACGTCTAACCTGGCGTGTACAATTCTACTTCACAATAATACTACACAAGTCTCATAAATACGGTCAATGTAAATCTGATTCAATTCTTACCAATATCCATTCTATATATAGTATACTCAACTATACATTACAACAACATGTAATATCCAATTACAATAGGGGGACATAGATCATTACCTCTATAAGCCCAAAATTATCCAAGATTATATGTCGATCCTGAGCAACGTTTAGCTCCAAATCCTTACGCTCCAACCCGCTCCAAGCAACCCTTAGAAGTTTCTAAACAACTTCTCTTAACACTTCAACCAAGCTTATGAAGATTTTTCTAGGGTTTCATTTTGCGACTTTTGGAAAAAGTAGTATTTTCGGGCTCCTAGTATTAAAACAACTTTGGAATACTACTAGGGATACTAGGCCAAGGTTTTTGGGATTTATACAATAATACTCCAAGTATTTCTACACAAGAGGGGAGAGGGGGACGAAACAAGGCATAAAGGGAGGGAGTATTTTGCTTGAAAAAGCTTCAAGTGTGGGATGAATATTATGTCTTGCACTATGGGGTATTTATAGAAGATTCAAGGGCCAAGATCAATGCAAGGTGTGTGGTCAAGATTGGGCCATGTGTGTGTGGGTCCCACCACACCACATGGCCAACGAAATGAGCTTCCAAGTGGCATGGCCATTTCGGCCAAGGGGCCACTTGTCCCTCCAATTCGGCCAAGTGACACATGGGGGTGACACGTGTCGCCCCCCGACTCGTCCAAAATATTTCGTCTTCCGAAAATATCCAAAATACCGAAAATCTCAAAAACAAAGCGGGCTCCACAAAACCGTAAATTTCTCCCGTGGGCCCCACGTGACCATTTCCGAAAATAAAATCTCAAAATTCTAATATAATCCAAGAAGTCCAAATACCAAATCTGGGAATCCAATTCCCATTAACGAACCTTTTTCTTCACAAAACCGGAAACTTTTAGTCGAAAAATCACATCTTTCTTTCTTTCCAAAATTTACGTGATTCTCGTGCGTCCCTACATACATACCCTGGAACTACGGGGTATAATATTCTTCCCCCCTTAGAAACATTCGTCCCGAATGTTCCTTCTAAGTCTCCAAACACACATGCGCCGGTATAGTCTTCACTACTATACTTACGAAACCAATCATGCCATCAATGGCCATAGTATAACATACAAATCCAAGCCAACGAGGAATCACCTCTAACATCACAAAAAGCTCACACCCATGGTCTAAAGGATACTCCCTTCGCATCTTCACTTCACAAAGGAAATGATCACTTCCGTTCTCATAACACATTGTTCGCTTCTCTTCTTACTCGTCGTCCCTTTCTCGCACACCCGAACTCTTTCTAGTACACATACCACACTTCAGTCACCGCTTCAATTTCCACAACCCTGGAGTTACCACCTCCAAACTTTGTCATCTTACTAGCCACAAATTTCCTCAAGGCCATTCCCGGCCTTTACGATTCGATTCTGGTCGAACACATCCACGAACTCATACAATGGTTACCTAAACTTGGGCTTAGCACCCTCGTGACCCTACCACCTGGCGGGACCACCTCAAACTGACCCCACCCCAAACCGGGCTGTGGGTTGACCCGCGAATGGTCCTCAACCCGACCCATAATCGCACCAGACTCTTGTTCCCCGATCCGGAACAATCTTACCTATCCAAGTCATGAAAGCTACCACTTTCATCTTACACAACCCAAGGAAATATCCCACAATATATATCACGCATACCAAGTGTTTCGACAAAGACTAACCGTAAAATCTTTTTCTCACGACGGCCTTACATCTAAGGTCTCAACGTGTAATATTCTAAGGTTCACACCTACCATACCCCCATACTTACCTTTCAACTAACCATGTTTTCTAACTCACAAATAACACAACGCTATCCGCACATAGCACACAATAATAAGATCATTATATCAAGCATACTAAGCTCTAGAGGGTTAAGGATATACCTGTATCTACCGCTTCACTCTAATCATAGGCCTGCCCTGCAGGGCGCATAGCTGTAGAAGGTGATGAACCAGCCATAGATCCTGAAGGCCGAGTCTGTACATCCGCGCTACCTCTAGTCGGACAATTTCTCGCAAAATGGCCCTGCTGGCCACATGTAAAACAACCTCCCGAACCAGCACGACACTCCCCCTTATGGATTCTACCGCAACGGCCACACTGAGGTAAGGGTGGCCTCATCTGGTCAACACCACTACTCCCCCGAAAACCTGAACCCTTGGAGCCCTGACCTGCTCCTGAATACTCTGGGTGCCCTGAAGACTGTGGAGGACCGCTCTGTACTGGCGGAGGCGCATAACTAGTCTGCTGCTGAGGCGGTCCACCTTTAAAGTCGCCAAAAGACCCTGCTGTTCTGGCCCTCTTCTGCTGATCCCGGTCATTCCGTCGACCTCTCCGCTCCTCACACCCAAGTGCATAAGCCTGCATGCGGGCAATGTCCATGCCCGGCTGAAGAGCTACACCCGAGCAAACCTCTGCCAAGTAGTCATCGATCCCCGTGACGTAGCGGTGCACTCTGTCCTCCATATTTGCCACTAACGCCGGGACATATCGGGCCAACGAGTCGAACTCCACGTTGTACTCCCGAACGTGCGCCGCCCGCCTCAACATCAAAAATCGCCGGCCGAGCCCTCGCCATACGTGAGGCAAGAAATGTGCAAGAAAAGCCCACGAGAACTCGTCCCATACGGTGGAAGCGCATGCTCCCAGGGGCGGTTCCGTGAATCAAACCGATCATTGCGAGATCACGCAGCCGAGGCGAACCCAAGCTCACGGACTCTGTCTCAGAGGCCTTGATCACTCTCATGATCCGCTGTATCGGATAAACTCCTGAGGGTCATCCTCAGCTCTCGATCCATAGAACAACGGTGGTATGACTTAAGAAGTCGAAGTCTCCAACTATCGGCCTGGGTGCCTTCATGGTACCCCGGCTCCCGTCATCCTCAAGTCTCTCCATAAACCTAACTAGTAATCGGGCCATCTCCTTGCAACCCATATCCTGCATTCTGGCCGTGGGGTGGAGGCTCAGTCTTGTGGTCTCAGCGACCATCGCTGCGGCTCTAACCTCTGCTGGGGCTGGCGGCATCGTAGAATCCGCCGTCTGTAGCACCACCTCGGGTAAAAACTGGGCCTCTGCCCTGGTAACCCTCCGTGCTCTACTCGCAGCTCCCTCTGCTGCCTTGCCCTTCTGGGCTCTGGTTTCCTTGCGTGGAGGCATAACTGATATAAAGAATACGTCGGATGGAGTCCAACTTACAACACGGCTCTAAGGCACGATCTCGAGTGAGAAGAATGAAACCAATCCTAAATTTCCTGCGACCTCACGATTATAGATGTGGTGCACAACACACCGATAATCAAGACTACTAGACACGGTGCGTAGACACTTTCCGAGGACTAATCGCTCACGTCGACTTTTGTCACGACCGATCCGGGCGTGGATCGTGCCTTACCGGGCACCCTAATGATACAACATCGAGAGAAAATCGTGAAATATAAACTAACCCATGAGACAAGACCTATAGTATGAAACAAAGGCTAACACGGTCACCTTCACGAATATATACATATATATACATCAACACGAGCAGTTAAATCCTTTTACAAACCACGCCCACTTGCGGTACTACAGCCTCTAAGAATGTAACCATAACTATGACGGGACTGGGCCCGCCATACCCCTGAATGTACAAGTATCTACACTGACAGGGGACTATACCAAAGATAAGCCTCCGGAGAAACGGAGCTTCCCAAAACGCTGAACTGTGATCCTACGAGCGCGGATCCACAACCGATGTACCTCTACCTCGGCATGAACGCAGCCCCCCGAAGGAGGTCAGTCCAACAGGTACCAAGTATGTGAATCAGAAAATCACGTAAATGAAATCATAATAGTCTATATAAAGCAGAGACATGTATGATAACCAAACTACGATCCACAATATATAAACAAATATGTCAAGTCGTGGACTCACGCCTCAAAGTCATTACTCAAATATAACAATGGGTCTCACGCCCAACATCAATCATGCGTGGAATACCTTCCTCAGCTAGCGATTTATGATATAATCACACCAAGAAGTACACATGAACACGTGTCCCACTGAGTCATAAAACCGTGACGGCAAGTCTGAAGGCTAACTACCGGATACGAAGCCGCATCATCGACGGATCGGGCAAGTCACGAAAGTCAACTACCGGATACCAAAGCGTACCAACAAATCTATATAACCAAACCACGGTGACCCGGGGGCACGAAAGTCAACTACGGATACCAAGCTGCGCCACGCGGTGGCGGCAAATCACGAGACTAACTACCGGATACGGCCGGAATCGGAGACCGTCCACAAACTGAACGGGCAATCACGAAGGCCACTACGGATACCAAGCCGAAACAGCCACGACTTGGGGCAAGTGCGAGCCAACTACGGATACCAAGCCGAATCGGTAAAAACCTCGTGGAGAGCTAGTCCATGGAATAATAATCCTAATGGAACCATACGTGGGCCACCCAACGTGTCGATGAGTCCATCAATCAAGAACAACATGGCCGGCCCTCCCGAGACGCGGTAACATAAGGATACAACACTTGCACCACAAGGCTATCACACGCAAACATAGGCAAGTTACACAACTCAAGGTACTTTCATTTTATGACAAAGTCCGGTGTTAATCCCAAAGTACTACGACGTTAAATTCTTTTTAGAAGATCCATTTCTTTTACAAAAGTCACCCGACACCCGTAGTATCAAAATAAAGTGACTAACATTTTAATTAAACCAAAACAACTTCCAGACTTTCCTTTTTAAACCAAATTAATACAATACCATGCCTTCTTTTTAGACCAAAACACTTCTCCTTTTAAAGTCAAGTTACCATTTTAAAACTAATGATAAAAACCATTCCTTTGTTTTCATAAAGTCGTTATAACTAACTTCCCATAAAGCTATTATAACACTTTATGTTCTAAACCAAAAACTCTTTAATTCCACAAGTCTCTTTTCTTTTAAAACAACAACAAGTATTCTTTTAAAACCCAAATAACTTACTCTTTTCAAAACAAGTAACCTATACTTAAAATCAAGTTACTTCTCTTTTTCCGAAAACAAGTCGTTATAAGTCAAGTGTCTTATCTTTCAAGATCAAGTCTCTTAACTTTCAAAATCAAGTCGTTTATAAGTCAAGTCTCTTATCTTCTAAAATCAATAAACCATTCTTTTACCTACATAAAGTCGTTATAACTAACTTCCCATAAAGCTATTATAACACCTTATGTTTTAAACCAACCAAATCACTTAGCACATGTACGTCTACCGTACTACATAGTTCACAACAATCATGCTAGAAAAGATAGGAAGAGGTTCACATACCTCGCGACGATTATCGACAATTAGCAAACCGCTCCACAGTATTGTAACCCTGCTAGCCGTTTCCACTCTTCAAGTAGAATACGATACTCGTAATCGCAACTATAAAGGCCACAAAACGCCTATCAACTCCTAGATCTCCTCGTAGAATATTCTAACTGCAAGATTCCTTATTCTACAGGAAATTCGGCAGCACCTCCCCCCCCGCAACCACATAAATCTCCTCCTACTGCTCGGGCTACTGCGGACCAACAACTCCCGGGGAGAGGGTCACACGCCTAACCTGGGCGTGTACAATTCTACTTCACAATAATACTACACAAGTCTACTGTAAATACAGTCCAATGTAAATACAGTTCAATTCTTACCAATATCCATTCTATATATAGTATACTCAACTATACATTACAACAACATGTAATATCCAATTACAATAGGGGGACATAGATCATTACCTCGATAAGCCCAAAATTATCCAAGATTATATGTCGATCCTGAGCAACGTTTAGCTCCAAATCCTTACGCTCCAACCCGCTCCAAGCAACCCTTAGAAGTTTCTAAACAACTTCTCTTAACACTTCAACCAAGCTTATGAAGATTTTTCTAGGGTTTCATTTTGCGACTTTTGGAAAAAGTAGTATTTAGACTCTAGTATTAAAACAACTTTGGAATACTACTAGGGATACTAGGCCAAGGTTTTTGGGATTTATAAAATAATACTCCAAGTATTTCTACACAAGAGGGGAGAGGGGGACGAAACAAGGCATAAAGGGAGGGAGTATTTTGCTTGAAAAAGCTTCAAGTGTGGGATGAATATTATGTCTTGCACTATGGGGTATTTATAGAAGATTCAAGGGCCAAGATCAATGCAAGGTGTGTGGTCAAGATTGGGCCATGTGTGTGTGGGTCCCACCACACCACATGGCCAACGAAATGAGCTTCCAAGTGGCATGGCCATTTCGGCCAAGGGGACAAGTGGCTAGCCACTTGTCCCTCCAATTCGGCCAAGTGACACATGGGGGTGACACGTGTCGCCCCCCGACTCGTCCAAAATATTTCGTCTTCCGAAAATATCCAAAATACCGAAAATCTCAAAAACAAAGCGGGCTCCACAAAACCGTAAATTTCTCCCGTGGGCCCCACGTGACCATTTCCGAAAATAAAATCTCAAAATTCTAATATAATCCAGGAAGTCCAAATACCAAATCTGGAAACCCAATTCCCATTAACGAACCTTTTTCTTCACAAAAACCGGAAACTTTTCCGTCGAAAAATCACATCTTTCTTTCTTTCCAAAATTTCTGTCGTATTCTCGTACGTACGTCCCTACATACATACCCTGAAACTACGGGGTATAACATTCTTCCCCCATTAGAAACATTCGTCCCGAATGTTCCTTCTAAGTCTCCAAACACACATGCGCCGGTATAGTCTTCACTACTATACTTACGAAACCAATCATGCCATCAATGGCTATAGTTTAACATACAAATCCAAGCCAACGAGGAATCACCTCTAACATCACAAAAAGCTCACACCCATGGTCTAAAGGATACTCCCTTCGCATCTTCACTTCACAAAAGAAATGATCACTTTCGTTCTCATAACACATTGTTCGCTTCTCTTCTTACTCGTCGTCCCTTTCTCGCACACCCGAACTCTTTCTAGTACACATACCACACTTCAGTCACCGCTTCAATTTCCACAACCCTGGAGTTACCACCTCCAAACTTGGTCATCTTACTAGCCTCAAATTCCCTCAAGGCCATTCCCGGCCTTTACGATTCGATTCTGGTCGAACACATCCACGAACTCATACAATGGTTACCTAAACTTGGGCTTAGCACCCTCGTGACCCTACCACCTGGCGGGACCACCTCAAACTGACCCCACCCCAAACCGGGCTGTGGGTTGACCCGCGAATGGTCCTCAACCCGACCCATAATCGCACCAGACTCTTGTTCCCCGATCCGGAACAATCTTACCTATCCAAGTCATGAAAGCTACCACTTTCATCTTACACAACCCAAGGAAATATCCCACAATATATATCACGCATACCAAGTGTTTCGACAAAGACTAACCGTAAAATCTTTTTCTCACGACGACCTTACATCTAAGGTCTCAACGTGTAATATTCTAAGGTTCACACCTACCATACCCCCATACTTACCTTTCAACTAACCATGTTTTCTAACTCACAAATAACACAACGCTATCCGCACATAGCACACAATAATAAGATCATTATATCAAGCATACTAAGATCTAGAGGGTTAAGGATATACCTGTATCTACCGCTTCACTCTAATCATAGGCCTGCCCTGCAGGGCGTATAGCTGTAGAAGGTGATGAACCAGCCATAGATCCTGAAGGCCGAGTCCAGACATCCGCTACCTCTAGTCGGACAATTTCTCGCAAAATGGCCTCGCGTCACATGTAAAACAACCTCCGAACCAGCACGACACTCCTTATGGATTCTACCGCAACGCCACACCGAGGTAAGGGTGGCCTCATCCGTCAACACCACTACTCCCCGAAAACTCAACCTCGAGCCACGACCGCCTCGAATACTCTGGGTGCCTCAAGATGGAGGACCGCTCTGTCGGCGGAGGCGCATAACTAGTCTCACGAGGCGGTCCACCTTTAAAGTCGCCAAAGACCTGCTGTTCGGCCTCTTCTGCTGATCCCGGTCATTCCGTCGACCTCTCCGCTCCTCACACCCAAGTGCATAAGCCTGCATGCGGGCAATGTCCATGCCCGGCTAAAGAGCTACACCTGAGCAAACCTCTGCCAAGTAGTCATCGAGCCCCGTGACGTAGCGGTGCACTCTGTCCTCCATATTTGCCACTAACGCCGGGACATATCGGGCCAACGAGTCGAACTCCACGTTGTACTCCCAACTGCACGCCTGCCCCGCTCAACATCAAAAATCTGTCGCCCGAGCCCTCCTCATCCGTGGGGGCAAGAAATGTGCAAGAAAAGCCTCGAGAACTCGTCCCATACACTGAAGCGCATGCTCCCGACGGTTCCGTGAATCAAACCACGATCGCAGATCACGCACCGATGCGAACTCAATATCACCGACTGCGCCTCGGAGGCCTTGATCACTCTCATGATCCGCGAATCGCTTGATAAACTCCTGAGGGTCATCCTCAACTCTCGATCCATAGAACACTGGTGGACTGCAACTTAAGAAGTCCCGAAGTCTCCAACTATCGGCCCTGGGGTGCACTACTGGTACCCCCGGCTCCCGTCTGTCCTCAAGTCTCGCCATAAACCTAACTAGTAACTGAGCCATCTCCTTGCAACCCATATCCTCTGTTCCTGGTCGTGGGGCTGGAGGCTCAGGTACTGTGGTCTCAGCAGCCACTGCTGCGGCTCTAAACTCTGCTGGGGCTGGCGGCATCGTAGAATCCGCCGTCTGTAGCACCACCTCGGGTAAAAACTGGGCCTCTACCCTGGTAACCCTCCGTGCTCTACTCGCAGCTCCCTCTGCTGCCTTGCCCTTCTGGGCTCTGGTTTCCTTGCGTGGAGGTATAACTGATATAAAAGAATACGTCAGAGGGAGTCCAACTTACAACACAGCTCTAAGGCACGATCTCAGAGTGAGAAGAATGGAAACCAATCCTATATTTCCTGCAGCCTCCTGATTATAGATGTGGTGCACAACACACCGATAATCAAGACTCTACTAGACACGGTCTGTAGACACTTTCCGAGGACTAACTGCTCTGATACCACTTTTGTCACGACCCGATCCCGGGCCCGTGACTGGTGCCTTACCCCGGGCACTCTAGTGATACAACATCAGAGAAAATCAGCGGAAATAAAAACTAAAACATGAGACAAGACATAAAGTATGAAACAGGATAACCAATGTTATACCCCGTATTTCCAGAGTATGTACGCGGGGACGTACGTAGAAAAGTTTGTGCCTTAAAGTGCTTGGCCGAATTTTATTTGTGCATAACACCCGGTTAGAGTCGTTTTTAGTAAACGCTTTCCACGACTTTCGTAGGGAATTTCCGCTATGTCATTTCTTATTTTTGCGGATTTTTAGAGACGAAACATTTTGGACCAACAAGAGGCGACACTTGTCACCTCTCATCGGGACACCTTGAGTGATAATGTAGTGGCGAAAGTTGGCCATTGTGGTCAAGGGTTGGTAGGATATTTTTTGTGTTAGTTGGCTAGTGTGCACTTGGCAAGATCTTGGCCCTACACTTGCATAGCACTTGGCAAGATCTTGGCCATTGGTTGGCCTTCACTTGACCTATAACTACCCCCCCCCCTTTGGAAGACTTCGTCCTCCTAAAATGTTCTAAGTCTTAGAAACCCTCCTCCCTTCATGTTGTTCTCGTCCTCTCCCCTTGTGAGGCTTAGCGAGAGTTCCTTCCCACCCTTGGCGAGAGTACCTCTCTGGGGTAGGCTGAGGTATACACCCCCTTGTGGTGTTGTCTCGTATATATACCCACTCTTGGTAGAAATACTCTCAAAAGTATTGTTATAATGCCCAAATTACCTTAGCCATATACCTTGTAGTATTCTAAGGATACCTATCTGAAAAGCCAGAAAATACTATTATACTTCCGGTCCACAAAACCGAAACCCTAGGAAAATCTCCATAGTCCGTTTGGAGTATTGTGTAGAAGTGGGTTAGAACTTCTAAGGGTGGTTTAGAGCGGGTTGGAGCGCTCGGAGTTGGAGCTAAACGATTGCCCAGGATCGACTTTTTACTTGGATAATTATGGGCTTATTGAGGTAAATATCTTGTCCCTCTATTGTAATTGGAAATTACATATTGTTAGAATATATAGTTGAAGTATACTATATATAGAACTGAACGTAGTTATTGGCAATGTCTTTTGACTTAAGCTCGAATAATACTTACAGAATGTCTTGCGACTTAAGCCCGAATTTAAAGAAGATTCTTGAACGTAATTACTTAGACATTTGTATTCTGACTTGTGAAGTAGTACCGTGGAGTATAATTGTACCCGTTAGGGTTAGATGTATAACCCCCCCCCCCTGGTTGGCTTGGTAGACGGCCTCGATAGAGGAGGAGATTTCTGTTTGTTGCGGGGAGGTCTTTGAATTTTATGTAGAATGTTCTACGAAGAGACCTTATGTTAATAAGCGCCTTGTGGCCTTATAGGTGGAAGTACTATGCGTGGCGCGATCTACTTGGCTTAGGGAGTAGCCGGCGGTTTGAGGTACTTGGAGCGTTTTGCTATTAGTCGATAATCGTCGCGAGGTATGTGAACCTCTTCCTATCTCTTCTAGCATGATATGTGTGAACTATGTAGTACGGTACATGTGCTAAATGTATGTGATTGGTTTAAAACATAAAGTGTTATAACGACTTTATGGGAAGTTGGTTATAACAACTTTATGTTGGTAAGAAAATACATGTGGTTTTTAAAAGGTGCGATTTGAACTATAATCGCTTGTTATGTGTTAATAAAGAACTTGAAGTATTTCAAAAGATTTTTGAATCATTTTGAAAGAAGAAGTAATACTTGGCTTTTGAAAAACTTAAGAGTTATACTAGCTTTATGGGAAGTTAGGTATAACGGCTTAAGAATGTTTTACTGATTTCGGAAATCAGAATGTGTATCGACAAACCACTGCAGCGTTAATAAAAGGAAATGTTTTGACTAATTAAGTATTATTAAAACCAGTAGAAACTTCCATCTGCATAGAAGCTAAGATGAGACAAAATGATATTTCTTAGATCATGGCACTTTGTAATAAGATTGTTATAAACAAGAATATCCTACTCATATAAGACTTATGTTTCTCAGATAGTTTTAAGGAGAATTATATTCTCAAATGAATAAGACTATGAACTACGAAACCTTTCTAAAATGAGAAACTTGAACATTGGAAATTAGGCAAACTTGATCATTGGAAAAGAATGTTGCTACTTGATTTTACAAAGAGAAGTAATTGATTTACTTTAAAAGGATAGTCACTCTATTTTATACTACGGGTATTGTGTGACATTGTGAAAGTAACGTATCTTTTAAAGAGTTGATGTATGAAGTCCTTTGGGGATAAAAACCCGATTTTGTTAATCATATAGTAGAAGGTACCTTGTGTGAACAACTTGATTGTATTGGTTTGTGATAGCCTTGTAATACTTTCTTGATTGCGTTGATAAGTAAACGTGTTGGGATGCTACGTGTGTTAGTATCTTGTGATGTTTGTGTGAAGGGTTTCCGCGATTGTGCTTATTAACTATCGGTCGTTATGATAGTATTGTGGCATTCATCTCTTGAGATGATTAGGTTAAGCGCCGTCACGCGGGGTAGACTCAGCGGTCGATGGACCTATGATTCGAGAATACCTCACGCAGTCCCGGGGCTATGCGAGCTACGAGAGTTCCGTGTTAGTGTCGTCCTTTACGGGCACGCGGTCCATGTGGCCATGCGGATGCGAAGTCGGGGCGACGCCGGGAGTAGCTACCCTCGACGCGGGAATACCTCATGCGGGCGATGAGATTGGCCTACGCGGAGCTGCGGGAGTTCGAGGTTAGACGCGTACATCGATCTGCGGGCAAGCGGCGGCTTTGATCATGTACGGATACAGACAGATCTTATGATACGATTCATGACCTTGTTGGTGCTGTGGGTTTTTAGTAGTCGGTTATGCCTTCGTACTTACCGTCTGATTTTATTATGACACAGTGGGACCCGGTGTTCATGTGTGTTCTGGTGCTTTTATATCATAGATCAGCTGGCAGTGAGGAAGGTATTCCACGGGCATGATTGATGTTGTGGGCCTGAGACCCATTGTTGTACTTGAGTGATGACTTGAGGGCGTGAGTCCCTAACTTGACATGACTACTTTGTTGTAAACTGTAGTTTGGTTATCATACATGTCTCCTGCTTTATATGACTGCTATGATTTCATTTACAGTATGTATTTTCAGTTTCACATACTCGGTACCTGTTGTACTGACCTCCTTCGGGGGGCTGCGTTCATGCCGCAGGTTGAGGTACACCAGTCGTTGATCCTAGCTCTCAGGGTCACAGTTTCAGCGTTTGGGAAGCTCCGTTTCTCCGGAGGCTTATCAGTGGTATAGTCCCCTGTCGTCGTAAGTGTTTACATTCAGGGGTTTGGCGGGGCCCTGTCCGCCATTGTTGTCGATCATTCTTAGAGGTGCATAATCTTGTTGTGGCGGGGTTTGTAAAAAGGATTAAACTGCTCATATTGAAAAAGTTGCTATTTATATATATCCGAAGGTAACCGCTTTTTAGGCTGTCTTCTTATTTCACTGTCTTATTACACTGGTTTCATGTATTGTCTTTATGTTCCGCTGATTACTCTGATGTATGTCTACTTGGGTGCCCGGGGTAAGGCACCAGTCACGGGCCCGGGTTCGGGTCGTGACAACCAACACGGTCACCTTCCTGAATATATACATATATATACATCAACCTGAACAGTTAAATCCTTTTACAAACCCTGCCCACAACAGTACTACAGGCCTCTAAGAATGTAACCATAACTATGACGGGACAGGGCCCCGCCATACCCCTGAATGTACAAGTATCTACACTGACAGGGGACTATACCAAAGATAAGCCTCCGGAGAAACGGAGCTTCCCAAAACGCTGAACTGTGATCCTACGAGCGCGGATCCACAACCGATGTACCTCTACCTCGGCATGAACGCAGCCCCCCGAAGGAGGTCAGTACAACAGGTACCAAGTATGTGAAACTGTAAAATACTGTAAATGAAATCATAATAGTCTATATAAAGCAGGAGACATGTATGATAACCAAACTACAGTCCACAATATATAAACGGGACTCACGCCCTCAAAGTCATTACTCAAATATAACAATGGGTCTCACGCCCACAACATCAATCATGCCCGTGGAATACCTTCCTCACTGCCGGCAGTTTATGATATAATCACACCAAGAAGTACACATGAACACCAGGTCCCACCTGAGTCATAAAAACCGTGCGGCAATCACGGCTAACTACTGTGATACCAAGCCGCATCATCGACGGATCGGGGCAAGTACGAAAGTCAACTACCAGATACCAAAGCCGTACCAACAAATCTATATAACCAAACCACGAAGCTGACCCAGGGCAAGTACGAAAGTCAACTACCAGATACCAAGCCTGCGCCACGAATCAGTAAAACCTCATGGAGAGCTAGTCCATGGAATAATAATCCTAATGGAACCATACCCGTGGGCCAGCCAACGTGTCAGTAGGTCCATCAATCAAGAACAACATGACCGGCCCTCCATCGAGAGACGCGGTAACATAAGGATACAACACTTGCACCACAAGGCTATCACACGCAAACATAGGCAAGTTACACACAACTCAAGGTACTTTCATTTTATGACAAAGTCCAGGTTTTAATCCCCAAAGTACTACGTACGTTAAATTCTTTTTAGAAGATCCATTTCTTTTACAAAAGTCACCCGACACCCGTAGTATCAAAATAAAGTGACTAACATTTTAATTAAACCAAAACAACTTCCAGACTTTCCTTTTTAAACCAAATTAAGACAATACCATGCCTTCTTTTTAGACCAAAACACTTCTCCTTTTAAAGTCAAGTTACCATTTTAAAACTAATGATAAAAACCATTCCTTTGTTTTCATAAAGTCGTTATAACTAACTTCCCATAAAGCTGTTATAACACTTTATGTTCTAAACCAAAAACTCTTTAATTCCACAAGTCTCTTTTCTTTTAAAACAACAACAAGTATTCTTTTAAAACCCAAATAACTTACTCTTTTCAAAACAAGTAACCTATACTTAAAATCAAGTTACTTCTCTTTTTCCAAAAACAAGTCGTTATAAGTCAAGTCTCTTATCTTTCAAGATCAAGTCTCTTAACTTTCAAAATCAAGTCGTTTATAAGTCAAGTCTCTTATCTTCTAAAATCAATAAACCATTCTTTTACCTACATAAAGTCGTTATAACTAACTTCCCATAAAGCTATTATAACACCTTATGTTTTAAACCAACCAAATCACTTAGCACATGTACGTCTACCGTACTACATAGTTCACAACAATCATGCTAGAAAAGATAGGAAGAGGTTCACATACCTCGCGACGATTATCGACAATTAGCAAAACGCCCACAAGATCAGTAACCCTGCTAGCCGTTTCCACTCTTCAAGTAGAATACGCTACTCGTAGTACTGCAACCTATAAAGGCCACAAAACGCCTATCAACTCCTAGATCTCTGTTATACCCCGTATTTCCAGAGTATGTACGCAGGGACGTACGTAGGAAATTTCGAACTTGAGAATAGGCTTGGCCGAATTATTTTTGTACACAACACCCGATTAGAGTCGTTTTTAGTAAACGTTTTCACACTTTCGTAGGGAATTTCCGCTATGTCATTTTTAATTTTTGCGGATTTTTCCGAGAGATTTAAACATTTTTGGACCAACGGGAGGGTGACACTTGTCACCCTCATTGGCAATGTAGGCCCGTTAGAGGAGAGATTTACTGTTGCGGGGAGGTCTGCGAATTTTACGTAGAATGTTCTACGATAAGATCTTGATGTTAATAGCGCCTTGTGGCCTTATAGGTTGAAGTACTACGTGTGGCGCGTTCTACTTGGCTTAGGAGTAGCCGGCGGTTGGAAGTACTTGGAGCGTTTTGCTATTAGTCGATACTCGCCGCGAGGTATGTGAACCTCTTCCTATCTCTTCTAGCATGATATGTGTGAACTATGTAGTACGGTAGACGTACATGTACTAAATGTATTTGATTGGTGTAAAACATAAAGTGTTATAACGGCTTTATGGGCAGTTGGTTATAACGGCTTTATGTTGGTAAGAAAATACATGTGGTTTTTAAAAGGTAATCGATTTGAACTATAAGCGGCTTGTTATGTGTTAATAAAGAACTTGAAGTATTTCAAAAGAGTTTTGAATCATTTTGAAAGAAGAAGTAATACTTGGTTTTTGAAAACTTAAGAGTTATACTAGCTTTATGGGGAGTTAGGTATAACGGCTTAAGAATGTTTTACTGATTTCGGAAATCAGAATGTGTATCGACAAACCACAGCAGCGTTAATAAAGGGAAATGTTTTGATTAATTAAGTATTAATAAAACCAGTAGCAACTTCCATCTGCATAGAAGCTAAGATGAGACAAAATGATATTTCCTAGATCATGGTTGCTGTAATAAGATTGTTATAAACAAGAATATCCTACTCACATATAAGACTTATGTTTCTCAGATTGTTTAAAAGAAATTATATTCTTAAATGAATAAGGCTATGAACCACGAAACCTTTCTAAAATAAGAAACGTGAACATTTGAAATTAGGCAAACTTGGACGTTTGGAAAATAATGTTGTTACTTGATTTTACAAAGGTAAGAGTTTTGGTTTTCTTAAAAGGACAGTCACTCTATTTTATACTACGGGTATTGTGTGACTTATGTGAAAGAAACAGATCTTTTAAAGATTTAATGTGTGAAGTACTGTTGTGGGCAGGGTTTGTAAAAAGGATTAAACTGTTCATGTTGGAAAAAGTTGTTATTTATATATATGCCGAAAGGCAAGTTTTTCTCAGATTATTGTTTCATATTTCATAATATGTCTTGTATTGTTTTATGTTCGATTACTCGATGTTGTATCACCAGGTGCGGGTAGGCACGATCACGGCCGGAATCGGTCGTGACAAAAGTGGTATCGAGCGATTAATCCTCGGAAAGTCTCTGATCCGTATCCAGGAAGTCTTGATTATCGGTGTGTTGTGCACCACACCAATAATCGAGGCTATAGGATATTTAGGATTGGTTTCTATTCTTCTCACTCGAGATCGTGCCTTAGAGCCGTGTTGTAAGTTAGACCTCGACGTATTTCTTTCCCTTATCGTTATGCCTCGCGTAGGCAAACCCGGGCAGCAGGCAAGGCGGCCGAGGAGCCGCGAGTAGAGTTCAGAGGGTTACGTGGGCACAGCCCAATCATTACCTAGGTAATGCTTCATTCGGGATTTCGCGACGCCACTAGCCCCGGAAAGTTTAGCACGGCGGCGGTTCCTCTGCGGCCATGATATTTGAACCTTCGCCACGACCAGAGCAGAGAATATGGATTGCAAAGGCGACCACATTACTAGCTATGGATTTGGCTACAGAGTATACCGATGTATCGCGAGTCTTGATGAATATCAACGAGAAGGTTGTGCAAGAGTAAGTTCCTCGATTAAGCGAGCATGGCACGTATGCGGGCTTATGCACATCGGTAGAAACATAGAGATCGACGGGTTAACAAAGGGCGAGAAGAGGGCGAGCGGCAGGTCCTTTGGTAACTTTCGGCAGTCGCCTCACGGCCAGATTAGATTATGCACCTCCGCGGTCGAGTGGTCTTCCACGGAGTTCGGGACGCTCGGTATGCAGGAATTGGTCGAACTCCGTGACTTCCGGTTCGCGATGTGACGCCGTCCGGGAATGTCGTTTTTAGTTGGGTACTTGTTGTACCTATGACCGTCAGGGTCTGGTGTCGAAAAGTGTCCTTGTAGGAGGACTTAGCCTTCAGGATCGGTGGGTAGTGTGTCATCTCCCTCAGCTATGCGCCCTACGGGGCAGGTTTGATTAGAACGACTAAGGGGAGTGAAGCAGTAGATATAGATATATCTCTAACCCTCTAGAGTTCAGTATGTGTGATAAGATGGGTATATCATAAGTGCTATGTTTTGATAGCAGTATGTTAATATTGTGATTAGAAATCTTGGTTAGTTAACCAAGTAAGATTTGGGGGATAGAGAAGGTGTGAGCCTTAGAGTTTTATACGTAGAGACCTTAGAGGTAAGGCCATCTCGAGTAAAAGGTGTAGTGTTATGTTGATCCTTATCGGAGTGCATAGTGCACGTGAGCTATGTTTGGGATAGGTCCCTAAGTAGTGTGAAATGAAAGGGGGTAGTTGAGCTAAGAAGACCGCTAGGTTTTCGAAACGTGATTGGTGAGATTGTTCCGGATCGGGGAGCTAGTATTGTGCGCGTTGCCGGGTCGGGTTGAGGCCACGATTGCGGGTCAACCCGCGGCATGTATGGCGGTGGGGTCAGGTTTTGGTGGTCCCACCTTGTGTTAGGGTTGTGAGGGTGTTAGGCCCAAGTTTAGTTAACCAGCGTACGAGTTCGTGGATGCGTTCGACCAGTGGTCGGGCCGATGGGGGCAGCCCATCGTGTTCTTCGGTCAGGACCGTTTACTCGGCTGTGTTGAGTTATCTGAAAGGTTGTAAGGCTGCACGGGGTGCCTACCTTCACCTTATGACAGACAGTGGAGCCCAGGGTACGGCTGTTTTTGTTTCTGGAAGTTTTACCAGGCAGGGTTAAGAACTCAGGTGAGTCTCAGAATCGCATTCGCCCTCGGGCCAGTGTTTGGATTTCAGGGATAGTTGTGGGGATTGTTGTCTCCTGTGGAGGTAGTGTTTAAGCTACCATTTCAGTGTTCGGATGTCACCTTGTAGGGGCGGAAGTGTAAAGTTGCCGGTCGATTGGTTCGATGTTGGCAAGGTTCGCAGATTGGTTCAGCTTGTTCCGGAGACTATGGATAGTGAGAAGCTTGTCTAGAAGAAGTTCGGCATTTCGGAGGAATCGTGCGGATAATCGGCAACGACGCTAGAGTTCGAGTTGACGGTCGGTCTTCTTGAAAGTACCACCGGTTAGGAGTGTGACGAGTTTTGGAAACAAGATGAAACTTAGCCCGAGTTACTTTGGGCTTTTTGAGTTCATGTGAAGGATAGGCCAGGTTGCCTATATGTTAGCATTTGCCGTCCGACTTAGGAGGCAGTACGTCCGGTCTTTCGTATTGTTATATTCGGGAAAGTATCGGAGAGCCATCCAGAGTGTTCCCAATTAATGATGACCACGTTAGAGATAGTAACCCCGAGTTTTGGCGAACGGGCGATGTCGAATGTGGTAAGAGTTCGAGTGTATGACATCCTCAGGGATCGCAAGCAGCCCGGTACCATTTGTTGGGTAGTCGGAGCAAGGCTCGCGACAAAGTGACAAAAGTGGTACCATTTGTTGGGTCGCCTGAGAAGGTTAATGCCTCAGGCAAAGTGATAAAGCGGTATCTACGACGAGTAAAGAGAGAAGCGAGCATGTATGGCGAGCATAGATGTGATCATTTCTTTTGTAAAGAGAAGGTGCGAAGGAAGTATATTTTAGACCCCGGTGAGAAGTGTTTTGTGGTGATGATTAGAGGTGTTTCCTCGTGGACTTGGATGTAAGCATTTTTGCGCAAATTGTTTCTGTGGCCAGGTGTGGCAGGATTGATTCTCGTAAGTATAGTAGTGAAGACTATACTGGCGCACGTTTGTTTTGAGACTTAGAAGGAACATTCGGGACGAATGTTTCTAAGAGGAGAATGTTATACCGTATTTCCAGAGTATGTACGCAGGACGACGTAGGAAATTCGAACTTGAGAATAGGCTTGGCGAATTATTTTTGTACACAACACCCGATTAGAGTCGTTTTTCGGCGAAACGTTTTACCCGCTTTCGTAGGGGAATTTCCGGCTATGTCAGTTTTATTTTTTGGGGATTTTTTAGATCGACGAAACAATTTTGGACCCACGGGAGGGGGACACTTGTCACCTCATTGACTGATAAAGAGGAGGCTTGGCCTTGGCCGATTGGTTCATGGTTTTGTGCCTTGTTTTGGCCTTGTTTTGTGGCTTGTTTTGTGCCATGTTTTGTGGAGTAGGGGTTAGGGTGCACTTGGCTTGATCTTGGCCTTACACTTGCCTTGCACTTGGCTAGATCTTGGCCATTGGTTGGCCTTTGGTTTTCTTTGTAAATACCCTTATGTTGATGAACTCTTCATCCACAAATGAAACCTTCCAAGCCTAAAATCCTCCCTCCTCTTGTGTTGTGTTCGTCCCAACACTCCCCTTTGAGTGGCCTTGTGGCGAGAGCCTCCCTCCCTTTGTGGTGCCTTGGCATGGGTACCCCACTAGCCTAGTTGTTTCGTATAATACCCTTGTTGTGGTATAGAAATACTCTCCTAGTATTGTTATAATGTCCAAATACCTTGGCCCAAATACCTTGTAGTATTCCCAAGGTTACACTTATACAAAAGCCAGTAAATTACGATTATACTTCCTTTAGCCACAAAAACCGAAACCCTAAGGAAAACCTCCATAGTTAGTTGGAGTACTATGTAGAAGTTGGTTAGAACTTCTAAGGGTTGTTTGGAGCGGGTTGGAGCACCCGGAGTAGGAGCGAAACTTTGCTAAGGATCGACATTAAACTCGGATAATTATGGGCTTATCGAGGTAAATATCTTGTCCATCTATTGTAATTGGAAATTACATGTTGTTAGAATATATAGTTGAAGTATACTATATATAGAATCGGCGTGGTTAGTTGGCAATGTCTTTTGACTTAAGCTCAGAAGAATCGAATCGTATTACAGATGACTTGTGTAGTAGTACTGGGGAGTAGAATTGTAACCGTTCGGGTTAGATGTATAACCCCCCGGTTGGCTTGGTAGCGGCCCGTTAGAGGAGGAGATTTCTGCCATTGCGGGTGTCTTTGAATTTTCTGTAGAATGTTCTACGATAAGATCTTGATGTTAATAAGCGCCTTGTGGCCTTATAGGTTGAAGTACTACGTGTGGCGCGTTCTACTTGGCTTAAGGAGTAGCCGACAGTTGGAAGTACTTGGAGCGTTTTGCTATTAGTCGATACTCGTCGCGAGGTATGTGAACCTCTTCCTATCTCTTCTAGCATGATATGTGTGAACTATGTAGTACGGTAGACGTACATGTACTAAATGTATTTGATTGGTGTAAAACATAAAGTGTTATAACGGCTTTATGGGCAGTTGGTTATAACGGCTTTATGTTGGTAAGAAAATACATGTGGTTATTAAAAGGTAACTGATTTGAACTATAACTGGCTTGTTATGTGTTAATAAAGAACTTGAAGTATTTCAAAAGAGTTCTGAATCATTTTGAAAGAAGAAGTAATACTTGGTTTTTGAAAACTTAAGAGTTATACTAACTTTATGGGGAGTTAGGTATAACGGCTTAAGAATGTTTCTTGATTTGAAATCGAATGTGTATCGACAAACCACAAAGCGTTAATAAAGGGAAATGTTTTGATTAATTAAGTATTAATAAAACCAAGAGCAACTTCCATCCGCATAAGCTAAGATGAGACAAAATGATATTTCCTAGATCATGGTTCTTTGTAATAAGATTGTTATAAACAAGAATATCCTACTCACATATAAGACTTATGTTTCTCAGATTGTTTAAAAGAAATTATATTCTTAAATGAATAAGGCTATGAACCACGAAACCTTTCTAAAATAAGAAACGTGAACATTTGAAATTAGGCAAACTTGGACGTTTGGAAAATAATGTTGTTACTTGATTTTACAAAGGTAAGAGTTTTAGTTTTCTTAAAAGGACAATCACTCTATTTTTATACTACGGTATTGTGTGACTTATGTGAAAGAAACAGATCTTTTAAAGATTTAATGTGTGAAATCTTGTTGTGGGCGTGGTTTGTAAAAAGGATTAAACTGCTCATGTTGGAAAAAGTTGTTATTTATATATATGCCCAAAGCAAGTTTTTCTCAGATTATTGTTTCATATTTCATAATATGTCTTGTATTGTTTTATGTTCCGCTGATTACTCTGATGTTGTATCACTAGGGTGCCCGGGGTAAGGCACCAGTCACGGGCCCGGAATCGGGTCGTGACAATCTCCTCGTAGAATATTCTAACTGCAAGATTCCTTATTCTACAGAAAAATCGGCAGCACCTCCCCCCCCCGCAACCACATAAATCTCCTCTTCTACTCAGGCCCGCTACCAGGCCAACAACTCCCAGGGGAGAGGGTCACACGTCTAACCGGACGTGTACAATTCTACTTCACAATAATACTACACAAGTCTACTGTAAATACAGTCCAATGTAAATACAGTTCAATTCTTACCAATATCCATTCTATATATAGTATACTCAACTATACATTACAACAACATGTAATATCCAATTACAATAGGGGGACATAGATCATTACCTCGATAAGCCCAAAATTATCCAAGATTATATGTCGATCCTGAGCAACGTTTAGCTCCAAATCCTTACGCTCCAACCCGCTCCAAGCAACCCTTAGAAGTTTCTAAACAACTTCTCTTAACACTTCAACCAAGCTTATGAAGATTTTTCTAGGGTTTCATTTTGCGACTTTTGGAAAAAGTAGTATTTCCGGGCTCCTAGTATTAAAACAACTTTGGAATACTACTAGGGATACTAGGCCAAGGTTTTTGGGATTTATACAATAATACTCCAAGTATTTCTACACAAGAGGGGAGAGGGGGACGAAACAAGGCATAAATGGAGGGAGTATTTTGCTTGAAAAAGCTTCAAGTGTGGGATGAATATTATGTCTTGAACTATGGGGTATTTATAGAAGATTCAAGGGCCAAGATCAATGCAAGGTGTGTGGTCAAGATTGGGCCATGTGTGTGTGGGTCCCACCACACCACATGGCCAACGAAATGAGCTTCCAAGTGGCATGGCCATTTCGGCCAAGGGGACAAGTGGCTAGCCACTTGTCCCTCCAATTCGGCCAAGTGATACATGGGGGTGACACGTGTCGCCCCCCGACTCGTCCAAAATATTTCGTCTTCCGAAAATATCCAAAATACCAAAAATCTCAAAAACAAAGCGGGCTCCACAAAATCGTAAATTTCTCCCGTGGGCCCCACGTGACCATTTTCGAAAATAAAATCTCAAAATTCTAATATAATCCAAGAAGTCCAAATACCAAATCTGGGAATCCAATTCCCATTAACGAACCTTTTTCTTCACAAAAACCGGAAACTTTTCCGTCGAAAAATCACATCTTTCTTTCTTTCCAAAATTTCTGTCGTATTCTCGTACGTACGTCCCTACATACATACCCTGGAACTATGGGGTATAACACACTTGGTGGAAGACTCCACTCACACAAGCTATCTAATCTACACCCTCCATTTGTTTCAATCTTGGCCCTTGGTGGTTCTATAAATACCCCCCTCTTGTGCAAGACTTCTTCATCCACAAACACAACTTCCAAGTCTCCAAAAAAACTCCCTCTCCCTTGTTGAAGTTCTCGTCCCAACCCCCCCACCCCTTCCTAGTATCTCTCGCTGAAACCCCCCCCCCCCCTCTTGATAGTTTTCGTCCAACACCCCTCTCCCTTAACCAAACTTTGTCCAAAAATTCCTAAAACTCTTAAGTGTTCTTCCTTAGTGTATTAGGAAGATTATTAACCAAAAGTTAGAAAAGATTTCACACCCTAGCCCCTAAAGCCTCACCTTGGCCGAGAGTTGTGAGGACAAGAACCTTAGTGTTCTTCACTTGTTTAGGTTGTTCCTTAAAGAGGAGTTGGTTAGGAGCGTATAAGGGTTGCTTGGAGCGGGTTGGAGCGCACGGGGTAGGAGCTAAACGTTGCTCAGGATCGACATTAAATCTTGGATAATTTTGGGCTTATCGAGGTAAATATCTTTGTCCTTCTATTGTAATTGGAAATTACATATAGTAGTTTAGAATTGAGTATAAGATATAGAAGGATGGTATAAAAGAAGAGAATCGAACTGTAATTACATAGGACTGTATTTACAGTAGACTTGAGTAGTTTGACGGGTAGGGAAGTGCTGCCCAACTTGTTGACATAAAATAGAAAGTACCTTGTGTGAATAACTTGACTATGTTGGTTTTTGATAGCCTTGTGATACTTTCTTGTTGGTTTGATAAGTAAACATGTTAGGATGCTACGTGTGTTAGTGTCTTGTGATGTTTGTGTAAGGGGGTTTCCCTTGTTGTGCTTATGTTGTTTAACGACAAGCCGTTATGTTAGTATTGTACCACTCACCTCTTGACATGTTATACCGGGGGTTAAGCTGCCCCCCGATGCGAGGTATACCTCATGCGGTCTGTGTGACTATGATTCGAGAATACCTCATGCGGGTCCAGGGGACCTATGCGGAGCTACAAGAGTTCCAGGTTAGTGTGCGGGGAATACCTCATGCGGTCTATGTGGCCATGCGGACTACGAGAGTCCAGGACGATGCCGAGGAGTAGCTACCCTCGATGCGAGGAATACCTCATGCGGGCCTAGGTGGCCTATGCGGAGCTGCGGTAAGCTCCAGGATTAGACGCGCACATTGATATTGAGGGCGAGTGGCCAACTTCGATCATGTGGCGCGGTCTAGAAATACCTCGTGATACAGTTTATGGCATTGTTGGTACTGTGGGTTTTAGTAGTCGGCTATGCCTTCGTACTTACCCCGTACGGTTTTATTATGACACAGGTGGGACCTGGTGTTCATGTGTATTCCTTGGTGCTTTTATATCATGGATCGCGGTGAGGAAGGAATTCCACGGGCATGATTGATATTGTGGGCATGAGACCCATGGTTGTATTTGAGTGATGACTTTAAGGGCGTGAGTCCCTGACTTGACATGACTGCTTACATATTGTGCATCGTAAATTGGTTATCATATATGTCTTCTGTTTTATATAGACTATTATGATTTCATTTCTGATATTTTGATTTCACATACTTGGTACCTTTTGTCGACCTCCTTGAGTGCGTTCATGTCGCAGGTAGAGGTACACCAGTTGTTGATCCTCGCTCATAGGGTCACAGTTCAGCGTTTTGGGAAGCTCCGTTTCTCTGGAGGCTTATCTGTGGTATAATCCCCTGTCGTTGTAGGTACTTACATTCAGGGGTATGACGGGGCCCTGTCCCGTCATTGTTGTTATAACATTCTTAGAGGTCTGTAGTACTGTTGTGGGCAGAGTTTGTAAAAGGGATGTAACTGTTCGTGTTCAAGTTTATATATATATATATGCCGAAAGGCAACTTTTCTCAGATAAACTGTTTCTCACTTCATATTATTTCATGTCTTGTTTTATATTCCGCTGGTTACTCTGATGTATGTCTACTTGGGTGCCCGGGTAAGGCACTAGTCACGGGCCCGGGTTCGGGTCGTGACAGGACTACAACCTAGAAAATCCCGAATCCTCAAACTGTCGGCTCTACGGTTAGCTACCTGCTCCTGTCGGCGCTGCCCTACCACTATGCTAGTCAATAGCCTGATTTGCTCTCCATAATCTCTAAACTCTGCCCCTGGCTGCGGTACTGGAGGCTCGGGTACCGGAACCCCTGGAGCTACTGCCGCTCTTGGCTCCTCTAATACCGTCGGCGTGGCTGAGCTCGCCAATCCGCTTACTACCTCAGGCATAGTGCGTGCTCGAAGTCTGGTAACCTCTGCGTACCACTAGCGACTCCTGCCGCTTTGCCCTTCGGGCCACGGTCGCCCCGTGGAGGCATAATCATTACATAAGAAGGGTCGGAGAGGATTCAACCTACTAGGACAACTCTCTCGCACGATCTCAGAGAGAGAAGAATGGAAACCAATCCTAAATGTCCTGCAGCCTCCTGATTATAGATGTGGTGCACAACACACCGATAATCAAGACTCTACTAGACACGGTCTGTAGACACTTTCCGAGGACTAACTGCTCTGATACAACTTTTGTCACGACCCAAACCGGGCATGGCGGTGCCCTACACAGGCACTTTACAGGTATACATCAGAGATAATCAGCGGAACATACATGAAACTAAAAAAAAAAACAGAAGTAAAACAACAGGTTAGCCGATAGGGCTACCTTCCTGGACATATATATATACAACCGAAGCAGTTGCCTCCTTTCCTTTACAAACTGACCCACAATATGTGACTACAGACCTCTAAGAGTTTTAACATAACAACTGTGGCGGGACAGGGACCTGAATATACATGAATCTACAACCTCAGGGAAAACCGTACCAAGAGATAAGCCTCCGGAGCAAATGGAGCTTTTTCCCAAAAACTGAACCGAGATCCTAAGAGCAAGGATCACCAACCTGGGTACCTAAAACCTGCGGGCATGAACGCAGCCCCGAAGAAGTCGATGCAACAGTGCTGAATATGGAGCAGAAATAACGTCTGATGCGGATCATAAGCGTACAAAAGAATGATGAGACAAGTATAAAAATACATACGGATCCTGCCGTGTCATTACCACTTATGAACTTAATCGTACCTTATTATCTTTTCCCATTTTCAATAAAAGTTATAGTCACATTCTTATGTACATGATTAGGAAAAATCATTAAGTTCATTACCATATAACTTACTTATCTTTCATAACATAATCCGGCCCCTTATGGAGGACGATATACTACCCGCCCAACGGGACGCGATCAAGTCACACAAATATCAAAGCGTGCTGTTATACCGTATTTCAGGTATATGCGTGAGCGTGCGTAGAAAAGTTTGAGCCTTAAAGTTAGGCAAGGACGAAATTTTGTTCACAACTAGAAAGAATCTTTTTGGCGACTAAACGTTTTACAAAACTTGCGTAGGGAAAATTACGGCTATGTCATTTATTATTTTTGCGGATTTTTCCGAGAGATGAAATATTTTGGACCAACGGGAGGGTGACACGTGTCACCCTCAAAGTGGACGTTATTTGGACGGCAAGTGGGACGAATTGGTGGTCAAGGGGTTGGTAGGATATTTGTGATATTTTGTGTGGTAGATGGATAAATGTTCCGCTGATTACTCTGATGTATGACTACTTGGGTGCCCGGGTAAGGCACGATCCGAACCGGTCGTGACAAAAGTGGTATCGAGCGATTAATCCTCGGAAAGTGTCTACACCGTATCTAGTAAGTCTTGATTATCGGTGTGTTGTGCACCACACCAATAATCGAGGCTATAGGATATTTAGGATTGGTTTCCATTCTTCTCACTCGAGATCGTGCCTTAGAGTCGTGTTATAAGTTGGACCCTCTAACGTATTCCTTTCACATGTGATTATGCCTCGCGTAAGGCAACCCGGCCCAGAAGGGCAAGGCGTAGGAGCCGCTAGTAGGACACCGAGATTCTGAGGGCTCGTGGCCCGATCTATACAGAGACGGCGAGTTCCATGACGCCGCCGGCCCAGCGAGACCACGATGCCGTACCTCGCATTCCCGGCACAGGCGAGTTAGGTACAAGGAGATGGCCCGGCTATTAGCTAGGATTGTGGCGGACATGAGGATAAATTTGGAATCTGGCGATTCGATTCGGCCCAGTGGTACCCGTGGTTCACCCGAGGGCAGACAGTTTGAGGCTACGGGATTTCCTGAGTTGTAGCCCGCCAGAGTTCTACGGGTCGAGGCCTGAGGATGATCCGCAGGAGTTCATCCGTCAGTTACAGAGGATCATGCGGGTGATCAAGGCTTCAGAGACCGAGTCTGTGACCTTCGGTTCACATCGGCTGCGTGATACCGCAGTCGATTGGTTTGATTCGTGGGAGCTTTCCCGGGGAGAGCATGCACCTCCAGCAGTATGGGATGAGTTTTCAGAGTCTTTTCTCACGCACTTCTTGCCTCCGCAGATGAGGAGACGCAGTGACATATTTTATTCTTTGAGGCGAGAGAGGCGCCTGATTAGGGAGTACAATGTCGAGTTCGATTATTTCGCTCGATATGTCCACTGCGCTAATGCAGCGAATATGGAGGACCGTGTACACCGCTACGTCACGGGCTAGATGATTATATGGCGAGTCTTGTGCGGTGTGTATCTTCACGTGCATGGACATTACGTATGCGAGCTCATGCGCAGATGCGAGGCGTAGAGACAAGCGGGTAGGCAGATATCAGCAGCAGAAGAAGGCCAAGACGGCCGGTTCTTTTGGTAGCCCTCAGGGTGGACGGCATCAGCAGAAGTCTAGATTTGCACCACAGTCGGCTCAGAGCACTCCTACGTCATTTTCGGTACAGCCAGAGCATTCGGGCGGTCGGGGCCCCAGACTTGGACTTCCAGGGTAGAGGTGCTAACCGATCGAGTGCCTTTCGGTGTGTCGTTGTGGTAGATTCCATTCGAGGAGTAGTACTACTCCGGAGCTTGCTATACTTGTGGCGGCAGGTCATTATGCGAGTTTGTCGGCCAGGCGGCGGTGGTAGGGCTCACCACGTGCATTGCCGATTCATCATCTCCTGATTACTCGCCGGGGCAGGGTACTCATGGGCCAGCGGTCGTGGCGAGAGGTTGTGGCGCGGGTCGATTCTAGCGGTCCTCGAACGCATTTATGCCTTGTCGGTAGGCAGATCGTGAGGCGTCGCTGATGTAAATCCGCAGTACTTTATCGGTTCGGTTATGATGTATGCGCCTTGATAGATCCGGTTCTACTCATCCATATATCCCCTTATTGCTAGTAGGATAGGATAGAGCACGAGTCCATAGACCCTTTCGAGGTAGCTACGCGATGGGTGATTCGGTGGTAGCTCGGCGGGTATATAGGGCTTGTCCAGTGACCATATGCAGTCGTCGGACCCTAGCCGACTTGATAGAGTTGGACATGACTGATTTCGATGTGATCATGGGTATGGATTGGCTAGCTTCTTGCTACGCCAATGTAGACTGCAGGGAGAGAGTGGTACGGTTCCAGTTTCCTGAGGAGCCGGTTGTTGAGTGGGAGGGGAACACTGTATCGCCGAGGGGTAGGTTTATTTCCTACCTCAAGGCTAGGAAGATGGTGCAGAAGGGGTACATCTACCATCTCGTTCGGGTGTTTGATACTGAGGCTGCAGTGCCAGATTTTCAGTCAGTTCCAGTAGTCAGAGAGTTCCCAGACGTGTTTCCAGACGACCTCCCGGGTATCCCTCCTGAGAGGGAGATTGAGTTTTGTATAGATGTGTTGCCAGACACTCGGCCTATTTCCATTCCGCCATACAGAATGGCACCTGCCGAGTTGAGAGAGTTGAAGGACCAGCTGAGAGATTTGCTGGAGAAGGGCTTCATCAGGCCTAGTGTTTCTCCCTGGGGAGCGCCGGTATTGTTCGTGAAGAAGAAGGACGGGACGCTGCGCATGTGTGTTGATTACAGGCAGCTGAACAAGGTGACCATTAAGAACAGATACCCCCTTCCCAGGATTGATGATTTGTTCGACCAGTTGCAGGGCGCGAGATGTTTCTCCAAGATTGATCTGCGATCGGGCTATCATCAGGTGCGAGTCAGAGAGGTGGATGTCCCTAGGACTGCATTCCGGACGATGACGCATTATGAGTTCGGTCATGTCTTTTGGGTTGACCAATGCTCGACGGTATTCATGGATTTGATGAACCGAGTGTTCAAACCATTTTGGACACGTTTGTGATAGTGTTCATTGATGATATCTTGGTTTATTCTCGCCAGAGCGGGAGTACGCGAGCATTTGAGGCGATCTTGTGAGTTCTCCGGACCAGCGATTATACGCCAAGTTTTCCAAATGTGAGTTTTGGTTAGCTTTGGTGGCTTTTCTTAGGCATATTGTGGGTGATGGCATTCAGTGGATACGGCAAGATCGGCGATCGAGACTTGGCCTGAACTCTTACTCGACGGAGGTTCGCGATTTCGGGCCTTGCAGGATATTATCGGTTCGTAGAAGTTTGCTTCTATCTACGCACCATTGACTAGGTGACTCGGAAGCGGCTAAGTTTGATGGACTGATGCGCGCGGCGGGGTTTCGATTCTTTGAAGGAGGCGACGACCTCCGTTCTTACTCTTCCAGAGGTCCGGCGCCACGTAGTGTATTGTGATCGTCGAGCATCGGGCTGGGATGTGTGTTGATGCAGAGGCAGAGTTATAGTGCACGCATCGGCGGCTTAAGAAACACGAGAGGAACTACCCACCCATGATTTGGAGTTAGCGGCGGTGATTCACGCCAAGATCGGAGGCACTATTTGTATGGGGTTCATATGGATATTTATGCACTCACAAGAGCCTCAGGTATATCTTCACCGAGGAGCCGAACTTACGGCGAATCGGTGGTTAGAGTTGCTTAAGGATTACGATGTTGATATCTGTACCACGGGAAGGCCATGTTGTGGCAGATGCTCTTAGTCGTAGGTCGATGGGAGCCTATCGGATGTGCGGCTAGAGAGGAGGGCATGGTTCGTGATTTGCATCGATTAGCGAGCCTTGGTGTCCGTTTGATTGATTACGATAGCGGTGGGGTTAGAGTTCATGAGGTTAGAGTTCGTGAGGTTGCAAGTCTTCCATCGTCGAGGAGGTGAAGAAGCGGCGATTCGAGGATCGATTTTGATTCGGTATCGTGATGCGGCTCTTCGTGAGAGAAAGGTCCTTCGAGTAGCACTGATGGGGTGCTAAGGTTTGAGGACAGGTTGTGTGTTCGGATGTTTGAGGACTTGGCGGAGTTCTAGGGAAGCACGGTAGCGCGTTACTCTATCCATCCGGGTCGACCAAGATGTACCACGACCTTAGATCTGTGTATTGGTGGGATGGCTTGAAGAGGACGTTGCGAGTTAGTAGCTCGGTGCGTGTTGTCGGCGGTGAAGGTAGAGCACGAGAGGCCCGGTGGTTTATTACGATAGAGATCCGACACGGAAGTGGGAGGTGATCAACATGGACTTTATCACGGGATTACCTCACACTCGGAGGAGACATGATTCTATATGGGTTATTTTGACAGTGGACGAAATCAGCCCACTTTCTTCCGTCGGGGCGACTTTTCGGTGAGGATTATGTCGACTTTACATCAGAGATCGTCGATCGCATGAGTCCCTATTTCGATCATATCGCATGCAGAAGCCCGATTCGGCTAACGCCCGGAGGTCTTTCGAGAAGGGTTTAGGGGCAGGTGAGCGAGCATCGCATTCCATCCATGAGCAGACGGACAGCAGAGCGCACTATCCAAACTCTTGAGGATATGTTGCGAGCTGTGTTATTGACCGAGTGGTAGGAGGATCATTTGCCTCTAGTTGAGTTTGCGTAGAATAATAGCTACCACTCCAGTATTCAGAGGGCGACTTATGAGGCCTTGTATGGGAGGAAGTGCAGATCGCATATAGGATGGTTCGATGTGGGCGAGGTACAACTAGTGGGACCGGATTTGGTGCGTGAGCGATGGATAAGGTAAAGCTTATCCAGGCGATTCTTGGCGGCTCGAGTCGGCGAAGTCATATGCAGATCATCGTCGTCGGCATCTGGAGTTTGAGGTTGATGATTTGGTTTTCCTGAAGGTGTCACCCATGGCGGTGTGATGAGATTCGGGAAGAAAAGAAACTCACCAAGGTACGTTGGGCGTATCAGTTGTCGCGAGGTAGGCAAGGTTGCCTACGAGTTGAATCTGCCGTCCGATCCGGAGGCGGTCATCCGGTGTTTCATGTTTCTATCTTTGAGGAGATGTATCGGATCCATCTAGGTGCACCCGATTGGCGATGTCGGTGGCCAGGGGTTATCGTATGAGGAGATTCCCATAGCGATAATCGATCGTCGGAGTTAAGCGTCTGCGGACCAGGCGTGATCACGACCCGACCGGGCGCGGCGGTGCCCTACCTGGGCACCCTGTTCAGGTATACATCAGAGAATAGCAGCGGAACATACACAACATAAACACAGGTGTAAACAATATCACAACACAGGCTAGCCGATAAGGCCGCCTTCCATAATATAAACAAAGTCAAAAGTACAACTTTACAACTCAGTTCTTACAGCCCAACCACATATGTGAATACAGACCTCTAGGAATAACAACTGTGGCGGGACAGGGCCCCGCCATACCCCTGAATGTACATAATCTACAACATCAGGGAAAGACTGTACCAAAAGAAAGACAAGCCTCCGGAGAATGGAGCTTCCGACGTCTGATAAGTGATCCTAAGAGTGTGGATCCGCAACCTTACCACTTTCTGCGGCGTGAACCACGGCCCAGGAAGGGGTCGGTTACCTGATATGTACTAAGTATGTAAAATCGGAAAATCTGTAATTACAACATAACTTTAAAAGAAAGCCGGAGAGATGTATGATTTCTAAATTACAGGACTCAGTGGCTTACTAACAATGTGAGTAACATTTGTTGTATACTTACTACGTATAATAGGATTGTAATCCTACTCGGGACTATTTCACGCGTAGGTCGGTGGACTGCGTGAGGTATTCCTCGCATGGGACTATTTCACCCGCATAAGCCCTTACGGACTCGCATGAGGTATTCCTCGCATAGGTCGGACGCCCGCGTGGGACTATTTCACCCGCATAAGCCCGTGCGGACTCGCGTGAGGTATTCCTCGCATCGTGGTTAGCAAATCCACGAAATATACAATGCCACAATCCGGGAATGACCCATGGCGAATAATATATCACTAGCCCAAATCCGACTATCATACGTAACATAAGCTCTATCGGCTTATCATACAATATATAAGCAAGTTAAGAAATCCCCTAACTTCTTACTATTCTTGTTCATATACACTCTCATTTTAGTTTACTTAAGGCACTAACATGTCTTTTATAAAAATCCGGGAATTTAACCCAAAGTACTACGTACTTCTATTCTTTTAAAATGACTCATTTCATTATAAAACTTCCAAGATACTAATAACCGTAGTATCAAGTTACAATTTCTTTTCAAGACAAGTCACAATACTCTTAGAAATAAAAATTAGGCTTCTAAATCAAGTGACTCATGTCTTATAAAACCTTAGGCAATTGATGCCTTAAAATCGAATTGCCCTCCATTAAATCAAGTCATTTATCTTTCCATAAAGTCAATATAACCAACTCCCCATAAAGTCGTTATATTCACTTTATACCTTAGTCAAATACAATTTCCTATCCAGGACTTATACGTTTTAAACGACACAAGTATCACATACTTTAAAATTCTTCAAGTCCCTTATCTTTAACAAGACTTAAGACATCTTTAATATTCTCAAAGAAGTGAGTTAATCTCCTAACTCACCCGACTTGGTATTTCATAAAACAAGTAAGGAATGTCAAAGTCTTGTACGTCTACCGTACTATATACGTGAAACTAGTCATGCTCAAAGGATAGGAAAAGTTCTACATACCTTGTCGGGTCAAACCACTTGCCAAGTACAAAGTCCCGCCCGTAGTATATCAACCTATAATATTCACAATACGTCTATTAACGCCTTACTTCAAATGTAGAATATTATAAGTGTAAAGTCTCCATTTTCTACGGAAAATCGGACAGCACCTCCTTTGTTTTTACTCACTTTGCCACCTTTTTCAAGGCCGAAATACAATAACCAAACAGCCCCAATTGGCTCACAATTATATAGAAGGTAGTCCAATACAAATGAATAACTACACAGCCCCAATTGGCTCACAATTATATAGAAGGTAGTCCAATACAAATGAATAACTACACAGCCCCAATTGGCTCACAATTATATAGAAGGTAGTCCAATACAAATGAATAACTAAATGTCACGACCCATTCCGGGGCCCGTGACTGGTGCCTTACCGGGGCACCCAAGTAGTCATACATCAGAGTAATCAGCGGAAATATAAAACAAGACATGAAACAGTTTATAAAATAAGACACAGTTTATGTGAACAAACGTCGCCTTTCGGCATATATATATAAACCAGGTTTAGCAGTTACATCCGACACTGTACAACATGACTACAGACCTCTAAGGAAATATACAACTATGGCGGGACAGGGCCCCGCCATACCCTGACTGTACGAACTATCTACAATACAGGGAGATCATACCAAAAAGTAGAGCCTCCGGAGAAGATGGAGCTCCTGACACCAATGCAAAGAGATCCTAAGGATGCGGATCTAGCACCTGCTTGCCCTTACCTGCGGCATGAACGCGGCCGAAGGAGGTCGACAACAGTACTAAGTATGCAGCGTAAAGTACTTAAATGAAAACATATCATTTATAAAACCAGTTTACAAATATGTGTGAAACAACCGAGAAACCGCACGTAGTGCCACATCACAAACAAGAGCAACAATAGGTAATCGTAATAGGTCTTGTCTAGCCGCGAATGATCGAAACAGGGCCACTCGCCCATATCATTATTCTCGCAAGCCTAATCTCGACTCGAGTCCGCATAGGCCACTCACGTGGGCGCATGAGGTATAACCCGCATCGAGTGCTACTCCTCGGCATCGCCCCGACTCGTTGTCCGCATGGCTACATAGACGCATGAGGCATAACCCGCATACTAACACGGAACTCGTAGCTCGCATAGGCCCCCGGACCCGCATAGGTATTCTCGAATCATGGTCCTGCATCACCGAGTCTACCCCGTCGGAGGCGGCTTAACCTCGGTATCATCTCAAGAGGTGAGTGATAGTACACTAACATAACAATTTATCTTTAAACAACATAAGCACAACAAGGATACTCTCTTATACAAACGTTACAAGATACTAACACACATAGCATCATATCATGTCTACTTATCAAACCATCTTATTATTCTATTTCACAATTCAACATAAGTCATTATAAACACATGCAAACTTGTTTCTTTTATCAATCTTAAGTGGTTATACTTAACTCCCATAAAGCTAGTATAACTCTTAGCTACAGTTTTAAAATGATTCAGTATTCTTATTAAATGCTTTCAGATCTTTATTATTCAGTCTTAAGCCGTGAGGCATTGCCGTAAGTGTTATTCAGGCTTAAGTCAAAAGACATTGCGTAGTTATTATTCGATTAACACGTACGCGTCACCGCACTATATATATATTGTAAAATATCATGCTTTAGGAAGAATCACATACCTTCTCAGCGAAAACCGCCTGCCAAGTTGAATATGTCGCGCGCAGAGAATCAGCCTATAATAGTCAGACACGTCTAACAACGTTCAGACTACTTGTAAACAGTTCTAAACAGAGGGTTCTATATCCTACGGAAAATTGGGCAGTACTTCCCTACCCGGTGAGCTACTCAAGTCTACTGTGAAAACAGTCCTATGTAAGCACAGTTTGATTATTCTTCTAAGTATTTAATACTTATTCTAATACTACAACAGTAAGTATTCTCTTATACAAAAGAGGGTTAGGATTGTTACCTCAGTAAGCCCAATAATATCCTAGATAAAGTCGCGCCTGAGCAAGGTTTAGCTCCTAAGTTGAACGCTCCGGTAGCTCCAAGAAACCTTAGAAGTTCTTCACAACTTCTACTAAGGACTAAGGGATTTGGGCTAGGGTATTTTGGGCATTATAACAATACTAGAAGACAACTTTTCTACCAAGGGAGGGGGTAGTGTTTCGGCTAGGGCTAGGGGGGGGTATTCGGCCAAGGCTTTCTAAAAAAGGGGGTATTCGGCCAAGGCTTTCTAAAAGGGGGTATTCGGCAAGGCTTTCTAAAGGGGGTGTGAGGCTTAGGACGATGGCTCATGGGGAAAGAGGATTTAGACTTGGAAATTTGTGATGAATAAGTCTTCAAAGAGAGGGGTATTTATAGGCTAAGACATGGCCAACCAATGGCCAAGATCAAGCCAAGTGGGGGGCAAGTGGAGGGCCAAGATTTTCCCAAGTGCCCCCTAACCTACTCCTCAAATCACTCCACAAACAAAGGTCCATGTTCTAAGCCCCAAAAGCCTCTCAACCACCCAAGGCAAAAGGCCTTGGCGTCCACGAGGTGACAAGTGTCACCTCTCGTTGTCAAAAGGGTTCCGTCGCTCGGAAAAATCCGCAAAAATTAGAAATGACATAGCCGGAATTTACCCTACGCGAGTCGTGTAAAACGTTTCGTCGGAAAACGATTCCTTGTGTGGGTTGTGCCCAAAAAACGTCCTAGGCCTAAACTTTTAAGGCTACACTTTTGTACGTACGTCCTCACGTACATACTCCAGAAATACGGGGTATAACATTCTCCCCTCCTTAGAAACATTCGTCCCGAATGTTCCTTCCCAAGACAGTTATCGATAAGGTTCTTCATAACTTAAATAGTTACAAATGCCACACACGGCCACAGAACAATACTTAGGCATAACCGATAATGAAGATTTACAAGTAGGAAAGTGAATTACCTGGAGGTGTGGGAAATAGGTGAGGATACTTCTGCCTCATGTCCTCCTCAGCTTCCCACGTCATCTCCTCCCTGAGCTCGTTCCGCCACAAGACTTTGACGGAAGCCACGTCCTTCGTCCGCAGACGCCTAACCTGACGATCGATTATCGCTATGGAATCTCTCATACGATAACCCCTGGTCACTGACATCGCTAATCGGTGTACCTAGATGGATCCCGATACATCTCCTCAAAGATAGATACGTGAAAACCGGATGACCGCCTCCAGATCGGACGGCAGATTCAACTCATAGGCAACCTTGCCTACCTCGCGACAATCAAACGCCCAATGTACCTTGGGCCGAGTTTCTTCTTCCCGACCGCATCACACCCTTCATGGGTGACACCTTTAGGAAAACCCAATCATGAACCTCGAACTCAAGATGCCGACGACGATGATCCGCATACGACTGGCCGACTCGAGTTGTCAATAGCCGCCTCGGATAAGCTTCACCTTATCCATCGCTCGCACCAAATCTGGTCCCACTAGCCGCACCTCACCCACATCGAACCAACCTATAGGCGATTCGCACTTCCTCCCATACAAGGCCTCATAAGGCGCCATCTGAATACTGGAGTGGTAGCTATTATTATACGCGAACTCAACTAGAGGCAAATGATCCTCCCAACTACCACTGAAGTCAATAACACATGCTCGCAACATATCCTCAAGAGTCCGGATAGTGCGCTCGCTGTCCGTCTGTGGATGAAATGCAAGACTGTGCTCACTCGCCCCTAAACCCCATGGAAGGACCTCCAGTTAGCCGTAAACCGGGCTCTCTGCTCGATATGATCAAGTAGGACTCCATGCACCGACAATCTCTGATGTAAAGTTCGCATAATCCTCACCAAAAGTCGCCCCGACGGAAGAAAGTGGGCTGATTTGCCACCGCCGACGATAACCCATATAGAATCATGCCTCCTCCGAGTGCGAGGTAATCTGTGATGAAGTCCATGTTGATTACCTCCCACTTCCGGTCGATCTCAATCGTCAGAACAAACCACTGTGCCTCCGTGCTCTACCTTCACCGCCGACAACACGCATTGAGCTACGAACTCGCAACGCCCTCTTCAAGCCATCCCACCAATACACAAATCTAAGGTCGTGGTACATCTTGGTCGACCGATGGATAGAGTAACGCGCACCGCAGTGCTTCCCAAGAACTCACGCCAAGTCACAAACATCCGGAACACACAATCCGCCTCAAACCTTAGCACCCCATCGTGCTACCTCAAAAGGACCCTTGCCCTCACGAAGAGTTGTATCACGATATCGAATCAAAGCCGATCCTCGAATCGTTGCCTCTTCACCTCCTCGACGATGGAAGACTCGCAACCTCACGAACTCTAACCCCACCGCTATCGTAATCAATCAAACGGACACCAAGGCTCGCTAATCGTGCAAATCACGAACCATGTCCCTTCTCTCTAGCCGCACATCCGATAGGCTCCCATCGACCTACGACTAAGAGCATCCGCCACAACATTGGCCTTCCGGTGGTACAGGATATCAACATCGTAATCCTTAAGCAACTCTAACCACCGCCTCGCCGTAAGTTCAGCTCCTCCGCCGAAGATATACCGAGGCTCTTGTGGTCCGTAAAAATATCCACGTGAACCCCATACAAATAATGCCTCCAGATCTTCAAAGCGTGAATCACTACGCCAATTCCAAATCATGCGGGTAGTTACTCGTGTTTCTTCACCGTCGGGATCGTATGCTATAACTCTGCCATGCCGCATCAACACACATCCCAACCCGATGCCCGACGATCACAATACACAACATAACCGCTCGACCTCCGAAGAGTAAGAACGGGGCGGTCGTCGCCTCTTTTCAAAGAATCGAAACCCCGCCACAAGCATCATCCATCGAACTTGGCCGCTTTCCGAGTCACCTAGTCAATGGTGCGTAGATAGAAGCAAACTTCTCCACGAACCGCCGATAATAACTGCAAGGCCCGTAAAATCGCGAACCTCTGCCGAGTAGTAGGTCTCGCCAAGTCTCGATCGCCTCGATCTTGGCCGATTCCACTGAATGCCATCACCCCGGCTAATATGCCCAAGAAACGCCATCAAGTCAACCAAAACTCACATTTGGAAAACTTGGCGCATAATCGCTGGTCTCGAGAATCACAAGACAGTCCTCAAATGCTCCGCATGCTCCTGCTTTGAGCGAGAATAAACCAAGATATCATCAATGAACACTATCACAAACGTGTCCAAAAATGGTTTGAACACTCGGTTCATCAAATCCATGAATACCGCCGGAGCATTGGTCAACCCAAAAGACATGACCCTGAACTCATAATGCCCGCACCGGGTCCGGAATGCAGTCCTAGGGACATACACCTCTCTGACTCGCACCTGATGATAGCCCGATCGCATATCAATCTTGGAGAAACATCTCGCGCTCGCAATCGGTCGAACAAGTCATCAATCCCGGAAGCGGGGTATCTGTTTAATGGTCACCTTGTTCACCGTCAGAAGTCAACACACACGCGCAGCGCCCCGCCCTTCTTCTTACGAACAATACCGCGCTTCTGGGAGAAACACTAGGTCCGATAAAACCCTTCTCCAAAGAAATCCTCAATCGGTCCTTCAACTCCTCAACTCGCGGTGCCATTCTCAGATGGCGGAATGGAAATAAGCCGAGTATCTGTAACACATCTATACAAAACTCAATCTCCTCTCCTGAGGATACCCGGAGGTCATTCGAAACACGTCGGGAACTCGCGACATCGAATCGATCGAAAATCTGGTACCGCAGCCTTCAGATCAAACACCCGAACGAGATGGTAGATATACCCTTCTCGCACCATCTTCCTAGCCTTGAGGTAGGAAATAAACCTACCCTCGCGATACCGTGCTCCTCCCACTCAACAACCGGCCTCAGAAACCGAACTGCATTACTTCTCTCTCAGCCTACATTGGCGTAGCAAGAAGCTAGCCAATCCATCCCCATAATCACGCCGGTCAATCATCTCCAACTCTATCAAGTCGGCTAGGTCCGACGATCAGAATGGTCACAGACAAGCTCTATATACCCGCCGAGCTACCACCGAATCACCCATCGCGTAGCTACCTCGAAAGGTCATGGACTCGTGCTCTATCCCTATCCTACTAGCAACAAGGGAGATATATAGGGCAGTAACCCGATCTATCAAAGCATACACATCAAACCCGTAAATCGATAAGGTACGCGGATTTACATCAGTGAGGCCTCCGATCCCGCTGGCCGACAAAGCATAAATGCGCTCGAGGACCGCTAGAATCGGGACCCGAGCCACGACCTGCGCGACCTGCTGACCCATGAGTACCTTGCCCTCCGGGCGAGTAATCAGGAGATGATGGCAAGAATAACTCGGCGTCGAGCCCTACCACCGCCACGCTTGGCCTGACACCGCAAATGACCACGCTGGCCAATCAGAATAAGATCCAAAAAGCACCACACTTCCCGAATGGATCTACCGACGCCACACCGGGTGGTCCCGATCGCCGCACTCGCTACTCGACGCGTCAAGCCACGCCTGGCTCGCCGAATACTGCCGCAGGCCGAGGACGGCGCAGGAGTGCTCGAGCCGGCCGTGGTGCACCCAGATCGCTGGCCGAGGCCGCCACCACGATAGCCACCAGAGACCCTCCCGCCCCGGCCTTCTTCTCGCCGTGCTCGCCCACTGCCGACCTGCTCGCTCGCATCCAAGGGCGTGAGCTCGACGCGGTAATGTCCATACCTACCAAGAGAAACACCCGCATATGACTCGCCATGTAATCATCTAGCCCGTGACGTAGCGGTGCACCCTATCCTCCATATTCGCTACCAATGCCGGGACATATCGAGCCAATGAATCAAACTCGACATTGTACTCCCGACAGGCGCCTCTCTCGCCTCGCAGTAAAAATCTATCACCGCGCCTCCTCATCCGCGAGGCAAGAAGTGAGCGAGGAAAGCCTCCGAGAACTCATCCCAAGTACCGGGGACGCTGGTTCTCCCGATAACTCCCATGAATCAAACCAATCGATCGCGGTATCACGCACCGACGCGAACCAAAGGTCACAGACTCGTCTCCGAGGCCTTGATCACCTCATGATTCTTCAGAATGACGGATGAACTCCTCGCGATCATCCTCCGCCTCGACCCGTAAAACTCGCGGCTACAACTCAAGAAATCTCGTAGTCTCAAACTATTCGCTCGTGCACCACGGCGCGATCGAGCCGAGCCGAACTGAACCGCCAGATCCAATCTCTCCTCAGACGCCACAACTTTAGCCAATAGCCGGGCTATCTCTCAGACTCCAACCTCCGCCCCAGCCGCGGGATGCGAGGCGGGTACTGTGGTCTCAGGCTGGGCCGGGCGGCGCCATAGAACTCGCCGCTCGTATAGACCGGGCCCGAGCCTCGTGACTGGTGTCTCGCTAGCGCCTCCTACCGCTTGCCTTCTTCGGGCCCGGTTGCCTTACGTGAGGCATAATCACATAGAAAGGAATACGTTAGAGGGTCCAACCTATAACACGCTTCTAAAGCACGATCTCGTAATGAGAAGAATGGAAACCAATCCTAAGTATCCTATAGCCTCTCGATTATTGGTGTGGTGCACAACACACCGATAATCAAGACTTACTAGATACGGTCAGTAGACACTTTCCGAGGATTAATCGCTCGATACCACTTTTGTCACGACCCATTCGGGCCCGTGATCGTGCTACGGGCACCCAAGTAGTCATACATCGAGTAATCGGAAATATAAAACAAGACATGAAACGCTTTATAAAATAAGACACGCTTTATGTGAATAAACGTCGCTTTCGGCATATATATATAAACCAAAGTTTAGCGCTACATCCGATAATCGCATAACATGACTACTGCACTCTAAGAAAATATATAACTATGGCGGACAGGGTTCGCCATACCCCGATCGTATTTAACTATCTACAATACAGGAGATCATACCAAAAAGTAGAGCCTCCTATAGATGAGCTCACGACACCAATGCAAAGAGATCCTAAGGATGCGGATCTAGCACTGCCGCTCTTACCGCGGCATGAACGCAGCTTCAAGGAGGTCGATAACAGTACTAAGTATGCGAAATCAGAAAGTACTTAAATGAAAACATATCATTTATAAAACCAGTTTACAAATATGTGTGAAACAACCAAGGAAACCGCACGTAGTGCCACATCACAAACAAGAGCAACAATAGGTAACTGTAATAGGTCTTGTCTAGGCTGCGAATGATCGAAACAGGGCCACTCGCCATATCATTATTCCGCAAGCCTAATCTCGACTCGAGTCCGCATAGGCCACTCACGTGGGCCCGCATGAGGTATAACCCCGCATCGAGGGTAGCTACTCTCGCATCGCCCCGACTCGTTGTCGCATGGCCACATAGACCGCATGCAGGCATAACCCCGCATACTAACACGAACTCGTAGCTCGCATAGGCCCTCGACCCGCATGAGGTATTCTCGAATCATGGTCCTGCATCGCTGAGTCTACCCCAGACGGAGGCTTTTAACCTCCGTATCATCTCAAGAGGTGAGTGATAGTACACTAACATAACAGCCTTTATCTTTAAACAACATAAGCACAACAACGATACTCACATATACAAACGTAAAAATATACTAACACACATAGCATCATATCATGTCTACTTATCAAACCATCTTATTATTCTATTTCACAATTCAACATAAGTCTGTTATAAACACATAGGCAAACTTGTTTCTTTTATCAATCTTAAGTGGTTATACTTAACTCCCCATAAAGCTAGTATAACTCTTAGCTTCTGTTTTAAAATGATTCAGTATTCTTATGAAATGCTTTCAGATCTTTATTATTCAGGCTTAAGCCGTGAGGCATTGCCGTAAGTGTTATTCAGGCTTAAGTCAAAAGACATTGCCGTAGTTATTATTCAGTTAACACATGTACGCTCACCGCACTATATATATATTGTAAAATATCATGCTTTAGGAAGAATCACATACCTTCTCAAAACCGCCAAGTTGAATATGTCGCGCGCAGAGAATCACTTTATAATAGTCGACACGCCTAACAACGCTCGACTACTTGTAAATGCTTCTAACAGAGGGTTCTATATCCTACGGAAAATTGCGCACTTCCTACCCTGAGCTACTCAAGTTCATCAGAAAACAATCCATGTAAGCACGCTTTGATTATTCTTCTAAGTATTTAATACTTATTCTAATACTACAACAGTAAGTATTCTCTTATACAAAAGAGGGTTAGGATTGTTACCTCAGTAAGCCCAATAATATCCTAGATAAAGTCGCGCCTGAGCAAGGTTTAGCTCCTAAGTTGAACGCTCCAGAGTCTAAGAAACCTTAGAAGTTCTTCACAACTTCTACTAAGGACTAAGGATTTGGGCTAGGTATTTTGGGCATTATAACAATACTAGAAGACAACTTTTCTACCAAGGAGGGTAGTGTTTCGCTGGGCTAGGGGTATTCGCCAAGGCTTTCTAAAAAGGGGGTATTCGGCCAAGGCTTTCTAAAAGTGTGAGGCTTAGGACGATGGCTCACACGGGGGAAAGAGGATTTAGACTTGGAAATTTGTGAAGAATAAGTCTTCAAAGAGAGGGGTATTTATAGGCTAAGACATGGCCAACCAATGGCCAAGATCAAGTGGGGCAAGTGGAGGGCCAAGATTTGCCCAAGTGCCCCCTAACCTACTCCTCAAATCACTCCACAAACAAAGGTCCATGTTCTAAGCCCCAAAAGCCTCTCAACCGCCCAAGGCAAAAGGCCACTTGGCCGTCCACTTGAGGGTGACAAGTGTCACCCTCTCGTTGGTCAAAAAGGGTTCCGTCGCTCGGAAAAATCCACAAAAATTAGAAATGACATAGCCGGAATTTACCCTACGCGAGTCGTGTAAAACGTTTCGTCGGAAAACGATTCTCGCTGGTCAGTGCCCAAAAAACGTCCTAGGCCTAAACTTTTAAGGCTACACTTTTGTACGTACGTCCTCACGTGCATACTCCAGAAATACGGGGTATAACACTAAACAACCCCAATTGGCTCACAATTATATAGAAGGTAGTCCAAATTCGGCCACCTTGAGTTCAACAATACCAATTCTTATCCAATTTCCATTTCAATCCAAATTGGTAGCATAATAAGATATCAAGTCGCATTTGGTTATAACTACCATAATCTTCAAGTCAATAACATGCGACGATTCTAACAACGATTAAATTGTAATTCAACTTAGTCATGGCTTACATTACATTTCGGATTTCCAAGGCTATAATCAATCCATAATCATTATAACTTCAATATAACAACTTCATGCTCGCAACATACAAAGCTAACAACAACAATATAAATAATCTTGTAATACTTTCAAAGAACAAGATTATACCTCAACGATTTTTAATCCAACTCCAATCCGAAGTCGCTCCTTAGTAGTTTAGAGCCTCTCCAAGACACCTCAATCCGCTTGTTGAGACCCTTAGAACAATACCAACAATTTAACCTTCAATTCTCCAAACAAAACCTAGAAGGACCATTAGGTTTTCGCTTATGACTAACCCGAAAACAATCTTTTTCCAAGATTTTTCTATTGAGATGTGTTTAAAATACACCTAAGACCCTTGGTTTAAAGTGTGGAATCAAATGGACAAGAAACGAAAAATTTTCCCTTTCTTTCTATGGTGAACCCGAGACCCCCTCTTAGTGTTCTTCAAATTTGTGCAAAATTTTTCTAAGTGATAAGTCCCCCTTGCTACTAGTATAATATATAAAGTGTATTGGATGGTCAAGATATACACAAATGTGAGGCTTAGATGTGGTCTTCCAAAATATCAAGACTTATGACCTTTGACTTTAGTCAAATTTCTCATGCTACACATGTTGCAAGACTTGTCTTGCAACAAAGGTCCAATGACCCTCTTGCCCTTGCACATTTCGACCAAGGCATCACATAAGGGGGGGTGACACGTGTCGCCCTCCCATTCGTTACAATAACACAATTTCCGACAATTCCATAATTTCCGATAAATTTTACAAGTCTCAAATCTTAACACTTGTGGGTTCTTACTTATGTTCTTAAAACATGTCCTGCAATTACGGGGTGTAACATTCTTCCCCCCTTAGAAACATTCGTCCCCGAATGTTCTTTCGGAGTCACACTTACAATTAGCGACATTGTTCCCTTTCACAGCCCCGACATACCAAAATGCCACTCATGGCCACATAAAAGCATTTAAGCAAAAGAAACACTTCAATTAAAACCTGACAAGTAAGGGAAAATGAAATACCTGAAGGTATAGAAAATAAGTGAGATACCTCTCAACATGTCCTCCTCCGCTTCCCAAGTCATCTCCTCCTGCTATCATTTCTCCACAGACTTTGACGAAGCTACATCCTCGTCCGCATCCGACCGGGCGATCGAGTATCGCTATGGGACTCTCCTCATACGATAACCCCTCTCACACTGACCTCACTAGTAGGGAAAACTCTTGGATCACCGATACACTTTCGCAACATAGAAACATGGAATACCGGATGTACCGCCTCCAACTCGATGGCAGATCCAACTCAGAGGCAACCTTGCCCACTCTACGAATGATCCGGTAGGGCCCAATGTACCGTGGTGAGTTTCTTCTTACCGAATCTCATCACACCTTCATGGGTGACACCTTCAAGAAGACCCAATCGCTCACCGAAACTCCAAATGCCGACGCCGATTATCCGCATATGACTTCACGACTCAGCCGCACAGCCTCCCGATAAGCTTCACCTTATCCACACCGCTGTATCAAGTCCGCCAACTAATCGCACCGCCCACGCCGAACCAACCGATCGGCGACTGCATTTCCGCCATATAAAGCCTCATACGGCGCCATCGTATAATCGGAATGGTAGCCGTTATTATAAGCAACTCCACGAGAGGCAAATGATCCTCCCAAATACCATCGAAATCAATCACGCAGCTCGCAGATATCCTCGTTGTCCGATAGTGCGCCCGCCGCCTGGCCACCGAGGATGAAATGTCCTTGAGACTCACCGTGTCCCCAAACCCTTGGAAAGACCTCCGAGTTAGCCGTGAACCGGGCTCTCTATCGATATAATCGACACCGAACACCGCAGCCTCACTATCTCTGATGTACAATCCGCATAGTCCTCACCAAAACGCCGCCCCGATCGAAGGAAATGGGCTGATTTCACACCACAACAATAACCCAAATGGAGTCGCATTTCCTCCGAGTACGAGGTAACCTCGTAACAAAGTCCATGTTGATCATCTCCCACTTCCAAGTCGGAATCTCAATAGATCGCAATAATCCATCGGCCTCGTGCTCGACCTAACTCGCCGGGCAATTAGGACATCAGGTAACAAAACTCGCCACGCCCTCTTCGTGCCATCCCACCAATACAAACATCCGAGGTCATGGTACATCTTGGTCGACCCGGATGAATAGAATAACGAGCACCGTGTGCCTCCTCTGACCGCCGACGGTCCTCGATACATCGAACACAACCGCCCTCAAATCTCAAAGACTTCATCGCGCCACTCGAATAGACTCTTCTCCTCCCGAAGAGCCGCATCACGCATCGCATCAACACCGGGTCCTCAAATCGCCGCTTCTTCACCTCATCAACGATGGAAGACTCGCAACCTCACGAAACCGCATCTACTATCGCTTCAGACGATCAATCGAACCCCAAGGCTCGCTAATCGGTGGATTCGACGACCATGTCCCGCTCTCTGGCTGTACTCGATAGGCTCCCATCGATCTACGACTCAAGGCATCAAGAACTACGTTGGCTTTCCCTGATGGTAGAGAATATCAACATCATAATCTTTCAAAGAACTCTAACCACCGCCTCGTGTTCAGTTCCTCTCGCTCAAGATATACCGGAGGCTCTTGTGGTCGTATAAATATCCACATGAACCCCTGCATAAATAGTGTCTCCAAATCTTCAAGGCATGAATAACCGCGGCCAACTATAAGTCATGGGTAGGGTAATTCCTCTCATGCTTCCATAATTGCCGGGAAGCATAGGCTATAACCTTGCCGTGCTGCATCAAAACACACCCTAGCCCGATACCCGAGGAATCACAATAGATCACGTACCCATCTAACCCCTTCGGAAGAGTAAGAATCGGGCCAGAGTCAACCTCTCCTTCAAAGAATCAAAACCCCGCCGCAAGCCTCTCGGCCCACCGGAACTTGGCCGCTGAGTCAGCCTAGTCAACGGTGCCGAAATTGAAGCAAACTGCTCCACAAACCTACGATAATAACCCGCAAGTCCTAAGAAATCGCTGCACTTGGCCGGAGTAGTAGGCCTCGCCAAGACTTGATCGCCAATCTTTGTCGATTCCACGCGAACACCATCAGCCCCAATAATATGCCCCAGAATGCCACCGAGGCCAACCAAAACTCACACTGGAGAACTTGGCGACAATCGCCGGCCCGAGAATCCAAGTACGCCTTCTCGTGATTCAGATGCTCGCTCGTCCGTGAATACACCAGATGTCATCAATGAATACAATCACAAACGATTCAAAATGGCTTGAACACCCGTTCATCAAATCCATAAATACCGCCGAGCGTTGGTCAAACCGAAAGACATAACTCGAACTCATAGTGCCCATACGGTCCCGAATGCGCTTTGGGATATTCGCCTCGAACTCGAACTCGATGATAACTGCATCGCAGTATATCTTTGAGAAACACTCGCACTCGCAAATCGGTCAAACAAATCATCAATCCCGGGAGGGGTACCTATTCTTAATGGTTACCTTATTCACCGCATGTAGTCAACACACATACGCAGCTGGCCCCATCCTTCTTCTTCACAAACAACACCGCTCCCGTGGAGATACACTAGGCACGATAAAGCCTTTCTCCAAAGAAATCTTTCACCGGTCCTTCGCCTCCTCAACTCGGCGGTGCCATCTGTATGGCGGAATGGAAATAGGTCGAGTGTCCGCAACGTGTCAATACAAAACTCGATCTCCTCTCGGGAGGATACCCAAGATCATCCGGGAACACATATGGAAACTCCTAACCATCGCAATCGATCAAGAATCGCACTCACCTCAGACGAATACGAACCAGATGATAGATGTACCCCTTCTGCACCATCTTCCTAGCCTTGAGATAAGAAATAAACCTACCCTGCGACGCCGTGTTGCTTCTCCATCGATAATCGCTCGCCAGAAATCGAACTCGTTATACCGTATTTCCGCAGTATGTACGTGAGGCGCACGTATAAAATTTTTGCCTTAAGAATTGGCTTTGGTTCGAAATTTGGGCACAAGTGCGAATAGAGTCGTCGACTAAACGTTTCCACGACTACGCTGGGAAAATTCGCTATGTCATTTAGTATTTTTGCGGATTTTTCCGAGCGACGGAACATTTTTGGATTAACGGGAGGGTGACACTTGTCACCTCATTGACGGCAAAGAGGGGGCTTGGCCTCGCCGATTGGTCCCTCCTTTGTGCCTTGTTTGGTGGCTTGTTTTGTGGAGTGTTTTGTGGAGTGTTTTGTGGGTGCACTTGGCTTGATCTTGGCCTTACACTTGCCTTACACATGGATGGATCTTGGCCATTGGTTGGCCTTTGCTTGGCCTATAAATAGCTCCCCTTTGTGAAGACTTTCTTCATCCACAAATTGTTCTAAGTGATAAATCCCTTCCCCTCTTGTAGACTCTCGTCCAAGAGCTCCTCTCCCCCTCTTTTGTGAGCTAGCCGAGAGCCTCCTCCCCTTAGCAGAGTGGTACACCCCTCTAGTGGTAAGCAATGGGTACCCCTAGCCTAGTTACTTTCGTATAATACCCCTTGTTGTGGTATAGAAATACTCTCCTAGTATTGTTATAATGCCCAAAAATACCTTAGCCTTGTACCTTGTAGTATTCCAAAGATACCTCTATACGTAGAGCCCGGAAATACTACCTTTTGTCCTTTTTAGTCTCAAACCGAAACCCTAAGAAAATCTTCATTGTTGTTTGAAGTACTTAAGAGAAGTTGGTTAGAACTTCAAGGGTTGTTTGGAGCGGATCGAGCACTCGAGTAGGAGCTAAGCGTTGCTCAGATCGACTTTATACTTGGATAATTTTGGGCTTATCGAGGTAAACACTATCGTTCTTCTATTGTAATTGGAAATTACATGTTTGAATATATAGTTGAAGTATACTATATGTAAACTACTTAGTATTATGGCAATGTCTTTTGACTTAAGCTCAAGAATTAAGAATCGAATCGAATCAGTAATTACATAGGATCAGACATAGAGACTTGTGTAGCATTACCGTAGTAGAATTGTACGCGCCAGTTAGGCGTGTTAACCCCCGGTTGGCTTGGTAGCCACTCGATAGAGGAGGAGATTTACGCTGTTGCGGGGGGGGGAGGTGCTGCCGAATTTTCTGTCGATGATGGAACGTTGAGATCGAGAGGTTTAATAGACGGTTGTGGCCTGTATAGGTGAAAGTACTAAGAGTAGCGTATTCTACTCGAGAGTGGAAAGTGGCTAGCAAGGTTGTAGTACTTGGAGCATTTTGCTTATTGTCGTTAAATCGTCGCGAGGTATGTGAACCTCTTCCTATCTCTTCTAGCATGATATGTGTAACTATGTAGTACGGTAGACGCATACGTGTTTAATGTATTTGATTGGTTTGAAACATAAAGTGTTATAACGGCTTTATGGGAAGTTGGTTATAACAGCTTTATGTAGGTAAGAAAATGGGTTGTGGTTTTTAAAAGATAATTGATTTGATTTATAACTGGCTTGGGGCGTTATAATAAAACTTGAAGTATTTCAAAAGATTTATGAATCGCTTTTGAAAGAAGTGTAGTATTGTGCTTTGAAAACTTAAGAGTTATACTAGCTTATGGGAAGTTAGGTATAACGGCTTAAGAATGGTTTACTGATGTTAGAAGTTAAGAGACTTGATCTTGTAAGATAAGAGACTTAACTTATTTGTTTTAATGTGAATGTTTGTGTGAAACCTCATTCGTGAGTAATGAGTACTTGATTTTATTTAAAGGATAATGTTTTACCGATTTCGAAATCGAATGTGTATCGACAGCACCACCGCAGTAATAAAGGAAAATGTATTGAATAATGATGAATTGTATTAAAACCAGAGAAACCTCCATCCGCATAGAAACTAAGATGAGACAAAATGATATTACATTTTCTAGATCATGGTCAATTGAAATAAGAATGTTGTAAACAAGAATAACCTACTCTCACGTGAGACTTATATTACTCAATCGTTCTAAAGAGGAATCAAGTGATTAAGTTTATGAACTATGAAACCATTTGAAAATGAGAAGCTTGAGTAATTGAAACTAGGCAAACCGAACTTAGGAAAAGAATGTTGTTACTTGATTTTGAAAAGGGATGTGGGTTGGTCATTCTTATACTACGGTATCGGGTGACTTTTATAAAAGTAATGGATCTCTTTAAAAGAACTTAACGTATGTAGTACTTTGGGGTTAAAAACCCGACTTTGGCATAATATGAAAGTACTTTGAGTTGTGTGAAGCTTGCTATGCTTGTTGTTGTGAAACTTGCCTATGCTTGTGATGATAGCCTTGTTGTGTCGGTGTGGTATTTCGTGTTACCGTGTCTCTCGATAGAGTAGGTTGACTTGTTGAGAACTTACTGACGTCTGGCGTTGATGGAGAATTCCACGTATGTTTCCATTTTTGATTACTGTCTTGTTGTTGATGTCACATGGACATGTCTACACCGATGCAGTATTCCGGGGGCATGAGGCCATGCGGCATGGATGACCACCCAGAATAGGGTTATTCAGGTAACATGGACACGCCTACACCGGCGCAGATTCCGGTACGGCCATGCGCCTTGTTATTATTGTTGCAACATGGACGCGTTCTACACCGGCGCAAGATTCCGGGGCATGTGGCCACGCGCGTGGTTGACCAAGATATTCTTATTGAGGTTACACGGGCATGTCTACACCGGCGCAGATTCGGTACGTGGCCACGCGCCTTGTTATTATTGTTGCATCATGGACATGTCTACACCGAGGCAGTATTCCGGGGGCATGCGGCCATGATGCGAACATGATGGATGTTATGGGCGTGAGACCCATAGTTATATTTGAGTGGTGACTTTGAGGGCGTGAGTCCCTGACTGGACTGTTTTTATGTTGCATCAGATTTTGGTTATCATACATGTCTCCTGCTTGTTAAGCTATTATGATTTCATTTACAGTATTTGACAGTTTCACATACTTGGTACCTGTTGTACTGACCTCCTTCGGGGGGCTGCGTTCATGCCGCAGGTAGAGGTACATCGGCCGTGGATCCTCGCCTCGTGATCTCGGGCCATTGCTTGGGAAGCTCCGCTTTCCGAGGCTTATCTTTTGCATGTGTTCCCGAGTCAGAGGTTCTGTACATTCGTGGTATGGCGGGCCCCGCCCGCCATAGTCGCAAATCTTAGAGGTCTGTAGAATCTGGCAAGTGTGGTTGTAAAAGGATTAAATCGTCGGTTTTATGTATATACCAAGGCAATCGCTTTGGTTGGCCTGCCTATTTATTATATCTCTTGTTTCATGATTCATGTTTTATTTTCCGCTGGTTTTCTCGATGTTGTATCACTAGGGTGCCCGGTAAGGCACTAAGAATCTGCCCGGTTCGGGCGCATAAAGTGGTATCGAGCGCTTAGTCTCTGAAAGTGTCTACGCATCCGTGTCTAGTAGAGTCTTGATTATCGTGTGTGCACCACATCTATAATCGTGAGGCTATAGGACATTTAGGATTGGTTTCTATTCTTCTAATTCTGAGAACGTGCCTTAGAGCTGTGTTGTAAGTTGGACCCCTCTGACGTGTTTCGTTTTTACCAGTGATGCCTCTGCGAAAGGCAACCAGGGCCCAGATGGCAAGGCACCGAGGAGCCGCTAGTGGATTCAGAGGAGTACGAGGGCGCAGCCCTGGCCAAGACTGAGGTAGTGCTTGACGGCGAGTTTTGCGACGCCGCCAAAGACCAAAGAGAGTTTAGAGCCGCAGCAGCTGGCCGCCGAGACTACAAGACTGAGCCTCCACCCCACACCGAGCGGGAGAGATGGGTCACAAGGAGATGGCCCAGTTATTGGCCAGGGTTGTGGCCAGATATGAGGATAGGCCGACGCAGCAGCCTGGCCCAAAGAAGACTGTAGTACACCCGAGGCGCATGCTGAGGCTACGGGATTTCCTTAGTTGTAGCCCGCCAGAGTTTTACGGGTCGAGGCCGGAGGATGATCCGCAGGAGTTCATCCGTCAGCTGCAGAGGATCATGCGGGTGATCAAGGCTTTAGAGCCTGAGTCCGTGACTTTTGTTCAGATCGGCCGCGTGATACCGCAATCGATCGGTTTGACTCGCGGAGCTTTCTCGGGGAGAGCATGCACTTCCAGCCGTTTGGGACGAGTTTTCGGGGGCCTTCCTGGCACATTTCTTGCCTCCACAAATGAGGAGGGCTCGGGCCGACAGATTTTTGATGTTAAGGCGTAACGCGCATAGCCGAGTACAATGTGGAGTTCGACTCATTGGCCTGTATGTTCCCGCATTAGTAGCTAGTATGGAGGATCGAGTGCACCGATATGTTACAGTGACTCGATGATTACCTAGCAGAGTTGTTCGGTGTTTCTTCACCGCATGGACATTGCCCGCATTCGTGCTCATGCACTGGGTGCGAGCGAGCGCAGATCGACGGCGGACCGCCAGCAGGTAAGGCCAGATGCCGGATATTTTGGCGACTTTCGAGGCGGACCGCCTCAAGAAGCAGACTAGTTATGTACTCCGCCATTGCAGAGTAGTCCTCCGCAGCCTTCGGGACCTCGGGATATTCAGAGCAGTCGTGGCTCCTGTGTTTCGGGATGATCGTGAGTAGGGGTGCCAGATGCGCACCCCTACTCGGTGTGGCGATGTGGTAGACCGCATTTCGTGAGTGTCGTAGTACCAAGGAGCTTGTTATTCTTGCGCCAACAGGGCCATATGACGAGACCGCCCACTGTGGTAGCACTGGTAGGATAGCACAGACTACTAGAGCAATTGGCCACTGAGAGGTCGCGGTGAAGTTCCGCTTTAGCGGTCCTCGAACCGCCTAGTTTCGTATATCCTTAACCTCTAGAGTTTTGTGTGTATTGATGTTGTTGATGTGTTTAATGATATGTTTGGATAGCTTTGTGCTAAAATGTGATTTAGAAACCTCGTTAGTGAAAAGGGTAAGTCCCTGGGTAGTGTGAAATGGAAGTGGTAGCTTTCATGACCAGAGGTAAGATTGTTCTGATCAAGAACTAGAGAGTTGGGCGCTACGATGGGTCGGGCCATGTTGCGGGCCAACCCGCGTCCCCGCTTTGAGCGGCGGTCACTGGTGGTCCCGCCAGCGGTGGTCACGAGGTGCTAGGCCCAAGTTTAGATGACCATCGATGAGTTCGTGGATACGTTCGATTAGAATCAGTTCGTGAAGGCCGGAATGGCCTTGGGAATCGAGGTTAGTGAGATGACCAAGTTCGAGGTAGTGACTCCAAGTTGGGAATGAGCGTTGAAGTGTGGTACGGACACTAGAACGAGTTCGAGTGTTCGTGACGAGTAATCGCGAGAAGCGGAGAAGTGAACGTGTTTTTTGGTGGCAGTGTGGCATGATTGTTTTCGCAGACGTATAGCGGTGAAGACTATACCGACGCCGTTGTTTTGAGACCTTCAAGGAACATTCGGACGAATGTTTCTGGGGGAAGAATGTTATACCGTATTTCCGCAGTATGTACGAGGGCGACGATAAAATTTTTGCCTTAAGAATTGGCTTTGGTTCGAAATTTGGGCACAAGTGCCGAATAGAGTCGTTTTGTGACGAAACCTTTACACAGCTTACGTTGGGAAAAATACGGCTATGTCATTTAGTATTTTTTCGGATTTTTACGAGCGACGGAACAATTTTTGACCAACGGGAGGGTGACACTTGTCACCCTCATTGGACGGCAAAGAGGGGGGCTTGGCCTTGGCCGATTGGTCCCTCCTTTTGTGCCTTGTTTGGTGGCTTGTTTTGTGGAGTGTTTTGTGGAGTGTTTTGTGGGTGCACTTGGCTTGATCTTGGCCTTACACTTGCCTTACACATGGATGGATCTTGGCCATTGGTTGGCCTTTGCTTGGCCTATAAATAGCTCCCCTTTGTGAAGACTTTCTTCATCCACAAATTGTTCTAAGTGATAAATCCTTCCTCCCTCTTGTAGACTCTCGTCCAAGAGCTCCTCTCCCTCTTTGTGAGCTAGCCGAGAGCCTCCTCCCCCTTAGCCGAGGGTACACCCCCTCTAGTGGTGCAGCTGGGTACCCCTAGCCTAGTTACTGTGTATAATACCCTTTGTGGTATAGAAATACTCTCCTAGTATTGTTATAATGCCCAAAATACCTTAGCCTTGTACCTTGTAGTAGTCCCAAGATACCTCTAGACGTAGAGTCTTAAATACTACCTTTGTCCTTTTAGTCTCAAACCAAAACCCTAAGAAAATCTTCATTGTTGTTTGAAGTACTTAAGAGAAGTTGGTTAGAACTTCTAAGGGTTGTTTGGAGCGGATCGAGCACTCGGAGTAGGAGCTAAGCGTTGCTCGTGATCGACTTTATACTTGGATAATTTTGGGCTTATCGAGGTAAACATCATCGTTCTTCTATTGTAATTGGAAATTACATGTTTGAATATATAGTTAAGTATACTATATGTAGAACTACTTAGTATTATGGCAATGTCTTTTGACTTAAGCTCAAGAATTAAGAATCGAATCGAATCGAATCGTAATTACATAGATCAGACATAAAGAGACTTGTGTAGCATTACCGTAGTAGAATTGTACGCGTCCGGTAGACGTGTTAACCACCGTTGGCTTGGTAGCCGACTCGATAGAGGAGGAGATTTACGTTGCATGGGGAGGTGTCGCCAATTTTCTCAGAGATTATGGAACGTTGAGATCTAGATGTTTAATAGACGTTTGTGGCCTTTATAGGTGAAAGTACTAAGAGTAGCGTATTCTACTCGAGGAGTGGAAAGGGCTAGCAAGGTTGTAGTACTTGGAGCATTTTGCTTATTGTCGTTAAATCGTCGCGAGGTATGTGAACCTCTTCCTATCTCTTCTAGCATGATATGTGTGTAACTATGTAGTAAGGTAGACGCATACGTGTTTAATGTATTTGATTGGTTTGAAACATAAAGTGTTATAACGCTTTATGGGAAGTTGGTTATAACAGATTTATGTATGTAAGAAAATGGGTTGTGGTTTTTAAAAGATAATTGATTTGTTTTCTACCTGGCTTGGGGCGTTATAATAAAACTTGTATTATTTCAAAAGATTTATGAATCGTTTTGAAAGAAGTGTAGTATTGTGCTTTGAAAACTTAAGAGTTATACTAGCTTATGGGAAGTTAGGTATAACGGCTTAAGAATGGTTTACTGATGTTAGAAGTTAAGAGACTTGATCTTGTAAGATAAGAGACTTAACTTATTTGTTTTAATGTGAATGTTTGTGTGAAACCTCATTCGTGAGTAATGAGTACTTGATTTTATTTAAAGGGATAATGTTTCTTGATTTGAAATCGAACGTGTATCGACTGCACCACCGCAGCGTTAATAAAGGAAAATGTATTGAATAATGATGAATTGTATTAAACCAGAGAAACCTCCATCTGCATAGAAACTAAGATGAGACAAAATGATATTACATTTTCTAGATCATGGCTGCTGAAATAAGAATGTTGTAAACAAGAATAACCTACTCTCACGTGAGACTTATATTACTCAATTGTTCTAAAGAGGAATCAAGTGATTAAGTTAACTATGAAACCATTTGAAAATGAGAAGCTTGAGTAATTGAAACTAGGCAAACTGGAACTTAGGAAAAGAATGTTGTTACTTGATTTTGAAAAGGGATGTGGGTTGGTCATTCTTATACTACGGGTATCGGGTGACTTTTATAAAAGTAATGGATCTCTTTTAAAAAGAACTTAACGTATGTAGTACTTTGGGGTTAAAAACCCGGACTTTGGCATAATATGAAAGTACTTTGAGTTGTGTGAAGCTTGCCTATGCTTGTTGTTGTGAAACTTGCCTATGCTTGTGATGATAGCCTTTGTTGTGCCAGTGTGGTATTTCTGTGTTACCGTGTCTCTCGATAGAGGGCCGGTTGACTTGTTGAGAACTTACTTGGACGTGCTGGCAGTGATGGAGAATTCCACGGGTATGTTTCCATTTTTGATTACTGTCTTGTTGTTGATGTCACATGGACATGTCTACACCGATGCAGTATTCCGGGGGCATGTGGCCATGCGGCAGGGTTGACCACCCAGTATATTGTTATTGAGGTAACATGGACATGTCTACACCGATGCAGTATTCCGGGGGCATGTGGCCATGCGGCCTTGTTATTATTGTTGCAACATGGACGTGTCTACACCGTCGCAAGATTCCGGGCATGTGGCCACGCGCAGGTTGACCAAGATATTCTTATTGAGGTTATACGGGCATGTCTACACCGACGCAGATTCGGCATGTGGCCATGCGCCTTGTTATTATTGTTGCATCGTGGACATGTCTACACCGAGGCGATTCCGGCACGCGCCATGATGCGAACATGATGGATGTTATGGGCGTGAGACCCATAGTTATATTTGAGTGGTGACTTTGAGGCGTGAGTCACGACTTGACTGCTTTTATGTTGCATCGTATTTTGGTTATCATACATGTCTCCCGCTTGTTAAGCTATTATGATTTCATTTACTGATTTGACGCTTTCACATACTTGGTACTGCCAGATCGACTCTTCGGGGCCGCGCTCATGCCGCAGTAGAGGTACATCGGCCGTGGATCCTCGCCTCGTGATCTCGCCAGCGTTTTGGGAAGCTCCGCTCCCGAGGCTTATCTTTTGTATGTGTTCCCGAGTTGTAGGTTCTTGTACATTCTGTGGTATGGCGGGCCCCGCCTGGCCATAGTCGTTGCAAATCTTAGAGGTGCAGAGAACTGTTGCAAGCGGTTGTAAAAGGATTAAACTGTCGGTTTTATGTATATACTTGAAGGCAACTGCTTTGGTTGGCCTGTCTATTTATTATATCTCTTGTTTCATGATTCATGTTTTATTTTCCGCTGGTTTTCTCTGATGTTGTATCACTAGGGTGCGCCGGTAAGGCACGAAGACTGCCCGGTTCGGCGCATTACGAACCGAACCAACCTGTCCCTACCAACGTGGGCATAACAAGAAGCCAACCACCCATACCCATAATGACATCAAAATCACATCTCCACTTATCAAGTTCGCAAGTGGTCCGACGATCAGAATAAATACCGGACAACCTCTATACACCCGCTCAGCTAACATCGAATCACCCATTGGCGTAGCTACCTTAAACGGCTCTATCGACACCGGCTCTATCCCGATTCTACCCGCAATAAGAGGGGACACATACGACAAGGTAGAACCTGGATCTATCAATGCATAAACATCACAGCCTGAAATCAGTAATGTACCTGTGACGACGTCAGGGGAAGCCTCCTGATCCTGGCGGCTGGCTAGAGAATATATGCGGTTCTGGGGACCGCTAGAACTGGAACCACCACCACGACTCTACCGCACCGCTCGTCCGTGAGTACCACTCCCGGCGCATAACCACGTATGAGAAGAAGACCAAAGAATCGATCCCGCTTACCGTGGGCATCACCCACGCCGCTTCTGACGGACAATCTCTCTTCAAATGGCCCACCGCCACAAGAGTAACAACCTCCCGCAGAACACGACACTCGCACGGTGAGATCTACCGATCGAGCACACCGAGATGTGGTGGTCTCGACGGAGAGATCTGCCTCCTCGAAACCTCAAGACACGAGCTCGACCGCCCCGACCGCCCTCGCTGATCGGACCTCCCGCCAAAATCGTGACGGAGCACTCGCGGCTGGCCGGAAAGTGGACCAGTCACACGAGGTTGTCCGCCGAGAATCGCTCGAGACTCGATGTCCCGCCTCTTGGGCCGGGCTCGCAACTGTCCTCTCTCTCTATCCTCTATCCCCGTGCATAGGCTCGCATCCGGCGATGTCCATACCGGCCAAGAGCCACCCCAAGCATCTCAGAATCATATGACGGCCTAGCCCCATCACATAACGATGAACTCTATCCGCCATGCTAGCTACAATAGTGTGAGCATGCTCGCCAAGGAGTCAAACCTGTGTCAGACTCTAACTGGCCCTCCTGCTCGCCTCAAGGTCAAGAACTGTCTACCCGGCCTCTCATCTCGGGAGGCAAAAGTGATCCATGAAGGCCTCTCAGAACTCCTCCCAAACAGCTGGAAGAGCATCATCACCTCTCTAAAGCAACCACGACTCAAACCAGTTCAACGCAATATCGCGCAATCAGTGAGGCTAGTGTAATGCACTCGTCTCAAGCCCTAAGAACTCGCATGGTCCGTCAGAGTTGTCGAACGAACTCACGCGGATCCTCATCGACCTTGAACCATAAAACTCGTGGATGACATCCCGTAAAAATCCCTAATCCACAAACCGCCGGCTCTGGGTGCTGGTCGCTCGCTCGCTTGCCACGCTCGACTACTATATCTTGGTCAATAACCGAATCGCCTCCGTAGTCTCTATACTCGCACCGGGCCGGGAATGGAGGGTCCGTATCGGAACCTCTGAGCTACCGCCTCGGCCTTCTAACACCGCAGCGTGGTGAACTCGCCGACCCGCTTACTACCTCGGGCATAGTCCGTGCTCGAGCCTGTAACCCTCTCGAGTACCGCTAGCGCCTCCCGCCGCTTTGCCCTTCTCGGGCCCCGGTAGCCTTCCGGAGGCATAAATGTTTCATAAGAAGAGGTCGAGAGGATTCAACCTAATAAGACGGCTCTAATGCACGATCTCGAGAGAGAAGAATGGAAACTAATCCTAAATGTCCTGCACCTCCCGATTATAGATGTGGTGCACAACACACCGATAATCAAGACTCTACTAGACACGGCCGCAGACACTTTCCGAGGACTAATCGCTCGATACCACTTTTGTCACGACCACCGGCCGCGATCGGTGCCCTACCCGGGCACCTGCTCGTATACATCGAGAATAGCAAATGAACATACGCAACATAAACACAGTGTAAACAATATCACAACACAAAGCAGCCGATAAGTGCCGCTTCCATAATATAAACAAAGTCAAAGTACAACTTTACAACTCGGTTCTACACCCAACCACATATGTGAATACGCACTTAGAATAACAATCGTGGACAGGGCTTCGCCATACCACGAATGTACATAATCTACAACATCGTGGAAAGATCGTACTAAAAGAAAGACAAGCCTCCGAGAATGGAGCTTAGGCGTGCGTAAGTGATCCTAAGAGTGTGGATCCGCAACTCGCTTACCCTTTCTCGCGGATTGAACGCAGCCCAGGAAGGGGGTCGTGACACAATATGTACTAAGTATGTAAAATCGAAAGTATCAGAATTACAACATAAGTTTAAAAGAAAGCGGAGACATGTATGATAACAAAATTACAATACACAAAGGCCTTACTAACAATGAGAGTAAAAATAGGTGTATACTTACAACGAAAAATAGGATTGGAATCCTACTCCGGGACTATTTCACCCGCATAGGTCGGTGGACTGCGTGAGGTATTCCTCGCATGGGACTATTTCACCCGCATAAGCCCTTACGGACTCGCGTGAGGTATTCTCGCATAGGTCGGACCCGCCGCACGGGACTATTTCACCCGCGATAAGCGTGCGACGACTCGCGTGAGGTATTCCTCGCATCGTGGTTAGCAAATCCACGGAAATATACAATGCCACAATCCCGGAATGACCGCAAGAACGAATAATATATCACTAGCCCAAATCAGGCTATCATACGTAACATAAGCTCTATCGCTTATCATACAATATATAAGCAAGTTAAGAAATCCCTAACTTCTTACTATTCTTGTTCATATACACTCATTTTAGTTTACTTAAGGCACTAACATGTCTTTTATAAAAATCCGAATTTAACCCAAAGTACTACGTACTTCTATTCTTTTAAAATGACTCATTTCATTATAAAACTTCCAAGATACTAATAACCGTAGTATCAAGTTACAATTTCTTTTCAAGACAAGTCACAATACTTTTAGAAATAAAAATTAGGCTTCTAAATCAAGTGACTCATGTCTTATAAAACCTTAGGCAATTGATGCCTTAAAATCGAATTGCCTCCATTAAATCAAGTCATTTATCTTTCCATAAAGTCAATATAACCAACTCCCCATAAAGTCGTTATATTCACTTTATACCTTAGTCAAATACAATTTCCTATCCAAGGGACTTATACGTTTTTAAAACGACACAAGTATCACATACTTTAAAATTCTTCAAATCCCTTATCTTTAACAAGACTTAAGACATCTTTAATATTCTCAAAGAAGTGAGTTAATCTCCTAACTCACCCGACTTGGTATTTCATAAAACAAGTAAGGAATGTCAAAGTCTTCAGACGTCTACCGTACTATATACGTGAAACTAGTCATGCTCAAAGGATAGGAAAAGTTCTACATACCTTGTCGTGTCAAACCACTTGCCAAGTACAAAGTCCCGCCCGTACTATATCAACCTATAATATTCACAATACGTCTATTAACGCCTTACTTCAAATGTAGAATATTATAAGTGTAAAGTCTCCATTTTCTACGGAAAATCGACAAAGACCTCCTTTGTTTTTACTCACTTTGCCACCTTTTCAAGGCGAAATACAATAACTAAACAGCCCAATTGGCTCACAATTATATAGAAGGTAGTCCAATACAAATGAATAACTACACAGCCCCAATTGGCTCACAATTATATAGAAGGTAGTCCAATACAAATGAATAACTACACAGCCCCAATTGGCTCACAATTATATAGAAGGTAGTCCAATACAAATGAATAACTAAACAGCCCCAATTGGCTCACGATTATATAGTAGGTAGTCCAAATTCGCCACCTGAGTTCAACAATACCAATTCTTATCCAATTTCCATTTCAATCCAAATTGGTAGCATAATAAGATATCAAGTCGCATTTGGTTATAACTACCATAATCTTCAAGTCAATAACATGCGACGATTCTAACAACGATTAAATTGTAATTCAACTTAGTCATGGCTTACATTACATTTGGATTTCCAAGGCTATAATCAATCCATAATCATTATAACTTCAATATAACAACTTCATGCTCGCAACATACAAAGCTAACAACAATATAAATAATCTTGTAATACTTTCAAAGAACAAGATTATACCTCAACGATTTTTAATCCAACTCCAATCCAAGTCGCTTCCTTAGTAGTTTAGAGCCTCTCCAAGACACCTCAATCCGCTTGTTGAGACCCTTAGAACAATACCAACAATTTAACCTTCAATTCTCCAAACAAAACCTAGAAGGACCATTAGGTTTTCGCTTATGACTAACCCAAAACAATCTTTTCCAAGATTTTTCTATTGATATGTGTTTAGAATACACCTAAGACCCTTGGTTTAAAGTGGAATCAAATGGACAAGAAACGAAAAAATTTCCCTTTCTTTCTATGGTGAACCCGAGACCCCCTCTTAGTGTTCTTCAAATTTGTGCAAAATTTTTCTAAGTGATAAGTCCCCCTTGCTACTAGTATAATATATAAAGTGTATTGGATGGTCAAGATATACACAAATGTGAGGCTTAGATGTGGTCTTCCAAAATATCAAGACTTATGACCTTTGACTTTAGTCAAATTTCTCATGCTACACGTTGCAAGACTTGTCTTGCAACAAAGGTCCAATGACCTCTTGCCCTTGCACATTTCGACCAAGGCATCACATAAGGGGTGACACGTGTCGCCTCCCATTCGTTATAATAACACAATTTCCGACAATTCCATAATTTCCGATAAATTTTACAAGTCTCAAATCTTAACACTTCATGGTTCTTACTTATGTTCTTAAAACATGTCCTGCAATTACGGGGTGTAACATTCTTCCCCCCTTAGAAACATTCGTCCCCGAATGTTCTTTCGGAGTCACACTTACAATTAGCGACATTGTTCCCTTTCACAGCCCCGACATACCAAAATGCCACTCATGGCCACATAAAAGCATTTAAGCAAAAGAAACACTTCAATTAAAACCTGACAAGTAAGGGAAAATGAAATACCTGAAGGTATAGAAAATAAGTGAGGATACCTCCTCAACATGTCCTCCTCCGCTTCCCAAGTCATCTCTCCTGTTATCATTTCTCCACAGGACTTTGTAAGCTACATCCTCGTCCGCAGTCGCTCGACTGGCGATCGAGTATCGCTATGGGACTCTCTCATACGATAACCCTCTCACACTGGACCTCACTAGTAGGGAAAACTCTCTGGATCACCGATACACTTTCGCAACATAGAAACATGGAATACCGGATGTACCGCCTCCAACTCTGATGGCAGATCCAACTCGTAGGCAACCATGCCCACTCTACGAATGATCTGGTAGGGCCCAATGTACCGTGGGCTGATGTAACGACTCGCCCGGCCCGCATCGTGCCTTATCCCGCACCCTAGTGATACAACATCGAGAAAACGTGAAAATAAAACATGAGTCATGAAACAAGAGATATAATAATAAACAAAGCAACCAAAACGGTTGCCTTTCAGATATACATAAAACTCGAACAGTTTAATCTTTACAACCCCGCCACAACAAGATTACATGCACTCTAAGATTTACAACAACTATGACGACAGTGGCCCGCCATACCCCGAATGTACAAGAACCTACAACTCGTGGAACACATACCAAAGATAAGCCTCCGAGAAACGGAGCTTCCAAAACGCCGAATCGAGATCCTAAGAGCGAGGATCCACGATCGATGTACCTACCGCAGATGAACGCACCCGGGCGAGGTCAAACAGTACCAAGTATGTGAAATCAGAAATATCAGAAATGAAATCATACTAGTCTATATAAAGCGAGACATGTATGATAACCAAACTACGATCACAACATAAAAGCGATATATCGATCGTGGACTCACGCCTCAAGCCATCACTCAAATATAACTATGGGTCTCACGCCCACAACATCAATCATGTTCGCATCATGGCCGCATGCCCCCGGAATTCTGCATCGGTATAGACATGTCCATGATGCAACAATAATACCAATGCCCCATGGCCACATGCCCCGAATTCTACCTGCAGACATGTCCATGTGACATCAACAATAATATACCGGGTGATCAACCCCGCCGCACGGCCACATGCCCAATTCTACCGGTGTAGACATGTCCATGTAACCACAATAACAATATATCGGTAATCAACCCGACCGCACGGCCGCATGCCCCTAATATCGTGACGTGTAGACATGTCCATGTGACATCAACAACAAGACAAGAATCAAAATGGAAACATACCCGTGGAATTCTCCATCACCGCCAAAGACGCCCAAGTAAGTTCTCAATAAGTCGACCGCCTCTATCGAGACGCCAGAATACGTAAATACCACACTTGCACAACAAAGGCTATCATCACAAGCATAGGCAAGTTTCACAGCAACAAGCATAGGCAAGTTTCACAACAACAAGCATAGGCAAGTTTCACAACAACAAGCATAAGCAAGTTTCACACAACTCAAAGTACTTTCATTTTATGCCAAGGTCCGGGTTTTTAACCCCAAAGTACTACATACGTCAAGTTCTTTTAAAAGAGATCCATTACTTATAAAAGTCACCCGATACCCGTAGTATTAGAATGACCAACCCACATTCCTTTTCAAAATCAAGTAACATTCTTTTCCTAAGTTCCAGTTTGCCTAGTTTCAATTACTCAAGTTTCTCATTTTCAAATGGTTTCATAGTTCCCAAACTTAATCACTTGATTCCTTTTTAGAACAATTGAGTAACATATGTCATATATGTGAGTAGTTTATTCTTGTTTATAACGATCTTATTACAATGACCATGATCTAGAAAATGTAATATCATTTTGTCTCATCTTAGCTTCATGCAGATGGAGGTTTCTACCGGGTTTTAATACAACACATCATTATTCAATACATTTTCCTTTATTAACGCCGCAGTTGGTCTGTCGATACACATTCCGATTTCCAAATCAAGAAACATTATTCCTTTAAAACCAAGTACTCATTACTCACGAATGAGGTTTCACACAACATCCACATTAAAACAAATAAGTTAAGTCTCTTATCTTATAAGATCAAGTCTCTTAACTTCTAACATCAAGAAACCATTTTCACTACATAAGGTCGTTATAACTAACTTCCCATAAAGCTATTATAACACCCTATGTTTTAAACCAACCAAATCACTTAGCACATGTACGCTCATCGCACTACATAGTTCACACATATCATGCTAGAAGAGATAGAAGAGGTTCACATACCTCGCGACGATTTATCGACAATAAGCAAAATGCTCCAAGTACTACACCCTTGCTAGCCCTTTCCACTCCTCGAGTAGAACACGCTACTCTTAGTACTTTCACCTATAAAGGTCACAAACGCTCATTAACCCCAAAACACAAGTTTCTATCTTTCTACGTAAAATTCAAAGACCTTCCCCGCCACAACAGAAATCTCCTCCTCTAACGGGGCCGGCTACCAAGCCAACCCGGGGGGGGGGTTTTTCACGGGTAACCGGACGTGTACAATTCTACACAGTAATACAACACAAGTCTATCGCATACATCCCTATGTAAATACAGATTCTGTTTCCTTATTCTTCAGGCTTAAGTCAAAAGACATTGCCGAATACTAAGTATAGTTCTATATATAGTATACTTCAACTATATATTCTAACAAACATGTAATTTCCAATTACAATAGAGGGACAAGATAATTACCTCGATAAGCCCAAAATTATCCGAGATAAAAGTCGATCCTGAGCAAGGTTTAGCTCCTACTCCGCGCGCTCCAATCCGCTCCAAACAACCCTTAGAAGTTCTAACCAACTTCTACTCAAATACTTCAACCAACTATGAAGATTTCCTTAGGGTTTCGGTTTGAGACTAAAAGGACAAAAGGTAGTATTTCTGACTCTACGATAGAGGTATCTTTGGAAAACTACAAGGTACAAGGCTAAGGTATTTTGGGCATTATAACAATACTAGGAGTATTTCTATACCACAACAAGTGGTATTATACGAAACAACTAGCAGTGGTACCCTACTGGCTAGCACCACAATGAGTGGAACCTCGGCCAAAGGCCACACGAAAAGGGGGAGGGGGGAGGCTCTCGGCTAAGAGCTCACAAAGGGGGAGGAGAGGGTTTCAAGACTTGGAAGTTTTTGGAATGGATGAAGTCTTCACACTTAGGGGGGGTATTTATAGCAAAACCAAAGGCCAACCAAGGGCCAAGATCCTTCCAAGTGTATAGCAAGTGTAAGGGCAAGATTAAGCCAAGTGCACCCTAACCCCTACTCCACAAAACATGCCACAAAACAATGCACCAAACAAGGCCAAAACAAGGCACAAAACAAGGAGCCAATCGCCAAGAACGTGAACTAATCGCCCGCGTTGCCGCTCGTTTCAATGCGAGGTGACATACGCCACCCTCCCGCTGGTCCAAAATGTTTCGCCTCTCGGAAAAATCCGCAAAAATACAAAACGACATAGCCGGAATTTTCCTTCGCAGTTACGCAAAACGCTTCGCCGAAAAACGACTTAACCGTGTTGTGCACAAAGGTAACTTCGCCAAGTTACCTAGGCGGGGTGACACGTGTCACCTCCTATTGGCCCTAAAAACGCTCTTCCAAAAAATATCCACAATGGCCAAAATCTCAAAACAAAGTGGCCCCTACAAAATCAGAAATGTCTCCCGTGGGCCCCACGTGACCATTTCCTAAAATAACATCTCAAAATTCTACTATCATCTATGAAGTCCAAATACCAAATCTGGGAATCCAATTCCCATTAACGAACCTTTTTCTTCACAAATAACCGGAAACTTTTCCGCTAAAACTCACATCTTTCTTTCTTTTCAAAATTTCGCTGACTCGCACGCACGCCCTCACATACATACCCCGCAACTACGGGTATAACATTCTCCTCCTTAGAAACATTCGTCCCGAATGTTCCTTCTCAAGTCGGATGACGATGAAGTTCCTCTAACAAGTTGTCAACGCCACAGCTTGGCCACGAAATAACACACGTTATCTTCCTTCCTTACTCGTTGTACCCTTCTCGAACACTCGAACTCTCCCAAGACGCACCATACTTCACCATTACCTGCCTCAAAATCTCCGAGTCACTACCTCCAAACTTGGTCATCTTACTAACCTCAAACTTCCTTAAGGCCATTCCCGCCTTTACGAACCGCTTCGTCGAACGCGCCCTCGAACTCATACGATGATCATACAAACTGGGCCTAGCATCCTCGTGACCCTACCACCGGCGTGACCACCTAGAACCGACCCCACCCCAAACCGGTTACGGGTTGACCCGCAAATGGTCCTCAACCCGACCTCAATCGCTAAACTCTTGTTCCCGATTCGAACAATCTTACTAATTCACATCATGAAAGCTACCACTTCCATCTCACACTACCCACGGACTTATCACACAAATAAATCCCACGATACTACTACTCCGATAAGGGTCAAAATAAATCTTTAACTCAAGACGACCTTACCCCTAAGGTCTCGCCGTGACATAGTCTAAGGTTCACACTTACCATGCCCCCACACGTATCCTCCCAACTAAGCATGTTTTCTAACTCACAATTAACACAACGCTATTCGTGACATAGCACATAATAATGAGACCATCATAACAAGCATACCAAAACTCTAGAGGTTAAGGATATACTGAAGCTACCGCCCACTCTAATCATAGCCCGCCGCAGGCGCATAATCGTAGAAGCGGCGATGAACCACCATCGATCCGTAGGGTCGAGTCGTAACATCCGTTACCCTTGGCCTGACAGCTCGCAAAATGGCCCGCTGCCGCCGCAAAAATAACAAGCTCCCCGCACCACGACACTCCGAAATGCGGTCTACCACATCGACCACACCGAGGTAGGGTGACCGATCCGCCAACACTTACTTCCTCGAAACTCAACCTCGAGCCCGACCGCCCCGAATACTCAAGGTTGTGGAGGACCACTCGCATCGGCGGAGGTACAAAACTAGTATCGGCCGAGGCGGTCCGCCTCAAAGTCACCAAAGGACCTCGTTGTTCTCGCCTCTTCGCGATCTCGGTCATTCCGTCGACCTCTCCGTGCCTCACATCCCAGCAGATGAGCTCGCACGCGCAATGTCCATGCGGTACCAAGAGCTACTTCCGAACATGCCTCGACATGTAATCATCGAGCCTCAGAACATATCGGTGCACTCGATCCTCCATACTAGTTACCAACGCTGACGCACGCCAATGAGTCGAACTCACATTGTACTCCCAACCGCACGCCCGCCTGTCTAAGCATCAAAATCTGCTTACCCGTGCCTCCTCATCCGCGGAGGCAAGAAGTGCGTGAGAAAGCCCGAAAACTCATCCCATACCGCCGAGGTGCATGCTCTCCCGGAAAGCTCCCATGAATCAAACCAATCGATCGCGTATCACGAGCCGATGCGAACCAAAGGTCACAGACTCGGTCTCAAGCTCGATCACCCGCACGATCCAGAATCGCCGAATGAACTCCCGCGGATCATCCTCGTGCCTTGACCCATAAAACTCGGGCGGGCTACAACTCGTAAAGTCCCGTAGCCTCAAACTATTCGCTTCTGCACCACAAAGCCGCTGAATCGAATCGCAGATCCAAATTTATCTCATATTCGCCACGACCGCCAAAGAATCGGGCCATCTCCTTGTAACCCATTTCCTCCGCCTCTGCATCGTGGACCGAGGCTCAGTATCGCGGGTCTCAGCAGCCCACCGCCGCGCTCTAAACTCGCTGGGCCGGGCGGCGCCACAAAACCCGCCGTCTCAAGCACAACTCAGCTATGTCCGACTGCGCTCGCATCTCTCAGATCTCACTAGCAAGCACTCGCCGCTTTGCCCTTCTCCGGGCTCGCTGCAAGCGGAGGCATAATCGTAAAAACGAGATACGCCGAGGGTCCAACTTACAACACTCTCTAAGGCACGATCTCGTAATGAGAAGAATGGAAACCAATCCTAAATGTCCTATAGCCTCGATTATAGATGTGGTGCACAACACACCGATAATCAAGACTTACTAGACACGGTCAGAGACACTTTCCGAGGATTAATCGCTCGATACCACTTTTGTAACGACTGCCCGGCCTGCATCGTGCCTTATCCTGCACCCTAGTGATACAACATCGAGAAAACCAGGAAAATAAAACATGAGTCATGAAACAAGAGATATAATAATAAACAAAGCAACCAAAACTGCCTTTCAAAGATATACATAAAACTCAACAGCTTTAATCCTTTACAACCCCGCCACAACAAGATTCTGCACTTAAGATTTACAACAACTATGACGGACAGTGGCCCTCGCCATACCCCTGAATGTACAAGAACCTACAACTCAGGGAACACATACCGAAAGATAAGCCTCCGGAGAAACGGAGCTTCCCAAAACGCTGAATCGAGATCCTAAGAGCGAGGATCCACGCATCACGTACTCTACCGCAGATGAACGCACTTCCGGGCGAGGTCAAGATAACAGTACCAAGTATGTGAAATCAGAAAATATCAGAAATGAAATCATACTAGTCTATATAAAGGTGAGACATGTATGATAACCAAACTACGATCACAACATAAAAGCAAATATATCCAGTGACTCACGCCTCAAGCCATCACTCAAATATAACTATGGGTCTCACGCCCACAACATCAATCATGTTCGCATCACGGCCGCATGCCCCGAATTCTCGTGACGGTGTAGACATGTCCATGATGCAACAATACCAATGCCCCACGGCCACATGCCTAATTTACTCTGTAGACACGCCCATGTGACATCAACAATAATATCTCGGGTGATCAACCCCGCCGCACGGCCACATGCCCCGAATTCTACCTCGGTGTAGACATGTCCATGTAACCACAATAACAATATATCGTAATCAACCCGACCGCACGGCCGCATGCCCCGAATCTTGCAGACGGCAGTATACGCCCACGTGACATCAACAACAAGACAAGAATCAAAATGGAAACATACCCGTGGAATTCTCCATCACCGCCAAAGACGCCCAAGTAAGTTCTCAACAAGTCGACCTCTATCGAGACGCCAGAATACGTAAATACCACACTTGCACAACAAAGGCTATCATCACAAGCATAGGCAAGTTTCACAAAGAACAAGCATAGGCAAGTTTCACAACAACAAGCATAGGCAAGTTTCACAACAACAAGCATAAGCAAGTTTCACACAACTCAAAGTACTTTCATTTTATGCCAAGGTCCGGTTTTAACCCCAAAGTACTACATACGCCAAGTTCTTTTAAAAGAGATCCATTACTTATAAAAGTCACCCGATACCCGTAGTATTAGAATGACCAACCCACATTCCTTTTCAAAATCAAGTAACATTCTTTTCCTAAGTTCCAGTTTGCCTAGTTTCAATTACTCAAGCTTCTCATTTTCAAATGGTTTCATAGTTCCCAAACTTAATCACTTGATTCCTTTTTAGAACAATTGAGTAACATATGTCATATATGTGAGTAGTTTATTCTTGTTTATAACGATCTTATTACAAGTGACCATGATCTAGAAAATGTAATATCATTTTGTCTCATCTTAGCTTCTATGCAGATGGAGGTTTCTACCGGTTTTAATACAACACATCATTATTCAATACATTTTCCTTTATTAACGCCGCAGCGGGTCTGTCGATACACATTCCGATTTCCAAATCAAGAAACATTATTCCTTTAAAACCAAGTACTCATTACTCACGAACGAGGTTTCACACAACATCCACATTAAAACAAATAAGTTAAGTATCTTATCTTATAAGATCAAGTCTCTTAACTTCTAACATCAAGAAACCATTTTCACTACATAAGCGTCGTTATAACTAACTTCCCATAAAGCTATTATAACACCCTATGTTTTAAACCAACCAAATCACTTAGCACATGTACGCTCACCGTACTACATAGTTCACACATATCATGCTAGAAGAGATAGGAAGAGGTTCACATACCTCGCGACGATTTATCGACAATAAGCAAAATGCTCCAAGTACTACACCCTTGCTAGCCCTTACCACTCCTCGAGTAGAATACGCTACTCTAGTACTTTCACCTATAAAGGTCACAAACGTCTATTAACCCCAAAACACAAGTTTCTATCTTTCTACGTAAAATTCAAAGACTCTCCACCCACAACAGAAATCTCCTCCTCTATCGAGGCCGCTACTGCCAAGCCAACTGTGGGTTTTACACGTCTAACCGGACGTGTACAATTCTACACAGTAATACAACACAAGTCTACTGCAATACAGTCCTATGTAAATACAGTTCAGTTCTGTTCCTTATTCTTCAGGCTTAAGTCAAAAGACATTGCCGAATACTAAGTATAGTTCTATATATAGTATACTTCAACTATATATTCTAACAAACATGTAATTTCCAATTACAATAGAGGGACAAGATAATTACCTCGATAAGCCCAAAATTATCCGAGATAAAAGTCGATCCTGAGCAAGGTTTAGCTCCTACTCCGTGCGCTCCAATCCGCTCCAAACAACCCTTAGAAGTTCTAACCAACTTCTACTCAAATACTTCAACCAACTATGAAGATTTCCTTGTGGTTTGGCTTTAAGACTAAAGGACAAAAGGTAGTATTTCCTGACTCACGATAGAGGTATCTTGGAAAACTACAAGGTACAAGGCTAAGGTATTTTGGGCATTATAACAATACTAGGGGAGTATTTCTATACCACAACAAGGGGTATTATACGAAAACAACTAGGCTAGGGGGGGGGGTACCCCACGGCTAGCACCACAAAGGGGGGGAGGGGAACCCCTCGGCCAAAGGCCACACGAAAAGGGGGAGGGGGGAGGCTCTCGGCTAAGAGCTCACAAAGGGGGAGGAGAGGGTTTCAAGACTTGGAAGTTTTTGGAATGGATGAAGTCTTCACACTTAGGGGGGGTATTTATAGCAAAACCAAAGGCCAACCAAGGGCCAAGATCCTTCCAAGTGTATAGCAAGTGTAAGGGCAAGATTAAGCCAAGTGCACCCTAACCCCTACTCCACAAAACATGCCACAAAACAATGCACCAAACAAGGCCAAAACAAGGCACAAAACAAGGAGCCAATTGGCCAAGAAACGTGAACCAATCGTCCGCGGTTGCCGCGCTTCCAATGTGAGGGTGACATGTCACCCTCCCGTTGGTCCAAAATGTTTCGCCTCTCGGAAAAATCCGCAAAAATACAAAACGACATAGCCGAATTTTCCTTCGCAAGTTACGTGAAAACGCTTCGAAAAAACGACTTAACCAAAGGTGCACAGACAAAGGTAACTTCGCCAAGCCAGGCGGGGTGACACGTGTCACCCTCCTATTGGCCCTAAAAACGCTCTTCCAAAAATATCCACAATGGCCAAAATCTCAAAACAAAGTGGGCCTACAAAACCGTAGAATTTCTCCCGTGGCCCCACGTGACCATTTCCAAAAATAAAATCTCAAAATTCTAATATAATCTATGAAGTCCAAATACCAAACTGGGAATCCAATTCCCATTAACGAACCTTTTCTTCACAAATAACCTAAACTTTTCCACTAAAAACTCACATCTTTCTTTCTTTTCAAAATTTCTCACAGACGTGACGCACGTCCTCACATACATACCGCAACTACGGGTATAACAACGAGTTTCCTTCTTACCGAATCTCATCACACCCTTCGTGGGTGACACCTTCAAGAAGACCCAATCGCTCACCGAAACTCCAAATGCCGACGCCGATTATCCGCATATGACCTGGCCGACTCGAGCCGCTATCGGTCTCTCCCGGATAAGCTTCACCTTATCCACGCCGCTGTACCAAGTCCGCCAACTAATCGTACTCGCCACGTCGAACCAACCGATCGGCGACCTGCATTTCCGCCCATATAAAGCCTCATATGGCGCCATCTGTATACTGGAATGGTAGCTGTTATTATAAGCAAACTCCACGAGAGGCAAATGATCCTCCCAGCTACCACTGAAATCAATCACGCAGGCTCGCAGCATATCCTCGTTGTCCGGATAGTGCGCTCGCCGCCTTCGACCGAGGATGAAATGCTATGCTGAGACTCACCTGTGTCCCCAAACCCTTATGGAAAGACCTCCAGAAGTTAGCCGTAAACTGGGCTCCTCTATCTGATATAATCGACACCGGAACACCGTGCAGCCTCACTATCTCTCGGATGTACAATCTGGCATAGTCTCACCAAAACGCTGCCCCGATCGGAAGGAAATGGGCTGATTTCACACCACAACAATAACCCAAATGGAGTCGCATTTCCTCCGAGTACGAGGTAACCACAGAATAAAGTCCATGTTGATCATCTCCCACTTCCAAGTCGGAATCTCAATAGATCGCAATAATCCATCGGGCCTCGTGCTCGACCTTAACTCGCGGCAATTAGGACATCAGGCAACAAAACTCGCCACGCCTCTCTTCGTGCCATCCCACCAATACAAACATTCGAGGTCATGGTACATCTTGGTCGACCCGGATGAATAGAATAACGAGCACCGTGTGCCTCCCGAAATCTGGCGACGGTCTGATACATCGGAACACACAACCGCCCTCAAATCTCAAGACCCATCAGCGCTACTCGAATAGACTCTTCTCCTCCCAAGAGTCGCATCACGCACTGCATCAACACTGGGTCCTCAAGCGCCGCCTCTTCACCTCATCAACGATGGAAGACTCGCAACCTCACGAAACCGCATCTACTATCGTCCAGATCGATCAATCGAACCCAGGCTCGCTAATCGTGGATCCGACGACCATGTCCCGCCTCTGCGGCTGTACTCCGATAGGCTCCCCATCGATCTACGACTCAAGGCATCAAGAACTACGTTGGCTTTCCCGATGGTAGAGAATATCAACATCATAATCTTTCAAAGAACTCTAACCACCGTCTCGTCTCAGTTCGGCCTCTCGCTGAAGATATCTTGAGGCTCTTGTGGTGCGTATAAATATCCACATGAACCCCGCACAAATAGTGTCTCCAAATCTTCAAGGCATGAATAACCGCGCCAACTATAAGTCATGGGTAGGTAATTCCTCTCATGCTTCCATAATTGCCGGAAGCATAGGCTATAACCTTGCCGTCTTGCATCAAACACACCCTAGCCCGATGCCCGAGGAATCACAATAGATCACGCATCCATCTAACCCCTTCTAAGAGTAAGAACTGGGTCAGAGTCAACCTCTCTTTCAAAGAATGAAAACCCCGCCGCAAGACCTCGCCCACTTGAACTTGGCTTCTTTTTGAGTCAGCCTAGTCAACTGTGCCAAAATTGAAGCAAACTGCTCCACAAACCTACGATAATAACCCGCAAGTCCTAAGAAACTGCGTACCTCGGTCGGAGTAGTAGGCCTCGGCCAAGACTTATCGCCAATCTTTGTCGTATCCACGCGAACACCATCAGCCCCAATAATATGCCCTGTGAATGCCATCGAGGCCAACCAAAACTCACACTTGGAGAACTTGGCGACAATCGCCGGCCCGAGAATCCCAATGGGCCTCAAGTGATCTCGCATGCCTCGCTCGTCCGTGAATACACCAGATGTCATCAATGAATACAATCACAACGTATCCAAAATGGCTTGAACACCCGTTCATCAAATCCATAAATACGGCTGAGCGTTGGTCAAACCGAAAGACATAACCTCGAACTCATAGTGCCCATAAGGGTCTGAATGCGATCTTTGGGATATCTCGCCTCGAACTCGAACTCGTGATAACTGCATCGCAGTATATCTTTGAGAAACACCTCGCACTCGCAATCGTCAAACAAATCATCAATCTCGGGAGGGGTACCTATTCTTAATGGTTACCTTATTCACCGCATGTAGTCAACACACATACGCAGCTGGCCCCATCCTTCTTCTTCACAAACAACACCGGCGCCCTGGGAGATACACTAGGCACGATAAAGCCTTTCTCCAAAGAAATCTTTCACTGGTCCTTCGACTCCTCAACTCGGCAGTGCCATCCCGTATGGCGGAATGGAAATAGTCGAGTGTCCGCAACGTGTCAATACAAAACTCGATCTCCTCTCGGGAGGATACCCAAGATCATCCGGGAACACATATGGAAACTCCCTAACCATCGCATCGATCAAGAACTGCACCTCACCAGACGAATACCCGAACGGATGATAGATGTACTCTTCCGCACCATCTTCCTAGCCTTGAGATAAGAAATAAACCTACCCTACGGCGTCTTTGTGTTGCCCTCCACTCGATAATCGCTCGCCAGAAATCGAACCGAACCAACCTGCCTACTACCAACGTGGGCATAACAAGAAGCCAACCACCCATACCCATAATGACATCAAAATCGTCATCTCCACTCTATCAAGTTCGCAAGCGGTCCGACGATCAGAATAAATACCGACAACCTCTATACACCCGCCGCCTAACATCGAATCACCCATTGGCGTAGCTACCTCAAACGGCTCTATCGACACCGCTTATCCCGATTCTACCCGCTATAAGAGGGACACATACGACAAGGTAGAACACGGATCTATCAATGCATAAACATCACACCAAATCGAATGTACTGTGACGACGCCGTGGAAGCCTCACGATCTGGCGGTGGCTAGAGAATATATGCGGTTCGGGACCGCTAGAATCGAACCACCACCACGACCTCTACCGCGGCCGCCTGTCAGTGAGTACCACGCCTCCGGGCGCATAACCACGAAGGAGAAGAAGACCCAAAGAATCGATCCCGTCTTGTCTTTGTACCACCCATGTCGCTTCTAGACGACAATCTCTCTTCAAATGGCCCACCGCCACAAGAGTAACAACCTCTGCAGAACACGACACTCGCCGGGTGAGATCTACCGCATCGAGCACACCGAGATGTGGTGGTCTCGATCGGCGAGGATCTCTCGCCTCCTCAAACCAAGACACGGAGCCACGACACGCTCCCGATCGCCCTCGGCTGATCGGACCTCCGCGAAAAACTGCGGACGGAGCACTCGTCTTGGCCGGGAAAGTGGACCAGTCAATACTTTGAGGTTGTCCGCCTCGAGAATCGCCTGAGACCCGATGTCCGGCCTCTTGGGTTGGCTGCGTCAACTGGTCCTCCTCTCTATCCTCTATCCTCGCGCATAGGCTGCGTCCGGCGATGTCCATACCGGTGAAGAGCCACCCCAAGCATCTTTGTAATCATACGACGGTCTAGCCCCATCACATAACGATGAACTCTATCCGCCATGCTAGCTACAATAGTGTGAGCATGCACGCCGCGAGTCAAACTCGGTGTCAGACTCCCTAACGGTCCTCCTGCTCGCCTCGAGGTCAAGAATCTGTCTGCCCGGCTCTCCTCATCTCGAGGCAAAAAGTGATCCATGAAGGCCTCTGAAACTCCTCCCAAACACCGGGAAGAGCATCATCACCTCTCTAAAGCAACCACGACTCAAACCGGTTCAACGCAATATCGCGCAACCGGTAGGAGGCTAGTGTAATGCACTCTCTCAAGCCCTAAGAACTCGCATGGTCCGTAGTTGTCGAGCGAACTCATGCGGATCCTCATCAGACCTTGAACCATAAAACTCGGTGGATGACATCCGTAAAATCCCTAATCATGGCAAACCGTCATTTAGGGTCGCTGCTCGCTTGGCCGCCGGCCACTATATCGTCAATAACCGACCGCTTCCCGTAGTCTCTATACTCGCGGTGGCCGGGAACCGAGGGTGCAGTATCGAACCTCGAGCTACTGCCGCCTCGGCCTCTAACATCTGCAGCGTGGGTGAACTCGCCGACCGCTTACTACCTCGTGCATAGTGCGGCTCGAGCCCGTAACCCTCTGAGTACCGCTAGCGCCTCCGCCGCTTTGCCCTTCGGGCCTGGTAGCCTTCCGAGGCATAGCTGTTTCATAAGAAGAGGTCGAGAGGATTCAACCTAATAAGACGGCTCTAATGCACGATCTCGAGAGAGAAGAATGGAAACCAATCCTAAATGTCCCGCACCTCACGATTATAGATGTGGTGCACAACACACCGATAATCAAGACTTACTAGACACGGTCAGACACTTTCCGAGGACTAATCGCTCGATACCACTTTTGTCACGACCCGACCGGCCGCGATCGTGCCCTACACAGGCACCTGTTGTATACATCGAGAATAGCGGCGAACATACACAACATAAACAGTGTAAACAATATCACAACACAAGGCTAGCCGATAAGGCCGCTTCCATAATATAAACAAAGTCAAAGTACAACTTTACAACTCGCTTACACTTCAACCACATATGTGAATACGCACTTAGGAATAACAAGCGTAGGACGGGCCGCCATACCACGAATGTACATAATCTACAACATCGTGGGAAAGATCGTACTAAAAGAAAGACAAGCCTCCGAGAATGGAGCTTAGGCGTGCGTAAGTGATCCTAAGAGTGTGGATCCGCAACTCGCTACTCCTTTCTGCAAGATGAACGCACGAGGAAGGGGTCATTACACAATATGTACTAAGTATGTAAATCGAAAGTCTGTAATTACAACATAAGTTTAAAAGAAAGCGGAGACATGTATGATAACAAAATTACGACACGATTGCCTTACTAACAATGAGAGTAAAAATAGGTGTATACTTACAACGAAAAATAGGATTGGAATCCTACTCTGGGACTATTTCACCCGCGTAGGTCGGTGGACTGCGTGAGGTATTCCTCGCATGGGACTATTTCACCCGCATAAGCCCTTACGACTCGCGTGAGGTATTCCTCGCATAGGTTGGACCCGCCGCGTGGGACTATTTCACCCGCATAAGCCCGGACTCGCGTGAGGTATTCTCGCATCGTGGTTAGCAAATCCACGAAATATACAATGCCACAATCGGGAATGACCCAACGAATAATATATCACTAGCCCAAATCCGCTATCATACGTAACATAAGCTCTATCGACTTATCATACAATATATAAGCAAGTTAAGAAATCCCTAACTTCTTACTATTCTTGTTCATATACACTCATTTTAGTTTACTTAAGGCACTAACATGTCTTTTATAAAAATCCGAATTTAACCCAAAGTACTACGCATTTCTATTCTTTTAAAATGACTCGTTTCATTATAAAACTTCCAAGATACTAATAACCGTAGTATCAAGTTACAATTTCTTTTCAAGACAAGTCACAATACTTTTAGAAATAAAAATTAGGCTTCTAAATCAAGTGACTCATGTCTTATAAAACCTTAGGCAATTGATGCCTTAAAATCGAATTGCCCTCCATTAAATCAAGTCATTTATCTTTCCATAAAGTCAATATAACCAACTCCCCATAAAGTCGTTATATTCACTTTATACCTTAGTCAAATACAATTTCCTATCCAAGGGACTTATACGTTTTTAAAACGACACAAGTATCACATACTTTAAAATTCTTCAAATCCCTTATCTTTAACAAGACTTAAGACATCTTTAATATTCTCAAAGAAGTGAGTTAATCTCCTAACTCACCCGACTTGGTATTTCATAAAACAAGTAAGGAATGTCAAAGTCTTGTACGTCTACCGTACTATATACGTGAAACTAGTCATGCTCAAAGGATAGGAAAAGTTCTACATACCTTGTCGGGTCAAACCACTTGCCAAGTACAAAGTCCCGCCCGTACTATATCAACCTATAATATTCACAATACGTCTATTAACGCCTTACTTCAAATGTAGAATATTATAAGTGTAAAGTCTCCATTTTCTACGGAAAATCGGACAGCACCTCCTTTGTTTTTACTCACTTTGCCACCTTTTTCAAGGCCGAAATACAATAACTAAAACAGCCCCAATTGGCTCACAATTATATAGAAGGTAGTCCAATACAAATGAATAACTACACAGCCCCAATTGGCTCACAATTATATAGAAGGTAGTCCAATACAAATGAATAACTACACAGCCCCAATTGGCTCACAATTATATAGAAGGTAGTCCAATACAAATGAATAACTACACAGCCCCAATTGGCTCACAATTATATAGAAGGTAGTCCAAATTCGGCCACCTTGAGTTCAACAATACCAATTCTTATCCAATTTCCATTTCAATCCAAATTGGTAGCATAATAAGATATCAAGTCGCATTTGGTTATAACTACCATAATCTTCAAGTCAATAACATGCGACGATTCTAACAACGATTAAATTGTAATTCAACTTAGTCATGGCTTACATTACATTTCGGATTTCCAAGGCTATAATCAATCCATAATCATTATAACTTCAATATAACAACTTCATGCTCGCAACATACAAAGCTAACAACAACAATATAAATAATCTTGTAATACTTTCAAAGAACAAGATTATACCTCAACGATTTTTAATCCAACTCCAATCCGAAGTCGCTCCTTAGTAGTTTAGAGCCTCTCCAAGACACCTCAATCCGCTTGTTGAGACCCTTAGAACAATACCAACAATTTAACCTTCAATTCTCCAAACAAAACCTAGAAGGACCATTAGGTTTTCGTTTGCGACTAACCCGAAAACAATCTTTTTCCAAGATTTTTCTATTGAGATGTGTTTACAATACACCTAAGACCCTTGGTTTAAAGTGTGGAATCAAATGGACAAGAAACGAAAATTTTTCCCTTTCTTTCTATGGTGAACCCGAGACCCCCTCTTAGTGTTCTTCAAATTTGTGCAAAATTTTTCTAAGTGATAAGTCCCCCTTGCTACTAGTATAATATATAAAGTGTATTGGATGGTCAAGATATACACAAATGTGAGGCTTAGATGTGGTCTTCCAAAATATCAAGACTTATGACCTTTGACTTTAGTCAAATTTCTCATGCTACACATGTTGCAAGACTTGTCTTGCAACAAAGGTCCAATGACCCTCTTGCCCTTGCACATTTCGACCAAGGCATCACATAAGGGGGGGGGTGACACGTGTCGCCCTCCCATTCGTTACAATAACACAATTTCCGACAATTCCATAATTTCCGATAAATTTTACAAGTCTCAAATCTTAACACTTGTGGGTTCTTACTTATGTTCTTAAAGCATGTCCTGCAATTACGGGGTGTAACAGTGACTTCCGTCAAAGTCTTGTGGCGGAACGAGCTTAGGGAGGAGATGACGTGGGAAGCTGAGGAGGACATGAGGCAGAAGTATCCTCACCTATTCCCCACACCTCCAGGTAATTCACTTTTCCTACTTGTAAATTTTCATTATCGTTTATGCCTAAGTGTTGTTTTGTGGCCGTGTGTGGCATTTGCAAACTGTTTAAGTTATGAAGAACCTTATCGTTAACTGTCTTGGGAAGGAACATTCGGAACGAATGTTTCTAAGGAGGGGAGAATGTTATACCCCGTATTTCCAGAGTATGTACGTGAGGGCGTACGTACGAAATTTTAGCCTTAAAGTTTAGGCCTAGGACGTTTTTTTGGGCACAACTCACACAAAGAATCGTTTTCCGACGAAACGTTTTACAAGACTCGCGTAGGGTAAATTCCGGCTATGTCTTTTCTAATTTTTGCGGATTTTTCTGAGAGACGAAACATTTTGGACCAACGAGAGGGCGACACTTGTCACCCTCTCATTGATGGACGTGGGGCGGCAATAGGGCCGAATGGATGGGCATGGAGTTTGTAGGATATTTGTGTAGTGGATGGATAAGGACACTTGGGAAAATCCTCACCCTACACTTGCCTTGCACTTGGCTTCATCTTGGCCATTGGTTGGCCATGGCTTGACCTATAAATACCCCCCTTAAGATGAAGAGTTCTTCATCCACAAATCTTTCTCCAAATATTGAAAATCCTCCCCTCTCCCTTGTTTAGCCTTTTCTTCCAAGCCTTCTCCCCTCGAGTAAAGCAGCCAAAGCAACCTCAGGCTGGCCGAAACCTACCCCCTCCCTTGGTAGAAAAGTTGTCTTCCAAGTGTAGTTACTATACCAAAATACCCTAGCCCAAATCCGTATAGTATTTAGTAGAAGTTGTTGGAAACTTCTAAGGGTTCTTGAGCTATCGGGCGCATAAATTAGGAGCTAAACCTCGCCAGGATCGACGTTTATACTTGGATAATATTGGGCTTATCGAGGTAAATAAACTTATCCTTCTTTTGTAATTAGAGAATACATCTTGTAGAAGTATAGGAATAAGTATAAATACTTAGAAGGATATTCTGAGAATAGAATTGAATGTTATCACATGAAGGGGTATAAAGAAGAATAATTGAATCACTCACATAGATTTGTATTTACTGATCTGATTGTATAGCTTAGGGTTGGGAAGTCTTTGCCCAAATTTCCATAGAATAGAGAACCTCTGCTAGAGCTTTATACTGATGCCTAGACGCGTTGATAGGCGATTTGACTATTATAGGTTGATTCTCTGCGCGACATATTCGACTTGGCGGTGGTTTTCAGAAGGTATGTGATTCTTCCTATACTCTTAAGCATGATATTTTAAGATATATATATAGTACGGTAGACGCATACGTGTTAATCGAATAATAATTACGCAATGTCTTTTGACTTAAGCACGAATAATAAGAATATTGATGCATTTCAAAGAATCTTGAACCATTTTTTTAACGAAGAGAAATATTTGGTTTTAAACAAAAGCTTAAAGAGTTATACTAGCTTTATGGGAAGTTAGGTATAACAACTTAAGAAAGATAAAAGGCTGCTTTACTTGTTTGTTTATAAAAGCCTTGTATTGATTGCTTAAGTGGAGTAAGATTGTTTGATAAGTAGACATATTATGATGCTACCTGTGTTAGTGTCTTGTAATGCTGTGAAAGGGGGTCATTCTTGCCGTGCTTACGTTGCTAAACGGTAAGTCCGTTGTACTGTTATATCACCTACCCTCGACTTGTTATACCGAGGGCTTGCCACCCTTGACGCGGTCTATACGGCCTATGTCTATGTGACTATGCGGAGTCGCGGAGTTCCGGATTGATCATTCCGGTGTTTTAGCCCGACGCAGGATGCCTATGCGCCGTGTGACTACGCGGTCTATTGAGACTATGCGACTGCGGAGTCCGGGAGGGTACCGGGTTAGCTACCCCGATGCGAGGAATACCTCATGCGGTGCGTGTGTGACTATGCGATGCGGAGTCGAGATTAGGCACGCATAATGATACTATGGGCGCGCCTTGCCCGATCATTCGCGCCTAGAAAAGACACATGGGCTTTACCTATTATTGTTCTTGTTTGTGATATGGCACTATGTGCAATTGAACTGATTTGCAAATGGTTTTAAATACTTGATTTCATTTAAGTACTTACGATTTCACATACTTGGTACTGTTATCGACCTCCTTCGGTGCTGCGTTCATGCCGCGGTAAGCGGCAGTGCTAGATCCACATCCTTAGGATCTTTGCTTTGGTGTCGGGAGCTCCATCTTCTCCGGAGGCTCTACTTTTGGGTATGATCTCCCTGTATTGTAGATAGTTTTGTACATTCAGGGTATGGCGGGGCCCTGTCCCGCCATAGTTGTTTACTTCCTTAGAGGTCTGTAGTCCTATTGTACAGTTGGGATGTAACTGCAAAACTTGGGTTATATATATATGCCGAAAGGCAAGCTTTTCATCAGATAAACTGTTTCTATTTTTTATAATGTTTCCTGTCTTGTCTTATGTTCCGCTGATTACTCTGATGTATGACTACTTGGGTGCCCGGGTAAGGCACCAGTCACGGGCCCCGGAACGGGTCGTGACAAGGGGGCTGTTTAGACGAGAGCAAGCTAGAGAAGAGGGAGAGGAAAATATTTTTCAAGACTTGTAATATGTTTAAGTGTGGATGATTTTCATCCACTTAGGGGGTTTATATAGCACAACCAAGGGATGGGATTAACACAAGTGTAAGGTAGAGATTATTTGTGTAAGAGCCTTCCCACACTTGTCTTGTAAAAGCCATGCAAGTCTTGACCATGCAAGACTTGCCCACTATCTTCACAATTTCCGTCCAAGCCATGCCAACTAGGCAAGACTTGTTGGCCCAATCCATGGGTGACACTTGTCGCCCTCTTATTGGTCCAAAATATTTTATCTCTCGGAAAAATTCCATAGACGTAAGAATATTGAAAACGTAAAATTTTCTTCACAAGGTTCGAAATAACTTTCGTCGGAAAATAATTCTATCGTTCTTACCCTAATTAGGGCGTATACATTCGTACGTGCGTCCTTACGTACATACTCCGGAACTACGGGGTATAACATTCTCCCCCCCTTAGAAACATTCGTCTCGAATGTTCATCTAAGATTCAAAATAACTCAGATAACGACATAGTCCCCCATAATTTGAACAATTAACAAAATGCCACATATGGCCATAACAGAATACCTAAGTACATAAGACAATTTAAATTAACCGGTATGAAAGTGAGTTACCTCGAGGTGTGGGGAATAAGTGGGGATACTTCTGCCTCATGTCGTCCTCTGCTTCCCATGCCATCTCCTCTATGTTCTCGTTCCGCCACAAGACCTTGACGGAAGCCACATCCTTTGTCCGCAGTCGCCTAACCTGTCGGTCAAGTATCGCTATGGGAATATCCTCATACGATAATTCCTCTGTCACCTGGACATCATCAACCGGGTGAACTCTAGACGGATCGCCGATACATCTCCTCAGCATAGAAACATGAAAAACTGGATGTACTGCCTCCAGATCGGACGGCAGATCCAACTCATAGGCAACCTTGCCTACTCTACGGACAATCTGATAAGGTCCAATGTACCTTGGGCTGAGCTTTCCTTTCTTGCCAAACCTCATCACACCCTTCATGGGTGATACCTTCAGAAAAACCCAATCAGCAACCTCAAACTCCAAATGTCGACGCCGATGATCCGTGATACACGCTCGACTCGAGTCATCGATAACCGCTCTGGATAAGCTTCACCTTATCCATCGTCACTGAACCAAGTGCGACCGACTAACTGTACCTCACCCACATCAAACCAGCCTATCAGTGACCTGCACTTCCTCCCATATAAGGCCTCGTAAGGCGCCATCTGGATACTGGAGTGGTAGCTGTTGTTATACGCAAACTCTACCCGGAAGAAATGATCCTCCCAGCTACCTCAAGTCAATAACACGTGCTCGCACATATCTTCAAGTGTGCGGATGATGCGCTCGCTTGTCCGTCGATGCGGGGATGGAATGCGATCGAGGCTCACTGCGTCCTAATCCTTCTGGAAAGACCTCCGTAAGTTAGCCAGAACCGAGCTCCTCATGCGATATAATGGAAATAGGACCCCATGTAGTCTCACGATCTCTCGGATGTAAAGTTCGGCGTAATCCTCTAGAAAAAGTCGTCCTGACGGGAAGAAAGTGGGCTGATTTCGTCAGCCTGTCGACGATAACCCAGATAGAATCATGCTTCCTCTGAGTGCGAGGTAATCCTGTAATGAAGTCCATGTTGATCACCTCCAACTTCCATGTCGGAATCTCTAGCTGCAACAACCCACTGTGCCTGCGGTGCTCTACCTTGACTGCCGACAACTCGCACCGAGCAACAAATTCGCAGCGTCTTTCTTCGTGCCGTCCCACCAATACATGCACGAGGTCATGGTACATCTTTGTCGACCGGATGGATAGAGTAACGCAGCGCTGTGTGCTTCCCCAGAACTCTTTGCCGAAGTCTGCAATATCCGGAACACACAACCTGCCCTCAAACCTTAGCACCCCATCAGGTGCTACCTCAAAAGGACCCTTCCCCTCACGAAGATCCGTATCATGATATCGTGTCATAACCGGATCCTCATACTGTCGCCTCTTCACCTCCTCGATGATGGAAGACTCGGCAACCTCTCGAACCCGAACTCCGCTATCATCAGAATCAATCAATCGGACTCCAAGGCTTTCTAGCCGATGTAACTCGCGGACCATGCCCCTCATATCTGGCTGAACATCTGACAGACTACCCATCGACCTACGACTAAGGGAATCTGCTACTACATTGGCCTTCCCTGGGTGGTATAAAATATCGACATCATAATCGTTGAGTAGCTCTAACCACCGTCTCTGTCGCAAGTTCAGCTCCCTCTGGCTGAAGATATACTGGAGGCTCTTGTGGTCGGTGTAAATGTCCACGTGAACTCCATACAAATAATGTCTCCAGATCTTTAAGGCATGAATCACTGCTGCCAACTCTAAGTCATGTGTGGGGTAGTTTTTCTCATGCTTCTTGAGCTGTCGAGATGCGTAAGCTATAACCTTGCCTCACTGATCAACACACATCCAGCTGATGCCCGACTCATCACACTAAATCGCATAGCCGTCGGGCCCCTCTGGAAGAGTAAGAACGGGGCGGTCGTCAACTTCTCCTTTAGTAACCGAAAGCCGCTTCTCGCAAGATCCGCCCATCAAACTTAGCCGCTTTCGAGTCAGCTGGTCAAATAGAAGCAAACTTCTCCACAAACCTCGATAGTTGTCATGCCCTAACCTCAAGCGTGACTGGTGCCCTACCTGGGCACCCTTCTACCTTAACAACTAAGTAAACTGCGGAAATTAAATAACACCTTTTTTTTTAAACCAATCGTACGTGCAAGGGCAAAGCCGACAAGGCTGCCATATAATATACATAACAAAAGACACTACACCGTACATGAGTCCAATCCCACATATGAATCTGGACTCTAAGAGTTATCTTGAAATATAACGACAAGGCCCCGTACCAAAACTGCATAAAGCTCTTTGAAAGAACTTATACCAAAAGATAAACTCCCGAATGTAAGGAGCTATCCAAAACTACGAAAGGTCCTACACTGCGAATCACCAAGCTGCGTACCTAAACTGCGGCATGAACGCAGCCTCCGGGCGAGGTCGACGAAAATGTACCAAGTATGTGAAATGGGCATCTGAATGAAATCATAATACTAAACAAAACAGGAGACATGTATGATAGCCAACCTACGATACAATACATAAGCAGTCATATCAAGTCAGGGACGCATGCCCTCAAAGTCACTACTCAAATATAACTATGGGTCTCACGCCCATAATATCAACCATGCCCGAGGACTCCATGAGACAACAATATCCCTCGTGGTCGCATGCCCCGGAATCCCACATCGTATAAGCATGACCATGGGGTAATACAAACAAATCCGGGGATCTAACCCGACTCCTGGTCACATGCCCCGGCATCCCACATCGTATAAGCATGTCCAAGGAGTATCCCCCGTGGTCGCATGCCCCGGCATCCCACATCGTATAAGCATGACCATAGGGTATCCCTCGTGGTCGCATGCCCCAGCATCCCACATCGTATAAGCATGACCATAGGGTAATACACACAAATCCGGGATTCTAACCCGCCTCCTGGTCACATGCCCCGGAATCCCACATCGTATAAGCATGTCCAAGGAGTAACAATATCCCACGTGGTCGCACGCCTAATCCCACATCGTATAAGCATGACCACGGGTAATACAAATAATGGAAGCATACCCGGAATCCCACCTCACCGCTCGACGCCCAAGTAAACTTACAAAAAGGCGACCACCTCCAACCGAGAGTCGCAACGTAATAAAACATAATACTTGTATTCAAATGGTATCACCAAGACACGTTGGCAATTCTCAATTAAACAAGCCAAAGTACTTATCAAGGCACACGTAGAATAATTCTCAATTAAACAGACAAAGTACTTATCAAGGCACACATAGAATAATTTCAATTAAGCGTGCCAAAGTACTTATCAAGGCACGCGTAGAATAATTCTCAATTAAACGGGCCAAAGTACTTATCAAGGCACACATAGAATAATTCTCAATTAAGCAGCCAAAGTACTTATCAAGGCACACATGGAATAATTCTCAATTAAACAGCAAAGTACTACGACGCATTCTTTTCAAAAGACTCTTTTATGTAAAACCCCCAAGCTACTAATACCCGTAGTATCAAGGTGTGTCTATTTTTTCAAAGTAAGTTACTACACTTTTAGAAAACTCTTTTCAAAGCTTGAAATCAAGTAAATTCAAATTTTCACAATCTAGGCAACTTATGACTAATAATCAAAATAGAAAACTTTCTTAACCTTCCATAAATCCGTTAGAACCAACTTCCCATAAAGCCGTTATAACCCTTTATGGTTTTAGACATATTCATTCCTTTTATAACCAAGAGACTTATACTTAAAACCAAGTATCACATACTTACAAATCAAGTCTCTTAACTTTCAAAATACTTCGAGTCTCTGAATATATAGAAAACAAGTTTCTTCTACTTTTAAACCTCAAGTAACTCGCACCATTAAAACAAGTTACTTCTCTTAAATCATGTCATTTCTCCTCTTTTAAAACAATTAAGTAAATCACTCATTTGACTCCCCTAAAGTCATTATAATGACCTTTAGGTTTTGGAACTAAGGCACTAGCCAAAAGATTTGGAAACCACTTCCTTTTCAAGACTCTATGTACTTTAAGTAAAATACTTTCACTTTTAAGAATCCAACTTCACTAAGGCAATGGATTATACAACTTACAATTTAAACATCAAAGTACAATCAAAGAAGTACATAGAACGAATTCTATCTTAGGCAATCCAAATACAACCAAGGAATGGATCATTTAAGGAGTAGGACATACTTTCTTTACCTTAAGGAATCATGCTAGAAGAGGAGATAGTTCACATACCTTTTCGGCTAAATCCACAAGCTAAGCGAACACGCTGCACGTGAAGTGTCAACCTATAATGGTCACAACAAGACTATCAACTTCTAGTCCCTAACGTAGAATAATACTAAGTATACGGTCTCTAATTCTATGGAAAATCGGGAAGCACTTCCTTTGTTTCTACTCACTTTGCCACCTTTTTCAAGGCCAAATACAATAACCAACACGCCACATTTAAGGCTCAAAATAACAACCAAACAAAGGGGATTACACGCCTCACAATACGTGTAAAATTCCGCCCCACAATTCATACCAAGTAATTTAAAATCCAAGTCATTCTCGGCCAACTTATAACCAACAACTCAAAGTCTTTTCCAATTCCAAGTTCTAAGGTCTAACATTTTATATAGTCATAAACAACTACAATTTCCTTCTTTATACAACATGCGACGACTTAAACCAATAATCAACTTGAATTGTAATCTTAAGGCTAAACATGCTAGTTTTCGGATTAGGGTTCCAATAGCCAAAATACTTATCAAACTTCATACTATATAACTCATGCTTTCTAATATCCATAGCTACAACAATAAGTAAGTCTTAACTACTAAAACGACAAAATTTATACCTTTATGAGCCCTTAAAAATTCCAAGATTCAAAGTCGCGCCTTAGCAATTCTTAGCTCCTTTCCTTATGTTCCAATCCGCTCCAAGCACTCCTTAGAAGCCTATGAAGAACCCATCTTCAAGTTCCAACTTCAAAGTTGAAGAACTCCTTAAGTTTCCGCCTTGCGACTAATACGAAAACGCCATTTTTCCGAAATCTTTCTATTGAGATATCCTTATAATACCCTTAGGGACATTGGGTTTAAGTATTGTGAACAAAGGATCAAAACTATAAAATTTTCTTGTGGATTATGGACCAAACCCGAGAGCACTCTTGCAAGAACAAAGCTTCTCTAATTTTTTCTAAGTGTTCAAGACTAGTCTTGCACTAGTGGTATGCTTATATAACACAATGGAAGGCTTAGACTTAAACAAATGGGTGGCTAAGATGAAGGTCACATGGATTAAGCACAAGTGGCAAGTTGACTTGGTCAACAATATCAAGCTTAGCAAGACTTATCTTCCACCATGGTAAATGACCATTCTACCCTTACTAAATTTCGTCCAAGACCATATGTGGGGGTGCCACGTGTCGCCCTCTCATTCGTCCATAAAATTCCGTAACCCTCGTGGGCCCCGCAAAACGTAAAATTCCTCGGGTGGGCCCCACATGACCAAATCCGTAAAAATAAATTTCCATAATGTTAAAAGTTCCATAATCCTTCAAATAATACATTTTGAGAATCCAATTCTCATCAACGAACATTTTTCCTTTCCGACGTTCGGAAGATTTTCCGTCGGAAAAACAATTCTTCCTTTCGTACCAATTTCCAAGTCTTGATTCCTTACATACACTCTCTTATACATGTCCTGGACTTACGGGATGTAACAGTAGTAACCCGCAAGGCCCAAAAATCTGCGCACCTCCGTCGGGGTAGTAGGTCTAGGCCAACTCTTGACTGACTCGATCTTTGCCGTATCTACCCGAATACCATCGGCCCCTACAATGTGCCCTAAGAACGCCACTGAAGCTAACCAAAACTCACACTTCGAAAACTTGGCATATAACTGCTGGTCCCGGAGGACTCTCAGCACCGTCCTCAAATGCTCTGTATGCTCCTGCTCCGAGCGAGAATAAATCAAGATGTCGTCAATGAATACTATCACGAACGTATCCAGAAATGGTTTGAACACTCGGTTCATCAAATCCATGAATACCGCCGGAGCATTGGTCAAGCCAAAAGACATGACCCTAAACTCATAGTGCCCGTACCGGGTCCGAAACGCAGTCCTAGGGATATCCGACTCCCTAACCCGTACCTGATGGTAACCCGAACGTAGGTCTATCTTAGAAAAACACCTCGCGCCCTGCAACTGGTCGAACAAGTCATCGATCCTGGGAAGGGGGTATCTGTTCTTAATAGTCACCTTGTTCAGCTGCCTGTAATCAACGCACATACGCAGCGTCCCATCCTTTTTCTTCACGAACAATACCGGCGCTCCCCAGGGAGAAACACTAGGCCTAATGAAGCCTTTCTCCAGCAAATCGCTCAGCTGGTTCTTCAGTTCCCTCAACTCGGCAGGTGTCATTCGGTATGGCGGAATAGATATAGGTCGAGTATCAGGCAGAATATCAATGCAAAACTCTATGTCCCTCTCCGGAGGGATACCCGGGAGGTCATCTGGGAACACATCTGGAAATTCTCTGACTACCGGAATCGTGTAGGGTCCGTATCGCCGCCCAGTATCAAATACTTGACAAGATGGTAGATATACCCTTCCGAACCATCTTCCCGCCTTGAGGTAGGAAATAAACTTACCCTACGACAAAATATTCTCCCACTGAGCAACCGGCTCCTGAAACTGGAACCGTACCAATCGTTTCCTACAGTCTACATTGGCGTAGCAAGAAGCTAACCAATCCATACCCATGATCACATCAAAATCGGTCATGTCCAACTCTATCAAGTCGGCTAGGGTCTGACGACTGCATATAGTCACTGGGCAAGCCCTATATACCCGCCGGCTACTACGAATCCCCACATCGTAGCTACCTGCGGAATTACATGGACTCGTGCTCTATCCCTATCCTACTAGCAATAAGGGGAGATATATAGGACAAGGTAGAACTTGGATCTATCAAGGCATATACGTCGCAACAAGAAACTGATAAAGTACCTGTAATGACATCCGGCGACGCCTCCTGGTCCTGGCGGCTGGACATGGCATAAATGCGATTCGAGGACCGCCGAACTAGCACCGCCACGACCGCCACGACCTGTGGCCCATGAGAACCCCGCTTCCGGCGAGTAAATCGTAGGAGATGAAGACCCGCAAAAGACCCCGTAGGTTGAACTCTACTATCTGCGGCGCTCTTAGTTGATGCCGCAAAGTGACCGCTGGCCGCAAGTGAAACAAACTCTGCAGCAGCATTACACATTTCCCGAAATGGGATCTCCACATCGAACACACCGAGAGGAAGGTGGTCTCGATTGGTTAGCACCTTTGCTACTGGAAATCTGAAGTCTGGGGCCCGATCGCCTCAAAACCCCGCTCGCCCGAAGATGGTATAGGGTGCTCACGATTGGGCGAGGTGCAAATCTACTCCGGCTGAGGTCGCCCACCTCGAGAACTACCAAAGGACCATCGCTGCCCCGCCTTCTTCTGCGATATCATCAACCCGACGGCCTACGCCTCACACCTGGGCACGAGCTCGCACGCGGCAATGTCCATGCACAGGTGAAGAGCTACACTGAGCAAGACTCGCCAAGTAGTCATCAAGCCTGTGATGAAGCGGTGCACTCGGTCCTCCATATTCGCTACTAACGCGGAACATACTGAGCCAACGAGTGGAACTCCACATTGTACTCCGAATCGTGCGCCTCTGCCTCAAAGATCAAAATTTGTCACTCGTGCCCTCTCATGCGGAGGCAAGAAGTGGCGAAATGCCTCACGAACTTCGTCCCAAAGCCGAGGCGCTTGCTCCCGAGACAGCTCCTAAGAAACTCGAACCGATCGGCTAACGGTATCGCGCGGCCGATGTGAACCTAAGACCATCGACTTCGGTCTTCGACGCCTTGATCACTCTACGATCCTCCAGAATCGTCGATGAATTCCTGTGGATCATCTTCAGGCCTCGACCCATAAAACTCTGGTGGGCCGCAACTCAGAATGTCCCGAAGTCTCAAACTATCTGACCTCGGGTGAACCACGGTACTCTGGACCGAACTGGTCTGTATGCAGCCTATCCTCGTGCCTCGCCACGACTCTGGCCAATAACTAGGCCATCTCCTTGTAACCCATGTCCTCTGCTCGGTGTGTGGCCGAGGCTCGGTGCCGTGGCCTCAGCAGCCTCTGCTGCGGCCCTAAACTCTGCTGGGGCCGGCGATGTCGTGGAACTCGTCGTCGGAGGTATCACCTCGGGTAAGGCTTGGGCCTGAGCCCTCGTGACTCTCTGTGTACTACTAGCGACTCGCCCGCTTTGCCCTTCTGGGCCCGGGTTGCCTTACGTGGAGGCATAACTGGTAAGAAAGAGAAATCCATCAGAAGGGTCCAACCTATAACACAGCTCTAAGGCACGATCTCAGAATGAGAAGAATGGAAACCAATCCTAAATGTCCTGCAGTCTCCTGATTATAGATGTGGTGCACAACACACCGATAATCAAGACTCTACTAGACACGCTCTGTAGACACTTTCCGAGGATTAACTGCTCTGATACCACTTTTGTCACGACCCGTTCGGGCGTGGTCGTGCCTTACCCGGACACCCAAGTAGCCAAACATCAGAGTATCCAGCGGAATATTACCAAGACATGAAACAAAAAAGTAAGAATAGTCTATCGAGAAAAGTTGCCTTTTCGCATATATATATAATTACCCAAAGAGTGAACTACAATCCCAAAATGCGATAGGACTACAGACCTCTAAGGAAATGTAAACACAATGACGGGACAGGGCCCCGTCATACCCCTAAATGTACAAAATACCTACGACACCAGGGAGAACCATACCAAAAGTCGAGCCTCCGGAGAAATGGAGCTCCTGACACCAGAGTAAAGATACTAAGACTGAGGATCCGCTACCTGCTTCCCTTTACCTGCGGCATGAACGCAGCCCCCCGAAGGAGGTCAGTACAACATGTACCAAGTATGTGAAACTGTAAAGTACAGATATATATACATATATAAAACCTAAACATTTTTAAAACCAATTCACAAGTATGTATGAAAACAACCGAGTTAACTGCACATAGTGTCATATCACAAACAAGAGCAATAATAAGTATCTTACGTGTCTTTTCTAGGCGCGAATGATCGAAGCAAGGCCAATCGCCTATAGTATCATTATGCATGCCTAATCCGGACTCGCACCGCATAGCCACCTAGGCCCGTGAGATATTCCTCGCATCGAGGGTAGCTACTCCGCATCGAATCCCGGACTCTCGCGATCCGCGTGGCCACATAGGCCGCATGAGGTATTCCTCGCACACTAACCTCGAACTCGTAGCTCGCACAGGTCCCCGGACCCGCATGAGGCATCCTCCGCATCGGGCAGCAACTCCCGGTATAACATGTCAAGAGGTGAGTGGTACAATACTAACATAACGGCTTATCGTTAAACAACAACATAAGCACAATAAGAATAACCTCTTTTATACAATCATCACAAGAATCGAACACAACGACTAATCGTTGAACAATATAAGCAAAACAAGAATAACCTTCTCACATAAGCGCTACAAGATACTAACACACGTAGTACCATAATATGTCTATCAAACCAACTTACCATACCTTCAGACAATATTTCAAGCATTTGATAAACAAATAAAAAACCGTTTTCTTATCTTTCTTAAGTTGTTATACCTAACTTCCCATAAAGCTAGTATAACACTTAAGCTTTTTATAAAAACCAATTATTACTTTTCTTCCAAAAATGATTCATATCTCTTTTGAAATATTCAAGATTCTTATTATTTAGAACTCAAGTCCAAAGACATCAAAGTGAAGCCAAGTTTAGTTTAATACACGTACGTCTATCATACTATATATATTTCGAAAATATTATGCTTAAAGGGATAGGAAGAATCACATACCTCCTCGGCTAAACCCACTTGCCAAGTCGGATATGTCGCGTGCAAAGTGTCAACCTATAATAGTCAAAACACGACTATTAACTTCTAGTTTTTCGTGGAATTCTTCTAAGTAAGACTCCTCTTAGTTCACGGAAAATTGAAGCATTTCCGCTTACTCAATTCTTCATTTTTAACAAAGCCCGATAATGCGAACTAACGTGGCGCAATAATTTCGATAAGTAAGGAAGGGATAACACGCCCAAACGGAACGCGATTAACAATCTCCTTCATAAATATAATAAGTAAAGAAGCGGATTACACGCCCAAACGGTCACGCGGTTTACTATCTCGCCTTCATAATAACAATAAGTAAAAGAAGGGGATTACACGCCCAAACGGTAACGCGGTTTACTATCTCGCCTTCATAATAACAATAAGTAAAAGAAGGGGATTACACGCCCAAACGGTAACGCGGTTTACTATCTCGCCTTCATATCAACAATAAGTAATGAAGTCCAAAGTAAAAAGTCCAAAGTAGATACGGTCCTTAAGTTGGGGTCCTTGGCCAACTTTTATATTTTACTTATCCAATTACTTCATTAGTCCTTCAACTTATATTCCAATCTTTATATAAGTTATAGTCCATAATATATTTACAATATATGTATAATATCCTTATATACATAATAATCAAATTCACAAAGAGTTTAAGGTTCATTACCTCAATACTAGTCCAACAATATCCAAGATTTTAAAGTCGTTCCAAAGCAAGTCTTAGCTCCAAACCTTTGTGCTTTAGCTCCAATTTCTTGTGTTCCAACTCACCATAGTTTACCCTTAGAAGTCCCAACCAACTTCTAATCAAGAATGGACTCCAAAAGGTGAAGAACACTTAGTCTTCAAAACTGTCCAGTTTCGGTTTTGGTGGTGTTTTAGAGGCTACGGGTGTGAAAATCTTATCTAAATCTTGGTTGGTGATCTTCCTAACATACTAAGGAAGAACACTTGTAAGTTTAAGAGTTTTTGGACAACTTTTGGTAGGGGAGGGGGCTGTTTAGACGAGAGAAAGCTAGAGAAGAGGGAGAGGAAAATAATTTTCAAGACTTGTAATATAGTTTAAGCCGTGGATGATTTTCATCCACTTAGGGGTTTATATAGCACAACCAAGGGATGGATTAACACAAGTGTAAGGTAGAGATTATTTGTAAAGAGCCTTCCCACACTTGTCTTGTTAAAGCCATGCAAGTCTTGACCATGCAAGACTTGCCCACTATCTTCACAATTTCCGCTCAAGCCATGCCAACTAGGCAAGACTTGTTGCCACTTGTCTTGCCAAATGTCCACCCATTTTCGTCCACTTGGCCCAATCCGCCAGATGGGTGACACTTGTCGCCCTCTTATTGGTCCAAAATATTTTATCTCTCGAAAAATTCCAGACGTAAGAATATTGAAAACGAAAATCTTCTTCACAAGGTTCAAATAACTTTCGCCGGAAAATAATTCTATCGTTTTACCTAATTAGAGTATACATTCGCACGTGCATCCTTACGCATATACTCGGAACCACGGGTATAACACCACAATGTATACAAAAAGTCCATAAAAATCGCCCACAATTAATCAATATTAAGCGGTACAATGTGAAGACTTTAACACCCTTATTCCTTGGACTTTCTTTATCCATTTACCACATTAATCATGCATGTTGGGGGCTGAATTTCCAACATAACAACACCCCAAAACAGTCCAGAAATGACACGACAACGCCTAATAGTTTTAGCGCGGTAGCGACAACACTACAAATAATCCAAAGTCCTTTTCCATAATTCTATATAATCCAATTCTCATTTCAAAACTTATATATATTTCATATCACATATAAATAACAAGATTACTTCATTTTAGCATGCAACAAGTGTCGATAACAACGACAATAACCAACGAAATCCAAAGGGCCTAATATAGTCCACTCGCCCAACTTCCAAAAATGGCCCAAATCCTTTTTAATCTTCATTCTTTTTAGTACAAGATCATCTATACATATACACACTAAGTAATATCCAATTACTTTAAAAGAAGAAGAATCATTACCTCATTTTTTAGCCTAAAATCGCTAAAACAGACTGTGGAGTATTTGGCCCGCAGTTTTCATTTCGCTCCACTTCTTCAAGTTACAATCACATATATGTATCCCTTACAACCTTATACCTATCTTCCCTTCACGTTTCGCTTCCAAAAAGTCGACGAACAATCCTAGGGTTTCACTCACATTTTAGGCCAAAGGGATTTGAGGTTAGTGGTGTATTATCTTGGCTAATCACTTGGTTAGTGACCTACATTGTATATAATAAACTAGGCTTAAGATTTTATAATTTTTGGTCTTCAAATACCACTCGCCGAGATCATCATCAAGAGAGTAGGATAAATGTTTCTTGAAATGTGGCTAAGTGTGAATGTCTAGCAAGTCCTCTATGTATATATAAATATATCTCTAAGTATGAGATCATGACAAGAGTGGCCAAGTGTAGCAAAACAAGTGAGTGGGACCCACTTGTCCCCATAATATCTAAGTCCAAGTCAAAGTCTTCCAATACAAGTGGAGGTGACACGTGGTCGCCTCCGACGGTCCAAAATTATTTCTTCCCAAAACATTCTATACTTGGCCAAAATATCTCAAATCTCATGGCCCCACAAAATCGTAAAATTTCTGTGGGCCCGCATGACCAAAAGCCTAGACTTAAAAAATTCAAACCTTCATAATCATATACTAATCTCATATACCAATTTTGGGAATCAAATTCCAAGTCGTTAACTTTTTCCTTCACAAATTTTCCGAATTTTTCTTTATTTCCAAAGTTCAAATCTTATTTTCTTACGCACGCTCTCACATCATTGCCTTGGAATTAAACTACACTCAATCTAAACCAATTATGTCATACATGGCCCAATATATCACTACATGAAAATACATCAATCAAAAGCCAAACGAGGAATTAAATCTATAGGGTGTGTATCATCACAATTAACTCCATTCATGGCCTAAAAGGATTCTCTTTCTGCACTTCATTAGTCATAACTATAAACACTTCAATCCTTTTAACACTTGTTCGCTTTTTTCTTACTTGTGGTACTTTGTCGTACTTCCAAAATTATTCTAATATACGCATAATCTCACATATTGCTCCTATTTCCAATTCTTG